>JADMNL010000023.1:512132500-517132500 GCA_016271365.2 Neoceratodus forsteri | reverse complement strand
TTCCCCAGGGATCAGTCCTTGGACCCCTACTCTTCTCCATATTCATCAATGATCTTCCCTCCTCTGCTGCCTCCTGCAGGTCCATACTGTATGCTGACAACCTTGTTATTCTCTCTCATTCTCAGGATATTGGGGTCATTAACCACTAACTGAGTGAGGATTTCAGGACTATCCAATCCTGGATATCATCTCATAAGGTGGTCCTAAATCTTAAAAAGACCCAGGCCATGCTGTTTGGATCCCAGGCTAAGATGAAGGCCTCCCCTGTTCCTCTGTGCATCTCGGGTAGTGATGGTGCTTCCATTCTCATCACTGACACCGTCAAATACCTTAGGGTGACACTTGACCCTCAGCTTGATCTTGGTCATCACATCCACAATGTGTGTCATACTGTTAACTGGAAGTTGGGTTTGGTGTATAGGGCAAAGAACAATCTTACTTCGGCTGCTCACCTAGCATTGGTCAGAGGTGTGTTTCTACCATCTCTCTGTTATGGGCTACTTTTGTTTGCCCGTACTTCCAAGGTCCACCTCACTAGGTGGACTGTTGCCTACAATAACATTTGTCGTTTTGCGCTAGCAGCCCCTTGCCTCACTCACCATTGTGATCTGTACGCTGAGCTTAACTGGCCCTCCCCGTCCAACCACATGAACTTTGTGGTTGGCTGCTTACTAGGTAAGGTGCTGGCCTCAGGTCTCCGGATTAGTGGAGTCTCCTTGCACCTGCTGCTTCTTCTGTTTACCCCTAAGGTCCATGAGCTCTGCTATCCTCAAGGTTCCTGCTAGGTGCACCCAAATGGGGGACAGGGATTGTATGTCATGTGACCCCAGATTATGGAACTCCTTCCAGTCCAGGTCCATTCCTTCCCCTCCCAGGCATGCCTACGAACCTCCCTGTAGACACATTTGAAGCTCTCCTCACTATGTGACTGTCTTAAACCCCCCTAATTTCCTTGATTACCTGGCACCTGCTTTGTACTTGAGCATATTATATCCTGTACCTTGGCTTCAGTCCTACTGTGGTTGCCTGCCCACCTGGGTGTGGCCCAGTGTTAAGTGTGAAAATGTTGTATATATCTGTATATACTGCTTTTAACAATGTCATAGTGACTATGTATTGATCTTATATTTGATTGCTCCACTGTTATAACCAGAGTTATCTTCTATACGTGTTATGCTTTTTTCTGATCTCAGTGTATCTGCCCTACTTGCTTCAAGTAGTACTCTGTATGCTCTTTTAATTTCTGTACTCTCCCGGGTCATGCCTGAAAGTAGGCATATGTGTTGTCTAGTGTACTTATCTGGTTAACAAAAGCTAAATAAATAAATGCATGGCACTGCAAATTCTATTCGTTTCCCACATTCCAATTAACAAGTTGGCAAAAGAGTGACCTGCACATTTCTCCTTCAACTCCATTATCCCCCTGACCCTTTATGTGTTATCCTGTGCCATTTCCTTTTGTGGTTTATTTCTTTTTGGCTCCTTGCTGCTGTTGTCCTAAAAACAAATGCCCTGATGTTTTAGGAAGTATATTTGCTGGGCTGTGATCTGTTTTATTCTCCTCAGATGTTGTGACTGTCATATCCAGGTCCCTGTTTTAACTCGGGGGTTGTTTTGCAGCACTGGATTTTACAATGCAATTTTTTTTTTAAAACAACTTTATTTATTCAACCATTTTCAAGTTCAGTTGACTTACAAGGCATGGGAAGAGAGCAGAAGTATTAGCTGAGAATGCTTTCACTGCTACTCTTAAGACACACAGAAAACAGGTTGCCTCAATCTACAAACAATTCCAGAAGTGCCAGACTAATAGCAATCAGTAAATCCAGAGATATGAGCTTAGTCAAAAGAGGGTTGATCCATTCTGATAATTTGCCCAGCAAACCCTCACAGATAACAAAGGAACAAATGGCCTGGTTCTCAGAAGGCTCCTGGCCCTTCCACATATGTGGAGGGCTTGGAAAAGCATAAGTGCCCCCTTTGAGCACAGATGCACATCATCAGATCACTTTTGTGCATGCATGGCAGGAATATATGATCCTGGACTGCACACGTAGCTCTGTAGATGGATGGGGCAGGAGTGGTTGTGGACATGCATCAAAAATCATATTTTGTGACATGTGTGTGGAGGAGGTGACCCCTACTTCTGCATAGGGGCAGCATTAGCAGCTATGCACTCCACACTACATGGCCACAAGAGACCAGTCTGGCCCTGATCTGCCCCCCCCCACCTGCCCCTACCCTACCTCCACCATAGGCTGGCGAATCACCAGCACCAGCAGGGATGTGTTAAGCAGTAACACTGACTCCAGTAGCAATATAGCAGTCCTGCAGGTCTGCTATATTCCATATTTCCCTGTGCCTGCCACAGGCGGGGATACACTTGCATACTTGGTGATCCACACGTGCTCTGTTCACCCCTCCCTCAACATGTGTATCTGCACCAGTGGAAAGCAGTGCGTAGGGGGTTGTGGATGTTGTTCATTGCCAATCAGCATCTGGATGCACAAAGCCATGCCCAGAATAACAGTTTGAGGTTGTCCTGGCCACCTATGTGGATCGGGCCCAAAGCACATGCTATAAAATGCATAAGATTTTTCTACTAGTGTAACAGTAAGCTGATTAGACAGAGAGAGCATCCTAACATATCATTAACGCTGCAGGGTTAGGGTAGCAGGGTTTGCACAACTCAGGGAACTGATGCTACTGAGGTGGGATTGTAAGTACAGCGCCTAAAAGAAAAAAAATAATGTATATGTTCACTGTGAGATGAGGGAATTCACATACATCACTGCTATCAATTGAATGAAAAGGGTCACCTTATCACAGCATACATTATGTATCAGTTTGTAACTGTCACTTACAGTAACAAGGGGTATAAAATAGTCACTCTCCTCACAAACTCCACTCCCTGATAAAGGCCCATCATGAGTCGAAGTACGGGGAGGTGGGGGTGATTGTGAGAGTTCAATGACAGAAATGTTGCATCTTACTCAGCAGTTGTTTTGTGTGGATGGAAACTGCTATGGCACTTTAATTTAAAGTGAAAAACCTTGACATCAAGCAATAACTGGCAAGGCAAGGGAGTTTTTATTTCTACGGTACCCTTTCCAGAAGGCTCAGAGAGCTTTACAATGAATACAATAAAACATAAAAACAGAGTAAAACAGCAACAAACAATAGACTGTGAAAAAGAGCAATACTTTAAAAAAGGCTGAAAAGGCTTAAGCGATAGTCGGGTTTTTAGATTGGACTTAACAGCTCCTACTGTGCACACAGATCTACTGTAATATGTTGTGGGAAAGCATTCCACAAAATAGGTGCCACAACACAAAATGCTCTGCCTGGTTTCCTTCATTTGCATGGAATGTCTACACTTTGTTTTCAGCACGTGATTTAAGGGTTAGTTACCCTTGCAGCCACACCTCCTACTTGCACTGATCGCATCTTCATAGTGTGGAATTTTGTTCAGCGATGTCTCCCTCTCTCACCTTGCCCCAAAGCAACCCTCTCCCCTTTTCTTACCCCACTTCAGTATAACCTCCTTCTCCAGCCCTCTAGCACCACATTACCAACCTCTCCCCTCCATGCCACCCCTACATAAGCTTCCATGGGGGATTTACATTTAAGGCTGCCTGTAGTTTCACTCATCAAAGGCACCAGCTACTGCTGACGGAGTTGCTACCATAACACTCCCAAATGAAGCAAGAATCTCCTGATCACCACCCTGACTGAACTGAACATGTAAGCACATCTTTACATGACTGGTTTGGGGCCTGAAATTCTGTTCAATTGCAAAATTGTGTGTAAATAAAGACTTTGTTGGAAGACTGCATTTGGACTACAAATCAGCACCCATAATTTGTCACCTCTGACCCAAGCTGACATATACCACAGACCTTCACAGAAGGAAAAGAAAAAATAAAGGCAAACCTGATCATTGAGGAGGGGGCCAGGGAATAAAGAGGTCAAACCTCAGAAATACATAGCATTTAAAATAATAAAATATTCTGTTTAAGTTCAGTGATCAGCCATTCAGTGAAATGTTTGCAATCAGATTATGTCAAACTACAAAGCTGGCTTACATTTCTGTTGTAAAACAAACCAGTTGCAATGACAAGAATAAGAGGAAAATACTGCCATACTGTTTCTTTAAAAATGTGCAAGCTGTTTAATTTTAAAATGACTATTTTCTATTTAAAGACCATTCCCAAGGATGTATCAGAGCAGATGTGCTGTCCAAGTTTTGTGCTCTAGGCTGTTCAAACAAGACATAGCCTCTGCCAGGTAAAGGAAGCACCTTCACCTAAACACTTCATGAAGGTAAAACCATTGTATGTCTGCTTACTCAGCACCTGTTGTACAAACTTCAAGGTTGCTGTCATCACAAAGGCACAGAAGCCTGCAGCTTAACATTTCATCAGCCGAAACCACAGCCTCTCTGAACTCAAGGTTTTTCTCTCCAGATAGAAAGAATGCTAGCCAGGACACATCTTACAAAAAGAGAAAACCCACTGGATCTACTTATATAAGAATATATTAACTGATGCCAATGACTTGACAACGACTCAAATCGAGAAGGAAAAAGTTACAGTACAGACAGTAACTCATGCACTATACAGTACAAGACAGTAATGTAATGAACTACAACTTAAATTTATATAGCGTCTCTATTATAACATATTGTGCTTAAGCAATAAAGAATGACAAGGAGTGTGTTATGGTGGGATAATGGCCCACCTCGAGTGGGTTGAAGAACAAGGTGACATTGAGTGCTTCCACCATCAAGAAGGGCTATCAGCCCACCATAACACATCCCCTGGATTACCTTATTGTGATTATGAAATGGGTCCTTTTTAGTAAGGTGGACGTATTTCTTATGTATATTTGTGCTGACCTACTTTGAGCTGGGTTGTTAAGCTGGGATAATGGCCCACTGAAAGTACCTCTTGGTCAATCAGAAGCCAGCAGGCTTTCTACCCATTTCATAATATTGTATCATACAACATGTTACAAAAAGTAGGCAAAAATGAATTAATATTTTGGCAACAATAAAGGCAATAAAAAATAATGCATTGAAAAGGCTAAAATTAAGAACCAAACATTCAAAAAAAAGACTCTCCAATAATGATTTAAAGAATAGTGTTGGCTTTCACAAGTTGCCTAGGGAGGCTGTTTAATGTAAGCCTAGCAATGTATGAAAAAAGTTTAAGTCCTTATTAATATTTGAACCATGATGTTTTGCTAAAATACAAAATATTGTGCCTCTTACTTGGATTTAAATTGCTGATCCTTCATTTATGTGAGCACACATCCAGTGTGCACCCAAGAGTTAGTGAAGGAAGTTACAGTTCTTGTGGCGTAGCAGTTACATTACACAATCTGCCAGGCAGGAAACTGGTGTTCTAATCCCAGCAGGGGATTATGACTCACAAGCGATATAAAAGCTGAAGTTCTCATGAGAGGAACATTTAATTTCACATTTATTAGCAAATCCTGTTGCATAGGACATAGGACATAGGGCAGAGGCTCAGGGAAGAAAAGGCTTCATTACCAGTGGTAGGGCTGGGCAGGCAAAATTAATGGATTTTACTTACTTATTTGCATTTTGTAAAGAGGAAGACTAAAGTCCCTTTTTAGGGGTGACCAAGGATTACATACATTTAACAATCATAATCATCAAAGTACAAGTGAGCCAACAAGTGATGAGAGCTTTAAGAAGTCATGACAAGAATACACAAGTACATTATAATACATTAACTTCAACAGCAACCATGTTAAAAGAGTACAATGAAGGACTAAGGCAACAACCATCCAATTGAGGCAGGGCAGTAATCAGGTCCTCCACCAAAAGAAGGAGCATCAGTGGAAGCATGCACATTGACTACTATCAAGAAGTAGGCACTTGAGGGAAGTTTTGAAATACTTGAAATGAAGGCAGTCCAGGACTTTGGAAGTCAGGCTATTCCACAACCTGGGTGTGGCTGAATGTAGGATCTCAGACCAGTAACAATTAAAGCTCTAGTGATGGCTAGGAGCATCTGAGAGGAAGACCAAAAGTTCCTCCTGTGTTTTTTTTTTAACTGTATATGCTTTTTCTTCTGGTGGCATTTGTCCCCTCAGCTGCTTGCCCCTACTAACAGACCCAACGTCATCCCTGATGCAGTGCTCCCTGAATTGTCCCTCAGGCTGGAGCCTTTGGAGCCTCCCTGACTTGACTCTGTTGGTGATCGGTAATGGATCTGCCAGGGGACCCAAGGTCTTCTACTGGGGCGGGAGGCATCATTGGCATGCTGGAGGTACTTTTTTCTTGTGGGTGGGCATGTCATGGTGGCTGCCGCAATACCACCATGTCATGTGTCTGACACGCCCCCAGAGCAGAAACACTCACAGGTGCTCCAGTCACAGTGCGTCCTGTGGTCACTCAGGAGCACCAGACCTGAGTGATTCTACCCCCCTCCCTCCCTCAGAGGTGAAGAGTGTGTGATGGCCACTCATTCCACCCCCAGCCGTCTCTCAGGCATCCCAAGTCCATTCCCGAACCTGGGTCACCCACATCATAGCAGCAAATCTATCCACTGTTTCGGTGGGCTGGGCAAGTGACTCCTATGTTGTTTGAACTCCAGGATATAGGCAAGATTCAGTGGGAGAGTACACATTTTTGTGCACTAGGCAGAGTACAGGGCAGTGAAGTCTATCTTTCAGGGACTGCCAGTTTATAGTATTAAGTACATTGTATTGCTGCTCCCTCTTATTACCACTTGCAACAAACTGAGATACTCAGTAATACAAGGTCTTAAGTTTGTAAAGGTCAGTGTCTATGATTAGGAGAGGACCAGGGTTCCATACAACATGACAGGCAACAGAGCTCTGCTGGCAATGGATAGCCTAGCTTTATTTGAGAGGTATGGGTAAGCCAATATACAGTAGTAGGCCTATTTAGTAGCTTTTCATTGAGCAGCTTAGGTCATCTTGTCAATATGTGGCTTAAGAGAGAAATTCTGATCCAGTAAAACACCCAAGTATTAAACTGATCCAAAAGTTTCAATGAGATCACCCTTAAGTGTGTATAGTTTTAGCAGTGTCCTCCTGTCTTGGCTGAGATGTCAAAAGCCAGAGTATGGACTTCATTTTCTTGGAGCTTTGTAGGAGCTTACTGACCTTAAACCAAGATTCTAGTAGATGAAAATTGGTGTCTGTGGCTGTTATTAAATAAAGTTTGAGAGCAACGTACAGCACGTGTGCAGCAGTTTTAGTTTTAGCATTTCAAGCTTTGAGCCAATTTCTCTTGCAGCACCTCTACTTCAGTTTGAGCATACCACATTGTGTGTGTGCTGTTAGCAATGGTGGCAGCGTCCCACATGATCATGAAGAGCTGAAGTAGATCTATGAGTCTACCCAGACTAGGACTGTTAACACATCCATATAGACGTTTTTTGCATTTGGTCAACTTCTTTATTCTGAAGTGGTACACCCCCAATTTTCAGTCACAGAATATTTGTCCATTACAAATAGATAAACGAGCTAAAGCCAGTGGGAGCAGCACTTCTCAGCAGCAGCAGCAGCAGCAATAACAAGCAGAAAACCACTGGGAAGGAGGTAGAGCCTAGTAGTCTGAAGCAGTTAATACAGTGACCCAGAGAAGGCTTAACAGAAGGCAAGAATGCACAGACAGAAATAGACTTTATCAGTCAACTCCAGGAGTTAAAACCCCCTGTTTGTTAGCTTAGAAAGACTTGCTGAAGGAAAAAAAAAGTATGGTGTGATTTCACCAATTTAGAGGAATACAATATGTTCAGCTGCATTGCACTCCTAATGGTTTAAGAGTTGATAAAAGAACTTCTGCTGGCCTTAATATCTTCTTTCACAAAGACGAGTGGGAGCAAACTGCACACAAGTGTGCATTATCTTTTGTAAAAATCCTAATAAATGAAGACAAGTAAGCATTAATCAATGACAAAGGAGGGCTCTACTAGGAATGAATGCCGGGTTGGGGGTGTTGGTGCATGAGGCCGTAGGCTGAGTGCCTCCAACTAACAACCAGGCATTAATCCCCTAGTAGAGCCCTCCTTTGGAGTGGATTAGTACACTTGTAACATGACAAACGCTTACTAAAATTAATAGAAAACCTTGCTGTTTTATAAGAATTACACATAGACTGATGTCCACAGTTTAAACAACTTTAATGTATTTTTGACCACTGCAACATTTATTTATATTGTGGTTTGTGTATTTTTATTTAGATTACAAATATCAGCATTTTGTAGGTAACTGTGTATTACTAAGATAAACATTTTCATAATTTTATTAACATCAACAATTATTTTGCTACACTACTTGTGAAGATTGCTTGCACAGTGTCATGGCATTCTCGGATTGCTCATTTACATATTGTGGCTGGCAGAAAACAAAGCACACAGAGCCAGATAAACACCATACTTATGGCTGTAATAGACAGAAAAGTGTGAGGAAAACAGTTTGTTGCTTTAGGAGCACGGTAAACATATTTATGCCTGGAGCAGGCTAAAAAGCTAAACACTACGGGAAGATTATTTAAGTCTGAAATGGACTTGGTGTGACTGTCACAGTACCGTGGGGCAGGTGGGTGGGAATCAACATGTGCAGACAGATAATCTGATGGCAATTTGGATGTGACTAACAAGAGTACTACATTATGAAGCGGGCATTACTAAAGAATTACTGCCTGCTTCATTTTGTGTCAGGTGCTGTGTTTCAGCTAGTGCAAATACTGTATTCACTATGATATTTATTGCCATGGTACAATTAAGCAATAAGGCATGACAGGGTGTGTGTTAGCATGTAATAACGTCACTCCTGGGGTGGGTTGAAGCATAAGGCAAAGCCGAGTGCTTCCACTACCCCAGGAGTGACGCTATTACACAATAACACACACCCTGGAGTGCCTTACTGCTATTATACAATGGTTCATTGTTATACAAAATAAAAATAAATAAATAAATAAATGTTTTTAGTAGATTTTTAGTGAAAGAGAAGAGGGAAAAAAGGTGGCGGTCAAGCTGGACAGCAAGCAAAACTAATGCTAATCAATGACAATGATGTTATACTGCAATATAATCACTGTCTCAGGCACACACTGACCAATCAAAATTCAGGAAATTTCCTTGCCATTGTATAATTACCATTATAGCATAGTGCACCGGGAGATTAAAGAGGTACAAAACAGCTTATAGCCAGATAAAGACTGACCATATTTTAAACAGCGTGACCTAGAGTTAAACCAGCTCCTGGATAAAACAGAAAAGGAAACTGAAGCCCGAAATACCACACATTTTGAGAGGTATAAGTAGGACCACTTAAGATGGGGGGTCTTTGTATGGGAGAGATCCCCCCACCCACACTCTCAGCCAGCAGAAATAGAAACAAGGTTTTAAACCTAAACAAATCCAAACCCATGGGTGGACATTCCAGACAAGGGAAAGCAGCTTCTAAAACAGTGTCAGTTGATAAAACAAGCCCATGATTGACAGTGAAACTACAGAAGGAAGTCCAGCTACCTTAACAGGAAGAGGAAACTTATTTTTTTCTTAGAAAAGGTCCCCCAACCAAACAGAAAACAACAAACAAAAACAACCAAAAAAAAACTTGAGAAAAAAGACAAACTTGAAGAGGAAGAGATGTGGGAGGGAGACACAGAACCCAGATTTTTAACACTCAGAGCCCAAAGAGAATGAACAATACTTGGGAAGTGATCAATTTAATAAACAGAACACTGTCAGAAGGTGAAATAGCAGTTATACAAAAGGGGCCGAGTTTCATCTCAACAACAAAAAATGTAAACACTTTTGTGGAGTTGTTTAAGATATTTAGGAAGCTAAATTCTTGCTTTTGCTTTTCCAATCTGGGAGGGGATGGCATGCATAAAGGCCTCACAGCTGGTTCTGAGACACAATCAAGCAGGGATGAGTTATCCTTCCTTATTTCAGCATTAGATTATGCTAAGTTGTCTGATAATGTAGAACAAGGGTCAGAAAGAGATTCTATGTTAAATACATCCCATTTGCCTGATTTATCTGTTAGTGATCACTTATTTCAGGTTGCAAGTGCTGGTACACCACAAGGCACACAGGTTTTTAATTTTTATGTTTGCTTGCATGCATGCACAAGAAACATGACATGACAGCTTAGGAGAGAAGCGGGTTGTGGAGGCCTTGACACTGTTACCAGCCAAGGCACTGCATTGGGGCTTGGCAATGGTGGACCAATTGAGGCACAGTGTGTTGATGACACTGGTCTCCAAAAGTGCACCAACTTCTAACGATTTCGCCACAGCAATCAGGGGCCACCTCATCATTGCAGCATCAGTCATTGTGCTGCAATGAGGGAGCAACCCATCATTGAAGGGCGGAACATTAACTAGCGTGACACTGTTTGTGAACTTGGCGGGCGGCCTGCCACTATGCTTACAAACAATATTATGTTGCCCCCATGCTGAGGGGGTGCCCAATCCCCCTCGGCAGAAAATGCCTCCCCTCCCCAGATGGTCTTTGTTTGCCTACAGGGGCCCCAATCCCTGTCAGCTTCAGTGTGCTAATGTCCGCTGTTGTGTGTCTGCTGTCAGGGGAACCCACTCCCCATCGGCATGGTCTAACCCAACCCCTCATTTTTTTGTGTGCCTACAGGGTTAGCCCAATCCCCATCAGCATGATCGCCCCCTGTTGTTGTTGTGCCAACAGGGGTGCCCAATCCCCCACCAGCTACAAGTCCCCCCCCAAAAAGAATAGTCCGCTGCACGCTTGGGAGCCCACTCCCAGCATGCCAAATGCCCTGCAAATAGAACACCATCCCATGTTGTCTTTTTTTTTCCTGTGGAGAAAAAAGTCCTCGTGGTCTCCCAGACCCCTCTCCCAACCCACGCGCCACCCACCATGCACCCTGCCTCCTCCACCCCTCACCCCATACTTACTCTGGAATCTGGCATGATGATCTTCAGTGGACCGGGAACACGACTGCACTCTTCAAAGCTGACTGTGAACTGAGGAAATGCCGGTAAGCTTTATAATGGGATGGATAGGGTTTTTTCAACTGTGCTGCATATCGCCAGCATTTTTTTGAATTTTGGCACCAAATTTTCAACATGGGGTTTTTGGGGGATTTCACGGTCACTGTGTGAAATCAACTTTCCGAACTGATTAATGAAATGACAGTGCCAGTGATCATGAGGTGGGTTCTCAAAAAGCCTATGTTGCAAATTTGGTGAAAAAATTCCTAGAAATGACTGTTTTACGAGCATGCGTTGAGCATTTCCTACACAGGCTAGTAAGTTCGCGTATTTGTAACATTTGCACTCCAGATTTTCAACATTGCCATTCTATCACACCTACTTATCAGCAGTACAGCTGTCATTTTTCCATATCTTGCCCAAAATCTGTTCCTTTGCATGTAGCACACAATGGCACAGACTGTGTGTGAAATCAATGTTTGAGACAAATTAAGAAAATCACAGTGATACTGTTCATGAGCAGAGGTCTTACAATGGCTATGTTTAAAATTTGGTGAGAAAAGTCTATAAATGATTGTGCTACAAGTGTGCATTGTGCAGTTTCTACGCACACTCGTACCTTCACACATTTGCAATATTTTCACTCCAGATTGTCAACACTGCCATTTGTCCGCACCTCCTTATGAGCAGTACAGCTGTCATTTTTCACATCCTGGCCCAAATGTGTTTTTGCACTTGTGGCGCAGACTGGCTCGGTTGTCGTGGGAAATCCACGTTTGGGACACATTAAGAAAATCATACTGACACTGTTCATTAGCAGAGGTCCTAAAATGGGTATGTTGAAAATTGGTGACAAACGTCCATAAAATGACTTTGTTACGAGCGTGCAGTGCGCAGTTTCCACGCACGCTCATAACTCCGCACATTTGCAATATTTTCACGCCGTATTGTCAACATTGCCATTTTTTCATACCTCCTTATTAATTGTGCAGCTGTCATTTTGTGCATTCTGGCCGAAATGTGTTTTCGCACTTCCGGCACACAATAGCACGGTCGCTGTAGGAAATCACTGTTTGAGACACATTACAAAAATCACAGTGACACTGTTCATTAGCAAAGGTCCTAAAATGCCTATGTTGAAAATTTGGTGATGAAAGTCCATGAAGTGACTGTGTTACAAGGATGCGTTGCGCAGTTCACATTTCACATGCACGCTTATAACTTTGCACATTTGCAATATTTTCAACCCAGATTTTCAATATTGCCATTTTTACACACCTTCTTATGAACAGTACAGCTGTAATTTTTCACATCCTGGTCGAAATGTGTTTTTGCAGTTCCGGCATAGACTACCATGGTTGCTGTGGGAAATCAGTGTTCAGGACACAGTAACAAAATCATAGCGAGGCTGTTCATGAGCACAGGTCGTTAAATGCCTATGGTGAAAATCTGGTGATGAAACTCCATAAAATGACTGTGTTACGCACATGTGTTGTGAGGTTTCCACGTATGCTTAGAACTGCAAGCATTGTTAATATGCCCACTACACATTTTCAACATTGCCTTCTCTTCATACCTCCCTATGGATGGTACATCTGTCATTCTTCACATTCTGCCCGATCTGTGTTTTCGTACATGTGATGCAGAATGGCACTGTCACTGTCGGAAGTCACTTTTGGGATGCATTGACAAAATCACACTGCCACTGTTCATGAAAAGAGGTCCCAAATGCTTTCATGAGGTTGGCTCACAAAAAGACCATGTTCAAAATTTGTACTGTGAATACCAACAAACTCCCAAGGCATTAGGGTTTCTAACCATAACATCCTACCCTGTACAGACAGACAGGCAGGCTTCGGGGTGTGCCTTTGGATTGTTGACTGTACTGCTCATGCCATCCCACCCCCCCACCACTGACAGGCATCGAGATGTACCTTGGACTCTTTGTCCCAAGACTTCAAACCATTCTCCTATGCTGCACCCATTTCAGTGTATGTCCTTTTGGAATGGGCTGACTGTAAAGCCAAACACCCTAAGGAACAGGTCAAAACATCTCGCTGTCTGCAGAGTAGGGTGAGCTGACATGGCTTGACCATCATGGGTGATGACCCAAAAACTTACCCCACATCCTGTCCGTCTCTACAGCATGGAGGTGCAGTTCATGTCAAGTTCACTACTTCACTGCCATTCCTATTCTGCATCTGTCTAACTCCTGCATTTCTAATGCTAATACCAGCAAGCAAACATTCGGCATTGACAAATGCTTGTTCTTATTGTAACACTGAGTTTAAGACAGAATCCACCTTTAGTCCAGGCATGACTGACAGAGCGGTCACCATGTTTCAGAAAAAGGTGTTGTTTGAAGCTGAACTATTATTTAATATATCATGAAATTTACACAGGGGTAAACTAAGTAAAGCAAAACAAAACTGCTTGAGAATCTGTTATGGAAATGGAGGATGTTATAATAGGTCAGGGACACAAAGTGGGTAATTATGTAATGATGTCAAATAGGCAAGATTACATCAATAACGCCAATAGGGTACTAGGGGATAACACACCTATGTTAAACTTAAAAAAAATCCAACTAAAAAGTTTAAATCTGAGCTACATGACTTGGTGGATCGAGCACTAGAATGTGGGAACATCACTCAGCAGGAATAAGAGTTGCTGAAGGCAAATCCTGCCGCCCATCTTGGTTATCTTTTATTACCTCCCCAAGACTCATGAACACGTCCAAAACTCACCAGGGAGGCCTATAGTCTCGGGTGTAGGATCCTTAACTGAAAACCTAAATATGTCTGTAGATTGTTTTTTTACAGCCAATATTCATCAACCTAAGGTCTACATCTTGGACTCCACACATCTGATGTTGAAACTGAAAAATACTTTGTGGCAACCAGAATATTTGGGGATTGGTCTAGATTTTATTTCATTGTATACTAGCATTCCACATGATCTGGGTACAAGGGCCCTAGATTATTTTCTACACAGAGAAAATCATGCCAGTGCTCCATCTGCCTCATTTTTATGTTTGCTTGCGCACATGTGCAAGAAACATTTTGTGGCATCTTGGTGGTAGTAGCAGGTTTCAGAGGTATAACAGTGTTGTGGCCAATGCCTCCACTGTTCTTTTGGGCTTGTCTGTTTGGCACCAATGCATGAGCACGCTGTCAATACAGCAGTTTTGAAGCATGCCACCAACTTGAAGGAAATTTGCCGACACAATCAGGGAGCACCCCGTTATTGTGGTGGGTATAGCTACCAATACGTTGGGTAAGCAACTGTGTATATGCTGAAGTAGTTGGGGGTAGCAAACAAGCTGACCACCAGTAGCATGTCATCTGACTTTATTTGTTTGCGGTTTGCTTTCACAGGCTTTTTCAGTGCACTCATCACCTTAGAACATTTGGTGGTGTGGCAGCGGTGGCGGGGGGGAGCAGCTCAGCACACAACAAAACTATCGCTATCCTTCTCAATCAGGTCTGCCTCCTCAGCAGCGCCCTGCAAACCTGGTAACTTAAGATCTCAATCAAGTCCACGGTGAGCATACTGTGCCCTTGATTGGCTGCCTTCTTAGGTAGGAGGGGTGTCAAGTTTAAATGCTCCCAGTCCAGTCCAGCAAAGTGTACTTGTTGTTCCTTGTTTGGGCCTTGGAGGTCAGGAGAGTGGAACCAGCCTTTCTGCTTAGCAGGACTACAGGATTCGAGAAAGAAGCCGCCGCGTCTTCAGAGCCTACTTGGAGACAGTGAGAAGAAGCCCGGCGCAGGACACAGCAGAGAGAGGAGAGCAGCATGGCTGTGAATTTGATTGAGCAGGGAATGGGAACAGCCAGACTCGATGCTCCCAGATTTACAGGGATCCCTGTATTTCACAGGGTTTCATGTAAAAAAACCGGATAAGGGGATGAATGTTGAATCTTGTCATTTCAAAGGGGATTCGGCCGGGCTGACTGGGGAATTGGCTGGGCTCACAGAGCTGGCATAGGAACGATGGAGGATACCTGGCTAAAAGCAATGCTAAGCTGTGCCAGAGAGATAAGATGTTGTTAACTTGTTGCTAAGTGATCTGACTCACAGCGTGAACTTTAGCATTCCTAATCACTGCCCATTCCTGCACCACATTCCGGTACTGTTCTATTACAGTCAAGGTACTAGCTTAGTTTGTTTCATTGTTTCCTCATTCAAATCCTCTACCTCAACGAACCAGGTCAGTGCCTAAGTTGTACCCTTTGCCGAGAGGTTTAATGATGATGGTGGTTGTTGGGGGGGAGTGGGAATTTGGGATATGAGTTTCTTGGGAAACGCATGGATGGGGTACAGTACATAGTGCATCTGTAAAGCAGAATAGAAAACCCTGAATTTTAAAACAGTATATGTGCCTCCGACTCGGGACTCAGTCTCTGGACCAGAACTGCAGCTACTCAACTGCAGGACCTTGCAGCAAATTTTCTGATGTAAGACCTCAGTTGCAGAACCTTTCTGCTGGGTAACAGTTCCAAGAGGTAGCCGAGAGGCATGGTCAGTGGTGGTGCTGCTCTCTGCAATCAAGGAGTCACAGATTTGTAACACAGCTCTGTTAAACTGTTTACTTGAACTTTAAATAAAAGGCTGACTTGCTCCTCAAGCAGTAGGCTTTCAGTAGGCTTGTACCTCCTCTGCTCCAGCCATTCTTCTCAGAACAGTTTGCCACTAAAAAAGTAGGACATCAAGTATCGAGTTACAGGCTTTTGTTTTGTGGGAAATCATTCTTCTGCATGCTAAGTATAAGTCTGACTTTGCTTCATAAAATATAATGGATTTTTGCTTTAAAGTCAGAACGAGGTATAGTACATGACATTTGTTGGATAAGAGGGGTAAAGGAACAGTTGGACTATTGCATCTCGTATGTAAAGTCATCTCTTCTCCTGCTGTCTCATAACAAATGCTGCTCAGATTTATATCACGTGTGTTGCAAAGGAACTGACTCTCTTCCACCTATCTGCAAAGTGTTCTCAGAGCACTACAGCATTTTACAGTTTGAGACTGAGACAGTGTCTAGTGCATTAATACTGGGGGTTTATTTTACTAAGTCTTGTTATTTAACTTTAGAGATTCAAAATGTAAAAGGTTATAGGGCTCTGAGAACACTTTGCAGGTAGATGGAAGACAGTCAGTTCCTTTTGCTGAAATGCTTATGACATTAACATGATATCACTCAGGTAAATAACCCTGCTTAATTTATATGACAGTACAGCAGCATGATAAAGATATATCTGTACCCTAATCCTTCAGTTCTGTTCCTACAACAGCCAGCATTTTTGGAGTAGTAATGGGAGGCAAAGCTACTATAACCAACATACCAGCATATGCCAAGTGTAACCCTTTTGTGATTAGGGGTTACAGTTCACAGTTTCCTAAGGCCTCCACTGTACTTTCAAAATTTGTGACCTCTCCCCAAAATCTTTATTCACTTCAGTAAGAACTGCACAAAACTACAGTTAGAGGTGTATTACCAGCATTTAGCAGTCAGACCTCCTACACTGGGCTCTAATTATGATTTCTGATCAAACCTAAAATAAAAAAAAAGCTAGTGGTGATTAATTTAAATGGTTTACAATATTTTGCAAAAAATCCTTGGATGGTACATATTTGGACTTTATTGACTTGTACATGATATCCATTGCTAGCCTATGGCCCTGTGGTGCCCTAGGCAGATTTGTGATTGTCTCCTTAGACTGGACCATAGATCTCTGAGGCTATACTTATGGTGTGTTGATAATTTTAAACTGACACTTGTCCAGAGGTTGCTGTTCTTTGGGGGTCACTGCAGGCTGATGGATCAGGATGAGAAGAAGAAAGAGGCTGTGTGTCATTTTGCTGGCAACATATCAATTTTCTCTTCCTCTCTCACTGTATAGATCTGCCCCAGAGCTAATGTGGGTAGGTAGGCAGGTAGGACATTTCTTGTGCTGTTGGGATAATTCACTGGCATAGGGGGTGGTCTACTGATCTGAATCCCTCTGCCACACAATGCAGTGCTCTCCCGCCCTCAGCCTGCAGCCACTGACAGGCATCGAGGTGTGCCTTTCGGGGTATTTGACCCTAAGATTCACCCCATTCTCTTATACTGCACCCATCTCAGCTTATTTCCTTTTGAAATGGAGTGAGCGTAAGGGCTGAAGGCCTCAAGGCACACTGTGACACCTGTCGGTGTCTGCAGGGTGGGGTGTGGTGGAATGCCATGAGTGTTATGGCTGAAGACCCAAAGGCACAACCCCAATGCCTGTCAGTTTCTGCAAGGTGGGAGTGGGGGTTGGTGTTACTTCAGTACTTCAACACCATTCCTATTATGCATCTCTCTAACTTCTGCACTACCAATGCCAATACGAGCAAGTAAACATTCGGCATAGACAAATGCTTGTTACTAGAAACAGTGAATTTTATATTATCACATAATTTCTTCACCTTTAATTGCAAAATCTTCCTGCAAAAATGAGGCACAGCAATGGGGGCCACTGTAGCTCCATCTTTTGCTAACTTGTATCTGGGCTGGTGAGAGGACCTGTTTATATTCACTGATGCTGAAAAGAGATTTCTGGGGCAGGTGGTGCACTGGGACTTTTTTTTTATCAATGACATACTTGTCATCTGGGGGGAGTCCAGAGAGTCTGCTGAAGATTTTAATGAGGCAATACATGAGAATGCACTGAACCAGTTCTTCAGAGCTAAAAATCCATGCATCAGACTTGGAATTTCTTGATTTAAAACTAGAAGCCAAGCCAGGAGAAAAGGTAACCACTGCATGGTTTCATGAACCAACTGCTGGTAACACAGTGCTACAAGCAACAAGTGCCATTCCACTACATCTAATCTCCTCTGTTGTATGTGGTCAGTTTTTATGACTCAACTACAATTGTTCCAAGCTGGAGGGTTTTCAACTACAGTCTCTCAAAATGTATTCTAGATTTTGAGACAGAAGTTATTCTACTGAAGTGTTAGATAAGGCTCTCAGGAAAGCAAGCAACAGTAGAGAGAGAGAGAGGGAGAGAGAGAGTCCCTCTTGGTGCCAAAACAAAAGGAAAGCAAACATGAGGAACAAATGTCCTGGAATATAACCCATTGGCACCAAAGATAAAAAAAAATTCTTATTAGTAATTGGTTCATCCTGCAACACTGCAGCATACCTGATATCTCCTTACATTCTCCTAGGGTGACATATAGTAGATGGAGAAATTTAAAGGATCTAGTGACACACAGACACCTATCCATGACCAGCAGTCTTCATCCAACTAGGCTACCACCACACCCTCATGGATTTCATGTGTGTGGCAAATGCATGGCATGCAACCATGGTCTGAGTGATGAGGAATTTGTCATCCCTAAGTTAGACATCAAGGTCTCCATAGAGAATTTGCATCATGTTACACCACTTTTTGTTGTGTGTTTTATTGTGCCTGTACCCACATATATATGTTGGACGGACCATAAAACAGGCCAGGGAGAGGATTCTGAAACATCTTAGTGATATAAGATCTAATAACATGGAAACAGCAGTGGGCAGGCATTTCAGTGAAGCACACAGTGGGAATGAAAAGTTTACTAAATTTTGTGCAATTTAGCATGTGTACCCCAGATCGAGTTGGGGGGGAGCCAAACATTCTTAGAAAAAAAAGCTGAGATGGATCTTTAGCCTTACAGCACTTTAGCCAGTTGGTCACAATGAAGATCTATATTGTACTGTCTTTTTGTAAATCAGCAATTGTCATGCATTGCTAGTAAACCGTCAGTTGGTTGATGTCAGATATGCCTGCTTTGAGGGTACAACTTTCCTGTGCACCTTTGTTTTTCTACTGTTCATCCTTTTTTCCAACTACCTTTACTAATGAATTTTTCCTTTTTCCTCCTCTAAACCCCCCCCAGATATCTTTGCCCCCATCCTTGTATTTCTACCCCAGTTTCTGATCTTATCACATCACTTTATTTCTCTCCTTTCAAACTTTTGTCTTCTAACATATTTATTCTTCTTGCTATCTTGAATTTTGGGAATGAAGAATGAACCTGAAGCCCATAGGAATTTATAGGAACCACAACTGGCATTAACATATATGCCTTTTAGACTATGTCACCATTACATAGTGCTGTCTTATTTCACACCTATAAGGATGAAGAAGGACATTTATTGAACACCAAGAGAAGATTATTGGAATATGCTTCCAGTGATTTTTGGGACATAATGACTTAATACCATAACTTTCTCTGACAGATATGCCTTATGAACTATGTCACCATTACACAGTGTTGTCTTGTGTCACATCTATAAGGATGAGGTTAAGATGCCAAGATGGTGGCTGCTGTGATCCAGCCAGACTTTTAGCTCTGAGTATTGCCTTTGATTTTTTATTTGTTTTGCTGTTGTTTTCTGTTGTTTTAATTTATTAATTTAGTGAGGGTTAAAGCAGTGAGGAAGTTTAGGGTGTGTAGCATTTTTTGGGGTGGTTTTCTTCTATCGACTTCAGGCATTCTGGCATTCAGCTAGAGTTTCAGTGTATTTTGGAGTCTCAGGATGCAAGTGGTGTAAGTGTGTAGACCAAGTTGAAGTGTGGCAGGCTGCTCCCTCGGTCTCACCTGAGACTTTCTGTTTTAACATCTTGGCAGTACCTTGCTAGGTAATCCTCCTCATTTTAATGCATTTTATGTTCTGCTTTTTTTCGGGGGTTCTTTTTTCATTTATAAATGTCACCCATTTTTGGTTTTGGCTTGTGACCTCACTTAGTCGCTAGCAGCTCTCAATTTCGGGCAGCCATTGGAGCTGACGGTTGGTCTCATATCCTGTCTTTACATCTTTGGCTGCTGCCTTGGGAGGATCAAGAAGAGGGGTCATACCAAAGGAAAACAGCTGAGGATTTGGAGCTGGGTTGGTCATGAGTACTGGAATGCAAACCGGCAGTGAACTGGATTCATTTCCGGAGACTGAGAGGATTGCTGCGGCTGTGGGGCTCTTGCTTGCATGTGGGGCAGGGGGGTTGCATGCAGCTCTTGGGTGGCTGGCATTTTGCTGTGGAGAGTTGCTGTAGGAGGATGGGAGCCTCTGAAGTGAAGGGATTCAGCCTGGGTGGCTTTTGGAGGACAGCCCTGAAGTCAGACCCCAGTCCCTGGCCATCTGGGTCTGTGTGAGACTTCTTCCCCCACTGGGTGATTCGAGCCTGTTGACTGGCACTTGTGACTCTTCAGCTGTTCAGTGTGCTCTGACCCATGGGCTAGCTTGGTGACTAGGTGTGGGTTGAGTGGCCTCCTTGGGTGGGTGCGGGGGAACTGTGGCTGAAGGGCGGTGGGACCCCGGTCCCTAGGTCTTCTCCAGTTGGTGGCTGGTGGGCCTCCTATTGGGGGCTCAGATTATCCAGGGGCTGCTTTTCTTGGCCAGGTCATCAAGGGGGATCTATCATGGGGGACCCTTATGTTCGATGTGCCTTTATTCCTGGATCATGGATACCTGAAACACTTCCTTGAGGTGTCATTGACTGCTCCACTCCTGCTTTTTTCTGGTGGGGGTGGTGAAAGCACCTCCTGATAAGTGGCTTGTACATATTCATTGTTTGGAAGAAGTGCCAGAGTGAGAGTCTGGTATTCTAGTTGGACACTATCAACCAGCTAGCCTGGAGTGAGAGGCCCAACATAGCAGCTTTTGGTTTGGATTACTGACTGAACTGCTTAACTGCACATATTGTCTATTCTTGCCCAAACTGTGGGAGTTTTATTGTTTGTTATTTTTTCTGTGGGAGTTTTATTTTATTTATTTTGGGATAATTGGGGGCTGGAGTCTTGGCTTGTTAGTATGTGTTTTATGACTGCTCCCCCTGCCAGGTGCTACTCCCCCTCTGAGCTCCAAGATCTCTGCCCCTTTAGCTGTCCTCCATTGCCAGTAGTGGTGTATGGTCACTGTAGGGCTTTGGGGATAGTGGGTAGAAGACGAGGGGGGCTCAGACTCTGGGGGGGGCTGAGCAGCTGGATTGGGGTAGTGAGGTCCAAGAGATGCCCTGGGGTGAAATGGGTCCCAGAATGAGGTCCTCCTTGCCTGATACCCGTACCCAAGGGCTCCGCTGTTAGCTGGCCGGTAGCCCAGTTGGCCCTGGTGTCTCATCCGACTCGAGCGGTGTTGTGCAACGCCAGGTCAATTAAAAACAAGACAGCTATTATTGCTGATCTTGTTGGGTCAACTGACCTGGTTTGTATTACTGAGACCTGGCTGGATGAAAATGCTGGCCCCATTTTAGAGGTTTCGATTCCAGCTGGGTTCTTGGTGATACACCACTCGAGATCGGATCGCAGGGGCGGAGGGGGTTGCAGTTTGTTTTAGATCAGAGTTGGACCTTGCAGTTGTGTCAGTTGAGGAGACCAGGTTCTTTGAGTGTATGGTGGTCACAGGTGTGGGGTGCAGGATTCTTCTCATCTAACATCCACCAGGGGGCAAGAAGCAGTTCCTGCAGGAAGTCGCAGACTTCGTTGTCAACCTGGTGTTGGAGTCATCCAGATTGATGGTGCTGGGTTATTTCAATGCCTGGATCAACTAAGAATTCTCGCAATTTGGTCAGGACTTCCTCCAACTAATAAACTCGTTTGGGCTTCACACAGCCAGTTGCCTCTGCGACCCACAATCATGGACATGCTGTGGATCTGGTCTTCCTCATCGGGATGGAGGCCACCGACTTGGTGGTGGAACCAGTTGGATGGTCAGATCACAACACTGTAAGGTTCAATTTCCATGCCTTCCCCATAGGCCTGCCCCTGTAGAGATGATCCGGTACCGCCCTTTGAGGGGGTTTACCCCAGATGGCCATTAGAGGTGCTAGACCTATTTGGATTACTGTGTGCAAGGGAGGGTCTGGAGTGCCTATTACAGGCTAATAATGGGGCTGTGGTGGGCGCCCCGGATGCTATACCTCCTGCCTGAGTTTGTTCTCTCACCCTTTGTCCTCGGCCCCCTTTGTTTGATGGGACCTTGAGGGAGTTGCAGCAAGCTGGATGAAGGTTGGAGCTTTGTTGGCAGAAAGGGGGACTTGAGGCAGACAGACTTAGATTGATGGACCATTACAGGGACTATCAATCAGCAATCTCTCGTATGAAGGCAGAGTTCCTGTCCGGGGAGATTGTTGCAGCTCAGAATCAACCAGCTTAGCTCTTTGGAACTGTGGACAGACTGTCCAATCCAGCCTGTCTGCAGGTTCAAAGAGCTTTTTCACAAGGAAAGTGTGATGAGTTTGCTCGATTCTTTGCTGATAAAGTTGTTGACATCAGGTCCAAGATCCATTCAGCTTGCTCTTTGGGGAGTGATGGTGGCCAGTGTGAGGTCGCAACTCCTCGGTTTTGTTGGATGGACTCTAACTGGTTGAAGATCATGGATGTCATGCAGATTGTCTGAGGTATACAGCTGATCTGTTGTAGTTTAGACCCGGGCCCAACACTCCTTTTGATGGGTTGGGTTGATGTCATCTGCCCAGTCTTGGCAGAGATAGTTTGGAGCTCGTTAGAGTCAGGTGAGTTTCCGGACTTCCTGAAGGAGGCAGTGGTAATACCCCTCCTTAAGAAAACTTCTCTCAGCCCAGGTTGTCCTGCCAACTACAGACCAGTCTCTAACCTCCCATTTGTAGAGAAGGTTACTGAGAAGGTGTTTGTGCTGCAAATGGAGAATCATCTTACCACCCATAATATCTATGATCTTTTCCAGTCTGGGTTTCCGGAGAGGCATAGCACTGAGACTGCCCTTGTTCAGGTGCTCAATGACCTCCTGATGGCAAGAGATTGGAGAACCCATTCCATCTTGGTCCTCCTTGAGATCTCGGCGGCATTTGACACCGTGGACCATGGGGTGCTGCTAGAGCACCTGAGGTTCATCTCTGGCCTGTCTGGAACAGTTCTCAGATAGTTTCATTCATTTCTCACCGGCAGGTCTCAGAGGGTGGTTTCAGGGATCTATTTCTTTGGATCATTCTCTCTGCCATGTGGGGTACCGCAGGGCTCAGTGCTGTCATCCATGTTGTTTGCAGTGTACATGCTGCTGCTGGGGGGACATTGTAAGGAAGTATGGGCTGGGTTTTCATTGCTATGCAAATAATACCCAGCTCTACTTGTCCTTTGTGCCTAACCAGGATAGTGTGGCCTCAGTGTTTAACAACTGCCTGGCCAAGATACAGGACTAGATGAATGCCAGCTGGCTGAAGTTGAATCCTGACAAGACTGAGGTGTTGGTGGTGGATCTGGATCACAGGATAGAGAGGCCAGAGGCAGGTAGTCCCTCTGGGCTTTGGTTTGAGGGTCACCAGCTACTGACCTCCGAACAGGCGTGGAATCTGGGTGTTATATTTGATGATGAGCTGACCCTTCATTTGCAGGTGTCAGCTGTCATCAAGTTGTCTTTTTACCATCTGGGGAATATCACCTGGATTAAGCACCTTGTTCCATCCGGCGACTTTTCAACAGTGATCCACACCTTGGCGACCTCGTGTATTGACTACTGTAACTCCCTGTATCTAGGGCTTTCAGGGGTTGATATTCACCACCTACAGCTGGTGCAGAATGCTGAGGCCAGGTTGTCAACTGGGCTTTCTCAGTTGAGTCATATTATTCCTGTGCTGTGTGAACTGCACTGGCTGTTCAGTGGTGGATCTCCTTCAAGGTCGGGTTGCTGACCTACAATGCCGTACACAGACAGGGTCCGGGCTACCTGCACGATCCTTTGTTTCCCTACTGGCCCCTCGACCACACCGCTCATCTGACATAGCATTGCTAGACGTTCCCAGGGTTAATTTGAAGACATCTGGGTCACAGGAGTTTATGTTTGCTGCCCCTACCCTGTGGAACGCTATAGCTCATCGGATAAGAGAGTGTCTGACAGTGGAGAGCTTTAAAACTGCCTTAAAAACATATTTGTTTGAGCTCGTCTTTGGTGTTGATTTCTGAATTGTTTGTTTGAACTGCTGGTTTTATGTTTTATCTATTTATTGTAATGGGCACTATGATCTCAGTACTAGCGTCTTTTTAAAACTCAAGGTTGATTGATTGATGAAGATGGACATTTATTGAACATCATGAGCAGATTATTGGAATATGCTTCCAGCAATTTTTAGGGCATTATGATTTAATGCAATGACTTTCTCTGACAGATAATATAAAGACTGCGTACATAACCGAAAATCGATAGCATAACAGTCTGACATGCTCAGTCACTATTCAATATCTTCAAAAGGAGACTTTGCAGTATGACTGCTATACATCTGTTGTATGAAAATCTTGTAAATATTAATTTTCTTTTTGGTGGAGGTATGCACTTTATACAGCTTAAGGGCAGCAATATGCTTAATATTTAAATGTGAGTGCCTAGTCTAAGGGCAGAACCATTAACATGCACTAACATTTTAAATAAAATGTATGCATATGTATTAACTAGCCCTATTTAAGCAGTGTCAGCTAGCTGACATGACTAAGCCAAACTCTCCTGATGAACAGGCAGGGCACCTCAAAGCCCTGCAATACTGAGGCAGTCACAGCCTGCCTGTGGATATGATTAAATAAACTTGGAAGTCTTTGTGCATTTATGTAGTGGAATATATAATTTCATCAGAATTGCATTAGATTCCATGGAAATTCTCTATGAAATCTGCAAGAATTGGGAAAGGGGGTATCAGCTAGACTTGCAGTGTTTAAAGCAGTAGTGTTTGAATGGCCCCTGTGGCACTGAGGGTTGAGGTGCTAGACGCCACACCTCACACTACACCGGTGACCCATGTTCAGGAATGAGCACGGGCCACTGGGGGTCAGTAGGGGAGGAGAAGATAGAGCATCCCAGGGATTGCTCTTTTTCTCTGGGGAAGGGGTATTTCAGTGCTCGGCGAATGCCTGGCCCCTAGTGGAGGCTGGGGGGGGCATGCCTATACTGCCAATGTGGGCAGAGATAGGGCAGATGCCTGGTGGAGCATGCATGGGAGCATGCTCTCTGTTGCTGCTGGCATCATTGCATGCTCTGCCTCTGAGGGGAGTATACTGGAGGAAGAAAAAGATTACTCTGGTGGATGATGGAGGGCACCTCACAGGTCCCGCCCACGAATAGCCACAATGCTGTCCACACTGGATCCGGTCTTTGGCAAGGTTTGGGGAGCTACACCTGGGGGAATCCCTCGTGGTACTGGTCAGCATTGGCTGGTGCACATTAGACCATGAGACAGGGGGCTCCCTCCAGAGGTAGGGCCGGAGCAACAGGTGTTTAAAGTGACAACAAAAAATAAATAAATAAATAATAAAGCAGTAGTGTTTGTTGGTGGGCAAAACATACATTTATCATAAAAAGCAGTTTTTTTGCTTGTTTGTTTTCAGTCAGAGTGTATTTTGGGCAAAAACTTCAATATATACATTTTTCTTTTCATTTTATTCTTGCCATTATATGTGCAGTTTTAATGTTTTACAAAGTTCCCGACCTTGTTCCTCTTTTTTTGGTAATTCAAATTGTTACTGACATCTTGCTATTACATCTCAGGCATGCACGTTTCCAAGAAGTATTATCTACCCTAACTGAATTCTTTGATTGGGTCACTAGAACAGTGGACAAGGGCCAGGCAGTTGATATCTTATATCTGAACTTAAGCAAGGCCTTTGACTCCATGCCTCATAGGAGACTGGTCAGGAAACTGGAGGACCTGGGATAGGAACTAAACTCACAGGATTGGTCAGAAGTTGGCTGCAGGATAGAAGCCAGAGTGCTAGTCAAGAGAGAATTATCAGAAGTGAGGTCTGTGGCCAGTGGGGTCCACAGGGCTCGGTGCTTGGTCCAGTGTAGTTTAACATCTTCATAAGTGACATCACCAAACAGGAAAGAGACCTGGGCTAATCATATCAGATGACCTAAAGGTGGCCAAACAATGTGACAAGGCAGTCAGGAGGGCTACTTGGTGCTAGGGTGCATAGGAAGGGATATCACCAGCAGATAAAGGGAGTTGGTGCTGCACCTAAATAGCTCACTAGTAAGACCCCAATTTGAGTACTGTATCCAGTTCTGGAGACTGTGTCTCAGTAAGGATATAGACAGAGTGGAGGTGGTCCAGAGGTGGGCTGCTAAATGGTGCAAGGTCTACATCGTAAGCCCTATGAAGAGAGGCTAATGGGGCTCAGTATGTACACCTTGGAGGAAAGAAAGGAGAGAGGATATGACAGAGACCTTTAAATACCTCACCAGGGTTAATAAGATACAGGAGGGGCTTATTTGTCAGAAAACATCACTCTAGAACAAGGGGACATGACATGAAGCTGGAGGAGGGAAGGTTCAGAAGAGATGTGAGGAAATAGTTCTTCATAGAAAGAGTGGTAGGTTCATGGAACAGCCTTCCAGCTGAGTTAGTGGGGGAAAAAAACAATGGTGGGGGTTCAAAAACACCTGAGATAGGCACAAGGGCATAGTACAGATAAGGAAGGGGGGAGGCAGCACCATATATCAAGTTGGTCTATGGCAAAAATGAGGGAAAAGAGAGAGAGAGAGAAAAAAAAGGCAGACTGGGCGGGTCAAGTGGCCCTTACCTGTCATCAGAGTCAGACAGATTCTATGTATCACAGAATTGGGATCAAGAGTAAAATCTGCCTGTTCACAGATGACACCAAGCTCTTTGGGAAGGTGGACACACAGGAGGGAATACAGGAACTCAGGGAGGACCTGGCTAGACTAGAAATGTGGTCCAGCATTTAGTAGCTAGGGTTCCATGCCAAAAAGTGCAGTTATGCAACTGGGAGTGAACAATCAGGGGACAAAATACTGGTTCAGTGGAGTGCAGGTAACCAGGTTATAGGATGAAAAGGACCTGAGAGTAATAATCACAAGTGATCTGAAACACTGCATACTGCAGAAGAAGAGCAGCCAAAGCAAATGGAATTCTGGGCTGCATAACCAGGCAAGTTTCCACCAGGAAGGCAGAGGTCATTCAGCTGCTGTAGAGGTCACTGGCAAGACCACACCTGGAGTGCAGTGTGCAGTTCCGGTGCCCATATCTTATGAAGGATATCAACTTGCTGGAGCTAGTCCAGAGAAGAGCAACTAAGATGATTCAGGGTCAGCAGAACAACACCTATGAGGAGAGGCTCAGGGAGCTCAACATGTACTCTCTTGACGAAAGACTGAAGAGGGGAGACATGACTGAGACCTTTAAGTACATTATGGATAATAACAGGGCAAGCACTGAGGGCCTCTTCAGTCTTAGTAGGAACTGGACCACTAGAGGGCACAGCCTAAAGCTGGTGGGGAGAAGGTTTAGGAGGGACATGAGGAGGCACTTTTTCACTGAGAAGGTAGTGGCTAAGTGGTTAGATGGTATCTCTAAAAATGGTGGACAGCTTCAGGAGTGGTTGGGACGGGGTGAGGGGAAAAGTTGCAGATAAGAGAGGGGTGAGCGGGGGGAGGGGGAAGTTGAGGAAGGTCAAAAGGGAAATGGGAACGAAGGGCAGTTCCCTTTGTAAATACATAGAGAACTGCACAATCGAGCAGACTAGCTAGACCATAAGGCATTTTCTGCTGGCATGTTCGGATGTATGTTCATATATAATTCACAATGTCACACAGAACATATTTATGCTGTGGAGTTTTAAAATGATCAGAAAGCTAAAGGACGTTAAGTTGATGCACAGATTTGAAAACTGCTTTGTGCGAATTGAAATCCAGGTGAGTTTTTAGAAAGAGAGCCACTCTGAGACATCTTTACCTGGACTGCATCTCTCACCTATCCATACAATCAGAGTGACTTCTTGTGACACAAGGTCAACACCACTAGGAAGAAGTCCAGCACAACAACAGATTTCATCAGGATGCGGAGAGTCACTGTGCTGGAACTCTGCTGACACTGGCAGTGTGGCTCCCGGTGTTGAGCCCCCCCCCCGTCCAACTCTGACTTGGAGTTAGAATCCTAGAGACCGGAAGGTGTGGGCAGTGGAGCCTCCCACATGGGAGGTTCGGGGAGCACAGCCCCCCAATAGAACAGCACCGACATCCCCGACGATACAATGCCGACAGTCAGCATTGTGACTGTTGATGTGGGGGATGTCAGTGCTAGCGCTGTCAAAGCACTATAGTAAAACCAATGAGACAACTCCAAAAGGCTAAGTCACATGTGTGGAGGTTAAATAGTTGACTTTTAAATGGGGAAGACTTCAGGTTTTGGTTGGAACAGGAATTTTGTGGATACTTTTCACATAATGACAATGGAGAGGTGTCTCTTGCTTGTCTGTGGGATGCCTTTAAGGCATATATTAGAGGAAGAATAATTAGTTACTCATCTTTTAAGAGGAAGGAGGCCCAAAGGGATTTAGCAAAAATGGAAGCAGAACTACATGCTTTAGAACAGGATTTTAAAGGGTCCTAAGTTCAGATGCCCAGCTACTACTTAAAATCACTGGCCTGAAATATGACATAAATAAAATATATTCAACCAAAGTAGAGTATGCCCTGTTTAGAATGAGGCATACATACTGGAAGATGGGTGAAAATGCTAGTAAGCTGTTAGCGTACAGGTTGAAGGCAAAGCAAAGTAGGAACACCATAGTGGGCATTCGCAATAAGCAAAACTCTGTGGTAGTTACCAATGAAGAAATTAATACAGTATTTAGAGATTTTTATAAGCAGTTGTACACAAGTGCAGGTGACCAGCCAGGAAACATTAGTGAAGATTTTCTTAACTCAGTTAGACTTCTGACCTTATGAGACTTTGAAAAAGAAGATTTGAGTAGATCAATATCTTTTGAAGAGGCAACACTGGCCATCAAAGATCTGCCCCCCAATAAAGCCCCTGGCCCTGATGGGCTAACATCTGAATTTTATAAGTATCTGAGATCAACAGAAGATTCATGGGGTTAAAACAAATAAAGTGACTAATAAAGTGTTTGCTTACGCAGATGACTTACTAATCACAACGGATAATACTGGTAGGCAAATTAAAGATGTAAGTACACTTTTGGAAATGTTCTCATAGATATCTGGCTTATCCATTAACTGGGACAAAACCCAAATCTTACCTATTGGTCCACAGCGTAAGATAATTTAGGGTCTAGGGGGCTTGGACCTGTTGATACAGTGCAAAGAATGCATCAAATACTTGGGGCTTACAATTTCTAAAGAGATTGGCAAACTATTGGATGTAAATATTTTTTTAATTTTTTTTTATTTATTGGAAACAATCGGAATTACAAACCTTTGAGTCACAGACTCTTTTGCAAAGGCTCCACGTCGGTTACAAAGGATGGAGGGAAGACAGATACAGTAGAGAACATACTTGAAACAGACAGAATATGCATAACAAAATCACAGGAGCATTCCAGGCAAAACTTAATGACTGGTAAGGAAGTTAGGCCGCAATCTTGGGTTACCCAGGCAGGGATTTGATGAGTTACGTGGGGCCTTGTGAGACCCTGAGTCAAGAGTAGGGGGAGGGAAGGCGTTCATCTGGGTGAGCAGAGTTAGCCGCAGTCACATATGGCTCTTTCAAGGAGGTGAGCTTTGGAGGCCTGTTTTAAGTTGAGAGATGCTGTGGATCTGTGAAAGTGAGTGTGGTAACGATTGAGCCAGAGAGGGCCGTGCATCGAAGGATCTTTGGCCCTAGAGAGAGTTCTACATTGAGGTACAAGGAAAGGGAGCTTATGGAGAGTCTCGATTGCATCTGTGAGGTAGAACTGATTAAGGGAAAAGTCCGACGGGGCTAGATGAAGGTGTATTTTTGCGAGGATGCAGGTGTGGAATTGTAATCGATGTTGGAAGTTTAGCCAACCAGATAGCATAAAAGATCACAGGTGTGGGTTAGCCTCTCACAACCAGTGACTAGGCGGCAGGCTTTGTTCAGGACAATGTTTATCCTATTCAGGGAGGTGGGTTCAGCAGAGCCGTATATGGTGATCCCATAGTCCACCAGGGAGAGGATGGAGGAGGTGACTGCGAGCTGCATAGCCTTGGGGGGTAAGCAGTGCTTGAGCCGGTACAGGATGCCTACCCTAGAGCTGATAGAGGAGGAGAGAATTTGGGTATGCCTCTGGTAAGAGAGGGAGTTGTCTAAAGTGACACCTAGGTATTTGAAATTGGAAACTTGTTCCAGAGGGGCACCTATCGCGTTCTTGATGAGGAGAGCAGACTGACTATAAGGACTTTGGCGGTGGGCAAAAATCATGGACTTAGTTTTTTTATAGTTGATAATTAGGCGGTGTTCAGAGAACCAGGTCTCTAGTTCCCGGAATTGCCTTTGAAGGGTCTGCTGGAGGGCGGTAGAGTGGGCGTGTTTCCAACAGAACCGCATCATCGGCATAGAGGAGCAACTGACCGCTGCAAGCCTTAGGAGGAGTTTAGGAAGAGGGTGAACAGCAGTGGGCCAAGGATAGATTTCCTCATGGACCCCAGAGGAAACTGTTTTAGGGGTGAGAGGGTGGAGCATATCCTGACTTGTTACAAGACGGCCCTGAGAGGTAATCCTTGAACCAGGTAAATGTCTCGGGGACCACATTTAGTTTAGGGAGGACCTGAAGCAGAAGCTCGTGACTGACCGTGTCGAAGGCCTTGGTTAGGTCCACGTATATGGCCCCGGCAATTGAGCCATGGTCGAGGGCTTCGTGTAGGAACGAGGTGAGCTCTGTGAAAGCGGTGATGGTACTATGACCTGAGCGGAAACCATGCTGCTCTTGACCCCTTTATTAAAACAGTTAGAATGCAATCTGTTAAAATGGCAGTTTAAACTTGTTATTGTGGGGCAAGGTCAATGCCATTAAAATGATCACAGCACCAAAAATCGTTTATCTTTTCCAAACCATTCCCATCAAGATACTAACAGTTTTTTTAAATGGATTGACAGGATGATAACGGCCTTCTTATGGGGTGATAAACCTCCGAGGCTGTTGCTTAAAAAACATACTACTCTTTGGTTAGCAGGGGGTTTCGCATTAACGAAATGGAAAATATATCAGGTCTCGTTTCTGTTTAAACAAGCAGTTAAATACATCTCAGTAGATACATTTGAGGAGATACCAATGGGGTTCTCTGTGGAACAGGCACTTATCTCTCCCTTCAAACCCTCAGATCTGTTGTTCATACCTATCCCACAGTCTATTAGAAACAATACTTGTATTGTAACGGCCATCAACATTATCGGAGAGGCAAAGAAAATGTTAAGGTTTAAAAAATTTCCAGTAGCCTTAACTACCATATGGAATAATGCAGACACTGAATTTGCCTGTAGCAAACCTTTGGTAGATGGTGAATGGCTAAAGGCAAGGATAACAAACATAGAGGATATGATAAATGATCAAAGCAAAATACTGCTTTAATTTACAGAGATTAGAAAAAAAATATGGATTACACAGATTCAAATTTGCTCAATTCCTACAAATTAGAAGGGCACTCCGAGACTCCATTCTATCCCCAGGGTTTCAGCTGCCAGAGCACTCAGAGTGGGTTCAAACATGGAGACTAGTAAAAGAAAAAAAGGGGCAGGTGTGTGTTATGAGTTGTTAACTGATGCTGATAATGTTGTTTCACCTTCACAAGCATCCAAATTGAAATGGGAGACAGGACTGGGTAAGACCCTGACAGAGAAGGAATGGACTGGAATGTGGAATAATGCTTAGATGAGCTGCAGGGAGGTCCAAGGTAGGACAATCCAATTTAAGATTCTCCATTATTACTATTATTCTCCAAAGCATTTGGAAGGAATGGGGTACTTACAAGAAGGGCCTTGTTGGAGATGCTTAACTAAGCACGCCAATCTTTTACATATGCTATGGGAATGCCCAAATATTAGGAACACATGGCTTGAAGTTCATAAGGTATGTGAAGAAGTGACGAACTCCAAGCTACCTTTCTCAGGTATGCTTTTTATTCTAGGAGTAGATTCTGAAGTCCCCCATTTAGGAAAGTCTCAAACAGTGTGGGTATTGTCGGCAGACCTTGCCCTGAAGAGATTACTGCTGTCCAATTAGAAATCACCTGTCTCCCCTTCAGTAAAAGACTGGCTAAATAACTTCGGTCTTTTAGCCAGTAATAAAAGGGCTGCTGCAATTACAGTCAGCTAACTTGATGTTTTTGAATGAACCTGGTCTCCCTTTTTCACCCTGATAGTTGGCTGGATCTCCCTCGGGCTTATGGCTTGGGGGTGTTCAGCTAACTACCTCAGACCAGTGCGGAATCTGGGCATTGTTTTTGACAGCTGTTTAACACTTAAATCACAGGTGTTGGCAGTTGTCAAAGCCTCTTTTTACCATCTGAGGAACATTGCCCGGGTGAAGCACCTGGTTCCTCCCAACGATCATCCTACTCTGGTCCACGCCTTCATTACCTCCCGTCTTGACTACTGCAATTCCCTTTATCTTGGGCTACCGGAGGTTGATATTTGCCGCTTGCAGCTAATGCAGAACGTGGCAGCCAGACTATTGACTGGTTCCTCTAGGTCCAGTCATATAATGCCTGTGCTCCACGGACTGCATTGGCTGCCAATATGCTGGCGTATCACCTTCAAGGTCAGTTTGCTGACCTATAAGACCCTACATGATCAGGGACCTGGCTACCTGAAAGATCTCCTTCTTCCCTACTGTCCCACCCGCTCTCTCTGATCCACTGACGAGGGATTGCTAGAGATTCCCAGGGTTCGTTTGAAGACTTCTGGGGCCAGATCTTTTAGCTTTATGGCCCCGACCCTGTGGAATTCTCTACCTCGTCAGGTACGAGACTGCCCGACTGTCCAAACTTTTAAGGGAGCACTTAAAACATATCTTTTTAAACATGCGTATGATGATTTTTAAATGTTATTAAGTTTGGATAATTTTTATTGTTTTTAGTAATATTGTTTTATTATGTTATGTACAGGTGCCTTGGTTTTTAGAAAGGCACCTTTTTATAAGTAAAATTTTGATTGATTGATTGATTGATTGATTGATTGATTGATAGAGGCTATTACCTGAATAAATAAATGTTCCTGACCTTTTTTATCTGATACCATCTAATACATTATCAGTGGGTATACTACTGTTTTCCAAGCTGTATGTTAAGGTTCTCTATAATTCTTTTTTATGTTATGCAAGTTAACTGTATATGTGCATATATATGAATTGAAAATATGTTTTTGCATAGTGTTTAAATATGTCTGAATGTAATAATCTATTATTGGTATATGTTTATTGATGTACCATTATTGTCTTTCTCTTGCTTGCTTCTTCTGAAAATAAAGAACATTTAGATAAAAAAAGGCTATCCTAAATGAGCTCCCATATTCCCCCTACTACCTCAGTCCCCTCACCCCTCTGTTTGTCTTGGAGGGTCTCACACACTGTCATAAAATCTGCCCTCCTAAAGCTGAAGATCTGTCTCCTAGACTTTGTCTTCTGGTCGTCTAGGGCAAAGGTTAACAAAACTGAATGATAATCACTCATCCTTAGGTCTTTCCTCAATGTAACCTCTTCCACCACATTCTTGTTTGAAAAAACAAAATCAGAACAAGGTTGACTACATCCATGGTGGGTTCTGTCACCCATTATGCAAGGAAACCCTCTTCTAAAGAATCTACAAGGGACTGGTTTCTTGCACTCCTACCTGTTTATGTTTCCCAGTTCACATCTGTATGTCTAAGACTGCTCAATAGCATCACATTCAATGAGGGCTAAAAGCCCATGGTTCAACGTGAGGGAAATAGCTCTTCCCACATCTCCCATTGAAGCTAGCCAACTTCCATTAGCTCTGCTTGGAGCATTTTGTAATCAGCGCTCATGTGCTTGCTTCTTGGGGCCCGGTGTCTGCTACTCTGCTGCTCTCTCAGATTCTACAGTGCTCAGCTGGTGAGGTGGGCTCTCTTTTCCCTTGCTCCCTCTTCCTGGTCCTTTCTGCCCCCTTTTAGTTGTCTCTCTCCATTGCATCCCTCTCTCCAGTCCCTGCTCCCGTTCCTTGTCTCCCCCCCCATCCTTCCCATTCTCCCTCCATGTGCTTCTTTTCATTGATTCATTGCTTTTTTGGGTTTCCTCCTGTGTCCTGTGTCTCTCCTCTTTGGGCCCTCCATTCCTAGCCTCCACTACTGCTCCTCGTATCTCCTACCTCACATTGCTTCCCCCTGCACTTTCAGGTTTCCTTGGATTGTCATTGACTCCTCGGCTGCCATCCTCACCTCTTGCATCCCACCCTGGACATTGAACTGTTACTCATTTGGTTGCCTGATCTATGCTCTGTCTGCGCAGTGACTGAGGCATGGTGAGCTGCTCCCTGAGGACACCATAGGTCATCCAACTGGCTTTTCAGAGGCCACATCTGACTAGTTCCCCTTCTACCATATGCTGTTGCCTGCCTCAAATGTGCAGCACAATTGTGCTTTCTGGGCGTGCCGTCACCCGCCATGCTTCTTTTTGTGTTATGCTTCTATCATGTCTTATGAGCCTGACTGCATATCACTGCCATGCCCCCGTAATCTCCAGTCACTGTGTATAGCTTTGGAAGGTAACTGACTTTACTTTCTGTGTCAGTCTTAACTTTAACAGAAAACCATACCACTATCTGTTGGACTACAAAATAGTCATGGTTTCCCAGCTCTGTAAGTACACCTCTGTGGACTTCCTTCACCTACGAATATACAAACCTTGTGCGAAATATCCCAGTTGGATAGATGTTGTGGGTGAATTGAAATTGCTCCAACATTATGTGTTTGTAGCGTTGAGGCAGGAACTGGCACAATGTTTCTTGGTCAGGAATTACACCCCTGATGCAGCCTCTAATGTGTCTGTAAGGGCTGAAAACACTCAGAGAGAACGTCCGCTAGAATCAATGCCTACCTCAGGGAGTGACAACAACAAATAAAGGCTCACTTTGTGACAGCATTAGGCTGTGTTTCTGGATTTGCAGTAACTCTCTCTGTACACACCGGCACATGCTTAACCGAGCATTCCAACACTTGCCAGAACAACCAAGTGTCCTCTACAACATTGGAAAGACTGCCTGATCACCTAGTCCTCTTTTGGAAAAAACTAAAACTAAACAGTATATAGGTAATTAATTTATTAATTAAAAAAAATAATAATACATTGCTACCAGTCACCTTGTGTCATCTGTTGATGTGGGAAGTGCATCCTCTGTGACATCTTTAGCCAACTGCAGGACTTTTGGGCATTCCATATTAGGCAAAGAATTTGACATCTTGGCATTCATAAATTGCACTGCCACTGGGGTTATATACAATATATCTTACCTGTCCCTGAGGCATGGAATATGTTAGACACCCACAGCCCCCATTACCCTCATATAGGTGGCACATACCTCCAGGCATCTCATGCCATGATTCATCTCTGTCCTGTATTACTATTGATGTGCTTGGTTCTAATAACCCCTTCTGGCTACCCATTCGTGTCTGCTGTAAGCTTCCTACCTCAGTGTCTCTCTGCTTTTGTGGATTTCTTCTTCAGGATTTGGCTCAATACCTTCAGTCCTACTTCTATAGCACTCAGCATGACCTTACTGCCATTTCCTTCTGAATCAGTGTAGCGTGTCCACATTTCCTGTGAGCATTGCCATAGCGCCTGTTCCTCATATCCATGCCTCCCATCATTTAATCATTATTTGCACAATAATACCGTTGGTATGCCCTGTCTGCCAGGGATGGGAGTCCTTGTCTTCCAATTTCATTTTCTGTTCCTTCCATGTCATTCCGATACATCGACAGTCTCCATCCCTAGCTCTGCCTCTGGGGTATTGAGCAAAGGTGGGCTTGTCCTGTCTGCCGGGGCTGGGAGTCCTAGTCTTCAAATTTCATTTCTGTTCCTTCCATTTCATTCCAATATACCGACAGCTTCATTCCTAGCTCTGCCTCAGGGTATTGAGCTAGCAGCTTCCCCAGATGTCAGGGATGGAGTTCATGTCTTCTGACTTCATTCTCTACTCATTCCACTTCATGCCACTCCTCGGACAGTCTCCATCTCTAGCTCTGCCTGGGAGGCATCGAGCAATGGCCAGCCTTCCCGCCTGCCTGTGATGGGAGTCTGTTCCTTGTATTCCATTCTTACCTTCCATCCATCATCTCCGTGCTTCGGATCCACTCAGCGCTGGCACCTCACTCGACATTGGATTGTCTCTGGATTGCCTCCTGGACGTCCTCATTCTGCATTCCTTTTGGGGCTTCCTAGTGCATCATCGTCTAACGCCCTACCGTTCATCATTTGTTACCTGGATCCATCATCATCCTTAACCAATCACAGAAAACCTTACTAATCTTACAAACTCCTTGATCCAACCAAAGGTCCACATTATTCTTTCCCTCCTCTCCATTCTGCAGATCTGACAGATCTCAGCAAGGAATCCTTTTATGTCATCACCCATAGTCCAGTACTGAATTCCAGCATTCCAGCTATAAAGCCCTTGCTCCTCCACTGTTCAGCTCTATCTCTTCATATGAATGCCTTCAAGACCTTAATACCGACTACTACAAAGAAATCCTGGACATCCTTCAAGACTACCCATCTTCCTTCCTCTGAACAGTCATCCAACTTGGATTCTCCTTCACCATCCAGAATCTACCTTCCTACCCTTACCAGCAAAGATTCAGAGGGTGAGACTCTTTGACTTAACCAGAACCAATACTCAGTCCAAATCATTTCAGATTATCTCCTCATAGATTGCCTGTAGGATGGGCAGGTCAGTAGCCATGGGTCCTCAGAGGTTTCCTCCACCTGGGGTTTTTCCTCTCCTGCATGTTACTGGGCACACTCTCCATGAATTGGAGGAGGTAATCTCAAACCGTTAACAAACTTTTTGGGCCTTCTATTCCCTACACCTATCCAGCATTCCAACTAAAGGTGGGAACAGAGAAAGACCAACCTCCAAGTTCATAACTTTGAATTCATAAGTATACACAAGCACAATGCTATGCACCAAACAATGAATGGTAGGGCTAAAAGCCTGTGTTTCAGTTTGAGAGAAATAGCTCCTCCCATATCCTCTATTTAAGCTAGTCAGCTTCCTTTAGCTCCACTTGGAGCATTTCAAAATCACCCACCATCCTCCCCTGCCTCTTCCTCTTCTGGTGCTCTTCTCACCCTTGATGCTGGGCCTTCTATTCCCTACACGTACCCAGCATTCCTACCAAAGGTGGGAATGGAGAAATTCCATACTCCAAGTTCATAACTTCAAGTTCATAAGTATACACAAGCACTACACTATGCACCAAACATTGAACTTACAGTGAAAGCCCTTCTGACTTGTTCCTCTAGTTCCCTGTCCAAGTCCTCAGACTGGTTGGGTGGCCTGTAGGTCACCCCCACTCTTAGATTTCTCCTGTTTCCAGATACCAGCTGCACACACACTTTTTCTATTCCCATCCCCTCCCAGGACATTTGCTTCCATTGCTTCTATATTTTTTCTAATTTAAACATAGAAACATAGATTTTGTTGGCAGAAAAGGACCTTTAGGCCCATCTAGTCTGCCCCATATCCCTGCTTATTCTACCACCACTGATTCTATTTGGTCATAGGTGTCACTCCCTCCCACCGTTACTCTACCTAATATGCTCCTGTGCCTATCCCACGCATGCTTGAAGCTCCCCACAGTCTTTGTCCCTACTACCACATCTGGCAGGCTCTTCTAGTCATCCACCACCCTTGCTATAAAGAAGTATTTCTACGCATCTGTCATAAATCTTCCCCCTCTTAGCTTCATTGCATGCCTCCTTCTTCTAGTACAAATAGACCCTCCAATTGCACTTTGTTCACTCCTGTTATCCTCTCTTCCAGGGAGTACATGTTGAATTCCTGTAGTCTTTCCTTGTATGGCTTCTTGTGTACCCCCCTCACCTTTTTGGTTGCCCTCCTCTGTATTGCCTCCATCCTTTCAATGTTCCTGCAGAGTGTCCCGTGAATATAGCAGTTCGATTTTGGCGAATAATTTTCGGTGACGTAAAACAGCGATTGCAAAATGGGCTATTTGCCCTTACTAGCACATGTTAATTTCAGTGACATTGTTTCCCATGGAGGCTGGCTTTGTACAGTATGTAGGGGTTTGTTTGTCAGGCTCTTTCCAAGCTGGCTGTCTGATGCTGTGACTAGAGTCACCGCCTGTTGTGCTGATGGATCTGGGCTCGGGGCTGGTTGTGGGAAGTTCTTTTTTTTCCTTAGGTCTGGTGCTTTGATTCTTTGGGGGCTTCTGTGCCTCTTGTTCTGCCTGCCCTTCCCACTTGGTCACACCTCCCACCCACAGGTTGCCCTTCCCCAATGTTCTCACCCTGCTGACTACTGTACCCTGTGAGGTAGCCCCCCTTCCCAATTTTTCCCTGTCTCCAATCATCATCCTCCCTGTTGTTTGTTATATAATTTATGGGGGAGTGTGGGGGGCACAGAGGGCATAGTCCCCTGCATAAAAATTATGTTTCTATTGCCCTCTACACTGAAAGTAAGCACCAGATGCTGTTCTTGGTTGACGCTATACTGTTCATCGCCGTTTTTGGTGATGTGCGGTTGCTATTTTTAGTCACGCCATTTTGCAGGTGCTATAATCACATAGAACCTTCTTGCAGAGGTGCAGCCTTCAGAACTGCACACAGTACTCCAGGTGGGGCCTCGCAAGAGACCAATGCAATGCCAGCACTTCCTTCCTCCTCCTGCTAGAAGTCCCTCTCCCAGTGCAACCCAGCATCCTGCTAGCCTTTTCTATTCCTTTGTCACAGTAGCTAGCCACCTGAAGGTCATCAGGTATGATGACCCCAGGTCTCGTTCTGGCTTGGTGACTGTAGGCTCCACTCCCCCATCTTATACACAGCCCTTGGATTCTGCAGCTGTATCTGCATAACACTGCACTTTTTGGCATTAAAACCCAGCTGCCACCGCTTAGACCATTCCTCTAGTTTCCTCTGATCCCTTTTCATTCTCTCTATTCCTTCTTGAGTGTCAACCCAGTTGTAGATTTTTGTATCTTCCACAAAGAGACACACCTTATCCTCAAGCTCCTCCAAAATGTCACTCATGATTGAAGACATTTTACTCTTCTATCTCCTGAGAGGGTAGCTACTGTTTACCACCACCCTTTGCCTCCTATCCCTTAACCTGTTTGATACTCAATAAAGTGCCACTCCTCTGTCCTGGTCTTTACCCCATCCTTTCTAAAGAGGATATATCCCAAGATAGTGAGGCACAAGGTGTGGTTCTGCATTGCCCAGGTTTCCATGACTGCTATTAACTCCAGTTGGGCTTCAACCCCTGCTGCCTGGAGGTCCTCTATTTTGTTTCTGGGACTCCTAGTATTAATTAAAACCACCTTCCATGAGCTAAGTTTGTCCTTCACATTGTGACAGTTGCCCTTCCCTTCCCTTCCTTCCCTTCCGTCCCTTCCTTCCCTTCCTTCCTTCCCTTCCCTTCCTTCCCTTCCCTTCCCTTCCTCCCTTCTCTACATTCCCTGCAATTTTGTGCACCCTGTTAACCTTCTGTCTGTGTCCATCATGGCCCCATTAACAGGCATTGTTTATGTGTGCAGGGGGAGTACCATTGCCCAAATAACTCAAGAAGTTCCTGCAGGATGCCTTAGGTGAAAATAATCATGTCCTTAGTCTGTAGGAGTTCACAAATGCACTCACCTAACAGACTGCAGTGTACATAGGAATGGAGAAATTGACTAAATAAACCATAAGTCACCACAGGGCTTTGGTTGTCTAGGGTTAATACACACAGGTGTGTAGTGAGGAATGAGGTGCTTGTGGGGTATGTGCATTAACCCCAGACAACAAGTGACCTGGAGGCTCGCACAGTGCTCCCAAACTGATTTGGCATTGTCTCTGTAACTCCAGGGGAATTTTCCTGTGTTTTCCTGTAGATTACAATATTTCCTATGGAAGTCAAATTGCTCTGTTTTCCCATATAACCAGTGCAAGTCTATGGGAGCAATTTCACTGTAAATGGCTCAATTTTCCTGTAAAAACAAGGAATCCCTATAGATTTGGAAGCCCTGCTCGCACTGCACTTATACAATGGGGAAACAGAGAAATAATTCTGAAAACAAAATAATGCCTACATTTTTTAAAATAAAAACAGGTATTTTCTTTTGTTAAAAGTAACTACTAGCCAGCCCCTTGGCACAGTTGATTTCCACTACGGCCTTGTGACCAGGGTTTGGGAATGAGCTTGGGTCACTGGAGGGCCATCGGGAGACAACTTAAGCATCCCACAACTGCTTGTTGTCTTCAGGGAGGGAGGGAGGGCTGCGACCCGGTGTTGGGTGACCACTGGTGGAGGTCAGGGGTAGGGCAACATGTCAGGGTCATTGCTGGGTGGTACGTGGCAGAGGTCGGCTCTTGCCTTGATTTCCGGACGTCACGCACCTCAAGGAACCAGGAAAAATCTCTCACTGGCCGCTGGATGATGGCTCTCTGTTCCCTGAGTGCCTCCAGTGCCTTCCCAAGGCCTCCTTCTCCTCAGCAGCATCTCCGGGCCCTAGAAGTATATGCTGGGGCCATCCCTCTCCCCTCAGAGCCTTCCCCCATGGAGGAGGGGGACCTGCCTGGCGAAGGGATATGCCGGGATATCCCGAGTTGGCTGCAATATGAGGATCAGAGGAGGGCTGAGTAAGGACACTGGGGTGGGGGGAACTTGTGGAGCCCGAAGGAGTGGGGGACCAGTGAGTACGGGGGCAGAAAACTAGAGTAACCAAAAAAAAAAAAGAAACTACTTAGAAGTGGTCCTCACCTTTCAGTTATTTTGTTTTTTTTTAACTTTATTTATTTTGTAAAATATACAACACAAATAATTTTGCTTGTAGAAATATATACAAAGTACTTCTTTCCAATTGTTTAACCAGGAGAGACACACTAACCAGAAAGCTTGTTTACAGGTGTAACCTGGGAGCACAGGGAAGTTAAATGACTTGCTCAGTGTCACACAGTATGCAAGTGGGAGCTGCAGGATTCAGATTCAGGTCTCCAGATTTGCAGCTCAGAGCCTTAAACTGCTGCACTATACTGCCTCCCTACTGCCTATTCCCTACTTCATGTAACTGTTACTATGGTAGGTTTGCATCAGCATACTCTACATTTTCTACAATTGGTGAAGAATTAACAAGATTCTAACACAACAATTCCTTTACTCATAGCCCTATAGCCATCAAAGCACAGGTTCATTTACTACCAGTAAATGTGAGCTTAACTGTAAGCCTGAAGAAACCTTCTTTCATTCAAAGGGCATAGAAGCAAATGTGCCCTTTTTCACAAGCGTCCAGTGTGTCAGAATCAGAAAGAAACGGTACAGGGAGATAAAAAGAACAAATATAATTGCATACAACACATACATACTAAAAATATATTGGAGGATTATATACAGATAAACTTGTTTTCCAGAAGTATATTAAACAAAACCCCTTCTATAACAAAGTCACCACAAATACTGCAGAACTAACTGGAACTACAAAAAATAACATAGAATCATGGACAATGACAGCAAGGCCATTAGTCCACCCAGTCTACCCATGAATCACTAACAAATCCAGGACCATAGAAACAGAATTTGATGGCAGACAAGGACCGCTTGGCCCACCCATGCTGCCCATTTCTCCCAACCTACACTATTACATCAGATTGTGAAAAATCTACAGCTCTTTCTCCCTCCCCCTTCCTTTCCACTATGATTCCTTTTGTGCTTATTCTATGCATTCTTGAACCCAACACTGTTTTTGCCCCCACCACCTCTGCTGGAAGGTTATTCCAGGGATCCACCACTCTTTCTGTGAAGAAGTATTTCCTCACATCTCTCCTGAATCTAACCCCCCAATCCAGCTTCATAGTAGGTCCCCTTGTTCTTGAACATCTTCTCTTCTGAAAAAATACTCCCCTCCTGTACCTTATTATCCGATTAACCAACTGTCCGTACAGGATTTTAACCCATTCTATTGACCCCCATGCTCCCCACCCTACTGATACCACCCCGAGCAACCACTAAGCTCTTCAGTCTGTCCCAGCCATGTTTGAAACCATTGATAGTTTGGGCACCCACACATCAGCTGACAGATTGTTCCAGAGCTCCACCACCCTTTCTGTAAAATAAAATGTTCTCACTTCCCTCTTAAACCTTCCCCTTGTCAGTTTCCATGTATGCCCCTATGTTCCTGACCACTACTTATGCTAAATAGTTCCTTGCAATTTACCTTGTTCATTCCTTTCAGTAACTTGAAGGTCTCTGTCATATCTTCCTTCTCATCAGGCCTGCAGTGAGTACATGTTCAGTGCCTAGAGGCTGAGCTGATCCTCATAAGATCTGTCCTGCTGACCCTGAATCATTTTGGTCACCCTACGTTGCAATGTCTCCATCCTGGCCATATCTTACCTCATGTGAGGATTCCAGAACTGGGCACAATACTCCAGGTGGGGCCTCATCAACAGTGATCTACAGAGAGGTAGTAATACCTCCTTGCTTCTGCTTCTGCTGTAAAAGCGCCTTTCTATACACCCCAGCATCCCGTTTGCTTTACTATAGGCCTTATTACACTGGCTTAATTATTTTAGGGAGTCACTGATGATGGCCACTTGGTATCTTTCTTCAGAGGTTGTGCCCATAGTTAGCTCCATTCAGTACTCTGTTCTGGGGTTCTTTGTTTCCTATATGCATCACCTTGCACTTTTTGGCATTAAATTGGCATTAAATTTAAACTGCAAAATCTTTGACAACCTCTTAGCCTTTGCAAGACTGCATCTCCATAACCATCTCCTTGCTGTCTACCCTGCCACAGAGCTTAGTGTCATCTGTGAAGATACTATCTTGGTCTGGATTCCTTCTCTCATGTTGCTGATAAATATACTGAAAAGGACTGGACACAGGACCAATCTCTGTGGCACCCCACTGGCGATCTCCCCGTCTTCTGATTTTATTCTATTAATCATAACTCTCTGCTGTCTCCCTTCCAACCAGTTTCTCACTCATCTAACTGCGTCCTTCACTGCAACCAGATCCTCTAGCTTCTTCAGCAACATTCTGTGAGGCACCAAGTTGAAAGCCTTGTTGAAATCCAAGAAGAGGAAATCCACAGTGTGACCCTTTTCCATTACCATCATTACCCAGTCAGAGAATACGATCTGGTTGGTCTGACAAGACCTCCCTGAACTAAGCTATTTAATAGCCCTGCCAGCGGATTAGTTAGTTCCATTGCCAATTCCTTGAGCACATTCAGATTCATCTCATCTGTCCCCTGGGTCTTATCTGTCTTTAATGCTGATAGCCCTTTCTGAACCCTTTCACTGGTAAATACTTGCTTTCCCATCTCAGGGGTTCCCCTTACAGCTGCCTTAGTGCCACTACAGTATAAGTCATGTTAAACTGTTTCACCAATGAGTTGATTTAGCATTGTTTTCACAGTTGGCAATGCATTGGCAACTCATATTGCATTGTTTTTCAATGCTTAACTGGCTCAAGAACAATGTTTGCAAAAGTTTTTGCAGCTCAGTTGGGATTCATCTGTGGTCCAGTCACAGTGTAATGCAAAACTGAATCTTAACTCTCAAGAAACTGTTTGTGCATGGCTTTGTACTGGATCCAGCAACACTTATGCAGCTCCGTCAGAAATGCTAAAACAACTCATTGGAGGAATAGTTTAATGTGACTTGTACTGTATCTGGCAGAGGCCATCTGTCATCCCTTGCAAATATATAGCAGATGTATTCATTAAGAATGGTTGCTTTCTGCCAATCCTCCACAGTTACTCTACCTCAGTCTTTACAATTCCTCCTCCCTTCTTTCTTTTTTCCCTCATTTTTCTAAAGAACGGTTTTCTCCTCCCAATACACCCTTCCCAATATGCAGCGCTGTGTCTGCCTTTGCTTCTCTGACTGCCCTCTTGGTTTCCCTTGTTCTCATTTTGTACTGTCCTTATTCTTTATTTCCTTATTTTTCCTTGTACCTGGTGGAGGCCTTCTTTTTGGTTCTCACTGTTTCCCAGACCTTTCCAGACAACCATATTGGTCTCTTGTACCTGTTTCTTTGGATTACCATTCTCATGCAAGACATTGCTGCCAGAAGAATGGCACCCTTGGTTTCCTTCTATCTTTCCTCCACATCCCTGATGCTGTCCATTCTGACTAACTTTTCTAGGACCAGCTCCCTCATCCGGTTGAAGTCTGCCTTTCTGAAATCTAGAACTTCAGCCATTGATAAGGCCAGGTTGAACAATATAGATTTATGGTTGCTGGACCGTAGTGGCTCCCCTCATTACCCAGTCCTACTGCTTCCGAGTTGGTGAGCATCACATCAATAATGGTAGCCTGCCTAGTGGGTTCCATAACCAGCTGCACCAGCAGACAGTCCTGCAATGTAACTAGAAGAATTTGGCTACACATCCAATGACTGCAAAAAATATATATATCTATTTATATATATCCATGATACTGGAAATGTTAAAATGGCTTTATTCAAGTTGCCAGAATAGTACACCACCAATCGTCAATATTTCACATTATACTGTCACTTTTCAAGTCTTGGTGGGGTGCTGCTCTGGCAACTGGAATACCTCCATTTTAACTTTTCCAATACTGTGGCTATTTGTTTCAGCTGTTGGATGTGTAACTGAGTTCTTCTAGTTGGTTTGCATGAGTATTTTATTTGACTCCATCCTGCTGTGTCTCAGAGCCACCTTCAGTCCCATTCAACATTTCTAGTCCTGCAATGTATCCAGCAGGGCCTGACTGCTAGATCTCCTGACTGCTGTAATGACCCAATCAATATTTTGTTTAGAGAATGAAAAAATATTTAAAATTAACCAGAATCATTTGTCTTTCCACACATTTAATAAATGGAATGTTTGTTTATTATGAATTACAAGTATTCACACTTCTTCAGGGAATTTCTCTGGCAGAATATTCACCTCCTCATACAACAGAAGGTTACATGGAGCCAATATATCAGTTTTATCTGTGGCAGGCAGGGTAAGCAGCAGAGATTGCCCAGCTGGAAATGATGGGGGTCATGGTCACCAAAGAAACACCAGGAATTAAAACTGAATAGTACATCATTTTGTAAATGTGTTCATGTGCATAAGAAGAGGACAATGAGAGGAAAGAATGTTTAACTATTTTTTTTTTTTTATTTAAGGGAGTTTTGCTGTTTGGGGCCTCACTGAAGGTTTTCAGTGAATACAGGTGGCAACCACGTTTGTGATGGCAATCAGGGGTGAGTGAAGTGGGTCAAGAAGAACTCTGTATGTGATTTTCCCAAATTCCAAAACCAGCTTCCTGAACTTGCACCAGATAGTGCATTTCTTGGGAATTAACATATGGGTCTTGAAACTTATTTTAGCCAATCAGAAAGCAGGAAATTTCCATCCCATGTTACAATGTAAAAAGACAGACTATAGCAAACGTATAGACAAAGTCAGGATACTGGTCAAAAAGGAGCTTCCGATTACTATTGAAAATGTCACTGCCACCATTGTTTTCATAGCATACAGTGATGCTGATGCCAGAGAAAGTGCTGCAAATTTGCCATTGCTATTGAAACTGATGCTGAACATGAGCTTGACCTCATCACAGAGCTGTCAGTCAGGCTGACTCTTAATGTCACTAAAGATGTGGATGTGGTAGAGAGACTGGAAGGGGGAGATTGAAAAGGGATCTCAGACTGCCAGCCCAGTGGTGCAGAGGGCAGAGACACTGAATGCCACACCTGCTGCCACAACTATGACATGGGTTTGGGAATGTACTGGGGTCACTGGTGAATGGCCATGAGGGACAGCATAGAGCATGCAGGGGACAGTGCTCCTATCCTGGAGAGATGGGGACATGATGCCCAGTGCAAGCCTGGCATCTAGCGATAGCTGGGGTCTAGGCAGCCATAGGTCATTCCACAGGGGAGCGGGGTAGTGGCAGCTACTGATGTCCTATGCACAGGAGCGTGTGCAGGGCTGTTTTAGGTGGCACTGCACACCCATTCCCTAGGGAGGAAAAATGGAAGAAAAAAAATAGTTCCTGGCCTGTTGGCCATCAATAGCCACTCACAGTACCCACACCTAATAAGCACCTGGTCCACAAAGTGGAAATGTGATCATAAGTCCTGGAGGAAAGTCGAGGGGGGGATGGGGTTCTGATGGATGTGGTGAATGGCTGAACAGGGGATACAGAGGATAAAGAAGATTAACTGCAAAAAAATAACAGGGATCTCAGAAAATGCTATTTCATAGAAAGGGCTGTGGAAAAATGTGATAATCTGCCAAGGGAGGTTGTTAAAGGACTGGGGTGTTTTCATGGGACTACTAGTCTGTGGTTAGGGAATAAGATAAAGGAAGGGAGCAGTGAAGCACTAATAAGTGCCAAATAAAGTACTGTACTGTTGTAGAAAAGTTCACAAACGCATGACAGTAGCTTTTGGAATTGATCAATAAAGGAATCCCTCACTGAAGAACTCCCACTAATCTGAACAGTGCTGATGTTGCTCAAGCCGTTCAGATAATTGGAGTCCTACTGTACTTGTCAAGTCTGAGCTGGAAGGTCATTAAAGAATCAACTGATACCACATAGTCTATGCCAAAGTACACTGCTAATTCTGTGACATAGCTCTTTCTTTTGCAGTTAGTCTTTTATATGTTTTTATGCGGTTCACCCATGCCACAGTGACAACCAAGTAGCCAGCATAAATGATGTCACAAGCACTTGGCTGACACCTGGCACAGTGCTCAGACAATCTGCCATCTAGCAGTTGGAGCGACGGCAATTGCGGGGGCTACACCCCCCACACCCCTGACAACGGGGGCTTTGCCACTGCACCTCGATATATTTAAATAACAAACTCTGGGTCACACGCTGGTGACAGGAAGGGAGACCCACAGATCAGCAGCAGTGCCTGATGGCAAACAACCCAAGTCGCACAAGATGCGTGTGACATTATTGCTCCAACAACATTCCAGCAGCAATATTCTGTCAGCACATTAACAGACTACCTTTTTATGTACAGTCACTGTATCTCTAACAGTTATAAGAGTGCATTCCTGGGTTCTTTTGTTGAGACAACTGTAAAGTGATGCTGACCAGTTCTGGCACACAAAGAAGTTGAGAAGAAACTCTTATAACCATAAGAGACACAGTAACTGTACATTAAAACATATTGTGAATCATGTTAAAGACCTTTGTTTTAAAAATGGAATTCGAATTTTAAATCAACATTTTTTACTTTGCAAACTATTAGAGAAACCCCTTTGTGGGAAATGGTCTGTGCCAACTGAACTTAGAACGTTATGCATGACACATGTTTTTATTGTTATATGAGTACCAAGAAAGTTTACAAACAATTCTGACTGGCTAAGAATGAAATCATACATAGTAATTATTGGTATATTTCTTTTATAATGAAAATATGGTCCACATGTGGGCAGTGCAATAACATGAGGATGATACAGTGACATATAAGTGGATACTGAGACCAGATAAATATACCATAGCAAAATATGCAAGGTAGTACACATATCAACTTTGTTATGCATGAAACAGTACATGTCTAATACACCAAGCATTGATAATACATCCTGAGGATTTTTTATAAACTAGAAAACTAAAACGGAAAACAACTACATACACTAATACATACACGTGAATAGAGTAAAAGATGCACTAGGATCCCTAGAGCATACTATTTCCTGATAGTGTAGATTGTTAACTCCCATGTAGACTGTTGAGTGCTGCATAGAAGGACACAATTGTGAGTTTTAGCCCACCCCTGTTCTGGGAGTTATATAGTGCAGAAAGGATTGGCAACAGACATTAAACCCCTTAAGGGAGTCTGTGACCATATTAGATAGCTGATCTAGAGTAGCCAGCTGTGTCAAACATGCCAGAAATTCTTGGTAAGATGGTATCTCTTCGGAGTGCCATCTGCATAACAACAGCTGCTTCACCTGCATACTGAGTAGGGATAACCATTTGTGCCCCCATAAAGGTATGTATGGAGCAATATTTGTAAGACCAAGGAGAAGGAGTGGGGCAAATGTTGTGATCTGGCATTTCAGAACTGCAGAACCTAGGCAGTGCACTTGACTCCAAAGGGTTGAATGGAAAGGGAAGACCAGAGCACATGGAGGAGCTATCAGCACTGAGAGTTACATCTCCAGCATGTGTCAGTGAGCAGGAGCTTCAAAATTTTGTGGGACTGCTGGCATTCTCTACCAAGAATGAAGGAATTTTTCTGAATCAACTTACTGCGTGTGTCTTTAAAGGTCTTGTGGCAAAAGGACCAGCACATGTCCCAGTCCTTCTCTGATACTGTAATATCTAGCATGTTTTCCCATTTCCTTTTGGAGTGAAGGAATTGACTTGGTAGCCAGTGAAGAGAGTGACTGAAGAATTGCAAACCATCACAAAGGCGATGGAACCACAGCACCGACACTTTTGCATGATCACTGTCTCCCCATCCCCAAGTTGTGCCCTCCCTGGAGCTGGAATTGATATCAAGGGGTGTGGGGGAGATTACTCCCTGCAAGAAAAGACTTTCACAAAAGTGTTTGCGCTGTAGATTCAGCACTGTTGTGATGGTTCATCGTTCCACCGTTATGGTTCTGACATGGAACCAATTAACTGGGCACCTTATCCCAGATTTCCCCATAGATTAGGCAACACAGTCCTTTTTTTGTGTAGCCATTGTGCTGGGGAGTGGTATCAGTGAGGTTGCAGTTGACTTAAAGAGATGCTTCACATCTCCACTGGTACAAGACATTTTCCACCACCATCGGACAGTGGCCCATTAGCCTGCCAACTTCCTCTCCCGGTCGCATGCCTGCAATACTAACTGCCTATGGTGCCCTCTTTCTCTTATTGTTACTGCAGCCAGCTGCCTACTCAAGTTGCTCGTTTAATGAATATTATCTCAAAGTATGTTATAACTGAGTATCTTTATTTTTTCTTTTAGTTGTTTATTGTGCATTCTTTTACTACCTCTGTATGTATGTTGACCCTCATCCTTTGACGTGGAACCTTTGTAAACGAGCAGTTTCTGCTCAAAGGTATTTGTAATCCGAGAATTTAATACATAAATAAATAAATAAAATGTGGCATAGTTCTTTCTGATGTTTCCCTTGAATCTTCCTTCTTTCAATTACATCATTTGCCCACTTGTCTTCTTAAGTTTGTTTAGAGGTGCATTTGGTCTGATGGTGTCATCCTTTTTAGATATTTGAATATAGTAAGCCCTTTTTAGATATTTGAGTGTTGTAATCATGTCTCCCATGAGTACAGCTGTACAGAATCTTCAAATTCTTATAGAATAGAATTCTGCAGAATTTCAGAAAATTCCACCAAATTCTGTCCATTGTGGAATTTAGAAAATTTTATAAAGGAAGGAATGTTTTACACAGATTAGTAATCTGCTGTTTACATAAACTGTGGATCCCTTTTCTTCAATCTGCAAAATATTGTTCTGTGATTTACATAATCCACAGAAAATTATTCTGCAGTTTACATAGAAATGTGTCTCAGAATTCTGCTGAATCAAAACAGAAATTACAAAAAGCATTTTGGAAGCTGAATTGCAATTCCACACCAATTCCGCTAATGAAATTCAACATTTCACACAGCTCTGCCCCGAGTCTTCTATTTTCCATGAAGAACAGTCATAGTTCTGCTGTCTGTCCTCATAACCCATTTTTTCTGAGCCATTAACTTGGTTGCTCATCTTGGTACCTTCTCCATTATGCCAGTATCTTTCCTATGATAAGGAGAACAGAATGCAGCATTGTACTCAAGGTGCAGCTTGAACAAGAATAAAAATAATTTGACAAATATGTTACTTAATGAACAGCAAACACTGGGAACAGGAATGCACACATTTCTAGTGTCCTGAGCTTCTGCTGCTAAGATTCGATGATATGTTTCACAGCTGGATGCTTTTCCCCATACTTTGAGGGAAAGTGTTCCACAACTGGAAGAAAAAAGATGTGAATGAGACTATGTGAAATAAGTGGGGGCAGACTGCAGTTGGCGTGTAAGATCATTTGAGAGAAAAATGCTTGCAATACAGCACAATCTTTTATTTATTTTTCTTTAACATTTTTAGACTAGGAGAGGCATACTGAGCCAGAACTCATTTCCTGGTGCAATTTGGGGGTGGTGGTTACAAGGAGAGAAGAAATACAATAAACAAAAAGTGATAATTGCAATGCACAATACTGAATAAAGTGACAAATGCAGTGAAGAACACAAAATATCAGACAGCACAAGGTACAACATTTACAAAATGTGTAAGCATTTCTCAAAGGCAAAAAGTGACAATGTAGAGTAAAGGATAGAATATCAGGTACAAAAATGTGCAAATGTGAAAAAAAGGCATTTCTTAATGGTAAAAAATCAACTCATTTGCACAAAAATTTAAGTAGTGTTACAAATGTGAAAAATGAAAACAAATTCAAAGGGTAAATTGATAATAATAAAGGGAGTGAAACAGTGTACAGGGTATGTTGGTAGCCATAATGCACCAACCCAAACTGGTATGAGTGGCTAGCTGTAGGAGTACGGTAGGGAGCGATGAGACAATAGGAGTGGTTTAAGTGAGGAGAGTGAAGATGAGAGATGAATAGGAGAGGAAGTACTGTAGGAAAGCAGACAAAAAAGGAAGATTGATTAATGGAGGTTTTGCAGTGAGGAATGTGGAAGGAGCAAGCATTGGATGAGTAAAAGAAGTATGACAGGATGTATGGTGTAAGGTGAAAGAAGTGGTAGGAGGGGCTGGTGGTGAGCCAGTATTTATCCTGGAAATAGCAGTGGTGAAATTTCGCAAAGGGCAGTTAGTTTCAGATGCAGTGACAGTCATCAGTTTTGGGTGTCCCTCACCAAAGTGAGGCAAAAAAAAAAGATTATAGGCACACCCACTACTGAAAGTGCTCTTTCCAATGTACTTAGACTGTACTTTAGACTAAAACAAACAAGCATTTGTCAATGCCAGTTGCTTGCTGCTGGTATTGCTGTTGTACCAGGTCCTACTTGTACACATTTTTAACATATATCTACCCAGGATAGAGCAGATGAGATGCAATATCTCATTTTCAGTGGTGTCCTGCTTTGACACATTGTTAGACTGTGCAACTGTAGAAACACGTTTTGGAAGAAATTTAAAATATGACACTTGCCATGTTCAGGAGGGGGGGGGGTAACACAAGGGATATGTTGAACATTAGGGGACAAAACTCTACAAAAAAAATATGAGTAAATGTTGGAACAGTTAATTTCCTTATAACTTAGTTGGTTTTTCACATTTTTGCCCAACATTTTTAACACAGTCTTGTTATGACAGGCATCATTTATTAAACAATGGCTGAAATGAAATGTCATTTTGCGCCAGAAGTATAAAAACACTTTTTGGATAGGATTTGAGAAATGACAACTGTCATATTCATGAGGTGGTGCGAAAAAATGGCTATGTTGAAAAGTTGGGGTCAAAATATTTACAGTTATATAATAGCAAGAAATAATCCTGGTCTCTGATTGGTCAGTTTGGGACTGGACCAGTGATGTTATCCAAGCACAACACCATGGGTCTAGTCTCAGCACTGTGAACCCATTTGGATAATGATCACCATGATGACCATTTCTGTTTTTTTGCATCTTCTCTTAAGATACAAAAATATTCTTCCACACTAATAAAAACATTCTTTAATTTTTTTTTAATTCTATATTACAACACGCCATTGTATAATAGTGATAATGCCCTCCAGAGTGTGTGTTGTGCTGGGATAACATCATGCCTGCGGCCTCGTGCCCAGCCACTTGAGGCATGACATTATCCCAGCACAGCACACACACCCTGTCGGGCATTATTGCTTAATTACCACAGTTATGAGCATCTGTTGAAAAATTGCAACACAGACTCATAACTTTGTTGTTTTCTCATGTCCTTACCCCAAATTTTCAACATAGCCTTCTTATTGTTTGCTTGTTTGTTTTTATTTTGTTAACTTGGTAAGAACACTGGGACAGGTCCGACCCAACAAAAAGTTACAAATAACAGAACAATACTACAACAGAATACAATAATTACAATGATTGAATACATAACTTAAAAACATTTGCATTCATTCAAAGCTATCAACCAAAACATTTGCATTCATTCAAAGCTGTCAACCAATCTATCAACTTCCTTTTAAAACAATTTGGTGAGGAAACATTTCTCAAAGATTTTTAAAGATAGAAGGAGGGCCGTTCAGGGGCAATGTGAGGAAGTATTATTTCACAGAGAGGGTAGTGGATGCATGAAAGAGCCTCCTGAGGAAGTTGTGGAGTCTAAAACTGTGGGAGAATTCAAGAATGCATGGGACAGACATAAGGCAATTCTTGTGGGGGGCAGGAAGATATAGGCTGTTGGTTAAATAGGATCTGTGGCCTATCCTGTAGGTAGGGAAATGGGCAGACTAGATGGGCCTAGCGGTCCTTATCTGCCATCAAAGTCTATGTTTCTATGTTTCTATGTTTCAAATCTTCAAGGAATTTGTTCCAATGGGGGGAAGGGTGCAGAAGCTGAAAAAGCTCTAGAACCAACTTTAGTAATAGAAGGTTTGGTTAAAAGAAGAATTCCCTTAAAGGATCTCAAATTCAATGCAGTATGATGAATCGTTAGCAAATCAGTTAAAGGGTAAGATGTAAACTAAATAGGTATTTAAAAACTAAACAACAAAAATAATAAGTAAATTGAGTACAGGGGAGAGCCAACCAAAAGAGGAATAAAATAAGCAATGATGCATGTGAAAAAGAGCATCTAAAACAAAACAACAAATATTATTATACACCGTAGATAAAGACTGGGCCTTCCTAACAGACAGATTATAGTATGACCTCCCAGTATAGTCAAGATGAAGTAATACCCCAGCAGCTATGGCCCTCCTGGTTTGCAAGGTAAAAACATGTTTTCATTTTATACAGAATACCCAATTTTTGGTTAATCTTCTGACAAACTACTCTAATTTGGGGTAAAAGAGTTAAATAGGGGTCAAGCAGTACCCCTAAATACTTGAACTCAAAAACTTGCACCAGACAAATTCCATTTGCCTCAAGTATAGTTAAAGTATGATTATTTCTCACCTGGGGGAGTATACCAAACAGCATGGCTTTAGTCTTAACAGTTTTTAAGACAAGTGTATTTTACCTAAACCAGTGACAAATAGTAAGAAAATCTCACTCCAGAGAAGAAGCCAATAAAGAAGTAGAATAAGATTGAGAAAAAAGAATAAAATAATCTGCATAACATAGACTATCACAAGTAGAACAAATAGAAGGTAATGGGTTAATAAACAAAGAAAACAGAAGAGGACCCAAGATAGAACCTTGGGGAACACCAGAGTGAATAGGAAAAATAGAGGAAGTGGAAACCCCAACACTAACATAAAGAGAGTGATTAAATAAGTAAACCTTATACCAGGTAACCACATTATCAGAAAACCCCAAATCACCATGTTGCAGACATAGTAAAGAATGATTTATATGATCAAATGTCTTGGTCAGGTCCATGAAAGCACCCCCAGCATAAGGCCATTATCAAAGCCCCCAAGAGCAGGATCCATGAACCTGACCAAGGCAGTCTCAGTTCCATGATTATGCCAGAAGCCATGCTGTTTGGAACACAGCATGTCATACTTTTGTAAATGTGTAACAATTTGTTTATTAACAATTTTTTTCAAGAATCTTACTAAGGGGGTTAAGTATGATAATTGGTTGAAAATCATATAGATTTTCTGCCCCAGATTTCTTTGGGATAGGTACCATCCTTGCACATTTCCATGAAAGGGGGAACAAACCAGAGGTTACACTTAAATTAAAAATAGTGAATAAAGGGGCAGCAACAAAAGTGCTATCAACCTAAGAAAATGATCATCTAGCCCCTCCCCACAATCACGGCACTTATTAGGAATGGATGATAATAGTTTCAAAACTTGTTAATGAGAAGTATTTTGGAAATAAAAAAGGGGACTATTAATAAGAGAAAGAACATTCCCAGTGGGGGGTATTTGCCCCCAACCCAACTGTATAACTACACAGACCTGAAAATTTTAAACCAAATGAGTTTGAAATCTTAGTTGGATCAGTGACCTCCCCATTTGGTGTAGACAATTTTTGAATAGCACATTGTTTAGTAGGAGACAAAAATAGTTGGCCAATTTCCAGAAAGACTTAGGATTAAATAAATTGCCTTCAAAAGGTTTCCTGTAAAAGTCAATCCAGATCCCTGGCTTTCATCCAGGCCTTTATATCAGTAGTAAGCCAGTGATTAAACATCCCTCTTACTTGAACTTTACACAGGTGGAAGAATAAATTCTGTAAAGGTACTACCTGCTTACTAAAAAAATCTAAGACATTATCCAGGTCAGGGATACAATGCAGAAAAGACCAGTCAATGCCTAGTAGTTTAGTGTGGCGGGCAGACAAATCAATTTGCTTAAAATCTCTAAATTGAAGAAAATATGAGGGGACCTTTGGACTCCTAAAGTTTAATACACAGAAAATGGCTTGATGGTAACTGGCAGAATCAGTGAGCGTCCCCACCAGAGACACCCTCTGAGAACTACCAGTGACCACCCAATCCAAAGTTGAATGATTGCCAGTTAGTGTATTTAACCTGGTTGGTTTATCAATCAGCTGGGTCAGATGGAATGAATTTAACAACCATTCCAGGTTGGAATTATCAGGCATGGACCATTTCACATTTGCATCCCCAAGAATAACAAAGTCAGAGCCAGCCACTTATTTAGATACACTATCCAACATAGACTTCAACCTAGCAATACCACAATCTGGGGCATTATAAATTCCTCCAACATACAAATGTTTCCTGCCTCCCAACAATAATTGTATTAATACCCAGTCATTCAAGCATTCATATTCATGACTATTTGACACAATATTAAGCTGAAAATGATCCTTTAAATAAATATCTACCCCACACCCTTTTTTGCTACCATTCCTATCAACCCTTATTATACTATAACCCGGAATTTCACACAGATGACCACTCAATACAGATTTTAACTATGTTTCAGAAACTATTCTTAAATCTGGATTACAAGATTAAAACAAATTTTCAATCTCAGTCAATTTAGGTAAAAGACTTTGCACATTCAAATGAATCAGAGACCCCACATAGACTTCTTATGAGCCCACCTCATGAACAAGTGTAGAGAACATTTTCATATCCTGCTCAAATGGTGATTTCGTGCTACAAGTGCAAAAACACATTTTGGCCACAATTTGAACAAGCATTTGTCAATGCTGAATGTTGCTTGCTTATATGTGCTGTTTAGGTATTTGGAAGTGAAAGCACTATGCCTAAGAACTGTCATGGGCTCCCCCAAGACATCCACTGTGTTTTTCTGTTCAGTATTCACAGTAGAGGGGTAGGGGAAAAGGCCACAGCAGTACAGCAGTTGCAAAGGCATGGAAAGGTGGACAACAGTCCATTCACAGGCAGAAGAATCCTGCAGGAGGTGACTAAATTGAAGGTGGACAAAGCAATGGGACCAGATGATATGCACCCAAGGATATTAAAAGAACTGTGAAGGGAGATAGCAGTCCCTCTGGCAGCCATGTTCACTGAGTCATTCAACACAGGGCTGGTACCAGAGAATTGGAGGAGGGCATATGTGGTCCCTGTATACAAGTCCAGCAGTAGGAAGGAGGCGGGAAACTATAGGCTGGTTAGCCTCACCTCAGTAGTGGGGAAGATCATGGAGACATTGCTTAAAGAAAAGATAGTGGGGCATCTAGAAGCCATTGGAGCCCACGACCATAGGCAACATGGATGCACAGTGGGGAGGTCATGTCAGACAAATCTGGTTGATCTCTTTGAGTGGGTGACAAAAGAAGTAAATCAGGGTGGGGCAGTGGACAATGCTAACCTTAATTTAAGCAAAGCCTTTGACACTGTCCCACATAGGAGGTTGATAAACTAGCTGAGTAGGCTGGGCATGGGGGAAAGGGTGGTGAAGTGGATTAGAAACTGGCTAACAGACAGGAGGCAGAGAGTGGTGGTAAGTGGGGTGCAGTCTGGGAAGAGGAGGTGACCAGTGGGGTGCTGCAGAGATTGGTCCTGGGGCCAGTCCTGTTCAATGTCTTGATTAGTGACATTGTAGAAGGGCTGAAGAGAAAGGTCTACCTGTTTGCAGATGACACCAAGATCTGTAACACAGTGGATACCCAAGAGGGGGTGGAGAAAATGAGGAGGGACTTGGGGAAGCTTGAAAAATGGTCTGAGGACTGGCAACTGAAGTTTAATTCAAAAAAAGTGCAAAATTATGCACCTGGGACACAGAAACCCTGGGAAAAGGTACATGATGGGGGGGGAAGGAGTTGCTGACATTCACAAAGAAGGAAAGGGACCTGGGGGTTCTTGTTTCATATGACCTGAAAATGTCAAAGTGGTAAGGCAGCTGGGAGGGCCAGTGACATGCTGGGGTGCATAGGCAAAGGGTATCACCAGCATAAGTAGGGAGGTAGTGGTGCCATTATATAAAACCATGGTCAGGCTTCACATGGAGTACTGTGTGCAGTTCTGGAGGTTGCACCTTCATAAGGATATTAACAGGCTGGAGATGGTCCAGAGAACGGCGAATGAGATGGTACAGAGCTTGCAACACAAGACTTACAGTATGAGGAGAAATTAAGGGACCTCAATACGTACTCACTGGAAGACAGGAGGGAAAGAGGGGATATTATAGAAACATTCAAGTACCTCAAGGGTATAAATATAACTACTAAGAAGCAGGAGACAGCTGCTATAGACAAGTGCCAGCTTCTGTGTGATATTCTTTTGTTCTTATACATCTGTAATCTCCAGTATTTCAGTAACCACATAACCACACTGCCTTCTTTGGGCAATGTTATGCTTGTTGATGCCTGGTGTCAGATGGCAGACAGAGGGCTCACCAGATTGTGTTGCCACTTGGAAAACTTCATAGAGTGTTCTTTTACTGGTAAGCGTTTTGGAAAGCTGGTGATGGTGTCACAATTTTTATTATGATTTTATCTCCTTATGTCTGTCCCCTTTGGTCCCCCATCCCCACACCCCAACAGTCATCAGTGGCCACAGCTGCAGCCTTCTTCTTGCCAAGATGGTGGGTGAGCAGCTGCCTTCACAGTCTCTGAAGTCTGATGTCTTTCAGTGCCGCTTATTGATCATCTTCCAACACAGGTGAGGAGCTGCCAGCCCAAAACTAACTCAGGACAAGCAGGTTTCAAAGTGGGGAGGAAATGGAGTGATCAAGAATCAAGTACTCATTCAGCTGCGGCATCGACTTTAAGATCAGCATACTGGTGTGGACAAAGCAAATAGAACCCCAGCTCTTTAAGCAGCCTTATGAAGGGTACAAGCTTCTCAAAGAACTGAGGTTCTTTTTATTGTGCTGTAAGTGGGCTGCATCTAATTCGGCAATTTACTGTACCTTACATCTGGATGTATGGTAGGCCCAACTTTAAATAAACACTGCACCTGAATGAACACATGATGCCATAGAAACAGAGAATTTGTCAGCAGAAAAGGACTGCTCAGCCCACCCAGTCTGCGCAAGTGTTCTCTACCTGCCTGTACATGTTACTGCATATCTTATTCTGCCTGCGTCCATCAGGACCTCCTTGTGAATGAGCTTGCTTAATGGATTTTTTCTGCAATGAACTGGAAACTACTCCACTTCCATAGCCCTTTTGATCTCCGTTGACCCCCTCCTTCCACTTTTTCTAATATACCCCAATGTTTATCCCATGCATGCTTCATGCCCCCTACCATTTTAGCTTCCAACACTTCTCCTGGCAGTCTGTTCATGGCGTCTACCACCCTTTCAGTAAAAAAATATTTCTTCACATCTATCCTGAATGCCCCCCCCCCAGATTCATTGTATGTCCCTTGGTTTGGGTGCTCATCCTCATTTGAAGAAAACTCCCCAACTGTACCCTCTTTACCCCTGTGAGGTACTTTCTAGGTCTTGATCATATCACCTCTTGCCCTCCTCTCTTCCAGGGTGTACATGTTGAGATTCTTCAGCCTTTTCTTGTGGGGATTCCTGTGAAAATTCTGAACCATTTTAGTTGCCCTCCTCTGGAAAACCACCATCTTATGTCCTTTCTGAAGTGTGGACTCTAAAACTGGACACAGTACTCCAGCTGGGGGTATACCAGGGAATGATAAAATGGCAGCACAACATCCCTCCTCCTCCTCCTACTGGAGATGCCACTCCTTATGCACTCCAGAATCCAATTTGCCATGCCCATACCCTTGTCACACTGTACTGCCACTTTGAGGTCCTCTGATATAATAACCTCAAGGACCCTTTCATGTCTAGTGAGTATCAGTTCCTCTCCCATCCTATACTCAGCATTGGGGTTCTTATGCCCTAGGTACATGATTTTACACTTGTTGGCATTGAACCCCAAGTAAGTAAGAAAATGCAATAGATTTGAATGAATTGCAGGCTTTTAAGCAGCTTTTTGGGAAGTGTGAATATGTGTGTGTGGGGGGGTGGCTCTGCTACTATAACTAGTTGCTTATGATTTGGTATAATGTGTGAACAGTCTAACCCTTCTCCCCATTCCGTGAGGTACATCGGAGATAAAGAGCCCAAATAGCACCGTGCCAAGCACTGAGCCCTGCGGCAGCCTGCTTGTCACTGTTCTGGATGCCGAGAGTTACCCAAACACTACCACCCTCCGCACACTCCCCTGTAATCAGTTCTCTATCCATTTAGTCAGAGCACCTTCCACCCATACCCCTCCTTCTCCTCACTCTTCTCCTCCTTGGCCTGTGTCTCTCCTCCCGGTAGTCCGCACCCTCTGTCCTACTTATTCTTACCAGGAGGTGGTGCCTTCTGTATTACACTCAGACAACTCTGCCCACCCCCTTCCAGGGTTACTACACCTCCACCTTTACCTATATCTAGGGCGGTGAGCTCATTAGGCTCCCCTGTCAGGACCTTTTTACCAACCTCAGTCTTTTGGCCACTCCCCCCATTGGTACATATTTTCTCCCTGGGCTACGGTCGGATTGGTCATCCCGACTGACCCCCCTAGCCCTGGCCCTGACATCAGGCCGACCTGTTCAACTCCATGGATTACACCCCATGGCAAAGTGGTGAGGAGCTTCCCAGCTAGACCGACTGGAGCAGGATCTGGTTGAGGAGGCGCCATTCAGGGTGGGCAGCGAGGGTCGGAAGCTCATGCTGCCAGACCGTAGCCCATTTTCCACTTTTCTCCCTTTTGCGGAGTGCGGCATGCAATGATGCTTAAGCACAGTGTGTGCCAAGGTCCACCACACTCTGCCCCCTTTACCACACCGCTCTAGTAGCACCCCCCCCCGGTCGTCATCGGGGCCGCTACAGAGTGGTGGGTCCCTGGATCCAGCCCCGATATAGGAGAGCAATCCTCCAGATGCTCAATCCTAGCCCTCTCCTGCCTACCCCTGGTGGCCCGAGCTCACATCCAAACCCGGGTCACCAGCATGGCGTGAGGTGTGGCATCCAGCGCCTCAACCTTCAGTGCCAGTGGGCTGGCAGTAATGCTGCCTTTAATACTCCCCTTCCCTTCCTGCTCCAGTGTATCCTGTCCCCTGCATACAAGTCACTATCCCCCCCAGATCCTACCTGAATTAGTCACTAACCCATAATGTTTGGTGTGGCACCAATCCCTCAGTCACTCGTTGAACTCCTGAAGCCTACCCTTCCTCCTCGTGCTTGTATATGGTACCAGCAGTACCTCCAAGAATGCCACCGAGTCCTCCACCCCCTCACACAGCCTGCCCAACTACTCAAACCTCACCCTCACTACTTCCACAGTGTCCTCCGCCAGGTATTTTGTACTCACATGCAACAGTAAATGAGGTTTCTTCCTCCCCCTTTCTGCATGCTTGAGCAGTGCCTGCCCTCCCCCTCCTGCAGTCAACCTGGGGACAGTTTCAACCCAAATACAGCTGTGCCTTTGCCCCTTTCCACTTCATCTCACCCATTTCAGTATAGAATCCCCCAGAACATAACTCTGGTATTGTTTGCATCAATCCTACCTGTACCAGCTTGTTTGTATCTATGTCTTAAGTTACTGTTATACTGTGTTATACTGTTATACTGCGTATTTTCGTTTGTCTTACTGTGACAAGGTACCTTTGTAAATGAGCCTATGGCTCAAAGGTTTTCCAAACTGCTGTCTAAATAAATAAATAAATAGAATGAGTACCCCCCCGTCCCTTACCCCTTTTCCCTTCTAATGCCCTTTCCACCACCCCAGTATTCATTGTTCCCTGCCCCTTACCCCCACCAGCTGCACCCACTGTGACTTCTGTATCTGTACCCCCACTTCTGCCTCACTCCTTTTCTCTGTCTTATTCCTCCCATCCCCCTTGAACCCTCTTCCCAGCCTGACTACTTCCTACTGGGCATCCCATGTCGACCTCCCCTCCTCCCCTGCTGATTTCCAACCCCCTTCCTATCCCTACTGTTGTCGATTTAGAGTCCCATTCCTTCTACCTCAATAGTGATGCAACTCCCATCCTTCCCCCTTCCCGTAGCCTTCTTTCCTCCAGTAACCACCCCCTCCTTACTAGCCCCCTTCTACCCTTTCGTCCTCGCTATCTCTTCCCCTACCTGCTGCTATCCCTCTCATGCCCCGCTTGTCCTCCCCCTTCAGTATGTTCCTGCTCCCCCTCTCTCTCCCACAGCAGAGGTTCAAATCTATTCCTAGTTGATACCCCTCCTACATCTCTTCCCCTATCTGTTCCCTCTCCTACTTGTTCACCTCCATGCCACCCCTGGTCCCTCCCTCCCTACCCGCAGCCATCTGCTCTCTCCCCTGGTACTCCTCATAGTCCCTTCCTCCCCCATCAGGAGGCCACCCCTCATCTCAGGCACTCCCCCCTCCCTTCCCCTGTCTTTTCTGTTAGTGCCTCTGATACTGGTGTTGGTTTGACTCCCTAGTTGTTCTTCCTCCATCCCCTATCCTCCCCAGGATGCCTACCATACTCATCTGTCCTGCCACTTAGACTCCTCCCTAACCTCCACAGTTCCTTCCTCAAATTAACCAGTCATCTGCAGACCATACACCACCCCATCCTCCAAGCCCAGTCCAGGATCATGGCGGACCCACGCCCTGTACACCCCACCACCCTTCCAAAGATGCCCGCCCTATTGACATGTGGCACCTGCCCCATTTTGGCCCCCATCTTATGTTACAGGCTCTTACTCCCAAGTTCTGTACCCTACTACAACTATTAGGCCCCTATTTACTCAAATTCCTGTCCCAGTCCACACTAGTCCCCCTATTGGCCCCTTGTCGACCGGGGTAATTCAGTCTTAAATTTCATCCGTTAGATACCGTATTACTGTAGCAATCCTAAAGCCTCCTTGTCTGGTTTTCACCCCTCAGCTACCATACTTTTTGTTCTCAGCTCTAAAATAGTTTCACTAAGCCCAGTTAGAAATCCTATTGCACTCCAAGTATTGCACAGTTCAGTTAGAGAAATAAACAGAACAAATAAATATGTATTATTACAGCAATCATAACAGTATTTTTTTTTTTTACCAATTATTTTACCAGGTGAGACACACTAAGCTGAAAGCCTGTTTGCAGGTGCAACCTGGGAGCACAAGGAAGTTAAGTGACTTGCTCAGGGTCACACAGTATGCACCTAGGGGGCTGTGGGATTCAAACCCAGGTTTGCAGATTTGCAGCTCAGAGCCTTAACCCACTGCACCATACTGCCTCCTAGTATAGCTCAGTACTTAGCTCAGTTAAAGAAATAAACAGGGCAACTAAATCTGTATTATTACAGCAATCCTAAAAGTATCCAATCATTGCTTTTTCTCCACCCAGAGACCCTGCTGTAATATAGGACCACAGAGGACTCTGGGAGGGAGGGTGGGCAACTCTGATGTCCCGGCAGAGCTCCATTGAGCTCGCTCACTCCCCCTCTGTCACTCGCTCATTCTGTTTTTTCCTGGAGCTGCAGGCTGCCCTTTTGTACTGGGCTCCTACCTACACTGGTGCCTTTTTCTGTCCACAAAGAAGTTCACAGCTGTCCCGACTCAGCTCCGTTGAGCTCACTCACTCCCCTCTCTCACTCGCTCATTCTGTTTCTACCTGCACTTCAAGCTGCCCTTTTGTACTGGACCCCTGCCTGCATGGCGCTTTATTCTGCCCACAAAAAAGTTCACAGCTGCCTTGACAGAGCTTCATTGAGGTCGCTCACTCCCCCTCTCTCACTCACTCATTCTGTTTCTCCTGGTGCTGCAGGCTGCCCTTTTGTGCTGGGATCCTGCCTCTGTTGGTGCCTTTTTCTGCCCACGGAGAAATCTGCAGCAGTCCCGAAGAGCTTCATTGAGGTCGCTCACTCCCCCTCTCTCACTCACTCATTCTGTTTCTCCCAGCGCTGCAGGCTGCCCTTTCATACTGGGCTCCTGCCTGGGTGGTGCCCTTTTCTGCCCACAAAGGAATCTACGCCAGTCCTGGCAGGGCTCCTTTGAGGCGCGCTCAATCCAACCTCTCTCCTCGCCTGCCCTGTTCTCCGGGCGCTGCAGGCCGTCTTTCAGCCTGGGCCTGCCTGCACTGGTGCCTTTTTCTGTTCAAGAAGAAATCCACAGCAGTCCTGACAGAGCTCAGTTGAGCTCGCTACTCCTTTCTCTCACTTGCTTGATCTTAATCTGTCCCAAACACTGATATCCCAAAGCGACTGAGCTATTGTGCACCGGAAGCGTGAAAACACATTTCGGCCAGGATGTGAAAAATGACAGCTGTATTCTTCATAAGGAGGTGTGAAAAAATGCCAGTGTTGAAAATCTGACATGAAAATATTACTAATTTGCGAAGTTACAAGGGTGTGTGGAAAATGCGCAATGCACGCTCATAACACAGTCATTTTTTGGACATTCATCACAAAATTTTCAACATAGGCATTTTAGGACCCCTGCTCATGAACAGTGTCACTGTGATTTTCTTAATGTGTCCCAAACATTGATTTCCCACAGCGACTGTGCTATTCTGCGCAGGACATGAGAAAACACATTTTGGCCAGGATGTGAAAAACAAGCATTTGTCAATGCCGAATGTTGATTACATTGGTCCGTTGAGCTTACTCACTGCCACTCTGTCACTCACTCGTTCTGTTTCTCCTGGTGCTGCAGGCTGCTGTTTTGTACTGGGCTCCTGCCTGTGTCGGCACCCTTTTCTGTCCACAAAGAAATCTGCAGCTGCCGCGACAGAGCTTCGTTGAGGTGGCTCACGGCCCCTCTCTCTCTCACTCGTTCTGTTTCTCCTGCAGCTGCAGGCTGCCCTTTTGTACTAGGCTACTGCCTGTGTTGGTGGCTTTTTCTACCCACAAAGAAATCTGCAGTAGTCCCGACACAGGTCAGTTGAGTTTGCTCACTCCCCCTCTGTCACTCGCTTGTTCAGTTTCTGCTGGCGCTGCAGGCTGGCCTTTTGTACTGGGCTCCTGCCTGCATTGCCACCTTTTTCTGCCCACAAAGAAATGCATAGCAGTGACGATAGAGCTCCGTTGAGCTCACTCACTCCCCCTCCCTCACTCTCATGTTCTGTGTCTCCCACTGCTGCAGGCTGCCCTTTTGTACTGGGCTTCTGCCTCTGTTGGCACCTTTTTCTGCTCACAAAGAAATCTGCAGCAGTCCCGACAGAGCTCCATTGGCCTCACTCATTCCCCCTGTCTCACTCACTTGTTCTGTTTCTGCCGGCATTGCAGGCTGCCCTTTTGTACTGGGCGCCTGCCTTCATTACCACCTTCTTCTGCCCACAAAGAAATCTGCAGCAGTCATGACAGAGCTCCGCTGAGCTCGCTCACTCCCCCTCTCTCACTCGCTCCTTCTGTTTCTCCCACTGCTGCAGGCTGCCCTTTTGTACTGGGCTCCTGCATTCATTGCTGCCTTTCTCTTCCCACAAAGAAATCCACAGCAGTCCCAATAGAGCTCTGCTGAGCTCACTCACTCCCCCTCCCTCACTTGCTCGTTCTGTGTCTCCTGCTGCTGCAGGCTGCCCTTTTGTACTGGGCTCCTGCCTGTGTTGGTGGCTTTTTTTCTGCCCACAAAGAAATCTGCAGCTGTCGCGATAGAGCTCCGTTGAGCTCGCTCGCTCTCCTCTCTCACTCGCTCACTGTGTTTCTCCCGGTGCTGCAGGCTGCCCTTTTGTACTGGGCTTCTGCCTGCATTGGCACCTTTTTCTGCCCACAAAGAAACCTGCAGCAGTTCTGACAGAGCTCCGTTGAGCTCACTTACTCCTCTTCTGTCACTCGCTCATTCCATTTCTGACAGTGCTACAGGCTGCGCTTTTATACTGGGCTCCTGCCTGTGTTGGCACCTTTTTCTGGCCACAAAGAAATCTGCAGCAGTCCTGACAGAGCTCCATTGAGCTCGCTCACTCCCCCTCTCTCACTCGCTGATTCCATTTTTGCTGGTGCTACAGGCTGGCCTTTTGTACTGGGTTCCTGTCTGCATTGCTGCCTTTTCCTGCAGACAAAGAAATCCGCAGCAGTCATGATAGAGCTCCCAGGGGAAAAGTACACAATGGAGGTGAGATACTGACAACAACAAAAATGGAAAGGCACCTGGGGGTAGTCATATCAGATGACCTAAAGGTGGGTCAGCAATGTGAGAAGGCAGTAAGGAGGGCTGGGGGGATACTGGGATGCATAGGGAGAGGCATCACCGGTAGAAAACAGGAAGTTGTTGGCCCTCTGTACAGACAGTTGGTAAGAACACATCTGGAGTACTGTGTACAGTTCTGGAGACCCCATCTCCACAAAGACATAAACAGGGTAGAGGCTGTCCAGAGAAGGACAACCAAAATGATGCAGGATCTGCATCAGAAGACATATGAAGAAAGACTAAAGGAACTAAAGATGTATAGCCTCAAGGAAAGGAGGGAGAGGGGGGACATAATAGAAGTTTTCAAATACATCAAAGGAATCAACAAAGTCCAAGAGGGTAGCATCTTTCAGAAAAAGAGATGTGCAAAAACAAGGGGGCACAATGTGAAGATGGGGGGTGGCTCAGAGGTAATGTGAGGAAGTATTTCTTCACAGAGAGGGTTGTAGATACATGGAACAGCCTTACTGAGGAGGTCGTAGAGTCACAAACAGTGGGGGAATTCAAGAATGCATGGGACAGACATAAGGCAATTCTAGTGGGGGGTAGGAGGAAGTAGGCTGTTGGTTAACTAGGATCCGCAGCTTATCCGTTAGGTAGGGAAACGTGCAGACTAAGTGGAAAAATGGCTATGTTGAAAGTTTGAAGTCATGATATTAAAAATTAGTGAAGTTTTGAGTGAACGTTGAAATACTTTAATGTTCTATGCATTTTACCATATTTGTGCACCAAATGTTCAGCACAGCCTTCTTGTTACCCCCACCTCAGGACCCCGGTAGGTGAAAATTTTTGAATCCCTGCCAAAACATCATTCAGCACCACTGAATCATCATTCCACACCACAGGTGTGAAAACACATTTTGGCCAAGATCTGAAAAATGACAGCTGCCACGTTAAAATCAAATCAAGCCAATCTTTATTTTTATAGTGCCTTTCAAGACCAAGGCACTGTACAAATTATAATTTACAATATAAAAGCAGAGAATATAATAACTTTAAAATCAATTCAATTAAACCATGAAGGCCAAAGAAAATAAATATGTTTTCAGCATAGATTTGAAATTGCTGATGGTCAGGCATTCTCTTAACCGACAAGGTTGAGAATTCCACAGGGTTGATGCTGCAAATGAAAAAGCACGTGCTCCAGATGTTTTAAGATGAACCCTGGGAATCGCTAGCAATCCCTCTTCGGCGGATCAGAGAGGGCGACTGAGTGGAAGTTCATGACGTGGTGTGAAAAAAATGGCTGTGTTGAAAATTTTGGGTCAAAATATTACACATTTACCAAAGTAATGAGTGAGCGAAGAAAAATGTCAATGTGTGAGCATAACTTTGCCACTTTTATGTAATTTGACCCCACATTTTCAACATAGCCTGCTCATGACCACACCTCATTTACAGGGTAGTGAAACTTTTCAAATCCCACCTGAAAGGTGATTTCGCAACATGAGTACAAAAATCAACTTTTGGGCCTGATTTGAGTCATTCCACCACCACTGGTCATGAGTTGGGGTCCCAAAAAGGCCATGTTGAAAATGTAGGGCCAAAATATGAAAAAGTGCAGAGTTAAACATCAAAGTTCAAAACCACAGTGAAATACATTGAACCATACTTACCTTAGTTTCTCATATTGTTGTCGATGGTTCCAGCAGCAAGACGTGTATTTAATTGGAGAGTGGATCTTCACTCTGGGACACATTTGAGTGAGTTGGTGTGTGTGTGGGGGGGTAAGGGGGGGTTGTTGAGTGGGAGATTGGTGTGGGGTGGGGATGTGAGGGTGAAGATTGGCGAGGGATCATTTTCTATTTTACAGGTTCCAAAAAAAACATTGAAGGATGGTTTTCTTTATTTCAGGGATATTCCAACACTGGGATTGGGCACCCCAGTGTTGGACTTATGTTCAGCTGCACTGGGGTGGGCACCCTGGTGCTGTCACTTACATAACAGAAATGTGGACAGGTGACCTGGGATGGATAAGAGAAATGGTACTGGAGCTGGGCACCCCATTCTGCTAGCTAGATAGCTAGACAGACAAACTGGCAGACAGACAGACAGGTAGATAGATATCAACAAGCCATTCTAGAGGAGAGAAGCAGAAAGAAGTGGGACCAGGGGTGGGCACCCTGGTCCTTTAGATACATGGATAGATAGATAGATCACAGTACAGGAAGCCATTCTAGAGCTGTGTGGGGGAGGACTGAAACCCAAGACTGCAGCAGCAACATTCCAAATGCTGTAAGCTCAAAGCCAATCAACTACTTGCTAACTGGCTTCACGCAAATGAAAGGACTGAAGTCCCTTCTGATAGGAGTGGCTTTGGTCCTTTCAACTGCATGAAGTTTCTGCCCAGCAACCAGTCAGTAGTCTCAGGACCAGCTGTCCCACTGGCACAGCAGTAGAGCTACCACTCAAGGCACCAACGACCTAGGTTCAGGAACGAACCTGGGCCATGGGAGGGTCAGCTGGGAGGAGGTATCACTGAGCATCCCACAGGATGCTCTCCTCCTCTGGGGAGGGAGGGTCTCACAACCTGCTGATTTATTGTTACCTGAGTGACCATGGGTGGTGGTGCAGGGGCTCAGCAACTTTCAAGGGGAGGTACCCTTGGACCAAGCACATGGATAGGCTGCATCAGGCTCTGCTGGCAGCCAGTAATGACACACACTCATAGAGGGGTGGGTGGGACACAGAACACAGAAACATGGAGGTGCAGGCAAGGGAAGATAAGCCTCCTCACCACTTCCACTGCTGGAATTGAACCATCTTCCACTGATGAACTGCCAGTCTTCACCTGCACCATGGGTGGCCAGATAGACTGTGTCATAGAAATGCTGAAGAAGTTGAAGACATACCCAGCCCTGGGGGTAATCTGGGAGGGCAGCACAGTAGTGTGTAGTGGGTGAGCTGATGGTCCAGACTGGATAGTGGCAGGTTTTCATCAGGACAGTGTATGGGCATCTGGCTGAATGCAGAAGGAGGTCCCTGCCTGGCCCAGAATAGGTGGATAAACAATTACTGTATTGTTCATAGATCTGGACTGCCAAGCCCCTTCCAGCTTTAGTTGTAATGGGCTTAGCAGTGACACACCTCTGAAATGTCTGTTTAGTGAAACAAAACATTTCTTGCTCATGGGCAAGCAAACATTATAAATAAGTTAGTAAGGGGGAAGAAAGATATACTAGAATGAAAATGAATGACAAAGAAATTATAACTAGACAGTGTGAGCGAAAACCGAATAGACATTTGTAAAAGATCAGACAGTGACAAAAATAAACCAATAACGAACACTACAGCAACAGCAATAGGGAGAGAGAAAATAAAACAGTGAGATGTGGGCCCCCACTACCCCTTCCTGTGTCCTGCCTCTGATAGTTATAGCTATACTATACAATGCCTATTAGGTTCATTGCATTATGAAGTCTTGCAATATCCCTGTTAGTGTTCTGTAAGTCCCTATCACCTTTTAAAAGTATGAAATGTATTATTCAAACTTATCATTATATAGAAACTGTAACTTTATCTATACATATATTCTTTGCAAATAACATCATTAATACGCTGGTTCAGTGGTTAGTGTTCAAGTTAAAACTACAAAAGTAGGGAAATGTGGCAATAGGGGTTTCAACCCTAATTCCCCAAACCCACCCCTAACCAGCAAAAAGGAAAAACATTAGGGTTTTGGTTTTCAGAGTCTTGGCAAATCAGTGTTGGGGTCTTCCTTGGGGTTGTCAGCCATAATGCTTACTGTGACAGGGTGACCCCTGTCATGGGCGAGGTGCCCTAGTAGGGAGAGGAAGGTCTGTCCTTGCCCCCTGTAAAATTGCCTTATGCTTAAGTTAAAGTGCAGAGCAGAAATAAGTGAAAGCACTTTAGCATTTAACAATTAAAAATACAGAGATACAAAGTAAAAAGTTAAGAAAAGATAAAGTGCATCTGTGCAGTAATAAATAAATAAAAAGAGACAGTAAAGTGCTATGGAGTATTTCAGGTGTATTGTATACAATCCATAGTGTTTTAGTGTTATATGAGATATTGATATAAATAGCCAGCTAGCTGTAGGAAATCAAGTCATGCTCAGCCAACGGGGCGAGTTAGAATCCCAAGTACAAATATGACATTTATGCACTGAGCAGCATTCCAGTTGTTAAATTGCTCTGCTCCATGCCCTCCATTGAGTTCCCAGATATGAAGAAAATAAAAGAACTCTAGTGAGAGAGAGACTGCTCCACCCTTCTTGCTCTCTCTCAGTAAACGGCTGTGAAGCAGTTCTGAATAGTGAGGAGATACTTTTCACTTTCAGCTGCTGCTCCAGCTTTAGACCTTTCAGTTCACTGATGGAGTACATAAAACATATATATATATATATATATATATATATATATATATATATAGATATATAGATAGATATAGGTAGATATATATATAGCGAGAGAGCGCTTTTGGTTAAATGGAAGTAGCGCACTATCTCATTGCTTCCTCTCTCTCCCTCTCGAGAAGATAAAAAGTGAAAGTGCTTGGGTTTACAGTTTGCTTGATTCACAGAGTGAACCAAGCATGGGATAGAAAGGCGCTTTGCCTTTCTGAAACTCTGAGAAGCTGCAGAAGTGAGAAAGAGCCTTTGAAATAAGGAAGGAGCATGTTTGCTCTGCTTGCTGTATCTCTCAGTGAACTGCTATGTCATAGTTCGATTCAGGGCAGTAATACACTTTTACTTTCAGACACTGAGTTTTAGCAATAGCGCTGAGTGCTCAGAAAGGTAAGTGCTCCCCAATGAAAGGACTGTGCGAGGTGTAAGACCTCTGATGCAGGAGCATGTGTTTACACACTCCATGGAGCTGTATGTGTGCCACTGGGCACAACAGTGACTTTTGACTTGAAAACCACTGAACTAACTAATATTTTCTTGAATTCTGTTTAAACTACTGATCATTTTATGCAAGACAAATAAAATGATAAATGCCACCTGGCATTTTTTTGCACTTGAGCTGTGGTCTGCCTGACTTTATTATCCTGAAATCCCTACCCCACTACAGTTGGTGTCAGAAGTGGGATTCCTGGCTGAACGTCCAAGTCATTCTGAGGGAGTTCAGTTGATGATGCTAGACATAGTGCCTCAGGATAGGCAGAAAGTGCATGGCACCAGAAAAGATGAGCAAATATGGAGATGGTGGCCTGGGTGAGGCACCACAGGACCAGATGGTTCACCAGATGCAATTGTTGTGATGGATGAATGAACGCTGGCTGTAGGCAGAGAGTCGCTGGAGGGAAGCCGAATTCCAATTGCAGGAGCTGAGGATCCAATTGGAACTAGCCAGAGACTCATCCAGGAGGGAACTGAGGAAAGTCAATGATACTGTGTCAGAGGAGGATGTCTGGGCTAAGGTGGAAGAGGACCCAGACTGGATTAATCTACCGATGTTACCAGGATGTTATCTGGAGGAGGACTCCCTAAAGGAACTATTGTGGTCAGTGCTTCCTGAACTGCCTATATTTCCAGGATGTTACCTAGAGGAAGATGGCTTGACAGAGGACCATTCCCCAGGTAAGACAGTTCTTGTAGAGTCTGGTGTGAAGACTACAAGCAACAGAGAAGAGGCTATTATAGTCTAAGGGACTTTACAATGTGTTGTACCCCCTCCCTTGATATGTGATTATCTCTGTTTCGTAAATTGGAAACAAGTACAGTTAGAGGATTCAGATACCACTAAGCTTGAGGTGTATATCAAAATTCAAGATGGAAAGCAGGTCAGTGGGGGTGCCAGGAGAAATCAGTTATGGTGGTATGAGAAGAGAAATTAGGTTCTCTACCATGTGAGGCCAAACCCCGGACAAAACAGGTGTATGCAAGAGTTGTAGTACCCATGGGCTTGAGACAGAAAGTACTGGAGACCGCAAGAGGCAGCCAATTGAGGTCTGTCAGCCATGGGGAAGTACTGTCTCACATCACGCCAGTTTAATATTGGCCTGGCATGTATTGGCAGGTGGCCAACTACCTAAAAGTTGGTGCCGAATACAAGTCCAGAAGGGTATCAGCATGGTGGAGGTGTGGAATCACTTCCAGGGGTGAAGATAAAGGTATAGGGCACCCAGGGAATAGATGGCGATTCCAGCATATAGCCACAGATCAGGGTGGTAGCCTGTGTAAACCCTTTCTGTCTAAATGTTTTGACCATCTTATTGAGTGATTTCCCAGAATGGTCATGTCTGAAAAAGGGACAAATGGTACTTGCGAATTCCTCTAGGATGACTATTAGGAATAGGGAACACTGGAGATGTGTCAAACATTAAGGACCTAGTAAAGATAGCATTGGTCTGTCTGAAATGTCCAGTGCATGAAAGCAGTCATAAGCAGCATAAAACTACTGTCTGGTGTTTACATGTGATACAAATCATGAAATATGTCTCAGGGTAATGTATGAAATGTGTGCTAAGGATTTAGATCCAGGTGAAAGTTTAGTTTTATTATAAGGAACCCTGAGATGGAGCCAATGGAAGAGGGTGGGCCATGGCTCCATCCCCTTCCAGAGTGTGGGAAGGTGGAGAATAAAATGAACCTTTCATTATCTCCTTTTACAAAGAAAAACTACTGTTGCAACAGTCTCTTCTTCTACTACTCTATTATTCCACGTTTCTTCTAAAGCCTGAACGGTTGGCCACCGTTGGGCAATTCCTTCTCCTTCATATGATCTTTCTAAAACTGCTGATCTTTTTAAATCTTCTTCAGAGTTTTAAATAATTGATTAGTGTTTTTTTCCTTGGGACAATGCTAACTGTACAGAAAGTATTAATATAGGTTTTCTAGAAGTGTTATGTTTGTTCAACACAGTGAGGCAAGCGCTATGCATTTTCGCAATGTTTTAGCACTTTTATGAGCAAAATGCTCATCCGTTTTTGGAGTTAAATGAAACCCTGTTCTTCTTCTTCTGGTTCAGGACATAACCTCCATCAGCATATAAGGTATAAGGCATGTAATTACTGTGTGTTTTGGACATGGGTGCCTGTTAGAACCATGACTAACAAAAAGGAATATGGATTCTGAATGATGAAAAGAATGCAGGAATTCCCAGATCTGTGATGAAAACTGTTCATGTAGGTGTTTACTATGTGTAACAGAATAGTAGATAGCCCTAGGGTAAATATTGTTGTGTCAGTATTGTTGTATACAATTGTTCAACATTGCAAATTCTGATTTATGGGATCCTGGGATGGAACTACATTGTGATTAATGGGCCAGAGTTCCACCAAACCCATTTTAGGGCTGGTTGGCAGTATCAGACAACCATAGAATGGTTGCCCTCTTAGGTAGGGAGGAATGTGACAGGGTGACCCCTGTTATGGGTGAGGTGCCCCAGTAGGCAGAGGAGGGTCTGTCTGTCCTTGGCCCCTGTAAAATTGTCTTATGCTTATGTTGAAGTGCAGAGCAGAAATAAGTGAACGCATGTTAGCATTTAACAATTAAAAATACAAAGAAATAAAGTAAAAAGTTAAGATAAAGGGCATCTGTGCAGTAATAAATAAATAAAAAGAGACAGTAAAGTGTTGTGGAGTATTTCAGAGGTGTATTGTATACAATCCATAGTGCTTTAGCATTATATAAGATATTGGTATAAATAGCCAGCTAGCTGTAGGAAATCAAGTCATGCTCAGCCAACGGGGTGAGTTAGAATTCTGAGTACAAATATGACATTTAGGCACTGAGCAGCATTCCAGTTGTTGAATTGCTCTGCTTCATGCCCTCCATGGAGTTCCCAGATATGGAGAAAATAAAAGAAGCCTAGTGAGAGGGAGACTGCTCCACCCCTCTTGCTGTCTCTCAGTAAATGGCTGTGAAGCAGCTCTGAATAATGAGGCGATACTTTTCACTTTTAGATGCCGCTCCAGCTTTAGACCTTTCAGTTCACTCGTGGAGTGCATAAAGCATATATATATATATATATATATATATATATAAGTAGTAGCCAGAGACTTTGCCAGCTATTTCCAGATATTTCATGAAATTTCTAAAGAGTTTCTCTCTGCTGCTCCTACTGTAGAAATGGAGAAGGTATTAGATATATTTGGAAATATCACAGAAATTTTGGGAAATAGCTGGCAGTGTCTGTGGCTGCTACTGTATGTATGTATAGAGACAGAGAGAGAGCACATTTGGTTAAATGGAAGTAGCACACTTGCTCATTGCTCGCTCTCTCTCCCTCTCGAGAAGATAAAAAGTAAAAGTGCTTGGGTTTACAGTTTGCTTGGTTCACAGAGTGAACCAAGCATGGGATAGAAAGGCGCTTTGCCTTTCTAAAACTCTGAGAAGCTGCAGAAGTGAGAAAGAGCCTTTGAAATAAGGAAGGAGCATGTTTGCTCTGCTTGCTGTATCTCTCAGTGAACTGCTGTGTCATAGTTCAATTCAGGGCAGTAATACACTTTTACTTTTTACTTTCAGATGCTGAGTTTTAGCAATAGCGCTGAGTGCTCAGAAAGGCAAGTGTTTCCCTAATGAAAGGACAGGCAGTAGAAATGTGTAACTGGGGGCTTACCAGAAAGTTCGATATTTATGTAAAATGCTGTCCTGATTTCACATTGTAAATGATAGAATTTAAAGGGACAGGAATGCTCCTGTATAACTAAGTCCTTATAAACAAATAGGCCCAAATGAAAAGGTCAGCCAACGGGCTACAAATTCAGCCATCGGAAGGGGGGACAATTAACAGGAGAAATTGCTCCAAAGAAATAGAAGCCTCCAGAACTAAATAAATGCTAAAAGGGGTTAAGGCCCTAATGTGAGGCATAGAGTGTTGAAGACACATGAAAAGAATAAAAGGGATGCAAAATATATTGTTACCTGTCAGACTGCAGGGGTGTTCTATAGGGCTGGCCAGCCCATGGTCTGTCTGTTTATATATGAACTGTAATGGGTGATGTCACTACCAAGGGGAAGGGCCTATCCCTATTAAGACTAATTAACCCTGCAAAGTTGTTCTAAGCCTTTAATATAAGGCTATGGTATAATATAAGATATTTCCTATTACATGTAGATGTACTTCATGCTTAGTGATGCTGATGTATTGAAATAATGGAACTTGAAATTTGTCAGAATGCAAATTAAGTAAAGGGTGCAGATCACATGTTGTGTGATGTAATGAATCACCTCCACAGAAATGTATAAAGTCCAACACTAGGAGTGTTAATTTAGATAGGGTGTCACCGGAGAGCTGACTGTGCGAGGTGTAAGGCATCTGATGCAGAAGCGTGTGTTTACACACTCCATGGAGCTGTATGTGTGTCACTGGGCACAACAGTGACTTTTGACTTGAAAACTGCTGAACTAATATTTCCTTGAATTCTGTTTAAACTACTGATCATTTTATGCAAGACAAATAAAATGATAAATGCCACCTGATATTTTTTATGCACTTGAGCTGTGGTCTGCCTGACTTTATTATCCTGAAATCCCTACCCCGCTACACTTACCCCTCCCACCAGCCTGCAGCCTCCTGTCTAAAGCACAAGGTACAGCTGCAAGCCAGTGCCTCACAGTGATATGCTCTTGAAAGGTAGAAAAGTATGTCTCCCCACATGTTGCCAACACAGTCTGTTGTAGCTTTCTTCTCACAGGAGTTTGTGGCTGACATTGTTTTTTCCAGGAATAGGTTCATAGGTTCATAGAATTTTATACGAGTTCAGTGGGTAAAATTACCCTTTATGGACTTGCCACCAAATAGTCATTGGTGGAAATCAAACTTAATTTCACCTATATGTAAGTCTAACTTTGTTTTAAAGGAGTCCAAGGTGGTACTTTGTACTATGTTCATGGGGAAATTGTTCCAAATATTAACTACTCTTTGTGTGTCCCACTTGTTTCTCTTTAGTGTTATTTTGGGTGCCTTTTAATTTTAATGAATGTGATCTAGTGTTAACCAGTGACTGATTCTTGATCAGGCCTATTGTTTCAAGGATGGCATCACTATTCGTAGCTTTATATGTCAGACATAGGTCTCCAAACATTCTTCTATATTCCATGGAGTAAAGACCCACCTTTTTTAATCTAGTCATGTAATCAATTCTTTTTAATGCATAAACCTTTTTTGTAGCTTTACGTTGTACCTTTTCTATAAGTTTTTTATTTCTTATCAAACAAGGTGCAACTACTGAGAAACAATATTCCAAGTGAGGTCTAATGAGTCTGGTATATAAGGGAATGATTACATTTTTATCCCTGCTTTTTATATTTCTAAAAATACAATTTAACATTTTGTGCCCTTTTTTAACACCATTGATTGTGTGAACATCAAAGGTAAAATCTTTAGAAATGGTCACGCCAGATCTTTTTCATGATCTGTTGTCTGTAGGTCGATATTGTTCATTGTATACAGTATGTAAAGCAAGGGTTGTTCTTATCCAAGTGTGTCACCTTGCATTTTGATTCATTAAACAATAGATCATTTTTTTTAAACCATTCAACAAGGTGAGTTAAATTATTTCGTAGATTCAAAGCAGATTTTGCATCAGTTATTATACTGCCTAATTTGCAGTCATCAGCAAATTTGGCAAGCCAACATGTGTTGTTTAAAGGACTCATAGAAGATATCAGAATATTAAAAAGAGTTGGTCCCAAGACAGAGCCCTGGGGAACCCCGCTGGTAACTTGACCCCACCCTGACAGATGACCTTTTACAGAAACTTGTTGGGTACGATCTGATAACCATGCATTTATCTAATTTGTTATTGCTGGGTGTAATTTTAAGAATTCAAGTTGTTCAATATGTATTTGATGGGATACCGAGTCAAATGCCTTTGAGAAGTCAAGAAAAATTATATCTACTGATAAACCCTTGTCCAAAGCTTCACTGACTGGTTCTAAAAAATGTAAAAGGTTGGTTTGACATGATCTGCCTTTGATAAAACCGTGTTGGTATATGTCCACATAGTTTATGTCTTCTAAATATTCCATTATTCTATCGTTGAGTATTCTTTCCATTATTTTGCAAAATAGTGCAGTCAAGCTAATAGGGCTATAATTTTGTAGAAGGTTTTTGCTGCCATCTTTGTGTAAAGGAATAACTGTGGCTTTATTCCATATTGAGACAGTAGTACCAGCTTACAATGACCAATTGAACAATATGGTTAAAGGTCCACTCAGAGGTTCAATCAAATTTTTTATAAATATCGCTGGAATGCCATCAGGGCCAGGTGAGCCACTGGTTTTTAATAAGTTTATCCCATCCCTGACCTCTTGTTCAGATATTGGGGAAATGTAAGTATCCATTATTTTAAATGGTAGATAATCTGTGTGTTTAGGTTTGAATACATTTATAAAATAATTGTTTAACTTGGATGCAATTTCTGTTTCATCAGTCAGGATTCCTTCTGGAGTATGTAAAGGTCCTATAGTAGGACTGTTACGTTTTAATGAACCAATGTAATTAAAAAAATACTTTTTGTCGTCCTTTACTGTTTTGGCCAAATTTTCTTCAAGCGTTCTTATTTGCTTTTTTATCATATTCTTACTTTTATTCGCTATCTTTTTATATAAGTTCCAATTGAATATTGAAGGATTTATTTTACATTTCCTGTACAATTTCTGCTTTTTTGCTAGGATTTTTTTATGTTTTTGTTCCACCATAATAGAGATCTTTTGTTCTTTTTGTATTTTATCCTTGTAGGGACCCAAGAATTAATGCAATATTGAAGTTTGCCTTTGAATGTACTCCAAGTTTTATCTAAGTCGCACCCTGTAAGGTCATTGGCCCAATTCCATTTTTTTAGATATTCAATGATGCAGGGGTAGTTTGCCTTGTTGATGTTATTAATTTCAGTGTACAGCCAGTTTGTTCTGAAATATATGTAAGGTTCATTGCTATGAGGACCATATTATGGTCACTAGTTGACAAGGTGTATGTAACCTTAACTAGTGAATTTGCATTTTTAATGCTAGTAAAGACTAGGTCTAGAATGTTTCTATCTCTTGTAGGAATTTTAACTAATTGTTTCATGTTATTTATGGACATAAGGTCGAGGAAGGAAATTTCAAAAGCAGAGCTTCCCTTGTAGACATCTCAGTTTATATTAGGGAGATTAAAATCCCCCATAAATATACATTCTTTGTCAACTAAGTTGTCTTCGATGTTGGCCAAGAATATGTCATTTTCTTCTTTATTCAGGTTTGGTGCTCTATATCCTAATCCTACTGTAATTACAGTATATGACTTGTTGTAAGTATAATTTTGATCCAAATTAATTCACTAGTGTTATCATATCGATGAGCATTTGCTACTAGGTAGCTTTTAAAAGTATTTTTAATGTACAGAACAATTCCTCCTCCTCTAGCGTGTAATCGTTTTTTTTTTCAAATTTAGTATAACCAGGCATTTGAGTAGCCCAGTCTTCATTTTTAAACCAAGATTCAGTTACTCCATATACATCTATTTTGTTAGTTCCCATGAAGTATGCTAGCTCGTCTATCTTGTTTAATAGGCTTCTTGCATTTAAAAGTAACATATTTAGATTATTTACTGTGTGATGTTTAACACTGAAATGCTTGTGTTTGGTACTAGTTACTGGTTGGGTATTGATATAATTTGTAATTGATGCATTGCTCAGTATTTGTGAGGTGAGTTAAGGTCAGGCCTGTTGTTTAGAGAATCTTCAAAAATAGGGATCTCCTGCTTATATATTAGTTTAAACTGTTTTAAATGTACATCAGCATGTGTTTTCCTAATAGGGAGTTCCCTCTTCTGTTCAGATGAAGCCCATCCCATGAAAAAAGTTCTTCCTTATGAAAAAAATCCTCTCAGTGGGTTATACATCTGATTTGTTATTTTATGCACCATCTTCTTAGCCAGCTATTCAGGGTTTTAATCTTGTTTATATTAAACTGAGAGGCTTTAGGAATTGGTAGAATTTCAGAGAAGGCAACATTACAGTTTAAATCGATAAGTTTATTGGCCATTACAGCAATGTCATATTTAATTTTTGTTAGATGTTCTTTTAAGATATTTTTTGCCCCTGCACGTATAATAACTAAAGGATGGTCTGATTTTGCCAAGTTGTTATCTAACAATAAAGTGATATCACTTATTTTGGCTCCGCTAAAGGAGGATAAAGTTCTAGATGCCTCGTCAGGATTGCAAATCAATCTATCTAAGTTTTTAACTATAGAATCACCTAGTACAAACAATTGTTTAGTAGTCATATCAGTCTCTAGTTCCATCAGTTCGGTATCACTAGATGAATGAGGCAATAAAGTGTCAGTAGATGTTAAGGAACAAATTTTTGTTTTTATATTTGTGTTTAAGTTGAGTGGTGCTATAGGGGAGGTTTCATAGATATGGTTGTAGCTGCTAGCCTCATTATCATCAGGAGTACTTAGTAAGGTGAATTGATTAGATAAGGGTAAGTCAAAGGTGTTAGCTCTGCGGCCCTTTTTGGATGCCCTAGAGCTTTTGACTGTGCACCATTCATCCTCTATGTTGATGTCAGTATCAATTTCTCTGGGTCTTTTTTTATTGTTGTTGTGGGTCCCATCCTGCAATAGTGGCACTGTTGTCATTTCTTGTACAGTATATGCCTTAGGTGTGGTATTACAAGCTAAAAAACTAATGTCAGTATGACCTGTGCTCGGTGTTGCAAGGTTAGGTTTTAATGATGCTTTGCCTTCTGAACTTAAGTTTGATTGCAGTCTGTTAGCCATGCTTTTTTGGCTGGTTTCCAGCATCTGTAATCTTTCTCCAAATTTGCTTATTTCATGCCGTAGTTCTTCATTTAGGGTGTATTTTATACATTTAAGGATTGTTTTATTGCACAATATGTTGGCAGGAAAGGAATACATGTTACAAGATGGGCATTTCATGCCTATGTCTCCAGTGATAGTGGTTATGAAGTCAGCCATACTGAGATGTTTATTAAATAACAACTGAAGAACACAATCCTTAGTTATTTACAGTGTCTAAATTATACAGTATAGGTAGCTGAAACAAAGCACACAATGCCCGAAGGGCTAATATATCTAGGGAAATGTAGTTCCCTGATGATGTTCTTGATACCAACAGCAGTTATATGTATAGACTATTTAAGTAATTCTGAACTTATATTGGACTACTTGCCATGCCATCTTCATGTGTGCAAGCGCACACGTGCCCTGCTCATACTCGCCCTGCTCATAGCAGGGCCACTTTTAATCAGCCCGGTGACCCAGAAGTAAGGCAAGGGTTAGCCTGCACTCTCGCTACAGTGAGCAAATACAAATATAATAAAATGCTCCAATTAATGCATGCACCAAGAAATCGGCACTTGTACTCTTAGCACAAGCTGGAAATTGTGCCCAGAAAGAATAAATTACTTCTAGAACTTGAGTTGTAGTCCAAATGAGCTGTGAAGGACTACAACCCACTCTTCCTGCTTCCTATAGCAGGGCTCCTGAGCACTCCAATCGAGTGCAAGATGTCAATTCAGTACTACAAAGTATGTTATTCAGTACAAGTATATTTCATTTACTAGTTGGAGCAGAAGAACGTAAAAAGCACTGTGCCCTCACAACAGCAGAGCTGAGTATGTAATCACTCGCCCGCTCGTAGCAGGGCTTGTTTTAATCAGCCCGGTGACCCAGAAGTAAGGCAGAGGTCAGCCTGTACTCTCGTTACAGTGAGCAAATAAAAATATAATAAAATGCCCCAATTAATGCATGCACCAAGAAATCGGCGCTTGTACTCTTAGCATAAGCTGCAAATTGTGCCCAGAAAGAATAAATTACTTCTAGAACTTGAGTTGTAGTCCAAATGAGCAGTGAAGGACTACAACCCATTCTTCCTGCACGTGTGTGCATTTGAGTTGACAACCACAAGGAAGATCCCACCTCTGATTCATCAAGATGCTGGAGACCCCAAACAATAATGTTTTTTTTTCCCTTTGTTGCTTCGGGTGTGGGGATGGGGATTAAGGGTTGGAAAACCTAATGTCACATTTCCCTACTTTCGTGGCATTAACCTGAACCCTAACTAGTGCATTAATGGCATTTTTTGCAAAGAATTTCTTTTCTTTTTGAGATAGTGGCATTGTATCCCCGAAGGGACCTATGTGAACAGATCCAGATACCCAGGGCCCTTTGGATTCTGTGTCAAAGGAAGACTCCATCCACCTACAGAAGTACAGGTCCCTTGTGGGCCCTGTACATCTTTGCAGTGATGAATGTGAAGAATTCTTGAGGCCATCTGGTGGACTTCAGAAGCCAGGGCCCTGTGGTCCCTCTGCTTCCATGTGGCCACAGATGCAGACACACAGGGCAATGAGTCCATCTGTCAGCCAATGCACAGGGCCCTCCACCACCCATAGGTGCAGAGGTGCATGGCCTGTGCCAAGAGAAGAGCTGTCTTCACTATATGGTACCAGGGCCCATGTAGGCAACCCTGCAGTTTTCATTCTCAGGCTGGAGGGGCATCACATAACAGTGCCATCCTCCACCCTCATCCCTTGTAGCTGCATCAGTAGCCTTGCCCACAAACACAGGTCACTGGCACAGGATCACAAAATATACCCACTAGGGTGAAGACTGGCAGTACACATAAAGTATCTTAATAATTATATATTTTTTAATTCTGACCCAAGAGGTGGTGATAGTCTATAATTAGAGTGACTCTTTAGTTAAATAGATCAGTGTCAGTGTCTCAGAAGGTAGCACACTCACCTCTGAGGTTGGGAGATCAGAATGCTGTGGGTTCTATCCCCACACCAGGCACTTGTGTTAAATCCCAATACTGACACTGTAGTGCAGCATGAAGGGGGTGCTGCACTCCTGAGGTGCCGTCTTTTGGATGTGATGTTTAACTGAGGACCCATCTGCCTGTTCTGGTGGTAGTTCAGGTGGATGTTAAAGATCCCATGGCACTTCTCGAAAAGAGTAGGGGAATTTTTTATTAAATAATACTATGCAATTCATCAATAAAACACTCCATATTACGCATTGATCAGTATTAATACATACATCCAAAAAACATCTATATTAAACAGGTTAAATAGATACTACTGACAGACTCTATACTTTACTAGTTTGCACAATATTGAATATCCAAAGCTATGTTTACCATATTTGTCTTGATTACTCATTCTTCATTACTATAGTATCCCAATGTCTCCACCATACCTTTAAAACTTGGTGTGGAAGGGATCATTTTTCCTTCCACCATATCATTTGTATCTCCTTTGTGCACCACTCTATAACCCCTTGTTGTGTCATCCTTTTTTTGCATCACAAATTGGCATCTATTTTGCCACATAACCCATTTAATAATTGCAAAAATCACACAAAGCGCGCCTTTGTGAAATCCTTTCTAAACTCTTCCATACTGCCCAAATATTAACATATCATATGTTAATAATATAAACTGGGATACACCCCAGACTTCTGCCAACCATCCCCAAAAACCATCCATATAAGGGAATTCAAAAAACAGGTGTCCCATGGACTCTAAAATGTCCACACATCCTGGTCTTACACATGATCTTTCTATAATTTCTTTGTGATGATGATTTCCTCCAACATTTAAATGGCCGTGGCAGCACAGCCATGGAGTATCCCTCAAATTAGGTGGGACTCTCACCTCCACTGATAGTGCTGTTACCTCATTGGTCTGCATCCCATCTGGAAGTCTAAGACAAGACATGCCCAGAAATTCAGTCTGTAACACTCTATTATACATTTCTTTCCTAGACATATGTTTAATCTCAGCCTGCGTTACTTTCCATCTTTTGAATTTCTGAAAGATTTCTAGTAAATATGCATCTGACCCTTGCAGGATGCCTCTAAAAATACCCCACTGCAATGTTTCCCACTTCTGCCAAAAGGGCATACACTGTTCCATAAAAATAGGGACCCAAAGTAATTGCTTTCCCAATAACACTAGCATTACATTTGAATAAACAAAATTTATAAAAAGGAAAAGGACAGGATTACACATATTCAGACCCCCCTGTTTTATAGGCCAATATGTTGCCCCTCTCCACACCGGATTTAGTCTACTTCCCCATATTAGATGGAATGCAATGCTGTACTCTTTAGTTTCCAACTTTTCTGGAAGGGGGAAGATGTAACTCAATAATAAGAATAAAGGAAGAATAAATGTTTTAAACATCTACACCCTTTTTTTCTTCAGCATAGGGAAGAACTTCCACCTTTCCACTTTCTCTTCTGCTCTCTTGATAACTTCTTCCCAGTCCAGGGTGGCCAGGTCTTTAGCCTCAAACTGAATTCCTTAATATCTTACTGGAGGCCCATTTACTGAAATACCCGAGATAGTTAACCTTGAAATTTCTGTTGTGTTTTTCTTTGGATTTCATGACAAGTTGAATTCCTTTGGGGAACAATTGCAGTGACTGATGTGAATAAAGGTTCATTTGGAGTGTGTGTGTGTGTGTGTGTGTGTGTGTGTGTGTGTGTGTGTGTGTGTGTGTGTGAGAGAAGAGAGAGAGAGAGAGAGAGTATCTCCTTAGGTTAGTCATCCCCCCCTCACATTATGGAGATGTGGGGTGGGGTAGGGTGTGTTATTTGTGTGAAGAGGAGGAGAGAAATTAAAATTTTTATCACTTTTTCAGATTTCTTAGACACTTCTGGTACATCAAGTTGTTAAATTCTCAGTGTATGTTGAATCAGTACATATCAGGCTACATGGTCTTTATTCCTTGGTGGTCCTCGACTAGAGTTTTTTGTTTGACACTAATACCGTCAATTTTTATATTTAAATTATCATTTATAAAGTCCTGTCACTATAGTAGAGTTTTTTTAAGTTATGGGGCATTATATCTAGCTGTAGAGTATAGCTGGGTGATAGGTCCAGCTAAATTTTACCTATCATACAGTGTGCACTGATGTTTTTAAGACAACTTCACTGGTAATTTCTTGTCTATAATGCATGCATTGGAACTTCTTGGAGTCCTAAGATAATCTTAGTATGTCTTTAATCTGGGTGGGTGTTGTTTTCAGTAATCACATCCTTATACACACTGTGACACTAATAGCTTGATTTAAGAGTCATCTGCTCCAGCAGTGTTATCTTATGTCAATTGAATTTATATGCAATAGGATTCTTTGTATGTGTTTTGCACCAAGCACCTTTGACCCTGGGACCCTCCTGGCTAAAGGTAATATGGTACTGTTAAACTTTTCTGACATTGTCGTATTTTTTAAATGAGTAGTTTAAACCAATGGGGATTTATTTCTGTTTTTTTTCTGCATGATCTAGCTGTTAAAAGAATTGTTTTTTCTAAACAACGGTCATTAGGCTTCTGAAGAAGGACTTGGTCCGAAAGCTAGAGCACTTTGTTCTTGTTGTTACATCTATGTTGGTCCATTAAAAGGTATCAAATCATTTGCTTCTGGATCTGTTGTATATGCGTAAACCCCCACTTTTCTGTTTGTTAATTTTTGAACCTGATATTACTGAAAACTCAAGAACAATTTCTAATGCTTTCTTACCTGATGGAATGTCCGCCACCATTATGGTAACATCATCTGCATAAGCCAGTGCCATTGGATAATCTAACTGTGCAGTTCTCCCAATATGTAGAATAGTACCCTCTGAATGTAATCGTTTTAGTAGAGGGTCTATTACAAAAACATAAAGAATGGGGCTCAGGGGGCATCCCTGTCTTACCCCCTCTGTATCTGTATATACTTTCCCACATTCTCGTTCACTACAGGGCAAGTAAAACAATTTTTATATAAGATTTTTAACCAGTATATAAATATCTCAGGAATTCCATTCTTTTTTAAAACTTCAAATAGGTAATCATGTGAAACTGCATCAAACACCTTTGACTGGTCAATTGTTATTAAATAGCCAGAAGTGTCTGGACTTTTGAAAGCTTCCCATATGCATTTCAAATTATCTGTCATTGACCTCTGTGGAATGGCACATGTCTGAGCCGGAGAAATAATATACTGAGCTATTCTTGATAATCTAATGCATAATATCTTGCATAATAGTTTCCAGTCAACATTCATCAAACTAATCGGCCTACAATTTTCTAAAGCCAATCTGTCACCCTTTTTACGTATAAACACTACAAGACTGTCTGCCAGAGTTGTTGGGAAAGCTACCACCCCTGCTAATATGTCATTAAAAACCTTTACAAGACTATCTAACAGTTTATCAATCTTTTTTTATACAACTATCCTGATAACCCATCTGGGCCAGGGAATATTCCATTTCTTACAGCTGCAATTGCTGTCTGCAACTCTGCTCCAGTGATTGATGTTAACAGTTGAGATTTCTCATCCTCCGGAATCCCCAGAATATTCAAGTTTTATAAAAAACTTACTAAGGTATCGGGAGCCTTTACAGTATGGCCAAATAAACACTTTACCTGCTGTGCCACCACCTGTTCTATCCCCTGTGAGTCCCTAACCAGTTCTCCCCTCTCATACCTGAGTTCTCCCATGAATTTAGATTCAATTCTTTGGTTGCAGCTGTCATAAGGATTGATATGCTGTGCCTTACCTTGTGTTCCAAACTTTTGCTCTACATATAAAGATTGGGCCCTATTATACTGGTGTGTATACATCTCTGTTTTTATCTTTTGAATCTGAGTGGACAAATCCAGCCCAGCTTCAACCATGACTGACTGAAGGCTTTGTAATTTACTTCTAAGTTTTAAATAATTCAAATATTTTGTATTTGAGGGCATTTTTGTCCTTCAGCTACAAACCGTTCTTATATCCTTTTTGTTATCTTGCCACCAAAACAAGGAATTCTCATATAAGTCAAAGACTGACAATCTGGTTTCTAACTTAGCAGGTATTCCCCCATGTATCCTTGTCTTCTAATTTAGAAACATGTATCCTCCATGTTGAGCTGAGTCTTGGTTTATTTGAAGGAGTTCCACACCTCACTGTAATTAATTTATGATCTGAAGTCTCAGTTGATATCACCCTAAAATCTGTTAAAGAATCCAGTGTGATACAAAGAAAAAATCAATGTGGGTGGATAATCTCCCTTTCACAAAAATATGTTCCGTTCATGGGCTGTACACTGCAGCACAGTCATTCAAATGTACATCCTTATACATCTTATTTAAAAAATTAGTATCTGTATGTATTTTTTGTGTAATTCCCATTTTATCCATTAATGACAGATTACAATTAAAATCCCCAGAAAAAATTATTGACTTTGTGGTATACAAAAAAGCCTGTATTTTCTTCATCAGATCTATTCTTTGGTATTTCGTTTGATAATAGTAAATATTAACCAGCCTTAAATTGTGGGTATTACACTTAACAACCAGAATTAATGCTCTCCCAGGGACTAAGTCAATCAGTTGTCATACTGTAAGACCTGAATTATTGAACAGGATACCCAGTCCAGAACACATTTCTTCTCCTAGAGACTAGAAAGATGTGCCTTCCAACCATTCATTCTTTGCCTTCTGTTGTTCATTGAAAGTGTATAGTCTTGTATCTTGGAGAAAGTATATTCCCAGTTTTAAATCCCTTAGGATAGAAAATGTGGTACATCTTCTCTTCATGGTCTTTATGCTTTATGCAATAGAAGACACGTCAGAGTCCTCCTTCTCTTCAACCGACTGCTTTCTCTTGGATAAGTGGGTGTACCTGTTTTTTGTACGGATGTCTGGATCATTCAACTTGTGTACTACTCCTCCCTCTCTCTGTGAGCAGCTGCGAGTCCATTGTCTTGACTTTTGGTGCTCCCAATTTTCTATAAGTGTGGGGGGGGGCATGTTTGTGGAACCCTGAGTAGATGTCGAATGACTTTCTTGGTCTGCTGTCTTACTTTGTTCTGGCATGCTCCATTTCCTCAGATTCCTTTTTTTCTGCCTGGGATTCCTCATTTTCAACCAGAGTATCTCCCTCTGAAGTTGCCAGGATGTCCGTTTCCGGTTCAGGATTAACTAATTGTTTTTCAATTACTGCTGAATCAGAAGGGCCATTTTTCATAGCTCCTCTCGTGTTAGTTGTCTGACATCTGTCCTGCTTTTGTCTGGTGCTTAGATCTACCGCTGCTTGTCTGCCTCATTCAAAGGCTGCCTTCTGTTTTTCCTCTGTATTTATATTTTCTGAGTTGTTATGCAACGCCCATGGACAGTTCATAAAGTTTTGTGTGGTATCTTCACACAGCTTGCAAACTACAGGATTGGGGCAATTAGTAGCAGCATGCCCTATTCCCCCACATAAGGAACATTTCATTTGCTCACAAACTCTGCTTAGATGTGTATATGCACCACAACAAAAACAAGGTCTCGGTTGACCAGAATTAAAAATAAACCCTTGATTCCTTCCAAGATAAAAACAACTTGGCAGATGTTGAATATTGTCATTTGTCTGAGTAGTCTTACTCGGATGCGCCATCCCCCAGTCCATATCTCCTCAGTGTCCATAATCAGGTCTGGAAGGCCTAAGACTGTGCTTTTTGAATTTAACCAGTACACTATATCTTGAATCACCACCCCTTCATTCTTGAACAGTATAGTGATTCTACGAAATGCTGGCCTGCTGAGAGGGATTGCTACAAAAGCAGACCATTCTGGTGTTTGCTTCACACTCTGATATCAGTGACAGAACAATTCTTGTCCTGTAGATGCTTTGAAACTCACATCGTACATCAGGTCCATTGACTGTGGGTTTAAAAGCAAACATTTTGTGTGCTGAGAAACCCATACTGCCTTTTAAAAGAATTTTCCCAACACGTAACCTATCTGGATAAGTGTCCAATCCTCCTCTGTATTTTATTCAAACAGCATTTCGCCATTTTGCTGGTTCCTTAGGAGTACGGAATAAGCCAGCATATGTTCTATTTCTATTTGTTCCTCTTGTGTCTGTCCTGGTTTTATTAGAGTTATCTGCTCCAGTACTTTGGGTTCTCATGCCTCCTTGGTTTGTATTGCCAGGGGTGGGGGGCAGAAAATGGGTATCAGGCGTGGCTATGACTGTCATGATGGTATTTGCCTTTTGTTGTGTTTTGTCTCCTTCATTCATTATGGGCCTTTTCCATTGTTCCCTCTCCTCCATTATGCCGTTATTTAAGAGAAAAGACAGCCTTGGTGAATTTATGAGTTCCAATGAGGGGGGTAAGGTTAAAGGGTCTTCAAGACTTATGTGACTTCAGTCCAGGGAAACTCAGGGTTGCGACTTAGAGTGATGTACCCATCCTGCATTCCACAAAGTTTCCTCTACTGTAAACCCAGAAATCAAAATATTCTTGTCATAATTCAGCTTGTTTTGTAGATGTTCTGTGGTACCATGTTCTAAATTTAATTCCACCAGAGTTTGTATTTGACCTTGCTGTTTTTCCTTTATTCGAATTCCCTCTTGATCAGTCTCCATATCTCCTTTGTTAATTTCCATTGATTCTAACCCCTCATTCTGCCCCCCCAAGTTACTTGCCACCATGGCCTTTGTTTCCACAACAGTCTTAGTAAGAACATATGTTTCATATGAAATAATTTTACTACCCTGGGTAGGTATGTCTCCTTTCTCTCCTCTTGTGGCTGTAGAACCGTTCATTTCCCACTCTGTGATTGTTTTATGCCATTTCTTAGCATCACCTTCAGTGTCTTTCTTGATATTCTCCACCGCTGTTGCAGTCGCATCAGTTCTTAGCAATTTTTCGGCCTTAGCTCTTTGTGGGCTAAACTCATTCTCTCCTGGAAGAAATACTGAACCACCTTTGGAAGCAGCTGTTATATGGCATTCTTCTTCTCCTAACAACAAAGGTACACTCTTCTATCAACAAAACTTGCCGCATTAGGGTCAGCTTTCCTGGTGAGGTGCTCGGAATATTTCCCGAACTGCGCATCCCACCCAATGGCTTTTCTTTAGTTATTTCCTCCAAGCCTGCTTCCTCCTCAGGCTGGGTGGGGAGGGAAGCTGTCTCCTCCACCCGAGACACCATCTTCAAGCGCACTGTTCAATATGGAAACACCGCCGCACCCCCTACTGGAAAGAGTAGGGGACATTTCCGCTGTGCCCTGGGCAAATTTCCCCCCATTCACTAAAAATACCACCAACAGCTTAATCTGGTTCAAGGTCACTTGGCATTCATCTGTATGCCCCACCCCCCAGGTTGTGCCTGTAAATAGGCAGAATTTGTCTAGTGCACTTACCTGGTCAACAAAAACTAAATAAATAAAATAAAATAGTAGGCAGGGTTGTAATAAAATGAATCTATACAATGACTCTCTGCTGTAGAGGTTTTTAATGGTAGACACACACACACACGCATTCACAATTTTATCATGCATAAGTATGTCTGAAATACTGTGATAAACTGAATTATGGGCATTTTAGCTGCATTCCAGTAAGTCTGAATTTGTGGTGTTTTATCTAATTTTATCACAATTATAAGCACTAACATTCTATTATGAGATCAGTTCTTTTATTTTGGTGTTTTTGGTTAAAACTGATCCATGATAAAAGAACCCTAAAAACTCAAATACTGTGGGGACACTGTCTATTACAGCATAACCACTGAGCAACTAATGACTCACTTGTACTTCCCCACTATTCGATGCATGCTGTATGGACATTCTTTCTTGTTTACTTACGTACATCAGCCACTGTATGGCAGGTGTGGCGTAATGCTTGCACTGATGGTGATAGTTGTTGGCGCGTATAATCCCTATGGTGTTTGGCTCTAAAAATTTTAACCGAAACATGGCTATGCAAACTATTGCTGTAGTGATATGCTGAAAGGGGTCAATTTGTCCCTTTCCTCTGCATCATCTTGAAACATTTTATAGCCCTGCTTTAGAATCTCTACATCTGACTTGCAGTAGTGGTGTAATTCCTTTTTAAAATCAAATACTTATTCTTTATGCAATCCATACCACTCCAAAAACAGTTTTTTATGTTGGCGTGCTTGTGCAGCCAACATCTTGTGGTAGTGGAGATTTGGAGGCATGGTCGCTGTTGGGCGAATGCAGGGCACGCACCAGTAGGTGAGTCCCTCATTCTCCAATCAGCCTGCATGCTGGCGCAACACCATGCATACATAATGTGGTGAACACATCTAAGGAAAGGTCCGCTGCAATGCGAGCAAAGCTCATCACATGCAGTGGACCTTCCTACGTGCTTTGCCAGCTACAAACATGGTGGCACAGTGGCCACTAAACTGCCAACTTCCGGGGTGCCCAATCCCCGGTCAGCTTACCCTGCACCACATGTATGTGCCGATTGGGGAGCCCACTCCCTGTCATCATAATGTGTCCCCCCCTCCTTGTTTGCTTGCCAAGGGGGTACCCAATCCCCCTCGGCTCATGTTCACCCCCCACTTTCGTTGTTTGCTGATGGGGTGCCCAATCCCTGTCGGCATCCATCCCCTCTTTCCCACTTTTATAGGCCGACAGGGGAGCCCACTCCCATCGGCATGATGCCCCCTTTTCTGTGCTGAGGGGTGCCCAATCCCCTCAGCTAGTGTCCCCACTCCCTATGTACTGACGGGGTGCCCAATCCCCAGTCAGCTACTGTATCCCCCCCAAAAAAAAACACCTGTAAAAAAAGAAAACCATCTGCAATGGGTTTTTTTTTAAAACCTGTCAACAGAAAACGGTCCCTCGTAGTCTCCCTACCCCACTCCCACCACCCGCACCCACCCACTGTGCACTCTACCTCCCCACACCCTCCCTCACCCCATACTTACCTCCGAAGTTCAACACGACGATCTTTGGTGGACCGGGAACACATCTGCACTCTTCAAAGCCGACCGCAAACTGAGGAAATGCTGATAATCTGTATAATGGAATAAATAAGGTTTTTTCAACTTTGATGTATATCTCGGGCATTTTTTGGAATTTTTGCACCAAATTTTCAACATGGGGTTTTTGGGACCGCTCCTCATGAATTCTGACACTGTTATGATGTTAATCAGTCCCGAAAGGTGATTTTGCAGTCACTGCATAGAATCACCTTTCAGGACCGATTAATGCAAGGACAGTGGCAGTGTTCATGAGGTGGGCTCTCAAAAGCCTATGTTGCAAATTTGGTGGGAAAAATCCAAAAATGGCTGTTTTATGAGCGTGCGTTGCACAGTTGCTATGCACGCTCGTAACTTCACAAATTCACAATATTTTCAAGCCAGATTTTCAACATTTTCATTTTTCTACACCTCCTTGTGAACAGCACAACTGTCATTTTTCACATCCTGTCCGAAATGTGTTTCCGCACTTCTGGCACACATTTGCACGGTTGCTGTGGGAAATCAGTGTTTGGGGCAGATGACAAAAATGACAGTGACACTGCTCATGAGCAGAGGTCCTAAAATGCCAATGTTGAAAATTTGGTGATGATACTCCATAAAATGACTGTGTTACGAATGTGTGTTGTGCAGTTTGCACGCACAAGCGTACCTTTGTGCATTTGTAATATTTCCACTCTAGATTTTCACCATTGGCATTTTTCCACACCTCTTGATGAACAGTACAGCTGTCATTTTACATATCCTGCCCAAAATGTGTTTTCGCACGTCCGGCGCAGAATAGCGAGGTCACTGTGCGAAATCACTTTTTGGGACAGTTTGAGGAAATGACAGTGACACTGTCCATGAGCAGAGGAGCTAAAATGCCTATGTTGAAAATTTGGTGCTGAAAGTCCATAAAATGACTGTGTTACAAGCGTGCGTTGTGCATTTCCCACGCACCCTTGTAACTTTGCAAATTTGCAATATTTACATGCCACATACACTGTCATTTTTTTACACCTCCTTATGAACAGTACAGCTGTCATTTTTCACATCCTGCCCAAAATGTGTTTCCACACTGCACTACCAAAGCCAATGACAGCGCGACAAAATTCAGCATTGACAAATGCTTGTTTTTATCAGCCAACATGTAGTCTACACCCTCATCTTTGTGAACTGGCATAGGCCCTACCTAATTCTGATTTTCTGGATTCTTAAAAAAGTGTGGAAAGTATCATTTTACACTCTCAAAACAATAGCCTGAGGCACTGTGGCAAGACATATAGGAAGGAAGTTTAGTAGGTCTATAAATCAGATATGTAACCATTTTACAGTTAAGGACATCAAACTGCTTCCCTGAGTCAATAACTCCACTTCCATTTTCTCATTTACAAGCTGGTTTAAGATGAAGTGGTTGTCATACCCCTTTGCACTGTGAGCTATAAAGGTGCACCCCTGAAACCCTTTTAGGATAAACTTTTACAAACTGTGCAACACAGTCAGTGCCTTCGAACTTCCACTTGCAACTTCTTTAGTCACTGGTACTGATATCTTACTTATTGGAATGCAATTAAAATGCCCATAATTCAGTTTATCATAGTATTTCAGACATACTGAAGCATGGTAGAATTGTGTGTGTGTGTGTGTGTGTGTGTGTGTGTACCATTGAAAACCTCCACATCAGGGGTTCATTGTATAGATTCATTTTATAACAACCACGCCTACTATTTAACTAAACAGCCACTCTCATTATAGAATGCTAGTGCTTATTATTGTTATAAAATGAGTTAAAACCCAACAAATCTAAAGTTAAATGTTCCTAATTCAGTTTATGACAGTATTTCAGAGGTACTTAAGAGTTGTAGACTTGTGGTGACTACTGCAATGGTCAAAGTGGCCTGAGCATTATCTTAAACCCCCACAGTTGCTGTTTTTAGGAGGTGCAACTAAGACTTTTTGTGGAGTTCTAGATTAAATGGTAAGGGTTTTACCTAGTTAGGAGTTTCTCAATCTTTTCCTAACAATTTGCTTGCATTGGACCTGTCTCAAACTGTCACCCCATTAGCAGTGGACAGTTTTCTCTTTCACAGGTGTAACTGAGGACTGTTCAATTGATAAATGTCTAACCAACATCATGACATATGCACCCTTAGACCCACACGAGGTGAGTTTTTAAATTCAGCTCTTGAAATAAAGTAATTCAGAAGACAATATTTCAAGACATGCACATTTAAAAAAACATGTTAGAGTTTTAAATAAAATAAACATTAACTACATGCACTAAACAGCATGTTATAGAGACATGTACTTTTTGATTATCTATAAACATTTTGTTTTGCTTTTCTTGTAAAACAGAGATTAGCTAAAACAATATATGCAGGCAAATAATGTTTTTAAAATGATGCCAGTTGAATAACACACTAGATCATTGTGCATTTGGGAGACAGGATGGTTATAGAAAGAAGGACCTCTCAGCTTATAAAACAAGAATTAAAATAAGTTGGGCACAACTTGAACCACTACTGGCCATTTTAGACTGTAGCAAAATAAAAAGACAATTATGAAAACTGTCATGAAGCAGCAGCTATATGCATTCACTGTTAATATGAAACATCCTAAATGTGCAGACCATTGTTATAAAAATACACAGTCGTACTACACAACCTTATTTTAAGCATTGTAAAGGCAACACTTCATCAGATGTTTTATCAGTTTATTTATCCAAAAAAACTATATAACCAACATCTTTTAAACAGGGTGAAGGCAACATTTGATCAGAGGCTTTACCCATTTTTTGAAGGACCTCTCAATTAAAAAAAAAAAAAATAAAATAAGCATTGGCACAACTGAAGCTCTACAGGCCATTTAGACTGTGACAAAATAAAAAGAAAATTATGAAAACTGCCAGGGCTCAGTAGCTATATGCATTCAGTATTAGTATGAAACAGTCTAAATGTGCAAAACAGCTTTTCAAAAATATACAACCATACTACACAACATTAGTTTAAGCATTGTGAAGGCAGCACTTGATCAGAAGTTTTAAAAGTTAATTTCTCATTTGTTCATAAACAATATTCAATCAAGTCTACTTTATTCCCTCTGACATATCCAGGGCAAGCCCAAACAACCCCGCCCATAGCAATGTCACAATCTGTGTCATATCCAGCACACACAGAAGTGGATGGATCAGGATCCTTACATCATATACAGCACACAAAGGAGTGAAAGGGTCAGGAACCTTACATGATTTCCAACAATCAAGTGCTGATAACATTTTGACAGTCAGTATACATGTATACTACTGCTAATGCAAGCTGCAATGCCAAGATATCAAGTGCCCAGCCATACGCACTTTTCCACAGTGGCTCTTCCTGATTTGTATCAGAGTGTCAACAAGACTGTGTCATGTGCCCTGAAAGCATCATTTGTTCCAGTGGTTCACATCACCACTGACAGTATGTGGACCACTGATCAGACTACAGATTACATGGACGTGACTGCCCAATGAATAATTTTCCCCTCTTCATTCCCCTTCTCTTCTTCCTCCTCCTCCTCTTCTTTTGGTTTAAGTGCCAGCAGAAGCAGTAGCAGTAGCTGGAAGTCACTGGTGCCCGACAATCTCCGGAAGCAGGCAGCTTTATGTATTGTTGGCTTTGACAATGACCATTAGGCAGAAAACTTGTTACACTTCCTTCAACAGAAGATTGATGGGTTGCTAGTACCACACTCATTAACATCAGGTTTTATAATGTCAGATAATGCAAGGAACATTGTAAAGGCAGTTGATGATGTTGATTATGCATGTGTTTCATGTTTTGCTCACTGTATAAATATGGTAGTTCAGGGATTCTTAGATGAGGAATGCACCACTGCAAAGACATGTAGGTCTGGCCCAAAAAATCTGTGTTATTTTAACCATTCTGTAAAGGCACAGAAGCTGTTATGAAACATTCAGCACCACCAGCACCTTCCCTTCCATCACCTGAAACTGGATGTCGCAACAAGATGGAATTCCACCTATTGCATGATAGAATGAGTGCGAGAACAACAGAAGGCTATCCACAAGTATGCCATTGAGCATGGTATGGGCAAGGGAGACATAAACATCAGCCCAAATCAGTGGAATCTGTTAGAGAACCTCTGCACTGTACTGAAGTCTTTTGAGGAGGTTACAAGGGTAGTAAATGCTGATGCAGCTGGTCTAAGACAGGTACTCCCTCTCATTGTCCTCATCAACCTGTGACTTCTTTGCATGAAAATTCAATATGAGGAAGAGGAGGATACCACTGCTCTCAGTTTAGTAGGAAGGATAAGATCTCATTTCTGGAATGGCACACACATTTTACAAATGCATACAGATGACCATTACATCCTGGCCACTCTCTTGAAACCTAAGTCCAAAGACACATTTGAGACATTCTTTGATGTACAAGAATGTGCTAAGGATCAGCAGTCCCTGAAAGCCTGGCATATCCATCTGGTCTCTGTACATATAGGACAAAACAAGAACATAAACACCAACTGAGCAGAAGAACAACACTCATCATCATCTCTTGTTACAATCACACTGACAGGCCAGGTGGAAGAGAGGAAAGGAGGAGGATTCTCAATGTGTTTCCACTGCTGCTACTGCACGTCACAGGAGTCACTTATTTGTGTCTCCAAGTCAGCCTCCTACTACTTCTGCTGCTGCACCTCCCTGAAAGACAGCCATTGATGACAAACCACTATGGGAACAACTGCCTGAGTTTGGCTTGATGAAAAAGCATGGCAAGTCACTTTCTGACACGGTGGTACCTGAGATGCTAGCAAACAAAATGTTGCAGGATTATTTGGATGAGAATGTGCTACTATAAGAAGGAGATGAGCTTCTGTTGTACTCGGACCAACAAAGACCCTGAGACCCTCTTTGACACAAGTACTGTAGCTGTTGAACACTTCTGTTGCCCACCTGCGAGTACATACTCAAATACTATTTGTAGTGCTGCGTCCAATATTGTCACAAACAGGAGAACCTGCCTTTCAACCCAAAATGTAGAGATGCTCACTTTTTTAATAATTAACCTGCCCCTTTATCCAAAGCCCTTTTGGCATGGCTTACACATAATGAATCTCCTACACTTCCAACTGGGCTAAAAACATAGGAGGATGATGAGGTGGATGGGGTGGGCTTCTGTGTTCATTAGTTTTTTTGGGGACCACTAGCACACACACAGACATACACGCACACAAGTACACACACACACGTACACACTGGAATGCTGCACTGTTGGCTTCACTCAGTCTTCTTCAGATTAATGTTTGGTGAATTTTTACAAGGCTACACAGGTGAATAAATAATTTTTGGGGCAACATTGCCCATGAAACCAGTGGGTACACTTATTAATGGCAGAACTGGAAGCCTTCTCCATGAGTGGCACTGTCCCAATGAGCACACAATTTTTGGAACCAGTAGCCTACACTGTGGGATTCTATACTGATATTTTGTGGGCATACATAGGCCTTACAATTGCAACCATTTTATTTTGTATTTGAGCATTTATACTTAGCTACATACTCTTGTTTATTACTACCAGCATTGTCCATGTTTGGCACTGACTGAATGGACACAATTTTTGGAACCAGTGCCCTTCAATGTGGCCCACTGCACCATCTTGCTGTTTTGGGTGCTTCATACCCAGTGATTTATGTTATTTCATTTGATCTCTTTTCCTAATGCTTTTTAATCGTTGAACCAGTGCAAACTAGTCCACCTTTAAGAGAACTTTGGTGAACTGTATGTGGTTCAACGGTCAATGTTCCTTCAGGCTAACTTCAGGAGGTTTGCACAACTGTAGTATATACCAACACTAATCAAACAATTAATAGTATATAGCTATACTAATTAAAAGTGTATACCTACACTAATTAAAGAATATACCTACACTAATTAAAAGTACATACCTATAGCAACTATAGCCCCATGGGACCACATTAACTATAACTAATTACCACATCAATTAACCAATGAAAACATCAATTACTGTCTCAACCTTCAAAACAGCCTAAAAAGAAACATAATGATTCAGCCTTACACAATTCATCCTGCAAAACAAAACATTACAACCCAAACCATGAAAAAAGCCAACATAAAAATGACTCTCACAAGCAAAGATATTGACATAAGGATTTAAGGTCAAGTTTGTTGGTGTCCTGAGGAGGAAGACCAGAGTTTGCTAACAGAGTGGAGTGACAGCACCTAGCTTTACCTTAAATATGATATATTTATTTATACTGCTCTTTCTTTTGAAAGTAGCAGGGTAAGTGGGGAGAAAAGATCTGTAAGCAGTGGTTGGACACTGAAATTTGGTAGGCAGTGACTGGGGTACTTGAAGCTTGGGTTTTAAATTGTAACAGGTGGAGTGGGGGAAACTAGCTCAGGAACTTAATCTTGGGGTGAGTAGATTCAGGAAGCCATGTGAATCAGGTGTGTAAATGGGGGGGGGGGGCTGACAGAGGATTAGTGCCTTCTTCCAAAAACACTATTAAAGTACTTCCGCTCTAACATGTCCAGCACATTCATGTCCCAGCGAGTGAGTGGAACACCGAATGAGTGGAGCAGGTGAATGGTGTTGTAGGCATCGGCAAGCATCAACAGAAGGAAGTGGAGACATGGAGGACTCTCGCGGTCGACTAAGGCAAGGAGCCTATTCGCTACTGTGTAACAGTCACTGCTGGGAAGGATGACAGGACAGGTGGGAATAGGTGTGTAGCACACTATATAGAGTAAGGGTATAAAAGGGTTAAGGTAAGCAAAAAAGTGGGATAGGTGAAGCACCCTATCTAGGGTAAGGTTAAATAAAGGTTAAAGTAATCAAAAAGGTGGGAATAGGTGAAACACCTCATCTAGGGTATGGGGTAAAAAAAGGGACTAGAGTAAGCAAAACAAAAACAGGGCAGGTAGACAATAGCTATGCTGGGTGTGATGCAGTGCAGTGAATGTAGGGAGGCAGTTTTCAGGGAGACTTTCTGGAGACTGCGGTTCTGCCCTTTCTGTGTGCACCTCTCTGGGCTGAGGGTGGAGGTTGCTCACCTCCAGGCCTAGTTGGCTAGGATTTGGGAGGCCTCCTCCCCCTCCCGGGGACCACCAAGTCTGCCACTGCTGCCACAAAGGTTGCCAGAGAGGAGGGGTGGCTGGGCTATGGTGGGCTTGGGAAGGTTGAGAGTGGAGGGTCAGAGGCACAACGCCAAGATGGTTCCACTACACAACTCATACACAGCTTTTTTTTTATCATGTAAAATTTTATTGTGTTTTATCTTTTTCAAAGAACAAATATCCATGGTTAGACAAACGTGTCAAATATACAAAGCTTTTCAACCATGCATACACGGGCTACCAATTATCTGTCAGTTACCAGATAGCCATATTATCACATCCATATGTTAGTGAGTATTAACCACAGGTATATTATATAGTTAACGTATAGTCATCATACAATCAGATTACAACTATAAGTGTCTGACAAAGAAAAATACACAGGATCTAAGGAAGATCAGAGTATGATACTGCATTGAGGCAGCTCTATAACTATAACTAACAAGGCTCTCCTTGTGTTCTTATTAGTAGACACATTGGTTCTTACAGCAGAGATTAAAGAAGAGGGCATGTAGGAAAAAACAGGTAAAGTAGGAAGATGTTTGTAGCAAGGTGAGATGAGGACTCCATTTCTGACAGGAGGTAGTAAAGGTGGGGGGAATGGAGGAAAGCAATGGGGGGGGGAAGAGGAAGGTCACAGTATTGGAGGGTTGCCTGGAGGTGGAGGTGGGATCGCACATATATGCAAATGTAGATATGCCTCCCATTTTTTGTGGTATCTAGAGAGATGACCCTTCCCCTTTGCAGTGATTCTCTCAAAGATGGCAAGCCTAGCAAAGGCCACCTGCCAAGAGAGGCTCGACGGGGGGAAGGCTGCTTCCATCTCATCAAAATAGCTCTCTTAGCTTCCATAAGCGCAACCAGGATCCATGCTTTGAGCGGGGCAGGTAGTGGGTCTAGTGTTGAGGCATTCCCCAATAACAGAGAGCCATGGGAGTGTAGAATCTTTTTGCCCACAATCTTGGACCAGTCCTTCAGCACCATAGACCAGAACTGATGAAGAACGGGGCAGGTCCAGAGGATATGAAGGAGATGGGCCAGAGATGCCTGACACCTCCAGCATGTCATGATTCAGCACTTTGAGTTTGTAAAGCATGTCAGGTGTCCTACACCATAGAAGAAGAATTTTCAGCTGTATTAGCTGGCTCTTGGCATCTTCGTATGCTACATGCACTGCCCTTAGACAAGTGAACCACTGCTGTGCGGGAAGGGGGCATTGGAGCTCTGCCTCCCATGTCAGCTGGCAATTGGAGGTAGTATCCGGCTGAGAATCTCTCAATGTCTTGTAAGTAACTCACACTAGTCCCTGACCCTGTCTGGGTTTATGGAGTGTAGCCAGGTAGCTCCACCCACTCTCATTAGTGTACTTGGACAGGAGGGGATGAAGCACACTCCTTATCTGGAGATACCTCCAAAAGTCTTGGGCTTTCAGATCAAAACGATCCTGCAGTTGTTCAAATTACATCAGTGTTTTATCATCAGGAAGGATAAGATCCCCCACTTTGTGAATCCCTTTGGTGGCCCAGTGCTGCCAAGAGAGAGGTTTGTGATCCACCATGATAAACCTGTCATTCCAGAGGGGAGCATATAGAATCAGGGGAGAGCAGGTTGCACTCGGGACACTTGTAAGGGTCATAGCCCAACGCCATGCTTTACAAGTTTCGTTCATAATGGGGGTAAGCTGATTCCCCGGGAGTTTTTTACTGGCTAGCAATGAGAAAAGAGAGTTTCCTGGTATGAGAGCAGATTCCAAAAGAACCCATTGCAGAAGGGGGGGGGGCGGACTCCGGACAAACCAAGCAGTAGCTTGAGCCATGCAAAAGGCCAAGTGATAGCCCACCAACCAGGTAAGCCCAAGCCCACCTTTGGACCAGTGGGCTCTCAATTTTGTGCGTCCCCAGCAAGCTGCTTTTCCTTCCCATAGAAAGGAGATCAGTTTGTCCAGAGAGGAAAACAGTTTGTGGGACAGGGGGATTGGAAGGTTGTTCAGTAAGTATGAGACTCTCAGAAGTATGAACATATGTACTGCTTCTATTTTACCCTTGAGGGACAGCTACAGCTTACGCCAATGCTGAACTTCAGCTGTCAGGGTGGATACCACAGGAGAGAAGTTGGCCTTTTCAATATCAGTCCACACAGATGAGATGAAAATTACTAGGTATGGGAAACCCTGAGGGGCCCAGGTAATGTCAGTGCCCTTCAAGCAGTTTGTATTGCACCTTGAGTTGAGTGGGGAAAGATTTGTTTTCTTTTGGTTAATTAATAAGCCGGAGAGAGAGGCGAACTCCTGTAATACTGGCAACACCATAGGTAAGGAGAGATCAGGGTTAGACAGTGTGAGTAACATGTCGTCAGCATATGCATTAACCAGGAAAAATCTGTTGTTGACAGGGATCCCGGTAATGCCGGTAGTCTGTTGAAGCTTTCTTATCAGTGGGCCAAGGGCTATGAGGAAAAGGAGAGGTGAGAGGGGGCATCCCTGCCTGGTACCCCTTTGTAAAGGAAATGGAGAGGAGATGTCCTGGTTGGTAACAATTCTGGCTGTAGGGAGATGGTATAGGGTAGAGACCCAAGAACGAAAGTAGTGACCGACTCCATAGAGGTGGAGGACACTATGAAGATATTTCCACGCTAGGGAATCGAAGAGCTTGGAAAAGTCGATTGCTAAGGCTGTCATGGGAGTTGAGGAGAGGAGCGCCAGCCATTTTAGATTGAGGACTAGGCACAGATTATCTGCCCCAGACTTGTCCTTCAAAAAACCAGACTGTGAGGGATGGATTAAGGTGGGAAGAACCTGCGTCAGCCTATTCACCAGGGCTTTGGCCAACAGTTTAGTGTCCGCCGATAGAAATGAGATAGGCTGAAAGTTGGCACAATCCAAAGCATCAGAAGACTTTTTAGGAATTAAAATTATAAGTGCTTCCCACATTGTGGGTGGGAGTGAAATTGTGCTCTTGGCCTCATGCAAGGCTTGCAACAGGGGGACAGTGATCTCAGCTTTCAGTAGTTGGTAAAGCTCGACCATCATCCCATCTGGTCCCAGAGCCTTACCCTTTGCCATTTGGGAGAGGGCGGTCTGGAGTTCATTGGCAGTGATGGGGGCCTCCAGATCATTACAGACTGCTTGAGAAAGTTTAGGAGGAGAAACCCCATTACAGAACTCTAACATACGTGCGGAGAGTTCAGCAGAGGAGACCTTAGAATGGGTCAGGTAAAGGGTTTGGTAAAAGAGTTGCATCGTTTCATTGATATCTTTAGGCGCCGAGACTACCTTGCCCTCTTTGTTCTTAAGTGCAAGTAACCAGGATGAGTCTTGCTGTTTACGTAGGTGGTAGGCTAGTAGCTTATCCCCTTTATCACCACCTTCACATGCTTTATGTTTGGAGTGGAGAAGCTGCCATTCTGCTTTCTTGCTAAGCAATGTGTTTATGTGGTATTTTAGGTCTACAATATTGGGCAAAAGGGGGTTCTGAGTTGAGAGCTTGAACTGTCTCTCTAGAGTTGCAAGCTCGGCCTTAAGCTATTGCATAATTTTTGCACGGGCCCTGTTCTTGGCCTCTGTATAGGAAACAATCCTCCCCCTGATGACTGATTTAAAGGCTTCCCAGAGTGTGGAGGCCGAGACCTCATCTGACATATTGATAGAGAAGTAGGAGTGAGCCTCCTGTATTATAAATGCCTGAAATTCTCTATCCTGCAACAATAGGGGGTTACACCTCCATCTCGTGGAGGGAGCCCCTTGCCCTGGAGGGGAGATCATAGACACAGGGGCATGGTTGGAAATTATAATACCTCTGATAGTGGCTTCTGAAATTCCAGGTGAGGCTACATGGTTGGCCAGCCAAAAGTCTATCCTGCTGTGCGTATGGTGGACCGCTGAGTAAAAAGAGTAGTCTCTGCCTTGTGGATTATCACTTCTACAGGGGTCACAGAGGTTCCACTCTGCCATAAGTTCTTTAAGGCCAGCCAGGTCTTTGGGATGAGTCTGTGAGGTAGGGAGGGACTTGTCTAGGAAGATATCGGGGACCAAGTTGTGGTCACCTCCTAGCAAGATGGGACTATCCGAGTATCCACTCGAGAGATCGGTGAGGGCTTGGCTGATAGCTGGGTAGGTCTCACCTGAGTCATTATTATGGCCACATAAGTTGGCTAGCAACACCCTGCCCCCTGGGTATGAAAGTCTGACCAAGACTCACCTTCACTGAGAGTCTGTGCGTTTATCTTCTACCACCCATTGCAATGCTTTCTGCAGTAATATGGCAACCCCTCTAGATTTACTTGAGGCACAACTAGCAATAACAGAGCCTACCCACAATTTCTTAAGCCATTGTACAGTTCTATTGGTTAAGTGCGTCTCTTGAAGAAAGGCTATATCAGCACCCAGAGAATTCAGAAATTGAAGCACTTTAGTGCGTTTGGCCGGGGGGTTAAGCCCCTTGACGTTCCATGAGACGCACTTCCATCCATGAGAAGCAGGGGGGTTTCTAGCCATATTTGCCCACAGAAGGAAACAACAAGGAAAATGAGTAGTCACCCGGAAGAAAATAAATTATCCAGTAGTAAAGAGAGAGGGGTCACCTGGATATTAGCCCAGATAGGAAGGTGTCGAGCCTTGTAATGGAGAGGGAGGAGCCAGTGAGTAAAACAAGCAAGGAAAGCTGCAGCAGTTGACACCGAGTAGTAAAAGGAACCTGGTCTGATAAACAAATAACAAATTACACAGTATGTTATTAGGAAGTCAGCACAAAACAGTGCTTATATGTGAGAAACTATAACAGTAAAAGGAACACAGAACAATATCGAAATTCTAATGATGCTAAGATGAATGTGTGAGGAGAGCCTGGGAGCACTCCAAGCCACACTGCTTCAGACACCAATAGTGAGGGAAGGTCACAAAGAACCATAAGGTGACCTGTCCCAACTCGGCCTCCAAGAACCAAAATGAAACCAGGTCCAGAGGATCCAGGTAATCCTAACGGCATTTAAGCCGAAAGGCAGAGTAGAAAAACATTAACAACTGGAAGGGGAGAAATGGGGGGGGGGGCTTTCCCCAACATGAGTAATAAAAGGGATGGTGAGGGGGGAGAACCTCTGTGTGCCACCCACAGATACTCTAAGCAAGAGGTGGATATAAGGAGCATTTTCCATTCCGAGTAGTAAATGAATGCCTTGTGCAGTCGGCTCCCATTCAGATAAGTATTCCCAAGGCGAGCCACATGTGCAGTGAACTGCATATGAAGGAAGGAGATAGGTAAAAAAGGGGGGAGGGAGAAGCTATTCAGCTTTAGCTAAAACAGGGTCCTTATTAAAACTAGGCCTCAGCAGTGGGGAGGGGGGGCTCCTTCTCTTGTTTTATTATATGGTCCAAGTCAGCAGATGTAACCCTGCTGGTGGGCCTTTGAATAGGAAATAATCTAAGAAAGCGGGGATAGGGAAAACAGGCGCAGCAGCAGGTCTCCTTCACCTCTCGTGCCACCCAAAGTTGGCTAGAAACATTTCCCATATAGGAAGAAAGTTCATATCAGGGACTAGAGTAAATTAGTAAAACTAAAAGTCTTAGCCAAATTGCAATTGTCCTGCTCGTCATCCATTTCTGCCAGGAGCCCCAAGGACTTCCAATCGCTTTCCTTCTGCTCTGCTAGGTCACGGGAGAGTGGTCAGGGCCTCTACAAAATATTTATTTCCCAGTTTCAGTAGGCCTGCTGTGGATGCCAGCTCCTCCTCATGTTCTTCAATGGTGGTGGCCCAGTCCAACAGCGCAATGTCATCCATAGGTTCAATATTTTCAACAGTTGACAGTTCTTGCCTTTCAGATTTGTCTGCTGAGGGAAGGGGTGTAGCCAGAGATTTCAGATCTGCACACCAAGTGGAATCATTGCTAGCTCACCCCCACCCCCTTGTTAGGGTGAGCTACCTCCCCCCCAGGGGTGTAGCCAGACAATATACAAATGTATACCAGGACCGTGTTTGTTGCCTCATTTGGCACAATAAACAACTTTTGTACCTGATGACAGTGGTTGTTGCCATGCATGGGTAAATACAAATGCCATGCATTGTTCCCTAAGACACCCACATATCAGCCCAGAGCCTGTAAAGTTGTATTGTCCTTGGGATGCAAAGAGAGTATTAGTGACCAGTCCTTCTAGTTTCGACTCCTATGAATAAAATTACAGAAAGGTTCAGTATTTTCTTTGTTAGTTTTCATGGAAAAAGGAAGCAGTTCAGAGCATATTCTATACCCCCTTAAATAAAATTGCACACCATGGAGTGCTTGGAGTATGCCTGCCTACACCTCAGGCTGAGGGTGCTTCTGCTTGTAGAAGCTTAGCGGGGGGGGGGGGCTGAGGAGTTACTAGCATGTGGATGGTCTGGGCTTCTGGAGCGTTGTTGCTGCCAATTGGAAGCGGTGTGTTTTAATTGTTCTTGCTTCTCTACTATCTCCGGCTCAGTGGGAAATTTTTTAGTGGCAGCTAGTAGACTATCATCTGGCTAACGTCCTAACCCTCCTGAGTGTTGGTAGCATTGAGCGTGAGACACAGGGAGTGCTTTTACTGCTGGGCCAGTCTGGTTATATTTATTTCCCCCCCTTGCAGCCACTTCTCCTTCTTTTCTGTTCCCATGCCAGTACTATCCCCCAGGGTCCCAGAGGCGTCTGGGAGATGCAGTCTGGGACATAAGGCCTGGCCAGTGATTACTGATCCACATTTCAGCTTCTCTGGGGGAATTTGGCATAGAAAATATTCCCATCCTTGGATCTCTGCAGTGCTGTAAGTTTTTTAAAGCGATATTGGAAAGAGTTTGCTTGCAAGGTTCTTTTAAGTGGACCAAAGGCTCTCCTTCTAGCAGCTACCTCCTGGGTGAAGTCTCTATAGAGGGAAATGGTGGCACCCCTCCATGTAAGCTCTTCCACATCCCTAGCTATGCGTAGCAGTTTCTCCTTCGCTGAGTACCTCAGTAGGTACACTATTATGGTTCTAGGGGTATTTGGACCATCTGATCTGCCATTCACTCTATGAGCTATTTCTACACTGATCAGCTCTCTCCATCTCTCTCCAAGCAGCTGTGGCAGCCACTCATTAAGGAAACGTTCCATATTCAGGCTTTCATATATCCCTCTGGGACCACTAGGATCCTGATGTTATTTCTCTGACTCTTATTCTCCTGATCTTCTGCCCTGTACCAGAGCCTAGCAAGCTTTGCATCGTGCTCCCTAATATGCTGCAACATCACAATGTGCTGCCTCTCCAACTCTTCAGTTCTCTGTTCCAGTACGTTATGCTTATCTTCCAACTGGCGAACATCTGCCACATTCCCCGCTAAGGATACCCCTATATTGTCCATCCTGGTTTAAAGGGCTTTGAGCATCTGCATTATATGTGATAGCGCATCCCCCAGGTGGGCCTGATCAGGAGGGGGCTGAGTGTCTTGCAGGCAGGGCCTTGGGTCGCTGTTTGAGGAAGCATCCATCACCCCCGCCAGACCGGCAATAGCTCGGGACGATGATAAAAAAGGCAGCTTGCTGTCTGCTTCGAGGTGCCCGTGTCTAACGACGATTGCGGCCCCTCAGGTTGTGTCTCGGGTGCAGAGTTAACGTCGAGCATACTGGCAGTTAGCTGGGACCCGTATTCTCAGGCCTGTGCAGACTACCTTGGCTACACAACCCGCAAGTAACAGCTCGGCACTGTTATGTATACAGCCTGGCACCACTGACAAAAAAACATCAGGATGGAAGTGGCAGAGGAAGGGAGGGGTTTTCCAGTTGTAACGGAGGCAGATCAATCCGGCATTACTTTAGATTAGGTGTGATTAGGTGTCAGGTTGGGACAGAGCAAAATCCTAAGCAGCTATTGTTGTTGGGTCCAACTCATACACAGCTCTGGCAGGGTGGGATTATCCCATGGAGGCACCCTCAGTAGTGGCTGGGGAGGATGTAGGGCTCCTCCATATGGGATGCCCCAAGGTGGGTGGTAGAGGACTCCAGAGGAGGAGGAGGAGGAGGAAGCAACTCCTAGTGGGTGACTCAAATGTTAGGGGGATAGATTTGGGGAGAGGGAGGGAAGGGAAGAGGGAGGTTACATGCCTACCTGGCACCACATCTCAGAGGGCTAGGAAGTGGATCCTAGAGATTGCTAGGGCAGTAGGACAGAAGGGAAAGCAAGATGTCATTGTCCACCTAGGGACAAATGACCTAGCTAGAGATGAGGTTAGGAGCATGCAGAATTAGTTCAGGGAATTGGAGAAGGGTCTTAATCAGGTAGCATGCTGAGTGGCATTTTCTGAAGTGTAGCCTATCTATGACAGAGGGGAGGATGGGGTAATCCATACCAAGAACTTCAACCAATGGTTGAAAGATTGGTGCAAAGATGAGGGTTTTAGCAACATTAGGGACTGAGGTCCCACCTGGAGGGATAAAAGCCTATACAGGGGAGATGGCCTGCATTCATTGAAGAGGGGAGCCATAGTCCTCAGTGGACAGTTTAACTGTTACATTGGCAAGCATTTAAACTAGCTGAGGGTGGTGGTGGAAGGAATCAGGGAGACATGAACAGTCCACCCCCACAAGCTGAAGTAGTCATTAGGGAAAACCCTAAGGGATGGAAATCCCCAAGGGTATCTAATAGCAGGACAAGCAGAATGGTAAAAATAAGGAGAGGTGGGAATGAAGGAAGACAGGATAAGGACAGTAGGCAAAACAGAGAAAGGGGGACTGACAAGAAGGGTGGATAGAAGAATTTGGAAGGCCATGTGCACAAATGCTTTAAGTCTGGGAAATAAAATTCCAGACCTTGTGGCCATTATAGCAGAGGTGACCTGGACATTGTCACCATCACCAAGTCAAGGTGCAGTGAGAACCATGACTGGGATATAGCCATACCTGGCTATACTCCATACAGGAAGGACAGGGAGAGTAAGAAAGGGGGATGTGTGGCTTTTTATGTAAGGTATAGCATAAAAGCTACAGAGACACAGGGAATACAGGGAGGGATAGAGGCACTGTGGGTTAACCTAGAGACAGGAAACAGAACCGCTATTCACACTGGCATAATCTACAGACCTCCTGCAAGGGTGGGGGAAATGGATAAGGTACTGATGGAAGCCATCCAAAAGATGGCAACCACGGGGGAGGTGCTGCTGGTGGGGGATTTCAATCTGCTGGATTTGGATTGGAGCATCCTAGCTGCAGCTGCAGCTAGGAGAAGGGACATCCTGGAGTCCCTGCAAGGGGCATTCCTCAGGCAACTAGTAAGGGAGCCCACCCATGTGGAAGCAGTGTTGGGCCTGGTACTCTCCAATGGAGACATCATTGAAGACACTGAGGTGGGTGACAACCTGGGGTCTAGTGATCACTGTACAGTGTGGTTCAATATAACTACTGAGCCAGAATCAAACCACACTAAGGCCAGGGTCTTGAACTTCAGGATGGCTGACTTTACAAAGATGGGGGAATGCTTCAGGGATGCCCTAGTGGGGGTGGGGGGGGGCATGGATGGAGTGGAGGAACAGTGTGCAACACTAAAAGGGGCCATAGGGAAGGCAGCAAAGATCTGTATTAGGCAAGTAAGCAAAAGCAAGCAGAAAAAAAGATCACTATGGTTCTCAAAAGAAAAGAGGTGTCTGGGAAGGTAAGAGCAAAAAAGTTAGCATTCAGGAAGCATAAAAAGACACACAGGGAAGAGTATAGGGAGGTGTATCACGAGACGCAGATTGAGGCTGGAAAAGCAGTCAGGAGCACAGAGGTGAAAACAGAGGAGAAAACAGCACAGGCAATAAAGAAAGGGGATAAGAAATGTTTCAGATATGTAAACAATAGGAGAAAAAAACAGGGCAGGGATTGTAAGGCTATGGAGGGATGAGGAGTAGTGTGTGAAGGGGGACCAGAAAAAAGCAGGCATCCTGAACAAATATTTTTGTTCAGTATTCACGGAGGAAGGGGAAGGTGAAGGACCACAGTTAAGTGACAGGAGCAGCGAAGGAAGGGAGGTGGACTCTAGTGCATTTATAGAAGAGAGAGCCTTGAAGGAACTCGTAAATCTGAAAGTGGACAAGGCAATGGGGCCAGATGGGATACATCCAATCCAAAGATATGGAAGGAGCTCAGAAAGGTGCTGGCTGCACCTCTGATAGTCTTGTTCAACCACTCACTGGAGACCAGAGTGCTCCCCGAGGACTGGAGGAGAGCAGATGTAGTCCCACTTCACAAAAGTGGTAGCAGGGAGGAAGCTGGAAATTACAAGCCAGCCAGCCTGACCTCAGTGGTGGGGAAATTAATGGAATCACTGGTGATGGAAAGAATTGTGTAATATCTTGATACCAGCAACTTACAGGATCCGAGGCAGCATGGATTCACCAGGGGGAGGTCATGTTAAATAAATCTGATAAATTTCTTTAACTGGGTGACCAGGGAAGTACTGTAGATCATGGTGGAATGGTGAATGTGGCATACTTAGATTTTAGTAAGGCCTTCAACACCGTTCCACATAGGAGACTAGTAAACAAGCTGGGCAGCCTAGGAGTGGGGCCAAAAGTGGTAAACCGGGTAAGAAATTGGTTGGGGGATTGGTGTCAGAGGGTGGTGGTAAACGGAGTTCACACTGAGACACTAGGTCACAGCACAATAAGAGTGCTGTACAGAAAAGCACAGCAATAAGAGTGCCTCCAACAACAGTGCTCAGGAAAAACATAGACATCCACAACATCGCCAATGGTAGCAGTCCAAACACACACTGAGGATCGCTACCACAGCTGTACACCAAACCATTAAATTATGATTTGCAGCCCCCCACAGCCACTGATGTGGGGGGCTCTGCCACCCACACACCCATTACTATAATAATCAACATTGAGGGTGGGTTGCATTTTGGGGGAAAGTAGAAACTTGGAGGGGTGGGAGGAATCTGCGAGACAGGACTTGTAAAAAAATGTAAATTCATCTCACAGAGAAATACTCCAAGACTGGGAACAGAACCCTGGTCTCTAGCTGTATGCTGGCAGAACTGCTCCATGCCTTAGCACTCTCCACCAAGGGAGCAGCTCAGCCAGCCACAACCTTTTTCTATGCCTTCTACACTTCCTCCAGTCCATCCCTCAGACGTGACAGCTACATGGGTAACAGTAACTTCCTTTTGCTATTTTACCCCATAGCTGTACTTGTTTCACTCTTCTTACAGTGCTGTTCTAACATGCACTGTTCAGAAAACACTATTCTAACTGGTCACCCACTCCGAAGAAGGAAGAATGACTAGTGGGGTACCACAAGGATCCGAACTGGGACTGGTCCTCTTCAATGTATTTATTAGTGACATTGCAGAGGGACTAGAAGGGAAGGTATGCCTAAAGCATGGAACTCCATGCCAGTAGACATTAGACACTATGCCAACATGCAGCAGCTTAATTCCCTACTCAGGTTGTACTTCTCCTCCTCCTGCTCGTGCACCTAGCTCCACAGGATGGCCTAATGTCCCCACTCCTCCCTGACAATGATTAGGTGTACCTTAGTCTATTCTGTATTTTCTTTGCTGCTGATCCCTAGTCACTATGCAACTCTAAGTCATTCCATGTATTATAACTGCATAATGTCTTTACCTAGTGTGTTCTCTGTAATGCAATTCTTCTGTATATCCTGTGACATAGTATTTTTCTCATTCTCCACTACCCCCCACCCCCAAGAAGCATCTGGAATCGAGCGTTGCACCGCTCAGAATGTCTTCATGGTAAAACTTTTAAATAAATAAATAAATTAGTCCCCTCGATGGGTACACATCCTTGTATACCACACTTACCCACCATTTTATATATGTATATAGAAATATATATATATATATATATATATATATATATATATATATATATATATACATAATAAGGGCAAAATACTGGTAAATCAAAAAGGGAGACAGATGGAAATCTAAGAATAAACCAGACATTCCATTCTAAATCACTTTGGAGTGGTTTTGATTTCCATGGAGAATAACTTCCTGCTGAGAGGGATACCGATACCAGATAATTCCTGGCAAGCTCTGCATTGAGAGGACCAACGTCACCTGTCCGCCTCAACTCCTTTTCTGTTACTTCAAAAACCATCTAAAAATATACAGAAAGAGTGGCTGGGGTGGGTACGGGAGGCAAGAGTTACAGCCAGTAACCTAATCATTCCTGGGAGTGGAATTTTTCTTCCTTACCAGTTGACTAGCAGAGAGGCTGATCATACCAAAACACTAAAGTAATTAAAATTTAAAATGCTGGCAATCACAACTGATGAGCATGCAGGGTTGTGCTGATCTGCCTTGTAGGACCCAGCTGGATGATCATGTTCTTTTTATTAAAACCTCTGTTTGCTGTCACAAGTTACAGCAATTGCCAAACTGATTTTGCTGCTGATTTCTTTGTGTGTGTGTGTGTGTGTGCAGTTTGACCAGCTTAGTGGATATATGCTTGTTTTAATAAGAAATAAGGACTGTAAGATAAACTTTAAAGTACCAATGGTACTGAAAAGCATCAATCTGCCATAAGCAGAAGCAGGACCCCACGGGATATGAGAAGTGGCATCACAGCTAGGCTATCCTGTGTAAAATAAAATACTTGTAACACACTTTGAGATGCAGTGCATGAACAGTGCTGAATGTAAATTCTGTATTCTTCAGTCCATGCACTACCCATGGTTAATCAAAGTACCAATGGCACTGAGACATGCAAAAGCTCAAAAAGGTAGAAATTTACCATATTAAGAACAAAAGCTGGCAAAAACCAAAAAAGGATATTTTAGAGTGGAGCATCTGTTGTTTATGATTGTGTGATATGTGTTTTTCCAAGGATCTTATCTGTTGTTTATAACAGTGAGGTTAGTGTTTGTCCTGGGAACCTGCATGATAATGTTCTTTTTTTCCCCTCCAATTACAACCCACAGAAATAAGATGTGGAGTCCCGGAGTAATGTACTCCGACCTTCACATGGAGGTCAGGAAACAAGCAGCTACATGTTGCACTGGCTGCAATGATCAGATCAGACCACGGGGCAGGCCTTGTAGAGCTCATTATAGTACTTGAAGCACTCAACCTGACCACTGTAAACAGCAACCCTTAACTAGAGACAATGTCTGGGATTCAAAAGTTGGACAAAGGACATTCATCAAGGGATGCAGTACTCCCAGGTGAAAGCTATTTCTTTTTTTGTTTAACTCAGGTTTATTAACTGGATTCCAACAAGGTACACTGGAATAAGAAACATATTTGGGTTACATTCCTTTATGACCCATACAGAAGCCCTCAAAGATACAGTACTTACATACTTCATTTCCAGCTTCAAGTTGTGCAAACTTCCGATGTATCTGAACTATGTTTTTGTGCCACTGGCTGCTCAGATAATTTATGGCAGTCAAACCTAGTAGCACAATGGAGCAACAGCCCCATATAACTAACTTTGTGGACTGTTCTAAAACATTAGCATTTTTGATACAGACACATTTTTGTTGGAGTGGCACCCTGGGTCATGGGTTCTTTAATGCCTCCTTTCCTTAATGCCCTACAGCCTTTGCACTTATTCCTCTCCTGCACCCCCTCCCTCTATGAGCCTGGTTGTCTGCCAGGTCTCCCACCTCTGCCACACTTCCGTGTGCTTCTTCACAGTCAACCTTAATGTCCCTGTTATCCTCTCCATCCTGCACACATCACTCATCCTTCTCTGTCAGGATCCTGAGGTAGGGGCTAACTCCTGTAGCCAGCTTGCCATAATGCCCTGGCCACTGCATATAATGCCCAGAATAGGCCCTGCTGTTGCCTATTCCTCATGCATGGGGCATGGACCCATACCACCAGTGTCCCAGAGGTCTGATAGATCCCAGTGTATTTGGGTCCAATACAGTACAATTTTGGGGCAGTCTCAAAAAACATGAGAGTGTGTTACCATCCCTCTACACCCTCTCTAACAGAAGTTCAGTGTTCCATTACCAAATTGCTTCGTGATGGTGGGCATATGGAAGAAACATACCCAACACTTCCACTAGTATTCTCTCCAACTCGGGGAAGCTGTAACCCTCCACCCTGTTTCCCACAGCTGAGTCCACTCCTTCTCCAGAATATCCACCTGTGCCTCTCTCTCTCTCTCTCTCTCCCCCAATGGATTTTAAGTTGCGCCACCTCTGGGTGCTCCGTCCCCAGCAGCATTATTGAAGCTCTGGATATTGTTCCTCCATGTCCCTAGAGCATGGTGGCCCAATAAGAAAGCCTTCCAAGTGGGTAAGGGCACATCCGACCAGTGACTCCAGGCCTTTGAAGTTGAGGTAGTGCCTCACCTGTAAATACCGGAAGTGGTCTTGGTTCTGGAGGCCAAACTGGTCTCAGAGCTATGCAAATGCCATAAAGGAGGTCCCCTGCTTCATCTTTAAGTATCGAGATAGCAATTGCCTTTACCCCCTCTGAAGCCATGGGTTCATGTTGGGTGGTAGGAAGCGCATATCCTCAATTATAATAGAAAGTGGTCCCAGTTCACTGGTAGTGCCTGTGAGGGTCTCTGCCTTGAGCAACATCTTTAGAGTGTGCTTCATTCATTGGTTTGGGATCTCTTTCCAGAGGGCTGATGTGAGTCTATTGTGGGGTAAAGCAAACAGTGGAAGAGGGAGTGGTTGGCTTGCCTTGCTCTCTAGCCAGCAAGTATCTCCACATTGCTTAGTCCATGAGACCACTGCGACTAGTTGGGCTGACAGGTAGAATGGATGGAAATCTGGCATCACCAGACCACCTATCTCCCATGGTAAGGATAGGAGTTTCTGACTCACACAATGTTGACCTGAGGCCTGGGCAAAAGACATATGGTCATTGTGCAGGGTCTGCCAGTACTCCTCTGGAATGTTTGTGGGAATTGCCTGAAAGAAAAAGAGACAATGGGTAAAAACATTAATTTTGAGGGTCACTATGTGCCTTCCCAGGGTGAGTGGAAGAGCTGCTATCTGGGCACATCTGCCTTGACCTCCCTGAGGAGTTTTTAAAATTCAAAGCAAACAATGCAGATACGTTTGCAGTTATCCACATCCCCAGGTAGCATATTACCCTATTTGGTGCACATTTGAATGGCAAAGTCTGCTGAAATTCTGCTGGGCATGAGCCACTTAGCTTAATTGCTTCAGTCACCAGATAGAGGGGTTGAGGGCTGGTCATTCCTCTGGACTTTATCTTGGGGATCCCAGATTCTTACCTCTGAATGGGTGCGAGACCTGGGGGTGGTGCTCGATGATGGGCTGACCCTATGATCTCAGGTGTCAGCAGTCGTCAAGTCTGCCTTTTACCATCTCAGGAACATTGCCAGGATCAGCACCTTGTTCCATCTGGGGATCTGCCTACATTGGTCCACACCTTTGTAACCGCGTGCCTTGACTACTGCAACTCCCATACTTAGGGTTTCCTGGGGTTGAAATTCATCGCCTGCAGCTAGTGCAGAATGCTGCAGCACGATTGTTGCTGGGGACTTCCCGCTCTTTGCATATTACTCCAGGGCTGCGCAATCTGCACTGGCTGCCGATTCAGTGGCGGATCACCTTCAAAGTTGGTTTACTGACTTATAAAGCCCTACATGGACTTGGCCCCAACTACTTGAAAGAGCTTCTTGTTCCCTACTGCCCTGTGCGTCAGCTTCATTCGGCTGATGAGGGGTTGCTGGAGATTCCGAGGATGTCTTTGAAATCCTCTGGGGCCCGTGCATTCACGTTAATGGCCCCCACCCTCTGGAATTATCTACCCCATCAGCTTTGGGAGTGCGCGACTGTGGGGGGATTTAAACAGGTGCTTAAAACTTTTTTGTGGTGTCAGACCTTCAGTGTTGCATAGTTGAATGGACCTGTTATTTTAATTTATTATTGTATTTGTTGTTTATCCAATTGTGTTTTAATCTTTGTACAGTGCCTTGATATCACGAAAGGCGCTTAAAAATAAAGTTTATTATTATTATTACCATATAAAAGATTATTTCATATTTGTAGATTTCACCATAGCTATGTAATTCTTCTCACAGCACTGGGATAGATGACTCCAGGGATGTGAGAAAAAATAGGGAATAGTCTGCATGTAGTGAGACCTTATGTTCCCATCTACCTGCTCTGAAACCCATAATCCATGGGTTTTGGTGGACGGCCACTGCCAGGAATTCAATGCAGAGCACAAAGAGCAGGGTCAACAGACCGTTCATCTGAACAGTGGCCTGGAAAGAGGTGTACAACATTGAGGCACTTCTTCAAAAGGTATCACCAAACCCCATCACCATAAGTGTGTGTTGAAGGAATCCACAGTTCATCTAGTCAAAGGCCCTTTCAGTGTCAATGAATACTGATAGGGAAAACTCTGGTGACTGACACTGCAAGGATAGGATATTTAATAGATGTCTGATGTTGTCATGGTCGGAACAATCAGCCTGTGATAAACCCTGGAAGCCTTTCTAACACAAGCTGAATCCCATACCATATAGGTAGCATTTATTGCTTTAGCTCAGCAGCAGCGTAACACCAGACACAAAACACTTGTTATGATTGTAGTGAACAGACATAGGTAAACTAATTAAAATATGAAGGAAGAAGATGAATGGGCTCTATGCACTAACAGAGGCAGGGTATGCTTGGGAAGCATGTACCCAGCACAAGCAGCTATGGAAAGGTACACAGTGGTCAGCATTCACTATTGCCAGCCAACTATCTGTGGACCTGCTCCATTGCAGGCAACTGTACAAGGGTAGATAGAGGGACACAGGCGGGCATCCATTCAGATGCTTGTCCTGGGATCTGAAGTGGATCCCTGCTGTGTGTGAGCAAGGGATCCAGGAAAGGTGCATGATCCTTCTTTTTGTAAACTATGGGAAAGTGCCCAAATGACTGCCAACCATCCCTCCCTGTTGGCCCAGTGGGCTGAGGCATCAGGATGGAGGAAGATCCCATCCCATCGCTGCTAGTGGGTGTCTTTTGGGAGGCATGTAAAAGGTACAGCAGGGTCCCCCATGGCATATTGTGTGTCCCTCTGTGCCTGGCATTCCATGCCTTAGTGAATGGTGTGTGGTGTTGGCACACCTCCTTACATGCCCCTGGACTGCTCATGATGCATAGCTGCAGGATCGGCCAGGAAAGTGTGCTCGCAAGGGGCTTGCATCCCTGCTGTGAATGCCTCCGGGGGTCTGTTGGACCCCTGCTGTGTGCTACAACTCTGCTTGGCTGATGAGGGGTTACTAGAGATTCCGAAGGTTAACCTAAAGTCATCTGGTGTGCGTGCCTTTGAGTTTGTGGCACCTACCCTCTGGAATTCTCTGCCCCATCAGCTTTGGGAGTGCAGGACGGTGGGGAGATTTAAGCAGGCATTTAAGACTTTTTTATGGGGGAAAGCATTTTCGGTACTTTCCTGATTTTATATTGTATGTACTGTGTTTTGTTTTTATGTGAATTGTACAGTGCCTTGAAATTTGAAAGGCGCTTATACAAATACATTTTATTATTATTATTCTGACATAGGGTTGCCTACACATCTCAGATTGGTGGCACATAAGCAATCCACCCATTAATGGATCAAGCCCAATAAGCATACTGTATGTGTTACAAAAAGAAAGATGTTTTCCAGTTTGTGTGACTTCAGTAAATATATGCAGTCTAAAGCCTCAAACCAGCACAAAGCACCATGGATATGCAAGTGGGAGGGTGGGCAATAGAAAATATCTCAACTGGTACTACAGACTGCTGACCATGTCACTATGCAGACTTCACCATTGCTGGGCCATGTACACTGAAACGTAACATTAGTCTTTCTAAAATGCGCACTTTTATCTCCTAATAAAACCACAAGTATAAGATACAAAGTGCAACGTGATGGGACAAGCTTGAGTATTCTGTACCAGTAGCAGGTGTCTGATTTGGCCAAGTGCACTACACTACTTGAAGCAACAGTGGGCTGCTCTACTGTTTTCAAATATTCAGCTTCAAGAAAGGGATGACATCTGGCAATGGTGAAAGCAGTCCATAATACAGTCAACACCTAGGATTCCAGGGCCAGTCTTTTATGAAGAACTGCTTTCAGATTGCTGACAACTCCTTTTAACCACAAGCTGAATCTCATATAGGATGTTCAGCTACTGTTGCTTTAACCCCCTTGAAGCATAGAAGCAGATACATCTGAACTCCTTTTGTTATACAGTAGTGAGTGGAAAAAGGTGACACAAGTTAAATGCTGCTAAGAAAGAAGAACAGTAGCTGGCCCGTCTGCGTTGTGGTTGGATTTCCACTTGCAATGCCGGCGACCTGGGTTCAGGAACGGACCTGGATTACCAGAGGGCCGGCCGGGGGAGAAGGAATGAGTGTCCCTTGACTGCTCTCCTTCTCTTGGGGGAGTGAGGGTGCGTGCGGTTGGTGCAGTAGTGACACCAGGCGGAGGCTGGGTTCGCCACATGCACCAACGCCCACTTGAATTAGGGGTGGGCCAGATGCTAGCCATCATTGCATGTCCCCGCCCCTGCCTACAGGGGGGAAAAAAACACAGTATCCCTGGCCATCTACATGAAGGCCTGCCTCTGGGCCTCGATTAGCCTCCGCCGCTGGCTCCCCAACCAGTTACTAGCGTCGTGGTGCTGAAAGGACCACAGTCTCATGACCCCCGCCCTCTGGGGGGCAATCCAGGGGTGACTGGGGAGTGCAGGCAATAGGCGGAGGTGGAGGTGAGGGGGTCCGTGACCAGGACGGACACTGATGGCTGGAGGGGCACACAAAAAGTAGTAAATAAAAAGAAAAGAAAGAAGAACAGTGTAACACAAAAAGGCATGTACTGTACTTTCCAATTTGTGTGCTTTCTTTATTAAATAAACACATACAATCAAGCCTCAAAGCATCATGTGCATTCAAATCCATGTGTGTTTGTTGGGGTGGGGGGGGGTAGGCTGACCAGGAAATGTCTCCACCTTTTTTTTTTACTAAAATTCACAAGACTAAACTGCATAGTGCCAGAATGAGGAGACAAGCTGCAGCATTCTGCAACAGCTGCAGGTGTCTCCTCTGGCTGAGTGCATTACATGATACAACATAGGGTTCCACCTCTGTTTTCACATATTCAACTTCAAAGAAAGAGTTGAAATGTGGCAATTGTGAAAGCAATCCCCAACTACAGCCAACTACTTAGACTCCAGGGTCAGATTTTTATGACAAACTACTCCCTAGTTACTGGTAACACCTTTTTACCACAAGCTGAATCCCATGCAGGGTGGGTACTTACTGTTGCTTCAACTCACTGGGAGCATAGAAGCAGATACAGCTGATTTTTTTTATTTTTATTTTTACAGTGTAAAGTCATAAATAATCTAAAACTTCATGTAAATAATCAAGAATAATATCTTGGATAAAAGCAGGACATTTTGGTATCTAGAGAGATAAGTGTAATAGTAAAAGATTAATGAATAAATATATTTTTGCTTATGTATGATGTTTTAAAGCACCAAGTTTATATGTTCAGTGTCAGTGGCTCAGTAGTTAGCACACTCACTTCTGAGGCCGGGAGATCAGAGGTCTGTGGGTTCAGTTCCCACATCTGGCACTTGGGTTAATATCTCAGTACTGACACTGTAGCGCAGCATAAGAGGGGTGCTGCACTTCTGAGGTGCCGTCTTTCGGATGAGGTGTTAAACCAAGGTCCCATCTGCCTGGATTAGTGGTAGTTCAGGTGGATGTTAAAGATCCCATGGCACTTATCGAAAAAGAGCAGGGGAATTTCTCTGGTGTCCTGGCCAAATTTCTCTCATTCACTATTAAAAAAACAAAAAAAAAATATCACCAACAGCTTAATCTGGTTCTAGGTCAGTTGTCATTCATCTGTATCCCCCTCCCCCGGGTCATGCCTGAAAATAGGCAGAATTTGTTTAGTGCACTTACCCGGTCAACAAACACTAAATAAAAAAAATGTATTGTCTGGAGCTTAGCTCATCATCTATTTTGTAAATGCTCTCTTGAAGATAATTCTGTTTTTATATATGTACATGTAATGACAAGCTAGTTGTTGATAAATAAAAGTAACTGAACTGAACCAGTGAGTGAAAAGAGGTGAAGTCATTTGAATGCTGATAAAAAAAAAATGAGAACCATATGTTAGATGCATAAATCATTCAAGATAGCAGATGCTTACCAGTTTGTGTGGTTTCTGTAAACATACAAACAAAAGCCTCAAACCCAGAACAAAGTATCATATGTACACAAATCCATATGTGTGTGTGCTTGCGTGCGTGCGTACGTGTGTGTGTGCATGTGCATGTGTGTGTGTGGAGGTTAAGTGTGCTTGCAAATGTCTGAACAGGTACTTCATTCTGCTTGCTATGCCACTTCTCAGGACTCACCACTGCTGACTCACGCATACACTAAATGTAACAATAATCTTTAAAATCTGCACAAAACAGAACACTTGACTACAAGAGGTTCTGCAAACTATCACTTGCCACATAAAAAAGTCAGATGGAAGCTGCAGTGGCAGAAGCCACACTGTCAAGATGACAAGCCAAGCACCAGTTCACATACTGACAAGTGTGCTTCACCTCGAGGGCCCTGCATTCTGCAGGGAATTGATCTAGGCTACACAGTTCAAAAGATGCAAATGTTTTTTTCCCAGGAAACATATATGTTTATAGGTGCAGTACAAAGTGTCTTTTGTGGTATGCATTTCATGCCATGCAGTTTGGCTAAGAGAACCACAAAGCAATGCTGAGGTGTTTTGTCTGCCCAAACTGTGTGAGGTGAAGCAGTTATACCATAAGAGGCATCCCACACAGAATCTATAAACTTATTGTAAATCACTCAAGTTGCCTTGTGTGTCTTTGGGATGAGACATTAAACAGGTTTTTAATTCAAAAAGTGGATTATGCTCTCCCCTTGCCTCCGAAGTGGAATGCTTCACTTTTAACATTACTATGTGAGAGGAACACTGTATGCAGGGTAAGAGGCCCAACGGTTCTGAGCACTGATTGGTTGAAATCATGTAAGTGATTTATAATAGTCTTAACTGACTGACTCATTGAACAACATGAGGTAAAGTGGAGCAGGTCCAGATTTACCTGCTTGCACAGGCTATGTTAAGACAAGTGTGGACATGAGCCTGTGAGTGTGTTGCAAGTGTGTGTGCGTGTGTGTGTGTGCGCGCGTGCGTGCATGCGCATATGTGTGTGTGTGTGTGTGTGTGTGTGTGTGTGTGTTGGGGAGGGTGATACACATACCCTGTACATGTTTACACCTCTTCAACTACACAACCATGAGATCACCAGGGAAAGCAGCTCATGCGCAAGTAAGCAGGGACAATTTTATACCAGTTTTGTTATTGCCCTATGTTATTAGTGGCCCCTAACTGCAGGCAGTTGGAGCTCTGGGATCGCTGCATGGACTGCAAACCCAGACTCTGGGAAAGAGAAAGATGAGAACACATTCTGTGAGGGAAGGGAAGGAAGGGAGGCAAAGGATTTCTACTGGGTCCTCCCAAGGAAGAAAAACTTCAGGAAATGATGCTAATTCAAAAATGTAACACTGCCACCACCCCAGGATGTCTCTTGACAAGTCCTATTGGGGGATGCAAAAAAAAAAGGCAGTAGAATCTCAAGCATGGTATCTTTAGACATTTATTCTGTCCAGTTCATGCAATCTTCCAATGGTGTGTCTCAGAGTGAGACATGTTCCAATGGTGTGTCTCAGAATGTGACACACCATTGAAACATTGTATGAAATGGGCAGAATAAATATCAAGAGGGGAAAAGGAACATTGTTTAGCCAGGATTAGCATGCTAAGCTGAAGCTTGTTTCCAGATGTGACCTGGGAGCACAAGGAAGTTAAGTGACTTGCTCAGGATCACATAGTATGCACCTAGGTGGCTGTGGAATTCAAACCCAGGTCTCTAGATATGCAGTTCAGAGCCTTAACCCACTGCGCTATACTGTCTCCTTAAAAGCTATCATACTTGAGAGTCTACAGCCTGTTTTTTGCTCCCCCCACCCCAAGCCAAAGGGTTGCCCAGGTAAAATTAAGTTAATCTACTCATAATCAACTCATGAACTTTGAGGACTATTCATGAATGGTTCATAAATATCCATCAATGATCACAACTAGGGCAGAATCAACCTAAATTTTCATGGTGATTTGCATATACATACCATGATGCTTTGCATCATGGGGCTCTAACTATATCTGCATATTTTTTTGTTGTTTCCATGTTTAATTTTTATTATCAGCTAGATTTCTTGTAAGTATTTCAGCTAAAATAAAACTGTCTGATGAATCTAAGGAGGCTTTTACCCTACCGGATCTGCACCGGTGCCAGAGGTGAAAATCAGTTGCACCGGTTCAGATCTGGCAGTGAAAAGAGCTGCCAGAGCATTGCAAGCCACTCTGTTGTGGCAAAACGTGTTCTCTGGTTTATTGGGAACATGGAGTGGAGTGCACTGGTGCAGGCGTTTTTTTCCAAGCATATAAAAACACTGCTTCACCTGCACTGGTGCATTCCTATTCACTATCCCCTCCACCAGAAATGCCCTCAAAACACTAGAAGGCCCTTGGGAATGTTGCACAGCTGCAGCATGTAAAAGAAAAGGGCAGCGATATGAGCAGAGTGGAGCAAGCCGATTCAATAAGATTGCATGCCAGTGGATTCCAGGCCTGAGGCAGAAAGCTAGGGGGTCATTTGGGTAAATAATAGACTTCCTGTCAAATAACAGGTACTTACACTTCAAAGAGGTTATTGCTTTCATAATAATGGGCTCTGTTTTGAGTGTAAACAAAGTTAGAGCAAGGGAGAAGGAATCCCCATGGAGTTTACTAGATGGTAAGACAAAAGGATGGACACTGCAATCCATGAAACCAGGGTCTGGAGAACAAATCCAATTTGCACCAGCTTTCCAGATGGCAGTTTCCCAGAAAAACAAACACATTGTCAAATCCATGATGGCAGAGTGACATATTCAATGATGCGACATGGGGGCAGGCAGCTGAAGGTTTTTGAGGACTAGACAGACCCTAGCAAAGGTAGGTTAGGACACCAAGCAATTGCCATCTAGTAAGACTCTGTGTAGTAAAAACTCTTTCTACTTTGCTAGGAGTTGAGAAGTTGTAGTAAGGTTTTCCTAAGTGTTTCTTTTGCTGTGTGCAAAACATGTTCTTTTTATCTCTGTAGAATTAGTGTTTCCCATAGTGTTTGTGTAGTATCCTGTATGATATGAGTAAATATCTTGAAACATTAAATATAATTTTTTATATACTTCATGTTTCTGTGACTGAGTCCTTTGAGGTAAAGATAACTGGGTTATAACTGACAAAAACTGTGTTCTGCCTCAGAATAGAAAGCTATGGTTACCATATTAAATACAAAGAGATTCTCAGCTGTGCAGTAGGAGTGGGTTATGTGTCCTTTTGGTGGAGCACTGTACTGTGTGAACAGTGGCTCTGGTGGGATTCAGACCTAGAAATACCCCGAGTGAGGCTATGACTGAGTGGTGATGCCATACCAAAATTACCCTTTCAGGCATCTGATGGGTTGAGGAAGCTGGTAACAGTTGTAGACTGATTCTGGAAGACACCAGTTTGTAACAGGGGGTATGTGTGATTCTGTATTTCTTTGAAGCCTGGTTTTGTTGTCAAAGGCTTTTTTCTGGATAACTCTTGCCTCAGTGATTTTGTGCTGATGTTCTTTGTCTTTTTGGCTTGCATTTTTTTTTTTGGACCCACCATGCCCCAAACTCATGAGACCACGTTTGGGCTGTCTCATTTTCCTCTGGAGTGTGATGCAAATGTGGCACACTGATGAGTCCTGTGTAGGACAAAACATCAAAACATGTGTCTGTGTCTTCTGTTCTCACCTTTAATGGATTACATGAGAGGCCATTTGGCACCATGCATTCCTGCTTAAAGGAGAAAGTCTAAATGATCATTGTAATTTGCTTATATATATTATAGTGGCACGGTAGTGCCACTATAGTTCGGGTTCAATGGTCTCTTCTATGTTAAACCCCAGATTTTGCACTTTAATAACTTTGCAACCATTTTATCAATTTGCCTACAATTTTGCATGCACTGTCTGGTACTATAGATCTCTGGATCTGGCAAGTTTTGTTCTGGTCGGATGTATGGGTGCAGAGCTATGGAAAGTCAAATAATGTGAAAAATACCACTTTTTTGTCAATTTCTTTGTCACGCTGTTTCTCCGAACCCACTTGGCAGTTTGCTCTGAAACTTTTTAGGATATATGGTGTCTGGGTCGCAGATGTGCCTTTTGAAGGTTTGGTGAAAAAGTATTAATCCATTCAAAATGTATTAAAATTTCAAGTTTCCCATTATTTCCTATGGGGAAAAAATAGCTGTCCCATGCAAAAGTACCATTTCTCTTTTGTGAAAGCACTTTCTTTTCCAAAAATTGGTCCACTTCTTTCATGCTTCTGCCATCTTGTTTTCAGTTAGCTATGCAGAAAAACACATATAATTCAAAGAATACTGCCCCTTGGTAAACACCAACAAATGTGTTTACCTAATCAGGGCCCGAGGAACATGATTCTGGCATTAGTCTTTTTTAAATTATGCCCAGAACTATGTTTTGGGGGTTTGGAGATTGGTTGTCATGCAAATTTGTTGCACTACCTTTGTGAAAATGTCACAAATTGCAGCAATACCTTTTCAAAAATGACGCAAATTTGAGGCACTGTCCTGGGTGTTGTGCGAAAGTATGGGGGGTTCCTAAAAATGTCTCTGCGCATTTAAGGGGGAAAAAGACCCCAGAATCTGATTCCTTGGACCCCATTTAAGTTAACACCTGTGGTGTTTACCTAAAGAAACCCTTTTTCCATGTTTTACTTACTGTAAGGGATAGGAGGCTGAGGAATGTTAATTAATATAAAATATATGAATATTGCTGCTTACACTGACATCAGGGTGCCCAGTCCCCATGTCAGCAGTATAACACCCCTCCCCACCAGTGTGAAGCACTGGGGAACCCACTCCCAGTGTCCCGAAAAATGTTTTTTACATATTTGCCGACAGCAGGGTGCCTAATCCCACTGTCAGCACCATAAGCTCCCCCACCAGTGTGGGACACTGGAGAGCCCACACCCAATGTCCCAAACAATGTTTGTTCCATATTTTCCTACAGCGGGGTGACCAATCCCACTGTCGGCACTGTAAGCCCCCCCGACAGTGTGAGACACTGGGAAGCCCACTCCTATTTTCCCCATATATGTTCTACCAGACTCCCCAACAACGTGGGACACTGGGGAGCCCACCCCCAGTGTCCCAAAAGATTCCAACTGTTATACCTGTAAAAAAGAAAACAGTTCCCCAACATCTTTTTTTATCCTGAAAAAAAATTAAATGGTCTCTCATCATCTCCCCCGTCCCCCCTCCCCCATCTTGACCCTCCCATTGAGGATCCACCACCCCACACCCTTCCCTTGACCTATACTTACCACCGGAGATCATCAGCTGTCATCTTCTGTGGACCGGGACATGTCTGCACTCTTCAAAGCCGAACCGCAAACTGAAGAATCAAGATAAGTGCTGCATAATGGCTGTCAATGGTGTTTTCAACTTATGGTGATGTCTCAGCCATTTTAGGTATTTTTTTCACCAAATTTTCAACTTGGGCTTTTTGGGAACCCACCTCATGAACACTGTCACTGTTGTTTCATTAATCAGAGCCGGAAGGTGATTTCACTCTCGCTGCACAAAATCACCTTTCAGGACCAAGTACCATAATGACAGCACCAGTGTTCATAAGGTAGGGCCCTGAAAAGTCCATGTTGAAAATTTAGTGCAAAAATACTGAAAAACACCCGAGTTTCACATGGCCGTTGAAATTTTTCTATGCACGCAAGTAACTTCGCAATTTTTAATATTTTCACTTTAAATTTTCAACATAGCCATTTTTTTGCACAACCTCATGAAAAGTACAGCTGTCATTTCTCACATCCTGCCTAAAATGTCTTTCTGCACCTGTGGCACAGAATGGTGCTTTGCCATGTATTAAGAAATTTTCACCTATGGGGTTTATCAGGTGGGATGATAAGAAGACAATGTTGAAATTTTGGGTCAAAATATAAACAAATGATGACATTATGACCATTCATTGCAATTATGGTACACCCACTAGTAACTGCAGAAAACTGCAATATTGTGACCCTAGATTTACAACATAGCCTTCTTATTACCCCACCTCATGTATGTCATAGCTGTAATTTTTCAAATCCTGCCCCAAATGTGTTTTTACACCTGTGGTGTGGAATGGCATGGCAGTTGGGCAGAATTATGTTTTGGAGGGAATTTGAACATTTTCTGTACCAGGTACATGTCCTGAAGTAATCAGATGTCTATGGTGATGATTTGCTCACGCATCTATGGAGAGATGGCCATATTAAAATAAGAAAAATGACAGAGCATGGCCCTGTGCCCCAACAAGGAGATGAATATTAATTACAATGTCTCTACACTTATGGATAGATGGGAGGCCCTGCACTCTCATAAACAACTGCAGCTATGATGATACTTTCTCAAAAAGTAAGGAAATTCATTGCAAAAAATTCTGTTAATGCATCAGTTAGGTTTCATATTACAGCAATAAAAGTCTGGAAATGTGGTGTTAGGGTTCCCAACCCTAACACCCCATCCCCCCAACCAACCCTACCACCCCACCCCCAACCTCCACACACCAGCAGGCATTTGGTGTGTCTTGGGGTCATTGATTCTAATGCTCTCCCCATTCTCTTATGCTGTACCATCTCAGCTTCCTTACACATGGAATGGGGTGAGCGTTAGGGTTGATGACCAAAAAACACACCCCGATGCCTGTTGGTGTGTGGAGGGTGGGGTGGGGTAGTAGGGCTGATTGGGGGGGTTGGATAGGGGATCAGGGTTGGGAACCCTAACACTACATTTCCATACTTTTGTTACTGTAATATGAACCCTAACTGATGCATTAATGCAGTTTTTTGCAATGAATATATATATATATATATATATCTATATATATAGATCTATATTTATATATATATACAGTATATATATATATGTGTATATATGTATACACACACACACACACACACACACACACACATGCAAAAAAACTGCTTTAATGCATCATTTAGGGTTAAAGCAAAAAAAAATCAGGAAATGGGACATTAGGGTTGAACCCCTAACTGCCCCCACTCATCCCCACCCCAATCTGCCACAGACTGACAGACTCCAGGGTGTGTCATTGTGGTCATGAAGCCCAAATCTTACCCCATTCCATGTGTGAGCACATTGACATGCTACAGTAAAGGAGAATAGGGTGAGATTTAGGCCTCATGACCCCAATGACACACCCCAGAGTCTGTTAGTCTGTGGAGGATCAGGGTGGGGTGTGTGTGGGGGGAGTTAGGGGTTCAACCCTAATGTCCCATTTCCTGACTTTTTTTGCTTTAACCCTAAATGATGCATTAATGCAGTTTTTTGCAGAGAATTTCCTTACTTTTTGAAAAAGTGTTATTTAAATAGTAAAATACATGTATTGGTGGGAATACGGGGCCCATTGAGCCCTGCACTCCCACCAGGTTGCCAATTTTTGCATAACAATATGCATCTGGGCCCACGCTCCCACTTACGCAAAGTCACAGAGCCATGCAACAGCCTTATAGGGCACCAAACCATTGTAACAGGAATTTGTGCATATCTTGTGAACTGTAAGAGCCAGAAAAAAGTCTAGCATAATTGTAATCATGACAACGGGTACTGCATGCAACATCGGAATGATCGCACCTGCATCTCAAATTGTTTCTGAGAACAGCACTGGACAGGCACTCTTTGAACCCTTGTGACAGTAATTTCACAATATCTCATGAACTGTGCAACGTATGGAAAAAATTCCACTGCAGGCTTACTCTGCAATTTCAAATCTTTGTTTGGCAAAGCTGTGGTAGCGAAAAGTCTGTATCTTGCTTCTTTTCTGAGATAACGGAGCAGAAAATCATGACACAGACTGCAATGTAATCCTATGAGGAAAACAACTTTGTCATGGAATATCTCCACAACCAATTAATTTTCCGACACCTAAACAAGCTAAGTCACATCTGTAGGACATCCCCTCAAAACCCTGGAGATTTCAAGTAAAAAGACCAAACTGTTTCAGAGTTATTTAATTCTTTGACTGCAAGGCTGCAAAAAATTTGGCTGCAATCGTGGCTGAAAATTTTCTTCCTTCGCAAATCATACATATAAATTTTCCCATTGACTTACAAAGGGAACTTTAAACTTGAATAACTTTTGAACAGATTAATATTTTTTCACCAAATAAAAAGTGGCATGTTCCTTGACCCAAGCACGTTTACTTCCCAAGCTTCAGACTGGCAGATAACATGGCGGCTCGTGCAGCACCATGGACAAATACTGCACAAAAATGGGAAAAGTGCAATTTTTGGTGCTTTGCTGTGCAAAAACTGTATGTCCGACCAAAACACAATTTGGTAAATCAAAATATCTACCATCCCACACCGTGCATATCAACGTTTGTGCAAATCCGTGAGAGAGTTGCAAAGTTAACACACAGAATTTGAGGTTTAACATTAAAGTGCCTACTGAATCCTAAATATAGGGGCACGACTGTGCCCCTATTTTATATATATATATATATATATATATATATATATATATACACACACCATGGGGTTGGCAGAGGGAGTTAGAGTACCATCAGGTGACAGTGCATATGCACATTATCAGCACAGTTAGAGTGAAGGGGTCCCCAAGATAGAGTATCAGTGGCTAGAATGGCACTTCTTTTCTGGTTCGTGGAATGAAAGTGAAAGGCAGGCATTTGCAAAACAAGCATAGCGAGAGCTACTCAGTGGTATATGTTAGTTGTGGGGACACACGGTGCACATAATTCTTATGTCATGTGTTTTTGTGCACTGCTGTCCTCTCTTTGTCTGTATATTGTGATCTGGCATTTGCTTCCATGTGCGACGGAGAGAGAGAGAGAGAGAGAGAGAGAAGAGCAGCAAGGAGAGACAGCAAGATGTGTACAGTTGGCTGGGATTCTGTCAGAGAAAGAGCGGGACTGGCACATAGAAGTCACACTTGTGGCAATCTGTTAATTCTCCCCCCATCTGGGGCGATGATCTCTGATCCCCCTCTTCTGCTCACTAACAGCGGGACTCAGTGTAGCATGACTGAGAGAGACACACCGCAAGTTACAGTAGTCTTCCGTCTGTGTACATATCTCTCTGTACAGTCATTCAACAGCACAGTCCCCTGTCTCCAGAGTGAGAGAGAGCCATAATGTTTACCCATAAACAGCCAGAGACATGGAGACACTGTAAGTGACAGTTGCTGCAGTGTCCTCTGTCTTCATGTCTCGTTGTGTGTGTGTGTCTCTCTCTCTTGAGTTATTGCACATTGTGATCAGTCAGTACCACACTTCAACAGCTTTCCTGCTCTCTCTCTCTCTCTTTCTGTCACTCTGTCTCTCCATGTCTGTCCCCCCCTCAATGCAAGACACCGTGAAGTGCTCATTCTGTCACCACATTCCCCTGTCTCCAGTGCAGGTCATTGTTCTGTTCCTAGGGTGGCTCTGTGCACAGTAATGCCCCCTCCCCACCACCACAATCTGAGGTCAGAGAACAGAGCATGATGCCTGGGAGAGACTCAAAGACAGTCCCCACAAGACCCCCCCAACTGCTCTGGCAATCTCTGGTGCCCGTCCTCTGCTCACCAACTGTGGAAGACAGGATGTGTACTGTGGACCTACTCCCCATACCCCGCCACCAATGATGCACTGTCTGTTGCTTGTGTCTCTCCCCTGAAGCAACTGTCACTGTCACAAAGAGAAACACAGGAGAAAGGCAGTGCATATTGCTGACACAACAGACCATGACCTGTGAATTCCTGCAGTGTCTACTCCGTCTCTGGTCCTGCTTCTCCTGCATTCGGTGTCTGTCTCTGGTCCTGCTTCTCTAGCATTCGGTGTCCACCTCCCGCTGCCAAATGCTCACCAGCCACACAGAGCCCTACAAAGTGTCATTTGTCTTTTACTGTGCAGTCAGCTAAACAGGTGCAGAAGTGATTGAGGGCTCATTGTAGCACAGACATAGAGGAAGAGATCAAGACAGAATAGCCAATTGCGACTTCTGTGGTGTGAGCAGCAGGGAGACAGAGAGAGAGAGAGAAAATGAGTGGTTGTGCAGACCGGGACAGAACAGAAGGAGACAGTAATCAGCAGTGTCTGCAGCTGGGTGATTGCTAGCCTTTCTGGTGGTGAAAGACAGAGACACAGGCAGTGAGAGCAGCATCGAGACTGGTAGGGGTGAATGTCAGCAGTGTCCAGTGTGTGTCTGTGTCTCGCTTCACTTTGCAGCATGTCTCCATGTGGGCAATGTGTCTTTTTGATGGGGGAGTGCACAGTACAGAACTTTGGTGGTGGAAGACAGTATTTTTTGCACAAGTGTCAGAAATCATGTCAGTACTCAATTTCTGACATTTGTATGTGCATCAAAGCACTGACATATGGCGTATTTGTTGGGGACTATTTTTCCACGAGACCTTCTCTCCTCCAGTCTCTAGTTATGCTACTAAGTGGCAGACCTTAACAAACTGATTATTTTTTTTTTCAGCAGGAAGCTTTTCATTTGTATGGAATCTTTTCATCTGCATAGGCAGTGCTTCCTAGCAGCAGTTAGGGTAAAGTGGAAACGGCACTGGGGACTGCTGTAACAATCACTGCTGCTTCCTCTGATGCTCAGCTCTCAGTACTAAGGTAAGGGGACTGGAACCAGAAGGGGGCACCAGGTTTATACGCAGTGAAATTGCCTTTTGACTGATTGTTTTTTTTTTTTGTTCATTTGTGCATTTTCTTCCTCTTTCTTTCAGCAGGGGTTTCTAGCAACCTCCCTCCCCATCCCACCCTCCCCTGGTCATCTGACCATTGGCATGCACATGGATATCGTTGGCTGCCAACACTGCGGAACACTCTTCAATGGTCACATCACCTGAAGGCAGGGCCACTGTCCCATATGCTCAGAGATATGTCACCTCAGGGCTCAGCTGCAAGAGGCATGAAATCAGCATCCTGTGTAACCACCAACAGGGAAACTTTTCTTTCAGAAGTTCACCTCCACATCACCTACACCAAACCAGCACACTTCTCCCCCAGAGAATGACTAGACCTGTGGGACGGCAACTAGTTGCAGGAAAAGGGGGCAGAGCTGGGCAACTCTCCCAAACCAACAAAGCACTCTAAATACAGCAAACAGGTACACACCTCTTGCATCCATACCATCCGTAATGACTGAGGATGTCTCAGGCCAAAGGAATGCCAAATGCAACACGATAGCAAAACAACATCATAAACAAAACCCTAACAGGAAAAAATCATAATCATAGCTGACTCCATGATTCATGGTGTGGACCCCCACCTGAGACAAAACAAATGTGCAGGTCAGATGACTCCCAGGAGCATCCGCTTGGAAGGACACTGATCGAATAGTCAACATAGCTAAAAAGGAAGAAGAGGAATCAAACATCCTGGTCCACCTAGGGACCAATGACCTTGTTAGCCGGTCAGTCGAGGAAGGTAAGGAGCACATTTCGCAGCTCAGCGAGAAATTGGTTTCTTTTTTGTCCAGCATTGCATTCTCTGAGATTTAGCCTGTATGAGAAAAGGGGATGAACAGGCAGAAAATCAGAGAGAGAGAAAGAGATAAGTGAGCTCAACACATTGCTCATGGACTGGTGCCACACAAAGGGGCACCACTTTGTCAGAAACTGGGGCAACTTTTGGGAAAGGGAGTTCTTCAAATTCAATGGCCTCCACCTGACTGAAGAGGGAGTCAGAGCACTGGGCCAGAAATTTGACATCCACGTAGGACATTTAAACTAGCAGGAGGGGAGATGACAGTAGCTCTAGGAGAAGCACACATAGAGCCTGCTGTCTCTCCCCCTCTAGCTAGCACCAAATCACACACTGCAGGATAGCAAAACCAGATAGCTGGGAACATAAAACCCTTTCCGACTCTGGCATTTACTATCACCACAATGGAACAGGAGGAACCATAAACAGGGAAAACTGCAAAGGGATGAACAATAGGATCAAGGGAGGCATGACAAACAAAGCAACACATCAAGAGTGGTCAGCACTATGCCTCAATGCACAAAGTCTGGCTAACAAGATGACTGGCCTCACTGCCACAATAGCTGAGGCAGGACTAGACTGGGTGGCTGTGACCAAAACATGGTTCACAAATAATCATGGTTGGGAGGTGACTATTCCGGGGTACAACTTGTTTAGGAGAGATAGGACTGGGAAAAAGGGAGAGTGGGTAGTTATTTATGTTAAGGATACCATCAATGCTACAGAAATGCAGTAGGCATTAGGAGAAACAGAGGATCTATGGATCACAATAGGGGCCAGAAGCCAGAAACCCATTTGGGTAGGAATAATCTACAGACCCCCAAATCAGAAGGAAACTAGGGATAAGGAAATCCTGGAAACCATCCTCCAGATGTCCGACAGAGGGGACATGGTGCTGGTGGAGGTTTTCAATCTGCTGGACATAGATTGGAATACCCACACAGTGACATCACAGAAGAGCAGGGAATTCCTAGTCACACTACAGGAATCAGGCCTAAGTCAACTAGAGACATCACCTGCAAGGGGTAAAGTGGTTCTAGATCTGATATTCACAAATAGTGATAGGGTTATGGGTGTCAAAGTAGTGAACCACTTGGGCAGCAGTGATCATAACATGGTATGGTTCAGGGTAAAAAGGACTGTAGACTCCACACACTCCAAACTGAAGGCCCTTTGCTTCAGGAGGGCAGACTTCACAAACATGAAGGCCTATCGAAGAGACAACCTTAGCAATTTGACAGAAGGGAGCGCTGAGAAATATTGGACAAGGCTGAAGGATGCAATAACTATGGTCACGTCACAGTGTGCACATCAGGTTAGTAAGAACAAAAGGAGAAAAACCTACTATGGTTTTCCAAGGAGGTGACAACCATGGTGAGAGAAAAGCACATAGCTTTCAGAAAGTACAAAGAGTCAGGGAATGAGGCAGACAAAACAGACTATAAGCATAAACTAAAAGAGACAGGGAACGTGATAAGAAATGCAAAGGCTCAAACAGAGGTTAGGATAGCTCAGGAAGTAAAAAAGGGTAACAAAACCTTCTATAGGTACAACCATGTAAAAAGGAAGACCAAAGGTGGCATTGTTAGACTCACATAAAAAGACAGACAAACCACAGAGCAAGACAGGGAGAAGGCAGAGGCACTCAGTGAGTACTTCTGCTCAGTCTTCACACAGGAACAGACTTTAACAGACCAATAATAGGTATGAAGAAGTGTCCAAATGAAGGAATAGACATGGGTCCCTTCACAGAGGAAAGGGTCCTAGAGGAAATAAACAAGTTAAGGGAAGATAAAGCTATGGGGCCAGATGGGATATACCCAAGAATACTGAAAGAACTAGGGAGGGAATTGGCAGCCCCTTTAGCAGTGCTCTTCAACAAATTATTAAGGAGCGGAGAGGTGCTGGAGGATTGGAAGAGTGCAACAGTAGTACCACTCCACAAGAGTGGAAGCAAGGAACAGCCAGTTAACTACTGTCCGGTTGATCTAACATCAGTCATGGGAAAACTGATGGAGTCCCTGCTGAAGAAAAGAATTACAGCTTTTCTTGCAGCAAACTGGTCAGCTCAAAAAAAATTAACACAGTTTCACAACAGGGAGGTCCTGCCAAACCAACCTTGTTGATTTCTTTAATTGGGTCACCAAAACAGTGGATCAGGGTAGTGCAGTGGATATGGTTTACCCAGACTTCAAAGCTTTTGACTCTGTTCCACACAGGAGACTAGTCAAAAAACTGGAGAACATGGAAATTGGGCCCGAGGTTACAAACTGGGTCAGAAACTGGTTATATGGGGGAACTCAGTGAGTATTAATAAATGGCACTCTGTCTGTGGAGGGGAGAATGACTAGTGGGGTCCTACAGGGCTCAATTCTGAGGCCGATCCTCTTTAAAATATTCATCAGCGACACTGTGGATGAACTGGAGGGAAAGGTATGCCTGTTTGCAGAGGACACCAAAATTGGCAACAGGGTAGACACAGCAGAGAGACAGCAAAGCATGGAAGCAGATCTCCAAAAACTGAAGTAGTGGTCCAAGACCTAGCAATTGAAATTCAATGCCAAAAAATGCAAAGTCATGCACCTGGGAAAGCGTAACCCAGGGAAACTGTACTCAATGGGAGGGGAGCAGCTGGTGGATACCAGGCAGAAGCGAGACATAGGGGTGATCATATCAGATGACCTCTAGGTCTGAAGACAATGTGAGAAGGCAGCACTAAAGGCTAGTGATATCCTGGGATGCATAGGGAGGGGCATCATGAGCAGAAGACATGAAGTAATCATGCCCCTGTATTGGTCCCTGGTCAAGCCTCACCTGGAGTACTGTGTCCAATTCTGGAGGCCACATCTCAGGAAGGACATAGATAGGCTGGAGAGGGTACAGAGAAGAGCAACAAAGATTGTGCAGGGCTTGCATCAGAAACCATATGAGGCAAGACTGGATGACCTCAAATTATACACCCTAGAACAACACAGGAATCATGGGGACATGATAGAAACATTCAAATACCTTTAAGGCAAAAACAGGGTGCATGTGTAGAACCCCTTTCAGGTAAAGGACTACAGCAGGACTAGAGGGCACAACGTTCGACTTAAGGGAGGAAAATTCAGAAACAATTCAAAGAAATTCTTCTTCACAGAGCACGTTGTGGAACCATGGAATAGCCTGCAGGAGGGGGTGGTGGGAGCCAAGACAGTGGGGGAATTTAAGCAGGCATGGGACAGACACTGTAGGATACACAAGCAGGCAGCTAAGTAGGGGGGTAGGAAGCCAAGGGCAGACTTGATGGATCGTACGGTCCCCATCAGCTGACAACTTCTATGCTTCTATGTTTGCAGATTATGTAAGAGGCCGTTTGGCACAATGCATTCTTGCTTAAAGAAGAACAGCCTAAATTTTCATGGTGATTTGCATTATGCGGGTAGTGTGATTTTCTGTTTCAGTGTTCACAACTGTTCTTTAACTCAGTTCATGAACTAACTTCATGAACTGTTCATCAACACAAAGATAATGAGCTGACACTTTAATAGACCATAATGAACAAAGATAAAATGTAATTTGCATAACTATGTTGTATATCAGAATGCATCGTGCTCCACAGTAAGTGATACATATATTCACAAAATCAGAACTCTTTCACTTTAGGAATGGATTTTCTTTCTACCAGGCAATGAATTAACTATCTGATCAAATAAAAAGATTAACATCTACAATAAGCTCACTGCATGATTAAGGAGATTTAAATGTTGCCAACCTACAGTGAAGGCCATCAGCATGCTGAGATTCTATTGTTAGTCAGCACAGCAAATTTTAGTATATGTGCCAGAACATGGCCCCTGCTGACACAACACTGCTGCATCATCAAGAGCAGTTTGATTCAGTAATTTTCTCTCTGTTCCATGCTTCTCTTCTTTTTATCCAGTAGATGGTGTTTTGAGCTATCCCTTCTGTGCACACATCAGCCATTAATTGCAGAGACTTGCACTTGCTTACTATACATTGGGGGTCCTGGCCTGCTGCATGCTGTTTGTTTATTATCTGTCGGCTGGTAGCAGCCCATTATTGCTGAACTGGGAGATACAGTATTGTACACATGCCACATGGAGTGCTTATAAAGTTTTGAAAGTTAAAGTTTTAATATGGTGTTGGTAGGGTGCTCAGATGCAGGAGTTATGACTTAACTCCAGTTGCAAAATGATGGTGGTTGGGATGGTGTGCTGCTCCTCTGTGATAAAATGCTACTGTACTGCTTCTGTGTGAAATGTTTCCCTTTTATAGTATACTGTACAACTGACTAACTAGACTGTAGTGCAGTGCAAAATGCAAGCTTTCCTAATCAATGTCACAATGCCTGTTGGAGTTTTTAAGACACTCTACATTACAGCACCTAGAAGGTAAGAAAAATGGTAGTTACCGTGTTGGTCCATCTACAAAAAGATGAACAAAATGGGTGATTTGATACCTTTTATTGGACCAACAAATAATGTTTACAAAATGTTTAAGCTTTCAGACTACACAGAGTCCTTCATCGGAAACATGGCAGTTAAGGAATGCATCTAGAAGGGTGACTTGAGAAGAGTGATTAGCGTTTTGGAGGGTTATGATGTCTAAACTGTTGCTCCACTGTTACCAGTATGTAATTCCTTGTTAATGAGTCATAAAGGGAAAGTCCCCTCAACCTGTTTCCTTTATACCTGTGTAGCTGTAGGCATAAACAATGATTCCCTCTCTTACACCCCTCTAAGTTATCCTAATCTAAACTGACAGGAAGTTGCTTCACTCTTTTCTGCCGTGGTGTGAAAACCTGTTTCACTCCATTGCAAATGTCATGACCCCACTCATAAAAGGTGTCATGGGAGATGATGATGCATTTTTGCAAAAGCCAGCAGATGTTCTGGTCTCAGTCAGTTCTGTTGCATGTCTTCTGAAGTCTTGTGCTGGCCATCAAACTTTTCAAAGTTCACTACTGTTTCTTGTTGTTGAAAATGTGCCTGCGTTGGAAAAATGCAGTTGGAAGGATGCTGGTGCGTTTGTTGTTTTGTTGTTCAACTGATTAATTGGATTATGTTCTAGGAACTCATTACTTGCTTACTGAGCTTGAAGTCCTTTTGATGTCATTCTACTTGTCTCCTGCTGGCAAAGAACCTTGCTCAGCAAGTGACCTGCTTTTTTGTGGTTTCATTTCTGAGTGGGAATAAAATGCTTTAGAGAATATTTGTGACATCTTGTTTCTGCTTTATCATAATAGTTGTGAGCTACAAGTTCTGTGTTTGCTCACTAAGCTTGCAGTATCTTTGTTCTTGACTCCTGCTGGCAAACAAACTTCTTAGCAAATGGACTGCCTCATTGGTAAAATGTTTGTGTTTGCAAAGTTTTATTTCTGCTTTGTCTGACTTATGTTACAAGTTCTTTTTTTTGCACACTGAGCACACAGCCACTATGTTCTCATTGTTCTTTTCCTGATTAGCTAACATGGCAGAGTGCAAAGGATATGTTTTTGCAGGAGTTTTTGGTTTGGATTTCTGTTTCAGCTTTGGCAGAATAGTTGAACCCCCTCCCCCCAAAATATGAACACTTTGGGGGCAATTCACTAACTATGCATGAATCGTGCTTAGAGCACCCGCACCGTTCCACACCACTCCCATGGTCAGCCGTGTGCAGGCCAGCATTAAAGACTGCTGGCAACTGGATGATGCCCCTATCCCCCAGGTACACAGTTGTGAGGCTGAAGAACATGGCATAGTGGGGGCGGAGTGTGGGATGTAGGGGGCATCCAATGGGATGTCCATTCTGTGTCCCATAGTGGATCCCTTCTGCACCCTGGCACAGACTACTGGGAGGGTGCGTATCCCACAAGGTTCATACACCGAGCATGTGCCCAAATGGTGACCCCCAGCACAGTGCGGCAGGGGTCCTGATGCTGGTACTGCCGGCTGGTGTCTGATAGGGGGGCATGTAACTGAGGAGGAAGGTTATGGCAGGGTCCCCCCTCATACAGTTCCCCCACACCAGCGCAGCACACAAGTGTCTTTGTGCATAGATGCTGGCACGGGCACCCCCGACACTCCCCTGTCCCACCAGTGGCGCAGCGTCCCATGACCGGATGAGGATCCTTTACACAGGCACTAGCACGCCCGTGAGGGAATGCCGCGGGGGTGTGCAGACCACTGCTGTGTGGCATTCAGTCGTAGGAATGCCTTTGCGCAACCCTTCTGCAGTGCGTAGGCACTTATGAATAGGGCCCTATGTGAGCACCCCTCTGATAACGGTATTAATGAACTGGTATAACATAGCAAAATGCCACATGTATCAAAGGGTAATTTTAACCATTTTCTGAATTGCACAGCACTAGACTGCTAAGCATTTTTATATTTTTTCCATGTTTCCACATTCAAAACACAATAAATCTTGACCATTTTTTTAAATTTTGGAAATCAGTATATGTGATGTGCTGTGCATTTTCACAGTTAATGAGCCCTTTCATGTGCAAAACTGCTGACAGATCTTTCACCTTTTTCATATCCTGAGATCAGTCGTCCACTTTCTGCTATTTTACTTTAGTTATTTTATTCGATTGTTCTGAAATATAAGGGGGGCATGGACAACATGCATAGAATACAGTTTGTTTATAGTTGTTTTCCTGCAAAATCAAGAAACACTGCTCTGCTCTTGAAACTATGCCAAAATCTGTTTCTAGTTACAGTTAAAATACAGTAGCTCTGAATGATTCTGTTGCATTTTAAAGAAAGCACTTGTGTGTTTTGGAACTTGGGTTGTTGATTGCCTAATGCAACATGTGAGCAGTGTGCTTTGGTTTGCTTTTTTTTATTAAAGGTCTCAGACCTACAGGGTCTAAACTTCCCCTGCTCTTTTCCTCACCCATCCCGAGTCAGGTCATTTGTCCCCATGAGGTCCCCTTCCTTCACACTGCCCTAGAAATCCCTTCTGTCTGTGGTGCCAGGTAAGCACCTGACCTCCCTCTCTGCCTACTTTCTATTCCCAGCTCTATACACCTGACAACTGAGTCCCCCACCAGAAGTCGCTTCTTCTTCCTCTGAGGTCCTCTTCCACAGAAACATAAAAACATAGAATTTTATGGAAGATAAGGACCGCTTGGCCCACCTAGTCTTCCCATTTCCCTACCTAACAGATAAGCTGCAGATCCTAGTTAACCAACAGCCTACTTCCTCCTACCCCCCCACTAGAATTGCCTTATGTCTGTCCCATGCATTCTTGAATTCCCCCACTGTTTTTGACTCTACGACCTCCTCAGGAAGGCTGTTCCATGTATCCACAACCCTCTCTCTGAAGAAATATTTCCTCACATTACCTCTGAGCCGTCCCCCTTCTATCTTCAAATTGTGCCCCCTTGTTTTTGCACATCTCTTTTTCTGAAAGATGCTACCCTCTTGGACTTTGTTGAGTCCCTTGAGGTATTTGAAAGTTTCTATCTTGTCCCCCCTCTCCCTCCTTTCCTCGAGGCTATACATCTTTAGCTCCTTTTAGTCTTCCTTCATATGTCTTCTGATGCAGACCCTGCATCATTTTGGTTGCCCTCCTCTGGACAGCATATGCCGTGTCTATGTCTTTGCGGAGATGGGGTCTCCAGAACTGTACACAGTACTCCAGATGTGGTCTAACTGTCTGCACAGAGGGCCAACAACGTCATGTTTTCTACTGGTAATGCCTCTCCCTGTGCATTCCAGTATCCCCCCAGCCCTCCTTACTGCCTTCTCACATTGCTGGCCCACCTTTAGGTCATCTGATATGACTACCCCCAGGTCCCTTTCCATTTTTGTTGTTGTCAGTATTTCACCCCCCATTGTGTACTCTTCCCCTGGGTTTTTGTTTCCCAGGTGCATTACTTTGCACTTCTTTGCATTGAATCTAAACTGCCATACATTTGACCATTCCTTCAACCTTGCCATGTCCCTTTTTATTCTTTCCACCCCACCTTGTGTATCAACCCTGTTGCAGATCCTTGTGTCATCTGCAAAGAGACATACTTTTCCTTCCAGTCCCTCTGCAACATCACCTATAAAGACATTAAAAAGGACTGGCCCCAGTACTGAACCCTGCGATACCCCACAAGTAACCCTCCTTTCTTCACTGAGGACTCCATTTACTATTACCTGCTGTGTCCTGTTGTCCAACCAGTGTTTTACCCAGGCTACCACCCTGGGACCCACTCCCAGGCTGGCTAATTTGTTTATTAACCTTTTGTGTGGGACTGTGTCAAATGACTTGCTAAAGTCTAGGTAGGTCATGTCCACAGCCCCTCCCTGGTCTACTGTTTTGGTCACCCAGTCAAAGAAATCAATTAGATTTATCTGACATGACCTTCCTGCTGTGAATCCATGCTGCCTTGGGTCCTGTGCCCCACTGGCCTCTAGGTACTCAACAGTTCTTTCCTTCAGAAGTGATTCCATCATTTTCCCTACCACTGAGGTCAAACTGACAGGTCTGTAGTTTCCTGCCTCTGTCTTGCTCACACTTTTGTGAAGGGGAATCACATCTGCTCTCCTCCAGTCCTCAGGTACCACACCATCCTCCCATGATTTATTAAAAATGGTAGTCAGTGATGTTACTAGTTCTTCCCTTAGTTCATTTAGAATTCTGGGGTGAATCCCATCAGGCCTCATTACTTTATCCATCTTCAGTTTTAAGAGTTCTTTCAGAACCCTTTCTTCTGTCAAAGGACTAATATCAACCCCCATATCCAGAGTGCTTCTAGTGACCAGATTAGGTATTTCCCCCTGCTTTTCCATTGTGAATACTGAGCAGAAGTATTCATTCAGTATCCCTGCCTTTTCACTGTCGCTGTCTGCCCAATCACCATTCTTTTTGTTCAGCTTCAGTATTCCTGCCTTAGTCTTTCTTTGCTCCCTAATGCACCTTTAAAAGGTTTTAGCCCCCTTCTTTACTGAGTTGGCTATCTTTTCCTCGGTTTGGGCCTTTGCTATTCTGACTGCTTTACCCACTTCCTTCTGCTTTAGCTGGTACAGTTCTCTGTCCTGCTCCTTCTGTGTTTCCTTATACTTCCTGAATGCTATCTTTTTCTTCCTTACCTTCCCCGCCACTTCTTTTGAGAACCATAGTGTTTTTTTCCTTTGTTTTGATTTGTTTATTTGCTTTACACAAAGGCTTGTTGCCTCTGTGATGACGGTTTTGATGTTTCCCCATTGTTGCTCCACCCCACCTTCTTGCCTGTTTGCTAGTGCTTTTCTGAGTCCAGTACCTTCACCTTTGTATGGCTTGACTCTACAGCTAAGTTTATCATGAACCACACTGTTTGGTGGTCACTTGTTCCCAGATGGCTACCCACTTCAAGATCAGAGATCCTCTCTCCATCCCCATTTGACAGTACCAGGTCTAAGATTGTTCTCTCCTGAGTAGATTCCAAAACTAGCTGTCTAAGGCATGCCCCCTGTAGGGCATCGAGAATGGCCCTACTCTTGGATGTGGCTGCAGCAAAGGTGCTCCAGTCAACATCTGGCATATTCAGGTCCCCCATCAGAAATATATCCCCTTTCTCTGCCATCCCAAGGATGCCTTCTATCATTTCCTTGTCCATTTTCTCCCCCAAGACTGGGGTTGGTATACAACCCCTGTGTGGATTGTGGAGCCATTTCCAGTCTCCAGGGTGACCCACAGTGCCTTCTCTCCTCCCTGTTTACCCTTTAGTTCCACTCTCCTTGGGATCTCCACTTGAGAGGGTCACCATATCCTCCCTGGCCAATACCATGGAGGGGCTCCTCCTCCTCACAGTCCCACTCCATCAGTGTTGTGTAGGTATTCTGTAGTGATACTGGTTGAGGAATGTGCCTCCAAACTAACCCTCCAGCTTTCCAGATCCCACCACCTCAACCTTCCTCGAGCCCACTGTAGACCAGCCGATCCTCCTATCTGGCATCCTTTGAGGTAACAGTGACAGACTTGGTGGCCCCTGGGCAGGGGAGAAGGTCCTCTGACTCTTAGCCTACTCTGTCTGTAGTTCAGTAATATCCTCACATAGCCCAGAGAGGTGCATGCAGAGGGGGCAGCACTGTAGATTCCAGAAGGTCTCCCTGAAGACTGCCATTCCAGAACCACTGCACCACTTCCTTCATTCCTTATTCCTGCTCTCCCTGTGTTTCCTGGCCTCCTTTCCCAGAACCCAGTAAAGGCTAAGCTGAGTGCACTATGTAAACAATAAGACATGAGGGTGTGTGCATTAGGCATTTCTAAAGCATGGCCAGGGGCATAGTAGCCTTGTGCCTTCAGACCCTGATCATGCATTACAAATGTCTAATGCACACCCCTGGAGTGTCTTATTGCACTTGTAAAATGAGCCTCAGTATGTAGCATCCATGAAAAATTCAATTTGTTATGCTGATATAGAAAAAAATAGTCTGTTAATGCATTTAGTTATAAAATAGTCCCTCTGTCCGCAATACATTGGTGTACTTATTTTTTGCCTTTTGGAATTTTGTACTTCTGTTACTACAATAGTTAAATATGGCTGTCATTGTTACCAAGGTGACAGACCCCCTTCAACACACACATGCTCCAAGGACATTAAAATCTTTTTAAATCTGTTTATTTTTTGCTTCTTTTCTGTTTTAATAATTTCCCCCTTATATGAGGAATGCAGACATTTGGGTGGGTAGTGAACAGGCAGCCAAAAGTACATGAAAGCAATCTAGTGACAACCAACAGCAGCGCTTTTGAAATTAAGCAAAGAAAATCTTTGACTACTTTTTTATTTTGCTTCTCTGCCCTGTGTGCCAGTGGAAAGCATGACTTGTAAGCAACATGGGGGGGGCTGAAGTCATGAAGAGAGAGTGAAACAGGTGAGAGCCACAACAGGACAATCGGGTAAGCAGGCCGAGTGGCTTCGAAGCACTTTAGCAGGAGTGCAATGTGAGCTGTAGTCACTATGGTGAAAATGGAGTAGCTCATAGTGAACTGCCTGTCACCAACACACCCCACAGGTCAGGCCCCTCTGCTCCCACAATGCCAAACCACAAAGTGCAATATGTGAGTAGGAGACAAACAGGGTAGTCTTCCTGTCTGTTTTGGGTCCAAATCACCTACTAGCCTCGACTCCTGGGGTCAAATATTAACCTTTTCCGCTAGCACACCCAGTTAACAGGCTCAGATGTATACTCTCTTCAGGGGATGTAGTACAATACTTCACCCAGTGGGCACCAGCCTGATTTACAAGTCTACCCTTATAACTCAAGTGGAGACCTAGGTATATTCTTACTACAGTAAGATTAGTAACATTCTTTTATGCCTTTAACAGGTGTCAGAATCATTAACACTTTTCCAGCATTCACATGCAAAAGAAACTGAGAAGACACAGGCAGAATTTCAAGGAAAATAGTGTTTACTAAACATTGAAAATAGATAAAATACAAAATACAGAACATATAAAACTGGGTTACAGTCTTTTAAAAAAATAGATAATTATACAAAAACAATGCCTTATTACTGAATTTCTACTATCCTAGGCTTCAAGTAATAAACAGATGTTTAAATTGACCTAAATGCTGTGAGAGATTATCCAGAGTGCACCTCAAGAACAGAGGCAAAAGGCACACAAGACAAAAGTCAAAATGCAAAAATGCCTTCCTTTTCTCCCAGCTGCCTGGTAATATATTTCTTTCAAACTCCTCCTCCCTGATGACACATCTCACAGATGCTGCTGTGAGGTCACTCAAATCCTAAGAACTTGAATTAATTTTATCAGTCACATGTCTCAGTCCACTGCTCACACATGCCAATAAAAAAACATATCTCTCATCTAAATTAGTGAGGGTTCATGACAGAATAATTATTCCTTTGATCTCTCTACAAGCTTCCTGGCTTCACAAGTAATTTTCAGTTTTACAAGTTAACAGGAATCTGTTAAAATGGCCTTTTCCTCAGAGGTTATAAAATGCATACTTTACCCCTGCACTTCAAAGTAGAAGGATTTTACAAGGTGTTATAACCTGGCATTTGGAAGGCGGCACTATGTGTCAAACAGTTAAGGAAGCTAGCAGTTTGTTTTCTGCCATTTTCTGTGTTAGGGGTCAAAAGGTCAGGTCCCTTCAAAAGCTGATGGCTGTTAGTTCCTTAAGCAGACATTCACATACACATATATTTATGTCACAAATATATCATAACTAGTCACAGGCAAATGCTATGCATCACATCCCTCCTAGACTGAATTTGAGTGGGATATATTCCTGCATTGGGATGAGTTCCCCAAAGTCAGTTCATTGCTCAAACTGACAGGCTAGCACATCTGCATTTTTGTTTGCTGCCCCTGCCCTGTGTGAGACAGTCATGTCATAACCTTACAAGGCAAGGCTCCATCTTAGCAGCCTACTATTCATTTTACACATTTGTGCCAGCAAAACCAGTTAAGGATGCTAGCAGTTTGGCTTCTGCAGTTTTCTGTGTTGGGGTCAAAAGGTCAGGTCCTTTCAAAAGCTGATGGCTGCTATTTCCTTAAGCAGACATTCACATAAACATATATTTATATCATAAATATATTATAACTAGTCACAAGCAGATGCTATGCATCACACTGCCCATCCTTTTTTTGAAATAACTCACAGCGATCCCTCATCCGCCCAGTCCATATCCACTGATTATCATTTTTTTTTCTCCTTTTCAAATCGTGTCTTTGAAGCATGGCAAGGCTGCGAGTCATGATCATGGATCCAGGAGCTGAGAGTGGACTGACCGATCGGACAGCTAAATGAGCTGACAGCTGATAGAACAGACAGCCTGGCAAGGGCAGGTATGAAAAACAGGATTCAGAGCAGGTGGCAGTTTGTGTATTTAAAAGTAGAATCATGTTGTTTTTTAAGTATTCTGACTCCAAATTTTCAACATAGCTATCTTATGACCCTGTCTCATGAATCCAGTAGGTGAAAAAGTCCAAATCCCGCTCAAAAGGTGATTTCACACAGCAACCATAAAATTGCCTTTTGGGCTGGGTTTAAACAATTCCACTGCCCTTGTTCATGAGTTGGGAACCCAAAAAGACCATGTTGAAGATATGGTGTAAAAATGTCAAAAGAAATGACAAAGTTTTGAATAAAAGGTCAAACACCATTAAACTACATTAAACCAGACTTACCTAATTTTCTCATATTGCAGTCGCCAGTTCCAACAGCAAGACATGTCTTTGATCTGAGATTGAATCTACATCATGGGACATCCTCAGGTGAGTGAGGGTGTGTGGGGGTGGGGTAGTGAGTGTTTTGTGGGGGGGTCAGGGTGGAGTGGGGTCTGGGGGGTTGGGTCAGCAATGGACCATTTTCTTTTCTACAGGATGAAAAAATCAAAAGACAATGAGGGACTGTTTCCTTTTTTGAAGCTACTGAATTTACTTTTCTGAATCGGGCACTGAAGATTGGACACCTCAGTGCTGGCATAGTCTTTATGTTGGCATCAGTGGTGACACCCTGATGTCACCAATTATGAATGGTGGAACCTGCAACCTGGAGTGGAGGGAGGGTTCTGCAAGCAATATTGGACGTGAGCATCCCAGTCCACTTGTTAAAAAAACATCAAGAAGAATTGGTTAGGGATGGCTGAGCTGAGGGAGGGAGGGATGTAAAAAAGGAAAAAAGGATGAGATAGATAGATAGTTTTTTAATTGAATTTTGTTAACCAGGTGGGCTCACTTGAACCCAAGGTCCCTTTTTCAGGAGTGACATGGAGCTAATTACAGAGAATACCAAACAATAAAGATTTCACGGAGTCAAGAAATTCATGGGGTAATGAACCAGTTGTGCTAATTCAAATACATACCATAACTAGAAACAATATACACAAGGGTACAGGAGATTAGTTCACAGATGGAACATATTACATGTCAATAGTACAGAGCTGGCAGCATGACTCTAACTATGGCTTCATAAATCAAGAAAGTCCCACTGTTCTTATACTGAGCATGTGGGTGAATGGTTCCTCTTGCTATGCTGGGTGCCCAGGATTTTCAGTTGCCCAGAAACAATATTTCCAGGGCAACTGTCAAAAAACAAACATCAGAGTCTAACTAAATGGGTCCCATTTGTCTAGGCTCAGGTGTTTCTTTTTTGAAAATACATCAGTTTTCGGAGGTGTGTCACCCCCTCTTCCAATTCAGTCAGTGTGTTGGCAGGCATAGCCCCTGTCCGCCAATGCATGCAGGAGCTGTCTATGACAAGCTCCAAAATGCAGTGGAGTACAGTTGAAAGGGGGAGCTATGCTTCAGTGAGCAGTGATAAGATATCGCCTGCTCATGTGCAGCTCCCCACACACACACACACACACACATACACACGCACGCATACTGTGTGCTGCCCTCCCCCGCACACACTCTATAGCCGACGGGGGTGCCCAATCCCCCGTCGGCTGTGCTGCGCTTCCCCCCCAAAGCCTTCCAAATGCCACCCTGGGTGCCCACCCCAGCATGGCAAGTTATCGTATAGCCGACGGGGGTGCCCAATCCCCCGTCGGCTCCACTGTCCTCCCCGAAAGTACTGGGTGCCATGCTGGGAGCCCACCCCAGCGTGGCAACTGATGCTATGGCCAATGGGGTGCCCAATTCCCTGGCTTCCACCCCCCAGCCATCCTTGTGCCATGCTGGGAGCCCACCCAGCGTGGCAAATGTCCCGGCCATCTTTTAAAAAACCCTGAAAAGCAAAAACGGTCCTCGCAGTCTCCCTGCCCCCACAACCCGCACCCACCCACTGCACACCCTACCTCCCTACACCCCTCACCCCATACTTACCTCCAGAGCTTGGCAGACGATCTTCGGTGGACCGGGAACACGTCTGCACTCTTCAAAGCTGACCGCGAACTGAGGAAATGCCGGTAAGCTGTATAATGGGATAGATAGGGGGTTTTCAACTTTATTGCATATCTCAGGCATTTTTTGGAATATTTGCACCAAATTTTCAACATGGGGTCTTTGGGACCCCTCCTCATGAATTCTTGCACTGTCATGGAGTTACTCGGGCCCAAAGGGTGATTTCACAGCCACTGCACAAAATCACCTTTCTGGAATGATTAATGAAATGACACTGCCAGTGTTCATAAGGTGGGCTCTCAAAAAGACTATTTTGAAAATTTGGTGGAAAAATTCCTAAATATGACTGTTCTGACGATGCGTGCTATGCAGTTCCTCGCGCTCGTAAGTTCACAAATTTTCAATATTTTCACTCCAGATTTTCAACATTGCCATTTTACCACACCTTCTTATGAACAGTACAGCTGTTATTTTTCACATCTCACCCAAAATGTGTTTCCGCCCATGTAGCGCACAATGGCGCAGCCGGTGTGCGAAATCAATGTACAGGACACATTAAGAAAATCACACTAACACTGTTCATGAGCAGAGGTCTTAAAATGGCTATGTTGAAAATTTGGTGAAAAAATTCCTAAAAATGACTGTTTAATGAGCGTGTGTTGCGCAGTTCCTTTGCACGCTCGTAAGTTTGCGAAATTTCAATATTTTCTCTCCAGATTTTCAACATTGCCATTTTACCACACCTTCTTATGAGCAGTATAGATGTCATTTTTCACATCTCATCCAAAATGTGTTTCCGCCCATGTAGCGCACAATGGCACAGTTGGTGTGCGAAATCAATGTACGGGACACAGTAAGAAAATCACAGTGACACTGTTCATGAGCAGAGGTCTTAAAATGACCATGTTGAAAATTTGGTGAAAAAATTCCAAAAAATTACTGTTTTACGAGCGTGTGTTGCGCAGTTCCTACGCACGCTCATAAGTTTGCAAATTTTCAATATTTTCACTCCAGATTTTCTTTCTTTTTTTGTAATTTAGATTTTATTGATTTTACACGCCACTCCAGCCAAATTTACATAAGCAAGAAATGGGAACTTATGCCAGTTAATACAAATAATTCAGCAATCTTATGACGTAATGCATAGGAGGCGTAATATATAATAAAATCTCCCCCAACAAATAAAAAATACTCTATCTACTCCAATAAACCCCCATCCACCCCCCCTCAAGGTTACATTAGGAGATTTAGTACAAAAGTAAACCAAGAAAAATAAGAAAAGAAAGACCCCGCCTACAAGACATAAATTAAGCTTTTGATTTCCAAGTTCTCAACAATGAATCTAAGCGACCCCACAGCGATACAAAGGCTTTAGATTTGCCTCGAATATAGGCTATATGTTTTTCTAGCTGTAATGCTAACATGCACTCCCGGTGCCACTCCAAAAGAGACGGGAAACTCTCAGATGACCAGTGCCTTAAAATTATTAACTTCATAACAGCAGTAATGAATGACACATGGGCTCTCCAAGATCTTGAAGTGGCCTCAGGAAAAATTTGCAATAGACAAATTTCAGGAGTGTTCATGCTATAAGAGCCAAGGATAGGGTGTACAAGCCTACTAATGGCATCCCACAGAATACGAATCTTCGGACATCTCCAAAGCATGTGAGATAGAGCCCTCATCCAGTTTACAGCGCCAGCATAGGGAAGTGCGTGCCTTCCAGCGAAATAGATATGTGGGTGTTAAATAAAGGTGGTATGATATTAAATTGAACCAATCTGAGTCTATCTTGTTTAACATATAAATAAATGGAATTCCAGAGCTTTCTCCAGAACTCCGGAGAATCTCTAACATTCAGCTCCCCGACCCAATAATAACAAACCCCTGATGGGAGTTTACAATCCCATTCTTGAAGCAATCTATACACCTTGGATACAGCATGAGGTTGTATCGCAGCCCTTAACAGACAATCCATATTTCCGGACCGATGGTCTGCAGTAGAAAAAGAAGCAAAACCCTGAGACACGGCCTTTTTGAGTTGTAACCATTTGAAAAAGCAGCTATCAGCAAAACCAAAGCGCCTCTTCAAATAGTCAAAAGGCCATGGTTTATTCTGATCTAAAAAATCCGCTACTGTTATATGGCTAATCTGAGGCCAGAAGGCTGAGGATATCGTCGTACCTCCAATCTTAAAATGTACATTTTCAAAAATGGGTTGGGCATCCGAGGTCCACCACATGAGTCCAAGGTGTTGCTGTAACTGGAGGAGAGCTCTCAGGGACCACCCCATGGGATTATTCTTTAATAACCTTGGGATATTAGATGGAGAGAGAAATAACAGGGCCCACAAAGAGCACTTTACCCTTTTCGCTAAATCACTCTCTATGTCGTACCACAGTGGTCTATATTCTGAGTGCTGGTAATCCCTACTCCACCAACCTAGTTTACAAACATGCTGGGCCATATAATATAAAAATATGGAGGGAGCAGCCAAACCTCCTCTGACTTTTGGAGCTGTCAGATTACTATAAGACCTACGGATTCGCTTTCCTTGCCATATAAAGGTATTAAGCATTTTTTGCAGTCTGGCAAACCACTTTTTCGGGAGATAAACCCCAAGCATCCCCAAGGGATATAAAAGTCTGGGTAATACATTCATTTTTAGGAGATTTATCCTGCCCCACAATGTCAAAGAGGCTGACCGCCACCTGTTCAAATCATCTGATATAGACTGGACAAGAGTACCTAAGTTCTCTTTAACCATCAATGAGAGGTTTACGCTGATGTTGATGCCCAAATATGGCAGCAATTTAGCTTCCCAACCCAGTCCTAGTGATTGTAAATCTGCCCTTATCACCCTATTATTTAAGGGGAAAATTTTGGTCTTTGAACAGTTTAGTTTATAACCCGATATCTTGGAGAAATAGTCAATTTCCTCAAGTATAGCTAATAACGAAACTTTTGGGTGTTCAACGTGTAACAGTACGTCATCTGCATAAGCTGAGCAGATATAGGCATCATTCCCTACCTTGATTCCTTCAATAAGCGGATTCCCCATTAACCTGTGCAGGAACGGCTCAAGATATAAATTAAATAATAATGGGGATAATGGACATCCTTGCCTGGTACCCCGTTCTAATCTAATAATCTGTGACAATACCCCATTACATTTCACTCTGGCAGAGGGCGAGGAGTATAAAATTTTAACCCATTTTATAAAAACATCCGCAAACCAAAGCTGACATAGTAGAAACAAGTAATTCCAGGAAACTCTATCAAAAGCCTTTTCGCATCAAGTGAAAGAAGCACCTAGAATGTCAGACTCCTAGCCTCCGCCATGAGATGTAATAATTTTCTAAGAGTGTCCTGAGGAACCCTCCCCTTCATAAAGCCAACTTGCTCTCTGCAGATCAGCTTGTCCATTACTTTAGACACTCTAACTGCTAGAATCTTCGCTAAAATTTTAACATCTGTATTTAACAAAGATATAGGGCGATAGCTATCTAGATTTGATGGGTCCTTGCCTGGTTTCAAGATTAGAGAAATTGTTGCCTCGAGAAAACTTGGGTCCGAGATACCATGGTTATACCAGTAATAGTAAACCTCTAACAAGATTGGGGCTATTTTTGATGAAAAGGCTCTAAAAAAATTATTGGGATACCCATCAGGCCCAGGGGACTTGTCAAGGGGCATCTGCTGGATAGCTTGGCAGATCTCCGAAAGTGTTATGGGAGCACCTAAATTAGCAGCTTCATCTGCAGAGATTTTTGGGAGATAAACCGATTTCAAAAATGCATTGATTTCTGATTTTGAGGGTTCACATTGTGTATCTTGTGAGTATATCTTTTGAAAAAAGACTCTAAAGGCTTCTGCCATATCGACCGAGTCCGTACAGATTTGGCCTCCCTGAGAAATACGAATTCCTGCAATATGATGCGCTAGGTCCATCTGCCTAATCCACATAGCAAGAAGCTTTCCGGCTTTCTCCCCTGTATCTAGATATTGGAGCTTTGCTCGCAACAGTGCGAGTTCGGCTCGCTGCTGAACCAGTCCTGAGTATTGTGCCTGTAACTTATGCAATCTAATCCTCTCTGAATCAGATGAATATTGGGACAAACTAAACTCAATTTGCTTAATCTGGGTCAGCAAGGAGTCCATCATATTTCTCTGAATATGGTTTTTCCTAGAGGAAATCTTAATTAATTCACCTCTTAAGGTACACTTTAAAGCAGCCCAAACCATATCCTTTTGATTTACTGAGCTTTGGTTAGACTGTAGAAACCACTTGATATAATCCCTAATTATTTTTAGATATGATTGTTCTTTCAGTATTTGACAATTTAATCTCCATTGGGGTGAACGTTGGGAAATAGATGATGGTCTGTACAGCACACTCACCGGGGCATGGTCCGAGATGACTCTAGCTGAGATGTCAGCCTGTATCATGTCAGGGACCAGTAGGGAACTGACTAAAATATAGTCTATTCTCGAATAAGAATTGTGTACTGGACAGTAAAAAGAATACTGCCGTGACCCTGGGTTAAATATGCGCCAAATATCGATTAGTGCTGTATTCTCTATAAAACCCTTCAAGGCACTCTGTGCAGGGGATAGGCCCTTCCGTCTGTTAAATGTCCTGTCTAGGTCATTTTGAAGTACGAGATTCCAATCTCCTCCAATAATTGCCGGTTGGTGTGTCCCGAGATTACCCACCGCAATAGTTTTATAAAGAAAAGGGGAGAGTCATCATTAGGGCCGTAAACAGAACATAATAATATTGGTTACAAGGCTAATTGTGCCCGTATAAATATATACCGGCCATCAGGATCCCAATATTCATTCAACAACTTGAAGGGGACACTTCTGGCCACAAGTATGGCCACGCCTGCTCTTTTAGTTGAAGCCCCGGCCCCATACACCTGGGCAACCCACATCCTCCTAAAATACTGTATATCACATTTTTTTAGATGTGTTTCCTGAAGGAAGGCAATATGCGCTCCCAGGTGGTGCAAATGCCTTATTATTACTTGCCGCTTAGCCCTATCCGTGGCTCCTTTGATGTTCCAGCTAATAAACTTATATGTCTGGCTCATACAAGCACAAAGGTAAATTCCATGTGTACATAAGAAAAGACCTGAAAATCTTATCATCATGTATAAGGCCAGTTATGTAAGCTAATGCATCCTTGTGCCAAAAAGGGAACAACTTTCCCAATAAACTGTAACCTTGAGTACAACTGTTACCCTCCCAACCTTCTAAAACTACCCTAACCCCAAGCACCCCTCCCTCCCCCAACAATATAACAAAGTTGTGTAGGAACCCCCCTCCCCCCTACTGCAAACTCCCCAGTTCCTCTGAACTGCTCTCCAAAATAACACCTGCCACATGATAATCATTCAATCAGCCCAAAATACTCAGCCACTCCGCCTGGAGCCCCAGCCACCCATATCATTAAATAATAATTCACCCATTCAAATCAAATGTGATCCCTAAAATCTAGCAAATTACATAACATTAGAACAAAGACAACTTGTGTCAATAAGCATTCCACTAGGTAAATACTAAGGACATTTAATAAGCCCCATTAATGACTAACAAACAGAGAGAAAAGAAAAAAAAAAGGAAAAACGCCATTGCAATGCTGGTCGGAAGATCCATTAGCAACTGCGATTATTCATGTAGCCAATCCTGTCCAGCCCAAGTCCGCATAAGATTAAAGTCCAAATATATTCCATTTCCAAAAGAAGATAGACTGAAAATAAAATTAATGCATAATCCTTGCCAGAATCTATATTACATCCACGACTTGTTGTCTTACAATGGCTCAATAATATGTAAACACTCTATCCTGTAAAAAAAAAAAATTAAAATTTTTGTCCGAAGATGCTGATCATAAGGTCTTCATGTGTCCAGCATAACTTTAAGCAAGGCCGCTCCCAACTTTAAGCCAAGACATCCGTGCCATGTTCCCATGACCAAGCACATATCCCAGACGAACAGAAGAGGGCATCAAGGAAATAAAGCCCAGATCCAATTTACAGAAAACACCTCATAGGGGATTATATAGCCCAAAATATTCTCACTTAAAGAGATCTGGAAGGAGACGCTATAGATCCTGGTGCGCTTGAGAGTATGATTCAAATGTAAGCCAGTTCCCATCCAAGTTTACCATCAGCACAGCTGGATACTTTACTTTGAAAGGCTTGGATGCAGCAATAAGCTTGGTTACAATTGGGTGTAGCTCTCGATGCCTCATTCTCACTGAGTGAGGGAGATCTTGAATAAAACGAATCCGTTTGCCCTCCCAGAGTAGCTCTTTCACTCCTCTTACTTTGTCCAACACATGCTGTCTGTCTTGATAATTGAGAAATTTCACAATAAATGGCCTAGGAGGCTGACCTGGTGCAGGAGGAGGCCGCAAGGCCCTATTCGCCCTTTCTATGATGTAATCCCCTCCACTTGGGGGGGAACCAGCAATCTTGGAGCAAAGCTTCTGGATGAAAAGAATCGGAGCACTCCCTTCCTCCTTTTCAGGAGCCCCAATCACCACAACGTTATTGCGCCTGCTGCGCCCCTCCAAGTCCTCTAATTTATCCTCCAGCTTTTTAAACCTCCGTTTCACAAGCACAAGCTCCGTTTCATGATTTGCCTGTTTGGTCTCCAGAGAAATTACCTTTGTTTCAGTATTCCCTACCCTCTGTGTCAAAACGTCCATCGATCTCTTGATTGCTTGCATATCATCCGCCACTGAGGCGATCGCCGTCTGTAAGGGTTGCAGGAGCTCTAAAAATCTCGACTCCGATAGCGGGACATCTGTCATAGGCAAACTTGATAGGCTAGCGGCCTGTTGTTTCGCCCTCTTCGCGGCCTTTTCCTTTTCTGGCGTCTGGGGCGTATGCTTCGGCCTTGTTTTTTTCACGAACCCATCCATACTTTTAGCCCAATAAACCGACTCTGGCTGCTCTCGTAAGCTCCTCGGGTGAGACTTGGGGCTAATAGTTGTAAACTTGCGCTAAAATGATTTATTTTTTCCTTGGATGGTGGCGGAGCTCCGCGGGTGCGCTGCTTACGCTCGGGCTGACATCACGTGACCTCCTTCACTCCAGATTTTCAACATTGCCATTTTATCACACCTCCTTATGAGCAGTACAGCTGTCATTTTTCACATCTTGGCCAGAATGTGTTTCCACCCATGTAGCGCACAATGGCGCAGTCGATGTGCGAAATCAATGTATGGAACACATTAAGAAAATCACAGAGACACTGTTCATGAGCAGAGGTCTTAAAATGGCTATGTTGAAAATTTGGTGAAAAAATTCCTAAAAATGACTGTTTTACCAGCGTGCATTGCACAGTTTCTATGCGTTTCGTAAGTTTGCAATTTAATATTTTCACTCCAGATTTTCAACATTGCTATTTTATTACACTTACTTATGAACAGTACAGCTGCCATTTTTCATATGTTGCCCAAAATGTGTTTTCGCACATGTAACGCACAATGGTGCTGTTGGTGTGCGAAAGCAATGTTTGGGACAGATTAAGAAAATCACAGTTACACTGTTCATGAGCAGAGGTCTTAAAATGGCTATGTTGAAAATTTGGTGACAAAAGTCCATAAAATGACTGTGTTACGAGTGAGCATTGCGCAGTTTCCATGCACCCTTGTAAGTTCATGACTTTGTAATATTTTCAGTCTAGATTTTCACCAGTGGCATTTTTCCATGCTTCCTTATGAACAATACAGCTGTCATTTTTCACAACATGGCCGAAGTGTGTTTTCACACTTTCAGTTCATTGATGCATGGTCACTGTGGGAAATCATTGTTCGGGACAGATAAAGAAAATCAGAGTGACACTGTTCATGATCGGAGGCACCAAAATGCCTGAGTTGACAATCTGCTATAAAAAATCCCCAACCTAATTATATTACAGGTGTGCGTTGCACAGTTTCTACGTACGCTCGTCACGTCACCATTTTTTTAAATATTTTTAATGCAGATTTGCAACATTGCCATTTTTTACACCTCCTCATGAACAGTACAGCTGTCATTTTTTACATCCTGTTCGGAATGTTTTTGCACCTGTGGTGCTAAATGCCGTAGTCGCTGTGCATAAGCAGCTTTCGGCTAACAAACTGATATTCCCCCTGTTCATGAGGTGGGGTCAAAAAAAATGTTGAAAATTTGGAGTGAAAATACTAATGAATGCCTGAGGTATTAGGGTTTCCAACCATAATGCCCAACCCTGTAGAGAATGACAGGCATCACGGGTGTGACTTGGGATTCTTGCCTGTAATGCTTATACCATTCCACACCCTGCAGCCAGTGAGAGGTATCGAGGTATGCCTTGGACTCTTTGGCCCCAAAGTTCACCCCATTCTCCTATATCGCACCCATCTCACCGTATTTCCTAATGGAATGGGTACATAAGGGCCGAAGATCCAAGGAACACCGTGACACTTGTCAGTGTCTGCAGGGTGTGGTGTGGTGAAATGGCATGGCCGTTATGCCTGACAACCCAAAGGCACACCCCAATGCCTGTCTCTCTCTGCAGGGTGGTGGTGGGGTTGGCTTCAGTTCAATACTTCACTGCCATTCCTATTACGCAGCTCTGTAACTTCTACACTACCATTGCCAATGCCAGCAAGCAAACATTCGGCATTGACAAATGCTTGTTATGTATGTTCTGTCTTTTAGTTAAGAAAAAGATGTCTGCTGTCACGATTAGTATTTTTTCTTATGATAAGCAAATCAGTTCTCACAAATAATTCTTGAAAAATAAATCCTCACGTTCAGTGGTTTTCTGTTGCCATTTCTATGTCTGTTATCCAAAAAACAAACTTTAAATCCTTTTAACGCTGGATCTGTATAATATTTTTTCATGAAACCATCAATGGCACTACCTCAGCCCAGGCCACAACTACCCTGAAAGTTCCGTGAAAAAATTATGTTCCCCCTGTGGTGTGCTCAGAGAAAAAAAAAAGTTAAATATAGGAAAACAAAAACAGGGTTTGTTCATTTTTTTGCATTATTTGCTGTTCCATGTCTTGAAAACTGCACAAGATGTCAACACAAAACTTTGCACATCTTGAGACTCTGCCAGCCCGACCATAGACACATAGAAACATAGACACATAACATTTGATGGAAGATAAGGACCGCTTGGCCCACATAGTCTGACCATTGTCCCTAGCTGTTTCCTAAATGATCTACGGCCTTATCCTTTCTTTCCTATCGCTAGAGTTCCTTTATGTCTGTCCCATGTGTTTTTGAATTCCCCTACCATTTTTGCCCTACAACCTCTGCCAGGAGGTCATTCCATGGACCCACCACCCCTTCTGTGAAAAAATACTTTCTCATGTTACCCCTAAGTCTACCCCCCTCTATTTTCATATCATGGCCCCTTGTTGTTGAACATCTTTTTTTTTTTAAAGATGCTACCCTCTTGCACCTTTTTTACATGGTTGAGGTATTTGAAAGTCTCTATCATACCCCCTCCCCTCTCTCCTCTCCTCCAGGGAATACATATTGAGATTCTTCAGTCTCGCCTCATATGACTTTTGATGCAGCCCTGCACCATTTTTGTGCCCTTCTCCGAACTGCTTCTACTTTGTTTAAGTCCTTCTGGAGATGCAGCCTTCAGAACTGGATACATTACTCTAGATGAGGTCTCACCAATGTTCTATACAGTGGCATCACCACTTCCTTCCTTCTGCTGGAGATACCTCTCCCCATGCACCCCAGCATTCCACAGGCTCTCCTCACAGTCTTCTCACATTGTTTGGTAACATTTAGATAATCAGATATGATTACTCCCAGGTCCCTTTCCTGTTTGGTGGCCAGCAGTACCTCTGCCCCTGTCATGTACTCCTCCACCGCATTTCTGTGCCCCAAGTGTATGACCTTGCACTTCTTCACATTGAATCTTAGCTGCCACAACCCTGACCACTCCTCAAGGTTGTTTTGGTCCATTTTCATTTTCCCTAACCCTCCTGAAGTATTAACCCTGTTGCAAATCTTCGTGTCATCTGCAAAGAGTCTCACCTTCTGTTCCAGTCCCTCTGCAATGTCGCTTCTGAGAACATGAAAGATGACTGGTCCAAGCACTTATCCCTGCGGGACCATGCTGGTCACCCCCCTCTCTTCAGATTGAACTCTGTTCCCCACCACCCTATGTGTCCTATCACTCAGCCAATTTTTGATCCAGTTTACCACACTGGGACCCACTCCCAGGCTGCCCAGCTTGTTCACTAGCCTCTTATGTGGGACAGTGCTGAAAGCCAAGCTGAAATCCAGGTAGGCCACATACACTGCCCCTCCCTGATCCACCTCCCTAGTCACCCAGTCAAATAAATCTATCAGATTTGTTTGACAAGATCTTCCTGCTGTGAATCCATGCTTCCTCAGATCCTGTGCTTCACTGGATTCAACATATATCACAAACCTTTCTTTTAGTAGTGATTCCATTAGTTTTCCTACCTCCGAGGTCAGTCTGACTGGCCTGTAATTGCCAGACTCTTCCCTGCTCCCATTTTTGTAGAGATGGACTATATTTGCTCTCCTTCAGTCCTTTGGTAACACACCTGTTTCCAGTGAACTGTTGAACAGGGCTGTCAGTGGTGCTGCCAGCACCTCCCTGTGTTCTCTTAATACTCTGGGATGTATCCCATCTGGCCCCATTGCCTTGTCCACTTTTAGAGATTAGCGAGTTCTTTTTAAACTCTCTCCTCCTTAAATGGACTGGTGCTTCCATTGCCTACTTTTGGTCCCTCACCTTCCCCTTCTTCTGTAAATACTGAACAAAAATACTTGTTCAGGATTTTTGCTTTTTCTTGGCCCCCCTCTGCACTTTACCCTTCTTCCCTTTTTAGTCTCACAATCACATCCTTAGTCTTTTTTCTTTCACTAAAGTACCTGAAAAAGTTCTTGTCCCCTTTTGTTATTGCCTGGTCTATTGTTTCTTCTGTTTGCACCTTCCCTACTTCCCAAATTAGTGGCTATTCTGTTGAACACTGCCAAAGTTATTATGGTGCACAAATTGGGGTTTAACATCGAACACCCTTCTGAACCTTAACTATGGGGTACTAACCAGTTAGAGTTCAAGTTAATGCCACAAACATAGGGAAACGTGGCATAAGGGTTTCAAACCATAACTCTGCACCATCCCCCAAGCAGCAAAAGGACACCACTACAGACAGGCATCATGAGGTAAGACAAACAACATAAAACTTTTTCTAAATGACACAAAGTACTATAGCAGTGCTAAGTTACCTTCATGGATTTGTGCCTGTGGCATGCACACTACAAGACACATACTCATTTCTGGCTGCAGATAGAAATCCACAATGCTCAAATTAAAACACTGGCACAGGCATCTGCAACCAAGGATACAAATCCATGATACACAAATTACAAGAGTTCTTTTGTCTGGAGAACAGCAGGTCACTATGCGGCCAGCCCTTCTATAGCTAGAGGACTCATGCACACCATAAGACATGCACACACTTCTGGCAGCAGAAGCAAGACGTGCACACCACAGCTCTGGCTGCAGAACCACAGGCCCCACAAAATCCATGATACCGAAATAGCAACACTACTTCTGTCTACAGAAGTGCAGGTGCCTCATGGACCTGCACTTCTGCAGCTGCAGGTAAGACATACACACTGAGTTCTCTGTGCAGAAAAACAGCCCCCCTGTGGGATGTGCACTTCTGGTACTGCATCAAGAAATCCATAATACCCAAATTGCAATACTAGTTTTGTCTGTAGAAGTGCAGGCCCCTATGGGGCCAGTGCTTCTGCAGCCATAGGTGTAAAACATAGACACTGACTTCTGTCTACAGAAGAGTAGGCTTCTATGGAGTCTGATCTTTTACTGCTGCATACAGAAATCCATTATACCCACATAGCAACACTACATCTGTCTACAGAATTGTAGCCCCTGTGGTGCCAACACTTTTGCAGTCACAGGTACTCATACATGCAGAAAGACATACTCACACATACTGATGGCTGCAGAAGCACAAGCCTCTGTGGGACTTGCACTTTTGCAGCCAGTGATACAAACCCACAAAAGGTACTACATCAGTGCTACTGCATTTGTATCATCTGGAAACAGTGGTATGTTGTTTGTCTTACCTAATGATGGCCGTCTCTGGTTGCTTGTGTGATCTTGTCCTTTTACTGCTTGGGGTGGAGAGCTAGGGTTAGAAATCCTAATGCCACATTTCCCTACTTTTGTGGCATTAACTCTGATTGGTGCATTTACACAGATTTTTGTGAAGAATTTCCTTTTTTTTCCACATCGTGGAATCATATCCTCATTCATGCAGGTCCCTTTAGAACATGTCTGAACAGATGCAGATGTGCAGGTCCTTCTGGGCCTAGTTCCAAGGGAAGAGTCCATCCACATTTAAGTTCAACCAAAGAATTCCATTTTTGGTGCACACAGAAAATGTTAATGCTTAAAAATGCAGTGTCACACTTTAGTGTTGCACTTAATTGAAGGACAAAGAAGTTATTTTGACACTACATCATGAACATGGTAAGTACAATGTGTTAAATTCTGCTAAAAATTTGATTTTACAAAGAGACTGCAAAATCCCCCTTCAACCTTGAAAATTGTCACCATCCTTGTTCATGAGGTAGCGACATGTAAAAAGCTCAAAAACAAATCCCTTGCTTTCTTTCCCCCAACACAACCAGCATTCTACAACTGATGGACATGGGGGTTATCAAAAACTTAAAGAGTCACTACCAGTCACTGGTTGCTGGAAAAATTATCCAAACCATTGATGAAGACAGCAGTGCCCATGCAGCCCAGTTGCAAGAAAGGTGAACTTACTAGGGGTGATCTATATGCTGCAGAGAGCTTGGACCAGTTTCAAACCAGAAACTATCAAGCACTGCTTTGAGAAAGCTGGATTTGCTGGACAGAATTCAGTTCAGGCACCTGAACTAAATCCCACTCAAGATGATGTCCCTATGCCATCATTCATGGACAGTGCTTCTTTCACTGCCTTTGTGGAGATGGATGCATGTGAGCCGACAGAAGGATACCTATCCGATGCTGAGGTGGTTACTGTGGCTAATAGGGATAAAGACACAGATGAAACTTTAACCAGAACTGGCTCATTGGGGTTAACTCCAAGCTTCGGGACAAAGTGACTGCCCTAAACCTAGCTCAACAAATCTCCGAACCCACTCACTTAAACCACAAAACACTGAATCACACTCTTCTGGATTGGTCCCTCACCTCACACTCTCATAGGATACTAGCCTCAGGCCTCCTACAAGATGCCCTAAGCAACCACTATGGCATTTATTCAGTAAGAAAAATCTTCCAGCCAAAAGCTTCCCCACCCAGAATCCTTATGACTAGATCCTACAAATCCCTGGACCTCACCTCCTTACTTAATGACTTGGCCAATTCTGATTGGTCATTCATCAGTCAATCCACCCCCATAGATGAAGCCCTGGAGTTCTTTAAGACCAAGTTCTCTGCTGTTTGAGACCGCTATGCCCCCCTCAGGTGAACCAGAGTCAGAGGCTCTCACCTCCCATGGATCTCAACCGAAATCCTAGCCCTCCTCAGAAACAGGGACACGGCTGACCTCCAGCAATATCTCACATTATGCAATGCAAGCACTAGGAAAATATGCCAAGCAAAAACCAACTATTTCAAAGTCAGATTCAATTCTACCTTACATCACCTGACCACATTCTGGAAAAAGTGGTAATATTGCTTCTCAGCCCTCCATCACAGCCCCCCACTCCTACCCTACAGGTAGGTGGTCTCATCATCGCTGACACCCCAGCAGTGGTCACACATTTTAACTCTCACTTCACAAACTGCCATGCTACTCTTCTGTTCTCACCTCACCTTACACAGCAACCCACCTCTACCACCCCAGCCAGTGCCACACCCACAGCCCACTCTTTCTCCTTTCAGCAGATCACCCTGGATGAGGTGTATAATGCACTGCTTACCCTTAACCCTGATAAGGGCAAATGCCCCACTGGGTTGGACTCCAAAATGCTCCACCTCTCAGCCCCCACCATAGCCAAACCCCTGGCCTCCCTTTTCAACCTATCCTTTTCCCTTGCTGAAGTCCCCTCTGAATGGAAACATGCCACCATAATCCCTTTTCCCAAGGGAAGGGATGCCTCCAACCCAAGCAATTACTGACCCATTTCCCTTCTACCAATCCTGGCAAAATTACAAGAGCATCTAGTACTCTCTCGACTATCACCCTTCCTGGATTCCTCCTCCTTCACCCCCTACCATTCTGGCTTTAGGAAATCCCACTCCACCACCACTTCCTTTCTTAGGCTCACCGACACCATCCTCACTGGTATGTATGCTGACCACATCACAGCTGCCATTTTCATTGACCTAGTCAAGGCATTTAACACTGTCTCCCACTCACTTCTCCTGACCAAACTCACCAATGCTGGACTGTCCAGCTGGGCCACCAGTTGATTCCTCTCATACCTGGTAGGCAGGTCCCAATCTGTCAGAATCAGTTCTTCCACCTTGGCACCCCTCCCTATCTCCACAGGGGTACCACAAGGCTCAGTCCCAGACCTGGTCCTGTTCTCCATATTTCTAAATGACCTGCCTTTTGCCTGCTCACACACCTCTGTCCACATGTATGTGAACAACACTGTGCTGTATACATCTGGCCCCTCAGCCACAGAGGTTATGACCAGATTGCAGCTGGACTTTGTTAAGGTCCTACACTGGCTTTGCTCCAATCAACTCTCTCTCAATGCCAAGAAAACCATCTCAGTAACCTTTGGCACAAGACAGAGACTCTCAAGGCTCCTTTCTCCTATCACATTCCACACCCTGGATGGGATGGCCCTGGAGGCCTGTACCTGGCTTGATCAGCACCTCAACATTTCTGCACATGTTGACTCCATACTCAAAAAGCTGCACCCCAGGCTTGGTGCACTTTACTGCAATCAAGACAGCATCCCAGTACCTTCCCATAGTGCCATCATGCAGAAAATGACCTCCCCATCTTCGGCTATGAGGATGTAATCTACAGTGCCAGTCCCAAGTCCACCTTAGCCAGACTGGACCCCATTTTCCACTCTTTCTGTCACTTTGTCCTGAACTGTCCATACTCCACCCACCACTGTGCCCTCTACCAATCAATGATCCTCACCTCTCTAGATAACCGTAGGCAGTCCCACTGCACCAAGATCACAGCCAAGAACTCATCCCAGTCCCTCCCACCTTACCTCGCCACTGCCCTAGCCAACCCCAGCACCCTAGCATATTCCCTCAGAAACAATGACTCACAGATCTTAGCTATCCCACATAGCTCCACTGCTGTTGGCCAGGCAGTCTTCAGCTACTGCATGCCAAAGTTGTGGAACTCCCTCCCCACAAACATTCATCACTTCTCTTCCTCCCTGCATCTTAACTCCATGCTCCAAGCTCATTTCTCCTCTATCTGCTCATGTGTCTAGGTACTTTTACAGACTACAGAGTAGCAGGACTGTTTACCCATTCTGTGAACATTTTAATGTACATTTTACCTATCCTACTAGATTTATTGTTATATATCAAAACTGTGCCTGTTTGAGTCTGTATCTATTGTTCTCTCAATCTATTTTGTCTTTGTATCTGGACCTAATGTGTAGCGATTGTCCTAATTATGTTTCACACTTTGTATTATGCTTGTCACTCAACTGTGTATGTGTATCCCCTTCCCCTAGGACGCATCTGGAATCTAGCAGAAGCATGTTCAGCATGCCTTCCTGGTTGAACGCTTAAATAAATAAATAAATGGTGGGAAAGAGGACAAGGAGGAAACTAGTAGCAAGGAAGTTTTTGTGTCCACTTCTGATGTACTGTATGGACTTCAATTGGCAATGCAATGATGCCAGCAGAAAGGGCTAGATATGGAATCAGTAATCCATCATCAGTCAATACAGAAGATAAAGCAGTGAAAGATCATTGACTTTTTAAAAGCACCTGCACCAGTTGTAGAGCAGAGCTATGCTGAATAAAGCTCTTAAGTCCAGCAAGCACTAAAAAGCACCACAGTACAAGTCACCTTAACACTACATACAGTACAGTATTTTTAATGAAAAATAAAGTTTTGACTTTAAAAAAAATAAAAGGTCACTAATGTAGCACAAAACACAAAGCAAAACAGCCACCTACTGTTTACATTAGGCAATTACAGCCTTTCAGTACTCTACAGTCTCCTCCAAAAAAGCGTTTTGCTTATGAGAGATTGCCATATAAATGGGATGACCCATAATTCACCAGGATGTCCTGTCTAAATAGCTTGGACTGCATATTCAAAATATAGGACTAAAATAGTGTAAAATTGGCAAGTTATGAGTAAAAGTATACAAGACACAAAAATGGAATTTTGGTGTTGCACATTTTAGTGTCATACATTCATGAGCTCCCCTAATATGTGTGACACCAAAATTTGTGCCACTAAATTTTTGTATTGCACTTTATTGTTGCATTAAAATGTGTGTCACAAAAATTGTGGCCCTACATCATGAACATGCTCACTAGAATGTTTTAAATCCTGCCCAAAAGGTGGTTTCACAAAGTGACCGTGAAATCACCTTCTGAACTGTACTTGAAAATTCTCGTCACCCTTGTTCAGAAGGTAGGGTCCTGTAAACTGTATATTCAAAGCTGGGGACTAAAATATTGAAAAACAGCCAAGCTATGTGTAATCGTATGTGTGACACAAAAATTGAATTTTATTGTCTCACATTTTAGTGTCACACATTTGTATGCAACACTAACATGTGTGACACAAAAATGTTATTGTCATTAAATTTAGTGTTGCACTTCAGTGTCACATTTAAATGTGTGACACAGACATAATTTTGACCCTACATCATGAACACGGATGCTTGAACATGTAAAATCCCACCCAAAATGTGGTTTTGAAGAGTGATTGCAAAATCACTTTTTGACCTCTGCTTGAAAGTTCTCACCATCTTTGCTCATGCGGTATGGTCACAAAAACAGTATATTCAAAATTTAGGACTAAAATATTGTTAAATGGCTAAGTTATCAGTAAAGATATGGGAGACACAAAAATTTTATTTTAGAGTTGCACATTTAAGTGCAATCCTAAAATGCACCACACTAAAATTTAGGTGTTGCACTTAGCACTGAGTGAGTGTCCCACTTTAGTGTTGCACTTACATGTGCGACATGAAAATTATGTTGACCATACATCATGAACATGGTTGGTAGGATGTCTTAAATACCGCCCAAAAAGTGCTTTCACAGAACAACTATGAAATCACCTTTCAACCTGTACTTGAAATTTCCCACCATCCTTGTTCATGAGGTAGGGTCATGTAAACTGTATATTCAAAATATGGGACTACAACATTTTAGGATGGCCAAGTTATGAGTGAAGATATGAGAGACACAAAAGTGGAATTTTAGTGTCACACATTTAAGTGCACCACTAAAATGTGTGACACAAAAATTTTACAGTAGCAAATTTTAGTATTGCACTACAGTGTTGCACTTAGATGTGCAACATGAAAATTATTTTGACAAAATGAACATGGCCAATAGAATGTGATAAATCCTGTCCAGAAGGTAGTTTCACAGAGTGACTATGAAATCAGTTTTCGACTTCTACTTGTAAATTCTCACAATCCTTGCTCACGGGGTAGATTCATGTAAACAGTATAGTCAAATGTGGGACTAAAATAATATAAAACAGCCAAGTTATGAGTAAGGTATGTGAGACACAAAAATTGAATTTTAGTGTCACAGATTTTAGTGTTGCACTTACATGTGTGGCACAAAAATTATTTTGACCCTACATCATGAACATAGTCACTAGAATGTGTTAAATCCTGCCCAAAAGGTGGTTTCACAGACCGACAGTGAAATCAACTTTTGACCTGTACTTGAAGATTCCCACTATCCTTATTCGTGAGGTAGGGTCATGTAAACAGTATATTCAAAATCTGGGACTAAAATATTGTAAAACAGCACAGTTATGGGTAAAAGTATGTGAGACACAAAAATTGAATTTTAGTGTCACACATTTAAGTGCAACACTAAATCAGCAACATTATAATTTATGCGTCACACAGCCAAAGTCCCACAAAGGTATTTCTGGCTCATTTTGGGAAAAAAAAAACAGAATCTTGCTTAGCTGTTCCCATTTAGCAATATCCATGTGTTTGTTGATTTCAGATTCTTCATTTTTATGTATTTTTAGTTTAAAAAAAAAAAGATGGTGGTTTTTATGACCCAAAAAAGTGTAAGAGCAAAATGCTCTCGAGACACAAGCATTTTCAGGTCACATCAGAGGGTTATCCAAAAACCCTACTGTGCATGTTCAGGAAGAAAACTTTAAATCTTTTTAACTCTGGAACTGGTAATATGTTTTCATGCAACCTTCAAAAGGCAATACCTTGGCACAGACCACTTCTATCATAAAAGTTTCAGAAAAAAAATTCCATACTGTCTAGGTTGCAGGAGAGAGCAAAAAAAGTGTATTAAGTACAGGAAAAAAGTTAGATTTAATGGTAAAAACAACATTCTGTTTCTTGAAAACTGCACAAGCTGCCATTAGAAAACTTCTCATGTGTTGACAGCTTGCTTCCAAGACAACACATGCCAAATTCTGGGGAATTTTGTTGAATGCCACAAAAGTTATTAAGGTGCAATAATTGGGGTTTACCATTAAACATCATACTCAACCTCAACAATACTGTCACTATTGCACCATAAGACACACACACATATATATATATATATATATATATATATATATATATATCATATTTTTAAACATTTGGTAACCAGGAAAGACACACTGAACCAGGTCTCATTTCCAGGTGCAACCTGGGGAAATATATCACATGTTTTATATATATACAGTATATATATATACACACACACCATGGGGGTGAGACCAGTTCCAGTGAGATAAATCATGTTATTTTCACGGCAGTGGAATAAATCCTCCTGACATCAGTAGAGTTAAAATAAATACCATTTATGGCCAGCCCGGTGGCACAGAGGATTGAGGCACTGGCGCCTTACCTCAGCCCATGCCGGTGACCTGGGTTTGGGAACAGACTCAGGATGTCAGGGGCTGGCAGGGGCAGGAGAGGATTGAGCATCCATAGGACTGCTCTCCTGTCCTCTCCTGGGGTGGGTAGTGGGTTGTCATCATGCCGCAGCAGCTTCTGGTGGAGACCAGGAGCAATGCCAAAGCATGCAGGAGGGATCAACTAGAAAAGCGGAAATACTGCTACACAGCAACAGAATGATGGCTGCCCAGCTCTCTGAGGCAATCCAGGTCCTACCGAGCTCTTTTCTCAGCATCACCCCCGGGTCCAAGTGTTGCACTGGTCTGCCCCACCTTGGCTGGTGCTTTCCCCCTCAGAGGAGAGGGACCCTTTCAGTGAAGGGTTACACCGGGTTACCCTGGGAGCTGGCTGCGATGTGAGGCAGAGGCTTGGAGGATGGATGGGTCAGGGGTCAGCCTTGGCAACCCCAAAGGAGTGGCTGCCATGAGCACATAGGGGTAAAAAAAAATACTGTTTATACCTACTCTGCTGACGTCACCCACCTACATGTGAAAGCACTAACAAACGGCTCTCTAATTTGCCTACTTCTCAAACACTCCCTATAATCTAACGAACACTATTAACATACATAATCACACTAACCTGCAGCAGTACTTTTTACTGTAGAAAGCAGCGGATCTCTCATGCTGCATTTCAAAATACATCGGATTCTGACTCAGCTTGAAGCACACGACGGCCGTGAACAGTCATCTGATTTACATCTCCAAACGTACAACTAGACATATTGCATTGTATTAAGTTTAGTATGCTTTAAAGTTGTGATTTACCAGCTTGTTTACTTTAAAATACTTGTTCCAGAACTAAAAAATAAACATAGCACTGTCTCGCAATAGCGACACTGCTGTAACGAACACTCCTGTAAAAGTAACGCAGCGAGCAGCACAACAAATGTGAAATCTGCACCAAGCATTATAAACATATATCCCAAAACATGTAAATAAACACTATATTCACATCCATAAATAAAGAGACATACCTGCAAAAACAAATCTTCAGTATTGCTCCCAGCACCAAATGTAAGAATGCCCCCCCATGAAGTCAATCAATAACCAGAACACACCACACCTAATCAAAACACACAAACACATCAACCAATAGCAGCACACTTTATCACTCATTCATACAAACTCACACACACTACCACAACATAGCACCTGCATGAGTGCAACTTGAATGAACCTCACAATACCACACATCTCTCTCACTGAAATCTGTCTCACCCCCATGGAACAAATAGCACACATGATGTGCAGATCATGGAATATGTAAAATATTCTCACTCCTGCATTGTGAGCACTGGATATTTCACTCTGCAGGAGTGAGAATATTTTCTATATTCCACTCCTGCCCATCATGTATCCTATATATATATATATATATATATATATATATATATACATATATATATATATATATATTATATATATGGAAATTGAATCTTGATATATTCTTTGCAAAAAAAACTCCATTAATACATCAGTTAGGGTTAAAGTGGGACAGATCAGAAGGACCTGTGGGAAGGGCAACACGGTGATTGTGGGGGACTTCAACCTGCCAGGAGTGTATTAGGGTACCCCAGTCACCACAAATAGAAGGGAGTAGGTACTTTTATTCATCTTCCAGGACAACTTCCTACTGCAGATGGTCAATGAGCCAACCAGGTTAGGGAACACCCTAGACCTTGTGCTGGCTAATGGTGAATTTGTGTGGGAGCTGGAGGGGGATGAACCACTGGAAGTGAATGACTATCACTTGGTGTGGTTCATGATGCACATGGGAAAAGAGGGAGTTGGAACCAGCACAAAGGTGTTAGGCTTTAGGAGGGCCAACTTCAGGAGGATGGGGAAAATAGTACAGGGGTATCTGACCAGAATCCATCCATATATGGGCACTAACCAGAAGTGGGAGTTCATTAAACTGGAAATTAAGGTGGCAACAAAACATGTACAAGGGTCCAGAGTAAGAGGGCTGGGACTAAGAAAACTAGCTGGGTGAGTAGAGGGGTCATGGAAAAAGTAAGGAAGAAAACAGCCACCTTTAGAAGGTATAAAAAAACAGGGAGCGGGGAGGACACAGAGGAATACCTGAAGGAGTTATGGGAGGTGACAAGAGCAGTCACGGCAGCCAAGGCATCCAGAGAACTCAGGCTAGCACAGGGCATTAAGGAGGGGGAGAAAGACTTCTTCCGGTACATCAGGGAGAAAAGGAGTTATAAGGACCAAATACTGTAGTAAGGATTAAGAGGATGGGGGTGGGTGGAAATGGGGGCAGAATAGGCAGAGGTATTAAATGAATACTTATTTTCAGTATTTACTGAAGAGAAGGGGGGGCTGTACCCAAGGGTGGGTAGGAGAGAAGGCATGGGGAGTAGGTGGCAGACAGGAAAATCCCAGTGGGCAGAGTAAAGGAGCGCTTGAGGGCACTGAGGGTGGACAAGTCTCCTGGACCAGATGGCATGCACCCCAGGGTACTGAAGGAGCTGGCAGAAGTCCTGGCAGTACCCTTGGCAGACCTGTTCAATACCTACCTGGACTTGGGGCATGTACCTCAGGACTGGAAGATGGGGCATGTGGCACTCCTTTACAAGAGTGACCCCAAGGATGAGCCAGGGAACTACAGACTGGTAAGCCTCACATCCGTCATGGGAAAGCTGATGGAGACAATCCTGAAGGAGAGGCTGGTTTCCCTCCTAGAGGCTAATGGACTGCAGGATGGTAGGCACCACTGGTTTGTCTCAGGCAGATCCTGTCAGACCAACCTGGTGAAGCACTATGACTGGGTAACTAGGCAGTTAGACAGAGGCCATGCAGTGGATGCCCTGTACCTGGACTTCAGTAAGGTACTCAGTTCACTGTTGCATGGGAGGCTAGGAAGTAAGCTGGAAGGCAGAGAGGTGGGGGCGAAGTTGGTGGGATGGGTAGTGAACTGGCTGCAGGGGAGACAGCAGAGGGTGGTGGTGGGAGGGGAGCTCTCAGCTCCCAGGGCAGTAACAAGTGGGGTGTCACAGGGCTTTGTACTGGGGCCGGTGTTGTTTGGAATCTTCATAGCAGACATCTCAATAGGCATCAAGATCAAGATTAGTCTGTTTGCAGATGACACCAAGATGGGAGCAGTAGTGAATGACTTAGGAGGCTGGCAGGGGTTGCAAAATGATCTGGTGAAATTGGAGGCCTGGTCGGACACTTGGAAGCTGGGGTTCAATGCCAAGAAGTGTAAGGTGCTATATTCTGGTGCAGAAAACCCAAGGATGAACTACCAGCCTGGGGGGATTCAACTAGCCAAGACATAAGAGGAGGAGAAGTATCTGGGGGCAATCATAATAGGAGCAATGAACAACTCAGCACAGTGTACAAAGGCAACTGCAAAGACCAATAAGATGTTGGGTTGTGTTGCCAAGGGAATATCCTCCAGGAGGGGGGAGGTGATACTGCCACTATATAGGTCACTGGTTAAACCACACCTGGAGTACTGCGTGCAGTCCTGGCAACCGTACCTGAAGAAGGACATTAGGTTACTGGAGGGGGTGTAGCACAGGGCAACAAAGATGATCCAGGGGCTAGGGGATTTACCCTATGAAAGCAGGCTGAGGGAGTTAAACATGTACTCCTTGGAGGATAGGGGGGACATGATTGAAACCTTCAAGTGCATGAAAGAAATAAATAAGACAGGCATGGAGGGACTCTTCAAATTAAGAGGGGAGAGGCACTCGAGGGCATGAGCTGAGATTGGAGGGGGGAAGGTTCAGGAGGGAAATGAGGAAACACTTCATTATAGAGAGGGTGGTGCCTGGGTGGAACTCATTGTCATAGGAAGTGGTATCCTGCAGAACAGTGTGCTGCTTCAAACAGGGATGTGACAAGGTAAGGGGAGGGTCAAGGAGGGAGGAGGGTAGGAGGGCAGCTGTGGTATAGGGCTGCTAGCTGCTGGCAATTTCGTATGTTTGTTAAGCAACTAAAGTAGGGTAATGTGGTGTTAGGGTCTGGGTTCCCAACAATGGAATGTGATGCTCTCCCTATTCTCATACACTGTACACATCTCAGCTACTTTACTGATGGAAGGTGGTGAACATTAGGCTGGAGAATCCCAAGGTACACCTAACGCCTGATTTGCTATCTGCGGGGTGGGGTTCGGGGTGTTAGGGTTGGGAACCCTAACACCACATTTTCCTTCTTTTGTTGCTTTAACTCTAACTGATGCATTAACAGAGTTTTTTTTTTTTGCAAAGAATTTACTTTCTTTCTGAGATAGTATAATCATATCCTCTTTTGCCTGTGGAGGGCCCTGCACTCCCATTCCTCCATAGATGTATACATGTATGTTGGCATGGAAGCATTTCAACTAAAACATCAACCAAACTATCAGCATAGCCATGTTATTACCCCACATTATGAACGCTGTACTGAGAATGTTCAAATCCCCTCCAAAATGTCATACGCCACTGCAACGTCATTCAATGCCACAGGTGAGAAAACATATTTTGGCATGGATTTGAGAAATGACAGCTGTCACATTCATGTGGTGATATAAAAAAAATGACTATGTTGAAAATTTCAGGTGAAAATATTTAAAATTCCTGAAGCTACAAGCGAGCATAGGTAAATTTAAATGCAAGCACATAACTTTGTCATTTTATGTATTTTGACACTAAATTTGCAACGTAGACTTCTTATAATCCCACCTCTTGAACAAAGGCAGTGAAAATTTTCAAATCATGTCCAAAAAGTGATTTTGCCAAGTGACTGTGAAATTGCCTTTCTGGGCAGATTTGTGAAATACCAGTGACACTGTCCATGAGCTTGGGTCCAAAAAATGGCAAGTTGAAAATTTGGTGTCAAAATATGTAAAAATGGCTGAGTTATGCATCAAAGTTGAAAATCCAATTGAAATACTGTACATTGAACCACATTTACACTAGTCTCTCATATTGCAGTCACCGGTTTCCAGCAGTTAAGATGTGTCTTTGATCAGAGAGTGGCTCTTCAACCTGGGACCTGTTCAGGTGAGTGAGGGTATGTGGAGATGTAGTGGGGTGGGTGCTAAGTGGGAGGGGGGGGAAGATTGGCGAGGGACATTTTATGTTTAAAAAAAACCCCACCAAGAACTGTTTTCTTTATTTCAGGTACTGCGACAGCATTGGAGGGTGGGGGGTGGGGTGCCACTAGACACCAGGGAAATATTTTTTTTTATAAGGGGCACAATGATCAGTGGATAAAGTGTGCCACTAGACACCACGGAAAAATGTATTTTATAACGGGGATGAAAATCATTGGATGGGGGTGCCACTAGACACCATTGAAACAAAAGGAGACAGGAAATGGAGATCGGTGGGTGGGGAGTGCCATTTGACACCAGGGAAACAAAAGCAGAGAGGGGGTGTACATCAGAGGGTGGGGAATGCCACTAGACAATAGGAAAATACTTGGAATGAACAGATCGTGGGGTGAAGGGTGCCACTAGACACCAGGGAAATACATGGCAGTACTGGGGATGGCAACAGAATGAAAGGCAAAGATCCTTCCTTCATGAAAAAGGATCATTTTTTGTAACTTGTGATATGAAAAAGGATTCTTTTTTCATATCATGTGGTCATGAAAAAAGATTCATAATAGTAAAAAAACAAACAAACAAAACATTTCCAGGGCATGATTGCAACTGTGAAGTGCAGATTACACTTAATGGGGTCCAGATTACCCAGATAGACATGTTGGTGTCTCTCAATGATGTCAGTTTTGTACCTTTTGAATACATATATACATACATAAATATATATATAGGTATATGTTTGTTTTGTTTTAAATGAAAACAAGATGGTTGCAAACAAAAAAGGAATATTCCAGTATGAAACAGGATTTCGTTTTCATTTCATACATCTATACTGAAGTGCTTACTGAGCATGCTCAGAATTTTTTTTTTCCGAATTAAAAAATGTAATAACTTTGACATGTATTATTATTTTTTTCACCAGACTAACAAAAGGCACATCTGTGGCTAGTCCCTTTCTGCCTGAAAAATTCAGAGCAGGATTCCAAACCGTCTGGGCTGTAGGCAAGTTCAAAGAAAAACCCAGCAAAGTCAATAAGCGAAAGTCAGTTTTTCACCTGTCCAGAACTCAGGAACCACACATCCGACCAGAACATAGCTCATCAGATCCAGAGATCTACCCTGGGTGACAGCGCATGCAAATTTTCATGCAAATCTGTTGAATGGTTTCAAAATTATTAAAGTGCAAAATATCGTATTTAACACTGAAGTGCCTACTCAACCCTAACTATAGGAGCGCGGTCCACCCCTATAATACTGACAGATAGATAGATGGGTAGATAGGTAGATAGGTAGATAGGTAGATTGATAGATAGATAGATAGATAGATAGATAGATAGATAATGATAGATAGATAGATGATTATATGTATATGTGTGTGTGTGTGTATATATATATATATATATATATATATATATATATATATATATATATATGACAAAGAACCTCTGTGCACAAGCACTGAGGAAATGGTTACCCAAAGGGCATTTGGCTGAGAAGCCAAGTTTCAAAAACACAAAATCACATATGCCCCACAATGCAAAGCATCATGGGCTGCATATGCAAATCACCACAGAATATTAAGCTGGTTCAACTTTAAGCAAAAATGCATGATGCCGAAAGGCCTCTCACACAGTTTGCAAAGGGTGCCAACAGAAGACATAGACACTAATTTTGTCCTACCAGGACTCATCAGTATCTCTCTCTCTCTCTCTCTCTCTCTCTCTCTCTCTCTCTCTCTCTCTCTTTATATATATATATATATATATATATATATATAAACACACACACACATAAGGAACATGCATAGTGGAGCTATGTGATACATGATTTATCTATGCAAGTGGTGTTCAATCTCAGGTAACCTCAAGAGCAGTGTGAGGCCCAAGCCAAGTGTCCGAGGGCAAATACCATGGGATTGATATTCAATGAGCCCTTAGATCACCACAGTTTTCAGTGATCTAGGGCTGCAAAAAGTCAGGGTGTATCAGGGATCCTGTGTCCAATTTTTTAAAAATGGGGGTCCCTGTACCAAAAAAACAAGAGCTGCTGTAGTCAAAGGGTTGGGCCAAACATGTGGTGCACCTGCAGAGTTCGACAGAGTGATCCATCACTCTCCCGGTAAGTCTGGATGAACAACGGAGGTGGGGAGTTAATCTGGCTGGAAGGTGGGGACTGGAGGCCACTGGAGCAGTGGGGGGTGTCACAGGATACAATGAGGGCACAGCAGCACTGAAAGGCAGCAGAAGAGGCACCTGGCAGAGGTGTCATATGGTGCAGCAAACAGCCACTCAGACCTGGTTGGGGGTTGACATGGCAACATCATCATGACACAGACCCCAGGAAGAAGCAGGCCTGGCATTTGCCCCACAGGATCCACAGTCCCCTACATGGACAGGTGGCAGTGGGTGCAGGTTGCGTGGAGTATGTGGTGAACAGATATGTGCCCTGGGCACCGAGACATTCCCCTGGTATACAGCCCCCCTGCATAGCATCTGGTGGATGTCAGACTACACTACTGGGGACTGTGGGTCCTGTGAGGCAGGTGCCAGAGCTGCTTTTACCTGGGGTCCATGTCATGATGGTGTTACCATGCCAACCCCCCTACCCAGTCCAAGCGGCTGTCTGCTACTCCATATGGCACCTCCACTAGGTGCCTCCTCTGCTACCTCTCCAGTGCTGTTGTGCCCCCATCATGCCTATAGCACCCCCACTGCTCCAGTGGCCCCAGGTCACCTCCTTCCAGACCCACACCCCACTCACTGCCCTGCCAGGTAGTGGCAAAGGGCCCTTAGACCAGCTCCTGGCTGATTTAACCTGAACCCCCCCCCTTGCGACCATGGCAGGGCTTCTGGAATTGCAAACAAAGGGAAGGTTTAACCTGCTGTGGTGCAACCTCCCTTGTGACCTGGTGCACAGGTGCTTCTGCAACAAGGGTGGCACAGGGTGGCTTAGATGCATGGCATCTGTTTTGACACAGCCAGTGTTCGAAAATTGGGATAGCGTAAACGTTGACTTGAGGTGCCACTTGCATCATACCTGTTTGGTGCAAGAATCTTGCATTACATTTGTCAGTTTGAAAATCGAGCCCTATGAGTATAGATAAATTATGTGTCACACAAGCTCCCCCCTGCATATTTCATTTATCAAATAGGGATGCTTTCCGATAGTACAGATACATTTGTTTTAAACTGTTTAATTTTTTTAAATAAATTTTAGTTTTCCCTGTGTAAGTCCACTGAACACAGTGGTTGCTAAGCAGTTTAGGTGTCAGCGTGGCTCAGTTGGTAGTGTATCCACCTCTGGACCAGAAGGTCGTGGGTTCTCGTCCCACACCGGGATGGACTTGCACCTAAAAATTGCTGGCATCCCAGTGCAGTATTGGGGGGTGCTGTACTGCTGGGGTGTGCCGTCCTTTGGATGAGACGTTATACCGAGGTCCCTTCTGCCCATCCTGTGGGTGTCCAGATGGAAGTAAAAGAACCCAGGGTACTCTTCGTAAAGAGCAGGGAACATTCCCAGTGTCCTGGCCAGCATTCCCCTTCCCATAAACCGGTTCATGCAATTATCCAGGCTGTGTGTGGGTGGTGATGTGTGATATGGCTGCCACCACACATTCAGTCACTTCACTACCAGTCTAGCATTGTTTGTAAAGCACTTTGGGATACTGTGTATGAAAAGCGCTACATAAATGCTGATTCTAATACTGATTCTGAGTTTCTATGGACGCTTGTATGTCCTGATGGCCTGACGCTCCCAACAGGCTTTTGTACTGCTAGATCTAGAGAGCTGAGAGGAATTTTTAAGAAAACATGGTGACTGCTGTTAGCAAGTGGAAAAGAAGAGACCTGGCAAAAAAAAAATGATAAACTCTATGGCTTATTTAGTAGTGTGTCCATTTTGAAATTTACTGAACATGTCCTTTATATTTTGGAACACAATTCTGCACCATCTAAACTGTAAATGAGAGCAAACAGTCATGTATTAAGTATAGGAAAAAACACTACACTTCTCTGAACATCAACAGTCCCATATCTCAGAATCACATAAGATACCAACACTAAACTGTTCCCGTCTAGAGAACATGCCACCAATACTATGCATGTCGCAATTTGGGTTATTTCATCGAACGACACCAAAGTAATTAAGGTACAAAAATTGGGATTTAACATTGAACACCCTACTCAAGCCTAATGATATTCATTGCAAAAAACTGCATTAATGTACACATTAGGGTTGAAGAACCTCCCCCCACCCCCCGCCTGTAGCCTCCTGTCTGAAGCACACAGTACATAGTACATGTTCAAGCCAGTGCTTTAGAGGCATGTACTCTTTGGAGGTAGAGGAGTCACATGTAACCAACATAATCGGGAGGCAGTATAGAGCAGTGGTTTAAGGCTCTAAGCTGCAAATCTGGAGATGTGGGTTTGAATCCCACAGCCCCCCTTGCATATACTGTGTGACCCTGAGCAAATCACTTAACTTCCCTGTTCTCCCAGGTTGCACCTGTAAACAAGCTTTCAGCTTAGTGTGTCTTACCTGGTTAAACAATTGGAAATATAATCTATCACAGGCTCTGCGTGAAGCAAGAGATCATGTTTATGAACAAATGAACATATGAAATTGCTAGCAGATACAGGCCATTCGGTCTATCTAGTCTGCTCAAGTGTGCAGCACTTCAGTCTATTAGACTGCAGCCGCCCCTCCTCCCTCATATGCCCTCCCCCCGTCTCCCACCCCCTCCCGATTTGTACCCTCCTCTTGAATTGTCCTACCCCCTCTTGAAGCCCCCAACACTCTTCAGTGATATGACTTCCTCTGGCAGAGCATTTCACCCTGCCACCACCCTTTCTGTGAAATAGTGCCTCCTCAGTTCCCTCTTGAACCTGCCCCTTCCGACTTTATAGAGTGTCCTCTAGTTTCTCTTTTACCCTTCAGATTGAACATACACCTGGTGTCTACTTTGTTCAAACCCTTCAGGTACTTGAAGGTCTCAATCATATCACCTCTCTCCCTTCTTTCCTCCAGGGTATACATATTGAGCTTTCTCAGTCTCTTCTCATATGGCCTGTCCCCCAAACCCAGGATCATTTTTGTTGCCCTGCGCTGTACCCTCTCCAGTAGTTTGATGTCCCTTTTCAAGTAGGGGTGCCAGAATTGCATGCAGTACTCTAGGTGCGGTCTCACCAGAGACCTGTACAGGGGCAAGATGACCTCCCCACTTATAGAAGTAATCCCCCTTGCTATGCACCCCAGCATCCTGTTTGCCTTCGCTGTTGCCTTCCTGCACTGAGCAGAGTGGTTCATCTTCCTGGTTACCAGCACTCCCGGATCCTTCTCCTCCTTGGATTTTGTTAATGGGACACCCTCCAGCCAGTAATTGTGTCCTGGGTTCTTGCCTCCTAAATGCATCACTTTGTACTTCTTGGCATTGAAACCAAATTGCTAAGTGTCAGACCATTCCTCCAGTTTTGCCAAATCCTCCTGAAGTTCTTTTGCTCCCTACCCCTCATCTACCTTGGCACAAATCTTTGTGTCATGTGAGAAGAGACTGATCTTGCTCTTATTCCCTACTGCAATGTCAGCTATGAAAATGTTAAACAGAACCTGTCCCAGCACCGAGCCCTGTGGTACACCACTTATTACTGCCCTGGGTTCAGATGCCTCCCCCTACTACTACCTTCTGCTGTCTACCCTGCAGCCAGTTCTCAACCCATCTGACCAGTTTCCTCGCTACTCCCAGACTCTTCGACTTGCAGGTCAGCCTACAGTGTGGCACCGAGTCAAAGGCCTTGCTGAAATCCAGGTAGGAGACATCCACTACATGTCTGTTGTCCAGTGCCCTCATAACCCAGTCGTAAAAATCAACCAAGTTTGTCTGGCAGGATCTGCTCAAGACAAACCCATGCTGCCTGCTGTCCTGGAGATTTTTGTCCCAAGTAATTGCACCAGTCTTTTCTTGAGGATTGTCTCCATCAGTTTTCCCACAGTTGCAGTAAGGCTCACCAGTCTGTAATTCCCTGGTTCATCCTTGGGCACACTCTTATAGAGAGGTACCACATGTGCTTCCCTCCAGTCCCTGGACACGCACCCCAAGTTCAGAGAGGTATTGAACAGGTCTGCCAATGGCCCTGCCAGGTTCTCTGCCAACTCTCTCAGCATCCTGGGATGGACTCCATCTGGGCCAGGTGCCTTGTCTGCCTTCAAGGACTTAAGGCCCTCCATCACCCTTTCCACCATGATTTCCCCATCTGTGGTTGCTTCTCCCCCACCCTCTCCCACCTCACCCTTCTTCTCAGGTACGGGCCCATCCCTCTTCTTGGTGAAGACTGAACAGAAATATTCATTAAGTACTTCTGCCTGCTCAGCTCCCTTTTCTACCCACCCACTTCCCCTGCTGATCCTAATAATTTGATCCTTGTTCTTCCTCTTCTCTCATATATCTGAAGAAATCCTTTCCACCTCCTTTGATCACCTGCGCTAACCTCCATTCCCTAGCCGCCTTTTCTGCCCTTACCACTCTGCTCATTTCTCTGGATTTCTTTACATATTCTTCTCTGTCTTCTGCCCTGTTGGATCTCTTGCAGATCCAAAATGTATTCCTCTTTTTCCTCACCTTCTCCATGACCTCTACTCATCCAACTTAGTTTCTGGGTCCTGGCTTTTCAGCCAGTCCTGCCTTGATGACTGCCCATTTTTGTTCCATGTCCATTTCTGGGCAGATGCTTGCCATATGACTTTCCAGCATGTGTCCCATCCTGCCAAAGTCTGACCTTTTGAAGTCCAGGACCCTAGTTTTTGTAGTGGCTACTTCCTTACCCAGATTGATTGAGAACCACACTGTGCGGTGGTCACTGCTTGCTAGAGGTTCCTCCACCCTTACACATCTGACCTGTTCACCATCTTCCAGTACCAGGTCTAGTATATTCCCCTCCCTCATTGGCTCCATTACGCTCTGGATAAAGAAGCTATCCTGAAATGCTTCCAGGAGGATCTGCACCCTGGCACAAGTTGTTACTGGGATGCTCCAATCCACCCCCGGTAGATTAAAATCCCCCACCACCACTGTGCTCCCTTTGCCACTATGCCTCCTTATCTGCTCCCCCAGTTCCCTGTCAATGTCATTCTTCTGGGATGGAGGTCTATAAACAACACCCAGACAGATCTTGGTCCCTTTATAGCTGTGTATTTGCAGCCAGATTACTTCCGACCTGCCCTCCTCCCCTTCCTCCCTATTACATCTGATCCCTTCCCTTAGATAAATGTCACCCCCCCAGCCTTTCCTTTATCTCTGTCCCTCTGGAATAGTTTGTACCCTGGGATGATTAGGTCCCAGTCATGGTGCCTGGTTGTCCATGTCTCAGTAATGGCAGCTATGTCCACTTCCCCCTCAGTCATCAATGCCTGCAACTCTGCCAACTTGTTCCTCAGGCTCCTAGCATTTAGTTAAACAATTCTCCATGGTTCTCCTATCATTTCTGCTTCCTGACCCTTCACTTCAACCCCTATTTCGCATAAGGTCATATCTATGCCTGTGGTGGGGAAGGTCCATGGGACCCCCTCTCCTGGTGATTCCCAGCTACAATGCCTTCCCCCCACCTAGTTTAAATGATACCTCTCATTGATGAAATTCCCTCAGCTTCTGCTTCAACACCTGTGACCCTGCCCTGCTGAGGTGTACCCTATCCCCTGCATAAATATCTGTGTTATCCCATGTGCTACCCCAGTCCCCCACCAATCCATACCCCTTGATCCCACACCATTCCCTCAGCCACTTGTTGAAGTCACTGATTCTTCTCTTCCTGTCTGTACTAGCCTTTGGCACTGGGAGAACTTCTGAGAAGGCTACTGTTGTTCCCTCTTTGCTGCTTAGTTTTCCCACTTCCCTGAAGCTGTCTTGTACCTCCTCTATCCTTCTCCCTTCCAGGTCATTTGTTCTCAGGTGCACCACAATGTGCGGCTTCCCCTCTACCTTCCCCACATATCTGCCCTTGTGCTGCCCCACTTTACTAGCTGCCATGCCTGGCATACATTCTACCCTGATGTTACTTTTTCTGGCATCCCTTCCCCCCATTTTATACCCTTAAGTATAGAATCCCCTAGAATTATGACTCTCTGATGCTTATCCTGCTCACCCTCTTGTTGACCTTCACTCCGCTGCTCCCCAACTTGTGAGGCCCTCTTATCCCCCATCCCACCTCCCGTTTGCCTCCCCTAACCTTTGCCCTGTCCTCTTCCCCCTCGCAAATATGACCAGGGTACTGACCTCCACCTCTGAACTATTTTTCGTCTGTTGAACCTCCCACTTGCACTCATTTGTTGCTCTGTCCACCACACTACCACCTCCTCTGCTATTACTTCCCCATGTTCTCCCTGAAATGTGGCCCTCCCCCACTTGTACTCCCCTCCTCTCCCTATCCTTAGCATTCCCCAGGCTGCCTCTTGCTTTCCCCATCCTCCTGTCTCCTTGCTCCTTTCTTACCTCTGGAGAGACTGCATCGACATCACCTCGGTGATCCCCCCACCACTGTGTCTTCTTGGTGTACTGCCTACTGCCTCCCCACTGTGTAACTTTTCCCCTGTAGCATCCTCTCCCTGCTCCTTTACTGTAACTTCCCTCTTCTCTGCTACCTGGTCTTCCGGTGTAGCCAATGCTGAGAATCTGTTTGCAGTGCTAATCTCCTTTCCTTGAATGAGTTCAGTGTCCCTTCCCACAGGCTGATATATTTGCTCCAAACCAGTCTTAGTCATGCCCCTGTGCCTGACCCTCCTCCAGTCATCACTTACTTCCCTTGGCTGCACCCACTTGTGAGGCCCTTCTGCTGTCCCACCTAGTTCCCCCTTATTTTTGCCTGTTTTGAGCTCATTTAGATGCCTCATTAGTTTCCCCTCCTGGCTGTGTTCCCCCCTATTCTGTCTCCTCCATGCCTCCAGTTCCCTCCTCAAACACCCTATTTCCTGCCTGAGCTGGCCCACCTGCCAACACACCCTACAACCCCTTAACCTCGAAGACACTCTCAGGAATATGGCTGCTCCACATCCTTGGCAACATACAACCCTTCCCATCTCCTGCCCTATTTGACTGCCCCTGCTCATCCTCTCCTCCCTTAACCTGATGATATCCCTCTCCATGAAACCCTGCCGCCACCTTGGAGTCCCCATGTCTGTATAGGAAATATGCGGCCCTCCCAGTTAGGTTCTTCCCTGTCTACCAGCGTGGCCTGCTACCTGCTGACCTCCCTGCTGACGCCCTGCAGATGCTACTTAAGATCCTTCACTCCTGCTTTGTGGCACTCAAGCTTCAGGGTCTCTTGGTCCCCTTTAAAATATAATTGGATCCCAGCCCCACTATTTTCAGGTCTGAGTCACATGACCACCCCTTCCCCTCCTGTATATTTCCCAACCTCTCCCTCCCTCCGTTTAATGCCCCCCTCCCAGCCATGACAAAATCATTTGTTTTGAAGTTACACTGTTTAATCACACAACATACATTGCCATCTCATGAAATGCTACCTCAAACCTAAAAGAAAACAAACAGCACAGAGAAAGTACTTATCTTCTAGCTCCAGCTGTCCTACCTCCTTCTTCTCAGTTTCAATTTCAACTGAAAGCAAACAAGTTAAATTGCTCTTTAAAAATCACGTGATCCCAGCCCAGCTATTGGCTGGCCCAAGTCACGTGACCACCCCTTCCCCTCCTGTGTATTTCCCAACCTCTCCCTCCCTCAGTTAAATGCCCCCCCTCCTCCCAGCCAAAACGATGTTTGTTTGCTCAGGGGATGGGGTGGGCATTAGGGTTGACAACCCCAAGGAACACCACACCACTGATTCACCAAGACTCCAGAGACTCCAAACCCTAATGGTTTTCATTTCCTTACTTTGTCCATGTTGTGTTGTTCAGTCCTAATGAGGCCTATGCACTAATGGGTGTCAAGTACATGTGAAATGTACATATCCAACCCATGCCACTCCATTCCTGCGCCAGGTGTTTGCATGCCGGCATGTACAATCGATGGTCACTGGAATGTGCCCCAGTGCACAACCATGCGGCAGAGAAATGTGGCAGTGTGGGGGAAGACTGTGAGCCGCTGATGGGCATCCAATTGGATGCCTGTCCCGGGTCCCATTGTGGAACCCCATCCGCACATGGGCAGGGGATCCTGGGATGGTGTGCAGCCCACTAGTACTAAACAACAGGCGTTTGCTCAAATGGCCATCCCCAGTCCACCCAGGGAGCCCTGCCTGCTGTGGCAGATGTGTGGGGGGGCATCCTGCTGCTGCCGCATCCCACTGGTGATTTGTGGGGAAGCGCATAAATATTTATGGGAGGGTACCCCCTCACGTACATTTATGAGCCCTGTCCTGGCGCACACAATGCCATTGTGCATTATTCCACTGGAGGTGCACGGGCCACCACTGCTTGGCATACGGACATGGGAATGCCTACATGCTGCCCTTACACAGCACATAAGCATTCAAGAATAGGCCTTAATGTGTATATTAATGTAGTTTTTGCAATTTATTTACTTTCTTTTGAGGGAGTGTGGCCTGGCTGGCAACTGAGAAAGCAGCTTAATTATTCAACTCTGTGTAACATCTCTCTGAAATCTTCAACATCCTACATTCTTGCTCAGTGGAACTCTGCCACACTGAAATAGAATTCAATCTAAATTACCTTGACTTCAAAAACTGGGAAAAAAGTCTTATCCTACTTTTAAACTAGCAAAAGACGTGGCAGAGAAAGACAGGCCTGCAGAATCCTCCTGCTGAGCCACCACACACACACCAGCACTATTACAGACCAGTCACAGTAGCTTGCTCTAGTGGACGCCAGGAGCTCCAATACTCAAAACCCTTTCAAACCTATTTTAAATATGGAATGATATAAAGATGGGTCTTGAAAATCTTTCATCCCAGGTTTCACATCCCCAGAAAATGGTAAATGATCTTGGGGAGACTGTGGACAACCTCACCATACCAAGTGGCTCATGGAGTTAGTAAACTGAATCAGAGAACAAGACGAGAGCTCAATGAAACTGCAAATAAACTGCGCGCTGCACGAAAAGACATTGAAGAGCAAGAGGACATAGTGGACGTCTATGAGAAGAGTGAGCAGCAGAACAATGTCTGGCACACTGGCCTGCCTGAGGAGATGGAGGGGAAAGACCCCATGCAGTTCTTAAAAGAAATGGTTGCAAGAGATACTGAGTGTACTGAAGGGTAAGGAGCTCAGAGTACAAAAAGCCCACAGATCACCAGGGCATAAACCCAATCAATCAGTACCTCCCAGGAACTTTTTAATTAAGTTCTTGCAATACTGCCAACTTTTATTCCAGGCCACTAGGAAGCAGGGCCAGCTGTGAGTGCACAATGCAGTAATAAAAATATTTCCCAACTACAGGCTGTGGCTCTAGAGTAAGCACCAGAAGCATAACAATCTGAAAAGTGCTTCCATGCAAACGAATGGCAGTTTGCACATCTATATCCTTCTGTCTCATCATCAGGTTACAAGATGAGCTGCCCAGAACATTTGCCAACCCAATCTAGGTGGCTGTCTACCTAGACCAGTGACAGGCAGCCACAGAGAATAGACTGGGTCCACAGAGGACAAGGCCAAGTACTTGTGCACTCAGTAACAAGACCCTGGATGAACTGTAAGTATGGGGTTACAGGAGAGAGGAGAAATTCTGGTAGCTCTTTGATAGCATTGATCTTAACTAAATGATATATTGCCAGGGTAAGCTATGAGAAAAGGATATAACGACTGTAAAATGTAATAGCCCTGACTTTTTGGACAAGGCACAGAGTGAGCAGAGGTGAGCTCCGAAGTTGGGACCGCCTTGCACCTATATATTGGTCCAGTTGCATTGACCTAAGGGCAGCCAGGGTGGGTAGAAAGGAGAGGGAAGTTGTGAGCTGCCTCAGCATAGCTGAGTGCATTACCCTGATTAGCGAACCTACATGGATGATCACGGAAGCCCCCCCAAAGAGTAAGTAACCCCATCTGGGATACATCTGAATTCTCTTGGTAGGATGCCATGAAGGCCTTTCTAAGAGGGGTAGTGGTCTCCTACTTCCATGTTATATATTGAATTTGGATGCACTATTTGTATTTGCACCAATTATATTAAGAAGTTAACATTCACATGAACTGTTAGCTAAGTCAGCCTATTAAATAACATAACATATGCACTATGCCTTTAAATTAATTGGTATGGAAGAAAGGCTACTTCTCAGTGAGCTTGCCAACTAAGAAAGACTTGATAAATTGAAAGTGCTGGTGCAGATTGCTGAGAGGTAGCCAGCAGGTTATACACTGGATTGTGGTAATCATCCTTGTTGTATTGCCAAGCTTTACTGGACATGCTATGTACAGTATTTTGATGGATTTTTTGCATTGGAATACATTGACTTGCACCTTGCTATCACATCTATGTGTAAACTGGCTCATTTCACTCTGAGGGCATAGCCTTCTTGTGCTTTGGTGGTGATCTCCTACTTGCCGCACAAGAGAAAACAAGAAGATGGTCAGAAAAAGGCCCTCACTGAGAGAACTGGGGAACTGGATGTGGAGCATATGAGGTCACAGAACCTTGAAATACTTGCAGAGCTTAGATGGGATCACGGAAGGTTAAATCAGCTAGTATCAAGGAAGACTGAAAGGAACCTACTGTAACCCAAACTCAGTCATACTTTGAAGGAGACTGTGAGGGGGGGAGGTGGCTTGCCTGGCAGCTAAAATAGAAGGAGATGGCGAGGGCTATCCTCAGTATACAGATGGCAGAAAGGGAAAAATTAACTGACCAGAAGGCCATAGGAGAAACATTCAAGCAATTCTACCAGACACTATGCACATCGGAGGTCCCTAGAGATGCTCCCACCCCATTGCTTTCCTGAAAGATCTAACCTTACCAACAATGACCCCTGAGGACTATGCTTCATTGGCGGCAGATAGCAGGGCAGATAAGGTGGAAAGGCCAGTGAGGTCCCTAAAACCATGCAATGCACCGGGCTCAGATGGCATCCCATGGGGAATTTTATACAACTTTCTGCTATGTCCTGAGAAAACTCATGACAGCCATGATAGTGGAAACCTTTGAAACAGGCTTCCTGCCACAGTCCCAGCACCTGGCCACTGTCACAGTGCTGCCAAGTCTGGGGAAGGATCCCACCTTGTATGGGTTCAGGTTCACACTGCCCAGTCTCCCTGCTGAATGCAGATTACAAGATGGTGGCCAAGATATTGGTGAGGAGATCAGAGGGTGTCCTCCCTAAGCTAGCACATGCTTATCAAACTCCTGGGGCAATGGTCGGGAATTCTGGAAGAACATAAAGGAACTCACTGGGAATCCACCCAAACCCCCCCCATCGATACTCAACATCAATGGAACCACAACCCTCAACCCCAAAACCATTGCGGATACCTTTAACAAAGCCTTTACCGACCTCAGCACTGTCCTACCTCAGGACTACTTCAAAGATGGTGTAGCCCCCCTGTCTGGAATGAACACTACTCCCACCAGTCCCCCTGCTTCTACTTCAAAGCAGTCAAGGCTCACCAAGTACACAAATACGTTACCATAGCCCTTGGTAAATCAAGATTCAGTAATGACTCCCTCGATCTCAAAATCCTGTCTCTCACACTTGAAGAAGTGCTTAGTCCTCTGACCAGAATTTTCAACCTCTCCCTCAGCCTTAGCCAGTTCCCGGACAGATAAAAATCTGCCAATGTCACCCCAGTCCATAAAAGTGGTGACAAAACTGCCCACGATAACTACAGACCTATCTTCCTACTACCCCCACTCTCCAAGGCACTAGAACGCATCATCTCGGACCAGCTCATAGAATACCTGGATACGTACAACATCCTGTGCAAGCAACAACACGGGTTCTGCAAAGGTCACAGCACCTCCACAGCCCTACTTGAATTCACCGGCGCAATCCACAGCGCACTTGATTCCGGTGAACTACTAGGCTCAATCTACATTGACTTAACTAAAGCCTTTGACACCATCAATCACTGCCTCCTACTTGTCCAGCTTCAGAACACTGGGCTATCAACCGACACCATTGGCTGGTTTAAGAGCTACCTTGAAGAATGGTCCCAAACAGTAAGAATTGCTGATATACTCTCGGATCCTAGACTGGTCCGCTTGGGAGTCCCCCAGGGCTCCATTCTGGGAACCCTCCTCTTCAGCCTATTCTTAATCTCACTACTGGACAGCTGCCCAGAACAAATAATTCTCTACGCTGATGATGCTGTGATCCTCACCTCAGACCCTGATCCAAACCAGTTACAAAATAAACTTCAGTGGGCCTTCTTCTCCATTGAATCCTAGTTCCTAAATCATAAACTGCTTCTCAATCAGAAAAAAAACAAGTCTATGGTCTTTTGCAGCCCCCACAACAAAAACAAACAACTCCACCTCTCCATTGCAACCGAACAAGGAGCCATCCTAGAGCAAACACAATCGTTCAAGTACCTTGATCCCCACTTCTCATATGCTGTCGATATTAGCAATGTGGCAAAGTCTACCAATGCGAGGTTAGGCATATTATTCCGGCACAGGAAACACCTAACCCCAGAAGCACTGTCAGTGGCCGTCCAAAGCTCCATTGTCAGCATCACAGACTATGGCCTTTATCATATATGGGTCTGCAACTACCACTGCTCTCAAACGTATCGCGACCTTCCTGAATAAGGCCTGTCGTCTCATCATTGGCTCACATCGCCATACCCACACTTGTGACCTTTATTCCCAATCTGGATGGCTTCAACTGGACAAACGCATAAAATACCAAACCTGCATCATGGCCAAGAAAATCATAATGAGACTTGCCCCACATGGTGTCTGTGCCCTCCTTAAGCCTAGACATAGGAATGTCACTACAAGGAGATCCAATTCCCATCTACTACATATCCCACGATGTCGCACGACCCAAGGACAAAGATCATTTGCCTATTGGGCATCCAACTGGCTCAACTCTCTTGGCAGCGACATAGTGACTGCTCCAACACTCGGCCTTTTCAAGTCTAAGCTGCACCTCTCACTGCTTGTATCCTTCGATTGCCCATCTTAACATTTGCACCATTCCAGCTGCACATTCCCCAGCACCCAGCACTTACAATCAGTCTTTGCACCCCTAACACCTTACCTGGCATATTCCCTCGACAAGGCCCCCTTGCTGCACTGTCTCCCAACCTTGCCCGCCTCCCCCCGTATCTCCACTCCTGCCCCTGCCCCACCCACCTCCCGTACTCCCCTTACCCCTGCACCTCCTATCCCCTCAATCTCCTACCCTCACTTCCCCCATTGACCCCCCTCCTCCCTTGTCTTGCTCATAGCTCAAATCTTTGTACTGGTTATTGCATGTCTGTAAGTCAGTGACGTTATGTTTGTAACTAAAAATGATGACTGTTGCACACGCTGACGTGGAACCTTTGTAAAAGAGCCTCGGCTCAAAGGTATTGTAATCCTAGATTGAAATAAATAAAAATAAATAAATTATCAGGGGAGATTTATAAAGGACCATCACACAAAAAATGATAGCAGATCTTTCAATATAATATGGAGTGCTTTTGGCATTGGATATGGAGAAGGCTTTCAACTGAATTGAGTGGCACTTCATGTTTCAAACTCTGAACAAAATCAAGCAGGACCCCATATAAGATCCTGTATAGGTCCCCAATGATGTAAATTATGACAAACAACCACCTCTCAGCTCCCTTCCATCTAACAAGAGGTATGCAGCAGGGCTGCCCACTTTCCCCACTCCTCTCCATATTGAAAACAGAGCCTTTTTCAGTGGCAATGACAAGTAACCCAGAAATCCAGAGGTAGATCATTCAGGACAGGCATCACATCAGTTCACTATTCACAGATGATGTACTCCTGTTCCTGATCCAACCAGAAAAATCCCTGCCAGCTCTCACAAATATGTTTGCAGAATATGGGCCCATGCCAGGGTGGGACAAGGCCCAGGGTCCTATTTGGCAGCGGCAGATTAGTAGCTGAACCCAGTATCCAACATTAAATACTTGAGGGTCATCCTTCCAAAACACTTTCCAGCCTGTGGGCACTAAACTACACACCCATTCTGGCCTCACCTAAAAAGAGGCAGTGAGATGTGGAACCCATCTCCCCTGACTCTGAATGAAAGGATAAACACAGTTAATGTACTTTCTTCCAAAATGTTTATTTATGTTCCAAGTTCTGCTAGCTTAGGTAGCTGTAAACGTTTTCCACAGTCAGGGGTTACTTTACCTCCTCTCTGTGGAACAGATGGAGAGACTGAGTTAAGCAAGACACCCTGCAGAGTCTAATAGTAGAAGAAGTGTTGGACTTGCCAAACATCAGATAGTATTATCTATTGGCCCAGCTAGCCTTTCTAAAGGATAGTGATGCACAAGTGGGGATGCAGCCAGCATGGGATGAAATGGAGGAGGAGGGATTATCTGGGTGTCTTCTGACAAATCTACTATCTCTTGCCCTTAGCACTGGTATCATAAACAAATTTGCAAAGCCATTGAATACAGCACTGGCCAGAGTCTGGTTATGTACACACATTCTGATAAAGTTCACATGGGGAGTCTCACTGAAAGCAAATATACAAACTGCACTGTGAGTCACTCTGCACCCCCCCCCCACAACAGATAACCTGAGTCCTGGAGAAGTGGGGAACCAGTGGACTATATATATATAAATGACTAAGAGACACTGCATTCTTTCTATAATCTATTTCCTCCTCATGTTTGTATTTAGTCCTAATTTTGTATTGTAACTGTCTGTGATGGTTACACTTACCTATGATACTGTATTACCTATGTTACTGCCTGTTTGTATATATCTACTACTTTGACGATTTCTAAAAACAAGGTACTATTACTGTCTACTTTCAGAAGTTGTTTGAAAATCTCCTGGGTCGGGCCTGCAAAATAGTCATTTAAGCCCTAATTTTATTGCAATCTGACTCTGTTGTTAACACTTACCTGTGATACAGTATTACCTATGTTTCTACCCGCTTGTATGTACGCATTATCTTGACCACTTCTAATAATGTACTGTTACTGTTAGTTCCTGAAGTTCCTGAAGTTTGTTTTGTACGCTCCCAGGTCATGCCTGAAAATAGTTATTGTTATGGCTAGCGCACCTACCCGGTAAACAAAAACAAAATAAAATTTAACCGAAGACTTGTGTGAAGGGGAGTGCTTGCCCTGTACCAGCAATTATCAGGATCATTTGGACCACAGGAGGAGATTGTTTTGCATGCTTGCAGGTACGCCACCAAATTCAATGTAAAATGGGTTCCCTGGAAAGGACTCCTGCACCCTCACTTATAGAAAAAAATAATTCTGTGACAGGATAGCAGAATGTGTCCAGTCACACAGTCTTACTCCAAGCTCCACAGTAGCACAGAAGATCCAGTGATTTCCACTGAAGAATCGGTGCTCCTCTAACCTGAGAGGCACCCAGATAATGGGTTCAGAATGGGAAGCCACAGCCTAGGTAGCGGGACATGTTTCTGAAACAACAGGGTCAGGAGGACTCAGTTCAACTTTATGTACAGAGTGTACCACACTCCAGCTCTGGCACACAGGACTGACCCCACAAAGTCAGACAGATGCACCAAGTGTAAGGTGGGGAGGGGTTCTGTACCCATCTGGTGAGGGACTGTCTCCAGAAATCACCATACTGGATGGGAGTAACAAAGGTACTTCCTAAGACCCTACATTTCCAATATTCTCCTAGTATGGAAGAGGTACTATTGGGTTACCTTCATTAAGGCTGGCAGAACTTGGTGAAGTTCTGACCCTTATTAAAGGAGAACCAGAAGAGGTGGGGGTCTGATTAGTTCTGATTATTTGCAAATATTTGAAATTATGTGATAAAATGCATACAAGAGGCAAAACTCTGTAATATTTAACACAGATGTCCACAGGGGTTCATTTAATTCATTATTTGTATAAAAAGTAAAAGTAAAATAAAACGGCTAAAGCAAAGCAATCAGTAACTCCTTCATGACTGACCTCCCTTGGTGGCATACCTGCTTGGGCCTGTGAGTGTGCTGGGAGAGAGAGAGAGAGAGAGAGAGACAGAGACAGAGAGAAAGAGACACATAGATGCAAGTAGCTAATGCTGTACCTACCATCGTCCAATACCAAGCAGCTAATATATTTTTTTATTAATGTTGAGTGAGGTATATTATGATGGATGTTAGACCAGGTCAAAAAAAAAGTGCTAATGAATTATCAAATGAACAGTAACAAAAGCCCACCCTCTGTATCTATATGATGCAGCTGCATTGCATGTCCTAGTGTACTTTGGTATGGTACACTACCTCGTCCAACAGGTGGTAATGTTTTCTATTACTTCTACTTAGCACAGCAACATCTTTTTACTGGCCACCACCCAGGCAGTCTAGTCAGTCAAGTGCGGTGCAGTCAATAATAAAATAAACAATTTGCCACAGCTGTGTATGCACCTGATGACATAGAGTGCTAATACTTTATCCTTCCTAGTTCCAAGAAAAAATTGCTGCCAGTGCCAAGTAGATTAATAAGTATATAATATATAATATAAAATATATTATCAGTCCAGTTACTGTAACTGAGATGTAGTATTACATCATGCTACAAACAATGAATTAATACATGAATTAAATAACATTTTTCTCTAGTAATCGCAGCCAAATATTGGTATGGAGGGATGTGAAAAAAAATGTTACTTATCCAAAGATGAGCAGTCAGGCTTCAGCTGAGCCATCTGTTGTAAGAAAATTAAAACAGAAACTATCATATGAATGTCATACTACAGTACAGTCAGGTGGTAAAATTATTTTTTTTTATGCAGTTACTGACAAGTAGTAATAGTAAGGTACAGTACACCTTCCAGATCAGATAAGTAGTACTACCAAGTAAGTTTGGGACATGAAGTGCAGTTGTTAAACATAGAAACATAGAATTTGACAGTAGATTAGGACCGCTTGGCCCACCTAGTCTGCCCTTTTGCCTACCTAACGGATAAGCTGCAGATCCTAGTTAACCAACAGCCTACTTCCTCCTACCCCCCACTAGAATTGCCTTATGTCTGTCCCATGCATTCTTGAATTCCTCCCCTGCTTTTGACTCTACGACCTCCTCAGGAAGGCTGTTCCATGTATCCACAACCCTCTCTGTGAAGAAATACTTCCTCACATTACCTCTGAGCTGTCCCCCCTCTATCTTCAAATTGTGCCCCCTTGTTCTTGCACATCTCTTTTTCTGAAAGATGCTACCTTCTTGGACTTTGTCGACTCCCTTGAGGTATTTGAACGTTTCTATCATGCCCCCCCCCACTTCCTCGAGGCTGCACATCTTTGGTTCCTTTAGTCTTTCTTCATATGTCTTCTGATGCAGACCCTGCATCATTTTGGTTGCCCTCCTCTGGACAGCCTCCACCCTGTCTATGTCTTTGCGGAGATGGGGTCTCCAGAACTGTACACAGTAATCCAGATGTGGTCTTACCAACTGTCGGTACAGAGGGCCAACAACTTCCTGATGTCTACTGGCGATGCCTCTCCCTATGCATCCCAGTATCCCCCCAGCCCTCCTTACTGCCTTCTCACATTGCTGGCCCACCTTTAGGTCATCTGATATGACTACCCCCAGGTCCCTTTCCATTTTTGTTGTTGTCAGTATTTCACCCCCCATTGTGTACTCTTCCCCTGGGTTTTTGTTTCCCAGGTGCATTACTTTGCATTTCTTTGCATTGAATCTAAGCTGCCAGACATTTGACCATTCCTCCAACCTTGCCAAGTCCCTTTTCATCCTTTCCACCCCACCTTGTGTATCAACCCGGTTGCAGATCTCTGTGTCATCTGCAAAGAGACATACTTTCCCTTTCAATAACTCTGCAATGTCATTTATAAAGAAATTAAAAAGGACCGGCCCCAGTACTGAACCCTGCAGTACCCCACTAGTAACCCTCCTTTCTTCACTGAGGACTCCATTTACTATTACCCGCTGTGTCCTGTTGTCCAACCAGTGTTTTACCCAGGCTACAACCCTGGGACCCACTCCCAGGCTGGGACATTTGTTTATTAACCTTTTGTGTGGGACTGTGTCAAATGCCTTGTTAAAGTCTAGGTAGGCCATGTCCACAGCCCCTCCCTGGTCTACTGCTGTGGTCACCCAGTCAATGAAATCAATTAGATTTGTCTGACATGACCTTTCTGCTGTGAATCCATGCTGCCTTGGGTCCTGCGCCCCACTGGCCTCTAGGTACTCAACAGTTCTTTCCTTCAGAAGCGATTCCATCATTTTCTATACCATTGAGGTCAAACTTACAGGTCTGTAGTTTCCTGCCTCTGTCTTGCTCACATTTTTGTGAAGGGGAATCACATCCACCCTCCTCCAGTCCTGAGGTACCACACCATCCTCCCATGATTTATTAAAAAGGGTAGTCAGTGGTGTTACTAGTTCTTCCCTTAGTTCTTTTAGAATTCTGGGGTGAATCCCATCAGGCCCCATTGCTTTATCCACCTTCAGTTTTAAGAGTTCTTTCAGAACCCTTTCTTCTGTGAAAGGACTAATATCAACCCTCCTATCCAGAGTGCTTCTATTGACCAGATTAGGTATTTCCCCCTGCTTTTCCATTGTGACTACTGAGCAGAAGTATTTGTTCAGTATCCCTGTTTTTTCACTGTCGGTCTCTGCACAATCAAATTCCTCTTTGTTCAGCCTCAGTATCCCTGCCTTAGTCTTTCTTTGCTCCCTAATGTACATATAAAAGGTTTTATCCCCCTTCTTAACCGAGTTGGCTATCTTTTCCTCAGTTTGAGCCTTTGCTATTCTGACTGCCTTACCCGCTTCCTTCTGTTTTAACTGGTACAGTTCTCTATCCTGCTCCTTCTGTGTTTCCCTATACTTCCTGAATGCTATCTTTTTCTCCCTTACCTCCCCGCCACTTCTTTTGAGAACCATGGTGTTTTTTTCTTTCATTTTGATTTGTTTATCTGCTTCACACAAAGGCTTGTTGCCTCTGTGATGGTGGTTTTGATGTTTCCGTTGTTGCTCCACCCCACCTTCTTGCCTGTTTGCTAGTGCTTTTCTGAGGCACTCTCCCATTTTGACAAAATCAGCCCTCCTGAAGTCCAGTACCTTCACTTTTGTGTGGCTTGACTCTACAGCCATGTTTATCGTGAACCACACTGTTTGGTGGTCGCTTGTTCCCAGATGGCTACCCACTTCAAGATCAGAGATCCTCTCTCCGTCCCCATTTGAGAGTACCAGGTCTAAGATTGTTCTCTCCCGAGTAGGTTCCAAAACTAGCTGTCTGAGGCATGCCCCCTGTAGGGCATCGAGAATGGCCCTGCTGTTGCATGTGGCTGCAGCAAAGGTGCTCCAGTCAACATCTGGCATATTCAGGTCCCCCATCAGCAATATCTCACCTTTCTCTGCCATCTCAAGGATGCCTTCTATCATTTCCTTGTCCATTTCCTCCTCCGGAGACAGAGGTCTGTATACAACCCCTGTGTAGATTGTGGAGCCATGTCCAGTTTCCAGGGTGACCCACAGTGCATCCTCTCCTCCCTGTTTACCCTTTAGCTCTGTTGCTTTGATCCCTTCCCTTACATAGAGAGCTACTCATCCTTCTCTTCTTCCCTCCCTCCCTCTCTATCCTGTAGATTGTGTACCCTGGTATGTTGACATCCCAGTCATGATTCTCTGTGTACCATGTTTCTGTGACTGCCACAATATCCAAGCATCCCTCTTCCATCAAAGCCACCATTTCAGGGAGCTTTTTACCTAGACTACGGGCATTGGTACTCATTACCTTCCATTTTTTTCATGGCTTTATTTCTTTTTGCCCCATCCCTGTCCCTAGTGCCTTTGTCTTTTTCTCCATTTACCCCTGCTCTTCTCCCTATCAACTGCTCTATCTTGGTGTTTACCTCACTAATTACCCCAATTTTTCTTGGGGGGCTAGGATTTCTCTTCTCCTCTTTAGTGCCTCCCCTTGGCTAGTTTAAATGCTTGCCATTGAAGCATTTAAACCTATCACCTAGGATCCTGGTTCCCCTCCAGGATAGATGCAGAACACCGCACCTGTATAGGACTGCATCCCTCCAGGTGGAGCCCCAGTCCCCAATGAAGCCAAATCCCTGAACTTTGCACCAGCTTTTCAACCAGTCATTGAATCCCATGGTGTGGAGTGCCCTAGCCTCATCCATGCCATAGACAGGTAGCACTTCTGAGAAACTTATCATGTGTGCTACTTGTCTACGGCACCTCCCCAACTCCACAAACTCCTGTTGCACTGCTCTGATCCCATTCTCAGCCAGGTCATTCATCCCTAGGTGGATAATGACATCCAGCTCCCTTCCCCATGCTGCTGCTCCCACGATCCTGAGGATTTATTTATGCCCCTCCATGCCTTGGCGCCAGGCAAGCACCTTACCTCCCTTTCCCCTCCCTCCCCCAGTTCTACCCCCTAACAATTGAGTCCCCCACCAGGAGTTGTTTCCTTCCACTGTGGGGTCCTGGGCCACCCTTCGGTGGGTCTCCATTGTGGAGGTTCCAAGCATCCTCCTTGGTCTCCACTGCAGGTGCCTCCATAGAGGAACCATGTTTCACCAGAGTGGTGAATGAATTGTGGAGAGGCACAACTGGAGGGATGCACTTCTGTTCCACCACCCTCACCCTCCCTGAGCTCAACGTGGTCCAACCACTCCTCTTTCTTGGCAACCTCTGAGGTAGTGGTGGTGGCCTGGGTGGTCCCTGGGTGGGGGAGCAGGTTTCCTGATTCCTTGCCAGGTCAGCATGGAGACGAACAACCTCCTCCCTCAGTCCAGAAAGGTGCCTGAAAATAGGGCAGCAACGCAGTCTCCAGAATGTCTCCCAGAAGACTGCTGCGCCACAGCCAGTGCATTGCACCACTCCCCACATGTCTTCATCCCTTCAAGTTACAGATGTGTTTTTGTTTTTTGTTCTTGTTTTAGTGTGTGCAAGCTTGTGAGTGTTTCTACACCCTATTCAGTGTGCTGTGCTTTTAAGGATATGAACAGGTGTATGTTGTTAGCTTTAGTTTTGGGGAGGTGATGTCAGAGCCCCTGCTATAAAGGAAGTTATGCGCTTGGGGCAGGTGGGTTGAGGGAAGGGTGGGTGGGAGTAAACCTATGCCATCCAGAAACAATCACCTACAACTCTTACCCTCCACCCCGGGGAGTGTCTTCCTTCCTTTCAGACTCCTATTTCACAAAGGCTAAGTAACAAGTTTAGTCACAACTGACTGCAAATATCTCCCAGCTACAGTTCCTCCACAGCAAATTAAAGTTCAAAATAAGACAAGTCCACTCCAAAAACAGAATCAATACTAGTTACTTACACAGGTCCAAAAGGTAATAATTCAGTTCAGTGTAGTCTAGAATATAACCTCCCTGATTCAAGGAAGCTATGGCTGCTTTCTCACTCTCCCTTTCTCAGGCTCAGCCTGCATTATATGAGCTCTGGACCAACTGATGTTATTATTGTTGTTAATTCATGTGATCCTGGTCTGGTCTGTCTTGACCTAACTTGCTGCCCCTGTCTCATGCGTCCCTCATGTATATAATTAGTAGACCCTAATCACAAAAGATTTTTCAACACAGGCACAATGGAAGAATCTGTTTTGTGGATAGGGCCTGTTCAGAGTCGGTATGTAAATGTTTCATTCAGATATCATTTGAAATTAAAGTGAAGAATGTTGACTTTCAGAAATGTCAAATGTTTCATTCAGGTATCATTTGAAATTAAAGTGAAGAATATTGACTTTCAGAAATGTCAAATGCTCAGTATTTTCTGGCGTCAAACAGGATTTTGTGTCAGTAGTAGTGTTATCAGCTAAACAATCATTCTGAAAAGACAATAGTCAAGGGCAATTCATGTATTTCATTGCAATTTGTACTAAAGCAGGCCCCATATTTTGTTTTGATTTTCAATAGTTCAAAGGATTAGCATTCCAGATAATATTGGGCTCTGCCAGGTGCATCTCTACAGTGATCTGTACTGAGACTGTGTTAGAAGAAATGGATAAAGATGTTACGATGACATATCTTGTGAGTGACTCCAGAACCTTGAAGCTAAGCTGTGTAATTTTAGGACAATGCAGTTTTTTGGTGCTGTTGAAGAAGACCTTGCCACAGTGGCTGATGAGGAAGAGGGGAAAAAGGAGGGTCTGCATGATGCTGTGCTGTGTTGTGACATTCCAGGACAGCATACACTTTATTAATTATTTCCTCAGCCACAGTTCTGGGAGCGCAATGCAGCAAGGACAGGTGCCCAAGCAGAAACAAGAACAATCACAAAGTCCAAAAGCGCAGCTCCACAGTCACTACCTCAGTATGAAGGATGAATGCAAAATGTTGCATGCAGGCTAAATCTTTATTGTATCACAAACAATAAAATCAAGCAGCAGTAGCAGATCAATAGACAGCACACTCCCAGCTAAACATTTTCACACCACACCAGGCACTTTCTCAGATGGAGGTCACCCCGACTGCCTCACGGCACATTGTCGGAAGGTGGTGGCAGGTGTTGGCGAAATGCTGGTGCTGTGTTTTACACTGCCAACTTGGTTGTTGGTGCAGCATGGCTGAACCTTTTTATATTAAAGGGTATTTGTTTGTAAAATCAATGGAGTAACTTGTGTTGTCCATGTTAAGAGGTATTTCTTTTAAATGAGTGACAACTTGTATGTTTTCTCTTTATTTTTTTGTTTTGTTATAGAACTGAGAAATATAGGATATTCTTGTCTCAGAACAGGACAATCAGGGGCTTAAAGGGCACAGAGGAAGAAAATAAGTAGAGAGAGAAGAGGAAAAAAAACAGAGGAAAGAGTAAGGATTCCAAACAACAGTTAAGGGGCCAGAAATAAGACATGATGGGAGTGGTGCAGTGCAGTGGCTGTGGAGCAGCAGTCTTCCGGGAGACGTTCTGGAGGATGCGGTGTTGTCCCATCTGCAGGCACCTCTCTTGGCTGAGGGAGGAGGTTGCTCATCTCCAGGGTGAGTTGGTCAGGATTTGTGGGACCTCCTCTTCCATCCAGGGACCACCAGTGCTACTGCCGTTGCCTCAGAGGTTGCCAAGAAAGAGGAGCAGTTCAACCACAGTGGGCTCAGGGAGGGTGAGGGTGGTGGAACAGAGGTGCAGCCCTCCAGTTGTACCTCTCCACAATTCCTATGCCATTCTGGCAAAGTGTGGTTCCTCTATGGAGGCCCCCTCAGTGGGGACCAAGAAGGATGCTGGAAACCTCCACAAAGGAGACCCACAGGAGGGTGGCATGGAACTCCACAGGGGAAGGAAACAACTCCTGGTGGGGGACTCCATTGTTAGAAAGGTAGAACTGGGAGAGGAAGGGGAGAGGGAGGTAAGGTGCCTGCCTGGTGCCATGGCTTGGAGGGACAGGGAGCGAATCCTCAGGATTGCAGGAGCAGCTGCACAGGGGAGGGAGTTGGATGTCATTGTCCACCTAGGGACAAATGACTTGAATAAGAAAGGGATTAGAACAGTGCAGGAAGAGTTTGTGGAATTGGGGAGGGGCCTTAGACAACTAGCACGCATGGTAACCTTCTTGGAGGTTCTGCCCATCTATGGCGTAGGAGAGGCTAGGGTGTTCCGCACTATGGGATTCAATCAGTGGTTGAACAACTGGTGCAGAGCTCAGGGATTTGGCTTCACTGGGGACTGGGGGTCCACCTGGAATGATGCAGGCCTATACTGGCATGATGGTCTGCATCTGTCCAGGAGGGGAACCAGTACCCGAGGTGATAGGTTTAAATGCTTCATTGGCAAGCATTTAAACTAGCCAAGGGAGGAGGCACTGGAAAGGACCAGGGAAATCCTAGCCCCCCCAAAAAAATCAAGGTAGTAAGTGCAGTAAACACCAACATAGAGGTTGCGATAGGGAGAAGGGCAGGGGTAAATGGGGAAAGTGACAAAGGCAAGAAGGACAGAGATGGGGAAAAAAGGAGTAAGGCCATCAGGAAATGGAGGGTAATGAGTACCAATGCCTGTAGTCTCAGCAACAAGCTCTCTGAGCTGGTGGCCTTGATGGAAGAGGGATGCCTGGATATCATAGCAGTCAGAAAAACATGGTACACAGAGAACCATGACTAGGATGTTAACATACCAGGGTACATAACCTACAGAAGAGACAGGCAGGGGAGAAGAGGGGGAGGAGTAGCTCTCTATGTAAAGGAAGGGATAAAAGCAACTGAACAAAAGAGTAAAGAGGGAGGAGAGGAGGCACTGTGGGTCACCTTGGAGACTGGAAAGGGCACCACAGTCCCCACAGGGGTTGTGTATAGACCCCCATGTCAGGGGGAGGGAATGGACAAGGATATGATAGAAGGCATTCTTAGGATGGCAGAGAAAGGGGAGATACTGTTGATGGGAGACCTGAATATGCCAGATGTTAACTGGAGCACATTTGCTGTAGCCACATCCAAGAGCAGGGCCATTCTTGATGCCCTACAGGTGGCAGGCCTCAGACAGCTAGTTTCGGAACCCACTCGTGAGGGAGCAATCATAGACCTCGTACTCTCAAATGGGGGCACGATCTAGAAGTGGGTTGCCATCTGGGAACAAGTGACCATCAAACAGCGTGGTTCACGTTAAACTCAGCTACAGAGTCAAACCTTACAAAAGTGAGGGTACTGGACTTCAGGAGGGCTGACTTTGGCAAGATGGGAGAGTGCCTCAGAAAAGCACTAGCAAACAGGCTAGAAGGAGGGGTGGAGCAACAATGGGGAATCATCAAAACTGCCATCACAGAGGGAACAAGCCTTTGAGTGAAGCAAATAAACAAACAAAATGAAATAAAAAGCCACTATGGTTCTCAAATGAGGTGGCTGGGAAAGTCAGGGAGAAAAAGATAGCATTTAGGAAGTATAAGGAAACACAGAAGGAGCAGGACAGAGATCTGTACCAGTTAAGGCAGAAGGAAGCAGGGAGGGAAGTCAGAATAGCAAAGGCCCAAACTGAGGAAAAGATAGCCAACTCGGTTAAGAAGGGGGATAAAACCTTTTATAGGTACATCAGAGAGAATAGAAAGACAAAGAGAGGGATAGTGAGGCTGAATAGAATGAACAGAGGGTGGGCAGAGGGGAACAGTGAAAAAGCAGGTACACTGAACAAATATTTCTGCTCAGTATTCACAAAAGAGGAGCATGAAGTGCCTAATCCAATTAACAGAAGCACTCTTGATGGGGGGCGGGAGCGATCCCAGTCCTTTCACAGAAGAAAGGGTTCTGCAAGAACTCCTAAAACTGAAGGTGGACAAAGCAATGGGGCCTGATGGAATTCACCCCAGAATTCTAAAAGAATTAAGAGGGGAACTTGTGAAACCATTGACTACTCTTTTTAATAAATCATGAGAGGATGGTGTGGTACCCGAGGACTGGAGGAAGGCGGATGTGATTCCCCTTCACCAAAGTGGGACCAAGACAGAGGCAGAAAATTACAGACCTGAAAGTTTGACCTCTGTGGTAGGGAAAGTGATGGAGTCACTTCTGAAGGAAAGAATTGTTGAGTACCTAGAGGCCAGTGGGGCACAGGACCCAAGGCAGCATGGGTTCACAGCGGGAAGGTCATGTCAGACGAATCTAATAGATTTCTTTGACTGGGTGACAAAAGTAGTAGACCAGGGAGGATCTGTGGACATGGCCTACCTAGACTTTAGCAAACCATTTGACACAGTCCCACAAAAGATTAATAGTCAAATTAACCAGCCTGGGAGTGGGTCCCAGGGTGGTAGCCTGGGCAAAACATTGGCTGGACAACAGGACACAGAAGGTAATTGTAAATGGAGTCCACTCTGAAGAAAGAGGGGTTACTAGTGGGGTAACGCAGGGTTCAGTACTGGGTCCAGTCCTTTTTAATGTCTTTATAAGTGACAAAGAAGTAAGAAGTAAGTAAGCAAAGAAGTGCAAGATAATGCATATGGGGCACAAAAACCCTGGCACAATATATCAGTTGGGGGGTGAGGATATAGCATGTACCAAGCAGGAAAGGGATCTTGGGGTTATCATCTCTGATGACCTCAAGGTAGGGAAACAGTGTGACAAGGCAGCAGGTAAAGCAAATAGGATGCTGGGATGTATAGGCAGGGGCATCACCAGCAGGAAAAGGGAGGTCATAATTCCGCTATACAAGACATTAGTGAGGCCCCACTGGAGTACAGTGTACAGTTCTGGAGACCATACCTATGTAAGGACATAGACAGGGTAGAAAGGTTCAGAGGAGGGCAACAAAGATGGTGCATGGATTGCATCACAAGTCCTATGAAGACAGGTTGAAGGAACTGAACATGTACTCCATGGAGGAGAAGAGGAGAGAGGAATATGATAGAGACATACAAGTATCTTACAGGGAGGAACAGGGTGCAGGAAAACACTATTTTAAGCGAAAAGATGTTCCAGTACTAGAGGGCATGGGATGAAGTTGGAGGAGGACGATTCAGAGAAACATGAGAAAGAATTTCTTCACAGAATGGGTGGTGGACAAGTGGAACACCCTGCCAGAGGAAGTGGTGGGGGCTGAAACAATCACGGGATTTAAGAATGCATGGGATAGACATAAAGGAATTCTGGAGGTCAGGGGTAAGGGGCAACAGACTTCTAGGAAAACAAACTGAACTTGCAAGCTCAAATGGGCAGACTGGGTGGGCCATAGGCCCTTATCTGCCAACACTGTCTATGTATCTATGTATCTATGTATCTATGACATTGCAGAGGGACTGGAAGGAAAAGTATGCCTCTTTGCAGATGACACAAAGATCTGCAACAGGGATGATACACAAGGAGGTGTGGAAAGGATGATAAGGGACTTGGCAAGGTTGGAGAAATGGTCAGAAGTATGGCAGCTAGGATTCAATGCAAAGAAGTGCAAAATAATGCACCTGGGAAACAAGAACCCTGGGGAAGATTACACAATGTGGGGGGGGGTAGTAAGAACAGCAAAAAAGGAAAGGGACCTGAGGTAATCATATCAGATGACCTTAAGGTTATCAAGCAATGTGAGAAGGCAGTAGGGAGGGCTGGGGGTATACTGGGATGCATAGGGAGAGGCATCACCAGCAGAAAACAAGAAGTTGTTATCCCTCTGTACAGACAGTTGGTGAGATCCCATCTGGAATACTGTGTCCAGTTCTGGAGACCCCATCTCCGCAAGGACATAGACAGGATAGAGGCAGTCCGGAGGAGGGCAACTAAAATGGTGCAGGGTCTGCAAGAGAAGCCGTATGAGGAGAGACTAAAGGAGCTTAATATGTATACCCTTGAGAAGAGAAGGGAGGGGGGGGACATGATAGAAACTTTTAAGTACCTCAGTGGAGTCAACAAAGTCCAAGACGGTAGCATCTTTCAGAAAAAGAGATGTGCAAGAACAAGGGACACAATTTAAAGAAGGGGGGCAGTTCAGGGCAATGTGAGAAGTGTTTTTCACAGAGAGGGTAGTGGATGCATGGAACAGCCTTCCTGAGGAGGTTGTGGGGTCTAAAATTGTGGGAGATTTCAAGAGTGCCTGGGTCAGACATAAGGCAATTCTTATGGGGCGTATGAAGAAATAGGCTGTTGGTTAACTAGGATCTGCGGCCTATCCTGTAGGTAGGGAAATGGGCAGACTAGGTGGGCCAAGCGGTCCTTATCTGCAGTCATAGTCTATGTTTCTATGTTTCTATGTTAACTGTAGTGTTTTTTGTTTTTTTTTATTATTATTATTGATTGCTTTGCATTGCCCTCTCCTGGCCTACCTAGCCAGCAGCACTGAACCACCCGTGACCATGTCCAACACAGTGTCAACTTGAATTTTTTTCCTAATAGAACTGTAATATTTTTACGCTGGTTGCGCACATGTCCAAGCCAACGTTTTGTGGTAATAGCGGGATTGGGGTGTCTGTGTGTCACTGCGAAGCCACTGCAGTACACAAAAGTAGAGCCTCGGCAGTCTACACCAATGACTACTTGTTGTGGTCCTGACACAAACTCTCTGCTGGGTGGGCTGAATGGTCATGCACTTCAAAGGACAAAAGCAGCTGTAATCAGAGAGGGCTTCAGTCCTTTGATTTGCATTCTCAATCCACTCCCCCCCCCCCAATTCCAGAGAGAGACACACAGAGTGGTGCAACAAGACTGTGGCATCAAGTGTCAACAATGGAACTTGAAGCTGTTGACTTTCTGGGCCGAGGGAACACTGATCGAGCTGAGCCAAGTCCCAAGCAGATCAGCAGCCATTTGCAAAATCGGGTAAGCTGTATAGCAATAGTTGCGTACCAGATCTGCTGGCTGTTCTGCTGAGTCCTCACAAATTATTTACCCTGCCAGCTAGTGACAAGTGTGTCTCCGGGTGTCACTCCTGCACACTCACAAACTAATGTCTGTGCTCTTATGTCATGTGTCCTGTTCACATTCAGTCCCCTCAGCGGCACCCCCAACCCCCTACATTGAACAGTAGCACATCATGTTCCCAGGCAAGGTCCATGTCTACCCAGCCACCCTCGGAAACCCCACAGAAAATGCAGACCCAAGGTGGCAATACAATCTATGCCATTCTGGAACATAACATACTGAGCTGGCAACTGTGCCTTTTCCGACCCACCCACCCCTGGACCTCACCATGGACCCATTCTCAATGTTACAATTGCAGAGACAGGTGTCCCCTGAAAACCCCTTCCATTGGATGCAACAATAGCCAGGGTCTAAGTTTTGTGATTATGAATATGGTACAAATAAATGCACAGTGCAGTGAAGTGCATCCAGTGCAACAGAAAAAAAACAAAACAAAAAAACAGTCCCTCGTAGTTTAGTGTCCCTCCCCCCAAGTGCCCTACCCAATCCCCCAATGTCCTGTCCCTGAAATAAAAAGTACAGTCCCTCATCTTTTTTGTTTAAGCCTGAAAAAAAGAAAACTGTCCATTATTGTCTGCTTCACCGTATCCCACACCCCAACCAAACCTCCCACTCAGGACCTAGCACCCCCATCCCACCCACCCCATACTTACACCCCAGAGGTCCGTCGCTGTAATCATATTCATCTTCACTCTTCAAAGCCCAACCATGAACTGAGGTAAGTGCTTCAATATATTTCAATGGGGTTTTCAAGTTAGTGGCATAACGTGGCCATTTTTTTATATTTTTGCCCCAAATTTTCAACATACCTTTTTTGGGACCCCACCTCATGAAAAATTAAGTGACAGCAGGTAATTCTGTCCCAAAAGGTGATTTTGCAGTCACTGCATTAAATCACATTTTGGGCAGTAGCTGAAAATGTTCTCCTCATTCATAAGGTAGGGTCATAAGGCTATGTTGAAAATTTGGTATAAAAATATTTAAAAACAACAAAGTTATGAGCCTGCATTGAAATTTGGTGATGCAGGCTCATAACATTGGCAAATTTTAATATTTTTACCCCAAATTTTCAACATAGTCATTTCTTCACAGCACCTTATGAATGTGACAGCTATCATATTTCATATCTTGGCCAAATATTTTTTGCATCCCGAAAGGTGATTTCACAGTTGCTGCGCGAAATCACCTTTCGGGCAGGAGCTGAAATTTTTCTCTGCACTTGTTCATGAGGTGGGGTCACACAGTAAGCAGGGCCGTTGCCAGGATTTTCACAAGGGGGTTTCTTTTTAAGCAGTCTGCAACCTTTAAAAAAAAGCTGTGGGTATTAGGGCCGCCAGGACCCCAGAAGCCATGTGGTCAATTTAGGGCTTATTTTGAAGCTAATGAAGTCATATCTGAGACCTCCTACACCCCTTGCTCTAAGCAAAATTACTATCTGGCTGACTGCAGGGTGAATACACATATGTATTCAGTACCAGAGGGCAGCAAGATGCTGCTACTGTAATATATCTAAGGCATTGTCTCAGTTATAGTATGTCCCCCGGAAACCATGGGCTACAGTATGCTCTGTGGTGCACTTTCATGGCTTATTTTAAGCCTATATAACTCATATCTGAGCTCCCTCTACCCCTTGCTGTAACCCCCACCCTCCCCAACTCAATACACCATTTAAGCAATAGAGTCAGTGCAACATGGCCTATAGCAAGGCTAGCAGGATGCTGGGATGTATCAGTAGGAGTATTGATAGCAGAAGAAAGGAGATAATGCTTCCCCTCTACAGATCCCTGGTGTGGTCTCACCTAGAGTACTGTGCCCAGTTCTGGAGTCCTCACCTCAGAAAGAATAAGGATAAATTGGAGACAGTGCAGCACAGAGTAACTAAAATGACTCAGGGACAGCAGGGCAGATCTTATGAGGAGCACCTCAAGGCACTAAATATGTACTCATTGGAGACAAGAAGGGAGACGGGAGATGTGATAGGGACCTTCAAGTTCCTTAAAGGAATTAAAGTGAACTGTGGGGTACTATTTAGCCTGAGTACCAATTCATGGTCACATGGACACGAATGGAAATTAACAGGAGGTAGGTTCTGGAGAGATGTGAGGAAGTACTGCTTTACGGTAAGGGTGGTGGAACTTTGGAAGAGTCTGTCAGCTGAATTGGTGGGTGCAAAAGCAATCAGAGGATTCAAGCAGGGCTGGGACATAATGAAGGGAATAATGGTTACCGGGGGCAACAGAAAGAAGGAGGAGAATAGAGAGAGAATGGGGAGGGTTAGTACCCTGGAGAAATGGTAGGTTCCAGGGATTATAGGGAACTTGGGCAGACTGGATGGAACTTTGTCTTTTTCTGCCATCACTGTCTATGTTTCAATACCAAGCACCCTGCTTGAAAAAATATCTGTAACATAATTCTTAGTTCAGTATTGGGTACTACACTTGTTGCCCCCACTTCATTCTCCAATGTGATAGGTATGACAATAAGAGTGAGAGGAAAGGTAATTTGACAGTGGCAGGGATTCCCAGTGCAAAGTTACCATCTCCTAAATGCCACCCCTCCCCCATCCCCATCATACTTCCAAAAGTGTAGTGGGTATGATCATAACACTGAACTGTAGCAACAAATGTCATTCTCTTGATACATGAGATCATCTGGAGAAAATGCTTATCACAACGTATTTGTTTTAACTGCGTCTGGCACAGATAGCACAGACAAAAGTGGAACTGAATGTCAACAAGCATTTGTCAATGCTGAACGTTCGCTTGCAGGTATTTGCAGTGGTATTTGGCACTTGGACATGGCTTAAAAAAATCAGTGACAAAGAAGTACAAGCATTCGTCAATGCCGAATGTTGCTTGCTTCTATGTGCTGTTTAGGTATTTGGAACTCATTGGAGTGCAAATATTGAAAATTTGCTAACTTATGAGCGTGCGTAGGAACTGCGTAACGTGCACTCATAAAACAGTCATTTTTAGGAATTTTTTCACCAAATTTTCAACATAGCCATTTTAAGACCTCTGCTCATGAACAGTGTCACTGTGATTTTCTTAATGTGTCCCATACATTGATTTCGCACACCGACTGCGCCATTGTGAGCTACATGGGCAGAAACACGTTTTAGGTAGGATGTGAAAAATGACAGCTATACTGCTCATAAGGAGGTGTGGTAAAATGGCAATGTTGAAAATCTGGAGTGAAAATATTGAAAATTCGCGAACTTACAAGTGTGCATAGGAACTGCGCAGCGTACGCTCGTAAAACAGTCATTTTTAGGAATTTTTTCACCAAATTTTCAACACAGCCATTTTAAGACCTCTGCTCATGAACAGTGTCACTGTGATTTTCTTAATGTGTCCATATCATTGAGTTCGTGACACCAATCATGCCATTGTGGTGCTACATGGCGGAAACACGCTTTTGGGTGATGTGAAAATGACAGCTATACTACTCATAAGAAGGTGTGGTAAAATGGCAATGTTGAAAATCTGGAGTGAAAATATTGAAAATTCGTGAACTTACGAGCCTGCGTAGGAACTGCGCAACGCACGCTCGTAAAACAGTCATTTTTAGGAATTTTTCCACCAAATTTTTAAAATAGGCTTTTTGAGAGCCCACCTTATGAATGCTGGCACTGTTGTTTAATTAATTGAGCCTGAAAGGTGATTTCGCACAGTGACTGTGGAATCACCCTTTGGGCCCGAATAACGCCATGACAGTGACAGAATTCATGAGAAGGGGTCCCAAAAACCCCATGTTGAAAATTTGGTGCAAAAATTCCAAAAATGCCTGAGATATGCAACAAAGTTGAAAAAACCCATCTAGCCCATTATACAGCTTACCGGCATTTCCTCAGTTTGCGATTCGGCTTTGAAGAGTGCAGAGCGTGTTCCCGGTCCAGCGATGATTATGCGCACCGAGCTCGAGGTAAGTATGGGGTGAGGGGGTGTGGGAGGCTGGGTTGCGCAGTGGGTGGAGTGCGGGTTGTGGGAGGGCGGGCAGACTCGTGGGACAGTTTTTAATTTACAGGGGTTTTTTTTGTACTTTGATGACGTGGGACGTTTGCCACACTGGGGTGGGCTCCCAGTGTGGCAGAAGGATGGCTGGGGGGGCTGTGGAGCCAACAGAGGATTGAGCACTCTCTTCAGCAGACGACGCGGGGCATTTGCCATGCTGGAGTGGGCTCCCAGCATGGCAGAAGGATGGCTGGGGGGGCTGTAGAGCCGACGGGGAATTGGGCACCCCCGTCTGCAGGCAACAGCGGGATGTTTGCCATGCTGGGGTGGGCTCCCAGCATGATAACAAAGATTTTGGGGGCGTGGTGCAAGCACACAGCGGTGGTTTTCTTTGAAGAGAAGACCACCGCTGTCATACACAGCACCGGTGCGGATTGGTGCAGGACTGCCACGCCTGCTCAAGGGAGCAGGGGATTGCTCAGGAGAGGCACGCCTCTTAAGTGTCCCATTCTCCCAAGACATTCCTTGCGCATGCGCGCAAGCGAACGTAATAAAAATGGGACCACAGTGAAGACCTCTCTGAACAGCACAATTAGTGAGGTGGCAGTGTAGTTCCCAGCCAGACCCTTCCAAACACTTGCATTGCCTTTCCACTGTGTACCTCTTTTGCTTAATTTATGAAAAGTTAAAACAGGCATATGAAACATGACAACTTTGGATTTTGTATAGAGGAGGATTTAAGTAATTTATTTCTAAATCTTCAGCCCACCAACCTGAAAAGCTCCGTTGCCCAGTTCTGCACAGCCTATCCCTTGACATACAGTTAATAAGGGGCACATCTTTGGCAATTATGGCCAGCAAAATGTATCTGCCAGTGACTGGTAATATTATAAGTCTAGGTCCTCTACTTTTTTTTTTGTGCTCCTGGAGATGTCATCCCTGAGCCTGCTGCCATGCTCCATCTTCCTTGAGTGCCAGCTGACAGTGTGAATTGTGGGCAGCAGCCGTGCTGTATTGAGGTTACATTCATGATGCTGACATGAGCTGTAGTTGGCCAGCCAGCCATAGGTGGACAGTGCTGAGAATGACTCAAAAAGCAGCTCCAGTCATCTTACTGGCACTGAGGAAACTGATTAACAGCAGATGAGGAGGGGGGGGACGCATGCAGAGAGAAAGTGCTGGGGTTCATCATGTGTGCATAAGCATCTGTGGCAGACACAAAATAAACAGAAATATTGAAAAAAATATTACAAATAATGAAAAAGGGGGGGATTTCAAAAGGGGAGTTCTTTCGAACCATAAGAACCCCCCCTGGCAACGGCTATGGTAAGAAGGGTATGTTGAAAGTCTGGGGCAAAAATATCCGCAAACAACAAAGTTATGAGTCTGTATTGCAATTTGTGAATACAGGCTCTTAACTTTGGCAATTTTCAATATTTTGACCCAAATTTTCAACATAGCCATTTCTTCACAGCACCTCATAAATTTGACAGTTGTCATTTTTCAGATCCTGGCCAAAACATCCCTCCCCCAGGCTGGGAGTGGTGCAATTTGACAGTGTCATCCACCAGTCTCCTCCCATCCAGCTGGCTCACTGAGCATAGCCCCAGACTAAACTAACTAGCAGCAGATCATAAAACACTACCCGCTGGGCCAGCTGTCCAAGAATACAATGTTTCTACATAACCTTTTTTGACATGTTAACCCTAAATTTTCAAAATAGTCATTTTATTACCCCTTTTAGGAACATGATTAATGTCATTTATAAATACTGATGCAAATGTCTTTTCATGCCACAAGTACAAAAACACATTTTGGACAGACTTTGAAAAGCAACACCTGTCATGTCCATGAGGCAGTGTGAAAAAAATGGGTACCTTTGAAAATTTGGGGTCAAAATATTTTAAATGACCAAAGTTATGAGTGAATGTTGAAACATTTTAATGTTCACTCATAACTTAGTCATTGTAACATATTCATTCACTAACGTTTCAACATAGACTTCTTTTGATGCAACTTCATGAACCTAGCAGGTGAAAGTTTTAAAATCCTGCCTGAAAGGAAGTGATTTGGTAGAACGACTGTGAAATCACTGTTTGGGCTGGATCTGAAAAATCATATCTACATTGTTAATGAGGTGGGTCGACACAAGGACCATGTTGAAAATTTGGTGAAAAAGTGTTAAAAAAGTATGACTTTATAATAAAAGTTCAAAACACATTGAAATGCATTGTATGCACTTACTGTATCTTGTTTATTTCAGACTTCTGTTTGTGGTTACAGTAGGAGGATGTCTTTCATCACAGAGACTGGATCTATGGCAGTAGACCTTCTGTAGTTGAGTGAGGAGTGTGGGGGCATGTAGCTTGGTGGGTGCTGAGTGGGGGGTCAGGATAGGGTAGGTCGGGGTTCAGAGATTAATGAAGGACCATTTTCCTTTTTTCAGAATTTAAACATAAAACAAGCATTTGTCAATGCTGAATGTTGTCTTGCTGGAATTGGCACTGGTAGTGCAGGAGTTAGAAAGATGCATAATAGGAATGGCAGTGAAGTATGGAACTTACGCCAACCCCACCCCACCCTGCAGAGACTTACAGGCACTGAGGCATGCCTTTGGATCATCAGCCATAACACTCATGCCATTTCACCTCACCCTACCCTGCAGACTCTGACAAGTGTTGCGTTGTGCCTTGGCATCATCAGGCCTTACTCTCACTCCATTCCATAAGGAAATATGTTGAGATGGGTGCAGTATAGGAGAATAGGGTGAACCTTGGGGCTGAAGACTCCAAGGCACACCTTGATGCCTGTCACTGGCTGCAGGGTGGGGGTGGGGGTGGAATGGCGTGAGCATTACAGCCGACAATCCAAAGTCACACCCCTAATGCCTGTCAGTCTCTACAGGGTGGGACATTATGGTTACACCAGATTTTCAACATAGGCATTTTGTGACCTCCGCTCATGAACAGTGGCACAGTGATTTTGTTAATCTGTCCCGAACATTGATTTCCCACAACAACAATGGCATTCTGTGCCAGATGTGTAAAAACACATTTCAGGCAAGATGTGAAAAAATGACAGCTATACCATTCATAAGGAGGTGTGAAGAAATGGCAGTGTTGAACATCTGGAGTGAAAATATTAAAAATGCTCGAACTTACGAGCGTGCGTGGAAACTGCGCAACGCACACTCGTAACACAGTCATTGTTTGGAATTGTTTCACCAAATTTTCAACATAGGCATTTTGGGACCTCCACTCATGAACAGTGTCACTGTGATTTTCTTAATCTGTCTTGAACATTGATTTCCCACAGCGACTGCGCCATTGTGCGCCAGATGTGCGAAAACACATTTCAGGCAAGATGTGAAAAATGACAGCTATACCATTCATAAGGAGGTGTGAAGAAATGGCAGTGTTGAACATCTGATGAAAATATTAAAAATGCTCGAACTACGGCGTCGCGTGGAAACTTCTTAGCATACACGTAACACAGTCATTGTTTGGAATTGTTTCACCAAATTTTCAACATAGGCATTTGGGACCTCTACTCATGAACAGTGTCACTGTGATTTTCTTAATCTGTCTTGAACATTGATTTCCCACAGCGACTGCGCCATTGTGCGCCAGATGTGCGAAAACACATTTCAGGCAGGATATGAAAAATGACAGCTGTACTGTTCATAAGGAGGTGTGAAAAACTGGCAATGTTGAAAATCTGGAGTGAAAATATTAAAAATTCTCAAACTTATGGGTATGCATGGAAACTGCGCAACGCACACTCATAACAGTCATTTTTTGGAATATTTTCACCAAGTTTTGGAAGCCCACCTCATGAACAGTACACTGTTGTTTTGTTAATCAGTCACAAAAGGTGATTCCATGCACTGACCATGAAATCACCTTTCGGGGCTGAATAACAAAATGACAGTGACTGAATTCATGAAGTGGGGTCCCAAGAACCCCATGTTGAAAATTTGGAGCCAAAAGACACAAAAATGGCCGAAATATACACCTAAGTTGAAACCCCCCTCCTTTGATGCCATTATACAGCTTACCATGATTTTCTTCAGTTCGTATTCGGCTTTGAAGACTGCAGACATGTTCCCGCTCCACTGTTCAAGTTCAAGTTTATTGCAGGAAAGACTCCATTGAGCAAGCTCATTCACAAGGAGGTCCTGAGGCACATACACATACAGTTCGCAATTACATAGACAGGAGATATAAAATGTAGAACAACAAAGAAAAAATTTTTAATACAAGAGGTATACACAATAGAAGTCCTTATGCTATATATGCAGTACATTCCAGCTTTAACCTTGCCCTAAATTATGAAGCACATTTCAGCTTAATAAGTAGAGGGCCAGTTGGTACCTAGGAAGTTGACTTGACGTTGGGGGGCCTAGTAGCACCTACATATGTCTTTTAATTTAGAGATAGCTAGTGTTTTGTAGGAGTTCATTGATACAATGCTGGTTAGCTTCAGCATTGCTTGTAGTTGATTCCAAATGTTTGGGAGGTCTTATGAGACAGCTCTTTTGCCAGCTGTGGTACGTGTCCTGGGAACATCTAGTAGGATAACGTTGGATTTCCTTAGGGAGTATTTGCTATGCGAGATGTGTATGAGAGATGTTAAATAGACAGGCAGTTTGTGGAGTAGTAATTTGAGGGTCCAAATGCCAGCATGCAGGAGGAGTCTGGTGGCAAGAGAGGTCCACCCAACTGCTGCATAAAGATCACAGTGGTGGGTCCTGTATGCAGAGTTAGTAATGAAGCGAAGAGCACGGTGATAGAGTACGTCCAGTTTAGATAGGCTCAAGGTTGAGGAGGAGATAAAGATAATGTCTCCGTAGTCAAGCAAGTGAAGGAATGTTGCTTGGACAAGTCTTTTGAGGGTAGCGAGAGAAAAGTGTCCTATTTCTAAAGAAGAAACCCAAGTGTGCTTTAAGCCTCTTTGATAGATCCTCGATGTGGTCATTGAAGGAAAGCTTGTTGTCTATCCATATACCTAGATATTTAAATTTAGGTATGACTTCCAAGGGTTCACCTAGGGAGGTAACTATGAAGTTTTTAGGTGGGGTAGGTAGGGCACCAGACAAGGCAAGTCTCGAGAAAATCATTGTCTTGATTTTTTTGGCATTTAAGAGAAGCTTGGCATTGATAAGGTTGCTTTCTAACTGGATAAAGTCAGCTTGGAGTGCTTCCCTGACTTCAATTAAGGATGAGCCTGATGTGTACAAAACCATATCGTCCTCAAAGAAATGTATGCTAGCATTCTTTATGTGAGAGTCAAGGTTGTTGATGTACAGGGAAAAAAGGATTGGTCCTAGGATGGAGCCTTGAGAGACTCCTCTGTCAATTGGAAGGGGGGCAGATAGTAGGCCATCAGCTTTGAGTTTTTGTATCCTTCTTGTGAGATAACTGTTAAACCACTGTAAGGTAAGTGGAGTGGCACCTATGTAGGCAAGACAGGTGATTAGTAGGTGATGCCTACAGTGTCAAAGGCCTTACTGAGGTCTAGGAAGACTGCACCAGTAACCTTCTTGGTGTCCATAGCATGGATCCAGTCATTAGAGACTTTAGCCAAGGCTGAGATTGTACTTTGCTTTGACCTGAAGCCAGATTGGGCCGGGTTTAGGAGTTAGTGGGCTTCAAGGTGATTTTTAAGTTGGTTGTATACAAGTTTTTCCAGCACTTTGGAGAGAACGGGCAAGATAGAGATAGGACGGTAGTTGTTTAAGTCACAAGGATCTCCTGATTTGAAGAGAGGAAGAACATGAGCAGATTTCCAGCAGGATGCAACAGTGGCTGTGGTAATAGAGAGGTTGAAGATGTGAAGGATGGGGGCTGGGAGCTGGGCATAGCCTAACTGCAAGAAAAACGATTCAAGGCCATCGTCCACTGCACTTTTCTTGGTGCCAATGCTAAGAATTATGTCTTCGACTTCTTTGTAGCTAAACAGGCACAAATGGAAGGGATGAGGTGGAGTAGCATGTGTAGTATCTGGGCTAGTGTTGCTATTCACTCAGCTAGTGTATGGGGAGGAGTCAAATGCCAACCCGGCAGTGACAAAGTGAAGGTTAAGTTCTTCAAGGATTCACAGTTTATTTTCAACCATCCCATCCTTGGCCAGAATCTTGGTGGGAAGGGAGGAAGCAGCAGGATGGCCTTCAATGGATCTCAGTGTCTTCCAGATTTTTTGGGAGTTCCCTTTGGCCTGCTCCAGAGTGGAGATGTAGAAGTTTGCTTTAGTATCACGTACACTTTTAACACAGGCATTTCTGGCAGTTCTAAAAGCCTGCCAGTCTGCTGGGTTCTTTGTGTGCCTGGCCCTAGCCCACAGCTTGTCTCTATTGGTAAGTGCAGATTTGAGATCTTGGGTGAACCACGGATGTGAGATTGTCCGCACCCTCATTTTAATAAGAGGAGCATGCTTGTTAATTAGGGTGGTGAGGTTGTCATTTAGAACAGAGACGGTGGCATCAGCAGATTTGGCAAGATATAGGTCTTGCCACCTGATCGTAGCTAGATCGGTTAGAAAGTTTACTAAGTTGAATTTATGGAATGAGCATTTGATTCTGAATTTAGGGTGCTGCTGGGTTTTAGATTGGAATCTTGTACATACAATGATACTGTGGTCACTCATGTCGTTATGGAAAACTGCAGAATGTGAGATTTTATGGGGATGCGAAGTTAAGATGACATCTAAGAGTGAGCTGTTGGCAGAGTTAGAAGCATTGATTCTTGTGGGTTCAGTTACTATCTGTGTAAGACCCAGCTCATCACAGTTGGCTTTTAGGGAGTGGGATTTAGCAGTGAGCCAATCCGTACTGAAGTCTCCTAAGATTATTGTTTCCGTGTTAGCAGCCAAAGTTATGGATTTCAACATGTTAAGAATTTCTGTGCCTCCTGACGGGGGTCTATAGCCACCAATGATTGTGATGCACTCTGAGGATGGAAGGTGAAGTTTAAGTGAGACAATCTCGTATTCCTTGGGCTTAGTTTTACAGGAAATGCTGTTAACATCAAATTTTGATTTGGCGTATACATCCACTCCTCCCCCCTTGAATCCCTATCAGCCCTAAAGAGCTTGAAGCCCGGTATAGTAATTTGCGGATCAGTGTTGTTCTTTTTTAGCCATGACTCGGTAATTATAATCTGATCTGGGTCAGTGTGGGCTGCCCAAACTTGAAGATGATCCAGTTTTTTGAGCAGGCTTAGAATATTGACCATCATCAGTTTCATCCCAGGAGCAGCTGCAAACTCCGAGGGAGAAGTGATTTGAGTTGGGGAACCTGGATTTAGTTCGACATTGCCTGAACAGAAAAGGAGAATTAGAAACATTTTCTTGAGGGCATTTATCAGGTAGAAGTGGGCTCTTTTCATATGGGTTCTTGTGTGGTGTTCAGTCACTGAGGTACGTCTATCCAGGGCATAGGAGATGCTGACATGGCCGTTCAAGGCTAGCAGGGGAAGTGCACGGAAAGACATCGATGAAGGGAGGAGGGCCAGAGGAGAGGAATGAACCTGACAAATTAAGAGTAGGGAAGCAATATGAAGATGCAGCAGGAACTTTGTGGGTTCCCAGGCTGGGATGACTTCTGACTTAGCATGGATCAGTGCTTTATGAGTCATACTTTTTGCCATGATTAGAAGTAGAATGATAATGCAGGCCATACTGCCCACGATTGAGTACAGTGATTTGTGTAGAAAGACCAAGAATCCCTCTAGTGGCAGGTCTGTATAACCTGCTAATGGAAAACTTCTATTACACACTGAAGATCGTCGTGCAGGGCTCTGGAGGTATGTATGGGGTGAAGGGGAGTGCAGGGAGGTGGGGTGCGCAGAGGGTGGAGTGCCGGGTTGGGGAGGGGCCATCATGACCATGAGGACCCTTTTCTGTTTTAAAGGGTAAAAAAAATGAATGTTGCAGGAAGGTTTTTTTTACTTTCAGGGTGTGACAAGGACATCTTTGCACACTGGGGTGGGCTCCCAGTGTGCCACCTGTGTTTTTTGGGGACAGGGGGTTGAAGACAAGGGGGATTGGGCCCCCACTGGCAAAGAAAGCATGTCTGTGTTTGTAGGGACATGATGCTGAAGGGGATTGGGCACCCCCTCTCGACAGACAAAACAAGGGGGAACATTATGTCAATGGGGATTGGGATCCCCATCTGCAAATGAACTGGGGAGGGGGCATGCTGACAGGGGGACTGGGCACCTTGATGACGGCTTTCGCAGACTATGAGAGATGGACGGCAGCAGCAACCGCCATGTTTATTGAAATGTTTCAGCAGGCAAAGCACACCCTACAATGATGGGGCACTCCCTCATTGCAGTGGTTGGTGGCACACTTCTGAACTGCTGTCATAGACAGTGTGCTCATTCATTGATCCCACAGAGACAAGCCCAAAAAAATCAGTTGCACCATTGGCCACAACGCAGCTGCACCTCCACAACCTGCTACTCCAGCAAGCTGTCACAAAATGTTGCCTGTGTTGCGTGCACAAGACAGCATAAAAAAGTGATCTTCAAGGGACAGTTTTCTTTTTTTCAGGAGGGCTGACACTGCGTATTGGGCACCACAGTGTCGGCAGACTGTTTGGCTGCACAGGGGGTTGGCACCCTTGTGTTGCCAGCTGCGGAGGGGTGAACTCAATGGCAAGGGACCATCACAAGCAGTGGGTACTGGGGGTGGGCATCACAGATCTGCTTGTAATTTGGGGGGGTGATCTTAGCTAGAATTGTGGTGGGCAACCTGGTGCTGGTTTATCAAATATGTAACAGTTGGCAGGATTGGGCACCTGCAAGCCATTTGTACTTAAAACATCGGTTGGGAGCAAGATGGGATACTAGTAGCAGGATTGGTAACTTCATCCTGTAATACCATACAAAACATGAGTTCAGAGGGAGGAGTATACTGACAGTGGGGTCTGACACCCGCTGTCTTGTAAAACTAAAATGTGAGGGAGGAGTTCTGAGGATATGTGAGTTTGGTGCATTATCAGTGTGATTGAAAGAGATTTCTTTCACACTGCTTTCATCAGCTATGGATGATGAAAACAGTGTGAGGGAAATAACTTTCGGTCAAACTGGCAAGGAAAAATAAATTATCTTTAGAAGGTTCATTTTTTGAACTGAGCATGCTCAGAAAATTATGTATTTATTATTCATACTGGAGAACAATTGTTGAGCTAAAAGCTTGTTTACAAAGATTCTGTGTCATGACAGTTACAAAATGTACATACAATAAGACATCAGTGGAAAACAACGAAGGATAAAATAGAATGAAAAAAACATAATTGCAAGTACAGAAGAATACAAAATTAAAAAATTGCAAATACAGTGACGTCAGGATAGTAATAATGTGCAAATTAATTTACATATCCATAAGTACATACAACTAAACAGACAATCAGAGGATTGACTTTGTCAGGAGGTGGTAGGCTGTAAGGGAAGAAATAAGGGGAGGTAGTGAAAAGAGAGAAAAAAGTGGGTGGTAGTGAATTGGGGGAGAGGGAAGGACAGTTGGGGACAGGAGCAGGGGGAGTGGTGAGTGACCCAGTTTTAACTCATATTTTAAAAACTATATGTTAAAGATTAGAAACTTGTGAAAGAGCACACCTTAGGTCAGACTCTACCAAACCTGCAAATTTCAGTAAAAAAAAAGGAAAAAAAGACAGTTTTAAAGCTACAGATGAGCAAAAAAGTCTTAAAAACAGAACTGTAATGTGTTTGCATCTCTGTAACTTTGCCCTGAAAATTGCTATATTTTTCTTGAGGAGAAAAAAGGGGTGTGGCTTAATTTACAGTTTACAATCAGCATCAAATTAAGCATTTCAGGTGGCGTTTCCTGCTGCAGAATTCCGAAGGGTTCAGAATCTGATTTAAAAATTGATTTTTAATTTTGAAAGACATTATTTAAAGACACTTGCTTAAAAGGGTCACAAGCTCAATTAACTTTGCAGGAAGTCCTCAATATGTTAATACTACCACTGAGACCACTCTTAAGGTTGTAAGTGTGCTGTCATACATATTTTTCGGGTATGAGAACTGCAGACTGAAGGTGAGTGGTTCTAATACCACAAGGATGTAATTGAGAACACTCTTCCAACCATAACAGTGCTCTCAGAGGCAGAATTAATATATTATTGATCGAGATCAGTCATTAATAAACCTTCCCTGAATGTACCCATTTCCAGGGCAGCTGAGCATGAGACACTTTTCACAGAAGAAGAGGGTCTCATGTGCAGAGGAAAGGTATATTCTGATTGGTTGGGAATGCTCCTTCAGTCAATAATGAAAAGCAAGAATATTGTTGGCTATTTAATGAATTATGAACATTTATTTGAATGCAATGCAGTATCATTGAAATGTATAGAATATAAAAATAATGTACAGTATTTAAGTATTGCATATAGATTAGATGCCCAGGAAGGGATATCTGGTATAGGACAGTAGGCAACTTAGGTGGGTGTATTGCCTAGAAGTTATTGTCACCCACAAGGCATATTAACTGACTGTGGACCATGAGTCAGGCCCACTAGTTATTAACAGAGGGGAAATTTAAACTTACAATCGCTCATTTGAGTATTGAATGCAGATAGGGATAACCTGTGGAAGAAAGTAAAAGATATTTTAGAGTGATAAGTATTTAAACCATAGGAGGCATAGAGTGATTGAAACTGTTAACAAGCATTTTTGAAAGCTGAATGTTTGCTTACATGCTGTAATATTATGTCCTGCTTGTACACATTTTTGCCATATATTTACACAGGATTTACCAGAGGCACTATGTCATTTGCAACAAGGTCCTGATTTTATAGTTTTATATGAGCATTACCCAGGATAGAAGGTGTGAGGTGTGACAACTCATTTTTAGTGTGGTCATGCTTTTATAATGTATTTTTCCTAGGACAGATCATTTTAGATGCAACACCTTCTTTTCAGTGGGGTTATGCTGTAGGGTCCTGTTTTCATACAGTTTTGCAATATACAGTATTTATCCAGGATAACCCCATTGAGATGCAATATCTCATTTCAATAGGGTCCTGCTTTGGGACATTTTTGTATTGTATTTACCCAGGATTGCACAGCTCAGATGCTTTCCTGTGTTCAGGGGATCCTGCTTTTCACAGTTTTTATGCTGTATTTATCCAGGCAGCCCAGCTGAAAAGCAAGTTATATTTTCAGTGGGGTCCAGCATCTACAATGTATGTTTTCTAAGATAGAGCAGCCAAGATGTAACCTGGGTGCCATGTACCCATGGGCTACTACCCCTGCCTGATGACCACAATACAGGTTGAGGGGCCTGGATTCTGTTCTGATGGTGAGGGAAGGGGTTCTTTCCAAATGATAAAATAAATAGCACATTGCCTCCACGCACAGTTAAAATATAGTGTGCCAGATATTTTAGCAGTACAACCCCCCGGGATGCTGTACCTATCCATTTTCCCTTACAGCAACCCCATACATGGATTACCATAAACCAAAACCTTGTATTTACAATACAGTACTTTGCGATTATTGACTTCATCTAATAATATGCTCATGAGATGTTTGTAAAAAGGTTAAGCAACAATTTATTTGCAATGGGGTAGGGCTAGGAAAAGAGAAAATGGATGTGAGGTTAAACATCATTTTAGCATTGACATTTGGTAATTGGTAAACATCAATCAATTACTTTGTAACTTGAAACATTTCAGTGCCCACCTCCCACCAGCACTTTAATTGGTACAGATCAATACTTTCTACCTTACTAGCTGCCTAGGCCCAATGACCGTACTCAACTAGTACCAGTTCTGAGTCCATTAGATAGGAGTCCCAACACTCTATTTCTTAGTAGCCAGCCATTGAAGCATTGTAGGCCAGCATGGTGCAGTTGGTTGGTCGCCATTGGCGTACTTATTTTAAACAATTCAAATTAAATGCAGATCCTCTTATAGAATGATGGCAAACAACTATTTAGCGGACTTTTGCACTTTGGGCCAGACGGCCAAACTCAGAACTCTTAGTAGCAACTATTTATAGTTTCCCCAGATGCAGAGCAAGCACTGAATTACTAATAGTTTGACAGATCAGTCCTTTGCTTATGCATCTGATGATGATGATTCTCAGACTGTGGGTCTGGGGTAATTGAAATTGGTAGCAACTTGAACACTTGACAAGCTGAAATGACCAGCAGGCACATTGTAGCTTGGTGGCACCTCTCTGCAGTTCCTGCAGCTTGGGCCTTTTCCACCACAGGCTGTTGCAGCTGTATCTGGCAGGACATTCCTCAGCCTCTTTGGCTGCTTGTCATCTTCTGTCAGTGGCCACCTCAGAACCAGAGCAGACCAGTACCGGAGACCGGTACCAGCACACCTCAATTCCTGCATCCAGGCCTGACCCTGCAGGGGGAAACACACTAGGTAATGCCTAGTGATGGCAACACCTGACTGATTCCCCAGACTGACCTTGGATAGCACTCTTTTTCCAAGTATTTCAAGTCACTCAAGTGAAACACAACACAGTCTCTGGGTTTTCCACCAAATGTTAGCAGGGAACAGTCTCTGAGACTCAGGCATTTCAAATTCAAACTTGATGCAGAAGATGGGAAACTTCTCACTTTGCTCACACAGCTTGAACAAACAAGCATTTGTCAATGCTGAATGTTCTTGTTGTGCACTGGAGCCATTTTGGTGGGGGGATATGAGCAGGCATTGGCAAATTTCAACACATCACATCATTGTTTTTTAATATTTTTACACCACATTTTCAACATAGCTGTCTTATTACTCAACTCATGAAGAAAGGAAGAGTACTATTTCAACTCCTGTCCAAAAGGTAATTTCACGCAGTGGCTGTGAAATCACCTTTTGGGATGCAAAAAATCCCCCATTTTGGCCATTATCTGAAAAATGGCAGCTGTCACATCCATGAGGTGCAGTGAAGAAATGGTTTTGATGAAAATTTGGGGTCAAAATATTGAAAAGTACAAAGGTACGAGTCTGCGTTTACTATTTGAATTGCATGCTCATAACTGTTGTTTGTTAATATTTTCACACCAAATTTTCCATGTAGCATTCTTATGACCCCACCTCATGAAGAGTGTCACTGTCATTTCATTCACTTGTCCTGAAAGGTGATTTTGCTGAGTGACAGCATCATTCTGTGCCACAGATACAAAAACATGTTTCAAGCAGGATTTGATAAATGACAGCTGTACTGCTCATAAGGAGGTATGAAATAATGGCAATGTTGAAAATCTGGAGTGAAAATATTAAAAACTGGCAAAGTTAGAAGTGTGTGTAGAAATTGTGCAATGCACGCTCATAACACAGTCATTTTTATGTTGATTGCGCGCATGCACAAGAAACATGTTGCGACAGGTTTCTCCAGAAGCAGGTTGTGGAGGCGTGGCAGTGTTGTGCCCAATGCCTCCACAGCCTGCAAAGGATTGTCCCCCATCCCCCAATGCCGTGGCACACTGCTGCTGACACTAGTTCAGCCAGTGTGCCACAACTTTCTAAAAAATCAGCTGTTGCAATCAGGGGCTGCATCGACATTGCAGAGTCAGCCATCCGCTGCAATGAGGGAGTGACCCGTCATTGCAGGGTGGGATGTAGGATCTCTGATATTGTTTGTGAACATGGCGGTGGCTTGCCGCCGTACTCTAAACAATATCAACCCCATGTTATTTCCGATGGAGAGCCCACTCCCGCCAGCATAATGTGACATTCGCATTTAATTGTGTGCGACCAGGGTGCCCAGTCCACGTTGGCAGAAAGGACCCCTCCTTTGTTGTGCCGTCGGTCACAGGGGTGCCCAATCCCTGTTGGTGAAAGGATTCCCCTTTTGTTGTTTGGCTATAGGGTGCCCAATCCCCATTGGCTGCAGCTGTCCCCCCAGACTCTGGTGGCACACTGGAGCCCACCCCAGTGTGCCACATGCCCTGTGAGTAGTCCTGCAGATGTTTTCTTCCATTTCCTGTACCTGAAAGAAAGGAAAGCGGTCCCACGTAGTCTCTCCACCCCCCCCACAACCCGCACCCACCTACTGCGCACCCAGCCTCCCCACACCCCCACCCCATACTTACCTCTGGAGCTCAGTGTGACGATCTTCGCTGGACTGGGAACATGTCAGCACTCTTCAAAGCCGACCACGAACTGAGGAAATGCCGGTAAGCTGTATAATGTAATGAATAGGGTTTTTTCAACTTTAGTGCATATCTCAGGCATTTTTGGGAATTTTTTCACCAAATTTTCAATATGGGGTTTTGGGACCCTTCCTCATGAATTCTTGAACTGTCATGGCGTTAATCAGCCCGAGAGGTGGTTTCAGTGGTCACTCTGGCGGAATCACCTTTCAGGGCCGATTAATGAAATGACAGTGCCAGTGTTCATGAGGTGGGCTCTCAAAAAGCCTATGTTGCAAATTTGGTGGTAAAAATCCAAAAAATGACCGTTTTATGAGTGTGCGCTGCGCAGTTGCTACGTACGCTCGTAACTTCGTGAATTTGCAATATTTTCACACCAGATTTTCAACATTGACATTTTGTCCCACCTCCTTGTGAACAATACAGCTTTCATTGTTGACATAGTGGCCGAAATGTGTTTTTGCACTTCCGGCGCAGAATAGCACAGTCGCTGTGGGAAATCAGTGTTTGGGACAGATTAAAACAAGCATTTGTCAATGCCGAATGTTTGCTTGCTGGCATTGGCAGTGGTAATGTAGAAGTTACAGAGCTGTGTAATAGGAATGGCAGTGAAGTACTGAACTGAAGCCAACCCCACCACCACCCTGCAGAGAGTGACAGGCATTAGGGTGTGCATTTGGGTCATCAGGCATAACGGCCTCGCCATTTCACCACACCCCACCCTGCAGACACTGACAAGTGTCACGGTGTTCCTTGGGGTCTTTGGCCCTTATGCGCACCCCATTTCATTAGGAAATGCGGTGAGATGGGTGCGATATAGGAGAATGGGGTGAACTTTGGGGCTGAAGAGTCAAAGGCATACCTTGATGCCTCTCACTGGCTGCAGGGTGTGGAATGGTATGAGCATTACAGGCAAGAATCCCAAGTCACACCCCTGATGCCTGTCATTCTCTACAGGTTTGGGTGTTATGGTTGGAAACCCTAATACCTCAGGCATTCATTGGTATTTTCACTCCAAATTTTCAACATGTTTTTTTTTGTGACCCCACCTCATGAACAGGGGGAATATCAGTTTGTTAGCCAAAAGCTGCTTAGGCACAGCGAGTACGGCATTTAGCACCACAGGTGCAAAAACATTCCGAACAGGATGTAAAAAACGACAGCTGTACTGTTCATGGGAGGTGTAAAAAATGGCAATGGTGCAAATCTGCAGTAAAAATATTTAAAAAAATGGTGAAGTCATGAGCGTACATAGAAACTGTGCAACGCACACCCGTAATATAATTAGGTTGGGGATATTTTACAGCAGATTGTCAACTCAGGCATTTTGGTGCCTCCGATCATGAACAGTGTCACTGTGATTTTCTTTATCTGTGCTGAACAATGATGGCCCACAGCGACCATACATCTCAGCACTGAAAGTGTGAAAACACACTTCAGCCATGTTGTGAAAAATGACAGCTGTACTGTTCATAAGGAAGTGTGAAAAAAAGCCACTGGTGAAAATCTGGACTGAAAATATTACAAAGTCATGAACTTACCAGAGTGCGTGGAAACTGCGCATTGCTCACTCGTAACACAGTCATTTTATGGACTTTTGTCACCAAATTTTCAACATAGCCATTTTAAGACCTCTGCTCATGAACAGTGTAACTGTGATTTTCTTAATCTGTCCTAAACATTGCTTTCACACACCAACAGCACCAATTAGTGCGCTACATGTGCGAAAACACATTTTGGGCGACATGTGAAAAATGGCAGCTGTACTGTTCATAAGGAAGTGTAATAAAATGGCAATGTTGAAAATCTGGAGTGAAAATATTAAATTTGCAAACTTACGAGCATGAGTAGGAACTGTACAACGCGCGCTCGTAAAACAGTCATTTTTAGGAATTTTTTCACCAAATTTTCAACATAGCCATTTTAAGACCTCTGCTCATGAACAGTGTCACTGTGATTTTCTTAATGTGTCCCATGCATTGATTTTGCACATACTGCGCCATTGTGCACTACATGGGTGGAAACACATTTTGGGCAAGATGTGAAAAATGACAGCTATACTGCTCATAAGGAGGTGTGGTAAAATGGCAATGTTGAAAATCTGGAGTGAAAATATTGAAAATTCGTGAACTTACGAGTGTGCGTAGGAACTGTGCAATGCACCCTTGTAAAACAGTCATTTTTAAGAATTTTTCCTCCACGTTTTCAACATAGCCATTTTAAGACCTTTGCTCATGAACAGTGTCACTGTGACTTTCTTAATTTGTCCCGTACATTGATTTCGCACACCGACTGTGCCATTGTGCGCTACATAGGCAGAAACACGTTTTGGGTGAGATGTGAAAAATGACAGCTATACTACTCATAGGAAGGTGTGGTAAAATGGCAATGTTGGAAATCTGGAGTGAAAATATTGAAAATTCATGTGAACTTCTGGCGTGCATAGGAGCTGTGCAACGCAGCTCGTAAAACAAGTCATTTTTAGAGAATTCTTTCACCAAATTTTCAACATAGCCATTTAACACCTGAGCTCATGAACAGTGTCACTGTGATTTTCTTAATTTGTCCCGTACATTGATCTCGCACACCGACTGCGCCATTGTGTGCTACATGGGCAGAAACATGTTTTGGGTGACATTTGAAAAATGACAGCTGTACTGCTCATAAGAAGGTGTGATAAAATGGCAATGTTGGAAATCTGGAGTGAAAATATTGAAAATTCGCAACTTACGAGTGTCCGTAGGAACTGCGCAATGCACCCTCGTAAAACAGTCATTTTTAGGAATTTTTTAACCAAATTTTCAACATAGCCATTTTAAGACCTCTGCTCATGAACAGTGTCACTGTGATTTTCTTAATTTGTCCCGTACCTTGATTTCACACACCGACTGCGCCATTCTGCGCTACATGACTGGAAACACATTTTGGGTGAGATGTGAAAAATGACAGCTGTACTACTCATAAGAAGGTGTGGTAAAATGGCAATGTTGAAAATATGGAGTGAAAATATTGAAATTTCATGAACTTACGAGCCTGCGTAGGAACTGCGCAACGCACCCTCGTAAAACAGTCATTTTTTTGAATTTTGGCACCAAATTTTCAACATGGGGTTTTTGGGAACCCTTCTCATGAATGATGTCACTGTTATGGTGGTATTCAGGCCCAAAGGGTGATTTCACAGTCACTGTGCAGTCACTGCGCGAAATCACCCTTCAGGCCCCAATAACGCCATGAGTTACATAATTCATGAAGAGTCCAAATCCCATTGAGAAAATTTGCAAACCCAAAAATGCCGAGATATGCAATAAAGTTCAAACCCCTATGTAACCCATTATACAGCTTACGGCATTTCCTCAGTTCGCGGTCAGCTTTGAAGAGTGCAGGCGTGTTCCCGGTCCACCGAAGATTGTCTCTTGAGTCTGGAGGTAAGTATGGGGTGGGGGAGGCTGGGTGCACAGTGGGTGGGTGCGGGTTGTGGGAGGGGTTGGGAGGCGTGCGGCGGGACAGTTTTATTTTACAGGTTTAAAACAAAAAAGGCGCTGTGGGATGTTTGCCACGCTGGGGTGGAGCTCCCAGCATAGCACAAGGACTTGGGTGTTCAGCTGACGGTTGGGCACCCCGTCGGCAAAATAAAAAAAATCGTGGCACCGTTTGCCACGCTAAAAGTCAGGCTCACAGCGGCACAAGGACTTGGAGGCGTTCAGCCCGACGGATTGGGCACCCCACGACCAAGGACTACAGTGCTTGCACCTACAACTGGTGGGGTGGGGGACGCAGCTCAGCCGGCCAGGGATTGGGCACCCATCGGCTGCCACGATGCGGGGCGGCGCGTCTGTCTGTGCGTAATGGGGGGGAGCTGTGCGTGAGCAGCGATATCTTATCGGTGCTCACTCAGCGTAGCTCCCCTTTCAACTGGATGTTACTGCATTTTGGAGCGTGTCATAGACAGCTCCAAAATGCATTGGCTTACAGGGGCCTCGCCTGACAGCCCACTGACTGAATTGGAGGAGGAGGTGACGCACCTCCAAAATCTCAGATGAAGGCACTATGTTTCTTGCACATGCGTGCAAGCAAACATAAAAATGACAGTGACACTGTTCTTGAGCAGAGGTCCTAAAATGCCTATGTTGAAAATTTGGTGACAATACTCCATAAAATGACTGTGTTACGAGCGTGTGTTGCGCAATTTGCACGCACACTCGTACCTTTGTGCATTTGTGATATTTTCACTCTGGATTTTCACCACTGGCATTTTTCCACACCTCTTGATGAACAGTACAGCTGTCATTTTATATATCCTGCCCAAAATGTGGTTTCACACATCCGGTGCAGAATAGCACAGTCACTGTGCGAAATCACTTTTTGGGACAGTTTGAGGAAATGACAGTGACACTGTCCATGAGCAGAGGTGCTAAAATGCCTATGTTGAAAATTTGGTGCTGAAAGTCCCTAAAATGACTGTGTTACAAGCGTGTGTTTCGCAATTCCCACGCTCCTTTGTAACTTTGCAAATCTGCAATATTTACATGCCACATGTTCAACACTGCCATTTTTTTACACCTCCTTATGAACAGTACAGTTGTCATTTTTCACATCCTGCCCAAAATGTATTTCTGCACTGCACTACCAAAGCCAATGCCAGCGCGACAACATTCAGAATTGACAAATGCTTGTTTTCATCAGCCAACTTGTAGTCTACACCCTCATCTTTGTGAACTAGCATAGGCCCTACCTAATTCTGATTTTCTGGATTCTTAAAAAAGTATGGAAAGTATCATTTTACACTCTCAAAACAATAGCCTGAGGCACTGCGGCAAGACATATAGGAAGGAAGTTTAGTAGGTCTATAAATCAGATATGTAACCATTTTACAGTTAAGGACATCAAACTGCTTCCCTGAGTCAATAACTCTACTTCCATTTTCTCATTTACAAGCTGGTGTAAGATGAAGTGGTTGTCATACCCCTTTGCACTGTGAGCTATAAAGGTGCACCCCTGAAACCCTTTTTGGATAAACTTTTACAAACTGTGCAACACAGTCAGTGCCTTTGAACTTCCACTTGCAACTTCTTTAGAGTCACTGGTACTGACATCTTACTTAATGGAATGCAATTAAAATTCCCATAATTCAGTTTATCATAGTATTTCAGACATACTTAAGCATGGTAGAATTGTGTGTGTGTGTGTGTGTGTGTGTGTGTGTGTGTGTATACCATTGAAAACCTTCATACCAGGGGTTCATTGTATAGATTGATTTTATAACAACCACGCCTACTATTTAACTAATCAGCCACTCTCATTATAGAATGCTAGTGCTTATGATTGTTATAAAATGAGTTAAAACCCAACAAATCTAAAGTTATTTAAATTCTGGTAAAATGTTCCTAATTCAGTTTATGACAGTATTTCAGGTGTACTTAAGAGTTGTAGACTTGTGGTGACTACTGCTTTGGTCAAAGTGGCCTGAGCATTATCTTAAACCTCCACAGATGCTGTTTTTAGGAGGTGCAACTAAGACTTTTTGTAGAGTTCTAGTTTAATGGTTAGGGTTTCACCTAGTTAGGAGTAGAGGTCCTGAAATGGCTATGTTGAAAATTTGGTAATGATACTCCATAAAATGACTGTGTTACGAGCGTGCATTGCGCAGTTTGCATGCACGCTCATAGGTTCACGAATTTATAATATTTTCACTCCAGATTTCCAACATTGCCAGTTTCCCACACCTACTTATGAACAGTAAAGTTGTCATTTTTCCCATCCTGGCCGAAATGTGTTTTTGCACTTCCGGCACAGAATAGAGTGGTAACTGTGGGAAATCACTGTCCGGGACAGATTAAGAAAATGAGAGTGATACTGTTCATGAGCAGAGGTCCTAAAATGCCTATGTTGAAAATCTGGTGATAATAGCCCATCGAATGACTGTGTTACAAGTGTGCGTTGCACACTTTCCACTCACCCTTTGTAACTTCACAGATTTGTATTATTGTTGCTCCACATTTTCACCAGTGGAATTTTTTCACACCTCCTTATGAGCAGTACAGCTGTCATTTTCCACATCCTGACCGAAATGTGTTTTCACAGTTCCGGCACAGAATAACGTGGTCGTTGTGGGAAATCACTGTTTGGGACAGATTAAGAAAATGACAGTGGCTCTGTTCATGAGCAGAGGTCCTAAAATGCCTATGTTGAAAATCGGGTGATGAAACTCCATAACATCACTGTGTTACAAGCTTGCGTTGAACTGTTTCCACGCACCCTTGTAACTTTGCAATTTTGTAATATTTTCAAGCCACATTTTCAGCAGTGGCAGTTTCCCCCCACCTCCTTATGAACAGTGCAGCTGCCATTTCTCACATTGTGGCTAAAATGTGTTTTTGCACTCCTGCTGCAGAATAGCACGGTCGCTGTGGGAAATCACTGTTTGGGACACATTAAGATCGAATGAGTGAGAGGGTGGAGTGACCGCGCTCAACTCAGCTCTGTTGGGACTGCTACGAATTTGTTTGTGGGCACAGAAAGGGCCCAACACAAGAGCCCAGTACAAAAGGGCCACTTGCAGCGCCAGGACAAACAGAATGAGTGTGTGAGAAAAGGAGACTGAGCGACCTCCACAGAGCTCTGTCGGGACAGCTGCGGATTTGTTTGTGGGCAGACAAAGGGTGCAACATAAGAGCCCAGTACAAAAGGGCAGCCTGCAGCACTGGGAGAAACAGAACAAGAGAGTGAGTGATGGAGGGGTGAATTCACGGGCTCTTTCAGGACTGCCACGGTTTCTTTGTGAGCAGAAAAGGCATCAATACAGGCAGGGCCCAGTACAAAAGGCCAGCATGCAGTGGTGGGAGAAACAGTACGAGCAAGTGAGACAGGGGGACTGAGTGAGCTCAACGGAGCTCTGTCAGGACTGCTGCGGATTTCTTTGTGGGTAGAAAAAGGCGCCATTGCAGGCAGAAGTCCCGTACAAAAGGCTGCTTGCAGCACCAGGACAAACAGAATGAGCGTGTGAGACAGGGAGACTGAGCGACCTCAACAGAGCTCTGTTGGGACAGCTGCGGATTTGTTTGTAGGCAGATAAAGGTGCCAATGCATGCAGGGGCCCAGTACAAATGGGCAGCCTGCACTGGCGAGGAAACCAGAATGAGCGAGTGAGAGAGGGGGAGTGAGCGAGCTCAACAGAGCTCCATTGTAACTGCTGCAAATTTCTTTGTGGGCAGAACAAGGCGGCAACGCAGGCAGGAGTCCAATAAAAAAGGTCAGCCTGCAGCGCCGGCAGAAATGGAATCAGTGAGTGAGAGAAGGGGAATGAGTGAACTAAATGAAGCTTTGTCGGGACTGCTGCAGATTTCTTTGTGGGCAGACAAAGGCGCCAACAGAGGCAGGAGCCCAGTACAAAAGGGTAGCCTGCAGTGCCAGGACAGATAGAATGAGTGAGTGACACAGGGGGAGTGAACAACCTCAATGGACCTCTGTCAGCACAACTGTGGATTTCTTTGTGGGCAGAAAAAGGTGCCAACGCAGGCAGGAGCCCAGTACAAAAAGGCAGCCTGTGGCACCGGGAAAAACACAATGAGTGAGTAAGAGAGGGGGAGTGAGTGAGCTCAATAGAGCTCTATCGTGACTGCTGCGGATTTCTTTGGTGGCAGAAAAAGGTGGCACCGCAGGCAGGAGCCTACTACAAAAGGACACCCTGCAGCACCGGCAGAAATGGAATGGTGAGTGAGAGACCTGTGTCGGGCCTGCTGCAGATTTCTTTGTGGGCAGAAAAAGCCACCAACAGAGGCAGGAGCCAGTACAAAAAGGCAGTCTGCAGCACCAGGAGAAACAGAATGAGCAAGTGAGAGACGGGGAGTGAGCCACCTCAGCGGAGTTCTGTTGGGACAGCTGCAGAATTCTTAGTGGGCAGAACAAGATGCCAATGCAGGCAGGAGCCCAGCACAAATGAGCAGCCTGCAGCACTGGACCAAACAGACTGAGTGACTGACAGAGGGCCAGTGAGGGTGCTCAACAGACCATCGCAATCAACATTCAGCATTTACAAATGCTTGTTTTGAAGTGTTTCACCAGATCTGCAACATGGGCTTTTTGGGACCCCACCTCATGAGCAGTAGCACTGTCATTTTTTATTGGTCCCGAAAGGTGATTCGTGCAGCAACCATGAAATCACCTTTCAGGGACCAAGTAATGGCTGACAGTGACAATGATTCAGGAGGTGGGGTCCCAAAACCCCACTTAAAAGATTTGGGGCCAAAATTCCTAAAAATGGCTGAGGTATCAACCTAAGTTGAACCTTTCTACTCACTGATTCCAATTATTTGGCTTACCTTGAAATCCTCACTTTGCGGTCAGCTTTGAAGAGTGCAGACGTATCCCAGTCTACAGAAGACTGCTGCTCCTAACCTCTGGAGGTAAGTATGGGTAAGAGGAGGGGTGCGAGGAGGAGGGTGTGCAGTGGGAGGCTCGGGATGGGAGAGGGAAACAGAGGAGACAACGAGGGACTGTTTTCTTTTTTGCAGGTTTAAAAAAAGAAAGACATTGGGGACGTTTTCTTTTTTTAACAGGAACCATTTTGTGTACATTTCAGGACACTGGGAGTGAGCTCCCCAGTGTCTGGGGGGACAGGGAATGAAAGGTGCTTGGAAGACAGCAGCAGTGGGAGGGATTGTGAGGGATTGATTTGCTGTGAGGGGGCTTGAACAGAAAGTAGGGTGTGGGGAAGACAGCAGTAGTGGGAAGGATTTATTTGCTGGGGGGGCTCAAACAGGAACGGAGGGAGTGGGGAGGACAGCAGCAGTGGGAGGGAGTGATGTGCTGGTGGGGGTGCTCAAACAGGAATGGAGGGAGCAGGGAGGATTGATTTGCTTTTGAAGATAGGCTCAGCACCTTCACATGTCAGCTCAAGCAGGCTCTTACTAAGCAAGTTCATTCCTGAAAGCAACTGCTGTCATCACTGTAAGCATGACTGCAGTGTGAGCGCACAACCAGGAAGTAAATGTAATCCCTTGCAGGGCTGTTTACACATCAAAGGAACGAGCCACGCCACTATTGGTTCATCTCTGTCCTTTGAAAACTTTGCCAACTCTGCCTCAAAAACAGAAAGTGAGTCATCAGCAGCCTGCCTGATTCACCTGTCACAGTCCTGCCCCTTGAACAGAGCTTTCCAGTGGAGGCACCCCCCCACACCCCTCTGTAGCAACTCTCATATCAACATGTTCATTTGTGCTTGTGTGCACAACAAACATAAAAATGAATCTTCTCACCTTGTAGGTGCAAACATTAACAAAAGAACAAATCTTTTCATTTCACTTTTCATCCACAGGAGCACAAAAGGCAGGCTTCCCTTGGCTTTCCAGCTTACTCGTCCTTGGGTTGTTAATACCACTTGCAGCCCTGTATATTTGGCTAGACCCAGGGCTAATAGCTAATTCCTCTCTCTCTCTCTCTCCCTCTCTCTCTCTCTCTCTCTCAGAGAGAGAGAAAGAGAGAGAAGAAGGAAGAGGAAATATAGAACTCCTACCTCTCTGGGACCCCAAGAGAACTGAACTGTTGAACCTGCCCTTTTTCCATCTGGCTAGCTCAAGGCAGAGTCCCATTGGTTCATAAATCTGTCAATACATGAGCTTGACACCTGATAGGTCAAACAAAAAGACACCAAGATACGGTACAGATTTTTTCCATACCACTTAGAGCTGTCATATGATGCAAATCATGCATGCTGATTTGCTGCTAGCAGGGTCCAGAGTCACACCAAGATGGTGGCAGTGTCTCTGATTTATTCAGTGTTAAACTTTAATGTCTCTTTACCAGAAGGGCACACATGTTTAGAAACAAACAGTTCCATAGATTGTTAGATACTCCTTTTCCTTGTCATCCAGTGTTAATATGTTTATGATCTGACTAGCAGGGATCCTGTCAGAACCCCCAAGTTAAGTCCTCCCTACTTGTTTCACACAGGCTGCAACAACTAAAGCTCTCCTTTTAAAGACCTAGTACACAGTTAGTTCTTAGTCCCTTATGTCCCTTATGATGCATTTACCTCTATGAATACCCCTACAGTCCCCTTTCCAACAGCAGTCCTGGGGCCGGAGAGAAACAAGGAATGAAGGAGGGCAGAGTCCAAGGCTAGGCAGACAGTTCAGGTACCCCCCCCAAAAAAAAAGTGGGATGGGATTACGTAAATGCACAGATCAGTGAAGGTTCTGCTCTACTGTGGTCCTGCATTTACATGTTTACTATATATTTACCCAGGAGAGACCAGATGTGATGCAATATCTCATTTTCAGTGGTGTCCTGCTTTTACACATGTTTTGATTGAATTTACCCAGGAAAGGCCAGCTGAGACTCAAAGGAGAAATTCCTTCACACTTACCATAATTTCTTGTCTGATAACTCCAACATTGTCAATGGGTAATTAATACATATGGGTAATGTGCACCCCTACTAGGGGTAGTGGGGTATGCCACCCTTACGGTGACACCAACACAGCAAAATACATACTTGTCGGCAAAATCGACACTTTGCCGAAAGGTTGCTGTGTCGGTGTGCCCAAGACAGGGGCATGCTGTCTCCTGGTCCTGCACCCCTGCCCCAAATCAACTCTGACTATAGTTGAGGATCCAAAATATGGGGGAGTGGGGGGCAGAGCCCTCTGCATGGTGGTTTTGGGAGGCGAAGCCCCTGATAAAAAAATCAAGACTGGGAGACACACATGAATCATGTAGACCCGAACTTGTGGTCGACATGATTCCTGTCAGCGAAATGTTGGTCAACATAAAGAATGTCGAACCGGCATGGTAGAGCCGGGTAGTAGTACAGCCTAGAGCTGTGAACAGCATAGAACCCTGGGCACCTGAAGATTCCAAAGAGCATGGACTCTCCAGTCACCTCTGTCCTCACAGTACCTATACAGTCATATGCCAACAAAAATCTATAAGGTATTCCCTCTTTGTAGTAACATCAACACATCATATGCTCAAAACGTTTTTGTCTTTAAGCAAATGATGGCCTACCTCATGCTGTTGAATGGGATAATGTAATGCTGTTTCTCACATTTGGTTCTCTTGTCATACTGGTGTCTTCCTGTAAGCACTAACCTGTAACAGGAAGGCACCACCTCATGTTCAGAAATATCAACCTGTTAATCTGCTTGTCTGTAGTCCAATACCCTGTAACCTGTTTTCATGTTAGCTGATAATTCTGGATAAGCTGTCAGCCATACTTACAAAGCATAATTTCTGAAAACAACATCTTTAGATATATATTAGACAATATTCTCCTGAAGGAGCCAAGGTTCCCAGGAGAGGCCCTCTTGACAATGTTGGAGCTAGCAGAAAAGGAAATAATGGTAAATATGAAGGGATTTCTCCTTTCTGTAGTGCTTCACATTGTCAATGGGTGATTAATACAAATGGGGCGGGATTCTCCAAGGGGCAGGAATAATGCGCCATAGACATGTAACCCACCCACGGAGTCCCACACCTGCAGACAGATGTGCAGTAGCTATATTCATGATCACCAGCCACCCCACTGCCCCCTTCCATGGCCCCCCCCGCATGCAGATTCATGGGGGCCCTTTCACAGACACTGGGCGGGCATCCAATGGGATGCCCGGACCTGGTCCACCTCTGGATCACTTGCACCCGTTGGGCACCACAGCATTCAGATTGCCACAATGCGGCCACAGCACAGGGACAGGTGGGTGGCCAGTCAGCCACCCCGGCCCTCCATGAGGAACTCGAAGGCAGGGGAAGCATGTTGGAGAGTTTCCCCATGCCCCAATTTCACCACCATGGCTGGCAGTAGTGGGGGCATGTAGCGGCTAAGTCCGGGGCATGTTGGTGTAGCCTTTGCCCACCCTCGCCCAGTATTCCATGCTTTCAAGAATAGCGTGGAGCACAGGCACACCTCTGCAATGTCCCTTGGACTACCCTCACATGGGTATCACTGGCAGGCCAGGGATCTGGCAAGCAGCAGACCAGCACCTCCATGGAGCATCTGGCTCATGGGGCACATCGGCAGCGGCGTGTCTCCCTACCACACATACACGGCGCATAGCCACTCCGCACCTTAGAGAATAGCTCCCTAAGGTTCTAAGAAGCAGTACCCATTTTCCCAGCTGGGTGAGGGAAATATTGTCCTATATATAACACATACAGGTCAAAAATAATTATATGCTAATCGCCGCCTAAAGAACTTCATGACCAAAGTCTGCATTGGTGGAACTTTAAATATCCAGTCTGTAGTGCTTAGTGAATATATGGACAGAGGAACATGTTGCTGCCATACACAATTCTTTTTTTTTTTTTTGCAATTTAATATACTTTATTAAATTTATAATAAGAAAAACCAACAAACAAACATGAACTATCAGTAACAGCCAGTTCAATAAATTAACATCATAATAGATAAAGATAGACAAAGCAGCTACAAGAATCAGTACAAAATGATATGCATTATCAAAACAAAAGGGAGCAACTCCCCCCAGGCCCCTAAACTCCCCTAAACCTCCCCACAACAAAACCATCCAACAAATCCCCTCCACTGCCCCACCACACCAGAGCACCAACTCAGGCCCCATACAACAGAAAGTATGGAAGGAAAGAAAATAAAACAAAACAAAACAGGACCAGGCTACCCGAGAAAGGGGAACCTGATGCAGCCCTCTCAAAAGAGGAACAAGGTCATCTCCTTTGTTACTCAATCCATTTCCTCCTATGAGCCCCACACTATAGGTAGAAGAGCCAGCAATGGACCCCACCTATTCATGAATCCCTCCTGATGGGCCTAACGCTAAGTAATATGTTTCTCCAGTTCATGGGCTTGAAGCATTTCCAAGTGCCATTCCCAGAAGGAGGGGACGGAGTTGTCCAACTAGTGTCTGACAGTAACTAACTTAGCAACAGTTGAAATCAAGGAGATATAAGCTTTATGACAACCTACCAACCCCCGAGAAGTGTCCCACTAAATAAACCTGTGGGGCAAAATACTGGTCCAAGCCCAAGAACGGACAATGCACATCAAATTGCTTGCCAGAAAGGGATGACCCGGGATCAGTCCCATAAGATATGTTTTAGAGTCCCCTCAGAAGCCTGGCATCTAAGGCAGATGGAAGATATAGCTCTATCCATCCTATAAAGCCTAGAAGGCATAAAATATAGGTTATGGAGAATATGAAATTGAAGAAATAAAAGAATATTGTTTAACATATTTACTGTATATAATCGTCTCCAAATCCATCTCCAACCTATTTCCTCTAAATTAAGGTCCAACTCTTGTTTCCAGTAAAAGCAAAACCCCTTGAGACAACTCAGATCACCCTGTTGCAAAAAATCATAAAACTTATTGGTGGATGCCATGCACAATTCTAGCACAGATGCCTCCTGTCTCTCTCTCTCTGCCCAGGAAGTAGCCAAAGCCCTAGCAGACTGAGTCTTATGAACATATGAATGTGCCAGCAGAAACAGACCACCCGGTCTATCTAAGTCTGCTCGAGTGTGCAGCTAGCACCCCTAGTTTGCAGGTGCCCCACCGCCCTTCCATTTGTCATCCCACTGCCACTCCCCATCTCCCCCACGCTCACTCTCCCCATTCCCTGTCTCATGCCCTTTTGAAACTGTTCACAGATTTACATGATACCACCCATTCTGGTAGGGCAATCCATTTTGCTACCACCCTCTCTGTGAAATAGTGTCTCCTGATTTCCTTCCTAAATCTCCCCCCCCCTCTGTTCTTAGTGCATGACCCTGGTGACCCTCCCCCTCCTTAACTTAAAGACCCCATCTGCCCTATCCTTACTGATTCCCCTCAGATACTTGAGTGTCTCTACTATGTACCCCCTGTCCCTTCTGTCCTCCAGGATGTACATATTCAGGTCTCTCAGCCTGCTGTCATAGTCTGTCCCTTCCATTCCACATATCATCTTTGTTGCCCTCCTCTGCATTCCCTCCAGTAGCCTGATATGATGCTTTAGGTATGTTCTCCAAAACTGCACACAATACTCCAAGTGCGGCCTTACCAGCGACCTGTAGGTGGGCAAGATCACCTCTCTTAGCCTGGATGAAAACCCCCTCGCTATGCACCCCAGCATTTTGTTTGCTTTTGCAGCCACTCTCCTGCACTGAGCAGTGTTGTCCATGGTCCCTGTTATCATTACCCCAGGTCCTTCTCTTCCTCAGTGATCCCCAGCTTAACCTCTCCTAACCAATATTTTCTCCTTGGGTTCTTCACCCCAAAGTGCATAACCTTACACTTCTTTGCATTGATCCCCAGCTGCCACCTCTCTGACTACTCCTCTAGCTTACTTAGGTCCCCCTGCAGCTGCTTCCATACATCCTGTCCGTTCACCACTGCTCTGATTTTGGTGTCATCAGCGAACAGACTTATCTTGCTCACCACCCCATGTGCAATGTCTTATATGAAGAGCATGAACAATACTAGCCCCAACTCAGAGACCACTTATCCTTGGAGTTGAGAGCTCTCCTCTCACTACCACCCGTTGCAGCCTTCCACTCAGCCAGCTTGTAATCCAGTTCATCATTGTTGCCCCTACCCCTACACCAGTTAGCTTCCCCCCAAGCTGCCCATGAGGCACAGAATCGAAGGCCTTGCTGAAGTCCAAGTAAAGAACATCCACTGCAAGACCCTTACCCAGCTCACCTGTCACCCAGTCATAATATTGTATCAGGTTGGTTTGACAAGACTTCGCTGAAACAAACCCATGCTGCCTCATGTCCTGGAGGCCATTGTCCTCCAGGAACAACATCAGTCTTTCCTTTAATACTGTCTCCATGAGTTTGCACACTATGGAGGTGAGATTTACCAGGTAATAATTACCCAGTTCATCCCTTGGTCCACTCTTGTGTAATGGTACTACATGTGCCATCCTCCAGTCTAGTAGCACACATCCTGACTCCAGGGAGGTGTTGTACAGGTTTGCCAGCTGCTTTACCAACACCTCCACCACCTCCCTCAGCACCCTGGGGTGGATACCATCTGGCCCTGGTGCCTTGTCTACCTCCAGTGCCCTCAGTCCCTCTAGGACTCTACTTGCCTCAATTCTTCCATCTGTTGCCTCCTCTCCCCTGTTCCCACCCCCTCCCAGCCCATGGTGGTAGCAGTCCCCCTTTTCTTCCATGAACACTGAGCAAAATAATTCATTCAGTGCTTCTGCCTGCTCCTCACCCTTTTTCCGTCCACTCCCCACCTTTTATCTCACTATTGTCTCCTTGAACTTCCTTTTCTCCCTGATCTATCTGAAAAAGTCTTTCTCCCTCCCCCCCATTAATTCCCTGTGCTAATCTCAGCTCCCTCTGGGCCTTGGCTTCTCTCCCTCTTCTGGTCACCTCCCTGGACCGTCTTGCATATTCCTCCCTGTCCACTTCCTTCCATGTCCTTCTATACCTCTGATGTGCCTCTCATTTTGCTTTCATTACCTCCACTACCTCACTGTTCAACCAGCATGGTTTTCTTACTCTGCTCCTCTTACTCTGTGTCTTGGTGTAGGCTTCTGTTGCCTCTGTAATCCCCCTTTTAATAATATCCCATTTCTGCTCTCAATCCGTCTCCTGCCTTATGCTCTCTAGTTTCCCTTTCAGTGCTTCCTGCATCCTCCCAAAGTGTGCCCCCCTGAAGTTTACTACCTGAGTAACTGATTTCTCTGGCTCCCCACACATCGTGATATTAAACCACACTGTTTGGTGATCACTGTCGGCTAGTGGGTCCTCCACTTTTATTTCCCTTACTGCCTCCCCATTCCACAACACCAGATCTAAAGTGTTCTTTAGCCTAGTAGATACACTAACCAACTGTGTCAGGAGACCCTCCTGGATCGCGTCCTGGAGCACTTGCTCCCTAGCACTGGAGGTGACTGGAATGCTCCAGTCAACCCCTGGCAAGTTGAAATCCCCCATGATGACCACCTTCCCTTTTCTACATACCGTTCTCCTTACATACTTCCTTGTAATTGTAAATGGAGTCCACTCTGAAGAAAGAGGGGTTACTAGTGGGGTACTACAGGGTTCAGTACTGGGTCCAGTCCTTTTTAATGTCTTTATAAGTGACATTACAGAGAGACTGGAAGGAAAAGTATGCCTCTTTGCAGATGACACAAAGATCTGCAACAGGGTTGATGCACAAGGAGGTGTGGAAAGGATGAGAAGGGACTTGGCAAGGTTAGAGTAATGGTCGAAGTATGGCAGCTTGGATTCAATGCAAAGAAGTGCAAAATAATGTACCTGGGAAACAAACCCAGGTGAAGATTACACAATGGGGGGAGGTAGTAACAACAACAAAATGGAAAGGAACCTGGGGGTAATCATATCAGATGACCTAAGGTTAGCAAGCAATGTGAGCAGGCAGTAGGGAGGGCTAGGGGGATACTAGGATGTATAGGAAGAGGCATCACCAGCAGAAAACAGGAAGTTGTTATCCCCCTGTACAGATAGTTGGTGAGACATCATCTGGAGTACTGTGTCCAGTTCTGAAGACCCCATCTCCACAAGGACATAGACAGGATAGAGGCAGTCCAGAGGAGGGCAACCAAAATGGTGCAGTGTCTGCAAGAGAAGCCATACGAGGAGAGACTAAAAGAACTTAATATGTATACATTTGAGGAAAGGAGGGAGAAGGGGGACATGATAGAAACTTTTAAGTACCTCAGTGGAATCAACAAAGTCCAAGAGGGTAGCATCTTTCAGAAAAAGAGATGTGAAAGAACAAGGGGACACAATTTGAAGATGGGGGAGGTGGCTCAGGGGCAATGTGAGGAAGTATTTTTTCACAGAGAGGGTGGTGGACATGTTGAACAGCCTTCCTGAGGAGGTTGTGGGGTCTAAAACTGTGGGAGAATTAATGAATGCATGGGACAGACATAAGACATTTTTTTTGTGGGGGGTAGGAAGAAATAGGTTGTTGGTTAACTAGGATCTGCAGCTTATCCTGTAGGTAGGGAAATGGGCAGGCTAGGTGGGCCAATCAGTCCTTATCTGCCGTCACAGTCTATGTTTCTAAGTTTCTGAATTTTCCTGTTAATTCCCTGTCAAGCTCCTCAGACTGGGACAGTGGCCTGTATATCATCCCAAACCTACTTCCTACCCCTTGAGTCTAGGAGCTGAAGCCAGATTGCCTCTGTTCTCCTTTCTTCTCCCGTGTGCATTCGATCCCGTCCCTCACATAGACTGCCACCCCACTGCCCCTCCCTTCCTTATGGTTCTTCCTATATACTTTGTATCCTGGTATTGCTAGATCCCAGTCCCAGTGCTCAGTTGACCACATTTCAGTGACAGCTGCAATATCCATCCTCCACACTGCAAAGAGTGCCTGTAGCTCAGCAGATTTGTTGCCTAAGCTTCTTGCATTCAGCGAGACCACCTCCATCCTGCCCCCTTCCCTTCACTGGCCTCCATTTCCTTCCTTCTACTCCCTCCTTTTTCGGCCACCCTGAGTCCTTCCCTGCTAGCCTGGGGGGGTAGGCTGTGACTCCACTACATCTGATCCCAGCCTACCTGCTGCCCACTTGCCACCCCCTATCTAGTTTAAATCCACCTCTGTTGCAATATACCTCCCCAGTCTTTGCTTTAATACCTCCTTCCCCTCCCCACTCAGGTGCAGCCTATCCATTGGAAACAGATTATTATCCCAAGTACTGCCCCAGCCACCCACAACCCCATATCCCTTAGTTTGACACCATTCTAACAACCATGTGTTCAATTCCCTTATCCTCTCCTTTCTCACTGTACTTGTGCAGGGTATTGGGAGCACTTCGGAGAATGCCACAGACTCCCCAGTCTCCTCACACAACCTTCCCACTTCCTCAATCCTCTCCTTTGTTACCTCCACCATTTCCCCCGCTAGGTCATTTGTCCTTACATGTACCACAATGTGTGGTTTCCTCCTACCCCTCCTTACGCACCTTAGGAATTGCCTGTCCGCCGCTTCTGCCTTTAATCCTGATGTGGACTCCACCCTATCTGACTGTGCCTCCCTTGCTGCCCCATCTGATCCCCTTGAGATGGAGTCCCCCAACACTAATACACCTCCCTCCTCTTTCCTTGTGCCCGTCGCCACCCCCCACCCAGGTTCTCGTTTCTGGGGCCACTCAAGATGGTGCTTTTACAGTGTGTGCCAGTGTCTTCCCCCCTGCCCTTCTCAATTGAGACTCCTCCCCCTCCTCCTGTTTGACTGCCAACCTTCCACTCCCTCCTCACCTCTCCCAGTATTATCCCTCCCCTTCCATGCCATACTCAGTCTCTCCACTAGTAATGCCCTTCTCTCCCTTCTCTTTGTGAGTACTAACCCTTGTGCAATCTCCTCCTGCGTCCTCTTTCCCATGTATTGCTAGTACAGCAAACATGTTCCCCTCCTCCCTTTGCCTTATTGTGTGTTCTTCTCTCCTCCCTCCTGCCTACTGCTTCTCCTCTTTTTCTAGGTCCTACTAGAGTCTACCCTTCATCAACTGGCTTCTTGTCTACTGTGCCTGCTCCCCCTGACCTATCCCTTGCCCCACTGTTCCTTCTCTGTGGTGCCCCCACAATGCTCTCAGATGTCAGCCCTCCTACCGATGCAATACTCCCCTCCTCCCTCAACCTCCCCAGCTCCCTGCCAAGCCACTGAACCTCTTCCTCAATCCTCCTTAGCCTGTGGCATATTGGACACCCTCCCAGCCTCCACAGTAAGTTCATCTGCATTGCTGCCCCATAGCCAATGCACCCTGCAATCCTTCTCATGGTCCACACTACCTATACAGCCTCTCCACACCACTCTCCCTACAGCAAGTAGAATTGACTAATCCTAGCCCAGCCTCTAATAGAAATTGTTATCCTAAATGCCCTTGCATGCAGCATAAGACAGTCAATTACAGTACTAACTCGAAACCACAATCGAACTCATAACGACTATAGATCTACTCACACGTTTTGTATATTTATATGTCCTTAAGACTTAGCTCATATGGCTGTTCCTTTTTTACCCATTCCTGGTCTGTTCTGAGGGCTCTAATCAGTTTGCAGCTCCCCAAGCTCATCCCTCATAGCCTTCAAACCCAACCCCCAGTGGTATTTCAGCATTTAAGAAAGGCTGCTGGAAGGGATGGGTGGGAAGGCTTTTACAATCACTCACCATAGAAGCCTTTAAGCTGAATTCTACTTTAAGCCAAATTAAAAAGAAAATAAAACAATATCAAAACTTACAAAAATCCTCTATACATTAACTCCCTCAACAGAAAGTAGAATTAACTAATCCTTCTCTCCTGTAGTTTAAAAAACGATAGCAAAACTTACAGAAATCTTCTCCACAGCCAGCAAGCAGACTTAACCAATCATTCTCTCTTCGTGAGAGCTGGGGCTTTCATCTTTTCTGTTGCATAAGACATGGTGATATAGGCCCTCACTCACCTGGCCAAGGTGGCCTTGGAGGCTTTTGGATCCTTTCTCACTGCTCCAAACAGCGCAAACAGGCTCTCAGATTTTCTGAACTCTGCCGTTCCTATGTCCTGATTGTCCTTTGCAAGTCTAACTTGAGCAACCCACACTCCTTTGCATGATTCGGCTTTGGACAGAAGGGCAGTAGACAGGTTTCATGATTTATATGAAAGGCTTTAGGTATTTTAGGGACAAAGGCCGGAACTGTCTTCAGGAGTACCATTTCCTTATGGATGATAAGGTAAGGCTGTTTGTGAGACAGTGCCTGAAGTTCAGCAGTCCTTCTGGTTGAGCACATTGCAAATAAAAAACCCAACTTGTATGACAAAATGTCTAGTGGCACTGACAAAACAGAGTCAAATGGTACTTTTCATGGAGCATTCATCACTAGATTCAGAACCCACAGAGGCACCTGCAATTATAACAGCAGTCTTCTTCTGCTAACTGCTGTTAGAAAATGAATAACTTCCCAGTTCATCTCTAGGGTTGAACCCATGGAGGTTCCCAGTGCTACTCCCAGTGCAAAGACCTGACCTCTCAAGGTACTCAGCACAAGCCCTTTGTCTACTCCCACCTGCAAAAAATCCAAAATCTATGGAACCATTGCATTAAAGGGTCTGATAGCCTCTCTTTGTCTGGCCCAAGTTGAGAAGGTGTTCCACACTCGATCATAAGCTGCAAATGTAGAGACCATCCTGGTGACCATCAGGGTATTCACTACTTTCTGGAAACCCCCTGTTTTAACAATCTCCTCCACTCAGTAGCCAGGCCACCAACTGCATTGCCTGTAGGTATGAATGCAGAATGGGTCCTTGGGAAAGAAGATCCCCCTCAAGTGAGAGACAAAACTGTGCCTGTTGAACTAGATTCCCAAGGTCTGAGAACCATGTCCTTCTTGGCCACTCTGATGCTATCAGAAGAAAATTTTCTTTTGCGTGTCTTATTTTGTGAATGACTTTGTGGAGGAGTGGCAGAAGAGGAAACAAATATGCTCTGAAAAAATTACATGTCTGGGATAGGGCACCCACCGCTTCCACCTTTGGACACTGGTACCGAATGAAGAACCTTGGTACCTGAGTATTTTGACTTAAGGCAAATAGATTGATCTGAGGCCAACTGAACCTTCTGCACAAAAGTTTGATCACTTCCAGATTCAACATCCATTCCCCTGGATGAACAGTCTTTTGTCACAAGTCAGTCAGACTGGATGTTTAGGTCTCCTGCCAGATGAACTGCCAAGAGAGACAGAAGGTTCTCCTCCTCTGCCACAGTAGCAGTTTAGTTTCTTCTGCTAGCATCTCCTTGCTTCTTGTGCCTCCTTGATTGTTTATGTACTGTATATCACTCTGGTGGCATTGTCCAACCTTACTTTTATGGCCTTTGACCAAACTAGATTGTGAAAGTAAAGAAGGGCAAGCTGCACTACCTTCATCTCTAAGACATTTCTCTGTAGCTGTTGGTCCTGCAAAGTCCAAATGCCCTGGACCAGAACTTGGTCCAAGACTATGCTGCAGCCTGACAGGCTGACATCAGTCATCAGAATCAGTTCTGGCATGGCTTGTAATAAGGGCACTTTACTTAGGTTCTCAGAACTCTCCCACCAAATCAGTGATTGCTGAAGTGAATGATTAAGTGGGATCAGGGCTTGGTGGTCCTTTGAGATCAGTCTCCAGGCTGCTAGCACCTCATTCTGAAGGGGGCACATGTGCAAGTAGGTCCACAGACACTAGCTCTATTGCTGCAGTCATCAGTTTCAAAATCTGGAGTAGCCTGTGGTCAGAGGCCAATGACTGGCTTCTCAACCACTGAACCACTCATCTCAGAGTCCCCTTTCTGACTGCAGAGAGGAAAACTTTGCCCTCGTCCATCCTGAACACCTTGCTCAAGTGTTGCAGACTCTGTGATGGGTTGAGGGTGCTCTTCTTCTGATTGACTATCCAACCATGCATCTCCAGTATCTTCAGGGTCCTGGACACAGATATCCTTGCTATCTAGGCAAATCACACTTGGATGAGTAAGTCATTCTGGTAGAGATATATGTGACGTCCCTTCTGTCTCAGTTGTGCCACAAGAACTATGAGGACCTTTGAGAACACCCTGGTTGCTGTTGCCAACCCAAAGGGGATCCCCTGTACTGGAAGTGCTGCCCCCAAGTTATGAACATGAGGAACTTCTGGTGATACTGTTGAATGGGGATGTGAATATATGCATCCCTCAGGTCTATGGATGCTAGATGACAGCCCTCATGATTGATCGTAGGGCCTCCATCTTGAAGATCATGTGGCAGACAAATTTGTTTAGGTGCTTCAGAGCTATAATTGGTCTGAAACCCCCAATGTCTTGGGAACTACAAAGAAACTTGAATAGAATCCCCAATGTTGCTTGTTTGGGGGGCACCGGAACAACTGCCACAGTCTGTCTGAGGTGATCCAAGGTTTGATACACCAACTGTCTTCACTGGGTCTTTTGTCACAGGGGACTGCAGGGAATACCCCTTAGTGGGTGCTGTTGCAAATTCTATTGCATAGCTTAGTGCTAGAATCTCTAGTACTCAAGTGTCTGACATCATTTGTGCTCATCTCGGATAAAAGTTCTGCAGTCATCCACTAAGGGGAGGAGGGCAGCAAATGGCACATGTACCATCAATGTAAGTTTCTTCCTCTTCATCCTGCACCCCCATTATGCCTGCAGGCAAAAGATCCTCTGTTACTGTTACCCTTAAATATGGAATAGGCTCCCCTATTCTTTTGGTGTCTGAAATTCTGAAAGGGACATCCTCAGGACTGTCTCTGGCAGCCACTTCTTTGACCCCTTGGTGTCAAACTTGTTTTCTGTTGCTGCTTTGACATCTTGGATATCCTTTAAGATGTAATCCAAGCCAGATCTGAATAACAGTCCTCAAAGGACAAGTTGGACATTTTGGCCTTCGGAGCATGGTCTGTGACCCCATGTCTGAGCCATACACCCTGCATGGCTGACACAATGTGATAAGTGGAGCATACTGACATTCATAAATTGTCCACTGTGGCATCCTCTAAAAAAGCTGAAGGCCATGTTCACCACCTCAGAGTCTGGTGGGAACAAAACAACCCAGAGCTGTAATCCATGAGTTCAGGGCTCTGGAAACAATAAAAGATGCAAGGTGGTACAAAGATCTGCTGCATTTGAGGCTAAAGCCCTTCTGCATGCTGCATTCACTCGCTTATCATGTGTATCAGTTAAGGCCAGGGATCCTTCAGTAGGTATAGTTGTGTGTTTGACAGAATTATGGACAGCCTTACCTGTCAGGAGAGGGGTTCCCATTTCTGGGAGGTCTCCTTCATAAATGGACAACATCTCATCCATGGCCTGGATAGATATTTTCTCTGGTCTGTGCTTCCTAATTCCTGTTTAATAATCTGATTGCAGTGCACAATGGTTGGAAAATACTTTGGAGTAGAGGAGGATGTAGGTGGTATCGGATTCATATCCAGAGTCTCTATGGTTTGCACCTCCTTCAACTGTAATTTTCTACCAGCCACTGATATGAGGTAGGACAGAGATGATGTATCAAACAGGGGCAGGATCAGAAACTTTCTGTTAGGCTCCATCCACTGACTTCCTCCTCCTTCTCTTCAGAAGGGTTCTTCTCCTCATCAAAAAGTACATTCGGGTCAAGATTTTGCTCATAGCCCCCAGTATTATCATCTTGACCTTCTTTATAGTCAAGATCTGTGTCCTGTCAGTGGGTCTCCAACTACCTGGCTAATAGATCCCAGCAAATCAAGTGGAACAAACATCAGTCTAAGCAGAAGCCCTTAACAGAAGTGTTCCCTAAAGCACCATCCTTGGTCTGCTACTACTTTCCTTATTTATAAATGACTTGCCTAGTAACTGACAGAGCCAGTGTGCTACTGTATGTAGATGATGCAGTACTGTATAAATATTCTCAAGATGTATTGCAGATCAGCAGTCTCCTATCTACTAATTTCTGGGAGCTTGAATGTTGGCTCACCATTAACAAACTAGTATTAAACACCAGCGCTGTTTGGTCTCAAGCATCTTGACACTTCCAGATAACACTTGCATCCAATAGCTGCCTCCACTGGTGTCCCAACTGATGTGGTAGCTTTAATAAAATATATTGGTATGTACCTTGACCTGGACATCTCATTCAAACACCATGTGACCCCCTCTCCAAGTCCCTACACCAGAAAATCGGTCTAATGTATCCCCTAAACAGCTATCTGTCTAAGAATTCTCAGCTTGCCATCGCTACTACTACATTGCTTCCAGTTTCTCTATATGGTACTTGAATTAGGCAATCCCTAAGATGCTCAAATTTAAATAGGCTAACGGTACTCTACAATAGAATTGGTTGGTTTGCTGCCGGTGTCCACTCCAGGTTGCACCACTGCAACATCCCTCACTCCTTAAACTGGCCATCATTTGAATGGAGATTCAGCTACCCCAGCTCTGCCTCACATTCAAGCTTGTTAAAGGTGTTACTCCCCAGTCTTTTTGATGTTTTGACTCTCAAAACCCCCCAGGAGGATGTTGTGTTCATCCTCCAGCACCTTGCTTGTTACTCCAAGTGCAAGGTCTACTGGAGGCAGAAGATCCTTGTCCTACTCTGCCCCCCACCAATGGAATTCCCTCCTAGCTTATCTCCTTAACTGCTCCTCCCTATATGGTTTAAAAAAAGGGCTCAAGACTTCCATCCTCGAGTGTTGTCTTTTCACCTGTAACCACTAAACAGTACTTACCTGCTCAGTAATTCTGCACTCCACTTAATTATTGCTATCCAACTAAATGTACCTGCCAAACTATGTTGTAAAACCCTAATGCAAAATGCTCTCCCCAGATGAATCTAATTAAATCATGTGACCCCATGTTACTATTGTTGTTGTTGTCATTGATATCTGTGTAATGTTCCTGTATCCTGTATTGTTTCACCATGATGTATCTTTGAATGAAACTAATTCCAGGTCACCCTTAAAAAAGGAACTCTTGGTCTCAATGGGCCTAACCAATTAACAAAATTCAATAAATAAATAAATAGATTATGACTTTATGTTATGATCAAGACAGGTAGAATTTTTAAAAGTAAAACTGTCCACAACAGTGGGGGCAATCACCAGGGTGCCAAAACACCCGATTACAACAACATACGTGGTTTAAAATAAATGCAGTTAACCTTTCTCTAATTATTTAGCTTCTTAATAGTTCTCCTGGATGCACCACGCCATGTCAAAACTGCCACCGCACCGGAAGATGGAGTGTGCCCCAGGCATCTTGTCCTGTGCCGGAAGGCTTGTACAAATGACAAGTGAGGCATATCTACACTGGAGAAAAATAACTATTGTGGCATGTAGAGGCATGTTAACTGAACCTCTACAACCAATTCCCAGTGAAAGCAGGCCATGTAAGGTGCCAAAATCATTCTTAAAAGTTGCGCCCGAGTTCGGTCATGCGCAGTAGCACCTAGTGCTACTGCGCATGCCAATTCGAACTACTAAATGCTACTGTGCATGACTGAAGTTGGGGCTGCAACTTTAAGAATGATTTTAAGTACCGATCATGGCTCTGTTTTCACCAGGAAATGTGGCTGTAGAGGTTCAGTTAACAATATAAATCATGCCAGAATAGTTCTTTTTCTCTGTGTAGATATCCTCACTCGTCATTTGTACAAGCCTTCTGGCACAGGGCAGGATGCCTGGGGCACACTCCGACTTCCGGCACGGCGGCAGTTTTGACATGGCGCATCCAGGAGAACTATTAAGAAGCTAAATAACTAGAGAAAGGTTAGCTGCATTTATCTTAAACCATGCACGTTGTTCTAATCAGGCATTTTGACAACCCTGGTGATTGCCCCACTGTTGTGGACAGTTTTCCTTTAAATCCCATCTGAATGGTGATTTCACAATGTGACTGCAGCAACAGGTTTTGAAGGGGATTTGAAAAATGACACCTGTCTTGTTCATGAAGTAGGGTAACACAAGGGATATGTTAAACATTAGGGGCCAAAATCTGCAACAATAAAGTTATAAGTAAACATTACAGCAAGTCAATGTTTCTTCATAACTTAGTTTTTATCCCCCACATTTTGACCCCAAATTCTCAATGTAGTCTTTTTATGGTCCCATGTTATGATCAAGACAGGTGGATTTTTTTGAAACCTGTCTGAAAGGTGGTTTTACAGAGGGACTGCAACAACATGTTTCAAAGGGGATTTGGAAAATTACGCCTGTCGTGTTTATCAGGTGATGTAACAAAAAGGACTATGTGCACATCTGGAACCAAAACTTGCAAAAATCAAAGTTATGAGTAATCATTGAAAAAATTAAATGTTTCCTCATGACTTCATTATTTTTTGATATTTTGACCCCATATTTTTAAGACTGCCTTTTTGTTTTGTGACCCCACCTTATGATCAAGGCAGGTGGAATTTAATCCCGTTCAAAAGGTGACTTCACAGAGCAAATGCAAAAACATATTTCAGAGCAGATTTGAAAAATAACATCTGTTATGTTCATGAGGAGGGGTAATAAGAGAGCTATGTTGAAAATTAGGGACAAAAATCCTGCACATATCACCATGTTATGAGCAAACATTGAAAAAAATCAAATGTTTCTTCATAATTTCATTGTTTTGTGACATTCCAACCTCAAGTTTTGAACATAGTCTTTTTATGACCCCTCCTTCTAAACATGACAGATGTAATTTTTTTTCAAATGGCTGAAGCATCATTTTGTGCCACAAGTGCGAAAACACATATTGACCAGGATTTGAAAAATGACACCTGTAATATTCATGAGGCGGAGTAAAAAATTGACTAGGTTAAAAATTTGGGGTCAAGCTATTGAAAATTACCAAAGTTGTGAGTGAGCATTGAAAAGTTTCATGTATCTTCATAACTGTGTTGCTTTTTTAATATTTTGACGTCAAATTTTTAACATAGACTTCTGATGACCTTACTTGATGAACCCAGTAGGTGAAAGTTTTCAAATCCCACCCAACAGGTGATTTTACAGAGTGAAATCACCTTTTGGGCCAGATTTGAAAAATGTCACTTATGTTGTTCATGAGGTGGGGTCCTAGAAAGGCCATGTTGAAATTTTGGAGAAACATTAAAAAATGACCAAGTTATAAGTTCAAAACACACTGAAATACATTGATTGCACTTACCTGATTCCTTAGTTTCCTTTCCAGTGTTGAACAGTGTCTCCAGTCCAGATATGATTACAGCATTGCACGGCAAAGTAGGTAAGTAAGGGGGGATGGATGCTGAGTGGGGGGTTGGGTGGGGTGAGGGTGACTGCAGTGGGGGCAGTGGTAGCAACAGACATTGATGGGCCATTTTCCTTTTCACAGGGTATAAAAAAGGCATAAAGGGAGAGCTTTCTTTATTTCTGCTACCAACACTGGGGATTGGGCAGCCTCGAGATAAGGAACCCCAGGAAAGAATTATAGAGTTTAAGAAAAGGCGCATTCACCAGCAGGCAGTTGTATAGTCAAAGTGATAACTCATTCATTGTCATATGGTGTCTGGGAATCTTTTCTATGTATTTGGGATAAAATAAACATTTGTCAGGATATTTTGACTATAGAGTTTTGATCTTACAACTGCCTGCTGGTGAATGCACCTTTTCTTGAACTAAAACAGTCAGCATGCTTTTATAAAATGGGTTGGCAATTATTGCTTCATGACGGGCTAAATATGTTCCGAGACCTACATTTTAATTCCCCAAAAATGCACAGGCTGGATCACATTCAGGCAAGAGGATTTGGAATTTGTGCCAGTCACCAGGGACAGAATTCATGATCCACTTCACTCATTACAAACATGACTACCACCTTTACTCACTGAAAACCTTCAACAGAGCATTAAAAAGTAAACTTTCTCTTATTATTTTTTTATATATACGCTTTATGCTCCTTTCACCTCTGACTGCCCCTTTTTTATACTTTATTTTTATTCCTTAAGATAGTAATTACTTCCACATTTAATTGCCATAAAAAGAAATCCAACTAAGAACATTCAGTTCTCCAACATTTTAGCACATGTAACTAAATAAAGCAGAAAATATTTTTTTTATTTTTAAGGGGATCAAAAGGAAAATTTCCTCATGTGTTTACTTAGAGCTAATAAGAAGAGAAAAAAAGGTTCATTTATACTCCAAGGGTGGGATATTCAGAGTAGATGTGCCATGCGCAATAGGGATGCGCCTGCGCAAGAGCAGAAATGCACCATGGTGCGATATTCAGTGGCAGCACAGAACAACAAGCAATGTGCCACAGCACAACTGAAATGAATGTATGTGCAACTAGGAACCAGGAATAATGTGCGCAGTGTGATATTCATCAGTAGGTGATGTGCGCAGTAGCGGAGCAAGTGGAAGTTGCGTGACAGCGGAAATGAGTCAAAATAAAAGGGAGCAAGAGAGGGGAGGATGAATGCACCACAGAGGAGCCATAGGTGGGAGCGTGGAGACAGAGTGGCAGGGAGGCAAGACAGGAAGCGGGGGAAGGTGTGGCCGGGGGGTGGACAGGGCCCACTGGAGGTGTGTGTGAGTGAGAGAAGGAGTGTGTGTGTGTGAGAGGGCCTGAGAGTGCCACAGTGGATGGAGGGCAGTGGCAAGAGGCAGAGCACACAGAAGTGAACAGCCAGAGGTGAACCCAGTGTAGGGGCAGCACCAGAAACACACAGCAGGGGGAGCCAGGTAGACAGCCGCCTGGGAGGGGACACCAGCCAGGGACATGGCCAGTGCCACTTTCCAGATGGAGGTGGTAATGAGGGGTGTGAGAAGACAGGCAGCAGAGAGGCACGGTCGTGGAAGGGCCTGTCAGCAGTATGGCCAGAACAGGCTGTACTGAGCCTGCACCACCTTCGAACAGTATAGTAACACTGAGATAGTGGGCCGGTACTGCCTGAACTAGGTGATTCTGAGGCAACTCTGTGAGCTGTGCAGTGATGAGATGTAGGCACCTACACGACAGAGCCATGCACTGTCTGTGGAGACGAAGGTCACAGCCGCCATGTGCCTGCTCACCATGGGCACCTTCCAGAGACCAACAGGGGACATGACAGGCATAACCCAGCTGGCCGCGTCATGCCTACTCACACAATTCTTCAGCGCACTGCTGCCACATGCTGTGGAGTACATCCATTTCCTCAGCACATAGGCGGAGTGCACAGCACACATACAGGAGTTCCACAGGGTAGCACGGTTGGCTGGCATGCTCAGGGCCATAGACTGCACCCATGTAGGCATCCACATGCCACCTGGCCCAGAGGGGGTGGCGTACATCAACCGCAAGGGCTACCTAAGTGTCAACTGCCAGGCAGTGTGTGATGCCAAGGGGTGCATAATCAATGTCTGTGCTCTGCACCCTGGAGGAGCACACGATGCCTTCATCTGGCACCAGTCTGCACTGTACCATAGATTCGAGAGTGGGGACATCCCCACTGGCCATCTGGTAGGTGAGTATGCATAGTACGCTGGACAAAGGGTGCAGACATGGGAGAGTGAGGGGCATTGGCAGGGGTGCCATGGGAAATGGCCATGATGGCCCATGGCACAGTGATGCAGACCACCATGCTAATGACTCCCCTCTACACACAGATGACAGTGGTTACTCACTATGGCCCTGGCTGCTCACACCATACCCCAGTGCAGCAACAGTACAATGAGGCACTCGCCACAACACAGAATGTCATCGGAGCTGGTGTTCGGGCTGCTGAAGGCACGGTTCAGTTGCCTGCACATGTCAGGCGGTGCCCTACAGTACAGCCCTTCAAAGGCCTGCAGGCTATTCCTGGCCTGCTGTATCCTGCACAACATGGCCACCAACTGTGGGATAGCTGTTGAGGTAGAGGAGGGGGACAGCGGTGGGGATAAAGAGGACGCCAGTCCAGCTGGTATTGGGCAGCCACCCGCTATGTGAAGGAACCTCTGGCTGGCCCAGATGGCACAGCAGCACTGGGACACCATCGCAGAGGAGCACTTTGGACGACACAGGTAGGCAATGGGGCCACGTGCAACCACCAAGGGAAAGGGCGCAGCCCACAGACAGGCAGGGGTGGACACCAGGGGCAGATGGTGTCAGGGGCATGGGAATGGGTAGGGGACTGTACACAAAGACAGGGAAGGGCAGGGCTGCACACATCATGCACACACATGCTCACATACCACAACACATGCCCAAAGGGCAACAGGCACACCCACCCCAACAGGCAACCCCATACCCACACCCACACAGGACCACATGCAACCATACCCAGTGGCTGGCACTGTGTGTGTGCCTCAGACACTGAACACCATTGCACAGTGGTGGACAGCACTATGCAGGCATCATCATGCACACGCCACAGTGGTCAGCAGCTGGGATGGTGTGCACAGGGACCATGTGTGTATAGGGCTGGACACCTAATCCATGCATCGCACAAAGAACACCACAGTGCACCACAGAGCAGCGGCAGACAGTGGCCATGGAGGGGGATGGGTCAGTCATGCGGCACAGTAGCAGGGCCGCCTCGGATGCATGGTCAGCCCGCTGAGACCTGCCAGCCTTGCCAGGCTGACCAGTGGCCTCATGGGGTGGCACCGATGGGCCCCCAGGAGTGACATTGTGTGAACGCGACTATGTCTGCGCAGGGGTCTGCAGACCACCAAACATGCCCACACCAGGTGTGTTAGGTATGCCCACAGCCGAACCCGGCATCGACAGCAGGGGTCACACGATGCCAGGAACAGGAGGTGGACATAGCACTCTGCAGGGTGTGTGATGGCTGGGCACCCAACCAGTTGGTCAGTGTAGCCCTTGCAGTGGTCTGCCTGTCAATGGCAGTGGTCACATCCGCCTACTGCTGGGCCAACTCTGCTAGGAGCAAATGCGTGGTCCCTGCTGCACCAACTCCTCTGTCTGGCACAGAACCACACTGAGTGCATCCACTGCTGCCTTGAGCTGCATCTGCTGATCTACTGAGGCCTGAAGAAGATGGCTGTTGTCACCCAAGGGGTCATCTGCATGTTCAGCATGCAGTTCTCTGTGGTGTTCCTGGCCCTGCTGCCTAGCACCCCTCGACGGTGGGCGCTGCACAGCACTGCCATTCTAGGGTACGTCCACACGCAGTGCACTGCCACCGCCCCCCGCCCCTGTCCCAGTGTTGACATTGGCCATCTGCTGATACTGCCCCTGCAGCTACTGATCTCAAGGCAACACTGGCGTGGCCACAGTAGCAGCAACAGCCCCACCACCCTGGCTGCATGCCAGTGCTGCTGCACTGGAGCATGCAGATGCAGCCTGGGAATGGGTTGTTGTACAGGCAGCCACACCAGCACTACCCTCAGAACCGCCTGGGCGGATGCCATCCATGGAACCATCCTCTGTCCCACATATATAACTGTCCGGGATGTGCATCACATCATCATCATCAGTGCTGGAGCCGGCCCCGATCTGTGTCAAAGCACACTGGACACCCAGGGCAGTGTCACGCTGGGTTACAGGCAGGGCCATGTCTACACCTGCACCACCGGCATCAGTCTGGACTGACATGCAGGGCTGCAGACGGTCGGTCCCTCGGACACCTGTGGAGGTGGATGTGTGCTCCACCGTGTCCAGGGCCTCCCCCTCGGTAGACACACCCACCATCGCTGCCCCATGCAGATGCTCAGGAGCTATAAAGGAACACAGTACCATTAATGGCTCTGCCTGGCCCTAGGGCCTGCCCCCCTACCACCCACACACTGCCAGCACTGGACCTACGATGTAGTGATGGGCTTTTGCCCATCTGGAAGCCACCACCAGGAACGCCCTTGATGGCACTACGCCACATGCTGCTGGCCACCTGCTCCTCCTGTGACGTCAGATGTGGTATGTCCTGCTGGCCCCCACCAGTGGCAGCACATGCTGCCTTGATGGAGGCAGCCTTATCTTTAATCTGCCTCCTGTCCATGCCAACCTTCTTCTTGCGCTCCTGCATGGACCACTGGTGGCTGCCCTGCTGGTTGACGGCACGTGCCACCTCACCCCATGCCTCAGCATGGGCCTGTGGTGTTCCCCGCTATCTGCTAAGCAGTGGCTCCCTGTCAAGGTTTGCCTTGAACAGGGCATCAAATTCTGCCATGGTAAAGTTGGGCCTCCTCCTTTGCACAATTCCCTGCTCCTCTTCATCCTCTCACTCGGTCATGCTTGTGCCTGGGGGATGGACAGGTGTTACCTTGGACTGTACAGTCCCATACAGTCCTCCCAGACCACTGTCCCTACATCCCTACAGCATGCAACTTACCTCAAAGGACTGCAATACCGATCCATGGCCTATGCAGCCTCAGGTCACATATTTATAGCACAATGCATGCAAATGAGGGCAGGCGCAACTGTAATGGGATGCTAATGCAGTGGATGTGCCATGGAATGGCTCATGAGCTGATTTGCATATCCTAGCCGAATATCATGCTGTTGCACCTTGCACAATGGTGTTGAGCGTGCTCAAGCTATGGCGCACCACTGTGACGTGTGCAATTGGCACTGCACCACACATGCCTGTGGTGCTGACACCGACACTAGTGGTGCTGCTAATGTGCTGTGCATGGGAGGCAGTACAGGGCACGGTCACCACTGTGCCTGTGGTGCAAGTGCACTATATACTCAGAGGGGCACTCATGCCATGGTGCGCTGTGGGCGCCATGGCAGCCACAGTGCAGTAGGCCACTACATGGCATTATACACATGCACTCTACTGCGCAACACGCAGGGCTTCCCAATAGCACTGCGGCACTCCGTGCGCGGACAGACTCTTGATCCTGCGGCTGACCTTTGCCCTCTAGGTGCCATGCGTACTCATGGCTGAACCCCTATTGTGCAGTACGGTGCCAGCGCAATAGCGACTGGCAGTGCAGTACCATGCTGCCTCTGCACGTGGAGCATGTGCGCTACAGGGTGCCATATTGTGGCCGCTAGCTACAGCACTATGCTGCACACCAGAGTGCCCGTGTGGATGGCGATTGAGCTGGCCAACCTAGTGGCATTAGAGGAGCCCCATGCAGATGCCCTCTTTGGCCAGGTAGCCCTCCTGAGGAGAAGGACAGCAGTATGGCAGGAGGTGGCAGAGGGCCTCGAGGAGGCCACGGCGTGCAGCAGGACTACTGAGCAGTGTCACCACCGCTATGGGGACCTCCAGCAGCAGGACCCTGACTGCCTAGGGCAACTGCAGGCACGTGCCCGGTGGAGCGCCGTGCCATGGCCAGGTAGGTGCTACTTCACAATATTGGTAGTATCTGTCTGTCCTGGTATCGTGGTGATCGTCAGGCCATGCCGCGGGGGGGCCGTACCTGTGTTGCCAGTGTTGGGGGTGCATCATGTACACCGTGCACCACCACATCACAGCTGGGCTGTGCGGGCATGCACACCACAAGGGGGGCTAAGTTACTTGCCTGTACTGATGTTACACTCTCCATGTTTACACTCTAGGCCCAGAGGATCACCATAGGGCCCGGATGGCCCGTGAGCAGGGACGGCAGGCTGGAACTGGAGGAGTGGCCTTTCAGTCAGGGCACAGTGGTGGTGCCGGGGGTCAGCAGTGCCCAGCTGACCAGGATGCAGGTGAGTGCCATGTTTCCCCTTACATCTGTGCATGGTGGGTTGCAGGGGTGGTGGTGGGGCATGGCCCTCTGCACATGGTGCCACTGCTGTAGATGCCCCATGGGGCAGTCCACACCATCCTGTGGGACTGCACGTGTGGGTGGGTGCTGCAGGTGGGCTGTGCATGCACTAGGCACCTGGCTGTGCCACTGCCATCACATTGCATAGCCATGACACTTTACGGCCATGTTGGTGCTGTGAAGTGCATGGGCAGTGGGGGTGTGCAGCAGTTTGCATGGCTATGGGTGCCTGGGTAGGCAGGTCATGTGGGCGCACCCACTGTGGGTGGTCACATGCCATCACAGGGCGCATACCACAGCTGTATGCCATGCACATTGGGTGGGCTGCAGGGGTCTGGCCAGTCACATGTACTGACTTTGCTCCCTTGTCCAAGGTGGACAACGCTGGATGACCCTGGAGTGTCATGTTCAGGAGATTCTGGAGGTTACCCCGGGCCACACTGGAGCTGCTGCAGAGCATGGAGTGGAGTGACTGGCAGTGGCACAGAAGGCACCACAGGGAGCGCAGGGACGAGAGGGGCCTCCAGTAGGGCCTGCAGTGCCTGCGCTGTTCCTTCCCCTCCCTGGACTGTCCTTCACACCCCTTTGTCCTCCTCCTTGCTATTCCCCTTTGCCCCCTGCCCGTCCCCCCAAGTTGTAGCCTTGTACTTCCCCTCTCCCACTTTGTATATAGTACTATATATAGTTCTTGTAGAATCTGTTACCTTTTGCAATATAGATACGTTTCATACTACAACTATGGTGGTCTCTGATTTTCAGCTGGCATCTGGTGCCTTGCTGCAGTGCTGTGCATGATGTCTGTGGGTGGTGCCAGCCTGGTCATGTGTGTATCTGCCAGGTCCCCTCCACTGGTGTGAGTGGGGGCCATGGTCCCTCTCTGTGGTATGTGTGTTGTGCCCTGTGCAATGTATGCCTGTGTGCAGCAGTCTCTGGAGCATGTGCCGTGTGTCCCAGTCACCCATGGCAGTGTGTGCCTGGCCCATGCAGCTGTGCCCCTTGTGTGTCTGTGGTACACACGGTCATGCCGACCCCTCAACCGCATCCATGTCTGCTGGCATGACATTGGTGGCAGTCCTTGCCAGCCACCCTCTGGGCACGGCCCCCTGGCAGCTGGTGTCCTGACTCCCGGTCTATTGTATGTCTGCCCCTGGTGACACTGGGCGGTGCTGTCGTTGTCCCCCTCCATGCTGTCGATGGTGTCTGGGGCAGTGCCTGTGGTCTGCTGTCTGTCACATGTGCTCCAGCTGCTTGCTGGCGGTGGACAGGTTCATGGTGCATGTACCACATGGCTAGCTCACCAGCACTATGGTGGTGTGCAGACCATGGGTACACGGCACCATTGGACTCGCGACAGTGGCATCTATTGCCCCGCTATGTGTGGCTCTGTGATGGGGTACCCTTGGGGCTGGGTGGGGGATTTGTTCATGTTTTGTGTTGCATCCTGTGTGGTGCATGCCTCCATGCACCACAGTAAGCTGCTGTGCTGTCTGGTGGGGCCAGTGCTGGTACAGGGTGTGTGCATGGGTGGGTGTCCGGGGTGCCGTCCTGCTGGTGGTGGTGTCCAGGGTGGGCCTTGTCACATGCGGGGGTCCCTTGGGTACTGACGCAAGGTTGACCTCTTTGCTGTACCACTGTGGGGGCCATGCAGGGGGGCATTGTGAATTCTGAGGTGGCGTCAGTGGTTGGTGTCACCTGCTGCAGGGGGATCATGGTGGGGTGTCATGCATGGTGCCATGGGGCACAGGGTTGCATTGTCACGGTGGTGGTGGTGGCATACCTTCGGTGCCATGGACTGTTTGGTAATGCTTCTGGGACGGGTGTCTTGGGATCCCTATACAGGGGGTGGTCAGCATTGGTGTGGTGCTGTGGCATGGGAGGGTCCTGGACCTCCTTGTGTTGCGGTCACTGTTTGCCGGGGAAGTGTGCTGGGGCACCTTGCCCTGCGGGTGTAGACAGCTGACCCATGTCTACTGTTGGATCGGTGCTGGGGTTCATGGGCTGGTGGTCCATTCACCTCACCTCAGGATGTGCAGCTCATGGGGGGCCTTGGGGGGGTTGGTCTGTCTGGCCTGCTGCATGCTCCTCCACTCATGGCACATCCATGGCTAGTGCACCCCTGCTTCCTGTCCTTGTCCCTGCACATCCCTGGATGTGCTACTGCACATTGGCCCTGCTCCACTGTGCATCCCTGGTTGCGCCATAGCGCATCGGGTGCAATATTCAGCTGTGTTGTGCAGGTGCACCTTGGCTTGCGCTTGGTTTGAATATCACGCATGTTGCACAATGGCACACTGATCTTGTGCCTGCTCCCGCTATTGTGCATCTTTTTGCCCCAGTCTGAATATCCCACCCCAAGCTTTTATTTTCCCTTTTATAGATTATTAACTAGACACCCATAGGCATCTGCCCCCATCAATTTCTCTAAAGTTAATACCAAACATTAATAGGAAAAAAACAGTAAAAAAGCAAAGAGACCAAAATTATCTTAGGAAAAGGTGGGGAAAAACTATTCAGAATTTCAGACAGGATGATACACAGTCACTTCAGCTACCTCCTCCTCCTCCATCACCTCAAATTCTGAGCCAATATCTTCAGGGATCCTGATGTTTTTCTCAAAAAAATTTCTTGCTGCATCTGGATCATCAAAAAATGACTTTTCCTGGAACTGAATCTTTAAAGGAGAAGAAGCAAGCAGTACTGTGATAATTCCAGCTTCTTTGAATTCAGACATTATTGAAATAAAACGCTTGTGTGTGTGCTGTGTTTGCATACAGAAGTCCGGGTATAAATGAACACGATGACCCTGATAAAAAAAAAATTGCTTCTTCTGTCTGGCAAGTTGAATTAATTTATTTCTTTCTGCCTGAGTATAAAGAGTAATTATTATATATCTTGCTCATGACTGATTTTCACTGTTTAGGTCTTTAGCCTGACGCGAAGCAGGACGATAGACAGATTCCGGTATAAGAGTAGGGTCAATAGAAAAAATAACGGCGAGGGCATTCTGGACCTCTTCTTTCAGGTCAGCCTTTAGGACAGTCGCTTGGAATCAAATCATGGGTGAATTCCTCCTAAGTATATTTTCCAGGCTCTCCAATCTTGACATTTGCGCCAACTGTTCGTGAAGTGCTGCATTTGTGGTTCCTTTCAAGGTAAGGACTCTGGCTGAAACAGATTTTACCTCCCCTTCATTAGTTTCAATTGCTTTTTCAATGTTTTCAATCTGCATTTCCACAGCTGCACAGCGAGTTGTTACTTCTACAAGCGAATTTTCAATGTGAGCGGTGGATTGTCTCACCTGCCCCCTTCTGATGACCCTCCCAGGCCCGTCACCCCAAAATCACCGGGACTTACCTTCCTGCCTGGTCCAGGTGCAGAGCCTGCAAAGGGCCAGACCATCATCCTACAGCTGGAGGGATTTTTCCACCATTTTTCTCCCGTTCCCCTTGCTGGGGCACACACGCCTGACATGCAGGTATTGAGGCAGCACACATCTGTGGAAGTCCCACCGCACAATCCCTTCTGCTGTCATCCTCACACCTGCACTACCTTCTGGCCTCCACCTTGGGGCAGTCATTCAGTGGGAGCGCCAGTCCTCCTTCTCTGGGAGAGGAGAGCTGTCCTCTGGATGCTCAATCCTCTCCCTCCCCCCGCCAACCCCCGGCAGCCTGCGCTCATTCCTGAACACTGGTCGCCAGCATGGCATGAGGCATGGTGTCCAGTGCCTCAATAGTCAGTGCCACGAGGCCAGCATTCTTTCCTCTCATCATGATATCCCTCCTACACAAATAAACAAATTAAAAAATAGAGTACTACTCATTTTTATTTCCTGGTGTTTCGTGGATGAACATGAGAAATCCTTCTTCTATTCTTACCAGCTTATCAGGGCAATCTCTGCTGCTTACACTACGTCAGATACAGTTAAGATCTTTGCTCAATATAAGGCCTTCAGTTGTGTGTGAGGGGGTGACCATCCTTCCAGAAGAATTCTGCAGCAGTTTGAATTCCTGTGCTCCATAACAAATAAGCATTCCATCTATTGACTGTGTGGAAAAGGGAGCTACGACTCCAGGGCAACAAAAATTTTGTCGATCAATGTTACAGCAAACCTTTATGTTGACTGCATTTGCAGTCGGCATAAAGGTGGTCACTGTCTACCATGTTTTCTTTGGGGGACTTCACCTCCTGAACACCCCAAGCAGGGGGCTATGCCCCCAAATACCCCCCAATTAAAATAATCAACTCAGTGTCAGACCTGATTAATGGAGCGGGTGCAAGACCCCCAGGAAACAGTGCCAGGGTCCAGCACTGACACTGCAGCAACCTGGCGCTGTTGTCACTATAGTGTCAGTTGCTGTTGACATGTCACTGTCGGAGATGTATATGGTGGAAAAACAATTGATTGGCAGGTGGGGAAGGACTACATTTTACTAGATCCTTTTAACAGAAGAAAATACCTGTTTTTTTTTAATTTTTAAATATTTCATTTTTTTTTTCAATTTACCCATTTTATAAGCACAATAAGACACTCCAGGTCATTGTTTGTCTGCGGTCAATGCACATTCAAGTCCTAAAGGCACTAGGTGCCAGTGCCCCATGCCTCATTATGCACCTGAGTGTATATTAACTCCTGTTAGTCAATGCCCTATTGTCTTATTGCTGACATAGTACCCGCCATTTTTCCACTACTATCAAGAAAATTGCGCCACACTTTTAGAGAGGAAAAAATTATCCCTGAATCTTTATAGACCTTACCTGATCCCTTTGAAGCAAGAAATTTAAATGAGAATGAATCAGAACACTCGAGGGGTCAGCAGTCGGGTAGGATGGGTGAACATTTTGAACCCCCTGAACTGAGCAATCATTCAAATTTCTGATTTTTCTTTCTATTCCCCCCAACATCTAACATTGAAATGCAAATCATTAGTTCAACTGTGGATTTTTTTTTTGCATATCTTCAATCATTTGCATGATTATATATATGTTTTATAGGGACAACCAGGATGCTGCTTGTGGATATTAGGCCCTCTACAGACTGGGCTTGTTAAAACACTTTGGAGCTCTTAAAACATTTTAACAAGCTGAAACATGGTTTGCGTCTTCATCTTGCATGATTTGCAACCATGTTTAAAAAACATTTTTTAAACACTGCAGGGGACCTAATCTTAAAACCAGTTTAAATACGGTTTCAAACCTAGCATGGTTTACCTGATAGTGTGGATGGGAGATTGATCCATGTGTCCCCTGAAGTGGTAGTATTTGACCTCCTGACCATGACTGCATTGGCTTGTTAAAATGTTACAGAGCTACAGTGTGGATGTGGTGTGACTGTGTTTAAGCACGGTTTTGGAAGACATGGTAACAGTACGGATGGACTTCAGTAGTGGGTTTAAAAATGTTTTTTAAATGTTTTCAAAAATGGGCTGCCAGTGTGTACAGGGCATAAGGGTCTCTTCGTGCACTCTTAGGGCAAGAGAGCACTGAACCAAAGGTGAGCAAATCTGGTGCCCTAAGAATGCAAATGGAGTCACTTGTATCAAAATAGACATCCTGACTATACTTACAAAATTATTTTAAATGAATCTGTTTTTTTCTTTTATTTTTACTTTCTTATTGTACCTTAAAGAGCAGCTGACACGTTCAGAAGAACTTTACCAAAACGTAATATTTAGACACAGTATTTCACATTAGTTCTGTATTCCACCTCCCCATTATTTATTACTGAGGTCATCTGCACAAAAACAGGATCATTGTTCCTGAAGAGTTCATCTGTTCCTGTTGCTGTCTCCCTACCTGAGTTCATAATGCACTGCTTGTGACATCACAGTTACTCCCATGGCAACAGACCGTGCTGTCACAGCAGAGGATTATGACTTGAAGTAGGGAGTCAGCTATAGAGGCAGATGAACTCTGAGGGATAACGAGCATATATTCTTAAAAATGTTCTTAGTAATAAATACTGAGAAGAGGAATCTTTAGAATATATATAGAATGGAAGTTGAGTTGCACCTAATTATTATGTTTTTCAAAGTTTTTTTTTTAAGGCGTCAGCAGCTCTTGCAGACTGTGTTGCAGTAACTACAGCTCCTGCTTCTGGACTCCACTTACCTGGTTCTACTCCCCCAACTGACCATGGTGCTTTGCCTTCAGCTTTACTCCTGAAATGGATGTACAATTTCCAACTAAAGCGCCTTGCTCAATGGTGTCCTCCTGGGCCACAACAGACCATTGCACCACAGACCCTGGGAGAACAGACCTGTTGGCGTACCCTGTACATGTGGGCAGACCAGCCACATGTCATAAACAAGGGATTTTTGTATCTGTTTTCACTGGCCCTTCCCTTGCAGCTAGAGCGTGCATGAATTGTCATTGGGCTGGGACACCCAACATCACATGGTCACCCAAGATGTTAAGGGCACCACTGCTGCACCACTACCAGGTGCCATTAAGGAGCAGTGCACAATAGACCCATCCCCCTATTGAGGACAGCACCCCCTGGACACTCTGAGCAAAGTCTGCCAGCCTCTGCTCCTGATGCCTTGTTGCAGGACTTGAACCCAGGTCAACAGTATGTCAGTGCAGTCCCCCACCACTTGGTGTCATGGAGTTTGATGTCTTATAAGTGTTAAAAAATTATTTTTAATCTAAAAGATGAAGACCCTTATTTGAAAAGTGTTACTTTCTGCAGTTTCAAAATATGCTGCATAAAAGGCACTCCTATGGTAATATGAGGGGACCTTATGCACAGGCAAATCATGAGCACTGATTGGTTGACTCATCATTCATTGATGACTTTGTAAACTAGAGATTTAAAATAGAAAGGGGGACCTTTTCAAGCCATTTCTTGTTTGGATTAAATCTGTATTTGAATATAAATTGTTAAAGGTTCACAGTCCAGTCCAGCAATTACTTCCAAAACTATTCTATGGTGCTATTGGCATGATAGAGGTATTACTGTCACTGTGCAGGTCTCTGGTTACAACTCACCTGGAGTACTGTGTATAGGTCTTGAGCCCTTATCTGAGGAAGGACAGAGATAGGCTGAAAACTACACTGTGAAAGGCCATAAAACTGATCCAGAGGCAGCAAGGACAGTCTTATAAAGAGAGATTGCAGAGTCTCAGTACTAAAAGAGTTGACTATAGCATTGTAGTCTAAGGGTCTTTGAATGATAGTGTACTATCCAGGGGCAGGGGTCTGCTGAATAGGGCCTGCAGCTTTGCACTTGGCCCAAAACTGTACACACACACACACACACACACACACACACACACACACACCTGTGTCATCTAGAGCAAGCTGGAATGACTAACCTCAACAGGAGGGTGTCATATCATACCTTGGTACTAGTCAAAAAAGCCCTTCTAGGTTTGCTTTCCTGTGTCTTGAAATCCATGTTCCTCTACTTAGTCAATAAATATGCCAGGAGAGATGGGACAAATCACTCTCTGGTGCTACCTCATAGAAAAACCTCCTTGGGCCAAAACTCTTTCTCATTTAGATTTACAAAGTCCTGAAATGACACCACTGACATGTTAAGAAGGTATGACTCTGTTGCATCATAGAAACATACAAATATTGACAATGACAGCAGAAAAAGACCACTGGTCCAGTCGATCTACCATACACTCTAATAGACCTGGGACCTGTTGTCCACACAGGATTCTAATCCACTGTCCAGCCACATGCTCCCCCATCATGCCTCTATCTCCCTGAGCAACCACTAAGCCCTTCATACTGTCTCAGTCGTGTATGAAACCATTGCTAGTTTTGGCACCCACCACATCAGCTGGCAGTTTGTTTCATGGCTCCACCACCCTTTCTGTAAAATAAAACTTTCTAACATCCATCTTGAAATCTCCCTCCTGTCAGTTTCCACTCATGTCCCCCTTGTTCTTAATCTACAACTTATAATAAATAATTCCTTGCAGTTTACCTTATTCATGGCCAGGGCCCCTATTAGTAGAGCAGTGGCTTTCATTTCCCTCTCAGATTGCTTAAAGTTTTACAAAACGGCATTGAAAAAAACACCCCATAGACTTGTATGGGATGCGCCCACATGCTGTCCCTGCTGAAACATCACAAAACCTCAGAGTGCAGGGGTGGAGCAGACAAACTAGGAAACTGGAAGACATCAGCTGGCGGTGGCTATGGATCCAGATATGATCCCTTCTAAAACATTATAGACTTAGTTAAAAAAATTACTTATGCTGGCATAAGGTATTGGGCTATGAAGCCCAAAACGTTATATTAGAAACATTCTTTAAAGGGACACTGGCAACCCTTTTAGGCTTCAAAGTGACCCTAGTTTCAAAAACAAGTGTTATGATTCTTCACATTCTGTTTTTCTGTGGAGACTGCTTATGTACAGTTGCTGGGAGTTTTATCCTGATTCTTTTTTTGGAAAACAGACTGTCCACCATACCAGAGTTACCACACAAAAACATGTTCATTTACAATCCTTAATTATCTCCCACTACATCATTTCTGGATTTGGGGACTCCCCCAACACAGTCTAGCCACTCATAATGCAGTGGGAGAAAAGGAAACCACTGCATCCTGAGTGGCTTTATTTATTTTATTTATTTATTGGATAATCGAATTTACAACCTTTGAGCCAGCGGCTCATTTACAAAGGTACCTCGTCAGAGAGAGGACACACATGGTTAACATAGTTTACAGAGTACAGTCAAGCCAGAGTAACAGATTTTTACATGTTTACAGAATACAGACATACAGAGTCAACATAGTATTACATAGGTTGCATGAACAGAGATACATATTATTACATACAATTGCTTGAACATGTGCAGATAAATAAACATTTCAAGTAGTACCAGCAGGTACTAGCAGAGGAGAGAGGGGCCAGGGGGGATTGGGGGGTGGGATGGGTGGGTGTTCAGCCCAGTGGGCCATGTCAATAGTGTCAGAGGAAACAGCAGAGTATCTTTAGTGACAGGTGCAGCAGCAGGTATTGAACAGCAGGTCTCATAAGGCAGCTTTGAAGGGGGCAATTTTGGCCGTGTTGGAAATGGCTGCAGGGAGTGAGTTGAACCAGGTAGGGGCTCTGTAGCTGAATGACCTCTGAGCCCGGGAGGTCCTAGTTCTGGGCACTAGTAGAGTGACCTTGTCCGAAGTTCAGGTGGAGGCTCTGGGGTGTGTAAATTGGATGGAGGCAGACATCCCGGGGGGGGGGGAGCCCAAGTAGGATCTTCTTGGTTAGCAGGCCGGTTTGGTAGCGGATGCGTTCGTCGAGGTTTAGGAGTTTGGCCATGTCATAGAGTTGACAGGTGTGGGTGAGTCTGGGGGCACTGGTCAGTAGCCTGTAAGCCTTATTTAGTGTGAGTCTAATCTTGCTGAGGGCACTGGAGTCAGCAGCACCATATACTGGGAGGCCATAATCACTTAGGGACATTACTGTGGATGTGATAGCGAGCCTGAGGGCATCAGGAGGGAGGCAGTCCTTGTGCTGGTAGAGGATGCCAAGGTGTGCGTTTGTGGTGGAAGCAAGGGCAGTAATGTGGGCATGAAAGGTGAGGGCCGAGTCAAATGTGATTCCAAGGTATTTGTATGAGTAAACTTGTTCGAGTGGTTGACAAGTGCTTGGGAAGATTTAGAGGGGACTTTTTTTGGCTTTGTTCTGGGGGTGGGCAAAGAGAATTGCCTTAGTTTTTTTGAGGTTAATTACTAGTCTGCTCTTCTTAAACCAATTCTCAGCATCATTGAAAGAGTGCTGGATGGATTTTTGGAGGGAGGTGAGATTTTTGTGAGCTGCATAAATCACAGCGTCATCAGCATATAGCAGAGTATTGCCAGAACAGGTGGTAGGCAGGGAATTTAGGTACAGGCTAAAGAGTAGTGGGCCCAGGATAGAGCCCTGAGGAACCCCTGAGCAGATGGGACAGGTTTCTGAGAGCACTCCATTGATTTTGACATGCTGGGAGCGGGCTGATAGGTAGCTCGCACACCAGGAGAGGGGGCCAGCGGAGAAACCTGTATGGTTGAGGGCATTTAGTAGGAATGGGTGGGAGACAGTGTCAAAGGCCTTAGAGAGGTCAATGTACACTGCCCCAACTAGTGAGCCGTGGTCCAGGGAGGCGTGTAGGAAGTTGGAGAACTCCATTAAAGCTGTGCCTGTACTGTGACCAGCGTGGAAGCCATGCTGTTCTGGACACAGGATGTTATATTTTGCAAGGTATTCTGTGAGTTGGGTGGCCACCACTTTTTCTAAGGCTTTAGAGGGAGGGCAGAATGGAAATTGTCCGATAGTTGCTGGGGGTGGACCGGTTACTGCCTTTGTGGATAGGTGTGACTGTCAGCAGTTTTCCATGCTGTGGGGAATTGCCCCAGACAGAGGGATCGGTTCAGTAGTTCTGTAAGCAGGACCAGGACCTCATCCAGGACCAGCCTGAGTATTTTTGGGTCCAGGGGGTCGCTGCTAGGACTGGTGCCTTTTAGTGCTTTAAGCAGGAGTGGTTTGGCTTCCCATATGGATACCTTGCGTAGGTAGAACCGGAGGCGCTGTGGATCTGAAGGTGGTGGGTTGTGAGTAGGGTTGAAAAAGTTACTCGGGAGGACAGGGCTAAGATCAGTAAAGGAGGAGTTAAGGCAGTTGGCAATGTTGGTGGGGTCAGTGATGGTGGTGCCATTGACTGTAAGGTGTGCTGGGGGGGGGAGCGTGATTTCCCAGTTATTTCTTTTAGATTGTCCCAGAAGTTCCTGGTGTAGCCCCATGAGAAGGTGAGGGTGGCCTGGTAGTGGTTTGCCTTGGCTTTGCGGATGGCCTATGTGCACCTGTTACGGGCAGCGTTATATGCCTATCTGTCGGCAGCCCGACCAGTCTCGGTGGCAATATGCCAAAGGTTATCCCTGTCCTTGACTAGCTGGAGTAGGGCAGGGGTGACCCAGGGTGCATTTTGGTTTTTGGAGTGGATCATGGTGAAGGGTGCAAAAAGACCACAGGCCTTGGTAAAAGCCTGTGAGAATAGGTCGAGGGCAGTGACAACGCTTGTTGCCTGACTGATGGGAGACCAGTCAATGTGAGCGAGGAACTGCCTGAGTTTTTGCAGTCCTCCTGGGCGGCGCCTGGAGAGTGGTTTGGGCTACGGGTTTGGGGTGGGGGTAGACCAGAGGAATAGGAGGGAGTGGTCACTTATGGAATCTTGGAGGACTTGAATATCTTGAACCTTTTGGGGTCAGTTTGAGACAATGATGTCTAGGAGGGTGCTTGTCCCTGCCTTTTGGTTACATCTGGTTGGTTGTGTGACAAGTTGGGTTAGGTCCAATGCAGCAAAAGTGTCTCTTATCAGTATTGCAGTGGGACTGAGCCAGTTTACATTGAGGTCTCCTACTAGGACTTGTTGAGTCTTATGGGGAAGGGAGGAGAGATATTCGGTGAGAGATGATATTGCGGGGGTCTGGTTCCTTGGGGGGATATAGGAGACTGTGAGATAGAGGTGACTCTTGGATGAGTCTGGAGTGAGTTTGAGGGTGACGGCTTGTGCATCATCTACAACCTTGGGGGCTGGGAGGTCATGGCCTACGATGGTGTGACGAGCATAGAATGCACAACCGCCTCCACGTTTACCTACTCGATCCTCGCGAAATAGGGTGTAGCCTGGGAGGGAGACAAAGGAGTCTGGGGTGGACTTCATTAGCCAGGTTTCTACTAGGGCTAAGATGTCTGGTTGGTGTGATATAACCCAGCACTGAATGGCAGTGAATTTTTTAAGCAGGCTGCATACGTTCATGGAGGAAATCTGGAGTCCGTTGGACTTAGTTTGTGGATTGGTGGGGCAAGGGCCTGGGTTTGGGTGGATATTACCAGAGAGGAGTAGTAGTATGACTAAGGCTCTAGCCCTAGGGTATGTTGGGGGGCTGGGCAGGCAGTGGCTGAACAGGGAATGGGCAGGGTTTGGAAGGTCTGGAAGATGCAGAGGTGGTGGAGCCAGGGGGGAGCCAGAGTCAGAGGTGGGGTTGGGGGCAGCACAGGTGTGGATGCAGGGGTCTGGGGTGCATTGACATGGTGGTGTGTGGGTGGGCTACAGTGGTTAGGTATGTGGGCACCATAGACCATGGGCAAGGGCTGAGCTCTGGCTGGTGGGAGGTAGATTCCAGGAAGTATAAGACGATGATGCATATGGGGTGGAATTTAGTACTCATGATGCCAGGTAGCCTTGGAGTTAGGGCACAGTGGCTGAGAGGGGGAAGCCAAAGCTTTAAGAGCTGTAGAAATAAAGTCAAAATTGTCTTGGCTTGCTGGCTTGGTAAATGGAGTTGCTGACTTTGGCCTCAAAAGTGCTGGGTTTGAGACCTGGGAAGGACAATGGAGTGCCTTTTTTGGGGGTTAAGGAGCAAAAGCTTTAAGAGCTTTAAGATCCAGAAAAATTATGTCTTGGCATGATGGCCTGGTGGTAGAGCTGTAGACTTCAATCCTGAAGGTACTGGGTTTGAGACGTGTGGTAGGACAGCAGAGTATTTTGGTATATTTAAGAAGCAGAAGCTTTAAGAGTTTTCAGATTCAAAATAATTATATCTTGGCTTGGTGGCTTAAAGGCAGCGCTTCTGACTTTGGGGCTAGGTGAGTAGGGTTTGAGAACTGCAATGGGACAGCAGAGAGAATTTTTTCTAGGTGAATTATGGTGCCAAGAAGCTATAAGGGCTTTAGAGAACCAAAGTAGTTCATATCAGCTTGCTAGGCCTGTGGCAGAGCTGCTGACTCAGGTGTCAAACATACAGGGTTTGAGCCCTGCAGCAGAAGGTATTTCTTAGCTGAGTATGGGGCCAAAAGGTATAAGAGTTATGGATCAGGGGGAGTCACTAGCCCTACTAATGGGCTTAGTAGTAGAGGGTTTGAGACTCACAAGGAGCAGAAGTAGATAAGGTGGGAGTAGAGATTAGGAGGGTGCAGAGTGGTGTAGGTGAGGAGGAAGTAGTAGTTAGGAGGGGTGCTATAATGACTCCTAGTGGCCAGTTGTAGCTGTAGGTAAGGAGTGGAAATGAGGAGTGATAGAGTGGTGTCTTGAGGTGCACAGCAGCAACCCCTAGTGGTCAGTGAGTATAAGTTGCAAATGGCAAAGTGGACACTTAGTAATTGGAAGGTGAGGTCACATGATATGTCATGTGACCTGCAAGCAGCAATAAATTAAGGGATGACTGTGGGTGGGGTAACACCTCCACAAACAGGATGGAAGGAGGCTTTACCTCTTAAGGCTCTCTGCAGTCCCCTGTAGCAGGCTCCTCAGCTGGGCAGTGTCTGAGGGGACTGGCTGCACTGTTTGTGGGGATTCCTAATGTTCAGGAATATTCAAAAAGAGTAGATCAAGGATCTGAAACAAACAAGGTTGGGTACAACATCAATGAATTTTAGAGAAGGGGAGCAATCATAATAGGTGGGATTTTAACTAGAAATAATATGATGCAAAAAGGTTGACAGTGTCCCTTTAAATTGTGAAACAGTACATCCCAGGGGGCACAACATCAAGCCAGAATTGTGTGTGTATTCAAAAAAAGACACCAGGAAATATTTTTTTCATGAAGTGGGTGATGGATGGGTGGAACAGGCTGCCCAGCCACATGGTCAATACTGGGACAATATCATAGTTCAAGTCACAATGGGGCATCTTCAAGGGGGTTCTCAAATGTAAGAGGGAGTCAAGAGGTGGGGAGAACTCTGAAGGGGAGCTTCAGTTACAGTATACTCAGTAGGAAAGACTACATGAACTTTTTTTGCCATTATTTTTCTGTTTCTATTGGACCTGAAATTCAAATTATAAACAAATAAAATGACTTCAAAGCCCCCCAGAATGAAAAGTACCAATCCCTCCCCAAGAGAGTTACATTTGAACTGGCAGAGCATGAATCACCTCCACTGCCCTGGCCTGGCACTGCCATATGTCTTTGTGTTTTTCATGTAACCACATTGTTGTTTTCTTTTTTTATGACCACAGTTTTACCACAGTTAAGGAAAAAAATGCAATGTCCCTCTACAAAGCATGACCCACTTCAAATATTGTCCAATGTGGTATTTTTGCATTTTAAAGAGATTAAGTAACACCATCCCAAAGCATATAGCATCATTTCATAAAAATGCAAGACTTACAACAAAAAACATTCATTTTGGTCCAGTTTGAAATGTATTCCAAATTTGGGGTGTTATTTTAACCCCCCCCTTGCCAGCTAAGTCTGTACACTGGCCATGGGATCAGTCATCTCTCCTTTCCCTTGTGTACTGCCAGCCAAATCTCAACTTTTCTACACAAGGTGCTACATGCCAAGTGGCAGAAGAAGTAACTAAAATGAATTCCCACTGTGTGTGTGTGTGTGTGTGTGTGTGTGTGTGTGCGTGAGTGTGTGTTTGTTCATTTGCATGTGTTCGCCGGTTAGGAGTAGCAACAATTCAGAACTAAATTATGTTGTAGACCTTGGGAAACATATGCAGTTTTAATCTGCTCCTCTACATAAAACAAGAAAAACATTTCAGCTGCCCTGGGATGTGCCCATGTGATCTAGGCTTCTGCTTTTACTGCATGTCAGGGGAATAAAATTGGTAAAAAATTAAAATAATTTATTTTGCAAACGTAGTAAGCTGTGTTAAGGCAGCAATGCAACACTTGCAAGCTCTTTCTCTGTCTTTTAGTGAGTGAGCAATACATTTTGAAAAGAATATCTGCTTTTTGGTAGACGACAAATACCATTGCATGACTGGCTATGTAGCACCAGGCATGCTACAGTAGGTCATGGGGTGCGGGTAATCATTATTTAGTTAAGCAACAGCTCCCAGCCAGGCAACCACCCAGGTGCCATAGTCAGCTCACTCCCACGGGAACTGCTTAACCATTCTCTCTCTCTCTCTCTCTGTCTCGCTCTCTCTGGGTACTACATATACATTTTGGCCTATATTCAGCAACATCACCTCCAGCATTAACAACACTTTCCCATGCCGTTTTCTAATCTGATTCAGCAATGTGCCATTAAACAACATGAGAGACTGTTGAATTGCGCTAGTTAAAAAAAAAATAATGACGTGGTGTTAATGCTGAAGGTAATATTTCAAGTTCAAGCTTTTTTATTAAAACAGGAATATTTGGCAAACAGCCAATTGTTTAAAAGATCATTTCCAATGGCCTCCTGAACAATATTACATAAGTTACAAATAAAAAAACCTGTATATTACTGCACACGCTATTTCATCAGCCTAAGGCAATACTAATCAAGTAGTCTTCCTTTACACACTTGTAATAATATTCAAAACATACATCATAGTACAAAAACAATTTGAAAATTCATCTGTCAATAACAGAATAAATAAAAGGGGTGTCATTAAAATTATAGGTAACAAAAATGAAAGTCTTCACTGGGTTTCATTATTCATTACAAAAATCGGTCCGGGCCCTGCGTATTGTTTAGAAAGAAAATAAGTGCTTACAGAATTACATGTTTGTGAGTGTGTAAGCAATAACACAAAGTGGGGTGTGGTTTCGTCTGGATAAACACATGTCTAGAGGCACAGTGAAGCACATGGCTGCAGGTCGAGTGCCTTATTTCTCTCAGAAGTGCATTTATCCAGACTAACACACCCCAGAGTATGTTATTGCACTTAGAAAATTGGGATATGTTGAGGAAAATGAAGACATGAGACAAGCAATATACTGCCAGTTTGCATGGAAAAAGGAGAAATGTATTGAGGCTATTCCTATGTAACCCCCATGCCACTTTTGGCAAGTTGGCACCCCCATAAAACAGAACTAGTACCCACATGTGGCATACCATTTACTTTTGGCAGAAATACTCAGATTGGTACCACCCCTAGCTGTAGAGTGTATACCAGGCTCATTATCTAAAGGAAGGGAGTGGGAGAACAATTGCCAAAAAAATTAACCATTGTGAAACAACCAGGTCCAGGGGACAGGATGCTAGGCATCTGCTAGATCTAACTACTGAGGGGGCCCCATTAATTCCACAAATTAGCAATGATCAGATTGTCCAATGCCCAATGCAGCAGCTGGAATTGTGTGGTATGGCTTTATTTGCAAAGGTTACTACTGCACAAGTGGACCCCCAACTGTTGGTCAAAGCAAATGTAACCCCCCTGTTACCTTGGGTTACTAGAATCCCAGTAAGACCTAGTGGTAGGCAGGGAAGGCAGCTTGTGAAACTCCAGTTAAATGGATGTCACACTGTCTCACTCTGTTCTCAGTCTCAGCTGAGAGTGAAGGATGACATCATTTTAGAACTGTCGCAGCTGCATAAGCCACACTGGAATGTTGCAGTTGGAGGTTAGAGTAGAACGTTGGGGAATTTGAAGTGAGTTCAGTCAGTTCTGTTGCAGTCTGTAGTAGAGGAAGGAGGTGCTCTGCTGTAAGCAGGCCCTCAGAGCTCTAGGGTCTGTCAAAGAGCTATTTTTTTCAGAGGTGTGTGTTCTCACTTGAAGAGGAACACAAGAAGAGCACACTGAAGTGGTAGAGACCACTTTCAGTGGTTCAGGGCCCCATCCCTTGGGGGATGGGGGGAAGGAATCAGCCTGCTTCCAGGGGCAACCCCCCTGATCTGGCTAGGGAGAAAAGAAGCTGCCTGAGTTAAGTTCGTGCTGAGTCACCTGAAGTTCTGGATGAGATTTATTTGAGGAGAAAATGCCTGTGGGGCACCTGCAACCAAGGGGTGAGTTCGCTCTGCTAAAGGGCCAATGTGTTTTCACCTGAAACAAGATGAAACTAAAGTGACTGTTACTGTGGGGTTAGGAAAAGACAGCCAAGTACAGTTTGGAAGATGTGGGGATTGGACTGCTTAACTCTGTGGGGGGTCTAGAGTAATGGACACAGCCACTTATTAAGTATGTTCAAGTTCAGCACAAATGGGATGTAAAGACAGTAGATTGAATGTGAATACATTTAAAGAGAATCTACACAGCAAAGTGTTTTAAAGGATGAGGTGTTATAGTCCAGAGAAATGGCCGGGTATGAATTATGGGAGGGAGAGGTGGGAGACTCCCCATCAGTAGTTACCAAATTCACCTCTATGGGTTTGCTTTGGGATACCTGTTCCTTTCTCTCAGGTACTTGGCCAGTGCCTGAGGAAAGTACCCAGACATGGGATTGATGGGAAAGATGCCCTGATGGAGCAGAAGTGCTTATAGGTGGTTTAGGGAGCCACCAGTAAATGTTTCCATGCTATATGGAAAGTGTCCAAGTGGCTGGCAAGGGAGCTGAGCCAGGGAAAACCCAGAGCAGATTATAAGTTTGGGCTGTGTGCCTAGTGTGTTTCAGAGCCTGAGGGCTAAAGGAATGAGGATGTGTTCTGATCTCCATGAATCTGCATTACCAGGAGTGTAGCCCCGTGGGGGTCCATCTATGCTTTGTTTATTCTGTTGGATGTGAATAAAAGCCACACTTTAGAATCCCACTTCTGGTATTGGACATTACAGTTATTGCTTCCTTTGTCCGAGTTGCTTGGGTGCCCCTGTTGCAGAGTAGCCAAACCTAGCCAATGTGTCGAGTGACATATTCCTCCCCGAATCCAGCCCACCTGGTATTGCTGTCAAGATGGAAAAGGCATACCTGGGTAGGGTTTACAAAAATGGAGGCACCGCTGAGGATTTGAGTTTGGAATTTAGGGAGGAATGTAAGAAAGGTCACTCGGACAAAGGCTAGCATTTTGGTTATCTGGCAGTGGGTAGCCCAAAACAACTGAAGCAACATTTAACTAATGCGCCGCTATGTGCTGTTATCCATGTGCTGCTATTAAAATGCCAACTGTTTACCAAGGAGCAATAAAGCCTGAGAGTGTATGCCCTTGTCCTGCATCAAAATTGCAGCGTTTGCCAGCTTTTAAAAGTGTTTGTGACAAAGAAAAGTGTGGAAAACTGTGGGTAGCAAAAGGAAAATTGTGCCCTAGATGCTGGAAATGCTTTCTGTGTGAACTGAAGGACTTGTTGTGTTTAATAGCCATGAAAAATGGTTGAAATGGGCTCCCACCGAGGAGTCGTTGAAGAAAAAAAAAAAGTGTGGTTTTGCAGTTTAAATTTTGCCTGCTCGGCGATCGCCATGAGGAGACGAGCACGAGATGAAAGAGGCTCATTTGCATGGCGTTGAGTGATTGGTGAGACTGCAATCAGTTCCACCCCAAAGCCAGCTCTAGAGTGACTGCACAGCATTTGAGAGGGAAAGTGAGTGGAGTGTGCGAACTGGCTTACCAGGAGGAGCATCGCGGTGATTGAAAGCGCTGTAAAAGTTTAAAAAAACTGACTTTTCCTGTTTAAATTCGGGCTCAACCTGCATCTTGATCGACTGGACTGTGAGTGTGGTGCTCAGAGGGACATTCAGCAGGACTGCCAACCCGCTTCTTTCCAGAGGCCTCCAAGACTGGCTGCAGGCCATTTTCCATCACAGCAAACAGCTACTGATAACAGTGAGTACCAGCCAAATAATTGCCCAAACTAAGTGATTTCACCAAAAGCCAGCTGAATCTGTGTGTAGCAGTGTAATCACTTTGCAAAGAAGGACTGTGTTAAGTTTTACCAGCAAAAGCAAGAATTCTAAGCAATTGACTGTGAGCATAATTATAGGTTCAGCGTCAGTATAATTTTCAAAGCCATGTGAGAGACTGTGAGTTGTATCAGATATGCACCAAGAGATACAGGCAATCCTGTGCTATGAAATACTGAGGCTTTAAGGGACTATAAGCTAGAGCAATGTCTTCAGTGAGTAAAAAGTCCATGGTAAATCTTATAAATGTGCTAGGAAACAGAACAGTGCAAGTTTGTGCAGTTTCAGCAAAGTTATCAGTAGAGTGTGTAAATCGGATCCTCAGTGGCTTGACCCAATAGTGTATGCATGTGGATTGAGCCACAGACCCATACATTTCCATTTCCCAATAGTGTATACCCATGGACTGTTGCCACACACTCAGGACATCCTCCTGTGGCAGTGGCCTTTGCCCAGGGAAACATGGTGCCCTTCAATGAACCAGTTAGCCCTTCCTTGTAGACTCCAGATGGCATTCCTCCCACCCTTTGCCCCAACTGATGGTCTCTGTCCTTCCTTCAGGGTTACACCACAGAAGCCTTCATTCCCCACTGAAATGCTAAAGACTCTTAACTTTACTTCAAATGAACACACTTAAGTAAACAGTGGTCCTGCCTTGTGTGATCTAGCCTTATCTTGGTCACACACATCACAGACAACCTCCTAAATTGAGAACTTGTCTCCTATTTTGTACTCACAGATTTGTTGCTCCTTCCTTTAGTCATGGAAACAACCAGAAAGCCCCCTTTTCCAATCTCTACTCACAGATTAATTGCCCCATCCTTTAGTCATGAAAACAACCAGAAATCACCCTTTTCCTTCTGTACTCACAGATTAGTTGCCCCATCCTTTGGGCATGGGAAGAACCAGAAAGCACCCTTTTCCATTCTGTACTAACAGATTAGTTGCCCCTTCCTTTAGGCATGGGAACAGCCAAAAAGCACCCTTTTCCTTGGTAGCTTGTCAGAAATTCTCACACAAAGTCCTTCTCAAAGGCAGCTGTACACACGCTAAGACCTTCACTGGAATGCCCCTTGGATCCATTGAACTAGCAGTCCCTCTCACTTCTCCTGGAGTGAAAATCAAGGAATCCTGCTGAAGAAAGGTCTCCAACACTTCACTGGGAGCTGCAGATGTAATCCAAATTAGGGTGAGAAACTCAGGACTCTCAGGGACAGAACCCCAACTGGCAGACCTCCTGCCACTCTACCTTCTAAACTCAGACTCACTGAACATTCTAAAACTTCCCCAGAACAGCTGATTCAGGAATGGTTATGCTGCTGCGAGAGTTCTAAATGACATAATCATCCTCACTCAGGCTAGCTGAATAAACAATGATGTCATTATGTAAGAAACCCCTAAATGTGCTTCTTACCAGCTACCTTTTCTACCTACCTAACACTAGTACTAATGGGATTCTAGTAACCCTAGGGGACTGGGTGGTTACACTTACTGCAACCAAACCACTGGCTGTCTACAGCCAGATTACGGTCAAGTACCAGGCCTTCCTACCTCTGTGTTCCCTACAGAGAGGGTTGATCAGGTCCTCCCCTACCATGTGCCAGGCACGGGCTGTAACACTAAAGGATAGAGGCCCACTGAAGAAACTTCAGCTCCTATCATACTACTGTACTATCTATGGATTCTCAGTGGCTCCAAGAAACTGCCTGAAGCATGTCCTAATAGATCAGCACTGAAAGCCCCTACCATGGATAAGGATCTCCAGCCTGTCTACCCCCTAGCTCTCTGGGGAAAAACTATCTGACCTATGCTACCTACCGGTGCCCATACCCAAAACCATTTTACACCAAAAGAACTGTAGCCCACATTAGAAACATGCATTTCCCAGTACATTTCCTAAACCTAAGAACTACAAAAACTCAACTCCTGCAAAGCAGAAAAACGGTTAGCATTGTACTACACGGTTGCACAAAGCCTAGCAACTTTAAAGAAGAGGACTCCGATGAGTCCTAGCAATCATCTTCTTGTCTTCTTTCAGGAACACCTGCAAAAGAAAACACTGCAAAACACATTCTTCAAACAAACACAACCTGTAAACCGCACAGTGACCAAACCTCCCATTGCAGATAGTACATAATCCCAAAAAGTATTTTAAAAGGGGGTTTTCTATAAAAGTACAAAAATAGAGAACATAAAACATTTACAAAAACATTTTGGGGAAGGGAAGCCCTACAAATCTGATGTACTAAGGAGAAGGTCCAGAGTGCCAAGGCACTATACATAGAGTCTCTTCTAGGCTGAAGCCTGCTGAAACATAGTTCTTTGACGAGGCCTGCTAGCACTGCAGTCCAGTTCAGGAGTGTCTATTGGTGAAATAAACTTCCTGGGACATCCTCAATTGTAGGCAAAAGTCAAATTAAAATGTAAAATGCATCTTACCACATTCTAGGTGACAGACGGATGTCTACATCACCTCTCTGGACCTGCGGCCTGCTGATCTTGCACTACTGGACAGACAAAATCTTGGCTCAGATTCTTCCATGATCTCCTATTGGACCTGGATGGGAAATCTTCTCATACTGCTGGGCTGATGAGGCTGGATGCTGTTGTAGATGAACCTGGATGCTGCTGGAGCTGAACCTGGATGCTGCTGCAGATGAACCTGAAACACCAGAAGAAAGGCACTTCCTTCCTCAGTTGCTGCCTCTTCTATGGCAGATGCTGAACTGGCATTGTTGCATTCCACTTGGCATGCAGGCACATTTACTGATGAGTGGCACCATTCATGGGTAGTACCACTCGGGGTATAGGGCATAGACTGTCTCTCCATCAGAATGAACTACAGGAACCTTGTAAAATGTCTCTTAGCCAGCCTTGTCCACAATTTGCACTGAATCAATTAGCAAACTTCTGCCATGCTTCCAAAACTGCAGTCTCTCACTGCATACTTTTATTCTCACAAATTTGTTTACTTTTGGATGCAGGTTAGCACTAGCTTCCTCCTACAACCAAGCATGCCTGTTCTGCTCTATTTCCTCCCAAATTCTTTGAGGGAAGAAAGGGTATGTCTGTCCATATTCGGCCATATCTCGTCTTCAAATCATCCGTTCTTCCTTGTCGCTTTTGATCAGATCCAAACCACAGGCACTGCTTGGGGGTGGCTATTCCTGGTTGAGCCAGCTTCAAACACAATGCTGAGTAAAAGCAGTCCACCTCTGCACTCGATGGTAAGTCTCTGGAACCCTCCTCCATTTCAGTCTCAGGAGGCTCCACTGAAGTCAATGCTAATGGCGACTCACAGGGTCCCACCATAGCCATTGCAACTTCTTCCTGTTCTATTACCTCTGCCCAGGAGCTGATATTTGCACCAACTCCTGAAACTGCCCATTCCTCATTGCACATAGAGGCATTGCTCTTCCAACATAGAGCTTCATTCAGCTCATCTTCACCCACTAGACTGGAACTCAGGCCTTTGACCCATGGATCCACTGAACCTGCTTTTGCAGCATCCACATCCACCCTCTGCAGCATGGAAAATTACATTTCTTCCTGCACTTGTCAAGAATTCTCACACACATTCTCCAAGAACTCCTTGACAAACTCAGTGGGGTCCCTCTGACTACAACCAGCTTGCTGCTGTTCTGATCTGGCAGAGTCGACTGCCAATGTCCAAGTTGGAGCCAAGAGGATGTTTTTTTAATTTTGCTACTATTGTGCCACCTGCTTCACATATTCCGAATTGCTTGTGACAGTCTGTGCAATTGGGGACTAGCAGAACATCCATCCCTGGCTTCAAACCAACAATACATACATTGACCAGAAATTAGCTCTCTCTCTCTCTCTCTCTCTCTCTCTCTCTCTCTCTCAGCCACACTCCTGCATGGCAATCATCGAGAAGGCAAATTTAACAAATTCTGATCAGATCCACCACGGCTGCCTAATGAAGTAAGTGAGGTTGTGTGGAACAGTTTAGGAGACATGGAGAAACAACACAATGATTTTTAACTAGTAAGATTTGTTTTATTTTGCATTCTAAGGAAGGCAGACACATTATTAGGAAAAGATATGGAAGTGTAGATTTCAATGGAAGGAATGGTAAGCAGTATAAATTTGACAGGTAGAATAGGTGGCAGTACATGAAAAAGTAATGGCTGGCATATGTTCAGTCTTGGGATTATTTATACAGTTTTATAGAGAAAAACAAGGGGTTTGTCCATGCGGTGATGTAAGTTATATTTAAGTAGTGTGTTGATATCAGGCAGTCAGGTGTAATGATGGACTTCATTAGGAGAGAAAATGTGATAGCAACTTTTATAAGGGGTGGACCTGAAATCATCCAAGCAGGCCACCTAAGCAGTAGGTAAAGCTAGGGGGATGTTGGGGTGTATTAGTAGGGGTATCACAAGTCGGAAGAGGGAGGTAATAATCCCTCTATACAAGACACTGATTAGGCCCCATCTGGAGTACTGTGTGCAGTACTGGAGGCCACACCTTCACAAGGACATTAACCAAATTCAGGCAGTCCAGAGAAGGGCAACCAAAATGGTGAAGAGACTGCATCAGAAAACATATGAGGACAGATAAATGGAGCTCAATATATATACCCTACAACAAAGGAGGGAGAGAGGTGATATGATCTAAACATTCAAACACCTTAAGGGCATTAACAAGGTGAACGAGTCTAACATGTTTCAATATAAGAAAAATAGCAGGACAAGAGGACACAGCATGAGATTAGAGGGAGGACAATTAAGGGGTAATGTGAGGAAGTTCTTTTCACTGAAAGGGTGGTGGATGCATGGAATGGCCTACCTCAGGAAGTGGGGGATACGAATACAGTGCAGGGCTTCAAACAGGCATGGGATAGGCATAAGGGAGCAATACAGATGAGTATGAATAGATAGGCCATTGACAGAGCAAAGGCCGATGGCACATCCATAAGGTAGAAAAATAAATGGGCAGACTGGATGGGCCTTGCGGTTCTTATCTGCCGTCATCTTCTACGTTTCTATGTCACTGTTGATAAGGTTAAGGTAGTTATGCATGTGATAATGGGAATATCAGGACAGTATGAGGTCTATACAGGCATGGAGTACAAATATGCACTGTATCATAAGTATGTGTTCAGAGTACAGGCAAATGTGATATTCAGGTTTATTTTACATATACAGTAGGTAAAAATAGGAATAGATGCAATTGATAGAAATATAGATAATTACATAGATACTGTAGACATACAGATAGACATACAGACAGACGGAGGGAGAAGTTATAGTCATGACAGTCTTTGGAGAGGCAACTGCCCCTAGAGTCACAGTCATGTTCACTAATTTGGGTTGAAAACTTTTCAAGCAGCACTATTTTGCTGTCAATAATCATTTATGGGTTTAAGCATGTATTGGAATCTTTTAAAACAGTTATAGTACAGAAAAAAACAATGAAAGCATTTGTGTTACAGTTTATCACTGAAACATACATGTAACATGCATGTTGCCACCTTGCTCCAATGACCACCCTCCCCCAAGCAGAGTGCCAGTCTTAAAAAGCATCTAACACCTTCAGGATAAGTGAAAGAAAACATAATATTTAGACACAGATGAGTTTATATTTCACATTAGTTCTGTATTTTCCCCTAATTATTTTATACTGAGACCATCTGCATGAAAAGAGGACCACTGCTCCTGAAGTGTTCATGTATTCTTGGTGCTTTTTCCCTACCTGAGGTCACAATGCATGGCTTGTGACATCACAGTTACTCCCATGACAGCAGACTGTGATGTCACAACATAGCATTAAGACATGAAGTAGGGAGTAAGCTACAGAGGCAGATGAACTCTAACATATAAAGATTATATAGTCATCCAAATTTCCTCTGTAGTAAAAGATAGGCAGGAGAAATCTACAGAATATATTTAAAATGAAAGCTGAGTTGTACCAAGTTATTAGTTTTTTCAAAGTTTTCACTGTGACATCAACAGTTCTGATTATAAAGAGGAGAGCTAAAAAAATGTGTCTCAAAGTAAGTGCAGAATAATTTTTCTTAAATCTATTTCAAGATATTAGACCTTTCCTCTTTTTTTTTAATTTAATGATGAAAAGAAGTAGCACCCTTCTTCTGACCGGACTAATGTAAATTATAACAGTCAGTGGTTTGGGATGTGCTAAGTGTCCCCAGGAGCAAGGTGTGCTCCTTTGCTGGCTAGACAGTAGGCCGTTATAAAAAAAAAATGAAAAAAATGAGAAGACACAAAGATCAGTCATTCTACCAACGAGACTTGCAGAGGTACAACAATTGGGGGGGGCAAGAGTTGTTTGGGACTGCAGCTTCCATTTTGAAACGGAAACAATTTCATGTTGATCTCGTCTCCTGTTCTAGCCTGAAAAGAACATATTTTAAATGTCTGTTTTAAGTGTGTATAATGGACTGTTTTGCCATTTAGGAGCCAAAGAATGAATGAGTAACAGGTGACATTATGGTTACCTAGCAATTGTATGCCAAAGCAATGTAGGCATGTAATTAAGAACTGGATCAATGAAAGGCAATTGCAAGGTTATTATACACACTGGCAGAACTTAAATTATAACTAACAAATTGCTGCACAGTACTTTGAGGATGTGCAAAGTGTAAAACATCAGCTGGGAATTTTAACAGCTGGATGCTGAGCTGGAGTCTTAAATAAATATGTAAGAATTCTACATGAGTGTTATTTTTTCTAGCTGCTCTTTATCATCTTGTATTGAGACACCTATATTTTTAATAAAAAGATGTCTTAGCACTAGTATCTCCAGCACTTCTATGCGCTAACCCCCTCGTGTTGCTGACAACTAACAGGCTCCCTGTTGGGCACAGTTATTTAGTCCATTCCTGTATGTATCTGACTGTATTTACCTATTCCAGTTTTAGTTTTTGCTGTATTTTTTGCATTCATTTGTTTAAAGACCAAATGTACCTAAATGTTCTCATTCTAATTCTATTGCCTTGTTTGTCTCAATCCTCTGTATAATCACCTATTTGTTCTAAATGTACTAACATGGAACCTCTGTAAAGAGCTCTGAGCTCAAATGGCTAATCCAAGATCAGAAATAAATAAATAAATAAGATGTGCCAATGGTAATCACTGAACCCACATAAATAGAAAATGGAGGAGGTCTGCTTACTCCATTGAAATGAGATGTGTGCTGTCCCATTGTGTGTCATACCAGTATTTCTAATTTTGAACTTGGCACCACCACAACAGGGAGTTCTCTATTTCTTCAACAACAAAAAATAAAAAACACACTTTATCATCAAAGTCTATGTTTACCAAGTACTGTGCCCAGGATTAAAATAATTTGACCCCCCCCCCAAAACAAATGTGCCCTGACATGAAACTGCAAGTTTAACTGTAAAGACATTAAAAATGTAATTCTAAATGCATTACTAAAACCAATGCTTCATGATTAAAATAATTTGAACCCCCTCCCCAAAAAAATGTGCTCTGACAAACTGCACTCAGGGAAGATTGCCTGGGACAAGATGCAATAAAAAAAACCTGAATAACAGGTTCCTGGGAGTAAATGTTAACATCCTGTTTCGAGTGTCACTGATAAAATTAAATAAAAAATACAGCTGAGATTTTTTTTAATGTCAGGTCTGATCAGAATAGCTTTTAAAATCAACAATTGTTTTCTTATTCAATGTTTTCTAATACATACTTCTCAAACTTAAAAGAAAAAACACATGTTATCATTAGAGTCTGTGTTTACCAAATACTGTGTCCAGGATAAAAATAATTTGCCCCCCCCCCAAAAAAAATGTGCCCTGACATGAAACTGCATGTTTAACTTTAAAGACAATAAAAAATGTATTTCTAAATGCATTACAAAACCAATGCTTCATGATTAAAATAATTTGAACCCCCCTCCCCAAAAAAATGTGCTCTGACAAACTGCACTTTGGGAAAATTGCCTGGGACAAGATACAATAAAAAAAATGGAATAACAGGTTCCTGGAAGTACATGTTAACATCCTGTTTCTAGTGTCCCTGATAAAATAAAATAAAAAATACAGCTGAGATTTTTTTAATGTCAGCTCTGTTCAGAATAGCTTTTAAAATCACCAATTGTTTTCTTATTCAATGTTTTCTAATACATACTTCTCAAATTTAAAAGAAAAAACACACTCTATCATCAAAGTATGTCTTTACCAAGTACAGTTCCCAGAATTAAAATAAGTTGAACCCCATCCCCCCAAAAATGTGCCCTGACATGAAACTGTATGTTTAACTGTAAAAACAATTAAAAAATGTATTTCTAAATGCATCACTAAAACCAATGCTTCATGATTAAAATAATTTGAACCCCTTCCCCCAAAATGTGCCCTGACAAACTGCACTTTGGAGTGATTGCTTGGGACAAGATGCAATAAAAAAACCAAATAACAGGTTCATGGGAGTAAATGTCAACATCCTGTTTTTAGTGTCTCTGATAAAATAAAATAAAAAATACAGTTGAGATTTTTTTTATGTCAGGTCTGATCAGAATAGCTTTTAAAATCAATTGTTTTCTTGTTCAATGTTTTCCAATACACACTTCTCAAACTTAAAAGAAAAAACACACTTTATCATCAAAGTATGTGTTTACCAAGTACTGTGCCCAGGACTAAAATAATTTGAACCCCTCTCCCCAAAAATATGCCCTGACATGAAACTGCATGTTTAACTGTAAAGACAATTAAAAAAGTATTTTTAAATACATTACTAAAACCAGTGCTTCATGATTAAAATAATTTGAACCCCCTCCCCCCAAAAATGTGCCCTGACATGAAACTGCATGTTTAAATGTAAATACAATTAAAAAATGTATTTCTAAATGCATTACTAACACCAATGCTTTCAAAGTTTTGAAACTATTAAAAAGACAAATTATATATAAACTATATATTGAATATGGTAAACAAATATTGTTAATCCCAAAAGCTGATCTTTATGTTTTTAGTATATAAATGTTTAAGAAAAACATGTGGCTCTTACTGTAAATTAGAATGCTGTGTCTATGTTTTTCTTGGGAGATTTAGTTTCACTTGCTGTCTCCTTCTGAGGCCCCAGGTGGCTCTGATAATCATTTGTTCCAAAGGTTTTTAAGTTAATTTGAAGGCATTAAATATCTTCTGTTCTCCTATTCCTTAATAAAGGCATTAAGTAACTTCTGTTCTCCTAGTCCTTAATAAAATGCAAGGGCTCCACAACTTCACAGACTTGTTCTGTTGCTTGCTTCAGGTCCCAAACTAGTGTGTCTTGTTACAGCATGATAGAGCTACCTCATGCCCCTCCCACATGAATCAAAAACAAGTTGAGTATGGATCTTTAGGAGCTTCTCGGGTGGAAGTGGGGGTGGATCTTACTCCCCCCCCAAAAAAATAATGCTGCTTCCCACTACTCAGGTTCCAGTTCTTGTACCACCCATTTAAGAAAGAAAATAGTACCCTACAATCATTGATTAACATGAAAGCATATTTATTTGAGGGCAGAAAATATTGCTTGGAGAAGGGTACGGTGGAAGAGACTATTTACACCTTCAGTCAGTTCCACAGAAAGAAAACATGACATCACTCCTTTTGTATATGCAAAACATCTGCAGGCTCCACCTACTGCATCCGTAAAAAGCAAACTGTCACTTTTTTTCTCTGCTGGTAATTTCAGTTGGGCAATGCACTTTTAAGGCATTTTGACACAGTTCTTGGTGCATTTTCCTTAGTGACTGCCCCAATTTCCACAGTACACACATGACATTTTCTGGACACTTAGAAAAGGCTGTTATCAAAGTCCGCAAATACTTTTTCTTGGAAATGTGCAGCTTTTAACAGTTTTTCAAGCACTTAAAATGACAAGGCAAGACAATCATTGCTCAGTGAAACAGTTCATTTTTCCAATTTAAACACACAAGCAGAACATTTTTTCCACTTTCTTTCATAGAACCACAGGCAGTAAAATGTTCTCAGATGGAATTTTCCTTGGCACAGACTTTGCTTTTCTTGCAACAATCTTCTGTTTGGGTACACTGCCAGCAGACAGGAAGATCCTAGATATACTCTCAGCATTTACCTCTCACCCAAAACATATCCCTTTGGATGAGCCCCCAGGGTTTTGTAACACCCCATGCCACTTTTGACAAGTTGGCACCCCCTATAGCAGAACTAGTACCCACATATGGCATACCATTTACTTCTGGCAGAAATACTCAGACTGGTACCACCCCTAGCTGTAGAGTGTATACCACACTCATTATCTAAAGGAAGGGAGTGGGGGTACAATTACCATAAAAAAATGAACCTTTGTAAAACAACCAGGTCCAGGGGAGAGGATACTAGGCATGTGCTAGACCTAACTGCTGAGGGGGCCCCATTAATTCCACAAAGAAGCAATAATCAGATTGTCCAATGCAGCAGCTGGGATTGTGCAGTATGGCTTTATTCACAAATGTTACTAAGGCATAAGTGGACCCCAATTGTTGGTCAAGGCAAACAAGTACATTCCTTTTCCAGACACTCTGCTAGGCAGTACAATTTCCCACAGAAACAATTCCTTTCTCTTTCCTATGGTGTATGTACATGGATTGAACCACACACCTGAACATTTCCATTTCCGAACAGTGTATGCTTGTGGACTATTGCAACACACTTAGAACATCCTCCTGTGACAATGGCCTTTGCCCAGGGAAACCTGGCACCCCTCAATGAACCAGTAAGCCCTGCCTTGCAGACTCCAGATGGCATTCCTCCCACCCTGTGCCCCAACTGACAGTCTCTGCCATTCCTTCAGGGTTACACCACAAAAGCCTTCATTCCCCACTGATTTGCTAAAGACTCCGAACTTTACTTCAAATGAACACACTTAGGTGAACAGGGGTCCTGCCCAATGTGATTTAGCCTTATCTTGGTCACACACACACCACAGACAACCTCCTAAACTGAGAACGTGTCTCCTATTTTGTACTCACAAATTTGTTGCTACTTCCTTTAGGCATGGAAACAACCAGAAAGCACCCTTTTCCATTATGTACTCACACATTAGTTGCCCCTTCCATTAGGCATGGGAACAACCAGAAAGCATCATTTTCCAATCTGTACTCACAGATTAGTTGTTCCTTCCTTTAGGCATGGGAACAACCAGAATGCACCCTTTTTCTTGGTAGCTTGTCAGAAATTCTCACACAAAGTCCTTCTCAAAGGCAGCTGTACACACACTAGGACCTTCAGGGGATTGCTCCTTGGATCCACTGAACTAACAGTCCCTCTCACTTCTCCTGGAGTGAAAATCAAGAAATCCTGCTAAAGAAAGGTCTCCACCACGTCACTTCACTAGGAGCGGGAGATGTAATCCACACTAGGATGAGAAACACAGGGCTCTCAGAGACAAAGCCCCAACTGGAAGACCTCCTGCCACTCTAACTTCCAAACTCAGGATCACTGAACATTCTAAAACTTTCCCAGAGCAGCTGACTCAGGAATGATTATTTGCTGTGAGAGTTCTAAATGCCATAATCATCCCCACTAAGGCTAGCTGAGCAACCAATGATGTCATCGTGTAAGAAACCCCTAAATGAGCTCCTTACCTGCTGCCTTTTCTACCTACCTAACACTAGTACTAATGGGATTCTAGTAACCCCAGGGGACTGGGTGGTTACACCTATGCAAGAAAAAATACTGTAGTTAATACGTTGGATAACTTTGGGGTGGGTAAAACAACAAAGTGTAGTTTATATCACGTGTCATACTGGGTTTTTATAGGTCATCAAATGGCAGATTTTTTCTTCTTTTTATTTTTGCCGTGCTTGACGTTAATGAAGCTGAAGTTGGCAGTTACTGAGATTAAATGGTTTTCTGAAGGTCATACTGTTTCTTTTTTTTCTGTTGTGGCATCACTCTATCCAGGTGGTGGCAGTGTTGTGTCACTGCTAGTTGGTGCCAGGCATGTCAGAGGTGGTGGCCAGCTTGTTGGAGGTGTGACAGGAATGCTGGAAGTGGTGGCAGGCTTGCCTGAAGTGGATGGCTTGCTGGCAGGTCCTTCAAACAACAGGGGTTTTCTTTGGTGGCATGTTGTACTTTTTTCTGGTGTGACTGATTTTTTTTACTCTGGTGAGTATTTTGCTCCATGCTGGTCTGTCCAAAGTGCTTGTGGACTAATGGCTGCAGAGACTGTTTTGCACTTGTGGCCAGTAATGGCCATGATCTCTCTAGTCTCTACGCCAATCTGGGATAACAGGTGTACTGCTGTAGATCTTAATGAATGGTTAATGTATGCTTTAGAGAACTTGTTTCTGAACTCAGCTGCAACATCATGTTGGATTGATAGTTAATCCCCATTGACTCTCTTGAGTACCAGGTGGTAATGGTTTCCAGGAAGTGTTGTGAGAGCCTCTTGAAGTGGCAGTACAGAGATGGAGTGTCTGCATGCAGATGCAATTTGGAGATGAATGCTTTTATAGGGCAGTCTGGATTGTCAGGTATTTCAAGCATGTAGCCACAATGTTCAGATCTCTTTGCCTCCTGAAAATCATTGTGATTTTTGGTGTGCTCATTATAGCATGGTGTGATGTATCTGCATCCTGTTTCATCAATGCAGAGCTGGAAAGATTGTAGCTTTAGGTTGCACAGGCCTTCAGAACTGTGACAGGCAAAACTGAGTTGCACCTCCATCCAGATGTAGCAGATGAAACTGACCACAGTTGAAGAAGGCAGTGCTACTGAGAACTGCAATTTGTGTAAGGCCTCTGCTCTCAGGGCTGGGTGATGTGTGGAATGGTCTTTTTGTGTTTTTCTATACTTCTTTAGTACACATACCATACAACGATGTTATTCTGGAGACAAAGGAACGGTCACCAATTATTTTAATGCTTCTCCCAACATTGGGGTGGGGGGCTTATGGAGAGATTGAGCCAGTTTGGAGTGAGGTACAACTTGCTATTGAGTACTCAGAGGAAGCGAGGGTATGTGCTTCAAGATAGGATTCTCTTAATGCTGTAGTGCGAGACTGCTCAGGTACAGTTTTTAAGTAATTTTTTTAGCCCAATCAAAGAAAACAGCCATTGTTCACCTAGTAGTTTTGTGTGTTCTCTTTCTGCTTTTCCAGTTCAATCTCAATGACTTGTGATGGGGTGAGGGTGACGTGCCTGTTACTGTGTGTGGTAGCTCCTTATTTTTATTTCTTTCCTTTGGGTAACAGGAGCTGCTGGGAGACTACAATAGTCCTCTATGAGGAGTGACTTTATTTCTGTATAAGCAAATATATCAAAATATACAGGTATGCAGTCCAACATTTTTACTTTTAATGTGAGACAGGTATGTGCTACTCGGTTGCCGACAGAACAAATGGCGGCTACACGGGTTTGAAATTTTGTGCCAGGGCAGTACAAGGATATGGCTTGTACAGTGGCCAGTGGGTACATGGACCTTACATAGAAACATAGACTTGGATGGCAGATAAGGACCGCTTGGCCCACCTGGTCTGCCCATTTCCCTACCTACCTACTAGATAAGCTGCAGATCCTAGCTAACCAACACCCTATTTCTTCCTACCCCCCACAATAATTACCTTGTGTCTGTCCCATGCATTCTTGAATTCTCCCATAGTTTTAGACCCCATAACCTCCTCAGAAAGGCTGTTCCAAGTGTCCACCACCCTCTCTGTGAAAAAATATTTCCTCACATTGCTCCTGAGCTATCTCCCCCTCTATCTTCAAATTGTGTCCCCTTGTTCTTGCACATCTCTTTTTCTGGAAGATGCTACCCTCTTGGACTTTGTTGATTCCACTGAAGTACTTAAAGGTTTCTATCATGTCCCCCCTCTCCCTCCTTTTCCTTAAGGGTATACATATTAAGCTCCTTTAGTCTCTCCTTGTATGGCTTCTCTTGCAGACCCTGCACCATTTTAGTTGCCCTCCTCTGAACAGCCTCCATCCTGTCTATGTCCTTGCAGAGATGGGGTCTCCAGAACTGGACGCAGTACTCCAGATGGGGTCTCACCAACTGTCTGTACAGATGGATAACAACTTCCTGTTTTCTGCTGGTGATGCCTCTCCCTATAAATACCAGTATCCCCCCAGCCCTTCCTACTGCCGTCTCACCTTGCTTGTCAACCTTAAGGTCATCTGATATCATTACCCCCAGGTCCCTTTCTCTTTTTGTTGTTGCTACTACCTCCCCCCCATTGTGTACTCTTCCCCTGGGTTTTTGGTTCCCAGGTGCATTATTTTGCACTTCTTTGCATTGAATCCAAGCTGCCATACTTCTGACCATTCCTCCAACCTTGCCAAGTCCCTTCTCATCCTTTCCACACCTCCTTGTGTATCAACCCTGTTACAGATCTTTGTGTCATCTGCAAAGAGGCAAACTTTTCCTTCCAGTCTCTCTGCAATGTCACTTATAAAGACATTAAAAAGGACTGGACCCAGTACTGAACCCTGCTGTACCCCATTAGTAACCCCCTCTTCTACAGAGTGGGCTCTGTTTACTATTACCTTCTGTGTCCTGTTGTCCAGCCAATGTTTTACACTGATTACCACCCTGGGACCCACTCCCAGGCTGGCTAATTTGTTTATTAATCTTTTGTGTGGGACTGTGTCAAATGCCTTGCTAAAGTCTAAGTAGGTCATGTCCATAGCCCCTCTCTGGTCTACTACATTAGTCACTCAGTCAAAGAAATCAATTAAATTTGTCAGAGATGACCTTCCCACTGTGAACCCATGCTGCCTTGGGTCCTGCGCCCCACTGGCCTCTAGGTGCTCAACAATTCTTTCCTTCAGAAGTGATTCCATCACTTTCCCTACCACAGAGGTCAAACTGACAGGTCTGTAGTTTCCTGCCTCTGTCTTGCTCCCACTTTTGTGAAAGAGAATCACATCCACCATCCTCCAGTCCTCAGGTACCACACTATCCTCCCATGATTTGTTAAAAAGGGTAGTCAGTGGTGTTACTAGTTCTCCCCTTAATTCTTTTAGAATTCTGGGTTAATCCCGTCAGGCCCCATTCTTTGTCCACCTTCAGTTTTAGGAGTTCTTTCAGAACCCTTTCTTCTGTGAAAGGACTGGGATCGACCCCCTATGCAGAGTGCTTCTGTTAATTGGATTAGGGACCTCCCCCTCCTCCTCTTTTGTGAATACTGAGCAGAAGTATTTGTTCAGTATCACTGCTTTTTCACTGTCCTCTCTGCCCACCCACCGTCCATTCTATTCAGCCTCACTATCCCTCCCTTTGTCTTTCTAAACTCACTAATGTACCTATAAAAGGTTTTATCCCCCTTCTTAACCGAGTTGGCTATCTTTTCCTCAGTTTGGGCCTTTGCTATTCTGACTACCTTCCCTACTTCCTTCTGCCTTAACTGGTACAGTTCTGTGTCCTGCTCCTTCTGTGTTTCCTTATACTTTCTAAATGCTATCTTTTTTCTCCCTAACCATCCCTGCCACCTCTTTTGAGAACCATAGTGGCTTTTTCTTTCATTTTGATTTATTTATTTGCTTCATACAAAGGCTTGTTGCCTCTGTGATGGCAGTTTTGATGTTTCCCCATTGTTACTCTACTCCTTATTCTTGCCTCTTTGCTAGTGTTTTTCTAAGGCACTCTCCCATCTTGCCAAAGTCAGCCCTCCTGAAGTCCAGTACCCTCACTTTTGTATGGCTTGACTCTGCAGCTGAGTTTATTGTGAATCACACTGTTTGGTGGTCACTTGTTCCCAGATGGCTACCAACATCTAGATCTGAGATCCTTTCACTGTCCCCATTTGAGAGTATGAGGTCTAAGATTGCTCCCTCCAGAGCGGGTTCCAGCACTAGCTGTCTGAGGCATGCCCTGTAGGGCATTGAGAATGGCCCTGCTCTTGGATGTGGCTGCAGCAAAGGTGCACCAGTTAACATCTGGCATATTCAGGTCTCCCATCAACCTTGTTTTATGCTGTAATGTAATGTAAGTAAGAAGCACAGTCAGAACCCCATTTCAACCAGTCACATTTCTTTATTATCCCTACCCATTTTGAAAAGGCCATTACACGTAACACAATCTAAAGTACCTCTCTTTCTATCTCTGGCTAGCAATCTCTCTCTCTCTCTCTCTCTCTCTCAGTGGGGTACAAAAGCTAGACCTATACTTTGCATTGAAAATCTAAAGCTTCTCCATGCTTCACAATGTTCCACCCTCTCCCCCCTCCACACCCAAGTGGATCACTGTCTATGAAAATGTGGGACAAAAAGACAAAATGTGAGATATATCATCAACTCATTGGGACTGAAGCTCAGGACACTGTGGCAGTTTGTGCATTCCTGCTCTTAATGTTTGCTGTCACTCAGCAACACATTATTCACATTCATTGTCTGGCTTTGTTCTTTAACATCTTATTGTAAGATATGGGACAGTGCCCTCTCAATGTGGGACAGAGGGCTTTTTTGAGACAAAATGAGGATCTCATCTTCAAAATATGAGACAGCTGAGAGGCAGAAGTCCCTCTGCTGGCTCTTTATTACCTGGAATTTCCATTGCTTAACCTTGATACAAAATGGTTGCCCAGGCATAACTACGTTAAGCTGGCTCAATGGCTCAGGGTCAGAGTGTCGTGCTACTACTTGGGAGAGCTGGGTTCATATGCAATCCTCTGGAACCCCCCCACTTCAGCCAGGCTGGTCAGGAGAACAGGCATGTCACGGGAATGAAGCAACTGACTCCTAGGAATGGAGGGCACAGTTTGTCTGGGACTTTGCACCCCCCCTGCTGGAATATCAAGAAGCAGCTTTGCTTTCAACAGTGGGGGCAGCAGCTTGTTTGTCCTCCCAGGCTGAGGCAGATTGAACCCTTGCAGTCCCATCACTGGGGTGGTTGGTGAACGGAAGGAACCGGGTGGAAAAATCAGGAAATAAAAATACTAGAAAGAAAATTAATTGATTAATTAATTAATTAAGCCTTTTCAGGCAGAGACTGAAGCCACACTTCAAATGTGGAAAAATATAAAGCCGTGTACACACTGTCTCTCTCTCTCTCTCTCTCTCTCTCTCTCGGGGACACTACAGACTCACATGTGAAACAATCAAAAGCCTTTCTCTCTCTCTCTCTTTTGTGTGTGTGGCAGGAGGGCTAAAGAAGCCACAGTCTGCATGTGAAAAAAAACAAAGTCTCCCTCACTTTTGTTCAAGTGGGGTACTGCAGGCATACTTCATGTACTGATGAAAAACCTAAACCTTCACTTTTTGGGGAAGAAGGGGTGCAGGAGGTATGTAATGTGTCTAAAAATCTAAAGCCTCCCATTCTCTCTCTCTCTCTCTCCTCTCTCTCTCTCTCTCTCTCCTCTCTCTCTCTCTCTCTCTCTTTCTTTCAGTCTCTGGAGAATGCTGCAGCCCTACTTTACATGTGGAAATATCAAAATCCTATTTTTCTCACTGAGGAGGGGTAACGTAAGCCTCCTATTACATTATGGATGTTAAATTTAGATCCAAAAAGGATCTCCCCTTTAGAAACAACAGTATTGACTAGAAATGAAAAGGGACAAATGACATGCAATGTTCATCTCATTTATATGTAAATTTCCAGGTTCAAAAAGATAATTGTAAACAAGGGTCCCCATTTTCAAAGCCGGTCATTTACTCTGGGCAAACAGTAGCCGCACATGCAAGGTACTCTGCAGCCAGCAGGGTGCCATATTTATACAGACAGCATGCCCTGTCCAGCATGCACTGCTTGTTAGAATATGGGGCCATGTTAGCACCGTACAAAGTTATGATGTGTGGTGGTAACACGGCCCTGTGCTGGCAACAATCTCTTTGGAGGCAAAGCAAGAAAGCATGTCCCAAAAAGGATAGTGCCTTTTTCTCCTGGGAGACATATTCAGCAGTTGGTACGCTAATTACCACATATAGCATGCAAGGTGCAAATGTACCATTTACATGTCATTATGTAGCCATTAGCGGCTCTGCAGAAGGACCTAGCACATCATGTGTACAGAGGAATTTTGTTGAGCTTCAATTGCCCCTTGCTACCAAATTGATGTGTATCAGGGATTAGTGCAATGCACTCGGGCAGTCTTTGCTGTGTCACCACCTTGTTTGTTTATTCATTCAATTTGGTAAAAATTGTTCATTTGCAGCCTGCTTCCAAGAGTGCAGTAGATCCTGTTTGTCTTTGATGTGTATCAGATCGACAACGTGATATGTTCAAGCAGCAGTATTTGGTAGTTGACAAACAATAAAAAAAAAATTATTTTTAGCAAAAATGTATTTCTGACTTCCCAAAATTCATGCTCAGTATATTTTTAGTTTTCTCAGATATAGTTAAAACAGCTTTTCCAACTAATTTTGCATTAAAGACTCACATCATTAAAGATGGCTGCCACTCGCAATTTTAAAAAATATTTTACATTGAGGTTACCTGTTTCATGTACATGCTAGATTCATACTGTAGATGTATTAGGATGGTGCTACCACATGTTTCTGGTGGCAAATAGCACAACACGGTACCAAGGTATTTGATTTTTTTCATGGCAGGCATGGCACGGGAGTGGAAGCTTTTAAAAACTTCAATATTCCGTATTTTGGTCAAGGAATGAAAGAAAACAAAAAGAAAAAAATGTGTATCTTGACATTTTTGTCAAATAAATCTTGTTGCTGAAAATAAAAATTATATGGTTACTCAGAAGTACTGCTACTTTAAGCCCAGCAAGCCTAGTCATCTCCCCTCCTTCCCTAATGCCCATCTGAAAAAATAAATAGTATATACTGTCTCTGGCATTCTAGTGGTCCCCACTGCCTCCCTGATCCCATCAGAGTATGGGTATCTTACGCACAGTCTCTGGAACTCTAGTGGTCCCCTCACCTTATCACCTTTGGAGATTGAATAAGCAGAATAGCCTATTCAGTGCCCTATATAGGTTTGCCTTTAATTATGTATGCCATACCCATCACTGTAAAATGTATTCCACTCTAGGGTGGTTGAGTCTGGGCTCTAGGTGTGCTTACCACACTGCCTTGCCTGGAAACAAATTCTGGGCTAGCAGGCTTGCTTCCTACCCTGGTGGCCTATTCTCTCCAGCCATGAACCCTGTCTATCTGTTGCATTCAGAGAGATAGATAAATAGCTGCATATCCCCAATGAAAAAGAAAGCTGGCCAAAAAGTAATTAGCTTCCACTTGCCCAAAGTATGGCATACATTGCCCTCTGGCATTACTTGCTCCTTGTCGTTCTTCACTATTGAATCTAAATTAAAACAGCACTTTATGTCCACTTGTAAGTGTCATATCTAACTGCCATGTATATTTTATATTGTATGGTGTCACAACTGTTGCTGAATCTATGTATGAACTCTATACTGCTGTGACTAACACTGTACATTTGTGTTGTTTGCATTCTATTTTTATCTTATTAATAGTTCTTTACTGCACCTTCCCTCCTTTTCTACCCTCCCTTCCCCTCCCACCAGGTCACATCTGTAAACGAGACTGCTGTCCTCTGAATCATTTACCTAGTAAAAACATTTTCAAATAAATAAACAGATAAATATTATCCTATGTACAGTCCCTGGTACTCTAGTGATCCCCCTTCCTTCCTGATGGGCATTTAAATGAATTTTCATCTCTCTCCACATTGTTAATGGGGAGAGAATACATATAGGTAATGAGGGCCCCAACTAGGTTAGTGGTGCAGCTCAAAACTGTCAATCAGCATGGAACATTGGGCACATGAGCATTCTAAGATCATCAGCAACCAACAGTTTGCTGTAGCGCTAGAGAGGCAGGCAGCATGGGAGAGCACTCTGTGAAGAAGCATCTGTCTACAATTTTTTTTTTTTTTTTTTTGGACAGGGATTGTGCAACTGGGAGGTAGGTTAGGGCTACCTCATGACAGGAAGCACTCTCAAATTTAGAAATCATGCCTGTTAAGCTGAGACTTTCAACTTGACAAACCTGTTAGATTTTTTTCTCCTGTCAGTGCCTTTGTCCATGAAATAGGGGCCACTTGCCACTCCATCTTGATTAGGGTATGTAACAGAGGTCTCCATGTACTTCAGCCTGGTGCCTTGGGTAAATGTCATTTCCTTATTTGGGGGAGCACAGTTTTTAATAATCTATTTTCCTATTTCTTCTTTTCCTCTAGCGTGTTACTGGTAACAGACTCTCCTCCCCCTCCTTTCTTCAAGTTTGGATATATATGTAGAGTAGGCTGAGTGGACATCAGAAACTAAGCAGCACTGTGCTCTTGATGCTCTTTTCAGGCTGTAGAATGGTCAAGAAGTGAGCCTTTTTCTTACAAGTGAGTCATTTTTACAGGGAAGAGCTTGTGGGGGCAATCAGTGTATTAGTAATCTCCCTGTATTTGTATTACTAGCCTCCATTTCCTTTTTTTATGCTTGCTTGCATGCATGTGCAATAAACATTTTGTGGCAGTTTGCTGGAGTAGCAGGTTGTGGAGGTGTGGCAGTGTTGTGGCCAGTGCTGCCACTGCTTTTTGGGCTTGTCTCAGTGGCACCAATGAATGAGCACGCTGTCTATAACAGCAGTTGAGAAGTGTGCCACCAACTTGAAAGAAATTTGCCGCCACAATGAGGGAGCGCCCTGTCATTGCAGGTCATAGCCACCCATACGCCTGGCATGCCATGGCGTGCAGCAGACCAGTGGGGGGGTAGCAGAAGCCGAGAGTGAAGCCATCCTTTCTGCCGAGCAGGACTTCAGGGTGTAGGCAGGCATATGTGAATGTGCTGAGCCTGCCCACTGTTCCTGTCTTCCTTGTGTTCCCATTCGAGCCCACCCACCAGCAAATCACTCCCTCCCACTTCCTCCCACTGCTGGAATCCTCCCCACACCCTCATTCTGTTCAAGTCCCCCTTCTAGCAAATCAATCCCTCCCTCTCCCTCTCACTGCTGCTGTCCTCACACACCGTCATTCTGTTCGAGGCCCACCCCCACCAGCAAATCAATCCCTCCCTGTCCCTCCCACTGCTGCTGTCCTCCCCATACCCTCATCTGTTAGAACCCACACACACACACATACACACACACACACACACACACACACAGAGCAAATCCCTCCCTTTCCCTCCCACTGCTGCTGTCCTCCTTGCACCCTCCATTCCCTGTCCCCCTGGACACTGGTGAGCACACTCCCATTGTCTAGAAATGTTCACATCCTTTCCCTATTAAAAAAAAAAGAAAACCAGCAGTATCTATTTCTTTAAACCTGAAAAAAAAAGGTCCATCGTTGTCTCCCCATCCCCCTTCCCCATCCTGACTCTCCCACTGCGCACCTACCTCCCCTCACCCCCACTTACCCATACTTACCTCCGGAGGTCAGGAGCAACAATCTTCTGTGGACCGGGACACCTCTGCACTCTTCAAAGCTGATTGGCAAAGTGAATATTTCAAGGTAAGCCATATAATGGGAATCAACAGGGGGGGTTCAATTTCAGTTGATATCTCAGCCATTTTTAGGAATATGTGCCCCATATTTTCAACATGGAGTTCTTGTGACCCCACCTCCTGAACACTGTGATTTTGTTACTCAGTTCTGAAAGGTAATTTTGTGGTCACTGTGCCGAATCATCTTTCGGGACCGATGAATGAAAAAACAGTGCCACTGGTCATGAGGTGGGGTACCAAAAAGCCCATGTTGCAAATCTGGTAAAAAAAATTCAAAAAAATGACTGCATTATGAGTGTGCTTTGCACAGTTTCTACATACGTTCCTAACTTCACCAGTTTTTAATATTTTCACTCCAGATTTTCAACATTGCCATTATTTCACACCTCCTTATGAACAGTATACAGTAGCTGTCATTTTTTACATCCTGCCTGAAACATGTTTCCACACCTGTGGCAAAGAAAGGCGTGGTAGCTCTGTGAAATCACCTTTTGGGATAAGTGAATGAAATGACACTGGCACTTTTCATGAAGTTGGGTCATATGATTGCTACACTGAAAATGTGGTCTGAAAATATTAACAAACAACAAAGTTATGAGCATGCACTTAAATTAGCAAACGCAGGCTCGTATCTTTGGTACTTTTCAATATTTTTAACCCAAATTTTCATCATAGCCATCTCTTCACTGCACTTCATGGATGTGACAGCTGTCATTTTTCAGATCCTGGGCAAAATGTTTTTTTGCATCCTGAAAGGTGATTTCACAGCCACTGCGTGAAAGTACCTTTCGGACAAGAATTGAAATTGTACTCTTCCTTTCTTCATGAGGTGGTGTAATAAGACAGCTATGTTGTAAATGTGGTGTAAAAGTATTAAAAAACAAAGATATTATGAACCTGTGTTGAAATTTGCCAATACTGGCTCCTAACACCCCCCCCCACCCCCCAAATGGCACCAGTGCACACAATGAACTTTCGGCATTGACAAATGCTTGTTTTTTAATTCCTCAGCTAGTTGGATTCACTTATCCATTTCATGAAAGAAGATACTATATGAGTGTGTGTGTGTGTGTGTGTGTGTGTGTGTGTGTGTGTAGGTGGGGGGGTATTATCTGCATGATCTGACAATGCAAATCATAACCAAAGATGAACACGTGATGATGTGAATGAATGAACCACAGCTGTATAGCTGGGAACTACATTGAGTGTCACTGAATGAAGAGGAAATTATTGATATAAAGTGGGTAATTCATTGTGGGCCACTTTGCACCCTGTCCCACATGTAGCATCTGTCATATCGGAAGCAGAGGGGGAACTATAACTTGATAATATTAATAATGAGACGGAGGCTAATATTTCAGTAACACTTAATATGGATGTGTGTGGATTGGGGGGGTGCATCACGCTTAACCTTGATGAATTTACAAGTAATGGAGAACAGTGTAATTGAATTGCAGATAAAAGGATTAAAGGGGAAAGATGCAATACAACATTACCAACTGATATCCGCTCGCACACGGTTCACTTTTCGTATGGTACTGTCTAGTTTTTGGGTTTTCTGTCTCTTTGGTCTTTAAAGCAGCAGTATTTGTGAATGGAAAACAAAATGTTGTCATACGGTTTTTCAGTAATACTGTACTGCATTTCTGGCAAACACATCAATATATTTATTTATTCTCTTCATTGTATTTCATTCCTGAACTGAGACACAATTTTCTTTTGAAGTCTTTTAAAACATAACTGCTCTCTGGTCACACCCACTACTAATAGATTAAACATTTTGGTGTGGTGTGGTGTGGTGCTGTGCTGTTTGCCATCAGAAATGTGTGTCAGCACCCTTCTAATACATCCATGGTATGAATACAGTCTTTAAAATCAAAAAGTAACCTTGAGGGAGGGGATATTTTTTTAATTGCTAGTGGCGGCCATCTTTAATGACTTGAGTCATTAATTATAAAATTAGTAATAAAAGCTTTTTTTAAAACATCAGAAAGAAATGAAAATTTACTGATGATAAAGTGATACTATAGTGTATAGTAGAGTATTGTTCTATATAGAAATCCGTCCTTTTCAAAATGCTGTTGTACCACAGTTCAAAGGTTATGGAATGTGATTGCACCCTACTGTGGTAGAACAGCATTCTAGGCACTCTAGAGACTGCACAAGTCAGTTTCATTAAGAAAGAGAAAAAAAAACACAATGCACACACTTCCCGTAATACTATACACTATAAAAAAATACAGGATGAGTAACTAATGCATAACCAGTGTGTTCTGCCACATCAGGGTTCTGAGTCCCACAAATGTCTCGAGCTTTGCTCTCAAGGTCCGAAGAAATTAGAACCCTCCTGTGGCAGAACACACTGGTTGTGCATAGTTACCCATCCAGTATTCTCTTTATCAATAATGAGACAGAGGTTAATATTTCAGTAATACTTAATATGGATGAGTGTGTGGGGGGGCATCCTCAAAAGGGGAGGCCCCAAGAAGGGAGTAAGAGGCCCCAGCTGGGGAGAAAGCAGCTTCTGGTTGGGGACTGTATTGTTATGGGGATAGATGTGGGAGTGGGAATAGGAAAGGAGAATTAGATGAAGTGCCTCCCTGGTGCTTTGGGTTGGAGGAATGGAGAACAGATCCAGAGGTTCAATAGGGTAGCATTAGATGGGAGGAAGCTAGATGTCATTGTTCGCCTAGGACAAATGACCTGGTAAGGGATAGGGTAGTGGTAGTGCAGGGTAATTTCATAGAGCTAGGTAGAGGCCTGAAGCAATTAGCACACGTAGTGGCATTTGCCGAGGTGTTATGTGTGTATGGCCAAGGAGAGGAAAAGGCAGTCTGCATCACAGCTATTAACAAGGTGTTGAAGGTATGCTGCATGGAGGAGGGCTTTGGCTATACTGGGGACTGGAAACCAGCCTCGGAGCATATGGGCCTTTATAGGGAAGACAGCCTGCATCTTTCCAGGAAGGGGCCACAGTCCACAGTTGTAGGTTTAAATGCCACTTGGATGAGCATTTAAACTAGCTGGGGGGGGGAGGCAGGCTGTAATACCAAAGGAAGAGAAGATTGTCTTCTCCCCAGACAATTAAGAAACAAGGAGGGAGGGCCCAAGGTGAGGAAGATTCCCCAGGGCAGGAACACAGGAAGACAGAGGTGGGACAAGGTGGAGGACAAGATGGGTATAAATCAGGATGGCAAGAAGAGAGGAGAAAAGGAAACAGGCAATGGAGAGGGTAACAAGGGAATTAGGGGGTCAGGGGAACTCCAGGAAAAAGCACAGGCAGGAAGGGAAAGAGAAAGCAAGGAAGGAGGCAGGCTAGTGGGAAGTAAGGCATGAAGAGCAGTCTATATCTCAACTATGTATCTGTTACCTGGAGGCCATCATGGAGAAAGATAGCCTTGATTTGGTGGCCATACTGAAGTCATGGTGCACTGACAGGTATGACTGGGATATGGCCATACCGGCCTACTCTCTGTTCAAGAGAGACCAGGAAGGGAGAAGGGGAGATGGGGTTGGACTATATGTGAGGGAAGGGATCAAGGCTACAGAAGTGCAGGGGAACCTGAGGAAAAGGAAGGACTGGAGGTGCAATGTGTCATCCTGGAGACAAGCTGTGGGACCATGATCCATATAGGGGTGCCATATAGACCTCCAGCACAGGGAAAAGAGTTGGGAAAGGCACTTGTAAGGGACATCATCAGGATGGCAATAAAGGGAGAGGTGCTGCTAGTAGGCAACTTCAATATGCCAGATCTGGATTGGAGCCTTCCATCTGCAGCTTCAGCAGGGAGCAGGGCCATCCTTGATCACCTACGAAGGGCCTTTCTCAGGTAGCTAGCCAACAAACTGACTAAGAACATGGCAGTGCTGGACCTGATGCTTACAAACAGGGACAGTATTGCAGACATCACAGTGGGCATTCCCCTAGGTACCTCTGATCACCATACGATGCAGTTTAACATTAAGATGGGAGCAAAGGCTCCTGGACCCTAGGAAGGCAGATATTAAGGAAAGAAGAGCCTGCCTCAGAAACTGCCTACTGAGGGGGGATGCCAGGTATGAGTAGAGGAATCTTAGGGAAAAATAAAGGAGGGCATAATTAAGGCAAACAACCTCTGCATGAAGAAATTGCATAAAAGCAAAAGAAAAAAAGACCATTATGGCACTCTAGGGAAGTGGCCATGGTGGTGAAGAAAAAAGGGTGGCATTCAGGAGATATAAGGAGCACAGAGGAAAGAAGACAGAGATGTTCCAAATAAAACAGAGGAGGAACAGGTAAGGTATTGAGGGGAGCAAAGGTGCAGGCAGAGCAAAGGATAACAAAAGGGGTAGCAAATGGGGATAAGACTTTATTCTGGTCCACAAGTGAGAAGAGGAAAGCAAGGGGAGGGACAGTAAGAATAAGGAGGGCAACAGAGGTATACAGCACAGAAGAGGACCAAGAAAAAGCAGACTTCCAGAACAGGTACTTCTGTACAGTCTTTACAGTGGAAGGAGGGGGGACAGACCACCAGTGATCAGAAGAAACAAAAGGAGAGGGAAGGCAAACTGAAGTCCACTTTAAGAGGAAATAGTCTTGAAGGGACTTGCAGCTCTGAAAGTGGTTAAGGCTTTTGGACCAGACAGAATGCACCCAAGGGTACTAAAAAAACTCATGGAGGTGCTGCCCTGCTGATGGCCTTATTAAACAGCTCACTGGAATCAGGCATGGTTCCACAGGACTGGAGGAGAGCAGACATGGTCCCTCTATGTAAGGGTGTCAACAGGGAAGAGGCTAGTAATTATAAGCCAGTAAGCCTCACCTCAGAGGTGGGGAAATTAATGGAACTACTGTTAAAGGAAATGTTGGTAGAGTATCTTGAATCCAATAGGCTGCAGGACCAAAGGCAGTATAGATTCATGAGGGGGAGGTCATGCCAGATGAATCTGATTGAGTTCTTTGACTGTGTGACCAGGGCAATACATCAGAGGAGGGCAGTGAACATGGTCTATCTGGACATTAGCAAGACCTTCAACATGGTGCCATACAGAAGACTAAGAAATTCAGCAGCAATGCGTTGGGATCCAAAGTGTTGAATGTGGTTAGACACTGGTTAACTGACAGGTGACAGAGAGTGGTGGTTAACAGTGTGACACTTGGACAGCTGGTTCTGATTAATCTATGATTTTTGTAATATAAAAATGTGTTATTGAGTGTCTCTCATGAGACATGCTATTTCAGCTAAAAGATAAAAGCCAGGAGATAATTAAAGGCTAGAAGAGACCTAAATTAAGGATCTTCTGTTTATCTGGCTTAATTGTAGCTGCCAGCTGCTAGGCTGGAAAATCATAAACTTTTATGATGTTTAGAGGAAGAATACAGGTTATGTCACTTAGGTGCTACGTCATAAATGCTGTTTGATGTCTATGAAGAACAGGACATTGTTCATGGATGAAAGAAAGAACTTGGAAAATTACAGACTTACTTGGAAGTCATATGGGGAAACAATGCTTTTGCTGATGTCACCTATTAATTTACTTCCTGACACAAGACATCCTGATTGTATAATTTTTAATAAATAGAGGAGGAGCTGGGTGACATCATGGAGAAGGCAGGCTCAAGACAGTTGTTTTAATTACGCTGTGACTGTCCTTTACACACACACATGTTTGGACTCTGAAGCGACAAGATCTTTTTAGCACTATAAGATTAGAAGAATACATTAGATAAGTCTAAGTGTATGGCTGGTAGGAAATTGCACTTTTAAACCTTATTCTTTTAAAGTGAGTGTACGTTTTGTGATATATTGTTCTGTATTTACATTTTACATTTTCTCTATTTTTAAGCAAACATCTCATTTTAAAGAGACTACTTGGTGTGCCTTTGAAATTCTTTTTTTTTGGTGAGTGAAGCATATATGGTTAAAGCTGATACTGTGCAAAGCTTACTGGTAATACCAAACTGGAAAAAGGTAAGAGTTTATTCTGAGGTCTTTCATAGAGTTTTTAAGAGTTCATTTTGTACACCTGGTTAGGTGCCCGTAGGTGAAAGATATCTGGCATCCCCGAAGAGCAGAATTATCTGAGCCTGTACATTGGGTATACTAGCAAGAGGTTCACAGTTTGAATCCCTCCAGAAACTAGAGATCAAAGGTTGATTTGAACCCACAAAACAGACAGGAGGGTTACATTGTTTCTGTTTCCTGTTCACAAGACTGCGCTTGGAGGTTGGCACTGTGGGAGCAGAGGGTCTGACCTGCTGAGGGGGTTTTTGACAAATAGCACTCACTCTAATGATGGGAGCGTGACCAGAGGGGTGCTACAGGGCTCAATACTGGAACAGGTTCTCTTCAATGTCTAAGTGACATTGCAGATGAACTGTAAGGGAAGACATGTCTTTTTCAAGATGTTAAAAAAATCGTTAATAGGGTGAACAATGAGGAAGGGTGGAAAGAATGCATAGAGATCTTGGGAAACTTGAGCAGTGGTCAAGAGCATGGCAGTTAGGGTTTCATACCAAAAAGGGCAAAATTATGCACCTAGGGCATGGGAACCCAATAACTGAGTATGGAATTGGGGGAGCTACTGTCAGTCACTAAGCAGAAAAGAGGCCTTAGGTTTATCATATCTGCATAGCCGGTTTTAGGTACCAGCAAACCCTGCGGTTGCTGAGGGTCCCTGCTCATGGGGGCCCCAACCAGAGAAGTTTACCTTATTCATTTTTAAACATTTTTTATCTTAATATATTTTTAAAACATCAGAAAAGGACTGTGCAGATCCTTCTGGTTCTGTCATGAAATACCTCAACAAGCTATGATCCAGTCAATAGGAGGTGGATAGGCAGCAATGGATGGGTTAGGAAGAACAGCCCCAAGAACTGACACTGCTGTGTCCTCCTAAAACATTTTTAAAATACTACTGGTTATACTAAAGCTATACGTAGAAACAAGGACATTTAACATTTGCCAGCAGATAACTACTGCTTGGCCCACTTAGTCTACCCATTTTTCCCTGCCTATAGTATCACCACAAATAAAATCTTGCACTTATGGCTACAGTAAAACACATGGGCTAAAGGTGGGCCAAGTAAGGGCCCATGACTTTATTAATTCTGCTGGGGGCCCCCAAAACCCTAAAGCCGGCCCTGCGATATCTGATTACTTCAAAGTGGCAGGACAGTGTGACAAAGCAGCGGATAAGGCTAGTGGGATACTGAGATGCACTGGGAGAGTTATTTCCAGCAGGAGGAGAGAAGTGGTGTTGACACAGTATCGCTTGCTGGTGAGACCCCACCTGGAGTGTTGTATTCAGTTCTGTAGGCTGCACCTCAGAAAGGACATAGACATGGTGGAGGCAGCCCAGGGAAGGGCAAGTAAAGTGGTGAAGGGGTTGCACCAAAACCCCTACTAGGAAAGACTGAGGGATCTCAACATGTACACCCTGGAAGACCGGTGACTGAAGGGGACCAAGATAGAGATTTACAAGTGCAGGACATGTATCTTTTCAAATGAGAAAGAGTACCACAACTAGAGAACATGTGATAAAGCTGGAAGGAGGAAAGTTTAGGAGGGATATGAAGAAGTACCACATCACTAAAAGAGTAGTGGGTGCCTAAAACAGACTGTCAGAGTAAGTGGTGGAGGAGAAAACAGTAGGGGGCATCAAGCATGCGTAGGATAGACATAGCGCAATATTAGGAAATGGCAGGGAGGAGGGATGGAGGGTCTCCATAGACCTGATAGGGTCTGCAAAGACAGACAAGGCAGGGACTATATAACTTGGGTAGACTGGGTGGGCCAAGCAGACCTTTTATGCTGACAATTCTGTTTCTGTGTATCTAAGGATGCCAGAAATACAGTTTTACTAAAAACTACATGATGAAATGTTTTCCTAACTAACAAATAGTGTTGCTTTAAATACAGCTCTGTATAGAGCCCACCTTCCCCCCATTGTAGGTGCTCCAACCAGTAACATCATATTAACCTGGTACTTTAAAGAGGAAGTAATCAGCCCGCTGGTGCAGTAGTAGTGCTGTTGCTTACATCACTGATGACACGGGTTCTACCAGTGGGAAGATGCTTGAGTGTCCACTGGACTGCACTCCTCCAGGATGGGGGTGGTGCAGGGGCTGATGCTTGCCTGACACCAAGTGGTAGCTGGGGGGCAGCAGGCCAAGATCACCAGTGAAGGGAGTAGGAGGGACAGATGCCAAAACCAGGGATTATGATCCCACTACCCACAAACCTAGGGCATGTGACCATAATATCCCCCCCAAAAAAACAGGGCTTGTGACCCCAGTACCCACAAAACCAGAGCACAAGGCATCAGTTCCCACACAACCAGAGCATGTGATCCCAGTGTGCAGAAAAACAGCATGTGACCCCGCTGTTCACAAAACCAGAGCATGTACCCCAGTGCCCTAACAACCAGAGTACATGACCCCAGTGCCCACAAAACTAGGACACGCAACCCCAGTGCCCAGAAAACTAGATCACTTAACGCCAAAGCCCATAAAACCAGGACAAGTGACCCCAATGCCCAAAAAAACAGAGCACATGATCCCAGTGCCCACAAAACCTGGGCACATGACCCCATAGCCCACAAAAGGGTGTTTGGCTCCTGGGGTGAGAGGGAGGGTGGGGCCACCAGACTTTATGCACATCCCGGTAATGGCATCTTCTCTCAAGGCAGCAGCTAGCCTGTGCACCAGGTGACAAAAAGGGTGTAGCCTTATAAAAAGGCTTGGATCAATGAATCTGATTAACACTAGTGATGTGACCGTGTATTCAGATTTTGCTTTCTTTTTTTTCTTTACTTTTCAACTTCTAAAACAATTTTTTCAAGCGCAGCAACATGCTCCAGGGTGTACCATAATGCCATAAATTACTGCACTTACCAGGTGATTGAAGGCAATCAACCTGGAGCAGGTGATAATTTAGCATTACCGCACACCCTGTCATGTGTTCTTCCATACATGGCATCCTCAATTGTTAGGTGAGGACTGGGGGGTGGAGAGCAAAACAGAGTAAATGTGGGAGGTGGATAAACAAAGGAAAAAATAATTATGTGGACATTTAGACTGCGTTGATGTGTGAACCATTTGCCTGTAAGATGCCCCCCCCCCATGTATTTGGCATGTAGATACATTTATCAGTGTTCACTGAGGAGATGGCCCTGGGAAAATCTCTGTTACACCTGGGAAAAAATGAATGTAATCCCCTCCTGAGTCACCAGTGAAAGAGACACCTGCTGTTATCCATTTGTTGTAGTGTTTTGTTATTTGTTTTGTGCTTTTACTGTAAGCTTCTTGAAAAAGATTGGGTTTTGGTTTCCTGTTGATACTGCTGAGATGGTCAACTTACCAGGTGAGAGAGAGAGAGAGAGAGAGTTGGAGTTCAGGAGGGTAACAAGGCAAAGATTCATTTTGCAAAGAAGAGGTGGTGGAATGATTTATTGGTGGTGATTGCACTGGGTGGGGAGTGAGTGGGAGTTTCTTTGAATCTGATCATTCTGAATCTGTCAGTGCAAACTGACTCAGTAGCATTTTTTTCCCTAGTACAATAATAAATAAATATATCAACAGGAAGAAATGAATCAGACAAAAAAAAAAAGAATGCCCGCACTGCCACTGGGGAGGGCTAGGGTCTGAGGATGAACCCTGGAAGCCCAAGCTGGAGACCAAGCGCATTGCAGCAGTGAGGCTCTCTGATCTTGGGGAGGGATGATGCAGGCTGCAGTGAGTTTGTGCAACCCTGCTACCCACCAGTCATGGAGTGGCCACAGTACCCACTATGATGGCAGCCATGGGCACACCCTCTTGACTGGAGGAAGGTTGCACATAACCCCATGATCATCTGGGTGTGGGGCAAGGGGAACAAACAGCGTATGATAGGAAAAAAAATAATTATAATAATGACAAAAATAAAAGGGCTCATCCTTTAGCAGTTTGGTAAATGTTTTCACATGGGTTTGATGGCCTTCTCAGTCCCTGACTCCCCAGTACCATTAGAGTGGGACAGACTGGATGATCAGTGGCTAATATCACATTAAAAGTGTAAAGCAGTAAGTCTCTTAGCCAAATAAGTTCTTAACCCCCACCCACCCACAGCGCAGTGTCTTGGTGATAGTGTGTTACTACTCTAAAGGAGATTTGTGATAGGGTACTTTGGCACCTTTGCTCACTGTATCAGTAAAAGGAATGGTGGAAGAGATGGGCAACACCATTTCAGGCAATTTATAAGGGCTTCTTTTTTCATTACAATTTTAATTACCCTGTGTAACCCCCACAACATCTCGTTTATAGTGGTGGGGACACAGCTTCCACCCCTATTTTTTTAAACTTATATTTTATTATATTTTGAAATGCAAATGAATACAGTTGATGTACTTTATCTTCACAAGTGAAACACGGAGTCCGATGTCACATCGAGACATTGTCTCTTGCCCTGTTCTTTACTGACGTGGGGGTTCATCACATAGATTGTCAGAACAAAAAAAAAACAAGGTGTTGCATCAGGGTGGGGGCTGAAAACAAAACAAAATGGTAATACCAAATGCATGCTTAAAAAAGGGACATAGAATTAAAATCAGTGTTTCAACCATAGATCTTCTTCAGGAAGTATCTATAAAGAGAAAAAAAAACTTTTTCCACCAACTTTACTTTTTTCTCTTTATAGATACATTTCTGAAGAAGACCTATGGTTGAGACATCTATTCTGTTTTCAGCATTCATTTAATATTACACTTTTATGTTTGCTTGCGTGCATGTGCAAGAAACATTTTGTGGCAGCTTGCTAAATTAGCAGGTTGTGGAGGTGCAGCAGTGTTATGGCCAATGCAGCCACTGCTTTTTTGGGCTTGTCTCTGTGGCTCCAATAAATGAGCATGCTGTCTATGACAGCAGTTGAGAAGAGTGCCCCCAACTTGAAAGAAATTCACCGCCACAATGAGGGAGCACCCCATCATTGCAGAGCATAGCCACCCAACGCCTGGCTTGCCACGGTGTGCAGCAGACCAGTGGGGGGGGGGGGTAGCAGGATCCAAGAGCAGAGCCAGACTTTCTGCTGAGCAGGACTACAGGGTATAGGCAGGCATATGCCAGACACACCACGGCGTACTTATCGAGTAGCAGAGGATAGCAAAAAGCCGCCTGCCATGTCTACGTATTCCTTTGTTTAGTTTTTTTTTCATGTGCTTCCAAACTTGGAGAGTCCTCTTTGTGCTTCCCAGGGGGGAAGGGTGCCAGTTGATAAATTAAGACATTTGTGATGCGAGCGCCAAGTGGACCTGATACATGTAGCAGCCTTTCTCAATCAGATCAGATCAGCTGGGTACATCAGGAGGCAACGCTACAAGGGCGGCATGTTTAAAAGCCCCAGAAACAAACTACCAGTTCCACTTTGTTGTTCCTGTTCAGAAGAGTAGGAGCTACTGTGTGTGAAGCCCTTGAGTTGGAGAGGAGTATCGTCAAGACAGTTGACAGGTCTGACTGGAGTCACAGCCGTAGAGGGAGTGCCACCGCCGAGAAGCAGTTCAAGCAGCAGCCAGGACCCTCACGCATGATGGTGCCCTGCTAAGAAGACAGCACCGAGGAGGAGCTGTGCAAATGTTGGTCATTTTCTAAACTAAGATCCAAATGGAGTACTGTACAGCTGGAGCTTTACTAGCAGTGCCCCAGCTCTGCATGCCCAGCTGACGGGTAACAAGAGTCAACAGCTTAGCTGGCCCCAGCCTGTACCTGACCGATCCATAGCCGAAGAGTGAGAGACAGCCAGAGGAGTCGTGCTGCTGGCTGCATGTATCTAGTCTCACTACAGTTCTGAGTCTGGGCTGCCTGAAGACTGTCCTCCTCCCTCACCCCCGAGACAAGATAGGACCTCTCACAGCAGAAACTTGTAGGTAAGGCTACTACAGGAGATCTCTGATCGGTCTCAGCTCACAACTCGCTCCTTAAGTTCCAGATCTAGTCCTGTAGTAAAGTGTAACTGCTGTTATTTTCATCAGTGGAATGCTAGTGGACGGTGGTCGGTGTGGTACTAGTAGTAGCACTTAGTCCAGAGCAGTCCTTCACAGGCTAGCTAGTAGCAGCATGGCACCAGCAGCTGCAGAAGTGTATTTACACTGCTGTAGGTAGCTGTGAGCCTGTGAATTTCAGTGTGAAACAAGTGTCGTGTCTCAGTGGGTTGGGAAAATATAATATGAAGTGAACTTTCCTGAAAGGTAAGAGATTATGTGGCAATATTCTAAACTAAAGGGTTAGGATGGAAATATGTCTTGCTGAACCCACTCTGATACAAGGTTAACTAACTTGCTTGCTGCATAGTTTTGATCTTCCTGCAGTGCTGCATTAATGCACATAAGTGAAGAAATATGAGTCATGTAAGGTTGCAGGAAAGGTTGTCAAACAGAACTGAAGACAGAATTAGTTTCTACTGTGCTATAAAGTGATTTAATATATGTTGCTGATGACCTTTGCAAGAGTTTATTATCTATTAATGCAAGCTATACCCAGGTTTTATAGAACCATTGTGCATTCTTGTTAGTGGAAACCTTTCCTGCAACCTTACATTAATCTTTATTTATTATTTATGTTAAACCTTCTAACATGCAGTACTGCTGAGAGATTAACAAATGTGCAACAAGTCGAAAATTCACTCTGCTCAATGCTCACCCAGCTGAAGTGTTGTCTCTCTCTCTCTCTCCCAGTGGTGGTGCTTATATTGATTTGCCCTGCCATGTGTTTTTTTTTTTGGGGGGGGAGGCAAATGTATAGTACTAAGTGTGCATTACTATAAATCCCGGACTTGTTGCAGCTGCTACAAGATTTACGGCAGCATGCATGATGCATACTGCAGTTCTACAAGGCTGATACAGTGATGGATGTTGGACACATTATTTAAGGTAGTTTCAGAGTTGTTCAGTAAATTAACATTGATAATTCTACTTCTTAGTTTTACCGTCCAGCAGATTTCCCTATAAAATTATTGCTTAGTTGGGGACACAGCTCACCACACCCCTGATGTAGTTTTCTTCAGAAGCAAATGCATGGCAGAATAATCAATATTTGCTGAGCAATACTACATGGGGTGTGTGGGAGCGGAGCCTCCAAATAAGCAATATTTAGTGAACAACGCTGAAACTTATTGCATTACTATAGCAATACTATAGTACAGAAACTACAGCAGTGGTGTGGGGGGCAGAGCCCACCAAATAAGCAATAATATAAACTGAACTCCAACATGCTACAATGATGCATCCTAGGGTGGGGGGTTACATCAAGAAGTAACTAACTAATTACAACACCTACCTAAGTACCGAATTAGAACTTTTTGGTTTCGGTGCTTGGTTGGATTTGGTGTCTTTGTACATTTGCTACCTAGCTTGGTGGGTGCTTGATTTGTTCTTGGACTTTTTTAGTGTTTACTATTTAAGCACCACCGTTTCAAATTGTATTTCGTGGGTGGTTGTATGTCTATAACTGTGCACTGTTGTTGAAGAATATGCAGGCTATGTTGTCCAACTGGGAGGGGAGCCTGGTAGAGGTTAAGATGGGGACAACCCCATATTTCGTTGTTAGAAAGCTTCTTTATTAAGAAGTTCAGTTTGTAAGACCAATGTATAGGCAACTATTTTCATTAGCCATTAAGTTTGCGATGGTGCAAGCAGGTACCTTGTTTTGTCTGCCTCAGACTAGAGGCAGACCAGCTGTTTTTTAATGAAAAAGTATGGTGTACTAGTCATTATCTGGCTAACATACTGTGTGTCTGGTGTTTTAGGATATGTTCAATAAAGTAAGAAACCTCATTGACAGAGATTTTAATGGCAATGAAAAGAGATGCCTACACATTTGATATTACTTGCTGTGAGCTATTTCGTAATAAAGAACCTTTCTGTCAAAGAAATATGGTGTTATCCTCAAATATGGGTAATCCCTTGTGTATCTTCTACCAGTACCAACTACACTCCCAGTTGGAAAACGTAGGGCTAAAAAACGTAATTTTGTATTGTTCACAAAGTGGTGTGTGAATGGACCTCTGTGGGACTGGCTACCTTGATGTGGTACAGAGGCTCATCACAATGCAACATTGTAACTAAAAGCCTGGTTGGTGGTGTGGCTAGAGGTGAGGTGGCATGGCTAGTGGTGTGTGAATGGACTTCTGGGACTGGCTACCTTGATGTGGTACAGAGGTTTGTCACAATGCAATATTATAACTAAGAGCCAGGTTTGTGGTGGCCTGGCTGGTGGTGTGTGACTGGACCTCTGTGGGACTGGCTACCTGGCTCGATGTTGTACAGAGGCTTGTCACAATGCAACAGTGTAACTAAAAGCCAGTCTGTTAGTCTGACAACTGTGGATGATGATTTGGCTAGTGGTGTGCTGGTATACACCGGTGCAAATGGCGCTTGTTGGGTGAGAGAGAGCACGAACAGGGCATGGATGGGTGGTAGCTGGCCCGAGCAATGGGGGGGTAGCAGTGAGTCCACTTGGTGTGCAGATCGGATAGTCCTAGCTACACCCCTCCATGCTGCATCTTCAGAGTGTGCTGGGAGAGAGTGAAAAGAAGCCTGGTGCAGCACAAGAAGTGAACAGCATGGCCGTGAATTTGATGCAGTCGGGATTGGGAACAGCTAGTAGACTGACTGAGCCTTAGCGGAGGAAGCAGCAAGCTTGCCAGCACCTGTGATCAGTCAGGGAGCAGCTGGGACTCACTCTCTGTAAAGAAAAGTAATTGAACTCTTAGTGTTTGTTTTTTCTTGTATAGCGAGTCTGAGTCTGTGTGTGGAAATCAATTGCATGCTGTCCAGTCGTACTCTGTTCCAGTCACTCGGCTCACCTGGCCCACCACATTTGGTCGTTGTCTTGTCGAGACTCGAAGCAGCGAACACTGGAAAGAAAATGTCCTATTGTCTTGCTCAGCCATTGGAAATAAGTGCAGCAGCTTCTGAGTTCTGACTGTTTCCACCCCTGAATCCTTCAAAGTATCAGGTACTGTTATTGCACACTGACTGGCTGCAGTAGCTTAGCTTCTTGTTGTTTGTTACAACCACTGGAACTACCTTTAGTAACAAAAATGCTACCCCTGACCTGCAGTGAACTTCAGACCATTTAGGTAAAAACAATACATTTTCTTTATTTTGACGTTTTGGCCAGTAGCTTAGCTTTAATTTTAAATGCTACCCCCCCCCCCCATGACTTGCAGTGAACTTGAGTTTTTTTTCTGTCACCTCTAAATAAGTTAAAACTTGTATGGCACCTGGGTGGGTGTGGGTCTGAGAGGGACTCTGTGTGGATGTAAAGGACCAGGGAGTTAGAGTAGTGTGGGGTGTGTGTGGGGGGTTGGGGTGTGTTTGCATGTGTGGGGTGTGTGGGTGTGTGTGAGTGGGGTGTGTGGGTGGGAGTTTGGTGTTGTGTGGGTGTGTGTCTGGTGGGTGGGTGTTAGATGTTGTGTGGGTGTGGGTGTGGTGGGTGGTGGGTGTTGGGTGCTGAGTGGGTGTGTGTTTGGTGGGTGGGTGTGGGTGTTGTGTGGGGGGGGTGTGGTGTGTGGTTGGGTGTTGGTTGTTGTGTGGGGGTGTGCCTGGTGTGTGGGTGGGTGCTGGGCATTGGGTGAGTGTGTGTTGGTGTTGGGTGTTGTGTGTGTCAGGTATGTGTCTGGGGTGGGTGTGTGAATGAATGGATCTCTGCATGATTGGCTACCTTGATGTGGTACAGAGGCTTTGTCACAATGCAACATTGTAACTAAAAGCCAGTTTGTTTGTCTGACACTGGTTATTGAAAGGTCTTCTTGCTGTATAGGAATGGGATCATGTGTGTTACATCTTTCAGCCACTGACAGCCATCGAGGTGTGCCCTGGGGTTTTTTGGCACTAACATTCATTCCATTCTCTTATATTGCACCCATCTCAGCTTATTTCCTTTTCGAATGGGCTGCGCATAAGGGCCAAAGACCTCAAGGCACACTGTGACACCTGTCGGTGTCTGCAGGGTGGGGAGAGGTGGAATGCAGTGAGTGTTATGGCCGACGACCCAAAGGGACATCCCCAATGCCTGTCAGTCTCTGCAGGGTGGGAGTGGGGGTTGGTGTTACTTCAATACTTCACCGCCATTCCTATTATGCATCTCTCAAACTCCTGCACTACCAGTGCCAATACCAGCTAGCAAACATTTGGCATTGACAAATGCTTGTTCCTTTTCTGCCTTTTGGGGGTGAGTGCTTTCAAGTTCAGAAGTGCCCACCAGCATGACAGTTCATGACCTTTTTGTTGGCTGTGCAGTTCTCCTGCGCCATTGCTGGTGGCTTGTCAGCAGGAGGTTGTTCTGGCCTTCCTTATCTCGCTCTCTGTTACCACTTGATGGAGTGTGCTCCCTCCCCCTGTACATCAGTGTGACGTCACCACATTAGTGGGTGATTGTACATCCTTGATATTGCTCAGTCACAGGCAGGGTGTTCCACTTAGCGTGGCTTTCTTGCTGAGTATTGCTTCTCGCACGGAGCAGCGCTATGATTGAGTTGTTTTCTCGGTACAGGCACCAGTGGGCTCAGTAATAACAGTGATCTCTCAGCAGCTCTTCGTTTGCTCAGGAAAAGCTTGCAGTCCTGAGGTCAAGTAAGCTACAATGCCAGTTTTGGATATATCTGTAGACACAAAGCAAAGTTCTCTTAGCAGCATTCTCCTTATGTATAGCTGCAGCATGGGACTCAGGGGCCCTGTATACCATTGCATTTTCTCAGGCTGCAACATAGCATATTTACTCCACCATAGGACTATAGGGATTGCATATGTAAATGCATTTATTGTGTTTCTGCCTGCAGCTTAGCATGATTACTGACTAATAGGAAGTGGCACCATGTTTTACTGGAGACCTGTCATTTTTAATAGACATAAGACCAGCAGGCAGATGATGAGATCCCCCCCCCAAGGCTCTTACCATCCTAACTGTGTAACACAATCTAACATGTCTATATTGATTTCCCCTAGACGAACCTCCAAGCTGAGGGGGTGCACCTGGGGTACTGACTGGCAGTGGTAATACTGAGTTGTGTGAATCCTTTTTGCTACTCTTAAATGAGCTGCTGAGTTCTGATATTCTGCAGGACATCAGCACCAACACACTCGAACCCAAGGTAGGCCTCTTAGGTTGGTGGGGGGGGGCATGCAGGCACATCCAGGTGTGCCAGAGAGGAATGATAATGCTCACACAGATTTGCAGGCAACCCTTGAACTTGACAGCATGGAAGGTCAACATGAGGATACAGGAGGTCACGGAGAAAATACTGACCTCACAGTACTGACTGATGAGAAAGAGGATCCCTTGAGCCAGATCGCTGGTGCAGCAATAGTGCTACCACCTGCGGTGCCGATGCCCAGGGTTTGAAAGTGGACTTTGGATGTCGGAGGGTCAGCTGGGGGGAGAAGGTGAAGCATCCAGGGGACTGCTAGCCTTCTCCGGGGAGGGAGGTGACCTAGCACCCATTGCCTAGCCTACTAACCACTAGGATTGGCTGGGGTATACAGCAATCCAGGACCATGCTGCCTGGTCTTATTGGATGGAGTCAGCAGACCTCTTCACATCAGAGGCGCCAAGGACATTGCAGGACTGACTTTATTCCATCGGGTCATGGGGGATGCACAAGGGAAAAAACACCTTGGCTCGAGCCTCCTTATGCCTGGATCCCAGTGAGTACTGGAACCAAACTGATACGTGAGTTCCCCCCAGATGCAGACTGAGGGCACAAAAAGAAGCATTAAAAAAAAAGAGGGTTCCTCAAAGAAAGAGGAAAGGGAGTGTATGGAGCCTAAGAAAAAAATTCCCATCCCTCCCCTGTTTGATACAAAGTCTTTGTCATATCTTATAATGGAAACTTGTTGGCCACTGCAACTGAAGGAGGTGAAGGCCATGGAGACTTTAGACATTAATCCTATCCTGTCCACCTCTTCCTCTGCACTGAAGTGTTTTCCAAACTTTGTGCAATGTGGCCAGATTATGAACAGGAATAGGCCAGCATGAATAAGTACAGGCAGCTCCCTAGGTGGAGGGTGAGATAGTACCCATTCCTGAAGGAGCGCTCCAAGAAGTGGGAGGTTCCTCCACTGGCAGACAAGGCTGTGCATACTTCAGTCAAGCATACGACAGTACCTATTGAAGGTTCATAGCCCTAAATTATACTAATGGTAAGAGGGTAGGAACCTTGACTAGAAGGGCTTTTGCTTCAAAAGGGGTAAATCTTCAATCATACTTGTCTTTTATTGTGTCTGGAGCACTAAACTCATGGGTCACTGCTTTGGGTAACTATATCCTTTCAGAGTTGGAAGGGGCAACATTTTGTAGCTTGTGTCCATGGTCTCCACCTTTTTGGGGACTGTCACAGTGGATAATTTACAAATATCAGCCTGCTCCAATTATCATATTGTGGCAGCTATGCAGGGTGTCTGACTCTGACACTTGGTCGCAGACAAAGCATCCAAGTCAAAGCTGTTTAGGCTGTCCTTTGATGGAGGGTTATTTTTCCGTCCTGGCCTGAATGATATTCAAATCGATGTCCAGAACAAGAAGAGACAACTACCAGTGCCCGGACATCGACAGAAGGCAAACCCACAGTCAAGAGGGTGGGGATTTGCTTAACTGGAACAGACCAGAGGCAGTTTTTGACCCTTTTGTAATTGCAGAAACCAGATGAATAGGGGAGCTATTCCAATTTTAAGGGGAACAGTAACAGAGGATCCTTTGCCTGCAGATTTAATTGAGGTGCAGGAAGAGTAATGCACAATGAAGGTATGCAGGGCCATCTCTGCCCCTCTTCCCTGCATGGAAGACTGCAGAATTTTTACCTGTGATGGGTCCCATTAATGTTAGACATATTGGCACTGGAAATCCTGAATACTGGTTATGCCATAAAGCTTTGCACAATACCCACAGTACCCACAAGAGATCATTTCCTGCAATCCCCGGTACCTCAAAATCAAGTGAAAAGGCAGGCAGTGAGTTAGACTTTGGATCACTTAATACAGATTGAGACAATTGTTCAAATCCCCCCCAACCCCACCCGAACAAGGAGGGCATGGGATTTTATTTGATTTCTTCCATGGGGTTTCCAACCAATTCTGGATCTGAAACAATTAAACAAGTTCATCCACTACACAACCTTCGATGCAGTCCTTATGATCCATCATATGAGGAGGGCCCGGGATTCTATTCAATTTATTTTGTGGTTCCCAAGAAGTCAGGGGGATTATGACTGATTCTGGATCTGAAATATTTAAAGGAAAACTACCTTGTAAATTGTATTTGTTTCCATATCAACTAACAAGTCTTGTCCTATATCTGTTAGGGATATATGTGATTCCTTTCCTTTATTTTCACAGTTCATACTAGTCCCTGTAACTATTCTGGGGGGTTCTGTTTTCTGGTTGTTGAAATCTCATTATTCCTTAGAGATGCATTAGCATATGAGAACATGATGAGTCAGCACCCTTTAGACTCCACAATATCTCTGGCTGCTTAATTAGATTTCAACAAAACAAGTTGCAGCAAGTTATGAAATGCTACATTTACCTTCAGGTAGTTTTCCAAATGATCTGAGTTGTAATACAGGGTCTTTCTCCTTTAAATTCCTTTCAGTTTGTGTGTTTCCAGAGAGGTTTTCTCAGGATATTTGTACTTTCAGCATGGAGATACACATATAAATGGGTGATGTGACATCATGTTCTTCTATGGTAATGCAGCTGTCATGGACAATCAGAATTCAACAACCAGAAAATGGAAAACCCCAGTGTAGTTACCAGGGACTAGCATGAAAAGTGAAAACAACTAAAACAAATATGTATACCCCCATCACCTACTGGAAAAGAGTTGTCTGTTGATAAGAAAACAAATACAATTTAAAAGATATGTGGGTGTGGTTTTCCTTTAAACAGGTTTGTCTTCCACACAACATTGAAGATGGAGTCCTTATGATCCAGCATAATGGGCAGTCCAGCCAGGAGATGATTTAGTGGTTATAGATCTGAAGGATGCCTATCTCCACATCCCTATTCGCAAGTCACACCAGAAGTTCCCAAGGTTTGCAATTCAGGGACAGCATTTTTAGTAGCGAGCACTTCTCTTCAGCCTGGCAATGGAACCCAGGGTATTTCCAAAGATCCCGATCATGCTAGTGGCATAGCTGAGACTGGAAGGGAATCATGTGTCCCCTGATACCATCTCAGAGATTGGAGTATCCGGGGGCAGTGTTCCAACCAGATGAGGGGAAAGCCTTCCTTTCCTCGTCCAGGAGAAAGACCCTGAGTGGAGAGATTAATTGGCTGAGAAGCCAATCAGTAGTCTGCTTCCAGATTTCTGAGGATTCTGGGTCTGATGACTGCAGCGATAGAGCTAGTACCAGGAGCTCTGTTGCATGTGACCTCACCAGAACAGGATGCTGGTGACCTGGTCCCCAGCCTCAGAAGACTACCAGGATCTGATCCCACAGTCTTGACTGGTACTACAGTTGCTGGTATAGTGGGGGAACCTCACGAATTTCAATAAGGAGAATATCTTGAAAGTCCCAACAGAAGTGATTCCAATGACTGATGCCTGCCTGATGGGCTGGGCAATGATCCTGAACTGAGTCCTGCTTCAGGGGATCATGGAACTCCAAGGAGCAACAGCTTCAGATAAATATGTTGGAAATGAAGGCAGTGTTCCTTACCCTCCTCCATTTCCAAAACTGGGTGCAATCCAGGGCTGTGAAAGTAAGGTCAGATGATGCCATCACTGTACCATAAATAAAAAATCCAAATCAGGCTAGCGGAAGCAACAGAGATGTTACTGTGGGCAGAGAAAAATCTTCTGTCCCTCTCACCAGACCATCTAGCAGGGGACCTGAATGTGCAAATGACTGGCTAAGTCTAGAGGCAATTTATCTGAGGGAATGGACTTTGAACTCTGAAGTATTTGAGCTGCTGTGCAGAAGGTACAGTCACCCTCAGATTGACCTCTTTGCATCAAAGGAAAACACTTAGGTACCAAGGTTTTTTCATCAGGTACCAGTGTCATCACGCTGCAGCGGTTGATGCCCTGTCCGAGCAGTAGGATTTTTTTCAGCACTTACTTGTTCCCTCCATACCTGCTAGTTCCCAAACTAATTCAAAAGATAAGACAATTAAGAGGAAGCTTTGTTCTGATTGCCCCAGGGTGGCCAAAAATGCCATGGTTCTCAGATCTAGTGAATCTAGCCCAGCAGCCTCCATTTCAACTCCTGCTTCAAGGGGATCTTCTCTCTCAAGGTCCCATTCTGCATCTAAATCCAGAGGTAATGCATCCAGCAGCCTGGCTCCTGAGAGGAGAAGACTATTAAAGCAGGGTTTTTCCAAGAGAGTGGTGGTTGCTCTAATGACTTCAAGGAAGATTCTGCATCGGTAGATTATGACCGTGTGTAGCATACTTTCTCCAGTTGGGCCAGAGACAGAGATAGCAGGCCATTTAAGGCTATGATTCCACAGATATCGGATTTCTTGCAGGCACAGGTAAGCAAGGGTCTAGCATTTAGCACCTTGCGAAGCCAGGTGTCTGCACTTGGGGCAGTACTGGAAGCATCAATGTGCTCATCCCTGGGAACCAACTTGGAGGTTATCCATTTCCTCTGGGCAGTCATCAGAAGCTGACCATCTTTTTGATCCCAGTGCCACCAGGGAACTGAACTTGGTGAGGAACACTCTGTGTAGGGCATCTTACAAACCTCTTTTGTTATATCACCTGGACATTCTATCGTACAAGATGTGTTCTTAATTGCAATCTGTTCAACTGGAAGGATTAGAGAACTTCAGGCACTGTCCCATAATGAGCCTTATCTTATCATGCATAAGTTGAAGGAGATGTTGAGGACGGTTCCATCCTTTGTGCCTAAGGTCCCAATAGCCTTCTGTGTAAATCAAGAAGTCTGCTATGCCATCCTTCTGTCCAAAGCCAGCAAATACAAAACAGAAGGAATTTCACAAGACTTCTTTAAGAGAAACAAAAGTGTTTAGAAAATGAGATGGTCTGTTTGTTCTTTTTGGAGCAGCAAAGAGGGGTCAGAAGATTTCTAAGGCCACCTCAGGTAGGTGGGTAAAGGCTTGCATTGCTAAAGCATGTGGCTGAGAAGAAGAAAGCACCTGCCATCATCAGGGTCCACTCTATAAGGGCCCTTGCTACGTCCTGGGTTGAGAAAGAAGAGGCATCTGTGATGGAGTTGTACAAGGAGGCAATATGATCTTCCATTCACACATTTACTAAGCACTACAGATTGGCTGTCCAAAGCTCCACTGATGCAGCCTTCAGCTGCAGAGTCTTACAGGTGGTGGTTAGCAGATGACTATTATATGTTGCCCGTATGGGTTATATATGTGACAATATTCTCCCCCACCCAAATTAGGAATGTGTACTGCTTTTAAGAACTCTTATGTATTAACTCCCCATTGACAACGTGGAGTGATACAGAAAGGGGAACTCCCTTAATACTTACCATAATTTCCTTTTCTATTAGCTCCAATGTTGTCAGTGAGGACTCTCCCAGGAGCCCCAGGCTCATATTGGAGAATATTAAAGGAATAATGCTCGACAGGGTGGGTGTTATGCTGGGAAAACATCCCGCCTCGAGTGGTTGAACTCGAGGCCACAGGCCAAGAGCGTCCAACACCCGAGGAGGGATGTTATCCCGGCATAACACCCACTGGAGGGAATTATTCCTTTATACAATGTCTTGTTGTTATATACAGAGTAAAAAAAATAATTTTAAAGAATATTGTTTGTGTGTAAAAATATTTTTGTTTCTTAAGAGAAGATGCAAACAATGCAAATGCAAGTGATGCCAATGCAAGCAATCAGCTGGGATATTATGCCAGGATAACATCCCTGCAGTGGTGGCCAACTGACCAATCAGAAGCCAGAATTCTTTCTTGCCATTGTATAATGTCAGATATATTTTATGACTTTGGATTTCAGCACAGATGATTTATATGTGACTATAGCTGGTTATCTGAAATTGTCTGCTAACAATGGACATGTTTATTTTTTATTAGATTACCAGGCTTGCAGTTTAACAGTTTGAAATTTTTCAGTATTTTTCAGTTCTTCACCGTTACATGTTAGTACATCACTTGTTCTCTTCAGTACCATTCAGATGTATTACTTTTTTATGTTTCAAGGGTTATTAGCAGCATGCCAGCACTATCAAAGGATCAGTAGCTTGACATTTAAGATGCATGATAGAAGAATTGGTCAGTGAGACAATTTTTGCCAGATGTCCAAAATGGGGTAGGTCATCCATGTACCCTTTTATACTGTCATGAATTATTTACATGTCAAAGTTGTATTAGACTGTGGAGAGAGTTCAGTGACCTTGGTGCTATGGAGATTATTGGTTGCATAAATGTATAGCTGTACTGGCTGGACAAAGCAGTGTCGCTGGCTCAGTAGGTAGCACACTCACCTGTGAAGCTGGGAGATCAGAGGGCTGTGGGTTCAGTTCCCACATCTGGCACTTGGGTTAATATCCCAATACTGACACTGTAGTGCAGCATGAAGGGGGTGCTGCACTTCTGAGGTGCCGTCTTTTGGATGAGATGTTAAACCGAGGTCCCATCTGCCTGGATTGGTGATAGTTCAGGTGGATGCTAAAGATTCCATGACACTTATTGAAAAAGAGTAGGGAAGTTTTTATTGAAAAATAAACATAAATCACAACTCAACATAAAGGTAAACAGAAACAACAAAACTGTACAATACACTTCCATCACCAATGAACTCTTCATCTGTCTCAAAAGTTACAACTTGTAAATTAAATTAACATCATTATTTGAACTTAATAATGTGAGAAAATCCTTTCCGCCATTTCATGGCTTTAAGTGAATTATGTAATTGCACATCTTTTAAATACACTTTCTGTAGTTCTTTAACTACTAATTGACAGTAACCCTCATATGACACTCTTTTTTGATATATTACCCATTGACACCTAACCTGCCATAAGTAAAATCTTAAACATCTGAAAAAAACCACTAGCGTACTATAATTAAAAGCTATTAAACTCTGAGGAAAAATACCTAGAACCAAAGTGTCATAATTTAAATTCTTTAACCAAGAAAAATTCCATTTCTTAGCGACATATCCCCACATTTGTTTCACATATGAACAATGTAAAAAAAAAATACTCCATTGTTTCTTCTTGATTGACAAGTCCGGGTAAGGACAATTCCTTTCATCTTTTGCTTTGTATTTAGCAGTTTCCCTCACATTCAATCTACCATACATTATTAACCACTGCGTTTCCCACATAAAAGACGGTAATCTAGGATTATTCAATTGATCCAATATGTAAGTATTCTGAGCACCAGGGCAATTCTTGAAACTTGGTTCTATAGGGTAGATGTGGCACATTATTACCTTATACAATGATTTAACCATGTTTGTAACTATATGTTGCTTGGATAGCTGCCATTTAAATAATTTTTGAACTGCTGGTCTGAAATATCCAGGGGTATGAATATGTGGGTTAAGTTTAGGAGCTAAATTTTGCCAAACTTTAAAATAATGGCCTAATACTATTTCCATCCAGATACCTTCTCTACTATCAGGATACAAAAGTTTTCTTTTAATTGCTTGGGTAAAAGAAAGAGAATGAAAAAAAAACAATGGGGTCTATCATGCCCAGACCTCCTTTTTAGTCTCCAAGTAAGTAAAACATCTTTTTACTGGATTCAGCCTATTGCCCCATAGCATCTGAAAAAAAAACAGCTATATAATCTGGTCTCATACTGTGTTGGTAGGGGGAAAAGCATAGCAACATATTGTAAGACGGGAACTATAAACTGTTTAAGTATTTGAATACATTTAGACTTAGAGAATTTATACTGCTTTCAGAGACACTTTAAGCTCTGCTTTTTTTAATACTAAATCCCAATTTACTTCTGGCAGATTTTGTGAACCAAACGTAATACCTCATATACTTAAAGGTTCTGAAGATATCAAAATGTCTTTGTAATGGATAGCAGAGTGACTACCTGCTCCTATAGTCAGGCCCCTTGTTTTAATCATGTTAAGTTTAGCATTTGATACCGAAGCGAATGAGTCAAATTCCACAAAGAATTCTTATAGATGTTCATAATTATTAAAAAATAAGCAAACATCATCTGCATAAGCTTGTACATGCAATTGAGAATTTAAATTAGCCCCTCTAAGCCCTCTCCACTTTGGAGACACTTACAGAGAACGAATTAGAGGTTCCAATGAAAAAATGTAGAAAAGCAGACTTAAACGGCATCCCTGACGGACACCTGATATCAAGATAAAACCTTTTGTTTGGACCCCTTTAATAAAAGGATACACTCTAGCAGAAGTATATAAGGACTTAATGATTTTAATAAATGAAAGTGGAATCCCAAAAAAATTGTAGAACCGTAAACAAATATGTGTGATCAGCTCTATCAAATGCTTTTTCTAAATCAGCCGAAATCAAATATCCAGTCTTACCTTCTAATGATACTCTATTAAGTCTCTAAAAATCATAAGAGCAGATTGAATTTGCCTATTTTGTAGTCCACAATATTGATAGGGTGAAATTACTTTTTCCACATAAACTTTCATTCTTTTATTCAATAGCATGGTGAAAATCTTATAATTAGAATTTAATATTGTAATGGGCCTCCTGTTTTTAATGTCCCCTTTATCACCTGATTTATAAATATGAATAATTAAGCCATCCATAAAGGAAGAAGGCATAACATGTCCCATCATCATAAATTGAAAAACTAAGAATAAAGAAGCAGTTATTTAGGTATTGAAGGTTTTATACAACATATTAGGGAGACCATCCAATCCTGGAGAAACTCCATCCTTCAAGTTCTTAATAATTAATTCTATTTCAGTCATAGAAAAGGGGTCTAATAACTTCATAGCTTCTTTTGATAACGCGGGATATGGAGAGAAATCTAAATGGTTACTTATTTTAGCTTTCAAAATAGGAGATGTAGGATAAAGGGATTCATAGTGTAACTATAATAGAGCACATATCCTTCTACTTAACAACCTGTTTACCATCTGATACTAAAAAATCAATTGAAGTAGACTCCTTTAAGTTTTTACAGATTTCAAAAGGGTCTCCTACTTTAGACTTCTGAATATTATTTGAAAGTAAGGCCTGTACAGTTTTAGCTCTATCATATTGAACCTGTTTCATTTTGACTTTAACAAGTTCAATTTGATCTGAATAGTCTGTCTTAGAGGTATTTGCAACATAAATTAATAGCTGGAAATGCTTTCTGAGTTTTAGATATGTAAGAAAAATTAGAATTCCTCTGTCGAGTACCATATTTCCTAAACCAGCTGCTCAAATCCCTTTTAATCTCTATCCACCATTCTCCTAGATCAGCGTATAAAAAGGCCACTGATAATCGGGCATTTAAAATAGCAAGCACAGAATGTCTAACATAATTATTATTAAGCATAGAAGTATTTAACTTCCATCTCAACCTTCTTTTTGGTACATAGGTCATTTCCCCAAAGGAATACAGTAAAAGCATATGGTCAGAAAACTCAACAGGAATAATTTTAAAATTTCCAATAGGGACTAGAGGAGATATAAACAAATAATCAATTGTGGAATGCAATTTACCTTTCATAAAGGTACAACTAGGCCCAAATTTCAGGTATTGAAAACAATTAATAAGGCCTGCCACTTTAATAATGGATTCCAAAGAGTGTGAATCATAATATTTTTTTTTTTTGGTTTGACCTTTAGACAACAAACTACAATTAAAATCACATCCCCAAAAAATCTTATATGAAGTGACTAAATACGGTTGAACTGCTTTCATGCAAGTAATTCGATCTGCCTTAGTTTGGGGCCTATAAATATTAATAAATCTACAATCCATAAAATTCCATTTCCCATCCAAAATTAACACCCTTCCTGGAATTAGATTTATCAATTTATAAAGTGAAAAATGAAAGGCATTGAACAAAATACCCACTCCATCAGCACAATCTCTACCAAAGGACCTATAAGAGGGTCTCCATGGCCAATCCCTTTTAAAAGAAGAAATTTGCTCGAAGGAGTACATCCAAGTTTCTTGTAGAAAGCAGACTGAAATGTTATTATCATGCAAAAACTGAAAAAGAGCCTGCCTTCTTATGAGTGTACAGGGAACTCCATTTTTGTACCACCATTCATTATTTAGTTAGACTTTTTCTTTTTTTCCTTTTCTCTTTTTCTTCCCTTTATATTCCTCAGCTGACAACCCTGTAGTCTCTTATACAGTCAACTACATCCATTTAAAAGTCTCCCCAATTTGTAAATAAAGCAGCATAGGAATTAGGAGTTTCAATGCTTGCAGCAGAAGGGGAAGATTTAACTTTAATATTCCTAGAGGATCTCCTTGGGGGTTAAGGAGAAAGGGCAATGTTATTGACAGGAGTCTTGCCTGAACTCTCTGGGTCTCAATAACATATAGGCTTTAAAGGCACAGGATTGAAAGGACATTCTTCTAAATCCTCTTTGATATCTAAGCCAGATTCACTAGCTATAGAGATTGAATCATCAGGACCCAAAGATGGGGGGGGGGGTTCAAGGGTTGCTGCCCACTCTTAACCACCTGTTGCTGGAAAAGGGAAGGGTTTTCAGGGGGAATTACTGTTTTGTTTGAAGATGCCTCTTGGGCTTTTTGAATCAATAAGTCAGGACTAAAGCAAGATGCCTTATTTTTCACTGCCCAGGGGCATTCACGGAAAACATGACCACAAGTCACATCTAGTGTGGTTTGCGTATTGCATTGTCACATGTCCAATCTCCCCACAATTATCACACCTGGGTTGGTCACAAACACTTGACAAATGGGTTTTTGATCCACATTTATAACAAGCCCTGGGTTGATCTCCATAAAAACATAATCCCCTATCCCTCCCCAGCAGTAGGGAATTAGGAATGTGCTCCACACCAGAATCTGATTGTTTTAATTTAACTTTATATTTCCAACCCCCCGTCCAAAATTATTCAGAGTTGAGTATGGGTTCAATGTCACTAAAAACTTTACATTTTTGCGTAAGCCAGTAAGTTATGTCCTCCACATGGACTCCCTCATTCCTAAACATTACAGTAACATATTTAATCAAAGGTTTTGTAAGTGGAATCACCAAAAAGGGAGTCCATGTGGGGGGAAACTTCACCTGTCCATAACGTTCCCAGAATAGGTCTAACGCATAAGATGTTCTGAAACTTATATCGTAATTATCCTCCCCTGAGATATTAATGAAAGCAAATACATCTTGTGGGAAAAGTGAAGAGAATCTTTTATTAAACATTTCCCCACATAATACCTATCAGGTCATTCAGCCAAGCCCTTTTTAATGAATGTGCACAGTATTTCACCTCGGAGCCACTTCCCTTTTAGAATGGGAGAAAAGCTCAGACATTAAAGGTTTTTTAATTTCAGTAAAAGGCCCGTTACTACCAACATTAGGGCCTTTAGGTTTACAGGGGCTCTCTGTGACCTGTACAGGATCAATAGTCTTTATTTTACTGGAGACCACTGAAATATTAGCAGCTACTTCATTCATAGAAACATAGAAACACAGAAGCTGACGGCAGAAAAGGACTGCAAGGCCCATCCAGTCTGCCCATTTATTTTTCTACCTCATGAATGTGCCATAGGCCTTTGCTTTGTCAATGGCCTATCTATTCATACTCATCTGTAGTGCTTCCTTCTGCCTATCCCATGCCTGTTTGAAGCCCTGCACTGTATTCATATCCACCACTTCCTGAGGTAGGCCGTTCCATGCATCCACCACCCTTTCTGTGAAAAAGAACTTCCTCACATTACCCCTTAATCGGCCTCCCTCTAATCTCATGCTGTGTCCTCTTGTCCTGCTATTTTTCTTATATTGAAACATGTTAGACTCTTTCACCTTGTTAATGCCCTTAAGGTGTTTGAATGTTTCAATCATATCACCTCTCCATCCTTTGCTCTAGGGTATATATATTGAGTTCAGTTAATCTGTCCTCATATGTTTTCTGATGCAGTCCCTGCACCATTTTGGTTGCCCTTCTCTGGACTGCCTCAATTTGGTTAATGTCGTTGTGAATGTGCGGCCTCCAGTACTTCACGCAGTACTCCAGGTGGGGCCTAAACAGTGTCTTGTAAAGAGGGATTATTACCTCCCTCTTCCGACTTATGATATCCCTACTAATACCCCTTAACATCCCTATAGCCTTACCTACTGCTTTAGAGGTCTGCTTGGATGATTTCAGGTCATTGGTGATGATGCACCCAAGTCTCTTTCTTTCCTTGTGACTGCCAGCAACTCCCCTCCCAGCCTATAGGCGGCTTCAGGGTTTCTCTTCCCTATGTGCATGTTCTTGCACTTCTTTGCATTAAACCTCAGTTGCCACTCTTCCGACCATTTTGTTAGTTTGTCCAGATCTCTTCTCATTCTGCCCACCCCATCTGGATCATCTACTCTGTTGGAGATCTTGGTGTCATCTGCAAACAGACAAATCTTACCCTCCAGTCCATCTGCAATGTCACTGATGAAGATATTGAAGAGGACTGACCCCAGGACTGATCACTGAGGTACCCCACTTGTGACCTGCATCTCTTCTGACTGAATACCATTTACCACCACTCTCTGTTTTCTGCCCGTCAACCAGTTTGCCACTCAGTTGACCAATGTCTGACCCACCCTGAGCCTACCCAGCTTATTAATCAATCTTCTATGTGGAACAGTATTGAAAGTTTTGCTGAAGTCAAGGTAGACAGCATCAACTGCTCCCCCTTGGTCCACCACTCTGGTTACCCAATCAAAGAAATCTATGAGATTAGTTTGACAGGACCTTTCTTTTGTAAACCCATGCTGTCTTGGATCTTGTGCTCCTATGGATTCCAGGTGTTGCACTAGCCTTTACTTAAGGAGTGCCTCCATAATCTTGCCCACTACTGAGGTAAGACTGACTGGTCTGTAGTTCTCTGCCTCCTCCCTACTACCAATCTTGTGGAGCGGGATCACATGTGCCCTTCTCCATTCTTTTGGGACCTCTCCTGTGCTCAGACACTCACTAAACAGTTCTGATAATGGCTCTGCTAGTTCCACCCTTAGCTCCTGTAGTACCCTGGGATGTATGCCATCAGGTCCCATTGCCTTGTCCACCCTGAGCTTATTGAGCTCTTGTAGGACCCTTTCTTTTGTGAAGGGACTAGTGTACACCTCCCTCCCTCTGTGTCCATGGTGCAGAGCTGTGGGCCCTGCCCTACCTTCTCTTCAGTAAATACTGAGCAGAAGTATCTATTTAGGATAGATGCTTTTACATGGTCCTCCTCCTCACACACCCACTTATCCCCTTTGATCTTAGCAATACCCCCTCTGGACTTTCTCCTTTCACTAATGTATCTATAAAAAGTCTTGTCACCTTCTTTTACTGTTCATGCTGGTGTTTCCTCGGTTTGGGCCTTTGCCTGCCTTACTGCCTTCCCTGCTTCCCTTAGGGAAGTTTGGTATGCCTCCCTGTCTTCATCCTGCTGCATTCCTTTATACTTCCTGAAGGCCAGTCTTTTGGCTCTGACCTTTTCTGCTACTGTGTTTGAGAACCAAAGTGGTTTCCTTCTTCTTTTGCACTTCCATTTCTCACTAACACAATGGGATGTTGCTTCAAGTATTGCATCTTTAATGCTTGCCCACTTTGCCTGTACCCCCTCACCTGTATTTCTTTTTGCCAGGGCTAGCTTAACTCTGTTGACCATCTTATCAAAGTCAGCTCCTCTGAAGTCCCATATTTTTGCCTTGGAATGGGATGATTTTGTTCTAGTGGCCAAATTGAACCATACCATGTGATGGTCACTGGCCCCCAGGTGACCTTCTACCTGGAGATCTGTGATCCTTTCCCTGTTAGTCAGTACTAGATCTAGGATAGCCCTGTCTCTTGTGGGTTGTTGTACCAGTTGTTTGAGTCCCTCCCCCTGCAGGGAATCCACCATGTGTCTAGTTCTGGCAGATGTCTGTGCTGGTACTGACCAATTTGTATCTGGCATGTTGAAGTCTCCCATTATCAGAACCTCCCCTTTAGCTGTCATGTTTTGTATATCTTCTAACAGTAACATATCTATGTCCTCTCCCTGGTCTGGAGGCCTGTACACAATCCCAGTTCGTATGGCTGTCCCATTTCCTGTTTCCAGGGTGACCCACAGTTCTTCTGGCTCCCTATTTGTATTCTGAATTTCTGTAGCTTTGATATTTTCATTGACATAAAGGGCCACTCCACCCCCTCTTTTTGCACCTCTGTCTCTTCTGAGCAGTACATAACCAGGTACTGAAGTCTCCCAAGTGTGGTTACTGGTAATCCACGTCTCGCTAATGGCTACTATATCCAGTTTAGCCTCTGTCATTATTGCCTGCAGGTCTAGGATCTTGTTTGCCAGACTGCGAGCATTTGTGTACATGATTTTTCATTGGTCATATTTCGGTGTGTTAGTTGTTGGGCGAGGTCAGGCATTTCCCCTGTGCATTGTATGGGGAGCCGGACCTTTTTCTTTACCTGGTGATGCAAATGAACTACAAACATGCTGAACTCCCGTTTGACCTCTAGCTGAGGGGGGAGGGGTGTTCTTCCCAGTCAACATTTCGGGTGCTGCACCCCTCTCCCCATTTGCTGGTTTAAATATTCTGCAAAGCCATCAAACTTCTGCCCCAATGCACTGACTCCTTCCTTAGTCAGATGCAGTCCATCAAATTTAAAGAACTTTCGCTCCCAAAACTGTTGCCAGTTCCCTACAAATTTGTGTCCTTTTTCCAGGCACCAGCCCTTGAGCCACATGTTTAGCTCCCCATCTCCCCTTCTCTGACCTTCCGTCCATCTGTCCCCCTCTCCCAGACTGGCAGGATCACAGAGAAGGAGATGCCACAGGATTTTCCAGGAGCTGCTTAGTGGCTGAATCAGCGTCAGTCAAGGGTAACACAGGAATCTTTGGCTTCCAATCTGGGGTAGCTGTCTGTAGATCAAAAGAGGAATCCCACAGTGGGTCAGGAGACCAGGAACCAGTAACTGTCTTCTCCCAACCTGCCTCTAGGAGCGCTTTATGCGGTGACCAATTTTCATCATGAGTGTCACTTTTTAGCAAGTCTTTTCCTTTAGACTGAATTACAGTTTTACTCAGACCTTTGAAGTGTAAGGGGAGATTTTCACAGTTTCTCCCTAACTTTGCACACACCTGAGCAGTAGTAGATTTTTTAAAAGAACAATCAAAACTAAACTCTGTAACACTGACTTGCTGTTTTCCATCTCCTTGAAAAATCACAGGGTCTGTTTTTTCCACCGGCTTTTCATGGGAAACCGGCAACTTAAACACAAACCCCACTTCTTTAGTTAAATGGTGCTTCGGACCAAAAGAGGAACCATTAACATCCAATGATTGTGCTACTCCAACTTCATGCTGATTAATCAGGTTGTTGGAAATAGTTTCTTTTAATACAGTTCCTTTGCTAGAAAAAGTAGGCTTTAGGCACTCGCTATTATCTGCAAATTTTCTGCCAGCCAACTTAAGAATATCTTCAGTCTTTGTTTGGGCTTTTTTAGATATACAATTTTGTGTTTACTCACCCTCAGTTTGCCAGCACTCCCATTGTGCTGCGTCACCGATACTACTGTCAGATGAAGCAGCTGATAACTCGGTGGGCTGAGGGATCGATTCTTGCAGAGGTTTCTGCGGTTGTACCGCTTGACATTTCACTTGAGACTCAGAGCATAAAGCATTCGTTCTATTGTTGACCGATATTACCTCAGGAATGTAATGCTCACTGAGAAGTCCCAACTCCTCTGCAGAAACATATGCTTCATGAAAAACTTCTTCTTGATCCATTTCCAGATCATCAACTTGAACAGCCTCTGCCTGTAGCGTGGTGGAAGGTGACGCCTTTCCTTCCACCAGATACATGTCCTCCTCTGGCTTCTCTCCCAAAGTGACCATCATGCAATCTGAAAGCCCATCCACCTACAGGAGAGTAGGGGAATTTCCCCGGTGTCCTGGCCAGATTTCTCCCATTCACTAAAAATACCACCAACAGCTTAATCTGGTTCAATTTCAGTTGCTTACCCTCTGTATCACCCCTCCCCCCGGTCGCCCCTGAAAAAGGGACTTCTAGTCCCTGTGGCTTACTGGGTCAACAAAATTCAATAAAGAAATAAATAAAGGTGACAGTTGCTGATGATCTCAGAATGCTCATGTGCCCAAGGTTCTATGTTGAGTGACAGGTTTGGGCTGTACCACTACTCCAGTGGGGGTGTTCATTACCTATGTGTATTAAGTCCAGATTGACAATGTTGGACCTAACAGAAAAGGGAATTATGGTAAATATGAAGGAATTTATCCTATTTACAGTAGTCCATCATCATAATGAACCTCGTTATAATTAATCTTGTTTGTAATGAATGCAGACAATAGCTCCCAATTAACACAATTCACACCTGACAATCTGCTGCTATAAAACCTCTACAGCTCTCACTGGAAACCACACCTGATCTCTCACGTGTGTCTGGTGTTTCTGGAAAGACAGGCATATAGTACATTGTTGCAACTTCTGCAGCTAAAGCAAATAATCTTACTGGCAAAAGCAGATCACATAAAAATAAAGTTGTCCAAACTACACAAAACAGCTTCATGAAATATATGCTGTCCACTTTTTCTTTTTATCACGTCACGATATTTGCTCCCCAGCCGGTCGGCCCCTATTTGACTGACCCCCCCCAGCCCCGTCCCCCGGAATCACTGACTCTTACCTGCCCAGACCAGGAGCAGCTCCTGAGGGGGGTTGGTCTGGCATTTTCCACCAATTTTTATTCAGGAGGCCCCAGGAGTTAGCACACATGCCTCCTCCCCCCTTGGCCTACTGCCTAGACCCCCTCCGGCCCGAACTTCCTCCAGCCTCCACTGGGGGTCACCCATCAGCCGAGGGATGCCGCACTTTCTCCACGGAGAAGAGAGCTTGCCTGTCGGCAGCTCAATCCAGCTCCTCCCTCCCCCCCATCCCAACCTCTGATGCCCTGGGCTCGTTCCCGAACCCGGGTCACCGGCGTGGGTCGAGGTGAGATGCCAGCACCTTAGCCCTCTACTCTACCTGGCCAGTATCTGTCCAGCTTTTTCTAAGAACATTTTGTAATATTATTAATAAAGTTTTCTATTGCTTCATATCGCATTCAAACCAGATGGAGTGCATCTTTACTTGCTTAATAGCCAACACCACTAACTTACTACACACCTATGATGCAAAGTACCAAGGATCCTAGTGCTGCACCTTCAGCATTAACTTCACGTAATAAAATGTTTCCTACTTTTTGCATTTAATCCACATTTGTCCAATATTTATTTCGGGTCAAAGTACTACGTCATTTGTTTCCTAGTTACAGCCTGTCCTATTGTAAAAGATGCACAACAAGGAGGCAGTGTGGCCATGGTTAGAGTATGTAGCCCTGACCGTAGATACCCTACATCTGTATCTTTCAACCCTCACTTACTCATTGCATAAACACCGAGCAGGTCACTTCACTTCTTGGTACGTAATCTTTCTCTAATTTATCTGTATTCTTACAGTTCATGTGAAAGGGGCACAGAAAACTAAACTCTCTTTCTGCCTTCCTTCATTCTAGTAATGTGATATGAACTGGGTGAAAAATACTCACCTGTAACTACTGTATATCATAGGAAGTGGATGGAGAAAAGACATAAATATATCCCTATTTATAATCTGCATGTCTTCCAATCAGATTGTAGTAGCAGCATGATGCCTCAAAACAAAATTTTCTATTCAGCAGGGCAGTGTCAGTGAAACAGCTAAAAAATACAATACAATTTTAATTTATTTTGTACCTTTTATACAAAGTATTCTAAAGTTCTTTACATTTAAGCAAAAAGGCATAACAAGGTGTGCTTTGTGCATGAAAACAAAAGCCAAGAGCTTCCACTGCCTAATAGGTGCTGTTATCCCAGCACAAATCATACTCTGGAGTGCATTATTGTGATTAGGAATTGGGTTCATAAGGATCAGTAAAGAAATAATTAACAAAAATATTTTTTCTCATCCTTAAATAAGGAAAAATGAGGAAAAAAGAAAACAGTGGAGATAAGGAAAAATTAGTTCTATTGAGTCATTGTAATTTTGCTGTATGACCAGTAGATGGCAGATGCTGCATTTTTGAATGTGGTAATACCGCTGCTGAGATCACTGTTACAACCATGAGAGTGGTCTCAGAGTGCCGGCCTGCCAGTGCAGCAGTAGTGCAGCTGCTCGCAACGACAATGACCCAGGTTTGGGAATAAGCCTGGGTTGCCATAGGGCCAACTGGGAGGAGGAGGAGGATCAGACACCCACAGGATGCTCTCTTCCTCCAGGAAGGGAGGGTGCCAAGTCCCATTGCATTATTGCCGACTGGGTGACCAAAGGTGGTGGTGCTGGTGATATGGAACAGTTGGATGGGGCCATTGGAGCATGCCCACAGATTGACTGCATCAAGCCTACCCAGCAGCCAATCTCAATGCATGCTTGGGGGGGACAGGAAAAACAAGGTGCAGGCCTGGAAGGATGAAACCTCTGCCGGTCCACTACATCCCACACTGGATCTGAGCCACCGTCCTCTGGTGACATCATCAGCCTTCACCTCCACCATGAGTGGCCAGTTTGATGTGAGGAAGAAGTGCCACGGAGCTAAAAGTGTTCCCGGGCCCTGGGGTAAGTTAGAAAGGTAGCACAGCGGTGTGTCATGGGTGGACTGGTTGTCACAGGAGAACAGGTGGCAGGGCCTCAACCAGATGGGAACTGGGCAGTCTGCCAGCAGGTGGAAAGAGATGCCATCCTACCTGTGACCAAGAGGAGGATAAAACAAACTGGAAAAATGAAGAGCAGTCTTGGTGGTGATATTAACATTCATCATTTTGTAAAAATCTTCCCCAGACATGTGTGTTTCCAGGACAGCTGTGCATGAAACACTCTTTACAGAATAAGAGGGTCTCATGCACAGGGAAAAAGAGTACTCTGATTGGTCAGGAGTGCTCTCTCGATCTATATAAATACAAGTAAGTGAACTGAAGTGTATTAGTGCTAGGGTACTGCAAACACATCAGTGAGGTCACAGATCTTTTTCCAGAACTGTTGTGCTAGGGTAACAGAACTGTCTTTTAAGCACCTCGGCAAATCAGGTTTCTGGATTTTTCAAACCCATTTCATAATAGAGAATGGGGGGGATGTAAAAATCAGCAAGTGAAGCTGGCTTTGTGGTGTTGAGCAGTGCCCTGAGCCTGGGACTTCATGAGAGTAGATCTCCAAGGAGGGCTCAAATTGCCTGGCTAAATGCTGTCCTTTTGGGAATGGTGGGTTGCAATTCCAAGCTGCAGCAGTGGCTCCTAGTAGAGGCTTTGTGATGACATTCTTAGCAGCATGAGCAACCAGGCAGAGCTTGACGTCAGCACCCTAGAACACTGTTGCAAGTGTGTGCATACAAAAGAGGTGAAGGTACTGTATTTGTAAAATGTGGAAAAGGGGCCCTGGTGCACTGGATGAAGACTTTCTGAGTTCCGACCCCACACCACCTGACCCTGCTGCATACTGGCTCTGACCCCCTCAGCTATTACACCTCTGCAGAATGCATTTCACTATCCCCAACCAACTACAGGGAACCTACTGGCTATGTTGTGCCAGAATGTAATAGATAGCAGTAATACTGATGAGGGTGCCTGGTGGCAGACCCGGAGAAGTGAAAGTGTGTCTGGTGAGCAGTGGTGGCTACTATGATTGATCTGAAGGAGTGAAGCACCAGGGTAATAGTGAAGGGAAGCATCACAAAAGGTATTACACAGGATCTACACAGCAAGAAGGCTGATAAGGGTGAAGGTATTGTGGTCTTGTCTTAAGACTATGACAGCTATAATCTGGAGGGTCTGAGACAACTGAATAATGTACACAACTACAGACAATTACAGGATGACCCCATCTCAGACATTCAGAGAATAATTAAGACACTGTTAGCAATAATTGCATAAAGGACTGAATCCCCCCTGGCTGCCCTATTGTCTCGGGAATGGACTTGGTCTTTGAGACATTATCCAGTTTTATTGACTTTCACATTGAAGATTTTGTTACAGAAATACCATAATACCATCAACTGTTGCATGAACACACTAAGTCTGGAGCACAGAGAGATGTGTGATATCTATTTAGTGACAATGAATCTTGTCAATTTGTACACCTCTATCCCTCAAAATGAGGAGATAACAGTGCTTCAAGAAGTTCTGTAACTTAGAAATGCTGCTGATTTACCAGCAGCTGAATTTTTCATTGGTCTTGCAGAACTTGTTGTCAGAAAAAAATTCTTCAGATTTGAGGGCAAATATTTTGAGCAAATTCATGTACTGCTATGGGGACAACTATGGCACCAGCATACATGAATCTGTATATGTGCAAATTTCAGACCAATTTCATAATGGGCCCCATGAAAAATTATTTTTTTAATAAGATCATCACATAGAGACATTTCATTGATGACTTGATTGTTGCCGGGGGATGCAGTGAGGCAGATTAGTTTCATTCCACCAATATTTAAATCCCTGCAAAGTGAATTTGAAGTTCTCACTTAATTATGATTTGGAAAAAAATGCCTTTATGGACTTAAAAATATTAAAACAGGATGACCAGCTTAAAAGAAAATTGTTCAAGAAATGTACAGAATGGAATATCACACTACACTTTAGGAGCTTTCATCACAAACCCCTTCATGAAAGCATACCATATGGACAATTTTAAGGACCAGATGGAACTGCTCAGAAGTTGAGAGTTTTAAGGAAGAGACAAAATCTATGAAAAATAGACTTATGAACAGAGGGTGCCCCATAACAGTCATTGAGCAAGTTATTACAAGAGTGATATTAAATGAAAGGTTACTGCTCATTTATCAGTAAATTGACAGCCAAACTACAACAGACAGAACTGTCTTTTCCACCCTTTCCTCTGCAGTTTTTGGTGGTATTAAAAACATTATACAAAAGCACTGGAGAGTTTTGCACTCTACTAATATAGAAACAAGGAGCTTTGTGCCTCCACTTAAGGTGGTGGCTAAAAAAAAAAGTAAACTTTGAAAGATTTGTTAGTCCATTCTGGTTGTACTATATCAAAAGATCTGGACAGTGGTTATACATTTGGGATGGCACCACTTGGGAATTTCCCAAGTCGTGGCTGTGCCCAATGTTGACACTCTTTCCCCGTAACAGTCATTGAGCAAGTTATTACAAGAGTGATATTAAATGAAAGGTTACTGCTCATTTATCAGTAAATTGACAGCCAAACTACAACAGACATAATTGTCTTTTCCACCCTTTCCTCTACAGTTTTTGGTGGTATTAAAAACATTATACAAAAGCACTGGAAAGTTTTGCACTCTACTAACATAGAAGCAAGGAACTTTGAGCCTCCACTTAAGGTGGTGGCTAAAAAAGAAAGTAAACTTTGAAAGATTTGTTAGTCCATTCTGGTCGTACTCTATCAAAAGATCTGGACAGTGGTTAAACATTTGGGATGGCACCATTAGGGAATTTCCCAAGTGGTGGCTGTGCCCAATGTCTACACTCTTTCAGAGTGTTGGAACTCTCTAACAAATTCAGAAACAAAACAGTTAGAATCCAGCAGAGGATTTTATGTTCAACAACCTTTGTGATATACCTTTTAAAATGTCTGTGTGACATGGCCTATATTGGCAAGACTGCTAGAATGCTGAAGGGGCAGATTTCTGAACATAAATCCTCTAAAAGAAGAAAGGATGAAAAAGCTAGTGTGACAAGACACTTCAAAGAAATGAGCCATGCAGTCACATAATTATGTTTTTTTTTTTTGGGGGGGGATAGAACAGATAGACCTGCCAGAGAGGAGAAAACTGGGAACACCTCCTCCTAGAGAGGGTGGCATTTTGGATACAAAGATTTGATACCTTGAACTCAAATCCGGGCCTTAATGAAGAAATGTAATTGGCTACAATACTTTAATTTGATGAAGGTCTTTATGGGATTTCTCCAACCCCCCCCCAACACACACACTCACACACACACCATAGTTTAATTAAAATATGATTTATGGCAGGCTGTTTGTTTTTATTCCAATTATTATTATTCATTTTTATTTGTTCATTCACTAAAAATACCACAACAGCTTAATCTGGTTCAATTTCAGTTGGTTACCGTCTGTATCCCCTCCCCCCTCCCCAGTTGCCCCTGAAAAGGGACTTCTTGTCTCAGTGGGCCTACTGGGTGAACACAATTAAAAAAATGTCTTCCTTCTTCCCTTCCAACCCCCCAAAAAAACTCCCCTACCCCATCCCTATTTATTTGTTTACAATCAATTTAATGTCTCCTTTGTTCAGTATGTGGTTTTATTTCTGTTTTCATATCTTGTAATTTATGTGATAATCAGGTACAAGGGTGACCAGTCAGAGACAATAAAGCTCATTTTGTCTCCTGTTGACCTCCACCTCTGTAGTCTGACCTCCTGTATTAGGTTGTGGCTGAGATTTAACTTTTGACTTTGCTGACTTTGTTATCAATGTTTGCTTGTAATCAGGGAATTCTGAGACCTCTTGCTAGCTTTAGGATGGGATACTTTGTAATAACCTATAACTCTGCATTACCCCCCCTTTTGGAGGTTACCTTGCACTGCAGTGAGGCACAGTGACTGAACACTGTTGTATTCGGTGTTTAAGATGCACCTGATGTCATCACACTGCCTGAATCATCACATCACATCCACTGATGCAAGGACCCTCCAGCGTGGAGCTACAGGAAGCCTGCTCTGACACATCAGCTATCACATGCTGGAATGGCTTTTCATGGAGGATTCACCCATCTATGAAGAGTATACTTGCTTCATTACAGCCTAGTACACCAACCTTTGGTGAGTGTTTTTGACTTTGAGTACCAGAATCAATGAAACAGTTAATAAAATTTGAGTGTGTTACTCAATGGTGTGATCTGATATGTAAATTCTGTATCTATAGGACCAGAACCTTGGGAAAGCCATAAAGTTTAGCAGCGAAACACTGGTATAAATGTATGGCCTGCTAAGCTGATGAAATAAAAAGAATTAGAAATTTCTGAATATTTTAAAGTCTGCAAGTGTGTCTACTTTCTTGATGTATTACAAAAATCTGCAAGCATATATTTGCAGCACTACACATTTTGCATTCATAGAAATATGTGGTTGTTTTTAATGTTTTTCCAAAGTTTGAGTTTAAAGTTGCATTAGGAAAATTCTTCTTTTAGTACTAGATGCAGAATTGTGCACTCATAATAGTACTGCAAGACCATCTTTTGTGGAATACTTTCCTACAAGTTGTGGAGATAGTATTTTGTAATTCAACTCTGCAACTTGTAGCTGGCCCGTTGGCACTGAGGGTTGAGGCACTGGATGCCACACCTCGTGCCATGCCAGAGAACTGGGTTCGTGAGCAAGCCCGGGTGCTGGGTGTCGACAGGGGAGGGAGTTGGATCGAGCATCCGTTGGACAGCTTTCCTCTCCCTGGGAGGGATCCAGGGTATTCCCAGTGCAGTAGAGACCCCCAGTGGATACTGGGGGTACTACTGGTGTGGGAACAGAAATCAGGGACGAGTGCAGCGGGCATCTAGGGGGTAGCCACATGCTGACACCATTGCATGACTGCACTCGGGGGAAGAACAAAGGAAAAATCCTCTAGACCGTCGATGAGATGACAGTGGCCCCAGTAGAGCACCCACATCCCAATGCCGGCCCAACTGCACCCAGTTCTCTCTATGGCTGACCCGACGACTGAAGGTAAGGCACCTTCACACTTAGGAGTTGACCGCCAGGGGAAGGCGGAACCAGCCCCGGAGGTGATACGGGAGTCAGGCCTACCTAGGTCGGTCGGGAGGAGAGAGCCTGGGAGAAGCAGGGGGTTCAGGCCGGGAGTTAGGGTAGATTCTGTGTGGGCACTCCTGAAGGATGCCCGGGGGTCTGGATGTATAAAGAAACTTAAGAAGAAAAAAAAAACTCTGCAACTTGTGAAAAGTAAAACATCTTTTTGAACATTTTGTGAAACATGTAGATGCACATATCCACATGTTTGTCCAGTCTTATTAGAGAGTATTACAGTAACATCACAAGCAAAATATGAAATAATCACCTGTGTTGCACCACTCATGTAGATAAACGTAGGGCTTCTGTCTCCAGGGCATCAATCCATTATCTTTCTCGTGCAATACCATTAACTAAAAAAGTTTAAATCCTCATTATTCTGATCAGCCAGTCAAGTTCCAGTGCTGGTTATCTTCATTGTGTAGGCCAATCTACTATTGGGATTTTTTTTTTCTTTTTAATTATGGTTAAACTGGAGTGTCCCCAGTAAAAATGCAGTTTATGGCCAAATGTACACCTGTGCATATTTTTACACAGTTAAAAACATAAGAATGATATTTCTCACACTTTTGAAACATGTAGAAGTTTTTCATGCAATTTGCTTTCTGAGAAGTTTGCACTTATATTATAAAAAATTCTGTGGGCAAAATAAAAAATGCCATTGATCCAAATCTGTTTCCTTCTCTGATGACACGTCTTTTCCATTTGGAGTATACTTTCTCTCTTGTTTTATGTTTCTTGATGCAACACCTTGCATGCGCCCAACATTAGAGCTGTACGGAATTTTCAGGTTCTGCTTCTGTTGGAATTCGGTGAAATTTCACAAATTCCATCTAATTTTGCTCAATTCCATAGGAAGCAGAATTCCAACATTTCAAAAACAAAATGTTAACTGGGGAATTGTATTCTGCATTTTATTTATTATAAACCACGGATTTATTATCCGTGAACCACGGATTTATATTCTGTGGATTATGTATTCCACAAAATATTATTCTGTAGTTTACAGAGAAATGCTTTTCAGAATTCTGCAGAATTAAAAAAAAAATTTTGAAAAAGCAGTTTGTAAGAGGAATTGCCATTCCACAAGAATTCAGCTGGAAAAATTCCACATTTCTCACAGCTCCCCCTATGTTAAACTGCATCTTCACAGTTGACCCCCCAGAACGACAGTACTGTGACATGCAAATTTGTCAGGCGGTAGTCAGTGAGGGAAAAAGGAGAGCCATCCTGGGACTGGTGGCCAGCGGACCTCTTTACTAATCCACCACCTCGGTGTAAGGCCATACTGCAAGAGGTGATAGCTTATCTATGGTGGTGAGGGGGAACTCGTGGCACAAAGACGTCATTCTCTGTGTACTGAGGGGTGTGGAACTGGTCCAGCAGCACCGGAAGCAAAATCAGGATTGGCACCAGCAACCACACCAGCTCTGGCAATGGCACCCACACTGCCACCAAGCACAGTGGAGGAGCTATCCAAGCTGCGGAAGGAGACGAGGGACCTCAGCGGCTGTATTGGTTTCATGAAGCAGCTGATGACCAAGCTATTGGAGAACCAGCAAATGCTGATTGTTGGTATAGAATGATGAGCTCTGTTGTGGTGGTGTGGGTGCTGCTCCATCTTGCAAGGAGCCACAAACAGCACTGCATGTGCAACTCTTACATCCTTTCTTTTTCTGTCCTTTAATCTGAAGCCCTTATTCCTCTCTGTTTTACAACCCGTCCTTTTCTCTATTATATACTCCATCATTTCTCCTCTTAGTCTTCCCCCTCTTTGCTTATGTCCCCCAACAAATATAAAACTTTGAAAAATACAAATAAATTTAAAGTTTTCCTGTCTTTCTTTTTTACTGTTTCACACCATTCTTTCTTATCTTAATTTCTGTTTCAGTTTTCTTTCCTTCTTAAAATCATAGCAAACAAAAAAATTATATTTTCTATCCATAGTTTCTTTTATGGTGCTGTTTATATGCTATATCATCCTCTTCTAGAGATGCAGTGAAGTTTTGCTTTGCAGGCAAATTTTAGGCAAAGTTGCCAAATCCACCTCCGTGAATCACTTAGTAACGTTGCCCCTTTCAATGAGAATTCACCATTTGTAACTTCACATTGCTTTTGGGGTTTTGTAAGTGTAAATTGCACTTAAAAAAAAAAAGCAAGGAGAAGTTATAAATGGTGACTCATCCAAATCCCTGGTGTCTACGGCACCCCCCCTCCCCTTACTGATAGCTGGCCACAATGTAAATAATGATATTGTTTCTTTTTCTTAAATCCTCTCCCTCACCGATCACTGGCTACAATGTAAATAACCTTAAGTCCCTGGTGTACTGTCTAGTGGGTAGTGGTCTCTCCACCCCACCCCCGATCGCCAGTCACAATATAAACAAATATTTTGTTTTCATTAAATCCCTGGTGTCTAGTGGACTCCCCACTCCCCACCCATCAGGGAGCTCCCCACCACCCTGATCCCCCCCACCCTGACCCCGGGTGGGCCACTGGCACAGCCCTCCACTCATCTCCACAGCCTTCAGCCCAAGTGAGCTCTCAATGAATTAGCACATGCACGTGCTTATTCACTGAGAGCTCAGTTCAGCTGCCAGCTGTGGAGGTAAATGGAGGGTTGTGCTGGTGGCCCACTAGGGTTTGAGGTGGGGGAATGGGGTGGTGAGGCATTCCCTGATGGGGTGGGGGGGTCCACTAGATGCCAGGGCCCAGATATTAAAAAGGGTTGTGCCCTGGCGTGATATTCAAAAGGGAAAAGTGAGCCAAGCAAAATTCCTGCGCGCCCAGGGCATACCAGTAATGTCATGAGCACAGGTGGGGGGTGCCCATGCATCAACCTGCACAGCCCGATATTCAGCCCAGATGTGCAGAGCCATGCATGCGCAACTCCTACTTGCACCTGCACAAAAGTTAAGCCAAAAAAAAAGAGAAAATAATGGCCACCACAGGTGAGCTGCCGCTTGCAGGGCACAACATGGCAGCTGCCACCTGTGGGTGGCCACCCGAGTTCCTGCCGCACCTGGCAGTGCCCCCATGCCCCATCATGGGCATCTGTTTAAATAAACCCCCTGGCCAATATCCCTGGTGGTCCAGTGGACGAGTGTTGCCGATCGCGGGCATCTGTTTAAATAAACCCCTCGTTCTATATCTTCAGTGGCCGTACCTTGAGTGTGCTCATCGCAGGCATCTGTTTTAATACAGAGAACCTCACCTCAGCCAACATCCCTGGTGGTCCAGTGATCACACCTGCTCACTGCGGCATCGGCACAATGAGCCTGATTTCTGGTGGCCCTCACTCACTACTGAGCTCATTACCCGCCGAGCCGGGCGGCAGCAGCCTCGTCACTTGCCACCCGCCGCCCGCTGACTGACACCTCGGCTGCAGGTTATTGAGTCACAGCGTGAGCCAATGGGCATGCAGCCCATAACAGATCTAGACTATTCCAGATATGTGAATGAAATCATTCACATATCTGAATGTGCGTAGGTAGGGTTGCATGCCCATTGGCTCACGCCAGAACCAATGGGCCTGTAGCCCTATCGAGGTGTCAGCCGCTGAAGCAAGGGTGGCAGGTGGTTGGGTGCTGCCGCCTCGCCGCTGACCGGGGTGAGCGGGGTGGGGGCTCAGTGGTGTGGGGGGTACCCTAGACCACCAGGGTAATCGGACATTTTCGTTGTACCGATGCCCATGATTGGGCAGAGGCGGTCCACTGAACCACCAGGGATGTTGGCTGGGGGGGTTCTATGTATTAAAACAGATGCTCGCGATCGGGCACATAGAGGTCCACTGGACCACAGGGATATTGACTGGGAGGGGGTCTCTATTGAAACAGATGCCCGCTAATAGGGCTGCAGGGGCGTCGGTCCCCGGCGACTGCCGCCTGGCAAGCACCAGGCAAGTCGTTGAGGATCAGCACCTGCATGCAAATGGAATGCAAATGGGCCATAATGACATGCAAATGGACCCATGTGCACCTTGCATAAATTATGGCCCCATTTGCATGTCACCTTTTGAATATCGCAGGTGCTGTGAATGGCGCAATGGCACTTGAGCTAGCGCATCTCCATGCTCCACTCTGGCCACTTGCGCTAGCGCAGTGCCACTGCACCATGCACAGTGGGGGTGGCCAGGGTGCGATATTCAAAGCTGTTGAGCCATAGTGTAGCTCCATTGAAAATCGCCCAGGCCACACCCCTGCACAGCCGAGTTGAGCTACGCACAGGCTTGCACCACAGCCTGGCGCAGTTTGAATATCTGGGCCCAGGGATTTAATGAAAAAACATTTTTTATACATTGTGACCAGTGATCGGTGAATGGCAGAAGAGAAGACCACTACCCACTAGACAGTATACCAGGGATTTAAGGTTATTTACATTGTGGCTGGTGATCGGCGGGGGGGAGGGGCACTAACTTCAGGGATTTAATGAAAAAAATTGATGCAATTATTTACATTGTGGCGACAATAGCAAGGGGTGGGGACCACTAGACACCAGAAATTTAATGAAAAAACTATGTAATTATTTACTTTGGACCAGCAATTGGCAGTGGAGGATGATCACTAGACATCAGGGTTTAATGGAAAAATTATGTAATTATTTACATTGTGGCTAGAGATCAGCTGGGGACACTAGACACCAGGATTTAATGAAAACATTTTTTTACATTGTGGATGGCAATCAGCAGCTGGCGTGGGGCACTACACACCAGGATTTAAAAGTAGTTGTGTGAAGTGTGGAATTTTGCCCACAAAATTCCACACTTTGCAGTCGATCCTCACCCTGTGAATTGGCAAATTTCACAAATGCATGCAATTCGTGAAATATTTCATGGAGTGGATTTTGTTAACTTTGCACGTCACTATTCTCTTCTCTGTCACTACTTATTTTTGCAAAACACTGTTGCTTACATATATAGTACATTTGAAAAGCACACTACAAAAAATTGTCTGGTCTTCATATATTTAATTTTTGTCCGACAGGTGATGATGCGCTGTATCTCTCACACAGACGCACAGTCAGATTCCCTCCCTCCCTCAAGACAGTCACTTTTTTCCCCTTTCCTTACTTCCCGAAAATGTATCCTAAATAAGAATTTATTAAACAGTGATAACTGCTGCTGTGCTGTTCAAGTTGTCCTTTCTGACAATCTGTCAAGCACATTAGGCAAGTTGACACAAGTGCTGAAACACAATATGTTAATTTCTTTCTTCTTGAAGTTTGTCTCGACCCAGACATTATTAAACTGTAGTAATGTACTTCTGCTGCTACTGCTACATGGTACTGCACTGTGTCATTTCCCCTGCCACATTTCTTGCAATGCACTTTAGTGTAAAAAGTGTGAGCTGTTCCATCGTCAAAGTTCTTGTAATGCACTGTAGGGTAAAAAGTGCTAAAAACACAATATATGCAAATTGTGTGCTCCACACATTTTTCTCAGCTACCAGAATAAATACTTCAGATTGTTGCATGCTACTGCGAGAGGCCACCCTGTGTATCTGTGCAACCGGTTAACGCACTTTAGGTGAAATGGTGTGAAAAGCACAATATACATACATTATTTGCTCCCAATGTTTTTCTCAAGTACCCAAATAAATAATCAGGCTGATGCATGCTAGTACATGGTGCTACTCTGTGTGTCAGTCACATCAGCACTGTTCTTGTAATGCCCTTTCTGGGAAATGGTGCTAAAAGCACAATATACTGGAACTTTGTCCTCCAAGAATTGCTGTCAACAAGAGGAACAAATAAGTCATGCTTCTGCATGCTGCTGCATGGTGCCACGCTGCAGGTTAGCTCAACCAACACAATTTTCAGTCCATTAAATTCTTCTGTCTGGAAATTTTTTCATGAAGAAATGAAACGAGATGGGGTCTATGAATCAATATGCTGCTCTTGCATCCTACAAGTCTCACACTGCATCACCTTCCTAATGAACTGTAGAAATGACCAGAAATTCTGAATGTTTTTTAATGAAATCATAATTTCTCTTTGTGGCAATGATCCAGAGGACGACCTTCAAATATGTTTTTTCTCCTACCAGCAAAGGTAAGTATTTATTTTTTTAATTTTTAAGTTTCTGCTGTGGGGGGGGGGGGAGGAGAACACAGTGTGTCTCTAATCATTTTTTGCCACTGTTCCTCTCTTTTCAGGTATTTATCACTCAGGTGACTAAGTCTTGTTGCTGCATAGTTCCAGTTTCGATCTGGTTATTTAATTTGGCAATGTTTTCTATCAGGGAAGCTACAGTAAGTATTCTATTCCCCCCATTTCTGTTTTTAAATTTTTAAATGTTATTTGTATATCACACTACCTTTTCTATGCTTCTGTTTCTTTCATTTCAGGTAATTTTCAGCTGTGTAACAATGTGGAATAAGACATTAGCATAGGGTTAGGCTGGCCTGCCAGCACAGCAGTAAAGCCATCACTCACACCGCATATGAACCGGGTTCAGGAATGAGTCCAGGTTGTCAGAGGGCTGGCCAGGAAGGTGACTACGGTATCCCAGAGGACACTATCCAACTTGGATGGGGGGCAGATGGACTCCACTGTGCCACTGCAACCTGGGTAACCACAATTGGCAGTGCAAGCAGTGCCATGGGACTAGGGAGGATGCTAATGTTTTCTTATGTGCAATGCATATCAAGGGCTCCTATCAGCATCCTACAGGGCCTGGTAAAAAAAAGGAAAAGTCCAGATGTTGCAGGAGGGTGTCCACCCTTGTTGCAGGGCCCCACTGCCAACCAAGGCAGACTCCTCCATAGATACAAACTAATTCTCCATTGGGGTAGAACCCTTTCTCAACAGCCCCACCCTAAGTCCCATGGAAGATGGGTGAGGGGGCTGGGTGAGTAGGGTAGGACCAATGGAGGTTGGCTGGCAATGAGAGGGAAAAGCATACTAAATTAAACAAAAAGACATTAGCATCAGGTGGTTGACAGTTACTTATGCCAGATATAGAGGATAGGTTGACTTTAATAAGACAATACACAGTGGTGGAGAACCTGGAGGATGAAGAGGTCCAAGCACGAGGCTGCTATATTGACCACATCAATAATCTGATGTGAAAAGCACTATAAACATAAAATGTGCTCCAGAATTTTTCTGAGCTACCTCCCAAAACATATCAGGGTGCTGCATGCCCTATAAGATGCTGCACTGTGTGTTAGCCCACCAGCCACATTTCTTGTAACACACTTTAGGGAAATGACGTTAAAATCATGATATACATAAATTCTGTGTTCCTCAGATTTTCAGAACTTTAAGGATAAATACTTTGGGATGTTGCATGCTGCTACATGGTGCCATCCAATGTATCTGTCCCATCACCACTGTTATTGTAATGCACTTCAGTTGAAATGGTGTAAAAACAAAATGCATAAATTCTATGCTCCAGAATTTTCTCAACTACCAGAATAAATACAGTATGCCCATCTGGTGCATGCTGCTACAAGGTACTGTGTGTCACTCCCACCATCACAGTTATTAGTGTACTAATAAGGAAATGGTGCAAAATGCACAATATACAAGAGTTCTGTGCTATCACAGTTTTTCTGAACTACAAGAATAACTACTTCAGATTGCTGTATGGGTCTACACAGTGTCACCCTGTGTGTCTGTCTCACTGCCATATTTATTATAATGCACTTTGAGGACATTGTGCTAAAGCACAATATAACAAAAATCTGTGCTTTCAGAATTTTTCTCAGCTACCAGAAAAATTATATCCAGCTACTTCATGCTGCTACATGGTGCCACACTGTTATTCACAATGGATAGAGAGGATGTGTTGACGTTAATAAGACCACACACAGAGGTTAAGAAGTTGGATGAGGAGGAGGAAGAGTACGAGGAGGTCTAAGCATGAGTCTGTAACCACAATAACAAACTTGTGGATCAGATGGTGATGGCTTTCTTGCTGGAATAGGATCACATTGGTGATGACCATGTCTTGAAATGGTACAATTGTCCCACAGACAGAGGAGGCCAAGGAGGAGAAGTATTGTTTGATGTAGGCAGTAGGACACAAGACCTGTGAATACAGGAGGAAATTATTTAGACTATACTCATTTAGTCATTTTGTGGTAGGCTATACTTAGCCACGGTGTGGTTTGCCACAATGGCTTTATATCTGTTGTCCATTCCATGCCTTACTATACCTGTCACCTTGGAAGAAAAAAAAGAGAAAATGAGTTAGCCTGACTTGGTCACTGTGGTGGCCACAAGGCAGTGATGAAAGTGAACAGGAATGCACAGGAACTCTGTTCCAGTACCTTTTTTGCAGCAGGAACAGAGTTCCTGTACTTCTTCCCACTGACACTGGTACTGAAATTCTTAAACTAGCAACATGATAACAGTTTCTGGCCCTGTGACCAGAAATCAGGGTTTCCATAACAACATTTGACTTGTACAACAGTGCTATTTTGCTAGAAATAATTCAATATCTCTAACTGAATCTACTAGTGTCTAAACAGATAGACATGTCTTCACACAGCTATCCTTCAGATTGAAGATCTTCATTCTGCATTTCATATTTGCCAGTGCCTGAGTTCCTGTACTTCTTGTCTACCACTTGCATCACTGCCACAAGGTATAGTCATTTTCCACTCCCAGTGTTACTATACCTGTCACCTGAGAAGAAAAATTTGAAATTTGTTAGAATGTCATGGCCATTGTAGTTTGTTGCATGGTATATCCACTGTCAAATCCCACTCTTACTATTCCTTGCAACTGTGAAGAAAAAAAGAGAGATTAGTTACAATTTTATGGTCACTGTGATGGCCACAGATTATATCCATTGTCCACCTTGAGTGTTACTTTACCTGTCACCTGGGAAGAAAAAGGAGAAACTATTTAGCCTGACTTGGCCACTGTGTCACTATGTACATGTGAAAAGAAAACTTAAAATAAAACTGGAAAAAGAAAATCATGTAATGATACTTATCTTACTGCCACATTAGTGAGGGCTATTCTGTGTACTGGCATGATGGTGCCTCAGAGAGGACTGGTGGATGAAGAGGCAACTTAAGGTATTGTCTTGTATGCTGTCTTGCTTTGTGACTGTCATGCCAGTTGCCCATGTGAATTGGCAAACCTACAGTGAGAGGAGACTAAAGGAAAGAAAGACACACATTGTAATATCTTGCAAGCAAGGTGGAAACCCTTCCTGAGTGAGGATGGACTCACCATCAACAGTGAGGAGGAGTGTGCACATCACTGAAAGTGACTTAACATCACAGCAGACAAATGTGTGTCTTGTTGGACATCGGTATTGCTGCCTTGATGGACTGTCTGACTGGAGGATTGGCTTGAGGGCTGTCTGGCTGGGAGGCTGGCCAGAGGTCTGCATGGCAACAACATTTAGGTTGGTTAAAAGACCATGTTTCTCAGTCTGGAATCTGGATGCATGTGGTGGAGGTGGTAGTGGCCCATGTTGTTCTTGGCTATGGAACACACAAGCAGACCAGAGGAGGAGACTGTGTCTTCTTGATTGATGGAGGATGCATTATCTGCATGGCTGGAAATGCCATTTAAGATGGCTTAATAGTCTAGGTTTCTCAGTCTGCAGGCTGTGTGCTGTGGATGTGGCGGTGGCCAGTATTGTAGGTGGATGCGGAGGAATTAAAGCATGTGGATGTGGAGGAAAGAAGCATGATGGAGGAAGAGGAGGTGGTGTATAGATTGCTGGAGGATGCATGGTCTACATGGCTGGCAACAGCATTAATGCAGGTTAAGTAGTCTGGGTTTGTCAGTCTAGAGGTTGTGTTCTGTGGATATAGTGGTGGTCAATGTTATTTTTGCCAAACTTGTCATTTAATGATGCAGTGTTCATTGATATTCTAGTCTGTCCATAGGCATGACATATTTATTTATTTAGTTTTTGTTGACCGGGTAAGTGCACTAGATAAACCCTGTCTATTTTCAGGCACGACCCGGGGGAGGGGGATACAGATGAATGCCAACTGACCTTGACCTTGAACCAGATTAAGCTGTTGGTGGTATTTTTAGTGAATGAGGGAAATTTGGCCAGGACACTGGGGAAATTCCCCTACTGGCTGCCTAGTCGCTGTCAGTAGGTGTCTCGCTGATGTCACGCTGCATGATGGCAGCACTTCAGCAACAGCACTCGGAGATGGAGGTCGGTGAAAGTACGGTATCTGATGCTACTCTGTGTACAGCCTTGCAGGACTCACCCAGTTTGCCTCACGAACATTCCCTTGCTGGAAACAGCACGGAGGAGAAATGAGTGTCCAGGAGTTGGCTGGGGATATTCCAGCAGTGGGAGTTTGCTTGGCGAGAGATAATAGAGTCAACAGCATTAAACCCTGCTTCAGTGCATTTCCCTCCGATACCGGAAATACATTAAACAGCGCGCCTCTAGGAATGATTTTTCCAGAGAACTGATGCTACAGGGACTGTTTCTGAAACGGACTCTGGCGTCACAAACTGTGTGGTAACGCTTTGGACTACGATGAGGCCCCACAGGACTTCTCTCTGGACTGGTCTGAAGATTCAGCTCTTACAGGAGCAGGCTGGCGAAAGACTGATTCCGGTCATTGGATTCCTGATTCTGCCTGGACTACCTTCTCATCGGACTCTTCATCTTCAAAGCATGCCACCGATTCAGAGACACTGGGCCCAGGTATTTCTACACAACATTCAGACATTGCACCTGAAAGCGCTGTAATTACTGAGGGTGGGGAGAGTACTTTGGCTTATTTGAAACCAAATACCTCCTTTAATAATTCTACTGGGACTCATGGGGATAATGCTGAAATGTTATTACAGGAAGGGGTAAAGGCTCCCAATCCAGACCTCCTATGTCAGAGTTATTTAAAAATAAATTAGAGCAGGCCCCGAGGCATAATGCTGTTCGGATACGATATAAAGGCAGTCTCCCAGAGCATCCGGATAGGTATTATGTTTTTAAACAGCTTTTGAAAATTTCTATGGGCTTTTCCCTTCTGACATTTATGCCTTAATCCACATTTTAGGTGAGGATTCGTTTGACATTAGTTTCCAGACTAATATTCACTTAGACAAATTTTGGGATAAATACGCTATTCACAAAACCACACCTGTATGGACCCCTTTTTTTGCTATCCCACTTACTAGGCCACAAATCCGTTACATTACTATTATGTTTCGTAATGAAGGGGTAAATGTAAGTGACATTTATCATTGGTTACAGTCTAAATGTGACATTCTGAGTCTGCCTGAGGCCTTATTAGATTCTGAAGGTATATGGATTGGGGGCTGGAAATTCAAAGTGAAGCTTTTTTTAGTTAATTCTGAAGTTGTGCATCTTCCCAACAGTTTCTTTTTGGGTAAAGATAGGGGAGTCTGCTTTTATGGCGGTCAACCCAGAGCTTGCTACAAGTGTGGAGCTAAAACCCATATTAGTAGTGTCTGTGACGTATTGAAATGCCCCTTATGTGGAGGTTTTGATCATTCTCTAGATATGTGTACTAACATCTTTCAGTGCAACCTCTGCAACGAGAAGGGCCATGCCTTTCATCAGTGCCCTTGGGCTCGTAGAAATTGTACTGAAGGTTGGGATCAGGATGACTTATTAAAAAAAGCCCATGCAAAGAAACAAGGACCTCTTGATAAAACTGCTTCTATGCCCCCAACCCCTCAGGCTGTAGATCATTTAGTCACTCCTAAGACAACAGGACTGGTATTAAGAACCCCATACTTCTGTAGACAGCCACGCTACTCCCAAACCTCGCCTCCAGTAAACAGACTTCTGGCCTTTCCATGCCCCCTTTTGAAACAGTCAAGAGCAGACACCTCACTAGAGCCTCTATAAAACAAACTCCTATAACCCCATTACCTACAGAAAATTTCCCCACAAGATGACCCTAGGTAGTCAGATCTTGAATCTGATACTTCTCATGTGTCAGAACTTATTACTGAAGACGAAGATAGCAAAGCAATGGAGTTAGCAGAGAAAGAAAGGAAAAAAGGAAAGAAAAGGAAAGTTAGCCAAAAACATGGCCCTTGACCCCTTAGCTCCCTATGACCATCTTGAAGCTAGCATCATACAATGTATGTAGTATAAAAACATTTCAAAGACAATTGCCCATTTTGATGTATTTAGGGTCTTTGAAACTTGATATAATTCTTTTACAAGAGACTAGGGTGACGTCTCTCTTTGAAACCAAACAGCTGCAAAGGAAATGGATTTGGGGACCTTCCTTTTGGACCTTTGGTCCAGATATTGATGGATGGTCTTGGGTATTATTTGGGAATCGTCCTTTTAAAATATCTAAAGTGATAGATCTTAGACCTGGTAGGTTGTTAAATTTGGATTTTTTCTTTGGGGAATTTTCCTTTCGCCTGATTAATTTGTATGCGCCTCAGACAAAGTTATCTCGGATAGAGATCTTCGAAGACGTTAAACCCTTTTTGCTAACTAGAAAGCATATAATTTGGGGTGGAGATTTTAACTGCTCCCTATACATTAATATGAGTAAACAGCTTGGAAAAAAATATATTGTGATACTAATTTTCTTCACAAACTTATTAAAGATTCTGGTCTCCAAGATGTTTTTAGAAGTCTACACCCACAGGCGGTGAATCATATTTCAGACATACTTTTGCAACTCGTATTGATATGATTTTGTTTCTCGATATCTCTTTCAAAATCTTGCTCAGTCACACCTACTGAATTTTCTGATCATTTTATCTTAATTGGCAATCTCTCACTGACACATATTCCCCCTATTTTCTCCTCTGTAAATTGTCGGTGGAGATTAAACACTTCCTTTTTACAGGACGCACACTCTTTTTCTAAATTAGAAGGTTTTTTCTGCCAAATTTTCTACTATGGATCTATTTGACCTTTCCTACGATTGGTGGGTACAACTGAAGGGTGAAATTAAATCCTTGTTCATTAAGTGGGGCAAAATTAAGGCAAATTCAGAATATCTTCAATATTTATTACATAGAAATCAGTTGTACAAATTAATGTCCTTACCGCCTAAAGACCATTACTTAGTTCATTCCCAAATTATAACAATAAAGAAATTAATGAAAGCTTTTCAATACGATAGGGCTAAATCTTTAGATTTAGAATTTAAATATGGAATTAAACAAAGTCCTATGTCTGATCCTTTTCCAGGCCTGTAAAACTAAGTCTCACTAACACCTTAATGACAGGACTTGTTAATTCACAGAGGAACTGATTACCACCGATATAGGTATGTTGTCTGTTATTCAGCAACATGTACAAGAATATTTCGTCTTCAACCATGTTGCCTATAGCAACATTTCAACTCAACGATTTCCCACTTTACCTAAGCTTCCAGATAATCTTTTACAGTCCCTGGTACTTCCTATTACTTCATATGAAGTTGCAGAGGTTATTAAAGTTAAAGACTGAACTGCTCCAGGTCTGGATGGCATACCTAATGAGTTTTATAAAGCTTGCTCTAAATATATGGAATTCTTTTTGCCTCCAGTTTTTAATTCTGTTTTAAATTCAATCTCAACTGATAAAACCTTGTCTATTTCTCTTATGACCTTTCTACACAAAAAGGCGATAAAAGTTTGGTACCTAATTGGAGACCGATTAGTTTATTAAACACCGATTATAAGATTTTAACTAAGATTCTGCATAATCGCTAATAAAAGGCATAAAAATTCTGATTCATCAGCACAAACTTGCTCTATACCTACTAGAACTATTCAACAAAACCTTTTTTGATAAGAGATCTTTTCCACTTTATCACAAAACTCTCTAGATCCTGGGATTATAGTAGCCCTTGATCAAGCCAAAGCTTTCGATACGGTTTGTCATTCCTATTTGTATTTTGTTTTAACTCATTCGGTATTCGGAAACATTTGTTCATTGGATAACCAAACTATATAGTCAGGCAGTTACTATACCAATTGTGAATGGATTACTGGGTACTGAAATTAAAATTAATAAAGGTGTCGGACAAGGTTGCCCTTTAAGCCCTCTTCTGTATACTTTTATTTTGGATCCAGTCATCAGAAGTATTGTTTCTGACCATCAGATTATAGGGCTTTCTCCCTCCCCCTGGTTAGACAAAGTGAAAGTTACAACATTTGCAGATGATGTTACTTTGTTATTGGCAAATGCTTTGTCACTACAACGAGCATTACAGATTTTTTCTTTTTTTGGGGAGTTTTCAGGGGCATCTCTAAATATGGAGAAAAGCTTTATAATACCTTTACAACACACTCCCTCACTGGTTCCTAACTATTTTAATATACCTGTATCACGCACTCCTCAAAAAATATTAGGGATATGGTTCGGAGTTGATGATATGGCCCTCTATAATTGGGAAAGACAATTGGGCATAGGAGAATTAAAAGTAAACCTTTGGAAAAGCTGGACTTTTAGTAAACTAAAAAGAATAGCTATTATTAAACAATTTTTGTTACCCCTGTTTACATATATAAGTCATCTTTTTCCTCCTCCTACATCTGTAGAAACTAGGTTATATAGTATTTTTTTCCAGATGCTTTGGGGAAACAGACTTAACCCTGTTAAGAGGGACTACACATACCTTTCAAAGAAAGATGGTGGTCTACACATGATCAACCCTGTCATTTTTTTCCATTCTAATTTTTTATTTTCTTCTTTTTCGTTTCTTTGGACACAACCTTCATTACCATGGCAGTTTTGGGTCTGGTCAATCTGGCATAAATATTTCTTTAAATGGTCATTGTTTCCTCCAAAAATTATCTCCTCTGATTCTTTACCTAAGTATGGACTTCCCACCCTTAAGAAATTATATCAGTGGAAGATTCCACTACAAAAATTACTTTCCCTGTCTCGAAAATCTTTTTATACATATATTGTTTATGAAGTCCAGAAAATTACACTGTTATTTCCTAATTGTACTCCCACTAAAATGATTTTGCATTACATAAATTAACAGATTACAGAATCCCAGTCAAAACTTGGGACATTATTTGGATTTCAGCTCACGGAAGATTAGGCGTCAGAGGGAATATGAAATACAAACCTCTAGATGAAAGATATTGTTTAAGACCACAATGCATTAATGTAGAAGAAAGTCAACAACATTTTTTTATAGATTGTGTGGATAGTAAGGCTTTTTGGTCTTAAGCAGCACTTTACTGGAAGATGCCACATTTAAATTTATTAACCTATGATACTCTCATTTTAGGGGAATATACAGGGATTTGGAAAACTTATCATAAAAGCACTTTAAATGTTTTCTTTGCCTTATTACAGTATTTTTTATGGCAAGCTCGCTGTAAATTCGTGTTACAACAGCAACAGATATCTTATTCAGTTATAATTAAGTCTGTTCACAATGATTTGCTTGCTATACATATGACTGATAGGAAGTTTTCTTCTAATGAAAAAATGACAAATTTATGGAAACACTTTCCTATATCGTGAAGATTTTTGTGAGGATTGTATGTAACACATTGTTTTTTGTTCGTCTTATATATAATTATTTCTTTGTATTCATACTTATGGTTTGCCCTTTTTCTTTGTGATGTTATGTTTTTTCTCAATAAAAACTTCCCCCTACTCTGCTGGTGCTCTGTGGCCAGTAGGGGACTTGCTGACTCTCAGGATGGAAGGCTCAGTCGCTGAGCTGCTTTTGTTGCAGCAGGATGTGCTGCAGGCCATGGGGCCACTTACTTCTACATTGATGGATACTGCGGATTCTGACATTTTTTTTGAAGCACCGATGGAACCTGCCTTGACTACTGCACTAAATACTCCTTTGGAAGTTCTGACTACAACAGAACAACTACGTGTGGCTTCTCTACCTACGACTCCATTTTCGGAGAGTTTACCTTCTACTTTTCAGTTTTCAGCATCGACTCTTCCTATTCACTCTCCTCGACCGCGTAATGCAGAACCTCTCTTTGGAACTCCAATGACAGCTGAACCTAAGATGTTTGACAGCGAGGTTGCTACGCATCCAGTAAACGATACCAGCTCTCAGGTGACTACTGTTCTGGTAGAACTGTGGAATAAAGCTCCATCTGGTCTCTCTCCCACAGGTACTGTTTACGTTACTATGCCCACTGACCAGAGCACTGCGTCAGTCTTTTTTTTGCTGCAAAATGTCCACGAGTCTGTAAACCAGCTGTTAAACAATATCAGGCTGACAAACCCCACTCCTGGGCAGATCAGGTTGAAGATGCTGATGCCTCTTGGTCAGTTTCTAAAGCCCTGAAGTCTGCAGGTTGGGCGAAGCATCCAGACTCAGGTGAATGGATCTCTGGCTTCGCGATCACCATTCCAGGGGTTTCACGGAAACAGTCTAACGCTTCTCCTGCACAGTTGCACGAACCTTCTGATTCTCAAGTGGCTCCCCTTGCTGACACTGACACTCACCTTAAAGAAGTTTCTGCTTCTCCTTTGACTTTACCCCTTGAACTTTTTTTCACCCAGTCTTCTGAACTCAGGTTTCTTCCACAATAAAGTGCACCCCCCACTGACCTGATACCAAATCCGGATTTACACCCTTCAGTAGCAGGTGTTTTGCCTGAGCCAGGGGGGTCTCACAAAACTGAGGACCCTTCACTGGACTCTTTGCCTGGCCCAGAAGGTCCTGCACCTCGCTCCTATGCCTCCTTTTTTGTTCCTCCTCTTATACTGCCAAAAGACATAATGCAGTTCGGCTAATCTATAAAGGAGGATTGGAGGTTTTTCCTGATAGGAAATATGTGGCAAAATCATTATTAAAAGATAGTCTGCAGTTTTCTTCAGCTGAATTGTATGCATTAATACATGTATCTGGTGAAAAGACCTTCAATATTAGTTTTAAGCTGCATAGTGGTTTAGAAATTTTGGTCTAAATTTCATTTAGTGAAACAAACTCCTCTTTGGTCCCCTTTGAAGTCTTCCCTTATGAAACCAGCACATAAAACTGTCACTGTCCTTTTTCGGAATGAAAGTGTTAGTGTTACAGACCTTGTTTTTTGGTTAAAACAGAGATGTACTTTACTAGGCCAACCTGAGGCAATTTTTGACTCAGAAGATATCTGGACAGGGGGATGGAGGATTCGGGTACTATTGCATTCTATTGCAGATGGTTTACAACATCTCCCAAATTGTATTTTTTTAGGATGAGACAGGGGGGTACTGTTTTATGCAGGCCAGCCTAAATCCTGCTACAGGTGTGGCAAATCTGGTCATATTAGTAGTGCCTGTGACCACTTGCGTTGTAACCTTTGCAATTCCTTAGGACATGTAAGTGAACATTGTCGTAATACAGCTCTTTGTTCTCTGCGCGCTGTTCGTGGCCACACTTATGCCACCTGCCCAGAGGCAGCTCACCAACACTCGGACACTCAGGACTCTGAAGAACAATGTTTGTTGATAGCCATTGCACAATGCTCCAGAACCACCCTTGTTACATCCTGTGCTATGCCCTTTCTTACTAAGATACCCTCCTCTACAGACACCCCTCCTACCTCTCGGGACTCTCCTCTCCCCCCCTCTCCTGCCTCCCCTCCTTTGTTGGCCTCTGACCCAGATATGCCACTACCTGACCCTCCACCTCAGACTTCTCTTCATATAGAAGACCTTTCTATGCCCCCCCGCCTCCCCAGGTCTTCTCTTTTCCAACTAGAGCGACTCGGAGTAAGTCCTACCATGCTCAACCTGCTTCAAAAGTTCCTAAATTGGCAAATACCCCTACTACTAACTGATTTCATGCCCTCCTATTAGCACAAGATGTGTCTGATGCTGATTCCGAATCCTCACAGTCTGGAGTTGACCCCATAGGAAAATCGGTGGATGTGACTTCCGAGGTTTCTACTCCCACCCCTCCTCAAAGAATAATACCACAGTCCCAAAAAGGAAAAAGAATAAACACAAACCACCATGAAGGATTAAATGATTTCTTCCTTGACTTTTTGTTCACTTAATGTGAACAGCATTAAAAATCAGCTTAGACAGGCTGCTTTTTTTTCCCTCTTACAAACCTTGCATTGTAATATCTTTTTTTTACAAGATACACGTATCCATACGATAGCTGAATTTAAAGGTGCCTCACGGCGTTGGTCTGCGGGGGTTTCATACTGGTCACTGGGCCTTGACAGGTGTACAGGGGTTGCAATTCTTTTTTCCTCAGAGGTAAAATTTTTAAAGCTAATAGACTTAGTTCCCGGCCAAGTATTACTTTTAGATGTTGTGCTCCTTGGGACATGTTACCGATTACTAAATGTCTATGCACCCCAAACTAAAGCAACCAGGGTTGATTTGTTTAAACTTTACAACCATTTCTGCATACCTCCCATAATGTTATTTTGGGTGGAGATTTTAATTGCAGCCTATCCAATAAAGATAAAGCTAAAGGGTAAAAACTACAAAACATTTTGTGATATGTCCTGTTTGGGGGAGTGGTTCATACTGCTAGTTTGATTGATGCTTATGCTTATCTTCATGTGGCTCCTGTTCCTACCTTTCATGAGGTGCATTGGCCACGAGTTGATTTTTCTTTGTTAATCAGACTCTACCATTACATTCTGCATGGGTTACCCCAGTGGAATTTTCTGATCACAGTGCTCTATGCATACGGGTTAGGTCTCCAGCTGCCTGTTCCTTTGGTGGAGGTCTCTGGAAATTAAATTCTCAATTGCTTCTCTGTCAGGATATTTTGGAACATTTACAAGCTTTCATGATGGCAAGGAAATCACTATATGACATGTATGATGACCCACTGCTTTGGTGGTTGGATACTAAGTCAGATGTTGTTTCCTTGTTGAAATCCTTTTGGAACTCTCAACGTTCAGCTGCTTATGTTTCTTATTTACAACTTCTGAATCAATTGCAGAAATTAATGTCCCTGGCCCAGACTACAAAGCATGATTTTTCATCCCAAATGAATATTATTAAGGACAAAATGGCACCCTTTCATAGACACCAGTCCCAAGTTTTAAAATTTCAACAACAATTCGGTACAAAGGGTAGTTTTGCCACTATTTGCCCTTTTTGGGAAACAAAGGAGGCTTAGTAAAACGGTTTTACCAGTCTAATGGGGCAAGATGGTCAAGTTAAACATTCACTAGCAGATTTAATGACTGAGGTGTCTTCATATGCGTCGACACTCTTTTCGGAAAGCCCAGTTGACCTAGATTCAGCTCAAGCTTACCTTCGCAATGTTGCAGTTCCGGATTGTCCACAATCTCTTTTGGATGGATTACTTACTCCCATTACACCACAGGAGGTTCATACAGTTCTTAACACTCTCTCATGCAAAAAAGCACCAGGTCTAGATGGTCTCACTACTGAATTTTACAAATTGGTTGGACCCGTCTGTTCCAAAGAACTTGCAGATGTTTATAATGATTTATTGATGCATTCCAACTGTCCCTTGGAAATGATGAGGGGAGTTTTGATTTTTTTATTTAAAAAAGGTGACAAGAAACTCCTTTCCAACTGGAGACCTATCAGCTTATTGAATGTTGATTTGAAACTCTTGATGAAAATTTTAAATACGAGACTGTTGACTGTATCCTCCTATTTAATTTCTCCGGCACAGTCTTGTGCACTTCCTAATAGATCTCTTATAGACCAGTTGCTATTTTTGTGAGGGATTTTTGATAGTTCTGCTTCACTAGGCTTACCTGGCTTCATTTTATCCTTAGATCAACAAAGGGCTTTTGATTCCGTGAATCATAACTTTCTGTGGCTCACTTTACTTCATTATGGTATTCCATCTACTTTTGTTTATTGGTTACAGAAACTATATAAAAAAGCAACAGTATCCCCTTTGGTTAATGGGCATCTTAGGCCTATGCTTCCAGTAAAGCAAGGTGTTCGGCAGGGTTGCCCACTTAGTCCATTATTATACATATATAGTATAGATCCTTTGCTGTGCACTTTGAACAATTTAATACCCCTATTCATGTACCCGGAGTTTCTATCCCTTTTTGGCCCTTGCTTATGCAGATGATATCTGCGTTGCACCTCCACTACTTCTTCTGTCCCTTTGGTTGTGGATTGTGCCACTCCATTGGTTCTGTCTCTCTGGTATGTCCTTAAATGTGCCTAAATGCTTGGGTTTTGATTTAAGTGTGGCTGTCCCGACCAATCTCTTATGTGTGATATCCGTTTTACTTTGACATCCATCAAGATTTTAGTTTTTTTTTTGGTTCTTCTACACGGCAGTCTATAACTGGGATATTCAATTGCAGAAAGGTAAATTGATGTTACAGAATTGGAATAAATGGCAGTTTTCCAAACTCAAGCGTATCCACTTGATACGTACCTATTTAATTCCAATATTTTTATTTTTGAGTAATATTTTTCCCCCACCTAAACAAAGGGAAGCAACTTTATTTAGTGTCTTTTTTCAAGCAGTTTGGGGTAGCAGTCTCAATCCCATTAAACGCAATATTTTATACTTACCAGTGTCCCGGGGCGGTCTAAACATGATTAATCCCTTGCTCTTTTTTTATTGTCAATTCTTGTTTACTAACTTTTTGCCATTGTTAAAACTATTTCCCAAATTATGGACTGGTCTTACCTTACAGGCAATGAGAATTTGGCATACCGACTGGGTATCTGGTAAGCTGGGACGTCTTACTAATTCCTCTACGGTTCCACTCTATCAGCTGAAATTTTCCTCAAATTACGACAGTGGAAAATATCCAGTGATTGGATACTTTTCAAAATAAAAATCTTTATATCACTCTGTACTAGAGTCCTGTTTTTCAGAATCCTTGCTATTTCCAAAATGTCCTGCAGAACTGCTTTTGTCGGTACAGAACTTAATTGCTCATACCAGGATTCCTCCTAAACTCTGGGATGTTACCTGGTTATGTGGTCATGAAAAGCTGAATGTCAAAGGCAATCAGTTTCATAAACAACTGCAAGATCGTTACTGTTCCCGCCCTGGTTGCTTTCAAGTTCTTGAATCAATGCATCACTTATTTTTCTTCTGTCCATATATTTCCAACTTTTGGAGTTATGTTGCCACTAGTTGGAATGAACCAGTTTTTGATTTTGTTACTTATGATGTTTTCATTTATGGATCTTATACTGTTCATTGGGACAAATGGGATACTGGCACCTTACATGTTATCTTTGCAGTCTTTAAATGGTTTATCTGGCAAAACAGGTGTCTTTTACTTTACAACAATAAGATTTTCATATAAAGAACTTTTACAAAGATAAAATCTGAATTATTGAATATTTATAAATATGAAAGGGCAGATATCATCAAGCCCAATTAATGTCAGATTGGAGAAATCTAACCTGGTGACGGATAATGACATTCCTGTTACATGAGCTCTTTTCTGTATCATCTAGGTCTGATGTTTCATGCTTATTTCTTTGTTTTTTATTTTTAGCTTTGTTTTCTTTTCTTTTTTGGGTTTGAGTTTCATTTCATGTACTATTGTCTATTAACAATGTATATGTTTTATTTTTCTTGAAGTTTTGTTAATAAAAATTCCCTACTCTTTTCGATAAGTGCCATAGGATCTTTAACATCCGCTGAACTACCACCAATCCAGGCAGATGGGACCTCGGTTTAACATCTCATCTGAAAGAGCGGCACCTCAGAAGTGCAGCACCCCTCTCATGCTGCCTACAGTGTCAGTACTGGGATATTAACCCAAGTGGCAGATGTGAGAACTGAACCCACAGCCCTCTGATCTCCCAGCCTCAGAGGCAAGTGTGCTACCTACTGAGCCACTGACACTGACATATGAAAGGAGGGAGGTAATCAGATGGATCTGAGGAACAGCAGCACAACTTGGGGATAATATAATGACAGGAAAACAAAACAGAATCATAAGGAAAAGGATACAATTAATGAGGAGAAAGGATGGTAAGAACACATTTATTTTTATGCTTCAATAACCCTCGTCAAAGAAGCAGCCCTCACAGTCTTTCAGACTGGCATTGTCCCCACATGGGAATCCTTTTTCATGTGTGCTTCATCCGCTTTAGTAGAAGGGAAATTGCCAGTGCCAATAACATAAGGCTTTTCATGTTCACCTTCACCACTGTCACCACTTTCATGTGGTAGGGACACAGAAGTGACTGTGTTCCATGGATTGCGCTCACATTCATTTAAATAAATGCCAGCATGCCAACATTTCAAGGGGACCGATTTGTATTCCTGTCCTGCACAGTGGCTCATGCTGAACTGAATGCCCTCTCAACACTGACACTCAAGGGTAGGAAGCTCAGGTGTTTCACTGCTTTGGAGGTCAGTGCTGGCCAGTCAGTGACCTTGCTACTCCACTACAGCAAGGACTCTTCCATGATGGTAAGGTCCAAGTGTCAGCAAAACGTGCATCCACTATGTATTGCACTGCCCATAATCCTGTTGCCTCATAAGCCACCTCCTTCTCCTTTTCATCCATGTCTTCAATTCCAACCTAGGACAAAACATTCCAAAGTGGATTTGCAGTTGTTTTTTTCTGTTGCCTTGCATGTTTTACCAGCCTTTTTACCATGTGAGGTGGCAGCAACACCCAATCTCTGATCAATTTCATGTTGTACCTTGCATAAATTACTTTTTTTTAAATTTTCTTTTTATCACCCCACCACTGCACCCTCAAGCAACCCCCAACCCTCCACTCCTAACCGTGGACCATCAACCCCATGGGATCCCCCTTCCCCTTTGGGGGCTGTCCCAAGGGATAGTTCCTATACTACTGCATGCTCAGGAGTTGGGGGGACCAACAACTAGGCCCTAATGCATGGTGGTGTTTTGCAGTTTAACCTGTTGCACCCTCCCTGAGGACATCAGCAAGCATGGGAGCCCAAGGAGGCCAGTGCATACTGAGACGTGCTGTTGTTCTGGACTCAAGACAACATCCTCCCTCCCTTCCATGGCACCCCTAACTGCACTGCCATTTGCGGGTCACAAGGTGGCAGTAGTACAGTGGGTGTGACAACCCTCCCTCCCAGAAGAGGAGAAGAAGCCCTTAGAGTGCTCAATCCTACTCCTCCTCTCCAGCCAGCCCTCCAGCAACCGAGGCCCATTCCCAAACCCTGATTGCTGGCATCATGAGTGGTAGCACTACCACTGCACTGCCAGGTTGGCTTTACTTAACAGTGACTTACCATCTGTGCCCTATGTACCCATCTTATCAGCTGATCTGTTAAAATTTGGACCTGATCATGCCCACCCTCAAATATTGATGACAGGCCCTGTTTATCTCGTGGGTCCCTCTTGGTGGCAGTCCCAAAATCTGCAAAATGCTGGAAATATGGGTATAGCAGTCAAAGACATGGAGCATATATTCCATTAAGGCACAGCTTCCTGTATCACCCCCTGCCTCCAGCACCTGCTGTACATTCACAGCATCTGTCTCTGCACCTGTAGAAGTGGGATGGCCTGGCTAATACAGGCAGTGACCCCACTCACTGCCTTGCATTGTATGTTCAAATGGCCTTAGAATCATGATCAGGACATCCATTAGTCACCACTGGTCTGTTGTCAGAGACATGGATACTCCTGCACTATCACAACTTGTATGGAGCATAAGATATTCTGATCTGATATGGCCTTGTACTGCTCTTACAAGTACTTGATCATGCACAGTATTGAGTTCCATCTGGTGATTGTGGAGGGGTTGTGGGATAATAGATGGACCAAACACTGAACTTCAGGTTCAACACACAATCTCTGTGTGACGTTTATTCAAAATGCAAGAAATAAGCTTCTGCAATGCCATTTTCCTTCTTCAGTACATCAGTTTGCAACAACAGACTATGAATGTCCTTTTTCTGCACTTAGCCAACACCTACTAACACTGAACTCTGATCCAATTCACTAGCTAACATGTACCCATAACCCTTATGCAAGCCCTCATTTGCTTACATAGTAGTGGCCTACAAAGAATAAAACAAAACAAGCTATAAACAAAGAACCTCAATGCAGAATCACTGAAAGAACAGTTACCAAAAGGCATTGGCAAGAAATCAAGTTTCAAAGAAATACAACATCATACATACTTCCATAATGTAATGCATCATGGGATACATGCAAATCATCATGCCAGTTAGACTTTTTCAGTTTACATCAATTTCCATGCATTTTAAATAACACAACTAGCTTAATTTCTATAATAGACACCTAGTACTTTTTACCATTATCAAAACACCAAGTGCCATAGTATTTTAAACATTTACAGGTTTCATAAACATAAGGTATATACATTAAGGTATTTTCTAACATAGTGCTATTACATACTAAATCCAACAACAATAAACACAACCATTTTTACATATACTTGGAGGTTAACTACAATAACCTCTCTGTTCAAGGACCTAAGAGGAAAAGGAAAATCAAAGAGTACACCATAGCATAGTCAAGGAAGGGAGCAGGAGGTGCCCACAGGTGGCCAACCTTGTGGACTAGGAATAGTAAAGGATAGATTAGGCTTAGAAATATAAGAATTGTTGCAAAAGATTTAATAAAAGGTCAGTCCTCAATAGTGGCAGGAGCTCCCGGTCACAGTGATGACTTCCAGCTTCATCCAGTTTGTTCTGGATCTGCGGCTGCCTGAGATGGTCATGAGCCTTTCCAAAACAGGCAAAGATGGCACAGATGCAATGAGCCATAATCAACATGGACTTTATATCAGACTATGCTAAAAACTCCTGCATAAGTAGATCATGACAGTGCGTTAGGCTTGGATCACTAAGAAACCCCACATCACTGATGCATTTCACTACATCTGAGCCATTATCATTTGCAGTGAAATCTGATTGCAATGAATGGGGTTGCAGACACTAATCAATCTTTGAAGCAATTCTAGCACTTTCTAACCTGTGTGCGATCCAGTTATACTCTTCATTGCCAGTGTGGCATGTTGATGAATACCCAGAGCGTTGCCACCATTGCAATTGGACAGTACAATTTTTCCCTAGCCAGCATCAAATATTAACCCAGATACCTGTGCCCAATGTGCTGCTTTAATGCACAGATAAGAGCTACCAGCTATTTGGCCTCTGATCCATATATCCATACTGAGATGTATGTATGGTGATGCTGAGTGCAGTAGGGCATGCATGACTGGGCATGCCACCATCCAATAAAGTAACGAATGGCCAGGTGAAGAATTATGTTTGTGAGGTAATCGGCCATTTGGGAGAGACACACCATCAACCTTCTAAATTCTACATTGTCCACAAAACAGAATGGCAATAGATCAAGTGCAAGCATTTCAGTGGTTGCTGCATTCAGTTCAATCAATCAATCAATCAATCAAGGCTTTATTTATACAGTGCAAATGTCCAGGAATCAAAGTGTTTTACAACAAATAAAAATATATAAAAGTAAATTAACACAGACTATTTCGTAACAATTATATTATTAAAATCCTTACATTTAAATTCCATCAGGGAAGGCCTGGCTGAATAAAAACATTTTCAGTTCAGTTCAGGTTATGTGCAATAGCAAAACTGAATGGGTATTTGGCATGATGCTCAAACATGTTATGCAGTACAGGCTGGATTTTTCTGGTTGTTGGGCTACCAAACAATTGGACTCAGCTGGTGAGGTAGTATCTGACTCAGAAAGATTCATGGATGCTGCTCAAATGAAAACAGTGATTTGGGGTGCTTTCTGAACTGGGGTTGATGTGCTCTGGTGCCTCTGGATTCTAGTACTCCACCCATCACTGCTGCAATGACCACTGCTAGGTAGTCCTACAGACCCTTCCTCATCTCTGTAGTAGTCTTCCTCAGTCAACCATGTCTCCACCAGGACTGTTTCCCTGCCACTTCAGAATGTCTTGGCAAATGCAGATGATTTAAGGAGAGACATCCCCTGCACAAATTCCCTTTGGTACTGGGTCCAGCATAACAGGTGCCTGGACCTGAGGTGTGTGTGTTGGCTCCAGTGCCAAGTGGCTCCCCTTTTTTCCCCAACTAATTAGTATGTGACACAGCTGGCAGGTAACAACTGTTTTGTCAAATGGGTCCAGTACGTAAAAATCCAAAATTAGGGATTGTGTACCCCTTAATTTTTCCTGGTGGTGGGAGTGGGACAGGGGAGTGGAGGCAATGGGTGATTTATGAGTTGATTTATGCACCTCAACAGTGGGTGACTCATGCAGTGTAATGGGCTCAACACTGGTAACAGGAATCACGGTTGTAGTATGGGGTGGGGCTTTGGTAATTCCATTACGTAATGGTAGTGTGCAAAGAACCACATCCTCAGCAGCATCACCCTTACCACTTTTCTTTTCTGGTTCCCATAAGTGATACAAATTGTCATCTTTATCAAGTCTGATAACCTCCTCCTCCTCCCTCCTCCTGGGCTCTGTCCTCCTCATCTTCACTTTCTCCACACTCTCTGTCCCTCTCATCATCTTAAGGCAGAAGGTTTTTAAAGTTGACTGCTGAACAGTCAGCTCTCCTGTTCAGGCTCTGGCGCATGGTCACGTTCCACACTATCATTTGGGAATGGGAACCTATCATCAAGATCAGGCTCAGCACTGCCAGCACCAGCAGTTGCGAGACAACAACAGCAACATTGTCAATGACGCTGTACTGAGCCAGTCATTTCGCTATCTCTTGGACTGTTACTCTTGTTGCCACCTCCCCAGCACCTTCCAGCATAGATGCCACAGATATGGCAGAGAAGAACTTGGCAACACTAATGCCACTGCCATATCCACCAGCTACTCCTTTGCTACTGCTACCAAATTCAAGCTCATGGATGAAACTGTTGCAGACATAGTTTTTTTTACCTGCAACACCCTTTTGCCCCACAGCATTTATGCACTTCTTGGTCACTTCACCAGCATTTCTCCCTATGCTCAAGTATCTCTTCCCAGTCATTATATATATTAGAGTTTTAATACTGCAAGAAAAAAAACATTAAATACACTCTACAGTAAAACTAAATATCAGCAGCAGACAACACCTCACCAGAGGGGTTAGCAGTGTGATCTCAATCTAAAGAGTTTTCTGAGTTTACAGTAGCTACAGAAAAACCACTCCCCAAAATTGTTCATTTTTATTTATTTTTTTTAATGTGACTGGGATTAACAAGACACACATGACAGGGGTAATTCAAAACAAATTACTGTAAGTAACACTGTCACTTTAAGAACTTAACAAAATAACTACAACCAATATTGCAAACAGATTGCTGCAATAATTTACTTAACCACAAAAAAAAATGCAGTACAGAAATAAATGAGAAATCACAGACCACAAACAAAAATAATTAACAAGACAGAAAAACTGAGGAAAACAAATCAGACTAGTACAGTACTCACAGTAGAATATCAAGTACCGATCTTCATTATGGGCTGCCTTGCTAGCTTAATTACCTCCCCTCCTCCATAAAGCAATTTTTGACTAGACAAACCAAAACAAGTACTTTAAATAAATCAGCACAACTAGAAACAAACAACACCAATTTAGCTGTACAAGGCACTACAGATCTTTTTTTCTGTGTGATTTGGTTCAAAATACTCGTTCAGATTAGTTTTAAATAATCAAGTTTGTTCTGCTCAGACAAGCAGTGACAGCCTTCTCTCCGACTCTCTCTTCACATGACTGCACTGAACACTGCCTCTACCGGCATAAAAGCTCATTTCAGTATCACGTGATCCCCAATCTCATGGCACATAGCGAACTTTGTCTGTGGAACCCACTTCACCGGTGAAGTTACCAAATTTGCCATTCACAAAGTTATTCCTATTCTATGAATTTGAACTTAGCAAGGCAGATTAGTTTCAAGAATTGCAGCAAATTCATGAAATAATTTGTGAAGTGAAATTACCCAACTTCGAACACCACTACTCCTAGCTGTAAAAAGGGATGGGACCTAGGTCCCACTGAAACTGTGAGTTTTGGGTTCCTCTTGGCCACCCCATGCAGTTCAACAGGATTTAGTGTACAGATCTGGTTGTGTTATACTCTCTCACCTCACACATGCAGGGTTTCATTGCTCTATATTTGGATCCTTTGCTCTCTCAGATACCTGCTGCTCAACACTCAGAAATGTGGAACACCTGGGATGGGGAAAGGGCTTTAATGGCAGTACAATGATCCCCAATAGGCAAACAAAACTGGAAATGACCAATAGGACCACTAGTAATTTAGGACCATTTAGTTTGGATAATTTAGTGTGGAGAATAAAAGCTATGCAGGCAGACTGGAAGTCCTTAACATGATCACTTTAGAAACATAGACTGAGTAGTGACAGAATCTCAAGTCTTCTGCACATGGAAGGGTATTGACAAGGTCAAACAGAGCAGGAGTTGGGACACCCCGACTCAAGGTGGTAAATCCAGGGTAATTCTATGGGAGATGGGCTTCTTTATCCTGAGAGTGGTGAACCTATGGAACAGTCTGCCAGAAGAAAAGTGTACATGAACACGGTAGAGCACTTATTTATTTATTTATTTATTAAAATGTTTAACCAGGAAGGCATACTGAGTGGTGCATCGCTCGATTCCAGATGTGTCCTGGAGGAGGGGGAGATTGGAAAGACAGTACTCAGACATACATTACATGATGATGAAACAGTACACGGTTTTGAGGAAAACATTATACAAGATACGCCTGTCTCCTGGCAAGGGAGTAGACATACAAGTGTGGCTAGAAAGTGAGAACCCACTGTGGGGCTAGGTGCCATAGCAAAAGAGGATTGTTAATGGTAGAAACAAGCTAGCAGACAACATGCAGGCATTCAAGTACTCCGCTGCCTTGTAGTCTTGTTGCACGTGCATGCAGTGGTGAAATGCTGTTTGAGGAGGAGGCTGAGATGCTGAGTGGAGGTGAAGTGTCTGATCACTGCAGGGAGGGAATTCCATATGTAAGGCATACAGTATCTGAAGGCATGCTGGCCTTTGGCAGAAGATGGCCAAGGGAGAGAGAGGAGCATGGAGTCGGTGCTACGGAGGGTGTACATAGAAGGAGTTTGGGAAACCAGGGTAGTTGCAAGGCACGAGGGAGGGAGGTACTGGGTCCAGAATTTAGCTGTTAGCCTAGCGCATTCTCTGATCCTGTAGGGAAGGTAGCTCTAAGGATTTGTAGAGGTCACAATGATGAGTAGTGGACAGGCGATCTAGGGCAAAGCGGCAGAAAGAATGGAAGAGGGGTCCAGCCTGGCTAGGGTGGACTTGGGCCATGTTATGTAACAACGTCCCCATAATCAAACATCAGAGTATCATTTTCTGTACAATTTCTTTGTGGGCAGGCAGGGAATGAAACCTTTGTGCCAATAGAGGGCTCCCAGTTTTGGGTGAAGTTTTTGTGGATAAGCGTCAATATGGGCTGAGAAGTCAAGGTGTTGATTGAGCCAGACCCGAGGTATCTGAATGAGGTGGGTCTCAGGAGGGTCCCATCTAAGTGTGGAATGTGGGAGATGTGGGGACCGGGAGAGCCTTGCCTGGTCCTGAAGGTGAGTGAGACCGTCTTATTTGGGTTGAGAAATAGCTGGTTAGAGTGGAACCAGAGCGGATTGCATTAAAGTCCCCTGAGTCTGGTGACATTTCATCGGAGAGGGCCCTGAGGCATATAGCACTGTGTCGTCTGCATACATGTGTATAGATGAGTGAGGGCACATATAGGGTAGGTTATTTAGAAAGACAGAGAAGAGTAGCGGGCCTAGGACAGAGCCTTGTGGCACACCTATTTTGACAGGAAGTGGGAGAGAGGTGTGTGATCCAATTCTAACTGCTTGTTGCCTCCCTTCCAGGTAGGAGTGGAACCAGCTGGTGGCCTCTCCTGTGAACCCAGCAAGAGTGAGTTTGGATAACAGTAGTGAGTGGGGGATTGTGTCAAATGCTGAGTACGCTGAGTACTTCAAGGTAATAAGATAGAGCCGCACAGAGGTGAGGGTGCTCTAAGACCATAACTTTAGCAAACAATAGAAAAGGTCTTGACACACCTAAATTGGACACAGAAAAACTCTCCACACAAAGCAAGTAGAAAATAGCTTATCTTTACTGGTGGAGTGCAAAAAAACAGTGACGGCAGACATAAAGTGCATACAATGCAGACACAGAAAAAACTCTTCACGCACGTTTCACCTGATCACAGGCTTTGTCAAAGATAAATCGCACCTAGTGCTGGGTAGCTTAAATAGCACCTATCTATAATTATGTGACTCATTACTTTAAACCATTGACATGCACTTTATGTCTGCCGTCGCTGTTTTTTTGCACTCCACCAGTAAAGATAAGCTATTTTCTACTTGCTTTGTGTGGAGAGTTTTTCTGTGTCCAGTTTAGGTGTGCCAAGACCTTTTCTGTTGTTTACTTCAAGGTAAACCTGGACAAATGTCTTATCAAGTGAATCATAGCGTTCCCTGGATAACAGTAAGAGTTGGAAAATCCCTATAAATTTGTTCATGTTGACTGGCCCTTGGTGGAGCTGTAGCAGTACCATGCGTGATGATGGTGACTCTGGTTCAGGAATAGGGAGGAGCCTGGGATGTTAGGGAATGGATGGAAGGAGGAGGAATGAAGGTCCCAGTGGAGGGTCTCCCCCACCAGGGAGGGAGGGCTGTGTCTCCACTAGCAGACCACCACCTGGCTGCCTGCAGATGGTGAGGGCCGGAGACAGGGAAGGAGAGAGAGATGCAGCCTGGCTCGAGTGCATGTTAATGCATGTATGTGTGCATGTGCACCTAGCTGCACTGGCCGACAGCACCTATGCAGGGAAAAAGAAAGAAACCCCCTAATACACAGCAGAATGCACTTACTGTACTGTGCATTGAATTCAGTAGTCAGAGTGATTGAAAAGTAAGCTTTCGGAATCTCATGTTGAATACTGGTGCAGTTTTGTGCCCTTGCCTGCGTGAACACAAGAAGTGAAGCACATTAATTCAGAAGTGTATAATGAATTACAGTTTTGGGGACTTAAAGAGTATTGTCTTGGAAAATGGAACAGCATAGATTTCCATGTGAATTGTCTTCAGACATGACACATATTATCACTGAGTTGCAATTGTAAGCAGAAGTACTATAGTAGGGAAATTCCAGTACCTGAGGATAAATCGAAGGTTGCAGTTTTAATTTTCAAATGGCATCAGTTTTCCAGCTTTCTAATCACTAAATCTATCATTCAATGAACAAATAAATCTTCTTTGGCATTGAATATTATTTTAAATTGTGTATTACTCTCCTGCACTGCTGTCTCTGTAGCATGGATTTCTGGGCATTCAGGTTACAAGATCAGCTTTACTTTGGGGGGGGGGGGCTCAGCACTGCTTTGGTGTGTTAGCACGTACAGTGTGTTATCACCGTGACACAGCCCAGTTGTTATTGCGTGCCTAATTTTCCTCAGCAGGATAAAGTATTCAGCCAATGACTTTTCTCAGGCATCATCAGCGGCTGTAGCTGTGGTGATTTGTTGCAACTGGGAGTGGGTGGCTGAGGTGAGGAGATATTAGTTTTTGCATGGTTCAGCCAGTGCAGGAAGTCGGAAAGACAAATTGCATGTGGAGCTTTTGGCTATGATCACTGATGTTGCTAATTAATGAGGTGGAACGTTATCTAGAAGACACGCTATGAAAGTCTGACAGCAGGACAGGCTGCATGAAGATGGGTGGAAGACAGCTGAAGTTGAATGCAGTGTAGCTGAGGGCAGAAGCACTGTTGTAAATGATATTGGGAAAAGGGTTGCTGGTGGTGTTCCTGTTTTGAAAACAATCTACGGGTTAAGCCCCACTCGTTATCTATGTTATATGTGTTAATGCAGTTCATGCTCAGTGTGTGTGCGTGCATGGTTTGTGTGTTTGTGCATGTGTGTGGGGGGGGGTGGCAAATGAAAAAATAAAGTAGGACTAATGAATCTCTGAGTACCTCTCGCTTAAAATAAATAAGATTTTAAGCTCTTAGCTCCCCATTATGCCTTATTTACTTATAAACCCTGGAAGTAAAGGGTTGTGATAATATCTTGTGGTGTCTAAAAACAACTTCTGTTGTATAATTTTTCCAGTAATTTTCATAATTGTATTTATTCCCTGCAGTGTGCTTACTCTGCCCCTAAGTGACTGCTTTATAGACTCCAGACATTTGGTTTTATTTTCATCTTTTTCTCCCTGTCAGATGGCTGGCAGGTGGGCTTCTGGCTCTCCCCTCTGGAGGGCTTATATCTACCCTGGACCACATTGCTCTCTCCCAACCCTTTTAGGCGAGTCCTGCAGTGGGGCCAGGGAGGGCAGGGTAATCTCCCCCCTATACACAAATCCAGATGCCGGGGTTGAGCTGAGGGTCAGGAGCATGATCGAGGCTTACTGCAGACTGCCAGCTTGTCCCCTTTTTCATCCTTTCTCCCTCCCTGTTGCTGGGGCATGCACATCATCACTAGTCGAGTGGTAGTGCTACTGCTTGCCATCTAGATAACTCTGGTTCATGCCCTGAGCCAGGATGTCTGATGCTGACAGGTGAGGTGGGGTTCTGGTGTTCTTCTTGGGCCTCAGAAAGAAGGTACCTATTTCTGCTGCATGACTGCTTCCTGGTGGCTCACAGGTAGGGCATGTCATGTAGAAAGAACTATGTGGTCCCTCTGGAGTGGCATTATATTGACACAAACCTTCTCCCCACTGAGACTGTGGAGGGTTACTTGCCTAGACTGGGCCCAGCAGGAAGTTCCAAAAGTAGAATGAGGCTCACCCACCCTTCTGATGGCCCTGTTAGGTGCTCTGCTGGGTTGCTTCTCAAGATTATCGCTTCTCAGGATTATTCTTGGGGTAGAAATAAGGGAGGGCTTACGTGGGATAAAAATACCCTAACAGCCCCAAGCAGATGAAGCCACATTGCCCTGACTCCCACACCGCAACAGGGCACTATTACTCCCACTGTTCCTTGCTAGCTCCTCTTCCCAGACCTCAGTCATTGAGTGTAGAGTCTCGTCTATGCTTGAGAAACATGGTAAATAGTGTGTAAATTGGTGAAAGCAGGCTCACACTGAAAATAAGATATTGCATCATAGCTGGGCGGGATATCCTGAGTAAATACATTATAGCAGTACTTAAAAGCAAGATCCCACTGAAAATGATATACTGCATATCAGCTGGACCCTGAGTAAATACATTGTAAAACTGTTTACCAATCAAGCCATTAAATATGAGATGTTAGCGGCTCTGTGGCTGAGTGAAGGTTCGCTCCGCATGCTGGTGACCCAGGTTAGCGCCCTGAGCCTGGGTGCCAGGAGCAGAGACCATCAGGGAGGGGTTCCATAAGCATCCATTGGATGCTTCCTTCCTGGGGGGTGGTCTCAGCCTGGAGACCTGTGGGCAGATTGATGGCACGCTTGGGGGAACGTGATGCCTCGACACGCCCCCTGTATGCCCCCACCCCTGGACACCCTGCACTCAAGCAAGACTGAGAACTGCACAGAACATAGAAAATGCCCCTGGACTGACCGGATGATGAGAGCCCTGGTTTCTGCCACCCGAAGCCCCGGAGCCAGCCCAGATCCAGCTCCTCAGCACCTGAGATGCACAGTTAGAACATTAAGCTAATTCCTCCCAGACGGAGGGACCCTCCTGCACAGGCATATGCCAGGCTACTCAGATAGGCTGCTATAGGGAGCTGGTGGAAGGTGGCAGGAGGTCAGAGGGTGGTGGAAAGGTCCTGGCACTCTGAGGGAGTGGCTGGTCGAGGGGGGGGGGTGAGGAAGGTGCAAAAAAAAATGAGATGTTGCATCTGAGCTTGGCTATCATAGAAACATATATTTTGTAGGAGGAAAAGGACCCTTAGGCCCATCCAGTCTGCCCCTTTTCCCTGCCTATTCTATCACTACTAACCCTAGGTAATCATAGTTGTCACTCTCTCCCCCGTTCCTTTACCTAATGTGCCTTTCTGCATATCTCATGCATGCTTGAAGCTCCCCACAGTCTTTGCCCCCACTACCTTTGGCAGGCTGTTTTCCACCACCTTTCCATGAAAACGTATTTCTGCACATCTCTCGTAAACTGCCTTCTTTAGCTTCATTGCATGGCTCCTTGTTCTAGTGCCTTCATTTCTCTGAAATATACCCTCCACTTGCACATTGTTCACTCATGTGAGGTACTTGTAGGTTTCAGTCAAGTCTCCTCTCACTGTCTTCTCTTCTAGGGAGTAAGTGTTGAGTTCTGCAGTCTTTCCTCGTGTGGCTTCTTCTACAGCCCCTCACAATTTTGGTTGCCCTACTCTGCACCGCCTCCACCCTTTTAATGTCTTTGTGGAGGTGCGGCCTCCAGAACTGGCATAGTACTCCAGGTGGGGCTTTACCAGTGAGTGATACAACGGCAGCACCACTTCCCTCCTCCTGCTAGAAATACTTCTCCCAGTGCACCCCAGCATCCTGTCTAGCCTTTTCCACTCCTTTGTCATGCTGCTATGACACCTGGAAGTCATCAGATATGATGACCTCTAGTTCTCTTTTTTGCTTGGTGACTGTAAGCTCCATTCCCCCATCTTATACTCAGCCCCTTGATTCTGCAGCCCTAAGTGCATAACCTTGCACTTTTTGGCATTGAAACACAGCTGCCACCCCTAGACCATTCCTCTAGTTTCCTCAGATCCCTTTACATTCTCTCTAGACCTTCCCAAGTGTCAACCCTGTTGCAAATTTTTGTATCATTCACAAAGAGACCCGCTATCTTCTCAAGCTCCTCCGCAATGTTGTTTATGAAGACATTGAAAAGAACCAGTCCCAGCACCAAACCGTATCCCACTAGTCACTGTTCTATCACCTGAGTGGCTACCATTTACTAGCACCCGTAACCTCCTATCCTTTAACTAGTTTGATAACCAGCTTGATACTTTCTCCCCCACCCCAGGCTGCTTAGTTTCTTAACTAGCCTCCTGTGTGACAAACAGTGTTGAAAGCTTTACTGAAGTCCAGATAGGCCACATCCACTGCTCTCCCTTGATCCATCTCCCTTGTAACCCAGTCAAAGAAATCTATGAGATTAGTTTGACATGGCCTCCCCTGTGAAAGCATGCTGCTGTGGTCCTGCAGCCCTTGCTCCAGGTGCTCCACAAGCATCTCCTTCAGTAGTGTCTCCAATAACTTCCCACCAGTGATGTGAGACTGATTATCCACTAGTTGCTAGCATCCTCCCTTCTGCTGCTTTGTGCAGAAGGACAACACAGGCTGTCCTCAGGTGCTGCGGAACTTCCCCTACCTTCACTGAGGTGCTAAAATTGCTGCCAGAGGGGTGGCCTGTACTGTGCTCAGTTCTCTGAGGACCCTTGGATGAATCCCATCAGGCTCCATCACCTTATTCTCCTTTAAGGCTTCCAATCCTTTCTGGACCCTCTCTATTAAGAATACACTTGTGTCCACTCCCCCCTCTCCCTGGTGTTTACTGCTGTCTGGTGGTCCATGACCCCAGCCCTCTAATGTGAAGACTGAGTAGAAGTAATTGTTTAGTATTTCCACTTTCTTTTGATCTTCCTCTGTACAGTCCCCCCCCCCACCCTCCTGATTCTAACTATCCATCCCCTTGTCTTCCAGTTTCTCCCACAAACCTGAAGAAAGTCTTGTCCCCTTTCTTGACCTCTTTAGCTATTCTCTCCTTTGCTAGTGCTTTAGCTGTCCTCGCCCTCATTCCTGCCTCCCTTTGTTTTACCAGATATACCTCCCTGTCTTCATCCTTCTGGGTCTCCTTGTACTTTCTAAATGATGTTTTCTTCTCCTTCATTGACTTTGCCACCTCCTTGGAGAACCATCGTCTCCTCTTCTTCCTCGTTCCCTTGATCACTTCCTTCAAACAGTATGCTGTCGCTTTGGCTATAACCTCCTTAATCTTTCTCAACTGAGCCTCCACTCCCCATCCCCTTCAAGGCATCCTTTGAGGCAGATTCCAATTCATTAAAGTCTTCCCTCCTGAAGTCCAGGACCCTCATATTAGTGTTTTTTTTTTTTTTCTGTCCAATCCATATTCCATACCCCCACAGATATGGTGAGCACTTGTACCCAGGGGACTACTTAGTGAGATGTTAGCAATGTTGTCTCTGTTTATAAGTACCAAGCCATGCATTGCGCTGTCCCTAGAGGGTTCCAAAATCAGCTGTCTGAGAATTGCCCCTTGTATGGAATCCAGGGTGGCTCTGTCTCTTGACATAGCTGTGGACAGAATGCTACAATCTACATCTGACAGGTTAAAGTCCTCCCCCCCCATAATCAAAACTTCCTCCTTGCTGGCCATTTTACTAATGGCTTCCTCCAGGGCTCCATCTAAATCCGCCCCTGTGTCAGAGGCCTGTACACTACCCCAATGTGAATTACAGCCCCTTACCCCATCTCTAGGCTGACCCATAGTACCTCCAGCTCTCCATTGTCCCCCTGTTGCCCCTGTATCTCAGTGGCCCTCATACCCTCCTTCGCATATAAAACAACCCTCTGCATTTCCTCCCAGACCTGTCCTTCCAGAACATGGTGTAGCCTGGGATGGCCACTTCCCAACTGTATTTGTCCATACACCATGATTCTGTTATGAACACCAGATCCAGGTCTGCTTCTGCAATAAATGCCTCAAGGTCAGGAATTTTGTTTCCCAGACTCCTTGCATTGCTTTAGCAGCTCCATTCTCTTCATCCCTTTTTCCCTGTAACCTACCTCCCTTCGAGATTCCCCTTGCCTCTTCTGTTACCCTGGTCCTGACCTCCCCTGTTTTGTTGTTTTCCTGCTTTCCTCCTTCTCCTCGCTTCCAATGAAATTCATCCTCCAGACTTGCCTGCCCAGCCCTTCTCTTGCTTCCACCTACCTCTGGGAAATTTCTTCTCCCTGGGTTAACCTTCCCTATTGCATTAGTCTCAGATGGTGGGTAGCAAGCTCTGCCTCCCTCAGTCTTTATGCCTCCCCTTGGCTAGCGTAAATGCTTGGCAAACCGCATTTACACCTTTCAACTCAGGACTGCCATTCCCTTCCTGGATGGATGAGCCCATCTCCCTTGTACAGGCCTCTATCCCTCCAGGTGTGACCCAGTCCCTGATGTGAAAAAGCCCTCCTCCCTGCCATGACTTCAACCACTTGTTGAAGGACCTGGTATGGAGTTCCATAGCCTTCCCCTGTCTGTGCATGTATAGCACCTCAGTGAAAGCCACTGTGTGAGCCACCTTCTTCAGGCTCTTCCCAGCTCCTAAACCTATCCTGCTACCCTACAACATATCACATCATTCATCATCCACAGCTGGACAGCAACATCTAGCTCACTCCCTACCTCTCTCTGCTGATGATCTCAAGATCTGCCCTCCAATCCTCCTGCTGAAGCACCTGGAAAGACTGTACTAACCTGTCCCTCCTTCCCTTGCCCTAGCTCAATGCCCCTGACTATGGAGTCTCCCACCAGCAACTTCCTCCCCCTTTACCGGGAGGATCTCCCAACCTCCTTGGGGCCTGCTCCCTTGAGGACCCGCACTTCCTTTCTTACTCCTGCCTTGGTTGCCTCCTCTTGGCTTCCCAGTCCTGCCAGAAAAGCAAAGGAACTGTGCAGTGGTAAGGTCTACGAGGTGCTCTCCCTCCCCCCTGGAGCACACCAAGGTCCAGCTACTCTGCCTCCTTGCTAGCATCCTGTGAGGGAGCAGTGGCCCCTGAATGAGACAGATAGTGCCTTGTACTTGTGCTAGTTCAGACCAGAGTTCAGCAATCTCTGCTCTCAGCACAGGGTGGTGCTGGCATTAATGCATTTTTAAAAATAGGTAAAAACAGGACCTCAGTGGAAACAATACAGTTCAAACACAGCCATTGTTGGCTGTTGCCAACTCTTGTATGTTTCGATGTGTAGATGTTTTCTCTTATTTTACAAGCTTTTCTGACAACTAAGACTCACAAAACAAGTCTTATTCATAAGAACATGTTTGCGAGTCATGAAAACAGGCCCTGTTTTCTTGATACTCAGCAACCTATTTTCACTGATATTCCGAAAACTGTTTTTTTTAAAACCAGTCCTTTTAAGCAACACCTGACAGTTAGCATTTGTGTAGAAAACGATGAGCCATTTCTTCTGTATTTGTTATAAGAAGAGAATTATATGAGATTTGATTGTTTACACATTTTTTAGAGATCGTTTTTGAATGCATGGCTACCGTTTAATGTATTCAATGTATTACACTGAAAGATTTGTTCTTCAATGAATGACAATATATCTATGGGTTTACCATTACAAGTTATTGAGTATAAAGATAGATTGGTTTTATTTTGTGTTAGCTGTTAGAAGTTAATGAAAAGAATGAAATGTTTATGCTCCTGAAAATCATTGGGCTTTTGGTTAATAATAGTTCAGAGATGTTTTCTCCCCCGCCTCCTTTTTTACTATTTAAAGTTTGAAACTATAATCTCCTTCCCTTTTTCCATTACTTTCCTTATTTTAAGGATTAGTATTGAATTAGTGTATATTAATAAAATGTTTAGCTGCTATTAACATAATACAGATTAGTTTTTAGTTATGTTTAAGTTGTATTGCTGTAATTAAAGTGATTTGTATGTAGCTGGTTTTAACCAATCACTGTGGAGTTTAAATTAATGACACCAGTTGTATCTTATTGGTTAGAGTATTTAAGGGACATTCTAGTGTTGGTGTTTTACCTTTGAGAAAGGATGTGTTTTAGATCCGAAACACGTCAGGTTGGTGGCATTTGTTAATAAAGTTCTTTTTTAATAGACTTGTGCCCTTGTAATGAGAGGTGTGTTGCTCTACTTTTTTATGTCTTTCACCTTTACACCTACTCTGACAACCACAAAGTTTCAAACTTAAGCTCCTACGCTTTTCTGTTTTGTAATGCAAATGTTTCCCTTCTTTACCTGCTTCTGTAATTGCTAAGATTCATGAAAGCAGAAGGCTTATTTGTAAAATGTTTTTTGAGTCACAAAAAATAGGAACTCCAGCATTCACAAAACGCACTTTATGAAAAATTTGTGAAAACTAAAATGTGCATGCATGAAAGAGAAAACCAGTTTTGTTCATAATTCAGATTATACACATTTTCCAATCACAGGGCATATTAACACCTCGCTATAGTGAACCTAGCTATAGTTAACAAATTGTCTGGCTCAGAGATGTTCTCTAATAAGAGTGACCACTGTAAAAGAAATATCTATAAAACTGCCTTGGCCCAAAACCTTACTAACCTTAAGTTTGAGGTTTAAACTCTCCCTTTTATGTTGATTGTGCCCAAGAAAAACATATTAGTACAACTTGCTGAGAAATTCAAAGTTATTACTGGTGTGCAAACCGCGCTAATGCACGCTTGTAACACTGTCCTTTATGAAGTATTGTAACCAAATTTTCAACATATGCATTTTAGGACCTCTACTCATGAACAGTGTCACTGTCATTTTCTTAATCTGTCCTGAACACTGATTTCCCACAGCGGCCGCGCTATTCTGTGCTGGAAGTGCGAAAACAATTTTGGCTAGGATGTGAACAATGACAGCTATACTGTTCACAAGAAGGTGTGGAAAAATGCCAATGTTGAAAATCTGGCATGAAAATATTGCAGATTCACTAAGTTACGAGCGTGTAGCGAAACTCGCGTAATGCATGCTCATAAAACAGTCATTTTTGGATTTTTTCCACCAAATTTGCAATATAGGCTTTTGAGAGCTCACCTTATGAGCACTGGCACTGTCATTTGTTAATTGGCCCTGAAAGGTTATTCCACACAGTGACTGCCATGACAGTACAGAATTCATGAGGAGGGGTCCCAAAAACCCCATGTTGAAAATTTGATGCCAAAATTCCAAAAAATGACTGAGATATGCATCAAAGTTGGAAAAACCCTATTTATTCCATTATATAGCTTACTGGCATTTCCTCAGTTTGTGGTCGGCTTTAAAGAGTGCAGACATGTTCCCGGTCCACCGAAGATCATTGCGCCGGGCTCCAGATATAAGTATGGGGTGAGGGGGGTGTGGGCAGGTAGGGCGCACAGTGGGTGGATGGGTTGTGGGAGGGGGGCAGGGAGACCACCGAGGGATCATCTCCTTTTTTACAAGTAAAAAAAAAAAGACATTGTGGGACCATTTTTTGTTTTCAGGGACATGTGGCATGCTGGAGTGGGCTTCCAGCATGCCAATGGACTCATTCTTGGGGGCCAGCTGTAGCCGACAGGGATTGGGCACCACTTGGCATACAACAAAGGGAAGGGGCCACATCATGCTGGCGGGGATTGAGCACCTCGTCAGCACTAATGGGGGGTTAATGCAAAAGCCAAGGGGTATTGGGCACCCTAGGCACAAATGTTCTGGGTGTTTTGTGGGGGGCATTATGCCGGAAGGGGTGGTTCCCCTGTTGGCACATGAAATGGGGGACATAATGCTGACAGGAGTGGGCTCCCCACGTCAGCAACATCAAGGGCAGGGCCCCTAGGCGGACAGGGATTGGGGCCCCATCAGCAAACACAACCTGTTGTGGGGGACGCATGCTATAGAGGGGATTGGGCACCCTCTTGGCACTGGAGTTCCTTAATATTGTTTGATGAACACTGCGGCGAAGCCGCCATTTTCACAAACAATATTGCGCTGGAAAGTTCCGCCAGCAATGGCGGTCGCTCCTCTTTGCAGCGAATGGCTGATGCTGCAATGACGAGGTGGCCCCTGATTGCAGTGGCTGAATTTTTACAAGTTGGTGGCATGCTGGCTGAACTGGTGTCAGCAGCTTGTGTGCCACAGCATTGGGGGAAGCTGGCCAAGTCTTTAAAGGCTGTGGGGGCATTAGCCACAACAGTGCTACGCTTCCACAACCTGCTTCGAGAGAAAGCTGCTACAATATGTTTCTTGAGCATGCGCGCAATCAACATAAAAAAAATAGAAGAGGTGCCCAGAGCACAATAAATAATAGAAACCAGAATTTATATGCAGCACAAGTAACAATGAGTTTGGATGGAATGCTGTACTGAGCTGCTCATGCACAGCATTCTACTCCAAACAATCTAGAACCAGTGTGTCAGTTTTTGAAATTAAGTTGTTCAGTTAGAGGTAGCTGTTGAGGAGAAAGGACACAGCAAGTTAAGGGGACAAGGGAAAGGGTTTACCTGTGGTTGAAGTCATCCCTGAGGACTTGCTGGCGTACCTGCTCTGCCTCCGGTACCTGAAGATTGCCTAAGAAGCTGCAAGGCGCAGTCAGTGGTGCCATCGGGGCACCACAAGAAGAAGAAGCAGTCCTGTTTCAGTGGCCAGGGCTTAGTACCCTGTTTTATTATTTTGTTTAAATATAGTTATCTGGTTCCCTGTCAGCGGCTAGCAAGGGCCGCATCGCCTTTCCGAAGCCCACTGACGCCTAACGCACAGCCTGCACTGTTCCCTCCCTCAGCAGCAGCCCCTTCCTCCTCCTGATCCCGCTTCCAGAGTCCCTGAGGAGTGGTGAGTTGGTGGCAGCACCTGCTTCATCTTGTCCACCCAAGAGAGAAAAAGGACTGTATTTTAATTATTTATGCAGTTGCGCTATAGCAAAGTGCTGGCGCCTTGGGAGGAGTGGGCCAAAAGAACCCTGTTAAATATTTAAAGAGTGGGTTGGGATAGCAATGCCCACAGGGAAGGGCCATCAAGTGAGGCCATATAAGAGGCCTTTCAATATTCATGAGGGGGGTTGGAACCAGGTAGGGCAAAAAGGACAGAGTGTCAGCCAGGCCCAGCATTTTTTTTTTTGAAATTAAGTATTCTTTATTTATTTAGCATTACCATTTACCAGCAATGCAGTACATATTACAGGATATGAAACAAGAACAATTGTAAATACATTACATTAAGTACTGACCCGTAAGTCAACCCATTCACCACCCTTCCCACCCTCCTCCCTCCTCCCCTTCCCCTCTCCCTTGATATCCCTCCCATAAAACCTCCCACCTCCCCATTAACCTCCCACCCCAAAGCCAGTACACAAATTATAACATTACATGTTCTTCTTCTGTTCCCACTAGGAGAAAGCCTAAAGACAACAACCTAAAAAAGGTATGAGAACGTCATCCCTTAAGGCACCAGTAATCTACACCTAACTGTATAAGTTAAATCAAAAGGGGCTATAAAAGCCCTCTAATTCCTTTACTAATGTGACTGAACGATTGACCATAGGTCGTGGAATTTCTGCCATTTGGTGTTGAACCTAGAAATTGTATTTCTATAGCTAGCAATAGTTTTCTCAATCCTTAAGTTGTATAATAACCCCGCAAACCATTCCTGATAGGTAATGGAAGTCTGATCCTTCCAGTGCTTTAATACTAAGGTTTTCACCATGAGTGAAATTAGATTAATAAAGTATCTCCTTTCCCTCACCTCAACCTTTGTGTAATCCCCTAACAAACAGATCTCAGGGGTAAAATGATCTTGTAACCCTAACAAGGAGTCCACTTTAGCCTTAATATCGGCCCATAAAGAAGCAACCAGAGGACACTCCCAAAATATATGCATCAGGGAACCCTGAGCCTGACCACATCTAAAGCAATCATCTTTTGGCAATTTACCCATCTTACACAGCTTCACAGGGGTCAGGTGCATAGTATGCAATATATAATATTGTGTCAATCTAAGCTTATCATTGGCACTGTATGTATAAATTCCTTTCCATAAATGTTCCCAATTAGTACAACTGCTTGGAAGAGTATCTATCCAATATTGTGAATAGTCAGCTGTACCAGGGTACATTTTCCCATACAGGGCCACCACTAGACCTGAAACCGCATGTGGTAGCCCCGCAAGGGATTGGAATTCCAAAAAATATCTCCATGGTTAGTATCCCACTGACCAGGACCAAACCGAGTAATGAGCAAATGTCTAATCTGGTAAATGTAGAAGGCGTACCTGGATGATAAGTGAAAATTCTCCAATATTTCTTGGACCGAGCATATCCTCCCTAAGTCAATTAGGTCACTGACTTTTGTGTTAGAAGGTATTCCCAACCTACGTGGTGAGAGAAAGGCTTTACCAACCTTAAAATTAGGGTTACTAAATACTGGTTGAGAGACATCCTTAGTATGCGTAATCCCTAAAGACCTACACACCTGATTATGAACCTTAACCGAAGTAAAAATAACCATGGGCCAAAGTGATTTAGGTAAATCAATGGGGTGTATATACAAAAGATTGTCAAATGACACTCTAGATCTTATAATAAGATTCCTTTCAATTTGCAGCCATAAGGGATTATACTAAGATTGCCTATTATTTGAGGGGGTAATCACCCACTGCATATATTTAGCAATATGCATCGCCAGATAATAGTGATAGAAATTTGGGAGCTTCAATCCCCCCGATTCTTTCGGAGCACTTAGACATTTATAAGATCTCCGTGGGAGTTTATTTTGCCATAAAAATTTAGTAATCATACTCTGGAGTTTCCGAAACCATGATAGAAGGAGGTAAATATTCAACATATTCAGAGGATAGAATACTTTAGGTAGCACATTCATTTTGAAAACATTAATTCTACCTTGTAGGGAACTGTATAAGGGAGACCATCTAATTAAGTCTTGCTGAATAGTTAGGAGAAGGTTATCAAGATTGAGTTTCTTCAAGAGAGAAACTGAAGTCGACAAAAGAATGCCAAGGTATTTGAGTCTATTAGTCCAAGCCATCTTAAACCTTACCAAATCCCCTTTATGAACATGGACATTGAGTGGCATAATTTCCATCTTGTTAATGTTCACCTTATAATTTGAAAGCCTACTAAACTCATCAATTATGTCCAACATTTTGGGGATGACCTTAGTTGGGTCCGAGATGTGGAGTAAAGTGTCGTCCGCATAGGCTGACAGTTTCAACTCAAATGGTCCCACTGAAATACCTGTTATATTTGGAGATAATTGCAAACTATGAATCAAGGGTTCCAAATACAGGTTGAACTACAAAGGTGACAATGGGCACCCCTAATGCGTTCCCGAGTGTAATAGGAAGCTGTTGGAAAAAATCCCATTGCAATATATTCTAGCCTTAGGGCTTGAATATAAATGTTTAATCCACCCAATAAATTCCAAGGGAAAACCAAATTGACTCATGGTACCAAAAAGGAAAGGCCAACTAACCCTATCAAAGGCTTTCTCCACATCCAGAGAGAACAGAGCCATTGTACATTTATCTCCCTGGATACGGAGAAAATATGGGCAAGTTTATGGAAATTATCTAAAGGACTTCTACCACCGATAAATCCAACCTGTTCAGAGCTAATTAGGTTATCCCAAACTTTGGTAATCCTAGATGCCAAAATCTTAGCTAATATTTTAACATCGTAGTTCATCAGGGAAGTCGGCCTATAATTTGTCACCTTATCTTTGGGTTTCCCTGGTTTTGGAAGAACAATAATAGCAGCTTATAATAAGGTGGAATCAACAATACCATGGGCACAGATGTGAGAATATAATTCCTGAAGAATAGGAGTAAGCTCCTTCTCAAACGTTCGATAAAAGTTTGATGGGTATCCATCTGGTCCTGGAGCTTTGTTCGGTGTAAGAGATTGAATGGCAGTAGATATTTCCACCATCGAAATAGGGGAGATCAGCTGGGCTCTTTGCTGTTGATTAAGGGTGGGGAAGGGAAGTTTAGAGAGATACTGTCGAATTTCAGTATCTGTAGGACTACTATCCGGATGACTATATAAATTCCTATAGAACATTTCAAATTCTTTCACTATGGCTTTAGGGGTTGTCACTATATTACCCCCATCCGTAGTAGCTATACAGGCAACAAGTCTAGACTCCTCCTGTTGTCTCAATTTGAGAGCCAAGAGGTTCCCAGTTTTGTCCCCTTGGTCCAAATACCTAATATGGGTTTTAAACAGGGCATATTCATCCCTTTCTCTTAGGGTGTCCTATATTGGTCTTTAAGAACCACAAGCTGGATTAAATCTTCATTTATAGGTCAGATATCCATCCTACCTCTAAACTCTGAATAGAATCCAGCAGCGATTTCGCACTTCCTCCCTTTTCCTTTTACGGGTAGTGGCCATTCTAATAAATTCCCTCTTAGGAAGCATTTCAGGGAGCACCAAAGTTGGTCATATGCTACAATAGAGCCCTATTTTGTTCTATGTATTGATTAATTAGTGTGTGGATCCTGTTCACAATACCTCTTGGGATAACAATTGAATGTTAGCTTCCACTGGGTGACCTTAGAATTGCTTGGGGTATCCTGCCCTTGAGCCATATCATGGAGTGGTCTGACAACACTCTAGGGGAAATTCCACAATCCATTGGGCCCATCATCATGGCCCTATTCACTAAGAAAAAATCCAGATGGGAATAAGGTTTATGATAAGCCGAGTAAAAGGTGAAACCCTTCTCATTTGGATGAAGGAGGCACCAAGGGTCTAAAAGGCCCAATCCCTCCATCATTTCGTGTAAGGATTTCTGTGCAGGGGATAAACTCTGACCACTCTGAGTGGATCTCTCCAGCTTATTCTCATATGTAAGATTCCAATCTCCTGCTAATATTATTGGCAATTGTTTAAATGGGGCTAACTTAAGGGCTATTTGGGAGAAAAATTCGGGAGAGAGGTGATTAGGCCCATAAACAGTACCTAAAATAATTTCCCTATGGTCAACCAATCCTCTCACAAACAAAAACCTCCCTTGTGGATCTCCCATCTCTTGTAAGAGTTTAAATTGTGTCCCTTTAGTAATTAAAATTGCAACTCCTCTTTGAGAAGTGGAGTTGCCAGCCACATAAACTTAGCCGATATGTTCTCTTCGGAATAAATTACCTTCACCTACCATCAAATGTGCCTCCTGTAAAAATGTAATGTCTGAGTGCACTAGAGCCAAATGTTTAAGGATTTGATGACATTTCAATCTAGCTCTTGCCCCCTTAATATTCCATGAGGCAACTCTCATATCGATGTATCTGTTTAATAAAGGCTACCCGAAGTGAACCTCCAAAATTTAGACCTATATGCATAACCTTTAATTTAAAATATATCATCAAAGACTGGCTATACACCCCCCCTATAATCTCCAACAATCTTAGGTACTATGGCCAAATTAAAATTGCCACCCTTATCCCCCAATAAATCCTTCCTGGGCATATTCATGAAACTATAAGGTATGCCCTTATAGGTAAATGTAACATGAGCTACCCCCAGTCCCCAAGACTGATCCCCCAACTGCGCATTCGACATGATGTTTATCATGCTACCCCTGATTACTCCTCCCTCCCCACCCTTACATTTCCGACCTTGTAAAACTATCAGAACTAAATATGCTCATTATAGCACCCCAAACACTTATAATTCCTAGCTCATACCTTATATAATGAATAAGACTCTGTAAACTCTATAACAATCAAACACAACAGTAAAACCTGTAAACCTTTCCCAAGCCATTTGAACCTACAACTATGTAACTATAAGGCCACATCACTAGCCCATAACAGGGCTACCAACAGGGGTAACCAAAGTCAACCTTCACCCCATGGTCAAACTAGCAGACCACTAATACTTAAAGGTATAGAGACCTAACCGAAGAGTCCTTAGTTTATATCCCCCCAAAAAATATGATAATTATTCCAAGCCTTCTTTTATGGCATCACAGTTACCCTATAACGCCAACTTAATATCGATAAGATTAGGGAGAAAAAAGAAAGAGTACCCCTCTAATATTGTCTATTAAGTCAACTTAGGAACATGCAATTACTAATATGGCAAAACACCATCAATGAAATTGAATTAGCAAAGCGTTATACAGATTACAATATGAAGCATTTCCATTTAATTAAATGACCGTTAGATGGCAGTCTTCACCACAGTAACATAATGGAGTGGGCTCATTTAATAAAATCTGGATACCACTTCTTGCAAGTTTCAGTAGCTAAGTCCAGTGTATCAAAGGAATGCCATTGACCTTCTCTGTTAATCTGTAAGGTAGGAGGGTAGCATACTTTAAAACGGATTCCAGCAGATATTAATTTGGACACTAGTGGGTGGAGGGCTGAGCTCTTCTGACAAACTGAATAAGGGAGGTCCTGAACAATACGAATTCACTTCCCCTTCCACTGCACTTCTTCTGCCTCCTTTAATTTTGCCAAAACGTGTTGCTTGTCCAGGAAATTCAGCATCCAAAAAATAAAAGGCGAGGGTGAACCCGATGGGGGCATAGGGCGCAACGATCTATGGTCTCTCTCAATAATAAAGGTGGGCCCATTAGGGGAAGGCCCTGCTAAGTTCTCGCACAACTTTTGGGCAAATGCCACTGCTTGCTGCCCCTCCTCTCCCTCTGGAAGGCCCAGTACCACCAAATTATTCCTTCTCGAACGACCCTCGAGATCCTGTAGGCGATCCTCTGCTTTCTTTACACTGTGTCGTAGGGTAACCATTTCTGGGTCCATTCTCACTCTCCAATTGTCTAGTGAGGAAATCCTGGCTTCGTTATCATTCATGCGCATATTTAGTTGTTCCAATGAGACTTTCAACCCTCTGAAATCTGAAGCAAGCGCGAGCAGGGTTTCCTTCATTGGTGCCAATTCCTCCAGAAACTGCTCTTCAGATAAGGCCGCTTGTTGCTTTGGCGAGGTGGGAGCCTCTGTTCCTCCCGCTTTAGCTCTTTTAGGGTTCTTGTCTTTCGCTGGAGTTGGCGGGGGAGCGTGCTGGAGAGCCGGTGTTTTCATCTCGGCAACTATTGTCGAAATATGCTCCAATGAAGTGACAGTCGGATTCCCCAGAAAATTGACAAGATTTAAATGCCCTTGATTCACAGCTTGGGTATTTATACACAAAATGCAGCCATTATGTAGAGGAGGGCAGGAGAGCTATCAGAACGAGCTTCTCACCAGGCAGCCATCACACCGGAAGTCCTCAGCCAGGCCCAGGATTTAAAAGGGCAACCAGGCCCAGTATCTGGAGGGCAGCCAGGCCCAGTATTTAAAGGGGCAACCAGGCCCAATATCTGGAGGGCAACCAGGCCTAGCACCATAAGGGGCAACCAGGCATAAGGGCAACCAGGCCCAGTATTAAAGGGGACAACCAGGCCCAATACTAATGGTGGGTAGCACAGGCCCCTGCAGCTAAAGGGCATTCACACCAAAGTGCTCAGGGGTAGCCAGATCCTATTGAAAAGGGACCCACGACTGTGGAAGGTCAACACAAAGGGGTGCTTAGCAAACAATATGCTATGAAGTGACCGTCAATAAATGTACTGTTTATACAAAATGTTTATTACTCAAGCATCTGAAAGGTTGTGTTAATTGTGAAAGCACCGAGACTGTATTGTGATATATTAAGATTATGGTTATTTATCCCTGATCTGAACAATTGCCCCAGATTGTTGCAACTTGCACCTGTTCCAGGCAAATTGCCACTGCATGTGAACAATTGCCCCAGATTTTTGCAATTTGCCTGTGTTTCAGACAAATTGACCCATCATATGAACAATTGCCCTGGATTGTTGCAAGTTGCCCCTCTCCAGACAAATTACCCTAGAACTAGTGAATTCCAGTGTACAGTGCTAATAGAAGTACCAGTGTTCAGTGTAAAGTCTGTGGACTCAATCATCAGCTGCCATCAACTCTTCACCTCAGCAGCCTTCAGCCAGTGGAGAACTTCAGCATCTTCCTGCCCTGTCGTCCACCGTAAGTCAAAATCGACGTCCCTTGGTGAGTTGCGCCGCCCGGTTCCTGGTGAGGTTGGAAATGAGATGCCTGGAAGAAGCTGCCACGGCCACCCCAGCCCCGCCAAAAGTTGAGTCTGACATGGCCAAGGTGTGTTCCCAGCCACCGTTTCTTGTTTTGGTCTTGAACTTGTGGAATCCAGATCTTCATATCCCAGTTTTCTTCCTGCTTGTTCCACCTTGTAAACCCTGTGCGATCTTCTGGGATCCAGCTCGATTCTGGTGGTCCTTCAGGTGGATCCATCACCGAAGAAGCTCAGCAGTTGGTGTTCTCATCCTTGGAAATCCCTCAAGTGGATTCTTTGTCGAGTCTTGTGTTTCATCTTTGGCAGTCCTGGTCGAGGTTTGGTGCAAGGAAACATCTGCAGTTCATATTCTTCATCTTTCTCAGCCCTTGTTGAGGGTTTGTACCGGGGAAACAGCAGCAGATTCTTCTTATGCGGCAATCTTTCAGGTAGTTTCCTTGACACATTCTGTGTTCTTCATCCTTGGCAGCCCAGTTGTAGGGTTTGTGCCAGGGAAGAGCTCAGCCCAGTTCCGTCATTTTCTGCCCCAATATTCCAGCAACTCTGAAGAGTGGGTTGGCTGAAGACTAAGGTCTGTTTACAAATCTCTCCACTTCCCATTCAACCTCTCATAGGTTTCACTGGTATAGCTTGGTGCCAAGCAGGCGTTTCCCATAGCGACCACGCTATTCTGCGCCGGAAGTGCACAAATACATTTTGGCCAGGATGTGAAAAATGACAGCTGTACTGCTCATAAGGAGGTGTGAAAAAATGCCACTGTTGAAAATCTGGCGTGACAATATTACAAATCTGTGAAGTTACAAGGTGCATGGAAAGTGCACACGCATACTTGTAACACAGTCATTTGATGGACTATCATCACAAAATTTTCAGCATAGGCATTTTTGGGACCTCTGCTCATGAACAGTGCCACAGTCATTTTCTTAATCTGTCGTGAACAGTGATTTCCCACAGCGACCGCGTTATTCTATGCCGGAACTGTGAAAACACATTTCTGTCAGGATGTGAAAAATGACAGCTGTACTGCTCATAAGAAGGTGCGAAAATCTTCCACTGTTGAAAATCTGGTGTGACAATACTACAAATTTGTGAAGTTACAAGGGTGCATGGAAAGTGTGCAACACATACTTGTAACACAGGCTTTCGATGGGCAACCCGCCGCCATGTTCACAAACAATATCAGGGTGTTTAAATCCCGCCCTGCAATGACGGGTCACTCCCTTATTGCAGCGGATGGCTGATGCTGCAATGATGAGGTGGCCCCTGATTGCAGTGGCTGATTTGTATGAAGTTGGTGCAAACATTCCAAACTACTGTCACTAGCAGCCTGCAATGGCATTGGGGAAGCAGGACAAGCCTTTGCAGGCTGTTGGAGCATTGGCCACAACAGTACCATGCCTCCACAGCCTGCTGCCTCAATATGTTTCTTGCTCTGTGCGTAATCAACATAAAAGGGCATTAAACATAGAAAGGCCTTCTCACCCCTAATGGTGGCACTACCATGCCACTGTAAAGTGTATGGCATGGGCCTAATAAAAATATGTATGATATTTTACAAGTGGGCCCTGATCCTGCGACATTATGAGTGGTTAAGCCACAAGTCATATATCACAGAGGTCATGGATGACAAGTAAGATAGTAGGCATGTTTTTTAGGACCTCCATATTTGGTTTATGCAGTACCATGACTTTGTGGTAAGCAGAACTTTCCTAATACAATCAAAACCCAGACTGAAATGATGTCAGACCTCTACTCTGAAGAACCTACAGTGAGAATATCATGGCATTCTCACTGTGGTGACTGGAAAAGCAAAAATAACATTTATATTTGTGAGTTTTTATTATGTTTGCTTGCTTATGCACAAGAAACATTTTGGCGCAGCTTAGGAGAGAAGTGGAGTTTTGGAGGTGCAGTACTGTGGGGCCCCAGTACCTTTTGAGGCTTGACCCACTTTCCCCAACGTCGTGGCACACTGCTACTGACACTAGTTCAGCCAGCATGCCACCACCTTGAAACGTTTTTGCCACTACAGTCAGAGGCCACCTCATCATTGCAGCGTCAGCCATTCCACTGCAATGAGGGAGCGACCCGTCATTGCAGGGTGGTACCTTGCCATACGCATGCCCCCGACCCAGTTCATTTGCTGACAGGTAGCCCAGTCCCCATTGGCATAATGTCCCCACCCCTAAGTTTCTGTTATGTGCCAAGGGGGTACCCACTCCCCCTCGGCATCATGCACCCCCCAACAGTCTTTCTTTGCCGATGGAGCACACAATCCCCATTGGCTTCAGTCCCCCCTTCCCAGTACAATCTGCCAGTCCACTCCCCATTGGCATAATGTCCCCCCACCCAATTTATGATCTGCCGAGGGGGGTGCCCAATTCCCCGTGGCTCTTGCCTCCCCCCACTCAGTATGTGCCGACGAGGGTGCCCAATCCTGCGTTGGCTACAGCACTCCCCAAAACACTCAGGTGGTGTGCTGGGAGCCCACTGCAGCATGACAAATGTCCCTGGAAAAAAATCCTGTGATTTTTTTAACCCTAGTAAAACAGAAAGCGGTCCCTCGTTGAATCATGGCCCCTCCCCAACCCACCACCCTCTGTGCACCCTGCCTCTCCACACCCCCACTCACCCCATACTTCCCTCTGGAGCCCAGTGCGATGATCTTTGAGAGACCAGGAACACGCCTGCACTCTTCAAAGCCAAACGCAAACTGAAGAAATGCCGTAAGCTGTATAATGGCATAAATAGGGTTTTTCAACTTTGGTCATATCTCAGGCATTTTGGGAATTTTGGCATCAGATTTTCAACATGGGGTTATTGGGATCCCTCCTCATGAGTTCAGCCACTGTCATGGCGTTATTCAGTCCCAAAATGTGATTTCACGGTCAATGCGGCGGAATCACCTTTTGGAACGATTAATGAAATGACAATACCAGTGTTCATGAGATGGGCTCTCAAAAAGCCTATGTTGAAAATTTGGTGAAAAAATCAAAAATGATTGTTTTATGAGCATCGCTATGCAGTTTCCACGCACCCCTGTAACTTCACAAATTAGTAATATTTTTATGCCAGATTTTCAACACAGGCATTTTTTCACACCTCCTTATGAACAGTACCACTGTCATTTTTCACAACCTGGTCAAAATGTGTTTACGCACTTCCATCATAGAATAACGCAGTCGCTGTGGGAAATCAGTGTTTGGGACAGATTAAGATTGAGCGAGAGGGGGGGAGTAAGCAAGCTCAACGGAGCTCTGCTGGGACTGCTGCAGATTTCTTTGTGGGCAGAAAAAGGTGCCAATGCAGGCAGGAGCCCAGTACAAAAGGGCAACCTGCAGAGACGGGAGAAACAGAATGAGCGAATGAGAGAGGGGGAGTGAGCGAGCTCAATGGAGCTCAGTTGGGACAGCTGTGAACTTCTTTATGGGCAGACAGAGGTGCTAATGCAAGCAGGAGCCCAGTACAAAAGGGCAGGCTGCACTGCCGGAGAAACAGAATGAGCGAGTGAGAGAGGGGGAGTGAGCAAGCTCAATGGAGCTCTGCCGAGACTTTAGAATTGCCCACTGTCCTGCCCAGGGTCCTCTGTGGTCCTATATTACAGCAGAGGCTCTTGGGTGGAGACAAAGCAATGACGGATACTTTGAGGATTACTGTAATAAAACATATGTATTTGTTCTGTTTATTTCTCTAACTGAACTGAGTAATACTTGGAGTGCAATAGGATTTCTAACTGGTATCAGTGAAACTATATGAGAGCTGAGAACAAAAGTATGGTAGCAGAGGGGTTACAAATGGACAAGGAGGCTTTAGGATTGTTACAGTAATACAGTACCTAACAGATGAGATTTGAGGCAATTACTCGGTCAACAAGTGGCCAGTAGGGGGACTAGTGTGGGGGCAGTAATTTGAGTAAACAGGGTCTAACAATTATAGTATGGTACAAAATATGGGAGTAAGAGCCTGTAACATAAGATAGAGGTAAAATGGGACAGGTGCCACATGTCAATAGAGGCGGGCATCTTTGGAAGGGTTATAGGTGTACAAGGTGTGGGTCCGCCATGATCCTGGACTGGGTTTGAGGATAGGGGGTGTATGGTCTGTAGATGACTGGCTAGTTTGAAGGAGGAACTGTGGAGGTTGGGAGGAGTCTAAGTGGCAGGGCAGATGAGTATGGTAGGCATCCTGACTGGGGGGGTAGGGGATGGCAAGAGGAGACAGAGGAAGAACAACTAGGAACTGAAACCGACCCCAGTATCAAAGGCACTGGCAGAAAAAAGAATAGAAAGGAGAGGGTGCCCAAGCCAAGGGGAAGGCCTCCTGTTTGGGGAGAAGGAGACCATGATGAGTACCAGGGGAGAGAGCAGATGGCTGCGGGTTTGGAGGGACCAGGGGTGGGACCAGGGGTGACACAGAGGGGGGAACCGATAGGGATAAGAGATGTAGGAGGGGTATCAACTAGGAATAGATTTGATCCTCTTCTATGGGAGAGAGAGGGGGAGAGCAGGAACATACTAAAGGGGAGAGGACAAGCGAGGTGGGAGAGGGATAGCAACAGCTAGGGGAAGAGACTGCAAGGACAAAAGGGTAGAAGGGGGCTAGTAAGGAAGGAAGGATGGGGCGGTGACTGGAGGAGAGAAGGCTACAGGAAGGGGAAGGATGGAAGAGGCATCACTATTGGGGTAGAAGGGAATGGGGGCTCTAAATCGACAAGAAGAAGAAGAAGCCAGAAGGGGAAGGAAACATATTCAAATCAGTGCTTTACAGTAACTGGTAATTGCTATTTTTCTTTTAAACTTAGATTGTGGACTTTTAGTGACACTGTACTTTCTTTGTTGTCTTTATTTAGAATTGTTTTTGGGCTGCTGAAAATTTAAAACGTAGTGGTGGTGTATTTCTTTGCTGTCTTTAATTGCTGCAAATTTAGTCTTGGCTTGTCTGACTTGCCCTGTAGTTTGGGTGAGGGGTGTTAATTGTCTGGCCTCTGACCTCAGCTATGTGATAACTGGAGGTGGGACTTAGTCAGAGTTGAGGTAGCAAGTGAGTTTTATTTTCTCAGAAGAAGCCAGAAGGGGAAGGCAACATATTCAGTTCACTGCTTTACAGTAACTGGTAATTGCTATTTTTCTTTTAAACTTAGATTGTGGGCTTTTAGTGACACTGTATTTTCTTTGTTGTCTTTACTTAGAATTGTTTTTGAGCTGTTGAAAATTTAAAACGTAGTAGTGGTGTATTTCTTTGCTGTCTTTAATTGCTGCAAATTTTCGCCCCCCCCTTCCCCCAACTCTTAATTATATGCCCTGTTAAATCTGATTGACAGGAGCTAAACACAGGTAATAGTAAGGGGTGTGGAGTAGGAGGGGCATAAGGGGAAGAAGCCCACCCTCAGCACAACTGTTTTGACTCATTTATTTATTTATTGGTTTATTTTCTTCTTTTAAAAAGAAAAGTATCTGAGGATCAGTGGCAGGATTTTTAGGACAGTAAATTAATAAAAAGGGAACTAGAAGAGCTTCAGTAGCAGACAAGTAGTGGAATAGCAGTATAATGTGGGGAGTGGTGGAATTCAGTGGCTGTGGGGCAGCCATATTCAGGCAGACCTTCTGGACACTGAGGTGCTGCCCTATCTGCATGCATCTCTCTGGACTGCAGGATGAGGTAGCCAGACTCAGAGCGGAAGTAAACTGGGTCAGGAGTACCATCACCCCTATCCAGAGACCACCCAGTCCAATGCAATGGCCTCAAAGGATGCCGAGAACGAGGAGCACTTGGATGACATTGGGCTCAGGAAGGGTTAGAGCGGTCAGGCAGAGGCACATCCCAGATCCTATTCCACTCAAGAACTCATATGCTACACTGGCAATCGGGGACAACCAAATAGAGGTACCCATAGAAGTGGAAAGAAAGGATGTGGAGGTTAGCCAAGGAGGTGACCTCAGCAGGGAAAGCAGTGGACCCCAGAGGAGGAGGAGGAGGAGGAGGAAGCGAATCCTGGTGGGGACTCCATCATAAGAGGGATCCAGCTAGGAACATAGGAGGGAGGACAGGGAGGTGAGGTGCCTACGGGTGCCATGGCATGGAGGGATGGAAGGAAGATCCTGGGGATCACTGGGAAGGCAAGACGGGAGGGTGAGCTGGATGTCATTATCCACTTGAGGTACTAATGACCTGGCAAATGGGGGCCAAAGGAAGTTCAGGAAGAGTTTAGGAAATTGGGGAGGGTCTCAAGCAGAGTAGCTACTTCTGTCACTTTCTCAGAGAGTACTACCTGCGAGGAGGCAAGGAGAACATAAGGTGTATGCACCGAGAAATTTAACTCATGGTTGAAGAACTGGTGCTGTGAGGAAGGGTTTGGATTCATTGGTGACTGGGGACCCACCTGGAGGGATGGAGGTTTGTTCAAGCCTGGCGGTCTGCATCCATCCTGGAGGAATCAAGCACTCAATGATAAGTTTAAATGCTACATTGACAAGCATTTAAACTAGCAAAGGGGGGGTGGCAGGCCAGCAAGGAGGGTACCTACTTGCTCACCCCCCACAGCTAGCAATGGAACCAGTGAACCAGAGGAGTGGCTATCTCTACAAAGCAGTGTGCAAAAGATGGAGATTAGCGCCCAAGAGGTGGATAGGCAGAAAAGGGGCAAAATTCAGCAGAAGGGCAGACAGCAAGGAGAACCAGGGATAAAGGACAACCAAGGAAGGGGCTGGAGTAGAACAGCGAAACAGTCTAGGGAGGTCAAATCATGGAAAGCCATGTGTGCAAATGCCAGGAGCCTTAGCAACAAAATGAAAGATCTGGAGAGCTGTCATGGTGCAGTCAGACCTGGACATTGTAGCCATCACTGAAAACCTGGTGTAATGATAACTTACGACTGGGAGATGGCCGTACCTGGCTACAACATATTCAGAAGAGACAGGGCAGGCAGGAAGGGAGGAGGAGTGGCACTGTATGTGAAAAATGACATAAGGGCCACAGAGATCCAGGAGGAACAAAATGGGGGTGAGATACTGTGGGTTAAGCTGGAAAGAAAAATGGGTCCAGCCATCCGCACAGGTGTGGTCTATAGACCACCAGCCCTGGAGGAAGAAACAGGGATCTGATGCTAGCCATCCAAAGGATGGCAGACAAGGGTGAGGTAGTACTGGTTGGAGACTTCAATATTCCAGACGTGGACTGGAGCATCCCAGCAGCAGCATCAACTAGGAGCAGATTTATCCTGGACTCCCTTCAGGGTGCCTTCCTCAAGCAACTGGTCATAGAACCAACTCAGCAGAAGGCAATACTGGACCTTGTGCTCACAAACAGGGACAGTGTGATGGGGGTAACAGTCTGAGGAGCACCTGAGAGAACAGTGACCACCAGTCATTGTGGTTTGAAATCACAGAAAGAGCAGAACCAAACCACACAAAAACACGTATCCTGGATTTTAGGAGGGCAGACTTTGGGAAAATGGGGAGATACTTGAAAGAGGCATTAAGGGGAATGGGGCAGGAATCCGGGGTTGAGGAACAGTGGGCAATATTTAAAATGGGGATTACAAGAGCAACAGAATTATGCATTAAGCAGGTTAGCAAGAGGAAAAGGAAGAGGAGACCATTATGGTTTTCCAAAGAGGTAGCAAAGAAAGTGAAAGTCAAAAAGATTGCATTCAGGCAATACAAAAAGACACAGGCAGAAGGGGATAGGGAGAAGTACCAGGAGAAGCAAAGGGAGGCAGCGAGGTCAGTAAGGGAAGCCAAAGCTCAGACAGAAGAACACATTGCAAAATCAGTGGGTAGAGGGGACAAACCTTTACAGGCAATGTAAAAAAGAAAGGCAAAGGAGGGATAGTGAGACTGAAGGGGAGGATGGGGGCGCGTGGAGGATGACAACAGTAAAGCTGACATATTGAACAGATATTTTGCTCAGTCTTTACTGATGAAGAGGAGAGGCAATGGGTCTGAAGGGAGTACAAGGGTGAGAATGGTGCAGAAATGGACACAAGTCCCTTTACATGAGAAAGGGTCCTGAAGGAACTGGAAGTAATAAGAGTTGATAAAGCAATGGGGCCAGATAGGGTGCTCTAGGTCCTTAAAGAACTAAGAGGTGGTGGCTGAACCTCTGGCTATCCTGTTTACCGATCACTGGAAACAGGAGGTACCCAAAGACTGGAGGACAGCAGATGTAGTCCCCTTATACAAAAGTGGGAACATTAGTACCCCTTTATCCCTTTTTTCTTTTCCACTCTTTGGCAATGTTTCTTGGTTGTCATCCCTCTGCCAGCTCAAGAGTAATGTCTCTTTCCTACAGTTCAACCTAAATTTTGCCATATTACAAACCTGTAAAGAAGTAATTTTGTATAATATTTTATGTATTTGCTGCCAAGGTAGGAGTGGGTGGGGGCTGGGGTTTTAGTTTCGAGGTTTTTTTTTTTTTTTTAGGTATTGACATTTACAAATGCTGTCTACCACTCTCTTGGCAATGTTTGTTAGGTTCTGACCTTATGTGTATTGAGCTGGAAAAAAAAGTTAATTGCAAAAAAACAAAAAAAAAATAAAAGTGGAACAAAGAGGAGCGGGGAACACAGACCAGTCAGCCTCACCTCGGTAGTGGGGAAGATCATGGAAGCACTACTAAAGGAGAGATTGGTGGAACATCTGGTTGTCAATGGACTAAAGGACCCAAGGCAGCATGGTTTCACCAGGGGAGGTCATGTCAGACCAACCTTGTTGAATTTTTTGACTGGGTGACTAGGGAGGTGGATCAGGGGAAGGCAGTGGACATGGCCTATCTGGACTTCAGCAAGGCCTTTGACACTGTGCCACATAGAAGACTATTACACAAACTGGAGAATATGGGTGTGGGCAGGACAGTAGTGTGGTGGGTAGGTGACTGGCTGGGTGGCAGGACACAGAGGGTGGTGGTAAATGGCTGTCACTCCACAGAGGGAAGAGTGACCAGTGAGGTACCACAGGGATCAATGCTGGGACCGGTTCTGTTCAACATCTTCATCAGTGACATTGTGCAGGACCTTGAAGGCAGAATTTCACTGTTCGCTGATGACACAAAGCTCTGTAACAGAGTAGACACACCAGAGGGTGTAGACAGAATGAGAAGGGACCTGCAGAAACTTGAAGAATGGTCAGAGGTTTAGCAGTTGAAATTCAATGCAAAGAAGTGCAAGATAATGCGTATGGGGCACAACAATCCTTGCACAATATATCAGTTGAGGGGGTGAGGATATAGCATGCACCAAGCAGGAAAGGGATCTTGGGGTTATCATCTCTGATGACCTCCAAGGTAGGAAAAAAATGTGACAAGGCAGCAGGTAAAGCAAATAGGATGCTGGGATGCATAGGCAGGGCATCACCAGCAGGAAAGGGAGGTCATTATTCCACTATACAAGACACTAGTGAGGCCCCACCTGGAGTACAGTGTACAGTTCTGGAGACCTTACCTACGTAAGGACATAGACAAGGTAGAGAAGGTTCAGAGGAGGGCAACAAAGATGGTGCATGGATTGCATCACAAGTCCTATGAGAACAGGTTGAAGGAACTGAATATGTACTCCCTGGAGGAGAGGAGGGAGAGAGGGGATATGATAGAGACATACAAATATCTTACAGGGAGGAACAGGGTGCAGGAATACACAATTTTTAAGCAAAAAAGATGTTCCAGGACTAGAGGGCATGGGATGAAGTTGGAGGGAGGACAATTCAGACAAAATGTGAGGAAGAATTTCTTCACAGAATGGGTGGTGGACAAATGGAACACCCTGCCAGAGGAAGTGGCGGGGGCTGAAACAATCACGGGATTTAAGAATGCATGGGATAGACATAAAGGAATTCTGGAGGTCAGGGGTAAGGGGCAACAGACTTCTAAAAAAACACAAACTGAACTTACAAGCTCAAATGGGCAGACTGGGTGGGCAATAGGCCCTTATCTGCCGACACTGTCTATGTATCTATGACAACAGTGGGGATAGGAAAGGGGTTGGAAATCAGCAGGGGAGGAGGGGAGGTCGACATGGGAAGCCTAGTAAGAAGTAGTCAGGCTGGGAAGGGGTTCAAGGGGGATGGGAGAAATAAGGCAGAGGAAAGGGGTGAGGTAGAAGTAGGGGGTACAGATACAGAAGTCACAGAGAATGCAGCTGGTGGGGTAAGGGGCAGGGAAGAACAAATACTGGGGTGGTGGAAGGGGGCATTAGAAGGGAAAGGGGCAAAGGGACGGGGTACTCATCCTAGGGGATTCTATACTGAAAGGGGTGAGATGGGGCATAAGGGGGAAAAGCACAGCTGTATTTGGGTTGAAGCTATCCCCAGGTTGACTGCAGGAGGGGCAGGGCAGGCACTGCTCAAGTGTGCAGCGAGGGGGGGAAGAAACCTCATTTACTGTTGCATGTGGGTACAAACAACTGGCGGGGAGACTATGGAAGTAGTAAGGGGGAGGTTTGAGTAGTTGGTCAGGCAGTGTGAGGGGGTGGGGGAGTCGGTGGCATTCTCGGAGGTACTCCCGGTACCATGTGCAAGCATGGGAAGAAACGGTAGGATTTAGGAGTTCAACGAGTAGCTGAGGGATTGGTGCCACACCAAAAATTATGGGTTAGTGATTAACTTTGTTAGGGTCTGGGGAAAAAGTAACTTGTACATGAGGGACAGGGTACACTTGAGCAGGAAGGGGAGGGGAGTATTAAAGGCAGGATTAGAGGGGTATATCTCTACTAAGGTGGATTTAAACTAGAGGCGATGTGGCCAAAAGACTGGAGGTTAGTAGAAAGGTCTGGACAGAGGAGCCTAATGAGCTCACCCCTAGATATAGGCAGAGGCTAACAAGTAGTAACCCTGGGAGGGAGGGCAGAGGGTCTGAGTGTAATAAGGAAGGCACCACCATCTGGTAAGAATAAGGAGGAGAAAGGTGCGTGACTCACCGGGAGGAGGGACACAGGCCAAGGAGAAGAAGAGTGAGAAGGAGGCATGGGTGGAAGGTGGTCTCTCTCAACCCAGAAGCCTGGGGAAACAAAATTGCAGAGCTTCAGGTACTCCTTTCAGAGGGAAGATGGACATCGCTGCAGTGACAGAGACTTGGGCCACAGAGTACCAAGACTGGGGCTTAGGAATCCCAGAATACAGGATTACAGCAGGGACCAGGGAGTTGGAAGAGGAGGGGTTGCACTCTATGTGAGGGAAGGATTAAATGCTAAGGGACAAGGGAGAAGAGGAGAGGACAGAGGAGCTTTGAATGCAGCTTCTGGACTCCAAGGGCAGAAAGCTGAGGCTGGGAGTGGTGTACAGACCACCAGCCCAATCCAGGGAACTGAATGGTGAGTTGGCAGAGCAGATAAGGAGGGTGTGTAGAAGAGGGAGTGTGGTGATAGTGGGGGATTTTAACCTAAGACGGGTTGACTGGAGCACCCCGGCCACTAGTAGTACCAGGGAGCAGGTACACTGCACTGGCTGCTGGTTAGGTGGAGGGTCCTCTTTAAGGTGGGTTTGCTCACCTTTAAGGCCCTACATGGCCTGGGCCCTGGCTACCTGAAGGACCTTCTTGCACCTGCTGTCTCGGTCCACTCCCTCCACTCCTCCTATAGGGGTCTCCTCATGATTCCCAGGACGAGGTTAAAAACTGATGGTGACAGAGCATTTAGTGTTGTCACCCCCGCCCTGTGGAATTCGCTTCCTTTAGCCATCAGGGAGGCCCCTTCTGTGGAGGTATTTAAAGCCTGCCTCAAAGCCTTCTTGTATAATCATATAATCGGGCCTTCCTGGACTGTGTTTTATAGTCCCTACCTGTCTTTTAGAAATCAATGTTTAATTTAGTTTTTAGTTATTCTGAATGTAGTTGTTGTTGAGGGTAGTAAATTCTGTTTTAATTGTTTGGAATATTGTACATAAATGCTTATTATTATGATGTTTTGTATTTATTCTGATTGTTGTATGGTGCCCAGAGCCTCCGGGATGGGCGTCTCTTAAATAAAACTTGCCTTGCATTCCAGGACGGCCTTCTGACGCAATTGGTAAGTGGGCCTACAAGGCTTGGTAGCATTCTGGACCTAATACTGGCAAATGGGGAGGCGGTGAGGGAGGTAAGGGTGGAGGACCCACTAGCAGATAGCGACCACCAAATAGTGTGACTCGTTGTCGCGCTGGGCAGAGAGACACGAGGCATGGACACTAAGGTGGTGGACTTTATTAGGGTGGATTTTGGGGGGATGGGAGCAATACTGCAAGGGAGACTCCAGGATATAAGGCCGGGGATGGATGCAGAACAAAAGTGGGGAGTCATAAAGACTGGGCTAACACAGGCCACAGTAGCCTGCACCAGGGCCAGGAGTAAGAAGAGCAGAGGCAAGAAACCATGCTAGCTGAACAAGAAAGTGCTGCAAGGAATGAGGGCAAAGAAGGCTGCATACTGGAAGTACAGGAGAACAGGAAAGGGAGAGGATAAGGAGGTTTTTGGGAGGTGGTCAAGGGAGGTTGCCAGGAGGGTGAAAAAAGTTAAGGCCTTCAGGCAATTAAGTTCTGCACAGGGCATAAAGGGAGGGGAAAAGGACTTCTTTAGGTATGTCAGGGAAAAGAGGAAGTGCAAGGAACATATTGTGAGGATAGAGCGGGGAGGGGATTGGGTGGAAAGGGGAGAGGAGCAAGTGAAAATTCTAAATTTGTACTTCTGCTCCATTTTCACTAAGGAGAGGGATGGCCCACTACCAGAATGGGCTGAGTCATTGGGGAAAGGGGGGAGGAGGCAACGGACAAAGTGATCACAGGAAGTAGGGTGCTAGAGGGGCTGACGGCAGTAAGGGTAGACAAGGCAACAAGTCCCGATGGCATCCACCCCAGGGTGCTGAGGGAGATGGCGAGCTCTTGGCTGAGTCACTGGAAGATCTGTTCAACACCTCCTGGAAATGGGGTGTGCCCCAGGACTGGAGGGTGGCCCATGTGGTGCCCATACACAAGAGTGGGCCTAGGGAGGAGCCAGGAAATTATCAGCCGGTAAGTCTCACGTCCATAGTGGGTAAGCTTATGGAGATGATACTGAAGGAGAGGCTGGTTGCATTCCTGAATAGTAATGGCCTCCAAGATGGTGACAACATGGGTTTGTCTCAGGTAGGTCTTGTCAAACTGACCCTAATAGAGTATTGTGACTGGTGACAAGGAGTTGGATGGGGACCATACGGTACATGTACTGTACTTGGACCTCCAGTAAGGGCCTTTGATACAGTGCCTCATTGGAGACTGGGGGAAGCTGACAGCAGTGGGGGTGGAAAAAGCTGACTAAATGGATAGAGAACTGGTTGCAGGGTAGGATGCAGAGGAGATTGGTGGTGGGGGAGCTCTAGGCACCCAGAGCAGTGATAAGCGAAGGGTGCCATAGGGGGTCATTGCTGGGCCCGGTACTGTTGGGCTCTTTACCTCTGATATAGCACATGGAGTGGGGAGCAGGTTAGTTTTTCTAGAATTATACCAAATCGGGCGGTGGTGGACAAAGAGGACAGATGGGAAAACTGCAGGAGACCTAACCAAACTAGAGACATGGTCGGTGGAGTGGCAGCTAAGATTCAACACAAAGAAGTGTAAGGTGATGCACTTCAGGGCTAAGAACCAGAAGAGGGACTATTGGTTGGGGATCAGAGAGAAGGAGAAGGACCTAAGGGTGTTGGTAACTGGGAGCATGAACAACTCAGCCCAGTGCATGAGAGCAGCAGCTAAGGCAAACAGGATGCTGGGGTGCATGCAAGGGGTTCTCATCCAGACACAGGGATGTGATCCTACCGCTACAGATCATTGGTCAGACTGCACCTAGAGTACTATGTGCAATACTGGAGGCCATACCTGAGGAGATATAAAAGTTACTGGAGGGGTGCAAAGGAGGCAACAAAAAATGTTAAAGGGAAGGAAGGAAAGAATATGAAGTTAGGAAGCAGGAGCTGAACATGTGCACACTGAAGGAGAGAATGAATGGGGATATGATTGAAGCATTTAAATACCTGAGGGGTAAATAAACCTAGCACTGAGGGTGTTTAAACTGAGAGTTGAAGAGATGAGAGTCCGGACTAAGGTTGGAAGGAGACGTTTCAAGAGGAAATGATGAGCACTACTTCTCTAAGAGGGTGGTGTCTAGCTGGAATGTGCTGCCAGAGGGGGTGGTAACTGTGGACAGTCAATAGCTTTAAAAGGAGTGGGATAAAGGAAGAGGAAGAGAGGAAGAGTCGGAGGGCAGGGGCTGGGACAAGCAGGGAGGAACTGAGGGAGGAGGCTGGGGCAGCTGCAATCCAGGGTGCTAGCTGCATGCTCGGCAGACTTACATAGACCGATTGGTGTGTTCTGCTGGCAGATTCATATGTTCGTATGTTTGTATGTAAAATCACAGTGACCCTGTTCATAAGCAGAGGTTCTAAAAAACTTATGTTGAAAATTTGGTGACAAATGTCCATAAAATGACTGTGTTACAAGAGTGCATTGTGCAGTTTCCATGCACCCTCATAACTTCACAAATGTGTAGTATTTTCACTCCAGATTTTCAACATTTGCATTTTTTCAGATATCTTTATGAACAGTACAGTTGTCATTTTTCACATCATACCCCAAATACAGTATGCGTTTACACATCTGGCGAAGAATAGCACAGTTGCTGTGGGAAATCAATGTTCAGATTAAGAAAAACATAGTTACAGTCTTGATGAACAGAGGTTCCAAAATGCCTAAGTTGAAAATTTGGTGAAATAATTCCACTAAATGACTGTGTTACGTGCATGCATTGTGCAGTTTCCATGTACGCTCAGAGGTTTGAGCATTTTTAATATTTTCACCACAGATTTTCAACATTGCCATCTCTTCACACCTCCCTATGAATGGTACAGCTGTCATTCTTCATATCCTGCCTGATCTGTGTTTTCGTACATCTGGTGCACAATGGCACGATCTCTGTGGAAACTCAAAGTTCAGGACACATTGACAAAATCACAGTGCCACTATTTATGAGAAGAGGTCCCAAATGCTTTCATGAGGTGGGGGTCACAAAATGGCTATGTTGAAAATTTGTAGTGCAAATACCAACAAATGCCTGGGGCATTAGGGTTTCTAACCATAACATCCCACCCTGTACAGACTGACAGGCATCAGGGGTGTGCCTTTGGATTGCTGACTGTAATGCTCATGCCATTCCACCCTAACCCCACCACCCTGCAGCCAATGAAAGGCATCAAGGTGCGCCTTGGACTATTTGGCCCCAGAGTTCACCACATTCTCCTATACTGCACCCAATTCAGCGTATGTCCTTATGGAGTGGGGTGATTGTAAAGCTGAACACCCCAAGGCACACCTCAACACGTGTTGCTGGATAGGGCGAAGTGAAATGGCATGAACGTTATGGGTGACAACCCAAATGCATACCCCAATGCCTGTCCATCTCTGCAGGGTGAGGATGGGGTTGGCATGAAGTTCAATATTTCACTGCCATTCCTATTCTGCATGTCTCTAACTCCTGCATTTACAGTGCTAATACCAGCAAGCAAACATTTGGCATTGACAAATGCATGTTTATACTGTCATTGCATCAATAAGAGCTATACAGTGGCTTGACTCAAAATATGCTGTTTATCTTCAAGTGTGAGGGGGTAGGACTATAACTCATCAGTGACAGAGTCACGGGCGAGGTATAAAAGTCCAGCCCCCCCACAAGTGATGCTAAACTGCATATTTTGAGTCCGCCCATTGCATACTCGATTCAAGTAACATCAGTTGACTAGTTTAACTGTTAAAGCTGTTGTTTGTTTGAAGATCTTGCAATTTCTCTTGTATTTTACCTGCTGGTGTCAGTGCAGTACTAGGCACAGGGCTGTGTGGAATGGGGAATTCTGACATCGGTATCAGTATAGAATGGCAATTCTGCTTCCGAAATGCTTTTTTTTAAATTTTATTTTAAATTTGGCAGAATTCTGAAAAATATTCCTGTGTAAATGGATCATGTAAACCATGTATATTTTTGTGGATTGCAGAAAAAGAATCTGCAGTTTATGTCAACTGTGGATTCATTCTGCATGCAAAATGTGAGAATTCTTCTACCGATGGAAGTCCATTCTGTCTGAATTTCAAGGGCCTACTTAGTCAAGCGGTGGCCTTGATTAATCTAACTGTAGCCATTATTATACATAAAACAGCACTAAAATATTGCCCCCGTTGACTTTAATGGAGCACATCTTTGTGATCTTCCTGGACACATGTCATTATGTGACTGAGCATGGGGCAGAGTGGAGCAATTGGGAAGTGGAAGGGAATGGGTGGCCATCTTGTTAGGGTCAAGCTATGATCCCTTCACCCAACTGCAGGCTTCTCAGTAACATTTGAAATTACTGGGGAAAGACTTTCCCCGACCTGAACTTATTGGCTATGTACGTACTACATAGATCCTGCAAAATTCCTTTAAGTGCTGATGTTATTTTGATATTTTTGGCAGCTTATAAACATGGACATCCTTTAAGCTTCACTTAAAGGGCCAGTGTAAGCCTGTGGCTTCATTTTGTACCCATTCTGCACAACTGTAATCCCACACAACTGATTTGAAGTCACCTGGGAGTGAGGGGGATCTATGAGCTCATCACCCTGTAAACCCTGGGTTTGAATAATCCTATAACCTTTTTCCCCCAACTCAAATTCTCTGAAGTATGAAACACTGTCTGCCACTTCTGACTGCTTCTAGTTATGCTGCTACATGAGGCCTGCCACTTTGATACAAAAACAGTAAAGAGTGCAACAGGCAAAGAAGTAAGGAAAATGTAAAGATTTATTTAGCAAGGCAAGGCTCTGATAGCATGGGGGGTGGGGGCTGATGAAGTGCCAGTGAGACACAAAGCCCCAGGGAACCTTGGCATGCTATTTGCCTTTCAGAGCTTTGCCTTTTTTACCTTTTCCTTATATCTTTTCCTTTTGTGTAATTTATTGTTTTACAGCCCCCTCCCTTTTCCTTTTGTGTAATTTATTGTTTTACAGCCCCTCCCGATCCTTTCCCTCTTAAAGCTACCCCATCACCACAGCAAACTTATATTTTTTCCACTGCCCCTTACCTACAGTGCCTTCAGAAAGTATTCACCCCCCTTGGATTTTGTCACATTTTGTTGTGTTGCTACCAGAATTTTTAATGCATTGAAATGATTTTCCCCCTTGATTCACACAGCATACTCAACAATTTAAAGGGGCAAAAATATTTTTATTGTGTAACAAAAATTTATGAAACAATAAAAACTGAAATATCTTGTTTACTTAAGTATTCACCCCCCTGAGTCAATACTTTGTAGAAGCACCTTTGGCAGCAGTTACAGCTTTGAGTCTTCTTGGGTATGTCTGTATCAGCTTTTGCACATCTGGATTTGGGATTTTAGCCCATTCTTCCTTGCAGATTTGCTCAAGCTCTGTCAAGTTGGATGGAGGCGTCGGTGAACACTAATCTTTAAGGCTTTCCACAGATTCTCAATGGGATTCAAGTTTGGGCTTTGGCTGGGCCACTCAAGGACATTCACCTTCTTGTTCTGAAACCACTCCAGTGTTACTTTGGCTGTATGCTTGGGGTAGTTGTCCTGTTGGAAAGTAAATCTTCACTTCAGTCCAAGGTCTATTGCAGACTGATGCAGGTTCTCCTCAAGGATGTGCTTGTATTTGGCTCCATTCATTGTTCCCTCTATCCTGACAAGTGCCCCAGTCCCTGCTGCTGAAAAGCATCCCCATAACATGATGCTGCCACCACCATGCTTCATGGCAGGGATGGTGTTACACTGGTGATGAGCTGTGTTAGGTTTGCGCCAGGCATAGCACTTTCATTCAGGCCCAAGAGTTAAATTTTTGTTTCATCAGACCAGAGAATCTTTTGCCACGTGGTCTCAGAGTCTGCCACGTGCCTTCTTGCAAACTCCAGGCATGCTATTATGTGGCTTTTTCTCAGGAGTGGCTTCCATCTAGCCACTCTCCCATAGAGGCTACATCTGTGAAGTGCTACAGAGATTGTTGTCCTCTGGACAGGTTCTCCCATCTCAGCCATGGAACTCTGTAGTTCTGTCAGGGTGGTCATTGGGTTCTTGGTCCTTCCCTGACCAAGGTCCTTCTTGCCAGTTGCTCAGTTTGGGAGGACGGCCTGCTCTAGAAAGAGTCTGGGTGGTTCCGTAATCTTTCCATTTCCTAATGATGGACTTGACTGTGCTCCTGGGAACTTTCAACACCCTAGAAATGTTTTATACCCCTCCCCAGATCTATCCCTCCTCACAATTCTATCACAGGAATTTCTCCGGACAGCTCCTTGGTCTTCATGGTAGAGTTTCTGCTCTGATATGCACTGTCAACAGTGGGACCTTATATAGACAGGTGTATTTCCTCTGAAATCATGTCAACCATTTGAACTGACCACAGGTGGACTCCATTCAAGTTTTAGAGTGATCTCACAAGGAAATTGGATGCACCTGAGCTCAAGTTAGAGTGTCATAGCAAAGGGGGTGAATACTTATCAAATCAAGACATTTCAGGTTTTTATTTTAAATTACATGTACAAAAAATTCCAGAAGTTTCATTCCACTTTGACATTATAGAGTAATTTGTGTAGATACGTGACAAAAAAATCCCATATAAATGTATTTTAATTTGAGTTTGCAACATCACAAAATGTGACAAAATCCAAGGGGGGGTGAATACTTTCTGAAGGCACTGTATTTGATGACCTCGGGGGACACAGTATTGTGTGCCCACCAGCCTCTATCTTTTCTCTCTGTGCCTGAGATGGTAAGGGGGCCTGCAGCTGTTGAGTCCTGGTAGGTCTGACAGTGATTTAAATACAGACCCCTCAATCTTCAGGGGGCACAGTTGTGTGTAGCCCCATCTTGAATCTACTAGCCAGGTCATTTAGGAAATCCTGCTGTCCTGAAATGCTCTATTGTTCCCTGAGAGGAGCAGCAGAATAACAGCCATGGTACAAACTGAGGTATGACCTCTGCAACACCCCCTAGCCATTTTTTTAAAGACTGATCTTCAGGAGGCACATCTGTGTGTGCCCTCATCCTCTAAACTCCCCTCATCTTTATTGGCTGCTCCTTCCAGGTGTAACCCCCCTACAAATGGGGGTTCCCAAAAAGTCTTCCTTGAGCTTGCCTAAATGCTCACTGCCAGGCTGGTGTCCTGCGTTTTAGCAGTTTAAATGTGATTACCAGAGCCTGTATAGCCTCTGTGTACTGTCTCTTTAAGAGCTGCCTGATTGCAGCATAAGTAATCTGAGAGGTAGCTCTGTTGAAAGATGTAACTATTTGCTGAAAATCATTTAGAGTGATAATGATAATGTAGTTTGTCTAACCTGCTTTCTTTATAGCAAAGACTGTTTTATTTGTCTCCACTGTCTTGGTCCTAGACTGCAAATTGGAGCAACAGTACTGGTGGGACCTAAAATGTAGCTGGACTACAGGAGCTGTCTGAATTCAAAATCTGTAGGGACTGTAGTTTGGAGGTTTTTTGCGCCTTTTTTGCAACTGAAGGGGAGCTCTTGTTTTGACTGACAGCCAAATCAGCCAACCAAATCTTTTGGATCTTGAGGAAATCCTGGGCTGCTTGCAGTTTTCAGTTAGTTCTGAGCTGGGAAGTGAAATGAGAGGAGCTGAAGTGATTCTGAGCAGCAAACCTGAGTGGATTCACATGGGAAAACTGTGAAAGGGCTGAGTTTTTGGCTTGCATGTCTGCTGCTGCTCCTGAGAGGGAGAGAAGAGAATTATTTTGGACTAAATCCAAGTTTATGTGACTAAAGTAAGTTACTGAAGTGGGCCAGGCTCAAACTGAAGAAGACCGAAGATTTTGTTGAATGCGATCGGCCTGTCAGGAGTTCCAGCTACCCTAAGCTCCGGTGTGTGCAGACATTTGTGATTGTGACTGGGAGTGCTTTGCTTGATACAGTATAATTCCGTGAGCACATGTAAATGTGCTATGAGCTGCTAGTGGTTGTGAATTAGTTCTCCACTGTGTGAACTGTGTTCTGCTTGCTGGAAGCTGTATCCAGCCCAAAACAGACTACATCCGAATTTGTCTCCATTTGGTCTGGGCCTTGCCAGACTGGAACAGCCAGACTACCCACTGCACAGAGAAGCCATCAATGAGAGACCTGCCTGGGGATCAGCCCCCCAGCTCCATGCTTGAACAGAAACAACGCCTCTGCGACTCGTGTGAGCCCTGATTCTCCCGTCATTCCAGATCAATCACCTGCAGTCTCGATTTTCGTCCAGCCTGTGTCCAGTCTTGGGTATCATGAGTAAATACCAGGGTAGCTCCCTGCAACAACAGCTTAGTCTGAGTGTGTCATCTGATTGTCTTGTTGTTTCATTTCCTTTATAAACTGAGCCCTCTGGCTCGGATTACTAAATATTTTGAACTGTGCATGTTGTGTTTTCCATCACAGGGCCCCATCCAGCTACAACCCAGGCAGCAGTCTTGGCTAGCCCATGTCTTCTCCACTTGGGTACCCAGAGGTGTGACTGTGTGGGGGACTCGAAGCACATGCATAACTGCTTGATTGATATAACCTTTAAGTTAATTAACCTGATTTTGCCCCCTCCTTGTTCAAGTCCCCTGAATAAATCAGATCCAACTTTTTCTGCATGCAATCTGACTGTGGTTCCAGTTTGTGCTCAAAGTACTGTACTGTTGCCATTTGCTGTGCATAACCTTGTTTTACAGGGGGTCCCCAGGGTCGAGCCAGAGGAACCAGCCCTGGTGGTAAGTGCAAACAGTGTGGGTACTTGTGTGGTGTACCAAGGGTATTGTAAAAGTGATTATTGTACAGTGTTCAGGCCACTAGAGGGGAAAGGGGGGGTTATAGTGTCCCGGAGGGCTGTGCACAGGTTAGCTTGACCCCTACCAACCCTGACCTCTGGGTGGAGGCACCCGTTTCAGAACTCAGGCCCCTTAACCTGCTACTAGCCAAGCAGGCAGGGGTAGTAGCCCTTGGGATAGTGCCACCTAGGGGTTACACATGCCTTCTAACATGAAGGGAGCAGCAGAATAACAGCCATGGTGCAGGCCTACATAAGGCTTCTGCAATCCCCCCATCACAGTTTTTTTTTTTATACATGATCTTCAAGGGCACAGTTTCCAACCCCTCCCAAGTCCATTGGCTGGTTGTTCACCCAGATTCACGTTTACGTGACAGAGCAACAGAATATTACATATTCAGTGATGGGCTGGGGGGCAGAACTCATGTAAGAGCTTCTTTTGTAATTAAACACACTCCCATGACTCCTCTTCCCCAATGTTTCATTCACTGATGATCACCAGGTTGCTTGCTTGCTCTGCTCCTGCTTCAGTCACCCACATTGATATTCTGTTGCTTCCCCATGCAATAGGCTATCAGGGGGAGCAGCCAACAATGTTAAGGGGAGTTTGGAGGATGGGGGGCACACACAGTTGTGCACCTGGCAGACAAGTTCAATATTTTCATTGGAGGGAGGCAGAAGATGTTAAAGAGGATATTTAACATTAACAAGAACAAAAAAACACTTTAAAAAGAAAAAAAAATCAGACCACAAATAGGGTCAGATACAAAAATAAAAATCAGACTAAAAATAGGGTCAGACCAGCACCAGCTCGAGTCTGGCATAATGGAGTTGGACTGGCAGTTCCTGACTGTCTCAAATCTGTGACCTGACTGTCTGCACACCCTACTGCAAGTGAAGATTAATTATATATTTTGAGTCAGGCCATTGCATATCTCTTATTTATATTTATAAGAAGGGTCAAGATGGCTGCACAGTTATTACTCTCTGATTGGATGAAGCAGGTCACCTGAAGTGCCTATATGTACTCACAAATGCACAGTGCTGCATCTTCTATGCCAAAATGTATAATACTAGTCCATTTTATAAGTATAAAACCCCATTCCATGGTGTCACATTCATTGGGATATACTGGCACTCCTCCGGTGTATACCGAGGAGCACTCAACCCGTGACCTCATGCATCAAGCATACACCAGAGGATTGCCTATATCTCCCAATGAACACACATCCTGTTCTGCATTTGTAGTTTAATTATTCTGTGTTTATTACTCCATTTTCTACTGAAGACATGTGGCATCTGCATGGAAACAAGATCTTGTGCCACAGACTTCATCTCATCCTACATTTCTCTCCTCTGAGCTCATCACCCATTGTTTGTGAAACCACAGTGATTTCTATGGCAAGACTGTCATATCGGGCTCAATTTACAGAAGGGTCGGGTTGCCTATCAAACACATATATGAGGCATGTTAGCAATCCTGTGTGGGAATGCCACACTGTAGAGGTCCAGCGGATCCCCCGCAGCATTCACAGCTGGTGCGTGATCCCAGTGTGCATAAGATCCCCAGCTGCCTGCACAACTACGTGCACGGATGGTCCAGAGGGAATGCCCACAATCTGCATCATGCATTAAGGTGTGGAGTTGGTGCCAACTGTCGGGCAAAGGGACCCAAGTTACATGAGGGGAATCCCTGCTGTAACTGTTATACACCTTCACCAATGACACCAGCTTGTGCTGGCAGGACATGGATTCCCCCCACTGTGCTGCCTCAACCCACCTAGCGGCATGGTAGGGCTGGTGGCAACCATTCAGGTACTTGCTTGCACCTATGGATTTCCCAGCACCTGCACCTGTCAAGAATCTCTTGCTTGTGCAGAGCACGGGATCCACTATGGGACCCAGACCAGACATCCTACTGGGTGCCCACCTGTGTTCTGCGATCCACCCCTCATGCAGCTGTGATCCATCACCGTGCAGTAGCACACTGAGGGGGTGGGGGTGCAGACAGGTACCCTGCGGGTGTTCACGGTTGTGAATACTGTGAACCTTGTGCCTGTCCAGGGCCGCATAGCTACATGAGAATTATATATGCATTTTGCATGTATAATCCACTCTGTAGTCAACAGGGCCCATCATGAACAGTGAGTTACAACATTAGAGGAGGGAAACACAGGAGGATAAGAGTCTAAGACACAAAGATCCTATTTTCATACTAAAGACCTCAGTTATAAAGATTGAGGAGATATAATATCAGACAATTTATTAAATGCACTGTAGGGTGAGGCGTGTCTGAATATTAAATGCTATAACATTTTCTTGGATATTAAAAAAATCACTTTAAAGCTGGTCTGCCAATACAGTTATTGTGCTACTGGTCATGACACCAAGCAGCAACCTGAATACAGGAATGATCTTGAGTCATCAAGGGGTGGATGGGGGAAGGAGAATTAAGCATCCCAGGGGTGGGAGGGCTGTATGCCCTGCAGCACACTCACTACATAGCAGAGGCTAGGGAGGATTGCAGTTGGGTCGGCAGAGGAGGGTGGAGGGATGACCAAATGCTGGCATGATCAAACATTGCTGCATGTGAATCATTTAGTGGCAGGCATCCCTATGGGAGAAAACCATGAGGAGGATGCCCAAGCCCACTGAAGGTGATGCCGGTGCACCCTGCAGGCCCAAGTGCTACCACCATGTCACTCCACCCAGCACACAATGATTCTGAGCAAGTAGGTGGCTAGAGTAAGTCCATAAGAAGGTACTGTAAGTGATGGGGCTGCGGGGGTTCCTTCAGGAGGAAGGCAGACAGGGGGACAGAGAAAATGCTTGCTTTAAAAAATTAACTGTATGTACAATACATTTCCAACTGAAGCCAGTGCAAGGCCACCACTAGACCCCCCCCCCATAACTGGGAACTGTGGAGTGTGATAGTCCCTGTCTAGGACTACAGAACTGGAGCAGAGGAAAGTCCTTTTTAAAATTAAAAAATGGCAGAAGACTGCCTGCTGCCCCATTCCCACTAGATTTCCCTACCATTTGTTTAGAATTTTTGGCCAGGAAAGGCAATCTGAGTTGACGGTTGTTTCCAGGTGATAACTGGCTTTGGGAACAGGAAGGTTAAATGGCTTGCTGATGGTCGCACAGCATGCAAGGGGCAGTTGCAGTATTCAAACCCAGATCTGCTGTGTCTCAAGGTTCACAACTTGGTGCTCTAACCTCTAGGATATACAACCTCCTAAAAGCTGAGCTCCTTCACCTCCCATGGGGAGGATTGTTCATTGTTGCTTGGGAGGATGTTATTATCCTACAGGAAGAAGCAGGGATGTATTACATTACTGGCTAATCTCCTATGGTCCTAACCTATGCACCCCAAGATGGCCAACATGTCTGGAGTCAGTTCATGTGCACCAACACATATACTTACACTGCTTCTTGCATAGCCTCCCAAGAAAAGTGGGACTGGGTTGGGTGATGGGATTTGTGGTGCAGAGGGATCAGGGGTATCATTTCTCCAAAACCATAACTATTGCAAGGCCATAGATAAAAAAGTACCAATTAGTCATTGGCGACTTCCATTGTTTCATATTTCTCATAAATCCCAGGTTACATTGTTTCCATTTTGCAGGGATGAGGACATAGAGCCACCCTCCTCTTTTTCTCATCCCTGCAAGGTTTTCCAGGGTGTCCAGTGACTCACCACCCAGAGAACTTTAGCCCCTACCCTTGTCCCCAGTGGCGGCCAGTAGTTCAGGCACCAACCCTCTGCTCACCTTGGTTACCCCATTGTCTGAGTCATGCAACTACAATATCAATTTACTAGCTGGTATATGTATAAATATAGGATTTTTGGGATGTCTTTGAAAATCATGTAAGTACATTTACAGTAAAGTCAGGTGATTTTTCAGAGATATCTCACTGTTACAGAATATGATACCCAGGCAAAATGATAAAACCTAGTAGGCAAGTGTACATCACTTCTCTCCTAAAGCACACTGGCCCTGCCTACTGTCTTGAAGGGGATGATTTAAAAATGCCTTCCATCTGCCAGCTCAGTCACCCAACTGCCTATCAGCTAGACCTCACCCACATTAATGTTAAGTTTCTTTTCCATTCCAACTACAAACAAGCATAATATTCATCTGGGGAACACTAATATCATGAACTAATGCAGAATCCAGGTCGATCTCTGATCCCTGCAAAACAACAAATCCATTCAGCCAAGCAAAGTGGTAAAGGTGTGGTCAATTACATAATTAACATAATCAAAGGCAGAGGCTGTTTGTTCATCACACTGTCACTCACCTGATGGCAGTTGACTCAAACAGATGCTGCGTGTCGCGCGCACACACACACACACACACACACACGCACAGCGTAACGCTACACACCACACACACCAGGTCGCTGATTCATAAAATGAGGAATGACTGGTCCATACTCTTGTGTACACAGAAACATTTAAAGGCATAAAACTGATTATATAAGCAAAAATGCAACATATAAAGAAAACACACATTTCTGGACCTGTCAAGTGTGTTCAACACTACATCAAAGAGGATGGAATCCCCCAGTGATTTTTTTTTAGTGACTGTCAAAAGAGAAAGAAAAAATAAATTAAAAATGTAAAAAAACTGTAATCAATCTGAAAATTCACTTTATTAATTGAAGAACTTTTTTATTTTATTTTACATTATCTCTTCTGGGCACACACAGGGGCGTATCTATGCCTTGTGCTGCAGGCCCTGGCCAAATGCCACTCAACCAACCCCGAGACCCCCGCATGGATTACCCCCCCATGGTGGGGCCAGGAAGGGAGCCCCCCTCCCAGAACACAATCCAAATCTGGGGAAGGCGGTTGCGGAGGACCAGCAAGACATGAGGATTGAGGCTTCATGGAACTCCTGATGGCCATTTTCCTCTTTTCTTGTCCTCCCTCCCCTCTCATGTTTGGCATGAGCATGCATGTGTGGGGGCACCTCCATGCCACACCCACCGGCTGCATGCCTTCCTGTCCTGCATTGCCCCCCAGCCCCCACCAGAGAGCGAACAACAGGCGGGATGACAATCCCTCCCTCTCTGAGAGAGGAGAGCAGTCCTCCGGACGCTCAATCCTCTTTCACCCTTGCCAATCTCCTGTGGCCCGGGCTCATTCCCAAACCTGAGTCACCAGCGTGGCAGAAGGCATGGCATCCAGCGCCTCAACCTCCAGCACCACCGGGCCAATAACTGCAGAACTTTAATTGCCTGGTACTGGAATGCCTGCCCTACTCCTTCTCTTTTGTTACCCTCCCTAAATACTTACACCTGGAAGTGAGCTTCAGCTGGCTGGTTCATTGTGCCTTTACTGATCACCAATTTCTATTTCACTTTATGAATTGCACGGTTAGATTTATTTTCCTGGAAATGGAATATCCTGTCCCCATCCCTTCTCATCTCTGTGCTCCTCTTCACAACCCCCCCCCCATTTTGCACCTGGAAACAACTGGCTCTGGCTCCGTGTGACTGTGCCTTGCTTTCTGAGCACCAGTCATACAAAAATGAATGAAAAGAGTGCTGAAGACAGGTCCTATTTCACTGAGTGTGCTGGGTGAACACCCAACATGCCGCTGCTTGAAGCTCCAGCTTGGGCCTTGCTCTCTCTGGTTTCAGTGTCTGTCTCTTTCCTCTCACCCCCTTTGACTTGACCTTAGAGAACATACACACCCACTCAACCCATTTAGTCTGGTTCTTGTCCTCACAGCTCTGGCTTCAACCCCAGCAAGATCCCCAAATATATAGCACTGCTGTGGGTCACTGCTTGCTTGTATTGTATTCCTTCTCCCCAACAACTTCATGAGGTGACGGATGACAGCTTAGGGGAGTGGCAGGCTGCAGTGTCTATGGCTCAGCATAGGCTGTTACAGTGTCCCCTCTAGTCCTCTCAGATCTCTCTCCTCTCGCACTTGCTCACACCTCTCTTATTAGATGATTCTGACTCACGCTTACAACTTTTTTAAACAAGCAGTGGGGATAAATAATCTGTTTTACATCGGCATCTGCTGAACTTGTCCCTGACTTCCCTTATCCTCAACAAACTTTTTTGCGCTACGACATGAAGAGTGTCAGCAAACACACTCATTGGAGGCAGTGCCTACTGTGTACTGTACAATGGTTGGCTCAGAGCAGGATGGACAGAGGGTGGCTGGCCAAGCAGCCTGACAGATTGAGGGAAAATGAGAAAAAAGAGATGTAGACATTAGAAATTGGGGTCACCCAGCCAAACTAGTGTACTATACTATAGCAGGGATCGCAAACAGACCATAGAGGTTCCATAAAATTCATAGAGGTCATAAGTGCAAATCTCTGACAACCCCTCAACCCCCAAATTATGCCCTTCTTAAAGTTTTGGTGCGTGAGTATGTAAGCTTTCCTCAATAGTGTTTTAAAGTTCTGATGAGTTGCAGTTCATCAGATAAGACAGAAATAATCCAACCTTTTGGGCAGTCAAGGGACCAACAGAAAACATGGTCCCCTTTCCTACTCAGACAAGTTACAACTTCAAATATTCACAAGGTTACAGCTCTTTGCAGATTAATGATGAGGTCCTGCAGATCCTGTCATGAAATCCAGTTGGCCAGTGACAAGGGGTAATTTATATAACACTGAAAGAAACCACAGACACATGGAGAACAGCATGCAAAGAGAAATGCACTTCAAGGAGCACAGAGGCTCATTAAAACCAGAAATTTATAACATTAATTTGTCAAAGTTTGCAATTCTCTTCCACCATCTAGCGCATTTGTGAAGCTCTTACCTTGCAGTAGAGTTAAGGCAAGAAGGGCCTTGGGACTGATGATAACAGAATCCTAGGGGTACTGAATAAATCTCCTCATTTTCTAATCCAAGCAGCACCCCACAGACACGAGTCCTAATTAGCAAAAGCATTGTAGGAGACCTTTACATAAGCCAGTTACAGCTGTTTTGATGGCAGTCCTTTACTTATAAATAGCACAGCTTAAAATGCTGATGTTTTTTTTTATCCATTGCTAGAATCTGGATTTTGCTGGATATTTTTTTTTTCTTTTGTTTGTAATAAATTTAGTTCTTGTGAGTAAAGGGAGAGATTTGATTTATCTGCAGGCCAGGCACAGTGTGGAAGGACACACTGCATTGACCTCCTCACTTATCGATGTATAAGCACCTCTATCCTTTTGCAGAGAATCTCTTTTCGGGTGAGGGTATTTGCTGTATCAACAGGAGGCTGTGTAGCTTAGTGGTTAGAGTGTAGAGCTGTGAACCTGGAGACTGAAGGTTTTAATACTACTGCAGTCACCCGCTGTAAAATCTTAAGTAAGGGCTTGATCCAGAAAGGTGGCCCAGCTATGCACCAATTCACGTATTCAGGAATGTTTCCCACACCACGAATACCAGTGCACTTGCATGTCAAGGGATGGAATGGAGCCAGACACTAGGCATCCAGTCAGATGTCCAGGCTGGTACTGGAGTTGATCACTTGCTTCACGCAGAGCTGGGGATTAGGATTGCTCAGATATCCATTTTGCTAAATGGATATCTTGGATTTCAACAAAAAATTTGGATTTTGGATTTTCAGATCAAGCTCCTAAAAACTCAAAATCATAAATATTAGGATACCAAATCAGACCTGAATATAGAAATCCAATCTGATTTGGCATCTGTTGACATCAGTTACTAGTCCCCCACCCTGCAACTGTGTAACCCCCAGACCAAACTACACCACAAGTCCCAAACTTCTTTCCATCAGTCCTTGTGAGCACATACTAAACAGAAACTGAATTATAATAAAATGAGCCTTCCCCACTGGCACTAAATCAGAACCCACACCCACAGTTCAATTCAGCATCCTACTTTAACACACCCACACCTAGCTTCCACTTCAGCCTCCCCTCTCCCATAGCCCTCAAAACAATGCTGACCTTAGGGTTGAGTCATCACAGTAGAGCTGCCAGAGTCATCAGCAACCAATCAAGTATTACCCTAGGTAGACATCATAATATTTCATCTACCAGGACCAAAGATGACCACAAGCTGCTCCACCAAGGGAATGTAAATTTTGACTTGGGAGCTCTACTATGATGACACAAACCTAAGGTTTGCATTTTTGGGAGGTGTTATGGGGGGGAGGAACAATGGTGTGTTGGAGTGAGGTGGTCAGTTTAACCAAGGGCAGTGGGATGGCAGCTTCGCGCCAGGCTGGGAGGGCTCCTGATTTAGGTGGGTATTTTTTTTTGTATTATGAGGATATAGCTGCTAAGGGCATTATAATAAGAGGAGTCATGAATACAAGACACGAACTAAAGGAACTCTAAACATTCAGTTTCTGGCAAGTATGTGCTTGCAGAGACTTGGGGTAGGAGGAGGAGGAGGGAGGTTGGGACTTATGAGGGGGTTTGGGCAGTGGGGGGTTACATGGTTGCAGAGTGGAAGGTATGTTAGGGGTTAGGATAGTCGGATGTTAGGATATCTGACATGCACCATCTGATGGCATCTGAGTCAAGGATCGGATATGGATTCAGATATGGATTATCCTAATATCAGCCTATACTAGCTTGTATCTGATTTTAAAGTATCCAAGCAATCCTACTGGGGACTGTGCAATATGTAAGTCCTCCAGGAAATGCCATATTCCTTTCTTAGAGGAACCATTTTTAAATGTTTTTAAGACCCAAGCTCTCTTTGCCAGCTCAGAGGGCTGGAGTCAGCTAGTGCTGGATCAGAACAGGTCCCAGGAAGGTCCAGAGAGGGCCAAAGGTGACTTGTGCAGAGGGTAGAGAGGTGTTACCATGTGGGGCCCCCCTCACTTAACACTAACATTTTCCGCAGTCCCTGCATGCTGCAGACAATAGACTGAAATGTGCAGAGCTTGAAATGCTCAAATCCTGCCCATGGCCTGGTCATCCACATAGTGGGCACTGTGGATTTGTGGAGGCCATGGTATGTGCAGAGCAGGACCTTGTTACACCTGCAGCAATCTTGTGCACTCCTACTTGGGTGTTGAGGGCCTCTTGGGCTCTGTGAATCATATCCAGAGACCCTTAACCACTCTCACTCTTTCTATGTGTTTAACTTCTCTAAGCTTTCCTTAATCTCCCTGAATGTCACATAACCTCTCTGTACATCAACTGGAAAACTCACTGCAAGAACAAATCTGGTGAAGCCTCTATCCATAACAGATTGCCTCACTTAAGAAAAGTTTACCTCCTGAACTGTTTACCCAGTCTTAAGTCTACATAAGGTATAAAGCTAGTTCATTTTTATATTGCTTGCATGCATGTGCAAGAAACATAGTGCCATCATCGAGTTTTCGGAGGTGTGGCACCCGTCTTCCAATTCAGTCAGTGTGTTTGCAGGTGCGGCCCCAGTTCCCCAATCACTGTTGCACCTGTGTATGACAGCAGTTGAAAATGCAGTGGCATACAGTTGAAAGGGAGAGCTCCGCTTCAGTGAGCAGAGCTCCTCCCCCCACACACCCACATGCAAGCACACATATTGCGTGTGATGCGCCCCCCCACGCACACACTGTACAGCCGGACGGGGTGCCATCCCCGTCGGCTCCACGCCTCCTCCCCACAAAGCTGTCCAGGTGCCATGCTGGGAGCCCACCCAGCGTGGCAAAACTGTCATAGCCGACGGGGTGCCTAATCCCCATCAGCTAAACGGCTGCATACCCCCCCCAAAAGTTTTCCAGGTGCCACGCTGGGAGCTCACCCAGTGTGGCAAAGCTTGTTATAGGCCGAGGGGTGCCTAATCCCCGCTGGGTCCACGACCCCCAAAACATCAGATGCCACGCTGGGAGCCCACCCCAGGCAAGGGTAGGTTATAGCCGACGAGGTAACTCAATCCCCGGCCGGCTCCAGCCCTCCAAACAGCTCTTTTCAGGCTACCACGCTGGGAGCCCACCCCAGCATGGCAAACGCCCTCATCGTCTTAGTAAAAAATAAACCTGCAAATAAAAACTGTCCTCGGCGCTTTTCCCTGCTCCCTCCCACAACCTGCACCACCCACTGTGCACCCTACTCCCCACACCCCCACCCCATACTTACCTCCGGACTCGTGCGACGATCTTCGTGGACCGAACACGCCTGTACTCTTCAAAGCCGACCGCGAACTGAAGAAATGCCGTAAGCTGTATAATGGGATAGATAGGATTTTTTCAACTTTGCTGCATATCTCAGGCATTTTTGGAATTTTGGCACCAAATTTTCAACATGGGGTTTTTGGGACCCCTCTTCATGAATTCTTTCACTATCATGGCGTTAACGGGCGAAGGGTGATTTGTGTCACTCGGCGAAATCACCTTTCCGGAACTGATTAATGAAACAACAGTGCCAGTGTTCATGAGGTGGGCTCTCAAACAGCTTATGTTGAAAATTTGCGAAAAATTCCAAGAAATTATTGTTTACTAACGCAGCATTACGAAAGTTCCTACTCATCAGAGTCCGCGGAATTCTAATATTTGCACTCCGGATTTTCAACATTGCCATTTTACCACACCTCCTTATGAGCAGTACAGCTGTCATTTTTCACATCGTCCAAAATGCTTCACAAGATGTAGTACAATGGCGCAGTCGGTGTGAAAAATCAAATGTATGGGACACACTAAGAAAATCACAGTGACACTGTTCATGAGCAGAGGTCTTAAATGGCTATTTTGAAAATTTGTGAAAAATTCCTAAAATGACTGTTTTACAAGCGTGCATTGCGCAGTTCCTACGACGCTTGTAAGTTCGCAAATTTTTCATTTTGCACTCCAGATTTTCAACATTACCATTTTACCACACCTCCTTATGAGCAATATAGCTGTCATTTTTCACATGTTGCTCAAAATGTGTTTCCGTGCATGTAGCCAATGGCGCATTCGGTGTCTGCTAATCAATGTTTGGGACAGATTAAGAAAATCACAGTGACACTGTTCATGAGCAGAGGTCTTAAAATGGCTATGTTGAAAATTTGGTGAAAAAATTACCAACAGGCGTTCTGCAATGTTGCTAATAAAGGCATTGAACAGGACTGCCCCAGGACCGATCCTATAGCACCACTGGTACCCCTCTCCTAGACTGCACCCATTACCACCACTCTCTGCCTCCTGTCTGTTAGTCAGTTTCTAACACAGTTTACCACCCTTTCCCCCATGCCCAGCCTACCCAGCTAGTTTATCAGCCTCCTATATGGGATGGTGTCCAAGGCTTTGCTAGAAATCAAAGGTAAACGTTGTCCACTGCCCCACCCTGATTCACTTCCTTTGTCACCCAGTCAAAGAAATCAACCAGATTTGTCTGATATGATGTCCCACTGTGAAGCCATGTTGTCCTATGGTCCTGGGCTCCGGTGGCTTCTAGATGCCCCACTATCCTTTCTTTAAGTAATGTCTCCATGATCCTCCCCACTACTGAGGTGAGGCTGACTGGCCTATTGTTCCTCCTCCTCCCTGCTGCCGGACTTGTGTAGAGGGATCACATGTGCCCTCCTCCATCCACTCATGTTGAATGACTCAGTGAACATGGCTGCCAGAAGTACTGCTATTTCCCTTCGCCGTTCTCTTAATATCCTTGGGTGTATGCCATCTGGTTCCATCGCTTTGTCCATCTTCAATTTAGTGAGCTCCTGCAGGACTCTTTTGCCTTTGAATGGACTATTGTCCACCTCTTCACCCCCTTGGCAACTGCTGTACTGCTGTGGCCCTTGCCCCTCCCACTCTTCTGTGAATACTGAATGGAAAGACAGAGTGGATGTCTTGGGAGGAAGGCATGGAACTATCACTTCCAAATTCCTAAACAGCACATACAAGCAAGCAACATTTAGCATTGACAAATGCTTGTTTTCTAATTCTTTGGTAACCAGGTAAAGCCCATTAGGAACAAGTGCCTGTTTCAGGGCAGCCCAGGAGCACTGGGAGGTTAAGTGACTTGCTCAGAGTCACTCAGTATGCAAATGGAGGTTGTGAGAATCAAACACAGGTCTGCTGTATGTACCGATACTTTCACAGCTCATTACTCTCCAGTTTTCCCCCATCCTACTACAGTACCTTACCTCATACTTGCTATCCTACCTGTGCCTGACAAGGCCTCAGTGGCTGCTACTCAGTGTCTATCTTTAATCTAAACATTATTATATACATCTTAGATCTTGTATTCCCTGGCATACATTGTACAATGCCTGTTACCTTGTCTGTTTGAAACTGCTTATTTTTGTAATAGTTCAATCTTTTGCTTAAGTTCTCATACTATATGTTACCTGTTGAAGTGGATCCTATGAAAAAGAGCTTTCAGTTCATAGGTGTCAATCCGAGAATTCAACAAATAAATAAATAAAAATACTGCCAGCCCCTTACTGGTTCCAATAAAGCCTCAGTTGGGTAATGAAGCAACAGAGATGTAGCCAAGGTGATTACCCATCCCTACCCTTCTATGATCCAGCACAGTTCACTTTGGAGGGTGTAATATCCAGCACGGAAGCCAGACAGGCCAGTACTCATCCCAGTCACTTGTTTGGGTGGTCACTGAATTACACATGAAATAATTTAAAATGATAACCTTACCTCTGGATAGATTTGATCTCTACCTACATGGCTCAAGGTATGAAAGGCAAGAACTCTTACAGTACATTGATAGAGCAGCTGCCATAAGCATGGCTAGTAGGAACCTGGGTTAAGATCAGCCAGGTTATTACAAGGGTCTTATTGCTAATATGAGTTTATTGTATAATTTTTTTTTCTTTATATGGAATGCAGCATTTATGTAACAGTTGGCAGAATTAGTAGTGGGATTGAGTGTCAGTTACCAGTGGGACATACATTTAAGCTGTATTGTTGAAACCAATAATACATGCCCTGATGTAATTGTAACATACAGTAGTTGGCAGATCATGAACAGCGAATGTAATTAGCATTTTCAAATTTTCTTCTGGGGAGTGAAAGGCAGCTGACCCTAAGTGGCCAAAATCAGTGAGTGCAGTGGAACTCGCCAGGATGCTATGTGATATTGCAGAATTCTACAGCAGAGTTACTGCAGGACACAAAGCAATTTCAATGGCACTTAGTCCCATTTGTCATGCAGGAAAGTGTGACACTGCATTGTATCCTGGGAGCTTCACTATAGCATAATGACAATCAATAAATGTTTGCAAATAAGTTTCAAAAAGAGTCTCAGATTTTAAGTTTAATTAGATTAATTAGAACCAGATACCACAGGAATGCACAACAGGCCCACTGTGGCACAGCAGCCGCCACGTGGCAGAAAGAAGGAAGGATTCTCTTAATTTTCCTTCCTGTTTTTAAACAATTTATTTATCCAGGAAAATCTTCAAATGATTTCACCACGAAGCCCAAACATGATGCTAGGCAAAAACATGATGAGATAATGAACTCAAGCAAGAGGAAAAACTGTGCAAAACTTTTAACAAATTACAAACAGCCAAATATCCAATAAAATAAAACTCCCTATATATCAAGGCACGCTGCCTCTTCCTCAGAGGGTAGGGCTGGAGCTGACCCTTTTGTTCTGAGGATTCTATAGCACAAACATGAAGAAGTTCAGTAACTTATGTGAAAGGTAAGGTATCCATGGTGACCTTTTCTGAGTTTTGCCCAGTCCTTGGGACTAGTGAGAATTGACAGCAGGCCATCAGGCAGACTAATGCTTGATGAACGGTCAGGGGTTTTGTTTGTTTTTCTGGACAATTGGAGGACCTTCTGGGGGCAAGGGATGCCTGTATATTTCCAATGAGCTGCCCCTGTGCCAGTAGGGGGTTGGGATTCTGCCCAGGAAATGTACAAGGTGATCAAGAAGGATTTATTTGTTTTTACTTATTTGATTCTGATTGACAGGTAACTTGGAACTTCTTGTCTCCTGCATCATGTAAGAACAAACCTCTGTCCGAAATTAAAAGCATACTGCAAACAGAATGCACTGACATTTGAAACTGTAACTAAACTTTCTGAAACTGACTGTTTGAGTGATCTCTAACAGTGTAACAACCTTCCATGGATCAACAGCTGCTCTCTTGGTCCATACGCTGTGTTCATATTCCTATCTGTCAATGTCAATACTAATGTAATGAGTTTGCACTCTTATCCGTAAATGTCAAAGTCATTGCAACATGCTTAATCACAAGGCACCTTTGAAAATAGGCTCATGGTGGGTGTAAAATTTCATATCCTGTCAAGAAAGAAAGAAAGAAAGAGAGAAGGGGGGGGTAGGGAGGAAGGAAGGAAGGAAGGAAGGAAGGAAGGCTGGCTGGCTACACAAGGCATACATATGTATTTTTTCATGTACTACCTGGGAGAGTTATAATAGCAGTTGAGGAGAAGAGAGAGAGTGGACCTACACCATTATCGAGAGGATGGGGGGGCTGGGACAAGAGATCACCAAGGGCAGGAGGAATTTGCAGGAAAACATTATGGGATGGACAGCAGAACAAGGAAACACCAGGAGAAGTGACTGTTGGTGGGGGAAGGAATTATAGCGGGGCAACTATCCTAATTATATTTAGGCCAGTATGAGAAGCCCACCTAGCAAAATGGGTGAGTTCATTGGTCTGATGCCACTTAGTGCCAGAACATATTGGCACTCACTAAGACCTGGTGGTGGAGAGAAATATCACTGTGATACTAGGATGTAGACTATTATGAAGGGATATGTTGGACAGGAAAGGGGATAGGGTGGATCTCTTAGTGAGGGAGGGAGTCGTTATGGAGGAAAAGGAGGACATTAGGAGGGCAGTGTCACAACGTCCATCTGGACTGAGCTAAGGGGAAGATGCAGTAAAGTTAACCTAGGGTGTGATACAGGCCTCAAATTGCTCAGCTGACCATATCTACATAGACACACAGACAATGATGGCAGAAAAAGACAAAGATCCATCCAGTCTGCCTGAGTTCCCTATATAGCCCTGGGATCTACTGTTCCTCCAGGATCTTAGCCCTCCCACATTCACCCTCCCCCCCCACAATTCTGAGGCCAGGAGAAACCACCATACCCATCATTCTGTCCCAGCCATACTTTAAGCCACTAACAGTATTCACATCCACCACCTCTGCTGGCAGCCTGTTCCATGGCTCCCCAACCTTTCTGTAAATTGTACTTCTTCACATCCCTCCTGAACTTCCTCCTGTTAGCTTCTACTCATGACCACGTGACCATGAGCTACAGTAGTATTCATGTTAAATAGTTCCCCACAACTCACCCAGGTAATTATAGGATGGACTCTTGGTCTGTTCTGCCAGCAGTGTCTATTTTTCTATGAAGTCCAGCTCGTCTGAGAAATTACAAGAGTAGCACAATTAGATGCAAAGATGATCCTGGAGGGACTTCAATCTCTGAGGCATAGATTGTCATCTCAACAGGGCTAAGAATTGGGCTGAGAAACAATTTCTGTCCACCTTGAAGGAATGCCTCCTAGTGCTGCATGCCCAACAGGGGACTAGGTTTGTGGTCGCCTTTGACCTTGTACTGAGAAGTGTTGATGGGGTCATCTCCCATTTGACTGTCAAGGAATTAGTAGGAAGCAGTGACCACAATTGGGTAACCCTCTCCATGGTGATGGGGAAGACTAGCCAGGCCTTAGCCACCAGGACCCAGACCTTCAAAAGAGGGAGATTTTACAAAGTTGAAGGACCAGGCATCCAAGGGTCTAAAGCAGCTGCATGAGGCTGGTAATACAGAGAACATGCGGGACTAACTGATGAAATGACTGGATGGAGCCACAGAGGTCTGCATCCCCATAAATCATAAGGCAAAAAGGACCAGGTGATGTGCCCTGCCTCAACCAAGATGTAAGGTAACTGATCCTGCCCCACTCTCCAGCTGTCCATGTTTCCATGGATGAACAAGGATGTCTATGGACATCAATGGTCATCCTTGCTTTGCCCTTTATCTCAGTCCATCATAAATCCATCATCAAGTTTAGAACTGCACTCCCAGTGCAAGGTCAGGTGCTCACCCTGGGTTTGCTGGCCCAAGGACAGTAATCACAAAAGACTAAAGAGGGGAGAACTCACACAGTTATTGTATGTCCCACATGGAAAAGATCAACCATCAGTCAAAATATCTGGGTTGTAAACCTTTTCATCCAAAGTGTACAAGATAATTCCAAAAGACAATATACAATCCAGGACTGATGCAAATATCAGACAGACTAAAGACCACAGTCGTCCTGGATTGTATATTGTCTTTTGGATTTGACTTCTACACTTTGGGCTTGATTCTCAAAACCCCAAAGTTGATGCAAGGTGCCTGGGTCACATAAAGGTGATGCAAGGGCCGCTTTGCACCAAAACTTAAGATATCCCGATTTACAAAGAATCCTCTGTGCCAAACCCTGTGTACCAGACAAGCCCTGTGCCACGTCTGCACCAAGCTGCTGGGTGTGCCAGGATGCTAGGGGTCTTGTGGCAGACGCAAGCAGCCTTATCTCCAGCATTAGAATTCAGCAAACTCTCCCAAAGGGCACACTTTCAAGTACCATTAGGCCAGCCAGGAATGGTCTAATGATCTGTGCTCCACCCCTGGAGCCCTTCCTGGGCAGGAGTGAACATGTGCCACCACCTGCCTGTGGCATCCCATGCACCCACGACAGCAAGGTATATGCACTGGCATTGCATTTGCCTAGTTCACCACCCCAGAAAACAAAAAAAGAACTAAAGAAGTATATCTGGAGCCCCTTGTGGTATGGTACTCACAGTGGCTCCCACCACAGTGGCCCCTCAGATACCCCTTTGGGGTGCTGATGCCACCCCTCCCTTCACCCATCTGTGTGCCACCAGCCCTCTCCATGCACTGCCCCATCCCCCACAAGCCCGGCAGCCTTCTGGTGGGTCTTTTTTGGGGGGTAGAGGTGCCACCTGACAGTCCCGCAGTGGCAAACCTGTCAGGTGTGCCGTCTTTTTGCCACATGGCCAGGTTTTCTGCAAGCAGCGGGACTTTGGCACCAGGACCCTACACAATAGTGAATAGGGTGCAGGGTCCTGGTGCACTGGCACAAGTCACCATTGGCATGGCTTGTGCAAATCTTTGAGAATCAAGCCCTTTGAAATAAAAGGTTTACAACCCACACATTTTTGACTGGTGGAAGATTTTTTCCATTTTGGTCCTACAAAAACTCTGTGAGTGCTCCCTTCTTTAGTCTTTCATGATAAATGCATCCATGGTTTGTCCATAATTCTTGAACAATACTGGAAGCATAAATGTTTGGAAAAAATACACACTGAACTTCTAAAAGTTGACAGCTATTACTTTTTATATTTTAAAGCACAACATTTGCTAGCAGAAAATAATTCATCATATTGCTTTCTAGTAATAATGTATTTTTTAGCAAAAATATTAATTTATCTATTTTTCTTTTTTTCTTTTTAACATGTAAGATTTTATTGTTATTCCATTTTACATAAATTTGCATCGCCATAACCATACATACAGGTAGAATTAGCACATGTGAATACAAGTCAATCAAGGAGCTCTGATGCAGGCTACCACATATAATGTTATAAAATAGAAGCCCAGACTGTAAGAACATTTATCCATTTTCCTTTCACTATGTTTTAGTCCTGGACTGAGATATGGGGCTTTAAAATGCTATCAAGTCTGTTCTCTGGCCATGCCCACTATGAATAAATTAAACATTCTGATATGGTAATGTGCTGTTTACCATCAGAAATATATGTTAACATCTTCCAAATTTATCCATAGTATGAATCTGGTATGTAAAGTCAAAAAGTAACCTAAACGGACGGGATTTTTAAATATTGATAATGGCTGCTGACTTTAAGGACTTGAGTCATTAATTTTAAAACTGGTAATAAAAGATGTGTTCAAAACAACTCACAGCAATAAGCAATAACAATACATTTTTGATGATTCAATTTATATCAAAATATATTAATGCAAAAAAAAAAACAAGCATTTGTCCATGCCAAATGTTGATTGCTTATATGTGCTGTTTAGGTATGTGGAAGTGAAAGTACCATGCCTAAGAACTGTCATGTGCCCCCCCCCCAGACACCCACTGTGTCTTTCTGTTCAGTATTCACAGAAGAGGGGGAGGGGCAAGGGCCACAGCAGTACAGCAGTTGCAAAGGCATGAAGAGGTGGGCAATAGTCCATTCACAGGCAGAAGAATCCTGCAGAAGGTGAGTAAATTGAAGGTGGACAAAGCGATGGGACCAGATGGCATACACCCAAGGATATTAAAAGAACTGTGAAGGGAAATAGCACTACCTCTGGCAGCCATATTCACCGAGTCATTCAACGCAGGGTTGGTGCCAGAGAATTGGAGGAGGGCACATGAGGTCCCTGTATACAAATCCAGCAGTAGGGAGGGGGTGGGGAACTATAGGCTGGTCAGCCTCACTTCAGTAATGGTGAAGATCATGGAGTTATTGGTTAAAGAAAGGACAGTGGGGCATCTGGAAGCCATCGGAGCCCAGGGCCATAGGCAACATGGATTCACAGTGGGGCAGTCATGTCAGACAAATCTGGTTGATCTCTTTGACTGGGTGACAAAGCAAGTAAATCAGGGTGGGGCAGTGGACAACGCTTACCTTGATGTAAGCAAAGCTTTTGACACTATCCCACATAGGAGGCTGATAAATGAGCTGAGTAGGCTGGGCATGGGTGAAAGGGTGGTAAACTGGGTTAGAAACTGGGTAACAGATAGGAGGCAGAGAGTGGTGGTAAATGGGGCACAGTCTGGGGGAGAGGGGGTGACCAGTGGGGTGCCGCAGGGAGTGGTTCTGGGGCCAGTTCTGTTCAATGTTTTTATTAGTGACATTGCAGAATGGCTGAAGGGAAAGGTCTGCCTGTTTGCAGATGACACCAAGATGTGTAACACAGTGGATACCCAGAGGGGGTAGAGAAAATGGGGAAGCTTAAGAAATGGTTTGAGGACTGGTAACTGAAGTTTAATTAAAAAAAAGTGCAAAATTATGCACCTGGGACACAGAAACCCTGAGGAAAGGTACAGGATGGAGAGGGGAGTTGCTGACAGTCACAAAGAAGGAAAGGGACCTGGGGGTTCTTATTTCAGATGACTTGAAAATGTCAAAGTGGTAAGGCAGCAGGGAGGGCCAGTGACATGCTGGGGTACATAGGCAGGGGTATCACCAGCATAAGGAGGGAGGTAGTGATGCCATTATATAAAACCATGGTCAGGCTTCACATGGAGTACTGTGTGCAGTTCTGGAGGTTGCACCTTCATAAGGATATTAACAGGCTGGAGATGGTCCAGAGAAGGGCGAATGAGATGGCACAGAGCTTGCAACACAAAACTTATGAGGAGAAATTAAGGGGACCTCAATATGTACTCACTGGAAGAGAGGAGAGGAGGGAAAAGAGGGGGGTATGATAGAAACCTTCAAGTACCTCAAGGGTATAAATATAAATACTGAGAAGCAGGAGACAGCTGCTATAGGTGTATGTGCCAGCTTCTGTGTGATATTCTTTTGTTCTTGTAAATCTGCAATCTCCAGTATTTCAGTAACCACATGACCACATTGCTTTCTTTAGGCAATTTTATGCTGGTTGATGCCTGGTGCCAGATGGGTTACAGAAGGCTCACCAGATTGTGTTACCATTTGAAAAACTTCATAGAGTGTTCTTTTACTAGTAAGTGTTTTGGAAAGCTGGTGAAGGTCTCACAATTTTTATTATGATTTTATCTCCTTATGTCTGTCCCCTTTGGTCCCCGCATCCCCACACCCCAACGGTCATCAGTGGCCACAGTTGCAGCCTTCTTCTTGCCAAGATGGTGGGTGAGAAACATAGAAACATAGAATTTGATGGCAGATAAGGACTGATTGGCCCATCTAGTCTGTCCATTTCCTTACCTGATGGAGAAGCTGCAGATTCTAGTTAATCAACAGCTTACTTCCTCCTACCCCCCAGTAGAATTGCCTTATGTCTGTCCGTGAACAGCTGCCTTCACAGTCTGTGAAGTCTGACGTTCAGTGCTGCTTATTGGTCATTTTCCAACACAGGCGAGGTGCTGCCAACCCAAAACTAACTCAGTAGAAGCAGGTTTCAAAGTGGGAAAGAAATGGAGTGAGCAAGAATCAAGTACTCATTCAGATACAGCATCGATTTTAAGATCAGCATACTAGTGTGGACACTGCAAATAGAACCCCAGCTCTTTAAGCAGTCTTATGAAGAGTAAAGGATTCTCAAAGCACTGGGGTTCTGTTTATTGTGGTATAAGTGGGCTGCATCTAATTCAGTAATTTACTGTACCTTACATCTGGATGTATGGTAGGCCCAACTTTAAATAAACACTGCACCTGAATTAACACATGGTGCCATAGAAACATAGAATTTGTCAGCAGAAAAGGACCGCTCAGCTCACCCAGTCTGTGCAAGTGTTCTCTACCTGCCTCTATATGTTACTGCATGTCTTATTCTGCCTGCATCCATCAGGACCTCCTTGTGAATGAGCTTGCTTAATGGATTTTTCCTGCAATGATTGGGAACCTACTCCACTTCCATAGCCCTATTGATCTCCGTTGACCCCCTCCTTCCCCTTTTTCTAATATACCACTATATTTATCTCATGCATGATTCATACCCCCTACCATTTTAACTTCTACCACTTCTCTTGGCAGTCTGTTCAAGGTGTCTACCACCCTTTCAGTAAAGAAATATTTCTTTACATCTATCCTGAATGCCCCCCCTCAGCTTCATTGTATTTCCTTTGGTTTGGGTACTCATCCTCATTTGAAGAAAACTCCCCAACTGTACCCTCTTTACCACTGTGAGGTACTTTGTAGGTCTTGATCATGTCACCTCTCACCCTCCTCTCATCCAGAGTATACATGTTGAGATTCTTCAGCATTTCCTTGTAGGGATTCCTGTGAAAATTCTGAACCATTTTAGTTGCCCTCCTCTGGAAAACCTCCACCTTATATCCTTTCTGAAGTGTGGACTCTAAAACTGGACACAGTACTCCAGATTGGAGGTATAGCAGGGAGTGATAAAACAGCATCACACCTCCTCCTCCTCCTCCTCCTCCTACTGGAGATGCCACTCCTTATGCACCCAGAATCCAATGTGCCCTGTCCATAGCCTTGTCACACTGTACTGCCATCTTGAGGTCCTCTGATATAATGACCTCAAAGACCCTTTCATGTCTAGTGAGTATCAGTACCTCTCCCCATCCTATACCCAGCATCAGGGTTCCTATGCCCTAGGTACATGAGTTTACACTTGTTGGCATTGAACCCCAAGTAAGTAAGAAAATGGAACTGATTTGAATGAATTGCAGGCTTTTAAGCAGCTTTTCGGCGAGTGTGCATGTGTGTGGGTGGGGAGGAGACTCTGCTACTATAACTATTTGCTTTTGATTAGTTATAATGTGCGAACAGACTAACCCTGCTCCCCACTCTGTGTGCTATATCGGAGATAAAAAGCCCAAATAGCATTGGGCCAAGTACTGAGCCCTGCGGCACCCCACTTGTCACTGCTGTGGGTGCCGAGTGCTACCCCACCACCACCACCCTCTGCACTCTCCCCTGTAACCAGTTCTCTATCCATTTAATCAGACCACCTTCCATCTGTACCCCTCCTTCTCCTCACTCTTCTCCTCCTTGGCCCGTGTCCCTCCTCCAGGTAGTCCGCACCCTTTCTCATCCTTATTCTTACCGGGTGGTGGTGTCTTCTGTATTACTCTCAGACCATTTTGCCTGCCCCCTTCCAGGGTTACTACACCTCCGCTTTTACCTGTATCTAGGGTGGTGATTTCATCAGACTCCCCTGTCTGGACCTTTCTACCAACCTCAGTGTTTTGGCCACCCCACCCCCCATTTTTGAAAATCCACCTTAGTAGAGATATACCCCTCTAATCCTGCCTTTTTTTTTTTTTTTACATATTTTCTCACTGGGCTACGACCCCCCTAGCCCTGGCCCCGACATCAGGCCAACCTTCTCACCTCCACAGATTACCCCTGTGGCGGGGTAGTGAGGAGTTTCCCAGGTCGACCCACCAGAGCAGGATCTGGTTGAGGAGGTGCCATTCGGGCGGGCGGGGGTCGGAAGCGCATGCTGCCTGACCATAGCCCATTTTCCACTTTTCTCCCCTTTGCGGTGTGCGGGCGTACAATGACGATCAGGCACAGCATGCCAACATCCGCCACACTCCGCCACCCTTTACTACACTACTGTAGTAGCACTCGCAGTTGTCACCAGGGGCCGCTACAGAGCAGTGGGTTCCTGGATCCCGCCCAGGAATAGGAGAGCAGTCCTCCGGGCCCTCAATCCTATCCTTCCCTTGCCAACCCCTGGCGGCCTGGGCTTGGCGCTCCAAACCCGGGTTGCGTGTGGTACATAGTGTGCATCCAGCACCCAACCCTAGCTCAGTAGCCTGGCAGCAATGCTGCCTTTAATACTCCCTCCCTCCCTTACTGCTCCAGTGTACCCTGTCCCAGCGTACAAGTCACTATTCTCCCAGACCCTACCCCAGTTAGTCATTAACCCATAATGTTTCAGGCACCAATCCCTAAGCCACCGAACTCCCTGCTCTGACTTCCTCGCCATGCTTGCACATGGCACTGGCAGTACTCCAAGAATGCCACCAACTTCCCCACCCTCACACTGCCTCGTTCAAGTACTAAACTTCCCCTCGCTCACTTCCACAGTATCCCCGCCAAGTTGTTTGTACCCACATGCAAAAGTAAATGAGGTTCTTCTTCCCTGTCTGCATGCTTGAGCAACACCTGCCATGCCCCTCCTGCAGTCAACCTGGGACAGCTTCAACACAAATATGGCTGTGTCTTTCCCTTTCACCCATCTCACACAATTCAACATAGAATCCCCCAGGATGAGTTTCCTGCCCTGCACTTCCCTTTTCCTTCTATGCCCTTCCACCACTCCAGTATTCATTCTTCCTGTTCCTTACACCCTGCCAACTGCACCCTCTGTGACTTCTGTATCTGTATCCCTACTTCCCTCACCCCTTCTCTGCCTTAATTCCTCTCAATACCCCTTGAACCCCTTCCCAGCCTGACTACTTCCCTGGGCTTCCTATAGACCTTCCTCCTCCCCTGCTGGTTTTCAACCCTCTACATCCCCACTGTTGTCGATTTAGAGCCCCATTTCCTTCTCCCCAATAATGATGACCTCCCATCTTCCCCTTCCCGTAGCCTTCCTCCTTCAGTCACCACCCCTCCTTCCTTACTAGCCCCTTCTATCCTTTTGTCCTCACTATCTCTTCCCCTACCTTTGCCATCCCTCTCATGCCCCTTGCCCTCCCTCTTCAGTATGTTCCTGCTCCCTCTCTGTCCCATAGCAGAGGTTCAAATTTATTCATAGTCGATACCTGTCTACATCTCTTCCCCTATCAGTCCCCCCCTCCTACTTGTTCTCTCCTCCGTGGCACCCCTAGTCCTCCCTACCAGCAGCCATCTGCTCTCTCCCTAGTATTCTAGTGGTCTCTTCCTGCCCCATCAGGAGGCTCCCACCTCGCCTGGCATCCCTCCTTTCTTCTCTCTTTTCTGCTACTTCATCTGATACTGGGGTCAGTTTCAGTCCCTAGTTATTCTTCCTCCGTCCCCCTTTGCCATCCCCTATCCCCCCCCAGAATGCTTACCATACTCATCTGCCCTGCCACTTACATTCCTCCCTAGCCTCCACAGTTCCTCCCTCAAACTAGCCAGTCATCTACAGACCATACACCCCCCCCATCCACCAAGTCCAGTCCATGATCATGGCAGACCCACACCCTGTACACCCTTCCACCCTTTCAAAAATGCCTGCCCTATTGACATGTGGCACCTACCCCATTTTTGCCCCCATCTTATGTTACGGGCTCTTACTCCCACATTCTGTACCCTATTACAACTGTTAGGCCCCTATTTACTCAAATTCCTGTCCCCCCCACACACTAGTCCCCCTACTGACCCTTGCCGACCAGGATAATTCCGTCTCAAATCTCATCCGTTAGATACTGCATTACTGTAGCAATCCTAAAGCCTCCTTGTCCGTGTTTCACTCCTCAGCTACCATACTTTTTGTTCTCAGCTCTCATATAGTTTCACTTAGCCCAGTTAGAAATCCTATTGCACTCCAAGTATTATTCAGCTCAGTTAGAGAAATAAACAGAACAAATAAATATGTATTATTACAACAATCATAACAGTATAGCTCAGTACTTAGCTCCGTTAGAAAAAGAAACAGAACTTAATCTGTATTATTACAGCAATCCTAAAGTATCCAATCATTGCTTTGTCTCCACTCCAGAGACACTGCTGTAATATATAGACCACAGAAGACCCCAAGGGCAACTAAAGTCCCAGCAGGAGCTCCATTGAGCCGTACTCCCCTCTCTCACCTCTCGCTCATTCTGTTTCTCCCGAGGCTGCAGGCTGCCCTTTTGCACTGGGCTCCTGCTTACATTGGTGCCTTTTTCTGCCCACAAAGGAAATCTGCAGCAGTCCCAACACAGCTCCATTGTGCTATCCTCCTCACTCACTCATTCATTCTGTTTCCTCCTAATGCTGCAGGCTGCCCTTTGTACTGGGCCTTTACCATTGGCACCTTTTCTGGCCACAAAGAAATATGCAACAGTCCTGACAGAGTCTGCTTCCGCTTACTCCCCTTCTCTCACTTACTCCTTCTGTTTCTTCCAGAGCTGCAGTCTGCCCTTTTGTACTGGGATCCTGCCTGTGTTGGCACCTTTTTCTGCCACAAAGAAGTTCACAGGCTGTCCCGTGAGCAGAGTTCGTTGAGGTCGCTCACTCCCTCTCTCACTCGCTATTCTGTTCTCCTGGGCTGCAGGCTGCCCTTTGCGTACTGGGCTCCTGCCTCCATTGGCGCCTTTTTCTGCCACAAAGAAACTGCAGCAGTCCCGACAGAGCTCCATTGAGCTCACTCACCCCCTCTTTCACTTGCTCATTCTGTTTCTCCTGGTGCTGCAGGCTGCCCTTTTGTACAGGGCTCCAGCCTCGTTGGTCCCCTTTTTCTTCCTGCAAGGAATTCACAGCAGTCCCGACAGAGCTCCGCTGAGCTTCGCTCAATCCCCCTCTCTCCTCCTCCCTTACTGGTTCTCCTGCTGCATGCAGGCCTGCCCTTTGTACTGAGGCCCTGCCTGCATTGACGCCTTTTTCTGCCCACAAAAATCTGCAGAAGTCCCGATAGAGCTCTGTTAAGCTCGCTCACTCCCCTCTCTCACTTGCTCATTCTGTTTCTCCGGCACTGCAGGCTGCCCTTTGTACTGGGATCCTGTCTGCATTGGTGTCTTTTCTGCCCACAAAGATACCACGCAGCAGTTCTAATAGAGATCCGCTGAGCTCGCTCACTCCCCCTCCCTCACTAGCTAGTTCTATTTCTCCCAGTGCTGCAGGCTGCCCTTTTGTACTGGGCTCCTGCCTGCATTGGCACCTTTTTCTGCCCACAAAGAAATCCAGAGCAGTCCCAACAGAGCTCAGTTGAGCTCGGTCACTCCCCTCTCCTCACTCTGCTTGATCTTAATCTGTACCCAAACACTGATTTCCCAAAGTGACTGGCGCTGACTCTGCACCGGAAGTGCAAAAAACATTTTGGCCAGGATGCAAAAAATGACAGCTGTATTATTCATAAGGAGGTATGAAAAAATGCCAGTGTTGAAAATCTGGAGTGAAAATACTATTAAATTTGCAAAGTTAAGTATGCTGTGGAACTGTGCCACAACGCACAGTTGTAACACAGCTACTTAATGAACTTCTTCATCACCACATTTTCAACATAGGCATTTTAGGACCTCTGCTCATGAACAGTGTCTGTCATTTTCTCAGTCTATCCTAAAACTGATTTCCCACAGTGATACGCGCTATTTGGGTGCAAGAAGTGAAAACACATTTCAACCAGGTTGTATAAAATGACAAAGGTACTGTTCATAAGCTAGGTGTGGAAATGGCAATGTTGAAAATCTGGAGTGAAAATATTATAAATTTGCAAAGTTATGAGCGTGTGTGCAAACTGCAAGAATGCACGGTCATAACAGAGTCATTTTATGGACTGTCATCACAACATTTTCAACATAGGCATTTTAGACCTCTGTTCATGAACAGTGTCACTGTGATTTTCTTAATGTGTCCCAAACACTGATTTCCCACAGCAACCATGCAGTTCTGCGCCAGAAGTGTGAAAACACATTTTGGCCAGGATGTGAAAAATGACAGCTGTACGGTTCATAAGGAGGTGTGGAAAAATGCCAATGTTGAAAACCTGGAATGAAGATGTTGCAAATTCATGAAGTTAAGAGTGTGCGTTGCAACTGTGCAATGCACGCATGTAAAACAGTCATTTTTTGGATTTTTTTCCACAAAATTTGCAACATAGGCTTTTTGAGAACCTACCTCATGAACACTGACACTGTCATTTCATTAATCGGTCCTGAAAGGTGATTCCTCGCAGTGACTGCGAAATCACCTTATGGGACAGAATAATGCCATGACAGTGGCTGAATTCATGAGGAGGGGTCCCAAAAACTGCATGTTGAAAATTTGGTGCCAAAGATCCAAAAACTGCCTGAGATATGCACCAAAGTTGAAAAAAACCTTTTTATGCCATTATACAGCTTACCTGCATTTCCTCAGTTTGCAGTTGGCTTTGAAAAGTGCAGACATGTTCCCAGTCTACCAAAGATCATTGTGCCAGACTCTGGAGTTAAGTATGGGGTGAGGGGTGGTGTGGGAAGGCAGGGTGTGCAGAGGGTGACTGCAGGTTTGAGGGAGTGGCCGCCGGACTCGGCAAGGGACTGTTTTTTTTTTTACAGAGGTAAAAAAAAAAAAACATTGCGGGACTTTTCTTTTTACAGGGACATTTGGCACGCTGGGGTGGGCTTCTAGCGTGCCACCTGAGTGTTTTTCTTGATGGGGGCTGTAGCCGACAGAGGACTGAGCACCCCCGTTGGCACTTACAGGGGTGGTGGATGAGCCAAGGGGGATTGGGCACCCCCCTCAGCAGACTACACATTGTGGGGGGGTATACATTGTGCCGATGGGGAGAGGGTTTCCCTGTCAGCAAATTCAGTTGGGAAGGGGGACTGAAGCCGGCAGGGATTGGGCACCCCGTCGGCAAACAAAGACGGGGACAGTGTATGATGCCGAGGGGGATTGGGCATCTCCCTCAGCCTACAACAGAAACATGGGGGTGGGGAGCTTATGCCGATGGGGACTGGGCTCCCAGTCAGCAAACTGGGTCGGGGGCATGGGGACCACCCTGCAATGACGGGTCGCTCCCTCATTGCAGTAGAATGGCTGATACTGCAATGACGAGGGGGCCCCTAATTGCAGCGGCTAAAATGTTTCAAGGTGGTGGCACACTAGCTGAACTAGTGTCAGTAGCAACGTGTCACTCCATTGGGGGAAGCGGGCCAAGCCTCAAAAGGCAGTGGGGGCATTGGCCACAACAATGCCACACCTCCACAACTGCTTCTGCAGCAAGCTGCCGCAACATGTTTCTTGCGCATGCATGCAATCAACATAAAAACTATATGATGAGATTTTGAAGACTTACAATCAGCATTGCATTTTCTTTTCTTTTGCTCATAAGATTTTCTACCTGACAATGCTTAGTGGTAGTGCTGTGTGGAATGTGGAATTCTGTGGCAAATTACTGTAAGTACGGAATGACCATTCTGCTGGTGGAATTTCCACCAAAATTTCTCTGGTTCTTCTGTGGAATACTGCATACTGTGATCCATGGAATAATATTCAATTGAACAGCATTTTTCCAAGGAAATATATTCTACAACTATTTCTGCAGAAAATATTGAGATCTGTGGAATAATATTCTGCAGAACAGCATTTTTTCTGTGGAAAATCATTCCACAACTATCTTCTGCCCCGGAATTCTGCTATTCTATTTCTGGTGAAATTAGTGGAATTTTGAAAATTCCATGGAATTTCATTGCGCTGGAATTAGAAAATTCCACACAGCACTACTTGGTGTAATGTGTGGAAGGGTACTGTACCAGGAGGCTGACATGGCTAGTTCCACATCATCAGCCCTGTGCCCCTACTGTCTGTTGTATCACAAATGACCAAGAAAAGTCAAAAAATGTTTGCTAGGCCTTTTTATCCTCACTTCAGCAGAGCCGCTGAGCTGATGAAAGGACTGGGAGCACCCAGAGGGAGGGAAAGTGGATTGTCTGTGGGACAAAAACCCAAAAAAGGAAAAAAAAAACAAGTTTGTTACAAAATACTGCTGTAATTTTGTGTTTATGCTGAGTAGGTGGAAAATGAAGGGGGAAATGGGGTTACAGAGTGCTGAGGGAGGTTCATGAGGTCACTGAATAATGTGGCTGTGATCCTCCTATGAATTACTTAGAGTCCCAAGTGAGCCTGAAGCTTGAGCAACCCTGAAGTCTGAGTGCCATGAAGCAAGAGTGTGGGGTCTACCTAACTGGCATCTGGGGCGATGGTAGGACATCTGTAGGGAAGACCACAGGATGCAGGAGATTCAGCCCGGGTGGTGGGGTGAACCCTTTACACTGAAAGGAATAGTGACTGAGAGAGAGTAGGAGGGGAAGGGATGAGTAGAGACAGGGACTGTAAATGTAGGAGTAAGTACTGAGGAGGTGTACCTGGGATAATCTTGCAAAGGCATGATGAAGTAAAACTATAGCTACTCCCTATCTGAGATAGACCTATGGAGGAAGAATAAAGTGGGAACTACAGTCACTACAGTTTGGGATAGGCCTACAAAGGCAGGGTAAAGTACAAACTAAAGCTACTACCTATCTGGGGTAGGCCTATAGAGGCAGGAGGAATTAGGGACTACAGCTGCTCCCTATCTAAGGGTGGTCTGCATTGGTAGGAAAAGGCAGAAACTATAGCTACTCCCTATCTGGGTAGGCCTGGGGAGGCAGGATAACATTTAGGGACTATATGTGTTCCCTATCTTGGGTAGGCCTACAGAGGTGGGTTGCTTAGGTGAATGAGACTAGGAGACTGGAACAGCACTCTAACTAGTGAAGGGAGTGAAGGGAGTATATAGGCCTACATATGGAATGGAAGGGGGACAGCACAAGACAGCCAAAAGCATAGCAGGTGATAGTCCAATAAATAGTAGGTGGGGAGGTAACATATACAGGCAACAGGAGGGTAGGGGCTAAGATGATGTAAACACCTTTATTTTGAATATTCAGCAGAATATTTTTATTCAGGGACCCAAATATTGGGATCTTCAATATTGCCACAGTTATTCATGTTGGGAGAAAGAAAAACAGCCTCCCCACACTCCCTCACCAGTCCTACTGCATTAAAAATAACCTGCTGTCCCTCCACCCTCTGCAAGGAGTTAACTTCCAACCCCAGCACCCATGATTTGAAGATTAAGAAGAAAAACTCCCACAAGAGGTGACTGCCACAACCCACCCACCTTCATGGCCAGCTGCAGTCTCCTCTTACCATACTTCTTTCAAATAAATTAACACCCTCATCCCCCTGGACAGGAGCACCTAAAGTCCCACCTCCCTCCACCCCCAGCACCTGAATTTCATATATCATTAATAGAAGTCCCCCAGGTGAGAAGGTGACTGGCATAACCCACCCTCCTGAACAGCCTGCCACCTTCTTGTGAATGATGCCTCACTTGCTCGCATTGTAAAACAGCTGATTGTGTGATAAGAAGGGAAGGGGGAAAGGGAAGCAGAAAGAATGGGAGGACAGAGAGCAACTAGGAAGGGAAACACAGGAGGTGAAAATGAGAAGGGTAGGGGGAGGACAGAGACAAGAGTAGACTACAACTGGAAAGGGGAAGATGGGTGGGGTAACTGAGAAGGGTAGGGGAAAGACAGCAAACAGGAGTGCAGATGGAGGGAAGAGGTGGACCAGAAGGGGGGGGCGGAGTAGGAAGGAGAGTAATATGGGAAACAATAACTTCAGCAGGTAGGGGGATAGGACAAGGGGAAAGAGGTGAAAGGGTCATAGTACTGGGAGACTCAATAGCGAAAGGGGTGAGATGGGAATAGAGGGTGGAACTTCACCATAATAGGGGGGTGGTGTGCATACCGGGAATGATGGCAGTGTGTGTGTGCATGATGATAGGCCCTCTCACACAGCGAGTTGAGTGGAAAACTCATGTGATAGTGCACATGGGTACAAATGAGCTAGGGGGATGCAAGATATGGACAACGCAGGGGAGGGTCAGAGCAGTGGGGCAGATTTGCAGGGTGTGATAGGGATGCGCTATCTGATGAATGAAGGACCAACAACATTTTTTTTTATTGTTTCATTCCCTCTTCTGAGTTGGCGGGGAATGAAAAATAAAGGGGCAGCTAGCTACAGAGATACTGTAGCTGTCCCCCGAGCTGATGAGCTGACCACTCGGGTCAGATGTAGTCAGTTCTTTTTATACTGTCTGTTACCATAAAATATGATGCCATTTGAATAAGAGGGGCTTGTGCCAATTTAGAGAGTAACATTGATTTTAAGGAAAATGAAGAGAGATGCTGTAATAATCTAGGTGTGTAAACATGTTATACCTTATTTTCTAAAGAAATATGATCTCATGTCAGATGAGTCAGGCTGTCTGTTTATTTAGTATGAGTCAGCCTGCCTGTGTTTACTAAGAGAATTGTGAGTTAGACAGGTCACATGGTGCTGACATCATCATAGGCAGGCATAAAACCTACCCCTGAGATGCAAAACAGATGTGTCATTCAGTGGAGACCCGACTCTCATAGAGGAAGCATCTCATAGTGCATGCAAGTTTTCAAGCGTTAGGAATCTATTTGGCCAGAACAAAGACTGGAAGTTGTGCACTGAGGAAATTAGCACTGGCTCTGCAGAACTGCAGGACTAATCACCTATTTCCTTTCTGTATATTTATTATTTTATTTTGGAAAAAAAATACTACAAAGTGCATTCTACACCTTTTAGCTGAATCTGTGCATCTGTCTCACCCACTAACCTTCACACAGGGGGTAGCTAGGTTGGCAGCCTTCTTGGAAGTACTACTTGTGCTGAGAGCCAGGACAGGAAGGAAGTGTAGAATAGAAGACTTTAATAGCTGATTGAGAGAGTGGTCCAAGGAGGAGGATTTTAAGAGCATAAGGAACTAGGAAGGAACCTGGATGGAATAAAACCCTGTACGTACCAGATCAGCTACACCTAAGTAAAGGGGCATTCAGGGTACTCATGAAAAGTACATAGAAATATATTGGCAAGAGTCTGCATTTAAACTGGTAGTGGGGGTGAGAATGGATCCTTGCACCTAGGGTCTCCGGGAGGAGGGGGAAGATAGGCCTCCTCAGGTTGAACTGGCAGCAGAATCAGTGAAAGAGGGGAGAACAGAGAGCAGTACGGGGCATGGAGAAGATGGTTTCTAAAGGAAGGGGTGCTCAGGAAAATTACCTGTGGGATCAAATAGAGGAGAGATGTGAATAACTAGTGGAGAGCTAGGGGTCAAAGAGGACATGGGGGAAGAGAACAAGAGGAGGAAGGGGGAGGGAAACAATGTGGAGGAAATGAGAGCCACTGAGTCATGGAAAAGGTTAGTTTCCCTCAATGCTAGAAGCCTAGGGAACAAAATGGATGACCTGCAGGCACTGATGTTGGAAGAGAAATTGGATAAAGCTGCAGTCACTGAGACATGGCCAACTCTGTACCATGACAGGGACCTCTGTGTTCCAGGACATAAGCTATACAGAAGGGACAGGAGAAAGAGGGAATGGGGGGAGTAGCAATCTATGTAAGGAGGGCATTACTACCATAAAAGAAGAGACCAGGGAAAGGAAAGTGAAGGCACTGTGGGTGCAACTCTAAACTATGAAAGGAAGGAAGGCGAGACTAGAGATAGTATATAGGCTACCTAACAAGGATGAGGAAAGGGACAGGGAGTTGAGTACCATGGTGCAGATGCCTGCGAGTAAGGCAGAGATTGTGATAGTGGGGGATTTCAATTTGCCTAAGGTGGATTGGAGGGGTCCATCCACAACCTGTAACAAGGGCCAATTTTCCTGGATACAGTCCAGCATGGGTTTCTGGTTCTGGGGGTTAATGAGCCCACAAGAGAGGGGGCCATCCTGGATCTGGTGCTAAAAAATGGGGAGCATGTCCATGACATCAAGATGGAGGAGACTCTGAGGGGCAGCAACCACCCAATAGTCTGGTACAGAATGAATATGAGTAGGGAGTCCACAAGTACTTGGATGAAGGTATTAGACTTCAGAAAAGCTGATTTCAAGAAGATGGAAGAGGTACTAAGGGGTCATCTAGTTAGCTAGAAGGTATGGGAGTGGATCAGAAGTGTTCCTTCATCTAGGAAGAGATAGCAGCTGCCACTACAGAGTGTATCAGACAGAAGGGAAAAAACTCCAAAACTAAGAAACCAAGCTGGTTTCATGGGGATGTGTCCCAGGTGGTAAGGGAGAAGAGCACAGCATACAGAAAATTTAGGAAGGCCCAAAGGGAGGAAGATAGGGAAGAATACTTGGAGAGGTTTAAGGAGGCAATCAGATTAGTCATGCTAGCCAAGGTCAGAAAGGAGCTGCAGATAGAGGGACTAGAAGGGAAGAAGGCCTTTTCCAATACATTAAGGAAGAAGGGGACAAAAGGAGGAACAGTGAAGTTAAAAAGGGGAGAAGAGGGTGTAGCAGTACAGAGAAGACGGAAGTATTGAAAGAATACTTTGCTCTTTCTTTACAAAAGAAAAAATTGACTCGGGTGCTGCAAGGGAGGAAGAAGTGGGGTGAGGGGTGGACCGGGTGGAAGACAGGAGCCCTGAGGAAAAGTGAAAAGAGAGATCATTGCCCTCAATGTTGTTGAGTCCCAAAGTATGAATGGCTGAGGGAGCTGCCAGAAGATCTGGCAGGTCCAATGGCAGGTCACTTCAATAGCTTGTTGGAAATGGGGGGGGTGATAACATAGGAGTGGAGAACTGCACACGTGGTGCCATTCTACAGAAGTGGGCACAGAGATGACCGGAGCACCTACAGGCCACTCAGTCTGACCTCAGTTGTTGGTATACTTATGAAAACTATCCTTAAGAAAAGACTAGTCAAGTATTTGAAGGTGAATGGTCTCTAGAACTAGAGGCAGCATGTGTTCACAGCAGGAAGATCCCATCAGACCAATTTGATCAACTTCTTTACTGGGTCTACAACAATAGCAAACAAGAGCCAGGTGGCTCACATATTGTACTTGACTTCAGCAAGGCTTTTGACTCATTGACCCATAAGAGGTTGATCAGGAAGCTGAAGAACCCAGGGGGGTGGGGACTAAATTAACTTGGTGCACAGCAAATTGGTTGGGAGGAAGGACTCTAAGGGTGGTGGTGGGGGATGGAGCTATCCAATCTGAGGTAAGTCACTGGTGGGGTACCACAGGGCTTGGTGCTTGGCCTGGTGTTGTTTAACGTGTTTATAAGTGACACTGGAGACAACTTAAAGGGCAAGATCTGCCTCTTGGTAGACAACACCAATCTCTGTGGGAGGGCAGACACTGCTGAGGGGACTGTGCACCTCAGTCACTCACAGTGCACACATGACTTTGTGGAGATCATAGCACAAAAAGCACATGCTTTCCTAAAAGTTATGTGTGCAGTATGTGACTAAGGAAAGAGAAGAGAGTCAAGAAGCTTGAACAGTTTTAATGTTATAATGGTCAGTTTGTAGAAACGCGGGGGCACGCTTCCAGTAACAAGAGCCTTTGTCAGTGGAAACGTGCTCACGCTTCATGACAAACTGACCATTATAACATAAAGAAACATCTGAAAGCTGCCGGACATTCACTATAATGGAGCACGCACTCCGCGCCTCCTGGCATCATGTCCTAACGTTGCTGAGAGCGGGAGCAGAATTGTGCAGCTTCTCAGAATGGGAATTCTCCATGATGTGACACACTTTAATGAAATTATGGGTGTTTTTGACAGAAATATATTGTACTATGTAAGGACATGTGAAGCAAGAAAGATTCCCTTGAGGTAAGGCACCCATATATTGGGTGCAACACCATAATAACTATGTAACTTGGTGAATCTCTGTAAAGCAGCAGTGCAACAATCTGTTGAAAATTTTAACCTATTCTTTTTAATGCTCTTTTACATTGCCACTATACTTACAACCTGACTTTTATGATACTATAATTTCCAGTATTTGAGTCTGCTTTGCTACTTTTTTTCATGTCTGAAATAATAAAAGGAGCACTCCTTTTAATACAGTGTGGATCAGGTCTTTGTCAGTATTTTCCGCTGCTTTTCTCCATCGGTTGTTATATATCACTTCTGTTGTAAAATTAACAGTTATGCAGCAGGCAGTGTTTTATGACCTCACAGAACAATATTTATTGAAAAACAGCTGCAAATAGTGCTAAAAACCTTGTCAGAACAATATTGAAAGGCATGCTCCTTTCTTTTTCAGAAATGAGAAAAAGTAGTAAAGCAGAGCAGACAGAAATTGAGAAAAGAAGGGTATCATTCAAGTCATGACTCAGAGGTAACTAGTGACTGGCAATGTAAAATAGCATAAAAAAGTACAGGTCGAAATTGTCTCCACATTCTTGCAATGCTGCTTTAATTTATAATTTAAGTATGACATCATGTGCTCACAATCACAACACACAAAATACATCTGTCTTGTGTGCATAACATTGACAAGTGGTAACAAAGTGAAATGGGAGCGTTGCACCACATGCAAAGTCCACCAGAATTAATGGCACACTCAGTCATGCGCACAATACTCACACAGAGTCCCCAGATTTTTTATGCATGCCCAAAATGCATCTGTCTTGTGTGCATAAAATTGACAAGTGGTATTGAAGTGAAATGGGAGCGTTACACCACATGCGAAGTCCCCCAGAATTAATGGCGCACTCAGTTATGCGCCCAGAACTCACACAGAGTCCCCAAATTTTTTCTTCATGCCCAAAATGCAACTGTCTTGTGTGAAGAAAATTGACAAGTGGTAACGAAGTGAAATGGGAGCGTTACACCACAAACAAAGTCCTCTCAGAAATGATGACCATGAGTGAACTGCAGCTGGTCCAATGTGTGCTGCGATTCCCGCAAATGCAACGTGATCATCTCAACCAGATGGAAGGGTGCCCTGTGTCTGTACACTAATAGCCTTGGTGAGTTATATATATATATATATTTATATTTTTATATTTATATTTATACTTATATATATTTATATTTATATATATTTATATAGGTATATATGTATTTATATATAAATGCATATATATTTATATTTATTTATAGTTATATATATTTATTTATATATATTTATATTTATATATGTATATTTATTTTATTTATATGTTTACATATAGTAGGTGGGGTTGACATATATAGACATGTACTCACTGTATTGTTTTGTGTCACAGGTCACAGATACTGTTGGTGTGCACATTCCAGTGCTTGATGACAACTTTTGCATAGAAATTTGAAATGGATAACTCTAGCCAATGAAGGTAAGTATTTTTTTGAGTGGTGGGGAAGCATATTTGCAGGTTTGTCTCATTAACGGTTTCTCATTTGTTACTTCTTCACAGATTTCATCTGCATCCTTCTCGAGTCTGGTTGTTAATGATGATTGTCATGATCATCGATTGAAACGACTTCTGTGTGTTGCATGTCTGCCCCAGCCCTGGGGGGGGGGGGCTGATGTTGAAGAACTTCTTTGGATAAGACAACTATGACACAACAAAGCATCTGGAAGTTTCCTTAAAAAAGAAATGAATGACTTCTTACAACTTGATTGTCCCTGGTTCTCAATCTCAAGTCAAGTTACATTTCAAAACCACATCTTGTCAAGTAACACAACCTGTGTGCAACTTTTTCAACACTGTCATGGTTGCACAGCTGCAAGTTCAGAATACAGTGCATGATATCTTGCAGAAATAGTTTTGGCGACGTACACATGTCACCTAGTTTATGAATCATACTCAGTCGCATTTGTTGCAGTATTCTTGATACTTACCAGAATGGATTTGAAATGGATATTCCATAGGTTCCTGTGTACGACACAGCTGCAGTACTATTCATACCGACTTTCAACAAAGGAGAGTTTTTTGTTAACCTGTAAAAAAACAAAATAAATTTACCATATGTGTTTGACCATTGCAGCTCAGAAAAGCTACAGAAAACAAAACATACAGCTAAAGGAAGTTAAATAGCATAAAAAACATTAATGCACGTACTCACTTTATAGTTTTAATATTAAGAAACTTTGTGCCTGTGGCTGATGGATGTGGTCTCCTGTTTGACTCCCCTTGCCTTGGCATGGTCAGTGTAATGGGGAAACATTGTCTGAATGACACTGGAAGTGGATGCTGGTGGTGATAGCTGTGGCACATGATGACATTCCCTGTGATATCTTCCTGCATCTGGTGGTGGTGGCAGTGGCTAACATCAGTCCCAGTGGTGGTGGTCCGGGGACGGTCAAACTCATTCTCTGTAGGTGGCAGTGGCTAACATCAGTCCTGGTGGTGGTGGTCTGGGGGCAGACAAACTCATTTTCTGTGGCGGCAGTGGCTAACATCAGTCCCGTGGTGGTGATCTGGGGCTGTACACAAACTCATTCTCTGTGGTGGTAGTGGCTTACATAGGTCCCAGTGGTGGTGGTCCAGGGGGGTGGACAAACTCATTCTCTGTGGTGGTAGTGGTTAACATCAGTCCCAGTGGTGGCGGTGGTCCGGGGGGTGGACAAACTCATTCTCTGTGGTGGCAGTGGCTAACATCAGTCCCGGTGGTGGTGGTCCGGAGGGGCAGACAAACTCATTCTCTGTGGTGGCAGTGGCTAACATCAGTCCCAGTGGCAGTGGTCTGGGGGCAGACAAACTTATTCTCTGTGGTGGCTGTGGCTAACATCAGTCCTGGTGGGGTGGTCTAACTCAGGGGCACACCACCTTTTAACAACTTCAGTTAAAACCTGCTAACATTAACCACATCACCATCCTCATAAAGAAAGCTGCTCTTACAGTCATCTATGTCTGAAGTCTGACCACTGGGAAATTCTTTCTCCATTGTGTCATCATCTACATCAGTGGTGGGCCGTTTCATGCTGCCATTGCCAGTGACACCAGGATGGTCCATTTCTACATCACCAAAACTGCCATGAGTAGCTGGGATATGAATACCGAGGTTGCAGTCTATGCTGGTATGTGTCTCACTCATTTTTATGAATGTTAGCAAACTAACATTTGCAGGAGAGAGGTTTGTCCGATGATCCCTGACTATTGCACCTGCTGAGCTGAATATCCTCTCGACACTTACACTGGAACGTGGGCATGTCAGATACTTCGGTACCACTGAAGTCAGCTCTAGCCATTCACTGACCTTTCCACACCAGTACAAAAGAGGATCATCAGTTATTGACAGATGCCTGTTTTCAGACAAATATGACTCAACCATTCTCTGTGCCGTACTAAGTCCAGTGGTTGATGCATTATCCTGTTCTCCAGAATCATTTATTTCACAAATCCCCACTTGGGACAAAACCTCCCAAAACAGGTTCATGCCAACCGCTTTGGATGACAGACCACCTGGAACTGTAGTCCCCTTCCCCTTACAGAATAACCTTGATGGTCCTCCAGGTACACCTTCAGCCGTATTATGCTGCTGAGGTTTGCTGACCTTGGCACGTGACGTCTGTGCCCCATGAACCAAGCGCACCAGTTGCCCACTGACATTTTTAACCTGTTCAGGCCCTCCCTCCAGTACTGAGGCATTCCACGTTTGTAGCGTGGGTCCAGCATTGTTGCTATGGCAAAGCTGACACTACGCTGAATACTCAAAATTTGATGATTCTGTTTGAATACTGTCACCATTCATGATGCATTTCACCACATTTGACCCATTGTTACTTGCTATGAATCCAGCCTCAGGGACGGGGTTCAGCCACTTGTCAATTTCAGTCAGTACCACGTCCAACATGTTTTCACCAGTGTGTGAACAGGTCACATTGTGCATAGCAATCATTGAATGCTGTTGAATTCCTGGAAGATTGCTACCACGACACTTCACCTTACTGCACTGATTATTCACACTACCAACATCACAAACAACACCCAGCACCTGCGCCCAGTGTGCAGTTATACACAAATATGAACTCCCCGCTGTTTTGCCACTTGTCCACATATCCATACTTAAATGGATGAATGGAGAGGAGGAATGTTCAAGGGCATGTCTTACTGAGTCGGACACAGTACAGAACAACTCAAGGACAGCACGGGTAGAAAAGTATGTTCTGAGTGGGACTTTCCATTTTGGACAAGCATGTGCAGCAAACTGCCGGAACCCAGAATTCTCCACAAAGGAGAAGGGCAAAAGATCATTTGCCAGCATTTCAGCTACAGCAGCATTAAGTTCTCGTGACACTGTATGATTGGGTGGGTACTTCAGCTTATGCAAAAACACACTGTAACATGGGCTGACTTAAATGTTTTACATGGAATGTGATGACAATGGTTCTGCTCTGCAATGGCAGGGGTGGAGTGTGGACGTTTGATGAAGACGGTTGCACAGGTGATGATGACAAACCCAGAAATGCAGTTATTTTGCCAGATTTGCCAACCGTGGTTGATGCACCACTTGCACTAGACATACTGCATTCATCACCACCACCACCAAAACTGCTGCTCTCACCAGCACTGGACAACACTATGACAGAAATGGTAAAGAAGGAGTTAATGTTTGGATTTTCCAAACACGTTTTTTTTAGCAGCCTGGAAAAAAAACACTCACTCAAGCTGGAATTCGCACCATCCTCCCAATAACAGCTGGGTCATAAATCTCGAGTGGACATGTCCACACACAGGTCAGTTTGAGAAGGATTGATAACTCAAATATAAACTTAAGGTTAAAAGGAATAAAATTGGTCACTGATAGGTGTTCAGTCTGATTGGGACAATTAAATAAATACATGTTAGATGGTTGGTGCATTCAAAGGAGAATAGGAATTACCTATTCTCAAGAGAGTATATAAGATGCTAAAAGACAATGAAGTGTGTTCTTCTTACTTTTGAAGCTGGAGGGAGAATCTAAGATTTGGGTGCCTACCCTTTTAGCTATGTCCGTGGGAGCTGGCAGTTAGCATAGGGTCCAGTGATCTCTTGTAAGGACAGGGAAGGGTAAGTTTAATACTAGCATATTGCAGTAATAGCCATTTTCTTTTGCCATCTGTTATTTAAAAACATTTGTTTACTTTTCCTGTATCAGTGTTATTCTCTTGTGTTGTAAATATATATCCTGTAAATGCTCAGTGCACTTTCTGTTAAGTAAAAAGCTATTTATTTGCTCAACAGTTGTGACTGTGATGTCATTTTTCTAAGGTAATATTTGATTCCCACTGGCTGAGGTAAACTCCTTGTAGCATCCGCCACGTGAGATAGACACACTACCAGACTTTGACTTGTACAATTGCATGTTTAATTATTCAAGCTTGTAAACTTGAAGGGGGCACTGGACGACTTTCCAGCTGGTGGCAGTGAATACCTGAGGACAGACACCTCTCTAAAAGCTGTTCCAGCCCAGAGGGAGAGGTGGGTTGTCACTATTGGTTGGCAGTAGTGGGGTGATGACAGCAGACTGCGTAGCACACTGAGATACAGAGTTTGCCAGTGGAACAGTTACCTTAGCATTGCAAAACAGGATATATAAGGGAATACACTTGTACAACAGTTTTTTTTCTTTTTTAGTTAGCACAAGATAGCGTAGCAGTAGGGAATGAGCTCCATGGAGTATGACTCACTTACTGTGCAACAGCTTTGTGAAAGGTTTGTGAAAGGTGCCAGGAAAAGTTGATGGAGATCGGCCTGTAGTTGGCACTGTGGGATCTGTCTCCACTTTTGAGAACTGGGGTCACTAGAGCTTATTTCCAAATTGAGGGAAATCTGGCAAGGATGAGCGACTTTTTGAAAATTTTTGAGATGGAAACTATAAGTTCATCGAGGGCGAGAGCAACCAGTTTCATATCAATATTGCCACTTCCAATCCTGGTCTTGCCAAGGACCCTAGTTATGTACATGCAAGCCTATTTGACTGTGACATGTTTGAAGTAGAAACTCAGATGAATATCCATAGGTGTATGAGAATTCCAGCATAGTTCAGTGGCCTCGAGATAGTCAGGTGGGAGGACAGAGCAAAGGTCCGTAAGGGCTGCATTGAAGTGATCGGCTATGGAGTAGGGATCCATTGTATTGGTTCCATTGATGTTGATCAATGTGGGGTGTTTCTTACCATCTTTCCCTAAGAGATCTTTGATGCTCTCCCAGAATCTCCTACTGCTACCCCAGTTCCTTTCCAGCTGTTCTTTGTAAAAGTTAGCCTTAGCTAGCCTGATGAGCCATGTGCATCTATTCCTGGCTTCCTTGTAGTTCTAATAGTCATTCTTACTACCTGATGCCCTAGCCCTAATCCAGAGATTGTCTCTGGCCTTCATTTGTTCAAATAGGTTGCCAGTAATCCACCCATTAGTATAGCCTCTCACTTTCCTTTTCCTGATGGGGGCAAACTTGTCACAGACAGAGTTAAAGCTGTCAATAAAGTAATTAACTGCAAGGTCAATATCATGCTGTTTGTCCAGTGAGGTCCAATAAATCCAGGATAGTGCTGCTTTAAAAGAGCTTAGCAGGCCTTTCTTTAGTACTCTGCTTTCCACGATAGTGGGGGGCCCTCTTAAATTTGTTGAACCATCAGCAAATGTTAGGAGAGTGATCACTCAGGGTGTCTGGCAGGACAGATATCTCTGAGATCCTAGCAGGGAGTTGGACAGCAGCCAGTCGATCAGTGTGCTATTACCTGTTTTGTAGTTCATTCTCGTGGGGTCAGTTAATAATTGCATAAGATAGGAATTAGCCACCAGGTCCTTCTGTGGTGTGGAATCATTACTGAGCCAATTAATATTAAAATCACCTGTGATGATTATTTCACTGTTCCTACTAACATTAGAGAGCACCTCCAGAGCTTTACCTAAACTGTCCTTGGCATTCCTGGGTGGAAGATAGACTGAAGCAATAACAAGTGATTAATTATGCTTGCCATAAAGTAGATTGACTACAAGCAGCTCATGGTCCTCTGAGCTGCCATTTATAAGCAGTAAACTAACCTGTAGGAAATCCCCGACATAGATGAGGCAGTCCCTCCCTCTTTCCTTCCTGTCTCATCTGAAGGCTTCATACCACTTCAGAGCACTAGCATTGTTCTTTGTCCTAGGATTTAACCATCTTGGATAGACAGATTATGTCAGGACAGTGGAGTGATGTCCAGGCTTGGAAATGCACCATCTTGAGTAGCAGACTGCCAATATTCAGTGCAGCTATTGTTAGGCCATTACCTTTTCCCTTACTGTGTGGGAAATAGGCTAGCCATGTGATTGGGGTGCCCATTACCAGACAGCAGCAGCAGTATAAGTATAACCTTTTTCCATGTGAGTATGATGGTAAGTTTTGACTTTCTCTTCCGGAGCTTAGGCTTGCAGGAAGTGGACCAAAGACCTTTCAATGAGAGTGGGAAGGGCTGCAAGTGTGGTACATTGATGCTGTACTTAGTTGCCAGCATTTAAAACTTATGAGGTAACAGAGGTACCAATGTCTTGCCATAGAATGCAACTGTTTCGGTGACATGTAGGGCTTTATTTGTTAGTTGCTGCTAGTTTTTGACAGAGGAGAATCTTGCTTTCACAGCAAGTAACAGCTGACTGGAACTACAGCTTTTCTAACTGATAAATCACTTCTTTTCAGCAGGAGTCAGTGCCTGTTGGGATTAAGGAAACAGATACTTTATTAGAAACAGGGGTCTCATTTAAGTAACAAAAAAGATAAGAAAGTCACTGTGTGTTTCTCTGTTTGAGGAAGGGGCTATATCAACTTAATTTGCTGAGTCAGGAGCAGAGGGAAGAAGCTAATTAGGGCGTGTGGCTTGAGGAGCAGAAACTCAGCTGTCTCCTATTATAGCTTCCTGCTGCTGTTTTTGACAGAGGAGAATCTTGCTTTCACAGCAAGTAATAGCTGACTAGAACTACAGTTTTCTAACCGATACATCACTTCTATCTCAGCAGGAGTCAGTTCCTGTTGGGATTAAGCAAACATATACTTTATTAGAAGCAGGAGGTCTCATTTAAGTAAAAAAGAGAAGAAAGTCACTGTGTGTTTGTTTGAGGAAGGGGGCTGTATCAACTTAGTTTGCTGAGTCAGGAGCAGAATGGGGAAGCTAATTGGGCATGTGACTTGAATAGTAGAAAAGCAGCTGTCTCCAATTACAGGTTCTTGCTGCTAGTTTTTGACAGCAGAGAATTTTGCTTTCACAGCAAGTAACAGCTGACTAGAACTACAGCTTTTCTAACTGATAAATCACTTCTATCTCAGCAGAAATCGGTGCTTGTTGAGATTAAGCAAACAGATACTTTATTAGAAGCAGGAGGTCTCAGTTAAGTACAAAAAGAGAAGAAAGTCACTGTGTGTTTCTCTGTTTGAGGAAGGGGCTATATCAACTTAATTTGCTGAGTCAGGAACTGAGGGGAGAAGCTAATTGGGCATGTGGCTTGAGCAGTAGAAAAGCAGTTGTCTCTAGTTACAGCTTCCTGTTGTTAGTTTTTGACAGAGGAGAATCTTGCTTTCACAGCAAGTAATAGCTGACTAGAACTACAGCTTTTCTAACTGATACATCACTTCTATCTCAGCAGGAGTCAGTGCCTGTTGGGATTAAGCAAACATATACTTTATTAGAAGCAGGGGGTCTCATTTAAGTAAAAAAATAATAAGAAAGTCACTGTGTGTTACTCTGTTTGAGGAAGGGGGCTGTATCAACTTAATTTGCTGAGTCAGGAGCAGAAGAGAGGCCTAATTTGGGATGTGGCTTGAGCAGTAGAAAAGCAGCTGTCTCCAGTTACATCTTCCTGCTGCTAGTTTTTGACAGAGGAGAATATTGCTTTCACAGCAAGTAACAACTGACTAGAACTACAGCTTTTCTTGCTAATTGCCCTCCTTCCCACCCCTACACCCTCCCACCCTACGCCAGTTCTACTTTTATAGCCACTGGATTTGACTGACAACAGGAACTTCCTGTTTGGCAGTAGGAAGGGAAGGATCACTGAGACACATTAGTTTCATCAACCCTGAAGGAAACTAGAAATAGCTCTTTCTCCTCCACGTCTGCTGGAGGTCTGAATCTGAGCAAGGAAGGAGGAGACTACTGAAGACTACAGGAAGTTCCTGTCCCAGAACAGGAAGGGCGAGAGTTGTAAGGGCACATAGGCAGTAGGAAAGTAGGTGTAAAAATACAGACAGAGGAGACAGTAAGCATACAAAGCAACAGGAGAGGGGACACAAAAATAAATCAAGATGGGAGTAGTGCAGTGCAATGGCTGTGAGGTGGCAGTTTTCTGGGAGGCATTTTGGATGCTGCGATGCTGCCCTATTTGCAGGCACCCCTCTGGTCTGAAGAAGGTGGTTGCCCATCTCCAGGCTGACCTGGCTAGGATTCATGAAGCCTCTTCCCTCACCCAGGGACCACCAGGGTCACCGCCCTACCTCAGAGGTTCCCAAGAAAGAGGAGCAGTTGGAGCAAGGTGAGCTCAGGGATGGAGATGGTGGTGGAACAGAGGTGCATTCCTCCAGTTGTACCTCTACACAATTCATATGCTGTTCTGGTGAAGAGTGGTTCCTCTATGGAAGCACCTGCAGTGGAGACCAAGGAGGATGCTGGGAACCTCCACAAAGGAGACCCACAGGAGGGTGGCATAAGACCCCACAGGAGAAGGAAACAACTCCTGGTGGGGGCTCAGTCATTAGGGGGGTAAAAGTAGGGAGAAAGGGGAAAGGGAGGTAAGGTGCCTGCCTGGCGCCATGGCTCAGAGAGACAGGAAGTGAATCCTCAGGATCACGGGACCAGCTGCATGAGGGAGGGAGATGGATGTCATTGTCCACCTAGGGACAAATGACCTGGCTGCAAATGGGATCAGAGCAGTACAAGAGGAATTTGTAGAGTTGGGGAGAGGCCTTAGACAAGTAGCATGTATGGTAACCTTCTCAGAGGTGCTGCCTGTCTATGGCAAGGATGATGCTAGGGTTTGCCACACCATGGGATTCAATGAATGGTTGAAAAACTGGCGTGGAGCTCAGGGTTTTGGCTTCATTGGGGACTGGCGAGCCACCTGGAGGGAGGCAGGCCTATACTGGTATGATGGTCTGCATCTGTCCAAGGAGGAACCAGGATCCTAGGTGAGAGAGTTTAAATGCTTCATTGGCAAGCATTTAAACTAGCCAAGGGGGAACTGAAAAGGAACAGGGAAATCCCAGCTTCCCCCAACAAAACACAGTAGTTAGAGAGGTAAACAGCAGGGTAGAGAAATCAGTATGGAGCAGGACAGGGGTAAAAGCAGAAAAAGTCAGTAAGGACAGGGATGGGGCTAAAAGGGGTAAGGCCATCAAAAAATGGAGGGTGATGAGTACCAATGTCGGCAGTCAGTGTAACAAGCTCCCTGAACTAGTGGCCTTGATGGAAGAGGGATACCTGGATATTGTGGCAGTCACTGAAACATGGTACACAGAGAACCATGACTGGGATGTCAACATACCAGGATACACAATCTACAAGAGGGATAGGGTAGATAAAAGAGGAAGAGGAGTAACTGTCTATATAAGGGATGGGATTAAAGCAGCAGAACTAAAGAGTAAACAGGAAGTTGATGAGTCATTATGAGTTACCCTGGAGGCAGGAAATGGCACTACAATCCACATAGGGGTTGTGTACAGACCCCTATCTCAGTGGGAAGGAATGGACAAGGAAATGATATAAGGCATCCTTAAAATGGCAGAAAAAGGGGAGGTATTGTTGATGGGGGACTCTGAATATGCCAGATGTTAACTGGAGCACCTTTGCTACAGGCACATCCAAGAGCAGGGTCATTCTTGATGCCCTACAGGGGGCATGCCTCAGACAGCTAGTGTTGGAGCCCACTCGGGAGGGAGCAATTTTAGACCTGTTACTCTCAAATGGGGATGGAGAAAGGATCTCAGATTTAGAACTGGGTAGCCATCTGGGAACAAGTGACCACCACATAGTGTGTTCACAATAACAGCCATAGAGTCAAGCCATACAAAAACAAGAGTACTGGACTTTAGGAGGGCTGACTTTGGGAAATGAGAGAGTGCCTCAGAAAAGCACTAGCAAATGGGCAAGAAGGAGGGGTGGAGGAACAATGGGGAATAATCAAAACAGCCATCACAGAGGCAACAAGCCTTTGTGTGAAGCAAATCAACAAAACAAAATGAAGGAAAAAATCCACCATGGTTCTCAAAAGAGGTGGAAGGGAAGGTTAAGGAGAAAAGGATAGCATTCATGAAATATAAGGAAACACAGAAGGAGCAGGACAGAGAACTTTATAGTTAAATCAGAAGGAGGCAGGGAAGGCAGTCAGAATAGCAAAGGCACAAACTGAGGAAAAGATAGCCAACTCTGTTAAGAAGGGGGATAAAACCTTTTATAGGTACATTAGGGAGTGAAGAAAGACTAAGGGAGGGACACAGAGACTTAATAAAGGGGAGTGAATGTGGGCAGAGGGTGACAGTGAAAAAGCAGGGATACTGAATGAATATTTCTGCTCAGTATTCACAATGGAAGGGGAGGGGAAGGGGAGTTACCTAAACCAAACACGAGAAACACTCTGGATCGGGGGGGGGGTTAATACCAGTCCATTCGCAGAAGAAAGGGTTTTGAAAGAACTCTTGAAACTAAGGGTGGACAAAGCAATGGGGCCTGATGGGATTCACCCCAGAATTCTAAAAGAACTAAGGGTAGAACTAGTAACACCACTGACTACTGTCTATAACAAATCATGGGAGGATGGGGTTGACTGGAGGATGGCGAATGTGATTCAACTTCACAAATGTGGTAGCAGGCAGAGGCAGAAAACTACGGACCAGTTAGTTTGACCTCAGTGGTAGGGAAAATGGATGGAATCACTTCCTGAAGGAAAGAATTGTTGAATACCTAGAGGCCAGTGGGGCACAGGACCCAAGGCAGCATGGTTTCACAGCAGGAAGGTCATGTCAGATGAACCTACAGTAATAGATTTCTTTGACTGGGTGACCAAAGTAGTAGACCAGGGAGGGGCTGTGGATATGGACTACCTAGATTTTAGCAAGGCATTTGACACAGTCTCACACAAAAGATTAATATACAAGTTAGCCAGCCTTGCAGTGGGTCCTAAGGCAGTAGCCTGGATAAAAAAACTGGCTGGACAACAGGACGCAAAGGGTAATAGTAAACGGAGTCCAAAGTGAAGAAAGGAGGGTAACTAGCGGGGTACTGCAGGGTTCGGTACTGGGACCAGTCCTTTTTAATGTCTCTAAGTGATATTGGAGAGCACCTGGAATGAAAACGTATGTATCTTTGCAGACAACACAAAGATCTGCAACAGGGTTAATACACAAGGTGGGGTGGAAAGCATGAAAAGGGACTTGGCAAGGTTGGAGTAATGGTAAATTATATGGCAGCTCAGATTCAATGCAAATAAGTGCAATGTAATGCACCTGGGAAACAAAAACCCAGGGGAAGAGTACACAATGGGGGGTGAAATAATAACAACAACAAAAATTGAAAGAGACCTAGGAGTAATTATATCAGATGACCTAAAGGTGGGCAAGCAGTGTGAGAAGGCAGTAAGGAGGGCTGGGGGGATACTGAGATGCATAGGGAGAGGCATCAACAGTAGAAAACAGGAAATTGTTATCCCTCTATACAGACAGTTGGTGAGACCCCATCTGGAGTACTGCATGCAATTCTGGAGACCCCATCTCCGCAAAGACATAGACAAAGTGGAGGCTGTACAGAAGAGGGCAACCAAAATGGTGGAGGGTCTGCACCAGAAGACATACAAGGAGAGACTAAAGCAGTTTAATATGTATACCCTTTAGGAAAGGAGGGAGGGGGAGGACATAATAACAACTTTCAAGTATTCAAGGGAATTAACAAAGGTCAAGAGGGTAGCATCTTTCAGAAAAAGAGCTATGCAAGAACAAGAGGGCACAATTTGACGATAGAGGTGGGATGGCTCAGAGGTATGTTAGAAAGTAATTTTTCACAGAGAGGGTTATGGATGCATTCAGCCTTCCCAAGGAGGTTGCGGAGTCGGGAACAGTGGGATAATTCAAGAATGCATGGGACAGACATAAAGCAATTATAGTAGGAGGTAGGAGGAAGTAGGCTGTTGATTAACTAGAATCTGCAGCTTATCCATCAGGTAGGGAAATGGGCAGACTAGGTGGGCCAAGCGGTCCTTATCTGACATCAAATTCTATGTTTCTATGTAAATTCTATGTTATTTATATAATTAGGTCCCACCTCTGACACCTTGTTGTGCCCTAGGGTTGGGGGTGTTTGTAGGACAGTAGTACTACAACTAGTGGGTAAAACATTGTCATCATAGTGGAGTTTCTAGCATGCACTGTAATTTTCTTGGGGTAGTGGTTAAAGAGGAGTGCTTCACAGGGTAGATCCACAAGTTCTGAATGACCTACCAGTGAGAGAGTTTTGTCAGCTAAGAAACTACAGATTAAAGCATGCCCATTTAACAATAGTGGCCTTAAGAGTGAAACAATGGAGCAGAGCTTCTTTAAAGAAAGCAGAGTGCTGGAACAGACAATTAATCTAACCTTGTTGCTCTTGTTTATAACCTGCAAATAGGATATTAGGAACTTAATCAACTGATGTTGCACCAGCTATAAATGTAATGGCAGACAAGTGGGAGTGGTGGGGGGTGGGCACCATCAGGAGAACCTCCGAACCTATAGCAATGCAGGATAAAGGCAGGTGGACAGGCAGCAGACAGAAGGCTTCACCAAACTGGGAGCGGTTCAGCCAATTCAACCAGCCCAGTCTGGGTGCCGGCACCTATGGGAAAAGGGGACAAGAAGAGCAGAATTAATGGCTGGGCTAGGGATCAGAGGAGGGAGGGGTTGAAGACAGACAAAAGCAGAGACAAAGGGAGAGTAAATCGAGGGGAGGGTATAAAAAAACAGAGGAGCACAGTGGGGGATTTAGAGCTGGAGCCAGGGGTATAGGAGAACAAGCCAGGAAAAAGTAAAAAGATTTTAAAAATACAGTCCTGTTTTCCTCAGTCCTAGACAGGAGTAAAAAATAGGTCTACAGGCAGAAAGGAAGGGAAAAACAGTCAGCAATGAAGCCAGCTGTAAAATTACAGTTCAAACTAAAAATACAGGCAAACAGAACATATAAAATCTACTGCAAAATCTGCAGCACTGTAATGATCAAGGTCAGCAAGCAGTACATTTCAGCTGTAAGAGCCACTGCTAATTAGAATTACACAGAGGCAGTAAGGAAGCTGAGGCACCAGGAATTCAAAGAAAAAATTCAAAGAAAAAAAAAGGCACCAAGTTCAAGTCAGGGAATCAGCAGCACCAAGTTCAAGGCAGGGAATCAGCAGCTTCTTGCCACCTGGAGAACCCTCGTACCTGTAGCAGTACAGGATAGAGGTGAGGGGGCAGTCAGGTGGACAGAAGGCTTCACTGAACTGGGAGTGGTTCAGCCAATTCAACCAGCCTGGTCAGGGGCTGCCAGCACCTGTAGCACGCTGGGACAGAGGCAGGCGGGCAGACAGGTGAGCAGACAGAAGGCTTCACCTGACTGGGAGCTGATCAACTAATTCAACCAGCCTGGTGAGGGGCTGCCAGCACCTGTAGCAGCACAGGATAGAGGATCATACCTAGCCTTAGAAGACCTGGTGCTGCCTGTCCAAATCTGAAGTACCCCTTCCAAAGGAAACTCAAAGTGTGTGTGTGCACGGGATAGAGGCGGGTAGGCAGGCAGGCGGACAGAAGGCTTCACCAAACTGGGAGTGGTTTGGCCAATTCAACCAGCCTGGTCAGGAGCTGCCAGTGCCTGTAGCAGTGCAGGATAGAGGTGGGCAGGAAGGCAGACAGAAGGCTTCACTGAACTGCGAGTGATTCAGTCAATTCAACCAGCCCAGTCAGGGGCTGCCGGAGCCTCTAGTAGCACAGGATAGCGGCGGGTAGGCAGGCAGACAGGTGGACAGAAGGCTTCACTAAACTGGGAGTGGTTCAGCCAATTCAACCAGCCTGGTCAAGGGCTGCCAGTAGCAGCACAGGATAGAGGATTATACCTAGATTTAGAAGACCCGGGGCTGCCTGTGCAAATCTGAAGTACCCCTTCCAAATGAAACTCAAGGCTGCCTAGCAGTGTATAGGCTGTAGGCCAAGCCAGCCCAATGTAAATAAAAATAATTGTTTAAAGTCACAGTTTAAGCACCAGCATACACTAGATAATTTGGAGGAAATGTTTGTTGTAATGTATGTTTAAATGTTTTTTGTGTGATTTAATATCCTGCCCTGAGTGTCAATTGTTTTTGTATGAAATAAAGTAAAAACCTTACCTTAAAGGGAGCCTTGCTTCTCAGAAGCCAGCTGGTCATATAATGAGGCCTTTTATACCTGTGTGTTGAAAGTGTGGCAGATCATGTGATCCAGCCATGGAAAATTGAAGCTAGTCAGTCTGTCTTTGGGTAAGGGGTTCAAGCTGAGACCTGCTTGATAGTGCCAGAGAAAGAGGAGACAGAAGGGGATCCTGCTTGTTTATCTGCTTAGTCTAGTTAACCTGATTTGTTCTTACAAAGAACAGCATGAATTATCTGTAAAGTGGTCTCAAAGTCCCGTGATGACTACATTTTGCTTTTCTGTGTGGCAGTCTTTGGCGGTGGCATAATGTGGAGCCTCTTGCACCCTGGCTATGCCCCACCACCTCCAATTTTGACTGTGCATCTGGCCGCAAGATTCTCTTCTGTTGTATTTTATGCTTAACGTGCAGCTGGCCTGTAGATAAATTGAGGGCTTCAGTTTCCACTGGCTCTGTTCCTCCTTTCCTTTCCCAAGCCCTACATCTCATTACAAAGAAAGAAAGAAAAACATACTACAGATTTTTCAAAACACACCCTTCATTATCATTATTACAATTTTATAAGAGGAACCACTTAACATGGGTTTAACGCTGCTTCATTTTTTGCTAAAGTTTTGTTAATAAGTACTGACCTTCCCAATTAACGTGTCCATGGGGATCTTTGGTATTTGAAATTTATTGCACAGTGGTTAACCTTAAAAACACTGCAATCAACGAGAGGGATAACAACAGGATTCAAGGACTTTTTAAAGACTGTGATCCACAGAGTAGGTTGAAGAATTAATTACCATCAAACAGCAGTAGAACTTGTTAATTATACCCCCAGTGGACTGAAGCTAGTCAAAAATAGCATATAATATTTTATTAAGTATGTGCAGGGTTACTAGCTTATTTATCATCCCAACCTTTTGTACAATCTATAAAAGTCAGGTCATGAATCCCTGGGAGTAGTATCTCTACTTCAGATTCTCAGAATTGCTCTACTCTCATAAAAGTATTCCCTCTCTTGAACTGCTGGATTTTGTCATGTGTGTGAGTGTTATGTTGCATGTTTGTGTTTCTATGTACATGCACACATATATGTGTGTGTATGCATGTGTATTGTGTGCGTGCTTGTGTGAGTGTGTGTGCATACAAGTGTATGAATGTGGGACAGCCATCAGTGCAGTGAAACCCCTACACGATGGCAATGTGTGTGCTACAACCTGTTCGACAGTCATTCCATCAATGAGGATTTTGTAGCACCCGCTGTCATGCTGCCCCAGGGGTGTTGCACTGTTTCCCTGCTACACCTCTGACCTGGAGGTGATTATATTATTTTTTTGGGGGGGGTGAAGCCCCCCATGGTGGGGGGTGCCCCAGTGCTTTCCCGCAATGGCAGTTGAGCGGCACAATTGACGGGGGACAAGGTTGCCATTGGTATTTTGTTGTTTCTGTGATGTCGAATGACAGTACTGATGTTGAATCAACATGGTGGAACCATGAATGTGTGAGTGTGTGCATACAAGTGAATGAATGTGTTCATGTGAGTGTGTATATGCATGTGTATCACGATGCATGTCTGTGTGTACATGTGTACATTGGTGAGTATGCATGTGTATTATGTGCAGAAATATGTCTGCATATGTGTGTGTGTGTGTGTGAGCACATGCAAGTGTGTGTATACATGTGTATATATGTATATGTGTGTGCATGCATGTGTATTATGTGCACGGATGTGTCTGTAAATGTTGCGTACATGTGTTCATGCATGTGTATTATGTGCATGACTGTGTGCAAGTATTTGTGTATCAGTTCATGCAGGTGTGTGTGCATGTGTGTGTTGTGTGTGTATATGCATGTATATTATAGTGCATGGCTGTGTGTGCCTGAGTGCATGTGTGTAGTATGCATGTGTATTATATGTATTCATGTGTGCATGTGTAATTGCATGCAAGTGTGCATGTTTGCATTGAAGTGTGAGTATGTGTTCATGTGGGTGTGTATATGTATTTGTATCATGGTGCTTGTATGTGTGTGCATGTGTACATAAGTGTATATGCTTGTGTATTATGTGCAGGAATGTGTCTGCATCTGTGTATATATATGCATAGGTACAAGTGTGTCCATGCATGTGTCTGCATGTGCTTAAGTGCATGTAGGCATATGTGCATGTATGTATGTTTATTATAATGCATATCAGTTTTGTTGGATGGAGTTTGACCGGCCGTAGATCATGGATATCATGCAGACTCTCCGAGGTATGCGGCCAACTAGCTGCAGTTTAGATCCTGGCCCTACCCGCCTTTTAGTAGAGTGTGTGGATGTCATCGGCCTGGTTCTAGCAGAACTAATCGGGTGTTCACTTGAGATGGGTGAGTTTCCTAACTTCCTGAAAGAGGCAGTGGTAACACCCCTTCTCAAGAAATCTTCTCTTGACCCAGATTATCCTATAAACTACAGGCCAGTCTCTCACCTTCCTTTTGTAGGGAAGGTTATTGAGAAAGTTGTTGCGCTACAGCTGGAGAACCATCTTACCATCCATGATATCTATGATCCTCTCCAGTCTGTATTTCATAAGAGACATTGCACAGAGACTGCTCTCGTTTGGATGCTCAATGATCTCCTGATTGCAAGAGATCAGAAGAGCCCCTCCATCTTGGTGCTTCTAGATCTCTCTTCAGTCTTTGATACCGTGGACCATGGGGTGTTGCTCGAGTGCCTGTGGATCATTTGTGGCCTGTCTGGGACAGTTCTCAGATGGTTTCATTCCTTCCACAGTGGCAGGTCACAGAGAGTGGTATTGGGGACTTGTTCCTCTAATTCATTCCCTATGCCACGTGGGGTCCCGTAGGGTTTTGTGCTGTCCACCATGTTGTTCGTGGTGTATATGCTGCCATTAGGAGACATTGTGAGATGGTATGGGCTGAGTTTTCACTGCTATGCAGATGATACTCAGCTCTACCTGTCCTTTGTGCCTTATCAGGATAGTGCACTCTCAGTGTTTATCAACTGCCTAACAGAAATCCAAGACTGGATGAATACCAGCTTGTTAAAGCTAAATTCTGATAAGACTGAGGTGTTGGTGGTGGAACCAGGTCACTGGATAGAGGTGTTAGTGGTGGGATGCCCCTTTGGGCTTTGGCTTGAGGGCTCCCAGTTGCTGATCTCTGAATGGGTGTAGAATCTGGGGGTGATACATGACGATGAGCTGTTGCTTTGTTCAGAAGTATCAGCTGTGGTCAAGTCCTCTTTTTACCATCTAAGGAACATCACCTAGATTAAGCACCTTGTTCTGTCCAGTGACCTTCCAACTTTGGTCCACACATTTGCGACCTCATGCCTTGACTACTGTAACTCCCTGTACCAAGGGCTTCTGGGGGTTGATCTGCTGCTTGCAGCTGGTGCAGAATGCTGTGGCCAGGTTATTGTCTGGGTCAGCTCGATCCAGTCATATTTCACCTGTGCTGCGTGATCTGCAGTGGCTGCCAGTTCAGTGGCGGATCACCTTCAAAGTTGGCTTGCTGACTTATAAAGCCCTACACAGGAAAGGTCTGAGTTATCTGCAAGATCTTCTGAATCCCTATTGTCCCCTCCGACTACTCCGCTCAGCCGATGAGGGATTGCTGGAGATTTCCAGGGTAAGACTAAAAACTTCTGGAGCTTGGGCGTTTGCATTTGCTGCCCCCATCCTGTGGAATTCTCTACCTTATCGCATACGAGAGTACCTGACAGTGGAGAGCTTTAAAACAGCTTTAAAACACATCTTTTTAGACTTGCCTTTCCCTGAAGTATTTTAACAGATGATTAGCAAGAATCTTAAACCCTAAGTATTCTGATAGGTCTTAATTTAAGTTGAGGGGAGGTGAGTTTTTTATATGCTTAATTTTTTATTGCTTTCAAATAGTTTATTTTATTTTTGTATAGTGCTTTGGTACATTGTGAATTGTGCTTAATAAATAAAAAGATTATTATTATATGTATGTGTGTGCATGTGTACATATGTGCATGTACTCCTGTGTGCATGTGTGCGAGTACATGCAAGTATGCGAGTGTATATAACTGTGTACATGCCTGTATATTATGGTGTCTGTTTGGCTGTGTCTGTGTTCATGTGCACCTGTGTGTATGCATGTATATTATGTTCACAGATCAGCATGTATATAAGTGCATGTAAGTGTGTGCAGATGAGCATGCATGCCTGCATGTAGCATATGTGCTCATGAAGTATTGAACTTAGTCACTGAAAGACGAGGGATAGATGTTATTTAGGACTGCAGTCTTTGTTCACAGGCTGGGATTAATGAGATCTAGAAAAGGCCATGCTTCCACATGGTGGTATTGACAGCAATGGAAAATAACATCCTTAGGCAGACTGTGCAGTGTGGAAAAGTGCAGTCTAGACTAGGGATGGGTAAACCCAGTTCTAAATATGCAATCATCTTGGAACCTTGTCATCTCTAAAACGTTGAAGCAGAAACAATCTCCCATTAAAAAAGCCCAAGAGGAATTTGGCACTGGTGACAGGTGAGGGACAGTCAGCACTGGAGACAATGGCACTGCTGAGCCACTGGCATGAAACAGTGGGATGGGGTGGTGGGGCCACAGCAGGTTACTAAACAGTGTGGTCAATAACATGTTTATGTATGCTCCCTGCTTTCCTAATCTCACTGATTCCAAAACATGGGAAAGAATATTTTATAGAGACTGGAACTATTTATAAGGGATATGGTCTGAGTCAGTTAAAAAACAAAACCTTCTGGAACCTGCCTGGCTGCTTCTTAAAAATAGAACTAAATAGACCTCTCTATAAAAACACTGTTTCACATTTTTAAATGTAAATTAGTAGTAAGTTAACAATTTGTATAATGTTATTTGTCCTTTGTTGATGTTTGCTTTCTGTTAGCATTAATGACATCCCTCACTCTGATCTTCAGCTCATTGCCCAAAAGTTGCACTTTTTAAATTGGATCTGTGTTTTGCAAAGTGTGTGTGGTTTCATAAAGATTTGGCACATTTTGTGAAAAATGTGTGAAGCCTCAGTTCTAATCCTAATTAGCACTCAAAATGGGTTTGAAAGGATCTTGCATTGTGATGTTGCTGCCTGAGTCTGTGAGCACTACACTGCATCCTTTTTTTCTTGTGTACTGTCAAGTACTTGGAGTAGCATTTTGTTGTTACTGGCTTTTCTTCAAACCCTGTTTCAAATCTAGTAATTCACATTTATAAACCTCATGGGACCCTGACCTTAGAAACTTGCATTCAGATTGGTTAACTAACAGTCCTTATCCACTGGTAATGGACTGCTAGGGTAAACAGAATTCCAGGGCACAACTTTCATATGTGCAGCTCCACGATAGTTTCTAAGTTAAAATAATGCAATTTTAGCAGAAATAATGTAATTTTAAAATTATTTTAATTCAAAAACACTGTTGGGAGGTTTGTAAAAGTATTAAATATCTCGGTATGCCTGGGGAGTTATGAAAGAAAGATTTTATGTAAAGTAAAGCATGCACTCAGGAGCGGTGGTACATGGGCCAAGAGCTTGCCAGCTGCTCCACAGAAAAAAAAAGAAAAAACTGCTCAGCGCTCAGGAGAAATAATTTTAAAGACAAAATTGCCACATTTATTTACAAGGTGTTTAGCACAAGACCGCTTCCCCAGTGCTTCGCCTGCAATCCAGGTCTTATCTGAATACACATCAACCAGAGATGTAATTTATCCAAACATATTTAAAGTGGTATACCACCTTATATGAAATAGTGCAAAAATACAAAACAGGTAAAACACTTCACAAAACAGTTCTTGAACAAATATATAATGAGCACAAGCTTCCTATGTTAATGTATTTGCATTCTAATTTCAAATATTAATTTATAGTTTATACAAAAAATTGTATTATTGGAGCAAGATCTCTAAAAATGGATAAGTTTTCCCTTTTAAATTAAATGGAGACAAAGAACAGTAGAGTATTCTTATAAATTCAAAATCTCAATTATATCACATTTGAGAAAAGATCTCAAACACAACAAATTATAATTAACCAATCTAACTCCCACTGCTAAGGGGAGGTCACATTTAAGACTAGGAGGTCAAGATATGATTAGGGGGAAGGGGTTCCTTTAGTGTCATATTTTACATATTATCACTTTTGCAATTTATAATTCATTTAGTCCTTATAAACTCAGGGCAATCTTTATTTATAGGAAGTGAGGTAAAAGAAAAGAAGAAGAAAAGGACAATTTTAAACTAGTAGGATGACTTGTGACAAACTGGCAATACAAAAATCTTGGCTTGCAGGATTACACGGGAAAAGAAAATCATTGCTATGCTTGAAATTTATTTTATCACAGCTGGGCAAAGGATGAACAAATGCTGATTTTACAAATGTGCAATTTTAAAATTTTTTGACATGAAAGAAAGGTTGACAGGGGATGCGGGCAGGGTCAATGCTGTTAGCCAGGACACTGCATTACTAATGAGCAGACTCAATAGACCAATTTGGCCTTCTTCTGCTTGCCCTTTCATGTGTTTGTATCTTGATTGTTCAAACTTTTGTTTATTTGTTCATAGTAGTTATCACAAATCATGCTGGAACAAAATCCCATTTCCAGATGTGACTCCAGCATAGTTACTGACAAATCTTAGATATTAAAATACAGATATGACTATATACATGTAAGCAACAAACAAATGAAAAACATTTATACATGGGACCTCCATATTGGTTCTTTAGAAAAAAGACTTGTACGGAATTGGTGCTCTTGCTATGCCTTGGGCACAACTCACCCACAAGGCCCACATTCTACTAATAAAAGACAACTACAGTGTATTGATCCATATTGTTTAAAGAGCTATTTTAATATGGGTTGGCCAAATCCTGTGCAGTGAATGGTGAACATGGATCACATGACTGTGCATTAATCCAGCAAAACAGCACAGGTCTGGAAAGCTTAATTTTCTGAACCTTTGCACGATTCAAACATTAAAAACCAGGAAATCCATTTTATAATTGCCATAAGGCAGTCTTAGGTGTTCATAATTGTGGGAGAATGACACTTCACAGGTGTGTAAAGCACTTGTTTTTGTGCTGTAATCACAAAATTACTGTCCTATCTCTTGTCTTCCTACCCATGTGAAATTAAAAGAAAACATAGCCTACTTTGAGCTCTCTGACTCTGACTTCTCAACTCCACTAATTCCATCTATCCTTTCCAGCCTGGCTTTATTTATTTATTTCATTTTGGTAACTGGGTAGGCACACTGGAACCAGAGGTCCTTTTAGAGGTGACCAGAATTAGTTACATGTAGGTAGAGCACCTATCATAGTAAGTGGTACAGAAGGAGAATACAGTTGAAAGGTACAGTAAATTCATAACAGTGACAATCAGTAAACATTTGTTATTTATAGCAGGTTACATTCATACACTGGAGACAAGCAGGACTGAGCAACTTCATAGGGTAGGGCTAGACTAAACATTTGGAGAAGTTGAGTACAGTAGATCGTTAGGAGCAAGTGCTAGAACTACAGTACATACAACAACTAGTAGTTACATTGGTGCTGCACATAGAGGTGTGTTTTAGACCCTTGTGAAAAAGTGGCTTTGAACAGAACCACTCGCTGGTATCCCCCCTACTGCATGTAACTGACTCCATCCTCATTGGGATGAACTGGAGGCACATTACTGTTTCCATCTTCATTGATCTAGCTCACTCCCTCCTTCTGGAGAAGTTGAATTCACAGCCTTTCTGTACCAGCAGTTGATTGGTTCAGATACTACCTCTCAAGCCATCCCCATTCAGTGTGGGTCTGCAATGCCTTGTCCCCTCCACTCCCCATTCAGTCTAGAGTCCTGCAGGGCTCCATCTTGGGTCCCATCTTATTCTCCATTTTTCTCAATGACCTCACATCCATCTGTGTTGACTCTCATATTCACATGTATGCAAATGAAACTATACTCTTTGTCTTGGGTGCCTCAGTCTCAACCTTCAAATCATCACAACAGCATGACTTAACAATGTCCACCACTTTTTCCACTCCAAGCATGTTATGCATACCACAAATAAAACTGTGTCTATGACCTTTGGCACCAGCCCAATGCTTTCCAGGCTCACTGCCCCTCCCATTTTCTCCACCTTGGATGGCACTCCCATTGAGATTGTCCCCTGTTTCAAATATCTTGGTGTGTGCTTGCTGACTTCTCTATCCATATTGACGCCATGCACAGCAAGATCTGCCCCAAATTTGGTGCCTTCTACTGCAACAAATATTGCCTCTCATTCCTAGTTCACCATGAGCTGATTACTAAGATGGTGCTCCCCATGTTTGGCTATGCTGATGTGATTTATTGCATTGCTTCATCCTCCATTACCAGGCTAGACATCCTCTGTAATGCCTTCTGCTGTTTTGCTGCTAATGCTCCTCCAGGTACTCATCACTGCACCTTTTGCATTTCCCTTTCTATCCTTCCCCCTTTCCTCCCATCGCCTCATACACTGGGTAACCCTAGTTTCTAAGTACTGATATGACTCTTTGTCCTCCTATCTCTTCTCTTCCCTATTCCTTTTGCCTCTTATTTTTTTTCACTCTTGTGACTTTCACTCTGGTAGTTTCCACATTCCACACTCCAGCTCTGCTACTGGTTGATATGCTTTCTCCTCACGTCTTCCCTCCATCTGGAACATCTCCCTCCCACCTTCCACCTCCCCTAATCTCTTTTCTCCATCAAATTCCAGTTCAAACTGAATGATGCCCCCTCCTGCTCCTTCCCTAGCTATAGTTACTTTTGCCATGTTAGTCTCTTGCATGTAAACGTAATGTTCCTTTACCAATGTTTTAGTTTTGATATACTAGCCAAAACACTGTTTATTTCATTGTATTTATTGTTTAATTTCCCTGTGAAAACAGTGAGCTGGCTAAAGTAGAAACTCCTAATAAGGTTTCAAAACAGCATTACCTCTCCCACCCCCACTGACAAGGAATGGAATAATTGTTTTAAAGTGCCATCCTTAGAAATTGCCTCCATTGAATGATAGGTGTGAATGATCTCAGCCTTTCACCACATCAGAAACTTATTCAGTCTGCAAACCTAACAACTGTGTGCTATGACCCAGCATCCAGCAACCCTGGAAAAAAGGACCTCAACAAAAAGGCACCCCCAAATATATTGTCAGCTTTGTTACAAAACCTGAAACATGCATAGTTTTTAAAGCAATGTTTATTGAATGGTACTGCCTGTTTTACTTGTGAAAACCATTGCACATGATCCTTATTAACTTTGGAGGCACATGTCCTATAAGCTTGCTGACTGGGAGTACTAGACTGTGAGTTCCTGAGATGACATCAGCAGCAGCTCTTCACTGATGCAGGCTTTTTTGAACAGGTAGTGAAATCAGGGTTACAAAATAGCTCATATCTTTAAAATGAAGTAATGTAGAAATCTAGTTTTTGGTATGAGATTTACTGGGGGTATGCTTGTTCTAATTCTGCAATGTAGCAGAAGTGGTGTCAGTTGCTCTTTAAGTTAATGTTAAGTTTATCCCCTCTGCAGCCATGTAGAACTCACGTATGCTTCATGCCACGTTACACAACTAGAAGGCAATTTTTTTCCTTTTTTACATTCTCACTTTTCCCCTTCACCATGTCAGCCCCCTGCTCTCTTATGTGGTGACCTTCCAGCACCATCTACAACTTTCCTGTCACTTTTCTGTCTCCTCCTACCTCAAACTTTCTCTTTCAGGGTGGAGTTAGTTGGGAGCTGGCCAGACTCCCCTGGAAATAAATGGCTCCAGGAGACAGGACAGTCAGTGCATCAGGGCTCAAGAATGCCAGGGGCTTCATTCTGCATTCCTGCAATGCATTTTTTTGTTTCTCACCATCTCCTAAGGACACCGATCACATAGATTCAAGACACACATGCACAGGCTGACACGTGGCTCCACCCATCAATGTCAGTCAGCATTCACCCTCCCACAGTGGCCATGTTGCAGTGGGTACTAGGATCCACCCATCCAGGAGAAGAGCATCCTCTTTTATGCTTGATCCTTCCCCTTCAACCAGTCCTCCAGTGACTTGGGCTCATTTCTGACCCTGGGTCACCAGCATCTTGAGGCGTACCAGTACCACTGTCCTGATGTTCTGTCCCACTTGAGGGTGATTAATGGCAACCTGATGCCACACAGGGAAGAACATGATCCACAGCCCCACCCCCCCACATGTACTGAGCCCCATGCATGTGCTTGGGGTTGGCATCAGGGTGGTGCTATCTGGGATGCTGGGCATCTAATCAAATGCCCAGGTCAGCACTGTAGTGGATACCCAATGCCACACAGAGAGCCATGAGAAATGGCAGTCTATGTCAGTTGTCCACAGACTGCCATATCCCCACTGTGCATCATGCACTATAGTTAAGAATACAGGCTAATGCTGAGTATGCCAACAACCCTACACAGAGACCCTTAGGGCTGGGGGCTGGAGACAAGAGGGCTAATCAGGACCAGTATTGGTCAGTGCAGCCAGGTGGAGGAGGCAGCATAGGTGCTATGGCAGCCCATCAGGTCAGGTAGCATCTGCCCCCTCTGCTGGCTTTACACAACTCTGCTGGTGTATCCTGGATCTGGTATAGACATAACCCTGCCTCCTTACCTCCCCCACCCCAGCTGCACACATAGCTGTTTGCACAGCCAGGGATCAGGTGCAGAACCCCAGCCCTGTGCTCACCCTGCACTGGTGGCCAGTGATCGGATGTGTTGAGGGTAAGCAGCCAGAGCTGAGAATGTGTGGAGTTTTCTGGCATGCAGTGTGGGACCTCTGAGCACTCCTAGCTCATGTAGGCACCCCTCTGTAGGTGCAGATCTCTTTGTGGATCAACCCCTTACAAAAAATTAACATAACCCTGGTCTTGCCCTACTGCTTAAAAAGAAACTAGCTGCTACCTTTTATTTCAGAAGAATATTTTTTCCATTTGCACATTAGAATGTTTTCCACCTGATAGTATAAATCATGACATAAAGAGCAGTGTTTTATCTGAAGATGGACATATCTAGTTCTCTTCCTCTTCATAACTCATCAGCATAGTAACTTAACTGATTGTGACATAACAAGTGATCAATCTAGCAGCAGGTGATTGGCTCTTCTTGGTGAAGTATTAAGAGGAACATAACTAAATACATCAGCCTCCAGGTAGTGTGCTGTTCCACACATCACACCAACTATTTTGTAAGGTAGAACATCTTCTAATTAGCAAAAGAGAAAAAAGAACGTGCATAAGCTCTTTATATGCTAATCAGATATATTAATAAATGGCATTTTAAATCACACAGTGTTTTTAAAGAAGGTTTTTTTTTGTTCTGAATTTTAGAACTTGGGTACTAAGAGATTCTTTTGTTTTTGTTAGAACTGGTTCTGTTCAGTTCCCAATGACTGCACAGGTTTTGGTTTGCAAAGCATTCCCCAGTTCCCGCTTCACATAGCCAAGACAAGCTGAATGCACTGAAGGAGAACATAGCCACATGCTGTGAGTGTACATGGGCAGGTGAAAGAAACAGCTCTGGCACATTTGCAAATAAACTCAAAATTGAAAAAAAGCCAGGATGCTCACATTTACCAGTTGGCTGATGATGCGTGCTTGCAACATATGAGCAGTCTGTGATCTTTGCTCCTAAATAATGCTGATTTGAAAATTACATTTGCAGCTGATTGAGGGAGGGACAGGAAAAGGAAGGGATTGATTGAAGGCTCTGAAGACATTTGTATTTTAATGACTGTGTCCATGTGTGCATCTGTGTGTGTGTGTGTGTGTGTGTGTGTGTGTGTGTGTGTGTGTGTGTGTGTGTGGTGGGGGTGGGGTGGAGGATGAGGTTATTACATAATTCACTGGGGTGGAGACGGTAGAGAGCTGGAATTATTTTTTCTAGAGAAATTTAATAATGTACATCATGTAGTGACCTTACAACACAGTACTTCATGCTTGCAGTGGTCCTTTAAAAGGAACTGCCAAGTGATGAGTGGGTATAACAATACTTAAAAAAAAACTAAAAAGAGTTAACAGTCCTGAAGCAGCAAAATGCTATTTTGGATCCTTCTCTTGATTTTTCCTCTCATATCTCTGGCATCTGGGTCTTTCTTATAGGGTTATGAGCAATCCTACTTCCAGTGCATACCTTGCTATTGCTCATGGGGTTTTACTACCAAAACTTAGGTGTGGTGCATCGATCTTCTGTAACTCATCCAAATCCAACCTTAGAAGTTGAGATGCACTAGTACCTTTTTTTGTTTTTTTTCTGTTGGTATCCTGTTAGTGTGGTTCAGTATTCATATTCCTAATACTATCGCTCCCAGCAGGTTATGAAATTGAAATACTGTACATTGTGGTCAGATTTAATTACTATTAGGTGCTACAATATACATTCTGTGGCTCATTTAATTAACAGGATCCTATTTTTATTATGTTTTTCTTTTAAAAAAACAACGACTTCTATTTTTGGTGATATGTTACTGCACTTTCTTTACATCTAGTAAATGTTGAACCAACTACTTCAGGATGTTTTGATACTTCCTATCATTTATATCCATCCTATTAGTTTGCCCTTCTGCTATATTACAGTAACATGGGAATTTTATAACATGTCATGTATATTAATATAGTAAAATAAATTAATAAAAAAAAAAGAGCCAAACTTACATTTATACACATATCTACATGATTATTGCTTGCTGTTTTCGGTATATTGGCACAATGGACATCTATTTACTAGTCTTCTTATGTAGTCTATATACTTGAAGCCTATAATACAATAAGACCTTTGTCATGCTTTTTTCTGATTGGGGCTCACTGGGCCTATTATTTAGACCTAGTCACTCCTTCAATCTTTTTATATAGGTAATTTTTGAGTAGGGAGATTTAGTCTTCTGACAGATTTCCCATTGTTTATCAGCCATTACTGAAGTCGGCGCTCCTCCTAAATTCATCCACTTATATTTGGCTTATAGCATGGGATACTACATCTTTTCATTTATTAATATACTATTTACAAGTGTCCACCCTGAAGTTTTTGTTTTACTGCATATCACACTGCGACATTTGTCTAGGACCCCTATACAGGATCCGACTAAGTGTAGTACTACACCCCCTTTTTTTTTTAAGTACTCCTGATATCCTTTCCCTTATGTAATACTGATCTTCCACATAACTGTTACAGGCCTTCGCTGTAATAAGCTAACACTCCTATTAACATTAGCACTATTAGTTTAATAGTACAATCTGGTGATTTCCTTCACCTTCATCATATAAGCTCTTAGCATTAAGCAGGTTTTTTTTTCTGTTTAGGTTCCTTGCTATGTTTGATATAACTAATTCTTGTTAAAGCCTCATTAGCATAATTGTTATAACTGTATTGTACTTATTGTTTCAGACTTTAAACTTGACCAACACTTCCTTTGTTGGTCCATTTAGGTCGTTCCTGTTGCTCTGACGCCCTGGTGTGTGGTGAGAGAGTCTTTGGCACTGTTTGCTGACTCTTATCTCCCCCCACTCCCTAGAAACTCCTTGCTGTTGTTAGTTGGTTAGATACTGTGTTAATAATTAATGTCACTTTTCTCTCTCCAAAGTCTCACTATGTTAATCAATGTATTATTGATACTGTTGTTATTAATGACTATTCTCACTTCTCCTTTCTATTCTTATCTTAGGAAGATATCTGGGCCACCTATGCTTTATAAATATTATTTTTTCTAGCTTATGTGTGCCTGCCACCCTCCTTATATATATATTCTCTGAATTTTTATTTGGACCATCCTCTGCTTTAATTTCATGTCCCTTCCCACTCCTGTGACTATTCCCCCCCCCCCCAATATAGGAAACACAGAAGGAGCAGGACAGAGAACTGTACCAGTTAAGGCAGAAGAAAGCAGGGAGGGCAGTCAGAATAGCAAAAGCACAAACTGAGGAAAAGATAGCTAACTCAGTTAAGAAGGGGGATAAAACCTTTTAAAGGTATATCAGGGAGTATAGAAAGACAAAGGGAGGGATAGTGAGGCTGAATAGAATGGATGGTGGGTGGGCAGAGAGTGACAGTGAAAAAGCAGGGATACTGAATGAATACTTCTGTTCAGTATTCACAAAAGAGGAAGTGGGGAGGTGCCTAATCCAATTAACAGAAGAACTCTGAAGAGGGGGTCAATCCAAGTCCTTTCACAGAAGAAAGGGTTCTGAAAGAACTCCTAAAACTGGAGGTGGACAAAGCAATGGGGCCTGATGGAATTCACCTCAGAATTCTAAAAGAATTAAGCAGAGAACTAGTGACACCACTGACTACCCATTTTAATCATGGGAGGATGTTGTGGTACCTGAGGACTGGAAGAAGGCAGATGTGATTCCCCTTCACAAAAGTGGGACCAAGACAGAGGCAGGAAACTACAGACCTGTCAGTTTGACCTCTGTGGTAGGGAAAGTGATGGAATCACTTCTGAAGGAAAGAATTTTCGAGTACCTAGAGGCCAGTGGGGCACAGGACCCAAGGCAGCATGGGTTCACAGAGGAAAGGTCATGTCAGACAAATCTAATTGATTTCTTTGACTGGGTGACCAAAGTAGTAGACCAGGGAGGGGCTGTGGACATGGCCTACCTAGACTTTAGCAAGGCATTTGACACAGTCCTACACAAAAGATTAATAGTCAAATTAACCAGCCTGGGAGGGGGTCCCAGGGTGGTAGCCTGGGTAAAACATTGGCTGAACAACAGGACACAGAAGGTAATTGTAAATGGAGTCCACTCTGAAGAAAGAGGGGTTACTAGTGGGTGCCGCAGGGTTCAGTACTGGTCCAGTCCTTTTAATGTCTTTATAAGTGACATTGCAGAGGGACTGAAGGAACGATGCCTCTTTGCAGATGACACAAAGATCTGCAACAGGGTTGATACACAAGGAGGCATGGAAAGGATGAGAAGGGACTTGACAAGGTTGGAGGAATGGTCAAAGTATGGCAGCTTGATTCAATGCAAAGAAGTGCAAAGTAATGCACATGGGAAACAAAACCCAGGGAAGATTACACAACGGGGGGAGGTAGTAACAAGAACAAAAATGGAAAGGGACCTGGGGAGTAATCATATCAGATGACCTTAAGGTTGGCAAGCAATGTGAGAAGGCAGTAGGGAGGGCTGGGGGGATACTGGGATGTATAGGGAGAGGTATCACCAGCAGAAAACAGGAAGTTGTTATCCCCCTGTACAGACAGTTGGTGAGACCCAATCTGGAGTACTGCATCCAGTTCTGGAGACCCCATCTCCGCAAGGATATAGACAGGATGGAGGCAGTTCAGGGAGGGCAGCTAAAATGGTGCAGGGTCTGCAAGAGAAGCTACACGAGGAGAGACTAAAGGAGCTTAATATGTATACCCTTGAGGAAAGGAGGGAGGGGGCATGATAGAAACATTTAGTACCTCAGTGGAATCAACAAAGTCCAAGAGGGTAGCATCTTTCTGAAAAGAGATGTGCAAGAACAAGGGACACAATTCAAGATAGAGGGGGACGCTCAGGGGCAATGTGAGGAAGTATTTTTTCACAGAGAGGGTGGTGGATGCATGGAACAGCCTTCCTGAGGAGGTTGTGGGGTCTAAAACTGTGGGAGAATTCAAGAATGCATGGGACAGACATAAGGCAATTTTTGTGGGGAGTAGGAAGAAATAGGCTGTTGGTTAAATAGGATCTGCAGCTTATTCTCCAGGTAGGGAAATGGGCAGACTAGGTGGGCCAAGCCGTCCTTATCTGCCGTCAAAGTCTATGTTTCTATGTAATATTATGAGTGACATACTTTTGTACACATGGAATGTGAAGGGACTTAACTCTCCTTGTAGGCGAAAGCAAATCCTTTCACAGCTACAAAAATATAAAGCACAAATTGCTTTCCTTCAAGAAACAAAATTATTAGCAGAGGATGCTCACCGACTTAAGAAATATTGGGTCAGTCAGATCTACGAATCATCCTACACTTCACAAAAAAGAGGAGTCACCATTCTTATACATAAGAATCTTAAATGGTACCTTATAGACTCCCTTTGTGACAAAGAAGGTAGTTGGGTAATGGCTAAATTAAAAACTAATTCTGGTCCTCTCCTGTTAGTTAATGTCTATGCTCCCAATTCTGATTTCCCTGAGTTTTATCGCAACTTAGCTCAACAAATTATATCCTTTAATATGGATTATACTCCAGTTATTCTTGGAGGGGACCTTAACTTAACCTTAGAATCCAGTATTGATAGAAGTAGCCCCACTTTAGATGCCCATCCCAGAAGTATTAAGGCCCTTTCTTTTCTCATGCAGGACATTGGACTAGCCGATGTGTGGTGCCTTCTTCACCCAAGGGATCGAGATTTTTCTTTTTATTCCCCCCTACATAAAACATACAGTAGAACTGACAGCTGGTTAGATTCTCCTGCTATAGTGGAAAAAAACTATTGATTCATCCATTTCTCCTATTATAATTCCGGACCACTCCCCAGTTAAATTGCAGCTTCTTTGGGGCCCATCAGTACCCAAATCTACCTTCTGACGACTAGACCCTCTCCTTCTCAAGGATCCTGATTTTTTACCTATGATTAAAACACAAATTCAGGACTTTCTCTTACACAATACACCCACTGAATCCTCTATGTCTAATGTATGGGAAGCTTTTAAAGCTACAATCCAAGGGAAGATTATCAGCTTCGCTGCATATAGGAAAAGTGTACGAGAGCAACAATTAGCCAATATGGAAAAAAATCTCAAGGCCAAAGAGAAACTATATTTTTCATCTAACAAACATCATCCTGACTCTCAATTACACCTTGAAATCCTTCAACTCAGAATCAAAATAAACAAATTGATTTCCCGTAAAACTTAATTGTCTCTTTTTAAACTTAAGCATAAGTTCTGAGAGCATGGAGATAAAAATGGAAAACTCCTCTCCTACCAGCTCAAAACACAACAGATGGAATGACATATTTTAAGTCTTAAAGACGAACAAGGTACAATTCATTCTGACAATACATCCATAAATCTTATTATGAAAACTTTTTACCAAAAACTACTGTATATTCTAATACAAATCCTCCATCTTCCACACTAATTCAACAATTTCTTAAATCTTTACATCTTCCCCATCTTTTCTTACATGAAGCAAATCTTTTAGATGAACCCTTCTCACTTCAAGAAATCCAGAAAGCTCTGTCCTCTCAGAAGTCTAGCAAAGCTCCGGGAAGTGATGGATTCCCTGTTGATTTCTATAAACTGCTTTCTGATACGTTATGCCCCCTTCTTTATAATGTTTATCGAGAAGCTTCTGTCACTGGTAAATTTCTCCCATCTTGTAGTGAAGCGAACATAACCCTAATTCCTAAGAAGGATAAAGACCTCACACATCCCACCAGTTATAGGCCAATTTCTTTGTTAAACACAGATTGGAAAATGTTTGCTAAACTATTAACCTCCCGACTTGAACACTTAATTCCCAAATTGACTCATTGTTTGCAAGCCGGTTTCATTAAACATAGATCTGGATCTGATCACTTACGTTCCCTATTCAACCTTATTTACAAAGCTAAATCACTCAGATCTCCTACGGCAGCCATAGCAATTGATTTAGAGAAGGCTTTTGACTCTTTAAACTGGGACTATCTCTACCAAGTGTTATCTCATTTCGGCCTTCCTTACACCTTTTGCTCCTGGATCAAACTACTATATAACTGCCCTACTGCTAGAGTGCTTACTAATTCCACCCTTTCTTCCCATTTTCAATTGGCAAAAGGAACAAGGCAACATTGTCCCTTATCACCCTCCTTGTTTATTTTAGCCATGGAACCCTTGACTGCCTGTTTACACCAATCTGATGGCATTAATCACATTCCTGTAGGAAATTCAAGATATGTCTCTCTTTCCTATGCCAATAACCTCTTAATACTACTTGAAAACCTGTACGAAGCTGGACGCCTACTGGCTGATTTGCTTAACAAATTCACAACCATTTCTGGCCTTGCTTTAAACTATGGTAAATCAGAAATGATGCCTCTTAATGACCATTGCAAGGCTTTTATGGGTCTACCTCTCGGATTTCGTTGGTCGCCTCAAGGTATATTGTATTTGGGAATTAAAATATCAAGTAATCTAAAGAAAATATGGGATATTAACCTTAATACCTTATTAGATAATATCAGAACAATTCTGGATAGTTGGAAGCTTCTTAATCTTTCCCTAACAGGGAAAATTGCAGCCATTAAGATGTCCATATCACCCCAAATGTTTTACCTCATGGCTAATATCCTCTTAATTTTACCATCCTTCTTTGTCACTAAAATTGATAAATTAGTAGGCAATTTTATATGAGAGGGAAAACCCCCTAGATTTAATTGCAACAAACTTTGATCACATTGGAAAAAAGGCTGATTTAGACTTCCCTGGTTCAAAGGCTATCTTTGGGCCTTTCACAGCGCACAAACCATTAAGTGGTTTCAGAAACCCTCTTCTCATTCTCCACTTTGGATTTCAATGGAATCCATACTGTCCCCTGGAGGAGTTCTTAATTCCTTTATCTACAATCCCCTCTCCTCTAAATTAAAATCTCACCCAACAATATCATCCTCTGTTTTCTATTGGAAGTTAATCCACAAATTTCTGAAATCTAATCCAAAACCTTGGTTATGTGCTCCCTTATGGGGTAACCCAATGCTCACTTTAGAAAATCACTCGATCTTCTGTCATACGTGGAAGAATAAAGGCATTTATTTTCTTGGAGATATCTTAGATCAGAACTTGCTCACTCTTAGAGCATTTTCAGATTTGCAGATTACATGGCAGCTCCCTAAACAGCACTTTTGGAAGTTCTTACAAATTCGATCTGCTTATAATTCCATCTCTAATTATGTGTTTAAGCATACTCTGTTAGACCCATAAGTTTCACATTGGATTAATCTATCTGCAAAACCAAGCAGCTCTATTTATAAAGACATTATCGACAGTCTTCCTGATCAGTCCATATCAGCTAAAAATAAATGGAGTACTATCCTTAATTATAATATTTCAGATGCACAGTGGAGTAAACGTTGGCTTCTTGCACATAACACATTTAAAGATGCTCACAGTTCCTTAATACAAATTAAGATTTTACATCTCTGGTACAGGACTCCCTCCGTTCTTCAACAAATGGGCTTTCTAAGCAATAACAACTGCTGGTGCTGTAACCAAGCCAACAGGGATCTACTTCATATTCTCTGGACATGTGCTCCTATTAATAAGCTGTGGCGTAAAATTTATTTATTTGCTTCCAGAGTTATAGGACAAAAACTTCCCTTTGATCCCAAACTGTTCCTTTTAGATATCTCTATCTCAAATAACCTTTCCCTTTCACATGCACATTTTAGATGGCTAAACATACTTTTTCTTTTGGTTAAGCGTTTAATCCTTATGAAATGGAAATCCACTCGTATCCCCTCTTTTTCCGACACTCTTCAAAGCCTTTCTCAATATGCCTCTTTAGACCATTTATCTCAATATATATGATCAGTGTTGGCAGCATTACTTTAAATTTATTGATTCCACTAGCTTTCAATGAATCTAAACTTTAATAGTGTTTTTTTTCTAGTTCTTTCTTTTATTTTGCTCTAGATTAGGGACTCTCTGGTTAGTTTGTACACATATATCTTTCCTTGTTTTCATCTCTACTCTCTTCTCTCCTTGCTTTTTCCCTAGCTCTCATTGTATATCTTTCTTTATTTCTACTTCTCCTCTACTGTGTATATATTTTTTTGGTATCCCCATAGGTATCACTTTTGGTAACTTATTGAATACATTATCTTAGCTTGTTTCAGCATTTATCCTGTATTAGGTTACCCGCCTCCTTTTTTTTTTGAATTCACAATGCTTTAATGGCTGTAACCCCTTTATTCACTTGTTATAATATAGCTAATGTTAAATTTTATCATGTCAATGTGTTCATAAGGTCTTTCATTGTATTTACCTTGCATAATGTACTTATTTTTTCTAAGTGATCCCATTTGTATTTCATATGAAGGACATTCTCTTACTGTTTATGTCCTTTCTTATGTATTCAATTTCAATAAAAAGATAAAGTGAAAAAAAGAAGTTGAGATGTTACATGCAACAAAACTGAGATGTTATACACAACAATAAATGCCCCTTTGCCCTGGCCTCACAGTGTCAAATCTCTCCCCTTATCTCTCCAGGACTATACAGTGGGTGGTATAATTTATAATATCTGGTGTAGCCAGTCCCCTGTATTCCTGGCATCTCTCCTTACTCCTTCCCATTGCAATTATTTCTTAAGATTCTAAGAGCAAGCCTTACTAGCCACAACCAAATGTCTTATCACGTAAGGGACCTTGCATTCTCCAGATTTGCACCTAGATTTTCAAACTTCAATGCCACTGTAATTCACTCTAACTTGACTCCTCAGAAGTACTGTGGGGAGATGAGCATAATATGGAATTCCACTGGCAGAATTTGTGCAAATGGCAATTCTGCTTCCAAAATGCTTTTCAGAATTTCTTTTTTACCACTTCAAGGTTCCAATGCCTCTTCGTCAGGGTGTGGGAGGGTGAAGAACCTGCAAGAGTGCCAGAGGCAAAGGCTGAGACACTTAACTAACACTTCACTTTAGTGTTCATCTCAAGGTTTGGCACTAGTACCAGTTCTCTTCAATAAATTAATCTGTGATGTAAGTGAAGGTATCAAACCTAAAAGCTGCCTCTTCACAGATGACACAAAGGCCTGTGCAAGGATAGACACAGAGAATGGGAGAAGGGAACTATAGGAGAATCTGGACAGGTTGGAGAGCTGGTCAGAGATTTGGCAGCTGAACTTTGATGCTAAAAAATGTAAAGCAATGCACAGTGGGAAAAGGAACCCAAACGTGCAACACCAAATGGGTGGGGTGGTAGTGAATAGCATTATGTAAGAAAATGATTTAGGGGTAATGATATTAGAGACCCTACAAACATCTGCACATTGCAACTGGGTGGGGAGCAAACCAGTCAGAATGTAAGGATTCATAGGCAGAGGGCTAAACAGTAGAAGGCTGGTGATCTTCCCACTGTACAGTACATGTCACTGGAGCAGCCACACCTGGAATACTGCACAAGGTACTGGCAGCCTACACCTGAGGAATAACTGAAACAAGGTGAAGGCGGTACAGCACAGGACAACTAAGATGGTCCATGGCATAGGGAAAATGATGTACAGTATGAGCAGAGACTGCAGGACTTACACATGTACACCCTAGAAAGAGGAGAGCAAGGGTGACATGTTTGAGACATAGAAGTACCTGCCAAGGAACTCTCTCCTTGAGTTTAAACAGAGGGATGACAAGAAAATTCACTAAAGCTAGCGGGGGGGGGGGTTCAAAAAGAAAGCCCATAAGCACTTCTTCACAGAAAGGGTCCTGGAGAAGTGGACTAAGCTACCAGAAGACATGGTACAGGTCATATTAATCAATAGCTTCCAGCAGGGATAGGAGTGGCATCTGCGTTTAGTTAGCAAAAAATGGGACAGTAAAAAAATAGGATTGCAACTAGGGCAAGGCAGAATAGTTAGGTAGGGTGGCCAGACTGGATGGGCCAAGAGCCTTTTACTGCCCTCAGAGTCTATGTATCTATGTACAGTACATATGCATGTATGTATTTATGAATCTATGCATTAGTGTATCAGAGATCCCCTGGTTGGGGAGGGGCTTATTGGGAGGGGGCAAAAACATCAAGGGTAGCCACAAAACAGACAGTGAAACATTATTCTTGCTCTGGTAGCTGACTACACAGTAAACATCATGGAAACATAGACAATGACTGCAGAAAAAGACAAAAGGACCATCTAGTCTTCCCAGAGTTCTCTATCTGCCCTGAGACCTATTGTCCATAAAGGGTTTTATCCCTCCATGTCTTCCTCTCTGCTTCCCTCCTTAATGATATGAACCTGAGCAATCACCAGATCCTTCACTCTGTCCCAGCTATACATGAAACCATTTACAGTCTTGGAGCCTGCCACCTCCACTGGCAGACTGCTTTATGGTTGCACCACTCCTTCCATAAATAAAACTTTCTCACATCCCTCTTAAACCTTCCCCCTGACAGTTTCCACTCATGACTTTGGGTTTGTTACTCTGTACACCTGCTAAATAGTTCCCTGCACTTCACTTTGTTTATTCCTTCAGGAATTTGAAGGTCTCTGTCTAATCCTTCCTCCCTCTCTCTCTCACCTGGTCTCCAGTGAGTAAATGTTCAGTGCCTTGAGATTTCTTCATAACATCTGCTCTGTTGGAGCTGAATCATCTTGGTTACTCTGCATTGCACCATCTCCAGCCTGTTCCTGTCCTTGCTTAGGTGAGGACTCTGGAAATGAGCACAGTATTCTAGGTGCGGCCTCACCAATGACCTATATATCAAGCCAGATAAGTCCAAAGGTCTGGACAAGATTCACCCCAGGATCATAGCTGAGTTACAGGGACAACTGGCAGGGCCACATGCAATAATCTTTCAGGAATATGTCCAGAGATGTGTTGTGCCAGAGGGAATCTATCCAGACAGGCGATATGCCAAATGACTGGAAAGTGGACAATATGATCACTTAAAGAAGGCTGTAACATCAGATCAGTGCAATTACAAACTGATCAGCCTTGCATCAGTGCTGGGCAGGGTTCTGAAGGCCATTATCAATGACAGAATATTAAATCACTAATTTGATGCCAAGGTTCTTGTCCCCTCTTACCATGGCTTTATAAGTGTGAGATCAGGCCACGCCAACCTGATCACCTTCTTCAAGGGGGTTACCAGGGAGATGGATTGAGGGCAAGGCTGTGGATCTAGTCTCTCTGGAATTCAGCAAGGCCTTTGATACTATGGTTCATATAGCTTCTGGACAAATTAAACCAGTACAGTATACACGAGGCACATAAGCTGGATTGCTAACGGACTTGGGCAAGAAGCAAAGGGTGGTGGTGGATGGGCACTACTCCAAGTGAAGAAGCATACTCTTCTGTATCCCTTACCTGCTGCTGGGGCGACTGCTCATCATCATCTTCATCAGTAATCTTGAAACTGGACACTCTAGTAGGCTGCTTAAGTTCATGGATGACACAAAGCTAGCCAGGTTGGTAGAATCCATTAAGGACAGGGACAAAGTGATTTCAGGAGAATCTAAACAAGTTAGGCAATTTTTGTCTGACTCCTGGATCCTCAGATTGGATGTAGCCAAATATAAGGGGCTAAACTCAGTGAGGGACAAACAGAGGGAGGACAAAAGTGGAAGATGATGACAGATCTACAGTTAAGAAAAAAAATGTGAAAGAACAAGTGGGTCTTCCATTGGGTAAACTACGATTCTGAGACTTGATCTCGTCACCCCCATATAAAGGGAGTCTTCAAAACCTACCAAGGAACTGGTGATAGACTTCTTAAACCAGTCCTCAACTGCTATACTGTCATGTTTAGTTAGACATCTGCTTTTTTCTCAAGCTTTGGCATGGATGTTTCAAGGTCTCTATTTTATCACATCTCATGACGCTCTCATTTATTTAAGAGATTATCAACTCTATACAGTGGAATGTAAGTAACCAGGCCCGAACTGCTGTACATCTGATTTCATGTTATGCAGTTTAGGAAGTATTTTATCTTATTTTTATTGTATTAGTACTAGGAAAACATTTGAGCATAACTGCTCTGTTTCAAAGTTTCCATTTAAGAAATTGTTACAGTGAGAGTACAGAGCAGATAACCTGATGCAATATAATATGATAAAATGCAACTTTTAAAGAGGTTGCTTTGTTTTTTTAATTTTATTGTATTTATTCCTATGCTGCAGATGATTAGGATTATATACTCATCAACAGCCATTGGTTATCAGAGGATTTACAATGGTGGTAAACTGCCAGTCTGACAATTTAATTGGCTGTTCACTTATGTCCATGGTATAATTTAGGTTATAAAGAAATAAGCTTAAAATCTATTAACCTGATTGGTTAAAAGTGGTCTGTGGGCACTGATTAATGCCTAGTAGAATCACAGTTTCAGTGATGACCTACATATGCTATCATGTACAGCCTAATATGTTGAAAAGTGAAATCACTCCACATCATGTTCAGCCACCTAAATGAGTGCCATATTTAAAAAAGTCAGCTTAGCGAGCTCTGCTGTTTTCAACTGAAGGCTCCGCATCTACGGCTTTGCATGTGTTCTCTGTTCCAGCTCCATCTCAGAACCGTGGTTGTCTTAACTTGAGATGCTCAGCCTGACATCCTTCGCTTGCTGGGATGCTGCTGAATTTAAGAGAGAGACCTGGAATGGGATGTAATGAGTGGGGCTAGGGTGGCATGATTTACTGGATCTGGGGGGGGGGAGGCAGAAAGAGAGAGGGTGACAAAGGACTTAAACAGTGCAGCAACTCTGAGCCCGGGGCTGTGAGAGAGAGAAACAGGGCACTGGAATGGGACATAATCAGCAGGGCAAGGATGACGTGATTGACCAGAGCCAGGAGAGAGAGAAAAGCAGGGGACTTAAACAGTAGGACAAGAATGTGAGTTTGACATTTCTCAAAAAAAAAAAAGTGTCAGGTTTCCTTTTACATTTCAGTGACTCTGGACATCACGTCATTTTCAGAATGGCATAAGTCAGCCAAATCTTTGTTTGAATTGTGGGAGAAGATTGTTTTTGACCAGTTACTGATGTATTTGATGAAATACAGTTTATTGACTTCAAACCAATATGGGCTTAGACCCAATTATACCAGAATATCTGCTTTACTAAAGTTCACAGACTACATACAGTACACAGTGTTCTGGATTCAGGTGCTGCTGCTGCAGCAGTGTTTGTGGAGCTCACAAAGGCTTTTGATTTGGTTAACTACAGTCACCTGCTGTCCAAACTATGGAACTTTGCTGCATCATTTCATCTGATTTCTTGGTTTTCCATGTACTTGGAGAATAAAATGCAAAGAACACAATTTAATGATGTTCATTCATCTTTACTAAAAATTGATTTGGAGGTCCCACAGGGATCAATTTTAGGTCTGTTATGGTTTAGCTTGTACGTATATGGCCTGCCTAATATATGTCAACATGTCAGAATAGAATTATCAACTAATGAGGTATTCTGTTCTTGGAGGGGGTGACACTGACTTTGAATGAAAACTTACAGCATGACTGTCTGTGTGTTTGATGTGCAGAACTGGCTGTTAGTTAACAGGCTTGTTCAGAACAAGAGAAAGACAAAGCTGATGCCACTTCAGAGAACTAAGGAGTCTGGTGTGGCTCCCTTCCCCAGCAGATCAGAACTTTAAATCATGAAGTGATTGGTGATGTTGACACTTTTCTCTGCTGCTGCACATGTTGATTTGTTGGTTAAAACTGTTCATTTCCATTTAGGTTTATTATACAAAATGATATGATTTTTAAAGCTTCGGGAATGATGCAAGGTGCTTGCATCAAAGAGACATGAAGCAAGGGGCACACTGAGCTGCACCTTGCATCATTCCCGATTTTTAGACAGTGTCTGTGGCACCACTGGGACCCTTTCCATCTAATAGCCTTGTGCCAGGCTTGCAGCAAGGTGCAGGCTGCCCCATGGCACTGAGAGGGCATGCATTGCATGGTGATTGCAGCATCCCCTACTGTGGGGGTTTCAGAACTCGGCAGTGGCTGCAGTCCATGGCCACATGCTATCACGGGCACTAGCACAGCAGTAGTGAATGGGACAGACTCCGTGGTGGGACAAGTTCACCAGACCATGACAGGGTGGTAGGAGGACAGTCCACAGGTTGTGTACTGACCTACCAAGAAGCCACTCGGTTGTTGGGGTGGTACTATGCTGACAGCCAGGGAAAGAGAGCAAGAGAGAGCATGCCTGAGGATGGAACGAGTGTTCCTCCTTGCAATACCTGTGCCAGTGGCATGTAAACATATGTCCAGATACGGGAATGAAACAGACTGATGTTCACATATGGTCACTTGTTCTGTTTCCAGACTGCAGTATTTGTTGACTGTGCTGTGTGTGGCAGTGTGCCATGTCTCCTGTCAGTTATCTTGCCCATTCAGAACTTACACGGGCATTTGGAGACTAAACTGGCACCATCCACTTGCAGAGTACTGCAAACATGAATGGTCCCCACAATTTGGATACCTTATTGTACCAGTGACCATGACCCATTCCATAGACCTGGCCATCTGTCACTGGCTGGCCACAACAGGTACTTGTGCCTGTGACCTGCCAGGTGTGGTATACTGGACAACAATCTGCCACTATTGGGACATATCCTGTACCAGATAAGTGCCCTTCGGCGGCACTAATGTCTTCTGGGCACTGTGGATGTTTTCCCTCCACATCTGCAGGACCATCAGGAGTCCCCACCATGATATGCCAGTCCGTGTCTGTTGCCAGGGAATCCCACCTGCATGACTCTCCTATGGCGGGTGTGCTGTGGCATGTCAGTCACTTCCCACATGCAACAGCCTCCACCAAGCCCCTCCCATGCACCACATAGTTGATGCATGGGGGTAGCTGCGGAAACTGTAGGGTGTTTGGTGCCAGGACCCCTCCTGTATCAAAGTCTGATGCAGGGTCCATGGTGCATTGGGCTTCGATGCAAGCTGCCATTTGGCACAGCTTGTGTCGATCCACCAGGCTCTTTGAAAATCGAGCCCAAGAAGTTTGGTTGCTCAGAGTTTATTGATTTCATTCACTTATTATTTATTTAGTTATTTGCTTGACTAGAAACTGCACAATAGCTTCCATGGTTCAGGCGTTGCTGAACTCAGTATTTTTTTTTTCTTTCAACCTGTGAGATTCACTCCTCTTGTTCTTTGTATGATAGTATATTCCAAATCCCAGTTCATTCTAAGTTTTATTCTGTCTGGCACATGCATGCCACACCCCCCCCCTCATAAAGTCTGGGGTCAAATCTTCCCACGACTCCTGCATCACCTCCAAGCTCATAGACTAGTGCAAATCCTGTGATATAGCCTGGACCTGCTACAAATGATCTCACATCCTACCCAGCCGCCTCTCTTACAGAGCACTTAGAAATGCATGCACTAAGGCTATCCGGATTGAGAAATTCCTCTATTTCAAAGTCAACCTCCATAACAACCTTAACTCCCCAGCCAAATTCTGGAAGGTAATTCATTCCCTTTTTGACCCTTCTATCCAGTCTGCTGCCTCAGTCCTTGTGGCTAATGGTTCACCTCTTTCTGACTCACCCACTGTAACAGCTCACTTCAATGAGCTCTTCACTACATTTATTTATTTATTTGTTTATTTATGTCTTTGGTAACCTGGTAGGTGCACTGATCCAAAGGCCTGTTTTCAGCCATGACCCGGGCCACAATGTAATAAACAACACAGAACACAACTGTACATACAGGGCATAGTAAAACACACCTCAAGCATGAGGTGATGTGGAAAATAAGACATGAACAGTAGATAGCTGTATTATACAATAGTAGTAGAGTTAAGCTATGGACAAATGTGACAAACACATAGTGCAAAAATACATACACAACAGCATAATATATCATGAGTCCATTTCAGAACAGGGGCAACAGAGGCTGTGTAGGATCTGTCAAGCACATGGTGCAAAATACATACACAACAGTATAAGATAACATGAATCCATTTCAGTACTTTCACCCTCCCTTCTCCCGCTCCAGCACCTTTCCTCTCCCTCTTGCCCCTCCATCCTCTGCACCCTACTCCTCTCTGGGTTTAATTCCCCCCCCCCCACAGATCAGGAAATCCTGCTTGCCCTTTCCTCCCTCAACCTGTCCAAATCCAGCCCAGGTGGGCTGGATCCTTGTCTCCTCTGCCTCTCAGCTCCTGCTATCACTTCTCCCCTCACTCACCATCTCAACCTCTCCTTGTCCCTCTGCACTGTTCCTCAGTCTTGAAATATTGCCAAAGGATGTGGTCTACAGCAGCACCCTATCCACTTCCCTTGCCAGACTTGACACCCTCTGTAATGCCTTTTGCCACTTTGCTACCAACTCTCCTCCTGGAACTCACCACTGTTCCCTGTACTCCACACTGTCCATTCTCCCCCTACCCTCACATCACCAGTCCCGCTTCTTCTCCAAATACTGGTTTGGATTACTTCCTTCCTACCTTTCCTCATTCCTCTTTCCCATCCCCCTGCCTCATATTCCCTCCACTCCAGGGATCATTGCCCTTTCTCCACTCCATCTCCTCACTCTTCTGCTGGGTAATCAGCATTCTGCTGTCACCTTCCCTATATCTGGAACCTTCTACCCTCTTCCCACTGCCTCTCCCCCTCCCACAGGTCCCTCAGGCACCAGCTGAAACTCCTCTGTACTGCCATCTGCTCCTGTCACCCCCCTCTCTGATTCTCCCATGTTCTGAGCCCCTAGTGTCCATGATGTTGGGCCTCCTACTGGGTTTTGCCTCAGCTTATATCAGGCTCCCCACTTTCTACTTCTGAACCACCATCATTCCCCTGTGCAGGTCTCTCTAGTGGTACATTATTTGCTGCTCATCGTGCCTTGCTGTTTAATTTTTCACTTGTACCATGCTGCATTGCATTTTGACTGCACTTTTACTTTTTACCGAGCAACAATATTGTGTATGTTTTTATTGTAGTACCTGTTTCTTTCCTCTGGGTTGCTCCTGGAAATGAGCCTTGGCTCAGTGTGCTTTTCCTGGTTACCAATTTTCAAATAAATACATAGTTTGAACTGGCTTCCTCTTGACTGTTGTATAAAATACTATGTGGGGATGATAGGGAGAAAAATATTCTTGGATAAGAAGTTGCCAGATTTGAGCACTAGTTTTGTTTTTCTGCTACATATTGTACCAGGTCTAATGGTCTAGAACTATCAAAAATTCCTCTTATGAGAACCGTGCAAGGCCTGAGATCTCTTACATTCATAGCAGCTAAACTTTTGAAATGAAATACCATCTACTGTGCATAAATGTAATATGGTTTCTGTTCTTTTCCCTTTCTGTCGACAGTTTCCTTTTTCAAGTCTTATCTGGTGGCACCTCCAAGCCCTTCAATTTCTGTCTGTATCTGTCAGGTCAACCTTAAAATTAGTATTGGTTGCTATTGGATCATCCTGGTGAACAAATAAAACTAAACTGTAAGTAACAGGGCCTCAGAGGGGTGTCTCTTATGGTATCAGAGACTCGTCTCATGAGGTTTGGGCAGACAGAACTGCCCAGCTTTGCTTTGTGGTCTTCTCACCCATACTATAAGAAACACAACTTGGAGTCTCGGTTATCTCACCTGAGTTTTTGGCTCACGTGATTTATGATAAGTTTAGAGGTTGTTTTTTTTTGCTATCCTCCACCTGGTGCTGAAGTGGAGTGTAGTGCTCCTAACTAATTCTCCTATGTAAAATCACATAGTATACAACATAAGCATACAGTGGTTCTGCATACTGTTATAGCCATAGGAAGACCTCCAGCATAACTAATAAACTTATAAAGGGAAGATTACAAGGGGCATGATTTCAAGTCTTTCACGTACTCAAGGGTTTCAACAAGACTGAACATTCAGAGATGTTTGATCTGGTGCTTGCAGCAGGAAGTAGGAGCATACTCTGAAGTTTAGGGTAGAAAATTCAGGGAAAACATTAAAGGGCATTTTTTCTCCCAGAGCATGGTGAACCGGTGCAGAAACCTACCAATGGAGATAGTGGACATGATGAGAGTACAGGCCTTAAAGTACAGTAAGCCTTGACAAATGTCTGCTTTCATAAGGGAATCACCAGGCACCCTGGTAACAGAATGAGTAGTGAATGTCTGTCCTGTGAGTAGTGGATTCCTAGCTGAGATAAAAACACGTATCTGTTAATAACAGGGTAATTGAGACACCTCTGGGTTCTGTGATATCACTCAAACTTCACTGCTGTGGCACTGTTATGTCAAGAACTCTGAGGTGTTCTACTAGCGTTGTTCCTATCTAACAGATACTTATTAGTTCTTCTATAAATCCTATAAATCCTATATCAAAGTGTGTGGTCTGTCATCCTTGGTCAAGAATGAAAAAATGGGGACCATCAATTCTTGAAGACGTGTGATTTTAGCTTTAGGCTTGAAGCTGTTTTCTCCAAAGATAACATATTTAATATATCATTATACCATTCTCTACAAGTCAGAGAGGTAGCCATTGTTTCCAGTGTTTCAAAATCTGTTTTTTAACTGCTTGGGAAATAAGAGCTATATCATATATTTGTTCAACAGAGAAATATGCAATATTGCTTGATATGCCAGCCTCCATGTACGGTGTTGTCCCATACGTTAATTAGGAAAAAAGGGAAATGTAGGTCATATAAGTAACTATTTGCTTGATGAAGCTTGCTCAGGAGAAGCAGACTGCAGCCATGGCACACATTATACAAGTGTTCCTCTGTAAGCTCAGCTCACAGGCAAGATGTGCAAATGAACTGTTACCCATTCATAGGATAATAAAAAAATATTTTTATTGGAAAGATCTCAGCAACAGTGCAACTCCCCAGCACAGTCAGCATTTCAAGCTGTTGGCTTTTTCAAGGCAGTGCTGAGCTAATAGAGAAACACTCATTTAAGTGACTGCATGCCTACTTTTAGATTTTTCCTTCTGCCTTCGTCTGCTCTGGAACAACCTCCCTCAGGCTCTCTATACTTCATCTTTTTTCATGACTTCACCAATACTTGATTCTGAAACTAACATTCCATATGCCTCCCTTCACTTCTTTCTCAACTACTATTTCTCCCCTTCTCCCCTCGCCAATGTCTCTATCTACCCATGTTGGTTCCCTTTGTTACCTAGCAACTGCCACTGCCTGTTTAGTTGTTCCTCTCAGTGTACTAATTCTGTTGCTGCCCTCCACTTTGAGGGCATGGGGTCATGATGTCAGAAACAAAAACAGCACAGCAATATACCGCTTTATCAAAACTGTGGCTACATTGCCAGTGCTCAGGAAACACAGTGAAGTGTAACAACAGTGCTAATAAAACATGTATCCTAGATTTGTGCTGGGGGTTTCACCCCCTACACCCTCCCTTATGGTGGTCTGCACACCCCTAAACCCCTCCTATTTATATAATCAACTCCAGGGGGTAGGCAACACCAGGATGGGGAGAAACACAGGTGGGGAAAAACAGTGTCTTGCACAAGTCTTAAAAAAAAAGAAAAAAGAACAAAGAAACACACCAGTAGTCTGAGACCAGGATTCCAAGTCCACAGACCCACTGGTTCCCTTCAGTGCTGGTAGCTCATCCCTCTGAGCCATGGCAGTTGCTCAGCAGACCACCCCCCAGCAGAGGTCTCATCCTCTGCATCACTGCTTCCCACCCATTAGCTACAGTGTATAAAACTGTGCCTGCAGCATTTCGTCCTTGCAGTATTTTGTACCCTGTAGCTACAGTCCCCTGCACTGTGTTTGTTGCACAGTTTTGACTACCCATAATTCAAATGGCATAATGACCCGGTACCCCATTTGAGTGAGTCTGTCCCCTAGAGCCCTGCATTTTTGTCTTATCTGGCTGTACTGTACCACTGTCCCATTATTTTTTTATTTTTATATATATAGGATGCACAGTGGGCTGACTCAGAATATGAAATTTATCTTCACATGTGGTACAGGATAATAAATCATGAGTGGCAGAGCTATGAGTGAGTTATGTATGTCCTGCCCCTAGGGGTGTGTGAATACCTTATTTTGAATATTTGCCGAGCATTTGTATTTTGGGGTCCCAATTATTCATTATTTGTACTTTGTTATTTGGCTGCTGAAACTGGCTGTCAGACACAATCTTAAGACTTCCTGTCCAATCAGAGGCCACTTTGGAAGCTCAGTGAAGGCAGTCGTGTGACCCAGCACTCACAGGAGCTCCAGGCAGGAGAGACAGATAGCCTGAGCTGCTTCTGCTGAGAAAGCATCTACTTCCATCCATCTAGTACTTGTTAAAACTAGACAAAAATCAGAAATCTTGAAATGTTTTTGTTACCTCTCTAAATCACAAGCTACAGTGGATATTTTTTGTCACACTTTTGTGTAATAAATAATTTTCAGTGTTTCTCAGGAGAAATAATATTAATTTTCCTTCAATACTACTCCTGTTTCTGCTCTGCAAGCAAAAGCTATCAGTCACAGTCTTACCGATAGGGCTTAAGAGAGGCCACTCACTCCATCAGCAGCTGCAATTTCCACGAAGCCAAAACAATACAGAACATTTCCAATATCAAGTTGTTATATTTTTTCCATTAATCTCATACATATTAACCCCAGAGTATTGCTTATGGGGTTTTAGGGGAGTGTTTTTACTGTTGTTATTTTGCTATCCCTTTCTTACTTGTAATAATATATTTATCATCACACAAATGAAACAAGCAGTTGTCAATGCTGAATGTTGTCTTGCTGGCATTGGTATTGGTAGTGCAGGAGTTAGAGAGATGCATAATAGGAATGGCAGTGAAGAACGGAGACAACGTCAACCCCAACCCACCCTGCAGAGACTGACATGCATTGAGGTGTGCCTTTGGGTTGTCGGCCATAATGCTTATGCTATTTCACCTCACCCTACCCTGCAAACTCTGACAAGTGTTGCGTTGTGCCTTGGGGTTTTCAGGCATTACGTTCACCCCATTCCATAAGGAAATACGTTGAGATGGGTGCAGTATAGGAGAATGGGGTGAACTTTGGGGCCTAAGAGTCCAAGGCACACCTTGATGCCTGTCACTGGCTGCAGGGTGGGGGTGAGGGTGGAATGGCGTGAACATTACAGCCAAAAATTCAAAGGCACACCCCTGATGCCTGTCAGTCTCTACAGGGTGGGAGGTTATGGTTAGCAACCTGAACACCCCGAGCTTTTGTTGGTTTTTGCACTCCAGATTTTCAACATGGCCTTTTTGTGACACCACCTCATGAAAGCATTTGGGACCTCTGCGCATAAAGAGTGGCACTGTGATTTTGTTAATCTGTTCCGAATGTTGACTGCACACAGCGACCGCGCCATTCTGCGCCAGATGTGCAAAAACACATTTCTGGCTGGGTGTGAAAAATGACAGCTGTATCATTCATAAGGAGGTGTGAAGAAATGGCAATGTTGAAAATCTGGAGTGAAAATATTAAAAATTCTCAAACTTACGAGCATATGTGGAAGCTGCACAACGCACTCTCATAACACAGTCATTTTTTGGAATTTTTTCCCCAAATTTGCAACATCGGCTTTTTGGAAGACTACCTTATGAACAGTGACACTGTCATTTTGTTAACTGGTCCCAAAAGGTGATTTCACACAGTGATCGTGAAATCACCGTTTAGGACCAAAAAATGACATGACAGTGACTGAGTTCCTGAGGTGGGGTCCCAAGAACCCCATGTTGAAAATTTGGAGCCAAAAGTCACAAAAATAGCTGAGATATCCACCTAAGTTGAAATCCCCCCAATTAATGCCATTATACAGCTTATTGTCATTTCTTCAATTCACAGTTGGCTTTGAAGAGTGCAGACATGTTCCCGCTCCACAGAAGATCGTCGCGCTGGGCTCCAGAGGTAAGTATGAGGTGAGGGGTGCTGGGAGGTGGGGTGCACAGAGGGTGGGTGCGGGTTGGGGAGGGCACCTGAGACAACGAGGGACTGTTTTCTCTTTTACAGATTAAAAAAAAAAAGACATTGTGGGAAGGTTTTTTTTTTTTTACAGGTTTGTCTTAGCACACTGGGGTGCACTCCCAGTGTGCCACCTGTGCTTTTTGGGATTGAAGCCAAGGGGGTTTGGAACCCCCATTGGCACAGAAAACTTGTCTGTGTTTAGGGGGGCACACGATGCCTCAGCAGACAAATTAAAATAGGGGGACATTATGCCAACAGGGATTGGGCTCCCCCATCAGCAAATGAACTGGGGGGCATGCCAACAGGGAAATTGGGCACTCCTGATGGCAGCTTTCAGGTGGGACTGTGACAGGCAGATGGTGACAGTCGCTGCCATGTTTATTGAAATGTTACACCAGGCAAGGCACGCCCTGCAATGACAGGTCACTCCCTGCATTGCACAGTTTCCATGCATGCGTGTACCTTCACAACTTTGCAATATTTTCACTCCAGATTTCCAACATTACCATTTTTCCACACCTGCTTATGAACAGTGCAGCTGTCATTTTTCACACCCTGGCTGAAATGTGTTTTCCCTCTTCCGGTGCACAATAGCGCAGTTGATGTGGGAAATCAGAGCTCGCGACACATTAAGAAAATCACACTGACACTGTTCATGAGCAGAGGTGCTAAAATGCCTGTGTTAAAAATTTTGTGATGAAACTCCATAAAATGACTGTGTTACGAACGTGCATTGTGCAGTTTCCATGCACCCTTGTAACTTCGCAAATTAGTAATATTTTCATGCCACATTTTCAACACTGGCATTTTTTCACACCTCCTTATGAACAGAAGAGCTGTCATTTTTTTACATCCTGGCCGAAATGTGTTTTCACGCTTCCGGCGCAGAATACCGCAGTTGCTATCGGAAATCAGTGTTAGGGACAGATTAGGATTGAGCGAGTTGGGGGGAGTGACCGAGCTCAACTGAGCTCGGTCAGGACTTCTGCAGATTTCTTTGTGGGCAGGAAAAGGCGCCAACGCAGGCAGGAGCCCAGTACAAAAGGGAAGTCTGCAGCTGGGAGACATAGAATGAGCTAGTGGGGGGGGAGTAAGTGAGCTCAATGGAGCTCTGTTGGGACTGCTGCAAATTTCTTTGTGGGCAGAAAAAGGCAGCAATACACACAGGGGCCCAGTACAAAAGGGCAGCCTGCAGCGGCAGAAGAAACAGAATGAGTGACTGAGAGAGGGGGAGTGAGCTAGCTCAATGGAGCTCTATCGTGAATGCTGCAGATTTCTTTGTGGTCAGAAAAGGGCAGCAATGCATGCAGGAGCCCCGTAGAAAAGGGCAGCCTGCAACGCCGACAGAAATGGAACAAGTGAGTGAGAAAGGGGGAGTGAGTGAGGTCAACGGAGCTCTGTCGAGAGTGCTGCAGATTTCTTTGTGGGCAGAAAAAGGTGCCAGCAGAGGCAGGAACCCAGTACAAAAGTGCAGCCTTCAGCAGCGGGAGACACAGAATGAGTGAGTGAGGGAGGGGGAGTGAGTGAACTCACCGGAGCTCTGTTGGGACTGCTGCAGATTTCTTTGTGGGCAGAAAAAGGCAGCAATGCACACAGGGACCTAGTACAAAAGTGCAGCCTGCAGCGGTGGGAGAAACAGAATGAACGAGTGAGAGAGGGGGAGTGAGTGAGATAGCTCAACGGAGCTCTATCATGACTGCTGCAGATTTCTTTGTGGGCAGAAAAAGGTGGCAATGCAGGCAGGAGCCCAGTACAAAGGGACAGCCTGCAGCGCCGGCAGAAACTGAATGAGCGAGTGAGAGAAGGGGAGTGAGCGACCTCAACTGAGTTCTATCTGGACTGCTGCAGATTTCTTTGTGGGCAGAAAAAGGTGACAAAAGAGGCAGGAGCCAACTACAAAACGGCAGCCTTCAGCGCCAGGAGAAACAGAATGAGCGAGTGAGACAGGTGGAGTGAGCGACCTCAATGGAGCTGTGTCAGGACAACTGCAGATTCTTTGTGGGCAGAAAAAGGTACCAATAGAGGCAGAAGCCCACTACAAAAGGGCAGCCTGCAGCAACGGGAGACACAGAACAAGCGAGTGAGGGAGAGGGAGTGAGTGAGCTCAACGGAGCTCTGTTGGGACTGCTGCAGATTTCTTTGTGGGCAGAAGAAGGTGGCAACACAGGCGGGAGCCCAGTACAAAAGGGCAGCCTGCAACACCGGCAGAAACAGAATGAGTGAGTGAGAAAGGGAGAGTGAGCAAGCTCAATGGAGCTCTGTCGGGAGTGCTGCAGATTTCTTTGTGGGCAGAAAAAGGTGCCAACAGAGGCAGGAGCCAACTACAAAATGGCAGCCTGCAGTGCCAGGAGAAACAGAATGAGCGAGTGAGACAGGGGGAGTGAGTGACCTCAGTGGAGCTCTATCATGACTGCTGCGGATTTCTTTGTGGGCAGAAAAAGGCGGCAACGCTGGCAGGAGCCCAGTACAAAAGGCCAGCCCACAGCGCTGGCAGAAACGGACCGAGTGAGTGACAGAGGGGGAGTGAGCAAGCTCAGCGGACTTGTGTCAGAACTAATGCAGATTTCTTTGTGGGCAGAAAAAGGCACCAACAGAGGCAGGAGCCCAGTACAAAGGGCTAGCCTGCAGCTCCAGGAGAAACAGAATGAGCGAGTGAGAGAGGGGGAGTGACCCACCTCAACGGAGCTCTGTCGGGCCAGCTGCAGATTTTTTTGTGGACAGAAAAGGGTGCCAATGCAGGCAGGAGCCCAGTACAAAACAGCAGCCTGCAGCACCGGGAGAAACAGAATGATTGAGTGACAGAGGACCAGTGAGCGAGCTCAATGGACCAACGCAATCAACATTCTGCATTGACAAATGCTTGTTTTAACATCCTTTCACTTCATTTTTAAGAAGGACCCAAGGGCAAGGCTTAAAGAACATTTTTTTTAAAGTGTCACATTGGTCCCCTTGAAGGGATCCTCGATCCACTAGGAGACCAACATGGTGCAGTCAAAATATTTTGGTTTTGTAGCCACCCTGATAGGCCAGGTTCAGGAGGCGCAGAACTGGGAGGGTACTGTGTAGTGTAACAGACCCCTGACAAAAAAAAACCTTCCTGCTGTCTCAGTAATGGCTCATAGAGTCTGAACAGGGTATGTCCCATTCTTGGTCTGATCACAGGGCAGGGTATATCCCTGTCTGTTTTGAGGATACATCCCTATCTGATTACAGGGCATATCCCTGGTGGACAACAGGAGGGGGAAAAATAATGTTTTTGGTTTCTTAAAATAAAAAGAAAGAGGTAGTCCCATAGTGCTACAGTACTGTCAGTACTGCTAACCAGTCCAACAAATTGAGTTTCCGAACAGACCTTGGTCACTAGGGGGCCAGCCGGGGGAGAGAGGATTGAGCATGCCATAGATGGCTCTTTTCTTGGAAATTGGAAGCACAGACACTGTCTCCCTCTGGGACTGCCATGGTGCCCTAATGTAAGCTAGGTGCCGGATGGTGGCAGCTGAGCAAGAAGGGGATCTGTGAACAAAGAAAATGCAATGAGAGGAATTTAAAAAGTAGTAAAAGCAGGCAGCCTTTTTACGTTCGCTTGCGCCCATGCGCAAGGAACATTTTGGGAGAATAGCACACTTTGGAGGTGTGCCTCTCCCTTTCAATCCACTGCTCCGTTGAGCAGACGTGGCAGTCCTGCACCAATGGGTGCGGGAGCTGTGTATGACAGCGGTGGTCTTCGCTTTAAAGAAAACCACCGCTGTCATACAGAGCACCGTGATCACGCCGCTCTCCAAATCTTTACTGCTATGTTAGAGCCCATCCCAGCATGGTAAACATCCTGGGTTGTCTGCCGACTGGGGTGCCCAATCCCGTTGGCTCCACGCCCCCTCTGATCCTTTGCCATGCTGGGAGTCCACCCCAGCATGGCAACGTCCCGGTTGTCTGCCGACGGGGTGCCTCAATCCCCGTCGGCCCTTGGCCCCACCAGCCATCCTTCTGCCATGCTGGGAGCCCACCCTAGTGGCAAATGTCCGACGTAGTCTTGTTTTTTTTTCACCTGTAAAGCAAAACGGTCCCACGGGCGCTTCTCCCAGTCCCCTCCCACAACCCGCACTCACCCACTGTGCACCCAGCCTCCCACACCCCTCACCCCATACTACCTCCAGAGCTCGCACGACGCTTCGTGTGACCAGAACACGCCTGCACTTTCAAAGCCGACCGTGAACTGAGGAAATGCCGGTAAGCTGTATAATGGGCTACATAGGGGTTTTCAACTTATTGTATATCTCAGGTATGGATTTTGCTACTACTAATATGAGTTTTGGGATCTTTTCATGAATGATGTCATTGTCATGGCAGCATTGGCCTGAAGGGTGATTTCGCAGTCACTGCACAGTCACTGCATGAAATCACCTTCAGGCCTGAATAACACCATGACAATGACATCATTCATGAAAAGGGGTCCCAAACCCCATGTTGAAAATTTGGTGCAAAATTCAAAAATGACTGTTTTACGAGCGTGCGTTGCGCAGTTCCTACTCAGGCTCGAAAATTCGCGAATTTTTAATATTTTCACTCCAGATTTTCAACATTGCCATTTTACCATACCTCCTTATGAGCAGTACAGCTGTCATTTTTCACATCCTGCCCAAAATGTGTTTCCGCCCAAGTAGCGCACAATGGCACAGTCGGTGTGCGAAATCAATGTATGGGATGCATTAAGAAAATCCTGGTGACACTGTTCATTAGCAGAGATCTTAAAATGGCTATGTTGAAAATTTGGTGAAAAAATTCCTAAAAATGATTGTTTTACGAGCGTGCGTTGCGCAGTTCCTACGCACGCTCGTAGGTTTGCGAATTTTCAATATTTGCACTCCAGATTTTCAACATTGCCATTTTACCACACCTCCTCATGAGCAGTACAGCTGTCATTTTTCACATCCTGCCCAAAATGTGTTTCCGCCCATGTAGCGCACAATGGCGCAGTCAGTGTGCAAAATCAATGTATGGGACACATTAAAAAAATCACAGTGACACTGTTCATGAGCAGAGATCTTCAAATGGCTGTGTTGAAAATTTGATGTAAAAATTCCTAAAATGACTGTTTATTAAGTGTTCATTCGCAGCTCCTATGCACGCTCGTAAGTTGGCGAATTTTCAATATTTTCACTCCACATTTTCAACATTGCCATTTTACCACACCTGCTTATGAGCAGTGCAGCTGTCATTTTTCACATCTTGCCCAAAACGTGTTTCCACCCATGTAGCGTACAATGGCACAGTCGGTGTGTGAACTCAGTGTATGGGACACATTAAGAAAATCACAGTGTCACTGTTCATGAGCAGAGATCTTAAAATGGCTATGGTGAAAATTTGGTGAAAAAATTCCTAAAAATAACTTTTATGAGCGTTGTGCAGTTCCTACGCACGCTCGTAAGTTTGCGAATTTTCAATATTTTCACTCCAGATTTTCAACATTGCCATTTTACCACACCTCCTTATGAGCAGTACAGCTGTCATTTTTCACATCCTGCCCAAAATGTGTTTCCGACCATGTAGTGCACAATGGCGCAGTCGGTGTGCAAAATCAATGTATGGGACACAGTAAGAAAATCACAGTGATGCTGTTCATTAGCAGAGGTTTTAAAATGGCAGTGTTTAAAATTTGGTGAAAAAATTCCTAAAAATGACTATTTTACAAGCGTGTGTTGCACAGTTCCCACGCACGCTCGTAGGTTTGTAAATTTTCAATATTTCTACTCCAGATTTTTAACACAGGCATTTTACCACACCTCCTCATGAGCAGTACAGCTGTCATTTTTCACATCCTGCCCAAAACGTGTTTCCGCCCATGTAGCACACAATGGCGCAGTCGGTGTGCGAAATCAATGTATGGGACACATTAAAAAATCACAGTGACACTGATCATGAGCAGAGTCTTAAAATGGCTGTGTTGAAAATTTGGTGAAAAAAATTCCTCAAAATGACTGTTTATTTAGTCTTCGCGCTATGCAGTTCCTACGTGACGCTTCGTAAGTTTGCGAATTTTCAATATTTCTACTCCAGATTTTCAACATTGCCATTTTACACACTTCCTTATGAGCAGTACAGCTGTCATTTTCACATCCTGCCCAAAACGTGTTTCCGCCTATGTAGCGCACAATGGGGGTAACTAAAAGGTCATGCTGAACATTTATTGTGCAAATACCAGCAATCGCAGAGGGCATTAGGGTAAAGCACCTTACGTGCCAAACACCACTGCAAATACATGCAGGCGAACATTCGGCATTGACAAATGCTTGTTTATTTTTGAGATAAATAACTGCATGCAAGAAAGGGCTAGCAAAATGGTGAAAACAGCAAAAACAGTCCCTTAAACAAGCCATATCTGCAAAACGTTCGGGTTATGTGGGAACTGGGAAGCAAGAAGGTTTTGGGAATGTTGTTTTTGCAGGCTTTATGCCACATAGAGTGGTGAGTCATGCACTGTGCAGTGTATGCAGTTTCACAACCTCATTATTATGAAGTCAGAACATGAGAAGCAAGTTATTAGTACTAAATGGGTTTTGATTTATCTTGGGTTATTATAACTGTTTTTCTTCAACATCCTTGCTGTTTCTAAGAGACATGATAATAACATGTATTAAGGAGAAGGGGAAATTGTTTAACCAGGAAAGGCACACGAAGGTGGAGCTTGTTTCCAGGTCGTGGCCTGCGAGCACAAGGAAGTTACGTGACTTGCTCAGGGTCACACAGTATGCAAGTGGGGGATGATGGGATTCAACCCAAGTCTCCAGGTTTGCAGCTCAGCTCCCTTAATCACTACACTACACTATACTGCCTCCTAAAACAACAAGAAGAGATGTACATTCGGTCCAGAAAAGTTAATGTATTTAATTATATTATAATGAAGGTGCATGCATTAAACTCTGCAGGAAGGAAGCATGGGGAAAAATACGCAGGTTAACTTTATAAAGAAAAACAGTCAACAAAAACAGACTTTATTTTAGTCTTTGATAACTAGGTAAGGCCCACTAGGCACAAGTGCCTGTTTTCAGGGGCAGCCTGGGAGCATTGGGCAGTTAAGTGACTTACTTAGAGTCACACAGTATGCAAGTGGAGGTTGTGAGAATCAAACTGAGGTCTAGTCTGCTGGATGTACCAAGCTAGTTCACACCTCATTCCTCTAACCTCTAAGCTATACTGCCAGCCCTAGACCTGCGCAACTGTATTTCTAACTGTTGATGGTGGTAACTCATATTTGTACCCAAGTAATGGCAAGTTAAGCTTAATGCAAACAAGCTGTTGGATGTGTTCAGGATCCGGTTACCCCCCCCCACACAGTGACATTTCACCAGTGAGGTCCCCCACAGCGACTACAGCGCCTAGCCATGGTGGGAGACCCGCTGGAACCCGGCACTGTCTGTCGGGTCCTGCATCCCCAATCAGCTCCGACTGGAGTTAAGAATACTTAAGTGGGGTGGAGGGCACAGCCCCTGTGTGGGGGATTCAGGGGGCGAAGCCCCGCAAGGAAAACAAAGATACAAATAGCGAACCAGCAGCTGACTGCAGAATGCGGTCAACCTTCCGGTGTCGCTGATAGGACATTCGACAAAATTTTTGTCGGACTCCTGTCTTGGATCCTTCTGGGTCTAGTGTTGAACAATTAGGCTCAACATCACTAACTGTGCTAAACGTCCTGTCAAATGGCATACTCATGGGGGAACTGATGTATCTCATAGCCAGTTGTGCCAAGTGAGGGGATGAATGCATCTTCTGGACCCTGTAGCCTAATGGATCCACCTGAAATCCACCTGAAATGGCTCAACAGATGCCACAAAATAGCACTACAAAATATATTCCACAGAAAATGGCTGTGACTGTGTCCTCTTCTGTTGCTATTGATGTCAGGACATGCTGAGCAGTGCCCACTCATCCCCATCAATGCTATTGTCAGTAACTGGTATTTCTTCCCCATCTACACCAGTGGAACCAGATCTGTCAGATAGAACTCCCTCTGTCTCATGACCTGCATGAGCCGCTGGTGTCACCATTCCCAACATGCAACCAGTCAGCTCATCACATAGCTCTTGTTGAAAAGGAATCATTCTGTAGCTATCCATAACCATGTGAAAGATCTCACACAGTGACCCCATATGGAATCTCCCTGTTTTCCTCATATACATATCTCTCCATGATTCTTTCAGTCTATGCACTGCTGGTATCACCTGACTCATGAGTGGCAGTGGACTCACTTTGATCATGGGTGTTCCTCTCAAATGGCCCAAGTACTCTCACAATGACATCAATCAGTGACCATGGTGTATAGTGATGTGAGCGAGTATTATTGAGCGACTCAATTTGAGTGACTCAATAATACTGCTTTTACTGAGATCGAGTAGGAAAAGACACAGACGAGTAGATTATAGTGAGTGTAGCAGTGAGCTGCACTCACTGCAGCAGGATATAAGCATTTGTTTGGCCAAACCCTGCTGAGCTGGCCATTTGGCGTAGTGGCTGGAGCCACCACTGCTTGAACTGGTGGACCTGGGTTTGTGTCTGGCTATGGGACTGATTGTTTCTACTTTTTTTTTTTTTCATCATGCCTCTAAGTCCGCTCCCCTTGAGTTGAAAATATTTAGTTTGGGGGTGAATGGGGCACAACGCCCCGCATAAAACATTTTATTTTTGCCATGCCTCAGGAGTAGGCGACCATCATTTGCGATGGTCGGTGGAATGTTGCTTGCCCTTGTTTTGGGTGCATGTGTGTTCGCTCTTTTTGCTTGGCGAGATAACAGGCTTGCCTTTATCACATAAGACTGAGACCACTCATGGTGGCCTAGGACTCCACCAATATCACACTCCATGCCATGTCAAGAACTGCTCATTTCTTTTCTAGCAGTCTAGACAGCATCAGTTATGATGAATTTCATCTAGTAGTGATATCCTGTTTCAAGTGATGCTGAGACAGACCAAGGTGTTGTGTACTTCCCTTAGTTAGCCACCTTTACAGAGCATTAAAAATTAGCACAGATGGAGTGTGTTGTGGAAACAGTCTTGCTAGCCTCAGTACTGTGACATAGCACAGATGTGGCCACTAAATTCAAGGTGTGGACAAAGCAATGAATGCTGACAAGATTTCCATCAGCAACTATTTTCACCATATTTGCCCCATTATCCATGATGAAAAAACCAACATGTAGATTGATACCAACTGTCCATGGACGCATCATGTCTTAATTGAATGCCAGGATGTTTGGTGACATGTGATCTTTCTCCATTAGTCCAACACTTAGCAGAGCAGACTTGCAGAGACTGACAGATTGTGGAGGGATGAAGGCAGAGCCAGTGACACAGGGAGAGAAGGAAGAATCTGTAGCAGGAGACATGGGCTTTGCACATAGCAGCATGCAGTCAAGGAGATATGTGCATGCATGGAGGTTGTACTGCTCCAGATGTCTGAAGTGCCATGGGAAAACTCTCCACAGCCTCTGAGAAAAGTGTGACAACTGCCATTCTCACATTGTCATATATCTTTGGCACCACAATGCATGAAAATGTGGAATGTGGTGGGAGCTGATACCATGGCAGCAAGTGCTGAGGAAATCTATGAAAGCCAGTATCTTCCACACATAAAGGTTGCAGATTCAATGCCATCATTTCACCTATAAGCTGTGTGATGTGCTCAGTTGTTGGATGGGATATTTATTTATGTATGTATGTATGTATGTTTTTGGTAACTGGGTGAGCAAACAATCCAAAGGAACATTTTTAGTTGCGACTCGGGCCGTACAGTGGCAGACAATAGGTACAAGTTATAAAACAGTAGGTACATATAATACAGTGAGTACAGTGGCATCAGCAACAGTGATACATACACATCATATCTTAAAACAGGGGTTAAGGACACAAAAAACAAGTTCATGACAAATAAAGCAATGCTTCTCCACTTGTGGAGAGCTAGGACATGCACTTAGAGCAAATCAAGACATTATTAATGCTTAGGACTGACTTGGAATACTTCCCTTATTGGCATTGATTGTCAATGTTGGGGGGAGTACATGCTTGCCAGATGGTGCGCAAATAGCAGGGGACTGGTGCCTGGTAGGAGTGCTTGGGGTGCATAGAGAACTTTTTGGAGTTGAGGAGATGGAGTAGTAGCAGCAGCAGATGCAGCAGAATTTTGTTTCAGAGGCAGAATGTTCTGTGGCACTTAGAGTGCTACCAGCACCATTGCCTGCATTATCACCACCAGATGGGTCTGATGGGATCACAGGCGCGGACCCTGATTCTTTAAAAACCTGGGGTTGTTTTACCTTCAGGTGGTTCATTAAGGAAGTGGTTGTTAAATTTGCCAGAGATTCCACCTACTGATAGTAGTTCTACATAGTGTGCACACTGCCTTTCTATTATATTCTTTTAGTAATGTTAAATGCAACCTTACTATGCTCTTGCCACTTGACACCACTCATGTGGCTAGTGTCATCAGTACCAGCACCACTCTTCTGGCCCCCACTACCTAGTCTTGTTTGAACATGCATATGTGGGTTTCCCTCTGGCACCTGCTCTACTTGGCTATTCAGACTGGGATGGAGCCTGCTGAACAAAGTGCTGAAGGGCATCTTGCCAATTTTTTTAAGGTGGGAGGAGTCATCTTTCTTTCTTTCTCCTGCCAGTGCGACCTCAAGAAGTTTAGGTTTTTTTGGCCACCAGGCCTTTTTGCTTTACAGCTCTCAAGGCACTTCTCTACTCTGCCTCACCATCAAAGCTTCTTAGGTTAGCCTCCACAAATGTTTTTACCACACTTTATTTCTTTCCAGAATGTTTTGACCACGATATTTTGTCTCACGATATTTTGTACTGCTATATTAACCCCTGAAACCCAACTTCATACTCTTGGGCTCTGGCCCCATGGTTGTACCAGGCTTTCTGTTGCTGATGAGCAGTGGCTAAGTGCTCCTGGGCAAGACTCATGAGCTCCTTAAGCCTGGCCCTTAAATTTAGGACGTACTCCATAACAGACTCCCCTTGGGTAGCATGGTTACCTTCCCATTCATCCCTGACTAAATCTAGGGGCCCCCCTCACTCTGTGACCAAACAGGAACTCGAAGGGTGAGAACCCTGTGGACTCCTGTGGGACTTCCCTGTATGAAAGCAGGAGGTGGGGCAAATATTTGTCCCACTCCCTTCTGTGCTGGTCTGCAAATGCCCTGAGCATAGTTTTAAGGGTCATATTGAACCACTCGACCAGGCCATTTGTCTCAGGGTGATAGGACGAAGCACAGAGCTGTTTCACCCCACACTTCTCCCATAAACTGGCCATTAAGGATGACATGAAATTTGACCCCTGATCTGACAAAATCTCCTGGGAAAATTCCATTCAGATTTCCAGGAGCTCATCAGCCACTTTTTCTGCCTCAGTGGAGGACATGGCCACTGCCTCGGGTTACCTGGTTGCATAATCCACCACAACCAGTATGTATCATTTGCCTGTGTGTCTTGGGGTACTTAGGGGCCCCACTATGTCCACGGCTACCCTCTTAAAGTGTTCACCGATAATAGACAGGAGCACCAAAGCTGCCTTAACTTTGTCCCCAACCTTTCTAACCCACTGGCACTGTGGACAAGTCCGACAGTAATTTGTCACATCTGTGTACATGCTTGGCCAAAAGAAATTGTTGGCAAGCCACTTTTTTGTGCGGTTAATACCCAGGTGGCCTGAAAAAGGAATGCCATGGGCCAGGGCCAGAAGCTGCTTTTGGTAGTCCCGTGGGACTACCAGCTGCTGGAGTACCTCTCCTTCTAGCTACCTCTGTGGTATACACTCCCTGTACAACATCCCATTTTCCCAATAAACTGACTTTTTACACCTCTGAGAAGCCTTAGCACTATCTGCTATCTTTCTCAATTTTTGGAGGGTAGAATCAGCTCGCTGCACCCTGCCCAGCTCTTCCCATCTGACCCTCTCTAGTTCCCCTTCAGAAGAAAAGCTGCCCCTGGTGGCAAACTCTTCTGCTTGCAGCTGGGGCTCAGGACTGCTACTCCTAGCTAGCCCTTCACCCACACTGGCCACTTCTTCAACTGCTGAGGGATGGGTCTGCACCGGCTGTGTTGCCCCCTCCTCACCCTCAGAAGCTTGCACTTTTGCCTAGCTACTGGTTGTAACACATACTATGTTTTCCCTGTGGTCAAAATCATTCCCCATGATCACATGCACAGGGAGATCAGGTACGACTCCTACCTCCTGTACCCCATGGCCACCCTCCCAGCTCAGGAAGACCTAAGCCATTGGCACTTGTAACACAGGACCCAACACTGGACCCATGACTCCCAGAATCTTGAAGAATTGCCCCAGCAGAATCTGCTCTGCTGGGATCAGATCCTGCCTTACTATGGAGATGGAGGCACCAGTGTCCTCAATCCCTGTGTTACTGTTCCATTGACTAGAATAGGGCACATATGCCTATGCTTGCTGGAGTTTGGTGGCACTACAGTGTGTGCGTAGTTTATCAACAGCAGTATATGGTCTTGGTCACCCCTTCCCACTGACTTTTGCCTTTTACTCCTGTTTTAAGGCAGTCATAGAATAGATGCTCCACTTTCTGACAAATCCAGCAGTTCTTTACCCCGGCTCCTTGTTCTCCTTAGAACTGGTGAGTTCTGTTTTGGGCTTGGGTACAAGATGGTTCCCTTTAGGCTGCCCTCCCTGGGTCCCCTTAAAACCATGTGCTTCCCCGCCCCCATAGTTCTTACGCTCTGAATGTGGTCTGCTGGCAACATACAAATCAACACTTTCTGCTGCCTTCCTTGCCGAGTTGCATGCCTGATCCAGCAGCCATATGCACAGGTCATCAGGTATAATTTTAAGAAACTGTTCCCTTAAAATTAAATCTTTAATTTCTCTACAGTTCTTGCCTTAGCCCCATCTGCCCAATGGTCTAAATAAGCAAACATTTGGACATGTAGTTCTATATAGCTGTCTCCTGGGCCATTTCTTAATTCTCTAAATTTCCATCTATGGGCCTCAGGAGTCAGTTCAAAATGTTTTAATAACATTCTTTTAACTTTATCATAGTTCATGCAATCATTATAGTCCATTCGAGCAAATGCATGCAAAGCATGGCCAGTAAGTAATGGGGTCAGGTGGATCATCCACATAGCCTTATCTAATTTAAACTGCCCACAAACCCTTTCAAATGATTTTAAAAACAAATCCAGATCAACTCCCTCTCGGTATTGTGGGAACATTTTAGAATTAATTGTGGCTCTGTGGGTTGAACCCCCTTCACCGTCACTTATGGTTTGCCGTGGTGTTTGCTGGCACAGTTTCACCAACTCGATCTCATGATGTCATTCTTTCTCTCACACTGCTCATTCTCTCTCTCTCTTTCCTCTTGCATAAGGATCTCATGCTGGCTAATCCTTTCTCTTTCCTCTCGCATCAGGATCTCATGCTGGCGAACCTTTTCCCTTTCCTCTGCTTCCAGCCTTACTCTCTCCTCCTGCATCTGGATTTCATGCTGCCAGGCTCTCTCTCTCTTTCCTCAGCCTCCAGTCTTGCTCTTTACAGTTTGGCATCCCTCAGCGCAAGCTCTGCCTTCAAGATCTCTAGATGAGGTTGATTGGTAACTGCATAGCTCCCCCAGCTTCTGCCACAAGGTGCCCCCTTACTCAGCTGCTGCAACATCAGTCTTGCTACCTGGGTCACTGTTCTCAGAACCGTCTGCTGACCAAGTACTGGGCCATGTCTATCTGAGACTGTCTGCCCCTCTAACAGCTGGTCATGTACCACCAGGGCTTCCATGAGTGCACTCTTTGTCATGTCCTCATAGACAATACCCCTCCCTGTGCACATCTCATGAAGGTGCTGTACCTGAAATCTGACGTAGCCTGAAGAGGATATACCATTAGTATAGCGACTGAATATGTGTGCCACGTCAAAATAGTGACTCATATTCGGTGCTATACGCTTGGGCTACCCTGCAAGGGTAGCAACTGTAGATGACTACGAGGGTAGTGGATGGTGACAGGAAAGGAGGGATAGCGAGGGGAAAGGGAGGGACTGGGAAGGGGTTTTGAGGGACGGGTGTAGCTGCTGCTGCTGAGCTAGCCGTGTGGTGTGGTGGTGTGGGTGGCTAGCTCTAGTGCAGCAGGTACAAGGTTCTGGATTGGGTGTGTACAAATTTTTCTGCTGCCTCCAGCTGCGGCACTTAATTTTTTTCTGATACAGGATTTTGCCCCTTCCTCAACATGCACCCCCGCCCTGGAGTTGCTAATCTATATTTAGGAGGGTGCAGGGAGCAAAGCCCCAGACAAAAACACTTTTTTCTTTTCCAGATGTCGGGTCTCTTGGAAGTGTATATTGCCGGTTTGCTTTTTGGTGATATACACTCGCCATAATAGCGATCACTACTCTGCTATTGCTATTATGACATGGAACCCTGAGGAGCTCATATTCTCTAGCTACAGTGCACTAAGCTGTCTAGAAATAAAAAAAAACAGCAGTAAACAATGCAACCTTTTGAAATCCTGTTTCGTGACTGTCAAAGTATATTTCTGCTGTCAATCCATCATCAGCAGCATGCTATCTCTCTCAGAGTTCCTGCCTCACAGGAAAACACATTGTCCACTGCTCTGCACTGGACTGGTACTAGTTGCCACATGGATCCCACCACTCTGCCAACAATGTGACAAAAATCCCTCACCAGGGACTTCAAGGTGACTGCCACCACCGTGGGGTTTTACCAACAGGACCCCTATTTTTGACTACTGTGATGTAGTCTACAGTGCCGCTCCCAAGACCTCCTTAACCAGATTGGATATCCTCTTCAACTCCTTCTGTTGCTTCGCTGTGGATTCTCTTCCTCTCACTCCCACCACTGTCAACTCTATCACTCCCTGACATTTCCCTCATTAGAAAATAGACACCTCCATCATAGTGCTAAATATGTCTCTAAATTCTGGTTTGGATCGCTTCCATCCTATCTCACCTCCTCTCTATCATTCCTCCCTCCCTTCCTCTGCCCACTCACTTAGATCTTACTATTCCCATTTCTTGGTTGTCCCTCACCGGTCTACCACTGTAGGCCAGGCTGCTTTTTCGTATCGCTTGCCAAAACTGTGGAATTCACTTCCTCACCAGATTCGCCACTCCTTCTCCCCCTCCTCATAACTTCAGCACTACATCATTTTCTGTCTGTGAATTGTACCTGCAATTAACCTACCTGGTGTTTCTGACCTGCTCCCAGCCTCCATCAATATAAGTAACTATTCTGAATTACAGCTCCCTTCCAGACCCATTACTTTCTTTCCCTGCTGAGATCCTTACCCGGCCATTCCTTAGAGTTATCTATAACTACCAATATAACTATGACCTTAGGTTCCTATCAATCTACAACTATCATTATATCTATAACCTTGATTCCTAGTCATCTACTCCCTTCCCAGCATCATTATCTTTCCACCTCTGCTGTTACTCCCTATCCACCCCTTTGCTTCACTCTAAATGGTACCATTGCCATGAATTTAAGGTGTTATCCTAATGTAATGCATTTGACCTGTCCATTGGGACCTCTGTATACAATTGTACTCTTTGTTGCACTTAATATGTTTTTTCTGTTATTCGCTATTCACCGCTGCCAATATTGTTGTAAAAATGTTTGCTGTTGTATGCATGTATGTATTTCAAGTACCCTTTCCCCCAGGACGCACCATGAGACAAGCAACTTGTTGTTCAGTGTGCCTTTCCTGGTGAAATGTTTAAATAAATAAATAGATAAATTAATAAACCTGTTTCTTACAGTACCTCCTCCTTTGCACAAGGTCAAAAAGGTCAACACAGTAACTGTGTGTAGAGTGTCCCTTCAGAGGCGGAGTGCAAACAGAGTCCAGCAGAAACAGTATAATTACCTTTTTAAATGAAACAAGTAGTCACTGATTCTATAAAAATAGAAGCTTTACTAAAATACTACAGGTAGTTACAACAGGAAAACAGAAGGGTTGCATATTTAATAAGAGATAGATAGATAGATAGATAGATCAATAGATAGATAGATAGATAGATATTTTATTTATAAAGAGCCCATCTACAGATAGATAGATATATATTTTATTTATAAAGAGCCCATCTCCAGAGACTCTGGGCACTGTACAATGCAAAGTAAAACAATAATAAGAATAAACAGCAATTCATTATTAAAACAGGTTTAAAATTACTCTATCCATCCCATTAAAATCAATATATCAGTCAATAAAAGCCTGCTGGAACAGGTATGTCTTTAACCCTTTTTTAAAGGCTTCTACCACAGGGTTCTCCCTGAGGTAATCAGGAAGGGAGTTCCACAGAGTAGGTGCCACCACTGAGAATGCCCTGTCCCCAGAATGCTGCATCCTAACTCTGGAAACTCCAAGGAGGCCTCCCCTGGAAGAATAGAATGCCCAGGGTGGATGGTACAGGACAACGAGATCTTGCAGATAGACAGGTCCCCTTTCGTGTAGGGTCTTGTAGGTCAGGAGCCCTAACTTGAAGACAGTCCTCCACCTGACTTGCTGCCAGTGCAGTCCGCGGAGGACTGGGGTGATATGCTCTCCTTGTCTCACCCCAGTCAACAACCTTGCTGCTGCATTCTGCACTAGCTGCAATCTGTGGAGGTTGCCTCAGATAACCCTAGGTAGAGAGCATTACAGTAGTCCAGCCTAGACGTGCTGAACGATGCCCCAGCATGGTCAGATATTCAGGCAGGATTATGGCTTGGATTTGTGCGATGTTCCATAGATGGTAAAATCCACTCCTGATGATGGTCGAAGCAGCAGAAAGCAGAAAATAAAACCAAGTTAAACAGGCAGATAGTTTATGGCAGAATTCTGAGCTGCTCTTGCCTGAAACCCTTCACCTGCCCTTGCTACAGGGTTGCACTGTCCCTTACTTTGCTATTTTACCAGTCAGCTAGTCTTTGCATGGTCATCAGATGTTTCACATCCAAAAGAGTGAAATGAACCTCATTTCTCTGTTATATTCTTTTCTGATTATGGGAGGTGATTTATCTCCTTTGAGTGACAGGCTACCCCCTGCCTACCCCCCAGATGAGTGGGTGTATGGAGTGGTGACCTCATTCAGGCCAGCTGGCTCCCTCCACGCATGTCTCTGCTGTCTACTTTTATGATTCTGCCATGAAGACAGTCCAAGGTGTGTAGCCCCATGCTTCTTGCCTTTTAAGCTGGCCGAGGCATTCGGCCTGGCACTCTCCCATCTGCCTTACAGAATCTTTGGCTTTAAGGATGTCTAAGGTGTTTGAAGTTGAACCTTGACATCTTCCATGATATGATATGTAGCCTTGACTAGCTCATGGGAAAGTTCCACAGAGCAGTTCTCAGCATTTCCCTTAAGACTTGTCTGGACATGTGACCCTGAAAGCCATGTTCTTGTGTCCCCTTTCTAAATAGCAGCAATTATGACAGAAGCATAATTAAATTAACAAAATACATTAACAAAAAGAAATTAATACATTACTCTGACCTCCCGTCCAACACATCTCCCTCCCTTGGGAAATGAAGGCATGTCTCTTTTGGGCAACCCCCAAGGGAGACTGCCATTTATGTAGGGCCTAGGGAGCACCTAAAGGAAAGTGTTATGCACTTAGCCCACCTCAACAGTCCATTCACATTGGCATTTTGTGCACCACTTCAGTTGCCTTGTGGGCATGTTCCCCAAATATCATAGCACCCCCGTCATCTCCTCAGCCTGGGCTGATGTCAGCTGCCCTGGGAGGGTGAGGTTATTCACTAAGAATTCCTCCCAGGCTTCCCCAGGGAGTTCCACCAGGGGATCAGCCTTGTTCCCATCCTCTAGTGCGCTGCACATGGTGAGGATCATTTCCTTCCTATTATAGTAGGGCTTCATCATGTTCACATGATATAGCCTCTGCCTGAGCCTTCTGTCAGCAAGTCCTACTATATAGTTAACATCACTCAGCTTTCTGATTATGGAGAATGGGCCCTCCCATGCTGCCTGCAGTTTATTGTGTCAGACTGGGACAAGTACCATCACTCACTGTCTGACTTCATACTCCCAGGCTCTGGCCCCACAGTTGTACCAGGCTTTCTGTTGCTGTTGTGCAGTGGCTAAGTGCTCCTGGGCAAGCCCCATGAGCTCCTTAAGCCTGGCCCTTAAATTTATGATGTACTCCACAGCAGACTCCCCTTGGGCTGCATGGTTACCTTCCCATTCATACCTGACTAAATATAGAGGCCTCTCATCCTGTGACTAAACAGGAGCTCGAAGAGTGAGAACCCTGTGGACTCCTGTGGGACTTCCCTGTATGCAAACAGGAGGTAGGGCAAATATTTGCCCCAACCCCTTTTGTGCTGGTCTGAAAATGCCCTGAGCATAGTTTTAAGGGTCCTATTGAACCGCTTGACCAGGCCATTTGTCTCGGGGCGATAGGACGAAGCACGGAGATGTTTCACCCCGCACTTTTTGTACAAACCAGTCATTAAGGATGACAGCTTACAGTACACACTGCATGCCCATTGGTCAACAGTGTCAATCAATGGATTTGTAGTGATTACTGTATGCTGTCATTCATTGACAGTTCAGTCGGCGGGCAGCTGCAGAGGTGTACGGAGGGCTGTTCTGCTCGCTGGCTGACTTGCAGTGCTGGGAGGGGGATGCAGGGTGGGATGTGGGTGCCTGAGTGGGTGGTGGGGTGGGAGGCCACTACACAATAAAAAAGGGCTTGGAAGGTAATTTTTTTTATTTGAATGGGGATCGGTACAGGGAGGGGCCAATATACTATGGAAAGGAGGACACAGTTACTGGTAGGTTGAATGGATTCAGAGATTGGGGGTTCTACTAGACTACCAGAGCCTGGGAAATGTCATTTTACTGTTTATACAGTGACGAGTGCAGCGATGGGGCCAAGGGTACAGGGGCTGGTGGCTGCTGTGCTGCTGTGTGCAGTACAGCAGCACCTGTGGAGTGTGTCCTGGACTTGGGCATGGTTCTGCCTGCCTAACTTTGTGAGCACATCTCGAGATGCGGGAGCAGATGTTGTGCACATCTCTGCTGAATATGGGGGATATGCACATATTCATGGGGCACTCCCCCTGGAGATGCACCGCATACATTATCACCTCACTTGGGCGCAGCCGGAGATGGGCGACGCATCCCCTCCCTTTGAATATTGCACTGTGGTGCATTTCTTGAGATACGCTGGATGTTTCTATATTTCTATTTAGTTGTAAGGTTTAACTGTTATTTACATTCTACAAATTATTGTATACCTTTTATATAGTATTCATTTTGCCACTTTCTCTATGTACGGTATTGTTGCTGTCCCACTTGACCAGTTCCTACTTGTACTATCTTTATTGTTTGATGCTTGTAGTTTCCCATCTCCATAATCTCCCTTTTTCTGGGTGGCACTTGGAAGCAGGCCTTGGTACAATGTGCCTTTCCTGGTTACCAATTTATAAATAATTATGAAATATATTTTCAAGGGCTGCATAAGCATTTTATACCTCTGGTACATTCCTGTGATATTGCATATCTGTTAACATCCCAGCCCTGGAAATGATATCTAAATATGAAAGGATGTCTTCATCATCTGCCTAATGCTTTAATGCTTGCCATGTAAGGAAGGTGACTCTAGTTTTAGGGATCATGGTGGAACATGGCTCACCTTTCAACAGAGAGATAGGTGGGGCTGCTCCTTTAGCATATGAGGTAAAGTTCCCTTCCCCCAAGTTTCTTTCTGTGCTTCTTATGAAGCTGAACAGGATAAGGCCAGGTTGAATGGTTTCATGAATCCTCTGTGTATTTGTGACAATTATTTAATTCTGGACAGTGCTCAGCAGGGGAGCTGGAATCCTTGCTCCCTCTCTGTTTTGAAGATACTGTAGTATCACACAGTGCTCAGTAGGTGGGCTGGAATCCATGCCCCTTCTATGTTTTAATGATGCTGTAGTACTGTACCATGCTCAGTAGGGAGCTGGAATCGTTGCTCCTTTGTGTTGTAAGTACTGCTCGGTGTTCAGTGGTAGGGTTGGAATCCTTGCTCCCTCTGTGTTCTGATGATGCTGTAGTACTGCACAGAGCTTAGTAGGTGTCCAGGATCCTCACTCCTTCTGTATTTTGATGATGCTGTACAATAGTACTGTATAGTGCTCAGGAGGTAGGTTTGAATCCTCCTTCCTTCAGTGTTTTGATGAAGCTGTGGAACTGCACAGTGCTCAGTAGGTAGATTTGAATCTTCACTCACCTTGTGTTCAGATGATGCTGTAGTACTGCATAGTGCTCAGTCAGTGGGTTTGAATCCTCTCTCCCGCTGTTTTTGACAATGCCGTTGTACTGTAAAGTGCTCAGTGTTTGGGGTTGGAATCCTCTGTCCTCTGTATTTTGATGATGCTGCAGTACTGTACAGTGCTCAGTGGGTGGGGTTGGAATAATCACTCTCTCAGTGTTTTGCTGATGCTGTAGTACTGTGCAATGCTCAGTGGGTGGGTTGGAACCCTCTCTATGTTTGTGTTCTTATGATGCTGTAGTACTGCACGGTGCTCAGTAGGTTGGTTGGAATCCTAACTGCCTTTGTATTTTGCTGATGCTGTAGTACTGTACAGTGCTCAGTGGTTGGGTTGGAACCCTCACTCCTTTTCTGTTTTGATGGTGCTGCAGTATTGTACAGTGCTCAGTAGGTGGGTGGGATACCCATTTCCTCTGTGTTTTGATGATGCTGTAGTACTGCACAGTGCTGTAATAATCTTGGTTTGAATTCTGCCACAATGATTGTATAAGCTGCTTTGAGGACAAAAATATATATTTTTTTATTTGCTGCGCTTTATACATATTTAACATAGGTTTTTAATAGTGCTGTATATATTAATTAATTGTTGGTAGTTCATTATACTGTTTACAGTGCATGTGCTCTTTGGGGGTCAGTTCTTTTTATGTTTGCTTGCGCGCATGCGCAAGAAACATTATGTGACAGCTTAGAAGAGAAGCAGGTTGTGGAGGTGCAGCCCTATATCAGCCAAGGGAGGCACAGCATTTGGGAGCTCGGCAGTGGTATGCCAATGGAGGCACAGTGTCCTGATGACACTGGCTTCCAAGAGTGCACCAAGTTGAAACGTTTTCACCACATCAACGAGGGGCTGCCTGGCCATTGCAGCAGCATCAGTCATTCCCATCATTGCTGGGGCAGTTTGTACCTGGTACTATTGTTTGTGAACATGGCGGTGGCAAGCCCATGTGTTCGCTACTAATACTGCTCCTGCATAGGGATGCCCAATCCGCCTCAACAGCATGTACCCCACAGCAGTGTGTTTTGATGATGGGGACCACTCCCCATCGGCTTCAGTCTCCGTCCTACTTCACCTGCCAGCGGGGAGCCCACTCCCCATCGGCATAAGTCCCCCAAAGAAGCGCTGCCAGAGTTGTGCCGAGGGTACCAAGTCCCTATCGTCTACAGCTGACCCCCAAAGAAACAGTGGGTTGGCATGCTGGAAGCTCACAGTGTGCCAAATGGCCCTGTAAGACAAAAACAGTCCCCTTGATGACTTTTTTCTACTGTAGAAAAAAGCGGTCCTTCACGGTCTACCCCCACACACACACAACCTGTACCCAGCCACTGCGCACCCCACCCCACCCCCATACTTACCTCGGAGCCCAGTGTGACGATCTTCAGTGGACCGGGAACAAGTCTGCACTCTTCAAAGCCGACTACGAATTGAGTAAATGCCATTAAGCTGTACTGTATAATGGTATAAATAGGGTTTGTTCAACTTTGGTGCATATCTCAGTCATTTTGGAACTTTGGCACCAAATTTTCAACATGGGTTTTAGGACCCCTCCTCATGAATTCAGTCACTGTCATGGTGTTAATCAGTCCCAAAAGGTGATTTCGCCAGTCACTGCATGGAATCACTTTCGGGACCGATTAACGAAACAACAGTGCCAGTGTTCATGAGGTGGGCTCTCAAAAGTGTATGTTGCAAATTTAGTGGAAAATCAAAAAATGACTGTATTTATCTTGCATGCCATTGCGCCAGTTTACTTCATGCTAGTAACTTGAGTGAATTTGCAATGTTTTTCAGTTCAGATTTTCAACACTGCCTTTTTCCACACCTCCTTATGAACAGTACAGCTGTAATTTTCACATCCTGGGCAAAATGTGTTTTTGCACTTCCGGAGCAGAATAGCGTGGTCGCTGTGGGAAATCCATGTTTGGGACACATTACAAAAATGACAGTGACACTGTTCATTAGCACAGGTCCCAAGATGCCTATGTTGAAAATTTGGAGACAAAGGTCTATAAAATGACTGTGTCACGAGCATGCATTACGCAGTTTCCACACACACTCATAACTTCGCACATTTGCAATAGTTTCACTACAGATTTTCAGCATTGCCATTTTTCCACACCTCCTTATGAACAGTATGGCTGTCATTTTTCACATCCTGGCCAAAATGTGTTTTTGCACTTGCGGTGCAGAATAGCGCAGTCGCTGTGGGAAAACTATGTTCTGGACACATTACAAAAATCACAGTGATACTGTGTTTTAGCAGAGGTCCTAAAATGACTATGTTGAAAATTTGGTGACAAAAGTCTATAAAATGACTGTGTTACGAGAGTGTGTTGCACAGTGTCCATGCATGCTCATAACTTCACACATTTATTTATTTGCTTTTGTTAACCAGGTAAGCACTCTAGACATCCAAGTGCCTATTTTCAGGTGTGACCTGGGAGGGTTGCAGAGTACATAGGAAACATAATACAGAGTCGAGGTAACATACAGGAGCCACAGGCTCCGACAAGTGAGTGGTACAGCATATGGTGCAACAGGCTTTAAAATGGTCAGGTAGGCAGTATAGCAACAAGTTACATAACAGCGTTGAGAGATAGGATAACATCAAATAACAAAACGAAGGAGAATAACATCAAAATAATTGAAAGTACAAGCATGTATTTGCATGACATGAGCGCCTATCATGAGAGAGAATGAACATCAAATAATGCAGAATAGAAGCAGGTACTGACATGACAAGATCGCCTCTCCAACTGGAGGGTTGAAAGTGCCTTATGCTGGTTATCAGCCGAGATTTAACAGCAGCTGGTGAAACTGCTCACAGGACAGCTCCCTCAGTGAATCGGGGGGAAGGAGAGAATAAGCTGGGTCTATATGGTACATAGACAGGCAGAGGCAGTTTTGAGGAAGCTCCATAGGGATGTTTTGAAGCAGGGTTGGGAGGGAGAGGCACGAACTAGGGCGGGAAGTGAGTTCCAAGGTCTTGGTGTGTGGATGGAGTAGGCCCAGTCACCTGTGAGGGTGCGGGTCTTCGGAACCAGGCGGACCTGTGCAGCACTGGATCTTAAGTGGCAGGCAGGGGTTCCATGTTTAAGGGGAAGGGCAAGTGCAGAAGGAGTGGCCGTTCTAACTATGTTATCTACGAAGTTGCCAAGGACAAAGGCGTGGTGCTTTTCAGGGGGGAGTCACTCCAGCAGTGAGTAGAGCTCACAGCGATGCATAAGGTGAGGGGCAGAGAGTGCAAAGTGGCATATATTGTAATTAGCAGAGTCCCATTTTGCAAGGCTAGAGTTCAGGGCTGGGGCAAAGGCTATGAGCCCATAACAAAGCGTGGGAAGAAGTATCCCCCTGGTTATGGCGAGTTGAGCGGCTGGGGTGAGGCAATCTTTGGCTCTGTAGGCAAGTCCGAGCTTACCATTCGTGGCTTTACATACATTCTGAAGATGCATGGTGATATCCAGTTATGGATCAAGGGTAACTCCTAGATACTTGATGGAGTCAATGACTGGCAGGAGGGAGCCATTTGCTCTATAGATAGTTAGAGGCACTGGGCAGGAAGAGGTTTTGGCCACAGAGCCAAAGAGCATGGCCTGGGTCTTCTTCAGGTTGATGGTAAGCTTGTGGCCCTTGAGCCAGTTCTGGATAAGATCAAAGTCGGAGTTAAGCCGGGAGCTGATGATAGTAATATCCTGAGAACTGGACAGTATGATGAGGTCATCAGCGTATAGAGTTAGGTGCCAATATTTTCACTCCAGATTTTCAACATTGGCATTTTTCCACACCTCCTTATGAACAGTACAGCTGTCATTTTTCACATGCTGGCCGAAATGTGTTTTTGCACTTCTGGCGCAGAATAGTGTGGTCGCTGTGGGAAATCTGTGTTTGGGACACATTACGAAAATCACAGTGACACTGTTCATTAGCAGAGGTCCTAAAATGCCTGTGTTGAAAATTTGGTGAGAAAAGTCTATACAATGACTGTGTTACGAGTGTGTGTTGTGCAGCTTCCACGCAAGCTCATAACTTAGCACATTTGCAATATGTGCACTGCAGATTTTCAACATTGCCATTTTTCCACACCTCCTTATGAACAGTACAGCTGTCATTTTTCACATGCTCGCCAAAATGTGTTTTTGCACTTCCGGCTCACAATACCATGGTTGCTGTGGGAAATCAGTGTTTAGGACACATTAGGAAAATTACAGTGACACTATTTATGAGCACAGGTCGTAAAATGCCTATGTTGAAAATCTGGTGATGAAAGTCCATAAAATGACTGTTACGCACATGCGTTTCGCAGTTTCCATGTATGCTCGGAAATATGAGCATTTGTAATATTCCCACTACAGATTTTCAGCATTGCCATCTCTTCACACCTCCCTATGGATGGTACAGCTGTCATTCTTCACATCCTGCCTGATCTTTGTTTTCATACATGTGGTGCACAATGGCACTGTAGCTCTTGGAACTCAATGTTCTGGAGACATTCACAAAATCACACTGCCACTCTTCATGAGAGGAGGTCCCAAATGCTTTCATGAGGTGGGGTCACAAAAGGCCATGTTGACAATTTATACTGTAAATACCAACAAAACGCCCGAGTCGTTAGGCTTTCTAACCATAACGTCCTACCCTGTACAGACAGACAGGCATCGGGGTGTGCCTTTGGATTGCCGACTATACTGCTCCTGCCATCCCACCCCCACATCCCAGCCACTGACAGGCATCAAGGTGTACCTTGGACTCTTCAGCCCCAGACTTCATCCCATTCTCCTATGCTGCACCCATTTCAACGTATGTCCTTATGGAATGGGGTGACTGTAAAGCCAAAAACTCTAAGGCACACCTCAACACTTGTTGTCTGTCTGCAGAACAGGGTGTGGTGACATTCATGACCCTCATGGGCGACAACCCAAACACTTACCACGATGCCTGTCCATCTCTACAGGATGGAGGTGGGGTTGGCATGAACTTCAAAACTTCACTGCCATTCCTATTCTGCTTCTGTCTAACTCCTGCATTTCTCCAATGCTAATACCAGCAAGCAAACATTCGGCATTGACAAATGCTTGTTATATGATATATCTGGGATGACGTCATATTATGTACTATTTAAACACATGATTTTGTTAGATAGTTACCCTTGACAAAGTGCCAGGTTAGGCCACTAAACACCACCAGATTTTTTCAGGTTATAGGATACTTTCATATGTCTAGCTTTTTGATATTGATATGTGTAAGTGTGACTAAAATAATTTTTGCATTTTTTCACATAACTTGTGATGTATATTTTGTGACCCACTTAGTTGGTGTGTGAGCCTTCTTTATACAGGCTGGTTTATGTTTTTTGGCCCATGCACTCATATTTACCTAGGCAACCCTTTTGCTGTACATTGAATTTGACTTTTGGGTTACACCTCAGGTGGTCTACAGTCTGATTCACAAGTTGTGGTGGATCAAAGATGGCATTTGCTCCACTGGGATCCAGTGTTGAAGTTAGTACAAGTGATACTCATAGCCTGTTTCAGGACTTGTTTGCTCATACAAGGGAATTGAATCTGCTGCTTGGTGCTTCCCAAAATGGCGAGAATATTGAGGAGCCAATATTAGATGTTCAGAAAGCCTTCTCCTCATTAGAGAAAGTTACCATTTGAGTAAGACTATATATTGGCAACAAACAACACTACAAGCTTATTTGAGTGCCATCAACACGGGAGACAATCCTCCCTCCACCTTGCATATCCCATATGCCACAGAAGAATCACTACACAGTGAGCTTACAAACAACTGGCACATACTGCCTCCCCCTGCAAGTTCAGACAGCTTTTACTGTCAGTCACCTCAGTACTCCGTGGGGATATATATTTATACATATGTGAAAAGAACTGCAGCCTACTTTGTCACATCTTATGTGAAAAGAACCTCAGCCTGCTTTGTCACATCTTCCTTAAGCCAACTTTGCCTCACCCCCCAAAGGTACACAGAGCTTTAACCAGGGGACAATTCTCTACTGCAATTCTCCCCAAAGCAACCAATCACTCCCTGTCCAGGCAGTATATATAAACTAATTGCACAGCTATTAAATAGTTAGTACATAAATTATACAGAACTTTTACAAACAGCTTATCCACCATATGCCATACTCAATAATATGCCCTTTTTTTGCTAATTTATGCAAGAAATCTTCTGCAGCTACTGAGACTATTGTCTCTATCCTTAACAGACAAACATGCCCAAAACAAACAGCTGCAGACAGTGCAATGTTCCCATCCCACACCAGCAATTAGGAAGACTATGCCCATCTTACGTAGAGGAATCCACCATGTACAATGATGTAGAGAAACATGAGGAAGACTCCACACCCCCTACCGACACCAGACATGTCCAAGACACAAACCACCAATCCGACACCACCAAAGCATTGCTCCAAAACAACCAACTCATGCAGGCCCAGCAGGAGGTGCTAGCATCCGTGCTGCAACAACTGACTGAATTATCGAAGCAACAGTCAGTCAATCTCCCCCAGCAAAGAAAAGGGCCATGGGCCCCATCTCTAGATCCATAGAGACTACCGCAGCAGATACCTTGCCCCTAACTTTGGAGCCCACTGACATCTCAGACAAAGAAGAGGGAGAGCTCAATCAAGAGCTGCAGACCCTCATGGCTAAATGGTGCTTCCCAGACCAAATACCATCACTAGTACATAACATTATGGGTACAGTGGGCTTCAAAACTACAGCCCCCACAACAACATCCAAACTAATACCATCAGTACAACTCCTAGCCAAGCATGCAGATGTCTTTCCCATCTGCGAGGCAAAAGATGAGCTGGTACAAAAAGAATGGTCCTCTTTGGAACCAGCTAGAATCCCAGAGTGTAAATCATGGGACAAAATGTACCCCCCTACAAGCAGAAAAACTAACCCTCTGGTGCAATCGCCCCACAGTAGATCAGTAAATAACCACACTAAATAAAAAGACTGTATTCCCCACTGAATCCACATCAGAGCTAAAGGATCCCATAGACAGAAAACTGGAGGAAAACTTAAAAAAGAAAAGAACGCAGAGTTAGCAGGCTTAGGAAGCAGAGCCGCTTCCACTGCAATCTATGCCACTAGAGCACAACTAACCTGGCTCCAGGAACTTAAAAAAACTATCCCAGTAAAATCCATGCAATCTATACTCCTGGATGATGCCATTCTATCCACCAAATACCTCACAGACATGGCAGTCGATTCCCTAAAAATAAATGCTAGATCAGCTGCCATCACAAACAGAGCACGTAGATCCTTATGGATGAAACTATGGGATGCAGACAAAGAATCAAAAGCTACACTACAAAGACTACCATTTAAAGGCAACATGATATCTGGTGAAAGTCTTGAAAAATATCTTAAAGGCAAGGAAGAAGAACAGGCACTGAAAAGAGATCAAGCCAGATCCGCCTACCTTCCAGCTAGACCTAGAAGCAGATACCACTCCTTTTGAGTCAAGAAAAGGGTGAGTTTTATCTTCAGGGGAAACACCTACAGACAAAACTATACCACCCCCTAACACTATAACAAATAGAGGCAGAGGCATAACACACAGGGGTAGAGGAAATTACTCACGCAGAAATCACTCTAGGCCATGACTATGCACTCTCACATCACCATCACATGCCAACAATGGAAGCAAGACTAAAACATTTTTTGTACCACTGGAAAAAGTCCACAACAGTCAAGTGGGTCTTAGAAATAACATGCCACGGATATGCTATAGAATTCAATCAGGTCCCAAGGGAAAGCAGAATGATCCACTCTCTGGCCTCATGTCACAATATCACGATACGCCAGGTCCTAACGGTTATACAGGAACTACGCACAAACAATGCCATAGTACCCATACCAAGGCAAGAAGAAGGAAAAGGGATGTACTCCATCTTCTTCATGGTGCCAAAAAAGACAGGTGGCATCAGACCAGTACTAGACCTCAAGTACATCAACAAATCAGTGAGATACATCCCCTTCAAAATGGAAACCATCCACTCCACACTCAGGGCACTCAGACAGGGAGACTTCCTCACCTCAATAGACCTGAAGGAAGCTTACCTTCACGTACCCATGAGACCCAGTCACTTCAAATTCCTACGATTCTGTATACTGGGCCAACACTACCAGTACCAAGTACTACCATTCGGCCTGGCATCAGCCCCAGGGGTGTTCACAAAGGTCTCGATAGTAATAGCAGCCAAACTTCAAGAAAAGGGGATACATGTTATCCCATACTTAGATGACTGGCTCATCAGAGCATGATCACAACAGCAATCTGCCAGGGAAACAAAAATGGCGGTAGACTACTTACAACAACACAGGTGGGTAATCAATTACAAGAAAAGCCGACTATTACCCAGTCACTCCATCGAACACCTAGGCACTCTCATAGACACAGAAAAAGGCCTAGTATATCCCTCCCACACAAGAATGCAAGCAATCTTATCTACCGCCAAACTACTACAGGACCACCAACAGCCCACACTATTGCTCATATCTCAAATGTTAGGTGTTATGTCCTCAGCAATAGACACGGTTACCTGGGCAAGATGGCACACGAGACCACTCATGTCCTTCCTGTTAACTCAAGGGCCCACACGCGATATTGACCTATCAAAGAAGGTCTCCCTACCAACAGGGGTCAAATCAAGCCTGAACTGATGGACAAACAAACACAGACTAACACAAGGCATGCCCTTGGACATACACCCGGACATAACAATAGAGACGGATGCAAGCCTCACAGGTTGGGGAGCCATATCAGAAAAACACACAGCACAAGGAAAACAGCCCTTGCACGAAGCAAAATGTGCAACAAACTTACTGGAGATGAGGGCAGTATTCAGAGCTTTACTGCACTTCTCTCAGCTAATCCACCAAAAATATGTCCAGATAAGATCAGACAACCAAGTCACAGTATCTTAAGTAAACAAGCAAGGCGGCACAAAAAGCAAAGCAATGATAGTGGAGACATCAAAGCTTAGGAAATGGCACAAAGACACTTACAATCAATAACGGCCCTTCACCTAGCTGGGAAACTAAACATCACAGCAGACTGGCTAAGCCGCCAAATGATACACCCAAGGGAGTGGAAACTCCATGCACAAGTCTTCCTACAGTTGCATCACAGATGGGGACCAATAGAGATATACCTCATGGCATCACACAAGACCCACCAATGCACAAAATATTGGTCTCGGTTCAAGGACTACAAAGCCATGGGAGTAGATGCCCTAACAGCACACTGGACCTTCCATGTGGCATACATATTCCCCCCCTTCCACTGCTTGCCCAGCTGCTGATGAAGATCCGCACCTCAAAAGCACACGTCATACTGGTGGCACCACACTGGCCAAGAAGATCATGGTTCACCACAGTAGTATCAATGGCTCTGGCCAACCCTTGGAAACTACCTCTCAGACCAGACCTACTATCACAAGGCCCTATACTACATACAAACCCTCAACACCTACAACTGATGGCATGGCTCCTGAAAGGGAGAGATTGCTAAAAGCAGGATATCACCCATCAGTCATACAAACTATTGCTTCATCACGACAGCAGTCAACGATTACTACCTACAAACGACAATGGGACATTTTCAACAAATGGTGCACACATCACAAAATAGACACTCATTCATGCACTATCCCTCAGATCCTCCTGTTCCTTCAGGAGAGACTACACCTGGGACTGTCACCAGCTTCACTAAAGGTACAAGTCACAGCAATTGGGGCAGCCAGGGGCCAAATACAGGGCACTACCCCAGGTTCACATCCAGATGTAATACGGTTCTTGAAGGCGGCAACCAACATATGCCCAATCATTAAACCAATTTCAGCTCCCTGCGACTTAACCACAGTATTGACGGCTATGACTAGGCCATCATTCGAACCTATAGACTCAATTTCCTTTAAATGGTTGCAACTCAAATCTGTCCTCCTAATGGCAATAGCTTCAGCCAGGTGAGTAGCTGAAATACAGGCCCTTTCCTATAAAGAACCATTCCTACTGTTCTATAATGACAGCATTTCACTGTGCCCCATCACTTCATTCTGACCAAAAATAGCCTCAAACTTCTACCTCAGTCAAACCATCGAGATACCAGCAGAACTACCACAGGCAGAAATACAGGCAGTTCCACAACTAAAAGTACTGGGAATGAAAAGGGTTCTTACAACTTACATAGAAAGAACAATGGACTTCAGAAAGACAGACAGACTGTTCATCATCGTACAAGGCCCCAGGAAAGGCCTTCCTGCCTCCAAGTCCTCTATAGCAGGATACCTGAGGACAGCTATATTGGAGGCTTACACAGCAACTAAAACTCAGGTACCATTGACCTGAAAGCCCATTCCACCAGGCCAATTGCAATGTCATGGGTGGAAAGGAATATGGCCACTGCAGAAGAAATATGCGCTGCAGCAACATGGTCAAACATCCACACTTTCACCAGACACTATAGCATGGATGTTTCACAAGACAATAAGACTAATTTCACAAAGGCAGTACTACTAGCCCGCACAGAAAACAATAACTCTGACACGTCTAACCCTCCCTAGGGAATAATCACTGCTTTTTAATAACCCATGATGTAAGGACTGTGGAGTGCCTCAGAGATCATCCCCCACAATGGTAGTTTACTTACCTGGTAAAGGTGATTGTGGGGGAATGGATCACTGAGGCACTCCACACCACACCCTACAGAAGACGTGAATTGTTCAGTATGGACTAAGTGCAGAAGTATACTTGTACACAACATTCTAACAAAGTGACCAAGAATTATGCTAGGCCAGTTTACATGATATACGTATTAAAACAATAACTCAGAATTTTTAATATTCCTTAGAATATTTATTACTCAGGGCACAAGTGGGGCATCCATAACACATTTCATTTCAGATACAGCTTTGGGATATATCGAACTGACCATAGGAGACCAGTGACCATCGGAAGGGGACAGACTTACTTTTAGTCACATGTGCATCAGACAACCTATCAGGTGTATACAACCCATGATGTAAGCACTGTGAAGTGCCTCAGAGATCCATTCCCCCACAATCACCTTTACCAGGTGAGTAAACTACCATTATATGGCCAATCTTGAGAAAGTTATTGCTCAGCAAGATAAAAAGTAAAGGCAGCAAAAGAAAAAAAGTTCCTAAGAGATCAGATGGACTATGAAAATGACTGCATTTTATGAGGGCAAAACAGAAAGGTGAGTAATCACTGAGATCTATATTGAAAAATAATGGGACCAATGAAATGATTCGAACAGATGGAGAATCTGATGCTGAGAGCACAGGATCTACATTTTTTTAAGAGGAAGAAATCACCTCGCAGTCAACACCAGGACCCAAACGGAATCCAAGAATCATGTTTCACATACATGCTGACTGTGGAGCCAACCGAGGAGAAGAGGAAGACAACAGGATAGATCAGGGAAGCAGCAGAGGCAACAGGAGAAGTTACAGAGCTAGGCGGCAATGGGGGAGAGAATGAAACCAAATGAATCAATAACAGATGAGACAGAAATGGAGCCAGAACAGACCCAGTACAGCAGGGGGAAGAAACACTAATGGTAGTTAATCTATCCAGTCATAAACTTACTACTACAGAACATGTTGTTTTACATAAAGGTCGTCATGTATTCCTACAACTGACATTAATCCATTTGATTGTATAACTAATCTTTACGAATTTACACTGAAGCTTAATTTATTTTTTTGCCAAGCAACTAGGTGGTAATGGAGATAATTATCAATCTACCAGTGGTCAATTAAAGCCTAAATCTACAGTTTGTCCCCCTGCATCTTCTGCAGTGAAAGCATTTGAGCAAGTTTGTGAGAGACAGCTTCACAGCTTATTTAAATCTGAATGCCCTAAGTATTTTGTTAATATGTCCAGTGAAGAACGTAGGACATTACATAGCTTACAATTAAATAGAGATTAATATCAAAATGGCTGATGGGGGGGTTAATGGACACAGTTAAATATGAGCAAGAAATGTGGCAGCAACTGAATGATAACAAGCATTTGTCGATGCCGAATGTTGTTGCGCTAACATTGGCTTTGGTAGTGCAGTGTGGAAACACATTTTGGGCAGGATGTGAAAAATGACAGCTGTACTGTTCTTAAGGAGGTGTAAAAAAATGGCAGTGTTGAAAATGTGGCATGTAAATATTACAAATTTGCAAAGTTACAAGGGTGCGTGGGAAATGCGCAATGCACGCTTGTAACACAGTCATTTTATGGACTTTCGGCACCAAATTTTCAACATAGGCATTTTAGCTCCTCTGCTCATGTACAGTGTCACTGCCATTTCCTCAAATCATCCCAAAAAGTGATTTCGCACAGCGGCCGCGCTATTCTGAGCCAGATGTGTGAAAATACATTTCGGGCAGGATATATAAAATGACAGCTGTACTGTTCATCAAGAGGTGTGGAAAAATGCCAATGGTGAAAATCCAGAGTGAAAATATTACAAATGCACGTTACGAGCATGCATGCAAACTGCGCAACGCACGCTTGTAACACAGTCATTTTATGGAATATCGTCACCAAATATTAAACATAGGCATTTTAGGACCTCTGCTCATGAACAGTGTCACTGTCATTTTCATAATGTGCCCCAAACACTGATTTCCCACAGCGACCATGCTATTGTGCGCCGGAAGTGCAGAAACACATTTTGGTCAGGATGTGAAAAATGACAGCTGTATTGTTCACAAGGAGGTGTGGAAAAATGACAATGTTGAAAATCTGGCATGAAAATATTGTGAATTCATGAAGTTATAGTGTGCATAGCAACTGCGCATAGCACTTTTCGTAAACAAGCGTTTTGGATTTTTTCCACCCAAATTTACGAGGCTTTTTGAGAGACCACCTCATGAACACTGCCACTGTCCTTGCGTTAATCAGTCCTGAAAGGTGATTCTGCACAGTGACTACGAAATTACCTTTCAGGACCGAATAACATCATAACTGTGCCAGGAATTCATGAGGAGGGGTCCCAAAACCCATGTTGAAAATTTGGTACAAGAATGTTAAAATGCCCGAGATATGCATCAAAGTTGAAAACCCTATTTATTCCATTATACAGCCTACCGGCATTTCCTCAGTTCACGGTAGGCTTTGAAGAGTGCAGACGTGTTCCCGGTCCACCAAGATCATCGTGCCAAGCCTGAGGTAAGTATGGAGGAGGGGGTGTGTGGGAGACAGGTGTGCAGTGGGTGGTGCGGGTGGTGGGAGGGGGTAGGGAGACTACGAGGGACTATTTTCTGTTTACAGGTGTTAAAAAAACATTGTGGACGGTTTTCTCTTTTTACAGGTTTTTTTTTGGGGGGGGATACAGTAGCCGACAGGGGATTTGGCACCCCCGTTGGCACGTAGGGAGTGGGGTACACTAACTGAGGGGGATTAGGCATCCCATCAGCACAGAAGAAGGGGGGGCATCATGCTGATGGGGAGTGGGCTCCCCCATCTGCACATTAAAGTGGGAAAGGAGGACAGACAGATGCAGATGGGGATTGGGCACCCAGGTCAGCAAACAACAAAAGCGGGGAGGGACATGAGATGAGGGGGATTGGGCACCCCCTCGACAAGCAAAAAAGGAGGGGGGGACACATTATGCCGATGGGGAGTGGGCTCCCCCGTCAGCACATACATGTGGGGCAGGGTAAGCCGACTGGGGGATTGGGCAGCCCCAAAGTCGGCAGTTTAGCTTCCACTGTGCCACCATGTTTGTAGCTGGCAAAGCACGTAGAAAGGTCTGCTGTGTGTGACGAGCTTTGCTCACATTGCAGTGGACCTTTCCTTAGATGTGCTTGCCTGGGTGGTGTGGCACCGGCATGCAGGCTGATTGGGGAATGAGGGACACACCTACTGGTGCGTGCCCTGCATTCACCCAACAGCGACCGCACCTCCAAATCTCCACTACTGCAAGATGTTGGCTGTGCAAGCTCACCAACATAAAAATGTGTATAAAATGTTATCTTCAGATCCCACACAGGAGTTTAAAATTAAAATTGATGATTTCTTGGCTTTGGTTTTTGAAAAAGGTTTCATTAGTATAGAACTTAAACAATATCTGACTGTGACACACCCGGTACTTGCAATGATATATATGCTTCCTAAAATACATAAAGACTTAGTGGACCCTCCTGGGCACCCTATCGTTGTGAGTATAGGAAGTCTCACAAAGACTATTTCAAAATTTGTTGATTCATTTCTTAAACCACTGGTAACAAAGTTTCCATCTTATGTGAGAGACTCTGCAGACATTTTTCAGTCTTTGGACAGAATTATTCTGTCTTCTGATTATTTCTTGGTCACTCTCAATGTGAAATCATTATATACTTATAGTCCACATGAAGGTGGCCTAGATACTGTAGCTTTTCATTTGGAACAAATGAAAAAATTTGACATGGATTTCATTAGGTTCATTGTTAAATGATGTGAATAGTGCTAAAAAATAATCATTTTAATTTTTAGGGAAGCACTTCCTGCAACTCAAGGGCACTGTGATGGGAGCAATGTTTGCTCCTAGCTATTCTAATTCATATATGGGTTTGTTGGATTTAACAACTGTTCAAGATCCTGATCTAAATCTGTATTACAGATACACAGAAATGTACCAGAGGTTTATAGATGATTTATTTTTAGTATGGAAAGGCAATGAAACACAATTACCTTATACCTTTGAATAGTAGCCACACTCTAATAAAAGCCGTCCTTGAACATAAGCCGTTTCCACTTTTCAGTTTTTTAAATAAAAGCTGTCCTTGATCTATAGCTGTAGCTTATATTAGGTGAAATACGGTGCATATGACATGGCACGCTACTAAACATGCAAGGAACCACTAGGCTCCACAGTTCACAGATGTCCTTCTCTGGCTGGCACAGCAGGAGAACCAAGCAGAAGCCATGCAGCCAGCTGAAAGTGACTCTTTCCTTTGCTCCGATGCTGTCTCTGCTATCTGGCTGGCAGGCCCCTTGAGAGGAATTCTGGGCCCCGGGAAAAGTTCAGACTCTGGGGCCCCTATGGAGCTGTGTTCAGTAGCATGCCGGGCAGCCTGGGCCCCTCTTTGGTGCTGGCCCTGGGAATTATCCCTTGCTGCCCCACCCTCTCAAGGGCCCTGCTGGCTGGCATGGCAGGGAAATTGCCATATGAACTGCCCCGCCAGAGACAAATCTCACAAGCTTTCACTTTTTTCTGTTTTGGTCAGGACAAAAACCTCCATAACTTTAAAGTGACTGATGTGTCTTGGCATGTTTGGTGTGGTTAGGGTACCAGAAGTGAGTGCAATAGATTGAGCGATTATAGCCTCACTGATGTGGGCATCGGAGCAATCAGTGCAGCTTGGGGTGACAGCACTGGACGGATCAGTTGATTTTATCTCTGCACTTACTCTCTGCACTTACTCTCAGCTCTTTAACTCACTATACTCAATAGCTCCGTATGAAGTCCGAACCATCCATTAATTCTCCCGACACAAAATGGCCGCCCTGGGTATAATGAGTTAAACAATGTCTCTCCACTGCTGTGCTATACTGCACTACAGCTCCATTTCAAACTAGTTTTCTACACCATTTAAAAACATCCCCAGTTGCTCAGCTGATTTTCAATTACCCCAGTATTTGGCAATTAGTTTTACAAGCTGCCCTTGTACATAACCCGCCCTAGATCATACGCCATGGCTGAAACAGTGTTATTATTAATAAAAAACATGGTTTTTAATCGAAGACATACAGTACATGAATTTGTTGATTTCCTACATTGATCTAACCCCCATTTATGTTTCTCTTTGAAAGTGTAGCAAGGAATGTATTAACTATTTGGACCTGCTTATTTGTAAAGCTTCTGATGGTACAATTAGTACAGCTCTTTTTTTTAAAAAAACTGATACCGATTCTATCTTACAGGCATCTAGTTGTCATCCTGTACATATTAGCAGAAATTGCAGTTCAGATTAAAAATTTGCAGAAAGCTGAGGAAATGTCTCTAAGGTTTAAACAGAGGGGATACAGAGACAGAGATATTGTAACAGCATGGAACTGGGCAGCTACACATGAACGAACCTCATTATTAGCAACAGAAGTGGTGTTGCAATTTTGATATCATGAATTTTGTGGCAGCTGCAGTTCTGCAGCCAGAGGTCGATGTGTGTGTCTTGCACCTGTGGCTGCAGAAGCTCAGGCTCATGTTTTGTGTGTATGTCTTACACTGTGCATAAGTACCTGAGGTTACAGAAGCGCTGCCCCACAGGAGTCTGTGCTTCAGCAGACAAAGCAACTCTTGTAATCTGGGTATCATCAATTTGTATCTATGGCTGCAGGGGCCAGTGCTTCTGCACACAGAAGCAGTGTGTATGTCTTGCAGTGTGCATGCCACAGATGCAAATCCACAAAGGCAGCACATCAGTGCTACTGCATTTGTGTAATCTGGAACAGATGTATATTGTTTGCCTTACATGATGGTGGCTGTCTGTGGTTGCTTGTGTAGTGTTGTCCTTTTACTGATTTGGGGGGTGGGCAGTTAGGGTTGGAAACCCTAATGCCACATTTCCCTAGTTTTGTTGCATCAAGCTCAGGGGTTGACCTTAACTTTTTTTTGCACTAGCCAGCAGGACAAGTCAGTCCAAAACTGCACTAGCCCACAGTGGTTTGCACTAGTCCGCACTCATGTCACCACGTGCTTTCGACACACAATGAAAAATGACAAAAATCAGTGCAGTTTAAACATTTATTTACAAAATAGATACAACAACAGAGCAGATCACAACAGCACACTTTCGATCCCCCATGCCCCCACACAACCTCGGAAGAACAGTAACTACTGACACTTGACTTACCCGAGTACGTTGGTGTGTTCAAACAGCAATCCAATCCAGAAATAAAAATAAAAAAGTCACAGACATGCTTGCCCTGCTCAGCCCCTCAACAAGCCACAGACATCCCCCCTCCCCCCGAGGCAACAGAACACAATATAAGCAGAGCAATGCCAGACATGCCCATCCAAGCCCAGCCCAGCCTGACAACAAATCACCATCGGCAGTCGAACCAAGCAGAATAAGAATCCTCAAAATTGTTTTTCACCAGAAGCATTGTCAGAGTGCACAGCAAGCTCTCTCAGCAAAAACATGACATGACACTGTGACTTACCAAGGCTGTAAGTAAAGCTTGCTAACCACTGGATTCTTTCAATTTCAGCTTTGGTTCCTTCTCTCAACTGACACTGAAAGATCTTCTGACTAGGGTCATTTCAAAATCCATTCAAAATGGCGAAATTTTCACAAGGGCAGACACTGTTTCAATACTGTTCCTAGTAGTATCCCCGTTAAAATTATTGCAGAACCAGCATTCACACACTCACACACTCACATATGCAATGAAAATAAAACCAAACTGCAATGTGGATCTGCATCAGGCTCAGGCACTGACCTGCAATTTTTGGCACTCTTCAACCAGAGCTGCAAATGGAGCAAACAGACCTAAATCAGTAGCTCACATAGCGAGCTAATTTATTAATAGAATACTACAGGAGCAGCAAAACAAAGATGAGCCTAAGCCTAAACAGACAAGACAAAATTAACTCACTCTGCCAGAAAGAAGACACCTCCACACACACACACACACACACACACACACACACACACAGACATATAATTGTTGACCATAACCAGCGTTTTTATGAATAAGGCCACGTGGCACTGCCTTACCCGAGCTGGTGTTTTCCGTGTCCAGAATTCATGCAATCTAGCTCCAATTGCCTTATTGTAGTTGTTGCAGGTTGACAAACACAAAGAAGATGTCCAACAGTCCAGCTTTGATCCCCAAGACCGCTGCAGTGCTGCTGAACAGAAATTGTCCAAACTGCCAAAACCGCCAAACTCATGAGCACCCGGTCCTTACATGCCCAACAGTTCCTCCAGCCTTCCAGCAACAAACAGCTTCTTCCAGAATTCATATCACCCTCACCTGAAGTCACTCCCCCTCCAGTGCTAATTACCAATAGCTTCTGCGAGTCTGCCTCCTTACCTGCCCAGGTGATTCTTTAGCCAATCAGTGCTATGGTGATGTCGGTGCTGTTCCTACCTCTTGCTGCTCCCCCCCTGCCTGCCGACTTGTTTATCGGGCTGGCCAATAAAGGGAAAATGAACAGTGAGTGACAGCCTGCATAATAGCCCTCTAGGAGGAACTTCATTACTCCAAACAACAAGGAAGCTGGAAGCGCTTGTTCAGTTCTTAGAGAGTACTCGCTGGCAATGCATGCTCTTTGCGGCCGCTCCAGAGTTCGAGACTCGGTATCATTTTACACTGACTACCGCTACCACCAGCGGAGGTACTGCTGACTCTGACGACTGCACTAGTCCACACGGACAGGTAAAAAGGTATCTGCACTATGTCCTGGGCTAGTAAATGTATGTTAAGGTCGAACGCTGATTAAGCTGAACCCTAACTGGTGCAGTAATGCAGTATTTTCAAAGAATATACAGTATATAATATATATTATCTGTAAAAAACTTTATTAATGCACCATTAGTGTTCCAGTGACAAAAGTTGGGAAATGTGGTCTTAGGGCTCCCAACCTTAACACCCCACCCCCAACCTGCATGCAGGAAGAGATGTGAGGGGTGTGCCTTGGGGTTGTGAACCCAAATGCTCACATCATTCTATAAGTAAGTAAGCTAAGATGGGTACAGTATAGAAGAATGGGGTGAGCATTAGAGTTCACAACCCCAAGGCACACCCTTCACGCCTCTTCCTGCATGCAGGGTGGAGGTGGGGTGTTAGGGCTGTGAACCCTAAGACTGCATTTCCCTACTTTTGTCATATGCTTATTTGCTCTGGGCCCTGCGTTACCAACCATCCACAATTTTTGAGACATTGTAACTGTATCCTTATTTCCTTGAGGGAATGCAGGGCCCTTTGAGCCCTGCACTCTCATCACTTCATAATCCTTTGGGTATTTGCATGTGGGGGCTGTGTGCTGCTCTGTATGCATAAGGTCTGTGCTCCCATCACTGCATAATGGTATTCATATTTGCACATGGGAGTGCACAGTGCCATCCATCCATAATTTTTGAAATATCGTAATCATATCTGTAATTGCCTGTGGGAAAGCAGGGCCCTCCCTTCCATGCATAATTTTTGAGATAGTGTAGTGCTACCCTTCTTTAGTTGTGGGAGTGCAGGGCCCTCTGGGCTGTACGCCTCCATCTTGTAGTGTGCAGACACAAAGAAACACCTGACATTGCACTGTGATCTTATAGAAAACACAGGAAAATTTTAAACCTGTGTAACTCAACACCAAATTAATATATTTTTGATTAAACTAACAAAAGGCACAATGGTGGGGCAAGCCCTTTGTACCCTGAAAATTTCAGAACAAAATTGCAAACCATTTCTTCACAGTGGAGTGAGACAGAAATGACTCCCAATACAATGTTATCCTATGGGAAATGAAGCAAAATGTAACCCCTCACAACTCCAGAGCAAAGTGATATATTTTCATCAAACCAACAAACATCTGTGGACCAGCCCTTTGTACTCTGAAAATTTCACACTAAAATTCCAAACCATTCGTTTACTGCGAGGTGACAAAAAACAGCTATATGAACATTCTTTTTTTGCAAATTGTGAAAATGAATCCTTTTCCACACTTCCTTTTTTCACAGTCTGCAGGAAAAGAAAATCCTATTTTGCAAACTGCAAAAAAAGGATCCTGTTTCACAAATCCTGTTTTGCATTTTGCTTCTAAAGAAAATCCTTTTTTGCAAATTGCGTAAAAGGATTCTATTTTGTAGAACTTTTTCCGTGGTTTGCAAAAATTAATTTTCTGCATGGCCAAAAAGGTCATTTAAGTACCTAACCAAAAAATGAACCCCAGAATCTGATTATATGGGCCCTTAGTTAGGTAAACACAACTTCTGGTATTTACTAAAGCCCTCTGTTTTTTTGGTACTTTAACTTTGTTGTCACTGCTAACTGAAAACAAGATGGCACCACTATGAAAAAGGTTCCTTATTTGAAGCAAAAGGTTCTGCATTTGTGATAAAGAATCCTTTTCCGAGGTGAACATCCAACTTTTCCCATAGGAAATAATGGGAAACTTTGAAATTTAATAACTTTGGAACAGATTTATATTTTTTCACCAAATCTTTAAAAGGCACATATGTAACCCAAAATCTTTGTACCCTAAAATTTCAGATCAACATTCCAAGCCATTTCTGTGCAGTGGCTTGACAAAGAATTTGACAAAAAAACAATATTTGACACATGTTTTGTCACTCCATATCTCCGCACCCACACATCCGACCAGAACAAAACGTGACACATCAAACGATCATTAGTTCCTAATGGCACATGCTACCGTCAGTAATGTACTGTGATTGAGATGAGGGTTGCTTACTCTTGCAGACTCTAGTGATGTGGCCCATCTTCCCACAACTGCGGCAAGTCTCCTGTTTAAACCTGCAAGTATGTTGCGGGTGCTTGCCCCCACACTGATAGCAGGGTTTGCTAGGTTTGGCATGGTTCCCCCCCCCCCTTCTGGGTTAGGCAGAGCTTTGCATTTTGATGGCTGTGCTTCTGTGAGGGTTCGGTGCCATTCAGACATGACTTTATCAGATGTGAAGTGGTTGACCTTGTGAACGTCATCCTGGGTACCCGTTGAAAGTGCCATGAAATGCTACAAGTCTTTCCTGGCCAGTTCCACGCCCCAGGCAATATTGCAGGCTGACTGAAAATCCAAGTCTCTTTCATTGAGGAGTCATTGAAGATAGTATTCATCCCGAAGGCCACAAACAAATCTGTCTTAGAGGGCTTAGCCTGGGAAAGCTTCATACCTGCAGGTGGAAGCCAACTTCTTAAGAGCAATGAAAAAGTCTGCAAGGCTTTCCCCTACCTCTTGGTTTCAATGGTAGAACCGGAATCATTCTGCGACGATAATGAGTTCAATACTATAATGAGATTTAAGTGTGTCAGTCAGCTGCTGGTAAGATCACTCTGTCAGCTTCTGGGGGGCAATCAAGCTTTTAAGGAGGCTATACATTTGTTCTGGTACAGTAGCAATAAAAATGTCTGCATTCCTAGCATCATCAATGTCATTTTTCACCAGCCATCTCTCAAATCCTTCTAAATAGGATTCAAAATCTTCTTTTACTTCATTAAATTCAGGAATGTGGCCTATAGAAGGCATTGCGACTACTTAAGCTGTAATGTCAGTCGAGAAATGTGCCCACAGTTTAAATCTTCGTTGGCCTTCCTCGTAGCCAAGGTGATAAACCAGAACCAGAATGTTTCTGGTGTACTTACTGTGCGGGGTTTCGAAGTGTGGGCCACAGGCTTACCAGACAAACAGGCTGAGGCAGGCTTCTTCTAAATGCTCCTTCTTTAATTGCTGATGAGGAACAAATACAATGGTGCACTGTACTGGAACAAATAATTGGAACAACTGGTACAGCTAACACAACTGGTAACTGGAAAGCAGAACAGTTTCCTCCAACAGGCCCTTACTCAATTACTCAGTCAACAGCAGCATGAGGATCTGGCATCTCACCAATACAGCGCGGGCTTCCCAGCACTGCATGACTAGAGTGCCCTCTGATATATTGAAATCCTGCGATACTACGTGGTCCCACGTGAAACCCAGCACAATGGAAAATACAGCTGTGTTGCTACAATATGTAAAGTAAGGTATTAACGCTACAGAAATACAAGGTCACAGTGGGGAGAAGGATGGGTTTGAGGTTCTTTGGGTTGGTTTGGAGATGAGGTCAGGGGTATTTGTATGTGTAGTGGTGGTGTTCAGGCCAGAAGCACAGGGGGGAAATATGGCTAGGGTTTTGTGGGAGTCCATAGGCAAAATGGCAAACAAAGGGGAGGTAATAATTACGTGTGACTTTACTCTACTAGATGTGAACTGGAATATCCAGGCTGCAGCTACTACTAGGAGCTGGGTCATCCAAGATCACCTCCAAGGGGCATTTCTCAGGCTGCTGGTTACAGACCCACTAGGGAAGGGGCAGTGCTGTATCTGGTGCTTTACAAACAGGGACACCATTGCAGGTGTCACAGTGGATGTCCCCCTGGGTTCACACAATCATTGCACAGTGTGGTTTGACATACAGATTGGGCAGGAGAAAAAACACACTAGGATGAGGGTCCTGGACTTCAGGAGAGCAGATTTTAAAGAAATGGAAGACTGCCTCAGGAAATACCTTGCTGGGGGAATTTTGTGTGTGTGCGCGTGTGTAAGCAAAATGGAGTAGAATAAAGGAGTGAATAACTAGGGCAACAGCAGGCTGTTAGAGGTAATAAGCAAGGGCAAGAGGAGGAAAAGGTCACTGTGATTCTCAAAGGAGGTGGCAAAGATGGTAAAAGAGAATGAAACAGCTTTTAGGAAATACAATGAGACCCAAACAGAGGCAGACAGGGAGGTATATCTAGTGAAACAAAAGGAGGCAGGAAGGAGGGTAAGTGCAGCAAAGGCTCAAATTGAGAAAAGGATTACCCAGGAGGAGGTAAAAAATGGGGCTAAGATTTTCTTCAGGTACTTTTTCAAAAAGAGGAAGGCAAAAAGTGGTATAATGAAGATCAGGAGATGGATGAAATGTGCAGAGGAAGACTAAGAAAAAGCTAAAATGTTAAACTAATACTTCTTTCCAGTCTTCACAGTGGAAAGGGGGATGGGCTGTCATGCATTAAAAGACACTGGGTGGGGTGAGCACAAGTACATTTACGGAAGAGAAAGTCGAGTCTGTTGGGGGTTGGAAGCCCTTAAGTAAATAAGCCAATGGGCTGGATGGGAGTCACTCAATGGTACTCAAGGAAATGAGCTTGGTGCTAGCTGCCCTTCTGGTAATGCTATTTAGCACTTCAAAGGAGATGGGAGGAGGGGGGATTACAAAGGAATGCAGGAGGGCAAGTGAGGTCTCTCTGCACTAGAGTGACAGCAGGGAGGAGACTAGTAGGTACAGATCAGTCAGTCTCAGATCAGTGGTGGGGAAGTTAATGGAGTCCCTGCTAGAAGAAAGACAGATGGAGTACTTGGAGACACTGGGCTGCAGGACCATCAGCAGCACAGCTTCACGAGGGAAGGTCATATCAGACAAATCTCATACATTTCTTTGACTGGGTAATAGGAGGTGGATCAGGGGAGGGCAGTTGATGTGACCTATCTAGACTTCCTTAAGTCCTTTTGTTCCACACAGGATGCTGATAAAGAAACTTCATAACATAGAAATATAGACTTTGATGGCAGATAAGGAATGCTTGACCCACTTAGTCTGCCCATTTCCCTACCTACAGGATAAGCTGCAGATCATAGTTAACCAACAGCCTATTTCTTCCTACCCCCCACAAGAATTGCGTTATGTTTGTCCCATGCATTCTTGAATTTTCCAACAGTTTTAGACCCCACAACCTCCTCAGGAAGGCTGTTCCATGCGTCCACCACCCGCTCTGTGAAAAATACTTCCTCACATTGCCCCTGAGCTGTCCCCCGCTCTATCTTCAAATTGTGTCCCCTTGTTCTTACACATCTCTTTTTCGGAAAGATGCTACTCTCTTGGACTTTGTTGATTCCATTGAGGTACTTAAAAGTTTCTATCCTGTCCTCCCTCGACCTCCTTTCCTCAAGGGTATACATATTAAGCTCCTTTAGTCCCTTCTCGTATGGCTTCTGTTGTAGACCCTGTACCATTTTAGTTGCCCCCCTCTGGACTTTCTCCATCCTATGTTCTTGCGGAGAGGGGGTCTCCAGAACTGGACGCAGTACCCTATATGGAGGTCTCACCAACTGTCTGTACAGAGGAATAACAACTTCCTGTTTTCTGCTGGTGATGCCTCTCCATATACATCCCAGTATCCCCCCAGCCATCCCTACTGTTTTCTCACATTGCTTGCCAATCTTAAGGTCATCTGATATGATTACCCCCAGGTCCCTTTCCATTTTTGTTGTTGTTACTACCTCCCCCCTTCCCCCCATTGTGTAATCTTCCCCTGGGTTTTTGTTTCCCTGGTGCATTATTTTGCACTTCTTTGCATTGAATCCTAGCTGCCATACTTCTGACCATTCTCCCAATCTTGCCAAGTCTCTTCTCATCCTTTCCACACCTCCCTGTGTATCAACCCTGTTGCAGATCTTTGTGTCATCTGCAAAGAGGCATACTTTTCCTTCCAGTTCCTCTGCAATGTCACTTATAAAGACATTAAAAAGGACTGGACCCAGTACTGAACCCTGCGGTACCCCACTAGTTATCCCCCTTTCTTCAGCGTGGACTCCATTTAGAATTATCTTCTGTGTCCTGTTGTCCAGCCAATGTTTTACCCAGGCTACCACCCTGGGACCCACTCCCAGGCTGGTTAATTTGGTTATTAATCTTTTGTGTGCGACTGTGTCAAATGCCTTGCTAAAGTCTAGGTAGGCCATGTCCACAGCCCCTCCCTGGTCTACTACTTTGGTCACCCAGTCAAAGAAATCAATTAGATTCATCTGACATGACCTACCCGCTGTGAACCCATGCTATCTTGGGTCCAGTGCCCCACCGGCCTCTAGGTATTTAGCAATTCTTTCCTTCAGAAGTGATTCCATCACTTTCCCTACCACAGAGGTCAAACTGACAGGTCTGTAGTTTCCTGCCTCTGTCTTGCTCCCACTTTTGTGAAGGGGAATCACATCCACCTTCCTCCAGTCCTCACCTTCTCCCCCACCCCCGTAGTATCCTGGGGGGTGGGGGAGAAGCTGGTGTGCTAGGTATCAAACTGGTTGATAGATAGGATGCAGAGGGTAGTGGTAAATGGCAGTCATTCAGAGGATGGCAGAGGATTGCAGAGTGACCAGTGAGGTACCAAAGGGATCAGTACTGCACCCTGTCCTCTTCAGTCTTCATAAGTGATACTGCTGAGGAATGGGGGTGTCTCTTTGCTGATGACACAAAAATCTGCAACGGGGTAGACACACAGGAGACAGTTGAGAGAATGCGAAGAGATCTGGGGAAACTATAGGAGAGGTGTAGGGAGTGACAGCTGGATATCAATGCCAAAAAGTGCAAAGTCACACAGCTAGGGTGGGAAAGCCTGGGGGCTGGGTCGTAATATGAGCAAAAGGTACTTACAGTTACCAAGCAAGAAAGGGAACTTAGTGTGATCATAACAGACAATCTCAAGATGACTGGGCAGTGTGACAGGCAGCAGACAAGGTAAGCAGGATGCTGGGATGCATAGGGTGGTATATCTTTAGCAGGAGAATGTAGGTGGTGCTGCCCCTGTATCTCTCACTTGTGAGACCCCACCTGGAGTACTGTGTCCAATTCTGGAGGCCACACCACTGCAAGGACATCAACATAGTGGAAGTGGTCCAGAAGAGGGCTACTAAACTGGTGTGGAGGTTTCATGAGAAACCATATTAAGAGAAGCTGTGAGAGCTCAACATGTGCTCCCTATAGGAGAGCAGCAGGAGACATGATTGGGACCTATAAGTATCTCATGAGGTTAAAAAGGTGCAAGAGGGGAATTTCAAAAATTGGAGAAAGAGCACCAGAACACAGGGACAAGACATAAAGCTTGGGGGGGAGTTTAAGATGGATGTGAGGAAATATGTCTTCACAGAAAGGGCGGTGGATGCTTGGAACAGCCTGCCAAAGGAAGTGGTGGGGGCGAAGACAGTGGGGACTTTCAAGCATGCTAGGGATAGGCAAATGGGTATAATAAAGGTAAGAGAGAAAGGAGGGACACCTGTGACCAAATAGAGCCATGGGTGCAATGTTAGGCCAGGAAAATAGAGCCGACTAGATTGAACCTACCAGTTCTTTTTTGCCAACACATTCTATGTTTCTATGAATGAATGTTGAAAATTTTCAATGTTCCTTCATGACTTTGTAATTTTTTTACATTTTGACCTCATATTTTCAACACAGATCATTTTAAGAACCCAACCTCATGAACCTGGTAGATGAAATTTTTCAAATCCCACCCAAAAGGTGATTTATTTATTTATTTATTGAGAGATTGGAATTACAAACCTTTGAGTCAGAGACTCCTCCTTTGTAAAGGAAGTACAAAACAAAAGAAATGGACAGTACAATGAAAGGTATTACAAATGAATGCGAAGGGTGAAACAACCCAGAGTTAAGTATGGTATAAAGGTAATGAGCAATACATTGAAAGGTATTTTATCTGAATGCTGAGGGTGAAACAACCCAGAGTCAAACATGGTACAAAGGTTTCAAGCAAATTAAGCTATTGCTTACATTCAAATTCAAGGATGATACAAGGTTCCCTAAGCCAATAAAACAGATACTTGAGACAAAGGCACAATACATCAGAAGAATCAATCAGAGTAGAGGGAGAGGAGAGAGGAAGGAGGGAGGGGGGCAGAAGGCACAGAGGTTTGGCTTGGAACACCATTAAAAGAAGGGCAACTATGTGAGTGGACAGCTCAGGGGCAGTCACAGGTACTGGTGGTGAGTAGTTGCTCTTTGAGTTTGAGTTTGAAACGACCAAGGTTCTGGACAGATGAGGTATCAGGCGGCAGATCATTTAGCCAGAGTGAAGCCCTATAATGGAAGGCACGTTGCCCCAAGGATGTTCTGCAGAAAGGCACAAGTAATGTGGCTTTGGCTGTGCCTCTAGTATTCCCTGAGGATAGTGCATGTTGAATGAGGTTAAGGAGCCCTGTGGAGGATTGACCATTGACAATCTTTCTGGCAAGGAGGCAGGTGTGGCATTTCAGCTGGCCCTCAAAGTTGAGCCAGTTGAAGCATCAATAAAGGTTACAGGTGTGAGTCATCCTATCACACCCTGTGACAAGATGACAGGCTCTATTAAAGGTGACCTTAATTCTGTGAAGTGCCGTATTGTCAGCCATGCGATAGAAGATGATCCTGTAATCCAATAGGGAAAGGACGGAGGAGGTAACTGCTAGATAGAGAGCTGTAGGAGGCATACACCATTTGTTCCTGTAAAGGAGATCAGTTCTGGCATTTGTGGCAGAGCTAAGATGATGGATATTTTCATGATAGTTTAGTGAGGAGTCAAGGGTAACACCCAGACATTTAAAGGAAGTTGCTTGTACTAGCTGCGAGTTTTGACAGTTAAGTATGTATAGTGGGGTGCCCCTGTATTTGTTTTGATGATGAGTGAAGACCTTAGACTTTTTTTTTGGTAATTTAACACCAGTTTATTGGCAGAGAACCATGTTTCAGTTTCAGAGAAAAGACTCTGGAGGGCAAGCTGAAGCGGGGGAGGTCATGGTGACTGCAGAAGATAACTGTGTCATCCACGTATAAAAGCATTTAGCCAGATCATGCTTTTGGGAGAGAATTTAGAAAGAGGCCAAAGAGAAGTGGTCCTAATATGGATCCCTGGGGGATACCAGAGTGAAATAGCAGACTGTTAGATACAATGGAGTTTATTTTGACATGCTGTGATCTACCACTTAGGCAGCTCTTGAACCAGGAGATGAGTTCAGAAGCAAGACCCAGAGCTAGGAGAGACTCTAGTAGGAGAGGGTGATTGACCATGTCAAACACCTTAGTCAGATCTATGTACAAAGACCCAACTAGGTGTCCATGGTCTAGGACTTTGTGTAGGAAGGTGGTATATTCCAGCAGTGCAGTTGAGGTGCTGAACCCCTTCCTGAATCCATGATGTTCTTTGCAAAGGATGTTATATTTAGTCTGGTAGTCAGTGAGCTGGTCTGAGACAATTTTCTCCAGGACCTTGGGGGGGAGAATAGAGATGGGGAGGAAGTTATTTGGAGAGGTGCGGGCCCCTCCTTTGAGGATAGGCGTGATAATACCCACTTTCCATTAGGAGGGAAACTGATCAAGACAGAGAGAGAGGTTAAGAATTTTTGTAAGAAAACAAGGACTATATTCAGAGCCAGGTGAAGGAGTTTTAGGTCTAAAATGTCTCCACTATGCTGGGACTTACCCAGGACTCTAGATAAGTAGAATTTGGCCTCTCAGGGGGAAATAGTCCTGAATCAGAAGAGTGGGGTATCAGTAGGGGATGGTGAGGAGGGTGACTTGGTGGGGGGGGGTCAAATAAATTAGATGGGAGGATGCTGCTAAGGTCTGAGAAGGAGGAATTTAAGATGTTAGCTATGGCCATAGGGTCCTGTGAGGTGGTACCATTAATGTCAAGTTGCAATGGTGTAGGGGATGCCATTTTTCCATTAAGTACTTTAATGTTTTCCCAAAGTTTATGCCCAGAACCCCAGAAGGAAGAGAGGGCTTCCTGAAAATTAGATGCCTTTGCTTTGTGACTCTCCCAGGTACATTTATTCCTAGCACCTCTATACTATTGCCTGTCAGTGGGATGGCCAGATTCGAGGGCCTTATGCCATAAGTTATCACTGAGGTGCATGAGTTCCAGAAGGGCCAATGTTATCCATGGAGTATTGGGTCCTTTGACTGCTAGTTTTGTAAAGGGGTGAAGCAGTCACAGGCATCATTGAAGCAGGTGATGAAGTGGAGGACACTGTTAACTGACCTAATGGTATCAATAGGTGACCAATCACAGTATAAGAGGAAGTCCTTGAAGTGATCTAGGGATCCCTTCTTTAGACAACGCTAATAAATGAGTTTGGGGGGTGGGCTTGATGACCTTGTTGGACCAACTGCAGATTATGGGGGGTGGTCACTTAGAGCATCTGGGAAGACAGCAACCCTCAAGAGTCTGTCTGGGTGGCTTGTGAGGATTAGATCCAGGAGAGTGGATGATCCAGATTTCAGGTTTAGAAAAGTGGGGGAAGAGACTACTTGGGTGAGATTCCTGACTGCGATGGTATCCTTGAAGGGTATAGCATTGGAGGACAGCCAGTTTATGTTAAAGTCACCTAATGCCATGACTTCCGATGAGTTAGGCAGCTGGGAAATGCTATAGGTAATTGAATGGAAAGCCGTCTTCTGATTCTGGGGTGGGATGTAAACTGACATGATATGGAGGGATTTTCCTGTGGGGCCAATGGCTAATTTATAGGTCAGGGCCTGCTCCCCATGTGTAGGAGATAAGACAGGGACTACATGTCCTTGCAAGGTATCCCATACATAGATGGTGCAGCTGCCACCTCTCTTTGCTAACCTATCCACCCTGTATATGGAGTAGCCATCGATAGCCACTGCACTATCAGGGGTATTTGCGGATAACCAGGTTTCTACCACAGCTAGAATATCAGGCTGATGACAGACCATCCAGCCTTGCAGGATATCATATTTCTTTGGCAGGCAAATTGATAAAGGATTTCAATAGTCCACCAACACTGTCACAGGTTGGGACGGGTGAGGAAACGGGTACAGGGTTGGGGTGTACATTTCCTGAGAGGAGCAGCAAAAGGAGGGCATGCCTAAGGAGGGCAGATTTAAGTAGCTTAGTTTTCAGAGTGGGGTGACAGGTGCAGGAGTAGGGCTTAGATCCCACCACTGGGATCAGGAGCTGGCAGACATGTACACTCAAAAGAAATGATAGGTATGGTAGCAGAGGTGGGAGCAGGCAGCTAGAAAACTAGGCTGTAAATCACTGTGAGGTAAGGCACTGCCAGTAGTACCAGATAGAGCAGAGAAGAAGACGGTAGCTGGGAGACAGGCAGGAGCTAATAGAGAGTGTGGGATGGGGACAGAACAAAGAGTAGTAAGAGACAACCAGTGATGAGAATTTGCTTTACTAGACTCATTGTAGACAGAGGCCAGATGAAGGGGGGGAGGTAAAAAACTGCAAGCTATAAGGAAAGTGTGTGAGTAGGGATTATAAGATCAATAACTGAGAGGTCAGAAGTAGGTCAGGCCAGACAGCACAGCGGTTTCGTGGAGCAACTGCAAAATCATCTTTCAGGACAGATTTGAAAAAATTCTCCAACCTTGTTCCTTAGGTGGGGTTCAAAAAAGGCTGTTATGTTGAATGTTTGGTGAAAAAGTATCAAGCAAGTGACCAAGTTATGAGTTAAAGTTCAAAATGCATTACAATATAAACACACTAACTGCACTTACCTTGTTTCATTAGTTCCCAGTAAGCGTTGAAGGAGGAGGGTATGTTTCTTTGTAGAGAATGTATCTACTGTGGTGGACCTTTTTAAGGAGTGAGGGATGTGGGGCAAGTGGGTGCTGAGTGGAGGATCGGGCAGGGTGGTTGGTGAGTGGGGTGGACAGAAATGTCACCAAGTGACTGATTTCATTTTTTTTCAGGTGCACATAAACAAATGAACAAAGAAAAGAAACTTTGAGTGACAGTTTTCCTTTTTACGGAAATATTGACACTGGGGATTGAGCACCCCAGTATCAGTGGACTGTTTAGCACCATGGGGGGCACTCTGGTGTAGCTCGGTATGGGGAGCAAACATTGAGGAGACCAGGATGGGGGAAATCTTACATGTGCAGCAGCACCAGAGGTAGGCACCCTAGTGTCACACATCACAACTCGGATGGGCATGATGTTAGCCAGTAACGGGTTGGGCAATCAGATGACAGAAAATAAAACAGAAACAGCTGATTTGATAATGGCAGCAGAATTGAGAACCCAATGTCCATTTAAATAAAAACTTGGGTGGGGAGATCTTGGCAGTGGGATTGGGCACCCACCATCCAGTTATATGTAAATGTGGGTCAGGAGGGAGGGAGGGGTTCTAAAGATAGTTAGGACCAATAGCTGTGCAACTGAAAGTGATGTCCTTTGTCGTCGGCCTAGTGACATGGAGGGCTAAGGCATTACTGCCTTACCTCCTGCCATGCCAGCGAGCCATGTTTGCTGTGTGAGTGGGTCACTGGGGGTTGGCTGGGGACGGAGAGGATTGAGCAACTGGAGGACAGCTCTCCTCTCCTGGGGAGGGTGGGGACACAGACCAGCACTTGCCTGACCCCTAGCGGTGGCTGGGGGCCAGCAGGCCAGGTCCCACAACATGGTGGAGCAGCTGCCTGATGTGTGGCATGCGGACGCACAAGCAGTGCATCACTGGTGGTATTGCACACTCTCTGCCTCATCAAGAAAACCAGAAAAGTGGTCCCGATGCTCAGAATGATAATAGTTCCCCCCCAGCGAGCCTCCCTGAGAGGACACTTCCCGAGCTGGATCCATTCTAGTGTGTTGAGTTGCTCCCCACCGCCTGCCACGAAGGGGTAAGTGCGTGGGTGCAAAAGGGAGGTCTGATCCTGGGGATGTCGACGGTGGGGTGGGGGGAGTCAGAGGTGGCCGGCAGGACCCAGGAGAGATAAAGAACAGCAACAAAAAAAGAAAGTAATTTCTTTCACACTGTTTTTGCCTGCTGTGGCTGACAAAAGCAGTGTGAAGGAAATCACTTTTTATAACCTGCTAGTGCATAAATTGAGCTATTCTTATAATGTTAATTTTTTTAACTTCGCATGCTCAGAAAATGACAGTTTATTTTTCTCCTTAGACACGTTTATTGGCAACCAGGGGTTGTATCTCAGCCCCAATAACTCCGAACCCAGCCCGGCCACAACCAACCCCCCCCCAGACCCCCTATGGATTACCCTCCATGGCGGGGCCGAGAAGGGAGTCCCCCCCCAGAGCACAATCCAAATCCGTGAACGGCAGCACAGAGGACCAGCGGCATGGAGCCAGGCATCATAGAGCCCCTGGCTGCCATTTTTTCTATTTTGCTCCCTTTGGTCCCCTCCAGCATCAGCATGGACAAGTGCATGTGGGGGCACCCACACGCCGTGCCTGCTGGCTACGTGCCAGTCCCTGTCTACATTGCTCCCCACCCCCCAGCCCCCACCAGAGGGTGATCAGCAGGCAGGATGACAAACCCTCCCTCCCCGAGAGAGGAGAGAAGTTCTCTGGATGCTCGATCCTCTCTCATCAATACCAACCCCCAGTGGCCCTGGCTCATTTCTGAACCTGGGTCACCCACGTGGTGTGAGGTGTGGCATCCAGTGCTTCAACCTCCAGTGCCACAGGGCCGGCTAATGGCACAGTTTTGTAACCCACATTTCAAAACTATATAAGTTAAAAACTTGCCACTTGCAAACTGTGTACCTCATTCTGGACTGTATCAAGCCTGAAAGTTTCAGGTTTCAAAACAAAACCATTTGTTAACTAGAGATGAGCAAAAAATTTTAGGAATTGTGAATTTTAGTATTTTTGCAGCTCTGTAACTTTGCCCCCACCCCCCAAACATTTTGACACACAGTTTTCAGGATCAAAGAGACCCCGGGCCAGTCATCATACCTTCAAAATTTTGGGAAAATCAGTAGAATGCATGTAGAGTTACTAAGGTGTAAAAATTAGGGTTTAACATTAAAATGCTCAGAAAATTGCCTAGCTTTTAGCTTATGTTTTAAAAACTATATAAGTTACAAACTTCCTAGTTGCACAAGGGCGTTAGGTCACAATTGCGAATGTAAGGACAACACTGTCAACAACAGTACACTACAAACATCGTTATCAACAACAACACCAGGTAACCACATCATAAATTAAAACAGCGCCAATGGTAGCAGTCGCAGACCACACCGACGACTGCTACCATTACTAAAAAAGCAGATTATACACTGTTGTTTTCCCCCAACACTCCCCAAAGTGGGGGGCTCTGTCCCCCACACCCTCCGTAATTTATATAACCAACTCCAGTGGGGGGCATGGAAAAAGAGAAACTTTAGGGGGGTGAATTTTCATCTCGGGTGATAAAAAAATATTTACACTTCGGGCGGGGGGGAAAGTGAAACTGCATCTGTCAGGATACCAGGAACAGAACCCTAGTCTCCCGCTTTGCACTGCCCAAGCTGCTGCTGTGTTAACCTTCCCTGCCACAGGAGCATCTTGACCAGCTATTGCACTTTTCTTTTACTTGGCCACCCTTAACATTGCCTGAATAGCTACAGGGGTAGCAATACTTGACATACGTTATTCTACCCCTCTCGCTATTCAGGCATTACGCGGTCCTGACAGCATGGTTTAGACGGTGTTCTTCAGGCAACACTCTTGTAATTGGGTAGGTGCAAAAGCACATACCTTTGGGCAGACTGCGTCAAACTTGTAAGTTTCAGGTTTCAAAACAAGACCAGTTTTTTAGTTGCAGATGAGCAAACCAAAAGGGTGAATTTTACATTTTCTGCACCTGTGTACAATTGTCCCCCCACAAACTGATTGTCACAAATTTTTCAGAAGTCAGAGAGCATGTCACTGATGCCATGCCTAACAAATTTTAGGCAAATCAGTTGAATAAGGGCAGAGTTATTAAGGTGCAAAAACCAGGGTTTAATATTAAAATGTTTACTTAACCCTAATATACAGTTGCACCTGCGTCTGTATCACAAACATGTATGAAACTAAGCTGTGCAATATTACAACAGTGTAAGACAAACGTTATCTTGGCACCCAACTTACAAGATAACATGTTATCTTCCAAGTTGTGTATGTCACAATCACTTTCTTGAAGGTTGGGAACCCCACAGTGGAATAATGAACCAATCGGAGACCAGCTTTCATAATGCTGATTACTGTACATCACTGTTGCTCTATGCAGCATTAAAGCCCACAGTTTTAAAAAAAGAGAAACAGTTAAATATTAACACAAACATAGAAATTGTCATCAGATAAGGACCTCCAGGCCCACCGAGTCTGCCCAAGAATTCTTTTTTCTATATTTAGTTTTTTGCCCAGATTTTTTCCCCATTTTATGCCATCCCCATACCTCAGCCTTGCATGTGTGTGTGGAGGCACGTGCATGCCACATCTTAAGGTGCCCTCCTGCTACTTGCCATCCCCTCCCACCTATGCTGACCACCAGACCTCCACCCAATGGCAGCGGAACTATGGGGGATGACAACCACCCCGAGAGAGGAGAGTTATCGTTTGGCTTCTCAATCTTGCTTTCCCTCCCCCCCCCGTGCCAGCTCCTTGATGACTCAAGGCCGTTCCCAAACCCAGGTCACTGGTATGATGCAAGGTAAGGCGTCCAGCCCCTCAGTCCTCTTAGCCACTGGGCCAGCTCCTGTCCAAGTGTTCTATCTCCATGTTATCCAAGGACCCTACATGATCCAGGTAATTTCCCCCCTGCCCCCTCTCCAGAATTCCTTTGTACAGTACCTATCTCAAGCAACCTTGAATCCCGTCACTGTTTTGGCCCACACCACTTCCTCAGGGAGTGCATTCCACCCATCCACTACCCTTTCTGTGAAGTAGTGTTTCCTAATGTTTCCATTGAATCTTCCCTCTTCTAGCTTCATGCCATGACCCCTTGTTCTTGACAGCCTCTTATTCTGGAATATACTGCTATCCTGGACCTTGTTTATACCCTTTTGGTACTTAAAGGTCTCTATCATGTCCCCCCTTTCCCTCCTTTGCTCCAGGATATACATGTTGGGGTCTTTCAGCCTCTCCTTGAATGTTAAATGACTAAGTCCTCACACCATTTGTGATGCCCTCTTCTGAGCCCTCTCCACTCTATCCAAGTCTCTATGGAGGTGTGGTCTCTAGAACTGGACACCATGTTCAAGGTATGGCCTCACCAGCTGTTTGTACAAGGACATCATCACCTCCCTCTTTCTGGTCATAATACCCCTGCCTATGCATCCCAGCATTCTACTGGCCCTCACTAGTGCCCCCTCGCATTGCTTAGCCACCTTGACATCATTAGATATGACTGTACCAAGGTCCCTCTCCTGCTGTATCACTTCCAGTATCTGACCCCCCATCCTGTACTCTGTTTTTTGACTTCTACTCCCTAAGTGCATACCTTTGCACTTTTTGGCATTAAAGCGCAACTGCCACACTTTTGACCACTCCCCTAGTTTGTGCAAATCCCTTCTCATTGTTTCTACCCCATCAGCAGTATCTACTCTGTTGCAGAGGTTTGTATTGTCCACTACTAGACACACCTTCCCCTCAAGCCCTTCCACAATGTCCCCTATGAAAATATTGAACAGGATCTGACCCAGTACCGACCCTTGTGGTCACCCTTCCCTCCACTGATGGAACTCCATTAATGATCACCCTTTTCCTTCTTCCCTCCAGCCAATTTTTCACCCACCTCTCCACCTCTGGTTCCACCCCCAGAGCTCTCATTTTGTGCAGAAGCCTTCTGTGTGGCATAGTGTCAAATACTTTACTGAAGTCTAGGTACACCACATCCACTTCCCCACCCTGATCTATCACTGTAATCACCCAGTCGAAGAATTCAATTAAGTTCATGTGACATGACCTCCCTTCCATGAAACCATGTTGACTGTGATCCTTCAAGTCATTTGAATCAAGCTACTTGATAATTCTTTCTTTCAGTAATTTCTCCATCAACTTCCCCACCATTGATGTCAGGCTCACTGGCCTGTAGTTACTTGCCTCTTCCTTGCTTCCTCCCTTATGGAGGGGGCCCACATCCACTCCCTTCCAGTCATCTGGAAGCACCACCATCTCTAACAATCTATTGGACAGGCCAGTTAATGGTTCAACTGGCTCATCCCTCAGCTCCATCAGTGTTCTGAGGTGAATCCCATCAGTTCCCATGGCTTTGTCAACCTTTAGTCATGCTAGTTCCTTTATGACCCCCTCCACTTTGAATAGGCTGGTGTCCACCCCTTTCTCAGCTTTCCACCTCTCCTCAATCCACCCTCCTTCCCTCTCCCCCCCAACCATGAACATGGAGCAAAAGTATCAATTTTGGATATCTTCCTTCTCCTGATCCCCCTCCACCGTCTCCCAATCCTTATCCCTCAGCTGAACTATCCCGCTCTTTGTCTTCCTCCTTTTGCTCACATACCGGTTTTGTCTCCTCTCTTAACTGATTGGGCTATATTCTCTTTGGTCCTCGCCTTTCCTCTCCTGACTCAATTCCTGCCTCCTTTTGCCTTTCCTGGTACACTTTTCTTCTTCCCTCTGTGTCTGTTTGTATCTCCAGAATACTGCTCTCTTTGCCCTGACCTTTATTGCAACCTCCCTCCATAACAGGTGATTTAAATGCTAAAAGAAGTGCACTAATGTTGTATAAACCAAATAAGCAATGCTCTGACTCAAAATATGCAGTTTATCATCAGCTGAAACATTGACATTTCTGATTGCAGGTTAGATGTGGTTTGTTACATAAGACCCACTCCTGCAAATGCTGCCTTAAAAGGAAACTGCCAACAACAGGGTTTCTAAATGTCTGAAATACCATAAACAGCTAATTTGAGTGAGCCATTGTGTTTATCTGTGAGTCTTTGCATTCAAGAGTTATTCATATGTAAATCAGCTTATAAATAAGAGCTGGGGGCAGCCATATGTTTTTGGCTTCTGACAGGAAATGATGTCACCGAGGATCTTGGCCCTCCACTGACTGTAGGTTAAATAGGAAGCCATCTGTTTTATTAAGTGTGTTTTAAGGTGTTATTACAACACTTTCTACATTTACAATACTTGTTTTGTATGTGCATTGAAACTAGTGAGTTATCACCTTTACATTTCAAACTGTTAGTAAAAACAATCCATCTTTAGGGTTGCTTTAACCTCTAGGCTATACTGCCAGCTGATCATCAAAAAATACACATTTCAAGGCTGGCTCTGTGGTGCCAACAGGTATTGGCACCCCATGTCAGGATTTTCAAACCTTGTCTGTGTTCATGTCAGTACAGATTTCTGGGCTGCCACAGCACCCACTTCTGTCTTTTTCCATTCCCTCTCTTACAGCCTTTTCTCTTACAATTTTGGGTGAGAACTCAGGTCTACAAAATGCAAACGTGGCTACATACAGTACCTACTGGCCTGGCATCATGGGGCCAGACTTGAAATGTGAAGTTTTTGATTATCAGCTGGCAGTACAGCCTAGAGGTTAAACCAAAGAGCTGTGAACAAGCTTTGCTCATCCAGCAGAATGAATTTTGATTCAGTCATGCTCTACTTGTATATCATGTGACCAGAGCAAGTAGCTTAACCTCCCTGTGCTCCCAAAATACACCCAGGAACATGTTTAGCCATGTGCCTTTCCTGGACAAAGACAGTAAAAACAATCTGAGCATGTATTATGATTCTGAAAATATTATACTCTTTCTATCCAGATTTGACTTGAAAATAAAAAATAGAATGCCATTACTTGTTCTTTAATTGCAGAAACACATATATGGACAATACAGTTAAAACATGCATAACCTGAAATGCATTATTAAAAGAGTATTTTACTTCCTTTGATAAAGTTAAAAGAGTAATAGTTTCTTATTGAAATACTTTGGATGGAATGCAATTTTCTACCGTAAAGGAAAACAATCAATCTGATTGATCCTGCCACCCACAACCTTCGAGCATGTCTTACATTCTGCAGCTGTGCCGATGGATCACAACTTTCCAGAATGCCAGTCCCACTGTAATGTAAAAAAGAAAGAAAAGAAAAATAAAGGGAGAGAGAGGCTAAGTGTGTGATGTGTGTGGTGTGTGTGGTGTGTGGTGTGTGTGTGTGTGTGTAGGTGTGTGTGTGTGTGTGTGAAGTAAAGGTGTGTGTGTGTGTGTGTGTGTGTGTGTAAAGTGTGTGTGTGTAGTGTGCATCTCTGAAAGACGTGCTTCACTAACTGAACTGCTGAAAGGTAAAAAAATTATCACCATTAATTAAATAAAATAATATATCGGTGGGTGGGTGTAAAAAACATAATTTTGCACACACCCTCAGTGTGGGATGCTTTTATAAACCACTCAGACTTCCATCGGGGTCAATGTAGCATCCCATACCTCAGGTGTGTGTAAAAGTTTGGTTACACATGCACCCATATATTAGTCTGTATTTTAATCATGCACTTCAGATTATGCTTTCTTAAACAATGTTGTCCATCCATGTGTTTTTGCAATTAAAATAAACAATTAACGGTGTCCTTTTTTGTTTTTTCCTTTTCAAGTCAAATCTGGATAGAAAGAGCATAATATTTTCAGAATCATAACGCATGCTCAGATTGATTTTACTGTCTATGTCCAGGACAGGCACACAGCTACAACTTGTTTCTGGGTGTGTTTGGGGATCACAGGGAGATAAAGTGACTTACTCTAGTGACACAATATACAAGTAGAGCATGTTGGAATCAAACCACATTCTACTGGATGAATAAAGCTTGTTCACAGCTCTTTGCTTTAACCTCTAGGTTGTACTGCCAGCTGTTAAACAAAAACTACACTTTTCAAGGCTGCCCCCATGATGTCAAGCCAGTAGGTACGTAGCCACATTTGCATCTTGTAAACCTGAGTTCACACCTGAACTTGTAAGAGAAAAGGCTGTAAGAAAGGGAGCAGAATAAAACAGAAGTTAGTGCTGTGGCAGCCCCATAAATCTACACTGACATGAACACAGCCAGGTTTTAGAAATCCTGATACAGTATGAGGCCCCAATACCTGTTGGCACCATGGAGCCAGCCTTAAGATGTGCAGTTTTTAATGATCAGCTAGTAGTATAGCCTAGAAGTTAAAGCAATCCTAATGATGGATTATTTTTACTAACAGTTTGAAATGTAAGGGTGATAACTCACTAGTCTCAATGCACATACAAAATTATTATAAATGTAGAAAGTGTTGTAATAACACCTTAAAACACACTTAATAAAACAGATGATTTCCTATTTAACCTGCGGTCAATGGAGGGCCAAGATCCTTGGTGACATTGTTTCCTGTCAGAAGCCTGAAACATATGGCTGCCGCCAGCCCTTAATTACAGATTAATTTACATATGAATAACTCTAGACTGCAAAGACTCACAGATAAACACAATGGCTCACTCAAGTTAGCTTTTTATGGTCTTTCAGACATTAAGAAACCCTGTTGATGACAGTTCTCCTTCAAGCAGGGTCTGTCTGCATTTGTCACAGGAGTGAAATAAGGCTTTTGCTTCTTCTGAGTCAACATAGGTGGGAGTATGTTATGGTGAAACTTGTTTGAATTGATGTATTTATTAGTCACTGAAGGGTAGATTTGAGACCACCTATAGTAGCCCACATTTAGGGGCCATATTAAAAGAAATGTGTCTTTCCCTGTAATTGGGGGGAGGTGTGATCATTTTTGGCCTGTGGCCTCAGCTAGTTGATAATTGGAGGTGGGACTGAGTCACATTTCTGACTGCAGGCTGGTTGTGACTTATATTATGTAAGTTCCACTCCTGCAAGTGCTGCCTTAAGCAGAGTCTGTCTGCATTTGTCACAAGAATGAAAGACAGTGTTCGAGTTTTTTGAGTAAACACAAGTTGTGTAAGTTGTGATGAAAGTTGTCTGAGCTGGTGTTTTTACTACTGACTGAGGGCAGACTGGATACCAGACATAGTAGCCTACATTTAGGGGTCATATTAAAAGAACTGTGTCTTGCCCTGTAGTTGTGGGTGGGATGATAATTGCCTGGCCTGAGGCCTCAGCAAGTTCGTAATTGGAGGTATGACAGGGTCACATTCTGATTCATGCTCTAACAGGAAGCATAGAATCCTACTTAAAAGGATTACTGTAGATCAGATTCAGCTGTTTGTTGGACGAAATACCGCAGTAAAAAATCGAACCTGCTTTTTTGGTGTCATTTTTCAGGTCTCTCCTGGTTCTTTAGGTTCTGGATGGAGGTCAAGGTTGGAGCATAGCTGGAAGCAGGAGGGGGTCATGTCATCCAAATACACCAATCACCAGCTAGCAGGAAGTGACAGGGGAACTATAAAAGAAACCACTCCTAACAGGCCCCATTCACATTCATGTCCCAGAACATGAGTGAAATAGAGCAGGATGGAACAGGATTGTTGTCTTGAGTGTCAGCAGGCATCGACAGGCAAAACCAGACATGCAGGAAACTCTGCCATTCCACTGTGGTAAGGTAAAGTACCTGTTTGCTTGATATTGCCTGTATAAGGGGTTACTGGAAGAAGGTGAGGGGTAACAGCAGAGGAAAACCATTTCATACAAGCAGATGCTATCTGTTGTGTGGGTAGGGAGGAAACATATAGGATAGGTATAAAAAGGGGGTAAATTCAAGCTATGAGGGGGAAACTAGAAGCACCTACAGGTATAGTGTGGAAACAGAAGTAACACTCTGTCAAGGATAAGGGTAAAAATAGAATCAAAGAAGCAAACATGGAAAACAAAAAACACCTTATCTGGAGTCATGTAACAAAGGGGTTCAGAAAAGTAAAAAAAAGGGGAACATTGGAAGCACCCTATATAGGGTAAGAGCATAGCTTCTTCCAGTTAACATATAGTAGTGAGTGTAGGAATGGGACTATTGGGAGTGGTGCAGTGCAGTGGCTGTGGAACAGCAATTTTCAGAGAGACTTTCTGGAGACTGAGGTGCTTCCCCATCTGCATGCATCTCTCTGGGAAGAGGGAAGAGGTTGCTAGATTCCAGGCCAAGTTGGCTAGGATTTGAGGGACCTCTTTCCCCACCCAGAGGCCACCAAGTCTACCACCATTGCCCCATAAGATTCCAAACAGGAGGGCCAGCTGAACTGTAGTGGGCTCAGGGAGGGTGGGGATGATGGGTCGGGGCACATTCCTCAGTTGTGCCACTACAAAACTCATTCACTGCTTTGGTGGGACAGGACTGCCAGTTGGAGGCACCCATGGCAGTGACCAGGGAGGATGTGTGAGTCCTCCTTAGAGGAGGACCCAAGATGGGAGGGAGAGGATCCCAGCAGAGGCTGGTACAATGTCTGGTTGAGAACTTGATCATCAGTGGGGTAGATTTGGGAACAGGGAGGAAAAGAGGAGGTGAGGTGCCTACATGTCACCTCTGCTCAGAGGGATGGAAAGAGGAGCCTAAGGATTACTAAGGTGGTGGGATAGAAGAAGAAGCTGGATGTTTTTGCCCACCTGTGGCAAATGACACAGCTAGGAACAGGGCTAGGATTGTACAGGGGGATTTTAGGGAGCTGTGGAGGGATCTTTGCAGACAGTGCACTAAGCGGCTTTCGTTGAGGTGCTGTCTCTGCACCAGGAGCTTCAACTAATGGTTGAAGGAATGATGTTGAGAGAAAGGGTTTGACTACACTGGGGACTGGGGACAAACCTAGAGGAATAAGGGTCTATCCAGGGGTGATGGCCTGCATCCGTATGAGAAGGGAATCACATTCCTCAGGGGATGGTTTAAGTGTTTCTTTGATGAACATTTAAACTAGCCAAGGAGAGTGGCAGAAGAAATCACGGAGGCATAAACTGCCCCCCACAGCCTGAAGCAGAGAGAGGGGAGGACTTGAGGGGACATAAACCCTCCTGGGTCCAAAATAAAACAAAAATCAGTATGGTTGAAAATACAAGCTGTAAAAAAGAGAGGGCACAAAAAGGCAGGGCAAAAAGGAAACAAGGGGGTAGCAGGCAAAGGGATCTACAATGCTGGTTGAACAAAAATATGTCATCTTGAAATTACAGTGATGACACTATGTCAACTGCAATTGCAGTCGGCATTGTGCCATCGGAAATCAAATGTGATTTTTTGTGGGGGGCTGTGCCACATGCACACCCCATGTGGGTGCTATGCCCCCTCACCTCACATAATTTATTATAATAAATTCTGAGTCAGAGCTGATTCGGGGAGGGGGTACTAGATCAAAGGAAGTAGTGCCGGGGTTCCTAGCAGACTTTACAGTGATCTGTTAATATTATCTGTATCAATGAGATCACTGTAAAGTTATTGCTGCAGTGTTGGCATACCGCAGGCAGAGTGGTAACAAAATGTGGAAGGCATGTGTGCAAATTCATGAAGTCTAGAAGCCATAATGGTGGAAGCAGCCCTGGATATCTTGGCCATTTCTGATATGTGATTCACTGTAAACCGTGACTGGAACATGGCCATACCAGGCTATACTAGATTCCAGAAAGAAAGGGTGGGAAGGAAGGGAGGAGGGGTGGTACTGTATGTAAGGAAGGGTATCACTGCAATGGAGACACAGGCAATTCAGAGGGTAATGGAGTGGTTGGAGGCACTATGAGTCACCCTGGAGATAGGAAATTGAGCCACTATTCACATTGGTGTGATCTACAAAGCTCCAACACAGGGAGAGAATTCAGATAAGGCCAGTGGCATAATTCCAGCAAAAGGGGAAGTGCAGTTGGTGGCAGCATTAATCTGGTGGATGTAGATTGGGGCCTCCCATTGATGCAGCTTCAGCTAGAAGCAGGGACATTCTGGACTCACTGCAGGAGGCATTTCTCAGGCAGCTAGTCAGGGAGCCCACTTGTGATGTGGCAATACTGGACCTGGTGCTCACTAACAGGGACAGTATTGAAGACGTCAAGGTAGGAAGCCATCTGGTGACCAGTGATCACTGTACAGTGTGGTTTAACATGAGGATGGCAGTGGAAGCAAACCACACAAGGACTGGGGTCCTGGACTTCAGGAGGGTAGATTTAAAAAATAATGGGCTAAAGCCTCAGAGATGACCTAGCGGGTGGGGGATCTGACTGGGGTGGAGTAACAATGGGCAAATCTAAAGGAAGACAAAGTGAAGGCAGCAAACCGCTATGCAAAGGAAGTGAGCAAAAACAAGAGTAAAAAGAGACCATTATGGTTCTCGAAGAAAGTGACTGAAAAGGTAGAAGATAAAAGGATAGCTTTCATGATGCATAAAAAGTTGCAGAGGGAAAAGGACAGGGAGGTGTATCAGGAGAAGCAGAGGGAGGAGGGGGAATCATTGAGGAGCACAAGGGCAGAAACTGAGAAAGAATAGCTCAATGGTAACAACATAGGAGAAGAACATTTTTAGGTACATAAATGGAAAGAGGAAGACTAAGGGAGGGATTGTGAGGTTAGGAAGGGCTGATTGAGACTTACATTTCCACCATGGAGCGAGGAGCAGCTGGGAGAGAGAGAGAGAGAGAGGAGGAGGGAGGGAGAGAGATCCCCATGAGGCAAAAAACCTCTTCCCTGCAACAAAAATGACCCAAAATACAAAAAGTGCATAACAGAGCTGAAGGAGGAGACAGACATATGAGATCCAGATCCCTGAAAGGCTAAACAATCCAGGATGGAAGCAGATCACAGGAGGACAACCCAGACAGGAGCCGCAGTGTCTCCCCAGCTAGTTCCAGAGGCCCAACATATGACACAGACTGTGACAGAGAACGCCTGACAAGAAACAGATTCAAGATATTAATGAAGGAGATCCAGGCATCCAGACACAAAAATAAACAAGAATTCAAAAAACTGAACAACAGGCTGGACAAACTGGAAAGACACGTAGAGGAGGGGGAGTAGAGAGCTGCCCAGTGGATGATGGAAATAACCAGTTGGGGGATGCACTGGAATCCTTGATCCACTACATGGAGGTTCTGCAAGAAAAGTGTGTGGACCCAGAGGCCTGCTCCTAAAGAGACAACCTCTGATTAACAGGGCTCCTGGAGGGCTCAGGAACAGGCCACATCTGTGGCTTTCTGACTTACTTCATCAAAAATGTACTCTCCTTTTCACTGACACTGGACATCAGAATTGAAAGGGCACATAGAGCTCCCCTCCTGAAACTTACAGATCCTAATGCAACGCCATGCCACATTTTGATTCAATTTTCCAGTTTTAGGGCTAAGAAAGAAGTCCTGAGACTAGCACAGCAATAAAAACAAATGCAGTACAATGGGACCTGGATATACCTGGACCCTGAATACCCAATGGACATCTTCAAGAAATGACTAAAATACTCTGACATAATATGGGCCCTACATGCTAACCACAGCAAATTCCAACCCTGCACTCATCATGGAGGAGGATATTTTGTGCTGAAGGAACCCACATATATGACACAGCAATGGACGCCAGAGAAATCCTTAGAAAATATGGCATTGTAATTGAAGACCCCATGAAACCTGATCAAGCCAATACACACCAGACCAAAAGAGACCGATGGACAACCGTCCAAAAACAAAACATCAGAGCCTCTGGCCAAAAAGCAGCCTCCCACACCATGCAAGAGATCTATGATCTTCTGAGCCAAACACAGGAGAGGAATGCAGCGAGAGGGAAAATAAAACACCAACGCTGACTTAAGCACCAAACTTATTAAATTCCCTACAGTATACACTGCCAATATCACTGAAAATAATGGAGATTCCTCCCATAAAACTGTATCCACATGACCCCCCCTCCCCCATGGCTCTTTACCCAATCCTTCCTGCCACATGAGGCCCACCCGACCACACTCTAGATAAGCTATCTTGCAATACCAACAGGGCCCCCTGACTCCCAGACTACAGCCTGTCACTCACCTGACAGTAGAAACTTAACATTCCCAGTGGGTGATCCACTCAGCATGGGCATTCAAGACAATGGGATGGGAAAAAAAAAAAACAAAACAGGGAAGTGAGAAAAGGGACAAAAAAAGAAAAAAAAGAGAGGTGGAATAATCTCATTAAGATTTCCCGAACTTCCCTGTTCGGCAGCGGACTTCCAACTGTGCCACCACAGACGGACCCCAAAATATGAGGCAGGATAGTTTGCATACAAAATTGAGCCCTCCTAGGGAAAGGTTAGGTTGGCGGTCATGCTAAAAAGTAAAGAGGGGAGAAGGAGTGCAAAGGGTGGAAACCCTAGGTGCAGTCCAGAGCTAACAGATACACACCCAACCCTGATTCTGCTCTTCCCCAGCCAAAGGGGCACCCTGGCATATAGCAATTAAGCCTCTGCAGTCCTTGATAGCTTCAGACACCACCAAACTAGTATCACAGTAATACCACCCACTCACTACCATACAGGACTGCCAGAGCTGACTGGGCACCCAGAAGGGAAAAAAAGAAGAAAAACAAAAAAAAAATAACATAAGAACACTACATATGCAAGGTGAGTACACACCAACAGGACCTCCCCGGTGACTCTAAAAGTGGCTCCACAATCCACCGCAATTCACCCGAAAGCCCTTGTGTGGGGTTTTAGACTATGTATTTGAACTGATGAACTAACCTTTAGACACACAGCTACTCCCCCTTTACAATGGGAAAACAACTACCTTAGAAATAAGAGCAGACTTGGTATACTGTAGCTAACCTGGGGAGGACTGGGGAAGGGCAGTCGACTACCACACACCATAAGGTTGGGTAAAGGGGTTGGTTGCCATGGGAAAATACCAAAGAGAATACAAACAAAGACTAAGGGTTTTCATCATGTGAGCTCTGAAACATGTTGAATCAGCAATAATTGTTGATGACCATACTGTTACTATTCCAGAAAAAAATTACCTTTAGTAGGGGAAGGGAGGAAGAGAGAAAGAGGGAAGGGAAAGGAAAGAGAAGTAAAAGAAAACAAAGGAAAACCTGAGTCATGATGGTAGATTTTGAAGTCGGTAGAAGTTCCCGCTCCTGTGCCAAATCCCACATGGGGTGAGAGGAAAGAAGGAAAGGGAAGGAAGAGGAGGGGAGAGGATGGAGGAGAAAGAGAGGAGGAGGGAGGAAGAGTAAAGGGAAAAATGTGTATCCTGTCACAGTGTTGTGCTGCACACCTACAGAGATGGGTGGGGTCATCATCCCAATGCAGGTACAAGAGAGGTCTGACATGTACATTCGAAGAGGGGCTACAGAGGATCAGATTGTGGGGAGCTGTGGGTGGCAGCCATCTGGAATGATATGAGTAAATGAATACAGAGGTACCTGTAAGTGCTTTTTCGGTTATGACCAAGAGCTAGAGATACAATGAGCTTGAATGTTAGGACACCAGAAACACATTATTGCTAAGAGATTACATGTACGAGGAAAATGTGTGTCTTGTTACAGTGTTCTGTGGTTCCTCTACAGAGAGGGAGTCTGGCACCATCCCAGCATATGTGCAAGAGAGGTCTGACTTGTACCTTCAAAGAGTGGTCTCAGTGGATCAGACTTGGAGGAGCTGGGGTGGTGGCCATCTTGAATGATAGGAATCATTGAATACAAAGGTACTTCTAAGGGCTATTTCAGCAATGACCAAGAGAGATAGAGATACAATGAGTATGAATGTTGGGATGTCAGAAACACATTACTGCTAAAGGATCACATGACAAAAATGGCTTTTTTTTCTTTCTTCAGTTGTTGTATGATGATTGGCAACCAACAGATGCTGCCAATTAAATGCTGAACAAAATAGAAATATCCACAAGTTCCAACCAGATGAAAAACTAGGGACATGCATTATTTTTTTTTTAGTCTTTGGTAACTGGGTAAGGCCCACTAGGCACAAGTGTCTGTTTTCAGGGGCGACCAGGGAGCACTGGGCAGTTAAGTGACTTGTTCAGAGTCACACAGTATGCAAGTGGAGGTTGTGAGAATCAAACCCAGGTCTGGTCTGCTGGATGTACCAAGCTTGTTCACTGCTCATTACTCTAAAATCTAGGATATAGTGCCAGCCATTTGGGAGGTTCTGAAGGCTTCTAATACTCATCCTGGGGTGTGTGGTGGATGGATGCCTCTTGCCACCAGGCAGGGCATCAGAGATGTGCAGGAGCTGTTGGAAAAGGTGGTGGAGTTGGGGGGAAAGGGTGCTGAACATGGACATCAACCATCTGGCTTTATAAAGAGGGGCAGGGACACTCAGAGGAAGTAATAGCGAGGGACATAGACTCCCATTAAAAAGGGTCACATCCCCAAATATGGAGAGGAGGACACAGAGCAAGGGGGAGGCCAGGATGTATTTCTACATGGGGTGGGACTTTGACTAGATACCCAGAAAAGTTGTGAATTTCTACGTGGAGGTTCAAAACCTTTTAACACACCCTCTGTGGGGACAGTACCTTTTCCACAGGGGACAGATGAGGGACTGGTTAGCTTTCTGATGCAAACTAAGCAGGGAGACAACAGGGAGAGGGAAATAATGTCAGGAGGTGGAAGAGATAAAAAGTTACAAAAGGAGATGCAAGTTCAACTTTCATTACCCAATGCAGGGACCATGTGACTGGAACAAAAGGGGATTAGATAACATAGACTATCTGGGGTCTGAGGAAGGGATGCTTGGCTTTTTACTCCCCATGACAGAACTCCAATGACGGGTTCTTCTTCTTACATTAATTAGGACTCTCTCCCAGTTAGGAAAGTGCCAGTAGTGACCTCCAGTGATTGGGGACCACAGACCACTACTACCTCCTGGAAGGATTCCACATACCACCACAGAGGTGACCTCCAAGGGGCATTGGAATACAAACATTATTCCTTTTTCATGGAAGACATTTATGTGATTTGGTGTTTTAGGATGTTAGGTTGTTATCTGTGTTTTTTGTTATATTTTTTTTCCTACATGTCTTGTCTTACCAGAGACTAGTGAACATTATTGGAGAGGGGGGATGGGGGGAGATTGACTGCACATAACAAAGGGACCATGTCCACACAACAAGGATGATGGATAACTTGGTTAAAATACTTATCTACAATGTTAACAGCCTCATCCACCCAATAAAAATGGGAAAAAAATACAACATATATCTGCCAAACTAAAGTGGACTTTGTACGGCTGCAGGAGACCCACCTCTCGAAAGCAGAACCTTTGAAGCTTATAAAATTTGGATACCAGCAGATACATGCCTCCTCATATAAATCTGACTGGAGGAAAGATGTAGTGATACTAATCCTGAAAAAGACAGCCTTTAAGACTAAAGAAGCTGTTATAGATAAGGAAGGCAGATAATTGATACTAAAGGGAATCTTTAATGGACAGATGCTCACCCTGGTATCACGCTGTACCTCACCGGCATCTACTGTAACTATACATTCTACAGACAAATTATAACACTAACTGCTGAAGAATTAGAAGGGCTCTGAATATGCCGTAGTGATCTAAACCTCACCTTTGCAGCGTGACTAGACAGTACTTCAGGTATCCCCAGGAGAGACCACCTGGTTGCAAAAAAAGTTAAGACACTCATAATAGAACTAGGGCTGATTGGTGCCTGGAGACATTGTCAGGGCTCAGACAACGGCTACACATTCTACTCTGTAACCCATACCCCCACCTAGATATTTTCTCTGCCCCAAAAGGAATCTCAAAATAAGATAATGAAATGCTCAACAGGCCAATTATGCCTGTCAGACCACACCCTTTAAACACTCCACTTAAACCTAGACTGCCAGAAAAAGGCATCGCTCTGGAAGTGAAATGTTGCCCTTTTGCAAGACAAAGAGTTGTAGGAACAAATCCTGAAATGTATCCAGCAAGCATTGCAGGAAAACACAATACAGGAAGTGCCCTGGGGATTCTCTGGGACTCTGTTCAAGCAATGGTAAAGGATAAGCTAATAGCCATGGGAGATAGGAGAAAGAAACTAGGACTGGAAATACAGAAGGCCCAGGAAGCTAAGATACAAGATTTAGAGGGTTCCATGTTAAAATAACAAAAATATAATCTCAATTGATTTCACAGTGAGTACGATTCGGCAAATCAACAAATAGCACCTGCACAAACTCGCCATTGTAAACATAGCACCAGAGTAAATATAGCGATCATGGCAAAACTAGTATATCAAGTTACAGAACAAGTGCTCCTGACCATAACAATGCACAAGGCTGAGCGATCCTCTTCGCAGACTTCCAACAGTCTGAGCCCTCCTTGTTGCATATGTCTATGCGTGCCCCCACACTTTTCATACCTCCAACTGGTGCAAGAGTAATGAAAGCCTGCAAAGAGGATGTACACTGCTGTCAAATTTGCCAGGTGAACTTGTTCTGTAGCTTGCTGCCCAATTTTGACAGGATAACTATTTCGACACAGGTAAGCGTAAACTAGACTCTTTTTTGAAGTTTGTCTGTTTATTGACCTTGCAATAAGTAGTAGTTTGGCTTACCAGGAAGTCCAAGAGTAGCCAGAGGGCTATGCCTCTTTAAGAAACCAGTTTTCAACTTGGACAGAGGTGAATGTGTTTAATTGAATTGAATTGAATTGGTTTATTGACTTTGCAATAAGTAGTAGTTCTGATTACCAGAAAGTCGAAGAGTAGCCAAAGGGCTATGCTTCTTTAGGAAACCAGTTTTCAACTTGGACAGAGCTGAATTTGTGCAGCAATGAAACAATAGTGATTAAAAGTTAAGGAAGGAAGTCTTGCTAAACTACTGACAACCATAGCAGAGCATGGGAGGGGGGTAGAAGTAGTAGTTCTCCAGTTCTGCGGTAATAATAATGTTAACAGTTACTATTTTGACAATTGCTGTTTTTGGACTGCAATAATCACTAGTACACATTGGTGCTATTATGTTACAGTAGCCGTTTACATTTTTGTTATATTTGACTTGCCGTTATGTACTGTATTCGCGATTTTTGATTTGCGATTAATACAGGATACCGATTTAGAGAGCCTGCAACAAAAGAAACTAGACAGAAAAAGGGGGAAGGACTTGCTCAAACTCAAAAAAGATCTAAATAATTTACTAGTTTACAAAGTAGAACAAAACCTTAAGCACCACAATCAGAGATATTATGAGAGACCCAAAACTACTAACCTTCAGACTCAGGGCACAAAGAACCAGTGCACACATCACTGAGGTGCTGCATCAGGGCATGGGGCAAAAAGTAGGCCACACAAATCAGATTGCAGAACCCTTCCAAAACTACTATAAGACACTATACAAAGCTAGGCTGCATCAAACAGATGAAAATGTAGAGGCCTATCTAGGTCAACTACAACTACTGCAAATCACAGAGGAACAAAACACAAAAATATGTACCCCAATTACTACAGACAAAATAGAACTGGTAATCAAAGAAAGTAAAACAGGAAAATGCCCTGGTTCAGACAGATTCCCTGCAGAATTCTATAAAAAATTCCAGGCATCCACAAGACGATACCTTGGCTTCCTCCTGGAATTACGCAAGCATCTCCACTGTCACCAAGCCCAGCAAGGACCCTACTCTACCCAACCGAAAATGTGAAGATTTTTTAAATGATGTATCATGAATGATCATTATCCAGTTATATTCAGAGATCGTGTTTAAGCTTCAAAAACCATCATTGCGATCATCATTAACAATAATTAACCATCAACATTAAATGGCCACCAATCGGGGGGCGTGGCTACCACCCGGGCCGAATGGATGCTTGAGCTCTGAGCTCCTGCCTAGCCCCGAAAAAATCTGTCTTCTATCCGCAGTTCCTCTACCTAAAACGGCACGACTAGTTAATATTGTACGCCCGGGTAGCCTATGCATGGTGAGAACCGTTCTTTTTTTTCACCCTCCACCGTTTTGTTGTTGTTACCCTTCGTAGTGCTGTGTCCGGGTAGCAGGACCTAAACTCTCGATGAGATGGAGTCGGTCTTGGATCTCAACCAGCGGCAAGGCGACATGCCCGAAATTTGGCAAATGTTTTCAGAGATCTTACAGCGTATGGACAAGCTAGATGTGGCAGCTAAACAAAACTCTGCAGACATCATCGATTTGGCCCAACGGGAGTGCATTACCGAACATAGATTGGCTGAAGCGGAGGATGGATGGCACAAAGTGAGCGCCCGGCTCCAAGAACAAGAACGCCTTATCCATGTTCTATGGGGCAGGGTGGAGGACCTGGAGAATGGGAGCCACCGGAACAATTTGCGGCTAGTTGGCTTCCCAGAGGGGTGTGAAGGCACCGACACAATCAGCTTTTTACAAAAAGAACTGCCTGGCTTTCTGGATTGGCCAGGTAAGGCCCCAATTGAAATCGACAGGGCCCACAGAACTTTAGTGCCTCGCCCTGAAGCTGGGGCTCACCCATGCACAATTTTGGCACGTTTCCTCCAATTCCAAGACCGGGAGATGATTACTAGGCTGGCACGTACTAAAAAGGACTTGCAATGGAAAGGGCACAAAATACAGATCTTTGCAGATTATTCTCAAGAGGTCACTAACAGGCATCGGGCCTTCACAGCTGCCTGTAGAGCCTGTGCAGAACTGGTATTAGAGTACTCTTTGAGATATGCAGCTTTACTCAGGATTATCTACAATGGGGCCCCCAGAATCTTTGATAACCCCACTGCTGCGGAGAATTTCCTGTCGGCACAAGCTCCTAACTTGTCCTGGGGCCACCTACGGGAGTCCTCTAGCCCGCAGGCATACCCTAGCAGGTCTATGCCAATGGAGGTATCACCGCTGGGAACTGACCACAATATTCAAAGCCCCCCTATGATCCAGAGTACTCCTAACCGCCCATCCCCACCAAAACCCTCAGGTGGCAACTGTAAACGAAGAAATAGGAGACGACAAAGGCTTGAGGGGCTACATGTTGATAAAACCCCCCGTCTCCAGTCAAGAAGCCGTAGTGGTAGCTCAGATTCATCTGCATCACAGGACTCTTTCCAACCAGATATGAGTAGCAATAAATACCAGGCCTTGATGGACCTGCCGACTGAAGGCTCCCGGGCTATTCCTTCTTTGCCCCCCCGATCTTCCCCCTCCAAAGATATTGGGTCTAAAGGTGTCAGAAATACCACAAGGTCAGAGGTTCAAGACCCTTCCTGGGACGCCTCACACACTTCAAGCAACTGGCATGAGTTAAAATCAATGGAGGATTCAGCTCCAGTCAAGGAGGCCATGGGCTGGTGTCCCCCCAGTATACTTTGCTTGCTGCCCCCTGCTCGTGCTGGTATATGCTCCCCACGATGCTTCCTTCTATATAAGGGTTGTTACCAAGGCATTCCCCTTGTCCCCTTCCCCCCCCCGTGGGGGCTAACTGAGAATGGAAAAGGGGGGAACATACTCATTAACTGCTATAACATCTGTCATTTCGGATCAAGGATTCGAGGGGTTTCACTGGGACCGCTTGTGCACACCCCTCCATATCTGGATTATACGGACTTATGTGTGGATTAAAGGGTGTCAATCCTTGACTATCTTGCTGCCTAGCCCCATTCATGGTATGCTGGGGCCTACTGTGTTTTTTTTTTTTTCTCTATTGCAGTGATGATGTGGGTAGAAGGACTCGCTTGATGATGGGGGTTGGGAGTGGGAGATATCAGATCTGAAGAGTCCTTCTTATCTAGTGTAGTCTGTGGCTACACTACTCCCAGCGACCTCCACTGGTATCTGCACCTTTTGCTGGTCAGTACGTTCAGCGGTTGCTGGTCTGGAATGGGACTGTTTTGGGGTTTGGGTAGTGTGTGGGGGTTGGTTCAGGGTATGGCTGTTTTTTGGGTACTTAGAAGTAGTTTGTACTTTTTCTTGTTAGGGGCAGTTTTTGCCCTTGGATGTACTGTTGTACAATGTTATTCTCTGTTCTATTATGGCAATCTGGAATCTAGTGTTATACATGATACTATGGGATTAGATAGGGAGTCTGGGTTTATTGGGCACAGTACACCTGGGTGGGGCTTCCTCATATATCTCCTCTCAGCCATGTTAACTTATTGGTCATATGGGGGCTAGACTTGTCTTTTGGAACGTGAGGGGGCTCAACTCACCAATTAGACGTAAAAAAGTATTGCTCCACCTAAAGAAACTGCTACCTATGGTGGTGTTTCTCCAGGAGACAAAGTTGTCTCCATGTGAGGCCAAGAAGCTCAAGCGGGAAATGGGCTGCCACAGAGCTTCATAGTGCAGCAAAGGCTCATAAAAGGGGAGTTTCTATTTTACTTCACAAGAACTTGGTGTGGAAAGTGAAGCGACATAAACAGGACAAAGAGGGAAGATGGATCCTGGCAGAGATAGAGACCCGAGAGGGTTCCCTGATTCTAGCTAATCTCTATGACCCTAATCAGGATTGCCCTCAGTTCTTCTTCACCTTCAACCAGGCCCTTACCGATTTTAATGAAGCCAATGCTCCAGTAGTTGTGGGTGGAGGCTTTAATTTAGTTTTAGATTTTTCTATGGACAGAAGTAACAAAACCCCTGAACCCCATAGACAAGTGCTCAAAGCGGTCCAGACATTAATGTCAGAGCATACTTTGCTGGATGCCTGGAGAACTATGCACCCAGGTGTTTATGATTACTCCTGCTTCTCTCAGGCTCATGGCTCATCTAGCAGAATTGATTTCTGGCTTCTCTCAGCTAGTCTCTATGAGAAGGTAACCAGCACTGATATGCGCTCAATTTATGTCTCAGACCATGCTCCTATAGAGCTAGGGATCAAATTGGGCTCCGACTCCAACCTGACTCCTACATGGCAGTTGGATCCCCTGTTACTGGAGGATGCTGATTTTTCTCGCTGGCTGGGGCCTGTGGTGCAAGAATACTGGGAAATCAATGACAATGGGGAAGTGAATGATTCAATGCTTTGGGAGGCCTTTAAGGCCACCATTCATGGTAAAATCATTGCATATGCCTCTGCTAGACGGAGGCGGCGCCAAGCTGACCAAAGGGCTCTAGAAAAGCAGTTAGCCTCCCTGGAAGCCCAGTATAAATCCTCAGCCCCATCTCAGTCCCTATTAACTCAATTGACGAGTACCAGGATTTCTTTAAATGCCCACCTGACCCGACAAGCGGAGTTAAATCTCAGACAGCTGCGTCATTCCTACTGGGAAGGGGGGGGAAGCCAGTAAACTTCTGGCTTATCGACTTAAGCAACAACAGGCATCCCGTACCATCCATGTGCTGAAAGACAAGCATGGGGTCTCAACTCACTCTCATAAAGGGATAAATGGGATCATGGCCCAGTTCTATGAGGCATTGTACTCAGCTCCTCACCCTCCCGACCCTTTGAGTATTCAAAAAGTTTTGGGAAAAATTCCTATTCCCCACCTAACGGTTTCTGATGCAAAACTGTAGGAGGTGCCTATCACTGTGGCAGAGGTGGATAAGGCCATTACATCCCTAAATTCTTGAAAAGCCCCAGGAAAGGATGGCCTCCCCATTGATTTTTACAAAATCAAGGGAACCAATCTGGCTCCACACTTGATTAGGATGTTCCGCCATTCACTACAGTTTGTTTCTCTCCCCCCCCCGTCCCTGAGGGAGGCTACTATTACAGTGCTTCCGTAAAAGGGGAAGGATCCTCTTCTGCCAGGTAGCTACCGTCCCATTTCCCTCATCAATGCGGATGCTAAAATTCTGGCCAGGTTGCTAGTAGGCTAGAACGCCTCATGGTAGATCTGACCCACCCTGCCCAAGCGGGCTTTATTCAAGGGCGTCTAGGGTCAGACCACCATAGAATGCTGATGTCACTTCTGCATCATACCACACTATCTAGCAAGCCCTCCGTAGCCTTAGCAATTGATTTTGAAAAGGCATTTGATTCTGTTCAGTGGCCCTTTTTGTTCCTCACTTTCTCTAAAATGGGTTTTGGACCTGGTTTTATTGCCTGGGTAAAACTGTTATATTCTTCCCCTATGGTCTCTGTCTTGACAAATGGTGCTATGTCTCCGTCCTTCCCCTTACAAAAAGGTACCAGGCAGGGGTGCCCCATCTCCCCCTTTCTTTTTGTCCTGGCCATAGAGCCACTGTCCATTGCCCTTAGAGAATCATCTAATATCCCCGGACTAAGAGTGGGTAATAACACCTTCAAAACGTTTTTATATGCGGATGACTTGCTTATCACCACGGAGTCCTCTCCTGAGGTAATTGACAGTATCCTTGAGATTTTGGCCACCTTTGCCGAGGTGTCAGGGCTTAAGATCAATCACTCCAAAACCGAGGTGCTCCCACTGAACTCCAAGACCCCTGGGAATGACTTCATAAACAGAGGCCTTCATTGGTCCCCTAATGGCATAAAATATCTAGGTATTATCCTCCATTCCAATATAGCGAAAATGCTCTCTGCTAATTTTGCGTCTTTATTAGATTCCCTTAAACAGGACATGGGTAGGTGGAAGGCTTTAAGACTGTCGCTGGCGGGTAAGAGTGACTCCATCAAAATGATGGCTGCCCCAAGATATTATATTTACTAGCTCACCTACCCGTCGCTATCCCCCAAAGATGGTTTCAGAAACTAGACGCACTAGTGGGTAATTTTCTATGGGAAGGGGCCCCGCCCCGGTTCAGTAAACTCAAACTCCGCCAACACTGGAGTAAAGGAGGATGAGGCCTTCCTTGGTTTCAGAGATACCATATGGCCTTCATTACCTCGCAAACTATCTGATGGTTTGCTAGGATTGGTTTGACCTCTCCAACTTGGCTCCCCTTAGAGGCATCATTGGCTCAGGCTCCTTCACCGGTGGTGGTGCTCTATAGCAAGAAGAAGCTATACCATGCTCTCTCCCCCCCATGCAGGTCTCTATTCTGTACTGGAAACAAGCTCTCTCAGTTTTAGGACAAGACCCAACCCCGTGGAGACATAAGCCTCTGTGGAACAATCCAGCTCTACAGATAGGGAGGTCCCCAATACACTGGAAATATTGGGAGGCCAAAGGCATTTCCAAGATCCATGATCTGTTGCTCCCCAATACTGTCACATTAGACACCTTTGAATCACTGAAAGAAAGATTTGACCTCCCCAAGTCTCACTTCTGGAGATATCTGCAGATTAGGAATGCTATACTTCATTTGCCTAATGCTCCACGAGATGGGGGGGGGGCAGCACCTACCTCACCCGTTAGTTGTCTGGGGGAAGAAAAGTAAGGGCAGGGCCAGTGTGATCTATTCGGCTCTTAGAGATGCCACTGTAGACCCTACTCAGCGGGCCAAAGCAGAATGGGAAAGGGACCTCCAGGTCTCAATCTCTGACCGGCAGTGGCAGCATAGCTGGATCAGAGCACATAAGGCCTGTCAGGACGGGCGCACCCATCTTATTATGAACAAGACCAGTCACAGATATTATAGGGATCCAACTAAACTCCAGAGGATGGGTCTCCTGTCAAAGGATATATGTTGGAGATGAGGCAGAGCTGGGGCGCATTTGTTCCATGTTCTTTGGGATTGCCCTAACCTGCATTCCTTTTGGAGATCGGTTAAGAGCATGTGCCAGCAAATTTTCCCTGACATTAATCCAGATCCACCCCTTTTGCTTCTTGGATGCGCACAGCCGAATGTATCCAAATGCAATCCTGGGGCCCAATGGGTCACTGCAGAAGGGGTGGTGGCCAAACGGCTTATCTTACTAAAATGGAAATCCTCAGTGACACCATCCTTTCAAGACTTTTTACTGGCATTAGCCCAGGGGGCTATATTTGAAAGGATCTTCAGCTTAGCGGCTGGCTCTATAGCCCAATTTGAGAAATGTTGGCAACCCTTTCTGCAGTCTAAATTTTGTCATAACTTCCCCACTCAAACTGCCCCATAGCTTGCTAGTACCCCTGGGTTAGGTAGCTAATTTTCTTTGGAGGTGGTGCCCCCCTTCCCTCTTGACCCCAGGCCGTCCCCTTACATTGCCCTCTATCTAGTGAAGATTGCCTATCTGTATATAGTTGATATGGTCGCATGATCCTAATCAGGCACACACATGATCAATATTTGTTATGGATTTGACCCAGCAAGATTATCTACCTTACCTTTGTGATGCTTTTTACTAAATGTATTAAGTACTGTAAGCCCTAGAAATGAATGAGGCAGATATAGTGCAGTGGTCTAAGGCTCTGAGCTACAAATCTGGTGATATCCAGCAAACCAGACCTGGGTTTGAATCCCACAGCTTCCACTTGCATAGTGTGTAATCCTAAGCAAGTCACTTAACCTCCTTGTGCTCCCAGGTTGCTTTGGTAAAAAGCTTTCAGCTTAGTGTGCTATACCTGGTTAAACAACTAAATAAAAAAGAATGGGATTCAGGCTGATCCTTCATTAATTATGTGTTTTAGGTAACCATTATATCCTGTTATGTATACCTATGGTCAATACCAGTAGATATTTGTGTGTAATGTAGTGTAAGATTTTTGTCTATCTATAATATCCTGGCCTCTCCAAATGTTGCGGTCTGGCCTGGCATTGATATATCACCCTGTGACGTGTGTGTGTCATATCAAATAATAACAATTGTTAAACAAAACAATGGCCACCAATCAAAAACTATGAAGTTATGGAGATGGTTATGATTAATGATGATCTCATGTCATCATGATTGCCCATGGTCAAGATTACAGAAATACATTTAGAATTCAATGTATCTTTTCTCTATATTAGAAATTTATCTTGTATTTAGACATCTTTACTAGATTGACCAGTTATGATACCTTAGCTCTAAAGGCCCACTGCTTTTAGTTATACTTACTCTGATGCTTCATATCTAGCTGAAATTATAAAGGTTCATACTGGTTTATATATCCCCATTAAGTAATTCCTTTTCTGGTTGTGGTGAGTTCCTAAAAGTACTTGGTTTGGGCTCAAAACCTTTCCTAATAGTCTGAAAACTAATACTGTCAATGCAAAATTAATTTAAAAATAGAAATTACCATTGTTTTGTTCCATAAACTGTGCTGCTGTAATATGCAAATTAGGTATGCAAATATGTATCCTATACCAGACATTGCATATACTCTTCCCAATGGGAATAAAACTCGACTTCACAAGATTATTTTACATTATAATTCATAATGAATTTGTCTTTGCTGATATGAGACATTCCTATTTTCATAATTAATGACTAAAACTTTAAGTATTACTTCTGTGACTTGCAATCTTATAATAGTGAACTAATATAATCATCAATGATCATCACTTGATCATCCACAGATCATCAACAACCATCATGCTGATTTAAGCTTACAAAAAATAATCAATAATCATCAGTTGATGATTTGAAAGTTCATGTTTGATGATTAAATCATGATCTAGATGATGATCTTAGATCATGATCTCCTTTGATGATCTTATGGTACCATTTGATGATTAACAATAATCAGTCATGACTGACCTTCAAAAATCACGATTGATGATTTACCAATTAGCCTGGGTATGCCCCTCATACAGACTGATATCAATACTGAATGTCAACTATAAATTCTTAACAGCCATACTTACCAATAGACTTAAGAAAATAATATCAGAAATCATACTCTTAAGACCAAAAAGGGTTCATGGTGGAAAGCAGGCCTCAGACAATGTTAGAAGAACAGTCCACATGATAGGCCATGCTCACGTTAATAAAATTCCAACCTTAATCATAAGTATGGACACCGAAAAAGCTTTTGACCAATTAGACTGGGAATATTTATATGAGTTTCTTGCAGGGTTTGGGTTCTCCCAGACATTTAATAGAAATACACAAAAGTTATATAGTTCCCCACAAGTATATGCAAGCGTGAATGAACACCTCTCTAAAGGCTTCAAGTCAGGGTGGGAAACATGGCTGGGGTGCCCTCTCTCCCCATTCTCTTCTATCTTTATATAGAACTGCTGGCGCAAGTAATACATCAGGACCCCAGAATCACAGAAGTCCCCATATGGTAGACGGAACAGAAGATCACACTATACACAGATGTTGTACTCCTATATGTGACAAACCCACGATATTCATTAGAACAGGTTATGGCCCGAGTCCAGGAATTCACGAATTATTCAGGCTATACTATAAACCAAACAAACACAGAAATTCTTACAATGAACTGTACCCCATCTAACGGGATGCAAACTAAGCACCAAATGAAGTGGGGGCTCTGAAAACTAAAATACCTCGGGATCTACCTCAGATCCGCAACAGTATGTTGTACCAAGACAGTTACATCCCACTACTACAAACCCTTAAACAAGACATGAGGAGATACTTATTACTAACTCCCTCTCAATATTCCAGAACTGAAGCCATTAAAATGAATATTCTGGCCCGATACCTGTAACTTTTCCAATGTGCCCCAACTTATCTATCCAAACAATGGTTTAAAAAGATGCAGAAAATATTTTTATAAGTTTATCTGGGCAGGAATTTAACCCAGGGTGAACAGTTCCCTAATCCTGGTTAGAAAGGAATGGGAAGGATGGGCCCTTCTGTCCCTTGAACATTACTGGCCAGCAACACAAATTAAACTGGTTCTGCAATGGGACTCCCAAGACTATGATGGCCACTGGAACGACACTGAATTCCTCTTATGTGAAGAGGTGCCATTGCTGACCCTACTCTATGAGTTTTGTTTTACTGTTAAACTTTTTATTGATTTTTCTTATAGAACAGGAACAGGATGCATGAAATAATGCATTACATACCTTACAATGTATATCATGATCTCTTATCTGATGTAAAAGACAAAAAATGTAAGGCAACACCTACCATACATACATTATGTTGTGTCAGCTCTAGGAGGTGACATTCCAGGGAGCAGTTAAAATTATTTGTGCTGAAGTTGGTGAAAGCATCTCACCCTGGAAAGGAAAACAAACAACCACAAAGGAACTAGAAAACAAAACTATGTGTTATGAAGAGATATAATACAGAGAAATGCAGATGGATTGAAGCTACATAACAGGAGTGCTTCTGTCACTTCATACAGCATGGCAGAAGATAAAGGTAGTTAGTAAAGGGTAGGCCTACCCTGTGCCTGCCCTGGACTTAAAGTACAGTATATTGTAAATGGTTCCCAACAGCAGGAGCATGCCGGGAGGGTATTAGCAGCCAGATGTGTTAGACGGTCTAGGGTAGCAAGTTGTGTTAGGAAATGTAATAGATCAAGAATGGTAAGGATTCTGAGTGTTCATCACCTGCACAGGATGAGTTGTTTCACCTGCGTATTTAATAAGGTAAGCTACACACATTTCAATGCATTCAGGTGGGGGACATCAGATGCCGATCCCAAAAACAGTAGGGCAGTGGATTGTGGTATGCACTTGTGAAGTATTGTAGAACCCAGTGCACATACTTGTTATCAAAAGGGTTGGATTAGGGGGCACGTCCATAATATATGGCACAGGTCTCCTTTATGCATCTGGCAGCTGCAGCAGAGATGGATACTGATTAGTTTGGCAGTATACAGGACTGCTGGGGTTCTGTACCAGGAGTGCAAAATGTTGTTCTGTATCAGACGACTTCTGGCATCTGGGTAAGCCTGGTGCCCAAATTTCCAGCAGTCCTGCCATTGCTGGTCAGAGATGTGAATGTGCAAAGCCAAGTCTCATTTAGCCCTGGATTCATGCGACTGGGTCGGTACTGTATCCCTAATTACTGAGCATGTTACGCTGCCCTAGCCTTTTGAGTGAGATAGCCACTTGGCAAGGAGAGTTGACTTGTTGTTTTGGGGTGAGATGTGAAGAGACTACTGTACTGCACTCCTAAGTTAGAGATATCACCAGAAGTCTGTTTGGGGATGGTTCCAACATGTCTGCAGTTCCGGAAAGATGGGTACCAATAATTCCCCAGTTTCTAGTATGTCCTGCATACAGTGAATTCCTGAGGTCTAAAGTAATAGGTGCATTGCCCCATAAAGGGGTAAGTCATGTGGGGGTGGGGCTGGTGTTTAGTTTCTAATGATGTTTGGTCCAATATTTAATTGTGGGCCTTATAGTGGGGTGGAAAGCCAGACCTTCGGGGGTGTAGCATATAAAAGTAATGAGAGGTACTTTACTTTATCCTGATCTTCTTCCATGCTAAGCCATTGAGGAGAGTTAGCTGTTTGTGGTTTGAGCCATTTTAAGGTTTGTGCTGTTTGAAAGGCCCACTTATAACCTTTGAACCATGGAATACACCATCCTCCTTCCTGCCAGTGAGCCTGGAGTTTGTTCTGGCTATACCTTGACTTGTTACCTTTCCATATGAAACTGTCAATAATGGCATCAATCTTGGCATACCAACTGATTGGCAGTTCCAGTGGCAAGTGGAAGAGCACATAAAAAAGTTTAGGGGCAGTGACCATTTTAATGGTAACAATCTTGATGGTCATTGTGAGCTGGAGTAATTTCCACCTTTTCAAACTCTGTTTTTATGACTGTTAGCAAGGGTTTTAGATTCAGGTCCCAGAGTTTGGTGATAGCTACAGTACATAGAAACACAGAAATTGTCAGCAGATAAGGTCCACTAGGCCCATCCAGTCTGTCCATATGCCCTATACATGTATGTGCCAACTGACCCTAACTGATCAATGGCTTTTTATCACTTCCTCCCCTCTCAGGGTTCCCTTGTGCTGTCCCAGGCATGTTTAATCCCCTCCACTGTGCTTGCCCCCACTATGTCTTGTAGCAGACTACTCCAAGCATCCACCACCCGCTCTGTGTAGAAAAACTTTCTCACGTTATTTCTTAATCTACCCCCCTCCAATTTCATGACATGTCCCCTCGTTCAGGTATCTTTTCTACATTGGAAAAGATCCCCCACCTACACCTTGTTTATGCCCTTGAGGTACTTGAAAGTTTCTATCATGCCCCCCCCTTTCTCTCCTCTCCTCCACTGAGTACATATGGAGGTCTCTTAGTCTCTCCTCATATGTTTTGTTATGCAAGCCATGCACCATCTTTGTCGCCCTTCTCTGGTTAGTCTCCGCCTTGTCTATGGCTTTACGCATGTGTGGTCTCCAGAACTGCATGCAGTACTCTAGGTGAGGCCTTACCAGTGTTGTCTACAATGGCATCACCACCTTCCATCTCCTGCTAGTAATACCTCTGTCTAAGCACCCCAGCATGCCACTGGCCCTCCCTGCAGCCTTTGTGCACTACTTTGATACCTTAAGATCATCAAAGAAGATAACCCCTAGGTTTCTTTCCTCTTTGGTGACAGTCAGCACCTCTTCTCCCATTCTGTAGCTCTCCCCAGGGTTCCTCCTACCCAGGTGCATTATCTTGCACTTTTTTGCATTGAACCTCGGTTGTCACACCTCCGACCATATTTCAAGATTCTCCAGGTCCCTCCTCATTTTCTGTACCCCTTCTGGAGTGTCTACCCTGCTGCAGATCTTGGTGTTATCTGCAGATAGTCAGACCTTTCCTTCCAGCCCCTGTTCAATGTCACTAATGAAGACATGGAACAGGACTGGTCCCAGCACTGATCCCTGTGGTACTCCACTGGTTCCCTCTCTCTCCCCAGATTGGATTCCATTTACTACCACCCTCTGCCTTCTGTCCATCAGCCAGTTTCTAACCCAATGTATTACCTTATGCCCCATGCCCAGACTACTCATCTTGTTAATCAGCCTTCTATGTGGGACGGTATCGAAGACTTTGCTGAAATCTAGGTGCGCGACTTCTACTGCCCCTCTCTGATTCACTTCCCTAGTCACCCAATCAAAAAACTCTATCAGATTCATTTGACAAGACCGTCCCACTGTGAATCCGTGCTGCCTGAGATCCTGGGCACCATTGGATTCCATGTGTGTCACTATCCTTTCATTCAGCAGAGTCTTCATGATCTTCCCAACCACTTAGGTAAGGCTGACTGGCTTGTAGTTCCCCGCTTCCTCCCCACTGCCACTCTTGTGCAGTGGGACTACATGTGCCCTCCTCCAGTCCTCTGGAACCACGCCTGTGTTGAGTGACTCTGTGGACAGGGCGGCCAGAGGCACTGCTAGTTCCCTTAGCAGCTCCCTTAATATCCTTGGGTGTATGTCATCTGGCCTCATGGCTTTATCCATCTTCAGCTTTGTGAGTTCCTCCAGCACTCTCTCCATTGTGAATGGACTAGTGTCCATTTCTCTCTCCCCAGTTGCCTCAGCTCCCCAAGTGTGGTCCTTGACCCTCTCCTCCTTAGTGAATACTGAATAGAAGTGTTTGTTTAGTATTTCTGTCATGTCTAGATCCCCTTCCTTACACTCTCCCTCCTCCCCTTTGAGCCTCACAACCCTCCCTTCCTGTTTTTTTGTCTATTGCTGATGTACCTATAGAATGTCTTGTCCCCTTTTTTCACAGTCTATGCTAAACCCTCTTCTGTCCATGCCTTGGTTCTCCTAACAGCTTTCCCTGCTTCCCTCAGACATTCAAGGTACACCTCCTTGTCCTCCTCCCCTTGGGTCCCCTTATACTTCCTGAAACTTGGTCTTTTAACCCTTACTTTGTCTGCCACCTCTTTAGAGAACCGTAGCAGTTTCTTTTTTCCTTTCCCTTTGGCCACTGTCCTAACGCACTGGTTAGTTACCTCCACTATAGCTCCTTTTAGATTCCCCCACTGTTGCTCCACTACCTCCATTACCTCTCCCTTCTCCAGGGCTTCTCTTAAACATCTACCCATTTCATAGAAATCTGCCCTCCTGAAATCTAATAGTTTTGCCCTTGTGTGGCTTAATTGAGTCCCTGTCTCCATGCCAAACCACACCACATGGTGGTCACTGGATCTCAGCTGCCCTTCCATCTGGACTCCTTCAACTCTGTTCCCCTTTGTCCATACCAGGTCCAGAATTGCTTTGTCCCTGATTGGTTCATGCACCAGCTGTCCGAGTCCAACTCTCTGCAGGGATTCCAGGATTGCCGTGCTTCTGGCTGAAGCAGCTGCCTGGGTGGCCCAATCCATATCCAGCATATTGAAATCCCCCATCAGCAGGATTTCACCTTTAGCTGCCACGTCATGAATTTCCTCCACTAGTACCCTGTCTACTTCCTCCCTCTGTGCCAGAGGTCTGTAGATCACCCACGTTCGTACTGCTGTGCCATTTCCTGGTTCAAGGGTAACCCACATTGCCTCTCAGCTTCCCCCTGTCTTCCCAGTACTTCTGTAGCCTTTATCCCTTCTCTGATATACAGGGCCACCCCCCTCCCTTTTTACCTACCCTGTCCCTTTTGAACAGTATATAACCCAGAAACTACCTTGATTCTAAGGTACATAATTTTCACTGGCATCCACCTCAGGCCATGAGATGTAATCTGGCTGGGCCTGCAGATCGGGTTCAATGATAGAACTTCAGTTTTGTTTTGGTTTAGTTTTAATCCAGTGTGTCATATGAAGTTATTAAGGATGGATAATAGAGGTTTAAGGGACAGATTGATATCTGTGAGGGGAACTAGCAGGTTGTCTGCATACATAAGGGTTGAATATTGCTGCTGGCCAATACTTATGCCTAGAATCTCTGGATGTTGTCTAACAGCCACCACCAGGGGTTCCACTACCAGAACAAAAAGGAGCAGGGATAAGAGGCAACCCTGACGTTTGCCCCTCTCTAGCGGAAAGGAGTCAGCAGTTCTGGTGTAAGAATGTTTCAAATACATTGGACTTAATTAATGATCTACTTGAAAGAAAGACTATGGCATCTTCACAAACACTTATGACAGCTACAGGAGTAATAAATGAGCTGATAACATTAGCTGAAGAATTTAATAGTTATTTTTCTGATTTATTGGAATATGTGCCCCAGCCTAAATTTGATGATTGACTAGATAGTAACTAGGCTAGTAATATTATGTGGGGTTTAGCACACCCCAAATTTTACTTTAGGATACTCACCCCTGGTGAAGACTTTTCTTACTTGACAAAATGTGATCCTCCCCCTTCGGTAGGCAGTGATGGGTTGGATTATAGGCTCGTGAGGATCGCTGCTGACATTTGTTTTCCCCTTACATTTTTTTTTATCTCCCCTACCCCCCTCCAGCTCCATCTCTTTGGGAGCCCCTCAGAGTCTACCCCTGCACTCCACCTTACCTGATCCATCCTATGGTCCCCCATGGAGCTGCGGCTCTCCCCCCAAGGTGGGGATTGAGGTGGGGCCCACACACCAGGAACACATCTTGATTTTGTCAGTCCCGTAGTGGAACAGCAGGTGGAGGCACATGAGGTCTACCTCTTGGAGCTCCGTCTACCCAGAGCTGGAGGGCTTTCGTGGGTGCCCTGACATCAGGCATGAGCACCGATGCCTGCGATGTCCTCCACTACTGTGTCAGCTCTGGAGCTTGTCAATCCCAGACCTTCACCTGTGGCCAGTCAAGCCCAAGGCACCGAAGTGCTGCTGTGCCCATGGCCTCCGCCAGGAGTTAGCACATGCTGAGCCATGTCTCCACTCTCCTCCCAGAGAAGGCCAGCTGTCGTTGGATGCTCCAACCTTCTCCCCCATGCCAGTCCTCCAGCAGCCTGGGTCTGCTTCTGAATCTGGGTCACTGGCATCACAGACAGAAATCCAACTGCTGTGCCAATGGGCTGGCTTCCCATTACATTTTTAATTTGTCTCTTTGCACTGGCCAGTTGCCCGACATTTGGACACAGGCTACTGTGGTTCCTGTTTTCAAGTCTGGGGATATGACCAGTGTAAAGAATTATTGCACAATTTCTTTGTTGGCTCCGATCTCTTAGATACTGGAGCAAACTAAGTTTGAACAAATGATAGAACATATATTTAAATATGACCTATTAATATCAGCACAACACGATTTCCGTCCAGGTGATAGTACATCGATGGCCTTGGTTAAGTTCACATAGAAGGTCCATTAGGCCCTGGATAAGGGTCTTTTTACTGTAACCACCTTTGTGAACCTGACCAATGCCTTAGATTTGGTCAATGACAGATTGTTACTGAGAACCCTTACTAAATTAAGTTTGTCTTCTGAGGTTGTTGAATGAATTGGAAGCTACCTTTCTAGTCACTCCCAGTTGACAAGAATCAAGGGTAGTACTTCTTCCCTGTCTTCTATTCCACTGGGTGTTCCCCAGGGTTCTGGTTTGGGCCCCCCTTTACTTAGTTTTATTTTTAAATTCACTACCCTAAGTTTGTTTGAATACTCAAATTTTTCTTTATGCTGATGATGCAGTGATCCTCACTAGCAGTTCCAGTTTGGTGGAAATAAGTAATGATTTGGCCCATGATTTTGTTGCTATTCAGAATTGGTTTAATGATAATGGATTGGCTCTGATTGAAAAAACAAAACAAAATCAAAGACAGTGCTTTTTTTTATAACCAAAGGAAAAGGTTAAGTGAGACCCCTACCCTTTCGCTGCACACTTTGGAGGGAGATGATATTGAACAAGTTAAAACTTTTAAATATTTAGGGCTCATTTTAGATCAATTTCTAACTTATGAGCAGCACATTAATACAATGGCAAAAGAAGTTCAAAGATTAGACTTAACTCATTGCTTATTCCATCTACTAGATTGTTACTGTCACAGAGTTTTCTTTTATCTTTGGTAGATTATGGTTTGTTATTCTATCACTCAGCTAGTTTAGGGTTGTTAAATAAGGTTAAGAAGTTAATGAATCAAATTGCAAGATTTGCTTTACATTTACCCTACTCAACACATCATTGTAATCTCTATGAAAATCTGGGTTGGTTACAGTTAAACCAGAGGTATCAGTTACAACTTGGGACCCTGGCTAGGAAAGTTTTAACCCAAACTCTATCTACTCGATGCAACTGGTTCACAGTTACTATGATGAAGACTTCTACTGGATAGAGATCTTCACTATATTCCTTGCCTACAGTATAAAATGTTTTACCATTATTCATAACTGTTATCTGTAATATAATACCTGTCTTTAAATCAGTCTTAAAGGAACAACTTATTGTTAATAATGTTTGTGATTGCTTAACTGTCTGTTAATGCTGTTTGTTGATTATTTTATGTTATTTATACTAACATAACATACTAACATACTAGACACCAGTAGAGTAGGCCTGTTGGTCTATCAAGTCTGCTCGTGTTTCAGCACCCTGATTGGGTACCGTAGCCCTCTATCTGTTTCCTTCCACTGTTACTCCATCCCCCAATCCTGCCCCCACCCGGGCAAACCAGCCTCTGCTTCACCCCTTGCCTATACCTGTCCCACCTTCTCTTGAACCTCTCCACCGTAGCTGCCTGTACCAGCTCCCCAGGCAATGCATTCCACAGTTTCACCACTCTCTCTGTGAAGTACCTCCTCCTCCTTTCCCCCCTAATCCTACTACTCTCAATCTTCCAACTGTGTCCTCTGATGATTCTACCCTCCTTCAGTCAAAAGATCCTAACTCGGCTTACCTTGTTTACTCCACTGAAGTACTTGAAGACCTCAATCATGTCCCCCACGGTCCTACCTCTCCTCCAATGAGAACAGGTTGAGCTCCCCTAGTCGTTCCTCATATGTCATATCCCCCAGGCCCCAGATCATTCTGGTTGCTTTCCTCTGAACCCTCTCCAGGAGTTGGATGACCCTCCTTAGGTGCGGCATCCAGAACTGCACACAGTACTCAAGATGTGGTCTAACCAAGCTGTTGTACAGTGACAAAATCACCTCCCTGTTCCTTGAGGTAATCCCCCCTAGCAATGCATCCCAACATCCTATTTGCCCTGACCGCAGCCCTCCTGCACTGCTCTGAATTATTCATGTTAACATCCACCAAGACGTCTAGGTCTCTTTCCCCTGCCATGGCCTGCAACTCATTCCTCCCCAGGGTGTACACATAGTTGGGATTTTACCACCCTAGGTGTAGCACCTTGCACTTAGAGGAGTTAAATTTCAATTTCCAGGTGCAGGACCACCTATCCAGAGTATCCAGGTCCTCTTGCAGGGCTAATCTCCCCATCTCCCCCCCATCACCCTCCCCAGCTTAGAGTCATCCACAAAGAGAATCATTTCACACCCAATACCTTCCCTGATATCAGAGATGTAAACGTTAAACAGGGGTGGCCCCAGGACTGATCCCTGTGGGACCCCACTTATGACCTCCCTAGCAGATGAGACCTCCCCTCTGACCACTACCCACTGAGTGCGACCTGAAAGCCAATTTCCAATCCACCTACCCGTCAATGGGCCTACTCCCATCCCCCAGCTTCTCCCTAGGCAAATGTGAATGACCGAATCAAATGCTTTGCTGAAGTCCAGGAACAGTACATCCACTGGTCTCCCCTGTCGAGTGCTGATGTCACCCACTCATAGAACTCTACAAGGCTGGTTTGACACAATCTACTTGGCACAAACCCATGCTGCCGGTCATCCAGGTAACCCATCTCCTCCAAGAAACCTCCCAGCCTTTCCTTAAGTATGCTGTCCATTACCTTCTCCACCACCGATGTCAACCTGATGGGTCTATAGTTTCCTGGTTCATCTCTTGATCCCCCTTTATGGATGGGCACAACATGGGCCTGCTTCCAATCCTTTGGCACCCTCCCTGTCTGGAGCGACAAGTTAAAGAGATCTGCCAATGACGCAGTCAAAACATCCGCCAACTCCTCAGTACTCTGGAATGAATAGCATCAGACCCCAGAGATTTACCCTTTTTTAAGGATTGGAGGGCTTCCCACACCTGACCGATAGGAATATCAGCATCTGTTCTCCTCCCTATTCAGTAGAACCTGTCTGATAGCTCACCCCTGGCCTACCTCCCCTAGCGGCTTGTTCTTCAGCAGGTACCCCAATAGTCAGATCTGCAGCACCTTCTGTGTCCTTCAACCCCTTTTTTGGAAGTTCCCCAGCCTCCTTCCTAGTGAACACTGAGGCAAAGTAGTCATTCAGTACCTCTGCCTGCTCTCCAGCCCCTTCTACCCATCCCCCAGCTGTCCTCAACCTACTGAGCTGACCCTTGACCTTCCTCCACTCATCAGTATACCTAAAGAACCCTTTTTCCCCACCCCATATTCCCTGCACCAGTTTCTGCTATTTCCAGGCCTTTGCCCCCCTCAGCACTCTGGTGACTTTCCTGGTTGCAAGGCGATAGTTCTCTCTATCCCTCTCTCCTCTCATTTTTTTTACCTACTATAGGCAGCCTTCTTCTCCCTTATCACCTCCTGGACCTCCTTGGTCCACCGGCATGGTTTACAAGACTTACCGCCCTTCCCCTTCACTCTTGCACAGGACCTGGTGGCCTCCAGTAGCCCCCACTTTATGATCTCCCACCTACCTTCCATGTCCAAACCTGGTTTTATCTCCCGCAAATGCCCCTTGAGAATTGCCCCACTATTCTGAAAGCCCACTCCACCTAAAATCAACTATCATTGTCCTTGAATGATTCCCCCCTTCCCCCAGTTTAAGCCGAAACCAGACTGTGTTGTGGTAGCTCCCAGCCAGGGGTTCTTCCACAACCTGATCTCGTACAAGATCCCCATCCGCTATAACCACATCCAGGATATGACCCTTCCTCGTTGGGTCCATCATCTGCTGATTGAGGAACGCATCCAGGAAGCCATCCAGCAGCTTCTGCTCCCTAGTTACAGTGGATGTCATAGTTCCCCAATCAGTAGCTGGCATATTAAGGTCCCCCATCATAGACATAGAAACATAGAATTTGACGGCAGATAAGGACCGCTTGGCCTACCCAGTCTGCCCATTTTCCTACCTAATGGATAAGCTGCAGATCCTAGTTAACCAGCAGCCTACTTCGTTCTACCCCCACCCCCTAGAATTGCCTTATGGCTGTCCCATGCATGCTTGAATTCAACCACTGTTTTTGACTCCACAACCTCCTCCGGAAGGCCGTTCCATGCATCCATAACCCTCTCTGTGAAAAAATACTTCCTTACATTACCTCTGAGCCGCCCCCCTCTATCTTCAAATTGTGCCCCCTTGTTCTTGCACACCTCTTTTTTTGAAAGATGCTACCCTCTTGGACTTTGTTGATTCACTTGAGGTACTTGAAAGTTTCTATCATGTCCCCCCTCTCCCTCCTTTCCTCGAGGCTATACATATTAAGCTCCTTTAGTTTCTTTTCATATGTCTTCTGGTGCAGACCCTGCACCATTTTAGTTGCCCTCCTCTGGACAGCTTCCATCTTGTCTGTGTCCTTGCGGAGATTGGGTCTCCAGAACTGCACACAGTACTCCAGATGGGGTCTCACCAGCTGTCTGTACAGAGGGATAACAACTTCCTGTTTTCTACTGGTGATGCCTCTCCCTATGCATCCCAACACCACTCCTTCCCCTTCCAGCACACACTGTCCCTTAATGTTAGCCAACAGGCAATCCTCCAGGTCCTCTGCTAGTCCTGAGGGCCTATATACCACCCCCAACTTGATCTTCTCTCCCACGGGGGTTCGCAAGGTTACCCAGAGGGCCTCCACATTGCCCTCTGCTTCCTCCATTATTATAATCTCAGTGTTATCCCTAATGAACATTGTATTACTCCCCCTCTGCCCACCTTTCTGTCCTTCCTTAGCACAAGGTACCCACTCAGATTAAGGTCCCAGTCATGGCCAGGGGTAACCCAAGTTTCAGTGACCGCTGCTACATTCACCCAACCCTCAAACAGCGTGGCCTGGAACTCAGGCATTTCATTCCCCAGGCTCCTGGCATTTATTAAAGCCACCCTCCAACCCTTGTTCCTACCCCTCTTTACCATATCCTCCCCAGATCTTTCATACATATTGTATATTTGGTTTTCTGCTCTAGTCGCCCATGTAAATGGGTTCTTGTCCCATGGACTTTTCCAGATTTTAAATGAAACAAAAAGGAAAAAAACATGGAGTTGGTGAGGATTATTGCTGATGGGAGCATGTAAAGGGAGTGGACCCAGGGCTGAAATTGGTGCCCAAGTCCTAGATGTGTGAGGAACTGTTTGCAGATAGTCCCATTCAAAGGAATCAAATGCCTTCTCGAAGTCTATGGCCACTGCGGCAGCTGGAGCGGGGATGGTCTTGGCGACATGTATGAGGTTCAGAGAGCAAACATTGTCCACGCTGTACCAGCCTGGTACAAACCCAACTTGAGAGGAGTGCATTAGATGTGGAAGTAGAGGATCAAGCCTGCTGGCTAGGACTTCAGCAATCACCTTACTATCCACATTAATTAGTGAGATGGGTCAATAGCTAGCTGCTTGGGTGGGGTCTTTCCCATTCTTGGGGAGTACTGCTGAGTATACATAACAGAACAGGGGAGACTATGGAGATTAGGGATTGCCATTGTTCTGCAGGGAATCCTTCTCCACCGGGTGCTTTGCTTATGTTTAGGGAGCATAAAGTCTGTGAAACCTCTGTTACAAACAGGGGAGAATCTAAGAGTGTAGTTTGTTGTGGGGATAAACATGGGAGATCTAAGAACTCTAAAAATTCTGGTAGAGCTGAATGGTTTGGGCACTTAGAGTTAGAGTAAAGCTTAACATAAAAATATTTCATGATATGATTAACCTCTTGTGCTTTGGTTTGAATCTGTCCATTAGGAGCTATGAGTCCCGTAACATATTGTTTGGTTTGTTGTTTTCTAAGGTGGTATGCCAAAAGCTTCCCTCCTTTTTGTCCCCTTCCCAATATTTGTGCTTCAGGTGAAGGATGGAGATCTCAGCTTTCTGGGAGAGTAAGTCATTGATCTCCATACGAAGCCCCATAATAATGTGTTGTAGCGGGGAATGTGGGTTGGCGTGGGGGAGTGATTTAATCTGCACCTCTGCTGCTTGCAGATCCTTCAACAATTTGTGGAGATGCTGCTCCCTCTTTATCTATCTGGCTGCCGAATATCCGATAATTTTCCCCCTCATAGTTGCTTGAAAAGCCTTCCAGGTATTCCCAGCTAATGTATCAGCTATAGGGTTATCCTGAAAAAATAAAGTGGCCTCTCACTGAGCCCATGGTATGAAATCTGGGTCCCTTAACAGGAGGGGGTTGAACCACCAGGATGAAGAGCTCCATAAAAATTATAATTGAACTGGTGCATGATTAGATATCATCATAGGGAGGACTGTGGGTTCTAGAGAAAGTTGTACAATTTTAGGACATGTCATTCAAAATTCCAAGTGACTATGTGAGCTGTGAACCTGGAAGTAATAGGAGTATCCAAATTCAACAAGAAAGTGGCTTTGAATCACCAGAAAATGGCTGGTGCTTGCCACTAGGAAGGCAGCTAACCTCCGAAACTGAAGCGTAGTACCAGGAACATGGCAGCACTCCAAAGGAGAACAGAAGAAAAGTAAATTCAAAGTTTTTATTCCTCTGCTTCAAAATGAAACATCAGTGGTAAAGGTGAGCACATTTGGCCAGCACAGCACTAACTCCTAGCGCCTCGACTCTTGCGAGTCTTCAAGAGAGTAGTCACAGTCTCGGGAGTGAAAGGTCCTCCAAATGTCTACTAGTCCCATGTCTTGAATTAATTGAGAAACAGCCTTCACTCCTCTGGGATGGGGATCAATGCCTGAGGAGCTTCTGTATAGTAGGGATACTAGTGTAAGGTTAAAATATCCTCCTATAAGTAAAGGAATGGCTGCAGTGGCCATTTGCCCAATCTTGCCTGCTATGGCATGAAAAAAGGCTGGGTCATCCTCGTTATGTGCATAGATATTTCCTATCCTGTTGGGGTATCCATCAGAGCAAAGACCCACCTACGTTGTGTGTCACTGGCTATATTCTTGGGGGTCCACCAAAGAGCTTTGTGTAGGAGAATTGCTACCCCCCACTTACAGGTGGGGGGAGATGCATGAAATTCTTGCCCTACCCAATCCCTAGTCAGTTTAACATGATTCAGTGGGGTTAATTTAGTTTTCTGTAGAAAGGCTAAGCTTGATTTGAGCTTCTTCAGGTGAGTGATTACCTGTTTGCATTTCACTGGGGTGCTGAGTCCCCACACTTTCCATGTGTGACAGGTAGTCTCACCCACAGTCAAAAGTAAAGGCCTTAGTCACTTGAAGGATATGGACCAGTCTACAAGACGCTGTAACAATCCAAGCCCCATCTGCCATTCTAATGGGGTAAGGGAAACTAAAGCACAAAGTGATGAAATAGGTGGTTTGTCTCTGACAGTCCTGTAAGTTGCATCGTATCTCAGGTATACAAGCATATTTCTGTATCTAACTGTATTAACATTAACAGACTGAAACTTCAAACTGTATACATAGAAGAAAACACTGTATAATTGGGAGCAGGAGAGGCTTATGGCCATCAGCAACCAGCTGTAATATGCCCACCTCTGTGATCTGGGGAGTGGAAGAATAACATAACAGCCTATCAGGCTGGTGGGGATTCAAGAAGTTGGCTTTTTTAACTGGGGGTACTAGAAGAGAAAACTGTGCCAGCTTAATCCACTGGCCCATGAGGTTGTCAGCACATATGGTAGGTATGCTTGAAGTATGGGTATATCGTACTGTTGTCGTGCAAGATGTCTAAAGTATCTATCCAAGGCTTGGTCTTGTAGTCAGTAATATAGCAGACCATATACTTAATCCTAGCAGCTAGTCACCCTAAAGTTGAAAACACTGACTTCACGTTACTCCGCCTTCCCAAACCACTACTCCACCAATTCTTAAGGCGAAGTACATTGAAAACAATGTACTTCTCCTCACTTTGCCTTGTTTTTAAGCTCCAAATGCGAATTTTGCAGTGATTCATGGGATTTCAAGTCACGTGGGCTCTAGATTGTTCTGCACAGCCTCAGTTTGGGGTAGTGTGTGTAGGAAGCTGTAGGAGACAATCTGCCCTGAGAGCTCTCTGCGATTCAAGCCTTCAAAAAGCTGTTAAAAAAGCCTTTTTGGGTCATTTTTTTTGCTGAAACTTTAGTTCATCGATTATAGGAAACCCTCCTGTGCTCATATCATCGAGCGTTTATTGTTTGTGTAAGGATTTTGAATGTTAATGTGCAAGATTCAGTCTGTGTACTGAGAGACAGTGGAAGCGTGCTTTGGGGGAGGGGCGTATCTGTGATGTAGGTAGATTAACTTGGAGAAAAAAACAGTGCTTTCTGTTTTGGTGATATTTTTCTTGTATAACTGTGTTAATGTACACACAGTAATATTTTCAACATTTCTTGCCATTTTTTTGCTGATTGTTGTGGTGCAGCAGTGCATAATTTTAGTTTGTTTAAAATATATGGTTATATTACTGAAGTTTTCGATTTGCTATGCATTACTTAGTGTGTGTGTGAGTATGTGTGTGACGTGTGTCATCAAATCAGACACCTTTTATTGTGGCACATAATAGCGTCAGCAATGTGAACCTGCTATCCACTGGAGCTGTGTGATTTTGTACTTCTTTGTGGTATCTTTACTGGTACTAGTACTAGTGACTGTTACTGCAGCAGTGCAGTGCCCTCACCCCCACGCCCGCCTCCAACCGCAAAGGCATTCTTTTTCCAGATTTGAATTTCTGATGGTGCGCACTGGTTAGGTGTTGTGCCTCTGCATCTCTTCAGTGTGCAGTGCAATCTTAATCTGTCTGTGCATTTGCATCTCTTTAGGGCCCAATCTCCATCTGTAACTTAAGTCACAGTTGTTTCTTTGCAGTGCAATCTTAATCTGTCTGTGCATTTGCATCTCTTTAGGGCCCAATCTCCATCTGTAACTTAAGTCACAGTTGTTTCTTTGGCTTCCCTTAAGAGTACTGGACAGGTGTGGTGCTTAATTCTGCATGAACATTGTACTCATTAATATGTGTTTTTAAGTCAGGACCATCATCATGAGTCACTTGTGATACAAATCACCTTCTTCATCATCACAGTCACAAACGCAGTCACAAATCACGATTCATGATCATTCACGTTATGAATCACAATATTCATTTTTTTTCTAGTTACTTGGATGTATTGTAAGCCTGTTTTGTAATATCTCTCTAGGCTTCACCACCCCACCGTTGTACTCATTGATATGTGTTTTTAAGTCTGGGAGTTTTAAGCTACAGCTCATCGGGGAAGTACAACCATAGGCGGTAAGCATTCACGTTTCTTCATCATCACAGTTACAAATGGAGTCACAAATCACGATTCACGATCACGTCACGAATCACATTAATTTTTTTTAATAGTTACATGCATGTATTGTAAGCCTGTTTTGTAGTACTGTATCTCTCCGTGCTTCACCACCCCACCATTGTACTCAATAATGTTTGTTTTTAAGTCAGGGAGTTGGACAGTGTCTGCAGTACATACACAGACTGGAAAGAAGACTGACTTTACACATGCGGTTTAGTACAGTATACTTGCACTGCTCAGAATACAAAGTGTCACACATATGGAAGACAACAAAAAAAGGGCATAATTACATACAAGGGTCAGGGATGGTGGAGGAATACATTTCATAACACAGTAAGGAAGGTGTGGGGGGGCACATGGTGTGAGGAAAAAAAATAATAATGTGGGATCCCATGGTGATCCAGCAGCAGTTCCAGCATGGTCATAATTTGCAACTGATGTCCCTCTATGTGATCCAGCCGCTACTCCACAACACACCCTCTTGTTGTTATCCTCTACAGCACAGCTTGTGTTACATGCAGTTCTCTGGGGTCCACACGTTCTACAGGCTGACCTGCTGGTGGTGGTGGTGGGGGTGGGGCTGGGGGTGCTGGTGGAGCAGCAGGTGTTGCTGTGGCCCTCCTCTTCTTAGGGATGCCTCAATGCACAGCTGCACCCTCTGCCACAGAATGGCCAGCAGGTGCAGGCATGGTCCGTTCTGTGGCAGCCTGCCACAGAAAACTGCTGGTGATTATGCATATGGGTGTGCTGGCCCCCAGTCCCCAGGTTAGTCCCCCGGGGGCCATGGCACTATACCACCTCACATAGGTGGCACTTGACCACACTACTGTCCCCCCGACACAGTCAAAAAACTTCCAAACAATGAAGGTGCGAGGAGGACCAGGCACAGGCAGGGGATGGCCAGATGAACTGGCAGCCAACTGGTCATGGTGCTGAACAGGGATGGGATCCACACCTGGGCCCAGGGGAACAGGCACATCCTGCTCCAGAGGACCTGGTGCTGGACTTGGTGGTGGTGGTGGTGGTGGTTCAACTGCCTCAAAGTCAGGACAGGAGGCTGAGCTGGTTCTGCTTCTGAGGGGGGGACACACAAGTTTTGAGCAATCCAACAGGAATGGGCACCCATGCCCTCCACTCATGTGCATGGTACAACACTTACCATTACCACGCTCTCCCAGAGCTGACTCCGCCCCCCGACGACATTCCCTCACCCTGGTTCATCTCTCCTACTGAGCTCCCTCAGTCTGAGCAATCGCTACTCACACTGTCACACAACACACACACACACACACACACACACAGACACACACACACAGTCACACAGACACAGACAAACAACTAACTACTTATAAAGGTAAGAAAAATAAAATTTACAGAAAGAGCAAATTAAGTAAAAAAGAGTACAGAAAAGACAAAAAATGTAGCTTTTAAAAAAGCTCTTGGGTCTAAATCAAAGTTCAAATCTCCTCCTCGCTCTGATCTCAAAGTACTAGCAGTCACAAAACACACTACTCTCTCCATCTGCACAGGAGAAAGTAAAAGTGTTTGCTTGTATGACTCACTTTCTTCCTGCCTAGCTAAAGAGCATGTGACTTACAGTACTGTAAGCCATTTGATGTATGGGGGGCTGCCAAATCTGAAACACCAAGTTAGTCACTTAGAATCATAATGAGGAACGCAAAGTCCATTAAAAACAATGACTCGCCTTACTTTGCATTGTCATTCTGCATCAACGCGAAGTGGTAATGATGTAGCTGAGTGGCAACACGAAGTGCCCACTTAACGTTCACTTCACCGGTGAAATTTAAATTTGCTGCATCTCTATGTACCAGTCCACTGGTAGCTTCAGTGCAAGTTAGATTATAATGCTGAGTCTCTGGAATGACAGTCCAAAGCACTACATACCTATTAGCTGAGCAGACGGGATCCATGTCCTCAGACAATATTCTCCCCCCGATCCCCCACTGGGGCTTATGGCGTGGGTTCTCTTTGAGGGATAGTTCCATTTTCAGTGTTTGCAAGATAGATGTCTCTTATGGCTGCAGGAGAAAGGGACCATGGATCTTCCATATCGGCCTGTTGCTCCTCAGTGGTCTCGTGTGGGGCTTCCATTCTATCCATGTTGTTGGCTGCTGGATGCGATGATTCAGTGGCAGATTGTCTCTGAGCCCTCATTTCTTGCAGCCAGGTGTGGTGTGAGGAAGAGGAGAGGAGAGGTACTCCATTATGTATAAGGCTCATAGTGGCTGGATAGCATAGGAAGAACTGTATCCAAATATGGTGCATGATATGGTGGGCCTCTGTGTAGGCCTGCCATCTGTAAGAGAGCTCCTGGGAAAAATCCTGATACATGTAAATCTAGTGTTCATGCCAGTACACTTGTCCCAAGTCCTTGGCTCTAGTCATCATCATTTCTTTTGTTTTAAAGTTCAACAAATGAGTCAGCAGAGGCCGTGGTTTGTCCTCAACTTTGAATGGAGGACCAGGGAGCAATGTGCACTCTCAATGTCCAGTGACGGCAGTGTTTCCAGCCGAAGTGCTGTAGGGAGGGTGTGTTGTAGGAACTGTGCTGCATTCTGAAGTTCTGCATCTTCAGGGAAACCTAGGAACCGGAGGTTGTTGCGATGACTTCGGTTCTCTAGGACATCGACTTTGTCTTGCAATACTTGGATGGCTTGGTTTTGTTTCCGGACTGTCACTGTGAGATCCTGTACAGCTGCTTTGTGCGAGATCACGTTTCATTCAATCTGAAACAGCTGGACTTCAACATTTTGAATATCTTAGGTGATCTGATTTGAAGCCATAGTCACTTGTGCCATTTGCTGCATTAGCTGGGCGAACATGGTTTGAACAGCCAACAAGTCCCATTTTGAGTTGCTTTCCGCTGCCATGCTGTTGGGTCTAGCAAAGACCTGCCTGATAGCTCAGTCAGTATAGACTTTGAAGTTCAATGTCAAGAGTAAAAAATAAAACCACCATCCTGCGCGCCGATACTAGACCTACCAGTTCTGCAGTTTCAAATCCCCAAAGTAGCTGATTCTGACAGATGATGTCGGATTAAATGCCTTGAGGGATGCAGTGTTAAAGATCTAAGCTGCCATCTTGTTCAGGGCTAAACCACACACTCCCCCCCCACCCTACTGCATAATAATTATATTTGGAAACACAGGGAGGGGTCTCACCTAATGGCTTTTGAAGTCACCCTGAAAGCTCTGGACCGGGTAGCTTGGAACAATAGAACTGCAGTATGCCAGTGGAGATACAGATGGCTGGCCTAGAATGAGACCTTCCCCCTAAACAAGATAGATCCCTGCTACAGTTGACAGGGATGAAAGGGGCTACAATATCCCCAGCAAGTCCTGCAAAGGGTTACACCCAGAACATTCAAGGAACTTAGAATATGGTTGGCTAACCAAAGTCAGTCAGATGTTTACAGATAAGAGACTTTGTTCTAACCCAACTACATTCATCCAAGAGGAGTAGGCAGTCCCCCCAAGACACCATTAATTTTGATACCCAAAAGTACACATTACAGCAAAAAGGGGCCATAACACTTATATACTGGTTTTTAATAGCAGACACCGCCATGCAGGCAACCAACATAACAAACAAATGGACAATGGGAGCAGATCTCCACTTCACCCACAAAGAATGGGAGCAAGTCTGGAGGAGCTCCTTCAGAACATCCTCCACCCCAAGGTGACATGAGTTCTCATGGCAGTTGAAAAACAGATACTTCCATACCACAATCATCATAGCAAAATGGGACCTCAACAACAAGGAGAGATGTTTGAGAAATTGTGGTGAGTCCAAAGGGACACCCACACACATTTTCTGGACCTGCCTGGCTCTACACACTTACTGGGATGGGATACAACATAGAAACATAGAATTTGATGGCAGACAAGGACTGCTGGGCCCACCTAGTCTGCCCATGTCCTTACCTAATGGATAAGCTGCAGATCCTAGTTAACCAACAGCCTACTTCCTCCTACCCCCCACTAGAATTGCCTTATGTCTGTCCCATGCATTCTTGAATTCCCCCACTGTTTTTGACTCTACGACCTCCTCAAGAAGGCTTTCCATGCATCTACAACCCTCTCTGTGAAGAAATACTTCCTCACATTACCTCTGAGCTGTCCCCCCATCTTCAAATTGTGCCCCCTTGTTCTTGCATATCTCTTTTTCTGAAAGATGCTACCCTCTTGGACTTTGTTGATTCCCTTGAGGTATTTGAAAGTTTCTATCATGTCCCCCTTCTCCCTCCTTTCCTCGAGGCTATCTTAAGCGCCTTTAGTCTTTCTTCATATGTCTTCTGGTGCAGACCCTGCACCATTTTGGTTGCTCTCCTCTGTACAACCTCCACCCTGTCTATGTCTTTGCAGAGATGGGGTCTCCAGAATTGTACACAGTACTCCAGATGTGGTCCTACCAACTGTCTGTACAGAGGGCCAACAACTTCCTGTTTTCTACTGATGATGCCTCTTCCTATGCATCCCAGTATCCCCCAGCCCTCCTTACTGCCTTCTTACATTGCTGACCCACCTTTAGGTCATCTGATATGACTACCCTCAGGTCCCTTTCCAATTTTGTTGTTGTCAGTATCTCACCCCCCATTGTGTACTCTTCCTCTGGGTTTTTGTTCCCCAGGTGCATTACATTGCACTTCTTTGCGTTGAATCTAAGCTGCCATACATGTGACCATTCCTCCAACCTTGCCAAGACCCTTTTCATCCTTTCCACCCCACCTTGCGTATCAACCCTGTTGCAGATCTTTGTGTCATCTGCAAAGAGATATACTTTCCCTTCCAGTCCCTCTGCAATGTCACTTATAAAGACATTAAAAAGGACCAGCCCTAGTACTGAACCCTGCGGTATCCCACTAGTAACCCTCCTTTCTTCAGAGTGGACTCCATTTACTATTACAGGCTGTGTCCTGTTGTCCAGCCAGTGTTTTGCCCAGGCTACCACCCTGGGACCCACTTCCAGGCTGTCTAATTTGTTTATTAATCTTTTGTGTGGGACTGTGTCAAATGCCTTGCTAAAGTCTAGGTAGGCCATGTCCACAGCACCTCCCTGGTCTACTACTTTGGTCACCCAGTCAAAGAAATCAATTAGATTCATCTGACATGACTTTCCCACTGTGAATCCATGCTGCCTTGGGTCCTGTGCCCCATTGGCCTCTAGGTACACAACAATTCTTTCCTTCAGAAGTGATTCCATCATTTTCCCTACCACTGAGGTCAAACTGACTGGTCTGTAGTTTCCTGCCTCTGTCTTGCTCCCACTTTTGTGAAGGGGAATCACATCCACCCTCCTCCAGTCCTCAGGTACCACACCATCCTCCCATGATTTAGTAAAAAGAGTAGTCAGTGGTGTTACTAGTTCTTCCCTTAGTTCTTTTAGAATTCTGGGGTGAATCCCATCAGGCCCCATTGCTTTATCCACCTTTAGTTTCAAGAGTTCTTTCAGAACCCTTTCTTCTGTGAAAGGACTAGTATCAACCCCCCTATCCAGAGTGCTTCTATTGACTGGAATAGATATCTCCCCCTGCTTTTCCATTGTGAATACTGAGCAGAAGTATTCATTCAGTATCCCTGCTTTTTCACTATCATTATCTGCCCAACCACCTTCCTCTTTATTCAGCCTCAGTATCCCAGCCTTAGTCTTTCTTTGCTCCCTAATATACCTATAACAGGTTTTATCCCCTTTCTTAACTGAGTTGGCTATCTTTTCCTCAGTTTGGGCCTTTGCTATTCTGATTGCCTTCCCTGCTTACTTCTGCTTTAACTGGTATAGTTCTCTGTCCTGCTCCTTCTGTGTTTCTGATACTTCCTGAATGCTATCTTTTTCTCCTTTACCTTCCCCACAGAGACTCAGAGAAGTCTTCATTATAGAAGGAGACCTTACAAACACCCATATGATCCTTGGTCTTAAACCCCACACGATAAAGGAGAAAGACACAGTATACTTCTGGAACACATGTGTAGCAGCATCCTTAAAAGTCATCACTCATAAATGGCTGCAGGCAGACTCCCCACTGCTCAAAGACTGGAAAGGGGAAATTGTGGAAATAGAGAGACTGACATTCCAGATTGAGGATAGGCAGGATATATACACCAACAGGTGGGCTAGATGGGAATTGATTAAATGAGGGGAAGAGGTAAGAGCTGAGGCAGCTTCCCTGATGGGGGAAAAAGGAAGAAGATATATTCAGGAAATATTTAGTGAGCATATCTGGATGCAGTGGTCTTTGCCCCCTCCCCGCCATCTTGGGCAGGGACTCCAATATGTCAATTTACAAGATTACATAATAAAAACATCCTACTACTGACCACCATTTTTGTCTAATGCCTTTTAATTGTCTTGTCTAGGTAGTGTCCTGGTCTGTATATGGTTAAAAGGTATTATAAACAAGCATTTATCAATGCCAAATGTTGCTTGCTGGTATTAGAATTTGAAATGCAGGAGGTAGACTGATGCAGAATAGGAATGGCAGTGAAGTATGGAAGTTCACGCCAACCCCACCTCCATTGTGTACAGATGGAGAGGCATTGGGGTAAGTGTGTGGGTCGTTGCCCATGACAGTGATGCCATGTAACCTCACCTTATTCTGCAGACAGTGACACGTGTTGAGGTGTGCCTTAGGGTGTCTGGCTGTACAGTGACCCCATTCCACATGGACATATGCCGAAACGGGTGCAACATAGCAGAATGGGGTGAAGTGTGGGGCCAAAGAGTCCAAGGTACACCTTGATGGCTGTCAGTGGCTTGGGGTGGGGGTGGGATGGCATGCTTAGTAGAGTCAGCAATCCAAAGGCACAGCCTGATGCCTGTCCATCTATAAAGGGTAGGACGTGATGGTTAGAAATCCTAACGCCTCAGGGGATTTGTTTGCTATTTGCAGTACAAATGTTCAACATGGTCTTTTTGTGACCCCACCTCATGAAAGCATTTGGGACATCTTCTCATGAAGAGTGGAAGTGTGATTTTGTCAATGTGTCCCAAACATTGACTTCCAACAGTGACAGTGCCATTCTGCGCCACATGTACGAAAACACAGATTGGGCAGAATGTGAAGAATGTCAGCTGTGCCATCCATAGGAAGATGTGAAGGGATGGCAATGTTGAAAATCTGTAGTGGGAATATTAAAAATGCGCGCACTTCCGAGCATACATGGAAAATGCGCAACACATGCATGTAACACAGTCATTTTATGGACTGTCATCACCAGATTTTCAACATAGGAATTTTACAACCTGTGCTCATGAAGAGCGTCACTGTGATTGTGTTAATGTGTCCTGAACACTGATTTCCCACAGCAACCATAGTATGCTGTGCCAGAAGTGCAAAAACACATTTCGGCCAGGATGTGATAAATGACAGCTGTATTGTTCATAAGGAGGTGTGGAAAAATGGCAATGTTGAAAATCTGGAGTGAAAATATTACAAATGTGTGAATTTATGAGCGTGCGTGCAAACTGTGCAATGCAAGCTCGTAACACAGTCCTTTTATGGAGTCCCATCATCAAATTTTCAACATAGGCATTTTAGGACCTCTGCTAATGAACAGTGTCACTGTAATTTTTGTAAAGTGTCCCAAACAGTGATTTCCCACAGCGATAGCGCCATTGTGCACTGTAAGTGAGAAAACGTATATTGGCCAGGATGTGAAATATGACAGCTGTACTGTTCATAAGGAGGTGCGGCAAAATGGCAATGTTGAAAATATGGAGTGAAAATATTGCAAATGTGCGAAGTTATGAGAGTGTGTGGAAACTGTGTAAGGGACGCTCGTAACACAGTCGTTTTATGGACTTTTGTCACCAAATTTTCAACATAGGCATTTTAGCACCTCTGCTAATGAACAGTGTCACTGTGATTTTCGTAATGTGTACAGAACACAGATTTCCCACAGCGACCGCGCTGTTCTGTGCCGGAAGTGCAAAAACACATTTCGGCCAGGATGTGAAACATGGCAGCCGTACTGTTCATAAGGAGGTGCAGAAAAATGGCACTGCTGACAATGTGAAGTAAAAATATTGCAAATGTGCAAAGTTACGAGCGTGCGTGGAAACTGTGCAACACACGCTCGGAACACAGTCATTTTATGGATTTTACTCACCAAATTGTCAACATAGGCATTTTAGCACCTCTGCTAATGAACAGTGTCACTGTCATTTTCGTAATGTGAACCGAACACGGATTTCCCACAGTGACCGCGCTATTCTGCGCCAGAAGTACTAAAACACATTTTGGCCAGGATGTGAAAAATGGCAGCTATACTGTTCATAAGAAGGTATGGAAAAATGGCAATATTGACAATGTGGAGTGAAAATATTGCAAAAGGGCGAAGTTACAAGCGTGCGTGGAAACTGCGTAACGCACGCTCGTAGTACAATCATTTCATGGACTTTTCTCACCAAATTTTCAACATAGGCATTTTAGGACCTGTGCTACTGAACAGTGTCACTGTGATTGTTGTAATGTGTCCTGAACATGGATTTCCCACTGCGACCACGCTATTCTGTGCCGGAAGTACAAAAACACATTTCAGCCAGGATGTGAAAAAATGACAGCTGTTCCATTCATAAGGAGGTGCGAAAAAATGGCAATGTTGAAAATCTGGAGTGAAAATATTGCAAATGTACAAAGTTACAAGCGAGCATGGAAACTGCACAATGCAGACTCATAATACAGTCATTTTATGGACTTCTGTCAGCAAATTTTCAACATAAGCATTTTAGCACCTTTGCTAATAAACAGTGTCACTGTGGTTTTTGTAATGTGTCCCAAACATGGATATCCCACAGCGACCGCGCTATTCTGCGCCAGAAGTACGAAAACACATTTTGGCCAGGATGTGAAAAATGACAGCTGTTCTGTTCATCAGGAGGTGCAAAAAAAGTCAATGTTGAAAATCTGGCATGAAAATATTGCAAATGTGCGAAGTTACGAGCGTGCATGGAAACAGTGCAACGGACCCTCGTAACACAGTCATTTTATGGACTTTTGTGACCAAATTTTCAACATAGGCATTTTACGACCTTTGCTAATGAATGGTGTCACTGTTATTTTCATAATGTGTCCAGAACATGGATTTCCCTTAGCGACCACGCTATTCTGAGCCAGAAGTTCAAAAACACATTTCAGTCAGTGTGTGAAAAATGACAGCTGTTTTGCTCACAAGGAGGTGTGAAAAAATGCCAATGTTGAAAATCTGGCATGAAAATATTGCAAATTCACGAAGTTATGAGCGTGCGTGGCAACAGTGCAATGCACACTCATTAAACAGTCATTTTTTGGATTTTTTCAACATAAATTTGCAACATAGGCTTTTTGAGAGCTAACCTCATGAACACTGGCACAGTCATTTTGTTAATCAGTCCTGAAAGGTGATTCCATGCAGTGACAGCAAAATCACCTTTTGAGGCCGATTAATGCCATGGCAGTGACAGAATTCATGAGGCGGGGTCCCAAAACCCCATGTTGAAAATTTGGTGCCAAAATTCCAAAAATTGCCTGAGATATGCATCAAAGTTGAAAAAACCCTATTTATTCCATTATACAGCTTACTGGCATTTCCTCAATTCGTGGTCGGCTTTGAAGAGTGCAGACGTGTTCTCGGTCCACCAAAGATTGTCACGCCAGACTCCAGAGGTAAGTATGGGGTGAGTAGGGGTGTGGGGAGGCAGGATACACAGTGAGTGGTTGCGGGTTGTGAGGGGTGGGCAGGGAGACCACGAGGGACCATTTCCTTTGTTTACAGGTGAAAAAAAAGACATCGCAGGATGTTTTTTTTTAACAGGGGAATTTGACACACTGAGGTGGGCTTCCAGTGTGCCAACTGACTCTTGTGGGGGCAGTTGTAGCCAATGGTGGATTGGGTACCCCTGTTGGCACAAAAGCATGGAGGGGGAGCAACAGCCGAGGGGGATTGGGCACCCCCTCGGCAGTACTGTCACTACTCTTTGGGGGGGACTTATGCCGATGGGGAGTGGGCTCCCCTGTTGGCACATCAACCTGGGAGGGGGAGATAATGCTGACGGGGAGTGGGATCCCTCATCGGCAACTCAAATCGTACCCGAGGGATGCAAGTAAGCGGGGATTGGGAGCCCTGTTGGCAAAAACACGCTGTGTGGGGAAGGGCACATGCTGCCAAGGGGATTGGGCACCCCCTAGGCACTGGGTCCACATTAATATTGTTTGTGAACAGGGCGGCAATGCACCACCATGTTTACAAACAATATTAGAGTAGCAACGTTCCGCCCAGCAATGACGGGTTGCTCCCTCATTGCAGCAAATCGCTGACGCTGCAATGATGATGCAGCCTGTGAGTGCTGCGGTGAAAACGTTACAACTTGGTGCAACTTCTGGAAGCCAGTGTCATCAGCACACTGTACCTCCATTGGTGCACTATGGCCAAGCCCCAAAATGCTGTACCTCTCTTGGCTGCTACACTGCCACGCCTCCCTAACCCGCTTCTCTCCTAAGCTGTCACATAATGTTTCTTGCGCATGCGTGCAAGCAAACATAAAAATGGAGTAGTGGAGCAAGAACTTGCAAATGTATTATAAGTGGCACACCTACTGCACTCATTACATATGATACTGAGCAGTAACTGCATGACCTGACATCCTAATGTAGAAATTTACATAAACAAAACACAAAAAATCTCCCCCAGAGGGAGAGGCCATGCCCTAACCCCACATTCATGTCCATACCCATTGGTTGTGGGTAGTACAACCAAACTCAAAACATGTGTTTCAAAGATAAAAACAATCAGATCCGGCCACTATCCAACCCTTAATTTAGGTTTTAAACAATGTACTGTCTTGATTAATGTATGTGATGCATGTACTGTGATATCAACAAATTTGTCAATAAACATCTACATTTAAACAAGCATTTGTCAATGCTGAATGTTTGCTTGCTGGCATTAGCATTAGAAGTGCAGGAGTTAGACGGATGCAGAATAGGAATGGCAGTGAGGTATTGAAGTGACACCAACCTCACATCCACCCTGCTGAGATGGACAGGCATTGGGGTGTGCCTTTGGGTCATCACCCGTAACGCTCATGCCGGTTCACCTTACCCTACCCTGCAGACACCGACAAGTGTTGAGGTGTGCCTTGGGGTGTTCGAGCTTTACACTCACCCCATTCCATAAGCAAATACACTGAAATGGGTGCAGTATAGGAGAATGGGATGAACTTTGGGGCCGAAGAGTCCAAGGCACACCTCGATGCCTGTTACTGGCTACAGGGTGGGGGTGGGGTGGAATGGTGTGAGCATTACTTTCGACAATCCCAAGTCACACCCCTGACACCTGTCATTTCCTACAGTGTAGGGTGTTATGGTTAGAAACCCTAATGCCCTGGGCATTTCTTGATATTTTCACTCGAAGTTTTCAACATGGGCTTTTTGTGACCTCACCACATGAACAGTGACACTATCAGTTACATAGAAACATAGACTTTGACGGCAGATAAGGACCGCTAGGCCCATCTAGTCTGTCCATTTCCCTACCTACAGGATAGGCCGCAGATGCTAGTTAACCAACAGCCTCTATCTTCCTGCCCCCCACAAGAATTGCCTTATGTCTGTCCCATGCATTCTTGAATTCTCCCACAGTTTTAGACCCCACAATTTCCTCAGGAAGGCTGTTCCATGCATCCACTACCCTCTCTGTGAAATAATACTTCCTCACATTGCCTCTGAACCGCCCTCCTTCTATCTTTAAATTGTGTCCCCTTGTTCTTGCAAGTCTCTTTTTCTGAAAGATGCTACCCTCTTGGACTTTGTTGATTCCCTTGAGGTACTTGAAAGTTTCTATCATGTCCCCCCTCTCCTTCTTTCCTCAAGGGTATACATATTAAGCTCCTTTAGTCTCTCCTCATACGGCTTCTCTTGCAGACCCTGCACCATTTAGTTGCCCTCCTCTGGACTGCCTCTATCCTGTCTATGTCCTTGGAGATGGGGTCTCCAGAACTGGACACAGTATTCCAGATGGGTCTCACCAACTGTCTGTACAGAGGGATAACAACTTCCTGTTTTCTGCTGCTGATGCCTCTCCTATACATCCCAGTATACCCCGGCCCTCCCTACTGCCTTCTCACATTGCTTGCTAACCTTAAGGTCATCTGATATGATTACCCCCAGGTCCCTTTCCTGTTTTGTTGTTGTTACTACCTCCCCACCCATTGTGTATTCTTCCCTGGGTTCTTGTTTCCCAGGTGCATTATTTGCACTTTTTGCATTGAATCCTAGCTGCCATACGTCTGACCATTCCTCCAACCTTGCCAAGTCCCTTTTCATCCTTTCCACGCCTCCTTGTGTATCAACCCTGTTGCAGATCTTTTGTGTCATCTGCAAAAAGGCATACTTTTCCTTCCAGTCCCTCTGCAATGTCACTGATGAAGACATTAAAAAGGACTGGACCCAATACTGAACCCTGCGGTACCCCACTAGTAACCGCCCTTTCTTCTGAGTGGACTCCATTTACAATTACCTTCTGTGTCCTGCTGTCCAGCCAATGTTTTACCCAGGCTACCACCCTCGGACCCACTCCCAGGCTGGTTAATTTGACTATCAATCTTTTGTGTGGGACTGTGTCAAATGCCTTGCTAAAGTCTAGGTAGGCCAGGTTCACAGCCCCTCCCTGGTCTACTACTTTGGTCACCCAGTCAAAGAAATCTATTAGATTCGTCTGACATGACCTTCCCGCTGTGAACCCATGCTCCTTGGATCCTGTGCTCCACTGACCTCTAGGTACTCAACTATTCTTTCCTTCAAGTGACTCCATCACTTTCCCTACCACAGAGGTCAGACTGACAGGTCTGTAGTTTCCTGCCTCTGTCTTGGTCCCACTTTTGTGAAGCGGAATCACATCCGCCTTCCTCCAGTCCTCGGGTACCACACCATCCTCCCATGATTTATTAAAAAGAGTAGCCAGTGGTTTCACTAGTTCCTTCCTTAATTCTTTTAGAATTCTGGGGTGAATTCCATCAGGATGGATGGATGAAAATCTGAAGTGAAAATATAAAAAAATTTGGTGAAGTCACAAGCATGCATAGACACTGCGCAATGCACACCTGTAATGCAATAATTTTGGGGATTTTTCAAACCAGATTCTCAACATAGGCATTTTGGGACCTACGCTTATGAATAGTGGCACTGTGATTTTCTTACTCTGTGCTGAATGTTGATTTCGCACAGCGACCGCACCCATTGTGTGCCACAGGTGTGAAAACATGTTTCGGGCAGGATGTGAAAAATGACAGCTGTACTGTTCATAAGGAGGTGTGGAAAAATGGCAATGTTGAAAATCTGGAGTGAAAATATAAAACATTTTTGAAGTTACAAGCGTGTGTGAGAACTGCGCAATGCATGCTTGTAACACAGTCATTTATTGAAATTTTTTCACCAAATTTGCAACATAGTCTTTTTGGGAGCCCATCTTATGAACAATGATACTGTTGTTTCATTAATTGGTCCTAGAAGGTGATTCCACACAGTGACTTGCTGCACAAGCCATTGCTGACTATACAGTATATCCAGCTTCCCCCCTAAAACCGAACACATCATAGTAAGGGACTTCAATGTGAACTGGCTTGCTAGGTTGACCTCCCCTGTCAAGGACACTTTCGCTGCCATTGACTTGACTCAGCTGGTTAGCCAGCCAACACAATGGCTCAAGCACAACCCCTGCTTGACCTGTTCTACCAATCGTCCCCACAGAATCTTGAACCTTGTAGTCCTTCCTGACTCAGTAAGAGATTATTCCCCCATCCTTTTTTGCTGGTCATGTCAGCAGAAAAAAACCCAACCCAACAATACAGCTCGATGCAGACTCTGACCAGGGGGCCTCGTTAAGCTATAGAAATACCTGTGACTTTGGGATTGGTCCCCTATCTCAGATTAGTGTCAATATTGAGCAACAATATCAGCGCGAGTCATTTAAGCGCTTACATATTAGCGCTTAACTAAAAAAGCATGTGATCATTATAGTGGCTGTCAAAACCACAATTTCAACATGTGGTGTATAAATTCAGTTCTGTAGTAATTTGTGAAATAAGACGTTCACTTGTAATAAAAAGTCACTGCTGGCTGAAGTTACATGGTTGGGCCATAAGTGGCTATGGAAATACATAGCAGGTATTTATTATGCAAAATATCAACCAGTGAATGCTCTGAGGAAGGTGGGGTTATGCTGAAACATCAGCAGTCATGCATGCTCACGTCTTTTCTCCTGGGTAACATAGGAGGGCTCCTTAACAACGGGGTCTCCGTGTAATGAAATAGACCTCAGCACCCAAATCTAGCATCTGGAACTTGGTGTTGGAAATATTAAAAAGCAGAGAATTAACTTGGAACTTTACATTCAGCACTTGGAGATAGGCAATTGAGCCACAGAGAGGAAGGGACTGCATGGTGAACTCCAGTAATAACAGGTGTACTCTTCTTTTTTCACATGCTTGCTTTGTTACACTGCTTGGAAGGTTTCTCATTGATATATTGTTTAGCCATGATTAACAACCTGTGGGTGGGGACATACTTTCAATTTCTCAATGTCACCACTAGATGGCACAGCTTGCAGCACTATTTCTGCTTCACGCTGACATGTAACGCGCTATAATTAGCAAGCGCTATAATGTACACGCTATTTTGACTCACACTATTACGGCCGAGCGATTCTGACTGTATACTCCTATCTCTCTGGCCCCTACCATAGATGAAGCCCTTGATTATTTCACCCACTCATTCAACAGTGCCTGCAATAACTATGCCCCCCTCTCAAAAGTGCAATCCAAAAAACGTAATGCCCCCTGGGTCACACCTGCATTGCTGCAACAGCTGAAGCACAGAGATGACCTCTGGCATAAAGCCATCACCTCTGGCTCGCAGTCGGATAGGCAGGCCTACAGGGCGGCATGTAATAGGTGCACATGGACTATACGGCAAACCAAATCAGACTACTATAAACCTACCCTTGCCTCATCCTGGGGGAATACTTGGTTGTTTTGGAACAACATTAAGGAACTCAATGGTAAAACCCGCCCCCCCTTCCTATTAACCATTGACAATGTTCCCATCACTGACCCAAAGGCCATCGCAGACTATCTTAACTCTACTTTCTCTGACCTGAGCACAGTTCTACCCAACAACTTCTTCGACCAAACTCTCACTACCACTGAGACCGACGCTCAGCATCCCCCCTTCCACCTCAGGGTCATCACTATGAGTGAGGCGAGAACATATCTTGCAAATATGCTCAGTGGCTCTTGCTACTGCAAAGATTCCTTTGATGTGAGAAACCTGCATTTGGTTCTAGATACTGTTCTCCCCGATGGACCTCCTAAACCACTCCCTATGGCTGGTGCAGTTCCCGACTGCCTGGAAGATGGCCTCCATCACCCCAATTTTGAAAAGTGGTGATAACACCTCCCCTAATAACTACCAGCCCATCTCCATCCTCCCCCCACTCTCAAAAGCCCTAGAAATAACTATAGCCACTCAGCTCACCGAATACTTGCCCACACACAACCTGCTATGCAGGGAACAACATGGCTTTAGATCTGGACACAGTACAACTACTGCCCACACTGAGTTCTCAAACTTTATGCACTCTGCCCTGGATACAAAACACCTTGTCAGATCTGTCTTCATCGACCTGTCAAAGGCCTTTGACGTGGTCTCCCAACCCCTGCTCCTAAATACACTCCACCACACTGGTCTGTCCCAAGGCCCCATTTCCTGGTTCACCAGTTACCTCTCTGCTAGATCTCAATGTGTCATGATAAGCAACACCCTCTCTACCACCCTACCTGTCTGATCTGGGGTCCCCCAGGGCTCCATTTTGAGCCCTATTCTATTCAGCATCTATCTAAATGCCTTGCCCAAATCTTGCCATGGTAACCTACTGCTCTATGTTGATGATGCAGTTCTTTTTACCTCTCACCCGGACATCATCAGTCTACAAACCTCCCTCCAACTTGCCTACAACCAGATTGAAAACTGATTCATCGATCAAAGGCTCATGGTTAATGTAAAAACCAAAAACATGCTCTTTGCCCATCGACAGAACAAGACCAGTGACACACAACTAAAAATCCTGTCCCACTCCCTCCTCCCACTTGAACAGGTACATACTTATAAATATCTGGGCCTTACCTTCTGTCTCATCCTCTTCTTACACTCCCATATCGATAACCTATCCTCGGCCATAAATGCCCACATAGGCATACTCTATCACCACAGAGACTGCTTACCCCCAGAAGCCCTGAATCTGGCTGTCACCTTATCAGTCCTCTCACTCGTAGACTATGGCCACACCATCTATTCAGCCGCTGACTATGCAACCCTCAAGAAAATCCATCTGGAATTAAACAAATCTTGCAGGCTTCTCTCTGGGGCAGAGAAGCGTACTGTACCCATACCTGTACCCTGTATGCCTTAACAAATGTCCTCACGTTGGATCAAAGGATACTATATCAAATGTGCCTCCTCACCCAAAAAATCCACCTGGGGCTTACCCCCATGGGGGTATCTACCTGTCTTGTCTAGTCGCATACCGATGTGAACACCCGCACTGCCAACAAATAGGTGTGGTCCCTATCAAGAGCCAGGGCCTCCCTAGCTCAAAGGTCCTTCCCCTACCCAGCCCCATTATGGTACAATGAACTCCCACCGACTGTTACCTCATTCCCCAAAATCGGACCCTTCAAGCTAGCCCTCAAAGACCATATTCTGTCCTCAAGAATCTGCCAGTGTAGCAGCTAATTATATGTAAGTGTATATAATCTGCACATACTGTAATTATATATAAATCGTAACATGTAACTTGCCTAACTATTGATATGCTTGACAAAGTCATTTATGCCTCGACTGCCCTCTGTTACCTCTGACAATAACTGGTCCCTATGTTTCAGGGAACAGCTTAGCTAACAACTTGTATAGGCCGCATCTCTATATTACTGTCATGTAATGCTAATAATCTGCTTGCTGTTGTTATCACTCTTGTTTGTTTCTCATGAACGTGTAGCCTTTGGAAATGAGCCTTTGATTCAAAGGATTGTAATTCTGAATCTTCAAATAAATAAATAAATAAATCACCTTTTTGGACTGAATAATGACATGACAGTAACTGAGTTCATGAGGTGGGGTTCCAGGGACCCCATGTTGAAAATCTGGTGCCAAAAGTCGTAAAAATGGCCGCGATATCCACCTAAGTTGAAAACCCCCAATTGATGCCATTATACAATTTACTGACATTTCTTTGGTTAGTGGTCAGCTTTGAAGAGTGCAGACATGTTTCCACTCCACCAAAGATTGCTTCACTGCTCCGGAGGTATGTATGGGTGAGGGGGTGTGAAGAGGTGGGGTGTGCAGAGGGTGGGTGTGGGTTGGGGGCACCGCAGACAACGAAGGACCATTTTCTTGTTTACAGGGTTAAAAAAAAAACCTTCATGAGAAGGTTTCCTTTTTTGCAGGGACATTTGGTACACTGGGGTAGGCTCCCAGTGTGCCAACTCTGTGTTTTTTTTTTGGGGGGGGCTGGAGTCGACGGGGATTGGGTAACCCATCATCAAAGAAAAAGGGTCTGTGGTGGGGGGCATGATGCCAAGAGGGATTTGGCACCTGCTCGGCAGACAAACCACAGGGACATCATGCCGATGGGGATTGGACTCCCTCTTCAGCAAATGAACTGGGGAGGGGGCATGCCAACAGGGGGACTGAGCACCCCTGAAGTCGGCTTTTGCTGGACTGTGAGAGGCGGACGGCGACAGCCGCCACAATGTTTATTGAAATGTTACACCAGGCAAGGAACACTCTGTAATGGTGGGCAATCCCTCATTGCAGCAGCGAAATCATTTCAAGTTGGTGGCACGCTTGCAGACTGCTGTCACAGCCAGCGTGCTCCTTCATTGGTGACACACAGATGAGCCCCAAAAAGCAGTGGTGACATTGGCCACAACACTGCCACACCTCCACAACTGCTTCTCCAGCAAGCTGTCACAATATGTTTCTTGTGCATGTGCACAAACAAACATAAAAAGGAGAAGGGCAGATGGAACAGACATGCAAGCACAGTGATAGTATTACTGCACGCGATGCCGATGACCCAGGGTCGGGAGCAAACCAAGCCTTTTGGAGGGCTAGATGGGGAAGAAGGCTGATCATCTATTGGACGTCTCACCTTCTCTGGGGAGGGAAGGAATCTGGCACCTGGCACACAATAACCTCTAGTGATAGCTAGGGGTAGGTGAGCCTGGGACAAGTACGGATGGCTGGATTGGTGGAGGCAGTGGACATCTGTACTTCAGGAGTGGGAACATGCCCAACTGTGTGCTGAGGTCCTTGCAAGTCTACCTCCATCAAGTGAGGAACCACAGGGGAACCGCACCCACAGAAAAAAAACTTTGACAATGAACCAAGCCTTTTGGAGGGCCAGATGGGGGGGAGAAGGCTGAGCCTCCATCAGATGTCTCACCTTCTCTGGGGAGGGAGGGAATCTGGCATTTGCCACACACCAACCTCTATTGACAGCTAAGGGCAGGTAAACTTGGAATCAGTACCAACAGCCGGATTGGTGGAGGCAGCGCACATCTGTATGTCAGGAGTGGGGGCATGTCCAGCTGTGTGCTGAGGTCCTTGCAAGTCTACCTCCATCAAGGGGGGACTACAGGGGAACCATACCTACAGAAAAAAACTTTGGACAATGAGTAACATGACATATGGGATTCTTGTGGGGACCTAGCAGCCCAATGTGGGGTATAGTGGGGAATGGGGTATGTGGGTCAGTGTCAGTGGCTCAGTAGGTAGCACACTTGCCTCTGAGGCCGGGAGATCAGAGAGCTGTGGGTTCAGTTCCCACATCTGGCACTGGGGTTAATATCCCAGTACTGACACTGTAGTGCAGCATGAAAGGGATGCTACACTTCTGAGGTGCCATCTTTTGGATGAGACGTTAAAAAAACCGAGGTCCCATCTGCTTGGACTGGTGGTAGTTCAGGTGGATGTTAAAGATCCCATGGCACTTATCGAAAAGAGTAGGGGAATTTTATTGAAAAATGTACTTCAATACAGAAGAAAAACAATAAACAACCAAACAAGAATCAGGAATAAACATACAAAAAACAAGCAAAAAGGAAAATAAATTAATCAGTCCATGCAATGCAGTTAATCCAAAAACATGCAGATTGTTCATATGAGACATGAGTAAAGTCAGATTGCATCAGTCTTTTCACAGCTTTACAAACATTGGCAAGTAATTCTCCATGTGAAACATATTTCTGTTGCAAGATCCAAAGACACCTAGATTGTCAAATATGAAAATGTAAAATACAGAAAATAACATAAATGATGTCACTGTTATACTTAACAAAGGTATTCAGGAAAGGACCAAACATGATAGTAGGATAGTCAATATTCCTAAACCCAGGCTTATTCCAATGGTTAGGCAGTAAGGCCCAAAATGGTTTTATATATGAATAATCTAAAAACAAATGACATTGGGTTTCTAATAGCTGAATACAACTTGGTCGAGGACAATACCTGTCTGACAATTGTTTGTGTTTACTATTCCCCTTAACCCCTAATCTACCAAAAATACAGAGCCATAAACAATCCCAGGCATAAGACGGAATTCATTTATTCATCAGATAATTTAAAATAACCAACTGTCTATCTGCCGGACATTCAGGAAAAACAACCTCCGTAGTACGTTCAGCAGATAGCATGTGCTTGTGCACCTTCTTCCTATCATAAGTCTGAAGATGATTTGGAGTAACATCCCACTTAATAAGTTGCTTTATGCATTCCAACATGTAAAGGGGTAAATCAGGAAGTCTAGACAATAGCCTAGGTTTCTTTTCCTGCCAGTTGGGACTACACAAGTGTAGCCAGTGTTCCATCAAAGGTCTCCAAATAGCAAACTCAGGTTTTAAAACCATCCCCAAGTTATACATAAAAAAATACTAAAAAAGAAAGCAACAGGGTGGATCATAGAAACCCCACCTTCAGCAATTGGGAGATAGGTCAATTCCCTCTTAAGAGAGTTTAAACGAGACCTCCAGAATGCTTGAAAAAAAAACACAAAATAGCTGTGTCCAAACATGGAACGGTAGTGGAAAAATATAACTAACATACAAAAATATAGAGGTAAGTATAGTCTTAATTAACATGACCCTTTTTTTCTTAGAAAGTTGCTGTCCTTTCCAGTCCCCCACTAAATGATTCCCCCTAGCCAAAGCCATGTCCCAGTTACAACCTGCCATATCTCCAGGACCAAATAGCACCCCTAGAATCTTAATAGGTTCTTGGGAAACAGAGATCCCTGCTATGACCCCATTAGCTGGCAAAGGAGTGGACCCAATGACTACCCCATTACTTTTAGTATAATTAATTCTGGAACCAGAAATACTCAAAAAAAGATGAATAGACTCTTGTAAGGCAGAAACAGAAAAGTGAGGGGGAAAAATCAACACCAGATCATTCGCATAGGCCAGTACCTTTTGTTGTGGCAGGGTGGGAAAAACATCAATACCCCTCAGAGCACCATTGGATTGTAATAGTCTAATAAAAATATTGATTGTGAATGCATAAAGAGTAGGGCTCAGTGGGCATCCCTGTCGTACCCCTTTAGTAACAGCCAGTTTCTTTCCAAACCAGCCATTCACATTAGGGACAATAACAGCCCCCTGATACATGGCAGATATCCAGGAAACAAATGTATCTGGGATCCCACAAGCCTTTAATACCAGAAACAAAAATTTATGAGCAACCCGATCAAAGGCCTTCTCTTGGTCTAAGCCAAAAACAAACCCCTGTAAATGTCCGAAGTCTCCCCTCGAAAAAAATTCTCTTAGTAAAATAAGGTTTCCCTGCTGTTTTCTTCCCTGAACAGCACAGGTCTGTGCAGGATGAAGGAGCTGTGGAGTAACCCTAGAAAGCCTAGCCAACAGAATTTTACTAAGTATCTTTAAGTCAGAATTCAGGAGACTAAGGGGGTGCCAATTTCCTAGATCAGTTTTGTCACCTTTTTTATATATTAAAAGTAAAATAGCCTCAGTCATAGAAGGAGCATAACTACCAGAATGCAAGATATAGTTCAGAAGGACAACCAAAACAGGGCCCAGAACATGTATGAAAGTCTTATAAAATCCTGCACTAAGGCCATCAGTACCCAGGGCAGACTGAGAGGCTAACCCATGAACAGCGGTGATTACTTCATCTAAAGTAATGTCAACCTCCGCAGCATGCTTGTGTGCCGCAGATAAGTTAGGTAACTGTAAATCATTCAAAATCCGGTTAATAACACTATCGTTCAAAACAGGGTCAGCAGACAGGCCTGCAGATATACAAGTTTCCACAACATCCAAAAGCTGGTGTGAGTCACTCACAGTGTGTCCATGTACATCTGTCAGGGTGGAAATAAGTAGAGAGTCAACTCTTTTCTTATTTTCCCTAAAAGGGTCCAAAGATTGTTTGGACATGTGTGTTCCGAACCTTAATTCCTGGTCTAAAGACCTTCCGTGATTGTGCTGTAAATCTACCATTTGCTTATTGATTGTGGCAATTACATTGCTATAGTCGTGTGTAGTTGTTACAGTAAGTGAAATGAGGTGCTGCAGTTGATGCCTCAGCTTCAGATATCCCATATATTCCTTATTAGATGTAACATGTGCCTGATGTTGAAAAAAATGTTCCCAGCCCAATTTAGTATCATCCCACCAGTCCAAGATGGAATCATAACATTCTAAAACTGAAAATCTGGCAGCCCAGTCTCTCAACCACAACTGTTTAATAATAGGATCATCTAACAATGACTCATTTAACCTCCATTTATTTTTGTTACATCTGGGGGCCCCATCCCAAGAAATAGAGATAGTAAGGACACTGTGGTCAGAAAATTCTGTTGGTCTGGTGAAAGCCTGCAGAACATGTAAAACAGTTGACAAAAAAATAAAATCAATTCTTGTCTGAAGGACACCCCTAAAATAAGTATAACCCCCTGTAGAATATAATACCCTGTAGGCATCTAACAGGTGAGCCATGGAAACAATATGTTTTAAAGCAACAGAATCACAAAATAGTTTATCAGTTTAGAGTCCTCTATCAGCAGTAGATAGACCCCAATTAAAGTCACCCAGCCAAATTACCATATGGGAGGTATGTAAAAAAGGTTGTACTTCCCTAAAGAGAGCTATCCGTTGTGCTTTGGTTTGGAGGGCATAAACTGTGACGATCCGAAACCATTCTGAGCAAAATGAGACATCTAAACACATGGCCCTCCCAGGGTGGATATCAACCAATCTAGAAACTGAGAAAGCTGAATTACAAAAAAGAATACCTAACCCGTCACAAGGGTCCTCCCCGACTGACCAAAAGGAAGGTCCCAAGGCCAGCAGTTAGAAACATGCTGGAGTTCTTGATTTGCCTTCAGACGGATATCTTGTAAACAAATAATATCTGATGTAAAAGTTTTAAGAAGTGAAAAAAAAATGATACGCTTCTTCTCACCCTTAATCCCATTAACATTTATTGTGGAAATCATTAAAGAAGACATAGCAGGGAGAGAAAAATTAAGAAACTACAAGGGACAAAAGTAAAAAGTAACCTCAAGGGGGTTTACCTACTTGTCTACATCTGGTCCTTTTGGCAATAGAATCCTCTGGCCTGCATTCGGTGTCTGTGGTGGAAACAACAGAAGAGGTATCTATATCATCCCCAGAGTCCCCACCAGTATCTTCCTCTAATGGGGCAAACACATTCCCTACCTTCACAGGATCCCTCTGTGACACAGTTTTAGGGAGGGACTTAGTCTCAGTCATGACTTTACCATGTCTCTTTCTTTTTCTGGGTTGAACAACCTTGAAGGGGGCTTCGGAGTGGTGGTGGATGGGGGGGCATGTGCTCCTCTGTGCCCACTACAGGAGTAACAACTGAAGTATCGACACTAGCAGTATATAAGCCCACCTCAGGGTGTATAGGATGTAAGACAACAACTGTGGTTACAAGGGGGGTAGCTATAGGTGAAGATACAGGAGCTGGAACCTGTTCAGAGTATGGGGGTATAGGTACAGCAGCAGCCACCTTCTTTGCTAGTGCATGATGAGCTTGATTGATAAGTCCCTCATGAGAGGAGCAATCATCTCGATTGTGAGAAGCCCAAGGACAGCGCTCGTAGGCATGGCATGTTTGCTCACAAAGGTTACATTTGAATAGATTAAGGCAGGCTGAAGCCAAATGCACGTACTCCAAACAATGACTACATCTAGAAGTATCACAAGCCGAGCTAAGGTGTAAGTAAACGAGACCCACATTTAAAGCAGGATCTAGGTTGTCCAATATAAAAGATCGACCCCCTATCCCGTCCCAGAAAAAACACACTAGGTAGATGTACAGGGCCTGAATTCGTAGAAAAAAGTTTTACCTTCACCTTCCAACCTCCATCCCAAATTTGCTCACTATCCATAGTGGGTGTAGGCCTCCCCAAAATCTCACAACGCTGTCGTAACCAAAAAAGAATGTCCTCAACATTTACACCCTCATTCTTAAACAAAACAGTAATAGTTTTAATCAAGGGCTTGGTGAGAGGAATTGCTTGAAAAGGTACCCATAATGGGTTGTTTTTAAGCGAATTATATTGGGCCCAAAACCTATCAAGGTTAGATGTATTTTTATGTTTGCTAAGAAACATAGTGCCATCATCCGAGTTTTCGGAGGTGTGGCAGCCCTCTTCCAATTCAGGCAGTGTGTTTGCAGGCGCGGCCGCAGTTCTCCAATGCCTGCAGGAGCTGTCTATGACAGCTCCAAAATGCAGTGGAGTACAGTTGAAAGGGGAAGCTACGCTTCAGTGAGCAGCTATAAGATATCACCTGCTCATGCTGCTTCCCCACACACACACACACACACACAGCACGCACCTCGTGCTCTCCCCACGCACCCACTGTGTAGCCGACGGGGTGCCCAATCCCCGTCGGCTGTGCTCGCCCCCCAAGCACAGTTACATAGGCCACGCTGGGTGCCCACCCCTGCGTGGCTGCACATTGTATAGCACCCCCGTCGGCTCCACTGTTTCTCCCCCCCCCCACAGTACAGGGTGTCACGCTGGGAGCCCACCCCAGTGAGGCAACAAATGCTATTGCCGATGGGGGTGCCCAATCCCCCGTCGGCTCCCCCCCCCATGCCCCCAGCAGCCATCCTTGTGCCATGCTGGGAGCCCACCCCAGCGTGGCAAACGTCCGTGTCATCATCTAAACAAAAAAAAACCTGTAACTTAAAATGGTCCCTGCAGTCCCTGCCCCCACCTGCACCCACCCACTGCGCACCCTGCCTCTCCACACCCCTCACCCCATACTTACCTCCGACCGCCGATCTTCAGTGGACCGAACACGCCTGCACTCTTCAAAGCCGACCGCGAACTGAGGAAATGCCGGTAAGCTGTATAATGTAATGAATAGGGTTTTTTCAACTTTGCTGCATATCTCAGGCATTTTTTGAAATTTTTGCGCCAAATTTTCAACATGGGGTTTTTGGGACCCCTTCTCATGAATGCTGTCACTGTCACAGCATTATTCGGGCCTGAAGGGTGATTTCACAGTCACTGTGCGAAATCACCTTTCGGGACTGATGAATGAAATGACACTGCCAGTGTTCATAAGGTGGGCTCTCAAGAAGCCTATTTTGAAAATTTTGTAGGCATCAAAAATAATGTTTTATACGTGCGTTGCACAGTTCCTACGCACGCTCGTAAGTTCAAGAATTTTCAATATTTTCACTCCAGATTTTCAACATTGCCATTTTACCACACCTCCTTATGAGCAGTACTGCTGTCAATTTTCACATCTTGCCCAAAATGTGTTTCCGCCCATGTAGCACACAATGGCGCAGTCGCTGTGCGAAATCAATGTATGGGACAAATTAAGAAAATCACAGTGACACTGTTCATGAGCAGAGGTCTTAAAATGGCTATGTTGAAAATTTGGTGAAAAAATCCCTAAAAATGACTGTTTTACGAGCGTGCGTTGCACAGTTCCTATGCACGCTCGTAAGTTTGTGAATTTTCAATATTTTCAATCCAGATTTTCAACATCGCCATTTTATTACACTTCCTTATGAGCAGTACAGCTGTCATTTGTCAAATCTTGCCCAAAACATGTTTCCACCCATGTAGCGCACAATGGCGCAGTCGGTGTGCGAAATCAATGTATGGGACACATTAAGAAAATCACAGTGACACTGTTCATGAGCAGAGGTCTTAAAATGGCTATGTTGAAAATTTGGTGAAAAAATCCCTAAAAATGACTGTTTTATGAGCGTGCGTTGCGCGGTTCCTACGCACGCTCATAAGTTTATGAATTTTCAATATTTTCACTCCAGATTTTCAACATTGCCATTTTATTACACTTCCTTATGAACAGTACAGCTGCCATTTTTCACATGTCGCCCAAAATGTGTTTTGCACATGTAGCGCACAATGGTGCAGTCGGTGTGCGAAAGCAATGTTTGGGACAGATTAAGAAAATCCCAGTTACACTGTTCATGAGCAGAGGTCATAAAATGGCTATGTTGAAAATTTGGTGACAAAAGTCCATAAAATGTCTGTGTTACGAGTGAGCATTGCGCAGTTTCCAAGCGCCCTCGTAAGTTCATGACTTTGTAATATTTTCAATCCAGATTTCCACCAGTGGCATTTTTCCATACTTCCTTATGAACAGTACAGCTGTCATTTTTCACAACATGGCCGAAATGTGTTTCAACACTTTCAGCGCAGAGATGCGTGGTCGCTGTGGGAAATCATTGTTTGGGACAGATAAAGAAAATCACAGTGACACTGTTCATGATCGGAGGTCCCAAAATGTCTGTGTTGACAATCTGCTGTAAAAAATCCCCAAACTAATTACATTACAGGTGTGCGTTGCACAGTTTCTATCTGCCTTCATTGACTTCACCAGTTTTTAATATTTTTACTGCAGATTTGCAACATTGCCATTTTACACCTCCCCATGAACAGTACAGCTGTAATTTTTTACATCCTGTTCAGAATGTTTTTGCACCTGTGGTGCTAAATGCCATAGTCGCTGTGCATAAGCAGCTTTCGGTTAACAAACTGATATTGCCACTGTTCATGAGGTGGGGTCACAAAAAAAAACATGTTGAAAATTTGGAGTGAAAATACCTACGAATGCCTGAGGTATTAGGGTTTCCAACCATAACGCCCAACCCTGTAGAGAATGACAGGCATCAGGGATGTGACTTGGGATTCTTGCCTGTAATGCTCATACCATTCCACACCCTGCAGCCAGTGACAGGCATCGAGGCATGCCTTGGACTCTTCGGCCCCAAAGTTCACCCCATTCTCCTATACGGCACCCATCTCACCATATTTCCTGATGGAATGGGGTGTGCATAAGGGCCAAAGACCCCAAGGCACACCATGACACTTGTCAGTGTCTGCAGGGTGGGATGTGGTGAAATGGCGTGGCCGTTATACCTGACGACCCAAAGGCACACCCCAATGTCTGTCACTCTCTGCAGGGTGGTGGTGGGGTTGGCTTCAGTTCAATACTTCACTGCCATTCCTATTACACAGCTCTGTAACTTCTACACTACCACTGCCAATGCCAGCAAGCAAACATTCGGCATTGACAAATGCTTGTTAAAGTTGACATCATAATTACCATTTCCCAAGAAAATTAGGACAAATATTTCCGATGAAAAAAATTTCATAGATTTTTTCAAGAGGGTTTTAGCCATAAATAATCTGTCAGGAGCATGTTCTAAGCCCCCGCACAACAACCGGACTGCATTCCTCCTAGGAGCAGACTCTCCAGTGGAGTGAAAAAGGTCAGCCAGTCTGAACAAGGGGGCCAGAGATGACTTTTCCTGGTGCTCAGCCAAAGCCTCTGAATTAGGGCCCATCCTAACATCTGCAGGTAAAAAAGTGTCAACAGGAGCTTCTGGTGTGGTACCTACACCAGAAGGAGCAGGAACAGTATTTAATAAAATAGCAGCATTACCCCGGGGTTTGATGGAGCTCTCCATTGATCCGGCATTGGTGGCCACAAAAGAAGTAGTTGAACACAGCCGCTGATAAGATGGGTCTTTAGGGTCAGGAGTCCAATGGCCCGAAGCCTCAGGAATCCATCGTGCTGCAGTTAGGGCCCTTTCAGGGGACCAGGAAGAGTCCTGTAATAGTAGAGCAACAGCAGGAGGTTCAGGGCTAAGTCAAATGCACTCTGTAGTTTTCCAGCGATCCAGAAAGGAAAACGTCTGCTCAGAAGTCGCCGGAGGAGCTGCCGAGCGAACTAGTGCCTCTGGGACCTTTCTACCCATACCGAGTCTGGATTTTCTATTTTTAGAAGGGTCCATAGTAGCTTGTACAGACAGCTCTGGGCACACGACAGGAACGCCGTTGTTACTGCCAGCTGCACTGACTTCTGGACATACAGCAGTAGGAGGAGGAGGAGGAACCTCGGGAATCAAACCAGCGTCTGACCGGAGTACTCGCTGTATCCGATCCGAAGAGCCACTAGACCCTGGGGACCCATCCGGCAAGGCAAGAAGTTCTGAATCAATTTCCTCCCCTTTCTTGAGCCATGCTTGTTTGCGTAGGAGGAACGCCTGATGGCGACTAAGACCAGCTTGCGCAGGAGAAGCAACAAAGGCAGCATCTACCTCCAAATCAGGTAGGTCCGTAGAAGTGGACGTAATTTCCATTCCATCAAAAATAGTCTGATCCTGTGAAAAGTCTGCTACAGCCATAGCCAGATCAACAGCCTCCTGCATCAAAAGAACAGGAGCAGAGGCCAGAGCTCCCATCCCAGCAACATCCTCTTTCTCCACACGTCCCAGTGAAGTGGCCATCTCAGCAAGACGGCCAGCAAATCCCACAGTGGAGAGTAAGGGAATTTCCCTGGTGTCCTGGCCAAATTTCCCTCATTCACTAAAAATACCACCAACAGCTTAATCTGGTTCAAGGTCAGTTGGCATTGATCTGTATCCCCCTCCCCAAGGTCGTGCCTGAAAATAGGCAGGATTTGTCTAATGCACTTACCCGGTCAACAAAAACTAACTAACTAACTAACTAAATAAATATATCCCATAGCTGACTACAAGGTGAATAAACAAATGCATTAAAAAAAAAGAAGGGCCAGTGGGGACTGTGCAGAGAGGATCAGGAAAAAGCAGATCATGTCAGACGAATCTAATAGATTTCTTTGACTGGGTGACCAAAGTAGTAGACCAGGGAGGGGCTGTGGACATGGCCTACCTAGACTTTAGCAAGGCATTTGACACAGTCCCAAACAAAAGATTAATAGTCAAATTAACTAGCCTGGGAGTGGATCCCAGGGTGGTAGCCTGGGTAAACATTGGCTGGACAACAGGACACAGAAGGTAATTGCAAATGGAGTCCACTCTGAAGAAAGAGGGGTTACTAGTGGGGTACCACAGGGTTGATATTGGGTCCAGTCCTTTTAATGTCTTCATAAGTGACATTGCAGAGGGACTGGAAGGAAAAGTATGCCTCTTTGCAGATGACACAAAGATCTGCAACAGGGTTGATACAGAGGCGTGGAAAGGATGAGAAGGGACTTGGAAAGGTTGGAGGAATGGTCAGAATATGGCAGCTAGGATTCAATGCAAAGAAGTGCAAATAATGCACCACGAAACCAAGAACCCAGGGAAGAATACACAATGGGGGAATTGTTAGCAACAACAAACAAGCATTTGTCAATGCGAGCGTTAAACGCAGGTATTTGCAGTGGTGTTTGGCACGTATGGTGCTCTTACCCTAATGCCCTGTGCGATTGCTGGTATTTGCACAATAAATTTTCAGCATGACCTTTTGTTACCCCATTGTGCGCTACATAGGCAGAAACACGTTTTGGGCAGGATGTGAAAAATGACAGCTGTACTGCTCATAAGGAAGTGTGGTAAAATGGCAATGTTGAAAATCTGGAGTGGAAATATTGAAAATTCGCAAACCTACGACCGTGCGTGGGAACTGTGCAACGCGCGCTTGTAAAACAGTCATTGTTAGGAATTTTTTCACCAAATTTTCAACATTGGCATTTTAAAACCTCTGCTCATGAACAGTGTCACTGTAATTTTCTTAATGTGTCCCATACATTGAGTTCGCACACTGACTGCGCCATTGTGAGCTACATGGGCGGAAACATGTTTTGGGCAGGATGTGAAAAATGACAGCTGTACTGCTCATGAGGAGGTGTGGTAAAATGGCAAAGTTGAAAATCTGGAGTGAAAATATTGAAAATTCGCAAACTTACGAGGTGCATAGGAACTGCATAACACAGACTCATAAAACAGTTATTTTAGGAATTTCTTCACCAAATTTTCAACACAGTCATTTTAAGACCTCTGCTCATGATCAGTGTCACTGTAATTTTCTTAATGTGTCCCATACATTGAGTTACTACCGACTGCGCCATTTATGCGCTACATGGAAGCACGCTTTTGGGCAGGATGTGAAAATGACAGCTGTACTGCTCATGAGGAGGTGTGGTAAAATGGCAATGTTGAAGATCTGGAGTGCAAATATTAAAAATTCACAACGTCTGGCGTCGTAAAGAATTACTCAACATGCCTTCATTAAAATGATCTATTTTGAATTTTTCACCAAATTTTCAACATAGCCATTTTAATACCTCTGCTAATGAACAATGTCACCATGATTTTCTTATTGCATCCCATACATTGATTTCACACACTGACTGCGCCATTGTGCGCTACATGGGCGGAAACACGTTTTGGGCAGGATGTGAAAAATGACAGCTGTACTTCTCATAAGGAGGTGTTGTAAAATGGCAATGTTGAAAATCTGGAGTGAAAATATTGAAAATTCACAAACTTACGAGCATGCGTAGGAACTGCACAACGCACGTTCGTAAAACAGTCATTTTTTGGAATTTCTGCACCAAATTTTCAACGTGGGTTTTTTGGGACCCCTTCTCATGAACAATGTCACTGTCATGGCATTATTCAGGCCCAAAGGGTGATTTCGTGCAGTGACTGACACTGACTGTGAAATCACCCTGCGGGCCCGAATAACGCCATAACAGTGACAGCATTCATAAGAAGGGGTCCCAAAAACCCCATGTTGAAAATTTGGTGCAAAAATTCCCAAAAATGCCTGAGATATGCAATAAAGTTGAAAACCCCCTATCTAGTCCATTATACAGCTTACCGGCATTTCCTCAGTTCGCGGTCGGCTTTGAAGAGTGCAGACGTGTTCCCGGTCCACTGAAGATCGTCGCTCCGAGCTCCGGAGGTAAGTATGGGGTGAGGGGGGTGTTGGGAGGCAGGGTGCATAGTGGGTGGGTGCGGGTTGTGGGAGGGCTGGGAGACTGCGTCGGGCGGTTTTAATTTACAGGTTTTTACTGTGTGCGGGGCGTTTGCCACGCTGGGGTGGGCTCAGCGTGGCGAAAGACAACTGCGGGGGCTGAGGAGCCGACACGGTTGGGCACCCGTCAGCAAACAACGTGGGACGTTTGCCACACTGGGTGGGCTCCCAGCGTGGCACCAAAAGCTTTGGGGTGGGCGTGGCGGGGAGGGGGAAGGCGCGGACGGCAGCTTCTGTATGACAGCGTGGTTTCTTTGAAGCGAAGACCACAGCTGTCTTACACAGCCCCGCACCCATTGGTGCAGGATCACCACGCCTGCTCAACTGAGCAGTGGATTGCAGGGAGAGGCACACCTCCAAGTGTGCTACTCTCCAAAAACGTTCCTTGCGTATATGCACAAGCGAACATAAAAGGAAAGGGACCTGGGGTAATCATATCAGATGACCTTAAGGTTAGCAAGCAATGTGAGAGGGCAGTAGGGAGGGCTGGGGGTATACTGGGATGCATAGGGAGAGGCATCAGCAGCAGAAAACAGGAAGTTGTTATCCCTCTGTACAGACAGTTGGTGAGACCCCATCTGGAGTACTGCATCCAGTTCTGGAGACCCCATCTCTGCAAGGACATAGACAGGATAGAGGCAGTCCAGAGGAGGGCAACTAAAATGGTGCAGGGTCTGCAAGAGAACATGTATGATGAGAGACTAAAGGAGCTTAACAAGTATATCCTTGAGGAAAGAAGGGAGAGGGGGGACATGATAGAAACTTTTAAATACCTCAGTGGAATCAACAAAGTCCAAAAGGGTAGCATCTTTCAGAAAAAGAGACATGCAAGAACAAGGGGACACAATTTAAAGATGGGGGGGGGCAGTTCAGGGGCAATGTGAGGAAGTATTATTTCACAGAGAGGATAGTGGATCGTGTAACAGCCTTCCTGAGGAGGTTGTGGGGTCTAAAACTGTGGGAGAATTCAAGAATGCATGGGACAGACATAAGGCAATTCTTGTGGGGGGTAGGAAGAAATAGGCTGTTGGTTAACTAGGATCTGCGGCCTATCCTGTAGGTAGGGAAATGGGCAGACTAGATGGGCCAAGCGGTCCTTATCTGCCATCAAAGTCTATGTTTCTATGTTTCTATCCTAAACAAGTATTTTTATTCAGTCTTCACAGAGGAAGGGGAAGGGGATGGGCCACATACAAGCAACAGGGGCACTGGAGAGGGGGGAGGTAGACACAACTCCCTTTACAGTTCACAGAGTTCTGAATTGACTTTTAAATCTGAAAGTGGACAAAGCTATGGAGCCAGAGGTGATACACCCAAGGGTACTCAGTGAGGTCAGAGAGGAACTGGCTGCACTTCTGACAGTCTTTTTAGCAATTCAATGAAAACTATATATGTGGTTCAAGAGGACTGGAGGAGGGTAGATGTAGTCCTGTTTCACCAACGTGGTAGCAGGGAGGAGGCTGGTAACTACAGGACAGTCAGCTCGACATTGATAGTGGGGAAGCTAATGGAGTCACTTCTATAGGAAAAGATTTGTGGAATACTTTGAATCCACCAGGTTACAAGATGGGCTGGCAGTATAGCCTAGAGGTTAGAGTAACAAGCTGTGAACAAGCTTAATACATCCAGCAGACCAAACCTGGGTTTGATTCTCACAATCTCCACTTGCATACTGTGTGACTATGAGCAAGTCACTTAGTTGCCAAGTGCTCCCAGGTCGCCCCTGAAAACAGGCACTTGTGCCCAGTGGGCCTTACCCAGTTACCAAAGACTAAAATAAAAAGTAAAAAAGACCCAAGGCAACACAGATTAATGGGGGGAAGGTCATGTCAGACAAATCTGATAGATTTCTTTAACAGAGTGACTAGAGAAATGGATCAGGGTTGGGTGGTGGACGTGGCCTACTTAGATTTCAGTAGGGCTTTTGCCACTATTCCACATGGGAGGCTCAACAGGAAACTGGGCAGCTTAGGGATGGGTCCAAAGCTAGTAAACTGGGTAATAAATTGGTTAAGGGGTAGGTGACAGAGAGTGATAGTAAACAGAGTTCATGCTGAGGAAGGGAGAGTGACCAACAGGGTGCCACAGGGCTCAGTACTGGTACCAGTCCTTTCTAATATCTTTATAAGTGACATTGCAGATGAGTTGGAAATGAAGGTCTGCCTTGTTGAGGATGACACCAAAACCTGCAATAGCCATTATTGCAGTGTATAGAAAGTTAGTGAGCTGTTATGGTAATGAAGTGCTCTGCTATGTATTAGGGTTGTCAGAACAGGTTCGGCAAAGATTCGAACCCTCCTCGAACCCTGGTGTTCGAGTTCTAACTTAGAACTCGAACACTAACTAGCGATTCATAAAGGGTTCGAATCACCCCTTTGAATGCGAGGGCAATGACAGATGAGTAAACAACACGAGCAGCGGGATCTGTGGGGTATTTAAAGAGATGCGCCACGAGGAGGCGCCATTTGACTGAGGATCGCCGCGGAACAGGGCAGCAGCAGCAGGCAGCACCAGCAAACTGTAGCAAAAGCGGTTAGCGCGTCCGCTACTCTTGTCCAGTCGTGGCACTTCTTCTCCTGTGAGACCGAGAACAAGAAAAAAGCTAAAAATCGGGGAGAACTAGGGGCCAGTTCAGGACAGAAGGAGGGAATGGGAGGGATTAATCAAGATTGGGGAAGGGACTGGGGAATAGGGAGGGATTGATGAGACCAATATCAGGAGGACTGGAGGAGGACCCGGAGAGAGACTAAAAAAAAATAAGAAGACTGAAGATTATAAGAACCTTTGTGAATGTGAAATGTGATTATTTGAAACTGCAGCACACTGCACACTCAGCAGCTGCCAGCAACAAGCATACAAGGGGGGCAAAAAAGGCAAATAAATCTTTCTGAACCCTAGTGTGTGTGTCACAGAGAGAAGCCCAGTGTGTGCCCCTTGACTGCACTGTACTGTACCCTACCAGTGTGTGTTAGCAGAGAAGCCCAGTGGCCAGTTGTGTGGTGGCATTAACCTTACATGACAGAAGCGTGGGGGCAAAACAGGCAAATAAATCTTTCTGAAGTAACCTAGTGTGTGTGTCACAGAGAGAAGCCCAGTGTGTGCCCCTTGACTGCACTGTACTGTACCCTACCCAGTGTGTGTTACAGAGAGAAGCCCAGTGGCCAGTTGTGTGGTGGCATTAACCTTACATGACAGAAACGTAGGGGGGCAAAAAAAGGCAAATAAATCTTTTGAAATAACCCTAGTGTGTGTGTCACAGAGAGAAGCCCAGTGTGTGCCCCTTGACTGCACTGTACTGTACCCTACCCAGTGTGTGTTACAGAGAGAAGCCCAGTGGCCAGTTGTGTGGTGGCATTAACCTTACATGACAGAAACGTAGAAATATAATTCTCATTCCCTGGTTTGCGTATGTGACTCTGCCTCCTGTGGTCAGCCCATCACCCTGCTGCTGTGTGCCCTTTGACTGCACTGTACCCTACCCAGTGTGTGTGTTACAGAGAGAAGCCCAGTGGCCAGTTGTGTGGTGGCATTAACCTTACATGACAGAAACGTAGAAATATAATTCTCATTCCCTGGTTTGCGTATGTGACTCCGTCTCCTGTGGTCAGCCCATCACCCTGCTGCTGTGTGCCCTTGACTGCACTGTACCCTACCCAGTGTGTGTGTTACAGAGAGAAGCCCAGTGGCCAGTTGTGTGGTGGCATTAACCTTACATGACAGAAACGTAGAAATATAATTCTCATTCCCTGGGTTGCGTATGTGACTCCGTCTCCTGTGGTCAGCCCATCACCCTGCTGCTGTGTGCCCTTGACTGCACTGTACCCTACCCAGTGTGTGTGTTACAGAGAGAAGCCCAGTGGCCAGTTGTGTGGTGGCATTAACCTTACATGACAGAAACGTAGAAATATAATTCTCATTCCCTGGTTTGCGTATGTGACTCCGTCTCCTGTGGTCAGCCCATCACCCTGCTGCTGTGTGCCCCTTGACTGCACTGTACCCTACCCAGTGTGTGTGTTACAGAGAGAAGCCCAGTGGCCAATTGTGGTGGCATTAACCTTACATGACAGAGCATAGAAATATAATTCTCATTCCCTGGTTTTGCGTATGTGACTCCGTCTCCTGTGGTCAGCCCATCACCCTGCTGCTGTGTGCCCCTTGACTGCACTGTACCCTACCCAGTGTGTGTGTTACAGAGAAGCCCAGTGGCCAGTTGTGTGGTGGCATTAACCTTACATGACAGAAGCGTGAAATATAATTCTCATTCCCTAGGTTGCGTATGTGACTCCGTCTCCTGTGGTCAGCCCATCACCCTGCTGCTGTGTGCCCTTTGATTGCTATGTGTATGCCTATGCCCAGCAGCCCAATCATTCTGTAAGCCTTGAACCTGGGATCCTTTAGTTGCAAACTGTCATATTCTTCAATTACTTTCAGTCCACGTATCACAGTGTCACACAACAAAATAAAATTTTGGAGTTGTAACCAGTGATTACAGATCACATGCTTTGTTACACAGGAATTGTTTGGGTGTTGGTGTGTTCACTGCAGTATACTGGACTGGTAGTACTGGTACTTACTGTCTGTTATGGCTGACACCAACATAGATGAAGCATTTAGTGCTGGTGTTGGAGCAGGTGTTGGTGGTAGTGGTAATCCTGGTGCTAACAGAAATAACCAAAATGTTTCACGTGATAAAAATTCAACAAACAGCAAAAGAGCAACAGTGAAGTGTGGTAAAGGGGGACCTTTTAAGAAAACCTGTACAGCTGCTGGGGTCACACGGAGAGGCACCATAAGGTATGCTATTCATGCCGTTAAGATCCCTGTGACTAGCAGCAATAATGCAAGTGACAGTGAGTCCCTCTCTGACTCAGACAGTAGCTCGTTGTCTCAGTCCCACACTGTTGTGTCTCGTGACAAATCATTACTTCCTCAACAAAGTGAAATGAGCAAGTCTGCTGACAATGAATCAGGTAGTGCACTTGCAAATACATCCAGCACTGTTGGCAATGAAAAGGACATATCCATTGAATCCACCACTTCTGTGTTGGCCAGCAATGAAAATCCATCAGAGTCTTCTGTCCACTCTTCTAGCACCAAGGAGCATGTCCCAGGTTCTGTTAGGACAGGTGACAAGACACAAACAGTCTTTAGCTATCTTCCTAGCACTCGAACAAAATCTGTCACATCTGAGGTGTGAAATTATTTCTCAGTCAGTAAAACTGATCCATGCAGAGCAATTTGTTCCCTGTGTAAACAGAGTGTAAGCCGTGGTAAAGTTGTGTCATGCCTTGGCACTACAGCTCTTAAACGCCATCTGAAAAAGCATTTGGTTTTGCTTGATCATCCAAAACCAAAACCCATGTCCTCCATCTTCCAGACCGCATGTGAGAAGGGTCAGGATCAGAATCTGAAATGGATACTGAATTGTCTGAACTTGATGCGGGCAGAACCACTGCCAGCCCTAGGATCACTGTTACCACCAATGCCAGCACCATTAGTACCAGTTGCACATCCAGTGATGGCACTGAATGTATAAGTCTAGTCCACCATCTCTGCGTCCATCTGCCCACCGAAGCACGATGTATAATAAACCAGCAGGAACATGTTGCAAACAGCTAACACTGTCTCAGGCATTTGAAAGGAAGAATACCTTTACTAGAAATCATCCAAAGACCCTTCATCTTAATCACCGAATTGGTGAACTGTTGCGACCCTTCTCCCATACTCTTTGGTAGATCATGAGGATTTTAGGGAGCTCATGACATTAGAAACCTGGTACAATGTTCCTCATCGAAGGTACTTTTCCTATGTTGAAATACCAAACATTTATCAGGCTTTAAAAGCGACAGTGATGCTTGCACTTAAAACTGCAGAGGGTGGGGTTATTCATGTCACAACAGATATGTGAACCAGCACTCAAAACATAGATTACATGTCCCTTACTGCTCATTGGGTCACGTTTTCTTGTGCTTCTTCAAAAACAAAGACACCCCAAAGATGGCGCTGCTGCATATAAAGAAGTTTGGGCAAAGTCATACTGCTGCAAACATCTTGCAGGAACTAAATGACCTCCTTGACAAATGGGTTTATTCTCACAGTCTAAAATGTGACTTCATAGTAAGTGACAATGGAGCCAACATCTTAAAAGCAATACAGGATGGAGGATTTCTGCATGCTTCTTGCTTTGCACATTGCTTACACTTAATTGTCAGGATTTCTCAGCAACGAAACACAAGTGGATGGTATGATTGCTGTTTGCAAAAAATTGTGACTCACTTTTCACATTCAACCAAGGCTATACGGACATTGTCCGAACTGCAAAAAAACACAAGCTGCCCCAGCAAAAGCTGATTCAAAATGTTTGCACTCATTGGAACTCAACGTTTTATATGCTGCAGCGCCTCTTGGAGCAAAAGCAAGCTGTACATGAGTACTGTTCCAGTTACATTATTGGAGATGGCATTATGCTGTCTGTGCTGCAGTGGAAATTAATGGAGACAGTGTGCTGTATCCTAGCTCCTTTTGAGACAGCTACAAGGGACATGTCTTCTGAAGGTGCATCTGTGAGTCAGGTTATCCCACTCATAATGCTCATTTCACATCATCTTAGTGTTCTAAATCTACAAATAGAAAAAGACAGATCTGAGCGCAGACAACATGTCGCCTATATCATGGGAATCTAGTAAAGAAAGAATGCGAGCGCTTCAAAACCAATGACAAATTAGTTGCAATGACGAAATCAAGACACTACATCCTTGCAACTCTCTTAGATCCCAGGTTCAAGGCTATACATCTTCCAAAAACAGATGATATAGAGCAGTACAAATGTATGTTGCTAGATGAGCTGCAGCACTCACAGAGTCAAACACAGACACGCACAGTACCATCAGGTTGTCATCACCACAACATGCAGGTTCATCTTCACAAAGGGATACAGAACTGGAAAAGTCACCAAACATTAACAGTAGTTGTTCCACAACTGCCACTTCTTCAGCCCTTAGTAGCAAGCTAAATCTGTGCAAAACCTTTCCCAAATTGCTGCCATACCAGCTGCTTCTGCTGATTCCTCTTCTGAGCGGTCTCTGTCCAACATGGTAGACAGTTACCTGCAAGAACTGCCTATTCCTATTGATGCATGCCCTTTTGAATACTGGAGATCAAAAAGTCAATTTGGACAGAGCTGTATGATGAAGCCTGTAAATATCTTGGTTGTCCTGCAACAAGTGTCTCTTCAGAAGCATGTTTAGTACAGCTGGCAATATTGTGACAGACACCAGAAATAGGTTGCTGCCAGAAAATGTACACGTTAACTTTTATTAAAGTTAATAAGTCAAGATTTCGTATCCCTACAAGAGTATACAAACTGATCCTGAAGTGATTGATGTTGTGGATGTTGATGGTGATGATGACAACTCAGATGGTGGTGGCTGGTAAAAATACTGTGTGGAGAGTCTCTCTGCACCAAAAAGGAAACTTTTACAGACTGTGATGACTTTGGTTGTCGTCTCTCTCCTTTCTCGATCTACTACCTTGGACTATATACCCCCCAAAACTTTCACCATTTCATGGCAAACTGTTTTGTAGCTAGGGTCTAAACTAAAGTCAACAAGTTTTATATACAGGGCAATTTTAACATCAGTGGGAACAGGCCCAAATTTGGCATAAAGGGACACTGTCACGTTAATCCTTTCTGTATCATATTATTTATAGTTAAAGTGCAAACATGTATTTTGGATTTACCTTCTGTGACTTTGTGGTGCATCAGCATGGGCTGGGACAGGAGGCGGTCTATTTTCAATTTTAAAGAGGACAAAACAATGAGTTCTAATTGGTAGCTGTTTATTATTTTTTCAATTACAGAAATGTTAGCCATAAACGAAAAATGGATGCTAGTACATGGGTGAGGGTTGTGGGTTGGTTTAACATGGGTGTAAGGGTGGCATGGGTGCTACTGCACAGATGAGGTGGTGGAAGAAAAGTGGAATGGGTGATGGGGTGAAAGGTGGGTGTTGTTTTAGTTCTTTCATTTACAGATTCGTGATCAGCTGGGATGGTGAGGAAAAAAATGATGACAGACCGAACCTACTGTACACATAATATATATTCTTATTAAATACATTGCAAACTGCTGCCACCTAGCACAGTTGTCCTGTCCCCTTTAAAAAAAGAATAAAGGAATCAGAAATAAAAGAAAATCTGCATCAGCAGTTTTCACAGAATGTGACGTATCATAGTGTTTTTGCTTTATAAGTAGTGATAATTTGATACATAATGGGGTTGACAGACGCTGTCCCTTAAACATCACATGCCAACTGCTGCAGCTACATAAATGTTCCTTAGTATGTGGTGAGAAACCACTGTTTTTATTTATGTGACTGAAATACAGATTTTATTGAAGTATCAGCTGCAAATGCATCATCTTAGAATTTTGTATGTATGACTTGAATTTGCCAACAAAATGTTGGTATATGTATGCATTACCTTAGAAAATTGCATGCATTTGCCAGCAACAATGACTGGCATATTTTTATTAAGAACAAAAGACACAGCACCAACACTTCAAAATGTACTGTATTGTGCGTTTTAACTGATAGCATCACAGTACAGAAGCGTCATGCAGGACAAAACAGTTTAAACAGACAAAAGGACCTTTTGTCTGTTTAAACTATTTTATCCTGCATACATTCTGCTAATGATCTATCAGCGCACACTAATATATTTGAAGTGTTAATGCTATCTTTATTCTTATGCTCAACTTTTCACAGGCACAACTTAGGATTGGAGCAGCCTTCTTGGGGTTTCTGCAAATATTTTTTTATTCCAATGTCTTGACTGAATATGTTATGACATAATATGTTTTGTAACAGTTCCACATGTTGCTGCTGTAGTACTTGGCTTGACTTTGTTATAAAGCTTTCTTTTAAACATAGCAACTTTTGATTCACTCATTTAAAACAGAAAGCAGCAAATAGCTGAAATTAGGTAATATCAGTTATTTTTTCTCTAATTCATGACGATGAGTATATATAGCTAGTACATAAATGGCTAATGTGCCTCTTTCTTTAGCTTAGGAACTATGATGCAGCTGCAGCAGGAAAACTTTTAACATATGGGTGGGTGGGTGGGCCTGTTACGTATTAAGTTGCTGACTTTAGCAAACAGAAGAAACTATAGATAAACCTAGTTGTATTCCTATCAATGTCACACAAGATAATTTCTCCCCCTTATTTTGAACAGTTTTTCCTTTACATGTATTTTATTACTATCTTCGTTACTTGCAGCACAATAAAAAAATAGGGTTCGAGTTCTAAAAAGTTCTAAAAAAGATTAGAACACTCGAACTTTTTCCAAAGTTCTAGACTAGAACTAGAACCCAGAACTTCAGAGGGTTCTGACAACCCTACTATGTATAGTCTCTTACTGGACCTCAATTCTGCTGCCTCACACCACAGGCATGAGACACTGGACATAGACTCCACTGTAGTATTGAGAACTGGTGATGTGTAACCTAGATTGGCAAGGAACCAGTATTGCTTTTTGACCACACAGGTGTTAGGGGATAGGGAGAGGGGTGTCTACAGGATACCAGGGATGGCACCATATATAAGGATCAGTTGTGAGGAGGGCACTGGACCACCAGGGGCAACCTCTGAGGGCTGAAAAAATTAAAAAGCACAGTCCATAAGTGGGCCATAAGGTATGGGTTGTGGTTGTGGTGGACAATTATGATGGTTGCACCTCCTGCCAGAGACATTTTGGCAGGGTACTGCACTATGCTACTTGGGCAATGACATGCCCAAATGTTTATGGGTGCCACAGTGTAAGTGTTTGTGGTCAAATCCTTGTCAGTCACCACAAATACCTTAAGGCCCCCATTTGCACTGCATCTTAGATGCTGAGATGACTCCTTCCAAGTGGCTAATATTAGACTTTGTGTACGGCAGCTTCACTGTTGCCAGTACAGGAAGCCTCTATACACCCCCATAAAGTCTGCTACCCTTGACTGTGACTGTGTATCGGTTCACCAATGTTTTCCCACACATAGTACATACATTACATACAGTATTACTGTGATTCTAGCTGGGATTTAGTGGTATAAATCAAACTGATTTTTGTCCCTGACCCCTGAAATTACTCACTTCTTTGTGTGGGCAACACTGCGAAGGGAGTAACACCCTTGACTGGAATCCCAAGGCCAAGAACTCCACTGTAATTCTTTATTTGAAGTCCTGAACTTCTTGACAATGCCTGCATTCAAACTCAGCTTTGTGGTAACAAAGAGTTTCCACTCTACAACAATAATGTAACGAGTCACTACACTGAGTCCCATACATGGAGGGCATTTACAATACTGCTCACACTAAGCCACAGGTCTGCATCATGGGCAAAAGCCAAATGTTTAATTCTGAAGACTCCAGTGGTGCTGCAAGATCGATAACTAAGAATGAGCTTTCTGTAATTGTTCTGTGTTCCTGAAAGTGGCACATGTGCTGAGTTGGGACTGGTGATATGTTCAAGGGTAGATTTTGCATGAGGATTGATCTGTCACTCAGCACGCCTAGATAGCAAACTGTGCCATTCTTGCATGGTCTTTCATTATGTTTGCTATTGTCTACAGCTGCACACACATCAGGGCCCGGTTCTGCACTATTAGTTACAGCTGTGCTGACATGGAAATCTAGTACAGGGTCTCTCAGTTTCTCATTTCTGGTCTGGGAGTGATTAAGGTTAATGGAAAAATGGCTCAAAACTGAGCACATTACCACAAAAGACGCTCACTAGGGGAGGCAAGTAGTGTAGTCACCATCTGTGTGACGGTAAATGGTATAGAACATACAGCTGATCCTGTACTGCACCAGTCAAGCAGTAGGGTCCTCTGTGATCTGTGATGGAAACTGCTGCAGCATCAGCTAATGAGGTGGCGGAGAGGGCAGGAGGCATATATTCTGTAGCAGTCAAGGGCAGGCTTGCTTGAATACAGAGAGTAATCCACGACACTTTTTAGAGATTGACAAATTTCTTTTAACTCCACATTATTCATATTTTGCTTGTGAAACAAGAGATGAGCACTGTAAGCCAGCACTCTGTTTTTCCACATAATAGGTGCAGTTTGGAAGAGAGCAGTGAAGTGAAGCAGTGAAGACTTCCACCCCCCACCCCCCCAACTCCACCATTAAGCCTTTGTTTTGACCTGGACACCACTTAACTCTTTGATGAGGGTAGATTCTAGTCTAAATGTCCACTGAAAACTTTCCTTTTCCTATGTTTTCTGTTTTCTTTCCTCACTGATTTTCACCTTCATACTTCTTCTTCCTCCTCACTGATGAGAGCAATGCCAGCCCTCCCCATCTGAGGTGTGCTACCTTTTGACAGCTGCCTATAGCCCAGCCTCCCCTGATGCAGCGAGTGACATCTGCTTCCTAGCTCCGGTCTCCTGCACAGCAGTGTAATGTAATGCCATTGCATAATCAGGGTAGCCCCTTTTCCTCCTTTTTTATTGGACCCTTCAACAACAATCAGAGTCAATGGGGCTGCACCCTTCCTTCAGCTGGGAGAGCAACTATATAAAGCCAGTGGCAATACCGATAGTTGGTTGGTCAGCGAGGGGGGTGTAAATAACTGGCAGCATCCATTCACCCTTCCCAGGAGCTGAATGATATCTCTGAATTCCAATTGGACCCAGCATTGGAGTGTGGATCTCATATATGAACTTGTCCTCCCCTGTTGCCATAGGCCAAATTTTGAGGTCATTTTCTCCAGGGTTTCTCTCTCTGTCACCTCATTTTCATCTCTTTTTATGTTTGCCCTTGTGCTTGTGCAAACATATTGATATGACAGTGGGTTTTGAGAAGTGTTTCACTGTCAGTCCATTGCAGGGCAGTCTGCAAGGGGCTCAACAGTGCCAGACCAATCATCAGCCAGGCTGATTATGACTCTGTTCTGGTCTTGCTGGGTGGAAACTTCATATAGCTCACAGAAAAGAATCAGCTGAATTGTAGGGTGGTTCTTTGCTTTGATATGCATAATGCAGCCCAGCAAGCAGAGCTGATCAGTGTCATGATCAGCCTGCTGTGGTCACCCCAGTGTAAAAACATTCCCTCCCACCCTCTGCCAAGTATCCCTCCCACCGCCTTTTGCTTACTCCTTCTTAGTTCTCTCACACCTGGGGTGCCCAATCCTCGGTGCTAGTTACTACCCCCCCACCCTGGTGTCGCCAAACATAACACCAACACTGGGAAAGAAAACCATCCCTTGCAGTCTTTTTTTTTATATTTGTACACATTGTAAAAAAAACTGTCCATTGATGTTTGTTGCTGCCATTACCTTTCCCCTCACCTAATCCTCCTGATCAGCACACACCATCACACATTCCCCCTTATTTTAAGTTTTCCAACACCTGGGTGCCCAGTCCCCAGCTCCGGCTAGTAGCCCCCACCCCACTCGTCTTCACTGTGTGACAGTGGGGAGCCCACCTTGGTGCCGCAAGACATAACACCAACACTTGGGTGCCCAATCCCCAGTGTCAGTACCTGAAATAAAGAAAAACATTCCCTGTAGTCTTTTTTGGATTTTTTTTACACCCTGTAAAAAAGAAAACTGTCCATTGATGTCTGTTGTGCTGCTGGCACACCATCACCATTACCTTCCCCACATATGACCCTTCCACTCAGCACCCACCCATGGTAGTCTGTCAAGATATCGAGTACGGAATGACGAGTAGTCATAACAGCACACAAATTACAGTGAGTGCCATATCAGTTACTGACAGTTCCCCCCTTCCCGAGGTTAACCCCTCTGGAGTTGTTATATTAAGTAAGGGTGTGAGGGGGCATAGCTTCCCCACAAGGGGGTGTGGTGGACGAAGGCCCCCCATCAAATAGAAGGTATCCAATACAGCATTCACTGTAATGTAGTGCCATTTTGCACCTCGCCATTCCCGTATTCGCTATCTTAACATGGAACCCCCACACACCACCCTTTACTTACCTATTGTACCAGGAGTCCAATGTCTTAATTCCCTCAGGACTGGAGACATATCTTCACTCTTCAATGCCAGACCGGGAACAGAGGAAATCAGATATGTGGTTCAATGCATTTCAATGGATTTTGAACTTGTCCTCATAAATGGGTAATTTTTGAATATTTTTTTCCAAAATGTTCAACATGGCCTTATTGGGACCACACCTCATGAACAAGGGCAGTTAAGACATGCAAATCCATCCTGAAAGGTGATTTCTTGGTCATTGTGCAAAATAACCTTTTGGCAGGATTTGAAAATTTTCTTCACCCTTGTTCATGAGGTGGGAACATAAGAAATCTATTTTTTAATTTGGGATGAAAACATTAAAATAAAAAAAAGTTATGAGCGTGCATTGACATTTTTCAGTGCACACTCATAACTTTTGTAATTTTCAATATCTGGATCCAGAATATTTTATATAGCCATTTTTTCACACCCGCTCATGAATGGGACAGCTTTCAGTTTTCAAATACTGGCCAAAATGTGTTTCCACACTTGTGCAAAATCTCCTTTCAGTCAGGATCTGAACATTTTCTCCAACTTGTTCATGAAATGGGATCATAAGAAGGCTATGTTGAAAATATGGTGTAACGGGGGCATGGCCAGCAGCCAGTGAGAAAAGACACTCCTTTTGCTGCTCTTAATTGAATTGTATTAAACTGATTAAAAACACATTTGTTTAGTGATCTTGAAGCAAATTATTCCTACAGCTCGGTAGCAGAAATTGTCTAGTTGTCTCCAGTGAGCTCAGCAGAGCCTTATAGAATGGAAAGACTTAAACAGGACCAATCAAAGGAGCTGGGGAAGGCAAAGGACCTGTGCCCTCCTCATCTGGTTCCAAGGGTGTTTTGCCGATAGACTAGCACTCTGGGGATCTGAAGGCCACAGTTCATGCCATTTTGGAAGCAGTGCAGAAACTAGATTAAAAAAGTGGATTCTATCAATAACGGGCTGACTCACGTGGAAACTAAGATTACTAAGCTGGAAACTAGCCATAATACTATTTCCGACAAAGTTACCAAATCAGCCACAGTGGTTGACTGAGTCCTTAAAGAAAATAAGCTACTTCAATCCATACTTGAGTACCTGGAAATTAGGGCATGCACATGGCATCTTCATTTTCTGGGAGTTCCAGAAGGACTTGAGGTCTCAGTTTCACTTCAATATATGCAGAACTTGTTATTTTAACTTTTTCAAATGCCAATAGACTCTCTTCTCTACTGAGCCCATAGAATTACTCACAATCCAAACCTTCCACACACTCTCCTGGTCATTACCTGTGGGGCCCATGTCTGAGATTTACTGTTAGAAAAGGTGAAAAATGTGGGGCCATTAACCTTACCTGATGGGACTACCATCTACTGTTTCTCAGACCTCAGCTATGCTATGGGCATCAGGTGTCGTGGATCTGATGCTGTTCATGGTGGTCTGAGAGATCTAGAAATAAACCATGCCTTTCAACTCCCAGCTTGCCTTAAGATTGTTTATGTGGGCAAAGTATTCCTCTACAATGAAGCAGCAGTTGCTGAATGAAATTTGAAAGCCATCCATGTGGACTTTGTTAATTAGCACCACGAGAAAGATTCAGGAAAGCATACTTCTGAGACCTGAAAATCAGCACTGCGCACAACACAATTTCTTTTTTCCCTCCATAGTTTGGAGAGGTTTTCTAATTACATCCTGAAAATATTTATAATCTTGGAACAGTTAAAAATGCATATATTTTAAAGCACTCAGGGCTAGTAAATACAGCAGTTAGTCATCACCAGTTATAGTTCTTACATGGAGTTATGTGGCGCAGGGGGTTCTTTCAATAGTCAAGTCAAGTTTTACTGATAGGAATGTATTTACATCAGTTTATTAATGGATTAAATACAGCTTGTTGTTTATCGGTGGCTGGGTTAAGTGGCAGCTATTTATTTCGGCAGTGTCTGTACATTTATGAAAGGGGTTAATTCCCCGAACTATGGTTATTAACATTGGCTCCAGGACCACGTCTGTTATGGAAGAGAATCTCTTGGTATTTTAGATGACATATTATGCTTAGGTCATCCATGGTCATGCTGCAGTGGCTTTCTTGGTACTCATATTGGACAGCCTACAGAGACATTCCGATCAACCCGAAAGTGTTGTGCCAGTGAATGATGGGACCTGTATTTCCTACCATAACATTTTCAATGTCATGTATCCTATACTTGGAATCAATATTTTGTAAGTGATGCTAGGAAAGGAGGGCAGGATGGGAGAAGGGGGAAAGGGTGGAAGGTGATTACCCTTAATGCTAGGAGCCTTGGGAGGAAAACTGCAGAGTTACAGGTTCTCATGGCAGAGGGAGAGGTGGACATTGCAGCCATCACAGAAACATGGGCCACCCAATACAATGACTGGGACCTGTCTGTAACAGGGTACAGGTTATTTCGTAGGGACAGGGTAATTGGGAAAGGAGGGTGGCACTATATGTGAAGGAAGGACTGAAGTGTGTAAGGGAGGAAGGGGAGGAGGGTAGTACAGAGTCACTTTGGGTGCAAATCCAGGATTCCAAGAATAGGATTCTTAGAATGGGAGTGGTGTACAGGCCACCATCTCAGATGGAGGAGTTAGACAGGGAACTAGCGGGACAGATCAGGAGGACCTGCGAGAAGGGTAATGTGGTGATTGTGGGGGACTTCAACATGCCAGGAGTGGACTGGAGCACAACAACAACCAGGAACAGAAGGGAGCAGGTACTGCTGGATGCCTTCCAGGACAGCTTCCTGCTGCAAATGGTCAGTGAACCAACCAGGTTAGGAATACCCTTGACCTTGTGCTGGCAAATGGGGACTTTGTGAGAGAACTTACAGTGGAGGAACCGCTGTCAGGGAGTGATCACCACTCAGTATGGCTCACATTGGATATGGGCAAGGAAGGAGTGGAATCTGGCACAAGAGTGCTGGACTTCAGGAGGGCCGGCTTTGGGAGGATGGAAGTGGTAAAGGGTACCTGGCCAGAATTCAATCTAGTATGGACACTAGCCAGAGGTGGGAGCTCATAAAGCTGGGGATAGTGGAAGCAACCAAAACCTGTTGCAAAGCCCAGAGCAAGAAGGCTGGGGCTAGAAACCCGAGCTGGTTGAGCAGGAGGTCATGGAAAAAGTAAGAAGGAAAGGACTGCCTTTAGGAGTACAAGAAACAGGAGGGGGAGGACGGGAGGTACTTGACAGAATCGAAGGAGGTGACAAGGGCAGTGAGGGGAGCCAAAGCATCTCACAGACTCAGGCTGGCACAAGGCATTAGAAGGGAGAAGGACTTCTTCAAGTACATCAGGGAGAAAAGGAGCTGTAAGGACCCATAGTAAGGATAAGGAAGGAGGGTTGGGTGGAAGCAGGGTGCGATAAGGCAGAAGCATTAAATGAGTACTTCTGCTCAGTATTTACTAAAGAGAAGGGGTGACACCCAAGGTGGGAGAAATGGCAGAAGCTGGGGGGAAGTGGTGACAGATGGAAATCTGGAGGCAGAAGTTCAGAGGGTTTGAAGGCACTGAGGGTGGACAAGGCCAGGCCCAGATGGCATCCACCCAGGTACTGAAGGAGCTGGCAGAGGTCACTTGCAGGACCTTTGGCAAGACCTATTTAATATCACTCCATTGAGGTGTGTGCCCTCAGGACTGGAGGATGGCTCATGTGGTGCCCCTCCACAAGAGTGGCCCCAAGGATGAACCGGGAAACTACAGACCAGTGAGCCTCACATCCATCGTGGGTAAGCTAATGGAGACTATCCTGAAGGAGAGGCTGGTGGCTCTCCTAGAGGCCAAAGGACTACAGGACAGCAGACAGCATGGCTTCATACGTGGCAGATCCTGCCAAACCAACCTGGTCGAGTTCTATGACTGGGTAACTAGGCAACTGGACAGGGGCCATGCAGTGGATGTCCTGTATCTGGACTTCAGTAAGGCATTCGAATAGGTGCCGCATGGAAGGCTGGGAAGGAAGTTAGTAGGCACAGGGGCGGGTGCAAAGCTGGTGAGCTGGGTAAGGAACTGGCTTCAGGGAAGGCAACAGAGGGTGGTGGTGGGTGGGGAGCTCTCACACCCAAGGGCAGTGACAAGTGGTGTTCCACAGGGCTCGGTGTTGGGACCAGTGTTGTTTGGGATATTCATTGCAGACATATCATGGGACATCAAGAGCAAGATCAGTCTGTTTGCTGATGATACCAAGGTAGGCGCGGTGGTGGATGACCTAGGGGATGGCAGGAGTTGCAGAATGATCTGGCAAGCTTGAAACCTGGTCAGACACCTGGCAACTGGGGTTTAATGCCAAAAAGTGCAAGGTGCTGCATTTTGGGATGAAGAACCCAAGGAGGAGTTACCAGCTGGGGGGAGTGCAGCTAACCCAGACAGAGGAGGAGAAGGATCTGGGTGAGCTCATTACAGGGTAAATGAACAACTCAGCACAATGTAGGAAGGCAGCTGCAAAGGCCAACAAAATGCTGGGTTGTATTGCAAGGGGTATATCCTCGAGGAGGGAGGAGGTGATTCTGCCACTGTATAGGTCATTAGTTAGACCACACCTGGAGTACTGCGTGCAGTACTGGCGCCCGTATCTGAAGAGGGACATTAAGTTACTGGAGGGGGTACAGCGCAGGGCGACAAAGATGATCAAGGGGCTGGGGGACTTATCATACGAGAGGAGGTTGAAGGAGTTGAACATGTACTCACTGGAGGAGAGGAGGGACAGGGGTGACATGAGTGAAACCTTTAAATACATGAAAGGAATAAACAAGATGGGTACAGAGGGGCTGTTCAAAGTAAGGGAGGGGAGGGCCACCAGAGGCCATGATATGAGACTGGAGGGAGGAAGGTTCAGGAGGGAGATGAGGAGACACTTTTTTACAGAGAGGGTGGTGGCTGGGTGGAATGTGTTACCTGCAGAAGTGGTATGCAGTAGAACAGTGGACTGCTTCAAAAGGGGATGGGACAGGACAAGGGGGAGGGTTAATGAAGGGGAAGGGTGGAAGGGAGGGGCAGCTGCAGAATAAGGGGTGCTAGCTGCACATTCGAGCAGACTTGATAGACCTCTAGGCCTTTATCTGCTGGTAAATTTCGTATGTTCTTATGTTCGTAAGTTTATTATAAATTAATTAACGTAAAGTTAAAAAAAATAAAATTTGGTGTAACAATATTAGAAAACAACAGTTATGAGTGTACATTGACATTTTTCAGTGTACACGCGTAACTTTGTAAATTTAAATATTTTGACCCCAGATTTTCAACATTACCATTTTTTCACACCTGTTCACCCCAGGAACATCACAGCTGTCATTTTTCAAATCCTTGCCAAAATGTGTTTTCACATTTGTGGTGCAAAATGACATTTCATCCACTATTTTATAAATGACACCTGTTATAGTCATGTTATATAAGGCTATACACTCCAGCCACCCAGTTTGTTAACTTTTGGTACTGCTCGAGATGCATTCCAAAGGTGTGACCTAATGAAATCCAGTCCCAATTTGGAACTTGAGTTTTATTTTGGAAAAACTGTCCTTGGCTCCTTTTAAGCCAGTCGTGGCTTGTGACTTATGCGTTCTTTCTTGGAAAGCATTATTTTTAGTTGCAATAACTTTTGCTTAAAGGATTTCAGAGCTACAGGCCCTGAAAGTGATGTCAGACTCCCCATTAAGCTCTTAGAAAATGAATAATTGTATGAGTGTGTAAATTTGTGTAAATGTGTAAAGGTCAAATTATTAACTGTATAAATCTGTGTAATTGTTTAACGGTCTAATCACATACTGTAAGCTGTGTTCAATTTATCTCTATCTGGTTGCCTGTGTTGTTGATCTTGCTGTAATTTTTGTTGCTTGTACCCCTCCCCCCACCCCAGGATGGATTTGGAAATGAGCAGTTGCTGCTCAGTGTGCTTTACCTGGTAAAACTTGCCAAATAAATAAATAACATTTAGCAGGATAATCATAGCAAGACAATGTTGAAAATTTGGGGTCAAAATGTGAAGAAACAACTAAGTTATGAAGAAACGCTGAATTGTTCCAATATTTAATCATGACGTAATTTTTGCAGATTTTAGCTCCTAATGCTGAACATATCCTTCAGAATCACTCCGGCAGCTTCCCCGAGGGTCCGTGAGGGCAGAAGGATGCCCTCCCCCAAAATCAGCCCACAGGTACACCAACAAAGCTCCGACGAAATTAGATTTGGAAACCCGTTTTTTCTGCTTTCTGCCTGAAAAAGACCTGGCGCCTTTTTATTTTCAAATATTAAGCACTTTTAAGCTGAAATTTACATCCCCACAAGAATGAAGATAGTTTTTTTTTTTTCTCAGTGCTTAGCCAGGCTGAAACCCTTGATTTTCCAAACTCCTTTATATGTCTCATAGGTCATTACTAGGCCAAGAAGACAAAAGTCCATAATGGCCTGCCATTTTAATGCCCGGTAATACCTTGTTTAGTCAGATAATCAGCTAATGATTTCTTAAATTCATTCATGGAAGAACTGGCCACCACTTCTATTGGCAGACCATTCCAGATACTAGCAATCCTTTTGCTAAACTAGTTTTTCCAAGTATTTGTACAGTAAGAGCTAATCTGAATTTGAAGTGGATGTGCTCTAGTGTCGTATAGCTGCATCCTTAATTCGAGTCCCAGTTGTTGCCATAGGTCATCGTCCAATAGTACTCTATATACCATACACATGTCACCTCGGAGCCTACGGAATTCCAATGAATACAAATCCAACTCTACTAACCTCTGCTGGTAGCTTAAACCCTCTAGGCCTACCACATATCTTGTTGCCTTCCTTTGTACTTGTTCCAATTATTTTATAGTCCCTTTCTCCCCAGTAGCCTTAATTTGCCTACAAGGGCCTTGTAAGGAAAGGTAAGAGATTTACTGCGTGTCAAGGTATACTGATTGTTTGTACAACAAGCAGATGTATTTCATAGCCAGTAAGCCTGACTAAAAACTGCTGCTTTAATTATAGTTTGCCTAAAACATTTTCAGTAGTGCTGCTGTGTTTTATATTATTATCCTCTGGCCAGACTACTCTGCTTAGCAACAGAAGCAAACTGAGTTTTGTTTTAAATTTGAATTCAAGCAAAAGCAGCTAGAGGACTAGCCTACTGCAGTGGCAAATTAAGTCACCAGGGATAACTGCGTAGCTACTGCTGAAACCAGCAAGTTGCCCCACCCCATTTTGGTGTGCAAACCCTCCCAAAATGTACCTGCTTCAATTACCCCTGTTCTTCTCTTCACATCCACAGACTTCAGAATTGCTCCGGCGGCTCCTCCGAGTGTCTATGAGGCAGAAGGACGCCCTCCCCTCAAATCAGCCCACAGGTACACCAGCAAAGCTCCGACAGAATTTGATTTGGAAACCCGGTTTTTCTGCTTTCTGCCTGAAAGAGTCCCCAGTGTCACTTCGCTCCGGCTCCCCACCACCCCCACCACCAGCCATGCTCATCACTGAATTGTATACACAGGGACACATGACGGCAAAAACCAAATTATATACACAGGGACACATGACAGCAAAAACCAATCAGCCGACTTTCCCATTAGCAAGCTATCACATCCCACCACTAGAGGCTGCTACTGCGATAAAGAACTTTTTTACTATGTCACTCTCAGCCACCTTTCTGCTTTCTCTACAACTATGCCTACTACTTACAATTTCAACTCTCCTGCCTCTCACTTCCCTACCTCACCACTCCCCATCTCAATTTCCCCTCATCTCTCTTCCACTCTTTCTCCACCTCTCCCCTAGAGTTACCCTCTCCTAACCCTCTCTGGCTCAATGCCAAACTTCACCTTCTGATCCTTCCTCCCTCCCCTCTCACCTAACCCTCTCTCTTCCCCACCCCCCTCAACCTTCCCCAACCATTCACCCATCACTGCTCCACTCACACCTGCTAAATCTCGAGGCCTTTCTCTGGTGCCTAAACCTCCAAGCTCCACTCCCAAGGCACAAAAAAAAAGCAACTGCAAGCAGTCCCCCTGCCTCTCCTTACCCCTGCTACTCCTACTCCTGGCAGGTGATATACATCCAAACCCTGGCCCTCTAGCATCAAATCAAACCCCATCAGCACCCACAACCCAACTCAATTTTTCACCTGACTCTCTCCCCAAAGGCCTCCGCATATTTCACATCAACACTAGGAGCCTTCTCCCAAAACTAGATGCTCTCTCCATCTGGGCACACCAGTACAAACCTGACATACTCTGCATCAGAGAAACATGGCTCTCTGTCAAAATCCACAACCCCTCTTTTGCTATCCCAAACTACATCTTGTTCCGGCAGGACTGTGGCAAGCGAGGCGGGGGGATAGCGCTGTGTGTCAGGCACTCCATTACATGTACTGTTACCTTCCAAGAATCATGCCCATCATGCCATGAATCCTTAGTCGCTCACCTACCCTTTCCCTCGTCCACCCCCCTTTACATAGGGGTTCTGTATACCCCTCCTAAGCCTTCACCTGACTCCCTTATCAAGGCCATCTCTGCCATTTCCTCGATCAGTTCAAGTGGCAAAGTCATTCTACTAGGTGATTTCAACCTAGACTGGCACGCCTCCTCCACCAAATCAACTGCTCTGAGGATCGAAGCCCTAAATCTCTCCCAGTTAATCCAGGAACCCACCTGACTAAACCACCTATCTCAAAAACACTCCCTTCTGGACTGGATTTTAACCACCCACCCCTACAGAATCACTGCCTCAGGCACCCTCTCAGATGCCCTTAGCAACCATTGTATTACTTACTGTATCCTCAAAACCCATTCACCGTACTCCGGCCCTAAATTCATCTAATCTCATCCCCTACATCTCCTTGACGAGTCTGCCCTACAGCGTGACCTGACAAATGCAGACTGGCGCCCAGTCTTTTACACACAAGATGTTGAGACCACTCTATCCCACTTCTGCAACATTTTCGTAAGCACATGGGATTGCCATGCTCCCCTCAGAAAAGCAAGAGTTAAAAAATGCCATCACCCCTGGATCACAGCCGACCTCATCACCTTGTGTCGAACCAGAGACAAGGCTTGGAGGCAATACAAAGCTTTCCTTGCCTCTTGCGACCTCTTATCCTACAAAATTCTCAGAAACAAATGCACCAAAGCAATTCGACAATCTAAGGCCCACTACTTTGAGGCTCTACTTACCCTTCACCAAGCCTCCCCGGCATCCTTCTGGAAGGTGATAAACTCTCTCATTGACCCATCTGCCAAGCAAGCCAGCCCAATCCTCAACATTGATGGCAAAATTGTGTCCAATCCTCCTACTGTATCTGAACTTTTCAACTCGTTCTTCACCTCCTGTGCCTTGCCTGACTTATCCCCTCCTCCACCCACCTCCACAAATCCCCCCTCACCATGGCTTCATCTCTCCTTCATTCAAGTCCCTTGAAGTCTACACCACACTCACCTCCCTGAACCAGTTCAAAACCAGCCCTGATGGCTTGCATCCTAGACTTCTCTGTATCTCTGCCCCAGCTGCAGTCACATCTCTGACACATATACTAAATCTCTCTCTCTCTCACCACAGCCACAGTCCCTTCTGCCTGGAAACTAGCCAAAATCCTTCCTCTCCACAAAGGTGGCGACCCCTCCCTACCGGGAAGTTGCAGACCTATCTCACTTCTACCTTCCCTCGCCAAAATCCAAAAATTCCTCATGCTGATCAAATTGTCCTCATTCCTCTCAACAAACAACTCCCTCTCCCCTTTCCAATCCGGTTTCAGAAAACTTCACTCCACTACCACCACCTTGTTATGAGTAACCAACTCTATTCTCTCAGCCATGGACAAAGGCCAAACCACCACTGCCATCTTCACTGACCTGGCAAAAGCCTTCGATTCTGTCTCCCACCCTCTGCTGCTCTGCAAATTAAGCTCTATTGGCCTTGCTCAACCAGCCATAAACTGTTTCTACTCCTACCTCCAGAATAGGAAGCAGTCAGTACAAATAGGTGACACCCTTTCCCCCCCTTCTACCCATCCTCTTAGTCATCCCCAAGGCTCTATCCTAGGCCCCATCCTTTTCTCCCTATTCATAAACGACCTCCCCTCTGCCTGTCTCTCCTCAAACATGCACCTGTATGCCGACGACACCATCATCTATGCCTCAGGCCCCTCTCATAACAGTGTGCTCCCAAATCTCCAAAGAGATTTCAACAGAGTACAAGCCTGGCTCCTGAAAAACCAGCTTAAACTAAATGCCAAAAAACAGTCACCATGGTATTCAGCACAAGACAAAAGCTCACCTCCCTACCTGCCCCACCACCGATCTCCACCTTGGACAGTGTTCACCTTGAATCAGTACCCACATTTAAGTATTTGGGAGTCTGGCTGGATACCCACCTCAACTTTTCCACCCATGTCAATGCCATCTGCACCAAACTCTGGCCCAAACTGGCCATCCTCTATCGCCACAAAGTCAGCCTTCCTCTTCCCACCCGGTGTGAACTCGTACGCAAAACCATACTACCAGTTCTGGACAATGCAGACGTCATCTATGGCATAGCCCCTACCTCCTCCCTCTCAAAACTTGACATCCTGCTAAATTCTTTCAGTTTATTCACCACTGCCTCCCCCCCTACTCACTCATCACTGCCTCTTATACTCCACACTATCCCTGACACCACTCTCACAAAGGCGGACCACCCACAGCGCCTCCATCATAGCTAAATATTAGCTTGGCTCCCTTCCCCCCACGTCTCTCAAACCATCTTCCCAGGCTACTCACTCCACCATAGACACACATGTACCTTCCACCTCCCACACCCCTTCTCAGTCTCTGGGCAAGCTGCCTTTTCCTACCGGCTCCCTCTCTTTGGAACACCCTCCCACCCACCCTCCCAGGCCTCCTCCTTATCAGCCTTTAAACAACTACTCAGACTCCTCCCTCCTCCTTCCTGCCCAAGATGCTCAACTGAACCCTCTTTAACTCGGGCCTAGCCTACCCGCAGTGGCCCCTTTCAGGTAAACATTATTGCTCATGCTAGCCCAAACCGCATAACCACCTAACCGCTGTACCTTCGCTGTGCCAGTCCAGCATACTCTGGACAAAAATATACCTGTAAACATGTAATATATACACACTTGTAATGTACTGTAATTACAAATTGTTAGACATGAAATGTCCCAATGTCCTGATAATCGTCTGCTCTAGCAACAATTGTTACTTTACTGCTTACTACTGTGAAATGTCCTTATTCTGTATTATTCGTCTGAAACTAGATTTTGTTGTACTTCTCTGTCTTCCAACAGTGTACATTCTTGTACCTGGGTCGCACCTGGAAACGAGCTTTGGCTCAGTGTGCCTTTCCAGGTCACCAATTTTAAATAAAGAAATAAATAAAATATCCCTTGTGTTGCTCCACCTTCTGAACATGATAGATGTATTTTTTCAAATCCTGTCCAAAACTTGTTTTCACAGTCGCACTGCAAAATCACCTTTTGGATGGGAATTAAACTATTTCATCAGTCTTAATCATAACATCTGGTCATAAAAAGATTGTTGAAAATTTGTGGTGAAATGTGGTAGCCCACTGAAAATTAAATATTGAGTCTCGTCTGGCCTGGCCTGCATAAATACAGTCTAAATATTTGCAAAAAGCAGCATGCCACTGAAAATTACATTTTGCATCTCATTCGGTCTATCCTGGTTAGCATCTATTAACAATGTGTACAATCAAGACCCGGTACAACAGCAATGCAATTGGCAAACATTTGACATTGACAAATGCTTGTTATCCTCTTGTCCCACTCCCTCCTGTCCATGCTGCCAGCACAATCACTCCGCAGCACACTGGCAAGAAGCTCAGGCAAAGTGATCCCTTCTGAAGCCAACATCAAGTCCCATATGTCAACTGGCCACAGGAGGTAAAACAAGACCCACTAACAGGGCTGCTCCCCCCATTCTCTGAGAGATGAAATACATCCCCATTATGACACGTCAGTTTTCTGCGTTGCAGTCCAGGTTTGTTGTTTTTCAGATTAATCCACTGCTGTCAAATCATCTGGGCAGCTAACCTAGTATCTCTTTTGACTGAAGACTGACAGTTGTACTTATAGTACTCTAGCTGTGGTAGTAGTTACTGCCTAGAAATGAACAGAATTGGTTCTAAAAAAATAACCTTTGACAGCTTGACCAGTTCTAAAATTTGGAACCAAAATAAGTTCATCATAAATGAACAGTCATAGAAGTTTGAAAAAAGAATGAGTAATCAACATGCAACTGGCAAGACGAGGCGCCTGCTGCCACAGGACTAGTTGTGTTTTTTCATGCTCCTGCCTTAGAAATGTCTTTTTTATGTTTAAATACATTTTCTTTTCTTTAAACCAGATTTGAACTTTTCATACCCAGCTAACTTACAGTGCCATTCTGGTTGAATTTCGGTCCTGTTATTATGGGACCTCTGAAGAAATCTTCAGCTGTACGAGGAAAGAGGAAAAATCAACAGCATGAGCTGGTGGCAAGTCTGCATGTAGAGCGGAAAATGGAGGAATGTAAACTATACTTGCTGATATGTTTTGAGCCGTACAGTCACTCAAACAAAGACTGGTAGTGCTGGATCAAAAAGTTGCAGATTTTAATTCTCAGCTGCTGTTCCATGAAACCCAGGTGGCCATGGTGGTGTCAAAGGAGAAGAATGCTGCTGGAGCAGCCCTAATAAACATAACAGCAGGTATAATTAATGAAAACAAGATGCTGAGATCCCACCTTGAAACATTAGAGAACTGGATGCAATCAATTAATGTGTGCATGTCTCCCTGATCAAGTTAAGGGAGATCACCTTAAAACATTATCTATCGCACCTTTTTACAGCACTCCGAGTCACAACACATGGGTTATCTGAGCTCTCCTTATAGGCTAATGCACAAAGGAATTCCAAAATTCAAAGTCCAATCTATCTCCTCCTTCTTTGTTCCCACAATCCTCAATTTCTGTTGTTCATCTCACCAGGCTGGTCACAGTTAACTTGGCTCTGTGCCAAACCATTAAGGTAGGACACTCTGTCTCCCTTTTCATTTTTTCTCCTAAATTATTATTATTTTTTTTTTTTTAGTTTTTCTTGACCGGGTAAGTGCACTAGATAGATCCTGCCTATTTTCAGGCATGACCTGGGGGAGGGGGATACAGATGAAAGCCAACTGACTTTGAACCAGATTAAGCTGTTGGTGGTATTTTTAGTGAATGATGGAAATTTGGCCAGGACACCGGGGAAATTTCCCTACTCTTTTTGGTAAGTGCCATGGGATCTTTAACATCCACCTGAACTACCACCAGTCCAGGCAGATGGGACCTTGGTTTAAGGTCTCATCCGAAAGACGGCACCTCAGAAGTGCAGCACCCCTCTCATGCTGCACTACAGTGTCAGCACTGGGATATTAACCCAAGTGCCAGATATGGGAACTGAACCCACAGCCCTCTGATCTCCCAGCCTCAGAGGTGAGTGTGCTACCTACTCAGCCACTGACACTGACAGGCCAAATTATTGCACATTTGACAAACAAATACTATACTCTGCCTTGCTTGGTGTAAATTATTATTTATCTTAGACAGACGAGCAACCGTGGCATCAGGCTTCAAGCAGGAAAAATGTATTCATACAATTAAGGTACCAGGGCCCCCCCACACACACACACACACACACTCTGCTGCTTTAAAAACCTGCAATTTTTTCAAATAACACCATGTGATGCTTTTTTCCTGACCAATGATGCGGTCACTTTGTCGCAGTGGTCAGGCTTATCATAATTTAGCTGAAAGATGAGACCAAGAACCCCTCTAACAATCCAAAGCAAGTAAAAATATTAGTGTTATTTGAAAGAAATTGCAGGCTTTTAAAGCAGCAGAGTTGGGGGGGGGCTGGTACATTAATTGTATGCTTTGTTTGGTCACACACCACGTGCACCCCTTTAAATCAGGCCACCGAGGAATGGACACCACAGACACCACCCCCGAACGGAAGGAGATTAGGTTGTGAGGGCCTATGCAATGGAGCCCTCCCTACAAACAGCATCCGGCCACCAAGGAATGGACACCAGGCCACTGAGGAATGGACACCACAGATGCCCCCCCCCCGAAGGGAGGAAGGTCAGGTCGTGAGGGCCTATGCAATGGAGCCTTCCCTACAAACAACACCAGGCCACCGAGGAACGGACACCACAGATGCCCCCCCGAAGGGAGGAAGGTCAGGTCATGAGGGCCTATGCAATGGAGCCCTCCCTACAAACAGCACCAGGCCACTGAGGAACAGACACCACAGACACCCCCCCTTGAAGGGAGGAAGGTCAGGTCATGAGGGCCTATGCAATGGAGCCCTCCATACAAACAGCACCAGGCCACCGACGAACGGACACCACAGACACCCCCAAGGAGGAAGGTCAGGTCATGAGGGCATATGCAATGGAGCCCTCCCTATAAACAGCACCAGGCCACCGAGGAACAGACACCACAGACACCCCACCTTGAAGGGAGGAAGGTCAGGTCATGAGGACCTATGCAACGGAGCCCTCCATACAAACAGCACCAGGCCACCGAGGAACGGACACCACAGACACCCCCCACCCAAGGGAGGAAGGTCAGGTTGTGAGGGCCTATGCAACGCAGCCCTCCCTACAAACAGCACCAGGCCACCGAGGAATGGACAGCATAGATGCCCCCCCCGAAGGGAGAAAGGTCAGGTTGTGAGGGCCTATGCAATGGAGTCCTCCCTGCAAATAGCACCAGGTACGGAGAAACTGTGCGAGATGCCACGCGGTCCAAACTGCGGCTGCTGTCCTGCCAGATCGTGATTGGGCGCCATTTTTAGAATTGAAACATTGTCTTTAATTCGTAATTATTGTCCCCACACATGTGCAGATAGTTTTTTGTACATTGTTTTGCGCCCTTTAGCATAGAAAACTGGGACATTTTTAGGATGCCTTAACTGGGGATATTAGCAGGAACAGTAGATATTTACTCACATTTATGCTGTTAATTGCCGGTCCTATAACTGCAACAGCCTACTGTAATGCACCTTAACTTTAAAACATGGATTTAATAACAGGATCAATAGAGACTGTTGTACATTTACATTTTTTCCCTACTCCTTGCCAGATGTAAAACAAGCTGCTGCTTGTAAGGCGCGCCTTAACAGCAATGCACAGAATTAATAACCGAGCAGTAGTGATTTTTGAATTTTTCCCCCTTCTCCTTGCTTGCTATGAAATAGAAGCAGTCGTATATTGGGACATTACCACAGGAAAAGTGTAGCCCTCCCTCTTGTACTCACCCCCTCCCACTGTTGAAAACAAAAGGAGATCACCGTACTTAACTCCGCTTCTTTCTTGTGCTCCGCCACAGGCCACTGAGGAACGGACACCACAGACGACCCCCCCGAAGGGAGGAAGGTTAGGTCGTGAGGGCCTATGCAACAGAGCCCTCCTTACAAATAGCACCAGGTATGGAGAAACTGTGCGAGACACCACGCAGTCAGAACTGCGGCTGCTGTCCTGCCCGATCATAGTCCCCACTGACGCTGCACGTCAGCTGCCCCACCGCCCCCATCACCACCCTTGGTGGACTCGGTCTTATATTGTGGAGCTCACATGTGTGACTGAGCCTATCAGCTCACTTCTCCATCTGCAACTTCTCTTCTGCTGCCACTAGAGGGTGCCCTAGCAGGGCTTCCTATCCTACCAGTATTGCCAACAGCTCCACAGCAGAACACCTCTCTCAGCTTGGCCTCGAGTCTGTTGTTTAGCCCAACAACTAGTAATCACAATCGGGGGGGAAGAACTTGAGGGTGGGGCTGAGGATCCCATATGAGAACCACTGCACATACCCTGTGCTAAGGACCCTACCAGCAAATCCAAGATATAACTTGGTAAGGCAGACACACCTCATAAAGATAACAGTACTGCTCAAATGTTGGGAACCCCGCTCCCTCAACACCACTACTTGGGTGTGGAGGCTTGGAGGAATATGCACTGCACCAAATTAGCCCAGCCTCACTACCAGCACCGTTGGTGCTCGTGGATGAACCAGAACCCCACTAACATCAGAATACCAGTAGTGTTACTCCTGTATATAGCTGCACTAGGATGGGTTGATGCAAAAATAAGTGGTGACCAAGACCCTAACCTGCTTAGGGGGGCTCAGGACCATCACCTACCACACCTCACATATTGCCCTGGATCCTCAATCCTGCACTCACTGGTTATCAAGCATGAGTTAGCTCACAAGGGAGCCTGCTACCTCATCTTCTCTGGCATGCCAGGTAAACAATTAAAATGATCTTCCCTTACTCGGTAAAGAGTCTTCCGCCTCATCCTGCTAATATTGATATTGTGGGAAGGAGACATTCACCACAACCCTGGGTCCCCACCCGCCAACTCCATCCTGGGGTCCTCTAGCGACCTCACATGGTGTCACACTAAAGGACTGAGGGTGGCCCACATGAACACCTGCAGCCTATGACCTAAGATGCCTGAGGTGCAATCATGGGTAGATACATATAGGCCTGATGTGCTAGCCATATCCAAAACATGAATGAAGTCTCACATACTCCCTCATGAAGTGGAACTAGACCACTATGACTCCTTCCAAAAGGATAGAGAAGGGAAAAAAGGAGGGGGTGTCCTTATTTATGTGACTTCCTCAATGGCGGCTTCCTTGTCCCCTGTTGAAATGCCAAGCACTACAGGGTTAGAATCGCTATTTATCCAAATCGTACTGGGTCATGCTAAGCATCTAACTATAGGCTGTATCTACAACCCTCCCACCGGTGGCACTGCAGCACTCCAGAACCTAGTCCGCTCAATAGTGGGGGCATGGCTCACGGAGCTGCTGGTCCTTGGGAACATTAACTTAAAGTGGGAACCCACCACCATGCAAAACTACAAGGCCACACTTCTTGACGCAAACTTGGTCCAGATCATCACTGAGTTTACAAGGCATAACCAAAAAACAGGGAACCACTCCATCCTTGACTGGATCCTTGCCTCCAAACCTACCAACATACAAGTGAGATCACTCACCCACTTTCTGCATCTGGAAAAATCGGCCTCCCAGGATTCCACCCAAGCTCATAGTGGCCAGGGATTTCTCTGGATTTTTGGCTGAGACATTTCAGAGTTCCTTAAGAAATACAGACTGGTCACCGTTAAGACTCCTAGGGAGCACAGACGATGCAGTTCAGTACTTCCAGCGCACGTTCTCTGCAGTGGCCAACATACATGCCCCAATTAGGACCAAATGAGCTAAAGGCCATTGCCACAAATGGATTTCATGTGAGCTGAAATCACCAATGATAGCCAGAGACAAGGTCTGGAAAAAGGCAAGGAGATCTGCTAGCCCTGCTGACTTCGCTGCCTATAGATCACTGTGGAACCAGTGCCAAAAGAGCTCCAAAACTGCCAAAAGGGACTACATAAAATCCCTTCAGCGGCAAACATTATCTGACCCAAAGTCCTTCTGAACAAGCATCAACTCCCTGCTAAAAGGTATAAAACACCCCAGCAGAGTAACATAATCTGTAACAACACTACACTCACGGATGGAGAGGAGGCTGCATCAACCTTCAATCACTTTTTCACCTACCTGGGGGCGCTCAGATCCAACCCCCTGCACAGCTCCCTGAGCCCTTTGGCCACTGAATTCCAAGACCCTCTGACCGCCCACTTCCACCTGTGGACAGTGCGAACCAAAGAAGTGCTACCTCTCCTACAATCCTTAAAACCCAGCGGATCACCAGGACCTGACGGACTGGACCCTACGTTGCTAAGGGCTGCTGCCCCAGCCATTGCACTACCTGTAACCCTGTTAATAAACAGATCCCTGCAGGAAGGAACAGTCCCACTAACATGGAAATGGGTCAATGTTGTCCCAATCCACAAGGGCGGAGCAAGGGAACCCATAGGACACTATAGACCCGTCTCCATCCTATGTTACCTGGCTAAGATTCAGGAGCAGCTAGTGTACGGCCAACTCAGAGATTACCTGGAAGCCAACAGGCTTCTGATCCCCTCACAACACGGCTTTATACCAAAGCATGGGACCGACACTGCCCTCATCAAATTCACCTCCGATGTCCTGGCCACCTGGGACAAGGGTACCCCACAGGGGCTGTGTTCATTGACCTCTCTAAGACCTTCGACCTGGTGGATCACCCGCTCCTACTAACCAAGCTTAGCCAACTGGGGCTGGATCAGCCCTCTCTCAACTGGTTCCATAATTACCTCACTGACCACTCTCAATAGGTCAAGCGGAAAGGGATCACCTCCAAACCCCTACCTTTAACTGAGGGGGTCTCACAGGGCTCAATCCTAGGCCCCCTTATGTTCTCCCTATTCACAAATGACCTCTACGGCCATTGTGGGGGCAGCTCCATGGTACAGTATGCTGACAATGCAGTACTGTACAGAACGGGGGACTGCCCATCTGACCTAGGACCCCTGCTCCAAGTTGACTTCACCAAGGCAGAGACTTGGCTAATTGAGAATCGCTTGGTCCTTAACCCCACCAAGATGAAGGCAATACTGTTAGGGCCAAAATCCCTGGGTCCCTCCAGGGCCCATCTTCTGCCACTCACTACCATATCTGGCTCCAAAAAAGAGGTAGTACAATCAGTCAAATACCTTGGCCTCACACTAGATCAGGGGCTCACTCTGAAGCCCCATTTGGACGTAGTAATAAAAAACTTCCCCAACAAAAACTGGGCCTCCTCTCATGCTTAAGCCACAACATGATACCAGAGACTAGACTGGCAATCTCACAAAGCATCCTTCTCCTAACCTTAACCTACACTGCCCCCATCGTACTCGGCATCGCTAAAATGGACCACATCAGATTAATGACCTTATACCACAAAATCGCTCACTTTGCTTCCGAATTCCACCCGAGGACCCACCATTGTTATGCCTTCACAGCCCTCAACTGGCCATCCCTGTACAACAGGCTCCAGTACCCCCTATTAAGCTGGACCTACAAGCTCCTCGACACCCAACCTACGGCAGGTCTGATTGGACTACTTGCCCCAAAACGGACAAAACGACCACTCTGCTCCTCTAACAAAAAACTCCTGGAAATTCCTTTGGCCTGCTCTGTCACTGGGAGTAAATCCTTTACTCACCAAGCCCCTGAATCATGGAACAATCTCCACAGCCATCTTCAGGAGGCCCCCACCCTAGCCGTATTTCAAAAGGGACTGCATGCTCACCTCCTCAAACTTAGTCCCTGCCCCTGCACCAATGGCTAGTCAACCACACATCGTGTCAATTTGTGTTGGCTCTAAACTGCTCCCCTACAAGGGTAACGACTAATGACTACACACACTGGTATTCTATCCTATATGGAACTTCCTGTTTGTATTTAAAGCACTTATCACCCTCACCTCTATCTATCTGCTGTCACTGCTGTACTCTGCATAGTAATGTATTTACTGCCTTCTTCTACAGAAACTGTATACTGTCCTTATAACTCCGTATTATATGTACTACACTGTTCTGCTGTACTTATTAATGTAATGTATCTCCTGTATTAGATGTACTGTACTGCTGTATTAGATGTACTACTGTAATAGACGTACTGCACTGTACTGCTGTATTCACTAATGTCATGTACCTCCTGCCCTCTTCCACAAAAACTGTGAAACTGTATACTGTCCTTGTAATCCTGTACAATATATCTGACACAGTACTACCTGACTGTATGTACAAAATTATATGTAACTAACTCCGAGTCTCCCCTGAAAAAGGGACCTTTGGGGCCCAGTGGGCTTACCCGGTTAACAAAATTTAATAAATAAATAAATCTTGTAAAAATGCATTGTAAATGTGATGGGTTGAGTTTGCCAAACCCAGTTTATTGAAAGGAAAAATGTAATTATTTCTGGACTACTGGTAGTGGCTTTGGGAACCCCCCCTCAGTTTCACCTCATTCTGCTGAGGAAGGGGTTTCGACTCTACTTGGAAGGGGTTCTGATAGTATTCCAGTGCTCTGCATAACCCCCGGCTTACCTTGTTCAGCCGGGGATAAAATGCAGCATAGAGCATGGAGCTTGCCTCTGGATTTTACGCTCCAAGTTTGTCCTCAAGTTGCAGTTTATGGCCAGCCCAGTGGTGCTGAGGGTTAAGGTGTTAAACGCCTCACCTCGCACCACGCTGACCACCCAGGTTCGGAAATGAGCCCAGGAAGTCGGGGGTCGGCAGGGGTTGATAGGGATGAAGCGTCTGTGAGACAGCTCTCTCTTCCCAGGGGGGGAGTAGGGATTGCGTCACTCCTGAGTGACACCTGGCAAAGGCAGGGGGTTGCCAGGAAGTATGCGACACGGCTGATGGCAAAAGGGGGGGGCGGAGCTCGGCAGACGCTGGTCGTCATTGCATGACCGAGCTCCATGTGAGCGTAATCCACTGGAGCCGCCATCATCTCACCGACGGTGTGGGAGGCTTTTATGGCTTTGTCCCCCCCCCATGGAACTCGGTCATGCAATGATGACCTGGAGCTGTCGTTCTTCTTGTGGATACTGCCCATGAATCGAGAACGATTCCGGTGTGTGGGGATGTCTCACCTGAGTTACAGAAAAGCAGGTAGAGATGTCCCCATGACTCAGGGCAAGTTCTTAATTCATCTCCTCCCTGTGGAGCTCCCAGCATTTAAACTCAGCACCACGAGGAGCCTCCATTGTGGTGAGTGGCGCTACCATCTCAGGAGTCCAAAATCGTGTTTCTCGTAAGACTCCCTGTCTCCCAAGATGGCGCCTATGGTTTCCATTGTGAGAATCTCCTCTAAGATAGTGGCTGCCACTGAGACTCTTCTCACAACATGGCAGCCAAACTAATTATTCGTTTGTGATTTAAAGGGACCCAGTATATTTCTTAAAGGGGAAATGCCACCAAACAAAATTTAAAAGGGAAATTGCCACAATTCGTGAGATTTGAGCTGCCTGAAGTATAATCACCCAACAAATCATAGTTGGGAGGCAACACAGCCACAAATATATAGACAATAAGGCTGGTGGCTGCTGTAAATTGTGGCTTACTGCTCTGCTTGTTTGAACCAGCAAAGTGCACACAGATTATCTGAATTATTGCTCAAAATTGTGTTTTTCAGGACAATCAATAACCAAAATGGCAAGACTGGGGAAAACTAGGAGGGTGTGCAGGAAATGCCCCAATATCCTGCTGGACAAAGAAATCAAGGAGTTGTGCTCCCTCTGCTTGATGGACTCTGATCCATAGGAAATTACCCTCACTTGAGGATCCCCAGAGGAGGATCCAATCACAGACAATGTATCCACCTCCTCCCATAGCATGATGGCAGAACTGTTTCAAAAAATTGTTGGACAAGATAGATGCTCTGGGGATGGACAAGAGACCCAGAACACCAGACAATGGAACCCCAAATCCCAAGAAACATGAACCCCTGCCTAAAATACCGTGGTCCACTCTGCCATTCCAGAGAGAGAGAGAGAGGAAGGGAGGGAGAGAGAGAGAGAGAGAGAGAGAGAGAGAGAGATGAGGAGAAATAGAGAAGGTGAATGAGCCAGCTAATGGTGCCCGTGGGACTGGGCTGAACAAGCCCTCCCCCCATTCTGCCTAGGAGCATAGAAATCTCTATGGCAAAAAAAAATCCTATATTTATATTCTGTGGATAATTAGTTAGACAGGTTGACAATTTGGTTTTCTTCCCTGTGTTCCTGTTTAAATGCCTCTTATTTTTTCACTTTCAATGCCCCTTAGGCCCTTCAGAATTTGTGTTTTTAATTATTTATTGTTTCTTTTTCCTCGTAATCTCCTTTCTGCTGCACCCCCCCAAGAAAAGCAGCACTCACACCTGCCTCCTCCAAGCTCATGACTTGTCAAAACTGCTTTGTGCAGGTATTGTAACTTGCTTTATTATTAGTCCAGTTGCAGCAATTGACATGGTCAGCTATTTCCAGATATTTTGCAGTATTTGTAAAGAAATTCTCTCCAGTGGTCCTGTAACCTTATTATTCTTTTGTGCCATATCTCATTCCCTTCCCAGCAGCTCTTTGAGAGTTCTATCCCTTCTGTCCTCTATACTGTTAACACTGCAACCTGGGCCTTTCTAAATAAAAATGAAGTCATACACACCATACCATAAACAAATGTAAATATCTCATGAACCATAAGCATTACACACAAAGTACACGTGGCAAAGTCATTCGGCACAAAATTACAGTACCTTTGTAACAGTGGTATGCAATGAATGCTAAGCAATTCCTTGTTTTTTATGCTAGCTGAAATACCAAAAAAACCTGTGTTTTTTTAAATAAAAAAAAAACAAAATAAACCATTTTGTTTTGGGAAACAAGTAAAATATCTACATCAAATTATGTATCCATACATGATAAGCAGGGAGTAAAGTAATCCTGTACCAAAAAGCAAACTTTCTAGTACAAAACATGTATTTTATTATTTTTATTCAAGGTGCTTTTGCAAGGCTTGACAGATGAAAGTCAACCATACTCACCATACCATAAACAAATGGCAATACCTCATGAACTATAACTGCTACACACAAAGTGTGAGTGGCAAAGTTGTTCAGCACAACATCACCTTTCTAAGACTGGTATGCAATCAATTCCAAGCAAACTTTTTTTTGATACTAGCTGAAATACCCCAAAACTGTTAAAAAAAAAACCTTATACACCATACCATAAACAAATGTGAATACATAATGCCCCTTAACTGCTATGCACAAAGTCAAATGGCAAAGTTGTTCAGCACAAAATTACCTTTCTAACAGTGGTATACAATCATGTCTAAGCATTTTTTTATACTAGCTGAAATACCAAAAAACTAATTTGTTTTAAATAAAAAAGCAATGTAAACCCTTTTTTGTGGAAAACATGTCACATAGCAACACCAAATTATGTATCCATACATGATAAACAAGTAGTGAAGTACCCTAGAAATACTTAAATAAGCCCAAAGTTGATTGGCTGGATAAATATATACATCCAAACTGGAGACATCCACAGACATCTCACAGATGGACTGAGAGTGAGTTTCTGCCAACTACAGACATCTGCCGGAGGGAAAGGGGATGTTTTCTGCTACCAGCTATAGATATTTACTGGAGGGAATGTGATATACTAACAATAACCTCCTGTTCCATTACACATGAACACGATGGATAGTTTTCATCTAAACAGAGGAAAGAGTAGTTGTTGGGCCCGATTCTAGAAGGGTAGTTCAAGTCACTGCCAAAGGTGACTTGCACCATACCCCTTTACACCAAGGACCCTATGCCCAATTCTGTGAGGGGCAGGGTCCCTGCGGCTAAGTCCTGTGACTTGCAACATTCCCACAGGTATGCCCAATAAAGGGTGTATCTGCAGGGTATGTTGCAAACCACAGCCCTGGATGTGTACTGCACAAGTGCCCCTCCATGCCATGATCCCCATAGCCCCAAAAGGCTTGCTAATGCCCCCAACCCCCAGTATCCACACAATAGCACCCCATCCCCATTCAGGCATTACATGACCTGCAGGGCTGGAATGTGACCTGACTCCTGTTGCTGCAAAATATGCCCTGTAGGGTTGTAATGTGCCCCCAGCCCCCATTCCTGCATTACATGCCCTGCAGAGCTTGTCTGCACCCTGAACCCCTGCAAGTTGCAAACCCCCACCCAACCTAATCCCTGCAGTGTCTAAGACACAACAAATCCCTGGTAGTCTAGTGGCCCCCCACCCATCCACCCGATAGTGCCAAACCACCCCGGTCCCTCCCTCGACAATTTCATGCTGGTGACTGGCACAGCCCCTCTTCTCACCACTGTGGCCAGCCACTGACTGAACAGTGAAGTGCGTAGTACTGTACAGCATATGTATGGCATGTCACAGGCTGCTTTGCAGAATACCAATTGTCGCAACTGCTTGCATAACTAGCTACTTGCATCATTTTTTTTTTTGGTGTTAGTTGAGTTATGCCAGGTGTAAGCGTTTGAGAATTGGGGCCATTATGTTCTGATTTCTCCAAGCTGGAAAAATACTGATACCATTTTTTCTCTGGTATTATACAATCCAGGTGATTTCTCCTGTTATTTTGTTCCAAAGGCCACTATCTCCAAAAATGCCACTGCATCTTTGCTTTAATGGCCTGCTGAAGTCTTTGTCATTGAACCTCTCTATATTGTTTTTTTTTTCCTTATGATCATAGATTTATATTCCCTCTTAAGACGTATTAATGTTGACCATAATTCAACCACCTTGTTTTTGATTTTTAACCTGTCTATTTTAATACAGTCCTTACTTAGTTGTGCACAATCAGTGACAATCATTGTGGCTGTCTTACTACTTTCCTTTAAATATGCCAAATCTCCATTTTCCACCCAAACATCCAAAAGCTTTTCAGAAATTGACTCAGAATAAACAATATATTTAGAAACAATATGTAGTTCCCTTAAATAAATAAATCAGCCAAGTAATAATATTTGACCAACTCTTTACATTAAGATGTTTTAGAAAGTTCATTCAATAAATCCGACATGATTCCAACTGAATAAAACTTCCACATGATTTTTCTTTTAATTCTGATATACATATTTTTAGAGATATAGCTTTTCCAGTCCAAATCATTCTTGTATGTGAAAATATTAGCTGGCTTCATATTAACAACAATGGGATGCTGATCACTTTTCCAGGTGTGTATCACTCTTAAACTTTTCAATATTATTGAAAGAAAAGGCATTTATTAATGCCTGGTCTGTTACTGTGCCACCCTTCTTCATGGGATGCATAAATTGGTCCACAACATCACTCTTTACTCTTCTGTTTAGTATTATAAGAAAATTAGTGGCAACAAAGCTGAGCACTGTCACAAACCCACTCAGCAGGTCAGGACCTCTACTCCCAAAGTACCAACCTCTGTGCACAGTCTTGTTAACAGTGTAACAGACAAGGTAACCCTCTTATCTGTTTTTGTGAGTTCGGATCAACTTTTGGTCTCAAGTTCCGGAGGGATTCAAACTGTTAACCTCTTGTTAGCATACCCAATGCACAGGCTCAGATATATCTGTCTTTGGGGGGCCAGATATCTTTGCCTACAAGCACCCAACTAGATATACAGAGATGAACCCTTTAAAACTTTAATAAAAACCTCAGATTTAAAATGCTTCTCTTTCCAGTTTGTTATCACCATTCAAGCTTATGTTTAGTATCTGCAATAACCATATACTTTTCTTACAACTAAAAAGAAGTCAAAGACACACCAAGTAACTTCTAAAAATAATTTTACTAAAATATTTAAAAATAACCAAGGTTTTAAACAGTGCAATTCCTACTACAGTACTTAGTCTCTAAATACTTGCTTAAAAGTGCTTCCAAGATGTTTTGTGGTCAGAGTCTAGGTAAAAATGTGTCTCTGTGAAGTAAAACAGATTAAATTAAAGGCTGGCTTTTACCTCACCTCTTTTCAGGAGGTCACCTAACACCTCCCTGTCAGGATATATGAAAATATACATCTTATACAAAAGTATTACATTCTGCAACTTCAGCATAAGTCATGTCCTTCAAATGACACTTCATTTGATCCCATGCTGTATCCTCCCTCACATAGGCTTCACAGGGACATTTACAACCTTGCACCCCTGTGTAACAACCTAGGTTCCTCTCCAACATCATAAACCTTCTTTATGATTTCTCTCGTAACAAAATTAACTTAAACAAGTCTGTAATTAACTCAGAGAAACAGGATCCTTGATTAAAGTCTTCCATGTAACACATTGTCTCTAAAAACTGAGTGTGTGTGAAAGCACATGCTGTCAGCATTTCCTCATGGCTTTCATGTTTTAGCTAAAATCTGGGGGGTGAGTGAGGTCACTTCTAGAACATTTGATTTTCAGCAGGAGACATTCAGTAATACATTTTATATTAAAAAGAAATGATACAGCACTCAGAGCTGGCTGTCTGCATCACAAGCACTAGAATTCTACCTCTGCTGTTACAGTATGTATCTGTTGATCTATGCATTGGGATACCAAATGTATTATCTACAGTCCAGCAGTGGGAATACTGCTCCAAACATTTTCCGGTTCTTGCATTCATTATTCCTTCCAACATGTTTGTAGAACAGGAAGCTGACTTATTTTGTAAAAGGAAAATGGATTCCACACTCCACTCAATATTTTAATGATTTTATTAATTGCCTCAATGTTTTGCTCAGTCCAATCATTATTTTCAAAGGGTATTTTAAGCACTGTTTTAAAGATAATGATAACAATATATGAATATTTAAATTGCACACGTTATTTAAAAATTACCTTCTTTTATAATAACTGATATGATACCCTATATCAGTCATCAGATTCATATCCTGAATTTTGGAAATTTGTATCTTTCTCATGTATTACCATACCTGCCAGTTATAAATATATTCCTATAAAGTTCATATTTTTAACAGCTCAGAAACAACTCAAAAACATGGTGCTCCCACCACCTTGATGTGCAACAATTTAACATATGCCATTATGGCTTTACCCCTTTATGCTCACTGGAGCCAATACATACCATTTAAATAACTTTTTCTACCACATATGTGGCTAATATTTGTGTTGTTCTCAACCTCATACATGAGTCCTGTTAAGCCTTTGTTTCCTTTTTAAAACATATCTTCGTATCTGAAACAGAATACAGTACTAGCTGTTGTGGTTTTCAACACAAATAGCTTTTAAATCTATTTACTTTTAAACTTCTGCTCACTGTAGGGCTTTTGCTCATGGACAACAAGATAAGCAAATATCGAATTTTGTACCTTGAAGGCTGCCATGTTTTGTGTAAAAATTGTGTTTTACAAGGAGCTCAAAGTGCACAAATGCTAACCACTGAATGCTGAAAATATCAGCTCCTTCACCTCTTGACTCGGTCCTGTTTGTAATTTGTAATTGTACAATGTAACATCTCCTCTGGTTACCACTGATGTCATCATCTTGTTCCTGCTCATGCAGGACAGGTTGCTTAGCAGCCAACAACACCCCCAGCAACAGCTGAGGTGAGGACGGGAGGCTTGCAACTGTGCCCTTCAGTTGAACTATTGAGATGGTGGTGCATCTTTTTCAAAAATAAAGTCACTCTATGTTTATAACATGTATATATCATCTGCACATTCCCACGTTCAAACTGGAACTTCATATACTTTACTTTCAGAGGTTATTAATGACATAAGCAGATGTTTCAAAGCTAAACAAATTAATTCCACTGGGGCGGGCAGGGGTTGGAAACACATTCAATTCACTGATAACTCAATATATACAGTACATATAACACATATCTTTGTACTTGTTATTACACAGAAGAATGTTTTCAGTTATACAAGATGCCATTATGCATCTACATAGCAATATTGATGTATTCCACAAACATTCTGATAAACAGGTAACACTGCCCCAATCATGTATTGTATATCTGTTGTAGTACTATATACAGCAATACTGCTCATACTCATGTATCTCAACACTTATGTTATGACCGTGAGAGTACTACTTAGCCCCCACTGTCTATGTCAATATATCTGGGATCCCTTACCAACATGCTGGCCAGTTGATCTCAGTATTTATTTCCACATTTGGATTTAATGGGCCAGATTCCAGAAGGGGGATTCAGGGCTTGTGTCAAGCCCTGCATCTGACACAAAGGGGGTTGCAGATGCACCAAAGCCCCTCTTATATAGAGTGGTCTGATTCTCAAAGGGGTGGTGCATTTGTGACATTTTCCCCACTTTACGGCTGCTTGTCCCAAAGGGTTGGCATAAGTGCCACGATCCCAGATGCAACATTAAACCAGGGAGTAGGTGGTTTAACTCCCTGATTCCTGCATTCTGGACTTGTGATAGGGCTTTTGTGGCAAGTGCCTTTCGGAATAACATTTGCCACAATGTTTGACACAAATCACAAGTTGCTTCAAACACCCTGCTGCAAGTTCTTTGTGGTGAATGCATCCTTTCTGGAATCACCCTAATGTAGCCATATTAAAAATCCAGTGCACTTCTGCACAATCCAATTTGTTGCCATCATTACCACCCATTTCTGGTGAAGATATGACTTCCAGTCCCCCCAATCTGAGGGAGGCTATATTATGTCCTGCTTCCGTGAAATGCAGGGCAACCTGTGAGCTCTCATCCCTAGTTCGTATATCACTTTTATGTTCCTGAATGCATAGTTTGAAGCTCCTAATTGTTTGCCCATTGTAACACCGGCCTATTACATGGGCATTGCAATAAGTATAGGACTCCCTGTGTTGTACATGTTATAATGTTTCTTACCATTATGTGGGTGCACAAATATTTTTTTTTTACTGGTGTGGCTGCAAACTGAACAATGCCCACATGGTACCATTCAAGGCTGAAGTGGGACTAGCAACAGCTGGTATTCTACTTTATGTGGTGACTGAAACTGTGATTTTACTGCTACATCTTTTATGTGTCTTACTATTTGTGTTGCTACTATAGATTTTACAGTCAGGCTCTTAATTGATGGATTGTTACTTCCCACTTCCCAGTGTTTGTTTATGATTTTCTGGATTTTTGTCATTTCATGATCATATTTCATACTGAGTACCAGCCTGCTGTGTTGTAAGCCCATGTTGTTACTGCTTCTCGGTTGAAGCAAGCTAGACCTATCTACATTCTGAATTTTGTACTCTGATTGCCTAGTAGTTCTAAGGTCATAAACTCTGTCTCTGAACCTACAGTATCAATCATCTGTTCCTTGTGTTGAGTAAAACATTCTTCTCTACTGTAATTTCTCTTTACACTTATGAGTTGTGCATATGGAATACTATTCTTCAAGTGTGGTTTATTTTCCATTAAATTCAAAATAATTCTTTGTTAACAAAAAATGTTCTAATTTCTGGAGGACTCTTGTCCTGGGTCTTGCTGTAGCTCCCCCTCTGGTCCAACATGAACCCCATACACTCAACTTCCTTTTGGTGTGGTATGGACATGTATGAATCAGACACATCCTTAGTAACCAAAAATATGCGCTGCACTATAGTATTTTATTTATTTATTAGAATTTCAGATAAATACCTTTGAGCCAATGGTTCTTTTACAAAGCTTCCACATCAGTATACATAGAAGTACAGTTTGTATGAGATTAGCAGGCAAGCAGTTTGAATACAAAATTCAGTACAGGGTATACATGATCTAAAAGCTACAGGCGACTTAAATAACAGTTAGAACAACATAATCAGGCATACATTTAAGAATGATGAGTCACAACAAATAAATATTTACATGAATTAAAGCTGCCAGAAGGGCACTGTCAAAGGGAAAGGTAGGGTGGAAAAAAATGGACTTGCTGCCAGTTGTGCCAGATAACGTAGGAAAGTGGAAGAGAGAGTGGGTGTAGAGGGGTAACTGGGAGGGAGGTAGAAGGAGAGATGGGTGGGAAGCAAGGATCGGGGAACAAGTGCAACATTGGGTGGGGTGAGCAGATTAGAAAAGGGAGAAAGGAAGGGAGTTGAAGCAGGGTAAGAGAGGAAGGTGGTGACCAGGGCTAGGGACAGAGGCAGGGGGTAGATATGGGGAGGGGGGGATGGTGGTGACAGAAATAGGTGGTGATAGTAGCGAGGTGTGAAGAACAGGATCGACTACCTTGGAGGTTAGGAGAAACAGTCACAGGTGGCTCTGGACACAAGCATTTGATGTAGCTTGTGTTTGAATGAGTAGAGGGTGCCTAAGTTGGTGAGTTCCCTGCCCAAGGAGTTAAACATCTTAGGGGCTCTACCTGCAAAAGACCACTGGCCTTGGGCAGTGTGACAGTGGGGAACAGCCAGAGAATAGTTGTCAGAGCTTGTTGTGTAATGGGGGTGGTTGGCTTGGCTTATGAGAGACTGAACTCCAGGGGGCATGAGTCCCATCAATGACTTTTTTGCTAGTAGGCAGGTTTGGAAAATAAGCCTTCCCTGAAGTTTAGCCAGTTTGACTGTTCGTAGAGGTCACAAGTATACATGCGGTGGGCAGCACCAGTAAGGAGTCTGAAGCCCTATTCAGCGCTGTAAAGATTTGCTGTGGTGCTGTAGCTGTGGCTGCTACATTGATAACAAGCCCATAATCAATGATGGAGACAATAGAGCTGGGTATTGCTAGCTTAAGGGAGTCAGGTGTCAGGCAGTGTCTGTGTTTATAGAGAAGGCCTATACGGATATTTACAGATTTCGCAACTGAATTGATATGGCTGGAGAAGGACAGAGTAGGGTCCAGGGTTATATCAAGGTATTTGAAAGTCTGAGTCTGGTCCAGGGTCACACCCGAGCTGTTTATGATTGCCAACTGTTGGTGTTTATGCTTGTTATGAGTGCCATGGAACAGCATAGTCTGTTTTTTTGTAATTTAGCACTAGTTTCTGTGAGACGAACTAGGCCTCAACTTGCTTGAAACTTTCCTGCAGTTGTTTCTCCAAGAGGGAGGGGTCAGAATTCTTAGAGAAAATCACTGCGTCATCAGCATACAGAATAATGTTTTCATCACAGGCAGAAGGGAGATTGTTCAGGAAGATGTTGAAAAGAAGGGGCCCCAATATTGACCCTTGGAGAACACCAGCCTGGACAGGTAGTTTGGAGGACAGGGAGTCACCAGTCTTAAATTGTGACCGGTTGGAGAGATAACTGTTGAACCATTGTAAAGTATCATGAGAAAGCCCCACATTGCCAAGTTGTTCCAGTAGTAATGGATGATTGACTGTATCGAAGGCCTTTGAGAGGTCTATAAAGGTGGCACCAGCAATTTGTCCTTAGTCTAGTGCTAGATGAATGTGGCCTGTCAATTCAAGGTGGGCAGAGGTGGTGCTATGTCCTTTGTGAAAGCCATGTTACTGTGGGCATTGCAAGTTGTATTTCTCCAAGTACTTCACCAATTGGTCTGCAATGATTTTTCAAGAGCTTTGGATAAAGGGGGTAGAATGGAGATGGGCCTGTAGTTACAGTGTAATGTCCTATCCCCAGACTTGTGTATTGGGGTCATTGGGGTGGACTTCCACTTGAGCGGGAACTGGGAGAGCATGAGGGACTGGTTAAAAATCTTGGTAAGAGGGTGCAGGACATCGTCAAGGGTGAGGGCAATGAACATTAAGTCAAGTGTGTCCCCACTTGATCTGGATTTTCTGAGCACCTTGAGGAGGTATTTTTTGGCATCCTTTTAAGTAACTGCCCTGAAATAGAAATGTGGATGATTTGTATCCTGAGTCTGTTGATATTGGGAGGCCATGGTTTGGTTGGTGTCAAAGAAGTTAAAAGGAAACACATGGCTGAGGTCAGTGAATGCCAGATTGAAAGTATTAGCAATTGTGGTGGGATCCAGGGTGTTGCTGCCATCAACCTTTAGTGTATTAGGAGTTGCTTTGGACTTTTTCCCTATCACTTCAGAGATACTTTGCCAGAATTTCCTTCCATCTGACCATGAGTTTGATAGGGTGCTCCTGTAGTAGCTGGCTTTTTCAGTGCGGATAGCTTAGGTACAGGCATTCCTGGCGGTCCTGTGTGCCTGAAAGCCTGCTTGGTTGCCAGAGGCTGTAGCACAAGCCCATAGCAGGTCATGAGCTTTTAGTTGGTCTAGGAGTTTGCCTGTGATCCAAGGGTTGTCAAGGCCTTTAATTTTGCATTTCTTAAAGGGGGCATGAATATCACACGCTGCATTGAACTTTGAGATGAAGTACTGAAATGCAGCATCAACATCCAGAGCGGTGTCAATCAGAGACCAGTCTTGCTGTCACAGGAGTGCCTTAAGTGGTGCAAGGTGTCCCTTGATTAGCATCCAACTGTTGATAGTTTTCGTGGGGGGTTTATTGAATTTATATGACCATATGCACTGGACTGGATGTTGCCGTTTAGCCGAACACCCTGGGGGACATCAAAATTATGCAGATAAATGGGCATTCAGATAATCGGAAGTCACATGGTAATTCACAGCAACCAAAAAAAAAATCAAGATCCAGAAGACAACTTTCAGATATAAACTAATTTAATTTAAATATGCTAATGAATTCAAACTGTGATGCTCATATTAAAAGCAAGTTAAAATCATGTTAAAAATCAGTTTAAAATCATGATGGGCTGTATTGCACTGTATTACTGTATTGGTCATTTTACTTTTTAAAATACTGTTCGATTGAGGTTTGCCATTTTTGAGCATTTTGTTTAGCAACCACTTTCTGCCGTAACTGCCGTAAAAGCAGAATTTGTAGCCCATCAACATCTTGTTGGTTTTCCAGCCATGTGATAGCTTTGTCTAAGCAGTTGACAGCTTCAGTGTCAGTTCCATGCAGCTCTGCTTGCTCTGAATCATCTGGTTCAGGTTCTTGATCCATAACTGTAACTGAACAGAATGCAAGATGTCACTGTCGGATAGTTCCCCGTAGCCTTCATCTCCCTCATCTGCCTGCACCCAATACTCCACATCTTCAGGTGGTAAGGATAGTTGCTCCACTACTTCATTAAGGTGCCTTATAGCCAGATGCTCCTGATCCATTTGTCTGCCACAATGTGCTCAGCTTGAGGTTGAAGTAGTTTTGAATTTGGCCAACACTTCACAATTGTGCTCTCTTGAATCTACTTCCATGACTCTGCCAGCATGTAAACTGCTTCTTTTGTGCTGACAGATTTTATGATGTTAGTTAGTGTTAGCTCCTCATTCTCCTTGCTAAGAACAAAGCTGAGCAGTTTACCTCTGTATAGGCATTTTAATGTAGCAAGCATACCATGGTCTAATGGTTGGATCTTACCTGTAGTGTTGGGTTGTAGAAACTTACACTATATGACTCCGTCAGCACTGCATAAGCTTTCTGTCTCTGGATGTATGCCCGCATTGTCAATCAGAAGCAATGCATGGATGGGCATCCGTTTGGAGTGAAGCTATGTTTGTATAGCTGGCACAAAATGTTCTTTAAACCATGCACTAAAAATTTCACAGTTCATCCATGGGCTTCTATGGGATTTGTGCAGAACAGGCAGTGCTGAAAGGTTAATGTGCTTAAAACATCTCAGGCTAGCCTAATTGCTGATGACTAACAATGGAAGATTATGTTCACCTGTTGTATTGCAACGGGCTAGGATTGTAAGTCTCTCTTTGTTTTTTTTTTTTTGTACCCCAGAGCACAATGTTCATCTGATGAGGCAAATGTTTTTTGTGGCAGTAGGTGCCAATAAGAGCCGGTCTCATAGGCATTGTACAGTTGCTGTTCAGTGAGATCCTCTGCCTCCAGTATGAGCTTTAGCTTCTTTCAAAAAGGTGCTATGGATTCATTCGAGGTTCTCAGGTACTCACTGGCAACACTTAGCTGCTGTATTCCACGTCGTCGGTGCTTAAATCGATTGAGCCAGCCATCGCTCAAAGTGAAAGGTACCGTATTCCCATTCAGCTGGCTGTGGAAATGTTTGGCTTTCTCCTTAATAATAGGCCCAGAGATAGGAGTGTCCTTCATGTGGTTCTGAACAAACCACATGTACACCACTGTGTCAAGGTCCTCGTCCCAACACACATGCATTGTTTTGTGGTACTCCACCTTCATGCTGCTATCCGTAGCTGCCGCAAAACTCCTCAGTTTGTCCCCGGCCTTATGTATGTCACTGGTGGTGGAGTTGCTGATGTTATAGCACTTGGCAACATCCACCACCTTGTGTCCATGTTCTAATTCTTTAAAAATTTCAAACTTCTTCTAAAGATCAAGCATCGAGTGTTTTGGTTTGCAGGACATATCAACAGCAGGTAACCACAGGCAGGTAACAGAGGGATTAGCTGTGAAATGCAGTGCTTCCATAACTAAATACAAATACAAATGGAGGAATGCTTAGTGGTAATGACCGCTAACGAGATAATTGAAAACCGCTTGTTGCCTATTAACTTATCCAGGGAAGCTCGGGAGGCACACTTTGATTTCGGATAACTACAGTAGGATTTCCAGATTACTGGAATCTGGATAAATGGGATTGTACTGTATTCCTAGATCTGATATTTGTTGAAATTTTAGGATCATATCCATGGAGTCCCTGACATAAGTGTCTGTTTTCTCTATCAATGGCTGCAAATGAAAATTGATGAACTGAGAAATAGGTTCAAAAATTGATTCATTTCTGGACACTGTTGGTTTGCCTGACAGTCGAACTGCATCTTTATGTAATTTAGGGATACAATAGAAAGTTGGAATTCTGGGATGTACTTTGCATAGTTCTTTCTCCCTCCCATGGTAATGACCAAACAGCAGGCAGAATACTGCTCCAAACACTTTCCTGTTCTTGCGTTCATATCACCCATCAAAATAATAGGACAGTTCTTACAACTTTCCATATATTCCATATATTCCATTTTCCATTATCTCAATACTTAGTCTATTAAATATATTTTTAATTGCCTGATTCACCAGTTTAGGTGGAATATAGACATTAATGACTATGCAGACTATTTTCTTTTTATTCCTTACTGCCACTGTCAGATAGAAGGGACTCATTACACTTAAAAGACATCATCAAGTATTACTGTGGATATTAGTGTTATAAGTCCCCCTTTCAAGTTGCCATAAGTCCCAGATCTAGTCACATCCACCAGAAAGCAACATACCCCTCCATTACATTACTTGAGACCTTTTGTAGCCATGTCTCCTGAAACAGAATTATTGCACATTGCTTAACTTCATTTATCCAGTTTTCTTCCTATATTTTTAGTATTAGCCCTGATATGTTCCAACTAATGATTTCCAGCGGTCTGTGGGTTCCGTGGTTGCATTGTCAATTTTGGCTATCTAATTCTATCAGAGGTATTTCTGATGATTCGTTATAGATGTTCTTACTAACATAGATGCTAACTGGGGAAGATGTGGCCAAATCAAGCATGGAACTTGTATCTGCAACACTTGAGTTAATTCTAGGTCCTCTTTGTTTTCTTCCTCTTATTAGTTTATTTGTCCATTTTCCTGATCTTCCAACTGGTTATTGCCCCCAAATGAGTATTCATTTCCTAAAGGCTGCATATATTCTGTTATCTGGACTTGTTTTCTCCATCTTCAATGATACAGGCTTCTCCTGTTTTCTCATTTTTTTTAAATCTTGATCTTGTAAATTATTTTGTGTTAATTTTTACTGGAGTGGTAGTCTCACTTTTCTGTCATTAATGATTTTTCCTGTAGTTCATAGCTATTGTACTATTTAGGACAATTTCTACATCATTAAATCCATCCGCATATTTAAGCTGATGTTGTCTTATATCTGGGTCCTTTAATGTTAAACGGACCCAACTCTTTGCTTCTTGAGCTTTATGCTGATACGCAGTCTGAATGTCTACCCAGGAAAACATATTTTCAAGCACACTTTTACATGCATTATACCTCATGGTTTTAAGTGAGAATGGATTTTCATTTCTTATCTTTGGGATACCCTTCATATATAGGGTAGGTCATAACTTTCCTTTCCCAATCAGTAGTTCTTCATCTTCACTATCAAATTGCTGATCTTTATGTATTTTAAATGGGCTAGAACACTTTTTTCCCTTTGATTTTTGTGTTGGTTGCTTGCTACTGATATTTTAGCTGTATTTGTTTTACTTGTCCAAATTTAACTTTAGGTTTACTTGGACTACTCATACCCCCCAACTTTTTCCATATTGAAAGATTTAGCCTTTGGCAATTTGTCAGTGCTTTATTCCTCACACCCTCAGTGTACGAACGTAGCCTTACCTAGTCTTCTAACTTTGGCTTGCTATATTTTTGAGCAGCTAGCACACATCTTACCATTATTTCTCTGCCACTCTACAATATATTTTGCTTTGTGCGACCCGCTGTGCTTCTCCTTGTAATTCTGATTAATTAGCTCCACAATTTCATTAGCCTCTTTTTCCGCAATTAACTCTGTAGTTTCCCTAAGTTTGCTTTTTCTGTCATAAAAAGTGCCTTTTTTGCTCTTCTCTTTCATCCACTAATGTGACCTAAATCTGTAGCCTGTCTGATGGACTCTAACCATTACATTTTAACAACTCTTTTATATCCTGTAAATATCCTTACTTTTAGATAGTTCTGCTTTTATTTCTGTTAAAGCAAGAAGAATTAAATTCTGAGCTATAAAGGCCTCTACCAGCGGTGCAATGTCTCCTGTTTCTCTTCCCAGAATACTGTTAAATTATTAGTTTGTTTTGAATTGGGAACATAAGCAGGAGGCTGGTAAGGACAGAGGTCTGGGGTTATAGTCTGTTTTAACTGAAATATTTGAATAGTTTTGTGTGTGAAATTAGTTCTATGTGTTAAAAATTAATACTTTGAGTTAGAACTGTTACCTGGGCTGTGATATTGTAACTTTTGAGGCTTGGGAACACTTGTTTGGCAGTGATAATTAAAGTGAAATTTAAATGTGATGTTTGCCTGGTGTTAGTGGGAGGGGAATTAACAGAAATCACCTTGTCTTTCATTGTTCACTTGGGAACATAAGCAGGAGGCTGGTAAGGACAGAGGTCTGGGGTTATATTCTGTTTTAACTGAAATATTTGAATAGTTTTGTATGTGAAATTAGTTCTATGTGTTAAAAATTACTACTTTGAGTTAGAACTGTTACTTGGGCTGTGATATTGTAACTTTTGAGGCTTGGGAACACTTGTTTGGCAGTGATAATTAGAGTGAAATTTAAATGTGATGTTAAATACCGAAAAGCCACTCTGGGTTGTGATTGAAGGGCTGTGTATTTCTGTTTGGGACTGGAATTCAAAGCAACAGGAACTGGTGGGCCTGTGATATCATACGGTACCCGATGTCTGCATACACACACTGTTAGTGGGACTGGACACACACTGGACTGTATGTGTTTGTGAGACTTGGGAACTTTATTGGTGGGGTTGAAATTGGGTTTGTAAATAACTGCAGTCAGTATAGAGAGAAACTGTATTCCAAGGGGAAGGGACTGAGAAAAGGGGGTGTGCCATTATAAACAGAGGGGGACAAACAGGGTGGCCATATTCCACCATGGCAGGCATCTTTGGAAGGGTTGTAGGCTGCACAGGCTGTGGGATGGCAATAATTCTCAATTGGGTCTGGAGAGAGGGAGGCTGCCCACTCTGTAGACAGCTATCTTGTATCAGGAGTGAGGTATATTGGTTAAGGAGTAAGCTGGGGGGTGTCCAAGGATAAGGGGTGTGGATATGGGCAGCAGAAGGGTGGGGCTGAGGGGAGGATGGGGCAACGCTCTGAAATTACAGGATGTTATGTTACAGCAAGCAGGAGGGGGGATATTAGGGACAGAGGACCCTTAGATAGGGATGTTGACGCTAAGGGGAAAGCGTACGGGGTGAACATTCCGAATACAAAGAGAGTGGAGAGGGAAGAGTCAGGAGGGGCTGTTGTGGGGAAGCCTAAAACAGCAGACTGTGGGAAGGGAGCTTCTAAGGAGAACAGAGCAAGAGGGGAAGAAGAGGGGCAGTTTAGAGGTGCAGTCAGGGGAAACTCGGGTTACTTGATGGAGGCTGACATAGAGTATTACAATAAATTTGAGCTACTAAGCAACCTAGAGGGGGAGGAAGGGGTTGGTGGAAATGAGGAAACTGATACAGATGCCGGGGGTAGGGAGTCGGATACCCATAGAGCATCACAGACCGGCAATGGAAAGGATAGAAATAGTCCCAGAGGGAGAAGGGGGAACATAAATGTTAACCAGATGGGGGAAATGCAACATATTGCAGACATGAGGGAGGAGAGCATGACTGGAGAGAAACTGAGGACAAGGAGGTGGGAGAGGAGCGCCCCTCCAGCAGGGGTGGTCAGTACCAAGGATGGGGCCCTAGCTAAAGGGGGATCCACAGAGAGCCACTGGAGGCAGGGTACTAATACAAGGGGGAAGATGGCCTGTGGGGAAGGGAAACCATCAGGCCAGGAAAATGGTTCGGATAAGAGAGGATTAAAGGGGACACCTATTCAGAGGGGGTCTGAGTTAAGTGGGCAAAATAACGAGGGAGGCAGAAGGGGAGGGTGACAAGGGGGTCTCTAATAAGGCAGGAAGACTCCCATGGAATTGAGATCATGAATAAAGAAGGGGATGGGGCTGAGAGGGCATAGTGGAGGTAACCATAAGGATGATGGCGGTGGTTCTGTTCTTGGGAGACTCGATGGATTAGGGGTATCCAGTGGGAGGGACAGGGGTGGATGCCATAGCCAGGTGAGAGGTAGTGAGTATTTCTGGGCTGACCATGCACAGAGTAAAGTTCATGGTGTATGAACTGGTTAGGGACTGTGGAGGGAAACCGGATTTCCTGGTGCATTTGGGAACTAACGACCTAGAGGGAAATTGCATTTTGGAAATCCAAGCAAGGTTCCAAGAACTTGCCAGAGTCTGTCGGGATAATGGATGCAACATTTCCTTTTGGAGATATTGCCAGTACCAAAGGCCTCAGTAGAGAAAAAAATGAAGATCACAGAGGTTAATGACTGGCTCAGGAAGTGGGGTGAAGAGAGTGGGTTGGGGTGTTAGGGAACTGGAAAGGAGTTTGGGAGGATAAGGGACTGTATGCCAAGGACAGGCTTCATCTTGCCCCATTAGGGAAGGAAGTCCTTAAACAGGGGATGGCTGACTAAATTCAAGAAAGGTGGGGTTTAAACTTGTGAGGGGGAAGGATAAGGGAGGGGCTGACCAGAAGCCCTCTCCTCCAGATGAGGGGAGTAGCCTTCAAACCCAAGGGGAGGAAACAGACTGGGGTGGAGGTTTCAGGAGGAGCAGAGGGAGGATGGAAGTATAAGGAACCTGGGTGGGGTTCGACAAAGGGGATCAGGGATAAGGGGTGGGGGTTGGTGTTAGTAAATGCCAGGAGCTTGGGAAACAAGTTGCCAGAGTTCCAGGCCACGCTGTTCGGGGTGGATGTGGTGGCGGTCACAGAGATGTGGGCCAACAAAAACCATGACTGGGACCTAAACACAGGGGTACACTATGCTTAGGAAGGATAGAAAGGAGGGCAGAGGGGGTGGAGTGGCTATGTTCATTAGAGATGACATAGAAATTGCTAGGGTAGAAGAGGCAGAGGGAAACGTGGAGGCCTTATGGGTCACCTTACGATCCCCAGCAGGAGATAAGGTCAAGCTGGGTGTAGTATATAGGCCCCCCGGGATAAGTGATGTTCTAGAGGATGGTTTGCTGGACAACATCATTGCCCAGTGTGGACCAAAGGGAAGGAGTGGTGTTGATGGGGGACCTTAATGCCAGGTACAAACTGGAGAACCATGTCCTCTAAGGTGGCCAAGGAGCAGAGGCTGCTGGACTGGCTTCCAGGATGTGTTCTAACACAGCATGTGATGGAGCCCACAAGGGAGGGCATGTCCTGGACGTGGTTCTGGCAGATGGGGATCTGGTAAGGGACCTGGTTGTAGAGGACCCCTGACTGGAAGCGACCACAATACTGTCTGGTTTCAAATAAGTATGGGGGAGGGAGGGTGAGATCTAGGACACTGGCAGTGGTTCAGGGGGGCAGACTTTGTGGGCATGGGAAATATTCTCAAGGATCACTTGAAGGGGATTACATCAATGACAAGTGTGGAAAGGAGATGGGAGGTCATAAAACGGGGACTTCATGAGGCAGTCAGGATCTGTGCTAAGTTGAAACGTAAGGGAGCAAGGTCACATAAACCATGCTGGTGGTCCAGTGAGGTATAGGTAGTGGTCAGAGAAAAGAAAGCTGCCTATAAAAATTATAAAACAACAAGAGGGGATAGGGATAAGGAAATGTACCATCTTGCATCTAGAAAAGTCACCCGGATGGTGAGGGGAGCAAAGTCCAGTAAAGAGCAACGGCTGGTACAGGGGATACATGGAGGGGAAAAGGGGTTCTTCTGGTACATTGGGGAGTGGAGAAAAACTAAGGACCATCTCAGCAGATTGAGATCAGAAGGAGGGAGGGTGGGTGGAAGACGCGAGGGACCAGGCAGAGGTATTTAACGAGAACTTTGCCTCTGAGTTCACTAGGGAGGGGGATGGGATATCTACAAAGCAAGGCATTATGGGGTTAGAAGCGGCAGTGAGTGGGATCAGGGGAGCAACAGAAATGGAGCAAGAGGGAGGGAAAGGTACCCCAGGGGTGTCACATCTGAATAAGGATAAAAAGGCCAGTAAGCTGGAGGGGACGGATGATGCTATCTCCGCCAAAAGGGTGTGGTTAGCCCTCAAGGCCCTAAAGAAAGACAAATCTCCTGGGCCGGGTGGCATTCGTTCGAGAGTACTATGGGAATTGGCAGACATACTGGCTGCACCCCTGGTGGAGCTCTTCAACAGGTCACTTGAGACAGGGAGGGTACCTAGGGATTGGCGAGAGGCACATGTGATGCCAATCCATAAAGGGAGGTCGAGGGAAGTACCAGGTAACTATAGACCCATCAGTTTGACCTCAGTGGTGGGAAAATTATTGGAGAGTATACTAAAGGAACGATAGGGGGTGTACTTGGAGGAGGTGGGAGGTCTGGATAGTCGGCAACATGGGTTTGTGCCAGGTAGATCATGTCAAACCAATCTTGTGGAGTTCTACGAATGGGTAACATCAGAACTGGACAGGGGAAAGCCTGTGGATGTATTATTCTTGGACTTCAGCAAGGCGTTTGACTCTGTCCCCCACAATGGTCTGGTGGAGAAACTGATGGGGTTAGGAGTAGGCCCTTTGATGGTCAGGTGGATTGAAAACTGGCTAGCTGGATGCACCCAGAGAGCAGTGGCCTGTGGGGAGCTCTCGAACCCTAGAGAGGTTGGTAGTGTGGTACCGCAGGGCTCGGTCCTGGGTCCGATCCTGTTTAATGCACACATATCGGAAATCAAATCTCTTTTTATCCAGGTGATCACCGTTGAGCAAGCTCATTTACAAGGTGGACCTGCTGTTGTCAAATGACAGTTATACATACATAGATTAAAGGTGCAGTATACAAAATGTGCTAAGGTAAAAGCAAACTTACAAATAAGTGGTAGGTGCAATATATACATTCCAAGTATTCACGTGGGATCACATAACATTATTGTGGTATATACAACCTTCATAGACATAGAAGTTAGAGTTACACATTTATCCATGGCTCTATAGAAAGGTACACATTATTAACATTTCAGCCCTCAGAAACTGGTTCAGTGCCTAGGAGTTGACCAAGGCTTCAGAAGGGCCCATGATGAAAACTGTATCAACTATTTGAGTGGCATAAGGGAGTAGATAGAGAAAAAAAGTGCCAAGGATTCCGAGGGCCAGCATGGCAGCTGACTGCTGAACAAGTTAGGTAGGGAAGAGAGGGGTTAGGTTCTTAGCTGCATATGGTGAGGCTAGAGCGGGAACCACCAGCAGGACTGCTAGGTACTATGGAAACATTTACAGATTTCAGCAAATGTTTTGTCATAAAGAGTCCTAAACACAGCAATACTGACAGGAGAGCTAAGTTTCAGTGAACCTTGTATCCTTTTCCAGAGTGAGGGCAGAGCATGGCTTATTCGCTGATGACTACAAGATGGGAGCAGTAGTTGAGGGAGAAGAGGGGAGGTTGGCCCTGCAAGGGGACCTGGACACCCTGGAAAGCTGGGCTCACACATGGAAATTAAATTTCAATATCACCAAGTGCAAGGTGTTGCATCTTGGGTGGGGAAACCCTAAACACAGGTACACCCTGGGAGGGGAGGCGCTGGAGGCCTCAATAGGGGAAAAAGACCTAGGGATCATGGTGGATGCATGTATGAATAACTCTGAGCAGTGCAGGAGCAGCTAGCAAGGCAAACAGGATGTTGGGATGCATCATAGGGGGATCACCTCTAGGAGCAAGGAAGTGATTCTGCTGCTGTACAATGGACTGGTTAGACCACACCTTGAGTACTGTGTAGAGTACTGGAGACCACACTTGAAGAGGGACATACAGCTCCTGGAGAGGGGCAGAGAGGAGGGCAACTAAGATGATACGAGGGCTAGGGGATTTGACATATGAGGACAGACTTGAGGAGCTCTGCCTGTTTTCATTGGAGAGAGGAGAGATGGGGACATGACTGAGGTCTTCAAGTACCTCAAGGAATAAATAGGGTAAACATGGAGGGATCTTTAGACTAAAGCAGGGAGGTATCACCAGAGGGCATGGTTTGAAGTTGGAAGGTGGAAGGGTGAGGGGGAAAAGAGGAGGAAGTTTTTCACTGAGAGGTGGTGGACCTGGAATGCACTGCCTGGCGAGCTGGTTCAGAGATCCACAGTGGAGGCTTCAAGAGAGGGTGGGACAGACACAGAAAGTGGATGTATCAGATGATGGCCTGTCCCAGGGGGGTGGGGATGGATGATAGGGGTTTCTGGAACACAAGGGAGGGGAGGGCCTCGGCACCCAACTAGGGATCTGAGGTTCGAGCAGACTCAATAGACCGTAAGGCCTAATCTGCTGACAAATAGTATGTTAGTATGTTAGTAATTCCTAGACTCAGAATTTTGCCAGGGATGTGTTATATCCAGTGGGGTCACAAAAGATGGATATAGACTTAACATTTTATAATAAGGTGAATAAGGTGAAACAAATAAATCAAAGTACAGATGAAAAGATTTTAATACCCAATGTTTTATTAGAAACCGTGGCTTCTAATTTTAGCCTTACATCTAGTCTGTCATTGGTTTCAAAGTTAGTATTTGTATTGCCTTCTACTGTATATGTATACTATTGTTAGCCTCTCTATCCCTTTTCTTCTCCACCTCTGTTGTGAGATGCTTAACCTTTAGCTGATCAGCTACATTTGCAGTTTCTTGTGAATTTTCAAAAAGAAAATATTTTTTTTCAAAAGCTTAGAATTCTTTAATTGCCACACTATTTGGTTTAGCAATATACTCTTCTATTTTTATGTTTGCTTGCGCATGCGCAAGAAACATTTTGACACAGCTTAGGAGAGAAGTGGGGTTTTGGAGGTGTGGCACTGTGGGGCCACGGTGCCTTTTGAGGCTTGGCCCGCTTTCCCCAATGTGGTAGCATGCTGCTGCTGACACCAGTTCAGCCAGCATGCCACCACCTTGAAACGTTTTCGACGCTGTAATCAGGGGCCACCTCATCATTGCAACATCAGCCATTCCGCTGCAATGAGGGAGCAACCCATCACTGCAGGGTTGTACCTTGCCATACGCATGCCCTGACCCACTTCATTTGCCGATGGGGAGCCAGTTCCCGTCAGCATAATGTCCCCACCCCCAAGTTTCTGTTGTATGCCAAGGGGGTGCCCAATCCCCCTCGGCATCATGCACCCCCCCAACAGACATTCTTTGTTGATGGGGCTCCCAGTCCCTGTCAGCTTCAGTCCCCCCTTCCCAGTTCAATTTGTCGATGGGGGAGCCCACTCCCCATTAGCATAATGTTCCTCCCCAATTTTTGGTCTGCCGAGGGGGGTGCCTGATCCCCTCAGCTTTTGCCCCCCACTCAGTATTTGCCAACGGGGTTGCCCAATCCCCCATTAGCTACAGCCCCCTAAAACCTCAGGTGGCATGCTGGGAGCCCACCCCAGCATGCCAAATGTCTCTGAGGAAAAAAAAAGTCCCGCAATAATTGTTTTAACCCTGTAAAACAGAAAATGGTCCTTCATTGAGTCCGTGGCCCCTCCCCCAACCAATGCCCACCTTCTGCACACCCTACCTCCCCACAACCCCCTCATCCCATACTTACCTCCAGAACCTAGAGTGACGATCTTCGGTGGACCGGGAACACTTCTGCACTCTTCAAAGCCGACCACGAACTGAAGAAATGCCGGTAAGCTGTATAATGGCATAAACTGGGTTTTTTCAACTTTGGTACATATCTCAGGCATTGTGGGGAATTTTGGCACCAAATTGTCAACATGGGGTCATTGGGACCCATCTTCATGAATCCAGCCACTGTTATGGCAATATTCAGTCCTGAAAGGTGATTTTTTTGGTCAGAATCACTTTTCAGGACTGATTAACAAAATGACAGTGCCAGCGTTCATGAGGTAGACACACGAAAAGCCTATGTTGCAAATTTGGTGAAAAAAATCCAAACAATGACTGATTTTCAACACTGTCATTTTTCCATACCTCCTTATGAACAGTACAGCTGTCATTTTACACATCTTGGCCGAAATGTGTTTTCGCACTTCCAGCACAGAATAGAGCGGTCACTGTGGGAAATCAGTTTTCAGGACAGATTCAGAAAATGACAGTGACACTGTTCATGAGCAGAGGTCCTAACATGCCTATGTTGAAAATTTGGTAATGAAAGTCCATAAAATGACTGTGTTACAAGTGTTCATTACGCAGTTTCCACGTATCCTTGTAACTTCACAAATTTGTAATATTTTCACACCAGATTTTCAACACTGGCATTTATTCACACCTCCTTAAGAACAGTACAGCTGTCATTTTTCACATCCTGGCTGAAATGTGTTTTCACACTTCCGACACAGAATAACGCGGTCGCTGTGGGAAATCAGTGTTCGGGACAGATTAAGATCGAGCAAGCGAGAGAGGGGAAGTAAGCGAGCTCAACGGAGCTCTGTCGGGACTGCTGCAGATTTCTTTGTGGACAGAAAAAAGCGCCAATGCAGGCAGGAGTGCAGTACAAAAGGGCAGTGCCAGGAGAAACAGAACGAGCGAGTGAGGGAGCTCAAAAGTGCTGTGTCGGGACTGCTTCAGATTTCTTTGTGGGCAGAAAAAGGTGCCAACGCAGGCAGAGGCCCAGTACAAAGGGCAGCCTGCAGTGCTGGGAGAAACAGAATGAGTGAGTGAGAGTGGGGAAGTGAGCAAGCTCAACGTAGCTCTGTCAGGACTGCTGTGGATTTCTTTGTGGGCAGAAAAAAGCACCAATGCAGGCAGGAGCCCAGTACAAAAGGTCAGCCTGCAGTGCTGGGAGAAACAGAATGAGTGAGTGAGAGTTGGGAAGTGAGTGAGCTCAATGGAGCTCTGTCGGGCCAGCTGAGAACTTCTTTGTGGGCAGAAAAAAGCACCAATGCAGGCAGGAGCCCAGTACAAAAGGGCAGCCTGCAGTGCTGGGAGAAACAGAATGAGTGAGTGAGAGTGGGGAAGTGAGCGAGCTCAACGGAGCTCTGTTGGGACTGCTGCGGATTTCTTTGTGGGCAGAAAAAGGCGCCAATGCAGGCAGGAGCCCAGTACAAAAGGGCAGCCTGCAGTTCTGGGAGAAGCAGAACGAGCGAGTGAGAGAGAGAGAGAGAGTGAGTGAGGTGAAAAGAGCTCTATTAGAACTGCTGCAGATTTCTTTGTGGGCAGAAAAAGGCACCAACGCAGGCTGGAGCCCAGTACAAAAGAGCAGCCTGCAGTGCCGGGAGAAACAGAATGAGCGAGTGAGAGAGGGAGGTGAGCGAGCTCAACGGAGCTCTGTCGGGCCAGCTGTGAACTTCTTTGTGGGCAGAAAAAGGCACCAATGCAGGCAGGAGCCCAGTAGAAAAGGGCAGCCTGCAGAGCCGAGAGAAACAGAATGAGTGAGTGAGAGAAGGGGAATGAGTGAGCTCAACGGAGCTCTGCCGGGACTTTAGAGTTGCCCACTGTCCCGCCCAGGGTCCTGAGTGGTCCTATATTATAGCAGAGTCTCTGGGGTGGAGACAAATCAATGATTGGACACTTTGAGGATTGCTATAATAATAATACAGATTTAGTTGTCCTGTTTATTTCTCTAACTGAGCTAAGTACTGAGCTATACTGTTATGATTGCTGTAATAATACATATTTATTTGTTATGTTTATTTCTCTGACTGAGCTGAGTAATACTTGGAGTGTAATAGGATTTCTAACTGGGCTAAGTGAAACTATATGAGAGTTGAGAACAAAAAGTATGGTAGCTGAGGGGAGACAAACGGACAAGGAGGCTTTAGGATTGCTACAGTAATACAGTATCTAACAGATGAGATTTGAGACTGAATTACCCCGGTCGGCAAGGGGCCAGTAGGTGGACTAGTGTGGGGGGGAACAGGAATTTGGGTAAATAGGGGCCTAACAGTTGTAGTAGGGTGCAGAAGCTAGGAGTAAGACCCTGTAACATAAGATGGGGGCCAAAATGGGGCAGGTGCCACATGTCAATAGCGTGGGCATCTTTGGAAGGGTAGTGGGGTGTACAGGGTGTGGGTCCGCCATGATCCTGGACTGGGCTTGGATGTTGGGGGGGGGGTGTATGATCTGTAGACAACTGGCTAGTTTGAGGGAGGAACTGTGGAGGTTAGGGAGGAGTCTAAGTGGCACGGCAGATGAGTTTGGTAGGCATCCTGGCTGGGGGGGAATAGGGGATGGCAAGGGAGATGGAGGAAGAACAGCTAGGGACTGAAACAGACCCCAGTATCAGAGGCACTAGCAGAAAAGAGAGGAGAAGGAAGGGGGTGCCCAAGGTGAGAGGGAGGCCTCCTGTTTAGGGAGGAAGAGACAACGAGGAGTACCAGGAGAGAGAGCAAGTGGCTGTGAGTAGGGAGGGACCAGGGGTGGGACCAGAGGTTGTACGGAGGGGAGCAAGTAGGAGGGGGGACCAATAGGGTGAAGAGATGTAGGAGGGGTATAGACTAGGAATAGATTTGAGCCTCTGCTATGGGAGAGAAAGGGGGAGCAGAAACATACTGAAGGGGGGAGGACAAGCAGGGCATGAGAGGGATAGCAACAGCTAGGGGAAGAGATAGCAAGCACGAAAGGGTGGAAGGTGGCTAGTAAGGAAGGAGGGGTTTTGACAGGAGGAGAGAAGGCTACGGGAAGGGGGAAGGATTGGAGGGACATCACTATTGGGGTAGGAGGGAATGGGGGCTCTAAATCGACAACAACAGGGATAGAAGAGGGGTTGGAAATCAGCAGGGCAGGAGGGGAGGTCAACATGGGAAGCCCAGTAGGAAGTAGTCAGGCTGGGAAGGGGTTCAAGGGTGATGGGAGGAATAAGGCAGAGAAAAGGGGTGAGGTGGAAGTAGGGGGTACAGATACAGAATTCATAGAGGGTGCATTTTGCGGGGTAAGGGGCAGGGAAGAACGAATACTGGGGTGGTGAAAGGAGCATTAGAAGGGAAAGGGGCAAAGGGACGGGGGGTACTCATCCTAGGGGACTCTACACTGAAAGGGGTGAGATGGGGTGGAAGGGGGGAAGGCACAGCCATATTTGGGTTGAAGCTATCCCCATCTTAACTGCAGGAGGGGCAGGGCAGGCACTGCTCAAGTGTGCAGCGAAGGGGATGAAGAAACCTCATTTACTCTTGCATGATGTGGGTACAAACGACTTGGTGGGGAGACTGTGGAAGTAGTGAGGGGGAGGTTCAAGTAGTTGGCCAGGCAGTGTGAGGGGGTGGCATTCTCGGAGTACTCCCAGTACCATGTGCAAGCATGGGGAGGAAGGGTAGGATTAAGGAGTTAAATGAGTGGCTGAGGGATTGGAGCCACACCAAAAATTATGAGTTACTGACTACCTGAGGTAGGGTTTGGGGAAATAGTGACTTGTACACAGGGGACAGGGGACACTTGAGCAGGAAGTGGAGGGGAGTATTAAATGCAGGATTAAAGAGGTATATCTCTACTAAGGTGGATTTAAACTTGTGGGGGGTGGCCAAAAGACTGAGGTTAGTAGAAAGGTCTGGATAGGGGAGCCTAATGAGCTCAACCCCCTAGATATAGGTAAAGGCGGACACGTAGTAAGCCTGGGCGGGGGCAGGCAGAGTGGTCTGAGTGTAATACAGAAGGCACCACCACCCAGTAAGAATAGGGAGGAGAAAGGGTGCGGACTACCAGGAGGAGGGACACATGCCAAGGAGGAGAAGAGTGAGGAGAAGGAGGGGTACAGGTGGAAGGTGGTCTCTCTCAATGCAAGAAGCCTGGGGAAAAAAATTGCAGAGCTTCAGGCACTCCTTTCAGAGAGTAAGATGGACATTGCTGCAGTGACAGAGACTTGGGCCACCGAGTACCATGATTGGGGCTTGGCAATCCTGGAATACAGGATATACAGCTGGGACTAGGGAGCTGGAAGAGGGGGGGTTGCACTTTATGTGAGGGAAGGGATTAAATGCATAAGGGACGAGGGAGAAGAGGAGAGAGAGGTGCTTTGGGTGCAGCTCCTGGACTCCAAGGGCAGAAAGCTGAGACTGGGGGTGATGTACGGACCCCCAACCCAATCCAGGGAACTAGATGGGGAGTTGGCAGAGCAGATAAGGAGGGTGTATAGAAGGGGGAGTGTGGTTATAGTGGGGGATTTTAACCTACCACAGGTTGACTGGAGCACCCCAACCACTACCAGTACCAGGGAGCAGGTGCTCCTTGATGCATTCCAGGATGGCCTTCTGACACAATTGGTAAGTGGACCTATATGTCTTGGTAGCACTCTGAACCTAGTACTGGCAAATGGGGAGGTGGTGAGGGAGGTAAGAGTGGAGGACCCACTAGCAGGTAGCGACCACCAAACAGTGTGACTCATTGTTGCACTGGGCAGGGAGACAGGAGGAACGGGCACTAAGGTGGTGGACTTTATTAGGGTGGACTTTAGGGGAATGGGAGAAATATGGCAAGGGAGATTCCAGGATATAAGGCCAGGGATGGATGCAGAACAAAAGTGGGGAGTCATAAAGGCTGGGCTAACAGAGGCCACCGTAGCTTGCACCAGGGCCAAGAGTAAGAAGAAGAGGCAAGAAACCATGCTGGCTGAACAAGGAAGTGCTGCAGGGGGTTCAGGCAAAGACAGCTGCATTCCGGAAGAACAGGAGAACAGGGAATGGAGAGGATAAGGAAGCTTTCGGGAGGTGGTCATAGGAGGCTGCTAGGAGGGTGAAAAAAGCTAAGGCCTCCAGGCAATTAAGTTCCACACAGGGTGTAAAGGGAGGGGAAAAGGACTTTTTAAGGTATGTCAGGGAAAAGAGGAAGTGCAAGGAACATATTGTGAGGATAAACTGTGGAGGGGATTGGGTGGAAAAGAGGGAGGAGCACGTAGAAATTCTAAATGAGTACTTCTGCTCTGTTTTCACTAAGGAGAGGGATAGCCCATTACCAGAATGTGCTGGGAGGGTGTAAAAAGGGGGGGAGGAGGTGACGGACAAAGTGATCACAGGAAGTAGGGTGCTAGAGAGACTGAGGGCAGTAAGGGTGGACAAGGCACCAAGTCCCGATGGCATCCACCCCAGGGTGCTGAGGGAGATGGTGGAGCTGTTGGCTGAGCAGCTGGCAGATCTGTTCAACACCTCCCTCGAAATGGGATGTGTGCCCCAGGACTGAAGGGTGGCCCATGTGGTGCCCATACACAAGAGTGGGCCTAGGGAGGAGCCAGGAAATTATCGGCCCGTTCATAGTGGGTAAGCTTATGGAGGTGATACTAAAGGAGAGGCTGGTGGCATTCCTCGACAGTAATGGCCTCCAAGATGGGCAGCAACACAGGTTCATCTGAGGGAGGTCTTGTCAAACCAACCTAATAGAGTATTGTGACTGGGTGAAAAGGGAGTTTGACAGGGGCCATGCGGTACATGTCCTGTACTTGGACTTCAGTAAGGCCTTTGATACAGAGCCTCATGGGAGACTGGGGGGAAGCTGATGGCAGTTGGGGTTGGGAAAAAGCTGACTAAATGGATAGAGAACTGGTTACAGGTGAGGGTGCAGAGGGTGGCGGTGGTGGGGGAGCTCTCAGCACCCAGAGCAGTGACAAGCGGGGTGCCGCAGGGGTCAGTGCTGAGCCCGGTACTATCTGGGCTCTTTATCTCCAATATAGCTCCTGGAGTTGGGAGCAGGGTTAGTCTGTTCACAGATTATACCAAATTGGGGGCGGTGGTGGATGAAGAGGACAGATGGGAAAAACTGCAGGGGGACCTAACCAAACTAGAGACATGGTCGGTGGTGTGGCAGCTAGGATTCAATGCAAAGAAGTGTAAGGTGATGCACTTCAGGGCAAAGAACCAGAAGAGAGACTATTGGTTGGGGATTAGAGAGGAGGAAAAGGACCTAGGGGTGTTGGTAACTGAGAACATGAACAACTCAGCCCACTGCATGAGAGCAGCAGTGAAGGCAAACAGGGTGCTGGGGTGTATCGCAAGGGGGTTATCATCCAGACACAGGGATGTGATCCTGCCTCTCTATAGATCATTGGTCAGACCGCACCTAGAGTACTACGTGCAGTACTGGAGGCCATACCTGAGGAGAGATATAAAGTTACTGGAGGGGGGTGCAAAGGAGGGCAACAAAAATGTTAAAGGGGATGGAAGGAAAGGAATATGAAGTTAGGCTTAAGAAGCTGAACATGTACACACTGGAGGAGAGGATGGATGGGGGGATATGATTGAAGCGTTTAAATACCTGAGGGGGTAAATAAACCTAGCACCGAGGGAGTGTTTAAACTGAGGAATGGAAGAGAGATGAGGGGGCATGGATTAAGGTTGGAAGGGGGACGTTTCAAGAGGGAAATGAGGAGGCACTACTTCTCTGGGAGGGTGGTGTCTAGTTGGAATGCGCTGCCAGATAGGGTGGTAACATGTAGAAGAGTCGATAGCTTTAAGAAGGAGTGGGATAAAGCAAGAGGAAGAGTCAGGGGTACAGGGGCTGGGACAAGCGGGGGAAGAACTGAGGAGGAGGCTGGGGTAGCTGCAATCTAGGGTGCTAGCTGCACACTCTGGCAGACATACATAGACCAATTGGTGTGTTGTGCTGGCAGATTTGTATGCTCGTATGTTCATATGGATGTTTGTATATAAAATCACAGTGACTCTGTTCATGAGCAGAGGTCCTAAAATGCCTATGTTACAGATTTGGTGACAAATGTCCATAAAATGACTGTTTTACAAGCTTGCATTGTGCAGTTTCCACACACCCTCATAACTTCACAAATGTGTAGTATTTTCACTCCAGATTTTCAACATTTGCTTTTTTCAGATATCCTTATGAACAGTACAGCTGTCATTTTTCACATCATGCCCCAAATATGCGTTTACACATCTGGCGCAGAATAGCGTAGTTGCTGTGGGAAATCAATGTTCTGGACAGATTAAGAAAATCATAGGGACATTCTTCATGAGCAGAGGTCACAAAATGCCTATGTTGAAAATTTGGTGAAATAATTCCACTAAATAACTGTGTTACGCTCATGCATTACACAAATTCCACGTACGCTCGGAAGTTTGAGCATTTTTAATATTTTCACTACAGATTTTCAACATCGCCATCTCTTCACACCTCCCTATGAATGGTACAGCTGCCATTCTTCACATCGTGCTCGATATGTGTTTTCGTACATGTGGCACACTATGTCACGGTCGCTGTGGAAACTCAAAGTTCAGGACACATTGACAAAATCACAGTGTCACTGTTCATGAAAAGAGGTCCCAAATGCTTTCATGAGGTGGGGGTCACAAAATGGCCATATTGAAAATTTGTAGTGCAAATACCAACAAACGCCCGGGGAATGAGGGTTTCTAACCATAACGTCCCACCCTGTACAGACTGACAGGTATCGGGGTGTGCCTTTGGATTGTCGACTGTAGTGCTCATGATATTCCACCCCCACCCCCCAAAATGCTGCAGCCAGTGACAGGCATCGAGGTGTGCCTTGGACTTTTCGTCCCCAGAGTTCACCCCATTCTCCTATACTGTGCCCATTTCAGCGTATGTCCTTATGGAGTGGGATGACTGTAAAGCCGAACAGCCCAAGGCACACCTCAACACGTGTCGGTGTCTACTGAATAGGGTGAAGTGAAATGGCATGAACGTTATGGGCAACAACCCAAATGCATACCCCAATGCCTGTCCATCTCTGCGGGGTGAGGGTGGGGTTGGCATGAAGCTCAATACTTCACTGCCATTCCTATTCTGCATCTCTCTAACTCCTGCATTTCCAATGCTAATACCAGCAAGCAAACATTTGGCATTGACAAATGCTTGTTTTTATTGTAGTTAACAATGGGTGCTCCTCCAACCCTTTAAATTGTAATCAGTTACATGTTTGACCCTTAGTAGTCATTAAAATGTATTTTCCAAGATCAGTTTGTGAAGATAGAATAAAATACTCGGTTATAAGTTTCCCCTTACCATTCTGTGCATCAGCTGTTTTTCTTTTCTCCCTCATATTATCCTTTCTACTTTTGAGGGGATTAGCTTTTATTACTACTCTTTGGGGTTGCTTTACTTGATTGTCTTTTGTTTTTCTTACAGCCACATTGACAAGAGATGCCCTCAGTCACTGCTAGACTACAGAACAATAAATTGATATACCCATAACCAAGCTAATTCTCATATATCACAATATCTATTGGTTCTTGACTACAAAAATCAATTGCTTGAAGATGGAAATAAGATTGTTCTCCCACCTCGGTAATAAATTTACTTCAGACTATTCAGACATGAAAGGATTCACTGCAGCTGGATTGTTAACTTGGAAAGAAGTGCCTAAAAATTGTATTTCCTGACCTTTGAACTTATAATATCAATCAATTCACTTTGAGAGCAGCGCTTAATTCACAAAATATTTCAAATGTTTCAGCCACACCATTTTATTCACCTAAGTTTTTGTTTTTCTTATAGCTTTTCTCTATGGACTATAACCTTAAATACTGCTCAAAGTAAAGAAAGTATGACCAGCTGGAATAGTATGCCTTCTATGTAGCAATGCCCAAGATCATCTCTGGTGGTCCGATAGTGGTACTGTAGGCAGGCAGGCTGGAAATACAGATTTGTTTTACAATTGTTGGACAGAAAAGAAATACTAAACTGAAGCTTGTTTCCAGGTGCATCCTGGGAACACAGGGAAGTTTGATGACTTGATCATGGTTGCTCAGTGTGCAAGTGGTGGCTGTGGGATTCAAACCCAGTCTGAAGCTCCGTGACCTTAACCACTGTGCTATACTGCTTCACTAGAGATATCACAGAAATTTCAGAAAATGTTTGACCATGTCAAAAACATCACAACTGTAGATTCTATGTTTTTGCCTTAACAGATCTGCCTCATATCTTCCTTTGGATTGAATGCTACTTTGTAATGTAAAGCTCCTATCCCAATTGGAGGCCATTTTTATGTTGATTGCGTGCATGTGCAAGAAACATATTGTGGCAGCTTTCCAGAAGCAGGTTGTGGAGGTGTGGCACCAGTAGCAGAGCCAGGTTTGGGATCATTTGGGAGCCAGGGAGGGCCATTCAGTCAATGACAGGCTCCACAATAGGCACTAAACAGTGAATAAAGATGGTGTCAGGGCACCACTACTCACACTGGGGCAGCCAGGAGGGGTGACTTCCCCCACAGCCCCCCCCTCTGGCTCTGTCACTGTGTGGCACTGTTGTGGCCAATGCCCCCAGAGCCTTTAAAGACTTGGCCTACTTTCCCCAATGCTGTGGCACGCTACTGCTGACACTAGTTCAGTGCCAAGAGAGTACCCAGTCCCCCTCAGCAGCTCGTGCCCCCCCACAACAGTGTGTGTTTGCCGACGGAAGCCCCAATCCCTGTTGGCTTCAGTGACCCTGCCCTGTACTGTGATGTTGCAGACGGAGGAGCCCACTCCCTGTCGGCATTATGTAACAAACTCCCAGTTTCATGTGCCAATGGGGGAGCCCACTGCTCCTCAGCATAATGCCCCCCCACAAACACCCAGTAGATTTGTGCCAAGGGGGTGCCCAATCCCCCTCGGCTCTTGCATCCCCCCTTTTGTGCTGATGGGGGTGCCCAATCCCCATCGTCTACAGCTGACCCCCAAAAACACTCTGTTGTACGCTGGGAGCCCACCCCAATGTGAAACATGCCCCTGTAAAAAAAATAAAGTCCTGCAATGTTTTTTTTTTGTTTTTAACCTGTGGAAAAAAGCGATTCCTCGAGTCTCTCCCCCCCCACAACCCGTGCCCACCTATGCCACCCTGCGTCCCCACACCCCTCTCCCGCACTTACCTCCGGAGTCCAGTGCGATGATCTTCGTGGACCAGGAACACGCTCTGCACTCTTCAAAGCCTACCGAACTGAAGAAATGCCGTAAGCTGTATAATGGAATAAATAGGGTTTTTCCTAACTTTGATGCATATCTCAGGCATTTTTTTGAATTTTGGCACCAAATTTTCAACATGGGGTTTTTGGGACCCCTCCTCATGAATTCTGCTACTGTCATGGTGTTATTTGGTCCCAAAAGATGATTTCGTGGACATTGCGTGGAAACGCCTTTCAGGACTAATTAATAAAACTACAGTGCGAGTGTTCATGAGGTGGGTTCTCAAAAGCCTATGTTGCAAATTTGGTGGAAAAAATCCAAACTATGTTTTAAGAGCGTTCATTGTGCAGTTGCTACACACGCTCGTAACTTCGCAAATTTGGCAATATTTTCATGCCAGATTTTCAACATTGGTATTTTTTCACACCTCCTTGTGAACAGTACAGCTGTCATTTTTCACATCCTGGCTGAAATGTGTCTTTGTTCTTCCGGCACAGAATAGTGTGATCGCTGTGGGAAATCAGTGTTCGGGACAGATTAAGAAAATGGCAGTGACACTGTTCATTAGCTAAGGTTCTAAAATTCCTATGTTGAAAATTTGGTGATGAAAGTCCATAAAATGAGTGTGTTAAGTGCGTGCATTACGTAGTTTCCATGCATGCTTGTACCTTTGAAATTTTGCAATATTTTCACTCCATATTTTCAACATTGCCATATTTCCACACCTCCTTATGAACAGTGCAGCTGTCATTTTTCACATCCTGGCCGAAATGTGTTTTCCGTCTTCTGGTGCACAATAGCGCGGTCGCTGTGGGAAATCAGTGTTTGGGACACATTACCAAAATGACAGTGACACTGTTCATGAGCAGAGTCTAAAATGCCTGAGTTGAAAATTTGGTGCCGTCTCCATAAAATGATTGTGTTCTGGCGTCGTTGTGCAGTTTCCACGCGCTCATGCGCTCACAAACTTCTAATATTCTCACTCCAGATTTTCTACAGTGCCATTGTTCTGCACCTCCTAATGAACAGTACAGCTGTCATTTTTTTACATCCTGACCAAAATCTGTTTTCGCAGTTCTGGCGCAGAATAGCGTGGTCGCTGTGGAAAGTCTGTGTTCGACACACATGATGAAAATGATAGTAACACTGTTCATTAGCAGATGCCCTAAAATGCCTATGTTGAAAATTTGGGAATGAAAGTCATAAAATGAATGTTTTATGAGCGTGCGATACACAGTTTGCACGCACGCTCATGACTTTCTGAATTTGTAATACTTTCACTCCAGCTGTTCATCACTGGCATTTTTCAGTACCTCCTTATGAACACTCCAGCTGCCTGAAATGTGTTTTCACATGTCCGGTACAGAATTGCACAGCCGCTGTGCAAAATCAGTTTTTGGGACAGTTTGAGGAAATGACGGTGACACTATTCATGAGCAGAGGTCCTAAAATGCCTATGTTGAACATTTGGTGCTGAAACTCCATACAATGACTGTGTTGCAAGCGTGTATTGCACAGTTTCCACGCACCATTGTAACTTTGTCAATCTGCAATATTTTCTTGCCACATTTTCACCACTGGCATTTGGGCACATCTCCTTATCAACAGTCCAGTTGCCATTTTTCACAGCCTGCCCAAAACGTGTTTCCACAGCTGTGGTGCACAATGGCGTGCTTGCTGTGCAAAATCACCTTTTGAGACACATTCAAAAAATCACAGCACTATGCATCTCTAGCTATGCCACTCCCACTGCTAATGCCAGTGCGACAACATTCAGCATTGACAAATGCTTGTTATGTATGCCGTACATGCTAGCGAAAGTCGAACATTTTGCTATGTACAGGGTTTTGAAAGTTGTGTCACGATGGTCCAATGCAGGAGACTCTACAAGGGGCTTGACCAATAATCAGCAAGCCAGATTATGACACTGTGCAGGCATGAAAGTGTGTGGACTTCAAAACAATGTACCAACAGACACATTCATAAATCAGCTTTTTCAGAAAGCACAGCTGATCTCATCATGTGCTCTTAGCCTCCCTGCTCCCTTCCTCCTCAACATCACAACAATGGAAACTGAAACAGCTTGTTAAATATTGGTTGCCTATTAAACTGGAGATTAGTTTATACTGCCTTCAAAATGCAACAACTTTCACATTTAAATACTTAGCATTTAAACATTTTCTTGTGACTAGCTTCAGTTGGGCAGGAATTCTCTTTCAAGAAAAATTCATACCTCATAAATGTCACCCTTTCCCAGCAAGGAATCTCCTTAAAAGATTTACACTGTGTTTTACCGTTTTAAGACACTATCTGGTAAGCACTGTCTCAGAGATAGTTTACTATAGCAGAAGACATCTGTAAAGAACTGTTATCTTTTGTCACTAATTTTACTATGCTTTTTGGAAAAATAAAACTTATATTGGACATTAGATGGCAAAAACATTATGAAATATTTAGCCCTGAAAACAGCTACTTTTTCTGGTTTCAAATCTAACTGCATAGCACAACCAGCAGTATCTGGAATGCATGTTGGTATAGCAGAAGACAGCTGCTACTTTAACCCCTAAGACAAGTAAGGAATGATATTATTTGTTACTCCTTTTACTATGCTTTTGGGGAAAAAATGTTTATATTGAATTACTGCAAACACACACACACACTGTATGTACCATCCTCATGGCCAAAACATTCAAAATAAATACAGTGATAGCCGCTTAATGTGGACACATTCGTGTATTTCAATATTGTCCTCATTATGCAATGTCTGCAGTTGTTGGCAAGTGATGCTGTGGGACAATATGCATGAATGGTTCAGTGTGGCTGTATGTTGGGGCTACAGTGTGGATTTTATGGGACTGTGTGAGCATTATCAGCATTCATTTGTACAGTACAGTAATTACATTTCTGCTGTTTGCTGTTTGTTGCACTGTACTGTGTTTTCATTTTGTTCATTTCAGTTGCTTTAAATTCTTGATTTCCCATAGCTCTTCAATCTCTTCATCTTTCCCCTCGCTCTTTCTTTTCCTTTGGTGGTTTTGATTTGAATGCCAATCCACCAGCAGCTTTTCTTTCCCATGGACGAGATCGGAGACTGTCGACTTCGGGACAGAAAAGTGTGGTGCCACTTCATGCACACTTATATGGGGCAGCATTTCAATTGGCTTTAGAAGCTTGATCTTATGAGCCAGAGGTATGCCTGGTCTCTTAGACATATTTTGTTGAGCGCTAAAGACAAAGCAAACAACACTGAAAGCAGGAAAGGATACAGCCAGGGATGCAACATGATCTTAAAACTTGACTTGGGAATCCAGCCTCCTAATTTTCTAGGACCCATATGAATACCACACAGTATTCATGTGGGTAGCATGCACCCTGCTGTTTCCTTTTTTCTGGCACGTGGACACTTGATGGAGCAAAAGTACTTTTTTATTATTTTAAAAATAAAACAATGCTGCCAAGTTGCATTGCCATGATTCTTAATTGTGGTAAGACAACTCGGGGGTGGGGGGTTTACTGATCAGTAATTCCACACCTCCGACAAACAAGTCATGCCTTCTGCTCATGTGGTTAAATACAGGTGGGTGATTGGATTATATATTGGTAATCCACCCCCATTTTGCATTAAGGAGCTAGTAATACCAAATATAGTAAACAGACAATGTTATTCATTTTTAAAAGTAATCAATTGGTACTTTTTATTTCTGAAATATTTTTCATACCATTTCTTTATTAGAACGTTTTCTAACTGATAGTATTAGGTATAATGTAAACAGCAGTACTTAAAGACTAACAAATATAAGGCCCTATGCACTATGCCTACATGCCACACAAATAGGGCGTGTAGGCGTAGATACATGGAAATGATGCACAGCAGGGGCCCCATGGATCCCTGGTGGCATTCACTAAAGGCACACAGGCTAGGTGTGCACCAGATTCCCTGGCCTTCCTGGCAGCTCCGCACCAGGGTGGTCTGGGGGGAGGGAAGGGGTGTCCACACTATGTGCTATGCACAAATTCACATAGTGCAGTGCATAGGGGGATGTAGGATGGCACAGATTATTGTAGGGGGTGTCACAAATGCACTCCGCAGGTCAGACCCTCTGCTCCCACAGTGCCAACCTTAGAGCGTATTAGTGTGAACAGGTAACAGACAGGGTAATCCTCCTGTCTGCTTTTGGGTCCTAATCACTTTTAGTCTCAAGTTCTGGAGGGACTCAAACTGTGAACCTTATGCTAGCATACCCAATGTACAGGCTGAGATACATACCCTCTTCGGGGATTGAGGTACAATCTTTCACCAGGGGCACCAAGTCAGGCTTCCAAATGAACCCTTAAAACTCTATAAGAGACCTTAGGTATATTCTTACCTTTTCTCAGTTTAGTAACACCATCAAGCCCTTCAGAACAGCTGCCAAACTTAACCACGTATACGTCCCATGCAAAAAGAACTTGGAAGACACACCCAGGCAGTATCTTGAAAATAAGAGTTTACTGAAAGATGATACAAATATAAAAAATATAAACACAGAACAATATATCAAATAACATCACAATCACATAAAACAAAAAAATGAAAAACTACAGAACAAACTTCTACCAACATACAGTTAGACCTTTTCTATCTAATGTATTACCTCTTTAAGTGCAGTTAGAGAACTGTGTCTTTGAGTCCCAAAATAATATGTCATATTCTCCAGTTACAAGGATACATTTCAACTCCATCTCACCACCCCCTTGGTGAGTCATCTAGCTCCTCCTTTTAGAATATATGTAACCCCTCACCCCACCTCTTTACTAAAATGACAGGTGGCATGCTGTTGGCATGGGCAGCAATACCTGGTGGGGACCTTGGTTCGGGGAGGATGAGGTTACTCCTGGCACAAGGGACCTAGGTTTCATTACCTGCACAGGAATTCCAAGTAAATCCAACTACAGGAAGCAATAACTGTAATGTCCAGAACCAGGATTGGGATTTTTCAGTGTGGCTTTATTCAAAACTAGCTGAAACATGACAAAACATTCATGGTCCCCCAAGGGGCTACATTTATTGTATATGCAGATAGAGACTACAAGGTGGTCCATTTGAAGAATGAACACATTTCTACTATGGTCTGGCTCTGGACCCACCAGGCACTCAGCCCGGACTTGCATGCGCTTTGGATACACAGCCCGACTGGCCCGGCTCCCCTGCCGGCCACTTGACTGACGGTCCATTTGAAGAATGAACCCAAACTTTACTTGGAGAGACTCCCATCAAACAAGGAGTATATTTCCCAAACTGTGGCTCCCCACACCACTTAGAGTCTGCGACTCCTAGAGAGATTTAATTTCTTACTTCCTTCGGACTCCCATCAAACAAGGAGTATAATTTCCCATCCTGTGGCTCCCCACACCACTTAGAGTCTGCAACTCCTAGAGAGATTTTCAAGTTGCAACCCACGTCTGGGTACCCACCTCATCACTGGCCAAGTGCATGAGGCAAGTAACAAATCACAGTAGAAATCCGTGAGGTGGACCTGGTTACTAAAGATGGGGAGTGTTCCCACCTCCAGCTCCCACAGCCCATACCCAGCCATTTCTCTGGACAAACAGAAACTTAGAACTTTAACATGTAGATTAAACCGTGGATGACCTGAAGCACCCCCTCTATAGCATTACTTGAAATCCATTAAAACTTTAGACTTTTTGACTGCTCCATTTGTTTGTCCTAGTAAAATAGTCCTCCCAAATGGCAGTCCACATCCCAACTTTCTTTATATTTCCAAACTGATGAAACAATAGTTTGCCCCTTCAAATGGAGCAAAACACTCACCCTTTCATTGCAGGTGCCCCACAGGCGAAGTACCACTTCTTTCACTGTTATACAAGAACAGAAACTGTAAACAGGCAGCTTTCTTCTATAGTGGAAATAGGGGATTGCCCCTGGAATCCACACAGGGACTTTTCTTCCACCCCCCCCAGAGGGAAGGGGCACTGAGACCTGGACAGCGGTCTCCATCACTTTCAAAAGGTAAACAGGGACACAGTTCCTTCTACTTGTAAACAAAACAGTAGACTTCCTTCTTGCTTTAAGACAAACAGAAGACTGACTTTGAAATCTCCCAAAGTTCTAACTCACTCCCTGTGCTGCACATTCCAATGTGGCTTATGCAGCTGCGACAGTTCTATGGTGATGTCATCTGTCAAGTCTCAACTGTGACTGAGAACAGAGTGAGACAGTGTGAAACCCATTTAACTGGAGTTTCACAAGCTGCCTTCCCTGCCTACCACTAGGTCTTACTGGGATTCTAGTAACCCCGGGTAACAAGGGGGTTACATATAAAATGATACAAACATGATGTCCTATCAGGAGGTATATTAAATAAGGTGACATCACCAAGACTCCTTTCCCAAATGATGACAGTCTTTAATCAAGCCTTTCCTTTGAACTGGTGGCTGATTCCTGCTTTCCCAAGGAATACCAAAGGTTTTTACAGCTCTGCAGTTTGTCACCAAGATGCAAGATAGCTGACAGGAATCAGGTAAGTGATGTCCTGTCCTGTAATAAAATGTATATTTAGCTTCTCAACTTCAAAGCAGCAACAGGTCATAAACAAGCATTTGTCAATGCCGAATGTTGTCTCGCTGACATTGGCATTGGTAGTGCTGGAGTGAGAGACACATAATAGAAATGGCAGTGAAGTATTGAAGTGATGCCAACCCCACCCCCACCCTGTAGAGACCAACAGGAATTGGGGTGTGCCTTTGGGTCATCAGCTATAACGCTCATGGCACTATACCTCACCCTACCCTGTAGACACTGACAAGTGTTGTGGTGTGCTTTAGGGTCTTTGGGCATTATACTTACCCCATTCCATAAGGAAATACACTGAGGTGGGTGCAGTATAGGATAAAGGGGTGAACTTTGTGGCCGAAGAGTGCAAGGCACACCATGATGCCTGTCACTGGCTGCAGGGTGAGAGTGGGGGCAGAATGGTGTGAGCATTACAGCTGATGACCCCAAGTCACACACCTGATGCCTGTCAGTCTCTACAGGGTGGGGTGCTACAGCTGGAAACCCTAACACCATAGGCGTGTGTTGGTATTTTCACTCCAAATTTTCAACATGGGCTTTTTATGAGCCCACCTCATGAAAAGCGGCACAATCAGTTTGTTAGCTGAAAGGTGGTTTTGCACAGCAGCTATGCCATTTGGCAACAAAGGGGTGAAAACGCATTTTGGGCAGGATGTGGAAATCGACAACTGTATTGTTCATGAGAAGGCTTAAAAAAAATGGCAACGTTAAAAATCTGGAGTGAAAATATGAAAAATTGGTGAAGTCATGAGCATGCATAGAAACTGCGCAACACACATCCATAACCCAATTATTTTTGGGAGTTTGTTAGCCACATTTTTAACATAGGAATTTTGGGACCTCCCCTTATGAACAGTGGTGCTGTGATTTTGTTAATCTGTCCCAAAAGTTGATTTCCCACAGTGACCACGCCAATGTGCGTCACAAGTTTGGAAACACATTTTGGGCAGGATGTGAAAGATGACAGCTGTACTGTTCATAAGGAGGTGTGAAAAACTGGCAGTGTTGAAAATTTGGCTTGGAGATATTGCAAATTTGCGAAGTTACAAGGGAGCGTGGAAACTGCATAACGTACGCTTATAACACAGTCATTTTATGGACTTTCTGCACCAAATTTTCAACATAGGCATTTTAGGACTTCTGCTCATGAACAGTGTCACCATCATTTCCTCAAACTGTCCTGAAAACTGATTTCGCACAGTGACCGTGCTATTCTGCGCCAGATGTGTGAAAACACATTTCGACCAGGATACATAAAATGACAGCTGTGTTGTTCACCAGGAGGTGTGGAAAAATGCCAATTTTGAAAATCTGGAGTGTAAATATTACAAATTCAGGAAGTTACAAGCGTGCATGGAAACAGTGCAACGCAGGCTCATAAAACAGCCATTTTGGGGATTTTTTTCACCAAATTTGCAACATAAGCTTTTTAAGAGCCCCCCTCTTGAACAGTGGCACTGTCATTTTGTTACTCAGTCCTGAAAGGTGATTCTGCATAGTGATTGCAAAATCACCTTTTGGGATTGAATAACGCCATGACAGTGACTGAATTCATGAGGAGGGGTCCCAATAACTCCATGTTGAAAATTTGGTGCAAAAATTCCAAAAAATGCCCGAGATACACACCAAAGTTGAAAAAACCCTATTTATGCCATTATATAGCTTACTGGCATTTCTTCAGTTCATAGTCAGCTTTGAAGAGTGCAGGCGTGTTCCCGGTCCACTGAAGATGTAGCACTGGACTCCGGTAAGTATGGGTGAGGGAGGCAGGGTATGCAGAGGGTGGTAGGCGGGTTGTGGGAGGGGGAAGGGAGACCACGAGGGACCGTTTTCTTCTTTTACAGATTTAAAAGGAAAAAAAAAAAACCTTGTGGGACGGTTTTTATTTTTCAGGGAATTTGGCATGCTGGGGTGAGCTCCCTGCTTGCCACCTAAGTGTTTTTTGAGGGGATTCTGTAGCTGACAGGGGATTGGGCACCCCTGTCGGCACACAATAAAAGCAGGGGGGCAAGAGCCGAGGGGGATTGGGCACCTCCCTCAGCACATAACAAATGGGGGGTGCATTATGCCAATGGGGAGTGGGCTCCCCCATCGGCACATACATAGGGTCACAGCATGCCGACAGGTGGATTGGGCACCCAGAAGTCAGCATTGTGCCACCATTTTTAATCTATTTTTCACCACCAGGGAAAGCACATCAGGAGGTCCGCTGCATATGACAAGCTTTGCTTGCATTGCAGCGGACCTTTCCTTATATGTGCTCACCACATTATGTATGCATGGTATGGCACTAGCATGCAGGCTTATTGGGGAATGAGGGATGCACCTACTGATGCATGCTCTGCATTCACCCAACAGTGACTGCGTCTCCAAATCTGCTACTACCGCAATATGTTAGCTGCTGTGGATGCACGAGCCAACATATAAAGGCCATAAAATGCAATTTCTCAAGGAAGTTAATTACATTACAGAGATCTCCTGGTCAGTGTTATATATCCTGTAGCTTCACTGAAACCTGGGGGGGGGGGCACCCATGGAGGCACAGGATGTCTTATGTGAGACAATCACATACTATATCTTTGTATTACAAATATTATACAACAATCATAACCAGCTGACCAAGTGTCACGGGGGGACCCTGGCATAACCACTGTGTCTGCTATAGCCCATGCACACAGAACCCATGGCAGTACCCGGCAGTAGGGTGTACACCCACTCACAACTGCTCCCCCGCCCCAGTCCTGTATGGCAGCCCACCCCCAACATACAGCTGAGTCCTGGCCCCTGTCAGCCCTGTGAATACCACTCCCTACACACATACAAGCACACAGTTGTGCCCTGTCCCCATATGATCCAGTCCCCCACCCACACACATAGGTGCGTGTACCTGTCATTGGAGATACAATCCCCCCCTTCCGCATACGGCATCCCTGTCCCCATTGCCTATACTGACATCCCCCAAAACACACTGGAGCCTGGTCCCCATTGCCTGTAGTAACACTCCCCCAACTCACTGGTGTCCTGTCCCGCTGTTAGTAAAGGAAATCCCAACATTCCATCATGTTCATGCCCATCCTGGTGTATGTGTAAAAGACAACCCCCACACCGCACAGGGAAGCCCCATTCCATGTCTGAACATGAGGGACACACACACCCTGACCCCGGTTCCCACAACACCTGCCCCATCATTGAAGGCAAGTGCCCCCCGCCCCCTGCAGCACTGATAACACCACCCCCATCCCCATACTTGACTGTCGGCGCTGCAGCCATGGATGACCAGTGGCACAGCCCTCCACACACTTCCTTGGCTGCTGGTCATCCAACTGCTGCTGGCCTATATATAGGCAGCATGCTCCCAGCATCAGTGGGATAGCTGGTGGCCGGGGCAGTGTGTGGAGTGCTGTGCCGCTGGCCGTTCATGGCTGTAGCACCAACTGTCAGGTACAGGGGATGGGGTGGTTTTGTTGGTGCTACAGGGGGTTGGGGGCACTAGCCTCCAATGATGGGAGGAGTGTTGCAGAAACAGGGTCAGGATGTCTGTGTTCCTTACATTCAAACATGGAATGGGGCTGCCCTGTGTGTTGGGGGCCTTGTCTTTATATACACCAGGGATGGGGCACTGGTGTGTTGGGGGATTGTCAATAAAGGTACTGGGGACCGGGGCACCATGTGCTGGTGGGGGTTGCATCTCCAACAAAGGGTATGGGCACATATGTGTGCAGGTGGGGGATTGGATCATATGGGATGGGGCTCAATTGTGTGTGTGCGCGTGTGTGTTCACAGGGCTGACAGGGGCCAGGACTTGGCTGTGTGTTGGAGGGTGGGATGCCATATGGGCCTGAGGTGTGGCGTCCTGCTTGTGAGGGTGTGGCTGTGCATAGGATGGCTGGTGACTAAGGGGCTCAGGCAGGGAGTCCACTTGACAACAGGACCTGGTCTTTTGGGTCTAAGTGCCTATGTTAGCTATTCACGCACCCTGACCTGCACCTTCACATGCAGGAGAGCCACTGTGGAACCCAGGATGGGCATCCGATTGGATGCCTGCCTGGGTCCACTACTCTGCACCTGGCCACCCTGCACAGTCCTGTGTGCTGGGTGATTGGGCCATGGACAGGTGGCTGGCATTAGTGAATACCATCATGTTCACACCTGTCCGTGGGTGTGTAGCTACGTGAGTGGGGTATGCACCTCTGGCATGTACTTTCTGCCCTTTACTGCATAGGCAACATAGTTCTTTTCTTCTTCACATCTCATCAGCACTGTGTCCTTGCTCACTGTGACATCACAAGTGACTTATCTGGCAGCAGGTGATTGGTTCTTCTTGGTCAGTTGTGATGTGACAGACACTAGAGTCACAGGGCTGATGATGATGTCTGAGGAGGAATAGAAGCAGCTAAAGTATGTCAGACTCTAGGTAGAGCACTGTTCCACACATCACAAAGTACTGTAAGGTAGAAAATCTTCTAATTTGCAAAATGGAAAATAAAAAAAAACAATGCTGCTGATATAAAAATTCATCGTTCACTAATTCTGGAAGTTATTATTAATTTCAGGCAGTGCTCTACCTCTTAAAGAACACGGTGCCTTCCTGAGAAACTGCAAGTGGAATATGAATACTGTAGTCTGTGAATATGTTTTCAGATCTTACAGGTGTATTTATTTATTTATTTAGTTTTTGTTGACAGGGAAAGGAGGAATAGGCAATTTTGCCTATTTTTCAGCCTTGTCGAAGGGGCATACAGATGCAAACTGACATTTTAAATCAGGTTAAGCTGCTGTTGGTATTTTTGTGAATGGGGGACATTTGGCCAGGACACTGGGGGAAGTTGCTCTACTTTTTTCAAGAAGTGCCACAGGATCTTTAACATTCACCAGACAAGACCTCAGTGTAACGTCTCATCTGAAAGATGGCACATCAGGAGTGCTGCATCTCTTTCATGCTGCACAGCAGTGTCAGTGTTGGGATTTACCCCAGGTTCCTGGTGGGGGACTAGAACCCACAACCTTCCAGTCTTTCATCCTCAAAGATGAATGTGCAACCTTCTGAGTCACTGACATAGATAAGTACATGATGTGTATTCTGTATCTAGCTCTTGCTATACAGTATCTGTAACATATTTGCTTGAAGGTTCACCTTAACAAGACATCACTGCAGATGAGCTCTGCTCGGTCTTTTTTTATCCTAAATAAAACTGAATTGAATTTAAATATTGGGACAATGCTACTGCAAGGAAGAAAACTTGAGAAAAACTATATTGTGGGGGATATGGTGGGCTTGTGTCATGATGATGGTTGCTTTAATTGTGTTCAACTCAAAACTCTGATTTCAAATGAAACATATTTCCTCAGGATTTCCGGTTTCCCACCTATCACTTGAGTAGTGATCTATGGCTCCATGGAGTCCTGCACAATACATCTACATATTACTAAGCCTATGGAAAGACTTCCTAATGCATATATTGTGTGTGTGTGTGTGTGTGTGTGTGTGTGTGTGTGTGTGTGAGAGGGCTATGGTAAATCATCCTTCTTTTGACAGCTTTGGAATGACACTTCCTTCCACCTCAAGGGAGAAGATGTGCACCATATCTTTGAAAACTACAAAGGACTGGTTGCCACTGGTATCATATTTGCTAGACAGAGATCAGGCTCTGTGCACATGTGCTAATAGATAGCTGATCCATGAACAATATCAGGACAAAAGTGTGCAGGTCTGAAGGCATTTTCATTAACCTAAGAATATAAAAACCACTGGCTCTAGGGATGAAAAGAACCAGTTCTAATAATAAAGAACCTCTTAGTACCAGCTTGGCAGTTCTAAAATTTAAAATAAAAAAGACGCTCTCCTTAAAAAACAGTCATATTTTAAGAGGCAAATCAGCCATTAGCATGCAAGTAACATAAAGTAATAGCCAAATAAACACAAATCCAAATGACAATATTGAAACTGGAAAAGGAGAACATTTTAGAATATTTGTGCATGTTAATTAGAACTATTTCTAAAAGGAAACAGAATTAACTGTCTGAATTACTGTAAAAATATTTTCGTAGTATAGTCCCCCAAAAAATTGGGGATTACCTTAAGTGCCTCCCTGGGCTCTTTTAATGCCCACTGCCAGGCAGAAGTCTTACAGATCTGATAAATTCATGGGCGTTGGTGTCCTTCTATTGATTTGCGTGACAGTGCCATGATGTGCCTCCATGCTGTCCCTTTAAGTGCCACAGCCAGTGAATACTGCAAATAGCCTGGGCTAGGTCTGAGTATCCAGAGCTCATGACCAGCCAGGTATTTCCCTAATCTGCGACACTCTGCTGTTGCTAATAGAGCAGAGGGAGACATACATGGTACTGCAGATATTTACTTTTAATTCTTTACTGTTTTTGGGATAGAGACTGTTATTTAACCTGCCTTTGTTGCAGCATGCATTTCCCAATGGGAGCCACCATGTTTGATCTGGGACGTCCGAGGTTTGGACCAATTGGGACACAGGGGTCCTTAGCTCATGTGCCTTGTGGGAGAAACTGTGAACTCTAGTGTTTAGAGCCTAAAGGAACCAAGGGTAGCTAAAGACTGTCAGTGACAGCTCCCCTAGCCAACCGGATTGCAGAAGAAACAGACTAGTTCAAGAACTGCTTTCAAACAGTGTTCCAGTGTAGCTCGAGCATTCGTACAGAGAGAAGCATCTAAGCTCTGTGGGGACCTATGCAGTATAAGCCTGGAATCATCTCCTGAGGTCCTCTTGATCCCAAAAGGGGGTCAAATTTGAGCATACTGCATTTCTGCAGATTAAGAGAGTTTCTCAGCAAGGCGGCTGAAATTGCAACCGGGCAGAGAACCGAAAGAGAAAAAATAGAGAATCCAGTGTTTCTCCAGTTGCATGTGCTGAGGCATGCTGTGGGCAGAGACTGAGATCTAGGGACTCCTGTTTTGACAAAAAAGGAACCAGCCGCACACAGCAGCCAATTTGCCTACCAGCTGGAGATGTCACCAGCAGAAGGACTGATCCATTCCAGAGACAGTTCCTACATGTGGCCCTTGCCAATTTCCCCCATGCCGCATGTTCCTGTTCCAGTGAGAGACCCATCCTGGGGATTCAGCCCCTGTGCAGCAGATCAATGCAGGTTACTGCCACCTACCGAGAAAGGCCATGAAGCAGATGTGAGTCATGTTAGCCCAGTTTCCCCAAGCAAGGCAAACCCAGGCCAGTGGTTTTTATTTCGACAGGCCTTTGTCAATTCATTGTAAACCGTGAGTAAACCCAGGGCAGCTCCCTGCAACAAATGTGTTTAAAAGCCAGAGTGTTTCAGAGTGTCAATAGAATAGGCCTACCTGTCATGGATACAAATAATTTAATCTGTTTTACTATTAATGTTGATTGTATTTCCATCAAGGGACCCAACAACAGCTGCAATGCCGGCAACCCCCGAGAACCGATTCTAGCCAGCCAGCATTACATTCTGTGTACCCAGTAGCTGCAAGACTGTTTAACAAAGGGACTAAATTAATTGTTTGTTAAGTAGCTTGGCACTTTCCAGAACAGTAATCATTTGCTTAGATTTATGTCCCCTCCTTGTTCATGACCCCTTAATAAACCTTATTTACTGTGTTACTTTGAACTTAGCTTGAGAGCATATTATTACCTGGCTTAAAGTGATACGCTCTTTACTAGAGATGCAGTGAAGTTTTACTCTGCAGACAAATATGCCATGAAGTTGCAAATTTCGCCCTGTGGAGCACTTCGCGTAATGCTTGAAAATGATCTGAAATTCACCATTGTGACTTTGCCTTGCTTTGGGGGTTTTAAGTGCAAATTGCACTTAAAAAAAATTAAAGCAAGCAGAGGTTACAATGGTGAATCCCCCACCACCAACCCCCATCTATCCCTGTTGCCAAGTGGTCTCCCCCCTCACCGATTGTCAACCCCAGTTTAAAAAATAAAATAAAAATATATATATACAGTATATGTATATTACAAAATGAAAAATCCCTGGTGCCTAGTGGACCCCACCTAGCCAATCACTGGCTCCAATAATAAAAGATCACTGGTGTCTAGTGTAACCCCCCCACCCTGCTGATCCACCAGTAGTGCTACTCCAGCCCAGTAATAACAATCTCTGGTGTCTAGTGGAACCCCCCCGCTCCCCAACCCATCCGGTAGTGCTCTCCCAGCCACCACTCTGCTCCCCCAACCCGTCCCCGACACCGAGTGAGCTACCATCACAGCACTCCACTCACTTCCGCTGCCGGCAACCTGACTGACGAGCTCTCTGATTCTGAATGAATGAGTGCATGCTTGTACAAGCATTGCTCATTCATTCACTCAGTCAACTTGTTCCTCCATTTTCAAGTGCTAGAAAGGAGGGCTGCTCTGGAGCTTCTGTCAGGGAGGCGGGATGAGAGAATGGCATCCACAATGCCATTCCCTCATCCACCCCTCACCAAAGTTTGGAGCAGCCCCTCCTTCTCTAGCACCCCAAAAATGGAGAAGCTGACTGACTGACTGGTGAATGAATGAGCACATGCTTGCTCATTCATTCAGAATCAGTGAGCACATCAGTCGGGCTGCCGGCCGCATAGGTGAGTGGAGGGCTTTGCCAGTGGTCCACTTGGAGTCAAAGACAGGTGAGGTGGGAGTGCATTGGTGGCTGGGGGCACTACCTGATGGCTGGGGGTGGGGGATTCCACTAGACACCAGGGATTGTTATTATTGGGCTGGAGTTACACTAGTTTGGCAGCATCAGCAGGGTGGGGGTCCTCAGACACCAGGGTTTTGTATTACTGGTTCTGGAGATCTGCGTGGTGGGGGGTCCACTAGACACCAGTAATTTTATTACTGAGTCTGGGCATTGGTGGGAGGGAGTTCACTAGACACTAGGGACTTTATTATTGGAGCAGGGGATTGATGGGGTAGGGTGGGGGTTCCACTAGACACAAGGATTTCCATATTTTTTATATTGCAGTTGGTGGGGTGGGTGCAGAGGCAAAGTATGGAAAGTCACATGTGAAATTCCACACTTTAGCCTTTGATACACAATATGCAAAATGATGAATTTATAGATGTAGCTCCATAAATTAGATACTGTCATAAAATATTTTGTGTAGCAGATTTTACTGACTTCTCCCACATCTACTTTTTACTAAATATGTTGAAAGTGCATGCTGTATTGGAAAACTGTCTTTACTGTGGGTTGCAGGGCATATACTAGGACCAGAGACCCTGCTGGTAAGTGGGACAACTGTGAGCATATTGATAATGCTTATTGCAAACTGTCTATTGAATACTGCTAATGGTTATTGTCAATTCATATGTACCTGGTCATTAAGTGGGATTGTGGGTGGTTATAGCTTCCCAGAGGGCTGTACCAGTCTAGATATATATACCCATGCAAACCGTACTCTGGGTGGAAGCACCAAACTATTGTGTTTACTGAGGGTAGGAACTTGCCAGTTTGGAACCCAGGCCCCCCAACATGTTGTTAGGAAGACAGACAGGGGTAGTAGGCCTTGGAGTAGTGCAGCCTAGGGGTTACAGTAAAAATTACATTAACTTTTCAAAATATTTTTTTTTATCTCTGCAGCACTCCTGAAATTCAAGTTCAAATGTAGTTAGCAGTATAGCCTAGAGGTTAGAGTAACGAGCTGTGAATGAGCTTGGTACATCCTGCAGACCTGGGTTGGATTCCTACAACCTCCACTTGCATACTGTTTGACTCTGAGCAAGTCTCTTAACCTCCCCAGTGCACCCCTGAAAACAGGCACTTGTGCCTAGTGGGTCTTATCCGGTTACCAAAACACTAAAATAAAATAAATAAAATAAAATACTAAAGATGGTAGTAGTAGACTTTATGTATTTGTCACTCAATTCCACAGGCTTAGGACACCCTAGCCAAAATACAGTTAATCAGTTCGTGAACATTAAGACACATCCATCAAAGTTCTTAAAATCAGTTCGTGAAGTTTCCAAATCTTTAAAGGGCCATGCGAGATGGAATTTGCATATCATAATAGATTGTTTCCCACTGTAAGAGGTATAAATCATCACAAAATCAGAACTTCTTCAGTTTATACATGAAAAAAATATTTTCTGCAAAGCAATTATCAATTTGAGCATCCAAAGACATTTAAACTCACCACTTTTTAAAAGACTTTCAGATTTCCTTCCCACTTCAGAAATAAAGTTGAAAGAACAGTTACGTAAGAACTTACTGTAACAATAGATCTTCAAGGGGATCTCAGTCATCAGGTCATACTGTAGGAACTTCACCGTCAGTGAAACAGGATCCACATGGAAGATTTTCCAGCAGTACCAGTGGGACTTCTCACACTGATGTCACCTGCCAACATCACCAACCCTGTAAAGGTATGAGTGGTCCCGCTCCCTACTCAGTTCTTTGCCCTGGAGTAAAAGGGAAAACACCTTTGCCATGGGGCACTGAGTAGAGAGGGAGGTGCACAGGCCAGAATAAAAGGCTGGTTACATCAGTTAGCCAGTTCTGTAAAGAGAAAGAGAACCCTGTAAAAGGGAGATGGTGGGAGGGAAGGCAGACCTGATGACTGAGGTCCTCTAGAAGATCTACTGTTATGGTAAGTTCTTACATAACTGTTCTATCTTCTTTGGGGGTATCTCAGTCATCAGGTCACACCATAAAAACAAGTCCCAAGCAGTTACAGGTGCAGAAGGACAGTCAGGGTGGAAAGCCGTCTAAGACCTAGGAGAGAATGCCATGCAGAGCAGCTCATAAGAAGCCTGCCCGGACTCTAGAAGCAACTTCTAGACTGCAGTGCTTTATAAAAGTATGGACAGAACTCCAGGTGGCAGCACCACAAATGTCAGTAGCTGAGACCCCTCTGAAACAGGCCAGAGAGATAACCATGCCCCTTATGGAGTGGGCTTTCACTGCCCCTGGCAACTCTCTGCCATGCGTGTTATAGCAGAACACAATACAATGGGCCAACCATTTGGACAAACAAACCTTAGCACCCTCTCCTCCTGGGGCAAAAGAAACAAAAAGCTGCTTTGCTTTCCCATAGTCCTTAGTTCGGAGCAGATAGAATTTCAGAATTCTGAGCACATCTGAAGTATGGAGCAGTTCTTCCCCTGGACTGGCACGATCCGAAAAATAAACAGGTAGGTGGATAGATTGGTTCAGGGTACACTCAGACACCAGCTTAGGGAGGAACATTGGATTCATGCACAGAGACTCCCAGACTTTGTAAAAAAATCACATAAGGATCTTCACACCAGAGAGCCTGAAACTCAGAGATCCTTAGAGCAGAATTAACAGCAACGAAAAATAATGCTTTCTAAGAAAGAAAGCGTAGCTCGAAAGTCATAACTGGCTCAAACAGAGACAGGGTCATTTTCTCCAAAACAAAATTTAGATCCCAAGACAGGGCAGGGGAATGCATTAGAGGATTCAGGTGCAGGATGCTCCTGAAAAAGATACGTGACCCATCTAACTGAGCCATGGTATGACTGCCTGTGGGCACATGAAAGGCCAAAATAGCTGAAAGGTGTACCTTGAGGAAGGAGTACTGGAGGCCTGAGTCCAACAGAGAGATCAGGTAACCGAGAGTCTGGCTGACTAGACAGGTGAATTGATCCAAATGATGCTTGGCAGCCCAGATGGCAAATCACTTCCATTTCATGGCATAAGTGGCTCTAGTAGAGGGCTTTCAAGCTGCCACAAGGACATCCATCACTTTCTGAGATACCCTAGACTGGGCAATGGCTATGTTCTCAAGAGCCAGACACACAGCTGAAGTGACTTGAGGTTTGAATGGACTAGGGTCTCCTGAGCCTGTGTCAGCAGATCCCTGCAGATGGGCAGAATGACCAGAGGCTCCTTTACTAACTGTGGCAGTAATGGAAACCATAAATGCTGTGGCAAGAAGGGTGCAATCAGTATCATGCTGACCCATTCATCTGCAGCTTGTTTAGCACCCTCTGAATCAGAGAAAATGAAGTGAAGGTGTAAAGAAACCTCCTGCTCTAGGAGAGGGGCAATGCGTCTCACCAGAAAACTCCAGGCCCTGGATCTAGTGAGCAGCAATTGGGCAGTTTTGCTTTGAGTGGGAAAGCAAAAAGGTCCCACTCTGGATGACTCCATCTGGTGAACAGATCTCTGACAGATGAGAGAAGTTCTCATTTGTACGTGCTAGACTGAGTCCAGTTGAGGCTGTCTGCCTGGGTGTTTAGCACGTCTGGGACATGGACTGCCAAGAGACCAGACTATGGTCCAGTGCCTAGTACCAAACTCTCATGGCCTCCCTGCATGGGGGTACAATGTGTTCCCCCTTGCTGGTTAATGTAGTAGACAACACTGATTTTGTCTGACTGAATCAACAGTTGACCCAGAAGGAGATGGTTCTGAAAGGTCTGCATGGCAAACATGACTGCTTGCATCTCCAGGACATAGATATGCAGAGACATCTTGATCTGGGATCATGCCCCCTGAGTCTGAAAGGGGCCCAGGTGTACACCTCAGCCTGAACCAGAGGCATCTGTAGTGAGGATCTGCTGGAGAGAAGAGCTCTGAAATGGAACCCCTTGTAACAGAGTCTAGAGGTCCATCCACCACTGGAGCACCTTGCGGAAAAAGTATGGAGGGGACCAGCACTTGCTGCTTTAGGTTGTCAGTGCATTGGTCTCATTGCACCCAGAGTGTCCATTGGAGCACCCACATGTGTAGTCTGGCCAAGGGAATCATGGTAATGGCTGCAGCCATAAGTTCTAATAGCCTCATGTACACCTTCACAGAAGCATAACAGCTGTGGGAAACCTTCTGAGCCTGGGCAATGAGGCACTCTGCCCTGTTGAGGGGCAGGAAGACCCATCCCTGTGCTAAGTACAGGACCACGCTTATATACTTCAGCCTCTGGGACAGAATCAGTACAGACTTGGGCAAGTTGACAGTGATGCCCAGGGAGAGAAACAGCTGGAGGGTCCTTTCCAGGGTCTGGAGGAGCTGATCTCTGTATGGAGCTTTGACGATCAAGTCATCCAGGTAGGGGAAAACATACAGTCATTCTATCTGGAGGGCAGCTACTGCTGCTAAGCACTTTGTGAAGACCCGCAGCACAGAGGATAAGCCAAAGGGCAATACTTTGAATTGGTAATGCGCACTCTGAAAAAGAAATCAGAGAAACCACCTGTGCAATATGCAGGTAAGCATCCTGCAAATCCAGGGAGCACAACCAGTTGCCCTGCTTGAGTAGGGGCAGCAGGTCTGGTACAGTAACCATGCAGAATTTTTTGTACTGGATATAATGATTGAGCTCCTTGAGAACTAGACTAGACCTCAGATCTCTGGTTCTTTTAGGGAACATGAAGAACCTGGAATAGAATCTCCTGTTCTATTGGCACATGGGCATTGACTTGAAGTGATTGTACCTTCTCCCTGAGGACCATTAGATGGGCCGGGGGAACGGTGCAGGGTACTGAGGGTGTCTCTGGAGGTATCTCAACAAGTTTCAGAGTGTGACACCTCTCTATAATTTGAAGAATCCAGGCATCTGAAGTGATGGTTCTCCACTGATTGAGATGGAGGGAGAACCAACCTCTGACCACCACCTCTTGGTTGGGGACCGGAAGAGAGGGGTCTGGCAAGGAGCCAGGCAGAGGCAGAGCTGGCCATTGGAGCTCATCTGTTGTCACTGGGTCACTTTGTGGCACAGTCTGAGGAGGAGGAGGAGTTAAGCAAAGTGGAGTAGGATTTTCTTTAGCCTTGTGGATGAAGCCTGCTCCAGACTTGTGGGACATCTTCTGAAAGGAGGGACATTGACTGCTGCTAGGCTGCATATGGGAATGGACAGACTTGATTGCCCTGCCAGATGCCTGTAAGTCATTGATGATGTCCAGAACATCTGGCCCAAATAACTTGAAGCCATTGAAGGGGGCATTCAGCACCCTTTGTAGGACATCTGCTGCAAACCCTGTGACCCTCAGCCAAGAATGCCTATGAAGCAAATGCCTGTGGCAACAACCCTGGAACCAGTGTTAGAAATGTCATGCAAGGCCATGAGGAGATGCTTACTAATATCCTCAGCAGTTTGCAAGGATTTGAGAACCTCTTGTTTCTGAGAACATTCTGGGAGGGCTTGGGCAGCCGCCTTGCATTTCTTCCAGATGGTGTTTTGGTACTTAACTATATGCAAAAGATAGTCAGCAATCTGAAGCTCCAAGGTGAAGGAGGCATAAACCCTCTTGCCTCAAAGATCAATCCACCTGGATTCCCTGTCAGGAGGAAGGGAGCTAAGATGCTTGGGCACCTTGGACCTGTCATGTGCTGCTTTAATGACCATGGAATCAGTCTCAGGTTGGGCAGCATAATAAAGCAAGCTAAGAGGGGCATGATACAGCTTATCTGTCTGACAGGGCATGGCAGGAACCATGTCTGGTCTATGCCAGGCCACAGTAGTGACATACCTCAGGGCAGGAAGGATGGGAGGCATGATCTTAGGGGGCAATGCTGGAATCTCCAAGAAGTATACCAGGTCTCACTTGGTGGTATACTCCTCCTCAGTGTGGAAGCACATGGCTGAAGACAGCTGCTTCATCACATTAAAGAAGGTAGGATCTTCAGGAAGGGACCTGGGAGTATGTTTAACAGAGTTCTTGCTGACTGAAGAAGCAGTGAACCTATCTGAGGAAAGAAGATCCTCCTACTCCTCTTCCTCAGGGACAATCAGGTCAGGATGGTACTCCTCTTCAACATTGACCTGCTCCTATTCGAGGTCTGATAAGCGAGGTACCAATGGAGCCCTACAAAGCACAGACTGAGGAGGCCCAAGAGGTGTCAACAACAATGGGGCCATCAATGGTGCCAAAGACCAAGGCCTGTATGAGCCCAATTACTGCACTAGGGCTGTAGTTACCTGGTTCAAAATCAAGTTAAGATCAATTGCAGGAGAGGGATGTGTGATGGAGAAGGGGTCATCGGCACAGGGTGTGACAGACAGTCCTTTGGGACTTGAGAGCCTGAGGAGCCCAAAAGTCATGGGCCTGGAGAAGCATCAGGCTGCAATGGAGGGGCTGGCATTGATGACTCAAGGGTCAATGGACAGAGGGCCGATGACCTGAAGATGATGGCCAGTCTCCCAGAGAAGTGAGAGGCAGTGCTATCAGTATGGGCCTGGAAGAAGTGGCCTGGACAGCAAAGGATGTTGGTGTAACCACAGCCAATGGAGTATCCCCAGAGGACGAACAAGAAGCCATCGGGGAGTGGAAGTACTGCCAGGGAAGAGCAGTCCCATTCACAGTCTTTTTTTGTGACTTTCCCCCCAAGGACTTGTCTTAGGCCTCTGAGGCCTGGAAGTACAACAAACCCACTGATGACTGAAAAGGAGGGACCTCGGAGGACCCCTGCTCAGAACTGGCTACATGTTGCTCCATAAGGAATTTCTTCAAAGCCTTTTTGCGTCACCTAAGGGTTGTTTGTTTGAATTTTTGGCAGAGCTCACAGTCAGAGATGTCATGATCAGGCCCAAGATGGCAGATACAGAGGTTGTGATCATCTAAAGAGGCAGTCTTCTTTCCACAGCAGTAGCGATGGAAGAGGGAAGTGGAGGGAGTAACTCTCAACATAAACAAAGTAAAGGAATCTCTTGTTTAAAAAAGATTCTGAAATCTATGGTAGAAGAAAAATCATTGGCAAAAATGGCACAAAATGGTGTCAGAGCTTCCTTGGAGATCCATGTGAACAGAATCAACAGTGGGAAAGAACTGAGGAGGAAGCAGGGCCGCTCACACCTTTATAGGGTTGGTGATTTCAGCAGGTGATGTCATTGTGGGTGGCCCCAGTGGTACTACTGGAAAATCTTCCATGTGGATTCTACTTCACCGATGGTGAAGTTCCTACGGTGTGACCTGATGACTGAGATATCCCTGAAGAAGATCAGTGGTTCCAAATGAACTGCAACCAGAAAAATAAGTATAAGGTAAGTTATTAATTCTTAAAAGCATTGTAATTAAAATGCATTCATTACAAAAGTTTAAGGCTCCATTATTTAACAAACTCTGGCCTGAGCTGATAGGGCTGCAGGCAAGGAATTTGGTATAAAAATATTGAAAATTACCAAAGGTGCAAGCCTGCGTTTGCAAAATTCAACATAGGCTCATAATTTTATTGTTTTTTTTTTCTTATTTTTTCACCAAATTTTCAACATAGCATTCTTATTACCCTGCTTCATGAACAAGGGCAGAGAAAATTTCAGCTCCTGGCCAAAAGGTGATTTGGTGCAGGGACTGCAAAATCACCTTTCAGGATGTAAAAAAAAACATTTTGGCCAGGATTTGAAAAATGACAGCTGTCACATGTGTGAGGTGCTGTAAAGATATGATTATGTTGTGAATTTGGGGGAAAATATTGAAAATGACCAAAGGTATGAGCTTGCGTTCACAAATGCCAACATAGGCTTCTAATGGATTTTTTTTACAGGGCTTTATTTAAAAAAAAAAGAAGTCCAAGGATTGCGTAGGGATTGGGCACCCAAAGTGTTACTCTTTTGTTTCGGGGGGGGGATATGGAGGAAACAAAAATGGAGAAGTCCTGATTGGAACACTGGGAGATTGGGCACCCCAGTGCCACTCTTATGTTTCTGGTGGGTGTGGGGTGCTGGGTTGCTGAGAGGAGGGTTGGGTGGGGATATACATTATTAAAAAAAATCAGTGAGCATGCAACTGGGGGTGGGCACCTCCAGTGTCACTTTTAAGTTTCTGGGGAGATGTGGGGTGGTGGTTGCTGTGAGGGAGGTCGGGTGGGGAATATGCATAATTTTAAAGGAAAAAATGGTGGTCATGGCAAAGCGCAGCACACTCATCCATGACCAAGATGGCCACCGCACTACAATGCACATGCACTAGCACATATGCAGTACAGTGTGGAACACGGTGGAGTGTTCTGTGTTCCATTGTGACCGTAGTTTATTTTTTTCTTTAAAATTAGGAATATGCCCCCACCCAACACTCCCTCTCAGCACCCACCACCCACCACCCCCCGCAGAAACATACAGTGACACTGGGGGTGCCCAATCCCCCAGTGTCCCAATAAGGATGGGCCAATTTTTTTCCAAGTAAAAAATAGTGCAGTGCTACACAGATGCAGAGGCAACTGTGGTGACACTCCAACAAGTTGTTCAGTTGCAAAGAATGCAAGGAATGCAGAGTCCTTTTTTGAAAGCAGTAGATCTGCAGGGCTCCACCCACTGCAGTCCTAAAAAAGGTGCACAAATGTAGTGAAAATATTTGTGCTCTACTTGCGTTAGCATCTGACCTGGTGGCTGCTATATTCAGTCAGATAGCAGTTTGGCACTATCCAACTGAATACTCGACCATGTTGGGGCACTGCAAAGTGAAACAGACAGCAACAAGACCTATGTGCTCTATATTCAGCCACAGCACTGGGTCAGAATAGTGCTGACAAGAATGCTGTCAGCAAGAAGGGCGTGGAAAAAAAAGTGCTGATATTTCTTTTGTGGGGGGGCTCTGCCCCCCTCATCACCCAATAAGGATTCTCACTCGGCGGGGAATCAGATCACGGGGCAAGAAACTATATGTGGGGCCATGGAATACTGTTTCCATGGCCCCTCGCACCAGTGTTAAAGTCCTGATCGGCAAAACTTTCTGGAGACTAGGATTATAACCTTTGTCTCCACTGTTGTCTGGAAAAGCTGCTCTATGCCCCAGCCCTGCTCACCACAGGAGCAGCTCGGCCAGAGTCCTGGATTCTGCAGCCCTTGTCCATATAGCAGTACCATGGACAGTGACCAATGGAGCGCATATGGCTAGCACTGTAAATCCCTGCTCGCTGTCCCTGGTAGCTCTATATGGACTAGTGATCTCTTGACTGGGGCTATAAATGTAGCGCTCATCTAACCAAGTGCATTCAGCCACAACATGCAAATGAGCCCATTGGGCATACAAGGTACTAAGGGGCCATTTGCATGCCCATTATTGGTTCATTTGCATGGTTGCAGCAGACCATTAGTGCCCATTCTGCAGTATATCCTATGAATTCTCTGGTGTCCAGTGGCACCCTCCCACCCCTCCTAAAGCACATGTTAATGTTTAACATACATCTCTCCAGTGGCTAGTGGCACCCCTATCCCCAGTCACCTGTTACTGTTTTACATACATCCCCTGATGTCTAATGGTGCCCCCCCACCCCACCCCACCTGCTATAATGCATTTATAATAAGGTTAAGCAGGGCCTGGTATCCAGTAGTTCCCCCTCCCCCAAATCACCCATTGACATTGGTATAAGTACTCATTTGTTGTCCAATGTCCCCTCACCCTCCCACATGCACACATGCCACCACCATCACACCCCCCTCTTAACAGGATGACAAGTGACATCCAGCAATGCAAGATATGGTGACTGGCACAGCACTCCTCTCACCTCAGCCATCCACCATATGAGCTGTCAGTGAGCGTGCATACTGTATGGTATGCACACTTACTGACAGTTCATATGGTGAATAGCCAAGGAGATGAAAGGAGGGTTGTGCCAGTCACTGGATCAGGCATCACTGGACATCACCATTCATTCTGATAAGGGAGAGGTATGATGGTTGGTGATATGTGTGCAAGCGGGGTTGTTGGGGGGACACTGGACAACAAATGAGTACTTATACCAATGTCAGTGGTGATTGGGGGAATGGTAACCACTGGACACCAGGGCCTGCTTAATCATTGTAAATGGGTGACTGAGGAGGTTGGGGGGTGCAACTAGACATCAGGGAGATGTATGTTAAACAATAACAGGTGTTCGGGGGTGCTACTAGACACTAGAGAGATGTATGCTTAACAGTTATGGGTGTTTGGGGTTAGGGTGCCACTAAACACCAAGGAGAGGTATGCAAAACAGTAACGGGTGACTTGGGGGGGGTGCCACTAGATACCAGGGAGATCTATGTTATAAAGTAAGAGGTGATCAGGGACGTGTGGCTACATTACAGTCACCCTGACTTTGGGGGGTGGGGTGCACTGTTAAGAGGTGGTTTTCAATGTCAGTAAATAGCATCACTTTGGGGGAAGTTTACTGCCTCTGCAATCCTTTGACAATACTGCTGCACTGATATGTATTGGGGGGGACCCCCTCATATGCATAGGCCAGCAGTAGTTTAACACTTTGGTGCTGAGGGATTGTACTGGTGCTTCCAGTGCTTCTGAATATGGGCCAGCTGGGACCACCAGCACAATTCCAGATTAGTGCACCTGTAAATCCTATTTGTGGGTGTGCTAATCTTTGACTATTAGGGCCTGAGTTTGTTAAAAGAAATTATTATGGTTAATTGCTTAGGTTGTGTGACAGAACAACTTGGGGCTAAACAGGACTTCCTATGATTTTGTATATAGAGCAAAACTCTTTTAAGGATAGGGTTAAAACATAGTTGCCTGAAGTATTACCCAATATTATAAAAGCAGCAGTACATGTCACCAAAAATCATTGATGGACTGTGTCTATGAGAGCTCAATGGAGGAGGTTCATGAGCTTTTATTGACCATTGTGAACCTTTAAATTAATTAATGTTCATGAACACAGCAGTACCATGTAATGGTCATATGCAATTCATGAATATTCATGAATGATTTGTTACATGCTTGGTGGATATTCATGAGATAAATTATGAACTGTTCACAAATTACTCATGACTGGTTCATGAACAGTTCATGATCATTTCAACTAGAACTTTATGTCAAAAAACAAAACACATTCAGATTAAAAGACCACTTCTCCCCTTCCCCCAATTTTCAGCCATTCCCTATTCCACAACTTAGCATTGCAATGTTGCACACTGCATATTGTTCTAAGTGGAATAACCAGCCTTTAAAAAAGCGTATGCACAAAGTTCGAAAATAAAAATTATAGGCCGGGGGGCTGGGGCTGCTAGGCCCTCATAAAATTTAGGGGTTTTGGTGTATTCTGGTGCATTTTGGGGGTGATTTGTAACAGAATTTGCTACCCTACTACCACTCCTCCAACCCAATATGTTGCACCCATCCCACTCCCCAGAGTTGCTACAGTCTGACATGTTATGCTGAACCCCCCTCCCATAGCCTAGCCAACTGCTCCAGAGTGAGGCCCTCAGTCCATCCCCCAGCCCATCAAGATGTACCATAGCCCTCTGCCCCCTCACAATTCACAGCCCTGCCCCCAGACTAGCAGGTTTCACCCTATCCCCCAGCCCACTCCTTAAAATCTGCAGCCCTACCCCTAGCCCAGCAAATTGCACCTTAGCTTCTACAGAATTCCCAGCAGCCCAGCAATTTGCACACTAGCCACAGACCCCTCCCTAGATTCTGCACCCTGCCCCTCGTGTCAGCCCAGCATGTTGCACCCTAGCCCCCCTCACTAAATTCCCCAGATCAGCCCAGCAATGCTCACCCTCCTAACACAGTCTTAACTTGATGGGATGATTAAAAGCCTGCAGCCCTCATTAGGACCAGTTGCTCCCCTGACCACTGAACAGTTCAGGATGCCAAACAGCTTCACAGCCACTGGAAAGTCTACACATATCCTCCACCACAACCCACCTCTGGCAACACATACAGTATGTGTTGCCAGAGTAAACAACAACATCACAATATGTGTTGCCAGAGTACACAACAACATCACAAACATCCTGCCACCAGCACAAGCAAGTTAGCATTTTACTCCAAGTAGGTGAACCAGTGGCCTGATGAAAAAATGTTGAATTTATTTCATAGCAGCAAATTAAATACAGTTTCAAACAGAAGTGCATTTTTCTTACCTTTGGTTCCCACTGGCTGGACTGGTGAGGGAGGGAGAGGAGTAGTCCTGATAGGAAAGACAGACCATAGCTGACAGACAGGGTTGGAATCACACAGGACAGAGGACTCAACTCGAAGGGCATAATGAGGGGTCAGTGTGCGTTGCGTCAATGGCCAATCTCAGGACAGCAGGAGAAGATGTTGCACAGAACACCATGCTGTGCATCATGGATAATATGCATGAGACGAGAATTAGGAGGAGCCTGAACCACAGGAAAAGAGGCCAGAGCTGCAGATCCACTTCTGGGAGCTCCCTGCCCGAGTCACGCGACTGCTATATTAACTTACCTCCAGGGCATAAAAAAATAAAAATAAAAGCACACTTTTTTCCCCAGGCCTGGTGATGGCCACTTAAGCAGTGAGCTGGCTACTTTGTGCATGCCTATGTGTATGGGAAGTATGCGTAGGTACTTCTCTGATTGTTCTTCTGCACTTGTTGTATATTTTCTGCTCACAAACATTGCCAGTTAATGTGCTTATTTTATTGTTCTTTTTTACACTTTATTGCATTTCTGAACATTCTATTTATGTAATTACACTGCAGTCTCCCTTTCCCCTTTTCCAAGGATGCATCTGGAAATGAGCTGCTACCAGCTCAGTATGTCTTTCCTGGTACAAATTTTAAAATAAATAAACAAACAAACAATTAGAACAAATTAAGCCCTGCTGTTATAATCAGACATAAAACAGCATCAAATCTGAGCAGACACATGCAGACCATATCTCAATAAGAACACAAAATTATAAATAATTTTTTGGGGTAGGCCAGCTAGAAAAGATAGAACTTTAACCCTCTCATAAATCCCTCCACTGAGTGGGTTTCTCTCAGTGCTTAAGACAGACAGTTCCACAAGCTCAGAGCAGCAAATGCAAATGCTTGATAACCAGCCAGTTTCAGATAACAAGAAAGGCTGACTGGACACACAGAAATAGTTGTAGCACTCGGCCAAAAATTGATAGAGGAGCAAAAGAAACTACAGAGTGTGCAAAAAATCAAAACCAGGACACTCCAAGTACTGCTGCAAAAAATAGTTTAGCATAGAACAGGTACTGTAGAAGAGCACTGTACCCTAGCTCTTCAAACCTCTGCAGGTTCTTTGTCAAGGGAAGAAGGGTTTCCAGTCTGGATCATGTATTCAAGGTCAAGAATTCAAGGTAAAATGACTATAATTATACAAAAGATACTATGATTATTATTTTAACATTCACATTACTGGAGCCTATTAAGTGCAGGTAAAAACAAGGTGGCTATATAAGTAAGGAAAAAAGGGCACACATTAAAATAGTCAAGAATGAAAAAAAATGAAAAAAGCAGATGACGATGTTGGATTGCAGAAGCACTCTACTTCAGCTAGAAGAGCAAAGTGCAAATTCCATCTAAAGATGTGGTACCTGGAGGAGACACTCCAAGAAACCAGACATTGGACTGCAGAAAGAAAAAATTACTCACCTTAGTAATTGTTTTTCTTCTCATGGAGTCTTGCTATATTATGACCCTGGCAAAGGCTTCCCCACAGACATCAAAAACCCCCAAAAATATAGGTTTTTTTAGAACCGATAAGAACCGGGAACCGCACTCTAAAAAGCCCAAAATATGAATAGAAATGCTTATTTTAGCAAACCGATCGGTTAAAAACCGAACCAATAATTAATTTTCCACACAGACTTTAAATCCTGTACTTACGGTTTACCAGATAGAGCTTTGAACGAAATGCGGTAAAATAAATACTTTTGCGGTTCAAATGAACGAAAATACAAGCTTGAACCGAGAAAATGAACCGAGCTGAAGGAGCTGATCTCGGGCGACTGTTCAGTGAAGCGAATAAAGAATCTGACAGTTTCATTTGAAACTTGCCAGATAGAGCTTTGGCATAGTGCTCTCACGCTTTAGAACTCCAGTCTCCCTGGAGTTAACTGTTTCCTCTCCGGGGCAGTTCAAGTGCTGTGGCTAACTGCCTTAAGTCATACTATAGCAAGACTTCATGGTGTTTGAAGAAAAAATTACTCACCTTAGTAATTGCTTTTCTTCTCATGGAGTCTTGCCTATAATGCAACAAGGCAGTTTAACCAGGCTACTAGAAAGCGGTCAGGAAGCTGGGTGCCAGCGGAGCCGCTCAAAGCTGCAGTTTCAAATGAAACATCAGATCTTCGAAGCTAATACTAACAGCAAGTCTGTGTGGAAAGCTCTACACTAGCCAAGTGGCTACCTACTAGTAGGAAAACAGCAGCAAACACAACAACAACAAGAGCAATAATAATAATAACAATGATAATAATATTATTAGTTTCACCCCAACAAGCACTATTAGACCGGCCTTCCCAAAAGACTCAAGTCCCGGAAGAGCCATATATTACTTAAAGAACAGAAATACCTAGTTCCTAACCCTAAATAAAAGGGAAGGGAAGAACTAAAATAGCATGACACAGTGCTTGCACTAATTTGCCAACCCCTACCCAAGTAGAAGTTCTGAGAGGGCAGGTTGGGGATAGTGACATATAGCAAGACTCCATGAGAAGAAAAGCAATTACTAAGGTGAGTAATTTTTCTTCAAACACCATGAAGTCTTGCTATATTATGACAAAGCAGATTACACAGCAGTACCTCCATGGAGGGTCAGAACCTACTTAGGAAATAGGCTCTGAAGCACAGCTGTGCCAAGCGACATCTCTCCTGGACTGGACATCCAGGGAATAATGCTTGGTAAAAGTGTGAACTGTTTTCCAAGTAGCAGCTTGACAGATTTCCAGAATGGGAATATCTCTAGCAGCCGCTAGAGATGCAGCTGTACCCTGGTGGAGTGAGCCCTCAGTCCTGGGGGGTTCTCTACCTAGTTTTGGTAACAAAATTGGATACAAGAGACAATCCACCTTTAATTGTCCTCTTAGTGGCAGGTTCCTTTGCCAACCTCGCCATAGGTAAGGAAGAGTTGGAGGGATTCGAACCTGTGACCCTTGGTGCATTCCAAATAGTAGCTTAAAGCTCTTTTGACGTCTAAACTGTGCAGTCTCCTCTCACCCGAGGAAGAATGCTCAGTGAAAAATACTGGAAGAGAGATGGATTGGTTCAGATGGAAATCTGAAACCACTTTAGGCAAAAACTTTCTGTTAGTCCTGAGGACTACCTTATCTCTGTGAAAAGATATAAAATCTTTTTCCACTGACAGGGCTTGTAATTCACTTATGCATCTGGCAGAAGTGATAGCCACTAGAAAAACAGTTTTCCAAGTTAGAAACTTGAGATCTGCTGAAGACAGAGGCTCAAAGGGGGGTTGCATTAACTGAGCAATGCAAACATTCAGGTCCCAGGCAGGAGCTGGTTCCCAAAAGGAGGTTAGGTGTAAGTAACCCCTTAAAAAACTTGGAAAACACAGGATGAGAGGAAAGAGAAGCAGGCTTCCCTGCTGATACAAAAGCAGAGACAGCTGCCAGATAAGCCTTTAAGGTAGCTGGCCTAAGGCGTAAGGAATTTAAATGGACCAAATAGTCCAGTAAAATGGGCAAATCAGCAGATTCTGGGACAAATTGTTTCTCAGAACACCAGATAGAAAACCTCTTCCACTTAGAATTGTAAGTGGTCCTAGTGGAAGGCTTCCTTGAAGCCTTTAAAATATCCAGGACACCTTGGGAAAGGTGTAAATCAGCAAATTCTAACTCCTCAAGAGCCAAGCCTTGAGATGGAGGGATTTGAGGTCCAGATACCACACTCTCCCCTGTGCACAGGCCAGCAAGTCGTGGACTCTGGGCAAGCTCAGGGCAGGGTGGACTGTCAGGGACAGAATCAGAGGGTACCAGGGCTGTCTGGCCCAATCTGGAGCAATCAGAATCACTTTGCAGGGCTGAGATCTGATTTTTACTAATACCCTGAAGAGAAGAGGGAAGAAGGGAAAGGCATATAGGAACTTCCCCTTCCAATCCAACAGAAAGGCGTCCAGAGGGACTGAGCCCAGCACTGGAGGCCTGCAACAAAATAGAGGAAGTTGGTGGTTGTCTGGGGCTGAGAAAGATCTATCTGAGGGTGCCCCATCTGGCAAAGACCGACCCCAGCACCTGAGGTTCAGAGCCCATTCGTGATGGCCCTGAGAAATCCTGCTGAGGGCATCCGCCGGGACATTGTCCTTCCCTGGAAGGTGAACTGCTATCAGGAGGTGTTCAGGGAGTAAGCCAGAGACCACAACTTCATTGCTTCAGTACCAAGGCTGATGATCGAGTGCCCTTGCTTGTTGATGTACCACATTGTTGTGGTGTTGTCTGTCCTGACTTGAACTACTTTGTTCTGGACAGAAGCTGAAAAAACCTGAAGAGCTAAAAAGACAGCTCTGAGTTCCAAAAGATTGATGTGGAGCAGAGATTCCTGAGGGGACCACACTCCCTGAGTGGAAAGGTCGCCCAAGTGAGCCCCCCACCCTAGTAGGGAGGCATCCATGGTGAGGGTGAGGGAGTGGGAAACGGGAATGAAGGGAACCCCTTTTGTTAGATTGCTTTGATCCTGCCACCACTGGAGAGCCAGGATCAAAGTTTGGGTCACTGGGACTAATTTGGTAAGGGGGTCCCTCCTTTGAGACCAATAGGCCTCAAATGGAACTGAATGTCCCTCATCTGGAATCTTGCTCCTTGCACAACAGCTGTGGAAGCAGCCATGTGCCCTAGGAGTTGCAGAAAATGCCTTGCTGGTTGAGAGACCCCGGGGTAAAGGAGGATGCCAGGGCAATGAGTCTGTCTACCCTTTCTGAGGGAGAAATGCCCTGGCTAACTGTGTTCAATTCTGCACCTATGAAAGTTAGTACCTGAACTGGTTCCAGAACTGACTTTGTAAATTCAGCAGGAATCCCAGGAAGTGAGAAGCTGCTGGGTGACTTGCAAGTGGGATTTTACCTGATCTGGAGACTGACCCACTATGAGCCAGTCGTCCAGGTAAGGAAACACAGCAACCCCTTGCCTTCTTAAATGAGCCACTACCACAGCTAGACATTTTGTGAATACCCTTGGAGCAGAGGTAAGGCCGAAGGGCATTGCTCTGAACTGGTAGTGGCCTGAGGGCAGTTCGAACCTGAGGTACTTTCAGTGAGAAGGCCTGATCAGGACATGAAAATAGGCATCCTTGAGGTCCAGGGAAGCTAGACAGTCCCCTGGCCTCAGGGAAGGCAAAATTATTGCCAGAGTTAACATTTTGAACTTTGGTTTCAAAAGATGCTTGTTCAGGTACCTTAAATCTAGAATGGGCCGCCATTCTCCTGTCTTTTTTTGGGGTAAGAAAGTATCTCGAATACAGCCCCTTGCCCTGGTGGCAAGGAGGGACCCTTTCCAATGCTTTGCAGTCTAGAAGAGAAGAAACCTCTGCTTTCAAAGCAAGGGCTTCTGAAGGATTTGCAGGTGGAAAATGTCTGGCTCTCATCTTTGGAAACTGTTTGAAGCTGAGAACCAGACCCTGGCTTACTACCTCCAGAACCCATCTGTCCGAAGTTAGGGACAGCCAGTTCTGGCTGAAATAAGCCAACCTGCCCCCCACCGGTACAGGAGAATGGCCCTGGGCACCCCATCAGGGTGCCTGCTTGGCAGCAGCCTTAGGCTGAGGGGAGGGGGACGGTTTACTTGTGCCCCGTCTACCTCTGCCTCTGAAGAAACCCCTCTGTGCAAACGCAGAGGAGGCTTGAGATTGGTAAAAAGGCCTGTAGAAAGGCCTGCCCCTACCTCTGGGAGCGTGCCTTTGTGGAGTAGCATGCCTCTCCTTGGCCTGGGCACTTTTGTAGGTAGTTCTGTATTCATCCATCTTTTTCATATAATTTTCTGTTTGTTCCCCAAACAGAGAATTTCCCACTACAGGAAAATCCATAGCCTTTGACTGGAGTATCTTGGGACAGATTAGTGCATCTGAGCCATGCCAACCTACTGAAAGCTACAGAAGTGGCCATGACCCTTGAGGAAACATCATTAACATCAACAGCAGTATGAAATTGAACTTTAGAGCTTCAATGCCATCAGCAGCCACCTGTTCCAACTCTTACTAGCCAGCTGGCCATGGGCCTGCTTGGCTAACTGCAATACTGTGTCCCATCTAGATTTCTGATATCTAGCCACATAAGCCATATAATTTGCCTGCCTGAGTCCCAAAGAAGCTGCCATATATTGTTTTTTCCATGGCATCAATCTTTCTGGAATTCTTATCAGGAGGATGTGAGGCCAGGGAATATTACCTTGTCACAGGCTGCAGCTTGTACCACACCTACATGACTACACTGCTCAGTGAGGAAGTCTGTATCAGGGCCTGACAAAGTATACCTTCTGTCCATTTTTTATCTACAGGGGACAGAATGAGGATTTTTAAAATCTTGTTGTTTGCTTCCTAAATGACTTATGCAAAGGAATAGACAACCTCCTAGACTCTGGTATATCCATCATTTCTACATAATCAGGCTCCTCTTGCTCATCCACAGCCTCTTCTAAAGGAAGCTGGAGGTTTCTGCAACTTTTTATAAAACATAAAATGAGAAGGGGACTCAGACAGCATAGGGGAGATTCTAAAGGTCTGTCTGGAGAAATGTCCAGTTCAATGGCACCCCAGACCCTCCAGCCACATATATAATGATCAAATTCCTCCTCCCTCCTGTGGTTCATAAAATTCCTCAACATCATACTCTTGAACCACTGGAACTGAACAAACCAACCTTTTGCTAGCTGTTGGTGGTTGACAGGTCCCTGAGACAGTGACTGGACAATCTGTATGGCTTTAGCTATCTCTGCAGCAGTTGGAGAGACAATTTTGGACTCCAGACCTACTGATTTCTTTGTCTTTTTTACTGGGACTGGTTCCTCTGAACCAGCCTTCCTTTTGCCCGAGGAAGTCTCACCCTGGTCAGAGGGCACTCCCTCTGGTCCAGTGGGTGCTGGACCGGGCTGGCCATCTGGGTCAGCGGACTATTTGGCCTCTCATTCCCTGAGCCGGCCCAATCTCTTCTCCAGGGTGGCTGCAGGGAAATTTTTACACACCTGGCAGTCTGACAGGAGGTGGTCAACCCCAGACAATAAACACAAGTGGTGTGTGGGTCAGCCCTGGCAAAGGCTTCCCCACAGACATCACAGTGTTGAAACAGTGGGCCGTTTTTCTTTTGGGTTTCTCAGACATAATGCCAGCCTATCCAAAAACTTGCCCTTTTGATGGCAGTGCCAGGCAAGACACCCTTATCGGTTCCTAACCGTGTCACGGGTATTTGAAAAACCCCACAAAAGTATAGGTTTTTTTAGAACTGATAAGAACCTGGAACCGCACTCTAAAAAGCCCTAAGTCATAATATAGCAAGACTTCATAGTGTTTGAAAGGAATTCTAACAGAGAGGAAAGAGAAAAAGAAAGACAAACTGTGTCAAAACAAAGTAAAAAAATCTACAATTAATAAAGGAATAATGCCCGACAGGGTGGGTGTTATGCTGGGATAACATCCCACCTTGGGTGGTTGGGCCCGAGGCCAACGGCCGAGAGCGTCCAACACCCAAGGCGGGATGTGATCCCAGCAAACACCCACCCTGGAGGGCATTATTCTATTATACAATGGCTCGAATAGTAAGTAAGGAGAAAGATTACAAATAGTAACTTTTAAATAATTTTTTATTGATAAAAATGTGAAATATCCTTCCACTGAATTAAATAGTTCTGTTTTGTAAGTTGTAAATGTGTTATAAATATGTCAATAACTTAACTGTTTGAAATATGTGAAACGTTTACAACATTTGTAAAATTAACATTTATGCTAGTTCATTTAAGCTTTGTAAATGTTAAATACACACATGCTGTTGCCTTGGATGTTAAATTGGTTGCTGTTGCTAGTGTTTTGCAGGGCAGTATTGCTGTTTTCTCGATGCAGTCTACTGGGCTGTTTTTCTTGCTGGGATGTTTATTGTTGCCATGGTGTGTGGTGGGGTAGCTGTCGCTAGTCGTTCCGGCGGCATGACGTTTCCTGGGTCAGAGGTTCGAGGCGTGGATGCGGTGCTTCCTGTTCCTGATAAAATGGCACTCCATTGCGATTGCTGCTGCAGCGTCGGGCCCCAGTAGCTTTTGAGGGAGGATTCCTGCTTGTGCCCAGTAACACTGATTATGTGGCGGCTTTCTAGTCCGGCGTTACTCAGTAGTTGGATGGCAGTCACTCGCAAGGAATGGTTCGTGTAGGTGTGTGGGAGCCCTGCAGCGTGGCACATTTTCGGCAGCATGGAAGACAGGTAATTTTTTCCTAGGGACTCTAAAGTGTACCACACTTTTTCTGTTTCCCAGGGACTGGCAGGGTGTTTCCTAGGGTGCAAGAAGAGGCATGGGCTGTTCAGCGGGAGTTTCGAAATGTATTTTTTTAACAGAGCAACTGGGCATTGAGGATGGCCTTCTATTGAAAACATTGTGCCTCTGTAGCGATAGCGGTCTTTTTCTAGTGGATCGGAGTGATTTTTTGTTTTCTCGTTGAAGGTTAGTGTGGCATATTGAAGTCCGCTTTCTGTTGTAAGGAATTGGAAACTGGAGGATTTTAACTGTCTTTGTCCCTCGCAACCGCGTCTGGCGAAATGTAACTGTACTTCTAGCCAGACTCGACGTAGAAGGCCTTCGGGGGTGTCTGTGTTCAGTGCTTCGGATTGTCTGAGCAATGACAGTTCGCTGTCTGTGAGGGGAGCATGGTGTTGGACCTTGTCCTTTCCCTCCCGTCTGAGGGCTTTTATTTGGGCTGTAAATACATTGTTTGCCGTTTGAAACTCTGTGTGGCTAATTATATTGATGTTTCTTGACAGCGGGGGCTCGTTTAGGTAACGGTTTATGCCAGATCTCAAACCGATAAAACTACTTATTCCGTACTGGTCTCCGTTGCTGGTTCTCACTGAGGCATAGAATTTTCTTAGGATTTGATTTAATTCCATTTCCGTTACTGTTGTTAAGTTTACTTGTGTACCAGTTTCTTTAGCCAGTCATTTAACATGTTAATGGCCCACACTGTTTGCCTCCTTGTCGATGGTTCATTTCTCTCACATTCAATTTGATCTAGCTGGTTGTCCTGGATTTCTACATGTCTTCGTTTTCTTTTCTTTTTAGGGTCAGTATTTTCTTGGTCTTCTGAAAACAATTTCTGTATTGTTGCCATTTCAAATAAATTGAAATTTAACTTTGGAAATGATGACATGAGTCTGCTTTCTTTGCTTTACTATTTCTGTCACAGTAGTCGTTTGACAGCTGCTGTGTAGTGATCTGTCTTTTGATGTTTAGTAATGAGGTTGACAGCTGGCTGGCACTACAGCTGGGATGTTATGCCAGGATAACATCCCTGCTGTGGTGGACAACTGACCAATCAGAAGCCAGGATTTTTTCCTGCCATTGTATAATATATAATCAAAACTGACCACCTTTATAATGAAAGCAGATTATTAAATAGTTAAAGCAGACAATATTAAAACTCAGCTGAACCTAATGCCATGAAGCTTGTGGAAAGGGAATAACGTTGCAGCCCTCATTTAGGCTTCGAGGTGTAACTGCTCACTAAGTGAAAATTAAATGGGTTTCCCTTTGTAACAATTTCTGAAGTCTATTGACCCCTCTAATAGGTGCAGGAATGTGATCAATGCCCATAATGTGAGGTGTGTTTAGATCAGAACCATGGAATTGATGTCAATGGGCACCAACTGGAGTGTCACATTTACTGCTAGTAGTTGGGTGGATGTGTTCCTGCAGTCTTTCCTTCAACAGTTGTACTGTCTGGCCAATGTAAACAGAGGGGGGCATGGGATCATAATGTTGCAGTTAAAAGCATGCACATCAAGAATGCCACACTCAGATCAGCATGCAGCATAATAACATGGGCACAACATGCCAGCCAGAACAAATATGGTGCACACCACAGCACTATATTTGTTTTTGCAAGGGGCTCCACCTTCTGCGACCCCGACATGGGGGACTTCACCCTTCACTCCCCCTGAACTAAATATAATCAACTTCAAGGGTCGTGGACTTTGGGGAAACAAAAAAATTGGAGTGGGGAATTTTTTTTGTTTCTGCAAAAAGAAAAAAAGCCACATCATAGTGGGACCTGGGGAGAACTGAAGCACAGCCCCAAGTGCCCAAGGCTGCTGGAGGCAGGCGCTCTAGCCACTCCACTGAGGGAGTGGCTCAGCCAGACACCACCCCAGTAGCATCCTTCACCTTCCCCAATGGCAGCCTACAGTGACAGGGGAAGCAGTTCTTACCACACATTGAAAGGACCCCTGTCGCTGTAGAACCTTATGCGCTTCTTACAGTGTGGTATTACATGCACGGTTTTGTCCGTGCTATAGTGACCCGGTACCACAGAGGGACAGTCACACCAGATAGCATAGATTATAGAAGGAGGTTTTCAATTAATGAAATAATGAATGTAACAAGTTTGGTTATTTGCAGGACTGGTAAAAAGACTACCGGTATTTGCAAATCTACAAATATTGCAATTCCCACACTGGCACATTCCTTTCAGAAGTGGCAGAAGGCCAGATAAAGGTTTTCAGATGTTAAAGTGGCAATGGACTGCCCTGTCATGGATGCTGGTGGCTTTTTTGTAGACCACTCTGGAGCAGTCACTGGCAATGATGTCTGCTTGGTGGTAATCAATTTTCAAAACTCAGTTTTAATCTTGACCCTTTTTTCCTTTTTCATATAGTCCCTTTTTTGCCTGCACTTAATAGGCTCCAGTAATGGGCAAGTTAGAAAAATAATAATAATAATAGTACATTTTGTATAATTATGGTCATTGTACCTTTAATTCTTGACCTTAAATAGGTGACCCAGACTGGTAACCCTCCCCCCTTGACAAAGAACCTGCAGAGGTTTGATGCACCAATGTTTGGTGCTGTCCTACCTGTTCTACAATAAACCCTTTTTTGCAGCAGTATTTAGAGCCTCCTTATTTTGAATTTTTTGCACACACTGCAGTTTCTTTTGGTCCTGTTTCAAAGGGGAACATGGAATACTTGGAGATCCAGTCACACTCACAGCAGAGTGCAGAGGGTGACTAGGTGTAAATGAGATGAGGAAGTCTGTTAGGTAGCCTGAGCCCAGATCATGTAGGACGTCCTATGTGAGCAAATCCACCTTGAAACTGACTGTGGCAATGCACTGAGAGCCAGTGCTGGTCCCACAGTATCAATGTGATAAGGCGGGAGTCGGTGGCCATGATAACCAGCTGGCCTGCAGTATTCAGCAACAGCTGGAGATAGCCCAAAATAAAAAGCATTTCTGTAATCAGTCTTGATGGGACAAAGGTATGCATTAGTGTCATCTGGTATTTCCTGGCTAGGTAGCATTTGATTCGGGCAGTGTTAGTTACATGGAAAAAGTAACCTCGAACCACAGCTGACACCTGGGGCCCAATATTGGGCAAAAGCAGAGCACAGAGGTTTGCACTGCACTTCCCATGCTCCTGAGAATGCTATATTCAGTGGGATAGTGCACCAGTGCTTTCTGACTGAATATAGGAGCATGTTGGCACAGCATGACAACAAGTAGCACAGCCCCGACAGGGATCTGCACTGAGATCAGCGCCCCCAGTGTGATATTCAGCAACAACATGCAAATGAGCCATTGGGCATGCATGGTGCTAAAGAGCCACATGGCTGCCCATTATAGGCTAATTTTCATGGAAAGTGACAGAAGGCTGTGCCCTACAGAGGCCAACCACCATGCAAACAAGGAGACAAGCACCCCCCAACACCTTGAATGCCCATCCCTGCAAGTTACACAACTTGCCTGGTGTCCAATGGCATCCCCGCCCTCTGATCCCCATCCCTGTAATTGAAGTTATTCCCTGGAGTCTATTGGTGCTGCAGAATGTACACAGCTGTGCTCCCCATGCCTCCCCAACACAGACATGCTCCCACCTCCCGAATGTCAGGGACCCTTGGGGTCCATTTCCTGAAGTGACCCCCAAATGCAAATACCACCTGTCAAGCCCCTCCATGCCCCCTGGTGCATGTACCAGTGTTCCATGGTGGGGGGGTCTGGGGGGGCAGTTCTCAATGGGCTGTGACTTGCGGCATCCAGTCCATTGCACCATGCCTGTGGTGCTAGCCTGCGTCTGTTGCAAATCACAGGATGTAGGTGCCAGGGACCCTGCCTGTCTTGGAATAGGGCACAGGGTCCCCAGTGTAGCACCACATGGGACAACTCACACACACCTGCAAGTTGCGCCATGTGTCTTGGAATTGGGCCCCCGGTGTCTGGTCCTGCACTGCCTATAGAACACCCCTAGCCCCTGCAATTTTCTTTGCTCACAAGCATAAAGGGTCAGGTGATTGAGGATTCCACCATGTGCAGAATCCACCTGATGTGCTTGGGTTGCATGGACTGGCAATGCATAACTAGCACAGGTTTTGATCCCACTGTGGATCAGATCCCAGGTCTGATTTTCAAACAGCCCATAAATTGGCAGATGTTGTGCCAAATCCCTGCCTGTTGCAAACCTCATATGCCCCCAGGGACACAGGGCCAGATTCTGGTACAAAAGTGATGCCAGTGCCAAAGTTCCCAGAGTTACCACAAGTGGAGTGGTGCAACAAACAGGTAGCACATGGGAGGGATTTGACTGAGACTGCTGTCATCCTCTGCCTGATCAAAAGCTTGCTCCATGACTAGAATATTTGGGGGGGATAAGAAACCCCTATGCCTGACAATCCTTAGTAAGATGTGTAGAGTTATGAATGCCATAATATGTTGTTGAAGGACAGTTTGAAGGGAGGTGTCACCACATAGCATTGTCTTGTACACTGCAGAGTCACCTAAACTGTAAGCCATATTTGTCATATTGTGATCCCTTACCAGAACAACTGCTTTAGTCATCCTGCAGCTGCACATTCAAACTGCTGTCACACAAAACTGTATAGAGCACCTGAATGCGAGTTATGCAGTTCCATGATGTTACATTTTACTTACAAACTGTCCAGTCTCTTCTGCCAGTGATGCACATCTCCAAGTGTGCTTGAAGACATCATGCTATGTTGCTGTATTAAAAATGGCATGTTTGTATGGCTCCCCTATAAGTAGGTTGAATAACTGTAGCAGAAATAAAGTATAAAAAAAATAAAGACGAAGAAATATAAATGATGTTAGAAGCTCCGTTCTCTTTACTGTATTTTTCTATGTTTGAAAATGCCAGTTTGTATGTTTGGTGGTTTTATTACAGTAGAACACTCACATATTGTATGGTGCTAAAGTGTCTTTAACACCATACAATATGTGAGTGTTCTACTGTCTGCCTGAGCTTGAGATTATTACAGTAAGAAGACGTACTGCTGCAATACTCTAAGGCTATGTAATACTATTTACAGCATTACACAGCCTTAGAATATTACAGCAGTACGTCTTCTTTATTCTTCCTTCATTATTTCTGTTACAGTTATGCAATCTGCTGATAGGGGGAGCTCTACACTCATGCCATTTTTAATACAGTAACGTGGCATGACATCTGCAAAAACACATAGAGAAGTGCAAGGCGGATGTAACAGATTGAACAGTTTATAAGTAAAGTATAATGTAACACAATGGCACTGCATAACTCACATTCAGGCACTGTACCCAGTTTTCAGTGCAGTCAAAATGTGCAGCTTCAGGATGACTGAAGCAGTTGTTCTGGTAAGGGATCGAGATATGATCAATATAACTTACAGTTCAGGCAACTGTGCAATGTACAAGGCAGTGCTGCATGGTGACAACTCCCACCAAACTGTCCTTCACCAACGTAATATGGCACGCATAACACTACACATCTTATTAAGTATGGTTGAGCTTAGGGGCTTCTTATCCCCCCAACCAGAGAAGTTCTGACCTACAGCACAAGGGCTGTTAGACCAGCTCAGGGCTGGTCTAACCCCAGCCGTGACTTATGGCCACAATGGGGCTTTCAAACTATGGATTTAGGGGATGCAACAGCACTGCTGTGGTGCAAGCTCCCTTCTAATTTGGTGCACCCCATATTGGGTGCAGGGGTGGTGTAAGGCTGGGTTGGTGCACGGCTCCCACTGCCTGCATTTGAAAATTGGGTTTACCGCAAGTTTTGACACAAGGTGCCTCTTGCATCATTTCTGTTTGACCAAGGCACCTTGTATCAAAGTCAGGATTTTAAAAATCAAGCCCTCTGTGTCTCAGTCACTCTAATGTGCCTGTAAATTGGCATCCAGCTCACAGACACAGAGCACTCGCTCAGTACAGTAATGTGACTCATATGACTATCCAAACTTCCAGAAAGTAATATTCAGGTAAACAAGCACATCAGGAGGGAAAAAAACTGCTAAAACTCTAAAATAGCCAATGAAAGATGTGTGTTATCTCTTCAAGACACAAAAGTAAGTATAGATAGGATTAGAATTTATACTTGATTCATTAGGTGCCTCAGGGGCATACTTGTCCTCCCACCAACCATAACTCCCACCATAACTGTGGCATAAGATGGTGCTGTAGTAGCCTGGGTATAAATGACCATCTGAACACATAATCAGTGGGTCTAGCAGTACTGTGACAAATACACACGTCTGAGATGGCTTCTAGAAAAATTCATATGCTACCTCCTAGCACCAAAATATAAAATGTGAATAGCAATTGTCACATGACCTACCTAGCTGTAATAATCATGACAATTACGTGAATGTTCATGAATTATTCATGAATAGCTCATGCACATAGTTATGGATATTAACAAAATCATATCAAATTGAGCAGGAAGCTTGTGAACTGTGGATGATCATTAAATGGGAGGGAAGTTGAGATACATGGGGTGGGGTCTAAGGGGTTAAATGGATCGAGAATTGGCTACAGGGGAGAAAGCAGAGGATAGTGGTAGTGGTGGGGAAACTTTCATCTCCAAGGGCTGTGGCGAGTGGGGTGCTGCAGGGATCGGTACTGGGGCCAGTGCTGTTTGGAATATTCATAGTGGACATCTTGTGTGGCATCAGGAATAAGATTTAGTCTATTCACTGACAATACCAAATTGGGGGAGGTGGTGGACAATATAGCAGGTTGGCAGGGGCTTCAGGACGACCTGACCAAACTGGTGGAGTGGTTGGAAGCAAGGCAGTTGGGGTTCAATGTGAAAAGTGCAAAGTACAGCACTTTGGGCAAAGAACCCAGGGAGCAGTTACCAGCTGGGAGGGGTGCAGCTAGGTTCCACCAAGGAGGAGAAGGATCTAGGGGTGGTTGTGATGGGGAAGGTGAGCAATACAGAGCAGTATGGGGGGGCAGCAGTGAAAGCCAACAGGATGCTGGGTTGTATCGTAATAGGGATCTCCTCCAGGAGAAGTGAGGTGATCCTACCTCTCTACAGGGCACTGGACAGGCTGCACCTGGAGTACTGCGTGCAATTCTGGACCCCATATCTGAAGAAGGATGTGAAATTACCAGAAGGGGTACAACACAGGGCAACAAGGATGATCCAGGGATTGGAGGACAGACCATATGAGGAGAGGCTGAGAGAGCTGAACATGTACTGCTTGTAGGAGAGAAGGAACCAATGGGATATGATTGAGACCTTTAAGTACTGTACATAAAGGGGATAAACAAGGCAGGCACTGAAGGGATACTCAGGCTGAAGAGGGCGAGGGACACGAGAGGGCACGGTCTTAGATTGGAAGGGGAAGATTTAGGACAGAAATGAGGAGACACATTTTCATGGAGAGGATTGTGGAAGAATGGAATGCTGTACCAGAGGAGGTGGTTGCCTGTAAGACAGTGGGTAGTTTCAAAAGGGGATGGGACAAGGTGGGGGGGTAATTTGGAAAGGGAGGGGGTGGGCAGCTACACTGTGAGGGTATTAGCTGCACACTCAAGCAGACTTGATAGACCAGGTAGCTTATTTCTGCTGGCAAATTTGTATGTTCATATGTAAATGGCACTGCTGTACCTGTTTATGGTTACACATTTTTATGTTGATCGTGCATGCACAAGAAACATGTTGCATCAGCTTTCTCCAGAAGCAGGTTGTGGAGGTGTGGCACTGTTGTGCCCAATGCCCCCACAGCCTGCAGAGGCTTGTCCCGCTTCCCCCAATGTCGTGGCACATTGCTGCTGACACTAGTTCAGCCAGTGTGCCACAACTTTCTAAAAAATCAGCCGCTGCAATCAGGGGCTGCTTCGTCATTGCAGCATCAGCCATCCGCTGCAATGAGGGAGCAACCCATCATTGCAGAGCAGGATGAAGGATCTCTGATATTGTTTGTGAACATGGCGGCGGCTTGCCGCCTTATTCACAAACAATATCTACCCCACCATGTTTATTTGCCGACTGGGGAGCCCACTCCCTGTCAGCATAATGTAAGACCCCACCCATTTAATTGTGTGCTGACGGGGTGCCCAATCCCCATCGGCAGAAAGGAATTCCCCCCCTTTTGTTGTTTGCCGATGGGGGTGCCCAATCCCTGTTGGCAGAAAGGAATCCCCCCCTTTTGTTGTTTGCTGATGGGGGTACCCAATCCCCCATTGGCTACAGCTATCCTCTCAGACTCCGGAGGCATGCTGAGAGCCCACCCCAGCATGCCACATGCCCCTGTATTGTTGAAAGTGTCCGTGGCGTTTTCTTGCTTTGTTTACCTGAAAGAAGGAAAGCAGTCTTCAGTCTCCCACCCCTCCCACAACCCCACACCACCCACTGCACCCAGCCTCCCCACCCCTCTCTCCCCATACTTACCTCCAGAGCTCAGCCGACGATCTTCACTGGACCAGGAACACGTCTGCACTCTTCAAAGCTGACTGCAAACTGAGGAAATGCCGGTAAGCTGTATAATGTAATGAATAGGGTTTTTTCAACTTTAGTGCATATCTCGGGCATTTTTGGGAATTTTTCACTAAATTTTCAACATGGGGTTTTGGGACGCCTCCTCATGAATTCTTGAACTGTCATGGCGTTAATATTTCCAAATGGTGTTCAGCGGTCACTGTGTGAAATCACCCCGCCGGGGCCTGATTAATGAAACAATAGTGCCAGTGTTCGCGGGGGTGGGCTCTCAAAAAGCCTATATTAGCAATTTGGTGGAAAAATCAAAAAAGCGACTATTTCTGGCGTGCATTGTGCAGTTGCTACGCATGCCAGTAACCCAAATTTGCAATATTTTCACCCAGATTTTCAACATTGGCATTTTGTCACACTTCCTTGTGAGCTGTATAGCTGTCATTATTCACATCCTGGCCAAAATGTGTTTTCGCACTTCCAGTGCAGAATAGCGCAGTTGCTGTGGGAAATCAGTGTTTGGGACAGATTAAGAAAATGACAATGATACTGTTCATGAGCAAAGGTCCTAAAATGCCTATGTTGAAAATTTGGTACCGATACTCCATAAAATGACTGTGTTACGAGCTTGCGTTGCGCAGTTGGCACACACGCTCGTAACTTTGCGAATTTATAATATTTTCACTCCAGATTTTCAACTTTGCCATTTTCCCAGACCTACTTATAAACAGTACAGCTGTCATTTTTCCCATCCTTGCCAAAATGTGTTTTCACACTTCCAGCGCAGAATAGAGCGGTCGCTGTGGGAAATCACTGTTCGGGCCAGATTAAGAAAATTTCAATGATACTGTTCATGAGCAGAGGTCCTAAAATGCCTATGTTGAAAATCTGGTGATGATAGCCCATCAACTGACAGTGTTACAAGTGTGTGTTGGCACTTTCCACGCACCCTTGTAACTTCGCAGATTTGTAGTATTGTCACACCAGATTTTCAACAGTGGCATTTGTCACACCTCCTCATAAGCAGTACAGCTGTCATTTTTCACATCCTGACTGAAATGTGTTTTCACAGTTCTGGCACAGAATAATGTGGTCACTGTGGAAAACCAGTGTTCGGGACAGATTAAGAAAATGACAGTGGCACTGTTCATCAGCAGAGGTCTTAAAATCTCTATGTTGAAAATTTGGTGACGAAACTCCACAACATGACTGTGTTACAAGCGTGTGTTGAACTGTTTCCACGCACCCTTGTAACTTCGCAAATTTGTAATATTGTCACGCCAAATTTTCAACAGTGGCATTTTTTCACTCCTCCTTAAGAACACTGCAGTTGTCATTTTTCATATCCTGTCTAAAATATGTTTTTGCACTCCTGCCAGAGAATAGAGCGGTCACTCTGGGAAATCAGTGTTTGGGACAGATTAAGGTTGACGTGTGAGAGGAGCGAGTGACCGAGCTCAACTGAGCTCTGTCGGAACTGCTGCAGATTTTTTTGTGGGAAGGCAAAGGCCCCAACACAAGAGCCCAGTACAAAAGGGCAGCCTGCAGCACTGGGAGAAATACAACGAGAGAGTGACTGAGGGAGGGGGAGTGAGCGAACTCACCGAAGTGCTGTCAGGACTGCTGCGGATTTCTTTGTGGGCAGAAAAAGGCATCAATGCAGGCAGGGGCCCAGTACAAAAGGCCAGCCTGCAGCGCTGGGAGAAATGGTACGAGCAAGTGAGACAGGGGGATTTAGTGAGCTCAACGGAACTCTATCAGGACTGCTGTAGATTTCTTTGTGGGCAGAAAAAGGCGCCAATGTAGGCAGGAGCACTGTACAAAAGGGCAGCTTGCAGCGCCAGGACAAACAGAATGAGCGCATGAGAGAGAGGGAGACTGAGCGACCTCAACGGAGCTCTGTCAGGACAGCTGCTGATTTCTTTGTGGACAGACAAAGGTGCCAACGCAGCCAGGAGCCCATACAAAAGCGCAGTCTGCAGCACCAAGAGAAACAGAAACGAGTGAGTGACAGAGAGGTAGTGGCGAGCTCAGCAGGATCTGTTGTGACTGCCGGATTTCTTTAGGGCAGAAAATCGCGGCAACACAGGCAGGAGCCAGTACAAAGGCCAGCTTGCAGCGTGGCAGAAATGGAACGCGTGAGTGACAGAGGAAATGAGCGAGCTCAATGGAGCTGTGTCAGGACTCCTTCAGATTTCTTTCTGGCCAGAAAAAGCCACCAATGCAGGCAGGATCCCAGTACAAAAGGGCAGCCTGCAGCACCAGGAGACACAGAACGAGTGACTGAGGGAGGGGGAGTCAGTGAGCTCAACGGAGCTCTGTTGGGACTGCTGCAGATTTGTTTGTGGGCAGAAAAAGGCAGTAATGCACGCAGGGGCACAGTACAAAAGGGCACCCTGCAGTGGCAGGAAAACCAGAATGAGCCAGTGAGCGAGCTCAGCAGAGCTGTATTGTAACTGCTGCAAGTTTCTTTGTGGGCATAAGAAGGCAGCAATGTAGGCAGGAGCCCAGTAGACAAGGGCATCCTGCAGCGCCGGCAGAAACGGAATGAGTGAGCTCAAAGGAGCTTTGTTGGAACTGCTGCAGATTTCTTTGTGGGCAGAAAAAGGCGCCAACAGAGGCAGCAGCCTAGTACAAAAGGACAGCCTGCAGCACTGGGAGAACCAGAAGGAGTGAGTGAGACAGGGGGAGTGAGCGACCTCGACTGAGCTGTGTTGGGACAGCTGTGGATTTCTTTGTGGGCAGAAAAAGCCACCAACACAGGCAGGAGCCCAGTACAAAAGGGCAGCGTGCAGCGACAGGAGAAACAGAATGAGTGTCTGAAAGAGGGGGAGTGACCCACCTCAATGGAGCTCTGTCGGGACAGCTGCGGATTTCTTCCTCGGCAGAACAAGGTGCAAACGCAGGCAGCAGCCCCGTACAAAAGAACAGCCTGCAGCACCGGGACAAACAGACTGAGCCAGTGACAGAGGTCCACTCAGCGAGCTCAGCAGACCAACGCAATCAACATTCAGCATTGACAAATGCTTGCTATAAAGGTGCTTGTGATGTGCTGCACTTCACTCACAACAGCTTAGTCTATCCAGTATTTAGATCACCATAGCATTTTTACAGGCTTGATCAAGCTGCTAGTAGAGTTACATAGAATACAGATTCCTGCTTCAGAATTCATGCAGAATGGCAATTCTGCTTCTAAAATGCTTTTCAGAATTTATTTTTTCTGATTCTGTGGAATTCCAGAAAGCATTTCTATGTAAACTGTGAAATGTTATTCTATGGATAACACATACCAGATTGCGGAAAAGGAGTCCACAGTTTATGAAAACTGTGGATTACTAATCCACACAAAAAAATCCACTTTCAAAATTTCAGAATTCCACTGAATAAGGTGGCATTTTCTGAAATTACACAGAATTCCATTCAATTGGAAATTAAAAATTCTGCAGCTACCAAGTTTAGACAGTCAGGCCCACTCACCAATTTATGTTACAGATTTTATCTATATTAGTAATTTTCATTAATGCAGTATGTCTTAGGATGTGGAGTGACAGCAGATCATAAATAGCAGTCAATTGTTCACTACAAATAGCTTCATCAGGACTATATGATCTGTTTTTACATTTCATTAATGAATTGGCCCTGAAAATGCAGCAATCACAGTGTTGCAGTATATCATAGCCAGAAACACTTCCAAATTGTAACAAGCATTTGTAAATGCGCAATGTTCACTGCTGTTACTGCTGCTGTACCGGGTCTTGCTTGTACACATTTTTACTATGTATTTACCCAGGATAGAGCAGATAAGATGCAATATCTCATTTTCAGTTGTGTCCTGCTTTCACAAATTGTTAGACTGCAATTACCCAGGATATGGCAGCTGAGAGTCGATATTCTACTTTTCTGTAGGCTCCCAGATTTTGACCCCAAATGTCCAACAGTCTTTTTATGACCTGACGTTACAATCAAGGCAGGTGGAATTTTTAAAATCCCATCTGAAAGGTGATTTCACTGTGCAACTGTGGAAACAAGTTTCAGAGGAGATTTGAAAAATGACACCTGCCATGTTCAGGAGGTGGGATAAGACAAGATGTTGAATATTAGTGGCCAAAATCGGCAAAAAATGAAGTTACGAGTAAATGTTTGAACAATTAATTTCCTCATAACTTAGTTGTTTTTTTACATTTTCACCCCACATTTTCAACATAATCTTTTTATGACCACTCCTTCTTAGCATGAGAGGCGTCATTTATAAAACAATGGCAGAAATGTCATTTGGTGCCACAAGTGTTAAAACACATTTTGGGTAGGATCTGATAAATGACAGCAGTCACATTCATGAGGTGGTATGAAAAATGGCTATGTTGAAAAGTTGGGGTGAAAATATTGAAAATTACCACAGTTATGAGTGTGCATTGAAAAAGTGCAGCATAGACTCATAACTTTGTTTATTATCTCATATTTTTACCCCAAATTTCCAACATAGCCATATGACTCAATATAGGCTTATGAGCCCACCTCATGAACAAGGGCAGAAAAAATGTTGAAATCCTGCCCAAAAGGTGATTTTGCACTACAAGTGCAAAAACACATTTTGGCCAGGATTTTAAAAATGACAGCTGTCACATTCATGAGGTGCTGTGAAGAAATCGCTATGTTGAAAATTTGAGGTTAAAATATTGAAAATTACCAAAGTTAAGAGCTTGCATTCGTAAATTTCAATGTAGGCTCATAACGTTGTATTTTTTTAATATTTGTACCCCAAAATTTCAACATAACTGTCTTATGATGCCACCTCCTGCCCGACAAGTGATTTCACGCAGTGACCGCAAAATTACCTTTTGGGATATGAAAACACAGTTTTGCCAGGATTTGAAAAATGACAGCTATCACTTTCATGAGGTGTTGTAAAGAAAAGGCAATGCTTATAAGTTGTGGTCACAATTTGAAAATTACCAATGTTATAAGCCTGTTTTGGCAAATTTCAGTGTATGCTCATATCTTTGTTGTTCATTATTATTTTTACCCCAAATTTTCAACATAGCCATTTTATGACCCCACCTCATGGACAAGGGTGAAGAAAATCTTTAACTTCTGCCCAAAAGGTGATTTCACACAGTGACCATGAAATCACCTTTTGAAACAGATTTTTCAAATTTTACTGCCGTTGTTCATGAGATCAGGCCCCCAAAAAGTTATGTTGAAACTTTGGGGCAACACTATTCAAAAATAGCCAAGTTATGCCACTAAGTTCAAAACCCCATTAGAATACATTGAGCCACATATCTGATTTCCTCAGTCTGCAGTCCAGCGCTAAAGACTGAAGACATCTGTGCAGTCCTGACAGGATTATGGCATGGGGCCCTAGTGGGTAATTAAGGGCTTGGGGCGCAGGGTGGTAGGTGTTGAGTGGGACAGTTGGATAAGGGGACAGTAATGGCTGCAACAGACATCAATGAACATTTTTTTCTTTTTTACAGGGTTCATTATTAAAAAAAAGTGAAAGATTTTTTTTATTTACAGTCACAACACTGAGTGGACTGGGCAACCCCAGTGCCAGTGTTATATTTGGCAGCAACTGGGGTGGGATCCCCAGTGTTGCAGAACCAAAATTGGTAGAAAGGGGTAAAACCTGTCATGGGGATTGGACACCTCTGTGCCAGAAGATTAACTTGGGTTGGGCTTGGGATGGGAACAGTTACAGTGGGGCAGCAACAGACATCAATGGACAGTTTTCTTTCTTACTGGGTGTATTTAAAAAATAAGTCTATGACAGATGGTTTTCTTTATTTCAGGTGGCGAAAGTGAGGGATTGGGCACCCCCAGTGTCAGTGTTATGTTTTTGTGTGGGGGTGGGAATGCTGAATAGGAGGCCCGGGTAGGGGACAGTAAGGGTGGGACAGCAACAGATATTGATGGATGATTTTCTTTGTTACAGGGAGTAATTCAGCCTCAGCAGGCTGATCATGACAGATCAGCTGTGCTTGCTGGGTGATGCAGATCAAGGGTAAGAGCCGACCTATGATTGAGTTGGTTCTCTCCTTTGAAATATGCAACATTTCCATCCAGCAAGCTTGCATGTGGTTAACCTTAGTAATATAGTAGATAGTAATGTTGCTGTCATTTATTTTTAAAGCCTTCATACTTGTATGATAGTGGAGTCTCAGCCACATAAAGATGATAGAAACCATATATAGATACAGTATATTTGGGTATCTATAACACCTTGAGCATGCATGTTCACTTAAGTTTGGCATAACATTTTGTAACTGGTATTTTCATTTACAATGTTTCAGAATTCCCCTGGAAGAAGTAATTAAACAACTAACGAAATGTTGGGGTTGTTTAAATAAAGAAGATTTAAAGAAATACAGTGGTGTTGTGGCATTTCTCAGCTCAGAGCAGTCCAACCCTTTCATTTGCCTCAAAGTATGCATGCCAGTTTTCAGACTATTCCACCCTGGTACAGTAAAGTTATTAAGGTGGAAAAATGGGGGTAAATATTGAACAGCATTTTCAAACTTAACTATAGGGGCACAACACTGCCACTATCACTTAGCAATAACACACAACTGGGTGTGCAAAGTTAACATATACTCTAGGTCCATTGTAAGGCATGACACCACTGGCCAAGTGCCTTCAACAACTGGGGTGTGCATCGGTTTAGCATGATGCACAACCCTATAGTGTGTTACTGCACATATACATTTATTTTTCCTTTTAAAATGTTTGTGAATACTAAAACAAATCAATTTATATGTTTTAAAATTGAAATGTTTCCTTCAATTTTTAATAAAGCAATATTTCTGCCTGCTAGAGCTGTGTTTTTTCTGCTTTGGTTCTGGTATGCTGTCCTAGGTAGGCTTGCCTTCCATGCATGTAGTTTGTTCTGCATTGCTTTTAGTATGCTGTCTTAGGGAGGCTTCCATATGTGTAGTCTTTGTATGTTGGTGGTATTGTTAACATGATTTAGTCATTTGTATTTTGCAGGTATTCTTTAACATGATTCAATCAGTCTACTGGAGAGCAAACTAAGGGAAAAATCCTCTACTTTATTATTGCAACCGTATGGTACAAACAGTATAAAATACACAATAGATGTAATATAAGTTACATACAGTACAATGCATTTTATACTGATAATGTATATTTGGCTAAAAGTGTTTACCATAAAAACATTAGGTAGCTCTGAAATCTTATTTCCTTGTAACTTTTTAAACATATTCCAAAAATTCCTAGGTTTTTTAAACTCTTCAATTCCCAAACCAGTTGAATACAAATCTGATTTTGCTTTCCTTATTTGTATAATGTACGAATTACGTGCAGCTCGAAATTTTTCCCAAACACTATCTCATTTTTTTCTTTGCTAACCCCTATGCTACATCCCTTTTTTTCACAATAAATACTTAACTTTGCAGTATACCAAGGGGAATTTTTCTTTTTTACTTTCCTACTTTGGATAGGTGCAAAAGTGTCACATGCAGATATAAATTTGCAACAGAAATACGACCAGGCACTATCTATATCAGGAATCAGAGTCAGTCTATTCCAATTTTTAGATTCCAAGTCAACCATAAAGGATGTATAGTTCAAATTCTGAAAGTTACGATAGGATTTAACTTGAGGAACACCCAGTTGCTTATCTGTTTTTCTGACACAAAAGGTTATCTGACGGTTGCTAAAGGTGTCTGGTAGCACCCCAGCCACTGAATATTTAATAGGATCTGAGGTGAACATCAGATCCAAAATAGTGGAAGAGTTGGGAGTTTTGGCATTCAGTCTTGTAGCTGTGGTGATTAACTGAGACAATCCCAATGTTGTCTTAAAATCCATTAATTTGCTGGTGGGTGGTACCCTAGCCCAGTCAGTATTCATGTCCCCCACAACCATAAACTCATGGCTCTCCCTATAGGGGGACAAAAAATCTTGGAGGACAAGAAACTGAACTTCAATGTACATCTAAACGAGTTATCCAAAAAGTTAAGGCAGTGCCTTGACCTTTTCTAATGTATAAAACACCTACTTACCCTGGAAGCCAGAAAGAGATTGGTTCAAACAACCTACCTTCCTCTGCTTGATCATGGTGACTTGCTTTATAGTCATTGCCCCCAACGTGAGTTAAAAAAACTTGATACTCTCTACCATCGCACTACGTGATTTGTTCTAGGTCTGCCCCTACAGACTCATCATTGCTTGTTGTATCAAGGATTAGATTGGCCGTCCCTCTCCCTGAGAAGACAAAAAAACTCCCTTCTGTGGTTCTTCTGGGCTCTGTCAAATAATTTACTATACTATATCAGGGAACTGTCTGAGTGCTCTAAGGCTAGCTACATCATAAGGATCTCCTCCTTTATCAACTTTAAAATACTACGAACCAGGACATGACTTGGATCCACTGCCATTAGTTCTTTTCTAAATTTGCTTTGGAACAATATGCAAAAAGCACTTAAACTCTCTATCCTGCCTAGCCCCTACATGTTCAGACAGCTGCTCAATCGAAGCCTGAATATAGTGTGTGATTGCTTTAGTCAAACACTTCCTTTCTGACTATAAAAAGGTAAATACTTCACTCCTGACCATAAAAAATCCCATGCCCCCTATTAACTAGGCCTATATATCCCCCTCTTAGGCTGGCATCCCACTAAGGTAACTATATCCTTTTATGCACCAACCCCTCTGTCCCAGCTAGCTCCATTGGGGGGGTCTTCATCCTACTAGTTTGCCCTCTTCCTTTCTTCCTCTGTTCTTGTTTACCCCTACCCTCTTCTGCTTACCCCTTCCTTTCCTCTCCTCCCCCTGTGTCATATTATGTTCCTGTAATCGCTAAATCATTATGTGTGTATTTGTCATCATTGCTAAGCTCCAATGCTTACTGATTGTCATCCTGTTTTACTCTGAAATTATGTTTCTCATGCGTGTAATGTAAGCTCTTGTTTAAGATGTATTAAGTGTCCAGTACCATCTTGTAAATGAGCTTGCTCAATGATGTATCTGCCTGGTTAAAGTTTGATTGATTGATTCTTTACTCTTTATCAAACTACCAATGATTGTAGAAAACCAAGGAGATGCCAGGAACTGAATTATTTTCTTAACCTAAGCAACATGAGTGTCAATGATATTATGAAGAGTAAATTAAAAAAATTCCCAAGCCAATAAAACATCGAGGCAAGCATAAATTAATGGCCAGTTTGTTTTAGAAAGATCTCTCAACAATGTCTGGTCATGGAACTAAAGTTATGAGAACAAACTAGGTGAGCAAAAAGATCATCTAATTGTGTTGCAGCATACATGCCACATAGCAGTGGTCACGTAAGTCTCCACCAAACACTAAAGAGATATGTTTATGAGTAGTTGTGGTAAAAATAATATCAAGCAGAGTGTCCTTAGTATGATCACTACTGTTAGGTCTGGTGGGCAAGTTTACAATTTGGTTAAATTTACAGTGAAGCTCACCAATATGAAACCTAATTCTGCAGCATTTTGCAGCACTCTGCAGCATGCTGCTGCAGAGTTACTGTGGAAAACAATGCAATTTAAATTTAAATTAGTTCCTTTTGTCATGCAGGAAACTGTGACATTCACTTCATCCTGGCAGTGTCACATTTTCTACATGACAAAAGGATATCCATTGAATTACATTGTGTACTGCGTAACTCTGCTGCAGCATACGCAAATACTTAGAAGTTGGTTTCATCCTGGCAAGCTTTAATGTAATCCAGCAAACTGACTAATCATAAACATATGTTTTTGATCCCACAGTCCTTGGGAGCCATACATTGCTGGTGGCACAATGTCAACACATGATTGTGGTGGGCGACATTTTGTTTGCGCCTCATGCACATCACCCACATCTCCCACACATTGCCATGGGTGAACCGGGGAAACAGTGCTCATCATGCAGACCCTGTTACCAGCCAGTTACTCAGATATTGTCCTACTGGTGGATGGATGAGTTCCACAGGTTAGTGACTTGTTAGCAAGATGAAAATTATGTTACAGCAGAGACATTACAGCAGATCCAGGAATGGCAAGACACTGATAGAGAAGAAACAGCAGTTCAGTACCTACAGCAGGCAGCCCCAAGGTATCACAGTTGGTGGATAATTAGGAGAGATGGGGTACCCTGCTACCCCAACCAAGTGAAGAGAAGAGGTAGGCATTCTTTTCCCTATGCTGTGGCCCAAAATCTCCTGGCGATGACCCCCAGGAGCAGTATGGTGGAACAAGGAGATGTTTTGTCTAGAGCAGTATGCCCTGTTAAGTACTAAGGTTACTTGACAATGGAGGAGATCAAGATTAGGAAGTTTACAGTTAGCCAAGTTGAGTTTCAGCCTTTCACACAGTTCAAAGGGAAGAAGGTATTAGTAAATATCCAGGACTTTGGATCCAGGAGAAACTGGGAGGTACTATGGATAGCCCCAATTAACAAGAAGTCACTCTAAGGAGGTGCTAAATTACTGTATCAGTAAGGGAGCAGCAGATTCTATCTTCCCAAGGCCCAGTATTAAATTTATTTTTTCAGATTTATTTATTTTACAGTTTTTGGTGGCAGTCAATGTGTAAGCATGGCTGTGGGTGGCAGTCAGTGATGAACACTACTACTCATGTAAGGTAACATTCAGCAGCTGGAGATGAGTGCTACTGCTCAACTAAATGTTTCAAATATCACCAGACTGGTGATTGTGTGTATACGCTTGTTGACAAACAGTTAACCTGCCATGGATTATAGATGCAGGAATGGGAGTGTCTTGTGATCAGGAGACAGGTGGGGCACCATAGGAAATATAATGTGAAGATGATGACTGTGGTAGTCTGAATCCCTTGCAGTCAGGAGAAAGCTGGGATTCGAGGTGCTAACTACAAGTGCTAAATACATGTAAAACTATTTTTTATACTTAAGTCTGTGGTAAGAGATGCAGGCAAATACTGAATTTGGGATCAATACAGACTGTGACTCAAGTCACAGTCTACCAGGGCAAAAGTGGCAGTCAATCAGTTTCTTTTCTTTTCAGTTTTTATTTTCTTGAGCTGGCATATTGATTGTGATATGGCTAAGTACAAGAATGACCATGTATGGTGTTACATCCATGCATGATCATCTGACTAAGTTTAGCCAATTAAGTCTGTGGGATTTTTAGACTCATTTTAAAAATATGCTTAAACAATGCATACACATGTTAAAGTTGAAGCATTCTAAAAATGTTTCCTCTGAGGCATTCTAAAAGAGAATAAATTAATTATCTTCACTTTGGCCATTTATTTTTTTACTGTGGCAAGTCACAAAATAACATTAGTCAATAGGAGAGCAGCTTGAAGAATGATGGATGACATCACAATGGCTTTCCCTGCACTCATAACAGAGCAGTGAAATCAAAACAGAAACAGGCAATTCTACATTAAACACTCTAAAAGATGTATGGTTTATAAGGCATAGTAGAAATTGGAAACTCACTGTCCTGAGTCACCAGACTTAGAATAAGTAATTCATCATCACTTGTAGGGGGCAGGACTTAGATAATTCATTTGTGGTTCTGCCTTTTGTGAGTTGTTTTCCTGCCCCCTTAGATGTGAAGATGAATTGCATATTGAGTCAGGCCATTGCATAGCATATTAATATATATTATAGTGGTGCGGTAGTGCTACTATAGTTAGGGTTGAACATGGGTTTTTATGTTAAACCTCAAACTTTGCACTTTAATATCTTCACAACTGTTCAATGGATTTTCACAATATTTTACATGCATGGTCTTGGGGGAGATAGATCTCTTGCTGTGTCAAGTTTCATTCTGGTCAGATGTGTGGATTCTGAGATTCGAATAGCAATTTGTTTGTTGTTGTTTTTTTTCATTATCTAGCACCCGATAGTTTAGAATTTTGCTCTTAAATTTTCAGCACAAAAAGGGCTGGGCCCACAGATGTGCCTTTCGCTGGTTTGGTGAAAGAATATTAATTTGTTCCAAAGTTATTAAATTTAAAAATTTCGGTTATGAGCATGCTCAGTACAGTCTTTTGGATAGCTGCTTGGAACGAAAAAAGAATTTGATCCATACAAAAAAGGATCTTTTTCATATGGGGGTAATCCTTTTTCATGTAAAGAAAAAAAAAATCTTTCTTCATATAGCTACCATCTTGTTCTGTTTCAAAAAAATACAACCCCCCCCCAAAAAAAAGACATCCTGCACACACACCAACACATGTATCTTGCTAATCAAGACCCTTTTAGGTGGATTCTGCACTTAGTTTCTGGAAAAGTGTCCCAGAAATGTGTTCTTTTATTATTTAAACATCCTTTTCGTGAGTTGATTTTCTTTTTTCATATGGGCACATGAGAAAAAAAAATTGGTCCATTCAAAAAAAGTATAAAAAGAAATTGGACTTAGTTTTTTTTTTTTCTGATTATTTTTTGTTTGTTTGAAGGCATTCTTTTTTCAAACAAATGAAAAAGTATACAAAAAAGCATGCCTTCAGACGAAAAAAAGAATAGAAAATAAAGTAAAAATTATTTTGTTGTATGAAGACCTCCTTTTTAGTATGATTTTTTTGTTTGTTTGAAAAAAGAATGCACTCATACAAAACAAAGAATTTGCACTTAGTTTTTTCCATTCCTTTTTGTATGAAGGCATCCTTTCCCATATGCCTTTTTCATTCATACAAAAACAGAAAGCCCACATTTGAAAAAAGAATTTGGACTTAGGTTTTGCTCCCATTCTTTTTTCCTATGATTGCATCCTTTTTTGTATGGCTTTTTTCATTCATATGAAAAAAGAAAGCTCTCCTACAAAAAAAGATTTTGGACTTAGTTTTTTTTCCCCACATTTAAACTTCAACAAGCCATAACTCCCTCAATATTTGGACTTAAGGGACAATCTATATATCAAACCAAAGGTAATACAAGAATAATACATAATACCCCTAAAATAATTTAGGGCCCACATAAAAAAAAACATAAAAATTAAAAACTAAAATTCTTATATGATAACATTAGAATCTTTATAAGCCATAATTCCCTCAATATTTGGAGTTAAAGGACAATCTATTTATCAAAACAAAGTTCTTACTGAGTTCATCAAGAATAACATACATTCCCCCTAAACACTTGTTGGCAATATGAAAATAAAAACAATAAACCCTGAAAATTAACATAGGATAACACTAGAACTTCAACAAGCCATAACTCCCTCAGTATTTAGGCTTAAGGAACAATCCATATATATGAACACAAAGGTCTTACTGAGCACTACAAGAATAACACCCCCATTAATCTTTATAGAGAATATATAAAAAAGGATAAAACATAAAAATTAATGCATATTCCCATAGGATAACAGTGGAAGTTTAACAAGCATTGCAATAAAGGAAAGAAATTGCTGTTTTGGCAGAAATGGAAGTGCAGGGCCTGGAGAGCTATGTGCTTCCACAGCAACATAGATGTATGCATGTATAGAGGGATGGAAGCTGAGGGCCCAGAAGGCTCTGTGCTTCCATAGGCAAATGAGGATACAATTACACTATCTCTAAAAGTAAGGAAATTCATTGCAAAAACTTTGTTAATGCAGTAGTTAGGGTTAAACCAACAAAAGTGGGGAAATGTGGTGTTAAAGTTCCCAACTTTAACACCCCACCCCCATCATGTAGGCAGCAACAGGAAAAAAACATTACTACTTGACCTCTCCTGCATCTTTGCAAATCATGCATGGGGAGTGATTTGGGGTTATCAACCCTAACACTCACCCCATGCTCATATATTGTACACATCTCAGCTTATTTACTGATGCAGTGAGGTGAGTGTTATGGCTGACAGCCCCAAGGCGCACCCCTCATTTTTTTATCCCACCTCATGAACAAGGTAGGTGTTTTTTTTTCACATGTTCTCCAGAACATGTTTCTGCAGTCGCTCCACAAAATTACCTTTTGGATGGGATTTAAAAAATTCCACTTGTCTTGATCATCAGGTAGCATAATAAAAAGACTATGTTGCAAATCTGGGGTCAAAATCTTATAAAAACAACAAAAAAAACACAAGGTTATGAAGCAACATTGGGGGGTGGCAGTGAGGAGTTAAGATTAGGAATTCTGACCCACATTTCCCCACTTTTGTGGCATTATGTTACCCAAACTGCTGCATTCATAAAGATTTTTGCAAAGAATGTTCTTTCTTTTCAAGACAGTGGAATTGTATCCTCATTCATGCAGATTGTCCAGGCACCATGAGAAGACTCCACCTGCCTACAGAAGTCCAGGGCCTGGCACAATCCCCCCCCCGACCACGGAATGCAAGCTACATGGTTGGCTACACGGGTCTAAGTACCACATAATGAAGACAACTATCTTCATTCACTCCTCACACATTGATTATTTACACATTAATTTTTCACACATTCACTCTTTATACATTCACTCTTCACACATTCAATCATTGTTCTTTCAGATCTAAATAGGCAAACGAGATCTGAACATAGAGCGAATGTGTGAAGAGTAAATGTGTGAGCGGCAGAACTGCGTTCTGCCAGTCTGATAACCCTGGTGAAGGGATTCCTTTCCTATCTTCTTCTTTTTCCTACTGAAACCTGTTGCACTACAGTATCTTCCTATACTATAATACATTTTCCATCCCTGGTGTAGGTTGGCCACCTACATCAGTCTTTTCTATCTCTTACTAAACTTTTTTCCTACTACTTTTATTTCTAATTTCCGTATTTCCATCCCTCACCAAGAACTACCCAAAATAATACACCAGGCTAAGGCCAGCTTTAAAGAATGAAATAAGGTACATTTATGGCATTTATAGCATTTAATGCCAAAAGATATAAAGCGCCTTTAAGTATATAAGGTGCTGGTTAAATAAAGTGCATAGAGTGCATTTTGTGCTATATTATGAGTTTAAAGTGCTGCAGTGCTTCATAAAGTTAATGCTTATGCCATTTGTATGTATATGGTGCAGGAATGTTTAGAATGTTTAAAATGGCAGTTAAATACAAAATAACATCCAGTATGATAGGTGGAATATGAATAAAATTAAGTGGCATTATGCTTATGCTGTTTGAATTATTTTGCTGCTGTTCCATTGTTATGTACTGTAGAATGTTATGTCAAAGAAATCTTGCATTGAAGCAGGAACTGTTTGAACCAAGTGACAAACTTTAACTTTTACTGCCTCTCGGTATCTGTGTAAATAATTACTGATGCCCCCTGTATCATTAAGACTCCCAGCTGCTGGCTTTGTATAAATTTTACTGTAGAATTGTGCCAGCTCACCGTGGAGGAGTCCGTGGCATGTGTGCAGTCAGTCAAGGTTGCTAGAGAGGCAGGCTTCCCTGAGTAATCTGTGCACTCTGAAAAGTTAGTGCTTGAAAATAAAAAGGGACTGTGCTGTCCCTGGACATAAAAGCTACAACCCAGTATGAAAATAATTAAAAAGAGGGGCTTACCAAAGCTATGCAGAGACCCAAAGCAAAGCAACTAGATAATGATTGTCTATGAGTTTACTACTCTGCTACAACATAGAAAACAAATGATTTAAAGGAACAGAAATGTCCCTATGCATGTGGAAATGCTATTCAGTTGAAGTAGCCCTCAGAATAAGGAGCATGCTACAAGGTAAACTAAACACAATGAAGAAATTAAACCAATTAAAGAATAAAGAAACACTGCAGGTCTCTAAAGGAACAGCATTATGCATAAAGCCCTGATACATAAATTAAAGGTCTAATGTCAATATACTATAACAATACAGCACATGTATAAATACAATAAATGCTTGCAGTGTTTGCAAATATAGAAAATAAGGGGCTTCCCATAAATAAAACCTCAGGAAGGGGATTTCCTACAGAGGGACTTTCTATAAGTAAAACCTCATTATGTAATAGAGAAGGAGTTTCCCTATTTAGGGACCACTCTAGAACTAATTGGATGCTATAGGAGGGACTTTCCCATAAGTGGTAGGACTATATAATCCCTCCTCAAACATCAAGAGTCAGATTAGCTAACCAGTCAGTCCTACTTACCTGAGGTTAAGGTAAGAGGAAGGACCTGTGCCTGAAATAGGGAATTTGTCTCAAGCAGTACAAAAGCTGAGGTTTGAATTTTGAGATACCTGAAGTAAGGTGGAATAGCATGATGCTGTTGTTTATTTTCTAGTTCTGATTGCTGTTAATTGATATTTATTTATTATTTTTATATTTTTGTACTTTTCCATAAAATAAAACACATTGTGGGTGCATTATCCCCTATTACTGTGTCCAGCATTATCTTTGCATACCCACGTACCTGCGACAGTGTGAAGAGTGAATATGTAAAAAGTGAATGTGTAAAGAGTTAATGAGGGCAGTTGTCTTCACTATATGGTATACAAACCCATGCAGACAGCCCTGCAGCTTGCATTCTCTGTCTCAGCGAAGGAATGCACATAGCTGCAGCATCCCCCTGCCCCCACCCCATCCAGCTGGGTTACTGAGCTCACCCTCAAACTCAGCTCACTGGCACAGGATCACAAACGATACCCAGTGAGATTAAGACAGGCTCTACATACAAAGTTTCTTAACAATTATGTATTCATATACTGTATATATATATATACATAGTTTATTTTTTATTTTGATGGCACATTTTCAAGATAGTCATTTTGAAGCATTTACAGCACAATGGCTAAAATGTAATTTCACACCAGAAATGCAAAAACACATCTCATCCAGGATTTAAAACATACAACTGTCATGCTTATGAGGTGGTATGGAAAATGGTCGTGTTGAATATTTGGAGTCAAAATATTGAAAATTAGCAAAGTTATGTATGAACTTTGAAATACTGCAATGTTCACTCATAACCTAGGCATTTTACTGTATTTGTACACCAAATTTTCAGCATAGCATTCTTATGACCCACCTCATAAACTGGTAGGTGAAAATATTCAAATCCTCACTGAAATGTCATTGTACTCCTCTTCAATGTCATTCCATGCCATAGGTGTGAAAACACATTTTGGACAGGATTTGAAAAATGACAGTTGTCACATTCATGAGGTGGAGCAAAAAAATTGCTAGTAGAAAAATGTCAATGTACACTCAGAACTTTGCCATTTTTACATATTTTGACCCCCAGTTTTCAACATAGCCTTCTTATGACCTCACCTCATGAACAAGGATAGTGAACATTTTCAAATTCTGCCCAAAAAATGATTTTGCAAAGCAACCACAGAATTATCTTTTCAGCCAGATTTGCTTAATTCCACCATCATTGGTCATGATGTGGGGTCCCAAAAAGGCCATATTGATGATTTGGGTTCAGGATATACAAAAATGACAAAGTTATGAATCAAAGTTCAAAAACCCATTGAAATACATTAAAACACACTTACCTTAATTTCTCATATTGCAGTCAGTGTTTCCAGCAGCAAGACATGCCTTTGGTTGGAGGGTGGATCTACCCTGTGGGACATGTTCAGGTAAGTGAAGGTGTGGGGTATATGGGGATATATGGGGTGTGGGGTGGTGGGAGCTGAGTTGGAGGCTGGGGTGGGTGGGTGGGGGTGTGGGGGTCATATCAGTGATGGATCATTTTCTTTTTTTATAAGTTAACCAAAAAAAAAACAGAGATGATATTCTTTTTCATTTTACAAGTCATGAAAACGATTTATAATCTGAAAAAAACAATTCAAGGGCATTTATTTAACAGATAAGTGCAGAATCCAGCTGAGGGAGTCCCGATAAGCAAGTTACATGCATTGGTTTGTACTGAACACATACCCATAATTGTTTTCAGTTATTTGCTTTTGTTTCCCTCACTAACTGTAAAGCAAAATGGTGGCTGCATGGAAAAAAGATTTCCCATTTAGGAGCCAGGATGATCCCTTTGGAAAAAGGATTACCGATTTGCAACAAAGTATCCTTTTTCGAATCTCACATCAAACTGGAAAGTGAAATTCCCATTGAAAATAATGGGACATTTTAAAATTGAATTTTAAACTTTGGAATGGATCAATATGTTTTTCACCACACCTTCAAAAGACACATCTGTGACCCAAGACCTTTCTACCCTAAAAATTTCATACCAAACTCCCAAGCTGTTTTTGCACTGTGGTATGACAAAAAAATGAAAAAACAAAATGGTAATTTTCAAATTTTTCCACACTCCTTATCTCCACATGTGTACATCCGACCGGAACAAAACTTGGCACATCAAGAAATCTTCCTCAGTTGAACATTTGTGAAGTTATTAAAGCTCACAATTTTGAGTTTAACATTGAAGTGATCATTCAACCCTAACTATAGGAGCACGACTGAACCCCTATACTCTATCTATCTACATATTATAATGGGACGGTAGTGTCACTATAGTTAGGGTTGAGTACTCCATTTAAGGTTAAATCTGAAATCTGGCAGCTTAATAACTTTGCCACTGTATAATGGATTTGCCTGAAATTTGGCATACATGGTCTGGTACCATAAATATTTGGATCTACCAAGTTTCGTAATGGTTAACTATACGGTTGCAGAGCTACAGAGCACCACAAAATGCACAAATTACGCCATTTTGTGCATTCTTTGCTCACGCCTACAGGTTGCATGTTTTGCTCAACTGGTCCAAAACCTGCTGAGAACATGCAACCATGGTCCCCAATGTGTCTTTTGAAAAATTTGTGAAAAAATATTCAACGGTTCAAAAGTTATTCAAAAAACAAGTTTCCCATTATAGTCAATGGGAAAAGTTAAAAAGTTTGAAAGTGTCGCAAATGCAGTTTTTAGTGTCACAAATTACCCTTGTAGTGTCGCAAATCCACCATCTTGTTTTCAGCTGGTGGTCACAGAAATGCTTGGCATTTAAATTTGGGACCCTCTAAAGGCACAATTCTTGCTGTGTTCACCTAATCGAGTCCTGAGGATGCTAGCCATGTCTTTTTTGGGGGGTTAAACACCCCAGAAATATGTTTTTAAAATGTTTGTAAACAGTAGTGTTGCAAAGCAGTGTCACACATTTGACACTTTCATGATTTTTTTTTGCGAAACTGTCGCAAATCACACTACTTTGCAACACTATGCCTAAAACAATAAGAAATATTTGCCACCCTGCTGCAAAAGAACAGTTTGGTCTTTTTGGCTGAAATTTGGAGGGAAGAAGGTCAAGATCCCACAGTTGTGCCTTTTGGTGGTTTGGTGACAAAATATTAGAGGACTACAAAGTTACAGTGAAGTTGACAATTTTTCCCATAGGCTAACATTATGGAGTTCGCTGCACCTTTCGGGGGCCTGTATTTTGAAAACGCTTTGAGATACGGACTTTTCATCAGAAAAATTCTTAGCCCCCCCATTACAGGGCTAAGTGCAAAACTAGTCAAGAAAGTCATAAATAATACGAGATTTTAAATTTTTTCTGCGTCATACGGTTCCTAAGATATAAGCAATTTAGTATTTCAAGTGTTCATTTTCTTCTCCAAGTACCCTTATTAAGCATACATTCTTTGTATTCACTGTGCTTCTGAATGTACCAGTTGTGTTTCCACTTGCATTTTCTGTTTGCGTTAGCTTTTCCGTTTACGTCCCCATGTGCGTTATCCTTTGTGTTGCGTTTGCCTTACTGTTACCATTTGTATTTCCATTACTGTTTTTGTCTGCATTTCCTTTGGCGTCACCGTGTACATTACCATGTGCGTTTACGTACATGCTTCCATTTGCATTTCTGTTTCCGTTTGTGTTTCCTTTGGCGTCATCGTTGGTGTTACCATAAGCGTTTGCGTTTCCAATTGTGTTTCCATGACCATGCACATTACCATTTGTGTTTGCATATTCGCTTACATTTGCATTTCCGTTTGTGTTACTGTTCCCTTTGGCATCATCATTGGTGTTACCGTAACCGTTTGCATTTCCAATTGTGTTACCATTACTGTTTGCGCGTTTATCACAGTTTGCATTTCTATTGGCCTTAGCGTTTGCATTTTCGGTAGCGTTTCCATTGTCAGTTGCATTACTGTTTCCTTCTGCGTCGCCATTGCCATTACCATTTGCATTTCTGTTTGCATTTGTGTTACTGTTTGCATTTTCATTAGCTTTTGCATTACTGTTTTCATTATTGTTTCCATTTCTGTTGCCGTTAGCATTTGCGTTAACAATTGCATTACCATTTCTGCTTTCATTTACATTTGTGCTTGCGTTTCTCTTACTCTTTGTGTTATCATTGATGTTTGTGTCACCATGTGTGTTACCATTTGTGCATGTGTTTGTGTTACCATTAGAATTACTATTTTATTTTACCTCACTATTTCCATCACTGTTTGCATTAACATTACCATTTGTGTTTTTGCGTTAGCTCCCACCACCACATTCCATTCAATATTTATAGTACACATTCTTAAAAAGAAGGGAAATTCATGGCAAAAAACTCTGTTTAATGCATCAGTTAGGGTTGTTCCACAGCGACAAATGCAAGGAAATTTGGTGTTAGGGTTGCCACCCCATGCCCACCCTGTCCCCACCAACAGGCATCGGGCCGTGCATTGGGGTTGTTGGTCCTAACTCTCACCTCATTCTCCTATACTGCATTGCCTCAGCTTATTTACACATGTAATGGGGTGAGAGTTAGGACTGATGACCCCAATGTACGGCCCAATGCCTTTTGGTGGGGATGGGGTGGGCATGGAGTGCAAGGGGTGGGAATCCTAACACCAAATTTCCTCACTTTTGTCATTGTGGAACAACCCTACCTGATGCATTAAACTGAGTTTTTTGCCATGAATATATATATGTGTGTGTAGTTTTTTTAGAAAAAATATAAATATATATATATATATATATATATATATATACATAAAACCCTATGGTTAGGGTTGAGTAGGCACTTCACTGCAAAACTTGAATGTTTGCACTTTAATAACTTTGCAACCATTCAACAGATTTTCATGAAAATTCACATGTACCATTGCTCATGGCAGATATCTGGATGTGGGAAGTTACGTTCCAGTCAGATGTGCGGTTTCCATGTTTCAGGGAGGTAAAAAAACCTTTTTTCACTCACTAATTTTTGCTGGGATTTTTCTTTCAACTTGCCTACAGCTCAGACAGTTTGGAATCTTGGTCTGAAATGTTCAGGGAAGAAAGGGTCTAGCCCACAGATGTGCCTTTTTCTAGTCTGATGAAAAAAAAAACATTTTTAAGTTATTGCATTTTAAAAAAACTGAAAAAAAATAATTTCTGAGCATTCCCAGTAAGCACCAAAAGATAGCTCTATGAAATGAAAAAATAACTCTTTTTTTGTATGACATCATCATTGTTCATTTGAGGAAAATCCTTTCTTTTGCATGGCCGCTATCTTGTTTTCAGTTTTGCCTGAGAAATTCAAATTTGGAACCCCACAAAAATGATATTCTGGGGAGGAACCAACACATGTAGCTTGCTTATCGGGACCCCCTTAGCTGCATTCTGCATTTTACTGCTTGAGAAATGCCCTTAAAATGTTTTTTTTTTACATTAAAATTCTTTTTCGTATTGGCATCATATGAAAAAATATCTTGTTTTGTATGACGACTCATGAAAAAAGATCTTTTCTCATATGGAAAATTGATGTATTTCAATGGCATTTTCAACTCTGGGCATAACTTTGCCATTTTTTTCATATTTTGACACCAAATTTTCAACATTCCCTTTTTAAGACCCCTCCTCGTGGACAATGGGGGTGCTGTTATGTAAATTCCACCTGAAAGATGATTTTGTGGTTGCTTGGTGAATTCACTTTTAGGGTGGGATTTGAGTAATGACAGTTATATTGTTCATATGGTGGGGTCATTAGAAGGCTATGTTGAAAATGTGGGGTCAAAATATGTAACAATGACAAAGTTATGACCATTTGTTGCAATTTCGCTAAGCACGCTTGTAACATTGGAAATTATAAAGACTTTAAACCCAAATTTTCAACATAAACTTTTTATTACCTCACCTCATGTATGTCACAGCTGTCATTTTTCAGACCCTAGTTAAAATGTGTTTTCCCACCTGTGGCAAGGAACGGTGTTTCAGTTGCGAAGAATTAAGTTTTGGCAGGGATTCGAACATTGCCTGTACCAGGTACATAAGGTAGGGTAATAAGATGGCTATGCTGCCAATTTGGTCACTTTTGTCCTATAAATGGAAATGAAAGGCCCTTCAACAGCAACCTACATACTTTATACACATCTGTGGAGGGATGGACATGCAGGGCCTCAAGGGCACTGCGCTCCTACAAGCAAATAAGGCTACGATTACACTATCTCAAATAGTAAGGAAATTCTTTACAAAAAACTACATTAATGCATCAGTTAGGGTTGATATCAAACTGTGAGAAGGAGATAAATATGATGTTAGGGTTGAGAACCCTAACACCCACCCTCACCTTGCACACACCAACAGGTGTCGGGGGTGTCTTGGGGTCATCAGCCTTAACTCTCACTCCATTCTCCTATACTCCACCTATCATAGCTTATTTAGTTATCGAATGGGGTGAGTGTTAGAATATATCCCTACAAGTACCCTCCTGACACCTGTTGGTGTGTGCAGGGTGGGGTGGGGTGTTAGGTTGGGAGCCTAATACCATATTTCCTCCTTTTTTATGGCTTGATATCAACCCTAACTGATGCACTAATGTGTTTTTTGCAAATAATAGTAATTATATATATATATATATATATATATATATATATATATATATATATAGAATGTATATGTATTTATGCAAAATTTGTTAGTAGATATTCTGCAACTTATCAGTGATATTTTTTCTCTTTATAGACATAAAGGGAGAAATTTGCAATATTCTCGAGACTGGTCCACAGCAGCAAGAATATTCTTACTCTAGGAGCAGATTGGTCCCTGCCAGCAGTATGAGCATCACAGTTTCTCAATTAAAGCTTTCAGTTTCAGTTGCCGTCTGCCTCCTGAGGAGTGCTTTCACTTTTGAACTCCTTCCAGCCTTACTTGTAAAAGTACACAAAAAATCCTTTTGTATCTCACAGAAACTCACTTTGTTACCCAAACACCTCACAACATACTTATCCAATCAGGAATCTCCCTCTTAGACACTAATACTCTGTTGAACTCCTTTCCAGATATGTGTCTCCAAAACTCTGCCTCCTGACATGCTGTACCCTCTTGCTCCTACGATGATGACCACCCACTCACTCAACATCACACATATCACTGAAAATCACACTGACACACTGACATATGCTATAGCAGTAGGTGAATCTCTTGTTCAAAACAACCACTCAGTCATCCTAAAACACCATTCTGGTATCCAAAACATTTATCAGTAATTTAAACTAAACAAATACTCAATGATCACAAAAACATAACTACAACTTAGAATTTTGCATAAATTGAGTATGCAATGGCCACCGTAGAAATATAAATATTATTTTCCCATTGATACATCATTTATGGCTTTGCCACTCATAGTGTCATAAGGTCAAACTGCACTTGGGGAGGGGGGACATAGATATTTCTACTGGGTCATTGGCATATCCCATATGTTATATTATAGTAGCATGGTAGCACCACTATAGTTAGGGTTGAGTAGGCTGTTTAATGTTAAACTCCTAACTTTGTAGTTTAATAGCTTTACCCCATTTAACAGATTTGCACAAAATTTTGCATGAATAGTTTCAGGGGCAGGGTCACATGATGTGCCAGGTTTTATTCTGGTTGGATGTTCAGATTCTGAGATCCGGAGAGGAAAAACAATTATTTTTTTTTTTTTTTGCTGTTTTTTTATCATTTCCAAGAGCCCAGATAGTCTGGAATTTTGTTCTGAAATGTTCAGGGTAGAAAGTGACATTGATTGATTTGGTAAAAAAATAGTATTCTGTTCCAGAGTTATAAGGAATTTAAAATTTCAGTTTTGTGCATGTTCAGTATGCTCTTTTGGATAGCTGTTTCATATAAAACAAGAATTTGGCCACATGAAACAAAATTTTCTTTCATGAGGAAGTAATCCTGTTTCATGAAAAATAGTTGTTATTTAAATGGTGGCCATCTTGTTTCCATTATTTTCAAAAACATTGTTTTGAAAATCTATTAAAGTCATATCTTGCAGAGACACCAACACATCTATCTTGCTAAATGGGACCCCATTACATGGATTCTGCAGTTATGTTTTAGAAAAGCGATACAAAAATGTTTTATAAAATGTTTTTTAAATCGTTAGTGAGTTGATTTTCTTGTTTCATATGGCCTCACAAAACAGGAATAGGGCACCTCGAAAGAAGGATAGGGTCATACAAAACAAGAATTTGGACTTAGTTCTTTTTCACATTCTTGTTTCATATGAAGCAACCCTTTTTTGTGAGAATGACACAATCTCATGAAACAGGATTGGTTCATATGAAACGAGAATTTGGACTTAGTGTTTTTTCACATTCTTGTTTCATATGGAGCAGTCTTGTTTCATGAGAATGACACAATCTCACAAAACAAGATTGTTTCACATGAAAGAAGAATTTGGACTTAGTTTTTTTTACATTCTTGTTTTATATGAACCAATCAACTTTTGTGAGAATGAAACAATCTCACAAAACAGGATTAGGTCATACAAAGAAGAATTTGGACTTAGAGTTAAGGCTTGCTAAAGCTGAACTGTACAAATAAACTGTCAGTCTTTGGAGTTAAGGGACAATCTATATATATGTTAAAAGAAAGGTCTCAGTGAGTACTACAACACTAACACATAATTCCATCCAAAATGATTCAGGATCCATGTAAAAAAAAACATAAAAATGTAACAATTACAATTCCCATAGGATAACACTGCAACTTTAAAAAATTGTAACTCTGTAAATCATTGGAGTTAAGGGACAATCTAGATATCAAAAGAAAGGCATCAGCGAGTACTGCAAGTCTAAACCCTTAATAAACACCAACTGAAAATAGATACATGAACAACATTAAAATTAAAAAATGAAAATTCTCATAGGATAACATTGCAACTTCAACAACCCATAACTCCATCCCCACAAAAAAAAAAATTACAACACAGCAGGTACATTGTTTATCTGGAGGAAAGAAGCATGGAGTGTGAAGGGCCTCTTGCTTCTGTAGTCACATGGATGTGTTCACATAGGTCCCATAGGGACCTGTGTGAATGAAGATACAATTCTACTATCTCAAAAAGTTACTCAATTCTTAGCAAAAAAACTGTGTCAATGCACCAGTTAGAGTTCAGATTAAAGTGGCAAAGTAGGGAAATGTGGCAGTAAGGTTTCCAACCCTAACTTCCTACCTCCAACCCCCACGCAACAAAAGGAAAATCTTTATTTGTTTCGCTGTCCTGAGTCTTGGCAAATTAGTGGTGGGGTCTTCCTTGGGGTTCTCAACCCTAATAGTCACCCCACTGCATCACCAAATAAGGTCAGGTGTCATCTGTTGCCAACATGTGGGAAGACACAGTTCTGTACATTTAAAGACTATATCACAATGGGGTGGGCATTAGGGTTGAGAATCCCAAGGAAGACTCCACCCCTGATTTGCCAAGACTCAGGACAGAGAAAACCATAATGATTTTTCATTTTGCTACTTGGCGGGTGAGGGGAGTTAGGGTTGGAAACCTTAACACCACATTCCCCTACTTTTATTGCTTTAATCTGAACCCTAACTCGAGCATTAACACACATTTTTTGCAAAGAATAGATATAAATATGTTTGTTAACTTGCTGAAGTAAATTTTTAATTTTGTAGCTGTTTCTCGTTCGAGTGTGGCTGTTTCTTTTGTTTATGCCTCATGGCATAGTGCCCTGAACCTCTGCTCCCATGGGTGGCAAAGGGCACTGTGCTATGACTATTAGATGGACTCCTTGCCACATGTGTCTATATCTGTAGCCACTTGGCAGTGCAGGAGCCAGAGGGCTCTTCACTTCTACAGCCTGCCTGATATCCCCATACATTCTTTGCATCCAATGCCATATGGAACTGCAGGGCACAGAAGGCTATGCACTTCTGCAGGCAGAAGAACTCTTCCCTCGGCACAAGGCTCCGAGGGCCCTGCATGTGTGCATCAAGGGACCTGCATGAATGAGGATAAGGTTAGACTATTTCAAAAAGAAAGGAAATTCATTGCAAAAAAACTGTATTAATGGACCAGTTATGGTTCAACTTAATACAACAAAAGTAGGGAAATAAGGCACTAGGGTTGCAAACCTCTGCTGTTCTCTGTTTTCATCAACTAGATCCCTAATTTATGCAACCAAGCAAATGCCATTCTGTATGCAGATGATGCAGTCCTGTAAACAAAGTCATTCTGTATGCAGCTGATGCAGTTCCATGCAGAACTTTAAATGCAGAGGAAGATGTAAACACCATATTGGGCTTAAATTTTATTGCACTGAAAAGTTGGTTTGAAGAAAACACTCTTGTGCACAACAAAATGAAAACTAAATCTAAAATAGGTGTCAGTGTGGCTCAGTTAACAGCACATCTGCTTCTGGGCCAGAAGGTCATGTGTTCTAGCCCCACATTAGGATTAGGCTTACAGTATACCAAAAATGCTGGCACCCAAGTGCAGTACTAGGAAGATTATGTATTGTGGAGTATGCCAGTCTTTGGATGAGATGTTGAACTGAGGTCTCTTTGACCCATCCCTGGTGCTGTTCTTGTAAGGGTCTCTTTTCTTTAGAATAGAGTATTTTCCCTGGTGTCCTGGCCAAAATTTTAATTCACATAAAACCATTTAATGCAATTGTCCAAGGCTGTGTGTGGATATTGACATGTGAAATGGCTGCCACTACACATTTACAGTCACTTCATTTCCAGATTCTCATTACTTTAACTTCTATACTTTTTGATTCTAGGGTCAAGATCATCAAAACCCCAAACATCTTTCAAATACTGGATATCAGCAAATGGAAGAGGCTAAATCTTACAAATGCTTAGAATTTCACATTAATCCTAGTCAAATCTATAATGGAAGAAGAAGTTAGGAGCAGAGCTGGGGATGCCTACAGAAATTGAAGCCCACAGTGAAAATCAGTGTCTGAAGAGCACTTACATAAGCATGGCTTAAGTACCACTCAATGGAGGGAGAGGGTATTTTATGTGCCCCCTGCTGCCCTGCTAAACTTTTGGCAAAGTCATTTTATTAACAATACATCATTTGAACTTTAGTACCCTTTTTCTACCCTTTTGAATCATAACCATCTGCTGGTCCTCAAAGGACTGCAGGCCATGTTAAGTGGGGAGCATGATTCCTTTAAACTGGGGTATTCAAGTCCTTCTTCTTCAAATCCATAATAGCAGCAGTTTGATTGAAAGCAGTTCAGCTTAGCCTCCAGTTGTATGCAGTTCTGATCCAATGTTTGGTATATGGATGCCTGAAGGTCATCTGGTATTCTGGGAATAAGCAATTAGGGATTACATCAGAGTGATAAAATGTTCCAAGAGATCCTGATGTGCTTTGTGACATCACCACTGATAAAGTTCCCATGGTTACCACACCGACACAGAGTTGTGATTCAAATTCTTCTGGACTTGGACTTGAAAGATGCAGTTGCTTGTGAATTTGCTAAGATCTCTAGGGGAACACTTCACACAGTAAGACTAAAAGTGACTTCTTACAGTACCTTGAGGTTTTACTAAATGGTGGTATGGATTGCATCCAAAAGAGGGGAAAAAGCAACACATATGTGTTTGTTATTATCTGCGGTCATGAAGGACAAAAACATTAACACATTGTGACAGTTTGCCCATTGCAAAGGCAAGTATGAATTCCAGATCTCCATTCTTTTAATGGGTGAAATTATAATGATAAAAAATCCTCTCCAAAAGGAAGATTTTTTTTTTATGACCTTCCACTGAAAAGTTTATTTTCATAGTTTGCTGGGTCTTTCCTATACAAACTTTTTTTTACTTTGGGCAGGCCAGGAAAGCAGCAGAATATAATTTCCAGTGGGGTCTTGCTTCTATCTATGTTTACAGTTGAGAAAGAACTAAAATACAGGAGTTCAATAGACTTCCTGAAGTTTGCACACTGAGTTGGGTGCTATGGTGGGACTTGAACTGTGATCTTCTGTTTTGTTATTCAACATCCAAGCCATTATTCTATATCACATTCCATAAAGGTGAAATTCATCCAACTCTGAAAAGCATTTGGAGAAACTTTGGGAGAACTCTTACTTCACCATAGGTTTTACAATAGCTCATTATAGCTGGCATACGCTTATGGAAAACCTTTCACAGATAACACATAGTATGACCTATAATATAATTCCAGAGCCGGAAGGAATTCTGATCTCAATGTCTATGTGCCCTGAGCAAAATGAGAGCAGAGAATAGAAACCTGACCATCATTATCAGATGATTGGTACAGACAAGCAGGAAATTATCATGATTAGGGTTTCTGAAATAAATGGAAAAATAAGTAAAATAAAAGTTTGCTTTTCAGTTACATACTCAGGATTTAAATTCAGTAGTTATTTTTCAAGCGATGGCTCTGAGATTAGGATTCTTGTTGGCTAATTCTGCACATTACATCATTTGAAGAGTTGTCATTTGAAAGAATGCAGGGGCTGATACTGCATCCAGACAGCACAGCGCAAATAGGCTTTGGTCAACACTAACTTGTCAAAAGGTGGGTTAACTCATCCAGAGGGGTCACTATTTTCAAATTTTATCCTAAAACAATTGCAGTCAACATCTGTTTATAAATCCTTGCCTGAGGTATGTGCCCCCAATTGACTCAGTTAATTTATTTTAAAAAATCCCTTGTGCAGTGGTACCCCCCCCACCCATCTACTTCAGACCTCATTTTATGAATAAATATTCTCCCTGGTAGTCCAGAAACTTCTTCCTCCTCCTGGAGCTGGTATCCCTATCCCAACCCAAATGTAGCTGTTAGTTTCTTCCATTATGCAGCATGCTAGAGGGGTACCTTATATTCAGACAAGCTTTGGGAACTTCCAGTGTGCTTAGAGCTTGTATGATTATACCAAACTTTGAGACTTGTGCAAGTTTGCATCATGAAGAGTAATTTTGCACACTGGCAGTGCAAGGGTCCTTTTTAAAATGTTGGGCCTGTTAACTACAAGCAGAAAACACAATAACCTTTGATGTGCCTGATAAATAAATCTAGATTTGTGTTTTTTCAACATCCATTTTGTTTCAGCTTTCTTTATTGTCATGGGCTAAGGCAGAGGGCCTGATTTTACAAAGTAGATGCAAGGCTTGCATCAAGCCCTACGTCTGATGCAAAGGTGGCACACATGCAGCAAAGCCCCTCAGATGCAGAGTGGTCCTATTTTCAAAGGGGCAGTGCATTTGTGCAATGTCCTCACTTTATAACTACTTGTGCCAAAGGGTTGGTGCAAGTGCTGTGATATCGGACACAAGAGTAGACAAGAGAGATGGTGGTCTAACTCCTTGCATCCTAGGTTCTGGACTTACTGTGGGTATTTGTGGCACATTTAATTGAAAATCCCACTTTCCGCAAGGTTGACACAAGTCACAACTTGCATCACCCACCCTGATACAAGTCTGCTATGCTGCCACATCTCATTTTAAAATTGGTCCCAGGGTATTTTCCCCCTAATCAACTCCTGCACCTTTCCACCAAGCACCCCCCCCCCAAGCTGCCCAGACTGGGAGGCCTGCAGCTTGCCCCCTGAGGCAGGGCCCCCCAAAGAGAGAGATCGAGATTTACCTAAGGCCATTGCTGAGTTTTACTCCTGATGCATCATTTGGGAGAGTGTTCAGAGAGTGTCATGCTGTTTCTGTCCCCGAGGATTTTTCTTGTATCTGTTTCCCCAGTGGAAGTACAGCAGTGCAGTGACACCCAAGATGCATCCAAGCACACTCCCACACTTGGTGCATCAGCATCTGCTGTCACTTCAAGTCCCTGATCTGGTGGTCCCTGGCTGCTGTGCTCCTAGCCTCTATTAGGAGTCAGCCTGGCACCAGGTGCCACTCCCTACACACCGCAGAGGAGGAAAGCAGTCATGGATGCTCATCCTACCTCCCCCATCCAGCCCTCTGATGCCTCTGGCTCATTTCTGAACTGAGGCCATCAGCACCGCCAGCAGTAGGGCTACCACTGTGCCACTGGGCTGGCTTGACTCTGATAATCTTTAAGAAACACTCATAACTTTAGTGCTGTTTCATTATGACTGAAGGATTTTAGTTAATGTGCTTTTACTTGTTATGATTAGTAAATTTATTATGTCATTGTTTTTTTACTGGTTTTGATTTGCTCCAATCAGCCCTCTAAAATATAAAAGAAGTATTTAAAAAATTAATCTCCATAGAAGTCTATGGAGTGCTGCCCTGTGCTCTCCAGACTACATCACAAAATGTACAAGTGTGGTGACAGAGCTCAGTATTAGGCTATGGAAGGGATCAGGCTTTCAGCTCTGTAAATTCTAAATGCAATCCCTTCCCTCCCAAAACCTCAGAAAGATGTAATTTGATAACCTTGAATTTCAGGGGAGGAGGGGAGGGTCCTTGTGGTTTTTGGGGAGCAGTTTTAAACAGGGCATGACAGATACCCTTAAACGTTTCATAAATAAATCTGTAAATAAGTGTTTTTCTTGTTATAAATATATACAGTACATATTTTTTTTTTCAGAGAGATATTTTCATTTCCACTTTCAAAAACCAAAATAAACACAGTAACAATTTATCTCAAAATATTAGACTTAAGCATATTCTAAAAGCATAAATTTTGCTTATTTTCAAGTGGTCAAAAAGTAATAACCATAAGTAACTTTTTTATAGAAATTCATGTAAGATGATCTCAAAATGTGGTATGCTCCAAGCTTTAGCGCCCTTTTATAAGTTTACTTATAAAACAATAATTATTTGAACCAAAACACCTTTAAACTAGAAGATAAATTAGTAATGTCCAAAGGGATTTAAACCAACGGAGAAATATCCAGTCTGGAATATATTGGGTCTTGTCTGCCTCCACTTCCAGATAAGAGCCTATATCCACTAGAAGAGCAATGTTCTTATCATAAAATTCCTTTGCCTTATCAACATCATTGAAAAAATAAACTTTTCCCTGGATGGTTATCTTTAATTTAGCAGGTGCTTATAAAACAGCAAGTATTCCAGCCTCAATTAATTCTGATTTAATACTCAGGAATCTCTTTTGCCGATGCTGAGTGATCATACAGAAGTCATGGTATAGATGCAGGTTAGTACCCTCATAAACAATTCTTCTTCTCTGTCTGGCAAGACTCAGAACTTTATTCCTTTCAGAAAGTAGAAGAGAATGTACAGATGACATAGTGTACGGCTGCATTTAATCCTTGTTGACCGATCCTCAATATCTGACATGGGATATGAAATCCTTGCATGGTCATCTGAAGGTCAGATTTGGAAATCAGAATAGTGAGACTAACTGTCGGAGGACACTGGGATTCAACAAGGCAGAATACGAGCCCACTATTTGTTATCCATCAGAAGGTTACAGTGGTGTCTACTTAGATGCTTTCAGTCCCATTGGGGGGAGTCAGACTGATCAGCAGGGGAATCTGCCACCTGACAATACACTGAACATGACAATCACTGTGCTCTATAGAACAGTGGGTATCAACTGGCTCCATTCCAGAATCCCATTGCATCTATTTACTTGGAGCCCAAACTGCTGATATTTTGTGGAATGCATGGAATGCCTGGTGGGAATATAGCGGCACCACAGAATGGCTGTGCTGGTACTCTATGTTCCTAGCCCTCACCTGGTCTTCTGGACTGTGCTCTGGATGATGGATGTCCCTGTAAGCCAATTTATAGTGGAAATCTTTTGGTAGATGATGAACCAGTCATTTGGACTGGGAGGTGGCCACCAGAGAAGGCCTGAGTAAGGTGTCTGTTGCAGGGGGAGCATATACAACCATGATTAAGAAAAATTAAGTTATAAAGGGTAAAATGTGTTTTAAAACTTCTCTAAATCTCTGCATGCTGTCAGTTTAAAACACATATTTAGGAATTGAGGTCCATAATGCCAGAAAGTGCAAGAAAGAAAAATTGCCTGCAGTCCGGCGAAGACATTTCACTGTAGGGACCACCAATAATTCAGGATCAGTAGAAGGCAGTCTTGTAATGAGTGCCAAGGTTTACAGAGAATGTTTGATAAGGATATAGGGTCAGATGATAATTTCCCCACACTGAATTAGGCTAGTTTTAACTAGAATCTGAAATGTTTCTAAAATGGTTCATAGTTTTAAACCTAAGAATTTCTATGTGTTTCATATTAATCATGCAATCCCTTCTTGACTTACCTTTCTTGCAACCTACTCAGCTGCTGTACTACACTGTATATTTAAGCTGAGGCTCACACCATATGTTAACACTCTCTTGATGTCAGCAGGGGTTGGGCATGACCCGGGTGACCCTCTTTGTCTAGGGGTAAGGTAGACTGCTTGCCAGGGTTCCTTGCACATCCAAATACAGTCTGGACACATTTTACCTAACTGTGGTACAAACTTAACTTGGGCCTTTATTCTGATAGAAAATAATTGCACTACAAGGTGGTTAAACAGTAGATAGCCTTTAATAAATACATTTACTGTTATAAACAATGAGAACCCAGTCCCCAAATGTTCTCTTGGTTATCATGTATGGGAAGGATTGATCACGACCTTAGACTTGAGCAAGGACCTTAGGATCATTTGTAAAGGGCTTACTCTTCTCTCATATCTGGAGCCATCTTATTCCACTTTTCACAACAGTGGGTAAGGTTAAACCTCTGGTTAGAGCCTGTTTCACTGTGCATAACTATACCAGTTTCTTAAACTAAGCTATAAGCTTTGGTTTACACTTTTACACACTTTTGTGACATCCTACCATCTGATCAGTGGGTGATGTGGTATGCATCACCATTGCAGGGACTTTTCTCTCTTGCACCTTTGTTTGTTGATGGCATCCAGGGGTACCCTGGGCCTGAAGGGTGCTGATCTGTGCCAGGCCAGTCTCCCCACTAGAGGCCTGATGCAACCTGTGCACTGGGTGCCTCACCTCTGCATCTCCTCTCACCTGTGAAGTGTGCTAGGCACAGCACAGCAGCATACACTCCAGCCTGCCTATGGACATTGTCTGGCAATCTCCCTAGCCCCTCTGCCAAGGGCAGTAGCTCCAGTATCCATCCTGGCTCAGTATCTTCTCAACTCAATGCAGGCATATCTTGTACCTTAGTCTGCAGCTCAGGTCTCTTCATCAGCAGCATGGCTGGCAGCAGGTCTTGGGCATAGAAACATGAATGCCCTTCAAAAGGGGAACACCCGTTTTGTTTGGGATCCTCCATGCACTGCAAGGCTGTGAGAGACTCCCCTTGAGGGGAAGCAACTCAGGGTTTCCACATCCTCCAAGTGTGTCCACTACATACTGCCAGGATTTAACAGTGCTCTACTCTAAATGCTCCTGAGAGCCCTTCCCTGTTATCTCCACTACTATCTTTGGGCTGTTTCTGTAGGCTACCAGGTGGGTGGGTGGGCATCATGATAAGTTGATCTCAAAAGCTGGATCCATTGACAGATACAAGGTGTGAGGCCTTTGTCATCACAGGTAGTCAGTTAAGCAACCAGATGCAAAAGACCTTAAGGACACCATGGCACCCCTCTCACTGGCAATAAGCTATGCTCACTGTTAGTTCTAAGTCTGAGTCACTACTAATGAGTGGACACTGGGCCCAGCATTCTAGTAACAACTCCACACCCTCTAGTGGAAGGAGGGGGGTGATACAATTATATGCTACTTACTAATGTACATCTCACACCCCTGAATCACTATTTTGGAACAAGGGGTATATTCTGCTTCTAAATTTCAGAACAGGATGGGCTCTAAGGTGGTTCTTTTCTTTGGAACCACTTCTACACATTCCCTAGGTGAGTATTCCAGCTTTTATTAGTCTGCAGTAGATAAAAAAAATATTTTTCCCTGTCCCTTTCAAAGCTGTGTTTGGTTTAGGATCTTGATATCTCCAGATCGTTAAATACAACAGCTAGTTTTATGTTTCAAACACCCAGCTTAACAACCTCATGTCAGTTCATCTAAAACACTGTGTTCCACTGGATACAAATATTTCCTTCCATTATTCAGGGATCTTGCATTTAGTTTTCTTCAGAGTACATTCACCAGACTACACCATGATGTCTATCTGTTTTATCATGCATTAAAAACCTGCAAAGCATATTGTACAAAATATCACGCAGGCAACCTTTTGACAAATGCATATTCCTCATCAGTGGATTCTTTACTATGTAATTTCAGCAAAACTGGTCTCCTCCAGCTTTTTACACAAAGTCAAAGCTTTGTCTTTTACAAAGCATTCCAGTTCTTATTCTAAAAGCAGCAGTGCTTGTAAGCTGTGGGACACATTTCAGAATACTTTTTGTATTATTTGCTGTTTTTGTTTTGCCATGTTCTCCTGCCCTGATATAACCCTCCTTCCAGTAAGGATGAACCAATGCCGAATTTTTATTTGGTGAATGCTGCAAAATTTGGCACTTTGTAAAGGATACCTAAACAATATTTTGACAAACTATTCAAAAATATGACTTCATAGGGGACTAAAGGAAAGGCTGCTGTATTCATTATGCTAAAACTACATTTAGATAATTTACCTAAATGTGGTTTCAAAGCATTTGAATAATGTAAAATCAGCCTTCCAATTAAAAAAACTGTCTTGCCTGCTTCCTATAATGGCCGCCAAATGTGTTAAGTGATGACATCATTGAAGCCAACGTCAGAAACCTATATGACTCTCTATAGTGCTGACTAGTTCTTTTTCCCCTTTGTATAGAATTGTTGCACCAAAATGGTCATAACCATGTGCATTATTTTGATCAATACACATGTTAGGCTATGGTTCTGTTCATTTTATTTACCTTAACATGCTAAAATTGTGTTTTCATCCAACCGACTTTCTACTGGCAATCCACAGTGCAGTATAAATCTTAAACAGACTGGTAATCTAGTGGTTATGGCAGATCCAGGATGTTACTATTTGGGGTGCTGGGGTGGTGTGCATACTTGATATGCACTTTTTAACATTTTTATTAAACCTTTACATTGTTTGCTACTATTCTTTTTTAGTACTTTTTGACAGAACCTACAAATGTAATCCATCATTTTGAATGTGAACATTTGTAAAATCAATAAATCAGACTTCTTCAACAAAGTGAAATGCAGCAGCAGCAAGCAAGTATGTTACAATTGGGGGGGGGTGCAGCTGCACTCTTCACCATCGCCTAGATCCACCACTTGTTTGTAGCAAAATTCTTGTGTAGTTCAATACCAGAGTTCATACTTTCTAAGAAATCAAAAATATGCTTCTCTTGTCTTCTTTTTCCATGGGAAATAATAATAATAATCAGCATTTACATAGTGTTTTTCATGTACATTGTATCCCAAAGTGCTTTACAAGCAATGCTAGACTGGTAGTGAAGTGACTGAATGTGTAGTGGCAGCCATTTCACACATTAATAACCACAAACAGCCTTGGACAATTGCATGAACTGGTTTTATTGAAAGGGACATGTTGGCCAGGACAATGGGGTCAGGTAGTGATCATGGTACTGGCAGCCCCACATCTTATATCTCACAGTGATCTGCTCATATTTTTCCCCTTCTGTCTTCCCACTTCACTGAATACAGCAGTACCTTGCAGGAGTGGCCATCTCAGTCCCCCTCTGGTATTCATTCTTCACTCCTTCTACCCACACCAAAAACAGGTGAGCTCATCACCCTTGTGCATCATAAATGCAGGTAGTACAGTCCCCGGGTTTTCTGACACATCAAAAATAAACAAATCTTTCCATTAAGTCAGGATGATAGCAGCAGAGAACAAGGGGAAAGATGGGTTTTCCAGTCCTTAAAAAGATCAAGGCTACCTTGGATTAGGCACTATTAAATGACCAGTGCGTGCATCATTATGCATGTCATTTAATAGTGCCTAATCACAGGTGGCTTAGATCTTATAAGGGTAGGAAAGCCTATTTTTCCCCTTGTGCCCTGCTGCTATCAGCCTGGCTTACCAGACGATCACATTTTTTAGTAATATGTAAAAATAACATGGAAGACTGTACTAACCGCATTCATGATGCGGAAGGGTAGTGAGCTCACCAGTTTTCGGTGTGGGCAGCAGGAGATAAGAATGAATGCCAGAGAGACAGAGACTGAAGAGGCCATTCCAGCAGGGTACAGCTATACTCAGGTTATGGGAAGACAGGAAGGGGGACATTGAGCAAATCATTGTGAGAGCTGAGATGTGGGGCTGCCAGCACCATGATCACTACCTGACTGTGGATGAGGGCAGCCATCGACAACAAATATTCAGAGTGGCAGGGCTGCACCTAAACTGTTACTTGAATTCAATGTAGGGAGATTACCCTTGGGTGGGGGGGGATCTTGACATTTGTTAGGACAGTATCGAGGGAGTTGTGTATAGCTCATTCAAGATTTGGAAGGGTGGTAGCCAGCCAACTCGCATTGTGGAGTAGGGCATAGAAAAGTACTTGGGAAGAATTGCCAGGAACTGTCCTGCGGGGTTCTGCAAACCACAGGTAAAGGAATAGACCAACACTGGAAGTCGGGTGGATTTGCTCAAGGCATTAGTATGCCTCTCCTGCTAATAGTATTGTTATCCCTACTAAGTGCAGCACTTATGAGGGCATGAACAGCACTTTGTTTTGGTGTGTCCTGATGCTTATTGCTTGGCCCTCCAGAAGCCCTAGTTGTTGGTTAATGAGGCAGGGAAAAAAACACAAAGGGGGACTGTACATACTGCCTTCACTGTGCAGAAGGGTGGTGATCTAATCAATGTTTACTGTGGGAGCAGAAGTCAAACATTGAGAAAGTGGACTGGAGAGTGATTTGGGAGGTATTTTTTAACAGTGCCAGCTGATGAAGTGTATCAGTATAGGTGTGCACAACTCTGTTAGGCACAAGATTACAATCTGAGGTGTGGTAATTTTCTTCATGAGACTGCAAGCTCATATGAGGCCCCAGGCAGTAATAAAGACAGAGTATGGATGGTGGGGTATTCAGCAGAAGGCAGGGTAGGTGCAGGAAGTTCATGTGGAAAATGACTACAAGAGACGCTTATTTGTGGATTACCAAGAAAGCATGAGCATTGGAATTGGACCAGTACAGTAATTCTCTACAAATTTCAGGGCATCACATAACCACTAGATCATCAGACATTTGAAGCGTTGTGCTGTACTGTGGTTTGCCAAAGAGAAAGTCAGCTGATTATAACTTTCATATATATTTTGATATAATTTTCAGAATGTTAAAGTAAACAAAATGAACAAAACCATAGCCTAACGTATAGTGATCAAAACTTTTATTTATTTTATTTATTTATCGAATTTTGTCGACCCAGTTAGCCCACTGGGCCTAGAAGTCCCTTTTTCAGGGGCGACCAGGGGGAGGGGGAGATACAGATGGTAAGCATCTGAAATTAAATCAGATTAATTAATTTTTTTATTGAATTTTTTTTTCTGTGTGTTGATCATTCTGGTGAAACAATTCAGAAGAAAGGGGGAAAGAAAAACTAATTAGCACTCTAGGGAGCCATGTGAGTCTCTGCCTCTGGCTTCAATGATGTTATCATTACTCATCACTTAACACACTTGGAAGATATTTTAGGGGGGCAAGCAAGGCTGTTTTTTGAAAGTGAAAGGCAGATGTTTACATTTTTTAAAAGCTATGAAACTGCATTTATGTTATTTAATAAATGTAGTTTTTGCATAAATGTAAACAGCAGCCTTTACTTTACCTCTCTATGAAGCCAGATTTTGGAGTTTGCAGTTTTAAAAAAACTGCTTGTTTAGGTACCCTTTAACTTTGATTTAGCCAGGTCACTTTGGATCACTTCTACCTCTGGCAGAATAATTAAAGAGCTAGTGCGCTGTTTAAAAGTAATATTAGCTTTTAAAAGATGTCAACCATTACCTTTTATATCTGAGGTACTTCTTCTTTTCCCTTTGGTTAATTAGAAGATTGTTTACCTGATGTTAGTAGGTGTGATGGGTTGGCAGCTGACATAGCTACCTCTATTCCCCGTACTACATCATCAGCATTGTGACCTCTCTGACTGTGATATCACTGCTGCTTAGGAACAACCACTCAGTGGCTGCCAGGTCAGTTGCCTGTGATGTTACTGTCAGTGAGATTACGATGCTAATTACATAGTGGGGTGCATGGAGACAGATATGTCATCTGCCAAGCTAAGAGCTGTTCCACACATCCACCACATACAGAATACTGCATGGGCAACTATGCACAACCAGTGTGCTCTGCAAGACGGTTTCCGATTCCTTCTGACCTCAACAGCAAAGCTTGAGAAGTCCGTGGGAATCAGAACCCTGATGTGGCAGAACACACTAGTTATGCATAAAGTTGCTCATCCTGTATTGTTTATAGTGTGTAGTATTATGTGAAATGAGTACATTGTGTTTTTTTTCTTCACAATAAAATTGACTTGTGCAGTCTCTAGAGGTAGAGATGCAGTGAAGTTTAACGTTGCTAGCGAAGCAGAGGTGAAGTGGCCCACTCCGTCTCGACACATAGTTATGCGAAGTGCCCATTGAAATGCGGTACTTCACCACTTCACGTCATAATGACTTTGCATTATGATAACTCTGTGTTACTTTGCTTTATTTTCTTTTAAAGGTGGAGTAAGTGAGCATTGTAACAGCCCACAGATCACATGGCTCACAGTCTTCAGGTCACATGCTTCAAGCAGAAAGTTAATCATGCAAGAGAGTGAAAGACTTTCAATTTTACCCTACCTAGTGTGTGAGAAAGAGCTGTGTTTGAGAGGAGACAGAGATATAGCAAAAAATATAAACCCCACTTTGATAGGAGACAAAGAAATAGCAAAAAATATAAACCATACATATGAACCGGAGCACCTTCCAGGCTAGTGGTCCTTTCCCTGAAGCAGGAGGTAGTGGTGCCATGGAAGCACCACCTCCAGTGGCACCTACCAGTGCCCTCCCCTCACCAATGCCACCATCTGCCATGGCCCCTACATCAGTGGATCAGCAGGAAGTGAGGGAGGAGCCACAGCAGTCACAGCCACAGCAGCAGCAGGTTTCCCCACCCCTGGCCTCAATTGAGTACCGGCAGCAGCCAGCAACATCTACCCACCCTGCCTGTTCTCAGTCCTCCCTGCAGCTCATTAGTGTAGGAGTTCTTCACTATACTGCCTGTGGACACCAGGGTAGTGAAGTGCAATCTGTGTGGGGAGGTGCTGCGCCGTGGCCCAAAGGGAGTTCATCTAGGCACAGGTGGTTATCGCCCCCACCTATACAACCACCACCATGCAGATTGGCAGGCCAAGCTTGCCGAACGGGGCAGGAATATGCCAGTTGTCCCTGCTAGGCAATAGGTAGCAGCATGGCCTCCACCTGCATGTGGTGTCAAATGGGGGCAGGCCATAGAACAAGTGGCTGCTCCACAACCTGTAGGTGATGGTGGCAACCCTACATGAATATCTTTCACACATGCTGATTTGGGCCTGATGCGGAGTGAGCTGGACCATGTGAACCATGAAATTGACAATGTAGAGCAGTGGTTGGCACGCATGGAGGTGCACCAAATCCAAATAATAGGCATGCTTCAACTGCTGCTCTCACACCATAACATTGATCATTGGTTTTTTGTTTGTCCTTTCAACCACCACCCTCTCTGTGAAAAAAGTGTCTGATGTTGCCCCTAATCCATCCCCCCATCTTCAAATTTTGCCCCCTTGTTTGTGCACATCTTTTTTTCTGAAAGATACTACCCTCTTGTACGTTGTTGATTCCCTTTCGTTACTTGATAGCTTCTATCATGCTCACCCCTTTCCTTGCCGTTATACATATTAAGCTTTAGACTCCAGAATATTTAGCAAACTGGTTAACTTGTCACGGGTTGAACCTGGGGCAGTACTTATGCCATCAGCAACTTCACTACCACCAGCAGGGACAATAGTATCTCCAACCATGATTGAAGCTACTGATTGTGCTATGAAAAAACATAGTCAGAGAAATCTCTTTACTGGCATCAACTATGCACTTCTGCTGCATACTACTACTACTACACCCATGACCACTCTTGCCACTGGCAGCAGTGCCATGGCCAGAAGCATCCTTGCATGCACATCTCTTTGCAGGCATTTTTTGGGATTACACAGAAAATTCACAATAAATTGAGATTTCTGAAATTTGGGGTGGATGGGAAGCAAAAAGACAACAACTGTGGCTTACAGATGCTGATTGGGTACTAAACAGTTGCAAACACACAGACGCAGATTGCACACTATAGAGATGCAGTCGCACAGGCACAAAAACACCTTAACCAGTGTTCACACAAATCAAATACGGGAAAAATAAATTATACTTTTTGGCAGTTGAAGGGGGGGGGGGGGCACTGCAGTAGCAGTTCACTATCTAGATAGAAGGAAGCAGTAAAAAATACCACAGATGGATAACCAATTTAGAGCACGGCCATTACTGCGTGGCACAATAAAATGTGTCTGACTTGATGGCACACACACACACTCACACTACAGGTAATGTGCAGAGAATTTACCAGTGCAGTACACTATATAACCAAATATTTTAAACAGAATGAAAATATGTACTGCACCACAACAAACAGAAAACAATTATCAAAAATTACTTCAAGTATTACTGTGTGTACATAAACAAATAAATACTGACACACACTAGTACAAACTAATTAAAAAGACTGCCTTTCTCATGTGAATCTCATGCCACCACAGATACACCCCTTCCGTGAAGCACACTTTAACAGTGTCTGTCAGTACACAGGCTGAATGTTCCAAATTAACATCAAAATTCACAGAAAAACAATCAACACTCGATGATCTAAGTGCAGGAGGGTTTCCTACAGTTGATGTACTAAATTTGGACCAAAATAATTGGATCAAAAGTGATTTTTTAAAGCTTTTTCGATGGTTTGATTCTCAGAGCTCTAAGAACAAACTGTCTCCAGCTTTCCACTACACACACACTATGCATAACTGAGGCTGTGCAAGACTATATGGGGCCCATGTGACCTGTCATCCCATGAATCAATGCAAAATTCACCTCAAATAGCAATAAACAGGCAAAGCAAAGTGAAGTCCATTCATATCAATGGCACTTCATGTTAAAATTAAGGGAAGGCAGTAAAACAAGGTGAAGTAATGCAAAGTTCATTGAAACAATGCAGTTTGCATTCCTAATTTGAAGGCGGAGTAATTCACTTTGTGTTGTGGAGCACTATGCGGATTGAGGGACAATATGCAAAGTGCTCTGTGTGGCGAAGTGGGAACACTTCGCCCACCACCTCTATCTAGAGGTCCTAGAACACTGTTCTACAACAGAAGGGTACAATCACATTCCATGATACTTGAACTTTGGTACAACAGCATTTTGAAAAGGATGGATTTCTATATAGAACAGTGCTATACTATATACTATAATATTATCTTATAGAAACCTCTCTAATGAGTAAAAGAAAAAGAAAAATATTTCAGAAATAAAAAGTTACAACAGACTAAGACCTTTTTAAAATGTGTATTATTTTCCTGTCTGCCTGTTTTTTTCCCACTAGCTCGTTAAATAAAATAACAGTCTAGCCTTTCCCAGGTCACCAGAGCTAGTCCTATGGCCAGCCCCACTTGAAGCTCCGAAGGGAGCAAGGTGCCGGGCTCCTATCTCTACTGCCACCTCTTCAGCTTGAACTAACCTAGCAACAGTGAAGTTTGAATCTCTTCAATAAAAAATGCTCAATGTCTACTGAAAATTGTAAGCAACGTACAAGCAATATATGTACCTGTCAAGCCTGAATGAACTATTACAACTTTGCAAAAAATGCTACATTCTGTGTATGTACGAATTTCCGTCTTCAGTAAAGACACTGCCTTCCTAAATGAATTGAAGTCTTGAGTCCTTGTTTACTAGTGCAGTGATTTTTTTTTCTGTGGTAAGAAAATGTTATATGGCCACCTCCTCCCCTCAATCAATTTCCATCCGCCTGCCCCCTCCCCAGATATGTTATTTATTAAAAACAATATCAAAACAAAAAAAAATTATGTAGCTCCAGGCACTGTGTCAACTGCTGAGTTTTTTTGTTTTGTTTAAAAACTTCTTTCCTTTTGACAAGTAAGTAAATTACATATGGGCAATTCTTTGGTATTCATTGTTATGGTAAGATCCAGTATGTACTTACCTGTGATTGTACGATGGCAAGAAAATTTCCTGGTCTCTGATTGGTCAGGGTGTCCCTGGCACAGTGAGGTTATCTCAGCACAACCTCACTGTATTGCTTTGGATGCCTTGGATGATGATTTGGATGAGGACTTGGATGCCATCCTCTTAAGAAACTGAAATATATTGCCACACTAAGGATCTACTAAAAACATTTTTAAATTTTTTTTTTGTATTTTGTCTAGCAACAAACCATTGTATAATAGCAATAATGCACTCCAGGGTGTGGGTTGTGCTGGGATAACCTCACTTCTGGGACATTGGGCGCACTCGGCCTGTGGCCTCATGCCTAACCACGCAGGTGTGAGGTTATCCCAGCACAACCCACACCCTGTCGTGCATTACTGCTTAATTAACTGCAGCTAGTTGTTACTTAATTGTATGTTTGTTACATTGTTTGTTTTTTCAATAAAAATAATTAGTAAAAAAAAATACTGAGTGAAGGAATGGGAGAAGATAAAAGGGGTTGGGAGTGACTGAAGTGTGTGATGTGGTGGAGGGGTGCCTCTTTTTCCTATTTTTAATCTGCTTGACCTACCTATATCAAGGACCTGAAGCGTCTTTGGCTGAAGTGTCAAAGCCAAATCAGACTAGTGGTCCAAATCAAAGCAAACCAAAGTTTTCAATTATCAAATTTTGCTCACCTTATTCTTCACCCTCTATGCCCCCCAAAAACACTATTGCTCTTCATCCATACAGCATCTTGCCAGTATCATCACCATACTCACTGCTTCACGAACGCCACATGGATTCTTCCATGGTGGGATCTTGCAATCTGAATCCGGGTCACCCATAAATAAGACCTCATCCAGCTAGTAGTGTTTGGGGAAGTGAGAATTGGGCTAGAGATGCTGAGCTAGCATGATGTCCCACCATAAATGTCCAGAAAGGGATGAGGCAGGGTTCTGCTGGCATGACTCACCTTCACCCTGGGCCACCAGTGGGGGGTGGGGGCAGGCAAGAAGCAGCAGATCATACTTACCCATCTGAAGACATTACTTATCACCTGGAGTCTTTGCTACACCTTCTGTCAACCTGACTGGGTGCTGTGCCATATCCCACATGTGGGTGGACATAGTCTAAGAACTGACATACTGACAGACTTCTGGGCAAAATAAATCAGTGTGGAATACACACAACAATGACAATGTAGACTGTGGACCGGCTTGGGTATTGAAAGCAGAAAGTGGTTGTGGATGGGCACTACTCTGAGTGTAGAGGAGACCTCAGTGACTTTCTTCAAGGATTGGTGCTGTGGCCACTGCACTTCAACATCTTCATCAACAGTATGGGAGCTGATGCCAGCCCACAGGTCCAAGCAGTAGCACTACTGCTTGTGGTGCTGATGACCCGGGTTTGGAAATGAGTCTGAAACATTGGCGAGTTAGCCAGGAGGGAAGAAGATAGAGTGTCCAATGGACAGATCTCCTCTTCTGGGGAGCACTCAAGTTGGTAACATTTTGACCACTAGCAGTGGAATGTAAGCTGGGGTTGGTTGTGTGGCAAACATCATCACGTCACAAGCTGAAGCATGCCTGGCATCACAAGGATGGCATTGCACATCCACTCTGCCAAGGGGGATCACTGTAAGAAAAACACTGATGGCAGTGCAGCATGATGCCAGATCCACAGCAAACACCACTCCAGCGTGCCTTCTGAGGACTGCCTGACTCTGGATTAGCATCTCAGTCTTCCCTCCCTTACCAGTCCTGGTGGGGGTGGGATACCCACTGTGGAGGACAAATCACATATCCTGGATGGCAAGTAAATCCCCTGGCCAGGAAGTGAACCCGAAAGGGAGCCACAGGGCCGATATGGGGTACATCCCCACCTCTATAGGAGGATAAACAGAACTGAAAAAAAAAACATAAACAATGTGGAAGCTGGGGTCTACAGCAGGCTGCTTTAGTTTGCAGATAAGAAACAGGAAATTGTGCTGCCATGTTTGTCAGCATAGAATTGACTGAAAAAAGAGAAAATAAAAGCAAAATAAAAAAAAATTGTAATATCTTTATTTGGGATACAGAAACTTATTGTACATGCTTTCAAGACCACATAGACTCCTTCATCAGGCATTGTGATAACACAATTACCGGGAGAAGATTTTATACAGAAATCTCAGTGTTAATTAATACATCTTAATACATCTATTGATGTTGTTGCATTTAAGTATTACCCCTGCATATTGCAAGATGTATTCTTGTTACGTGGTTGCATTTGTATGTAACATGTTGTACTATCTTGGAGCTGTTTTGTAACTACAGCTCCTGTTTGTTCCCAAAAAAGGGCTTTTGGCTTAGTGTACTTACCCAGTAAACAAAGTAAATAAATAAAAATGAGGTAAGTAATAAGCAGCAACAGGGTGTACATTATAGGATTTAATGCACACCACAGGGGTGTGGTAAAGCACAAGGCCAAAGGCTGAGTGCCCTTACACCACTGGGAAGTGCATTAGAATTCTTATGCGCAACCTGGAGTGGCATATTACGCTTATAAAATGGCTCTAAGTAGGTTTTTTTGTGAGGAAAATGAAATTTGATACCTGATTATGTGTTTACAGAGATTTAATGCATAGTCAGGTGCCATCTCTCAGTCTATGAAATTATTAGATTTTTTTTCTTGCCATTTTATAAAAAAATATATATTCAACCACTTCAGGTGTAATTAAGCTTTTTTCACATGAGTATGACAGTACTGTTCAGGAATTATGCTAACAAGAGAACTCTAAATACATTGATGTATGCATACACAACAAGGGCAGTCTTTCAAGCACTAGGTTATAAATCAGCTTGGAGATGCAGACCCTTTTCCCAGGATGGAATGCGTCAGCATGATGCCTTTAAATTGTTAGATGTTTATATTGCAATAGCCTCCTTAAAGGCAGACTTTTAAAACAGCAGTATTTGTTAGCCACTATTTATTTATTTATTTGAAAGTACTCCTACCAAGATAACTCCATTTGAGGGAGCATCTTGTTTTCATGGCTGTCCCAAGGAGGACAGCAACAATCAGCTGACAGATGCTATCCTCCCTGGACCCCAATGAAAATGAGTGATTCTTCTTTTGAATGATGTCCATGTGCCAGTCCCATACGTGGTTGGATTCTATCATGTTCTCCTTATCCCCCACCTCCTTAAGCAACCTCTTCCATCTATTCACCACTCTTTCTATAAAGAAATGCTTCCTCAACTCCCTCATGAATCCCCCCCCCACTAACTTCACTGTGTTCCTTCTTATAACCACATTTCTGCTCAGCCTAAAAAGCTCCCAACATTTCACCCTGCTTCCCCTCCCCCCGAGATATTTAAAGGTCTCCCTCTTGCTCTCCTGTTCTCTAAGGAGTACATGCTAAGGCCCTTCAGCCTTTCCCTATAGGATTTCTGCTGCTACCTCTGTATCATCTTGGCTGCCCTCCTCTGCACAGCCTCCACCTTGTCAATGTTTTTGCTAAGGTGATGGCTCCAGAAATTCACACACTACTCTAGGTGTGGTCAAACAAATGGCTCATGCAGGGAGAATATACCCTCCCACTTTCTGCTTGCATTCCTCTTCCCTTTTCAGTCCATCATCATAAGGGGAATCCTGGAGATGAAGCTACAAGTATTTACCAGTGAATGAATTCAGACAGGGCTAGCAGTCTTAAATATAGATAAGGCCTTGGGGTCAGATGGAATGCACCTGTGGGTGCTCAAGGAATTGAAAATGGAACTAACTGAACCCTTGCAGGGCTATTCAATAGCTCAATTCAGACAGGGGTAGTTTCAAAAGACCGGAGGGTAACAAACATAGTCCTGCTCCATAAGGGAAGGGACAAGGAACAACAAGGTAACTACAGACCTGGAAATCGTAATTCTATTGTGAGTAAACTGATGGTGACACTAGTAAAAGTGTACAATGTGAACTACCTGGAAAGCAATGGAATCCAGGACAGTAAACAGCAGAGGTTCATGTCAGGAAAGTTTTGTCAGACCAACCTGATAGTATTCTTTGACTGGCTAACAACAGTAGTGGATGAGAGCCGTGCTATGGATTTACTTTACTTTGACTATGTTTGCTACTTTGATTTCAGCAAAGCTTTTGACTCAGTGCCTTACAGAAGACAGAGGATCTAGGTGCAGCAAAGGACACAGTTAGATGGGTGAGAAACTGGTTGGAAGGGAGATAGCAGATGGTTGTGGTTAATAGAGTCAAATCAGAATAGAGGGAGATTACCAGTGGGGTACCACAAGGATCGCTCCTGGGTCCAGTGCTTTTCAGTTTGCTCATAAGTGTCATAGAAGAAGGAATCCAGGGCAAAATGTGTTTCTTCACAGATGGCACTACGCTCTGTGGCAGAGTAGACAGCAAGGGGGTTAGAGAGATGCAGAGAGACTTTAAAAAGCTAGAGAGGTGGCTAAACATTTGACAGTTGAAATTCAACAACAAAAAGTACAAAGGGATGCACACAGGGAGCAAGAACTCCAGGACAGAGTACTGGATGGGGTGAGTAAAGCTGGGCATGAACTCTGATGAAGCATACCTAAGGGTCACCATCAGTGACTCCCTGAAACAAACAAGCCAGTGTAACAAGGCCTACAGTAAGGCAAACAAGATGCTGGGGTTTCGTAGGTTAATTATGAGCAAGAAGAGACAAGATGTCCATTAAGGTCACCGTTTTTCAGGGGAAATACCCTATTCTTTTATTTTTGATACAGAAATCATCCAGATTTGCCTTAAATTCCTTCATGTTCTTACTACCTACCACTTCCAATGGGAGTGAATTCCACAATGCCACTACCCTTTGGTTGTACCAAGATGCTTTCTTAGTTCTATGGCTTAAGTCCCCTTTTAATTGTAAAACGTGGGATCTAGTATTATATTATTGGTTTTTCAATTCCAAACAAAGGCAGTCCCAAAGTTCATGCTTAGTAAAAGCACTATATACTAAGCATAAGTCCCCACACTCTAGACAGAACATCCTCAAGATATTTAATCTTTCCTCATAACTCAGGCCCTTAAGATCCCTTACCATCCTGGTTGCCCTTCGCTGAACCCCCTCCAAATTTCTGATCTCAGTTTTCGTAGCGGGCAACCAGAACTGGGCACATCAGTCCAGGTGCAATTTAACCCAACGAAACATATATGAAACTATAACTTCTCTGTATCTACTTGTAATGTGCCTAGCAATGCTACTTAAAATTCCATTTGCCCTCTTGGCAATCATGTGACAATGTTTTTAAAGCTACAGTTCTCAGATACAATTACATCCTGATCTTTTTCCTCTGTCACATCCCTCAGAGTCTGGCCCTTTAATAGGTAGTTTGCTTTGGTATTCTTCTTACCAAAATGCATCACAGAGCACTTATCTTTGTTAAATGTCAGCTTGTATTTTGTAGACCGTTGTTCCAGATTAGTCAATGCTGTCTGCAGGCTGCCCACATCCTTTGAATTTTGTACTATGGTGCCAATTCTAGTGTCATCTGTGAATTTTGAGAGCCATATGCCATCATCACATTTCATTGAAGCAACATATAGATTAAAAAGACATGGCCTGAGAATTGATCCCAGTGGGATCCCATTGGTCACTTTTGCCCACTGTGAGGTGATGCCTCTCAAACTGACATGCTGTTGCCTGTTCATTAGCCAGGAGTAGATCCAACCTCCTACATTACTATTTAACCATATGTCCCTTAAGACATCTATTAATTCCTTATGTGGCACTGTATCAAATGTATTAATGAAATCTAAAAATATCACATCCACCGGGAAACCCTGATCCAAAGCACTACTAACCCTATCATAAAACTCCAAGTTTGTCTGGCATGATCGCCCCCTGGTAGAACCATGTTGTGATATATTAGTCATGGCAAACTCCTTGACAAATCTTTCTATTTCCTCCTTGATTATTCCTTCTAGGATCTTCCCCAAAACAGATGTTAGGCTTGCTGCATGGTCTTTAATTTTTTCATTCCTTCTTGCTCCCTTTTTTAGTGAATAGGAATCACAGTGGCCTTCCTCCAACTTTCTACCACAGCACTTTTGTCCAATGATGTTTGAAAAACTTTGGTAAGGGGTCCTGCCAGTTCTTCGGTCATCTTCCTAGCCACCCTAGGATGGATTCCTTCCGGACTTGGGGCCTTATATTGATTTAGATTTAGCGACCTTCCTTCCCCTTCCATGTAATCTAATAAGGTACTAACTTGACTTGTTGTTAAACACCGAGCAAAAGTACTCATTATGCATCTGGGCAATATGTTCATCTTAGGTGATCAGGTCCCCAATTTTATGTTCTAAAGGGTCTAGATGTGCATTACCTCCCAGCTTGTAATTTATATGATTAAAAAATATTTTAAAATTGTCTATAACTTTTACAGCTAATCCCAGCTTGTAATTATGCTTTGCCTTTCTAGTAGTTTTTTACAGTCTCTGAGGATCACATTATATCTCTCTCAGTCATTAATAGACTTGCACTTTTTAGCCCTTATATATGCTGTCCTTTTCATCATTAATTTCTTCTTTATTTTCTTGTTCAACCATGGCACAATCTTGCCACTATTAAAGTATTTTGTCCTCTCAGGTACATATTTGCTTACCAATTGATTTAATTTATCTATTAATATATTCTACATTTCATTTTGATTCTTACCACTAAACTCTACCTCCCAATTCCACCTACTTAATTCATTCATCATCTTTTGAAAATCTGTATTTCCAAAGCATTTAATTTTGGCTGATCCACTCACTATACAGCTTGGTTCCAGCACCTCAAACAATACCATGGCATGATCACTACAGCCTAACGGTTCAAGTTACACTACAATTTAGAATCTGATCCTTCAATATTACTGAGTACAAGATGTAAATGATTATTGCTCCTTGTAGCTGCTGTTACATACTATTCTAGTCCTAACTGATTCAGACAATCCGAGAATCTGTCTTCCATATACATCATGCCCTTTCTTATCTCCCTGTTAATACCAGGCATATTAAAATCTCCTAGACATTTTTCTGTCTCAGATATATTTGCAGCTCAAACAAACTCTTATCACTGTGCCAATAAGTTTAATTATAGCACTGTTAGTTGTAGCACTAAATTTTGATCAACACTTAAAGAGCTCTGCCAGACTTTGTTGTGATACCGTGTAGTACATTTGACCATCTGAGTTATCATCACCAAGATCAAATGGTGCAGCATTGTAAAGTGATGCATCTTTACATGGTTTAAGTGAAGACAGGTGTCCGATAGGATCATAATCTGGAACTGAATCTGGGTCTTGATCTTCAGCATCAGATTCAAAACTGAACACATTATCATCATCAGTTAAGTATTCAGAATCATACTTTATTTATTTTACTTTATTTATTTATTTCAGTTTCAGAATTACAACCTTTGAGCCAGAGGCTCTTTTACAAAGGCCGCACATCAGCATTTTTCAACACAATATAGAATAGTAACAGTGACATGAAAGGGGTAGTAATAATAATTAAGTAAAGTAATACAAGGTTATGACAGCAATTGTACAGAGAATATTTACAAAAGACAGGATAACAGGCGTACATAACCAAATCCTTAGTGTATACCCCACCAAAGAAGGTGAGTAAATACACCAAAGGTTCCAAATTTCAACTCTAATACCAAGTGCTAGAAGGTGGAAGGAGGCAGCCAGTAGTGGCATTGTCAGGGTTAAGGAAGAGAGGTGAGTGGTAGCTGCCAGTAGTGGCTTTGTCAGTGAGGGGAGTGTTGTGTGTGTTGGGGGTGAGTGGAGGAGGGACTGGGGGGAGGTGGGGGATCTAGCTGAGTAACCTGAGTAAACCATTGAAAAGTGGAAACACCAGAGGAACTAGTTTTATGCGTGCACCATAGGGAAAATGGTAAATGCCATAGGATTTTGACAGATTAGATTGGAGAATTGAGGATTGAGGCTTACATGGCTAAAGCCATGTTATAACAAACCTGAACTTTTTAACTGCGGGTGCTGTGATTGTATTCAGGAAGGAAGTTAAGGGGAGGATGGGAGATTTATTGGTAGGGAGGTAGGAAAAGCGGGTAGTATAGCTAGCAACACATTAGACAGACCCATATTTATGTGCAGCAGTCACAGTGATTGGATTCGGGCAGTAGGATACTTAGGTCCCTTTAGAAAGGGATAATTTTTTCATGTTGTAGTACGGTGGAGGGTAGATTATTCAATAATAAGGGGCCTCGATAGGACAGGGACCGGTGGGCGAAGGATGTTCATTTAAATGGGATAAGTATCGAGCCCTTTGCTGCACTTCTAGTGGCTCTAGTTGTTATGTTCTGCTAGAATAAGGTGACAGACGATTCAGGTGTTAGCCCAAGGAGGGCTTTCTTACCATATAGGCAAGCTTGTTACCTGGTCCTCAAGTGTAAGTGTAGCCACCCAGTGGAGGAATATAGACTGCAGGAGTGACTTAAGTGGTCAGCTCCTAGTACTAGATGACAGGTCTTATTTAGAAATACTGTAGTTTTACATGGTTCAGCTTGTAAGGTGATTGATCAGAAGCCAAGTTTTCTATTTCAGATTCCATGTTACACTATTCTAATGGATGTCATGGATTCACAGAAACCATCACTTGGTTTTTCAGGGTCAGACATTGTTGATGTCAATTTGGTGTGACAGTTGGCACATATTGATTTGTTTGACTGGTTCATTTCCTTTACGGATATGACACTCATATCTCTTAACCTCTTACCTCATAAATCAGGGACAAGGCATAAACAATCAGGGGCAAAGACACAAAATCAGGGACACGTTAAAAATTGGTAATATTCACTCAGAAAGAATAAAGGGATTAGTGTAAGAAGCATTTTCTGAAGAAGAACAAGTCTGTAACTTTCATGTTTAACATTATTTTGTACTTACAATCCACACTGTTCAGTCACAAAAGCAGAAATTGTATGAGGGACAGAGGACATTTTTGAGGCAAAATCAGGGATGTCTCTGAAAATCAGGGACAGTTGAAAGGTATGATGACACTTGTTTCCAAACAAATTGCATTGCTAGGCATTGACATGGAACTCAAAAATGTACTATTTTGATGGAATTCCATGCTGGAATCTAGAAAAACATATGCGTCATGACCTGAATCAGAAAAATTGCCGGCAACTATGTCATCATTTTGTGGCTGTGTTATTACGGTCCGTATATATCACTTATCATTTCTGTTGTGACAGGTTCCGTATCTTCAACAGTAACACAGTCAGTGCTTGCTGTGACTGTTTCATTGCTAGTTGTTTCTTGCAACTCTTCCAAGCATGGTGAAGGTGTTGTAGTAACCGATGTAAAATGGAGTCCAGTACTGGAAAATAACATTAATAAAAACATTAATTGTTACTTTTGTGGTACCATAAACGCTCATTACATCTCCATACAAATGCAGGAACAATCATTATCAGCTCTCACCACTGGACTGCCACCCCCCAATACAGGCACAGTCAACAGTCGGACAGTCAAAGAAAACACCATTAATCACTGCTGCCACTTACTCCCTATTAAAGGTACAGTCCCCCATCGAACCTCCCTCCACAGTCTGGGAACAGTCACCATTGGCTCTCTCCACACTCATGGCACAGTCTCCTCTGTCTCCTCCATCACAATGACACAGTCACCACCAACCCTCCCTCCCAAAAGATGACACAGTCACCACCAGCCTTCCCTTCCCCCACTGGGTACAGTTACCAATTGCCCTCCATCACTACTCCAAGCACAGTCACCACCAGCCCTCCCTCCCCACTGATGGCACAGTTAGCACTGATCCTCCCTCCCCACTTGGGGCACAGTCAACACTGGTCCTCCTTCCTCAGTGATGACACAGTCACCTCTGGGCCTCCCCACTCTGAGCACACTTACCATAGGCCCTCCTTCACCATTCTGGGCACAATAACACAAGTCCTCCCTCCCCACTACCTGCACAATCACCGCTAGCCTTCTCTCCACAATGATGGCATAGTCACCATGGTCCTTTCCTACCTACTCTGAGCACAGCCAACACTGGACCTCACTCACCACTGATGACACAGTCACCATCGTCCCTCCCTCACTACTTCAGGCACAGTTACCAATGGCCCTCCCTCCCTACTATGAGCACAGTCACCTCTGGCTCTCACTCCCACTGATGGCACATTTATCCCCGGCCCTCTCTTCCCCACTTGGGGCATGGAAACCATTGCCCCTCTGCCCCAATCTGGGCAGTCATCACTGCCCCACGGTCCTGTTCAAGGTACAGTCAACACCTGTCCCTTCTCAGACTACTGGCATAGTTATCAACTGCCCTCCCTCTCCAGTCTGAGCACTGTCCTATTGACCCTCCCTCACCACTGAATGCATAGTCTCCACCAGCCCTCCCACCCTCCCAACTTGGGGCACAGTAACAAATGGCCCTCCATCCCAACTCCAGGCAGTCAACACTGGCCTTTCCTCTCCACTCAGAGCACAGTCACCACCAGTCCTCCCTCCCCATTTGGAGCTCAGTCAAACCCAACCCTGTCTCACCACTATGGCATAGTGACCACCGGCCCTCCCTGCCAACTCCAGGCATAGTTGTCACTACACCTCACTCCCCACTTCACTACTAGCCCTCCCTTGCCACTGATGGCACAGTCCCCATGGCCCCTCACTACTAACTCTGAGCACAGACAACACTGGCCTTTCCTCACCACAGATGGCACAATCACCACTGGCCCTCCCTCTCTACTGTTGGCTCAGTCACCATGGTCCCTCTCTACCCACTCTGAGTACAGTCAACACCTGCCCTCCTTCTACACTATGGGCACAGTCACCATTGGCCCTCGCTCTCCACTAATGACAAAATCATCATTGGCCCACCATCCCCTCTCCAGACACTGTTACCACCAGCCCTCCCTCCCCATTGGTGGCACAGTCACCTGGTCCTTCTTTACCTACTATGAGCACAGTCAGCACTGGCCCTCCTTCCTCACTGATGGCACAGTCACCACTGACCCTCTTCCCCACTCGGGGCATAGTAATCACCATCTCTCCCTCCCCACTGATGGCAGAGTCACCATGTTCCCGCACTACCCACTCAGAGCACAGTCAACACCAGCCTTCACTCATGACTTATGCAGACATGATGAGATCAAGCATGCCATTCTCTCACTCAGCAAGAAGCTTACAGTGCATCTGAGTGCCTCACTAGAATATCATCATTTATAGGTGAGGTTTATAGACACTGAGCATTCATGAGTGGTGCATGTCACAGTTAAACCAGGAAGAAGGAGCTTCATCAGCGCTGCTAAATGAGGCTAATCAAATTACTTTAAAATTGACAGAAACCTCTGAAAATTAACAGACATACTAATTAGGAGATGTACTACTGGGAATGTAAGTAAAAACTTATGAATATGGACATAAACAGGGTGTTCGGATAGCCTTTAAAAAGCAAGGTTGTGATTTAATGGGCAGGAGAAACTAGCCACACCCCCTTCCTAGACTATATAAACAAGTTTTGTGCAGCCTCATTCTTGAGTTACCTTTCTTTGCTCCCATTATCCACCTTCCCTCTTCCAGCAGCTCTCTTCTTTCTTCTGAGTCCTTCTTAAGGTACCTTTAGCCAAAGGAAACATGTTCCCACAGCATCTCTAGCAAAAAGTTGCAAAAGCGTTACTCCACAGTGTGGTTGCATACACCCAATAAATTATTTATTATTTTTATTTGCTCACTAGTTAAGTGCACTGGTCCCAGGGACCATTTCCAGGTATCACCTGAGCCATAAAGATGGCAACAAAGCAGAAGCAATAGAATAGCAATACATACAGAGCATAATGTATACAGTTGCATAATCGACAATTGGTTATGGCAATAAGATATAATAGGCAGACAATAAATACATATCAATATATTCAATATTACAAGACATGACCATTTAGAACTGAAAAGACCTTCCTTCCCCTTTGAAAAGCAATTTGGATGCTTTGAAATTCAAATAAAATAATTGGCATTTAATTAACATTTAATTAACAGGTAAACATATGCACATTACAAGATCTGAAAAGAGGTCTGAAAACAAGAACCTTTCAGCATCTGTTATATATTCAAAATAGAACTGAGGAAAGTTTACAAGCTCTTTCCCAGTTCTAATTACTGAGTGTATCATTTATATTTTTTAATTATTTCCTCATTAATGCTCAAAGTCTGATCAGAAAAAGACTGCTGAATCAGACAGATACCTAGCATGCACTACGAGTGGCATTTATAAATTATCATCATGGCTTTTAATTTCATAAGAAAATGCTGTAGTTTTTGTATGCTCTTCTAATTTTGAATTAATTTTATGCAAAACATTCACCTCCCGTGGGCACAGTGCAAGTAAAATTCCTGATTTAAATATGATCTGACATCATATGTCATAACAAAAGAGTTCAACACAGATCTTGCTACAGACGTAATAATTGTTAAAGCTGATGGCAGGTGAGGCTAGCTGCCTACCCTAACAAAATGACTTTAACACAAAAGGCTTACTGCCTGAAGGCAGCACGGTAGGCTACCATCTTTTTTTTCTCTCTGTAGAGATTTTTCTTTCCCCAGCCATCCCTGATAATCAGAGATATACCCAGGTCCCAGGAATGCACCATGTTTGAGTCTGTGTCACTTGGCTTCCCCCAGCCCTGGTAGCTCACTGGCTAGCCCCATAGCTCTGCCCTGCATGCTAGGTGCTCCACCATATCTGTTGATCATGGATATACCCTGGTCCCAGGAGTGTACTCTGTTTGGGCCTGTGCCACTTGCCTTCTGCCAGCCCTGGTAGCTCACTAGCTAGCCCCACAGCTCTGCCCTCCATGGTAGGGGGTTCCAGGGGGAGAACCATCCTTCACCCTGAGGTAGTCCACCAAATGCACTAGAATCCAGTGCATACAGGCACTAGGACCCAGGGGAGCCAGGATCCCAGGCCATCAGTCAGATGGCCATGGGCTCTTCTTCCTTGTTCATTTCCCTCCCACCTCCTCAGTGTGAGTGCAGCCTCTTATCAACCTCATGTGCATGTAGTACATCCTCTGTGGCATGAGCAAGCTCCCTGGCCCAGCCACAGGGGTCACTGCAGTGCTAGAGCTTGCAGTCAACCCTTCCCAGCTGAGGCACACTGCCACAGGGCAGCTGCTTCAGCTTAGCCTGCCTCCTGCCATGATCGCCCAAGTTCACTCCTGAACCTGTATTGTCTGCATGGCAGCATGGATCAGTGCCACTGGCTCATTGGGCCAGTCAGACTACCATTTTTGACATTTCTGCTTGTCCAAACAATGGTTTAATAGCCTCTAGCTACAAGACTATGGAGAAGTTCAATCCATAATGGATGGTGATGATTACTGACTAAATGACTATTTATTCAGGAAGTTCTGGGCTGGATTTCCTGGCACAGGCTTTTGTGGAACTGTATCAGCAGACAAGCTGATAATAATAATAATAATAATTCCTGTGAGCTGGCAGCCGTGAATCCGGCAGCCTTTCCAGAAGACATGTGCTGGGTGGTTGTGCTAGCTCAGAAAGTCATTGATGACTTTATTAAGTGAAGTTCCAGGCTATTTGTCATGCCGATGTTTCTGCCCAATGTTAAATGAAGCATGCCTTCTTCCTAGAGATCAGTGCCTTTCCTGTCTCAATCTCCTCTCTAATCTTCATGTAAAATTAGTCTACAGAACTGTCAGAATGCTTTAAAAATGTATATGTGGTGGGTTTATTCGATCAAAGTCTTTCTGCCTCTCACTATCTTTCTCTCATGTACATGTTATTATCAAGCTGGCTCTACAGGAGCCTGTCGCCCTCTCTCTCTCTCATGTACATGTTATTATTAAAATGGCTGTACAGGAAAGTATAAAGTATTGCTCATCCATTCATTACTAGGGATGGGCACATGTCAGATTTTAGAATGTACAGTTACAGAGTTTTGCCTTGAAAACACCTTGAAGTTCTGGGGAAGGGATGGAAGAGAACTTTCCATTAAGATTGAGATGTTGTAGGTTCAAATTAAGGGGACATCTAGTTTGATATACTGTATAATGTGTCTTTTGCATTTGTGAAAAGCAGTCTGTGACTAGCAGTGCCCTCTAGCCATGAGAGTTGCTGTTACAGAGCAGTAATGAGGGATGGGAACTGCAGTGCTTCTCACAGACACAGGCTGTTAGTAATAGAAAGCTAAACGTGAACTCTAACCTCCATGTTAATGGGAATCATTCTGAGCTGAATGCTTAGAGTTGTAGCCTTTCAGACCTAGTGTCCATGGTTTGAGTCCCAGAACTGGCTCTTGGTGAGTCTTTCCAATGTAAGGAAATTCCTCCAAGGAAGGAGCACAATACAATCAGATAGCAGAACACAACAGTTGATTTTCAGTTTGGTTTTGGTGTTTGACTTGCACTGGGAGGGCATTCCACAGGACTGGTGCAGCGACACCAAATGCTGCGTCCCTCACTGTATGGAAGCAAATGGGGGCATTCAAAGCAACGCCAACCCTGTGGATCCATCCAAGGCCTTGCACACACTATAGAACTGTTTTTGAAAACTCTTTTTAAAACCAGTTTAGCAAAACCGGTTTAATGCAACCACACTATATAGTAACCATTCTTGATAATGGTTTAGTGTATCCACACTACCGATGTTAAACCTTTTCTCCCTGTAACCATTTCCTATTAATTCACATACACAAGCGTTCTTGCCTGTCTGCACTACAGCTGGAACTGTTTTAGTTAAACTGTTACAGCTTAAACCATTTTTGTTCCCATCCAGACATGTGAGTAAAAACATGCAAGCTCTAAAACATTTTTTTTTTAAGTTTTAATACTAGGTACCTAGTAAAGATTCAAAACGATTTTGTTAAAACATTTTAAAGGGCTTGTAGTCAGGATGCATACAGTACTAGGTGGATTTAAAATGTTGTAAGGTTTTAAAAGGTTTATGATCCACAGTGCATACAGGGCCGAAGAGTCCAAGCAGTGCACTGCTTTTCTAACAACAAACAAATTCTGGGAATCTGGAGTCCGTGAACTCAAGCAGAGTTCATATTACTTCAAACTGGTCAAAGTACATGTTTGCACAGCATACTTATACATTCTACTTATGAAGCAGACATGATGAACCCAGATTCATTGCACTACCCTGAATCCCAACTGGATAAAACAAGTGTTTGTATAATGGATTGTTTCACTTCACTGTCTACTATTGCTAGACGTGGCTGATAAATGGGTCTTTTGCAGCATTTACATGTCTCCACAGCTCTTACAAGTTGTCCACTCTGGTTCTGTAGTCACCTCTTGCTCTGCATCTGAAATGTATCTACAGGACCCCTGCCGATGCAAATTGCACTGAGGGGGCCATGACTGTCAGTGGGGCAGGTGTTTCGTGATATTGGCTCTGATGTGCTGGGTGATATGTGTGGATGTCCCACATGGTTGTGGGTCCCTGTAAAGAAGAACTCACCACATTGTTGGAGACCAAATGCGACGCATCCAGATCCTTTTTTTTCAACTGTTTGTATACTCCTACTCACCATTCTCAGACTCTCTCCAGTGTGGTTATTCAGTTCCACTTTCTCGTGCCCTGCCTGAAGTCATCCGTTGCACCACCAGTGTGCCCCTCTCCACCACCCCGGCCGCCCAACCCCCCAGCTCTGAGCCCCCCCAAGGTGGGACCACTGTCTTCTTACTGGAACTCTATCTACAATCTAATTGAGCAGCCAGGCACGCAAAGCACCAGAGGTAGGTGTGGACGACCTGCCGGTGGGCGTGGGCATCGAATCTCTGAACCCACCTTCGCCTTCCAAGGATAGGGCCCATTTTCCTCGGTTCCTCCCCTCTGGATCAGACGTGCCATGTTGTCAATGCATGGATGGGTCTATCCCACCGCCTCCCACAGATATCCATTGCAGCCAGATCCCCATTGGCTATCCCTGTTCTGTGTTGCAGCTCCTCCCGGCCACCACCAAAAATCACCACCAGACAGTGAATACCCTGGATCCCACCTCAGAAAAGGAGAACAGTCCTCTGGACACTCAATCCTCTCCTCCCCTGCCAACCCCCGGTGGCCCAAGCCTGCTCCTGAACCTGGGTTACCGACATGGCCCGAGGTGTGGTGTCCAGCGCCTCTACTTCCTACTTACAGAGGCATTATGAGGCATCATGGGATACTGTACAGAGGAGGACCATTTGAGCATTTGTGTTGTGCTTAGTTGAGCAATGCTGCCAATACACGTCAGCTTACACCACTTGTACCACAACATGTCTTCAACATTGCTGTGGCTCTTGGTAATGAACAGGGCTTCTCTCACCATGACTGAGTATACATTCACATTGCCACATTAGCACCACTGCAACTCAAGAGCTCAGGTTGCTGCTGTGCAAGTGTGGCAGCGAAATAAGTCTTTTGACTCAGCCACTTACTGGTAAAGCAAATGAACAAATAAATAAATAAGGTCCCTTTCAATTATAAATTATAATGCTACTATTCAACTCAGTCAGACCAGTTGGAATTTCTTGATTCAAACTGGTGCTGTCCCCCAAAGTGAAAAATATCACCACAAGTAAGGGTTTCATGAAAAGATTGAAGCCAGTATTAGAACTTCTACAAATCTGAATCAAACTATAGTATATACAGTACACATAGGTATATATATATGTAATGGTAGGAAGTGTCAAGGAAGCCATTAGAGCTGTAGTCCCTACCATAGGAATTTGTAGTTCTGTGAGTTCCTGTCCTGCCTAGTGGACACTTCATTGTCTGCATCCACTGGTGTGTGTTCAGTATGAACAGAGACGGCCACTTGCCTAGCTGCTCTGAGTCTAGAGACCATCTGTGAGATGTACAAAAATATTACCCACAAAGGGCACCCCTAGGAGTCATACGTCAAGAGCGGTCCAGCCCCTAGTCTTACTGTCTACTGATCTTCACCAACTGCTGTACCCAATACTGAAATAGTGGTCAGATCATAGAAAGCTCTATGCCAGAAACAACCAGAAGCAACAGCTCAGACACAAAGGCCAACCCTAGGAGGCATACGCCAAGTGCGGTCCAGCCCCTAGCTTTACTGTCTGCTGAGCTTCAGTGATCTTCACCGAGTGGGAGAGAGACCAATCACAGAGAGAAGGCAGACTCCGACAGGTGCAGAAGCAGGGATTCCTTGACAACAGTTCTACCTGAATCCCCCTTGTAGTGCACAGTCTGGGCCTTTTTCTCTGCTGAGGCAACTTCTCTCCTCACTCGTTCTGCTCAGACCCAACCAGCAGCTGCTCTCTCAGCATAAGGAGCTGTTGGAACACTTACCCAGAATTCCAGGCTGTGGTATGTAAATCAGCATTTGTACTGCTGTACCCACTACTGAAATAGTGGTCAGCTAATAGAAAGCTCTCAGCTGGAAATAACAGGTCAGACACAAAAGGCACCCCTAGGAGGCATATGCCAGTCTAGCCCCTAGCCTTACTGTCTGCTGAGCTTCACTGATCACCAACTGCTGTACCCACTACTGAAATAGTGGTTGGCTAATAGAAAGCTCTCAGACAGACATCACACCTACTTCTCTTTCATCCAAGTATTGCTATAATGCAATCAACTACTCTCACCTGAAAGCCTATACAGAGCAATACAGCCACTATAGTTCTTGTAAACTGCAATTGTTGTTGAACACTGTCTAGCAAGGCTTTTATCTTCAGAGTGGGGCACTGTCCAACATGCTGTATTCATCCTGGGATGAGATACAATACCTCTGTGCTATCATACATCAGGCCCTGCTGAGAAACATCAGAGAACCTACAAGTCCTAGACACAGTGCACAAGCACCCCTGCCTCAAAAGAGAAACAGGCCAGGAGGCTGACAGATAGTCAGGAACCATAGAACTACCAAAAAATCCTCTGCTAAGGAGATTTCCAATCCTATTTTGACATTGAACAGATATGCACCACTATCTCCTAGGGTGACTTGTGTAGATGGTGTTGATGATTCTCCAACTTGCATAACGGTCGTCGAACATTCTCCATGTCCAGACCAGCACAAGGAAGTGCACCCCACCACTAAACATGCTAAATCATAAAAGAAGAAAAATATTCTAATAACAGGCAATTCCATGATTAGGGGTATAAAACTTCAACTCCAGCAGGACCATGTTTCAGTTGCAGTTAGGTGCCTCCCAGGGGCATCAGCATGGAGGGACACACGCCACATTGAGGGGATGGTATGTGTGCTGGACAACAACACTCATGTAATTCTGGACATAGGTACAAATGACCAAGCCAGTAGGTCAGTGGAGGAAACTAAACAAAATATCTCCAGGCTGGGTGATAAACTTTCTTCTCTTTCAACCGGTCTCACCTTCTCAGAGATTCTGCCTGTCTGGAATAAGGGAGACAGCAGACAGAAAATCAGGGTAAAGGACATCGCTGAATTTAACACCTGGCTGAGGAACTGGTGCCAGGAAAAAGGTCACCAGTATATCGGTAATTGGCAGGACTTCTGAGAATGGGAGTTTTTTAAATTCAACAGCCTGCACCTCTCTAAAGAAGGTACATGAGCACCTGGTCAAAAGGTTGATGTCCATATTGGTCAGTTAAACTAGTGGGTGGGTGGATGCACAGGCACCCCTTACACCACAAGGGTCACCTTGTGCCACTTCTCCATCACCAACTAGTTCAGCATGCATATGCTCCTATCATACACACAACAAGCAACACAAAACACATACACAACAGAGCCAGGGTAAACCTTCAACTAACCAGAATAAACAGTGTTGGAAGGCAATGTCAGTCAACGCTCGTAGCCTGATGAACAAAACTCCCAATCTCATGGCCATGATGGCAGAAGCACAGTTAGACTTGGTCACCATTACGGCAACAAGGTTCACTGGGAGCCACATATGGGATGTCACCATCCTTGGGTACATGCTATTCTGGAAGAATTGAGAAGGTAAAAAGAGAGGGGGGTAGCATTTAATGTAAAAGAGGACATCAATGCAACAGAAATCCAAAGGAAGCAAAGCAAGGCAGAGGCACTTTGGATTACCCTCAGGGCTGGGGAGAAGGCCCCAACCCAGACTGGAGTTATCTACAGACCCCCATCTCAGGAAGCTGATATAGATAAAGAGCTCATGAAGACCATCTCAATGATGGCAGACAGGAGAGAGGTGCTGCTGGTAGGGGACTTCAATCTGCCTAATGTGTGCTGATCCTCATACACAGCATCCTTCAAATGAAGCAAAGATTTCCTGTTTGCACTGCAAGGAGCAGGTTCACAACAGCTGGTGAAGTCCCCTACCAGAGACAAAGCAATACTGGACTTGGTGCTCACAAACAGCACAAAAGTTTCAGATGTGCAAGTAGGGGTCAATCTGGGGATCAGTGACCACAGGACAATCCTGCTAACTGTGAACAAGGTAGAATATACCAGTCATACTAAAACCAAGGTTCTAGATTTCAGGAAAGCTAACTTTCCTGAAATGAAACATATAGTCATATCCATGCTAGATGGCAGAAACTCTGAAGATGTAGAAGATTGTTTGGAGGCCTTAAAAACTGCTTTAAATACAGCTGCAGCTACCATACATGCCCTAGGCAAATCACCAAATCCAAAAGAAAGAAAAATCCACTCTGGTTCAACAAGAAAGTTGCAACCAAATTCAAGGAAAATAGGAGGGCTTTTGCTAGATATAAACAAACTAAAAGTGAATTAGATAGGGAAGAATACAAAACAAGCAGAGTGAGGCAGGAAAGGCAGTTAGGTGATCAAAAGCACAGACAAAGGAGAAAACAGCACAGGGGGTCATGAAGGGAGACAAAATCTTCTTCAAATATATAAGGGACAAAAGAAAGACTAAGGGGGCATAGTCAGGTTAGCAACAAAAGAATGCACTATGGCAGAGACAGATGAAGACAAAGCAGAGTTACTAAATTATTTATTTTGCTCTGCCTTCACCATAGAAGACAGTGGGAAGGATCCTACACTAAGTAGATCAGTACACAACACCACAGGAGCAAACAAAAGACCTTTCCAAAGGGAAAGGGTCCTAAAAAAGCTGAATAGGCTCAAGGTAGATAAAGCAATGGGGCCAGATGGCATCCACCCTAGGGTACTGAAGGATCTTCGGGAAGAACTCACCACACCACTGGTTGAGCTTTTCAGCAAGTCAGTGGAAAGTGGAATGATACCTCAGGACTGGAAAAGGGCAACAGTAGTACCTTTACACAAGAACAGAAGCAGGGAGGAGGCAGGAAACTACCGACCAGTCAGTTTGACCTTAGTGGTAGGAAAAATTATGGAGTCATTGCTAAAGGAGTGGATAATGAAGTACCTCAAGGACAGCAGAAATATTGACCACAGGCAACATGGCTTCACAGTAGGATGCTCTTGTCAAACCAATATGATCAACTTTTTTGACTGTGTCACTAGAGCAGTCAACCAGGGAGGAGCAGTGGACACAGTGTACTTGAACTTCAGGAAAGCCTTCAACACCATTCCCCATGGAAGGCTTACTAACAAATTAGAACATACAGGAGTTGATCATAAGATAGTGAGCTGTATCACCAACTGGCTGCAAGATAGGATGCAGAGAGTGCTTGTCAATGGATCGTTATCAAGAGAAGGCAAAGTGACCAGTGGTGTTCCACAGGGATCTGTACTGGAACCTGTCCTCTTTAACATATTTATCAGGGATATTGCAAACAACTTGAAGGAGAAGGTTTGTCTGTTTGCAGAACACACAAAACTCTACAACAGAGTAGATAAGCAGGAGGGAGCAAAAGGTATGGAAGCAGACCAGAAAAAAATCGAGGAATGGTCCAGGGATTGGCAGTTGATGTTTAATGCTAAGAAGTGCAAGGTTATACACATAGGAAAAAGAAACTCAGAGATAAGGTGCACACTGGGAGGGCATCAGTTAGAAGAGACAAAGACAGAAATTGACCTTGGCATAGTCATTGGGGATGACTTAAAGGTTGGAAAACAGTGTAAAAAGGCAGCACAGAGGATGAGTGGCATCCTTGGCTGCATTGATAGGGGAATTACAAGTAAAAAGAGCATGGCTATCATTCCTGTCTACAGGTCCTTGGTGAGGCCACATTTAGAGTACTGAGGACAGTTTTGGAGGCCCCACCTCAAAAAAGACATAGGCCGCCTGGAGACAGTACAGAGAAGGGCTGCAAAGACAGTGCATGGATTGTGACATGAGCCATATAAGACAAGACTCAGGGAACTAAATCTGTACACCCTTGAGCAGAGAAGAAACAGAGGGGACATGATCGAAACTTGTAAGTATGTTAAGGGAATCAACACAACATAAGCAGGAAACCTCTTCCAGCAAAACAGGTATAAGCATACAAGATGGAACAATAGAGCTGTGTGAAATATAAAATTCTGCTTGTGGAATGCCCGAGGAATGACCATTCCAATTCCGTGGAAGATTCATGAAAATTCCATGGAATTTTGCAAAATTTTAAATTTTAGTTATGTCACTATAATTTTAAATGTACATGTCTAAATAAACAGTACCCTATGGCTTACAAGAGTGTACCAAATTTCAGAGTTGTAGATAGAAACGGCATAGAGTTATGCATGGCCAAACATTTAATCAAAATTTAATTTTCAGTTATTTCGAGATCATTTTAAAATTTCTTATCCAAATTTATCCACAATATCAGGATTTAGAGAAGTGCCTGAAATGCATATATGCACCATGTTTTAAGTCTCAAGCTTCAAAGGGAGCTAAGTTATATGTAGTCAAATATTTTGCCAAAATTTGGATTTCTGCTTCTTTAGTATAATTTTGATAGTAACCATTGAAATGTTATGAAAATTTACAGGTATACAGGTTATCACTACATTTGTATATGCACATAGGTTCAGATTTCTAGCTTTAAACGGGACTGAGCTATAGCCTGCCAAACATGTTGCCAAAATTTAAATTTTGATTAGTTCCCTCTAATTTTAAAACTACATATCCAAATTTAACCAGAGTTGAAACATTTAAACTACTTTACCACATGGTCATTTCTGAAAAAGTACATTTTTGCAGCTTTAAATTGGATTAAATTAAAAGTAATCAAACTTTCACAATATTTAAAAATTTCAATTTGCAATAATGTTAACTACAAATTTATAAACCTCTAAAACTTTAAAACTAAAGAATGCATTATCATTAATTTTTTAGATTCTTAGACCTTACAATGAGACTGTGGGTGCCAATTTTATTAATTGCTTGTTGTGAGAAATTACAAAATAACATCTGTACTTTAAAGTCAAATCTCATGAGTCTTTGTGAAAATTGTAGCTCAGCCTTATCTGGGGGACTCTAAATAAAGGATAGGGGTATAAGAGATAGGTGGTGCAAGGGGTCACCAGGTTCTGGAGTTAGAAGCACAGTTTCACCAAGAAATGGACAGCTGAGCTGGGTAGCACAACAGTGGTAGACCCCCATGTTGGAGCAAGAAAGCATAGAGTGTCAACAATTCCAACCTGAATGCAGGATATTTAAGGATCACATCCAGTAAATGTATGATCCAGGGAGCCTGGTGTACATGCAAGTCTAGGACTTAGAGCCTAGGTACTCAAAAAGATGTAGTGGGGCAGATAATATCTTGGGCAGCAGGAAGAAAGAATTCTGGCTATTCCAACAGGGTAGGTTGATAGGAAAAGGAGTAGATGACTCACATTTTGAGGGAGTTTGTCACTGTAAAGAAGAAAGAGGATATCAGTGGGTTCAGTAGTTCTACTGAATCAATCTGACTATGCCAAAATAGAAGGGGGAGACAATAATCACCCAGAGAGGAACAGCAGGACTACAAAAAGCTCAGCCCAGCTTATAAAATGAAGTAGTTTTATGTGCATCGTTAATGTTAAATTCCACAAAAAAGTTATGGATGCTTCATCTACAGTGTGTGCTATCATAAATATGTGAGAGAATGTTACTAATCGTTTTTTCTCTTCTGTAAAATTAAAACTGCTTAACCAATTTATCCAGTTGTGTTAGACACCAGGCTATAATGACTATGGATATGCATGTCAAATGTTAACTCTGTGCATGCAAGAGCAGAGAAGTTACAAATATCCATATTTCAGATAGTTTTCACAACATTTTGCAAATATTTACATAGTACAGTTGTGAACCCCTGTAACTTAAAAATCTCTTATCTAATTCTCACCATATTTAGACCATTCTATAAGCATTTTAAAAAGGTTAGTTGTACTAATTTACATGTGTCTAGCTCCAAAGGTGCCTGAGTTACATGCAGATAAATTTGTCATGAAATTTCCTGAAAAAAATAAAATAACAGATTTTACACACATATAATTTTGAGATGATGCATCATATTGTCATAACATCTGGCACATTGTTAGAACACATATCATCAAGAAATCATGCCAAGTGTAAGATCCCTGACCCAATAAATGGTTAAGGTATATGCAGATAAAAATGTTCACGAAGTTTTGCACAAACAATAAAATGACAACATTTGAGCACCTATTATTTTGAAACTATTTATTTAAATTTCATGATGTTTGACACGTTATTGGCCACTGAACCAAAGAGTACATATTCCAAATATCAGAGCTCTAGATCTAACAGTGGCTGAGTTATAATCAAATTACTAAAGACACAATTCCTATTACACTGGCAATGATGATAAAGAAAAAACAAGCATTTGTCAACTCCGAATGTTGATTGTGTTGGTGTGTTGTGCACACTCACTGGCCCTCTGTCAGTCGCTCAGTCTGTTTCATCCGGTGCTGCAGGCTGCTGTTTTGTACGGGGCTTCTGCCTGCATTGGCACCTTGTTCTGCCCACTAAGAATTCTGCAGCTGTCCCGACAGAACTCTGTTGAGGTGGCTCACTCCCCCTCTCTCATTCATTCATTCTGTGTCTCCTGGTGTTGCAGGCTTCCCTTTTATACTGGGCTCCTGCCTCTGTTGGTGGCTTTTTTTGCCCACAAAGAAATCTGCAGCAGTCTCGACACAGGTCTGTTGAGCCTGCTGACTCCCCCTCTCTCACTCACTTGTTCCATTTCTGCCGGCACTGCAGGGTGGCCTTTTGTACTGGGCTCCTGCCTGCATTGGCACCTTTTTCTGCCAACAAAGAAATCTGCAGCAGTCACGACAGAGCTCTGTTGAGGTCGCTCACTCCAGCTGTGTTACTCACTCTTTCTGTCTGTCCTGGCGCTGCAGGCTGCCCTTTTGTACTGGGCTCCTGCCTCTGTTGGTGCCTTTGTGTGCCCACAAAGAAATCTGCAGCAGTCCCGACAAAGCTCTGTTTAGCTCACTCACTCCCCTTCTCTCACTGACTCATTCCGTTTCTGTCGGCGCTGCAGGCTGCCCTTTTTTATTGGACTCCTGCCTGCATTGCTGCCTTCTTCTGTCCACAAAGAAATTTACAGCGGTTACAATAGAGCTCTGTTGAGCTCGCTCACTCCCCCTCTCTCACTCGCTCATTCTGGGTTCCCCGCCAGTGCAGGCTGTCCATTTGTACTGGGTCCCTGCATGCACTGGCACCTTTGTCTGTCCACAAATAAATCCGCAGCTGTCCTGACAGAGCTCTGTTGAGGTCACTCAGTCTCCCTGTCTCACACGCTCATTCTGTTTGTCCTGGCGCTGCAAGTGGCCCTTTTGTAAGGGACTCCTGCCTGCATTGGCACCTTTTTCTGCCCACAAATAAATCTGCAGCAATCCTGACAGAGCTCTGTTGAGCTTACTCAGTCCCCCTGTCTCATTCGCTCATACTGTTTCTCCCACCGCTGCAGGCTGGCCTTTTGCACTGGGCCCCTGCCTGCACTGATGCCTTTTCCTGCCCACAAAGAAATCCGCAGCAGTCCTGAAAGAGCTCCGGTGACTTCGTTCACTCCCCCTCCCTCACTCGCTCTCTCGTTCTGTTTCTCCCAGTGCTGCAGGTTGCCCTTTTGTACTGGGCTCTTGCGTTGGGCCCTTTTTCTGCCCACAAGCAAATCCGCAGTAGTCCCAACAGAGCTCAGTTGAGCACGGTCACTCCCCCCTCACTCGTTTGATCTTAATGTGTCCCACACAGTGATCTCCCACAGCGACTGTGCTATTCTGCGGTAGGAGTACAAAAACACATTTTAGCCACAATGTGAAAAATGGCAGCCGTACTGTTCATAAGGAGGTGTGGAAAAATGCCACTGTTGAAAATGTGGGGTGCAAATATTACAAAATTGAGATGTTACAAGGGTGCGTGGAAACAGTTCAACGCACGTTTGTGACACAGTCATGTTATGGAGTTTCGACACCCGATTTTCAACACGGGCATTTTAGGATCTCTGCTCATGAACAGTGCCACTGTCATTTTCTTAATCTGTCCCGAACAGTGATTTCCCACAGCGACCACGTTATTCTGAGCCAGAACTGTGAAAACACATTTTGGTCAGGATGTGAAAAATGACAGCTGCACAGCTCATAAGGAGGTGTGGGAGAATTCCACTGGTGAAAATGTGGCATGACAATATTACAAATTTGCAAAATTACAAGTGTGCGTGGAAAGTGTGCAACGCACACTTGTAACACAGTCACTCGAAGGGCTATTATCACCAAATTTTCAACATAGGCATTTTATGACCTCTGCTCATGAACAGTATCACTCTCATTTTCTTAATCTGTCCCGGACAGTGATTTCCCACAGCGACCGCTGTATTCTGCGCCGGAAGTGCGAAAACACATTTCAGCCAGGATGGAAAAATGACAGCTTTACTTTTCATAAGTAGGTGTGGGAAATGGCAATGTTGGAAATCTAGAGTGAAAATATTATAAATTCGCTAAGTTACGAGCGTGCGGCGGAACTCGCGCAACGCACGCCAAACACAGTCATTTTATGGAGTATCGTTACCAAATTTTCAGCATAGCCATTTCAGGACCTCTACTCATGTAGAGTGGCACTGTCATTTTTTTAATTTGTCCTGAACACTGATTTCCCACAGCGACCATGCTATTCTGCGCTGGAAGTGCGAAAACACATTTCTGCCAGGATGTGAACAATGACAGCTATACTGTTCACAAGGAGGTGTGACAAAATGCCAATGTTGAAAATCTGGCATGAAAATATTTCAAATTCACGAAGTTACGAGCGTGCATAGTAACTGCGCAGCGCACACTTGTAAAACAGTCATTTTTTGGATTTTCCACCAAATTTGCACCATAGGCTTTGAGAGCCCACCTCATGGCTTGACACTGTTGTTTTGTTAATTGGTTCCTCAAAGGTGATTCCATGCAGTGACTGCGAAATCACCTTCCGGCCGATTAACGCCATGACAGTTCAAGAATTATGAGGAGGGGTCCTAAAACCCCATGTTGAAAATTTGGTGGAAAATTCCCAAAATGCCTACTACGATATGCTGTAAAGTTGAAAAACCCTATGCATTACATTATACAGCTTGCGGCATTTCACTCAGTTGTGTCGGCTTTGAAGAGTGCAGACATGTTCCCGTCCACGGAAGATCGATCACGCCCGAGCTTCTAAGGTAAGTATGGGGTGAGGAGGGGTGTGGGGGCAGGGTGTGCAGTGGTGGGTGCGGGTTGTGGGTGGGAAGCAGGGCGAGCTGAGGATGGTTTTTTTTCCAGGATTAAAAAAAAAAAAAACACGAGACATCGTGAGGACCATTTTCTAACTTGTAGGGCATCTGGCACACTGGGGTGGGCTCCAGTGTGCCAGCAGAGGCTTTGTGGACCAGGGCAGCAGTCACCGATGGGGATTGGGCACCCCGCCGGCAAACGGGCGGGTATCAGTATGCCGATGGGGATTGGGCACCCCGCCAGCAGCAACAAAAAGGTAACAGAATGCCAACGGGAGTGGGCCTCTGTCCGGCAACAAAACAAATGGGGAACACTACAGCTGATGGGGATTGGCCACCCCATTGGCAGGAACAGAAGCAGTGGGGCACAGAATGCCTACGGCACAAAAGACCAACAAAGCCGACTGGGACTGGGGCCCTGCTGGCACTAAACGAAAGAGAGTTTATGAACACGGCAGCAAGCCGCTGCCATGTTCACAAACAATCTCAGGGTTTTACATCCCGCCCTGCAATGACGGGTTGCTCTCATTGCAGCAGATGACTGACACTGCAATGACGAGGCGGCCCCTGATTGCAGAGGCTGATTTTTTAGAAAGTTGTGGCATGCTGGCTGAACTACTGTCAGCAGCAGCATGCCACGGCATTGGGGGAAGTGGGGCAAGCCTTTGCAGGCTGTGGGGGCATTGGCCACAACAGTGCCGCGCCTCCACAACCTGCTTCTTGAGAAACCTGTCGCAACATGTTTCTTGTGCATGCACGCAATCAACATAAAAAAGAATCCCCAATTGCCAGAAAAGTCAGGCAAGCTGCAGCATATGACCTTATTTAACAAGAAGTTCCCACCCCCACATTGTACTGGGCTGTCGCATTGACCCCGACCAGCTCATGCGCAGTGCCTTCCCCCTGAAGGCTACAGTCTCCAGCTTCCGACTGGCTGTCCCTACTGCAGGTCTGGCAATCTTTTTTGCTGCAGGCAACCCACAAGTAGCACAACTGAGCTGTCACGCAACTTTTAAAACAGAAAAATAAATATATAGCACAGAAACAAGCAATCCTACTTCCCTTCCTGTTATACCCTGCTGCCTTCTAACAACGTGATCCAGGTGACCCCACCTCATAAATATTCCACCAGGCACAACACAATAAGTGTTGAAAATAAAAAGCAGACACCACCTCCATCTAACCTGCACAACCACAGCATAGTTTCCTACTGCAGTACCATCTAGGCTGGAGGACTGAACTGCACTTCACCAGTACAAAAGGGTACCGTGTAAATCTGACATATGAATAACAGCAAAGTCAAAACCACACACCACATACAGCACGGAGAACTACAGCAACAGGGTACAAAACCCCTGAAGGGCACAAATGTTGCAAGTACGGTTTTGTACCCTGTCATGCATGGCTGGTGGGGAGAAGTGACACAGAGGTCAAGATCTCTGCTGGGGAGGTGGTCCACTGAGCAGCTGCCATGGCTCAGAGGGATGAGTCACAACTCTGTAGGGCAGCTGTGCATCTGTGGACCGGGGCCTTGAATCCCAGTCCCAGACTTTTGAAAATCGCATTGTGCATGTTTTTCTTTGCCCCCCTGCTGGTGTTTCTCCTCATCCCCATGTTGAACCCCCTCCCCCAGAGTTGATTATAAAAATTGGGGGATCTGGGGGGTACAGACCACCATAACGGGGGGTTGGGTGGAGCCCCCTGCAGAAAACAAAGAAGTCCTTTGTGTTCTTTGCCGATTTTGCTTTCGTCATTCTTTTTCAGTGCTTGCAATGTATCTGCTGTATTTACAGTAGGGTACATTGCAGTGCTGTTTTTGTTTACGGCAACATGACTCCATGCTGTATGAAAGCAACAGAGCATCAGTACCTAGTGGCTGAACTGCAGAATTACAGCCATATACAATGAAGCCTGCCAGGATGAAGTATACTGTCACAGTTTCCCACATGACAAAAGGGATTAACTCCCATTGAAATTGCATTGTTTGCTGCAGTAACTCTACAGTTTAATCCTGGTGAGCGTCACTGTATAGGTAGGTGCAAATAGGTGCAGAGAATACAACAGAGCATCATAAGTCAGCAAGCGTTGCTGGTGACATGGGATCCATTGGACATGTGCCAGAATTCAACAAAATGCCTGAAACTTTGATTTTTACTTAGAGCATTTCCAAAGCTGGTTGATGACGAAAGGAATCACAGATGAGAAAATGTAGATGTCTTCCGGGCAGTTCTGTCACCTAAAGTCTAGGCACTTCTCAGGAATCTCACTGCACCTGTCAATTTGTTAACCATGTTACATTCACAAATCACTGAGACGCTTACATGTCATTTCAAGCTCCAGCTGCTTATCATTGTCAAACATTTTCATTTCTGTGAGTAGACCCAAGAAGAGGGAGAAACTCTTGCTTACAACATTGTTGCACTGAAGTAAATAGCAAGTACCTAATCCATTCGACCAGTGCCTGGTTGAGGCTGTCTGGGAACAATTTGTTTCTGGACTCAGAGAGGAAGCCTATCACAAATGGCTTTTGTCAGAACTGGGCTTAATTCAAGTTGGTCTGTGACATTGAGCTTGCTGTGGAGCTCACCCTGAAAGGCTCCAGGGAGCCGGAGGGATAACCTGAACCACAAAATACTAAGGTTAACAGGGTCACCCATACACCAGGATCTAAGGGACATTCCAGATCATGAAGTGGTCCACCAACTGTTCATCAGCAACCACAAACATCTCAGAAGCCAGCATCACAGGGCACTTCCACAAAGTCGAGACCAACTGTGCTACAGTTGTGGGGGTAACCACCAGAAAGCACATGGTGATTTCGACAAGAGAAATGCCACAGATGCAGAAAAGTGTCTCTTAAAGAAAGTGTACAAGAGTGCAGCAAGGACTGCTCATGCAGAATATGTCACAGATGCCACGCCAGCAACTGAAGTGGAAGAGGAGTCATTGCACCTATTTCCTGTCTATGCAACACGAGTCAATGGAGAGAAAATCTGCCTGCAAATTGAGTTGATAAGAAAACCAGTTCATATGCAGCTAGACACCAGAGCATCAGTATTGCTTGCACCAGAGCAGAGCTACAAAGAGAATCTTCAGCAGTAGTCATTGCAGCCATTGCTTATTTAAGCCATGTCTTTCTCCGGAGACTGAAACCCTGTGCTGGGGGAGATTAAGGTACCAGTCACCTGCAAGGGAGGAACATGGACCTTGCATCTGGTGGTAGTGCAAGGGGAAAGATCTGCATTGCTAGGAACAAACTGGCTCAGGAAGATCATGTGGAACTGAGACTAGATCTTCAGCTTAAACACTGTGATCAAGGCACTGCAAGATGCAGCAAGAAAGGTATTGCACAAACATGGTCCTGTTTTCCAGGATGGCTATGGCACAATCCAGGATTTCAAGGTGAAGATCCAAGTGCAAATGGAAGCTGCTCTGATTTTCCACAAGCCTCAACCAGTACCATAAGCATTAATGGAAGCAGTACAGAAGAAGCTGAACCATCTTGAAAGCGCTGGTATCATGTCATCAGTAGAAAGCAGTGACTGGTCTTCCCCTATCATTGTTGTACTGAAGTGAGACAAAACAGTGAGGCTATGTGATAACTACAAGGTTACAGTGAACCATTGTATAGAGCCAGAAGCATACCCATTACCCAATGTGGAGGACTTGTTTGTGACACTAGCAGGTGCAAAGTTCTTTAGCAAGTTGGACTTATCTTTTGCATACCAGCAGTTGGAACTGGATCCTGAGTCACAGCCATATCTTACCATCAACACCTACTAGGGACTTTACTGATATCATTGCTTGGCCTATGGAGTTTCCACAATGCCATCAATTTTCCAGCACACAATGGAACAGATACTGAATGGCCAGGACCATATAGTCTGCTTTATGGCTATTTTGGTAATAGTGCCCACAGTGTAAGAGCATCTGACAATCTGGAGCAAGTCGTCTTAAGACCATTGTGGTATGGACTGATGGTGAAGTTAGCCAAATGTCAATTTCTGCAAGATTCTGTTGAATATGTAGGCTATTAGATCACTGCCCAAGGCCTACACTCAACAGAGAACAAGGTGGAAGTCATAGTCAAAGCACTGGCACTAACAAATGTCACTGAGTTAAGATCATTCTTAGGCCTGTTGAACTACTATGGATGTTTCCTGGCACACTTGTCCACATTGCTCCAACCACTACATGACTTGCTACATAAAGAAGCTAAATGGAATTAGTCACCACAGTGAGAAGAAGCATTCCAGTCTTGCAAGCAACATCTTCTGAAGATCAAGTGACTAGTGCACTATGTCCCAACCAAACCTGTGAGGCTGGCATGCGATGCATCCCCATATGGAGTGGGTGCAAGAATCTCTCATATGTTATCTTCCAGGGAGGAATACCCAACTTCTTTTGCTTCAAGGACCTTCTCCCCAAGCAAAAGAAATTATGCTCAGATTGAAAAGGAATCCCTAAGCATAATTTTCCATGTCAAGAAATTCCTCAAGTACTTGTACTGACAGAAATTCAGTCTGCTAACAGACCACAAACCTCTACTGACAATTCTGGGGATGAAGGCAGCAATGCCAACTCTCATAGTACCCAGGATATAGCGATGGGCCCTGATTTTGTTGGCTTATGACTATGACTTTGAATACAAGTGTCCTCAGGATCATGCAAATGGGGATGCATTATCAAGACTGCCATGCAAAGATGTTACAGAGAAGGAAAATGATGGGGCAGTGTTCCACCTTTCACTCCTTGGAAATTATCAATTGCTTCACAGGATGTTGCAGAGAAGACCACAGGAGATCCTGCCCTCTTTAATGTCCTAAGTTTCACCCTACATGGTTGACCCAACTTCACTAGAGATCAGATGCTCTGGCCTTTCTTCAAGAAGAAGGACCAATTGTCCACAGAGCAAGGCTATGTTCTGTGGGGCACTCAAGCCATGATACCTCCAAAGTTCCACAAGAGGTTACTTTCTTACTTTCATGAGAGTCATACTGGAATCTCTCGGATGAAGGCATTGGCAAGGGGATACCTATCATGGCTGGGACTAGATCAAGATATCCATCACCTTGTCGGCCAATGTGCACCATGCAGTTTGCAACCACACCCTTCTATCCCTGGTTCTGGGCTACCACACCATTGGAGTGCATCCATGTCGACTATGCAGAAGTGGACAAACAGCATTTCTTAGTGATAATTGATGTCCATTCCAAATGGGTGGAAGTGCTTCCCACATCATTTATTGTACAACTACTGATAAGACTGTAAACCTTCGGAGACAACTTTTTGCCTCGTATGGACTACTACGGTAGTTAGTGTAGAACAACAGTCCTCTGTTTTTGTCACATGACTTTAAACTGTTCTTATGGGGTTCAACATATTTTGACTCCACCTTACTATCCAGCATCCAATGGTGCAGCCAAATGTGCTGTACAAACATTCAAAAAAGATTGGACTAAATAAGATTCACAGTCAATACTCACAGCTCAGAGATTGGCTCATTTCTTGTTCACTTACAGGAACGTTCCCTACACAGTCACAGAACGAACAAGGCTGAACTGCTCCTAAATGTCAACCTTGTACTTGTTTGTTATTGCTTAAGACGGATTTGGCTGATACTGTTGCAAAACATAAACCGCAGCAGCAAAAGGGTCATGAAAAGTCACCCAAGCCAGTATGGATTTTCCATCCTGGGGAGAGGGTGATGGTCTGAGACTATAGACATCCCAAGATTTCTTGGATTCCTAAGGTGGTGATTGAAGCATGTGGACCTTTGACATATGCCGTTCATGTGGGACATTGACTTGTTCATATACATGTGGATCACGTGCCATATTCCAAGGTTCCAGCACTTGCAGCAGAAGACATCACTTCAGATGAGTACAATGACACAGAGGTCTTTGCTCCTGCCTGTGAAGTTCCACCAGGGCCTGTGCCAAATAATATTGGAATGCCTGTTTCACTGCGAGTGGTTATTCCAGCCCACAGATAGCCCATAAGGTAGCAATGAGCACCGCAAAGATGTGACATTTAAGTAATGTACTGAATCGGTACATCTGTGTCTACTATAAATAAATATGTTAGGAAATGTTGGGGAGCCATTACGGCTATAGTCCTTAGCATACTGTCATTCTGTGTGTTCCTGTCCTTATCAGTGGACACTTTGTTGTCTGTGTCCACTTGTGTGTGTCCAGTATAAATAAACATGGCCACTTGACTAACTGCTCTGCATCTGGAGTCCATCTGTGCAAGTACAAAAACATTACATGTACCGTTAAGCATTTAGAGGTTCAACTTCTCACGGTTAATAAAGCTCCTCCTTTAGCACAGTTGGTAGAGCCATGATTTAGGGAGCGTCTGCAACTCAGGTTCAAATCCCAGTTTTCCATGTCCTTTCAAACAGTGATATAAAATCTACATCCTATCCTTGAAGTGGCAGTATCTGAGAGCTGAGGGTAATACATATAAAAATCCATAGTGCAGAGATGCATAGACATTTTTAAAATCCTAAATTATCCTTCTGGATACAAATATTTAAATAAAATAATGATAATCTTAGAATACCTTATATAAAAAGGATACAATTTGGGGCCAGATTTTCAAAGGGTGCTGCAGGGCTTTTGTCAAGCCTTGCACCACAACATCTTGAAACTGTTGCTATGCCAATGCTGTTTTCCGCAACTATACCTGATTTTCAAAGCAGTTGTGGCAATTATCCCTGTTATGATAGCTTACACCAAATCTTGGGCAAAGCTTTGTGAAAATGGTCCCTGGGGTTCATACAAACTAGATCACAAAAGGATGGCCAAACATTTGTCAGTTGCTACATGGGACAGAAAATCCTGTTTGATTGCTGCAAGCCCAGTGTGCCATATCTTTGGTGCAACTAGGGCTTGTGGAGATCACGGAACTCTGAAAATCTGGCCCTTTGTCTTCATGTGACTCAATAAAAACAGCAAGGGCTGGATTTTCAAAGAACTGCAGCATGTATTTAGTACAATTGTGCTAGTTGTGACATGGCTGTTAGACTACAAAAAAGGTGATCTAACTATATGTCGCAGGTGCCGCCGGTTGTGTACGGACAATGACACATGCTTAAAAAATCATGCATGCACCATTTTTCTGCTGTAAATTGTGGGAATTGCTGCAAATGATCCACAAAGTTTTAAAATAGCCCACAGACAAGACTGCAAACCTTTTGGCATACTTGAAATGATGCAGACTGCACCCAAAACCAGAAAATGTGCCTGCTTCATATCTTTTGAAACTCAAGTTCCAAGTTTGCATTTCTTTGTTTTACATGCGTTGGATTTTCCCCACTGATTTTCATGGAATTTCTGGCTTGGTACAAGGCTTTTTGATGTTCTGTAGAAGTAGGGGTTTTGTTTGCGCCTTCCCCTGCACCCCTCTACCTCCCGCTCCTTCTGGCTGCTCAGTGTCCCTATCTGCTTATCAGTCTAGTCCTTTGCTGCTGCTTCCTGCCAGCTGGCTCCCCAGCCTGTCCCCACTTCCTCAGAGGGTCTGACTTATCCCTGCCAGGAGGCCCTCCTATCTAGTGAGGAGGAAGGGAGTAGCATTCCTGGGGATCCTCCAAAATATACATGTGTGGGGGGAAGGGGCAGGAGCAATGCACAAGGAGAACCATGACATGGCTGGACTAGGTAGCCATCATCTGGCAGGCAAGATAGGCACTAGTTTCTGTTTTATGGGCCCCTCACCATACCTCAACAGTGCGCACCACAGTGATACCGTGGAGGCAGAACCAGCTGACGTGTAGTCATCCACACCAGCAAGGCTCCACACACCACAAGGTGTTGCTCTCAAAGTGGTGCTCCACAGCACCATCCCCTGGGAGGAGAGAGGATGCCCTATTACCCTCCTTGCCAACCTCTGCTCCTAATGCCCTACACTCGGGACTCAAATCTGTGACACCAGTGTGCCAAGTGGGTGCCAAACTGCTTGACACCACTGAGCCAGCCTCAAATGCATTTTTAAGTGTAGTGGAAAAGATGGGTATTGGGTATGTATCTGAAAAGACTAGAGGAGGGATCAAAGGTATGGCAGCTGGGTTTTAATGCAAGAAAGTGCAAAACAATACACTTGGGCCATAGAAACTGATTGCCAGAGTACAAAATGGGTGGAGTGATACTGGCAGATATCAAGCAGGAAAGAGACCTAGGAGTAATAATAATATCAGATAACCTAAGGGTGACCAGGTAGTGCGACAAAGCAGTCAGCAGGGTAAGTGGGATGCTGGGGTGTGTAGGAAGGGATATCACCAGCAGGACAAAGAAGGTGGTGCTGCTGTTATATAGATTGCTGGTAAGACTTCCCCTGGAGTACTGTGTCCAGTTCTGCAGACCATATCTCAGGAAGTACATAGACAGAGTGGAGGCGTTCCAGAGAAGGGCTACCAAAATGGTGCAGGGTCTGCATCAAAGTCCTATGAGGAGGGCCTAAATGAGCTAAACATGTACAGCCTGGAGGAGAAGAGGAAGAGTGGGAATATGATAGAGACCCTTAAATACCTAACCAGGGTTAGTAAGGTACAGGAGGAAAGTATTTTTCAGAGAAAAAGGTGCTCTAGAACAAGAGGGCCTGCAATGAAGCTGGTGCGGGTAAATTTGGAAGGGTTGTGAGGAAGTACTTCTTCACAGAAAGAATGGTGGATCCCTGAAACAGTCTTCCAGTTGAGGTAGCCGGGGCAAAAACAGTAGAGGGGTTCAAAATACCTGGGACAGGCACAAGGGAATTATAAGGGAAGGGAGGAGAAGAGATGATGCCATAGACCAAGTGAGATCTACAGCAAGAAAATGAAGGGAAAAAAACGATAATTTGGGCAGTCGGGGTGGGCAAAGTGGCCCTTATTTGCTGTCACATTCTATGTTCCTATGTTTAAGGTCAACTTGTACAGTGTCAGTGACTCAGAAGGTTGCATGCTCCCTTTTAGGGCAGGCAGATCGGAAGGTTGTTGGTTTTAGTCCCACACCAGAACTTGGGCTAATATCCAGTACTACACTGTAGTGCAATAGGGGGTGCTTTACTGCTAAGGTATCACATCCTTCAGATGAGAAGTTAAAAGTGCTCCCTTTTACCCATCTCTTGTTTATTTAGTTTTTATTACCAGGAGAGACACACTAAGCTGAAAGCTTGTTTACAGGTGTGACCTGGGAGCACAAAGAAATTAAGTGACTTTCTCAGGGTCACACAGTATGCAAGTGGGGGCTGTGGGATTCAAACCCAGGTCTCCAGATTTGCAGCTCAGAGCCATAAACCACTGTACTATACTGCCTCTTGTGGTTGTCAGATGGAAGTTTAAGATCCCATTGCACTTATCTTAAGAAAAAGGATTTTCTTTTCCAGTGTTCTGGCCAGCATTTACCCTGTCAATAACACAGGTAGATGTAAGCCAGCCTTCACTACTCATTGTACCATGTTTGGTCTGAAATTATAGACAAATGAATAATTAAGCAATACCATATGACAGGGTGAATAATTATGATGAGATAATTGCATTCATCGTGTGCATTATTAGACACAAGGTGCAGCTAAGTGCCATTAAACACATCCGAGAAGTGTTGAGTATCCTACATAATTATACATCCTGGAGTGCCTTACCGAACTTATAGAAACAGAAACATAGAAGATGATGGCAGAAGGAGACTGCTAGGTCCATCTAGTCTGCCCATTTGTTTTAAGCTCTATTTTGGCACTCTAGTTGCCCTTTGTAGTCAGGGCCCCTGTGTGTCTATCCAATGCATTCTTGAATCCCCCCACAGTGTTAACCCCCACAACCTCTTGAGGCAGGCTATTCCAGGTGTCCACCACTCTTTCTGTGATGAAAAACTTCCTGGTGTTAGTAGAGAACCTCCTTCTTTGCAGCCTGAGGTCATGTCCCCTGGTCCTGGATCCCTTCTTGAAGTGAAAAAGTTCCTGTGCCTGTACCTTGTTAATGCCTTTTATGTACTTGAATGTTTCAATCATGTCCCCTCTCTCTCTTCTCTGCTCTAGGGAGTACATATTCAGTTTCCTAAGTCTTTCCTCGTAGGACATGTACTGCAGATCCTGAATCATTTTTGTTGCCTTTCTCTGTACTGTTTCGCACCCAGTCAATGTCCTTCCTGAGGTGAGGCCTCCAGAATTGGACTCTGTATTCCAGGTGAGGCCTGACCAGCGATCTATACAGTGGTAGTACCACCTCCTTCCTCCTGCTTGTGATTCCCCTACCAATGCATCCCAGCATTCCGTTGGTCTTCAATGTTGCCTTCTCACATTGCTTACTAACCTTCAATCGTCTGAGATTATGATTTCTAGATCTCATTCCTGGTTTGAGGCCGCCAGTCTTTCACCTCCTAGGTAATACTCTTTTTTTGATTTTTCTTTCCTATGTGCACGACGTTTGCAATTTTTGGTGTTAAATCTCATTTGCCACACTTCAGACCACTCTTCTAGTTTCTTGAGGTCAGCTTCCATCTTGCTCACTCCTTCTGAGGTATCCACCCTGTTATATATCTTGTCATCTGCGAACATACACACCTTCCCTTCCAGTCCATCAGCGATGTCTGCTATAAAAACATTAAAGAGCAGAGGTCCCAGTACTGAACCCTGGGGCACCCCACTGGTCACCCTGGCTTCCATCGATTGTGTTCCATTAACCTATATCCTCTGGGTTCTGCCTTGTAACCAGTTTTGAATCCATCTACTTCTGGACCAACCCCTGTGTGGTCAAGCTTCTTTACAAGCCTTCTGTGTGGAACCAAGTCGAAGGCCTTACTAAGGTCTAGGTAGACCACATCTACTGCTCCACCATCGTCCACTATTTTTGTAGCATAGTCAAAAAACGCGAGCAGATTTGTCTGGCAAAACCTACCTGCTCTGAAACTGTGCTGTTTAGGGTCTTGTTGGCTACTAGTTTTGAGGAATGGTATGATCCTCTGTTTGAGTAGTGTCACCATTAGTTTCCTTATTGTAGATGTGAGGCTCTCTGGTCTGTAATTACTAGCCTCTTCGCAAATGCCTGATTTGTGATGCGGAACCACTATTGCCTTTTTCCAGTCTTCGGGTACCACACCGCTCTTCAAGGATTTCATGAACAGAAGTCCCAGAGGGCTGCTAATTCTGTCCCCAGTTCCTTAAGGATTCTGGGGTGCATCTCATCTGGTCCCATGGCTTTGTTTACTTTTACTTCACTTAGTGCCTCCCATACGTTGGCTTCTGTAAAGGGACTCATGTCTACCCCTGGTCCTGGGATGTTGTGTTTTTTCAGTGCTGGGCCATCCCCTGGGTTCTCTTTGGTAAACACCAAGCAGAAGTGTTTGTTGAGGATTTCGGCTTTCTCTGGGTCATGTTTGGTGCATTTCTCTGCTTCAGTAGCAATTTTTACTATCCCCCCTTTTGCCTTCCTACGTTCCCTAATGTATCTAAAAAATGATTGTCTTTCAAACATGTCTGATTTAAAATAAAATAACAAGAAATTATTTGAAAAAGAAAAAGAATTAAGGCATTTCATTGAAAAGTGCTTCTATTACAACCAGGTAGCCAACAAATAGTACCTATGCTGGTAACTGGGGGTAGCAAAACACAATAAAAAAAGCATTTGTCAATGCTGAATGTTGATTGCGTTGGTCCGTTGAGCTCGCTCACTGCCCCTGTGTCACTCACTCGTTCCGTTTCTCCCGGTGCTGTAGGCTGCTGTTTTGTACTGGGCTCCTGCCTGCATTGGCATGTTTTTCTGCCCACAAAGAAATCTGCAGCTGTCCCGACAGGTGGGTCACTCCCCCTCTTTCACTCGCTCATTCTGTTTCTGCTGGCACTGCAGGCTGCCCTTTTGTATTGGGCTCCTGACTCTGCTGGCAGCTTTTTCTGTCCACAAAGAAATCTGCAGCAGTCCTGACACAGGTCCATTGAGCTAGCTCACGCCCCCTCTCTCACTAGCTCATTCCGTTTCTGCCGGCACTGCAGGCTGGACTTTTGTACTAGGCTCCTGCCTGCATTGCCACCATTTTCTGCCCCCAAAGAAATCTGCAGCAGTCATGACAGAGCTCTGTTGAGCTCACTCACTCCCCCTCTCTCACTCACTCATTGTGTTTCTCCTGGTGCTGCAAGTTGCCGTTTTGTACTGGGCTTCTGCCTGCATTGGCACCTTTTTCTGCCCACAAAGGAATCTGCAGCTGTCCCAACAGAGCTCCGTTGAGGTCGCTCACTCCACCTGTCTCACTCACTCATTCCGTTTCTGCCAGTGCTGCAGGCTTCCCTTTTGTACTGGGTTCCCGCCTTCTTCTGCCTACAAAGAAATCTGCAGCAGTCATGATAGAGCTCCATTGAGCTTGCTTACTCCCTCCTCATCTCTCACGTGTTCGTTCTGTTTCTCCCGCCACTGCAGGCTGCCCTTTTGTACTGGGCCCCTGCATGCATTGCTGCCTTTTTCTGCCCACAAAGAAATCCACAGCAGTCCCAACAGAGCTCCGTTGAGCTCACTCATGCCCCCTCCCTCACTCGCTTGTTCTGTGTCTCCTGCTGCTGCAGGCTACCCTTTTGTACTGGGTTCCTGCCTGCACTGGTGGCTTTTTCTGCCCACAAAGACATCTGCAGCAGTCCCAACAGAGCTCCGTTGAGGTTGCTCACTCCCCCACCTCTCACTCGCTCGTTCTGTGTCTCCCAGCGCTGTAGGCAGCCCTTTTGTACTGGACTCCTGCCTGCATTGATGCCTTTTCCTGCCCACAAAGAAATCCGCAGCAGTCCCGACAGAGCTCATTTGAGCTCGGTCACCCCCCCCCCAGTCGCTTGATCCTAATCTGTCCCAAACACTGATTTCCGACAGGGACTGCGGTATTCTGCGCCGGAAGTGCGGAAACACATTTCGGCCAGGAAGTGAAAAATGACATCTATACTGTTCATAAGGAGGTGAACAAATGCCAGTGTTGAAAATCAGGCATGAAAATATTACTAATTTGTGAACTTGCAAGGGTGCATGGAAACTGTACAACACATGCTCATAACACAGTCATTTTATGGAGTTTCATTACAAAATTTTCAACATAGGCATTTTAGGACATCTGCTCATGAACAGTGTCAGTGTCATTTTCTTAATGTGTCCTGAACACTGATTTCCCACAGTGACCGCGCAATTGTGCGCTGGAAGAGCGAAAACACATTTCAGCCAGGATGTGAAAAATGACAGCTGCACTGTTCATAAGGAGGTGTGGAAAAATGGCAATGTTGAAATTCTGGAGTGAAAATAGTGCAAAGTTGTGAAGGTCTGAGCGTGCGTGGAAACTGCACAATGCACATTCATAAAACGCTCATTTTATGGACTTTTGTCACCAAATTTTCAACATAGGCATTTTCAGACCTCTGCTAATGAACAGTGTCACTATCATTTTCATAATGTGTCCCAAACACAGATTTCCCACAGCGATCATGCGATTCTGCGCCAGAACTGCGAAAACACATTTCGGCCAGCATGTGAAAAATGACAGCTGTACTTTTCATAAGGAGGTGCAGTAGAATGACAATGTTGAAAATCTGGAGTGAAAATATTATTAATTCACAGAGTTATGAGCGTGCATGCAAACTGCACAATGCACGTTCGTAACACAGTAATTTTATGGACTTTACTCACCAAATTTTCAACATAGGCATTTTAGGACCTCTGCTCATGAACAGTGTCATTGTCATTTTCTTAATCTGTCCCGAGCACTGATTTCCCACAGCGACCACACTATTCTGCACTGGAAGTGCAAAAACAGATTTTGGCCAGGATGTGGAAAATGACATCTGTACTGTTCGCAAGGAGGTGTGAAACAATGCCAATGCTGAAAATCTGGAGTGACAATATTACAAATTTGCAAAGTTACGAGCATGCATAGCAACTGCGCAATGCACGCTTATAAAACAGTCATTTTTTTTATTTTTCCCACCAAATTTGCAACATAGGCTTTTTGAGAGCCCACCTCATGAACACTGGCACTGTCGATTCATTAATCAGTCCCGAAAGGGGATTCTATGCAGTGACTGCAAAATCACCTCTCAGGGCCGAATAACGCCATGACAGTGCAAGAATTCATGAGGAGGGGTTCCAAAAACCCCATGTTGAAAATTTGGTGCCAAAATTCCAAAAAAGTGCATGAGATATGCATCAAAGTTGAAAAAACCTGATTTATTCCATTATACAATTTACCGGCATTTCCTCAGTTTGTGGTCGGCTTTGAAGAGTGTAGCGTGTTCCGGTCCACGAAGATGGTTGATCCAGACTCAGAGGTAAGTATGGGGTGGGGGGTGTGGGAGGCAGGGTTCGTAGTGGGTGGGCGTGGGTTGTGGGAGGGGCAGGGGAGACTGCCGAGGGACGTTCCTTTTCCACAGGAAAAAAAACAAAAACATTGCGGGACCATTTTGTTTTACAGGGCATGTGGCACGCTGAGGTGGGCTCCCAACATGCCAATGGAGTCTTTTGGGGGTGCAGCTGTTAGCTGATGGGGGATGGGCACCCCGTCAGCACACAACAAAGGGGTTACATTATGCCGACGGGATTGGGCACCCCCATCGGCATACAACAAAAGTGGGGGGGTTACATAATGCCAACGGGGAGTGGGCTCCTCTGTCAGCAAAATGAACTATGGTTAGGGCACTGAAGCTGATGGGGATTGGGGCCCTGTCGGCAAACAAATACGGTGGGGGGGCACATGCTGCCAAGAGGGATTGGGCACCCCCTTGGCACAGGGGGCTCACTCATATTGTTTGTGAACATGGTGGCAAGCCGCCGCTGTGTTCACAAACAATATCACTTTACTAAGGTTCCGCCCAGCAATGATGGGTCGCTCCCTCATTGCAGTGGATGGCTTACGCTGTAATGACGAGGTGGCCCCTGATTGCAGTGGCTGAAACCTTACAAGGTTGTGGCACACTGGCTGAACTAGTGTCAGCAGCAGCGTGCCGCGGTATTGGGGAAAATGCACCAAGCCTTTAAAGGCTGTGGGGCCATTGCCACAACAGTGCTGCGCTTCCACAACCTGCTTCTGGAAAGCTGCCGCAATATGTTTCTTGTGCATGCGCGCAATCAACATAAAATTGAAATCCGTGTGTGACACTTCATTTAAAAGAAAATAAAAAACACATGATACAATGGCAAGAATAAATCCTGAAACCTGACTAGTGAGTTGAGAGCTTGACCTGTGATGTTATCCCAGCACAGCATCATGGATTGTGTCCCAACATACACAAGACTGCATGACATGTTAAATATCACTTTATGTGCCATGCCCAAGTTGCCCACAGTTGGCATGGCCACTCTGCATTTTGCAGTACTTCATATATACCCCTCCTTCCCACTTTCTCAAATTATTTGAAAAACCATCAAGAATAACTGTAATGTGTCCAACATGACACATACTCATATCTTCATGCTAAAATGGAATGTTACATTAAGTCGTAATTGCGATCGGCTTCAGTAAATCAGACACTGCTCATCAGCCTGAACAGAGTGAGCACTTTTGCATTTCAAAGGCCCATCACACTTAGTGACTTACTTATTGTTGTTTTCTTTCTTTTCTTTACTCTTCCAGTAAAAACATATGCTGACAGCGCAAAGGACGATTGGTCACAGCCGCGATTGTGAGAGCGGGTGGCTGGGGTGGATCACTTGTGGTAACATGAGACAGAGAAAGAGAGTGAGAGAAAGACAGAGAGAGAGAATGAGTCAACCAAAAAAGACTGACAGAAACTTCAGGTAGGGGTACAGAGCAAAGGAGGGAGAGAACAACAGGTAGGTTGGTGGAAGTTGCAGATTGGGTGCAGAGCCACACTAACAACACAGCAGTTCCAACCACCCAAAACATGATGTTATCCCAGCACAGCACACATCCTGATGTGCATTATTGTTTAGTTAATTACCTAATTTGCATTTCAAACGTATCCAAGCAATTTTAATGGAAAGGAAAGGCTAACATGTTAAAAACTGTTGATCCCAGTTGGTGGTGGGGGGAGGGTAGATTCTTTCTGGACAAGTTCACCAATTCCTGGTTCCAATACCTGTGCTTTAAGTACTACAGGACTCTTTTTAAGCAGTGTGGGCCTGATATTGAAAGCTTCCAGTTTTCACCACACTAAGTACCTATCCTGAGTGTAATTAATGCATTACCCTAATTGTGCTATAATAGAACAGAAACTGCACACGTGCCCAGTGCACAGTTGCTGTTCCAATATAGAAGTATGAGGGTAAGGCACTAATTAGTGCCAAAGCACAAAACAAATAGACACCTGTAGGCCCCAAAGAGGTATGTGGCCAGCATGATGAATATGTCTGTGTAGGAGCAATAAAGAATCCCAAACAGGATAGCACTTGTGCTCTTCACTGCCATATTCAAAGATAAAACAGTCAACACTAACGACTAGGGTTGTCAGAACTAGTTCTAAACAGATTAGAACCCTTTTATAACCCAAGGGTTTGAGTTCTAATTTATAACTAGAACACTCATAGTTTCTAAGTATTCAGGACTCTAAATACCAAATATATAGGATAGTGCATGGGGAACAGTATGCAACAAACCAAGGGGTTTACTGTGACAACATAGTGACCTCAAGAGCGAATCTCGAGAAGTCCCTTTTGTCACGGTAAACCTCCGAGACAGAAGCACAGTGTTGTTGTGCACTGTTCCTCATTCACTTTTCTATATACAGTAGTGTGCAGTGTTCAACTGCCTGGGGAACAGAAATGGAGAGGAAAAAAAGTTAACATACCGATGGTAGAGCTCTCAATCTCTAGCTGATGCATGACCCTACAACCGCCAAGGCCATCTGACCTATGAGTGACGCTGATGGGGACACCTGTATTGTGAAGTAGCTACTATAGCAGAATGAAAGTCATTCTGCTGTAGTAGCTACATCACTACTGCAGCAGAATGGCTTTTTTAGGTGTATTGATTTTCATACAAGACACTCCACCATACACTGTAAAATTCTTTGTTTTTTTCAGACATTTGAAAAACAGGAGATGCCAGCATGGGAAACAAACTATATTGTGAATTATATCCTAAAGAGTTTTAGAGAGTCACCGTATGAGAATGTGCTTCTCATTTGTAGATGTACCAAACACTATGACTATGACACTTGGCATTAGCACTTTGAAAGACACAATGTGTTTCTCTGTTCTTCTGTACATGCAATGAAACAATATTATTGCTGTGCTGAGAGGGCGGGACTTTTATTTATGTTTTTTCCTTCACTCAGTATTTTTTAATTTTCTTCAGTTCTATTTATGGCTGTCAAGCAAGGTGGGGATGTATCCCATATCTTCCCCAAGACACATAGAACCAGTATCCCCAACCAGCAATCTATTTTAGCTGCCCAGGTGGGTGGCCCATGATGTACCCCTCACAGTGGGGATTCCCAAGGGGTGAGACTGAGATCAACCATGGAATCCCATTTGAGTCTTATGCTGGTATCTTTATGGTGTAGGATTAGGGAGCTGGTCATTGGAGCTTCATGCTGTGCTGTCTTTATGGATCTTGGCTTGTGTGTGTTCCTTCCCTGATGAAGTGGACATGCAATGACATCCTGGCATGTCAGATGTGCTTCCACACTCGATGTGCTGACATCTGCCATTTCCACCAGTCCCAGCATCTTCTTTGATCCCTGGCTCACCCACTGCCTGCCACTGCCAGGGGTCAGGATATCACCTGGCTTTGAGTCTATACTTCATTAGGGGAGGAGAGTAGTCCATCAGACGCTCATCCTCGATCAATCAATCAATCAATCAATCAAATCTTTATTTATTCAGGCGAGCATCATTGAGCAAGGCTCATTTACAAGATGGACCTGATAAGGTCAAGGTTCAACAGTTGATACACAACAGATACATCAATACACTTATATAAACAGTTATACATACAGGGGAAAAAAAAACATTTATAAACACAGTGATGTACAGTAAAATTCACATGATAAAATGGGTTATAGGAAAGTTAAGCTAATATTTACAGTATATACAGTATATACATATCCCAGTGGAGGGGCCATGGCAAACACACAGGATAATGTAATACTAGGATGGTGGAAGGTATTACTGGGTGCCTTAAGATGGGGTGTCTGCCTGGGAGGGAGAACTGAAGAACAAAGATTATGCCATATATAGTGAATTTTGGGAGGAGATTGTGAGATGACAAAGCTAGCTCTAGCGGTAGCATCTGCATTTCTCTGTGAGAAAACTGTACAACGCTGTTTAAAGGATGCAATTGGTATAAGATTGGACAGTTTTAGGGATTTTTGTAGGGTGTTCCATGCTATAGCTAGAGAATAGCTGATTGCTGCCCTCCCTAGCCGGGTGCTGAATTTGGGCAATTTGAACAGGATGATGTTGTTGCTTCTTAGGGCATAGGAACTAGGAATGGTCTGGGTGAAGCAGTCCAGAATATAGTTTGGAAGTTTTTTTGATATCGCTCTGTAAGTCCATAGAGCTGCATTTCTGTTCCATCTGAGGTGTAGGGAAACCCATCCAACTGCAGCATAAAGAGAGCAATGATGGGTATTAGATGGCAGATCTGTTATGAACCTTATTGCTCTATGGTATAAGGTATCCAACTTGTGTAGGTAGGAGATGGGGCAGTGACTATAAAGGAAGTCTGCATAGTCAACAACTGAGAGAAAAATGGCCTGGACTAACCTCATCTTTGAATCTCTGTTTAGGAAGGGTTTTAATCTATAGAAAAGGCCAAGCCTTTGGCCAAGCTTTTTTAGCAGTTCTTCTAAATGATGAGTGAAGTTGAGTCTGCTGTCAATCCAAACACCTAGGTATTTGAATTTTTCTCCCGCTGGCCAGCCTTCCAATGCCCCAAGTGTGCTTCCACATCCAGGTCATCAGCGTCGCTAGTGGTAGTGCAATCGCTATGCTAGTGGACCGGCTAAACAATTTTTCTTTCTCTTCAGTCCAATACACAGTGTTCAACTTCTAAAGAAGATAAGAACCCTATAACTATTTGCATAGCTCTAGATCAGAACCAGTAACCATAACTGCAGTGGGTTCTGACAACCTTAATCAGAGCCCTACTCTTAAGTTTAGGGCTGGTTCCCAATTAAAACTCTGTGTGCAAAAATCATTTTTTTACTTACTTTTTACTGCAGTATATAGTAGATTGCATCAGGCTGATTCTATTGACTTCCAATCTGACATTATTATGGCCAGAATTCCTATAATCCCTTGCAGCTGCCATCAGAGCAGGGCTGAAGTAGTGAGAGATTCAGTACCCTGCAATGCATGTTAGAGTTTTTATAAGCTCTAATCTTTTGTTTGTTGGTCCTACTGCCTCCCAGGACTAAGCACAGTCACAGAGTATCACTGTGCTTAGCCCTGGGAGAACAGTAGGACTGGCAAACTTCTGATTTGAGCTTATAAAAGCTCTAACATGCATTACAGGCTATTGAATTTCCCACTGCTGCAGCCTTGCTCTGATGTCTGGTGCAGAGGATTGTGAGATTTATGGTCCCTTTTAGCAATGGTACTGGAGATGCGGACCCTGCTCTTGAAGTAAATAACAGGCCAGGATTTAACTCCATGTCACCCAACAGACGAAATAGCCACAATAGAAGTGACATCCTTTGGGCACCTATTTTGACTTGGAGACATAACAGCCAGTGCTAGCACTGTCACTTGTACTTGGGAGATGCATGGTGGAAATAGAAGTATGTCTAACACCAGCGGTAATATGACTAGGCCTGTGAGGTGAACAACAATCTGTTCTCTACAATAGTATAAGGCATAGTTGTGGGCCATAGGAACAGCGGCACAAGCTAGTTCTGGGGTCAGATGTTGAGCAGTTACATACAGCCACCCAGCCACTACAAGCTGACGCCCAAAAGTAGACACCTTTATGCAGTGTTCTGAGAGAGAGAGAGAGAGAGTAGCAGAAAATGGCTACAATCTCTTGTCTCCTTACCACCCAGCTAATCATAGAAACATAGAACTAGAGAATGATGGCAGGAAAAGAGCATTGTCCCATCAGGTCTGGTCATAAATCCCTAACAAGCCTGAGACCTAGTGTCCTGTCCTTACGGGATTCTTACCTACACTATCTTCCCCCCATGCTCCCTGACCTACCACCGCTGCCACCTTGAGAAACCACAAAGCCCTACACTTTATCCCAGTCATATCTGGAACCATTAATGGTTTTGGTGCCCACTACATCAGCTTGCAGATTGCTCCATGGCTCCACCACCCTTTCTGTAAAATTTAACATTCTCACATCCCTCTTGAACTCCCCCTCCATCAGTTTCCAATTATGCCCCATGGTCTTGATCCTCTACTCATATTAAATACCTCCACCCAATTCACCTTGTTTATTACTTGCAGGAACTTGAAGGTCAGTATCTTATTTCTCCTCTCTCATCTGGCCTCCCGCATGTACATGTTCAGTGCCTTCGCCAGTCCTTCTAAGGGCTATCCTGCTGACTCTTAATCATTTTGGTAATTCTACATTGCATTGTCTCCAGCCTGTTCTTATTCTTTCCTCAGGTGAGTGTGGTAGCGAGAATTCTTTATAACAGATTTAGACAGACAACTGTAATACAGTGCATAAAAAACGCATATTCTGCGTTTGTCAATTTATTGTCCAAAAAGCAAAATAAAGAAAATAAAGGATATTTATAAGAAGGAAAATAAGAGGGTGTTAATTCTTCACACCAATGTAAATCATCAGGACATCATTCTTCTTCCATTAAGCATCAAAATCAAACGAATTTCTGAGATCTTCCTTCTTGACAGTGTGTAAACCTCCACACTCAGCTCTTCTTAGCTCTTGCTCAGTCTCTGGTCAGAAAGCAACTGACCATCTTCCATACTCTCTCTCCTATCTATCCCTCTAGCCATCTGATGGACATCCTTTTATGGCAGCCTGACTTGACATCAGAGGTCAGGTGACAACATCAATTAGCAGGGACACTTTATTTTAAACCTCTACATTTTATAAAACAATGTCCTAGCCTGCCTAGCTTAATGCTATGCTCTGTATCCACCATACAGGCTCTTAAAGAGTCTCTATTCTGAAGAAAAAGGCTAAATAAAGCCTTAATTACAGGGCATGACATCACACTTGGGAGCTGACTCCTCCCCTACTGGAATGTCACTGACTGCTTCTCCCATAAATACAGTCAGTTCAGGGCTGCCAGCCCTATAGCAGGACTTCTGGAAACATCATCTGGTAATGACCCTTTTTTCTTTTATTTCTGGCTCATTGTAATATTTTAAACCAGAAGAAAAATATTCAGTAGGTATCACTAGGCTTGAAAAATGTAAGCAGAAAAGGGGGCGCTCCTTATCTGTTTACTCTTGCAAGCACTAGGAACCTACTGCTTTTTTAAGAGAAATAGACCTTTTTTAAAGAAAACATGCAAAACAGAAGACAATTTCCAGGGCACACATTTCTTTATGACTAGAAACAATAACTGCTTGTAATTTGTACAAATACTTTCTTTTTTATTTGAGAAACAACTTTTTCTGTACCATACTTAGCTTTGTAAAACAGCTGTTGGCTGAAAACTTTCAGCCGTTGGCTCCCATTTCATTTTCAGCCCTGTTTTGTTTGACAGCAAAGCTATCTTCTTTGCTGTACCTGATACCTGCAGCATTTCTTTATATGGGCATCATAGGGGTTATATATGCTTAAACTCCCTTCATTTTTATGTTTGCTTGCATGCATGTGCAAGAAACATAGTGCCATCATCCGAGTTTTCGGAGGAGTGTCACCCACTCTTCCAATTCAGTCAGTGTGTTGGCAGGCGCGGCCCCTGTCCAGCAATGCATTCTGGAGCTGTCCATGACAAGCTCCAAAATGCAGTGGCGTACAGTTGAAAGGGAGAGCTACACTTCAGTGAGCAGTGATAAGATATCGCCTGCTCATGCGCAGCTCCCCCTACACACACACATACACACGCATGCATACTGCGTGCTCCCGCCCCCACGCACACACTCTATAGCCGACGAGGGTGCCCAATCCCCCATCGGCTGTGCTTTGCTCCCCCCCAAAGCCTTCCAAATGCCATTCTGGGTGCCCACCCCAGCATGGCAACTCAATGGTATAGCCGGCGGGGTGCCCAATCCCCGTCGGCTTCACTGTCTCCCCCAGTACAGGGTGCCATGCTGGGAGCCCACCCCAGCGTGGCAACAAATACCAATCCCCGTCGGCTCCGCCCCCCAGCCGTCCTTCTGCCATGCTGGGGGCCCACCCCAGCATGGCAAATGTCCGATCATCTTTTTTTTAAATACCTGTAAAGAAAAAAGGTCCCATCAATCTTCCTGCCCCCTTCCCACAACCCGCACCCACCCACTGCACACCCTGCCTCCCCACACCCTCCCTCACCCCATACTTACCTCCGGAGCTCAGCAGGATGATCTTTGGTGGACCGGGAACACGTCTGCACTCTTCAAAGCCGACCGTGAACTGAGGAAATGCCGGTAAGCTGTATAATGGGTAGATAGGGTTTTTTCAACTTTGTTGCATACCTCAGGCATTTTTTGCAATTTTTGCACCAAATTTTCAACATGGGGTTTTGGGACCCCTTCTCATGAATGCTGTCACTGTCATGGCGTTATTCGGGCCTGAAGGGTGATTTTGCAGTCACTGCGTGAAATCAAGTTTCAAATCGAGTAAAGCGACACCGCAGTGTTCATAAGGTGAGCTCTCAAGAAGCCTATTTTGAAAATTTGGTGGAAATTCCAAAGGACTGTTCTTACGAGCATTGCACAGTTCCTACGCATGCTCGTAAGTTCACGAATTTTCAATATTTTCACTCCAGATTTTCAACATTGCCATTTTACCACACCTTCTTATGAGTAGTATAGCTGTCATGTTTCACATCTCACGCAAAATGTGTTTCCGCCCATGTAGCGAATAATGGCGCAGTCGGTGTGCAAAATCAATGTACAGGACAAATTAAGAAAATCACAGTGACACTGTTCATGAGCAGAGGTCTTAAAATGGCTATGTTGAAGATTTGGTGAAAAAATTCCTAAAAATGACTGTTTTACGACCGTCGTTGCACAGTTCCTCACATGCAGCTCGTAAGTTCACAATTTCAATTTTTCCTCCAGATTTTCAACATTGCCATTTACCACACCTCACTTATGAGCAGTACAGCTGTCATTTTTCATATCTTGCCCAAAATGTGTTTCCGCCCATGTAGCGCACAATGGCGCAGTCGATGTGCGAAATGAATGTATGGGATAAATTAAGAAAATCACAGTGACACTGTTCATGAGCAGAGGTCTTAAAATGGCTATGTTGAAAATTTGGTGAAAAAATTCCTAAAAATGACTGTTTTACGAGCGTGCGTTGCGCAGTTCCTACGCACGCTCGTAAGTTCACGAATTTCAATTTTTTCACTCCAGATTTTCAACATTGCCATTTTACCACACCTCCTTATGAGCAGTACAGCTGTCATTTTTCATATCTTGCCCAAAATGTGTTTCCGCCCATGTAGCGCACAATGGCGCAGTCGATGTGTGAAATGAATGTATGGGACACATTAAGAAAATCACAGTGACACTGTTCATGAGCAGAGGTCTTAAAATGGCTATGTTGAAAATTTGGTGAAAAAATTCCTAAAAATGACTGTTTTACGAGTGTGCGTTGCGCAGTTCCTACGCACGCTCATAAGTTTGCAAGAATTTCAATTTTTTCACTCCAGATTTTCAACATTGCCATTTTACTACACTTCCTTCTGAACAGTACAGCTGCCATTTTTCATATGCCACCCAAAATGTGTTTTCGCACATGTAGCGCACAGTGGTGCTGTTGGTGTGCAAAAGCAATGTTTGGGACAGATTAAGAAAATCACAGTTACACTGTTCATGAGCAGAGGTCTTAAAATGGCTGTGTTGAACATTTGGTGACAAAAGTCCATAAAATGACTGTATTCACAGTGAGCATTGCGCGGTTTCAAGCACCCTCATAAGTTCATGACTTTGTAATATTTTAAGTCAGATTTTCACCAGTGGCATTTTTCCACACTTCCTTATTTACAGTACAGCTGTCATTTTCACAACATGGCGGCGTGTTTTCACACTTTCAAGCGCAGAGATGCGTGGTCGCTGTGGGAAATCATTGTTGGGACAGATAAAGAAAATCACAGTGACACTGTTCATGATTGGAGGCACCAAAATGCCTGAGTTGACAATCTGCTGTAAAATCCCCAACCTAATTATATTACTGGTAGTACGTTGCACGTTTCTATATGCGCTAGTGACTTCACCATTTTTTAAATATTTTACTGCAGATTTGCAACATTGACATTTTACACCTCCCCATGAACAGTACAGCTGTCATTTTTACATCCTGTTGGAATGTTTTGCACCTGTGGTGCTAAATGCCATAATCGCTGTGCATAAGCAGCTAGGCTAACAAACTGATATTCCCCCTGTAATGAGGTGGGGTCACAAAAAAAACATGTTGAACATTTGGAGTGAAAATACCAACGAATGCCTGAGGTATTAGGGTTTCCAACCATAATGCCCAACCCTGTAGAGAATGACAGGCATCAGGGGTGTGACTTGGGATTCTTGCCTGAAATGCTCATACCATTCTACACCCTGCAGCCAGTGAGAGGCATCGAGGTATGCCTTGGACTCTTCGGCCCCAAACTTCACCCCATTCTCCTATATCGCACCCATCTCACCATATTTCCTAATGGAATGGGGTGCGCATAAGGGCCAAAGACCCCAAGGAACACCGTGACACTTGTCAGTGTCTGCAGGGTGGGGTGTGGTGAAATGGCGTGGCCGTTATGCCTGATGACCCAAAGGCACACCCCAATGCCTGTCACTCTCTGCAGGGTGGTGGTGGGGTTGGCTTCAGTTCAATACTTCACTGCCATTCCTATTACGCAGCTCTGTAACTTCTACACTACCACTGCCAATGCCAATAAGCAAACATTCGGCATTGACAAATGCTTGTTTTCTAAGGGAGTGTTTTTCTGTTTTTCCCCGACTGAGTTAGCTCAGTCTACACACTTGCTGCAAGACACAGGAGCATGAAACAACAGGGGCAAATTTTGGACATTCTTTGGAAGTCTGCATCAATTTTTACACTTCAGAGCTATGTCCTCTTTATAAGAAACCACTCCTGGTGGTTAAACAATCATTTCAAAAGGAACATAGGCTGGGACCAAATTCAACATACTGCTTGCAGCAGCAGTGAACCACTGCTCTTTCTTTAAGGTACCAGTTATTTTTCAGGAGCTGCTTTTAAATGGGAACACAGGCATTTTAACAAATAGGGGATAGAAAATAAAAGAAAATAGATATCAGGTTGGCCACCCTGATAGGGAAAAGAAAGGACAATCAGAGAAAAGAGGAGAAAGGACAGAGTGAAATAGAACACATAAGGGGATTGCCTGTTTTAAATCCTCATTCTGGCACAGTGAGGACTCCAGAACTGGGCACAGTACTCCAGGTGGGGCCTCACAGTGTTCCATAGAGAGGTAGTAATGTGTTCTTCCTTCTAATGTTAATAATCTTTCTTATACACAAATCATCCTGTTTGCCTTAGTGTAGTCCTTGTTATATTGGCTTGATTGTTTTAGACAACCACTGATGATGATCCATAGGTCTGTTTCTTCAGAGGTTGTGCCCAGATTTACCTCCCATCCAGTACTCTGTCCTAGTGTTCTTGTTCCCTACTGTATGTTCATGTACATATTGAACAGACTCAGTCATCTATGTCTCTGGAGTACTTCCAGCTATTGGTGAGCCCATACCTTATTTGAAAGAGCTTTTCCTGAGCTTTCAGACTATGATGGCCACTTTATATGAATGTATCCCTTTAATGTTGGCTGTGAAGGGACACATCTTGTCCTGGAATCTTTCTCCCATGTTACTGACAACCATATTGAAAAGGACTGGACCCAGGACCGATTCCTGTGGCACCCCATTGGTGACCTCTCTCTCTCTTCTGAAACTTTATTGATTGACAAAATTGTCATTACAATCTGTATAATCACATACTATAAAATACCTTTTTTTTGGAATTTTATAAACTTTATTGATTATAAGAATTCACATACAATGACAATGAACAGAGAAATGAAGTATCAGCAATGTCAGGATACCCCTCCCCAAGAGACACATGGCCTGCCACCCTCCCATCCCAACCCCCTCCCCATAGAGCAATACCCTGTAAAGCATGCTAATATACTGAGTGGACTACAATATCCAGTTAAAATGTCACTGGGTTATATGCATTTTGGCTGCCGCCCCCACTGCAATTTCACTAGGACTATGCATTCACAGTTTCCACTGTGTACAGTGTATATAGTTTCCCCCATTTTCTATCATAGCTCTGGGGATTATGATGTAAAGGGGCAACCATATGTTCCACATGGAGATTAAACAGCAACTCTTGCAACCACTCATTATAGGAAATCAAGGATTGATCCAGCCAATGCTTAAGAACCACTTTTTTCAAGGAAAGGGAGATGAGTGACATGAAATATCTGTGCTCTAAAACCGGGATGGGGCCAAGTTCACAAGAATGCATATCTCCAGTTGAAATAGCCCCCAGAGGCCCAGCAAGGGATCAACTCTATCTTCAATTAACTTCCAGAGAGAGGCCACTTTGGCACAGGTTCAAAAAATATGTAAAAGGGAATCCTCCTTATGCCCACACCTAGTACAGCTGGGTGACTGCAGTCACCCCACATGTGCCAGCTTCTGCAGGGTATAAAACTGATTATTCAGTATATTAAACTGAGTGAGCCTCAATCTATCTTGTCCTATGTAGTGGTAGGTACCCTTCCAAATACCTAATCACTGTTGGGGAGAAATGGGAAATAACTTGTCCCAGTAAGGAGAAGAGCCATTGATTTCAGGAACATATTGAGAAAATAATACCCCATAAATAGAAGAGACAGAGTGCTTCTAGGAAGCAGGGGGGAAGAGTGAAGAAAGGAATTCAGAGAGATATGTGGTCCAAGAACCTCTATCAAACCATTGCAACAACACATGTCTTAGTTGAAAAACCTTAAAAATGTGTTTACAATCTAAACCAAGCTGCCTCAATATATTGGGTGAGGATCTTAAGACCCTGTCATCTAACAGGTCCTGAACCTTCAACGTGTCCAGTTGAGGAAGTCACTCCATTTTAAGGACCTGCCCCCAATTTTAAAATTTAGATTTTGAAGGATGGGTTGGGAGATGTCCTGGGAGAATGGAGATTTTACCAAGGCCCAGAACTGTGAATATACCTTCAGTGAGATCCACATGATAGAGTCTTTAACCCCGGGTGGGAGGCTAGAACAAGGGAGATAAAGCAGAGAGGATAGTGCAAGGCCATTATGCTGCAACAGGTGTATTTCTAGGTCAAGCCAGGAGGCCTATGTCCAGCAGGGGGCCAAAGAGGAAGGAGAAACCACTTAAGTAGTTTACTAAAATGGCTAGAGAAACAGTGAAACAAGAAGTGGGAAAGTTTAAATCCTCCCATGTATTTCGGTGCTGCCAGCTTCTTGTACTCCCTCCTAGGAGCCTTATCTTGCCATATAAATCTCGTAATTATCTGGTGCACTTTCCTGAACCATTTCAGTGGGAGCCAGAAATTCAGCATGTGGAGGGGATAAAACAGTCGGGGTAGAACATTCATTTTAATGACTGAAATATGGCTCCATAGAGACAAGGGAAGGGCTTGCCAGCAATGAAGATCCTGCTGGACCCTTTGCACCAAGTCCTCCAAGTTAACTTTATGCATGACAGAGGAATCCTTAGCCAAAAACAGACTCAGATATTTAAGTGACTGAGGGGACCAAATCATACCCAGAGACACCACATCCTGTTTGCTAACCATTACAGTAAGGGGTAAAACTTCAGTGTTGTTGAGATTAAGTTTATAATTGGAGAAGGTGCCTTACTCCTCAATGATCTGCAGTGTAGTTGGGAGAGAGGTATCAGGATGAGCGAGATGAAGCAAAATATAATCTGCATAGACTGACATAAATAAGATATCTGGTCCCACTGGGATGCCAGTGACCTCCGGGGACATGTGAAGTCTGTGAAGTAAAGGTTCCAAGTATAAATTAAAAAGGAGAGGAGAGAGGGGCAGCCCTGCCTCATGCCAGACCTGAGGGGAATAGGGGTGGAGAACACCCCATTACAATAAACCCTCGCAGACAGGGAAGAGTATTGGATCTGTACCCACCATATAAAAGACTTCGGGAAACCAAAGGCCTCAAGAGTCACAAACAGGAAAGTCCAGTCCACTCTACTGAAAGCCTTCTCCATGTCCAGGGAGACCAGGGCCATAGGAGTACTTGATCCCCTGGATGCAGAGAAGATATGGGACTGTTTCCTAAAGTGATTCAAGGAAGACTGGTTAGAAACAAATCCCACTTGTTCACAAGTAAAGAGGCCTTCCCATACTTGAAGCACCCTGGTAGCTAGAATTTTAGCAAGGATTTTAATATCACAATTTATCAATGAAATGGATCTATAGTTAACAACAGTGTCTGGGGATTTATCAGGTTTCAGAAGTACTACAATAAGAGCTTTGAGAAGCGTAGGGTCTGATATACCATTTTCATGAACATAGGTGAAAAAACGGGAAAGAAAAGGCAACAATTGTTCTAGGGCCTGGTAATTTGTCAGGTAACAGACTTGACACAGCCTGCCAGATCTCTGACATGGATATGGGTTGGGCAAGAGTGGTCTGCTGCTCCAATGTTAGACATGGGAGGACACACTTCTGGAGATATGATGAAAGCTCAGAGCGGGACATAAAAGAGGGTCTGGAACCATATAGCTCTGCATAAAAGGAGGTAAATTCTTGAGCAATTTCCCTGGGTCAGGATAGCAGGGATCTGTCTTTAGCTTTAATGGTAGTTATCAACCTAGAAGATTCTACTTGCTGTAACCTAAGAGCCAGTAAATGACCCGCTTTATCTCCCTGGTCAATGTATTTCGCCTTAGTCTTTAAAAGGACATATTCAGCCTTTTCCCTTACCAGATCAGTGGATTTATCCCACAGAATTGTCAGCTTCTGCAAGATAGCCTCCGATGACTGAGGGGAAAGGTTGCTGTCAATGGTAGTAATCTGCCAGAGGCGGACATCTATGATAGAAGAGTGGACTTTTTTGCACTTGGACACCAACTCGATGAACTTCCCCCTAATAAAGCATTTGCAAGCAGGGCACTCAAGGTCAGATCTGCCCACAGAGCCTGAATTTTATTGGTCAAACAAGGTGATTTGGTCCTTGATCTGATCAACCAGAAATTCATCAGAGAGTAGCAGATTATTATACTTCCAGATAGTATCTTTTTCCAGATTGGAGTTAAGGACAAGAGTAAGCCAGACCGTAGAATGGTTGGAGAGGACCCTGGAAGCAATCTCACCTTCTATTACCCCAGAAAAAAGGGGAACTACTATTGAGAACATAATCTAGCCTGGAGTAGGAACCATGAGCTGAGGAGTAATAGGTGTAAACCTTGTCCTACGGATGCAGGAGCCACCATGGATCACATAACCCCAAAGTTTGAATCATGTCTCACAATGAATATTGCTCAGGAGATAGCCCTAGGTGCCTCTCTCCAGACCTATCTAGATCGGGAGATGGGGTAACATTCCAATCCAGGCCCATAATTAGGGGTACCAAAGAAAATTTAGAAATTTGGTTAGTTAAGTCCATAAAGAAAGAGGGATCCACTTGGTTAGGGCCATACACACACCCTAAAATGATTTCCGTGTGATCTAACACCCCTTTCACAAATACATACCTGCCATTGGGATCAGAAAATCTCTGTTGGGATTGAAAAGGAACCTGTCGAGAAATTATAATGGCCACCCCTCTACTTGTAGTGGCACAGCCAGCCACATACACCTGACCAGCAACTGCCTGCAGAGCAAATTTGCCTCCGTTACTAGGAGATGGGTCTACTGCAGGAAAGTGATCTGGCAGTGGAGCTGGTACAAATGCTTCAGAATTTGGTGTCTCTTAAGAGGTGACCTTGTCCTTTAATGTTCCAAAACCCTCAGGGGATTGGCCATAACTTTATCTTAGCAATTTCCTTACTGTACCCAGATGTAGAGGGTATCCCACCCACAGATAGTCCGAAGGCTCCACAGAACCCAGCCCTCTCCCCTCCCCCATCCCATGCTCCAGGTAACCCCCAGGAAAACCCATAAAAAAAAATTCCCCATAATTCCAGTACCTCCAACACAAATCTCTTCCCTAGGAAACGTAGTGTAGTGCAGCCAACAAACTGCCACAGTGATAGGAGAGAGCATACCCCCAACATTCTAGCTTGTGTCAGCCCCAATGGCATACCAGCTCAGCACCCCAAAACTCACCCCCCTGCACCACCCCAGCAGCCCCAAATCTTTGCAAAAATTGAAGAATATAAACATGAACAGAAACAGGTGGAGGAACCCAACCAATGTTACCCCCATAACCAACCATTGCACAAACTACCAATATGTGAAGGAATGCAGGAAAATATCCTCCATATAACAAGGAAATGAAAGTGCCTCAGTCCGAAGAGTTCAAAAACTGTACACAAGATAGAGGCTTAGAACGTCTAGCCCTGACCCCCTGTGAATCCAACCAGACCAAAAGTCTGAGCTGACCAGCTATGTGGAGACCCGACTGGCTTCAAGGGAGGTTTGCAGTTCTTGTAGACAATGACAAAGGGTAAGTCATAACAGAACCCCCTCATAGCTTAGCGGGTATACATAAACCAAGACTTGCCATCCATAAAAATAACTCCATCACACCCAGTGTCATAACCATGAAGCACGCCCACATTAGGAATCCAGATGGGAACAGTTCATGGGGTACTGAAGAGCTCAGGGAGCAATCACTGCAGTTCTCCGGTTGTTTGCTTTATGCTCTCAAATAAATAACAGGTATCCTTACAGTTGACCTGTAGCTTGGCAGAGTACAGCATCTTGAATTTGATGGAAGCAGCCAGTAGTTTAACCACCAAAGGATGAAAGGTAGCCCTCTTCTGCCTAACTGTAGCTGATAAATCCTGCAAAATGCCTAGGTGCTAGCCCTCCCAGGATACTTCTTTTAAGTCTCTGCATTTTTGCAAAACATATTGCTTGTCTACAAAGTTCAAGAGCTTTATGATGAGAGGGCAAGGGGGAGCTCCCTGCTGTGGCCTAGCTCATAAGGAGTGATGTGCCCTCTCGACGATGTAGCAAGAATGGCTAGGAGATGGCCCAGCTAATTTTTCCAGAAGCTTCTGTGTGAACAAAACTGGAGAAGAAGCCTCCCCATCTTCAGGCAGCCCAAAAATAAGAAGATTATTACACTGGCTTATTTCCTCCAGGTCCTCTTATTTTCCTTCTACTTTGGCCAGTTTTTGTCGTAGCGACATGATCTGTGGGTCCACCCTATTTTTTTCATCCTTTCACTGATGTGATCTGTGCCTCTGTGTCCCCAACCCTCCTCTCGGTCAAATTTAGATCTACTCACAGAGTATTTAATTCCTCAGAGAGAGATTGCATAAACTCTAAGAGGGGTTGCATTTCCACCAGAAAGTGCTCTTCGGAGAGAGGGGGAGGCTGCGTAGTCACAGTAGCAGTAGCATCATAGCTGGAAGAGGCCCCTTGAGATTTGTCCTTCTTGCTGGTCTTTTCTGGTTGCAGGCAGTGTATGCAGTGGAAGGGCCTGCTTCATCTCAGCGTCCATCCCAGGCAAACTGCAGTGGGAAGTGGGACAATTAAATGACTGGATGATGCCCCTGCAGTACAAGAATGGGGGCAATAATGAGAAAACTGCTGGTAATAAGCGGGAGAGGCAGGAGTGAGATGGGCATGTAGCCACTTGCTAAGAGGCATCACGTGACTCCCCCATGAAATACCTTTTTAATAAATAGTAACATACAGGGGTACAATATATGCATGTTACACTCATCTCATTTAAAAATACAGCATGTAATTATTTCTTAAAGAAACCTGATAAAAATTATAGAAAGCCTGTGAATTTTGATCTCTTTCAGTCAGTATAACCATTTTTACTAGATTATGAACAGCAATCTTCCAAATTGTTTAACTTCCATCTTATTTAGTGTATTAACACATATGAAATGGTCAGAGTCAAATCACATAAGGGAATGGTATTCCTGAAGCATCTTTGCATTCCACAAGACTGAATTTGACATATAAACATGTCAACGTGCCATCTAAATTGAAGGGTCAATACAGTAACTTCTCCTTAGTTTTACTATGTCATTTTGTGACAATTTTGAACATTCATCCCTTTTCCATACAATCAAGTACTGGCACTGTTGACAATGATCAGATTCCTTAGTTAATAATTTATGTTGCATGTTTAATTAACAATATTGTAGTCTTTATTCAAAGCAGTGTGACAAGGCAGCAGGAAAGGCTAGCAGGCTGCTGGGATGCATTGGTAGGAGAATCACCAGCAGAAGGAAGGAGGTAATAATGCCACTGTATAGCTAATTGGTGAGGCCTCACCTTGAGTACTGTGTTCAGTTCTGGAGACCCCATCTTCAAAGGGATGTAAACAAGGTAGAGACGGTACAGAAAATGGCAACAAAAATGGTTAGGGGCCTACATCATAAACCCTATGAGGAAAGGCTGTGGGAGTTAAACATGTACTCTCTGGAGGACAGGAGGGAAAGGTGGGACGTGATTGAAACATTCAAATACCTCACAGAAAAAAAAACAGAGTATAGGAGGGTACCATCTTCCAAAGAAAAAGATGCTCAGGGATAAGGGGGTACAATATGAAGCTAGAGTGGGAAAGGTTCAGAGATAATGTGAGGAAGTACTTTTTCACAGAGAGGGTGGTGGACAAATGGAAAAACCTGCCAGTGGAAGTGATGGGGCAGAAACTGCTGCAGGATTCAAGAACACATGGGATAGACACAAAGGGATCTTGAAAAGTTAAGGGGAGGCGTAGGCTGATTAAGGCCTGCTGAGTGGTTAAAGGTAGGGTAAAAGGGCAGGCAAGGTGGGCCCAAAGGCCGTTATCTGCATTTAACTTCTATGTTTCTATGTAAAAGGGAGATGTGAACAATCCAAAATTTGGTATATTGTAGAACACAGACATACCCTTTGATTCTCTGTGTATAGCTATTATAAACTTATGAGGAACAGATATACATAATAAAGCTTGTCTACTAGTAGGCTATAGGAAACTTGAGATTTTTTATTCTCTTTGCTAAATCAACAAAAAAAGAAATGTTTTCCCGAATTTAAATAGGACGCCCCTGGGTTCAAGTCTGTTTACCTACATACCCATTGTGTGTATTAATACCTGTATTTCTAAATCCAAATACATTGAAGATCACTGTAATCATGAAAAGAGGATTACATTTCTCTACTTCGTAGAGGTGTGTGAAAAAATATTTTCACTGGCGGCATTTCAATGAAAGTCAGACTTTTGCTGCCACAAAAGTTTGGAAATCCATTTTGGCATTTTTGTGGAAATTCCACCTGCTCTGCACCCTACAGTAAATAACTTCCCTGGTGGCAAGTGCCCCACCCACCAGTTGCTGCCCGATGTATAATAATTTCCTGGTGGCTAGCGGTCCCTCCCCTCACCCAATTATCCACCGCATACCTAAAAAAAATCCCTGGTGGCTAGCGGTCTCTTTCTCCACCCAATCACCCACCCCATATTTTTTTTTAAACTCCCTGGTGGCTAGCAGTCCCTGCCACCACCCGATCACCTACCCTACCAGGACATCATGCCATGGTGTCAAGTGTAAATCCCCCCTCCCCAATCCCAATCCCCATCCTGTATAGTAAAAAAAATAAACATTTCTCTCTGGTGGTCTAGTGTACCCCCCCATCCCCGATCCCCAGTCAGTGAATTAGAATTGTATTCCCGGACTTTCGGTGACATCACCGACCTGCATGATGGCCTCCTCCTACGCTCCAGACAATCCTACGGAACAAAGATCCCCCAGAGCAGAGCAATTTTGCACAAAATATATTTGCAGCACTGAAAATGGCTGGGGGATCGAAGGCGAGCAGGTCCCAGTCAAAAAACTCTAAAATTCGACCAGATGATGACAGATCGGTAGACCAAGACCACTTCAGCCAGAGCTCCTCGCCGGCCAGCCATACCACCACAGAGGCCGATACTGACCAAGAACCTGAGCAGCTGATGAGGTCCCACTTCGAAACTTTGATGGCTGAAATTAAAGCTTTTTGAGCAGAAAACAAGCAGGAGCTCCAAGCCATCTATGGTAAAATTCAGCAGGTAGAAAGCTGGGTGGATGCAGCCGAACAACGCATTGCAGAGACCGAGGACCAGTCCCATAGAGCACAAATGGCTCTGGACTATCTAATCGACCAACAGACATCCCTACAGAAGAAAATTACTCGATCTGGAAGCCCATTCCAGGTTGGATAACTTGCGATTATACGGCCTCCCAGAAGGCGCTGAAGTAGGGAGAATGGAGGAGTTTATGGAAGACCTCCTCAGAGACATTTTAAACCTGCCAGCCACACTCCAATTCAAAATAGAAAGGGCACACCGATCCCTGATGCCCAAACCAATGGATTCAGCAGCATGCCCTAGATCGGTTGTAATAGAAATAGCCAGTTACCAGGACAAGGAGCTACTGCTAGAAACTGTCTAGATGCAAAAAGTGGTTACATACAACTCAACAAGTCTTTACCTTGACCAGAATTACCCAATAGAAATTGTCAGAAGATGTGCTGCCTACTCCCCAATCCTTCAGATCCTTAAAGATAAAGGCATACGCTTCCAGACTCCGTTTCCGGACAAGCTCCGAATTTTCTGAGATGCAGAGACCAAGATGTATGACTCCCTAGAATAGGCCAGACAGGATTTCAGTGCCAAGGGATGGAATATCCCTTCGGATCAGCAAGAGCACCAGAAGCCTCACCCTCCACGCTCCCAGTGGTTGCTTACCATGCATTGGAGAAACAGAAGACAGGCCCAACAGTCAGTGCCCAGGACTCTGCAGAAAGTGAAGGCCTTGCTGTCCGCTGCTGACAACCAGGACATTTCCACTTCAATTGGGACTCTAGCAGCTAATACTTGAGCTGACTATACATTTCTGTACTGTTTACATCTTTTTCATCTGAACGAGTCAGTCGCCCCCCACCCCCTTCAGGGTGTGTGGAGATTTTGATCCAGGCAGGGGGGAATGACAAAGTTTCCCTAGGCAAACAGAGATGAGACTCACTCTAAAGAGACTGCCTTACATTATTGTCAGCCTCCTTCTCCTCTCCGTATAAATGATCAGGACATAACCATCTATCCCTTTTCTGGTTTACCCTCTGACCAGTAATGGACCTGAATAAGGGCTCTGTTTGTCGTTCCTTTCGACCACTGCCACAGTCAAATAGTAACATCAAGGACATGGTGATATGATGTTCATTTCGTGGACCATCCCTTGGGGCACATTATATAAAGGGTTTCTTCCCTTAAACACTGAAAAAGCTGTGGAACAATGTAGGATGCCTTCTTGAAGTTGGGGATGTTGGGAGGCAGGCCTAGCATGATTGTAATCATTATGCAGCAAATATAGATGACTTTAGCAGTACCAAGCATTAATATGACTGCAGTTGGGATCACAGTTTGAAAACATTATGAAGTGGGCTGTAGAGCTTACTTCTACTGTACTCGAAGGCTTGCTTTTCTGCCTTGGGTCGAGAGGCACTGTTGGTGACATTTTTTTTGACACAGTTAACATCTACAGACCCACTTTTAAGGGTCCAAGGGGGTCGGGTGCCACTTAGTACCACCTCACCTTCTCCAGAGGAAGATTGGGTACTGGAAGGTGTTTTATCCTACTCACTTAGGGGGTGTACATTAGTGCCCTTCTACCTTGGAGGTCAATCTGTAAAAAGTTATGCATTGTTCTTTGTTCTCAATGTTATTTGTTTCTTCAGGCTGCAGCAGCTGAATTAAATGTTGACATTAAAGTATAAAAGGTTTGAAACAACTACCTTACCACTAGGGGAATGGGATGAAAGATGGAAGAAAAGTATTAGGTTTAGAGAGAAAGTAAAGAAAATGACTGAGGATGCAGGACCATTTCAAATAAAACTTAAAGGGTTCACTGAACATGCAGAAATGGGCTTCCCCCAGTTAATAAGAGGAGAAATTAAAATAGAAGTTTAAAATAGACCCTCTACGAACTTTATTAATCAGTTCACTTATTGCGAATGGATTAAATATTCCAGTGAAAATATATGAAGTCCTTAGTACTTTGAAAAAAGAAAAAAAATAATTTTATTCTTCTTCAAGAGACGCATTTGAGCAAGCCAGAACACCTTAAACTCACAAATGTTGGCTTCTCGCATATTATAGCTTCATCTTTTAAGGAGGGAAAGCACAGGAGAGCTGTGGTTCTAGTTCCAGGACTACCCACTTCCATCTTATCAACTCATATGCCGATCCTCGGGGCCAGTTAGCTATAGCTGTGGGCACCCTGGAGGGACAGCAGCTTCACTCTGGCATCCCTCTATATCTCCCCGGCACCAAAGCTGAAGCAGTACGTACCCTGCTACAAAAAATGACTGAGATCCAGCAGGGAGTACTGGTACTGGGAGCAGACCACAACCAAATTTATGATGGGTCGGACACCACCAACACTAGAATCCCAAGAAGGACCACCACATAGAAAGCACTGATAGCATATCAAAAGGAGATGTAGTAGTTTGATGTGTGGAGAGGGCAGCACCCCCACCAGAGGGAGAACTCTCACTACCCCCACACCACAAAATCTGCACCCGGATAGACTACTTTCACATCTCAAAGGAGCATTATTACAGAGTGAGGGATTGCTCCATGACACCTTCTCCTCTATCTGACCATTCCCAAGTAAACCTGGAATTGGACTGGCCATCAGAATGAAGGGAAACCCTTTGGAATTTTAACAATTATCTTTTAAATTTTAAGGATTTTCAAGATCTAATAGCAACCCGAATCCCCCAAATTATTTCAGAAAACACACCCAGACCTGACCAATTCGACCTTATGGGACACCATTAATGTTGTCCTAAGAGGAGAGCTCATACAATATGCTTCTTATCAGAAGTAACAGACAGCTAAGCAGGAGCACCTTCAGAACCAACTTAAGGATTTACAGTCACAACATTCTGCAGGAGACCAGGGGGTATTTCCCTTACTCCAAGCCACTAGGGAGCAACTGCAAAGGATCTTAGAAATCAAAACAGAGCAGGCCCTACAAAGGTTAAAACTTAGATATCATGAGGGTGGCCCAAGGCCTACAAGACTGCTGGCACATCGTCTTCGACAACATACAATGCAAACCACCATTGTCCAAATTAGAAAGCCCATCTCTGGGAAATTAACCACCCTACCACAAAAAATAAGGGAAGCATTTTTAACCTTTTATAAATAATTGTATACCCCTGAGGAAGAAGTAGAAGCTGGAAAGGCAGAGAACTTCCTAGGTAAACTAAAATTACCCTCTTTAACACTGATACAACAACAGTCCCTAACCCAACCCATTACAGCCCAAGAATTGGTAAAGGCACTCACACATGTTAAAACAGGCAAAAGCCTTGGCCCAGATGGGTACACCAGGGAGTTTCACAAAACATTCCAGGAACCACTTCTGTCAACTTTTCTGGCAGTCTATAGAGAGGTTCAGGAGGGTGGGGAGTTGCCCCATACCTGGAACTATGCCTCTATAACAAGCATTTTAAAACTGGGAAAAGACCACACTAACTGTTCGTCATATCGACCTATCTCAATATTAAACACAGATTACAAATTATTTGCCTCAGTTCTGGCTGGCAGGCTGGAGGTGCTCCTGCTGGACCTGATACACAAGGACCAAACTGGGATTGTCCCAGAGCGGCAAACACAAGATAATGTTAAGAGGACTTTATAGATTTTGCACCTGGCTCCCCTGTCAGATGCCCCTTTTCTACTCCTTAGTTTGGATGCAGAGAAGGCCTTTAACTGGGTCGCCTGGCCCTTTCTGTTCCAAACCCTGGGAAAGTTGGGTTTTCCTGAAAGTTTTGTCCAGACCATTAGAACACTATCTTCCCATCCTTGGGCCTACATTAAAGTAAATGGAGCAATCTCATCCCCATTCTTCTGGGATGTTGCACAAGACGGAGGTGTCCTTTGTCACCCCTGTTGTTTGCCCTGTATCTTGAACCCCTGTCCCAAGCTTCAGACAGGAGGATCAAATCAAAGGAATCAGCATTCAGGGAGACCACCCCCACAAACTAGCATTGTATGCTGATGGCCTGTTAATATATTTAACTAACCCAGAACACTACTTGGTGCCTCTCTGGAGAAAACTAGCAGAATATCAGGAAGTGGCAGGCTATAAGTTAAATAGAATGATAACAGAGACCCTCCAGATTAATTATATTCCCTCTGCCTTCATCCAACAACAATTTTCCTTTAAGTGGGACTCCATTAATGTAAAATATTTAGGAGTCCATCTCACTCCCAGCTGGGATAAGATGTTCGGATCCAACTACTCCCCTCCTCTGTATAAATTTAAAGCTAAAATGGAGAGATGGAGAGTGTTACTCCTCTTCCTCACACAGAGGATAGACTCTGTGAGAATGGTGCTACTTCCTCAATTTTTAAACCTAACACAGACAATCCCAATCCCGGTCCCCAGTACTATACAGCCCTTAATAGAAAGATTTCCTGGTACATAAGGGATAGCCAGAGACCAAGGGTTAGGCTGTCTGTTCTGCAACTTGCCCGTAGAAAGGGAGGACTTTCCCTACCAAATTTCAAACACTATCATCAAGCAGCTCAGTTACGTACAATACTGCATTGGCTTCACCCTATGTACCAAGCACGATGGAAGGACCTGGAGATGCAGGTAGCGGATCTGACACAACTGCACCATCTCCTCTTTTCTGGCCCTAAGGGGAGTAGACAGGGAAGAAGAGATAATTATTATACAGATACCACATTACAAACATGGCATAAAATAATGCAATCTAAAAACATAACCCAATGGAGCCCCCTCCTCGGCCCTTCCCCATTTAGAAGGATTCAAACCAGCATCACTGGACCTAGGTTTTCGTTTATGGAAGAAACGGGGACTCCACATGCTATTCCAATTTATAGAGGGAGATACAGTTCTCAGCCTCACTAATTTGGTTACCCAGTACGGACTACCTTTCAGAGACAGATTTAGATACTTTCAAGCTACAGACTTTATCTAATCCTTATTTAAGAACATCTGGTTTGAGACTTCACCCCCCCACTTATAGAAATCATGAAGAGGGCCTTAGTAAACGGGCCCCTCTAGAACATATGATCTCATATTTATATGATGTGATTAGCACCCTAGAAGGGGATTCTACAGACCATATCAGGAAAGCCCGGTCCACGGATCTTGATATGCCTATTTCTGCAGAGCTCTGGGAATCCCACCTATGCAATCTAAATAAAGGGATTTCGACTATTACAGGGAGGGAGTTTATATGGAAGAATATGATTAGATACTTCAGGACCCCAGCAGTAACTGCCAAATATACAAAAAAACATGAAGGTCAATGTTGGAGAGGTTGTGGTACCTCATCAGCCACCCAAGGTCATATCTTTTGGAGCTGTCCTATACTCCAACCATTTTTGGACAGTTTGCAACAGGCCCTGGCACAAATTTTCTCCCCTCATTTGGAACTCTCACCTCTTCTCTTCTTCGTACTTGTCAAGCCCCCAAGCTATAGAGACCCCAATTAAAAGTACGCTATTAAATATTCTAATAATAGCAGCAAAAAAATCTGTCACTAAGAAGTGGCTTCTGAGGGAACCACCTTCTATAACTTTATGGCAGGACATCCTGATAGAAATTTATAAGATGGACAGATTAACAGCCATACTAAATAAAACTGAAGAGCAGTTTGACATTCCATGGAGGAAATGGGTGCTATACATGTCCCCCCTCCACCCAGACTTTATACCATATGCCTGCTGATTAGGGATAATCAAGTTCCTAGATAAAAGAAAGTTAAGAAGCATTCTAGAAGAAACTGTTTGCCTACTGATAATGGTTTTCTTTATTGACTTGAATCAAATTAACAGGCATCATCAATGAAATGAGGATTTTTCTCTCTCTCTCTCTCACTACCCCCTTCATTCTACCATATCTTCTTGTAAAATGAAATGCCTTAAAGTTTTGTTAACACTCAGCCTGAATGTTATATGTTTACATGTTTATTGTCTGTATCTTGCACCCTGTACCCTATATGTACCATTTGTCCTTTGGAATATTTGAAAACACTTTAAAATAAAGAGTTTAAAAAAAAAGAATTGTATTCCCTGGTGGTCTACTGCTCCTCCAACCCCCCACTCCAGAAGGCAGTGTCCCACCACCCAACTCCCCCATCCCAAACCCAAGCTGGAAACTGGCACATCCCTCCTCTCTCTGCCATGACTGGCTGCCCACTGAGCTGTCAATGCATGAGTGCATGATTGTACAGCTTAAATAACCAATGCGTTTTGCCCCAGAGGGGTTCTGATTCCGTCTGATCTCAAAAGCAAAGCTCAAGAGGTCCATGGGAATCAAAATCTTGAAGTGGCAGAACAAACTGGTTGTGCATAAAGTTGCTCATCCTGTATTTTTATAGAGTATAGTTGAGGTGAAATGTGCAAATGGCAGCTCTTTTGCTTTCAGAATGAAACTGACTTGTGCAGTCTGTAGAGGTTTCAGAATGCTGTTGTCCCACAGTAGGGAATAATCACATTCCATGAACTTTGAACTGTGGTACAACAACATTTTGAAAGGGATGGGATTCTATATAGAACATAGCTCTACTATACACTACAAAGAGGATAATGTAGAGATCTCAGTGCACTACAAGGCTGTGTTGTAAAGCTCGGGAGGTCCATGAATGTCATGACAACCTCAAGATGTTTCTTGTCTGTGCAACGAGACCCATAACATTGTATTTTATAGTATATGGGTCATGGTGTAAGTGAACTGCTACCTTGGCATCAGTACCACTCCCTCCCCTCAATGTTACCTTCCTGTTTCATTTTTATCCTGATCGATCATTCTGTTTAGAGCTTATCCTCCCCCAAAAAGTCATATCTGCAGTTTAAACTGCCATCCGAAATGTCGGCATCCACGACCCTATCAAGCAAGTGACAGAAAGTGGAGTCAGCTCAGGAGGAGGATCCTCAATGTGGCAGCAAATCAAAAATGCCACAGCTATTCCTTATTGCTCACCACTGTAACTGACAAAAAAAATGTATTTAAAGCAAGCGATTAGCTGTGCGTGCAGTGAGACAGATCATGGACATTCTGTTTAAATTCTAAGTTGTTGTATCATTGATGTGATGTACTGAAGAGAGTACAACAACCTCTTGAAATCACAGTGATGGTACAACACTGGGAATTACTCAGATTCAGTTAAATAATAAGCAGTTCCCATATGCTATAATGAAATATTAGTTAAGTAATCCGCCTCTTCTAAGCCACAGTCAGAAAAGGGAGGTGGAGTATTATCTCTGGATTGCTTGAAAAGAAGACTAATTCTAATCTAGATTCTAAATTCTAAACTATTCTAATCTAAACAGAGTAATCAATATCGTTTTATTTCTATCAAAGATTATTGATAAATACCTTTTTATTTTGCCATGAAGTTTCAAACTCTTGTAAGTAATATGAATTTTTGAAGGCTGAATTTTCACCAAATTTTTCTGAATTGCCTGACCTCTCTTTGTTTTATGCTACTAATTACTATTTTTCTTGGTGGTCTGCATACATCTGTAAATATGGTCCCTATGCCAGCTGAAGGTAGCCTGTGATGAGGGCGACCACTATTGAGTGCTTTCAAAAAGGGTGACTCAATAATGGCACCATCTGCACAGGGCTACTGGACAGGGAGGGTGACTGGATAGGGGCAGCGAATATAGTGACAGGATGTTGCTATATGTACACATGCCCGGAGGGAGTGCTAGCACACCATGTGATGGGCAGAAGGGGAGGGAGGGTTTGTGAGGATACTGCTGGGGTGGGCTGCCAAGCTGGTCCTGTGGCATGGTTGGTTGGTGGCAGGCTAGGGTTGTGAGGGTGCCAGGTTCGATTTCAGGGTTGTGCCCGGCCGTTAAATTGTTTTTCAGCTTTTGCACCCCCCCAACATTCACCCCCTGGAGTTGAGAATCCTTTAGTAGGGGTGTGTGGGGAGGCACAGCCCCCTGCATAAACAAAAAAAAACAAAAGTCCGGCACTGTTTTGCTGAGCACCGTGAGTATTACATCGCCAAAATTGATTTTCGGCGATGTACACTCGCCCTAACAACGATCGTCTTTCTGCAATCACCGTTATGACGTAGAATTCAGCTGGATATATGCTACATTTCAAAAATTTAGATAAGAACACTGAAAACCTCTAGTAGAATATACAGTATTATCTCTTACACCATTGCTATTCTAGGTAATCTGCTTTCTTCTATTAATTGACTTTGAAGTAGGAAAACTATTATTCATTCATTTGTAAGACAAACCAGAGATATCTGACTTCATTCCAATCTGAGAACAGAGTCTGGTACACAATTTGGTAAACCTAAAAGATAGCTACAGTATATAACATGTTTAATATAATTCCAACTGGGATAGTTTTGTAAATCCCAATACTTCTGAGGCATATAAAATCACTGATGAAATGTTTGCAATTTGTAACCTTTAAATACCCATCCACTAATTGTCCACCATAAATTTCCATACATCTCCTAAACCCATTTATTGTTTTCTGCAATTTGCGTTTTATGTTATTTATGTATGTGTTCCATTTTGTATTTCTAGCATATATAACACCCTGATATTCATAATATTTAATTGTTTCTAGTTTAGTCCTCTCATGAAAACCTCTAGTAGAATATATTATCTCTTACTCCATTGCTATTCTAGGTAATCTACTTTTTTTAAATGTAGCATATATCCAGATGAATTCTATGTCATAACGGTGACTGCAGAAAGGCGATCGTTGTTAGGGCGAGTGTACATCGCCGAAAATCAATTTTGGCGATGTAATACTCACGGTGCTCCTTACTACCTACAGTGGTACTCAACAAACACGTGGTGCCCAATCTCTAACCTTTCAGATTCCCAGATGTCGTACCTCCATGGGTCAGCGGTCCTTTATCTATAGAGCCACTCAGTGGTTCAATTCCCTCAATAAAGAAGCACTTTCCTCTACTACACTTGGACCCTTCAAAAGGAATCTCAAACTTTACCTCACCTCTACCACTCAATGTAATGGCTTATCTGAACAGAGATCTCTCTAAACACCTCTCAGCTCACTCATGTCTCACAGCACACCCTTTCCCAGTCTCATTCCCTCTGGCACTGGGCCTTCCTTGTGACTCCTTTCCTGCTTTGCATCTCCACTAGTACAAGACATTTTCCACCACCATCGGACAGTGGCCCATTAGCCTGCCAACTTCCTCTCCCAGTCACACGCCTGCAATACTAACTGCCTAAGGTGCCCTCTACCTCTTATTGTTACCACAGCCAGCTGCCTACTCAAGCTGCTCATTATATGAATATTATCTCAAAGTATGTTATAACTGAGTATCTTTATTTTTTCTTTTTTTTGTTTCGGTTGTTTATTGTGCATTCTTTTACTACCTCTGTATGTATGTTGACCCTCATCCTTTGACGTGGAACCTTTGTAAATGAGCAGTTTCTGCTCAAAGGTATTTGTAATCCGAGAATTTAATAAATAAATAAATAAAATTATTTAGTGTATATCAGTCTTTGTATCCTCCACCAAAAAATCAAGAGTTGTGTTTTGACCTGATTGATTCATAAAAATCTTGATTTACACAAACTTGTAAATGTAGTCATTTTTCATTGTAACCCCAGTAATGATGTGGAGATTAAAGCCACATCATCAGCATATGCGATTAAAGGTACTTTTTGATTGACTATTTTAGGAGAATGAAAATCATCATATAGTTGCTTTATTATGAACTGGTGTATAGTTGTAAACTTGTATCACTATTGACTGTAAATAACCCTGGGTCATCCTTGAAAGAGGGACTTTTATCTCAGTTGGCCCACCCAGTTAACAAAATTTCAAAAAACAATAAACAATTGATGTAAAGATTAAAAAGTAATGGTGCCATTATGTATTCCAGTCTGACACCAAGGGTTGTTCTTACTAAATTAGTTAAATTTCCTGCAACGTTATAGTGAACTTTCAACCATGTCCCTTCATGCATCCTAATTAAGATGTCCAACATATATTTATCTATGCTAAGGGCATACAGTATGACCATAATGTATTTCTATTGATACCATCAAAAGCCATACATAGATCTACAAAACAGCAAAATAGTTTTCCCTTTTAATCATTACATATTTATGGAATATATGTGATAATGCCATGCAGTGTTGCACAGTAGAGCAATTTCTCCTAAACCCATCCTACATTTTGCCAAGTATGTTATTGCTTTTTACCCAGTCCTACAATTTTACTAATATGCTACGTGAAAACATTTTTGGGGAGGGGTCAGTGAGGATAATAGGACAATGCATAAGTGAATCTCTCATGGAAACTTTTTTTATGTATTCCCTTACCCAAGCAGACTGCTATATTAACAGTATATTAGCATGCTGATGACCTTCTGACTGCAAAAATAGAGTTCCTTAGCAGTATAAAATCAATCAATCAGTTTAGCATTCAGTTTAGCAGTCATTCTGAGCTGAAGTAATGTTCTGCAGGGGAGCTGGGGGCCCCACCCTGGGGTGGAAGCCGGGGTGCTCGGGTGAAACACAAGAATGGGTTAATTCATTGACAGCTCAGTGGGTGGCCTGACCATGATGGAGAGAGGAGGGCTATGCTGGTCCACTCACTGGGGTTTGGAATGGGGGTGGGAGTAGGGTGGTGGGACACCTGCTGGGGTGGGGGGCACTAGACCACCAGGGAAATAATTTTTATTCAGGGACTGGACTGGGGTCAGATTGGGGATGGTTGTCTCTCTTGATTTTGAAACAACTTAAACCAAGCAAATGTTTTACAGAAGGAGATGGGGATGGGGGGGGTGACTACTACTGACTGAACACTTTGGGTGAGGTGGAGGGGAAGGACTACTAGCCACCAGGGCATTTTTGGGGCAGTAATGGGGTGGGAGGATGGATTGCATTTGCAACCACTGGGGCAGGGTATTTTTTTTTTAGGTCCGGCGGTGGGTGATCCAGTGGGGGGAGGGACCGCTATCCACCAGGGCTAGTTGATGTTCTTGTGGGGTGGGTGGGTGGAGGGACCACTTGCCACCAGGGCTTTTTTGTGGCAACTGGGTGGGTGGTGATAGCAGGCAGAATTTCCACAAAAGTTCGGAAATGGATGTCCGAACTTCCACAGAAGCGAAAGTCAGACTTTCGCTTGAATTACTCCTGTGAAATTTATTTTTTTTGCAGATGGCTACTTCTAGTGCCATGAAGGCCTGTATTGTTTTCATACCTACTGTCTTTTTTTCAGTACATTTTTATTTAAGTTTAGAAAGAAACAAAACAAAGTTCCTTGTTGGGTAAACAATATGCTCTATCAGAGAATACAGATATAGATACAGTCCCACAGTATAGCACAGTGGGAATGTATATTAGTTCACATTATAGCACAGTGGGAATGCATACTGAGCTACATCAGTACATACAATATTCATGAGTACTTTCTATACTTCTAAGCTTTTCCTTAGATTCTCCACCCTCTGGGAGAAGTAGTAGGTTTTATTTCAAGCAGTGCCCTTCCCCGGAGGCCTAGGGTGCTGTACAAAAGTGCAAAAACTGCAGTCAATTAATAATTAAATAAACAGGCATATCATTATCATACATCAGCAGATCAAACACATAAAACTCATAAAAAAAATGCTGGAAGAGGTCTAAAGAAGAAGATTGATTGATCCCCAACGGTTTGATTGAAATTGAAGAAAAAGGTCCTCGGACACATCTTCAAAGGCTGCCACCCTGGGGACCTGTCTGAGAACCCATGGGAGCTAATTCAGTAAGAGTGGGCCTGCCACTTCTAAGGCCCTGCCTCCTGTGGTTTTCATCTTGTCACTCAGTGGAGCAAAGAGAGGGTGACCGCACATAAGGGTAGAGGACATCTAATGGGTAACCAAGACCCAAACCATGTAGCATGTTATAAGTTTGCGAACCAACTTTAAAGGTGAATCCTCACCTCCCCTGCAGTAATGTTGCAGGACTTATAGGTCCCAATAAGGAGAAACACAGTGAAATGAATTTCTTTTATGTATTTACTTTTTTGTAATTTCATTTTTTTTATCTGGTTGATCTTGCGACCCTCTGCCTATAATGTTTACCTACTACATGTCTCAGTGTTCCCCACAGCCAGCCCTCTGACATGACTGATGGACCGAGCCAAGGAGCACCTCTGTGTACCAAGAAAATCACTTAGAATGTATTTCTGTGAAGGAACTCCTGATTGTGCTTACTCTACCAGTACTGATCACACTAAGCTTCAGGCTGCATCTGCTTGTTCTGCTGGAGGACCCCTGATTGGGGGCCACATATTCAAACATTAGTGCAGATGGTAAGGGGTGGTAGCCTGTGTTAACTGCGTTTTACACCTGTTTTGTGGGTGGGGTCTATATTCAGAGTCCCTTGTAGTGTGGGCCAAACCCCTTATCACCCGAACACTAAAATAAATCACTGCCCATATTAAAGAAGGAGTCCACCCTGCATGTGAAGGCAGCGGCAATACTAGAGATTTGTGACAGTGATAAATGGCACCTAAAGGGGTGCTCCTGTTGGGGGATTCTATGATCAGGGGTATCAAATGGGATAGGGAGGGGGAAGCATGGCCAGTTAGAACAAAATGCTTCCCTGGACTAATGGTGCACAGGGCCAAGCACGAGGTATATCAGCTGGCAAAGGATTGTGGGGGTTCCCCAGACATACTGGTCCACCTGGGTACAAATGACATTGAGGGAAATAGTGAGCTAGAGATACAGGCAAGGTTCAGGGAGTTTGCCAGGGTCTGTAATGACATAGGGTGCACAATTTCCTTCTTGGAAATCCTGCCAGTGCCAAGGGCTAGTGGAGAACACAAAAGGAAGATTAGGGAGATAAACCAGTGGCTCAGGGAGTGGTGTGAGGCCAGAGGGTATGGGTTGATGGGGGATTGGGGGGGAGACCTGGGAGGATAAGGAGCTATATGCTAGAGATAGGCTCCATCTTAATTTGGAGGGGAGGAGAATCCTTAAGTTGAAAATAGAGGGGTTCATTGGTGAAAAGTGGGGTTTAAACTTGTGAAGGGGAGGGATGGGATAAAAGGCTGTCGAGGGGGGTCCAATAAAGGACGGACTCTGTCTCCAGCCCCCTGAGGAGCTGGAGGAATGCTGGAAAAGGCCAACTGGTAAAGTGCAGATCAGGGGAAAATGGAATCCCCATGGGAACACGAGCAGGGGAAATGGAAGTATAGGGAAAGGGTGGAGGGTAGTCCTGCTAATTGCCAGGAGCTTGGGCAATAAAATGCCAGAGCTCCAGGCGATGCTAACTGAGGGAGTGGTGGATGTGGCAGTGGTCACTGAGACCTGGGCCACTGCAGAACACAACTGGGACCTGAACCTGGAGGGTTACACTATGTTCAGGAAGGACAGGGGGGCAGGAAGGGGAGGAGGGGTAGCAATAATAGTCAAAAACTGCATTGGTATAGGGAGAGTAGAGAAGGCAGAGGGAACCGTGGAGGCGATTTGGGTCACCTTGATAACAAGGGGGGCCAAAGAGTGAAAATAGGAGTGGTGTATAGACCCCCTGTGCTGGCGGAGGAGCTGGAGGAGAGTCTGGTGGCAGATGTTGGGAGACACCGCAGATTGGATAGGTGAAGGGTGGTGGTGTTGGGGGACTTAAACATGCCAGGAACAGACTGGGAGACTATGACATCCTCGGTGGCCAGGGAACAGAGGTTGTTGGATGTCTTTCAAGACGCGTTCCTAACTCAGCAGGTGGGGGAACTGATCAGGGAGGTGCGGGTACTGGATGTGATCTTAGCAGACAGTGACCAGATTGGGGGCCTGGAGGTAAGGGACCCATTGGCAGGGAGTGACCATGCCATGGTCTGGTTCTGCCTGGACCTAGGAGGCGTAGAAGGCTGCACAAAGATGGAGATAACTGACTTCAGGGGGGTGGATTTTAAGGAAATGGGAAGGATCCTTAAGGAACATTTGGATGTGATTGGGTCAGACATGGATGCTGACAGTAGGTGGGAAATAATCAGGAGAGGGGTGCAGGATGCTACCAGCACCAGTGCCAGAGTAAGACGAAAATGCGGTAGGGCCCAAAAACCCTGCTGGTGGACTAGGGAGGTCCAGGAGGTGGTGCTGGAAAAGAAGGCAGCCTATAGGTAACTCAAGTGCTCAAGGAGTGAAAGGGATCGAGGGGAGTATGAACTGATGGCTAGAAGGGCCACTAGGGTGGTGAGGGTGGCTAAGGCAAGGAAGGAGCAGAACCTGGCCAGGGAAATTAGGAGCGGGAACAAGGGGTTCTTTAGATACATTGGGGAAAAACAAAGGGTGAAGGGGCAGATTAGCAGGAATAAAACAGGGAGACAGGCACAAGACCTGGGGAGCAGGCTGAGTTACTAAATGAGTACTTCACCTCAGTTTTCACCAAGGAAAATGGGGGTGCTGCATCACACATGGGAGGAGATAGTGATACTGAGGAGGGGGAACCCTTACCGATCGGCAGGTCTGGGGAGAGGGGGAGGCATCACTGGCAGGAGGGGGGAAGCTAAGCAGGGAGAAGAGGTAGCGAAGGTGGAAATCACAGCAGAGAGAGTGAGGGAAGCCCTCAGGTCCCTTAAGATGGCGAAAACACCGGGGCTGGATAAATTATATCCCAGAGTGCTGAAGGAACTTGCGGATGTCCTGGCAAAACCCCTTGCGGAACTTTTCACCATCTCTCTGAGGACAGGGTGGGTGCCCCAGGACTGGAAGGTGGCGCATATAGTGCCTATCCACAAGGGGGGATCAAGGGAGGTGGCAGGGAACTACAGGCCTATCAGCCTGACATCGGTGGTGGGCAAGGTGATGGAGGGCATTGTCAAGGAGAGGCTGGGGGGGGGACCTGGAAAAGTCAGGGTGCCTGGATAATAGACAGCATGGATTCGTCCCAGGGACATCATGTCAGACAAACCTTGTGGAGTTCTATGACTGGGTGATGAGTGCCTTGGACCTGGGTAGACCAGTGGACGTCCTCTTTCTAGACTTCAGCAAGGCATTTGACTCTGTTCCTCACGAGGGCCTGTTGGATAAGATGGGAGAAATGGGGGTGGGGAACCACATGATCAGATGGATAGACAATTGGCTCCAGGACCAGACCCAGAGGGTCATAGTTGGCGGGATATTCTCATCTCCAAGGAGGGTCATTAGTGGGGTCCAACAGGGATCAGTCCTTGGGCCCCTCCTGTTCAACGCCTACGTCTCTGACATAAGGACAGGTATTAGGAGTGAGATGAGTCTCTTTGCAGATGACTTAAAACTGGGGGTGGTGGTGGATGGGGAGAAGTGGAGGGTGGCCCTACAGGGGGAACTGGAGGCTCTGCAAAGATGGCCTAGAAAGTGGAAGCTGAGGTTCAATGTAGGGAAATGCAAGGTACTGCACCTGGGGGCCAGAAAACCGGGCCAAGTGTACACCCGGGGGCGGAGGGGAATCCTACAAGTCTTGATGGCTGAGAGGGACCTGGGGGGGTGGTGGTGGATGTCAAGATGAACAACTCGGAGGCTTGTAGGAGGGCAGCAGCCAAGGCCAACAGGATGCTGGGATGCATCGCTAGGGGGATCACCTCCAAATGGAGGGAAGTGATACTCCCTTTGTATAACTGCTTGGTGAGGCCACACCTTGAGAACTGCGTGCAGTTTTGGAGGCCACACTTAAAGAGGGACATTAAACTCCTGGAGAGGGTCCAGAGGAAGGCAACCAAACTGATTTGGGGCTTGAGGGACAGGACCTATGGGGAGAGGCCCAGAGAGCTAAATATGTACACATTGGAAGAGAGAAGGGACCAGGGGGACATGATAGAGGTCTTCAGGTGCATGAAGGGTGTAAATAGGGGAGGAGCAGTCAGGGTGTTTCGAAGGAAGGAGGAGGGGCAACTAGAGGGCATGGGTGGAAGCTGGAGGGGGGAAGATTCAGGGGAGAAAGGAGGAGGTGCTACTTCACTGAGAGGGTGGTGGAGCCATGGAATGCACTGCCCTGGGGGCTGGTGGAGGGGTTCGAGAGGGGTGGAACAGGTACAGGGGAAGGATTCTGGAAGCAAAATCCAGTGCAGCGAGAATATCCAGAACTGGGAAGGGAGAAGCCAGAGAAGGTGAGGGGGGGTATCAAGGTCAGCTCCCAGGGTGGGGGCTGATCAAACAAGCAGACATGAAAGACCATTAGGCCTATTCTGCTGGCATTTTAGTATGTTAGTATGTTAATATTGTCTTTACAAATCGAGTCTTAAATGAGTACAAAGGCCTGGTGGTGAAATGGGTCTACTGCAGCTATCTGCCCCCTCCAAACCTCCAAACACCAGTCCAGAGAAAACAAAGTGCAGAAGCCCAATGCACAATGACTGAAACATGATGGGAGAACTGGAATATCAATATCATTGCTCTTCAACAAAGGTATGCACATTTTTTTAATCATTTACTTACAGTAAATTAAGCAGGATACTACGGGCTCTATATCAACTTGTTTACATTTTAAGTAACATGCAGGAATGATAATTTTTATGCAGATATAGGAGTTTGAGACTGACCATATAAAGCTGTTTTCAGTTTGATTCTAAAAAGTGTTATATTTTGGTCCTTCTCTTATTGACACTCATGCATTGTGGCAGATCGAAGTCTGCAATACCTCCCTTGAAGAAAACATTTAACATCTTTCAAGCACATTGAAAAAGGTATGAAATCCTGGGATTTATGCATCTGGACTTACCGTGACTCTGGACACAGGAGGTGAGCACCATTTTATTGTCTTAATACTGGCAACTTTCTTGGGAGAAGCACAGCCACTTTGAGGTGTGGATTACTGCCTGATAACAGCACTTCCTTGCTCAATGAAAAATTCCAGGTGCGAAAGGTGGTACTCTAGCTATATATATATATATATATATATACATATAAAATACCATTGGTCACATGACCTGATATCAGGGTGCTGAGATTGGGCAAAACACTTTGATTTATTATTAATGCATTATTCATATATTAGGCCATTGGACCAGATGTTACAAGATAAAGCTGTGTCACGATATACTTTAGGTTTTCGGACACTATTTGGATACAAAATAAGTTTAAGGTAAAATGTTACTCCATACTTTTTCAGCCTATTAATGACTCTTACATATTTAAGGTTAAAAATACTGCTTCGGACTGGGATGTGACTGTTAAGTGAATTGTAATGTCGGCATTTACTTTACAGTCAAAGCCCAGTCCTAAACAGCTTTTAACCTCACATATCCATTCAGTAACAGTACTTTTAACCTTAAATATATACGAATCATGCATAAGTAGTAAAAGTAAACTGCTAAAAAGCAGTCCTTGACCATCATCCAGACTGCTATGACTGCTATGAAAACAGTTGTCTTAGGCTTCTGATTTAAATATTTCATGTTATAGGCAGGCTAACATAAGGCTTTGTACTGCAAAGGCCATCAAGATGACCATTATTGACAGAATTCACTGTTAACATGGCAGAACAGTCTGAATGGCAATTCCATGCTATTTTCATGCTAAAATACTGCTAAGGTGAAAATAGTCTGACTGCTATTCGAAGGTTAGGTGAATGTCTTCCATTTTTGTAAGGGTTGGAAAAATGATATTCCCAATCCACAACCCAGGTAAGAGTTGTTCTTTTCTATGTTCACCCTTCTGCTTGCATGCAAAGTGGACATTTTGGTATGGGAGTGAGTTTAGAGAGGTATCTCACTTTTGGTCTATTGCAAGGCAGTCTGCAAGGTGCTTGTTGGTGTCAGACCAGTCATCAGCCAGGCTGACGATGACACTGTTCTGGTCTTGCCGGGTGAAAACCTCATGTAGTTCAAAGGAAAGAGCCGGTCCAATCATAGGGCATAACACTGCCCAGTGAGCAGAGCTGATCAGCATCCAGATCAGCCTGCTGTGGTTCCCCAATATAACCTGAAATAAAGAAAACATCCTCAGTCCCTCCCTCCTCCCTCCCTCCCTTATTAACTTTGCAACGCCAGGGCAACCAATCCACAGTGCCAGCTACTACCCCTACCTCATCCATTTTTACTATGAGACATGGGGAAGCCCACCCCAGGTGTAGACAAATATCAGAAAATGTCCCTCAATCCCTTTCATGCCTTGTTTTTAATTTCCAACACCAGTGTGCCAATTTCTGGTGCTGGCATCTACCCCTACCCTACCCATTTTCATTGTATGACACTGGAGAGCCCACCCCCACTGCCAGATAATATAACATTGACACTGGTGTGCCCAATCCACAGTGTTTTTTGTCTTTTTCTGATGAAAATGTTATTGTATTTTATAAGAGAAAATTTACAAACCGGACCGCCAAGTATAAGCAAAGGAGAAAACCGACCTAGCCGGGGAGACCCCTTGGAGATACAACTCTAAGCGAGGTCCAACAATCCAGCTAAGAAACAGTTCCATATATGAAATCCTGCATAATGGTTAGCAAAATTAATTGCAGGGTATGATAACAAGAACAAGCATATCTGGTAAAACTACAACAGTTAAAGTCAAAGTATGTGTCTTCATAAGTGGAAAATGGCTTAAAGGAAGCATTAAACAACGACAAAGGAGCATTGACTGTGCAGGTGGGGGGAAGGAGAGGTACAAGCACTTAAAAAGACAGTCAGTGAATTATTTATAAGCGGGGAAGTTAGATACGTAGGTTCTGCATAGTTGTATCCACGGGGGATTTTATGAACGTTATCTGCTTTGAATTTGTTTTTGATCTCACTATTTTCATTATGTAATGAATTTACTTTTTTAAATGTAATACAAAACAGTTTTTGTTTTTAATGATTTGTTGTACCCTAATCATTTTTTGATGGAAATCCATTCTCTGAGTTTTTGTTTTCATTAGACTCCCAATTTTGATTTATATTCAATACTTCATCCTTATTTAACAGTTCTTCCAAGTTTGAGGGGGAACAGTTTTCCTATTCACAGTTTTTTTTTCTTGTTTATCATTTACGTCATTTTTTAATGCTTCCCTTTCTTTTGATTTTATTAAGCCTGTGTTTTTTTTTCCTTTTCCTTTTTATTTTACACCTTCATTTCCTGTTTCTTCTTATTTTTCTGTTTTAGTGTTTTCTACCTTGTTCACTGGTGTGTCTGGGATGTTTATAATTATATTGCTATCAAAAGGTGGAGGCAAATTAGTTTGAATACACTTATTTGCTCTCAATGGCTGGTTTTCAGTTTCATTATCAGAATTCTTTGTTTCTTGATGAATGAATCATTCTCATCTATTGAGTAATTCTGTGTCACATTTTCTTCTAACAGATCTTTCACCATGCATTTATTTTTCATTAATTAGCTCTGATCTGAAACACTTCTTCCCTGAGAATCCATAGGGTTTTAAGAATTACAATGTTTGCATTATAAGGTTTTGTTATGTAATCCAAGAGTTCCTTTGAGAGTACCATTGCTACCAGCTCAGCATTTATTCTCTGAGGAATAAAATCATTTGATTTATCTGCAACTTCCGTGTGATCTTGTTCTCTCGTGTTTTTATCTGTTAAGGGCTCCCAACTAATTCTGGGGAGGAAAAATCTCTCATTTCAGTTGAAGTTTGTAAGGAATCCTGTTTACCACTTATTATCTTATTTTGAGACATGTCTCCTTCATTATTCCTTATAAGGATTTTAATGCATTAATTCTAGTACCAAGATCATTTGTAACTTCCAGTAGGTTTAAACTATTAGCTATAGAAATGTTTAAGAATTGTGAGATCAGTCTAACTGGATTGGTTAGATTGGCAGATCCTTGATTTATCACAAAAGTTGAATTACAGTACATTCAAAACAGGAATCAAGAGAATGATTCTCTTGAACTGTAATTATACCCTCTGTTGGTAATTGGTTTAACTTGGATTTCATTTCACTTTTATGACTTTATTCCCCTAAAATCATAATTTGAAGATACTTTTCTGTGAGAGCAGAACAATGTCTGTGCAGGATGGATGTGAGGTGGAGCAATTTGCTTTCCAGTTCCATTTCTGTACAGTCTGGATCTCCCTGTGTTTCTAATATTGCAAATGAGAGGAACCACTGAAACACACAAAGAAGCATAACATTTTGTAAACAAGCATTTGTCAATGCTGAATGTTGGCTTGCTGGCACTGGCATTGGCATTGATAGTGGAGGAGTTAGAAATGCAAAATAGGAATGGCAGTGAAGTATTGAAGTAATGCCAACACCCTCCCCAGAGACTGAAAGGAGTTGGGAGTGTGGCTTTGGGTAGGCCATAAGGCTGACGCTATTCCACCTCACCCCACCCTGCAGACAGCGACAGGTGTCAGGGTGTGCATTGGGGTCTTAGGCCTTTATGCTCTCCCCATTTCATAAGGAAATCAGCTGAGATGGGTGCAATATAGGAGAATGGGGTGAACGTTAGGGTGACGGAAGCCAAGGTACACCTCAATGCCTGTCAGTGGCTGTAGGGTGGGGGGTGGGGGTAGAATTCTGCAAACATTATGGCAGATAAACCTAAGTTATGTCCCCGATGCCTGTCAGTCTGTACAGGGGATGTGTGTATATGGCTGTAAACCTTAACGCCCTGGGCGTTTGTTGGTATTTTCACTCCAAATTTTCAACAGTGGCTTTTTGGGACCCCATCTCATAAACAGTGGTGCTATCATTTTGTTACTCAATCCTGAAAGGTGATTTCACACAGCAACTGCGCCTTTGGGAGCCACAGGTGTGGAAACACATTTTGATCAGGATGCGAAAAATGACAGCTGTATTTTTCATGAGCAGGTTTAAAAAAAATGCCAATGTTGAAAATCTGGAGAGAAAACTTACGAGCGTGCATAGATGCTGTGCACTGCATGCCCATAATGCGGTCATTTTTGGGATTTGTTTTACCAAATTTTCAACATGGGCAGTTTGGGACCTCTCCTCATGAACAGTGGCACTGTGATTTAGTGACTGTCCGGAAAGTTGATTTTGCACAGTGACCGCACCCATTGTGCACCACAGGTGAGTAAACGCATTTTAGGCAGGATGTGAAAAATGACAGCTGCACTGCTCATAAGGAAGTGTGCAAAAATGGCAATGCCGAAAATCTGGAGTGAAAATATTAAAAATTCTCGAAGTTACAAGCGTGCATGGAAACTGCATAACGCACGCTCGTGACAGTAATTTTTTGGAATTTTTTCACAAAATTTTCAACATGGGCATTTTGGGACCTCCCCTCATGAACAGTGTAACTGTGATTTTCTTAATCTTTTCTGAACATTGATTTCCCACAGTAATCGTGCCGTTGTGTGCCACATGTGCAAAAACACATTTAGGGCAGGATGTAAAAAATGTCAGCTGTACTGTTCATAAGGAGATGTGAAAAAATGGTAGTGTTGAAAATCTGGAATGAAAATATTAAACATTCTCAAAATTATGAGCGTACGTGGAAATTGCACAACACATGCTTGTATCAGTCATTTTTTGGAATTTTTTTACCAAATTTGCAACATAGGTTTTTTGGGAGCCCACCTCATGAACATTGACACTGTCATTTCGTTAATCAGTCCCAAAAGGTGATTCCATACAGCAATCGGGAAATTACCTTTCGGAACTGAATAACAAAATGACAGTGACTGAATTCATGAGGTGGGGTCACAATAACCCCATGTTGAAAATATGGAGCCAAAAGTTGAAAAAAATGGCTGAGATATCCACCTAAGTTGAAACCCCGCTATTTATGCCATTATACAGCTAACCAGAATTTCTTCAGTTCAAGGACAGCTTTGAAGAGTGCAGATGTGTTCCCGCTCCACCCAAGATCACCTTGCCGGCCTCCAGAGGTAAGTATGGGGTGAGAGGGGGTGTGGGGAGGTGAGGTGCCCAGAGGGTGGGTGCGGGTTGGGGGAAGGAGTGCCGTGGACAATGAGGGACATTTTTCTTGTTTTGCAGAGGGAAAAAAAAAAACTTTGGGGGAAGGTTTCTGTTTTTACAGGTGACACTAAGACATTTGGTAACACTGGGGTGGACTCCCAGTGTGTCACCTGTTTTTTTTGAGGGGGACTGGAGCCGACGGGGATTGGGGACCCCATCACCAAATAAAGCGTGTCTGTGTTGTGGGGGCTGATGCTGAATGGGAATGGGCACCCCTGTCAGCAGACAAATAAAACAGGGGGAGCATTATGCCAACGGGGATTGGGCACCCCCATCAGCAAACAAATTGAACTGGGGAGGGGGCATGCTAACAGGGGGATTGGGCACCCCTGAAGTCGGCTTTCTAGTGATTGTGAGAGGTGGACAGTGAGAGCCGCCTCCGTGTTTATCGAAATGTTTCACCAGAAATGGCACATAATTGGTGTGTGTCAGATCTGCTGCTGCAATGATGAGCCTGTCTCTCATTGCAGCGGCTGAATTCTTTCAAGTTGGTGTCACTCTCTGAAACTGCTGTCATCGGCAGCATGCTCACTGGTTGGCAGCTGAGGGACACACCATCTAAAGCTTCCCCTGGATTCGCCACAACACTGACACACCTTTGAAAGTGCTAGTACAATGCTATTGCTGCAAAAGTTGCTTGCGCATGCATGCAAGCAAACATTAAAATGAACATACAAAATCACACATGCCCACACAATGCAAAGCATCATGGGCTGCATATGCAAATCACCACAGAATGTTATGCTGGTCCAACTTTGGTCCAGTTGGACCAGCATAACATTCTGTGGTGATTTGCATATGCAGCCCATGATGCTTTGCATTGTGTGGGCATGTGTAATTTTGTATTTTCTTGAAACTTGGCTTCCCAGCCAAATGCCCTTTGGGGTAACCCTTGCCTCAGTGTTTGCGCACAGAGGTTCTTTGTCTATTAAAATGAGCACCTTGATAGATAGATAGATAGATAGATAGATAGATAGATAGATAGATAGATAGATAGATTTACAGACAGACAGACACACAGACAGACAGACAGACAGACAGACAGATAGATAGATAGATAGATAGATAGGTAGATATTTTTGTAGCCTCCTTCCTGGAGGCTCAGAGTGCTGCACAAATTCATAACAACAAATTAGAAAAAGATTAGCAGACACATTGCAGAGTAGATAAATAACCACAAAAAAATCAACATAAAATAAAACACTAATACATCACAGATCTATCTATCAATACAATAAAAAGAGCAAAATTTCAGCTATGAAGGCCAAAGGCCTGACCAAACAGAAACGCTTTTATGCCCTTTTTAAAGGTTTCCACTGAGGGTGCCTCTTTCAAACAATTAGGCATTGAGTTCCACAGAGCTGGTGTGGTAACCAAAAACCCCTGTCACCTGACTGCTGCAACCTAGCCCTGGGAACCACTAGGAGGCAACCCTTGGAAGAATGGAGAGGGTAAGTCGGGCAATAAGGAACCAGGAGGTCTTGCAGGCAGCTGGGTCCCTGACCGTGTAGGGCTATAGTTACCAAGTTGCTTATTGCCTCCCCATGTAATGGGACTATGTCCACTACCCTCCAGTTATTTGGAACTACCCCGGTCTGATTGGAGCAACTGAATAGCCCTACAAGGAGTTCAGATAGTTGCATTGCAAATTCCTTGAGCACCCTCAGATGCATCCCCTCTGACTTGGGCTTTATTTATCTTTAGGGCTGCTAGGCTTTTCTGAACACTTTCACTGGTAAATACTTGCTACCTCATCTCTGAGAGCCCCCCTGACAGCCACATTAATCAGCTGGTGGCAAATGAAAATATAGAAACATAGAAGCATAGAATTTGATGGCAAATAAGGACCACTTGGCCCATCCAGTCTGACCATTTCTTCCTACAGGAAAGTCAAAAAGGTATTTGAGCACCCACCAAAAAGCCAATAGCCACAATGATGGTTAGATTATTCCATCAATTTTAATGTTTAAAAAAGCAGCAAATTACACTGCGCAGGACCAGTTGTAAAACCGTAGTACATCAACAAATGCTTACGTTTCGCAAGGTAATCCTTGCTTCATCAGAGCTTCCTACCTATACTATTATATCCGACCATGCCTGATCTACAGTTCTTTCTTCCTCCTTCTTTCCTTTCCATGAAGATTCCTTTGTGCTTATCCCATGCATTCTTGAACCCCACCACTATTTTTGCCCCCACCACCTCTGCTGGAAAGCTGTTCCAGGAATCTACCACTCTGTGAAAAAGTACTTCCTCATATCTCTCCTGAATCTACCCTCCTTCAGCTTCGTAGCATATTCCCTCATCCTTGAGCACCCCTTCCTCCGAAAAGTATTCCCCTCCTCTACCTTATTTACCTCTGTGAGGAATTTAAAGGTCTCTATCATATCTCCCCTTCCCTTCTCTGTTCCAGGGTGTTCATATTGAGATCCTTTAGTCTCTCCTCATAGGGCTTTTGATGCAGACACTGCACCATTTTAGTTGACCTCCTCTGGACTACCTCCACTGTATGTCCTTCCAGAGATGTGGTCTCCAGAACTGGACATAATACTCTGGGTGGGGTCTTACCAGTGATCTATTGAGAGGAAACACCACCTCCCTCTTTCTGCTGGTAATACCCCTTCTTATGCACTCCAGCATCCCACTTGCCCTCCCTATTGCCTTGTTGCACTGTCTGGCCACCTTTAAGTCATCCAGTATGATTACCCCCAGGTCTCTTGCTTGCTGGCCATCAATACCACTCCACCCATTTTGTACCCCACCCCTTGGTTTCTGTGCCCTAAGTGCATTATTTTGCATTTTTTTCATTGAAACTCTGCTGCCATACCCTTGACAACTCCTCTAGTTTTCTCAGTTCTCTGCTCATCCTTTTCACCTCTTCCTCTGGAGTGTTCACCCCACTGCAGATTTTGACGTCATCTGCAAAGAGGCAGATCTTCCTTCCAGCTCCTCTGTGATGTCACTTACAAAGACATTAAAGAGGACCAGTTCAAACACTGATGCTGATTCACCCTTCTGGTCAACCTCCCTTCCTTGGAGTGAACTCCACTTGCCACCACACTCTGTCATCTATCCCCTAACCAGTTTCTTATCCAGTTTACTATCTTTGGACCCACTGCTAGGCTATCCAGCTTACCTACTAGTCTCCTATGTGGAGCAGTGTCAAACACTTTACTGAAATCTGGGTAGGCCACATCCACTACTCCACAATGATCTAGTTCCTTGGCCACCCTGCCAAAGAAATCCATCAGATTCATTTGACATGACCACCCCCTTGTGAAACCATGCTGCCTTGGATCTTGTAACTCACTGGATTCAACATATTCCACAATCCTTTACTCAAGCAGTGATTCCATTAATTTTCCCACCTCTGATGTCAGGCTGACTAACCTATAATTACCAGCCTCCTTCTTGCTGCCACTTTTGTGTAGTGAGACTACACCCACCCTCCTCCAGTCCTCCGGAACCACTCCCGTTTCCAGTGAGCTGTTAAATAGAACTGTCAGAGGTACAGCCGGTATTTCCCAGAGCTCCATCAATACCCTTGAGTGCATACCATCTAGCCCCATTGCTTAGCCCACCTTCAGATTAGCAAGTCCTCTCAGAACTCTCACCTCCAAAAAAGGACTAGTGTCCACCTCCCTCCCTCCAAAGCTTTTGTTACTTTTCGTGGCACCTCTTCTTGTCATGCCTCTGTGAACACTGAACAAAAGTACTTGTTCAGGTTGTCTGCCTTTTCCTGGTGCCCCTCTGCACAGTCCACCCTTCCTTTTTAACTTTACAGTCCCAACCCTGATATTCCTCTTTTCACTTACATGTCTAAAACACGTCTTGTTCCCTTTTGCTATCTCCTTGGCCATTGTTTCTTCTGCTTGTGCCTTTGTGCTCCTTACTGCTTTCCCTGCTTCCCTGTTTCCCCCAATACACCTCCCTATCCTCCTCCCTCTGCATCTCCTTAAACCTTTTGAATGCTACCCTTTTAGCTTTTTTCCTTTCAGACACCTATTTCGATACTAACAATGGTCTCTTTTTCCTCTTACTTTTGCTCCTTTGTTTGATGCAGAGGTTTGTTGCCTTTACTATGCTCCCTTTTAGATTTGCCCACTGATCCTTTACTCCCTCCTAGGCCATGGTCCCACTACCAGGCTATTACTGAAGCATTCACCCATCTTCATAAAATCTGCCCTCCTGAAGTCCAGGATCATCACCCTTGTGTGGCTCAATTGTGCAGCTATCCTTATGTTGAACCACACCATATGGTGATCACTGGTCCCCAGGTGGCCTCCCACCTTGATAGCCACACTACTGTCCCTGTTAGTGAGTACCAGGTCCAGTATTGCCCTCCAAGGAGTGGGTTCACTGACTAGTTGCCTAATGAATGCCCCTGCAGAGAGTCCAGGATGTCCCTACTTCTAGCTGAAGCCACTGCTGGGAGGCTCCAATCTACATCTGGCAGGTTGAAGTTCCCCACCAGCAGCACCTCCCCCTTTTCTACCCTCTTGCCAATGGCTTCCAACAGTACCTTATCTAATTCTTCTTTTTGTGCTAGAGGTCTGTAGATCACTCCAGCATGAACAGTGGCTCCATTCCCAGTCTACAGGGTGACCCACAGTACCCCTTCCTTCCCCTGTATTCTCCGTATCTCCATGGCTTTTATGCTTTCCCTCACATAAAGCACAACATTGCCTTTTTTCCATCCCATCCCATCCAGTACTTCCTGAATAGAGTATAGCCCTGTATGGCCCTGTCTCAGTCATGGTTTTTAGTGCACCATGACTCAGTAATGGCCACAATATCCAGGTCAGCTTCTACTATGATGGCCTCTGGGTCCAGAATCTTATTTCCTAAACTTCAAACATTCACACACACATGGTCTTTCAGATTTTGTTTCCACTCTGCATGTTGCCCCCTTTTTTCCTTTTTGCCCTCCCTCCTTCCCACCTGTCTTTTTAATGCTCCCATTCCTTTCCCCATTTACCTCTACTACCTGCTCCCTTTATTAATTTTCACCCTGGGGGATTCCTCTCCCCCGGGGTCTCCTTACTCTCTACTGCCCTGTGGAAAAGGCATCATTGGGGCCTTATAGCTGTGATCCCGGGATGGATGAAGGAGCCTGAGATGGCTCATGACCCATGATCCATTTGGGGAGAGTCCTGAAAAAACTGCCCTGCATGTGTCTAGACTGTTGACTGAATACCTGGAAGAAAGTCTTATCTTTTCACCACCCAACCAATTGGCTAGTGGCAAATGGATGACTGGCAGCTCCTGTAGCCTTGTGGGAACAGTGTCTTCAAGGGCTTTTGGATGGGGTTCTTGGATCCAAAAGGGATGTTCTTTCTTTCTTTTTTCCTTTTTTATTTTATACTTGTAGGCATAATGAGCTTATCTGCCCATTTTCACATGCGACAAGTTAACATGTATACAAAACATAAATACAATATTCACATACAGATAGATGAAACACAAAATAGTCATATAATAAATAAGTCCCAGAACAACATCTGCAATTGTCATCATAAATTCACATAAAGCAATTGCATTCATCATTATCAAGAAGCCAGGTACATAACAATTTTTGTAAAACTATACAGTGATATACAATTTTTGATATGAGAGGGGAGAGAGTTAAAATGGTAAGGAGCAGTAAATAGGAATGACTTCTGACCAACAGATTTCCTAAAAAAAGGTGTTACAAAATTTAATTTATTTTGAGACCAGGTTCCATGCAAATTTAAGGCTCTAGGAAAAAGGACAATAATAGAAGGAGGTAAGAGGCACAAAACACACTTAAACAAAAACATTGAAGATTTAAAGAAACTCCTTTTGGATAGAGACAGACAACTTGAGATCTTATATAAATCACATAAGTGGGTGTTAAAAGGAGATCCCGTAAGAAATCTCAGGATACAGTTATAAGTAACTGTAAGTCTGTCCAATATAGAATTTGTAGTATCTGTATAAATGTTAATGCCATAGTCTAAAAGTTTGAATAAAAAATTGTAGGTCAATAACTTTCCAGACTCCTTAGTTAAGAATGGGCGTATCCTATACAGCATCCCTAATAGTTGATGAAGAATGTTACATAAATAGTTAACATGAAATTCAAAGGGTAAATGTGAATCAAGGTAAATACCAATGTATTTAAATGTATTAACCCTTTCAATGCTACCATCATTAAGATCCACCGCTGTTACCATTGGGGGAGGGGGTTCCATCCTGGGCCTAGCGAAAATCATTAACATAATCTTCTTTGAATTCAGCACTATACGTCTAGATAGAAGCCAGTATGGAAATGAAATGAAATCTTCCTGAACAATCTTTATTGCTAAAGAATGATTATCAGTGATGCTATACAGAACTGCATCATCAGCATAAAGGGACATGAAACAATGACAGCAATTTGAAGGTGCAGAATTCATGAAGAGTGAGAAAATCATTGGGCCCAGGGTGGAACCCTGTGTAAACCCACAATAATTATCAACAAAACCAGATGAAACACCACTAATCAAAGTGCAATGACTCCTATTCCACAGATAATTTGAAAACCATGAAATAACTGAAGAAGAAAAATGAAAATCAGTCAAAACAGAGGAAAGTATATCATATTTAACTAGGTCAAAAGGCTTGGTGAGATCCACAAATATGGCTGCAACAGAGTGCCCATTGTCTAGGGCACTCTGTATGTGGCCAGTGAACCCTACCACGGCTGTCTCTGTGTTATACTTTTGCTTGAAACCATGTTGCACCTCAGAAAGTACGCAGTGTTTGTCCAAAAACTTAGTAGTCTGATTCAAAATGATTTTTTCTAAAACTTTTGAGAGTTGGGCAAGGAAGGAAATAGGATGATAATTAGAAATAATAGAGGAATTACCTCCTTTTGGTACTGTATGGGCTTAATAACTGCTTTTTTCCATGTAGCAGGAAAGCAACCAGTTTGCATTGATAAGTTAAACAAAACTGACAAAGGAGATACAAAGAAATTTATCCCAAATTTGATCAATCTATAATCAATATTATCAGAAACTAAATTTGGCCTAGGGTTTAATTTAAGAATATATTCCCTGACCCGAGTGGGAGATGCCTCACTAAAATGAAATGAAGGGTGAGGTTCAAAATTATCATCAGTGACCGAAACAACCTGAACAGGAAACTGGGGAAACCTAACGTTGTTGAGATTTCGCAAAAATTCATTAAAGGCTTGAGCAACTTGTTGGAGTTCACTTAAAGTATCTCCATCCAATTTTAGAATAATAGGGGAATCACTAGGTTCTTTCTCCAGATGATCTTTAAGGATGTTAAATGGGGATGGAGAAAGAATCTCAGATTTAGAAGTGGGTAGCCATCTGGGAACAAGCGACCACCAAACAGTGTGGTTCACGATAAACACAGCCATAAAATCAAGCCATACAAAAGCAAGAGTATTGGACTTTAGGAGGGCTGACTTTGGGAAAATGAGAGAGTGCCTCAGAAAAGCACTAGCAAACAGGCAAGAAGGAGGAGTGGAGGAACAATGGGGAATAATCAAAACAGCCGTCACAGAGGCAACAAGCCTTTGTGTAAAGCAAATCAATAAAACACAATGAAGGAAAAAACCACTATGGTTCTCAAAAGAGGTGGCAGGGAAGGTTAAGGAGAAAAGGATAGCATTCAGGAAATATGAGGAAACACAGAAGTAGCAGGACAGAGAACTTTATCAGTTAAAGCAGAAAGAGGCTGGGAAGGCAATCAGAATAGCAAAGGCCCAAACCAAGGAAAGGATAGCCAATTCTGTTAAGAAGGGGGATAAGACCTTTTATAGGTACATTAGGGAGGCGAAGAAAGACCAAGAGAGGATACTGAGGCTTAATAAAGGGAGGAATGTGGGTGAGGGTGACAGTGAAAAAGCAGGGATACTGAATGAATATTTCTGCTCAGTATTCACAAGGAAGAGGAGGAGGTACCGAAACCAAACAAGAGAAACACTCTGAAGACGGGGGTCGATACCAGTCCATTTACAGAAGAAAAGGTTCTGAAAGAACTAATAAAATTGAAGGTGGATAAAGCAATGGGGCCTGATGGGATTCACCCAATAATTCTAAAAGAACTAAGGGTAGAACTAGTGACACTGCTGACTACCCTCTTTAACAAATCATGGGAGGATGGGGTGGTACCCGAGGACTGGAGGATGGCAGATGTGATTCCTCTTCACAAAAGTGGGAGCAGGACAGAGGCAGGAAACTACAGACCAGTTAGTTTGACCTCAGTGGTAGGGAAAATGATGGAATCACTTCTGAAGGAAAGAATTGTTGAGTACCTAGAGACTAGTGGGGCACAGGACCCAAGGCAGCATGGATTCACGATGGGAAGGTCATGTCAGACGAATCTAATAGATTTCTTTGACTGGGTGACCAAAGCAGTAGACCAGGGAGGGGCTGTGGACATGGCCTGCCTAGATTTTAGCAAGGCATTTGATACAGTCCCACACAAAAGATTAATACACAAGTTAGCCAGCCTTGGAGTGGGTCCCACGGTGGTAGCCTGGATAAAAAATTGGCTAGACAACAGGATGTAAAGGGTAGTAGTAAATGGAGTACACAGTGAAGAAAGGAGAGTTACTAGCGGGGTACTGCAGGGTTCAGTACTGGGACCAGTCCTTTTTAATGTCTTTATAAGTGACATTGCAGAGGAACTGGAAGGAAAAGTATGTCTCTTTGCAGACGACACAAAGATCTGCAACAGGGTTGATTAACAAGATGGAGTGGAAAGGATGAGAAGGGATTTGACAAGGTTGGAGGAATGGGCAAATGTATGGCAGCTCAGATTCAATGCAAAGAAGTGCAAGGTAATGCACATGGGAAACAAAAACCCAGGGGAAGCGTACACAATGGGGGGTGAGATACTGACAACAGTAAAAATGGAAAAGGACCTGGGGATAATTATATCAGATGACCTAAAGGTGGGCAAGCAATGTGAGAAGGCAGTAAGGAAGGCTGGGGGGGATACTGGGATGCATAGGAAGAGACATCAATAGTAGAAAACAGGAAGCTGTTATCCCTCTGTACAGACAGTTGGTGAGACCCCATCTGGAGTACTGTATGCAGTTCTGGAGACCCCATCTCCGCAAAGACATAGACAGAGTGGAGGCTGTCCAGAGGAGGGCAACAAAAAGGGGGCAGGGTCTGCACCAGAAGACATACGAAGAAAGACTAAAGCAGCTTAACATGTATACCCTTCAGGAAAGAAGGGAGAGAGGGGACATGATAGAAACTTTCAAGTACCTCAAGGGAATCAACAAAGTCCAAGAGGTAGCATCTTTCAGAAAAAGAGATGTGCAAGAATAAGGGGCACAATTTGAAGATAGAGGGACGGCTCAGAGAGTAATGTGAAATATTTTTCACAGAGAGGGTTGTGGATGCATAGAACAGCCTCCCTGAGGAGGTCGTGGAGTCAAGAACAGTGGAGGAATTCAAGAATGCATGGGGCAGACATAAGGCAGTCCTAGGTGGGGGGTAGAAGGAAGTAAGCTGTTGGTTAGGATCTGCAGCTTATCTGTTAGGTAGGAAAATGGGCAGACTAGGTGGGCCAAGTGGTCCTTATCTGCTGTCAAATTCTATGTTTCTATGTTTCATGTCTGTCTAGAGTTACCCAGGGACTTACCTTGGAGGGAAACAAAATATTGTATTTTAGCTCTCCTAGTGTAAGTTTTACATTTATTGTGTAATATCTTATAATTTTGCAAATAAATATTATCCCTAGTAATCTTATACTTCTACCACACCTTATTCCTAACTCTAAAAACCTTCAATAGGTCTGGGGTAATCCATTTTTGTCTGTTGGCTCTAACCATGACCCTTCTCATAGGAGCCACCTTGTCACAAATTGTAGTAAACAAGCTACTAAAAACTTCCAAGAATAGACTGACATCCTTAATTAAATCTAACCTGCACCAATCCATGAGCTGACAAGTCTGATTAACACTCTGGGTACTGAATTTATTGAAGTTCCTAAATTCAATGAAGGTGGGTGATCCCAATTTAGACCTAGCTGACCACTCACAGTAAATAGGACTGTGATCACTGATGGCATCAGGCAAAACCCTCACAGTTATAATTTTGTTATTAATAGGGGCTATCAGCCAATCTAAGGTGGTTCCACCATCTGTTTTAGGACTGTGCCTGGTGACATCAGAGATCAACTGAGAGAGGTCTTGATCCAAGAGAAGCTCTTGAACACCTTCCTTAAACTTAAAACCCCAGTTTTTATTAAAATTCCCCAAGAGTACCTATTCATGATTGGGGGGCAAATAATTCTTAACATCCATAATCAGTTTCCAATCATCATTAAAACAATGTAGGGGTATGTAAATTGTACTCAAACTCAGATGTTTTTTTTTGTCCCAAAACAAGATCAATGGTTAACAGGTCCCAATAAGAGTCAGAATAAACTAAATCCAACATTGTGATATTAAAATGGGATTTAGAATAAATAAGTACCCCAACCCCTCTTCTAGAGTCCCCACAGCCCATTCTAAGTAAGTTATAACCGGGCAAAGAAATCTCAGTATCAGAAATATTATTTTTAAGCCAAGTTTCAGAGAGGGGTTCTGATGGCTCACAACCCCTGATCCAGTTGGAGAGATCCCTGTGAAAGTTGTCTTGCGAGTGGAGGGAGACTGCGAAGTAAATACCTAGAAGAAAGCCTTATCTTTTCACCACTCAATCAATAGGCTAGTGGGAAACTGATTATTTGTAGCTCCTGTGGCCTCATGGAAATGGTGTCTTCAGGGGCTTGCAGCTGGGGTTTCAGGATCAAGTAGGGATCCTCAAAAATCTCACAACCCCTGATCCTGTTGGAGACAGTCCTGTGAAAGCTGTCCTGTAGGTAGAGATGCTGCTAAGACAATGCAAGAAAGAAATACCCACCTCCTCACAGTTCACCCAATCAGCTGGTGGCAAATGGATGACTGACAGCTCCTGTGGCCTTGTGTAAGTAGTGTCTTCAGGGACATGTGGCTGGGATCCCAGGATCCAAGAGGGAACCTCTGAAGTGCTGACAAAACTACTGGCTGCCCTTTTTAATGAATCACTGGGGGGGGGGAGGTACATGAGGACTGGAGGAGGGCTGATGTGGTCCCTCTCAACAAGAGTGGAAGCAAAGAGGAGGCAGGCAATTACAGGCATGTAAGCCTGACCTCAGTAGTGGGGAAACTGATGGAATCCTTACTTAAGTAGAGGATTGTGAAGTTTCTGGAGGATAGCAGGGCACAGGATCCAAGGCAGCATGGATTCTTAGCAGGAAGGTCCTGTCAGACAGATCTTATAGATATCTTTGACTGGGTCACCCTCTGATAGCTCATAACCCCTGATGCAGCTGGACAGAGTCCTAGCAGAGCTGTCCAAAGAGAAGGCAGAAGGGCTATTGAGTGAATATTCAGAAGAAAGTCCTGCCTCCTTGCTGCCCAACCCATTACCTGATGGAAATGGGATGATTGTCAGCTCCTGTTTCCAGATGGAATCAGCATCTTTTGGGGCTTGCAAATGGTATTTTGGGATCCAAGAGGGAGCCTGTGACAGCTCACCACTCCTGCTGCAGCTGGAGATAGTCCTGGCAGAACTGACCTGCAGGGATCAAAGGCCATTGAGGAAATACTCAGAAGAAAGTCCTTCCTCCTTGTTGCACAACTCACCAGCTGGTAGCAAATGGATGATTGGCAGCTCCTGCTGCCTAATGGAAGTGGCATTCTCAGGGGCTTGCATGTGGTATTTAAGGATCCGAGAGGGAGCCTCAGATGGCTTATGACCCCTGATGCAGCTTGAGAGGGTCCTTGGAGAACTATCATGCAGACAATAAGGCTGCTGAGTGAATACCCAATAAAAAGGCTTGCTACCACACTACCCAACCACCTGAGTGGTGGCAAATGGATAAATGGCAGTTTTGCTGCCTTGTAGAAATAGAAGCCTCTGGGGACCTTGGCTGGGGTCCCAGGATTGAAAAGGGACTTTTGTATGACTCACAACTCCTAATGCAGCTGGAAAAAGTTCTAGGAGAGATGTCCTGAAGGCAGAGAGGCTGCTGATTAAATACCCGACAGAAAGTACACCTCCTTACCATCCAATCAATTGTGTGGAAAAACAGATGACTTGCAGCTCCTGCTGCCACATGGAAACAACATCCTTGAAAGCTTGTGTATGAGGTCCGGGGATCTAAGAGGGAGCCTCAGTGGCTCACAACACCTAATGTAGCTTGAAAAAAGTACTGGGAGAGCTGTCTTGCAGGCAAAGAGGCAACTGACTGAATACTCAGAACAAGTGATATATCAAACTTTTAGAAAGACCCTAATGCAAAATGACTAAACTAATTCCAAAACATGGAATATGTTCTACGATGGCAGACTAAGCAATCTGGGATTATTTACAGTACCCTCAAGAGTCACAGTCTAAGGGGGGACTTACTGTTACTGTACAAGGTGTACCAGGAATTGATGGAAGACCAGGGTCTTGAGGTTAAAAAAAACAAAGCCATGACCACAGAGGACACAATGTTCAGCTATTATGTAAGACCCCCCCCCAAAAAAAAAGTTACTAGGAAAGTACTTCTATACACCTAGAGTGACACCAATCTGGAACACACTACCAGAGTACATAGTCCTTTTAGAAACTCTTGAAATATTCAAAAAACAGATTAGACAAATTTATGTCAGAAAATATTCTTACAGGTTACCATGACTGAGAAGCAGGAGACCACCCCAATGGTCATGCCTTCTACTGTCCTGTTCCACTTACATGACTTCTAGTAAGAAAGTCCCACCTTCTATCTGCACAACCAATCAGCTGGTGGCAAACATATGATTAGCAGCTCCTGGTGCCTCATGGAAATAGCATCATTTCTTTTTATTTGGCATCTTTTTTCTTTGTTTCAACCCTTTTAATGTATCCATTGAATAATCCTCAGGATGAGCTGAAATCCCATAATACAGCAAACTACGATACACATGATCATTGTGCACAGACTGGAACACAAAGACTGTGACTGTACATTCCATTCCTTCTTTTGGTGCCAGTTGTCTGTTTTCAAACCCCTTGAATCTAATCAACTCCATATAGTTTGCACCCTTGGTAATAGAGATGGCCTGCTTTGCCTGTCTGCTAAGTGAAATCCTAAGTTAACAATTTAAATCCCTGAGGTAATATAAAAATCATATTTGGAACAGCTAGGGTTGGCGGGGAGAATCCCTTGTGAACAGTATCTATGAAACTGAAAACAATCTGTAGAGAGAAAAGACAGACTCTGACTTAATTGAAAGAACCACCAGTCACCCAGAAAGATGTGGCATCGGCTCTACAAAGTGTCAGCCCTTCTAACTGTGGTGGTCCACAAGAGTATTAATAAATCAGACATTTTTATGTTGATTGCGTGCATGTGCAAGAAACATATTGCGGCAGCTTTCCAGAAGCAGGTTGTGGAGGCACGGCACTGTTGTGGCCAATGCCTCCACAGCCTTCAAAGACTTGGCCCACTTTCCCCAATGCCGTGGCATGCTGCTGCTGACACTAGTTCAGCCAGAATGCCACAACCTTGTAAGGTTTCAGCCACTGCAATCAGGAGCTGCCTCATCATTGCAGCGTAAGTCATCAGTTGCAATGAGGAAGTGACCCATCATTGCTGGGCGGAACCTTAGTACTGTGATATTGGTTGTGAACATGGCGGCGGCTTGCCGCCCTCTTTCTAAACAATATGAGTGAGCCCCCCTGTGCCAAGGAGGTGCGCAATCCCCTCGGCAGCATGCCCCCCATATGTTTGTTTGCAGACGGGGCCCCAATCCCATTGGCTTCAGTGCCCTAACCATAGTTCATTTTGCCGATGAGGGAGCCCACTCCCCGTCGGCATTATGTAACCTCCCCCCCCACTTTTGTTGTGTGCCAATGGGGGTGCCCAATCCCCCATTGGCTACAGCTGCTCCCCAAAGAAAGACTTCGTTGACAGGCTGGGTGCACACCCCAGCATGCCACATGCCCCTGTAAAACAAAAAATTCGTTCTGCAATGTTTTTTTTTTTTTCCCCTGTGGAAAAAGGAAACGGTACCTTGGCGGTCTTCCTGCCTCCCTCCCACAACCTGTGCCCACCCACTGCACACCTTGCCTCCCCACACCCCCTCACCCCATACTTGCCTCCGGAGTCTGGCGTCGACCATCTTCGGTGGACGGGGAACACGTCTGCACTCTTAAAAGCCGACCGTGAACTGAGAAAATGCCAGTAAGCTGTATAATGGAATAAATAGGGTTTTTTCAACTTTGATGCATATCTCAGGCATTTTTTGGAATTTTGGCACATTTTCAACATGGGGTTTTTGGGACCCCTCCTCATGAATTCTGGCTCTGGCACTATCATGGCATTATTCAGCCCCCAAAGGTGATTTCACAGTCACTGCATGGAATTCCCTTTCGGGACCAATTAACAAAATGACAGTGCCAGTATTCATGAGGTGGGCTCCTTAAAAGCCTATGTTGTAAATTTGGTGGGAAAAATCCAAAAATGACTGTTTTACGAGAGTGCATTGTGCAGTTGCTATGCATGCTCATAACTTTGCGAATTTGCAATATTTTCATGCCAGATTTTCAACATTGGCATTTATTCAGACCTCCTCTTGAACAGTACTGCTGTCATTTTCCATATCCTGGCTGAAATGTGTTTTCGCACTTCCGGAGCAGAATAGCGCGGTTACTGAGGGAAATCAGTGTTTGGGACAGATTAAGAAAATGACAGTAACACTGTTCATGAGCAGAGGTCCTAAAATGCCAACATTTAAAATTTGGTGATGATACTCCATAAAATGACCGTGTTAAGAGCGTGCATTGCGCAGTTTGCACGCATGCTCGTAACTTCACAAATTAATAATATTTTCACTCCAGATTTTCAACATTGCCATTCTTCTGTACCTCCCTATGAACAGTATAGCTGTTATTTTTCACATCCTGGCTGAAATGTGTTTTCGCAGTTCCGACGCAGAATAGCGTGGTCGCTGTTGGAAATCCATGTTCGGGACACATTATGAAAATGACAGTGACACTGTTCATTAGCAGAGGTCCTAAAATGCCTATGTTGAAAATTTAGTGGCGAAAGTCCATAAAATAAGTGTGTTACCAATGTCCATTGCGCGCAGTTTCCATGCACACATGTACCTTCACAACTTTGCAATATTTTCACTATTGATTTTCAAGATTGTCATTTTTCCACACCTCCTTATGAACAGTGCATCTGTCATTTTTCACATCCTGGCTGAAATGTGTTTTCGCTCTTCCGGTGCACAATAGCAAGGTCACTGTGGGAAATCAGTGTTCGGGACAAATTAAGAAAATCACAGTGACACTGTTCATGAGCAGGGGTCCTAAAATGCCTATGTTGAAAATTTTGTGATGAAACTCCATAACATGACTGTGTTACGAGTGTGTGTTGTGCAGTTTCCAGGCATCCTTGTAAGTTTGCAAATTAGCAATATTTTCACACCAAATTTTCAACACTGGCATTTGTTCACACCTCCTAATGAACTGTACACGCTGTCATTTTTCACATCCAGGCTGAAATGTGTTTCCACGCTTCCAGCACAGAATACTGTACTTGCTGTTGGAAATCAGTGTTTGGGACAGATTAGGATCGAGCGACTGAGGGGGGTGACCGAGCTCAACTGCGCTCTGTTGGGATGGCTGCAGATTTCTTTGTGGGCAGGAAAAAGTGCCAACGCAGGCATTAGCCCAGTACAAAAGGGCAACCTGCAGTGCCGGGAGACACAGAACGAGTGAATGAGGGAGGGGGAGTGAGTGAGCTCAATGGAGCTCTGTTGGGACTGCTGTGGATTTCTTTGTGGGCAGGAAAAGGCAGCAGTGCATGCAGGGGCACAGTACAAAAGGGCAGCCTGCAGTGGTGCGAGAAACAGAATGAGCGACTGAGAAAGGGGGAGTGAGTGAGCTCAACAGAGCTCGATTATGACTGCTGTGGAATTCTTTGTGGGCAGAAAAGGGCAGCAATGCAGGCAGGAGCCCAGTACAGAAGGGCAGCCTGCGGTGCCGGAGGAAATGGAATGAGTGAGTGAGAAAGGGGGGGGACTGAGTGAGGCCAACAGAGCTCTGTCGGGTTGCTGCAGATTTCTTTGTGGGCATAAAAAGATACCAACAGAGGCAGGAGCCAAGTACAAAACGGCAGTCTGCAGCATCAGGAGAAACAGAATGAGCGAGTGAGACAGCGGGAGTGAGCGACCTCAACAGAGCTCTGTCAGGACAGCTGTGGATTTCTTTGTGGGCAGGAAAAAGTGCCAACACAGGCAGGAGCCCAGTACAAAAGGGCATCCGCAGCACCGGGAGAAATAGAACAAGTGAGTGAGAGAGGGGGAGTGAGCGAGCTCATTGGAGGTATATCGTGACTGTTGCAGATTTCTTTGTGGGCAGGAAAAGGCAGCAATGCAGGCAGGAGCCCAGTACAAAAGGCCAGCCTGCAGCACTGGCAGAAACAGAACGAGTGAGTGAGAGAGGGGGAGTGAGTGAGCGAGCTCAATGGAGCTCTGTTGGGACTGCTGCGGATTTCTTTATGGGCAGAAAAAGGCAGTAATGCATGCAGGGGCCCAGTACAAAAGGGCAGCCTGCAGCAGCAGGAGAAACAAAACAAATGAGTGAAAGAGGGGGAGTGAGTGAGCGAGCTCAACGGAGCTCTATCATGACTGCTACAGATTTCTTTGTGGTCAGAAGAAGGTGGCGATACAGGCAGGATCCCAGTACAAAAGGGTAGCCTGCAGCACCGACAGAAACGGAACGAGTGAGTGAGAGAGGAGGAGTGAGCGAGCTCAATGGAGCTCTGTCAGGACTGCTGCAGATTTCTTTGTGAGCAGAAAAAGGCGCCAACAGGGGCAAGAGCCCACTACAAAATGGCAGCCCGCAGTGCCAGGAGAAACAGAATGAGTGAGTGAGCGAGCGACCTTAACAGAGCTCTGTTGGGACAGCTGCGGATTTCTTTGTGGGCAGAAAAAGTGCCAATGCAGGCAGAAGCCCAGTACAAAAGGCAACCTGCAGTGCCGAGAGAAACACAATGAGCGAGTGAGAGAGGGGGAGTGAGCAAGCTCAACAGAGCTCTATCATGACTGTTGTGGATTTCTTTTTATGGGCAGAAAAAGGCGGCAACGCAGGCAGGAGCCCAGTACAAAAAGGCCAGCTTGCAGTGCCGGCAGAAACGGAACACGCGAGTGAGAGAGGGGGAGTGAGCTAGCTCAACGGAGCTCTGTCAGGACAGCTGCAGATTCCTTTGTGGGTAGAAAATGCCTCTAACAGAGGCAGGAGCCCAGTACAAAAGGGCAGCCTGCAGCACCAGCAGAAACAGAATGAGCGAGTGAGAGAGGGGGAGTGACCCACCACAACGGAACTCTGTCGGGACAGCTGCAGATTTCTTTGTGGGCAGAAAAATGTGCCAATGAAGGTAGGAGTCCAGTACAAAAGTGCATCCTGCAGCACCTGGAGAAAAAGAATGAGTGAGTGACACAGGGGGCAGTGAGCGAGCTCAATGGACCAACATTCAGCATTGACAAATTTGTTTTAATTATATTTCTGCTTCTTCTTCTTTCATCAGTGAATTGTTAGTCAGTTTGGACAGCTCTTCTGACTTCCTTTCAGTTTAACTCGATTTCAAAGGAAGCCAAGCATCCCACAACCACTTTCCTTGTTAATATATTCACATGCTAGTTTATGCATATTATATTCTAATACCTAATTTACATTTCAGACTACCAAGTGCTAGTTTTTGGTTCTAGACTTTAGACCTGGTCAAGTTCTTGGAGTTTCTTTTCTCTTACAATCAGTTCTGACCCCTACAAGATAGCACTCCATTTGCCTTTCCATTTTAAAATGGTACAGATTGGGAGCTACAATTTGATGGGTGTATTATTTGACAGATACTTAATGAAGTGACATTATACAACAGGAGAATGAAGTCCAGCAACCTGATTGGTCATCAGGGATCCATGGGTAAATCCCTTCATAAACTACAGGTAAAGTTCCTGCTGCCTCAGCCAACCACTGTAGAAAACAACCACTGTAGAAAACAAAGAAATCACTTCCTTTGTCTTTTTTTTACCTCTGTTTAGCTACCATCCTCTTGTGGTAAACCAGAGGATAAGACGACTGCATCAAAGTCCCTAAACAACCCTAAACAGGATCCCTAAACAGTCTGTAGCCACATGAGCGAACCACTCCAGGTGTGGGTAAATCCCACCATAACCCTCACCCTGTCATTTATTATTGCTTAAATAATCTAGCTTGGCAATGGCACTTCAAGGACAGAAAGTGCAACAGAGTAGAAGGAGATGGGATATGATTTGATTATTGGGGTGGTTGTTTAGTGGGAGTAATTGGTAGTTTTCAAATATTAAAATCAAGTCTTATTTCCTGACTCTCCCACCTCCTGTAGCTTTGGATATATGTTTAGGCTTTTGTTGTTATAATTATTTAGTATTGGAGGTGTTACATACTCTGGTAACAAATCAAAAAGACTTCTGTTTTAACAATTCATGTCTTGCACTATCCTTTTATCTTACAGAATAGAAATAGGAGTTAATAGAAGGATATAGTGGAGTTGATGTAAGGATAGCCAATTTTGGATTTTGTAAAAGTTGTGATCCTAGTATAAGATGAACCTGTTAGGGTACTTTACGTCATTATGGGTCGGGGTATTTATTATTAACATTGGGTCAGAAACAACATGTGGCAGAGTGAAAGCAGAACTCACTTTTGACAGTTTGTAGCATACTGGCAGCATTTTATTCAATGAGGGAACTGCATTATTGTTTCTCGATCAAAAGCATAAACAGATTTTTTTGACACTTATTCTTTAGCTATAATTTGAACTCCAATGTAATTCTGCCTCATGTCTTTTTTCTTTTTAATTTTCAGGTCTATTGTGGCTCAGAAGTTCATGTGGATCCCCACAAGATCTTATACTGAGAGAGATTTAACACTAGCTATTTAATTTGGGTGATTGCATAACATTGGTCATACTACCTGAACTAATTTTTACTATTGATATGTTTCTTTCTCTGGGTTTTCTGTGTGATCTTGGGATACCGATGTTTACTTAAAATGCAGCTACCAATGACTAAAAAATATAAAAATCAGGAGTGCTGTATAGTGAAACATATGAAACGTTGAATACATGTACATATACAATTTTTATAATTTTTTTAATCTTTGGAATTTTTCACTATGTTAATGAACCATGCAGGAATGCTGTTGAGTTATTACTTGGGTGTATTTAAGTAGTAGCTGCTGTCCCTCAGACCACACCACCTGATGAAGACTCTTAGGAGCTGAAGTGCTGGGGCAATGGTTAGAGCTTAGGGCAAGCATACTGTTCTGGATTTTCCTTGCACTTAGGCATTGCCTTACAATTGTGAATAAACAGGAATTTTTACAGAAGTATTGGTGTTTGAGCAGTCTGTGAACCATTTGTGGAGTGAGTGCTACTTTGGATCATTTTGAACCTGTCAGGGTGCTTGATGTCATTATGTCATTATGGGTCAGGGTATCTGTTATTAACATTGTGTCAGTAACAGCAAGTAGCAGAGTGAAAGCAGAACTCACTTTCGACAGTTTGTAGCATACCGGTAGCATTTATTCAATGACTACATTATTGTTTCTCAGTCAAAAGCATAAAAGTGTGCTCGCTAGCACAGAGGCATTGCGTCCGTCTGCAATGCTGATGACCCGGGTTCTGGAATGGACTTGGGAAGTTAGATGGTTGGTGGGAGGGGAGCAAGGATTGAGCATCTGGTGAACTGCTCTCCTTCTCTGGGGGGGGAGGGGTAGAGTGTCTGGTGCTTTATGGACCCCTGGCGGAGGTGCCATAACATACAGGGGGCCGAGTGGACTCTGGTCATCATTGCACATCTCTGCCTCTTCAGGGTTACAGCACTGAGTAAAAAAATGCCAGACCTGTCAATGATGTCAGCTCTGCTGCCACTCCCATAGGTCACCAGTGTTCACTTCAGCGGCCCCACTCAGTGGGTAATCCTGAGCATGAGGATATGTGGCAGAGATGGCAGAGTTCGTACAGGAACTCGGGGCATTGGCCTCCCCCCCAAACAAAACCCATAAAAGTGCAACTTAAAGAGCAACTGACATCATCTGGCCAAAAGAGCTACATTGCAAATTAGAATAAGCATACCCCCAGTAAATCTCATACCAAACACTAGATTTCTACAATACTTTATTTTAAAGTTATGAGCTATTTTGTAACCTTGATTTCACTACCTGTTCAAAACAGCCTGTATCAGTGAAGAGCTGATGATGATGTCATCTCAGGACCTCACAGTCTAGTGTTCCTTATCAGCAAGCTTATAGGACCTGTTTCTCCAAAGTTGTAAAGATCATGTGTAATGGTTTTTCAAAGTAAAACAATCAGCACCAGTCAGTAAACATTGCTTTAAAAACTGTGTGTGTTTCAGGTTTTGTAACAAAGCTGACAATAATTTGTTTATGTGCCTTTTTGTTGTGGGCCTTTTTCCAGGGTTGCTGAATGCTGGGTCATAGCACTAGTGTGAGGTTTGCACACTGAATAAGTTTCTGATGCGGTGAAAGGCTGAGATCATTCACACCTATCATTCAATTGAAGCAGTTTCTAAGAAAGGCACTTCAAAACAATTATTCCATCTCCTTGTCAATGGGGGAGGAGAGGTAATGCTGTTTTGAAAACGAAAACATATTATTTAGTCAGCAAAATGTGTTCTCCCTGTTAGGCTGTTTTGATGTATTTTCAGGCTCATCTATGTTCTACTCTAAATTAAAAAGATAATTTTACCAGACCCAACACTTGCACCCCTAGTAGGAATTAACACATCTAAGGCCCCTATTAGGACATATTGGGCCAGATTTTCAAAGCCCCGACGCAAGCTAAGACAATGGCAGCTTGCGCTGAGTGTGGTTGCGTCTGGGACCCTGCACCCAAATTTCTATTCCACAGGGTTCTGGCTCCAAAGTTCAGCAGCATACGGCAAAGGTGGTGCAATGGATGGTGCACCCACCCGGAATGTCACAACGGCAGCAGGGTATCAGTGGCACCCACAGATGGGGGCATGATGCTGGCTAGAGCCCCCCTTACACTACCATGCCTTCCCCGACCTCCCTGATATGGCGAACAGCACAGACCTCTGCACCCCACCATGGCCGGCCACTGAATGCACTGTCAGTGCACATACTGTATACTTTATGCACACTGGCAGTTCATTCAGTCGCTGGCTGTGGTGAGGTGAGGAGGGCTGTGCTGGTCCCTGAATCTGAGGTATGGATTGTGGGGCTGAGGGGTTGTGGGCACTATGTGCCAAGTGGGTGGGGCACCAGGGGGATGATGCTCAGCACATGGAAATTCAGGGTGGGGGGGCCACTGGATCACCAGGGAGCACCCATTGTTGATGGATTGGGCAGGCCACACAGTGGCATATACCGGATGACCCTCCCAGGAGCTGTTTACTGTTAGACCAGCCCTTCATTAGTCTAAGGGTACTTGGCACTTAGTTCCTGGGGTGGTCTTTGAAATTCTGGATCTGAGGGCTGTGGCTGTCTGGGTCTGCCGCTAGCCCCCTTGCGCCATGCTACAGCCACTTTCATGGTGCAAGGTGGGAGCTGGCATACATTGGAGCAGGCAGCCTGCTGGGTGATGCAGGCTGCCTTTGAAATCAGCACTTGGTGCAGCCCTTGGTGTAAGGTGCCTCTTGTGTCAGACCTGTTCTACCCAAGCAGCTTACATCAGTCTAAGTTCTTTGAAAATCCAGCCCACTGTAAAGCAGAAACTTACAAACTGCAGTGAAGTTACCAACATTACAATACTTGCAGTACTGTACAGCTTCCTAACAGGCACAGTAGTGAAGCACACCAAATGGCTTCAGCAACCTGGAGGCATGCTGACTCAGCATCCAGCAACCCTTGAGAAATGGACCACGCCAAAAGGCATTATAAAATATAGTTTTGTCAACTTTGTTATAAAACCTGAAACACATATAGTTTTTATGGCAATGTTTTTTGAATGGTGCTAACCGTTTTTTTTTTTTTGGCAACTACTGCACATGATCTTCAGTTTAGTTCAGTTTATTGATTGACAATATATAATTGTCATTACAAAATATTGCACAATATATTTTAGCATACATAAATTTACATATAACATTCTACATTGTTAAAATCCATAGAGGTACAATTACCAGTAAATATGCAGGGAAATTGAGTAGTACAATTAGATTGGTATTTCTACCTGTAAACTCATTCAGATGTTTATAATTTAACTGTTGCACATGTCTCTACAGTTAAGATTTAGTAACAGATACAAGCGTTACCCTTATAGTAACCTATTTCTTATTTATAATATGCAGTTTCTTATGTTCTTTTTACGGAACAATGCAACGCTTTCTAATATCTCAGAATTTTTGTATTTCAATAATGCATTCACTTAATATTTAAGTTCCATGTCTAAAGTTGATAAAACACTACCCAAATACAGATTTATTTCTTGCATATAAAGAAGACATAAAATCAATAGATGTAATAGGTTGTCTTCCTCAAGTTGGCACCTGCAAATTTGTGTAATATTTTTCATCATAGAACCCTCTCACATGATCTTTAAAACTTTGGAGAAACAGGTCCTATAAGTTTGCTGACAGGGAATACTAAATAGACTGTGAGGTCCTGACATGACATCATCATCAGCTTGACAACGGTTGTTTTGAACAGGTAGTGCAATCAGGGTTACAAAATAGCTCATGACTTTAAAATTAAGTAATGCAGAAATCTAGTTTTTGGTATGAGATTTACTGGGGGTATACTTATTCGGATTCTGCAATGTTGCACTTTTCATGTTAGAGGCTCTTTAAAGTACAAATTTGGAAATGTGTTTGATCTGATTGGTCAAAGGTTGTTAAATATAGCATAAAACAAATCAAATAAGAAATTATGGAACTGCTGGAATTTGAAGAAGAGAGTTCTACCTTTGCGCCCACTGTTTTTAAGTGGTGATATCAAATTGAATCTTGGACCAGGATATAATCATTTATCAAAATCCTATATGTTAATCAGTAAAAAGGGATTAAAAATTATTCATCTAAATATTAGGAAAATCCAGGCACACTACAATGCACATAAGATATGGCTTCATACCGAACCTCATGATATGGTATTATGGAGTGAATCCTGATAGAGGAAAACAGTTTATGATGACCATATCATTATTGGCAGATACAAAGTTTTTCATTCTGACAGGTTGTAAAATTAAGGAGTGGTTCTCTAGAATATGCTATAAATAATTTATTTTTTAATTTTATTTATTTATTTATTTGTTTAGTCTTTGCTAACCAGGTAAGGCCCACTAGGCACAAGTGCCTGTTTTCAGAGGCAACCCGGGAGCTTGCGCATTGTAAGAATGCACATTGTAAGAGTATGGGCATTTTAACAATAGGACAGGTTACTTGACTCTAAATTTAATGTTTGGAGGTAGAGGTGGGAAAATATTGTATATACATTCCACTGAAATCATCTGTCAGTGATATTCAAATCCTGGATCAAATAATGAAAGTAAGCTGGGGGAAAAGAACATGCATTATTGGGAGACTTTAAGATACTGTTGACTGTCCCCTAGGAATGATTTGTCCCATCCTTCCAAAAAGCTGGTTCCTGCACCTTCAGAGCTATCTCTCTGATTTTCTCTGGAATTCAAAAGCTGTCTGTAGGGCCTATTAAAAGCTCACCATTCGGAAGGACCTTGTGGTCCTATGGGTACCCAATTTCTTTCTTTACTATTGTGCTATGCACTGTAGTAAATTATTTCAATGGGGTTCTGTCATTAAAACAGCTCCCAACCATTTCCACTATTCCTTATAGCTGTCCTTAGAACAGTGGCTTTGCCACCTGCATGATCTTACCCTAAGCAGCTTGTTGTTTGCTAACCCATCTGACCTTCCCAAACCACTTCAGGCCTCCCCTATGCTCTGGTTCCTTAAAGCCCTCCATCAGATTTATTCCCATTTAGGGTTTGACCCCGGTAAAGATATTACTCAACTGCTTGTGGGTAACCCACACTTTCGTATAGTGAACTGCCCTATTCCCCTTAATTTCTGTCCCCCACATCAACAGACTTCTGTTACCTCTCTACTTCATGATAACAGGCTTCTTCTTGCTGCTGCACTACATGAGTGATTTCATATCCCCACCTATAGTCTGTTTAAGCATCTGTAGGTGACTAGGGCTCTCTCATCCTTTTTGGGACCCCCACCAATGGCGAGAGATTGCTAGCCCTCTGTTACAAACCCTCATAGATACTGCGCCCCTCCCTTATCCAGTTTCCAAATTTTCTACCTACTTCAACAGTGGGACCCAAAAAGCACTAAAGGGGTTTGTTTCTACTGGTAGCAGGAGTTAGGACTGGATCTAGAAGAAGAAGTGTGGTGGGAGATATGGCAGCGTTTATATAGATATGTCAAACAAGATTGACTTCGCTTATTACTATTCTGCATTTTGCATAACTTATATTTCACTCTTTCCAGGCTCCATAGAATGGGCAGGTCCATGTATCCAACCTGTATCCAGTGTGGGCACTCTAAAGGGACCCTCAAGCATGTCCTCAGGGATTGCTCATTGGTAGTTCCATTCTAGCAGGCAATTCATGACTCTTTAGATCCACTGTTGGTAGTGGAACCCTATTTCACCCAGCAGATCTGTCTGGTGGGCCATTTCCCAGCAGATATGGTAGGTTGTCGTAAGGCTTTTATAACCTTAATCTTGAATGTCACTAAACTAATTTATGTCTGACACTGGTTGGATGGTTCTGTTCCTTCCCTTAGAGAATGGCACTCAGAAGTGCTCTAAGCTTTTGAAATAAAGAAACACATAGGCCACAGGCAGACTCAACAGGAAGGATTTCAGAGAAGATGGGGCCCTCTTTTAGCTCTGCTCCCCATATTAAAGGTTCCTTAGGGGGTGCCGGTTTGTGGCAGACATGTGGTTGGCTCCTTCTTTTGTTGGGAGAAAGGAGGTAGTATGCTCCCGCCTTTGGTTCCCCCCTTTTTCTCTTTCTCTTTCATCAATCAGCTCCCTCTTTTATGCTTCTTTTTCTTTTCCCTGGCACTTTCGCTTTTTGTTGTGCTTTGGGGGAGAGGAGAGGAGTGAGAGGCTGGAGGGATTTGGTTTGGTGGGGGTGGCAGTTTTATTTGTTACTGTTACTTCTATGGTACTTGTCATATCTGCTGCCTTTAAGTATCTGTCCCAGCACTACTGACACATGTAATGAGTCAGCTGCTGTCTGATGCTTTTGTTAGTTTGTTGTTATAAAATCAATAAACCGTATTAAATTGAAAAAAAGATACTGTAGACTGAGCTTTCTCAAAAAAAAAGAGAAAAGGGTATAAGCCTGCTTTCTCTACACATCTTGGTCAAATGACTGGAGTCAACACATGACCAACTTATAAAGTAGGTAGGTAGTGGCCATTAATTGGCTGAGTTTGGGCTGATTTTATATCTGACCACTGCCCAATTTATATGATTAGGAAAAAGAGAAAATAAATAACTCATAGAATGTTTTCATGGGAATCTAGGGACTATATATATTTGGATGAAAAGGTTTTTTTATTGAGGATGTAGGCAAAATTGGGAGGCCAACTCGTCAATCTTAAAGTAATAGATGATGCAGTGGATTTTTTAAAACATTTTATTGAGGCAAAATTCATAACTTACATGCAACTATACATTAACTTAAAGATTTCAAGACAAAATAACAGTTAGCATGAAATGTATACTTCTTAGAGATGCAGCAAAGTTTAAATTTGATGGCGAAGTTCTGACGAAGTCAGGAAATGCGTCTCCGTGGAGCAATCTGCAAAGTTTTGCTCCTAGCCTGAAAATTCACCAACCTGACTTTGCCATTTTTGGGGGTGGAATTTTGCCACAAGGTGTGGACTTTCCCAGGTGAATGGCAAAATTCTGCCATTCACGGGTGAAATTATGCACTTCGTGGGTGGAACTCACAATTCGCGGGCGTGAATTAATCTATGAATTGCACAAAATTTGCAGATTATTTTGTGGTGCAAAGTTTCCCAATTTCTCTCATCTCTAATACCTCCATTTTTTTAATTTTTAACAGCAACTAGAACTTGTACAATCAATATACATTTAGTAGATGTCAGCTTTATAGAAACAAAAGAAATACAGTAAACTATTTTTTTCCAACTACAAAGTAAAGTAGAATGTACATCTCTAAAGAGGGTAAGGTAGGAATTCAGTATAGTGCATTATTCATAGATAACCGACTAGCTACAGTACTTCAATATGGAGTCTAAGGTAACACCCACTGTGTCTTACAAAAGGGGTCACAAATACTATGATATCTACCCATACTGTGGTTTGACAAATGGGTTAGGCATGTGTACTCTGCCAGCTTAGACAGGGCTAGTAACCAGTCCCATAGGGATGGGGGAGGTAGACATCTCTCCATCTGAGGATTATATTTGTTTTTTCCTCCAGTGTAGATGGTATGAGCCACTGTGTGCAATCAGGTAAGAGAGAGATGCCTGTAAGGTGGCCATGCAGTAGCCAAATGCTGCGGTCCTATGGTACCTTGGCACTCACCATCTTACTACAGAAGGAAAATACCTGTGCCTAATAATTCTTTTTTTTAACATTTAATATACTTTATTGAAGAGTAAATACATTACTGACACAACATGCAATGAACAAAATTGTTGCACACTTACTGTACATGTGGTCAGGTGCATAAAGTACAGTGAGATGATTTTATCTTAAGAAGCATGAAACACACAAAAAAAAATACAAGTAAAGTCCTAAGCTATCCATCCCCCTCTCCCACTCCCTGTCCTCACCCCCCACTCCACCTGAGCACTTACAAAATACAGTTAAAGAGGGTATTTCTTGTTGAGCTGTTAAGGAGAGGCCTATCCTTAGTATTGTATGTTATTCTGAGAGTATCTCTTTGCCTTGTTAGAGGGTCTACTGAGTATATGATGACTCTATGAAGTTTGTTGAATTGACAGGAGGGTGTATGGGGGTTCCCAAATATTCTTGTATATGTGTATTTTGTTAGAGATGTTCGTTATTGTTCTTTCAACTTGCAGTGCAAACATAATTTATTTGTACCATTCTAAATAGCTAGGAGCAATCTGATCTTTCCAGTGTCTTAAGATCACTTTTTTGAGACAGGCCAATATAAGTGCAAGGTATGGGCACTGGTTGCCCATGAGCTGGTCTGTATATTCTCCAATGATGCAGGCTGCCGGATTGGATTTGTGGCATAGCCCTAGTAACAAGTCGAGCCTACTCTGGATGGCTGACCAGAGAGGAGCTACAGTTTCACATAGCCTAATATATGCAAAAGAGTACCGGATTCCTTGCCACATTTTGTGCAGGTATCTGTTGGCAGACTGCTCATTTTATGTAATCTAACAAGGGTGTAATAAAGGTTGTGGTTGATTTAAAATTGTATGAACTGGTAACAGTCCCAGTATATCATGGAGTATAAGTGCTTCCATATCAGGGACCAGTCTCTTGAGAGGGAGGTGGGGGGGAGAGCCTGATCCCACCAGTAACATTGCAAGTTTCCCCTGGTGTCAAGAAAATATTGTAGGAACTGATATGAGTACAAGATTAAATGAGTTCTGGAGGTGGAACTCAGATAAGGAGAAATGACCTTGTGGAGAGGTTTTACCCAAAGGCCACTGCCCAGTGTGGCTGTCATCATATAGGTGATTTGAACAAACTTAAACACCAAATGAGGAGGCCATCCATATTTATTGCTAGCTTCTTTGAAGGTCATTATTTTTAGCTGTATTGTTAGATCTTCTACCCTTTCAACTCCCATGTTAGGCCAAAACTTGTGTTTAGAAAGAACCTTACCAGAGATCTGAAAATTGGGGTTCCCGAATATAGGTTGGGAGATGTCTTGGTTTGAGTGAATTTTTAACAGTGTAGTTAGTTGGGTTTGAGATATTAGTGATTCTCCTAGGGAAGTGTCCTACAACTGATTGAGTAATTGCTTTTTGGAGAGATAAGGCAGTGCTGCAATGTACAAGCCAGAGCTAGAACAGAGCATGTGTTAAATTTCTGACCAAAGAGGAAGGTATGAACCAGTTTGGTGGGCAGGGGAGTGATCATACCAGTGCAGTGACCTTGCTAGGTGTATAGTGAGATAATAAAAGTAAAAATTGGGGGCTTGCAGCCCACCTTCCCTCTTGTGTCTCGTTAATTTAACATATGTCCGCCTGGATTTTTTGTCTTGCCAGAGAAAAGAAGCTAGTATTTTATTGATTTGGGAGAACCAGCCTTGGGGCAGTGCCCCATTAAACATCTGAAGTGGGTATAATAGGCAGGACAAAATGTTCATTTTAATGACGTTAAGTCTTCCCCATGGGGTTAGAGGTAGTAATTTTCATCTGTTTAAGTCTCTTTTAATGGTTGTTACCACCGAGTCCTGGTTATTTTGTTTGAATTTCTGTAGGGATGTACTTAGAAATATCCCTAAGTATTTCAACTTATCTTTCACCCAAAGGAACCCCAGGTGTTGCAAATCTGCTTTGGTGGTATAATTATTAAGTGGCACAATTTCTGTTTTATTCAGGTTCAGTTTGTAGTTAGAGAGTATACTGAACTGCGATATGAGCTGAAGGGTGGCAGGTATAGAAGTCACTGGGGATGAGACATGTAGCAGGATATCATCGGAGTATACTGACAACTTCTAATCTGTGTCACCAATTCGTATGCCTATGACACTGGGAGAGATATTAAGCTTGTGAATTAGGGACTCCAGAAACAGGTTGAACAGATACCAGGAAAGAGAACATCCCTGCCTTGTGCCCTGAAAGAAAGACAAAGGTTTGGATAGTATTTCATTGCATAAAACTCTTGCTGATGGGGAGGTGTACTGTATATTCACCCAATGGATAAAGGTTTTTGGGATACCAAATGTTGGTAGGATGGAGAAAAGATAGTCCCACGAGATCCTGTTGAATGCTTTCTCTGCATCCAGGGAGACCAAAGCAGCTGCTATTGGAGAGTCCGTAGATGCAGAGAAAAGGTACAACAACTTCCTGAAGTGGTCAGCCGAGAGCCTGCTCTTTACAAATCCAGCTTGTTCACTAATGAATCCCAGACCAGGTTTAGCCTGTTTGCCAAAATTTTGGCTAAAATTTTAATATCAACATTGATGAGTGAAATTGGCCTATAATTCATGACTCTAAGAGGGTCCTGACCTGGTTTAGGGAGAACAATTATCGTTGCGGATATTAGCGATGGGTCTGACAGCCCTTTGTTAAATAGATACCTGAAGGTGTTCAGAAGAATAGAAGTAAACTGAGCTTTAAACTCTTTATAGAAGTTTAACGAAAAGCCATCCGGGCCGGGAGATTTATCCAGCGGCAGTGATTCGATGGCTGTATGTATTTTCTTGAGGGTTAAGGGAACATTCAGTATCATGGCCTAGAGTTTTGAAAGCTGTGGGAGAGAGAGCTATCCTGGAGGAACAGGTCTAGTTGCCAAGTTGAAAAGGGATTTTGGGGGGATGCATATAACTCCGTATAGTACTGTCTAAATGTGTTGAGTATGTCCTGGGGGTGGTACAGAGGTGGTCCTCCTCTGATAGAATAGAGGGGACTATTCTGTCCATTTGCTGAGATGTCAGCTGTAAGGCTAGCAGTTTACCAGCTCTCTCTCCCTGATCGAAGTAGGAGATTTTGGAGCGGAGCAGAATATGTTCAGCTTTTTCTCCGATGAGCTGATTATATTGCACCCTAAGGGATTCTAATTGATCCCAATCTATTGGGGGAGAAGTGGGGGAAGGGCAATTTTCCTCATACTGCATTTGCTGTAATAAAATAGAGAGGGAGGCTGATATTTGCTTTTTGTGCCTTGTGGCCCAATGGATAATTTCTCCCCTAAGCCCACATTTGAGGGCTCCCCATAGAATGTCTAATTTGGGCATAGAGGGAGAATTGTACTCCGTAAAGGAATTGATGAAGGTTGGTAGATATTCTTGAAAATCCTTGGATTTTAACAGTTGGTTGTTTTTTTTTTTTTTTAGTTCTTTTGCAGTTGATCTCTTTATTGAAGTATTTAAAAGATAAACAACAAGTATATCCTATAACAATACTATATAAGGTTATATAAATTATAAACTAAGTAGCATAACATCTAACAAAGGAGGAACAAAGACTATTCAATAGTAATGTAATAATTATGGGTTAGCTACCTAATCTAGAACAGATACAATATTATAATGAAAAAGGAAAAAGGCTTAGCACTACATAATATACAGTAAAAAAAGAAGTATAAGGTGAAAGAGGAGATATGAAAAGTCATAGTTGTACATTACTACAATGTATATATCGTTAGAGTGCTACTAAAGCTTATAAAGAAAAGATTAAGAAAACAAGAGAAGAGGAAGAGTTAGCAAAGAGAAAGAGAGTATCAAGTAAGTAGAGAAAAAGCGAGACCACAATCTGAGGAAATGGGGGATATCAATAGAAGGAGAGAGAGAGAGATATTATATAAAGTATTTCAATCCATACTCTAAGTTCCATAATGGCTAGATGAATCCAAATATTTAAAATATTCCTGCCAACATTTATTATATATATTGAGTCGGTCAAGAGAAATGTGTGTCATATGATCCAGGGAGGCATATTGAGATAAATGATTAAGAATATCAGGGAGAGTGGGGATTATATTAGATCTCCAATTCATAAGTATACTACGTTTAGCTAGAAGAAAAAGTATGGTTAACCATCTGTTCAAGGATTGGGGAATATTATAGGGATGAGGGTCAAAAATACTAAGTATAAAGTGTTTAGGATCTAATACAAAGGGTTGACCAGTCACTTTCATTGCAAATATATGAATCTGGTGCCAAAATTTTCTTATGGAGGGCCAATCCCATAAAATATGAAGTAAATCGCCATTAGGCGAGTTACATCGACAGCAGTTGTCATTATCCATTAATCCCATTTTATGCAATACAGTTGGGGTCCTATACCATAAATGAAGAATTTTAGTCTGAATGAGCGAGCTACATTTATCATTAAAAGATTTGTGGCAAGAAAGCCAACACCTATGCCATTGCTCATTTGTAATGTTATAGTGTAATAAGTTGCTCCATTTATTTTTTGCACTAATGGACTGGTCCAGTAGTGATTCTCTAATAACTTTATAGATGACACTATTCAATTTACATGTTGTTTTTATCCATTTGGAGATGTGTTGATCATGTAAGGATTGATTCGTAATAAGTGAGAAATAATAAGTGCATGCTGTGCGAAGCTGTAGATATTTCCAAAAATCCTGGTGGGGAAGATTCCATTGAGTGCATAGATCAGAATAGGGTTTTATTCTTAACATATGGGGTTCAAGTATGTCTCTTAATAAAAGTATGCCTCTATTTTTCCAAGATTGACAGTAGATTGGACGGTTTTTGAGAGATATTTGGTTATTTCCCCAGATAGGAGCATAAGCAAGAGGGGTAGAATTTGAGATATTTATGAATTATTTTCCAGTAGAACGTGGATGGTACTATAGTGGGGTGAGATTTTAATTTGGAGGGGATGGGATTGTAAAGAAAAGAAGTAGCAATGTTGTTAGCACAAAGAGAGGCTTCCATATTAACCCATAAAGGTGAATTGGCGTCAGATTGAATAAACCATTTGATAGTCTGGGTTGCACGAAAAGCCCAAAAGTAGGCCTGAAACCAAGGGAGGTCGAATCCACCTCTTGACCAATGTGATCTAAGTTTAATATGACTAAATCAGGGGATTTTGCCATCCCAAATAAAATTACCTATTAATTTATCGATTTTAATGAGGAAGCAAGAGGGAAGTTTTAGAGGTATATTAGAAAAAAGATACAATATTTTTGGAGCTATTGTCATTTTAATAGCATAAATTTTCCCATTAAAGGTAAGATTAAGCAATTTCCATCTGTCAAATATATTTTTAATGTTAGTTAGTAAAGGAGAGAAATTAGCATCCCAAACTTTATCCAATGATGGGATGATCCAGATACCTAGATATGAGATACCTTGGGGAGCCCAGCAGAAGCCCAAAGGATCATTCATATAGGATTTACAGAGGGTGTTTAATGGTAGTGTTTCAGATTTATTAAGATTTAGAGCTAGTCCCGAGATAAAGGTGAATTTGTTAAGAAGTTTAACTAAAAGTTGCCCTGAAGATTGGAGATTTTCTAGGAGAATAAGAAAATAACAGTTGGTTGTTAAACCTCCATATCTTATCCCTATCTAAAGAGGGGGTTAGATTGAGTTGAATGAATATTGGGTAGTGATCTGAAATCACTTTAGATGAGTAAAAACATGACCCTATTCCCTACAGGAGGTTATCTACAACAATGTCTACCATCAGTTAAACTTTCATCATACAGTGCAATTGCATCATCAACCTGTACTACATTTCATCATTTCTTCTCACTGGATTAACTTCCTGTTGTTTCCCATCACTTATCCCATCATTGTTTGTAGTTTTAGGGGGCATCATTAGTTCAGAAATACTTAACCCAGGCCCAGTTTTATCAAGGGGGGGTCTGTAATTAATCTCCATTCTCCCCATCAACATCTTCTTTAGGTTTCTAATTTCCATCAGTAATGGGTGGGTTTAATCTCTTTGTTCCCCCCCTTTTACAGGTCATAGGAGAGGAGGTCAAAGTTGGCTTAAAATGATTTTTTATCATTTTCTTGTTCCCCTTTAATTATAAAAGGTTGTCTACTGGCTTAAAAAACTGAATGATTTTGATATTTTTGTTTGAATAATTCTGTTTTTCTTTACTAATTTCTTGTTTTTTGTTTGCTTTTGTCATTTTTCTGCTATAGGTCTTTTGTTTCTTTTTTTCCATATGCTCCGATATTTTTGAACAATAAATGGGGATAGACTTTAATAATTGCTAATATATATTCAAGTGATTTAAATATAAGGGTTTAACACTTTGGTTCACTTAAGCAAATAAAGCAATACAGTGCCACAATCTCTATATCTGTATATAATGTACTCAATGATTAAATGTTCACAGTAGAATACAACTATGAAATGCAATATAATTTTATATTAAGTAGAAGCAGTAAAATCACCTATATTAAAGGATAGACAATAATGTAAAATAGATATCTTTTCACTCTTAAGTCACTCCAGATCTTAATCTCCATACAGTCCTCTGTATAGCTAAAATAGCTATCTCCTAATCAGGGATGGAGAACATTTCCTCAGTCACCTTTGTTGCTTTTCCAAATATTCAACAGCTCCAGTGGCTTCTGACAGCTACAACAATCAGGCCCTCTGCTGTGCTCTGCACATATACATCAATCTGCCCCAGCAATTTATAGCATGATGCATCTTTAAAATCCACTTCTCATTGTTCCAGTATTAGATTCTTCAATCCTTCCCCTCATTTAGGGCACCCACATCGGGTATCTTTAGTCAGCACTATGAATAAAATAAGCAAAAAGGAAAAAATATGGGTAATATCTAATATTATCAGAAGTGTGTAATATAATTTCTGTTAGGAATACAGGGTGAGCATAAATAAGGAATTCCTGAAATATATGGCCCCTATTCTAGTTAGAATAAACTATGCAATATATGCTGTAGCTTTTTAAGCTACTTAAAATTTTACTGCACTCCAAGCAATAAAATGTAACTATAGTTTCAACTACAGTTATAGTCAGTTATAGTCGTTATAACCCGTTACAACATAAAATATAAAAAACAGCTCAGCTACCCATAAGCACTCTAATATGAAACACTAAATGCTAAATGCAAATGCAGAAAATCTTTAGCAAACAAAAGAATGGTTAGTGTGAGTTTGAAAAAAAAACAAGTGATTCAGTGTATACCAAATAGCTTAACTTGATTCAACAAATAAAATAAGCTCAAAGATAACTTCAGAAAAGAGTGCTTACTTTTACATCAGAGTACGAAGTCTCAGCAGTGTTTTTACAGGCACAACCCAGCATACCATGTTTGCAAAGAAAGGAGAAAGAAGAACTGATCCATCAACCAAGGGACTCCATGCAACCCTCAGTCATCGGCTCTGTGACCGTCCATAAAGCAAGAGTAGCAAACAGTGAAGCTGAGGATGAGGGCTCCATGCACACTTTCTAAATCCTCTAATTGAAATCTGTTGTATTCAATTAATTATTTGATCTTGCTCAATTAACAAACATTGACTGATTGTTCCCAGTCTCTATCAATCTAGTTTCTTATGTTAATGCAGGAATTCAATTAGTAATTAGCTGGATGGTCTATCTTAAAGCATCTCAACCAAAAACCAAACTGAAATCCAATTTCTAATTAGAGAGTATATCTCTTCCTTCCCTCACAGAGTACGTTGTTTTAGAGATGTTTTCAGATATAATTAAATATGATTGCACAGCAGATTACATATAGGTGGTCTAAGGTACTGAATATACGGCAACATGAGCAACCTGTTACACTACACTGCCTGTGTTCTTTAGCCTGATATGCAGGCAAAAAAAGGTTTCAACACCAATCAGTAATAAAATGAATTTCAAAGCATCCTAAATCCAGCTGTAAGGTAGCAAAATCCGCGGTTAGGGCAAAGAGCCAAGCAGCACGGGTAAATACTCATATACTGTGTATGCTGTGTTGAAAGCACAGTTTCATACTTCAATAAATAAAAAACTGGATGATACAATTTTAAATACAAGTGCAGAAAAAAGAAATACTAGAAGATATAATAAATAATAAAACATTTTGATAAAATTCAAATGATGTACAGGTGCCACTACTAGCACACTAACGAAAAATTTTATAGCACACTCCAACTCTAGAGAGGGAACCAGATAGAGAGAGACACACTGAAATAGTAAAGTCTATAGGTTGCTAATGCATCCAGTGACCGACTCTCCGCAGGGTCGCCCAATTCACATCTTCTGGCATTGGCGGTTCCGCTATTGCCTGGACCCCACATGATATTACAGGAGAACCATGGAACCAGGGCTTTTTGACCACTTCTACAGCACAAGCTGATCTGGAAAGGATGCAGACATTCAAAGGCCTGTAATAAAAACTGTATCTCTCCATTTTTGTACTGTACAGGCAACAATGTCATACCTGTGTTTAAGAGGGGAAAAGCATATCAGTCATCTCTGCTGCTCGTTTACTCCTCAGAATGAACGGCGTGCAGCTGTGCAGTCTCTCTCATTCTCTCTTTCCAGACTTCTCTCTGTCAGCCTATGAGCCTTAGTATAGGCCTTGTTACATTGGTGTGATTGTTTGAGGGAGGTCATTAATGATGACTCCCATGTCCTTTTCTTCTTCTGTAGTGCTCAGTTTAGCCCCTCCCATCCAGTACTCTATCCTAGATTTTTTCCCCTAGGTACAAAACTTTGCATTTTTTGGCATTGAATTTTCAACTGCCAAACCTTAGACGATCTCTTTATCTTTTGTAGATCTCTCTGCATCTTTCTGATTCCTTTATTGCTATCTACACTACCTCAGAACTTTGTGTCATCTGCAAAGAGACACAATTTACTCAGGATGCCCTCTCCAAAGTCGCTATTGAAAATATTGAAGAGGACAGGATCCAGGACATAGAAAATAGAACATAGAAACATTGAATTTGATGGCAGATAAGTCCCACTTGGCCCATTTAGTCAGTCCATTTTCCCTACCTGTTTCAGGACAGATCCCTGTAGCACCCTACTTGTGACCTTCCTCTCTTCCAATTAAAACCTGTTTACCATTACCCTCTTCTCTCTCTCCTTCAACCAGCTTCCTACCCATCTAACTATTTCTCTAGCTGTGCCAACATCTTCCAGCTTCTTCAGAAATCTTCTGTGTGGCACCTAGTTGAAAGCTTTGCTGAAACTGAAATAGATTAAATTCACAGCACGGCCCTTACCTACCACCTTTGATACATGGTCAAAAAAAAACTATTAGGTTGATCTAACAAGAGCTCTCTGACAAAAACCCATGCTGCTTACTATCTTATAGACTGTGCTCTGTAGGTAGTCCACAAGGTCCTCTTTGATCAGTGACTACATTAGTTTACCCACCGCAGAGGTAATGCTGACAAGTCTGTAATTCCCAGGATGCTCCTTGCCCCCCCATCTCCCATGTAGTGGGACTGCATCTGTAATTCTCCTATCTTCTAGAACTACCCCTGACTGAACTGAGCTAAAGAATAGCCCTATTAGGGATTCGTTCAATTCTGCAACAAAATCCTTGAGCACCCTTGGGTGCATCTATTCTAGTCATAGGGCATTATCTACCTTTAGGCCTTTAAGCCCATTCTGGATCCATTCTCTGGTAAATATTGGTTGCCTCATTTCAGGAATGTTCATGATGGCTGCCTTTATGCCAGTTTCGGGCAGGGGTCCACTGTTGTCCCTTCTGAAGACAAAACAGAACAGGGAACTCAAGCAGACTGGATGGACCATTGGTATTTTTCTGTCATCATTGTCTGTGTTTCTAATTGTTAAGGATGGGTACTTTTTGTACATCTTCCTCTGGTGCCTCCCTCTCTCTTGTAGCCTAACAATACCCCCTCCCTGCCCCCTTTTTTCCTTAATATATCTGAAAAACTGGTTTCCCCACCCTTGACCCCCTCTGCAATATGTTGCTCTGTGTCTGCCTTTACTTCCCTCACTGTCCTCTCTTTTGCTTCCCTAGTTTTTATTTGGTGCTTTTCCCATTTATTTGAATTGTATGTGCTAAAATTGCAAAATCAAGTTATAGTGAACTGTGATCAGTTTTGGAAATGTAACATTTTCAAATGCAAATTTAAAGTATTTTTTCACAATACCTTCAATTGTACCTGTTTTGGATGATATTCACTGGTTGTGTGTGTTTTTATTCCCATTTGCTTTTATTTGTACATAATATAGTATATGTGAATATGTTTTGTGTACTTACATTATGGTTGTTTTGTTCTCCCTTTTTTTAATTTGATACATTTTATTGAGATTATTAAGACCAATACAGATAAGGAAACAAGCTAACAGGCAAGTTTATAACCAACAACCCTCCTCTACGTCCCTCACCCCTTCAGCCCTCTCTCTACTTCCCCATGGTGGATCAACCAATCTAATAATATCCATTCCAGGCCTATAGTACACTGCAGGACCAGCCCAAAAATGACATCAATAGAGGCAATAACCCTATACATTATACAGTGTATAGTGTGTACAACTTCCCCAATTTTTTATCTAAGCTAGGAAGCCTATGAGAAAGACTTGCAATCATACTTTCTGCCCTGAGGTTGAACAATAATTCCTGTAGCCATTCCTGGTGTGTGATACAGTTCTGATCAAGTGTCTCAAGACCACCTTCTTCAGAGAAAGGGAAATTAGGGGCCATATGATATTTACGTTCTTTAACCATGATAGTGCTATAATCTCCCAAGATGCAAATTTCCAGCTTAAATAAACCTTGTAGCCCCAACAAAGGATCAGCTTTGGCCTCAATCAGACTCCATAAAGGAGCTATGCTTGGGCAACTCCAGAAAATATGATACATTGTGCTGTCATTCTGACCACACGTAATGCAGCTGGATGAAGACAACTGCCCCATGCACTCCAACTTCTGTGGAATATAGTAGAGATGGTTCAAAATATTAAACTGGGTAATTCTCAGTCTGTCCTGAGCCACATACTGATATAAATCAGTCCAGATAGACTGCCATTGCAATGGGTATATATGAAATAGCCTATTCCAGTAAGGGGAGGAGCCATCCAATTCTGGGGAGAATGTGGAAAGCAAAAGTGAGTACAATGTAGACACTGCATGAGGTTTGGATGCCAACTCAGTGAGAGAAGAAAGAAGCTCTGAAGAATTGGTGGTCCATGAGCCCAGGCCAAACCATTGAGTCAGGACATGTCTCAGCTGGAAAATTTTAAAAATAAACCTATTCCCCAAGTGTAGTCACTCCAGTATATGCATCAAAGGTAATAATATCCCTCCATTCAGCAGATCACAGACTCTCACCTTGGCCAGCTGGGGAATCCAATCCACCTTAATAATTTGACCCACAGTTTTTGAGATAGGATTGTAAAGTAGCGGCTGGGTAATATCTTTTGAGATAGGATATTTGAGTAAGGACCAAAACTAAGAATAGACATGTAGAGAGACTTCTATCACCATGTCCTTCAATTACAAGGGAATGGATTTCCAGGGAGTAAATAGAAAGCATGACATGGAGAGCCTGGACTCCTTTAACCTTCTTAGTTCTAGCTCCAGCCACAAGAGGACGTATTCAGTGGAGGGGTCTGAGGGAGAGGGGAGAAACCACCTGAAGAATTTGCTGAAGTGACAGGCAAAATAATAAATAAGGAAATGGGGGAGTTTAAGATCCCCCCAAGGCCTTAGGGGCAGCAAGCTTCTTACAAGCCCACCTAGGGGCTTTCTTTGACCAGATAAATTCTGTAATCATACCATGAACACATCTGAACCATGCAAGAGGGAGTCAAAAATTTAATATATGAATAGGATAAAATAGACATGGGAGGACATTCATTTTGATGATGGAGATTGTTCCCCAGAGAGTGTCAAAGGTAGAGCCTGCCATCTCAGTAAGTCTTGTTACACACATATTACCAAATCGTCTAAATTAAGTTTACGCATAAGAGATGTATCCCTTGAAAGGTATACACCTAAATATTTTATATTGCAGAGAGATCAGGCCACTCCAAGAGACACCACATCCTCTTTGGCTACAGTCGATGTGAGGGGCAGCACTTTTGTTTTATTGATATTGAGCTTATAATCAGAGAATGTACGAAACTCCTCAATGACACAGAGAGTGGCAGATAAGGAGGTCTCGGGTGTGCCATAAGCAGCACAATGTCATCTGCATATACAGACAACAAGAAAGTATCAATTCCCACTGTAATAACAGATAAATTGGGGCATACCTTCAATTTATGAAGTAGCGGTTCCAAATACAGATTAAAAAGGAGGGACGATAGGGGCAACCCTTCCCAGTGCCTGAAGCCAACTGAAAAAAGGTGGATAACACCTTATTATAATACATTTTTGCAGCTGGGGAGGAGTATAGTACCCAAATCCAATGAGGAAAATCCTGTGGGAAGCTGAAAGCTTCTAGGGTCAACAATAGAAAATCCCAGTCTACTCTGTCAAATGCCTTATCTGTGTCCAAGGAGACCAACGCCATTGGAATGTCAGATCCCCTGGATGCAGAGAGGATGTGGGCCAGTTTTCTGAAGTGATCTACAGAGGAACAATTAGGGACAAACCCCACTTGTTCATGACTAAGCAGGCCCACCCAAACCTGATTTACCCTACTTGCAAGAATTTTAGATAAGATTTTAACATCACAATTAATTAGGGAGATGGGTCTATAATTAGATATCAATTCTGGGGATTTACTGGGTTTAAGCAAGAGGACAATTAGTGCTTCTAAGACCATAGAGTCAGAGATACATCTTTTATATATATATATATATATATATATATATATATAAAGGTAAAAGCAGTGCAGGAGAGGAACCAGTTGCTTGGCGAATAGCTTATAAAAATTAGGTGTGACTCCATCTGGCCCAGGGGCCTTGTCTGGTGACAAAGTCGAGATAGCCAATATAATTTTAGCTTTAGAAATGGGCTTGGATAATATATCCTGTTGAAATGAGGTCAGTTGTGGCAGGGGGATGTCCCTGAGATACATTTGGCAATCGGAGCAGGATGGAGAAGAAATTCTAGGACTGTAGAGTTGCTTAGAAAAGGAGCCAAATTCTCACATGATTCCTCTGGGTCGAGTCCAATGGGACTCATCCCCAGCCCTGATAGCTGCTATTAGCCTAGAAGACTCCTGTTGTTGGAGACAGAGCGCTAATAGTTGACTTGCCTTCTCTCCTTGATCAATGTATTTCACTTTAGTTTTAAGGATTGTGTATTCAGCCCTCTCTCTGAGGAGATCTGCATACTTGTCCCTCAAAATTCTGAGCTCTCATGAAGTGTAATCTGTGGTATGTGGGGATAGGGAATTGCTCAATAGCAGTGATTTGCACCAGAAGGTCCACATAGACCTGTGTATGAGTATGTTAATGCTTGGAGGCCAGCCTAATAAATTCCTCCATCAGGAAGCATTTGCAGGCCAACCACTCTAAATTAGCCTGACTGATGTAGCCAGTATTATACTGTGTAAATAAGGCAATCTGGTCCTTAATCTGCTCAACAATAAACTTGTCATTGAGGAGCTGGTTATTCAGCTTCCATGTCATGTCCTTGTCTAACATAGGATTAACGAGAAGCCTTACCCAAACCAGAGAGTGGTCAGAGAGGACCCTGGGTCCAATCTCCCCATCCAATACTCCACTAAGGAGAGAGTGGCTTAGAAGAACATAATCACGCCTTGAGTAAAATCTATGTGCGGAAGAATAAAATGTATAGGTTTTATCCTGAGGGTACAAAATCAGCCATTGATCACATCAACCCAAGGAGTTGGTCATGTCCCATAGAGAGCGTTGGATGGGAGAGAGTCCCACTCCAGGTCCCCTGACCTGTCTAGATCCAGCGACGAGTGACATTCCAGTCCTCCCTATAATTAGTGGGGTAGGAGAGAATGCTGAAAGGAGGTCCATGAAAAAGGAAGGGTCAGCTACCATGGGACCATAAACACTGCCCAGCACTACTTCCATGTGATCTAAGATCGTCTTGACAAATACATACCTACCTTGGGGGTCAAAAAGGCAATGTGAGCTTTGAAAGGTTACCCCTTTCAAGATCAAAATAGCCACCCCCTGCTAGCCCTAGCACACCCAGCTGAAAATACTTGTCTAACTGCTTGTCTGTGGAACAAGTTACCTTCCAATAAGAGAAGATGTGTTTCTTGCAGAAAGGTGAGATGACATTGCATATGTAGCAAATGTTTGAGGATTTGGGGTCTCTTAGTTGGTGACCTGGCCCCTTTAATGTTCCAGGAGGCAAATTTTAAAACATTAGCCATAATCAAAACACAGCCAGCATAAAACAGAGCCAAGGAATGAATCCCAATAGATGAAGAACCCCCTGGTAAGCTCCTCTAGCCCAAAAAGACCCACACCATCCCTCCCCTCCCCTCCAACACCCCCAAAAATGCCCAGGAAATTACCACTCTTCCCAGACCCCCCAACCCCACCCCGCAAAAATGCACTTCCCCCAACAAAGAACCTAACAGACCATATCTAGAGAAAAAAAGAAACTGACTGGGGAGAGAACAGCACCACATTCTGGCTCATGCCAACCCCATTCAGAGGAGCAGCAGCAGTAGCTCCATGCCATGCTCCCACCCCCCAAAGTCAATCTCAGAAACAAGTTTCACAAATATGCAAGGAACCTTACCATCCCCAAAACCATCCATCCCCAAACCATTTCCTCTCCCCCTTTAAACTGTTAAATAACAGGTGATGTGCCCAAAGGGAATAGACAAGAAAAAAACCCAGAGAGAGGATGGGTGTGGAGACTTAAGAAGGTGACCACTCTCCCCACCAAGGGTACATAGGACCCCGTCCCCTTTGAATGGGTGGACCTCTTTAACCAGCTGTGAGGTCCAGCCTATAAAGGGTAATGTCCACCCTAACTAAGCACCCAAGTGAGAGATCTAACGTAGGTCTGGGTTAAGAAAGGGGGGAGGGGGAGGGAATAACTGCTAACTCCGGTCCACACCCCAGTCCAGGATACTCATTTACCCCTAAGATTGAACTAGTAGGACCCCCATATGTAACCATTAACAAACTAGGAGGCATACCCATAATAATAATAATAATAATAATAATAATAATAATAATAACAATAATAGCAAGAAGAAGAATCAGCATTTAGATAACACTTTTCATACACAATGTATCCCAAAGCACTTTACAAGCAATGATAGACTGGTAGTGAAGTGACTGAATATGTAGTGGCAGCTATATCACACAACACCCACACACAGCCTGGACAATTGCATGAACTGATTTTATGGGAAGGGGAATGTTGACTAGGACACTGGGAATGTTCCCAACTCTTTGTGAAGAATGCCCTGGGTTCTTTTACTTCCACCTGGACATTCACCAGGACAGCACCAGGATGGGGAGAAGGGACCTCAGTTTAATGTTTCATCTGAAGAACTGCACACCCTGACAGTACAGCACCCCCCAATACTGCACTCAGGTGCCAGCATTTTATGTACAAGTCCAATCCCGGTGCGGGACAAGAACCCACGAACTTCTGATCCAGAGGCAGATGTGCTACCAACTGAGCCATGCTATCACTTTAAACCATGTAACCATATATGAACATGCATAATCATATTTCTTAATTTCCTAACTTGATAAAACATACCACCTCAACAAGTGTACTAGCCACAACCCCTCTCCCTCATACCACCACGCTACTAAAATGTAACTTGTCAGAGTTGACCAGAAATGGAACAGGTCATAAGAGGTGAACTCCTTGAGATACAGCATAATATAATTGTATATGAGATGAGGGGAAGGGAATCGGTGAGGCCAAAGATGCTGTTTTTTTCTGGGAAAAATCAAACTGTCCCTCATCTAGCAAGACAGCCAGCTTGCAAGTTGCTCCATATGGATATGTGTTCCCAAGCAGTGTCTGTAAGATCCGATATGGAGTCCCTGGTTGAAAAGTTTGGTCTTGCAGACAGATAAGTAGCTGACAATACCTTGTGCCTTAGTATACCCAACAGTTAAGACAGCAGGGATACGGCCGGTGGACCATATGCTAGGTGAATAGCTTATACTAATGCCAGGCGATAGGAGTCCAATGACAGAGTCAGTCTTTATATTAGAGAACTGCAGGAAGTCCATCAATTCCAGATGAAAAACAAAACATACGCAGACACCATGATGGATTCAAAAAGGTCCTCCGGCTTACGACTAGACCTTCAGGTGTTGCTAAATAACTCAGGCAACAGATGTTTCAGCTCTGAACCTGCCTGCGCTACAATCTCAAAAGATTGCCAGACATGCTTACAGCAGACCTGCAATTTAGCTGGGTAAATTATTTTAAATTTGGTAGTAGCAGCCAAGAGCTTCACCACAATAGGATGAAATGCAACTTTTTTTCTGGCGGGTCGTCACTGGCAGAGCTTATGAAAGACGAATCTGCTGCCCCTCTCAGGAGATTTATTTAAGCTCCTTAAACTTTTGGAGCACATGCTGTTTATCTTGAAAGTTGAGCAGTTTTATTATGGGAGGCCCTGGAGGTGCACCCGGAGGTGGGTGGGGGTGCAAGGATTGGTGGGCCCTTTTGACAATATAGCAGGAGTTCTTGGGAGATGGTCCCACTATGTGCTCCAGAAATGTTTGCACAAATTTAATGGGAGAGGTGGTTTCTGGATCTTCAGGCAGGTCAAAACCCACCAAATTATTTCTCCTACTACACCCTTCTAAATCTTCCAGTTTTCTTTCCATTTTACCCAGCTTCTGGTGTAGCAGGACCACTTCTGGGTTGAGTTTGTCCCTCCAACCCTCCAAAGATGTTGCCCTTGCCTCCACATCCCCCACTCTCTGTGTCATGGTGTTTAAATCCATTCAAAGAGTTTTTAGCTTTTCCATGACCGATTCATGTTTTCTTTGAAAGGCTGAATTTTGGCGAGGAATCTGTCCTCCATGAGTGGGAGATCCAGCGTAGTAACAGCTGGAGAGCAGCCTGAGGAAGTTCCCTGGGCTTTGAATTTTTTATTACTCTTTTCCGGCATCTGAGATGGCATATGGCATGGCAAGGTCTGCCACATTTCTGAGTCCACCCTGAAGAGTCACGGGTACTAACTGAAAAAAAGGCAGAACCAGATGATTCCTGGGAGGTAAAATGACCGAAAGGATGGTATGAAATCTTGCTTTACTGGAAAAAGCTCAGTAAATTAAGCGGGATAGGTGGGAGTGATGGCAGAACACGGCTGCTAGCTCTGAGGCATCACGTGACTCCCTCTTTGTTCTCCCTTTTGTTTTAACCCCTTCCTCGGGCATAACTGAAAATTGTGTGCTCCCCTCACTTTGGAATAAAATTCAGAAAACACTGAAACTAGTAATACCTCTAAAACTGCCTACCTTCAAATTGATTCTTGCACATTCCCTCAATAAGACCTGTAATTGCTTCCACTGCTCACCGTTCGTTTCCCAGGACTGGGACATCTACCCAATGAGATCCTTAGTGTGACTCTTTAATTGCCTCCCCTGACTACCACTCATCTCCTAGGGACTGGGACACCTGTCCTGTGACCCTCTGGTTGTTCCTGCTTGTCCTCCTTCCTTGCTTGTACCCTGTACCTCTCCCTCTTCTATCTTTAGCTCTGTAACCCTCTCCACTCCTGACCCTCCTTGTTTAACTACCTCTGTACTTGTACCCCTTCTAACCCCCTTACAAAACCATCGCTTTGATTTGCATATTTCTACTACACTCGATTGTATATTTGTCCATTTTGCACATATATTGTATATTGTATGTAAATATTGTTTATAATTGCTGCTTTTTATCTTCTACTGTTATTGCTCTTGTTCCATTGTACTCTACACATTGTTGTTTAAACTCTCAATTTTCCTGTTTTATTTTTTGTAGCACTTTGTCCTTTTGTTATGCTTCTAAACCCAGTCCACCTTGCAAATGAATTACCACTTAATGGTGTATCGCCTGGTTAAATAGAGATTGATTGATTGATTAAATAAAGACTAATTGATTGATTAACATAGAGAGAGAATATTACTATACAATAGTACAAGGAAAATATAATAATTGCAAGAGTCAAATTATGATCAAAACAATTAAAGCAAACATATATAAAACAGTTCTAGGCATAGGACATTACATATATATCAAAAATTGGATGGAGAACCTAAGTTACATGGTTACAAAGTGGTGGTGAATACTGATAGAGGTGGAGTGGAAAAGCAGAGAGCCATGAGGGGGAAGGGGTAAGGACTGTGAGGAGGACCATACATGAGTGGAGTCAGAATGAGAAGGGAGAGGGAGTAAGGGCTGAGAGGAGGGCCAAAACATGATGGGAGTTAGAATGAGAAGGGGGGAGCTGAAGGCCCATGTGGGGGGGGGGGTCAGAGTATAGGGTACAACCAGGATATGGTACAGTGGATGTGACAGTACTTAACAGATAAATGGGTCCAGGAGGTACTACAAATCAAACCAAATCAAATCAAACTTTATTTCTATAACGCCTTTCAAAAACCAAGGCGCTGTACATAAAACCAATTACAGATAAAGCATTAAAACAAGAAGCTAAAATACATTAATCATTAGAGAAGGCTAAATTAAATAAATATGCTTTCAACTCTTTCTTAAAAATAGGCAGGAGAGCAGAGATTAGTATCCACAGTCACATTTACTGTTTGATGTTAGTAGAGCCGATTTAAAGGTATCACATTTGATTTCATTCAGTATATTGTCATTCAGTGTGTTTAGCCAGAGAGGAGCATGGTACCCATAAGAACGTTGACCTCGGGTGGTATGACGGAAAGGAACTTTTAGAAGATTGCTGTTTGGCCCATGGTGCATCTGGTTCTGTTGGTCAAACTGAGCAGATTTCGCACGCCACAGGAGGTTAGGCCCAGTGTGGACTTTTTAGCTAGTAGGCAAGTATGATATTAAATACTGGAGTCCAGGTTGAGCCATACTGAATGTTCATATAGCTCGCAAGTTTGGGCAAGTTGGGGTGCACTGAGCACTAGTCTACATGCCTTGTTTAGAGTGTTTTTTATCCTTTTTAAGGCTGTGTCTGTTGCTGTACCATAAACCACTAGCCCATATTCAGTAATAGTCAGCACAGAGCTAGTTACAGCAACTTTTAGTGTGTTATTTGTTAGATATTGTTTGATTCTGTGTAGCTTCCCTAGTTTGGCATTTGTGGAGCTATCTACAAGATCCGTATGCTGAGCATATAGACACAAAGAATACCACTGGTTCACAAAGCTATACAACTGTGTGCATGGAAATCATCCAACTCATCTACTGTCCTTTCTCAATACTGCAGAGAACAATTACTGTATAGAATCACAAGGAAGGCTAGTTTTTGGTGCTGAAAAAGGCATCCAAGAAGGAGGAGTTGGCTTTCATGTGAAGTCGATCTGTTCATGGAATTTGCAATGTTTAACCATTTTTGCAACAGCATAACCTTATTTTTTGCTCAAATCAGGTCACAAAATAGACTGAGTGCCCAATGTTTGTCACAAAACATATTTTTCTATCTAATTTTAACAACAACCTTCTGTTCAGTAATTTTAATAAAATTAATACGGTAGAGAGAGGGGTACTTATATGTGAAGTCGATGTTTAGGTGAATATGTATGATACTTGTTGCATTTGCCTGTATTGATCAATGCCGAGGTACCAAAATTAAGAAGAGTTGTTCAGTATTATGCTTTTGCCTGTGCAGCTCCCTGCAGGATGGAGAAAAACAACCAGAGTGCCTCAGTCTCTCGGTCTCTGACACAGTGACTTATTTTACAAAACAGTGGTTCTAACATTGAATGAGCTCTGCTACTGTTTCTAATTTAGCTGGTGTACAGTACTAAGTAATGGTACAAGTATGTTTCTAATTAATGACATGCTAGTTATTGTCTGTTCTGAAGCAATAACAAAATCACACATACCCCAATAATGCAAAGAATCTTGGGAAGTATATGCAAATCACTATGAACATTTTGGCTGGTTCAGCTTTAAGCAAGAATGCATGGTGCCAACTGACCTTTCACACAATCTGAAAAGGCTAAGAATGGAAGACAGAGGCATGTTTCATTCTGCACAGGACTCATTAGTGTGCCTCATCTGTATCTCACCCCAGGGGAAAATCAAATCAATCAAATCAGCCCTTATGTGGTCTTAATGAGCCCTGCTAGCTAACAGCTTCTTGCTGCCCATTATTGACTATAGCTCCCTGATCTACTCCTCCTCCCTATCCCATAAAAATGTTGGTAGGTTAAGTGCTCCATATGACTACATTGTTCTGTTTGTCACTGGTCTCTCCAGAATGACCCACTACTGCAACCTCTACAAGGCAACAACTGGCTATCATTAGAAAATAGATTTGACAGCAAACTTCTGACTTTCCTCTACAAAATTCTTTACGGTTGTCTGCCTACTAGTATTGTTTCTAATTTTAGAGGTCTGTAAGCTCAAGGACTACTAGACTTACCTCAGGCCACTCCTTTTCTATTCCCTTCTGTCACACTACCGAAGGACAACTTACCCTCGCTTACAGAGGTGTCAAGCTCTTCAGTAGCCTGCTGCCACCCCTGGTTCAGTGTCCGAAATTGATACTATTTAAAGACAATCTAAAGTGTTAACTGTCTGACAGATATGTATGTAAATACACTTGACCTTATGCTAGTTAGTACCTTTGTGTTTTGTTATCCTTTGCTGGCTATGTATTCAAATGTTTGTCACAGGATTCTTGTAAAAATTGGCAATCTTGCTCACATGCCTTCCAGTATAAAAAATAAATGAATGAAATGGCTTTGGGTCATGGTGGGCCCAGTTGTTTATTGTATGTGACTGCGCTTAAATGCACTTGCTGTTGTCCTCAGAGAATCCTATAAAATGAGAAGTTTCATGAAATGGGATGACCCACTGAATAAAAAATGTGATTTAATAAATATCTTCCGGGGCCACCATATGGCCCAATGAGCAACACTGTATGCTTTCACAATGGTGACCTGAGTTCCAGAACGAGCTTGGGAAGCCAGCTGAGTGGCCTTCCTTGGGTTAGGAAGGTGCTGATGTGTGGCAGTGCTCCCAACTGGCAAGGGTTAGCATCGGGTTCTGCTGCACTAGTTACCTCCGTGGTGGGCCATGGAGCTTTCCTCTCCCACCAAAGTATGCTAGTAGCATTCAAGATTTGGCGGGGCATGGCCCAATGTTGAGGAGGTGGGTGGGGTCAGGGGAGAACATGGAAACAGCTCCATCTGCAGAATAAAACTCTCTAAGTCTGCCACAAGCCCTGTACCACTGACCAGGCCCTGGCTCTGAAATCTGGATTGGGACTCAAAGGTGGAGACAAACAACCCTCCCCTGGCCCTGCCACTGGGGCAGAAATCTGTAGAGTATCATCAGGAGCCAATGTAAGTCCCAGAGATGGTGGATGAGAGAACTGAAAATGCTGGGGTCCAAAGGGTACAGTGGATTGAAAGGGGGTATACATTTCATATGAAACAAGCAAACAAACAAATAAATTAATATGTTCTAGTTCTGCTTACTTCTGTCAACCACCATTTAGAAAAATTTTTAAGAAGAGAAGATCTGTAGTTGTACCACTGCTGCTCCACAAGAAATTGTGGAGAAATTTAAAGACACTGGAAAGACAGAAAGTTTAAACATCTAGACAATCTGTACATAGATACAGTTAATTCACTGAATATGTCATGCAGTCAATCAGGTCAGTGCCATATTCTGCAGGTTATTCTCAGATGGTATCCTGACAATAGAGTGGAGTCTATAGGGTGAGGACATTATGGTGTGGGAAACAGGGCAAAGTGCATTTATGCGGGTCAGACTTTGGATTAAAGTTGTTCTGTGCAAGGTGAATAAAACGTCACATCACACTCTTGTGTGGTCCATTTTCTTCTATGTTTCTCTAGTGTGCTATCCTCCGTTATATGTACAGACTGGAGTTGGTTATATATATAGTTGGGGGGTGGGGTGTGGGGGACAGTTTTCCTCTACTCTGTTTGTCTCCTTCCATGATTTAACTAACTTGCAGTGTTATTGCTGCTCACTCCTTCTGGTGCTGACTTGTTGCTCCTGGTGAGTTGTCATTCGACGAGTTGCTTTTCACTCTAATGTTGGTAACTCTTCTCAGATCATGGTACCAGATGCCCCATCTTCCCCATAACACATGGGCTGTGGACTAGCACACACCCCAAGTGTCTCACTCATTCTGGATGCTGTTGTCACTGCAGAAATATCTGAAATAGCAATCAGACAGCTTGCCCTGAGGCCATTATTTCACCATGATAAGTCAAAATGCTAGGAGGAAACTGGGTATCAGAGCAGTTCACCACACACAGTCATGACAGGCAAGAAGATACTGAGAATATAAATCAGAACTTAGAGTCTTATCCAGGAACTGTCCATGCCCATAGAGGGGTCCTTGCATTGGCTGGTGAAGCACTGCAGGCCTGCTCTTCACATTCACTGGCATCTACACATCAGCACCTTCTTGGTACTTGTCCCACCACACCTGATTCCATGCCACAAGTGATCCTACACCTGTGGCTGGGTTATTTGTATGCACAGGGACTGGGGCAGCCATACATCAGTTTCTAAAGCAAAACTATGTGCTACAGAGGGATGGCAGATGGGGCAGAGGCTATGTGGCACAAGGGGCTGCCATTGAAGTTATGCACCCTCTCTGCCTGGCCAAATGGCTTTCAAAAGTGTTTGATTTTGTTGCCACAGTACACCACCAGCTCCCTGGCCACATAGCCCCTACAGAGGGTGGGGGGGGGGGGGACTGTACTGGCAAAGGACAGTTCTAAACACAAAAACAATGGGTTTTCCAACAGAGATGTGGGATCCCACCAGCTCCCACTCCATGCAGAGACAGGAATCTACTATGGGGCAATTTTTTCCAGTCTCTAGCACAGCAGTTCACCTTGAGCCACCCCTCCCTACAGCATGAGCATTCTATGATAAGATTGTGGAGGACCTGGATCATGAATGCTGGCAAGTGTGGGGGCTTCCGAAGGTGCACAGCTAAGCTTCCCAGATATGCAAAATTTGCATGTATCTGGTTACCTTCATGGACTGGGCCCTTAGAGTGTGTGTAATTTAAAGGGCAGATAAAAAAAATGCTGGGCTAGATACTGATTGCTGCTTCATCATCCAAAAACTCTGTGTAAAGTGGCCATTGGACACATTCTTTCAATCTGATTAGATCCTGCAAAGATTAGGTGTTCTGGTTTTAAAGACCATGGCATGGCTCAGGGATGATGGACTCATTTGTAGCTTGCTGGTGTGGGGAAAAATATCTGCACCCATGAACATTTTATTTTCAGCATTTTTTTGTGAACAGGTGGCATTTTCTATTTTTTGTGAAGATGCTATACATGATAATACCAGGTGCAGCATCTGTGCAAAAATATGATTTGTGCAAGCTGACATAACATATGAAAAATGTCACAAAAAGGCAGCCTTTTCAAAAAGTGCACGCATGTGGCAGAAAACTGTAGTTGCACAAAGGAACCTGCTATAGCACCTTTTATTTTTGCAATATATGCAAACTTTTTCCTGGTTTGAAAATGTAGTCCTAAGTGTCCAGTTCTAAGATCCAGATTTTTTCCAGTTTGAGCTTGGATACTCTTTTGGTTATGAAATGTAACATTAATGATGACCCCACCTCAGTCACTATTTTTTGCTGATCACAAAGGATAGACAGACAGACAGATCACATTAAATTTGCAGCATTTTAGTTTTATTATAACAAGCAACAAAGAGGCAGCATGCATCTCATTACAGTTGCATAGCATTGCTACACAACAGCCAATTAGCTGCAGGTATCGGCAGCAGAGTTAGAACACATATAGAAAAGCCAATATATCCTTCTGACTGGAAATATTAGAACATAAACAAGAAACATAGCTTGTCTCTCACTTGGTGGTCAGAGATCTGGCAGCTGAGATTTAATGCCAAAAAGTGCAAGGTGATGCACTTATGGAAAAGCAACCCATTCACAAACTATTGAATTGGGGGGGAGGACTCAGGCTGGCAGAGAAGTGGGATCTGTGGTCATCATCAGTGACTCTCCATGGCAAACCAGTCAGTTCAATAAGGCATAAAATAAGACATAATGGATGCTGGGGTGTATTGGGAGGGGTTTTGATATCAGAAGATATGAAGTGAGACTGTCTCCAATACCTATACAGATCACTGGTGAGGCATACCTGAAATACTGTGTCCATTTTTGGAGCCCTTACCTGAGAAATCACATAGAGAGGCTAGAGTCAGTACAGAGAAGGGTTACTAAAATTATCCAGGGCCAGCAAGGCAAACCCTATGAGGAATGACTGGTGGCCCTGAAGATGTATTCGTTGGAGGCTGGAGGCCAGTTGCCAGAGGAGGGGCATGATAGAGACATAAAAAGTTTTTGAGGGGTACACACAGGGTGAATGGTGAAGACCCATTTATTAGAAACAGTCACAAGAGGGCATGATTACAGGTTGGTGATGGAGATAAATACAGGAGGGATGTAAGAGAGTTCTACTTTACTAAGAGAATGGTGGCACTGCCAAGTAGATTGCTGATGGAAGTGGTGGAGGCAGGTACTCTAAATGGGTACAAACACTGCTGAGACAGAACAAGAGGATTTATAATTCCACAGGAAGTACCAGGGGCCTGGGTTGCTGGTGGGAGCAGAAAGGGGCAACACCCTTGGGCACCAGGTCAGGAGAAGTGAGGCAGTTTAACATTCACTCCAGTAAATGTCTATAGGTGGCAGAAGAAAACATCCCCTTCACTCCAACAGACTTCTGTAGTTGGCAGCAACTCACGCACAGTGCCTCTGGGAGAAATCTGTGGACGTCTCCAATTTGGATGTATATATTTAGTAAGCCAATCAACTTTGGGATAATTTAAATATTTCTAGGGGTACTTCACTACCTGCTTATCATGTATGGATACGTAATTTGATGTTGATATGTTACATGTTTTCCACAAAAAAGAGTTTACATATTTTTTTAATTAAAAAGAAATCATTTTTGGGGGGTATTTCGGCCTGTATAAAATAAAAACAAATTGCTTGTAATTGATGACATACCACCATTAGAAAGGTAATTTTGTGCTGAACAACTTTGCCACTCGTACTTTGTGAGTAACAGTTATGGTTCATGAGGTATTTACATTTGTTCATGGTATGGTGTGTATGAATTTTTATTTTTTTAATCAGTTTTTGGGATATTTTGGCTAGTTTAAACAATAATCAAATTGCTTAGAATTGATTGCATACCACCTTTAGAAAGGTAATTTTGTGCTGAACAACTTTGCCTCACATACTTTGTGTGTAGAAGTTATAGTTCATGAGATATTTGCATTTGTTTATGGCATAGTGCATATGGCTTCATTTTTGCTTAGAAAGGCTCCGGATGCAGTGTTAAGGGTATAGAGAGCAGAAGGAGTGGTACTCTCAGAGAGCTGCTGTGGAGGGGATGAGTTAATATGGGCAGACTCAATAAATCATTGGTCACGTTCTGCTTATGGAGTCTATGTTTCTGTTTCTTGCTGTGCCGACTCATATCCTTGCTTGGGTGTCATGGGGGAGAAGGGGGAAGGGGATTAGAATGGGTGCCTTGAGAGTGGGGGGATGGGAGTTGAAATGTTAAACTGGTTGGATCTGGGAGGAGGGTGGGGCTGTGGAGCTGCTAAAAGGTTAGGGAAAAGTATTTATTTATTCATGCTGCATGGAGCAAAAATTAAGTACAATCATATGTGACAGCATTTCACTTTGCCAAGACTGGGGGGAATGGATACTATGAGGGTGGGAGGAAAGGGGTTGAACTGTAAATAGTCACAGTATGGAGGAAGGGAGTGGGAAAATGTGTTGGGTGGGGGAAGGGTTTTCCTTTTCTATTGAAAACAGCACTGCATTAAGAGGCACTTGTCCAGCAATGATCTATTAGATAGAGGGACATTGCAGTCATCTTTGTGTAATTGGGGTTACATGTCAGTCACCAAAGGGCAAGCCAATCCCTCCAGGGTATTGGGGGTGAGAGTCAGTCAGTATTTTGGTATGGGCAAATCAATCACTCACTCACCTGGGGCAGTCCACCATGGTACAGGAAGGAGATGATTAATTATTACTGGCTGCAAGGTAGACAAGTAACTCATCATAGGCTACAGGGCATAGTGTAAGTCAGTAAAGTACAGGGAACGGTGCATGTCAGTAATGCCAGGGTACCAGAAAGCATACAAGTCAGTAATCTCAGGGTACATGAGAGGGTGCAAGTCAGTAATGCCAGGGTACCAGAAAGGGTACAAGTCAGTAATCCCAATGTACACGAGAGGGTGCAAGTCTATAACACCAGGGTGCCAGAGAGGGTACAAGTCAGTAATCACAGGGTACATGAGATGGTGCAAGTCAATCATTCAAGGGTACAGCAGAGGGTGCAAGTCCATCATCCTAGTTTGCAGCCAAGGCAGTGGGCATGTCAGTCATCTCAAGGTACAGAGGAAGGTGCAAGTTGTTCATCCCAGGGTAATGATAAGAGTGCAAGTGAGTCATTCAGAGGTACAGCTGAGTATACATGTCAGTTTACTTAGTGTACAGTGGTGTGTCAGCCAGTCATCCAAGTGTACCATGAAGGGTGCATGTCAGTCATCCAAGGGTACAGCGGAGTGTACAAGTCAGTGTGTAGCAATTTACGTTATCTCTCAAGCAACAACTGCCACCTCTGTTGTTAACAGTGTCCACATATATTAAAACATTCTCCATGTAATGTAATGATTTCCTGTCTAATTATTACGCAGTGCAGTCAATGTCAGTCACATTATAGCAATTCTATTGTATAAGCAGCTGTTGTGGTCCTAACCAGATCTTGCTTTAGTGGGGTCTGGGCGTCTAGCTTCTGTGTAACTTTACAGCTGAGATGGACAGAAGACCTGTGGGGGGGGGGGTTCTAGAATAACCTGCTCAGAGGTCCTATACTGAACCTGTAACTGTGGTGGGATTCAAACATATGAGTTCATGCTTCACAATTAATTCCTGTAACCAGTACATTAGAGTGCACTGTCTCCCTAGGCATGAGGAAAACTGGCTGCAAGACAGACAGTCCCCAAGGAACAACATGCTTCTTACTAACTCCTTATAGTCTGTGTCTTTAACACAGAGTACTCTTGAAGCACAGAAGCAGTAGTGAAGACAAATCAGATATTAATCACTCTGAAATGCACAGTGATTATGCCCTGCCATTGGTTTCCTGAATAGTTCTTAACCTAAGAAATCAGTAATGATCCAAGCAATTTAGTAATTAAATGCTACTCACTAGGGGTGTCTTTGTGTTTGACTCTAGTCTTTGTGCTGCACTCCTTTTCAATCTGAGTTCTCTACTCCCTTGTAATTTGAGTATGCTGGTGTAATCTTTCACGCTCCACAAACAGTTTTTGTTCCCAGAGTAATTAAGAGCCCTTTGGAAGCTCCTTGACAGAGTCTGTTAGAATACACAGGGTGATTGGATGGGGGGGGGGGTGCTTGAACACCTTTCTCCAATGATTTTAATTACTTACATGTGTTCAAAGATTAGGCACTGTGACTCTGGAGACAGGCATAAACATTCACCTAAAGAGCATAGATAGTGGGTCACACACACTCTCATACAGTAACTGTGACCCAGGCATTAGTTGAAGTTGGAGGAGGGGGCAGTGGGAGAGAAGTGGCAGTATGCTATAATCAGGCTAGAAAGACTGGCATGGCTACTGTACATGGCATTAGGAAGAACAGGTTTTTTTATTCCGAAGTGCCTTTATGCCATTCCATAGCCAATGCCCCTGGAATCCTGCAATTCAGTGGCCGTGGAATTTTCCGCAGAATTTGCATCATGCCACAGTATATATATATATATATATATATATATATATATATATATATCGTGTCCCAGAATTCACTGTTCTTGGTGAATGTTCTTCAAATATATAGTTTTTCCATTATGTCTGGCTCCCTTCCCATCTTGTTTATCCTGTAGCCCCTCCTGTATGCTCAGCATGTGATGTCATCAATGACATCACATAACATTTTAGCCAAAGGCAAGACTGCGTTCTACCACAAAAATTAATAAATCATGCTGCAGACATCAGAAAATACTGCAGCAGGAGCCTAGCAGCCCTGCAAAAGAAATCAGGACAAAATGCTGCAAAGCACTAGGGGCCCTGACCATATCATACCACCCCAGTTTGATCTCTGGGTCACACAGAAGATCTCAGGTTTGAATAATCAACCAGAGCAACTGAATATGCTGTGTGACTTTGTCCTAGTTTCAAAAACTTCTTAAGCTTCAGTCAACTCAGCTGTGGCATTTACCGAAAAGACTCCACAGTAAAAAAGTTTATTTAGTCAGAGTTGGGCTGTGTGAGGTAAATAAATTCTAAAACAACAGGTTTAGGGCCGTCCACAAGAATGGGTGTTAGAGCCATAGAGCTCAGAGGATGTGACCCCCTCACACACACACACACACACACACACACACACACACTAATTTACACTTCTGCCCTTTAAGCCTTTCAAGCATTATCTGCTCTTTCAGAATTCTGCCCACCATAATAAGATTTAGGTGCCTTTTCAGACTTCAGCCTCTTGTACACATTTTGCAATGTTCCAGCACTCTTGCCAACATTTAAGTATCCTACCTCACAACCTCTTGCCTCATAAATCAGGGAAAAAGCTTAAAGAAATTGGGGACAAAGGACCAAAATCAGGGACACACCTTTAAAATTGGTGCTATCCACTCCAGACCCAGTAGAATAAGGGACTTAGTCTAAAATGGCATTTTCTGAAGAATACACCTGCAACTCTAATGTCTGACATTATTTTGTGCTAACAATCCCTACTGCTCAGTCATGGAAACACAAATTTTAGGAGGGACAGAGGTAAATTTTGATGCAAAATCAGAGACAAAATTAGGGATAGTTGAGAGATATGTTAAATATAGCCATTAGCCATCTCTCCTGGCTCATTTTTAGAGGGCTATGCAAGTGCAGCCCATCTAGTTGTGATCATTCTTTTATTTAAAATGCTGTGCTTCACAAAAGCATAGAAATTGATGGCAGATAAGAGCACATAGGCCCACCGCATCTGCCCATTTTAGTGCTTTTCATGCACCAGTGTATCTTTAATTAGCCACCTGTCCTCTCTTGTGTTCCGAAGCTCCCTATGTGTCTGTCCCATGCCCTCTTGAAGCCTGCAACCATTTCTGCCCCCACCACCAAAGTTGGCAGCTCATTCCACTTATCCACCGTCCTCTCTGTGAAAAATTATTTCCTCACATTCCCCCTGAGCCTCCCCCCTTCCCCAGCTTCATGCTGTGGCCTCTAGTTCTACAGTACTCTTTTTCTTTGGAAGATTGTATCTACTTGCACTCTGTTTCTCCCAGAAAGGTATTTATATGTTTCAATCATGTTCCCCCTCTCTCTCCTTTCCTCCATTGAATACATATTTAGCCCCCTCTGTCTGTCTTGTAGGAACATAGGAAAGCGCAGGCAGAAGGGGACCACATGATCCATCTAGCCTGCCCATGAACCACCTCCATACAGTTTGTTGTGTAGGCCACTCACCATTTTGGTTGCCCTCCTCTGCACAGCCTCCACCCTATTTATATCTGTCTGAAGATGAGGTCTCCAGAACTGAACACAGTATTCAATATAAGGCCTCACTAGTCGTCTATACAGCTGGAGTATCACATCTCTCCTTCCTCTGGTTATTCACCTACCAATGCAACCCAGCATCCTTCTAGCTTTGCCGCTGCCTTATCACATTGTTTGACCACCTTCAGATCATCTGAGATGATGACTCACAGATTACTTTGCAAATGTATTTTTTTATTTAATTTTCTCATGATGCCTCCTCAACTCTCCAGATTTCTCTCCTGCTTTCTACTACCCCTACCTCCAGTTCCACCCTACGTCTCCCCTGCAGCTATGACTTTCCTCCAAGGTCTCATTCTAGCACTCCCTCTACCTTCCCCACTCCCCCACTACCGCCATCATTGCTAGCCATCTTTAGAACAGCTACAATCATGGAGGGAGATCAATGAAATGTCAATAAGGGTTAGTGGAAGTGGTGGCTTCTGATGCAATCAAGATAGATGCTGGCTTACTCCCATCCATCTGGGCCATCAAAGTAGGAGGTGGCATTAACCCTCGCCAGAGGCATCACACATCAAAGTGAACCGTGTTAAATCTCTGACAGGGGATTACAGTATATTTGTTATTCATTGTAAATTTTCAACTAATACAATTAACTCTTCAGATGTGATATCTCATTTTCATAGGGATCTTTAATTTCAGATATACATAGAGATTTTATGATTACAGTTTCAGGTCAACATATTGTGTTTTTTATACTTTATACAATAAAGATAATACAAGGGCATACTCAGGCTTTTCAAACACTGGGACACTGCCAACCAGTGGCAGATCTAAAACTATGGGAAGGGAGTAACAATTTTGTGAAGGGGGTAGCACTTCCCCCCAGAATATAATATGCCCCCTTTAAAAGCTCAGATTAGGCTGAAAGAGATTCAGTTTACTGGACTAAAGGGGTAGCGGATGCTACTTCACTACATAACTGGATCAGCTAGGGGTGCCAACCTGGGACATGGCTTCATGTTATGCAATGAATATGTGATGCATATGCTGGTTACAAGGCAAATGTTGCCCAAAACTTATCAGGCCCATGGACGGCCACAAAATATTGTAATCTGAAGATACAAGGCAGCAGTGCAGAGTCCTAAAGTGTGTGTAGGCTATTGTTCTAACAAGCATTTGTCAATACCGAATGTTGGTTTGCTGGCATTGGCATTGGTAGTGCAGGAGTTAGAGAGATTCTTAATAGGAATGGCAGTGAAGTATTGAACTGACACCAACCCCGCCCCCACTCTGCAGAGACTGACAGGCATTGGGGGTGTGCCTTTGGATCATCAGCCATAACGCTCACACCATTTCACCTCATCCTACCCTGTAGGCACTGACAGGTGTCGCAGTGCCTTGGGGTCTTTGGGCCTTATACTCACCCTATTCCATAAGGAAATATGTTAAGATGGATGTGGTATAGGAGAAAGGGGTGAACATTGTTGCTGAAGACCCCAAGGCATGCCTCAATGCCTGTCACTGGCTGCTGGGTGGGGGTGGAATGGCATGAGCATTACAGCTGATGATCCCAAGTTACCCCCCTGATACCTGTCAGTGTCTACTGAGTAGGGTATTATGGTTGGAAACCCTAATGCTGTGGCCATTTGTAGATATTTTCACTCCAAATTTTCAAAATGGTATTTGTGTGACCCCACTTCATGAACAGAGACAGTATAATTTTGTTACTCAATCCCAAAAGGTGCTTTCGCATAGCGACTGTGCCATTTGGAGCAACAGGTATGAAAACACATTTCTGTCAGGATGTGAAAAATGACAGCTTTACTGTTCATGAGGTGGTGTGAAAAAATGGCAATGCTGAAAATCTGAAGTGAAAATATGAAAAATTGGTGAAGTTACAAATGTGCATAGAAACTGTGTAATGCACACCTGTAATGCAATCACTTTTTGGAATTTTTTCACCAAATTTTCAACATGGGCATTTTTAAACTTCTCCTCATAAATAGTGGCACTGTGATTTTGTCAGTCTGTCCTGAAGGTTGATTTCCCACCACAACCATGCCATTCTGTGTCCCAGGTGTGTAAACAAGTTTCAGGAAGGATGTGAAAAATGACAGCTATATGGTTCATAAGGAGGTGTGAAAAAATGGCAATGTTGAAAATCTGGAGATAAACATTAAAAATTGGTGAAGTTATGGCGTGCATAGAAACTGCGTAATACTGCTAAATATATGATCATTTTGGAATTTGTTCACCAAATTTGCAACATAGTCTTTTGGGACCTCCCCTCATGAACAGTGGCACTGTTTTCATTAATCAGTCCTGAAAGGTGATTCCGCACAGTGACTGTGAAATCACCTTTCAGGATGGAGAAACTAAATGACAGTGACTTGTTCACAAGGTGGAATCCCAAGAACCCCATGTTCACAATTTGGGGCCAAAATTACAAAAAAATGGCTGAGAAATCAACCTAAGTTGAACCCCCCATTGCCTCCCATTATAAAGCTTACTGTCATTTCTTCAGTTCGTAGTTCAGCTTTGAAGAGTGCAGACGTGTCCCGGTTCAGAGAAGATCGTGGCTCCTGACCTCCAGAGGGTAAGTATGGGTGAGGGGGGTTGCATGGGAGTTAAGTGCGCAGAGGGAGGGTAGGGATGGGGGAGGAGGGAGAGGGAGACAATGGAGGACCATTTTCTTGTTTGCAGGGAAAAAAAAAGACAGAGAGGGAAGGTTTTTTCAATGACACATTACCCACACACAAAAAAAAAATAGGCACAGTGGGGTGGGCTCCCAGTATGCCACAATTCTGGTGGGGTATGCTGACATGGAGATTGGGCACCCTGATGTCAGTAACGTGTACAGAAGGGCGGGCATGCATCTGACACTGGGAATGGGCATCCCAGTGTTGGAAAGGAAAGAGGAAAGTGTTTAACCAGGAAAGGCACCTTAAGAGGAAAGACACACTAAGAGGGGTTATGCCAACACAGGGATTGAGCACACCAATGTTGGCTTTTTAGGAGTGTGTGATGAGTGGCAGGAGTTGCCATGTTGTGGTGTGCCATATAATGTGGGGGGGGGCATGCCAACATGGGGATTGGGCACCCTGTTGTCAGTTTTCTGGGGATTGTGTGGTGGACAGCAGGAGCCGCCATATTTATTGAAATGTTTCACTAGGAGAGGCATGCAATGGAGGTGTGCCATCTGCTGCTGCAATGATGAGCCTGTATCTGATTGCAGCTGCAGATTCGTTTCAACTCCGTGGCTCTCTCTGAAACTGCTGTCATCGGCAGCATGCTCACTGGTTGGCGGCTGAGGGACACACCCACTAAAGTATCCCCTGTATTTGCCACAACACTGACACACCTCTGAAATGTACTACTATCACAAGATGTTGCTTGCACATGCATGCAAGCCAGCATAAAAACTGTGTCCACTGTGACAGTACCAGATACGGTCAAGGTTTTCTGTTATGCCATGGATAAGTGTTATACAGAGGGTTGGACAAAATGTAATTTCTGCTGATGGATTTCTGGCAAGATAATAATTCTGCTTAAGCATATGTTTGTTAAATTTCCACAAAAAGATCATGAAATTTTGCCAAAATTGAAATTGTAGTTATGTCATCTAATTTTAAAAATACTAGACCAAATTGGAGTACTTTTGGTACTTTTACAGTCCCCTACCTCTTGGAGAAGTATTGTATACCAATCTTTATCTTTAAAGGAAGCTGAGTGACAAGCTACCATACATTTAATAATTTTTACACTGAATTTCGTAAGTTTGTTTACTGCACAGTTTTAATCTCCTATAACACTGAAACTAGAGAATGCAGTATCACATATTTTTGTAGCTTAATAGACCCCAGAAATGAAGCTGTGTGTGTCAACTTTGTAGTCTTATTCTTAAAGAAAGGCCTTGTAATAAGCAGACAATTCTTTTATTTAGTTTTTGTTGACTGGGTAAGTGTACTAGACAAATCCTGCCTATTTTCAGGCACGACCCGGGGGAAGGGGATACAGATGAATGCCAACTGACCTTGAACCAGATTAAGCTGTTGGTGGTATTTTTTTAGTGAATGAGGGAAATTTGGCCAGGACACCGGGGAAATTCCCCTACTCTTTTCGAGAACTGCCATGGGATCTTTAACATCCACCTGAACTACCACCAATACAGACAGATGGGACCTCAGTTTAATGTCTCATCCGAAAGACGGAAATTCCAAAGGAATAGGTCAGATAGGAAAATGAGCAAGTGGTTCTCTTTGTAAGGGAGGGTTTATGTGAAAAACAAGGAAGAAATCAATGTGAGAAGCAGTTTCACTATTGCTGTCTGGTCAAGCTCAGAGAAAAAAGCAAGGTGGGGTCAAAATAATCACCCACAAAGGAACTACAGGACTGCAGGAACAGCAAAGTGCAGCTAAATAGATTCAGTGGGGTTAAATGCTTTGTGAATGTTAAATTCAACAAGTGGCATTACCTATTATATTTCCATAAATATTTGAGCAAATGTTTCCAGTTAGTAATTTGTGGTAATTCTACTATAAATGTGAAGCTACTAAGCCAAATTTCTCCAGCTCTGTTAGATTGCAGGGCCCTTTGATATTGGGTAGGCATACCAAATTTCAGGTGTGTACCTCCAACAGTAAGGCCATGTCCAGGCTTAGGAACCACAATACAAGATGCAAGGCCAGTGCCATGGTAGAGGCTGTGTACTCCTTCACACAATCACCCAACCAAGGAAACTGTGGCACTCAGAAAGTAACAAAAATCAGTCTCTACACTATGAGCTAGAAAACTGCAAACATTTTTTTAAATGCAAATACAGTGCTCAAGTGCTTACAAAAAAATAGCTGGTGCAGCAGAAGCTGCTTGCCACATCACCCCGGTACTTCATCTTCTACATGTCTTCACCGGGGACATGACTGTCTATGAGAATGGCTCTCATTTTATGCATCGGCTCATTCATATTAATTAATAGGTGAAGTGACATGTGAGATGTCTTTTCCTGACACTTTAAATTCTGCTTCCTGATTGTTGTAAGTTGCATCTCCTGTTTCTCACAACATGTATCAGAACTTCATCAAATTCTTTCCTGAGGCCAGCCTGAAGAACACATCTATTCTCAACAGGTGCAACAAAATAGAACACTGCATTCCAGAACTGGCATCCTATTGACAATTCTGTAAACAAGCCTGTGGATGTCAAAATACATCTCAAGGTCAAGCCCTGTGTTATAGACTGCCACCCCTTTGTCATCATGGTGCAGGTCAGAAAGCATAGGAAAACTTGGAGCAGTTGAAAAATTCTCAAGTTATGTTTTAATATTATCAATAATATTACAATTAAAAAAATGCTCAGTATAGCTATTTAAAAAGGCAGTAAAAACAAAGAAAACAAAGTTCTTCATCTGAGGGTATCTCTAATTTTAAATTTCAAATCTCAGTCTTTCTCTCTCTGCTCTCTCTCTCTCTCTCTCTATGAAACATTGCTGAGTTTTTTATAAAATGGCATTGCCTGGTAACTAATTTCTTTATCCTGAGCTCATTAACAGCCAAACTGTTCCTCATAAAATGTATTAGCACTTTGTCAGTTTCTTTCCTTGCAGGTGTTATAAAATAGGACATTGTGCCCCAGAAGTGCTCTTCTGTTGATAGTTCTGCAAATGAGTTTGTGCAGGTTAAACTGCATCTCAAAGTTAACCCCCTGAGTTCCAAATAGCTTTTGCAATCATTTCAACAACACAGCTGCTGTATATACACTTGAACATTTTCAAACCAAGGGATCCCAGTTTCACACAAAGATTCAGATATATTTTTATAACCATTCATACACAAGAAGGAAGAAAAGATAGAAACAGCAAGTGAAGGTAGGGAGATAGTTTTTTTTGTGTGGGGGTGGGGGGAATCCCAAGACCATCAGAGTTTTCAGTTCCTAGGTCTCACAAGAAAATCTGATTGTGCAATCAAATAGGAAAGAGACAGAGAAGGAGGGGATAGAACAGATTATTGCTTCTAACTCTGTCTGCATAACAAATAGGACAGGGTTTTATTTAACCCTGTCACACCATTTAGTAAACCCAAACAGCTTTCTGCAATCATTTCAATAATACAATTATATACATTTGCAAACTACGGAATCACAGTTTCACACAAAGTAGTAGTAGTAGTAGTAAAGCATTTTTATTTATACAGGCATTAATTTAACAAAAAAATATCACCATTAGGATTATAACAGCCCTGTGTGTGAGATGCTCCTGTGGTTGTTATTATTTAAAACACATGTATTAAAAACCTTTACAGTAACATTTCAAGACAAGTTTACATAGACTCAATTTACATTTAATGTATCATACGATAGGTTTGCAAATTAATGACTGTAAGACAAGGGGGGATTTCCTAGTAACAAGAGTAAATGTGGACTTAATCTTGTTTTAAATTTGATCTAAATGCATCTACAGAGAAATCTAACACCCTCAAGTGATTTGGCATACTGTTCCAAGTAATCACAGATTTTTATTTTAAAGGTCATTTAAAGATAAAGATTCATGTATTTTTTTTGACAGTGAAGCAAGGGGAGAAAGAAAGAACAGAAAGAGCAGGTGACAGAAAGAAGATAGTGGGAAATTGTAGGACCTTTGGATGGCAGGGGGAGGAGTCGGCATCCCGTGTGGACTTCCAATGGCATGCCCCCCTGGGACCTATAGTGGATCCCATGGATAGGGTGGCATGTGTCCGGGGCTGTGCATGCCGATAGCATGCACCCGGACCTGCACAGCACCCTCTGGGTTCCAGTGCTGCTGCACTTGTCCTTGCTGGGTGCTTGCCCATCCAGCTGTCCCTGCTACCTCCTGTTGCCCAGCAGTCAGGGGCAACACATGTGCCCTGTCCTGCTTCCCTGGCAACTGGATGCCTGTGTTCGTGGGGGTGCGCAATGGGTTATGCCTGGTCCTGATTGGCATACCTGGTGCCCCTCTGCACACACATGTGGCCAGCACTATGTGACTTTGTGAATGCTGCATAGTGCTGGCATGCTCCCAGAATGCCTCCAGTGCACAGCTGACTGCAGCCATGGGGGATCGGGTGTGGTGGGTCTGAGTATGACCCCATCATGCATGCCACATGGGGGGCACAGTGGGTGCAGAGTGGCTACTCACCCCAGATATGGACATGTAGCCACTCCTCACCAATCATGCATAGGGCCCAGTATTAGTTGAGCTGCTCCATAAAACAATATTTGCTTTGAATGTTGTCAAATAACATAACTGTTTTCAAGTTCAAAAAAAGCACTAGCAGTACCAAGTTCATGTAAAGTGTTAAATGCATAAGATCAAACAAAACCCTGTAGGTAATCCAGTAGAGAGAAAAGATACAAAAAGTCTAGTACTTCACTATGATCACCCACCAATTTTTTCCTTACTAGGCACTCCCTTTGGATGCCATGGGGATTACCTGAAGTGGTAGTCCCAAGCTTGTAGGAAGGAGAATAACAGGTAGAATCTGGAAAAAAAGTAGTAGATAAATTAAGTATCAAACACAAGCTTTACACAGTAGGTCAAGCATAAAGTGAATCTTCATAAATTCATTATCTGTATTTACATAATTTGTAATTCATAGGTATTTCAGGGGGTTGGGGCTGCCTCCATGGAGGTTAAATAAAATAAAAGCACGGTAAGGATGGGACCAATTCACAACAGATATATACAAACCTGGCAAATTCAGGTCCCCTTGGTCATTAAGTCCTAGGGGCTTCATTCCTTTTAATTTAAAAACCCATTTCCTTTCCTTTCTGAGGAGTGAGTTAAGTTTGTCTCCCCATTTTTGAGAGGCAGTATCACTTCCAGGCCTATGAGCCAGATTGCCTTTGGATTAGAGACAGGCACTTCATAGAAATGCATCCCTACAGGGGTGTCTAATCTCCTGTTACAGACAGATCAAATGTATTCTTGGATTCTTGTCTCATGATTCCAAATTGTTCTCCCCACATACACTTTTTTACAAGTGCATCAGAGTGCATAGACCACAAATGTCATGTCGCAGGTAATACTTTCTCAGATTTCCATGTTTATACTGCTGTCTTCTGGATGGGAGGCTGTATTACCTGTGACAGGATGTCTGCATATATTGCAGTATGTGTACTTGAAAATCACCCTAAGCTTCATAAGAGGCCAATTCTGACTTCTAGTAATGGTCTATGGTGCCCCACCCCTACTATGAACCAATTGGTCCTTTTGGTTACAGGCTCTGCTGATGGTGACATGTGATTTGGGACCCAATGCCAATACAATTTGCCAGTCACTTTGTAGGATAGGCCAGTTCTAATGTATTTCGTTGCCTATCCTACCCACCCATTCAGTATATTCTGTGATGAAAGCTACTGGACCAGTTGCTATTGGCAGTGGGTAACGTTTTCGTCTCAAACAGCAAATTTGTTCTCGCTAAGAATCTCAGCTTCAGTTTGGAATTGTATAACAGTTCTTTATCATATCACCTCTTTCTGAAACTCTCATCTAGTTCTGATGGTTGCAAGTCAGAATTAGTCAGAATTCATCTAATACTAAGCAATGTAAATAGACAACATTAACAGCCAATACTGAGTTGTATTAAATACAGAATAATGCATGGGGAAGTTTGGTTTATGAGGATTTTATGCACACCCGAGGTGTGTGATGCCCCATAAACCCTGAGGGTGAAGCCCAAGGGGTTTATCTGGGCATCACACACCTTGGGTGTGTGTAAAATCTGAATCACTGCACATTTCCTTGTTTAATTTTTTATATTTAAAGGTTAATTTGTCCAGCTGTTCCATAGGGAGTGTGATGAAATCTGCTGACTCACACATTCTCTCAAGGTATTAATCGGGAATAGGGATGGAGGGAGGGGGTTCACTTGACCAACAGGGAAAATTATTTAAAAAATTAAAAAAACATACTGGGTGGGTCTGGGGATTGAGAAGAGGATCGATTGGGGGGGTGGAGGGAGGGAGGTTCACTAGACCACCAGGGAAAATTATTAAAACAAAACTGAAAACATTCTGGGTGGGTCTCTGGATTGGGAAGGGGATCGATCAGGGAGCCAAGTGGTGGGGGTGTATGCCACTCTATTAATTTGGCTCCTCAGTACAAAGTCCAGGGGAAAAAATATATTTTCCCAGGATGGTCAGGCTGCAGAGCTGCATGCATCTTATGTTCAATTCTGTCCTGCTTTTCTAATTGGAGTGTTAAGCATGAGGAGGTTGCATGCTTTACTGAAGGTCACTACCACAATCAAGTTTATAAAGAAATAAAACACCAAAATTGTGAATCAGAGCTTTCATTCAATAGAGAGTCAAGAAGGTAATGTCACAATCATTATTTTTTAAATACAGTTAGTTGCACTGCTGCTTTAAGTGGTCCAACTAGTGTGACAGGCCCATACGAAAAATTGACAAGTCTAGCAAAACATTTCATGAAATGCACACATTTCGTAAACTTTTTTACAGGGTGAAATATGTCCATTTCACGCATCACTATTCACAAGTACTCATCCAAATGTCATGACATCAGACATTCCATTAGGACCTTTACACCAAGTAAGCATTCCAATTGTCATGTCTCTAGCTGTATGAATGACTTGTGTTAAGACCAAGTAATTTAGCTTAATTCTTCAAAATTTTGCAGAATTTTGAAAAATTCTGTAGAATTTCTCAAACATTCCTCAGGGTTTTAAGTAAGTAAGAAAATAAAGTGTATTTAAGAGCCCAATCAAGAATGGAAAGTGAAAATAAATAATAAAAAGAAAATTAACAACAAACAAGAGTATGAACACAGAGAGTAAAATCTTCATTAAAACTATTCTACAATTGGCTACAGTACTTCTTCAGCTCACAAATAATTCTCAAAGGCTTCTCTAAATAGATGTGCATTCAGACCCCACTTGAGGGCCTCCACCAACTGGTCCTCCCTCAGGGATCTAGGGAGTCAATTCCATACGGCTGGGCCTGTGACCGCAAATGAACGATTTCCAGAGGTCCTCTGCCAGCCCTAGGAACCACTAGGACGCCTTCGGAGGAGGAGCAGTATGACCACCCAGGGCTGACAGAAGTCAGGAGGTCTCTCAGGTAGCTAGGGCCCAAGCCATATAGAGCCTTATAGGTGAGCAAGCCAACCCTGATGGTAATTCTCTATCTCACTGTCTGCCAGTGCAGGTCATGCAGGGCTGGGGTCACATGACAAGACCTCGGAAGGCCATCAGCAACCTGGCAGCTGCATTCTGCACCAGCTGTTGGTGACATAGAATCCCTTTACTGACCCTACAGTATAGAGTACTACAGTAGTCAAGCCTAGACATTACAAAGGCATGAACCAGTCAGGGAAGGTTGCCAGGTGGAATTAAGGCTTTGATCTCGGCAACATTTCTTAGGTGGTAAAAACCACTCCGGACAATGGACAACACCTGAAACTCAAGTGTCAATCCATTGTCAAGGATAACGCTTAATGACTGTTTGACACAACATTAGCCTATGTTTGGTACCCTTCTGTGAATGCACTGGTGTGTAAGTAAAATTAAAGGCCTTGAAATACAATGCTGAAGTTAGGAGAACAGCAACACTGTATTGAGCAGTCATACTCTCCTTTTAACTCTTGCCTGCAAGCCACTAATCTGCTTGGTGGCCCTGTGCTGAACTCTTTTGATCACTTCAGTGTCCTTTCTGTACTTTGATAAGCAGCACTGGACAACAATGCTCTAGGTATGGTCAAACCTACTGTATGCCTTGTACGGAAGGAGGATTACTTCTCCTGACCTGCTCCTTAGCCACTACCTAATACTGGGATTTTCTGTATTAAGAGGACGTTAGAGAGCTGGTCAGGAAGTGCATTTGCTCCTTTGACTACAGCAGCACACTGTCTGTCTGGATCCAGTTTATGATCCACAACTCCCCCTAAATCCTTTTCTTGTATGACACATTGCACCAAAATTAAAAAAAACAAACAAACAAAAAACAATCTTTAGATAACATTTGCATATACAGTACAATAATTTAATACTATTTATTTGAAAGATGCCATTTCAAAAATGCAAAAGTGGTTTGGACTATCCCATCATTTTTGTTAGTACTGTGGTCTTTTTCTCTTCCATATACTTTCTTACCCTCTTTATGTCAGTTATCATAATTCAGGCCCCACTGACTATCTTACAGCCCAAATGACCATTTGCCCTGATCACCCTCCTTTGCAGTAACCCATGAAGATCTTTGGTGGGACTGCCTCCCATCTGGAGCAGAATCCAGTGTGATAGGAAGGAGTACAAGGCCCAAGGATGCCAGAACCAGAAACATACCGCAGGCAGTTTTGCCTCCATGTTCTCTCCCTCCTTCCATAATACCAACAGCAAAGGTTCCGAACACGTGCTGGTAGAGCTGTACTAAATTTTCAAATTCTTCTTTCACAGAGATTCTGCAGAATTTCAGAAGTTTGCCTTATTACAAGGAACTCCAGGCGAAGTGGAATTCTGAAATTTTGGAAGTGTAATGTTATCTGTGGAATTATATTCCACAAGTTATGTAAACCACAAATTCATTGTTTGAAAAGCATGGAATATTATTCCACGGATTACATGAATGGCAGAATTATTATTCTTCAATTTACACAGACATGCTTTTGGACCTCAGTGGAATTAGAAAAAAAAAATCCAATAATCTTTTCAGAGATGGAATTGCCATTCCATACAAATTCAGTCTGAGGAGTTCCACATTCCATACAGCATTGCCTGCAAGCCTTGATATGCCGATGTAGAGCAAATTGGAGTCACCCTCCATTCAAGATGGCATTGTCTTGCTCCACTCTCTGGGGTCAAAGAGGGTTACTACATCATACAGTACTAATGCTAGCGGTTGTCCTCCCTGGAACCCCCATTTGGAGAAATTGCAAATCAAATCAGGGGATGACACAGAACAGGCGAGCCAGCCTCCCTCCCTTCCCTGGAGGCTGTGAGCATGCAGGCAGATGTTTTCTTCTAAAAAGGGTTAAAGAAATCATGTTCTGTGACTGGCTGATGCACGTCACAAGACAATGCATTGATCCCCCATATAAGACTTGCTGTTTAACCAATTTCTGTATCTCAGCAATGCAAACAGTAAAAATCTAAGAGTTCATAGAAACGTAGAGACACAGACAATTTCAGCAGAAAAAGACCACTGATCCATCCATTCAACCCAGTTTTACCCTATTCGACCACTTGACCAATTGTCTAGACAGGATTGTCACCTCATCTTCACCATCCATCACTCCTTGCCTTACTGCTACATCGTTAAGTAACTATTTAACCCCTTTACTCTGTCCCAGCTGTGCTTGAACCGATTGATGTTTTTTGTGTCCACCATCTTTTCTGGTAGGCTGTTCTATGCCTCAACCACTCTCTCCCTAATGTAAACCTTTCTAACATCCCTCCTGAATCTCTGCCCCACCAGCTTACATTCATGTCACCTTGTTTTTGACCCACCATTCTTGTTAAATAGTTCTTTGCAGTTTACCTTTTTTTTTTCTTTTAAGAAACTAGAAGGTCTCTATTATATTGCACCCCTTCCTTCTAGCCTCCAGTGATTACATGTTCAGTGCCCTGACTACATCCTCATAGAACCTGCCCTTTTGGCCCTGAATCATGTTGGTTTCTCTATGCTGCACTGTCTCTGGCCTTGTCCTGTCTTTCCTCAGGTGAGAACACCAGAATTAGGCACAATATTGTAGATGGTGTCTCACAAGTGATTTATAGAGAGGCAGTATTACCTCTTTCCTCCTGCTATCGAAACCCCTTCCAGTACACCCCACCATTTGGTTTGCCTTGCTGTAGGCCAATTCTTACACTGGCTAGTTTGTTTTAGGAAGTCACTTATGATGACCGCAGATCCCGTTCCTCTGAAGTAGTGGCAAGTTTAACCACTCCTTTGCAGAATTCCCTTCTGGGGTTTTTGCTCCCTATGTGCATCACCTTGCACTTTTTTGCATTGAATTTTAATAGTCAGACCTTGGATCATCTCTCCAACATTTGCAGGTCTCTCTGTAATTCCTTTACTCCTTCCTTGCTGTCTGCCCTGCCACAGAGCTTACTGTCATCAGCAAAGAGATATATCTTGCCCTTTATTTTTTCTCCTATGTTGCTGATAAACATATTTAAATGGACTGTCCCCAGACTGACCCCTGAGGTTCCCCACTTGTGACCTCCTTTTCCTGGTAATGTGCAGTCTTAATGTGTTTGAGCTAGGTACATTTGTGTTTTTAATTTAAAAAATATATATGTTTTTAAGAGTTTCAGAAAAGGCCATTTTATAAGCATAATAAGTCCTTTCAGGGTCAGGACTGTGAGAAATCAATGCACTTCCAGATGGATGAAGGCACTTAGCAGTATTTTGTGCCTCATAACACACCCAGAATGTGCATCTATACCCCAAAGTGCCAGGCTGGCATGGCTTTTTGCTTGTAGAGACTCCTGCCAGCCCACAGCAGTGATCCAGGCTCAGAGTTAAGAATGTAGGTTGCCTCCATAGCCATCAGCTGCTCAGCAACTACACCATCTAGATGGCCCACTGCAGTCACTGATAAGCACACTCTGACCACAGATCAGAAGTTAGATACAGTTCGTGCAATCAAAACAGCACAACACAAAACATCTGTAACTCATGTCTGCTATATCCTCTTTTTATAGAAGAAGAACCTAAAGAGAAATTCCTGGAGCTGACATTTATGCATTTTATATGGGTTCAGCGTCTTTTACATACAAATTGATATTTATTAGGTTTGAAGCTCCTTTCAACCATATGGAAATATTTCCAGCGGTATATTATATCTCATATAAAATCTTAAAGAAATTTACATTTTTTTCCAGAAACGTCCTTGTTAGTTCCCACTCACCATTTTCTGCCTTAGTACCACTTGTGTTAAACAGTGATATCAATGACACCTACTGGTAAAGTTGGAGGTGCAACTGCAAGTTTCCCAACTCCACGAGGTCATTGCCTGTCTTCATGTGCTACTTGTTAGACAATGGCTTACATATTGGTGACATGAAGCAGGGCTGGTTGTACAAAATAATCTTTTTTTTTCTAGATGTGGCTGAAAATATTTTGCCTATCAACGAATCTGTGCAGAATAATACTTTCTGCTAACTGGACTGTTCTATAAACTTTCTTGACTTTGTTTGGTCTGTGCTGCAGGAGGCTACCCCCTCCACAGCTGTTCCAATGATGGTGATGGCTTCCATAAAATAAATCTTGGAAAATCTGAATTTACACACACACACACACACACACACACACACACTCAATCAATTTAGCCACAACTATCTTTACAGTTTATCAAAATCAGCTTTCCTGAAGTTTAGTATTCTAGTCTTATTTGGTGGAGTACCATAGTTTCCCCTTAGCACCTGAAATTCAATCCTATTATGGTCACTGTTGCCCTTCAACTCTTTAACCTTTATTGCTCTGATTATGTCATCTTTAATATCAAGAACAACTTTTGTCCCATACCTACCAGGCTGAAGAAGGAAACCGTCATTTGAAACTGACTAGTAGTGTCAGGTGAAATTAGAAAAAATCTGTTCATGCACGTTTCATGAAACTGCACCAAGTCCATACAGTTTCTCAAAGTATAAAAATGTGATTAAAATCATCATTTTGGGCTGAAACTGTGTCTTTTCTTTAAAAAACACATTTTTTAAATGCACAGGCTGGAAAAATGGAACTGTTTGAATAAAAAAGCACTGGAAAAATTTTGCTGGATTTTGGTCCAATTTCCCAAACGCTGCATGAATGTGAAATTGGCAATTTCCTGTAATTTCACAAGTGTAATGAAAATTTCAGTCCTCACTAAGGCTGTGCAAAATGTGAATTTCTGCTGGTGGAATTCATGCAGAATGGCAATTCAAGATGCTTTTTTGAATTTATTTTTACATTTTTTTATGTTTTATCTTTTAAATTCTGTGGAATTCCAAAAAGAATTTCACCGCTCTTGCCAGACAAGTGTATTGCTCTTGCCAGGCAAACCAAAGCAGCTTACTACAAGGAGCAATTAGAACATAGCTGGGGCAATGGGAAGCAATTATGGGATAACATTAAGGAGCTGCTGGTCAGGGAAGATCAAAGGCACCCCTCCATGCTCAACTTAAGTGGCACCCCCACCCTAGATCTATACACAATTGCTGAAGCCTTCAATGTGGCCTTCTCTGTCCACAGTTCTGTCCTCTTGCCCAGCTACCTTGACCCCCCGCAACACCCACCCAAAGCCCAAGATCATTTGACCGATCCGAATTTTTACTTCAAGTGTGTCACAACCAAGGAAGTTAAGACCTATATTACAAAGGTGCTGGGTGAAGCCAGACTTGGCAGTGACTCACTTGACATGAAATTGGTGGAAGTTGCCTTGAATGAGTTGGTGGTTCCCATCGCCAAGATCTTTAGCAAGTCTCTCACCCTGGCAAAATTCCCTGCAGCCTTGAAGGTAGCTCTAGTCACCCCTGTCCTAAAAAGTGAGGACCGGTCTTGCACTGCTAACTTTAGACCAATATCTATCCTCTCCTCCCTCTCTAAGGCACTTGACAGGATCGTGGCTGACCAGGTCATGGAGTACCTTCAGAAGTACAGTCTACTGTGCCCACAACAGCATGGATTCCATCACTGCCATAGCACAGCTACGGCCTTAGTTGAATTCACAGACTATGCTCACAAGGCCTTGGATGGGAGAAGCCTGGTGGCATCTGTCTTCATAGATCTCACCAAAGCCTTTGATACAGTCAACCATCACATCTTGCTTGACCAGCTTCGACACCTCTGGCTAGCCTCTGAAGCCATCCTCTGGTTCCAGGATTATCTATCCAGAAGAGCACAGAGTGTAAAAATTGGGACAGCTATCTCTTCATCTCGGGATATAGTACTGGGTGTCCCACAGGGGTCTATACTAGGCCCCCTCCTCTTTAGCCTGTTCATCAACAGGCTTCCAGAGGCTTGCAATGGCAAAATTATTCTGTATGCAGATGATTCTGTCATCCTTAGTAGTAGTGCCCCACTTCAGCACCTACAGGATGATTTGCAGTATTCATTTCACAACCTGGAGGACTGGTTCAGCTCTCAGAAATTGCTTCTCAATTACAAGAAGATGAAGACGATGCAGATAACCACATACCAGCACAAGAGATCTCTTCTGTCCCTTAATATTACTAACAACAAGGTTGCTCCACTCGAGCAGGTCAACTCTTTTAAATACTTGCGCGTGTTCATTGATGACACCCTCGTATGTGCAGCACATCAATCAGGTCGTCAAAACAGTGAACACCAAACTTGGAGTTCTCTACAGGCACAGACAGTACCTAACTTCTGAGGCACTCAGGCTGGCAGTCTCCTCTTCCATCTTGTCTGTTATTGACTACAGACTCATGGTCTATGGGTCAGCATCAGACACTGTGCTAAAGCAAGTAAGCACTGACCTCAACAAGGCCTGCAGGCTGGCTCTAGGGGCTGATAATCTCCTACACACCTGCTCCCTCTACGAGTGCATTAACTGGCTCAGTCTTGCCAGCAGAATCAAATACCAAACATGCCTGCTTGGCATTAAAATCTCTCCTAGGTAAAGCTCCATTGGCCTTCAAAGAACTGCTCCAGTGAGGTAGATCCGTGTACCACAGTAGAGGGCAGACTCGCAGCCCACTTGCTATCTCCTTCAGAAAAACGGAGCTTGACCAATAGTCCTTTGCATACAGGGCTCCTTCTTGGTGAAATGAGATCCCAGCATGCCTTTTACTCATTAATAGCCTCCCCGTCTTCAAGGTGGAACTTAAAAGTTATCTTGCCATGGCTGAGGTATGTAGCTGCAGGTAACCTGTAGCACTAGCACCCAGTAGCTTGGAGTCAGCCTGCTCCTGGGATGCTGAGTTTAAACTCCTACTTCCTACTACTTGCCAGCCCTCAAACTTGAGCCTTCCATAGCCACAGCCTCTTGGCAAGGATTCTATCTCCTGTCCTTAACTCAGCCATTGACCTTTCAAAAATGTAATTGTCTCAAAGCACCTGTCTTCCCCCCAGCTTATTCTGTGTATGGTCATCCCTCACGTTGCTCTCTAGTATGTTCCTACTAGGTCAGTTCTGCACAGAAAATTAACCCCCCCACCCTTGACTTGAATTAACGACAAAGCCTCCTCCTGGCTGCATTAACATACAGCATGCGAAAACCCATTTTGAGTCTCTTCCCCTCTTGACTTTATATGAAATAATGACAATGCATCCCCTAGCTGCTTTACCTCCTGCTAAATTAGTTCCTTAAACCCACAGCACTCACCATGTACCTTGGGCTGTACTAACTGCAATATGTACCTCTATATGAGATAGCTTACAATTGTAAATAGTCAGACCAATTGCTGTTATTTCTTGTATTTTTTGTCTCTGTACTTGTGCACCCATACTCTCTAACTACCTTTCTGTGTTGCCCTCCTGTCAAGATGTGGAACCCTTAAAAAAGAGCATTTTGCTGAAAGGTTATGTCTGAATGAAGAAATAAATAAATAAATAAAGTTTTCTGTAAACTTGTGAAAAAATTTTCTGTGGATCACATAAACTGCAGAATAATTTTTTTGTGGCCTATTGAAAGGAATTTGTAGTTTATGTAAACTGCGGGTCATTAATCCACAAAAAAGCATTTCACATGCAGAATGTCAGAATTCTGCAACCAATGGAATTCTATGGAATTTTCCAAAATTCTGCAAAATTACATTCCATTGGAATTCAAGCATTCTGCACAGCACTACACAGCTCTATTGACTAGGTTGATTTGGAGAGACCTAGAGAGGAATGATTAAAGCAATAATGACCAAACTGCTGGTCATTTCTTGGAGATGAATGACTGGCACAGGGGAAGGTGGCCCAAGGCATAGCCAAGGGCCAATTCCCTCTTGCCGGTTGTTAATCCCCAGGAAATGACCAGCCGTTCAGTCATTATTGCGATTGTGAGTCTAATTGCAATAATGAGAGCTGTTTTTTCAGGTTTCTAATTTATAGTACCTTTTTTTTCAGCATGTAATTTCTGAGTTTTTGCTGGTTTTCTCCCATCCCCTACACCCACGCATCCCAACATAACACGTGCATATGAGGCATGCACGCGCATGCCGTTCGGGATGCCCCTCCCTTTCAGTTGCATGGTTGACTGCCTGCACCAGCACTGAGCCTCCATTCGGTGGTGGCGGGACTACGGGTGGGTGACCCCACCCCTTACCCAGGAGAGGAGAGCCAATGCTCGATCCTGCTCCCACCTTCCCCTCCATGCTTACATCCTGGTGACCGAAGATCATTCCCAAACCTGAATCACCCACATAGCAGGAGGTGTGGCATCCAGTGCCTCAACCCTCAGCTCCACCAGGCCTGCCATTTAACTGTTTTTCATGGGAGCATGTGCTGAGACTGCTGCATGGTCACACAGGCTCCTCTCGTAACATTGTCAGAGCAATGTGATGTGCTGGTGCATCAGAAGGATGGTGGTGTGCTGGCCCTTAAACTGATGATGAGAGAATGGTCTGTATAGCAGTTATTCAGCTGAATGCAGAATTGTTTACTTTTTATTTTTATTTGTTAAAACAGTATTTGTTTTGCCAGTACTGCTGCTAGGGTACAGCACCCAGGCAGTTGACTGTAGCTGCCATGCTGGGCATTTCTAAGAGATTTCAGACTGGCACAGCAACCAATCAATGAGCTGCTTTAGATCATGAATAATTAATTAAACTTATAATGTAGTTTAATGCTACAAGAGCCCATGATAACTCTGGGAAAACTTTGAAAAAATAATACTGACCCACAACTTTTAATTCACATGTTTTCAGTATGAATCATCCCCTCTCTCTTTATTACAAAGAAAAGCTGCTTGAAAATAAAATCCATTTCCCCTCGCACTTCAACTACTCTTGCTGTCTGTCTACACATGATGCTCTAAGCCTGTGTTTATAAATCACAATTGGATGTCATGGAAATGATTATGATGTCACAATTAGGAGATCATGACATCCTATGTAGACAAGAGCAGCATCAGATGATGTTCAAGGGGCAGAGGCCCTAGATTTCATACTAAATTTCTTAAAGAAGGTAAAAAAGGATATACCATAAGGCAGGAGTTCTCAAATGGTGAGGCGCACCTCCCTGGGGAGGCACAAGCTCGTTCCAGAGGAGGCGCAGAACCGTGATTCCGATTTGCGTTCTACCGCCGCTGTACACTCTACACCTCTGATCCCCGATCCCTACCAAGCCCGATTTTGTATGTGCTTGAGGTAGTAGGCAGGGGGATTCTAAGCCAGCCAATGACAGTGCAAGAGAAGGTCTTCGGCAGACCAATAGGAAGCCCAGCAAATGTGTCCAATTGTAGAGAGGTGGCTGTAGCCAATCGGTATTGCACATTTGCAGCCAATCATCACCCGGCTTCCTCAACCAATGAGCAGCTTTGTAACGTGCGACGTCATCATCAATCCCGGAAATAAAATGCCATGCCATGCGTGTGGTGGAACGGAGACTCCAGTGGGAACTGCTGTTGTGTTTTTTTTGTTGGATCCCCTGCAAGTAGCCGTCTCTTTTCACTACTCGCCTTCTGACTCCTGAAGCCGCCACCTGCTGACTCCACCTATCGACTACTGCCTCCCTTCAGCTGCTACAGTTGCCGCCGTGGAAAGCCGATCGCCGCAGACAGAGCTCCTGAGACTACTCTGGTGACATCCACCATCCTAGCAGAGCCTGTTGCAGACCGGATCCTTCCCCAGACTTCTTCAGGTAAGAATGCTACGCTGCAGTCAAATGTATTCTGCATTTTGGGAGCTCCAGTGGGGTTTGGTCTGGCTGGCCTGACTGGGAGGTTGGGGGGGGGCGCTGCCTGATGGCCTGACTGGGAGGTGAGTGGGTGGGGTGTGCTGCCTGATGGCCTGACTGGGAGGGGGTGCTGCCTGATGGCCTGACTGGGAGGTTGGGGGTGCTGCCTGATGGCCTGACTGGGAGGTTGGGGTGCTGCCTGATGGCCTGACTGGGAGGTGGGGAGGTGCTGCCTGATGGCCTGACTGGGAGGTGGGGGTGCTGCCTGATGGCCTGACTGGGAGGTGGAAGGGGTGCTGCCTGATGGCCTGACTGGGAGGTGGGGGTGCTACCTGATGGCCTGACTGGGTGGTTTGGGGGTGGTGCTGCCTGATGCCCTGCCTGATGTGCCTCATGGCTCTCATGGGGGTGATTCCTCCATGGTGGTGGGGTGTGATGGCTCAGTTGGGTCTGGTAGCCTGAGCAGGTGTCTGGGGTGTGTGTGGGGGGACTGTTTGCCTCACAGCTGATCTGGCCTGAGTGGGAGTTTGGGGCCTGATGCCTCTTATAGGGGGTGATGCCTCGTGGTGTGGTGTGATGCCTCAGTTGGGTCTGGTAGCTTGAAGCAGGTGTTCATGTGGTGGTTGGGGGGGAGGACTGATGCCTCTCAGCTGGTCTGTTCTCAAGCAGGGATTTGCAGTGGTGGGGATGTGGGGAGGTGCCTGTACTGCCTCGCAGCTGGTCCAGCCTGAGTCGGGGTTTGGGGTCGGTTACACATAATGCCTCTTGGCTGCTTTGCCCAGGGGTAATGCTGCTGCTAATAGAGCCTGAGCGGTGGGGGGATGCATCTCATGGTAGTGTTGATGCTGCCTCAGTGATAGCTCGAGCAGGTGTTTGATGTGGTGACTGGGGGGGGACTCTGATGCCTCTTAGCAGGAATTTGTCGTGGTGGTGGCAGGTGGTGGGGGGTTGACTGTAATATCCTGCAGCTGGTCTGGCCTGAGTGGATGGTGGTGGTGTCACGCATGAGCCTGAGCAGGGGGAAGGGGTGAAACTGTGCTGGGGGGGCATGCAATGATGCCTCTTAGCTGGTTTGCCCAGGACGGTAATGCTAAGCTGAATGATGTCTCTCAGGGTTGTGCCATTTTATTCTTGGTTGGGCTGTTTCAGCAATGGCCCAAAGTCTGGGGGGGGGTCTCACATGATGCCTTTCTATGCTGTGCAAACCTGAAATGGCCCCTATCCTGTTTATATGGTTGTTGAATGAGAACTCCTCTTTTAGGGTGGGACACTTTGGAGTGAAGGGCCTGCTCGTGTTGCTTGGGTGTGGGGGACTTTCCCTAGGTCTGTTCAAGGAGTGCCCACATCCTCCACTCACACCTATGGCATGCAACTACAAAGCAGCTGCATCTGACTGAACCACCAGTTTATGTGGTGGTGGTGTTGAAATGGTGGCATGTGGTTTATATGTGATGCTTCTGTGTGGGGTTCAAATGTTAGTTTTTGTAACTGATGTTGGGATGGGGGTAGCCCGCGTGTTTGGGCAGGGGTTTTGGAATGAATAACCTGATGCTGTTGCCTACTACCCATGTTAGTCCAATTTACAACGTTGGAGCTAACAGAAAAGGAAATTGTGGTAAGTATAATTTTTCCTGTTCTCCCGCTGACACCCAGTTCTGTCTGTGGAAAAGGAACCTACATCTGGCCTGCATGGTGGGAGTGGGGGTGGGAGTGAAGGACCTGCTGGATGAGTTTCTGGAGTGATTTGCTGGGTGTGTTTTGACCGAAGGACCTGCTGGCGTGGCACCAGCTCCACTGGGTAACTACTGAAGCACCGTCCTACCTTAGGAAGGAAGTGCTTTTACACAGTGCAGTGCTTTTATTTGTTGTTTATCACCCTTGTCTCATTTATAATTGTTGCTGCTGCTGGCCCAATATAATTTGGGCCATTACTAGAGTAGTGTTGTCCTTGTGCTGAGAGATTTAAGTGTCGGTATCAGTGTGGCTCAGTTGGTAGCACATCCACCTCTGGACCAGAGGGTCGTGGGTTCTGATCCCACAGTGGGATTGGGATCGTAACCAAGCGCTGGCACCATTGCAGTATTCAAGGAGTGCAGTGCTACACTAGTGCTGTCCTTTGGATGAGACATTAACACCGCGGTCCCTTGGCTTCTACCCATCCTGGTGTTGTCCAGGTGGAAGAAAAAGTCATAGAACCCGTGGCATTCTTTGCAAAGAGTAGGCAGAGGATATTCCCAGTGTGTGGACCAATATTCCCCTTCACATAACTGATTCATGCAATTGTCAATGATTGCGAATAGGCCTGCATCTGGGGGAACATATAAGATGTCTTTTGGGGGTGTGGGGTTGAAATGGGGCATGGTTTTTTGCTTATTTATTTTATTGATTTGGGCTGGGTGGTGGAATTAGACTTGTTTCCTGCAGATTTAAAATGGTGCTGTTGTGCATATGTGATGCCTCTGACTTGTAATGTATGGTTTTAAATGGCACACTTTCTTTTTGCCTTTCTGATGTGGGCTGGGTGTAAATGAGAAGCCAGCATTTTTGGGTGGGGGGGCTTTGAAGTGAGGGGTCGCCTAGCTTTGCTTGGGCTCTTACCCACATATATCTCCCCATTGACAATGTTGGAGCTAACAGAAAAGGAAATTATGGTAAGTGACAGAATTTCTCTCATCCTCCTCGCATACTCAATGCCTTTTGCTAGTTTAAAAAAGACCTGGCATATGGATCTGGCCTTCGGGATGGTGGGCTTGGACTCTGAGCAAAAGGGGTTGCTGGACTCTGGAGGACACAGAGGACCTGCACTAAAATCTGAATGCACAGTACATTTATCTGCATGGGTAGCACCTTTGACATGAAGGACAGATGAGATGTAGCAGAGCAGTTTTGAGAAGTAAAATGAAGGGCATCCCTCCTGGCTGGTCACGTGTCTGAGTGGTAAGGATGGAGTGCTGTTTTAGGACTATGGCTGGAGACTGCTTGTGATGCTGGGCCTCTGTGTGTATGAATGCCTGTGTTTTGCAATTCAAGGCAGTCTGCGGTTTCAAAGTGCTGCAAGGTGGTCACTCTGCTGTGGTCCTGCCTGAACTTTGTCTGGGGGGGGTGAGGGAAGATTACAAAGTGCTCGTTCTGATCTGGTCCTGCCAGAGCTTTGTTGGGGTGGCTGATTATGTCTTACAAAGTACTGCTGCTGTGTAGCTGCAGTCTTTCACTAATGATCCGGTCCTACTGGAGATCTGTTGGGAGGTACATTTACAAGGTGACGCAAAGCAACAATATTGATCCTGCCAGAGCTGCTACTAGCAGTTGCCTGATTTAAAAGAGATGCGCCTGCCCAGTCTTGATATTTCAGATATTGCTTTTTTATGGCTTCTTCTTTCTTCAAAATGTGCTTCAATTAATAAGTGGTGTTCTTCTTGTCAGTGTGCCTCAGTTGGTGGTACATTTGCCTGTGGACCAGAGGGTTGTGGGTTCTCGTCCCACACCAGGATTGGACACGTGCCAAACACACTGGCATCCAAGTGCTGTATTTGGGGGGGGGGCAGTACTACTGGGAGTGCCGCCTTTCAGATGCGATGTCAAATTGAGCTCTTTTAACCTCCTGGTTGGTGTCCAGGTGAAAGTAAATCAATGCACTCTTTGCAAAAAGTAGGGTTCAGTTCCGTATTCCTCTTGTTTACCATAAAATAGGTTCATGCAATTGTCCAGGCTGTGTCTGGTTGCTAATGTGCGATATGGTTGCCACTTCAAATTCAGTCACTTCACTACCAGTCTACCATTGCTTGTTTAGTGCTTTGGGATACACTGCATATGAAAAGTGCTATATTCTTCTTCTTCTTCTTCTTGGCGGGTATTGTGTCTGTAGCAGTTGTACTGTAGCAGTTCTGGCGGAACATTTGGGCATGCCCAGGATGATCTGGCCATAGACTGGCTTAATTGATGTCAACTTCTCATCAATATGAATTTTTCATTGCATTGTAGACCAAGAATGGATCGCTTGATTGGAAGGAAGCGCAGTATGAGGAGATGGAACCTGTTGGGCAGAGAGACCTCAAGCAAACGCAAGGCCAGAAGATATGATGAGGACTATCTGAAACTAGGATTCACCTGGATCGGGACCAGTGATGCACCACGACCCCAGTGTGTTGTGTGTGCTGAGGTTCTGGCACAAGACAGTATGCGGCCCTGCAAGCTACGGCATCATCTGGAAACAGAGCACCCCAGCTTACTTTCAAAACCAGTGGAGTTCTTCAAAAGAAAACTGAGCGAACTGCGAGGGCAAATAAAAGTTGTGGAGCACCATGGGACTGTTCCTGCAAAAGCTGTTGAAGCATCATATCTTCTCTCTCTGAGAATTGCCAAAGCTGGGAAGCCACACAACATTGGAGAAGAGCTGCTAATTCCTGCTGCAAAGGAAATGTGTTCAGTGATGCTTGGAGAGAAAGCAGCTGCACAGTTGGAAGCAATCCCTCTTTCAAACGACACAGTTTGCCGTCGTATCAAGGATATGTCTGCAGATGTGAAGTGTCAGATCGTAGATTCCATTCATCAGAGCCCATTCTTCTCTCTGCAGATAGATGAGTCCACTGATATAGCAGATGCTGCATAGCTTCTGGTGTATGCTCGGTATGCCATGGACACAGATCTTCAGGAGGAATTTCTATTCTGCCATGCACTTCCTATGAGAGCAGCTGGGGAAGAGCTGTTTCGCCTGCTGAATGCTTTCATTGAGAATGAAGGCCTTGATTGGAATCGTTGTGTTGGTATCTGCAGTGATGGAGCTCGTGCAATGACTGGAAGACACAGCGGGATGGTGACCAGGGTACAAGCAGTGGCTCCCAATGCTCTCTGGAACCACTGCATGATTCACAGGGAAGCTCTGGCAGCCAAGAGGATGCCAGGTGAACTCAACAAAGTTTTGACTGATGCAGTGAAATCCATGAACTTCATCAAGGCACGTCCAGTGAATTCCAGACTGTTTTCGGTACTGTGTGAAGAGATGGGAGTGAAACACACAAAGCTGATCTTGCACACTGAGGTCCGCTGGTTCTCCCTGGAGAAAGTGCTGACCCGCCTCTATGAACTGCGTGATGAAGTCCGCATATTTCTTGCAAACTGTAACTCTCCACTTGTGGAACATTTCCACAATCAACAGTGGCTAGCTTTGCTCGCATACTTGGCAGATATCTTTGACAGACTAAACTCTCTTAATCTGTCACTTCAAGGACGGGATGCCAGTGTTTTCACAGTCAGGAACAAGATCAAGGCATTTGGTTCCAAGCTTGAACTTTGGTCCACACGAGTGCTGCAAGGATCAGTTGCCACATTTCCAACCTTGGAGGATTTTCTTCAGGAACATGAACTTTCAGTTGACTGTGTCAAAGCAGTAATTACAGAACATTTATGTGGGTTGTAAGGCAAGCTACGAGACTACTTCCCTGAACATAGCAGAGAGGACAGTGACCAGTGGGTCAGGAATCCCTTCATTTTCAAGCCAAGCTCTGCAGACTCCTTATCGCCAGAAGAACAGGAGAGCCTCATTGACCTGGCTACAGACCCAACTCTGAAGGTCTATTTTGCACAGCAGCCCCTTGCAAACTTTTGGCTGTCAGTTGGACATGAATTTCCAGCACTGAAAAATCGAGCTCTTGCTGTACTTATGCCTTTTGCCTCAACATATCTTTGCGAATCTGGATTTTCAGCACTGACTGCAATAAAAACAAAGATTCGGGCCCGTCTTAAAGTTGAAGATGACTTGCGCCTCTACCTTTCAAATGTAAAATCAAGAATATTACAGCTGACTGCACAAAAACAGGCTCACAGGTTGCCTTCTTAACAGACTGGCATTATTTGATTAAGAGGCAGCAGAATTTACAATACATTTTACTACACAACAATAAACACACTTTTTATTTAACAGTGGGTGTGTGTGCTTTTGTGAGTTAGTCATCAATACTGGTATCTGGCAAGGTACAGTGGTAATCGTGCAAAAGGGGATTGGAAGCGCAATTTAGTCTATGTGCAGTGCGCTAATGGTCAATTTTTATGTGATTACCGCCGTATGCAAATGAGGTCATGACTCATGGGGAGGCCTGGAAGTCTTCCAAGTCCAGTAGGGGAGGCTCACCATGGCAAGGTCTGAGAACCATTGCCATAAGGGAAATCCAGCTAGAATTGAAGGAAAAGCCTGTGGTTTGGAGGAGCAGCAGGCAGGACTCGCTATGCCCCCATTTGAGTGATACTTATACCATATATGCTTGAGTGTCCTTTAAATGCTTGAAATCTTGGATGCCACAATCTGCCCCCTCCTCCTGCATCACCTCGCTCTCCCTTTGGGATTGGACCTTCTACTCTAAGGTGCATTTGACCTTGAGGACCTCATCCTTGCAACACTTCAAGGGGAGCAAGTCTTACCTGAGAATTTCTGCATCATTAATGCACCTCAGCAGTGTTGTAGTCCCTGCAGAAAGGACAGAGAGAGGGTAAGCCAATGTTAAAGCATGTTGCAAAAGTTGTCTACATAATGCTACCAAGAAACTCAGACCACATTCACAATCCTAACAAATTCCCTCTGTTTACCCTAAGTAGTCCCAAGAAAGGATCCTGAGGACTCATTAAATTATACATATCTTCCAAAGTTAACTCAACATGGAGACACAGAATTTGACAGCAGATAAGGACCACTTAGCCCACCAAGACTGCCCATTTTCCCTACCTGTTTCATATACCACAAATCCTAAATGACCTGCAACTTGCCCTCTCTTTCCTATCCGTATTGTTCCTATATGTCTGTCCGATGCATTGTTGAATTCCCTACCATTTTTGCCCCTACAACCTCTTCTGGGAGGCTGTTCCATGGATCCACCACCCTTTCTGTGAAAAAGTACTTTCTTACGTTACCGTTCACCCCTCTATTTTCATATCATGGCCCCTTGTTCATGAGTATCTTTTTTGAGATATGCTACCCTCTTATACCACATTTACACCTCTTGAGGTATTTGAAAGTCTCTATCATATCCCCCCACTGCAGGGAATACATATTGAGATCCTCCAGTCTCCACTATATGACTTTTGTGCAGCCCTGCACCATTTTTATTGCCCTTCTCTGAACTGGTTTTACTCTGTCTATGACCTTCTGGAGATGCTGCCTATGGAACTGAACACAGTACTCTAGATGAGGTTTCATCGATGTTCTATACAGTGGCATCACCACCTCCTTCCTTCTGCTGGAGATACCTCTCCCTATGCACCTCAGCATTCCACTGGCTCTCCTCACAGCCTTCTCACATTGCTTGGCAACCTTTAGATCTCAAGGACATTACATGCTCTGTAAATCCATAAAAATGTAATTTTAGCTCAGATGGTCACTCTTCACTTTAGGTGTACAGTGCGCCTACTGTCAGGTCCTCTGCAGTGGCCTCACAAAAACTTTTATATTAATTGTTTTGGTTGTCCGATCCACCAGATACAATATTTATGCTCATAGTTTTAAATCACTTTATACATCGTGCATGCCCATTTCAGAAGGGAAAGAAATTTTCTGGCCACAGCCAGTTTATTATTTATTAGGTCTTATTTTGATTCTGTTTCTATCCCTATGTCTCCTTGAGCTATCAAGCTCTACTTATTTCTTTAAATATCTTCTGAACATTTTGTTGTTGTTTTTTTATTTTTGTACAAGACAAAATTAATTACCCTTAGGATTATAAATTAACTGCCACCAATATTTATTTATTTATTTATTTAGCTAAATACTATCCCTTTATTATCAAAAACATATGTCTGCAGTCTCAGTGTCTGCCAGCTTCCCCATCTGAGTAATTTCATTCATCATGCCATCAAATATGTCCCTGGTTTGAGCAAATTTTGTTTTCCATGGTAGAATGTCCTATACTGGGTTTGTATGGCAGCCCTGAAGTCCCTGACATGTCCTGGTGGAGCCCCTACATTTTATCACCCATGGCTGGGCAGTCAGAGAGGTACACATCTGCCATCTTGAACACTTTCCATTGGTACAGTTTGAGATGTGGAACTAACTGTGCTGGTGCCATTATACTGGCAGTTGCCATGCCTGCTTATTCTCTGGGTATGATTCTTTGACCATAGCACCATCCCACCAGCCAGACAAAATGCATGGCCTCATGTGGCCTTGTATGCACACGGCTGATTATAGGCATGAGAGCACACTCCTGGGCCCACCAGCAGGGGTGGCCGTGGGGACAAATCAAAGGACTGTCCATGTCACCAGGCTGGCATTCACTATCAGTGGCAGAATTCTTCCCAGCTGGCTGCCTACCTAATTGCCAGTCTCCTAGACCCTACTGGGATGATTTCTAGCCACTTTCTAGTGAGACATTTCTTTTCTACAGGGACCTGGATACACAATTAATGTTTATTTGCTTTTGACATTCCACCCTATGGAAAAGCTTATAGCAGGAGGCTCACACAAGTTGTTTTTTTCTATTTCTAACACATCCCCTTTAGCCTCGATTAACTTGACATCCTGAAGAGTTTTTAAATTAGGTCTAACAGTCTGGTTCAGTAGTCAAAGAAGTATATGATAGCTCTTTTCGGTCCAGTTGGGAAAAGGCCTCATGTGACCTACTGTAGGTCTTCAGCATTCCACATGTACAAAGACTCCAGCTTAGGATTTGGGAGACCCCAGTGAGATTAGTCATGGTAGCCACATTAACTCATGACCTCATCTGCTCCTAAATGTTTGGTGGAGTCAATATGCCTTATCATGGAAATTGAGCTTGGCAATCTATCATTAATTTGTACCTATTTCTATGAGTTTCCATGAAAAGCAGAATTGCATTTAGAAGGTCTTCTATGGTTTCTGTGATTAACGCCTGTACACCTAGTAGATTATTTTCATGGTAGCATGGAAAGATGCAGTCTTTATGGAACTTATTATGTGATTATTGTGAACTGATTATTATGATTATGTGTTATGTTGTTCTGTGCTTTGGGAGCCTTTTCAATGGAAAAATTAATGGAACCCATGCAAATCTTGTAAATTTTATCATTATTTCCAGGAAAATCATGGGAAATATGTTTGAATATTCCATGGTCATTTGAGGATAGGGTGACCAGTGGAGTGCCCCAGGGCTCAGTGCTGGGGCCTCTGCTTTTCAATGTTTTCATAGCTGACATTGCTATTGGGTTAGAGGGAAAGATGTTTCTGTTTGTGGATAACACCAAGATATGTAACAGGGTGGACATGAAGTAGGCAAAATTAAATTGGACCTAAGGAAACTTGAGGAATGGTCTGGAGCATGTCAGCTGAAATTCAATGCCAAAAAATGCAAAGTCATGCATATGGAAAAAAAAATCCAAAGGAGGAGTACTGCTTAAGAAGGAAAAGACTGGCTGCCTCCAACTAGGAGCATAACCTTGTAATTATGATCTCAGATAACTTGAAAATGGGAAAACAGTGTGAGAAGGCAGCACTGAAGGCCAGTGTGGAATGCTGGGATGAACTGGGTGGGGTATCATTAGCAGGAGCATGGAGGTGGTTCTGCTGCTGTACAGAGCACTGGTCAGTCCGCACCGAGAGTAACCTCAAAAAGGATATCGCCCTGATAGAGATGGTTCATAGAAAGTCAACAAAGATGATAAGGGGATTGCAATAGATGTCACAGGGAGAAAGACTGAGTGAACTGAACATGTATTCTCTGACGTAGAGAAGGGAGAGGGGAGACATAATCGAAACTTTCAAATACATAAAAGGATTAAACAAGGTGCAGACACAGGAACTTTTTCACTTCAAGGAAGCCAGTAGAATCAGGGGACATGATCTGAAGCTGAAAGGAAGATGGTTCAATACCAACATCAGGAAGTTCTTCTTCACAGAGATGGCGGTGAACGTTTGGAATAGTCTTCCCCAAGAAGTGGTAGGTGCTACCATGGTGGGGGGATTCAAGAGTGCACGGGATAGACACAAGAGAGCCCTCACATCAAAGGGCAGCTAGGGGGGTAGGAAAAGACAATAACCCAGGGAAGACCAGATGGACCTTGCTGTCTTCTTCTGCCAGGTTCCATGTCATAACGGTGACCACAGAAAGGCGATAGCTATTAATGTGAGTGTACATTGCCAAAAATCAGTTCCGCAGTGTAGAACCCTGGCACACAGCAAAATGGCTCTGGGGACGAGGGAGTTTTTTTTTATGTGGTGGCGGCACCCCAGTCACTCCCCATGGGGACTTCACCTCACACACCCCTACTAAGTGATTCTCAACTCCAGGGTGTGCATGTTGGGGGTGCAAATCTTAAAAATTCAGGCCAGGCACAACAAATGTACATGTGCCTGGACCCAAACCCAGCACACTTGGAACCCCAGCCCACCACCCACCCACCATGCCACGGGCCAGCTCAGCAGCCCACCATGGCACCATGCCTCACAAACCTCCCTCCCTTCCCACCCATGCTCAGCATGCTCACTCCCCTGCACATGTACATGTAGCAACATCCTGTCACTATATGCATGAACCCCCATCCAGTCTCCTCCTGGTCGGCAGCCCTGTCGCCATGCACCGTGATTGAGTCACCCATCTTGAAAGTGCCCAATCGCTGTCACCTATGTCACAGGCTACTCTTCTGTCATCACCTTCTGTGTTTCTATGCCACTGTGGTTTCCAGGATTTTTTCCTATGGAATATTCTGTGGAAACCATGGAAGATTTTAAGAAACCATGGAAAACCTAGGACAGCTGCCCCATCACTTTTATTTAATCTTCTATGCACACCATTTGATTTTCAATGCAACGTGAGATATCTTTAATCATTTTTATGTTAAGAGCAACATTAGTCATTGGGGCTCATCTACCCATGCAGTCCAGTTCTGTTCATCTACATCTTATTGATTGAACCATGGTTTGTCAGTAGAACTGTGAAGAATGTGAATTCCACCTGCTGAATTTGGGTAGAATGTAAATTTTCTTCCAAAAGGCTTTTTGGAATATCTATTTTAATTCCTGAATTCCAAAAGCATTTCAATGTAAACAATGGAATGACTTTCTGCAAATCACATAAACCACTATATAATTTTCCATGGATTGTGAAATAGAAATCTGCAGTTTATATAACTAAGGATTACTAATCCACAAAAATCATTGCACTTAAAAATTTTAGAATTCTGTTACAGACAGTATTTTGCGGAAATAGGCAGAATTTTTCAAAATCCTTCAGAATTCTGCTCTGTTGGAATTTAAAAACAAGCATTTGTCAATGCTGAATGTGTCTCGCTGGCATTGGCATTGGTAGTACCGGAGTTAGAGATGCATAATAGGAATGACAGTGAAGTATTGAAGTGACGCCAACCCCACTCCCACCCTATAGAGACCAACAGGCATTGGAGTGTGCCTTTGGGTTGTCAGATATAACACTCATGCCATTGTACCTCACCCTACCCTGTAGACACTGACAAGTGTTGTGGTGTGCTTTGGGATCTTTGGCATATTATACTTACCCCATTCCATAAGGAAATATGCAGAGGTGGGTGCAGCATAGAGAATGGGGTCAACTTCGTGGCTGATCACTGCAAGGCACACCACAATGCCTGTCACTGGTTGCAGGGTGGGGATAGGGGTGGAATGGCATGAGAATTACAGCTGATGATCCCAAGTCACACCCCTAACACCTGTAAGTCTCTACAGGAAGGAGTGCTACAGTTGGAAACCCTAACACCATAGGCGTGTGTTGGTATTTTCACTCCAAATTTTCAACATGGGCTGTTTGTGAGCCCACCTCATGAAAAGAGGCACTATCAGTTTGTTAGCTGAAAGGTGGTTTTGCACAGTGGCTATGCCATTTGGCAACACAGGGACAAAAACACATTTTGGGCAGGATGTGGAAAATAACAACTGTATTGTTCATGAGGAGGTGTAAAAAAATGGCAATAATGAAAATCTGGAGTGAAAATATGAAACATTAGTGGAGTCATGAGCATGCATAGAAACTGCGCAAGACACGTCTGTAACCTAATTATTTTTGGGAGTTTGTTAGACACATTTGTAACATAGGCATTTTGGGACCTCCCCTCATGAACAGTGGCACTGTCATTGTGTTAATCTGTCCCAAAAGTTGATTTCCACAGCACCCATGCCATTGTGTGTGCCACAGGTGCGGAAACACATTTTGGGCAGGAAGTGAAAAATGACAGCTGTACTGTTCATAAGGAGGTGTGAAAAATGGCAGTGTTGAAAATCTGGCATGAAAATATTGCAGATTTGTGAAGTTACAAGGGTGCATGGAAACTCAGTGAACACACACTTGTAACGCAGTCAATTTATGTAATTTCATCACTAAATTTTCAACATATGCATTTTAGATTTCTGTTATGAACAGTGTCACAGTCATTTCTTTCAAACTGTCCCAAAACTGATTTCACACAGCAACCACGCTTATTCTGCGCCGACATGCGAAAACACATTTCAGCCAGGATATAAAATGACAGCTATACTGTTCATAAGGAGGTGTGAAAATGCCAATGCTGAAAATCTGGAGTGAAAATATTAAAATTCCGGTTACGAGCGCATGTGGAAACTGCACAATGCATGCTCATTAAACAGCCATCTTTTTGATGCTTCCACCAAATTTGAACATAGGTTTTTGAGAGCCCCCTCATGAACAGTGGCACTGTTGTTTCATTAATCAGTCCCAAAGGTGATTCCAAGCAGTGACCATGAAATCACCTTTCTGGGCCAATTAACACCATGACAGTGCCAGAATTAATGAGGAGGGGTCCCAAAACCCCTTATTGAAAATTTGTTAAAATTCTAAACGATGCCTGAGATATGCATCAAAGTTGAAAAACCCTATTTATTCCATTATACAGCTTACCTACATTTCCTCAGTTCTCGGTCGGCTTTGAAGAGTGCAGACGGTTCCCGTCCACCAAGATCATCACGCCAAGCCCGTAGGTAAGGGGTGGGTGGTGTGGGGGGCAGGGTGTGTAGTGGTGGACGGGTTGTGGAGGGGGCAGGGAGACTGTGAGGGACTGTTTTCGCTTTTTACAGGTTAAAAAAAATAAACATCAGGGACGGGTTTTTTTGCAGGGATTTGGCATGCTGGAGTAGTCTCCAGCATGTCACCCAAGTCTTCTTTTGGGGATGCTGTAGCCAATGGGGACTGGCACCCCATCACCACATACTGAAGGGGGTGAAGACATGAGCCGAGGGGATTGTGCATCCCTTGGCACACAACAAAGGGGGAATAAAATTATGCTGATGGGGAGGGCCTCCGCCGGAAAAATAAATGGGGACGGGATAACACTAACGGGATTGGACCCCATCAGCAAAGAAAATTGTTGGGTGGCGATGATGCCGAGGGGATTGGGCACCCCTGGCCACATTTTAAATGGGAGGGGGTCATTATGTTGGACGGGAGTGGGCTCCCCATCAGCCGCTTGTCACAGGAGGTGGCAGCAGTCACTACCACCATATTGCGGTGATGTTGAGAGGTTTGCTGGTCTTGCTGCATGAGAGCTTCGCCTCATTGCAGCGGACTTTTTCTTTGAAGTGATCACCCTTTAACTATGCATGGTGTGGTGCCGCATGCAGGCTGATTGGGGAATGAGGGATGCATACTGATGCATGTCATGACATTCACCCAACAGTGACAGTGCCTCCAAATCTGCTACTACTGCATATGTTGGTGCATGCACGAGCCAACATAATTATGCACAACAGTACTTGTGAAGTAATATCCTGACATTGTGATGCTACAACAGAAAGTGCCAGTGCTCAGTGAGGATGTCTAATGCCTTAACAAGGTAATAATCAAATAAATATGTAACATTTACAAAGTATATAGGCTCCGGCAGAGGGCCTGCATAAGTACAGTGTGTGTGTGGGGGAATCCCAGCAACTGCAGGGTCACTGGTGCCTAAAACTGGCTATGCATGCACATTGGGTTTTGAGTAGGATGAAAGAAATAGTTCTGGGAAGATGAACACCTCTACAACTTCCCTAGTTAGTGTGGTTGAGTCAGTCACTGAACCCATTCACAGTTCCTGTCCTGATGTTAGTTTTTGATGTTTTATGCCATTGTTCTTGACCTTGGCATCATGATGTTTGATGCCACAAAATGCAGAATGTCATCATAAGGCCTCTGAAATTCTATGATTCCTCAGCTATGGAATTTTCTGTAGTACTTGCATCATGCCACAGAATGTATATATATATATATATATATATATATATATATAGTATCACAATTCATTGCTCTGTGATTTTCTTTAATTCAAATAAATAAGTTTTCCATACTGGCTCTTCTTATTCTATTTTATCTTGAAGCCCCTCCCTACACTCAGTCATCAATGACATCACATCATATCTGAGTCAATGGCAGGACTACATTCTGCCAAAGAAATGTCACTGGAATGACAAAATGCCAAAGCAATAGCATTGGATCCCCACTGCAAAAATCAGGACTGAAGTGCCATGGAGAACGAGATGACCTGGTCATACTGTACATGGGTATGCCAGTCAAGCAAACATATGGATGTGGACTGTTATAGAAGAGTAAGGGTGGTTTAAAAGTTCCTAATGCATGAAGATAAACTTTGATAAAATACCCCATCATTTTTGGACACATTTCAGCTTATATAGTAAACAGTGGCATCTATTATGATCAGATACAGTGTCCCAGTGTGTCACTGTTTCCTGCATGACAACTACCATTGAATTGCAGAGTTTCTACATAATTTATACTAAGATGCTTACTAAGACTTGAAGTAGACAAGAAGGCTAGACACCCATGAATGATTCCTTCAGTAATTAGTGGAAGTACTGAAAATTTCAATTGACTGAAATAAAATTGTTCAACCTGGTCTTGAATTCTTGCTTATTTTACTAACAATTATTTCAATAGGCATTTAATTCCATGGAGAATCCTCTCTCTGTGAAAATATGTATCTCTTTTCTTATCAGTTTTGAAAGACTCCCTGTAATCTGGAGTGAGTGACCTCTAGTGCCCGTAGTATCTTATTTAATTGACACCTAATGCAGTCATGAGCTGAGCATCCTGCAAAATGTTAAATGTCATATAATAATGGCATATCTCCCCTCTGTCTTTGAGTTTATAATGACATCAAGTTAAAATGTTTTAGTCTACTTATACATAAGGAAGCACTTGGTATGCATTAATTATGTTATTTTCTGTTAACACCTTGTATTTTATTTATATCTTGTTGCGTATACAGACAGCAAAATTGTATTCCATGGTCTAAATGCAGATCTACATAGGCTCTGTAAAGAGGTACAATCATGTTTTCCTGCTTACTACAAATGTTATGCTTTATTGCTCATAGGACATTATTTGCCTTTGAAATGGCCTCTGTACATTGTCTAGTAGGATTTAATAAGTGTGTTACATACATGCCTAAATCTTTTTCACAGGTTGACGATTTAAATGTAACTCCTTGCAAGAAGTAAGTATTCTTACTATTGTAAGTAAGTTAGTAACATTCATTTATGAAGCACCCTATCCCTGAGGCTCAGGGTGCTTTACAATATACAAAAATACCAATAAAATAACAAGTGATCACAAATCAGAACTAAACAATAACAATAATAATAGAGTATAGAAGATCAGTTCGATTCATCCACCAGTATAGCACAGTTCCCAGAAACGTCTTTAAAGAGATGTGCTTTCAGGGCCCACTTAAAGGCCTCCAGTCAGGAGGCCTCCCTCAAGGACCTTGGAAGCTAATTCCATGGGGCTGGTGCAGCTACCACAAAAGCATGATCACTGAATGCTTTCAGCAGAGCCATGGAATTGCTAGAGGCCATCCTCTGTAGATCGGAGGGAGCGCTGAGGGTGGTATAGAGTCAGGAGATCAGTCAGGTAACTTGAACTTAGATCATATAGGGCTTTATAGGTTAGAAGACTCACCTTGATGGAGGTTCTCCACTTCACCAGCAGCCAGTGCAGGTCACGCAGCACTGGGGTCACATGACGCAACCTCGGGAGGCCAGTCATTAACCTGGCTGTGGCATTCTGCACTATCGGTAGGTGATACAGGTCTCCTCCACTGATCCTGAGATAGAGAACATTGCTGTACACAAGTCTACACATTCAAATGCATGCACTAGTGAGTACCAAAATGCAATATTTCACATTTAGTGTGATTAAACTTCATTCCCCAGTTTTCTGCCCATTTACCTATGTTGTCACAGTCACTTTAAATTGCATTGACTTGTTCTTGAGATGTACAAGAGACCATCACTCTTGATGTCATCTGTATGTAACCCCCCCCCCAATGGTGGGGGCTTACCTGGACTCCTTTGCCCTGTACTGCCTGCAGTACTTGTATAAAGAATCTATGCAGGTATATGGCTACAGCGGATACTCAAGCCAAGACATTAATGGGTTAAGGACAAGCACGTTAAGCATGGGAGTCAAGAAAGGCTTAATCAGTTTTGTTGACTTCCCCAGCTAACATCAAGGGAATAAATCTGACAGTCTGACACAATATGGGAGTATTCATCATAAAGGAGGAACTCCACCCAGGTGTTTTTAATTATCGTTTTGGATGTCGGCAATCATGCTCCTTGGTCCCACGCTTTTTGCTGAGGGAGGTCAGAAGGACATGTTTTGGATACAAAGTATGTTTCTGTTTTCTGGGGAAGGAGGTAAAAGCTTGCTGATCAAGTAAGTGTGTCCCAGTTGTTGTGAAAACCTGGATCAGTGCTGCTGACAGTTAAGGAGATGGACAGTCATTGCTACTGCTAGGCACTGGTTAGCATAGCACACTTGGGTCCAGGAGCCTAGGGTGTGTGTGTGTGTGTGTGTGTGTGTGTGTGTGTGTGTGTGTATGGCCCTGCCCCATAGACTGACCTGTCCCATGAGGAGGAAGAGAGAAGAGCCAGAGAGGGCTTGATGACTGTGGACACAAAGAGCCTGATCTATTTACACACAGGAATCTAAGACCTATACCTTCTAGCTGCGCCCCCTCCCCATCTGCACAATGGAATCACCAGCCTGAGAGGATATGCTGCTGCAGGATGGATCAGAAGGAGCCCAAGGTGACAGGTTGGCTGGTACATGAGAACCATGAGTACTCTTAGGGCTTGCCCTGCAACTGGGAAAGTTTGTACACAGTTCTGCCACCAAATCTACAGAGTTGGCCAAAGGGCCAGGTACTACAAAGACTAGTTCAAAGGTTTGCCATTTAAGCAATTGCAAGGCTAGTAGGGTTTGGAATTTAACTGTTCTGTTTGTTTGTTGTTTGTTTGCAGTGCACCACTGCAGGCCAACAGCTGCAGTGTCACTGGGCATGCACCATTCCTATGGCTGGGTACCCAGTGAAGCACATGGAGCTCCCTTTAAGGTCTAAGGAGTTAAATTTCATGGTTTGGAGACTGTGTTTGCTTGCAATATCACTTACTTTGGGGAAGAGACTTTGTGGGCAGATTATGCATTGTTTCTTTGGGAGTGGTAACCTAGTGTTCAGTCACCAGGTATCCCATATCAGTACTACAGGTGGAGGCACCATGCCACTCTTCTCTATGTAGTGCACTCTTAGTGAACCCAGGCCATCCTCCTGGGGAGGGTTAATAGGTGAACCCTGAGGCCCTGGTACAATGACCAATAACACTGCAGGTACTGTTGGGATCTCTGCACCACAGTGTGTTTCACAACCTGTGACTTTCTGGAAAAATAATTTTAGTATCCCCAAGCTTTTGAAAGTTCTCATAGTGCTGCAGGAGCTGGAAGATTGGTGCTGAGTGGAGTGACTGGGCGTGAAACAGGCAATTCTGGTCATAGGGATCCCTGAAGGTACTGAAAGGACTTCCATTTTGAGCCCAGGATGCTTTGCACTGTTTGGGCAATTTAAAAGTCTATGATATGAAATATGACCATGCCAGACAAAGCCCTACTACTTTGGCAGAGAGTGATTTGGAAATTGATGTGAGCAAACTGCCAGCCACAATCAAACCTGAAAGTTCATTTTCTTCTTGCCATTAATCTTTTTTCTCACCGCTGCAGTGCAGGCTGAACCCTCCAGCAACTTCCACAGCCCCATCTCCTGGCATCTCAGGGACTTCCCTGTTCCCAGTGCTTCCCCCATGGCTGCCCCCAATAGCAGGGGTAAATGGTTGATGCCCTATCACCGACAAGAGAGATCCAGTTCTGGGAGAGGGCTCTGTAGTCAGTGTGGAGCCTGTGAGGGGTCAGTGTCATCCCACACTGCATCCAGCCATTTTCCCTGTTTTGTTCTGGAGGAACAGATATGCAATGCCATCCAGACATACTAATCACACTACCATGTGTGGGATGTTGGTAGCTGTAATCCCTCCATGCCCCAATGTGCTCTCACTGGTTGCCTCTCCCCGGACCTCTGCTAGGGGCCAGACAAGTGCTGGGACCTGCAACCCTCCCTCCCCAGAGGAGGAGAGACATCCTCCAGACACTTAGTCCTCCTCTTCTTGGCCAGCCCCCAGTGAACCAAGTCTGTCCCCAAGCTCAGGTTGCCAGCATGGTGGCAGGTGAGGTGTGGGTGTCTCTGCCCTCCATGCCACCAGGCCGGCCAAACGTGAAAGTTCAAAAGGAGCATGGACCCTGCTTGGCAGGAGGAGCAGTCAGCCATCCAACCTCCCTCTTCCACCAGTGTGGCCAGTGGAGTGGATGGAGAAAGACAAATTGGTGTTTGGCATCTGAGGGAAAGATTGGTAAAGATGTGAAAGTGTTTTTCAGGCATGAAGAAACCATGCTGGCAGTGCTACCCATCAGACTCCGGGTTGTGGGACCATTCAGATTGAACCCCTTATGTGGTCACATCTTATGAACAGTACAGGAGATTGTGGTGAAAAATGCAAAAGAATTGTGGAGAGTTTGAGAGATATGACTTTGGACATCATTTGTTCCCTATGGGTCAGCCAGCCAAACTGCACCACAAGTGATCACCTCAACATGCTCAAGGATACATTTAGAGCAGTGGAGCAGAAGAATGACCTAGTTTTCCAACTGGGAGCCACCACACAATAAGAGGGAGAAAAGGTGTCTCATTATATAGCCAAGTGGAGACTGTGATTTGGAAAATTGCCAAAGCCAGAGGAGTTACCCCTACCCAGACTGTACAGATAAAACTGGAACAGATTTTGTGAAGGACAGTGTATTCCCAATGGAATTTTATATCTCTCCAGTTCAAAGACCACAGAGCACATCCCCAAACATCCATAAGCTACTGGATGAAATAAGGGAAGAGGAGGTGCAAGAAGACATTGCAAATTCTATACAGCCACCCACAGGGAAAGAAACACTCCTGCAGCCACAAGCTGAGAGCTGCAAAGAGCCGAGTGATGCTCCCAACATGGGTACTCAGTTCAAAGAACTCAGTGAGCATGTGAAGGCCTTACAGGTGACATAGGCATCTCATCTACGAGCCCATACCTTGTTTATGGTAGTGGATGCCCTCGGAATCCTTCTGCTGTCCCAAGGGTCATGCCTCAAGCCTCAGCACTGCCTAGAGAAGGACTGTTCTGTTATATGTGGAGAAGATAGGCATTTTGCCTGAGGATGTGGCAGGCTCAGAACCAGAAGCTCACAGACCAGAAATGGAGAAGACACCAACAGCCTCAGGGAAACAGCATCAGATTCCAGTTCGGAAGTGACCTGGGTATCTGACAGTACAATGCTTTGTGAAGTGGACTTACCCTGAAATTCTTCAGAAGAGTAACTTGTCCTTAGGGCTACTGGCCTTACAGCAGACCTTCAGATCCTTATATAAGGACAACTTTGTAAAGTGTTATTTGACAGTGGATCACAAGTTACTATTATTCACCATGCTTTCTACAATAGCCACTTAAAATGCCTACCCTTCATACCATTGTTAGTACTCTCCCTGTGGAGTTTGAGCAACACCAGCTACCCTTATGATGGTTACTGTATTGTGCAACATGAGTTTCCTAGAACGGGCAAGGAAGCACCACACAAACTTCATGCCAGAGCACTGATCTGTCCTGAATCCAAGGCCATGGATGACACCTCAGTGTTAATTGAACCAATGCAGACATGTTTGAGAGGCTGGCCAAAATGTGCTAAGAAAGAGGAGGAGGAGGAGGAGCACAGAGTTACAGTGTCTACCATTGCAAGCCATAGTAAAGAGACTAAGCTTGAAACTTGATGCTCCAAAGACAGTGGTGACAGATGAGCCCATTGGCATGATTCAGTTAGTCAACAGTCAGTAAGTAATCTTGTCACCCAATGCGATGCCGAGTGGTTGGTATAGAGGAGTTCAAGATTAGCCAGCTGGGCCTGCACTCATCCTTGATGCACCAGCTGAACACAGACTACCAAATGACTAATGGTCCAGAGGGGAGTTATGCCAGCACCTGCTACCCCCTGGCTAAGACAAGTGACTGTGAGGGTGAAGAATGAGACAGAAGCCCATCGTCTTAAGGAAGGACTGAGTGTGTCACTTATCTTCCATGCTGATAGGTTGATGGGAGTGAATCCTGAAAAAGCCACTGCCCTTGAGATCGACCCTGGATGGTTTGATTTTCAAGACTCACCCATACTTAATCTCTACCTGTGGAGCCTGATTAATAAGCTATCCAAATGCTGAAAAGTGTCCTCTTTTCATGAATGAGATGTGGGATGCATCCGTGGAGAAAAGTACCACATCTGCAGTAGAGATGACCATCCTTTTTGGGAGAGATGCTAGAGACTGTCCCTTGGGGACAAGGAAGATATTTGGCAGCATCTCCAGGAGCTACTGGTGGTGGAGGTTATCATGGAATCCAGAAGTCCTTTCACTTCACCCATGGTAGTGGCCAGAAAGAAGAACAAAACTATGCAAAAAAACTATACGGCTATGCATAAATTACCACACACCGAACAAGAAAATGGTACCTGACCAGTACATTGTACCTCAAGTTGAAGATATGCTGGCTAGCTTGACAGGAAACTGATGATTTTCAGTACTGGATCTGCTCAGTGACTACTATCAGATCCCCATGGTGGAGGAAGATAAGGAGAAGACAACCGTCATCTGCCCTCTGGGGTTCTACCAGTAAAGAGGATGCTCCAAGGAACATCTGGGGTCCCAGCTGCATTTCAGAGACTGATGGAGAAAGCAGTGAGAGGCATGCCCCCAGGAGTGCCGGAAGATACTAAAAGGTGGTGGGGCTGAGGATCAGAAGGGCACTTATTAGGTAGAAAGGGCACTTTTCTAAACCAGTTTTTGCCATACAGAAATACAATAAATGCACATTTATGATAAAGAGCATAATAGCTTTCCACTTGGCATATAGTTTACTTATGCAGAAAACACATGTAAGATGGATTTTGCCCTTTTTTTTAAATCTTGGCCATTTCACTTTGCTTAATCTGTTTGAGGTCGGAGTGGCATGAACATTTGAATTCTCTTCTTTGTATTAATGTTACCATTTTGGAGGGATCATTAATTGTTAAGAATGCAGAATAGTTTGTTTTTAAATTCAATTTCCAATAATAAAATCTTTAATGAAGAGTGAGGGTGTTATTGCTGGACTCTGAAGAAAATGGCATAAGACTAGAAGCTGTAAGAAGATTTCCACTAGACACCAGGTAAACCAGCACTGGAAGAGCACTTCTTGTTTTCAGTGTCATCCTCTCTTCATCCCTTTGAAGCACTCCCTAGTGTTCACCTCCTCTCTCCATTTGTTTCTAAGCACTCCTGTTTTCTCTTGGGCTTTTCACCCTCCTCTCCCCATCTTTGTCCAAGCCATTCCTGTTATCCAGTAGTACCATGTCTTAGCATTCCCTGGTGCCACGTGGCATCTGTCATCAATGGCATACATTGCTGCCTCCTCCTCACCAGGCATGCATCTAATCCCAGACTTAACCATTCACATCTCCCACTTTACCGCTACTACATTACAGAGAGGCATGCTGTTGGAGGGTCTTCTGACTGGACTATCCAGGATTGTTAGGGAGGGTTCGCTGGGTTGTGGACTGGGGACAGGAGGAGGGGCCTTTTGTTTTGAGTATGGATTTAAGGGGACTGGGAGGGTGGTGGCTAGGAGGTGGGTGGAATATAAAAGATGATGTTGGCTCCTGGCACAGTGATAGGAGTAAATCAGCAATTGTTTTTAATAACTGGAAAGATAGTGTTGAGGGGTTGGAGATAACTGGGTTGGGGAGAGGACTGGCAAGAAGAGATTGGCTATGGATTAAGCTGGGGGGAGTTGGAGGGCTGTCAATGGATCAGGGGTATGGTTATGCACAACAGGCAGGTGGGGTAGATGAGAGGCTGGGGCAAAGCTCAAAAAATAGAGGAGGCTACTTTTCATCAAGTAGGAGGGGGAATATTAGGGAAAGAGGGCCTACAGGTAGGGATGTTGATGTCATGGGGAGAACTTATGGGGTAGATGTACCAAATAAAAGGAGAGAGGAGGGGGAGTAGAGTCATAAGGAGCTGTTGTGGTAAAGCCTAAAAGAGCAGACAGAGGGAAGGGTGCACCAAAGTAGGACAGGGATAGGAGACAGGAAGAGGGGCAGCCTAGAGGGACAGGAGGGGGAAACTCTGGTCATTTGATGAAGGATGGCATAAAGTGTTACAGTAAATTTGAGCTGCTAAACAACCTAGAAGGGGAGGAAGAGGTTGGTGGAAAAAGGCAACTGATGCAGAGGCAGGGGAGGGGGTTGATACCCAAAGGGTATCTCAGACCTGAAAATGAAAAGGATAACAAATAGCACCAGAGGGAGTAGAGGAAACTTAAATGTTAAGCAGATGGGGGAAATGCAACGTACAGCAGGCATGAGGGAAGAGAGCTCGAGGGGAGAGAAACTGGTAGATAAGGAGAAAAGGGAGGGGCCCCACCTGGCAAGAGGGGAGAGAAACTGGAAGATGAGGAGAATGGGGAGGGGCCCCCCCGTCAGGAGAAGGGTCCGTACCAAGGATGGGGCCCTAGGTTACTGGGACCCACAGGGGACCCTAGGTAACGGGGACCCACAGGGAACCACTGGAGGTGGTGTTATTATCAAGAGGGGGTGGATGACCGTGTGGAAGAAGGGGAAATGATCAGGGCCGGAATGGATGACTTGGATAAGAGAGGATTAAAAAGGACACCCACTCGGCGGGAGAGGTCTGAGGTAAGCGGGCAAAATATGGGAGGAAGGAAGGGGAGGGTGACAAGGAGGTCTCACATAAGAAGGCAGGAAGACTCCCATGGAAATGAGATTACGGATGGGGGGTTAAGAGTGCAAGATGGAGATAATGTTAAGGATGATGGGGGTGTTAAGGTACTGTTACTGGGAGACTCGATGATCAGAGGTATCCACTGGGAGGGTAGGGGAGGGATCCCATAGACAGGTTAAGGTAATGAGTATCTCTGGGCTGACAGCACACAGGGCAAAGTTCATGGTGTATGAACTGGTTAGGGATTGTGGAGGAAACCAGGTTTCCTGGTGCATTTGAGGACTAATGATTTGGAGGAAATAGCATCTTGGAAATCCAAGCAAGATTCTGAGAACTTGCCAGAGTCTGTCGGGATAATGGATGCAACATTTCCTTTTCAGAAATATTGCCAGTACCAAGGGCCTCAGTGGAGAACAAAATGAAGATCAGAAAGGTAAATGACTGGCTCAGGAAGTGAGGAGCTAAAAGTGGGTCAGGGGTGCTAGGTAACTGGAAGTGAGTTTGGGAGGATAAGGGACTGTATGCCAAGGATAGGCTTCATCTTACCCCACCAGGGAAGGAAGGAAGTCCTTAAACAGGGGGTTGGGGACTATATTCAAAAAAGGTGGGGATCAAACTTGTGAGGGGAGAGGGACCCGAGAGGGGTGGGCCAAACCTCTCCCCTCCTCATGATGAGGGGATTAGCCTCCAAACCCACGGGAAGGAGGATGATGCAGGGTGTGGATGGAACCATATGGAGCCAGGGAGGGGTTCGACAAAGGGAATCAGGGACAAGGGGTGGGGGTAGTGTTAGTAAATGCCAGGAGCTTGGGAAACAAGTTGCCAGAGTTCCAGGCCATGCTGTCTCGGGCGGGGGAGAGGAGGTTGCAGGTCACGGAAACGTGGGCCAACAAAACCATGATTGGGACCTGAGGGTGAGGGGTACACTATGCTTAGGAAGAATCAGAAGGAGGGCGGGGGAGGAGTGGCTATGTACATAAGTGATGGCATAGAAATTGCTAGGGTAGAGGAGGCAGGGGAAATGTGGAGGTCTTGGGTCACCTTACTAACCCCTGCAGGAGGTAAGGTCAAGTTGGGAGTAGTATATAGGCCCCCCGGGTTGGGGGATGTACTGAGGAAGGTTGGTTTGACAATATTATAGCCCAGTGTGACCAAAAGGGGAGAGAGTGTTGATGGGGACTTTAATATGCAAGGTACAAATTGGGAAACCATGTCCCTCGAGGACTGCAAGGGAACAGATACTGCTGGACTGCTTCCAGGATGGGTTTCTAACACAGCAAGTGGTGGAGCCACAAGGGAGGGTCATGTCTGATGTGGTTCTGGCAGATGGGGATCTGATAAGGGACCTGGTTGTAGAGGAACCCTGGCTGGGAGTGACCACAACACTGTCTGGTTTCAAATTAGCAAGGGGGAGGGAGGGTTCTGGGACACTGACTGTGGACTTCAGGGGGCAGATTCTATGCCATGGGAAGCATTCTCAAGGATCACTTGAAGGGGTTACAATGAGGACAGATGTGGAAAAGAGATGGAGGTCATTAAACAGGGACTTCATGAGACAGTCAGGATCTGTGCTAAGGTCAAGCGTAAGGGAGCTCGGACACATAAACCATACTGGTGGTCCAAGAAGATTCAGGTAGTGGTCAGGAAGAAGAAGGCTGCCTACAAAAAATACAAAGCAGGGGAAGGAAAAAGGAAGCTTACCATCTTTCCTCTACAAAAGTCACCCAGATGGTGTGGGGGGCAAAGTCCAGTAAAGTGCAACAATTGGCACAGGGGATACGAGAAAGGGAAAATGGGTTCTTCAAGTACACTGGGGAGCAGAGGAAAACCAAGGTCCAGCTCGGCAGATTGAGAACAGAGGGAGGGTGGGTGGAAGAGGAGAGGGACCAGGTGAAGGTATTAAATGAGTACTCCGCCTCTGTGTTCACTGGTGAGGCAGAGAGGATATTAACAAAGCAAGACATGGAGAAGATGGTAGGGGTAGAGAGGGGGATCATGGGGGTAACAGATAGGGAGCCGGAGGAAGGGGGAGGTATCCCAGAGGTGACACATCCGGATGCAGATAAACGGGCAAGTAAGGTTGGGTACAGATGATGCTATCTCCACTGAATGGGTGTGGAAAGCTCTAAAGGCCCTAAAGAAAGATAAATCTCCTGGGCCAGATGGCATACATCTGAGAGTACCATGGGAATTGGAGGACATGCTGGCAGCACCCCTGGTGGAGCTCTTCAACAGGTAGCTTGAGACAGGGAAGGTACCCAAGGATTGGCTAGAGGCACATGTGGTGCCTATCCATAAAGGGGGGGTTGAGGATGAGCCAGGTAACTATAGACCCATCAGTCTGACATCGGTGGTGGGTAAATTAATGGAGAGTACACTGGAGGAAAGATTGGGGGTGTTCTTGGAGAAGGAGGAGGCTGGATAGCAGGCAACATGTTTTTTTGCCACAGATTGTGTCAAATTAACCTTATGGAGTTCTACGAATGGGTAATATCTGAACTGAACAGGGAAGGCTGGTGGATGTACTATTTTAGACTTCAGCAAGGCTTGACTTGGTCCCCCACTATGACCTGGTGGGGAAACTGACGGGGTTGGGGGTGGGCCCATTGATGGTTAGATGGATAGCAAACTGGCTAACTGGTTGCACCCAGAGAGTCATAGTTGGCGTGGAACTCTCAAACCCTAGAGGGGTCAGTAGCAGGGTACCACAATGCTCGGTCCTGGGTCTGATCCTGTTTAATGCATACATATCTGACATCAGGGAGGGAATGGAGAGTACAAAAAAAAAAAAAAACTAAAATGAGTCTCTTCACTGATGACTCCAAGATGGGAGCAGTCATTGAGGGGGAAGAGGGGAGGTTGGCCCTCCAGGGGGATCTGGATACACTGGTCATAAGGGCTCACACCTGGAAATGAAACGTCAATTCCTCCAAGTGTAAGGTATTACATCTAGGGCAGGGGAACTACTAACACGTGTATACTCTGGGGGAAGGGGCACTGGATGCCTCAACGGGGGAAAAAGACCCAGAGGTCATGGTGGACACAAGTAAGAATAACTCTGAGCAGTGCAGGAGAGCGGCTGTCAAAGAAAACAGGATGTTGGAATGCATCATAAGGGGTATCACCTCGAGGAGCAGGGACATGATTCTGCAGCTGTACAATGAGCTGGTTAGACCACACCTTGAGTACTGTGTGCAGTACTGGAGGCCTCACTTGAAGAGGGACATACAGCTCCTGGAGAGGGTCCAGAGGAGGGCTACCAAGATGATAACAGGACTTGGGGATTTGATGTATGAGGGAAGACTAGAGGAGCTCGGTCTGTTTTCATTGGAGGAGAGGAGAGACAGAGGGGACATGATTGAGATCTTCAAGTACCTCAAGGGAATAAATAGGGTAAACACAGAGGGGTTATTTAGACTAAAGGAGGTAGGTATCACCTGAGGACATGATTTGAATTTTAAAGGAGAAGGATAAGGGGGGAAAAGAGGAGGAGGTTCTTTACTGAGAGGGTGGTGAAACCTTGGAATGAGCTGCCTGGAGTGCTGATTCAGGCTTCCATGGTGGAGGGATTTAAGAGAGGGTGGGACAGATACAGAAAGGGAAAGTACCAGGGGAAGGCCTGGCCTAGGGTGGCGGGGAGGGATGATAGGTGTACTGGAACACATGGGGGGAGGCTTCAGTACCCAGCTATGGATCTGAGGTTCGAGCAGACTCGATAGACCCTACGGCCTAATCTGCTGACAATTAGTATGTTAGCAAGCAGCCATGGGATTATCCTATGTTTGAAGATGTGTAAAATAGGCAAATTCTGTTACCTAAAAATATTTAGTCAAATTCATCCATTTGCAACATTTTGCCAAAGCAAAATTCAGAATTTTGCCTGCTTAATGCAAAGTTTCACCCACAGAAGTAAATTTCATCTGTGGAATGCAAATTTCACTGGAAGGTGAAAGTTCACCTGCAGAAGGCGAAACTTCACCTTCTGCAGGTGAAATTCCAATTTTGTATCGGTGAAATATTTTGTGTAATGGGTGAATTTCACAAAATATTTCACAAAGCAAAACTGCTGATTTCACTGGAATTTCACTGGTGAAATATCATTTCTCAATATCTCTACCTAGGTCACCTAAGTAGGGATAGTGGATTTTTTAAATAGTGGCTGAAACCAAATATGACTAAGAGGCAGTGGGGTCTAATGGTTAGTTCACTAGCTTGGGAACTGGGAGACTACAAGTTCAAACTCTGCAAAGCCAAATAATATGTATGTGTTACCTTGAGCAAGTCACTTAACCTCTCAGTACCCCAGTCTACAGCTGCAGAAATGGGTTAAAGCAGGATCCCACTGGATCTCAGCTACTGTTGGCTATCCTGGATAAATAATATGCAAATAAAAATAACACAAAAATTAACGATTCATTATCCAATCCCAAGAATTCAGGGCGACATTATTCATAGCATTTGGAAATGATATTAAGGCTGTACGCACTCATAGTATAAAATTGATTCGGCACCTGCAGCTGGGAAAATAAAAAATACAATGTGCACACATAGCTTTTTTGAAAAATGCTTTGTGTGTTTGATAAACAATTCAATGCTTCATTACTCGAATTAAGAGACATTAAAATAAAAATATTTTAACTGTACGATTGTATTCTCCTCTTGTATCCTCCCCTTACTGTCCTTCATACATCTATATGTTAATAGATCAACCTTTGGTGTGCATCCTGGTCCTGGTCAAACAGCCGAGCTTCATGTAAATTACTTGCCACTGACAGCTCCAAAGCCCTGTCCTGGGCATACTGGCAAATAAGCTGCCTCACTTGAATCTTGCCCATCTGAAAAATGTATGCTGTTTTGGGAGATGTACAGTTCAAAAAGAAATTCAAAAGTGCTGCAATTTTCATAGTACTACTAAGGAGGCAATATTATTTTTGTCAGACAGACAAGTTCTTCGATCTGGCTTCTGGGAGATCTTAGTGTTACTATGCACTGGCCACTAGCCCATTCTCTGACCAACCTCACTTGCCGGTTCCCCGGCCAACACCCAGAAAAAAAAAACATCACTATCATTGAATCATATTCACAGCATTGTGTAGCTCTCATATCTTTGCAGCATTTTTAACTGAAGTCCACTGCAGAACAGATTGCATTTAAATAACGTTGAGGAACATTCCTGTATATTCCCAGCCCCTCACCAGCCCAAAAAGATAATTTGTTTCAATAAGATAGCTTTTAGAATGTTCTGCTTTATTGTGAATGCACTGCTAATGCAGTTCCTGACCTTAAACAAGATGCCTGCAAAGGAATAGTCTGCCCATATACCAGACTTGCACTGCTGATGAGGAACAGTTTGATCTAAAAGAACACGGGAGGCAGAGATAAACAACAGGTCCACCGTCACAGAGTTGGACCATCTTGAAAGGCAAGACATAAGAATGAGAGCCAGGCAGTCAGGCTTACACAAACTGAAACTGGACACGACCAATGGAGGGAGCAAGTCAGGAAAAGATCAAAGAGGAATGGGCTATGGCACTGACTCTAATTTATACCTCACTGCTAGCCTACCCTTGCTTCTAGTCTTGCCCATTGTTTTTAGGCTTAATTTGCAGCAGTCCATCAGACATCGGGTGCCAGCACAGGGCACACATCAAAGATCAAACAAATTTAGTCTCCAAGTAGAGGTGTGAACTGGCCCTGTGACAGTTGGAATCGAAGTAAATACATAAGATTTTTTATCAGCATTTGACATTTTGTTTTTCTGGAAAGAGAGCAAGACAATTAGGCAAGGCTTTTGTTTTGTGTGTGGCATGGTGGGACACAACAGATTCCAAGCAGGACAGTTTTTAAGGCTTACGGGGCACTTTATTTATCTGCCAACTTGACACTTCTTCCACTGGACAAGATAGAAACATCTCTTTGTTTTGTGTGTGTGGCTGGAGGGCATGGCAGATTAAAAGAACACAGAAGTTTCTCATGCTAGTTTGCAGCAGTAATTCTGAGGGCAGTCTCCTTTGGGACAAAAATGTGATGTGCACCCCCTCGCTCCATGGGTCCGCACCTCTGAATGAACCTGCTGCAAGTACTCATATATCTTGGTGATTTAATAGTGTTTGGAAAAATGAAACAAGGCTGATGAAGGTGTTGGACCAGTGTGAGGAGTTCAGCCTGAAAGTGTACATTGACCAGTTTTGTCAGTCACCCATCAAGCATGTGGGCCACATCATTTCTGCCAATGGCATATAGATAGATCAAGCCAAAGCAGAACCCCTTACTTTTTCCTAGACCTCAAGGTCCTGCAGTCATTGCTTAGATTTTATGGATACTACAGCAGATTTATGAAAGACTACTCCATGGTAGTCCATCCTCTAAATGATCTCACATAGGGGTACCTGCCTACCAACAAAAAGAAAGCCTGTTCCAGAAGGGCAATCCCTCAACAGAGTACTGGAAAGTGAACAAATCCTTTGGTGCCAGATGGACAGAGCAATGTGAACCAGCCTTCAGGGGCACCGTACTGGCATTTACAGACCCTTAAAAATCCTACATACTGCACAGATATCAGCTTAAGTGGACTGGAAGTAGTCCTGTGCCATGAGCACCTACAGGGATTTCACTGAGTGGCATTCACCAGTCTCACTTTGAACCCATCTAAGAAACTGTATCCTTTGAACACACTGGAATTCTTGGCCCTCAAGTGGGCAGTCACTGAAACGTTCCATGATCATTTGTATGGGGCCCAGTTCACAGTAAGGACAGATGACAACCCACTTACTTGTGTGAACACAACAGCTAACCTAGATGCGGCTAGACATAGGTGGATATCTGTTTTATTGACTTACAACTACAGCTTAGAATATCTCAGTGGCACAAGTAGTAATACTTATGCTGACTTATTATTCAGATGTCCCCACAGTGAGCAGTCAGCCCCAAGTACAAAAAATTCCTAGTACTGCAGTAAAGGCAATGAGCCCAATTCATGAACGGTGATGCAGGGCTTGTGTCAAGTCTTGTATCAACCACTATGGCCAGCAAAATTGTGCTGAACTGTTTACTGCAACATGCACCTGATTCAAGGAGCTCAGGTGCATTTGCAATACTTTTCCCACTTTACAGAAAATATTTGGCACAAGCCCCCGTAAAATGGACACTCAAGATTGTCACAAGCTAGACCAGAAAAAGCTGGTCTAACTTGTGGTAATCAGTGCATGGGCTCAAGAATCCCAGTCACTGGCTGGGGAATGCCACATGCCCCATGTCCAAGATGTTCAGCGCACCCAATGCTTGCTGTATTCCCTGAAGGTTTGTCAATCAACCCCAATATCTTTGAAGTTCGACACTACAGGCCATACCATTCCTGAAAACCCTCATAAAACAATTGATATGCTGAAAGTTTCCACAGATGCCATTCCAGCATTCTACCTCAATTTCACCAACTTGACTTGTCATCTTTGCCCTTGCCGAGCCAGCCAGAACTAAAACAAGCACAAAGAAAAGACTGTGTATTACATGGAGTGATCCATGAACTAGAGAAGGGACATGATGCAGACCAAGTACCAGTAACTCACTCAGACATCCCCCTATTACTCAAAGAGTGGAATAGATTATCACTAAAAGATGGACTGTTAGTACAGACCAATCAGGACAGTGCCATCCTGAGTTCCCAAAACAATTGGTGTTGCCCTGAAAATATTTTAAAGCTGTTATCAAAGCCATACATGATGACATGGGTCACCTGGGGTTTGACCATACTCTAGACCTAGTGAGAGCATGTGTCTGTTGACCCAAAATAGCAAAAGAAGTCAAAAATCACTGCAAAACATGCCTCAGATATATGAAAAGAAAAACTCTACCAAACAGAGCCACCTCTTTTGTCAATATCAAAACCAGTGGGCCACTGGAGCTAGTATGTATGGACTTTCTTTCATTGGACCACAACAGAGAAAAACTTCAGCAACATCCTAGTGATCATTGACCATTACACTCGATTTGCCCAAGTGTATCCTATCAAAGATCAAAAGCAACCACTTTTGTTAAAGTGCTAAAACAACATGCAAATCATCACAGCATCCCTCAAAGGATCCGTCCAGACCAAGGGAGGGATTTTGAAAGTAGACTGTTAAAAGAATTTCTTGCAACTTATGGTATCAGAAAGTCCAGAGCAACCCCATATCACCTGCAGGAGGACCTTCAACCTGAACATTTTAATCATACATTACGTGACATGTTGGACACCTTAGACTCAGCTCAGAAACCCATTTAGAGTGAGAAAGTTCCCTGGTGCATGCCTACAACTGCACTCAAAATGAAGCCACCCAAAGGTCACCTTTCTGTCTAATGTTTGGCAGAGAAGCATGGCTACCAGTAGACCTATGTTTTGGGCTCTCAGCAGATGGTGCATCTGAAGAGACCGATTTAGAGTACACCAGGAGGTTGCATCAGCAATTGCAGAAACCATACCAGCTCACCTCTGAGGCAGCAGCCAAGAACATTTTCAATCACAAGAGTGTGGTGTCACATTTATGGAACATATACGAACAGAGAAGGAAATACAGTAAGTGCCCCAGCTGAGACATGAACCCAGGCTGCTCAGAATACTGTTTTGGTTGTACTACCAGCTGTGCCATCAAGGCAATTGGAACCTGGGCTGTCCCAGAGCACATTACTCTTTCTCCAGTGCATAGCATTGTGCTGCACATATACTTACATTTTCAATCACAAGAGTACAGTTTGCACATTTATGGAACACGTACAAACAGAAGAGAGAAAGAAATAAATGCCTCAGCTGGGACTTGAACCCAGGCCACCTGGAATACCATTCTGGATGCTCTACCAACTGCACCGCCAAGGCAACTGGAACCTGAGCTGTCCTAGAGAACATTACTCTTTTCTCCAATGCACAACCTGGTGCTGCACAGATAATTACCTTTTCAATCACAAGAGTGCTGTGTGCACATTTATGAAGCATAAAAACAGAAGAGAGAAAGAAAGGTAGCCTTATATAATTGGGGGTTTCTAATGTGTTCAGATTAACTTATTCAAGCCACATTGCTATACTAATTCAAAATAATTGATTTCTAATGATTTTTGCATTATCATTGGTGGCCTTCAATTGAAGATATTATTTGAAGCATTGTATGTTCAGCAGGGGTGAACCTCCTGGTGAAGCTTCACTTGAGTGAAGTGCCAAGGCACCTACTAGGTAGCTGGTCTGTGTCTGTAACTGCACTTTTCACCTGTATATTTTGGAATAAAAACTTCAGTAGCAGTAAACTTGGATCTGGCATCCATCATTGGCGATAGTGCAGTTCCCTGTCTGGAGTGCAGTAGGTGTTCTTGTTTGTTCAGAAGAAGCCCAAGGTGACAGGGAGCTGGTACATCAGAACTGTGAATACTGTCAGGGCTTACCCTGCAACGGAGAAAGTCTGTACACCATTTTGCCACCAAATTTGCACAGTTGGCTAACGAACAGAGCTACAAATACTAGTTTGGAGATTTGCCATTTAAGCAATTGTATTGGCCTGTGGGTTTTTGGTTTTAACTGTTCTGTTTGTTTTAAAGTGTACCAGCATCAGCCAACCAGCTGCAAGATCCTGGGCCTGCACTGTTCCTATGGCTGTGTACCCAGTGAAGTACAGGGAGCTCCTTAAGGTTTAAGGATTTAAACTGGTACAGGTAGGCTTGTCATACTTAAAATTTACTGTGTTCTTTGTTGTTGCCTTGTCCTGCCCATTGGAGGGTGGGCAGTGTTGTGGAGTAAAGCCTTTCTCTACTTGTTTTGCATTGAAACGTTTTGCTTATTGTTGCTTGTTGCATTAAGAGTATAGAGATAGTGCTATCCCTGCTTCCATTTCCTCTTGTGACACCTTGTTCTTTCCCACACCGTCCCTTTTAAATAAAATATTTTAAATTGCATTTCATGGTTTGGGGTCTGTCTTTGCTTGTGTGTCACTTACTTTGGGAGGGGATTTTTGAGCTGATTATGCATTGTTTCCTAGAGAGTGCTGCAAACCTAAATTTCAAGTCACCAGGTACCCCATATCAGTACTCTGTGGTGGAGGCACATCACTTACCCATTGTAGCACACTCTTAGTGAACTCAGGCCGGCCTCCTCGAGAGAGGTGGATAGGTGAACCCTAAGGTCCCAAGTATAGCAATCATGACCACTTAAATGTGTATTTGTCACACCATCCTAGAATATTGCTATCCAAATCTGATATAAATAGTTGGAAGATTACTAGTCCTAACACAGATCCCTGAGGAACACTGCTAGTGACTTCCAGAGTTTGATAGGAAATCATATAGTAGTACTGATTATGACCTGTCATTTAGCAATTCCGTTATCCATCTTATTATTACTGAGCCAGTGAATAAGCTGTTTAATTTTTCTATGATCACCTAGCATGAGACCAAACAATACCATGTTGGTGTGGGTCTGTTATTTTATTGTTTTTATTTTATTTATCTACATATTTCAAAAGCTTTACCAGCAAAGACAAACTGAGCTGAAAACAGCTCATTTACAGTTGTTTCCAGTATAGTGGGAGTAAGGGAGGAGAAGAAAAACAATAGGACTAACAGCATTATAAAAATAGTAATCATATACAACCATACAATATATCAAGGACATATAATCATAAACATACTAAGGCAATACAGTACGACAGGTACATATAGTAGATAAAAATTGAGGTTTGATACGCAGGAGTAAATTATTCATACAGGTATAGTGGGGGGAGGAGGGGCAAGAATATGGCCATGGCAATATGAGCTGGGGAACCCCCTACATCAAGTTAGTTAATTGGGGGAAGAAATTATGAGGTAGAGGGTCATGGACATTTGCAGGTGGGTGTAGAAAAATCATGAAGAAGAGACTTAGAGGAGAAAGCAGAAGAGGCAGATCAGATTGGCAGTGCTAGGGTGGACCGGCATTTAGGAAAACAATAAGTGAAGGCAGATTGACCAACAGTTCCTAGATTGAATATAATGGGAATGAGAAATATTACTGTGGAGTGGGGAAGAAAAGGAAGGGTAGAAGATATAAGGGAGTTATAGCAAAAGGGGAGGGAATCAAAACAAAATTTTGATATAAAGGAGGCACAATTGGAAAGACACCTGACATAAAGTGATGGGAGGGAAAGGGCAGAGTAGAGCGTGCAGTGGTGCATACGAGGAGGACAGTCTAAGGCAAAATGACTAAAAGAGAGGAACCTGCCTGGCAAGGGAGTATTTGGGAGCTCCACTGTAAACTATGTTATCATAGTCAAACAAGCATTTGTTGATGTCAAATGTTTGCTTGCTGATATTAGCATTGGACGTGGAGGAGTTATACCGATGCAGAATAGGAGTGGCAGTGAAGTACTGAACTCATGCCAATCCCACCTCCACTCTGCAGAGATGAACAGGCATTCGGGTGTGCCTGTGGGTCACTGCCCATAATGTTCATGGCATTTCACCTTGCCCTATCCTGTAGACACCAACAAGTGTTGAGGTGTGCCTTAGGGTGTTTGGCTTCACAGTCACCCCATTTCATAAGGACAAACACTGAAATGGGTGCAGTACAGGAAAATGGGGTGAAGTCTGGGGCTGAAGAGTGCAAGGCACACCTCGATGCCTGTCACTGGCTTCAGGGTGGGGGTGGGATGGCATGAGTATTACAGCCGGTGATCCAAAGTTACACCTCTGATGCCTGTCAGTCTGTACAGGATGGAACGTTATGGTTAGAAACCCTAACGGCCTGGGGCGTGTGTTGGTATTTGCACTACAAATTTTAAACATGGCCTTTTAGTGAACCCACCTCATGAAAGCATTTGGTACCTCTTCTCATGAACAGTGGCAGTGTGATTTTGTTAATGTGTTCCGAACTTTGAGTTCTCACAGCAACCATGCCATTCTGTGCCAGATGTGCGGAAACACAGATCAGACAGGATGTGAAGAATAACTGTACCATCCATAGGGAGGTGAAGAGATGGCAATGCTGAAAATCTGTAGTGAAAATATAAAAAATGCTTGAAGTTCAAATTGCTTGGAAACTGTAACTTGTGCTTGTACTGCAGTTACTTATTTAGTGGAATTATTTCACCAAATTTTCAACATAGACATTTTGTGACCTCTGCTCATGAACACTGTCTTTATGATTTTCTTACTCTGTCCAAAACATTAATTTCCCACACTGACAGCACAATTGTGCGCCAGATATGCAAATGCATATTTTGGGCAGGATATGAAAAATGACAGCCGTACTGTTCATAATGAGGCGTGGCAAAATGCCAATGTTGAAACTCTGGAGTGAAAATATTACAGATTTGTACACTTCCGAGCATACGTGGAAACTGCGCAACACACGCTTGTAACAAAGTCATTTTATGGACTTTTGTCATCAGATTTTCAACATAGGCATTTTAGGTCCTCTGCTCATGAACAGTGTCATTATGATTTTCTTACTGTGTCCCAAACACTGATTTCTAGGGATGTAAGTTTGTTATGGCAGTCATACACATCATTGATTCCTTGACGTTTGATCTTTATTCAGGACTTCCATGACTTTCACTAGTGTCATCAGAATGTAGCAATGATGACAGTGCCACAACATTTACTACTGTTTACTAATGATTTCAAGAACAAACAATGAGTCATTAAAACCTCATCCATGACAAACTTACTTCCCTACTGGTTTCCCACAGTGACCGCACTATTCTGCGCCAGAAGTGCAAAAACACATTTCAGCCAGCATGTGAAAAATGACAGCTGTACTGTTCATTAGGAGGTGTGGAAAATGCCAATGTTGAAGATATGGAGTGAAAATATTACAAATTCGCGAAGTTATGAGCATGCGTGGAAACTGTGCAATGTGTGCTCGTAATACAGTCATTTTATGGACTTTCATCACCAAATTTTCAACATAGTCATTTTAGGACCTCTGCTCATAAACAGTGTCACTGTGATTTCCTTAATGTGTTCCAAACACTGATTTCCCACAGTGACTGCGCTATTCTGCGCCAGAAGTGCGAAAACACATTTCGGTCAGGATATGAAAAATGACAGCTGTACTACATTAAGGAGGTATGGAAAAATACCAAAGTTGAAAATCTGGAGTGAAAATATAACAAATTCACGAAGGTATGAGCATCGCGTGAAAACTGCTTAATGCATGCTCATAAAACAGTCAGTTTGGGGATTTTTTCCACCAGATTTGCAACATAGGCTTTTTGAGAGTCCACCTCATGAACACTGGCACTGTCATTTCATTAATCATCCCAAAAGGTGATTCCACGCAGTCACTGCGAAAAGTCACCTTTCGGGACCAAATAATGTCATGACAGTGGCTGAAGTCATGAAGAGGGGTCCCAATAACCCCATGTTGAAAATTTGTTGCCAGAATTCCCCAAAATGCCTGAGATTTGCACCAAAGTTGAAAAAAACCCTATTTATACCATTATACAGCTTACCAGCATTTCTTCAGTTAGCGGTCGGCTTTGAAGAGTGCAGACATGTTCCCGGTGCACCGAAGATCATCGTGTTGGGCTCCGGAGGTGAGTATGGGAAAGGGGTGTGGGGAGGCAGGGTGCCCAGAGGTGGGCGTGGGTTGGGGGAGGGGCCACCGAACTCAGTGAGGGACCATTTTCTGTTTTACAGTTTTAAAACAAAGAAAAGAAAGAAAAACAATTCAGGACAGTTTTTTTTTTCAGGGACATTTGGCACGCTGGGGTGGGCTGCCAGCATGCCACCCGAGTGTTTTGAGGGGGCTGTAGCCAATGGGGGATTGGGCACCCCAGTTGGCACATACCGAGGGGGGGCAGAGAGCTGAAGGGGTTTGGGCACCCCCCTCAGCACACAACAAATTGGGGGGACATTATGCCAATTGGAAGTGGGCTCCCCCATCGGCAAATTGAACTGGGAAAGGAGTGGGACTGAAGCCAATGAAGACTGGGCCCCCATCTGCAAAGAAAGACTGTTGGGGGTGCATGATGCCGAGAGGGATTGGGTACTCCCTCTGCACACAACAAATGGGGGAGGAGGTTAAAGTATGCCAATGGGGAGTGGGCTCCCCCGTCAGCAAATGAACTGGGTTGTGGGCATGCAGATGGCAAGGTACCACCCTGCAATGACGGGTCACTCCCTCATGGCAGCGGAATGGCTGATTGCAGCAGTGAAAACATTTTAAGGTGGTGGCACGCTGGCTGAACTAGTGTCAGCAGCAGCATGCCACCACATTGGAGAAAGCAGGCCAAGCCTCAAAAGGAACTGGGGCCATTGGTCCCCACAGTGCCATACCTCCAAAACCCCACTTCTCTCCTAAGCTGTGTCTAACTGTTTCTTGTGCAAGCAAACATAATAAGGAGGCTTAACTTTAAAATAATTTCTCAGTGGGCAGGAAATGGAATACTCACTTTATTACTGTACAGTGCACCAAGCTTGGGGTGGAATTTATGGTCTAAGGCATCAATATGAACCAAGAAATAAGATGTTAGTCCAGCCAGTCCCCAAGGTATTTAAAGGAGGATACATCCTCAATCATAGCACCATCAAGGGTGTGTAATAAAAGAGAGATAGGTGGAGTCTGGTAAGCTTCTGTCAAAAGTCATGGAAACCAGGTTTTTTGGCATTCAGGGACAGTTGGTTAGACCAGAACCAGCACTGAATATTGTCACCATCCAGCTGTAGCTGGGAAGTAAGGTCATGGGAAGAGGAGCCAGAAGCAAAGAGTGCTGTATCATCAGCATACATATAAATGGACACAGAGGAACAGACAGATGGGACATCATTCAAGAATATGGAAAAGAGAAGAGGGCCCAGGATGGACCCTTGAGGGAGGTCTGAGAAGATGGGTAATGGGGAGGAAATGGAGCTTCTGATCTGAACAGCTTGAGACCTTCACTCAAGGCAGGAGTGAAACCAATTGTCTGAGGAATCAGAGACCTCTTGTCCAGAAGGAGGGATGCCCCACAATGTCAAAGCCTGGTATGCATCAACAAATATGACTTATGTGATCAGTCCCTGGTCTCTACCTGAGAAGAGGAGTCAGTGAGCTGGAGGAGTGAGGTGGCAGTGGAGTGGGATTTCCTAAAACCAGACTGGTTAGGGGTGAAGAAGGATGAGGAGCAGTTAAAGAAGGAAGAGAGATGTTCAAGAACAAGGTGTCCCTATAACTTAGCTAGGGAGGCAAGGCAAGAGATTGGACAGAACTTACCAGGAGAAGAGGGAATGCCACCTTTAGTAAAAGGGATGACAGTAGCCTGTTTCCAGGCATCAGGGACAGTGGCAGAAGAAAAAGAGAGCTTTAGGAGTATGGTAATAGGCAGAGTAATGGCAGGAGCTAAGAAACGAGTAGCTATGAGCGATACCATCAGGGCTACCTTCCTTGTGAGTATTAAGGGTAAGCAGGGCCTTAAAAAAAATAGAAACATAGAAGTTGAAGGCAGAAGGAGACCGCTAGGTCCATCTAGTTTGGCCATTTGTTTTAGACCTATTTTGACACTCTAGTTGCCCTTTGTAGTCAGGGCTCCCTTGTTTCTATCCCATGCATCTTTGAATTCCCCCACAGTGTAGACCCCCACAACCTCTTGGGGCAGACTGTTCCAAGCATCCACTACTCTTTCTGTGAAGAAAAACTTCCTGGTGTTGGTAGAGAACCTCTCTCCTTGCAGCCTGATATTACGTCCCCTGGTCCTGGAGCTCTTCTTGGAGTGCAAAAGTTCCTGTGCCTGTACCTTGTTAATGCCTTTTATGTACTTAAATGTTTCAAACACGTCCCCTCTCTCTCTTTTCTGCTCCAGGGAGTACATATTCAGTTCCCTAAGTCTTTCCTCATAGGACATGTACTGCAGATCCTGAATCATTTTTGTTGCCTTTCACTGTACTGCTTCCACCTGGTCAATGTCCTTCCTGAGGTGAGGCCTCCAGAATTGGACTCCGTATTCCAGGTGAGGCCTGACCAGTGATTTATACAGTGGTAGTACCACCTTTCTCTTCCTGCTCATGATTCCCATCTCAATGCAGCCCAGCATTCTGTTGGCCTTCATTGTTGCCTTCTCACACTGCTTACTAACCTTCAAGTCATCTGAGGTTATGATTCCCAGATCTCTTTTCTGGTTTGAGGCTGCCAGCCTTTCGCCTCCTAGGTAATACTCCTTTCTTGGATTTTTCTTTCCTATGTGTATAACCTTACACTTTGGCATTAAATCTCAGCTGCAACACTCAAGACCATTCTTCTAGTTTCTTGTGGTCAGCTTCCATCTTGTTCACTCCTTCTGAGGTGTCCACCCTGCTATATATCTTGGTGTCATCTGCAAACAGACACACCTTCCTTCCAGTCTATCAGTGATGTCTGCTATAAAATATTGAAAAGCACAGCCCCTAACACTGAGTCCTGGGGCACCTGCTGGTCACCCTGCCTTCCATCAATTGTATTTCATTAACCTGTACCCTCTGGGTTCTACCTTGTAACCAGTTTTGTACCCATCATTTACTTCTGGACAAACCCCGTGTGATCAAGCTTTTTACCAGCCTTCTGTGTGGAACCGAGTTGAAGGCCTTACTAAAGTCTAGAAACAGAGGAAGGGGTCAAAGAAAAAAAGAGAGGGGTAGGCAGAGGGATGGAAGAGAAGGGAGAGTGCAAGAAAGGGACTAGAGGAAGAGCACAGGTGATGAAGTAGGAGTTTATGGAAGAGGCAAAAGAAGAAGGTGCAGAATTGAGGGAGTCACCAATCTTGAGAACAGGAGAAGGAGACTAGGTTAGATGGGAGATAAGGGAATGGATAACCTTTCAGAACATGGAGGGGTGAATAATATTATTCTAGAGTGTGGATGGAAAATACTCAGACTTTGCAAGTCTGATTGCTTTAGTACACACATTACGAAGGTGCCGATAGTTGGCCAAAGCAGCCAGTAGCCAGTGATCTTGTAGGATTTACAGGTAAGATCCCAAGTACAAAGGCAAGCTAACAACTCAGCACTATCCAGGGAAGAGCATAGCAACATACTCTGGTTTTCCTCATGGGTGCATTATGATTCCATGCAGTCATAAATTTAGGCTAAAAATATTGAAGGGCATAACTCTTATTATTGGCTGCAGAGATGGGGGACCAATCATGTGCCCATAGGTTGGCTAGTAGGGAGGACAAGTCCAGTGTCTTCAAGGATCTGAAACAAATGAATTTAGGGGGCCTTAGGACAATGCTACTTGAACACACAGTAAACCATATGATAGTCATTGAGTGCATCAGGAAGGATACCTGCATCCAAAGTATGGATGAGAGGACCCAGTCTAGTAGAGAGTGATTTAAAGATTTGACATTTTGACATATAGGGTCAGAAATAAACTGAGTACATTGGAGGGAATTTACTCTTTGGAAAAATTTATTTGCAGTGGGGGAGAACCAATTTATTTAAAATTCACCAAGGATAAGCAGCTTCCTCTGAAAAAACTGGAACAGACAGAGGAAATGAGACAGGGAAGAGGATTTATTAATATGCAATATTAGCAATCATTAAAAGTACGTTACAGTAGTTCATCCAGGACAGATGTCAGATTTATTCATCGGTAATACTTTATATCTGATGTGCTTCCTTTCTTATGGAAAGGAACAACATTAGCTATTTTCCAATTCTTGGGACATATCCTCCTCTAATGATGTACAAAAATTATTTTTATTGCTTCTAAAATATATGCCCCCATGATCTTCAAGAACTGAGCAGATACTTGGTCTGCTACAGGTGAGCTATGAGACTTTGGGTTCTTTATCCTTGTGCTGGTTGATTGTTTCAGAGACAGACATTATGCCTTTCATTGTCTCAGCAGTACAATTTGGAGTGATTGTTTCAGAGACAGACATTATGCCTTTCATTGTCTCAGCAGTACAATTTGGAGTTGAAAATACCAAACAAAAATATTTTTAAATACTTGTACCATATCGTGAGAGGAACTGAGGGTTTATTCATTAAATTGTAATGGTCCAACTGTTACTTAAGAGATTTTAAGGAATTTATGCAACTAAAAACTGTTTACTATTAGTCTTATTTGCACCTCTGAAATTGTAAATTCCATGGGGCCGATTCTAGAAGGGCTGGCGTAAGTCTCAATGGGCGCACTTGCCCCTTATGTTGTTGTGCCAGGGATCCCGCGCTGATTCTGTATCAGGCAGGGTCCCCACATCTATATTCCATGACTTGTGCCAACTGTACCATAATGCCAATTGGAGGCATACCTGAATGGTTGACCACAAGCCTGTGGCATGGTCACAGAAAGGGAGCAAGTGCCCTCCTGCCCCAATCTGTCAAAGCCCAGCAGGGCTATCGGACCTCCCCCACAAGCCCCAATCCACAGTACAATGTTGAAAAGCCCCACAGGTCTATCTGACCCCCCAGCCCATATCCTTAATAACAGATAATGCCCCCATAGGCTATCGGCACCCCCCTGTCCAGTGCCCGATCCCCTCACCCTGCAGGAGTAGTAAGTCAGGTACTAACAATAAAATAAAAACATCCGTAGTGTCCATTGACCCTTAGTCTAGTGGTCCTCACCTGGAGGTTCCAGACCATCCTGTCCCCCAACCTGTACCCAGCCAGCAACTGGCACAGCCCACCTCTCACCACCACAGCCAGCTGCCGACTGAGCTCTGCTGTGAGCGCGTACTGTAAATAGTATGCACTCAGTGAATGACAGCTGCCGTCATTCACTGAGCATGTACTATGGACAGTACACGCTCATATTGGAGCTCAGTCGGTGACTGGCCACAATGGTGAGAGGTGGGTTGTTCCAGTCACTGGCTGGGTTCAGGTTGGGGGGAGCGGGGTGGTTTGGCACCTCTGAGTGAGGGCCACTATACTACCAGGATCAATGGACTCTACCAGAAGTTTTTTATTTTATTGTTAGGACCTGCCTTACTACTCCTGCGGGGTGTGGGGTGCAGGGTGCGATCAGGTACTTGGTTGGGGGTTCTGACAACCCTGTGGGGGCATTGTCCTTCATTAGGATAGGGGCTGAGGGGTTGATAGTACCCCTGCAGGGCTTTTTCAACATTTTATTGCGGATTGGGGCTTGTGGGGGGGTCCAAGCTCTGCAGGGCTTTTCAACATTTTATTGGGGATCGGGGCATGGGGGTGTTGGCTACATGAACTGGGGGATGTGCTGGCAGCACATTGGGGCAAACTCTGGTCGTTGCAAAGTACACTTATACCAGCTAATAGCTGGTGTAAATATACAGTACTTTGGCAGATGTCCTCTGGGGGTTGTTTTAGAATTCCAGTTTAGGGGATGTGGAAGCTGCCCTTCCAGAATAGGGTGCAACTGCTGCCATAAACCCCCTTGTGCCATGTTGCAGAGGGTTTATAGTGCAAATGGTGGTATAAGTTCACTTTGGCGCAAGCAGCCTGCATCATGTTGCAGGTTGCTTTGCAGAATCCCGCATGTCAAAACTGATGGTGCAAAGTGCTACTTGTGCCATTCTCATTGGTGCAAGTCACTTTTTGACATGCGTAACATTTTGAGAATCAGCCCCTATGTTTTTCTTTGCATTCCTTATAGCATTTTTTAATTTTTTAGAGAGAGTTTTATAAATGCTTCATACCTCTGAAGTGTTATATATCAAATATTTGTTGTATGCCTGTGACTTTATTAATAGAAGTCTAACTTTCCTGGTTACCCATTTGGGATGAATACCTCTACATTTCTATATTTTACTTTTGGAATTATTTTATTACTAATGTGTAGGATGTGATTCTTAAATATAAGCCATGAAATTTCAGTATTAAGCCCATTAAGAATATCATTCTATTTGACATCTATGGAATTTAGCATCAGATCAAAAATATTATTGCCTCTGGTCATATGGAACATATATTGGGTTAAATAAATTCTGCAGGATCAGGCATGTGATCCTGGTGGGTGCCACGATTTCATGTATTGTCTGCATTTAGCGTCTACCTTTTTCTTGGATTAATGTGATAACGGCGATCGCCAGTGGGCGATCACTGTTAGGGCAGCGGCACATCACTGAAAAAATATTTTGGTGAGGTAGCCCCCCCCCCCCGGCACACAGCAAAACAGCACCGGGGACTTGGGATTTTACATGTTGTGTGGGGGGGGCTTCACCCCACACCCCTGTACTTAAGGATTCCCAACTCCAGGGTGGTGCATGGGGGGGAGTGCAACTGTGGAAAAAAATGTTGGGCTGGGCACAACAAAATGTCACTCGTCCAGACCCAAACCCAATGCCATTCACACCCCAGCCCTGAACCACCCACCACACCAAGGAAGCAGCTCAGCAGCTCACCATGGTGCCACCCTCTGCAATCCTCTCTTCCCTCCCACCCCCACTTGGCGTGCTTGCCCCCTCACATGAGCATAGACATGTAGTGACAGGATGTCGCTATTTCGCCACCTTCATCCAGTTGCCCACCTTCCCCAGTCGCCCAATGGCAGGCACCGTGATTGAGTCTCCCTTTGGTAGATGCCCTATTGCATTTGCCAAAGTCACGGATATCCTTTTGCTTTATGACAACAAGCAAGAGCAGATATGCAAACACACAGTTATCCCAGTTTCAGGTTAACATCGATAGTTACAAAGAAAAGGGAAATTAAATTTATTTATTCATTTATTTAGTTGTTTAGAACTGTTTCACTAGGAAATGCATACAGAGCCAAAACAACAGTTCATTTCAGGATGCATCCAGAGGAAGGGGATGCAGGGCAGTAAATACAATATATAAGTGAATTACATAGGCAGAAAGAAACAATCCATAATTACTGGTTAGGGTCAGTTACAATCCAAAACCCATATCTGAAATTCTCCCTTATGCACTGCACTGCAGACAACTGTGTTAAGCAGAACTGCCTGGCTCTGGCACACAGTACCTAGCATGAGATACACCAGCTGTGAGCAAATAAACTTTTATTTTCAATCCTCTTCTCTCCTACCTGCAAAATACATTTCTGTTAGCCAGTAATAATATCAAATATAACATAGACAACAGTTAAAACTTATTTTTGTTACACACATGTGGTGTGGGATACCTGAATAAACCAAGAGCAACAAACTGTTATCCATACATTATCCTCTATATTATAAATAAAACAATACATTATTTAAGAGAATTTAAGTTAAATAAATAATTGCATCAGTTCAGGTATGAAGGCAGAAGTAAAACTACAGTAAGGGCCCAATTCATGAAGTGGACCAGGATATGTTCAATTTGAACATATTCCAGCTGTGATGCTCTGCACTCTGATGCCCATCTACACCCAGATGGCATCCACAGCCTCTGTCTCCTGTGTATCACAAGCACAAAGCTCCATGTGGGGCAGGAGTGGACAGGTGGAGCTGCACTAGACACCAAGCATCCTTTTAAATTCCCAGGATGGTCTTCAGCAGATTCTGACTCCACACAAAGAGGGGTCAGTGGGGTAGGACAGTCCTCCACAGACTGCTGTATCCCCATTAAATATGTGTACAGTATTCATTATGCAGTGATCGGTGCCCGTACAGCCCCTTGCACACTGTTGAGGATCTGAAGGCTGGTGGAAGGGGTTTGAGTCGGGCCACAAGGACTGAACTGTGGCTGTGTGGATGGAGCATGAACCTTCTAATGCAGCCCATAAGTTTGGACAACCATTACCCTCTCTGCAACCCCTCTTCAATGCAGAGTTTTGGTTTTGCATGGGTGCATATGTGCCCCTCAGCTTGCCCCCATTCTGACTGTCTGTGTAACCTCATGTGCGTCTCAGGATCAGTTGTGGAGGGGGCACATAACCTGTTTCACGGATGCCCAAGAGAGTCCCACAGGCACAAAACATACATAGAGGGGTGTTCTGTGGCTTTTTTCAGCACTCCTCATGTGCAGAAAGGCCACGAGTGGATTGCGCCCTTAGTATATAATTTAGGTAAAGATCTTGAAGAAATACATTTACAAAAATATGCAGATTAAATGCAGAAAATACATTAAATCTGTACTGAATCATGTATAAAGATTCTGAGTTTGTTTTTCAGACTTTTCTATGAGATGTCAATGGCTTTTAACTTAATCAAACCTCTCAGACCTCAGCAAACCTTAGGAAATCTGTCCATTCCTACCTGTGATTCCAGCTATGTGACATAAATACTGAAGATGTCAGTCATTAAGAATTCACAAGGTGTAAAAACACTAGAGGAATTTCACAACTTTTTGCCATTTTAGTGAACCTCCCAATACAAGCCCAAATTCATATGAAAAGCAGGTTTCACCTTTTTCAGCACTAAAACATTAGCAGACTAAATCTTGTGTTATCAATAGTTCACAGAGTTTGTGTATGTGTATGTGTTTCTTCATTCCACGTTATGCTATTTTAATATGCAGACTACTAGAAAGAAAATAAGATAACATATCATTATCCCAGTATAGGTTTAGGTTTCATATATTCTTTTAAAGTAAACATATTTCCTTAGGTTGCTGCACTGCTACTTGCTGATTTTTCTTACTCACCTTAACTAAAATAAATACTGCACATTTTCAAACAATGGCATTATTATAAATACACTGTATGCCCCTACAGAACCACTGCAATTTCTACAGGAATAATTTCCTCTTCTTTTGTATGCATAAAGCTGATTAGGGCACCAGGAAGACTTTATTTAAAAAAAAGAAGATACATAGACGGGACTTAAATTTAGTGATTTAAAACAAAGCCTTCAGATTGCTCAGAAAAGGCTACATTTTATCTCTCCTGGGGCACTTGCAAGCAATTTTGCAGCAATTATGTCTTTCTCTTCAATATATGATGTAATTTCCTGCTCACTGCTCATCAGGTGGTGACTGTTTATCTTCTGAGATAAAGAGCGCCATGATATCAAGAAACCTGAGGAGAGAATATCAAGCTACATTGTTGCCATAGAAATGGCACAACCTAATGTAAATGTCTATTGTGCAAGTATATACATACAAAAACCCAAACCTCTCACCTTGTACAAGATTGCCACTTGGATGAGTGCCAAACCAACCTTTCCATTTGAGGTTTTAATTAGAACCTGGTAAGGCTTTGATTGCCTGCATAGCTAGAAACAAGAATGACAGATGTGTGTGTGGGGGGCTGGTGGTTTAATAAATGGATTACAGTATATTGCAAGTACAGTACTCTGTCTCACAGAGTCCAAATGTTAGAGAACTGAACTCAGTCAGTGAAATATGTACTGGAGGTGTTTTTGTTCCTTTAGTTTAGCGTTTATGGGCACATTTTTTCTGCAGTTAATTCTTTTATTAGAGCTCTGAAAAAGACAAAGGTCAAAATACAATATTATAGACAGTGACAGTATTTCAGTTTTCAGAAAATATAGGCTTTACACTGGAACAATTTTTCAACAATTGTTATTCACTATTAACAGCATAGCAGACTTTCATCACATTAACCTCAGCCTGCAATGGCCTCATTCCTGAAACCCCACTGAGGAACTAGTGGAGGATCTGGGATCTTTTTTTTTTTTTTTTTTATGGACATATTTTATGAAATACCTGTGTGTCTCCCCCACCACCAAAATGGTAGGCAGAGGAATACAGGACTAGGGTACATTACAATCCACCTGGACACTTGCCTTACAATATAGAGAATTATGAATATTGTTCACAAGGTTTAAGAGCAAATGTGGCATCTGATGGGCTTAGTATTACTAAAATTTAGGAGTGTAGATTGTACAACAAGAGTCCTGGGAGGGAATATAATGGATTAGGGTATCCATAACCATGACTTAAGCTTGCTACAGCTGATTAAGATCTTGGATCTAGGATCAAAAGAGGGCCTTTGCTATCCCATGAGCTGGGGGTCAGTGACCCTCCATTTCAAACTTTGGACCCTCCAGGTTTTATAAGGGGAACCCTTGGGACTCTTCTAACTAGACGCTTTTCAAAGTTTTAGGTTGGCAGGAGCAACTACAGGAAGCCCTCTGCTGTTTCTACAAAAGAAAATCTCTTGTAGCAGTCAGCTTTGACAAGCTTCGTTGTGAACTCTCACAGTAGTCTTGTGCATAATAATGTGGCCGTCTGTTGAGAAAGTGAAGCAAGCAGGAACCAGATCTGAGTGGGAGCCCTAGAGTGTCTCAATAGTTCTTCTAGCAAATTTCTGGGTTCTGGTCCCACACTGCAGACTTCTTGGGCTCATACCCAATGCTGACATGGACATGCATTATTAGGGGTGAGACCCTGTTCATAACAGGTACAGTCCTTTAGCACTGACAGTAAATGAGGCCCATCTCTTCTGCTGGTCCAGATAATGATAAAAAAAATCCCATGGTACTACTCGAAAAGAGTAATGGGTTACTCCAGTGTCTGAAGCAACATTTCTCTATTAATAAAGCAAGTTGTAGTGTATGACTCTGTGTGGATGTTTTATTGCACATGAACTGCTATACTGTTTGTCTGCCCACAGTTCCTACAATATCAGTACATCACCCATTGTGTTGTAAAGTAGTTTTAGATGCTAAGCTTAAAGGGGAACAGTCAGCACTAAGAGCCCCACACCTATGTGAACTTTGAAAGCAGCAAAACCTTTTTTTTCACTTACTATTTATTACAGTGTGGTAGATTGAATCAGGCTGATTCTGTTCACTATCAAGCTAACATTTTATATAACTACAAATGCCAGAATACCCAGCAGCTAATATCAGAGCAGGGCTGTTGCAGTGGAAGATTCAATAGCCTGCAGTGTGCTTGAGAGATTTTATAACTAGGCTTTCTTAAATACTGAAAAGCCACTGGGTGTTGGGATTGAAGGGCTGTGCATTTCTGTTTGTGACTGAAATTTGAAGCAACAGGAACTGGTGGGCCTGTGACATCATACGGTACCTGATGTCTGCATACACACACTGTTAGTGGGACTGGACACACACTGGATTGTATGTGTTTGTGAGACTTGGGAACTTTATTGGTGGGGTTGAAATTGGGTTTGTAAATAACTGCAGTCAGTATAGAGAGAGACTGTATTCCAAGGGGAAGGGACTGAGAAAAGGGGTGTGTGCCATTATAAGCAGAGAGGACAAACAGGGTGACCATATTCCAGCATGGCAGGCTTCTTTGAAGGATTGTAGGCTGCACAGGCTGTGGGATGGCAATAATTTCAACTGGGCTTGAGAGAGGGAGGCTGCCCACTTGTAGACAACTATCTTGTATCAGGAGGAAGTATATTGGTTAAGGATTAAGCCGGGGAGTTGGGGGTGTCCAAGGATAAGGGGTGTGGATATGGGCAGCAGAAGGGTGGAGCTGAGGGGAGGCTGGGGCAACGCTCAGAAATTACAGGACATTATGTTACAGCAAGCAGGAGGGGGGGCTATTAGGGACAGAGGACCCTTAGATAGGGATGTTGATGCTCAGGGGAAAGCGTACGGGGTAAACATTCCGAATATAAAGAGAGTGGAGGGGGAAGAGTCAGGAGGGGCTGTTGTGGGGAAGCATAGAAGAACAGACATTGAGAAGGGAGGGGCTGTTGTGGGGAAGCCTAAAAGAGCAGACTGTGGGAAGGAGCTCTAAGGAGAACAGAGCAAGAGGGGAAGAAGAGGGGCAGTTTAGAGGGGCAGTCGGGAAACTCGGGGTTACTTGATGGAGGCTGGCATAGAGTGTTACAATACATTTGAGCTACTAAGTAACCTGAGGGGGAGAAAGGGGTTGGTGGAAATGAGGAAACTGAACAGTGGCCAGGGAGGAGCCAGATACCCATAGGGCATCACAGACCAGCAATGGAAAGGATAGAAATAGTCCCAGAGGGAGAAGGGAAACATAATTGTTAAGCAGATGGGGAGATGCCATATTGCAGACATGAGGAGAAGAGCACAACTGGAGAGAAACTGGGAGACAAGGAGGCGGGGAGGAGCCCCTTCAGCGGGCGGGTCTGTACCAAGGATGGGGCCCTAGGGTAAGGGGACCCACAGAGGCCCTGGAGGTAGGGGTACTATAAAGGGGAGGATGGTGGTGTGGGGAAGAGGAAGCCATCAGGGCCAGGATAAATGGTTCTGATAAGACAGGGTTAAAGGGACACCTATTCGGGGGTCTGAGTTAAGGGGCAAAATAACAAGGGAGGCAGAAAGAGGAGGGTGACAATGGGGTCTCTAATAAGGCAGGAAGACTTCCATGGAATTGAGATCATGAATAAAGGGGGGGATGGGGGTTGAGAGTGCATAGTGGAGGTAACCATAAGGATGATGGCGGTGTTAAGGTTCTGTTATTGGGAGACTCGAAGATTAGGGGTATCCAGTGGGAGGGACAGGGGGGTGGATGCCATAGCCAGGGGAAGGTAGTGAGTATCTCTGGGCTGACAGTGCACAGAGCAAAGTTCATGGTGTACGAACTGGTTAGGGATCGTGGAGAGAAACCGGATTTCCTGGTACCTTTGGGAACTAACGATCTAGAGGGAAATAGCGTTTTGGAAATCCAAGCAAGGTTCCAAGAACTTGCCAGAGTCTGTCGGGATAATGGATGCAACATTTCCTTTTCAGAGATGTTGCCAGTACCAAAGGCCTCAGTGGAGAAAAAGAAGATCACAGAGGTTAATGACTAGCTCAGGAAGTGGGGTGAAGAGGGTGGGTTGGGGGTGTTGGGGAACTGGAAAGGAGTTATGAGGATAAGGGACTATATGCCAAGGACAGGCTTCATCTTGCCCCATTAGGGAAGGAAGTCCTTAAGAGGGATGGCTGACTACATTCAAGAAAGGTGGGGTTTAAACTTGTGAGGGGAGGGATAAGGGAGGGGCTGACCAGAAGCCTCTCCTCCGGATGAGGGAGTAGCCTTCAAACCCAAGGGAGGGAGGGGAAACAGACTGGGGTGGAGGTTTCAGGAGGAGCAGAGGAGGATGGAAGTATAAGGAACCTGGGTGGGGTTCAACAAAGGAGATCAGGATAAGGGGTGGGGGTAGGTTGGTAAATGCCTGGAGCTTGGGAAACAAGTTGCCAGAGTTCCAGGCCATGCTGTGGGGGGGGGGGGTGGATGTGGTGGCGGTCACAGAAATGTGGGCAAACAAAAACCATGACTGGGACCTAAACATGTGGGGGCACACTATGCTTAGGAAGGATAGAAAGGAGGGCAGAGGGGGTGGAGTGGCTATGTTCATTAGAGATAACAGAAATTGCTAGGGTAGAAGAGGCAGAGGGAAACTTGGAGGCCTTATGGGTCACCTTACGAACCCCAGCAGGAGGTAAGGTCAAGCTTGGTGTAGTATATGGGCCCTCCGGGATGGGTGATGTTCTGGAGGATGGTTTGCTGGACAACATCATTGCCCAGTGGGGGCCAAAAGGGGAAGGACTGGTGTTGATGGGGACCTTAATATGCCAGGTACACACTGGGGAACCATGTCCTCTAAGGTGGCCAAGGAGCAGAGGCTGCTGGACAGCTTCCAGGATGTGTTCTTAACACAGCTTGTGATGGAGCCCACAAGGGAGGGGCATGTCTTGGATGTGGTTCTGGAAGATGGGGATCTGGTAAGGGACCTGGTTGTAGAGGATCCACTGACTGGGAGCGACCACACTACTATCTGGTTTCAAATAAGCGTGCGGGGAGGGGAGATCTAGGACACTGGCAGTGGACTTCAGTGGGGCAGACTTTGTGGGCATGGGAAATATTCTCAAGGATCACTTGAAGGGGATTACATCAATGACAAATGTGGAAAAGAGATGGGAGGTCATAAAACGGGGACTTCATGAGGCAGTCAGGACCTGCGCTAAGGTGAAAGGTAAGGGAGCAAGGTCACATAAACCATGCTGGTGGTCCAGTGAGGTTCAGGTAGCAGTCAGAGGAAAGAAGGCAGCCTACAAAAAATATAAAACAAGAGGGGATAGGGATAAGGAAATGTACCATCTTGCATCTAAAAAAGTCACCCGGATGGTGAGGGGGGCCAAGTCCAGTAAACAGCAACGGCTGGCACAGGGGTTACATGGAGGGGAAAAGGGGTTCTTCTGGTACATTGGGGAGTGGAGAAAAACTAAGGTCCATCTCAGCAGATTGAGATCAGAAGGAGGGTGGGTGAAAGAGGAGAGGGACCAGGCAGAGGTATTAAACGAGTACTTCGCCTCTCTGTTCACTAGGGAGGTGGATGGGATCTCTACAAAGCAAGGCATGATGGGGATAGAAGCGGCAGTGAGTGGGATCAGGGGAGCAACAGAAATGGAGCAAGAGGGAGGGAGAGGTACTCCAGGGGTGTCACATCAGGATAAGAATAAAAAGGCCAGTAAGGTGGAGGGGACAGATGATGCTATCTCCACTGAAAGGATGTGGTTAGCCCTCAAGGCCCTAAAGAAAGACAAATCTCCTGGGCCGGATGGCATTCATCTGAGAGTACTACGGAATTGGCGGACATACTGGCTGCACCCCTGGCGGAGCTCTTCAACAGGTAACTTGAGACAGGAGGGTACCTAGGATTGGCGAGAGGCACATGTGGTGCCAATCCATAAAGGGGGGTTGAGGGAAGTATCAGGTAACTATAGACCCATCAGTTTGACCTCGGTGGTGGGAAAATTAATTGAAAGTATACTAAAGGAATGATTGGGGGTGTACTTGGAGGAGGTGGGAGGTCTGGATAGTCGGCAACATGGGTTTGTGCCAGGTAGATCATGTCAAACCAATCTTGTGGAGTTCTACGAATAGGTAACATCAGAACTGGACAGGGGAAAGTCTGTGGATGTATTATTCTTGGACTTTAGCAAGGTGTTTGACTCTGCCCCCATAATGGTCTGGTGGAGAAACTGATGGCATTGGGAGTAGGACCTTGAAGGTCAGATGGATTGAAAACTGGCTAGCTGGATGCACCCAGCAGTAGTGGTGGTGGGAGCTCTCAACCCTAGAGAGGCCGGGGTAGTAGGGTACTGCAGGGCTCGGTCCTGGGTCCGATCCTGTTTAATGCATACATATCGGACATCAGGGAGGGTATAGGGTGTGAAATGAGTTTCTTCGCTGATGACTCCAAGATGGGAGCAGTAGTTGAGGGGGAAGAGGGGAAGTTGGCCCTGCAAGGGGACCTGGACACCCTGGAAAGCTGGGCTCACAGATGGAAATTAAATTTCAATATCACCAAGTGCAAGGTGTTACATCTTGGGCGGGGAAACCCTAAACACAGGTAAACCCTGGGATGGGAGGCGCTGGAGGCGTCAACAGGGCAAAAAGACCTAGGGGTCATGGTGGATGCATGTATGAATAACTCTGAGCAGTGCAGGAGAGCAGCAAGCAAGGCAAACAGGATGTTGGGATGCATTGTAAGGGGATCAACTCTAGGAGCAGGGAAGTGATTCTGCAGCTGTACAATGGACTGGTTAGACCACCTTGAGTACTATGTACCTGTCAGGAGACCACATGAAGGGGACATACAGCTCCTGGAGAGGTACAGAGGATGGCAACTAAGATAATACGAGGACTAGGGATTTGACGATGAGGACAGACTTGAGGAGCCCTGCCTGTTTCATTGGAGGAGAGAGAGACAGGGACATGGTTGAGGTCTCAAGCACCTCAAGGGAATAAATAGGGTAAACATGAAGGGATCTTAGACCAAAGCAGGGAGGTATCACCAGAGGCATGGTTTGAAGTTGGAAGGTGGAAGGGTGAGGGGGAAGAGGAGGAGGTTTTTCACTGAGAGGGTGGTGGACCCTTGGAATGCACTGCCTGGAGAGCTGGTTCAGAGATCCACAGTGGAGGGCTTCAAGAGAGGGTGGGACAGACACAGAAAGTGGAAGTATCAGATGATGGCCTGGCCCAGGGGTGTGAGGATGGATGATAGGGGGTTTCTAGACACAGGGGGGCCTCGGCACCCAACTAGGGATCTGAGGTTGAGCAGACTCGATGAGCCGTGAAGGCCTAATCTGCTGTAAATTAGTATGTTAGCATGTTAGATCAGATGTTTCTGTCTCACTCTTCTCCCAGGGCTAAGTACAGCCATCTGTAATTGTATTTATCCCCGGAGAACAGCAGGACCAGCAAACATAGGAACAGAGCTTATAACAACTCTAACATGTACTGCAGGGCATTGAATCTCCCTTTGTTGCAGCCCTGATTTAATGTCAACTGCAGGAATTCTGGGAATTGTAGTTACAGAAAATGTCGTCTTGGAAGTCAACATAGTTTGATACAATCTAATATTACTGCAATAAACAATATGTAAAAAAATGTTGTTGCACACAAAGTACAAATTGAGACCAGCCCCACACTTGGGTGTGGGTTTCTTAGTGCTGACTGTTCACCTTTAATACACACTGCATGGGCAGATGCCCATGATCTCAGCAGCACTACAAGCGGAGGCTCTGTGGCATGGTTTCCTAACCTCTGAAGCAAAACGTCTCCAATTCCACAGTAGAAGTTGTTCACTTCTGTGGCAGGTCTCTTTTCAGTCATGGCTATAAGGGCATTAGATGTCAGTGATGACATCATTAATTTGTTTTGTTTTTGTTTGAAATTACTCCAACTGGATAACCCAATGAAATGCAGCATCTCATTTTCATTGGGGTCCTTGGGAATATAGCAGCTGTCAAAAGGTTAATATAGTCCTGCAGGAATCATTACTTACTGGGTAATCAAAGCAAACTAATAAAGTGGGATCACAGCAAACAAGGAGCACAAGCACTGTTATGCAACATGATCATGGTCAGAGGGATGGGGATTCTGGACTAAAACAAATTACTACACTTGATTATCAGTTGACATTCCATGTAAAATATCAGTTTCTAGTTCCGTGGTCCTGCAAAATGATTAGTAGCAAGGCCTGCATGAGTAGCTGCTACTGCAAGTTACAATGTGACTCAGATAATATCAAGTCATAAAACAAATCTAGCTCACTTTAAGAAGGCCATGTTGATCACCTCTGCACCCCTCGTGCATTTCTAACATTTTCTGTTGCCCATCAACCATCTCACTTTTTCTCCTCCCACAAACTTATCTCCTGCCCTTAGAACTCCTATGCCTCTTCTACTGTCTAATTTATTTTATAATTTTGTGATTGTCATTTATTACCACATTTGCATGTCTTATGTATTTGTTTCATGTATTTAGAAATTGTTAACTAGGAGATGCACACTGATGCGGGCTCATTTCCATGTTCGTACAGGTGGGGAGTGAATACAAAGTGAACGAAAAGGTACAACAACATTATGGTGAAAAACAACCATAGCAAGGCTGCTTAACGTTTTTGGAACTGCATTAGAAAATACAAGGTGGCAGCACACAACAGCAATTGCAACTGTGAAGAACTAAGGTTTGTAGTTAACCCAAGGATGGTTGTGCATGTGGAATTTAGGCATGGATTAGAGCTAGTGGAGGTTGGAGGCAGGAATCTGTCACCCCTACTAAATCAGTATTGTTACTAGTGCTAGATATTAAGTGCTTGGCACTACTGCTGAAGTGTCCCCCAGGAGATACATTACACACCATTGGTGTAAGAATACATACACCATGTATGCCATGGCTTACAAGCTTATTGGATGGGGGGCAACATTTTGGACCCTGATCATTTATTTTAGTTACCTCTACTGGTGATATCAACACCGACTGGTGTTATAACATGATTGATGTGCTAAGTTTGAATTAAACATAATGTAAAATTCATAAAATTAAGTAATATAGGTGCACAAGGGTCTGGTTAAAATATATGGGTATGTCTAAAATGGAGGGCGCAAAAAGGCACCCCAGACTCTGGATTACATGTCATTTTCCTAGCGGCACTACTGTAACACACTGCATTGATTGTTATTTTACTTATCTTTGAAATGCAACTTCATAACAAATGCAGCATGGAAATATCTAGCAAGTCCAAAAGTACTGTGACAACATGATTATTTGTTATGACGTGCCAGCTCACTTTTTCAGCCACCTCCTCATTATGATAATGTTTGTGTGGCACAATCAAATACTTTACTTTTGGACTTTTTAGATATGTTCCCTCTGCATTTGCTATATGTAGTTGATTTCAAACTATGAGGAAAATAAAAACAAATCCTATAATTAAGTAATGAGTGCAGTGCGTTTGTGTGCCTCCTTTTTGACCGTAGATGCTGGTGAAAGATGAGGGCATGCACCTGTAAAATAAAATGCAGAAACATAGACAATGATGGCAGAAAATGATCACTGCACTGGTCCATTCAGTCTGCCCAGTTCTGGGACCTGTTGACCATACAGGGCTCTAAGATGCACACAAGTCTTCGCTCCTAAGGGAAGAATACGTACTGTTGAATGTCCCCATGACCCCTTGGAAACAAGGTTTATCACCTAAATGATGTAATCCTGGGGTGTGTAAATCTTAAAATGGCATAGTAACATATAGAGAATAATGGATTAGGTGCTGTACATCATGAGTTATTTTTACACACTTGAGTTGTGTAATATCACACAAACCATGAGTGCAAAGCATTCATGATGGTATTAGACACTGAGGGTGATTGAAAAATGAATAATGTAACACCCCATTCTTTATTTTACATAAGTGCTGGTTGGTTTAGTTCTGTGTGCTAAAAATGGCCATTTTCTATTTCTGCAGCATTTTGTTTCTTTGAGCATGAGATGAGGGTGGCTGTCACTTTCACTTTGACTGGCTGACATCTATGCTTTAACACCAGGCTCCTTTCCATAATAATTGGCTGGTTATTTTGGTGTTAGAAAGTGGTGTCAGTCTAGCCAGCTTGGTGGTGCAGATGGTTGAAGCACTTGGATGCCTTACCTCATGCTACGCTGGTGACCCTGGTTCAGGAACGACCTCGGGTCATTGGGATGCCAGAATGGGGGAGGGTGGAGCAGGATTGAGCATGCCAGTAGGTAGCTCTACTCTCCTGATGGTGGTGAGGGTGGGTTGGCACCTCCCATAGTTCCGCTCACACCAGATGGTGGCCGGTGGGTAGTGTAAGGCACAGACAGGGCAGCAAAGTATTGGGAGGTGGAAGGGGCTGAGCTGGCACCATCGGTGCAAAGTGTGCCTCACACACTTACATGGCTGTGTGCCAGGGCCTCATGGGAGGGAGCTTAGGAAGAAAATCAGTTAAAATACATATGTGTCCTCATTGCCACTTGGTGGGAAGCGTGAGGACCAAAAATGTAACTAAAAAAAAAAAAGAAATTTGTGTCAGTCCAGTCAATAAATGGGCTCACCAGTAATTTTATATAGAATAATAAACAAGGAACTGTGCACAACAAGGATGTGTTTCCATAAAGGGGTTCTGAAGACACTATAGACCTTGAGAGCAAAGCTCAAGAGGTCGCATGTGCCTTCAGAACACTGAGCTGGAAACAGATGCTGAGTGGGGCATAGTTGCCTATTTTTTAATTTTTGTAGTATATAGCTGTAGGTATTCAAGGATCATGCAGGCACTAAAGTGACCTTTGGATACACTTTTACTTAAACTAAAACACAGTTTTACATTCAAACTGAATTAGGGAACGCAGCAATGACTAAAGATGCTGTTCTCTTACATTGCTTTATTGTACCGTACTACAAAAAAATGTTTTTTGAGTTTTGAACTGTATTACAATATTTTGACCTTTAAACTGTATTACAAAAACTTTAATATAATATGGCCTAACCATATACTGTAGTTTTGTGTTGATGGAAGGGACATAGCATCGATCTTGCCTTCCCCTCCTGCTGCATGACAGTGACTATACCACATTTAAATATGGGAAAACATCCATGACCAGAATGTTGCCCCAACTCATGCTGAGTAACCCCAAAGCCCATTAAATATAGCCTTAATAACTAAAACTGATGCTGGTTAGTCCAACACCTTTTTTCAAAGTGGGTTTCTGTGTCAGTCCTGTTAGTATGAGAATGGCTCAAGGTCATACAGTAAGTGGCCCTGGTGGGATTTGAAAATGGGATTTCATGGCTCACAGCTCAGTGCCCTAACCATTAGCTTACACTGTTGTGTAGTTGTTCAGCAGACAGATCTTCCCTGGTCTACCCCAAGTGGCCCTGCAGTAACAAACCTTTGACCTATTTCTTTAAATCAAGTTCAGATGCAACCAGACCCCAGACAGCAGGAGACGTTCAGATGTAGCTGGGCATACATCACAAAATATGAAATTAGCCACAGCTGATTTTAGCTAGAACCTGCAGGTGATCCAACACAGGGGAAAAAATGCTTCCCAGAAGTCATGTCAAAGAAGCCTGTCATCTGAACCTGGTGATTTCTTTATTAATGCAGCACATGGTTTTGTCAGAACAGCTGTTTCAAGGAGTTTGTTTCTAATCAAAATGCTGAAAAGGCTGTATTATCGGAAAATTTATAGATTTTTAGACAGGTATGTTCCACACAATTTCAGGTTGAAATTTATTGCTACAAAAGCCTCTCAGATACCCTGAGGTTGCACTTTTTTCCCCTCAGCCACTCAGTGCAGAATGTTCTTGCCAAAACCGTTCAAGAAACCAGCAGTTCATATGATTCACACTTAGACAAATCTTCCTAGACATGATCTCAGATGTTTAGTTCACCTAGCAACAAGAGAGCATGTTGAAAAGATCTGTCAAGGTGTAAAAAGAAATCAGTTCTCAGGATCTATCAAAATGGTGCTTTCACTAGAAAGGGTTTATAGGCACCAAACAGTTTGTTAGGCATTGGCACCAGAGTTTGGAGACTTTTCTCATGGCCATGACTATTTTCTGGCTGAAAGGTTACCAGGCAGTTGTCAGCAAGCATACTGCTTCTGTTGTGTTGTGCAGCTTCTTTTCTTCATATGCAACAAATGGACTGTTTTGCCACACATTAGTTCCAGCTGGTAGCAATGAAGTAATAGTCAGCAGTTAACTGTAAATGAATCCAATCCAATAATTCTGGGAGCTTCATATCATAGAAAAGCAGAAAAGTATTTTTTGATAAACTTGCTTAAAAAGATGACAAGGGCACTTTCTTACTCTGTTATTTTTATGTTTAAAATTGCTTGGCCAATTTAAATATTTTCTTTCTTACAGGCAACTGCCTTCCTTCCCTACCTATGTAAATCCTTTTTTATGGCTGTGGGCGGAGCCAGCAGCCATCTTGCTGCCTGTAGCTGGAAAAATGGAGTATCGTGGAAAACATATTTTGGAGTTTCCAATGTATCCTTCCACACCTATAAATCACTATGCCAATTGAAATAACATACTCCCTTCTTTCTGATGAGAATGTTGGAGACATAACTCCAAGCTGCTTATCAGATGGCCATTAGGAAACTGAAACAGCTTGTTAAATATTGGGTGCCTACTAAACTGGAGATTTGATAACCCTCTTTGAAATGCAATAACCTGCACATTTAAATACTTAGCATTTAAACATTTGCTTGCTACAAGCTTCAGTTGGGCAGGTATTGTCTTTCAAGAAAAATTCATTCCTCATAAATGTCACCCTTTCCCTGTAAACCTAAAAAGAGTTACAGTTATTTTAACCTCTTAAGACACTGTAGTATATGGTTGCCTCTTATTGTGCCCAGAAATCAGAGGGTCCCAGAAATTTGTTGTAGGGCAGTTCAAAGGTCAAAAAAGCTGTTGTACTATCATTCTGATGTCACATCGATAGTACAACAGCTTTTTAGCCTTTACCTGCCATCAGATTGGCTGACACAGTGGAACGTCCCAGAAAAGCAATGCAAACATGGTGATAGGATTTAGCAAGAGCCTGCCAATGGACTCTCCGGAGCGTGCGAGAAGCAGCGGCACCACCAATTTTTTTCAGAAGTCGGGACTTCAATTGCCACACACATCTCTGTGTGGCAATTCGTTTTTTCCCAAAATTTAAAAACAAACATTGTGACCACAGATGAGCGAAGTTAGAGAGTGTGCGAGTGGCACCACAGGGAGTGGGAGCAGTAGCACACAGCAAGGTAAAGGATCTCAAAGAAGTAAAAAACTATATACTATATAAAACAGTGGATGGGAGACCATCCACAACAAAAGGCTGTATTTTCATCTCAGAGTTGATGACAAGACCTCTCGAGCTTCGCCTCCCGAGGTCTCTATGATGTCATCAACCCCTTGATGCAAATACAGCCTTGTTGTGGATGGTCTCCCATCCGCTATTCTATATATAGTGTATAGTGGAATGCTGTTAAGCATGGAATTCCATCCCTGGAATATGCTTGTTCTGCTGCAGTAATGACATCATTATGTTGTTCTGCTGCAGTAGTGATGTCACTACTGCAGCAGAACAAGCTGGAATGCTGCCACATAGTTGCTTTCCTCTATCCAATTATGTGGTAGAACAGCATTCTAGAACCTCTAGAGACTTCACAAGGCAGTGTCATTGTGATAGAGAAAAAAAAAAAACACAGTGCCCACATTTCATATAATACTATACACTATAAAAAATACAGGATGATCAACTTTATGCATAACCAGTGGGTTCTGTCACCTCGGGGTTCTGATTCCCATGGACCTCTCAAGCTTCACTCTCGAGGACAGAGGGGAATCAGAATTCCTCTGTGGCAGAACACACTGGTTGTGCATAGTTGCCCATCCAGTATTATCTATATCAGATAAGCACTGTCTCAGACATATGCAAGGTCTTCCGTGAACTATCCAGGCAAAATATATAGCAATCAGCAGACCTTTTTTACTATGGTTTTTGGAAAAAAAATATATATTGAGCTATACACACACACACACACACACACACACACTATACACACCATCCGCATGGCCACAACATTCAAAATAAATACTGCAATCTAATATGTTATAAAACAATAAAGAAACGGTTTATTTATGTCTGTGAACACAGTGAAGTTCAGTTCATGGTATATTTCCTTTAAATAGTTGTTACCCTACATTTTGTATCTTGATAGCGGGGGAGATGCTACATCTCATTGTCATAGGGATCTTCATTTGCACATTTTTGCACATTTACTCAGGATGTACCAGATTAGATCTTGTTTTCAGTGGGGTCATGATTTTATCATTTTTATAATGTATTTATTCAAGGTAGACTAGTCCAGATGTAAAATATTGTTTTCAGTGTGTTCTGATTTTACGCAATGTAGCATAATATTGTGTAGCTCTAGAGTCCCACTGAAAATGAAATGCCATTTCTTCTCTGAACTCTCCAGCCTAAATATACAGAAATCAGCAGGTATATTCTAGGAAAACACATTCTTAAAAATGTGTGAAAAGGAGACCACATTGAAACTGCCTCTCAGCAGACCTGCATTGTGCAAATTCATTAGAAATTATTGGAAAAGCACCCCTAAAGCTCTCCACATCCATTTTGGCTCTGACCAGAGTTTGTTCGCTGTGTTTCAGCTGTTCACCCTAAAGGGAACATTATGTCTGATGACTTATTTCTTCCTTTCAGAGGTGCATTGTTTTCTCCTTCGAGATGACTTACTTTCCCTCTGACTGGGAAACCACCAGTGCAGTGCACATCCATAAAGGTTGTAACTTGCAGAACCTAAAGAACTTTAGGTTAATTATTCTCCTGCTGGAAGTCTCTAAAGTACTTAAATGTGTACCACACAAATTTTGTTAAATTCCTGACGTTTTTGCGCTGAGACGAATATCTGTCAGGATTTAGAATGGGTCAGAGTACTGTCTCCATTGTAATCCAGGTTCTGGATGACATTAGTTGGGTCATAGATTCCAAGGATCCTGGAATTCTGTGGTTCCACAGCCACAAACTTGTCTGCAGAATTTACATCATGCCACAGAATATATTTAGTGCAGTGCAATTTCATGCGCTTGGTGATTTTGCAATCAATTACATAGGTTTTCCATAGTGTCTGGGTCCCGTCCCCTCCTTGTTTATCCCGAAACCCCTCCTCTATGTTCTACATGTGATGTCATTGATGATGTCACATAATAGTTCAGCTGGTTGTAGGATTACATTCTGCCACATAGATTAAAAATGTATGCAACATGAATGAGTAAATGCTGCCACAGAAGCCTAAGGCGTCTGCCTCAGAAATCAGGACTGAAGTCCCAGTAGTAGGGGCCCTGCCATAGATAGAGGTATCTACATGGCAGGTATTCACAGGATTTAGAATGGGTCACAGTAATGCCTCCATGTGACCATGGTTCTTGCTTTTAATGCCTTTAATGATTCAATGATTTTTTTTTATTTATTTATTGAAAGTATCGGAATTACAAACCTTTGTGTCAGAGACCTTTACAAAGGCTCCACATCAGAGAAGTGCAAGACAATTAAGGGTACATGCATACAATAAGGAGGATCCAAATAATACAGTGTATTGACAAACAATAACTTATTGACACAAACAGTGAGACAGTCGGTACAGATTAAACAAATAGTTCATTCTACACAAGTATTTAGGTAAAATCAGGTCATGCAAGACCTGGTACAAAACATTCAGAACTATAGTATTCAGCAATACGCTGAATTTAAGGGTAGAGGGAAGGCGTGTGGGTAGGTGAGGGATGCAGGGAGAGATGGTTGGGACTGATGCAGTCAGAGAAGCCTTCTGTTTATGAAGCCCCCACTAGCCACCTTTGAGCCTGTTATGGACCAGCGCACAATATGAAAAATGCAGCCAGAGAATGGTTTCCACACAAGACAAATAGAGAAAGCAGTGGGACTTCAGCTTATGTTACCATATTCAAATTGAGTGTGAAGGAGAGCTACTCGCCAATCTAACCAGCCACAAAACAATTTTAACTTAGCTGTGGCTATGACTACTATGAGTTCAAACAACATGCTGAATATTTCTGAAACAAAGCTTAAGCCGCACTGAATGCAAACTTCCAAGCAATTCAAACGCCAGAGGATATCACCGATGTAAGCTCGCTTGTCGATTTGGAACCTGCAGCTGCTGTTCCATCCCAGAGGGAGATGAAGCCACAGATACACAGCTGAAATCTGCTGCAGTAGGTAATCTTCTCTTGGGTAGTCAAACTTTTATTTGATGGATTCTGTCCCTTCTTCTGTCAAGTGGAATTGAGTCCCTATAAAGTTGAGTTGGCAACTCCTCTCACTGTTACACAAAGTGCTCCCATTCAAAATGTTTCTTCTGTGCAATCAGGAGTTTCTTCAAGTAATGAAATAATACAAGCGGCACAATATCATGCTGCTCCCCAGATATATTTAAAACCTGAATCATGACTGAGTACAACCTGTCAAGCAAAACCAAACTGAATCGACTGCTACATCCCTTTCAACTAGCCCTATGACCAATACATTGATTTCTTTGCATAATTCTAAATCTTCTGTGAAATCAGGTGGGGAAAGAACATCACTCTACACTAATAAACCAACAATGAAATGCTGCTCTGGTAAGTGTCCCTTCACTTACTAACTTAACAAGTGTGACTGTTAATTCTGAATCTGTTTCTGCACCCATCACTTTAAATAAGAAATATGACAATTCTGAGAAGCAGCTGTTGCAATTTATCTCAGGTTTACCTGCCATGATCTCTCCTATTACTGGCAAAACCTGCCCCCGAACACCAAACCTCTAATGTATATTTTATTTATTTATATATTGAAATGTTTCACCAGGAAAGGCACACTGAGCAACAAGATGCTCATCTCCTGGTGCAACCTGGGGGGGGGGGTACAGAAGGATGACTGGTACAGAGAATGTGAACATGAATTTCTTGGTTACAATATGTCAGCATTACAGAAATGAATGAGGTGGTTACATACATTAGGGTGTTTAACATAAAGGTATACAAGGAATTAGATTAGACAGAGCAGGATGTAACAGTATTAAAAACCAGGGGGGATGCAAACAGTTGGAAGGGAAAACAATTAGCTAAAACTAAAACAATAGCAATAACTAAAACTTAAAACAACCTAGAACAAAAACTAATAAAACTAATAGAACTGATAAAAGCTAATAATAACTAATAACTAATAAAACTAAAAAACTGAAAACCAGTAAGTGCAATCTGGGGGTAAGTGCTGGTGTTGAAATGTATAAGCCAGCATTCATAGCAATAGCTAACACCACTGGACAGGCATATGGGGAGGAGGGAGGGTAGGTGGAGGGGGTTCACTAAGGTAGGTGGCTGCCTATAATGGGAGATAATAGTTTGGAGATAGGGGGATGAAGTAGGGGTAGGGGAATCAGGCACAGGAACAATTTATCAAGTAAAAGCTAGATAAGGCAGAGGACAGTGAGTGCATAGAGGAAGAGTGGTGAATTTGGGCCAGGAGGTCATTCCAGAGTTTTGGGAGGTGGTAAGAGAAGGTGGCTTGACCTGCTGAGGTCTGCCGATGGGGATCGACAGCAGTCAGGGGTCAGATGATCTGAGATCATGCAAGGGGTGGGTGGCGATGCTAAAGAGGAGGTAAGGTAGTGTGGAAGGGAGACAAACAGAATTCTGAGTCAAATTTAGCACAATGTAGTAGTTGACAGTTGCCAAGGGAGGAAAAGCCAGTGAACAGTAAAAGCACACAGTGGTGGGTGCGAGGGGACATTGAGGGCAAAGTGAAAAAGCTTTGAAGAGGGGTCCAGTCTGAAAAGGGTAGACTTGGAGGCAGTACAGAGACTACATCACAGTAGTCGGAAAGTAGGTATAATTTTATGCACAATTTCATGTCTTGCAGGTAGCGGGAGGCTACTGCAGTTCCTGTAGAGGGCACTGAGCATGGAGCACAGTTTCTTCAGGATAGCATCAACATGCGCCGAGAAGGATAGGTGTTGGTCAAGCCATACCTCATGGTACCTGAAGGTAGTAGTGTCCTCGAGGACTGTCCCATCAAGGGTGTGGAAGTAGGGGAAGGCACTGAGCTTAGATAGTCTCTGCCTGGTGCCAAAGGTCATGGAGACTGGCTTTTTGGCATTAAGGGAGAGTTGGTGGGAGCTAAACCAGAGCTGAACTTTGTTTATACTTGCCTGAAGGCTGGTAGCAACCTCCTCAGGGGACCAGCCAGTGTAAAATACTGTAGCACAGAATTCAGATATTTTTCATCAATGGAACAAGCTGTACTCATGATGACCATCAAATCCCTAGATAGGCACAAGATTTAAGAAAAGATTTTTCCCTTTTCGGATAAGATCTGCAGTCAGGATTTTCAGTTATTCACAATACTATGACATCTCTTACTCAAGCTGTCACTACTTTGACTTCAAAGATGAAAGCTCTCACAATAAAAGCAACTGAACTGGTATCTAGAATGGGTGTAGTGGTGGATATCCTAGCCACAATTACTGACACAGTAGCCACACACATTAACCAATTAAAATATCTGATGGCTAAGGTGCAAGACCAAGAAGACCAATCTAGAAGTGGGAACTTGAAATTAATTAGAATTCCAGAATGTATAGTGGGGACAGGACCACCAGCAATTTTTTTTAATTGTAATGGGGAGAAAATATCTAGAAGAAGTAATTTTTTTGGACAGAACACACTGAGCAGCTCCCAATAAGTGACTCCCCACCTCAAGCCACTAAATTTGCCCCCCCAATCAGCCTATATTAAACCGTACCACTATCAAGATAAAGAAGCCATTCTGAAAAAAAGCAAGACTGGAGGATGGTCTAACCTACGATGGTAATAAAGGTATAGTATATCTGGACGTCTATCAGACTACTTTGACCCAGCAGAAAGCCTTTAACCAATTTACTACTGCACTCAGAAATAAATGCATATAATACATCCTGCTACCTCCTACAAAACTGTGCTTCTACCTTAACAGTAGAATTAGATAGTTTGCTTCCCCTCAAGAGACTCTTAAAGGATACCTAAACAACATTTTGACAACAAACTATTCAAAAATCTGACTTCGTAGGTGACTAAAGGAAAGGCTGCTGTATTCATTAATGCTAAAACTACATTTACATAATTTACCTAAATGTGGTTCCAGAGCATTTGAAAATTGTAAAATCAGCCTTCCAATTAAAAAAAAAAAAAACTGTCTTACCTGCTTCCTAAAATGGTCGCCAAATGTTATGTGATGACATCATTGGAGCCAAAGTCAGAGAGATATATGGCTCTCTATAGTGCTAACTAGTTCTTTTTCCTTTTGTATAGAAATGTTTCACCCAAATGGTCAAAACCATGTGCATTATTTTGTATAATACACATGTTAGGCTATGGTTCTGTTCATTTTGTTTACTTTAACATGCTGAAAATGTGTTTTAATCCAACCGACTTTCTCTGTGGCAAACCACAGTGCAGTACAAATCTTGAATAACCTGGTGGTCTAGTGGTTATGGTGGATCCAGGATGCTAGAATGGGGGTGCTGGGGTGGTGTGCATGTTTAATATACACTTTTTAACATTTCTATTAAACCTTTATATTTTCTGCTATTATTCTTTTCTAGTACGTTTTTGACGGAACCTACAAATGTAATCTATAGTCTGAATGTAAACACTTGTACAATCAATAAATCAGACTTCTTCAACAAAGTAAAATGCAGTAGCAGCAAGCAGGTACGTTACTATGTGGGGGGGGGGGTTGCAGCCACACCCTTCACCACCCCCTAGAGCCACCACTGTTTTGTAGCAAATTTCTTGTGCAGTCCAATGTTAGAGTTCATACTTTCTTGAAACTCAAATATATGCTTGTCATGTCTTCTTTTTCCATGGGAAATAATATTAATAATAATAATGAGAATCAGCATTTATATAGTGGTTTTCATACACATTGTATCCCAAAGTGCTTTACAAGCAATACTAGATTGGTAGTGAAGTGACTGAACATGTAGTGGCAGCCATTTCATACATTAATATGCACACACAGCCTTGAACAACTGCATGAACTGATTTTATGGGAAAGGGAATGTTAGCCAGGACAACGGGGTCAGGTAGTGATCAAGGTGCTGGCAGCCCCACATCTTATTTCTCACAGTAATCTGCTCATATTTCTCTCCTTCTGTCTTCCCCCTTCCCTGAATATAGCAGTACCTTACAAGAGTGTCCTTCTTAGTCCCCCTCTGGTATTCATTCTTCACTATTTCTCCTCACACTGAAAACTGGTGAGCTCATCACCCTTCTGCATCATGAATGCAAGTAGTACAGTCCCCGTTTTATTTTGACATATGAAATATAAACATATCTTTCCAGTAAGTCAGGCTCATAGCAGCAGGGAACAAGGAGAATGATGGGCTTTCCTATCCTTAAAAGATCTTATTTATTTTTTTATTTTTTATTTAGTTGTTTTTAACCAGGTATAGCACACTAAGCTGAAAGTTTTTTTAGAGGAGCGACCTGGGAGCACAAGTTAGGCTACCTTTGATTAGGCACTATTAAATGAGGGGTGTGCACATCATTATGCACATCATTTAATAGCGCCTAATCATAGGTGGCTTAGATCTTATATGGATAGGAAAGTCTATTTTTCCACTTGTGCCATGCTGCTATCAGCCTGGCTTTCCAGAAGATCATGTTTATTATCAATATGTAAATATAACACGGGAGACTGTACTAACCACATTCATGATGCGGAAGGGTAGTGAACTCACCAGTTTCTTGGTGGGAGCAGGTGAGTAGAATGAATGCCAGAGAGGGGCTGAAGAGGCCATTCCAGCAGGGTGCAGCTATATTCAGGGTTAGCTGAAGACATGAAGGAGGACACTGAGCAGATCACTGAGAGATCTGAAATGTGGGGTTGCTAGCATCATGATCATTACCTGACTGTGGATGAGAGTAGCCAGCAATGACAAATACTCAGAGTGGCAGGGCTGCACCTAAACTGTTACTTGAACTCAGTGTAGGGAAATTACCCTCAGGTGTTGGGGGGGGGGGTGCTGATGTTTGTTAGGACAGTATTGAAGTTCATTCAAGATTTGGAAGGGTGGTAACCAGCCAACTCTCATTGTGGAGTAGAGCACAGAAAAGTACTGGAGAAGAATTGCTGGGTATTGTCCTGCAGAGTTCTGCAGATCACAGGTAAAGGAGTAGACTGACACTGGAAGTCAGGTGGATTTGCTCAAGGTATTAGTATGCCTCTCCTGCTAATAATATTGTTATCCACTGTAAGTGCAGCCCTTATGGGGGCATGAACAGCAGTTTTTCTGGTGGGTCATGATGCTTACTGCTTGGATCTCCAGGAAGACCTAGTTGTTGGTTAATGAGGTGGGAAAAAACGCAACAGGGAACTGTACATACTACCTTCACTCTGCAGAAGGGTGGTGATCCACTCAATGTTTACTGTGGGAGCAGAGGTCAAACATTGAGAATGTGGACTGGAGAGTGATTTGGGAGGCATTTTAACAGTGCCAGCTAATGATGCATAGCAGTATAGGTGTGCACAACTCTCTGAGGACCAATTACAATCTGAGGTGTGATAATTCTCTTCTTGAGACTGCAAGCTCATATGCAGCCCCAGGCAGTACTAAGGACAGGGTATGGATGGTGGGGTGTTCAGCAGAAGGCAGGCTAGGTGCAGGGTATCACATGGAAAAAGAAAGTCTTATTTGTGGATTAACAAGAAAGCATGAGCTTTGGAACTGAACAAGACTGGTACTTTGCTGTGTGACCCTGAGCTAGTCACTAAACTTCCTTGTGCTCCCACGCCACACCTGTAAACAAGCTTTCAGCTAATGTGTCTCTCCTGATTAACAAAAACAAAATTCAGTGCATCATATAACAACTAGATCATCAGGTATTTGAAGTGTTGTACTGTAATGCAGTTTGCTAAAGAAAAAGTCAGCTGGATTGCAAAACATTTTCTGCAAGTTAAAGTAAACAAAATGAGAAAATCATAGCCTAACGTGTACTGATCAAAATAATCCATGAGGTAATACATGGTGTTGATCGTTCTGGTATAACAATTCAAAATAAAGAGGGAAAGAAGAACTAGTTAGCACTAGAGAAATATATGTGGATCGCTGTCTTTGGCTCCAATGATGTCATCATGATTCATCACCTAATACACTTGGCAGACAACGTAGGGAGAAACCAAAGCTGTTTTTTGAAAGTGAAAGGCTGATGTTTACAGTTTTCAAAAGCTATGAAACTGCATTTATGTTATTTACATAAATGCAGTTTTAGCATAAATGTAAACAGCAGCCTTTACTTTACCTTGCTATGACGCCAGGTTTTGAAGTTTGCAGTTTTAAAAAACTGCTTGTTTAGGTACCATTTAAGGTATTAGAAACCACTGATGTTCACTCACAAGACCTACGAGCAGAAGTCTTTCAGAAGGGAATACAACATAATCAAATAAATTTGATTAATAATCACCTCTTCGACCTACATTTTTAGAACAGGCTGTTGAACATAATAATTTAATTGTAGCTACCTTACATGTGATAACAGACCTATCCACAATTTTACATCAAACAAATACTATCAGTACTGATATATTTCCGAACTGCTCGCTGGATGTCACTCAACGTCCTTATGAAGGAGAAAATTTTGAAAACATATAATATTGGACTATATTAACTGCATAAGAGGCACAATACGACATATCTATAAAAATTTATATTCTGCATGGAATACTGTTTTTTTTTTTTAATAACTTTATTTTTATTTCTCATCATACAAGCATACTTCAGCTCTTTCGAGCCTAACTTATGTTACAGGTAATATATCATTTCACAATTGGAGTAATTTTTAATACATTATATTTGGCTGACAAATATTGAAACTTTTTACTTTTCATTTCTTGTCCCTTAGGATGTAGGATCAGACATGAACCATCTATGGCTGTAGAAGGACCGGGGAGTGGAACAGCATTGCCCCATGTGAAAACTTCTACTTGCCAGAGTGGCCCACCCCTTCCAAGTCATGTCAACCCTTCTGTACTTTATTAACAAGTGTATATAACATAACAACAATAAGTAATAAACAATCTTCTGTGAACCTGATGTGCATAATCTGTATCTTTTATCCTCCTGGAAAATCTAATGTAATTTCAGACTGAAGCAGGGGCAGAGCTCCTGGACTGCCTTCCCTCCTCCAGGGCTCCAACTGGTCTAGAAATTCTGGTAATCCAGGGTGACCAGATGGAGAGAAATGTATCAATGCTCAAATGGATAGAGGCTGTGATCCTCTCCATTCTGTCCACTTCCTCCATTTTCCGATGCCATAAAGAGAGTGTTAGGGGGTCCAGGGAGAGCCACCGCGATAGTGATACATTTCAGGGCTACTAATCTTAAGCCATGAAAAAGCCTATGTCTCCCTTGGCATTCACCAAGGGTGCATCAATTCCTAATATCAATGCCTGAAAGGAGCATGGGTATGGGAAGTCAAAATGGCCTGGATCTATGTGTATTTGCTGCAAAAAGGTCTTAGCATGGGACAGTCCCAGAAGATATGCCAGTGGGAGCCCCACTCACCACAATTCCACCAGCACTGGGCAGTGTTCGAGGCAGCAAAATATTTGGTCTGGGTGGGAGTCAAAAAATACCTACCGATTCACTTCCAATTAAACACTCTCCAATTAGGGGATGATGCAACTGCTCATCCTTGTCCTAATCTCAGGGACCATGTGGATGGTAATATTTGTATGTTTGCCTCTTTTTCCCACTGTAACCGAATTTTATTAGTTGGAGAAAGGACATGTTCCATCAGGAACCCATATAGTTGGGAGATAGGCTTTAATTTAACTGCCAACCAAACCCACCAAAAAAAAGAGAGGCAGTGTAGTGCAGTAGTTTAAGGCTTTAAGCTGCAAATCTATAGAGACCTGGGTTTGAATCCCACAGCCCCCACTTGCATATATACTGTGTGACCCTGAGCAAGTCATTTAACTTCCTGTGCTCCCAGGTTGCACCTGTAAAAAACTTTCAGCTTAGTGTGTCTCACCTGGTTAAACAATTGGAAAAACAACAAAAAGAGATCCTCCAGGGTGTGCGAGGTCTCAGGACTAACTCTTGGTGTTTTTCTGGAAAAGAAGTTCTCACCTGGAGGTAACTAAAATGATTCTCACTTTGTAAACCATATTGTTGCCTCAGCTGACCAAAGCTCACACAAATGTCCTGGAAAAGAAGTGAGAAAACACACCAACCCCTTCTGTTCCCAATATCCATAACCTTTATCAATAGTTGGTGAAATAAAATCTGCATGGTACCTGATTAATGAGATTGGCCAAGCTCATTTGGGGCAACTCTATTTTTCCTTAATTTTTATTAAAGAGCCAACTGTATGTTTGGTCCATGGGTTACGTATTCTGGTCCAAATAGATTTGGTGAGTTTGGCCATTGGCAACACCCATAATGACATGCCTGTCAACTGCTCTTTTTCTATTGTATACCACCCTGTCTCCTCCCTCTGCTTCAGCCAGGAAAGGATCCAGGGACCCTGTGCTGCTAAACAGTAGCTTTTGAAGTCTGGAAGACCCAAGCCTCCTGCCTCCCTGAATACCGAGAGTATTTTGTGAGAAAGTCTAGGTCTGCCCCCTCTCCAAACAAGCTTCCTAATGGAAGTACTGAGTTCCTTCCAGAAATCCTCAGGGATTATAACTGGGAGAGTTTGGAATAAGAAAAGGAACTGGAGTAGATCATTCATTTTGATCACTTGAGCTCTACCATTGGTCAATAAGGGGAGAATTTTCCAACTTGCCATGTCCTGTTTCACGGTGTCTAATAATTTATTTTAATTATTTGCATATAGTAAGGTGGTATCAACTGAAATGTGGGCTCCCAGATACCGGATGGTGTTCTTTTTGCCATGTGAATGGAAAATTATCTTTGAAACCCTGAGAGGCCTCAATAGGATGGCTTCGATTTGCTTTGATTTATTTTGTAGCTCGCCAGATTTGATATTCAACCAATACCGCTTAAAAGGTGCGAGCGACCTAGAGGGGTCAGACAGGAAAAGCAATGCAACATCTGCATACAATGCAATTTTGTGTGCAACTCCAGCTTCTACCCCTCTGATCAGTTCATTATCCCTGATTGTAGCTGCCAGGGGTTCCAGGGACAAGGCAAAGAGGAGAGGGGAAAGGGGGCAGCCTTGCCTGGTGCCCCTGCTTAAACCACATCTGTCTGATAAGCAGCCATTGACCCTTACAACTGCCTCCTGCTTTGCATAGAGAGTTTTAACAGCTCCAATAAACTTGTCCCCCAACCCAAATTTAGATAAAGTTTATTGTAAAAAAGTACCAGTTGACCCGGTCAAAGGCCTTTTCCACATCAACCCCTATGGCAATTTGGAAATGTTTTGGTTTTGTTTGGGATGAGATAATATTTAAAAATCTCCTAATATTGTCTTGAATAAGTCTGTCTTTGATGAAACCTGTTTGATTGTGATGTACCAGTGTTCCAATAATTTGTTGGAGCCTATTTGCCAAAATCCTAGTGAAAATCTTAAGATCTGTGTTCAACAAGGATATTGGTCTGTAGGAACCACAGTCCAATGAATTTTTACCTGGTTTGGGCAGTACTGTTATTTGGGCATGATTCCAAGAAGGGAGGTTGGCTCACCCTCCTGAGTACCGAGTTAATGGCTTTGCAGGGGCAGCATAAGGTCGGGCAGGTAGCTTTGTAGAATTCTGATGGGAACCTGTCAAGACCTGTTGCTTTTTGATTTTTTAAAATTTCTACCCACTGTTTTAGCTCATCTTGAGAGACTGGTGCTCCCAGGGCCTCTGCTTCCCATGAACTAACTGAAGGTAATTTGATCATTCTAAGGCACCTATCCACATTCTGGGCATGTTGGGGGGCTCTCTCTGAGGTATAAAGTGCCTTATAGTAGGCCGCAAATGTCTGGGCAATGTCTTTTGGGTTGGTTTCCTGTGGGGTATTAGGATGACCTCTAAGCCTGAGGACTGTCCTATTAACTACCTCCCTTCTGAACTGAGCTTCCAGTACAGTGCCTGCCCTATTTCCATGCTCATAATATCATTGCTTAGCATAATGTAGGTGACCCTCTAGTTTTAAGTCCAATAGATGGCCTAACTCTCTCCGTGTCTCCCTTAATCTAATCTCAGTCTCCGGGTCCGGGTTTAATTTATTCTGGGCCTCTAGAGTCTCTAGCTGTTGTTCAAGTTGCACTTGTCGCTGTGTGGACTGTTTCTTAAGGTTTGAGGCATAAGATATGATCTTGCCCCTCAAGTATGCCTTTAACGCATCCCATAGTATGGATGGTGAGGGAGAGCCCTGCTTATTTAATTCAAGGAATAGCTTTGTCTCCCTGGTTATCAGCTCCTTAAAATCATCTCTATTTAAATGGCTAACATTCAGCCTCCATGATGACTCCCTTGTTGGAGGGTCAAAGCCGATGTCCATACTGACGGATGCATGATCTGAAATCATCGCGATTTCAATTTTAGTGTTGTCCACTGCATGGGCCCATTCAGTGGACAGCAGGAAGAAGTCCAATCTAGAGTACAATTGGTGTCTAGCTGAAAAGAAACTCTAATCCGGGGCCCCCATGTTCTGGTGATGCAGATATCTAATAGACCAATTTTTAAATATTTTGCAATGTTGTAGTACATTTGGCCCTCACCCCACTGTCTGTTCCTCCTGATCTATCCATATTGGGTAAGTCACCGATGGTGATTTGTTGTCAGGCTGGGCTGGGCTTGGATGGGCATGTCTGGCATTGCTCTGCTTATATTGTGTTCTGTTGCCTCGGGGAGGGGGATGTCTGTGGCTTGTTGTGGGGCTGAGCAGGGCAAGCATGTCTGTGACTTTTTTATTTTTATTTCTGGATTGGATTGCTGTTTGAACACACCAACGTACTCGGGTAAGTCAAGTGTCAGTAGTTACTGTTCTTCCGAGGTTGTGTGGGGGCATGGGGGATCGAAAGTGTGCTGTTGTGATCTGCTCTGTTGTTGTATCTATTTTGTAAATAAATGTTTAAACTGCACTGATTTTTGTCATTTTTCATTGTGTGTCGAAAGCACGTGGTGACATGAGTGCGGACTAGTGCAAACCACTGTGGGCTAGTGCAGTTTTGGACTGACTTGTCCTGCTGGCTAGTGCAAAAAAAAGTTAAGGTCAACCCCTGAGCTTGATGCAACAAAACTAGGGAAATGTGGCATTAGGGTTTCCAACCCTAACTGCCCACCCCCCAAATCAGTAAAAGGACAACACTACACAAGCAACCACAGACAGCCACCATCATGTAAGGCAAACAATATACATCTGTTCCAGATTACACAAATGCAGTAGCACTGATGTGCTGCCTTTGTGGATTTGCATCTGTGGCATGCACACTGCAAGACATACACACTGCTTCTGTGTGCAGAAGCACTGGCCCCTGCAGCCATAGATACAAATTGATGATACCCAGATTACAAGAGTTGCTTTGTCTGCTGAAGCACAGACTCCTGTGGGGCAGCGCTTCTGTAACCTCAGGTACTTATGCACAGTGTAAGACATACACACAAAACATGAGCCTGAGCTTCTGCAGCCACAGGTGCAAGACACACACATCGACCTCTGGCTGCAGAACTGCAGCTGCCACAAAATTCATGATATCAAAATTGCAACACCACTTCTGTTGCTAATAATGAGGTTCGTTCATGTGTAGCTGCCCAGTTCCATGCTGTTACAATATCTCTGTCTCTGTATCCCCTCTGTTTAAACCTTAGAGACATTTCCTCAGCTTTCTGCAAATTTTTAATCTGAACTGCAATTTCTGCTAATATGTACAGGATGACAACTAGATGCCTGTAAGATAGAATCGGTATCAGTTTTTTTAAAAAAAAGAGCTGTACTAATTGTACCATCAGAAGCTTTACAAATAAGCAGGTCCAAATAGTTAATACATTCCTTGCTACACTTTCAAAGAGAAACATAAATGGGGGTTAGATCAATGTAGGAAATCAACAAATTCATGTACTGTATGTCTTCGATTAAAAACCATGTTTTTTATTAATAATAACACTGTTTCAGCCATGGCGTATGATCTAGGGCGGGTTATGTACAAGGGCAGCTTGTAAAACTAATTGCCAAATACTGGGGTAATTGAAAATCAGCTGAGCAACTGGGGATGTTTTTAAATGGTGTAGAAAACTAGTTTGAAATGGAGCTGTAGTGCAGTATAGCACAGCAGTGGAGACATTGTTTAACTCATTATACCCAGGGCGGCCATTTTGTGTCGGGAGAATTAATGGATGGTTCGGACTTCATACGGAGCTATTGAGTATAGTGAGTTAAAGAGCTGAGAGTAAGTGCAGAGAGTAAGTGCAGAGATAAAATCAACTGATCCGTCCAGTGCTGTCACCCCAAGCTGCACTGATTGCTCCGATGCCCACATCAGTGAGGCTATAATCGCTCAATCTATTGCACTCACTTCTGGTACCCTAACCACACCAAACATGCCAAGACACATCAGTCACTTTAAAGTTATGGAGGTTTTTGTCCTGACCAAAACAGAAAAAAGTGAAAGCTTGTGAGATTTGTCTCTGGCGGGGCAGTTCATATGGCAATTTCCCTGCCATGCCAGCCAGCAGGGCCCTTGAGAGGGTGGGGCAGCAAGGGATAATTCCCAGGGCCAGCACCAAAGAGGGGCCCAGGCTGCCCGGCATGCTACTGAACACAGCTCCATAGGGGCCCCAGAGTCTGAACTTTTCCCGGGGCCCAGAATTCCTCTCAAGGGGCCTGCCAGCCAGATAGCAGAGACAGCATCGGAGCAAAGGAAAGAGTCACTTTCAGCTGGCTGCATGGCTTCTGCTTGGTTCTCCTGCTGTGCCAGCCAGAGAAGGACATCTGTGAACTGTGGAGCCTAGTGGTTCCTTGCATGTTTAGTAGCGTGCCATGTCATATGCACCGTATTTCACCTAATATAAGCTACAGCTATAGATCAAGGACAGCTTTTATTTAAAAAACTGAAAAGTGGAAACGGCTTATGTTCAAGGACGGCTTTTATTAGAGTGTGGCTACTATTCAAAGGTATAAGGTAATTGTGTTTCATTGCCTTTCCATACTAAAAATAAATCATCTATAAACCTCTGGTACATTTCTGTGTATCTGTAATACAGATTTAGATCAGGATCTTGAACAGTTGTTAAATCCAACAAACCCATATATGAATTAGAATAGCTAGGAGCAAACATTGCTCCCATCACAGTGCCCTTGAGTTGCAGGAAGTGCTTCCCTAAAAATTAAAATGATTATTTTTTAGCACTATTCACATCATTTAACAATGAACCTAATGAAATCCATGTCAAATTTTTTCATTTGTTCCAAATGAAAAGCTACAGTATCTAGGCCACCTTCATGTGGACTATAAGTATATAATGATTTCACATTGAGAGTGACCAAGAAATAATCAGAAGACAGAATAATTCTGTCCAAAGACTGAAAAATGTCTGCAGAGTCTCTCACATAAGATGGAAACTTTGTTACCAGTGGTTTAAGAAATGAATCAACAAATTTTGAAATAGTCTTTGTGAGACTTCCTATACTCACAACGATAGGGTGCCCAGGAGGGTCCACTAAGTCTTTATGTATTTTAGGAAGCATATATATCATTGCAAGTACCGGGTGTGTCACAGTCAGATATTGTTTAAGTTCTATACTAATGAAACCTTTTTCAAAAACCAAAGCCAAGAAATCATCAATTTTAATTTTAAACTCCTGTGTGGGATCTGAAGATAACATTTTATACACATTTTTATGTTGGTGAGCTTGCACAGCCAACATCTTGCAGTAGTGGAGATTTGGAGGTGCGGTCGCTGTTGGGTGAATGCAGGGCACGCACCAGTAGGTGTGTCCCTCATTCCCCAATCAGCCTGCATGCCGGTGCCACACCACCCAGGCAAGCACATCTAAGGAAAGGTCCACTGCAATGTGAGCAAAGCTCGTCACACACAGCAGACCTTTCTACGTGCTTTGCCAGCTACAAACATGGTGGCACAGTGGAAGCTAAACTGCCGACTTTGGGGCTGCCCAATCCCCCAGTCGGCTTACCCTGCCCCACATGTATGTGCTGACGCGGGAGCCCACTCCCCATCGGCATAATGTGTCCCCCCCTCCTTTTTTGCTTGTCGAGGGGGTGCCCAATCCCCCTCATCTCATGTCCCTCCCCGCTTTTGTTGTTTGCTGACCTGGGTGCCCAATCCCCATCTGCATCTGTCTGTCCTCCTTTCCCACTTTAATGTGCAGATGGGGGAGCCCACTCCCCATCAGCATGATGCCCCCCCTTCTTCTGTGCTGATGGGATGCCTAATCCCCCTCAGTTAGTGTACCCCACTCCCTACGTGCCAACGAGGGTGCCAAATCCCCTGTCGGCTACTGTATCCCCCCCCAAAAAAAAACCTGTAAAAAGAGAAAACCGTCCACAATGTTTTTTTAACACCTGTAAACAGAAAATAGTCCCTCGTAGTCTCCCTACCCCCTCCCACCACCCGCACCACCCACTGCACACCTGTCTCCCACACACCCCCTCCTCCATACTTACCTCAGGCTTGGCACGATGATCTTGGTGGACCGGGAACACGTCTGCACTCTTCAAAGCCTACCGTGAACTGAGGAAATGCCGGTAGGCTGTATAATGGAATAAATAGGGTTTTCAACTTTGATGCATATCTCGGGCATTTTTTAACATTCTTGTACCAAATTTTCAACATGGGTTTTTTGGGACCCCTCCTCATGAATTCCTGGCACAGTTATGATGTTATTCGGTCCTGAAAGGTAATTTCGTAGTCACTGTGCAGAATCACCTTTCAGGACTGATTAACGCAAGGACAGTGGCAGTGTTCATGAGGTGGTCTCTCAAAAAGCCTACGTTGTAAATTTGGTGGAAAAAATCCAAAACGCTTGTTTACGAAAAGTGCTATGCGCAGTTGCTATGCACACTATAACTTCATGAATTCCAATATTTTCATGCCAGATTTTCAACATTGTCATTTTTCCACACCTCCTTGTGAACAATACAACTGTCATTTTTCACATCCTGACCAAAATGTGTTTCTGCACTTCCGGCGCACAATAGCATGGTCGCTGTGGGAAATCAGTGTTTGGGGCACATTATGAAAATGACAGTGACACTGTTCATGAGCAGAGGTCCTAAAATGCCTATGTTTAATATTTGGTGACGATATTCCATAAAATGACTGTGTTACAAGCGTGCGTTGCGCAGTTTGCATGCATGCTCGTAACGTGCATTTGTAATATTTTCACTCTGGATTTTCACCATTGGCATTTTTCCACACCTCTTGATGAACAGTACAGCTGTCATTTTATATATCCTGCCCGAAATGTATTTTCACACATCTGGCTCAGAATAGCGCGGCCGCTGTGCGAAATCACTTTTTGGGATGATTTGAGGAAATGGCAGTGACACTGTACATGAGCAGAGGAGCTAAAATGCCTATGTTGAAAATTTGGTGCCGAAAGTCCATAAAATGACTGTGTTACAAGCGTGCATTGCGCATTTCCCACGCACCCTTGTAACTTCGTAAATTTGTAATATTTACATGCCACATTTTCAACACTGCCATTTTTTTACACCTCCTTAAGAACAGTACAGCTGTCATTTTTCACATCCTGCCCAAAATGTGTTTCCACACTGCACTACCAAAGCCAATGTTAGCGCAACAACATTCGGCATCGACAAATGCTTGTTATCATTCAGTTGCTGCCACATTTCTTGCTCATATTTAACTGTGTCCATTAACCCCCCCATCAGCCATTTTGATATTAATCTCTATTTAATTGTAAGCTATGTAATGTCCTACGTTCTTCACTGGACATATTAACAAAATACTTAGGGCATTCAGATTTAAATAAGCTGTGAAGCTGTCTCTCACAAACTTGCTCAAATGCTTTCACTGCAGAAGATGCAGGGGGACAAACTGTAGATTTAGGCTTTAATTGACCACTGGTAGATTGATAATTATCTCCATTACCACCTAGTTGCTTGGCAAAAAAATAAATTAAGCTTCAGTGTAAATTCGTAAAGATTAGTTATACAATCAAATGGATTAATGTCAGTTGTAGGAATACATGACGACCTTTATGTAAAACAACATGTTCTGTAGTAGTAAGTTTATGACTGGATAGATTAACTACCATTAGTGTTTCTTCCCCCTGCTGTACTGGGTCTGTTCTGGCTCCATTTCTGTCTCATCTGTTATTGATTCATTTGGTTTCATTCTCTCCCCCATTGCCGTCTAGCTCTGTAACTTCTCCTGTTGCCTCTGCTGCTTCCCTGATCTATCCTGTTGTCTTCCTCTTCTCCTCGGTTGGCTCCACAGTCAGCATGTATGTGAAACATGATTCTTGGATTCCGTTTGGGTCCTGGTGTTGACTGCGAGGTGATTTCTTCCTCTTAAAAAAATGTAGATCCTGTGCTCTCAGCATCAGATTCTCCATCTGTATGAATCATTTCATTGGTCCCATTATTTTTCAATATAGATCTCAGTGATTACTCACCTTTCTGTTTTGCCCTCATAAAATGCAGTCATTTTCATAGTCCATCTGATCTCTTAGGAACTTTTTTTCTTTTGCTGCCTTTACTTTTTATCTTGCTGAGCAATAACTTTCTCAAGATTGGCCATATAATGGTAGTTTACTCACCTGGTAAAGGTGATTGTGGGGGAATGGATCTCTGAGGCACTTCACAGTGCTTACATCATGGGTTGTATACACCTGATAGGTTGTCTGATGCACATGTGACTAAAAGTAAGTCTGTCCCCTTCCGATGGTCACTGGTCTCCTATGGTCAGTTCGATATATCCCAAAGCTGTATCTGAAATGAAATGTGTTATGGATGCCCCACTTGTGCCCTGAGTAATAAATATTCTAAGGAATATTAAAAATTCTGAGTTATTGTTTTAATACGTATATCATGTAAACTGGCCTAGCATAATTCTTGGTCACTTTGTTAGAATGTTGTGTACAAGTATACTTCTGCACTTAGTCCATACTGAACAATTCACGTCTTCTGTAGGGTGTGGTGTGGAGTGCCTCAGTGATCCATTCCCCCACAATCACCTTTACCAGGTAAGTAAACTACCATTGTGGGGGATGATCTCTGAGGCACTCCACAGTCCTTACATCATGGGTTATTAAAAAGCAGTGATTATTCCCTAGGGAGGGTTAGACGTGTCAGAGTTATTGTTTTCTGTGCGGGCTAGTAGTACTGCCTTTGTGAAATTAGTCTTATTGTCTTGTGAAACATCCATGCTATAGTGTCTGGTGAAAGTGTGGATGTTTGACCATGTTGCTGCAGCGCATATTTCTTCTGCAGTGGCCATATTCCTTTCCACCCATGACATTGCAATTGGCCTGGTGGAATGGGCTTTCAGGTCAATGGTACCTGAGTTTTAGTTGCTGTGTAAGCCTCCAATATAGCTGTCCTCAGGTATCCTGCTATAGAGGACTTGGAGGCAGGAAGGCCTTTCCTGGGGCCTTGTACGATGATGAACAGTCTGTCTGTCTTTCTGAAGTCCATTGTTCTTTCTATGTAAGTTGTAAGAACCCTTTTCATTCCCAGTACTTTTAGTTGTGGAACTGCCTGTATTTCTGCCTGTGGTAGTTCTGCTGGTATCTCGATGGTTTGACTGAGGTAGAAGTTTGAGGCTATTTTTGGTCAGAATGAAGTGATGGGGCACAGTGAAATGCTGTCATTATAGAACAGTAGGAATGGTTCTTTATAGGAAAGGGCCTGTATTTCAGCTACTCACCTGGCTGAAGCTATTGCCATTAGGAGGACAGATTTGAGTTGCAACCATTTAAAGGAAATTGAGTCTATAGGTTCGAATGATGGCCTAGTCATAGCCGTCAATACTGTGGTTAAGTCGCAGGGAGCTGAAATTGGTTTAATGATTGGGCATATGTTGGTTGCCGCCTTCAAGAACCGTATTACATCTGGATGTGAACCTGGGGTAGTGCCCTGTATTTGGCCCCTGGCTGCCCCAATTGCTGTGACTTGTACCTTTAGTGAAGCTGGTGACAGTCCCAGGTGTAGTCTCTCCTGAAGGAACAGGAGGATCTGAGGGATAGTGCATGAATGAGTGTCTATTTTGTGATGTGTGCACCATTTGTTGAAAATGTCCCATTGTCGTTTGTAGGTAGTAATCGTTGACTGCTGTCGTGATGAAGCAATAGTTTGTATGACTGATGGGTGATATCCTGCTTTTAGCAATCTCTCCCTTTCAGGAGCCATGCCATCAGTTGTAGGTGTTGAGGGTTTGTATGTAGTATAGGGCCTTGTGATAGTAGGTCTGGTCTGAGAGGTAGTTTCCAAGGGTTGGCCAGAGCCATTGATACTACTGTGGTGAACCATGATCTTCTTGGCCAGTGTGGTGCCACCAGTATGACGTGTGCTTTTGAGGTGCGGATCTTCATCAGCAGCTGGGCAAGCAGTGGAAGGGGGGGAATATGTATGCCACATGGAAGGTCCAGTGTGCTGTTAGGGCATCTACTCCCATGGCTTTGTAGTCCTTGAACCGAGACCAATATTTTGTGCATTGGTGGGTCTTGTGTGATGCCATGAGGTATATCTCTATTGGTCCCCATCTGTGATGCAACTGTAGGAAGACTTGTGCATGGAGTTTCCACTCCCCTTGGTGTATCATTTGGCGGCTTAGCCAGTCTGCTGTGATGTTTAGTTTCCCCGATAGGTGAAGGGCCGTTATTGATTGTAAGTGTCTTTGTGCCATTTCCTAAGCTTTGATGTCTCCACTATCATTGCTTTGCTTTTTGTGCCGCCTTGCTTGTTTACTTAAGATACTGTGACTTGGTTGTCTGATCTTATCTGGACATATTTTTGGTGGATTAGCTGAGAGAAGTGCAGTAAAGCTCTGAATACTGCCCTCATCTCCAGTAAGTTTGTTGCACATTTTGCTTCGTGCAAGGGCTGTTTTCCTTGTGCTGTGTGTTTTTCTGATATGGCTCCCCAACCTGTGAGGCTTGCATCCGTCTCTATTGTTATGTCCGGGTGTATGTCCAAGGGCATGCCTTGTGTTAGTCTGTGTTTGTTTGTCCATCAGTTCAGGCTTGATTTGACCCCTGTTGGTAGGGAGACCTTCTTTGATAGGTCAATATCGCGTGTGGGCCCTTGAGTTAACAGGAAGGACATGAGTGGTCTCGTGTGCCATCTTGCCCAGGTAACCGTGTCTATTGCTGAGGACATAACACCTAACATTTGAGATATGAGCAATAGTGTGGGCTGTTGGTGGTCCTGTAGTAGTTTGGCGGTAGATAAGATTGCTTGCATTCTTGTGTGGGAGGGATATACTAGGCCTTTTTCTGTGTCTATGAGAGTGCCTAGGTGTTCGATGGAGTGACTGGGTAATAGTCGGCTTTTCTTGTAATTGATTACCCACCTGTGTTGTTGTAAGTAGTCTACCGCCATTTTTGTTTCCCTGGCAGATTGCTGTTGTGATCATGCTCTGATGAGCCAGTCATCTAAGTATGGGATAACATGTATCCCCTTTTCTTGAAGTTTGGCTGCTATTACTATCGAGACCTTTGTGAACACCCCTGGGGCTGATGCCAGGCCGAATGGTAGTACTTGGTACTGGTAGTGTTGGCCCAGTATACAGAATCGTAGGAATTTGAAGTGACTGGGTCTCATGGGTACGTGAAGGTAAGCTTCCTTCAGGTCTATTGAGGTGAGGAAGTCTCCCTGTCTGAGTGCCCTGAGTGTGGAGTGGATGGTTTCCATTTTGAAGGGGATGTATCTCACTGATTTGTTGATGTACTTGAGGTCTAGTACTGGTCTGATGCCACCTGTCTTTTTTGGCACCATGAAGAAGATGGAGTACATCCCTTTTCCTTCTTCTTGCCTTGGTATGGGTACTATGGCATTGTTTGTGCGTAGTTCCTGTATAACCGTTAGGACCTGGCGTATCGTGATATTGTGACATGAGGCCAGAGAGTGGATCATTCTGCTTTCCCTTGGGACCTGATTGAATTCTATAGCATATCCGTGGCATGTTATTTCTAAGACCCACTTGACTGTTGTGGACTTTTTCCAGTGGTACAAAAAATGTTTTAGTCTTGCTTCCATTGTTGGCATGTGATGGTGATGTGAGAGTGCATAGTCATGGCCTAGAGTGATTTCTGCGTGAGTAATTTCCTCTACCCCTGTGTGTTATGCCTCTGCCTCTATTTGTTATAGTGTTAGGGGGTGGTATAGTTTTGTCTGTAGGTGTTTCCCCTGAAGATAAAACTCACCCTTTTCTTGACTCAAAAGGAGTGGTATCTGCTTCTAGGTCTAGCTGGAAGGTAGGCGGATCTGGCTTGATCTCTTTTCAGTGCCTGTTCTTCTTCCTTGCCTTTAAGATATTTTTCAAGACTTTCACCAGATATCATGTTGCCTTTAAATGGTAGTCTTTGTAGTGTAGCTTTTGATTCTTTGTCTGCATCCCATAGTTTCATCCATAAGGATCTACGTGCTCTGTTTGTGATGGCAGCTGATCTAGCATTTATTTTTAGGGAATCGACTGCCATGTCTGTGAGGTATTTGGTGGATAGAATGGCATCATCCAGGAGTATAGATTGCATGGATTTTACTGGGATAGTTTTTTTAAGTTCCTGGAGCCAGGTTAGTTGTGCTCTAGTGGCATAGATTGCAGTGGAAGCGGCTCTGCTTCCTAAGCCTGCTAACTCTGCGTTCTTTTCTTTTTTAAGTTTTCCTCCAGTTTTCTGTCTATGGGATCCTTTAGCTCTGATGTGGATTCAGTGGGGAATACAGTCTTTTTATTTAGTGTGGTTATTTACTGATCTACTGTGGGGCGATTGCACCAGAGGGTTAGTTTTTCTGCTTGTAGGGGGGTACATTTTGTCCCATGATTTACACTCTGGGATTCTAGCTGGTTCCAAAGAGGACCATTCTTTTTGTACCAGCTCATCTTTTGCCTCGCAGATGGGAAAGACATCTGCATGCTTGGCTAGGAGTTGTACTGATGGTATTAGTTTGGATGTTGTTGTGGGGGCTGTAGTTTTGAAGCCCACTGTACCCATAATGTTATGTACTAGTGATGGTATTTGGTCTGGGAAGCACCATTTAGCCATGAGGGTCTGCAGCTCTTGATTGAGCTCTCCCTCTTCTTTGTCTGAGATGTCAGTGGGCTCCAAAGTTAGGGGCAAGGTATCTGCTGCGGTAGTCTCTATGGATCTAGAGATGGGGCCCATGGCCCTTTTCTTTGCTGGGGGAGATTGACTGACTGTTGCTTCGATAATTCAGTCAGTTGTTGCAGCACGGATGCTAGCACCTCCTGCTGGGCCTGCATGAGTTGGTTGTTTTGGAGCAATGCTTTGGTGGTGTCGGATTGGTGGTTTGTGTCTTGGACATGTCTGGTGTCGGTAGGGGGTGTGGAGTCTTCCTCATGTTTCTCTACATCATTGTACATGGTGGATTCCTCTACGTAAGATGGGCATAGTCTTCCTAATTGCTGGTGTGGGATGGGAACATTGCACTGTCTGCAGCTGTTTGTTTTGGGCATGTTTGTCTGTTAAGGATAGAGACAATAGTCTCAGTAGCTGCAGAAGATTTCTTGCATAAATTAGCAAAAAAAGGGCATATTATTGAGTATGGCATATGGTGGATAAGCTGTTTGTAAAAGTTCTGTATAATTTATGTACTAACTATTTAATAGCTGTGCAATTAGTTTATATATACTGCCTGGACAGGGAGTGATTGGTTGCTTTGGGGAGAATTGCAGTAGAGAATTGTCCCCTGGTTAAAGCTCTGTGTACCTTTGGGGGGGGGGTGAGGCAAAGTTGGCTTAAGGAAGATGTGACAAAGCAGGCTGAGGTTCTTTTCACATAAGATGTGACAAAGTAGGCTGCAGTTCTTTTCACATATGTATAAATATATATCCCCACGGAGTACTGAGGTGACTGACAGTAAAAGCTGTCTGAACTTGCAGGGGGAGGCAGTATGTGCCAGTTGTTTGTAAGCTCACTGTGTAGTGATTCTTCTGTGGCATATGGGATATGCAAGGTGGAGGGAGGATTGTCTCCCGTGTTGATGGCACTCAAATAAGCTTGTAGTGTTGTTTGTTGCCAATATATAGTCTTACTCAAATGGTAACTTTCTCTAATGAGGAGAAGGCTTTCTGAACATCTAATATTGGCTCCTCAATATTCTCGCCATTTTGGGAAGCACCAAGCAGCAGATTCAATTCCCTTGTATGAGCAAACAAGTCCTGAAACAGGCTATGAGTATCACTTGTACTAACTTCAACACTGGATCCCAGTGGAGCAAATGCCATCTTTGATCCACCACAACTTGTGAATCAGACTGTAGACCACCTGAGGTGTAACCCAAAAGTCAAATTCAATGTACAGCAAAAGGGTTGCCTAGGTAAATATGAGTGCATGGGCCAAAAAACATAAACCAGCCTGTATAAAGAAGGCTCACACACCAACTAAGTGGGTCACAAAATATACATCACAAGTTATGTGAAAAAATGCAAAAATTATTTTAGTCACACTTACACATATCAATATCAAAAAGCTAGACATATGAAAGTATCCTATAACCTGAAAAAATCTGGTGGTGTTTAGTGGCCTAACCTGGCACTTTGTCAAGGGTAACTATCTAACAAAATCATGTGTTTAAATAGTACATAATATGACGTCATCCCAGATATATCATATAACAAGCATTTGTCAATGCCGAATGTTTGCTTGCTGGTATTAGCATTGGAAATGCAGGAGTTAGACAGAAGCAGAATAGGAATGGCAGTGAAGTTTTGAAGTTCATGCCAACCCCACCTCCATCCTGTAGAGATGGACAGGCATCGTGGTAAGTGTTTGGGTTGTCGCCCATGAGGGTCATGAATGTCACCACACCCTGTTCTGCAGACAGACAACAAGTGTTGAGGTGTGCCTTAGAGTTTTTGGCTTTACAGTCACCCCATTCCATAAGGACATACGTTGAAATGGGTGCAGCATAGGAGAATGGGATGAAGTCTGGGGCTGAAGAGTCCAAGGTACACCTTGATGCCTGTCAGTGGCTGGGATGTGGGGGTGGGATGGCAGGAGCAGTATAGTCGGCAATCCAAAGGCACACCCCGATGCCTGTCTGTCTGTACAGGGTAGGACGTTATGGTTAGAAAGCCTAACGACTCGGGCGTTTGTTGGTATTTACAGTATAAATTGTCAACATGGCCTTTTGTGACCCCACCTCATGAAAGCATTTGGGACCTCCTCTCATGAAGAGTGGCAGTGTGATTTTGTGAATGTCTCCAGAACATTGAGTTCCAAGAGCTACAGTGCCATTGTGCACCACATGTATGAAAACAAAGATCAGGCAGGATGTGAAGAATGACAGCTGTACCATCCATAGGGAGGTGTGAAGAGATGGCAATGCTGAAAATCTGTAGTGGGAATATTACAAATGCTCATATTTCCGAGCATACATGGAAACTGCGCATCGCATGTGCGTAACAGTCATTTTATGGACTTTCATCACCAGATTTTCAACATAGGCATTTTACGACCTGTGCTCATAAATAGTGTCACTGTAATTTTCCTAATGTGTCCTAAACACTGATTTCCCACAGCAACCATGGTATTGTGAGCCGGAAGTGCAAAAACACATTTTGGCGAGCATGTGAAAAATGACAGCTGTACTGTTCATAAGGAGGTGTGGAAAAATGGCAATGTTGAAAATCTGCAGTGCACATATTGCAAATGTGCCATGTTATGAGCCTTCGTGGAAGCTGCACAACACACACTCGTAACACAGTCATTGTATAGACTTTTCTCACCAAATTTTCAACACAGGCATTTTAGGACCTCTGCTAATGAACAGTGTCACTGTGATTTTCGTAATGTGTCCCAAACACAGATTTCCCACAGCGACCACACTATTCTGCGCCAGAAGTGCAAAAACACATTTCGGCCAGCATGTGAAAAATGACAGCTGTACTGTTCATAAGGAGGTGTGGAAAAATGCCAATGTTGAAAATCTGGAGTGAAAATATTGGCACCTAACTCTATACGCTGATGACCTCATCATACTGTCCAGTTCTCAGGATATTACTATCATCAGCTCCCGGCTTAACTCCGACTTTGATCTTATCCAGAACTGGCTCAAGGGCCACAAGCTTACCATCAACCTGAAGAAGACCCAGGCCATGCTCTTTGGCTCTGTGGCCAAAACCTCTTCCTGCCCAGTGCCTCTAACTATCTATAGAGCAAATGGCTCCCTCCTGCCAGTCATTGACTCCATCAAGTATCTAGGAGTTACCCTTGATCCATAACTGGATATCACCATGCATCTTCAGAATGTATGTAAAGCCACGAATGGTAAGCTCGGACTTGCCTACAGAGCCAAAGATTGCCTCACCCCAGCCGCTCAACTCGCCATAACCAGGGGGATACTTCTTCCCACGCTTTGTTATGGGCTCATAGCCTTTGCCCCAGCCCTGAACTCTAGCCTTGCAAAATGGGACTCTGCTAATTACAATATATGCCACTTTGCACTCTCTGCCCCTCACCTTATGCATCGCTGTGAGCTCTACTCACTGCTGGAGTGACTCCCCCCTGAAAAGCACCACGCCTTTGTCCTTGGCAACTTCGTAGATAACATAGTTAGAACGGCCACTCCTTCTGCACTTGCCCTTCCCCTTAAACATGGAACCCCTGCCTGCCACTTAAGATCCAGTGCTGCACAGGTCCGCCTGGTTCCGAAGACCCGCACCCTCACAGGTGACTGGGCCTACTCCATCCACACACCAAGACCTTGGAACTCACTTCCCGCCCTAGTTCGTGCCTCTCCCTCCCAACCCTGCTTCAAAACATCCCTATGGAGCTTCCTCAAAACTGCCTCTGCCTGTCTATGTACCATATAGACCCAGCTTATTCTCTCCCTCCCCCCGATTCACTGAGGGAGCTGTCCTGTGAGCAGTTTCACCAGCTGCTGTTAAATCTCGGCTGATAACCAGCATAAGGCACTTTCAACCCTCCAGTTGGAGAGGCGATCTTGTCATGTCAGTACCTGCTTCTATTCTGCATTATTTGATGTTCATTCTCTCTCATGATAGGCGCTCATGTCATGCAAATACATGCTTGTACTTTCAATTATTTTGATGTTATTCTCCTTCGTTTTGTTATTTGATGTTATCCTATCTCTCAACGCTGTTATGTAACTTGTTGCTATACTGCCTACCTGACCATTTTAAAGCCTGTTGCACCATATGCTGTACCACTCACTTGTCGGAGCCTGTGGCTCCTGTATGTTACCTCGACTCTGTATTATGTTTCCTATGTACTCTGCAACCCTCCCAGGTCACACCTGAAAATAGGCACTTGGATGTCTAGAGTGCTTACCTGGTTAACAAAAGCAAATAAATAAATGTGTGAAGTTATGAGCATGCATGGACACTGTGCAACACACTCTCGTAACACAGTCATTTTATAGACTTTTGTCACCAAATTTTCAACATAGTCATTTTAGGACCTCTGCTAAAACACAGTATCACTGTGATTTTTGTAATGTGTCCAGAACATAGTTTTCCCACAGCGACTGCGCTATTCTGCACCGCAAGTGCAAAAACACATTTTGGCCAGGATGTGAAAAATGACAGCCATACTGTTCATAAGGAGGTGTGGAAAAATGGCAATGCTGAAAATCTGTAGTGAAACTATTGCAAATGTGCGAAGTTATGAGTGTGTGTGGAAACTGCGTAATGCATGCTCGTGACACAGTCATTTTATAGACCTTTGTCTCCAAATTTTCAACATAGGCATCTTGGGACCTGTGCTAATGAACAGTGTCACTGTCATTTTTGTAATGTGTCCCAAACATGGATTTCCCACAGCGACCACGCTATTCTGCTCCGGAAGTGCAAAAACACATTTTGCCCAGGATGTGAAAAATTACAGCTGTACTGTTCATAAGGAGGTGTGGAAAAAAGGCAGTGTTGAAAATCTGAACTGAAAACATTGCAAATTCACTCAAGTTACTAGCATGAAGTAAACTGGCGCAATGGCATGCAAGATAAATACAGTCATTTTTTGATTTTCCACTAAATTTGCAACATACACTTTTGAGAGCCCACCTCATGAACACTGGCACTGTTGTTTCGTTAATCGGTCCCGAAAGTGATTCCATGCAGTGACTGGCGAAATCACCTTTTGGGACTGATTAACACCATGACAGTGACTGAATTCATGAGGAGGGGTCCCAAAAACCCAATGTTGAAAATTTGGTGCCAAAGTTCCAAAAAATGACTGAGATATGCACCAAAGTTGAACAAACCCTATTTATACCATTATACAGTACAGCTTAATGGCATTTACTCAATTCGTAGTCGGCTTTGAAGAGTGCAGACTTGTTCCCGGTCCACTGAAGATCGTCACACTGGGCTCCGAGGTAAGTATGGGGGTGGGGTGGGGTGCGCAGTGGCTGGGTACAGGTTGTGTGTGTGTGGGGGTAGACCGTGAAGGACCGCTTTTTTCTACAGTAGAAAAAAGTCATCAAGGGGACTGTTTTTGTCTTACAGGGCCATTTGGCACACTGTGAGCTTCCAGCATGCCAACCCACTGTTTCTTTGGGGGGGGTCAGCTGTAGACGATAGGGAATTGGGTACCCCCTCGGCACAACTCTGGTGCGTTTCTTGTGGGGGACTTATGCCGATGGGGAGTGGGCTCCCCCGTTGGCAGGTGAAGTAGGACGGAGACTGAAGCCGATGGGGAGTGGTCCCCATCATCAAAACACACTGCTGTGGGGTACATGCTGTTGAGGCGGATTGGGCATCCCTATGCAGGAGCAGTATTAGTAGCGAACACATGGGCTTGCCACCGCCATGTTCACAAACAATAGTACCAGGTACAAACTGCCCCAGCAATGATGGGAATGACTGATGCTGCAATGACGAGGCAGCCCCTCGTTGATGTGGTGAAAACGTTTCAACTTGGTGCACCTTTTGGAAGCCAGTGTCATCAGGACACTGTGCCTCCATTGGCATACCACTGCCGAGCTCCCAAATGCTGTGCCTCCCTTGGCTGATATAGGGCTGCACCTCCACAACCTGCTTCTCTTCTAAGCTGTCACATAATGTTTCTTGCGCATGCGCGCAAGCAAACATAAAAAGAACTGACCCCCAAAGAGCACATGCACTGTAAACAGTATAATGAACTACCAACAATTAATTAATATATACAGCACTATTAAAAACCTATGTTAAATATGTATAAAGCGCAGCAAATAAAAAAATATATATTTTTGTCCTCAAAGCAGCTTATACAATCATTGTGGCAGAATTCAAACCAAGATTATTACAGCACTGTGCAGTACTACAGCATCATCAAAACACAGAGGAAATGGGTATCCCACCCACCTACTGAGCACTGTACAATACTGCAGCACCATCAAAACAGAAAAGGAGTGAGGGTTCCAACCCAACCACTGAGCACTGTACAGTACTACAGCATCAGCAAAATACAAAGGCAGTTAGGATTCCAACCAACCTACTGAGCACCGTGCAGTACTACAGCATCATAAGAACACAAACATAGAGAGGGTTCCAACCCACCCACTGAGCATTGCACAGTACTACAGCATCAGCAAAACACTGAGAGAGTGATTATTCCAACCCCACCCACTGAGCACTGTACAGTACTGCAGCATCATCAAAATACAGAGGACAGAGGATTCCAACCCCAAACACTGAGCACTTTACAGTACAACGGCATTGTCAAAAACAGCGGGAGAGAGGATTCAAACCCACTGACTGAGCACTATGCAGTACTACAGCATCATCTGAACACAAGGTGAGTGAAGATTCAAATCTACCTACTGAGCACTGTGCAGTTCCACAGCTTCATCAAAACACTGAAGGAAGGAGGATTCAAACCTACCTCCTGAGCACTATACAGTACTATTGTACAGCATCATCAAAATACAGAAGGAGTGAGGATCCTGGACACCTACTAAGCTCTGTGCAGTACTACAGCATCATCAGAACACAGAGGGAGCAAGGATTCCAACCCTACCACTGAACACCGAGCAGTACTTACAACACAAAGGAGCAACGATTCCAGCTCCCTACTGAGCATGGTACAGTACTACAGCATCATTAAAACATAGAAGGGGCATGGATTCCAGCCCACCTACTGAGCACTGTGTGATACTACAGTATCTTCAAAACAGAGAGGGAGCAAGGATTCCAGCTCCCCTGCTGAGCACTGTCCAGAATTAAATAATTGTCACAAATACACAGAGGATTCATGAAACCATTCAACCTGGCCTTATCCTGTTCAGCTTCATAAGAAGCACAGAAAGAAACTTGGGGGAAGGGAACTTTACCTCATATGCTAAAGGAGCAGCCCCACCTATCTCTCTGTTGAAAGGTGAGCCATGTTCCACCATGATCCCTAAAACTAGAGTCACCTTCCTTACATGGCAAGCATTAAAGCATTAGGCAGATGATGAAGACATCCTTTCATATTTAGATATCATTTCCAGGGCTGGGATGTTAACAGATATGCAATATCACAGGAATGTACCAGAGGTATAAAATGCTTATGCAGCCCTTGAAAATATATTTCATAATTATTTATAAATTGGTAACCAGGAAAGGCACATTGTACCAAGGCCTGCTTCCAAGTGCCACCCAGAAAAAGGGAGATTATGGAGATGGGAAACTACAAGCATCAAACAATAAAGATAGTACAAGTAGGAACTGGTCAAGTGGGACAGCAACAATACCGTACATAGAGAAAGTGGCAAAATGAATACTATATAAAAGGTATACAATAATTTGTAGAATGTAAATAACAGTTAAACCTTACAACTAAATAGAAATATAGAAACATCCAGCGTATCTCAAGAAATGCACCACAGTGCAATATTCAAAGGGAGGGGATGCGTCGCCCATCTCCGGCTGCGCCCAAGTGAGGTGATAATGTATGCGTGCATCTCCAGGGAGTGCCCCATGAATATGTGCATATCCCCCATATTCAGCAGAGATGTGCACAACATCTGCTCCCGCATCTCGAGATGTGCTCACAAAGTTAGGCAGGCAGAACCATGCCCAAGTCCAGGACACACTCCACAGGTGCTGCTGTACTGCACACAGCAGCACAGCAGCCACCAGCCCCTGTACCCTTGGCCCCATCGCTGCACTCGTCACTGTATAAACAGTAAAATGACATTTCCCCAGGCTCTGGTAGTCTAGTAGAACCCCCCAATCTCTGAATCCCATTCAACCTACCAGTAACTGTGTCCTCCTTTCCATAGTATATTGGCCCCCCTCCCTGTACCGATCCCCATTCAAATAAAAAAAATTACCTTCCAAGCCCTTTTTTATTGTGTAGTGGCCTCCCACCCCACCACCCACTCAGGCACCCACATCCCACCCTGCATCCCCCTCCCAGCACTGCAAGTCAGCCAGCGAGCAGAACAGCCCTCCGTACACCTCTGCAGCTGCCCGCCGACTGAACTGTCAATGAATGACAGCATACAGTAATCACTACAAATCCATTGATTGACACTGTTGACCAATGGGCATGCAGTGTGTACTGTAAGCTGTCATCCTTAATGACTGGTTTGTACAAAAAGTGCGGGGTGAAACATCTCCGTGCTTCGTCCTATCGCCCCGAGACAAATGGCCTGGTCAAGCGGTTCAATAGGACCCTTAAAACTATGCTCAGGGCATTTTCAGACCAGCACAAAAGGGGGTTGGGCAAATATTTGCCCTACCTCCTGTTTGCATACAGGGAAGTCCCACAGGAGTCCACAGGGTTCTCACTCTTCGAGCTCCTGTTTAGTCACAGGATGAGAGGCCTCTATATTTAGTCAGGTATGAATGGGAAGGTAACCATGCAGCCCAAGGGGAGTCTGCTGTGGAGTACATCATAAATTTAAGGGCCAGGCTTAAGGAGCTCATGGGGCTTGCCCAGGAGCACTTAGCCACTGCACAACAGCAACAGAAAGCCTGGTACAACTGTGGGGCCAGAGCCTGGGAGTATGAAGTCAGACAGTGAGTGATGGTACTTGTCCCAGTCTGACACAATAAACTGCAGGCAGCATGGGAGGGCCCATTCTCCATAATCAGAAAGCTGAGTGATGTTAACTATATAGTAGGACTTGCTGACAGAAGGCTCAGGCAGAGGCTATATCATGTGAACATGATGAAGCCCTACTATAATAGGAAGGAAATGATCCTCACCATGTGCAGCGCACTAGAGGATGGGAACAAGGCTGATCCCCTGGTGGAACTCCCTGGGGAAGCCTGGGAGGAATTCGTAGTGAATAACCTCACCCTCCCAGGGCAGCTGACATCAGCCCAGGCTGAGGAGATGACGGGGGTGCTATGATATTTGGGGAACATGCCCACAAGGCAACTGAAGTGGTGCACAAAATGCCAATGTGAATGGACTGTTGAGGTGGGCTAAGTGCATAACACTTTCCTTTAGGTGCTCCCTAGGCCCTACATAAATGGCAGTCTCCCTTGGGGGTTGCCCAAAAGAGACATGCCTTCATTTCCCAAGGGAGGGAGATGTGTTGGACGGGAGGTCAGAGTAATGTATTAATTTCTTTTTGTTAATGTATTTTGTTAATTTAATTATGCTTCTGTCATAATTGCTGCTATTTAGAAAGGGGACACAAGAACATGGCTTTCAGGGTCACATGTCCAGACAAGTCTTAAGGGAAATGCTGAGAACTGCTCTGTGGAACTTTCCCATGAGCTAGTCAAGGCTACATATCATATCATGGAAGATGTCAAGGTTCAACTTCAAACACCTTAGACATCCTTAAAGCCAAAGATTCTGTAAGGCAGATGGGAGAGTGCCAGGCCGAATGCCTCGGCCAGCTTAAAAGGCAAGAAGCATGGGGCTACACACCTTGGACTGTCTTCATGGCAGAATCATAAAAGTAGACAGCAGAGACATGCGTGGAGGGAGCCAGCTGGCCTGAATGAGGTCACCACTCCATACACCCACTCATCTGGGGGGTAGGCAGGGGGTAGCCTGTCACTCAAAGGAGATAAATCACCTCCCATAATCAGAAAAGAATATAACAGAGAAATGAGGTTCATTTCACTCTCTTGGATGTGAAACATCTGATGACCATGCAAAGACTAGCTGACTGGTAAAATAGCAAAGTAAGGGACAGTGCAACCCTGTAGCAAGGGCAGGTGAAGGGTTTCAGGCAAGAGCAGCTCAGAATTCTGCCATAAACTATCTGCCTGTTTAACTTGGTTTTATTTTCTGCTTTCTGCTGCTTCGACCATCATCAGGAGTGGATTTTACCATCTATGGAACATCGCACAAATCCAAGCCATAATCCTGCCTGAATATCTGACCATGCTGGGGCATGCGTTCAGCACGTCTAGGCTGGACTACTGTAATGCTCTCTACCTAGGGTTATCTGGAGGCAACCTCCACAGATTGCAGCTAGTGCAGAATGCAGCAGCAAGGTTGTTGACTGGGGTGAGACAAGGAGAGCATATCACCCCAGTCCTCCGCGGACTGCACTGGCAGCAAGTCAGGTGGAGGACTGTCTTCAAGTTAGGGCTCCTGACCTACAAGACCCTACACGAAAGGGGACCTGTCTATCTGCAAGATCTCGTTGTCCTGTACCATCCACCCTGGGCATTCTATTCTTCCAGGGGAGGCCTCCTTGGAGTTTCCAGAGTTAGGATGCAGCATTCTGGGGACAGGGCATTCTCAGTGGTGGCACCTACTCTGTGGAACTCCCTTCCTGATTACCTCAGGGAGAACCCTGTGGTAGAAGCCTTTAAAAAAGGGTTAAAGACATACCTGTTCCAGCAGGCTTTTATTGACTGATATATTGATTTTAATGGGATGGATAGAGTAATTTTAAACCTGTTTTAATAATGAATTGCTGTTTATTCTTATTATTGTTTTACTTTGCATTGTACAGTGCCCAGAGTCTCTGGAGATGGGCTCTTTATAAATAAAATATATATCTATCTATCTGTAGATGGGCTCTTTATAAATAAAATATCTATCTATCTATCTATCTATTGATCTATCTATCTATCTATCTATCTCTTATTAAATATGCAACCCTTCTGTTTTCCTGTTGTAACTACCTGTAGTATTTTAGTAAAGCTTCTATTTTTATAGAATCAGTGACTACTTGTTTCATTTAAAAAGGTAATTATACTGTTTCTGCTGGACTCTGTTTGCACTCCGCCTCTGAAGGGACACTCTACACACAGTTACTGTGTTGACCTTTTTGACCTTGTGCAAAGGAGGAGGTACTGTAAGAAACAGGTTTATTTAATTATCTATTTATTTATTTAAACATTTCACCAGGAAAGGCACACTGAACAACAAGTTGCTTGTCTCATGGTGCGTCCTGGGGGAAAGGGTACTTGAAATACATACATGCATACAACAGCAAACATTTTTACAACAATATTGGCAGCGGTGAATAGCGAATAACAGAAAAAACATATTAAGTGCAACAAAGAGTACAATTGTATACAGAGGTCCCAATGGACAGGTCAAATGCATTACATTAGGATAACACCTTAAATTCATGGCAATGGTACCATTTAGAGTGAAGCAAAGGGGTGGATAGGGAGTAACAGCAGAGGTGGAAAGATAATGATGCTGGGAAGGGAGTAGATGACTAGGAATCAAGGTTATAGATATAATGATAGTTGTAGATTGATAGGAACCTAAGGTCATAGTTATATTGGTAGTTATAGATAACTCTAAGGAATGGCCGGGTAAGGATCTCAGCAGGGAAAGAAAGTAATGGGTCTGGAAGGGAGCTGTAATTCAGAATAGTTACTTATATTGATGGAGGCTGGGAGCAGGTCAGAAACACCAGGTAGGTTAATTGCAGGTACAATTCACAGACAGAAAATGATGTAGTGCTGAAGTTATGAGGAGGGGGAGAAGGAGTGGCGAATCTGGTGAGGAAGTGAATTCCACAGTTTTGGCAAGCGATACGAAAAAGCAGCCTGGCCTACAGTGGTAGACCGGTGAGGGACAACCAAGAAATGGGAATAGTAAGATCTAAGTGAGTGGGCAGAGGGAAGGAGGGAGGAATGATAGAGAGGAGGTGAGATAGGATGGAAGCGATCCAAACCAGAATTTAGAGACATATTTAGCACTATGATGGAGGTGTCTATTTTCTAATGAGGGAAATGTCAGGGAGTGATAGAGTTGACAGTGGTGGGAGTGAGAGGAAGAGAATCCACAGCGAAGCAACAGAAGGAGTTGAAGAGGATATCCAATCTGGTTAAGGAGGTCTTGGGAGCGGCACTGTAGACTACATCACAGTAGTCAAAAATAGGGGTCCTGTTGGTAAACCCCACGGTGGTGGCAGTGACCCTGAAGTCCCTGGTGAGGGATTTTTGTCACATTGTTGGCAGAGTGGTGGGATCCATGTGGCAACTAGTACCAGTCCAGTGCAGAGCAGTGGACAATGTGTTTTCCTGTGAGGCAGGAACTCTGAGAGAGATAGCATGCTGCTGATGATGGATTGACAGCAGAAATATACTTTGACAGTCACGAAACAGGATTTCAAAAGGTTGCATTGTTTACTGCTGTTTTTTTTTATTTCTAGACAGCTTAGTGCACTGTAGCTAGAGAATATGAGCTCCTCAGGGTTCCATGTCATAATAGCAATAGCAGAGTAGTGATCGCTATTATGGCGAGTGTATATCACCAAAAAGCAAACCGGCAATATACACTTCCAAGAGACCCGACATCTGGAAAAGAAAAAAGTGTTTTTGTCTGGGGCTTTGCTCCCTGCACCCTCCTAAATATAGATTAGCAACTCCAGGGCGGGGGTGCATGTTGAGGAAGGGGCAAAATCCTGTATCAGAAAAAAATTAAGTGCCGCAGCTGGAGGCAGCAGAAAAATTTGTACACACCCAATCCAGAACCTTGTACCTGCTGCACTAGAGCTAGCCACCCACACCACCACACCACACGGCTAGCTCAGCAGCAGCAGCTACACCCGTCCCTCAAAACCCCTTCCCAGTCCCTCCCTTTCCCCTCGCTATCCCTCCTTTCCTGTCACCATCCACTACCCTCGTAGTCATCTACAGTTGCTACCCTTGCAGGGTAGCCCAAGAGTATAGCACCGAATATGAGTCACTATTTTGACGTGGCACACATATTCAGTCGCTATACTAATGGTATATCCTCTTCAGGCTACGTCAGATTTCAGGTACAGCACCTTCATGAGATGTGCACAGGGAGGGGTATTGTCTATGAGGACATGACAAAGAGTGCACTCATGGAAGCCCTGGTGGTACATGACCAGCTGTTAGAGGGGCAGACAGTCTCAGATAGACATGGCCCAGTACTTGGTCAGCAGACGGTTCTGAGAACAGTGACCCAGGTAGCAAGACTGATGTTGCAGCAGCTGAGTAAGGGGGCACCTTGTGGCAGAAGCTGGGGGAGCTATGCAGTTACCAATCAACCTCATCTAGAGATCTTGAAGGCAGAGCTTGCGCTGAGGGATGCCAAACTGAGAGCAAGACTGGAGGCTGAGGAAAGAGAGAGAGAGCCTGGCAGCATGAAATCCAGATGCAGGAGGAGAGAGTAAGGCTGGAAGCAGAGGAAAGGGAAAAGGTTCGCCAGCATGAGATCCTGATGCGAGAGGAAAGAGAAAGGATTAGCCAGCATGAGATCCTTATGCAAGAGGAAAGAGAGAGAGAGAATGAGCAGTGTGAGAGAAAGAATGACATCATGAGATCGAGTTGGTGAAACTGTGCCAGCAAACACCACGGCAAACCATAAGTGACGGTGAAGGGGGTTCAACCCACAGAGCCACAATTAATTCTAAAATGTTCCCACAATACCGAGAGGGAGTTGATCTGGATTTGTTTTTAAAATCATTTGAAAGGGTTTGTGGGCAGTTTAAATTAGATAAGGCTATGTGGATGATCCACCTGACCCCATTACTTACTGGCCATGCTTTGCATGCATTTGCTCGAATGGACTATAATGATTGCATGAACTATGATAAAGTTAAAAGAATGTTATTAAAACATTTTGAACTGACTCCTGAGGCCCATAGATGGAAATTTAGAGAATTAAGAAATGGCCCAGGAGACAGCTATATAGAACTACATGTCCAAATGTTTGCTTATTTAGACCATTGGGCAGATGGGGCTAAGGCAAGAACTGTAGAGCAAATTAAAGATTTAATTTTAAGGGAACAGTTTCTTAAAATTATACCTGATGACCTGTGCATATGGCTGCTGGATCAGGCATGCAACTCGGCAAGGAAGGCAGCAGAAAGTGTTGATTTGTATGTTGCCAGCAGACCACATTCATAGCGTAAGAACTATGGGGGCGGGGAAGCACATGGTTTTAAGGGGACCCAGGGAGGGCAGCCTAAAGGGAACCATCTTGTACCCAAGCCCAAAACAGAACTCACCAGTTCTAAGGAGAACAAGGAGCCGGGGTAAAGAACTGCTGGATTTGTCAGAAAGTGGAGCATCTATTCTATGACTGCCTTAAAACAGGAGTAAAAGGCAAAAGTCAGTGGGAAGGGGTGACCAAGACCATATACTGCTGTTGATAAACTACGCACACACTGTAGTGCCACCAAACTCCAGCAAGCATAGGCATATGTGCCCTATTCTAGTCAATGGAACAGTAACACAGGGATTGAGGACACTGGTGCCTCCATCTCCATAGTAAGGCAGGATCTGATCCCAGCAGAGCAGATTCTGCTGGGGCAATTCTTCAAGATTCTGGGAGTCATGGGTCCAGTGTTGGGTCCTGTGTTACAAGTGCCAATGGCTTAGGTCTTCCTGAGCTGGGAGGGTGGCCATGGGGTACAGGAGGTAGGAGTCGTACCTGATCTCCCTGTGCATGTGATCATGGGGAATGATTTTGACCACAGGGAAAACATAGTATGTGTTACAACCAGTAGCTAGGCAAAAGTGCAAGCTTCTGAGGGTGAGGAGGGGGCAACACAGCCGGTGCAGACCCATCCCTCAGCAGTTGAAGAAGTGGCCAGTGTGGGTGAAGGGCTAGCTAGGAGTAGCAGTCCTGAGCCCCAGCTGCAAGCAGAAGAGTTTGCCACCAGGGGCAGCTTTTCTTCTGAAGGGGAACTAGAGAGGGTCAGATGGGAAGAGCTGGGCAGGGTGCAGCGAGCTGATTCTACCCTCCAAAAATTGAGAAAGATAGCAGATAGTGCTAAGGCTTCTCAGAGGAGTTAAAAGTCAGTTTATTGGGAAAATGGGATGTTGTACAGGGAGTGTATACCACAGAGGTAGCTAGAAGGAGAGGTACTCCAGCAGCTGGTAGTCCCCCGGGACTACCAAAAGCAGCTTCTGGCCCTGGCCCATGGCATTCCTTTTTCAGGCCACCTGGGTATTAACCGCACAAAAAAGTGGCTTGCCAACAATTTCTTTTGGCCAAGCATGTACACAGATGTGACAAATTACTGTCGGACTTGTCCACAGTGCCAGTGGGTTAGAAAGGTTGGGGACAAAGTTAAGGCAGCTTTGGTGCTCCTGTCTATTATCGGTGAACACTTTAAGAGGGTAGCCGTGGACATAGTGGGGCCCCTAAGTACCCCAAGACACACAGGCAAATGATACATACTGGTTGTGGTGGATTATGCAACCAGGTAACCCGAGGCAGTGGCCATGTCCTCCACTGAGGCAGAAAAAGTGGCTGATGAGCTCCTGGAAATCTGAATGGAATTTTCCCAGGAGATTTTGTCAGATCAGGGGTCAAATTTCATGTCATCCTTAATGGCCAGTTTATGGGAGAAGTGTGGGGTGAAACAGCTCTGTGCTTCGTCCTATCACCCTGAGACAAATGGCCTGGTCGAGTGGTTCAATATGACCCTTAAAACTATGCTCAGGGCATTTGCAGACCAGCACAGAAGGGAGTGGGACAAATATTTGCCCCACCTCCTGCTTTCATACAGGGAAGTCCCACAGGAGTCCACAGGGTTCTCACCCTTCGAGTTCCTGTTTGGTCACAGAGTGAGGGGGGCCCCTAGATTTAGTCAGGGATGAATGGGAAGGTAACCATACCCAAGGAGTCTGTTATGGAGTACGTCCTAAATTTAAGGGCCAGGCTTAAGGAGCTCATGAGTCTTGCCCAGGAGCACTTAGCCACTGCTCATCAGCAACAGAAAGCCTGGTACAACCATGGGGCCAGAGCCCAAGAGTATGAAGTTGGGTTTCAGGGGTTAATATAGCAGTACAAAATATCGTGAGACAAAATATCGTGGTCAAAACATTCTGGAAAGAAATAAAGTGTGGTAAAAACATTTGTGGAGGCTAACCTAAGAAGCTTTGATGGTGAGGCAGAGTAGAGAAGTGCCTTGAGAGCTGTAAAGCAAAAAGGCCTGGTGGCCAAAAAAACCTAAACTTCTTGAGGTCGCACTGGCAGGAGAAAGAAAGAAAGATGACTCCTCCCACCTTAAAAAAATTGGCAAGATGCCCTTCAGCACTTTGTTCAGCAGGCTCCATCCCAGTCTGAATAGCCAAGTAGAGCAGGTGCCAGAGGGAAACCCACATATGCATGTTCAAACAAGACTAGGTAGTGGGGGCCAGAAGAGTGGTGCTGGTACTGATGACACTAGCCACATGAGTGGTGTCAAGTGGCAAGAGCATAGTAAGGTTGCATTTAACATTACTAAAAGAATATAATAGAAAGGCAGTGTGCACACTATGTAGAACTACTATCAGTAGGTGGAATCTCTGGCAAATTTAACAACCACTTCCTTAATGAACCACCTGAAGGTAAAACAACCCCAGGTTTTTAAAGAATCAGGGTCCGCGCCTGTGATCCCATCAGACCCATCTGGTGGTGATAATGCAGGCAATGGTGCTGGTAGCACTCTAAGTGCCACAGAACATTCTGCCTCTGAAACAAAATTCTGCTGCATCTGCTGCTGCTACTACTCCATCTCCTCAACTCCAAAAAGTTCTCTATGCACCCCAAGCACTCCTACCAGGCACCAGTCCCCTGCTATTTGCGCACCATCTGGCAAGCATGTACTCCCCCCAACATTGACAATCAATGCCAATAAGGGAAGTATTCCAAGTCAGTCCTAAGCATTAATAATGTCTTGATTTGCTCTAAGTGCATGTCCTAGCTCTCCACAAGTGGAGAAGCATTGCTTTATTTGTCATGAACTTGTTTTTTGTGTCCTTAACCCCTGTTTTAAGATATGATGTGTATGTATCACTGTTGCTGATGCCACTGTACTCACTGTATTATATGTACCTACTGTTTTATAACTTGTACCTATTGTCTGCCACTGTACGGCCCGAGTCGCAACTAAAAATGTTCCTTTGGATTGTTTGCTCACCCAGTTACCAAAAACATACATACATACATACATAAATAAATATCCCATCCAACAACTGAGCACATCACACAGCTTATAGGTGAAATGATGGCATTGAATCTGCAACCTTTATGTGTGGAAGATACTGGCTTTCATAGATTTCCGCAGCACTTGCTGCCATGGTATCAGCTCCCACCACATTCCACATTTTCATGCATTGTGGTGCCAAAGATATATGACAATGTGAGAATGGCAGTTGTCACACTTTTCTCAGAGGCTGTGGAGAGTTTTCCCATGGCACTTCAGACATCTGGAGCAGTACAACCTCCATGCATGCACATATCTCCTTGACTGCATGCTGCTATGTGCAAAGCCCATGTCTCCTGCTACAGATTCTTCCTTCTCTCCCTGTGTCACTGGCTCTGCCTTCATCCCTCCACAATCTGTCAGTCTCTGCAAGTCTGCTCTGCTAAGTGTTGGACTAATGGAGAAAGATCACATGTCACCAAACATCCTGGCATTCAATTAAGACATGATGCGTCCATGGACAGTTGGTATCAATCTACATGTTGGTTTTTTCATCATGGATAATGGGGCAAATATGGTGAAAATAGTTGCTGATGGAAATCTTGTCAGCATTCATTGCTTTGTCCACACCTTGAATTTAGTGGCCACATCTGTGCTATGTCACAGTACTGAGGCTAGCAAGACTGTTTCCACAACACACTCCATCTGTGCTAATTTTTAATGCTCTGTAAAGGTGGCTAACTAAGGGAAGTACACAACACCTTGGTCTGTCTCAGCATCACTTGAAACAGGATATCACTACTAGATGAAATTCATCATAACTGATGCTGTCTAGACTGCTAGAAAAGAAATGAGCAGTTCTTGACATGGCATGGAGTGTGATATTGGTGGAGTCCTAGGCCACCATGAGTGGTCTCAGTCTTATGTGATAAAGGCAAGCCTGTTATCTCGCCAAGCAAAAAGAGCGAACACACATGCACCCAAAACAAGGGCAAGCAACATTCCACCGACCATCGCAAATGATGGTCGCCTACTCCTGAGGCATGGCAAAAATAAAATGTTTTATGCGGGGCGTTGTGCCCCATTCACCCCCAAACTAAATATTTTCAACTCAAGGGGAGCGGACTTAGAGGCATGATGAAAAAAAAAAGTAGAAACAATCAGTCCCATAGCCAGACACAAACCCAGGTCCACCAGTTCAAGCAGTGGTGGCTCCAGCCACACGCCAAATGGCCAGCTCAGCAGGGTTTGGCCAAACAAATGCTTATATCCTGCTGCAGTGAGTGCAGCTCACTGCTACACTCACTATAATCTACTCGTCTGTGTCTTTTCCTACTCGATCTCAGTAAAAGCAGTATTATTGAGTCACTCAAATTGAGTCGCTCAATAATACTCGCTCACATCACTATACACCATGGTCACTGATTGATGTCATTGTGAGAGTACTTGGGCCATTTGAGAGGAACACCCATGATCAAAGTGAGTCCACTGCCACTCATGAGTCAGGTGATACCAGCAGTGCATAGACTGAAAGAATCATGGAGAGATATGTATATGAGGAAAACAGGGAGATTCCATATGGGGTCACTGTGTGAGATCTTTCACATGGTTATGGATAGCTACAGAATGATTCCTTTTCAACAAGAGCTATGTGATGAGCTGACTGGTTGCATGTTGGGAATGGTGACACCAGCGGCTCATGCAGGTCATGAGACAGAGGGAGTTCTATCTGACAGATCTGGTTCCACTGGTGTAGATGGGGAAGAAATACCAGTTACTGACAATAGCATTGATGGGGATGAGTGGGCACTGCTCAGCATGTCCTGACATCAATAGCAACAGAAGAGGACACAGTCACAGCCATTTTCTGTGGAATATATTTTGTAGTGCTATTTTGTGGCATCTGTTGAGCCATTTCAGGTGGATTTCAGGTGGATCCATTAGGCTACAGGGTCCAGAAGATGCATTCATCCCCTCACTTGGCACAACTGGCTATGAGATACATCAGTTCCCCCATGAGTATGCCATTTGACAGGACGTTTAGCACAGTTAGTGATGTTGAGCCTAATTGTTCAACACTAGACCCAGAAGGATCCAAGACAGGAGTCCGACAAAAATTTTGTCGAATGTCCTATCAGCGACACCGGAAGGTTGACCGCATTCTGCAGTCAGCTGCTGGTTCGCTATTTGTATCTTTGTTTTCCTTGCGGGGCTTCGCCCCCTGAATCCCCCACACAGGGGGCTGTGCCCTCCCACCCCCCACTTAAGTATTCTTAACTCCAGTCGGAGCTGATTGGGGGGATGCAGGACCCCCGACAGACAGTGCCGGGTTCCAGCGGGTCTCCCACCATGGCTAGGCGCTGTAGTCGCTGTGGGGGACCTCACTGGTGAAATGTCACTGTGTGGGGGGGGGTAACCGGATCCTGAACACATCCAACAGCTTGTTTGCATTAAGCTTAACTTGCCATTACTTGGGTACAAATATGAGTTACCACCATCAACAGTTAGAAATACAGTTGCGCAGGTCTAGGGCTGGCAGTATAGCTTAGAGGTTAGAGGAATGAGGTGTGAACTAGCTTGGTACATCCAGCAGACTAGACCTCAGTTTGATTCTCACAACCTCCACTTGCATACTGTGTGACTCTAAGTAAGTCACTTAACTGCCCAATGCTCCCAGGCTGCCCCTGAAAACAGGCACTTGTGCCTAGTGGGCCTTACCTAGTTATCAAAGACTAAAATAAAGTCTGTTTTTGTTGACTGTTTTTCTTTATAAAGTTAACCTGCGTATTTTTCCCCATGCTTCCTTCCTGCAGAGTTTAATGCATGCACCTTCATTATAATATAATTAAATACATTAACTTTTCTGGACCGAATGTACATCTCTTCTTGTTGTTTTAGGAGGCAGTATAGTGTAGTGTAGTGATTAAGGGAGCTGAGCTGCAAACCTGGAGACTTGGGTTGAATCCCATCATCCCCCACTTGCATACTGTGTGACCCTGAGCAAGTCACGTAACTTCCTTGTGCTCGCAGGCCACGACCTGGAAACAAGCTCCACCTTCGTGTGCCTTTCCTGGTTAAACAATTTCCCCTTCTCCTTAATACATGTTATTATCATGTCTCTTAGAAACAGCAAGGATGTTGAAGAAAAACAGTTATAATAACCCAAGATAAATCAAAACCCATTTAGTACTAATAACTTGCTTCTCATGTTCTGACTTCATAATAATGAGGTTGTGAAACTGCATACACTGCACAGTGCATGACTCACCACTCTATGTGGCATAAAGCCTGCAAAAACAACATTCCCAAAACCTTCTTGCTTCCCAGTTCCCACATAACCCGAACGTTTTGCAGATATGGCTTGTTTAAGGGACTGTTTTTGCTGTTTTCACCATTTTGCTAGCCCTTTCTTGCATGCAGTTATTTATCTCAAAAATAAACAAGCATTTGTCAATGCCGAATGTTCGCCTGCATGTATTTGCAGTGGTGTTTGGCACGTAAGGTGCTTTACCCTAATGCCCTCTGCGATTGCTGGTATTTGCACAATAAATGTTCAGCATGACCTTTTAGTTACCCCCATTGTGCGCTACATAGGCGGAAACACGTTTTGGGCAGGATGTGAAAAATGACAGCTGTACTGCTCATAAGGAAGTGTGTAAAATGGCAATGTTGAAAATCTGGAGTAGAAATATTGAAAATTCGCAAACTTACGAAGCGTCACGTAGGAACTGCATAGCGCGAAGACTAAATAAACAGTCATTTTGAGGAATTTTTTTCACCAAATTTTCAACACAGCCATTTTAAGACTCTGCTCATGATCAGTGTCACTGTGATTTTTTAATGTGTCCCATACATTGATTTCGCACACCGACTGCGCCATTGTGTGCTACATGGGCGGAAACACGTTTTGGGCAGGATGTGAAAAATGACAGCTGTACTGCTCATGAGGAGGTGTGGTAAAATGCCTGTGTTAAAAATCTGGAGTAGAAATATTGAAAATTTACAAACCTACGAGCGTGCGTGGGAACTGTGCAACGCACGCTTGTAAAATAGTCATTTTTAGGAATTTTTTCACCAAATTTTAAACACTGCCATTTTAAAACCTCTGCTAATGAACAGCATCACTGTGATTTTCTTACTGTGTCCCGTACATTGATTTTGCACACCGACTGCGCCATTGTGCACTACATGGGCGGAAACACATTTTGGGCAGGATGTGAAAAATGACAGCTGTACTGCTCATAAGGAGGTGTGGTAAAATGGCAATGTTGAAAATCTGGAGTGAAAATATTGAAAATTCGCAAACTTACGAGCGTGCGTAGGAACTGCACAACGCTCATAAAAGTTATTTTTAGGAATTTTTTCACCAAATTTTCACCATAGCCATTTTAAGATCTCTGCTCATGAACAGTGACACTGTGATTTTCTTAATGTGTCCCATACACTGAGTTCACACACCGACTGTGCCATTGTACGCTACATGGGTGGAAACACGTTTTGGGCAAGATGTGAAAAATGACAGCTGCACTGCTCATAAGCAGGTGTGGTAAAATGGCAATGTTGAAAATGTGGAGTGAAAATATTGAAAATTCGCCAACTTACGAGCGTGCATAGGAGCTGCGCAATGAACACTTAATAAACAGTCATTTTAGGAATTTTTACATCAAATTTTCAACACAGCCATTTGAAGATCTCTGCTCATGAACAGTGTCACTGTGATTTTTTTAATGTGTCCCATACATTGATTTTGCACACTGACTGCGCCATTGTGCGCTACATGGGCGGAAACACATTTTGGGCAGGATGTGAAAAATGACAGCTGTACTGCTCATGAGGAGGTGTGGTAAAATGGCAATGTTGAAAATCTGGAGTGCAAATATTGAAAATTCGCAAACCTACGAGCGTGCGTAGGAACTGCGCAACGCACGCTCGTAAAACAATCATTTTTAGGAATTTTTTCACCAAATTTTCAACATAGCCATTTTAAGATCTCTGCTAATGAACAGTGTCACCAGGATTTTCTTAATGCATCCCATACATTGATTTCGCACACCGACTGTGCCATTGTGCGCTACTTGGGCGGAAACACATTTTGGGCAGGATGTGAAAAATGACAGCTGTACTGCTCATAAGGAGGTATGGTAAAATGGCAATGTTGAAAATCTGGAGTGAAAATATTAAAAATTCGCGAATTTACGAGCCTGAGTAGGAACTGCGCAACGCACGCTCGTAAAACAGTCATTTTTGAATTTTGCACCAAATTTTCAACATGGGGTTTGGGACCCCTTTTCATGAATGATGTCATTGTCATGGTGTTATTCAGGCCTGAAGGTGATTTCATGCAGTGACTGTGCAGTGACTGCGAAATCACCCTTCAGGCCAATGCTGCCATGACAATGACATCATTCATGAAAAGATCCCAAAACTCATATTAGTAGTAGCAAAATCCATACCTGAGATATACAATAAGTTGAAAACCCCTATGTAGCCCATTATACAGCTTACCGGCATTTCCTCAGTTCACGGTCGGCTTTGAAAGTGCAGGCGTGTTCTGGTCACACGAAGCGTCGTGCGAGCTCTGGAGGTAGTATGGGGTGAGGGGTGTGGGAGGCTGGGTGCACAGTGGGTGAGTGCGGGTTGTGGGAGGGGACTGGGAGAAGCGCCCGTGGGACCGTTTTGCTTTACAGGTGAAAAAAAAACAAGACTACGTCGGACATTTGCCACTAGGGTGGGCTCCCAGCATGGCAGAAGGATGGCTGGTGGGGCCAAGGGCCGACGGGGATTGAGGCACCCCGTCGGCAGACAACCGGGACGTTGCCATGCTGGGGTGGACTCCCAGCATGGCAAAGGATCAGAGGGGGCGTGGAGCCAACGGGATTGGGCACCCCCGTCGGCAGACAACCCAGGATGTTTACCATGCTGGGATGGGCTCTAACATAGCAGTAAAGATTTGGAGAGCGGCGTGATCACGGTGCTCTGTATGACAGCGGTGGTTTTCTTTAAAGCGAAGACCACCGCTGTCATACACAGCTCCCGCACCCATTGGTGCAGGACTGCCACGTCTGCTCAACGGAGCAGTGGATTGAAAGGGAGAGGCACACCTCCAAAGTGTGCTATTCTCCCAAAATGTTCCTTGCGCATGGGCGCAAGCGAACGTAAAAAGGCTGCCTGCTTTTACTACTTTTTAAATTCCTCTCATTGCATTTTCTTTGTTCACAGATCCCCTTCTTGCTCAGCTGCCACCATCCGGCACCTAGCTTACATTAGGGCACCATGGCAGTCCCAGAGGGAGACAGTGTCTGTGCTTCCAATTTCCAAGAAAAGAGCCATCTATGGCATGCTCAATCCTCTCTCCCCCGGCTGGCCCCCTAGTGACCAAGGTCTGTTCGGAAACTCAATTTGTTGGACTGGTTAGCAGTACTGACAGTACTGTAGCACTATGGGACTACCTCTTTCTTTTTATTTTAAGAAACCAAAAACATTATTTTTCCCCCTCCTGTTGTCCACCAGGGATATGCCCTGTAATCAGATAGGGATGTATCCTCAAAACAGACAGGGATATACCCTGCCCTGTGATCAGACCAAGAATGGGACATACCCTGTTCAGACTCTATGAGCCATTACTGAGACAGCAGGAAGGTTTTTTTTTGTCAGGGGTCTGTTACACTACACAGTACCCTCCCAGTTCTGCGCCTCCTGAACCTGGCCTATCAGGGTGGCTACAAAACCAAAATATTTTGACTGCACCATGTTGGTCTCCTAGTGGATCGAGGATCCCTTCAAGGGGACCAATGTGACACTTTAAAAAAAATGTTCTTTAAGCCTTGCCCTTGGGTCCTTCTTAAAAATGAAGTGAAAGGATGTTAAAACAAGCATTTGTCAATGCAGAATGTTGATTGCGTTGGTCCATTGAGCTCGCTCACTGGTCCTCTGTCACTCAATCATTCTGTTTCTCCCGGTGCTGCAGGCTGCTGTTTTGTACTGGGCTCCTGCCTGCATTGGCACCCTTTTCTGTCCACAAAAAAATCTGCAGCTGGCCCGACAGAGCTCCGTTGAGGTGGGTCACTCCCCCTCTCTCACTCGCTCATTCTGTTTCTCCTGGAGCTGCAGGCTAGCCCTTTGTACTGGGCTCCTGCCTCTGTTGGTGGCCTTTTCTGCCCACAAAGAAATCTGCATTAGTTCTGACACAAGTCCGCTGAGCTTGCTCACTCCCCCTCTGTCACTCACTCGGTCCGTTTCTGCCAGCGCTGTGGGCTGGCCTTTTGTACTGGGCTCCTGCCAGCGTTGCCGCCTTTTTCTGCCCACAAAGAAATCCGCAGCAGTCATGATAGAGCTCCACTGAGGTCACTCACTCCCCCTGTCTCACTCGCTCATTCTGTTTCTCCTGGCACTGCAGGCTGCCATTTTGTAGTTGGCTCCTGCCTCTGTTGGCACCTTTTTCTGCCCACAAAGAAATCTGCAGCACTCCCGACAGAGCTCCATTGAGCTTGCTCACTCTCCCTTTCTCACTCACTCATTCTGTTTCTGCCGGTGTTGCAGGCTGCCCTTTTGTACTGGGCTCCCGCCTGTGTTGCCACCTTCTTCTGCCCACAAAGAAATCTGCAGCAGTCCCAACAGAGCTCCGTTGAGCTCACTCACTCCCTCTCCCTCACTCGCTTGTTCTGTGTCTCCCGTTGCTGCAGGCTGCCCTTTTGTAGTGGGCTTCTGCCTCTATTGGTACCTTTTTCTGCCCACAAAGAATCTGCAGTTGTCCTGACACAGCTCCATTGAGGTCGCTCACTCCACCTGTCTCACTCGCTCATTCTGTTTCTCCTGGCGCTGAAGGCTGCCGTTTTGTAGTTGGCTCCTGCCTCTTTTGTCACCTTTTTCTGCCCACAAAGAAATCTGCAGCAGTCCAGATAGAACTCAGTTGAGGTCGCTCACTCCCCTTCTCTCACTCGCTCATTCAGTTTCTGCCGGCGCTGCAGGCTGTCCCTTTGTACTGGGCTCCTGCCTGCATTGCCACCTTTTTCTGCCCACAAAGAAATCTGCAGCAGTCATGATAGAGCTCCGTTGAGCTATCTCACTCACTCCCCCTCTCTCACTCGTTCATTCTGTTTCTCCCACCGCTGCAGGCTGCACTTTTGTACTAGGTCCCTGTGTGCATTGCTGCCTTTTTCTGCCCACAAAGAAATCTGCAGCAGTCCCAACAGAGCTCCGGTGAGTTCACTCACTCCCCCTCCCTCACTCACTCATTCTGTGTCTCCCGCTGCTGAAGGCTGCACTTTTGTACTGGGTTCCTGCCTCTGCTGGCACCTTTTTCTGCCCACAAAGAAATCTGCAGCACTCTCGACAGAGCTCCGTTGACCTCACTCACTCCCCTTTCTCACTCACTTGTTCCATTTCTGTCGCCGTGCAGGCTGCCCTTTTCACGGGCTCCTGCATGCATTGCTGCCCTTTCTGACCACAAAGAAATCTGCAGCATTCACGATAGAGCTCCATTGAGCTAGCTCACTCCCCTCTCTCAGTCACTCATTCTGTTTCTTCTGCCGCTGCAGGCTGCCCTTTTGTACTGGGCCCCTGTGTGTATTGCTGCCTTTTTCTGCCCACAAAGAAATTTGCAGCAGTCCCAACAGAGCTCCATTGAGCTCACTTACTCCCCCCCCACTAGCTCATTCTATGTCTCCCAGCTGCAGACTTCCCTTTTGTACTGGGCTCCTGCCTGCGTTGGAGCCTTTTCCTGCCCACAAAGAAATCTGCAGAAGTCCTGACCGAGCTCAGTTGAGCTCGGTCACTCCCCCCAACTCGCTCAATCCTAATCTGTCCCTAACACTGATTTCCGATAGCAACTGCGGTATTCTGCGCCGGAAGCGTGAAAACACATTTCGGCCAGGATGTAAAAAAATGACAGCTCTTCTGTTCATAAGGAGGTGTGAAAAAATGCCAGTGTTGAAAATGTGGCATGAAAATATTACTAATTTGCGAAGTTACAAGGGTGCATGGAAACTGCACAATGCACGTTCGTAACACAGTCATTTTATGGAGTTTCATCACAAAATTTTTAACACAGGCATTTTAGCACCTCTGCTCATGAACAGTGTCAGTGTGATTTTCTTAATGTGTCGCGAGCTCTGATTTCCCACATCAACTGCGCTATTGTGCACCGGAAGAGGGAAAACACATTTCAGCCAGGGTGTGAAAAATGACAGCTGCACTGTTCATAAGCAGGTGTGGAAAAATGGTAATGTTGGAAATCTGGAGTGAAAATATTGCAAAGTTGTGAAGGTACACGCATGCATGGAAACTGTGCAATGCAGGGAGTGACCTGTCATTGCAGGGCGTGCCTTGCCTGGTGTAACATTTCAATAAACATGGCAGCGACTGTCACCATCTGCCTGTCACAGTCCCACCTGAAAGCTGCCATCAGGAGTGCCCAATTTCCCTGTTGGCATGCCCCCCAGTTCATTTGCTGATGGGGGAGCCCAATCCCTGTTGGCATAATGTCCCCCTATTTTAATTTGTCTGCTGAGGCATCGTGTGCCCCCCTAAACACAGACAAGTTTTCTGTGCCAATGGGGGGTTCAAACCCCCTTGGCTTCAATCCCAAAAAGCACAGGTGGCACACTGGGAGTGCACCCCAGTGTGCTAAGACAAACCTGTAAAAAAAAAAAAACCTTCCCACAATGTCTTTTTTTTTTAATCTGTAAAGAGAAAACAGTCCCTCGTTGTCTCAGGTGCCCTCCCCAACCCGCACCCACCCTCTGTGCACCCCACCTCCCAGCACCCCTCACCTCCATACCTCTGGAGCCCAGCGACGATCTTCTGTGGGCGGGAACATGTCTGCACTCTTCAAAGCCAACTGTGAATTGAAGAAATGACAATAAGCTGTATAATGGCATTAATTGGGGGGATTTCAACTTAGGTGGATATCTCAGCTATTTTTGTGACTTTTGGCTCCAAATTTTCAACATGGGGTTCTTGGGACCCCACCTCAGGAACTCAGTCACTGTCATGTCATTTTTTGGTCCTAAACGGTGATTTCACGATCACTGTGTGAAATCACCTTTTGGGACCAGTTAACAAAATGACAGTGTCACTGTTCATAAGGTAGTCTTCCAAAAAGCCGATGTTGCAAATTTGGGGAAAAAATTCCAAAAAATGACTGTGTTATGAGAGTGCGTTGTGCAGCTTCCACATATGCTCGTAAGTTTGAGAATTTTTAATATTTTCACTCCAGATTTTCAACATTGCCATTTCTTCACACCTCCTTATGAATGATACAGCTGTCATTTTTCACACCCAGCCAGAAATGTGTTTTTGCACATCTGGCGCAGAATGGCGCGGTCGCTGTGTGCAGTCAACATTCGGAACAGATTAACAAAATCACAGTGCCACTCTTTATGCGCAGAGGTCCCAAATGCTTTCATGAGGTGGTGTCACAAAAAGGCCATGTTGAAAATCTGGAGTGCAAAAACCAACAAAAGCTCGGGGTGTTCAGGTTGCTAACCATAACCTCCCACCCTGTAGAGACTGACAGGCATCAGGGGTGTGCCTTTGAATTTTTGGCTGTAATGTTCACGCCATTCCACCCTCACCCCCACCCTGCAGCCAGTGACAGGCATCAAGGTGTGCCTTGGACTCTTCGACCCCAAAGTTCACCCCATTCTCCTATACTGCACCCATCTCAACGTATTTCCTTATGGAATGGGGTGAACGTAATGCCTGAAAACCCCAAGGCACAACGCAACACTTGTCAGAGTTTGCAGGGTAGGGTGAGGTGAAATAGCATAAGCATTATGGCCGACAACCCAAAGGCACACCTCAATGCATGTCAGTCTCTGCAGGGTGGGGTTGGGTTGACGTTGTCTCCGTTCTTCACTGCCATTCCTATTATGCATCTCTCTAACTCCTGCACTACCAATACCAATGCCAGCAAGACAACATTCAGCATTGACAACTGCTTGTTTCATTTGTGTGATGATAAATATATTATTACAAGTAAGAAAGGGATAGCAAAATAACAACAGTAAAAACACTCCCCTAAAACCCCATAAGCAATACTCTGGGGTTAATATGTATGAGATTAATGGAAAAAATATAACAACTTGATATTGGAAATGTTCTGTATTGTTTTGGCTTCGTGGAAATTGCAGCTGCTGATGGAGTGAGTGGCCTCTCTTAAGCCCTATCGGTAAGACTGTGACTGATAGCTTTTGCTTGCAGAGCAGAAACAGGAGTAGTATTGAAGGAAAATTAATATTATTTCTCCTGAGAAACACTGAAAATTATTTATTACACAAAAGTGTGACAAAAAATATCCACTGTAGCTTGTGATTTAGAGAGGTAACAAAAACATTTCAAGATTTCTGATTTTTGTCTAGTTTTAACAAGTACTAGATGGATGGAAGTAGATGCTTTCTCAGCAGAAGCAGCTCAGGCTATCTGTCTCTCCTGCCTGGAGCTCCTGTGAGTGCTGGGTCACACGACTGCCTTCACTGAGCTTCCAAAGTGGCCTCTGATTGGACAGGAAGTCTTAAGATTGTGTCTGACAGCCAGTTTCAGCAGCCAAATAACAAAGTACAAATAATGAATAATTGGGACCCCAAAATACAAATGCTCGGCAAATATTCAAAATAAGGTATTCACACACCCCTAGGGGCAGGACATACATAACTCACTCATAGCTCTGCCACTCATGATTTATTATCCTGTACCGTCACATGTGAAGATAAATTTCATATTCTGAGTCAGCCCACTGTGCATCCTATATATATAAAAATAAAAAAATAATGGGACAGTGGTACAGTACAGCCAGATAAGACAAAAATGCAGGGCTCTAGGGGACAGACTCACTCAAATGGGGTACCGGGTCATTATGCCATTTGAATTATGGGTAGTCAAAACTGTGCAACAAACACAGTGCAGGGGACTGTAGCTACAGGGTACAAAATACTGCAAGGACGAAATGCTGCAGGCACAGTTTTATACACTGTAGCTAATGGGTGGGAAGCAGTGATGCAGAGGATGAGACCTCTGCTGGGGGGTGGTCTGCTGAGCAACTGCCATGGCTCAGAGGGATGAGCTACCAGCACTGAAGGGAACCAGTGGGTCTGTGGACTTGGAATCCTGGTCTCAGACTACTGGTGTGTTTCTTTGTTCTTTTTTCTTTTTTTTTAAGACTTGTGCAAGACACTGTTTTTCCCCACCTGTGTTTCTCCCCATCCTGGTGTTGCCTACCCCCTGGAGTTGATTATATAAATAGGAGGGGTTTAGGGGTGTGCAGACCACCATAAGGGAGGGTGTAGGGGGTGAAACCCCCAGCACAAATCTAGGATACATGTTTTATTAGCACTGTTGTTACACTTCACTGTGTTTCCTGAGCACTGGCAATGTAGCCACAGTTTTGATAAAGCGGTATATTGCTGTGCTGTTTTTGTTTCTGACATCATGACCCCATGCCCTCAAAGTGGAGGGCAGCAACAGAATTAGTACACTGAGAGGAACAACTAAACAGGCAGTGGCAGTTGCTAGGTAACAAAGGGAACCAACATGGGTAGATAGAGACATTGGCGAGGGGAGAAGGGGAGAAATAGTAGTTGAGAAAGAAGTGAAGGGAGGCATATGGAATGTTAGTTTCAGAATCAAGTATTGGTGAAGTCATGAAAAAAGATGAAGTATAGAGAGCCTGAGGGAGGTTGTTCCAGAGCAGACGAAGGCAGAAGGAAAAATCTAAAAGTAGGCATGCAGTCACTTAAATGAGTGTTTCTCTATTAGCTCAGCACTGCCTTGAAAAAGCCAACAGCTTGAAATGCTGACTGTGCTGGGGAGTTGCACTGTTGCTGAGATCTTTCCAATAAAAATATTTTTTTATTATCCTATGAATGGGTAACAGTTCATTTGCACATCTTGCCTGTGAGCTGAGCTTACAGAGGAACACTTGTATAATGTGTGCCATGGCTGCAGTCTGCTTCTCCTGAGCAAGCTTCATCAAGCAAATAGTTACTTATATGACCTACATTTCCCTTTTTTCCTAATTAACGTATGGGACAACACCGTACATGGAGGCTGGCATATCAAGCAATATTGCATATTTCTCTGTTGAACAAATATATGATATAGCTCTTATTTCCCAAGCAGTTAAAAAACAGATTTTGAAACACTGGAAACAATGGCTACCTCTCTGACTTGTAGAGAATGGTATAATGATATATTAAATATGTTATCTTTGGAGAAAACAGCTTCAAGCCTAAAGCTAAAATCACACGTCTTCAAGAATTGATGGTCCCCATTTTTTCATTCTTGACCAAGGATGACAGACCACACACTTTGATATAGGATTTATAGGATTTATAGAAGAACTAATAAGTATCTGTTAGATAGGAACAACGCTAGTAGAACACCTCAGAGTTCTTGACATAACAGTGCCACAGCAGTGAAGTTTGAGTGATATCACAGAACCCAGAGGTGTCTCAATTACCCTGTTATTAACAGATACGTGTTTTTATCTCAGCTAGGAATCCACTACTCACAGGACAGACATTCACTACTCATTCTGTTACCAGGGTACCTGGTGATTCCCTTGGTAAGCAGACATTTGTCAAGGCTTACTGTACTTTAAAGGCCTGTACTCTCATCATGTCCACTATCTCCATTGGTAGGTTTCTGCACCGGTTCACCATGCTCTGGGAGAAAAAATGCCCTTTAATGTTTTCCCTGAATTTTCTACCCTAAACTTCAGAGTATGCTCCTACTTCCTGCTGCAAGCACCAGATCAAACATCTCTGAATGTTCAGTCTTGTTGAAACCCTTGAGTACGTGAAAGACTTGAAATCATGCCCCTTGTAATCTTCCCTTTATAAGTTTATTAGTTATGCTGGAGGTCTTCCTATGGCTATAACAGTATGCAGAACCACTGTATGCTTATGTTGTATACTATGTGATTTTACATAGGAGAATTAGGTTGGAGCACTACACTCCACTTCAGCACCAGGTGGAGGATAGCAAAAAAAAACAACCTCTAAACTTATCATAAATCACGTGAGCCAAAAACTCAGGTGAGATAACCGAGACTCCAAGTTGTGTTTCTTATAGTATGGGTGAGAAGACCACAAAGCAAAGCTGGGCAGTTCTGTCTGCCCAAACCTCATGAGACGAGTCTCTGATACCATAAGAGACACCCCTCTGAGGCCCTGTTACTTACAGTTTAGTTTTATTTGTTCACCAGGATGATCCAATAGCAACCAATACTAATTTTAAGGTTGACCTGACAGATACAGACAGAAATTGGAAGGCTTGGAGGTGCCACCAGATAAGACTTGAAAAAGGAAACTGTCGACAGAAAGGGAAAAGAACAGAAACCATATTACATTTATGCACAGTAGATGGTATTTCATTTCAAAAGTTTAGCTGCTATGAATGTAAGAGATCTCAGGCCTTGCACGGTTCTCATAAGAGGAATTTTTGATAGTTCTAGACCATTAGACCTGGTACAATATGTAGCAGAAAAACAAAACTAGTGCTCAAATCTGGCAACTTCTTATCCAAGAATATTTTTCTCCCTATCATCCCCACATAGTATTTTATACAACAGTCAAGAGGAAGCCAGTTCAAACTATGTATTTATTTGAAAATTGGTAACCAGGAAAAGCACACTGAGCCAAGGCTCATTTCCAGGAGCAACCCAGAGGAAAGAAACAGGTACTACAATAAAAACATACACAATATTGTTGCTCGGTAAAAAGTAAAAGTGCAGTCAAAATGCAATGCAGCATGGTACAAGTGAAAAATTAAACAGCAAGGCACGATGAGCAGCAAATAATGTACCACTAGAGAGACCTGCACAGGGGAATGATGGTGGTTCAGAAGTAGAAAGTGGGGAGCCTGATATAAGCTGAGGCAAAACCCAGTAGGAGGCCCAACATCATGGACACTAGGGGCTCAGAACATGGGAGAATCAGAGAGGGGGGTGACAGGAGCAGATGGCAGTACAGAGGAGTTTCAGCTGGTGCCTGAGGGACCTGTGGGAGGGGGAGAGGCAGTGGGAAGAGGGTAGAAGGTTCCAGATATAGGGAAGGTGACAGCAGAATGCTGATTACCCAGCAGAAGAGTGAGGAGATGGAGTGGAGAAAGGGCAATGATCCCTGGAGTGGAGGGAATATGAGGCAGGGGGATGGGAAAGAGGAATGAGGAAAGGTAGGAAGGAAGTAATCCAAACCAGTATTTGGAGAAGAAGCGGGACTGGTGATGTGAGGGTAGGGGGAGAATGGACAGTGTGGAGTACAGGGAACAGTGGTGAGTTCCAGGAGGAGAGTTGGTAGCAAAGTGGCAAAAGGCATTACAGAGGGTGTCAAGTCTGGCAAGGGAAGTGGATAGGGTGCTGCTGTAGACCACATCCTTTGGCAATATTTCAAGACTGAGGAACAGTGCAGAGGGACAAGGAGAGGTTGAGATGGTGAGTGAGGGGAGAAGTGATAGCAGGAGCTGAGAGGCAGAGGAGACAAGGATCCAGCCCACCTGGGCTGGATTTGGACAGGTTGAGGGAGGAAAGGGCAAGCAGGATTTCCTGATCTGTGGGGGGGGGGGAATTAAACCCAGAGAGGAGTAGGGTGCAGAGGATGGAGGGGCAAGAGGGAGAGGAAAGGTGCTGGAGCGGGAGAAGGGAGGGTGAAAGTACTGAAATGGATTCATGTTATCTTATACTGTTGTGTATGTATTTTGCACCATGTGCTTGACAGATCCTACACAGCCTCTGTTGCCCCTGTTCTGAAATGGACTCATGATATATTATGCTGTTGTGTATGTATTTTTGCACTATGTGTTTGTCACATTTGTCCATAGCTTAACTCTACTACTATTGTATAATACAGCTATCTACTGTTCATGTCTTATTTTCCACATCACCTCATGCTTGAGGTGTGTTTTACTATGCCCTGTATGTACAGTTGTGTTCTGTGTTGTTTATTACATTGTGGCCCGGGTCATGGCTGAAAACAGGCCTTTGGATCAGTGCACCTACCAGGTTACCAAAGACATAAATAAACAAATAAATAAATAAATGTAGTGAAGAGCTCATTGAAGTGAGCTGTTACAGTGGGTGAGTCAGAAAGAGGTGAACCATTAGCCACAAGGACTGAGGCAGCAGACTGGATAGAAGGGTCAAAAAGGGAATGAATTACCTTCCAGAATTTGGCTGGGGAGTTAAGGTTGTTATGGAGGTTGACTTTGAAATAGAGGAATTTCTCAATCCGGATAGCCTTAGTGCATGCATTTCTAAGTGCTCTGTAAGAGAGGCGGCTGGGTAGGATGTGAGATCATTTGTAGCAGGTCCAGGCTATATCACAGGATTTGCACTAGTCTATGAGCTTGGAGGTGATGCAGGAGTCGTGGGAAGATTTGACCCCAGACTTTATGAGGGGGGGGTGTGGCATGCATGTGCCAGACAGAATAAAACTTAGAATGAACTGGGATTTGGAATATACTATCATACAAAGAACAAGAGGAGTGAATCTCACAGGTTGAAAGAAAAAAAAAATACTGAGTTCAGCAACGCCTGAACCATGGAAGCTATTGTGCAGTTTCTAGTCAAGCAAATAACTAAATAAATAATAAGTGAATGAAATCAATAAACTCTGAGCAACCAAACTTCTTGGGCTCGATTTTCAAAGAGCCTGGTGGATCGACACAAGCTGTGCCAAATGGCAGCTTGCATCGAAGCCCAATGCACCATGGACCCTGCATCAGACTTTGATACAGGAGGGGTCCTGGCACCAAACACCCTACAGTTTCCGCAGCTACCCCCATGCATCAACTATGTGGTGCATGGGAGGGGCTTGGTGGAGGCTGTTGCATGTGGGAAGTGACTGACATGCCACAGCACACCCGCCATAGGAGAGTCATGCAGGTGGGATTCCCTGGCAACAGACACGGACTGGCATATCATGGTGGGGACTCCTGATGGTCCTGCAGATGTGGAGGGAAAACATCCACAGTGCCCAGAAGACATTAGTGCCGCCGAAGGGCACTTATCTGGTACAGGATATGTCCCAATAGTGGCAGATTGTTGTCCAGTATACCACACCTGGCAGGTCACAGGCACAAGTACCTGTTGTGGCCAGCCAGTGACAGATGGCCAGGTCTATGGAATGGGTCATGGTCACTGGTACAATAAGGTATCCAAATTGTGGGGACCATTCATGTTTGCAGTACTCTGCAAGTGGATGGTGCCAGTTTAGTCTCCAAATGCCCGTGTAAGTTCTGAATGGGCAAGATAACTGACAGGAGACATGGCACACTGCCACACACAGCACAGTCAACAAATACTGCAGTCTGGAAACAGAACAAGTGACCATATGTGAACATCAGTCTGTTTCATTCCCGTATCTGGACATATGTTTACATGCCACTGGCACAGGTATTGCAAGGAGGAACACTCGTTCCATCCTCAGGCATGCTCTCTCTTGCTCTCTTTCCCTGGCTGTCAGCATAGTACCACCCCAACAACCGAGTGGCTTCTTGGTAGGTCAGTACACAACCTGTGGACTGTCCTCCTACCACCCTGTCATGGTCTGGTGAACTTGTCCCACCACGGAGTCTGTCCCATTCACTACTGCTGTGCTAGTGCCCGTGATAGCATGTGGCCATGGACTGCAGCCACTGCCGAGTTCTGAAACCCCCACAGTAGGGGATGCTGCAATCACCATGCAATGCATGCCCTCTCAGTGCCATGGGGCAGCCTGCACCTTGCTGCAAGCCTGGCACAAGGCTATTAGATGGAAAGGGTCCCAGTGGTGCCACAGACACTGTCTAAAAATCGGGAATGATGCAAGGTGCAGCTCAGTGTGCCCCTTGCTTCATGTCTCTTTGATGCAAGCACCTTGCATCATTCCCGAAGCTTTAAAAATCATATCATTTTGTATAATAAACCTAAATGGAAATGAACAGTTTTAACCAACAAATCAACATGTGCAGCAGCAGAGAAAAGTGTCAACATCACCAATCACTTCATGATTTAAAGTTCTGATCTGCTGGGGAAGGGAGCCACACCAGACTCCTTAGTTCTCTGAAGTGGCATCAGCTTTGTCTTTCTCTTGTTCTGAACAAGCCTGTTAACTAACAGCCAGTTCTGCACATCAAACACACAGACAGTCATGCTGTAAGTTTTCATTCAAAGTCAGTGTCACCCCCTCCAAGAACAGAATACCTCATTAGTTGATAATTCTATTCTGACATGTTGACATATATTAGGCAGGCCATATACGTACAAGCTAAACCATAACAGACCTAAAATTGATCCCTGTGGGACCTCCAAATCAATTTTTAGTAAAGATGAATGAACATCATTAAATTGTGTTCTTTGCATTTTATTCTCCAAGTACATGGAAAACCAAGAAATCAGATGAAATGATGCAGCAAAGTTCCATAGTTTGGACAGCAGGTGACTGTAGTTAACCAAATCAAAAGCCTTTGTGAGCTCCACAAACACTGCTGCAGCAGCAGCACCTGAATCCAGAACACTGTGTACTGTATGTAGTCTGTGAACTTTAGTAAAGCAGATATTCTGGTATAATTGGGTCTAAGCCCATATTGGTTTGAAGTCAATAAACTGTATTTCATCAAATACATCAGTAACTGGTCAAAAACAATCTTCTCCCACAATTCAAACAAAGATTTGGCTGACTTATGCCATTCTGAAAATGACGTGATGTCCAGAGTCACTGAAATGTAAAAGGAAACCTGACACTTTTTTTTTTTTGAGAAATGTCAAACTCACATTCTTGTCCTACTGTTTAAGTCCCCTGCTTTTCTCTCTCTCCTGGCTCTGGTCAATCACGTCATCCTTGCCCTGCTGATTATGTCCCATTCCAGTGCCCTGTTTCTCTCTCTCACAGCCCCGGGCTCAGAGTTGCTGCACTGTTTAAGTCCTTTGTCACCCTCTCTCTTTCTGCCTCCCCCCCCCCAGATCCAGTAAATCATGCCACCCTAGCCCCACTCATTACATCCCATTCCAGGTCTCTCTCTTAAATTCAGCAGCATCCCAGCAAGCGAAGGATGTCAGGCTGAGCATCTCAAGTTAAGACAACCACGGTTCTGAGATGGAGCTGGAACAGAGAACACATGCAAAGCCGTAGATGCGAGCCTTCAGTTGAAAACAGCAGAGCTCGCTAAGCTGACTTTTTAAATATGGCACTCATTTAGGTGGCTGAACATGATGTGGAGTGATTTCACTTTTCAACATATTAGGCTGTACATGATAGCATATGTAGGTCATCACTGAAACTGTGATTCTACTAGGCATTAATCAGTGCCCACAGACCACTTTTAACCAATCAGGTTAATAGATTTTAAGCTTATTTCTTTATAACCTAAATTATACCATGGACATAAGTGAACAGCCAATTAAATTGTCAGACTGGCAGTTTACCACCATTGTAAATCCTCTGATAACCAATGGCTGTTGATGAGTATATAATCCTAATCATCTGCAGCATAGGAATAAATACAATAAAAATTAAAAAACAAAGCAACCTCTTTAAAAGTTGCATTTTATCATATTATATTGCATCAGGTTATCTGCTCTGTACTCTCACTGTAACAATTTCTTAAATGGAAACTTTGAAACAGAGCAGTTATGCTCAAATGTTTTCCTAGTACTAATACAATAAAAATAAGATAAAATACTTCCTAAACTGCATAACATGAAATCAGATGTACAGCAGTTCGGGCCTGGTTACTTACATTCCACTGTATAGAGTTGATAATCTCTTAAATAAATGAGAGCGTCATGAGATGTGATAAAATAGAGACCTTGAAACATCCATGCCAAAGCTTGAGAAAAAAGCAGATGTCTAACTAAACATGACAGTATAGCAGTTGAGGACTGGTTTAAGAAGTCTATCACCAGTTCCTTGGTAGGTTTTGAAGACTCCCTTTATATGGGGGTGACGAGATCAAGTCTCAGAATCGTAGTTTACCCAATGGAAGACCCACTTGTTCTTTCACATTTTTTTTCTTAACTGTAGATCTGTCATCATCTTCCACTTTTGTCCTCCCTCTGTTTGTCCCTCACTGAGTTTAGCCCCTTATATTTGGCTACATCCAATCTGAGGATCCAGGAGTCAGACAAAAATTGCCTAACTTGTTTAGATTCTCCTGAAATCACTTTGTCCCTGTCCTTAATGGATTCTACCAACCTGGCTAGCTTTGTGTCATCCATGAACTTAAGCAGCCTACTAGAGTGTCCAGTTTCAAGATTACTGATGAAGATGATGATGAGCAGTCGCCCCAGCAGCAGGTAAGGGATACAGAAGAGTATGCTTCTTCACTTGGAGTAGTGCCCATCCACCACCACCCTTTGCTTCTTGCCCAAGTCCGTTAGCAATCCAGCTTATGTGCCTCGTGTATACTGTACTGGTTTAATTTGTCCAGAAGCTATATGAACCATAGTATCAAAGGCCTTGCTGAATTCCAGAGAGACTAGATCCACAGCCTTGCCCTCAATCCATCTCCCTGGTAACCCCCTTGAAGAAGGTGATCAGGTTGGCGTGGCCTGATCTCACACTTATAAAGCCATGGTAAGAGGGGACAAGAACCTTGGCATCAAATTAGTGATTTAATATTCTGTCATTGATAATGGCCTTCAGAACCCTGCCCAGCACTGATGCAAGGCTGATCAGTTTGTAATTGCACTGATCTGATGTTACAGCCTTCTTTAAGTGATCATATTGTCCACTTTCCAGTCATTTGGCATATCGCCTGTCTGGATAGATTCCCTCTGGCACAACACATCTCTGGACATATTCCTGAAAGATTATTGCATGTGGCCCTGCCAGTTGTCCCTGTAACTCAGCTATGATCCTGGGGTGAATCTTGTCCAGACCTTTGGACTTATCTGGCTTGATATATAGGTCATTGGTGAGGCCGCACCTAGAATACTGTGCTCATTTCCAGAGTCCTCACCTAAGCAAGGACAGGAACAGGCTGGAGATGGTGCAATGCAGAGTAACCAAGATGATTCAGCTCCAACAGAGCAGATGTTATGAAGAAATCTCAAGGCACTGAACATTTACTCACTGGAGACCAGGTGAGAGAGAGAGGGAGGAAGGATTAGACAGAGACCTTCAAATTCCTGAAGGAATAAACAAAGTGAAGTGCAGGGAACTATTTAGCAGGTGTACAGAGTAACAAACCCAAAGTCATGAGTGGAAACTGTCAGGGGGAAGGTTTAAGAGGGATGTGAGAAAGTTTTATTTATGGAAGGAGTGGTGCAACCATAAAGCAGTCTGCCAGTGGAGGTGGCAGGCTCCAAGACTGTAAATGGTTTCATGTATAGCTGGGACAGAGTGAAGGATCTGGTGATTGCTCAGGTTCATATCATTAAGGAGGGAAGCAGAGAGGAAGACATGGAGGGATAAAACCCTTTATGGACAATAGGTCTCAGGGCAGATAGAGAACTCTGGGAAGACTAGATGGTCCTTTTGTCTTTTTCTGCAGTCATTGTCTATGTTTCCATGATGTTTACTGTGTAGTCAGCTACCAGAGCAAGAATAATGTTTCACTGTCTGTTTTGTGGCTACCCTTGATGTTTTTGCCCCCTCCCAATAAGCCCCTCCCCAACCAGGGGATCTCTGATACACTAATGCATAGATTCATAAATACATACATGCATATGTACTGTACATAGATACATAGACTCTGAGGGCAGTAAAAGGCTCTTGGCCCATCCAGTCTGGCCACCCTACCTAACTATTCTGCCTTGCCCTAGTTGCAATCCTATTTTTTTACTGTCCCATTTTTTGCTAACTAAACGCAGATGCCACTCCTATCCCTGCTGGAAGCTATTGATTAATATGGCCTGTACCATGTCTTCTGGTAGCTTAGTCCACTTCTCCAGGACCCTTTCTGTGAAGAAGTGCTTATGGGCTTTCTTTTGAACCCCCGCTAGCTTTAGTGAATTTTCTTGTCATCCCTCTGTTTAAACTCAAGGAGAGAGTTCCTTGGCAGGTACTTCTATGTCTCAAACATGTCACCCTTGCTCTCCTCTTTCTAGGGTGTACATGTGTAAGTCCTGCAGTCTCTGCTCATACTGTACATCATTTTCCCTATGCCATGGACCATCTTAGTTGTCCTGTGCTGTACCGCCTTCACCTTGTTTCAGTTATTCCTCAGGTGTAGGCTGCCAGTACATGTGCAGTATTCCAGGTGTGGCTGCTCCAGTGACATGTACTGTACAGTGGGAAGATCACCAGCCTTCTACTGTTTAGCCCTCTGCCTATGAATCCTTACATTCTGACTGGTTTGCTCCCCACCCAGTTGCAATGTGCAGATGTTTGTAGGGTCTCTAATATCATTACCCCTAAATCATTTTCTTACATAATGCTATTCACTACCACCCCACCCATTTGGTGTTGCACGTTTGGGTTCCTTTTCCCACTGTGCATTGCTTTACATTTTTTAGCATCAAAGTTCAGCTGCCAAATCTCTGACCAGCTCTCCAACCTGTCCAGATTCTCCTATAGTTCCCTTCTCCCATTCTCTGTGTCTATCCTTGCACAGGCCTTTGTGTCATCTGTGAAGAGGCAGCTTTTAGGTTTGATACCTTCACTTACATCACAGATTAATTTATTGAAGAGAACTGGTACTAGTGCCAAACCTTGAGATGAACACTAAAGTGAAGTGTTAGTTAAGTGTCTCAGCCTTTGCCTCTGGCACTCTTGCAGGTTCTTCACCCTCCCACACCCTGACGAAGAGGCATTGGAACCTTGAAGTGGTAAAAAAGAAATTCTGAAAAGCATTTTGGAAGCAGAATTGCCATTTGCACAAATTCTGCCAGTGGAATTCCATATTATGCTCAGTTCCCCACAGTACTTCTGAGGAGTCAAGTTAGAGTGAATTACAGTGGCATTGAAGTTTGAAAATCTAGGTGCAAATCTGGAGAATGCAAGGTCCCTTACGTGATAAGACATTTGGTTGTGGCTAGTAAGGCTTGCTCTTAGAATCTTAAGAAATAATTGCAATGGGAAGGAGTAAGGAGAGATGCCAGGAATACAGGGGACTGGCTACACCAGATATTATAAATTATACCACCCACTGTATAGTCCTGGAGAGATAAGGGGAGAGATTTGACACTGTGAGGCCAGGGCAAAGGGGCATTTATTGTTGTGTATAACATCTCAGTTTTGTTGCATGTAACATCTCAACTTCTTTTTTTCACTTTATCTTTTTATTGAAATTGAATACATAAGAAAGGACATAAACAGTAAGAGAATGTCCTTCATATGAAATACAAATGGGATCACTTAGAAAAAATAAGTACATTATGCAAGGTAAATACAATGAAAGACCTTATGAACACATTGACATGATAAAATTTAACATTAGCTATATTATAACAAGTGAATAAAGGGGTTACAGCCATTAAAGCATTGTGAATTCAAAAAAAAAGGAGGAGGGTAACCTAATACAGGATAAATGCTGAAACAAGCTAAGATAATGTATTCAATAAGTTACCAAAAGTGATACCTATGGGGATACCAAAAAAATATATACACAGTAGAGGAGGAGTAGAAATAAAGAAAGATATACAATGAGAGCTAGGGAAAAAGCAAGGAGAGAAGAGAGTAGAGATGAAAACAAGGAAAGATATATGTGTACAAACTAACCAGAGAGTCCCTAATCTAGAGCAAAATAAAAGAAAGAACTAGAAAAAAAACACTATTAAAGTTTAGATTCATTGAAAGCTAGTGGAATCAATAAATTTAAAGTAATGCTGCCAACACTGATCATATATATTGAGATAAATGGTCTAAAGAGGCATATTGAGAAAGGCTTTGAAGAGTGTCGGAAAAAGAGGGGATACGAGTGGATTTCCATTTCATAAGGATTAAACGCTTAACCAAAAGAAAAAGTATGTTTAGCCATCTAAAATGTGCATGTGAAAGGGAAAGGTTATTTGAGATAGAGATATCTAAAAGGAACAGTTTGGGATCAAAGGGAAGTTTTTGTCCTATAACTCTGGAAGCAAATAAATAAATTTTACGCCACAGCTTATTAATAGGAGCACATGTCCAGAGAATATGAAGTAGATCCCTGTTGGCTTGGTTACAGCACCAGCAGTTGTTATTGCTTAGAAAGCCCATTTGTTGAAGAACGGAGGGAGTCCTGTACCAGAGATGTAAAATCTTAATTTGTATTAAGGAACTGTGAGCATCTTTAAATGTGTTATGTGCAAGAAGCCAACGTTTACTCCACTGTGCATCTGAAATATTATAATTAAGGATAGTACTCCATTTATTTTTAGCTGATATGGACTGATCAGGAAGACTGTCGATAATGTCTTTATAAATAGAGCTGCTTGGTTTTGCAGATAGATTAATCCAATGTGAAACTTATGGGTCTAACAGAGTATGCTTAAACACATAATTAGAGATGGAATTATAAGCAGATCGAATTTGTAAGAACTTCCAAAAGTGCTGTTTAGGGAGCTGCCATGTAATCTGCAAATCTGAAAATGCTCTAAGAGTGAGCAAGTTCTGATCTAAGATATCTCCAAGAAAATAAATGCCTTTATTCTTCCACGTATGACAGAAGATCGAGTGATTTTCTAAAGTGAGCATTGGGTTACCCCATAAGGGAGCACATAACCAAGGTTTTGGATTAGATTTCAGAAATTTGTGGATTAACTTCCAATAGAAAACAGAGGATGATATTGTTGGGTGAGATTTTAATTTAGAGGAGAGGGGATTGTAGATAAAGGAATTAAGAACTCCTCCAGGGGACAGTATGGATTCCATTGAAATCCAAAGTGGAGAATGAGAAGAGGGTTTCTGAAACCACTTAATGGTTTGTGCGCTGCGAAAGGCCCAAAGATAGCCTTTGAACCAGGGAAGTCTAAATCCGCCTTTTTTCCAATGTGATCAAAGTTTGTTGCAATTAAATCTAGGGGGTTTTCCCTCTCATATAAAATTGCCTACTAATTTATCAATTTTAGTGACAAAGAAGGATGGTAAAATTAAGAGGATATTAGCCATGAGGTAAAACATTTGGGGTGATATGGACATCTTAATGGCTGCAATTTTCCCTGTTAGGGAAAGATTAAGAAGCTTCCAACTATCCAGAATTGTTCTGATATTATCTAATAAGGTATTAAGGTTAATATCCCATATTTTCTTTAGATTACTTGATATTTTAATTCCCAAATACAATATACCTTGAGGCGACCAACGAAATCCGAGAGGTAGACCCATAAAAGCCTTGCAATGGTCATTAAGAGGCATCATTTCTGATTTACCATAGTTTAAAGCAAGGCCAGAAATGGTTGTGAATTTGTTAAGCAAATCAGCCAGTAGGCGTCCAGCTTCGTACAGGTTTTCAAGTAGTATTAAGAGGTTATTGGCATAGGAAAGAGAGACATATCTTGAATTTCCTACAGGAATGTGATTAATGCCATCAGATTGGTGTAAACAGGCAGTCAAGGGTTCCATGGCTAAAATAAACAAGGAGGGTGATAAGGGACAATGTTGCCTTGTTCCTTTTGCCAATTGAAAATGGGAAGAAAGGGTGGAATTAGTAAGCACTCTAGCAGTAGGGCAGTTATATAGTAGTTTGATCCAGGAGCAAAAGGTGTAAGGAAGGCCGAAATGAGATAACACTTGGTAGAGATAGTCCCAGTTTAAAGAGTCAAAAGCCTTCTCTAAATCAATTGCTATGGCTGCCGTAGGAGATCTGAGTGATTTAGCTTTGTAAATAAGGTTGAATAGGGAACGTAAGTGATCAGATCCAGATCTATGTTTAATGAAACCGGCTTGCAAACAATGAGTCAATTTGGGAATTAAGTGTTCAAGTCGGGAGGTTAATAGTTTAGCAAACATTTTCCAATCTGTGTTTAACAAAGAAATTGGCCTATAACTGGTGGGATGTGTGAGGTCTTTATCCTTCTTAGGAATTAGGGTTATGTTCGCTTCACTACAAGATGGGAGAAATTTACCAGTGACAGAAGCTTCTCGATAAACATTATAAAGAAGGGGGCATAACGTATCAGAAAGCAGTTTATAGAAATCAACAGGGAATCCATCACTTCCCGGAGCTTTGCTAGACTTCTGAGAGGACAGAGCTTTCTGGATTTCTTGAAGTGAGAAGGGTTCATCTAAAAGATTTGCTTCATGTAAGAAAAGATGGGGAAGATGTAAAGATTTAAGAAATTGTTGAATTAGTGTGGAAGATGGAGGATTTGTATTAGAATATACAGTAGTTTTTGGTAAAAAGTTTTCATAATAAGATTTATGGATGTATTGTCAGAATGAATTGTACCTTGTTCGTCTTTAAGACTTAAAATATGTCATTCCATCTGTTGTGTTTTGAGCTGGTAGGAGAGGAGTTTTCCATTTTTATCTCCATGCTCTCAGAACTTATGCTTAAGTTTAAAAAGAGACAATTAAGTTTTACGGGAAATCAATTTGTTTATTTTGATTCTGAGTTGAAGGATTTCAAGGTGTAATTGAGAGTCAGGATGATGTTTGTTAGATGAAAAATATAGTTTCTCTTTGGCCTTGAGATTTTTTTCCATATTGGCTAATTGTTGCTCTCGTACACTTTTCCTATATGCAGCGAAGCTGATAATCTTCCCTTGGATTGTAGCTTTAAAAGCTTCCCATACATTAGACATAGAGGATTCAGTGGGTGTATTGTGTAAGAGAAAGTCCTGAATTTGTGTTTTAATCATAGGTAAAAAATCAGGATCCTTGAGAAGGAGAGGGTCTAGTCGTCAGAAGGTAGATTTGGGTACTGATGGGCCCCAAAGAAGCTGCAATTTAACTGGGGAGTGGTCCGGAATTATAATAGGAGAAATGGATGAATCAATAGTTTTTTTCCACTATAGCAGGAGAATCTAACCAGCTGTCAGTTCTACTGTATGTTTTATGTAGGGGGGAATAAAAAGAAAAATCTCGATCCCTTGGGTGAAGAAGGCACCACACATCGGCTAGTCCAATGTCCTGCATGAGAAAAGAAAGGGCCTTAATACTTCTGGGATGGGCATCTAAAGTGGGGCTACTTCTATCAATACTGGATTCTAAGGTTAAGTTAAGGTCCCCTCCAAGAATAACTGGAGTATAATCCATATTAAAGGATATAATTTGTTGAGCTAAGTTGCGATAAAACTCAGGGAAATCAGAATTGGGAGCATAGACATTAACTAACAGGAGAGGACCAGAATTAGTTTTTAATTTAGCCATTACCCAACTACCTTCTTTGTCACAAAGGGAGTCTATAAGGTACCATTTAAGATTCTTATGTATAAGAATGGTGACTCCTCTTTTTTGTGAAGTGTAGGATGATTCGTAGATCTGACTGACCCAATATTTCTTAAGTCGGTGAGCATCCTCTGCTAATAATTTTGTTTCTTGAAGGAAAGCAATTTGTGCTTTATATTTTTGTAGCTGTGAAAGGATTTGCTTTCACTTACAAGGAGAGTTAAGTCCCTTCACATTCCATGTGTACAAAAGTATGTCACTCATAATATTACATAGAAACATAGACTTTGACGGCAGATAAGGACGGCTTGGCCCACCTAGTCTGCCCATTTCCCTACCTGGAGAATAAGCTGCAGATCCTATTTAACCAACAGCCTATTTCTTCCTACTCCCCACAAAAATTGCCTTATGTCTGTCCCATGCATTCTTGAATTCTCCCACAGTTTTAGACCCCACAACCTCCTCAGGAAGGCTGTTCCATGCATCCACCCTCTCTGTGAAAAATACTTCCTCACATTGCCCCTGAGCGTCCCCCTCTATCTTGAATTGTGTCCCTTGTTCTTGCACATCTCTTTTCAGAAAGATGCTACCCTCTTGGACTTTGTTGATTCCACTGAGGTACTAAATGTTTCTATCATGCCCCCTCCCTCCTTTCCTCAAGGGTATACATATTAAGCTCCTTTAGTCTCTCCTCGTGTAGCTTCTCTTGCAGACCCTGCACCATTTTAGCTGCCCTCCCTGAACTGCCTCCATCCTGTCTATATCCTTGCGGAGATGGGGTCTCCAGAACTGGATGCAGTACTCAGATTGGGTCTCACCAACTGTCTGTACAGGGGATAACAACTTCTGTTTTCTGCTGGTGATACCTCTCCCTATACATCCAGTATCCCCAGCCCTCCCTACTGCCTTCTCACATTGCTTGCCAACCTTAAGGTCATCTGATATGATTACTCCCCAGGTCCCTTTCCATTTTTGTTCTTGTTACTACCTCCCCGTTGTGTAATCTTCCCTGGGTTTTGTTTCCCATGTGCATTACTTTGCACTTCTTTGCATTGAATCAAGCTGCCATACTTTGACCATTCCTCCAACCTTGTCAAGTCCCTTCTCATCCTTTCCATGCCTCCTTGTGTATCAACCCTGTTGCAGATCTTTGTGTCATCTGCAAAGAGGCATCGTTCCTTCAGTCCCTCTGCAATGTCACTTATAAAGACATTAAAAGGACTGGACCAGTACTGAACCCTGCGGCACCCACTAGTAACCCCTCTTTCTTCAGAGTGGACTCCATTTACAATTACCTTCTGTGTCCTGTTGTTCAGCCAATGTTTTACCAGGCTACCACCCTGGGACCTCCCCAGGCTGGTTAATTTGACTATTAATCTTTTGTGTAGGACTGTGTCAAATGCCTTGCTAAAATCTAGGTAGGCCATGTCCACAGCCCCTCCCTGGTCTACTACTTTGGTCACCCAGTCAAAGAAATCAATTAGATTTGTCTGACATGACCTTTCCTCTGTGAACCCATGCTGTCTTGGGTCCTGTGCCCCACTGGCCTCTAGGTACTCGAAAATTCTTTCCTTCAGAAGTGATTCCATCACTTTCCCTACCACAGAGGTCAAACTGACAGGTCTGTAGTTTCCTGCCTCTGTCTTGGTCCCACTTTTGTGAAGGGGGAATCACATCTGCCTTCTTCCAGTCCTCAGGTACCACAACATCCTCCCATGATTAAAATGGGTAGTCAGTGGTGTCACTAGTTCTCTGCTTAATTCTTTTAGAATTCTGAGGTGAATTCCATCAGGCCCCATTGCTTTGTCCACCTCCAGTTTTAGGAGTTCTTTCAGAACCCTTTCTTCTGTGAAAGGACTTGGATTGACCCCCCTCTTCAGAGTTCTTCTGTTAATTGGATTAGGCACCTCCCCCCACTTCCTCTTTTGTGAATACTGAACAGAAGTATTCATTCAGTATCCCTGCTTTTTCACTGTCACTCTCTGCCCACCCACCATCCATTCTATTCAGCCTCACTATCCCTCCCTTTGTCTTTCTATACTCCCTGATATACCTTTAAAAGGTTTTATCCCCCTTCTTAACTGAGTTAGCTATCTTTTCCTCAGTTTGTGCCTTTGCTATTCTGACTGCCCTCCTGCTTTCTTCTGCCTTAACTGGTACAGTTCTCTGTCCTGCTCCTTCTGTGTTTCCTATATTGGGGGAATAGTCACAGGAGTGGGAAGGGACATGAAATTAAAGCAGAGGATGGTCCAAATAAAAATTCAGAGAATATATATATAAGGAGGGTGGCAGGCACACATAAGCTAGAAAAAATAATATTTATAAAGCATAGGTGGCCCAGATATCTTCCTAAGATAAGAATAGAAAGGAGAAGTGAGAATAGTCATTAATAACAACAGTATCAATAATACATTGATTAACATAGTGAGACTTTGGAGAGAGAAAAGTGACATTAATTATTAACACAGTATCTAACCAACTAACAACAGCAAGGAGTTTCTAGGGAGTGGGGGGAGATAAGAGTCAGCAAACAGTGCCAAAGACTCTCTCACCACACACCAGGGCGTCAGAGCAACAGGAACGACCTAAATGGACCAACAAAGGAAGTGTTGGTCAAGTTTAAAGTCTGAAACAATAAGTACAATACAGTTATAACAATTATGCTAATGAGGCTTTAACAAGAATTAGTTATATCAAACATAGCAAGGAACCTAAACAGAAAAAAAAACTGCTTAATGCTAAGAGCTTATATGATGAAGGTGAAGGAAATCACCAGATTGTACTATTAAACTAATAGTGCTAATGTTAATAGGAGTGTTAGCTTATTACAGCGAAGGCCTGTAACAGTTATGTGGAAGATCAGTATTACATAAGGGAAAGGATATCAGGAGTACTTAAAAAAAAAAGGGGGTGTAGTACTACACTTAGTCGGATCCTGTATAGGGGTCCTAGACAAATGTCGCAGTGTGATATGCAGTAAAACAAAAACTTCAGGGTGGACACTTGTAAATAGTATATTAATAAATGAAAAGATGTAGTATCCCATGCTATAAGCCAAATATAAGTGGATGAATTTAGGAGGAGCGCCGACTTCAGTAATGGCTGATAAACAATGGGAAATCTGTCAGAAGACTAAATCTCCCTACTCAAAAATTACCTATATAAAAAGATTGAAGGAGTGACTAGGTCTAAATAATAGGCCCAGTGAGCCCCAATCAGAAAAAAGCATGACAAAGGTCTTATTGTATTATAGGCTTCAAGTATATAGACTACATAAGAAGACTAGTAAATAGATGTCCATTGTGCCAATATACCGAAAACAGCAAGCAATAATCATGTAGATATGTGTATAAATGTAAGTTTGGCTCTTTTTTTTTTATTAATTTATTTTACTATATTAATATACATGACATGTTATAAAATTCCCATGTTACTGTAATATAGCAGAAGGGCAAACTAATAGGATGGATATAAATGATAGGAAGTATCAAAACATCCTGAAGTAGTTGGTTCAACATTTACTAGATGTAAAGAAAGTGCAGTAACATATCACCAAAAATAGAAGTCGTTGTTTTTTTAAAAGAAAAACATAATAAAAATAGGATCCTGTTAATTAAATGAGCCACAGAATGTATATTGTAGCACCTAATAGTAATTAAATCTGACCACAATGTACAGTATTTCAATTTCATAACCTGCTGGGAGCGATAGTATTAGGAATATGAATACTGAACCACACTAACAGGATACCAACAGAAAAAAAACAAAAAAAGGTACTAGTGCATCTCAACTTCTAAGGTTGGATTTGGATGAGTTACAGAAGATCGATGCACCACACCTAAGTTTTGGTAGTAAAACCCCATGAGCAATAGCAAGGTATGCACTGGAAGTAGGATTGCTCATAACCCTATAAGAAAGACCCAGATGCCAGAGATATGAGAGGAAAAATCAAGAGAAGGATCCAAAATAGCATTTTGCTGCTTCAGGACTGTTAACTCTTTTTAGTTTTTTTTTAAGTATTGTTATACCCACTCATCACTTGGCAGTTCCTTTTAAAGGACCACTGCAAGCATGAAGTACTGTGTTGTAAGGTCACTACATGATGTACATTATTAAATTTCTCTAGAAAAAATAATTCCAGCTCTCTACCGTCTCCACCCCAGTGAATTATGTAATAACCTCATCCTCCACCCCACCCCCACCACACACACACACACACACACACACACACACACACACACACACACACACACACAGATGCACACATGGACACAGTCATTAAAATACAAATGTCTTCAGAGCCTTCAATCAATCCCTTCCTTTTCCTGTCCCTCCCTCAATCAGCTGCAAATGTAATTTTCAAATCAGCATTATTTAGGAGCAAAGATCACAGACTGCTCATATGTTGCAAGCACGCATCATCAGCCAACTGGTAAATGTGAGCATCCTGGCTTTTTTTCAATTTTGAGTTTATTTGCAAATGTGCCAGAGCTGTTTCTTTCACCTGCCCATGTACACTCACAGCATGTGGCTATGTTCTCCTTCAGTGCATTCAGCTTGTCTTGGCTATGTGAAGCGGGAACTGGGGAATGCTTTGCAAACCAAAACCTGTGCAGTCATTGGGAACTGAACAGAACCAGTTCTAACAAAAACAAAAGAATCTCTTAGTACCCAAGTTCTAAAATTCAGAACAAAAAAAAACCTTCTTTAAAAACACTGTGTGATTTAAAATGCCATTTATTAATATATCTGATTAGCATATAAAGAGCTTATGCACGTTCTTTTTTCTCTTTTGCTAATTAGAAGATGTTCTACCTTACAAAATAGTTGGTGTGATGTGTGGAACAGCACACTACCTGGAGGCTGATGTATTTAGTTATGTTCCTCTTAATACTTCACCAAGAAGAGCCAATCACCTGCTGCTAGATTGATCACTTGTTATGTCACAATCAGTTAAGTTACTATGCTGATGAGTTATGAAGAGGAAGAGAACTAGATATGTCCATCTTCAGATAAAACACTGCTCTTTATGTCATGATTTATACTATCAGGTGGAAAACATTCTAATGTGCAAATGGAAAAAATATTCTTCTGAAATAAAAGGTAGCAGCTAGTTTCTTTTTAAGCAGTAGGGCAAGACCAGGGTTATGTTAATTTTTTGTAAGGGGTTGATCCACAAAGAGATCTGCACCTACAGAGGGGTGCCTACATGAGCTAGGAGTGCTCAGAGGTCCCACACTGCATGCCAGAAAACTCCACACATTCTCAGCTCTGGCTGCTTACCCTCAACACATCCGATCACTGGCCACCAGTGCAGGGTGAGCACAGGGCTGGGGTTCTGCACCTGATCCCTGGCTGTGCAAACAGCTATGTGTGCAGCTGGGGTGGGGGAGGTAAGGAGGCAGGGTTATGTCTATACCAGATCCAGGATACACCAGCAGAGTTGTGTAAAGCCAGCAGAGGGGGCAGATGCTACCTGACCTGATGGGCTGCCATAGCACCTATGCTGCCTCCTCCACCTGGCTGCACTGACCAATACTGGTCCTGATTAGCCCTCTTGTCTCCAGCCCCCAGCCCTAAGGGTCTCTGTGTAGGGTTGTTGGCATACTCAGCATTAGCCTGTATTCTTAACTATAGTGCATGATGCACAGTGGGGATATGGCAGTCTGTGGACAACTGACATAGACTGCCATTTCTCATGGCTCTCTGTGTGGCATTGGGTATCCACTACAGTGCTGACCTGGGCATTTGATTAGATGCCCAGCATCCCAGATAGCACCACCCTGATGCCAACCCCAAGCACATGCATGGGGCTCAGTACATGTGGGGGGGTGGGGCTGTGGATCATGTTCTTCCCTGTGTGGCATCAGGTTGCCATTAATCACCCTCAAGTGGGACAGAACATCAGGACAGTGGTACTGGTACGCCTCAAGATGCTGGTGACCCAGGGTCAGAAATGAGCCCAAGTCACTGGAGGACTGGTTGAAGGGGAAGGATCAAGCATAAAAGAGGATGCTCTTCTCCTGGATGGGTGGATCCTAGTACCCACTGCAACATGGCCACTGTGGGAGGGTGAATGCTGACTGACATTGATGGGTGGAGCCACGTGTCAGCCTGTGCATGTGTGTCTTGAATCTATGTGATCGGTGTCCTTAGGAGATGGTGAGAAACAAAAAAATGCATTGCAGGAATGCAGAATGAAGCCCCTGGCATTCTTGAGCCCTGATGCACTGACTGTCCTGTCTCCTGGAGCCATTTATTTCCAGGGGAGTCTGGCCAGCTCCCAACTAACTCCACCCTGAAAGAGAAAGTTTGAGGTAGGAGGAGACAGAAAAGTGACAGGAAAGTTGTAGATGGTGCTGGAAGGTCACCACATAAGAGAGCAGGGGGCTGACATGGTGAAGGGGAAAAGTGAGAATGTAAAAAAAGGAAAAAATTGCCTTCTAGTTGTGTAACGTGGCATGAAGCATACGTGAGTTCTACATGGCTGCAGAGGGGATAAACTTAACATTAACTTAAAGAGCAACTGACACCACTTCTGCTACATTGCAGAATTAGAACAAGCATACCCCCAGTAAATCTCATACCAAAAACTAGATTTCTACATTACTTCATTTTAAAGATATGAGCTATTTTGTAACCCTGATTTCACTACCTGTTCAAAAAAGCCTGCATCAGTGAAGAGCTGCTGCTGATGTCATCTCAGGAACTCACAGTCTAGTACTCCCAGTCAGCAAGCTTATAGGACATGTGCCTCCAAAGTTAATAAGGATCATGTGCAATGGTTTTCACAAGTAAAACAGGCAGTACCATTCAATAAACATTGCTTTAAAAACTATGCATGTTTCAGGTTTTGTAACAAAGCTGACAATATATTTGAGGGTGCCTTTTTGTTGAGGTCCTTTTTTCCAGGGTTGCTGGATGCTGGGTCATAGCACACAGTTGTTAGGTTTGCAGACTGAATAAGTTTCTGATGTGGTGAAAGGCTGAGATCATTCACACCTATCATTCAATGGAGGCAATTTCTAAGGATGGCACTTTAAAACAATTATTCCATTCCTTGTCAGTGGGGGTGGGAGAGGTAATGCTGTTTTGAAACCTTATTAGGAGTTTCTACTTTAGCCAGCTCACTGTTTTCACAGGAAATTAAACAATAAATACAATGAAATAAACAGTGTTTTGGCTAGTATATCAAAACTAAAACATTGGTAAAGGAACATTACGTTTACATGCAAGAGACTAACATGGCAAAAGTAACTATAGCTAGGGAAGGAGCAGGAGGGGGCATCATTCAGTTTGAACTGGAATTTGATGGAGAAAAGAGATTAGGGGAGGTGGAAGGTGGGAGGGAGATGTTCCAGATGGAGGGAAGACGTGAGGAGAAAGCATATCAACCAGTAGCAGAGCTGGAGTGTGGAATGTGGAAACTACCAGAGTGAAAGTCACAAGAGAAAAAAAAATAAGAGGCAAAGGAATAGGGAAGAGAAGAGATAGGGACAAAAGAGTCATATCAGTACTTAGAAACTAAGGGTTACCCAGTGTAAGAGGCGATGGAGGAAAGGGGAAGGATAGAAAGGGAAATGCAAAGGTGCAGGATGAGTACCTGGAGGAGCATTAGCAGCAAACAGCAGAAGGCATTACAGAGGATGTCTAGCCTGGTAATGGAGGATGAAGCAATGCAATAAATCACATCAGCATAGCCAAACATGGGGAGCACCATCTTAGTAATCAGCTCATGGTGAACTAGGAATGAGAGGCAATATTTGTTGCAGTAGAAGGCACCAAATTTGGGGCAGATCTTGCTGTGCATGAGTCAATATGGATAGAAGTCAGCAAGCACACCAAGATATTTGAAACAGGGACAATCTCAATGGGAGTGCCATCCAAGGTGGAGAAATGGGAGGCAGTGAGCCTGAAAGCATTGGGCTGGTGCCAAAGGTCATAGACACAGTTTTATTTGTGGTATGCATAACATGCTTGGAGTGGAAAAAGTGGTGGACATTGTTAAGTCATGCTGTTGTGATGATTTGAAGGTTGAGACTGAGGCACCCAAGACAAAGAGTATAGTTTCATTTGCATACATGTGAATATGAGAGTCAACACAGATGGATGTGAGGTCATTGAGAAAAATGGAGAATAAGATGGGACCCAAGATGGAGCCCTGCAGGACTCTAGACTGAATGGGAGTGGAGGGACAAGGCATTGCAGACCCACACTGAATGGGGATGGCTTGAGAGGTAGTATCTGAACCAATCAACTGCTGGTACAGAAAGGCTGTGAATTCAACTTCTCCAGAAGGAGGGAGTGAGCTAGATCAATGAAGATGGAAACAGTAATGTGCCTCCAGTTCATCCCAATGAGGATGGAGTCAGTTACATGCAGTAGGGGGGATACCAGCGAGTGGTTCGTTCAAAGCCACTTTTCACAAGGGTCTAAAAACACACCTCTATGTGCAGCACCAATGTAACTACTAGTTGTTGTATGTACTGTAGTTCTAGCACTTGCTCCCTAACGATCTACTGTACTCAACTTCTCCAAATGTTTAGTCTAGCCCTACCCTATGAAGTTGCTCAGTCCTGCTTGTCTCCAGTGTATGAATGTAACCTGCTATAAATAACAAATGTTTACTGATTGTCACTGTTATGAATTTACTGTACCTTTCAACTGTATTCTCCTTCTGTACCACTTACTATGATAGGTGCTCTACCTACATGTAACTAATTCTGGGTCACCTCTAAAAAAGGGACCTCTGGTTCCAGTGTGCCTACCCAGTTACCAAAATGAAATAAATAAATAAAGCCAGGCTGGAAAGGATAGATGGAATTAGTGGAGTTGAGAAGTCAGAGAAGTCAGAGAGCTCAAAGTAGGCTATGTTTTCTTTTAATTTCACATGGGTAGGAAGACAAGAGATAGGACAGTAATTTTGTGATTACAGCACAAAAACAAGTGCTTTACACACCTGTGAAGTGTCATTCTCCCACAATTATGAACACCTAAGACTGCCTTATGGCAATTATAAAATGGATTTCCTGGTTTTAATGTTTGAATCGTCAAAGGTTCAGAAAATTAAGCTTTCCAGACCTGTGTCTGTTTTGCTGGATTAATGCACAGTCATGTGATCCATGTTCACCATTCACTGCACAGGATTTGGCCAACCCATATTAAAATAGCTCTTTAAACAATATGGATCAATACACTGTAGTTGTCTTTTATTAGTAGAATATGGGCCTTGTGGGTGAGTTGTGCCCAAGGCATAGCAAGAGCACCAATTCCGTACAAGTCTTTTTTCTAAAGAACCAATATGGAGGTCCCATGTATAAATGTTTTTCATTTGTTTGTTGCTTACATGTATATAGTCATATCTGTATTTTAATATCTAAGATTTGTCAGTAACTATGCTGGAGTCACATCTGGAAATGGGATTTTTGTTCCAGCATGATTTGTAGATAACTACATGAACAAATAAACAAAAGTTTGAACAATCGAAGATACAAACACATGAAAGGGCAAGCAGAAGAAGGCCAAATTGGTCTATTGAGTCTGCTCATTAGTAATGCAGTGTCCCTGGCTAACAGCATTGACCCTGCCCCGCATCCCCTGTCAACCTTTCTTTCATGTCAAAAGAATTTTAAAATTGCACATTTGTAAAATCAGCATTTGTTCATCCTTTGCCCCAGCTGTGATAAAATAAATTTCAAGCATAGCAATGATTTTCTTTTCCCGTGTAATCCTGCAAGCCAAGATTTTTGTATTGCCAGTTTGTCACAAGTCATCCTACTAGTTTAAAATTGTCCTTTTCTTCTTCTTTTCTTTTACCTCACTTCCTATAAATAAAGATTGCCCTGAGTTTATAAGGACTAAATGAATTATAAATTGCAAAAGTGATAATATGTAAAATATGACACTAAAGGAACCCCTTCCCCCTAATCATATCTTGACCTCCTAGTCTTAAATGTGACCTCCCTTAGCAGTGGGAGTTAGATTGGTTAATTATAATTTGTTGTGTTTGAGATCTTTCAAATGTGATATAATTGAGATTTTGAATTTATAAGAATACTCTACTGTTCTTTGTCTCCATTTAATTTAAAAGGGAAAACTTATCCATTTTTAGAGATCTTGCTCCAATAATACAATTTTTTGTATAAACTATAAATTAATATTTGAAATTAGAATGCAAATACATTAACATAGGAAGCTTGTGCTCATTATATATTTGTTCAAGAACTGTTTTGTGAAGTGTTTTACCTGTTTTGTATTTTTGCACTATTTCATATAGGGTGGTATACCACTTTAAATATGTTTGGATAAATTACATCTCTGGTTGATGTGTATTCAGATAAGACCTGGATTGCAGGCCGAAGCACTGGGGAAGCGGTCTTGTGCTAAACACCTTGTAAATAAATGTGGCAATTTTGTCTTTAAAATTATTTCTCCTGAGCGCTGAGCAGTTTTTTCTTTTTTTTTCTGTGGAGCAGCTGGCAAGCTCTTGGCCCATGTACCACCGCTCCTGAGTGCATGCTTTACTTTACATAAAATCTTTCTTTCATAACTCCCCAGGCATACGAGATATTTAATACTTTTACAAACCTCCCAACAGTGTTTTTGAATTAAAATAATTTTAAAATTACATTATTTCTGCTAAATTGCATTATTTTAACTTAGAAACTATCGTGGAGCTGCACATATGAAAGTTGTGCCCTGGAATTCTGTTTACCCTAGCAGTCCATTACCAGTGGATAAGGACTGTTAGTTAACCAATCTGAATGCAAGTTTCTAAGGTCAGGGTCCCATGAGGTTTATAAATGTGAATTACTAGATTTGAAACAGGGTTTGAAGAAAAGCCAGTAACAACAAAATGCTACTCCAAGTACTTGACAGTACACAAGAAAAAAAGGATGCAGTGTAGTGCTCACAGACTCAGGCAGCAACATCACAATGCAAGATCCTTTCAAACCCATTTTGAGTGCTAATTAGGATTAGAACTGAGGCTTCACACATTTTTCACAAAATGTGCCAAATCTTTATGAAACCACACACACTTTGCAAAACACAGATCCAATTTAAAAAGTGCAACTTTTGGGCAATGAGCTGAAGATCAGAGTGAGGGATGTCATTAATGCTAACAGAAAGCAAACATCAACAAAGGACAAATAACATTATACAAATTGTTAACTTACTACTAATTTACATTTAAAAATGTGAAACAGTGTTTTTATAGAGAGGGTCTATTTAGTTCTATTTTTTAAGAAGCAGCCAGGCAGGTTCCAGAAGGTTTTTGTTTTTTTTAACTGACTCAGACCATATCCCTTATAAATAGTTCCAGTCTCTATAAAATATTCTTTCCCATGTTTTGGAATCAGTGAAGTTAGGAAAGCAGGGAGCATACATAAACATGTTATTGACCACACTGTTTAGTAACCTGCTGTGGCCCCACCACCCCCATCCCACTGTTTCATGCCAGTGGCTCAGCAGTGCCATTGTCTCCCAGTGCTGACTGTCCCTCACCTGTCACCAGTGCCAAATTCCTCTTGGGCTTTTTTTTAATGGGGAGATTGTTTCTGCTTCAACGTTTTAGAGATGACAAGGTTCCAAGATGATTGCATATTTAGAACTGGGTTTACCCATCCCTAGTCTAGACTGCACTTTTCCACACTGCACAGTCTGCCTAAGGATGTTATTTTCCATTGCTGTCAATACCACCATGTGGAAGCATGGCCTTTTCTAGATCTCATTAATCCCAGCCTGTGAACAAGACTGCAGTCCTAAATAACATCTATCCCTCGTCTTTCAGTGACTAAGTTCAATACTTCATGAGCACATATAGCTACATGCAGGCATGCATGCTCATCTGCACACACTTACATGCACTTATATACATGCTGATCTGTAGACATAATATACATGCATACACACAGGTGCACATGAACACAGACACAGCCAAACAGACACCATAATATACAGGCATGTACACAGTTATATACACTCGCATACTTGCATGTACTCACATACATACACAGGAGTACATGCACATATGTACACATGCACACACATACATATAATAATAATCTTTTTATTTATTAAGCACAATTCACAATGTACCAAAGCACTATACAAAAATAAAATAAACTATTTGAAAGCAATAAAAAATTAAGCATATAAAAAACTCACCTCCCCTCAACTTAAATTAAGACCTATCAGAATACTTAGGGTTTAAGATTCTTGCTAATCATCTGTTAAAATACTTCAGGGAAAGGCAAGTCTAAAAGATGTGTTTAAAGCTGTTTTAAGCTCTCCACTGTCAGGTACTCTGCATGTATAAGGTAGAGAATTCCACAGGATGGGGCAGCAAATGCAAACGCCTAAGCTCCAGAAGTTTTAGTCTTACCCTGAAATCTCCAGCAATCCCTCATCGCTGAGCCGAGGTAGTCGGAGGGACAATAGGATTCAGAAGATCTTGCAGATAACTCAGACCTTTCCTGTGTAGGGCTTTATAAGTCAGCAAGCCAACTTTGAAGGTGATCCGCCACTGAACTGGCAGCCACTGCAGATCACGCAGCACAGGTGAAATATGACTGGATCGAGCTGACCCAGACAATAACCTGGCCACAGCATTCTGCACCAGCTGCAAGCAGCAGATCAACCCCCAGGAAGCCCTTGGTACAGGGAGTTACAGTAGTCAAGGCATGAGGTCGCAAATGTGTGGACCAAAGTTGGAAGGTCACTGGACAGAACAAGGTGCTTAATCTAGGTGATGTTCCTTAGATGGTAAAAAGAGGACTTGACCACAGCTGATACTTCTGAACAAAGCAACAGCTCATCGTCATGTATCACCCCAGATTCTACACCCATTCAGAGATCAGCAACTGGGAGCCCTCAAGCCAAAGCCCAAAGGGGCATCCCACCACTAACACCTCTATCCAGTGACCTGGTTCCACCACCAACACCTCAGTCTTATCAGAATTTAGCTTTAACAAGCTGGTATTCATCCAGTCTTGGATTTCTGTTAGCAGTTGATAAACACTGAGAGTGCACTATCCTGATAAGGCACAAAGGACAGGTAGAGCTGAGTATCATCTGCATAGCAGTGAAAACTCAGCCCATACCATCTCACAATGTCTCCTAATGGCAGCATATACACCACGAACATGGTGGACAGCACAAACCTCACGGGACCCCACGTGGCATAGGGAATGAATTAGAGGAACAAGTCCCCAATACCACTCTCTGTGACCTGCCACTGTGGAAGGAATGAAACCATCTGAGAACTGTCCCAGACAGGCCACAAATGATCCACAGGCACTCGAGCAACACCCCATGGTCCACGGTATCAAAGACTGAAGAGAGATCTAGAAGCACCAAGATGGAGGGGCTCTTCTGATCTCTTGCAATCAGGAGATCATTGAGCATCCAAACGAGAGCAGTCTCTGTGCAATGTCTCTTATGAAATACAGACTGGAGAGGATCATAGATATCATGGATGGTAAGATGGTTCTCCAGCTGTAGCGCAACAACTTTCTCAATAACCTTCCCTACAAAAGGAAGGTGAGAGACTGGCCTGTAGTTTATAGGATAATCAAGTAAGAGAAGATTTCTTGAGAAGGGTGTTACCACTGCCTCTTTCAGGAAGTTAGAAACTCACCCATCTCAAGTGAACACCATTAGTTCTGCTAGAACCAGGCCGATGACATCCACACACTCTACTAAAAGGCGGGTAGGGCCAGGATCTAAACTGCAGCTAGTTGGCCGCATGCCTCGGAGAGTCTGCATGATATCCATGATCTACGGCCGGTCAAACTCCATCCAACAAAACTGATATGCATTATAATAAACATACATACATGCACATATGCCTACATGCACTTAAGCACATGCAGACACATGCATGGACACACTTGTACCTATGCATATATATACACAGATGCAGACACATTCCTGCACATAATACACAAGCATATACACTTATGTACACATGCACACACATACAAGCACCATGATACAAATACATATACACACCCACATGAACACATACTACACTTCAATGCAAACATGCCACTTGCATACAATTACACATGCACACATGAATACATATAATACATGCATACTACACACATGCACTCAGGCACACACAGCCATGCACTATAATATACATGCATATACACACACAACACACACATGCACACACACCTGCATGAACTGATACACAAATACTTGCACACAGTCATGCACATAATACACATGCATGAACACATGTACGCACACATTTACAGACACATCCGTGCACATAATACACATGCATGCACACACATATACATATATACACACATGTATACACACACTTGCATGTGCTCACACACACACACACACATATGCAGACATATTTCTGCACATAATACACATGCATACTCACCAATGTACACATGTACACACAGACATGCATCGTGATACACATGCATATACACTCACATGAACACATTCATTCACTTGTATGCACACTCACACATTCATGGTTCCACCATGTTGATTCAACATCAGTACTGTCATTCGACATCACAGAAACAACAAAATACCAATGGCAACCTTGTCCCCGTCAATTGTGCAGCTCAACTGCCATTGCGGGAAAGCACTGGGGCACCCCCCACCATGGGGGGCTTCACCCCCCCCAAAAAAATAATATAATCACCTCCAGGTCAGAGGTGTAGCAGGGAAACAGTGCAACACCCCTGGGGCAGCATGACAGCGGGTGCTACAAAATCCTCATTGATGGAATGACTGTCGAACAGGTTGTGGCACACACATTGCCATCGATGTAGGGGTTTCACTGCACTGATGGCTGTCCCACATTCATACACTTGTATGCACACACACACTCACACAAGCACGCACACAATACACATGCATACACACACATATATGTGTGCATGTACATAGAAACACAAACATGCAACATAACACTCACACACATGACAAAATCCAGCAGTTCAAGAGAGGGAATACTTTTATGAGAGTAGAGCAATTCTGAGAATCTGAAGTAGAGATACTACTCCCAGGGATTCATGACCTGACTTTTATAGATTGTACAAAAGGTTGGGATGATAAATAAGCTAGTAACCCTGCACATACTTAATAAAATATTATATGCTATTTTTGACTCGCTTCAGTCCACTGGGGGTATAATTAACAAGTTCTACTGCTGTTTGATGGTAATTAATTCTTCAACCTACTCTGTGGATCACAGTCTTTAAAAAGTCCTTGAATCCTGTTGTTATCCCTCTCGTTGATTGCAGTGTTTTTAAGGTTAACCACTGTGCAATAAATTTCAAATACCAAAGATCCCCATGGACACGTTAATTGGGAAGGTCAGTACTTATTAACAAAACTTTAGCAAAAAATGAAGCAGCGTTAAACCCATGTTAAGTGGTTCCTCTTATAAAATTGTAATAATGATAATGAAGGGTGTGTTTGAAAATCTGTAGTATGTTTTCTTTCTTTCTTTGTAATGAGATGTAGGGCTTGGAAAGGAAAGGAGGAACAGAGCCAGTGGAAACTGAAGCCCTCAATTTATCTACAGGCCAGCTGCACGTTAAGCATAAAATACAACAGAAGAGAATCTTGCGGCCAGATGCACAGTCAAAATTGGAGGTGGTGGGGCATAGCCAGGGTGCAAGAGGCTCCACATTATGCCACCGCCAAAGACTGCCACACAGAAAAGCAAAATGTAGTCATCACGGGACTTTGAGACCACTTTACAGATAATTCATGCTGTTCTTTGTAAGAACAAATCAGGTTAACTAGACTAAGCAGATAAACAAGCAGGATCCCCTTCTGTCTCCTCTTTCTCTGGCACTATCAAGCAGGTCTCAGCTTGGACCCCTTACCCAAAGACAGACTGATCAGTTTCAATTTTCCATGGCTGGATCACATGATCTGCCACACTTTCAACACACAGGTATAAAAGGCCTCATTATATGACCAGCTGGTTTCTGAGAAGCAAGGCTCCCTTTAAGGTAAGGTTTTTACTTTATTTCATACAAAAACAATTGACACTCAGGGCAGGATATTAAATCACACAAAAAACATTTAAACATACATTACAACAAACATTTCCTCCAAATTATCTAGGTATGCTGGTGCTTAAACTGTGACTTTAAACAATTATTTTTATTTACATTGGGCTGGCTTGGCCTACAGCCTATACACTGCTAGGCAGCCTTGAGTTTCATTTGGAAGGTACTTCAGATTTGCACAGGCAGCCCCGGGTCTCTAAATCTAGGTATAATCCTCTATCCTGTGCTGCTACTGGCAGCCCTTGACCAGGCTGGTTGAATTGGCTGAACCACTCCCAGTTTAGTGAAGCCTTCTTGTCCACCTGTCTGCCTGCCTACCTCCACTATCCTGTGCTACTAGAGGCTCCGCAGCCCCTGACTGGGCTGGTTGAATTGACTGAATCTATACTGCAGAGTTCAGTGAAGCCTTCTGTCTGCCTTCCTGCCTCATCTCATCCTGCACTGCTACAGGCACTGGCAGCTCCTGACCAGGCTGGTTGAATTGGCCAAACCACTCCCAGTTTGGTGAAGCCTTCTGTCCGCCTGCCTGCCCTACCCCCTCTATCCCGTGCACACACACACTTTGAGTTTCCTTTGGAAGGGGTACTTCAGATTTGGACAGGCAGCACCAGGTCTTCTAAGGCTAGGTATGATCCTCTATCCTGTGCTGCTACAGGTGCTGGCAGCCCCTCACCAGGCTGGTTGAATTAGTTGATCAGCTCCCAGTCAGGTGAAGCCTTCTGTCTGCCTACCTGTCTGCCCGCCTGCCTCTGTCCTGCGCTGCTACAGGTGCTGGCAGCCCCTGACCAGGCTGGTTGAATTGGCTGAACCACTCCCAGTTCAGTGAAGCCTTCTGTCCACCTGACTGCCCCCTCACCTCTATCCTGTACTGCTACAGGTACGAGGGTTCTCCAGGTGGCAAGAAGCTGCTGATTCCCTGCCTTGAACTTGGTGCTGCTGATTCCCTGACTTGAACTTGGTGCCTTTTTTTTTCTTTGAATTTTTTCTTTGAATTCCTGGTGCCTCAGCTTCCTTACTGCCTCTGTGTAATTCTAATTAGCAGTGGCTCTTACAGCTGAAATGTACTGCTTGCTGACCTTGATCATTACAGTGCTGCAGATTTTGCAGTAGATTTTATATGTTCTGTTTGCCTGTATTTTAGTTTGAACTGTAATTTACAGCTGGCTTCATTGCTGACTGTTTTTCCCTTCCTTTCTGCCTGTAGACCTATTTTTTACTCCTGTCTAGGACTGAGGAAAACAGGACTGTATTTTTAAAATCTTTTTACTTTTTCCTGGCTTGTTCTCCTATACCCCTGGCTCCAGCTCTAAATCCCCCACTGTGCTCCTCTGTTTTTTTTTACCCTCCCCTCGATTTACTCTCCCTTTGTCTCTGCTTTTGTCTGTCTTCAACCCCTCCTCCTCCTGATCCCTAGCCCAGCCATTAATTCTGCTCTTCTTGTCCCCTTTTCCCATAGGTGCCGGCACCCAGACTGGGCTGGTTGAATTGGCTGAACCGCTCCCAGTTTGGTGAAGCCTTCTGTCTCTGCCTGTCCACCTGCCTTTATCCTGCATTGCTATAGGTTCGGAGGTTCTCCTGATGGTGCCCACCCCCCACCACTCCTCTTGTCTGCCATTACATTTATAGCTGGTGCAACATCAGTTGATTAAGTTCCTAATATCCTATTTGCAGGTTATAAACAAGAGCAACAAGGGGGCCCCAGATTAATTGTCTGTTCCAGCACTCTGCTTTCTTAAAGAAGCTCTGCTCCATTGTTTCACTCTTAAGGCCACTATTGTTAAAATGGGCATGCTTTAATCTGTAGTTTCTTAGCTGACAAAACTCTCTCACTGGTAGGTCATTCAGAACTTGTGGATCTACCCTGTGAAGCACTCCCTCTTTAACCACTACCCCAGAAAATTACAGTGCATGCTAGAAACTCCACTATGATGACAATGTTTTACCCACTAGTTGTAGTACTACTGTCCTTACAAACACCCACAACCCCTGGGGCACAACAAGGTGTCAGAGTGGGACCTAATTATATAAATAACATAGAATTTACATAGAAACATAGAATTTGATGTCAGATAAGGACCGCTTGGCCCACCTAGTCTGCCCATTTCCCTACCTGATGGATAAGCTGCAGATTCTAGTTAATCAACAGCCTACTTCCTCCTACCTCCTACTATAATTGCTTTATGTCTGTCCCATGCATTCTTGAATTATCCCACTGTTCCCGACTCCGCAACCTCCTTGGGAAGGCTGAATGCATCCATAACCCTCTCTGTGAAAAATTACTTTCTAACATACCTCTGAGCCATCCCACCTCTATCGTCAAATTGTGCCCTCTTGTTCTTGCATAGCTCTTTTTCTGAAAGATGCTACCCTCTTGACCTTTGTTAATTCCCTTGAATACTCTGAAAGTTGTTATTATGCTCCTCCTCCCTCCTTTCCTAAAGGGTATACATATTAAACTGCTTTAGTCTCTCCTTGTTGTCTTCTGGTGCAGACCCTCCACCATTTTGGTTGCCCTCTTCTGTACAGCCTCCACTTTGTCTATGTCTTTGCGGAGATGGGGTCTCAGGGTACATAGTACTCAGATGGGGTCTCACCAACTGTCTGTATAGAGGGATAATTTCCTGTTTTCTGTTGATGCCTCTCTATGCATCTCAGTATCCCCCAGCCCTCCTTACTGCCTTCTCCACACTGCTTGCCCACCTTTAGGTCATCTGATATAATTACTCCTAGGTCTCTTTCAATTTTTTGTTGTTGTTATTATTTCACCCCCATTGTGTACTCTTCCCTGGGTTTTGTTTCCCAGGTGCATTACATTGCACTTATTTGCATTGAATCTGAGCTGCCATATAATTTACCATTACTCCAACCTTGCCAAGTCCCTTTTCATGCTTTCCACCCCACCTTGTGTATTAACCCTGTTGCAGATCTTTGTGTTGTCTGCAAAGATACATACGTTTTCATTCCAGGTGCTCTCCAATATCACTTAGAGACATTAAAAAGGACTGGTCCCAGTACCGAACCCTGCAGTACCCCGCTAGTTACCCTCCTTTCTTCACTTTGGACTCCGTTTACTATTACCCTTTGCGTCCTGTTGTCCAGCCAGTTTTTTTATCCAGGCTACTGCCTTAGGACCCCCTGCAAGGCTGGCTAACTTGTATATTAATCTTTTGTGTGAGACTGTGTCAAATGCCTTGCATAAAATCTAGGTAGTCCATATCCACAGCCCCTCCTGGTCTACTACTTTGGTCACCCAGTCAAAGAAATCTATTACTGTAGGTTCATCTGACATGACCTTCCTGCTGTGAAACCATGCTGCCTTGGGTCCTGTGCCCCACTGGCCTCTAGGTATTCAACAATTCTTTCCTTCAGAAGTGATTCCATCATTTTCCCTACCACTGAGGTCAAACTAACTGGTCCGTAGTTTTCTGCCTCTGCCTGCTACCACATTTGTGAAGTTGAATCACATTCGCCATCCTCCAGTCCAACCCATCCTCCCATGATTTGTTATAGACAGTAGTCAGTGGTGTTACTAGTTCTACCCTTAGTTCTTTTAGAATTCTGGGGTGAATCCCATCAGGCCCCATTGCTTTGTCCACCCTTAGTTTCAAGTTCTTTTCAAAACCCTTTCTTCTGCGAATGGACTGGTATTAACCCCGATCCAAGTGTTTCTCGTGTTTGGTTTAGGTAACTCCCCTCCCTCCCTTCCATTGTGAATACTGAGCAGAAATATTCATTCAGTATCCTGCTTTTCACTGTCACCCTCTGCCCACATTCACTCCCTTTATTAAGTCTCTGTGTCCCTCCCTTAGTCTTTCTTCACTCCCTAATGTACCTATAAAAGGTTTTATCCCCTTCTTAACAGAGTTGGCTATCTTTTCCTCAGTTTGTGCCTTTGCTATTCTGACTGCCTTCCTGCCTCCTTCTGATTTAACTATAAAGTTCTCTGTCCTGCTCCTTCTGTGTTTCCTTATATTTCATGAATGCTATCCTTTCTCCTTAACCTTCCTTCCACCTCTTTTGAGAACCATGGTGGAATTTTTCCTTCATTTTGTTTTGTTGATTTGCTTCACACAAAGGCTTGTTGCCTCTGTGATGGCTGTTTTGATTATTCCCCATTGTTCCTCCACCCCTCCTTCTTGCCCATTTGCTAGTGCTTTTCTGAGGCACTCTCTCATTTTCCCAAAGTCAGCCCTCCTAAAGTCCAGTACTCTTGTTTTTGTATGGCTTGACTCTATGGCTGTTTATTGTGAACCGCACTATGTGGTGGTCACTTGTTCCCAGATGGCTACCCAGTTCTAAATCTGAGATCCTTTCTCCATCCTCATTTGAGAGTAACAGGTCTAAAATTGCTCCCTCCCGGGTGGGCTCCAACACTAGCTGTCTGAGGCATGCCCCCTGTAGGGCATCAAGAATGACCCTGCTCTTGGATGTGCCTGTAGCAAAGGTGCTCCAGTTAACATCTGCATATTCAAGTCTCCCCATCAACAATACCTCCCTTTTTTGCCATTTTAAGGATGCCTTATATCATTTCCTTGTCCATTCCTTCCCACTGAGATAGGGGTCTGTACACAACCCCTATGTGGATTGTAGTGCCATTTCCTGCCTCCAGGGTAACTCATAATGACTCATCAACTTCCTGTTTACTCTTTAGTTCTGCTGCTTTAATCCCATCCCTTATATAGACAGTTACTCCTCTTCCTCTTTTATCTACCCTATCCCTCTTGTAGATTGTGTATCCTGGTATGTTGACATCCCAGTCATGGTTCTCTGTGTACCATGTTTCAGTGACTGCCACAATATCCAGGTATCCCTCTTCCATCAAGGCCACTAGTTCAGGGAGCTTGTTACACTGACTGCCGACATTGGTCATCACCCTCCATTTTTGATGGCCTTACCCCTTTAGCCCCATCCCTGTCCTTACTGACTTTTTCTGCTTTTACCCCTGTCCTGCTCCATACTGATTTCTCTACCCTGCTGTTTACCTCTCTAACTACTGTGTTTTGTTGGGGGAAGCTGGGATTTCCCTGTTCCTTTTCAGTTCCCCCCCTTGGCTAGTTTAAATGCTTGCCAATGAAGCATTTAAACCTATCACCTAGGATCCTGGTTCCTCCTTGGACAGATGCAGACCATCATACCAGTATAGGCCTGCCTCCCTCCAGGTGGCTCGCCAGTCCCCAATGAAGCCAAAACCCTGAGCTCCACGCCAGTTTTTCAACCATTCATTGAATCCCATGGTGTGGCAAACCCTAGCATCATCCTTGCCATAGACAGGCAGCACCTCTGAGAAGGTTACCATACATGCTACTTGTCTAAGGCCTCTCCCCAACTCTACAAATTCCTCTTGTACTGCTCTGATCCCATTTGCAGCCAGGTCATTTGTCCCTAGGTGGACAATGACATCCATCTCCCTCCCTCATGCAGCTGGTCCCGTGATCCTGAGGATTCACTTCCTGTCTCTCTGAGCCATGGCGCCAGGCAGGCACCTTACCTCCCTTTCCCTTTCTCCCTACTTTTACCCCCCTCATGACTGAGCCCCCACCAGGAGTTGTTTCCTTCTCCTGTGGGGTCTTATGCCACCCTCCTGTGGGTCTCCTTTGTGGAGGTTCCCAGCATCCTCCTTGGTCTCCACTGCAGGTGCTTCCATAGAGGAACCACTCTTCACCAGAACAGCATATGAATTGTGTAGAGGTACAACTGGAGGAATGCACCTCTGTTCCACCACCATCTCCATCCCTGAGCTCACCTTGCTCCAACTGCTCCTCTTTCTTGGGAACCTCTGAGGTAGCGGCGGTGACCCTGGTGGTCCCTGGGTGAGGGAAGAGGCTTCATGAATCCTAGCCAGGTCAGCCTGGAGATGGGCAACCACCTTCTTCAGACCAGAGGGGTGCCTGCAAATAGGGCAGCATCGCAGCATCCAAAATGCCTCCCAGAAAACTGCCACCTCACAGCCATTGCACTGCACTACTCCCATCTTGATTTATTTTTGTGTCCCTCTCCTGTTGCTTTGTATGCTTACTGTCTCTCTGTCTGTATTTTTACACCTACTTTCCTACTGCCTATGTGCCCTTACAACTTCCTTGCCTTCCTGTTCTGGGACAGGAACTTCCTGTAGTCTTCAGTAGTCTCCTCCTTCCTTGCTCAGATTCAGACCTCCAGCAGGCGTGGAGGAGAAAGAGCTATTTCTAGTTTCCTTCAGGGTTGATGAAACTAATGTGTCTCAGTGATCTTCCTTCCTACTGCCAAACAGGAAGTTCCTGTTGTCAGTCAAATCCAGTGGCTATAAAAGTAGAACTGGCGTGGGGTGGGAGGGTGTAGGGGTGGAAGGAGGGCAATTAGCAAGAAAGCTGTAGTTCTAGTCAGTTGTTACTTGCTGTGAAAGCAATATTCTCCTCTGTCAAAAACTAGCAGCAGGAAGATGTAACTGGAGACAGCTGCTTTTCTACTGCTCAAGCCACATCCCAAATTAGGCTCTCTCTTCTGCTCCTGACTCAGCAAATTAAGTTGATACAGCCCCCTTCCTCAAACAGAGTAACACACAGTGACTTTCTTATTATTTTTTTACTTAAATGAGACCCCCTGCTTCTAATAAAGTATATGTTTGCTTAATCCCAACAGGCACTGACTCCTGCTGAGATAGAAGTGATGTATCAGTTAGAAAAGCTGTAGTTCTAGTCAGCTATTACTTGCTGTGAAAGCAAGATTCTCCTCTGTCAAAAACTAACAACAGGAAGCTGTAACTAGAGACAACTGCTTTTCTACTGCTCAAGCCACATGCCCAATTAGCTTCTCCCCTCAGTTCCTGACTCCAGCAAATTAAGTTGATATAGCCCCTTCCTCAAACAGAGAAACACACAGTGACTTTCTTCTCTTTTGTACTTAACTGAGACCTCCTGCTTCTAATAAAGTATCTGTTTGCTTAATCTCAACAAGCACCGATTTCTGCTGAGATAGAAGTGATTTATCAGTTAGAAAAGCTGTAGTTCTAGTCAGTTCACTTGCTGTGAAAGCAAAATTCTCTGCTGTCAAAACTAGCAGCAAGAACCTGTAATTGGAGACAGCTGCTTTTCTACTATTCAAGTCACATGCCCAATTAGCTTCCCATTCTGCTCCTGACTCAGCAAACTAAGTTGATACAGCCCCCTTCCTCAAACAAACACACAGTGACTTTCTTCTCTTTTTTTTACTTAAATGAGACCTCCTGCTTCTAATAAAGTATATGTTTGCTTAATCCCAACAGGAACTGACTCCTGCTGAGATAGAAGTGATGTATCGGTTAGAAAAACTGTAGTTCTAGTCAGCTATTACTTGCTGTGAAAGCAAGATTCTCCTCTGTCAAAAACTAGCAGCAGGAAGCTATAATAGGAGACAGCTGAGTTTCTGCTCCTCAAGCCACACGCCCAATTAGCTTCTTCCCTCTGCTCCTGACTCAGCAAATTAAGTTGATATAGCCCCCTTCCTCAAACAGAGAAACACACAGTGACTTTCTTATCTTTTTTTTGTTACTTAAATGAGACCCCCTGTTTCTAATAAAGTATCTGTTTCCTTAATCCCAACAGGCACTGACTCCTGCTGAAAAAGAAGTGATTTATCAGTTAGAAAAGCTGTAGTTCCAGTCAGCTGTTACTTGCTGTGAAAGCAAGATTCTCCTCTGTCAAAAACTAGCAGCAACTAACAAATAAAGCCCTACATGTCACCGAAACAGTTGCATTCTATGGCAAGACATTGGTACCTCTGTTACCTCATAAGTTTTAAATGCTGGCAACTAAGTACAGCATCAATGTACCACACTTGCAGCCCTTCCCACTCTCATTGAAAGGTCTTTGGTCCACTTCCTGCAAGCCTAAGCTCCGGAAGAGAAAGTCAAAACTTACCATCATACTCACATCGAAAAAGGTTATACTTATACTGCTGCTGCTGTCTGGTAATGGGCACCCCAATCCATGGCTGCCTATTTCCCACAGCACAGTAAGGGAAAAGGGTAATGGCCTAACAATAGCTGCACTGAATATTGGCAGTCTGCTACTCAAGATGGTGCATTTCCAAGCCTGGACATCACTCCACTGTCCTGACATAATCTGTCTATCCAAGACGTGGTTAAATCCTAGGACAAAGAACAATGCTAGTGCTCTGAAGTGGTATGAAGCCTTCAGATGAGACAGGAAGGGAAAGAGGGGAAGGGACTGCCTCATCTATGTCAGGGATTTCCTACAGGTTAGTTTACTGCTTGTAAATGGCAGCTCAGAGGACCATGAGCTGCTTGTAGTCAATCTACTTTATGGCAAGCATAATTAATCACTTGTTATTGCTTCAGTCTATCTTCCACCCAGGAATGCCAAGGACAGTTTAGGTAAAGCTCTGGAGGTGCTCTCTAATGTTAGTAGGAACAGTGAAATAATCATCACAGGTGATTTTAATATTAATTGGCTCAGTAATGATTCCACACCACAGAAGGACCTGGTGGCTAATTCCTATCTTATGCAATTATTAACTGTCCACCCACAGAATGAACTACAAAACAGGTAATAGCAATACTGATCGACTGGCTGCTGTCCAACTCCCTGCTAGGATCTCAGATATCTGTCCTGCCAGACACCCTGAGTGATCACTCTCCTAACATTTGCTGATGGTTCAACAAATTTAAGAGGGCCCCACTATCGTGGAAAGCAGAGTACTAAAGAAAGGCCTGCTAAGCTCTTTTAAAGCAGCACTATCCTGGATTTATTGGACCTCACTGGACAAACAGCATGATATTGACCTTGACAGTTAATTACTTTATTGACAGCTTTAACTCTGTCTGTGACAAGTTTGCCCCCATCAGGAAAAGGAAAGTGAGAGGCTATACTAATGGGTGGATTACTGGCAACCTATTTGAACAAATGAAGGCCAGAGACAATCTCTGGATTAGGGCTAGGGCATCAGGTAGTAAGAATGACTATTAGAACTACAAGGAAGCCAGGAATAGATGCACATGGCTCATCAGGCTAGCTAAGGCTAACTTTTACAAAGAACAGCTGGAAAGGAACTGGGGTAGCAGTAGGAGATTCTGGGAGAGCATCAAAGATCTCTTAGGGAAAGATGGTAAGAAACACCCCACATTGATCAACATCAATGGAACCAATACAATGGATCCCTACCATAGCCGATCACTTCAATGCAGCCTTACGGACCTTTGCTCTGTCCTCCCACCTGACTATCTCGAGGCCACTGAACTATGCTGGAATTCTCATACACCTATGGATATTCATCTGAGTTTCTACTTCAAACATGTCACAGTCAAATAGGCTTGCATGTACATAACTAGGGTCCTTGGCAAGACCAGGATTGGAAGTGGCAATATTGATATGAAACTGGTTGCTCTCGCCCTCGATGAACTTATAGTTTCCATCTCAAAAATTTTCAAAAAGTCGCTCATCCTTGCCAGATTTCCCTCAATTTGGAAATAAGCTCTAGTGACCCCAGTTCTCAAAAGTGGAGACAGATCCCACAGTGCCAACTACAGGCCGATCTCCATCAACTTTTCCTGGCACCTTTCACAAACCTTTCACAAAGCTGTTGCACAGTAAGTGAGTCATACTCCATGGAGCTCATTCCCTACTGCTACGCTATCTTGTGCTAACTAAAAGAAAAAAACTGTTGTACAAGTGTATTCCCTTATATATCCTGTTTTGCAATGCTAAGGTAACTGTTCCACTGGCAAACTCTGTATCTCAGTGTGCTACATGAGTCTGCTGTCATCACCCCACTACTGCCAACCACATGACAACCCACCTCCCTCTGGGCTGGAACAGCTTTTAGAGAGGTGTCTGTCCTCAGGTATTCACTGCCACCAGCTGGAAAGTCGTCCAGTGCCCCTTCAAGTTTACAAGCTTGAATAATTAAACATGCAATTGTACAAGTCAAAGTCTGGTAGTGTGTCTATCTCACGTGGCGGATGCTACAAGGAGTTTACCTCAGCCAGTGGGAATCAAATATTACCTTAGAAAAATGACATCACAGTCACAACTGTTGAGCAAATAAATAGCTTTTTACTTAACAGAAAGTGCACTGAGCATTTACAGGATATATATTTACAACACAAGAGAATAACACTGATACAGGAAAAGTAAACAAATGTTTTTAAATAACAGATGGCAAAAGAAAATGGCTATTACTGCAATATGCTAGTATTAAACTTACCCTTCCCTGTCCTTACAAGAGATCACTGGACCCTATGCTAACTGCCAGCTCCCACGGACATAGCTAAAAGGGTAGGCACCCAATCTTAGATTCTCCCTCCAGCTTCAAAAGTAAGAAGAACACACTTCATTGTCTTTTAGCATCTTATATACTCTCTTGAGAATAGGTAATTCCTATTCTCCCTTTGAATGCACCAACCATCTAACATGTATTTATTTAATTGTCCCAATCAGACTGAACACCTATCAGTGACCAATTTTATTCCCTTTTAACCTTAAGTTTATATTTGAGTTATCCAATCCTTTTAAACTGACCTGTGTGTGGACATGTCCACTCGAGATTTATGACCCAGCTGTTATTGGGAGGATGGTGCGAATTCCAGCTTGAGTGAGTGTTTTTTTTCCAGGCTGCTAAAAAAAACGTGTTTGGAAAATCCAAACATTAACTCCTTCTTTACCATTTCTGTCATAGTGTTGTCCAGTGCTGGTGAGAGCAGCAGTTTTGGTGGTGGTGGTGATGAATGCAGTATGTCTAGTGCAAGTGGTGCATCAACCACGGTTGGCAAATCTGGCAAAATAACTGCATTTCTGGGTTTGTCATCATCACCTGTGCAACCGTCTTCATCAAACGTCCACACTCCACCCCCTGCCATTCGCAGAGCAGAACCATTTGTCATCACATTCCATGTAAAACATTTAAGTCAGCCCATGTTACAGTGTGTTTTTGCGCATAAGCTGAAGTACCCACCCAATCATACAGTGTCACGAGAACTTAATGCTGCTGTAGCTGAAATGCTGGCAAATGATCTTTTGCCCTTCTCCTTTGTGGAGAATTCTGGGTTCCGGCAGTTTGCTGCACATGCTTGTCCAAAATGGAAAGTCCCACTCAGAACATACTTTTCTACCCGTGCTGTCCTTGAGTTGTTCTGTACTGTGTCCGACTCAGTAAGACATGCCCTTGAACATTCCTCCTCCATTCATCCATTTAAGTATGGATATGTGGACAAGTGGCAAAACAGCTGGGAGTTCATATTTGTGTATAACTGCACACTGGGCGCAGGTGCTGGGTGTTGTTTGTGATGTTGGTAGTGTGAATAATCAGTGCAGTAAGGTGAAGTGTCGTGGTAGCAATCTTCCAGGAATTCAACAGCATTCAATGATTGCTATGCACAATGTGACCTGTTCACACACTGGTGAAAACATGTTGGACGTGGTACTGACTGAAATTGACAAGTGGCTGAACCCCCGTCCCTGAGAGCTGGATTCATAGCAAGTAACAATGGGTCAAATGTGGTGAAATGCATCATGAATGGTGACAGTATTCAAACAGAATCATCAAATTTTGAGTATTCAGCGTAGTGTCAGCTTTGCCATAGCAACAATGCTGGACCCACGCTACAAACGTGGAATGCCTCAGTACTGGAGGGAGGGCCTGAACAGGTTAAAAATGTCAGTGGGCAACTGGTGCGCTTGGTTCATGGGGCACAGACGTCACGTGCCAAGGTCAGCAAACCTCAGCAGCATAATACGGCTGAAGGTGTACCTGGAGGACCATCAAGGTTATTCTGTAAGGGGAAGGGGACTACAGTTCCAGGTGGTCTGTCATCCAAAGCGGTTGGCATGAACCTGTTTTGGGAGGTTTTGTCCCAAGTGGGATTTGTGAAATAAATGATTCTGGAGAACAGGATAATGCATCAACCACTGGACTTAATGCAGCACTGAGAGAATGGTTGAGTCATATTTGTCTGAAAACAGGCATCTGTCAATAACTGATGATCCTCTTTTGTACTGGTGTGGAAAGGTCAGTGAATGGCTAGAGCTGACTTCAGTGGTACCGAGCATTCGACATGCCCACGCTCCAGTGTAAGTGTCAGAGGATATTCAGCTCAGCAGGTGCAATAGTCAGGGATCATCGGACAAACCTCTCTCCTGCAAATGTTAGTTTGCTAACATTCATAAAAATGAGTGAGACACATACCAGCATAGACTGCAACCTCGGTATTCATATCCCAGCTACTCATGGCAGTTTTGGTGATGTAGAAATGGACCATCCTGGTGTCACTGGCAATGGCAGCATGAAACGGCCCACCACTGATGTAGATGATGACACAATGGAGAAAGAATTTCCCAGTGGTCAGACTTCAGACATAGATGACTGTAAGAGCAGCTTTCTTTATGAGGATGGTGATGTGGTTAATGTTAGCAGGTTTTAACTGAAGTTGTTAAAAGGTGGTGTGCCCCCCTGGAGTTAGACCACCCCCACCAGGACTGATGTTAGCCACAGCCACCACAGAGAATAAGTTTGTCTGCCCCCCCAGACCACTGCCACTGGGACTGATGTTAGCCACTGCCACCACAGAGAATGAGTTTGTCTGCCCCTCCGGACCACCACCACCGGGACTGATGTTAGCCACTGCCACCACAGAGAATGAGTTTGTCCACCCCCCGGACCACCGCCACCACTGGGACTGATGTTAACCACTACCACCACAGAGAATGAGTTTGTCCACCCCCCTGGACCACCACCACTGGGACCTATGTAAGCCACTACCACCACAGAGAATGAGTTTGTGTACAGCCCCAGATCACCACCACCGGGACTGATGTTAGCCACTGCCGCCACAGAAAATGAGTTTGTCTGCCCCCCCAGACCACCACCACCAGGACTGATGTTAGCCACTGCCACTACAGAGAATGAGTTTGACCGTCCCCCCGGACCACCACCACTGGGACTGATGTTAGCCACTGCCACCACCACCAGATGCAGGAAGATATCACAGGGAATGTCATCATGTGCCACAGCTATCACCACCAGCATCCACTTCCAGTGTCATTCAGACAATGTTTCCCCATTACACTGACCATGCCAAGGCAAGGGGAGTCAAACAGGAGACCACATCCATCAGCCACAGGCACAAAGTTTCTTAATATTAAAACTATAAAGTGAGTAATGCGTGCATTAATGTTTTATGCTATTTAACTTCCTTTAGCTGTATGTTTTGTTTTGTAGCTTTTCTGAGCTGCAATGGTCAAACACATATGGTAAATTTATTTTGTTTTTACAGGTTAACAAAAACTCTCCTTTGTTGAAAGTCGGTATGAATAGTACTGCAGCTGTGTTTACAAGGAACCTATGGAATATCCATTTCAAATCCATTCTGGTAAGTATCAAGAATACTGCAACAAATGCGACTGAGTATGATTCATAAACTAGGTGACATGTGTACGTCGCCAAAACTATTTCTGCAAGATATCATGCACTGTATTCTGAACTTGCAGCTGTGCAACCATGACAGTGTTGAAAAAGTTGCACACAGGTTGTGTTACTTGACAAGATGTGGTTTTGAAATGTAACTTGACTTGAGATTGAGAACCAGGGACAATCAAGTTGTAAGAAGTCATTCATTTCTTTTTTAAGGAAACTTCCAGATGCTTTGTTGTGTCATAGTTGTCTTATCCAAAGAAGTTCTTCAACATCAGCCCCCCCCCCCAGGGCTGGGGCAGACATGCAACACACAGAAGTCGTTTCAATCGATGATCATGACAATCATTAACAACCAGACTCGAGAAGGATGCAGATGAAATCTGTGAAGAAGTAACCAAATGAGAAACCGTTAATGAGACAAACCTGCAAATATGCTTCCCCCACCACTCAAAAAAATACTTACCTTCATTGGCTTGAGAGTTATCCATTTCAAATTTCTATGCAAAAAGTTGTCATCAAGCACTGGAATGTGCACACCAACAGTATCTGTGACCTGTGACACAAAACAATACAGTGAGTACATGTCTATATATGTCAACCCCCACCTACTATATGTAAACATATAAATAAAAATAAATATACATATATAAATATAAATATATATAAATAAATATATATAACTATAAATAAATATAAATATATATGCATTTATATATAAATACATATATACCTATATAAATATATATAAATATAAATATATATAAGTATAAATATAAATATAAAAATATAAATATATATATATATATAACTCACAAGGCTATTAGTGTACAGACACAGGCACCCTTCCATCTGGTTGAGATGATCACGTTGCATTTGGGGAATCGCAGCACACATTGGACCAGCTGCAGTTCACTCATGGTCATCATTTCTGAGAGGACTTTGTTTGTGGTTATGCGCTCCCATTTCACTCCGTTACCACTTGTCAATTTTCTTCACACAAGACAGTTGCATTTTGGGCATGAAGAAAAAATTTGGGGACTCTGTGTGAGTTCTGGGCGCATAACTGAGTGCGCCATTAATTCTGGGGGACTTCGCATGTGGTGTAACGCTCCCATTTCACTTCAATACCACTTGTCAATTTTATGCACAGACAGATGCATTTTGGGCATGCATAAAAATCTGGGACTCTGTGTGAGTATTATGCGCATGACTGAGTGTGCCATTAATTCTGGTGGACTTTGCATGTGGTGCGCTCCCATTTCACTTTGTTACCACTTGTCAATGTTATGCACACAAGACAGATGTATTTTGTGTGTTGTGATTGTGAGCACATGATGTCATACTTAAATTATTAAATTAAAGCAGCATTGCAAGAATGTGGAACAATTTCGACCTGTACTTTTTATGCTATTTTACATTGCCAGTCACTAGTTACCTCTGAGTCATGACTTGAATGATACCCTTCTTTTCTCAATTTCTGTCTGCTCTGCTTTACTACTTTTTCTCATTTCTGAAAAAGAAAGGAGCATGCCTTTCAATATTGTTCTGACAAGGTTTTTAGCACTATTTGCAGCTGTTTTTCAATAAATATTGTTCTGTGAGGTCATAAAACACTGCCTGCTGCATAACTGTTAATTTTACAACAGAAGTGATATATAACAACCGATGGAGAAAAGCAGCGGAAAATACTGACAAAGACCTGATCCACACTGTATTAAAAGGAGTGCTCCTTTTATTATTTCAGACATGAAAAAAAGTAGCAAAGCAGACTCAAATACTGGAAATTATAGTATCATAAAAGTCAGGTTGTAAGTATAGTGGCAATGTAAAAGAGCATTAAAAAGAATAGGTTAAAATTTTCAACAGATTGTTGCACTGCTGCTTTGCAGAGATTCACCAAGTTACATAGTTATTATGGTGTTGCACCCAATATATGGGTGCCTTACCTCCAAGGGAATCTTTCTTGCTTCACATGTCCTTACATAGTACAATATATTTCTGTCAAAAACACCCATAATTTCATTAAAGTGTGTCACATCATGGAGGAATTCCCATTCTGAGAAGCTGCACAAATTCTGCTCCCCGCTCTCAGCAACGTTAGGACATGATGCCAGGGAGAGCGCAGGTGCGTGCTCCATTATAGTGAATGTCCGGCAGCTTTCCGAATGTTTCTTTATGTTATAATGGTCAGTTTGTCATGAAACGTGGGCACGTTTCCACTGACAAAGGCTCTTGTTACTGGAAAGCGTGCCCCCGCGTTTCTACAAACTGACCATTATAACATTAAAACTGTTCAAGCTTCTTGACTCTCTTCTCTTTCCTTAGTCACATACTGCACACATAACTTTTAGGAAAGCATGTGCTTTTTGTGCTATGATCTCCACAAAGTCATGTGTGCATGTGTGACTGAGGTGCACAGTCCCTCAGCAGTGTCTGCCCTCCCACAGAGATTGGTGTTGTCTACCAAGAGGCAGATCTTGCCCTTTAAGTTGTCTCCAGTGTCACTTATAAACCGTTAAACAACACCAGGCCAAGCACCAAGCCCTGTGGTACCCCACCAGTGACTTACCTCAGATTGGATAGCTCCATCCCCCACCACCACCCTTAGAGTCCTTCCTCCCAACCAATTTGCTGTGCACCAAGTTAATTTAGTCCCCACCCCCCTGGGTTCTTCAGCTTCCTGATCAACCTCTTATGGGTCAATGAGTCAAAAGCCTTGCTGAAGTCCAAGTACAATATGTGAGCCACCTGGCTCTTGTTTGCTGTTGTTGTAACCCAGTAAAAGAAGTTGATCAAATTGGTCTGATGGGATCTTCCTGCTGTGAACACATGCTGCCTCTAGTTCTAGAGACCATTCACCTTCAAATACTTGACTAGTCTTTTCTTAAGGATAGTTTTCATAAGTATACCAACAACTGAGGTCAGACTGAGTGGCCTGTAGGTGCTCCGGTCATCTCTGTGCCCACTTCTGTAGAATGGCACCACGTGTGCAGTTCTCCACTCTATGTTATCACCCCCATTTCCAACAAGCTATTGAAGTGACCTGCCATTGGACCTGCCAGATCTTCTGGCAGCTCCCTCAGCCATTCATACTTTGGGACTCAACAACATTGAGGGCAATGATCTCTCTTTTCACTTTTCCTCAGGGCTCCTGTCTTCCACCCGGTCCACCCCTCACCCCACTTCTTCCTCCCTTGCAGCACCCGAGTCAATTTTTTCTTTTGTAAAGAAAGAGCAGAAGTATTCTTTCAATACTTCCGTCTTCTCTGTACTACTTTACACCCACTCTTCTCCCCTTTTTAACTTCACTGTTCCCTCCTTTTTGTCCCCTTCTTCCTTAATGTATTGGAAAAGGCCTTCTTCCCCTTCCTAGTCCCCTCTATCTGCAGCTCCTTTCTGACCTTGGCTAGCATGACTAATCTGATTGCCTCCTTAAACCTCTCCAAGTATTCTTCCCTATCTTCCTCCCTTTGGGCCTTCCTAAATTTTCTGTATGCTGTGCTCTTCTCCCTTACCACCTGGGACACATCCCCATGAAACCAGCTTGGTTTCTTAGTTTTGGAGTTTTTTCCCTTCTGTCTGATACACTCTGTAGTGGCAGCTGCTATCTCTTCCTAGATGAAGGAACACTTCTGATCCACTCCCATACCTTCTAGCTAACTAGATGACCCCTTAGTACCTCTTCCATCTTCTTGAAATCAGCTTTTCTGAAGTCTAATACCTTCATCCAAGTACTTGTGGACTCCCTACTCATATTCATTCTGTACCAGACTATTGGGTGGTTGCTGCCCCTCAGAGTCTCCTCCATCTTGATGTCATGGACATGCTCCCCATTTTTAGCACCAGATCCAGGATGGCCCCTCTCTTGTGGGCTCATTAACCCCCAGAACCAGAAACCCATGCTGGACTGTATCCAGGAAAATTGGCCCTTATTCAGGTTGTGGATGGACCCTCCAATCCACCTTAGGCAAATTGAAATCCCCCACTATCACAATCTCTGCCTTACTCGCAGGCATCTGCACCATGGTACTCAACTCCCTGTCCCTTTCCTCATCCTTGTTAGGTAGCCTATATACTATCTCTAGTCTCGCCTTCCTTCCTTTCATAGTTTAGAGTTGCACCCACAGTGCCTTCACTTTCCTTTCCCTGGTCTCTTCTTTTATGGTAGTAATGCCCTCCCTTACATAGATTGCTACTCCCCCCATTCCCTCTTTCTCCTGTCCCTTCTGTATAGCTTATGTCCTGGAACACAGAGGTCCCTGTCATGGTACAGAGTTGGCCATGTCTCAGTGACTGCAGCTTTATCCAATTTCTCTTCCAACATCAGTGCCTGCAGGTCATCCATTTTGTTCCCTAGGCTTCTAGCATTGAGGGAAACTAACCTTTACCATGACTCAGTGGCTCTCATTTCCTCACATTGTTTCCCTCCCCTTCCTCCTCTTGTTCTCTTCCCCATGTCCTCTTTGACCCTAGCTCTCCACTAGTTATTCACATCTCTCCTCTATTTGATCCACAGGTAATTTTCCTGAGCACCTTCCTTTAGAAACCATCTTCTCCATGCCCGTGCTGCTCTCTGTTCTCCCTCTTTCACTGATTCTGCTGCCAGTTCAACCTGAGAGGCCTATCTTCCCCCTCCTCCCGGAGACCCTAGGTGCAGGATCCATTCTCACCCCACTACCAGTTTAAATGCAGACTCTTGCCAATATATTTCTATGTACTTTCATGAGTACCTGAATGCCCCTTTACTTAGGTGTAGCTGATCCTGAATGCATTACAGGGTTTATTCCATCCAGGTTCCTTCCTAGTTCCTTATGCTCTTAAATCCTCCTCCTTGGACCACTCTCTCAATCAGCTATTAAAGTCTTCTATTCTACACTTCCTTCCTGTCCTGGCTCTCAGCACAAGTAGTACTTCCAAGAAGGCTGCCAACCTAGCTACCCCCTGTGTGAAGGTTAGTGGGTGAGACAGATGCACAGATTCAGCTAAAAGGTGTAGAATGCACTTTGTAGTATTTTTTTTCCAAAATAAAATAATAAATATACAGAAAGGAAATAGGTGATTAGTCCTGCAGTTCTGCAGAGCCAGTGCACAATTTCCTCAGTGCACAACTTCCAGTCTTTGTTCTGGCCAAATAGATTCCTAGCACTTGAAAACTTGCATGCACTATGAGATGCTTCCTCTATGAGAGTCGGGTCTCCACTGAATGACACATCTGTTTTGCATCTCAGGGGGTAGGTTTTTATACCTGCCTACTGATGATGTCAGCACCATGTGACCTGTCTAACTCACAATTCTCTTAGTAAACACAGGCAGGCTGACTCATACTAAATAAACAGACAGCCTGACTCATCTGACATGAGATCATATTTCTTTAGAAAATAAGGTATAACATGTTTACACACCTAGATTATTACAGCATCTCTCTTCATTTTCCTTAAAATCAATGTTACTCTCTAAATTGGCACAAGCCCCTCTTATTCAAATGGCATCATATTTTATGGTAACAGACAGTATAAAAGAACTGACTACATCTGACCGAGTGGTCAGCTCATCAGCTCGGGGGACAGCTACAGTATCTCTGTAGCTAGCTGCCCCTTTTATCTTCATTCCCGCCCAACTCAGAAGAGAATGAAACAATAAAAAAATGTTGTTGGTCCTTCATTCATCAGATAGCGCATCCCTATCACACCTGCAAATCTGCCCCACTGCTCTGACCCTCCCTCGTTGTCCATATCTTGCATCCCTAGCTCATTTGTACCCTGTGCACTATCACATGAGTTTTCCACTCAACTCGCTGTGTGAGAGGGCCTATCATCATCACACACACACTGCCATCATTCCCGGTATGCACACCACCCCCTATTATGGTGAAGTTCCACCCTCCTATTCCCATCTCACCCCTTTAAGCTATTAGGGTCTCCCAGTACTATGACCCTTTCCTCTTTCCCTTGTCCTATCCCCTACCTGCTGAAGTTATTGTTTCCCATATTACTCTCCTTCCTGCTCGCCCCCTTCTGGTCCACCTCTTCCCTCCATCTGCACTCCTGTTTGCTGTCTTTCCCCTACCCTTCTCAGTTACCCCACCCATCTTCCCCTTTCCAGTTGTAGTCTACTCTTGTCTCTGTCCTCCCCCTACCCTTCTCATTTTCACCTCCTGTGTTTCCCTTCCTAGTTGCTCTCTGTCCTCCCATTCTTTCTGCTTCCCTTTCCCCCCCTTCCCCTTCTTATCACACAATCAGCTGTTTTACAATGCGAGCAAGTGAGGGAACGCCATTCACAAGAAGGTGGCAGGCTGTTCAGGAGGGTGGGTTATGCCAGTCACCTTCTCACCTGGGGGGGGGGACTTCTATTAATGATATATGAAATTCAGGTGCTGGGGGTGGAGGAGGTGGGACTTTGGTGCTCCTGTCCAGGGGGGATGAGGGTGTTAATTTATTTGAAAGAAGTATGGTAAGAGGAGACTGCAGCTGGCCATGAAGGTGGGTGGGTTGTGGCAGTCACCTCTTGTGGGAGTTTTTTCTTCTTAATCTTCAAATCATGGGTGCTGGGGGTTGGAAGTTAACTCCTTGCAGAGGGTGGAGGGACAGCAGGTTATTTTTAATGCAGTAGGACTGGTGAGGAGTGTGGGGGAGGCTGTTTTTTCTTTCTCCCAACATGAATAACGTAGCCGAATATTGAAGATCCCAATATTTGGGTCCCTGAATAAAAATATTCTGCTGAATATTCAAAATAAGGTGTTTACACATCCTTAGCCCCTACCCTCCTGTTGCCTGTATATGTTACCTCCCCACCTACTATTTATTGGACTATCACCTGCTATGCTTTTGGCTGTCTTGTGCTGTCCCCCTTCCATTCCATATGTAGGCCTATATACTCCCTTCACTCCCTTCACTAGTTAGAGTGCTGTTCCAGTCTCCTAGTCTCATTCACCTAAGCAACCCACCTCTGTAGGCCTACCCAAGATAGGGAACACATATAGTCCCTAAATGTTATCCTGCCTCCCCAGGCCTACCCAGATAGGGAGTAGCTATAGTTTCTGCCTTTTCCTACCAATGCAGACCACCCTTAGATAGGGAGCAGCTGTAGTCCCTAATTCCTCCTGCCTCTATAGGCCTACCCCAGATAGGTAGTAGCTTTAGTTTGTACTTTACCCTGCCTTTGTAGGCCTATCCCAAACTGTGAGTGACTGTAGTTCCCACTTTATTCTTCCTCCATAGGTCTATCTCAGATAGGGAGTAGCTATAGTTTTTACTTCATCATGCCTTTGCAAGATTATCCCAGGTACACCTCCTCAGTACTTACTCCTACATTTACAGTCCCTGTCTCTACTCATCCCTCCCCTCCTACTCTCTCTCAGTCACTATTCCTTTCAGTGTAAAGGGTTCACCCCACCACCCGGGCTGAATCTCCTGCATCCTGTGGTCTTCCCTACAGATGTCCTACCATCGCCCCAGATGCCAGTTAGGTAGACCCCACACTCTTGCTTCATGGCACTCAGACTTCAGGGTTGCTCAAGCTTCAGGCTCACTTGGGACTCTAAGTAATTCATAGGAGGATCACAGCCACATTATTCAGTGACCTCATGAACCTCCCTCAGCACTCTGTAACCCCATTTCCCCCTTCATTTCCACCTACTCAGCATAAACACAAAATTACAGCAGTATTTTGGTAACAAACTTATTTTTTTTCCTTTTTGGGTTTTGTCCACAGACAATCCACTTTCCCTCCCTCTGGTGCTCCCAGTCCTTTCATCAGCTCAGCGGCTCTGCTGAAGTGAGGATAAAAGGCCTAGCAAACATTTTTTGACTTTTCTTGGTCATTTGTGATACAACAGACAGTAGGGGCACAGGGCTGATGATGTGGAACTAGCCATGTCAGCCTCCTGGTACAGTACCCTTCCACACATTACACCAAGTAGTGCTGTGTGGAATTTTCTAATTCCAGCGCAATGAAATTCCATGGAATTTTCAAAATTCCACTGAATTTCACCAGAAATAGAATAGCAGAATTCCGGGGCAGAAGATAGTTGTGGAATGATTTTCCACAGAAAAAATGCTGTTCTGCAGAATATTATTCCACAGATCTCAATATTTTCTGCAGAAATAGTTGTAGAATATATTTCCTTGGAAAAATGCTGTTCAATTGAATATTATTCCATGGATCACAGTATGCAGTATTCCACAGAAGAACCAGAGAAATTTTGGTGGAAATTCCACCAGCAGAATGGTCATTCCGTACTTACAGTAATTTGCCACCAGAATTCCACATTCCACACAGCACTACCACTAAGCATTGTCAGGTAGAAAATCTTATGAGCAAAAGAGAAAAGAAAATGCAGTAACGATTGTAAGTCTTCAAAAATCTCATCATATAGTTTTTATGTTGATTGCATGCATGCGCAAGAAACATGTTGCGGCAGCTTGCTGCAGAAGCAGTTGTGGAGGTGTGGCATTGTTGTGGCCAATGCCCCCACTGCCTTTTGAGGCTTGGCCCGCTTCCCCCAATGGAGTGACACGTTGCTACTGACACTAGTTCAGCTAGTGTGCCACCACCTTGAAACATTTTAGCCGCTGCAATTAGGGGCCCCCTGCGTCATTGCAGTATCAGCCATTCTACTGCAATGAGGGAGCCGACCGTCATTGCAGGGTGGTCCCCATGCCCCCGACCCAGTTTGCTGACTGGGAGCCCAGTCCCCATCGGCATAAGCTCCCCACCCCCATGTTTCTGTTGTAGGCTGAGGGAGATGCCCAATCCCCCTCGGCATCATACACTGTCCCCGTCTTTGTTTGCCGACGGGGTGCCCAATCCCTGCCGGCTTCAGTCCCCCCTTCCCAACTGAATTTGCTGACAGGGAAACCCTCTCCCCATCGGCACAATGTATACCCCCCCACAATGTGTAGTCTGCTGAGGGGGGTGCCCAATCCCCCTTGGCTCATCCACCACCCCTGTAGAGTGCCAGCGGGGTGCTCAGTCCTCTGGTACAGGCCCCATCAAGAAAAACACTCAGGTGGCACGCTAGAAGCCCACCCCAGCGTGCCAAATGTCCCTGTAAAAGAAAAGTCCATAATGTTTTTTTTTTACCTCTGTAAAAAAAACAGTCCCTGCCCAGTCCAGCGGCCACTCCCTCAAACCTGCAGTCACCCTCTGCACCCCTGCCTTCCCACACCACCCCTCACCCCATACTTAACTCCAGAGTCTGGCACAATGATCTTTGGTAGACTGGGAACATGTCTGCACTTTTCAAAGCCAACTGCAAACTGAGGAAATGCAGGTAAGCTGTATAATGGCATAAAGGTTTTTCAACTTTGGTGCATATCTCAGGCAGTTTTGGATCTTTGGCACCAAATTTTCAACATGCAGTTTTTGGGACCCCTCCTCATGAATTCAGCCACTGTCATGGCATTATTCTGTCCCATAAGGTGATTTCGCAGTCACTACGAGATCACCTTTCAGGACCGATTAATGAAATGACAGTGTCAGTGTTCATGAGGTAGGTTCTCAAAAAGCCTATGTTGCAAATTTTGTGGAAAAAAATCCAAAAAATGACTGTTTTACAAGTGTGCATTGCACAGTTGCAACCCACACTCTTAACTTCATGAATTTGCAACATCTTCATTCCAGGTTTTCAACATTGGCATTTTTCCACACCTCCTTATGAACCGTACAGCTGTCATTTTTCACATCCTGGCCAAAATGTGTTTTCACACTTCTGGCGCAGAACTGCATGGTTGCTGTGGGAAATCAGTGTTTGGGACACATTAAGAAAATCACAGTGACACTGTTCATGAACAGAGGTCCTAAAATGCCTATGTTGAAAATGTTGTGATGACAGTCCATAAAATGACTCTGTTATGACCGTGCATTGCGCAGTTTGCACACACGCTCATAACTTTGCAAATTTATAATATTTTCACTCCAGATTTTCAACATTGCCATTTTTCCACACCTACTTATGAACAGTACAGCTGTCATTTTATACAACCTGGCTGAAATGTGTTTTCTCACTTCTGGCACCAAATAGCGCGGTCACTGTGGGAAATCAGTTTTCAGGATAGACTGAGAAAATGACAGTGACACTGTTCATGAGCAGAGGTCCTAAAATGCCTATGTTGAAAATGTGGTGATGAAAGTTCATTAAATGACTGTGTTACAACTGTGCGTTGTGCAGTTTCCACGCACCCTTGTAACTTTGCAAATTTGTAGTATTTTCACTCCAGATTTTCAACACTGGCATTTTTTCATACCTCCTTATGAATAATACAGCTGTCATTTTTTGCATCCTGGCCAAAATGTGTTTTTGCACTTCCGGTGCAGAATAGCGCAGTCACTTTGGGAAATCAGTGTTTGGGACAGATTAAGATCAAGCAAGTGAGAGAGGGGAGTGACCGAGCTCAACTGAGCTCTGTTGGGACTGCTCTGGATTTCTTTGTGGGCAGAAAAAGGTGCCAATGCAGGCAGGAGCCCAGTACAAAAGGGCAGCCTGCAGCACTGGGAGAAATAGAACTAGCTAGTGAGGGAGGGGGAGTAAGCGAGCTCAACGGATCTCTATTAGAACTGCTGCGGGTATCTTTGTGGGCAGAAAAAGACACCAATGCAGACAGGATCCCAGTACAAAAGGGCAGCCTGCAGTGCCGGGAGAAACAGAATGAGCAAGTGAGAGAGGGGGAGTGAGCGAGCTTAACAGAGCTCTATCGGGACTTCTGCAGATTTCTTTGTGGGCAGAAAAAGGCGTCAATGCAGGCAGGGCCCCAGTACAAAAGGGCAGCCTGCAGCAGCAGGAGAACCAGAACAAGTGAGTGAGAGAGGGGGATTGAGCGAGCTCAGCGGAGCTCTGTCGGGACTGCTGTGAATTTCTTTGCAGGAAGAAAAAGGGACCAACGCAGGCTGGAGCCCTGTACAAAAGGGCAGCCTGCAGCACCAGGAGAAACAGAATGAGCAAGTGAAAGAGGGGGAGTGAGTGAGCTCAACGGAGCTCTGTCGGGACTGCTGCAGATTTCTTTGTGGGCAGAAAAAGGCGCCAATGGAGGCAGGAGCCCAGTACAAAAGGGCAGCCTGCAGCCCCAGGAGAAACAGAATAAGCGAGTGAGAGAGGGGGAGTGAGCGACCTCAACGGAGCTCTATCGGGACAGCTGTGAACTTCTTTGTGGCAGAAAAAGGTGCCAACACAGGCAGGATCCCAGTACAAAAGGGCAGACTGCAGCTCTGGAAGAAACAGAAGGAGTAAGTGAGAGAAGGGGAGTAAGCGAGCTAAACGGAGCTCTGTCAGGACTGTTGCATATTTCTTTGTGGCCAGAAAAAGGTGCCAATGCAGGCAAGAGCCCAGTACAAAAGGGCAGCCTGCAGCATTGGGAGAAACAGAATGAATGAGTGAGTGAGAGGGGGAGTAAGCGAGCACAATGGAGCTGTGTTGGGACTGCTGCAGATTTCTTTGTGGGCAGAAAAAGGCACCAATGTAAGCAGGAGCCCAGTACAAAAGGGCAGCCTGCAGCCTCGGGAGAAACAGAATGAGCGAGTGAGAGAGGGGAAGTGAGCGAGCTCAATGGAGCTCTGCTGGGACTTTACAGTTGCCCGCCCAGGGTCTTCTGTGGTCCTATATTACAGCAGTGTCTCTGGAGTGGAGACAAAGCAATGATTGGATACTTTAGGATTGCTGTAATAATACAGATTAAGTTCTGTTTCTTTTTCTAACGGAGCTAAGTACTGAGCTATACTGTTATGATTGTTGTAATAATACATATTTATTTGTTCTGTTTATTTCTCTAAGCGAGCTGAATAATACTTGGAGTGCAATAAGTTTCTAACTGGGCTAAGTGAAACTATATGAGAGCTGAGAACAAAAAGTATGGTAGCTGAGGGTGAAACACGGACAAGGAGGCTTTAGGATTGCTACAGTAATGCAGTATCTAACGGATGAGATTTGAGGCAGAATTATCCTGGTCGGCAAGGGTCAGTAGGGGGACACTAGTGTGTGGGGGGACAGGAATTTGAGTAAATGAGGGCCTAACACAGTTGTAATAGGGTACAGAATGTGGGAGTAAGAGCCCGTAACATAAGATGGGGGCAAAAATGGGGTAGGGTGCCACATGTCAATAGGGCAGGCATTTTTGAAAGGGTGGAAGGGTGTACAGGGTGTGGGTCTGCCATGATCATGGACTGGACTTGGTGGATGGGGGTGTATGGTCTGTAGATGACTGGCTAGTTTGAGGGAGGAACTGTGGAGGCTAGGGAGAATAGAGTGGCAGGGCAGATGAGTATGGTAAGCATTCTGGGGGGGGATAGGGGATGGCAAAGGGGGACGGAGGAAGAATAACTAGGGACTGAAACTGACCCCAGTATCAGATGAAGTAGCAGAAAAGAGAGAAGAAAGGAGGGGATGCCCGAGGCGAGGGTGGGGAGCCTCCTGATGGGGCAGGAAGAGACCACTAGGAATACCAGGGGAGAGAGCAGATGGCTGCTGGTAGGGAGGGACTAGGGGTGCCACGGAGGAGAACAAGTAGGAGGGGGGGGGGACTGATAGGGGGAAGAGATGTAGGACAGGTATCGACTATGAATAAATTTGAACCTCTGCTATGGGACAGAGAGGGGGAGCAGGAACATACTGAAGAGGGGAGGGCAAGCGGGGCATGAGAGGGATGGCAACAGGTAGGGGAAGAGATAGTGAGGACAAAAGGATAAGAAGGGGCTAGTAAGGAAGGAGGGGTGGTGACTGAAGGAGAGAAGGCTACAGGAAGGGGAAGGATGGGAGGTCATCACTATTGGGGAGAAAAATGGGGCTCTAAATCGACAACAGTGGGGAGAAGAGGGGTTGAAAACCAGCAGGGGAGGAGGGAAGGTCTACATTGGAAGCCCAGTAGGAAGTAGTCAGGCTGGGAAGGGGTTCAAGGGGTATTGAGAGGAATAAGGCAGAGAAAAGGGGTGAGGGGGAAGTAGGGGATACAGATACAGAAGTCACAGAGGGTGCAGTTGGCAGGGTGTAAGGAACAGGGAAGAATGAATACTGGAGTGGTGGAAGGGGCATTAGAAGGGAAAAGGGGTAAGGGGCAGGGGGAAACTCATCCTGGGGGATTCTATGTTGAATTGTGTGAGATGGGGTGGAAAGGGGGAAAGACACAGCCATATTTGTGTTGAAGCTGTCCCCAGGTTGACTGCAGGAGGGGCAAGGCAGGTGTTGCTCAAGCATGCAGACAGGGGAAGAAGAAACCTCATTTACTTTTGCATGTGGGTACAAACAACTTGGCGGGGGATACTGTGGAAGTAGCGAGGGGGAAGTTTTAGTACTTGAACAGGCAGTGTGAGGGTGGGGAAGTTGGTGGCATTCTTGGAAGTACTGCCAGTGCCATGTGCAACATGGCGAGGAAGAAAGAGCAGGGAGTTCGGTGGCTTAGGGATTGGTGCCACAAAACATTATGGGTTAATGACTAACTGGGGTAGGGTCTGGGAGAATAGTGACTTGCTGCGAGGGACAGGGTACACTGGGCAGTAAGGGAGGGAGGGAGTATTAAAGGCAGCATTGCTGCCAGGCTACTGAGCTGAGGGTTGAGGTGCTGGATGCACACTATGTGCCACACTGGCAACCCGGGTTTGGACGCAAGCCCAGGCCGCCAGGGGTTGGCAAGGGAAGGATAGGATTGAGGGCCCGGAGGACTGCTCTCCTATTCCTGGGCGGGATCCAGGGAACCACTGCTCTGTAGCGGCCCCTGGTGACAACTGCGAGTGCTACTACAGTAGTGTAGTAAAGGGTGGCCAGTGTGGCGGATGTTGGCATGCTGTGCCTGTCGTCATTGTCGCCCGCACACCGAAAGGGAGAAAAGTGGAAAAATGGGCTATGGTCAGGCAGCATGCGCTTCCGACCCCCGCCCGCCCGAATGGCACCTCCTCAACCAGATCCTGCTCTGGTGGGTCGACCTGGGAAACTCCTCACTACCCGCCACAGGGGTAATCTGTGGAGGTGAGAAGGTTGGCCTGATGTGAGGCCAGGGCTGGGGGGTCGTAGCCCAGTGAAAATATGTAAAAAAAAAAGGCAGGATTAGAGGGTATATATCTCTACTAAGTGGATTTTCAAAAAATGGAAGGTGGGGTGGCCAAAACACTGAGGTTGGTAGAAAAGGTCCAGACAGGAGTCTGATGAAATCACCACCCTAGATACAGGTAAAAGCGGAGGTGTAGTAACCCTGGAAGGGGGCAGGCAAAATGGTCTGAGAGTAATACAGAAGACACCACCACCCGGTAAGAATAAGGATGAGAAAGGGTGCGGACTACCTGGAGGAGGGACACGGGCCAAGGAGGAGAAGAGTGAGGAGAAGGAGGGGTACAGATGGAAGGTGGTCTGATTAAATGGATAGAGAACTGGTTACAGGGGAGAGTGCAGAGGGTGGTGGTGGTGGGGTAGCACTCGGCACCCACAGCAGTGACAAGTGGGGTGCCGCAGGGCTCAGTACTTGGCCCAATGCTATTTGGGCTTTTTATCTCCGATATAGCACACAGAGTGGGGAGCAGGGTTAGTCTGTTCGCACATTATAACTAATCAAAAGCAAATAGTTATAGTAGCAGAGTCTCCTCCCCACCCACACACATGCACACTCGAAGCTGCTTAAAGCCTGCAATTCATTCAAATCAGTTCCATTTCTTACTTACTTGGGGTTCAATGCCAACAAGTGTAAACTCATGTACCTGGGGCATAGGAACCCTGATGCTGGGTATAGGATGGGGAGAGGTACTGATACTCACTAGACATGAAAGGGTCTTTGAGGTCATTATATCAGAGGACCTCAAGATGGCAGTACAGTGTGACAAGGCTATGGACAGGGCACATTGGATTCTGGGGTGCATAAGGAGTGGCATCTCCAGTAGGAGGAGGAGGAGGAGGAGGGGTGTCGTGATGCTATTTTATCACTCCCTGCTATACCTCCAATCTGGAGTACTGTGTCCAGTTTTAGAGTCCACACTTCAGAAAGGATATAAGGTGGAGGTTTTCCAGAGGAGGGCAACTAAAATGGTTCAGAATTTTCACAGGAATCCCTACAAGGAAATGCTGAAGAATCTCAACATGTATACTCTGGATGAGAGGAGGGTGAGAGGTGACATGATCAAGACCTACAAAGTACCTCACAGTGGTAAAGGGTACAGTTGGGAGTTTTCTTCAAATGAGGATGAGTACCAAACCAAAGGAAATACATGAAGCTGAGGGGGCATTCAGGATAGATGTAAAGAAATGTTCTTTACTGAAAGATTAGTAGACACCTTGAACAGACTGCCAAGAGAAGTGGTAGAAGTTAAAATGGTAGGGGGTATGAATCATGCATGAGATAAATATAGTGGTATATTAGAAAAAGGGGAAGGAGGGGGTCAACGGAGATCAATAGGGCTATGGAAGTGGAGTAGGTTCCCAATCATTGCAGGAAAAATCCATTAAGCAAGCTCATTCACAAGGAGGTCCTGATGGATGCAGGCAGAATAAGACATGCAGTAACATATAGAGGCAGGTAGAGAACACTTGCACAGACTGGGTGAGCTGAGCGGTCCTTTTCTGCTGACAAATTCTATGTTTCTATGGCACCATGTGTTAATTCAGGTGCAGTGTTTATTTAAAGTTGGGCCTACCATACATCCAGATGTAAGGTACAGTAAATTACTGAATTAGATGCAGCCCACTTATACACAATAAACAGAACCCCAGTGCTTTGAGAATCCTTTACTCTTCATAAGACTGCTTAAAGAGCTGGGGTTCTATTTGCAGTGTCCACACTAGTATGCTGATCTTAAAATCGATGCTGTATCTGAATGAGTACTTGATTCTTGCTCACTCCATTTCTTTCCCACTTTGAAACCTGCTTCTACTGAGTTAGTTTTGGGTTGGCAGCACCTCGCCTGTGTTGGAAAATGACCAATAAGCAGCACTGAACGTCAGACTTCACAGACTGTGAAGGCAGCTGTTCACAGACAGACATAAAGGCAATTCTACTGGGGGGTAGGAGGAAGTAAGCTGTTGATTAACTAGAATCTGCAGCTTCTCCATCAGGTAAGAAATGGACAGACTAGATGGGCCAATCAGTCCTTATCTGCCATCAAATTCTATGTTTCTATGTTTCTCACCCACCATCTTGGCAAGAAGAAGGCTGCAACTGTGGCCACTGATGACCGTTGGGGTGTGGGGATGCGGGGACCAAAGGGGACAGACATAAGGAGATAAAATCATAATAAAAATTGTGAGACCTTCACCAGCTTTCCAAAACACTTACTAGTAAAAGAACACTCTATGAAGTTTTTCAAATGGTAACACAATCTGGTGAGCCTTCTGTAACCCATCTGGCACCAGGCATCAACCAGCATAAAATTGCCTAAAGAAAGCAATGTGGTCATGTGGTTACTGAAATACTGGAGATTGCAGATTTACAAGAACAAAGAATATCACACAGAAGCTGGCACATACACCTATAGCAGCTGTCTCCTGCTTCTCAGTATTTATATTTATACCCTTGAGGTACTTGAAGGTTTCTATCATACCCCCTCTTTCCCTCCTCTCCTCTCTTCCAGTGAGTACATATTGAGGTCCTTAATTTCTCCTCATAAGTTTTGTGTTGCAAGTTCTGTACCATCTCATTCGCCCTTCTCTGGACCATCTCCAGCCTGTTAATATCCTTACGAAGGTGCGACCTCCAGAACTGCACACAGTACTCCATGTGAAGCCTGACCATGGTTTTATATAATGGCATCACTACCTCCCTCCTTATGCTGGTGATACCCCTGCCTATGTACCCCAGCATGTCACTGGCCCTCCCAGCTGCCTTACCACTTTGACATTTTCAAGTCATCTGAAATAAGAACCCCCAGGTCCCTTTCCTTCTTTGTGACTGTCAGCAACTCCCTCTCCATCCTGTACCTTTCCTCAGGGTTTCTGTGTCCCAGGTGCATAATTTTGCACTTTTTTTTAATTAAACTTCAGTTACCAGTCCTCAAACCATTTCTTAAGCTTCCCCATTTTCTCTACCCCCTCTGGGTATCCACTGTGTTACACATCTTGGTGTCATCTGCAAACAGGCAGACCTTTCCCTTCAGCCATTCTGCAATGTCACTAATAAAAACATTGAACAGAACTGGCCCCAGACACTCCCTCGGCACCCACTGGTCACCCCTCTCCCCAGACTGTGCCCCATTTACCACCACTCTCTGCCTCCTATCTGTTACCCAGTTTCTAACCCAGTTTACCACCCTTTCACCCATGCCCAGCCTACTCAGCTCATTTATCAGCCTCCTACTGGGATAGTGTCAAAAGCTTTGCTTACATCAAGGTAAGCGTTGTCCACTGCCCCACCCTGATTTACTGCTTTGTCACCCAGTCAAAGAGATCACCAGATTTGTCTGACATGACTGCCACTGTGAATCCATGTTGCCTATGGCCCTGGGCTCCGATGGCTTCCAGATGCCCCTCTGTCCTTTCTTTAACCAATAACTCCATGATCTTCACCATTACTGAAGTGAGGCTGACCAGCCTATAGTTCCCCACCCCACCCTACTGCTGGATTTGTATACAGGGACCTCATGTGCCCTCCTCCAATTCTCTGGCACCAACCCTGCGTTGAATGACTCGGTGAATATGGCTGCCAGAGGTAGTGCTATTTCCCTTCACAGTTCTTTTAATATCCTTGGGTGTATGCCATCTGGTCCCATCGCTTTGTCCACCTTCAATTTACTCACCTTCTGCAGGATTCTTCTGCCTGTGAATGGACTATTGCCCACCTCTTCATGCCTTTGCAACTGCTGTACTGCTGTGGTCCTTGCCCCTCCCCCTCTTCTGTGAATACTGAACAGAAAGACACAGTGGATGTCTGGGGGGGCACATGACAGTTCTTAGGCATGGTACTTTCACTTCCACATACCTAAACAGCACATATAAGCAATCAACATTTGGCATGGACAAATGTTTGTTTTTTTTGCATTAATATATTTTGATATAAATTGAATCATCAAAATGTATTGTTATTCTTATTGCTGTGAGTTGTTTTGAACACATCTTTTATTACCAGTTTTAAAATTAATGACTCAAGTCCTTAAAGTCAGCAGCCATTATCAATATTTAAAAATCCCGTCCGTTTAGGTTACTTTTTGACTTTACATACCAGATTCATACTATGGATAAATTTGGAAGATGTTAACATATTTCTGATGGTAAACAGCACATTACCATATCAGAATGTTTAATTTATTCATAGTGGGCATGGCCAGAAGAACAGACTTGATAGCATTTTAAAGCCCCATATCTCAGTCCAGGACTAAAACATAGTGAAAGGAAAATGGATAAATGTTCTTACAGTCTGGGCTTCTATTTTATAACATTATATGTGGTAGCCTGCATCAGAGCTCCTTGATTGACTTGTATTCACATGTGCTAATTCTACCTGTATGTATGGTTATGGCGATGCAAATTTATGTAAAATGGAATAACAATAAAATCATGTTAAAAAAAAAAAAGAAAATAGATAAATTAATATTTTGCTAAAAATACATTATTACTAGAAACAATATGATGAATTATTTTCTGCTAGCAAATGTTGTGCTTTAAAATATAAAAAGTAATAGCTGTCAACTTTTAGAAGTTCAGTGTGTATTTTTCCAAACATTTATGCTTCCAGTATTGTTCAAAATTATGGACAAACCATGGATGCATTTATCATGAAAGACTAAAGAAGGAGCACTCACAGAGTTTTGTAGGACCAAAATGGAAAAATCTTCCACCAGTCAAAATGTGTGGGTTGTAAACCTTTTATTTCAAAGGGCTTGATTCTCAAAGATTTGCACAAGCCATGCCAATGGTGACTTGTGCCAGTGCTGCGGACCCTGCACCCTATTCACTATTGTGTAGGGTCCTGGTGCCAGAAATCCCACTGCTTGCAGAAAACCTGGCCATGTGGCAAAGGCGGCACACCTGACAGGTTTGCCACTGGGAGACTGTCCGGTGGCACCTCTACCCCCAAAAGACCCACCAGAAGGCTGCGGGCTTGTGGGGGATGGGGGCAGTGCATGGAGAGGGCTGGTGGCACACAGATGGGTGAAGGGAGGGGTGGCATCAGCACCCCAAAGGGGTATCTGAGGGGCCACTGTGGTGGGAGCCACTGTGAGTACCATACCACAAGGGGCTCCAGATATACTTCTTTAGTTCTTTTTTTGTTTTCTGGGGTGGTGAACTAGGCAAATGCAATGCCAGTGCATATACCTTGCTGTCGTGGGTGCATGGGATGCCACAGGCAGGTGGTGGCACATGTTCACTCCTGCCCAGGAAGGGCTCCAGGGGTGGAGCACAGATCATTAGACCATTCCTGGCTGGCCTAATGGTACTTGAAAGTGTGCCCTTTGGGAGAGTTTGCTGAATTCTAATGCTGGAGATAAGGCTGCTTGCGTCTGCCACAAGACCCCTAGCATCCTGGCACACCCAGCAGCTTGGTGCAGACGTGGCACAGGGCTTGTCTGGTACACAGGGTTTGGCACAGAGGATTCTTTGTAAATCGGGATATCTTAAGTTTTGGTGCAAAGCGGCCCTTGCATCACCTTTATGTGACCCAGGCACCTTGCATCAACTTTGGGGTTTTGAGAATCAAGCCCAAAGTGTAGAAGTCAAATCAAAGACAATATACAATCCAGGACGACTGTGGTCTTTAGTCTGTCTGATATTTGCATCAGTCCTGGATTGTATATTGTCTTTTGGAATTATCTTGTACACTTTGGATGAAAAGGTTTACAACCCAGATATTTTGACTGATGGTTGATCTTTTCCATGTGGGACATACAATAACTGTGTGAGTTCTCCCCTCTTTAGTCTTTTGTGATTACTGTCCTTGGGCCAGCAAACCCAGGGTGAGCACCTGACCTTGCACTGGGGAGTGCAGTTCTAAACTTGATGATGGATTTATGATGGACTGAGATAAAGGGCAAAGCAAGGATGACCATTGATGTCCATAGACATCCTTGTTCATCCATGGAAACATGGACAGCTGGAGAGTGGGGCAGGATCAGTTACCTTACATCTTGGTTGAGGCAGGGCACATCACCTGGTCCTTTTTGCCTTATGATTTATGGGGATGCAGACCTCTGTGGCTCCATCCAGTCATTTCATCAGTTAGTCCCGCATGTTCTCTGTATTACCAGCCTCATGCAGCTGCTTTAGACCCTTGGATGCCTGGTCCTTCAACTTTGTAAAATCTCCCTCTTTTGAAGGTCTGGGTCCTGGTGGCTAAGGCCTGGCTAGTCTTCCCCATCACCATGGAGAGGGTTACCCAATTGTGGTCACTGCTTCCTACTAATTCCTTGACAGTCAAATGGGAGATGACCCCATCAACACTTCTCAGTACAAGGTCAAAGGCGACCACAAACCTAGTCCCCTGTTGGGCATGCAGCACTAGGAGGCATTCCTTCAAGGTGGACAGAAATTGTTTCTCAGCCCAATTCTTAGCCCTGTTGAGATGACAATCTATGCCTCAGAGATTGAAGTCCCTCCAGGATCATCTTTGCATCTAATTGTGCTACTCTTGTAATTTCTCAGACGAGCTGGACTTCATAGAAAAATAGACACTGCTGGCAGAACAGACCAAGAGTCCATCCTATAATTACCTGGGTGAGTTGTGGGGAACTATTTAACATGAATACTACTGTAGCTCATGGTCACGTGGTCATGAGTAGAAGCTAACAGGAGGGAAGTTCAGGAGGGATGTGAAGAAGTACAATTTTACAGAAAGGTTGGTGGAGCCATGGAACAGGCTGCCAGCAGAGGTGGTGGATGTGAATACTGTTAGTGGCTTAAAGTATGGCTGGGACAGAATGATGGGTATGGTGGTTTCTCCTGGCCTCAGAATTGTGGGGGGGGAGGGTGAATGTGGGAGGGCTAAGATCCTGGAGGAACAGTAGATCCCAGGGCTATATAGGGAACTCAGGCAGACTGGATGGATATTTGTCTTTTTCTGCCATCATTGTCTGTGTGTCTATGTAGATATGGTCAGCTGAGCAATTTGAGGCCTGTATCACACCCTAGGTTAACTTTAGCATCTTCCCTTAGCTCAGTCAGATGGACGTTGTGACACTGCCCTCCTAATGTCCTCCTTTTCCTCCATAACGACTCCCTCCCTCACTAAGAGATCCACCCTATCCCTTTCCTGTCCAACATATCCCTTCATAATAGTCTACATCCTAGTATCACAGTGATATTTCTCTCCACCCCAGGTCTTAGTAGTGCCAATATGTTCTGGCACTAAGTGGCATCAGACCAATGAACTCACCCATTTGCTAGGTGGGCTTCTCATACTGGCCCTAAATATAATTAGGATAGTTGCCCCGCTATAATTCCTTCCCCACCAACAGTCACTTCTCCTGGTGTTTCCTTGTTCTGCTGTCCATCCCATAATGTTTTCTGCAAATTCCTCCTGCCCTTGGTGATCTCTTGTCCCAGCCCCCATCCTCTCGATAATGGTGTGAGTCCCTCTCTCTCTTCTCCTCAACTGCTATTATAACTCTCCCAGGTAGTACATGAAAAAATACATATGTATGCCTTGTGTATGCAGCAGCTCCTTCCTTCCTTCCTTCCTTCCTTCCTCCCTTCCCCCCCCTTCTCTCTTTCTTTCTTTCTTTCTTGACAGGATATGAAATTTTACACCCACCATGAGCCTATTTTCAAAGGTGCCTTGTGATTAAGCATGTTGCAATGACTTTGACATTTACGGATAAGAGTGCAAACTCATTACATTAGTATTGACATTGACAGATAGGAATATGAACACAGCGTATGGACCAAGAGAGCAGCTGTTGATCCATGGAAGGTTGTTACACTGTTAGAGATCACTCAAACAGTCAGTTTCAGAAAGTTTAGTTACAGTTTCAAATGTCAGTGCATTCTGTTTGCAGTATGCTTTTAATTTCGGACAGAGGTTTGTTCTTACATGATGCAGGAGACAAGAAGTTCCAAGTTACCTGTCAATCAGAATCAAATAAGTAAAAACAAATAAATCCTTCTTGATCACCTTGTACATTTCCTGGGCAGAATCCCCACCCCCTACTGGCACAGGGGCAGCTCATTGGAAATATACAGGCATCCCTTGCCCCAGAAGGTCCTCAATTGTCCAGAAAAACAAACAAAACCCCTGACCGTTCATCAAGCATTAGTCTGCCTGATGGCCTGCTGTCAATTCTCACTAGTCCCAAGGACTGGGCAAAACTCAGAAAAGGTCACCATGGATACCTTACCTTTCACATAAGTTACTGAACTTCTTCATGTTTGTGCTATAGAATCCTCAGAACAAAAGGGTCAGCTCCAGCCCTACCCTCTGAGGAAGAGGCAGCGTGCCTTGATATATAGGGAGTTTTATTTTTATTGGATATTTGGCTGTTTGTAATTTGTTAAAAGTTTTGCACAGTTTTTCCTCTTGCTTGAGTTCATTATCTCATCATGTTTTTGCCTAGCATCATGTTTGGGCTTCGTGGTGAAATCATTTGAAGATTTTCCTGGATAAATAAATTGTTTAAAACAGGAAGGAAAATAGAGAATCCTTTACTTCTTTCTGCCACGTAGGCGGCTGCTGTGCCACATGTGGGCCTGTTGTGCATTCCTGTGGTATCTGGTTCTAATTAATCTAATTAAACTTAAAATCTGAGACTCTTTTTGGAAACTTATTTGCAAACATTTATTGATTGTCATTATGCTATAGTGAAGCTCCCAGGATACAATGCAGTGTCACACTTTCCTGCATGACAAATGGGACTAAGTGCCATTGAAATTGCTTTGTGTCCTGCAGTAACTCTGCTGTAGAATTCTGCAATATCACATAGCATCCTGCGTAGTTCCACTGCACTCACTGATTTTGGCCACTTAGGGTCAGCTGCCTTTCACTCCCCAGAAGAAAATTTGAAAATGCTAATTACATTCGCTGTTCATGATCTGCCAACTACTGTATGTTACAATTACATCAGGGCATGTATTATTGGTTTCAACAATACAGCTTAAATGTATGTCCCACTGGTAACTGACACTCAATCCCACTACTAATTCTGCCAACTGTTACATAAATGCTGCATTCCATATAAAGAAAAAAAAATTATACAATAAACTCATATTAGCAATAAGACCCTTGTAATAACCTGGCTGATCTTAACCCAGGTTCCTACTAGCCATGCTTATGGCAGCTGCTCTATCAATGTACTGTAAGAGTTCTTGCCTTTCATACCTTGAGCCATGTAGGTAGAGATCAAATCTATCCAGAGGTAAGGTTATCATTTTAAATTATTTCATGTGTAATTCAGTGACCACCCAAACAAGTGACTGGGATGAGTACTGGCCTGTCTGGCTTCCGTGCTGGATATTACACCCTCCAAAGTGAACTGTGCTGGATCATAGAAGGGTAGGGATGGGTAATCACCTTGGCTACATCTCTGTTGCTTCATTACCCAACTGAGGCTTTATTGGAACCAGTAAGGGGCTGGCAGTATTTTTATTTATTTATTTGTTGAATTCTCGGATTGACACCTATGAACTGAAAGCTCTTTTTCATAGGATCCACTTCAACAGGTAACATATAGTATGAGAACTTAAGCAAAAGATTGAACTATTACAAAAATAAGCAGTTTCAAACAGACAAGGTAACAGGCATTGTACAATGTATGCCAGGGAATACAAGATCTAAGATGTATATAATAATGTTTAGATTAAAGATAGACACTGAGTAGCAGCCACTGAGGCCTTGTCAGGCACAGGTAGGATAGCAAGTATGAGGTAAGGTACTGTAGTAGGATGGGGGAAAACTGGAGAGTAATGAGCTGTGAAAGAGCGTGGTACATACAGCAGACCTGTGTTTGATTCTCACAACCTCCATTTGCATACTGAGTGACTCTGAGCAAGTCACTTAACCTCCCCAGTGCTCCTGGGCTGCCCCTGAAACAGGCACTTGTTCCTAATGGGCTTTACCTGGTTACCAAAGAATTAGAAAACAAGCATTTGTCAATGCTAAATGTTGCTTGCTTGTATGTGCTGTTTAGGAATTTGGAAGTGATAGTTCCATGCCTTCCCCAAGACATCCACTCTGTCTTTCCATTCAGTATTCACAGAAGAGTGGGAGGGCAAGGGCCACAGCAGTACAGCAGTTGCCAAGGGGTGAAGAGGTGGACAATAGTCCATTCAAGAGCCAAAAGAGTCCTGCAGGAGCTCACTAAATTGAAGATGGACAAAGCGATGGAACAGATGGCATACACCCAAGGATATTAAGAAGAGCGGCGAAGGGAAATAGCAGTACTTCTGGCAGCCATGTTCACTGAGTCATTCAACATGAGTGAATTGGAGGAGGGCACATGTGATCCCTCTACACAAGTCCGGCAGCAGGGAGGAGGCAGGGAACAATAGGCCAGTCAGCCTCACCTCAGTAGTGGGGAGGATCATGGAGACATTACTTAAAGAAAGGATAGTGGGGCATCTAGAAGCCATCGGAGCCCAGGACCATAGACAACATGGCTTCACAGTGGGACATCATATCAGACAAATCTGGTTGATTTCTTTGACTGGGTGACAAAGGAAGTGAATCAGGGTGGGGCAGTGGACAACGTTTACCTTTGATTTCAGCAAAGCCTTTGACACCATCCCATATAGGAGGCTGATAAACTAGCTGGGTAGGCTGGGCATGGGGAAAGGGTGGTAAACTGTGTTAGAAACTGACTAACAGACAGGAGGCAGAGAGTGGTGGTAAAAGTAGGGTGCAGTCTAGGAGAGGGGTGACCAGTGGTGCTGCTAGGATCGGTCCTGGGGCAGTCCTGTTCAATGTCTTTATTAGCAACATTGCAGAACGCCTGTTGGTAATTTTTCACCAAATTTTCAACATAGCCATTTTAAGACCTCTGCTCATGAACAGTGTCACTGTGATTTTCTTAATCTGTCCCAAACATTGATTGCACACACCGAATGCGCCATTGGGCGCTACATGCACGGAAACACATTTTGAGCAACATGTGAAAAATGACAGCTATATTGCTCATAAGGAGGTGTGGTAAAATGGTAATGTTGAAAATCTGGAGTGCAAATATGAAAAATTTGCGAACTTACAAGCGTGCGTAGGAACTGCGCAATGCACGCTTGTAAAACAGTCATTTTTAGGAATTTTTTCACCAAATTTTCAAAATAGCCATTTTAAGACCTCTGCTCATGAACAGTGTCACTGTGATTTTCTTAGTGTGTCCCATACATTGATTTTTCACACCGACTGCGCCATTGTGCACTACATCGCGGGAACGCATTTTGGACACGATGTGAAAAATGACAGCTGTACTGCTCATAAGGAGGTGTGGTAAAATGGCAATGTTGAAAATCCGGAGTGCAAATATTAAAATTCCGCGGACTCTGATGAGTAGGAACTTTCGTAATGCTGCGTTAGTAAACAATAATTTCTTGGAATTTTTCACAAATTTTGCAACATAAGCTGTTTGAGAGCCCACCTCATGAACACTGGCACTGTTGTTTCATTAATCAGTCGGGAAAGGTGATTTCGCCAAGAGTGACGCGAAATCACCCTTTCGCCCGCTAACGCCATGATAGTGAAAGAATTCATGAAGAGGGTCCCAAAAACCCCATGTTGAAAATTTGGTGCCAAAATTCCAAAAAATGCCTGAGATATGCAGCAAAGTTGAAAAAATCCTATCTATCCCATTATACAGCTTACGGCATTTCTTCAGTTCGCGGTCGGCTTTGAAGAGTACAGGCGTGTTCGGTCCACGAAGATCGTCGCACGAGTCCGGAGGTAAGTATGGGGTACAGGGGTGTGGGGAGGAAGTAGGGTGCACAGTGGGTGGGTGCAGGTTGTGGGAGGGAGCAGGGAAAAGCGCCGAGGACATTTTTATTTGCAGGTTTTTTTTTACTAAGACGATGAGGGCGTTTGCCATGCTGGGGTGGGCTCCCAGCGTGGTAGCCTGAAAAGAGCTGTTTGGAGGGCTGGAGCCGGCCGGGAGTTGGTACCCCGTCGGCTATAACCCTATTGCCACGCTGGGGTGGGCTCCCAGCGTGGCATCTGAAATATTTTTGAAGTCGTGGGAGCCACAGGGATTGGGCACCCCAGCTTCATAACAAGCTTTGCCACACACAGGGTGAGCTCCCAAGCGTGGCACCTGGAAAACTTTGGGGGGTATGCAGCCGTTTAGCTGATGGGGATTAGGCACCCGTCGGCTATGACAGTTTTGCCACGCTGGGGTGGGCTCCCAGCATGGCACCTGGACAGCTTTGTGGGGAGGAGGCGTGGAGCCGACGGGGATTGGGCACCCCGTCTGGCTGTACAGTGTGTGTATGTGAATGCATCACACGCAATATGTGTGCTTGCATGTGGGTGTGGGGAGGAGCTCTGCTCACTGAAGGAGCTCTCTTCAACTGTATGCCACTGCATTTTCAACTGCTGTCATACACAGGTGCAACAGTGATTGGGGAACTGGGGCCGCACCTGCAAACACACTGACTGAATTGGAAGACGGGTGCCACACCTCCGAAAACTCGATGATGGCACTATGTTTCTTGCACATGCATGCAAGCAATATAAAAATGAACTAGCTTTATACCTTATGTAGACTTAAGACTGGGTAAACAGTTCAGGAGGTAAACTTTTCTTAAGTGAGGCAATCTGTTATGGATAGAGGCTTCACCAGATTTGTTCTTGCAGTGAGTTTTTCCAGTTGATGTGCACAGAGAGGTTATGTGACATTCAGGGAGATTAAGGAAAGCTTAGAGAAGTTAAACACATAGAAAGAGTGAGAGTGGTTAAGGGTCTCTGGATATGATTCACAGAGCCCAAGAGGCCCTCAACACCCAAGTAGGAGTGCACAAGATTGCTGCAGGTGTAACAAGGTCCTGCTCTGCACATACCATGGCCTCCACAAATCCACAGTGCCCACTATGTGGATGACCAGGCCATGGGCAGGATTTGAGCATTTCAAGCTCTGCACATTTCAGTCTATTGTCTGCAGCATGCAGGGACTGCGGAAAATGTTAGTGTTAAGTGAGGGGGCCCCACATGGTAACACCTCTCTACCCTCTGCACAAGTCACCTTTGGCCCTCTCTGGACCTTCCTGGGACCTGTTCTGATCCAGCACTAGCTGACTCCAGCCCTCTGAGCTGGCAAAGAGAGCTTGGGTCTTAAAAACATTTAAAAATGGTTCCTCTAAGAAAGGAATATGGCATTTCCTGGAGGACTTACATATTGCACAGTCCCCAGTAGGATTGCTTGGATACTTTAAAATCAGATACAAGCTAGTATACAGTGGCGTGAAAAAGTATTTGCCCCCTTCCTGATTTTCTCTATTATTGCATATTTGTCACACTGGATGTTTTCAGGTCTTTAGACAAAATGTAATATTAGATAAAGGGAACCTGAGTGAACAAATAACACTTTTTTTTTTTTTTATTTCACTTATTTAATGAAAAAAAGTTAACCAACACCAATTGGCACTGTGTGAAAAAGTAATTGCCCCCTTACACTTAATAACTGGTTACGCCACATTTAGCTGCAATGACTGCAACCAAACACTTCCTATAATTCAATATCAGTCTTTCACATCGCTGTGGAGGAATTTAACCCACTCTCCTCGCAGAACTGCTTTAATTCAGTAACATCTGGTAGGCTTTCGAGCATGAACTGCTCATTTCAGGTCCTGCCACAGCATCTCTGTTGGGTTTAAGTCTGGACTTTGACTAGGCCACTCTAAAACTTTAATTTTACTCTTTTAGCCATTCTGATGTGGACTTGCTTTTGTGTTTTGGATCATTGTCTTGCTGCATGACCTAACTACGCTTCAGCTTCAGCTGATGGAAGGATGACTGGACATTCTCCTCAAGAATTTTCTGGTACAGAGCAGAATTCATGGTTCCTTTAATTATGGCAAGTCATCCAGGTCCCAGAAGCATCCCCACACCATCACACTACCACCACCATGTTTGACTGTTGGTATGGTGTTCTTACTGTGGAATGCTGTGTTTGCTTTTACGGAACATTATGGGATCCATGTTGTCCAAAGTTCCACTTTGGACTCATCTGTCCATAGAACATTTTCCCAAAAGGCTTGTGGATCATCCAGGTGCTTCTTGGCAAATGAGAGACGAGCATTTATGTTCTTCTTGGTTAGCAGTGGTTTCCGCCTTGCTACTCTCACATGAAGCCCATTTTTGCCCAGTCTCTTTCTGATTGTGGAGTCATGAACACTGACCTTAGCTGAGGCAAGAGAAGCCTGCAGTTCTTTGGATGTTGTTTTAGGATCCTTTGAGACTTCTTGGATGATTTTACACTGCGCCCTTGGAGTAATTTTGGCAGGCCGCCCACTCCTGGGAAGGGTCACTACTGTTCCAAGTGTTCTCCATTTGGAGATTATGGCTCTCACTGTGGTTTGATGGAGTCCCAGAGCCTTAGAAATAGCTTTCGTAACCCTTTCCAGACTGATAGAGGGCAACAAAATGTTTTCTGATCTTTTCAGGAACTTCCTTTGATCATGGCATAATGTGCTTGTTGAATCTTTGTGCTGGCAATGTGACTCTGATGGTAAGGGCCAAAATAAGTGAGGTTTATATTGAGCAGGGCCTGGCTGTAATCAAGCCTGGCTGTGTTCAATCAGCTGATTCTAATTATCCCTTTAATTGGGTTGATTTAACTAGGGGCAATTACTTTTCACACAGTGCCAGTTGGTGTTGGTTAACTTTTTTATTAAATAAATAAATAAGTAAAAAAAAAAAAGTGTTATTTGTCCACTCAGGTTCCCTATATCTAATATTATATTTTGTCTAAAGACCTGAAAACATCCAGTGTGACAAATATGCAATAATAGAGAAAATCAGGAAGGGGGCAAATACTTTTTCACGCCACTGTAGGCTGATATTAGGATAATCCATATCTGAATCCATATCCGATCCTTGACTCAGATGCCATCAGATGGTGCATGTCAGATATCCTAACATCCGACTATCCTAACCCCTAACATACCTTCCACTCTGCAACCATGTAACCCCCCACTGCCCAAACCCCCTCATAAGTCCCAACCTCCCTCCTCCTCCTCCTACCCCAAGTCTCTGCAAGCACATACTTGCCAGAAACTGAATGTTTAGAGTTCCTTTAGTTCGTGTCTTGTATTCATGACTCCTCTTTATTATAATGCCCTTAGCAGCTATATCCTCATAATACAAAAAAAAAATACCCACCTAAATCAGGAGCCCCTCCCCCAGCCTGGCGCAAGCTGCCATCCCACTGCCCCTGGTTAAACTGACCACCCCCACCCAACACACCCACTAGTTCCCACTCCCCCCCCATAACACCTCCCAAAAATGCAAACCTTAGGTTTGTGTCATCATGGTAGAGCTCCCAAGTCAAAATTTACATTCCCTTGGTGGAGCAGCTTGTGGTCATCTTTGGTCCTGGTAGATGAAATATTATGATGTCTACCTAGGGTAATACTTGATTGGTTGCTGATGACTCTGGCAGCTCTACTGTGATGACTCAACCCTAAGGTCAGCATTGTTTTGAGTGCTATGGGAGAGGGAGGCTTGAAGTGGAAGCTAGTGGGTGTGTTGAGTGCAGGGATGCTGAATTGAACTGTGGGTGTGGGTTCTGATTTAGTGCCAGTGGGGGAAGGCTCATTTTTATTATAATTCAGTTTCTGTTTAGTATGTGCTCACAAGGACTGGGCGGAAAGAAGTTTGGGACTTGTGGTGTAGTTTGGTCTGGGGGGGTTACACAGTTGCAGGGTGGGGGGACTAGTAACTGATGTCAACAGATGCCAAATCAGATTGGATTTCTATATTCAGGTCTGATTTGGTATCCTAATATTTATGATTTTGAGTTTTTAGGAGCTTGATCTGAAAATCCAAAATCCAAATTTTTTGTTGAAATCCAAGATATCCATTTAGCAAAATGGATATCTGAGCAATCCTAATCCCCAGCTCTGCGTGAAGCAAGTGATCAACTCCAGTACCAGCCTGGACATCTGACTGGATGCCTAGTGTCTGGCTCCATTCCATCCCTTGACATGCAAGTGCACTGGTATTCGTGGGTGTGTGGGAAACATTCCTGAATACGTGTAATTGGTGCATAGCTGGGCCACCTTTCTGGATCAAGCCCTTACTTAAGATTTTACAGCGGGTGACTGCAGTAGTATTAAAACCTTCAGTCTCCAGGTTCACAGCTCTACACTCTAACCACTAAGCTACACAGCCTCCTGTTGATACAGCAAAATACCCTCACCCCGGAAAAGAGATTCTCTGCAAAAGGATAGAGGTGCTTATACATCGATAAGTGAGGAGGTCAATGCAGTGTGTCCTTCCACACTGTGCCTGGCCTGCAGATAAATCAAATCTCTCCCCTTTACTCACAAGAACTAAATTTATTACAAACAAAAGAAAAAAAAAATATCCAGCAAAATCCAGATTCTAGCAATGGATAAAAAAAAACATCAGCATTTTAAGCTGTGCTATTTATAAGTAAAGGACTGCCATCAAAACAGCTGTAACTGGCATGTAAAGGTCTCCTACAATGCTTTTTGCTAATTTGGACTCGTGTCTGGGTGCTGCTTGGATTAGAAAATGAGGAGATTTATTCAGTAATTTAGATTCTGTTATCATCAGTCCCAAGGCCCTTCTTGCCTTAACTCTACTGCAAGGTAAGAGCTTACAAATCGCTAGATGGTGGAAGAGAATTGCAAACTTTGACAAATTAATGTTATAAATTTCTGGTTTTAATGAGCCTCTGTGCTCCTTGAAGTGCATTTCTCTTTGCATGCTGTTCTCCATGTGTCTGTGGTTTCTTTCAGTGTTATATAAATTACCCCTTGTCACTGGCCAACTGGATTTCATGACAGGATCTGCAGGACCTCATCATTAATCTGCAAAGAGCTGTAACCTTGTGAATATTTGAAGTTGTAACTTGTCTGAGTAGGAAAGGGGACCATGTTTTCTGTTGGTCCCTTGACTGCCCAAAAGGTTGGATTATTTCTGTCTTATCTGATGAACTGCAACTCATCAGAACTTTAAAGAGCACTATTGAGGAAAGCTTACATGCTGCACGCACCAAAACTTCCCAAGGGCATAATTTGGGGGTTGGGGGTTGTCAGGGGTTGCACTTATGACCTCTATGAATTTTATGGAACCTCTATGGTCTGTTTGCGATCCCTGCTATAGTATAGTACACTAGTTTGGCTGGGTGACCCCAATTTCTAATGTCTACATCTCTTTTTTTCTCATTTTCCCCCTCAATCTGTCAGGCTGCTTGGCCAGCCACCCTCTGTCCATCCTGCTCTGAGCCAACCATTGTACAGTACACAGTAGGCACTGCCCCCCCAATGAGTGTGTTTGCTGACACTCTCATGTCGTAGCGAAAAAAAGTTTGTTGAGGATAAGGGAAGTCAGGGACAAGTTCAGCAGATGCCGATGTAAAACAGATTATTTATCCCCACTGCTTGTTTAAAAAGTTGTAGCGTGAGTCAGAATCATCTAATAAGAGGTGTGAGCAAGTGAGAGGAGAGAGATCTGAGAGGACTAGAGGGGACACTGTAACAGCCTATGCTGAGCCATAGACACTGCAGCCTGCCACTCCCTAAGCTATCATCATCACCTCATGAGGTTGTTGAGGGAGAAGGAATACAATACAAGCAAGCAGTGACCCACAGCAGTGCTATATATTTGGGGATCTTGCTGGGGTTGAAGCCAGAGCTGTGAGGACAAGAACCAGACTAAATGGGTTGAGTGGGTGTGTATGTTCTCTAAGGTCAAGTCAAAGGGGGTGAGAGGAAAAGAGACAGACACTGAAACCAGAGAGAGCAAGGCCCAAGCTGGAGCTTCAAGCAGCGGCATGTTGGGTGTTCACCCAGCACACTCAGTGAAATAGGACCTGTCTTCAGCACTCTTTTTCATTCATTTTTTGTATGACTGGTGCTCAGAAAGCAAGGCACAGTCACACGGAGCCAGAGCCAGTTGTTTCCAGGTGCAAAATGGGGGGTTGTGAAGAGGAGCACAGAGATGAGAAGGGATGGGGACAGGATATTCCATTTCCAGGAAAATAAATCTAACTGCAATTCATAAAGTGAAATAGAAATTGGTGATCAGTAAAGGCACAATGAACCAGCCAGCTGAAGCTCACTTCAGGTGTAAGTATTTGGGAGAAAACAAAGAAGGAGTAGGGCAGGCGGCTCAGTACCAGGCAATTAAAGTTCTGCAGTTATTGGCCGGTGGTGCTGGAGGTTGAGGCGCTGGATGCCATGCCTTCTGCCACGCTGGTGACTCAGGTTTGGGAATGAGCCCGGGCCACAGGAGATTGGCAAGGGTGAAAGAGGATTGAGCGTCCGGAGGACTGCTCTCCTCTCTCAGAGAGGGAGGGATTGTCATCCCGCCTGTTGTTCGCTCTCTGGTGGGGGCTGGGGGGCAATGCAGGACAGGAAGGCATGCAGCCGGTGGGTGTGGCATGGAGGTGCCCACACATGCATGCTCATGCCAAACATGAGAGGAGGGAGGACAAGAAAAGAGGAAAATGGCCATCAGGAGTTCCATGAAGCCTCAATCCTCATGTCTTGCTGGTCCTCCTAACAGCCTTCCCAGATTTGGATTGTGTTCTGGAGGGGCTCCCTTCCTGGCCCCATCATGGGGGGGTAATCCATGCGGGGGTCTCGGGGTTGGTTGGGTGGCATTTGGGCTTGTGGGCCTGCAGTACAAGGCATAGATACTGCCCCTGGTGTGCCCAGAAGAGGATAATGTAAAATAAAATAAAAAAAGTTCTTCAATTAATAAAGTGAATTTTCGAGATTGATTACAGTTTTTTTTTACATTTTTTAATTTATTTTTTCTTTCTCTTTTGACAGTCACTAAAAAAAAATCACTGGGGGATTCCATCCTCTTTGATGTAGTGTTGAACACACTTGACAGGTCCAGAAATGTGTGTTTTCTTTATATGTTGCATTTTTGCTTATATAATCAGTTTTATGCCTTTAAATGTTTCTGTGTACACAAGAGTATGGACCAGTCATTCCTCATTTTACGAATCAGCGACCTGGTGTGTGTGTGTGTGTGCGCGCGCGCGCGCGTGTGTGTGTGTGTGTGTGTGTGTGTGCGCGTGCGCACGCATACGTGCATCTGTTTGAGTCAACTGCCATCAGGTGAGTGACAGTGTGATGAACAAACAGCCTCTGCCTTTGATTATGTTAATTATGTAATTGACCACACCTTTACCACTTTGCTTGGCTGAATGGATTTGTTGTTTTGCAGGGATCAGAGATCGACCTGGATTCTGCATTAGTTCATGATATTAGTGTTCCCCTAGATGAATATTATGCTTGTTTGTAAGTTGGAATGGAAAAGAAACTTAACATTAATGTGGGTGAGGTCTAGCTGATAGGCAGTTGGGTGACTGAGCTGGCAGATGGAAGGCATTTTTAAATCATCCCCCTTCAAGACAGTAGGCAGGGCCAGTGTGCTTTAGGAGAGAAGTGATGTACACTTGCCTACTAGGTTTTATCATTTTGCCTGGGTATCATATTCTGTAACAGTGAGATATCTCTGAAAAATCACCTGACTTTACTGTAAATGTACTTACATGATTTTCAAAGACATCCCAAAAATCCTATATTTATACATATACCAGCTAGTAAATTGATATTGTAGTTGCATGACTCAGACAATGGGGTAACCAAGGTGAGCAGAGGGTTGGTGCCTGAACTACTGGCCGCCACTGGGGACAAGGGTAGGGGGCTAAAGTTCTCTGGGTGGTGAGTCACTGGACACCCTGGAAAACCTTTGCAGGGATGAGAAAAAAGAGGGAGGGGTGGCTCTATGTCCTCATCCCTGCAAAAATGGAAACAATGTAACCTGGGATTTATGAGAAATATGAAACAATGGAAGTCGCCAATGACTAATTGGTACTTTTTTATCTATGGCCTTGCAATAGTTATGGTTTTGGAGAAATGATACCCCTGATCCCTCTGCACCACAAATCCCATCACCCAACCCAGTCCCACTTTTCTTGGGAGGCTATGCAAGAAGCAGTGTAAGTATATGTGTTGGTGCACATGAACTGACTCAGACATGTTGGCCATCTTGGGTGCATAGGTTAGGACCATAGGAGATTAGCCAGTAATGTAATACATCCCTGCTTCTTCCTGTAGGATAATAACATCCTCCCAAGCAACAATGAACAATCCTCCCCATGGGAGGTGGAAGGAGCTCAGCTTTTAGGAGGTTGTATATCCTAGAGGTTAGAGCACCAAGTTGTGAACCTTGAGATACAGCAGATCTGGGTTTTGAATACATGCAACTGCCCCTTGCATGCTAGTCGACCATCAGCAAGCCATTTAACCTTCCTGTTCCCAAAGCCAGTTATCACCTGGAAACAACCGTCAACTCAGATTGCCTTTCCTGGCCAAAAATTCTAAACAAATGGTAGGGAAATCTAGTGGAATGGGGCAGCAGGCAGTCTTCTGCCATTTTTTAATTTTAAAAGGACTTTCCTCTGCTCCAGTTCTGTAGTCCCAGACAGGGACTATCACACTCCACAGTTCCCAGTTATGGGGGGTCTAGTGGTGGCCTTTGCACTGGCTTCAGTTGGAAATGTATTGTACATACAGTTAATTTTTAAAGCAAGCATTTTCTCTGTCCCCTGTCTGCCTTCCTCCTGAAGAACCCCGCAGCCCCATCACTTACAGTACCTTCTTATGGACTTACTCTAGCCACCTACTTGCTCAGAATCATTGTGTGCTGGGTGGAGTGACATGGTGGTAGCACTTGGGCCTGCAGGGTGCACCGCATCACCTTCAGTGGGCTTGGGCATCCTCCTCATGGTTTTCTCCCATAGGGATGCTGCTCACTAAATGATTCACATGCAGCAATGTTTGATCATGCCAGCATTTGGTCATCCTCCACCCTCTCTGCCGACCCAACTGCAATCCTCCCTAGCTCTGCTATGTAGTGAGTGTGCTGCAGGGCATACAGCCCTCCCACCCTGGGATGCTTAATTCTCCTTCCCCCATCCACCCCTTGATGACTCAAGATCATTCCTGTATTCAGGTTGCTGCTTGGTGTCATGACCAGTAGCACAATAACTGTATTGGCAGACCAGCTTTAAAGTGATTTTTTTAATATCCAAGAAAATGTTATAGCATTTAATATTCAGACACGCCTCACCCTACAGTGCATTTAATAAATTGTCTGATATTATATCTCCTCAATCTTTATAACTGAGGTCTTTAGTATGAAAATAGGATCTTTGTGTCTTAGACTCTTATCCTCCTGTGTTTCCCTCCTCTAATGTTGTAACTCACTGTTCATGATGGGCCCTGTTGACTACAGAGTGGATTATACATGCAAAATGCATATATAATTCCCATGTAGCTATGCGGCCCTGGACAGGCACAAGGTTCACAGTATTCACAAATCAGGAACACCCGTGAGGGTACCCAGTCTGCACCCCCACCCCTCAGTGTGCTACTGCACGGTGATGGATCACAGCTGCATGAGGGGTGGATCGCAGAACACAGGTGGGCACCCAGTAGGATGTCTGGTCTGGTCCCATAGTGGATCCCGTGCTCTGCACAAGCAAGAGATTCTTGACAGGTGCAGGTGCTGGGAAATCCATAGGTGCAAGCAAGTACCTGAATGGTTGCCACCAGCCCTACCATGCCGCTAGGTGGGTTGGGGCAGCACAGTGGGGGGAATCCATGTCCTGCCAGCACAAGCTGGTGTCATTGGTGAAGGTGTATAACAGTTACAGCAGGGATTCCCCTCATGTAACTTGGGTCCCTTTGCCCGACAGTTGGCACCAACTCCACACCTTAATGCATGATGCAGATTGTGGGCATTCCCTGACCATCCGGGTGAGAGTTGTGCAGGCAGCTGGGGATCTTATGCACACTGGGATCACGACCAGCTGTGAATGCTCAGGGGATCCGCTGGACCTCTACAGTGTGGCATTCCCACACAGGATTGCTAACATGCCTCATATATGTGTTTGATAGGCAACCCGACCCTTCTGTAAATTGAGCCCGATATGACAGTCTTGCCATAGAAATCACTGTGGTTTCACAAACAATGGGTGATGAGCTCAGAGGAGAGAAATGTAGGATGAGATGAAGTCTGTGGCACAAAGATCTTGTTTCCATGCAGATGCCACATGTCTTCAGTAGAAAATGGAGTAATAAACACAGAATAATTAAACTACAAATGCAGAACAGGATGTGTGTTCATTGGGAGATATAGGCAATCCTCTGGTGTATGCTTGATGCATGAGGTCACGGGCTGAGTGCTCCTCGGTATACACCGGAGGAGTGCCAGTATATCCCAATGAATGTGACACCATGGAATGGGGTTTTTATACTTATAAAATGGACTAGTATTATACATTTTGGCATAGAAGATGCAGCACTGTGCATTTGTGAGTACATATAGGCACTTCAGGTGACCTGCTTCATCCAATCAGAGAGTAATAACTGTGGCAGCCATCTTGACCCTTCTTATAAATATAAATAAGAGATATGCAATGGCCTGACTCAAAATATATAATTAATCTTCACTTGCGAGTAGGGGTGTGCAGACAGTCAGGTCACAGATTTGAGACAGTCAGGAACTGGCCAGTCCAACCCATTATGCCAGACTCGAGCTGGTGCTGGTCTGACCCTATTTTTAGTCTGATTTTTATTTTTGTATCTGACCCTATTTGTGGTCTGATTTTTTTTTTCTCCTTTTTAAAGTGTTTTTTTTGTTCTTGTTAATGTTAAATATCCTCTTTTAACATCTTCTGCCTCCCTCCAATGAAAATATTGAACTTGTCTGCCAGGTGCACAACTGTGTGTGCCCCCCATCCTCCAAACTCCCCTTAACATTGTTGGCTGCTCCCCCTGATAGCCTATTGCATGGGGAAGCAACAGAATATCAATGTGGGTGACTGAAGCAGGAGCAGAGCAAGCAAGCAACCTGGTGATCATCAGTGAATGAAACATTGGGGAAGAGGAGTCATGGGAGTGTGTTTAATTACAAAAGAAGCTCTTACATGAGTTCTGCCCCCCCCAGCCCATCACTGAATATGTAATATTCTGCTGCTCTGTCACGTAAACGTGAATCTGGGTGAACAACCAGCCAATGGACTTGGGAGGGGGTTGGAAACTGTGCCCCTTGAAGATCATGTATAAAAAAAAAAACTGTGATGGGGGGATTGCAGAAGCCTTATGTAGGCCTGCACCATGGCTGTTATTCTGCTGCTCCCTTCATGTTAGAAGGCATGTGTAACCCCTAGGTGGCACTATCCCAAGGGCTACTACCCCTGCCTGCTTGGCTAGTAGCAGGTTAAGGGGCCTGAGTTCTGAAACGGGTGCCTCCACCCAGAGGTCAGGGTTGGTAGGGGTCAAGCTAACCTGTGCAATAGCCCTCCGGGACACTATAACCCCCCCTTTCCCCTCTAGTGGCCTGAACACTGTACAATAATCACTTTTACAATACCCTGGTACACCACACAAGTACCCACACTGTTTGCACTTACCACCAGGGCTGGTTCCTCTGGCTCGACTCCTGGGGACCCCCTGTAAACAAGGTTATGCACAGCAAATGGCAACAGTACAGTACTTTGAGCACAAACTGGAACCACAGTCAGATTGCATGCAGAAAAGTTGGATCTGATTTATTCAGGGACTTGAACAAGGAGGGGGCAAAATCAGGTTAATTAACTTAAAGGTTATATCAATCAAGCAGTTATGCATGTGTCGAGTCCCCCACACAGTCACACCTCTGGGTACCCAAGTGGAGAAGACATGGGCTAGCCAAGACTGTTGCCCGGGGTTGCAGCTGGATGGGGCCCTGTGATGGAAAACACAACATGCACAGTTCAAAATATTTGTAATCCGGAGCCAGAGGGCTCAGTTTATAAAGGAAATGAAACAACAAGACAATCAGATGACACACTCAGACTAAGCTGTTGTTGCAGGGAGCTACCCTGGTATTTACTCATGATACCCAAGACTGGACACAGGCTGGATGAAAATCGAGACTGCAGGTGATTGATCTGGAATGACGGGAGAATCAGGGCTCACACGAGTCGCAGAGGCGTTGTTTCTGTTCAAGCATGGAGCTGGGGGGCTGATCCCCAGGCAGGTCTCTCATTGATGGCTTCTCTGTGCAGTGGGTAGTCTGGCTGTTCCAGTCTGGCAAGGCCCAGACCAAATGGAGACAAATTCGGATGTAGTCTGTTTTGGGCTGGATACAGCTTCCAGCAAGCAGAACACAGTTCACACAGTGGAGAACTAATTCACAACCCACTAGCAGCTCATAGCACATTTACATGTACGGGAATTATACTGTATCAAGCAAAGCACTCCCCGGTCACAATCACAAAGTCTCTGCACACACCGGGAGCTTAGGGGTAGCTGGAACTCCTGACAGGCCGATCGCATTCAACAAAATCTTCGGTCTTCTTCAGTTTGAGCCTGGCCCACTTCAGTAACTTACTTTAGTCACATAAACTTGGATTTAGTCCAAAATAATTCTCTTCTCTCCCTCTCAGGAGCAGCAGCAGACATGCAAGCCAAAAACTCAGCCCTTTCACAGTTTTCCCATGTGAATCCACTCAGGTTTGCTGCTCAGAATCACTTCAGCTCCTCTCATTTCACTTCCCAGCTCAGAACTAACTGAAAACTGCAAGCAGCCCAGGATTTCCTCAAGATCCAAAAGATTTGGTTGGCTGATTTGGCTGTCAGTCAAAACAAGAGCTCCCTTCAGTTGCAAAAAGCGCAAAAACCTCCAAACTACAGTCCCTACAGATTTTGAATTCAGACAGCTCCTGTAGTCCAGCTACATTTTAGGTCCCACTCAGTACTGTTGCTCCAATTTGCAGTCTAGGACCAAGACAGTGGAGACAAATAAAACAGTCTTTGCTATAAAGAAAGCAGGTTAGACAAACTACATTATCATTATCACTCTAAATGATTTTCAGCAAATAGTTACATCTTTCAACAGAGCTACCTCTCAGATTACTTATGCTGCAATCAGGCAGCTCTTAAAGAGACAGTACACAGAGGCTATACAGGCTCTGGTAATCACATTAAACTGCTAAAACGCAGGACACCAGCCTGGCAGTGAGCATTTAGGCAAGCTCAAGGAAGACTTTTTGGGAACCCCCATTTGTAGGGGTTACACCTGGAAGGAGCAGCCAATAAAGATGAGGGAGTTTAGAGGATGAGGCACACACAGATGTGCCTCCTGAAGATCAGTCTTTAAAAATGGCTAGGGGTGCTGCAGAGGTCATACCTCAGTTTGTACCATGGCTGTTATTCTGCTGCTCCTCCTAGGGAACAATAGAGCATTTCAGGACAGCAGGATTTCCTAAATGACCTGGCTAGTAGATTCAAGATGGGGCTACACACAACTGTGCCCCCTGAAGATTGAGGGGCTGTATTTAAATCACTGTCAGACCTACCAGGACTCAACAGCTGCAGGCCCCTTACCATCTCAGGCACAGAGAGAAAAGATAGAGGCTGGTGGGCACACAATACTGTGTCCCCGAGGTCATCAAATACAGTGCCTTCAGAAAGTATTCACCCCTTGATTTTGTCACATTTTGTGATGTTGCAAACTCAAATTAAAATACATTTATATGGGATTTTTTGTCATGATCTACACAAATTACTCTATAATGTCAAAGTGGAATGAAACTTCTGGAATTTTTTGTACATGTAATTTAAAATAAAAACCTGAAATGTCTTGATTTGATAAGTATTCACCCCCTTTGCTATGACACTCTAACTTGAGCTCAGGTGCATCCAATTTCCTTGTGAGATCACTCTAAAACTTGAATGGAGTCCACCTGTGGTCAGTTCAAATGGTTGACATGATTTCAGAGGAAATACACCTGTCTATATAAGGTCCCACTGTTGACAGTGCATATCAGAGCAGAAACTCTACCATGAAGACCAAGGAGCTGTCCGTAGAAATTCCGTGATAGAATTGTGAGGAGGGATAGATCTGGGGAGGGGTATAAAAACATTTCTAGGGTGTTGAAAGTTCCCAGGAGCACAGTCAAGTCCATCATTAGGAAATGGAAAGATTACGGAACCACCCAGACTCTTTCTAGAGCAGGCCGTCCTCCCAAACTGAGCAACCGGGCAAGAAGGACCTTGGTCAGGAAGTGACCAAGAACCCAATGACCACCCTGACAGAACTACAGAGTTCCATGGCTGAGATGGGAGAACCTGTCCAGAGGACAACAATCTCTGTAGCACTTCACAGATGTAGCTCTATGGGAGAGTGGCTAGATGGAAGCCACTCCTGAGAAAAAGCCACATAATAGCATGCCTGGAGTTTGCAAGAAGGCACGTGGCAGACTCTGAGACCACGTGGCAAAAGATTCTCTGGTCTGATGAAACAAAAATTTAACTCTTGGGCCTGAATGAAAGTGCTATGCCTGGCGCAAACCTAACACAGCTCATCACCCGTGTAACACCATCCCTGCCATGAAGCATGGTGGTGGCAGCATCATGTTATGGGGATGCTTTTCAGCAGCAGGGACTGGGGCACTTGTCAGGATAGAGGGAACAATGAATGGAGCCAAATACAAGCACATCCTTGAGGAGAACCTGCATCAGTCTGCAATAGACCTTGGACTGGGGCGAAGATTTACTTTCCAACAGGACAACGACCCCAAGCATACAGCCAAAGTAACACTGGAGTGGCTTCAGAACAAGAAGGTGAATGTCCTTGAGTGGCCCAGCCAAAGCCCAAACTTGAATCCCATTGAGAATCTGTGGAAAGCCTTAAAGATTGCGGTTCACCGACGCTCTCCATCCAACTTGACAGAGCTTGAGCAAATCTGCAAGGAAGAATGGGCGAAAATCCCCAAATCCAGATGTGCAAAGCTGATACAGACATACCCAAGAAGACTCAAAGCTGTAACTGCTGCCAAAGGTGCTTCTACAAAGTATTGACTCAGGGGGGTGAATACTTAAGTAAACAAGATATTTCAGTTTTTATTGTTTCATAAATTTTTGTTACACAATAAAAATATTTTTGCCCCTTTAAATTGTTGAGTATGCTGTGTGAATCAAGGGGAAAATCATTTCAATGCATTAAAAATTCTGGTAGCAACACAACAAAATGTGACAAAATCCAAGGGGGGTGAATACTTTCTGAAGGCACTGTAGGTAAGGGGCAGTGGAAAAAATATAAGTTTGCTGTGGTGATGGGGTAGCTTTAAGAGGGAAAGGATCAGGGAGGGGGCTGTAAAACAATAAATTACACAAAAGGAAAAGGGAGGGGCTGTAAAACAATAAATTACACAAAGGAAAAGATATAAGGAAAAGGTAAAAAGGCAAGCTCTGAAAGGCAAATAGCATGCCAAGGTTCCTGGGGCTTTGTGTCTCACTGGCACTTCATCAGCCCCCACCCCCATGCTATCAGAGCCTTGCCTTGCTAAATAAATCTTACATTTTCCTTATTTCTTTGCCTGTTGCACTTTTTACTGTTTTTGTATCAAAGTGGCAGGCCTCATGTAGCAGCATAACTAGAAGCAGTCAGAAGTGGCAGACAGTGTTTCATACTTAGAGAATTTGAGTTGGGGGAAAAAGGTTATAGGATTATTCAAACCCAGGGTTTACAGGGTGATGAGCTCATAGATCCCCTCACTCCCAGGTGACTTCAAATCAGTTGTGTGGGATTACAGTTGTGCAGAATGGGTACAAAATGAAGCCACAGGCTTACACTGGCCCTTTAAGTGAAGCTTAAAGGATGTCCATGTTTATAAGCTGCCAAAATATCAAAATAACATCAGCACTTAAGGAATTTTGCAGGATCTATAGAAATATGTACATAGCCAATAAGTTCAGGTCGGGAAAGTCTTTCCTCAGTAATTTCAAATGTTACTGAGAAGCCTGCAGTTGGGTGAAGGGATCATAGCTTGACCCTAACAAGATGGCCACCCATTCCCTTCCACTTCCCAATTGCTCCACTCTGCCCCATGCTCAGTCACATAATGACATGTGTCCAGGAAGATCACAAAGATGTGCTCCATTAAAGTCAACGGGGGCAATATTTTAGTGCTGTTTTATGTATAATAATGGCTACAGTTAGATTAATCAAGGCCACCGCTTGACTAAGTAGGCCCTTGAAATTCAGACAGAATGGACTTCCATCGGTAGAAGAATTTCACATTTTGCATGCAGAATGAATCCACAGTTGATAAACTGCAGATTCTTTTTCTGCAATCCACAAAAATATACATAGGTTTACATGATCCATTTACACAGGAATATTTTTCAGAATTCTGCCAAATTTAAAATAAAATTTAAAAAAGCATTTCGAAGCAGAATTGCCATTCTATACTGATACCGATGTCAGAATTCCCCATTCCACACAGCCCTGTGCCTAGTACTGCACTGACACCAGCAGGTAAAATACAAGAGAAATTGCAAGATCTTCAAACAAACAACAGCTTTAACAGTTAAACTAGTCAACTGATGTTACTTGAATCGAGTATGCTATGGGCGGACTCAAAATATGCAGTTTAGCATCACTTGTGGGGGGGCTGGACTTTTATACCTCGCCCGTGACTCTGTCACTGATGAGTTATAGTCCTACCCCTACACTTGAAGATAAACAGCATATTTTGAGTCAAGCCACTGTATAGCTCTTATTGATGCAATGACAGTATAAACATGCATTTGTCAATGCCAAATGTTTGCTTGCTGGTATTAGCACTGTAAATGCAGGAGTTAGAGACATGCAGAATAGGAATGGCAGTGAAATATTGAACTTCATGCCAACCCCATCCTCACCCTGCAGAGATGGACAGGCATTGGGGTATGCATTTGGGTTGTCACCCATAACGTTCATGCCATTTCACTTCGCCCTATCCAGCAACACGTGTTGAGGTGTGCCTTGGGGTGTTCAGCCTTACAATCACCCCACTCCATAAGGACATACGCTGAATTGGGTGCAGTATAGGAGAATGTGGTGAACTCTGGGGCTAAATAGTCCAAGGCGCACCTTGATGCCTTTCATTGGCTGCAGGGTGGTGGGGTTAGGGTGGAATGGCATGAGCATTACAGTCAGCAATCCAAAGGCACACCCCTGATGCCTGTCAGTCTGTACAGGGTGGGATGTTATGGTTAGAAACCCTAATGCCCCAGGCATTTGTTGGTATTTGCACTACAAATTTTCAACATAGCCATTTTGTGACCCCCACCTCATGGAAAGCATTTGGGACTCTTCTCATAAATAGTGGCACTGTGATTTTGTCAATGTGTCCTGAACTTTGAGTTTCCACAGAGATCGTGCCATTGTGCAAAGATGTACGAAACACAGATCAGGCAGGATATGAAGAATGACAGCTGTACCATTCATAGGGAGGTGTGAAGAGATGGCAATGTTGAAAATCTGTGGTGAAAATATTAAAATGCTCAAACCTCTGAGCGTACATGGAAACTCATGCAATGCATGCACGTAACACAGTCATTTAGTGGAATTATTTCACCAAATTTTCAACTTAGGCATTTGGAACCTCTGTTCATCAAGACTGTAACTATGTTTTTCTTAATCTGAACATTGATTTCCCACAGCAACTGTGCTATTCTGCGCCAGATGTGTAAACGCATACTGTATTTGGGGTATGATGTGAAAAATGACAACTGTACTGTTCATAAAGATATCTGAAAAAATGCAAATGTTGAAAATCTGGAGTGAAAATACTACACATTTGTGAAGTTATGAGGGTGCATGGAAACTGCACAATGCACTCTTGTAACACAGTCATTTTATGGACATTTGTCACCAAATTTTCAACATAAGTTTTTTTAGAACCTCTGCTTATGAACAGGGTCACTGTGATTTTACATACAAACATACGAACATATGAATCTGCCAGCAGAACACACCAATCGGTCTATGTAAGTCTGCCGAGCATGCAGCTAGCACCCTAGATTGCAGCTGCCCCAGCCTCCTCCCCCTCAGTTCCTCCCTGCTTGTCCCAGCCCCTGCCCTCCGACTCTTCCTCTTCCTCTTCCTTTATCCCACTCCTTTTTAAAGCTATTGACTGTCCACACGTTACCACCCCCCTCTGGCAGCACATTCCAGCTAGACACCACCCTCTTAGAGAAGTAGTGCCTCATCATTTCCCTCTTGAAACGTCCCCTTCCAACCTTAGTCCGTGACCCCTCATCTCTCTTCAACTCCTCAGTTTAAACACTCCCTCAGTGCTAGGTTTATTTACCCCCTCAGGTATTTAAATGCTTCAATCATATCCCCCCATTCATTCTCTCCTTCAGTGTGCACATGTTCAGCTCCTTAAGCCTAACTTCATATTCCTTTCCTTCCTTCCCCTTTAACATTTTTGTTGCCCTCCTTTGCACCCCCTCCAGTAACTTTATATCTCTCCTCAGGTATGGCCTCCAGTATTGCACATAGTACTCTAGGTGCAGTCTGACCAATGATCTGTAGCGAGGTAGGATCACATCCCTGTGTCTGGATGAGAACCCCCTTGCGATGCACCCCAGCATCCTGTTTGCCTTAGCTGCTGCTCTCATGCACTGGGCTGAGTTGTTCATGCTCCCAGTTACCAACACCCTTAGGTCCTTCTCCTTCTCTCTGATCCCCAACCAATAGTCCCTCTTCTGGTTCTTAGCCCTAAGTGCATCACCTTACACTTCTTTGTGTTGAATCCTAGCTGCCACTCCACCGACCATGTCTCTAGTTTGGTTAGGTCTCCCTGCAGTTTTTCCCATCTGTCCTCTTTGTCCACCACCGCCCCCGATTTGGTATAATCTGCGAAAAAACTAACCCTGCTCCCCACTCCATGTGCTATATCAGAGGTAAAGAGCCCAAATAGCACCGGGCCCAGCAATGACCCCTGCGGCACCCCGCTTGTCACTGCTCTGGGTGCCGAGAGCTCCCCCACCACCACCCTCTGCATCCTACCCTGCAACCAGTTCTCTATCCATTTAGTCAGCTTTTTTCCACCCCCACTGCTGTCAGCTTCCCCCCCAGTCTCCAATGAGGCACTGTATCAAAGGCCTTACTGAAGTCCAAGTACAGTACATGTACCGCATGGTCCCCATCCAACTCCCTTGTCACCCAGTCACAATACTCTATTAGGTCAGTTTGACAAGACCTACCTGAGACAAACCCATGTTGCCGCCCATCTTGGAGGCCATTACTATCTAGGAATGCAACCAGCCTCTCCTTCAGTATCATCTCCATAAGCTTACCCACTATGGACGTGAGACTTACCGGCTGATAATTTCCTGGCTCCTCCCCTAGGCCCACTCTTGTGTATGGGCACCACATGGGCCACCCTCCAGTCCTGGGGCACACACCCCATTTCCAGGGAGGTGTTGAACAGATCTTCCAGTGACTCAGCCAAGAGCTCGCCATCTCCCTCAGCACCCTGGGGTGGATGCCATCGGGACTTGTTGCCTTGTCTACCCTTACTGCCGTCAGCCCCTCTAGCACCCTACTTCCTGTGATCACTTTGTCCGTTGCCTCCTCCCCCCTTTCCCCAATGACTCAGCCCATTCTGGTAGTGGGCCATCCTCTCCTTAGTGAAAATGGAGCAGAAGTACAAATTTAGAATTTTCACTTGCTCCTCTCCCTTTCCACCCAATCCCTCCCGCTCTATCCTCACATATGTATTCCTTGCACTTCCTCTTTCCTGACTTACCCTAAAGAAGTCCTTTTCCCTCCCTTTATGCCCTGTGCAGAACTTAATTGCCTGAAGGCCTTAACTTTTTTCACCCTCCTGGCAACCTCCCTTGACCACCTCCCAAAAACCTCCTTATCCTCTCCCTTTCCTGTTCTCCTGTACTTCCAGTATGCAGCCTTCTTTGCCCTCATTCCTTGCAGCACTTTCTTGTTCAGCTAGCATGGTTTCTTGCCTCTGCTCTTCTTACTCCTGGCCCTGGTGCAGGCTACTGTGGCCTGTGTTAGCCCAGTCTTTATGACTCCCCACTTTTGTTCTGCATCCATCCCCGGCCTTATATCCTGGAGTCTCCCTTGCAGTATTGCTCCCATCCCCCCAAAATCCACCCTAATAAAGTCCACCACTTAGTGTCCATGCCTCGTGTTTTCTCTCTGCCCAGCGACAACGAGCGTCATGCCTTATTTGGTGGTCGCTATCTGCTAGTGGGTCCTCCACCCTTACCTCCTCACCGCCTCCCTCATTTGCCAGTATTAGGTCCAGAATGCTACTAAGCCTTGTGGCCCACTTACCACCAGCGCCAGAAGGTCGTCCTGAATGGGCAAGTTTTATTTAAGAGACGCCCATCCCGGAGGCTCTGGGCACCATACAACAATCAGAATAAATACAAAACATCATAATAATAAGCATTTATGTACAATATTCCAAACAATTAAAACAGAATTTACTACCCTCAACAACAACTACATTCAGAATAACTAAAAACTAAATTAAACATTGATTTCTAAAAGACAGGTAGGGACTATAAAACACAGTCCAGGAAGGCCCGATTATATGATTATACAAGAAGGCTTTGAGGCAGGCTTTAAATACCTCCACAGAAGGGGCCTCCCTGATGGCTAAAGGAAGCGAATTCCACAGGGCGGGGGTGACAACACTAAATGCTCTGTCACCATCAGTTTTTAACCTCGTCCTGGGAATCATGAGGAGACCCCTATGGAGGAGTGGAGGGAGCAGACCAAGACAGCAGGTACAAGAAGGTCCTTCAGGTAGCCAGGGCCCAGGCAGTGTAGGGCCTTAAAGGTGAGCAAACCCACCTTAAAGAGGACCCTCCACCTAACCAGCAGCCAGTGCAGTGTACCTGCTCCCTGGTACTACTTAGTGGCCGGGTGCTCCAGTCAACCCGTCTTAGGTTAAAATCCCACTATCACCACACTCCCTCTTCTACACACCCTCCTTATCTGCTCTGCCAACTCACCATTCAGTTCCCTGGATTGGGCTGGTGGTCTGTACACCACTCCCAGCCTCAGCTTTCTGCCCTTGGAGTCCAGAAGCTGCATTCAAAGCTCCTCTGTCCTCTCCTCTTCTCCCTTGTCCCTTAAGCATTTAATCCCTTCCCTCACATAGAGTGCAACCCCCCTTCCTCTTCCAACTCCCTGGTCCCTGCTGTAAATCCTGTATTCTGGGATTCCCAAGCCCCAGTCTTGGTACTCTGTGGCCCAAGTCTCTGTCACTGCAGCGATGTCCATCTTCCCTCTGAAAGGAGTACCTGAAGCTCTGCAATTTTGTTCCCCAGGCTTCTTGGGTTGAGAGAGACCACCTTCCACCCATACCCCTCCTTCTCACTCTTCTTCTCCTTGGCCTGTGTCCCTCCTCCCGGTAGTCCGCACCCTTTCTCCTCCTTATTCTTACCAGATGGTGGTGCCTTCTGTATTACACTCAGACCACTCTGCCCTCCCCCTCCCAGGGTTACTACTTGTTCGCCTCTGCCTATATCTAGGGGGGTGAGCTCATTAGGCTCCTCTGTCCAGACCTTTCTACTAACCTCAGTCTTTTGGCCACCCGCCCCTCTAGTTTAAATCCACCTTAGTAGAGATATACCCCTCTAATCCTGCCTTTAATACTCCCCTTCCCTTCCTGCTCAAGTGTACCCTGTCCCTCATGTACAAGTTACTTTTTCCCCAGACCCTAACAAAGTTAATCACTAACCCATAATTTTTGGTGTGGCACCAATCCCTCAGCTACTCGTTGAACTCCTAAATCCTACCGTTTCTTCCCATGCTTGCACATGGTACCGGGAGTACCTCCGAGAATGCCACCGACTCCCCCACCCCCTCACACTGCCTGACCAACTACTCAAACCTCCCCCTTACTACTTCCATAGTCTCCCCCGCCAAGTTGTTTGTACCCACATGCAACAGTAAATGAGGTTTCTTCCCCCCCTCGCTGCACACTTGAGCAGTGCCTGCCCTGCCCCTCCTGCAGTCAACCTGGGGATAGCTTCAACCCAAATACAGCTGTGCTTTTCCCCCTTATGCCCCATCTCACCCCTTTCAGTATAGAATCCCCTAGGATGAGTACCCCGTCCCTTTGCCCCTTTCCCTTCTAATGCCCCCTTCCACCACCCCAGTATTTGTTCTTCCCTGCCCCTTACCCCACCAGCTGCATTCTCTGTGACTTCTGTATCTGTACCCCCTACTTCTACCTCACCCCTTTCCTCTGCCTTATTTCTCCCATCCCCCTTGAACCCCTTCCCAGCCTGACTACTTCCTTCTAGGCTTCCCATGTCGACCTCCCCTCCTCCTGCTGATTTAACCCTTTCCCTATCCCCACTGTTGTCTGCGATACATAGACAGTTAATCGGCAGATAAGGCCTATTGCCCACCCAGTCTGCCCATTTGAGCTTGTAAGTTCAGTTTGTGTTTTTTAGAAGTCTGTTGCCCTCATTCCCCTGACCTCCAGAATTCCTTTATGTCTATCCCATGCATTCTTAAATCCGTGATTGTTTCAGCCCCTCACTTCCTCTGGCAGGGTGTTCCATTTGTCCACCAACCCATTCTGTGAAGAAATTCTTCCTCACATTTTGTCTGAATTGTCCTCCTCCAACTTCATCCCATGCCCTCTAGTCCTGGAACATCTTTTTGCTTAAAAATTGTGTATTCCTGCACCCTGTTCCTCCCTGTAAGATATTTGTATGTCTCTATCATATCCCTCTCCCTCTCTCCTCCAGGGAGTACATATTCAGTTCCTTCAACCTGTTCTCATAGGACTTGGATGCAATCCATGCACCATCTTTGTTGCCCTCCCTCTGAACCTCTCTACCTTGTCTATGTCCTTACGTAGGTAAGGTCTCCAGAACTGTACACTGTACTCCAGGTGGGGCCTCACTAGTGTCTTGTATAGTGGAATAATGACCTCCCTTTCCTGCTGGTGATGCCCTGCCTATGCATCCCAGCATCCTATTTGCTTTACCTGCTGCCTTGTCACATCTTTTTTCCTACCTTGAGGTCATCAGAGATGATAACCCCAAGATCCCTTTCCTGCTTGGTGCATGCTATATCCTCACCCCCTAACTGATATATATTGAAGGATTATTGTCTCTCATACGCATTATCTTGCACTCTTTGCATTGAATTTCAACTGCTAAACCTCTGACCATTCTTCAAGTTTCTGCAGGTCCTTCTCATTCTGTCTACACCCTCTGGTGTGTCTACTCTGATTACAGAGCTTTGTGTCATCAGCTAACAGTGAAATTCTGCCTTCAAGGTCCTGCACAATGTCACTGATGAAGATGTTGAACAGAACCGGTCCCAGCATTGATCCCTGTGGTACCTCACTGGTCACTCTTCCCTCTGTGGAGTGACAGCCATTTACCACCACCCTCTGTGTCCTGCCACCCAGCCAGTCACCTACCCACCACACTACTGTCCTGCCCACACCCATATTCTCCAGTTTGTGTAATAGTCTTCTATGTGGCACAGTGTCAGGCCTTGCTGAAGTCCAGATAGGCCATGTCCACTGCCCTCCCTGATCCACCTCCCTAGTCACCCAGTCAAAAAATTCAACAAGGTTGGTCTGACATGACCTCCCCCTGGTGAAACCATGCTGCCTTGGGTCCTTTAGTCCATTGACAACCAGATGTTCCACCAATCTCTCCTTTAGTAGTGCTTCCATGATCTTCCCCACTACCGAGGTGAGGCTGACTGGTCTGTAGTTCCCCGCTTCCTCTTTGTTCCCACTTTTATTTTTTTTTGTTTTTTTTTGCAATTAACTTTATTTTTCCAGCTCAATACACATAAGGTCAGAACCTAACAAACATTGCCAAGAGAGTGGTAGACAGCATTTGTAAATGTCAATACCTAAAAAAAAAAAAAAAAACCTCGGAAACTAAAACCCCAGCCCCACCCACTCCATACCTTGGCAGCAAATACATAAAATATTATACAAAATTACTCTCTTTACAGGTTTGTAATATGGCAAAATTTAGGTTGAACTGTAGGAAAGAGACATTACTCTTGAGCTGGCAGAGGGGATGACAACCGAAGAAACATTGCCAAAAGAGTGGAAAAGAAAAAAGGGATAAAAGGGGGTACTAATGTTCCCACTTTTGTATAAGGGGACTACATCTGCTGTCCTCCAGTCTTTGGGTACCTCCCCTGTTTCCAGTGATCGGCTAAACAGGATAGCCAGAGGTTCAGCCACCACCTCTCTTAGTTCTTTAAGGACCCTGTGGCGCACCCTATCTGGCCCCATTGCTTTATCAACTCTTATTACTTCCAGTTCCTTCAGGACCCTTTCTCATGTAAAGGGACTTGTGTCCATTTCTGCACCATTCTCACCCCTTGTACTCCCTTCAGACCCATTGCCCTCCTCTTTCATCAGTAAAGACTGAGCAAAATATCTGTTCAATATGTCAGCTTTACTGTTGTCATCCTCCACGCGGCCCCCATCCTCCCCTTCAGTCTCACTATCTCCTCCCTTTGCCTTTCTTTTTTCATTCGCCTGTAAAGGTTTGTCCCCTCTACTCACTGATTTTGCAATGTGTTCTTCTGTCTGAGCTTTGGCTTCCCTTACTGACCTCGCTGCCTCCCTTTGCTTCTCCTGGTACTTCTCCCTATCCCCTTCTGCCTGTGTCTTTTTGTATTGCCTGAATGCAATCTTTTTGACTTTCACTTTCTTTGCTACCTCTTTGGAAAACCATAATGGTCTCCTCTTCCTTTTCCTCTTGCTAACCTGCTTAATGCATAATTCTGTTGCTCTTGTAATCCCCATTTTAAATATTGCCCACTGTTCCTCAACCCCGGATTCCTGCCCATTCCCTTAATGCCTCTTTCAAGTATCTCCCATTTTCCCAAAGTCTGCCCTCCTAAAATCCAGGATACGTGTTTTGTGTGGTTTGGTTCTGCTCTTTCTGTGATTTCAAACCACAATGACTGGTGGTCACTGTTCCCAAGGTGCTCCTCAGACTGTTACCCCATCACACTGTCCCTGTTTGTGAGCACAAGGTCCAGTATTGCCTTCTGCTGAGTTGGTTCTATGACCAGTTGTTGAGGAAGGCACCCTGAAGGAGTCCAGGATAAATCTGCTCTAGTTGATGCTGCTGCTGGGATGCTCCAGTCCACGTCTGGAATATTGAAGTCTCCAACCAGTACTACCTCACTCTTGTCTGCCATCCTTTGGATGGCTAGCATCAGATCCCTGTTTCTTCCTCCAGGGCTGGTGGTCTATAGACCACACCTGTGCGGATAGCTGGACCCATTTTCTTTCCAGCTTAACCCACAGTATCTCACCCCATTTTGTTCCTCCTGGATCTCTGTGGCCCTTATGTCATTTTTCACATACAGTGCCACTCCTCCTCCCTTCCTGCCTGCCCTGTCTCTTCTGAATATGTTGTAGCCAGGCACGGCCATCTCCCAGTCGTAAGTTACCATTACACCAGGTTTTGTGTGATGGCTACAATGTCCAGGTCTGACTGCACCATGACAGCCTCCAGATCTTTCATTTTGTTGCTAAGGCTCCTGGCATTTGCACACATGGCTTTCCATGATTTGACCTCCTAGACTGTTTCGCTGTTCTACCCAGCCCCTTCCTTGGTTGTCCTTTATCCCTGGTTCTCCTTGCTGTCTGCCCTTCTGCTGAATTTTTGCCCTTTCTGCCTATCCACCTCTTGGGCGCTAATCTCCATCTTTTGCACACTGCTTTGTAGAGATAGCCACTCCTCTGGTTCACTGGTTCCATTGCTAGCTGTGGGGGTGAGCAAGTAGGTACCATCTTGCTGGCCTGCCACCCCCCCTGCTAGTTTAAATGTTGTCAATGTAGCATTTAAACTTATCATTGAGTGCTTGGATTCCCTCCAGGATGGGATGCAGACCGCCAGGCTTGAACAAACCTCCATCCCTCCAGGTGGGTCCCCAGTCACCAATGAATCCAAACCCTTCCTCACAGCACCAGTTCTTCAACCATGAGTTAAATTTCTCCGGTGCATACACCTTATGCTTTCCTTGCTCTCGCAGGTAGTACTTCTGAGAAAGTGACAGAAGTAGCTACTCTGCTTGAGACCCTCCCCAATTTCCTAAACTCTTCCTGAACTTCCTTTGGCTCCCCATTTGCCAGGTCATTAGTACCTAGTGGATAATGACATCCAGCTCACCCTCCCGTCTTGCCTTCCCAGTGATCCCCAGGATCTTCCTTCCATCCCTCCATGCCATGGCACCCGGTAGGCACCTCACCTCCCTGTCCTCCCCCTCCTATGTTCCTAGCTGGATCCCTCTTATGATGGAGTCCCCCACCAGGATTCGCTTCCTCCTCCTCCTCCTCCTCCTCTGGGGTCCACTGCTTTCCCTGCTGAGGTCACCTCCTTGGCTAACCTCCACATCCTTTCTTTCCACTTCTATGGGTACCTCTATTTGGTTGTCCCCGATTGCCAGTGTAGCATATGAGTTCTTGAGTGGATAGGATCTGGGATGTGCCTCTGCCTGACCGCCTAACCTCTTCCTGAGCCCAATGTCATCCAAGTGCTCCTCGCTCTTCGGCATCCTTTGGAGGCCATTGCATTGACTGGGTGGTCTCTGGATAGGGGGTGGTACCCTGACCCAGTTTACTTCCGCTCTGAGTCTGGCTACCCCATCCTGCAGTCCAGAGATGCATGCAGATAGGGCAGCACCTCAGTGTCCAGAAGGTCTGTTTGAATAATATGGCTGCCCCACAGCCACTGAATTCCACCACTCCCACACATTATACTGCTATTCCACTACTTTGTTCGTTACAGCTCTTTCTAGTTCCCTTTTATTAATTTACTGTCCTAAAAATCCTGCCACTGATCCTCAGATACTTTTCTTTTTAAAAGAAGAAAATAAACCAATAAATAAATAAATGAGTCAAAACAGTTGTGCTGAGGGTGGGCTTCTTCCCTTATGCCCTCCTACTCCACACCCTTACTATTACCTGTGTTTAGCTCCTGTCAATCAGATTTAACAGGGCATATAATTAAGAGTTGGGGGAAGGGGGGGGCGAAAATTTGCAGCAATTAAAGACAGCAAAGAAATACACCACTACTACGTTTTAAATTTTCAACAGCTCAAAAACAATTCTAAGTAAAGACAACAAAGAAAATACAGTGTCACTAAAAGCCCACAATCTAAGTTTAAAAGAAAAATAGCAATTACCAGTTACTGTAAAGCAGTGAACTGAATATGTTGCCTTCCCCTTCTGGCTTCTTCTGAGAAAATAAAACTCACTTACTACCCCTCAACTCTGACTAAGTCCCACCTCCAGTTATCACATAGCTGAGGTCAGAGGCCAGACAATAACACCCTCACCCAAACTACAGGCAAGTCAGACAAGCCAAGACTAAATTTGCAGCAATTAAAGACAGCAAAGAAATACACCACCACCACGCTTTAAATTTTCAGCAGCCCAAAACAATTCTAAATAAAGACAACAAAGAAAGTACAGTGTCACTAAAAGTCCACAATCTAAGTTTAAAAGAAAAATAGCAATTACCAGTTACTGTAAAGCACTGATTTGAATATGTTTCCTTCCCCTTCTGGCTTCTTCTTCTTCTTGTCGATTTAAAGCCCCATTCCTTCTACCCCAATAGTGATGCTCTTCCATCCTTCCCTTCCTGTAGCCTTCTCCTCCAGTCACCGCCCATCCTTCCTTCCTTACTAGCCCCTTCTACCCTTTTGTCCTTGCAGTCTCTTCCCTAGCTGTTGCTATCCCTCTCCCACCTCGCTTGTCCTCTCCCTTAGTATGTTCCTGTTTCCCTCTCTCTCCCATAGAAGAGGATCAAATCTATTCCAGTTGATACCCCTCCCACATCTTCTTATCCCTATCGGTTCCCCCTCTGTGTCACCCCTGGTCCCACCCTGGTCCCTCCAAACCCGCAGCCATCTGCTCTCTCCCTGGTACTCATCATGGTCTCCTTCTTCCCAAACAGGAGGCCTTCCCTTGGCTTGGGCACCCTCTCCTTTCTATTCTTTTTTCTGCCAGTGCCTTTGATACTGGGGTCGGTTTCAGTTCCTAGTTGTTCTTCCTCTGTCTCCTCTTGCCATCCCCTACCCCCCCAGTCAGGATGCCTACCATACTCATCTGCCCTGCCACTTAGACTCCTCCCTAACCTCCACAGTTCCTCCTTCAAACTAGCCAGTCATCTACAGACCATACACCCCCCTATCCTCAAACCCCAGTCCAGGATCATGGCGGACCCACACCTTGTACACCCCATAACCCTTCCAAAGATGCCCGCCCTATTGACATGTGGCACCTGTCCCATTTTATCCCCTATCTTATGTTACAGGCTCTTACTCCCATATTTTGTACCATACTATAATTGTTAGACCCCTGTTTACTCAAATTACTGCCCCCCCACACTAGTCCCCCTACTGGCCACTTGTTGACCGGAGTAATTCGTCTCAAATCTCATCTGTTAGGTACTGTATTACTGTAACAATCCTAAAGCCTCCTTGTCCATTTGTAACCCCTCTGCTACCATACTTTTTGTTCTCAGCTCTCATATAGTTTCACTGATACCAGTTAGAAATCCTATTGCACTCCAAGTATTACTCAGTTCAGTTAGAGAAATAAACAGAACAAATACATATGTTTTATTACAGTAATCCTCAAAGTATCCGGTCATTGCTTTGTCTCCACCCAAGAGCCTCTGCTGTAATATAGGACCACAGAGGACCCTGGGCAGGACAGTGGGCAATTCTAAAGTCTCGGCAGAGCTCCATTGAGCTTGCTCACTCCCCCTCTCTCACTCGCTCATTCTGTTTCTCCCGGCAGTGCAGCCTGCCCTTTTGTACTGGGCTCCTGCTTGCATTAGCACCTCTGTCTGCCCATAAAGAAGTTCACAGCTGTCCCAACTGAGCTCCATTGAGCTCGCTCACTCCCCCTCTCTCATTCGCTCATTCTGTTTCTCCCGTCTCTGCAGGTTGCCCTTTTGTACTGGGCTCCTGCCTGCATTGGCACCTTTTTCTGCCCACAAAGAAATCCACAGCAGTCCTGACAGAGCTCCATTGAGCTTGCTCACTCCACCTCTCTCACTCACTCCTTCTGTTTCTCCCAGCGGTGCAGGCTGCCCTTTTGTACTGGGCTCCTGCTTGCATTAGCACCTCTGTCTGCCCATAAAGAAGTTCACAGCTGTCCCAACTGAGCTCCATTGAGCTCGCTCACTCCCCCTCTCTCATTCGCTCATTCTGTTTCTCCCGTCTCTGCAGGTTGCCCTTTTGTACTGGGCTCCAGCCTGCATTGGCACCTTTTTCTGCCCACAAAGAAATCTGCAGCAGTCCCAGCAGAGCTCCGCTGAGCTTGCTTACTCCCCCTCCTCGCTCAATCTTAATCTGTCCCAAACACTGATTTCCCACAGCGACATCGTTATTCTATGATGGAAGTGCGTAAACACATTTTGACCAGGTTGTGAAAAATGACAGTGGTACTGTTCATAAGGAGGTGTGAAAAAATGCCTGTGTTGAAAATCTGGCATAAAAATATTACTAATTTGTGAAGTTACAGGGGTGCGTGGAAACTGCGCAACGCATGCTCATAAAACAATCATTTTTTGGATTTTTTTCACCAAATTTTCAACATAGGCTTTTTGAGAGCCCATCTCATGAACACTGGTATTGTCATTTCATTAATCAGTTCCAAAAGGTGATTCCGCGCATTGACCGTGAAATCACATTTTGGGACTGAATAACGCCATGACAGTGGCTGAACTCATGAGGAGGGATCCCAATAACCCCATGTTGAAAATCTGATGCCAAAATTCCCAAAAATGCCTGAGATATGCACCAAAGTTGAAAAAACCCTATTTATGCCATTATACAGCTTACCGGCATTTCTTCAGTTTGCGTTGGCTTTGAAGAGTGCAGGCGTGTTCCTGGTCCTCCAAAGATCATGCACTGGGCTCCAGAGGTGAAGTATGGGGTGAGTGGGGTGTGGAGAGGCAGGGTGCACAGAGGGTGGGGTGGGTTGGGGAGGGGCCAATGATTCAACGGGACCGCTTTTCTTTTTATAGGGTTAAAAAAAATCACAGGATTTTTTTTCAGGGACATTTGTCATGCTGCAGTGGGCTCCCAGCACACCACCTGAGTGTTTTGGGGAGTGCTGTGGTGCTAACGTAGGATTGGGCACCCTGTCGGCACATACTGAGTGGGGGAGGCAAGAGCCATCGGAATTGCACCCCCTCGGCAGATCATAAATTGGGTGGGGGACATTATGCCAATGGGGAGTGGACTGGCAGATTGTACTGGGAAGGGGACTGAAGCCAATGGGGATTGTGTGCTCCATCGGCAAAGAAAGACTGTTGGGGGTGCATGATGCCGAGGAGTGGGTACCCCTTGGCACATAACAGAAACTTAGGGTGGGGACATTATGCCAATGGGGACTGGGCTACCTGTCAGCAAATGAACTGGGTCGGGGGCATGCGTATGGCAAGGTACCACCCTGCAATGACGGGTCGCTCCCTCATTGCAGTGGAATGGCTGACGCTGCAATGATGAGGTGGCCTCTGACTGTAGTGGCAAAAACGTTTCAAGGTGGTGGCATGCTGGCTGAACTAGTGTCAGTAGCAGTGTGCCACCACGTTGGGGAAAGTGGGTCAAGCCTCAAAAGGTACTGGGGCCCCACAGTACTGCACCTCCAAAACTCCACTTCTCTCCTAAGCTGCGCCAAAATGTTTCTTGTGCATAAGCAAGCAAACATAATAAAAACTCACAAATATAAATGTTATTTTTGCTTTTCCAGTCACCACAGTGAGAATGCCATGATATTCTCACTGTAGGTTCTTCAGAGTAGAGGTCTGACATCATTTCAGTCTGGGTTTTGATTGTATTAGGAAAGTTCTGCTTACCACAAAGTCATGGTACTGCATAAACCAAATATGGAGGTCCTAAAAAACATGCCTACTATCTTACTTGTCATCCATGACCTCTGTGATATATGACTTGTGGCTTAACCACTCATAATGTCGCATGAGATCAGGGCCCACTTGTAAAATATCACATATTTTTATTAGGCCCATGCCATACACTTTACAGTGGCATGGTAGTGCCACCATTAGGGGTGAGAAGGCCTTTCTATGTTTAATGCCCTTTTATGTTGATTACGCACAGAGCAAGAAACATATTGAGGCAGCAGGCTGTGGAGGCATGGTACTGTTGTGGCCAATGCTCCAACAGCCTGCAAAGGCTTGTCCTGCTTCCCCAATGCCATTGCAGGCTGCTAGTGACAGTAGTTTGGAATGTTTGCACCAACTTCATACAAATCAGCCACTGCAATCAGGGGCCACCTCATCATTGCAGCATCAGCCATCCGCTGCAATAAGGGAGTGACCCGTCATTGCAGGGCGGGATTTAAACACCCTGATATTGTTTGTGAACATGGCGGCGGGTTGCCCATCGAAAGCCTGTGTTACAAGTATGTGTTGCACACTTTCCATGCACCCTTGTAACTTCACAAATTTGTAGTATTGTCACACCAGATTTTCACAGTGGAAGATTTTCGCACCTTCTTATGAGCAGTACAGCTGTCATTTTTCACATCCTGACAGAAATGTGTTTTCACAGTTCCGGCATAGAATAACGCGGTCGCTGTGGGAAATCACTGTTCACGACAGATTAAGAAAATGACTGTGGCACTGTTCATGAGCAGAGGTCCCAAAAATGCCTATGCTGAAAATTTTGTGATGATAGTCCATCAAATGACTGTGTTACAAGTATGCGTTGTGCACTTTCCATGCACCCTTGTAACTTCACAGATTTGTAATATTGTCACGCCAGATTTTCAACAGTGGCATTTTTTCACACCTCCTTATGAGCAGTACAGCTGTCATTTTTCACATCCTGGCCAAAATGTATTTGTGCACTTCCGGCGCAGAATAGCGTGGTCGCTATGGGAAACGCCTGCTTGGCACCAAGCTATACCAGTGAAACCTATGAGAGGTTGAATGGGAAGTGGAGAGATTTGTAAACAGACCTTAGTCTTCAGCCAACCCACTCTTCAGAGTTGCTGGAATATTGGGGCAGAAAATGACGGAACTGGCTGAGCTCTTCCTGGCACAAACCCTACAACTGGGCTGCTAGGATGAAGAACACAGAATGTGTCAAGGAAACTACCTGAAAGATTGCCGCATAAGAAGAATCTGCTGCTGTTTCCCGTACAAACCCTCAACAAGGGCTGAGAAAGATGAAGAATATGAACTGCAGATGTTTCCTTGCACCAAACCTCGACCAGGACTGCCAAAGATGAAACACAAGACTCGGACAAAGAATCCACTTGAGGGATTTCCAAGGATGAGAACACCAACTGCTGAGCTTCTTCGGTGATGGATCCACCTGAAGGACCACCAGAATCGAGCTGGATCCCAGAAGATCGCACAGGGTTTACAAGGTGGAACAAGCAGGAAGAAAAACTGGGATATGAAGATCTGGATTCCACAAGTTCAAGACCAAAACAAGAAACCGGTGGCTGGGAACACACCTTGGCCATGTCAGACTCAACTTTTGGCGGACGGCTGGGGTGACGGTGGCAGCTTCTTCCAGGCATCTCATTTCCAACCTCACCAGGAACCGGCGGCCGCAACTCACCAAGGGACGTCGATTTTGACTTACGGTGGACGACAGGGCAGGAAGATGCTGAAGTTCTCCACTGGCTGAAGGCTGCTGAGGTGAAGAGTTGATGGCAGCTGATGATTGAGTCCACAGACTTTACACTGAACACTGGTACTTCTATTAGCACTGTACACTGGAATTCACTAGTTGCTAGGGTAATTTGTCTGGAGCAGGGGCAACTTGCAACAATCCAGGGCAATTGTTCACATGAAGGGTCAATTTGCCTGAAACACAGGCAAATTGCAAAAATCTGGGGCAATTGTTCACATGCAGTGGCAATTTGCCTGGAACAGGTGCAAGTTGCAACAATCTGGGGCAATTGTTCAGATCAGGGATAAATAACCATAATCTTAATATATCACAATACAGTCTCGGTGCTTTCACAATTAACACAACCTTTCAGATGCTTGAGTAATAAACATTTTGTATAAACAGTACATTTATTGACGGTCACTTCATAGCATATTGTTTGCTAAGCACCCTTTGTGTTGACCTTCCACAGTCGTGGGTCCCTTTCAATAGGATCTGGCTACCCCTGAGCACTTTGGTGTGAATGCCCTTTAGCTGCAGGGGCCTGTGCTACCCACCATTAGTATTGGGCCTGGTTGTCCCTTTAATACTGGGCCTGGTTGCCCTTATGCCTGGTTGCCCCTTATGGTGCTAGGCCTGGTTGCCCTCCAGATATTGGGCCTGGTTGCCCCTTTAAATACTGGGCCTGGCTGCCCTCCAGATACTGGGCCTGGTTGCCCTTTTAAATCCTGGGCCTGGCTGAGGACTTCCGGTGTGATGGCTGCCTGGTGAGAAGCTCGTTCTGATAGCTCTCCTGCCCTCCTCTACATAATGGCTGCATTTTGTGTATAAATACCCAAGCTGTGAATCAAGGGCATTTAAATCTTGTCAATTTTCTGGGAATCCGACTGTCACTTCATTGGAGCATATTTCGCAGTAGTTGCTTAGATGAAAACACTGCCTCTCCGCACGCCCCCCGCCAACTCCAGCGAAAGACAAGAACCCTAAAAGAGCTAAAGCGGGAGGAACAGAGGCTCCCACCTCGCCAAAGCAACAAGCGGCCTTATCTGAAGAGCAGTTTCTGGAGGAATTGGCACCAATGAAGGAAACCCTGCTCGCGCTTGCTTCAGATTTCAGAGGGTTGAAAGTCTCATTGGAACAACTAAATATGCGCATGAATGATAACGAAGCCAGGATTTCCTCACTAGACAATTGGAGAGTGAGAATGGACCCAGAAATGGTTACCCACGACACAGTGTAAAGAAAGCAGAGGATCGCCTACAGGATCTCGAGGGTCGCTCGAGAGGAATAATTTGGTGGTACTGGGCCTTCCAGAGGGAGAGAGGAGGGGCAGCAAGCAGTGGCATTTGCCCAAAAGTTGTGCGAGAACTTAGCAGGGCCTTCCCCTAATGGGCCCACCTTTATTATTGAGAGAGACCATAGATCGTTGCGCCCTATGCCCCCATCGGGTTCACCCCCTCGCCCTTTTATTTTTTGGATGCTGAATTTCCTGGACAAGCAACACGTTTTGGCAAAATTAAAGGAGGCAGAAGAAGTGCAGTGGGAAGGGAAGTGAATTCGTATTGTTCAGGACCTCCCTTATTCAGTTTGTCAGAAGAGCTCAGCCCTCCACCCACTAGTGTCCAAATTAATATCTGCTGGAATCCGTTTTAAAGTATGCTACCCTCCTACCTTACAGATTAACAGAGAAGGTCAATGGCATTCCTTTGATACACTGGACTTAGCTACTGAAACTTGCAAGAAGTGGTATCCAGATTTTATTAAATGAGCCCACTCCATTATGTTACTGTGGTGAAGACTGCCATCTAACGGTCATTTAATTAAATGGAAATGCTTCATATTGTAATCTGTATAACGCTTTGCTAATTCAATTTCATTGATGGTGTTTTGCCATATTAGTAATTGCATGTTCCTAAGTTGACTTAATAGACAATATTAGAGGGGTACTCTTTCTTTTTCTCCCTAATCTTATCGATATTAAGTTGGCTGTTATAGGGTAAATGTGATGCCATAAAAGAAGGCTTGGAATAATTATCATATTTTTGGGGGATATAAACTAAGGACTCTTCGGTTAGGTCTCTATACCTTTAAGTATTAGTGGTCTGCTAGTTTGACCATGGGGTGAAGGTTGACTTTGGTTACCCCTGTTGGTAGCCCTGTTATGGGCTAGTGATGTGGCCTTATAGTTACATAGTTGTAGGTTCAAATGGCTTGGGGAAAGGTTTACAGGTTTTACTGTTGTGTTTGATTGTTATAGAGTTTACAGAGTCTTATTCATTATATAAGGTATGAGCTAGGAATTATAAGTGTTTGGGGGTGCTATAATGAGCATATTTAGTTCTGATAGTTTTACAAGGTCGGAAATGTAAGGGGGTGGGGGGAAGGGAGGAGTAATCAGGGGTAGCATGATAAACATCATGTCGAATGCGCAGTTGGGGGATCAGTCTTGGGGACTGGGGGTAGCTCATGTTACATTTACCTATAAGGGCATACCTTATAGTTTCATGAATATGCCCAGGAAGGATTTATTGGGGGATAAGGGTGGCAATTTTAATTTGGCCATAGTACCTAAGATTGTTGGAGATTATAGGGGGGGTGTATAGCCAGTCTTTGATGATATATTTTAAATTAAAGGTTATGCATATAGGTCTAAATTTTGGAGGTTCACTTCGGGTAGCCTTTATTAAACAGATACATCGATATGAGAGTTGCCTCATGGAATATTAAGGGGGCAAGAGCTAGATTGAAATGTCATCAAATCCTTAAACATTTGGCTCTAGTGCACTCAGACATTACATTTTACAGGAGGCACATTTGATGGTAGGTGAAGGTAATTTATTCCAAGAGAACATATCGGCTAAGTTTATAGGGCTGGCAACTCCACTTCTAAAGAGGAGTTGCAATTTAATTACTAAAGGGACACAATTTAAACTCTTACAAGAGATGGGAGATCCACAAGGGAGGTTTTTGCTTGTGAGAGGATTGTTGACCATAGGGAAATTATTTTAGGTACTGTTTATGGGCCTAATCACCTCTCCCGAATTTTTCTCCCAAATAGCCCTTAAGTTAGCCCCATTTAAACAATTGCCAATAATATTAGCAGGAGATTGGAATCTTACATATGAGAATAAGCTGGAGAGATCCACTCAGAGTGGTCAGAGTTTATCCCCCTGCACAGAAATCCTTACACGAAATGATGGAGGGATTGGGCCTTTTAGACCCTTGGTGCCTCCTTCATCCAAATGAGAAGGGTTTCACCTTTTACTCGGCTTATCATAAACCTTATTCCCATCTGGATTTTTTCTTAGTGAATAGGGCCATGATGATGGGCCCAATGGATTGTGGAATTTCCCCTAGAGTGTTGTCAGACCACTCCATGATATGGCTCAAGGGCAGGATACCCCAAGCAATTCCTAAGGTCACCCAGTGGAAGCTTAACATTCAATTGTTATCCCAAGAGGGTATTGTGAACAGGATCCACACACTAATTAATCAATACATAGAACAAAATAGGGGCTCTATTGTAGCATATGACCAACTTTGGTGCTCCCTGAAATGCTTCCTAAGAGGGGAATTTATTAGAATGGCCACTACCCGTAAAAGGAAAAGGGAGGAAGTAGCGAAATCGCTGCTGGATTCTATTCAGAGTTTAGAGGGTAGGATGGATATCTGACCTATAAATGAAGATTTAATCCAGCTTGCGGTTCTTAAAGACCAATATACGGACACCCTAAGAGAAAGGGATGAATATGCCCTGTTTAAAACCCATATTAGGTATTTGGACCAAGGGGACAAAAACTGGGAACCTCTTGGCTCTCAAATTGAGACAACAGGAGGAGTCTAGACTTGTTGCCTGTATAGCTACTGCGGATGGGGGTAATATAGTGACAACCCCCAAAGCCATAGTGAAAGAATTTGAAATGTTCTATAGGAATTTATATAGTCATCCGGATAGTAGTCCTACAGATATTGAAATCCATGTATCTCTAAACTTCCTCCCACCCTTAATCAACAGCAAAGAGCCCAGCTGATCTCCCTTATTTCGATGGTGGAAATATCTTGCCATTCAATCTCTTACACCAACAAAGCTCCAGGACCAGATGGATACCCATCAAACTTTTATCGAACGTTTGAGAAGGAGCTTACTCCTATTCTTCAGGAATTATATTCTCACATCTGTGCCCATGGTATTGTTGATTCCACCTTATTATAAGCTGCTATTATTGTTCTTCCAAAACCAGGGAAACCCAAAGATAAGGTGGCAAATTATAGGCCGACTTCCCTGATGAACTACGATGTTAAAATATTAGCTAAGATTTTGGCATCTAGGATTACCAAAGTTTGGGATAACCTAATTAGCTCTGAACAGGTTGGATTTATCGGTGGTAGAAGTCCTTTAGATAATTTCCATAAACTTGCCCATATTTTCTCCGTATCCAGGGAGATAAATGTACAATGGCTCTGTTCTCTCTGGATGGAGAAAGCCTTTGATAGGGTTAGTTGGCCTTTCCTTTTGGTACCATGAGTCAATTTGGTTTTCCCTGAATTTATTGGGTGGATTAAACATTTATATTCAAGCCCTAAGGCTAGAATATATTGCAATGGATTTTTCCAACAGCTTCCTATTACACTCGAACGCATTAGGGTGCTCCATTGTCACCTTTGTAGTTCAACCTGTATTTGGAACCCTTGATTCATAGTTTGCAATTATTCCAAATATAACAGGTATTTCAGTGGACCATTTGAGTTGAAACTGTCAGCCTATGCGGACTACACTTTACTCCACATCTCGGACCCAACTAAGGTCATCCCCAAAATGTTGGACATAATTGATGAGTTTAGTAGGCTTTCAAATTATAAGGTGAACATTAACAAGATGGAAATTATGCCACTCAATGTCCATGTTCATAAAGGGGATTTGGTAAGGTTTAAGATGGCTTGGACTAATAGACTCAAATACCTTGGCATTCTTTTGTCGACTTCAGTTTCTCTCTTGAAGAAACTCAATCTTGATAACCTTCTCTAACTATTCAGCAAGACTTAATTAGATGGTCTCCCTTATACAGTTCCTACAAGGTAGAATTAATGTTTTCAAATGAATGATGCTAACCTAAAGTATTCTTATCCTCTGAATATGTTGAATATTTACTCCTTCTATCATGGTTTCGAAACTCCAGAGTATGATTACTAAATTTTTATGGCAAAATAAACTCCCACTGAGATCTTATAAATGTCAATGTCTCCGAAAGAATCGGGGATTGAAGCTCCCAAATTTCTATCACTATTATTCAGCATGCATATTGCTAAATATATGCAGGGTGATTACCCTCAAATAATAGGCAATCTCAGTATAATCCCTTATGGCTGCAAATTGAAAGGAATCTTATTATAAGATCTAGAGTGTCATTTGACAATTTTGTATATACACCCCATTGATTTACCTAAATCACTTTGGCCCATGGTTATTTTTACTCGGTTAAGGTTCATAATCAGGTGTAGGTCTTTAGGATTACGATACTAAGGATGTCTCTCAACCAGTATTTAGTAACCCTAATTTTAAGGTTGGTAAAGCCTTTCTCCTCACATGAGGTTGGGAATACCTTCTAACACAAAAGTCAGTGACCTAATTGACTTAGGAGGATATGCTCGGGTCCAAGAAATATTGAGAATTTTCACTTATCATCCAGGTACGCCTTCTACATTTACCAGATTGAGACATTTGCTCATTACTCGGTTTGGTCCTGGTCAGTGGGATACTAACCATGGAGATATTTTTTGGAATTCCAATCTCTTGCGGGGCTACCACATGCGGTTTCAGGTCTAGTGGTGGCCCTGTATGGGAAAATGTACCCTGGTACAGCTGACTATTCACAATATTGGATAGATACTCTTCCAAGCAGTTGTACTAATTGGGAACATTTATGGAAAGGAATTTATACATACAGTGCCAATGATAAGCTTAGATTGACACAATATTATATATTTATACTATGCACCTGACCCTGTGAAGCTGTAAGATGGGTAAATTGCCAAAAGATGATTGCTTTAGATGTGGTCAGGCTTAGGGTTCCTGATGCATATATTTTGGGAGTGTCCTCTGTTGTTTCTTTTATGGGCCGAATATTAAGGCTAAAGTGGACTTTGTTAGGTTACAAGATCATTTTACCCTGAGATCTGTTTGTTAGGGATTACACAAAGGTTGAGGTGAGGGAAAGGAGATACTTTATTAATCTAATTTCACTCATGGTGAAAACCTTAGTATTAAAGCACTGGAAGGATCAGACTTCATTACCTATCAGGAATGGTTTGCAGGGTTATTATACAACTTAAGGATTGAGAAAACTATTGCTAGCTATAGAAATACAATTTCTAGGTTCAACACCAAATGGCAGAAATTCCACGACCTATGGTCAATCGTTCAGTCACATTAGTAAAGGAATTAGAGGGCTTTTATAGCCCCTTTTGATTTAACTTATACAGTTAGGTGTAGATTACTGGTGCCTTAAGGGATGACGTTCTCATACCTTTTTTTTAGGTTGTTGTCTTTAGGCTTTCTCCTAGTGGGAACAGAAGAAGAACATGTAATGTTATAATTTGTGTACTGGCTTTGGGGTGGGAGGTTAATGGGGAGGTGGGAGGTTTTATGGGAGGGATATCAAGGGGAGGGAAGGGAGGAGGGAGGAGGTGGGAAGGGTGGTGAATGGGTTGACTTACGGTCAGTACTTAATGTAATGTATTTACAATTGTTCTTGTTTCATATCCTGTAATATACTGCATTGCTGGTAAATGGTAATGCTAAATAAATAAAGAATACTTAATTTCAAAAAAAAAAATGCTGGGCCTGGCTGACACTCTGTCCTTTTTGCCCTACCTGGTTCCAACCCCCCTCATGAATATTGAAAGGCCTCTTATATGGCCTCACTTGATGGCCCTTCCCTGTGGGCATTGCTATCCCAACCCACTCTTTAAATATTTAACAGGGGTTCTTTTGGCCCACCCTCCCCAAGGCGCCCAGCCGCTTTGCTATTAGCGCAACTGCATAAATAATTAAAATACAGTCTTTTTCTCTCTCTTGGGTGGACAAGATGAAGCAGGTGCTGCCACCAACTCACCACTCCTCAGGGACTCTGGAAGCGGGATCAGGAGGAGGGAAGGGCTGCTGCTGAGGGAGGGAACAGTGCAGGCTGTGCGTTAGGCGTCAGTGGGCTTCGGAAAGGCGATGCGGCCCTTGCTAGCCGCTGACAGGGAACCAGATAACTATATTTAAACAAAATAATAAAACAGGGTACTAAGCCCTGGCCACTGAAACAGGACTGCTTCTTCTTCTTGTGGTGCCCCGATGGCACCACTGACTGCGCCTTGCAGCTTCTTGGCAATCTTCAGGTACCGGAGGCAGAGCAGGTACGCCAGCAAGTCCTCAGGGATGACTTCAACCACAGGTAAACCCTTTCCCTTGTCCCTTTAACTTGCTGTGTCCTTTCTCCTCAACAGCTACCTCTAACTGAACAACTTAATTTCAAAACTGACACACTGGTTCTAGATTGTTTGGAGTAGAATGCTGTGCATGAGCAGCTCAGTACAGCATTCCATCAAACTCATTGTTACTTGTGCTGCATATAAATTCTGGTTTCTATTATTTATTGTGCTCTGGGCACCTCTTCTATTTTTTATGTTGATTGCTGGCATGCTCAAGAAACATATGTAGCAACTTTCTCGAAGCAGGTTGTGGAAGCGTAGCACTGTTGTGGCTAATGCCCCCACAGCCTTTAAAGACTTGGCCAGCTTCCCCCAATGCTGTGGCACACAAGCTGCTGACACCAGTTCAGCCAGCATGCCACCAACTTGTAAAAATTCAGCCACTGCAATCAGGGGCCACCTCGTCATTGCAGCATCAGCCATTCGCTGCAAAGAGGGAGCGACCCGTCATTGCTGGGCGGAACTTTCCAAGCGTAATATTGTTTGTGAAAATGGCGGTGGCTTGCCGCAGTGTTCACAAACAATATTAAGGAACTCCCAGTGCCAAGAGGGTGCCCAATCCCCCTCTATAGCATGCGTCCCCCCACAACAGGTTGTGTTTGCTGATGGGGGGGCCCCAATCCCTGTCCGCTTCAGGGGCCCTGCCCTTTGATGTTGCTGACGTGGGAGCCCACTCCCTGTCAGCATTATGTCCCCCCCATTTCATGTGCCAACAGGGGAACCACTCCCCTTCGGCATAATGCCCCCCCCACAAACACCCAGAACATTTGTGCCCAGGGGGTGCCCAATACCCCTTGGCTTTTGCACACCCCCATTAGTGCTGACGAGGTGCTCAATCCCCGTCAGCATGATGTGGCCCCTTCCCTTTTGTTGTATGCCAAGTGGGGTGCCCAATCCCTGTCGGCTACAGCTGGCCCCCAAGAATGAGTCCATTGGCATGCTGAAGCCCACTCCAGCATGCCACATGTCCCTGAAAACAAAAATGGTCCCACAATGTCTTTTTTTACTTGTAAAAAGGAGATGATCCTCGGTGGTCTCCCTGCCCTCCCACAACCCATCCACCCACTGCTGCGCCCTACCTGCCCACACTCCCTCACCCCATACTTATATTCTGGAGCCCGGCGCAATGATCTTCGTGGACGGGAACATGTCTGCACTTTTAAAGCCGACCACAAACTGAGGAAATGCCAGTAAGCTATATAATGGAATAAATAGGGTTTTTCCAACTTTGATGCATATCTCAGTCATTTTTTGGAATTTTGGCATCAAATTTTCAACATGGGGTTTTTGGGACCCCTCCTCATGAATTCTTGCACTGTCATGGCAGTCACTGTGTGGAATAACCTTTCAGGGCCAATTAACAAAATGACAGTGCCAGTGCTCATAAGGTGAGCTCTCAAAAAGCCTATATTGCAAATTTGGTGGAAAAAATCCAAAAAAATGACTGTTTTATGAGCATGCATTACGCAGTTGCAACACACGCTCGTAACTTAGTGAATCTGCAATATTTTCATGCCAGATTTTCAACATTGGCATTTTTCCACACCTTCTTGTGAACAGTATAGCTGTCATTGTTCACATCCTGCCCAAAATTGTTTTCGCACTTCCAGCACAGAATAGCTGCGGCCGCTGTGGGAAATCAGTGTTCAGGACAGATTAAGAAAATGACAGTGACACTGTTCATGAGTAGAGGTCCTAAAATGCATATGTTGAAAATTTGGTTACAATACTTCATAAAATGACAGTGTTACAAGCGTGCATTGCGCAGTTTGCACACACGCTCGTAACTTTGCAAATTTCTCAGCAAGCTGTACCAATATGTTTCTTGCGCTGGGCACAATCAACATAAAAAGGGAGAGTTTAAACCTCAAACTTTAAGGTTAGTAAGGTTTTGGGCCAAGGCAGTTTTATAGATATTTCTTTTACAGTGGTCACTCTTAATAGAGAACATCTCTGGAGCCAGACAATTTGTTAACTATAGCTAGGTTCACTATAGCGAGGTGTTAATATGCCCTGTGATTGGAAAATGTGTATAATCTGAATTATGAACAAAACTGGTTTTCTCTTTCATGCATGCACATTTTAGTTTTTCACAAATTTTTCATAAAGTGCGTTTTGTGAATGCTGGAGTTCCCATTTTTTGTGACTCAAAAAAAAAAAAAAACATTTTTGCAAAATAAGCCTTCTGCTTTCATGAATCTTAGCAATTACAGAAGCAGGTAAAAGAAGGGAAACATTTGCATTACAAAAAACAGAAAAAGCGTAGGAGCTTAAGTTTGAAACTTTTGTGGTTGTCAGAGTAGGGTGTAAAGGTGAAAGACATAAAAAAAGTAGAGCACACACACCTCTCATTACAAGGGCACAAGTCTATTAAAAAAAGAACTTTATTAACAAATGCCACCAACCTGACGTGTTTCGGATCTAAAACACATCCTTTCTCAAAGGTAAAACACCAACACTAGAATGTCCCTTAAATACTCTAACCAATAAGATACAACTGGTGTCATTAATTTAAACTCCACAGTGATTGGTTAAAACCAGCTACATACAAATCACTTTAATTACAGCAATACAACTTAAACATAACTAAAAACTAATCTGTATTATGTTAATAGCAGCTAAACATTTTATTAATATACACTAATTCAATACTAATCCTTAAAATAAGGAAAGTAATGGAAAAAGGGAAGGAGATTATAGTTTCAAACTTTAAATAGTAAAAAAGGAGGCGGGGGAGAAAACATCTCTGAACTATTATTAACCAAAAGCCCAATGATTTTCAGGAGCATAAACATTTCATTCTTTTCATTAACTTCTAACAGCTAACACAAAATAAAACCAATCTATCTTTATACTCAATAACTTGTAATGGTAAACCCATAGATATATTGTCATTCATTGAAGAACAAATCTTTCAGTGTAATACATTGAATACATTAAACGGTAGCCATGCATTCAAAAACGATCTCTAAAAATGTGTAAACAATCAAATCTCATATAATTCTCTTTATAACAAATACAGAAGAAATGGCTCATCGTTTTCTACACAAATGCTAACTGTCAGGTGTTGCTTAAAAGGACTGGTTTAAAAAACAGTTTTGAATATCAGTGAAAATAGGTTGCTGAGTATCAAGAAACAGGGCCTGTTTTCATGACTATTAAACATGTTCTTATGAATAAGACTTGTTTTGTGAGTCTTAGTTGTCAGAAAAGCTTGTAAAATAAGAGAAAACATCTACACATCGAAACATACAAGAGTTGGCAACAGCCAACAATGGCTGTGTTTGAACTGTATTGTTTCCACTGAGGTCCTGTTTTTACCTATTTTTAAAAATGCATTAATGCCAGCACCACCCTGTGCTGAGAGCAGAGATTGCTGAACTCTGGTCTGAACTAGCACAAGTACAAGGCACTATCTGTCTCATTCAGGGGCCACTGCTCCCTCACAGGATGCTAGCAAGGAGGCAGAGTAGCTGGACCTTGTGTGCTCCAGGGGAGGAGAGCACCTCAGACCTTACCACTGCACAGTTCCTTTGCTTTTCTGGCAGGACTGGGAAGCCAAGAGGAGGCAACCAAGGCAGGAGTAAGAAAGGAAGTGCGGGTCCTCAAGGGAGCAGGCCCCAAGGAGGTTGGGAGATCCTCCCGGTAAAGGGGGAGGAAGTTGCTGGTGGGAGACTCCATAGTCAGGGGCATTGAGCTAGGGCAAGGGAAGGGAGGGACAGGTTAGTACAGTCTTTTCCAGGTGCTTCAGCAGGGAGGATTGGAGGGCAGATCTTGGAGATCATCAGCGAAGAGAGGTAGGGAGTGAGCTAGATGTTGCTGTCCAGCTGTGGATGGATGAATGATGTGATAAGGGAAGTTGTAGGGGTAGTGCAGGATAGGTTTAGGGAGCTGGGGAAGAGCCTGAAGAAGGTGGCTCACACAGTGGCTTTCACTGAGGTGCTATACATGCACAGACAGGGGAAGGCTATGGAACTCCATACCAGGTCCTTCAACAAGTGGTTGAAGTCATGGTGCAGGGAGGAGGGCTTTTTCTACATCAGGGACTGGGGTCACACCTGGAGGGATAGAGGCCTGTACAAGGGAGATGGCCTCCATCCATCCAGGAAGGGAATGGCAGTCCTGAGTTGAAGGTGTAAATGCTAGTTTGCCAAGCATTTACGCTAGCCAAGGGGGGAGGCATAAAGACTGAGGGAGGCAGAGCTTGCTACCCACCATCTGAGACTAATGCAATAGGGAAGGTTAACCCAGGGAGAAGAAATTTCCCAGAGGTAGGTGGAAGCAAAGAGAAGGGCTGGGCAGGCAAGTCTGGAGGATGAATTTCATTGGAAGCGAGGAGAAGGAGGGAAAGCAGGAAAACAACAAAACAGGGGAGGTCAGGACCAGGGTAACAGAAGAGGCAAGGGGGGAATCTCGAAGGGGAGGCAGGTTACAGGGAAAAAGGGATGAAGAGAATGGAGAGCCATGTGTGCCAATGCAAGGAGTCTGGGAAACAAAATTCCTGACCTTGAGGCATTTATTGCAGAAGCAGACCTGGATCTGGTGTCCATAACAGAATCATGGTGTATGGACAAATACAGTTGGGAAGTGGCCATCCCAGGCTACACCATGTTCTGGAAGGACAGGTCTGGGAGGAAATGCAGAGGGTTGTTTTATATGCGAAGGAGGTATGAGGGCCACTGAGATACAGGGCAACAGGGGACAATGGAGAGCTGGAGGTACTATGGGTCAGCCTAGAGATGGGGTAAGGGGCTGTAATTCACATTGGGGTAGTGTACAGGCCTCTGACACAGGGCAGATTAGATGGAGCCCTGGAGGAAGCCATTAGTAAAATGGCCAGCAAGGAGGAAGTTTGATTATGGGGGAGGACTTTAACCTGTCAGATGTAGATTGTAGCATTCTGTCCACAGCTATGTCAGAGACAGAGCCACCCGATTCATACAAGGCAATTCTCAGACAGCTGATTTTGGAACCCTCTAGGGACAGCAATGCATGGCTTGGTACTTATAAACAGAGACAACATTGCTAACATCTCACTAAGTAGTCCCTGGGTACAAGTGCTCACCATATCTGTGGGGTATGGAATATGGATTGGACAAAAAAAAAAAAAACACTAATATGAGGGTCCTGGACTTCAGGAGGGAAGACTTTAATGAATTGGAATCTGCCTCAAAGGATGCCTTGAAGGGGGATGGGGAGTGGAGGCTCAGTTGAGAAAGATTAAGGAGGTTATAGCCAAAGCGACAGCATACTGTTTGAAGGAAGTGATCAAGGGAACGAGGAAGAAGAGGAGACGATGGTTCTCCAAGGAGTGGCAAAGTCAATGAAGGAGAAAACATCATTTAGAAAGTACAAGGAGACCCAGAAGGATGAAGACAGGGAGGTATATCTGGTAAAACAAAGGAGGCAGGAATGAGGGCGAGGACAGCTAAGCACTAGCAAAGGAGAGAATAGCTAAAGAGGTCAAGAAAGGGGACAAGACTTTCTTCAGGTTTGTGGGAGAAACTGGAAGACAAGGGGATGGATAGTTAGAATCAGGAGGGTGGGGGGGGGGACTGTACAGAGGAAGATCAAAAGAAAGTGGAAATACTAAACAATTACTTCTACTCAGTCTTCACATTAGAGGGCTGGGGTCATGGACCACCAGACAGCAGTAAACACCAGGGAGAGGGGGGAGTGGACACAAGTGTATTCTTAATAGAGAGGGTCCAGAAAGGATTGGAAGCCTTAAAGGAGAATAAGGTGATGGAGCCTGATGGGATTCATCCAAGGGTCCTCAGAGAACTGAGCACAGTACAGGCCACCCCTCTGGCAGCAATTTTAGCACCTCAGTGAAGGTAGGGGAAGTTCCGCAGCACCTGAGGACAGCCTGTGTTGTCCTTCTGCACAAAGCAGCAGAAGGGAGGATGCTAGCAACTAGTGGATAATCAGTCTCACATCACTGGTGGGGGAAGTTATTGGAGACACTACTGAAGGAGATGCTTGTGGAGCACCTGGAGGCAAAAGGGCTGCAGGACCACCAGCAGCATGCTTTCACAGGGGGGGAGGCCATGTCAAACTAATCTCATAGATTTCTTTGACTGGGTTACAAGGGAGATGGATCAAGGGAGAGCAGTGGATGTGGCCTATCTGGACTTCAGTAAAGCTTTCAACACTGTTTGTCACACAGGAGGCTAGTTAAGAAACTAAGCAGCCTGGGGTGGGGGAGAAAGTATCAAGCTGGTTATCAAACTAGTTAAAGGATAGGAGGTTAACGGGTGCTAGTAAATGGTAGCCACTCAGGTGATAGAACAGTGACTAGTGGGATACGGTTTGGTGCTGGGACTGGTTCTTTTCAATGTCTTCATAAACAACATTGCGGAGGAGCTTGAGAAGATAGCGGGTCTCTTTGTGAATGATACAAAAATTTGCAACAGGGTTGACACTTGGGAAGGTCTAGAGAGAATGTAAAGGGATCTGAGGAAACTAGAGGAATGGTCTAGGGGTGGCAGCTGTGTTTCAATGCCAAAAAGTGCAAGGTTATGCACTTAGGGCTGCAGAATCAGGGGCTGAGTATAAGATGGGGAATGGAGCTTACGATCACCAAGCAAAAAGAAGACTAGAGGTCATCATATCTGATGACTTCCAGGTGTATAGCATGACAAAGAGAGTGGAAAAGGCTAGACAGGATGCTGGGGTGCACTGGGAGAAGTATTTCTAGCAGGAGGAGGGAAGTGGTGCTGCCGTTGTATCACTCACTGGTAAAGCCCCACCTGGAGTACTATGCCAGTTCTGGAGGCCGCACCTCCACAAAGACATTAAAAGGGTGGAGGCGGTGCAGAGTAGGGCAACCAAAATTGTGAGGGGGCTGTAGAAGAAGCCATACGAGGAAAGACTGCAGGAACTCAACACTTACTCCCTAGAAGAGAAGACAGTGAGAGGAGACTTGACTGAAACCTACAAGTACCTCACATGAGTGAACAATGTGCAAGTGGAGGGTATATTTCAGAGAAATGAAGGCACTAGAACAAGGAGCCATGCAATGAAGCTAAAGAAGGCAGTTTACGAGAGATGTGCAGAAATACGTTTTCATGGAAAGGTGGTGGAAAACAGCCTGCCAAAGGTAGTGGGGGCAAAGACTGTGGGGAGCTTCAAGCATGCATGAGATATGCAGAAAGGCACATTAGGTAAAGGAACGGGGGAGATAGTGACAACTATGATTACCTAGGGTTAGTAGTGATAGAATAGGCAGGGAAAAGGGGCAGACTGGATGGGCCTAAGGGTCCTTTTCCTCCTACAAAATATATGTTTCTATGATAGCCAAGCTCAGATGCAACATCTCATTTTTTTTTGCACCTTCCTCACCCCCCCCCCTCGACCAGCCACTCCCTCAGAGTGCCAGGACCTTTCCACCACCCTCTGACCTCCTGCCACCTTCCACCAGCTCCCTATAGCAGCCTATCTGAGTAGCCTGGCATATGCCTGTGCAGGGAGGGTCCCTCTCGTCTGGGAGGAATTAGCCTTAATGTTCTAACTGTGCATCTCAGGTGCTGAGGAGCTGGATCTGGGCTGGCTCCGGGGCTTCGGGTGGCAGAAACCAGGGCTCTCATCATCCGGTCAGTCCAGGGGCATTTTCTATGTTCTGTGCAGTTCTCAGTCTTGCTTGAGTGCAGGGTGTCCAGGGTGGGGGCATACAGGGGCGTGTCGAGGCATCACGTTCCCCCAAGCGTGCCATCAATCTGCCCACAGGTCTCCAGGCTGAGACCACCCCCCAGGAAGGAAGCATCCAATGGATGCTTATGGAACCCCTCCCTGATGGTCTCTGCTCCTGGCACCCAGGCTCAGGGCGTCAACCTGGGTCACCAGCATGCGGAGCGAACCCCTTCACTCAGCGCCACAGAGCCGGCTAACATCTCATATTTAATGGCTTTCTGATTGCACACAGTTTTACAATGTATTTACTCAGGGTCCAGCTGATATGCAGTATATCATTTTCAGTGGGATCTTGCTTTTAAGTACTGCTATAATGTATTTACTCAGGATATCCCGCCCAGCTATGATGCAATATCTTATTTTCAGTGTGAGCCTGCTTTCACCAATTTACACACTATTTACCATGTTTCTCAAGCATAGACGAGACTCTACACTCAATGACTGAGGTCTGGGAAGAGGAGCTAGCAAGGAACAGTGGGAGTAATAGTGCCCTTTTGCAGTGTGGGAGTCAGGGCAATGTGGCTTCATCTGCTTGGGGCTGTTAGGGTATTTTTATCCCACGTAAGCCCTCCCTTATTTCTACCCCAAGAATAATCCTGAGAAGCGATAATCTTGAGAAGCAACCCAGCAGAGCACCTAACAGGGCCATCAGAAGGGTGGGTGAGCCTCATTCTACTTTTGGAACTTCCCTGCTGGGCCCAGTCTAGGCAAGTAACCCCTCCACAGTCTCAGTGGGGAGAAGGTTTGTGCCAATATAATGCCACTCCAGAGGGACCACATAGTTCTTTCTACATGACATGCCCTACCTGTGAGCCACCAGGAAGCAGTCATGCAGCAGAAATAGGTACCCTTCTTTTCTGAGGCCCAAGAAGAACACCAGAACCCCACCTCACCTGTCAGCATCAGACATCCTGGCTCAGGGCATGAACCAGAGTTATCTAGATGGCAAGCAGTAGCACTACCACTCGACTAGTGATGATGTGCATGCCCCAGCAACAGGGAGGGGGAAAGGATGAAAAAGGGGACAAGCTGGCAGTCTGCAGTAAGCCTCGATCATGCTCCTGACCCTCAGCTCAACCCCGGCATCTGGATTTGTGTATAGGGGGGAGATTACCCTGCCCTCCCTGGCCCCACTGCAGGACTCGCCTAAAAGGGTTGGGAGAGAGCAATGTGGTCTAGGGTAGATATAAGCCCTCCAGAGGGGAGAGCCAGAAGCCCACCTGCCAGCCATCTGACAGGGAGAAAAAGATGAAAATAAAAACCCGAAATGTCTGGAGTCTATAAAGCAGTCACTTAGGGGGCAGAGGTAAGCCACACTGCAGGGAATAGAAATACAATTATGAAAATTACTGGAAAAATTATACAACAGAAGTTGTTTTAGACACCACAAGATATTATCACAACCCTTTACTTCCAGGGTTTATAAGTAAATAAGGCATAATGGGGAGCTAAGAGCTTAAAATCTTATTTATTTTAAGCGAGAGGTACTCAGAGATTCATTAGTCCTACTTTATTTTTTCATTTGCCACCCCCCCCCACACACATGCACAAACACACAAACCATGCACGCACACACACTGAGCATGAACTGCATTAACACATATAACATAGATAACGAGTGGGGCTTAACCCGTAGATTGTTTTCAAAACAGGAACACCACCAGCAACCCTTTTCCCAATATCATTTACAACAGTAGCTTCTGCCCTCAGCTACACTGCATTCAACTTCAGCTGTCTTCCACCCATCTTCAGCAGCCTGTCCTGCTGTCAGACTTTCATGCGGTCTTCTAGATAACGTTCCACCTCATTAATTAGCAACATCAGTGATCATAGCCAAAAGCTCCATAGCAATTTGTCTTTCCGACTTCCTGCACTGGCTGAACCATGCAAAACTAATATCTCCTCACCTCAGCCACCCACTCCCAGTTGCAACAAATCACCACAGCTACAGCCGCTGATGATGCCTGAGAAAAGTCATTGGCTGAATACTTTATCCTGCTGAGGAAAATTAGGCACGCAATAACAACTTAGGCTGTGTCACAGTGATAACACTGTACGTGCTAACACACAAAGCAGTGCTGAGCCCCCCAAAGTAAAGCTGATCTTGTAACCTGAATGCCCAGAAATCCATGCTACAGAGACAGCAGTGCAGGAGAGTAATACACAATTTAAAATAATATTCAATGCCAAAGAAGATTTATTTGTTCATTGAATGATAGATTTAGTGATTAGGAAAGCTGGAAAACTGATGCCATTTGAAAATTAAAACTGCAACCTTCGATTTATCCTCAGGTACTGGAATTTCCCTACTATAGTACTTCTGCTTACAGTGCAACTCAGTGATAATATGTGTCATGTCTGAAGACAATTCACATGGAAATCTATGCTGTTCCATTTTCATAGACAATACTCTTTAAGTCCCCAAAACTGTAATTCATTATACACTTCTGAATTAATGTGCTTCACTTCTTGTGTTCACGCAGGCAAGGGCACAAAACTGCACCAGTATTCAACATGAGATTCCGAAAGCTTACTTTTCAATCACTCTGACTACTGAATTCAATGCACAGTACAGTAAGTGCATTCTGCTGTGTATTAGGGGGTTTCTTTCTTTTTCCCTGCATAGGTGCTGTCGGCCAGTGCAGCTAGGTGCACATGCACACATACATGCATTAACATGCACCCGAGCCAGGCTGCATCTCTCCTTCCTGTCTCCGCCTCACCATCTGCAGGCAGCCAGGTGGTGGTCTGCTAGTGGAGACACAGCCTCCCTCCCTGGTGGGGAGACCCTCCACTGGGACCTTCATTCCTCCTCCTTCCATCCATTCCCTAACATCCAGGCTCCTCCCTATTCCTGAACCAGAGTCACCATCATCGCATGGTACTGCTACAGCTCCACCAAGGGCCAGTCAACATGAACAAATTTATAGGATTTTCCAACTCTTACTGTTATCCAGGAACGCTATGATTCACTTGATAAGACATTTGTCCAGGTTTACCTTGAAGTAAACAACAGAAAAGGTCTTGGCACACCTAAACTGGACACAGAAAACTCTCCACACAAAGCAAGTAGAAAATAGCTTATCTTTACTGGTGGAGTGCAAAAACAGCGACGCAGACATAAAGTGCATGTCAATGGTTTAAAGTAATGAGTCACATAATTATAGATAGGTGCTATTTAAGCTACCCAGCACTAGGTGCGATTTATCTTTGACAAAGCCTGTGATCAGGTGACGATAGCGTGAAGAGTTTTTTCTGTGTCTGCATTGTATGACTTTATGTCTACCGTCTTTTTTGCACTCCACCAGTAAAGATAAGCTATTTTCTACTTGCTTTGTGTGGAAGTTTTCTGTGTCCAATTTAGGTGTGTCAAGACCTTTTCTATTATTTGCTAAAGTTATGGTCTTAGAGCACCCTCACCTCTGTGCAGCTCTATCTTATTACCTTGAAGTACTCAGCGTACTCAGCATTTGACACAATCCCCACTCACTACTGTTATCCAAACCTCACTCTTGCTGGGTTCACAGGAGAGGCCACCAGCTGGTTCCACTCCTACCTGGAAGGGAGGCAACAAGCAGTTAGAATTGGATCACACACCTCTCTCCCACTTCCTGTCAAAATAGGTGTGCCACAAGGCTCTGTCCTAGGCCCGCTACTCTTCTCTGTCTTTCTAAATAACCTACCCTATATGTGCCCTCACTCATCTATACACATGTATGCAGACGACACAGTGCTATATGCCTCAGGGCCCTCTCCCGATGAAATGTCAACCAGACTCCAGGGGGACTTTAATGCAATCCGGCTCTGGTTCCACTCTAACCAGCTATTTCTCAACCCAAATAAGACGGTCTCACTCACCTTCAGGACCAGGCAAAGGCTCTCCCGGGTCCCCACATCTCCCACATTCCACACTTTAGATGGGACCCTCCTGGAGACCCGCACCTCATTCAGATACCTCGGGGTCTGGCTCAATCAACACCTTGACTTCTCAGCCCATATTGACGCTATCCACAAAAAACTTCACCCAAAACTGGGAGCCCTCTATTGGCACAAAGGTTTCATTCCCCTGCCTGCCCACAAAGAAATTGTACAGAAAATGATACTCTCGATGTTTGATTATGGGGACGTTGTTTACAACATGGCCCCAAGTCCACCCTAGCCAGGCTGGACCCCCTCTTCCATTCTTTCTGCCGCTTTGCCCTAGATCGCCTGTCCACTACTCATCATTGTGACCTCTACAAATCCTTAGAGCTACCTTCCCTACAGGATCAGAGAATGCGCTAGGCTAACAGCTAAATTCTGGACCCAGTACCTCCCCTTCCCTCGTGCCTTGCAACTACCCTGGTTTCCCAAACTCCTTCTATGTACACCCTCCGTAGCACCGACTCCATGCTCCTCTCTCTCCCTTGGCCATCTTCTGCCAAAGGCCAGCATGCCTTCAGATACTGTATGCCTTACATATGGAATTCCCTCCCTGCAGTGATCAGACACTTCACCTCCACTCAGCATCTCAGCCTCCTCCTCAAACAGCATTTCACCACTGCATGCACGTGCAACAAGACTACAAGGCAGCGGAGTACTTGAATGCCTGCATGTTGTCTGCTAGCTTGTTTCTACCATTAACAATCCTCTTTTGCTATGGCACCTAGCCCCACAGTGGGTTCTCACTTTCTAGCCACACTTGTATGTCTACTCCCTTGCCAGGAGACAGGCGTATCTTGTATAATGTTTTCCTCAAAACCGTGTACTGTTTCATCATCATGTAATGTATGTCTGAGTACTGTCTTTCCAATCTCCCCCTCCTCCAGGACACATCTGGAATCGAGCGATGCACCACTCAGTATGCCTTCCTGGTTAAACATTTTAATAAATAAATAAATAAATAAGTGCTCTACCGTGTTCATGTACACTTTTCTTCTGGCAGACTGTTCCATAGGTTCACCACTCTCAGGATAAAGAAGCCCATCTCCCATAGAATTACCCTGGATTTACCACCTTTGAGCTCCGGGGGTGTCCCCAACTCCTGCTCTGTTTGACCTTGTCAATACCCTTCCATGTGCAGAAGACTTGAGATTCTGTCACTACTCAGTCTATGTTTCCGTAAAGTGATCATGTTAAGGACTTCCAGTCTGCCTGCATAGCTTTTATTCTCCACACTAAATTATCCAAACTAAATGGTCCTAAATTACTAGTGGTCCTATTGGTCATTTCCAGTTTTGTTTGCCTATTGGGGATCATTGTACTGCCATTAAAGCCCTTTCCCCATCCCAGGTGTTCCACATTTCTGTGAGTGTTGAGCAGCAGGTATCTGAGAGAGCAAAGGATCCAAATATAGAGCAATGAAACCCCTGCATGTGTGAGGTGAGAGAGTATAACACAACCAGATCTGTACACTAAATCCTGTTGAACTGCATGGGGTGGCCAAGAGGAACCCAAAAGCTCAGTTTCAGTGGGACCTAGGTCCCATCCCTTTTTACAGCTAGGAGTAGTGGTGTTCGAAGTTGGGTAATTTCACTTCACAAATTATTTCATGAATTTGCTGCAATTCTTGAAACTAATCTGCCTTGCTAAGTTCAAATTCATAGAATAGGAATAACTTTGTGAATGGCAAATTTGGTAACTTCACCGGTGAAGTGGGTTCCACAGACAAAGTTCGCTATGTGCCATGAGATTGGGGATCACGTGATACTGAAATGAGCTTTATGCCATGTAGAGGCAGTGTTCAGTGCAGTCATGTGAAGAGAGAGTCGGAGAGAAGGCTGTCACTGCTTGTCTGAGCAGAACAAACTTGATTATTTAAAACTAATCTGAACGAGTATTTTGAACCAAATCACACAGAAAAAAAGATCTGTAGTGCCTTGTACAGCTAAATTGGTGTTGTTTGTTTCTAGTTGTGCTGATTTATTTAAAGTACTTGTTTTGGTTTGTCTAGTCAAAAATTGCTTTATGGAGGAGGGGAGGTAATTAAGCTAGCAAGGCAGCCCATAATGAAGATCGGTACTTGATATTCTACTGTGAGTACTGTACTAGTCTGATTTGTTTTCCTCAGTTTTTCTGTCTTGTTAATTATTTTTGTTTGTGGTCTGTGATTTCTCATTTATTTCTGTACTGCATTTTTTTTTGTGGTTAAGTAAATTATTGCAGCAATCTGTTTGCAATATTGGTTGTAGTTATTTTGTTAAGTTCTTAAAGTGACAGTGTTACTTACAGTAATTTGTTTTGAATTACCTGTCATTGTGTCTTGTTAATCCCAGTCACATTAAAAAATAAATAAAAAATGAACAATTTTGGGGAGTGGTTTTTCTGTAGCTACTGTAAACTCAGAAAACTCTTTAGATTGAGATCACACTGCTAACCCTCTGGTGAGGTGTTGTCTGCTGCTGATATTTAGTTTTACTGTAGAGTGTATTTAATGTTTTTTCTTGCAGTATTAAAACTCTAATATATATAATGACTGGAAGAGATACTTGAGCATAGGGAAATGCTGGTGAAGTGACCAAGAAGTGCATAAATGCTGTGGGGCAAAGGGTGTTGCAGGTAAAAAACTATGTCTGCAACAGTTTCATCCATGAGCTTGAATTTGGTAGCAGTAGCAAAGGAGTAGCTGGTGGATATGGCAGTGGCATTAGTGTTGCCAAGTTCTTCTCTGCCATATCTGTGGCATCTATGCTGGAAGGTGCTGGGGGAGGTGGCAACAAGAGTAACAGTCCAAGAGATAGCGAAATGACTGGCTCAGGCACAGCGGTCAATGACAATGTTGCTGTTGTTGTTCCCGTAACTGCTGGTGCTGGCAGTGCTGAGCCTGATCTTGATGATAGGTTCCCATTCCCAAATGATAGTGTGGAACGTGACCATGCGTCAGAGCCTGAACAGGGAGAGCTGACTGTTCAGCAGTCAACTTTAAAAAACCTTCTCTGCCTTAAGATGATGAGAGGGACAGAGAGTGTGGAGAAAGTGAAGATGAGGAGGACAGAGCCCAGGAGGAGGAGGAGGAGGAGGTTATCAGACTTGATAAAGATGACAATTTGTATCACTTATGGGAACCAGAAAAGAAAAGTGGTAAGGGTGATGCTGCTGAGGATGTGGTTCTTTGCACACTACCATTACGTAATGGAATTACCAAAGCCCCACCCCATACTACAACCGTGATTCCTGTTACCAGTGTTGAGCCCATTACACTGCATGAGTCACCACTGTTGAGGTGCATAAATCAACTCATAAATCACCCATTGCCTCACTCCCTGTCCCACTCCCACCACCAGGAAAAATTAAGGGTACACAATCCTAATTTTGGATTTTTACGTGCTGGACCCATTTGACAAAACAGTTGTTACCTGCCAGCTGTGTCACATACTAATTAGTTGGGAAAAAGGGGCCACTTGGCACTGGAGCCATCACACCTCAGGTCCAGGCACCTGTTATGCTGGACCCAGTACCAAAGGGAATTTGTGCAGGGGATGTCTCTCCTTAAATCATCTGCATTTGCCAAGACATTCTGAAGTGGCAGGGAAACAGTCCTGGTGGAGACATGGTTGACTGAGGAAGACTACTACAGAGATGAGGAAGGGTCTGTAGGACTACCTAGCAGTGGTCATTGCAGCAGTGATGGGTGGAGTACTAGAATCCAGAGGCACCAGAGCACATCAACCCCAGTTCAGAAAGCACCCCAAATCACTGTTTTCATTTGAGCAGCATCCATGAATCTTTTCTGAGTCAGATACTACCTCACCAGCTGAGTCCAATTGTTTGGTAGCCAACAACCAGAAAAATCCAGCCTGTACTGCATAACATGTTTGAGCATCATGCCAATACCCATTCAGTTTTGCTATTGCACATAACCTGAACTGAACTGAAAATGTTTTTATTCAGCCAGGCCTTCCCTGATGGAATTTAAATGTAAGGATTTTAATAATATAATTGTTCTGAAATAGTCTGTGTTAATTTACTTTTATATATTTTTATTTGTTGTAAAACACTTTGATTCCTGGACATTTGCACTGTATAAATAAAGCCTTGATTGATTGATTGATTGATTGAACTAGAATGCAGCAACCACTGAAATGCTTGCACTTGATCTATTGCCATTCTGTTTTGTGGACAATGTAGAATTTAGAGGTTGATGGTGTGTCTCTCCCAAATGGCCGATTACCTCACAAACATAATTCTTCACCTGGCCATTCGTTACTTTATTGGATGGTGGCATGCCCAGTCATGCATGCCCTACTGCACTCAGCATCACCATACATACATCTCAGTATGGATATATGGATCAGAGGCCAAATAGCTGGTAGCTCTTATCTGTGCATTAAAGCAGCACATTGGGCACAGGTATCTGGGTTAATATTTGATGCTGGCTAGGGAAAAATTGTACTGTCCAATTGCAATGGTGGCAACGCTCTGGGTATTCATCAACATGCCACACTGGCAATGAAGAGTATAACTGGATCGCACACAGGTTAGAAAGTGCTAGAATTGCTTCAAAGATTGATTAGTGTCTGCAACCCCATTCATTGCAATCAGATTTCACTGCAAATGATAATGGCTCAGATGTAGTGAAATGCATCAGTGATGTGGGGTTTCTTAGTGATCCAAGCCTAACGACTGTCATGATCTACTTATGCAGGAGTTTTAGCATAGTCTGATATAAAGTCCATGTTGATTATGGCTCATTGCATCTGTGCCATCTTTGCCTGTTTTGGAAAGGCTCATGACCTCTCAGGCAGCCGCAGATCCAGAACAAACTGATGAAGCTGGAAGTCATCACTGTGACCGGGAGCTCCTGCCACTATTGAGGACTGACCTTTATTAAATCTTTTGCAACAATTCTTATATTTCTAAGCCTAATCTATCCTTTACTATTCCTAGTCCACAAGGTTGGCCACCTGTGGGCACCTCCTGCTCCCTTCCTTGACTATGCTATGGTGTACTCTTTGATTTTCCTTTTCCCTCTTAGGTCCTTGAACAGAGAGGTTATTGTGGTTAACCTCCAAGTATATGTAAAAATGGTTGTGTTTATTGTTGTTGGATTTAGTATGTAATAGCACTATGTTAGAAAATACCTTAATGTATATACCTTATGTTTATGAAACCTGTAAATGTTTAAAATACTATGGCACTTGGTGTTTTGATAATGGTAAAAAGTACTAGGTGTCTATTATAGAAATTAAGCTAGTTGTGTTATTTAAAATGCATGGAAATTGATGTAAACTGAAAAAGTCTAACTGGCATGATGATTTGCATGTATCCCATGATGCATTACATTATGGAAGTATGTATGATGTTGTATTTCTTTGAAACTTGATTTCTTGCCAATGCCTTTTGGGTAACTGTTCTTTCAGTGATTCTGCATTGAGGTTCTTTGTTTATAGCTTGTTTTGTTTTTATTCTTTGTGGGCCACTACTATGTAAGCAAATGAGGGCTTGCATAAGGGTTATGGGTACATGTTAGCTAGTGAATTGGATCAGAGTTCAGTGTTAGTAGGTGTTGGCTAAGTGCAGAAAAAGGACATTCATAGTCTGTTGTTGCAAACTGATGTACTGAAGAAGGAAAATGGCATTGCAGAAGCTTATTTCTTGCATTTTGAATAAACGTCACACAGAGATTGTGTGTTGAACCTGAAGTTCAGTGTTTGGTCCATCTATTATCCCACAACCCCCTCCACAATCACCAGATGGAACTCAATACTGTGCATGATCAAGTACTTGTAAGAGCAGTACAAGGCCATATCAGATCAGAATATCTTATGCTCCATACAAGTTGTGATAGTGCAGGAGTATCCATGTCTCTGACAACAGACCAGTGGTGACTAATGGATGTCCTGATCATGATTCTAAGGCCATTTGAACATACAATGCAAGGCAGTGAGTGGGGTCACTGCCTGTATTAGCCAAGCCATCCACTTCTACAGGTGCAGAGACAGATGCTGTGAATGTACAGCAGGTGCTGGAGGCAGGGGGTGATACAGGAAGCTGTGCCTTAATGGAATATATGCTCCATGTCTTTGACTGCTATACCCATATTTCCAGCATTTTGCAGATTTTAGGACTGCCACCAAGAGGACCCAACGAGATAAACAGGGCCTGTCATCAATATTTGAGGGTGGGCATGATCAGGTCCAAATTTTAACAGATCAGCTGATAAGATGGGTACATAGGGCACAGATGGTAAGTCACTGTTAAGTAAAAGCCAACCTGGCAGTGCAGTGGTAGTGCTACCACTCATGATGCCAGCAATCAGGGTTTGGGAATGGGCCTCGGTTGCTGGAGGGCTGGCTGGAGAGGAGGAGTAGGATTGAGCACTCTAAGGGCTTCTCTTCTCCTCTTCTGGGGAGGGAGGGTTGTCACACCCACTGTACTACTGCCACCTTGTGACCACAAATGGCAGTGCAGTTAGGGGTGCCATGGAAGGGAGGGGAGGATGTTGTCTTGAGTCCAGAACAACAGCACGTCTCAGTATGCACTGGCCTCCTTGGGCTCCCATGCTTGCTGATGTCCTCAGGGGAGGGTGCAACAGGTTAAACTGCAAAACACCACCATGCATTAGGGCCTCCAAGTTGTTGGTCCCCCCAACTCCTGAGCATGCAGTAGTATAGGAACTATCCCTTGGGACAGCCCCCAAAGGGGGAGGGGGATCCCATGGGGTTGATGGTCCACGGTTAGGAGTGGAGGGTAGTTGCTTTGAGGGTGCAGTGGTGGGTGATAAAGAAAATTTAAAAAAAGTAATTTATGCAAGGTACAACATGAAATTGATCAGGAGATTGGTGTTGCTGCCACCTCACATGGTAAAAGGCTGGTAAAACATGCAAGGCAACAGAAAAAAACAACTGCAAATCCACTTTGGAATGTTTTGTCCTAGGTTGGAATTGAAGACATGGATGAAAAGGAGAAGGAGGTGGCTTATGAGGCAACAGGATTATGTGAGTAATACATAGTGGATGCTATTGACACTTGACCTTACCATCATGGAAGAGTCCTTGCTGTAGTGGAGTAGCAAGGTCACTGACTGGCCAGCACTGACCTCCAAAGCAGTGAAACACCTGAGCTTCCTACCCTTGAGTGTCAGTGTTGAGAGGGCATTCAGTTCAGCATGAGCCACTGTGCAGGACAGGAATACAAATCGGTCCCTTGAAATGTTGGCATGCTGGCATTTATTTAAATGAATGTAGCGCAATCCATGGGAACACAGTCACTTCTGTGTCCCTACCACATGAAAGTGGTGACAGTGGTGAAGGTGAACATGAAAAGCCTTATGTTATTGGCACTGGCAATTTCCTTCTACTAAAAGCGGATGAGCACATGAAAAGGATTCCCATGTGGGGACAATGCCAGTCTGAAAGACTGTGAGGGCTGCTTCTTTGACGAGGGTTATTGAAGCATAAAAATAAATGTGTTCTTACCATCCTTTCTCCTCATTAATTGTATCCTTTTCCTTATGATTCTGTTTTGTTTTCCTGTCATTATATTATCCCCAAGTTGTGCTGCTGTTCCGCAGATCCATCTGATTACCTCCCTCCTTTCATATGTCAGTGTCAGTGGCTCAGTAGGTAGCACACTTGCCTCTGAGGCTGGGAGATCAGAGGGCTGTGGGTTCAGTTCTCACATCTGCCACTTGGGTTAATATCCCAGTACTGACACTGTAGTGCAGCATGAGAGGGGTGCTGCACTTCTGAGGTGCCGTCTTTCAGATGAGATGTTAAACCGAGGTCCCATCTGCCTGGATTGGTGGTAGTTCAGGCGGATGTTAAAGATCCCATGGCACTTATCGAAAAGAGTAGGGGAATTTTTTATTAACAAAACTTCAAGAAAAATAAAACATATACATTGTTAATAGACAATAGTACATGAAATGAAACTCGAAACCCAAAAAGAAAAAGGAAACAAAGCTAAAAATAAAAAAAAACAAAGAAATAAGCATGAAACATCAGACCTAGATGATACAGAAAAGAGCTCATGTAACAGGAATGTCATTATCCGTCACCCAAGGTAGATTTCTCCAATCTGACATTAATTGGGCTTGATGATATCTGCCCCTTTCATATTTATAAATATTCAATAATTCAGATTTTATCTTTTGTAAAAGTTCTTTATATGAAAAATCTTATTGTTGTAAAGTAAAAGACACCTGTTTTGCCAGATAAACCATTTAAAGACTGCAAAGATAACATGTAAGGTGCCAGTATCCCATTTGTCCCAATGAACAGTATAAGATCCATAAATGAAAACATCATAAGTAACAAAATCAAAACTGGTTCATTCCAACTAGTGGCAACATAACTCCAAAAGTTGGAAATATATGGACAGAAGAAAAATAAGTGATGCATTGATTCAAGAACTTGAAAGCAACCAGGGCGGGAACAGTAACGATCTTGCAGTTGTTTATGAAACTGATTGCCTTTGACATTCAGCTTTTCATGACCACATAACCAGGTAACATCCCAGAGTTTAGGAGGAATCCTGGTATGAGCAATTAAGTTCTGTACCGACAAAAGCAGTTCTGCAGGACATTTTGGAAATAGCAAGGATTCTGAAAAACAGGACTCTAGTACAGAGTGATATAAAGATTTTTTATTTTTGAAAAGTATCCAATCACTGGATATTTTCCACTGTCGTAATTTGAGGAAAATTTCGCGTTGATAGAGTGGAACCGTAGAGGAATTAGTAAGACGTCCCAGCTTACCAGATACCCAGTCGGTATGCCAAATTCCCATTGCCTGTAAGGTAAGACCAGTCCATAATTTGGGAAATAGTTTTAACAATGGCAAAAAGTTAGTAAACAAGAATTGACAATAAAAAAAGAGCAAGGGATTAATCATGTTTAGACCGCCCCGGGACACTGGTAAGTATAAAATATTGCGTTTAATGGGATTGAGACTGCTACCCCAAACTGCTTGAAAAAGACACTAAATAAAGTTGCTTCCCTTTGTTTAGGTGGGGAAAAATATTACTCAAAAATAAAAATATTGGAATTAAATAGGTACGTATCAAGTGGATACGCTTGAGTTTGGAAAACTGCCATTTATTCCAATTCTGTAACATCAATTTACCTTTCTGCAATTGAATATCCCAGTTATAGACTGCCGGTGTAGAAGAACCAAAAAAAAAAACTAAAATCTTGATGGATGTCAAAGTAAAACGGATATCACACATAAGAGATTGGTCGGGGACAGCCACACTTAAATCAAAACCCAAGCATTTAGGCACATTTAAGGACATACCAGAGAGACAGAACCAATGGAGTGGCACAAATCCACAACCAAAGGGACAGAAGAAGCAGTGGAGGTGCAAACGCAGATATCATCCGCATAAGCAAGGGCCAAAAAAGGGATAGAAACTCCGGGTACATGAATAGGGGGTATTAAATTGTTCAAAGTGCACAGCAAAGGATCTATACTATATATGTATAATAATGGACTAAGTGGGCAACCCTGCCGAACACCTTGCTTTACTGGAAGCATAGGCCTAAGATGCCCATTAACCAAAGGGGATACTGTTGCTTTTTTATATAGTTTCTGTAACCAATAAACAAAAGTAGATGGAATACCATAATGAAGTAAAGTGAGCCACAGAAAGTTATGATTCACGAATCAAAAGCCCTTTGTTGATCTAAGGATAAAATGAAGCCAGGTAAGCCTAGTGAAGTAGAACTATCAAAAATCCCTCACAAAAATAGCAACTGGTCTATAAGAGATCTATTAGGAAGTGCACAAGACTGTGCCGGAGAAATTAAATAGGAGGATACAGTCAACAGTCTCATATTTAAAATTTTCATCAAGAGTTTCAAATCAACATTCAATAAGCTGATAGGTCTCCAGTTGGAAAGGAGTTTCTTGTCACCTTTTTAAATAAAAAAATCAAAACTCCCCTCATCATTTCCAAGGGACAGTTGGAATGCATCAATAAATCATTATAAACATCTGCAAGTTCTTTGGAACAGACGGGTCCAACCAATTTGTAAAATTCAGTAGTGAGACCATCTAGACCTGGTGCTTTTTGCATGAGAGTGTTAAGAACTGTATGAACCTCCTGTGGTGTAATGGGAGTAAGTAATCCATCCAAAAGAGATTGTGGACAATCCGAACTGCAACATTGCGAAGGTAAGCTTGAGCTGAATCTAGGTCAACTGGGCTTTCCAAAGAGTGTCAGCATATGAAGACACCTCAGTCATTAAATCTGCTAGTGAATGTTTAACTTGACCATCTTGCCCCATTAGACTGGTAAAAACCGTTTTACTAAGCCTCGCCTTGTTTCCCAAAAAAGGGCAAATAGTGGCAAAACTACCCTTTGTACCGAATTGTTGTTGAAATTTTAAAACTTGGGACTGGTGTCTATGAAAGGGTGCCATTTTGTCCTTAATAATATTCATTTGGGATGAAAAATCATGCTTTGTAGTCTGGGCCAGGGACATTAATTTCTGCAATTGATTCCGAAGTTGTAAATAAGAAACATAAGCAGCTGAACGTTGAGAGTTCCAAAAGGATTTCAACAAGGAAACAACATCTGACTTAGTATCCAACCACCAAAGCAGTGGGTCATCATACATGTCATATAGTGATTTCCTTGCCATCATGAAAGCTTGTAAATGTTCCAAAATATCCTGACAGAGAAGCAATTGAGAATTTAATTTCCAGAGACCTCCACCAAAGGAACAGGCAGCTGGAGACCTAACCCGTATGCATAGAGCACTGTGATCAGAAAATTCCACTGGGGTAACCCATGCAGAATGTAATGGTAGAGTCTGATTAACAAAGAAAAAATCAATCCTCGTGGCCAATGCACCTCTGCGAAAGGTAGGAACAGGAGCCACATGAAGATAAGCATAAGCATCAATCAAACTAGCAGTATGAACCACTCCCGCCAAACAGGACATATCACAAAAATGTTTTGTAGTTTTTACTCCTTTAGCTTTATCTTTATTGGATAGGCTGCAATTAAAATCTCCACCCAAAATAACATTATGGGAGGTATGCAGAAATGGTTGTAAAAGTTTAAACAAATCAACCCTGGTTGCTTTAGTTTGGGGTGCATAGACATTTAGTAATCGGTAACATGTCCCAAGGAGCACAACATCTAAAAGTAATACTTGGCCGGAACTAAGTCTATTAGCTTTAAAAATTTTACCTCTGAGGAAAAAGAATTGCAACCCTGTACACCTGTCAAGGCCCAGTGACCAGTATGAAACCCCGCAGACCAACGCCGTGAGGCACCTTTAAATTCAGCTATCGTATGGATACGTGTATCTTGTAAAAAAAAGATATTACAATGCAAGGTTTGTAAGAGGAAAAAAAGCAGCCTGTCTAAGCTGATTTTTAATGCTGTTCACATTAAGTGAACAAAAAGTCAAGGAAGAAATCATTTAATCCTTCATGGTGGTTTGTGTTTATTCTTTTTTCCTTTTTTTGGGACTGTGGTATTATTCTTTTGAGGGAGGGGTGGGAGTAGAAAACCCTCGGAAGTCACATCCACCGATTTTCCTATGGGGTCAACTCCAGACTGTGAGGATTCGGAATCAGCATCAGACACATCTTGTGCTAATAGGAGGGCATGAAATCAGTTAGTAGTAGGGGTATTTGCCAATTTAGGAACTTTTGAAGCAGGTTGAGCATGGTAGGACTTACTCCGAGTCGCTCTAGTTGGAAAAGAGAAGACCTGGGGAGGCGGGGCATAGAAAGGTCTTCTATATGAAGAGAAGTCTGAGGTGGAGGGTCAGGTAGTGGCATATCTGGGTCAGAGGCCAACAAAGGAGGGAGGCAGGAGAGGGGAGAGGAGAGTCCCAGAGGTAGGAGGGTGTCTGTAGAGGAGGGTATCTTAGTAAGAAAGGGCATAGCACAGGATGTAACAAGGGTGGTTCTGGAGCATTGTGCAATGGCTATCAACAAACATTGTTCTTCAGAGTCCTGAGTGTCCGAGTGTTGGTGAGCTGCCTCTGGGCAGGTGGCATAAGTGTGGCCACGAACAGCGCACAGAGAACAAAGAGCTGTATTACGACAATGTTCACTTACATGTCCTAAGGAATTGCAAAGGTTACAACGCAAGTGGTCACAGGCACTACTAATATGACCAGATTTGCCACACCTGTAGCAGGATTTAGGCTGGCCTGCATAAAACAGTACCCCCCTGTCTCATCCTAAAAAAATACAATTTGGGAGATGTTGTAAACCATCTGCAATAGAATGCAATAGTACCCGAATCCTCCATCCCCCTGTCCAGATATCTTCTGAGTCAAAAATTGCCTCAGGTTGGCCTAGTAAAGTACATCTCTGTTTTAACCAAAAAACAAGGTCTGTAACACTAACACTTTCATTCCGAAAAAGGACAGTGACAGTTTTATGTGCTGGTTTCATAAGGGGAAGACTTCAAAGGGGGACCAAAGAGGAGTTTGTTTCACTAAATGAAATTTAGACCAAAATTTCTCTAAACCACTATGCAGCTTAAAACTAATATTGAAGGTCTTTTCACCAGATACATGTATTAATGCATACAATTCAGCTGAAGAAAACTGCAGACTATCTTTTAATAATGATTTTGCCACATATTTCCTATCAGGAAAAACCTCCAATCCTCCTTTATAGATTAGCCGAACTGCATTATGTCTTTTGGCAGTATAAGAGGAGGAACAAAAAAAGGAGGCATAGGAGCGAGGTGCAGGACCTTCTGGGCCAGGCAAAGAGTCCAGTGAAGGGTCCTCAGTTTTGTGAGACCCCCCTGGCTCAGGCAAAACACCTGCTACTGAAGGGTGTAAATCCGGATTTGGTATCAGGTCAGTGGGGTGCACTTTATTGTGAAGAAACCTGAGTTCAGAAGACTGGGTGAAAAAAAGTTCAAGGGTAAAGTCAAAGGAGAAGCAGAAACTTCTTTAAGGTGAGTGTCAGTGTCAGCAAGGGGAGCCACTTGAGAATCAGAAGGTTCGTGAACTGTGCAGGAGAAGCGTTAGACTGTTTCGTGAAACCCCTGGAATGGTGATCGGCCAAAGCCAGAGATCCATTCACCTGAGTCTGATGTCCGCCCAACCTGCAGACTTCAGGGCTTTAGAAACTGACCAAGAGGCATCAGCATCTTCAACCTGATCTGCCCAGGAGTGGGGTTTGTCAGCCTGATATTGTTTAACAGCTGGTTTACAGACTCGTGGACATTTTGCAGCAAAAAAAAGACTGACGCAGTGCTCTGGTCAGTGGGCATAGTAACGTAAACAGTACCTGTGGGAGAGAGACCAGATGGAGCTTTATTCCACAGTTCTACCAGAACAGTAGTCACCTGAGAGCTGGTATCGTTTACTGGATGCGTAGCAACCTCGCTGTCAAACATCTTAGGTTCAGCTGTCATTGGAGTTCCAAAGAGAGGTTCTGCATTACGCGTCGAGGAGAGTGAATAGGAAGAGTCGATGCTGAAAACTGAAAGAAGGTAAACTCCGAAAATGGAGTCGAGGTAGAGAAGCCACACGAAGTTGTTCTGTTGTAGTCAGAACTTCCAAAGGAGTATTTAGCAGTAGTCAAGGCAGGTTCCATCGGTGCTTCAAAAAATGTCAGAATCCGCAGTATCCATCAATGTAGAAGTAAGTGGCCCCATGGCCTGCAGCACATCCTGCTGCAACAAAAGCAGCTCAGCGACTGAGCCTTCCATCCTGAGAGTCAGCAAGTCCCCTACTGGCCACAGAGCACCAGCAGAGTAGGGGGAAGTTTTTATTGAGAAAAAACATAACATCACAAAGAAAAAGGGCAAACCATAAGTATGAATACAAAGAAATAATTATATATAAGACGAACAAAAAACAATGTGTTACATACAATCCTCACAAAATCTTCACGATATAGGAAAGTGTTTCCATAAATTTGTCATTTTTCATTAGAAGAAAACTTCCTATCAGTCATATGTATAGCAAGCAAATCATTGTGAACAGACTTAATTATAACTGAATAAGATATCTGTTGCTGTTGTAACACGAATTTACAGCGCAGCCATAAAAATACTGTAATAAGGCAAAGAAAAACATTTAAAGTGCTTTTATGATAAGTTTTCCAAATCCCTGTATATTCCCTAAAATGAGAGTATCATAGGTTAATAAATTTAAATGTGGCATCTTCCAGTAAAGTGCTGCTTAAGACCAAAAAGCCTTACTATCCACACAATCTATAAAAAAATGTTGTTGACTTTCTTCTACATTAATGCATTGTGGTCTTAAACAATATCTTTCATCTAGAGGTTTGTATTTCATATTCCCTCTGACGCCTAATCTTCCGTGAGCTGAAATCCAAATAATGTCCCAAGTTTTGACTGGGATTCTGTAATCTGTTAATTTATGTAATGCAAAAATCATTTTAGTGGGAGTACAATTAGGAAATAACAGTGTAATTTTCTGGACTTCATAAACAATATATGTATAAAAAGATTTTCGAGACAGGGAAAGTAATTTTTGTAGTGGAATCTTCCACTGATATAATTTCTTAAGGGTGGGAAGTCCATACTTAGGTAAAGAATCAGAGGAGATAATTTTTGGAGGAAACAATGACCATTTAAAGAAATATTTATGCCAGATTGACCAGACCCAAAACTGCCATGGTAATGAAGGTTGTGTCCAAAGAAACGAAAAAGAAGAAAATAAAAAATTAGAATGGAAAAAAATGACAGGGTTGATCATGTGTAGACCACCATCTTTCTTTGAAAGGTATGTGTAGTCCCTCTTAACAGGGTTAAGTCTGTTTCCCCAAAGCATCTGGAAAAAAATACTATATAACCTAGTTTCTACAGATGTAGGAGGAGGAAAAAGATGACTTATATATGTAAACAGGGGTAACAAAAATTGTTTAATAATAGCTATTCTTTTTAGTTTACTAAAAGTCCAGCTTTTCCAAAGGTTTACTTTTAATTCTCCTATGCCCAATTGTCTTTCCCAATTATAGAGGGCCATATCATCAACTCCGAACCATATCCCTAATATTTTTTGAGGAGTGCGTGATACAGGTATATTAAAATAGTTAGGAACCAGTGAGGGAGTGTGTTGTAAAGGTATTATAAAGCTTTTCTCCATATTTAGAGATGCCCCTGAAAACTCCCCAAAAAAAGGAAAAATCTCTAATGCTCGTTGTAGTGACAAAGCATTTGCCAATAACAAAGTAACATCATCTGCAAATGTTGTAACTTTCACTTTGTCTAACCAGGGGGAGGGAGAAAGCCCTATAATCTGATGGTCAGAAACAATACTTCTGATGACTGGATCCAAAATAAAAGTATACAGAAGAGGGCTTAAAGGGCAACCTTGCCGTACACCTTTATTAATTTTAATTTCAGTACCCAGTAATCCATTCACAATTGGTATAGTAACTGCCTGACTATATAGTTTGGTTATCCAATGAACAAATGTTTCCGGAATACCGTAATGAGTTAAAACAAAATACAAATAGGAATGACAAACCGTATCGAAAGCTTTGGCTTGATCAAGGGCTACTATAATCCCAGGATCTAGAGAGTTTTGTGATAAAGTGGAAAAAAGATCTCTTATCAAAAAAAGGTTTTGTTGAATAGTTCTAGTAGGTATAGAGCAAGTTTGTGCTGGATGAATCAGAATTTTTGCGGCCTTTATTAAGCGATTATGCAGAATCTTAGTTAAAATCTTATAATCGGTGTTTAATAAACTAATCGGTCTCCAATTAGGTACCAAACTTTTATCGCCTTTTTTGTGTAGAAAGGTCATAAGAGAAATAGACAAGGTTTTATCAGTTGAGATTGAATTTAAAACAGAATTAAAAACTGGAGGCAAAAAGAATTCCATATATTTAGAGCAAGCTTTATAAAACTCATTAGGTATGCCATCCAGACCTGGAGCAGTTCCAGTCTTTAACTTTTTAATAACCTCTGCAACTTCATATGAAGTAATAGGAAGTACCAGGGACTGTAAAAGATTATCTGGAAGCTTAGGTAAAGTGGGAAATCGTTGAAGCGGAAATGTTGCTATAGGCAACATGGTTGAAGACGAGAAATATTCTTGTACATGTTGCTGAATAACAGACAACATACCTATATCGGTGGTAATCAGTTCCTCTGTGAATTAACAAGTCCTGTCATTAAGGTGTTAGTGAGACTTAGTTTTACAGGCCTGGAAAGGATCAGACATAGGACTTTGTTTAATTCCATATTTAAATTCTAAATCTAAAGATTTAGCCCTATCGTATTGAAAAGCTTTCATTAATTTCTTTATTGTTATAATTTGGGAATGAACTAAGTAATGGTCTTTAGGCGGTAAGGACATTAATTTGTACAACTGATTTCTATGTAATAAATATTGAAGATATTCTGAATTTGCCTTAATTTTGCCCCACTTAATGAACAAGGATTTAATTTCACCCTTCAGTTGTACCCACCAATCGTAGGAAAGGTCAAATAGATCCATAGTAGAAAATTTGGCAGAAAAAAAAACTTCTAATTTAGAAAAAGAGTGTGCATCCTGTAAAAAGGAAGTGTTTAATCTCCACCGACAATTTACAGAGGAGAAAATAGGGGGAATATGTGTCAGTGAGAGATTGCCAATTAAGATAAAATGATCAGAAAATTCAGTAGGTGTGACTGAGCAAGATTTTGGAAAGAGATATCGAGAAACAAAAATCATATCAATACGAGTTGCAAAAGTATGTCTGAAATATGATTCACCGCCCTGTGGGTGTAGACTTCTAAAAACATCTTGGAGACCAGAATCTTTAATAAGTTTGTGAAGAAAATTAGTATCACAATATATTTTTTTCCAAGCTGTTTACTCATATTAATGTATAGGGAGCAGTTAAAATCTCCACCCCAAATTATATGCTTTCTAGTTAGCAAAAAGGGTTTAACGTCTTCGAAGATCTCTATCCGAGATAACTTTGTCTGAGGCGCATACAAATTAATCAGGCGAAAGGAAAATTCCCCAAAGAAAAAATCCAAATTTAACAACCTACCAGGTCTAAGATCTATCACTTTAGATATTTTAAAAGACGTATTCCCAAATAATACCCAAGACCATCCGCAATATCTGGACCAAAGGTCCAAAAGGAAGGTCCCCAAATCCATTTCCTTTGCAGCTGTTTGGTTTCAAAGAGAGACGTCACCCTAGTCTCTTGTAAAAGAATTATATCAAGTTTCAAAGACCCTAAATACATCAAAATGGGCAATTGTCTTTGAAATGTTTTTATACTACATACATTGTATGATGCTAGCTTCAAGATGGTCATAGGGAGCTAAGGGGGTCAAGGGCCATGTTTTTGGCTAACTTTCCTTTTCTTTCCTTTTTTTCCTTTCTTTTCTTTCGCTAACTCCATTGCTTTGCTATCTTCGTCTTCAGTAATAAGTTCTGACACATGAGAAGTATCAGATTCAAGATCTGACTACCTAGGGTCATCTTGTGGGGGGGGAAATTTTCTGTAGGTAATGGGGTTATAGGAGTTTGTTTTATAGAGGCTCTAGTGAGGTGTCTGCTCTTGACTGTTTCAAAAGGGGGGGCATGGAAAGGCCAGAAGTCTGTTTACTGGAGGCGAGAGGTTTGGGAGTAGCGTGGCTGTCTACAGAAGTATGGGGTTCCTTAATACCAGTCCCTGTTGTCTTAGGAGTGACTAAATGATCTACAGCCTGAGGGGTTGGGGGCATAGAAGCAGTTTTATCAAGAGGTCCTTGTTTCTTTGCATGGGCTTTTTTTAATAAGTCATCCTGATCCCAACCTTCAGTACAATTTCTGCGAGCCCAAGGGCACTGATGAAAGGCATGGCCCTTCTCGTCGCAGAGGTTGCACTGAAAGATGTTAGTACACATATCTAGAGAATGACCAAAACCTCCACATAAGGGGCATTTCAATACGTCACAGACACTACTAATATGGGTTTTAGCTCCACACTTAGCAAGCTCTGGGTTGACCGCCATAAAAGCAGACTCCCTATCTTTACCCAAAAGAAACTGTTGGGAAGATGCACAACTTCAGAATTAACTAAAAAGCTTCACTTTGAATTTCCAGCCCCAATCCATATACCTTCAGAATCTAATAAGGCCTCAGGCAGACTCAGAATGTCACATTTAGACTGTAACTAATGATAAATGTCACTTACATTTACCCCTTCATTACGAAACATAATAGTAATGTAACGGATTTGTGGCCTAGTAAGTGGGATAGCAAAAAAGGGTCCATACAGGTGTGGTTTGTGAATAGCGTATTTATCCCAAAATTTGTCTAAGTGAATATTAGTCTGAAACTAATGTCAAACGAATCCTCACCTAAAATGTGGATTAAGGCATAAATGTCAGAAGGAAAAGCCCATAGAAATTTTCAAAAGCTGTTTAAAACATAATACCTATCCGGATGCTCTGGAGACTGCCTTTATATACGTATCCGAACAGCATTATGCCTCAGGGCCTGCTCTAATTTAATTTTAAATAACTCTGACATAGGAGGTCTGGATTGGGAGCCTTTACCCCTTCCTGTAATAACATTTCAGCATTATCCCATGAGTCCCAGTAGAATTATTAAAGGAGGTATTTGGTTTCAAATAAGCCAAAGTACTCTCCCCACCCTCAGTAATTACAAGGCTTTCAGGTGCAATGTCTGAATGTTGTGTAGAAATACCTGGGCCCAGTGTCTCTGAATCGGTGGCATGCTTTGAAGATGAAGAGTCCGATGAGAAGGTAGTCCAGGCAGAATCAGGAATCCAATGACCGGAATCAGTCTTTCGCCAGCCTGCTCCTGTAAGAGCTGAATCTTCAGACCAGTCCAGAGAGAAGTCCTGTGGGGCCTCATCGTGTAGTCCAAAGCGCCGTCACACAGTTTGTGACGCCAGAGTCCGTTCAGAGAAACAGTCCCTGTAGCATCAGTTCTCTGAAAAATCATTCCAGAGGCGCTGCTTTAATGTATTTCCGGTATCGGAGGGAAATGCACTGAAGCAGGGTTTAATGCTGCTGACTCTATTATCCCTCGCCAAGCAAACTCCCACTGGCTGGAATATCCCCAGCCAACTCCTGGACACTCATTTTCTCCTCCGGTGCTGTTTCCAGCAAGGGAATGTTCATGAGGCAAACTGGGTGAGTCCTGCAAGGCTGTAACAGAGTAGCATCAGATACCGTACTTTCACCGACCTCCATCTCCGAGTGCTGTTGCTGAAGTGCTGCCATCATGCAGCGTGACATCAGCGAGACACCTACTGACAGCGACTAGGCAGCTAGTAGGGGAATTTCCCAGTGTCCTGGCCAAATTTCCTCATTCACTAAAATACCACCAACAGCTTAATCTGGTTCAAGGTCAAGGTCAGTTGGCATTCATCTGTATCCTCTCCCCGGTCGTGCTCTGAAAATAGACAGGGTTTATCTAGTGCACTTACCCGTCAACAAAACTAAATAAATAAATATGTCATGCCTATGGACAGACTAGAATATCAATGAACACTGCATCATTAAATGACAAGTTTGGCAAAATAACATTGACCACCACTATATCCACAGAACACAACCTCTAGACTGACAAACCCAGACTACTTAACCTGCATTAATGCTGTTGCCAGCCATGTAGACCATGCATCCTCCAGCAATCTATACACCACCTCCTCTTCCTCCATCATGCTTCTTTCCTCCACATCCACATGCTTTAATTCCTCCGCATCCACCTACAATACTGGCCACCGCACATCCACAACACACAGCCTGCAGACTGAGAAACCTAGACTATTAAGCCATCTTAAATGGCATTTCCAGCCATGCAGATAATGCATCCTCCATCAATCAAGAAGACACAGTCTCCTCCTCTGGTCTGCTTGTGTGTTCCATAGCCAAGAACAACATGGGCCACTACCACCTCCACCACATGCATCCAGATTCCAGACTGAGAAACATGGTCTTTTAAACCAACCTAAATGCTGTTGCCATGCAGACCTCTGGCCAGCCTCCCAGCCAGACAGCCCTCAAGCCAATCCTCCAGTCAGACAGTCCATCAAGGCAGCAATACCCGATGTCCAACAAGACACACATTTGTCTGCTGTGATGTTAAGTCACTTTCAGTGATGTGCACACTCCTCCTCACTGTTGATGGTGAGTCCATCCTCACTCAGGAAGGGTTTCCACCTTGCTTGCAAGATATTACAATGTGTCTTTTCTTTCCTTTAGTCTCCTCTCACTGTAGGTTTGCCAATTCACATGGGCAACTGGCATGACAGTCACAAAGCAAGACAGCATACAAGACAATACCTTAAGTTGCCTCTTCATCCACCAGTCCTCTCTGAGGCACCATCATGCCAGTACACAGAATAGCCCTCACTAATGTGGCAGTAAGATAAGTATCATTACATGATTTTCTTTTTTTCCAGTTTTATTTTAAGTTTTCTTTTCACATGTACATAGTGACACAGTGGCCAAGTCAGGCTAAATAGTTTCTCCTTTTTCTTCCCAGGTGACAGGTAAAGTAACACGTAAGGTGGACAATGGATATAATCTGTGGCCATCACAGTGACCATAAAATTGTAACTAATCTCTCTTTTTTTCTTCACAGTTGCAAGGAATAGTAAGAGTGGGATTTGACAGTGGATATACCATGCAACAAACTACAATGGCCATGACATTCTAACAAATTTCAAATTTTTCTTCTCAGGTGACAGGTATAGTAACACTGGGAGTGGAAAATGACTATACCTTGTGGCAGTGATGCAAGTGGTAGACAAGAAGTACAGGAACTCAGGCACTGGCAAATATGAAATGCAGAATGAAGATCTTCAATCTGAAGGATAGCTGTGTGAAGACATGTCTATCTGTTTAGACACTAGTAGATTCAGTTAGAGATATTGAATTATTTCTAGCAAAATAGCACTGTTGTACAAGTCAAATGTTGTTATGGAAACCCTGATTTCTGGTCACAGGGCCAGAAACTGTTATCATGTTGCTAGTTTAAGAATTTCAGTACCAGTGTCAGTGGGAAGAAGTACAGGAACTCTGTTCCTGCTGAAAGGTACTGGAACAGAGTTCCTGTGCATTCCCTGTTCACTTTCATCACTGGCCTTGTGGCCACCACAGTGACCAAGTCAGGCTAACTCATTTTCTTTTTTTTCTTCCAAGGTGACAGGTATAGTAAGGCATGGAATGGACAACAGATATAAAGCCATTGTGGCAAACCACACCGTGGCTAAGTATAGCCTACCACAAAATGACTAAATGAGTATAGTCTAAATAATTTCCTCCTGTATTCACAGGTCTTGTGTCCTACTGCCTACATCAAACAATACTTCTCCTCCTTGGCCTCCTTCTGTCTGTGGGACAATTGTACCATTTCAAGACATGGTCATCACCAATGTGATCCTATTCCAGCAAGAAAGCCATCACCATCTGATCCACAAGTTTGTTATGTGGTTACAGACTCATGCTTAGACCTCCCCGTACTCTTCCTCCTCCTCATCCAACTTCTTAACCTCTGTGTGTGGTCTTATTAACGTCAACACATCCTCTCTATCCATTGTGAATAACAGTGTGGCACCATGTAGCAGCATGAAGTAGCTGGATATAATTTTTCTGGTAGCTGAGAAAAATTCTGAAAGCACAGATTTTTGTTATATTGTGCTTTTAGCACAATGTCCTCGAAAGTGCATTATAATAAATATGGCAGTGAGACAGACACACAGGGTGACACTGTGTAGACCCATACAGCAATCTGAAGTAGTTATTCTTGTAGTTCAGAAAAACTGTGATAGCACAGAACTCTTGTATATTGTGCATTTTGCACCATTTCCCCTTAAATGCACTACAATAACTGTGATGGTGGGAGTGACACACAGTACCTTGTAGCAGCATGCACCAGATGGGCATACTGTATTTATTCTGGTAGTTGAGAAAAATTCTGGAGCATAGAATTTATGCATTTTGTTTTTTTTTACACCATTTCAACTGAAGTGCATTACAATAACAGTGGTGATGGGACAGATACATTGGATGGCACCATGTAGCAGCATGCAACATCCCAAAGTATTTATCCTTAAAGTTCTGAAAAATCTGAGGAACACAGAATTTATGTATATCATGATTTTAACGTCATTTCCCCTAAAGTGTGTTACAAGAAATGTGGCTGGTGGGCTAACACACAGTGCAGCATCTTATAGGGCATGCAGCACCCTGATATGTTTTGGGAGGTAGCTCAGAAAAATTCTGGAGCACATTTTATGTTTATAGTGCTTTTCACATCAGATTATTGATGTGGTCAATATAGCAGCCTCGTACTTGGACCTCTTCATCCTCCAGGTTCTCCACCACTGTGTATTGTCTTATTAAAGTCAACCTATCCTCTATATCTGGCATAAGTAACTGTCAACCACCTGATGCTAATGTCTTTTTGTTTAATTTAGTATGCTTTTCCCTCTCATTGCCAGCCAACCTCCATTGGTCCTACCCTACTCACCCAGCCCCCTCACCCATCTTCCATGGGACTTAGGGTGGGGCTGTTGAGAGAGGGTTCTACCCCAATGGAGAATTAGTTTGTATCTATGGAGGAGTCTGCCTTGGTTGGCAGTGGGGGCCCTGCAGCAAGGGGTGGACACCCTCCTACAGCATCTGGACTTTTCCCTTTTTTTTTTACCCAGCCCCTTGTAGGATGCTGATAGGAGCCCTTGATATGCATTGCACATAAGAAAACATTAGCATCCTCCCTAGTCCCATGGCACTGCTTGCACTGCCAATTGTGGTTACCCAGGTTGCAGTGGCACAGTGGAGTCCATCTGCCCCCCCATCCAAGTTGGATAGTGTCCTCTGGGATACCGTAGTCACCTTCCCTGGCCAGCCCTCTGACAACCTGGACTCATTCCTGAACCCGGTTCATATGCGGTGTGAGTGATGGCTTTACTGCTGTGCTGGCAGGCCAGCCTAACCCTATGCTAATGTCTTATTCCACATTGTTACACAGCTGAAAATTACCTGAAATGAAAGAAACAGAAGCATAGAAAAGGTAGTGTGATATACAAATAACATTTAAAAATTTAAAAACAGAAATGGGGGGAATAGAATACTTACTGTAGCTTCCTGATAGAAAACATTGCCAAATTAAATAACCAGATCGAAACTGGAACTATGCAGCAACAAGACTTAGTCACCTGAGTGATAAATACCTGAAAAGAGAGGAACAGTGGCAAAAATGATTAGAGACACACTGTGTTCTCCTCCCCACAGCAGAAACTTAAAAATAAAAAATAAATACTTACCTTTGCTGGTAGGAGAAAAACATATTTGAAGGTCGTCCTCTGGATCATTGCCACAAAGAAATTATGATTTCATTAAAAACATTCAGAATTTCTGGTCATTTCTACAGTTCATTAGGAAGGTGATGCAGTGTGAGACTTGTAGGATGCAAAGCAGCATATTGATTCATAGACCCCATCTCGTTTCATTTCTTCATGAAAAATTTCCAGACAGAAGAATTTAATGGACTGAAAATTGTGTTGGTTGAGCTAACCTGCAGCGTGGCACCATGCAGCAGCATGCAGAAGCATGACTTATTTGTTCCTCTTGTTGACAGCAATTCTTGGAGGACAAAGTTCCAGTATATTGTGCTTTTAGCACCATTTCCCAGAAAGGGCATTACAAGAACAGTGCTGATGTGACTGACACACAGAGTAGCACCATGTACTAGCATGCATCAGCCTGATTATTTATTTGGGTACTTGAGAAAAACATTGGGAGCAAATAATGTATGTATATTGTGCTTTCCACACCATTTCACCTAAAGTCACGTTAACCGTTGCACAGATACACAGGGTGGCCTCTCGCGGTAATAATGCAACAATCTGAAGTATTTATTCTGGTAGCTGAGAAAATGTGTGGAGCACACAATTTGCATATATTGTGTTTTAGCACTTTTTACCCTACAGTGCATTACAAGAACTTTGACGATGGAACAGCTCACACTTTTTACACTAAAGTGCATTGCAAGAAATGTGGCAGGGGAAATGACACAGTGCAGTACCATGTAGCAGTAGCAGCAGAAGTACATTACTACAGTTTAATAATGTCTAGGTCGAGAGCAAACTTCAAGAAGAAAGAAATTAACATATTGTGTTTCAGCACTTGTGTCAACTTGCCTAATGTGCTTGACAGATTGTCAGAAAGGACAACTTGAACAGCACAGCAGCAGTTATCACTGTTTAATAAATTCTTATTTAGGATACATTTTGAAGTAAGGAAAGGGAAAAAGTGACTGTCTTGAGGAGGGAGGAATCTGACTGTAGGCCTGTGTGAGAGATACAGCGCATCATCACCTGTCGGACAAAAATTAAATATATGAAGACCAGACAATTTTTTGTAGTGTGCTTTTCAAATGTACTATATATGTAAGCAACAGTGTTTTGCAAAAATAAGTAGTGACAGAGAAGAGAATAGTGACGTGCAAAGTTAACAAAATCCACTCCATGAAATATTTCACGAATTGCATGCATTTGTGAAATTTGCCAATTCACAGGGTGAGGATCGACTGCAAAGTGTGGAATTTTGTGGGCAAAATTCCACACTTCACACAACTACTTTTAAATCCCTGGTGTGTAGTGCCCCACGCCAGCTGCTGATTGCCATCCACAATGTAAAAAAAAAATGTTTTCATTAAATCCCTGGTGTCTAGTGTCCCCCAGCTGATCTCTAGCCACAATGTAAATAATTACATAATTTTTTCCATTAAATCCCTGATGTCTAGTGATCATCCTCCACTGCCAATTGCTGGTCACAAAGTAAATAATTACATAGTTTTTTTCATTAAATTTCTGGTGTCTAGTGGTCCCCACCCCCCTTGCCTATTGCCGGCCACAATGTAAATAATTGCATCAATTTTTTTCATTAAATCCCTGGTGTCTAGTGCCCCTCCCCCGCCGATCACCAGCCACAATGTAAATAACCTTAAATCCCTGGTATACTGTCTAGTGGGTAGTGGTCTTCTCTTCTGCCATTCACCGATCACTGGTCACAATGTATAAAAAATGTTTTTCATTAAATCCCTGGGCCCAGATATTCAAACTGCGCCAGGCTGTGGTGCAAGCCTGTGCGTAGCTCAACTCGCTGTGCAGGGGTGTGGCCTGGGCGATTTTCAATGGAGCTACACTATGGCTCAACAGCTTTGAATATCGCACCTGGCCACCCCACTGTGCATGGTGCAGTGGCACTGCGCTGGCGCAAGTGGCCCCTAACAAATTCCTCTGTTTACCCTAAGTAGTCCCAAGAAAGGATCCTGAGGACTCATTAAATTATACATATCTTCCAAAGTTAACTCAACATGGAGACACAAGAATTTGACAGCAGATAAGGACCACTTAGCCCACCAAGACTGCCCATTTCCCTACCTGTTTCATATACCACAAATCCTAAATGACCTGCAACTTGCCCTCTCTTTCCTATCCGTATTGTTCCTATATGTCTGTCCGATGCATTGTTGAATTCCCTACCATTTTTGCCCCTACAACCTCTTCTGGGAGGCTGTTCCATGGATCCACCACCCTTTCTGTGAAAAAGTACTTTCTTACGTTACCCTGTCTACCCCCTCTATTTTCATATCATGGCCCCTTGTTCATGAGTATCTTTTTTTTGAGATATGCTACCCTCTTATACCACATTTACACCCTTGAGGTATTTGAAAGTCTCTATCATATCCCCCCCCCCACTGCAGGGAATACATATTGAGATCCTCCAGTCTCCACTCATATGACTTTTTGTGCAGCCCCTGCACCATTTTTATTGCCCTTCTCTGAACTGGTTTTACTCTGTCTATGACCTTCTGGAGATGCTGCCTATGGAACTGAACACAGTACTCTAGATGAGGTTTCATCGATGTTCTATACAGTGGCATCACCACCTCCTTCCTTCTGCTGGAGATACCTCTCCCTATGCACCTCAGCATTCCACTGGCTCTCCTCACAGCCTTCTCACATTGCTTGGCAACCTTTAGATCTCAAGGACATTACATGCTCTGTAAATCCATAAAAATGTAATTTTTAGCTCAGATGGTCACTCTTCACTTTAGGTGTACAGTGCGCTCTACTGTCAGGTCCCTCTGCAGTGGCCCTCACAAAAACTTTTATATTAATTGTTTTGGTTGTCCGATCCACCAGATACAATATTTATGCTCATAGTTTTAAATCACTTTATACATCGTGCATGCCCATTTCAGAAGGGAAAGAAATTTTCTGGCCACAGCCAGTTTATTATTTATTAGGTCTTATTTTGATTCTGTTTCTATCCCTATGTCTCCTTGAGCTATCAAGCTCTACTTATTTCTTTAAATATCTTCTGAACATTTTGTTGTTGTTTTTATTTTGTACAAGACAAAATTAATTACCCTTAGGATTATAAATTAACTGCCACCAATATTTATTTATTTATTTATTTAGCTAAATACTATCCCTTTATTATCAAAAACATGTCTGCAGTCTCAGTGTCTGCCAGCTTCCCCATCTGAGTAATTTCATTCATCATGCCATCAAATATGTCCCTGGTTTGAGCAAATTTTGTTTTCCATGGTAGAATGTCCTATACTGGGTTTGTATGGCAGCCCTGAAGTCCCTGACATGTCCTGGTGGAGCCCACATTTTATCACCCATGGCTGGGCAGTCAGAGGTACACATCTGCCATCTTGAACACTTTCCATTGGTACAGTTTGAGATGTGGAACTAACTGTGCTGGTGCCATTATACTGGCAGTTGCCATGCCTGCTTATTCTCTGGGTATGATTCTTTGACCATAGCACCATCCCACCAGCCAGACAAAATGCATGGCCTCATGTGGCCTTGTATGCACACGGCTGATTATAGGCATGAGCACACTCCTGGGCCCACCAGCAGGGTGGCCGTGGGGACAAATCAAAGGACTGTCCATGTCACCAGGCTGGCATTCACTATCAGTGGCAGAATTCTTCCCAGCTGGCTGCCTACCCTAATTGCCAGTCTCCTAGACCCTACTGGGATGATTTCTAGCCACTTTCTAGTGAGACATTTCTTTTCTACAGGGACCTGGATACACAATTAATGTTTATTTGCTTTTGACATTCCACCCTATGGAAAAGCTTATAGCAGGAGGCTCACACAAGTTGTTTTTTTCTATTTCTAACACATCCCCTTTAGCCTCGATTAACTTGACATCCTGAAGAGTTTTTAAATTAGGTCTAACAGTCTGGTTCAGTAGTCAAAGAAGTATATGATAGCTCTTTTCGGTCCAGTTGGGAAAAGGCCTCATGTGACCTACTGTAGGTCTTCAGCATTCCACATGTACAAAGATCGAGCTTTAGGATTTGGGAGACCCCAGTGAGATTAGTCATGGTAGCCACAATTAACTCATGACCTCATCTGCTCCTAAATGTTTGGTGGAGTCAATATGCCTTATCATGGAAATTGAGCTTGGCAATCTATCATTAATTTGTACCTATTTCTATGAGTTTCCATGAAAAGCAGAATTGCATTTAGAAGGTCTTCTATGGTTTCTGTGATTAACGTCTGTACACCTAGTAGATTATTTTCATGGTAGCATGGAAAGATGCAGTCTTTTATGGAACTTATTATGTGATTATTGTGAACTGATTATTATGATTATGTGTTATGTTGTTCTGTGCTTTGGGAGCCCTTTTCAATGGAAAAAAATTAATGGAACCCATGCAAATCTTGTAAATTTTATCATTATTTCCAGGAAAATCATGGGAAATATGTTTGAATATTCCATGGTCATTTGAGGATAGGGTGACCAGTGGAGTGCCCCAGGGCTCAGTGCTGGGGCCTCTGCTTTTCAATGTTTTCATAGCTGACATTGCTATTGGGTTAGAGGGAAAGATGTTTCTGTTTGTGGATAACACCAAGATATGTAACAGGGTGGACATGAAGTAAGGCAAAATTAAATTGGACCTAAAGGAAACTTGAGGAATGGTCTGGAGCATGTCGGCTGAAATTAATGCCAAAAATGCAAAGTCATGCATATGGAAAAAAAAATCCAAAGGAGGAGTACTGCTTAAGAAGGAAAAGACTGGCTGCCTCCAACTAGGAGCATAACCTTGTAATTATGATCTCAGATAACTTGAAAATGGGAAAACAGTGTGAGAAGGCAGCACTGAAGGCCAGTGTGGAATGCTGGGATGAACTGGGTGGGGTATCATTAGCAGGAGCATGGAGGTGGTTCTGCTGCTGTACAGAGCACTGGTCAGTCCGCACCGAGAGTAACCTCAAAAAGGATATCGCCCTGATAGAGATGGTTCATAGAAAGTCAACAAAGATGATAAGGGGATTGCAATAGATGTCACAGGGAGAAAGACTGAGTGAACTGAACATGTATTCTCTGACGTAGAGAAGGGAGAGGGGAGACATAATCGAAACTTTCAAATACATAAAAGGATTAAACAAGGTGCAGACACAGGAACTTTTTCACTTCAAGGAAGCCAGTAGAATCAGGGGACATGATCTGAAGCTGAAAGGAAGATGGTTCAATACCAACATCAGGAAGTTCTTCTTCACAGAGATGGCGGTGAGCGTTTGGAATAGTCTTCCCAAGAGTGGTAGGTGCTACCATGGTGGGGGGATTCAAGAGTGCACGGGATAGACACAAGAGAGCCCTCACATCAAAGGGCAGCTAGGGGGGTAGGAAAAGACAATAACCCAGGGAAGACCAGATGGACCTTGCTGTCTTCTTCTGCCAGGTTCCATGTCATAACGGTGACCACAGAAAGGCGATAGCTATTAATGTGAGTGTACATTGCCAAAAATCAGTTTCGGCAGTGTAGAACCCTGGCACACAGCAAAATGGCTCTGGGGACGTAGGAGTTTTTTTTTTATGTGGTGGCGGCACCCCCAGCACTCCCCCATGGGGGACTTCACCCCTACACACCCCTACTAAGTGATTCTCAACTCCAGGGTGTGCATGTTGGGGGGTGCAAAATCTTAAAAAAAATTCAGGCCAGGCACAACAAAATGTACATGTGCCTGGACCCAAACCCAGCACACTTGGAACCCCAGCCCACCACCCACCCACCATGCCACGGGGCCAGCTCAGCAGCCCACCATGGCACCATGCCTCACAAACCCTCCCTCCCCTTCCCACCCATGCTCAGCATGCTCACTCCCCTGCACACATGTACATGTAGCAACATCCTGTCACTATATGCATGAACCCCCCATCCAGTCTCCCTCCCTGGTCGGCAGCCCTGTCGCCATGCACCGTGATTGAGTCACCCATCTTGAAAGTGCCCAATCGCTGTCACCTATGTCACAGGCTACTCTTCTGTCATCACCTTCTGTGTTTCTATGCCACTGTGGTTTCCAGGATTTTTTTCCTATGGAATATTCTGTGGAAACCATGGAAGATTTTAAGAAACCATGGAAAACCTAGGGACAGCTGCCCCATCACTTTTATTTAATCTTCTATGCACACCATTTGATTTTCAATGCAACGTGAGATATCTTTAATCATTTTTATGTTAAGTAGCAACATTAGTCATTGGGGCTCATCTACCCATGCAGTCCAGTTCTGTTCATCTACATCTTATTGACTGAACCATGGTTTGTCAGTAGAACTGTGAAGAATGTGGAATTCCACCTGCTGAATTTGGGTAGAATGTAAATTTTCTTCCAAAAGGCTTTTTTGGAATATCTATTTTAATTCCCTGGAATTCCAAAAAAGCATTTCAATGTAAACAATGGAATGACTTTCTGCAAATCACATAAACCACTATATAATTTTCCATGGATTGTGAAATAGAAATCTGCAGTTTATATAACTAAGGATTACTAATCCACAAAAAATCATTGCACTTAAAAATTTTAGAATTCTGTTACAGACAGTATTTTGCGGAAATAGGCAGAATTTTTCAAAATCCTTCAGAATTCTGCTCTGTTGGAATTTAAAAACAAGCATTTGTCAATGCTGAATGTGTCTCGCTGGCATTGGCATTGGTAGTACCGGAGTTAGAGATGCATAATAGGAATGACAGTGAAGTATTGAAGTAACGCCAACCCCACTCCCACCCTATAGAGACCAACAGGCATTGGAGTGTGCCTTTGGGTTGTCAGCTATAACACTCATGCCATTGTACCTCACCCTACCCTGTAGACACTGACAAGTGTTGTGGTGTGCTTTGGGATCTTTGGGCATTATACTTACCCCATTCCATAAGGAAATATGCAGAGGTGGGTGCAGCATAGGAGAATGGGGTCAACTTCGTGGCTGATCACTGCAAGGCACACCACAATGCCTGTCACTGGTTGCAGGGTGGGGATAGGGGTGGAATGGCATGAGAATTACAGCTGATGATCCCAAGTCACACCCCTAACACCTGTAAGTCTCTACAGGAAGGAGTGCTACAGTTGGAAACCCTAACACCATAGGCGTGTGTTGGTATTTTCACTCCAAATTTTCAACATGGGCTGTTTGTGAGCCCACCTCATGAAAAGAGGCACTATCAGTTTGTTAGCTGAAAGGTGGTTTTGCACAGTGGCTATGCCATTTGGCAACACAGGGACGAAAACACATTTTGGGCAGGATGTGGAAAATAACAACTGTATTGTTCATGAGGAGGTGTAAAAAAATGGCAATAATGAAAATCTGGAGTGAAAATATGAAACATTAGTGGAGTCATGAGCATGCATAGAAACTGCGCAAGACACGTCTGTAACCTAATTATTTTTGGGAGTTTGTTAGACACATTTGTAACATAGGCATTTTGGGACCTCCCCTCATGAACAGTGGCACTGTCATTGTGTTAATCTGTCCCAAAAGTTGATTTCCCACAGCACCCATGCCATTGTGTGCCACAGGTGCGGAAACACATTTTGGGCAGGAAGTGAAAAATGACAGCTGTACTGTTCATAAGGAGGTGTGAAAAAATGGCAGTGTTGAAAATCTGGCATGAAAATATTGCAGATTTGTGAAGTTACAAGGGTGCATGGAAACTGCGTAACACACACTTGTAACGCAGTCAATTTATGTAATTTCATCACCAAATTTTCAACATATGCATTTTAGGACTTCTGCTTATGAACAGTGTCACAGTCATTTCTTTCAAACTGTCCCAAAAACTGATTTCACACAGCAACCACGCTATTCTGCGCCGGACATGCGAAAACACATTTCAGCCAGGATATGTAAAATGACAGCTATACTGTTCATAAGGAGGTGTGGAAAAATGCCAATGCTGAAAATCTGGAGTGAAAATATTAAAAATTCCCGAAGTTACGAGCGTGCGTGGAAACTGCACAATGCATGCTCATTAAACAGCCATCTTTTGGATTTTTTCCACCAAATTTGCAACATAGGCTTTTTGAGAGCCCCCCCTCATGAACAGTGGCACTGTTGTTTCATTAATCAGTCCGGAAAGGTGATTCCAAGCAGTGACCATGAAATCACCTTTCTGGGCCAATTAACACCATGACAGTGCCAGAATTAATGAGGAGGGGTCCCAAAAACCCCTTATTGAAAATTTGGTGCCAAAATTCTAAACGATGCCTGAGATATGCATCAAAGTTGAAAAAACCCTATTTATTCCATTATACAGCTTACCTACATTTCCTCAGTTCTCGGTCGGCTTTGAAGAGTGCAGACGTGTTCCCGGTCCACCGAAGATCATCACGCCAAGCTCCGCAGGTAAGTATGGGGTGGTGGTGTGTGGGGGGGCAGGGTGTGTAGTGGGTGGACGGGGTTGTGGGAGGGGCAGGGAGACTGTGAGGGACTGTTTTCGCTTTTTACAGGTTAAAAAATAAACATCAGGGACGGGTTTTTTGCAGGGATTTGGCATGCTGGAGTAGTCTCCAGCATGTCACTCCAAGTCTTCTTTTGGGGATGCTGTAGCCAATGGGGACTGGCACCCCATCACCACATACTGAAGGGGGTGAAGACATGAGCCGAGGGGATTAGCATCCCCTTGGCACACAACAAAAGGGGAATAAAATTATGCTGATGGGGTGGGCCCCCGTCGGCAAAATAAATGGGGACGGGGATAACACCAACGGGGATTGGACCCCCATCAGCAAAGAAAAATTGTTGGGTGGCGCATGATGCCGAGGGGGATTGGGCACCCCCTCGGCCTACATTTTAAATGGGAGGGGGGTCATTATGTTGACGGGGAGTGGGCTCCCCCATCAGCGTTGTCACAGGAGGTGGCAGCAGTCACTACCACCATATTGCGGTGATGTTGAGAGGCCTGTTGTGGTCCTGCTGCATGAGAGCTTCGCTCTCATTGCAGCGGACTTTTTCTTTGAAGTGATCACCCCTTTAACTATGCATGGTGTGGTGCCGGCATGCAGGCTGATTGGGGAATGAGGGATGCACATACTGATGCATGTCATGCATTCACCCAACAGTGACAGTGCCTCCAAATCTGCTACTACTGCAATATGTTGGCTGCGCATGCACGAGCCAACATAATTATGCACAACAGTACTTGTGAAGTAATATCCTGACATTGTGATGCTACAACAGAAAGTGCTGCAGTGCTCAGTGAGGATGTCTAATGCCTTAACAAGGTAATAATCAAATAAATATGTAACATTTACAAAGTATATGGGCTCCGGCAGGGGGCCTGCATAAGTACAGTGTGTGTGTGGGGGGGGGGAATCCCAGCAACTGCAGGGTCACTGGTGCCTAAAACTGGCTATGCATGCACATTGGGTTTTTGAGTAGGGATGAAAGAAATAGTTCTGGGAAGATGTGAACACCTCTACAACTTCCCCTAGTTAGGTGTGGTTGAGTCAGTCACTGAACCCATTCACAGTTCCTGTCCTGATGTTAGTTTTTGATGTTTTATGCCATTGTCTTTTGACCTTGGCATCATGATGTTTGATGCCACAAAATGCAGAATGTCATACGCAAGGCCTCTGAAATTCTATGATTCCTCAGCTATGGAATTTTCTGTAGTACTTGCATCATGCCACAGAATGTATATATATATATATATATATATATATATATATAGTATCACAGAATTCATTGCTCTGTGATTTTCTTTTAATTCAAATAAATAAGTTTTCCATACTGGCCTCTTCTTATTCTATTTTATCTTGAAGCCCCTCCCCTACACTCAGTCATCAATGACATCACATCATATCTGAGTCAATGGCAGGACTACATTCTGCCAAAGAAATGTCACTGGAATGACAAAATGCCAAAGCAATAGCATTGGATCCCCACTGCAAAAATCAGGACTGAAGTGCCATGGAGAACGAGATGACCTGGTCATACTGTACATGGGTATGCCAGTCAAGCAAACATATGGATGTGGCACTGTTATAGAAGAGTAAGGGTGGGATTTAAAAAGTTCCTAATGCATGAAGATAAACTTTGATAAAATACCCCATCATTTTTGGACACATTTCAGCTTATATAGTAAACAGTGGCATCTATTATGATCAGATACAGTGTCCCAGTGTGTCACTGTTTCCTGCATGACAACTACCATTGAATTGCAGAGTTTCTTACATAATTTATACTAAGATGCTTACTAAGACTTGAAGTAGACAAGAAGGCTAGACACCCATGAATGATTCCTTCAGTAATTAGTGGAAGTACTGAAAATTTCAATTGACTGAAATAAAATTGTTCAACCTGGTCTTGAATTCTTGCTTATTTTTACTAACAATTATTTCAATAGGCATTTAATTCCATGGAGAATCCTCTCTCTCTGTGAAAAATATGTATCTCTTTTCTTATCAGTTTTGAAAGACTCCCCTGTAATCTGGAGTGAGTGACCTCTAGTGCCCGCAGTATCTTATTTAAATTCGACACCTAATGCAGTCATGAGCTGAGCATCCTGCAAAATGTTAAATGTCATATAATAATGGCATATCTCCCCTCTGTCTTTGAGTTTATAATGACATCAAGTTAAAATGTTTTAGTCTACTTATACATAAGGAAGCACTTGGTATGCATTAATTATGTTATTTTCTGTTAACACCTTGTATTTTATTTATATCTTGTTGCGTATACAGACAGCAAAATTGTATTCCATGGTCTAAATGCAGATCTACATAGGCTCTGTAAAGAGGTACAATCATGTTTTCCTGCTTACTACAAATGTTATGCTTTATTGCTCATAGGACATTATTTGCCTTTGAAATGGCCTCTGTACATTGTCTAGTAGGATTTAATAAGTGTGTTACATACATGCCTAAATCTTTTTCACAGGTTGACGATTTAAATGTAACTCCTTGTAAGAAGTAAGTATTCTTACTATTGTAAGTAAGTTAGTAACATTCATTTATGAAGCACCCTATCCCTGAGGCTCAGGGTGCTTTACAATATACAAAAATACCAATAAAAACAAGTGATCACAAATCAGAACTAAACAATAACAATAATAATAGAGTATAGAAGATCAGTTCGATTCATCCACCAGTATAGCACAGTTCCCAGAAACGTCTTTAAAGAGATGTGCTTTCAGGGCCCACTTAAAGGCCTCCAGTCAGGAGGCCTCCCTCAAGGACCTTGGAAGCGAATTCCATGGGGCTGGTGCAGCTACCACAAAAGCATGATCACTGAATGCTTTCAGCAGAGCCATGGGAATTGCTAGGAGGCCATCCTCTGTAGATCGGAGGGAGCGCTGAGGGTGGTATAGAGTCAGGAGATCAGTCAGGTAACTTGAACTTAGATCATATAGGGCTTTATAGGTGAGAAGACTCACCTTGATGGAGGTTCTCCACTTCACCAGCAGCCAGTGCAGGTCACGCAGCACTGGGGTCACATGACGCAACCTCGGAGGCCAGTCATTAACCTGGCTGTGGCATTCTGCACTATCGGTAGGTGATACAGGTCTCCCACTGATCCTGAGATAGAGAACATTGCTACACAAGTCTACACATTCAAATGCATGCACTAGTGAGTACCAAATGCAATATTTCACATTTAGTGTGATTAAACTTCATTCCCCAGTTTTCTGCCCATTTACCTATGTTGTCACAGTCACTTTAAATTGCATTGACTTGTTCTTGAGATGTACAAGAGACCATCACTCTTGATGTCATCTGTATGTAACCCCCCCCCCAATGGTGGGGGCTTACCTGGACTCCTTTGCCCTGTACTGCCTGCAGTACTTGTATAAAGAATCTATGCAGGTATATGGCTACAGCGGATACTCAAGCCAAGACATTAATGGGTTAAGGACAAGCACGTTAAGCATGGGAGTCAAGAAAGGCTTAATCAGTTTTGCTGACTTCCCCTAGCTAACATCAAGGGGAATAAATCTGACAGTCTGACACAATATGGGAGTATTCATCATAAAGGAGGAACTCCACCCAGGTGTTTTTAATTATCGTTTCTTGGATGTCGGCAATCATGCTCCTTGGTCCCACGCTTTTTTGCTGAGGGAAGGGTCAGAAGGACATGTTTTGGATACAAAAGTATGTTTCTGTTTTCTGGGGGAAGGAGGTAAAAGCTTGCTGATCAAGTAAGTGTGTCCCAGTTGTTGTGAAAACCTGGATCAGTGCTGCTGACAGTTAAGGAGATGGACAGTCATTGCTACTGCTAGGCACTGGTTAGCATAGCACACTTGGGTCCAGAAGCCTAGGGGTGTGTGTGTGTGTGTGTGTGTGTGTGTGTGTGTGTGTGTGGTGTATGGCCCCTGCCCCATAGACTGACCTGTCCTGCGAGGAGGAAGAGAGAAGAGCCAGAGAGGGCTTGATGACTGTGGACACAAAGAGCCTGATCTATTTACACACAGGAATCTAAGACCTATACCTTCTAGCTCGCCCCTCCCCATCTGCACAATGGAATCACCAGCCTGAGAGGATATGCTGCTGAGGATGGATCAGAAGGAGCCCAAGGTGACAGGTTGGCTGGTACATGAGAACCATGAGTACTCTTAGGGCTTGCCTGCAACTGGAAAGTTTGTACACAGTTCTGCCACCAAATCTACAGAGTTGGCCAAAGGGCCAGGTACTACAAAGACTAGTTCAAAGGTTTGCCATTTAAGCAATTGCAAGGCTAGTAGGGTTTGGAATTTAACTGTTCTGTTTGTTTGTTGTTTGTTTGCAGTGACCACTGCAGGCCAACAGCTGCAGTGTCACTGGGCATGCACCATTCCTATGGCTGGGTACCCAGTGAAGCACATGGAGCTCCTTTAAGGTCTAAGGAGTTAAATTTCATGGTTTGGAGACTGTGTTTGCTTGCAATATCACTTACTTTGGGGAAGAGACTTTGTGGGCAGATTATGCATTGTTTCTTTGGGAGTGGTAACCTAGTGTTCAGTCACCAGGTATCCCATATCAGTACTACAGGTGGAGGCACCATGCCACTCTTCTCCTATGTAGTGCACTCTTAGTGAACCCAGGCCATCCTCCTTGGGGAGGGTTAATAGGTGAACCCTGAGGGCCCTGGTACAATGACCAATAACACTGCAGGTACTGTTGGGATCTCTGCACCACGAGTGTGTTTCACAACCTGTGACTTTCTGGAAAAAATAATTTTAGTATCCCCAAGCTTTTTGAAAGTTCTCATAGTGCTGCAGGAGCTGGAAGATTGGTGCTGAGTGGAGTGACTGGGCGTGAAACAGGCAATTCTGGTCATGGGGATCCCTGAAGGTACTGAAAGGACTTCCATTTTGGAGCCCCAGGATGCTTTGCACTGTTTGGGCAATTTAAAAGTCTATGATATGAAATATGACCATGCCAGACAAAGCCCTACTACTTTGGCAGAGAGTGATTTGGAAATTGATGTGAGCAAACTGCCAGCCACAATCAAACCTGAAAGTTCATTTTCTTCTTGCCATTAATCTTTTTCTCACCGCTGCAGTGCAGGCTGAACCCTCCAGCAACTTCCACAGCCCCATCTCCTGGCATCTCAGGGACTTCCCTGTTCCCAGTGCTTCCCCATGGCTGCCCCCAATAGCAGGGGTAAATGGTTGATGCCCTATCACCGACAAGAGATCCAGTTCTGGGAGAGGGCTCTGTAGTCAGTGTGGAGCCTGTGAGGGGTCAGTGTCATCCCACACTGCATCCAGCCATTTTCCCTGTTTTGTTCTGGAGGAACAGATATGCAATGCCATCCAGACATACTAATCACACTACCATGTGTGGGATGTTGGTAGCTGTAATCCCTCCATGCCCCAATGTGCTCTCACTGGTTGCCTCCCCGACCTCTGCTAGGGGCCAGACAAGTGCTGGGACCTGCAACCCTCCCTCCCAGAGGAGGAGAGACATCCTCCACACTTAGTCCTCCCTCTTCTTGGCCAGCCCCAGTGAACCAAGTCTGTCCCCAAGCTCAGGTTGCCAGCATGGTGGCAGGTGAGGTGTGGTGTCTCTGCCCTCCATGCCACCAGGCGGCCAAACGTGAAAGTTCAAAAGAGCATGGACCCTGCTTGGCAGGAGGAGCAGTCAGCCATCCAACCTCCTCTTCCACCAGTGTGGCCAGTGGAGTGGATGGAGAAAGACAAATTGGTGTTTGGCATCTGAGGGAAAGATTGGTAAAGATGTGAAAGTGTTTTTCAGGCATGAAGAAACCATGCTGGCAGTGCTACCCATCAGACTCCGGGTTGTGGGACCATTCAGATTGAACCCCTTATGTGGTCACATCTTATGAACAGTACAGGAGATTGTGGTGAAAAATGCAAAAGAATTGTGGAGAGTTTGAGAGATATGACTTTGGACATCATTTGTTCCCTATGGGTCAGCCAGCCAAACTGCACCACAAGTGATCACCTCAACATGCTCAAGGATACATTTAGAGCAGTGGAGCAGAAGAATGACCTAGTTTTCCAACTGGGAGCCACCACACAATAAGAGGGAGAAAAGGTGTCTCATTATATAACCCAAGTGGAGACTGTGATTTGGAAAATTGCCAAAGCCAGAGGAGTTACCCCTACCCAGACTGTACAGATAAAACTGGAACAGATTTTGTGAAGGACAGTGTATTCCCAATGGAATTTTATATCTCTCCAGTTCAAAGACCACAGAGCACATCCCCAAACATCCATAAGCTACTGGATGAAATAAGGGAAGAGGAGGTGCAAGAAGACATTGCAAATTCTATACAGCCACCCACAGGAAAGAAACACTCCTGCAGCCACAAGCTGAGAGCTGCAAGAGCCAGTGATGCTCCCAACATGGGTACTCAGTTCAAAGAAACTCAGTGAGCATGTGAAGGCCTTACAGGTGACATAGGCATCTCATCTGAGCCCATACCTTGTTTATGGTAGTGGATGCCCTCGGAATCCTTCTGCTGTCCCAAGGGTCATGCCTCAAGCCTCAGCACTGCCTAGAGAAGGACTGTTCTGTTATATGTGGAGAAGATAGGCATTTTGCCTGAGGATGTGGCAGGCTCAGAACCAGAAGCTCACAGACCAGAAATGGAGAAGACACCAACAGCCTCAGGGAAACAGCATCAGATTCCAGTTCGGAAGTGACCTGGGTATCTGACAGTACAATGCTTTGTGAAGTGGACTTACCCTGAAATTCTTCAGAAGAGTAACTTGTCCTTAGGGCTACTGGCCTTACAGCAGACCTTCAGATCCTATATAAGGACAACTTTGTAAAGTGTTATTTGACAGTGGATCACAAGTTACTATTATTCACCATGCTTTCTACAATAGCCACTTAAAATGCCTACCCTTCATACCATTGTTAGTACTCTCCTGTGGAGTTTGAGCAACACCAGCTACCCTTATGATGGTTACTGTATTGTGCAACATGAGTTTCCTAGAACGGGCAAGGAAGCACCACACAAACTTCATGCCAGAGCACTGATCTGTCCTGAATCCAAGGCCATGGATGACACCTCAGTGTTAATTGAACCAATGCAGACATGTTTGAGAGGCTGGCCAAAATGTGCTAAGAAAGAGGAGGAGGAGGAGGAGCACAGAGCTTACAGTGTCTACCATTGCAAGCCATAGTAAAGAGACTAAGCTTGAAACTTGATGCTCCAAAGACAGTGGTGACAGATGAGCCCATTGGCATGATTCAGTTAGTCAACAGTCAGTAAGTAATCTTGTCACCCAATGCGCTATGCCGAGTGGTTGGTATAGAGGAGTTCAAGCATTAGCCAGCTGGGCCTGCACTCATCCTTGATGCACCAGCTGAACACAGACTACCAAATGACTAATGGTCCAGAGGGGAGTTATGCCAGCACCTGCTACCCCCTGGCTAAGACAAGTGACTGTGAGGGTGAAGAATGAGACAGAAGCCCATCGTCTTAAGGAAGGACTGAGTGTGTCACTTATCTTCCATGCTGATAGGTTGATGGGAGTGAATCCTGAAAAAGCCACTGCCCTTGAGATCGACCCTGGATGGTTTGATTTTCAAGACTCACCCATACTTAATCTCTACCTGTGGAGCCTGATTAATAAGCTATCCAAATGCTGAAAAGTGTCCTCTTTTCATGAATGAGATGTGGGATGCATCCGTGGAGAAAAGTACCACATCTGCAGTAGAGATGACCATCCTTTTTGGGAGAGATGCTAGAGACTGTCCCTTGGGGACAAGGAAGATATTTGGCAGCATCTCCAGGAGCTACTGGTGGTGGAGGTTATCATGGAATCCAGAAGTCCTTTCACTTCACCCATGGTAGTGGCCAGAAAGAAGAACAAAACTATGCAAAAAACTATACGGCTATGCATATACCACACACCGAACAAGAAAATGGTACCTGACCAGTACATTGTACCTCAAGTTGAAGATATGCTGGCTAGCTTGACAGGAAACTGATGATTTTCAGTACTGGATCTGCTCAGTGACTACTATCAGATCCCCATGGTGGAGGAAGATAAGGAGAAGACAACCGTCATCTGCCCTCTGGGGTTCTACCAGTAAAGAGGATGCTCCAAGGAACATCTGGGGTCCCAGCTGCATTTCAGAGACTGATGGAGAAAGCAGTGAGAGGCATGCCCCCAGGAGTGCCGGAAGATACTAAAAGGTGGTGGGGCTGAGGATCAGAAGGGCACTTATTAGGGTAGAAAGGGCACTTTTTCTAAACCAGTTTTTGCCATACAGAAATACAATAAATGCACATTTATGATAAAGAGCATAATAGCTTTCCACTTGGCATATAGTTTACTTATGCAGAAAACACATGTAAGATGGATTTTGCCCTTTTTTTTAAATCTTGGCCATTTCACTTTGCTTAATCTGTTTGAGGTCGGAGTGGCATGAACATTTGAATTCTCTTCTTTGTATTAATGTTACCATTTTGGAGGGATCATTAATTGTTAAGAATGCAGAATAGTTTGTTTTTAAATTCAATTTCCAATAATAAAATCTTTAATGAAGAGTGAGGGTGTTATTGCTGGACTCTGAAGAAAATGGCATAAGACTAGAAGCTGTAAGAAGATTTCCACTAGACACCAGGTAAAACCAGCACTGGAAGAGCACTTCTTGTTTTTCAGTGTCATCCCTTCTCTTCATCCCTTTTGAAGCACTCCCTAGTGTTCACCTCCCTCTCTCCATTTGTTTCTAAGCACTCCTGTTTTCTCTTGGGCTTTTCACCCTCCTCTCCCCATCTTTGTCCAAGCCATTCCTGTTATCCAGTAGTACCATGTCTTAGCATTCCCTGGTGCCACGTGGCATCTGTCATCAATGGCATACATTGCTCTGCCTCCTCCCTCACCAGGCATGCATCTAATCCCAGACTTAACCATTCACATCTCCCACTTTACCGTTACTACATTACAGAGAGGCATGCTGTTGGAGGGTCTTCTGACTGGACTATCCAGGATTGTTAGGGAGGGTTCGCTGGGTTGTGGACTGGGGGACAGGAGGAGGGGCCTTTTGTTTTGAGTATGGATTTAAGGGGACTGGGAGGGTGGTGGCTAGGAGGTGGGTGGAATATAAAAGATGATGTTGGCTCCTGGCACAGTGATAGGAGTAAATCAGCAATTGTTTTTAATAACTGGAAAGATAGTGTTGAGGGGTTGGAGATAACTGGGTTGGGGAGAGGACTGGCAAGAAGAGATTGGCTATGGATTAAGCTGGGGGGAGTTGGAGGGCTGTCAATGGATCAGGGGTATGGTTATGCACAACAGGCAGGTGGGGTAGATGAGAGGCTGGGGCAAGCTCAAAAATAGGAGGCTACTTTTCATCAAGTAGGAGGGGGAATATTAGGGAAAGAGGGCCTACAGGTAGGGATGTTGATGTCATGGGGAGAACTTATGGGTAGATGTACCAAATAAAGGAGAGGAGGGGGAGTAGAGTCATAAGGAGCTGTTGTGGTAAAGCCTAAAAGAGCAGACAGAGGGAAGGGTGCACCAAAGTAGGACAGGGATAGGAGACAGGAAGAGGGGCAGCCTAGAGGGACAGGAGGGGGAAACTCTGGTCATTTGATGAAGGATGGCATAAAGTGTTACAGTAAATTTGAGCTGCTAAACAACCTAGAAGGGGAGGAAGAGGTTGGTGGAAATAAGGCAACTGATGCAGAGGCAGGGGGGAGGGGGTTGGATACCCAAAGGGTATCTCAGACCTGAAATGAAAAGGATACAAATAGCACCAGAGGGAGTAGAGGAAACTTAAATGTTAAGCAGATGGGGGAAATGCAACGTACAGCAGGCATGAGGGAAGAGAGCTCGAGGAGAAACTGGTAGATAAGGAGAAAAGGGAGGGGCCCCACCTGGCAAGAGGGAGAAACTGGGAAGATGAGGAGAATGGGGAGGGGCCCTCCCCAGAGTAAGGGTCCAGACCAAGGATGGGGGCCCTAGGTTACTGGGACCCACGGGGACCCTAGGTAACGGGGACCCAGGGAACCACTGGAGGTGGTGTTATTATCAAGAGGGTGGATGACCGTGTGGAAGAAGGGGAAATGATCAGGGCGGAATGGATGACTTGGATAAGAGAGGATTAAAAAGGACACCCACTCGTGGGGAGGTCTAGTAGCGGGCAAAATAGGGAGGAAGGAAGGGAGAGTTTGACAAGGAGGTCTCACATAAGAAGGCAGGAAGACTCCCATGGAAATGAGATTACGGATGGGGGTTAAGAGTGCAAGATGGAGATAATGTTAAGGATGATGGGGTGTTAAGGTACTGTTACTGGGAGACTCGATGATCAGAGGTATCCACTGGGAGGGTAGGGGAGGGATCCCATAGACAGGTTAAGGTAATGAGTATCTCTGGGCTGACAGCACACAGGGCAAAGTTCATGGTGTATGAACTGGTTAGGGATTGTGGAGGGAAACCAGGTTTCCTGGTGCATTTGAGGACTAATGATTTGGAGGGAAATAGCATCTTGGAAATCCAAGCAAGATTCTGAGAACTTGCCAGAGTCTGTCGGGATAATGGATGCAACATTTCCTTTTCAGAAATATTGCCAGTACCAAGGGCCTCAGTGGAGAACAAAATGAAGATCAGAAAGGTAAATGACTGGCTCAGGAAGTGAGGAGCTAAAAGTGGGTCAGGGGTGCTAGGTAACTGGAAGTGAGTTTGGGAGGATAAGGGACTGTATGCCAAGGATAGGCTTCATCTTACCCCACCAGGGAAGGAAGGAAGTCCTTAAACAGGGGTGGGGACTATATATTCAAAAAGGTGGGGATCAAACTTGTGAGGGAGAGGGACCCGAGAGGGTGGGCCAAACCTCTCCCTCCTCATGATGAGGGGATTAGCCTCCAAACCCACGGAAGGAGGATGATGCAGGGTGTGGATGGAACCATATGGAGCCAGGGAGGGTTCGACAAGGGAATCAGGGACAAGGGGTGGGGGTAGTGTTAGTAAATGCCAGGAGCTTGGGAAACAAGTTGCCAGAGTTCCAGGCCATGCTGTTCGCGGGGGGAGGTGGAGGTTGCAGCAGTCACGAAACGTGGGCCAACAAAAACCATGATTGGGACCTGAGGGTGAGGGGTACACTATGCTTAGGAAGAATCAGAAGGAGGGGCGGGGAGGAGTGGCTATGTACATAAGTGATGGCATAAAATGCTAAGGTAGAGGAGGCAGGGGAAATGTGGAGGCTTATGGATCTTCCGAACCCCTGCAGGAGGTAAGGTCAAGTTGGGAGTAGTATATAGGCCCCCCGGGTTGGGGGATGTACTGGAGGAAGGTTTGCTTGACAATATTATAGCCCAGTGTAGACCAAAAGGGGAGAGAGTGGTGTTGATGGGGGACTTTAATATGCAAGGTACAAATTGGGAAACCATGTCCTCGAGGACTGCAAGGGAACAGATACTGCTGGACTGCTTCCAGGATGGGTTTCTAACACAGCAAGTGGTGGAGCCCACAAGGGAGGGTCATGTTCTGGATGTGGTTCTGGCAGATGGGGATCTGATAAGGGACCTGGTTGTAGAGGAACCCCTGGCTGGGAGTGACCACAACACTGTCTGGTTTCAAATTAGCAAGGGGGGAGGGGGGAGGGTTCTAGGACACTGACTGTGGACTTCAGGGGGGCAGATTCTATGCGCATGGGAAGCATTCTCAAGGATCACTTGAAGGGGGTTACAATGAGGACAGATGTGGAAAAGAGATGTGAGGTCATTAAACAGGGACTTCATGAGACAGTCAGGATCTGTGCTAAGGTCAAGCGTAAGGGAGCTCGGACACATAAACCATACTGGTGGTCCAAGAAGATTCAGGTAGTGGTCAGGAAGAAGAAGGCTGCCTACAAAAAATACAAAGCAGGGGAAGGAAAAAGGAAGCTTACCATCTTTCCTCTACAAAAGTCACCCAGATGGTGTGGGGGCAAAGTCCAGTAAAGTGCAACAATTGGCACAGGGGATACGAGAAAGGGAAAATGGGTTCTTCCAAGTACACTGGGGAGCAGAGGAAAACCAAGGTCCAGCTCGGCAGATTGAGAACAGAGGAGGTGGGTGGAAGAGGAGAGGACCAGGTGAAGGTATTAAATGAGTACTCCGCCTCTGTGTTCACTGGTGAGGCAGAGGATATTAACAAAGCAAGACATGGAAGATGGTAGGGTAGAGGGGATCATGGGGGTAACAGATAGGGAGCCGGAGGAAGGGAGGTATCCCAGAGGTGACACATCCGGATGCAGATAAACGGGCAAGTAAGGTTGGGTACAGATGATGCTATCTCCACTGAATGGGTGTGGAAAGCTCTAAAGGCCCTAAAGAAAGATAAATCTCCTGGGCCAGATGGCATACATCTGAGAGTACCATAGGAGATTGGAGGACATGCTGGCAGCACCCTGGTGGAGCTCTTCAACAGGTAGCTTGAGACAGGGAAGGTACCAAGGGATTGGCTAGAGGCACATGTGGTGCCTATCCATAAAGGGGGGGTTGAGGATGAGCCAGGTAACTATAGACCCATCAGTCTGACATCGGTGGTGGGTAAATTAATGGAGAGTACACTGGAGGAAAGATTGGGGGTGTTCTTGGAGAAGGAGGGAGGCTGGATAGCAGGCAACATGTTTTTTTGCCAAGCAGATTGTGTCAAATTAACCTTATGGAGTTCTACGAATGGGTAATATCTGAACTGAACAGGGGAAGGCTGGTGGATGTACTATTTTTAGACTTCAGCAAGGCGTTTGACTTGGTCCCCCACTATGACCTGGTGGGGAAACTGACGGGGTTGGGGGTGGGCCCATTGATGGTTAGATGGATAGCAAACTGGCTAACTGGTTGCACCCAGAGAGTCATAGTTGGCGTGGAACTCTCAAACCCTAGAGGGGTCAGTAGCAGGGTACCACAATGCTCGGTCCTGGGTCTGATCCTGTTTAATGCATACATATCCGACATCAGGAGGGAATGGAGAGTACAAAAAAAAAAACTAAAATGAGTCTCTCACTGATGACTCCAAGATGGGAGCAGTCATTGAGGGAAGAGGGAGGTTGGCCCTCAGGGGATCTGGATACACTGGTCATAGGGCTCACACCTGGAAATGAAACGTCAATTCCTCCAAGTGTAAGGTATTACATCTAGGGCAGGGGAACTACTAACACGTGTATACTCTGGGGAAGGGGGCACTGGATGCCTCAACGGGGGAAAAAGACCCAGAGGTCATGGTGGACACAAGTAAGAATAACTCTGAGCAGTGCAGGAGAGCGGCTGTCAAAGAAAACAGGATGTTGGAATGCATCATAAGGGGTATCACCTCGAGGAGCAGGGACATGATTCTGCAGCTGTACAATGAGCTGGTTAGACCACACCTTGAGTACTGTGTGCAGTACTGGAGGCCTCACTTGAAGAGGGACATACAGCTCCTGGAGAGGGTCCAGAGGAGGGCTACCAAGATGATAACAGGACTTGGGGATTTGATGTATGAGGGAAGACTAGAGGAGCTCGGTCTGTTTTCATTGGAGGAGAGGAGAGACAGAGGGGACATGATTGAGATCTTCAAGTACCTCAAGGGAATAAATAGGGTAAACACAGAGGGGTTATTTAGACTAAAGGAGGTAGGTATCACCTGAGGACATGATTTGAATTTTTAAAGGGAGAAGGATAAGGGGGGAAAAGAGGAGGAGGTTCTTTACTGAGAGGGTGGTGAAACCTTGGAATGAGCTGCCTGGAGTGCTGATTCAGGCTTCCATGGTGGAGGATTTAAGAGAGGGTGGGACAGATACAGAAAGGGAAAGTACCAGGGGAAGGCCTGGCCTAGGGTGGCGGGGAGGGATGATAGGTGTACTGGAACACATGGGGGGAGCCTTCAGTACCCAGCTATGGATCTGAGGTTCGAGCAGACTCGATAGACCCTACGGCCTAATCTGCTGACAATTAGTATGTTAGCAAGCAGCCATGGGATTATCCTATGTTTAAAGATGTGTGAAATAGGCAAATTCTGTTACCTAAAATATTTAGCGAAATTCATCCATTTTGCAACATTTTTTGCCAAAGCAAAATTCAGAATTTTGCCTGCGTAATGCAAAGTTTCACCCACAGAAGTCGAAATTTCATCTGTGGAATGCAAAATTTCACTGGAAGGTGAAAGTTCACCTGCAGAAGGCGAAACTTCACCTTCTGCAGGTGAAATTCCAAATTTTGTATCCGGTGAAATATTTTGTGTAATGGGTGAATTTCACAAAATATTTCACAAAGCAAAACTGCTGATTTCACTGGAATTTCACTGGTGAAATATCATTTCTCAATATCTCTACCTAGGTCACCTAAGTAGGGATAGTGGATTTTTTAAATAGTGGCTGAAACCAAATATGACTAAGAGGCAGTGGGGTCTAATGGTTAGTTCACTAGCTTGGGAACTGGGAGACTACAAGTTCAAACTCTGCAAAGCCAAATAATATATATGTTACCTTGAGCAAGTCACTTAACCTCTCAGTACCCCAGTCTACAGCTGCAGAATGGGTTAAAGCAGGATCCCACTGGATCTCAGCTACTGTTAGCTATCCTGGATAAATAATATGCAAATAAAAATAACACAAAAATTAACGATTCATTATCCAATCCCAAGAATTCAAGCGACATTATTCATAGCATTTGGAAATGATATTAAGGCTGTACGCACTCATAGTATAAAATTGATTCGGCACCTGCAGCTGGGAAAATAAAAAATACAATGTGCACACATAGCTTTTTTGAAAAATGCTTTGTGTGTTTGATAAACAATTCAATGCTTCATTACTCGAATTAAGAGACATTAAAATAAAAATATTTTAACTGTACGATTGTATTCTCCTCTTGTATCCTCCCCTTACTGTCCTTCATACATCTATATGTTAATAGATCAACCTTTGGTGTGCATCCTGGTCCTGGTCAAACAGCCGACTTCATGTAAATTACTTGCTAACCAAAGCCCTGTCCTGGGCATACTGGCAAATAAGCTGCCTCACTTGAATCTTGCCCATCTGAAAAATGTATGCTGTTTTGGGAGATGTACAGTTCAAAAAGAAATTCAAAAGTGCTGCAATTTTCATAGTACTACTAAGGAGGCAATATTATTTTTGTCAGACAGACAAGTTCTTCGATCTGGCTTCTGGGAGATCTTAGTGTTACTATGCACTGGCCACTAGCCCATTCTCTGACCAACCTCACTTGCCGGTTCCCCGGCCAACACCCAGAAAAAAAAAACATCACTATCATTGAATCATATTCACAGCATTGTGTAGCCTTACATATCTTTGCAGCATTTTTAACTGAAGTCCACTGCAGAACAGATTGCATTTAAATAACGTTGAGGAACATTCCCGGTATATTCCCAGCCCCTCACCAGCCCAAAAAGATAATTTGTTTCAATAAGATAGCTTTTTAGAATGTTCTGCTTTATTGTGAATGCACTGCTAATGCAGTTCCTGACCTTAAACAAGATGCCTGCAAAGTGAATAGTCTGCCCATATACCGAACCTTGCACTGCTGATGAGGAACAGTTTGATCTTAAAAGAACACGGGAGGCAAGTAGGCAACAACAGGTCCACCGTCACAGAGTTGGACCATCTTGAAAGGCAAGACATAAGAATGAGAGCCAGGCAGTCAGGCTTACACAAACTGAAACTGGACACGACCAATGGAGGGGAGCAAGTCAGGAAAAGATCAAAGAGGAATGGGCTATGTGCACTGACTCTAATTTATACCTCACTGCTAGCCTACCCTTGCTTCTAGTCTTGCCCATTGTTTTTTTAGGCTTAATTTGCAGCAGTCCATCAGACATCGGGGTGCCAGCACAGGGCACACATCAAAGATCAAACAAATTTAGTCTCCAAGTAGAGGTGTGAACTGGCCCTATGACAGTTGGAATCGAAGTAAATACATAAGATTTTTTATCAGCATTTGACATTTTGTTTTTCTGGAAAGAGAGCAAGACAATTAGGCAAGGCTTTTGTTTTGTGTGTGGCATGGTGGGACACAACAGATTCCAAGCAGGACAGTTTTTAAGGCTTACGGGGCACTTTATTTATCTGCCAACTTGACACTTCTTCCACTGGACAAGATAGAAAACATCTCTTTTGTTTTGTGTGTGTGGCTGGAGGGGCATGGCAGATTAAAAGGGACACAGAAGTTTCTCATGCTAGTTTGCAGCAGTAATTCTGAGGGCAGTCTCCTTTGGGACAAAAATGTGATGTGGCACCCCCTCGCTCCATGGGTCCGGCACCTCTGAATGAACCTGCTGCAAAGTACTCTATATATCTTGGTGATTTAATAGTGTTTGGAAAAATGAAACAAGGCTGATGAAGGTGTTGGACCAGTGTGAGGAGTTCAGCCTGAAAGTGTACATTGACCAGTTTTGTCAGTCACCCATCAAGCATGTGGGCCACATCATTTCTGCCAATGGCATATAGATAGATCAAGCCAAAGCAGAACCCCCTTACTTTTTTCCTAGACCTCAAGGTCCTGCAGTCATTGCTTAGATTTTATGGATACTACAGCAGATTTATGAAAGACTACTCCATGGTAGTCCATCCTCTAAATGATCTCACATAGGGGTACCTGCCTACCAACAAAAAGAAAGCCTGTTCCAGAAGGGCAATCCCTCAACAGAGTACTGGAAAGTGAACAAATCCTTTGGTGCCAGATGGACAGAGCAATGTGAACCAGCCTTCAGGGGCACCGTACTGGCATTTACAGACCCTTAAAAATCCCATACTGCACAGATATCAGCTTAAGTGGACTGGAAGTAGTCCTGTGCCATGAGCACCTACAGGGATTTCACTGAGTGGCATTCACCAGTCTCACTTTGAACCCATCTAAGAAACTGTATCCTTTGAACACACTGGAATTCTTGGCCCTCAAGTGGGCAGTCACTGAAACGTTCCATGATCATTTGTATGGGGCCCAGTTCACAGTAAGGACAGATGACAACCCACTTACTTGTGTGAACACAACAGCTAACCTAGATGCGGCTAGACATAGGTGGATATCTGTTTTATTGACTTACAACTACAGCTTAGAATATCTCAGTGGCACAAGTAGTAATACTTATGCTGACTTATTATTCAGATGTCCCCACAGTGAGCAGTCAGCCCCAAGTACAAAAATTCCTAGTACTGCAGTAAAGGCAATGAGCCCAATTCATGAACGGTGATGCAGGGCTTGTGTCAAGTCTTGTATCAACCACTATGGCCAGCAAAATTGTGCTGAACTGTTTACTGCAACATGCACCTGATTCAAGGAGCTCAGGTGCATTTGCAATACTTTTCCCACTTTACAGAAAATATTTGGCACAAGCCCGTAAAATGGACACTCAAGATTGTCACAAGCTAGACCAGAAAAAAGCTGGTCTAACTTGTAGTAATCAGTGCATGAGCTCAAGAATCCCAGTCACTGGCTGGGGAATGCCACATGCCCCATGTCCAAGATGTTCAGCGCACCCAATGCTTGCTGTATTCCCTGAAGGTTTGTCAATCAACCCCAATATCTTTGAAGTTCGACACTACAGGCCATACCATTCCTGAAAACCCTCATAAAACAATTGATATGCTGAAAGTTTCCACAGATGCCATTCCAGCATTCTACCTCAATTTCACCAACTTGGACTTGTCATCTTTGCCCTTGCCGAGCCAGCCAGAACTAAAACAAGCACAAAGAAAAGACTGTGTATTACATGGAGTGATCCATGAACTAGAGAAGGGACATGATGCAGACCAAGTACCAGTAACTCACTCAGACATCCCCCTATTACTCAAAGAGTGGAATAGATTATCACTAAAAGATGGACTGTTAGTACAGACCAATCAGGACAGTGCCATCCTGAGTTCCCAAAACAATTGGTGTTGCCCTGAAAATATTTTAAAGCTGTTATCAAAGCCATACATGATGACATGGGTCACCTGGGGTTTGACCATACTCTAGACCTAGTGAGAGCATGTGTCTGTTGACCCAAAATAGCAAAAGAAGTCAAAATCACTGCAAAACATGCCTCAGATATATGAAAAAAACTCTACCAAACAGAGCCACCTCTTTTGTCAATATCAAAACCAGTGGGCCACTGGAGCTAGTATGTATGGACTTTCTTTCATTGGACCACAACAGAGAAAAACTTCAGCAACATCCTAGTGATCATTGACCATTACACTCGATTTGCCCAAGTGTATCCTATCAAAGATCAAAGCAACCACTTTTGTTAAAGTGCTAAAACAACATGCAAATCATCACAGCATCCCTCAAAGGATCCGTCCAGACCAAGGAGGGATTTTGAAAGTAGACTGTTAAAAGAATTTCTGCAACTTATGGTATCAGAAAGTCCAGAGCAACCCCATATCACCTGCAGGAGGACCTTCAACCTGAACATTTTAATCATACATTACGTGACATGTTGGACACCTTAGACTCAGCTCAGAAACCCATTTAGAGTGAGAAAGTTCCCTGGTGCATGCCTACAACTGCACTCAAAATGAAGCCACCCAAAGGTCACCTTTCTGTCTAATGTTTGGCAGAGAAGCATGGCTACCAGTAGACCTATGTTTTGGGCTCTCAGCAGATGGTGCATCTGAAGAGACCGATTTAGAGTACACCAGGAGGTTGCATCAGCAATTGCAGAAACCATACCAGCTCACCTCTGAGGCAGCAGCCAAGAACATTTTCAATCACAAGAGTGTGGTGTGCACATTTATGGAACATATACGAACAGAGAAGGAAATACAGTAAGTGCCCCAGCTGAGACATGAACCCAGGCTGCTCAGAATACTGTTTTGGTTGTACTACCAGCTGTGCCATCAAGGCAATTGGAACCTGGGCTGTCCCAGAGCACATTACTCTTTCTCCAGTGCATAGCATTGTGCTGCACATATACTTACATTTTCAATCACAAGAGTACAGTTTGCACATTTATGGAACACGTACAAACAGAAGAGAGAAAGAAATAAATGCCTCAGCTGGGACTTGAACCCAGGCCACCTGGAATACCATTCTGGATGCTCTACCAACTGCACCGCCAAGGCAACTGGAACCTGAGCTGTCCTAGAGAACATTACTCTTTCTCCAATGCACAACCTGGTGCTGCACAGATAATTACCTTTTCAATCACAAGAGTGCTGTGTGCACATTTATGAAGCACATAAAAACAGAAGAGAGAAAGAAAGGTAGCCTTATATAATTGGGGGTTTCTAATGTGTTCAGATTAACTTATTCAAGCCACATTGCTATACTAATTCAAAATAATTGATTTCTAATGATTTTTGCATTATCATTGGTGGCCTTCAATTGAAGATATTATTTGAAGCATTGTATGTTCAGCAGGGGTGAACCTCCTGGTGAAGCTTCACTTGAGTGAAGTGCCAAGGCACCTACTAGGTAGCTGGTCTGTGTCTGTAACTGCACTTTTCACCTGTATATTTTGGAATAAAAACTTCAGTAGCAGTAAACTTGGATCTGGCATCCATCATTGGCGATAGTGCAGTTCCCTGTCTGGAGTGCAGTAGGTGTTCTTGTTTGTTCAAGAAGAAGCCCAAGGTGACAGGGGAGCTGGTACATCAGAACTGTGAATACTGTCAGGGCTTACCCTGCAACGGAGAAAGTCTGTACACCATTTTGCCACCAAATTTGCACAGTTGGCTAACGAGCCAGGAGCTACAAATACTAGTTTGGAGATTTGCCATTTAAGCAATTGCATGGCCTGTGGGGTTTTGGTTTTAACTGTTCTGTTTGTTTTAAAGTGTACCAGCATCAGCCAACCAGCTGCAAGATCCCTGGGCCTGCACTGTTCCTATGGCTGTGTACCCAGTGAAGTACAGGGAGCTCCCCTTAAGGTTTAAGGATTTAAACTGGTACAGGTAGGCTTGTCATACTTAAAAATTTACTGTGTTCTTTGCTGCTGCCTTGTCCTGCCCATTGGAGGGTGGGCAGTGTTGTGGAGTAAAGCCTTTCTCTACTTGTTTTGCATTGAAACGTTTGCTTATTGTTGCTTGTTGCATTAAGAGTATAGAGATAGTGCTATCCCCTTGCTTCCATTTCCTCTTGTGACACCTTGTTCTTTCCCACACCGTCCCTTTTAAATAAAATATTTTAAATTGCATTTCATGGTTTGGGGTCTGTCTTTGCTTGCGGTGTCACTTACTTTGGGAGGGGATTTTGTGAGCTGATTATGCATTGTTTCCCAGAGAGTGCTGCAAACCTAGTGTTTCAGTCACCAGGTACCCCATATCAGTACCCCAGGTGGAGGCACACATCACTCTACTCCATTGTAGCACACTCTTAGTGAACTCAGGCCGGCCTCCTCGAGAGAGGTGGATAGGTGAACCCTAAGGTCCCAAGTATAGCAATCATGACCACTTAAATGTGTATTTGTCACACCATCCTAGAATATTGCTATCCAAATCTGATATAAATAGTTGGAAGATTACTAGTCCTAACACAGATCCCTGAGGAACACTGCTAGTGACTTCCAGAGTTTGATAGGAAATCATATAGTAGTACTGATTATGACCTGTCATTTAGCAATTCCGTTATCCATCTTATTATTACTGAGCCAGTGAATAAGCTGTTTAATTTTTCTATGATCACCTAGCATGAGACCAAACAATACCATGTTGGTGTGGGTCTGTTATTTTATTGTTTTTATTTTATTTATCTACATATTTCAAAAGCTTTACCAGCAAAGACAAACTGAGCTGAAAACAGCTCATTTACAGTTGTTTCAGTATAGTGGGAGTAAGGAGGAGAAGAAAAACAATAGGACTAACAGCATTATAAAAATAGTAATCATATACAACCATACAATATATCAAGGACATATAATCATAAACATACTAAGGCAATACAGTACGACAGGTACATATAGTAGATAAAAATTGAGGTTTGATACGCAGGAGTAAATTATTCATACAGGTATAGTGGGGGAGGAGGGGCAAGAATATGGCCATGGCAATATGAGCTGGGGAACCCCCTACATCAAGTTAGTTAATTGGGGGAAGAAATTATGAGGTAGAGGGTCATGGACATTTGCAGGTGGGTGTAGAAAAATCATGAAGAAGAGACTTAGAGGAGAAAGCAGAAGAGGCAGATCAGATTGGCAGTGCTAGGGTGGACCGGCATTTAGGAAAACAATAAGTGAAGGCAGATTGACCAACAGTTCCTAGATTGAATATAATGGGAATGAGAAATATTACTGTGGAGTGGGAAGAAAAGGAAGGGTAGAAGATATAAGGGAGTTATAGCAAAGGGAGGAATCAAAACAAAATTTTGATATAAAGGAGGCACAATTGGAAAGACACCTGACATAAAGTGATGGGAGGAAAGGGCAGAGTAGGCGTGCAGTGGTGCATCAGAGGAGGACAGTCTAAGGCAAAATGACAAAGAGAGGAACCTGCCTGGCAAGGGAGTATTTGGAGCTCCACTGTAAACTATGTTATCATAGTCAAACAAGCATTTGTTGATGTCAAATGTTTGCTTGCTGATATTAGCATTGGACGTGGAGGAGTTATACCGATGCAGAATAGGAGTGGCAGTGAAGTACTGAACTCATGCCAATCCCACCTCCACTCTGCAGAGATGAACAGGCATTCGGTGTGCCTGTGGGTCACTGCCCATAATGTTCATGGCATTTCACCTTGCCTATCCTGTAGACACCAACAAGTGTTGAGGTGTGCCTTAGGGTGTTTGGCTTTCACAGTCACCCCATTTCATAAGGACAAACACTGAAATGGGTGCAGTACAGGAAAATGGGGTGAAGTCTGGGGCTGAAGAGTGCAAGGCACACCTCGATGCCTGTCACTGGCTTCAGGGTGGGGGTGGGATGGCATGAGTATTACAGCCGGTGATCCAAAGTTACACCTCTGATGCCTGTCAGTCTGTACAGGATGGAACGTTATGGTTAGAAACCCTAACGGCCTGGGGCGTGTGTTGGTATTTGCACTACAAATTTTAAACATGGCCTTTTAGTGAACCCACCTCATGAAAGCATTTGGTACCTCTTCTCATGAACAGTGGCAGTGTGATTTTGTTAATGTGTTCCGAACTTTGAGTTCTCACAGCAACCATGCCATTCTGTGCCAGATGTGCGGAAACACAGATCAGACAGGATGTGAAGAATAACTGTACCATCCATAGGGAGGTGTGAAGAGATGGCAATGCTGAAAATCTGTAGTGAAAATATAAAAAATGCTTGAAGTTCCAAGTGTACTTGGAAACTGTGCAACACATGCTTGTACTGCAGTTACTGTATTTAGTGGAATTATTTCACCAAATTTTCAACATAGACATTTTGTGACCTCTGCTCATGAACACTGTCTTTATGATTTTCTTACTCTGTCCAAAACATTAATTTCCCACACTGACAGCACAATTGTGCGCCAGATATGCAAATGCATATTTTGGGCAGGATATGAAAAATGACAGCCGTACTGTTCATAATGAGACGTGGCAAAATGCCAATGTTGAAACTCTGGAGTGAAAATATTACAGATTTGTACACTTCCGAGCATACGTGGAAACTGCTAACACACGCTTGTAACAAAGTCATTTTATGGACTTTTGTCATCAGATTTTCAACATAGGCATTTTAGGTCCTCTGCTCATGAACAGTGTCATTATGATTTTCTTACTGTGTCCCAAACACTGATTTCTAGGGATGTAAGTTTGTTATGGCAGTCATACACATCATTGATTCCTTGACGTTTGATCTTTATTCAGGACTTCCATGACTTTCACTAGTGTCATCAGAATGTAGCAATGATGACAGTGCCACAACATTTACTACTGTTTACTAATGATTTCAAGAACAAACAATGAGTCATTAAAACCTCATCCATGACAAACTTACTTCCCTACTGGTTTCCCACAGTGACCGCACTATTCTGCGCCAGAAGTGCAAAAACACATTTCAGCCAGCATGTGAAAAATGACAGCTGTACTGTTCATTAGGAGGTGTGGAAAATGCCAATGTTGAAGATATGGAGTGAAAATATTACAAATTCGCGAAGTTATGAGCATGCGTGGAAACTGTGCAATGTGTGCTCGTAATACAGTCATTTTATGGACTTTCATCACCAAATTTTCAACATAGTCATTTTAGGACCTCTGCTCATAAACAGTGTCACTGTGATTTCCTTAATGTGTTCCAAACACTGATTTCCCACAGTGACTGCGCTATTCTGCGCCAGAAGTGCGAAAACACATTTCGGTCAGGATATGAAAAATGACAGCTGTACTACATTAAGGAGGTATGGAAAAATACCAAAGTTGAAAATCTGGAGTGAAAATATAACAAATTCACGAAGGTATGAGCATGCGTGAAAACTGCGCAATGCATGCTCATAAAACAGTCAGTTTGGGAATTTTTTCCACCAGATTTGCAACATAGGCTTTTTGAGAGTCCACCTCATGAACACTGGCACTGTCATTTCATTAATCATCCCAAAAGGTGATTCACCAGTCACCGCGAAAAGTCACCTTTCGGGACCAAATAATGTCATGACAGTGGCTGAAGTCATGAAGAGGGTCCAATAACCCCATGTTGAAAATTTGTTGCCAGAATTCCCAAAATGCCTGAGATTTGCACCAAAGTTGAAAAACCCTATTTATACCATTATACAGCTTACCAGCATTTCTTCAGTTAGCGGTCGGCTTTGAAGAGTGCAGACATGTTCCCGTGCACGAAAGATCATCGTGTTGGGCTCCGGAGGTGAGTATGGGAAAGGGTGTGGGAGGCAGGGGTGCCCAGAGGTGGGCGTGGGTTGGGGAAGGGCCACCGAACTCAGTGAGGACCATTTCTGTTTTACAGTTTTAAAACAAAGAAAGAAAGAAAAACAATTCAGGACAGTTTTTTCTCAGGGACATTTGTACGCTGGGGTGGGCTGCCAGCATGCCACCCGAGTGTTTTGAGGGGGCTGTAGCCAATGGGGGATTGGGCACCCCAGTTGGCACATACCGAGGGGGGGCAGAGAGCTGAAGGGGTTTGGGCACCCCCCTCAGCACACAACAAATTGGGGGGACATTATGCCAATTGGAAGTGGGCTCCCCCATCGGCAAATTGAACTGGGAAAGGAGTGGGACTGAAGCCAATGAAGACTGGGCCCCCATCTGCAAAGAAAGACTGTTGGGGGTGCATGATGCCGAGAGGGATTGGGTACTCCCTCTGCACACAACAAATGGGGGAGGAGGTTAAAGTATGCCAATGGGGAGTGGGCTCCCCGTCAGCAAATAGACTGGGTTGTGGGCATGCAGATGGCAGGTACCACCCTGCAATGACGGTCCTCCCCTCATGGCAGCGGAATGGCTGATTGCAGCAGTGAAAACATTTTAAGGTGGTGGCACGCTGGCTGAACTAGTGTCAGCAGCAGCATGCCACCACATTAGAAAAGCAGGCCAAGCCTCAAAAGGAACTGGGGCCATTGGTCCCCACAGTGCCATACCTCCAAACCCCACTTCTCTCTAAGCTGTGTCTAACTGTTTCTTGTGCAAGCAAACATAATAAGGAGGCTTAACTTTAAAATAATTTCTCAGTGGGCAGGAAATGGAATACTCACTTTATTACTGTACAGTGCACCAAGCTTGGGGTGGAATTTATGGTCTAAGGCATCAATATGAACCAAGAAATAAGATGTTAGTCCAGCCAGTCCCCAAGGTATTTAAAGGAGGATACATCCTCAATCATAGCACCATCAAGGGTGTGTAATAAAAAGAGAGAGATAGGTGAGTCTGGTAAGCTTCTGTCAAAAGTCATGGAAACCAGGTTTTTTTTGGCATTCAGGGACAGTTGGTTAGACCAGAACCAGCACTGAATATTGTCACCATCCAGCTGTAGCTGGGAAGTAAGGTCATGGGAAGAGGAGCCAGAAGCAAAGAGTGCTGTATCATCAGCATACATATAAATGGACACAGAGGAACAGACAGATGGGACATCATTCAAGAATATGGAAAAGAGAAGAGGGCCCAGGATGGACCCTTGAGGGAGGTCTGAGAAGATGGGTAATGGGGAGGAAATGGAGCTTCTGATCTGAACAGCTTGAGACCTTCACTCAAGGCAGGAATGAAACCAATTGTCTGAGGAATCAGAGAGACCTCTTGTCCAGAAGGAGGGGATGCCCCACAATGTCAAAAGCCTTGGTATGATCAACAAATATGACTTATGTGATCAGTCCCTGGTCTCTACCTGAGAAGAGGGAGTCAGTGAGCTGGAGGAGTGAGGTGGCAGTGGAGTGGGATTTCCTAAAACCAGACTGGTTAGGGGTGAAGAAGGATGAGGAGCAGTTAAAGAAGGAAGAGAGATGTTCAAGAACAAGGTGTCCCTATAACTTAGCTAGGGAGGCAAGGCAAGAGATTGGACAGAACTTACCAGGAGAAGAGGGAATGCCACCTTTAGTAAAAGGGATGACAGTAGCCTGTTTCCAGGCATCAGGGACAGTGGCAGAAGAAAAAGAGAGCTTTAGGAGTATGGTAATAGGCAGAGTAATGGCAGGAGCTAAGAAACGTAGCAGCTTATGAGCGATACCATCAGGGCTACCTTCCTTGTGAGTATTAAGGGTAAGCAGGGCCTTAAAAAAAAATAGAAACATAGAAGTTGAAGGCAGAAGGAGACCGCTAGGTCCATCTAGTTTGGCCATTTGTTTTAGACCTATTTTGACACTCTAGTTGCCCTTTGTAGTCAGGGCTCCCTTGTTTCTATCCCATGCATCTTGAATTCCCCACAGTGTAGACCCCACAACCTCTTGGGGCAGACTGTTCCAAGCATCCACTACTCTTTCTGTGAAGAAAAACTTCCTGGTGTTGGTAGAGAACCTCTCTCCTTGCAGCCTGATATTACGTCCCCTGGTCCTGGAGCTCTTCTTGGAGTGCAAAAGTTCCTGTGCCTGTACCTTGTTAATGCCTTTTATGTACTTAAATGTTTCAAACACGTCCCCTCTCTCTCTTTTCTGCTCCAGGAGTAATATTCAGTTCCCTAAGTCTTTCCTCATAGGACATGTACTGCAGATCCTGAATCATTTTTGTTGCCTTTCACTGTACTGCTTCCACCTGGTCAATGTCCTTCCTGAGGTGAGGCCTCCAGAATTGGACTCCGTATTCCAGGTGAGGCCTGACCAGTGATTTATACAGTGGTAGTACCACCTTTCTCTTCCTGCTCATGATTCCCATCTCAATGCAGCCCAGCATTCTGTTGGCCTTCATTGTTGCCTTCTCACACTGCTTACTAACCTTCAAGTCATCTGAGGTTATGATTCCCAGATCTCTTTTCTGGTTTGAGGCTGCCAGCCTTTCGCCTCCTAGGTAATACTCCTTTCTTGGATTTTTCTTTCCTATGTGTATAACCTTACACTTTTGGCATTAAATCTCAGCTGCAACACTCAAGACCATTCTTCTAGTTTCTTGTGGTCAGCTTCCATCTTGTTCACTCCTTCTGAGGTGTCCACCCTGCTATATATCTTGGTGTCATCTGCAAACAGACACACCTTCCCTTCCAGTCTATCAGTGATGTCTGCTATAAAAATATTGAAAAGCACAGCCCCTAACACTGAGTCCTGGGGCACCCCGCTGGTCACCCTGCCTTCCATCAATTGTATTTCATTAACCTGTACCCTCTGGGTTCTACCTTGTAACCAGTTTTGTACCCATCGTACTACTTCTGGACAAACCCCCGTGTGATCAAGCTTCTTTACCAGCCTTCTGTGTGGAACCGAGTTGAAGGCCTTACTAAAGTCTAGAAACAGAGGAAGGGGTCAAAGAAAAAAAAAAGAGAGGGGGTAGGCAGAGGGATGGAAGAGAAGGGAGAGTGCAAGAAAGGGACTAGAGGAAGAGCACAGGTGATGAAGTAGGAGTTTATGGAAGAGGCAAAAGAAGAAGGTGCAGAATTGAGGGAGTCACCAATCTTGAGAACAGGAGAAGGAGACTAGGTTAGATGGGAGATAAGGAATGGATAACCTTTCAGAACATGGAGGGTGAATAATATTATTCTAGAGTGTGGATGGAAAATACTCAGACTTTGCAAGTCTGATTGCTTTAGTACACACATTACGAAGGTGCGATAGTTGGCCAAAGCAGCCAGTAGCCAGTGATCTTGTAGGATTTACAGGTAGATCCCAAGTACAAAGGCAAGCTAACAACTCAGCACTATCCAGGGAAGAGCATAGCAACATACTCTGGTTTTCCTCATGGGTGCATTATGATTCCATGCAGTCATAAATTTAGGCTAAAAATATTGAAGGGCATAACTCTTATTATTGGCTGCAGAGATGGGGACCAATCATGTGCCCATAGGTTGGCTAGTAGGGAGGACAAGTCCAGTGTCTTCAAGGATCTGAAACAAATGAATTTAGGGGCCTTAGGACAATGCTACTTGAACACAGTAAACCATATGATAGTCATTGAGTGCATCAGGAAGGATACCTGCATCCAAAGTATGGATGAGAGGACCCAGTCTAGTAGAGAGTGATTTAAAGATTTGACATTTTGACATATAGGGTCAGAAATAAACTGAGTACATTGGAGGGATTTTACTCTTTGGAAAAATTTATTTGCAGTGGGGGAGAACCAATTTATTTAAAATTCACCAAGGATAAGCAGCTTCCTCTGAAAAAACTGGAACAGACAGAGGAAATGAGACAGGGGAAGAGGATTTATTAATATGCAATATTAAGCAATCATTAAAAGTACGTTACAGTAGTTCATCCAGGACAGATGTCAGATTTATTCATCGGTAATACTTTATATCTGATGTGCTTCCTTTCTTATGGAAAGGAACAACATTAGCTATTTTCCAATTCCTTGGGACATATCCCTCCTCTAATGATGTACAAAAAATTATTTTTATTGCTTCTAAAATATATGCCCCCATGATCTTCAAGAACTGAGCAGATACTTGGTCTGCTACAGGTGAGCTATGAGACTTTGGGTTCTTTATCCTTGTGCTGGTTGATTGTTTCAGAGACAGACATTATGCCTTTCATTGTCTCAGCAGTACAATTTGGAGTGATTGTTTCAGAGACAGACATTATGCCTTTCATTGTCTCAGCAGTACAATTTGGAGTTGAAAATACCAAACAAAAATATTTTTAAATACTTGTACCATATCGTGAGAGGAACTGAGGGTTTATTCATTAAATTGTAATGGTCCAACCGTTACTTAAGAGATTTTAAGTGAATTTATGCAACTAAAAAACTGTTTACTATTAGTCTTATTTGCACTCTCTGAAATTGTAAATTCCATGGGGCCGATTCTAGAAGGGCTGGCGCAAGTCTCACCAAAGGCGACTTGCCCCTTATGCTGTTGTGCCAGGGATCCTGCGCTTGATTCTGTATCAGGCAGGGTCCCCACATCTATATTCCATGACTTGTGCCAACTGTACCATAATGCCAATTGGAGGGCATACCTGAATGGTTGACCACAAGCCTGTGGCATGGTCACAGGAAGGGAGCAAGTGCCCTCCTGCCCCAATCTGTCAAAGCCCAGCAGGGCTATCGGACCTCCCCCACAAGCCCCAATCCACAGTACAATGTTGAAAAGCCCCACAGGTCTATCTGACCCCCCAGCCCATATCCTTAATAACAGATAATGCCCCCATAGGCTATCGGCACCCCCCTGTCCAGTGCCCGATCCCCTCACCCTGCAGGAGTAGTAAGTCAGGTACTAACAATAAAATAAAAAACATCCGGTAGTGTCCATTGACCCTTGTAGTCTAGTGGCCCTCACCTGGAGGTTCCAGACCATCCTGTCCCCCCCAACCTGTACCCAGCCAGCAACTGGCACAGCCCACCTCTCACCACCACAGCCAGCTGCCGACTGAGCTCTGCTGTGAGCGCGTACTGTAAATAGTATGCACTCAGTGAATGACAGCTGCTGTCATTCACTGAGCATGTACTATGGACAGTACACGCTCATATTGGAGCTCAGTCGGTGACTGGCCACAATGGTGAAGGTGGGTTGTTCCCGATCACTGGCTGGGTTCAGGTTGAGAGGCAGTGGTTTAGCACCTCTGAGTGAGGGAACCACTGCTCTGGGATCAATGGACTCTACCAAGTTTATTTTATTATTAGGACTTCTCTCTCCTCGCAGTGTGAGTGAGGTGCGGGGATCAGGTACTGGTTGGGGGTTCTGACAACCCTGTGGGGGCATTGTCCTTCATTAGGATAGGGGCTGAGGGGTTGATAGTACCCCTGCAGGGCTTTTTCAACATTTTATTGCGGATTGGGGCTTGTAAATCAGTTCTGCAGGGCTTTTCAACATTTTATTGGGGATCGGGGCATGGGGTGTTGGCTACATGAACTGGGGATGTGCTGGCAGCACATTGGGGCAACTTGGTCGTTGCAAGTATACTTATACCAGCTAATAGCTGGTGTAAATATACAGTACTTTGGCAGATGTCCTCTGGGGGTTGTTTTAGAATTCCAGTTTAGGGGATGTGGAAGCTGCCCTTCCAGAATAGGGTGCAACTGCTGCCATAAACCCCCTTGTGCCATGTTGCAGAGGGTTTATAGTGCAAATGGTGGTATAAGTTCACTTTGGCGCAAGCAGCCTGCATCATGTTGCAGGTTGCTTTGCAGAATCCCGCATGTCAAAACTGATGGTGCAAAGTGCTACTTGTGCCATTCTCATTGGTGCAAGTCACTTTTTGACATGCGTAACATTTTGAGAATCAGCCCCTATGTTTTTCTTTGCATTCCTTATAGCATTTTTTAATTTTTTAGAGAGAGTTTTATAAATGCTTCATACCTCTGAAGTGTTATATATCAAATATTTGTTGTATGCCTGTGACTTTATTAATAGAAGTCTAACTTTCCTGGTTACCCATTTGGGATGAATACCTCTACATTTCTATATTTTACTTTTGGAATTATTTTATTACTAATGTGTAGGATGTGATTCTTAAATATAAGCCATGAAATTTCAGTATTAAGCCCATTAAGAATATCATTCTATTTGACATCTATGGAATTTAGCATCAGATCAAAAATATTATTGCCTCTGGTCATATGGAACATATATTGGGTTAAATAAATTCTGCAGGATCAGGCATGTGATCCTGGTGGGTGCTACGATTTCATGTATTGTCTGCATTTAGCGTCTACCTTTTTCTTGGATTAATGTGATAACGGCGATCGCCAGTGGGCGATCACTATTAGAACAATGACATCACTGAAAAATATTTTGGTGGGGTAACCCCCAGCACACAGCAAAACAGCACCGGGGACTTGGGATTTTACATGTTGTGTGGAGGCTTCACCCCACCCCTGTGTAAGGATTCTCAACTCCAGGGTGGTGCATGCGGGGAGTGCAACTGTGGAACAAAAAATGTTGGGCTGGGCACAACAAAATGTACCTCGTCCAGACCCAAACCCAATGCCATTCACACCCCAGCCCTGAACCACCCACCACACCAAGGAAGCAGCTCAGCAGCTCACCATGGTGCCACCCTCTGCAATCCTCTCTTCCTCCCACCCCCACTTGGCGTGCTTGCCCCCTCACATGAGCATAGACATGTAGTGACAGGATGTCGCTATTTCGCTCACCTTCATCCAGTTGCCCACCTTCCCCAGTCGCCCCAATGGCAGGCACCGTGATTGAGTCTCCCTTTTGGTAGATGCCCTATTGCATTTGCCAAAGTCACGGGATATCCTTTTGCTTTATGACAACAAGCAAGAGCAGATATGCAACACACAGTTATCCCAGTTTCAGGTTAACATCGATAGTTACAAAGAAAAAGGGGAAATTAAATTTATTTATTCATTTATTTAGTTGTTTAGAACTGTTTCACTAGGAAATGCATACAGAGCCAAAACAACAGTTCATTTCAGGATGCATCCAGAGGAAGGGGGATGCAGGGCAGTAAAATACAATATATAAGTGAATTACATAGGCAGAAAGAAACAATCCATAATTACTGGTTAGGGTCAGTTACAATCCAAAACCCATATCTGAAATTCTCCCTTATGCACACTGCACTGCAGACAACTGTGTTAAGCAGAACTGCCTGGCTCTGGCACACAGTACCTAGCATGAGATACACCAGCTGTGAGCAAAATAAACTTTTATTTTCAATCCTCTTCTCTCCTACCTGCAAAATACATTTCTGTTAGCCAGTAATAATATCAAATATAACATAGACAACAGTTAAAACTTATTTTTGTTACACACATGTGGTGTGGGATACCTGAATAAACCAAGAGCAACAAACTGTTATCCATACATTATCCTCTATATTATAAATAAAACAATACATTATTTAAGAGAATTTAAGTTAAATAAATAATTGCATCAGTTCAGGTATGAAGGCAGAGAGTAAAACTACAGTAAGGGCCCAATTCATGAAGTGGACCAGGATATGTTCAATTTGAACATATTCCAGCTGTGATGCTCTGCACTCTGATGCCCATCTACACCCAGATGGCATCCACAGCCTCTGTCTCCTGTGTATCACAAGCACAAAGCTCCATGTGGGGGGCAGGGAGTGGACAGGTGGAGCTGCACTAGACACCAAGCATCCTTTTAAATTCCCAGGATGGTCTTCCAGCAGATTCCTGACTCCACACAAAGCGGGGGTCAGTGGGGTAGGACAGTCCTCCACAGACTGCTGTATCCCCATTAAATATGTGTACAGTATTCATTATGCAGTGATCGGTGCCCGTACAGCCCCTTGCACACTGTTGAGGATCTGAAGGCTGGTGGAAGGGGTTTGAGTCGGGCCACAAGGACTGAACTGTGGCTGTGTGGATGGAGCATGAACCTTCTAATGCAGCCCATAAGTTTGGACAACCATTACCCTCTCTGCAACCCCTCTTCAATGCAGAGTTTTGGTTTTGCATGGGTGCATATGTGCCCCTCAGCTTGCCCCCATTCTGACTGTCTGTGTAACCTCATGTGCGTCTCAGGATCAGTTGTGGAGGGGGCACATAACCTGTTTCACGGATGCCCAAGAGAGTCCCACAGGCACAAAACATACATAGAGGGGTGTTCTGTGGCTTTTTTCAGCACTCCTCATGTGCAGAAAGGCCACGAGTGGATTGGGCCCTTAGTATATAATTTAGGTAAAGATCTTGAAGAAATACATTTACAAAAATATGCAGATTAAATGCAGAAAATACATTAAATCTGTACTGAATCATGTATAAAGATTCTGAGTTTGTTTTTCAGACTTTTCTATGAGATGTCAATGGCTTTTAACTTAATCAAACCTCTCAGACCTCAGCAAACCTTAGGAAATCTGTCCATTCCTACCTGTGATTCCAGCTATGTGACATAAATACTGAAGATGTCAGTCATTAAGAATTCACAAGGTGTAAAACACTAGAGGAATTTCACAACTTTTTTGCCATTTTAGTGAACCTCCCCAATACAAGCCCAAATTCATATGAAAAAGCAGGTTTCACCTTTTTTCAGCACTAAAACATTAGCAGACTAAATCTTGTGTTATCAATAGTTCACAGAGTTTGTGTATGTGTATGTGTTTCTTCATTCCCACGTTATGCTATTTTAATATGCAGACTACTAGAAAGAAAATAAGATAACATATCATTATCCCAGTATAGGTTTAGGTTTCATATATTCTTTTAAAGTAAACATATTTCCTTAGGTTGCTGCACTGCTACTTGCTGATTTTCTTACTCACCTTAACTAAAATAAATACTGCACATTTTCAAACAATGGCATTATTATAAATACACTGTATGCCCCTACAGAACCACTGCAATTTCTACAGGAATAATTTCCTCTTCTTTTGTATGCATAAAGCTGATTAGGGCACCAGGAAGACTTTATTTAAAAAAAAGAAGATACATAGACGGGACTTAAATTTAGTGATTTAAAACAAAGCCTTCAGATTGCTCAGAAAAGGCTACATTTTATCTCTCCTGGGGGCACTTGCAAAGCAATTTTGCAGCAATTATGTCTTTTCTCTTCAATATATGATGTAATTTCCTGCTCACTGCTCATCAGGTGGTGACTGTTTATCTTCTGAGATAAAGAGCGCCATGATATCAAGAAACCTGAGGAGAGAATATCAAGCTACATTGTTGCCATAGAAATGGCACAACCTAATGTAAATGTCTATTGTGCAAGTATATACATACAAAAAACCCAAACCTCTCACCTTGTACAAGATTGCCACGCTGGATGAGTGCCAAACCAACCTTTCCATTTGAGGTTTTAATTAGAACCTGGTAAGGCTTTGATTGCCTGCATAGCTAGAAACAAGAATGACAGATGTGTGTGTGTGGGGGGCTGGTGGTTTAATAAATGGATTACAGTATATTGCAAGTACAGTACTCTGTCTCACAGAGTCCAAATGTTAGAGAACTGAACTCAGTCAGTGAAATATGTACTGGAGGTGTTTTTTGTTCCTTTGCGTTTAGCGTTTTATGGGCACATTTTTTTCTGCAGTTAATTCTTTTTATTAGAGCTCTGAAAAAGACAAAGGTCAAAAATACAATATTATAGACAGTGACAGTATTTCAGTTTTCAGAAAATATAGGCTTATACACTGGAACAATTTTTCAACAATTGTTATTCACTATTAACAGCATAGCAGACTTTCATCACATTAACCTCAGCCTGCAATGGCCCTCATTCCTGAAACCCTCTACTGAGGAACTAGGGTGTGGAGGATCTGGGATTCTTTTTTTTTTTTTTTTATTGGACATATTTTATGAAATACCTGTGTGCCCCCCCCCCCCACCACCAAAATGGTAGGCAGAGGAATACAGGACTAGGGGTACATTACAATCCACCTGGACACTTGCCCTTACAATATAGAGAATTATGAATATTGTTCACAAGGTTTAAGAGCAAATGTGGCATCTGATGGGCTTAGTATTACTAAAATTTAGGAGTGTAGATTGTACAACAAGAGTCCTGGGAGGGAATATAATGGATTAGGGTATCCATAACCATGACTTAAGCTTGCTACAGCTGATTAAGATCTTGGATCTAGGATCAAAAGAGGGCCTTTGCTATCCCATGAGCTGGGGGTCAGTGACCCTCCATTTCAAACTTTGGACCCTCCAGGTTTTATAAGGGGAACCCTTGGGACTCTTCTAACTAGACGCTTTTCAAAGTTTTAGGTTGGCAGGAGCAACTACAGGAAGCCCTCTGCTGTTTCTACAAAAAAGAAAATCTCTTGTAGCAGTCGCCTTTTGACAAGCTTCGTTGTGAACTCTCACAGTAGTCTTGTGCATAATAATGTGGCCGTCTGTTGAGAAAGTGAAGCAAGCAGGAACCAGATCTGAGTGGGAGCCCTAGAGTGTCTCAATAGTTCTTCTAGCAAATTTCTGGGTTCTGGTCCCACACTGCAGACTTCTTGGGCTCATACCCAATGCTGACATGGACATGCATTATTAGGGGTGAGACCCTGTTCATAACAGGTACAGTCCTTTAGCACTGACAGTAAATGAGGCCCATCTCTTCTGCTGGTCCAGATAATGATAAAAAAAATCCCATGGTACTACTCGAAAAGAGTAATGGGTTACTCCAGTGTCTGAAGCAACATTTCCTCTATTAATAAAGCAAGTTGTAGTGTATGACTCTGTGTGGGATGTTTTATTGCACATGAACTGCTATACTGTTTGTCTGCCCACAGTTCCTACAATATCAGTACATCACCCATTGTGTTGTAAAGTAGTTTTAGATGCTAAGCTTAAAGGGGAACAGTCAGCACTAAGAGCCCCACACCTATGTGAACTTTGAAAGCAGCAAAACCTTTTTTTTCACTTACTATTTATTACAGTGTGGTAGATTGAATCAGGCTGATTCTGTTCACTATCAAGCTAACATTTTATATAACTACAAATGCCAGAATACCCAGCAGCTAATATCAGAGCAGGGCTGTTGCAGTGGAAGATTCAATAGCCTGCAGTGTGCTTGAGAGATTTTATAACTAGGCTTTCTTAAATACTGAAAAGCCACTGGGTGTTGGGATTGAAGGGCTGTGCATTTCTGTTTGTGACTGAAATTTGAAGCAACAGGAACTGGTGGGCCTGTGACATCATACGGTACCTGATGTCTGCATACACACACTGTTAGTGGGACTGGACACACACTGGATTGTATGTGTTTGTGAGACTTGGGAACTTTATTGGTGGGGTTGAAATTGGGTTTGTAAATAACTGCAGTCAGTATAGAGAGAGACTGTATTCAAGGGGGAAGGGACTGAGAAAAGGAGTGTGTGCCATTATAAGCAGAGAGGGACAAACAGGGTGACCATATTCCAGCATGGCAGGCTTCTTTGGAAGGATTGTAGGCTGCACAGGCTGTGGGATGGCAATAATTCTCAACTGGGCTTGGAGAGAGGGAGGCTGCCCACTCTGTAGACAACTATCTTGTATCAGGAGTGAAGTATATTGGTTAAGGATTAAGCCGGGGGAGTTGGGGGGGTGTCCAAGGATAAGGGGTGTGGATATGGGCAGCAGAAGGGTGGAGCTGAGGGGAGGCTGGGGCAACGCTCAGAAATTACAGGACATTATGTTACAGCAAGCAGGAGGGGGGGCTATTAGGGACAGAGGACCCTTAGATAGGGATGTTGATGCTCAGGGGAAAGCGTACGGGGTAAACATTCCGAATATAAAGAGAGTGGAGGGGGAAGAGTCAGGAGGGGCTGTTGTGGGGAAGCATAGAAGAACAGACATTGAGAAGGGAGGGGCTGTTGTGGGGAAGCCTAAAAGAGCAGACTGTGGGAAGGGAGCTCCTAAGGAGAACAGAGCAAGAGGGGAAGAAGAGGGGCAGTTTAGAGGGGCAGTCGGGGAAACTCGGGTTACTTGATGGAGGCTGGCATAGAGTGTTACAATACATTTGAGCTACTAAGTAACCTGAGGGGGGGAGAAAGGGGTTGGTGGAAATGAGGAAACTGATACAGTGGCCAGGGGGAGGGAGCCAGATACCCATAGGGCATCACAGACCAGCAATGGAAAGGATAGAAATAGTCCCAGAGGGAGAAGGGGAAACATAATTGTTAAGCAGATGGGGGAGATGCGACATATTGCAGACATGAGGGAGAAGAGCACAACTGGAGAGAAACTGGGAGACAAGGAGGCGGGGGAGGAGCCCCCCTTCAGCGGCGGGTCTGTACCAAGGATGGGGCCCTAGGTAAAGGGGACCCACAGAGGGCCTCTGGAGGTAGGGGTACTATTACAAGGGGGGAGGATGGTGGTGTGGGGGAAGAGGAAGCCATCAGGGCCAGGATAAATGGTTCTGATAAGACAGGGTTAAAGGGGACACCTATTCGGGGGTCTGAGTTAAGTGGGCAAAATAACAAGGGAGGCAGAAAGAGGAGGGTGACAATGGGGTCTCTAATAAGGCAGGAAGACTTCCATGGAATTGAGATCATGAATAAAGGGGGATGGGGGTTGAGAGTGCATAGTGGAGGTAACCATAAGGATGATGGCGGTGTTAAGGTTCTGTTATTGGGAGACTACGAAGTGGGGTATCCAGTGGGAGGGACAGGGGGTGGATGCCATAGCCAGGGAAGGTAGTGAGTATCTCTGGGCTGACAGTGCACAGAGCAAAGTTCATGGTGTCACGAACTGGTTAGGGATCGTGGAAGACGGATTCTGGTACCTTTGGGAACTAACGATCTAGAGGAAATAGCTTTGGAAATCCAAGCAAGGTTCCAAGAACTGCCAGAGTCTGTCGGGATAATGGATGCAACATTCCTTTTCAGAGATGTTGCCAGTACCAAAACCTCCAGTGGAGAAAAGAAGATCACAGAGGTTAATGACTAGCTCAGGAAGTGGGGTGAAGAGGGTGGGTTGGGGGTGTTGGGGAACTGGAAAGGAGTTATGAGGATAAGGGACTATATGCCAAGGACAGGCTTCATCTTGCCCCATTAGGGAAGGAAGTCCTAAAGAGGGATGGCTGACTACATTCAAGAAAGGTGGGGTTTAAACTTGTGAGGGGAGGGATAAGGGGAGGGCTGACCAAGCCCTCTCTCGGATGAGGAGTAGCCTTCAAACCCAAGGGAGGAGGGGAAACAGACTGGGGTGGAGGTTTCAGGAGGAGCAGAGGGAGGATGGAAGTATAAGGAACCTGGGTGGGGTTCAACAAAGGAGATCAGGGATAAGGGGTGGGGGTGGTGTCAGGTAAATGCCTGGAGCTTGGGAAACAAGTTGCCAGAGTTCCAGGCCATGCTGGGGGGGTGGATGGTGGCGGTCACAGAAATGTGGGCAAACAAAACCATGACTGGGACCTAAACATGTGGGGCACACTATGCTTAGGAAGGATAGAAAGGAGGGCAGAGGGGGTGGGTGGCTATGTTCATTAGAGATAACAGAAATTGCTAGGGTAGAAGAGGCAGAGGGAAACTTGGAGGCCTTATGGGTCACCTTACGAACCCCAGCAGGAGGTAAGGTCAAGCTTGGTGTAGTATATGGGCCCTCCGGGATGGGTGATGTTCTGGAGGATGGTTTGCTGGACAACATCATTGCCCAGTGGGGCCAAAGGGGAAGGACTGGTGTTGATGGGGACCTTAATATGCCAGGTACACACTGGGGAACCATGTCCTCTAAGGTGGCCAAGGAGCAGAGGCTGCTGGACAGCTTCCAGGATGTGTTCTTAACACAGCTTGTGATGGAGCCCACAAGGGAGGGGCATGTCTTGGATGTGGTTCTGGAAGATGGGGATCTGGTAAGGGACCTGGTTGTAGAGGATCCACTGACTGGGAGCGACCACACTACTATCTGGTTTCAAATAAGCGTGCGGGGAGGGGGGGAGATCTAGGACACTGGCAGTGGACTTCAGTGGGGCAGACTTTGTGGGCATGGGAAATATTCTCAAGGATCACTTGAGGGATTACATCAATGACAAATGTGGAAAGAGATGGGAGGTCATAAAACGGGGACTTCCATGAGGCAGTCAGGACCTGCGCTAAGGTGAAGGTAAGGGAGCAAGGTCACATAAACCATGCTGGTGGTCCAGTGAGGTTCAGGTAGCAGTCAGAGGAAAGAAGGCAGCCTACAAAATATAAAACAAGAGGGATAGGGATAAGAAATGTACCATCTTGCATCTAAAAGTCACCGGATGGTGAGGGGCAAAGTCCAGTAAACAGCAACGGCTGGCACAGGGGTTACATGGAGGGAAAAGGGTTCTTCTGGTACATTGGGAGTGGAGAAAACTAAGGTCCATCTCAGCAGATTGAGATCAGAAGGAGAGTGGGTGAAAGAGGAGGGGACCAGGCAGAGTATTAAACGAGTACTTCGCCTCTCTGTTCACTAGGGAGGTGGATGGGATCTCTACAAAGCAAGGCATGATGGGGATAGAAGCGGCAGTGAGTGGGATCAGGGGAGCAACAGAAATGGAGCAAGAGGGAGGGAGAGGTACTCCAGGGGTGTCACATCAGGATAAGAATAAAAAGGCCAGTAAGGTGGAGGGGACAGATGATGCTATCTCCACTGAAAGGATGTGGTTAGCCCTCAAGGCCCTAAAGAAAGACAAATCTCCTGGGCCGGATGGCATTCATCTGAGAGTACTACGGGAATTGGCGGACATACTGGCTGCACCCCTGGCGGAGCTCTTCAACAGGTAACTTGAGACAGGGAGGGTACCTAGGGATTGGCGAGAGGCACATGTGGTGCCATTCCATAAAGGGGGGGTTGAGGGAAGTATCAGGTAACTATAGACCCATCAGTTTGACCTCGGTGGTGGGAAAATTAATTGAAAGTATACTAAAGGAATGATTGGGGTGTACTTGGAGGAGGTGGGAGGTCTGGATAGTCGGCAACATGGGTTTGTGCCAGGTAGATCATGTCAAACCAATCTTGTGGAGTTCTACGAATAGGTAACATCAGAACTGGACAGGGGAAAGTCTGTGGATGTATTATTCTTGGACTTTTGCAAGGTGTTTGACTCTGCCCCCATAATGGTCTGGTGGAGAAACTGATGGCATTGGGAGTAGGACCTTTGAAGGTCAGATGGATTGAAAACTGGCTAGCTGGATGCACCCAGCGAGTAGTGGTGGTGGGGAGCTCTCGAACCCTAGAGAGGTCAGTAGTAGGGTACTGCAGGGCTCGGTCCTGGGTCCGATCCTGTTTAATGCATACATATCGGACATCAGGGAGGGTATAGGGTGTGAAATGAGTTTCTTCGCTGATGACTCCAAGATGGGAGCAGTAGTTGAGGGGGAAGAGGGGAAGTTGGCCCTGCAAGGGGACCTGGACACCCTGGAAAGCTGGGCTCACAGATGGAAATTAAATTTCAATATCACCAAGTGCAAGGTGTTACATCTTGGGCGGGGAAACCCTAAACACAGGTAAACCCTGGGATGGGAGGCGCTGGAGGCGTCAACAGGGCAAAAAGACCTAGGGGTCATGGTGGATGCATGTATGAATAACTCTGAGCAGTGCAGGAGAGCAGCAAGCAAGGCAAACAGGATGTTGGGATGCATTGTAAGGGGGATCAACTCTAGGAGCAGGGAAGTGATTCTGCCGCTGTACAATGGACTGGTTAGACCACACCTTGAGTACTATGTACAGTACGGGAGACCACACTTGAAGAGGGACATACAGCTCCTGGAGAGGGTACAGAGGATGGCAACTAAGATAATACGAGGACTAGGGGATTTGACGATGAGGACAGACTTGAGGAGCTCTGCCTGTTTTCATTGGAGAGAGGAGAGACAGGGACATGGTTGAGGTCTCAAGTACCTCAAGGGAATAAATAGGGTAAACATGAAGGGGATCTTTAGACTAAAGCAGGGAGGTATCACCAGAGGGCATGGTTTGAAGTTGGAAGGTGGAAGGGTGAGGGGGGAAAGAGGAGGAGGTTTTTCACTGAGAGGGTGGTGGACCCTTGGAATGCACTGCCTGGAGAGCTGGTTCAGACATCCACAGTGGAGGGCTTCAAGAGAGGGTGGGACAGACACAGAAAGTGGAAGTATCAGATGATGGCCTGGCCCAGGGGTGTGGGGATGGATGATAGGGGGTTTCTAGACACAGGGGGGCCTCGGCGCAACTAGGGATCTGAGGTTCGAGCAGACTCGATAGACCGTAAGGCCTAATCTGCTGTAAATTAGTATGTTAGCATGTTAGATCAGATGTTTCTCAGTCTCACTCTTCTCCCAGGGCTAAGTACAGCCATCTGTAATTGTATTTATCCCCGGGAGAACAGCAGGACCAGCAAACATAGGAACAGAGCTTATAACAACTCTAACATGTACTGCAGGGCATTGAATCTCCCTTTGTTGCAGCCCTGATTTAATGTCAACTGCAGGAATTCTGGGAATTGTAGTTACAGAAAATGTCGTCTTGGAAGTCAACATAGTTTGATACAATCTAATATTACTGCAATAAACAATATGTAAAAAAATGTTGTTGCACACAAAGTACAAATTGGGACCAGCCCCACACTTGGGTGTGGGTTTCTTAGTGCTGACTGTTCACCTTTAATACACTGCATGGGCAGATGCCCATGATCTCAGCAACACTAGCGGAGGCTCTGTGGCATGGTTTCCTAACCTCTGAAGCAAAACGTCTCCAATTCCACAGTAGAAGTTGTTCACTTCTGTGGCAGGTCTCTTTTCAGTCATGGCTATAAGGGCATTAGATGTCAGTGATGACATCATTAATTTATTTTGTTTTTGTTTGAAATTACTCCAACTGGATAACCCAATGAAATGCAGCATCTCATTTTCATTGGGGTCCTTGGGAATATAGCAGCTGTCAAAAGGTTAATATAGTCCTGCAGGAATCATTACTTACTGGGTAATCAAAGCAAACTAATAAAGTGGGATCACAGCAAACAAGGAGCACAAGCACTGTTATGCAACATGATCATGGTCAGAGGGATGGGGATTCTGGACTAAAACAAATTACTACACTTGATTATCAGTTGACATTCCATGTAAAATATCAGTTTCTAGTTCCGTGGTCCTGCAAAATGATTAGTAGCAAGGCCTGCGTAGTAGCTGCTACTGCAAGTTACAATGTGACTCAGATAATATCAAGTCATAAAACAAATCTAGCTCACTTTAAGAAGGCCATGTTGATCACCTCTGCACCCCTCGTGCATTTCTAACATTTTTCTGTTGCCCATCAACCATCTCACTTTTTTCTCCTCCCACAAACTTATCTCCCTGCCTCTTAGAACTCCTATGCCTCTTCTACTGTCTAATTTATTTTTATAATTTTGTGATTGTCATTTATTACCACATTTGCATGTCTTATGTATTTGTTTCATGTATTTAGAAATTGTTAACTAGGAGATGCACACTGATGCCGGGCTCATTTCCATGTTCGTACAGGTGGGGAGTGAATACAAAGTGAACGAAAAGGTACAACAACATTATGGTGAAAAACAACCATAGCAAGGCTGCTTAACGTTTTTGGAACTGCATTAGAAAATACAAGGTGGCAGCACACAACAGCAATTGCAACTGTGAAGAACTAAGGTTTGTAGTTAACCCAAGGATGGTTGTGCATGTGGAATTTAGGCATGGATTAGAGCTAGTGGAGGTTGGAGGCAGGAATCTGTCACCCCTACTAAATCAGTATTGTTACTAGTGCTAGATATTAAGTGCTTGGCACTTTCTGCTGAAGTGTCCCCAGGAGATACATTACACACCATTGGTGTAAGAATACATACACCATGTATGCCATGGCTTACAAGCTTATTGGATGGGGGGCAACATTTTGGACCCTGATCATTTATTTTAGTTACCTCTACTGTGTGATATCAACACCGACTGGTGTTATAACATGATTGATGTGCTAAGTTTGAATTAAACATAATGTAAAATTCATAAAATTAAGTAATATGGGGTGCACAAGGGGTCTGGTTAAAATATATGGGTATGTCTAAAATGGAGGGGCCGCAAAAAGGCACCCACAGACTCTGGATTACATATGTCATTTTCCTAGCGGCACTACTGTAACACACTGCATTGATTGTTATTTTACTTATCTTTGAAATGCAACTTCATATAACAAATGCAGCATGGAAATATCTAGCAAGTCCAAAAGTACTGTGACAACATGATTATTTGTTATGACGTGCCAGCTCACTTTTTCAGCCACCTCCTCATTATGATAATGTTTGTGTGGCACAATCAAATACTTTACTTTTGGACTTTTTAGATATGTTCCCTCTGCATTTGCTATATGTAGTTGATTTCAAACTATGAGAAAATAAAACAAATCCTATAATTAAGTAATGAGTGCAGTGCGTTTGTGTGCCTCCTTTTTGACCGTAGATGCTGGTGAAAGATGAGGGCATGCACCTGTAAAATAAAATGCAGAAACATAGACAATGATGGCAGAAAATGATCACTGCACTGGTCCATTCAGTCTGCCCAGTTCTGGGACCTGTTGACCATACAGGGCTCTAAGATGCACACAAGTCTTCGCTCCTAAGGGAAGAATACGTACTGTTGAATGTCCCCCATGACCCCCTTGGAAACAAGGTTTATCACCTAAATGATGTAATCCTGGGGTGTGTAAATCTTAAAATGGCATAGTAACATATAGAGAATAATGGATTAGGTGCTGTACATCATGAGTTATTTTTACACACTTGAGTTGTGTAATATCACACAAACCATGAGTGCAAAGCATTCATGATGGTATTAGACACTGAGGGTGATTGAAAAATGAATAATGTAACACCCCATTCTTTATTTTACATAAGTGCTGGTTGGTTTAGTTCTGTGTGCTAAAAATGGCCATTTTCTATTTCTGCAGCATTTTGTTTCTTTGAGCATGAGATGAGGGTGGCTGTCACTTTCACTTTGACTGGCTGACATCTATGCTTTAACACCAGGCTCCTTTCCATAATAATTGGCTGGTTATTTTGGTGTTAGAAAGTGGTGTCAGTCTAGCCAGCATGGTGGTGCAGATGGTTGAAGCACTTGGATGCCTTACCTCATGCTACGCTGGTGACCCTGGTTCAGGGACGACCTCGGGTCATTGGGATGCCAGAATGGGGGGAGGGTGGAGCAGGATTGAGCATGCCAGTAGGTAGCTCTACTCTCCTGATGGTGGTGAGGGTGGGTTGGCACCCTCCCATAGTTCCGCTCACACCAGATGGTGGCCCGGTGGGTAGTGTAGGCACAGACAGGGCAGCAAAGTATTGGGAGGTGGAAGGGGCTGAGCTGGCACCATCGGGTGCAAAGTGTGCCTCCACACACTTACATGGCTGTGTGCCAGGGCCTCATGGGAGGGGAGCTTAGGGGAGAAAATCAGTAAAATACATATGTGTCCTCATTGCCACTTGGTGGGAAGAGGCGACGGGGACCAAAAATGTAACTAAAAAAAAAAAAGAAATTTGTGTCAGTCCAGTCAATAAATGGGCTCACCAGTAATTTTATATAGAATAATAAACAAGGAACTGTGCACAACAAGGATGTGTTTCCATAAAGGGGTTCTGAAGACACTATAGACCTTGAGAGCAAAGCTCAAGAGGTCGCATGTGCCTTCAGAACACTGAGCTGGAAACAGATGCTGAAGTGGGGCATAGTTGCCTATTTTATTTTTGTAGTATATAGCTGTAGGTATTCAGGATCATGCAGGCACTAAAGTGACCTTTGGATACACTTTACTTAAACTAAAACACAGTTTTACATTCAAACTGAATTAGGGAACGCAGCAATGACTAAAGATGCTGTTCTCTTACATTGCTTTATTGTACCGTACTACAAAAAAATGTTTTTTGAGTTTTGAACTGTATTACAATATTTTGACCTTTAAACTGTATTACAAAAACTTTAATATAATATGGCCTAACCATATACTGTAGTTTTGTGTTGATGGAAGGGACATAGCATCGATCTTGCCTTCCCCTCCTGCTGCATGACAGTGACTATACCACATTTAAATATGGGAAAACATCCATGACCAGAATGTTGCCCCAACTCATGCTGAGTAACCCCAAAGCCCATTAAATATAGCCTTAATAACTAAAACTGATGCTGGTTAGTCCAACACCTTTTTTCAAAGTGGGTTTCTGTGTCAGTCCTGTTAGTATGAGAATGGCTCAAGGTCATACAGTAAGTGGCCCTGGTGGGATTTGAAAAAGGATTTCATGGCTCACAGCTCAGTGCCCTAACCATTAGCTTACACTGTTGTGTAGTTGTTCAGCAGACAGATCTTCCCTGGTCTACCCCAAGTGGCCCTGCAGTAACAAACCTTTGACCTATTTCTTTAAATCAAGTTCAGATGCAACCAGACCCCAGACAGCAGGAGACGTTCAGATGTAGCTGGGCATACATCACAAAATATGAAATTAGCCACAGCTGATTTTAGCTAGAACCTGCGGTGATCCAACACAGGGGAAAAAATGCTTCCCAGAAGTCATGTCAAAGAAGCCTGTCATCTGAACCTGGTGATTTCTTTATTAATGCAGCACATGGTTTTGTCAGAACAGCTGTTTCAAGGAGTTTGTTTCTAATCAAAATGCTGAAAAGGCTGTATTATCGGAAAATTTATAGATTTTTAGACAGGTATGTTCCACACAATTTCAGGTTGAAATTTATTGCTACAAAAGCCTCTCAGATACCCTGAGGTTGCACTTTTTTCCCCTCAGCCACTCAGTGCAGAATGTTCTTGCCAAAACCGTTCAAGAAACCAGCAGTTCATATGATTCACACTTAGACAAATCTTCCTAGACATGATCTCAGATGTTTAGTTCACCTAGCAACAAGAGAGCATGTTGAAAAGATCTGTCAAGGTGTAAAAAGAAATCAGTTCTCCAAGGATCTATCAAAAATGGTCGCTTTTCACTAGAAAGGGTTTATAGGCACCAAACAGTTTGTTAGGCATTGGCACCAGAGTTTGGAGACTTTTCTCATGGCCATGACTATTTTCTGGCTGAAAGGTTACCAGGCAGTTGTCAGCAAGCATACTGCTTCTGTTGTGTTGTGCAGCTTCTTTTCTTCATATGCAACAAATGGACTGTTTTGCCACACATTAGTTCCAGCTGGTAGCAATGAAGTAATAGTCAGCAGTTAACTGTAAATGAATCCAATCCAATAATTCTGGGAGCTTCATATCATAGAAAAGCAGAAAAGTATTTTTGATAAACTTGCAAAAAGATGACAAAGGCACTTTCTTACTCTATTATTTTTATGTTTAAAATTGCTTGGCCAATTTAAATATTTTCTTTCTTACAGGCAACTGCCTTCCTTCCCTACCTATGTAAATCCTTTTTATGGCTGTGGGCGGGCCAGCAGCCATCTTACCTAGTAGCTGGAAAAATGGAGTATCGTGGAAAACATATTTTGGAGTTTCCAATGTATCCTTCCACACCTATAAATCACTATGCCAATTGAAATAACATACTCCCTTCTTTCTGATGAGAATGTTGGAGACATAACTCCAAGCTGCTTATCAGATGGCCATTAGGAAACTGAAACAGCTTGTTAAATATTGGGTGCCTACTAAACTGGAGATTTGATAACCCTCTTTGAAATGCAATAACCTGCACATTTAAATACTTAGCATTTAAACATTTGCTTGCTACAAGCTTCAGTTGGGCAGGTATTGTCTTTCAAGAAAAATTCATTCCTCATAAATGTCACCCTTTCCCTGTAAACCTAAAAAGAGTTACAGTTATTTTAACCTCTTAAGACACTGTAGTATATGGTTGCCTCTTATTGTGCCCAGAAATCAGAGGGTCCCAGAAATTTGTTGTAGGGCAGTTCAAAGGTCAAAAAAGCTGTTGTACTATCATTCTGATGTCACATCGATAGTACAACAGCTTTTAACTTACCTGCCATCAGATTAGCTGACACAGTGGAGCGTCCCAGAAAACAATGCAAACATGGTGATAGGATTTAGCAAGAGCCTGCCAATGGACTCTCCGGGTCGCGAGAGCTAAGCGGCACCACCAATTTTTCAGAAGTCAGGACTTCAATTGCCACACACATCTCTGTGTGGCAATTCGTTTTTTCCCAAAATTTAAAAACAAACATTGTGACCACAGATGAGCGAAGTTAGAGAGTGTGCGAGTGGCACCACAGGGAGTGGGAGCAGTAGCACACAGCAAGGTAAAGGATCTCAAAGAAGTAAAAAACTATATACTATATAAAACAGTGGATGGGAGACCATCCACAACAAAGGCTGTATTTTCATCTCAGGAGTTGATGACATCAAAGACCTCTCGAGCTTCGCTCTCGAGGTCTCTATGATGTCATCAACCCCTTGATGCAAATACAGCCTTGTTGTGGATGGTCTCCCATCCGCTATTCTATATATAGTGTATAGTGGAATGCTGTTAAGCATGGAATTCCATCCCTGAATATGCTTGTTCTGCTGCAGTAATGACATCATTATAGTTGTTCTGCTGCAGTAGTGATGTCACTACTGCAGCAGAACAAGCTGAAATGCTGCCACATAGTTGCTTTCCTCTATCCAATTATGTGGTAGAACAGCATTCTAGAACCTCTAGAGACTTCACAAGGCAGTGTCATTGTGATAGAGAAAAAAAAAAACACAGTGCCCACATTTCATATAATACTATACACTATAAAAATACAGGATGATCAACTTTATGCATAACCAGTGGGTTCTGTCACCTCGGGGTTCTGATTCCCATGGACCTCTCAAGCTTCACTCTCGAGGACGGGGAATCAGAATTCCTCTAGCAGAACACACTGGTTGTGTATAGTTGCCCATCCAGTATTATCTATATCAGATAAGCACTGTCTCAGACATATGCAAGGTCTTCCGTGAACTATCCAGGCAAAATATATAGCAATCAGCAGACCTTTTACTATGGTTTTGGAAAAAAATATATATTGAGCTATACACACACACACACACACACACACACACACTATACACACCATCCGCATGGCCACAACATTCAAAATAAATACTGCAATCTAATATGTTATAAAACAATAAAGAAACGGTTTATTTATGTCTGTGAACACAGTGAAGTTCAGTTCATGGTATATTTCCTTTAAATAGTTGTTACCCTACATTTTGTATCTTGGATAGCGTAGGGGAGATGCTACATCTCATTGTCATAGGGATCTTCATTTGCACATTTTTGCACATTTACTCAGGATGTACCAGATTAGATCTTGTTTTCAGTGGGGTCATGATTTTATCATTTTTATAATGTATTTATTCAAGGTAGACTAGTCCAGATGTAAAATATTGTTTTCAGTGTGTTCTGATTTTACGCAATGTAGCATAATATTGTGTAGCTCTAGAGTCCCACTGAAAATGAAATGCCATTTCTTCTCTGAACTCTCCAGCCTAAATATACAGAAATCAGCAGGTATATTCTAGGAAAACACATTCTTAAAAATGTGTGAAAAGGAGACCACATTGAAACTGCCTCTCAGCAGACCTGCATTGTGCAAATTCATTAGAAATTATTGGAAAAGCACCCCTAAAGCTCTCCACATCCATTTTGGCTCTGACCAGAGTTTGTTCGCTGTGTTTCAGCTGTTCACCCTAAAGGGAACATTATGTCTGATGACTTATTTCTTCCTTTCAGAGGTGCATTGTTTTCTCCTTCGAGATGACTTACTTTCCCTCTGACTGGGAAACCACCAGTGCAGTGCACATCCATAAAGGTTGTAACTTGCAGAACCTAAAGAACTTTAGGTTAATTATTCTCCTGCTGGAAGTCTCTAAAGTACTTAAATGTGTACCACACAAATTTTGTTAAATTCCTGACGTTTTTGCGCTGAGACGAATATCTGTCAGGATTTAGAATGGGTCAGAGTACTGTCTCCATTGTAATCCAGGTTCTGGATGACATTAGTTGGGTCATAGATTCCAAGGATCCTGGAATTCTGTGGTTCCACAGCCACAAACTTGTCTGCAGAATTTACATCATGCCACAGAATATATTTAGTGCAGTGCAATTTCATGCGCTTGGTGATTTTGCAATCAATTACATAGGTTTTCCATAGTGTCTGGGTCCCGTCCCTCCTTGTTTATCCCGAAACCCCTCCTCTATGTTCTACATGTGATGTCATTGATGATGTCACATAATAGTTCAACTGGTTGTAGGATTACATTCTGCCACATAGATTAAAAATGTATGCAACATGAATGAGTAAATGCTGCCACAGAAGCCTAAAGGTCTGCCTCAGAAATCAGGACTGAAGTCCCAGTAGTAGGGGCCCTGCCATAGATAGAGGTATCTACATGGCAGGTATTCACAGGATTTAGAATGGGTCACAGTAATGCCTCCATGTGACCATGGTTCTTGCTTTTAATGCCTTTAATGATTCAATGATTTTTTTTTATTTATTTATTGAAAGTATCGGAATTACAAACCTTTGTGTCAGAGACTCCTTTACAAAGGCTCCACATCAGAGAAGTGCAAGACAATTAAGGGTACATGCATACAATAAGGAGGATCCAAATAATACAGTGTATTGACAAACAATAACTTATTGACACAAACAGTGAGACAGTCGGTACAGATTAAACAAATAGTTCATTCTACACAAGTATTTAGGTAAAATCAGGTCATGCAAGACCTGGTACAAAACATTCAGAACTATAGTATTCAGCAATACGCTGAATTTAAGGGTAGAGGAGGCGTGTGGGTAGGTGAGGGATGCAGGGAGAGATGGTTGGGACTGTGCAGTCAGAGGAACCTTCTGTTTATGAAGCCCCACTAGCCACCCTTTGAGCCTGTTATGGACCAGCGCACAATATGAAAAATGCAGCCAGAGAATGGTTTCCACACAAGACAAATAGAGAAAGCAGTGGGACTTCAGCTTATGTTACCATATTCAAATTGAGTGTGAAGGAGAGCTACTCGCCAATCTAACCAGCCACAAAACAATTTTAACTTAGCTGTGGCTATGACTACTATGAGTTCAAACAACATGCTGAATATTTCTGAAACAAAGCTTAAGCCGCACTGAATGCAAACTTCCAAGCAATTCAAACGCCAGAGGATATCACCGATGTAAGCTCGCCTGTCGATTTGGAACCTGCAGCTGCTGTTCCATCCCAGAGGGGAGATGAAGCCACAGATACACAGCTGAAATCTGCTGCAGTAGGTAATCTTCTCTTGGGGTAGTCAAACTTTTATTTGATGGATTCTGTCCCTTCTTCTGTCAAGTGGAATTGAGTCCCTATAAAGTTGAGTTGGCAACTCCTCTCACTGTTACACAAAGTGCTCCCATTCAAAATGTTTCTTCTGTGCAATCAGGAGTTTCTTCAAGTAATGAAATAATACAAGCGGGCACAATATCATGCTGCTCCCCAGATATATTTAAAAACCTGAATCATGACTGAGTACAACCTGTCAAGCAAAACCAAACTGAATCGACTGCTACATCCCTTTCAACTAGCCCTATGACCAATACATTGATTTCTTTGCATAATTCTAAATCTTCTGTGAAATCAGGTGGGAAAGAACATCACTCTACACTAATAAACCAACAATGAAATGCTGCTCTGGTAAGTGTCCCTTCACTTACTAACTTAACAAGTGTGACTGTTAATTCTGAATCTGTTTCTGCACCCATCACTTTAAATAAGAAATATGACAATTCTGAGAAGCAGCTGTTGTAATTTATCTCAGGTTTACCTGCCATGATCTCTCCTATTACTGGCAAACCTGCCCCTGAACACCAAACCTCTAATGTATATTTTATTTATTTATATATTGAAATGTTTCACCAGGAAAGGCACACTGAGCAACAAGATGCTCATCTCCTGGTGCAACCTGGGGTACAGAAGGATGACTAGTACAGAGAATGTGAACATGAATTTCTTGGTTACAATATGTCAGCATTACAGAAATGAATGAGGTGGTTACATACATTAGGGTGTTTAACATAAAGGTATACAAGGAATTAGATTAGACAGAGCAGGATGTAACAGTATTAAAACCAGGGGATGCAAACAGTTGGAAGGGAAACAATTAGCTAAAACTAAAACAATAGCAATAACTAAAACTTAAAACAACCTAGAACAAAAACTAATAAAACTAATAGAACTGATAAAAGCTAATAATAACTAATAACTAATAAAACTAAAAAACTGAAAACCAGGTAAGTGCAATCTGGGGGTAAGTGCTGGTGTTGAAATGTATAAGCCAGCATTCATAGCAATAGCTAACACCACTGGACAGGCATATGGGGAGGAGGGAGGGTAGGTGGAGGGGTTCACTAAGGTAGGTGGCTGCCTATAATGGGAGATAATAGTTTGGGGGGGCGAAGGGGGGGATGAAGTAGGGGTAGGGGAATCAGGCACAGGAACAATTTATCAAGTAAAAGCTAGATAAGGCAGAGGACAGTGAGTGCATAGAGGAAGAGTGGTGAATTTGGGCCAGGAGGTCATTCCAGAGTTTTGGGAGGTGGTAAGAGAAGGTGGCTTGACCTGCTGAGGTCTGCCGATGGGGGATCGACAGCAGTCAGGGGTCAGATGATCTGAGATCATGCAAGGGGGTGGGTGGCGATGCTAAAGAGGAGGTAAGGTAGTGTGGAAGGGAGACAAACCAGAATTCTGAGTCAAATTTAGCACAATGTAGTAGTTGACAGTTGCCAAGGGAGGGAAAAGCCAGTGAACAGTAAAGCACACAGTGGTGGGTGCGAGGGGGGACATTGAGGGCAAAGTGAAAAAAGCTTTGAAGAGGGGGTCCAGTCTGAAAAGGGTAGACTTGGAGGCAGTACAGTAGACTACATCACAGTAGTCGAAAGTAGGTAGTATAATTTTATGCACAATTTCATGTCTTGCAGGTAGCGGGAGGCTACTGCAGTTCCTGTAGAGGGCACTGAGCATGGAGCACAGTTTCTTCAGGATAGCATCAACATGCGCCGAGAAGGATAGGTGTTGGTCAAGCCATACCTCATGGTACCTGAAGGTAGTAGTGTCCTCGAGGACTGTCCCATCAAGGGTGTGGAAGTAGGGGAAGGCACTGAGCTTAGATAGTCTCTGCCTGGTGCCAAAGGTCATGGAGACTGGCTTTTTGGCATTAAGGGAGAGTTGGTGGGAGCTAAACCAGAGCTGAACTTTGTTTATACTTGCCTGAAGGCTGGTAGCAACCTCCTCAGGGGACCAGCCAGTGTAAAATACTGTAGCACAGAATTCAGATATTTTTCATCAATGGAACAAGCTGTACTCATGATGACCATCAAATCCCTAGATAGGCACAAGATTTAAGAAAGATTTTTCCCTTTTCGGATAAGATCTGCAGTCAGGATTTTCAGTTATTCACAATACTATGACATCTCTTACTCAAGCTGTCACTACTTTGACTTCAAAGATGAAAGCTCTCACAATAAAAGCAACTGAACTGGTATCTAGAATGGGTGTAGTGGTGGATATCCTAGCCACAATTACTGACACAGTAGCCACACACATTAACCAATTAAAATATCTGATGGCTAAGGTGCAAGACCAAGAAGACCAATCTAGAAGTGGGAACTTGAAATTAATTAGAATTCCAGAATGTATAGTGGGGACAGGACCACCAGCAATTTTTTTTAATTGTAATGGGGAGAAAATATCTAGAAGAAGTAATTTTTTTGGACAGAACACACTGAGCAGCTCCCAATAAGTGACTCCCCACCTCAAGCCACTAAATTTGCCCCCCCAATCAGCCTATATTAAACCGTACCACTATCAAGATAAAGAAGCCATTCTGAAAAAAAGCAAGACTGGAGGATGGTCTAACCTACGATGGTAATAAAGGTATAGTATATCTGGACGTCTATCAGACTACTTTGACCCAACAGCAAGCCTTTAACAATTTACTACTGCACTCAGAAATAAATCATATAATACATCCTGCTACCTCCTACAAAACTGTGCTTCTACCTTAACAGTAGAATTAGATAGTTTGCTTCCCCTCAAGAGACTCTTAAAGGATACCTAAACAACATTTTGACAACAAACTATTCAAAATCTGACTTAGAGGTGACTAAAGGAAAGGCTGCTGTATTCATTAATGCTAAAACTACATTTACATAATTTACCTAAATGTGGTTCCAGAGCATTTGAAAATTGTAAAATCAACCTTCCAATTAAAAAAAAAAAAACTGTCTTACCTGCTTCCTAAAATGGTCGCCAAATGTTATGTGATGACATCATTGGAGCCAAAGTCAGAGAGATATATGGCTCTCTATAGTGCTAACTAGTTCTTTTTCCTTTTGTATAGAAATGTTTCACCCAAATGGTCAAAACCATGTGCATTATTTTGTATAATACACATGTTAGGCTATGGTTCTGTTCATTTTGTTTACTTTAACATGCTGAAAATGTGTTTTAATCCAACCGACTTTCTCTGTGGCAAACCACAGTGCAGTACAAATCTTGAATAACCTGGTGGTCTAGTGGTTATGGTGGATCCAGGATGCTAGAATGGGGGTGCTGGGGTGGTGTGCATGTTTAATATACACTTTTTAACATTTCTATTAAACCTTTATATTTTCTGCTATTATTCTTTTCTAGTACGTTTTTGACGGAACCTACAAATGTAATCTATAGTCTGAATGTAAACACTTGTACAATCAATAAATCAGACTTCTTCAACAAAGTAAAATGCAGTAGCAGCAAGCAGGTACGTTACTATGTGGGGGGTTGCAGCCACACCCTTCACCACCCCCTAGAGCCACCACTGTTTTGTAGCAAATTTCTTGTGCAGTCCAATGTTAGAGTTCATACTTTCTTGAAACTCAAATATATGCTTGTCATGTCTTCTTTTTCCATGGGAAATAATATTAATAATAATAATGAGAATCAGCATTTATATAGTGGTTTTCATACACATTGTATCCCAAAGTGCTTTACAAGCAATACTAGATTGGTAGTGAAGTGACTGAACATGTAGTGGCAGCCATTTCATACATTAATATGCACACACAGCCTTAACAACTGCATGAACTGATTTTATGGGAAAGGGAATGTTAGCCAGGACAACGGGGTCAGGTAGTGATCAAGGTGCTGGCAGCCCCACATCTTATTTCTCACAGTAATCTGCTCATATTTCTCTCCTTCTGTCTTCCCCCTTCCCTGAATATAGCAGTACCTTACAAGAGTGTCCTTCTTAGTCCCCCTCTGGTATTCATTCTTCACTATTTCTCCTCACACTGAAAACTGGTGAGCTCATCACCCTTCTGCATCATGAATGCAAGTAGTACAGTCCCCGTTTTATTTTGACATATGAAATATAAACATATCTTTCCAGTAAGTCAGGCTCATAGCAGCAGGGAACAAGGAGAATGATGGGCTTTCCTATCCTTAAAAGATCTTATTTATTTTTTATTTTTTATTTAGTTGTTTTAACCAGGTATAGCACACTAAGCTGAAAGTTTTTTTACAGGAGCGACCTGGGGCACAAAGGCTACCTTTGATTAGGCACTGCCAAATAATGGGTGTGCACATCATTATGCACGTCGTTTAATAGTGCTTAGTCATAGGTGGCTTAGATCTTATATGGATAGGAAAGTCTATTTTTCCACTTGTGCCATGCTGCTATCAGCCTGGCTTTCCAGAAGATCATGTTTATTATCAATATGTAAATATAACACGGGAGACTGTACTAACCACATTCATGATGCGGAAGGGTAGTGAACTCACCAGTTTTTGGTGTGGGGAGCAGGTGAGAAGAATGAATGCCAGAGAGGGGCTGAAGAGGCCATTCCAGCAGGGTGCAGCTATATTCAGGTTAGTTGAAGACATGAAGGAGGACACTGAGCAGATCACTGAGAGATCTGAAATGTGGGGTTGCTAGCATCATGATCATTACCTGACTGTGGATGAGAGTAGCCAGCAATGACAAATACTCAGAGTGGCAGGGCTGCACCTAAACTGTTACTTGAACTCAGTGTGGGAAATTACCTCAGGTGTTGGGGGGGTGCTGATGTTTGTTAGGGACAGTATTGAAGTTCATTCAAGATTTGGAAGGGTGGTAACCAGCCAACTCTCATTGTGGAGTAGAGCACAGAAAAGTACTGGAGAAGAATTGCTGGGTATTGTCCTGCAGAGTTCTGCAGATCACAGGTAAAGGAGTAGACTGACACTGGAAGTCAGGTGGATTTGCTCAAGGTATTAGTATGCCTCTCCTGCTAATAATATTGTTATCCACTGTAAGTGCAGCCCTTATGGGGGCATGAACAGCAGTTTTTCTGGTGGGTCATGATGCTTACTGCTTGGATCTCCAGGAAGACCTAGTTGTTGGTTAATGAGGTGGGAAAAAACGCAACAGGGAACTGTACATACTACCTTCACTCTGCAGAAGGGTGGTGATCCACTCAATGTTTACTGTGGGAGCAGAGGTCAAACATTGAGAATGTGGACTGGAGAGTGATTTGGGAGGCATTTTTAACAGTGCCAGCTAATGATGCATAGCAGTATAGGTGTGCACAACTCTCTGAGGTACCAGATTACAATCTGAGGTGTGATAATTCTCTTCTTGAGACTGCAAGCTCATATGCAGCCCCAGGCAGTACTAAGGACAGGGTATGGATGGTGGGGTGTTCAGCAGAAGGCAGGCTAGGTGCAGGGGTATCACATGGAAAAAGAAAGTCTTATTTGTGGATTAACAAGAAAGCATGAGCTTTGGAACTGAACAAGACTGGTACTTTGCTGTGTGACCCTGAGCTAGTCACTAAACTTCCTTGTGCTCCCACGCCACACCTGTAAACAAGCTTTCAGCTTAATGTGTCTCTCCTGATTAACAAAAAACAAAATTCAGTGCATCATATAACAACTAGATCATCAGGTATTTGAAGTGTTGTACTGTAATGCAGTTTGCTAAAGAAAAAGTCAGCTGGATTGCAAAACATTTTCTGCAAGTTAAAGTAAACAAAATGAGAAAATCATAGCCTAACGTGTACTGATCAAAATAATCCATGAGGTAATACATGGTGTTGATCGTTCTGGTATAACAATTCAAAATAAAGAGGAAAGAAGAACTAGTTAGCACTAGAAAATATATGTGGATCGCTGTCTTTGGCTCCAATGATGTCATCATGATTCATCACCTAATACACTTGGCAGACAACGTAGGGGAGAAACCAAAGCTGTTTTGAAAGTGAAAGGCTGATGTTTACAGTTTCAAAAGCTATGAAACTGCATTTATGTTATTTACATAAATGCAGTTTATATAATATAAACAGCAGCCTTTACTTACTCTATATACGCCAGGTTTTGAAGTTTGCAGTTTTAAAACTGCTTGTTTAGGGTACCATTTAAGGTATTAGAAACCACTGATGTTCACTCACAAGACCTACGAGCAGAAGTCTTTCAGAAGGGAATACAACATAATCAAATAAATTTGATTAATAATCACCTCTTCGACCTACATTTTAGAACAGGCTGTTGAACATAATAATTTAATTGTAGCTACCTTACATGTGATAACAGACCTATCCACAATTTTACATCAAACAAATACTATCAGTACTGATATATTTCGAACTGCTTAGCTGGATGTCCTCAACGTCCTTATGAAGAGAAAATTTTGAAAACATATAATATTGGACTATATTAACTGCATAAGAGGCATCTAGACATATCTATAAAAATTTATATTCTGCATGGAATACTGTTTTTTTTTAATAACTTTATTTTTATTTCTCATCATACAAGCATACTTCAGCTCTTTCGAGCCTAACTTATGTTACAGGTAATATATCATTTCACAATTGGAGTAATTTTTAATACATTATATTTGGCTGACAAATATTGAAACTTTTTACTTTTCATTTCTTGTCCCTTAGGATGTAGGATCAGACATGAACCATCTATGGCTGTAGAAGGACCGGGGAGTGGAACAGCATTGCCCCATGTGAAAACTTCTACTTGCCAGAGTGGCCCACCCCTTCCAAGTCATGTCAACCCTTCTGTACTTTATTAACAAGTGTATATAACATAACAACAATAAGTAATAAACAATCTTCTGTGAACCTGATGTGCATAATCTGTATCTTTTATCCTCCTGGAAAATCTAATGTAATTTCAGACTGAAGCAGGGGCAGAGCTCCTGGACTGCCTTCCCTCCTCCAGGGCTCCAACTGGTCTAGAAATTCTGGTAATCCAGGGTGACCAGATGGAGAGAAATGTATCAATGCTCAAATGGATAGAGGCTGTGATCCTCTCCATTCTGTCCACTTCCTCCATTTTCCGATGCCATAAAGAGAGTGTTAGGGGGTCCAGGGAGAGCCACCGCATAGTGATACATTTCAGGGCTACTAATCTTAAGCCATGAAAAAGCCTATGTCTCCCCTTGGCATTCACCAAGGGTGCATCAATTCCTAATATCAATGCCTGAAAGGAGCATGGGTATGGGAAGTCCAAAATGGCCTGGATCTATGTGTGTATTTGCTGCCAAAAAGGTCTTAGCATGGGACAGTCCCAGAAGATATGCCAGTGGGAGCCCCACTCACCACAATTCCACCAGCACTGGGCAGTGTTCGAGGCAGCAAAATATTTGGTCTGGGTGGGAGTCAAAAAATACCTACCGATTCACTTCCAATTAAACACTCTCCAATTAGGGGATGATGCAACTGCTCATCCTTGTCCTAATCTCAGGGACCATGTGGATGGTAATATTTGTATGTTTGCCTCTTTTTCCCACTGTAACCGAATTTTATTAGTTGGAGAAAGGACATGTTCCATCAGGAACCCATATAGTTGGGAGATAGGCTTTAATTTAACTGCCAACCAAACCCACCAAAAAAAGAGGCAGTGTAGTGCAGTAGTTTAAGGCTTTAAGCTGCAAATCTAGAGACCTGGGTTTGAATCCCACAGCCCCCACTTGCATATACTGTGTGACCCTGAGCAAGTCATTTAACTTCCCTGTGCTCCCAGGTTGCACCTGTAAAAAAACTTTCAGCTTAGTGTGTCTCACCTGGTTAAACAATTGGAAAAAACAACAAAAAAAGAGATCCTCCAGGGGTGTGCGAGGTCTCAGGACTAACTCTTGGTGTTTTTTCTGGAAAAGGAAGTTTCTCACCTGGAGGTAACTAAAATGATTCTCACTTTGTAAACCATATTGTTGCCTCAGCTGACCAAAGCTCACACAAATGTCCTGGAAAAGAAGTGAGAAAAACACACCAACCCCTTCTGTTCCCAATATCCATAACCTTTATCAATAGTTGGTGAAATAAAATCTGCATGGTACCTGATTAATGAGATTGGGCCAAGCTCATTTGGGGCACCTATTTTTTCCTTAATTTTTATTAAAGAGCCAACTGTATGTTTGGTCCATGGGTTACGTATTCTGGTCCAAATAGATTTGGTGAGTTTGGCCATTGGCAACACCCATAATGACATGCCTGTCAACTGCTCTTTTTCTATTGTATACCACCCTGTCTCCTCCCTCTGCTTCAGCCAGGAAAGGATCCAGGGACCCTGTGCTGCTAAACAGTAGCTTTTGAAGTCTGGAAGACCCAAGCCTCCTGCCTCCCTGAATACCGAGAGTATTTTGTGAGAAAGTCTAGGTCTGCCCCTCTCCAAACAAGCTTCCTAATGGAAGTACTGAGTTCCTTCCAGAAATCCTCAGGGATTATAACTGGGAGAGTTTGGAATAAGAAAAGGAACTGGAGTAGATCATTCATTTTGATCACTTGAGCTCTACCATTGGTCAATAAGGGGAGAATTTTCCAACTTGCCATGTCCTGTTTCACGGTGTCTAATAATTTATTTTAATTATTTGCATATAGTAAGGTGGTATCAACTGAAATGTGGGCTCCCAGATACCGGATGGTGTTCTTTTTGGCCCATGTGAATGGAAAATTATCTTTGAAACCCTGGGGGGCCCACTCAATAGGATGGCTTCCGATTTGCTTTGATTTATTTTGTAGCTCGCCAGATTTTGATATTCAACCAATACCGCTAAAAGGTGCGGGGGGGGGCGACCTAGAGGGGTCAGACAGGAAAAGCAATGCAACATCTGCATACAATGCAATTTTGTGTGCAACTCCACCTGCTTCTACCCCTCTGATCAGTTCATTATCCCTGATTGTAGCTGCCAGGGGTTCCAGGGACAAGGCAAAGAGGAGAGGGGAAAGGGGGCAGCCTTGCCTGGTGCCCCTGCTTAAACCACATCTGTCTGATAAGCAGCCATTGACCCTTACAACTGCCTCCTGCTTTGCATAGAGAGTTTTAACAGCTCCAATAAACTTGTCCCCCAACCCAAATTTAGATAAAGTTTATTGTAAAAAGTACCAGTTGACCGGTCAAAGGCCTTTTCCATCAACCCTATGGCAATTTGGAAATGTTTTGGTTTTGTTTGGGATGAGATAATATTTAAAAATCTCCTAATATTGTCTTGAATAAGTCTGTCTTTGATGAAACCTGTTTGATTGTGATGTACCAGTGTTCCAATAATTTGTTGGAGCCTATTTGCCAAAATCCTAGTGAAAATCTTAAGATCTGTGTTCAACAAGGATATTGGTCTGTAGGAACCACAGTCCAATGAATTTTTACCTGGTTTGGGCAGTACTGTTATTTGGGCATGATTCCAAGAAGGGGAGGTTGGCTCACCCTCCCGCAGTACCGAGTTAATGGCTTTTGCAGGGGCAGCATAAGGTCGGGCAGGTAGCTTTTGTAGAATTCTGATGGGAACCTGTCAAGACCTGTTGCTTTTTGATTTTTTAGAATTTCTACCCACTGTTTTAGCTCATCTTGAGAGACTGGTGCTCCCAGGGCCTCTGCTTCCCATGAACTAACTGAAGGTAATTTGATCATTCTAAGGCACCTATCCACATTCTGGGCATGTTGGGGGCTCTCTGAGGTATAAAGTGCCTTATAGTAGGCCTAAATGTCTGGGCAATGTCTTTTGGGTTGGTTTCCTGTGGGGTATTAGGATGACTCTAAGCCTGAGGACTGTCCTATTAACTACCTCCCTTCTGAACTGAGCTTCCAGTACAGTGCCTGCCCTATTCCATGCTCATAATATCATTGCTTAGCATAATGTAGGTGACCCTCTAGTTTTAAGTCCAATAGATGGCCTAACTCTCTCCGTGTCTCCCTTAATCTAATCTCAGTCTCCGGTCCGGGTTTAATTTATTCTGGGCCTCTAGAGTCTCTAGCTGTTGTTCAAGTTGCACTTGTCGCTGTGTGGACTGTTTCTTAAGGTTTGAGGCATAAGATATGATCTTGCCCCTCAAGTATGCCTTTAACGCATCCCATAGTATGGATGGTGAGGGAGAGCCCTGCTTATTTAATTCAAGGAATAGCTTTGTCTCCCTGGTTATCAGCTCCTTAAAATCATCTCTATTTAAATGGCTAACATTCAGCCTCCATGATGACTCCCTTGTTGGAGGGTCAAAGCCGATGTCCATACTGACGGATGCATGATCTGAAATCATCGCGATTTCAATTTTAGTGTTGTCCACTGCATGGGCCCATTCAGTGGACAGCAGGAAGAAGTCCAATCTAGAGTACAATTGGTGTCTAGCTGAAAAGAAACTCTAATCCGGGGCCCCCATGTTCTGGTGATGCCAGATATCTAATAGACCAATTTTTTAAATATTTTGCAATGTTGTAGTACATTTGGCCCTCACCCCACTGTCTGTTCCTCCTGATCTATCCCATATTGGGTTAAGCACTGTGTTGAAATCTCCTCCTTTGATGTTTATCCCTGTAGCTTCAAGTCCCCCCCCACCACAGCCGGTGTTCTCATAAAGAAGTCATGATGACCTAGATCGTTGTTTGGGGCATATATATTGATCATGCTTAACTTTTTTATCTCCCAGTTCCCCACTCACTCTCACAAATCTGCCCTCGGGGTCTGCCTGAACCTCCTGGACTTGTAAAGGACTATTTTTCCACAGGAGAATAGCCACTCCTCTTTTTCTGGTGTGACCTTCATAGTGCGAGGCATAAACCTCTCCAACCCAAGACTGCTTCAATTTTCTGTGTTCCACCTCCCCCAGATGAGTTTCCTTATATATATATATATATATATATATATATATATATATATATATAGATAGATATAGATATATATACACCACGTCTGCTCACAGCCTATTCAGCCCTGCAACAATCTGGCTCTATGAATTCCCGAACATTATATGTAATTATTTCCAGAGTCCCATGGTGAATAACTTAAATTTGAGGGGGCCCTTAAGAGCCCATTTAATGGACTGTGCATATCATTTCCAAAACTTTCAGCAGAAAAATAGTAATGTTGTTTATTAACAGAAACGTACAGTGAAAACATCTGACTTTATAACTATTATTAAACCTGAAGTTGAGAATATAATTTTTTTTGATGACTATTTGAGGATTTTGAGGGTATATTGCTCCCCTCTTAGTGGTCCTCAAGGTGAAAAAAACCCTCTATCCCTTCCCCACCTCACCCCTCCATGAGGAGACCAGTAGTGAGAGAAGGAAAGATGGAAACAAACAGTGTTTTACCCTCTTCTGGCTAGCAAGCACACAGTAGAGGAAGAGGGAAGTCACATGGGTATGCTGTGATGGGCTTTCTGGTGTTCAATGCTGCCAGCTTGCAGACCCCAACCCTCCCAGTAAACATTAAATGCAATTTTTATGTTGCTTGCACGCATGTGCAAGAAACATAGTGCCATCATTGGAGATTTCGGAGGTGTGTCACCTTCTCCTCCAATTCAGTCAGTGAGCTGGCAGGCGCGGCCCCTATAAGCCAATGCATTTTGGAGCTGTTTATGACATGCTCCAAAATGCAGTGGCATACAGTTGAAAGGGGGAGCTACACTTCAGTGAGCAGCGATAAGAAGTGTAGTCCCCCCCACACGCAGGTGTGCGTGCCCCCGCACGTACTGTGTAGCCGACGGGGTGCCCAATCCCCGTCGGCTGAGCTGCGTCGTTCCCCCCCCCCAGTAGTTGGTGCCACGCTGGAAGCCCACCCCAGCGTGGCAATTGTCCTTGGCGGCGGGGTGCCCAATCCCGCCGGCTGAATGGCCCCTCTCGCCTTGTGCCACGCTGGGAGCTCACCCAGCATGGCAAGCGTCCCACGATATCTTTTTTTAAACCTATAAAACAAAAGCGGTCCATGGCGCGTCTCCGACCCCCTCGCACAACCCGCACCCACCCTGCGCACCAGCCTCCCACACCCCCACCCATACTTACCTCGGACTCCGGCGCGATGATCTTTGGTGGACTGGGAACACGTTTGCACTCTTCAAAGCTGACTGTGAACTGAGGAAATGCCGGTAAGCTGTATAATGGGCTAGATAGAGGTTCAACTTTATATGCATATCTCAGGCATTTTTGGGAATTTTGCGCAAATTTTCAACATGGGGTTTTAGGACCCCTTCTCATGAATGATGTCACTGTCATGGTGTTATTCGGGCCCGAAGGGTGATTTTGCGCAGTGACTGCGCAGTGACTGTGAAATCACCCTTTGGGCCTGAATACTGCCACAACAGTGACATCTTTCATGAGAAGGGGTCCCAAAAACCCCATGTTGAAAATTTGGTCCAAAAATTCCAAAAAATTACTGTTTTACGAGCTTGCGTTGCTCAGTTCCTATGCAGGCTCGTAAGTTCGCGAAATTTCAATATTTTCACTCCAGATTTTCAACATTGCCATTTTACCACACCTTCTTATGAGTAGTACAGCTGTCATTTTTCACATCTCACCCAAAATGTGTTTCCTCCCTTGTAGTGCAGAATGGCGCAGTTGGTGTGCGAAATCAATGTACAGGACAAATTAAGAAAATCACAGTGACACTATTCATGAGCAGATGTCTTAAAATGGCTATGTTGAAAATTTGGTGACAAAATTCCTAAAAATGACTGTTTTACGGCGATGCGTTGCGCAGTTCCTACGCAAGCTCATAAGTTCACAAATTTTCAATATTTTCACTCCAGATTTTCAACATTGCCATTTTACCACACCTCCTCATGAGCAGTACAGCTGTCATTTTTCACATCCTGCCCAAAACATGTTTCCGCCCATGTAGCGCACAATGGCGCAGTCGGTGTGCGAACTCAGTGTATGGGACAATTAAGAAAATCACAGTGTCACTGTTCATGAGCAGAGATCTTAAAATGGCAATGTTGAAAATTGGTGAAAGAATTCCTAAAATGACTGTTTTATGAGTGTGCGCAGTGTTCCCACGCACTGTGAGTTTGCGAATTTTTAATATTTCCACTCTATTTTTCAACATTGCTATTTTACCACACCTCCTTATGAGCAGTACAGCTGTCATTTTTCACATCCTGCCCAAAACGTGTTTCCACCATGTAGCGACAGTGGCGAGTCGGTGTGCAAACTCAGTGTATGGGACACATTAACAAAATCACAGTGACACTGTTCATGAGCAGAGGTGTTAAAATGGCTATGTTGAAAATTTCGTGAAAAATTTCCTAACAATGACTGTTTTACGAACGTGCATTGCACAGTTCCTACTCACGCTCGTAAGTTCGCAAATTTTCAATATTTGCACTCCAATGACTTCCAAATACCTAAACAGCACATAGAAGCAAGCAACATTCGGCATTGACAAATGCTTGTTATTATCAGCCCCAGGGGTCTAGCAGAGCTATAAATGAAAGAAGACCTTCTCAAGAGATTCCTGTGCTTGGGCAGACAGTGCCACCCCTCTGATGTTGAGCTCTTACTCCCCCCTGGTGGATTGAACAAGACAGTACTCCAATTTTTGATCCCTTAAAATACTTTACCCACAGATCATGCCCCCTTTCTAAAGTGATTGTCCAGCATAGGTATGCCCCATAATAGGTCCATCAGCAGTTAATGTTCTGATCCCCCATGTCTGCAGTATTTGGCTGATCCACCACACTGCTGTTCTGGCCAATGGTTTCCCGCACCTCTCGCCAAAGATCTCTGGTCTTGTTCCTTGAGCCCCTTCTAGTATTGGTGGGCCGACACCATTCTGTGGACTGCAATTCCTTTGCAGGAAAGCCTGGGGTGAGATCATCGAGGGAAATGTCTAGGCTGGTAAGGAAGTCCTTAGCATCACTAAGCTCCTCAAAATGTTTTGTACCCTCTGACGTGATCACCTGAAGGCATGTTGGATATTCAAGAAAGGCTTTCAAGCCCTTCTCCTTTAGTTTTTTTCTGAACAGCCAATATCCTCCTACTGCACCGTACTGTAGCAGGGGTGTTATCATGTTCTAGAAAAAGGCGATGGTCTCCTAAAAAGATTTCTTTCTTACCCCATGCTGTGTGGAGGACTTGTTTCTTCACCCTATAGTCCATAAAGGCCATTACTATGGAGTGTGTCCTGGCCGAGGAGTCCTTTGGGGGTGCCACTAATGATCAGTGAGCCTGGATTAGATTTAATTGTATGTCCTGAGGTAGTGGGAGAATCTCTTTCAGTAGGCCTTCCATAAACAGGATCATATTACCTGTTTCAGTTTTCTCCGGTTTTGGGTGTCAGCGTGGCTCAGTTGGTAGCACATCCGCCTCTGGACCAGAAGGTCGTGGGTTCTCGTCCCACACCGGGATTGGACTTGCACCTAAAAATCGCTGGCATCTGAGTGCAGTATTGGGGAGTGCTGTACTGCTGGGGTGTACTGTTCTTCGGATGAGATGTTAAACCGAGCTCCCTTCTGCCCATCCTGGTGTTGTCCTGGTGGGTGTCCAGGTGGAAGTAAAAGAATCCAGGGCACTCTTCACAAAGAGTAGGGAACATTCCTGGTGTCCTGGCCAACATTCCCCTTCCCATAAACTGGTTCATGCAATTATCCAGGCTGTGTGTGGGCGATGATGTGCGATATGGCCGCCACCACACATTCAGTCACTTCACTACCAGTCTAGCATTGCTTGTAAAGTGCTTTGGATGTATGAAAAGTGCTATATAAATGCTGATTCTTCTTCTTCTTCTTCTTCCAGTAACCCATGCAGTCGGATGTTGCACTGCTTGCTACAATTCTCTAAATCCTTTATCCTGTCATATAATTTGATTTCCCAGTGGTGTAAATCGAGAAGAGCCATGTTGTACTTACCCAGGGTACTTAAGTTGTCAGCCGCTGCCTCCTCTAATTTTACTGTGTGGTTCTCAAGTAATTTAATGTTTCTGGTGTTATCTGCCACAAGAGATTCCATTTTGCACACTGTGTCCCTGATTTTTTGTAACTGGCCCACAGGCTGCTTTGACATGATGGTAAAGTCTTCCTCAGGGTTGAAATCCACATGGGTTGTCTGGGTGAGCGCCACGTTGGTGCTCGGCCCAGCTGCCATTACACTTGAGGTGGAGGGGGGCTGCCAGTTCAACGTTGCTTGTCTACTCCCTTTTTGTGAAGAATTTGCAGCCGATTCCTTTTGTTTTTGCCTGGTGGACATGTCGGCTATACAGCGATCCTCTTCTGCAGGTCTGGTTAGTGATTTCAGTCATTAGATAGAGTTTGATTCGGGAGAGTGGATGGAGCTGGTTTCTTAAGCCGCCATTTCCCAGGTGACATCACCGGAAGTCCCGAATACTGTTTCTTTTAAATCACACTTATCATTTATGCGACCTGTGGAAAAACTCTTGCTTTTTTTTCTCTCTTCTTTCTCTTCCTTCTTTCCTTCCTTCCTCTCTCTCTTTTATCTCTTCATCTTAGTACTGTATATTAGAATATGCTCTCATTCATTATTCTTCATCTCAGGATAAAATTATAGGCACTTGTACTAGCAATTAACTTAATTTGGGGACTGCACTTTAGCAGCACTTGCACTTTAGCAGCACACACTGGTGAGTAAATGGGATGTTCTTATTTCTATGGGGTATCTTTGTTAACATAGGGTAGGGATGGAAGGTGAGATATTTTTGGATGGTGGGAAGGGATTTTTTTTTAATTTGGTGCACTTCTTTCTTTTTCACATCATAAACGTCTATTTTGGGGCAGGGGAGGGACTGGGGTTTGGGCAAAATTATAAAAAATCAGTAAATGAGACTCAGATATGGAACTAAAGGCACAGCTATTAATATTCTAAAAAGTAAACTGTTAATCGCAATATGGCTGAGGTGAGGCTATTAAGTTGGAATGTCAAAGAGTTAGGGGATAGAATTAAACTTGCTAAGATATTAGATTATGTGGATAGAAAACATATTGGTATACTGTTATTGCAAGAATCACAGTTTACTTAAGAAGATTTGGATTTTGTGAGTGAAAAACAGGGGTGGGATAGGCTTGGGGTTCTGTTTTAAAACTAATGCTAGAGGAGTGGCAACCATCATAAATTAATGCTAGAGGAGTGGCAACCTTCATAAACTAATGCTAGAGGAGAGGCAACCTTCCTAAACTAATGCTAGAGGAGTTGCAAACTTTATAAACTAATGCTTGAGGAGTGGCAACCTTCTTAAAAAAATCATTTGCAAAGTTTTGAAACTTTTATTCAGACTCTCAAGACTAGATTTTATTATCCAAGATAATTTTACCTGGTTTTATGTTCACATTGATTAATCTTATTGGCCCTAATGGAGATGAGACCCAATTCCTCATAGATTTATTTTTGGAAATCTCTTCATACCCTGCTCCAGACATAATGAGGGTGATTTTAATATCACTTTAAATAATTTTTTTGATAAGCACCCTTCAAATATTAAGGCTGAAAGGAATGCTTGTAAAACACCAATACATAAAATGCAATAGTTTAAGTTGGTGGTCATTTGGAGACAACATAATCCAGTTACCTTACAATATTCTTATTATTCTTCAGTGTATAACAGTTATTCTAGGATTTTTTTTTATATATATCTGAGACCCTATCTTATACAGTGTCAGGTATTGAATATCATAGTATTCTTATATCAGACCATGCACCAGTCACAATAACAATAACACTTCTGAACAAAAAACCAATAAAAGTATGGTGTATGCCACCTGCCTTAATTAATGATGATAAATTCTCTGAAAAAATAACAAAGGAAATTTCTTTTTTTCCTAATAATAAAGATCAACCAGTACTAATGTGCATATTATGGCATTGTTGTAAAGCCTATTTTCATGGTTTTTTGTTGCTCATTCCACTGCTAAGTATTATGATAGCAATACAAAATTGAATACATATAAAAAATTATCAAATATTTGGAATCTATTACTAAACATCAACTAACAGACAGTAATATACATCTTCTTAACCAAACAAAGTTGGATTACAGTAATTTGTTAACAATGAAAACTGAAAATGTAATACTTAAATCAAGATTAAAATATTCCTCAGTGAGTGAAAAGCTGGACAAATTATTTGGCAATAGAACAGAAAAAGGAATCTGCAGAAAGAATGATTAACGGTATTTTGAACTCAAATTGGTCATTCATAACTCACTCAGAACTTATTAATGAAATTTTCTTCCAGTATTATACAACGATATATACCTCTAAATGACATTGATATCCGAACACTATTAAGGAATTTTTAGATAAAATAACTTTGCCTCGCGTACCCACTGAATTTATAGATAGTTAAGAAACAAATATTATAGTGCAGTAGAAGAAATACAGTCAGCAATTAAGAGCCTGTCTTCAGGAAAAACTCCCTGCCCAGATAGTGTTTTGATTGAATTATATTAAAAAAATAATAATAAACTGATAACTGAACAATTGCTTATCACATACTCTCAAGCTTTTGAGACTGGACAAATTATCTGATTCATTTTCTGCAGCTAATATAGTCTTATTTTTAAAAAGAGATAAAAAAAATCCTCATGTGTGTTCTGCTTACAGACATGGATTATAACATATCATCAACGATACTAGTGGTCAGATTAAAGACTATTTTATGACATGCAATTCATAATGATCAAACTGGGTTTATAAAGGGTCAACTATTAAGTCATAATATCAGATATATAATAAAGTATGCTAATGCTATGAGGAATACTAAATCTATTCTTTTAACCCTTGATGCCAAAAAACACATTCAACAGGGTTTAATGGGATTACAAAGATGCCCTTTTAGAAAAAGTGGGGTTTGGCAATACATTATTAAAATGGATTCAGATGTTTTATTAATCCCCCCAAGCATATATTAAAACTAATTATGAAATCTCCCTGATTCTTAATTTACATAGACATACATGGAAAGGCTGCCCATTATCACCCCTCATTTTTGCCTTGGTAATAGATCCATTAGCCAGTGCTATTAGACAAATACCCCATACACAGATTCATTTATATGCCGATGACACATTACTGATGATTTCCAATCCAGAGTTCTCCATGCAACTGATTCAGGACATATTAACTAGTTTTCTGTCTCCTTCTGGATATACAATTAATTGGCAGAAAACTGAATTTTTCCCATGGGAACCCTGCCAAACCTCTTCTACAATTTGACAAATACCATTCTAATTACAAACAAGATTACATATCTTGTTTTTGTAATACCAAAAGACTCCCAATGGCTCTACGATCTTAATTTCACTCCCCTGCTGAAGAATATTATTAAAGATTTAGCAAAATGGTTGCCTCTCCCATTGATTTTACTTGCAAGGGTTAATGTGATCAAAATGGCAATCCTATGCAAATTACTCTTTCTATTTCAGACTATAATGATTAAAACACCATTATCAATGTTTACTTTATTGAACAATGCTATTTCCAAATTCTTGGAAACATGAAAAAACAAACAGAATTGCTATGAAAAAAATTTGTCTCATCAAAAACTAGTGAAGGCTTAGTACTTCTGGACTTCAAATTATACTACTGGGCAGCTTAGTCAGTTTCAATGCTGTTCTGTGGTTTGCAATGGAAGGTATGAGAGCCCTGAAGGACTAAGAGCACTGAAGGACTACCTACTGGACATTGCAATTAACTTTTAACTGCAAGTGTAGTACTATGTGTTCAAATACTCTGCCTCATGTCCCTTTATTGCATGGGTTTCCAGTAATGTATGCCTTGAAGTATGTCATTATAGCCAAGGATGCAAGGGGCAGATACTGTACATGTATAGTTTGCCACTGTATGTTGCCACTACTTGGTGCACTTTTGCCTGTCTGGGGGTGTCCTGCCTGACTGTTACACTACTGAGTTTTGATCCCATGACCGGCGATGTAGAGGTCCAGTGCTGTTTCTACTTGCAGCTTTTTTTTGTGGAGCTCTGATTGCCATTGGTCTAGTTCCTGGAGTGATGTACTGAGTGAACCTGTTTATAACATGTCCTATGTTATCAAAATTCTGGCAAGAGGCTTTGACAGACATATCTAAATCCATGGGGATTCAACTGAAATAAAAGCTTATTTATCCTATTTGGCAAATATACAACTAGTTACCTTCCTGTACATCAACAGAAATTCATTCATTTAGTCCTCATCACAGCCAATAAGACTATACTTTTGAACTCAAAAAGTTCCAATTCCTCAGTGATACAGAAATGGATTACTCTTATGATGGAATGGATCAAAATAGAAAAGATTCATTACTGTAATATGAAATCACACCATGTTTGAGAGAAAATTTGGGCCTTATTTGCTACATTTTATTTAGTGAAACACCATTAAAAAAACAGAAAACCCAGCCATAATTTTGTACATTGTTTTATATGATGTTGAAATATTTATTAAGAATGCTAAGTTTATGTTTATATTTGAATATTATGTAGATACGTGTTTGCAATTTTTTCTGCCTTCATGTACTCCTGTTGTTTTTTTTCTTGTATCTTCTTTTTTCTGTATTTGTACTGTAATACCACTTTTTCTTCTTTTATTTTAAATTAAGTCTCATTTCCTAAACACAAACAAACAAAAAAAATCGAAGGTGTCGGTACTGTACCTAACCTACGAGGGAGGTCTCCTTGCCGTCAGTTGCTAGTCATGATTCAGCTGAATGATGAGACCAAGAACCCACTTTAAAACAATGGAATGAAGACAGAACGTGAGTCAGAAAATAGAATAACTTTAAAGGAGTCACAGGCTCTTTTTTTGTAGCATTTGTGGGACACTGGTAACGTAATGGTTTGATTCGGATGTTGGCCTCACACTTGTAGCATGTTTTACAAAATTTAAGAACAATGTATAAGAAAAAGTAATTTAATCTCAGTGAATTAGCCCAGGTTGAGTTTGCTGTGCTCTTAATTATACTAGCATTCTTGTTGACATGAGCTTGGCCATAAAATTTGTCAGTGTCAGTGGCTCAGTAGGTAGCACACTCACCTCTGAGGCCGGGAGATCAGAGGGCTGTGGGTTCAGTTCCCACATCTGGCACTTGGGTTAATATCCCAGTACTGACACTGTAATGCAGCATGAGAGGGGTGCTGTATTTCTGAGGTGCCGTCTTTCGGATGAGACGTTAAAACCGAGGTCCCATCTGCCTGGATTGGTGGTAGTTCAGGTGGATGTTAAAGATCCCATGGCACTTATTGAAAAGAGTAGGGGAATTTCCCCGGTGTCCTGGCCAAATTTCCCTCATTCACTAAAAGAAAATACCACCAACAGCTTAATCTGGTTCAAGGTCAGTTGGCATTCATCTGTATCCCCCTCCCCTGGGTCGTGCCTGAAAATAGGCAGGATTTGTCTAGTGCACTTACCCGGTCAACAAAAGCTAAATAAATAAATAAAATAAAAAATCAGGTAACTAAATGAGTGCTGTCTTCATTGACCTACCTATGGTCTTCATCATGGTGGATCACAGAATACTAGTATCCAGGTTATCCAAAGCTGGTTCTATTGTTACTTAACTAACCACAAATAGAGTGTTAGGTAAAATTCTGTTGAGTTAAGTCCACTCCAGTTCATCAAATGTGTTCTGCACCAAAAGGCTCAGTACTTGGCTCCTTACTCTTTTCCTCCATATATAAAAGACATAGAACAGTGTGTCAGAGGCGTGGACTACTAAATGTAATGCAATGATACAGTGTTCTATGCCTCTGCTGCTAATATCCCTCTTATACAGACAACTCTCCAGCAGGGGATTCTACAAGCTGCAGTTCTAGCTTCATGACTCAAAATTGTTACCATATGTAGGTATGACCAAGGCCATAGTGTTAGGTTCTACCTCACAACTGAAGAGCTATGTCAGCTGGGAAACTGTGGTGCTTCCTGCTGCAGAAAGATCCCCTTAGAGGTCGTTAGTGGATACAAACATATTTGGATTTATAAGTTGACACACTTCCCAACTTGTTAAAGTCTGGGTACAGAGATTTTTTTTTGTTTGTATGTTTGTTTTAAAAACAAACCTTTATTGCCCCAGGACTGCAGGGAAAGGATAATCTATTATATTTCACTCTTTTGTTTACATGGATATATTCCTCTGTGGTGCCTCTAGGACTAGCATTTGCTATGCAACCAAGTGACCTGATTGGTCTAAACTGCCCAAATGATACCACTGTAAACCTACTGTGTGTTAAATTGGCTGTCCCGGGAAGACAGGAGAACATTGCACTTCATGTTCTCTATGATGCGTATAAAAGGCAGGTTCCCCCATCTATCCAGTGGGCTTGCTTGCAAGACCTCTTCAAGAGCTCTTGCTCTGCAGGATCAGTCAAGCTGATGGTTTCCCACATTAAAATGGTCTGTGGGTTCCTCATTTTTAGCCACATATCCCCGACAAAGTGGAATTCTCTGCTGGAATTCCCATGCCAAGCCAACTGTTCCTTGTACTATAGTGAAAAAATAAAGGATTGTTTTTATTAAGTTTCTGTTGAGCAAATGCTATGCCATCACCAATAGAAGTGTATGAAATCAGGAAACTTCAAATTGCAAAAATCTTTGGGTCGTTTTTCTGACTTCATGTAGTGTGAAGTGTAGAGGTGTGCGAAGTTGGGAAAATTTGTTCCGCGTAAAAATTTTCAGAGTTCCACTTTTGCACGAAGTTTTCCACACTGCAAAGTATGACTTTGAAGACTACTGGCAGATTCATGGAATTCAAAGTTAGAATTTTCCAAACATGTTAAAGTTAATAGTAGAAGTGTCCCAGATCCGCGAAGCTGGAACTTCACCATCGAAGTTCAGCATAAGAAGCAAAGTTTGCAATGTACCCTTGGATATGAGGTCACATGTTGCTGAACAGCCAAAGAGAAGCTAGTTTGGTAATTCTGTGAGTGTAGTGTGTTGGAGAGAGAGAAAAATAGAACAGAAATTGTGTTTGTAGCTTAGAGACAAAATCTAAAAACATTATATAAAAGAGCATTTTAGTGGTCAAATTACTTCAAAACTGTGTTTGTGAGTGCCCTTTGCACACACAGTACTTTTTTGTGTTGATTTTCTCCTGTATTATTTACTTGAAGTATTTAGTTTTCTGTTAATAGAGAAGTAGTGATTTGGTGGCTTGTGTGGGGAAGGGTAGGAGCAATTTAGAAGGCACACTTGTCTTCAGAACCAAATCAGTTGGCCAGTGCCCTCTTTTCTTAAGAAAAAAATCACTGTCCTCCTGACTGCAATTTAACCAGAGTGATTGCTGTGTGTCCCTGCATGCACACCTGTACTAGGAAAAAAATCACTGTCCTTCTGACTGCGAATTTAACCAGAGTGATTGTTGTATGTCCCTACTTGCACAACTGTGCTAGGTAAAAACATCACTCTCCTCCTGACTGCAATTTAACCAGAGTGATTGTTGTGTCCCTGCCAGCACACATTTATTTAGAAAAAAATCACTGTCCTCCTGACTGTGATTTAACCAGAGTGATCATTACGTATCCCTGCATGCACACCTGGGCTAGGAAAAAAATCACTGTCCTTCTGACTGCAAATTAACCAGATTAATTGCTGTGTCCCTGCTGGCACACCTTTATTTAGAACAAAAATCACTATCATCCTGACTGCAAATTTAGCCAAAGTGACTGTTGTATGTCCCTGCATGCACAGAAGAATGCCTGGGATGAAAAAGGCAACTAAAGGGAGAGGCAGTGGAGCAGCCACAGAGAACACTGATCAATTTGTGGTTCCTAATAGTGGTGCAGGAGCCAAAGACATGTCAGTGAGAGCAGAGGGACAGCATTCAGATGACTCTGTGGCAGGCAATAGCAGTTGTAGCACCATATTTTGCCCTGGCTAAGTTTTTCTCTGCCGAGTCTATGGCAGACATGGTGACGGATGTGTCAATGTGAAGTGACACAGTAACAGGAAGCAGCAGCATCACCACCAAACAAACAACTGTGGGCCTGGAGGTGATGGTGGGTTAGTGGTGGAGCCTGATAATGTGTGTCCAGTGGCAGTTGGTGAGGGTGAGGTGGTACATGTGGAGCAACATGATGACGCCAGTCATGAAGAGGTGGTGCCTGTGCCTGTCACAGAGCCTGTTGCTACTGAGGAGGACAGACCTGCAGAGGATGATGAGAATGCCAGCTTTTTTGCAGACTATGATGTGTATGATGTGTCAGATGACATGGAACCCTCATGGGAGCCTGGAAAGAAAAGGCCAAAACAGGATGTCACAGAACATGCCTTTCCTGTTGCCTTAGCTTCTATAATCAGCATGGAAAAAGACCCCCCAGCAGTGTTTCTCCCATTTTTCCATTTTTCCAGTCACTACACAGCATAACAAAGAGCAAATATTCTCCATGCTATCCCAGTCATCTTGGCACCAAGTAAATACAAGACCCCATCAATTCCTAGTGTGGATTGTTTTATGTACTGGACCAATCTGATAAGACAGTGGCAATTTGCCAACTGTGTCAAACCCAAGTAAGTGGGGGTAAGAAGTGTAGTCATCTTAGCACAGGTGGGCAAGATACACACCTTAAAAATAGGCACCCAATTTAGTGGTGTCAACACCAGAAGACAGCCAGCACCAGTGTTTCTGGTCCATCTAAATCAGTGGGCAACATAAGTCAACTACACCAAGCACTACATGAGGGAGATGGAAGTGCAAGTGAGGAGGAGGACATGTATGTAGTACTGGGTGAGGAGGATTCTGAAAGTGGGCCAAGTAGTGGTCCTAGCAGCAGGACTACCAACCCTAGTCAAAGTGTGATCATTACCCCAGTCATGAAAAACAAAAAAGGCACTGAGACGTGTCATGCAGTACCTGTGAGTACCATTGGCAATCCCCAGTCAAGGAGCACCCAATTAATGGCATAACAGTGAGGCAAGCTGTTTGGCACACCACCAGGTGCATCACCGGGGAAGCAAGCCATCTCCATCTTCTCAGTTACATCAACTCAGGTATCCAGCACAGCAGGCAGTAGTGCAGACACATTCTGGAAAGTACTGTACCCGACATTATAACAACAGCAACAGGAAATATTGACTATTGCATGAGGCACAGTTTACACTGAAAATGCCTGTACCTCCATCAAATGTAAATGAAATAGTAATTACCTTGCAAGGTGCAATACCATGGATACCATGGATGATACTCATCATGGCCCTGGGTTAGTCAGTCATCATCATTTGCTTGAGGAATCTAGCCCCTCACTGTCAAAAATTACAGGCACAAGAAATACCTGTAATGAAGAAGAGCAGAGACTGTGATTTACAATCAATGTATCAATGGCACAGAAGCAAGGTTGCCCCCCATCCCCCATAAATACTTACCTTCTTGGTTGGCAAATGTGAATTAAAACAATGTCTATGTTGTATCTGTCTGGCAGCAGTAGTATGATGTCATCAGCACCCATAACTGAAAATGAATGAAAGAGCAGTAAGAACATATTAGCCTTTGACCAGCTACCAGTAACCCCTCACCCCCCCATTATAAATAATAAAAAATATACTTACCTTTGCACTATGTGTCTGCATCTTAATTCCAGTTCCACAGTGAGCAAGAGTCCATATCTCTGCAGCAGCAGCAAGGCACCATTTCCTTAAGCTATGCCCTCCATTCTTGCTGTCAACACAGCAACTTGATATTTGTGTTACATTACTGGGATGGGATGATAAAAGCTCAGCCTTGCACAACTACGCAACAATGTTTAACTTCTCTTCAATTTTTCTAATGTTGTTTTTCCCAACTTTTATGGGTGGTGCAACAGCAGTATTGAGCAGCAGGAATGCAGTTTCTCTCTGGGAACACAACTTTTCATGTCTGATGGGCATAGAGGTGGCAGCAGTGGTGGTGGGTGGTGGTGGTGGCAGGCTCTCAACCCATAACTACCAGAATCATGTTTATCTTTCCTTGCAGTTTTCTCATGTGATTTTCAACGCTTTGTCTGGTTTGTGCAGGAACAGCTTTATTTACCTAGGGAAAGAAGTTTCTCTCTGGGAACACAACTTTTCATGTCTGACTGGCATAGAGGTGGCACTGGTGGTGGTAGTGGGGTGGTGGTGCCAGGCCCTCGGCCCATAACTACCAGAATCATGTTTAGCTTCCCTTATCTAAAGGTGGGTCAGCAATGTGAGAAGGCAGTAAAGAGAGCTGGGGGGATACTGGGATGCATAGGGAGAGGCATCACCAGTAGAAAACAAGAAGTCATTAGCCCACTGTACAGACAGTTGGTAAGACCACATCTGGAGTACTGTGTACAGTTCTGGAGATCCCATCTCTGCAAAGACATAGACAGGGTGGAGGCTGTCCAGAGGAAGGCAACTAGAATGGTGCAAGGTCCGCACCAGAAGACATATGAAGATAGACTAAAGAGGATTAAGATGTATAGCCTCAAGGAAAGGAGGGAGAGGGGGACATGATAGAAACTTTCAAATACCTCAAGGGAATCAACAAAGTCCAAGAGGGTAGCATCTTTCAGAAAAAGAGATGTGCAAGAACAAGGGGACACAATTTGAAGATGGGGGGATGGCTCAGAGGTAATGTGAGGAAGTATTTCTTCACAGAGAGGGTTGTAGATGCATGGAATGGCCTTCCTGAGGAGGTCATAGAGTCAAATACAGTGGAGGAATTCAAGAATGCATGGGACAGACATAAGGCATTCTAGTGGGGGTAGGAGGAAGTAGGCTGTTGGTTAACTAGGATCTGCAGCTTATCCATTAGGTAGGGAAATGGGCAGACTAGGTGGGCCAAGTGGTTCTTATCTACCATCACATTCTATGTTTCTATGCTTCCCTTGCAGTTTTCTCATATGATTTTCAGTGCTTTGTTTGGTATGTGCAGGAACAGCTTTATTTACCTAGGGAAAGAGGTTTCTCTCCGGGGACACAACTTTTCATGTCTGATTGGCATAGAGGTGGCAGTGGTGGTGGTAGTGGGGGGGGGGGTGGCAGGCTCTCAACCCATAACTACCATAATCATATTTATCTTCCCTTGCAATTACTGTGTGAAATCCTTGACATTTGTGGATAGCAAGAGGGCACATGAATCACTACAAAAAAAAGGAAGGAAAGGGGTTCATGTGTAAAGATTAAAGAGAATGTCTAAGATTTTGGTAATGGCTTTTAAAATACATTAGTCCATTACCCTATGCTAGCAACAGTCATTTGGGCACAGAAAGGATTTTTTTTCATTAAGTCCACTACAGAAGGGAAGAGATTGAAAGTTGTGCTAAGCAGATAGCCAGTTGAACTCTTCCACTTCCTGGTCAGCCGGACCCAGCCTACCCCCTCACTCAGATGTTTTGCGATGTCTAACCAGGCAGTGGGATGGGATGTGCTACATGGAAGTCAATGGAGGACATTTTCTGAACTGTTTGATGCTATATATACTAAAGGAACCTTTGATATAAATGAAAGTCACTGCCCAACTAACAAGGGTTCTATTAGTTGAGCAATGACTTTTATTTATAACAAAGGTTGCTTTAACATACATAAAACTGTTTCAAAAATGTCATCCATTGACTTCTATGTGGCACACTCCTTCTGCCTGGTTAAACATCACAAGCTGCCTGAGCATGGGGGTACAGCCAGCAGGTCAGCAACTGAAGTGGTTACCTGGCCATCTGTTCAGCACAAATTGTGATCACTTCCCTCCCATAGTTAACTTAAAGAAAATATTCCCTTCTGTGCTCAAATGGCTATCCCCAGAAGAAGGTAATAAGCTACTCTATTTAAATGCCATTACCAAAATCTTAGACATTTCCTTTAAAGAAAATACAGAACAGGAAAGGGATAGGCCATGGTCAGCACAGAAGGGTGAATGCTTAACTGTACATAAGGATAAAATTAAGGGAGTGAGCAAGTGAAAGGATGGAATGAATATGGACCTTGACAACTTTTAACAGTAACACAAAAAAGTTTACAAATAAATGTTTAACAGTAATTAAAAATAGGATAGAAATTAAGTATAGAGAGAAAATACATTTTTTATAACTTTTTATACATATTTGGGGGGCAGGGGGTGTACACAATGGGGGGAGTAGGGACACAGCATGGAAATAATAAAGAACAAATAATAAAATTGCCAATGACACAAAAACACAACATGAGTCATGATGACACCAGTCACACTGTCAGACTCATCACACAGCACCACTGTTGCCACTAGCTTGGCCAGGACCACCACTGCCACGCAGCTCAAACAGGACAGTGAGAATCTTCTCATGATTGGACATAACATTGTCCAGATGATTTCTCACTTCCTGCCAAAACTGATTGAAGTCCTGGTGCAGCTGTTGCACCTCGTTCTGCATCCCGTTGTTTGGCAGGTGGTGTGGGGTCCATATCACCTGCTACCACTGCTGCCTGTCTTGTCTGTGGCCAATAACTGCTGCATTCCTCCTTACATCCATCATGCTGACTCACAGCAGCATGTCAGACCACATCCTGCTGCTCTCCTTCACTACCACGTGCTCCACCCACCTCACCCTCCTTCACCTGCCACTCTGCCAGGTGGTGGATCCAATGTGTGTCCACTGGCCACTGGTCCCAAGGTGGCTGCCTTGTTTCCCCACCTTACAGTGTGACCACAGATCTTGCAGATGGCCACCATTTCATCTGCAGGATCTATATCAAAGAATTCCCACACAACAGATCGCTGAGGGAATGGGAGAGAACCAGATGCTGTGGTGACAGGGTGCTGGACATTGCCAGCAGTGGTTGAGCTGCTGGGGGTGGCACTGGCAACACTAGGACTCAGGACTGTGGCAGACAGCATGAGCTTCTGCTGGGGGGGGGGCTGTGGATCTTGCTGCTGCTCCTGCTGCTGTTGTTGCTGTTGCTGCAATGGAGCAGTAGAACTCCCATCCTGATCTTGGGGGGGAGGGGCTCACTCACTCCTCCCTCAAATCCTCAAATGCTCTCCTGTTCAACCTAATCCCATCTGCCCCATCCTTCCTGATCTCCTTCCCACTTCTCTCAATTTAAAACAAAAAAATAAGGAAAAAAGAGACAACACACACTACACACCCTACACTTTCTAAACTAACCAAAACAAATATACACTAACAAAATTGTTTAGTGCAAAATAAAGATAAACATATCAATGACAGACACAGGAAGGTGAAAATAAAAATAGAAAATGTACAAAATTAAATATTCCAAATAGGGTTGGTTTGCTAGGTAACTCTGAGATCTGCTGCTGTCTGCTGCTTCACTCAGCTCTGAATGGTGAAATTACACTGATTCCTGCCTGACTACGGCCTCCCATGTGACATGCAGGATGCGAATCACATGACAATCCCTTTTTTCAAGAACTTCGAAGTTAGTAACAAAAGTCGAAATTAACTTTGAAGTTATATGCAAAGTTTTGTCACTGAAAGGCAATTTTGCAAAGTTTTCATGGGGCAAATTTGACGACATTGAATGAACTTCGCAGGCAGAATAAAACTTCGCAACAACTCTAGTGAAGTGTCACTTCACATAGTATTTCACCAGTCAAAGTGCCTGCTCTGCCCAGTAAAGTCTATGTATGGTGACATTTTGCTAGTAGAAGTGTTTGCAATCTGCCACTGCATGCAGTTTTTGCCTGACACAGTAACACTTTGCTGGTGAAGAACTACACAAAATGAAATAAAAAAAACCAACACTTTTTCTGAAGATATACCCACCCACCGTGTAACCATCTGCCTCTCTCACCTGTGTCCAACACATATAAAAATAATTTCTTACCACCCTGCCACCTGCTAGCACCCACGTCCCTCCCTCAAGCATAGTCCCAGAAAGTTCTCTATAATAATTAAAGTATTTCATTGGATAAATCCCTTCCCCAACCTTCAAAAGATCAAGTAAGCACCCCCTCTTCCACCACACCAAACACCCAACTCCCTAATTCATGTGGCGATCCTACAGACTACCCTCTCTTACACTTAACCTATCTACCATCTCCTAGCCCTCAAAGTTAAAGGATATGTCAGCAAATCTTTTTTTTATTTTTAATTTTTTTTAGTTTTTTGTTGACCGGGTAAGTACACTAGACAAATCTTGCCTATTTTCAGGCATGACCCGGGGGAGTGGGATACAGATGAATGCCAACTGACCTTGAACCAGATTAATCTGTTAGTGGAATTTTTAGTGAATGAGGGAAATTTGCCCAGGACACCGGGGAAATTCCCCTACTCTGTCAGCAGGGGGCCTGTCTTCCTGTGAGCAGAGTGGAGGAGCTCAGTTTGGAGCTGGACAGGAAGGAGGATGGATGTTGTGGTGGTGAGGGAGCTGGTCTCCTCCCAAACCTTAATTTCTCGAGAGACCCAAGAAGAAGAGATGAACTTCTCACCGATTATGTCTAGACTGGAAAGCACTGACTGTATTGTGCAGGACACTGATGTACCGATTGGCTTGAACATAGTTCAAGGAGGAAACTGCGAGTTGGAAAGTGAGGGTGCAGAGGAAATCAGTCTGGAAATGGGAGAAGTTGCTGAGATGGTTAACCAAGCATCAGAGGAGGTGATTGAGTGAGTGAAAACTGGAGAATGCACTGGAGACACTGAGGAGATCCAAATGCCTGGATGTCAGGAAAAAAAAGATGGCGGTGAATTGGAAAATTTGGAAAAAGTTTTAGAAGTTGATTTTGGAGTACATGACTTATTACCGAAACCTTGAAGGGAGAAAATGGACAAGACATTGGGAATGGCACACAAATTAAGTAAGCAAGTGGAGGCTGTCAGAGAATTGGAGGAACAAGAACGGCAGCCGGAGGAAGCACTACAAGCTGCAGGCTGGGTGCGTACAGAGAACGGCTGGTCACCAGATCCACAGGATAAGAAAGTATGTGAGTACAACAGTATGAGGATAACAGAGATTGGGGAAATGGTGCAGAAAGAAACCACAGAATGGATGGGAATATTAAATAATACTAAGATTGCTGACTCTATGGTGGAGCAGGATAAGACGGGTAATGTAAACAAAGAGACTGAACTACAGGATAATAACATGGGGAATAATGCTATTCCTGGTACTAGTAAGCAGAGAATAATAAATGTAGTAGATCTTGGGGTAAAAGGGTTACAAGAGAAGCCTACTCCACAGGTCAGTGAGGAAAATCTATCTGTGGGCCTAGGGATAGATGTGCTACAAGATCCTACTAAGCAAAAAAATGTATAAACCTCTATTACAAATGGCAGATTTGTTCAAAATAAACACTAGAGAACCTGCACTAAGAAGAAATGCTATCAGATTGATGTATAAAGGGGGACTGGAGAACCCCTCCAGATAGAGTGAATTTTGGAAGGAGATTACTAAAGGATTCTTTGAAATTTTATGCCTCAGAATTGTTTGCCTTGATACATACAGATGATTTTAATTATGACATAAGCTTTAAGACAATGGAGGCTTTAGATAGATTTTGGGTCAAGTATAATACAATGAAAGATTCTCCATTATGGGCCCCATTCCTAGCAATCCCCATCATAAAGCCAGCAGTAAGAATGATTACTGTATTGTTTAAAAATGAAGGAGTAGAGATAGCAGATATTTTGTACTGGCTGAAAAAAAGGTGTGAAGTGTTGGAGCAACCAGTGCCAATAATTGACGCTGAACAGTTTTGGACTGGAGGTTGGACGATTAAATGCAAATTATTTACAACTAACAGTGGTATTACTCATTTGACTGGATGTTTTTCTTGGGGAAGGACAGGGGCTCTCTATTTTACCCTGGGCAGCCTAAGTCCTGTCATAAATGTGGTTCCAGATTACATCTCAGTAATGCATGTGATACTCCCAAATGTACTCATTGTTTGGAACTGGTCATTGTAAAAATTTATTTAGATGTAACCTCTGTGAAGAAAGAGGACATTCATATATTAAATGTCCATGGGCCTCACACAGTTCTGGAGAAGGACACTCTCATGAGGCCTTGATAACTCAGGCCCCAAAAAAGGGATGCGCTCAGGCCTCTGAAAAAAGGATGCAATACATTTTTAAGGAAAAGGAAAGGAACTTGAAAGAGAAGGAAGCACAAGTAGGTTTATAACCTCAAAAGGAAAATCAGAAGGATGGAGAAGTTAAGTTTTGTGAAGTGGTCAAAGAAGGAGAGGAACAGCAAAAAGGAGAAGAAAGTCAAGATATGTCAGGAGTGGAAGGAGTCATGGAAGGGGCCTTGATGGAACATTTTAGGGAGGAGAATCAGGAAGATTCCTATCAGAAAGTAAAAATGGAAAAGGAAAATGGATTAATGAGTTGGAAGGAAGAAATCAGGAAAGGGAGGAAGAGGAGCATGCTCTGGGCCAGTCAGCTATGCCTCCCTCCCTCCTCCCACATCAAGTATTGAAAAAACATTTAAAAAAGTGGTGTACAAAAAAAGAATGAGGGAGAAAGCAGGAGTAACTAAAGAACCAAATGGAAAAGAAAGGAAGATAACAATAAAAAAGAAAGAAAAAGTACAAACTAATAAATTTGCTCCTTTACTTATTGTCAAGCATATGGATGTATCAGAGGAAGAGGATTCTGGGTGAGACACTTCCTCTGTTGCCTCATCTAAGGGAACATGCTCAGCGATGGATGAAGGCAGCTCTGGAAAGAAGCAATGGGCTACTAGATCCAAATGTTAAAGGGAGAAGAGTTCTTTTCAGGATAAATGAGTGACTTCTGTATCTTAACCATTAATGTCAACAGTATAAAGAATGGAATACGGAGGGACGTGGCTCTTCAAGAATTAAAGCATTTAAATGCTGACATTATTTTTTTGCAAGATACAAGGATTAAGTCTTTTCAGGACATTGCACAGTTTAATACAAGATGGAAACAGGGGGTCACATTTTGGTCTCAAGGTCAAGACTGGTGTGATGGGTTAGGGATTTTGTTTTCAAATCCAGAATTAAAAGTCTCAAGGCTTGTAGATCTGGAGCCAGGTAGGGTCTTGCTCTTAGATGTGTCTTACAAAAGGCAGAGGACATGATTGATTAATATGTATGCACCTCAGGGGAAGGCATTGAGGGTGGATCTGTTTAAAAAAGTACAACCTTTTCTGTGTACAGCATGGACAGTAATACGGGGAGGGGATTTCAATTGTAGCATACAGAAAGAGGATAGAGGTTTACAAACATGTAAAATGTTTTGTGATTCAAATGTCTTAAAATATATTACTGCTACAGCTCAGTTAAAATATGCATATAGATCTTTACATGAATCTGGAGGATTTACATTTAGAAAGGGCACACAAAAAACAAGAATTGATTACATTTGGGTTTCAAAGTCAGTAGAGGTCAAAAGGTCAGAAGTTAGGGAATTGGCCTTTACTGATCATTCTGTAATATATATAGATTGTCAATGGAATACTGAATATTCACATGGGAAGCTTCCATGGAAATTAAATGTTTCATTGTTAGAACAGGAAGGAGTGCTGAAAGAGTTTAGAAGACTATGGGAAGCTAGAATCTCTGTACAATGTATGTATGATTCTTTGAGAAAGTGGTGGGTAGACACAAAAAGGGATGTGCAAATGTTTTTTCAGAAACTAGCAGGGAGAAGGAATTTGGATAAATACTTTAAATAATTTGCAGAATAGGAAACTGCTGCATAGATTGATTTCTTTGGCTGATACAACGGGGCATGATTTTAGCTCACAAATACAACGGGTAAAGAAAGAGATGTATAAATTCCAGTATGACAGGGCCAAGTCATTAAAACAGGAATTGAGATTTGGAATTGTTAGTAAGAAACACACTTTTGATCCATTTAAGGACAATCAAGGTATTTCCAAGAAGAAAATTATAGAAGAGTTGAAAGATGAAAATGGGATAGTGTATAAAGATAAGTTTTCAATATTGGGTATAATAAACAAGTATGTAGAGAGTAATTTTGGTATTGAGCCTATGACACACGATAAAGATAAATATATAGAGAGACTAGAAAAGTAAAATATTTCAAAAGAGCAGGAGTTGCAAATGGTTGCTTTAATAATGGAAGAGGAGGTTAAAGCAGTAACAAAAACTGCAAAAAATAATTCTACACCTGGTCCAGATGTTATTCCAGCAGAATTTTATAAGTTTTTTTTGTGATTCTTTAAGATCAGAATTGGTGAAGCTGTTTAATGAGTTATTACAATCTCAAGATATTCTTGCTTCATTAGTGGAAGCAGAGTTAGTTCTTTTATTTAAAAAGGTGACAGGTCTCAGTTACAGAACTGGAGGCCTATTTGTTTAATAAATTCAGATATTAAATTATTAAGTAAGATTTTGTCTAATCGACTTGCAAGTTGTGCAAATAGTTTAATTAGTAAAGAACAAGGGTGTGCTATTCCTCAGAGAGATATACAGGGAAACTTAATTTTATTAAGGGAATTGTTTTATAGAGGTCATATGGAAGGGGATACAGGTTTTGTCTTAAGTTTAGATCAAAGGAAAGCTTTTGATTATCTCTCTCAGGAGTATTTATTTTCAGTTTTGGAGCAATATGCTATTCCACAGGTATACATTTATTCGATCAAAAGTTTATGTAAAGAAGCTTCAGTAATTCCGAGGGTGAAATGGTGGAAATGTGACAGGGTAAAGATATGTAGAGGGGTGAAGCAGAGGTGCCCAATGAGCCTGTTGCTGTATGTATTTAGGATTGACCCTTTGCTTCAATATATACAGAATGACACAGAGATAAAAGGGTGAGTCTTTCAGGTTCTTTTCCTCCTTTGAAAGTATTGGACTATGCAGATGACGTGGTGATTATAGTCCAGGAGTCTACGAGGGAGAGAGTAATACAGAAGCAGATTCATTAACTTTCAGTGGCCTCAGGCTCCTGTTTTAATAAGGAAAAGAGTGTAGGACATAAATTGGGTGGGGATAACCTGACAAGGAAGCAATATGCAGGAATAAACTTGACCAGTAAATCCATAACAATATTGGGAATCAAGTTTGGGAAAGAAAATGTAGCAATGTTGAATTGGGAAGAAAAGATAAAGAAAGCAGAGGGTACTCTAGAAAGATGGTTACATGGGTCATTATCTAAACAAAAGAGGATATTTCTGATAAAAAATATGATTGTGCCCATATTATTGTATGTGAGTTATATCTACTCCCCTCTGAAGATAATGCATACCAGATTAATTAGTCTATTTTTTAGAGTCTTGTGGGGGAGCAGGTTGAATCCAATCAAGAGAAATATAACATATTATGAAATACGGGAGGGAGGCATAGGAATGATACATCCAGTAGCCTTTTACTATAGTATATTTAATTATTATAATGTTATAGAACCAGGGAAAAATAAAAATAGGGAATGGTATAATGTATTATTGGAGTGGATTGGACCATGTGTAACAGCTTGGGAACAGAAAAAAAGCAGATTGTTAAACAAAGTGCAAGTGGTTCCAAAGGAAGTAAAGGAAATGTTTCGGCAAATAGTAGCTTGGAAAGTGGAATATGAAATAGTGAGGGTGCAAAAGAGGACAGAAATTTATGAAGTGATGGTTAAAGCACAATGTTTAGAGGAGATAGTATTGCCCTATCGTAATGCTCAACATAGCTTAGAAATGTTTCAGCAATTATTAAATAAGAGGGTGCCAGTATTTACATGGAACGTGCTATGGTTGACCATACATGGAAAATTAAATGTCAAGAGTAATAATAAGCATAAGGCACTACAGGAGAGATATTGTTTAAGGCTGAGTTGTAACCAGATTTTAGAAACACAAGAGCATTTGTTTTTGGAATGTAGGTATGCTAGCCAGTTCTGGGATCTAATTGCTGATTGCTGGGAAGTTCAACAATTTCAAACAATTACGTATATGGATTTAATTTATGTAATTTGGTCTCCAAGTTGGCAGAAGTTCTCAAAAGAAAATTTGCAGGTGTTATTTGCAGTTCTTAAGAACTATTTATGGCAGGCTAGATGTAAATGCGTTCTGCAACAACAATTTGTACCACAAGATGTATTATTAAGGTCAGTGCAAGAAGCAATAAAGCAAGTACATGAAAATGATTTGGGGAAATGCACAGGAAGGCAGATGCAGCAGATATGGAAAGAATGTGATAAAATGTTATGGAAGAAGTAAATAGGAAGGAGGGGGAAAAAGGAGAGAGTTAAGGTTTTGAGGGGTATGTAATTTTAGGAACTAAGAGAGAAAAAAAGGAGAAGCTTGTTTAATTTAGTCCCTGTGTGAAAAGGAATTATATGAAGAAATGTTACAAGAATTAGGAAAATTTAAAAAAATGAAAGATATTAGTATATGGGCCAGGGACGGTAAAGTTAAGAATGTAAAGTATTGATATGATTATGGATTAATACCCTTTTTTTCCCCAACAAAATTCCCCAACTCTTTTTGACAGAGGGCACTCCATCCTTGTGGAATCTTCTCAGTGTGTGGGAGTTTATCAGTGTGGACAGACGTGCAGGAGGCTGAGGAGCTGATCACCTCCTCAGCTTCCAATGGATGGCGTGATCGAGATGGAGTAGGACCTGGCTTTGGACCCGAATGTTGGTACGGGAATTTCTTTGTTACCTGCTGTTGATAGCTCCTGTAATACCCCCTCGGAGACAGGAGCTGCATTACCAATCTACGATGCTGCAGAAATTAAATTCCAGCTAAATGCGATTGAACGTCAGTTCATACACAATCTAAACCTCTTATTACAAGAATTTCGACACTACTGGGAGGATGTCCCTCACACCTCGGAACAGGAAGGATCACAGATTACTGCTACATAAGTTCTAGTTGCTGAGATGCCGGCCATGGAGGCCTCGGAGCTGCCCCTTCTAAAGCCCTCCTGCTCCTCCTACGAAGTTCAGACTGAATTGGGTGAGTCTACTGTTTTCTCTGCTGCTGAATTTTAACATCCGACTGTCAGTCCTGTGAGAATTGAGTCTGCTTCAGTTACTTCGAATGCTTCTCTCCAAGGTCCGAATGTGAGGTGTTTTTCAATAGGCCTCTCACCGAAAGAGAAAAGGGGTTCAATTGAGGGTGCAGTAAGTCATAGCCAGTCTTTTAAAGGGGAAAAAAACCCTCCTTTAACTGCAAATACTTCCCTTTCTCCAGAAAATGTGCAGCTTTTGGATAGGGAAAAAGAAACCACTACTACATGGGTAGCTGCGGCCTTGGAAGCTGCAGGGTGGGTAAAATCCCCAGATGGGAGAGCTTGGGATGCTAATTTACGTTAGGAAGGGAAGCAAGTTCCTCCTTCCCCTACCCCGGAATCCCTTATAATACCAGGTCAGTTGCCTGCTATGAGGTCTGGTCACGAATTACCCAATTCTAGCCAGGATATATTGAATGAAATTAGGAGGCTGGAAGGAGAAGGCTCACCACCTTCCAATGCCCCCCCCTCTGCAGAACAGAATTCCATTAATGAACACCAGATGACCAGTCCAACAGTGTCTTCTCCAACTAAGGCCAAACAAAGCACTTTTTCATCTATATGGCATGATGTGAAGGAACAGCTATTTCCTGCAATGTTTGGATTACTAAATGAGCCTGCTGCCAGAAGAAATGCAGTATGGTTAAAATTTAGGGGTCCAGTGGATGACATTCCTAATAGACTTTTTGTAGGACGTGAACTGTTGAAAAGTAGTATGAGATTTTATGCATATGAAATCTATGCACTAATCCATATGCCTGGGGATTCTATATTTGATGTAAGTTTCAAGCACCCAGCTGGGTTGGATCGTTTTTGGAAACAATATCAAGCAGAAAAAAACACTCCTTTATGGAAGCCTTTTTTGGCCATCCCATTAACGAAACCTGTTTCCAAAAAAATCACAGTATTATTTCGCAATGAAGGAGTTAACGTTGCTGATGTAACCTACTAGTTACAACAACACTGTACTTTAAAAGCCCTCTTGAGCCAGTTCTTGATGATGAACATCTATGGACAAGGGGTTGACGTTATATGATAGATTTGCATTTAGAGAATGGTTTAACTAAACAGTTACAAAACTGTTTTTTCTTATGCCAGGATATGGGTGTTCTTTTCTATCCAGGTCAACCAAGGGCTTGTTACAAATGTGGAGCATTTGGGCATTTAAGTAATGTGTGTGACCAACAGAAGTGTGGGCTTTGTGGAGATTTAGGTCATATAGGGGCACATTGCAGAAGACCGATGAAATGCAACCTCTGTGATGAACAGGGGCATACTTTTCACTCTTGCTCTTGGGCTTCACACAATCAGTCTGATCCTGCACTGCATGCTGAACAGGATGTGTATGTAGCCAATGCTCAAAAAGAGAAATAGAAACTGCAGGATTTACTCCTTCAATCTGATCTGGCTACAGCTGTTCCACACGTGCCATCTAATTCTTCTCCAGTTTCCGCTGCAGAAGAAAAAGACAAGGCCCTGGAAAAAATGGACACTTCTGTCCTAGACCCTCTTAATCCTACTACTGACAGAGTGGGTGCTGATTCTTTCCCTGTTTCCCAAAATCTCCCATCTAGCTCTGAACATGCAGTTTTTCCCTTGGTAGACACAGAACCAATTACAATAGATGTGCCCAAGTCTGGTATGTCTTTGGAGGGACAGGAGTCTACTAGTATGCCCCTCCCCGGGAGTACAGTGTGAAATTCCCTTTTAGAGGGTCACTTGTTCCAAATCTCTGATGCCAGAATCTGAAGCCCCTTGTTTATCTGCTGAGCCTGATCCTGTCATAGCTTTGTATTATTTTGCCCCTTTACTTGATCAAGAGGGTGATGATGATGGAGTAGATTCAGATTTCTCCTCAGTTACTTCCTCACTTCCAGAACCCACCCCTGACACAGAAATTAAGGATAAACCCAAACCAAAAAAGAGGAAAAAAAGGAAGTAATGTAATCATTACCATAGTCAATGATTCTACCCTACCTTATATATGGCGAAAGATATTTCCTTTCTTACTGTTAATGTAAACAGTATTAAATCACAAACAAGGAGACATATTACTTTTGCCAGCTTGAGTGAGAATTCTGGTTCTATCATCCTTTTACAGGATACCAGATTGCACTCATTAAAAGATTTAAAAGACGCTGAAAAAGTTTGGAGGTGGGGTGCTTCTTTCTGGTCTCTGGGAGAGGATGTCTGTTATGGTTTGTGAATATTATTCTCAAATATAGAAGTTCAAATGTTGCAGGTCCTGGATATTTTGCCTGGTAGCACTATGCTAATGGATGTAGTCATCTCCCATTGTGTATACCACCTTATTAATATTTATGCACTTCAGTTAAAAGCTGAAAGGTCGGCGCTATTTCATCGCATTTCTCCTTATTTGCATACATCAAAGCTGGTGTTGTGGGGAGGTGACTTTAACTGTGGTCTCGCTACTAGAGATTGGGGTCATAAATCTCAGAAATTATTCTGTGACACTAATGCATTATTACAAATCTTAAAGTGTAACCATTTATTAGATGCTTATGATAAATTACGGTTAACACATGTGCATACCTTTTATAAAGGCGCTATATTATTGAGAATAGATTTCTGTTTTTTATCAGAGAGACTCACATGTTCCAACATTATGACATTGCCAGTAGAAACTACAGATCATACTGTTCTCAAATGATCAACTGGCACATATCAAAAACTGATGGGACGTGCTTATTGGAAATTGAAGACGTCCTTGTTACAGCATGACAGTCTTCATTCACAAATTCATTCCTTTTTTTTGTTACGGTCAGCAGTTGACTTTTTGTATGATAGTCCACTTGACTGGTGGGAAGACACTAAATGTGATCTGAAGAATCTTTTTATTCAAATCTCCAAGACTAAAGCCAGGAATTCGTATTTAACTATCTGGGATATAGGGCCCAGTACCTAAAACTTTTGTCACAGGCATACTCCTCACCAGGTACCATGTGCCAACAGTTTCTAGCTGTAAAAAATAAAATGATTGATTTTCTTAAATCTAGGGAAAAAAGATATAGATACCAACAGAAATATGTAAACTCTGGCACCCGTGAGCAGGTGAACCCATATGATCTTTCTGAGCAGGAACTGCCTAGATTATGTATGTCTTCTTTACAGGCCCCTGATGGGCCATGCATACAAGACATAAGAGGACTGCAGCATATTGTTCAGACTTATGTTTTACACACATTTCAAAAAACTATTTCTGATTCTTTTCTACCTTTTTATCAGCATATTGATATTCCGCCATTATTGCCTTCAGAAACTGAAGTACTAACGTCTCCTATTTCCATAGGAGAAATCATTCAATCTATCTACATATATCTAAACCAGGAATTGATGGTATACCTAACAAGTTTTACAAAACATATGTAGATATACTATCGCCATGGTTACACTTAGTGTATCGTGCTGTTTGGGCAGAAAAAAGACTCACAGCTAGAATGTATAATGGCATTATGATTTTTTTTTATATAAAAAAGGGGATCCAACACTATTACAAAACTGGAGACCATTGAGTTTACTAACATCAGATTATAAAATCCTGGCCAATATTTTAACGTCTTTCCAAGTTTGCCAATAAATTGTTAATCTCCACACAAACTTGTGCGGTTCCTGGCAGAAATATCACCCAGAATCTTATGCATCTCAGGGAACTAATAGATCAGGGTTTCAATAATAAAATATTTGGTTACCTTTTGGCGTTAGATCAAGAGAAGGCTTTCGATGCAATACGTCAAGATCATATATGGACGGTTATGCGCCATTATGGCATTGCTGTTCAATTTTTAGATTTGATTCAAATGTTATATAAGTCAAAGCAGGTTACACCTTTGGTTAATGGGCATTTAGGCTTCCCTGCTCCTTATCAAGTTGGGGTTCATCAGGGATGTTCTTTGAGCCCTCTGTTATTTGTTTTCAGATTGGATCCTATATTACATTTAATTGAAGCTGACACTAATATTTTGGCTATTGTTTCCTCAGACGGTTATTCTTTTCATAAAGTTCTGGCCTATGTGGATGATTGTGTATGTTCTATAGCAGATTTGGATTTGGGTAAACATATCCTTACCCTTTTGAATTTTTTACAAGACTGTACAGTTATTAGGATAAACACTACTAAAAGTACTTTTATGTCTGGTACGTATAGATAATTTTATCATTCTGGTAGTTACAGATAACTTAAAACTTCTTGGAATACACTTTGGTTCTCAAGAGGCTATACAAAGTAATTGGGACTTGGTTTGTGATAAAGCATACCATAAAATAAAAAAAAGGCAATCCTGGAAAATGACTTGGAAAAAAAGGGTGTTTCTTTTGAAATCATACATTGCTCCTCTTTTCTTGTTCATTTCACGAATTTTTCCATTACTATATTGCATGCATACAAAAATTTTGAGTCTTTTTTTCCAGCTACTGTGGGGCAGTCATTTGAACCCTGTAAAGAGGGCACACACTTACAGACCCTGGAAAACAGGTGGACTTGGTATGATACATCCAATTGTTTACCTCTTTGGAAATTTTTTCTATAGCTCAATTAGGCCAATGTTGCTAGAAAATGATGCTATGGGTTGAATGTGTATGACACTATGGGGCTGTCCCTTTTTAACTGCTTGGGGATGGGGTAAATGGCATTCTACAGAAAAACAACTTCCTATTTATGTCCAACAGACCTTAAAGTACATTAGGATGTGGAAAGTGGAATTTAGCTGGTTCATTTCCCATGAACGGAAATCCTTTTACACCAATGTTGTATCTTCCTGCTATTTTTAAGATCCCCTTTTTAAAGTACCTGTTGATATAAATACGCCTCTTTGTTGGCAAGCATAATGGATCCCAGAATCCCGAAAAAAATGCAAGACATGATCTGGCTGTGTGCTCATCAAAAACTTAATGTAAGGGCCAATCATAAGCATAAACAACTGAGTGATAGATTTTGTCAGGAACAATCATGCCAGGAGAAGTTTGAGACAATGCAGCATTTGTTTTTTGAATGTTTCCTTACCCAAAATTTTTGGACTGCATTGGCACACTGGTGGGGACAGCGACTAATTGGTCTTATGTCATACAATCTTCTAGTATTAGGACAGATTCCAAAGGAATGGAATAAATGGCACAAAAGCACAGTTGTAGTTTTACTAGCCTGTCTTAAATGGCATATTTGGCAGGCTAGGTGTTTGAAAGTGCTTCAGAATAAAATAATACAGTTGCAAGATGTTTTTTTTTCATATACAGGAAGAATTGGACACTCTTTATGCATATGAATTCTGAACTTTAGTAGCCAAAGTAGGTGCTTCCTTATGGCATGATATTGGATGGGTAGGATAAGATATTTTCATTTTTCGTTTTTTCTCTACCTGTGCAGAAAAAAATGCATATGGATTTGGTTTTGTTGCTTTTCTGCAAACTGTTGGATACGTATTGCATGTCTGTTTATTTCTGTTTTTTTTGTTTTTTGTTTTCCAATAAAAATTTCCCCTACCCTTTTCGAGAAATGCCATGGGATCTTTAACAACCACCTGAACTACCACCAATCCAGGCAGATGGGACCTCGGTTTAATGTCTCATTCGAAAGACGGCACCTCAGAAGTGCAGCACCCCTCTCATGCTGCACTACAGTGTCAGTACTGGGATATTAACCCAAGTGTCACATGTGTGAACTGAATCCACAGCCCTCTGATCTCCCAACCTCAGAGGCAAGTGTGCTACCCACTGAGCCACTAACACTGAACACAGAGAAACAATATTATGTGTTAATCTAGCAATAAAGTATGAACTCCGGTTCTTTCGAGCAGGGGCCTGCTCTCATCAGTATCATTCAATACTGTACATGAATAAATGATGATGTTCTCTATAGCAGCTCATGATTGGCTGAGAATCCACCCCTTCAATTCCTTATGCGAAGTGGGCAATATTGATTTTGAGAGGTAAATTATCTGTCACAAACTGCTTGGCATTTCACCCTATACTGCTCTAAAAAAGTATATATAAAGAGCACACTATATTCCTGCAGTGTCTAATAAATACAGTCACATACAGCTTTTTAAACTGTATACTATATTGTTAACCATTTTAAACTAGCGTGCTTTCAAAAAACATTGCCTGTGTGTTATTATTGTATGTGGCTGCAATCTCTCTGTAACACACTCACTGATCACTAAAGATATATGATCAGATTTTCAAGTCATGAAGTGGATTCTACTCCTAGTTACATCAATGATAGAAACTGCTATGGAATGTCAAGACTGTGATCTACCTTGTTAGAATTATTTTCAAAAGTTGGAGTTATCTGCAGCATTTTAAACCAATGTATTTTCTTTCTTTCTCTCTCTCTTCTTATTTCAAAAGTTTTAGCATGAAAGACATGCTGAGCCGGTAACAGCTTGTTTCCAGATGTGTTCATGGGGGGACTTGAGGTACAGTACACAATACAAAAAGTGCAGGAGTAAATATATACTCTAGCAGTCACAGAGAAACAATATTATGTGTTAAGTAAATACATACATACACAGATACATAGAATTTGTCAGCAGATAAGGACCTCTTAGCCCAACCAGTCTACCCCATCAATTCTTACCTATTCATGAGGTCTAATGACCAAACCGAACTCTAGAGCACTCCCCTCTTGCCTCCAGGATACCCCTGTGTCTGTCCCACTCATTTTTAAATCCCATCACTGTTTGAGCCCCAAACCATGTCCTTTGGGAGGCCATTTCACATGTCCATCACCCTCTCTATGAAAAAGTACTTTCTCATGTTAACCCTGGGCCGTCCACTCTCCAACTTCATACTGTGTCCCCTTGTCTTGGAGCATCTCTTACCTTGGAAGATGCTCCTCTCCTGTAGTCTGTTTATACCAGTGAGATATCTGAATGTCTCTATCATGCTCTCGTCTCCCTCCTTACCTCCAGAGAATATATATTTAACTCCTTTCCTCATAAGTCTTCCCATGCAGTCCCTGCACAATTTTAGTAGTCTTCCTCTGCACCGGCTCCACCCTGCCTATGTCCTTCCTCAGGTGGAGCCTCCAGAACTGGATGCAGTACTCAGGGTGAGGTCTCACCAGTGTCCCAAACAGGGGCATAATGACCTCCTTCCTTCTATGCATCGCAGCATTAAGCTAACCTTTCCCATAGCCTTGTCATACAACCTAGCCTCTTGTAGGTCATCTGAGATGATAACTCCCATGTCTCTTTCCTGCTTTGTGACTGTCAGTTCCTCCTCTCCTAGTTCGTATGTTGCCCTTGGATTCTTGCGCCCTATGTGCATGACCTGTATTTTTATTTCCATTGAATCCCAGTTGCTATGCTCCAGAACATTCCTCTAGTTTTTTTAAGGTCTGCCTTCATCTTTTTAACTCCCCTGGCATGTCCACCCAATTGCATACCTTCATTCCATCATTGAATAGACATACATTGGTATCCAATGATATGGGCAATTCAAATTGTGTGACTCAATTTGAGCGAACTCAGTTTAATCACCTGTGTATAGAGTGGGTATGGAAGGAAGTTGAATGTGGAAAGAATGAGTGCAGTGGAGCAATAAACAGCAATAGAGAGATGCAGCAATGGTAGGAAGTGGCTGATGTAATAAAGGCTATGGGAGGTACTTTTGGAAGGCATCCAGCAGCTGGCCATCTGGTGTGGTGGAGGAGGCATATGACTGTGGTGCAGGAGGTAGTGGTTCTGGGCTGGTGAGGGGTGACTATGTTATTTTGATATTGTAGTTAGCAGTTAGTGTTTTTTTTGGCTGCCATTCCCCAATCTCTGCATGTGTACTCCACAGTACCCCATCCCTTGTTTTGATGATTTGAGCCCCCCAAATAGCCCCCTGCTGAGTTGTCTCCTTACCCCTGTGTCAGCCCCCCACCTCAGAGTTGATTATAATTATTTAGGGTGGTGCGGGAGGCATAGCCCCCTGCATAAAAATATACCATATATTGGTCCCGGGACCATCGCTCATTGTGTTTTCTCTGTAGTCCACCATTGCCGTATCAGTTTTCATTGAGGTGCACTCACTGTCATAACAGGCGCTGTTTGATTTTTGCTGTTATGACATGAAACCACATACCTTTCCACCCAGTCCCTCTGCAAAGTCCCCAATAAAGACATTGAAGAGGACCAGCCACAACACCGACCCCTGTAGCACCCCACTTGCCACCTCTCCTACTCTCCTACTGTGTTCCCTGTTAACCACCACCCTTTGGCTCTTACCAGTAAGCCAGTTCTCCACCCATTTTACTATTTTAGAACTCACCCCTAGGATGTTCAGTTTGTTTTATTAGTCTTCTGTGAGGGACGGTGTTGAATGCCTTTCTGAATTTCAGATAGACCATGTCCACTGCCCCACCATGCTCTACCACCTTAGTCACCCAGTCAAAAAACTCTATTAGATTTATCTGGCAGGATATCCCTCTGATGAATCTATGTTGTTCTGGGTCCAGCAGTCTATTTGTATCAAGGTATTCAACTCTCCTTTCCCTCAGCCTGGACTCCTATACCATGCCCACTACCAAAGTCAGACTGACCAGCCTATAATTTCCAACGTTTTCCATATCACCACCTTTGAGATGTGGGACTACATCTGCTCTCTTCCAGATGCCTGGTACCACCTCTGTCTCTAGTGTTAGGTTGAACAGAGAGATGAGGGGTGTAGCCAATACCTTCTGTTGCAAACAAAATAAAGTGCAAACAAAATAAAGTTCAAAAGTACAATGCAATAAAAGATGTGAAAACACCAAAATGTGGTGCAAAAAATACATTAAGAATACTTTACTTCCAGTTTTGGATTAAACATGTGTTAATGTATATTTATTTATTTTTTGTTGACCGGGTAAGTGCACTAGACAAATCCTGCCTATTTTCAGGCGTGACCAGGGGAAGGGGAATACAGATGAATGCCAACTGACCTTGAACCAGATTAAGCTGTTTGGTGGTATTTTTAGTGAATGAGGGAAATTTGGCCAGGACACCAGAGAAATTCCCCTACTCTTTTTGATAAGTGCCTTGGGATCTTTAACATCCACCTGAACTACCACTAATCCAGGCAGATGGGACCTCAGTTTAACATCTCATCCGAAAGACGGCACCTCAGAAGTGCAGCACCCCTCTCATGCTGCACTACAGTGTCAGTACTGGGATATTAACCCAAGTGCCAGATGTGGGAACTGAATCCACAGCCCTCTGATCTCCTAGCCTCAGAGGCGAGTGTGCTACCTACTGAGCCACTGACACTGCTAAACTGCTCTATGTCTATCTAGTATTATGCTCATTTGTTTTTGAGATATCTTTGTATAGATTTTTGAGTATTTAAATATTGTATGAATGCTAGACCACATTGTAAAGGAGTTCTGCTCAATTGGGCTATCCCTTTCTTGGAAATTTCAAGAAAAAACTTTTACAAGCAAAAATGCTACACATAAATGCAGGTAGCACATACAAAGATATATATATGAACATAATATGAGCCAGCTAAAGAAGGCCACTAGGTCTATTGAGTCAGCTCAAATTGCAGAGTCCTCAGCTGAGCATGTGATAGACTAGGTTACACACAGTTTGACAATTGTGTCAAGGCACATTTGTATCTCAACTTTGCAAACTGAACATATCTCAGATAGAGTTTGGAAAATTGGACTTTGCTATGTCCTATCCAGGGACACGATGAATTATTTTTTTTTCCTATGAGATTAGTGCAAAGCGGAAGAACTACACTGAATTTCCCATCTTCAGCACAAACTTCCTACTCTACTACTTTGCACGGTTTTGCCAGGTGAAGTGTTACTTTTCCCTACAAAGTCAATGCATAATGACAATGTTGCTGTCAAATTCACTAACAAGGTTGGCACTACATGCATACTTCACTGGGAAAAATAGAACTCCTCTGATTTGCATTGCTTTGCCTCTCTGAGATTTGGTGAAGCAGCTGTGAAATTTGGACATACACTAAACAAACTAATTACATATTATTAAGATGAATATATTAAATTCAAAGCAAAAAAAATTCTTGAGTGTTGCATGCAGAATAATGTTTTAGGGGTACAAATGGCCCTGTTTTGAATAGAGTGGAGACATCCAGAAACAGGGATTATATAGTATGCTATCCAAATCAATTAAATTAATTTTATTTTTTATACTGAAGAGCAAGATGAGCTACATAGCCTTTTTTCACATGTGACCAGTTGTACATAATTAAAGCAGTGTACAGAACCAACAAAAATTAAATAAGTACAGAGCTCACAGCTGACTTAAACACACTTGTACGAGCCAAGGTAAAGACAATTAAAAATAATAGCAGTGCAATATCTTTTTTATGGGCTCCTGTGAGAACCTTGGATTTAGTTTGTTGGGCAATAAGTACCTAATGTTCTTAAAAAACCAAGCCTGGTGTAGGTCAAAGTCATGCTGTATAGTTTTATTAAAGGTTGCCAAGTCCCTGCCCATACTAAAAATGATTGCATCATCATCAGCATAAAGGATAGTTTTGGTTGATGGGCATGTTGTGGGCAGTGAATTCAAAAACATGGAGAAGAGTAGAGGATCAAGAAAAGATCCCTGGAGTTCCCATAATAGATCTGACAAAAGTGAGAAAAAATGTTGTCAATAGAGGTCCTGTCGACCCAGTGTGTCAGATAGTTTTGGTATCAATTGGTGATACCAGGAGAAAAATCATGAGAAGATACTTACTGAATCAACAGTTTATGGTTGACAAGGTTGAATGCTTTGGTGAGGTCTACAAACACCAAAGCTACAAAATTCCCTGAGTCAAACACTCAGCGAACAAAATCAGTGAACTTCACAAAGTCAGTCTTCATGTTGTGTTGGGGGTGGAAACCATGTTGCGCACTGGTCAACAGATCTTTTTTCAGGTTAAATTTAGAAGTACGGTCAAAAACTCTTCTTTCAATAACTTTTGATAGGGGAGCACTAGTGACTGGACAGTAGTTGGGGGCGAGATGTTTTGTACTGGACTTGTGTATGGGAATAAGAATCATTTTGGCCATCTTCCACACTTTTAGGTATGCACCAGTGCATAAGGAAATTAAAAAAAAATTAGAGATAGGATGAGCTAATTTGACTAAGTGATAGTCAGTACCAGCCTACCCAGGTCATTAGTCTTCAGGTGGACAATGGCATCCAGCTTTCCCTCCCATCCTGCTGCCTTAGTAATCCTCAGGATTTGCTTCACATCCCTCCATGCTGTGGCACTGAGTAGGCACCTAACCTACTTTTCCCTTTCCTATTCCCAAAGCTATCCCCCTCACTGTTGAGTCCACCACCAGATGTTGCTGCTCTTCCCCTGGGGTCCTCTACCACCCACCTTGAGGTCTCCACTGTGGAGGGTCCCCACATTCTCCTTGGTTACCACTTTAGGTGTTTTCTCCTGGCAGTCCAACCCCACAGACTGAAGAAGGAATATTGAAGTGGTACTGGTTGAAGAATGTGTCTCTGTCCCACCACCCCACCCTTCCAGAGCCAACTTAGTCCAGCTGTACCTCCACGCTGGCATCATCTGAGGTAACGGTGCAGACTTGGTGGCCTCTGGGTCAAGAAAGAGGCCCTTTGAATGCTAAAAAACTCTGCCTGTATTCTTGTGTCCTTCTCCCTCAACACAGAGAGGTGTATGCAGATGGGGCAGAATCGCAGTCTCCAGAAGTTCTCTCTGAGAACTGCCACCTGACAGCCACTGCAACACTCCTAGCATTCTCAACCTCTATTCTCTCTGTGTTACCTGGAGATACTATTGTACTGTTACCCCTGATAGGGTGTTTCTAGTTTCCCCCTTCTTGTTTATTTCCACTTGTACTTCCCTGTGCCTTGTCCAAATCTTTACATATTTCTACCCTAGATAGGGTGCTGCTCCCACTCCCAGCCCTGGCCCACTCTTGACCCTCCATCCTTCCCAGAAGTGTCTGTTACACAGTATCATAGTATCATAGTAAAAGCCAGCAAAATAGGCCCCATGGTCTATCGTGTCTGCTCGGAAGCTTGCCCCCTAATGGGGGGCTGGCTCCTCCATGCCCACAGCCCCAGAGGTGGCCCTCCCTGGTCTCAGCTTTCCCTGTACCTGTCCCAACCCTTCTTGAATTGTTCCACTGTGGTCTCTTCACCAGACTCCTGGGCAGTGCATTCCATGGTCCCACCACCCTCTCTGTGAAGAAGTGTCTCCTGCACTCCCCCCTGTACTTCCCCCCTTCCAGCTTCCACTTGTGCCCCCTAGCAGTTCCCCCACTTCTTAAGCCTGAACACTTTCCTGGCTTCCCAGTAGTGAATAGGTGCCTTGCCCTAGTCAGCCAGCAGTGTTCCCAGCTTCTCTGCTTCTTTCTACTGATGCCTGATGACACCAACGATGCCAGACACCTGTTCTTCTCTTTCAGTGTTCCACTCACTAGTTGGACACGAATGTGATATCCCTTCAGGAGGGTCACCATTAATTTCCCCACAACTGATGTCAGACTGACTGGCCTGTAATTTGTTAGCCTCCTCCCTGCTGCCGCTCTTGTGCAGAGGGACATCAGCCCTCCTCTAGTTCTCTGGAATTCTGGAACAATATGAGGTTTAAATTAAATAAGATTTTGTATAATTTATTTTTATGCACACCTGCCACCCTGAAGAAGGGGTAATGTTGGTGGTTGAGGGTGACGGGTACTGTCTGTATATGTTTTAACAAATTCTTATTTACTTTACCACACATAGAGGTTAGTGGTCACTTATTTCCTATGACACTAGGTTGTTAATATTGTTTCACAATTATTTCAGGTCCCCTTGTTTAGAAGTCAGGCCAGGTTTTATGTGATGATTTTTTTGTTGTTAATCCTTTCTATCCCCTCGGTTTGGGCATCCTCAGTTCTCTGGGCACCCTTTACCCATCATCCCAACATCTTCTGGGATTTACTGGATGCATCTGCCCCCATGACTTACTCCCCTGGCAGGAGTTGGTGTGGGTCCCCATTCCCCTGCCATTGAAATGGATCTGTTTCTGTGTCAACCTGCCCAGGTCACCAGCTGCGGGGCCTGTACGTGACCAGAGTCATATCCCTCCAACCAGGATTTTCTGTTTTCTCTCCTTGAGCAGAGCAGACATGCAATAACATCATGATGCATGTGACATGCTCCTGAGTGACCTGCATCAATGTCCACCTTTCCTCCCACCACACTGGCAGCCTGAACAGTGCAATCCAGTCTAAAATGGATTCAAAGCCTTATTTATAGTTGACTCTGGTAGGGTCACAAATTATTTCAAGTTTCAAGTTTATGCTTTAGGGAAAAGTCATTACCCAAAGCTCATTCACAATGACACCCTTTCATGTAGTCATTCTATGCATTCTTTATTTATTTATTTATTGATACAAGGAATTAACACCTTTGAGCTAAAAGCTAATTTACAAAGGTTCTGCGTCAGAGAAAAAATAGGACTTACAAAACCTAAATACAGTGTACAAACTAACAAAAGGCTTAGAAACATCCATTACATGGAGATTACATAATCAGGGAGTATGGTATAAAACTATATGAGGAACAGTGAACATACCCAACAACAGACTTAACCTGATTATAGAGTGGGGAATGGAGGTGAAGCAAAGTACTGAATAAAGATTGGGGGAGCAGGAAGAGGGAGGGTGAGAAGTAGTACGTAGAGAATTTGAAGTGCTGGAAGAGGTCGGGGAGGGACAGTGGGGAGTGAGTCAGTGCTGGGAGGGAGATTGAGCGCTATCACCCACAGTTGCACTTAGAGTTGTTGGACACCAGGTGAGCACTCAGGTTTGAGTTGAATTGGTGGATTTTTGTACTGGACAGGAGGTCTGTGCTGAGGGAGTTTAGCCATATTGGGGCCCTGTATTCGAATGATCATTGACCTTAGGAGGTCCAATGGAAGGGTCTTTGATCACAGTAAGCAAAGTTTTGCATTAATACAATCACAAGTTTCTTAAGCTTTTAAAAGTCAACATCATAAAATACTCAGTGGACATACATTATACATTTGGTACGTCAGTTGTGTATACCAACATAGAGTCATTCAAATTCAAATTGTGGAAAACACAAATGGGAGAATATTTCTCATTTGTGGCCCTGACCTCTTTTACATACTTGTTCCTTACTTCCCATATTTAAACCAATTTTCTGGGGTACATTGCTTATGGGCCAGTTCCCATAATTTGTTTTTTTCTCTTTTAATTTCATCACATGGTTATGAAACCAAACAGTAGAGTTTTAAAGTTTCTTAGATTTTAATGGAAAATGTATATCCTAGGCTGCATTTTACTCAGAGGCAAAGTAGTTCGAGGCACTATTGAGATCTGGAACCAAGTCCATTCTATTCCAGTTTCGACCATCCAATTCAGACATTAAATCTGAAGTAGCGTGGCAGAGTGTAGGGGGAGTTTATATCAGCAGCAGACTGGATAGGGTGTTGTTTCCTTTTTAGAAAGGCTAAGGGGGTTGCACAGGGTTCTAGTGGTATCCTGGTAGGGAACAAATTAAACACAGAGCTAAATCCAATGGTAGGGAGTTAATCAAACATTGAAAACTCTGGAAGCATTCAGATAGGGAAGACTCTGGAAAGAGCCAGGCAGGAAGTTAATCAAACATAGCCGCAGTCAATGTTTATTAGGGATGGTGTATAAAACCCACCTAGGCAACAAAAGAGAATGAGATAAAGCCAGAAGCTGTGCTGCAAGTGGCAAGTACAAGCTACAGAGACTTTTGGAAGGGACTGTGAAGTTTGTAAGTGAATTTTGTTGTAGTACCTGGAGGCTGGTAATCAGAGTAGCTGGTGACCAGAGGTAGTGAGGGTTTATTGTGTTTAATTAGATGCAGTGCAGTGGCTGTGGGGCAGCAGTCTTCTGGGAGACATTTTGGAGACTGTGGTGCTACCCTATCTCCAGGCACCCCTCTGAGTTTAGGGCAGAGGTTGCTGGTCTCCACGTAAAGTTGGATAGGATTCGGGAGACCTCCTCCCCCACCCAGGGATCACCAATGCTACCTCCGCTGCTTCCAAGGATGCCTGTAAAGTGGGGTGGATAGACAATGATGGGCTCAGGGAGAGTGAGGGAGGTTGGGCAGAGACACATACCACCTGTGGTTGCACTCCACAGCTCCTATGCCATTCTGGCAGAACAAGGCTATCCCATGGGGGAATACATAGTGGTGGACAAGGTGGATTAGGGGAACATCCATAGTGGAGACCCCATGGGAGGAGGCAAGGGACCTCAGAGGAGAAGAAAGCAGATCCTAGTTGGGGACTCTATTATTAGGGGGACAAAACTGAGCATGGGAAAAGGAGGAGGGAGAGAAGTAAGGTGCCTACCCAGTGCCGCAACTTGGAGGGATAGGAGGTGAATCCTAAGGACTGCAGGGGCAACAGCACAGAAGGGGGAGGCAGACATCATTGTCCACCTGGGGACAAATAACCTGGCTGACAATGAGGTTGGGGCAGTGCAGAGGGAGCTCATGGAGTTGGGAAGGGGTCTTAAACAGTTGGCATGCATGGTAACCTTCTCAGAAGTGCTACCTGTCTTTGGTATGGAAGATGCCAGGATGCTCCACACCATGGGATTCAACAAATTGCTAAAGAACTGGTGCAGAGTAGAGAGGTTTGGCTTCATTGGGGACTGGGGGCCCATCTGGAGAGATACAGGCTTGTATGTGAGGGATGGTCTGTATTTGTCTGGCGGGGGGGACCAGGATACTTACCTAAAGGTTTGAATGGTTCATTGGCAGACATTTAAAATAGTAAAGAAGGAGGTGGAAATATGCAGCTAGAACTCAACTTCCCCCCCACAGGCCAATGTAGTCAGACAAAAAGATACTAAGGATGAGGACACACAATGGACTGAATCAGGGAGTAATGTAAGGGGAGGCACTGCAGGAAAGGATGGGATGAGAACAAATATGGGAGAAGCCATCAAAACATGGAGGGCCAAGTGTATAAATACCCACAGCCCAGGTAACAAGATCCCTGACCTAGAGGGCTTGGTGGTGGAGGGAGACCTAGATATTGTGGCAGTCACTGAAACATGGTATAGTATCATAGTAGAAGCCAGCAGAATAGGCCCCATGGTCTATCATATCCGCTCAGAAGCTAGCCCCTTACTGGGAGCTTGCTTCTCCACCCCCCCAGCCCCAGAGTTGGCCCTCCATGGCCTCAGCTTCCCTCTATTCCTATCCCAACCCTTCTTGAATTCTAGTTGAATAGTATACAGAATAGAATACTATTGAATAGTATACAGAAAGCCATGATTGGGATATTAATATGCCGGGGCACATGGTCTACAGGAAAGACAGGGAAGGCAAAAAGGGAGGAGGGGTAGCTAGCTACATCAAAGAAGGGATCAAGGCAACAGAGATAAAGGAAAAACTGGGAGGAGAGAAGGTACAGTGGGTCACCCAGGAGTCAAGAAATGGCACCACTATCCACACAGGGGTTATCAAAAGACACCCCCCCAAGAAAGGGGAGGAAATAGATAGGGTCATGGTAGATAACATCCTTAAAATGGCAAAGAAAGGGGAAGTGTTATTGGTTGGGGACCTAAATTTGCTTGATTTTAACTGGAACACCTACGCTGCAGCCACATCCCGGAGCAAAGTCATCCTGGATGCCCTACAAGGAGCATGCCTCACGCAAATAGTGGAGGACCCCACTTATGAGGGAGCAATATTGGACCAGGTGTTCACAAATGGAGACTGAATAACTGATGTATCAATGGGCAGCCATCTGGGGTCCAATGATCACCATACAGTATGGTTTAAGGTAAAGACAGTAGAAGAATCAGGCCACACAAAAGCAAGAGTCCTAGACTTCAAGAGGGCAGACTTTGCTTACATGGGAGAATGCCTCAAGAAATCACTGGCAAAGGGTCAGGGACGATGAGTAGAGCTACAGTGGGAGAACCCCAAGAGAACCATAACAAAGGCAACAAGCCTTTGTATATAGCTAGTGAACAAAACCAGAAGAAAAAGAAAACCATTATGGTTTCCAAAAGAAGTGGTATGGAAGGTTAGAGAGAAAAAATTGGCATTTAGAAAGTACAAGGAAACACAAAGGGAGAAAGACAAGGAAATGTATCAGACAAAGCAGAGGGAGATGGGTAAAGCAGTCAGAAGTACAAAGGCACAAACGGAGGAAAGGATAGCCCACAGAGTAAAGAAAGGGGACAAAACCTTCTTCAGGTACATAAGGAAAAGAAGAAAGGCCAAGGGAGGGATAGTGAGGTTAAATAAAGGGGGGAGTGGGTGGAGGGGGACCTGGAAAAGACTGATACACTGAACAAATACTTTTGCTCAGTATTCACAAAAGAAGGGGAGGGGAGGGACTGAAATTAGCCAGTAGACACACAGGGAAGAGGGGGTGGACACCAGTCCATTTACAGAAGAAAGGGTACTAAAGGAACTCTTGAAACTGAAGGTGGGCAAGGCAATAGGGCCAGATGGGATACATCCCAGAATCCTAAAATAACTCAGAGAGGTGTTACTGACACCACTGACAGCTCTATTCAACAAATTGTTGGAGGAGGGAGTAGTGCCAGAGGACTGGAGGAGGGCGAATATGATACCCCTTGACAAAAGTGGGAGCAAGGTAGAATCGGGAAAGTATAGACCAGTCAGTTTGACCTCAGTGATTGGCAAGATGATGGAATCACTCTTAAAGGAAAGGATTATAGAATATTTAGAATCCAGCAGGGCACAAGACCCACGGCAACATGGATTTACAACAGGAAGGTCTGGTAAAACAAATCTGATAGATTTCTTTGACTGGCTTGACCAGGGCAGTAGATCGGGGGGGGGTGGACATGGCCTACCTAGAGTTCAGCAAGGCATTTGACCCAGTCCCACACAAGTGGTTAGTTAACAAGTTGGGCAATCTGGGAGTGGATCCCAAGGTGGTAAACTGGGTCAGTAATTGGCTAAGTAACAGGACATAGAAGGTAGTGGTAAATGGAGTTCAATCTAAAGAAAGGGGGTAACCAGTGGGGTGCCACAGGGTTAAGTGCTGGGGCCAGTCCTCTTCAATGTCTTTATAAGCAACATAGCAACATTGCAGAGGGGCTTGAAGGAAAAGTATGCCTCTTTGCAGATGACACCAAGATCTGCAATAGAGTTGACACTCTGGGGGGTGGAGCAAATGAGGTGAGACTTAGGCAAGTTGGAGGAGTGGTCAAGAGTGTGTCAGCTCAGGTTCAGTGGCAAGAAGTACAAAATCATACACCTGGGGAGCAAAAACCCAGGGGAGGAATGCACAATGGGGGGGGAGATACTAACAACAACTAAGATGGAAAGGGAACTTGGTGTAGTCATAACAGATGATCTGAAAGTTGCCAAACAGTGTGAGAAGTCAGTGAGGAAAGCTGGTGGAATAACGGGGTGCACAGGAAGAGGTATCACCAGTAGAAAACAGGAGGTGCACAGGCAGTTGGTGAGACCTCATCTAGAGTTCTGCATGCTGTTCTGGAGGCCTCATCTCCAAAAGGACATTGGCAGGGTGGAGGTAGTCCAGAGAAGAGCAACAGAAATGGCACGGGGGCTACACCAGAAAGCATATAAAGAGAGAGAGAGAGAGATTGAGAGAACTCAGTATGTATACTCTGGAGGACAAGAAGGAGAGGGGGGTTATGACAGAGACATTCAAATACCTCAGTGGCATCAACAGAGTTCAAGAGGGTAGTATTTTTCAGAAAAGAAGATGGGCAAGAACAAGAGGTCACAATATGAGGCTGGAGGGGAGGAGACTCAAGGGCAATGTGAGGAAATATTTTTTCACAGAAAGGGGGGGTGGATGCATGGAACAGCCTCCCTGAGGAGGTTGTGGGGGCAAACATGATTGGCAAATTCAACAAGACTGGAAGAATGCAACACTAGAGGTAGGAAGGAGGAGGAGTTATGGCTGCAGACCAATAGGATCTGGAGTTCATACAGTAGGCAGGGAAATGGGCAGACTGGGGGGGGGCAGCAGTCCTTATCTGCTGACAAATTCTATGTTTCTATGTTTCCAGAAAGGAGTAGAATTATATTTCTGTTTCTTAAAGGGGGCTGCAATGCCATTCAGTTGAAGACAAAAGCTGCTTGAAAATATATTGCACTGTTACACGTGACCTCAGACTGTGTATGTCTCCTTTGACACACCTATATCAGACCATCGAGAGCAGTAGCAAATAAAAGTTTCAATAAGTAAAAAACAACCTGAAAAACAGTGAACCAAAACATTTACTTCTACCTACTTCCACAGGCCCCTGAATTATGAACCAAATTCAATGTACCCGGTACTCAAGTAACTCAACTCCTTGCTTTAAGGCAGCTGGTAGCTGTTCACTCTCTCAGCTCCTGCAGACAAGCCCACAGTCAACCCGTGTTATTAATTTCCAGTCCCCGCAAGCCTTCTTCAGCTCCTCCCCTTATCAGATACCTAGTTCACAAAGTTTATGTAACAGCTAGTAGTAGTAGTAGTAAAAATCTTTATTTTTATACAGGATATGCTGGAATAAAACGTCTTTAGGACAAGACCTATATTATAGATGCTCCTGTTCAATCTCAGTACAACATACAATGCAAAGACAGCAAATTTAACAAATACCATAAATCATCATGTACACCTACATAATACCCACATACTAGTCATTACACATACATCGTACTCTCAATTCATATTTTAACTCCTTCATAAATATTTTAACATGATCCTAGTTGACTATGGATTCTTTATTTACTGAATTCCATACTTGGAACATAATAGCTGGAAAACACATATAACTATATTTAGTTACAAAGGACTGCAAATATTCTCCCAGTTAGATTACCTCCCTGGCAAATTAAAGTTTCACTAAATAAAGAACAATCTCAAAATCAGTGAACCAAAACACTTACTTCTACATACTTCCACAGGCCTATAAATTATGAACTGAATTCAATGTAGTCAGGTAACTCAACTCCTTGCTTTAATGCAGCTGGTAGCTGTTCTCCCTCTCAGCTTCTGCAGCTGCAGCCCTAGTAGTATTTCTTTAGTGTTTCTTTAGTATTTGACAAGTTATGTTGTTGCAATTACGCAGTACAATTGCAATACAATTGTTACCATTACAAAAATACAACCTTATAAATATTCAACATTAAAATCATTACACAATATATGCTCAAGCATGCTTCATAAAGATATTATTACTTAACAATATCCCATTCTGTTAGCACTTTTTACTATCTTTTCCTCATATTTCATAATACCTTCTATCCCCAATGGATTTACTTCATCAAGGTGTTTAATATTTGTTCCTTGTCATAATACTCATAACTGTAACTGGAGGTACAATTAATAAGCATTTTTCCTGATCTTTTTGTATGTCACAAATATTATTTAATTGATTTCCAATATTTACTATGGTCTTTATTGTCTAAATGCAATTTCTGTATGTCTATAATTAAAAACATGCTTTGTCAATGCCGAACGTTCACTTGTAGGTATTTGCAGTGGTGTTTGGTACTTGGACATGGCTTAAAAAAAAATCAGTGACAAGTAAAATGAGAGACACAGTTTAACAATTGGTTCTATATCCTGAAGCAGGCAGTGTAAGAGTATTGGTGTAAAATACTTTGTATGCAGAAGAGCAAGTCTGTAACTCTGTTTGACAATATTGTGAGCATACAGTATACCCACTGTTCAGTCACAGAAACACAAATTTTAGGAGGGACAGAAACATTTTGAGGAAAAATCAGGGACATCCCTGAAAATCAGGGGATGCTGAGGAGGTATGATCCCTCTTTTTCCTCTTTCTCTCTTCCCCCCCCACACTCTCTTTCTCTCTCTCCTCCCTCCCTATTCTCTCTCTCTTTCTGTCCCTCTGCCTCTCTCTGTCTTTCTCCCCCATCTCTCTCTCTCTTCTCCCCCTCAGTCTCTTTCGCTCTTTTCTCCCCCTCTTCTCTCCCTTTTCTCCCTCTCTGTCTCTCTCAGCAAACAAGCATTTGTCAATGTTGAATGTTTGCTTGCTGGCATTGGCATTGGTAGTGCAGGAGTTAGAGAGAGATGCACAATAGAATTGGCAGTGAAGTAGTGAACTGATGCTGACTCAGCCCCACCCTGTAGGCAGTGACAGGCATTGGGGTGTGCCTTTGGGTTATTGGCCATAATGCTCATGCCATTTCACCTCACCCCACCCCACAGACACTGACAAGTTCCGCAGTGTGCCTTGGGGTCTTCGGGCTTTGCACTCACCCCATTCCATAAGAAAATACACTGGGATGGATGCAGTATAGGAGAATGGGGTGAACTTTGGGGCCAAAAAGTCCAAGGCACACCTCAATGCCTGTCACTGGTTGGAGGTTGGGGGTGGAATGGCTTAAGCATTACAGTCAACGATGCCAAGTCACACCTGACACCTGTAAGTCTCTACAGGGTAGGGTATTATGGTTGGAAACCCTAACGTCCCAGGAATTTGTTGGTATTTTCATTCCAAATTGTCAGCATGGGCTGTTTGTGATCCCAGCTCATGAACAATGGCACTATGAGTTCATTAGCTGAAAGGTGATTTTGCACAGTGACTGTGCCATTTGGTGCCACAGGTGTGAAAGCACATTTTGGGCAGGATGTGAAAAATGACATCTGCACTGTTCATGAGGAGGTGTAGAAAAATGACATTGTTGAACATCTGGAGTGAAAATATGAAAAATTGGTGAAGTCACAAGCGAACATAGAAACTGAGCAACACACACCCATAATGCAATTATTTTGGGAATTTTTTTAACCAAATTTTTAACACAGGCATTTTGGGAACTCTGGTCATGAACAATGTCAGTGTAATTTTGTTAATGTGTCCTGAACATTGATTTCACTTAGCGACCATGCCATTGTGTGCCACATGCACAAAAACACATTTCAGGCAGGATGTGAAAAATGACATCTGTACTATTCATAAGGAGGTGTGAAAAAATGACAATGTTGAAAATCTAGAGTGAAAATATTAAAAATTGTTGAAGTTACAAGCATGCATTGAAAGTGCGCAATGCACACTCGTAACACAGTCATTTTTTGGCATTTTTCCACCAAAACTGAAAGATAGGCTTTTTGGATCCCCACCTCATGAACAGTGGCACTGTCATTTTGTTAATCAGTTCTGAAAGGTGATTCCGTGCAGTGACCGTGAAATGAACTTTCGGGAACAATTAATGAGACAACAGTGCATGTGTTAATGAGGTGGGGTCCCAAGCACCCCATGTTGAAATTTTAGAAGCAAAATTAAAAAAAGTGACTGAGATATCCACCTAAGTTGACACCCCCCCCCCCCCATTTATGCCATTATATAGCTTACCGGCACTTCTTCAGTTTGCGGTCAGCTTTGAAGAGTGCAGATGTCTTCCCCCTCCACCAAGATTCGGCACCGACCTCAGAGGTGGGCATGGGGTGAGGTGTGGGGAGGTAGGGGTGCAGAAAGTAGGTGTTGGTTAGAGGGACCCAACAGCAAGAGACTGTTTTCTTTGTTTCAGGTAATAAAAAAAATGAACACCGTGACAGTTTTCTTTTACAGGTGTAACTAAAAATGTTGTGCACGCTGAAGTGGGCTCCCAGTGTGCTCCATGACTTTGGGGTGATGTTTTCCACACAGTGGTGGTCTCCCAGTGTGGCACACAATGGGGGTGGGGCAGCAGCAGGAGGCACACAATGGGGGTGGGGTGGGGGCAGGAACATGCCGACAGCGATTGGCTTCTGAACTCAGGGATGCGAACTGGGGTGGACTCCAAGTAGAGCACACAATATTGGGGGGGTATTAAACATGTCAACATGGGGATTGGGCATCCCCAAATTTGGCTTTCTGGGAATTGTGTGTGGCAGACAGCAGCAGCCGCCACCATGTTTATTTAAATGCTTCACCAGGAAAGGCACATCTGGAGGTGTCATCGGTGCTGCTGCATGATGAGCTTGCCTCTGATTGCAGCAGCACTTTTCTTAGAAGTTGTATCCACTTTACATAATGTTGATGTCACCGCTAACATGCTGGCTTATTGGGGAATGATGGACACACCTTCTATAGCATGCCCTGCATTCACCAACACAGACACACCTCTGAAATGTACTACTAGCACAAAACATTCCTTACACAAGCACGCAAACAAACACAAAACCGGCCCTGACACCATTAGGAAAACTCTGAAAAATTTAAAATATTTGGTAAAGAAAAATGTATAAAATATAAACTGAACTGTAATTTGTTACCCCCTTTTCTTTACTACTGAGGACAACTGCACGAAACAAAGATCAGAGTGCTGAAGATTTTATCTGAGCTGGCTGTTTTTCTATGCATGATAGTATAATCTCATGTTTATGACATAATTACTGTATCTCCACAGCAATGGATTGAGTTGTCAGAAACAACACTTGATGTCGGGTGTAGACAAGCAGATAGAGCAGAGATCCTGCTTTTATGCAAATGACCTTAGTATTAAAGCAAGCAAAGTGAGAACTACAGAAGGAAATGAAACATAAACTGAATAGTGTCTGTATAGTACTTTTTTTAACTTAAGTTTCCATGGGGCATCAGTAGCAAGGATAAATTAAAATGTGTGAACTAGTGAACATTAATATCTCTCACTTGTAGAACCTTCACACCTACAATATATTGTGTATTATTTCAGGTGCTTATGATAATCGAACACAAAATCAAATATAACTGAATTAGAAACTAACACACTATCCTGACTAGACAGTCTACGCAATCATTTTTATCAACTATTTGAGTTCACTTTTAATCAGTGTCTCATCAGTTCTTGAACATGCAGTGAAACAAATTCAACAGAACTCACAGCATACATTTTTTTGCTGCAAACAGTATAAATAGGTTAATATCTGCCAACTTCCTTTGTACCCAGTTTTTTTTCTGAAATGACATGAAGAAAAAAATAGAAGCATACTTCTGCAGTTAATATTAAACAATCAACAGTACACAAGAGCAGCCATTTAAATGACATAAGAAGTTTTCAAACCAAACAAGGCTATGTTAAATGTTATAAACAGAGCTTCAGCTGACAGTGTTACAGGGTTATACATAGTCATACTGTTTATATGAGGAAAAACATTCTTTATTGTAGACAAGTACAGAATATAGTTGCCATGCCTTAAATAGTTTGAAACTTAACTCACTATCATACAAAACCCTCCATATTTTCTAATGATAAAGAAATCTGCTTTTCCACTAGAGACATGAGAATACCTAACAAACTACAACTTCAACACAAAGCATGCTTTATGTCAGCAGTGCTGCAGCTGGGTCTCAGAGCTAGCAACTCTACATCCAATGAAACCAATTCATTCAGACTCATTGATGGCTTCCACATCTACTTGTTCCAATTATCATTCTGAACCCAATTTTACATAAACCAAGGAACAATGACACCCTTGGGAGAGTCCCCCCTTGGGTTGTTATTATTGCTGCTCGAGTGTAGAGAAGCCATGTCTTTTGAAGAAAAGAAAAAGCCCTGCTCCCACGTGGGACCAACATCTGCACCACCTTGGCAGTTTTATTGTAATGGTGCATCATTTTAAGGCAAAAAGAAAGAAAACAAAATCCCAGAAAACTGCTGCACCACAGTACTTGGTGTTGGTATCACAGACACACGAGAACAGGAGCACCGGAATCAAAAAAACATCATCCACAAATACCCAAAGTAAGCTGCCTAAAAATCCAAATTGCACAGATAACGTCATCTCAGATCTTGGACAAAATGACCTCAAACAGCAGTTTAACACTTTAATAGTAGCACACATTTATAAAATAATGAAAAACATCTTCATGCATGTCCAGACTTGAAGTTTAACTTGTAAGAGTCAACAACATTAACAGAGAACCCAGTGCATCAGATGCATACGTTACAAAATAGAATTCATTTTGCAGAAGAGCAAATAAATGCCAATTTCTATCCTTCACTTGTACAGGGGGAAGATCAGGTCACTACAACGTGAGTAACGGCTCCAATGCACTGTCATCTTATTTGTGTCATTTTGCCCTTTACAGGTTAATTTAAGAAAAAAGTGTTTTCTTAAAGCCTCAGTAACATATTTAAAACTATCAAGTGTTAACTCATTGGTGCCAGTAGCTTTTGAATGAATATGCGGGAAATATCGAACTACCTGATCACCAATCAAAAGCATCTTATAAGTTAAAACTGATATTTTGGGCAATTTTTAGAGGTTTTAATTCTATTTTGCTCCTGTTCTCCCTCCATTTTGGTTGTTTATGATACTGACAACAAACGACTTCTGCTACCCATCCGTGAGCCCCCTTCCAGGTTTAACAAAATGATGCACAATACTTCAGGGCACACTTTTACCCCCAAAGTTAATGTAAACTACATCAATTTACCAAAAGACATTTCTTTATTTCTAATGAGTTCTGCAGGATGCATGGACTTTAGATCTTCCAATGCTCTTAAAAACTGCGAAAATGCTAATTTTCCTTAGAGGGCTTTTAAAGAGCATTTCTGTGCAAGTGCTTATATGAAAACAGAGGTACGTTTCATGCAAAAATAAAGTTTTTAGGATTTACCATCATATTTACACAAACGCTGTCTGGCCAATGTCTTCCTCTCACTGCTGTCATTATATTCTGCAAAACTTATGGTTAAAGTAACTTTCTAAAACTTTTTTCAAACTTTACCAACTCCTACTCTCTTAATTTTGCTGCTGACTGCAGAAGTTAAATGACCCCAAGAAAGGCTTCAAATATTTTTCTTAATTTTTCATGCCAACATGGGGATTGGGCACCCCCTAAGTTGGCTTTCTGGGAATTGTGTGCGGCAGATGGTCGCAGCCACTGCCATGTTTATTTCAATACTTCACCAGGAAAGGCACATCAGGAGGCGTCATCAGTGCCGCTGCATGACAAGCTTGTCTCTGATTGCAGCAGCACTTTTCTTAGAAGTTGTGTCCACTTTACATAATGGTTGGGGGAGTGTCACCGTTAGCATGCTGTCTTATTGGGCAATGAGGGATGCACCATCAATAGCATGCCCTGAATTCACCAACACAGACACACCTCTGAAATGTGCTACTAGCACAGGACATTCCTTGCGCAAGTGTGCATGCGAACTCAAAAAAGACACAATGTTCTCAAGCATGTTAGATTTACTTTTTAATAGTTGCTCTGTCATTTTATATGGATCTTGGTTTGTTGAATATGCTATATCCTTTAATAATTTTGCCCAATGTTTGTTATATAGTGGACAACTGATCAGTAAATGAACAGTGTCATCCTCTCCATTCCTACAGCAACATTCGCTACTGGAGCGCAGTTCTTTTTTTATTAATTAAAGATTTTAAGTGTTCACTTTTGTAGTACTCAAACCTGTACTTGGTAAATATTTTCTACCAGATGGGTGTTTGATAATTTGCAAATACATTTCTAATTTGAATTCTTGTGTGTTTTTACCTATCTACTTGCTAATTTTGTATTTTAAGCATTTTTCCAGCTCATTTTGGTGGAATAACTCTCTTATTCTATTTTTCACTATTAGTTGGATTTCACCAAATGGGCTTCTCAATACATCAGGTATACACTGTAGGAGGCCATAAGGTTTTATCAATGTTTCCATCACCCTGATAATGGGGAAGGTAAACTGGTTGTCCTTATATTCTAATTCTTCTTCCAGGCAATTTCATGGTAATCTTGTTTCCTGCAGGCTATAGACTTTCAACCAATACAGAATTATTCTTTCTTGAACTAAGCATTCCAGGGACAGCTGCCCCAGTTTTGCCCTCACTAAAGATGATGGGGCACCTTCTGGTAGTTCCAATAATCGTTTATAAAATATATTAAGTAGTTTTTCCACATTATTAATTGCAATCTAATTTTAGCATTGATGACTTTTAAAATACTTTTGACTGAACTTCCTCCATGTTTATGAGAAAAACTAAACAAAGATGGTAAACATTTTTTTTATTTTATCTCTATATATTTAATATGCTTGTCCCAAGAGAGATTACTGGTAATAACTATCCCCAAATATCAAAACTCATTTACATGCTCTAGTTTTGCATTCCTCAGTGTCAATGTATGTCTCTTTCTATTTTTTTTTTCCAAATATCATGCATTTCATTTTTTCAACATTTATGTTAAGGAAGGCCTTAGTGAAGGCATTCTTGGTGGAAGTTTGCTAGCATTCTGTTGATCCCTAGTTGACTAGTTGAGATAATACAATGTCATCTGTGAATGCTAGGTAAGATCAATGTCTTTCTCTGATTTTTGACATGTGGTACTCTGGATTATACAGCTTTGTTAATATTTGGTTTAGAAAAAGATTAAACAATATTGGGGACAAGATGGGCCCCTGCCTTACTCCTCTATTACATAGACATTTTTGAGTTTTGTCATCTTTGGAGTTGTATCTTACTTGAATCTGTGAAATTTTATATAGTGTTCTCACTATGCCCAATATTGCCCTATCCATGCCAATTCATTGCAATGTTTCCCATAATAAATGCCTACTAATACTATTGCAAGCTGCCTTGAGTTCAACGAAGATGGAAAATAGTTTTTGACCCATGATTTTTTCATATTTATAAATTAAGTGTGTCAAGACATGACACAGATCCAGTGTGGAATGTTGTTTCACAAAACCAGCCTGTGCTTCATTAATCAAGTTGTTATCCAGGATCCAGTCTAAAATATGGCTATTTAATGCTCCAGCAAAAATGTTATGTTTAGTGTCAATTAAACTAATTTGTCTATAGCATGCAGGATCTTGCTTGTTGCCCTTATTAAACAATGGACAATTATTGCCTCGGACCAAGATTTTGGGACTATGCCAAAGGTGATAATAAAGTCAAACAACTTATGAAGGATAGGTATCTGATAATCCATTAGATTAAGAATGAAATCAATAGGGGCACCATCTGGTCCCAGGGCTTTGTATCTCTTGAATGCTTGGACTGCATTTGCTATTTCTCTCATATTTATTTTATTTTTCAATGGGATCCAAACCTCTATTCCTGTATTATTTCCATCTAATTCCTTGGGGTCAAAGAATAATTCTTTATAGTATTGAACCCTAGTTACAGGTTCAACATACATTCTGTGTTAACCGAGTATTCATCATATCGTTTGGCCACAATTCTCCAGAATTTTTTATTATCTTTATTGTATGCTGCCTCTTCTAATTCTTTCCAGTTGTCCATTCTATGCTTCTCCTCCTGGGAGACAATTATCTTATTATAGTTTTTCCTTAGTTTAGTTAATGTTTTGTTATTTAATTTACTAGGATGTTTTATAGGCAGTCTGAATTGAAAGTTTAAACTTTGCTTTGCCTTTATACAGCTGGAGTTAAACCACTGTTCTCCTTTATCTTCATATATTTTTGTGTCACTCCTATTAGGTTCACTATTTGGGTTATGAAAGTATTATATTTGTCAATCTGGTTCTGTTCCTCTCCTATGTTCAGGATGTCTACCATTTTTTGTAATATCCCTTTTTCCATCACAACCTCTAAAAATCTTTTACTGTTTATCAAGTCCGATCCAGTACCTTTTCTATATTTGATCATATGTTGGATCCCATTTACCTTGGGTTGCTTTAATACAAGTTCCATACCAGTTCTGAGCTCCAGTGGCAGATACTCACTCTCCACACTATCACCCACTAATGAATTAAAATTTTCATTAATCAGATTCAAAATGATCCAGACCATATCTATGATGGATGCTCTTCTAATGTTTATAAATGTGTGTTTCCCTCCTTCATCTAGCCGTGTTTGGCCATTCATCAATGTGAAATTTCTATCCATGAACATCCTACATAATTCTCTACCTTTATGATTAGTCATTTCATCCATTGCATTTCTAGAACTATATATGTATCCTATTTCAAGAGTGGACAACAGTTTGATTGCTTCATGAGAGATGGTACAATAGTGCTCGACCTCCACATTGAAGTCCCCCAAGACTATATATTTACTAGATGGATTGTCTAAGACATCCTTGTTAAGAAAGTATCCAAACTGGGGTTAATGTTTTACCTCTCTCCTTCTTTTTGTTGGAAGGGGGAAGATACACATTTATTAGTACAATTATTTCATTGTTGCCACAGATTCTAACTCCCAACATATCATCACTCTGATGCTCTATTTCTTCCATGGTTTAGACCTTATTCAGTCTTCACAGTGTTAACAATCCCCCAAAGATCTTCCATATTTATTATTCTGTTTGGAAGGTTTAAAATAGCTCTTATAGCCATCTAGATGAACTACCCCTTTTAACCAGGTCTCCTATATATTAATAAAATCAAAGTTTTCCAGATATTGGATAAATTCCTTATTCCCCAATTTATTTTTCAGTCCAGATGTATTCCATGATGCAGTGTTGTGTTTTTCCTCCATGGCAACACCCTTGAGCTTTTCAGTTATACAAAGTCAATTCTTTTCCACTTTAGTTGGCTTAACAATACTGTTAGCCCACTGAGAGAAATAGCGGAGGTCACTCTACCACATTTGGTGTTAAGAGTGGGATTTATCAGTCCCTGGTGTGTGAAGGAAATAGATGAAGTCATAAAATCTCTATTACAATTGATAGTTGTGCAGCAGGAGACAAAATGAGCACAGCAGGAGGCAATCTAAGCACAGCAGAAGATAAACCAAGAGGTGAACTGAATGCAGCAGGAGATGAACCCAGTACAACAGGAGACTAACCATTTCTTAATGACCCGGATTGTGGAGCTCTCTGCTGCCCTCAGAGAGGTAGTACAGCCTCTCCAGAGCCATATAATGAAGAATCACAACCAATCTGGGTAGAACATGACCCCTGAGGGTGACGTGGAGGCATAATCAATGGCCCTTGAATTAACTACATTTTATAAAGGCCTGGTCCTGCTCTCAGTGGGCCAGCATCCTGTCACCATTCCTGCTGGACAAAGCCCTAAAAGCTTATTATGACTTAGAGGGAGAAGTCACAATAGACTATGATCATCTGAAAGCAGAGATCTTGAGAAGGACTTGAGTAACCCCAATGGTGAGGGCTCAGAGGTTCTACTATTGGTGGTTTCAGGAGGTGAAGGCCAGCAGATCACAAATGTTTGACTTGATCCACCTAGCTAGGAAGTTGTTAAGACCAGACATCAGCAATCCAGCCCAAATCATAGAGATGGTGGTACTAGAGCACTTTCTTCATGGACTAACCACTTGGTCTATGTGAGTGCGTGGGACAGTTCAACCTCACCACATATGACAGCATGGTAGCTTTAGTGGAGCAATACCTAGCTACCATACCATTGACTAACTGCAACTACAGAGATGTCTAAGACCTGGGGGGAACCCCCAAGCCCAAAGACCCGGGGCCACAGAAGAACTGGTAACAATGAGACTAGGAGTGGGGACACTGAAGAGCAGCCAGAAGATGAGCAAGGACTTGGAGTTCCTAGTAAAAAGAACAATAAGAAAGGATCTAAGCCCAAAACCCCAATCTCTGTTTTGCATGTGGGGAACTAGGGCACATTATGGCTAACTGTCCTAATAGCACTAATACTTCTAATACTCCAGGCAATAATAGGCCTATATCTCTTCTCCCCTCTCTGGCTAAACTGCAGGAGTCACTTGCCTTCTCTAGACTCTATGACATTCTCAGCTCCTCTGGCTTCCTCTCCCCATTTCAGTCAGGTTTCAGGAAAAATTATTCCACTATCACCTCCCTCCTTCGTGTCACTGATATAATTCTCAATGGCATGGACCATGGCCACATCACCGCTGCTATATTCATCAACCTAGCCATAGCTTTTGATTCTGTGTCCCATCCTCTTCTTATGTCTAAACTCCTTTCAGCTGGTCTCTCCTCCCATACTGTAGACTGGTTCAAGTCCTATGTTATGGGCTGAACACAGTGCGTCCAAGCAGGTGATGCCTTGTCTCCCTCCCTTTCCATTCAAGCAGGTGTCTCTCAAGGCTCCATTCTGGGCCCAGTCCTTTTTTCAATTTTCCTCAATTACTTCCCATCTATCTGTGGTTCTTCCCACATTCATATGTACGCCAACAATATGGTACTATGCCTCTGGTCTCTCAACCCCTGAAGTGGAGTCCTAGCTGCAGGGTGACTTTTTGAGAGTGTTACTCTGGTTTTAGACAAATCAGCTCAAAGTTAACACCATGAAAACCATATCCATGAGTTTTGGTACTGCTCAAAAATTAGCCAAACTCTCCCCCTCCTCAACTTTTCTACCCTCAATGGCACTTGCCTTGATGTAGTCCCTGCATTCAAGTATCTTTGCATCTGGCTGAACAGTCGTCTTGACTTCTCTTCACTCATCAAATATATCCACCCAAACATCACCCCTAAACTTGGAGCCATGTTTAGAAATAAAGACTCCCTGTCTCCTGTGGTTTGCCGAGAGCTCCTTACCAAAATGATCCTTCCTGTTTTTGATTATGCTGACGTGCTCTTCAGGTCCTCCTCTGCCTCATTCATCTCCTGACTAGACACTCCTTTTAATGCTTTTTGCCACTTTGCCAACAATACACCCCACTGTATGCACCACTGCTCCCTCTACTCTTCCCTCTTCCTTCTCTCCCTTCACTTACATCATCAGCACCATGCCACCACCCTCATTTCCAAATTCTGGTTTGGGCCTCTCCCCTCCTACAGTACCTCTCCTCTCTCCTTTCCCATTCATCCCCTTCCGCTTATCAGCTATGTGTTCCAGAGACTCCTGTACCTTCTCTCTCCCATGTCCCCATCCAATTCAGGTCAGGCAGCCTTCTCTGACTGATTACCCTCCCTCTGGAGCTTTCTTCCAAGCTCCCTTTGATTATCTCCTTCCCTGCACTCTCTAAAATGTACCCTTTCACATTCCCTCCCTTCCTCTTGCTCCTGTCCTTCCTCATTCCAGTAACCAGTGTGAGGCTCTCTCTCACCACGCATTCTTAACTTCTCTCCTTCTGTGCCCCTCTTTTACTAACCCATCTGACTCCTAATGGCAACAGTACATAAGAAACATATGAAATGCCAGCAGAAACAGGCCTCATGGTCCATCAAGTCTGCTTGATTGTGCAGCTAGCCCCTCAGTTTGCAGCTGTCCCACCCTCTCTTCCCCTTTCATAACCACCCCCCCACACTGTTCCACCATCTCTTAAATCTTCCCACCATTCTACATGCTGCCACCTCCTTGGGCAGAGTGTTCCATGTCTCTACCATCCTTTCTGTGAAAAAGTGTCTCCTGAGTTCCCTCCTGAATCTCCCCCCTCCAATCCCAGTTGATGCCCTCTCATGTCGCTCCCCCTTCTGATCTGAAGAATCCCTTTGGTATTAATCCTGTTAACACCCTTTAGGTACTTAAAGATTTAGATCATATCCCCCCTATCCATCCTCTCTTCCAGGGAATATATTTGCAGCTCTCCCAGCCTCTCCTCGTAGGATTTTCCCTCATGTTCCTGTATCATCTTCGTTGCCCTACACTGCACCAGCAGTCTGATGTCCCTCTTCAGGAATGGATGCCATTACTGCACACAGTATTCCAGGTGTGGCCTGACCAGTGACCTGTACAGGGGCAGGCTCACTTCTCTGTGCCTGGAGGAGATTCCCCTCACTATGCACCCCAGCATCTTGTTTGCCTTTGCAGCCGCCTTCCTGCACTGAGCTGAGTGGGTCATACTTCCCATTATTAGTACCCCTAGATCCTTTTCCTCCACTGTTCTTTGCAACTGTATCCTTCCCAACTGATGTTTCCTCCCTAGTTCCTTACTCTGAAGTACAGTACCTTGAACTTCTTAGTGTTGAACCCCAACTGCCATGTCTCCTACCATTCCTGTAGTTTGGTCAGGTCTTCCTGCAGCTCCCTCCACCCCAGTAATCATCACCTCATCTCCCTATGATCTTTCCCTCCTTCTCTGCCTACTTTAGTTTCTCCTTTTACAGCTGGTTTCCTATGCAAACTTTGGGCTATACATCTCTAGCAGTATTTGCCAATGTGTCATTGTTATTTCATTACCTTTTATTACGTTCACTTGTGCACATGCGCAAGGAACGTATTGGGAGAGTAGCACACTTGGAGGTGTGCCTCTCCCACCCAATGCACTGCTCAGTTGAGCAGGCGTGTCGGTCCTGCACCAATGGGTGCAGCAGCTCAGTATGACAGCGGTGGTCTTCGCTTCAAAGAAAAACAGCGCTGCCATACTGAGTGCCACCCCCCCTCATGTCACGTGCTACCTCCCCCCTAAAACACATCCGTCATGCTGCCTCCCCCAAAGCTTTAGTGCCACGCTGGAAGCCCACCCCAGCGTGGCAAACATTGTTTGCCTACGGGGGTGCCCAATACCCTGTTGGCTCCATGACCCCCTCAAAGCCATACTGCTGCCACGCTGGGAGCCCACCCCTGCATGGCAAACTGTTTGTTTGGATTGCCGACGGGGGTGCCCTATCCCCCTTCAGCTCCTCACTCCCCGCATAGTTTAGTCTATGGGGTGCCCAATCTCCTGCCGGTTCCTTGGCCCCCCACACATCTTCTGCCATGCTGGAGCCCACCCCAGTGTGGCAAACGTCCCTGTAGTCTTTTTTTCTTTTAACCTGTAAAACAAAACGGTCCCTGGCGCATCTCCCCAGACCCCTCCCACAACCCGCACCCACCCACTGTGCACCCAGCCTCCCCACACTGTCCCAACCCCATACTTGCCTCCGGACTCCGGTGCGATGATCTTCCATGGACCGGGAACACGTCTGCACTCTTCAAAGCTGACCGCGAACTGAGGAAACGCCGGTAAGCTCTATAATGGGCTAGATAGGGGGGTTTCAACTTTATTGCATATCTCAGTCATTTTTTGGAATTTTTGCAAAAAATTTTTAATATGGGGTTTTTGGGACCCCTTCTCATGATTGATGTCACTGACTTGACGTTATTCTGGCCCGAAGGGTGATTTTGCAGGCACTGCGCAGTCACTGCACGAAATCACCCTTTGGCCTTGGATAACTACCATGACAGTGACATCATTCATGAGAAAGGCCAAAACCCATAGTTGAGAATTTAGTGCAAAATTCCAAAATGACTGTTTTATTTAGCGCAGTTGCGCAGTTCCCACGCAGGCTCGTAAGTTCGCAAATTTTTAATATTTTCACTCCAGATTTTCAACATTGCCATTTTATCACACCTTCTTATGAGTTGTACAGCTGTCATTTTTCACATCTCACCCAAAATGTGTTTCCGCCCATGTAGTGCACAATGGCGCAGTCGGTGTGCAAAATCAATGTATGGAACACATTAAGAAAATCACAGTGACACTGTTCATAAGCACAGGTCTTGAAATGGCTATGTTGAAATTGTGAAAATTCCTAAAATGACTGTTTTGACGGCAGCATTATGCAGTTCCTACGCATCAAACAGACGTTTGCGAATTTTCAATATTTCCTCTCCAGATTTTCAACATTGCCATTTTACCACACCTCCTCATGAGTGGTATAGCTGTCATTTTTCACATCCTGCCCAAAATGTGTTTCTGCCCATGTAGCGTGCAATGGCGCAGTTGGTGTGAAAACTGAATGTACAGGACACATTAAGTAAATCACAGTGACACTGATCATGAGCAGAGGTCTTAAAATGGCTGTGCTGAAAATTTGGTGAAAAAATTCCTAAAAATGACTGTTTTATGAGTCTGCGTTGTGCAGTTCCTACGCACGCTCGTAAGTTTGCGAATTTTAAATATTTCCTCTCCAGATTTTCAACATTGCCATTTTACCACACCTCCTTATGAGCAGTACAGCTGTCATTTTTCACATCCTGCCCAAAACATCTTTCCCCCCATGTAGTGCACAATGGCGCAGTCCGTGTCCGAAATCAATGTATGGGACACAGTAAGAAAATCACAGTGACACTGTTCATTAGCACAGGTTTTAATATGGCAATGTTGAAAATTTGGTGAAACAATTCCTAAAAATGACTGTTTTATGAGCGTGCATTGCACAGTTGGCACGCACGCTCGTAAGTTTGCCAATTTTCAATATTTCCACTCCAGATTTTCAACATTGGCATTTTACCACACTTCCTTTTGAGCAGTACAGCTATCATTTTTCACATCCTGCCCAAAACGTGTTTCCGCCTATGTAGCGCACAATGGGGGTAACAAACAGGTCATGCTGACAATTTATTGTGCAAATACCAGCAATCGCACAGGGCATTAGGGTAAAGCACCATACATGCCAAACACCACTGCAAATACCTGCAAGCGAAGGTTTGGCATTGACAAATGCTTGTTTTTTAATAATTGTATGCTATATTTATGTTATAACCTGACTGTTCACTTTTTTCCTCCCCCTTTTACCTTTCCCCCAGGTCACACTTGGAAATTAGCTTCATCTCAGTGTGCCTTTCCCAGTTACCAAAATTTTAAATAAATAAATAAATAAGTCAGAATCACAGCAGTGTGGGTTGGGGAAAATAGATAATGATTATTGTGGGTAGGTGAATATGGTTGGGGTGGCTAATAGTTTTCATGTCTTTCAAACACCGGTTACAGTGAATGGGAAACCCACAGTGGCCCTGATAGATTTGGGGTGTACATTTACCTTAGTTCAAGGGAATTTAATAGATTTTTCCTAGTTCAACAAAGTTAAGACAGCAGGTATCACCTGTGTACATGAATCCATAAAATATTATCCAACAGCCCCTGTACAAATATGTATATGTGGTTAAACCAGCTTGGCCTCTGTCAGGGTGGTACTGAAACTGCCATACCCACTAATATTGGGAAGAGACTTCCCTAATTTCCAAACTCTGCTACAGTCACGGCTAGGGGGCAGCCCCAAACCTGAACCAAAAAGAGTTTTCCCATGCAACCCCCAGATTTGTGCCTGTAAAACTGCAAGTGTTGTAAGATGAAGGGAAAACATCGGCATGATCAACTCTGGGGCATATACCATTATGACAGTGATGAAAATACATCAAAGCCATTACAGTGACAGCTGTACAGTGAAGGGAATGACAGTGATAGGGTTTTGATGTCATCTGGCTGTCATAATGGTATAGCATCAGGAGGTGGGTAGGTGGGGAGCTGTGCAGTGGGTGGAACTGTGTTTTTGTGGAGCGAGCATGGGGGGAAATGATAAGAAGGTGAGAGGGATGTGCAGTGGGTGGGAGTGTGTTTTTGTGGAGCAAGCATGGGGGTAAAATGATTGGGAGGTGGGCAGGATGTGCAGTTGTTGGGAATGTTTTTTACAATGCATGGGTGGTGGTATGTGGTTTCCCCAAGCTGGTCCGACAACAGTTCCACCGACATCCTCAACTGCCATTGTTGGGTAGTTGTGTGGCTGGAGGAACTGCCCTTTTCTCCACTGTTTGTGTGACATGGAGTTAGTTACCTATAGTTTAGGGGGTGTGGGTGGCAGAGGCCCCTGCATTGTACCATGTGTTGTAGGGTTTGTCGGTCGGTGTAGTTGTCTGTCATTTTGTTTTTGTGCCACTGTGGGGGTTGTTGGTGTAGGGGTGTCAATGTAATGGATGTCAGTGTATTTTTTCTCAATGAGGCTTGGTGGAACCACTCCAGAGTACTAAAGTAGCAGGGAAAACCCACACAGAGGTTCTGTTAAATGAACCTTCAAAATGTGTTAAAAAGGGTGTGGAAACCCAATGTAGTGAAATAAAGATCACCCAAGAGACAGAAAATAAGGTCACTGACATAGCCCAAGTACTAGAGAAAAGTGACTTAGGCAACTTGGGAATCTCTGGGGATAACTTGGGAGAGAGAGAGAAGGCAATTAACCCCTTACTGTAGGCCATCCATAGGGAATTGATAGAGCCAGTTGGACAAGTGAACTATACGATTAGATAGCCTGACCGCAGAAAGCCTGAGCAAATCTATCACATTAACCCACTCAAACCCAAAAAGGTTAGAAAGGCCTATATGGCGACATCAGAAGTGCTACCCGAAAGTGACTACTCACCTGAGCCAGAGGTGAGGATCTTAGAAGAATTATCATCTGACCAGCATGGGGAGACTCATAGCAGGTGGTCTATCCCAATTGTGGTAGTTCCCGTACTTAGGAAAGTCAAGGTGATGTGAAACACCCCATCCTATATCTCAGGAATAAACTGTTATCCGCAGTCCACTGCCTTTCTATGCTGGTCACTCATCTCTGTAGTGCCGAGCTGGGGGGGGCGTGGCAGAGTGTTGAGGGAGATTATATCAACTGCAGAATTGATAAAAAATTGTTTCTTTTTTAGAAAGGCTAAAGGGGTTTCACAGTGTTCTAGAAGTATCCTGGTAGGGAATTAATTAAACACAGAGCTAATCAAATGGTATGCTACTAATCAAACACAGAACTAATCAAACATAGAAAACTCTGGAAGCATCCAGATAGAGAAGACTCTGGAAACATCCAGGCAGGAAGCTAATCGAACACAACTGCAGTCAATGTTCATTAGGAGCAGTGTAGAAACTCTCATAGGCAACACAAGAGACAGAGAGACCGTGGGAAAAGCTAGAAGTTGTACTGCAAGTGGCAACTTCAAGCTACAGAGACTTTTGGAAAGGACTGTGAAGTTTGTAAGTGGCACTTTGTCATAGCACCTGGAGGCTGGTAACCGGAGTAGCTGGTAACCAGAGGTACTGTAGTGAGGGTTTATTGTGTTTAATTAGAACTCCAGACAGGGGTTGGATTTTGTTTCTGCTTATTAATGGGGCTACAACCCCAGTCAGCTGGAGACAAAAGCTACCAGAAAATAAACTGCACTGCTATACTTGACCTTGGACTGTGTATGTTTTCTTGGACACACCTACACCAACCCATCCAGAGAAATAGCAGAGGTCACTCTACCACAGTAGTCAAATAATTTTGTGGACCTGTATTGCACTATCCTAGGTTGTCTGTTAGATTTCAACTTTTCCCTGTTTCAAAAATGCTGTGTGATGATCGCTGTCAAAGTGAGACATGATGTAGTTCCAACTTTGTATACCTAGGAAGAGGTAGTGAAGATTAAACCCAATGTTGTTGCTGTGGTCAGAGACTTGGGATTTATTTGCGTGGGCTCCTTAATGAGCTGCTCAAAGCCCAATGATAGAGCAATGCTCCATAAGTGTTGGGATTTCTCAGGACTGCCCCAGTCAATATTGAAGTCTCCCATTAAGAGGAGTGCATGGGATTCTGTATATGACAGTAAACATTTGGTTAACTCAACAATTTTTGGAGCAGAAAATTTAGGGTGGCCTATAACACCCTAGCAAACAATATTGGGTTGCCCCCAAAAATATTTGTCTCCACTCCCATTGCTTCTTGGGCATCATTTGGTATATTTATTTCCAATCTCTTATAGACACATTTATTGTGACAATAGACCATGATTCCCCCTCCTCTTTTATTCTGATCTTGTCTAATTGTGCTGTACCTTTCTATCTTCAGAGTTTTATCTCCCACTCTTTCATTTAACCAGGACTCCATCAGGATCATGCAATTTGGTCATTTCTCTATTGCAACATTTCTAATTAACTTTATCTTTGCTATAATGCTGCTTACATTTGCATGCAAAAATACTTCTTTTTATTACCTGTTTATTCAAAAATATTGACATGTTGGGGCAGAATTGGGTTCAATGTTTCCACAGATCAAGATGCTGACAGAGTGCTAGGGTTTTGCAGTAAACTTCAGACCAATTCTGTACAGCTTTGTTTGAGTCCCATCGCATTCCTCCCCCCAAGTGCACACATGCATGTTCTTTTTTTAGCTCAATGAAATCAATTAGTTTATCCAGTACCTATTCAGATCTAACAAGTTATTCATTTAATACCTTTAATATGCTTAAGGGACTGCCTCCCCTGCCCCATATGTAACACTAAAATGGTCAGAGAAAAGTCCTTTTTCCAATCTGAGCTTTGAAAACTCAAATGTTAGTCCCAGGCTTGGATATGGTTTAGGACAAGTTTCAAAGAAAGGTGTTTGGCATTGTCTGCTTGGCTAGTGGACCAATTTATAGTAAAGTTTTTGAGTAGGAGCCATTATCTGCTTTTCAGCAATGTTAGGCTGAAGTCAGAGATTTCAGTCATACCCTCTACTGCATGGTCTGGGGCAGGGGATGTAAATGGTGCTAACTTTGAATGTTTTCCTGGCCAAACAAGATGTCAAATGAGAGAAAGTCACAAGGTCATGTGGTTTGTGGGAAGGGGGACTCTGTGACCCTTAGGTGTTTAGAAATGTAGTACAGGCACCCTCCACCCCTGCTCTTTAGCCTCTTTCTTCTAAAAATTGAGTAGTCATCCAATTTTAATTCATTCATCTGTGATTTTGTTTGTGAACCAGGTCTGAAGCAAGACAATAACATCAAATTTAAATTCTGACCCATGCTTTCAACTGGTCTGTATTTGCTATAATGCTCTGAATGTTCAGATATACCAGTCTCAGTGCAGATTGATGACAGTATCTCCTATTAGTGAACTGGGTCCCAGGGTGAGGGTGGACAGATGGAAGAGTAGAAGGGAGGCACAACAAATCTCTTAAACAACTGCTTCTTGCTTGACAAAAATTGATTTAGTTTTCTTTTAAACAGAATCTGCCCAAACATTTTACCAGAACCCATGGTTTCTTCAGGAGTCTACTGTACCTTAGTTACTATTTTAAAAAAATAAGCAATATTAAAATCAACCACTTTGTAATGCATGTGTACACTATTTCTTATTAATTATTCTTGAAATCTGTTTCCTTACTGCTTGTACAGACCTGCTTTGCCCATGCTCAAAGTTCATATCATCATTTACATTTTCTTCACAAGCAGTTATATCCAAAAACGTAATGAACATATTAGAAACAGACTTCCTCTTATGTCCACCGCTAGCCACTAAGGATGCTGGCTCGCAACATGCATGATGACATCAGACATTGAGCTACTGCCCATAGCTGGTGAAAGAACCTGAGCAAAAGAACATTAAATACTGATGAAATGGTTGTAGTATCCAAAGGCTTATCATTTTCTTCCACTAGATCAGCTACCATGTTTGAACTGGAGTGTGATATTTAAATGTTTTGAGACAACTGAAGCTTAGACCTATGTTCCATTAAAATGCAAATCAAGAATAACTGCTAAATAAAACTATGTTTGTATCACCATTCTATTGTCCAAAATAAGGTCAGGAGAGTAGACAAACAGAGTGATTCAGAATTAAATATTGGGCAGACGGGTAGTTGTAAGATTTTGTTGTCACAGGGTTGAAAGGGCCAGTGGACCATGCTTTATTTTTATGAATGCAGTGGGATGTTTGGCAAAGGGGAGTGTCTATGGAGTTGTCAATAGTAGTGTTTGTGTTAGTTTAATAGTGATTAAAAAGTTATGAGCCTACACTGAATTTTGCAAACACGAGCTCATAACTAGTGTTGTGTGAGATTGGAATATTTCGCCTGCCTAAATATTTGCATAATTAACGCATTACGCAAACTATTTCACTGGGCAAAATGCAAAATTTTGCACATGGCTGTGAACGAAATTTTGACCTCAAGCCAGTGGAATTTCGCCTGTGGGTGAAATTTCACCTCCATGGGTGAAATTCCATCACTTCTGGCAAAACTTTGCCACCTGTGGGCAAAATTTGCCTCCTACAGGTGAAATTTCTCTACTGGTGGTGGACTAGTAAGCTGGCAAAATTGCGGCAAAATTCCACAGCATTTTCACAAAACATTTCGCTTGGCGAAATTGCTGATTTCGCTGCAATTTTGCCAGTGAAATTTAATTTCGCTGCATCGCTACTCGTAACTTTGGTATTCTTCAATATTTTTACCCCAGATTTACAACATAGCCACATCTTTACAGCACCTTATGAATGTGACAGTTGTCATTTTTAAGCTCTGGCCCAAAATGTGTTTTTGTATCCCGAAAGTTGATTTCGCAGCTTGTGCATGAAATCACCTTTCAGGCAGGAGTTGAACATTTTATCTGTCCTTCTTCATGAGGCAGGGTCATAACAAGTCTATGTTGAAAATTTGGTGTACAAATATTACTAAACAACTAATTTATGAGCCTACATTACATTTCAACTAATTTATGAGCCTACATTACATTTTGCTAATCTAGGCTTGTAATCTTAGTGATTTTAAATATTTTTACCCCAAATTCCTCCCATTCAGCCCTATCTGCTCTGGCCAGAGTTTTTTTGTATTGGAAATCAGTGACATCAAAAACTTGCAATATCATTGTTCTAACATCACATAAGTGGTATACTAAGGTATCAAGAGCTGAAGAAGGCTGCATTGCTAGTTGAAACTGTTCCCCCACTTCTCACTGGTAATGGCATCTACTATTACTTCCCATCAATAACCAGTCCAGGCTATCCTTGAAGTTTTGCTTGGTCTTATAATCCACGAAATGCCTAGAGGTCCATTCCAGAATCCCACCACCCTCTGAGAAAATTAGTACTTTCTTTTTTCAGTTCTGAAGGTTCTTGGTTTAAATTGCAAGGTGTGATCCCTGGTACATTGAGTTTTCCCTTTTAATTCCAAATCCAATTTCTCCAATAGCTGTTAGTACTGTAGTACATCATAAGGCAACAGCATGTCCCACCTTATTATCCTTATTTCAGGTTTAAATTTTCAGTCTTTCAGCATATCATAAATCATTTAACTCTCTAATCATTTTTTGTCGCCCTTCTCTGGACCATCTCCAGTCTATACACATCCCTAGACTTTGTTATCAATTTGAAGTCACAACTGGAAAAAACAAAACTGAATTATAAACAAACATTGCCATTTTTCAGCATTTAGAAACATAGAAAAACAATGGCAGAAGGAGACCCAGAGTCCATCGAGTCTGCCCATGAGATGCCCAGAACCTAGCAATTGTCCTGGAGGGCTAACCCCACCCAAAATTACTATGTACTTGCTTTAATGTCTCAAAGTTGTGCTCTAGCTCTGTCCTACCTATGCTTGAAACTTGTTACAATCTCTGCCCCCTCCTCTTCTGCCGGCAGACTATTCCATGGCTCCACTACTCTTTCCAAGAAGTAGTACTTCATTAGATCCCTCCTGAAACTCCCTCTCTCAGCTTCCATTCATGCCCTCAAGTTATTGTATTGGTGACCCTATGGAATGACTCCTCAGTGTCTGGCACTTAGTTTATGCCTTGTAGGAACTTGAATGTTTCTGTCATGTTGCCCCTCTTCCTCCCATTTTCCAGTGAGTATATATTCAGTGCTGCTAGCCATTCCTCATAAGGGAGTTCCTGCACACCCTGGATAATCTTTGTTCACTCATCTGCATTGATTCCAACCTGTCCCTATCCTTCTTCAAGTGTGGCCTTCAAAACTGAACACAGTACTCTAGATGTGGTCTAACCAGGGATCTGTAGAGGGTGATGATCACTTCCCTCTCCTCTTCCTGCTATCAATCCCACTGTCTATACACCCCAACATTTTGTTCACCCTGCTGTATGCTTTATTACATTGGCTCATCTGCTTCATGGTGTCAATAGTAATGACACCCAGGTCCTGCTCTTCCTGAGACGTGCTCAACTTTTCTCCATTGAGCCAACATTCCATCCCTGGGTAATCCTTTACTAAGATACAACATTTTGCACTTTTTTGCACTGACTTTCAGCTGCCACAGATTTGACCACCTTCCCAATTTTTGGAGGTTTTCTTGTAGGTCCCTAACCCCTTCAGGAGTGTCCACCTGCCCTCCGAGCTTAGTGTCGTCTGTGAACAGTGCTACCTTACCCTGGATACCATTGCTGATGTCACTGATAAATATGTTAAAGAGAACAGGGCCCAACACAGATCCCTGTGGAACCCCACTATTAACTGCACCCACGGTTGACATCACCCAGTTTATCACCACCCTTTGACTCCAGTCTGAGAGCCAGTTGCCCACCCATCTGAGTATACTTTTTGTAGCTCCTATGTCCTCCAGCTTCCTCTGCAGGTGCTTGTGTGGCACAGAATCAAATGCGTTGCTTAAATCAAAATAGAGAAGGTCCACTGCATGTCCCCTATCCAATTCCCTTGTCACCCAGTTGAAAAAGTGATTAGATTTGTCTGGCATGACCTTCCTGCCATGAATCCATGTTGTTTGGTGTCCTTGAGCCCGTTCTCCTTTAGGTATTGTATGATGTCTTGCTTAATCAAGGTTTCCATTAGTTTTCCCACTACAGAAGTGAGGTTAATCAGTCTGTAAATCTCCACCTCTTCCCCCCCCCTTGTGAAGTGGCACCATGTCCACAACCCTCCTGTCACTTGGAACCACTCTTGTACCTAGTGTTCTGTTGAATAGGGGTACCAGGAGACCACCTATCTCTTTTTCTAATTCTTTTAGTACTCTTGGATGCAATTCATCTGGTCCCTGTGCTTTGTCTGGCTTGAGGGCTGCCAGTTCATCTCTGACCCTGTCTATGGTAAATGACAGATTACCCATTACCTGTATCCCTCTATCAGCAGCTCTTATACAGCTTTCCAGCATTAGACCAGTATTCTCCCTTGTAAATACTGAACAAAAGTAGTTGTTTAGAACATTTGCCTTTTGACTGCCTTTCTACACTAGTTCATTCACATCCAGCAGTTTCACAATCCCAACTTCTTTCCTTCTTTTTTCCAGAATGTAATGAAAAAGTATTTTTCTCTTGTCTTTATCCCCTCTGTGATCCTAAGCTCTGTTTCTGCCTTTGCCTCCCTTACCCCCACTTTGCTTCCTTATTCTTTTTGATGTAATCCTCCCATTCATCTACCCCTCAGTATTTTTTGAACCTATGGAAGGCCTCCCTTTTGTTCCATGATTGCTGTTCAGACCTGATCAGTGAACCATAAGGGTTTCTTGTGTATATTTCTTTTCTATTATTTTCTGACACAGAGCTTTATTGCCTCTAGGACTGAGTCCTTTATTGCCTGCAAGATGTCTTCAACTTCAGATTTTTCAGTGATGTTTGCCAGTTTATTTCTAACTATATCTCTTAATTTCAAAATTTGCTTCTCAGAAGCTGAAGACCTCCGTCCAGGATTTGGATTTTTTTAGCCTCAGTGGAGATCTCAAACCATACAGTGTTACAGTCACTATTGGCTAGAGGGTCCCCAACTTGAAGTGCCCCTACGGGTTAGGTGTTGGTGAGAACAACATCAAGGATTGCATCCTGACTAGTTGGAACCATAACCAGCTGATTGAGCATACAGTCCTGTGTGGCTTCCAGGACTGTCTGGCTTCTGGAGAACTTTGCCACTGGAACATCCCAGATCACATCTGGCAAGTTCAGGTCACTGACAACCACCGTGGCTCCTCTTCCTGAGACCCTATTAATTTATTGTGTTAGTTCCCAGTCCTTCTCTTCTCCCTGACCTAAGGGTCTATATTTAACTACCAAGTGCAATTTCTTTCCTGATGGTGAATTTAGCTGAATCCACAAGGATTCAACATCCAAGGGGCTGTCATTTTCATTGACTCTGGCCCCTATGCCTTCACAAACATAGAGTGCCTTCCCCCTTGGCTCCCTTCCTATCCTTTCTGTAGAACACATATCCTGGGACCACAACGTCCCATTCATTGTGCTCCAAGGCCCAAGTCTCAGTGACTGCTACCATGTCAATGTTGGTGTCTGCTATTAATGCCTGTAAGTCACTTATCTTATTTCTCAAGTTCTTGGTGTTTAGTTCTAACGTTGCAATATTCTCACTTTTTAACCCACATTTTCAACAAATTCATGTTTTTGCACTCATTGAATGAACATGGCAGGTATCATCAAATCCTCCTCCAAAACCTGTTTTCGTGGTCATTCCACAAGACAGTGTTTTGGGTTGCATTTCATAAATGACACCTGCCATGTTAATATGCTGGGGGAATAAAAACAAAACAAACAAAAATAAAAACTAGTACTTTGCAAATTCAAGGTCACAGCCTAAGAAAATGACAACATTATGTGTGAACCTATTTGTTTCCTAATCAGGACGGTTTCACTATTATCATGCATGCTAGTAATGTGTTAATTATCACTTCTACACTATCAATTCCAAACACATACACAGTAAATACAAGCAAGCAAGCATTCACCATTGACAGATGCTTGTTATGTTATTGTTATTCACTAACAACAGCAATTTGTGTATTTTTCTAAAAAAAGTTGAAGCAAATATTTTCTAAAACAGTGAAGCATGTATATACCAGATGTCTTGTCTGTAGTAGAGACATGAGGCGCTTTTACACACAGGTTTTTAAAACGGAATCAGCGTTACCTGTGTGGCGCCGTTGTACTCTGTTGCCTTCAGGTTCCTTTCTACACACTGTGAGTATTCCGGCAACCCTGTCTCCATTTGTTTTGGCTCCCCCAGAGTTTGCTGCTCTACAAATGTTGTTTTCTGCCTTTGTACCGGAATGGCTATTTTACACAGCAGGACAAAACGGAACACAACGGTGCAAACCGCAAAAAGCAGAGATTGCAGTTTGGACGAACGTTCGCCTAGGGACCGAAACAGATGCAATGTACACACAAAGGATGTAACGGAATACTGTTTCCTTAACAGTTATTTCGTTACATAAACCTGTGTGTAAAAGCGCCTATGGCTTACCCCCCAGGGTCCCAGACCTGGCTATATAGCTAGATGGTTACATCATATTCAAGCAGGATAGATCTGGAAAATGAGGCAGTGGTTGTGCCATCTACCTGTGAAGCCCCCTCCAGGGGTGGGCCCTTATGCTCCCAACCAATCACTGCAAAACCCAAATGCTAGCAATCAAATTGCAACTTGGTGCCTGTGGAAAATGCCTCACTACAGTCTCTGTGTATATAAATCTCTGAAAGAGCAGGTTACAGGCTTTAAGTCAGCACTAGAGTTCCTTTCTGAACTTCATCACAACACAGAGGTACTGATGGTCGGGCATGTTATCATAAACTGGCTATCCCCTGAGGCTGCACCTTACAAGGGTGCCATCTCTTCTGTTGACATGACCCAATTAGTGGAAACACCCACCAGGGTGAACTACCAAACTGGAACCAGTACTCTGAAAGACTGATTAATAACCACCTGACCAGACAGAATAGATAGCACAGTTGTGCTCCCAGATGTTATTAGCGACCATTCCCCCATACCCTGCACTTGAATGAATAAATCTCTAAGTATCCCTCCCAAGATAATTACCTCCAGAGTACTAAAAAAAAAGGATAACTTGACTCGCTCAAATTACACCTCTCTCAACAGGACTGGTCTGCTATATATGCTGCAAAAGATGTTGACACTGTTCTTGAACATTTTGTTAAATTCAATGCATCCTGTGATAGATATGCTCCTTACAAGAAGAGGAAACTTAAAAAGGTACAAGCAAGTCCAGGGTTACCCCACAGCTCCTTGAACAGATGAAGGAAAGAGATAACCTGTGGCACAAGGTAAAAAGTTCTGGATCCCCTATAGATACATAAAATTATAAAACAGCCCAAAATAAATACACATGGTCTATCCAAAAAGTGAAAAGTCTTCACTTCAAAACTGAACTAAACAGCTCCTGGGGTGATAGCTGTAAATTCTGGGATAACATAAAGTCTCTAACTGGTAAAGCCAACAAAACACCCCCCCCACATTGCTCAATGTTAATGGAATTACTATTCAAGACCCCAAAGTAATAGCTAATACCTTCAATAAGGCCTTTACGGGCCATAGTGGTGTGCTCCCCCCTGACTTTCTAGTACCAGAAAGCAGTTCTCACCCACACTGAAATACTAGTCCATCTGAAAGTTCAGTTACCTACCCCTGTAGCACTGCTAGTCCACCTGAAAGCATAGTTCCGCCCTTCTACCTTAATATTGTCTCCAAACTTGAGGCCAAGAAATACCTTAAACCGGTACTTGGGTAATCGAAAACCAGTGGGGATACACTAGACTTCAAGCTACTTATGATCACACTTGATGAGGTACTCTCCCCTCTAACTAGTATCCTTAACCTATCTCTGATAACACCAAAATTCCCCAAGTCCTGGAAAGTGGCGTTGTTTACTCCAGTCTTCAAAAGTGTTGACATATCTCTTCACTCCAATTACCGGCCTATCTCCATTCTGCCACCACTCTGGAAAGTACTTGAGAGGACTGTCTATGACCAACTCATAGTCTATCTTGACAAGTATGTGCTTTAATTTCAGCAACAACATGGATTCAGGAAGCAGCATAGCACAACAACAGCACTAGTGGAATTCACAGAATGCATCCATGAGGCTCTAGACCAGGGGTTCTTGGTAGGGGCTACCTACATTGACCTCGCCAAGGCCTTCAACATGGTCACCACAAGTTACCACTAAACCAGCTGGCCAGCACTGGTTTGTCCAATGAATCAGTGAATTGGTTCCAGAGCTACCTCTCAGGAAGAGTGCAACAAGTGAAAATTCTTGATGATCTCTCTGATTATTGTAATGTTACCACTAGGGTCCCCCAAGGCTCAGTCTTGGGCCCCATACTGTTTAGCCTATTTTTAAATAACCTCCCTAAGGCATGTCAGGGTGCTGTCCTATTGTATGCAGATGATGCAGTGTTGTTCACCAGTCATCCCAACCATGAAGCTCTAGAAAGACAAATGCAGGCTAATTTCTCAGAAGTGGAAACCTGGTTCCTTAACTTCAAACTCCTCCTAAACTAAAGGAAGACAAAGATTATGCTGTTCACCTCAACACAGAACAGACATAGGTCATATCTCAAAATTCTTAACAACTGAAAAGAAGCGTTAGACATGGTCAATAGTTTTAAATACCTCGGAGTCACCCATGACAGCTCTCTATCATTTACACAGCACGTTGACCAAGTTGCTAATGCTGCCAACTCACGTATTGGTCAACTATATAGTCATACACACTGCCTCACTGATAATACCCCGAAGCTCACAGTCACCAGCTCTGTCCTTTCAGTCATTGACTATGGGCTAGAAGTCTATGAGGCGGGAACAGACATGGTCCTAAATTGAATCAAATTGGCCCTAAACAAAGCTTGTAGGCTCATACTACGTGCACATTGTTTAACCCATACCAGTGAGCTCTATGCCAGCACAGGATGGCCCAGTCTGCAAAACAGGGTACAGTACCAGGTTTGCCTGCTTGGAAAGAAAACCACCCTAGGTCTTACCCCACCAGGTATACAAAGCCTTCTCTGCTCACCAACCCACCATGGGCAAACCAAGGGAACTAGCATTAAAACACTTCAAGTCACCTTCTACCATACATCGTTAGGGCAAAGGTCTTTTGTATATAGGACACCCAAATGACTTACTGTAACTCTCTTAATGCAGACCTACAAAACAAACCTAAACTTGATCCTTTCAAGTCAATACTTCATGCTCATCTTGCCACTACTAGTATATGCGACTGTAAAATCTGTTTACTTGCCTTTTCTCTGTGAATACTTTCAACAGCAGCACTTAGTTATTACCATCCCCACTAATCATACCTGCCACCTTCCACACACACCCATGCTACCGCCTCTTACCCTCCCCTCCACACCCCTTGCCCTCCTTTCCCCCTCTGGTCTTGCCAACCTGCTCTCAACAGAGGTTAACCAAACACTGTCACAATATACCCTTTCCTTGCCTACTCCTGGGTCCACTCCACCATACTCCTTTACACTGAAAAGGCCCTCATGGGCTGCACTGCTACAATCCTTCTAACCACTTTCAAGTCTGAATTCTACCTACCTGCAACTATCCTGCTATCTCCTGACCTATCACACCCCTATTCCCAACCCCTTTTTTTCCTTTCTCCCCCTCTGCAACCCATGCTTAATATTGTAGTTTACCTAGTGCATCTTTTCTGAATACTGGAATGTTTTGTATTTCCCTCCTTTTATGATGCACTATAGTGTCTCCTTTAATCTTTACTGTATATATACTGCCCTCATTTGATGTGGAACCTCTGTAAATGAGCTCTTACCTCAAAGGTGTTGATCTGAGATGTTAATAAATAAATAAATAAATAATAAATCAAATAAATATAAAAAAGTATTAAACATGATTATACGTGAAAAAGTGCATCAATATGAACATTAGACAGTGAGAAATTAAATTACTGATGTAGAGCAATAACTCACTTCACAGGTCACTCACCCGTTGGCATTGTTTTTCTTGTTCGCAAAGTATTACTGAAACTTCTGAATATGCACTTGCTAGGCATTCTTACTGAGCTGTATCACACTTTATTCTCTTCATGTACAAAGGTTTTATATTTTTATTCTAATTTTGTACCAATTATTTTACTAAATGTTATTTAAATATTTTGCTACTATGTATTGTGCTGCTGTTTCTTCCGCTGTTCCCTTCCCCTGGGTTGCACCTGGAAATGAGCCTTGGCTCAGTGTGCCTCTCACTGTTACCAATTTTGAAATAAATACAGGGTGGGTACCCTGAGTTGTAGGCTGGGGTGAGAAAATCACTGTAAATTAGTAAATGTCTGAACAGTGTACTTGTTAGTCACTGCTTTAGAAATGGGGTGGGATGGGGATTGGTGGACCTACAGTCCCTTCTGACCTTAAATTACTATGTTACTATGTATGTATGTAACCTCTGCCAACTAGCATGTTGTAGCATAGTGCAGGATCACCTATTGTACATGTAATCGCCCCCAATGAGGAAAAGGAAATAATATAGATAGTTAAAGATAGATAATGGAATGTTCACTTACTGTAAGTTATCCTGAGTTATCTCTCTGTCAGACAGCCTGACTGACTATACCACCCTGATTGGATCATACCACCCTGATCTTATCATCTTATCTCGAGCTAGAGATACTGATTTCTCAAATTCCTCCCCTTCACTCCTCTGGAATTACCCTGACTCAGACTGTGATTCCCACCAAGATGTTCACACACACACCCCTACTGCAACCTATGTGTACAGTATGTGTGCATCCCTGAAGACTGCCACAGTACCTTCATATCTGATGGTACTTCATCCCAACTTTGCATGTGTGTATCATTTGCTGTCTGCTGGGCTCCTGCTGCTTTTACATGCAACTCTTGGGTATCACTTAAGGTATTGGCACCCTTCTCTCTAACTCATTTGCATGCAGCAGGAGTAGAACAGTTCACTGGGCACCACACACACACACACACACACACACACCACCCCTCACATAAACCACATTATAACACACCACACCAAACAGATACACACATGCACACACACCATGCACCACACTATAGCACAGCACAAACACACATACACCACACACCACAAATCACACACACACACACACACACACACACACACACACACTCTCTCTACCACCACCACCAGATTCTAGGGTGCAACAGTATCTTGATGGGTCATGGCCCCTATAAGAAGCAAGGAATAAGAAGTTGAGAATTTGCAGTTAGGCCCACAACTTTAAAGCTTTCCAAATGAAGACATTCACTTTTGATTCTATTCAAGAGGCTTACAGTGGGGTTAAAGGACATTAGAGTCCCCTCGAAGTTGGAGGGGGTATACGTTTTACTCATAATTCTGCTACTTACTTCAATCTGAGTGCTAGTTGCTGAGGACTGAGCATCTGCAGGACCACTCTTTTCCTCCTCCAGGGAGAGAGTGGGGACTAGCTCAGTGCTTGACTGGCCCCTGCTGGAAGCCAGGAGAGAGGCAACCCAAGCTAAAAAAGAGGTGGGGGAAATGCGGCAGACAGGCACCTGCTGGAAATCTGGATCCTGTCCTGGTGGGTCGATGGACTCCATGACACCCTACTATGGAGGGCAAGCTATGTGGGAATATGGGAGCGTTAAACCCTGTGGGAAGCCAGAGTAATGGGGCTGGGAGGACCAGCAGGATGGAAAGCCAAATGGGACAGAGTTGCATAAAAAAGAAATGAGCTCAAATTGGATTATTTGACCATACAGAATACAATGCCCGTCATTGACCTGGTTGAAGTAAAACAGATAGTGGGAGAGTTCATGCTCGCATCCCAGTTGCCACAGCTTTAGGTAGTAAAACAGATAGTGGCAAAGAGGAAGGCCCTCTGGAGCTGAAATTTAGGGATACACTGAAACCACTCATTTAGATTTTATTTTAAATTGTGCTTATAAAAAAAACTGTTGCAAGTCTCCAATTCCACTCTCACAGTAGTGGCCAGAATCAAGTTAGGGCAAACCAGCATAAGATGAATGATTAATAAGAAAAATGCTCTACTCTTGACTGAAAATTGAAAGACTACCTGATGCAAGGTTAATGAAGCAAATTTAGAGATGCGGCAAAATGTTATTTCACAGGCAACATTCCAGCAAAATGGCGAATTTCACCCTGCAAAATATCTCACGAAATTTGAGCATTCCGCCAAATATTTTGGTGGCATGAAATATGGTTCAACCCCATCCTTTCACCCTTCCATCTGGGATCTCCCTTTGCATTTCAATATTGGGGCTTTTATTATCCTGGATTCCATTGTCCCTACTCATAGACAGTTTACTCTGTTCACTCTTCCATGCAAACAATATTCAAACCTCAGAAGTAAAGGAAGAATTACTTGACTGAGCATAATATTTAGTGCTTCAGCATAAATAGAGCTCTCCCTCCCAATCTCAAGCAACAATAGCATAGTTTTTCAATAGGTGCATTTGGTGTATCAGCACTTAATAGCACACATGCAGTATCGCTAAACCTCCCCTATAGCTTCACCATCAGTCTTCAGTTTTCCTCAAAGTTCACAAAAATAAGAATAGCGAAGGCAACACAGTTCCATTTCTCCATTAGCTCTGCAACAGGCTTTGACAGTCTGAAAAAAGGTCTTTAAATAATAATGCTGTTTCACAATGCTTTTTCAGTTAAAGAGCTAGTGGACTGAGCCTTTTTTAAATATTATTAGATCTGGAGTACTGTGTTTCTGCTGACCATAGTATAATATTCTTTAAATAAAGCTGCCTGTTTTATGGAAGTTCTTGATTTTGACTCATAATCAGCCTTGTTCAGTCACATATTCAGTTAGCAGACAGAGAGCACATGCAGTGTTAGCATTCGAGGGTGGTGAAGCAGTGGGGGGGTACGCTGCTCTGTTATAACAAGACTGCACTTTTACAGAGTGCATTTTTAACAAGAGTAAAAAGTTTAATCTCCTCATCTGTTAATGGAATAATACCTTCTTGTGTTGATTTCACAGAAATACTGATTTAATATCTGAAAGCTTAGCACTTCATGGATGCCGCATTGATGAATGCGGACCCCTGGCAAGTAACACTTTTAACTCAGGTTTGCATGCTGTTCAATTCCTGTAGACAAAAAGGTCTAACACTCATACATAATGAATACAGTGGTCCATTACTATAATGAACAGAAACAGGACTAAAACATGTTTGTTATAGCTCCCTGTTTGTCACATCAAGGGACTGTGGGAAAAAAACAAAACAATCCAAGCATATAGTTCAACACAGTTGTAGTTGCTAGCATGCCCTAGCATTCTCCCCAACACCCAATCCTCCTTTTAAAATGTTCCACATAAATTATTATGCATTTAGTGAAGAAATTTAAGGAAATAAAGGAAATAGAAGACATTCACAGTAGTTGCTGTATTGCTTTTTTTACCTCCTTCTACCCTAATGCTGCACCTCCCACCTACCCATGCTACAAAGTGCTTCCTCTTGATACTTTCAGTCCACCCAGTCTCACTTAACTTACTGACCTGTCACTAAGAGGAGATTATGTGGAGAGTTAAATATGTCCATACAAAAAAGCCACACCACCTCAAAATCATGTACCAGGAAAAGGAACAACTGTTAACAGAAAGAACAAGCATTTGTCGATGCCGAATGTTTGCTTGTTGGCATCAGCATTGGTAGTGTAGGAGTTAGAGAGATGCATAATAGGAATGGCAGTGAAGTATTGAACTGAAGCCAACCCCACCACCACTCTGCAGAGACTGACAGGCATTGGGGTGTGCCTTTGGGTCATCAGGCATAACGGCCATGCCATTTCACCACACCCTACCCTGCAGACACCGACAAGTGTCACAGTGTGCCTTAGAGTCTTTGGGCCTTATGCTCACCCCATTCCATAAGAAATACGGTGAGATGGGTGCAGCCTAGGAGAATGGGGTGAACTTTGGGGCCAAAGATTCCAAGGCACACCTTGATGCCTGATGCCTGTCACTGGCTGCAGGATGTGGGTGGGGGTGGAATAGCAGCAGTATTACAGACGACAATCCCAAGTCACACCCCTGATGCCTGTCAGTCTTTACAGGGTGGGGCTTTGTGGTCAGAAACCCTAACATCCCAGGCGTTCATTGGTATTTTCACTCCAGATTTTAAACATGTTTTTTTTATGATCCCCACCTCATGAACAGCGGTAATATCAGTTTGTTAGTGGAAAGCTGATTTTGGGCAGCGACTACGCCATTTGGCACCACTGGTGTGAAAACACATTTCAAACAGGATGTGAAAAATGACAGCTGTACTGATCATGGGGAGGTGTAAAAAATGGCAATGTTGAAAATCTGGAGTGAAAATATAAAAAAACTGGTGAAGTCACGAGCGTGCATAGAGACTGCACAACACACACCCTTAATGTAATTAGTTTGGGAATTTTTTACAGCAGATTATCAACACAGGTATTTTGGGACCTCCGCTCATGAACAGTGTCGCTGTGATTTTCTTAATCTGTCCTGAACACTGATTTCCCACAGCGACCACGCATTTCTGCGCTGGAAGTGCGAAAACACATTTCAAACAGGGTGTGAAAAATGACAGCTGTACTGTTCATAAGGAGGTGTGGAAAAATGCCAGTGTTGAAAATCTGGACTGAAAATATTACAAATTTGTGAACTTACGAGGGTGCGTGAAAACTGCACAATGCACGCTCTTAACACAGTCATGTTATGGACTTTTGCCACCACATTTTCAAAATAGCCATTTTAAGGCCTCTGCTAATGAACAGTGTCACTGTAATTTTCTTAATCTGTCCTGAACATTGATTTTGCACACCGACTGCGCCACTGTGTGCTACATGTGCAAAAAAACATTTTGGGTAAGATATGAAATATGACAGCTGTACTACTCATAAGGAGGTGTGGTAAAATGGCAGTGTTGAAAATCTGGATTGAAAATATAAAAAATTTGCTAAGTTACGAGCGTACGTAGGAACTGCGCAAAGCCCGCTCATAAAACAGTCATTTTTGGGAATTTTTTCACCAAATTTTCAACATAGGGTTTTGAGGAACTGTCACACTGTCATTTCTTTACTGGGTCCCAAAAGGTGGTCCATGCAGTGACCTCGAAATCACCTTTCAGGACTGAATAACAAAATGACAGTGACTGAGTTCATGAGGTGGGGCCCCAAGAACCCCATGTTGAAAATTTGGTGAAAAAATTCCCCAAGATGGCAAAGATGTGCTCCAAAGTTGAAAAAAAAAACATTTATGCTATTAAACAGCTTACCAGCATTTCTTCAGTTCGCGGTCGGCTTTGAAGAGTGCAGACGTGTTACCGGTCCACTGAAGATTGTCGCGCCAGACTCCAGAGGTAAGTATGGGGTTGGGGTGTGGAGAGGTGAATGCTCAGAGGGTGGGTGTGGGTTGGGGAGGGGACAAGACAATCAATGAGGGACTTTTTGCTTTTAGTTTTTTTTCATTTTAGGAAGCGATCGGGACTTTTGCCATGCTGGGGTGGACTCCCAGCGTGGCATCTGAAAGATTTTTTGGGGGGGAAGTGGAGCCGACGGGGGATTGGGCACCCCCGTCAGCCGTACAGATGTTTGCCATGATGGGGTACGCTCCCAGTGTGGCAACTGGAAGTCTGTTTTTGTTGGGGGGCAGGAGTTCAGTGGAGCCGACAGGGGATTGGGCACCCCTGTCGCCATTCTGACTTTTGCCATGCTGGGGTGGGCTCCCAGCATGGCACCTGGAAGTGAGTTTGGGGGGCTGTGGAGCCGATGGGGTATTGGGCACCCCCATTGGCCATACAGTGTATGGGGGGAGCACAGGAGCATGCTGAGGTGGGCTCCCAGCGTGCACGTATGCGTTTGTGGAGGGGAAGAACTGTCTATGACAGTTCAGATGCAGTGCCGATGCAGGCAATTTGCATACTGCTGACGGCAGTATGCAAATTGTCTGCGGCGTTTTTTTCTTTAGAACTGTATGCCACTGCATCTGAACAGCTGTCATAGACAGCTCGGACATTCATTGGCACGGTGCAGCCACGCCTGCAAAAGGGAGCAGGGCATTGGAAGTGTGGGAGGCACTCCTACGAAAACTCATATGGTGGCACTATGTTTCCTGCACGTGCGTGCAAGCTTACATAAAAATTGTTTGCAGAATCGGGTGGTCTTTTTGTTGCTGCTCAACCTCCCACTGCCTGGTAAAACCATTCATTCTTTCTACTGCCAGCCAATGCCTGTACATTAATTGCCCTACAGACTTGCATTTTTGCAGCACTTTTAAAGGAGTGAACTGGACTGCCCTGTTGTTTAGTGCCGGTATTACATGATTTAAAAAGTATAGAGATGATGGTCTTATCTTGATTCACAGACATTGCTTCTGTGTGGTGGGTGGCAGCTCGTAGCTGATCAGCCCTCTAAGTCATTCTACCTCCCCTCCTCGAAATAGTGTTTTAGTGATTTTGGCAAGCCAGGTATACACTGTATTTCTATTTTTTAATTGCTTGATTCATGGATCTTGACGGTATAAGAGAGAGGCATACGAAAGGCAGTGAGTGCGGTCAGTCAAAAATACAGATTGGAAGTACACCTAGCCTACAGCTGAATACTGTACTATACAGTCCTTGCAAACAGCCAATGTTTTAAAAAGAAATGCACTGCTATAATGAAACAGGTACACATGTGGCTTTTTCCACAGATACAGAAGGCATAATGTAAGAGGTAACTTACCTAGTTCTAAAAATAAGAATCGTCTTAACAAACTGCCTCCTATTGGGGTTAGGTTCAACTCCCAGTAGCGCCTCCTCTTTGTATTCTATTTTTTGGCACTAATTCACATTTTCCCCTTGCTCACTTTACTAACTAGCTTCTCCTTTGGTTTTCTGAATTCCTGCCTCTACCTTTCGTTCCTCCTGGTGTTATTATTCACAACCTTCCTGCGTCCTGTCTCAGATTATTCAACGGATCAGCCAATGAATTCACAGGTGCCAGTATCAACCTGATAACAACCAGAACTTACTCTTTTGAATAAATGTCCCAAACTCATAATGCCAGCATAGTAAAACATATACAATGAATGCACTACTGTGTTATGTTGAGGATTAACATAATCACCAATACCTCTTCTGCAATAACACCTTTTGCACGAATGACTGTGCTCTGACAGCACAAATTCAAAGAGAAAACAAAAAGATTACAAATCAGCATTTGTTTTATAATTATCAGTGCCACAGCTTGCATGGTACAGAACATCCACAGAAAGTAGGAAATACATTTGCCACCAGTCTACACTTTCATTTAAAAACTAATAATTTGTAAGAAAAAGTGCTCCTTCAGTGCACTTAACACATTCCTCTGTGCTGCCTTCCCCCCAATTTGTCACTTCTGGTAGGAGAATACCAAATGACACTGCACATCTTGTTGAACTTCCCACTAATGGAAAAAACAGAAAAAGATAACAATGAGACAGTATTATAAGACATCTACATTGTAAATCTAACAAATACCACTATACAAGGTAATCGATGTAAACTAAATATAATAACTGCTCGATCAATCAACTAGCTCTTTACATCAGGAGTGTGTCCTTTATCTCCCCAACATTTCTCACAGGTTACTTTTATTTAAAAAAAAAAGACATCTGGGTATAAAAACTGGTTTTCCAGGTAAAATGGTATAAAAACAGGATAAGAGGGGGATAAACGTGATCTGTTTCAGTATACGCTCCAAGGACACCCAGAAGCCTGCCTCAGGTAAGCGGTACTAGGGCTGCTACACAGCCGACTGCCCAAGTCTCTCCACCCACAGGACTTCCCCCCAAAGTATGCTGTCTCCATCCTCAAGCCGTGGCAAAGCACCGCCATCAAATTTGTCCCCGCTCTTCAGTTTCTTTCTACTAGTGGCTGCTCCTGCATCGCTGGCAGAATGCCATTGGACAGCGACTGCAGCCTGCTAAACTTAACTTTCCCTGTCGAAGCTGGGTCATAATTTCTAGCTGTGTGGACTCATTTTGAAAGTGTATTTTTTTTCCCACCCACCTTCCCCAACCCTGGCCGCTATTAAATATGCCTCCTCCCCCACTCAGTCCTCGGCTACTCCCACCTCCTTTTGCCTGATATGTCCCTGCACTCAGTCCCTCCTGAGTGTCCCAAACTTAGCCCTCTACCAATGGTGCTCAATGTTTCTTTTTCTCATCTTCTCTTTTTGCAGGGAGTAGTTTTGCAGGGTAGTAGCTTTATTTCTGCAGTCCACTAATTACCTAGGACTCCTCCCCCGTCACAAGGGCTCTACCTCTCCACTCACGGGTTCTAGCCCTAAACGCCTCCCCTACCTCCTACAATGTCAGGCCCCTTAAGTCTACTGCAACTATGATTTCTAATATATTCACTACCCCTGCTCGCTTAGCAGCCTCATTGTGTTCCCCCTCCATCTGCCCCAGTCCTCTTTGGCAGTACACCCCTCAATCCCTACTGTACCACAACCTCAGAGTCTGGCTTTAAAAGGCATGACCACCACAAGTTTGAGAACTATTACAGGTCCTCAGGGGCTCTACCACCAAACCCACAGCTAAATGTACCACCTATTATCCTCCTCCTCAGATTCACATCCTGTAAGGACAAGCACCCAATTATGGGAACCGCCAAGCAGCAGCGCAAACTATGCTGCAAATATTTTAAAAGCTACCTCCTCAGACTAGCCCTCCTCTTACTAATTCTCTCTGGCAACATCCATCCTAACCCTGGCCCACCTCAAAAAAATGGGGGCAACTCTCCAGAAAGCAGGCATGCTAACCCTTGCTTCAATGAACATTTGCAGCCTGGTTGCTAAGCACACTAACCTGCAGGCCTGGGTAGCCCTCCATAACCCTGATGTACTGTCTGTAATAGAAACATGGTTCACCCCTAAAATCCCAGATGGAGCCATCAAACTTCCAGGCTACAGGGTTTTCAAGCAGGACAGACTGTCCAAATGGGGTGGGGGGTGTGCAATCTATCTTAGGGACAACATAATGGGTTACATCCTGAATGTACCCAGCCTTGGATCCAATATAAAGGTCCTGGCCATCAAGGTCCTCCTTGGTGCACACAACAAATCTGTCACCCTCCTCTCTGTGTACATTCCTCCTAGACACAAGACTCTGGGCCTGCAAGCATTCTTAGACTGTCTTGGAACCCTTAGCCTTAGTACTGAAGTCCTGCTCCTTGGGGACTTCAATATCAACTGGCTGGCCACAGAAGCTAGTCAATTCAAAGACATTGTTACCACTGCACACTTTATGCAGCTTATTGATGCCCTCACAAGGACCAACTACAGGAGGGGGACCAGTACCCTGCTTGACTGGGCACTCATTACCTGCCCGGAGCACATAAACAATGCTATCATTCTCCCGGATGCTATCAGTGATCACTCGCCTATTTGGTTATGCAGGTCAAACAAGTACACTAAACCTCCTCCAAGAACAGTAATCAACAGTATCCTAAAGAGAGGTCACTCTAGCCTTCTGAAAACTGATCTCCTAAACACAGACTGGTCACCAGTATATGGGTCCTCTGACGTTCACTGTGCACCTGAACACTTTATAGCTCTCTTCAACGGAGTGTGTGACAAACATGCACCTCTAAAAAGTGCAAAGTCAAAGGCCTTTTCAACCCCTGGCTTGACCATAACATCCTTGAACTCACGAAAAAAAGGGACCATCTCTGGCATGTTGCCAGAGCCACATGGAAACGATCAGACAGCCAGAACTATAAAAAAGGCTAGGAATACCTGTACCAGGACCATCCGTGTGGCCAAAAACACCTATTACAAAGATGCCCTTGCTCATCGGTGGAAAGATGGTAGGAAATTCTGGACAAACCTGAAAGCGGTCACTGGCCATAATCCCAAATCCTCACCCACCATGCTTAATATAAATGGATCCATTATTTGGACCCCAAATCCATAGCCAACAACTTCAACCAAACCTTCATGGACCTTCTTGGTATCCTCCCTACTGGCTTTTTCTCCCCTACCAACCAAACCAATGCCACACAGACCACTCTCAAACACCCACCTTTCTATTTCAAAACTGTCTCCATTGATGAAGCCAATAAATATCTGAACAAAGTCCTGGGCAAAGGGAGATGCAGCAGTGATACCCTCAATCTCAAACTACTGGCTCTCACCCTGGAGGAAATCCTATCCCCTCTCACGTATATCCTTAACCTATCGCTCCGATGCTCTAGTTTCCCACAGAGATGTAAAGCCACTGTTGTTACCCCTGTGCACAAGAATGGTGACCATGCTCTCCCAGAGAACTATACACCCATCACCATCCTGCTGCCACTCTCTAAGGCACTTGAAAGGATTGTTGCCAACCAGCTCAATGAATACTTGGAAAAATACCCTCTCCATTGCCCCGAGCAACATGATTTCAGGACTGGGCACAGTACCACCACGGCTCTTCTTGAATTCACGGGCTCGATTCATAAATCTCTTGACCATCTTGCCTGGGCCATCTACATTGACTTAATAAAGGCCTTTGATACAGTTAACCATGACCTCTTCCCTGACCAACTTGTCACCATTGGTCTCTCCACCGACTCTGTCAATTGGTTCCGTAGTTACTTAGGCAGTTGCTCCTAGCAAGTGAAGGTAGGCACCATCCTCTCTGACAGTCAGCCTGTTTGCTCCGGTGTCCCACAAGGCTCCATCTTGGACCCCCTCCTTTTCAGCTTGTTTCTTAATAATCTCCCCCAAGCCTGCCAGAGCCAGATCCTCCTTTACTCAGATGATGCAGTTGTCTTCTCCAGTAGTGCTGTACCGTATGCCCTTGAAAGGCAACTCCAGCGTGACTTCTCAAGTGTCAAGCAATGGTTCCAGGACCACAGGTTGATTATGAACTACAAAAAGACTAAGAACATGCTGTTCTCAAGCTCCCACAATAAGGACAGAGATTACCCCCTCTCAATACGTAACAGCGGTGATTCCTCACTTGAGCTCGTTCAACACTTCAAATACCTTGGCATCACCATTGACAGTTTACTCAACTACGCCATCCACATAGACAACACCGCCAAAGCAATCAGCTCACACATTGGTCTTCTCCATCAACACAAGTATAGTCTGACATCTGAAACCTTAAGCATTGCAGTTCACAGCTCTGCGGTCTCCCTTGTCGACTACAGTCTTGCAGTCTATGGCTCTGCCACTGACATTGCACTACGGTGCATAAAAGTTGTGCTTAATGAAGCATGTAGGCTCATTACAGGAGCATCAAGATTGACTCATACCTGCGACCTGTACTCCAGGTCTAATTGGCTCCCACTCCAAGATCGACTGAAGTACCAAACCTGCCTCCTGGTCAAAAATATTCACCTTGGTCAACTACCGCCAGGGGTTCAACAATTGCTTCTTCCCAGCACCAACCCCCATCCCACAAGAAATTCTGAACACCAGCTCTTCCTAACCCTCAAATGCCGCACTTCCCAAGGTCAATGGTCCTTCACATTCAGGGCCCCACAGTGTATCAACTCCCTTTGGGATAACATTGCCAATCTCCCCACACTTGGAGTCTTCAAAATAAACCTTATGCAGCAGTTCTCGCTCGGGGCTCACTGTGATTGCCATTAGCTCTAATCACCTTCTTCCTACCCTCCCTCATTTCCCCCACCCATGGTTCCCCCCTGCCCTGCACCCCTGACAAGGCCTCTCTGGCTTCTCCTACTGCCTGTTCTGCTCTAGTGGCATCACTCACTGTATTGCCCGCTGTAGTGACCTAGCAGGTACCTCACTTATTCTGCCCCAACCCCCCTTGGTTGACTATATTTCATTCATATCTGACTTTCTTGCCTATCCACCAACTGTATCATGTACTTATGATTCCTTGTAATATTTGTTCTTTATTTGTATGTATTGTCTTGTACTTTTCTTTGACATGGAACCTATGTAAAGAGCTTTTAGCTCAAAGGTATTAATCCAAGAATGTAATAAATAAAAAAACAAACAAACAAACAAAAAAAAAACTACATACTTTGAAATTAATGCTGCACTCACTGGTCCACAAATGCTTTTTCCACATGGAGTCTGTTCCATAAATGCACAGGTATACAGAGGTATACAGCAAACAGTTCATATACTTGCTACCACTTGGTCTCAGGCATTTGGCCAAATTCCTGTATATTTAAAATTTAGAATGTCCTTTTGCCTAGAACTTATAATAGTGATGAAAGACAAAAAATGAGAGGTCAAAAGCTGTAATGTCATGAAGGCAGCATTAAACTCCAAACAGAATAATTGAGCACAGCAGCAGTGCCGCCATCTTGCTTCTCCACCCCTGTAAGTATCAAGCCCAAAAAATAAATCAGCAAGATCTAGCATATGTATGAAAATGGCTCATTAAAATTCCTGGAGCAGTCTTCATTGGGCAACAGTTCTACCTCTCTTCCCCTTTTGCTTTCTTCTTAAAAAGCAGTGTGTTATGAGTGTCTGAGATCTGTCTAGCCAGCGAAATGTGGAATTTCACCTGTGAATGGTAGAATTTCACCTACAAATGGTGAAATTTCACCCCCGAGTGGCAAAATTCTACAGTTCACAGGCAAAATTCTGCATTTTGCACCTGCAAAATATTTCATGAAATGCGTGAATTTGGCAAAATATTTCGCATAACGAGATTCATGGGTTTCACACATCTCTAGAAGCAATATTTTGACAAATTCAGAAATGATATTACTCAGGGTTGCTCCTTCCCATGGTCCTCACATCTTAGAAAATCATTAAACCATCTTGGACTTAATATACAGTATATGGGACATTGCTACATTAGAACCAATGGAATATCACAGCCTCAAAATCAGCTTCAGGATTGATGCCCAGAACTCGCAACAATGCCTGATGGACACTATGGAGCAGGTTGCCTGACAATGGATTTTGAAATTTATGTCTAACTGCACCAGAAAGCCATACTTAGACATTTTAATATCACTTGTTGCCAGAAAACTGTTTTCCCATTTTCATTTTGAACTATATGACAGTAACCATCTAAAAAGTTATGGGAAACTGTCTGCAATTGACCCTTTCTGTGACTGCAACTTGGGCCACAGGGAAGTTCTTAACAGCATCCTTTTCATCTGTCAAGGATTTTCCTCTCAGAGACATTTTTAGTCAAGAACCATGAAAAGGACATGTCTGAATAGCAAACAACTGTCATGAAGACAGATGGATTCTGCAAATGCTGATGTTATAAAAAAAAGTGTTGCTTTTTTTGTTGTTTAAGAAGGTATGCAGAATAAACTTGTAAAGTTTTCTTCCAAGCATTGAGGTTGTACAGGCTTGAATGGTGCAACGTTTCCTTTCTTGGGTAGTAATATGCCCCTTTAGAAGAAGAAGAATCAGCATTTATATAGCGCTTTTCATACACAGTATACCAAAGTGCTTTACAAGCAATGCTAGACTGGTAGTGAAGTGACTGAATATGTGGTGGCAGCCATATCACACATCATCACCCACACACAGCCTGGATAATTGCATGAACCAGTTTATGGGAAGGGGAATGTTGGCCAGGACACCGGGAATGTTCCCTGCTCTTTTCGAAGAGTGCCCTGGGTTCTTTTACTTCCACCTGGACACCCACCAGGACAACACCAGGATGGGTAGAAGGGACCTCAGTTTAACGTCTCATCTGAAGGATGGCACACCCCAGCAGTACAGCACCCCCCAATACTGCACTCGGATGCCAGCGATTTTTAGGTGCAAGTCCAATCCCGGTGTGGGACAAGAACCCACAACCTTCTGGTCCAGAAGCGGATGTGCTACCAATGGAGCCATGCTTTAGGGCATTATTGCTTTGAGCGACTAGGGAATTTTATTCTGGGGTGCGGTGTAGGTACCCAGGCCCAAATCTCCCAGATAAGGATAAATTCCTGTTTTATTCTGCAAGGCAGAATTTTCTAATGGATATTACATCACCCAGATTGTTTTTGAGATGCACTTGTTACAGCTGTTACATTTGCACTAACACTGTTCCACATTTTTTTGTTTTGTCATGTGGTAGTGTATTCTGCGTCTGTATAGTACTACTATCTTGTATCTGTGCAAATTATATTTGATTTTTTACCCAATGTTATAATGTAAAGATATAAATGTCAAGCACTGAATAAAAAAAAAAAAAATAATGATTCTGCTGTTTACTTCAAGTTGAGCTCTAGCTAAATTAGCTGTCTGTCTATTGTTTGGAAAAGTGAGATCAAGCTGCATCATTTGTCTATACAGTATACAGTGTAATTTGACTTGACTTAAGTGATAGAGATAGTGGAAGAGAGGAAGGCCCCCAACCAGGTTCCCCACTTAGGAAGGGGGAGATGGGCTATATATCCAGTGATACCCAGTTACCATCAAACTAGTGTAACCCCCATGTGAATTGGGGGCTATTAAAAAGTTCCAAAATATAAATGGTTAATAATATAGCCGTTAGGAATTGGGAGAACTCAGTCACAGAAAATGATGGAGGAGCCAAGAGCATAGGGACAGAGATACAGGGAGAAGGGCCTAATTAGTCTAGTTCTGGAGGAAGTTTAAGAGGAACGCAGTTGCCAGCAGCTGTACCAGTCCTTGGGCTGGGGCCAGGCTCCTGGATGCACTGGGCTGAGTGCATGTGCTGGGTTTGGTGTGGTGGCAATGTTTTAAGCCTATCATGAGGCACACATCCTCTGTCAGAGTCAGTCTCTAGAGGACCAAAAGACAAACCAGAGAGAGTGAGATCCTGAAGCAGAATAACTGAGTACAGAGACTTACAGAGGACTAAGCTACTGAGGTTGACTACGTAGGGCGCTTCATCATGGGTCCTGGAGTCCTTAAAGACATTCCATGGTGTTTCAAATTCCCATTTTTCTGCTGCTCTTGAAAAAGTTTTCAAGGTTGTTTTCTGGCACAAGTAAATTCTTAAATATATGGAATCATTATTAGAAGAATGATTCATCCTACTATGTCATGTCTGGCTAAGAATATATACAGGACGGCAGCAAGGAAATTAGCTCCCACGATTGCAGCAGTTGGTATCATTCAAGGCACTTTACCTAAATATCTGTCTGTCTTTGGTTACACTGTTTATTTTTTGTTAAAGTCCTTGCCATTCTGCATGTACCTTTGAATTCTTTGAATAGCATTTTTGCAAGTTTTATTTTTTATTGGAATGTTTCAATTATTTTTGTCCTGAGCCAACCACCTCTGAAACTGCAACTTTGAAAGCAGATACAACCAAAAGAAGCATGGCAACACCATATTTCTTTCTGTTTCTTGATTCATAACCATATTTTACATCTATCAGAAGGTTTTATGAAAATGACATGGGTTTGAAATGCTTTTATGTATAAAAACATACAAATATTTCCCCCTTTTTGGGGGAATATCAGTTCAATGGTTCCACCACCTCAGAGCACCGGTGGTAGTGTGCCCGGTCATTAGAGTGCCAAGTTGAAAAATAGCCATCCTCTTTTTTTGTGGGGGGCTGTGCCTCCTGTGCCCCCCACATCCCACCTTTCTAAATATATTAACTCTTGGGGGGTGACCTCGTTGAGTGGGCGGTGAATCCACCAATCGGCTCAGTAATGACCAGCCGCTGTAATGCCGGTGCCCTGATAACCTGTAAGGCAGTTCAATTGGGTGTCATAGTATTGGTAATTTACTCTTTATTTTTGCATTTGTGGAAAAAATGAAGCAAGCATCATGACAAATGATGTGTCCTTGTTTAGCATTTTCTTTCACACTCATTTTGACATCTAAAATATTGATGTTAGAACTACATAAAACAATCTGACCCCTTCCAGATTTTTTCCATAAAGCATGATTAGATCTCGCCAATGTAACATAAAAACAAGCATTGCAACCCATGTTTTTTTGTTATGGATTTTAAATGTTTTGATGAGCATCACATACTAGCAAAAATTATGACTTTGACATGGGGTTGATGAAACACCAGGGAACGTCCTTAAAGAGCTAGTGGAACCAAAACAGACAGACAGGAAATGAATACAAATTTTAAGTAGTCTGTTGTAACTTTTTTTTCTGAAGTATTTTTCTTTTTGTTCATAAAAACCTTTTTTTTATCTGATAATGCTGTGTTGGATATATGGAATAGCTCCCAGCCTGGCCGCTGACATATTCATCTCTAGGCCCCATACTGCATCATTGTGATCTCACATATAGTGACATCACAGGTGACTGACCTAGCAGCTACTGAGTGGCTGTTCATAAGCAGTGATGATGTCACAGTCAGTGAGGTCACAGTGCTGATGAGTGGAAGCAACAGAGATAGATATGTCAGCTGACAGGCAGAGTGGTGTTCCACTCATCACACCTAATAACAACAGGTAAGCAATTTTCTAATTAACCAAAGGGAAAAGAAAACATATCTCAGATATAAAAGGTAATGGCTGACCTTTTTAGAAACTAATATTAGTTTCATGCAGTGAACTAGCTCTTTAAGTGCACCATGCAAGTACAGCATAAAGAGATATGACAGAGTATGGAGCTGCTATGATTGGTCTACCTGGTGCACACGGTAGTTCTGCATTAAAAACACCTTTTTGTATGAGTAAAAAATATATAGTGATACCACCATTTGTTCTCCAGTATCTATCTACTAGAAAGAGCAATATAAACAAGAGCAATACAAACGTCAATCTTTATTTGGCACTGACATCAAGATTCTAGACTCTTCCTCAGAGAGGAGAAGCCAAGTAAAATAACACAGAGCCACCAATTCTCAGATGAAGCATCTCTTTGTCTACAAAAGGATATAATTTCACCCTGAGGTCGGTGTATGAGATGTGCATCTCTGGAAGATAACTTTGTCCCATTGATGGCCTTTTTCACCAACTGAAGAGTTTACCATTTTAGAGCTTATGATTAATAGGGAGAAACTGATATCACTGTAGACTAAGCAGAATATATATTATTCAGTCATTACACTGTGTACCTGGAGACCACCAGGGCAGAATGCTGCATTCAGATGGCACAATGCATAATGAATAAGGTTGAATAAAGCATTATTCAGCTGCTGTTCTTTTGAAATGTATTTCATGGGTGGGTGGGTGGATGGATGGATGAGTGATGATATGAGGAGCTCACCAACCATACAGCAGAAGATAATAAGAGTGCACATGTTGTTTGTCAGTCTGAATGGAGAGAGGGAACTGGTTGGGGGTCTTAGAAGTTCATGTGTGAAATCATAAAGAAAGTGAGCATTTCCATGGATATTGCTGGGTTGATTCATATGTTGTGGATTGGCCCGGCAATTGTGCTGGACATTGATGAAATATATGCCCAGGACCTTGGGTTTAGAACAGGAAAATGGCTGGGATGCTTTGCTTTCCTACTGACTTATGTCCTGATGATTGAACCAAGTTCACAGCAGCTAAAGTAGGGTGAACAAGTAAGTTTTATGGCAGTGGCAGATTGAGAGAATGCAGCTCTATTTTGAATCTGATGATTTATATATATGGATAAAGAATTCTGAGGACTCACTGGATGATTGGTTGAATGGGATTCATGAGTAGGAAGGTCTTGGGTTCTGTAGAGTGTGTGGCTAAGTCAGCAGCTGACCTATGATTTGTCAGATTATGAAGACTAAAACATTTTGATAAAAAAGATAAGAATGAAGTTCTCTGCATATACCTTATACAGTAGGTCTAGATGACCTTATTCATATTCTCATTGTATGCCCTCTGTATTATTCCTATAGAAACAAATATTTATAGTAGGTACTATACTGACAGAAATAGAGTTGAAACATACTAAGTTACTTATTAAAATCCCACTAAGTCTTCATTTTGGAATCTGTAGCCTCCTTTCTCAAAGTTGATGATAAATATTTGATTTAAGGGATATCATGTGAAATAACATACTTATTTTAAAAATGTAAATATATTTGGTGTTATTATAAGACTCACTGCCATACAAACTTGTTTTAAATAACTCGGACCACTGTTTTTTTATGTATTTAATGTTATGACCAATGCATGTATAATTATGTGCAAGGCCCCTAGAATCTATGGTCCGAGAATTTTGGCGAGAACTTGTAATTTATAGTAGAACTTTCATGTGCTTAATTCACTCTTCTTGGTGATGTTTATTAATATTTCTGTTTATACATAGAATCTGGTTCCTTTCCTCTCTTTTTATATCCAAACCCCACTATATGTTCAGAATGTGATGTTATCATTGCTATAACATCATACATTAGCTAATGAAATGGCTGCACTCTGCAACAGAAATGAACAGTCACTTATCTACCACAGCTCCCACTGCCAGAGACAGTGGACAGCACATCATGCATGGTGATATTTGCTCAACCTACACTACAGCCTAATACAATTTTCAGTCTTACATTGTTGCACTAGGGCCAACTTAAACAAAACCTTGTCAATAGCACAGACCTGTTTAGTCCATACCTCACTTTGTACAAACCTATTTGTGCCTTTAAGGTATAGAGATGCCATCTGAAATGAATAACTGGTAAAATGAATTTAACTGTCTAAATTTTTAAGAAAAATAAAGTAATTATGCCCAGAAAAGTGAAATATAATAATGTTTAGACCTACTGAAAGAACAGACCTGTTAAATAAATAACTGCACTGTATGCATTTTTGCCAGGGTTATTGATTACATATTGTCATTGGTTGATAGAATCACCCAAAAGTTATTGTGAAATGATGTGTACAGGGACAGCTGTTGGGCCAGAGGGTAGCATGCTGTGTTTCTGTGCTGGCAACTCAGGTTCAGAGATTAGCTCTGGGAGCTGGCTGGGCAGCACAAGGATTGGTGGAACACATCACTGCTCGGAGACTGGGAAGGTATGGTGCAGTGTTCTGTCACATGGTGGACACATTGTGATGGGCCAGAGAGCGCTATCTCACAATTGGTTCTCATGCATGTCATGGCCTGATGGTGTTACGCAGTGTGTCAGGGAAAGCAGGTTGACATGAAAAATGAGATTTGCAATAACTCCTCTATTCCATTTCCAATGGGACCTGTATGAATGAGGATGTAAGTTCATGGAAATTAAAAAAATATATATATATTATATATATATATATATATATATATATATATATATATATATATATATACACACACACACACACACACATACAGTATCTCTGTCTCTCTCACCACACACACACACACACACACACACACACACACACACACACGCATATTTGTATGTTACAGATTGCATATAAATATAAGTGATATACAGTGGGAACCTCATGAGTGGTGTAGAAAGCACATACAAATATATAAGGAAAGACAGTGGAAACCTCATTAGTGGGATAGATAGCATGCATATAGAAGTACCTTGTTTATCATATAAGATCCCTCTGCATATGTCATTTATGCAACAGGCTAGAACCTTAAGGAGAGACATTTGTTTTGCTTTTCAGGCATAAAATTATTTTTATAAGTCTGTTATTTTTGAACTAGTGTTACTGTGCTTTCCACCATCCTGATTGCTATAACTACTGCCACGAAAGTGAAGTCAGGATGACAAGCTGACACTGTCATGTGGTAGTTTGTTAGTGCCGCAGAACTTCTGCAGAAATTACAAACCACAGCCGCAGAAGTTCTGTGGCAAATGGTAGTCTTGCCACAGAACTTGGTCCCACTGTGCCGCAGAAAAGTAGGGGCCGTGATTATGTGTATATTTATGCATACTTTTTGCCAAAAGCAAAGTATGTTATATAGGTATATGTACTTTAATGTTAACAAATTGTAAAGGCATTATTTGCCAGTCAATAAAATGTAACTGAACTGAATGTGAAGTGTGTGGATAAGGCAAACAGTTGACCTATGGTGTGTCAAATAAAGCAATTATGGAACTGAGGAGTTGCTTCCACTCTTAAATATTTAGGAAATTTCAAGATCATAGGTTCAGAGGACATTCTTGGGGGAAAAAAGGGTGGATTATTTAAGAAGGTGGCATTTTAAAATTCTGAATTTGTTGCCATTGGAAATTTTTAAAGGAATAAAGCCCACTGGAATGAGTGTTTTGTCCAGCTGTCTATACCTCTTCCAGATATTAGTGCAGCCTGCATAACTTCGTGACTCCTGTAGACCTGCACATATTAGTTTAGGCCTTCATCATGTAATGAATGGATTACTGCTCTCTTTAATGTTGGTTTTCCAGAAAAACAACTCTCAGAATTGCACCTGGTGCAGAATCCAAGCAGGCCTGAGCCATGTGCCACACAGCAGTCATGTTCTCTATGACCTTAACTGTGAGCACCATGACTGCCCATGCAATTGTTGACAGCTCTCACTCATTGCTGTTTACAGGTTAGCATGTTGAGCAGTGGCATGCTCACCCTGTGCTGCAGCTGAATGCGTAGCCTGCAGCCCTCCTATGTGAATGACTCCTGGCCCCGACAGCAGCCTGCACGAGGTGTCCGTCCTCTGTATCATACTGCCTTACCTGACTGGGTGGGGCTGAGGGACATGTTTATCCCAGTGGTGCCAAAGCACCATGATCTGGTGCTTGGTGAGGCTTTTGTGCATATGGTGTTTGGGTAGGGTTACCACACCATGTGTATGTGCCTCCAGCTGAGGCCTGTCCAAATCCCTGCAACACAGCCCAGGGGTGTACAAGTGGGAATACACGTGACCTGTGCCACAGCATGTGCACGTCCATTATGGGTCATGTGGAGAGGCCTGTAATCAGTGTCTCATCATCATCAGCAGCAGCATCCTTGTCACTCCCCTACTGAATAAGTAGCATGATCTCTCAGTCCTCCTCCTGGTTATTCTCCTCTGCAGTGAAAAGCAGGATGGTGTGGCAGTGGTGCTTCCCTCCAGCTGATGCCTGCAGGGCTGGTTGTTGTTTCAACTCCCTCACAACCATCACTATTGGTGGTGCTGGGACTGCCTAGTCCTCCTCTGTCATTATACATTGCTCTCTGGACTAATAAATGTATAAGAAAGGTAAGTGTTGAGCAGTGCTGTGACATAGCACACAGTTTTCCTGTGAAGGAATCACTGTGACAATGGACAGACCCATATCAACTATGTCACTACGTACAATGCATCATGTACTCTGTGGTGGATACCTCCCACACTTCAACCATGGAGCCCTTTACACCCACAACATACGACATGAACAATATTAGACACCAATAAGCAGGATCAGTGTGACATGCAACAGTACAGTGACTAGCCATGTCAATCCCAGATATCAGTGCTACGGTGGGCATACACATGCTGAGAGCACTGACTTCCCTGAGATGATAAGTGGTAGTGTTAAAACCACCATAATGTTCACCACGCATGTCCTCCCATCATGGGTGGTTGCCAGCAGCTCCTTTGCTTGAGTCAGGGTGTGAATTGAAGGGCTTCCACTAGTGTCCACATAACCAGCTTGAATTGTGGCCAGAAGGTCCATGGTCCTGACCCTCAAACCACAGATACATTTCTTGCATTTTATAACTGTTTGGGACAAGGCCTCCCTGTGCACTAACTGTCTTAGTCAATTCAATCCAAGTCCTGTCCTGTAGTCCTGTACCTACTGTGGAGTATAGTTTCATCTGTGAATGTCCTCCTGGCCAAATACTCTTTTGAGAGAGCATGCTGCTCCTTCACAGAGAATTTAGAATGCTGCTTAGGACTTGACCACTCTGCAGTCGTTGTGACCTAGGTAATGGTTGACAAAAGTTAGGTGCAACCACTATATTTTGCTGCACATATCACAACAGTTTCTGTATAAACAGGACAACATGTATTCCTCTGTTCTAAACCTATTGTCAGCTGCCTGCTGTCTCAGCTTGTGGCTTAAGTGTGAAGGGGTGCTGGTTGGTCCTTTCTTTTCCTTTTTACTTTCTTTTTATCCCTCCTGCCTGCCCCCGGTGTCCACTCCTTAGGGCCGTCCGTCCCATTTCAGCCCCCTGACCTCGGGATCTGCCCCTAGAGTGCCTCTTCTCCTGTCTCCTCCCTGCACATTGAGGTCTGTCCCGAGAATTGGTGGTTCTCTGAAAGGCTTGGGTGGCCATCATCTAGGACCACCGCGGGAGCTTTTTCATTTTTCTGCATCCCCTGTTACCCTGTCCCCTGGGACACCAGCATGAGGATGTAAGTCAAGACAGGCAATGTGCTGATGCACATCTCTCCCAAGCACCCAACAGCATCCCCCCTCCTGACTGCGATGAATGGAGTCTCCAACCCCTTGAGAGCTGGTGTACCCACCCGTTCTCTCAGGACATTGAGCACATGTAGCGCCCCGGTATCCCTCCCCGAGGGAGGAGAACATCCATTGGGACACTCAATCCTCCCTCCCCTGACTGACCCCCACTAACCCGAGTCCATTCCCGAACCCGGGTCGCTGGCACAGCACAAGATGTGGCATCCAGTGCCTCAACCCTCAGCACCACCGGGCCAGTTGGTTGGTCCTTTCTAAATGATCCCGGGGTAATGATATGATAATGTGGGGAATACATGACAGTAACGATCTGTTAATGTTCCAGCTGGGTGTAGACTAGGTAATTAGTGCATTTGCATAATAGATATCAATAAGCAAAATCTCCAGAATGTGTTGTTCATACCATGCTAGATCAATTGCTTTGCACACACTGAACAGTGCTATCATAACATTATTGCAGAGTGCTGGATACACACTGATGACACTGTGGTATTGCACTACCTGAGTTCTCTCTGCATGCATAATAGAGCATTTTGCATGAGTGTGTGGTGTAATCAGTCACACAAGCAGTCTGGGTGCAGCCACACCCCCATACTGAACACCAATGTTTGAAGCACCTTGTTGTTTATGCAGCACAAAGTCAAAATGGACTGCGTGTTTGCAGTACAAATGCAATCCACTTCCTTGACAGCTGTATCACAGGGTTGCAAGACAGCAGTTAGCTTGGTAACCTGATGATGCCAAGGAGAGTAAGGGAGACAGAGGGAGCACAGGTTCGCCCACTCAGACCCACCAAGTTGAGTTTGTGACCGTATGGGAGGAGAGGCTGTTTGGGACAGGGATGGAGGCAGTGCCATACTCCTGCTGCAAGACTATGTGGGAGTATATCAGGAGGAGGCTTACAAGGCACACAGGTGTGGTGTGGTGTGAAATGATGTCCAGTGCCAGCACAAGTGGATGAACTGTGGCAACATGAACTGCAGCACCTGGCCCAGCTAAGTGGTTGGTGGGAGAGTGCCCATGGGAGGTAAGTTTCACTGACTGTTTTAATTTATATCTATCACTTTTCTGTGACGCTGTCCAAGTATGTAGACCATATAGCCATGGTTCATATTTTTCTACAGGTTTTGTAGTAAATATAACAACCCATGTGCGTGTTAGTGACCTTTATAACCCTATGTAGGAGTATCTGATGTACTGTGTACCATTGTGTACTGTTTGCTACTGTTGCAAGCTGTGTTATTTATGAAATCAGTATCAATGTACATACAGTACTGGGTAGCGATCACACTGGATATCTGTATTTGCAACAGTCTGTTATTGGCTAGTGGGAGGCCATCAGCTGGTAACCATGTGTAACACCAAGTTATTGTTGTTTGCAGTCCCCACACTGCCATGTTGTTTGTGTTTTGCTTGTGTGATTTTTCCAGGTACCCATGTGATGGTACATGCTCAGGCATGTACCGTGCAACAGCGCCATGGTGTTTGGGTACCATTGCAATGGTACATTGCCAAGTGCATGTCATCTCTGCCTATGGCCCTGTGTATGCTGCAAACACCCCTTGCAGCAATGCAGCTTGTCATCTTGAATTGTTTTGTAATGCATGTGTATGAGGTGCCATGGCATGTACCCTGTGGACATTGGGCAGCCTAGTGACACAGCCCACATGCATGGCAGAATGTGGGCATGTATTTTGCCATGCCTTCATTGCTTGAAGCATTATGCAGTGTGTCCACCAATTCCATTTGTAATATCACAGTGGGCATGTGTCACCACTGAGTGTTGAAATCATTGCATCCCTGCTTCTGATGTCAACATCTTTGCTTGCTGGTCATGTAACTATGAAGTCTAATGATCTGTAGTACACTGCCAAGATACATTACATGTATCATGCATAGCAGTTTTGTTCACAGCATATGTGTTCCTCAACCTCTCTGAATATGATACTCAGTGTACATACACTAGGTGTGGGTGAAATGTTTAAACATTGTTCTGTGTAGAACGGTGGCCTGTGATTTTGGTGACTCCATAATAGTGAGGCCATAATCAGTGAATGCATTTCAGCAAGTGCACAAATGGTGAGCAGTACATATCACCGATTGCTGAAATGGCAACAAATGCTTTTCCCCCTTCCCAAAGTGCTATGACCTTGGAGTTGGTTTACAAGTAAGGGGGGTGCGAGATCACGTGATGCATCTGTGAGCCGTGCAGCTCTTGGGCTGAGCTCCTGCTCCAACTCTAATAAGCAGCACTAAATACAGCTAGTGGACCTTGATCTTTGCCTGCCTACGGGTGGAGGGTGCTCCTGAATGTGCCTAGAGTTATCGGAAAGCAGTTTGAAGGGCGGACTCGTGAAAATAAATCTAAAGCATTTACCTCTGATATTGAGGCCTACCAAAAATATGGAGGCGGAGATGCGCCAGACCTTACCTAGACACACACCTCCACAGACCCCCGAGAAAGGGCCAAAATGAGCGAAAGGTTCGTCGGGGGTCTCACCGAAACCCACTGCCTCAGGTTGAACTTCACAAACGCTGACTCCGCTCAAAGTTCATGGAGGAGTTACAACCATTCAAGGAGGCACTGCAAGAGATCACCAGAGAAATCAGATCACTCAGGGGGGAACTCTCGGATACAAATCAGGTCATCTCAGATGTTACAGCCCATACTACGTCATTGGAAAGCTGGAAAGATAAGTTAGAAACAGAGATAACTACTATGAGGCAGCGGCTACACAAAATCGAAGTTAAACAGGAGGACCTTGAAGGCCGAAGCTGCAGGAATAACATAATTATCTTCGGCCTTCCAGAGGATGCTGAGGGCTCCGCATCCATCATATTCCTGCAAAAAATGCTTACTAAAATTGCTGGCCCCTCTCCCAATAACACCACCTACATAATAGAGAGGCTCACCGTTCACTACGTTCCAGACCAGTAGCTGGGAAACCTCCAAGGCCAATGATCATAAAATTCCTCAACTTTTTGGATAAAACACACATTCTTGGGCACGTTAAAAGCCTCCAGCAGGTGCTATGGGAAGACCACCCCTTGAGATTTGCGCAAGATTTGCCAGCCACAGTGAGACAGAGGAGATCGGAATGCCACCCCCTTGTCTCAAAGCTAATTGCTGCAGGGATTAAATACAGGGTACAGTACCCGTCTCGTCTGTTAGTGTCACACGAAGGAAAATGGCTCTCTTATGACACAGCGCAACAGGTCAACTCGGCTCTACAGTCGCTGCTTCCCGATTTATTTAAGCCTCGCTGAAGTTATTGGAAGGAAAACCTCCCAAATATAATTTTCTTACCTCGTTCATTTGATTGGAATGATGTTTTGGTGGGTCAGGTGGAAACACCTCCGTTAACCGACCACAAGAGGGTGACAAAGACCGTGACTTTGGAAAGGGGAAGCCGTGGTATTTCATACACCTTAACAACTCAACTAAAAAGCTAGGTTGAGGACGGTCAAGTGGTAATCTCCTAACATTTACCAGAAGGGACTCTGGACTAGGTGGTGCATAACCTGACAAGCCTTCCGCTGAAAGACAGCCAGGTCTCTTGGATTTGTGTTTTTTCCACGTGGTTTTCGTTTTTCTTCTGCTGTGGGACTGTTATGTGATAACACTGTTTCCTTTAACTAAACTCCAAATGATGGGACCCTCTTATTAGGGTAAATGACCCTGTTTTACTTTTGCTGAGCAAGCTAATCCTGGCATTTCTGTTTTAACATTTCAGTGGGACCGCTTAAAGGAGAACTACCCCTTCTCTCATTCTCTTTTTCTTTTCCTTTCCAATTCTTATTGAGGACAAACATGAGTACATATAAATAAGTTCAAAGTGTCTGCTCAGACTAATATTTTGGAAAATGAGTTAGAGGGATTTAGAGGGGTTTCCTCCCCCTGAATAAGCTTGCAAATCCTGGCACCTTACACTTTACTAACTGTAATAAGTAATCAAAGCAATACTCTGCTATGCTGGTTATATGATTTTGGGTGGGGGTTGGAGCGGTGGCAAGGTCTGGAGCTATTGCAGTCTAAACAGAGCACCATGTTCCGCACAGGGTGGGGGACCGTGGCAGGTAAAACAGCGTGGCTTATGGAATGTAATAGTTACGTTTTGGGAGTACACAATATTAGGGACCAGGTATCTAGGCAGTGTACTAAGGATGTTAAATACCCAATTACGGGAAGGGGATAGGTTTAAGGGGTGTGAAGGAGGGTGTAGTTGTTTTTCATTTATTATTAGTATTTTATGTGTCTCTTATGTTTATAAAATTACTTGTATTTCTAACAACAGTAGAGATACCAAATGATGGGGAGGGCTGGAGCCGGGGCAATATAATTGTTAGAGTAGGGGAGTTTGCACTAAGGAGGGAGAATGGGAAAAGGGAAATATATCATTCACCACCAGGTACTGATGTTGAAGAAATCGGGGAAACTGAAAACTATAGATATGGGGACGTTTTTCCTATGAGACGATTTAAGATAATTAACATCTGACCATGGTAGCATCACTAAAGTTTTGTTCATGGAATGTCAAAGGTGCACAATCCCCACCAAAAGAGCCAAGATCCTTTGCATCTCCACAGGCTTAATGTTGATGTGGCTTTCCTTCAAGAGACACACCTACCCACATCCCAGGCTTCCAATCTAAGACGAACATGGGTGGGAACAGTGCTGGGGGCAGGGTTGGATATGCATAAATGTGGTGTGGCCGTGCTGATAGCAAAGCGGATACCCTTTAAGCTGTTACATTCAGTAGTTGATCCCCAGGGAAGATATATCCTGCTCAGGGCCATCTTGATTCACACAGAGCTGATATTGGGGTCTATTTATGGCCCAGTGGGGGATGACCCACAATTTTTTACTAATTTAATGACCAATCTGGCCCCCTGGTCCACCCTTCCAATGTTAATTGGTGGGGATTGGAACCTAGTCGTTAATAATCTACTGGATAGATCTAATGCCAGACGTTCCTCCCTTACCCCTGCGCAATGGGCACTGAGGGAAATGATGGATTCCTTGGGTCTGGCGGACCCTTGGAGGACTCTTTTTCCCACAGCAAAGGATTACTCATTTCACTCTCTGCCCCACAACACTCGGTCGAGAATTGACTACTTTTTGTTGGGGATTGAGCACCTATCAGGGGTCCAATTCTGTGATTACCTAGCAAAAGTGATATCAGATCATCACCCAACTTTACTGCAATGGGTACTACCTAACTCGATGGCTCATGACAAGGTCTGGAGATTCAATTCCCAATTACTAAAATCTGATTATATAACAGGGCAGCTTAATAGCTTTATAAAGAATTTTTATGAATACAATGCCCCTACTATGCCAAAAGTGGATATATTATGGGGGCATAAATGCTTATTAGAGGAGAGGTTATCCGCTAGCCTCAACCAGGAAAAAAAAATCACCCAAGAATCCTCCCAACTATTACAGCAGATTAGAATGTTAGAACAATCCCTTATTGTTTATTCTAATCCAGCTGACCTGGAAAGACTAGAGAGCCTTCGCTTTCAATACAATACCCTTCTTAGCGACAGAGTTGAACACCTCCTCTTACGTTCTAAATCCACCTACTTTGACCAAGGAGACAAGGCTGGGAAATTGCTCGCAATGAGGCTCAGGGCACAGGTGGCAGACAGGATAGTCTTAGTAGTCCGAGATGCCTCGGGCACCCTCCATACCTCCTCCAGGGATATTGCTTCTTCATTTAAAACTTACTACCAATCACTGTATTCATGTTCTCCCATACCCTTCAAACACACTGAATTAGACCAGTTTCTTCAAGATATAGAGTTCCCAAGATTGGCACAACATCAAACTTCTATTTTACAAGCTCCCCTGACATTAAGTGAAATCTACAAAGCCATTGATGCACCCCTCAGTAGATAAAGCACCAGGTCCCGATGGCTACACACCTAATTTCTATAAATCATTTAGAGATCAACTAGGTCCTAAACTCCTGGATTTCTACAAGTATATCTACAAATATGGCCTGTCAGATCATAGTTTTACCTCTGCTACTATTGTGGTTCTTCCAAAACCAGATAAGGACCCCACATTGATGTCAAACTACTGCCCAATTTCCCTTATAAATGTCGACTTGAAGATTCTAGCAAAAATCTTAGCTAACCAACTGGCTCAAATATGGCAGACTCTGATAAGCCCCGAACAAGTGGGATTTGTGGCTGGACATCTATTAGTAGATCATCTGTGTAAAATTTCTTACCTCATTTCTGCATCCAGGGATTCCAATGTACCATCAGCCTTGGTGTCCCTGGACGCAGAAAAGGCCTTTGATCGGGTGTCATGAGATTACATATTCAATTTGCTTCCAAAATATCTTATCCCAGTACAATTTATACAATGGATTAAGATCCTTTTTTCCCAGCCGTCAGCCCGCATTTTCTGCAATGGAGTTCTCTCCCCTCCCTTTACATTACAACAGGGTACCAGCCAAGGATGTCCGCTTTCCCCTTATTTGTTCAACTTATTTCTAGAACCCTTAATCAGGAAAATAAATACCTCTACCTCAGTTACGGGTATCCTCATTCACTATCTCCAATATAAAATATCAGTTTATGCTGATGATATTTTACTTCATGTTACCTACCCATCTAAATCTATACCGGCTACACTGGACATTATTCAGGGATTTGGGCACCTATCTAACTACAAACTAAACCTGTCTAAGACAGAGGTGATGCCTCTAAACAATTGGACTTTAAAAGCTGATATTCAACATCTTGGGCTCTCTTGGATAAAGGATAAAATGAAATACCTGGGTATATATTTATCACCATCTAATTCTAAAATGAAGCAATATAATCTAGACCAATTAGTAGCACAAATTAAAATTGACTTGAATCATTGGGCATTGCTCCCCATTTCCCTGTGGGGGTGAATTAATATTGTTAAAATGAATGTTCTACCACGGTTATTATACCCCCTTCAATTGTGCCATCAATATCTTCCCAAGGCCTGGTTCAATCACGTACATGGTATTATATCTAAATTTATCTGGAAATATAAAGCTCCTCGTAGAGCACTGCCTAAACTACAGAGATCAAAAGTATTAGGTGGCCTACAAGTCCCTAATATATATATCTTTATTATCTTGCCATCAACTGCCTAGTTGTCTCACAATGGATGACTCCAGCTCTGAACTCCAGTCTGGAACCTTATGTCCCACTGTGGTTGCAGATGGAGAAGTTGCTTTGCACCTCGGCTGGCATAGATATCAGAGCATTACCATATCTCTCTTAATAAGGTTCCGGGACAGCTTAAAAATACTCCCATTATAAGAACCCTTCATACCTATAAACAATTAAATAATACTACAAGATATTCTCATGAAAGGATACTTCACAGTATATCTTAGGTAATCCAAACTTTAAAATTGGAGGAAAGGCCATCAACCACTTGTTCTGGGTGGGTGGAATGGAGAAAAAGGTTGTAGACATAACAGAGAACTACAGATTACTAACATTCCCAGAGATAATGTCAAAATGTAAATTGCCAGTTACCTTCTGCTTCAAATATCTCCAAATTTCCCAGGTCTTAACAAAGCATTTTGGTACAGGCCTATGGGATCACCACATGGTTGGTACCATACTTATTACGCTACAAATAAGGTCCACTTCTCACTTAATCTCCTTCTATTACAAAGAGTTGCATAAAAGAGTTATGGACCTAGAAGGCACCCCTCATTATAGATTGGACAGGATACTCCCCTCGACTTCCATGACCCCTCGACAGTGGTCACAAATCTGGAAAAGACTATATAAGGATATTAGATGGGACTGTTACAGACTGCTCCAATTTTAGATAATACAGGATTTATATTATACCCCTGTAAAATTTTGTAAAATGGGTAAACTTCAGTCAGATTTATGTACAAGGTGTGGGACCCAGCGAGGCACATTGTATCATATTTTATGGGAATGTGACAAGGCATCCCCTCTCTGGGGAAGTATCCGCTCCAAACTTGACCCACTATTGGGGCTACAAAATGCCTTTCGACCAGAGATTTGTATACTAGGGGATTCTGGGAACATCCTTATTGTAAACCAAAGGAAACATATGATGTTAATTTCCTTATGTGCTAAAAAAGTGATATTACGTCATTGGCTGGACCAGCAGATTCCCACATACACGGAATGGCACCAAGAAATCCTTTTTGCTTTACAAGCAGAACACCTCTTAGCCAGCATTTCTAAAATAGTAATAAATATCAGAAGATCTGGCCCTCTGCAAACTTTATTATGTAATTAGCACCCCTTAACTATAAATAAGACCGCCTCTGACTTCCTGGTGCTGAATCCAATGGGTATCAGCTGTTCTAGCTAAAATAATGTATATTGCAGAATGGACGAATATACCTCAAAATACATGGGGCACACTAACTAGGTGAATGTTCCCTTTGGTCCCTCCTATTTTCTTCTTGTTGTTTCCTTCCTGGTGGTGAAAGGCAATGGGGGTAGGGAGGGTAGGGGGATACAGGGTGGGGGTGGTTGGGGGCCCCTTCTTTCTTTTATGATTGCTTTTGCTAGCACCATTAACTTTTCAAATAGTAACATAATTTACTTCATTACAAAGTACTAAATACTGGACATTGACCTGTAACAATAGGGAAAAAAACAGATCGGTGTTACTGATGTACTGCAATGTAGCATACTATGTAATGGTGCTTATGTGTATCACTTGTTGTATGGCAAAAGTAATAAAGCTTATTAAATATGAAAAAAAAAGTAAAAGGGGCTCAAAGCTCCCTGCAGAACAGCATTTGTCAGCAATTCAGCTATCAGTGAGGTACCACTCACGCTTGTGTACTACCAATCATTCACTAATTTTGGCCTCAATAATATGGAGTCACATGTTTACATAGAACCATGTAGAACTATGCAAAATGTCCCAACTTCACATAGCATTAAATAACACGTCACATAGTTCTTTGCCTGGTGAAGTGTCAACTTTGCTAGGTAAAGACTATGCATAGTGGGACTTCATCAGTAAAGGTGCCACTACACAGGCAGAACTACGTGCAGTAACACCTTTGCCTGCAAAGTGGCACTCTGTGTAGTTCTTTTTCTTTTTTATTACATGTTTTAAAAACCAAAACCACCCTCATCCATGTATGACATGTTTCCCACCCCTTCCACCACACCAAATTGTTAAATTATTTCCACACTCTTCCACCATCATAGCACCCACCATCATCCTCCTCACTGTGAAGTTTTTCTTATTATATAATCCTCCTCCCACATCAGTCACAGGATTTTTTTTTTTTAATTTGTAACCAGGAATGGCACACATAGCTGAAGATTGTTGACAGGTATGAGCTTGGGGATGGGGAACACAGAGTACAAAGACAGTGAGCAAATCAGCAAGATGCATACTTGACAAGATAAATAAGGACCAGAAAATTGTTGGTACAAAAAATATGATAATAAAATATGATATGGTACTGCAATGAAACCCAGAGTAAAATGAATAAACACAGTGACAAAGATAGGGCCAAAGACTAAGAACTAAACCTAAGATGCAAATCAGATGACAATAACTTAGCTAATTAACTAACAGGGAACCTGGAGAGATGATTCATAAGGGGTAAGGAACAGCATGGTGAGGGTAGGTACCAGCGGAAACAAAGTGAGGCCACAGAAGTGGTTTGAGGTATAAGTAAGAGGGGGCTAAATAGATAGAGAGTAGAAACGATGTCCAGAGTGAGGGGAGACAACTAAGAGAGTTGTCCTGCTGATGAGAAGGAGTGGGAAATAACAAATGAGCAAGAGTTGGAGGAGTGTAGAGAGTAGAAAGGGGGGCAGAGGGGCAGAGCAAGCCAGAAAGGTATAAGATAGTGAAGAAAAACAATTTAGAGATGAAGGAAGCACCATGGGAATGGTAGTGAGAGGAAAGAGATGGAAGGGAGAGAAGTTAGTAAAAGGTACAATGATGGGAGAGGGGAGGGGTAGTTAGTGACAAAGTGACAGAAGGAATGAAAAAGGGAGCCTAGTCTGGCTAAGGTAGATTTAGGAGCCCCACCTTAGACTACATCCATATAGTCAAACAAAGATGGAATCATCTTGACATGATCTCTCATTGGACTGGGAGAGGAAGACAGGATTTGTTCCTGTAAAGGGCTCCTAATTTAGGGCACAACTTCTCAATGGTTTCCTTAAACCTACTGAGCCGTTGGTGAGTGCAAAAGTTATGGTGACAGTTTTTTGTCATTCAGTGAGAGCTGGTTAACACAGAACCAGTGCTAGACACTGTCAAAAATCCCACTTTAAGGTCTGTTCCAACAGGTGGGTGGATGCTCCAGTGGCATACAGCATGGTGTCATCAGCATACATGTGAATGTTTGCTGAGGCACAGGCAGAGGGGAAGTCATTAAAAACATGGAGAAGAGTATAGGCCCCAAAATGGATCCTAGGGGTACACTGGAGATAATGGGGAGGAGAGGAGAGGAGAAGAGGAAAGATACTCCCCTACCTGGACAGACAGGCTATGTCCAATGAAGTAGGATGGAAACCAGTCAAGTGCAAAGACTGAATGCTTGGAACACTTTAACTTATCCAAAAGTAAAGGGTGGGCTACAGAGTCAAACACCTTTGCCAGGTCAATACAAATGGCAGCAGAAACCTGTCCCTTATTCATCCCCTTAAAGATTGAATCAGTGACATGGAGTAGGGAGGAAACTGTGGAGTGAGATTTCCAGAAGCCAGACAAGAAATGATGTAGAGAAGAAGAAGAGTCAATAAATTTGGATATTTGAGAGATAACAGGATTTTTGTATAGACAGGACAGAAGCAAAATAGGCCAATAGTTTCCAGGGCTGCAAGTGCCACATCATTTGGGAAAGGGTTGACTTTAGCCTTTTTCCAACATTGGAGAACTGAACCTAGCTGAAAGGAGAGAGGATTAGAAGCAGCAAGAGGGGAGTAACTATAGCCGGGGTGGAAAAGTGAAGAGGTTTGGGATCAAGGCCATCAGGGCTATGGCCTCTGGAGGGGATGAGGGAGAACATAGTGAACAGGAGCTCAGTGGCTGTAATAAGAGACAAGGAGAAGGAAGGAGAGGGGGAGTGGGGGTAGAGGAATTAGGGAAGCAAGAGGGAGAAGAGGCACAAGCGGTGAAGTGTGTGTTAAAAGCAGAAGCCACTTCAGCAGGGTTGGAAAAGACCACTGGAGGGTTACTAAGCTTGAGAGTGGAGGCTGATACTGAGGAGAGTGGCTTAAAAATAGAGTGAATAACTGCCAAAATATACATGTACTTGAGGAATTAAATATTGATCTGAAGGTTGGAGACAAAATAATTTGCTTTTTGACTCTCATTTGTTGTACCTCAACCAGTTCTCTGAGCAACCAGAAGACTTGTGGTGGGACCAGGCTGAGTCACGGGTCCTGAAAGCAAAGGTGAGTTCAGAGGTTACCCAGGGGAAGTGAGGACTTAGTACTCAAGATCTCTTCAGGGGGGTGTTTTTATCCCACACAGAAGAGAAGTTAGACTGGAAGAGAAAGAGGGGCAACATTCATGTCTAAGCAGTGGATAAGGGGAGCTCAGTTGGAAGACCTCAGGTCAGGGTGCAGGGCATTCAGACTGAGGGAGCTGAACAACCTGGCACAGATGTAACATAGATGAAATTTTAGACAGTGGATTTTCATAACATTATAGACAACACAATGTTAATAATAATAATAATAAATTTTATTTCACAGAAGCACCTTTCAAACCATCAAGGCACTTTACAAAAAGATAAAACAACCGTGGTAAAAACAGTAAGCATAGTAATTAAAATAAATATCATAGGATCCCAATGATTTGATGCCACCAAAAGCTCGACACCATAGAAAGGTTTTCAACGCGTGTTTAAACCCTCCCACAGTCATGCACTCCCAGAGCTGATAGGGTACAGAATTTCAAAGGGTCGGGGTCATGTACATAAATGTTCACTGATAGAGTCTGGGTGGCTACAAGCAGCACATATCCTGTGAGGGTGAGTGGTGAGACCCAGTCAGTAAGGGAATGGTTGCGTGAATGAGGGTTGTAATGGGTAGGTTCTGAGATCAGTTGCATGAGGTTAAGTGCCTCAACCTTTTGGGTGAGTAGTTTGTGGGTATGAGAAACCAGTTTAGGTTGAAATGGCCCAGGATAATCAATTCGTCGGAGGAGGCATGAGTAAGGATGCAGGAGAGAAGGGGAAGGACAGAGTCAGGTTTAGTTTCAGGGGAGAAACATCACAGATGAAGACAGGAAGGGAAAAGGGAAAGGAGAGTTTACATACAAGAAGGTCATGGAGGAGAGGATGGCAGTATGGAAGACAATGTCACAGAACATATTACAAAGCAGATACACCTGCACAGCACCTTCTTTCTTACCATGGTCTTGCCAAAATATTATGTAACCAGGGATAGAGATGTCACTATCACTGATCCTAGTAGACAGCCAGGATTCAATGATGACCAGGACATCTGGGCTAAATTTCAGTACGCACAGCCCACATTGGTCAATCTTAGAAAGCAGATTCCTCACACTGAGGTGGTAGATGCTAAGACTCTTAGGCAATGAGGGTAGGGAGGTGCATTAGGAGGAGCCAGGATTAAGTTTTACATTAAAGCTAAGTACCACCACCATCTGTATGAATGAAAAAGCACCAGGAGGCTAAACATGTGTAAATATACAAATAATTTAGTCTACTTGCAGGTTGTGCCCAGGCAGTACAGTTGGGTAAACCCCTTTCTTAGGAACACCAGCAGAGAACACCAGTGTGAGTGTTTTCTGATGTCCTTTTCTGGTATTCCTAAGAAAGGTGCTAACACAACTGTAGTGATCGGGCTCAACCTTTAAGTAGAATACATTCTTCTTATGCTTGCACGTATTCAACCTTCTTGTACTTTTTCATTTATACAGATGGTTGTGGTGCTTAGATTTACTACTGTCTTGTAGTTCACATGCTAGAGTACACCGTGAAGTGGGACAGGCCTCCTGTCTCCTTAAATTCTACATTAACTGAAAGGATGAGCAGGAGAGCAATGGCAAACTTTCGGAAAGGTCCTGCATGGTGTGGGGCAAAGAGTCACACAGTCTTTGAGCAGGGGAGGGTGGAGAAATAGAGCACCAGAGGTCTTCAAGACAGAGAAAGAGAGTGAAACAGCACAAAAGGGAAGAGAAGATACTAAGGGGGAGGGGTAAGAATAGGTAAGGGAGGGCAGTGACACTGAGAGAGGGTGGGTAGGAGCCCTACAAGATGTACAGTGGGAAGGAAGTGGTAGTAGTAGTAGTAGTAAACATTTTATTTCTGATACCAGAAGCAGGATAACCCAGTTTAGCCAAACCTAATTTACAATGGGGTCCTACTGTACAAAAGTATCAAATTCCACACTAAAAAGTACTATAATATACATATAAATAAGTTCATACAAAAACTAAATAACAATTATATAATAAATGCATATCACTCAAATACAGCAACTTTTTGGAGAAAGGAAGAGAAGGAACAGGGGAGTGAGCAAGAGTAGCAAGAAAGGAGTGAGGAGGGAAGACATTGTTTAAATACAAGTGAAGAAGACAAATGAAGTCCAACCAGTACTACCTGAGAACGCTAAAACCACAGGAAGAGCCGCAGAGCACAGAAACAATGTACTTAACAAAATGCAGCCCAACCCTCCTAATCCAACCCTCCCCCCCATGACAGCACTCCGATGACCTGAGCCTGTTCCCAAAACTGGGTTGCTGGCATAGCATGAGGTAAGGCATCCAGTGCCTCAGCCCTCAGCACCACTGGGCCAGCCAACCTTATTTATGTTTAACATGGATGGAGTAGATTTGCTAGATATCCCTTTCAGGACCTTCATGTTGTCTCAAAACTTACGGCCACTGCCCCATGAGTTGGTAAGTTCCTCCTGAAAATAGTGGCTTTTGGTGGGTCAAATTGCCCTAGTTTAGGTGAACCTGTCCTTTTTATAGTTTTGGATATCTGATTGTTTACCTGCATTTCATGCCCGGTGCCATATTTTATCTCTGTCATTCAGAAGGTTGATAAGGGAGGTGTGAGATCCATGACTTCCAAGCACCCTTGATTCTTCTTTTCTAAAGGGGGGGCATATATGTAACAAACTTTATTAAACTTGGCTATGAAGTAGTTGAGGGCTTGGTCAATGTCTACTAAGGAATCTATGGGGGACTGATCTTTCTGCCTGAGGTGGGCTTTTCAGGGTTCAAGTAGCCCCCTTTTTAGCACTGGGCTAGTAATGGTTTTGACGAGGAGTTTAATGGCTTTGTTGACCAGGTACACAGGATAGGGGAGTGGTCACTTACTAAATCAGGGAGGATGATGGTGTTTGAGATACATTCAGGGTGGTTGGCAACTAGCCAATCCAGTAGCATACCTGTTCTTATGTGGTAGTTTGTCCTAGTGGGGGAGTCAACCAACTGAGCTATGTTGATGATGGATAAAGCATCTTTATAGTGGGCTTCATCGGGGGACAGCCAGTTAATGTTGAAGTCCCCGGCTATTATGACCTCAGAGTTGTGGTGTAAGTTATTTAAGAAGTCTAGGACTACAGTAAAGCCATTGGCTTGTTCCTTAGGAGGGATATAAACCAAGTGCACTATAAACCCTTTGTTGCATGTGCCTAGTAGCACTTTAAATGCAAGCAGTTGGACATTATGCTCTGTGTTCAGATTGGGAAGGGCGTGTCCCTGGAGGGAATGCTTAATGTGGAGAGCACAGCCCCCACCATGTTTACTAACCCTATCTCACCTGAAAAGAGTGTACCCTTCTAGGGAGACTACAGTGTTAGGGATCTTAGTTGTCAGCCATTTTTCCACCAAGGATAGTACATCAGGTCACTGTTGCTTAATCCATACCTGAAGTGCTTCAAATTTGGATAGCAAGCTGCAAATGTTAATTGATGCCAGTGTGAGGGTACCTTGCTTCCTATTGAGTCCATTAGCATGTTGTAAGGGCCTGGATTTGGGTGAATGTTACCTGACATTAATGGCAGTAGTAATAAGATTCTCAGGACTTGATACTTTAGAATTTTTAGATTTGCTATATGGTTCTACCTACTGGCACTCATTGCCATTCACTTACTGCTGACTATGAGCAGCCAGGGAATGGGAAGAGGGGGAGGACTGCTGGTAACAACCAGTTGAAGAGACCATACTTGTGGATGGGTAACCCTGTGTGGCTTAGCAAGTGAGGAGCTGATAATACGATGTGAAAGGTAGTCATTTGAGACCACTGTGTAATGGTTATTGCTGACTTAATGGGTTAATCCATCACCTGTTAAGAATAGTGGTATCGAGAGTAAGGCTAAATGGACCACCAGTTTAGGGACACCCATTTTTGAAAAGGTCAGCCTTGTAGACACAGCCAGGTTAATTAGGCAGATTATGTAGGCAGTTACCACCCTCACTTGGGGGGTACTGTGTGCTTAAGTGTGCTGGGGGGGGCTGAGTGTACTATGAAGGTCAGGGGGTCAGATGAAGATAAGGATAATTAAAACCTATTGTGTATTGTGGCTGCCCAGATAGCATAGTGGTTAGTCTCACAGACTCTGGGGCAGAGGGTCGGGAGTTTGATTCGCCGCATGTGCTAGTGGTTGGTGGAGTAAGATATTAACAAGTTCGGAGGGAGACACGAGAGAGCAGTGGCCAGTTTTGGACATAGGCTAGTACTGCTGAGGAGCATTCAGTAGGAAGAGGAGGGCTGAAAGAGGTAAGCTCAGTAGTGACTCCTAGTGTTCAGAGAGTATAAGATGCAAATGGGGAAGTTGGGTGTTAGTACTAGGTCCGTGTTGTCATGTGATTGGTCACGTAACCAACCGTAACAAATAAAAGAAACACCGCCCAGGGTGGGGGGCAGGTGGGGCAATCACCGAGTGAGCATCGATGGGCTAACACAGTCTGCTGACTGTGATGTGGAGGGAGGTAATATACCTTCTTGGTTGCTGCTGTAGCTGCTTCTGCATGGTGCACTGCTGCTGTAAGAGGGGGGCTAATATGGTGTGACATATTAATAAACTGCTAGAAAAGCAAGCAGGGGAATTGGAAAGCTGGGAAGTGTAACTACTGTGTAGAGCCAGGCACTGAGGAGCCGTGTGTAAACAATTAAGGAGAGGTGTACACAGGGAGACTGCTAAAGGCAGGGAAACAGCAAATGGAAGTGAAAAGCACATAGATAACAAATGCAGGTAAACTGAAGGGGTGCTGACAGTATGATAAAAGCAAATGGGGAATGCTAACTGTAAGGAACAACAGTATGTAAGCTTGGACGGCACATGCAAGCAATTGGAATGCAGGAGGCTAGAAAACTAGAACAGCCCATAAAAAGTAAAATCAAAGGAAACACAATCAGACACAAACAAGAGAGAGAGAGAGAAGCACAGACTGCATGCAGCTGGAGGAGAAGCAAAATACAGACCTAGGAGAGGAGAAGCACAAACCAAGCTAGAACAAAAAACTAGAAGTCCATCCTAAACCAATCAGGGTCCAAAGCACAAGGGGACACACACTGAAGAAAGGGAGGGAGGGGTACAGCCTCCAGCTACAGCAGACAAAATGCTTCTGAAGGAAGCTGAAAGGCCTGCCTTAAATAGCTCAGGCAGGGGGCATGGCTGATTGCTTCAACCCACTTAACCACAGACAAAGCCTTTCAAATAAGTGCAGGAACAAGTAATTTTATATTCAGTTAAGTAGCTTACCTACCCCATTAACAAAGAATTGAATCAGTACTTGCAGACTGCAAGGTGGAAGTTGGGCAGAGTCCCCTGGAGTCCTGGCATCTCCCTCAGGTGACAACTCAAGGACTCCTACTCACACTGTGCCACTCCCTCTGGGACCACTCATGCAGGAAAAACACTGATTAGACAGGCTCAGAAAGGAGGACAGTCCCAAATCTTGCCCTGAACCCAGTGAGCTGTTAAATTCCAGGAGGAATCACTTAAGAAAGGATCCACAACCCACTCAGAATACGGCAGCAGGCAGTGTGGAATGAACACCAACTTTGGCAGCAGCCTGCAGTGGTGAGTAGAAAAAGATTACAAAGCATACCGAGTCCCACCCTAGAAGCAGTGCAATCAACACTGATAGGGCACTAGTTGCAGCAGCTGCTGCTGCTGAATCCGGTGAACTGGAGGTGAGTTCTGGGGGGATCCACTTAACAAAGGCTCTGTGATCCACTCAGAGGATGGTAGCAGGCAGTGTGGGTGGTTGGGGATGATCACGACTGTGGCAGCAGGGTGAGGTGGTGAGTTGAAAAATAACTGTAGCATACATGTCAGACCACCCCCACCTATCTCATTACCCTCCTCCCCATCACTTGTTACTCAAAGGATATTATCATATGGAAATGTAACCAGCAAAACAGAAAACTGTCACCTTCCATGGCAACCAGCCTGTCTGTTCCTCATTGGTTAATTCAATGAATCAGTGATCACAAGCCCTAGTTATAACTGCTGATTGGTTGATCACAGTGACACAAGGCTTCAGGGTCTGATTCAAGGGAGAGCTGAAAAGCAGGCACAGCTTGCCTGCAGTTGTAAGTAGTTGGCCACTAGCATGAGGATTATTGCATCATTTGTGTGGTGACTATGGGACCACTGTGTGCTTCCTATACCAGTAGGAGGCACAGGAGCCAGAAGACAGCCAATGAGGGCCAAACTGACTTCTACTTGTGTTTTTTTTGTTTGTTTGTTTTGGTTTTTTTGTTTTTGTTGCTCAGTTGTGCTGTGGGTTGGCTGACTTATGTGGGTGTTCAGCTCTTTGACAAAAGTTACATCCTTTTTGGGGGATGGGGGTTGTTATTCAGTAGGCCACACCACTGTTGAACTAATACAATGTTTTGTGTTGTTTCAACAGGGCATGTTTATTTTGGAAAAACGGTGTTTCCGTGGTTATTAGGTACTGTAGTTCCCTTATTTGTTGTTGCTGTTGTTGCTGTTTTATAGTTGTTGCCTCACAATCCCTGGGCCTTACACAAGTGTGGTGCTCTGTGTTTGTTAAGCACCAGTATGGTATTTAGACACATAGACACTGACAGCAGAAAAAGGCTCTTGGCCCATACAGTATGCCCACACCAACTAACTATTCTGCCTTGCCCGAAGTAAAATCCTAATCTTTGTTACTGTCCTTCGCCCTTTTTCTAACTGAACCGTCATACCCATTCCATCCCTGCTTGAAGCTGGTGAATGATTTGGCTTCTACCACTTCCACTGGCAGCTTTATTCCACTTGTCCACCATCCTTTCTGTACAGTGCCTACAGGCATCCTTTCTGAATGCCCTGCCAGCCAGCTTTAGTGAATCTCCTCTTGTCCCTGTGTTTGAACTCAAACAGAAGAGTTCCTTGGCATCTACTGTATTTATCCCATATAGGTACTGATACTGCATGTCTCAATTATGACACATCCTTCCTTCCTCTTCTCAAGGGTGTACAGCCTCTCCTCATGTGTCATTTCCCCTAGGACATGGACCATCTTAAATGCCCTGTGCTGTATTGCCTCTAGTTTGTTGCAGTCTTTTCTCAGCTGTGGGCTCCAGTATCTTGCACAGTGTTCCAGGTGCAGCCATTCCAGTGACCTTTGCAGTGAGAGGATCACCTTCTGACTTCTACAGTTTAGTCCCCTCCCTATCCATCCCAGCATTCTGTATTTTTTGCTCACTGTACTGATGCAGTGTGCAGACATTATTAGAGTCTCTGATATCATCACCCCTAAATCCTACTTTTCCGTAGTGCTATCTAGTACCACTCCACCCATTCTCTATTGCACCCTTGAGTTCCAATTTCCAGTGTGAATTACTTTACATTTTTTAGAATTCAATTTCAACTGGCAAATCTTTGAAAAACTTTCCAACCCACCCAGATCCTCTCTTAGTTCCCTTTTCCCTTCCTCCATGTCTACTCTTTCAGAGATCTCTTTGTCATCTGCAAAGAGGCAGATCTTACATTTGATACCTTCAGCTATGTCACAGATGAATATATCAGAGGACTGGTCCTAGTACAAATCCTTGAGGTATCCCGCTTGTCACCTCCCTCACCTCTGAAACCCTTCCAATGCTCAGAGCATGGCATTATGGTGCTGGGCAATCAGGGCTCCAAATGTGGGATGCACCCCCCTCCCAAAGGTCCACCCACCTCCGTATTTAGAATCTATAAGTAGGGGTGGCATGAAGGGCACAGCCCCCCACAATGGGGAGGGGGGTGCACAGTCTCCTGCAAAAAACATGATCAGCGACATTGTCGATTGGCGCCTAATGTCTTGGGTCCAGATCACGGGCATGTTCTGGTGGTGAAACCCCTCTGAAAACTCTTTATTGACTAACACCCTGTGTTCTGCTCCTCAGTCAGCTTTCTACCCAATTTGCCATTTTTCCTCTACCCCAAAGTCTCTTATCTTTTTGGCCAGCCTTCCTTGGGGGACTGAGTCAAGAGCTTTGCTGAGTGATGTCTAGGTATACAATATCAGCTGCATGCCCCTTGTCTGCTGCTGTGGTTAGCCAGTTAAAGAACACAACCAGATTCATCTGGAAAGACCTTCCCTTTGTAAACCCATGCTGTCTGGGGTCCTGAAGCCTGTTACCTTCTGGGGAGGCCACCAGATCCTCCCTGAGAAGAGACTCCATAATTTTTCACACTATAGATGTCAAGCTGACTAGCCTATAGTTCACTGGCTCATCCCTCTTACCACTTTTGTGTAGTGGAAAAACTTATGCTGCCCTCCAGTCCCTAGGAACCACCCTAGTGGCTAGTGAGCAATTGAAAATGTCTGGTAGTGGCCCTGTTATAACCCCTGCTACCTCTTGTAGTAACCTTGGATAAAAGTCATTGGCTCATATAGATTTATCTACTTTCACCAACTAGCTTAACAGTTCCCCACATGTGTGTTTTATCTTTGTCACTCACTCATGATTGTCAGTATTGTTTGTTGGGCTATATGGCTGTATTGTTTGTTGGCTCACTGCATACCTCCTATCCAGATGCTGTTCTTCATGTTGATCTTTTGATAACACAATGTTTGTCTTTGCACTTTACTGTGCTGTTTACTCACCTCGTGGTTTAGCTCTGTGCAGATATATTCATATATTTTAGATCTTGGTTATGCACTTTACTAAGCTGTATGCAGTGTGAGTGTGGTTCAGCACTTTGTAACAATATTCAATCTTACTAGTGCTTGTGCTATCACATTACGCAATGTCTGAATATGGTCTTTTAATGCCCACACAGTTTCAGTGTACTAAAACACTTCAGCATGCTGAATTATCTGACCTCTGAATGTGGGTCCCTAGGAGTACTGAAAAGGCATGGTATGATAAAATACAGGCAATGATGGAGAGATTGTGGTGTGGAGATAGCTGATCATATGTTTATATTTTGGGGCATTTATTGAGTTGGAAGAATGTTGGCAAAAACTGGTGGAGTATTGGGGAGATTTGGGGAATGGGCATGTGAGATTTATTAAAGGATCTTTTGCTGTGAGCTTTTTTGTGTGATGGTCTGTCTAAGTACAGAGGTATCCACTTTTTATTCTGGTCACTGCAGCAGGAAAGTATATGACTAGCTAGTTCAAAACAAATCCCACCAGCTGATGAGGAACAATGGGCTATGGTGGATGAGATTTGTCAGATAGAAAGCCTAACGTACATTGCTGACTGTGAAAAGTGCTTCTGAGAATGGATGGATGCTGCTGGTAGTATTTATCATCCTGAAGATAACTGGTTTTGTTTCTAGAAGAAATACTTCCCAACTCAGGAGAATTTTAAGAAGATAAACAGAGCTAAAGGAAACATGAATAGAAAGGGGAAGAGCTGAAATGAGACCTAATGGACTGGGTAGGATAGATGATTTTTTTGCTGTTCTTTTAAGGTGAACATGCAAGAAACTTAAACTGATACATCTAATAAGACATGATAAAATAGAACAAATACCCCCATAGTATCCATTAATTAAGTATGTATTTCTTTACTAGGGACATTTTAAATAGCTTTCTGATACTTTGCATTGTAGCCATGACCAAACCATAACAGAAAATCAGAATGCTTACCACTTTGAAATAGGTTTGGAATCTAAACTTTTCCATTTGGAATTTGAACCAATCCAAATCTGCTCATCCCCTCAATAGCATTGAACAATTTCTATTCTTTTTATCATTGGCATGGGTATGATGAGGCTGTTACTGCATAGTGAAGGTATTGTCGTACTGTGCCCAGAAATGCTTTGTAATTAAAGAATTGGAGGGACTGCCCTTCTAGATGGTGGTTACAAGGTTAATTCAGTTCTCGTGCTTGCTCAGTGCAGTTTCTCTCTTTTCAGCAGACTACTACTGTGAAATTATGTTGGGAGTGGCCCAGTACAATACAATACAATACAATACAACACAATGCAGTTCATAATAAAATAGAAATATAGAATTTTACAGTCAGATAAAGACTTGATTCATCGAGTCATAGATTCATAGGTTTGTATAGAGCTCTCAAAGACTAAAGTCCATTATAGCTTGCCAAGCTGATTTAGCTATACCCAAGGATTTTATTGTCAACCAGGTGTTTTTCTAGTTTACTCTTAAAATTAGACATATTACAGCTGACAACTACCTCAACTGGAAGTTCATTCTACACCTTCACTACTCTTAAACTGAACCAGTGTTTCCTTTTGTTAGTATGGTATCTTTCTATAGTTAGCTGTAGTGGATGGGATCTTGTGCATTATTTCTGTTCCCTAAAAATCAGGCCGAGCTGTTCCCATAGACATGTGTCCGATAAGGCCTTAGCAATCAGACACATGTCACCCCTTAGCCTACAGTACTCCAGGGAATATAACCCCAGTGCCATCAGTCTCTCGTCATATTCCTTACCCCTAATGTCCTTTATCACGCATGTAGCCCTCCTCTGAACTCTTTCAAATGCCTTAACTTCAGTTCTTCCACTGGTGACCAGAACTGGGTGCAATATTCCATATGGGGTCTCACAAATGAAGTATACAGTGGAAGCAGGATCTCTCTCTTTCTACTCTTAATGTGTCTATTGATGTGGTACAATACACTACTAGCCTTTTTAACCACCTGATTACAGTGCAGTTTGAAACACAGGTCATTACTAATTCTAATACCAAGGTCCCTTTCATCTATGACTTCTGTCAAGATTGTCCCATCCAGTACATATTTGAATTTCTTGTTTTTATTCCCTGAGATGTATCACGGTACACTTATCAGTATTAAATGTCAATTTGTAGTATTTGGCCCAATGCTCCAACTCCCTCATTGCAGTCTGTTGGATGTTTGCCTCTTCTGCATTGTTTACTATTAGACCTATCCTGGTCCTTAATGTAGATTCTACCAGCTTAGCACTTGCAGCTCTACTTTGTTAGTAAAATCAGCCCAACTCAACCTCTCTCCTCCCTCCATCACTTTCACTATACCCATGTGTCTATCCCACCCTTTCTTGAAACTTGTAGCCTTTAACCATCTCAACATTAACCACCTTCAGGTAGACAGTTCTACCTGTCCATCACCCTCTTTGTGAAGAAGTATTTCCATAGATACATAGATGTATAGATAATGATGGCAGAAGAAAGCCCATAGGCCCATTCAGTCTGCCCACCCTACCTAACTGCTCTGCACTGAAATATAGAAATACAGAATAGGTCAGCAGATAAGGACCACATGTCCCATGCACTCTGCCTATTTTTCCCTACCTATGATACAATACCACAGCAGACCCTACTTAATCTCTGGCCCATTCTTCATCCCCTCTTTCTTTCCATCAAGATTCCCTTATGCCAATCCCATGCATACTTGAACCCCATCACTGTTTTCACTGCCACCTCCTCAGCTGGAAAGCTGTACACTGGACATAGTGTATAATACAACATAATATCATTTTATATGGTGTCTTTCTTATAGTACAATATCACACAAAATGCTTTAGGAATTAAAATAACCAAAAATAAAAGAAATGATATAAGTACAGCAGTGTTAAAAATCATGAAGGGGTAGGACAATCCACACATTTGTGCTTCAGCTAGACTATCACTGGAGGGTCAGAAATGGAAGGTTAGGGAAAAGAGTTGGGTTTTGATGGGGGATTTTACAATGGTGGGTGGAGTCTACAAAGTATAGTAAGGCCAGAAGAATGTTCAAGACTAAAGGGACAAGTCAGCTAAAGGACCACTGTAGGGTAACATAAATGGACAGAATCCCAGAGATAAAGGAGTGGAGTATGTTGAAGGGAGAAGTGGAGCAGATGAGGTCAGAGAGACAGAGGGTGCCAGACAGTACAGAATTTTAAATATAAGAGAAAAAAAAAATACTTTTGCAATGTTTGAAGCCAATGCAGTTTCTAATGATGTCAGTAATGTTTCCCTGTCTGTCAGAGTAAGTGAGGTGAGAAACAGCAGCATTTGGGAGACACTAGAGCATATTGAGGAAGGATATAGGATCCCATACATGATGGAGTTACAATATTCAAGTCATGAGGAGATAAAGGTATGAATAAGGGTTTTAAGATGGCCCAGTATTGAGATATAATGAATGCAATGTTGTGAAGATGATAGTGGACATGGGTATAGAAGTAGAGAGCAAAATTAAGGTTGTGATCAAGGATACCAAGGTTTCTTACACAAGAGGTAAATGACAGGTTGGAGTCAGGAGGGTGATACTGGTAGTGGACTTGGAGCTGAAGGTACTTTGTTTTGGCAAGAGAAGAAAATGGTTTTAGAAGCATTGAGATGGAGGAATTTAACATGAATCCAAGAGCTGAGCTATGATATAGCATAGGCAGAAAAAATAAGTATATCAGGACTAGAGAACAAGTCAAAGGAGAATTTAAGTTACCTTCATAGAAATAATATTCAAGACTGAACCTGAGGCAGAGGAAGTTGCACAGAAAGAGATAAAGGAGCAATTGGAAAGGTAAGCTTGAAACCAGAACAGTACAGTGCGAGAGTTCCCAACACAGGGCTCAAGACAGTGCTGAGCTTTAAAGGAATGGAAAGAGAGAATGAGCCATAGCCAGTAATTAGGAGAATGTCCCTATACTCCCTTCCCAACTCCCAAGTATACACGCCTTCTGCAATGTGGACATACCTCTCACCTGTAAGTAACTCAATCTTCTCTATTATCTAAGTGGACCCTTCCAAAATGATTGCCATTCAACTTGTAAACAGTCTAACCTTACCGGCTATATAGACATTTATGCATAACTCCTAATCTGCAGTGCTCATTGTATGATTCAGCCCTATATAATCCCAACCCTCAAGTTCAGTCTTGTGAAAGAATCATCAATGAGATTCTATCCTGTGAAAAAAACAAAACAAAAACAGTTCAATGACCACTGAAGAAGGCCAGTTTCGATGCTATGGAAGGAGTGGAGATCAGACTGGATGAGGTCAAGAAGGTTATTGCTAAGGATGTAATTTTAGACAAGAGACAAAACACATTTTCCAGACTTTTAATGACAAAATTGAAGGTTGAAAATGGAGCAGTATCAGCAGAGGCAGAGGTGATTAAGAGAGGGTTTCTTAGGAGTGGCATTATGAGATCCATCTTCAGTGGCTTTAGGACTGGCACCAGTGGAAATGGGCTGGTTTATGAAAGTAGAGATGTAGGTCACTTGAATGGGGAGACAGGAGACTAGTCTAGAGGAGGTGCTTTTTTTAGATAACAGATGATGTCATAGAGGTTGTTGGTAGAAATATGGAGAGTTTTGCTTTTGGGAAAATGGAAGAGGGAGAGGTGGAACAGGTCTGTGAATGGTTTATTACAGGTGCAGGTGCCAAAGTACACATTGGAAGTGATGGCAGGGATGTTTTGATAGAGAAGACGAGGGGTGGGGCAGGGAGACTGTAGTAAAATTTGTTTTGGTGGGCATAATGGTGGTCATTGATATGAGTGAAGGGGAGGGTGCAGAGACAAGGGATCAATAGTGAGAATTTATGGGAGGGAGGAGGTAGCATAAGGGAATCTGAGGTACAGTGGTGCCCAACATCAGGTTCCCTCATGCCTAATCATGCTGATCAGCATATTGAGTAAAAAACACCAGGAATAGTCAAGACCATCACATTGCATTTGTCTGGTTTCTTGCAATTTGCCAGTTGACCACTAGAGCTTGCAGACTTAAGGGCTTGCAGAGGCCCATCAATGTGGGGCTTTTTTCTCTGTAAATTTCTACCTGTGGATTCCATCACAACCCCACAGCTGATGATGCATATTTCATCCATTTAAAAAAAGTGACACAAAGTGACATCAAACATTCCAACTGATTGCAACTAAGGTCATCATGACAGTAGCATCCGAATGTCTTTAGTCATGTTGGAACATTATGCTGGAAACTTACGTAGGTAAAAGAGAAAGAAAGAAGGAGTGGTCATGAGGTGGACAGGGAAGGCTGATAAGTGTGTCTAGGGAGATTGTTAGTATGAATTGGGGAGGCGAGAGAATTGAGGTCAGAAAGAAGAAGGAAGCAAAATGGGTGACGAAGGAGGGCAAGACAGAGAGAAAAGAGAAATGATGACCTGCATCAGTGCAATTAATGGAAGAAAGAGGCAGATTCCTCACTCTTGAATAGGGTGAAGTGGTAGAGGGGTGGAGTTTGGGGTGGTGGAAGTAGTTGCACTTTTTGTCTTTATTTATCTCCCATCTTCCAAAGCTGCCCCATCCCTGCACTGTCTAAGCTCCCAGCCCCATTCTTGACATCGCTCTCTTTTACCCTGCCCCCCCCTTATCTACAGTCATACCCCTCTGAGCTGGGACAGTGGGATTTGCCCAGGCTCCCCAGCGACTGCACAGTTCTGGGGTGGGGCAGGTGGTCAGTCAGCAATTTGGGGTCTGAAAGACTGGTGGCGCATCATCCTGAAATGCTGTGGATTTCTGTTTCCACTTTTCTGACCCCGCTCACTGGGAAACACCAGGCAGGGCTAAGTGCAGGTGCACAATGTGGCCATGCACCCAGCCAACCAACAGTTGTCTCCCCACACACATCTGGTGTATCAGCCTGCTCCACCACCTATCATCATCCAGATGGCAGTCACACAGTGGTAGCAGGATCCCTCCCCAGAGGAGGAAAGCGCCTTCTGGGAGCCAGCCCCCAATGCCCTGAGTTCATTCCAGATCCTGTGTCAATGGCACTGTGAGCAGTAGTGCTTCTGCAGCACTGACATGACAGTGCATAGAAGTAGTTGACTTTCCAGGCCTTGCACTGTTAGCTCATAAGAGCACATTTAAGAATACTACTATACTAAGATGTTTTTATTCACAAGGGCGCAGTGTGCATACTGTAAATATGGAACCCAAACACATCAAACAGAGGAAGAAATGAGTGTATTAGCTGGGATTTGAACCCAGGATGCCTGGAATACCATTCTGGTTGTGCTACCAGCAGTGCCCCCAAGGCAACTGTAAACCTGGGACTCCCAGAATCACCTTACTCTTTCTCTAATGCACATCCTGGTGCGGCACAGATAATTACATTTTTGTTCACAGGGGTGGTGTGCAGATATATGGAACCCAAACAAACAGAAGAGAGAATTAAATAAATGCCTTTTCTGTAATCCAGACTCCCTGGAATACTGTTTGAGTTGTGCTACCAGCATCACCACCAAGGCAACTAGAAACCTAGGACTCCCGAGAAGTACATTTGTCTTTCTTTAATGCACAACCTGATGCTGCACAGATAATTACATTTTCATGTACAAGGGTGTAGTGTGTACATTTATGGAACCCAAACAAACAGAATAGAGGAAGAAATAAGTGCCTTAGCTGGGATTTGACCCCAGGCCACCCCAAATACCATTCTGGTTGCACTACCAGCTATGCCACCAAGACAACTGGAAACCTGGGACTCCTAGAAGCAGCTTACTCTTTTTTCCAATCCACAACCTGGTGGTGCACAGATAATTACATTTTTATTCACTAGGGAGCAGTAAGCACATAAATAGAACCTACATAAACAGAATACTAGGATGACATAGAGCTAAAGGAGAGACAGAAGGATTTGACAGGGGTAACCTAACTAAGACCAGAGGTCGTATCACTGTTAGGAGAGAGGGAGAGGGTTAGGTAAGGAAGAGTCAATTGAAATTATTTTATATGCAACTTGGTAGGTGTCAAAAGATTTAGGACCTGTCCACACTGGCATCAATTTAAAAAATGTTTTAAAAAACATTTTAATTTCCATACTTGAGCACGGTTGTTGGAGCATCCAGCCGTATTTGCTTGCGCATGTTCCCAGGCATGATTGCGACAGTACCACATAGCATTGTGGGTGCCGCAACATATGCCAGGATTATTACCATTAGGTGCAGCAATGTATTTGGGGATAATGACACTGTCTGGTTCAGGAGCTCATTGCAATCTCAACAACATTTGTAAATGTTTTTTTCCCTTTATGTTGCAGCCCAAAAAGAAAGGTTGTGGTGCAGCCGCAGTTGCCTTAAACCTTGTTACAGTACGTACTGCATCCACGCTGCTGTTAACATGGATTAAGGCAACAGTATTGGTCAAAAAAAGTGCTAATGCTTAGAGCAGGGTTTTAGCATGGTTTGCAAACAAAAATTGTAGCAAGGTCTTACCATGCTACAATCTGGACTCAAAACTTTTAAGCCATTTTAATAGAGTCAAAACAGTTTAAAAGTTCTAAAGCAGTATGTACAGGGCCTTAAAGAGCAGATGGCTACTTCAGCATATAATAAACTTGTGCTTTTGTACTGCTGCAATTTACAGGAGATCAGTGTTTAAAATTTAACATGTCTTTCCTACATTTTGCAGTATGCTTTGACAACTTATCCATGAATGCTGTATAAGAACTTTCATCAGGATTTTCTGACTCCATTGTGCACTTGGTATTACATCCGAGGGCTTACCATGACAACAGACTATGATGTCATAGTTAGGATGGGAGGACAAGCTCTAGTTCAGATCAAAAGACTGCCCCCCCTAAGATTTTTCTGTTTAGAAATCAGAGTAATTTGTGACTGAACCCTGATTTGACCCAGTCCAGTCCATTGATTAGTTTGGATCTACCAGTGAACTAGTTCTGAACCAGTGAAGGCAATTTAAGAAGTTTTTTTTTTATTTACAATTTTTGCATTTTTTTGCCCTATTTTCTCCCCTGTACCCCGAGGCCCCAGCACACGGGAGTCATGCATGCGTGGAGTTGCACGCACGCCACGTGAAGCTGGCTCAGCCCCTTCCACCCCTCCCCATGGCTATCGCTGGAGCTTCCTCAGGTTGGTGTCACCATTCATCCTCCACTGGGTGGCAGCCAGTGACCAGGGAGTCTCTAGTGTCCCCCAGGAGGAGACAGCTGCCTTGCGATGGCTTGATCTTGTTCCTCCCCTCCTGTCCTCTGGCCGACCCCAACAACCCGGGCTTGTTTCTGAACCCAGGTCATTGGCACAGTGCGAGGTGTGGCATCCAGCACCTCAACCCTCAGTGCCACCAGGCCAGCCCAATTTGAGAAATTTTGAAGAATTATTCTGGGTAAAAATGAGAAATGGGTGCACCTCCCCATAAAATATTTTAAACATTAAATAGCATAAAGAACTTCCAGATTTAGTGAGAGTATGGTAAACTTTATTCTGTCATTTGACTCAGCAGGGATCTGCTTCTGACCTAGTTCCAGACTGGTCTCGAAAACATAACATACATTAAACAGAATAAATCAAAACCTTTTGGAGAAAGATAAGTAAGAATCAGGACCTGGTCACAGCTGACCCTCCCAACCCTAGCCACAATCATGGCAGTGGATGGTGATATAGAGAGTTGTCTACAGTAGGAGAAGGGATGTCAATTGGCTTTGATGGGCAAAGTCATACATTAGCATGAGTGTCACTGACCCATTGCTGTCAGCATCCCTGAGGACAGGAGAATGCAGGAATCTTGGGCTGAGGTTGGGCCCTCTCAGGCCCAATCATGCCAATAGTCCTCTGCCTCTCAGGACAGAGTTGTTTCAGTTACAGATGGACAAGCCAGTGCCTAGCTCAACTTGACTGACCTCTACAAGTAGTTGAGAGCCAAGATCAAGCCAAGACATTTATGCTTAATGTAAGCATTTTTATCAGCCTGACCAATTAGTTTCTGAAATGTTCAACTCCTATCTAGAGAACAGCCTGCAGTAACCAGGGCTCAGCTCGTATATTGGCTTGTAGCATCAAGCCAGACCCCTGACTTGGCTCTGGCTTGACTCTAGGTTTAAAATTTCTGGCCTCTGGCTTTCTCATCTCTAGTTTCAGTGAGGAGTCTGGTCAGATCCACGCAGACCCCACCCTGCAGGGAGCCGTCCATGGTAAGTAAGGAAGGTAAGTGACAGTGAGGGAACGGGTGGGACTTGAAGGTTGATTGAGATGGATGGGGCCACTGTGAGGAAGGGGGAGAAACAAAATGTAAAAAGATAAATCACTCAGGGAAGATGGGGAAAGGGAGTAGTGGATGGGTTAGTGGGAAATGACTAGGGAGAGAGTAACAAAGGGAATAGTCCTGACCACCTGGGGAAGGATAGAAAACTTATTACATTTTTAAACAAATTGTCAGGCCCCCAAGACCCGAGTTTGAATACCAAGAATACTGAAAAATACTGATTACTCAGTCCTGAGAGCCTAGTACCACATTATTCAAGGTATTTGGGAATTAATATTCAAGCCATGCAAACCCAGTTCTGACCACTGCATTTCTAGGCAAATATTCCTGGGAACTTTGGAAACAGACCTGAAAATGTCATAGCATTCTATGGGTGCCTGGATGTTTCATGGGCCTAACTGTTTTAATAATACATGCTGGGGATCCATACCACTTGCCCTACATCCTACAAGGGAAACATTCCATTTCTGAATAGTTACTTCTGTAATGTAATAGTATGGGTATATACTCTTTTTTTTTAGTTTGGCAGATAACATGTTTCTGTGTTGGGGCAAATGACTAAATCAATTACTGTACTTCTAGACTCTAATATTGCATTTGTTTATGGTCAACATAAATAGTGCAGAAAAATATGAATATAAAATATTATATGATTATGAAATCATAATTATTAAATAAACATGACATTTGACAGCACTAAATGAACATATTGTACCAGTTTGGAGGAGTGGGAGTGGGCACATGTCTGACTGAGTTAAACAGTGTCAAAGAAACCTTATCCAAACATATACCTCCTCCAGTTACCAGTCTGTATTGTCATACTCATGGTCAGTGCGAAGTCTTATGCAGCAATTCAAGGGTACTTACCTTCATATTTAAAGCAAGGGAAAGGCAAGGCAAATTATATTTATATAGAACCCTATCCAGGGGCTCAGAGTGCTTCACAATAAAAATATCCCCAAGAATTGAAATCAGATACATTCAAATAAAACTAAAGGCTTTCTCAAATAATAATGTTTTTAATGAGGCTTTAAAGGCCTCCACCAAGTTGACCAAATGAATGTAGGGTGAAAGAGAGTTCCACTAAGATGGTGCAGCTATACCAAATGCTCTATCGCCAAATTGCTTTAAGCGAGAGGAGGGTACAACAAGCAGGCCAGCATCTGTGGAGCATAGGGGGTGGATAGGCTGATATGGAACCACAAGCTCTTTAAGGTAGTCAGGTCCCAAACCATGTAGGGCCTTGTAGGTTAATGAGCATATCTTGAAGGGGATGCATGAGCTCACAGGCAGCCAGTTTAGAGTACAGAACAGGAGTGACATGATCCCTCATTGAGGCATCCATCAACATCCTGGCCACAGCATTTTGCACTAGCTTCAGTCGATGCATCAATCCTCCAGACAGCCCTAGATGAAGAACACTGTAGTAATCTAGCCTGCTGATAACAAAGGCATGGATGACTGTATCCAGATCAGCAGGCGTCAAAAACAGCCAGATCCTGGAGATATTCCGGATATGGAAAAACCTGGATCTAACAACTGTTGACACCTGTTGTTCGAGGGTAAGTCGGTCATCAAGAAAAACACCAAGGTCCCTAACCACATTAACCACCAAAAATGGCCACCCATCAACTACTGGAGTGAACAGCCTCCCATCAATGGATACAACTCCATGACCCAGCTCAATCACCATAACCTCTGTCTTGCCAGGGTTGATTCATAGCCAGTTTGTAGACATCCAGTCATTGATCTCAGCCAAACACCAGTTCAGCATACCTGAGATGGATAGATCACCTGGGGCACAAGACAGGTACAACTGGGTATCATCCGCATAACAGTGAAACCCCAGATTGTTCAGCCTAATGATCTCACCAAGTGGCAGCATGTACATGAAGAACAACTGTGGGGCCAAAATGGAAACCCGTGGAACACCACAAGACAGCGCGAAAAGTCTAGAGGAAAAATTCCCAAGGACTATGCACTGTAATCTTCCAGTTAAATATGAGCTAAACCAGTGCAAAACTGCACCAGGTGGCACCCACATAGTTCCACAGATGATCCAATAGCACCCCGTGATCAACCATGTCAAATGCTGAAGATAGGTCCAAGAGCACCAAGATGGTAACGTGCCATGAGGAGATCATGTGCCACCCTGACCAAAGCCGTCTAAGAGCTATGCCAGGGCCAAAATCCCAATTGGAGAGGTTCATAAATGGGCAAACTCTCCTGGGTGCCCAGCCAGCTGGTCAACCACCATCTTCTCAATAACCTTCCCTAAAAAGGGAAGATTAGAGATAGGCCTATAGTTTGAGAGCAAATCATGGTCTAAAGTTGACTTTTTAAGGAGGGATTTCACCATAGCCTCTTTCAAGGCCATAGGAAAGGCACCCTCACTTAAGGAACCATCAATGATCTCCATGAACACTGGACCCAGGAAATCCAAGCAGCTAATGACAAGCAACACTGGACCTGGATCCAGGGCACAGCTGGTGAAGCTCATGCTGGAAAGCACGCAAAGGATCTCAACTGCCAAAACCAGTCGAAACTCACGCCAACTTGGCGAAAGGTCTTTACCAGCAGGCTTATCACCTCCAGCAAAAGGTAGACCAGAGGCGGCAATACTCGCCTTGATAGAGGACACCTTGTCAGCAAAGAAACGTCCAAACTGTTAGCACTTTTCTGTGGAAAATGCTGTCCCAGACTGCAGACAGGAGGGATTTAGACAAATGTCGACAGTGTGAAACAGAGTAGCTGGGAGATTTCTTGCCACAGCAATCGACTGAATGAAGTATTCCTTAATGCCAGTCTCCTTCCCCCCACACACACATACACAGTACTTGGACTTATAGCAAGACCAAATTCTGGTGTCTCACTTCACCTTGTAAGTATAAATGAGATATGAGATACAACATGCTATTTATATTGACACTCTGCTCCAAAATTACAGCTGGGTGGACTGAAGCAGTGGGAGGTCAAGTAAGGTGATAATGGTCACATACTGAGCAAGTGGCAATGGTAGGATTCAAAGCTGAGGTCTTCCAGGTCAAAGTTTCTTCACTTCAACCACTGGATCACACTTCCCACAATATCTGGGTTCTGCTGGAATATTTTGACTGTTTGTAAGGTTTGGAAGGTACTGTTATGCTGATACCTTGCTTGCTGCACACACAGTAAATAATAGGGGGAGCTCAGCAGTGCCACACTTGCACACTGAGAGAGATGAAAATGTTTCAAGTACAAAAAAGTGCTAATGATGTCATCTTAGAGATCTTGGGAAGGACTTTCAGAAGAGTGCCATTGACATGGCAAATACATCCTTCCGATGGGATTCCCTGCACTCAACACCAAAAGTTAGACAACCTTCAAAATGCTCTAACTTTTGGGTGCAGAACAGTTGTCACAATTTGTGACACATATGGTTCTGGTTGTGTCACAAAAATGATGCAGGCACTATTTATTTTATGCAAGCTGCTGCAAATTGTGAAGACTGTTGTAAAAGCTCTAGAGACTTTATAATTAGGCTTGCCATTAAAAGGCAGGCCAGTTTGTCCTGAGACATAGCCAGGAATAAAGGCAGGAGGGGGGAAGGAGGCTGCAGGAAAGGGAGGGATGACTTCATGGAGGTCATCTGACCAGGCCTGGGAGCATACCGGCCATTGGCCAGAGGGAGGTGCCAAAATAAGGGACCCTGGGGGGTACTTAAGGGCAGGTAATACACAGCAAGCCCTCTTTCTGCTGTAATTTTTCTGAGACAGAACTACAGCACATTGTTGGCAGTATAAGGTAAGGCACTGATGCCTACAAGGAGGCTCAGATTGTGGGTTTCATGTTAATGTGATAAGTCTGAAGAGTATAGGGCAGGGCTTGAACTAGCTGGATGGTCAACTGCTGGGGCTTTGCGATGGATATCCAGGTGGAGGTACACAGAGTTTCTGGCAGCAAGGTTTGGGACAGGTGTTGTTTCCTGGCTGGTATCCCCCCCAAAAAAATAAGCTGTTTTGCTGCAGAGTAGAGTGCCACATTGGGGTTTTACTGAATACAGAGTGAGCGAGATCCAGTGTGTGAAGCTTGTACAGGCACCGCATGGCTGCGGTTGGAATAGGAGGTGTTGTTTTGGGCGGAGGCGGCGGTGGGTCAGGGCACCACGTGGCAGGGCATGGCCAGCGGGGATGGCCTAAGGGCGTTGCAGCATTTGTAGTCCAAAGGGACACAAGTGGTAAGGGAGTTGTTTCGCTTGGTCAGCTGGAAGGGAGCGAACAGGGGGCCCGTGAAAGGCCATGTGGCTGAAGGGTAACTGGAGCTGGCAGGAAGGCCTGGTTTGCAGCACGGAATGCTGGTGGGGGAGCGGATGGTGGTGGCGCTGCGCAGTGCAAAAGGTTGAGGAAGGAATTCTTTGCTTTGGGCCCTGGAGACAGTGGGCTGGTTTGTGGTGGTGCCGCATGGCAGAAAAAGTTAATGACAGGGTGCATTGTAGTCTTTTGGTCTGGAGCGGTGGGCTGATGTGGAGGGGGCCATGTGGTGCAATTGGTAAAGGCGTGGGGGTTGGGACACCACGTGGCAAGGAAAGGCCAGCAGATGGCCAAGGGGTACTTGTGGAGCAACAAGGCATGGTTATTCATCACCACTTGGCATGGGAGGACAGCGTGGATCCGAGTGGGGACATATAGCCAGCAGGCCTGATGGCATGGCAGAGCAACAGGGGCCCAGGCGGCCATTGTCTATGGTCTTGGGGCCTGGGGGTGGGGACAGGGGTTTCAGCACCACATGGTTGGACAGATGGCATGGTGAGCCTGGGGCTTTGGTATGGCAGAGCCTGAGGAAGCGGACATTGTCTCCAGTTTTCTGGAGCCTGGGGGGTGGAGGGTGGGAGCGTTTCAGCACCACGTGGAGAGAAGATGGCATGGTGGAGTCTGTTTTTTTTTTTTTTGGATGGCAAGGCCGGATAGTGTTGGTTGGTGCTGCAGTCCGACAACAGCTTTGGTGGAGCCTCCAAGGCCAATTGGATGGGTTTCACTTGCTGTCTGCCCGGGGGGGCAGCCTGGAGGTGGGGCCCGAGGACACAGAGGTTTTCCGCATGGAGCAGTCGCCACGTTGGGACTGCAAGGTTTGCCTGAAGGGGCAGAGATGCCAAGTGATTTCAGCTGTGTGGGGTTTTTTTGTGTCACAGGGCAGCAGGCCACTGCGTGGTAGGCATGGTAGCCACATGGGGATGGTGGTTTTATCCTACACCATGGCTTCGGGAAGGAGGGCTCCTGGAAGGGGAGTGTGTGCAGGTTAGCCAAGTGACTCAGCGGATGGGAGCATCGGGGCAATATGGACTGGCCTAAAAAATAAATAAATAAATATGGAAGGGAAAGGGAGGCAGTATGGGGTGCTGTTTGAGGTCTTTTGTAGCCCAGGGTTTGTCTCCCAGCCTAGACTTGGATACCGGGCGTACTGGCATGGATCACTTAACTACTTTGTGCTCTCAAGGATGCACTAGGGGGGCACACTTTGAAGAGGTTTTTGGCCACTCTGGGTGGGGGGGCCCTCAGCCTTGCCGCTAAACCTGGCACAGCGGGGCCAGGGTGGGGCCTGGTGCAATCAGTGAAGTTTCGTTGGTATGATCATGTGGTTTTTATTATGTAGCCTAGGACACAGTGGTAGAGATAACACCCTAGAAGGCTCCAATGTCCAGTGCTACCATGTTGGCAGAAGCTTCAAAGTTGATGACGCAGACGACACAACTGATGGAGGCGGCGAAGAAAAGGGAGGCAGAGGAGAAGGAGGAGGCCCAGAAGAAGAGGAAGGAGTGAGATGAGCAGTCTGGGAAAGGAAACAAGAGACTGAGGAGGGTGGCGCTCAGCCCTCCAGTGGAGCCTGGGCAGGGATGGGGCCCAACCAGGTCCTGGCAGGGCCACAGCTGAAATGGGGATAAGGATGCAATAGATATTAGCAATGATGCAGATTTGAAAGAGTACAGTGAGGGTCTGTTGGGGGTCATGAGGGATGAGAGTGTCTCAAAAATGGAGCTGGCTATGCAGGTCATCAAAGAGAAAGGCAGGCAGAAAAAAGGTGGGGTGGACGGGGCCCTGAATCTGTATGAGGGACCACCTAGCTTTACGCTGGGTGACCACGTGCCAGTTTTGATAAAAGAAAACATTTGGAAGGGGGAGTACTTGGATATCTTTGGATTAGTGGATGATGAGAAGGTCAAAAAATACGAGCAAAGGGAGCCAGTAGGCAAGTCAGAGATGGAGGTGGCCCTGGTGGTGGTGGGCACAAAACAGAGGAAGCCAGATTTAGGGGCAAGAGCATCGATACATGGCAGTCGGGCTTCCTGATTTATAGTGCATTGGTGCTGGAGAAGCAGCCGGACCTGGCGATCCCACTGCTGATGTATATGGCGATCATCAGAGATGCATACAAAGTGAAGCTGAGGTTTGGTTGGCTTAAGTATGATGAGGCATTCCCAGAGGAGAATGGCAGTGAAGGGGGATCTCCAGTGGGACTGCACCCACGCAGAGTTGTGGGTGAGAACACTGTCAGGTTCCAAGGGAGGGCTGGTGGAGGAGCAAGGAAAGAGAATAGCACTGGCTCAGGGTGCCAAGGCTTGCTGGGCATTTAACTGGGCATCGTGTACATGGCCTAGCTGCAGGTTTAGGCATGTATGTTTATGGTGCGGGGGGTCACACCCAGCGATGAGCTGTAGGCAAGGGGGCAAAAAAGCGGGGCTGCCAAGCGGACAGGCCCATAGAACAGCCCTCTCGAGGGAGGGTAGGTGGCAGGGGACGAGGAGTGGGGGGCCTCAGAGAGGGGGCCATATGTCCAGCTATGGTTGGAATTAGGGCAGGGCTTGAGGAGGGGAGGTGGGGCTATGCTTTGGCCCACAGCCCCGTCAAGTTAAGGGTAGTGGAAGAGTGGACAACAGGCTACCCTGACAGGCGAGGGGTGGTGCTGCTGAGGTCGGGTTTTAAAAGCAGTTTTCCACTTGGTCTTGAGGGAGCACAGGTGGGGATGTGGGAGAAGAATCTGGGGTTGGTGAGGGGAAAGGAGGATGTAGTCCATAAAAAAATTTTTGAAAGTGGTCATGGTGGGGAGATTGGAGGAGCCAATGCAGGAGGCCCCTTGCAAGCATTTTCGAGTATCACCACTAGGGGTGGTACTGAAGAAGCAGAACGGGGAGTTCCGACTCATACATCACTTGTCTTACCCTGATGAAGGGTTGGTGAATGGAGGGATCCCGCATGCGCTGAGTATGGTCTCGTATGCATCTCTGGACCAGTCGGTGGAATTGATCCTGGCAGCTGAGGGTGCTTGGTTGGTAAAGACTGACATAGAGTCTGCCCTTCACCTGCTACCAGTCCACACCGCGGACTGGGACTTGCTCAGTTTTCAATTTGAGGGCGGGCTTTATTTCGATAAGGCAATGCCCATGGGATGCTCAGCAGCATGTTCCACATTTGAGGCCTTCAGTTCATGGGTACAATGGGTGTTTGGGGCATGGTACGGGCACAGGAGAGTGGTCCATTATCTGGAAGACTTTCTGCTGATCGGTGCCAGCCAGGAGGAGACAGAGGGGATGTTGACTGATTTTCAGGACATGTGCAGCAAAATAGGGATCCCGCTGGTGGCTGGTAAGACTGAGGGCCCGGCACAGACACTGGAGTTCCTGGGGATTGAGGTGGACACCAAGGAGGAGTGTTTCCAGCTACCAGGGGACAAAGTGGCATGGCTACGGCGGTTGCTCGCTCTAGTGGTTGGGAGGCAGAGGGTGCCGCTGGTACAGGTTCAGCAGCTGCTGGGACACCATAATTTTGCCTGCAAGGCCATAAGCCCTGGCAGGTCTTTTATGAGAAGGTTGGGGAGGGTCACAGGGAGGGCAAAACAACCCCATCACTGGGTGGACATAAACAGGGGGGTTAAGGAGGACCTGCAGGTCTGGGAGGTTTTCCTAGAGTCATATAATGGGGTGACTTTCTGGCAGAAGGAGTGGGCATGCAGCACGGATATGGAGCTGTATATGGATGCAGCGGGTGGTTTAGGGGTGGGGACATATTTTCAGGGGGAATGGATCATGGAGGCATGGCCAGCCTGATAGCATGAATAGGTTTGGACCAAGGACATTACGTTCCTTGAGATCTTTCTGATATGTGTGGCCCTAGAAGTGTGGGTCGCCCGGATGGTGGGTCGGTGCTTCCTATTCTGGTGTGGCAACAAAGGTGTGGTAGAGCTAATCAACAGGCAGAGTGGCTGCACAGAGTCTGTAGGGAGGGTCTTAAGGTGCATGGTGTTGCTAGAGTTGTGTTTGAACCTGTTATTTAGGGCTTAACTCATTGCCTCCACAGGAGCTCTCTGAAGTTGCACCACTTGTCTCCTGTATACTGTTAACAGTAGATCCTGGGCCTTTCTAAGCAAAATCAAGCTACAGTCAGCATGCCACAAACAAATCCTAATAGCTCAAGAACCGTAAGTGCTAGACATAATGTAAGAGTAGCAAAGTTATTCATCACAAAATTACCTTTCCAATGGTGGTATGCAAATAATAATACGTAATTTTGTTTTTTTTGCTATGCTGGATGAAACAGCAAAAAAAAATATTTTTTCAGCAAAGCAGGCAACATAAGCCATACACACCATACCATAAACAAATGTGAATAACTCCCAAAGTATACATGATATACATAAACTATCAGTGGCAAAGTTGTTCAGCACAAATTTACCTTTCCAATGGTGGTATGCAAATAATAATGTGTAATTTTTTTTTTTATGCTGGTTGAAACAGCAAAAAAAAATCTTTTTTTCACTTAAACAGGCAACATAAGCCATACACACCATACCATAAACAAATGCAAATAACTCCTAAAGTATACATGATATACACAAAATATCAGTGACAGAGTTGTGCAGCATAAAATTACCTTTCCAACGGAGCTATGCAGTCAAATATACATTATATTCTGTTACACTATATATTAAAATATATAAATGACTTCTCCAGATGTTGCAAGGGCACACTGGGAGTCAGTAGCTGACTTCTGCAGACGTCCTCAGGACACACCAGTGTATTTTACTGACGACTACAGGCGTTTGCTAGGAGACAATGAGATAACACATTGAGGGGGCACAGAATGAGGTGGCTGACTGTCTTTCTCATTTACAGATGGAGTGGTTCTGCAAGTTGGCATAACAGGCTGCTCCTACCCAGACCGGGGTCCCAGACTGGATGTGGGAGATTGGAGGATGACTGCCAGGGCTTTGTACCAAGAGTAGTGGTCAGCCAACACCCTGAAGGCCTACAAGGGGGCCTGGGTGAACTTCCAGGTGTTTAGGGCCATGAAAGGTTGGAAGACGGAGTGTCCAGTCCATGAGGAGCAGGTTATGCAGTACGTGGTGGAGAAATGGGAAGAGGGGGTAGCTCATGCCACCATGGGAGTCCAGCTGCCTGGGATCAGCTGGGCTTCCTGGGACTGCAGCTGGGAGGACACTGCGGGGGGTAGGGTCATCAGGCGGATGGTCATGGGGTGGATGAGGGGGTAGGGAGCAAGACAGGATGGGAGATGGCCTCTGATGGGGCCCTGCTCATGAAGGTGGTGGGGGCACTGGACCACGTGTTCAGTTCTGCTAAAGAGGCCTGCCTGTTCCGGGTGATCTTTTCTGTAATGGTGAGAGGGGCTTTCAGGGTTGGAGAGATGGTGGCGCCCAGGAAAGGAGTGGCTTCTGCAGGTTTACAGGCGGAGGATGTAAGGATGAAGGGGGAGAAGGTGGCCATTTGGATCCGGCGGTCCAAGACGGATCAGCAGGGTAAGAGTGCCATGGTGGAATTGCTCAAGCAGGGTGGGGCAGGGGTCTGTGCAGTCCAGACCATGGTGGATTACAGGTAGGTCGGGAGTTGTCGGCCGGGGGCATGGTTCATACATGGGGATGGGTCTCCTGTGATGGGTTTTCAGGTGGAAGCGGTACTGAAGAAGGCAGTGGTATTCATGGGGGAGAACCCCAAGGATTTCACCCCACACTCCTTCTGGATTGGGGCAGCTTCAGAGGTGGCTGCTGCAGGGGCAGAGGAGAGGGAGGTCAAGAGGGTGGGGAGATGGACATTGAACTGTTACAGGAAATATGTACAGTGTTGACAACGGTTAATTGGTATCCCTTTTCTCTTCTCGCAGCAGGCTACAGGAGACAGGTCTGGATTGTGGGGTACTCCTTCATCTACTGGGCAGGGAGGTTTGCAGCCACCATGAGGATAGGGACGCAGTTGCGTCTGGGAGCAGAGCACACCAAGGTGTGGTGGAGGGGCCTGAAAGGCATGTGTTGGTCACAGCTGCTACCCCTGTTGGAAGAGCTTCAGGTGCACTGGACCACACCGGACTGTATCATTCTCCACCTAGGGGGTAACGACCTGGGGACAGTGCCATGGGGGTCCCTGTTATGGGACATTGTGGCAGATTTAGAGAAGGTAAATGGCTGGTGGCCATGGGTGGTGATCGGCTGGTCTGAGATTACATCCCGGAGGGTATGGAGGGGAGTGAAAGGGCCAAAGGCAATAGAGGTGGCGTGCAAGTGCCTGAACAGAAAGGTGGCTAGGACAGTGATTGAAATGGGGGTGTACACATATGACATAGAGATATTTCATACGAGCAGTAGGCAGTGTACGGGGCAGATGGAGTACACCTGACTGAATTTGGCATGGGCTTGTTCCTCCGGCCTTTTGGGGAACTGGTAGGGCAGATCAATAAGAAGCGGCTTAAGGGATAACCCACAGAGGGGGTCCCATCTTCCATCGCAAGCTGGAGATGGGTCAGTAGAAAGTGTTAGGGAACACGGGGAAAAAGGGGGCAGACAGAGGGGGGGGGTAGGTACCACGGGCTGGGGGCAGACAGAGGGAGGGGTAGGTACCACGGGCTGGGGACAAAGGAACCCAGGCGTGGGAGTAATGGGGTAGGGGGGAGGGATATAGAACTACGGGGTGGATCATTGTGTCCACACTTGGTGAGGGGGGAGTGGTCCAGGTAAGGTGGTACCTGATTGAGGGTGATGAAAAAGGGGGGGCCAGATCCTAGTGTCTGGACCCCGAGAAGAAAAGCGGAAGAGGAAGACCACATGATGAAGAACCACCAGAGGGAAGACAGGACTGTTATGTCCTAGAAAGGATATTGGATTGTTATGTCAAAACATGTAAATACTTATTGTTGGACATGCCTTTTTATTAAAATACTGCCAGCGAGAATCCAAAAGTGATAATTGAATGGCCTGAGTTATTTCTGGGTGGGGATCCAGGGACAAATAAGCCATTCAAGTTTTTTCATTAATGGACAATGCTGGAGGGGCAGAAAATCTGGCAGTGTGTTCATGGCCTCCCATTTAAAAACCATCCCCTCTTGGTTGCAGTTAGGCTCTTTTCAGACTAGGGTATTTAAAATGGTTTAAGGAACTTAAATTGTTTTAAAATGCCCTAGCATAGTTCACAACTGCACTTAACAAGCTTTGTAGTCCATTTTTTCAAAACTGTGTTTAAACCCTGATGAGACCTAGGCTTAAACACGGTTTTAAAAATGTTTCAGGAGCTAAATCGGATTTACCTGCAGTGCAGACAGTCAAGCACAGTTCCCCTTCATGCAGCAGGATATCTGTGTACGGGAATCATTTGCTAGTTAATTCGGTCCCAAGTCAGTAGTGCAGACACTGTAAACCATTTCTAATAATGGTTTACAACATACTGCTGGCAGTGCAGATGCTGCAGCATGGATGCTATAGTAAAGTAATTAATCCATTTTTAAAAACGTTTTCAGTTATTGTGCTGCAATGTGAACAGGGCATTAGTGGTTTATGTGGTCTTTATCAAAAAAAAGCAGCCAAGTAGTCAGCCCACCACTACAGTGATAGTGCTGCCACTCATGATGCCAGTGACCCAGGTTCAGGAGTGAATCTGGGCCACAGGACTGCCAGCCAGGGGAGGATGGTGGAGTGTTACACTGATGCTTGCTTCCTCGGGGGAAGGAGGGATGGCTACTGTTCCCCATTGCATTGCTGCTGCCTGATGCCCAAAGGTGGTGATTACACATGGGGACACTGGAGGGGGAGGTTGCTACAGTGCATTTTGGCACTGTACATGCTTGCATTCGCACACTGGGCAAATGGGCTTCCACCACTGCCCAGGTGTGGGGAAAAAAACAGGAAAATGCCAGCAGCCATAGTACACTGTCCACCACTCCTCACAGGCCCTGCTCTGCTGTTCATTGCTCTGTTGCCATAACTGAAAATAACACTGAAGATGGAAAGGGGCTCTCTCTGATGGCCCCACCTTAGGGGCAATCGTGGGAGGAATATGGCAATTGGAAAGTCCTAGGGATGGTGGGTAATGGGGCTGGAGGAGTGGCAGCTCTAATGAGGAGCCAGTCATAGGAGGGGGGATAAACAACAAAAATAGCATAAAGCAGCCACACCTGATGTAGCCTGATTTCATACATAGCACAAATGTTTATGGTCATTGATGCCCCCCCCCCCTTTAGAAGGACAGATTCATGCTCAGAGGACATCATAGTTTGAAAGTCCATGAAAATCTCTTTCAAATGAGGAACTAGGCCTGGTGGCACAGAGGGCTTAGGTGCTGGATGTCTCATCTCATGGCACGCTGGCGGCCCGGGTTTGGGAGTGAGCCTGGGTTGTCGGAGGTCAGCACGGGGGGCAGGCAGAGCAGGATGGAGTAGCTGCAAGGCAGATCTCCTCTCTGGGGAGGTGGGGTGGCATCCCTCGCTCATGGCTACTCCCTGGTGGAGGCCGAGGGGCTGCACAAGCGAGGGTGCCGGCGATAGGTCAATGGGCGGGCGGAGGAGGGCCATTACCAGGGCTGTAAGGCGCATGCATGCTTCCACAGCATGCATCCTTCTCCTGGGGTCCTCGGGTAAAAGGGGAGAAAATTGGAAAAAAGCAGCCAGCAGCAGGACCGGGCGTAAGGTAAGCTCCGGTAATCCCAGGGGATGGAGCTGGGGGAGTCAGTCAGACGGGGGCCGCACGGACTGAGAAGAAACATAGTAGTGATAAAAATCAAATGAGGAACTGGGCTTGCTTGTAGGTGGAAGCACTCCAGAGAAATACATGGCTGAGTGTGTTCAAACTTAATACTGTACCTTGCAGCCATTTTGATGTTTGCTTCTACATGCAGCATGAACCAACATTGTGTTAAAATAATGTATGATGTAATTATGTAAGCACCAACGTATAACCCTAAGTTATGAAGCATGTTTGTTCATTCGCAAAGAAATCTGTATGTTTGCTTTGATGTTGAGCCTTTGCAAAGGAGTCTCTGACTCAAAGGTTGTAATTCTGAAACTTTAATAAATAAATAAATAACAGTGCTTGAGGTGTGTCACTATTGAGTCTAAAGCAACCCAAGCTACAGTGGGCATGGCAGTGACAGACCAACAATCAGGCAAGCTGATTGTGACTGCATTTTCTGCTTGCTCAGCAGAAACTTTGTGTAGTTCAAAGGAACGAACAACTCCTATCCCTGTCCAGCAAGCAGAGAACACCCTCTGCTGCCCCTCCAAGCTGACTGAGCTGCAGTCTTATCCCTTCGTTGGTGCGGTCTGTGTTGCTGACCCGCTGTGCAACACAGCTGCCATTGATGGCAGCTGTCCAATCCCCATTGATAACAGGGGGACACGACAACACCAAGATAATTGGCTGCAGCTTTTCAGTCCCCCTTTGTTATAAGAGAGACACACAAGAAAACAATGATCATTGCCACAGCTCTCCAGACCCCTTGGTAGGAGGGGGACACACAACAAACCTGTGATAGTTGCGACAGCTCTCCTAGACTTTGTACACCTGGCTTCCTTCAGTCCTCCCCCCCCCAGTGACTCTGTTGCCTTCCCTCACCATAAGCAAGCACAGTGTCTAGCAGCTCTACCTCCCTACTCTCTTTTTCTCCTGGTCAAGATGATGCTGACAGTCTCCCCCCCCCCACTACTGCTGCAGCCATGCTCACACATTATGTCAGACCTGATCAGTTCCTCTTGGCTGATAATGTGAATGTTGTGGGCATGGAGACTGAGTGGCATCTGGCTCCTATTCCTTGGTGCCTTTCTTTAACACTGCTGTCAGGGTGAGGGGGAGAACACACACAGCATGAAAAGTGTTGCAGGTCTCATCCTATTACTCCTCAGCCTACTGTCAGTGTATAAACTGTACACAGCCCCAGATTTCAGAAAACAATGAACTCAGAACAGACAGAGAAAAACAACACCCTAGCCAAAACAATTTCCAACCCCTCCATCCCAGTCTGCATGGAAGGTATAATACACAATCATCTGAACCATGTAAGTCAGGATTAATGTGCAAATGGTAAGACATGCAATGTTAAAATAAGAAAAAAGTAATGTAAAATTAATTATGAAAAACAAAAAGCAGTGCATTACGTTATATTCGTTAAAGCATACTGCTTATTAATTCATATTTCACCTCTTCTATGCCTAATGTCAGTGATATATGTAGAGCCCCATGAAATTCTTTTTATTTTTTAAAATTTTTCATTTTATTTTTCTAGAATTTAGTGTAATTTCTTTTTATTTATTGAAAATGAACTTTTATTTCTTATCACATTTACATTCATAAAATACCTCAAAATGTCCTTATATACACTAGAAATCACATTCCTAGCATACTACATTGTATGAAGCAGCATTATGTTATGGTCTTACAGACCATGTTTGTTATAGCAACGGAGCCTAGACAACAACTGCTGCAAGCATTGATTTAGTTGTTTGCCAAAAAAACAATTTTTTTTAATGTGTTTGTTTTAATTTTATTCTTTTTATACTTGAATTTCTTATTATTCTTATTATTTCTTTTTTAAGAAAAACAAGTGTCTCTAGATTTAAGTAAAGACTAGGTCTGCCTGCGTACTGTGCAGATATATGTGGATTAGAAAATCATGTCTGGAATGCCTTCTTCCAGTGGTTCCCATTCCAAACCAGCCACTGCAACACATATCAACCGAGTCTTTCAACTGTCACAATAATATCTAGAACTTTAAATGCCATCCTCTCTGGTATGGATCAAGACCTTGTCACCTCAGCTATTTTCATCAACTAAGCCAACACTTTTGACACTGTAGCCCATCCCATTCTCCTGGACAAGCTTAAGCTAGCTGAACTCTCAGTTTCTTCAACTGAGTTTTTCCACTCCTACTTTGAGGACAGGTCATAAGCTATCTGTATTGAAAATTTGCTTTCCTCCCAATTCCCTATCAGCTCAAGCGTTCCCCAAGGGTCTGTCTTGGGCCCAGCTCTTTTCTCTGTTTTTCTAAATGACCTCCTCAAGGGTCTGTTCCCCTGTATAAATACATATGTAATGATATGATTCTCTTTTGCTGTGGCTCCTCTGCCCCTAATCTCATGAATCAATTCCAATGGGACTTTAACAACATCCAGAATTGGTTCCACTCCTGCAACTGCTTCTGATATAGAGTTAACTACCTTCATCTGTAACTTACTTAATCTACTGACTTTCAGCACCTCCTCACTTGCCCAGTATCAACCATTTCACCTGTTTCTTATTTTAAGTTGATAAATATTTAATTTGTTCATTTGTTCAGTTGCACAATTTATTGCATGATAACTTCTGTCAATTTATTGTTAAACATTATTGTCATGTTTATTTTGTCATAATTATTTCTATTTTATGTATTTTATGTTTTGTAGTTTATATCTGTTAAATTTTCCTCTCTTCCTCGTCCCCTGGATGCATCTGGAAACAAGCTGATACCAGCTCAGTATGTCTTTCCTGATTAAACCTTTGAAATAATGAATAAATGACTGACTGACCTAATGAATGACTCAATAATTAAAACCTTGACAAAATTATGTACTTGTAAAACCACTTAAAGGATAGGTGAGTAGTGCTTAAAATGATGGCTCCAGGCACTGTATCAGAGGGTAAATGAAGCAGCTGGTATGCATAGAAAGGCAACCATGCACAGAAATTTAGTTTTATTTAGGAAAAGTTTGTTTTTTATATATTGTTCACACACTGAATCCTTGCCCTAAGATTAATAAAAATTACTTTCAGTGGAAGATCAATGTATGGAGATCTGAGCATCAAATAAATCTTCATGATGTTTCCTTGATCCATTCAAGAAACATTTTCATGCATTCTGTAGATTGTTTAACTGATAAAAAGCCACTTAGAGTCCAGAAATGAAGTCATCAAAGAAAATAATCAAACTATTTCCACCAAAAAAGAAATTAAAGTGGCCATTAATCCTGAAAATAATAACAGTGTGTTTATCTGCAAAAACAAACCATTGTAACATAGCACAGGTGCAAGGTGTAAATGTAATAACATATTTGTGTTCATTTTCTTTGTTATTATTATAATTAAATTAGAAAAGTAACTTTAATGGTTATTTAAGACAGCAGTGCTGGAAAATTAAGGGTGGTCTCAAAAAGAAAAAAAAATTATTACTGTAGCAAAATGTGAAGCCTTCTTCTGGCGACAACAGTCTATCTGGAATTCTATACAAGAAATCACCATTATTTGAATGGCTTATAAATTCTGATGATGTCCCTGGAAAATTCTGTGCAGCTAGTATTCTACACCCCCACGACATAAACACAAACACTCCAGTGTTTGTAAATTTGCTAGGGTGATCAAATAGCCAATGTCAAGGTTCTGAAATTTATAAACTTTGTTAATTGAACTCTCGGTCCTAAATACAAATAAAGCTTGACCCTTGACTTCTCCCACCATGCTCCTATGTAAAACGAAGAAAATAGACCAAGAAAAGCACATAAAAAAGGAACTGATTGCCAGTCGCCCCTATATCTCATGTTATTGCCTTTTATCATGTATGGTTGTGGTAACTTCTTGCTGAGTAGGAACAAAGTTTTTTCTACTCCTTGGATCAGGCTATTCCCCCTCAGGGAAGTCATCATGATTGGCCTGGTATATGGAAAGCTACTTATAAGCACATTAGATGGGACAGATATAATTTCATGCAGTTCCAAATCTTACATAATATGTTTTATACTGCAATTAAACTTTACAGAATGGGTAAGCTGTCATCGGACTTATGTACCAGATACCAGAGGGAGCAAGGCTCACTGCTTTACATTTTTGGGACTTGTGAATGGGTTGTGCCTTTCTGGAAAAAATATTAAGCAGCGCCTGGATCCTTTGTTAGGGCTTGATCAGGCATTCACACCCGAGATAGTTGGTAATCAAAAACCTCATATTGCATTAATATCAGCCTGTGCCACGAAAGTTATTCTTCGGCATTAGTGTGATCAGACTGTCCCTACCTACGTGGAATGGTATAGAGAAGTGATTTTTGCCTTGCAGGCTGAATGCATTATTGCAAATAGGTTAGGTTCCAAAAAGAAATACACTTGGGTATGGCAACCCCTTTATGCACTGCTGACCCTTGGTGTTGGGTGATGGTTGGTTACCCAGGACTATAACACCCCATAGCCCTGTTCTTTGTTACCCAGAATATGAGGTTCCATCTTTGTTGTGCCACACCTATGTTATCTTACTGTCCTCAGTTCCCTTGGGAATAGTCCAGCCTCTGAAGAAAGGGGGGTTTCTCTTTTTTTCCCTTTCTTGGGTTTTGGGGGGATTTGGGTAGGTACATTGTTTTCATAACTTTATTGGAAGGACTCATGGTTCTGGATTACTTTATCACAATTATTATTAACTCACAGAGAATTTGGTCAGTAATTATTTTATTTAATACTGGTCTATACACTATGCACCATTTGTCTTTTTATTGTGTTCATTGTTTGCCTATTTCTAATCAAGTTTAATAAAGTTTCTTCAATCTGAAAAAAAAGGAACTGGTGAAAGATTATGAATAAAAAAATAAGGTGACCAAAATGAACTGCCACATTTAAGGAAAAAAAAAAGAACTATTATTTAGAAAATAAAGTGAAACCTAAACACAATTTGGACTCTGGTAGGAAGAACCAGGGGATTTTGCTTACAGCTTGGTGTAGAAAGCACTGCTCATGATGTTCAAGCTACTGCTGGTCAGTGGAATGGGGTTGTGAGGGACTGGAAATATACAGTACCAACAGCTTTGTAAGTTCTGGTCTGAAAGTAACAAAATATAAACATGACATTTCAGGCAACAATGGATGTGTTCCGGTTTCCATTCTAACTGAAGCCGATACTGACTTAATCAAGAAGCAGAGGGAACAGGTCCTTAGGTATTTTATGGTGAAAAGAAAGTGGGGATTGTATCCTGACCCAGGTTGCCAGAAGAGCCTATAGGACATCTTTCCTCGATGTCGAATGTAAGATGTGTAAAATTGTATTCACACAAATCACCTTTAAAGTTGTTTGATAGCATTAGTTGATGCATCCTTTGGGAAAAACTATATAAATTGGACATATACCCTGATTTACTGAATGTTCTTATATGACTACACAACTATACTTGGGCTAAAGTCAAATATGATCATCTCGGAAATACAACACCATTTTTGCGGCATCATGTAATAATAGCTACTCAATAACAGTGAAGTCATAATGGCAATGACAATTATGGTGACCATGAAATAAAGGCGACCATGCGATTACAGTGACCCCCACTGAAAAGCAATAGTACTTGACAATGTGTGCCTTGGAGTTGGGTATTAATAAATAGGGGGGCTCGGAGGGCACAGCCCCCAGTGGGGGGTGTGGGGGCAGAGCACCCCATGTTAAAGCTGTTTTCCAACATTGCTGTTTCTGTACATTAGCTGTAATGTGGTATCGCTGTTTATGTCTGTGACATTTTTGACTCACCGTTTTGACTTTTGCTGTTATTTAGTAGCTGTTATCACATGGAACCATTGTTTCATGCTAATATAGGGGTACGACAAGGTTGTCTTTTGGCTCCAACCCTATTCAATATCTACATTAATGAGACACTTATTAAAGCTTCAACACCCTGATATTCATGCTCCCAAGATAGGTAACACTAGGGTAGATTGTTTAGCATATGCTGATGACTTAGTGCTGATATCAACTTCAACTCTTGGATTACAAAGAAAACTTGACTGTTTAAATAATTTGCATATAGAACATAAATTAAAAATTAGTATGACTAAAACTAAACTCCTAGTTTTTGGAAATCAGACCAGAAAGAAACATCCATATGGATTAATACAGAGAAAGTGGAGCAGGTAAAACGTTATGACTATTTGGGTGTTAGATTTTCAGAAAATCTCAAATGGACCAATCAAGTGACTGTATGCAATACAACTAAAACAGCATTTAATGCATTTAAAATTTTCAATGCCAAAATGGGTCAAACTTCTGTAAAAATGTAATGAGGGTACTTGATGCTAAGATAAAGTCAAGTCTGATATATGCAGCAGAAGTCTGGGGTTTCTCAAGTTTAAAAAAGTTAGAGGTGATTATGAATAAACTAATTAGATATGTTCTAATGGCTTCGAAGTCAGTCTCAGAGGTAATCCTTAAACTTGAAACAGGACAATTGTCAATTACTAAATTAGTAGCAGAAAGACAATTAATAGCTGTCATTAAAACACTTTGCCTGGAAGAAATGAGATTACCAAGATGATGCATGGAAGAAGAGGTTGCTTATTCCTCCTTGGGTTTCGAGGCAATATCAATCAAGATAATTAAGAACCTCTTATTTCCCAATGGTTTGGGTCACATCCTATGGGATATTTATTTGTACCCATGGGATAAAATTATTAATCTGATTAAAAATAGACTCAGAGATATAGAGAGATCAGATATAATGGAGAAACAATTTAAAACTATTTAGCTGGTATGAATACATTAAGCATGAACATGGGATGGAACCATACTTGTTAAAACTATCGGACCCCTCAAAAAGGAGATTAATAACTCAATTTAGATTTGAGACCTATAAAGTTAATTATATTCATTATAGACAGAGAAGGGAAAATATAAATTCTCCATATTGTAGATGTGGTAGATGGATGGAAGATGATGTAAAACACATTATTCTAATCTATCCTTTATATAAAAGACAACGGGAAAAGGATGTGGGTGGTATCTTGGCTGGTCTCTTCCTCTCCCCGGAAGATACGTTAACATAAATATTAAATACAAATAACAGGTATATTATGGAGAAAGTTGCTTCCTTTCTGAAAACAGTACATCGATGAATATTTGTTTATCTTATTAATGAAGCATTGTATAAACAAGAACATTGCCTGTAACAAGCAAATGGTTGTACTGATACTTGGCCACAAAAGATTGAGACAGAAATATGAGAAACATTTAAAAACCTAATTAATTACTATTTGAGTTGGCTAAGAATAAAACTAAATTGTAACTTTTTAATTTTTTAGTCTGAAATGTTCTTGATGGAGAAAATTAGAAGTGCCTTGTATGATGTTTTTGTACTGTTATTTATTCTTGTATTTGTATGAACTCATTTCATTTACACTGTCATATTTTAAGATTGAAATGTTTTTTAACCTATCAATAAAAAAATATTTGAACCTTTGAACCTTTAAAGTCAAACTACACTAATATCATACTAAGATTATATACGTACAGTGCCGCTGTGTCTGGCAGATCATTATGTTTGATTCCATGTTTTGTATATACATTTGTTCTTTGCTTCTTTAGTGAAAAGATCTACCCACAAGTGATTGTTCTGTGTTAGAGAGGAAAGAAGGGTTGTTGTTGATCCCTTTCCAGCTGTCACATCCCTTATACAATTAGTCACTGCATTACCCAGCGCCTGTCTGACATTTGCTATAGTCATACTAAAGGTAAGTTTCAGTTAACTCCATCCAGGAATATATGGTTACTCTCCAAGATTAAACTCATCCCCCCCCCACACACACATGCACCTCCCCCAGTAAGGTATTTTAGGAAGTTTGTATTATATACAGGACAGCTCATTATATATAGGGTGGGATATTCAAAGTGACTGCACATGGCAAAACAGTGTTGCACCATGCACAACCCACTGATGCACTCTGGCATGATATTCAAAAGGGGATGTTGTGCTGTGCAATTCCCACTGCACTGGGGTGCACCAGTAATGTATGTGGCGCAAGTGCAGGGGGCATGCCCATGCATATGCAGCACATCCTGATATTCAGCCTGGGATGTGCGGAGCATATGTAGGCACAACCCTGCCTTGCGCCATATGGGGGGGGTACAAAGATCCACCCATAAAAAGCAGGATCAAGTCCTGGTCACCCACAGGTGAGCTGCCATATTGCAGGGCGCAACACAGCATCCACCAGCCATGGGTGGCCATTTGATCTCCAGAGACACAGTCCAGGCATCGTTGCCCCCCCTCACCTGATCACGGCATAGTATTAAATTATCCCTGGTGGTCCATGGACCTGCCCCCCTGCCCGACCGTGAGCTTTTGATATGTTAAATATCCCTGGTGGTCCAGTGGACCCGATCCCCAGCCCAATCGCAGGCAGATGACTAAATAAACTTCCCTGGTGGTCCAGTGGATATGATCCCCAGCCTGATCATGGGCAGATGACTAAATTAATATCCCTTGTGGTCCAGTGGTCCCAATCCCCAGCCCGATCATGGTTTTCTGTAGTAAATAAATGCCCAGATGTGCCATCAGTGCCCCCTCACCCACCCTTTCAGACCTGCCACCCTGCCCCCCCAGTCAGCAGTGGGCGGCAGCTGCCCAGCTGCAAGCCACCCACTGACTGACAGCATACAGTACAGCTGTACGCCCATTGGTCTACTGCATGGGCCAATGGGCATGCAGACTGTACTGTACTACACAGTTCCAAATTGTGAATGAATCATTCACATTTCGGGACTGTGTAGTATAGTATGGTCTGCACGCCTATTGGCCCACGCAGTGGACCAATGTGCATACAGCCATACTGTACACTGTCAGTCAGCGGGCGGTTTGTGGTGGGGAGCTGCCACCCACGCTTGACGAGGAAGCGGGTGGTGAGCCTGAGTGGAGTGGGTGGGAATGAGGATACTGATGGCACACCTGGGCATTTATTTAACAGAAATCCGTGATCGGGCTGATTGGGTCCACTGGACCACCAGGGATATTAATTTAGTCATCTGCTCATGATCGGGCTGGGGATCAGGTCCACTGGACCACCAGGGAATGTATATTTTACAACAGCCTGTGATCGAGCTATGGGGTAGGGTCCACTGGACCACCAGGGACTTTAACATTACCCATAGCCCACAATCGGGCATTGGGGCTCATTGCCCACCGAGGGGCAGGGGGTGTCCATCCCCGACAGCTGCTGCCTGGCAGGGTGCCAGGCGCAAGTCACTGGGGATCGGTACACCTGCATGCAAATGGGGCCATAATGACATGCAAATGGCCCCATTTGTGTTGTGCATGCATAATGGCCTCATTTGTATGCCCAGTGTTGAATATCACAGTTGCTGCACCTAGCGCACCTGCGCTTGCGCTGGTGTATCCTCCTGCTCCTCACTTGCTACTTGCGCTGCCACAGTGCCATTGCTCTGTGCGCAGTGCCACTGCACCATGCACAGTGTGGGTGGCCCCGGTGCCATATTCAATGGTGCTGAGCCATGGCACAACACCATTGAATATCACCCGGGCCATACCCTAGCACATCCCAGTTGCGCTGCCCCAAGGCTTGCACCCCTACCTGGCACATTCTGAATACCCCACCCATACAATACAGTTTGCACCAGCAAAATGCATGAGGGAAATGGCCTCCATGCTCATGGATAACTCAGTTCTTTCACCATAAAGGAGATGTTTTTAGTGTAATTTTACATATCTATTGTCAATAAGGATGTGGATCCAGATTATAGAATGAAATAATGAAAAACAAAAAACACTATGGGAAAGAGTTTAGGTCCTCCTGCTGGTGGCCAAAGGGAATGTGGCAACTTAATCCTATACTTTTCATAGTGGTTTAAAGAGAGTGCAGAGGGAAAGCTTTTTTTTTTATCATAACTTCATCATTTCTTAATATTTTTACCACCAAATTGTCAACATTTTTCTTTTTAGCCTCACCAAATTAACTAGAAAGGTGAAATTTGTCAAATCCCTGTGAAATTACAAAATCATGTTTCGGACATGATTGATCATAAAGTGAGGGTAAAAACAAGCATTTGTCAATGCCAAATGTTGTTTTGCTGGCATTGGCATTGGCAGTGCTGGACCTAGAGATGCATAATAGGAATGGCAGTGAAGTACTGAAGTGATGCCAACCCCACCCCCACCCTGTAGAGAGCAACAGGCATTGGGGTGTGCCTTTGGGTCATCAGCTATAACACTCATGCCATTGTACCTCACCCTACCCTGCAGACACTGACAGGTGTTGGGGTGTGCTTTGGGATCTCTGGGCATCATACTAACCCCATTCCATAAGGAAATATGCTGACGGGGGTACAGTATAGGAGTGTGGGGTGAACTTTGTGGCTGAACACTGCAAGGCACACCACGATGCCTGTCAGTGGCTGCAGGATGGGGGTGAGGAGGTGGAATGGTGTGAGCATTACATCCAATGATCCCAAGCCACACCCCTGATGCTTGTCAGTCTGTACAGGGTGGGGTGCTACAGTTGGAAACCCTAACGCCATAGGCATGTGGTGGTAGTTTCACTCCACATTTTCAATATGAGCTGCTTGTCAGGCCACCTCATGAAAAGCAGCACAATCACTTTGTTAGCTGAAAGGTGGTTTTGCACAGTGGCTGTGCCATTTGGTGACAGAGGGATGAAAACACATTTTTGGCAGGATGTAGAGAATGACAACTGCATTGTTCATGAGGAGGCATTAAAAAATGGCAATGTTGAAAATCAGGAGTGACAATATGAAATATTGGTGATGCATTGAGCATGCATAGAAACTGCGCAACACACATCCGTAATCCAATTATTTTTGGGAGTTTGGTAGCCACATTTGTAACATAGGCATTTTGGAACCTCCCCTTATGAACAGTGGTGGTGCGATTTTGTTAATCTGTCCCAAAAGTTGATTTCCCACAGTGACCATGCCATTGTGCCCCACAGGTGCGGAAACACATTTTGAGCAGGATGTGAAAAATGACAGTTGTACTGTTCATAAGGAGGTGTGAAGAAATTACAGTGTTGGAAATCTGGCATGGAAATATTGCAAATGTGCCAAGTTACAAGGTTGCATGGAAACTGTGCAACACACGCTTGCAACACAGTCATTTTATGGACTTTTAGCACCAAATTTGCAACATAGACATTTTAGAACCTCTGCTCATGAACAGTGTCACTGTCATTTCCTCAAACTGTCCCGAAAAGTGATTTCGCACAGTGACTGTGCTATTCTGCGCTGGATGTACAAAAACACATTTCTGTCAGAATATGTAAAATGACTGCTGTACTGTTCATCAGGAGGTGTGAAAAAATGCTAAGTTTGAAAATCTGGAGTGAAAATATTACAAATTCATGACATTACGAGTGTGCGTAGAAACAGCGCAATGCACACTTGTAACACAGCCATTTTTTGGGAGTTTTGTCACCAGATTTGCAATATAGGCTTTTTGAGAGCTCCCCTCATGAACAGTGGCACTGTTGTTTTGTTACTGGGCCCCGACAGGTGATTCCACGCAGTGACCATGAAATCACCTTTCGGGACTGAATAATGCCATGACAGTGCCAGAATTCATGAGGAGTCCCAAAAACTCCATGTTGAAAATTTGGTGCCAAAATTCCAAAAAATGCCTAAGATATGCATCAAAGTTGAAAAAACCCTATTTATTCCATTATACAGCTTACCGACATTTCCTCAGTTCCGGTCGACTTTGAAGAGTGCAGACATGTTTCGGTCCACTGAAGATCATTGTGCTGGTAAGGTATGGGGTGGGGGTTGGGAAGCAGGGTGCGCAGTGGCTGGGCTCGGGTTGTGGGAGGGGGGCAGGGAGATCATTGAGGGACCATTTCCTTTTTCCACAGGTACAAAAAAAAAACATCGCAGGACCATTTTTCTGTTTACAGGAGCATGTGGCCAATAGAGCCTTTTTTGGGGAGGCAGCTATAGCTGATGGGGGATTGGGCACCCACATTGGCACACAACAAAGGGGGGGTTATTTTATGCTGACAGGGATTGGGCACCCCCTTCAGCACACAAGGAAAGTGGTGGGGGGCAAGGCTGAGGGGACTGGGCACCCCCTCAGAATATAACAAATGGGGGTTCTTTATGCCAATGGGAGTAGGCTCCCCTGTTGGCTTATATAATGGGGCAGGGTAAAGCCAACAGAGTTGGGCACCCCAAAGTCAGCAGTTTGGCGGGCAGTGTGCCGCCATGTTTGTGTTTCTGGGTAAGCACATCGGAAGGTCCACTGCATGTGACGAGCTTTGCTCGCATTGCAGAGGAACTTTCCTTAGATGTGCTCACCCAGGTGGTGTGGCACCGGCATGCAGGCTTATTGGGGAATGAGGGACACATCTACTGATGTGTGCCCTGCATTCGCCCAACAATAACCACACCTCCAAATCTCCACTACCGCAAGATGTTGGCTGCACAAGCGTGCCAATGTAAAAAGACTATGCTGATAATCTGGGGACTGGGAAGCTGCAAAAAAACAACAGAGTTATGAAGCAATGTTAAAATTCTTCAATGTTTACTCATAAATTTACTATATTTCTAGATTTGACCCCATATTTTCTACACAGCCTTTTTTACCTCATCCCACCCCATGAACAAGGCAGGTATAATTTTCAAATCCCTTCCAAAGCATGTTTTTGCAGTCACTCTGTGAAATCCCCATTTGGACTAGATTTTAAAAAATTCCACTCATCTTGATTGTAAACTGGGGTAATAAAAAGACTATGTTGGAAACTTGGGTCAAAATCTTATGAAAAAAAACCAACAAAGTTATGAAGCAATGTTGAAACTTCTTCAACATTTTCTCATAACTGCAATTTTTCTACATTTTGTCTCCAAATTTTCAACATAGCTTTTTTGTTTTTTATCACACCTCATGAACAAGACAGGTATAATTTTAAATCCCCTGTGAAACATGTCTCCACAGTCACTCCATGAAATCACCTTTTGGATGGGATTTAAAACCTGTCCACTTGCCTTCATGGTAATGTGGGGTCATGATCAGACTATGTTAAAAATTGGGGTCAAAATCCTCAATAAGGACCTTAATTTAATAGTAAGTAAATGATAAATACAATGAAGTCATATAACAACACAGACAGACACAAAGTTTAATGATGTTCATAACCTTTATTATTTTTAATAAGTTTTATTTGTTACTTTAAAAAAATATATAGAGGCACTATGGCATACTGGATACAGTAGAACGTAGAAATCAGTTGTTGTGGAGTATGATCATGTGACAATAAGATTGATGTCATTACAACATTGATATTGACTGTAAGCTATTGCACCTATGGGACACCTGTAACAAGGAAACATAGAAATTAGTTAATGGATTGTATAATCATAAAAAAGGTGCCTTAACTGTCTGTAACCAATTTTATACCTTATCTATTGTCTATGTGTATAATTTATGCCTCTAATAAAATATACAAGTTAAAAAAAAGATCCTCAGAAAAAGACAAAATTATGAAGAAATGTTGAAATTCTCAATGTTTACTCCTATCTTTACTATTTTACCAGATTGTGACTCAACATTTTTAACATAGCCATTTTTGTACAGAATGCCATGAATATAACGTGCCATATTTAGGACTATACGTACCGTTGAATTTAAGTTGAAACAGAATTCCACAGAATTTTAGAAAACTCTGCTGATTTCTATCATTTGCAGAATTTTGACATTCTGCATGCAAATTTTTTTGTTGCAGAATATTAATCTGCAGTCTACATAAACCACAGATTCTTTTTCAGCAATCCATTGAAAATTATTCCACTGTTTACATGATCCACAGAAAATTATTCTGTGGTTTGCATAGAAATGATTTTTGAAATTCTGCAGAACTTAAAATGAAATTCTGCAAAGCATTTCAGAAGTGGAACTGCCTTTTTGCAGCAGTTCTGATGGTGGAGTTTTGCATTCCATGCAGCTCTAACCATTTTGAAAATCCTGCCCAAAACATCTTTTCACACTTGTGCCACACAATTATATTTCAGAAAGGTTTTCATAAATGAGACCTGCCATGTTCATAAGGTGGTTAAATAAAAAGACAATGTGAAACATCTGAGGTCAAACATTAAAAAAAGACATGGCCCAGTAGTGCTGAGGCACTTGACAGCACACCTAATGCCACACCAGTGACCCAGGTTCAGGATCAAGTTCGCATTGCTGGGGGTCAGCAGAGGAGGGAGAGGATTGAGCATCTGATGACAGCTCTCCTCTCCCTGGAATAGAGGGGGGATCTCATCCCACTCCTTGGCTGCCTCCCGATGGAGGTGGGATGACAGCATCAGATTTGGAAGTCAAGAGCGTGGCTACATGACCCACACATGCCTCCACATGTGTGTGTTCATGGCCATGAGGGGGAAGGAAAGGAAAGTGGGAAAAAAAGGGCAACCACAGGCTCCATGATGCCCTGTCAGTCAAACAGCATCCCGCTTCACCACCAGACGGCCGGTGCTTGCCTGATCTGGATTATGTCCTGGGTGGGGGTAGGACATCCCTCCATCTTCCCACCCCACCATGGGAGGAAATCCATGGGGGAATGGGGCTCAGGGGTATGTGAGGGGTGTTGGATGGTCCTATGTGGCTGGTAGGGAGGAAGTGCCATGCCTGTGGCCACCCAGGGGGATAAAAAGTAGAAAAGAAATTGAAAAAAAGGAAAATATGGACAAAAGTTGACATTTTTCAATGCTTATTCATAGCTTTGCAATATTTTTACTTTCTAACCAACATGTTCAATATGCTCATGGTTTTTACCCACATCGAATGAACATGGCAGGTGTCATCATCATCAAATCCCCCTCCATAATCTATTTTTAAGGTCATTACACTAAAGAGTATTTTGGGTCCCATTTCATAAATGACACCTGTCATGTTCATATGCTGGTGAAAAAAATAGTATTTTGATCATTCAAGTTCACGATGCAAGAAAATTACAACGTTATGTGTGAACTTCCTCATCTCCCAATCATGACAATTTCACTATTATAACTTGTGTTCTTAATTTGTTAATTATCACCACTACAGTAATAATGTCAAACACCTACAAAACAAATACAAGCAAGCAAACATTTGGCATTGACAAATGCTTGTTGGAACATTGTAATGTCATTGAGGAACAAACTATGCTTAACTCAGTGTAGCTAGGCACAGTTTGTTCCTGAATGACATCACAGTGTTTTAAAATGGTTGCAATGCAGTATTAACATTGAACAGACTCATTCATCTGTATTTCTAGAGTACATCCAGCTACAGGTGAGCCCAGTACCTCACTTGAAAGAGATTTATATGGGCTTTCAACTATGTCACCCACTGTACATGAATATTTCCCTTTAACAAAGGGAGCAGAATTACCACTGCTGTTGTGTATAACACAGTTTGTGTGGCCACAACTAATAAAATGCAGTTTCTGAAAATAAGTAGTTGTATGTCATTATCAACCTGAATTGTCTGATAGATGGTGATTACCCTACCAGCAGTCTCAGATAAAATGCCTCTTCAATGAAAACTGAATACATCAGATATGTATGACTAAAAAATTGCATTCTTTCAGAGAAATATTGAAACTAATATGCCATTCCTACAGAAAGCACATCTGTTTCAAGTCTACAATTATTCAGCTTTGACTGACTGTAATTGTAGCCAATCAGAATGAAAAATCTAACCAATACTGGGTATACAGTTACCTGGAAAAGGTATTATTGTCAATCCAGTGCAGGAAAAGCAGGCAGCTAGCAGGCTTTGGATTGTGAGAATGTGTCAGACATGTCAAAACTGTATTAGTTCTCTTCCTCTAAAAAGTACCTTGTTTTCTTAGTTTTCCTATTACTTTCTTGACATTCAACAGTTTTAGTAATGTCCAAGGGCAGTGACTATGCAGTTTTAAGCAGAAGTAGGATAGGAGAAAAAGCCACTTAAAATTGTGCCATGGCTATTCTCACATATTCATGCCTGTCATTCAAAGCTACCTGTTCAAATACAGAACAAACATTCTTTGAAACAAAATGGCACAGTATTCCCAAAGGCATGTGAAGGGCAACAGAAAGCCTTTTTTTAAGACTTTTCCCTGCTATCTTCAGGTACTATGCTTCACTCAGAATTATATTATGTTGCAATCTAGTTGTGCCCAACAAGCTGTTCTCCATTAACTCATTGTCTTCTAGCAGACACCTGTAGTCATCAGTAAAATACACTGGTATGTCCAGAGGATGCCTGGAGAAGTCGGCTACTGACTCCCAGTGTGCCCCTGCAACGTCTGGAGAAGTCACTTATATATTTTAATATATAGTGTAACAGAATATAATATATATTTGACTGCATAGCACTGTTGGAAAGATAATTCTATGATGAATAACTTTGCCACTGATATTTTGTGCATATCATGTATACTTTAGGTGTTATTTACATTTGTTTATGGTATGGTGTGTGTGGGCTACGTTGCCTGTTTTAGTGAAAAAAAATATTTTTTTTGCTGTTTCAACCAGCATAGAAAAAAACAAAATTACATATTATTATTTACATACCACCACTGGAAAGGTAATTTTGTGCTGAACAACTTTGTCACTGATATTTTGTGTATATCATTTATACTTTAGGAGTTATTAACATTTGTTTATGGTATAGTGTGTATGGGCTATGTTGCCTGTTTTAGTGAAAAATTTTTTTTTTTTGCTTTTTCAACTAGCATAGAAAAAACCAAAATTACATATTATCATTTGCATACCACCATTGGAAAGGTAATTTTGTGCTGAATAACTTTGCCACTCATATTTTGTGTCTAGCTGTTACGGTTCTTGAGCTATTAGGATTTCCTTGTGGCATGCTGACTACAGCTTGTTTTTGCTTAGAAGGCCCAGGATTTACTGTTAACAGTATACAGGAGACAAGTGGTGCAACTTCAGAGAGTTCCTGTGGAGGCAATGAGTTAATGCAGGAAACCACAGGCTGCTCTCCAATAATGCAGGAAACCACATTCTCTATTGCAATGTGTCACAAAGTATGCTGACTTGTTGGTGTGATTATTAAAGTGCACCAAATTAACCTTAACCAAAAAGAATGACACACTTTCCTGCTGCTAAAGCAGCCAGCATAACGTAGTAACATACATAGTCATTTAAGATCACACGAGACTCTAAGTTCATCATGTCTGCGACCTCATTGTTTTATAACAGGGTTGAATACAAATGCTGTGAAAACATGTATTAATTTGTAGGGACTCCCTACCCACTTGGTTTCCTAGGTTACCAGTGATTCTCTTTACAAGTAGAAATTAGTCCAGCCTTAACTTATAGTAGTTGTGCAATGAAAATGTTTTTCCACAAAGCTAGTTACAATAAAAAATATTTGCATAACTATCAGATCTACTTTTCTAGCCACCGCCTATGCTGCACACAGGAGTTTTATAGACCATATTCCTTGTCAGGTCTACAATGATGTTTTGAAGCCAAATGTGTAGACCATCTTTTATCTTGAGAAAAAATGAAATTACATTTATAAAATACTCACTACAACATTCTGGACTGTTTGACCTTGTTGATATTGATACCCTTTAGTATATAGAAGACTTAGATCATCTCCTCTCTCAGCCTCCTTTACTCCAAGGTAAACATGTTAAAGGTCTTCAGCATCTCCTAATAGTTTTTGTCCTCCATACCTCCAATCCCTTTGCCGGCCTTGCATTGCACCTTCTTGACTGACGCAATGCACTCTTCATACTGAGGAGACCAGCACTGCACATAGTATTGCAGGTGGGGCATAATTATGGCCGCTCAAAGTGGCAGAATTACTTCTGTTGCTCTGCTGGTCATCTCACTCTTTTGATGCACCACCAGTATTCTGACAACCCTAGAAACATAGAATTTGTCAGCAGAAAAGGACTGCTTGGCCTACCCAGTCTGCCCAGATGGTCCCAACCGAGTGTGTCGCTGCAGACCTTAACTGGTCTCCTGCGACCTTCCCTCCTCCCTTCCTGTATACTAATATTTCCCTATGTCTAGTCCATGTATGCTTGAAGCCCACTACTGTTTCCACCTCCTCCACTCCAAGTGGGCATCTGTTTCAGGTCTCACCACTCTTTCAGTGAAGTTCATTGCATGCCTTCTAGTGCTGGTGCTCTTTTTCATTTGAAAGTGACTCCCCTCCTGCACTTTGTTCACCCCCATAAGGTACTTGTAGGTTTCTATCATGTCTCCTCTTGCTCTCCTGCCTTCCAGGGTGTGCATGTTGAGATCTCTCAAAGTTTCTTCATAGGGCTTTTCATGCAAGTCTTGTACCATTTTAGCTGCTTTCCTCTGAGCTGCCTCCACCCTGTCTATGTCTTTTCTGAGGTGCAGCCTCCAGAACTGGACACAATATTCCATATGAACATATGAAGAAGCCATCAGAAGAAGGCCATTTAGTCTATCCAGTTTGCTCATACTGCTGGGTCCTCAGCTTATACTACTGACCCTGCTCCCCCTTCCTGGTCCTCCCTTCTTCTCCCTGGCCATCACCAAAGCCCCATGATTTCCCCTTATGCTAGGTAGATCTCACAAGGAAGTGATACAGTGGCACCACCACCTCCCTCCTCCTGCTCAAGATATCTCTCCCTATGCATCCCATCATCCCACTGGCTCTACCCCTGCTTTGTCATACTGCCCTGCCACTTTGAGGTCATCAGATATAATAACCCCAAATATCCTTTACCGCTTTGCTGCCGAGTTCCTATGCCTTAGGTGCATGATTTTGCAATGTTTTACACTGAATGCCAAATGCCATGATCTTGACCACGCCTTTCAGTTTCCCAAGGCTCCTATGCTTTCTCTCCAGACCCTACTGAGTGTCCCCATTACAGATTTTGGTGTCATCTGTAAAGTGGTATAACTTTATAGAATTTGACAACAGATAAGGATCTCTTGGCTCACATAGTCTGCCAATGTTCCTTACTGTCACATGACAGACCTTTCTTGATCTCCAGCTTTACCCCCCCTTTCCATGCTTCTTTGGTTCCCTTATACCTATCCCATGCCTTCTTAAACCCCATTACAGTTTTAGCTTCCCCATCTCCTCAGGGAGGCTGCTCCAGGCATCCATCACCATTTCTGTGAAGAAGTATTTCCTTACATTTCCCCTGATTCTACCCCCCACAACCTTTTACTTTCCCTTCCAGGTCTTCTGCAATGTCACTAATGAAGACATTGAAGAGGAACGGTCCCAGTACTGAGCCCTGCAGCACTCCACTGTTCACTGTCCCCTCATTTGAGTAAATGATGTTAACCACCACCCTCAGTTGCCTATCCATTAACCAGTTCCTTACCCAATTCACCACTTTCAACCCCACCCCTAGGCTGTTTAAATTCTTTATAATTCTTCTGTGGGGCACAGTGTTAAAGGGCTTGCTAAAATCCAGATAGGCCACGTCTACTGCCCTCCCCTAATCTATTTCCCTGGTCACACAATCAAATCAATTAGATTTGTCTAGCATCCCCCCACCACCACCACCGTGAATCCATGCTGCCTTGTAACCCACTGGATTCAAGATACTGGGAGGAATAAAACAGAATGCAGGGGATAAGTGGGAAGTGCAAGATGGCTGGGAATATAGCTAGCTACTGTGGCATTGGCAGGTTTCTCTGAAGAAACTGTTAAACTAGGACTTAAATCAGTTGAGAGAGATGATCTCAGTGAGCTTAAGGGAGGTTTGTATTTTGTTCCTGCAGTACGGTATGGAGTAGCTGGATGCAGCTCTGCCATGAAGAGTACGTGTTATGGGTACGTCAAGCTGGATGTAGTTATTTTTTATGCATGGAATAGCAGCTGTAGGAAACATGACAGAGGGATGAGATGTAGTTGGGCAGTTTGTGTAATAGACTCTTCAGAGCCCATGTGCCTATGTGTAGCAGCCTTCTTATAGAAAGAAAGGACCATTATACAGTTGAGTAGAGAGTGCAGTGGTGTGTTCTGCAGGGTGTTTTACTTATGAAATGAAGTGCCTGGTGATAGAGAACGTCAAGCTTCCAGAGGTGGGTCGTAGGGCTGGTGCTGTAAATGACATCCATATAGTCAATGAGAGGGAGGAAGGTAGCCTGGATTATCCTTTTCCTAATTGCCTCAGGGAATAAGGATTTGTTCCTGAAAAAGAAACCTACCTAATCTTTCTTTAGTTTTTTGGAAAGTAACTCAATGTGGGTTGAAAAGCATAGCTTGGAATCTAACCGCAGACCTAGGTACTTGAAGTTGTCTATGATCTCAAGCATGTCACCTAAAAGGATTGCAATTGGAACAGGTGCTGTCTGATCGTGGCAGGAAGAATGGAATTGTGGGGAGAGGAAATACATGGTCTTAACACTGTGTGAGAGGCCTTCCGGCACCATGCATTTCTGCTTAAAGTTGAAACAGCATAATATTCTGTGGTGATTTGCATATGCAGCCCATGATGCTTTGCTTTATGGGGTCATGTTTGATTTTGTATTTCTTTGAAACTTGGCTTCCCGGCCAATGCCCTTTGGGGCAACCATTGCCTCAATGCGTGTGCGCTGTGGTTCTTTGTCTTTTAACTTGTTTTTTGTTTTAATTGGGTTCACCACAACATAACCCAGATAGACCATCTTAAGGGAGCTGGTTCATTCCAATGGGGTGTCAAACAGACGAGGCACACTGATGAGTCCTGGTAGGATGAAACATGTGTCTGTGTCTTCTGTTGGCACCCTTTGCAAATTGTGTGAGAGGGCTTTTGGCACCATGCATTTCTGCTTAAAGTTGAACCAGCATAATATTCTGTTGTGATTTGTATATGCAGCCGATGCTGCTTTGCATTTTGGGGGCATGTGTGATTTTGTATTTCTTTGAAACTTGGCTTCCCAGCCAAAGCTCTTCTGGGTAACCATTGCCTCAGTGCTTGCGTGCTGTTGTTCTTTGTCTTTTTACATGTCTTAGTCTTCTTTGCATTTAGGAGGAGTTTGGAGTTCAGTAAATTATGATGCAGCTGATTGAAATCCTTCTGCAGTTCAGTACCGACTTCCAATAAGGAGAGCTTGGAGGTGTAGAGGACAGTGTCATCCATGAAGAAGTGAAGTTTTGAATTGTGGATGTCGTTACCCATTGAGTTGATATAAATAGAGAATAAGAGAGGAAGCCGGGAAGTTAGGTGCCAGAGGTGGTAAATAGAGGCACACACCAAGGGTGCTAGGGAGGGGATGGAGAAAAGCAGAGAAACTAAGTGCCAGTGGTGACATGGAGGCACACACCAAGGTTAGTATGTATTAGGGTAAGGAGGAGGAGGAGGGAAAGAAGAGCAGGAGTACAAGGGTAGATCTAGGGAGAGGAGGAGGTGAAGACACAGGGCAAAACAAGGTAACTAGTAGGGGTAGGGATGGGGAGAGGGATGAGAGAGGGAGGTTAGAGAGAGCTAGCACATAAGGATGGGGGGAATGAGAAATAAGGGGGACAGGAATGAGGGAAAAGTGGTATAAATACCTACACCTCAGAAGAGGAGGGCTTAAACAGGAGAGCAGAAGCGGGTGGATTCCAGGACTAGCCAGGATCTGAGTTGGGATTTGAAGGAGAGTGGTGTGAAGCAACCATGCAGATAGCTGCTGGGAAGCTGTTCCATGGAGAAGGTGCAGCTACCAACAGAGCTTTACTTCCCATTACAGTGGAGACTCTTGGGACTTGTGTCCACCTCCCCCTCCCTTTGTTTATGCTGCTCCCTATTGGTCTCCCCCCTCTCCCTCCACTGTGAAGACTGAACAGAAGTACCTGTTCAGTATTTCTGTTTTTTCTTGATCCTATTCTGTGCAGTCTCACCTGCTGCCCTCCTTATCCTCACTGTCCCTCTTCTTGCTTTCTATTTTTAACTTATGTACCTGAAGAAAGCCTTATCCCATTCAGCTACCCCTTTTTGCTATTCTTTCCTATGTCTTCACCTTTGTTCCTCTCACTGCCTTTCCTGCTTCATCTGTTTTACTTTGTATACCTCCACCTTCCTCCTTCTGGGTTTCCTTATACCTCCTGTATGTCACCCTTTTTTCTGCTCACCACCTTGGGCACTTCCCTAGGGAACCATAACAGTCCCCTTTTCCTCGATTTTCACTCACTTCCTTCTTGCAGATTTTGTTTGCCTTAATTGCCCTCCCTTATTTTTCCTCACTGTGTCTCTGCCCCTCCCTGGCAATCCCCCCCACAAAGCAGTTTCTGAAGCAGTTTCCCATTTCTTTAAAATATGCCATCCTAATGTCCAGGGATGTGATTTGCCTTTGTTCCTGTCTTAATGTTAAACCACACTGCACAGTGATCACTGGTACTTAAGGGACTGTCCACTGTGTCATCTGCAATGCCATTCTGGTTTATAAGCACCAGTTCCAGAATTGCCCAGTCCCTACTGAGTTCCTTCACTAGCTGCCTGATAAAAGCCCCTTGTAGGTAGTCAAGGATGGTCCTGCTCCTCACTGAAGCTGCAGCTGGAAGGCACCATTTCACATCTGGCAGACTCAAGTCCACAACCAGCAGTATATCCCCCTTTACTTGTCATCCTGATGATGGAGTCCCCAAGTGCCTTATCCAACTCCTCTCAATGTGCTGGAGTTCTGTATACCACCCCTGTATGAATAGCGGCCCCTGCACCTGTCTCCAGGATGACCCACAGATCTTCCAGCCCTTCTTTTTTCTTTGGGTGTCCTTGTACTTCTGTGGCCCTGATTCCTTCCTTCACATACAGTATGATCTCCCTCCTCTTCTCCCTTCCATGTCTCTCCTGAACAGAGAGTAGCATGATATGGTCATGTCCTAGTCATGGCTGTCAGTGTACTACATCTCCATTATGGCCACCAAATCCATGCTAGTCTCCACCATGATGGTCTACAGGTCTGAAATTTTATTTCTCAGACTCCTTGCATTGCTGCCCATGACTCTTCATACTTTATTCCCTCCCTGCCTGCTTCCCTGCTCCCACCTGTTTGTGCTGTTCTCTAAAGCTCCACCAAACTTCCTCTTCCTTTGTTCCTTTTTCTGTTACCAGTGTTCTTTACTTCTTTCTTCTTGCTTTCCTGATTTATACCACCATTGCCATATGCTTTGTCCCTAGCCCTGTCTTCTTGCACCCCTGGCCCGGGGGAGCTTACTCCACTCAGCCCCCCCCACTGCTTCATCATCTGGGAGGACAATTGTTGCCTTCCCTTGCTTTACAGCCTCCCCCGACTAGTTTAAATGCTCATCAAAGTAGCATTTGGACTTCCTACTAAGGACTGTGGTCCATCTCCTAGAAATATGCAGTCCATCTCTATCTTAGAGACCTATATCCTCCCAGGTTGGTCCTCAGTTCCCAAGGTAGCTGAGTCCCTCCTCCAGGCAACATGCCTTCAGTCAAATGTTAAAAGCTGTGGTGCACAGTGTCCTATCTTCTCCCTGGCTGTATATAGGAAACATGTAGGTAAAAGCCATCTCATGTGCCATCTGCTTGAAGCCCCTCTCCAGCTCCTAGAAATTTCCTTGCACTACCCCTATCCTGTCCCTTGCCAGGTCATGTGTTCCTAGGTGGACAATGACATCTAGCTCCCTTCCATCTTCTGCTGCCTTAGAGAGCCTCTGTATCTGTTCTCCATCCTTCAAAGCTGAAGCACCAAGGAGGCACTTCACCTTCCTCTCCCTTTCTCCCCCAGCTCCCAAGTCTATCCCCCAACATAGAAACCTAGAAAGATAGACAATGACAGCAGAAAAAGGCTGATGGTCCAGATGATGATGATGTAATGTTGAGCAACAATAGAGTTCCAAGCCAGCAGCTGCTTCCTCCATGGCTTGTGGCATTTTCCTCCCTCTTTGGGGCCTTTTGCATCGAAGGACCCCCACTTTCTCTCTTCCCACTTGTATGGGTGCTTCCTCCCAGCTGCCCTGTCCTGCCTGTACAGCAAAGGAATTTTTGATGTGATAACAAGCAGCCATAGACTGCTTTTCATGCCTTATCAAGTTGTCTATTATGACCCCCCCATGTCCTTTGCCTCCTTGACTTCATCAAGAGGAGACCCACATAGTGGGTTAATTCTACCTCTCTTCTCCCATCACAAGTGTAGCTCCTTGCATTTTGCTACACTGAATCTGAAACTACAGGAGTCCAGTTAATCATCTAGGTTGTTAAGATGCTTCTCAAGTCTGTTCACATCTCCATGGGAACCCAACAACTGGGCCAGCTTAGTATCATCGGTGAACATTTGCAGTTTGCTGGAGACTTCAGCTTTCAGAAAATTGATTAGGAGGGATAGGGAAGGTGTTTGGGGACACTGAAGAATGAGCATGCCCACTCCATCGAAAGACAATTTTCTTTTTTTGCGGGATTCCTTTCCTTGTATATTTTAATACTACTTTGCCAGATTGTGTGGGGGGGGTGGTTGGGTGGTAGAGGGTGGTAGGGTGGAGGTTATGGCACCTATGTATTTACTCAGGGTGTGCGGAAGATGTGGAGAAGGTGAATGTTACTATGATATGCTGTCAGTGGGGGAAGAGTGCCTCAGGCTATCACCACTTATTATATTATAGAAATACTATACTACTGTCTTAGGAAGAGCCATTTCAACCCCTTTGCAATCAGGTCTATCCCTTCAGAATAGACTGTATTCCTCTATTCTGGTGTCCCCTCCCCCTATCTACTAGTTTATATTTCTCAACTGCCTTGTCTATTCTTCTGGCCAGTACCCCCACTCTCAACTAATACAGGTACAGCCCACACAAGAATGAGAGGCCAGCACCCAAAGAGGAGAAGGAAGGATAGAACAAGATGAAAGACTGATGAGCACCACTGTACTGTATGTGGAATACAGGTGTGTAGGACTGATGGGCACCACTGTACTGTATGTGGAATACTGGTGTGTAGGACTGATGGGCACCACTGGAAGTGGAAAACAGAAAGAGAGAAAAGAGAAAGAGTAGGTTTTTTAACATGTTTCCCATGGCAGGAGGAGATATGTCTAAATGAAAAATCTGACTGGGGGTTAGTTATGTGCCACACATTGGAGGCAAAGGTATATATCTCAGCTGTGACAGACTGAGGATCCAATTTGTGTACTCTTCAATGTCCCACTACTGGCTCCTGCTAATAGTCGATAATGGTGCGTGTGTGTGCGTGTGTCTTTTTTAATATAAAAGACCTTTTAATAAACAGTACAAGGTATGATGGGTAGAACACAAGGCAACCCTGTTTCTTTTAAAAGTTAGTGACAAAATATTTTATTGCAAAAAAAAGAATCTGGGGAATAAAAAAAGATTTGGGGAATACAACTGAAAGGATAGGCTGGTGTCCCTTAACATGTTCACCTTGAAGAAAAAGAAGATATGAGGGAGCATGACCTGTCTTTTGTATACTGAAGTGTATTGACAAGATTGAACAGATAAACATGATTGCTCTGGTGTCCTCCAGCAGGATGCAGGGCCACACCCTGAAACTCAGAGGTGGTAAATTCATGGGTAATGTTAGGATTCCCTTCTTCTCCCAGAGTGTGGTGAACTTAGGGAAGAGCCTGCCTGTAGAGACAGTGGAAATGAAGACAGGACATCTCTTCAAGGTAAGCCTGGACAAATTTCTGCTTATTAAGGGAATCTCAGGGTACCCTGCGTGTAGAGTTGATAGGGAATCCCTATTGACTGGTACATGCTTGCACAGCATACTCATTCTCTGCCTACAAAATGGGAAGTAATGATGGATGGACCTAGAGTCCTATCTGATCTTAAGTTACTAGGTTAATATGTGAGGTTGTCAGGCTGAGGAGCAGCAGGTCCAAGGCATGCAGAGACAGACAGGAGGTAGGCAGCAGCAGTATGACCAGCTAGGTCCAGGATGGGGAAAGGGGGAGAGAGAGAGAGAGAGAGAGAGAGAGAGAGAGAGAGAGCTTAGGCTCAACTAAGTACAGCACTGACCAGGACAAAGTGAGACAGTGAGAGAGAGAGAGAGAGAGAGAGGGAAGACACAGACACACACACGCACGCATGCATGCACATATACACACAAGTGCTGTGCAGTGAGCTGACAGTACACAGATAGAGTAAGCAAAAATTAGAGAAATAAAATATCGAGAGTAAATGAAATACTAATTTCTGACTCATTCTGTCTTGTTAGAAAGAAAGACTAGGCTGTGCTGATACTAACAAGGAATATCATCCTTACCAAATCTAGTATCTTTTTGGATGTGGGCAATGGAAGGAATAACTCCCAATTCATTTGTTTTGCTCTTAAGTGCAATTCAGAATATTAATAATGTGTTATGTGTCTGTGATCTTGTGTTTTAAATTAGTGTCAAAGATAAAATAAACAGATGGCATGGAGCTGGGGTCCATCTTGTCTGCTCCTTCTGCTGTATGGTAGTGACTTGCTGAATTTGAGTATGAGCACACATCCAAGCTTAACAGTTGGAATGCTACCCCTACTCATGCCATGTAACTTTATGACACTCTCCCTCAGGAATGCATACTAATGGTACATAAATGCAGACATTTTGGCATCCCCCAAATCTTGTTTAGTTTATGCACTGGTAAATGGTTGCCTCCCCCAATGTACTGCAGCATTTATGCCTTATTCATTTATGACAGATATTTTGCATGTGCGAGTGGTGGGTTGGGGATGGGGGGATGTGTATCTTGTTCTGTATACTGATGGCCTTCTTTTCCTCTTGTTATTGCAGCTGCACCTGCACCTGCACCACATTGACATCATCCTTCTGAGGTGTGGGAACACCAGGCACCATGTTTTATATGTACCTCCAAGGCACATGCAGCCATTGAGGCACACAATGGGAAATGCCAGCAACATGTGAGGAAATGCTGCTAGGGCAGTGGTTGCAGATTCTGCTCCAGACCAACAGCCAGTGACAGGTGATATTTCAAATGGTCCTCAGGTGCCAACTTTGGGGCCATAGTTGTGGGGCCTGACGATGGATGTGGAACCCCATGCTCATCGAGGAGTTCAATGGTTAAGGACCATGAGAATGGTGGAGGAGGCCTATTGGCCCTGCTGAATGTGGATGACCCAATTGGCCACCATGCAACATGAACCTAATGGAGCACAGGGACATTATAGGTAATAGATGAGAAATTATTTTTACAGTATTATTGTATCTGGGTCATCCTTTGGAGTAGTTTGTAATATATGTGTATCTGTGACCTGGACTGTGAAAATGGCTATGGCATAAGGTGGCCGGGGGTGCGGTGGGCGTGGGAGTCATGCAGCATACAGCAGAGCCAGCCAGGATGCAACACAATACCTTACAGTAAATGACATGTCACAAAATACTACATGCCAAAAATACTTAATTGCAATTGAGTTACACTGTTCCTTGCAGCATATTGCAGTAATACTGCAGGTACTGTGTTGTATCCTGGCTGGCACCACTGTATATGATCTTCTTTATGGGTGGTGTTGCTGTAAGGCCATGTGACTTCCTTGGCTTGCAGGATAAATTGCAGGGTAGATATCTGGGTTTTGCAGCCTGCCTGAAAACACTATTGAAGTTGCAGTTGCCATGTTGACTTTTCTATTCATGTTCACATCATGCTGGGGAAATGTCATCTCTATTTCAGCACCTGGACCAGCATATATTTGTACCAGTGATCTACATTTGTGGATCCCCATCTCAGCTGTGGGTTGGCATTTGCACATGTAGACTGTGGATATGCATGGCCTCTCCCTGCAGACACCACTCCACACCGCTCCTTATATTTAGTGTGTGGCTGTGTGTATTAGCAACTTCCGCAATATAGGTATGCGTGCAATGGATATAGCACTGACTAGCTTTCACCATTTTTCAACATAAGTCCCTCTGTATTTTTCTTCTCCCACCTTTCCACAGTGATGAGACTGCAGTGGATTGGGCAAACCAAACAAAACATGACTACCTACAAAATTACTATGTCATATACTGTACCTATAGCATCAAAGTAAAACAAGTCTACTACATACAGCATGGCACGAAGGCTGAAAAAACAAAGATATCACCAGGAGGGTGCTCACATACACAGCAGTCAATCAGGAAAAAATAAATGGAGCACTCACCAGTGGAGAGACAGTAAATAAAACAATGCAAATACTTTATTATAGACGTGTCTCAGATACAAAAGAAGACTAAACAAGCATTTGTCAGTGCTGTATGACATGTACCATTTATTGTCTATTGGCCAAAATGTTATCTCACACAAGAGGTGCGAACCTTTCGAAAACACATCTCATCCAGGATTTTAAAAATGACACATGTCAGGTTTATAAGGTGGTGTGGAAAATGGCTGTGTTGAAAGTTTGGAGTCAAAATATTGAAAATTAGTGAAGTTATGCATGAACACTGAAAGAGTACAACATTCAGTCATAACCTGGGTATTTTACATATTTGTACACTACATTTTCAGCATAGCCTAATTACCCCACCTAATGAATCCGGTAGGTGAAACTTTTTCCAAATCCCCCCCCCCCCAAATGTCATTCCTCACCACAGAAACGTCATTTCATGCCACAGGCACGAAAACACATTTTGGCCAGGATTTGAAAAATGACAGCTGTCACATTCACAAGGTGCTGTGAAGAAATGGCTATGTTGAAAATTTGGGGCCAAAATACTGAAAATTACCAATGTTACAAGCCTGCATTTTCAAATTTCAATGTAGGTTCATAATTTTGTTATTTTTAAGATTTTTACAGCATATTTTTAACATAGCCTTCTTATGACCCCACCTCATGAACAAGGGTGGAGAAAATTTTCAGCTCCTACCCAAAAGGTGATTTTGGACAGTGACAGCAAAATCTCCTTTTGGGACAGATTTGCCTAACTTCACTGTTATTGTACATGAGGTGGGGTTCCAAAAAAGGCATGTTGAAAATATGGGGGGAAAAATATCCCAAAATGGCCCAGGAATGCCTTGTAAGTTCTAAACCCCATTGAAATACATTGAACTGCATACCTGATTTTCTCAATTTGCTGTCCAGCTTTGAAGAGTGATTGTGGTTCAGAGGATTACAGCGTTGGACTTGCGGTTGGTAAGTAAGGGCTTGGAGGGGTGGGTGCTGAGTGGGAGAGATGGGTGGTGGGGGAACTAATGGCACAACAGACATCGATGGACGTTTTTCTTTTTTGCAGAGTTTTTAAAAAAACATCAAAAGATGGACTGCATTCTGACACAGATTGGGCACCCCTATGTTGGGCTTGTTAGAGAACGGTGGTGGGTGACCTGGAGGGTAGGAGGGGTGTCAGGAGAAGTGGTACCATGGGTGGGCACCCCAGTCCACTTACTGTACATAAACAGATATATGTGTAAAGACGGGAATGGCAGGTGGGAGGGCGAGCCACTTGGAGGGGACGGGGAGAAAGAATCAGTAGTGGAGGTGGGTACCCCGCTCTGCTTATATATATGTGTGTGTGTTTATCTATATATATATATATATATATATAGAGAGAGAGAGAGAGAGGAGGAGGGAGGGAGATGAGAAAGGGTTGGTGGGTGAGCCACCTGGAGGGGATGGGGAGAATGATGCGGTAGCAGGAGTGGGCACCCCATTCTGCTTACACTACAAAAAAAAAAAATTTATACCTGACATCAGCTAAATATGTTTTTAAGTATGAGAAAGAAAGCTGAGCTCAGGAAGCTACTTTTTTTAAATGGCAACTAAAATGTACTTTAACCACTCTCTGAAAGTCAAGCCGTGACACTGGGCATACGCATATGCATATTCGTATACATATGCATACACAGATACACAGTACCATGGCTCCACTGTTAGACCATGATTAAAGTGCATGTTAGCCCTTGTTTGAAAAAAACTAACTAGCTTCCCGAGTTCAGCTTTCTTTCTAACACCTATAAAACATATTTAGTTGAACTCGGGTACAGAGGTCTACAGTAACAATGACAGGCTGCTGGTATTGATAGCTGATCAGCTGCTTACTGACCAGCCGGCTTCATCCTAATCAAATGACTAAAGCCCTCTGATTGGAGTGGCTTCGAGTCCTTTGAAATACAGGAAGTTTCCACCCAGCAAGCAGCAAGTGATGTCATGACCACAGTGCCTGGTCATTTGTCTAGACTACCGAGCCCCGGCTATTTTCAACTGCAATGGGCTTGGCAGTGACACACTCCCGTAATCATCTTTCACAGTAGCAAAATGTTTGATGCGCAGGCATACATCAAATGTAAAAATGAAGTGAAGCCTGAATTTTTAATCTTCTTCTGTAGCTGGGACATGTCTATAATAAAGGATTTGTATCTACTGGTGTCTCGTCTACTGTCTCTGCACTGTTGAGTGCTCCATTTTGTTTTTTCCTGATATGCCACAAAGGTTCACCATGTTCTACAAAGTATATGAGCAGTGCAAATGAGGAAATCAAAACTGTTGCAAGACCCACCTATCAATATGTTATCAACAATTCATATATATTGATAAATACTGACAACTTCTGCATCTGTTCCCCTTGAATTTCCACACCTGTTCAATTATTTTACATTTATTTGTTTGGATGTTAATGAAATATTTAAAGAAACTAAATAGGTTTAACAAAAACAAACTTCAAAGATATAATTCCAACCCAACGAACTCCAAGGTAAGCAAATGGTAAAACTCAGTACCTCTTGTTTTATTAGTATACCACACCTAAAATCAGAACAAATTCACATATGTGTACATTCATCATGTACCAGGAAAACTCCTACAGCACCTGAGTTATTATTTATTTATTTTATTTTACTTGAAATTACTTTAACTAGGATAATCCCTTTAGACACAGCATCTTGTTTTCATGGGGGTCTCAGGAAGGAGAGCAATATTCAGCAGGTTAACAAACAGTAGTCCAGAATGAATAGTTATATACAGGCTAAAATATACACTGGAAAGAAAAAATGTAAAAACAAGGAACATAAGAATATAAGTATGATCATGGCCGGGGACAGGAGGGATTCTTGGCCAGAACAAATGCAGGAAGTTCTAAGGTGGCTGGAAAGACTGGACATGAACACCTGTAACAAGCAGCATTCCACAGATGGACATGGAGTTTGTTCCAGGTGTCTGGTGCTGTAAATGGAATGCCTTTTCTATCAAATTCATGTTTTATCTTGGGAATTGAGAAGGTAAATGCTGCTGTCAAAAAGTGAATAGGCACTGCTTGACCATGTGAGGTGGGCTAGAAGACAATTGGGGTATTTTCCGTGTCCACAGTTGTACAACAAAGAGGGACAGTGGCAATCATGGCTGAGTGAGGGACTTGTCCAGTTAGGCATCTGGTTGTCAGCATATCCAATTTGTGCATGCTTTCCACTACTGAGCATGCACAGGCAACACAGATACAAATATCTCAACATTTTGAAATAATAAAAAAAAATAATATAGAAGGTGCCAAGTTAGCCATTCCCCAATAAATGGCCACATTTGTAACCTAATTACTCATGGCTTTGTCAAAAAACCTCTTCGATTTTTCCCTTATTAAAGTGAAATAAGTATCTGTCTTAGCCCTCAAAATATCAACAAGCATTTGTCAATGCCGAATGTTGATTACGTTAGTGTTTTGAGCTCGCTCACTGCCCCTCTGTCACTTGCTCATTCTGTTTCTTCTGGCACTGCAGGCTGCCCTTTTGTACTGGGCTCCTGCCTCTGTTGGTGGCTTTTCCTACCCACAAAGAAATCTGCAGCAGTCCTGACACAGGTCTGTTGAGCCTGCTGACTCCCCCCACTCTCACTCACTCATTCAGTTTCTGCTGGGGTTGCAGGATGGCCTTTTGTACTGAGCTCCTGCCTGCATTGCTGCCTTTTTCTGCCAACAAAGAAATCCGCAGCAGTCGTGATAGAGCTCCATTGAGCTTGCTCACTCCCTTTCTGTCACTCGCTCATTGTGTTTCTCCCGGCGCTGCAAGCTACCCTTTTGTACTGTGCTCCTGCCTGCGTTGGCACCTTTTTCTGCCCACAAAGAAATCCACATGCAACCCCTAGATGACGCTATCCCAGGGCCACTACCCCTGCCTGATTTGCCACCAACAGGTTGAGGGGCCTGGATCCAATGGCGGTGCCTCCACCCAGAGGTCAGGGTTTGCAATAGTTAACTAACTTGGTCACAGCCCTCTGGGACACTGCAACCCCCTTTCTTCCCACTAGTGGCCCACACAATATATCAGAATTACCTTCACAGTATACACTTACCCCAGGTCTGGTTCCTGCACTGGGACCTCCTGTGAAATGAGATACAGTGCAACAATCACAGTACAGTACTTTTAACATAGACAAATACCTCAGGCAGTATAACTTGTTGAAACGAGCAGCTCTTGATTTATTTAGGGGATATAACAAGGACAGGGGAAATCAGGTTAATTAGCTTATCACTCTAATAATAATAATTTATGGCTCTGTGCACAGGCCTATCCCTATCAGTTACTGTCCCTGGGTACCCAAGCCCTAGTGGCTAGTCAAACCGTGGCAGCTGGTAGGGGCCCTTTCACACGAGAAAAGGAGGAATTAAACAGTCAGCAGTACAGTAATTCCATTTGGATTTAATGTGGCAATTCAACAGGGAGCGAATTCTGGAATTAGTACTCACGACCTCCAAATAAGATAGGGTCCTTCAATGTCAGTAGGGCTCACTTGAGGTGCACAAACCTTCACACATCCATATAAAAGAAAGCACTATACCAGGCAGGCTGCATCTGTATCCCGATCGTAATTACTGCACAATACCCGGGAGAACACACAGCAGATTCAGTTCCTGACAGACCGAGTGTAATTTTCAGCAATTCCTCCAGTCTTCTACAGGGTGAGCCTGGTTTCTACTCTTCAGAGATCCTTTGATTCTTTTCACAGGACGGATTCAGTCCTAACAAGCTGCAGACCGGAACTCTGGGCCTTACACACGTTTTTTGACTAAAACTGCACACTGAAAAAGCACAGGGCTCCTTCCTTCTTCACTGCCAAAGCTCAACTGACACTCCAACTGAAAAAACCGGGCACTTCCTTTGAGTTCCTCCCAGTTCTTGACTGGATTGGCTGTCACTCACAATAGACTGCTGCTGTTGGTCCAAAAAGGCACTGAAGTCTAAACTACATCTCCCAGAGTCACTGCCCATACAATCCTCTTGTGGCTGGCTCAGATTATGAGTCCAAGTTCTGATTCGCCAAGGCACCATTTTAGAGCTAGCTTACCCCAACTGATTGGTCCAGTTCAGCAGTTCAAAATCTAGAATGGGGAACTAGCAGACACAGTTCTGACTGCAAAGAAAGCAGGTTAGACAAACTGTAATTTCATTATTACTCTAAATAATTTCTGGCAAACAGTTACATCTTTCAGATAGGTTCCCTTTGCACCCTAGTGACTGCAAAATGAAGTAATTGCAGCAGTTCGGTGATACTCAAACAGAGAAGCACAGTCCCCTCTATATAAACTAATTATGTCTGCAAGCAGACAGCTCTTAAAGAGACAGTACTAGAGGCTCTAAAAACACTCACTGATAAATGGCTTAAACGCCAAACACCATTCAGGCTTGGAGCATTCAAGCAAGCTCCTGGAAGTCTCTTGGGAACCCCATTTGCAGGGGGTTACACCTTCCTGGTTTGGGAAAGCTTGACGTGCTGACACAAGTAAGTACTCTATAAGTTTCAACTGCAACCATATACATTTGCATTAGGCTCGCATATGTAATCATCAGTCAATATATCATTTTACCAAGAACACATTTCTGAAACATTGCAGCGTCACTCTTTACATAGTATTACATACACATTGTACCATAACTCAAGTTATTACTCTTGTACATGAAACCTGAGAGAGAGGGGCCCTTCCCTCATCAGTTAGCCTTGGGGCTGGATGGGGCAAGGCACCATACTATAGAGGGCAACACAAGTAACTTGAGTTAGCACTGATGCTCAGTTTGGGCAATGAGCCGGGGACACATACACTCCTTTATGGACAACATTGAGAGGCAAGTCCACAGGCCTCCCAAGTGAATCATAACTGAGGTGCACCACAGGCTTTACAGCTCGGCCAGTCTTTCTAGGGGAACTGTTATGTCTCTGCACTCTGAGCCTCATTTTCAGCATTGTCCTCACTTGTCAGGGAGTTCCATGGGGTAGAGAGGCTAGAACTTGGGGCACTTTCAGCTCCAGGAGTTACAGTTTCTGAGTCCACAACATTTGGCTCGCATGGAGAGCTTTTGACACTGGCAGTGGACTGTCAGGGCGTACTCAAAAATACTCTTCTTCTGTCTCGTGTATCACCAGTCTGCCTAATCTATCATTTTCTCCCTGAAAGCTCAAACTAGTTCAACCATGCACAATGATTCCATTTCATCTGATCTGATGCTTTGCACTTCACTTTCTGGGAGCATTGGTTCCCGGGACGAGTTGGGGCTTGGACAGTCCAGAAGGCCCAGCTTCATCTCCAGTATTGACTAGGGATTGCCCAAATAATTGACTCAGTTCGTAGAAGGATAGTATTCAAAGTCACTCTCACTTTCTTCTGATATGGACTGACAGTCATGCTCAACTGGGACTTGTGCAGGAACACTTTAACTCTGCTTCTGTAGGCAGACTCTTGGTCTTTTCTTAGCAGCAGCTCTAGTCACTGGTCCAGAGGGGCATCTTCTGGGGCTCAGACTCAATCAGGATTTGTCCAATGGGCAGTAAATGATTTCTATGCATTGTTTTTACATCTTTGAAATTATTCTCAGGCCTTACTTTGTACACTGGCAGATCATCTAGTTTGCCCACTACAATGTGAGGGAGATGGTGCCATCTGTCAGCAATCTTGTGCTTGCCATGCAGTCCCAGATTTCTTAGCAATACCTGATCTCCCTCCTGGAGTTCCTGTGCTTTCACCTTTTATCATACCTTTCTTTGTTGGCCAGATTTCTTTGGCAGCCATGGTTTGAGCCAGTTGGTACGCATGAGTTAGCTGGGCCTTTAACTTTGCACATACTGTAAATAGTTGTCAGCTTGAACCCCATCAGGAGAGACCCCAAAACACACATCTACTGGTAGTCGAGCTTCTCTTCCAAACATCAGGCGGTGGGGAGAATCCAGTGGCATCACTTTGGTGCAGTTATAAGCATGTACCAGGGTGCTAATTTGTTGGCTCCATCTAGGCTTGTCCTTTGGGTGCAGGGTGCCTAGCATATCTAGCAAAGTGCGTTGAAACGCTCAGGCTGTGGGTCCCCTGGGGTGGTAAGGAGTGGTTCTGACTTCGACTTCCCACAGAGAAAGCATCTCTTTGATCAGACGACTCTCAAAGTCTCTCCTGATCAGAATGGATTCTTTGTGAGCCCTCACAGTGAACAAAAAGTTTTCTACAAGTACTTTGGCTACAGTGGATGTCTTTCTGGTCTTTGGTGGGGAAAGCTTGGGCATATCTCGTGAAATGGTCAGTGACCACCAGCACATTACTGATATTTCTTTGATCTGACTCCAAACTTAGAAAATCAATACAGACCAACTCCATGGGTGCACTGGTGGTGATGTTAACAAGGGGGGCAGCCCTCTGGGGCAAAAGCTTTCTCTATAAGCAGCGACTCATAAGTTCGAATGTGTTGCTCCACATCAGCCCCCATCTTAGGCCAATAGAATCTGGATCTCACCAAGTCAAGTGTTCTGTCTATACCAAGGTGCCCCATGTGGTTGTGCAAGGACCTCAGTACTGAGTCTCGAAAGGCAGGGCAGCACTAGTTGTTGTTTGTCTACTTGTCCCCTCTGTCTACTGTTTCTCTGTAATAACAGTTTATTGTCAGTTTCAACTTGGACCTTCTTTGTATAACAGTGCAGTTCTCAAATCAGTGGGCGTAATTTGGACACATCTTTTCCTGCATAGAGGGCTTCTAAAGCTGCTTTGATCATGGGATGCGGGATTGAGCCCGCCGAATACTGTCATTGTCCAGCTGAGGCAGTGCACCAATGTCTATTGCAGAAAAGTGGCACAAGCAGCAGGTATGCAATTTCAGAGGCTCCTAGCAATCCACCATGCAGTCCACTGCGTCTGCGGGACATTTGTTCTCCCATCAAACTTCGGCAGAGTGCCCAATGTCAGGTTCTGCTAATCGACCCAATCATTCTGGGGAACAGGCCTCCGAGAGAGAGCATCAGCATCTATGTGGTTCAGACCTGCTCGGTATTCTAGAGCATAGTCATATGTAGATAATGCAGAAAGCCACCTATGGCCAGTGGCATCCAACTTAGCTGAGGTCTGCACATAGGTCAAAGGATTATTGTCAGTTTTACTAGTATTTTAGCCCCATACAAGTACTCATGGAATTGGTCAACAATAGCCCACTTCAAAGCTAGGAACTCTAACTTATGTACAGGATAGTTCTTTTCGGATGGGGTCAGGCTTCTACTGGCAAAGGCCACTGGTCTCAGGCCATTCTCGTGCTCTTGGTACAACACAGCCCCCAACCCTTGCAAGCTAGCATCAGTGTGCAGACGGAGGTTTTCTTGGATCGCATAGGCCAGCACTGGAGCATGGGTAAGTTGATATATGATCTCATGAAAAGCAGTCTCATTAATCAGAGTCCAGCGGCCCCAAATACTTCACTCGGATGAAAATACACTCTTTTCAGTCTTGAGGACGCTGACTTTTGGTATTTTTTGTGGGTTGGGGATACCCTTGAGTAAGGTTAAAGAGGCGGATCACTCTTGAATAGTCCTTGATGAAGCGCCGATAATAACCACAGAACCAGGAATCTCTGCAGTTCTTTTAGATTTTGGGCTGTGGCCAGGTGGTCAAGGCCTCAACTTTACTTGGGTCGGTCTCTATTCCTCGGTGGATACTATGTGTCCCACATACTTTACTGATGTTTGAAAGAATTGACACTTATCAATGGACAGTTTAAGGCCAAAGTCCTCCAGTCGGTCCAATACCTTAAATAATCTGCTCTCATGTTCCTCCAGTGAGCTGCCAAACACAATAACATCATCTAGGTATACCAGGCACCTAGTAAGTTCATGTCCCCACTGCACGCTTCCATCAATCGCTGAAAGTGGCTGGGGCACCTGAAATCCCTTGAGGCATCCTCATGAATTCATAGAAGCTAAGCCGGACAGATAAAGGCCGCTTCTCACGGTCCTCTGGGGCCATCGGATCTGGTAGTACCCACTCAGGAGATCCAGCACAGAGAACCACTTGCTCCCGCTTAGGAATCCAAAGCATCCTGAATGCGGGCATTGTGTACTGATCAGGATAGTCCGCCGGTTTAAGATGCGATAATCCACACACATCCTTACTGTTCCATTCTTTTCCTCACTACCACAATGGGGGAAGCATAAGGGCTCTGGATTCTTGTATTACACCAGCAGCTAACATCTCTTGCAGATGCCCTCACATCATCTATGTCAGCAGGTGCCAGGCGTCGAGACCTCTCACGAAATGGTCTTTCGTCATGCAGCCGGATATTGTGCTCAGCTCCTTGCACGCATCCTACATCCCATTCCTTTAAAGAAAACACCTGGTCTCTCTGGGCAAGCTTTCACTGATCCTCACTTTCCATTCAGCTGGCAGCGGGAGTCACCAAATCAAACAAGTCTGTATGCTACTCTGTCATTCTTCCTTGAACTCTTGCTGCTGGGTAGCACTGCAGTGTCTGCACAATGCACATTAGCCAGGATGCAACCTCTGTTTACTCGAATGTCTCTTTCAGACACATTATGAACTTGGACCATTACCCTTCTGGCATAAGCATGGGCTCTAGCGGCAAAATACTAGGCTTGACCAGCAGTCCTCTGGCAATTTTCCATCGCTTGCATCCAACATTAATATTTTATTCTTAACATCCTTTCTGATACGGACCTCTCCTGTAAGGTACACTGGGCATTTGGCGCCAGGATCAGAGACTCAGGATCCTTCTTCCATACAATTCCGACCGGTTCTCTGGTTCTGTTTTTTCAGCATCTCTCTGTGCCTCATAGGCCTTCTTAATTAAAGCGCGAACTCTTAAAGCTCTACAGTCTTTGACCTGTTTTCATAACACAACTGTGCCAGCCTTCCAACATATGAGCATTTGTTCCAATCAACAAAGGGACACCATCATACAGTCCAGTGGGGGGACACACTAAGGCTAGGTCTCTACTTGTTCAGCCACTCCAGCCACGGAGGTGGGGAAAGACAGCCAAATTGGATATACCCGAATAGGGTAGGCCTCTCACTTAACCCCATACATGCAGTCCTTCTAATGGTTGTAAGGGTACGTCTGACAAATGCTTCTGATACCAATCCTGGAACATAATTGTCACTTGGGAGCCACTGTCTAATACAGCTCTTGTAGACACTCCATTCACCTTTACAGTGGTCTCCATGGAGGGACCCACTATTCTGGACCAGTCTGGAGAGGCGGTAGGGCCTAGGCAACTGACCTTGCCACAAAAGGACGTGAATTAGCATTTTGGTGCCCTCACTGGACTCATGTCGGCACCTCTTAACCACTGATTTCTTCTCCAGCTCTCCTTGTAGCCTATATGCAACTTTTGTCAGTGTCTTTTGGGACTGGCATTCCTTTTCATGCCCATCTTTCCCACAATTATAGCAAAACATACTTTCTGAGTTTGAGTTGGCCAAGCGCACACTGGGGAGCCAGGGCGGGGGTATTACTTAACTGGAAACCTTTGTGCCATCTCTGTCTGCGTCGATAAGCATTTGGAGACATCTCAGTTTCTCTACTCTATGGTCAAGGAATTGAGTTTGGAGCTGTTATCAGCAGGAGATACATGGTGGTACCCCACCCCATAGCAGATGCAGTCGGATATAGGTCAGGGCCTGGACTTGCAGGCGTGGCTTTCATAAAGGGACTGTTTTGAATTCTCGGATCTCTCTCAACAGTTCGCCCCCATTGTGGCATATCTTTTCCTTGTCAGAGCACTCATTGACTGTCAACCTCTGCCCCTGAACTTCACTGATGGGTCACTCCTCAGTCACTCGGGTCGTAGCTACAGCCAGCTGTAGGTACCTTGGCGGCCTCGCTTTTTCTCAACTCCTGAATTTCTCTCATTAACTCATCATAGGAGGGTGGGGATTCCAGTCGATTTGTTAGCTGAATCGAAGCAACAGCAGTTTGAGAAGGGGGCAGACTTAAGGATTCTGTCCAGTCTGGTTCGTCCAGTTCAATCGCTGGCAAACTACCCTTTCTGAGGCATTCTTGCAATAATTTTTCCAGCCGAGATACATACGGGACAACAACTCCCTTGGTACTGTTGTGCATTTCTTACTCTCCACCATAGGTCCTCATCAGAATCTGGCTCCCATACACATTCTCCAAGGCCTCAAGATAGGCCTGTAGTCGCTTCAGGGTTACTGGCCCCATTGCACGGATGGTAGCCAGGGCAGGACCCTGAGGCTCTCACTAACCCTCTTTCTCGCCCGAGGCATTGCCATTCTAGCACTTGGGGCAACATAGTTCATCCAGGTCTCCCAGTCATCCTCCCTTGGGGGGTGGGAGGTGCCGAGAAGATCCTCAACCTTCGGTAAGAGTCGTGACTAATGCAGGTGCAGAAATAGGAGTCTGCATTGGTTCAGCCACCATTACGGGCACTGGAGCAGGAGAGGGGTGTTGGGGAGGAACACCCCAGGTGGCAAGAATAGTTTCTTCAAGTCCTCCACAGTTTTCCTCTCCCAGCAACCATTCAGCAAATTCTCCTCAAAAGTTTCAGATAGTGGTGGGGGCTGATTCCCCCAGGTCTTTACTGTCCTTAGTTATCATCTCCAAGCAGTGAGGGCTCCTCTGGGGTAATGGTCTGTGGCACTTTGGAGCTATCTATGGGATCCCTAAACTCTACTAGCCAGGAAAGTGTGGGTGAGCAGATTAGCATGCCGACCCACCACCACACAGGGTTTTGTAAACCTTCCACCTTGGAAAGTACTCCCTGCACAGTGTCCGTATTGATACCCAGGGGATGTCCAGGATAAGCATAGCATTTTGGGGTCGATCTCCTCCCAGTACACCACTCCACCAGCGGTGCACAGCCACTTCTGTCGGGTACCCATTTTTTTCTTAACAGTGGTTGAGAATATGGCCACTAGAGGACACACAATCCCAGCGGTGAGCCTCCAAGACGTAACCCCTAGATGGCGCTATCCAGGCTACTACCCCTGCTCTGATTTGCCACTAACAGGTTGAGGGGCCTGGATCCAATGGCGGTGCCCCACCCAGAGGTCAGGTTTGCAATAGTTAAACTAATCTGGTCACAGCCTCTGGGACACTGCAACCCCTTTCTTCCCACTAGTGGCCCACACAATATATCAGAATTACCTTCACAGTATACACTTACCCCCAGGTCTGGTTCCGCACTGGGACCTCCTGTGAAATGAGATACAGTGCAACAATCACAGTACAGTACTTTAACATAGACAAATACCTCAGGCAGTATAACTTTGCTGAAACGAGCAGCTCTGATTTATTTAGGGGATATAATGGACAGGGGAAACAGGTTAATTAGCTTATCACCTAATAATCTACTTTGGCTCTGTGCACAGGCCTATCCCTATCAGTTACTGTCCCTGGGTACCCAAGCCTTAGTGGCTAGTCCAACCGTGGCAGCTGGTAGGTCCTTTCACACAGAGAAAAGGAGAATTAAACAGTCAGCATACAGTAATTCCATTTGATTACGTGGCAATTCAACAGGGAGCGACCTGAATTAGTCACACGACCCAAATATAGGGTCCTTCAATGTCAGCAGGGCTCACTTGAGGTGCACAAACCTCTTCACACATCCATATAAAAGAAAGCACTATACCAGGCAGGCTGCATCTGTATCGATCGCAATTACTGCACAATACCGGGAGAACACACAGCAGATTCAGTTCCTGACAGACCGAGTGTAATTTCAGCAATTCCTCCAGTCTTCTGCGGGTGAGCCTGGTTTCTACTCTTCGAGATCCTTTGATTCTTTCACAGGACGGATTCAGTCCTAACAAGCTGCAGACCGAACTCTGGGCCTTACACACGTTTTTTGACTAAAACTGCACACTGAAAAGCACAGGGCTCCTTCCTCTTCACTGCCAAAGCTCAACTGACACCCAACTGAAAACCGGCACTTCCTTTGAGTTCCTCCCAGTTCTTGACTGGATTGGCTGTCACTCACAATAGACTGCTGCTGTTGGTCCAAAAAGGCACTGAAGTCTAAACTACATCTCCCAGAGTCACTGCCCATACAATCCTCTTGTGGCTGGCTCAGATTATGAGTCCAAGTTCTGATTCGTCCAAGGCACCATTTTAGAGCTAGCTACTCCACACTGATTGGTCCAGTTCAGCAGTTCAAAACTAGAATGGGGAACTCTAGACACAGTTCTGACTGCAAAGAAAGCAGGTTAGACAAACTGTAATTTCATTATTACTCTAAATAATTTTGGCAAACAGTTACATCTTTCAGATAGGTTCCCTTTGCACCCTAGTGACTGCAAAAATGAAGTAAATTGGCAGCAGTTCAGTGATACTCAAACAGAGAAGCACACAGTCCCCCATACAACTAATTATGTCTGCAAGCAGACAGCTCTAAAGAGACAGTACCAGAGGCTCTAAAACACTCACTGATAAATGGCTTAAACGCCAAACACCATTCAGGCTTGGAGCATTCAAGCAAGCTCCTGGAAGTCTTTTGGGAACCCCCATTTGCAGGGGGGTTACACACAGCTGTCCAGACAGAGCTCCATTGAGGTCGCTCACTCCCCCTGTGTCATTCACTCATTCTGTTTCTCCTGGCGCTGCAGCCTGCCCTTTTGTACTGGGCTCCTGGCACTGTTGGCACCTTTTTCTGCCCACAAAGAAATCTGCAGCAGTCCCAACAATGCTCTATTGAGCTCGCTCACTCCCCTTCTCTCACTTGCTCATTCCGTTTCTGCCGGCGATGCAGGCTGCCCTTTTCTATTGGGCTCTTGCCTGCATTGCCACCATTTGCAGCAGTTACTGTACAATACAGCTCCATTGAGCTCGCTCACTCCCTCTCTCTCACTCGCTCATTCTGGTTTTCCTGCCACTGCAGGCTGCCATTTTGTACTGGGCCCCTGCATGCATTACTGCCTTTTTCTGTCCACAAACAAATCTGCAACAGTCCCAACAAAGCTCCGTTGAGCTCATTCACTCCCCCCTCCCTCACTCGCTCATTCTGTGTCTCCTGCCGCTGCAGGCTGCCCTTTTGTACTGGGCTTCTGCCTGCATTGGTAGCTTATTTTGGCCAGAAAGAAATCTGAAGCAGTCCGGCACAGCTCCATTGAGCTAGCTCACTCCCCCTTTCTAACTCACTCATTCCATTTCTGCCCATGCTGCAAGCTGGCATTTTGTACTGGGCTCCTGCCTGCGTTGCTGCATTTTCTGCCCACAAAGAAATCCACAGCAGTCACAATAGAGCTCCCCTGAGCTCGCTCACTACCGCTCTGTCACGCACTTGTTCTGTTTCTCTTGGTGCTGCAGGCTGCGCTTGTGTACAGGGATTCTGGCTGCATTGGCACCTTTGTCTGTCCACAAAAAAATCTGCAGCTATACCAACAAAGCTCAGTTGAGGTTGCTTAGTCTCCCTCTGTCACGCGCTCATTCTGTTTGTCCTGGCGCTGCAAGCAGCCCTTTGGTATGGGACTCCTGCCTGCATTGGCGCCTTTTTCTGCCAACAAAGAAATCTGCAGCAGTCCTGGTTGAGCTCTGTTGAGCTTGCTCAGTCCCCCTGTCTCACTCACTCATACTGTTTCTCCCACCACTGCAGGCTGGCCTTTTCTACTGGGCCCCTGCCTGCATTGATGTCTTTTTCTGCCCACAAAGAAATCTGCAGCAGTCCTGACAGCGCTCCGGTGAGTTTGCTCACTCCCCCCTCTCCCTCACTCACTCTCTCGTTCAGTTTCTCCCAGTGCTGTAGGCTACCCTTTTGTACTGGCCTCTGGCTTTGGGGCCTTTTTCTGCCCACAAACAAATCCTGAGCAGTCCTGACAGAGCTCAGTTGAGCTCGGTTATTCCCCCCTCTCACTCATTCCATCTTAATCTGTCCCAAACACTGATGTCGTACAGCGACTGTACTATTCTCCGACAGGAGTGCAAAAACATATTTTAGCCAGGATGTGAAAAATGACAGCTGTACTGTTCATAACAAGGTGTGAAAGAATGCCACTGTTGAAAATGTGGCATGAAAAAATTACAAATTTGCGGAGTTACAAGGGTGCGTGGAAACATTTCAATGCACGCTTGTAACACAGTCATGTTATGGTGTTTTGTCACCAAATTTTCAGATTTTAGGACCCCTGCTCATGAACAGTGCCACTGTCATTTTCTTAATCTGTCCCAAATACTGATTTCCCACAGTGACCGCGTTATTCTGTGCTGAAACTGTGAAACCACATATCAGTCAGGATGTGAAAAATGACAGCTTTACTGCTCATAAGGAGGTGTGAAAAAATGCCATTGTTGAAAATGTGGCATGACAATATTACAAATCTGTAAAGTTACAAGGGTGTGTGGAAAGTGTGCAATGCACACTTGTAACACACTCATTTAATGGGCTATCATCACCAAATTTTCAACATAGGTATTGTAGGACCTCTGCTCATGAACAGTATCAGTGTCATTTTATTAATCTGTCCTGGACAGTGATTTCCCACAGCAACCGCTCTATTCTATGCCGGAACTGCAAAAACACATTTCAGCCAGGATGGGAAAAATGACAGCTGCACTGTTCATATGTAGGTGTGGGAAAACAGCAATGTTGAAAATCTAGAGTGAAAATATTATAAATTTGCAAAGTTATGAGCGTGCGTGCAAATTGCGCAATGCACGCTCGTAACACTGTCATTTTATGGAGTATCATTACCAAATTTTCAACATAGGCATTTCAGGACCTCTACTCATGAAGAGTGTCACTGTCATTTTCTTAATCTGTCCCGAACACTGATTTCCAACAGCAACCACGCTATTCTGTGCCAGAACTGTGAAAACACATTTCCACCAGGATGTGAACAATGACAGCTATACTGTTCACAAGGAGGTGTGACAAAATACCAATGTTGAAAATCTGGCATGAAAATATTGCAAATTCACGAAGTTACGAGCGTGGGTAGCAACTGTGCGGCACACGCTCGTAAAACAGTCATTTTTTGGATTTTTTCCACCAAATTTGCAACATAGGCTTTTTGAGAGCCCACCTCATGAACACTGGCACTGTCATTTCGTTAATCGGCCCTGAAAGGTGATTCCACGCAGTGACCTCAAAATCACCTTTCAGTGCTGATTAACACCATGAAAGTTCAAGAATTCATGAGAAGGGGTCACAAAAACCCCATGTTGAAAATTTGGTGAAAAAATTCCCAAAAATGCCTGAGATATGTACTAAAGTTGGAAAACCCTATTTATTACATTATACAGCTTACCGGCATTTCCTCAGTTTGCGGTTGGCTTTGAAGGGTGCAGAAGTGTTCCCGGTCCACCGAAGATCGCCATGCTGAGCTCCGGAGGTAAGTGTGGGGTGAGGGAGGTGTGGGGATGCAGGGTGCGCAGTGGGTGGTTGCGGGTTGCAGGTCGAGGAGCCGGGAGACCACATGGGACTGTTTCCTTTTTTACAGGTGTAAAAAAAAAAAAAAAGACTTTGCTAGACCGTTTTTTATTTACAGGGGCATGTGACACGCTGAGGTGGGCTCCCAGCATGCCACCAGAGTCTTGCTTTGGGGGGCATCTGTAGCCGATGGGGAATTGGGCAACCCCTGTCGGCAAACAACAAAAGGGAATTTTCTGCCAACAGGGATTGGGCACCCCATCAGCAAACAGCAAAAGGGGAAGGATTCCTTTCTGCTGATGGGGACTGGGCACTCCGTTGGCAAACAACAAAAGGGGGGGATTCCTTTCTGCCGACGGGGATTGGGCACCCTGTCGGCAGACACTGAAACGGGGGAGGGACATTGTGCCGTCGGGGGGGTGGGCTCCCCATCGGCAGATAAACATGTTGGGAGGTAATATTGTTTGTGAACACATCGACAACCCACTGCCATGTTCACAAACAATATCAGGCTTGCTAGAGCCGGCCCTGCAATGACAGGTTGCTCCCTCATTGCAGCGCATGACTTACGCTGCAATGACGAGGAGGCCCCTGATTGCAGCGGCTAAATTGTCACAAGTTGGTGCAAACATTCCAAACTTGTGTCACCAGCATCCTGCCATGGCATTGGGAGAAGTGGGACAAGCCTTTGCAGGCTGTGGGGGCATTGGCCACAACACTGCCGAGCCTCCACAGCCTGCTTCTCAGCAAGCTGTCCTAATACGTTTCTTGCACTGCACGCAATCAACATAAAAAGTACTTGAAAGGTGTTAGTCACATTTGCCAAATCTGGGAAAATTGTGACTGAGAAAAAATAAACACTGAAAATGTCAAGTCCCAACTCCTTAGGATCTCTGAGTTGTAAACAGGGCAAAAAATGAGTTTTAGTGTAAGTTATCGACTGCATCTTGGACAGGAAGTCTGACTGGCACACATGGTGGGGGTCTGGGTCACTGACACTGTGGTCTATCTAGCATCGATGAGGGGCATTGGACACACTGTAATAGAACATCACATAGTAGACCACTGTATTGCAGTTGTCTGACCCAAGCATTACACTTTACTACTGTACTGTAAATGAAGGATGGGCAGAATAGGTTTTAAACAATCATTTGTCAATGCTGAATGTTGCTTGCTTCTATGTACTGTTTAGGTATTTGGAAGTCATTGGAGTGTAACTATTGAAAATTTGCGAACTTATGAGCGTGCGTAGGAACTGCGCAACGCACGCTCGTAAAACAGTCATTTTTAGGATTTTTTTCACCAAATTTTCAACATAGCCATTTTAAGACCTCTGGTCATGAACAGTGTCACTGTGATTTTGTTAATGTGTCCCTATGGTGAGTTTGCACACCAACTGCGCCATTGTGCTACATGGGGAAACACGTTTTGGGCAGGATGAAAATGACAGCTGTACTGCTCATAAGGAGGTGTGGAAATGGCAATGTTGAAAATCAGGAGGGAAATATTGAAATTAAGAAAACCCACGAAAGCGCAGGCGTGGAACCGCTGTGCAAATACACACTCGTAAAACAGTCATTTTAAGAATTCTTTCACCAAATTTTCAAAATTGCCATTTTAAGACCTCTGCTCATGAACAGTGTCACTGTGATTTTCTTAATTGTCCTGTACATTGATTTCAAGATACTGACTGCGCCATTCTGCGCTACATGGGTAGAAACACATTTTGTGTGAGATGTGAAAATGACAGCTGTACTACTCATAAGAAGGTGTGGTAAAATGGCAATGTTGAAAATATGGAGTGAAAATATTGAAATTTCGAAGACTTACAAACCTGCGTGGGAACTGCATAGCATACGCTTCGTGAAAACAATTTTTGAATTTTGGCACCAATTTTCAATGTAGGTTTAGGCCCCTTCTCATGAATGATGTCACTGTCATGGTGGTATTCAGGCCCAAAGGGTGATTTCACAGTCACTCGCAGTCACTGCGCGAAATCACCCTTCGGGCCTGAATAACGCCATGACAGTGAGATCATTCATGAGAAGGGGTCCCAAAACCCATGTTGAAAATTTGGTGCAAAAATTCCAAAACATGGCTGAGATATGCAATAAAGTTGAAACCCCTATCTAGCCCATTATACAGCTTACCGGCATTTCCTCAGTTTGCGGTCGGCTTTGAAGAGTGCAGACGTGTTCCCGGTCAACCGAAGATCGTCGCCGAGTCCGGAGGTAAGTATGGGGTGAGGGTGGGGAAGGCTAGGTGCGATGGGTAGGTGAGGGTTGTGGGGGTCGGAGACGCCTTTGAGACCGCTTTTGTCTTACAGGTAAAAAAAACAAAAAGACGTGCTGGGATCTTGCCACGCTGGGGTGGGCCCCAGCATGGCACAAGGACTTGGGGCGTTCAGCCAACGGGATTGGGCACCCCTGCCAGCAAAGATTGATTGCCACGCTGGGGTGGGCTCCCAACGTGGCACCAACTACTGGGTGGGGGAGACGATGCAGCTCAGCCGATGGGGATTGGGCACTTTCGGCCGGCTATACAGTGCATGCGGTGCGCACACCTGTGGGGTGGGGCTGCACGTGAGCAGCTTCTTATCGCTGCTCACTCAAGCATAGCTCCCTTTCAATCAGAGACATTGCATTTGAGCCGGTCACAGACAGCTCCAAAATGCATTGGCTTCAGGCCGCACCTGCCAGGACACTGCCTGAATTGGAGGAGGAGGAGGTGACACACCCCCGAAATCTCCGATGATGGCACTATGTTTCTTGCACATGCGTGCAAGCAACATAAAAAATGAAGCCCCTGATCTTGGCTTGTTCCCCAATTCCTACCCTACAGACTAGCATACATTTTGGTTTGCCATCCTCTTGGTGTGGTGTGCTTCTGTGCTTCACCCCTCTCCAACAGCTAGATGTAGGTGAAATTAAAATTCCAGATGTAAACAGTTACGGAATTACATTTTCCACATTTTTGAAAAAAATCAAAGTTAATATTACAGGTGTTTTTGGTCTTAATTTGCTTCCCAAGTTGTGGATCTTATGCGTTTTTCTAAATGAAATCTACAACTTTGGAAGAGTACTGTAGATGAACTTTGCAAATTCTTTTTCTGCATTTTGCGAAACATTGATGAAAACATTTGCAAGTTTGCTCAGCCCTTACCCAAAGTAGCCTCTGCTTAATCCACACTCCATGATCTAGTGCGGAAGCAGGGGCTTCTGGGGATTCCACTGGGTTGCTGGAATTCTGTGGGCAAGTATTATGCTACCACTTTCTCCCTTGATGGTTTACTCCTTGTATGTCCCCACCCACCTTCCTCTACATGCAGCCGTCTGTACTGCTCCTAACTGTGAGGAAGGGGGTGCAGGACACACGTAATGTTCAGTGCAGCTGAAATGGTGAGACAGACACCTGACCCCTCACCAGTAGCAGACCCAGGTTTGAGGGTCAGGGGTGCAAAACAGCCAACCAGCTGCACCAAGATGGCAGCAAGTGAGTGCTAATTTGAATATGTGATGTGGTCTGCTACGTAATTGGTATTTTTTCACTATCATGGGTGATAAAGAAAACAAATCATACCTTTCAGGAAACTTGGCAGAACTGTATTTCACATACTCAAAATCTGATGATGATCCCACTAGTGCCAGCACACAAAATGTGAATTAAGAGGGTGTGGGTAGGATTTTAAAATTTTATGTCCATTTGGCCTCGCGAGAAGTAATTCTATCTTCTCCGTCTCTCTCTCCCCTAGTGTACAAATTGAGTTCTGAGTTCAGTAAAACATGTGTGTTCGTATGGTGGGAAATGTTTGAGTAGCAAGTCTGAAGACAGAGACTTAACCCAGACAGAGCCTCTTTATGTCAAACTAAAGTCAGTCATGCTTGTCTGCAAGTCAGAGATCACACCATTCTACGTGTACAGGACACATGCACTTACGGCCACCATACCTGTCTTCTATTGTCTTTTCACACACAGATATGGGCAGTGTGCTTTGTCACAGGCCATATAGTGGAAAAATGTGGTACTGCTCAGGTTTACAGCTTAGATCATCTAAGAGGGGTGATATCAGAAAACGTCGCAGAGTCTTTCCAGAAAGCCAACTGTTTCACAACCAGGGGCCAACCAAGACTCCTCTGGCTTGCTAGTAGAAATGTGGCTTACAGTGTGAACTTAGATCTCACATCAGGTAGCGCAACTGGGTCACAGAAATTAAACTTTTTTATAAAATAATTGATCTGTTCAAAATGCAAAGTAGAAACCTTCCTGAGGGAGGGACAAATAGTCAATCAGTAAAGGTTTGCAAATAAGTAGACTTAGGTGTAGAGGTCCAAAAAGAAAAACCTTGTACAACCTGTTGTGTCCTTCTAAAAAGCATTGCTCATTAGAATTGAGAAATGTCCCCTGTCCTGAAATTGAATAGTGCTCTATTCCTTGCAGCTAAGGAGTTACTCATAAAATGTTACCTCAGGCAGAAGTTGCACTGAATCTGCAAGTCATATTTTCCAGTGGAAACTCTTTCTGAAAGCTAGCCAGATGGTGTAGTAACAGCACTGCTGGTTGTGGCGTCAATGACCTAGGTATGGGAATGAGCCCAAGCAGCCCTGGGGCCAGCGGAGAGGAGGATGCGACATCCCACACAACCCTCTCCTCCTCTACTGGTAAGGGTGTGATGTATCTTCCATCCCTCTGCAATACCACCACCTGGGTAACCACAGGCGGAGGTGCAATTGGGAAATCAACACACTTTGGTGGAAAGAAAGCATGGATATTAGCAGGTCATGCATGATATCACCGGGTCTGATGACATCTCAGCATGCATGCTTATGGGAGAAGTGTAAGCAGGAGAAAATCTGCGGACAGGAGGCAGATGGAATCCCATCATGTGACCCTTGACCATCACAGGTCCTCGTTCCAGCCCTGCTATAAGGTCTGGCTCCCAAGGATTCCACAATAGCTGGCCAGGTAGCAGGGAATCCCCTGCCATGGGACAGTAAGGGGGCCCTACCCAAGGGGAAGGCTGGGATACCAGGGTTGTGGAGAAGAGAGGCAAGCAGGGGTAGGGGACATGAGGGGGACATCATAGTCTGGTAGTTTGTGAATGGTAATGGTGGCACATGGTCTAACTAGTTGGAAAAGAGAAGGAAAAAGTATTTTAGAAAAAAAGAAGTTGTTTCTGAAATTCTGGTTCCTATTCAGTTATTGCTCAGTCTTTATTGACCTTTAAGTCAACTCAGTGTGTGTTTCTGATTTATGTACTGTTGGTAAGTGCTACCACTAACTGTGAGACTTATAGTAATTATGTTCCTCGACCACAGAGTTCTAGTAGAAAACAGATGCATTGTGCAACAATGCAAGAGTTTAGCAATCACATTAATGACATCATGCAGTTCTAAAATAATCTTAAACAAGCATTTGTCAATGCCAGATGTTCACCATTGGTGTAGAAGCTGTTAGGTAGTAGAAGTGTAGTGGTGCACTGTGTGGGTTATTTTTTATTATTTACTTATTTTAATTTTGGTAACCGGGTAGGCCCACTGGAACCATCACAGTCCCTTTTTCAGGAGCGAACCGGGATTAATTACAGGTAAAGTTACATGTACATTTTACAGTATAGAAGAAAAGGAAACTCGGTCACATAGCAACAGACAATATTCAGTACATTAGTTAATACAATCAATGCAGTTGCTGGTTCTGACAGTAAGGTACACCGTTTTGGAAGATAAATAGATCCAAAACACAGAGAGACTTCAGTTCACAATAAATACATAGACCAGGTTCCTAAATTGCAAACTGAGTTAGTCATGGCAAATACCAAAGTTAGGAGCTTGCATTTGGAAATTTGAATGCAGGCTCATAACTTTGTTATGATTTAATATTTTTGTCCCATATTGGCAACAGTGCCTTATTATGACCCCACCTTATGAAGAAGTGTAGAGAAAATCTCAACTCCTGTCTGAAAGGTGATTTCATGGAAGGAACTGCAAAATCACCTTTTGGAATAAAAAAACACATTTTGGGCAGGATTTGAAGAATCACAGCTATCCCATTCATGAGATGCTGTACAGAAATGGCTATGTTGACAATTTGGGGTAAAAATATGGAAAATTAACAAAGTTACGAGCCTACATTCACAAAATTCAACTGCTCCAGACAATGGCGCAAGTGGAGGTGCAGTACAACTGAGATGTGCCTGGCCCCAGAGAGGGGAATATTCAAAGGTGATGTGCCATGGCGCATCACCTTTGAATATAGCACAGAAGGTGCATGGCACATATACAGTGCACTGGTGCAGTCCCCAGAAAGGGAGTTCTGGGAATGCTCCAGCACAACTGTAGTCGTGCTGGGTGCATTTCTCGAGATATTTAGACTTGGGCATACAAATTGAGCCAAATTGAGCCATAAATGCAAGGCACAAATGGGGCCATTTGCATGTCATTATGGCCCCATTTGCATGAGTTGAGCAAGGCAGCCCAGCAAAATGCACCTGGCACCCTGCACTGCATGTGGTATGGACAGAGGGGGTCCTGGGGCACCCCCCGCCGTGTAACCCCGATCGTCAGTAAAGTGATAGAGCATCCATCCCTGTAGTCCAATGGCATCCCCCTCCCTCCTTTTAGCCCAGTCATGGTAATAATGCATACATTCCAGCCCTTGTAGTCTAGTGGTACCCCCCTCCCTCCTGTTAGCCCAATCGTGGGTAAAATTATGTAAATATAATCCCTGGTAGTCCAGTGGTACCCCCCTCCCTGCCCATAGCTGTGATTGCTGGAAAAATACTGAAATACAATCCCTGGTAGTCTAGTGGCCCCCCCACCCCACCTGGAACCCCGATCATGGGTAAGACCTACAGCTTGTAATCCCTGGTGGTCCAGTGGCATCCCCACCCATCCCACCCACACAGGACCCCTGCCCACCCAGCTCCCCGGTCATCAGCGGGTGGCTGCAACCCCTCGAATATCACCCGGCCACCAGCTTGAATTACAGCTACAGTATGGTCTGTAAGCCCATTGGTCCACAGTGTGGACCAGTGGGCTTGCAGGGCATACTGTATGGGACAGACACAAATCTGTGAATGAGGTCCATTCACAGATTTGTGACTGTCCCATATAGTATGGCTATGCTGTAAGTCTGGGGTAAAAATATTGAAAACTACTAAAGTAACGAGCCTGCATTTGCAGAATTCAACATAGGCTCATACCTTTGTTGTTTTTTATTATTTTCACACCAAATTTTCAACATAGTCTTCTTATGGCCTTACCTCATGAACAAGGGCAGAGAACATTTTCAACTCCTATCTGAAAGGTGATTTTTTCACAGGGAGTGCAAAATCACCTACCTTTCAGGATAGCTATACCTAATGACACTGCAATTGTTTATTAGGTGGGGTTCCAAAGAAGTTATGTTGAAAATGTGGGCCAAATATATGTAAAACTGACCAAGGTATGGCACTAAGTTCAAAACCCCATTGAAATACACTTAACCGCATATCTGTTTCTTCAGTTCATGGTCCAACTTTGAAGAGTGAAGACATGACTGTGGTCCTCAGAGGATTATGACACTGGACTCTGATGGGTAAGTAAGGGCTTTGGGGGTGTGTGGGGTGATGGGTGGTGAGTGTGGGAGGGTTGGATGGGGGGACATTAATGGCAGCAACAGAGATTGATTGACCTTTTTTGTTTTACAGGTTTTTTTGGAAAATAAAAAAACTACAAGGGAGGGTTTTCTTTATTTCTTCTCTTGACACTGGGGGATTGGGCATCTCCAGTGTCACTGCTATGTCTGAGGGGGTGGGGTGGTGGGTGCTGAGAGGGAGGGTCTGGTAGGTGGGAGGAAAAAACTGACATGACTGGGCATGCACTGTAGCAGACCTCGGGGTTACAAAAGAAAAGAACAAAAGGACTGACCATTCCTTTATGTCTGATGGCAACATTGAAGAATTGGGCACCCCAATGTCACTGTTATGTTTGGTGGCATGGGGGATGGGTGCTGAGAGGGAGGGTCAGGTGGACCGGAGTATACATAATAAAGGGAAAAAAACAAACCAACAAAAAAAGCAGCTGAGGAAATGTTACTGCGCATTGGAGCGCAGGGGTTCACATATGAGGTGGCGACATTGGGGGATTGGGCACCCTCAGTGTCACTGTTGTGTTTGGGGGGGTGCTGAGAGGGAGGATTGGGTGCAGGGCACAGTCACTGGGCACCAGTAACAGACATCGATAAACTGTTCTCTTTTACAGTTGGCAGACATTCCAGGCATTCCAAGGCTGACCGTGACAGATCAGCTTGGTTTGCTGTGCAGCGTGGATCAAAGGGAAGATTCGGTCGGCTCTCTTTTTTAGATATATATGAAGTTTCCACCCATCAAGCCAAAACTCTGTCATGATCAGCCTGCCTGATAATTAGTGTGGCAGGAACTTGCCCCAAAACACTGCTCTGCTTTGGATGAACAGAGTCACACCCATCAAAAAGCAGTACTGTTGCAATATGCTTGCTTGCCCATGCACACATGGTGAACATAACAAGCATTTGTCAATGCCGAATGTTTGCTTGCTGGCATTGGCAGTGGTAGTGTAGAAGTTACAGAGCTGCGTAATAGGAATGGCAGTGAAGTACTGAACTGAAGCCAACCCCACCACCACCCTGCAGAGAGTGACAGGCATTGGGGTGTGCCTTTGGGTTGTCAGGCATAACGGCTACGCCATTTCACCACACCCCACCCTGCAGACACTGACAAGTGTCATGGTGATCCTTGGGGTCTTTGGCCCTTATGCGCACCCCATTCTATTAGAAAATATGGTGAGATGGGTGCGATATAGGAGAATGGGGTGAACTTTGGGGCCAAAGAGTCCAAGGCATACCTCGATGCCTCTCACTGGCTGCAGGGTGTGGAATGGTACAAGCATTACAGGCAAGAATCCCAAGTCACACCCCTGATGCCTGTCATTCTCTACAGGGTTAGGAGTTATGGCTGGAAACCCCTAATACCTCAGGCATTCATTGGTATTTTCACTCCAAATTTTCAACATGTTTTTTTTGTGACCCCACCTCATGAACAGGGGGAATAACAGTTTGTTAGCCGAAAGCTGCTTATGCACAGCGACTACGGCATTTAGCACCACAGGTGCAAAACATTCGAACAGGATGTAAAAATGACAGCTGTACTGTTCATGGGGAGGTGTAAAATGGCAATGTTGCAAATCTGCAGTAAAAATATAAAAAAATGGTGAAGTGATCTAGCCGATAGAATCTGTGCAACTACAACTGTAATATAATTAGGTTGGGGATTTTTACAGCAGATTGTCAACTCAGGCATTTTGGTGCCTCCAATCATGAACAGTGTCACTGTGATTTTCTTTATCTGTCCCAGACAATGATTTCCCACAGTGACCACGCATCTCTGCACTGAAAGTGTGAAAACACGCTCCGGCCATGTTGTGAAAAATGACAGCTGTACTGTTCATAAGGAAGTGTGGAAAAATGCCACTAGTGAAAATCTGGACTGAAAATATTACAAAGTCATGAACTTATGAGGGTGCGTGGAAACTGCGCAATGCTCACTCGTAACACAGTCATTTTATGGACTTTTGTCACCAAATTTTCAACATAGCCATTTTAAGACCTCTGCTCATGAACAGTGTAACTCTGATTTTCTTAATCTGTACCAAACATTGCTTTCGCACACCAACAGCATCATTGTGCGCTACATGTGCGAAAACACATTTTGGGCGACATATGAAAAATGGCAGCTGTACTGTTCATAAGGAAGTGTAATAAAATGGCAATGTTGAAAATCTGGAGTGAAAATATTAAATTCGCAAACTTACGAGCATGCATAGGAACTGTGCAACGCACGCTCTTAAAACAGTCATTTTTAGGAATTTTTTCACCAAATTTTCAACATAGCCATTTTAAGACATCTGTTCATGAACAGTGTCTCTGTGATTTTCTTAATGTGTCCCATACATTGATTTCACGGACATCGACGCGCCATTGTGCGCCATATGGGCTGAAAGCAATATTTTGCCAAGATGTAAAATGACAGCTGTACTGTCATAAGGAGGTGTGGTAAAATGGCAATGTTGAAAATCTGGAGTGAAAATATTGAAAATTCGTGAACTTACGAGCGTGTGTAGGAACTGCTCAATGCACTCTCGTGAAACAGTCATTTTTAGGAATTTTTTCACCAAATTTTCAACATAGCCATTTTAAGACCTCTGCTCATGAACAGTGTCACTGTGATCTTCTTAATTTGTCCTGTACATTGATTTTGCACACTGACTGCGCCATTGTGCGCTACATGGGCGGAAACACGCTTTGGGTGAGATGTGAAAATGACAGCTGTACTGCCTCATAAGAAGGTGTGGTAAAATGGCAATGTTGAAAATCTGGAATGAAAATATTGAAAATTTGCGAACTTACAGGCGTGCGTGGGAACTGCCTAGCACGCGCTCATAAAACAGTCATTTTAGGAATTTTTTCACCAAATTTTCAACATAGCCATTTTAAGACCTCTGCTCATGAATCGTGTCACTGTGATTTTCTTAATGTTTCCCGTACATTGATTTCGCACACCGACTGCGCCATTGTGCCCTACATGGGCGGAAACACGTTTTGGGTGAGATGTGAAAAATGACAGCTGTACTGCTCATAAGAAGGTGTGGTAAAATGGCAATGTTGAAAATCTGGAGTGTAAATATGGAAAATTTGCGAACTTATGAGCGTGCATAGGAACTGCGCAATGCACGCTCGTAAAACAGTCATTTTTAGGAATTTTTCCATCAAATTTTCAAAATAGTCATTTTGAGAGCCCACCTTATGAACACTGGCAGTGTCATTTTGTTAATCATTCCAGAAAGGTGATTTTGTGCAGTGGCTGCCAAATCACCCTTCGGGCCCGAGTAACACCATGACAGTGCAAGAATTCATGAGGAGGGGTCCCAAAAACCCCATGTTGAAAATTTGGTGCAAAAATTCCTAAAAATGCCTGAGATATGCAACAAAGTTGAAAAAACCCCATCTAGCCCATTATACAGTTTACCGGCATTTCCCTAGTTCGCGGTCGGCTTTGAAGAGTGTCAGACGTTGTTCTCGTCCACCGAAGATCAAGTAAGCGAGTCTGAGGGTATGGGGGTGAGGGGGGTCTGGGGAGGCAAGCGAGTGGTGGTGCGGTTGTGGGGGGCAGGAGACTCGTGGGACCGTTTTTGCTTTTCAGAGTTTGTTTTTTAAAAGACGACACGGGGCGTTTGCCACGCTGGGGTGGGCTCCCAGCATGGCACAAGGACGGCTGGGGGGCGTGAGTCGAGGGGGATTGGGCACCCTCGCCCTTATAGCATCAGTTGCCATGCTGGGGTGGGCTCCCAGCGCGCACCCGTACTTTCTTGGGATAGGAGCCGCCGGAAATATGGGGGATTGGGTACCCCATTGGCTATACGATAACTTGCCACACTGGGATGGGCACACATCATGGCATTTGGAAGGCTTTGGGGAAAGCGTAGCAGACAGACGGGGATTGGGCACCCCTGGCTATAGAGTGTGTGGAGGGCAGCACGCAGTATGCGTGGCGTGTGTGTGTATGTAGTGTAGGGGAGCTGCGCATGAGCAGGCGATATCTTATCACTGCTCACTGAAGCGTAGCTCCCCCTTTCGACTGTATGCCACTGCATTTTGGAGCTTGTCATAGACAGCTCCAGCATGCATTGGCTTACAGGGGCCACTCCTGCCAACACACTGACTGAATTGGAAGAGGGGGTGACACACCCCCGAAAACTCGGATGATGGCACTATGTTTCTTGCACATGCGTGCAAGCAAACATAAAAATGGTTGGGAAATTTTATATATCCTGACGGTCTGAAAAGGTTCAGAATCCAGGTTCTTGCATAACAACAATCACACCTGTCCAGGAACCCTTTCAGCAACCAGGATGCAATGCAACTAGATATCCAAGCCTCCCAAAAATGTTTTTTGAAAATTGTTTCTGGCAGCCATGTTTGTAACATTGAAACTTTAACAACCCTTACTTGCCATAATTAACATTACTACATTTTTCCACATTTACATTTTAAAACTCTCCACCAATGACCTATCACACAACCAGCACATAAAGATTTCAATCTATTTACTTAATTCTTTTTATGTTAATTCTTTGGTGACCAGGTAAAGCCCAGTAGGCACAACTTCTGTTTTGAAGGGCAACCCACGAGCACTGGGGAGGTTAAATGTCTTGCTCAGAGTCACACAATATGCAGGTGGAGGTTGTTGGAATTAAACTCAGGTCTGCTGGATATACCAAGCTCATTCACAGCCTGTTACTCTAACCTCTAGGCTATACTGCCAGTGCTTTTTCGTTCTGTTAATTCTGTAACCTTCATTTGCAGGCCTCCAAACCTCATTCTTGAGGCAGCTACATACCACAGTGACTCCCCCTACTCCGCCCCCCCTTCCGCTTGATGTTTTTCACTCTGGCACTCCACTGTCTCATTCTTTTACAGTCATCCTGCTTTCTCACTCCAGCATGAACAACTGCTCCCCCCCATCTTGCAAGCCCACAGCTCTCCAGGAAGATTGTTCCCCTAAGACCTTGTCTGAGACCAGTTTCCTTCCTGTACTTAGTTTTTGCCTTGCAGTTTACCCTTAAATGTAGATTTACTATTCCAACTCCACCCTACAATGTATCACCACTCCTGTGAGATTTGAGGTTAAAGGAATATTAGGGGAAATGGGATTCCAACACAGATCTCCTGGATGTCAGCCAAATCACTTCAGCTGGTCCGTGATGAAACTGGTCTCAGATGGGTCTTAGGGGAACAATCTTCCTCTACCCCCAACAGCCCTCCCATGTCTGGCCCACCTTTCTTCCTATTTTTAAGGATGCCTGACGTAGTCAGTAAAGACTTTGTGGAATCACATTAAAGACTCTGCTGGAACCAGATGAGGTGGTTTGCCCATGTTTCTATTGCGATTACTGTAAGGACTATTTGCATGTGGCCTCACATTAACCTTGGCAGCAACATGAATTCATCCACAAAGTACCATCTGACACCATTTATTTATTTATTTACAGCTGATTCAAAACAATTAGGATATATGTGTTTGGCTAGTATGCCTAATTTGTACTACTGCTAATTATTTATTTACCAGAAAAGATATACTGAGCTGAAATAGTACATTTCCAGATGTGTCCTGCATGAAGGGGTGAAAAGGGGAGAGTGATAGGCCATCTCGATCCCCCACCCAATGAAAGCCCCCACTGTCCCATGGCAGTATTAACACTGCTAGTTTCATCCTGTTCCATCGCATGGCAGTTTCTCTTTCATCCACTCCTCAGCCCCATCTACTGATGACTCTTTCCTTTTCATCTGCTACCCCTCCCCGATCTACTGGTGACATGTTCAACCGCTTGCCCCCATTTATCAACAGCAATTTTTCTTTCTTCTACTTACCCCCTATCTATTGGTGGCACTTATGTCCACTCTCCCCAATTTACCAAACACACCCTCCTCTTGTAACCACTGGCTTCACGGGTCAAGGGGGCAGAAAAACTGCAGCTGCAACTTGGTGGCCATTTCCTTGGGCCTCCTCAAGAGTGGGGGTGGGTCAAAAACACTATCACTGTGACACAGTGGTGATCTTCATTCTCTGTCCTCAGGGAAGGGGGTATGGGTAGAAACATTATAGCCATAGCAATCTCCTCAGGCCCCCTCAACAAAGAGGACAGAAATATCACAACTGCAGCTCAGTGGTGATCCCCTTTTGACCCCTCAAAAGAGGAAGCAGATACACCACAGCTGCAGCTCAGTGGTGATCTCCTCGGGACCCCTCAAGAGAGGAAGTAGAAACATCACAGCCATGGCTTGGCAGTGATCCTGTCATGCCTCCTCAAGAGAGAGGGAAGAAACAGTAGAGAAATATAGTGAGCAGCACTACAGCCAAATATGTCTGGGAGAGTTGTCTACAGCAGCACTCAGTGGTGCCCAATGCATAGTAGGTACAGTGACACAAAAAGCAGAGCAAATCATCAATTTGCTGTAGTAGCAGTGGCTGCAGCTTATCCCGCCTTGTCTTCCTGAATCTATTTGCTGTGGGCAGGTTGAGTGCATAACTGTGAGAGAAGATATCTCTGGCAATGACTTGGGAGTCTTCATTGAGTATTCAGTCTTATTGTGATGACACCAGTTTGAGCTGACCTTTAACATGAAACTTTTTGTATTCCACTGTGGAATTCATCACTTGCAGAAAGTTTCAGGGAAATTAATGAAAAATGATTTGTACTAAAACTGGTGCAGGGTGGATCTCTGTATGTGTGGTGGTAGTTAATGAAGTCTGGATAGTCCATAGATTGATTGTACAGCACTTTTATTTTTTAACTTCTCAGTGGGGAGACAGAGGTAAAATAGAGATGGTTTGGCCAAACGTTTGTTTTGGTAATCCATGTTTTGTGCAGGTTATTTGGCTCCCATATTCAGATAGATCCCTTCCAGGCAGGCTGCCTCATTCTGACATGATGTCAATCAGTCCCTAGCCAAGTTCCCCTGTTGCCTGCCAGATTTCTTTGTGCTACACGGGGCACAGCAGCACACACACTGCCAGCAGCACCCCTCAACTCCTCTCAGCACTGAACTCCTTGGGCTGAGATATAAGCGATAGTTCCAAGCCAGAGTGACATAAACAATAGTGTTGCAGCTTGACAGCAATCTCCTTGGATTCCCTAAGGAGAAGGGGACTTAAACAATAAAGGCAGTGCCTGGTGGCCATCTCCTCAGGACTATCTTCCTAAAATGAAGACTACTGCATTTTTTCAGTGTGCTTTTTTCACCCTCATCTGTAAAGTACAGTTCACTGTCCTACACAGCCAGTATAATGTTATGCTTGTGCAACTGTGTTAATTTGGTTTTGGCCATTCGCACTCTCTATTCCAGAGGAATTACCACCCTGTAGGGGTACGAAAGGCAAGGAACCCTCGGAGAGGGTTCCACCCCTAGAGGTGCCATGGAATGATTCCCGTGGCTAAAGGTACCTTAGGAATCCCCAAAAGAAATGTAGTACAAGCATATCCCAAAAGAATGAGGTGACACAAAGCAGATGAGCAAGCAGTAACTGTGACGTAGTAGCAGTAACTGTGATGTAGTAGCAGACAAGCATAGACAGCTTGATAACATAATGAGATGCTCAGTTTGATAACATAATGAAATGCCCAGGTTGCGTAGCACGATACTGAAGGTTTACATTGAGAAGTAGGGGGATCCTCTAAGGAGAGAGGGAATGGCAGGGGACACCATCCACCTCCATCCAACAGTGGAACCTACCTAAAGAAACTAGGGGACGCTACAATGCTAAATAGCAGATATGACCTGAGGCAACAGAGGACAGAAAAAAAACACTCTGAGGAGGAAGTCTCTGGGGATCCAAGGCCTAGGTCACCTTCCCTCCAGGCTTCTGATATTTTATTTAGTGACAGCTCTGCAGCTGCAATTTGAAAAACACAATTAAAAGGAGGTGGAAAATATTCCAATTTGGAGGAAGGCTCTCACGCAAACCTTCTAGTGGGAATGCCGTGGAAGGTTGTGAGAAAACTCTGCAACAATATGTGCAACCAAGGCAGGAAGAGGAGAGCAATGACTGCTAAGGCACTCACCGGGGTCTACCTACCCTAAACTAAAACCAGGTGAACCAGACACAGTCGTAGAGAGAATGCGGTGAAGGTGCCTCACTAGGGAAACCACTAAAGCCAATGGATAACCATTATAGTGGAACACTAGAGCCAAAGGAAGTAACTTTTTCCATCCTTCACTGCTAGTCTAAATTCTACACCAGGAGCTGCTGTCATGTAGCAGGCAGCTAAAGCCAAGCCCGGGTTGAGGACATTCCCAGCTATGGGCCAGGTGAGAAGGATCCCACCCCAAGTTGGACACGCTTGAGGTGCGGACTAAAAGCAGAGTGAGACCGTTGGCTGCAGGAACCCTGCACTGGAACAGAATGGCTGGCATGCCCCAGAAATGGAACGAGAGCTGAAAAGCTGGAGCAGCTGAGTGAGCCCAGTGTGCTGAGATCGTAATGAGCATTGAGTGCTGAGACCTTGCAAGGTCAAATGCAGAATTGAGTGCAGCAGAATCCCAGAGGCTGAAGCCGAGGGGATGGCAGTAGGTATGAAGCAATGATATGTGTAAGTAATGAGCAACGATTGCATAAGCAAGCGTGGACCTGCACGTAGGTCAGTAAACTGAGTAGTAAAAAATGGACCTGCATGGTCTGCATAACATAGTAGCAGTCTGCATAACGTAGTAGCAATGAAATGGCACTGAATAGTGGGGCAAGCCAGCCAGACATTTAAAAGCCAAATCAAGGTGACAAATACTCTTGAGGATTTTTGGCAGCAAAGGCAAGATTTAAAACAGCAATAATTAGCCACATGGGGCTACGACTCCCCAAACACTTCCCAGTCTCCGCCGTTGGACAAACAAGAAAGTGATGGAAGGGCTGAGAACCACATGCAGATATTAAAGCTAGGTTAACAGCCTCAGCAGGAGCTTTTTTGGCTGATCTCAGAGTAGAACAGGGTGAATAAACATAAAAGCAACATCTGTATGTAGTATGCCAAGTTATAACCGCAATAAACATAAATAAGGAGACACAATGGTCTGAAAGCAGGTATAGCCAGGCAGTGCAATGAAGTTGCTATAATGAGGCAAGTAGAAGGAGACAGCATGATTGAGCTGCATAGCTAGGTTCAGTGTAAGCCTGAGTCAGGTGAAATCAATTGAGTATGCAACATGGGGCAGCTATGATTGAGCCAAAACACACAAATAATGATTGTAGTTGCATTGCAGTAGTTTGAGAGTTGTGAATAACTGAAAGCAAGCAGTAATATGAGCTCTGGAGTAGCAGTATGCTAGGAATGTAGGAAACAAAGCCCCAAAAGACAAAACCAAAACACAGAAAACAGGAAACAAGGCCCCAAAACAAAAACAAGATGCAAAGAAGCACACATCCGGATGAAAGGTACAAACCAGAAGCAGGAAAACAAACACCAAAGTCCAGCAGAGACACACAGAAACAGTGGGGGGTTAGGCCCCAGGCAGCTCGGAGGACAGACCAACAGAACCTTTGGCTGCAAAGAAGAAAAGGTGTCATAATGAGGCTGAGAGGAACTGCTTATATAGCTCAGGAAATGGGAGTGGCTGGCTGCTTGGTCACCAAACTCCAGGTAAAGCCTTTCCAAATATGTAAGAACTTATGGTAACAGCAGATCTTCGAAAGGAGCTCTTGCAGCAGGCAACACCATTAGGACTGAAGCCTCCAGGTGCCAGGACCCCATGGAAAACTTCTAGCCAGCAGTCTACAGTGGGGAACCTCCCCCACCGACGTCAGCACACTGATGCCTACCTATGGTATAAAAGGGGCGGTCCCTCAGACCTACCTCAGTTCTCCCGCTGGAGAGCCCAACATGCAAAACAAGTAAAGGAGAACCGAGGTTGTTCCTCAGAGCCAAGGAAAGAAATAACTAATGCAAAGGAGAAGGAGCAACAGGGGGAGGGAGGGAGGGAGGGAAAGCAACACCTGCTGCAAAAGATCCTTTCAAAGATCTACTGTTACGGTAAATTCTTATGTAACTGTACTATCTCACTTTGAGGGAGCTCTTGCAGCAGGCAACACCAATAGGACTGAGTCCCAGGCAGTACCAAAACTAACAGAAAGTCAGCCAGGAGAAGGCAAACAGACAACAAAAGCCTGTTCAATAAAATAGGCCCTGAAGGACAGCTAGGCCAAAACTGGCCCTACGCCTGGAAGCAATGTTCAAACTGTAATGGCAGACAAAGGTGTGAACCGAACTTCAAGTGGTAGCTGCACAAATATCTGCAGCAGACAGATTTCTGAAGGAGGCTGTAGAGGCAGCCATACACCTGGAGGAGTGACCTTTGAATGCCCCAGGTAAGGGCTAAGTACTTATGGTAACAGCACGCAATGCAATTTGCCAACCATTTAGACAAACACTGCTTCAAAACAGGAGGCTCTTCTCTCTTGGGTGTGAATGAAACAAATAACTAATCCATCTTACGGACCGGTCAGGTGGAACTCATGTAATAACACAGCACCCTGTGAACATCCAAGGTATGCAGTAAGGCCTCCCCCTGATTAGACTATTTGGTGAAATAAACAGGTAGGTGGATGGATTGGTTTATCAAGAACACAGATCCCACCTTTGGAAGAAACTTAGGATTAGTATGCAGTGACACCCTATCTTTGTGAGAAACTAAATAAGGCTTTTTATACATCAGAGCCTGAAGCTCTGAAATCCTCTGAGCTGAGGTAACGGCAACTAAAAATAATGCTTTCCATGACAGAAAGCACAGCTCGCAACTCATGGCCAGCTCAAAGGGAGGTAGAGTGAGCTTTTCCAACATAAAAAGATGGTCCCATTGGGGGATGGGGTCCCGAATGGGAGATTTCAAATGCAGGATACCCCACAAGAACATGCGGGATACCTCCAGGTGGGCAACTGCTTTGCCCTCAATAGATGCATGGTACTCAGAGATGGCAGAATGGTGCATCTTAAGCAATGAGTACCCCAGATCAGAGTCCAAGAGGGAAAGGAGGTACTCTAAAATCAGATTCACAGGGCAAGTGAAGGGATCTAAGTGGTGAGTGGCAGCCCATATGGAAAAGTGCTTCCACTTCATGGCATAGGTGGCTCTCGTGGAGGGTTTCCTGGCAGCCACCATGACATCTGGAACCCTGGAAGACACCCCAAAGCGAGTGATAGCTAAGTCTGAAGGAACCACACATAAAGATGCAGAGGCATGAGTTCTGGATGAACCAGAGTGCCCTGTTCCTGCGAGAGCAAGCAGGTGCACAGGGGCAAGGAAACAGGAGGTTCTGTTGCCAGCTGCTGTAGTGGAGGGAACCAGATCTGACATGACCAGTAGAGGGCTATGAGAATCATCTCTGCCCCCTCTGACTGAAGTTTGAGGAGCACTCTCTGCAGAAGTGGGAAGGGAGGGAAGGCATACAGAAACCTCCCTTTCCCGGAGAGAGACAATGCATCATGCCAGAAAACTTTTAGTCCCTGGATCAAGTGAGCAGAAAAGCGGCAGTTTTGCATTTAGTGGGGATGCAAAAAGGTCCATCTCTGGGCATCCCCATCTGTTGAAGAAGTCTTTGACTACTGAGGACAGAAGTTTACACTCATGCATCCTTTTTGTGGACCTGCTTAGGCTGTTGGCCAGGACATTTGGGGGCCTAGAACATGGATGGCTGAGAGTCCAGGCCATGATCAATGGCCCAATGCCACACCCCATGGCATCCCAACAAAGGGGATAAGAATGAGTGTACCCCTGTTTGTTGATGTAGAAGACTACTGACATTGTCTGTCTGTACCAGTAGAGGGCCGGGAAGAATGTGGATCTGGAAGGCCTGCGGAGCATACAGAACTGCTCTCATCTCCAGCATATTGATGTGAAGATGCTGCTCCAGCTCGGACCAACTGCCCTGAGTCTCATGGTCAGCTAAATGAGCTCCCCAGCCCAGACCCAAGGCATCCATTGTGAGGATCTGTTAAGGAGAGAAAAAAAAACAAAGGGAGGCCCCTGGAGCAGATTAGAAGGGTTCTGCCATCACTCCAAAGTCCTTTTCACTGGAGATGAAACCAGCACCAGTTGATTCAGGTCATTGGTGCTCTGATCCAATTGGGTCTGAAGAGTCCACTGAGGAACCCTCATATGGAGGCGGGCCATGGGAACCATGGTTATAGCCGTTGCCATGTGCCCCAGCAGGCGGAGGAACATCTTGGCTGTAACATGATGACTGGAGGATACCAGATGGGCCTGTGCAATTAAGCATTCTGCCCTATCCTCTGGCAGAAGAGCCTTGCCCTAAGATAAGTGCAGGACTGCACCTGTGTATTGGAGGCATTGGCACAGAGACAGACAAGACTTTGGCAGGTTGATTGTTATCCCTAGAGTCTGGAAGATCCAAAAGGTGCTTTTCAGGGTCTGTAACAATAGAGTCCTGGAGTGGGTTGTGAGCAGCCAGTCATCCAGAAAAGGGAACACATAAAAGCCTTGCCTCCTCGGAGCTGCAGCTACCACTGCCAGGCACGTGGTAAACACAGGAGGTGCAGAGGAAAAGCCAAAAGGTAGGGCCTGGAACTGTAAGTGGTCCCCCTGAAAACAGAAGCCGAGGAAGCAATAGTGGGAAGGGAAAATCAGGATATGGAGGTAGCCATCCTGCATATCCAGAGAACAGAGCCAGTTCCCCTGGTGAAGGAGGGTCAATAGACTCTTAAGTGTCACCATTTTGAATTGCTTGTACTCTATGTAGAGGTTCAGGTGACTAAGTTCCAGAAATGGTCTCAGGTTCTCAGTCTTCTTGGGAACCAGGAAAAAGTGGGAATAGAACCCTTTCCCTCTTTGGTTCAGGGGGATGGGCTTTATGGCCATTTTGCACAGGAGAGCCTGGATCTCTTCTCAGATAAAGGCAATGTGGTCCTGAGGGTAATGGGAGGGTGATGGAGGGTTTTCCAGAGGATTGTCCAGAAACTCAAGGGTATGACCCCTTTCGATGATTTGAAGCACCCATTGATCTGAGGTTACTGCACACCATCTGTCCAGGTATAGAAAAAAGTGACCCCAGACTGCCTCTCCCAAGACCTCCGCTGGATGGAGGGCAGGTAAGGAGTCAGGCAGAGGTGCCAGGGGTAGGCAGATCAGCTGTGGGCACTATGAAGGTCCTAGGGCAAATCCCCCAGTTGGCAGGGTATTGGCTTTGTGCTTGAAGGGACCTTTCGCCTGCTGACCCTTGGAGGGTTGTCGAGAGGACTGGCAAAAGGATTGGCATTGGGGAGGCTGTGACTCTGAGTGGTACATAGAATTTACCAACCTCAGGGTCTTGCCAGATTTTGGAAGGCAGGAGACGATAGAAACATAGAATTTGACAGCAGATAAAGACCACTTGGCCCACCCAGTCTGCCCATTTCCCTACCTAATGAATAACCTGCAGATCCTAGTTAACCAACAGCCTACTTCTTAATACCCCCAACCCCCTAGAATTGCCTTATGACGGTCCCATGCATCCTTGAATTCCACTACTGTTTTGGACTCCACAACCTCCTCCAGAAGGCCTTTACATGCATCCACAACCCTCTCTGTGAAAAATTACTTCCTTACATTACCTCTGAGCCACCCCTCCATCTTCAAATTGGGCCCCCTTGTTCTTGCACACCTCTTTTTCTGAAAGATGCTACCCTCTTGGACTTTGTTGATTCCCTTGAGGTACTTGAAAGTTTTTATCATGTCCCCCCTCTCCTGATATCCTGAGTATCTCTGCCGAACAAAACAGAACCTCGGAGAGGGGCATCCATGATTTTGGCCTGAACATCAGGTGCAAAACCAGACACCATGAGCCAAAAATGGCAGTGAATGCAGATCCCTGCTGTCTCCCCATGTCTGGAAGCATCAACAGTGTCATATGCTGCCTTCAACATTTGGTTGCCCATGTCCAAACCGGATTTTAGGAGTTGGGCTAACTGTGTTTCAATGGCATCTTCAGGGATGGATTCAACCAGATCCCTTGCCTGGTCCCAAATAGCATTCTGATACTGCACCATATCTGCCAAATAGTTCTGAGACAGGATGGCCAGAGTGGTAGAGGAATATACCCGCTTGACCACTTGGTCCAGTTGATGGGATTCCCTGTCTGGATGGTGGGTGCTGAGGTGCTTGGGTTTCTTAGTGTGGTCTTCTCTCAGGTTTCACTCTCGCTCTCTCTCTCTTAAAGGGGTAGAACCTCATTCCTTAGGTGCTGCCACGTGAGGGCAGCAGTGTTAAATCTACAGATTTAAAAGCTACAGATACCACAGAACCCAATTCTGATAGCTTCTTTTCTTAGTCCTTGTTAAAGCTAAGGGTCTTCTTATCTACTGTGTTACCCTCTTGGCCCTACAACCAGTACTACACGTACAGAAATGGGTGACTTTTCCTCTCAGGCCCCCTTTTCTAGGTCTCACATACTATGCACCCCACCTATCAGGCACCTGCAATCTCAGGTCCCTCCCCCTGATTGTGGTGCCCATGCTACAGTGCAATAAAACCGAATTAGTCTGAGCTCAATCCAGAACTTGGCACAAATCCCACTTCCTAGCACCTCCTTCTACCCACTCGCTGACCTGTCTTCTGCTACTCTCAGTTGGTCTGACCATCACGTCCTGAGATTCAGTTTCACAGCCGCCTCAAAATAGGCCTGTCCCTAAGAGTTGGTACATTTCTGTCCTTTGAGAGGAGTTACCTCAGAAGGCCTAATGACGGTACTGGACCTCTCGGGATTTCCAAGGGATAGCACTGATCCAGGGCCTCTTGTGTCAGCCTATAACAAGGCTGTTACTGAGGCCTTGGATATCATTTCTCCTGCTTGTTTTTGCCTTCTCACCTCTCAACAGGGTGCTCCTTGGTTTAACGGGGAATTCCATGAGTTGAAGAGGCAGGGGCGAAGGTTGGAAAGACACTGGTGGAAAACTCACCTGGAGGCAGATAGACTTAGATTGATGGATCATTATAAGACCTATCAATCAGCAATTTCCCATAAGAAGGCAGAGTTCCAATCCAGGGAAATTGCTACAGTGAAGAACAGGCCAGCCCAGCTCTTCGGGACTGTGGACAGACTGTGCAATCCAGCCTGTCTTCACTCTGGTCGAGTGTTGTCACAAGTGCAGTGTGAGGAGTTTGTGCAGTTCTTCACTGATAAGGTGTCTGCCATAAGGGATGAGATCAGCCAGTGCCTTCCCATTGGACCTTGCATTGATCAATTTGGTGGTACTAATGCCCATCAGACCTGGTCCACCTTTAGTCAACCGGAAGTCTTGGATATAGTGAAGGTCATCCAGACTCTGTGGCCAACCTACTGTAGTTTGGATCCGGGCCCTACACACCTACTAGTGGGGTGTGAAGAAGTTATCAGCCCTGTCCTTGCTGGGGTAGTGAGGGTTTCATTGGAGAGAGGGATCTTTCCAGATCCCATAAAGGAGGCAGTAGTATGCCCCCTTTTAAAAACCTCCCTTGACTCCGACTGCCCAGCTAACTACAGACCAATCTCGAACTTACCCTTTGTAGGGAAAGTTATTGAGAAGGTGGTCACTCTGCAGCTGGAAGACCATTTAACTAACCACAATATCTATGAACCTCTCCAGTCTGACTTCAGAAAAAGGCATAGTAACGGAACTGCCCTAGTACGGGTACTTAATGACCTTCTGATGTTGAGAGATTGGAGAACCCATTCCATCTTGGTTCTCCTTGATCTCTCAGCAGCATTTACACCATGGATCATGGGGTGCTGCTTGAGTGCCTGTGGTTTTTCTGTGGACTGAGAGGGGCAGTCCTCTGCTGGTTTTGATCTTTCCTCGAGGGTAGATCCTAGAGAGTGGTATCAGTGATTTATTCCTCAGGCCCTCATGGGCTACCATGTGGGTTTCCACAGGGCTCAGTGCTGTCCCCCAAGTTATTCGCTGTGTATATGCTTCCATTAGGGGACATTATAAGATGGTATGGGTTGAGTTTTCATTGTTATGCCACTGACTCTCAACCTTTTCATGCCTTTTGTGCCCGAACAGGAGTTAGATTCTGCTGTGGTGTTTAATAACTGCCTACTGGAGATTTAGAACTGGATGAGTGCCAGTTGGCTTCGGTTGAACTCAGGAAAAACAGAGGTATTTTTTTATTTTAGTCTTTGGTAATCGGGTAAGGCCCACTAGGCACAAGTTCCTGTTTTCAGGGGCGACCTGGGAGTACTGGGTGGTTAAGTGACTTGCTCAGAGTCACAAAGTATGCAAGTGGAGGTTGTGAGAATCAAACTCAGGTCTGGTCTGCTGGATGTATCAAGATCATTCACACCTCGTTCCTTTAACCTCTAGGCTATACTGCCAGCCCAACTGCCAGTATTGGTTGTGGACCCTGGGTATAGGATGACAGGGGCATGGGCGGGAAAACCCTCAGGATTAAATCTTGGTGGAACCCCGCTTATTGCCTCGGGCCAGGTGCCAAACCTGGGTATGGTATTTGATGAAAGCCTGACCCTGAGGGCACAGGTCTCGGCTGTAGTCAAATTTTCCAACTACCATCTAAAGAACATAGCTAGGGTGAAACACCTGGTCCTGCCTGAAGATCTTCCCACCTTGGTCCACACCTTTGTCACCAGTTGTTCTGATTACTGCAACACCCTCTACCTAGGGCTTGCAAGGGTAGATATCCGCCACTTGCAGCTAGTGCAGAACACGACGGCCAGGTTTTTGACTGGAACCTCCAGATCCAGTTATATAACACCTGTGATGCGTGAACTGCACTGGCTGCCAATACAGTGGCAGGTTACCTTCAAGGTCGCATTGCTGACCTATAAAGCCCTACATGAGCAGGGACCCCACTACCTGAAAGAACTCTTATGCCCTTACTGCCCCCCTCATTCACTCTGATCTTCTGGTGAGGGATTGCTAGAGATTCCCAGGGTATCCTTAAAAACATCAGGTGGAAGATCTTTTGACTTCATGGCACCTACCCTGTGGAATTCTCTACCTCGCCAGATACGAGAGACCCAGACCGTAGAAGGCTTTAAAAAGTTATTAAAGACCTACCTGTTTAACCAGGCTTTTTCAGGAATTTATTGAGCATGCACTGATATGTTTTATCTGTTTTAAATTGCAATACTGTGTGTTTTAATGTATATTGTAAAGGCACCCTGAGCATAGGAAGGGCACCTTATACAAATAAAATTTTGATTGATTGACTATCTGGGGATATTGAACAAAACCCTGGACCAAATGAAGTAAGAACCCAAATCCCCTTCTCCTCAACACCAACCTGATCCACCCTCAAGGGGCTTAAGATAGCCCATTTGAATATACAAAGTATTCAAAGTAAAATACCTGAGCTCGAAGCATGGGCTAGACATTACAGTCCCGATGTACTATGTATTACTGAGTCTTGGTTAAAGCCCATGTACTCCCCCATGAAATTGCAGTAACTGGATACACAAGAAGGACCATCTCTCCAAAAAGTGTGGGGGCGTACTGATCTGCGTCAAAAATGAGCTCTCGACTGACATACTTCCACCCATCTCAGACACACCTGAACATGAACACATCATAATCTCAATTACCCTAGGTTGAGTCACTAAGTTAATGGTCGGGTGTGTCTACCTGCCCCCAGACCTTGTTTCCTCAGACTGTTTGGGATTCCTAACCAATCTAGACAAATTACCTGATGGTGACCTAATCCTAACTGGGGATTTTAATCTGAAATGGCTTAGTGCCAAAAGGACAAACTACCTCTCCATTTTAGAGGATGCAAAACTAGTACAATTAATCCACTACCCCAGCAGACTAAACATGAAATCAGGTAATCACAGTCTCCTAGACTGGGTTTTAACAAATAACAGCCAGCACATAAAAATCACAGGAGTATTCCCAGATGCTCTTAGTGATCACTCCCCTACCTTCTGTGTCTGGAGAAATAGTATTCAGAATCCCCCTCCTAAACTCATTAAAATGCATTACCTAATGAGATTTAATGCTGAGGCCTTTCTTGGGCATCTTAACTCACTCAGCTCTAGAATGGAATCTTGAATGAGTGCTGTATTCCTGTGTAAACAAGCATTTGTCAATGTCGAATGTTTGCTTGCTGGCATTGGCATTGGTAGTGTAGGAGTTAGAGAGATGCATAAACCCCCCTAAAACCATAGTGCAAAGATGCTTAAGGAAAGGTGCCCTCCTACGCCTGAAATCTTACCTTGCCTCCTTCGACTGATCTCCTATCCACACTGCCCAAACAGTTGACGATGCCCTCACATATTTTATCTCATCCTTTAACTCTACTTGCAACATCTTTGTCCCCTATTCAAGACATAGTAAAAACCCTGGACACACCCTGGATTTCCCAGTCACTACTAGATAGCATGAGAAAGAGGGATAACTGATGACACAAGGCCCTTGCCTCACAACTCCCCCAGGACAGAAAGAAGTACAGGGAAGCTTGAAACAGCTGCACATGGTCTATCCGTCAAGCCAAAGACAAATATTACAACCAAACCCTTACCACCTCCTGGGGTTCACATAGCAAATTCTGGAGAAACATTAAGGAACTAACTGGGAAAAATATATCCCAACACCTATCCAGCTTCAAACAGATGGGGTCATCTCCCAGGACCCAAATTCTATTACCGAAGCCCTCAATACTACCTTTACAGACCTCAGTCATATTCTCCCCCCTAACTTCTTTGACCAGATCAGTACCCACCTCATAAATGCCCCTACCTATTTCAGCCATCCTCCTTTCCGACTTCGAATCATCTCCTGCAATGAGGCAAAATGCTACCTAGACAAAGCTTTGGCAAATTCATGTTATAGTAGCAACGGCCTGGACCTCAAGCTCATCTGGCTAACATTGGATGTGACCTTGTCTCATCTCACCAAAATATTTAACCTATCCTTATGTCACAACCAGTTCCCCACTTCTTGGAAAAGAGCAGTTATAACTCCCATATTAAAGAGTGGGGACCCCACTTCCACCAGCAACTATAGGCCAATATCCATACTGCCCCCTCTCTCAAAGGCCCTTGAGAAAATAGTGGCGGACCAGCTCACAGACTACCTGACTAAATACAATCTCATCTGCCAAGAACAACATGGGTTCTGGAGGGGTCACAGAACCTCCACTGCCCTTGTTAAATTCACTTCCTATATACACGAGGCCCTTGATCATGGCTCAGCAGCGGGGGCTCTCTTTATCGATCTGACCAAAACTTTTGACACGGTCAGTCACAAGCTTCTTCTCCACACTGTTCTGTCACTAAACATCTCCCCTGAAGTCACCGCCTGGCTCAAGAACTATTTCATAGACAGGACGCAGCAGGTAAAAACTAATGAAACCACATCCTCCAGGAAAACAGTCCGCTCAGGTGTCCCGCAAGGATCCATATTAAGCCCATTGCTTTTCACCCTCTTTTTGAACTCCCTCCCCAAATCCTGTAGTGGGAATCTTCTGCTATATGCTGATGATGCTGTAGTCTTTTGGAAACATCATCATCTCAATGCACTACAGGCTACCCTGCAGACCTTCTTCGGTGAGCTCGAAACTTGGTTCTCTGAACACCACTTAATACTTAACTATAAGAAGACTAAAGCCATAATCTTCTCGTACTGCCAAAACCCACTTGGTAATATGCCGCTAATCATCACAAACTCCAGTGGCATCACTCTTGAACAGGTCTACAGTTTCAAATACCTGGGCATCATGCTGGACTCCTCCCTTACCTATCATGCTCACATCCAGCAAGTATTCTCCTCTGTCAATGTCAGGTTAGGGATCCTATACAGGCATAGGCACTGCAATCCCCTGCTTGCAATGCATCTAGCAGTATCCTCCTCAATACTACCCCTGGTGGACTATGGCATAGTAATTTATGGTTCTGCTGATCATACTGCCCTGCGCAGCATCAGCCTCACCCTCAACAAAGCCTGCTGCCTGGTCTCAAACTGTAACAGGCTAACCCATACTTGTGAGCTTTACAAACTTACTGGCTGGCTAAACTTCCAAAATAGGGTGAAGTATCACACCTGCCTTCAGCAAGGAAGATACTGCACAAACAAGCACTGACAGGCCTCCACCCTCTTATTCAAACAGCCTCACTCAGGAGGGCCCCAAGACACTCAACAAACACCCCCATACTTGTGCCTCACTGTAGAATCTCCCATGGGCAACGGTCTTTCCATTATTGTGCCCCTCTGTGGCTAAACAACCTACCATCCACAATCTTCCCTACATCCAGTTTGGGGCAGTTTAAAGCTGGTCTTAAGACATTCCTCAACTCTGCAACCTGTGACTATAGATAACTCTAACCGGGTTCCAGTGCTTCAAATATTGCCCCCCATGACTTCTATGCTTTCCTAAGCCAGGATCCTCTATTCACACTTTAACCATATCTTGATACAGGGCCTACTTTGTAAGACCCTCCGAAACTGAAGTACTGTCATGTGAATCAAAGTGTTGACCCGGGACCTCTTTAAAGATCCCAGATGATGTAACCCCACATCTTACGTGGCACCAAATGTTTAAATCCTCTATCAATGTTTCAAGTTTAATATCGTACCATATGTTTTGAGTTTGTACTGATGCCAGTTGTAAAATTGTTGTACCTAGTGTTTAAGTTTGTGATGGTTGATGTATGTTCTTACTGATGTGGAGCCTTTGCAAAGGAGTCGTTGACTCAAAGGATTGTAATTCTGATATCTTTCAATAAATAAATAAATAATAGGAATGGCAGTGAAATACTGAACTGAATCCAACCCCACCACCACCCTGCAGAGACTGACAGGCATTGGGGTGTGCCTTTAGGTTGTCAGGCATAACGGCCATGCTATTTCTCCACACTCTACCCTTCAGACACTGACAAGTGTCACGGTGTCCCTTGGGGTCTTTGGGCCTTATGGAAATACGATGAGATGGGTGCAGTATAGGAGAATGGGGTGAACTTTGGGGCCGAAGAGTCCAAGGCACACCTCGATACCTGTCACTGGCTGCAGGGTGTGGGTGGGGGTGGAATGGCATGAGCATTACAGGTGGCAATCCCAAGTCACACTCCTGATGCCTGTCAGTCTCTATAGGGTGAGGCGTTATGGTCGGAAACCCTAATGCCCCAGGTGTTCATTGGTATTTTCACTCCACATTTTAAACATGGGTTTTTTGTAACCCCCACCTCATGAACAGTGGCAATATGAGTTTGTTAGCCGAAACCTGAATTTGCACAATGACTATGCCATTTGGCACCACAGGTGCAAAAACACATTTCGAACAGGATGTGAAAAATGACAGCTGTACTGTTCATGGAGAGGTGTAAAAAATGGTAATGTTGAAAATCTGAAGTGAAAATATAAAAAAAATGTGTGAAGTTATGAGCATGCATAGGAACTGCGCAACGCACACTCGTAAAACAGTCATTTGGGGGAATTTTTTCACCAAATTTTCAACATAGGGTTTTGGGGGGTGTACCTCATGAACTGAGACACTATCATTTCATTACTTGGTCCCGAAAAGTGGTTCCGCACCGTGACCGCAAAATCACCTTTTGGGACCGAATAACAAAATGACAGTGACAGAATTCATGAGGTGGGGCTCCAAGAATCCCATGTTGAAAATTTGGTGAAAGAATTCCCCAAAATGGCCGAGATATGCACTAAAGTTGAAAAAGAAAACATTCATGTCATCATACAGCTTACTGGCATTTCTTCAGATCGCGGTCGGCTTTGAAGAGTGCAGACGTCTTCCTGTTCCACCGAAGATCATCGCGCCGGACTCCAGAGGTAAGTATAGGGTCGGGGGGGTGTAGGGAGGTGGATACACAGAGGGTGGGCATGGGTTGGGGGCAAGACAATCAACGAGGGACTTTTTTTTTTCAGGTGTTTGTTTTCTTTTTAGGAAGATGATGCGGGACTTGTGCCATGCTGGGGTGGGCTCCCAGCATGGCAGCTGGAAGTTTTTTTGGGGGGTCAATGGAGCCAACAAGGTATTGGGCACCCCCATCAGCCATACAGACATTTGCCACACTGGGGTGGGCTCCCAGCGTAGCAACTGGAAGTCTGTTTCTTTTGGGGGGGGTTTAATTGAGCCAAAGGGGGATTGGGCACCCTGTCACCATTCTCACTTTTACCACACTGGGGTGGGCTCCCAGCATGGCACCTAGAAGTCTGGGGTGGGCGCAGAGCCGACAGGGGATTGGGCACCCCCATCAGCCATACTGTGTGCGGTGGGGAGGAGTGCATGAGCATGCTGGGGTGGGCTCCTAGCGTGCTACTTGAGTGTTTGGGGAGGGGGGAAGAGTAGACACAAAATAAGCTGTCTATGACAGCTGTTCAGGGTGCAGTGCTGCGTGTAGGCACTTTGTGTACTGCCGACGGCAGTATGTAAATTACCTGCCAACACCAGTATGCAAATTGCCTACATGTTACAACCGCTGATTGCAGCAGTTTTTCATGTTCAGCTGTATGCCACTGCATTCTGAACAGCTGTCGTAGACAGCTTGGACATTCGCTTGCGCGGTGCGGCCGCACCTGCAAAAGGGAGCAGGGCATTGGAAGTGGGGGAGGCACATCTATGAAAACTCATATGGTGGCACTATGTTTCTTGTACATGCATGCAAGCAAACATAAAAATGGCTATTTTCCTGAGCAGTTAGAATGTTCGGAACTAAGATGGTAACATTCTGACTTGGACTATAAATAACTAAAAAAGTATAACTCCTATCACAAAACTTACGGCATGAAGTTCGCTCACAATAAAAAAATCTATAAAATGAAGGGTCACACATGTTAGTAGCATTAACCTTTTTTTTTTGTTTACAGATCATGTAATGATGAAAATTTACATTTTTTTAACTCAAAAAATGCCTTAGAAGTGGCAAATGTCTGTTGTATGATGGTTTTCCATCACACCAACATCTGTGCATTACACTGCCACAGTTTAGATTATTTCTGAACTGTTTTACAAGATAAAACAGACCATAAACGAAGGCATGTGCCAACACATAATGCCAGTAAACTGACTGAATTTGGAAAAATACATTGCACAACTGCCCACATGATGCACAAACCACGATAACTGAAAAAGTATGCCTCCTAGCCCCTAGACACCTGCACAGAAAATGTTCAGAATAACAAGAGCTTTAAAATGATGGGTCACTCATGTTAGTGGCATTTGCAGATATTTTTTTTTACAGTTCCTGAAATGATAAAAAAGAGCATTTTTTTTTTACAGTTTGTTCCCAAATAAAAACCTACATCATAAAAAGTAGACCTCCTAGACCCCAGAGAGCAGCATAATTGTCCACATTAAAGAGACCTTTCAAATGATGGGTCACACATGTTTCTAGCATTTACAGTTTTTTATTTCAGTACCTGAAATGGAGGAAAATCACATTTTTACACCTTTTTTATCTCAAAAAACTAAAATAAAAAAGTACACCTCCTAGCTCCCAGACACCAGCATACTAATTTTTCACAATAAAAGAGCTTTCAAATCAGGGATCACACGTTTCTAGCATTTGCAATTTCTTTTTTAAAGTTACCTGCAATGGAGAAAAATAGCATTTTCTTCTCTTTTTAACCCAAATTAAAACCTAAAAAAAATCTGAAAGGTAGCAAATGTGTCCAATATAAAGTTGGTATTCTGGTAGGTAGGAATGTTTCCTACCGACCTGCACTTTCCAATAATCTTAACCCTGATTGGTTGATCCAGAAAGTGCATAAGAAGTGCAGGATGCACATATGCGCTCTGGGGATGAGATAAAGTGAATACCTGACACACATATGCGCTATGGGGACTAGAGGAATTTTCCTGATGATGCACATATGCTTTATGGGGCTGAGTGAGTTAAGTCAGTTGATTGGACTCCCATCTACCACCTCCCTGATGTCAACCAGGCATTAGAGTACTTCATAAACTCTTTCTCAACCATCTTAGACTCCCTAGCTCCTATTACGTCTTGAGCTAAGGGAATAAACTCCCTCTGACTGTCTTATGATCTTAGAACACTGATGCTTTCCCGTGACAAAGCTTGGAAGGAGTTTAAAAAAGCAGGACAGGTGTCTGACTGGCAATCCTATTGACGATTGTGCAATGCTTGCAAATCCCAGGACACAAAGGTCAAATGGACTTTCCTCCACTCCCTACAAGAAAAAAAAATTGCCAAAACAAAGACTTTCTGGACCCAGATAAACTCCTTCCTTAAAGGAAAGGGCAGAAACATTCCCCAGTCCAAGGTTGCAAATGGTGCCACACTATCGAGCCCCACAGACATAGCTACTGGTATTGATCACTTTTTCACTGATCTGGACAAATACAAAAGAGACCTCCTCCCATCCCAGCTGACTCAACATGACCAACCCTGACTGTACCCTCCCCACCTTATACCTAAAACTGTCCTCAAGGCTAGAGGTCCTCAAACTACTCAAGGGTCTCAACCCAGACAGTGCCCCAGGATACGATACCCTTCATCCAAAACTCCTTAGGATGGAGTACCAGCCATTACCTACCCAGTAATGTTACTAATAAACAAATCTTTCCTTTCTCAAACAATCCAGGGCAAATGGAAAACTGCAGTTGTAGTCCCTGTACTTAAAAGAGGCCTCGCAAAACCTGGTAGAAAATTATAGGCCTATGTCTATCCTATGCCCCCAGTCAATATCCAGGAGAGAATTCTTTATGATCAACTCTACTCACATCTCTAACTCAACAATGCCTTAACTATTTTAGCATGGATTTCATAAACTGCATGGCACAGAATCAGCACTGCTATGCATAACCTCAGACATTTTTAGGACAATGGATCAAGGTGAGGCTACAGGTGCCACCTTTGTGGACCTGACCAAAGCCTTCGACCTTGTCAACAAGCAACTTCTCCTCACTAAACTCCATCAACTAGGTCATGACTAGTGATGTAGAGAATTTAAATTTCGCCCATGGAGTGCTGGCGAAGTAGGTAAATTTGCATCATGGAGCACTTCACGAAATTTTCCCGTAGAAGACGGAATTTCTCCTAGGTGAAATTAAAATTTTGCCTTCCATGGCAAAATTTCACCTTCCCTCCATGGGCAAAATTTCACCCTAGACTAGGGTATAAGTTTAATAAGTAGATCCCTGGTGGCTAGTGGTCCCTCCCCCCACCTGTCCCACATCACAGAAAAATCCCTGATGGCTAGTGATCCCTCCTTCCCACCTGTCCCACATTGTAATTGTCATTAAATTATCCATGGTGACTAGTGATCCCTGCCCTCCACCTGGTAATAACCCGCCCAGCCACCTGCCATGGAAATGTACAGTAATCCCCCCTCCCACATCCCTCCGTATCTCCTCCAACATTTAGTCCTTATCCTGTAAAAAAAAATCTCAGGTAGTCTAGTGGGGTAAGGGTTTTTGTAAATGTTAAACCCCCTCCCGAGTCCCGAAGCCCTGATCCCCACCCATACATCCCTGGTGATCCAGTTCCCCCCCACCCAGCCTCCCAAACAACCAGCTGTCCATGCCACAACCCCGCTCCCAGCCCCATCCTCAATTCCGGCAGCAGCAGTCGGCAGACCAGCACAGTCCTCCTCCCTCCTCCATGGCCAGCCCACCAACAGAGCTATCAATGAAGCTCATTCATTGACAGCTGAGTTGGCGGGCCGGCCTTGGAGGAGAGAGGAGGGCTGTGCCAATCTGCCGACTGCAGCTGCTTGGATTGAGGATGGGGGTGGGAGCGTGGTTGTTGCGGGGACTTCTGACTTCTGGGGAGGCTGTGTGGGGGCACTGGATCACCGGGGATGTATGGGAACTGGGGATTGGGACTTTGGGAATCAGCAGGAGGTTTAATATTTACAAAAACCCTTACCCCACTAGACCACCAGAAATTTTTTTTTTACAGGATGAGGACTAAAGGAGGAGATATGGAGGGATGCGGTTGGGGGGGATTACTGTACATTTCCCGGCGGGGTGGGTTATTAGTCAGGTGGAGGGGAGGGAATCACTAGCCACCAGGGAAAATTTAATGACAATTACATGTGGGACAGGTGGGGGGAGGGACCGCTAACCACCAGAGTTTTTTTTTTTTTACAGGATGAGGACTAAAGATCAGAGGAGATACGGAGGGACGGGTGGGTGGTTACTGTACATTTCACGGTGGGCAGTGGGGTGGGTTATTAACGGGTGTATGGGAAGGACCACTAGACACCATGGATAATTTAATGACAATTACATGTGGGACAGGTGGAGGGAGGGAGGGAGGGACCTCTAGCTACCAGAGATTTTTCTGTGATGTGGGACAGGTGGAGAGAGGTACCACTAGCCACCAGGGATCTACTTATTTAACTTATACCCTAGTCTAAGTGAAATTTCACCCATGGATGGAAGATGAAATTTCACTGTGAAAGGCAAAATGTCATCTTGGAAGGTGAAATTTCACCGTTCCACCTGGTGAAATTTCGCCACTCCACTAGGAGAAATTTCGCATTTCACTATGTGAAATGGGCAGAATTTAGCAGATTTCTCTGCAAAGTGAATTCTACCCACTTCGTCCACCTCTAATCTTGACCCTGCATCCCACTCCAGGCTAGTCAACAACTTAACCAACAGGCTCCAGTGTGTAAAGTGATCTGGTGACATGTCCTCCCTCATGCCCATAACCAAGGGTGTTCCACCGGGCTGCATATTAGGACCACTCCTATTCTCCATTTTCATCAATGAACTCCCACTCAATTGTGGGGCTGCAGCAGTTCAATTATATGCTGATGACACCATTCTATATAGGTCTGCTAAAAGATATCAATGTCATAAACGCCAACCTTGAGAGTGATTTTCAGAGTTTGGAGGCCTGGTTCAAAGCCCACATGTTAGTACTTAACACTAAAAAGACTCAAACCATGTTATTCCACCACACATCCTTTAAACTTGATAACCAACCGCCTTTTTATTGCTAAAACATCAGCGGGGGTGACACTGGAATGTGTCAAAGGCTTTAAATACCTGGGCATCACCTTAGACAAAAACCTATCCTTCGAGATCCATACCAATAAAATGTTAAAATCAACTCACCAGAAACTAGGCTTACTACACCGTCTTGCTCCCTACCTCACTTCCCAATCCAGAAAGATCATCTCTACTGCAACCCTACTCCCAGGTCTCCTTTATGGTGCATCCTTGCTTTCCACAGTGAAACCATCTATTCTGAACAGACTTAGTCAAGCATATCGCCTTATTGCCAGATTTGCCACTTCAGCCCTGGCGGGTACTCACCATTGTGCTGTGCTCAGTACCTTAAATTGGCCAGGTTTTGAGGTGAAGTTGGACTACCCCCTACTGTGTACCAACTTCAAATTAATTCACCTCCCTTCCCCTCCGAACCTGTCTAACCTACTGACCCAGAAATCATTCACCAGGTCCCTTAGAACATCTCACCAACCATTACTAAGTATACCTAAAACTTATTTAGCAGTTTAGAAAGAGATCTTTCTCATGTGCAGCTGCACATAAACGGAACAATCTTGCAACAGGACTTCTATCCTGCACATCCCTCTTGCAGTTTAGAAACAGTACAAGGGTCTATTCCTTGCCACTGGCACATGTAACTATATATAACCCCTGCCTAGCAGGCAGGGGTTAATCCTATGTCATGCTCTCAAGGTTTCTCTGACTCCTGTGTAACCACAGAGTCTGAAAGCGATGTATGCCCTAAAGTGTATGATGTTTTTCTATCTTATGTACTTACTGCATTAAATTGTTGAATATTTCTACTTGTTAATGTTATTACTGTTTGTACCACTGTTGGAACTATGTTTAATGTCCATCTTCTGTGTTTAATATCTATCATTTGTGGAATGCTTAGATTCCTCAGGTTGCCACTGAAAAAGGAACTGTCTTGTCTCAGTGGGCCTACCCGGACATCAAAATTCAAATAAATAAATTCATGACCACTGAATCCAGAATTGGGTGTTTGCCAAAGAAGTCTTTGCCCAGTGGTACATGGTAGAAGCAATCTGCTTTTTTGGCTAAGGCCAGGGTGGTTGAGGGGTGAGTTCACACCACCTTGATCACATCATCATAAGAACTGATGAGTGGTGGTGCCACCAAAGGGAGGGTCTCCCTTTCCCAAAGGTAAATAGCCAGATTGTGGTGCTCTGGGATGAGTTCCTCAGTCTCCCATCCCATAAGGGATTGTATGTGGTGCATCACAACGAAGAAAAAGGGATCATCAGAGAGAGACTTAGAGGTCTCCTTGAGAGGTTCACAATCACCATAGGAGTCCCAGGAGTCCTCCAATGAATCGGAGGAGGAAGAGGAATACTTGTCCCCTGATGGTTCACTGTCTGGCACTGGTGTTGGAGGGGTAGCAGTTGGCCTTGTGTTGATCAGAAGACCCTGTGTGACCCCCAGAAGACCCTGTGGTACAGGGGTTACTGGGTCCTGCCCAGATGGATCCCAAGGTGGGGGGTCCTGTGGAGATGGAGGGATAGAAGGATGCCTAGGTGTGTCCTCATCCTTCATAAAAGTCCATTATACCATGAAAAAGGCATTATAATCCACCGGTGGAGCTGGATTGTAAGGTGGATAAGGGTACTGGGGAGGCGGGTATGTATATGTTGGTGTGGTAGATGGCATAGGGTATCCTGGCATTGGACCAGCAGCCGCTGGCTGGGGCTCCCTAGGAGGGCTAGTGGGCATTGGTTGTGGCTCAGGCTGTGGCAGAGGCAACAATAGCTGAGGAGTCACCGGTGTGGGCAATAGTGGGGCTGGCACCAGCCTGGTAGGCAAAGGCTGTCATTGGTCTGGAGAAGCAGCTGATGTAGGTCCCTGAAGTGTGGCTGGCACCTGCATGAGGGAATTCATCTGAGGCAGGGGCAGAAGTGTTGCCTGGGTTGAGAAGGAGGCAAGTACTGGCTCTGGACGATGCCTGTAAGGGCTAGTGCCAGCCCCAGAATCAGGGACTGACAAAGGCAATGCCTTGACTGTGGGATGACGGTTGTAGACCAGCCACCAGAGGAACCAATCCCTGTCGAGCCACCTGGCTGTGGACCCATGAGTACTAAATGCCAGAGAGTCAGGGGCTGGGAAGCAGGGGACGAAGTCTGCTGCCCCGAAGAGCTGGCCCCCGTGATAGCAATGAGGGCAGGTGGTGGGACCACCAGCAACCCAGAGGGAGTGATGGCTGTGGAGAAAGGAGGGGCTGATCCCCCACAGGAGGAAGGCCTCAAAGCAGAAGCTGATCTATGCAGTGACCACAAGCTAGAAGCTGACAGAGGACGGTCCTGGTGCTTGTGCTTCCCACCAGACCTCTTCTCCTTCTGGGAAGAAGAAGAAGAAGATGCCCCAGAGAGCGGGGAGGTAGAAAAGCTTTTAGCCTGAAGCTCCTTCTCTCTCTATTTTTTTTTTATTAAACATGCTTTATTGAAGTTTTCATATACATTGTGTACAGATAACATACAGGCAGCATAACCATACATCACTAATATAATACATGTATGAGAGTATCATTTATTTACCTAAAGAGAGTAATTTCAAGGAGTACACAATAAACAGATGTCTGTACCCCTCCCTCCTCCCCATCTCCCCAACCCCCACTGCTACTAGGTTATAATAGTAAGGTAGTTCTGTATCGGCCACCTGTATCACACAATTGAAGTAGATCTAGAAAGGTTTACTAACTCTGGGGGGATTCAGGGTTAGAATGAATCAGTAGAAGGTTAAAGAGTGGATCCCAAGCCTGTTAGTCATACTAGCAACGATGCATTCGGCCTGCATAGCAAACATAATCTCCCTATACCATTCAGATTGGCAAGGCATAATCACATCCAACCAGTGTCTAAGTATTACCTTTTTAGCACAAGCTGAAATTAATGCCATGTGTGCTCTTTGGGTACAACCCTGGAGATTCGTATAATCCCCTAAAATACAAATCTCAGGAGTAAACTTATCTGACAGAGAAAGTAATGGGTCCAGATGAGACTTGAAACGATTCCAGAACGGAAAGATTTTTTCACAGGACCATAGCATATGTAGTAAATCCCCAGGGTCTTTCAGACATTTTGTGCAGAGATCAGAAGACAGGGATCCCATACGTTGTAGTTTAACCAGGGAATAGTATAGTATAGGTTATGATTGATCTGGAATTGCATATACCTATATCTATCCCATTTAATGTGTCTATATAAATGTTTCCAGATTCTTAGCCAGGGTCTGTGAGGGATAGAAGCTGGCAGAGACTGATCCCATCAATAGCATCTTTGACCCTCTAACCCAGAAACTGTGGTCAGTAAGAATTTATGTGCATACATTAGTAGATGGGATACTGGGAGAGAATTCACGTATGGGGTAAGAGTGGATGACAATGTCTTAAATCACAGTCCGGTACGAAAGAGTTTCATTAACATGTGAGATATTTGCAAGTATTTAAAGACGTGTGTGGGGGGCCACTTATAAAGAGAACGAGCATCCTGAAATGGAATCAATTTATAGTTGTTGACAAAATCTTCGACCTTCTCAACACCCATATTGGGCCAAAAAAGGTTAGATTTGAGGAGTTTGCCCAAAATTAAAAAGTTATGATTATTGAAGAGAGGTTGTGCTGTGTCTCTGTAGCCATCAGTCTTAAGGAGGGTGTTAAGTTTATGATGTGTTTGAAGCATAGAACCTAATGGGGAATCTTTCAGTTTGTTGGGAAGGTTATTTTTAATTAGAAAAGGGAAGGCACTGAAGCTCCTTCTCAATTGCAGCTAGTTTATGTTGCAGTGGGTGACTCTGGAGAGTCCTCAGTTGGCTTCTCCGTGTGGCCTGGTTGAAGTCCTGGGAATGCTTGCAGGCCTCGGTGTCGTGGTTGGTGTCTTGGTAGATCAGGCAAGAAGAGTGGCCATCCTCGGCAGGAATCTGCTTGCCGCAGGCTCACTTCTTTGGCTGGTTGGAAGACGAGGCTGGAGAAGAAGAAGACATAAACCTAAAAAGAAAAAACACAGAAATTCAATGTTAACACTGAGAAAAAATAAAGAAAAGAATTGCAAGTAAATGCGGGTAGAGTAATGGCAGTTGACTGAAGCAGGCATCTGTGGAGATCCAACAAGCATAGGTTCACGGCAGGAAAAGAACTAAGGTAGGTCTGGGGGACCGCCCCTTTTATACCATAGGTGGGTGTCACCGTGCTGACATCGGTGGGGGTAATCCACCACTGTAGACTGCTGCTAGAAGTTTTCTGTGGGGTCCTGGTGTCTTCAGTCCTACTGGGGTTGCCTGCTGCAAGAGCGTCCTCGAAGTGAGATCTGCTGTATGCTTGCAGCATATACACTGTACAACTTTTTGGGCTGCTGCTTTAAAAAACCTTGACTCAGACAACTGTCATTTGACATACTCTACTTGCTGTATCTTGTCTGCTCCAGCTCTCCCAGTAGGTGAATTAATTTATTATAACTATACAAGCCAGGTTGCTACATAAAGCAGTTATGTGAGTGTACTATACTTTAAAACTGTTTCTTTCTTACTCTGGTTAAGCTATGGTTTTGACAATTATAATATTACTGGGTAGCACATGATGTGTGGGTGAAGTAAAAAAGGCGACAGTGAAAATGGAGACGGCTTTACAGTGACTGTAAAGAAGGTGACATTTGCATTCCTCCTCCCCGAAATGCTATGACCTTGGAGTTGGTATATTTAGAAAGGGAGCTATGGGGGGCAAAGCCCTCCTCAATGAGGGGTATGGGGGGAACAGCCCCCCGCAAATACACCTGTCACCTTCTTTTAGGTCGATGTATCGCTGTCGCCATTTTCACGGTTGCCTTTTTCCCTTCTCCAACATGACATATAACCTAATATACTGTGCTTCAGGGCAAAGAAAGGTGCATTTGTCTGATACAGTACAAGCTTGCTGTAACAGATGCATCCATATACACAGCTTTTGTCCATTACATCCAGAGGAAGAAGAGCCTATGTGTTAGGTGTGTCTGTGTGTGAGTAGGAGCTGAGAGTGAATGAGAATCCATTACAGACCATAACAAATGGCTCAAATCCTGCTTAGCATATATGTTTCTGTATTCTATGTGTTACTTAAAGTAATATTTATTTATTTATTGCTAGGATTAAAATACCTTTGAACCAGATGTTCTTTTACAAAGGTTCCACATCAGATACAAATTCATAAGATGGACATACACAATTTGAATTTTACTCTACAAGATAGGAAGGCAAACAATTAACAAACAACAATGGATGCATAAACACTCAGTTACATAATATACAGGATAGTACACTAGTTGGTGTACAAAGTACAGAGTAAGTTACAGTAGGGAATCAGTCCATAAGAGAATTGCATGAGCGCAGGATAAGGAGATGAGAGAGTCGAGGGGGTGCCATCAGCTAATTATGACTTTGTCAGCCAGGGCTCAGAGAGAGAGAGAGAGAGGATAAGCAAAGAAGGGAAAGAATAAGAAAGGATAAGGGAGTCAAAGAAGAGGGGGAACAAAAAAGGGGAAAGGGAAGGGGAAGTGGGTGAAGCAGGCAGCAGGTGTCTTTGTCAAGTCAGATTGAGGTAGTTGGGAGTAGGTTGGGGGGAAGGATGGGTGCAGAAGGAGGAGGGTGAGGGTGGGAAGGGGGGGTAGAACAACCAGGTAGGGCAAGGAGTGGGCCAATTCCTAGAGATAAGCTGGGTCTAAGTCTTGGGAGGGTAGCCACTTTATTTCTTAGTGCCCTTCTCTAGAGGCTCAGTATGTCATACAAGGTTTAACAATGATCATAAAAACGTAATCCACAAAACAATTAACAGTACTACTGTTAGATAAAAATGAACCCCCAAAAAACAGATTTACAATCTACAACATAATAAATAAAATAAGTATAGTAAAATAAAGCAAATCAGCAGCAACATAGATGGCCACGGATGATAAAAGGGACCTTCAAAGGTCCCCAAATGACTGTTAGAACAGGTATGCATTCAGCCCTCTTTTAAAGGCCTCTACTGAGGTGGCCTCAATCAGTGCCCTCAGGAGAGTGTTCTTGAGCGAAGGGCCAGCAACCTTGAAAGCACAATATCTTGAGGATTTAAGTTGTGCCTCATGGACTGAGACAAGACTTGTTGCAAAGGAGCAGAGGGGGTGCAAGGACTAAGATTATTCAGAACCTCCACTAGGTAGATCAGGCCGAACCCAGGTAGGACCATGTGCGTTAGTAAACCAACCTTGAAGGTAACATGCCACTTCACAAGCCAGTGCAGTTCATGCTAGACCGGTGTCAGATGACAAGTCCTCAAAAGGCCAGTCAGCAGCTGGGCCACTGTATTCTGCACCAGATTCAAGCATTGTAGACTACCTCCACTGATGTTGAGGCAGAACGCATTACAGCAATCTGGCCTAAACTTCACAAATACATGCACCAGTATTGACAAATCTGTGTGGGGATAAGGGACTTATTACAGCTGTTATTCCTGAGATGGTAAAAGCCAATCTGGATTTCAGCTGACACCTGAGTCTCAGATGTCAATCTTTTATCCAGAACGATGCCATATTTTTCACCTTAGCAGAAGCCAACAGCCTAGAATATCTAAGTCAAAGCCCAGTCTCTCCTTTGGCTACCTATGCACCCCCCCTTATGACCCACCTCAATCACCCATATCACAGCTTGCCTGGTTAAGTCTCAGACAACTAGATGCCATCCAGTTCTGAATCTCAACCAGGCACAAAATTTGCACCTCAACAGCATTGGGTGTCCTGGGTGAAAACAACAGATGCTACTGGATACCATCCATACAGCAGTGGATACCCAGATTGTATTGCCAAATGATAGTTTTGAGGGGCAGCATGTGCACTGTGAACAGCATAGCTAAGAGGAATGATCCTTGGTGTGTGCCACAGAGCTGGGGCACTGGGGATGATGAGAGCATTCCCATCACCATCTTCTGCATCCTGTCCCTGAAATAGGACTCAGACCAACAGATGATGGTGCCAGTGAGACCTCCATGCTCCCTCAAATGGTCCAACAGCAACCCATGGTCCAAAGTGTCAAAAGCTGAAGAGAGATTGAGGAGAACAAGAACTGACTGCTCACCCCCATCTCTTGCCCTGAGAAGGTCATTGTGCACCCTGACAAATGCCATTCAAGTGCTGTGCCAGCAGGGTTCATAGATGTCATAAGCTGTGAGGTGTGCCTCAAGCTGTAGCACCACAACTTTCTAAATAACCTTTTCTAAAAAAGGTAGATTAGAGATGGGATGATAATTCATCAAAATGTCCAGGTCCAGAGATGGTTTCTTCAGCAGAGGTCAAACCAGTGCCTTTTTCAAAGCAACCATGAAGACCCCCTGAGATAAGGAGCACCATACAATTCCAGCAAACACTGGACCCAGTAGTGCACGCAACTCACTATTAATCACATAAGACCCAGGTCTAGTTCACAGAATGTGGGCCGCAGCTCCAAGATAACCTTGCAAACCTCTTCTATTGTAATTATCCAAAACTGTCCCCAAGGAAGCTGAGAGCAACTAACAGGTGCAGGATCGACTCAGCAGAGTTGTGACAGCCCACTTGGTGAGATTCTGGCCTGAACAAAGGACACTCTGTCCAAGAAGAATTGAGCATATTCCTCTCACTTTGCTGCTAAATTGACTCTTACTGACTTTAGCCTGGTCAGATTTTAAAAACCTGACTACAGTGTAGAAGAGCTGAGCTGGTCGAATTCCAAACCACAATCTCCCAGGACAGGAATGCTGACTTCTTACAGGGGATTACCCTTTGATATTTATCAAGATGAATCTTTGATGTCAGTTTGTCCTCCTTGGCCCAGACCTCCTAAAATGTCAATCTAACCTCCAACCTCTGGTCTTCGACTCCCTAAACTCCCCATTGAACTATAGGGATTTCAATCATTTCCCAGGGTTGTAAACGAGTGGCTGCTATGGAGTCAAAGTCTCCCATGATAACCCTGTTATTACAGTAGCTGGCACTGCATTCTCTTACTCCATCTCACAAGCTGCTAACATCTTTGAGATATCCATTAATGCTTGCAGCCCTACTGGTCTAAGCCACTTTAAAAGGCAATAATGAATCATCTCCACCCAGAAGGAGAACTTTAAAATCCAGTGATCTGACCAACTGACTCAGTCAATCCTGAGGTTATTAACCTCAAGCTCCAGAGAGAAGACCAAGTCAAATGTGTGCTTGTGTTGGTGAGTCTCAGAAGAAACCACTTGTATAAGGCCCAGTGAACCCTTTCAGCTTTCCGAATAGCTAAACGGCTCATATTTCTGTTTAACTGGTCACTGTGTTCTGGCAATATTCCACAAGCTTGGAAGCTGGCCAGGCTGGTCCCAATTTTTAAGGAGGGCAGCCCTTGCCAGCTGTCTAACTGTAAGCCTATTTCCTTAAGCAGTTACACAGAAAGGAACTGCACTAGGATGGGGTGCTCACAATGAGTATCAAATGTCACAAAATAGAATCTGGCACTCACCACCTCTTATTAAAAGACACCACTATATCAAGTTTAAAATAATAAATATGTTTATTCAGTGACATTTAAAAACATACATTATGCCTGACATGTTTCGGATTGATGGTCCTTTATCAAAGGCATAAGTTCAAATCCCACACCAGCCCTTATATACATTCCCTTCCACAATTTAATGGCAACCTCTGGATTCACACATGAAAATTCCAATTCATTGTTAATTTAATCTATTTTCAAAACTGACTGAGAAAATTATACTTTCACGGGGTACTAATGATCAAGCAAGACATAGCATATCAGGTACACCACCTCTAATAAGAGGGTTGATTTTATGAAAAATAAAGAGAAAAAAAATTGCAGAATACAAAATAATGACTGTTTCTGAATACCATCAATAATTCAAAAGAAGATAAACAAAGCAAAAACACAGCTCAGGGTCTACAGGTAGCTAGAGCCCTAATAAAGACTGTGTCAGGTCTGTATTCGGAGAACCCTAAACTGGAGATGTTAGCAGCACCAACTCCAGGCTACATCTGAACTAGAGGTGCTGGATCTTGGGTTTTTAAAGCACCCAGGCTCCTCCCCTAACTCACAAGGACCACCTCTAAACATTTCATTTCAAATATTTCATATATCAGTCATGCCAGACGTATAGTTACTGAATAACCAATTTAGCACTACAGAATAATCCATTCTGGATAACAGCAAACAACTATAAATTCATTATAACACATACAAATTCCACTTTTATTCAAAAGAAGGTGTTAATGAGTCTAGACTCTGCCCCATTTCTGGGTGACTGACATCCCACATCTCATAAATAAGAGAGAGAGGATGCTGCTGACTCCCTATAGGAGACTGCACCTTTCTAGAAGGTCTCTTCTGATCGGGAACACACCTCTAGCAACCACCTTCTCTGAAAACTGTAGGTAACACTAAAGTTCTAGTTTCTGCTTTATTTCTGTACAGTTTTACACATGTCCTGAAAGATTTAATGTATTATCTGCTAACTATTTGTTTAAACTGTTAGCTTTGGTCTGATAGCTTTTTAGTTTTAGCCAGAATGCATGTTTTTGTGTTTTTATTAGTTTTTTTACCAGCATAACAGCCACTAGCTGCCTATCCTCTGACTAATGTTAGCAACACAAGAACAAGAGACTTGCAACCTCAACCCAGTGAGTCTACAGCATAATGAAGGAATAAAAGGATATCTTTAATGCCCACTGGCTACCTTTCAGGCTATACATAGCGCTAGCTCCTCGCGAACATGCGAGAGGGAGCACTTCTACCAATTAGCCTGACATTTCACAAAAGAGAAGGGTTTCAGAAGCTAACCCCTTTTAGACAAACAGAAAGGGGTAAAACACAAAACAGCATCTAAAAGCAGACACAGGGAGAGACAACATTTTCTCTCAGCAGGACACAGCAAGCCTCTCACATACATACGAGAGGGAGGACTTAGCTAAGAATAGCTCTATTAGCACACGCTATTCTTTTTGGAACCCTTTTCTTCATTTTCCTACATTTTTCTCTCCTGTTTACTCATGTAACAATATGCAGCAGTAAAAATAAATGTACATGGAAAGCAGTAAAAAACAGCTTTTTACCTTTTAAGTGAGCAGACAAATCAAAACGTTTGACAATATACATGAGATGCAAAGGGAAGATTTTTAAACACACCACTGGAATTAATGCTCTTTATTTGGAGTTTATAAGATGGAAATAAAAGTAATGTAATATGGCAGCAGGTGGCCAATCCACTGCGGTATTACCAGGAGAGAAACAGATAGAAATGCTGTTGCGCAACAGACATGGGGGAGGATTACAGAAAAGAGAGATAGAGATTAATCCAGTGATGAGTCCAGATCTAGAAGGGTTTTTATCCTTAACTATCACATATACAATAGTTCAATAAGACAGCAATACATTAGTTAAGAAGGAAAACACACATAATGATAGGGGAGCTCCCCCAAACACACATTCTCACATAAACCTATTAATCAGAGTGACCCCCTAGTAAATCAGTATGCATTTTTACCATTCTCTAAAAAGTGGCATTATTTCAGAAAAAAAATATTTATTTCCTTACTTTCTCTTCTCTCTAAGCTTTGGCTAGATTCTTGGTTAAAAATTAACATACTATTTACAAAATCCCTGTTTGTTTGATGAATTTCAATCGAGATTCCGCAGGTGTCGTGGAACGGTGGTCTCTGTGTCAAGGTCTTGGATGATGTCAACAAAGCGATGGACTCAGGCAATTTTCCATACAGAACTGGCTTTGCAAGGCGAGGTTAAGTAGAGAGTCACTGACCTGGTTCTGTTCATATTTGGAACAGAGATATCAAACAACAGTGGTGAATGGGCATGAACCTCCCCCCACTGATGGTATCTAGGGGTGTGCAACAGGCTCTGTCCTGGACCACTCCTTTTTCTGATTTATTAGAAAGGGCTGGAGGCCAACGTAGGGGACACATTGTACCATTTATATGCAGATGATACAATAGTGTATACATCTAGTTCCTCAATACAGGAGGGTCAGGCAACATTATAAAGTAGCTTTGATGAGCTTCAGGCCTTTTTTACTGATTCTAAGTTAAAACTTAATTCCTCCAAGTCTAAGTTTATGTTATTCAGTCCAGCTTCCAAACTTAAAAACTGTAAAGGAATACTGACAAGGGATCAAAATGGAACTCCTCTGGAATGTGTTCATTCATATAAATACATGGGTTTCTTGATGGAACTGACACTATCAGGTAATACCCACATAGACAAATTGATTGTCCAGGTCAGTGAAAGGGTTGGCTTGCTGAATAAGAATCAATATTGCCTGGACACAGTAACTCTAAAAACAATAGTTCAGGTCCATATTTTTTCACTATTTGACTATGCAGATGTTTTCTATGATTAAGCTTCAAGAGGCAGGCTACATCAGTTAGAGGTATTGTACAACAATCTTGCTAGGCTGATCCTTAGGTACCCTAATCACTGTGAGCATTATTCTAGGCTGGGCTGCCCAACAGACAGAAACTACATAAGTATCTGTTAGCTTACAAAAGTGTCCAGTACCAGATTACAGTATGTAAGTACAGTAAAAGGTTGTTCCAGAGAAGAATTGATCCCTCTCTGAGAAATTCAGATTTATGGTAAATGGTAGTACCAAGAACAAAAACTAAAAGATCTATGCATTTTTGTTGCCAGCTTGTGCCTACTTTATGGAATCAACCTATGTCTGAATTTAGATTACTGGATTCAAAACCTCTTTCAGTTGCAACTTTGAAACGTTAGTTTTTGCCCTATATCTCTGTACAGGACGTTTGTCTCTGTTCTTGTATAATTTGTTTCATTATTTGTTAAATTATTTATGTAATTTTAATTTGGTGTCTAATCTGTTTATATATTGTCTGTATTGTACATTATTGCTTCACATGGGTCACCACTGTAAAGAGCTATGCTCAATGATTAAAATTTTTCCCAGTCCTTTTGACTTTCATGCATAAATTACCCCTTCTTGCATTGATTCTGGAATTGTATTTCATTGCTGTCTTCTGTAGTTAGTTTTTGCATTCTGAGCTGTACCAGAGCTTCCATAGCAAGCCTGCTGTTGCTGTGAACTCAGGGCTGTACTGCTGACATCACTGTATGGCAGAGAAGTGACTCACACTGCAGTACAGTGAAGTTGCAGCAGTTTTGCAAGGGAAAACTACATTACTAGGTGTACATACTGTGGTTCCTCTTCACCAAGACACCCTGTTAGCAATGCATTATGCCAAAATCCAAATGCCGTGTCAATATGTTTTTTTTCATAAAACTGATTTAGTCCTGCTTCTGTAACAAAGCATGGGGATTGAGAGAAGATTAAGTTGCTGTCCTTTTATTTCATTACTGTCCTCTGCATTTAGTTTTTGCATTCTGAGCTGCTAAAAGCTGCAGGGTGTACTAGAGCTTCTATAGCAAGTCTGGTGTTGCTGTGGACCCAGGGCTATACTGCTCACATCACTATATAGCAAAGGAGTGACACACTGCAGTACAGTGAAGGTGCAGAAGGAGTCTTGCAATGGAAAACTACATTACTAGGTGTGTGTACTGTGTTCCTGCTTCACCAAGACACCCTGTTAGCAATGCATTATGCCAAAATCCAAATGCCTTGTCAGTATGTTTTTTTGCAAACCTGACTTCTGCCTCTGTTACAAAGCATGGGGAGTGGGAGAAGATTGAGTTGCTGTCAGCCAAGACAGCTGTCAGTTTATGCATTGTTGTGATTAGTGTTTATACATTGATCATTCGAAAGCACTAATGCCTCCTTACCCATGCCATACTGGGGCCTTCCATGTCTGTCAGTAGTAAAGCACCTGGCAGTCACACTGATCGAAAATCCCTTACTGCTCCCCCATCCCGTGCCTCCCCTACATCAGCATGGCACCACAGAATGTGGAAGACTAATTTTGGTACCATACAGTGATGTCAGCAGGAGCCAGCAGTCCAGCAGCGAAACATCAAAGACAAGTGCAGCAAGGCTCAAAAACAAATGCAAAATACAGAAGGCAGTGTATACCTTGGTGAAAAATAACCAATGCATACACCTTTTAAGGTCTAGTACTGTATATAATGACTACAAGCTGTAACTTTTTGGACCATCATGAAAGGTGCTCTTTTAATAAATATAATGAAAAATGAAATCCATCAATAGGACAAAGCCCTGTACAAAGTCTGAAAATTCATGATTGACCCAGGCACTGAAATAATCCAGAATAATCCATCTGGATGACTCCAGTATCCTGTTGGCAATGAAGTCCACGATTTCCTGCAGGAGCTCCCCCCATGCCCTGGAAGCTGGTACACAAGGAGAACTTCACAACCTGCACCTGGACCCCCACAAACAGACACGCATTCAAACAGCGAGGTGCCACCCCACCACTTAATGCACAGTGAAGTTCAAGCCAGATCTAAAACAGATTTTCACCCCCCACCTGGTCCATTTGTGACCAGTGTATCAAGGAGAATCCAGCTGGAATTGACACTTCTAGAACTGGGTCAGCATTGAAACTCAACCAGCTTTTTGTGATACAAGCCAGATCTGCTAAGGAACCTAAAATTAATCTGCTATAATGACAGTCTTGTTCCTCATTGATCTAGTATTGCAAAACACCACCTACAGGAGATGGAGCAAAGCAGCTAGCCTAACGGCTACCTACCCAGTTGGTCTGGCAGGAGCCCTGAGCATGGGAACCAAACACATCTGGCATCTCTCTAGGCCCCATTTCACCCCAGGTCATCTCCTTGTCCTCGCCATCATTATAATGCCCACCATTAGCAGCCCCTGAACCCAGCTGCTGACTACCTTGCTTCCTCTCAATACCCAGCTCCTACACTGATGATATGCTACTGTGGGAGTAGGGGTTCTGAAAGGGGCATATGTTAAGCAGCTAGAATGGGAGTAGCTAAACATAGGGGGCCTGCTGCAGTATCTAAAACACACTCTAAGGCAGCAGAACTAAAATCAGACAATAAACCAAACACACCTACCTCCCAGCACCACCCAACAAGTAAAATTATTAACTATCCTCACATACAAGCCACAAAACAACAAAAAGAAAACCACCCTCAACACCCCAATAAGATTCTACCCTCCCATGCACCCACAATAAAAAAACTTAAGCCCCCACAATACCCCAAGCATTTACACCCACAAACCTACAACTAAAACCCTAAGCAGGCATACTAGTTGTCATATATAGCCTTTACAATAAATCACAATATCTCACACTACTCACTAGTGGTGGGTGGAAGTGGCCCCAATTAGCTCCATGAAGTGATCTGCAGAGTGAAGGCGAATTCGCGGAGTGCTCCGCAACACAAAGCGGAGTACTTCGTGTTGCAAATGGGTAACACGAAGTCCATTGAAAACAATGACTTCACGTTACTTCACCTTCCCAAACCACTACTCCACCAATTCTTAAGGCAAAGTACATTGAAAAAACTGTACTTTGCCTTACTTTGCCTTGTTTTTAAGCTCCAAAGGCGAATTTTGCAGTGTTTCATGGGATTTCAGGTCACATGGGCTCTAGATTGTTCTGCACAGCCTCAGTTTGGGGTAGTGTGTGTAGCAAACTGTAGTAGACAATCTGATCTGAGAGCTCTCTGCAATTCAATCCTTCAAAAAGCTGTTAAAAAAACCTTTTTGAGTAATTTTTTTTTGCTGAAACTTTAGTTCATCGATTATAGGAAACCCTCCTGTGCTCATATCATCAAGCGTTTATTGTTTGTGTATGGATTTTGAATGTTAATGTACAAAATTCAGTCTGTGTACTGAGAGACAGTGGAAGTGTGCTTTGGGGGAGGGGTGTATCTGTGGTGTAGGTAGATTAACTTGGAGAAAAAGACAGTGCTTTCTGTTTTGGTGATATTTTTCTTGTTTAACTGTGTTAATGTACACACAGTAATATATTCAATATTTCTTGCCATTTTTTTGCTGATTGCTGTGGTGCAGCAGTGCATAATTTTAGTTTGTTTAAAATATGTGGTTATTATATTACTGAAGCTTTCAATTTGCTATGCATTACTTAGTGTGTGTGTGTGAGTATGTGTGTGTGACGCATGTCTTCAAATCAGACACCTTTTATTGTGCCACATAATAATTTCAGCAATGTGAAGCTGCTATCCACTGCAGCTGTGTGATTTTTATACTTCTTTGTGGTATCTTTACTGGTACTGGTACTAGTACTAGTGACTGTTACTGCAGCAGTACAGTACACTGCCCCCCCCCGGCGCGGCCTGCCCCAACCGGTAAAGGTATTCTTTTCCAGATTTGAATTTCTGATGGTGAGCACTGGTTAGGTGTTGTGCCATTGTGTCTGCATCTCTTCAGTGCACAGCGCAATCTTAATCTGTCTGTGCATTTGCATCTCTTTAGGGCCCAGTCTCCATCTGTAACTTAAGTCACAGTTGTTTCTTTGGCTTCCCTTCAGAGTACTGGACAGGTGTGGTTCTTAATTCTGCATGAACATTGTACTCATTAATATGTGTTTTTAAGTCAGGACCATCATCACGAGTCACTCGTGATACAAATCACATTTTTCATCATCACAGTCACAAATGCAGTCACAAATCACGATTCATGATCATTCATGTTACGAATCACAGTAATTTTTTTTCTAGTTACTTGGATGTATTGTAAGCCTGTTTTGTAGTATCTCTCAAGGCTTCACCACCCCACCATTGTACTCATTGATACGTGTTTTTAAGTCTGGGAGTTTTAAGCTACAGCTCATCAGGGAAGTACAGCCGTAGGTGGTAAGCATTCACGTTTCTTCATCATCACGGTCACAAATGCAGTCACAAATCATGATTCACAATCATTCACGTTACAAATCACAACATTAATTTTTTTTCTAGTTACTTGGAGGATGTATTGTAAGCTTGTTTTGTAGTATCTCTCCAGGCTTCACCACCCCACCATTGTACTCATTGATACGTGTTTTTAAGTCTGGGAGTTTTAAGCTACAGCTCATTGGGGCTCGGGGAAGTACAGCCATAGGCATTCACATTTCTTCATCATCATGGTCACAAATGCAGTCACAAATCACAATTTACGATCATGTCATGAATCACAACATAAATTTTTTTTAATAATTACTTGGATGTATTGTAAGCCTGCTGGTCACAGTGCTGAACAGGGATGGGATCCATACCTGGGCCCGGAGGAACAGGCACATCCTGCTCCAGAGGACCTGGTGCTGGACTTGGTGGTGGTGGTTCAACTGCCTCAGAGTCAGGACTGGAGGCAGTGCTGGTTCTGCTTCGGGGGGGGGCATTCAAAAGTTTTGAGCGGTCCAACAGGAATGGGTGCCCATGCCCTCCACACATGTACACAGTATGATGCTTACCACTACCACGCTCTCCCAAAGCTGCCCCGTCCCAGACATTCCCTCACCTTGGTCCATCTCTCCTACTGAGCTCCCTCAGTCCGAGCAATCAGTACTCACACTGTCACACAACACACACACAGTCACACAGACACAGACAAACAACTAACTACTTATAAAGGTAAGAAAAATAAAATTTACAGAAAGAACAAATTAAGTAAAAAAGAGTACAGAAAAGACAAAAAAATTTAGCTTTTAAAAAAGCTGTTGGGTCTAAATCAAAGTTTAAATCTCTTTCTTGCTCTGATCTAAAAGTAGCAGCAGTCACAAAACACACTACTCTCTCTCTGTCTGCACAGGAGAAAGTAAATGTGTCTGCTTATATGACTCACTTTCTTTCTGCCTAGCTAAAGAGCATGTGACTTACAGTACTGTAAGCCATGGGATGTGTGGGGGAGGGCTGCCAAATCTGAAACACCAAGTGGATCACTTAGAATCCTAATGAGGAACGCAAAGTCCATTAAAAACAATGACTTCACCTTACTTCGCGTTGCCATTCCGCCTTACTGCGAAGTGGTAATGACAAGGCGAAGTTAGCATTTTGCATTGCCCACTCCGTGTAGCGGAGTAGCAACGCAAAGTGCCCACTTCGCGTTCACTTCGCCGGTGAATTTTAAATTCGCTGCATCTCTACTACTCACACACTCAGATCATAACCTGACCTAGCAAACATCCACCCACAGCCACACCAGTATAATATAGCAAGTCTTTCACAGTGGTGCTACAGTCCAGTAAAACAGGATGACTGAGTGCAAGTGACCTATGTCCAAAAGTGCCATTAATTAAGGGCTAATGGCCCCAGACACAATTAGTTTGGTCTGCTCCCACCAGAACTAATCCTGTATAGCTTCCAGAAGGAATATGTTTAGGCAGTCTCCCACTACTGCTTATCACACAGTCAATTTCCAAAACCTAGAGATACTAAAGTCTGAGCCAGCAGGCTCTTCACCACCCACTGACACACTCAGTAAATCCTCCTCTTCCATGTGGTTGTTAAGGAGTCCCAGGAAACTTAGCCTACAAGTGCTCTGTGTTCAGTCCTACAGTCATGGTGAAAGATCAGTCCTGGGAACTAGAAGAACTAAGTATGCCAGTCTACAGGGACCAGCCACATCAATAGTTCCCATGGCTCCATCCCTTGATTCCCATCAGTAAACACAACTGGTCTCACTGAGGTCAGTCCCAAACACTTCTGCTCCATCTTTAGTCAGTACCCATGGCTCGTACCTTCCAACGTGGTCAGGCCCAGGCATTGGAAAGCCCAATCGATGCCTCAGGACATGCCAATCACTTTACTCCTTCAACCTCAAGAGAGAGAAATAGATTTCCCAGAATGTACTTCCTGTTAGTTACTTTCAAAAATCGCTGACCAGCAAAACTTTGCGAACTGCTTACTCAATGATCGGCGAACCTGTGGGTATCAGGAAACCTAGCCCACTGCTGCTAGTCTCTTCCAGGATCTAGAGCACAGCACAGGACCTACACAGCACTCTGTGCCTGTACAGGACTTTGTAGACTCAGTGCCCCGGTAAACTTGTATGATGTCAATCCACTCCCACAGCCAGATCAGTTTTGTAAAGAAAATGGCATCGCTGCAAAACAATCAGCTACCCTCAAAATTAAAAGATCTGTCTCCTAAAATCTCACTCACTGCTGTCCCTTACTATATCTAAAAGCAAACCTACCACTACATGAATCTAAAGTTAAAATGTTAAAAATAGATTTTGAATAAGTTGCTGGTATATGAATGTACCTCCACTCTATAGCTTGCTTTACAGGATTCATATTTACTTATCCTGTAAGCCTGACGCAAATCAGAAACTTGAGGAAAAAAAAAGGAGTTCAGAGCTCCTGTGATAGCCTGCCCAGCAAGGTAGCCATCCTCCCTGCACCAAGATAACAGTCATTTAATTGTCAGGGATCATGAGCTTTTTTAAAGGACATTTACTGCACAAGGTAATAAGAACTGTATGAAGTAATATGGCCACACAGTCCTTATCTGCCGTCACCTTCTGTGAGAACAAATAACTCTAGTGACTGGATGTTAGGGTTCCAGGACAGTAAGAACAAAGACAAGTGTCACTATAAGTGTTTAATTGAAACCTAAATTTATTTTAGTAGTGTAATTTATTAACTAATCAAATTGTATTCTGCTTGTGGAGAATTATTTTGTAACAAATTATATCTCTGTAGCTCCTCTATCTCAATTGTACACTTGCCAACTCTTCTGCCCTTCCCCCCAAAAAATACACTACAAATGCCTATGAAATCTGCAAAGTGTCCAATATAAGAAACATGTCTGTCTGTTTTAACCAGACCAAAAATGTATTGGATTTGACATATTTCATTTGGGAATTTAGTTTTTGTCTACTATACCAGTGTCTGTTGTAAGTGGAGTGCACTGTAGTGGGGGTAAAGGGTTAAGTAAGACAGGCAGGCAATTGAAATTAAAGATTACTGTATGACATCCAGCATGCTTCACATCAGACAAGGTGCAAGCAGAGTACAACAGACTTCTATGCATGCTAATATTGACATGTTAGCAATATTTTTTTTTTTTTTGAAAACTGGTAACCAGAAAATGCACACTGAGCTAAGCCTCATTTCCAAGTGTGCCCCAGGGAAATGGTTACAGGAGTAAACGGTTTAACAATACAGTATTTTACACAATGCAGATTAAAGTGCTGACAATTAGCAGCAGAGACGAGTAACTGGTACAAACGTGTAACAGGATAAAGTGCAAAGTATGTTGAGCAAACACAAGGACAAGTTGAAAATTAAGATTGGCATCCAGCAATGTGAAAATCTGTCAGAACAGGTGCATATAGGTGGATTATGAAGTTTCAGCTAAAGTTTCTATTATATAGAATAGTATATTGCCAATGATGCACAATAAGGCTGTATTTTCATCAAGAGGTTGAGATGAAATCACAGGGAAACTGAGTGCCCAAGATGGAAACATGCCAAGTTCTGTGGTTGTCTACACACTATTTTTATAGTAAATATATAGTATATATAAATATAGGATATGACATGAGTGAGAGTGAGATAGAAGAAATTTCTGACATGGGTGAGAGTGAGATAGTAGAAATATCATCACAAGCAATACTTCAGCTCCTGACCTCATGAGTGGCAAAACCATAGGTGAGGTCAGAAGAGGTCAAGTATTATGGGTAAAGATAATTCTACCATCTCATGCTCAGCCACGTCATGTTTGATATGTACAACTGGTGTTTAGGTAGTTTTGTGTTAGAATTGATAAAAAGTTGTGAAAGGAAAATAAAGTACAAAATGTAACTTGTGCCACTCAAAGCATCTCACTCTCACTGATGCCAGTTTGATTTGCACAACAGGTGTTTAGGTGGTTTTGTTATAGAAATGATAATAAAAAAAAAAATAACAAATGGAAAAAAGTGCAAAATTTTGACTGTGCCCCTCAAAGCATTTCACATCTACTGGCTTCAGTGCTGCACATGGCTATTGTGATATCATCAGCATTGTCAAAGCTGCTCTCTGAATGGTTCGTATTCCATTGTTTCATTGTTACCTTTTAACTTGCAAGATAGCACTACTATCTCTACAGTATTTCTCTATCTATCTATCTATCTATCTATCTGTCTGTCTGTCTGTCTGTCTGTCTATCTATCTATCTATCTATCTATCTCTTTGAAAATTGTTGAACAGGAAAGGCACATTGAGCCTAGCTTCATTTCAAAGGTGCGACCTGGGGAAAGGGAATAGGGGATATAAAATATGATGCACAGACACAGTTCACCTGTGCAGTAAAGTACAGTCAGAGAACATGATTAATACAGGAATAACTACAAAGTGAACAATCAAGACAGGAGCAACAAATTAGGCATTTCAGCTGCACCTACTCCAGGACAGGAGACAAATGCAAGGGGAATAGTCAGGGAGAGGGAAAACAGGAGCAGGGGAAGGGAAGGAGTTTCAGCTGATACTGAGGGAGCCAGGGGAAGCAGTGAAGTGCAGAGAAGAGGGAAGTTGGTTCCAAAGGGATAGGAGATGATAGGAAAATGCTGATTTCCCAGCAGAGGAGTGGGGATGAGGAATGGTGAAGGAATGAGTATTCCCTGGAGCACAGGGAGCATGAGGGAGAGGAGGGATTAGAGGTAGGAGGGAAGGGACCTAAACTAATATTTGGATATGAATGAGGCACAGTGTATCTGGTGATGTGAAGATAGAGACAGAATGGATAAGGAGGAGTAAAGTGAGCAATGATAAGTAGGAGAGGAGGATTTGGTAGCAAAGCAGCAGAAGGAGTTGCAGTGGGTGTCCAATCTAGCCAGGTGGTAGAGGGAGCAGTGCCATTGACCACATCCACACAGTTGAAGCTCACAGTGAACCTGTAGAGAAAGACAATTGTTATTATGATACTAGGCACCAAGTTTTATTTAGTTTTTTATTTATTTAGTTTTTGTTGACCTGGAATGGAGGACTAGGCAGTTCTGCTTATTTTCAGCCTGGTCCCAGGACAAAGGGATACAGATAGAAACCAACTAACACTGAACAAGACTAAGCTGTTGGCGGTATTTTTAGTGAATGTTATGGTGAAAGTTTAGAGAGGAGCTTGGCATGGATGGCATCAATGTGGGCAGAGTAGTAAAGCTTGCTGTCTAGCCACACACTGAGGTACTTGAAGGATTGAACCACTTCTAGAGGGTTGCCATCCAAGGTGGAGAAGATAGGCAGAGTTGGGAGTCTGGCTAATTTCAGGCTATTGTCAAAGGTCATGGACACAGTTTTTTGTGTTGACCCAGAGCTGGCTTGATTGGAACCAGCACAGGAAATTCTGGAAGTCTTGGTGCAGCAGACCTTGCATGGCTGTAGTTCAGGGACTGGAGGTCTAGATTCCTATGTCATCAGCACATATGTGAATATGTGAGATGGCACAGGCCAAGGGTAAGTCATTAGGAAGATGGAAAAGAGAATGGGACCCAGGATGGAGACCTGTGGGACCCTCGCTTGGATGGGAAGTGGAGGTGACAGGGTTCTACCAACCTGTACTGGCTGTAGACAGCCCATGAGGTAAGAACAGAACTTCTCAACGACAGAAGCTGAGTGGCCAGCAGAACTCAGCTTACCCAGAAGTAGTGGGCTGGACACCGAGTCAATTGCTTTGGAAAGATTGATGAAGATGGCATCTGTGATGTGCTCGTGATTCATTCCCAAGAACACAGATTCAGTTACACATAACAGGAAGGAGACAGTGGAGTGGTGCTTCCAAAACCCAGACTGGAACATGGAGAGGAAATCAATGGAGATTAGGAAATTGGAGAGTCTAGGCAAGCTTCTTTTGCAGCTTAGCAAGGGAACAGAGGAGGGAGATTAGTCAGAGGTTATACAGTGAGGAAGGGTCCCCCCATTTGAGGAGTGGAAGAACTTTGGCCAACTTCCAGGACTGAGGGACAATACTAATGGAGAAGGAGTGGTTGAGTAGAAGAGTCAGGGGAGATGCTATGGCAAGAACAGATATATGGAGTAGTTTAGGATCCAGAACAGTAGGCAGTGAGATTGCAGTGATATCTTGAGCAGTTATATAATACATATGCGTAGCACAGAATGTAAGTGGAGTCAACAGTAAGTGGCTGAGTGGAGGTGGCATCTGCCAGTGCACAGCCAGCCAAGTACAGGACAATTTGAAACAGGCAGTAAAAACAAGGCAGAAACAAAGTGACATGTAAGAAAGTTTCTTTTTATGTTGTTTGCATGCATGCGCAAGAAACATATTGTGGCAGATTTTCAGAAGCAGGTTGTGGAGGCACAGCACTGTTATGGCCAATGCCCCCACAGGCTTTAAAGGCTTGACCCACTTTTCCCAATGCCATGGCATGCTGCTGCTGACACTATTTCAGCCAGCATGCCACAGCCTTGTAAGGTTTCAGCCCCTGCAATCAGGGGCCACCTTGTCATTGCAGCAGAAGCCATTCGCTGCAATGAGGAAGCAACCCATCATTGCTGGGCAGAACCTTGTTACAGTGATACTGTTTGTGATGTTGGTGGTGGCTCGCCGCCATGTTCACAAACAATATTAATCCCCCCCCACTGAGGGGGTGCCCAATCCGCCTCGGCAGCATGTGCCTTCCCCACTGTGTTTGTTTGCTGATGGGGGCCCTGATCCCCATCGGCTTCAGTGCACCAAGGTTGATGTTTCCGATGGGGGAGCCCACTCCCCATTGGCATTATGTCACCCCCTCTCACTTTTGTTATGTGCCGGTGTGGGTTCCCGATCCCTGTCGACAAAATGTAACCCCTCCTTTTGTTGTGTGCCAATGGGGGTGCCCAATCCTCCATCGGCTAAAGCTGCCCCCACCAAAAAAAGACTCAATTGGCATGCTGAGAGACCACCCCAGTGTGCCACATGCCCCTGTAAAAACAAAAATGGTCCCGCAATGTTTTTTTTGTTTTTTTCCCTGTGGAAAAAGGAAACAATCCCTAGGTGGTCTCCTGCCCCCCTCCCACAACCTGCACCCACCCACTGCACACCCTGCCTCCCCACACTCCCTTCGCCACATACTTACCTCTGGAGTCTGCGCTACCATCTTCAGTGGACAGGGAACACGTCTGCACTCTTCAAAGCCGACTGCGAACTGAGGAAATGCTGGTAAGCTGTATAATGGAATAAATAGTTTTTTTTTTCAACTTTGATGCATATCTCAGGCATTTTTTGGAATTTTGTAAATTTTCAATATAGGGTTTTTGGGATCCCTCCTCATGAATTCTGGCACTGTCATGGCTTTATTCAGCCCTGAAAGGTGATGTCGCTGTCACTGCACAGAATCCCCTTTTGGGACCGATTAATGAAATGATAGGCCAGTGTTCATGAGGTGGGCTCTCAAAAAGCCTATGTTGCAAATCTGGTGGGAAAAATCCAAAACATGACTGTTTTACAAGCGTGCATTGCACAGTTGCTACACACGCTCATAATTTTGCGAATTTACAATGTTTTCATACCAGATTTTCAAGATTGGCATTTTTTCAGGCCTCCTTGTGAACTTTGCAAGTGCCATTTTCCACATCCTGGCCAAAATGTGTTTTCACAGTTCCGGCGCAGAATAGCTTGGTCACTGTGGGAAATCAGTGTTTGGGACAGATTAAGAAAATAACAGTGACACTGTTCATGAGCAGAGGTCCTAAAATGCATATGTTAAAAATTTGGTGACGATGTTCCTTAAAATGACTGTGTTAAGAGTGTGTGTTTCGCAGTTTGCACACACGCTCGTAACTGCGTGAATTAATAATATTTTCACTCCAGATTTTCAACATTGCCATTCTTCTACACCTCCTTATGAACAGTACAGCTGTCATTTTTCACATCCTAGCCGAAATGTGTTTTCGCAGTTCTGGCATAGAATAGTGTGGTTGCTGTGGGAAATCAGTGTTCAGGACACATTAAGAAAATAACACTGACACTGTTCTTGAGCAGAGGTCCTAAAATGCCTATGCTGAAAATTTTGTGATGAAACTCCATAAAATGACTCTGTTGCTAGCGTGTGTTGTGCAGTTTCCACTCACCCTTGTAAGTTCACAATTTAGTAATATTTTCACTCCAGATTTTCAACACTGACATTTGTTCACACCTCCTTATGAACAGCACTGCTGTCATTTTTCACATCATGGCCAAAATGTGTTTCTGTGCTTCCGGAGTAGAATATTGCAGTCGCTGTCGGAAATCAGTGTTTGGGACAGATTAGGATTGAGCGACTGGGGAGTGACTAAGCTCAACTGAGCTCTGTCGGAATTGCTGCAGATTTCTTTGTGGGCAGGATAAGGAGCCAACTCTGGCCGGAGCCCAGTACAAAAGGGCAGCCTGCAGCGCCGGGTGACACAGAATGAGCAAGTGAGAGGGAGGGGAGGGAGTGAGTGAGCTCAATGGAGCTCTGTTGTGACTGCTGCGAATTTCTTTGTGGGCAGGAAAAGGCAGCGATGCATGCAGAGGCCCAGTACAAAAGTGTAGCCTGCAGCGGTGGGAGAAACAGAATGAGCAACTGAGAAAGGGGGAGTGAGCGAGCTCAATGGAGTGCTATCGTAACTGCTGCGGATTTCTTTGTGGGCAGAAAAGGGCGGTAATGCAGGCAGGAGCCCAGTACAGAAGGGCAGCCTGCAGCACCGGCAGAAACGGAATGAGTGAGTGAGACAGGGGGAGTGAGTGAGTCCAATGGAGGTCTGTCATGACTGCTGTGGATTTCTTTGTGGGCAGGAAAAGGTGGCAATGCTGGCAGGATCCCAGTGCAAAAGGCCAGCCTGCAACACCAGCAGAAACGGAATGAGCGAGTGAGGGAGGGGGAGTGAGCAACCTCAACGGAGCTGTGTCAGGACTGCTTCAGATGTCTTTTTGGGCAAAAAAAGCCACCAACTCAGGCAGGAACCCAGTACAAAAGGGTAGCCAGCAGCAGCGGGAGACACAGAATGAGTGAGGGAGGGAGGGGGAGTGAGTGAGCTCAACGGAGCTCTGTTGGGACTGCTGCAGATTTCTTCATGGGCAGAAAAAGGCAGCAATACATGCAGGGGCCCAGTACAAAAGAGCAGCTTGCAGTGGCGGGAGAAACACAATGAGCGAGTGAAAGAGGGGGGAGTGAGTGAGCTCAACGGAGCTCTATCATGACTGCTGTGGATTTCTTTGTGGGCAGAAAAAAGGCGGTAATGCAGGCAGGAGCCCAGTGCAAAAGGCCAGCCTGCAGTGCCTGCAGAAACAGAACAAGCTAGTGAGAGAAGGGGAGTGAGCAAGCTCAACGGACCTATGTCAGGACTGCTGCAGATTTCTTTATGGGCAGAAAAAGCCACCATCAGAGGCAGGAGCCCAGTACAAAAGGGCAACCTGCAGCGCCAGTAGAAACAGAATGAGCGAGTGAGAGAGGGGGAGTGACCCAACTCAACAGACCTCTGTCAGAACAGCTGCAGATTTCTTTGTGGGCAGAAAAATGTGCTAATGCAGGCAGGAACCCAGTAGAAAAGAGCAGCCTGCAGCACCGGGAGAAACAGAATGAGTGAGTGTCACGGGGCAGTGAGCGAGCTCAGCGGACCAACGCAATCAACATTCGGCATTGACAAATGCTTTTTCTTTTTAAACTTCCCTGTATGACAGTGCGGTTTGAGTGGTGCTAGAGTGAAGGAGAACACAGTAGGCACAAGCTTAAAAGGTAGAAAGTTGTTGTAGTACTACTGTGACATTTGAATGATAGTACATCTGAATGATACTGCAACAACTTTTAATGACAGTTGAACTCTCCTAGAACAAGAAAATGATTTGTACTGAAATCCATACACAATAAGGGCAACCATATTTTACTGTTTCGGGTTTGAGTTTATTCATGTTCAGCATGATATGCCATGACATGAACTACCGTATATTAAAAAGCAGACCTTACGTGTAAAATATTTGCAAAAGACATATAATAATTCATAAACCATACAATTCCAGAAAAACAGACACTATAATTATATCCATCACACATTTCTAAATACATTTCATAATAAATTTAGCAAAGGACATTCATCGTAGCCACAGGTGCATTTAATTCTTCAATACAGGAGTACATTTATATATAGAATCCTTAGTTAACATGGACGGCCAAGTGAAATGGCCATTAAAAAAAATATGAACAGTTCTGGTCTCGTTATCTACATGCCTACTCACAAATAAGGCCCTTAATCTCAAATCCAGCAACAGGACGAATGGCTTTAACGCCTGAAAAGGATAGTGCATGTATGCTAATTATTCCTAAAGACCCACACACTAAAAGGATAGTGTGTGTATACTAATAATTCCTAAAGACCCATACATATTAAGAAGAGAAATATCTAGATATTGCAAAACTGTTTTTTTAAGTGCATCTTTGCACAATTTAGTCTTATTTTATAATTTACCATATTTCTTTGTATGTAAGGCATCTACTGAATTCAAGAAGGTTAGGACGTTCCTCATCACTACTGTACTCCGGCTTATGTACCTAATATTATTTCCCTACCATGATGCATGTCTTCCTGTATATAAACTTAGATGTTTTCTCCTAAGATCTTTAAATATCAGGCACTATAGTATTATTTGATCAAGTGTTTCCAAAGCCCCATAGCTACTCACAATTTAACTTTATTTCACCCCTTTTCTCATTTTTAATATTTATTTCAATTTTTATTTGTTATTTTTCCTTGCTCATGTGCAAGAAACATTTTGCAGTAGAACTACATTTCGGAGGTGTGTGAGGGACAAGTCCAATACAGAACACTATACAGTGGGCTCGTCCATCACAGACCAATGAGAATGCAACCAGACTGTGACACCGGTCACAGTTTCACAGCTGGAAGACATTATCTAGTTGAAAGAAATGAAGCAAACCAATAAGAGAGCTGCTTCATTTCTTTCATTTGCATAGTGCTGTCAGTTAAGCCCTCCCACTCCCTCCCACTGCATGATGTTTGCCCCACACCCTCCATTCTCCCATTGATCTGGCGGCATCCAGTTAAGCCCTCCCACTCCTTCCCACTGCACACTGTCTGCTCCACACCCTCCATTCCCCCACCGACCTGGCATTCAGTGCCAAATATTCCTGCAGACTTCAGAGACCCCACGGCACATGTACTCCCAAGGTCTTAGTAGTTTGTGTGCCTTTCTGGGGCATAGTAGCATTCAGTCAGAACTATATTGTCCCCGCCCACCCACTCGATGATCTGTGAAGCAGCAGCAGTAAGCAGTTAGCATGTCTGGTGTGGTGGTTAGTTGTGCAAACACATTTCTTAGTCACACAGAGGGCAAAGCAATAAAAGTGGATGAGCAGAATGGGAAGAGGCAGTGTAATTAATATAGACCTGCTCACAAATATATGTGATCACTCAGAATCGTGCAGCAAGCAGTACAGTGTTCTGAGTACACACCAGTAGTGGCAGCAATGCAAGACTTATCTTTTCCGACATCGAAGGGCCCAGTCCCCATGTTGGCAGTGTAAGAACCCCCCCACAACAGTATGGGACACTGGAGAGCTCACTCACAGTGTCCCCAGTCATTAGTACCCCCACCACCACCACTGTGGAATACTGGAGAGCCCACCCCTGATGTTCTAAAATATTTCTGTCCCTAGAATAAAGAAAACCATCCCAGATGTCTTTATTATTTTGTTTTAACCCTAAAAAAAAAATGGTCCCATGTCATCTCCCCATCCCCCCTCTCCCATCTGACCCTCTCTCTGCGCATCCACCTCCCCTTACCCCCTCTTACCCCATAGTTACCTCTGGAGGTCTGTAGTTGTAATCTTCTATGGACTGGGACACATCTGCACTCTTCAAAGCCAAACCATGAACTGAAAGGTAAGTGCTGTAAGTGTATAATGGCTGTCAATGGCGGTTTCAACTTATGTTGGTATCTCAGCCATTTTTTGAGACGTTTGCAGTAAATTTTCAACATGGGGTTCTTGGGACCCCACCTCATGAACGCTGTCACTGTCATTTCATTATTCAGTCCTGGAAGGTGATTTTGCAGTCGCTGTGTAGAATCACTTTTTGGGACTGATTAACAAAATGACAGTGCCACTGTTCATGAGGCGGTGTCCCAAAAAGCACATGTTGAAAATTTGGTGCAAAAATACCTAAAAATGGTCGAGTAACGTGTGTTTGTTGAAATTTTAATATGCTCTCATGTAACTTTGGCTATTTTTAATATTTCGACTCCAAATTTTCAGCATAGCCATTGTTTAACACCACCTCATGAACAGTAAAGCTGTCATTTTTCACATCCTGCCACAAAAATATTTTGCACCTGTGACTCAGAATGGCGCAGTCGCTTTGTGAAATCACCTTTCAGGATACAGTACTGAAATGATCATGCCATTGTTCATGAGGTGGGGTCCCAAAAAGCCCATGTTGAAAATCTGGAGCAAAAATACCAAGAAACGCCCAAATTACGTGTGCTCATTTAAATTGTCCTATGCATGAGAATAACTTGGTCAATTTTTAATATTACTCCAAATTTTCAACATAGCCATTTTTCCACACTAACTCATGAACAGTTCAGCTGTCGTTTCTCACATCATGCCCAAAACATGTTCTTGCACCTGTGGTGTGGAATGGCACAGTGGCTGCGCAAAACCACCTTTTGGGATTGAGTAACAAAATGATAGTACCACTGTTCATGAGGCAGGATCCCAAAAAGCCCAGGTTGATAATTTGGAGAAAAAATACCAACAAATGACAGAGTTACATGTGCTTATTGAAAATTTCCTACACACATGCGTAACTTTTCCAATTTTTTATATTTTGACTCCACATTTTCAACCTAGTCATTTCTTCACACAACCTCATGTACAGTACAGCTGTCATGTCACACATCCTGCCCAAAATGAGTTTCCACACCTGTAGCATGGAATGGCTTTTTGCCACAGATTAATTTTCACCAATGAGGTTTATGAGGTACGGTGATAAGAAGACTATGTTGAAAATTTGGTGTCAAAATGTGAAAAAATTACAAGGGGTGCATAGGCAGGGGTGTCACTAGCAGAAGGAGGGAGATAGTGATGTCATTATAAAAACCCCTGGTCAGGCATAACAGTGGGTAGGTTGTATCAAATGAATCTAATAGATTTCTTTGAATGGGTGATGAAGGAAGTTAATGGTGGTGGTGGGAGGGGAATCTGGATGTCCCCTACCTGAATTTCAGCAAGGTCTTTGACACCGTCTCACATAAGAGGGTTGTTAACAAGATTGGTTGTCTGGGCATGGTAGACAAGGTGGTGAACTGGGTTAGAAACTGGCTAACAGACAGGAGACAAAGGGTGGTGGTAAATAGGGTACAATCTGGGGAGAGGGGGGTGACCAGCAGGGCACTGCAGGAATCAGTGCTTGGGACAGTCCTGTTGAATGTCTTCATTAATGACATTCCAGAGGTGCTGGAAGGAATGATATGCCTGTTTGCAGATGACACCAAGATCTGCAACAGGGTGGATACTTCGGAAGGGGTGGAGAAAATCAGAAAGGACCCAGGCAGGCTTGAGAAATGCTCTGAGGAGTGGCAACTGAGGTTTAAATCAAAGAATGCAAAATTATGCACCTGAGGCATAGAAACCCTGGAAGAGCTACAGGATGGGGAGGGCAATTGCTGACAGTCACCAAGGAACAAAGGGATCTGGGGGTTATAATTTCACATGACTTGAAAATGTCAAAGCAGACTACAAAGGCAGCAGGGAGGGCTGGTTGCATGCTGGGGTGCATAAGCAGGGTTTCACCAGCAGAAGGAGGGAGGTAGTGATGATGTTATATAAAACCCAGGTCAGGCCTCACATGGAGTACTGAGTGCAGTTCAGGGGGGTGCACCTTCGAAAGGGCATAAACAAGCTGCAGATGGTCCAGAGAAGGGTGACTAAGATGGTACAGGGCTTGCACCACAAAACAAATAAGCAGAGATTAAGGGACCGCAATATGTACTCGCTGGAGGAAAGGAGGTAGAGAGGAGACATGATAGACACATTCAAATACCTCAAGGGTATAAACAGAGTGCAGGGGGAAGACATCTTCCAATGCAGGAGGAATACAAGAATGAGGGGGCAGTATATGAAATTGGAAGGTGACAGGCTAATAGGGAATATGAGGACATTTTTCTTCACAGAGATTGTGGTGGACACATGCAATGGTCTGCCACAGGAGGTGATAGGAGCGAGTACTGTGGTGGGAATTAAACATGCATGGGACAGGCATGGGAGGACCATAGAGGTACAGCAGAAGGAGGGTCAGAAACCATAGTCAAGTACACGGCTTATGGTCAGACTGGATGGACCTAATGGTCCTTATCTGCTGGCAATTTCTTTTTTTTTTTTCCCATATACACTTTTTTATGCTCTTCCTTGGAGTGGACATGTGGCTCCTGCACCTCCCTTGGAGCTGACTCATCTATCTGGCCAGGCTTCCCTGCATCCATCCCACCCGGCCATCCCCCATGGGTTACCCCCATGACAGGGCCGGTGGCGAGGGGCGCCAGCCTCCCCCCTCCACCCCCAGAAGCCAACATCCAGATTGCTGGTGGTCAACATGGGCGCAGCCGGCCATCATGGAGCCTGCCAGCTCCATCTTTTTCCTCTAGGTTTTATGCCCCAGAACCCAAGAATGTGCAATGGGAGGGGTGACTGTCTCCACCTCTGCATGGACAGTCTAATACCCTGAATATGGCCCCTCCCCATTCTAGGCAGTGTGCCTGTGCTGACACCCAGACACCACGTGGTATCACTCTACAGTGTGCTGCACTGTCCACCCTCCCCCAAGGAAGGACAGCTGTCACCGGATGCTCAATCCTTCCTCACCCTGGCCTACCCCCGAGTGACCTAAGTCTGTTCCCAAACCCGGGTCACCGGTGTGGCGTGAGGTGTGGCATCCATCACCTCAACCCTCAGTGCCACCAGGCTGGCTCACTGTCGATGATTCCTATGTTTCAACTTCTGGCAGCCATGTTTACAGAGTCACTCAACACAGGAGTGGTGCCAGGGGATTGGAGGAGGGCACATGTGGTCCCTCTACACAGATTTGGCAGAAGGGAGGAGGAGGCAGGAAACTATAGGCCAGTCAGTCTCACATCAGTAGTGGGGAAGATCATGCATGCACTGCTTAAAGAAAGAATAGTGGAACATTTACAAGCCATCGATGCCCAGGACTCTAGGTAGCATGGATTCACAATGCATAGGTCGTGTCACATGAATCTGATTGACTTCTTTGACTGGATGATGAAGGAACTAAATGGGGGGACAGTGCATGTCACCTACCTCGATTTCAGCAAGGTCTTCGACACTGTCCCACATAAGAGGCTTATTAACGAGATGGGTAGTCTGGGCATAGGACACAAGATGGTGAACAGGGTTAGGAACTGGCTAACAGATGGACAGACAGAGGGTGGTGATAAATGGGTTACAATCTGGGGACAGGGGAGTGACCAGCGGGGTACCGTAGAGATCAGTCTTTGGGATAGTCCTGTTCAATGTTGTAACCATATAAGTGTACCTATGTCGTCATCCACTGGCTCCAAACTGCCTAACTGCTCATGTGTGCACAGTGGGTCAACTTGACCTAGGAGAAACAATGAGTTTCACTCACACCATAGCAACATACAACAGCATGAGCCTGCATGCCCTTATATGGGTCTAGCAGAAACCAATGTGTAGAATGCAATATCCAAGAATGCCCAAACATGTCTAGACAAGTTCTGCCTAGATGCTAATAACAAAAATGATTTTATTGGTACATAGGTGATTTTCTGCTGAAGGGGGGAGAGATGATGTGTGTGTGTATATATATATATATATATATATATTTATATATATATATATATATATATATATATATTTATATATGCTTGCTTGCTTTTTCTAGGAGAAGAGAAAATGTAACATCAACGGCTGTATAGCACCATGCTAAAGTAAGCATATCTTTTACTCTTCTGACTGCGTCTGTGTCATCTGTATCATAAATGTACAACTAGGTCCCAAGTTAATATGTAACCTGGAGGACCCCCAGATATAATTCCTCCGCTACAATTGGCACCATGACTCGGATCACTTTTAAATGGAGGAACACCAACCCGGGACCTCGACGTAGTCTGTCCACACTGTAAGAAATTGCCCTGAGCATGTTTAATCCTTGGAAAGTTCGGTGCCACGGGAGAGAATGATCACCTCAACCAACCACGGGGCTCCACAAGGTAACGTATGCTCACAGATTAAATAAGTAGACAAATGTTAACTAGAGATTATTGTTTGAACTCTTGAGGTAGAACTCTAGGGAACAAAATATAGGCTACAGACCACTGTTACTTGCAAGACAGGGCTCTAGGGGGGTCATAAGACTAGCCTGTACAGGGTGCCACTGGTGCACAAGGGGGTGATACTTTGTCAGACGGATAAGTATCGAACCGTGGGGATAGTACCCCACAGAATTAATCTGCAAACACAATGTAATATAGTTAGCAATGGAGGTAGAGCTACACAAGTATCTGGGAAAAAGATGCAAGTTAGGGGCATATGATGCCCCTCCAGAGGACAAGTCAGTCCAAGAGTATTTTAACAGGCTAGTGCTGTATCGTAATTCAGCAACCAAAAATGAAAAAGAGAAGCTAGCAAATGCTGTACAAGGTCTGTGGCAATACAGCCAGGAGGTAACTCGTCAACACATGAGACTTTTAAAGAAGCTGCATGAGCAGCAAGATATAGTAACCCAGCTACAATCTGTCCATCTAGAAAATGAGTCTCTGTTTAATGAGAGAAGCAACCATGACCTGCATGCCTTAAGAGATAACGCTATAAAGGCAACACTTAAAAAAAATGTTTTTCAAACAAATGGTGTTCTGGCTAGTAACACTGATTCCTTACATTTTAAAAACAAGAAACTTAGAGATGATAAGTCTGAAGCAATTACTGAAAAAGTTAACTAGCTGGTATTTCAACACCAGACCTTGACGGTACAGCATGATTCAATATATTTTAATTACAGCAGACTTGAAATGAAGGTTTTCAATATAAACTATGACACCGCTTCTGTCAATAATAAGCATGTTTTACAAGATGGGAATGTCTTGAAATCTGAAAACAAGGCACTTAATAGTGTGCTAACTCCTGTATCTAAGTTAGAATGTAGGAGTAAAAAGTCAGATATGGTGAACTTGCGCCATCAGCCAGAGGTATTGACAGGGCATACTAACTTAATGCCCACAGACCTTGCCTCTTCTCATGCTAAAGAGTTTGATTTTGAACACTCACAGTATGCTGTGGGGTGGACTAGAGCAAAGACTATCCACTTGTTTTTCTGTGGTTCACAAAATGGAGAATTGTTAGAGTCTCAAAATGTTGGACACACATGTGATCAGGTTGCATCCCCATACCATCCCCAAGATGGCTGCTCATGGTCATGTGATGATGGCCATGACACAGTAACCCATGATGCCCATCAGGTAATCCAAAATGGCTGACCACCATCTCACGGAGGTTCGATCTTGCAGTCACAGGGACCTGTGATTGCTGCCATAACCAAACAAAACAACCCGGAGTTGTTTGGCATGATTAATAATGTTATCAGTAACACTATTGTTTCTGAGGGACAAAAGATTCTCATTAAAAATGATGTTGATGTACTTTTGAATAAGGTTGATAGGCAATCTGTCATGAAGTCAGCGTCTGATGCTAAAGAAACAGCTAATGCTGTTAATGTTTGCTTCATTAGCATAGCCTTGTATAAAGAACACACTGCAGTTAATTACATAAAAGGTTGTTTTCATTTCCTATGCAATTTAACATCCGCTTCCCCTGAGAAGACTAAACGTACTGCTTTTCCTATGCAGTGCATCAATACCTTAAGCTGTAATGTTAAAAATAATGTTGCTACCATCCAGCAACATTCCGATGGGGAACCCCACTTTACATTTGATGGGGAAGGGGACAACCCTGATTCTGAAAGCCCCATGGCTGTGATATTTTCAGCATCACAGGCCATGTTGGGGGGCAGGGATACAGGTTTAATTTCTGAACCTGAGCTGACAGCTGTCTCAGCACTAGTTTCTTCACCCCTGATGGCCACTGAACCACAATCCATAGCTGGAGAACTACGTGCAGCTTAAGCACTCATAGACACCGGAGCAGCTGTATCAATTACAAATATCAGCAAACCCTTAGACCTTGAAAGACCACCAATGTATATAGAGGGATGTACAGGACATACCACAGAAGGGTATTGGTCCCAACCACAACACATAAGGTTGGGAGGTACACCTGTGGGCCACCAAGCCTTCGCATGGGCAGAGGGGGGGCTCACGGAAGACAACATCATTGGTAGCGATTGCCTGAAAAAACACCAGCTTGTTGTAGATCTTAGTAATAAAAGTTTTAACCAATCACTGTTGTGGAAAGTTATGCTTTAGCCTCTGTAAAATCAAATGCTGCAACAAGTGTTAAAATTTTAGAGACATGATTAAAGCACCCCGAATTTAAGCAAGTTATACAGAATCATGAGATGGTATGGGCACAAACTGCCATGGATTGTGGACAGGTAAGCGACATAAAAATGGCTGTAAAAGGTCCATGTCCGGGGCACACTAAACAGTACCCGATACCAAAAGAGGCGGTAGAGGGAATCAAACCAGTCATCCAACAGTTGTTGCAACAAGAAATTATTAGGCCCATACACAAACAGGGAATACTCATAAAGCTGTAACAGGGGACTCCTCCCAGTTCACAGAATTAGTAGCAATTTACGATGCTATCCTGGCAAACCCCGAAGGCAGGTTAGGCATACATACAGACTCACAGTTTGCAGTGGGATCACTTACTACCTGGTTACCCACATGGGCTAACAGAGGTATGAAAACAGCAACTGAGGAGCATGTCAAACACAGAGAACTTTTACAGGCAATATTAAGGAAGGGGGATGCCACGCCAGGAAGAATAGCCATCATAAAGGTTAAGGCCCATGTTGACTCTAAATATGCCACTCCAGCAGAATTAGGAAATGATAGGGCAGATAAGCTCGCCAAAATGGCAACAAAATTGGGGGATTCCTGGAAAGGGATTCTACCAAAGACCCCCATTCACTCCGTACAAATTAAACCAGCCATCAAAGTACTACTGACAACCCATAAACTGTTACCCAAAGCAAATTTAGGAGATTTGCAAAGCCAGAACCCCTGGATTATAAATAAGTATACACAAACAAAAGAGGACCCCCAAAATAATTATAAATTTAAAATCAGAGACAACATCCTGTTTAGACAGGAGGAGGATAAAACACTAAAATGGACACCTCCAAGTCAATTATATCATGATATTGTCATGGAAAACCACAGCTGGTGTGGCCATGGAGTGTCCAACAAAACCATGCAAATTATCAAATCTAAATACTGGTGGCCTAATATGGATAATACCATTGCAGACAGCCTACGTCACTGTCATATATGTTTGCAACAAGACCCCAAGAGGGGCAAACCGAAATTACAATGATTGCCACTGGCAGATGGCCCTGGGACGTGTTACAAATTGATTATTTGGGGCCACTCCCAACAGCAAAGGGAGGATATAAGTACATGCTGGTTATTATAGACATGTTTTCTAAATGGGTGGAGGCATTTCCCACCCAAAACAACACAGCAATAACAACAGCAAAACCTCTACATAACCAGGTGTGCACTAGGTGGGGCTTCTCTAATATCATCGAATCAGATAGAGGCACACACTTTATAAATCAAATAATGGCCACGATGTGCCAAATAATTGGGGTCCAACAGAGATACTACCTACCATACCATCCCCAGTCATCGGGAATGGTGGAAAGAATGAATAGAACACTTAAAAATGCATTAAAAAAGTGTGTTTTAGATGCAGGAAAAGATTGGGTAGATCACTTGCCCGGTATTCTAATGGCAGTCAGAGGGACTGTCCAGGCAAGCACTGGATTATCACCCTACAAATTAATGACGGGACAAAAGATGAGGTTAACACACCTGGCAGATGTGCCTTCTCCAAGTGGCCCTATTAGTGATAAGGTAAAACATGAAAAGTTTCTGTCTGGGGTACAATTACAATTGGAACAGTACCTAGGATTTGCTGCTCAAAACATGGCCAGGGCACATGAAAAGAATGTTAACTATAGACAGCCCTCTATGGGATGGGCCACCCTAATAAAAGAGGGTGACACGGTCATGGTCCGAAATTGGGAACAAAAATCAACTTGGAAAGATGCCAATTGGCTAGGACCCTATACCATGCTGAAAAAATTGGGAGAGACTGCAGTATATGTAAAGAGAATTACTAAAGAAATCAAACCAGTGCCCCAAGCTGTGCAACAACAATATGGGGGACAATTAGCTTTTGTAAACAAACAAAAAATACAAAAGACCAGGCCAGAATAATAGGTCCATGTTGACCAGTGTAAAAAGGTATCAGATAAAGCTGACTAAACAATGATACTGCATTTGATTTGTCTTTCTAGGTTGACACCATGCTTACATTACTACTGACGGTGGTGAACTACTATAATGTGTCTTCTGACATACAAGTATACGTCGAGACCAATCATGTAACCATAAATTATGAGGACACTGCCCACTTGAGAATAAACTATGCCAGAGACCGCAATGATGCTACAACCTATGTCTGAGATATAACCTGGACGCTAAACAATATGCAGATCAACATCTTGAGGTTTTGCCCTGAGAGAGGAAGTGGGTCGGTAAATGAACTGTTAAAATGGAAAACACACTATTGTGACCTGCCTTGGGCACCCCACCAAGGATGGATTAAACTAGATACCGGAACCCTGGTGTTGGAAAAGGTAGCCCCCGAAGATTCAGGCACCTACACAGTGACTATTTCAATCTATACTTTAGTTACCTAGGTAAATGTTACTTGTATCCTGGGGGGAGTTATCTCCCATAAAACTAACCCTCGAGACACTAGTGCACAAGTGACACTAACTGTTAACCCTGCCACATGTCCTAACCTCACTGCAGGGCCAAACAGTGGGCTTACATCAACACCCACTGATGAAACTCTTGTAAATAACATACAATACATTAGATTACCTGTTAGGTTTGATTTTTTCTAGTTGGAACTTAAATAGTACAAGTGATTGTGCCAATACAAACGTATCAAAATGTTATGCCACCATGCTATTAAATATGGTCAGTGCTTTCGATGCTCGAGAAGGGGGGTTTGTGACTATTAATCAGACCCATGAATCACCTAAAAGGAAAAAGAGAGGCCTGTTGGGTGACATAACAGGACTCTTTGGCTCTGGAATGAGTATCAGGAATTGAGCTGATCTGGAAGCCATTAGAGAACACCAAAATACTGTAAGCCTACAGGAGGAGAGAGAGGTTCTCCTACCATTAGCAATCAACCAGGCTGGACTGGCAGCTGGGGAGTGACTGACCATATATAATATGCATGAGATAGCTAAGCTTTTTAAACAAGTTGAGAATAAAATAAATGACATTATAGATGAGCATGATGAGGAAGTAGGGCACCGTACTATAGGGAAAGCTATAACCTGTTCTGCTTATGGATCTTATGTACTAATCACTGTAAATAAGCTGTTACAACAACTAAGCAACAACAAGTTGCCTGCTCAAATGTTAGATGCCCAAATCAAATTATGGTATTGCCTCATGTGTCGGGATGTCAATGACTCCCACTGTTTAAACCCTTGCACTTACAATAGAGCCCCACCCATTTGGTGGGTAAGAAAAGTGGCCAAAGTGTATACAAGACCACAAGAGTTCAGGCCAAATAGCACACTAGCAGACACAATGAAGGTACTCCTCACTGTAAAATTACCCCAAGTCCAGTACGCCGAGCAAAGGTATACTAGTGTTGTCAAGGTCCATTCTCTATGTGTACTAGTGCAGAACAAGAATGGGTCCTGGGTAGCACCAAATTTACATTGTTGTGAGGAGATAAACAGCCAGTGGATCTGCCAGTGCAATGTTACTGTATGTCACAAATTCAACCAGTTTGTGGAGAACTTTCAATGAGAAAAATAAACAATAATACTGTCTAGTGTCCAATTGAAATACAAAAATGAACCACCCAGCGTGTAATCTCCACTTATAACTCTACTAAACAATATTGTATTGTAACAAATGTTAAAACATTAACACATCAAGGCAAAATCTGTGCTATTACCCAACCTAACTTTTGCTTTGTACCTAATGGTGATGTACAAATTGGAGACTATACCTTCCATCCTATATCACATCATAAGTCATCTCAAATTAACATTCGGACTCCAACTCCCCATCAGGCATATCAAATTAATAACTATGCACCTGCATTTAAAGCACCAATACTGCCACTTACTCTAAATTTACAGAACCTGCTAGACTGTAAGGACACACATCTGATTAACATTGAGAATTCAGCACATAACATACAGCTTAAAGTTCAATAATGACTTAGTGATGCTGATAATGAACACTTGATATACAGTACATTGGGTGGACCATGGAGCGTGTTAACATTTAAAACCCTATTGGTACTACAACTGGTGTTGGTAGCCATTTTAATGCTTAGTGCATGCTGCCTAAGATGTACCATCAGAGGCCTGAGACAGGAAATGCAAATGCTGCTTGGAGCAGAACTTGTGAGAGCAGCCATGTCATAATTAATAAATAGTCTCCGGATGGCATTCTTATAGGAAAAGCCGCCCAGAAGGTCCCAAATAAGGCCCCCTATCAGAGAACTTCCACTACTGCACAGGAGACCTAAATTTTCCAAAATTGACTGGCTCTCTCCATAGGTACAAGGGGGGGATTGTAACCATATAAGTGTACATATGTCGTCATCCACTGGCTTCAAACTGCCTAACTGCTCATGTGCGCACAGTGGGTCAACTTAACCTAGGAGAAACAATGAGTTTCACTCACACCATAGCAACATACAACAGCATGAGCCTGCATGTCCTTATGTGGGTCTAGCAGAAACCAATGTGTAGAATGCAATATCCAAGAATGCCCAAACATGTCTAGACAAGTTCTGCCTAGATGCTAATAACAAAATGATTTTATTGGTACATGGGTGATTTTATGCTGAAGGGAGGAGATGATGTATATATATATATATATATATATATATATATATATATATATGCTTGTTTGCTTTTTCTAGGAGAAGAGAAAATGTAACATCAACGGCTGTATAGCACCACACTAAAGTAAACGTATCTTTTACTCTTCCGACTGCATCTGTGTCATCTGTATCATAAATGTACAACTAGGTCCCGAGGTAATACATAGTCTGGAGGACCCCCAGCTATAATTCCTCCACTACAAATGTCTTCATTAGTGACATTGCAGAGGGGCTAGAACAAAGGGTCTGCCTGTTTGCAGATGGCACCAAGATCTATAACGGGGTAGATACTCCAGAAGGGGTAGAGAAAATGAGAAAAGAACTAGGCAGACTTCAGAAATGGTCTGAGGAGTGGCAGCTAAGGTTCAGTTCAAAGAACTGCAATATTATGCACCTGAGCCATAGAAACCCTGAGGAGAGCTACAGGATGGGAGGGGAGTTGCTGGCAGTCACCAAGGAACAAAGGGACCTAGGGGTTATTATTTCAGATCACCTGAAAATGTCAAAGCAGAATGCAAAGGCAGTGGGGAGGGCTACTGGCAAGCTGGGGTACATAGGCAGGGGTGTCACCAGCATAGGAAGGGAGGTGGTAATGCCATTATAGAAAACTCTGGTCAGGCCTCACACAAAGTGCTGTGTGCAGTTCTGTAGGCCTCACCATCAAAAGGAAATAAACATGCTGAGCATGATCTAGAAAAGGGTGACTAACATGGTACAAGGCTTGCACCACAAAATTTGCCAGGACACATTAAGGGACCTTAATATGTACTTGCTAGAGTAGAGGATGGAGACAGTGGACATGATAGAAACATTCAGGTAATGTACCTCAAGGGTATAAATAAGGTGCAGGGGATACATCTTCCAGTGCAGGAGGAGTACATTATGGTACTCATACTTTTTCCCTTTATTAGTCCCAGCATTCATGTACCTTACTCAGCATACCAATTTGGATTTCACCTCATTTACCAAGGACAATTACATGAAAACAAAAAAGTACATCCTGGCCCACATACTGTAGTCTGCTGTAAGGTCCCTACCTACTATGCTATCATAGATCCTAACTGCTCTTCAGCCTTACCCACCCCCACCCCTGTTACCAAGGTTCCCTTTGTTGATTACCAGGCATGTTTGACACTAACACGATTACATACACAATGCAAGGAAACATTTGGCATTGACAAATGCTTGTTTAATTTTTATTTATGATTCTACAAGCAAATATATACAGTCTTGCACAGAAGGTTAACAAATTACTAGAGAACATTTTATCATATTACCAATGATATGTAGGACCCCTTCCCATTTAATAAAGTATCTGGGGAATAGCAAGATGAAATTTATATCTAGAAGTTTTTTAACAAAGAATACACTGAAGTGTTCTACAGGGAAATATTTAAATAATGGTTGTCCCCACATTCTTCTCATTTTTGTTTGACTACCTATTCAGTAATATGATATAGTAATATCTCAATGGTGCCAACTGACAACGAGGACTAGCAGGACAGATTGCTTCCTGCTACTACATAAGAATTAGGCCTACAAGTGGTCCTCTACATGAAGGACGCTCACGCAAAGGACGTCAGAGTCTGCCCACCGGAGTTAGCCCAATGAGGCAGCTGGCAGCAGGCCACTCTGCTCCCCTGCTGACCCAAATGGATCAAGTGAACCCCTCATCATCAGATCCCAGGTGTGCCTGTTAGGGATTGCACTGTACTGTAGGCAGGCTGTACTTTGGAGGCTAGCTAAACATTTGGGGGGATAAGTATAATAGTGGGCTTAGGGCTTGCTTTCTAAACTGCTACTGGGTATTAGTATGTTCCTGGGTTTAAGGGATTGCAGATAAACTACTGCTAGGTACTAGTGTGTTTTGGGGATCAGGGGCTTACTGTTAAACAGTTGCTGGGTATTTCAGTGTGTAGAGACATGCTGTAAAATGAATACTGGGTATTAGCGCACTTCAGGCTTCAGGGGCTTGTGGTTATTGTGTCTTACTAGGAAAGCCCTATTGGAGTCTGAGAAAGGAGGAAAGGAAGCACAAGAAGAACAGGAAGAAAGGAAATGTGGGCAGTTGTGCAATGCAGTGGTTGTGGCGCTGCAGTCTACAGGTAGACTTTCTGGATACTGCAGAGCTGTCCCATCTGTGTGTGCCTCTCTGGGTGAAGGGAACAGGTCTCAAAGTCTCCCTGCAGCAGTGACTGAGAGTCAGGAGAATGTCGTTAGACTCAAAGTTGCATTGAAGAGCAGAAGGGGGTTCATGTCTCCCACCCAGAGACCACCTAGCCAGACACCACTACCTCAAAGGATGCTAGAAGGGTGGAGTGGTTGGACTACAGTGGGCTCAAGGATGACAGGGATGGTAGGATCTGGTGGGCTGGGAGAAGCAGGTAATAGGCACACTGCTCATTTAGTGCTACTAGGAAATTCCTAAGCCATTCTAGCAGAGTGAGGCTGCCAAGAAGGTGCACCCAGGGTGGTGGTCAATGAGGATTTGGGAGTCCTCCTGAATGAAGTCCCCTGTGGGGGGGGAGAAGGACCCCAGAGAAGGAGGAAGTAACCTCTTGTGGGGGAGACTATTGTCAGGGGGATAGAGTTGGGGGAAGGAAAGGGGGTAGAGAGGGAAGTAAAGTACCTACCTGGCACAAGGGCTCAGAAGGATGGGAAGCATATCCAATGGATAATAATGTCAATAGCAAGGAAGGGGGGGAGCTGGATGTCATTGTCCACCTGGGGTCGAATGACCTAGCTTTGGGCAGGGCAGGGGCAGTGCAGGAGCAGTTTATGGAGCTGGGAAGTGGTCTTTGGCAGGTTGCATGCACTGTAGCCTATATAAAAGTGCTGCCTGTCTAAAACAGAGGAAAGGAGAGGGAGCTCTACACTAAGGTCTTCAACTCATGGTTGAAGGAATGGTGCAGAGTGGAGTGGTATGACTACAGTGGGAACTGGGGTTCCACCTGAGAGGATCAGTGCTTATACCAGGGGGATGGCCTGTATCCATCCAGGAAGGGAACAGCAGTCCTCAGTGGATGCTTTAAATGTTACTTTGATAAACATCCAAACTAGCCAAAAGGGGTAGCGGGAGGCAAATGGAAGGCAGCAACTGCTCCTCCCAAAGGCTGTGATAGATGGTAGAGAAATTCTGAGAGAAAAAATTTGTACCGAGATGTGAGACAGTCAAGCTAGCAAGGGACTAGCATGGGGAGGGCAGGCAATATAAAAAGATGAGTATGGGGAAACAACTAGAAAAAGTGGGAAGGGACAAGAGTAGGTGCTAACAAAATCTGGACAGCCATGTCTGTCAATGCTAGAAGTCTGGAAAAGTTACCAGGCCTAGAGGCCACCATGGCAGAGGCAGACCTGGATTCTGTGGCCATTATCGAAACATGGTGTACTGATAACCATGACTGGGAAGTGGTCATACCTGGCAACACAATATTTAGAAGAGACAGGGTGGGAAGGAAAGAAGGGGGAGTGGTGCTTTATGTTAAGGAAAATGAAAAAAGTGACAGAGGTACAGGGAATTCAAGGGAATTTGAGGTGTTGTGGGTCATCCTCAAGTCAGGAAATGAAGCCATTATTCAGATAGGCATGGTCTACATGCCTCCAACACAGGAAGAGGACATAGATCAAGAAATGTTGGAAGATATTGGCAAAATGGCTAAGAACGGGGAGGTGATGCTGGTAGGTGACTTTAATCTGTCAGATGTAGACTGGAGCCTCCATGCTGAAGCATCAGCTTGAAGTACAGACATCCTGGACTCCCTGCAGGGGGCACTCCTCAGGCAGCTAATCAGGGAACCCATTGGGGTGGGGCAATACTGGACCTGGTGCCTACCAGTGGGGACAGTATTGCAGATATCAGGTTGGGAAGTCATCTGGAGACCAGTGACCATCGCACAATGTGATTTAACTCATTATTACCTGGGCAGCCATTTTGTGTCACATAAACAATAGATAGTTCGGACTTCATATGAAGCTATTTGCGGTAATGACTTAATATAAGAACAATATCGGAATTCAACCACACAAGGGAGAGGGTCCTGGATTTCAGAAGGGATGACTTTACAAAGATGAGGGAATGCCTTCAAAAGGACCTGGCATGGGAGATGTCCTGGGTGAGGTAGAGGGCAAATGGTACCAGATTTAAAGAGAGCATAATAAAGGCAACAAACCTGTACAGTATATCAACCAAGTAAGCAAAAGCAGAAGGAAGAGGAGACCATTATGGTTCTTGAAGGAGGTGGCAGAAAAGGTAAGGGCAAAAACAGGGGCATTCAGAAGTTATAAGGAGACCCAGAGAGAGGAGGATAGGGAAGTGTATCTAGAGAAATGGTTGAAGGCAGGTAAAGCAGTAAAGATCATAAAGGCACAAGCTGAGGAAAGAATAGCCAAGATAGTATTAAAAGGGGACAAGACATTTTTCAAATATGTTAACAAGGAAAGGAAGACAAAAGGAGGGATTGTACAGTTAAAAAAGGGGGCAGGACAGTACGGAGGAGGGCCAAGAAAAGGCAAACATTTTAAACAAATACTTCTGCTAAATGTTCACAGTAGAAGGGAAAGGGGAGGGACCACAAATAGGCACCAAGAGCTTTGAGGGGAATGAAGTGGACACCAGTCCCTTTTCTAAGGAGAGGGTCAGGAAAGCACTTGCTAATCTGAGGGTGAACAAAGCCATTGGGCCAGATGAAGTGTATCCAAGGGTGCTGAAGGAACTCGGGGAGGTGCTGGATGAACCTATGGCAGACTTGTTTAACAGTTCACTGGAGACCAGCGTGGTCCTGGAGGACTTGAAAAGAGTTGCCATATTCCCTATTCACAAAAGTGGTAACAAGGAGGAGGCAGGAAATTATAGGCTGTGGTGGGGTTGTGGGATAACAGGTGGACCAGACACCAAACCTCAAGTTCAACACACAATCTCTGTGATGTTTATTCAAAATGCAGAGATTACCTTTAGCAATGGCATATCCCTTCTTCAGTACATCAGTTTGTAGCAACAGGCTAAGCAAGTCTTTCTTTTACACTTAGCAGCACCTACTGTCTCACTGATATCTGATCTAACTTATCTGTTGAGATTTAGCCTCCCCTATGCGAGCCTTGTTTGCTTTGGTGGTGGGGGTTCAAATTAAAAAAAAAACAAGTTAAAGACAAAGAACCTCAGTGCAGAAGCACTGAAACAATGGTTACCCCAAAGGATTTTGGCAATAAGCCAAGTTTCAAAGAACCACAACAGCACACATACTTCCATAATTCAAAGCATCATGGGATATATATACAAATCACCATGAAATTTCAGACTTGTTCAGTAGGAATGCACGGTAGCAATTTACATGCTTTTAAGAACACAATGGGGGAGTTTCTGATATCTACCCTGGTAACTTAATTTCTATAATACAATCACATACTTCTTTTTACCTTTATTAAAAATACCTAGTGTTGCGGTATTTTCAACATTTACAGATTTCATACACATAAGGTATGTACATCAAGGTATTTTATGACACAGTGCTATTGCATGCTAAATCCAACAATGAGGAACACATTCTGTTATTTTATATCAGCTTGGAGGTCACAACAATAACCTCCCTGTATGAGGACCTGAGAGGGAAAAGGAAAATTTAAAGAGGATACTACAGCATAGTCAAGAAAGGGGGGGGAGTGCCCATAGGTGGCCAACCTTATGGACTAGAAATTGTAAAGAATAGATTAGGCTAAGAAATAGAAGAACTGTTGCAACAGATTTAAGAAAAGGTTGGTCCTCAAGAGTGGCAGGAGCTCCCTGTCACATAGGCCTGTTGGCCTGACTTTAGTGATAGGGAAATTAATGGAAACACTATCAAAGGAAAGGACTATGGAATACCTGGAATCCAGTGGACTGAGGGGCCTGAGACAGCATAGTTTTACAGAAGGAAGGTTGTGCTAAACAAATCCAATAGAATTTTTTGGTTGGGTAAACAAGGTGTTGGACCAGGGATGGGGTGTGGGGGACATGGCCTACCTGGACTTCAGCAAGGACTTTAACACCATTCCACATAGGAAACTGGTAAACGAATTGGGTAGCATGGAAGTGGGCAATAAGGTGGTAACCTAGGTAAGAAACTGGTTAGGGGATAGGAGGCAGAGGGTGGTAGTAAATGGAGTTCACTCCAAGGAGTGGATAGTGAGTGACTAGTGGAGTACCTCAGAGGTCAGTACTAGGGCTGCTCCTCCTTAATGTCTTCATTAGTAATATATTGGAGGAACTGGAAGGGAAGTTCTGCCTCTTTATGGGTGACACCAAGATCTACAACAGAGTAGACACTCCGGGGAAGGGAGCAAAGGATGGTAAAAGATTTAAAATGGAGGAGTGATTAAATGTTTGGCAGCTAAGGTTTAATGCAAAAAAGTGCAAAATAATGCACTTTGTCACAGCAATCAGCGGGTGGAGTAAAAAATGGGGAGAATGATACTTGCAATGACCAAGCAGGAAAGGGACCTGGGGGTAGTCATATCAGATGACCTGAAAGCGGCCAGACAATGTGACAAGGCAACTGGGAGAGCTAGTGAGATGCTGGGGTGTACAGTAGGGGTATCACCAGCAGGAAGAGGGAAGTGGTGTTGCACCTACATAGGTCATTGGTAAGACCTCACCTGGTGTACTGCATCCAGTTTTGGAGACCACATCTCAGGAAAGATATAGACAGAGAAGAGGCTGTCCAGAAGAGGGCCACCATGATGGTACAGGGTCTGCATCAAAAACCCTATGAGAAGAGGCTAAATGTACTAAATATGAGCACCCTGGAGGAGAGGAGGGAGGAAGATGATTGACTGAAACCTTTAAATACCTCACAGGAGTGAATAAAGTACAGGTGGGAGGCATACTTTGAAGGAAAGGGTACCCTAGAACAAGGGGTTATGATATGAAGCTGGAGAGGGGTAGGTTCAGGAGAGATGTGAGGAAATACATTTTTACAAAAAAGGTGGTGGGTACCTGGAGCAGTCTTCCAATGGAGGTAGTGGGGGTAAAAACAGTGGTGGGATTTAAAAAAGCCTGGGATAGGAGCCAGGGAATCATAAAGGAAAGGAAGGGGGTGGAAGAGACAGTGCTGTAGACCATGAAGGGTCTACAGCAAAAGCAATCACTATGAAAATGGGTAGACTGGGTAGACTGGATTGGCTAAGCAGTCCTTATCTGCCATCAGTTTCTATGTTTCTATCCATGAGGGAAACAGTTACAGTCTGTATTTTGCAAATATCTTTCTGTCATTGCTGTGTTTTAAGTATAGTAAACATGCTATTATTAGATCATATTATTTACATACCATAGGCTTATTATATATTTTCTTAATTTCCTCAAGTCTCTGTTACATGAGCATTTTCATTGATATGCTATATGTAATGTTTTTTTTTTTTTCTGTGTGTGTGTTCTGTTTGTAAGTTTTCTTCTCTGGAAACTTTCAATAAACTCATTTATCCCCCCCCCCCAAAAAAAAATCCTCAAATCTATTTCTGCCATTCTTTGCTTTAGTTCTTCTTTGAAGTATGGGGTAAAATCCTTACCAACTCTGTATCACTTTAGTAACAATCTACCCAGAGAAACATAGAAACATAGAAACATAGAAGTTGACGGCAGATAAGGACCGCAAGGCCCATCCAGTCTGCCCATTTTTTCTACCTTATAAATGTGCCATCGGCCTTTTGCTCACAGTGAAGTGCTGTCAACTTTTCCCAAATATATTCTAGCAAAAGGGAGCTTTGCTCTCTTATAATCCAGCTTGTTTTCCCCTGTTAATGACAGTTTAAATAGTCTTTTATTATTTTGATGCATACACCTTGCCCAATATTCTAGTATTCTCCTTGCCACCATGGCCTCCAATGTCTTTCTACTCAGTTCTGTTCTGATAAATTCCACGGAAGTTGTTTTTTTGGTTTGTAATAAGGACCTATATAGAGCCATGGAAACTTTCTTCAGTTTCCCCATCTTTCCTAATACCCACACATTAGTCAAATATAATGCAACATTGTTGATCTTCATCTCTGCATCTTCTGAGACCTGGTATACAGTGCAATCTCCATATTTTAAATTAAATCTAATTATTCCAGACTTTATCTGGGTTACTCAATTAACTATATTTCTTATATGGACTCACTGATCAATGATTATTATTAGCAAAGTCAAGACTCAAATAGCAGTATGACCTTAATAATTCAAGTTATTCTTCATAATCTATAGATCATCTAAACATATGCTTTCTTTCCATAAATCACTTTACTTTTGCTTTTATTAGTCATAAGTCTATTAGTTCTACAGTATTGCTCCAAATCTTTTAACTTCTTATTTAAGCCAATTGGGGTAAAATATATTGTAACCAAAATCATTAGTGTACATCAGCGCTGAAATGGAAGTGCACAGAATATCTGGTGAATGCCCTTTTCAGTTTTCTAATTCACTGGGGAGGTCATTAACAAAAAGGTTAAATAACAGCAGGGGTGGGGTGATGACAACATCCAGTCTGGAGGAGTGAGGTTTCATGGTTTCATCCTGAGTCCTTGTGGATGAAAGCTGCTAAGTTTTGTTTTCTTTTGCCTTTGTATCAGTTGTGCTTCTAAAGTTTAACAATAACATGTAAATGTGTGCTTTGGGAGAGCTCTACCATCCGCTGCCTGTGACCACTGAGACTTAGTTTTTCTTGGTCTTCACCCATTGCTAAGTTCCTGTTTCCCAACATATACAGGTAGTCTCTACATCCTTTTGTACTTTTACCTGGCTTTTATATATTTCTGTCAGCCAGTTTCTAAGCTGTTGGGTTGCACAAGTTGCGATTGAGCCACCGCTATAAAAAGTGAAACTTGTACCACAAGTTGTTACTGTTATTGCTATCAAATGGTATCCCACCTACTGTAGAAAGAAGAAAGAGGTCAAGCCAGGAGAGCTAGCAGAGACTGGGAAAATATTGTGGAGGTCAGAGCTCATGGACTTAAATATTTCTGCTCCAATGGAAAATGGCTTTGGTCAGCAGTCAATATACTCATGATAAAATCCTAGTGTCAAGACCTATTTCAAGGGACATGAGTTCTACCTTTAAATAATTAATAGGTTGCGGTATGCCACATTGGAGTCTCCACTGCTTTAACTGCATTGCAATTGCAATGTAGTTGCATGCAGCAAACATATAACTACAGATGCATAGCATGGAATAGTGTCACTGATGTCATGGAATGTCTTAGAAATATAAACAGAAAGGACAGTAGCTGGTGAGGAGAGTTGAACTCTATGTATCTCTCAGGGCACTCCAAAGCTAGATCATCTATTTATCAAAAATTGGCCATAGCATTTCAGAATACATAACTGGCATGGAAAGGAAGATAGAAGGGCAGTTAACTTTCTAAAAATCATTTATCTCTTTGAACAGTCTTAACAGATGGAATTAAACTATTACGTGCAGATCTGGAAACCTTATCTGCAGCGAATAATTTTAAACCAGCTGTATTAAGTTCCTTTATATCAGAGGTATTACAAAGTAAGGCATTAAGCATCCACAGCAATTACACATAAACAAAGAACGGTACAACATAAGGCTGTAGGGTAGCTCATTGTTTATTAGCATACATTAGGTAAAGATCATCTGCATACAGAACAATCTTGCACTCAATACTGTGCATGAAACACTCTGGCAGTGACTTAATGACATCATAGTGATGCAAACCGTGAGTGACTTATGTTCAGCTTGGCAACCCCCAAACTTTATGAGAGTGTCTACTCATCACTGTGCCTTTTTATACTGACTATCCACCATGTTAAGTGGAACACGTGATGCAACACTACATTTAATTAATTCTCAAAAGGAAAATATCATCTAAAAAACTTAACCAATAGACATTTCAGTCAGGTACACAGCGTCCTTAAGATATTAGATCACGATCACAAAAATAGAGTCAGGCACAATGCTTAGAGAATGTATCAGTACAATGGAGGTACAAAGATAGAGTGAGAAATCAAAACATCTGGGTTTACCGACTTCTTTAGATTTTTTTCAGCATCACCTCCATATTTTCTCTTGTTTTTGACTGAACCAAGACAGTTTTCTTCAATATTTTTATAGAAACAAATTGATATTAGTCCATGGCAGTTTGATGTGATATTTAGTAAAAAGATAATTGTTTTTCTTTTCCTTTTTGCGTTGAGCTCTATTATGGTAAACCAGCTATTTTGATGTCTCACTCTCCTTACATAGCACTGTTGTACTGGAGTGCCTGACCCTATTTCTGTGATCATGATCTAATATTTTGAGGAATCAGTGTACCCGACTAAAATATCTATCAGTCATGCTTTTTAGATCTTATTTCACTGTCTGAGAATTAATTAAACGTGGTGCTGTAGCACGTGTTCCACTTAACATAGTGGAGGGTCAGTATAAAAGGGCACATATTAGTGATGAGCAGACACTCTGATGAAGCTTGGTGGTTGCCAAGTGAAACATTAGTCACTTACAGTTTGCATCACTATGACATCATTAAGTCACTGCCAGTGTGTTTAATGCATCAGCATCAAGTGGGATATTTTTATGCACAGGATCTTTACCTAATATCTGTTAATAAATGGTAAGCTCCTGCTGTATTTTATACCATTCCTTGTGTATGTGCCCTTGCTGTGGGTGCTTGGTGCCTTACTCTTTGCATGAACTTTGCATGTTTGTAGTACAAAAGCCATGTCCTGATTCTTGCTGCTGCTGTGTGTTTGCCATATAAGGGATAGTGAGCATTAAGCTGAACACTATACAGCACTTTGGACTTTAAATGTAAAGCAGATGGATTTGAAATTGTACAGCCCATGCATTTTTTCTCCCATGTTTTGGAACATATCAGCACATTTGATACCCCCCCCCCCTTCCTTTGACTAAATTAGAAAGGATTGGGGCAACTATTGTAGTTGGATAACTAATTAAAAGGGCTTTATTAATAATCTGTGATATTTGACATGAAGTATAGTTATCATGCTTGAAATATCTGAAAACTTGTTACATACGGTGAATTGACTTTATGGATGAACAGGCGTTACATTAATAAATAAATAGGGAACCTAAGTATCAAATCAGACATCTACTAAGCCATTTTGAATCCTTGGCAGGGGATTGAAGGGTTCTTTATTTATCTCCATTACAAGTTCTGGTACTATTAAAGCAGAGTGCTTTGAATTTGATAACACAAGCTATTTAGGGAATTGAAATAAGACTAATTAACATTTACTTGGCCTAATTTTCTAACTATACTTACTGGTATTGCTAAAATTTGTTCTGGTTAAATAAGAGAAAAACTAGCATCCCAACGTCTAAAGCCATGAACCTTAGATGTACCCCAGGAACATAACTGAACTCCTTCATCTTCAAAAGGAACCCCCAAAAATAACAAAGTCAAAGGGCTTGATTTTAAAGGACGATGCAGGGCTTGCATCAAGCCCCATATCAAACCCTTTTTTTGGGGCAGCTGCGCCAAACACATTTGCCATAACCTTGCACAATTTTGGAAGGTGGTACGCAGTTACAACACTTTGCCCAGTCATTGCAGTTTGGGCCAAATAACAATTAACTGGAGCTGAACAAAATGTTCCTCACTTCCTTCCCGTCTGGCTTCAGGAACTCCCACTCCACCACTACCTCCCTCCCTCCCTAGGGTCTCTGAATCCATCCATTCTGGCATGGACTAGGAGTGGTCACCCCCACCACATCAGTTGAACTGGCCAAAGCCTTTAGCACTGTTGTCCACCCCATCCTCCTGTGTAAACTAGCAGCATCCTTGTTGAGTGATTTCACTCATACCTTGAGGGTAGGACCCAGTCTGTCTGTATTGGTGATGCCATCTCCTCTCCTCTTCTCTCCGTATCTGATCTGGCGTCCTGCTAGGATCCATCGTTGGCCCTATGCTACTCTCCATTTTCCTAAACAACCTCACACTCACCTTCTCCCCAGTGTCCATTCACATGTACACAAACACATGATTCTCTACACCTTTGGTTCCTCTACCTTTGATCTAATAACCCATCTCCAACAGGATTTCAACAACATTCAGCCCTAGTTTTGGGCCAACCAGCTGTCCTTCAATGCTAAAAAAAGGTCTCTATGACCTTTGGCTCTAGACAGAGACATGCCAAGCTTTCCTCTTTCCCCTCCTTCTAGACCCTTGATGGTGTTGTAATTGATGCTGTCTCCTCCTTTAAATACCTTTGGTATAGTTGGATTGTTATCTGTACTTCTCTACTCATGTGGATGTCATCCACAAGAAGCTGCACCCTAAACTTGGGACAACTTACAAGAACAATGCAAGCATCCCACTTCCTGCGTGTAAAGAGATTGTCACAGAGATGATTCTACTTATCTTTGATTATGGTAACATTGTATATCTCACTGCTCCCCAGTCCACCCTTGCAAGGTTGGATCCTGTCATTTATTCCTTCTGCCATTTTGCCCTTGATTGCTCCCCAAAAACCCACCACTGCTCCTTGTATTCCTCCATCTCTTTGCCTTCACCTGATGCCAGGAGCCTTATTTATTGGGCCGTCTTTGTATCCAAATTCTGGTTAGGCTTCCTCCCCCACCTTTCCTACCTCCGCTCCTGCCTTCCTTCCACCTCTCAGACCCTTTCCAGCTTTGACACGCACTTTCTCACTCTCCCTCCTGAAAAATCAGTTAAGTAAGTAAATAAATGTAAGTAAATGTTTATTTCTATAAGGCACCCTTCCCAAGCTCAGGGCGCCTTTACAAAATCCTACATACAATATTAAAAACCACAATTATAAATAACATTATATTCAAGATATAATTTAACATAATTTATGTCACTAAAAATGCTTGATTAAAAAGTAAGGTCTTTAGAGCTTTTTTAAAACTCTCCACAGTCAGGCTATTGCGCATCTTGCAAGGTAGAGAATTCCACAGGGTAGGAGCCATAAAGGCAAATGTTCTTCCACTGGATGTTTTTAAGGTTACCCTGGGAATCTCTAGCAATCCCTCACCAGAGGATTGGAGGAAGTGGGAAGGACAGTAAGAAGTCAGGAGTTCTTTCAGGTAGTGGGGTCCCAAACTGTGTAGGGCTTTATAAGGTCATCAACATGACCTTGAAAGTGATCCGCCACTGTACAGGCAGCCAGTGCAATCGCGAAGCACAGGTGTTATATGGTTGGACCTCGGGCTTCCAGTCAACAACCTAGCTGCCACATTTTGCACCAGCTGCAAGTGGCGGATATCCACTCCCGGCAGCCCTAGATAAAGGGGCATTACAGTAATCAAGATGACTGGCAACAAAGGCGTGGACCAGGGTAGGAAGATCCTCTGATGGAATCAAGTGTTTCACCCATGCTATATTCCTTAGATGAAAGAAGGATGATTTGACTATGGCTGACACCTGCGCCCTCAGAGTCAAGCCCTCGTCAAATATAACACCAAGGTTACATACCTGACCAGATGCCATGAGCAGGGTTCCTCCCAGAAATAAACCTGAGGGTTGTCCCACCCATGGACTTGATATCCTCACCCCCGGTTCCACCACCAATAGTTTAAATGAACTTGCCTCTGCTATACAACATAAGGTATGGTCTTCAGTTATTTGCATAGACAAATCTTGAAAATAATGGTTTTAATTTGCCTTTCTTTTCCTTTTCCTTGCTCTATTTTCTCAGGTATAGCTGGAGGTTTGGTTAGCGTAGGATCTTACATGTTGGAGTCCACAGACCAATACTCTGTTGCTCCAATATGGCAAATGAGGGCAGCTCCCTATTCTTTTCTGTACCTGACCTGAACTTTTTTACCATCTGTCATTTGGAATGATATTTAATGGGCTGACAGGCAGTAAAATATGTAACGGTTATTTTTTAGTATTGGATAATCTCCCTATAATTGTCTCAAGTGACAGTCTTCTCAAATATAGCTATGAATTATGTGATCATGGGGGCGATGTATTGTAGTCATGTAATACAGTTTTTGTAGTCATGTAATACAGTTTTAGTGCTTGTTCTTGCCTGTTTGCAAATGTCAATAAATATAGTAATAATGTGTATGGTATAGCAGACCCACATTTGTTCATGAAAGTACTTTGATCTTTAATATGATTTTGCTCTTAGGTTGCATTCCCACTACATCCACTGCCGAAGAGACTTTTGTGACATCACTGTAATATGCTTTATGTTGTTAGATTAACAGTAGTTATGGGACATTAGTCTGTAAGGTACCTGCCTCTGATGCAGCTCTACCAAGTGAAGCACCAGAAAAGTGCTGGTTATTTGACTCACTCCATCAGCAAAAGAGTTGTCATGTATTTTGATAAATGCATTTCCATTTGACAACCCTGATTTTGTATCGGAAGATTTATTGTACAGTACTTGAGATCTACTGAGTGCAGGCTATTCTGGTCTTTTCATCCCACTGTAAAATCCTCTGCTGGTCAACCAGCTTTCTCCTTCTGCTTCCCCAGACTTTGAAACACCCTGCCTGTTGTCATTTGAAATGATCCCATTTCCCTTTCACTAAAATCCCTCTCCATGACTTCACCACTCACTCCTGAGGTGCTGCTGATCTGAGGCTCCTCCCTCCATACTACTGCCCCCCTCCCACACTGGCCTGTTTTATGGGATCATGTTTCCCTTTGACTAACCCCTTTTATACTCACATCCATCCTTCCTTCCCTCCTTCATTTTGCTGCTAGTTGTACTTTTCTGAATTGTTGCTACTGTTATGCTATTGATATGCTATGTTTTGCACTACCTACTTATGCTTCCTTTCAATTTCATAATATGTACTTTTTACTTTTTATGTTGATTGCACGCAAGAAATATATTGCGGCAGCTTTCTCCAGAAGCAGGTTGTGGAGGCACGGCACTGATGTGGCCAATGCCTCCACAGCCTTTAAAGGCTTGGCCTGCTTCCCCAGATGCCGTGGCATGCTGCTGCTGACACTAGTTCAGCTAGTGTGCAACCAACTTGTAAAAAAATAGCCACTGCAATCAGAGGCCACCTCATCATTGCAGTGTCAGCCATTCGCTGCAATGAGGGAGTGACCCGTCATTGCAGGATGGGATCTTAAAACACTGATATTGTTTGTGAACATGGCAGCAGCTTGCTGCCATGTTCACAAACAATATTCACCCCCCACTGAGGGGGTGCCATATCCCCCTCGGCAGCATGTGCCCCCCTCCCCTGTGTTTGTTTGCTGACAGGAGCCCCAATCCCTCTTGGCTTCAGTGCCTAATGTTGCAGATGGGGAGCCCACTCCCCATCAGCATTATGTAACCCCGCTTTCTTGTCTGCTGATGGGGTGCCAATCCCCACCGGCATAATGTCCCCTTTTTTTCTATCCGACAGGGGTACAATCCCTGTCAGCATACCTGCATTCCCGCCCCCTTTTTCTTGTGTGCCGATGGGGGTGTCCAATCTCCCATTGGCTACAACTGCCTCCCAAGCACAACTCCATTGGCATGCTGGGAGCCCACCCCAGTGTGCCACATGCCCCTGTAAAATAAAAAAAATGACCCGCGATGTCATTTTTTTTTCCTGTAAAGAAGGAAACAGTCCCTCGTCAGTCTCCCTGCTCCCTTCTCCCACAACCCGCACCCTCCCACTGGGAACCCTGCCTCCCCACACCCCTCTCAACCCATGCTTACCTCTGGAGTCTGACATGATGATCTTTGGTGGACAGGGAACATGTCTGCACTCTTCAAAGCCGACCACGAACTGAGGAAATGCCGGTAAGCTGTATAATGGAATAAATATGTTTTTTTTTCAACTTTGATGAATATCTCAGGCATTTTTGGGAATTTTGGCACCAAATTTTCAACATGGGGTTTTTGGGACTCCTCCTCCTCATGAATTCTGTCACTGTCATGGCGTTAATCGGCCCCAAAAGGTGATTCTGTGGTCATTGCAGGGAATCACCTTTTGTGACAGTGCCAGTGTTCATGAGGTGGGCTCTCAAAAAGCCTATGTTACAAATTTGGTGGAAAAAATCAAAAAAATGACTGTTTTAGCGTGTGTTCTTGGTTGCTGTGCACGCTCATAACTTTGTGAATTTGCAATATTTTCACACCAGATTTTCAACATTGGCATTTTTTCACACCTCCTTGTGAACAGTATGGCTGTCATTTTTCACACCCTGGCCAAAATGTGTTTCACACTTCCAGCTCAGAATAGTGTGGTCACTGTGGGAAATCAATGTTCGGGACAGATTACAAAAATAACAGAGACACTGTTCAAGAGCAGAGGTCCTAAAATGCCTATGTTGAAAATTTGGTGATGATACTCCATAAAATGATTGTGTTACGAGCGTGCATTGCGCAGTTTATACACTTGCTGCTAAATTGTAGTGTGCCGATAAACTGTTTAGTGATACATTGCCAGATATACCATTTGTTTTGTTTGTCTTGGAAGTCTCTTGCTGTTGTTGGGCACTTCCTGGGTTGGAGCCACTAAGCAGTGTGGGACTTTGGAGGACTGAAGGACTAGCTCCTGACACCTCCTGCTTTAAATCTGCCACACACTGACAAAAATCTCTCAAAAAGGGGTTCTAACACAGTGGAAACACCACTACTGTTGTCATACAGCCTTCTTAAAGGCTAATTTTTAACTTTTGTGCAAAATTAAAGTAGCATGAAACCGGAAGTTGCGCAACGACGCACTTGCAGTTTCAGTGCCTTTAAAATCTCACACTAGCGAGCAGGGCGAGCGTGCATGGGGCCATGTGTGGAGATGCGCATAGAGACATGCACGTCTATGCATGTCTACCGTGTCCACCAGGGCAAACGGGCACAGGGCTCAAACACCAAGACCATTACAAAGGTAATAAGAAAGTACATGGTTTTTCTCTCACTATTTTTTAAATACATATTAAACTACTACTAATTATGAAGAAAGCAAATAAATTGTGTGTATCATGCTCAATGTACACAATGGGTAAACAAATAGCTAACTTTGTTTGTGAAAGATGTATCTTAGTACAAAGTTTACAGGAAGAAATCAAATGTTTACAGCCCAAAGATAATCTTAAATCTGATATCAAGGCTTTAGAAGATTATATAGATCAGATGTCATTGCTGATTGAAGCTAATACATCTATTACAAAAAATGTAGATGATTCATTCCTCCTAGAAAAATCTCTAAAAAAATATGCTATAACTAATTTAATAGAGCAACCAGTCACATCTTCAACACCTTTAACATATACAACAGAGGACAATTGGATAAAAATCCCTTACAAGAAACACACTAAAAAAATAAAAATCTTCCAGAAAATAATGATGAACTCCCATTACAAAATTCATTTGAAACATTAGCAAAACAAATAGACAGAGAGGTAGACACGGTTTTGGGAAACTGCAGTAATATTGTACACAAAGATGACGATCCCAAACTCCCTATGACATATCAAAAAAAATACCAAATCAGAAACAAACCCCACCCTACCTAAGAAATTCATAACAAACTCTTCAAACACACATTCATTAGCTGAATCACATGCCAATCAAAAACAGGTAATTGTATTAGATGGCTCAATTATAAAATATTTAGACAGAACAATATGTAACCCAGATAAAGAACACAGAATGTGCTCCAGCTTTAGAGGAGCAAAAATCACAGATATTACATCTATGGCAAAATCAATACTATCTACCACTGGCAAAAACCTGCTAGTAATTAGTCACGCAGGGACAAATGATATCAAGGGATCAAAATTATTGAAAATCAAACAAGACTTTGTTGCACTAAAAAATATACTAACAGACCATAGTTGCACTGTCTGCATCTCTGAGATACTACCCATCCCAAGAGCCACTAGTTATACTACCTCCAAAATAAAGATCTTGAATGAATGGCTCCACAAATGGTGCTACAAACAAGGAATAAAATGTTTAACACATTGGGAGGAATTTGAGGATAAACCTGCACTGTATTGTTGGGATGGATGGCATTTAAGCAGAAAAGGTAGCAATATCCTGGGTCAAAACATGACATCATACATCAGTACTTATTTAAACTAGCAAACAAGGGGGGGACTGGGAATATATCCCAATCTTTTATTAAAAATTATTGCCATAACAAAAATTTTACAGCAAACATTCTTATTTTCAATGCAAGATCAATGAACATTTCCAAGTATGCAGAATTGGAAATTCTAACCCAAACTTTAGAGTTGGCGGTAGTAGCAATCACAGAAACATGGGGTAACTCAGAAAAAGAATGGACAGCAGAACTCCCTGGTTACAAACACTACTTTAAACATACAGAAAACTCAAAAAAAGGTGGAGGGGTAAGTCTCTACATAAGAAATGATATATATTCTTATGGGATAGAAATCAGTTTACAAACAGAAAGTGTATGGGCCTATATTCAACCAACAAATAATCAAAAACTACTCATAGGTGTATGCTACAGACCACCAACATCTGACCTACAATTTACTAAGCCCTTAACTGAAGAAATAAATCAATTAGCACACAAAGATACAGTACTCATACTGGGGGACTTTAACTTACCCACCATAAACTGGGATACTCTTTCAGGAACAAACCAGCACAAAGAACAATTTCTTTCGGTTATTATAAACTTAGGTCTAAAACAAATTATAAGAGAACCAACTAGGGGAAACAACATTCTTGACTTAGTAATAACAAATCTTGAAACTCCCATATATGACACTAAAATCTTACCACCCCTAGGAAATAGTGACCATATGTCTATATCTTTCTCCATAAAATTCTATCTTCAACCAAAAATAAATAAAATTAAATTAAAACAATATCACAAAGCTAATTTTGATCAAATAAATCACTCCCTAAACGAAATCAACTGGGAACAGATCCTTCTTCCACTAAACACTGTTGAAGCATGGGACTTCTTAAAAGAAAAAATAACCCAACTTGAAAAGAAATACATACCTGTAAAAAATAAATATAATAATAAGGGAAAGATTCCACAATGGTTTAACAAAAACATTAAGACGCTAATTACAAAAAAGAAAAAACTCTTTTCAAAACTCAAAAAAGCCCCACCAATTAAAGTTAACTCAATTCTAATAACATACAGGGAAACGCTCAAAAAAAAAAAAACAAATCATCATAGCCAAATGTAACTTTTAATTTAAAATAGCTCATACAAAGGATTGTCATAAAGCTTTATACTCATACCTCAATACAAAAAAAGCTTGTAACAAGACAATTGGACCATTAATAATTAACAAACAAATAATATTATCTGATAAAACAACTGCAACAGAATTAAATAATTACTTTGCATCAGTCTTTTCGCAAAAACAACCTCATCAGTTATTTCAGTAACACCAAATCTTGAAGCAAACAAGATCTCAGAACAGGACACTTTGACTGTTTTAAATACCTTAAAAACACACATTAGTCCAGGCCCAGGTAATATATCCCCAGGATTTCTGCTGGAAACAAAAAATGCTGTTCTTTTACCCCTAACGATAATTTACAATAAATCTATTCAAGACTCAGTGGTACCCAGGGATTGGCATACAGCTATAGTCACACCCATTTATAAAAAAGGATCACATTCTAAAACTGAAAATTACCGCTCTATTAGCTTAACATCAATACCCTGTAAATTAATGGAATAAATTATTAAACTCAAACTAGAAAACGAAATGTTAACTTTAAATATTAATGATATATATCAACATGGGTTTAAATCAGGCTACTCATGTACTACTAACTTAATTTCATTCTATAATTACATTAGCTATAACCTAGACTGTAACATACTGATGGACGTCAATCTACTAGAGTATAGTAAGGCATTCGACAAAGTTTCACACTCCATAATAATAGACAAATTCATCAACATGGGAATCTCAGCTTCACTAATCTCCTGGAAAAATCAGTGGTTAAATAATATAACTCAGAGATTGAGGGTAAACGATGCCCTTTCAGGTGATAGGGACACGACTAGTGGGGTCCCACAGGGCTCCGTACTTGGTCCTACTCTGTTTAACTTATTCATAAGTGACATGGCAATCTCTCCCAGTAATATAATGGTAAAGTCTGCAGATGACACCAAACTTGGGGGAATGGCTAACAATCTTAGTGATAAACACGGACTTCAAGCAGACTTAATGGCAGTAGAAAAATGGGCATCAATAAATAAAATGTATTTTAACCTGTCTAAATGTGCAGTACTACACCTTGGAAAAAATAATCTGGTCCAAACATATTACTTAAACAAAACTATTATTAGAACTTTACAAGCAGAAAAAGATTCAGGGATAGTAATCAATGATAAACTAACTTCTTCAACTCACTGTACCAATATAGCAAATCAAACAAATGCATTACTTCGTAGAATTTCCAAAACATTTGTGACCAATTTGTGACCAGATCTGAGCACTGTCTTTTGTCACTCTACAGATCCCACATAAGGCCTTTTTTGGATTATGGTTCTCCCTTTTGGAATCCTTACCTGAAATCAGATATGAATAGAATCGAACAGGTACAACATAGAGCTACAAAGCAAATCCCACACTTAACTAACTTTGATTACAATTCTCGACTAAATAAAACAGGATTATACACATTGACACAAAGACGTACCAGAGGTGACCTATTACAACTATTTAAAATTCTTGGAAACCAAGAGCAAATTAAATTATGTGGTATCAAATATTCTACTAGAAAAAACATTGCTAGACTTCACAATAAACAATTAGAGGTGATGAGAGCTAAAAGCAACAAAAGAATTAACTACTTTACAATCAGAACACCGAGATTGTGCAATACTTTACCACAAGAGATAGTTGACTCAACAAATATCTTAACTTTCAAAAACAAACTAGACACATGGATATTTGGGTAGGGATTGGGTTAATGTTCCATGTATATGGAGGACAATCATGATGGGCAACCCGCCTTCTTTTGTCCAGAACTACCAAAGTACCAAAGTTTGCACACACGTTGTAAGTTCACGAATTTATAATATTTTCAATCCAAATTTTCAACATTGCCATTGTTCTACACCTCTTTATGAACAGTACAGCTGTTATTTTTCCCATCCTGGCTGAAACGTGTTTTCGCAGTTCCGGCACAGAATAGCGTGGTCGCTGTGGGAAATCCATGTTCGGGACACATTATGAAAATGACAGTGACACTGCTCATTAGCAGAGGTCCTAAAATGCCTATGTTGAAAATTTGGTGACAAAAGTCCATAAAATGAGTGTGTTATGAATGTGCATTGCGCAGTTTCCATGCACGCTCATAACTTTGCAGTATTTTCACTCCAGATTTTCAGCATTGCCATTTTGCCACACCTCCTTATGATCAGCGCAGCTGCCATTTTTCACAACCTGGCCAAAATGTGTTTTCGCTTTTCCAGCACACAATAGCACTGTCGCTGTGGGAAATCAGTGTTCGGGACATATTAAAAAAATCACACTGACACAGTTAATGAGCAGAGGTGCTAAAATGCCTATGTTGAAAATTTTGTGATGAAACTCCATAAAATGACTGTGTTACGAGCGTGTGTTGTGCAGGATCCATGCACCCCTGTAAGTTTGCAAATTGGTAATATTTTCATGCCAGATTTTCAACACTGGCATTTGTTCATACCTCCTTATGAACAGTACAGCTGTTATTTTTCACATCCTGGCTGAAATGTGTTTCTGCACTTTTGGCGCAGAATACCGCAGTTGCTGTCAGAAATTAGTCTTTGGGACAGATTAGCATCGAGCCACTGGGGGGGGGAGTGACCGAGCTCAACTGAGCTGTGTCAGGACTGCTGCATATGTCTTTGTGGGCAGACAAAGCCGGAAAAGCAGGCAGGAACCCAGTACAAAAGGGTAGCCTGCAGCAGTGGGAGACACAGAACAAGTGAGTGAGAGAGGTGGAGTGAGTGAGCTCATTGGAGCTCTGTTGGGATGGCTGTGGATTTCTTTGTGGGTAGAAAAAGGCAGCAATGCATGCAGGGGTCCAGTACAAAAGTGCAGCTTGCAGCGGTGGAAGAAACAGAACAAATGAGTGAGAAAGGGGGAGTGAGCAAACAAGGTCAATGGAGCTCTATCATGACTGCTGTGGATTTGTTTGTGGGCAGGAAAAGGCAGCAATGCAGGCAGGAGCCCAGTACAAAAGGCCAGCCTACAGCTCAGGCAGAAACGGAACGAGCGAGTGAGAGAGGGGGAGTAAGCGAGTTCAACGGAGCTGTGTCAGGACTGCTGCAGATGTCTTTGTGGGCAGAAAAAGCCACCACTGCAGGCAGGAATCCAGTACAAAAGGGCAGCCTGCAGCAGCAGGAGACACAGAATGAGCAAGTGAGAGAGAAGGAGGAGTGAGTGCGCGAGCTCAATGGAGCTGTATCATGACTGCTGCAGATTTCTTTGTGGGCAGAAAAGGGCGGCAATGCAGGCAGGAGCCCAGTACAAAAGGGCAGCCTGCACCGCTAGAAGAAATGGAACGAGCGAGTGAGACGGGGGAGTGAGTTTGGCCAATGGAACTCTGTCAGTACTGCTGCAGATTTCTTTGTGGGCAGAAAAAAATGCCAACAGAGGCAGAAGCCCAGTACAAAATGGCAGTCTGCAGTGCCAAGAGAAACAGAATAAGCGAGTGAGACGGGGGAGTGGGTGACCTCAATGGAGCTCTGTCGGGACAGCTGTGGGTTTCTTTGTGGGCAGGAAAAGGTGCCAACACAGACAGTAGACCAGCACAAAAGAGCATCCTGCAGCATTGGGAGAAACAGAATGAGTGAGTGAGAGAGGGGGAGTGAGAGAGCTCTACGGAGGTCTATCGTGACTGCTGCACATTTCTTAGTGGGCAGGAAAAAGTGACAACGTAGGCAGGAACCCATTACAAAAGGTCAGCCTGCAGGCCTGGCAGAAATGGAACAAGTGAGTGAGAGAGAGGGTGTGAGCGACCTCAACGGAGCAGTGTTGGGACTGCTGCACACATCTTAGTGGGCAGACAAAGCTGGCAATGCAGGCAGGAACCCAGTACAAAAGGGCAGCTTGCAGCAGCAGGAGACACACAATGAGTGAGTGAGGAAGGGGGAGTGACTGAGCTCAACAGAGCTCTGTTGGGACTGCTGTGTATTTCTTTTTGGGCAGTAAAAGGCAGCAATGCACACGGGCCCAGTACAAAAGTGCAGCTTGCAGCGGCGGAAGAAACAGAACAAACGAGTGAGAGAGGGGGAGTGAGTGAACAAGCTCAATGGAGTTCTATCATGACTGCTGCAGATTTCTTGCCACCAACTTGAAATGATTTTGCTGCTGCAATGAGGGAGCAACCCATCATTGCTGGGTGGTGCCTTGTCTGGTGTAACATTTCAAGAAACATGGCAGTGGCTGTCTCCGTCCACCTCTCACACAGTGCATTTACATGTGGTGCAGATTTCTGACCGACATCGCTGGTGCCCAGTCCCCCTGTTGGCATGCCCACTCCACAGTTCATTTGCCAATGGGAGAGCCCAATCCTTGTTGGCATACTGCCTCCCCCATTAGTGGTGTGGTGAGCGGGGTGCCCAATCTCCCTCAGCTCATGCGCACCCCCCCAAACACAGACACATTGTATGTGCCTATGGGGTGCCCAATCCCTTTTGGCCCCAGGCGGCTCCCCCAGCAGACATCCAGGTGGCATACTGGGAGCCCACCCCAATATGCCAATTGTCCCTGTAAATGAAAAAAAAAATCCCATGAAGTCTTTTTTTTTAACCTGTGAAAACAGAAAATCGTCCCTCATTGTCTCCAGTGCCCCCTCCCTCAAACCACACCCACCCTCTGCATGCCCTGCCTCCCCACAACCCCCCCACCTCATACTTATCTCTGGAGCCTGGCACGATGATCTTTGGTGGAGTGGGAGCATGTCTGCACTCTTCAAAACTGACTGCAATCTGGAGAAATGCCGGTAAGCTGTATAATGGCATAAATGTTGTTTTTTTTTCCAACTAAGTTGGATATCTCGGCCATTTTTGTGAATTTTGGTACCAGATTTTCAAAATGGGGATCTTGGGACCCCACCTCAAAAATTCAGTGACTGTCATGTGGTTATTTGGTCTTGAAAGGTGATTTTGCAGTCACTGCATGGAATCACCTTTTGGGAATGATTAACAAAATGACAGTGTCAAAGTTCATGAGGTGGGCTCCTAAAATGCCTATGTTGCAAATTTGGTGAAAAAATTCCAAAAAATGACTGTTACGAGTGTGTATTGTGCAGTTTCCATGCACACTCATAACTCTGAGAATTTGTAATAGTTTCACTCCAGATTTTCAACACTGGCATTTTTTTCACACCTCCTTATGAACAGTACAGCTGTCAGTTTTCACATCCTGGCCAAAATATGTTTTCGCACATCCAGCGCACAATGGCATGGTCACTGTTATGTGTGAAATCAATGCTCGGGATAGATTAAGAAAATCACAATGACATTGTTCTTGAGTGGAGGTCCCAAAATGCCTATGTTGAAAATTTGGTGACAAAAGTCCACAAATTGACTATGTTACGAACATGTGTTGTGCAGTTTCCATGCACACTCATAACTTTGAGAATTTGTAATATTTTCATTCCAGATTTTCAGCATTGTCATTTTTGCACACCTCCTTATGAACAGTACAGCTGTCATTTTTCACATCCTGCCCAAAATGTGTCTTCGCACATCTGGCTTACAATGGTAAGGTTGCTATGGGAAATCAATGTTCAGGACAGATTAAGAAAATCATAGTGGCACTGTTCATGAGCAGAGATCACAAAATGCCTTTGTTGAAAATTTGGTGAAAGAATTCTACAAAATGAGTGTGTAACAAGCGTGCGTTGAGCAGTTTCCACTTGCGCTTATAAGTTCAAGAATTTTTAATATTTTCACTCCAGATTTTCAACATTTCCATCTCTTCACACCCCTATGAATGGTACAGCTGTCATTTTTCACATCCTGCCCGAATTGTGTTTTCGCACATCTGGTGCAGAATGGTGCAGTCGCTGTGGGAAATTAACATTCCTGACAGATTCACAAAATCACATTGTCACTGTTCATGAGCAGAGGTCCCAAATGCTTTCATGAGGTGGGGGTCACAAAAAGGCCATGTTGTAAATTTTGTAGTGCAAATACCAACAAATGCTAAGGGTGTTAGGGTTTCTAACCATTACATCCCACCCTGTACAGACTGACAGGAATCAGGGGTGTGCCTTTGGATTTCTGGCTGTAATGCTCATGCCATTCCACCCCAACCCCCACCCTGCAGCCAGTGACAGGCATCGAGGTGTGCCTTGGACTCTTTGACCCCAGAGTTCACCCCATTCTCCTACACTGCACCCATTTCAGAATATTTTCTTATGGAATGGGGTGACTGTAAAGCCGAACACCCCAAGGCACACATCAGCACTTGGTGGTGTCTGCATGACCGGGTGAGGTGAAATGGCATGAGCATTATGGGCAATGATCCAAAGGCACACCCCAATGCCTGTCTATCTCTGCAAGGTGGGGGTGGGGTTGGTGTCACTTCAGTACTTCACTCCCATTCCTATTCTGCATCTGTATAACTCATGCACTTCCAATGCTAATACCAGCATGCAAACATTCAGCATTGACAAATGCTTGTTTATTGTTATTGCATTATAATTGTAACATTACTGATGTAACTCATTACGCACTCTCCATATCCCTTACCCCCATGGAGGACACATCTGGAAACAAGCTGTTAGCTCTGTATGTTTTTCCTGGCAAAACTCTTAAAAAATGTAAATAAATAAAATATCTGCTGGTGATTCTAGTTTCTTTGCTAGACCACAAATCAGTGTTTCATTTTCAGATACAGAAACCACTAACAAATTCTTATCCAGATCAAACTCTGAATGGGAGAATAACTCGGATGTATCTCCTAGTAGGGCAAGGAAATTATTAAAAGATGTTGGGGCAATTAAGAAAAACACATCAGAAACCGAGACTTTTAGCTACTGAAACAGACACAGTTAAGTGTAAAACTACAGAAGTTCAAGGTTTGGCAATGGAAAATACTAAATGAATAAACAAAACTGAGAAGAGAGTTACATCTTTGGAAGATGAAAATATAGCCCTGGCAAGATCTTTAAATCGACAAGAGAATTTGGGAATGGAACAACAAGCTAAGCTAAACAATTTTGAAATAAGATCCAAGAGAAAATATATGACTAGTGAGTGTCCCTGATCACTGGGATGTCTATGCCTCTGTAATTGAAACTACCCAATATATTTTTCAAGTTTTCATTGGAAAAGAAAATGGGAAACTAGTTTTGAAATAGACAGGATTCATCAAACAACTCAAACAAGGGATGGTCAGAATTTATTACCTAGACATGTTATTCTTAAATTCATCAGATCACAAGATAAGGCCATGATAATGGGGTTTGCCTTTGGAAGGCAGACTGAGTTGTCCAGGTGAACCCACCAAGAAAGAGGGCCTGTACAAGGGAGACACAGATGAAAGAGGGGAGGGGGTAAGGAAGGGATTAAGAAAAGAAAAGAAAAGACGAGTGGTCGAAGTGGGTGACTCATAAGAAGGGACAGTGTCAAAAGGGATGACATCACACAAAGGGAGGGTGTAGGAAAAAGGGAAGTGAACACAGATTGGTAGAGACAAAAGGAAGAGTAGGGGCCTATAGGACATCTTAAGCTGCTGCAGAGAGGCAGGTGGCCTTCTTTTACATTGCTACTCTCTATCTTTCGCTTGAGAGCAGCACTTCAGATCAGCCAAATGGAAATATTTTATTTTCAGGTATTTAGTTTCATTTCATGTGCCTGGGTAGTGTAAGCACTAACAGGAAGTCATACGATAATGAAGAGTTCATTCATAAGGTAGAAAAAATAGGCAGACTGGATGGGCCTTGCGGTCCTTATCTGCCATCAACTTCTATGTTCCTATGAGTGCTGGACAGTGTGAGCACTAGCAGAAATTAATTAATAGTTAATTGGAAAAAATATGCAGCACAAGGTCACGGTTGAGGAACGGAGAAGAATGGAGAGACAGCCCAGCTGAAACGAGAAGGCAAGCCAAAAAGGTCCAGGGGGCAGAGACAAAGTATTTTCAAAGTTTTGTGTGCTGAAGGTAAGGATCATTGTGGGAGCACCAAGAGAAGCCAAAGAAACCGAGTGGGGTTTTTCAGGCCATATCCTGCAGTGGTGGAATCATGCGCTTGTATGGTTAGTACTGTGAGAGAAGGCCCAAATGAGAGAACAGGGAGGGAGGAGGAGCACATGGGACAAGCACAAAAAGCAGGCTCAAGTGAATGGGGGAATGCTTTGTATGGCTCGTGTCACTTAACATGTGCACTGAGCGCCGGGGGAACAAAGGAAGCGGGGGGAGAGAGGCAGCTACAGGCACGAACCCGTACAAAAGAAGGAAATATGGGAAAGGGAGGGTTGCTGTTACCTGCAGCGTATGAACGAGCCTCCAAAATAAAAAAAGAACAGTAGGCCACAAGCAGCAGCTCACAGATGCTATCAGGAGGTGCATCATGCCATGTGGCCTCAGGTGACTCTGCGGGGAGGGTTAGTCGCAATGAAAACCAGGCCGGGGTAATGGGGGGATGGGGTTTGTTTGTTCAAGGAGGTACGCCTGGATCACAGAAACAATTTGGGGAAGCTTTTTGGTTTTTGGCTACCACAGGGCAGGCTCAATGAGTGGAAAGCAGCAGGCTGGACTGAGCCAGGGCCACACTGGGAGAAGCCATATGGGTGGGGGGGTACAATGCAAGGCTAAGGAATCCATGATCCACAATGGGGGGCAGGCATCGTGGAACACAACAACAAACAAAAGGAAATTAAATGGGTGGAATGGACAAGTAGATGGATATCCAGTAGCGGGCCCACTAGGCCACGGGCAATGAGTGAGGCAACAGAAATGCACTCCAGGCCATGTGGTAGCAGGGAAGACAAAGAGAGGAAGGAATCACTCCAATGAAGGCACCAAATCCAGGGGAAACAGCCAGAATTGAGAGGCGAGGCACCTATTTAGTGAGGCAATTTACAAAAAAATGGGGGGGGGGGCTCCAGCACAAGGGGATAAGCAGCAATAAGCTGGGAAGAAGGGTGACCAAACCAACAAGGGGGCAGGTTTCTGCATCAGGTGGGCGCTGTTAAACATAGATGCACCACAGCTCCAAAAAGTCGCCAGTCAAAGATAACAAGCCCTTATGCAATAGCGGGGGCAGGTCCTCTCTACCCAGGGGTGACAAGGGCATTGCACACACTCAGAACAGCAGCAAAGAAAGGAAGCATGCAGGGACCTTTTTAGGAACCCAGGGTCATACAGACACGTGCAAAACCCTATGAGAGGACCAACAACCTGGAAACAGGAAGAATGGGGCATACGATGGTATAGTTTTAGAAGGATATTTAAAAAAAAATAGGTCACGACCAAGCAGAGTGCACTTTCCAATCAGGGCTCGGGGGCAGGGGGGCCAGCTAGGGGATAAAAACAATACACTTGTGTGGTTGGCTGAAGAGCAATAATATACTAACATACTAACATACTATTTGCCAGCAGATTAGGCCTTATGGTCTATCAAGTCTGCTCGAACCTAGATCCTTAGTTGGGTGCCGAGACCCTCCCAACCCTTGTGCTCCAGAAACCCCTATCATCCATCCCCACCCCCCCGGGACAGGCCATCATCTGATACATCCACTTTCTGTGTCTGTCCCACCCTCTCTTAAAGCTCTCACTGTGGATCTCTGAACCAGCTCACCAGGCAAAGCATTCCAAGGGTCCACCACCCTCTCAGTGAAAACCTCCTCCTCTTTCCCCCTCACCCTTCCACCTTCCAACTTCAAACCATGCCCTCTGGTGATGCCTCCTGCTTTAGTCTAAAGATCCTCCATGTTTACCCTATTTATTCCCTTGAGGTACTTGAAGACCTCAATCATGTCCCCTGTCTCTCCTCTCCTCCAATGAAAACAGGCAGAGCTCCTCAAGTCTGTCCTCGTAAGTCAAATCCCTAGCCCTCAGATCATCTTTGTTGCCCTCCTCTGTACCCTCTCCAGGAGCTGTATGTCCCTCTTCAAGTGTGGTCTCCAGTACTGTACACAGTACTCAAGGTGTCCTAACCAGTCCATTGTACAGTGGCAGAATCACTTCCTTGCTCCTAGAGGTGATCCCTATGATGCATCCCAACATCCTGTTTGCCTTGCTAGCTGCCTCCTGCACTGCTCAGTGTTATTCATACATGTATCCACCATGACCCTAGGTCTTTTCCCTGTTGAGGCTTCCAGCACCTCCCTCCCAGAGTGTACATGTGTTTAGGGTTTCCCGACCAAGATGCAACACCTTGCACTTGGTGATATTGAAATTAATTTCCATGTGTGAGCCCAGCTTTCCAGGGTGTCCAGGTCCCTTGCAGGGCCAACCTCCCTCTTCTCCCTCAACTACTGCTCCCATCTTGAGTCATCCTGAAGAGACTCATTTCACACCCTATACCATCCCTGATGTCTGATATGTATGCATTAAACAGGATTGGACCCAGGACCGAGCCCTGTGGTACCCCACTACCAACCTCTGTAGGGTTGAGGCTCCCCACAGACCACTACTCTCTGAGTGCGTCCAGCTATCCAGTTTTCAATCCATCTGACCATCAAAGGGCCTACTCCTAACCCCATCAGTTTCTCCACCAGACCATTGTGGGGACAGAGTCAAACGCCTTGCTGAAGTCCAAGAATAATACATCCACAGGCTTACCCTGTCCAGTTCTGATGTTACCCATTCATAGAACTCCACAAGGTTGGTTTGACATGATCTACCTAGCACAAACCCATGCTGCCGACTATCAGACCTCCACCTCCTCCAAGTAAACCCCAATCGTTCCTTTAGTATACTCTCCATTAATTTTCCCACCACCGAGGTTAAACTGATGGGTCTATAGTTTCCTGGTACTTCCTTCGACCCCCCTTTATGGATTGGTACCACATGTGCCTCGCCAATCCCTAGGTACCCTCCCTGTCTCAAGTGACCTGTTGAAAAGCTCCGCCAGGGGTGCAGCCAGTATGTCCGCCACTTCCCATAGTACTCTCGGATGAATGCCATCCGGCCCAGGAGATTTGTCTTTCTTTAGGGCCTTGAGGGCAAACCACACCCTTTTGGTGGGGATGGCATCATCCGTCCCTCCACCTTACTGGTCTTTTTATCCTTATCCAGATGTGACACCCTGGGTACCTTTCCCTCCTTTGCTCCATTTCTGCTGCTCCCTGATCCCGCTCCTGCCGCTTCTATCCCTTGTGCCTTGCTTTGTAGATATCCCATCCCCTCCCTAGTGAACACAGAGGCAAAGTACTCGTTAAATACCTCTGCCTGGTCCTCGCCTCTTCCACCCACCCTCCTTCTGATCTCAATCTGCTGAGATGGCCTGTTTTCTCAGCTCCCCAATGTACGGAAGAACCCCTCCCTCCATGTATCCCCTGTGCCAGCCGTTGCTCTTTACTGGACTTTGCTCCCTCACCATACGTGGTGACTTTTCTAGATGCAAGCTGGTACATTTCTTATCCCTATCCCTCTTGTTGTTTTATATTTTTGTAACGCCTTCTTTTTCTGACTGCTACCTGGACCTCACTGGACCACCAGCATGGTTTATGTGACCTTGCTCCTTACGTTTCAACTTAAGCGCAGATCCTGACTGCCTCATGAAGTCCCCTGCTTTATGACCTCCCATCTCCTTTCCACACTTGTTGTTGAGGTAATCCCTTCAAGTGATCCTGAGAATATTTCCCATGCCCATAAAGTCTGCCCCCTGAAGTCCACTGCCAGTGTCCTAGATCTCACCCCCACTCCCCCAATGCTTATTTGAAACCAGACAGTATTGTGGTCACTCCCAGTCAGGGGTCCTGTACAACCATGTCCCTTACCAGATCCCCATCTGCCAGAACCACATCCAGGACATGCCCCTCCCTTGTGGGCTCCATCACATGCTGTGTTAAGAACACATCCTGGAAGCCATCCAGCAGCCTCTGCTCCTTGGCCTGTAGAGGACATGGTTCCCAGTTAGTACCTGGCATATTAAGGTCCCCCATCAACACCACTCCTTCCCCTTTTGGACCACACTGGGCAATGATGTTGTCCAGCAAACCATCCTCTAGAACATCACTCATCCCGGGGCATATATGCTACTCTAGCTTGACCTTATCTCCTGCTGGGATCGTAAGGTGACCCATAAGGCCTCCACGTTTCCCTCTGCCTCTTCTACCATAGCAATTTCTATGTCATCTCTAATGAACATAGCCACTCCACCCTCTGCCCTCCTTTCTATCCTTCCTAAGCATAGTGTACCCCATTACATTTAGGTCCCAGTCATGGTTTTTGTTGTACGTTTCCGTAACTCGCCACATCCACCCCCCTCGAACAGCATGGCCTGGAACTCTGGCATCTTGTTTCCAAGCTCCTGGCATTTACTAACACTAACCCCACCCCTTATCCTGATCCTTTTGTCGAACCCCACCCAGATTCCTTATACTTCCATCCTCCCCTGCTCCTCCTGAAACCTCCACCTCCAGTCTGTTTCCCCTCCCCCCCCTTGGGCTTGAGGCTACTCCTCATCTGGAGGGAGGGCTTCTAGTCAGCCCCTCCTTATCCCTTCCCCCTACAAGTTTAAACCCCACCTTTCTTGTATGTAGTCAGCCATCCCTGTTTAAGGACTTCTCCTAATGGGGCAAAATGAAACCTGTCCTTGCATATAGTCCCTTATCCTCCCAAACTCCATTCCAGTTCCTAACACCCCAACCATTCTCTTCACCCCACTTCCTGAGCCATTTATTAACCTCTATTTCGTTTTTTCTCCACTGAGGCCTTTGGTACTAGTAATATCTCCGAAAAGGAAATGTTGCATCCATTATCCTGACAGACTCTGGCAAGTTCTTGGAACCTTGCTTGGATTTCCATAATACTATTTCCTCTAGATCATTAGTTTCCAAATGCACAGGAAATCGGTTTCCTCCAATCCCTAACCATTTCATACACCATGAACTTTGCTCTGTGCACTGTCAGCCCAGAGATACTCACTACCTTCACTGGCTATGGCATCCATCCCTGTCCTCCCAATGGATACCCTTAATCATCGAGTCTCCCAGTAACAGAACCTTAACACCGCCATCATCCTTATGGTTACCTCCACTATGCCCTCTCATCCCCCTCCCCACTTTATTCATGATCGCACTTCATGGGAGTCTTCCTGCCTATTAGAGACCCCTTGTCACCCTCCTCTTTCTGCCTCCTTGCTATTTTGCCCACTAACTCAAACCCCTCTGAATAGGTGTCCCTTTAACCCTCTTATCTGAACCATTTATCCTGGCCCTGATGGTTTCCCTTCCCCCCCCTCATCCCCCCTTGTAATAGTACCCCTGTCTCCAGAGGCTCTCTGTGGGTCCCTTTAGCTAGGGCCCCATCCTTGGTACTGACCTTCCTGCTGAAGGGGCTCCTCCCCACCTCCTTGTCACCCAGTTCCTCTCAATCATGCTCTCTCCCTCATGTCTGGAATATGTTGCATCTCCCCCATTTGCTTACATATATGTTTCCCCTTCTCCCTCTGGGACTATGTCTATCCTTTCCATAGCTGTTCTGTGATGCCCTATGGTATCTGACTCCCTCCTCCGGCCTCTGTATAAGTTTCCTCATTTCCACCAACCCTTCTCCCCTCTAGGATGCTTAGTATCTCAAATTTATTGTGACACTCATGTCAGCCTCCATCAAGTAACCCGAGTTTCCCTGACTGCATCTCTAAACTGACCCTCTTCTTCCTCTCTTGCACTGTTCACCTTGGGGCTCCCTTCCCACAGTCTGCTGTTTGAGGCTTCCGCACAACAGCCCCTCCTGACTCTTCCCTCCAGTCTCCTTGAATTCAGACTTTTCACCCTGTACACTTTCCCCTTAGCATCAACTTCCTATCTAGGGTCTCTGTCCTAATATCCCCCTTCTGCTTGCTGTAGCATAATGTCCTGTAATTTCAGGCGTTGCCCCAGCTCCTCAGCCCCACCCTTCTGCTGCCCATATCCACACCCTTATCCTTGGGACACCCCCAGCTCCCACAGCTTACTCCTTAACCAATATACCTCACTCCTGATACAAGATAGCTGTCTACAGAGGGCAGCCTCTCTCTCCAGGCCCAATTTAGAATTATTGCCATCCCACAGCCTGTGCAGCCTACAACCCTTCCGAAGATGCCTGCCATGGTGGAATATGGCCACCCTGATTATCCCCTGTTTATAATAGCACACCCCTTTTCTCAGTCCCTTTCCTGGAGTACAGTTTCTCTCTATACTGACTGTAGTTGTTTACAAACCAATTTCAACCCCACCAACAAAGTTCCCAAGTCTCACAAACACATACAGTCCAGTATGTGTTCAGTCCCTAACAGTGTGTGCAAGCAGACTCCAGGTACGTATGATGTCACAGGCCCACCAACTCCTGTTGCTTCAAATTTCAGTCCCAAACAGAAATACTCAGCCTTTCAATCCCAACCCCAGTGGCTTTTCAGTATTTAAGAAAGCCTACAAAACAGGGTGGGTGGGAGGCTCTACCAAACACCAGGCAAACAACACATTTAAATTACCTTCTATTTTTCCCTGCCAAACATCTATCCCCAAACCTACAATATCACAGCCCAAGTATCAGTTCAAATTCAAGGTAATAATTTTTAACACATAGAACTGTTTTCACTAACAAACTATTCAAATATTTCAGTTTAAAACAAAATATAATTCCTGGCCTCTTTTCTACCTACCTGTTGCTTAAGCTCCCAAGTGAACAATATCATTAAGATTAACATGGCTATTTCTTTTACAGCAGTTTTTACTACTTAGGAACCAGTGAAGATGATGGCCCTGAAAAAGAGCAAGCCGACTAAGGAAGAGGCATACAAAGCAATCATAGAACTGGCGGAGCAGGCCAATAAGGTATGGGAGTTGGTGGAGGACATGGAGACCCAGGGGAAGGGGAAAAATGGAAAGGGGACAAAGGAAGAGGTAGCAGCAGGGGACGCAGGCCAGAAAAGGACCAAACTGAACCTAGGGTACTGGCTTGGTCACCCAGCCCAAAGAGACTTCCATCTAGGCCAGTTAGTGCAGACAGGCTGAAATCAGTTATCCCCATACCACAGCCTGCCATCCCGGTGACCCCCTTGACCCCTGATGTAGTTCCCATGCCTCCTACCTCACCACCACCAACTACACCTGCGCAGCCAGGACTGCCAACTACAACAGATGCCACAGGAGGACAGACCCCGGGACCAGTGGGACTCCAACCAGGCCTGTCAACAGGTAATCTTGGAGAGAGCGTGGGCAGCAGTATTAAGGAATATGTCAAGTTAATGATCACAACTATGGGGCACGATGGCCTGGGGCAGTTAGAGAAGGCATTGTGTGATATAAAGTCTGGGAAGCAGGCTAAAGGGGGCACGGAGGGCCCATCAGAGGGAGGAGCTTTACAAGGGGGGGAGGGGGAACATAGGGTCTCCAATCATGAGAATAGGAGAACACATCTCTCTGCAACAAAAAAGAAGATATGGAAAGGGGAATATGTGGATGTCTTTGCTTTAGTAAGTAGTGAGGCAGTGATAAAATATGATGGGAAAGAAAGCATAGGTAAAGCTGAGATGGCAGCAGCAATAGTTCTGCTGGGAAAAAAAAGAGGAGGACAAATTCACCAAAGAGAAAACATGGGACAGCTGGGTTTGTGGGTTTTGCAACCTACTCGGTGATACTTATGGAGAAGAAGCCGGAACTGGGAATCCCCCTAATTACATACCAGCTGATCATATGGAGGGCAAAAGCAAAAGGGGGTTTTGGGTGGCTATATTATGATGAGTTTTTCAGACAGAGAATGGTGACATATGGGCTTGTGCGGTGGGATACAAAACAGATCTTTTGACAGACTATGTCACAGACTAGTCCACACCCAACTAGGAAGGGGGTAAGAGGGTCATGCTGCAGCAAAAATGCTGTTGGGGTTTCAACTGGGCATTTTGCTTCTGGCCACAGTGCAGATTTCAACACGTCTGCTCAAAATGCGAAGGGACGCACCCAGCCTAGAGATGCAGGACAAACTGGTCTGCCGGGGGACAACACAATGGGGGACAAGGCAACACTAACCAGCCCTTTTGGGGGCAGGGGGTTTAGGGACAGGCAGGAAGTAGAGTTTTAAGGGGGAGAGGAAGTTATGGGAGGGGAGGGAAGAGTTTTTGAGCTGGAAACAGCAAGAAGGGGAAGAGAGGTACACATATTCAGCATGGCACGGATACCAATTAACATCAGGATGTGGGAACAGGCTTTAGAGAGGCACATCGATAAAGAAGTGGCAGCACAACTGCACACAGGTTTCAAAGGGGGTTTCAGCCTACATTGTCAGGAACCTAGGATATACTGAGAAAGCAAGAACCTAGGGTCAGTGAGGGAAAAAGAGAATATTCTGAGGCACAAGATACAGAAAGAAAAGAGTGCAGGATAAATAGAATGGCCTTTTGGCCCCCCCCCACTTGCCAACTTAAGGATATCCCCTCTGGGTTTATTACCCAGGAAGCAACCCAGTGAATTCAGGGTGATACACCACCTGTCATTTCTGGACAGGGAATTGGTGAATGACTACATTGAGGAGAAACACTCCAGAGTGAAGTATGCCACACTGAAAGAAGCAGTGTAGATTATTAGGGCTGCACCACAGGCTTGGTTAGTGAAAATGGACATTGAGGCAGCTTTCATGCTCCTTCCTGTGTTGCCATTAGATTGGGATTTGCTGGGTTTCAAGGTAGATGGGGAATACTATTTTGACAAGGCCATGCCCATGGGTTGTTGAATGGTATGTGCTTCCTTTGAACTACTTAGCACCTGCCTGCAGAGATATTTCAGAGGAGGATGGGTTGCAAGTCAGTGATTCATTATTTAGATGAATTCCTCCTCTTACGGAGTGGCAGGGAAGAAACAGAGGCAATGCTCAACAATTTGCAAGGGCTGTGCAATGAACTAAGAGTACCGGAAAAGACCGAAGGCCCCAGCAGGACTATAGAATTTCTGGGAATAGAGATAGATGCCCAAGAAGAAGTGTTCAGGTTGCCACAAAAGAAGGTAGCTAAGTTGAGAGACCTATTAAAAGACCATAAGGCCAGGCAGTGGAAGAAACTCAGACAGGTGCACCAATTGATAGGACACCTCAATTTTGCTTGCCAGGCCATCAACTCAGGGAGGGCCTTTACAAAACGTTTGGCATATGCAACATGTGGAGTGACCAGGCCACACCACTGGGTGGATCTCACAAGGGACACCAAGGAGGATTTGTGAATCTGGGAGGTATTGCTGGAAACATTCAACGGCATGTCCTTTTGGCAGGAGGAATGGTTATTTAATACTGACCTAGAGTTATATACAGATGCTGCAGGGAGCCTAGGCATGGGGGTGCTATTAAAGAGGGGAAATGGTTTTCAGAAGCATGGCCAGAGGAATGGGTAAGGCAAGGGCTAATCAGAGACATCACACTGCTAGAGATCATGCCAATCTGGGTGTGCACTCTAGTATGGGGGGCAGAACTGCAAAACCAGAAATTAACTTTCTGGTGCGACAACAAAGCAGTCATGGATGTACTCAACAACAGGGAGGCCTCATCTGGGCCAGTCTTGTGGGTACTGAGGCAATTGGTGCTACAGGGTTTGAAGATCAACATGTCCTTTAGAGCTAGGCACATTGATGGTATCCAGAACACAATAGCTGACAGCCTATCCCTTCTGCAGCTGGACAAGTTCCAGGCCATGGCACCAAAAGCAGAGATACAAAAAATGCTTATCCCAGAGGACATTTGGGAAGTTGGCTGGAAGGGGCCAAAGTGCTATTTTGCAACTCCTGGTCCCCCAGGACCCTCAGAGCCTATGAAGGGGCTTGGGGACCATTCCAAACTTTCAGGGACCTACACAGGATGGAGGTAAGTGGGCAGATCACTGATGAACATGTGGGGAAATACATAGTGTACCAGTGGGAATGAGGACTAGCACAAACAACAATAGGGGTAAGCCTAGCGACCCTTAGCATAGTTTGTAACCAAAAGGGATGGCGGGACCCAACAAAAACCATGTTGGTCAGATGAATGATTCAAGGGTGGGGACACCTAAGAACCAAGGAGAGGGACGATAGGAGATCAGTGTCTGAGAGGTTCTTTTCAGGATTTGGGCAGGCCATGCCGACGATATATAAATCAGGAGAAAAGGGCCTGTTATTCTAAGCCATCTTCACAACAATGTATCATGGGGTCCTCAGTGTAAGTGAAGCAGTAGGGCATGACAAAGGCAATGAAGGAGGTGGTCTGGATATAGAGGATATAACATGGCATGTGGATGCAGTTTCTTTATGGATCAGGAGATCAAAGATAGATCAGGAAGGTAACTGCTCCTTGATCCACCTAGAGAGAAAACAGGAAGCAACCATTTGCCCAGTCCAGGTGCTCTGGGCTTACGCTGCAGTGCAACATAAAAAACAGGGGCAGTTCTTCATCCATGGGGATGGGAAGAGAGCAACAAGCTATCAGATAATTGTGGTCCTTAAAAGGAGCATGGGTTTTCTGGGGGAGGACTCAAGATACTATTCATCTCACTCATTTAGAATTGGGGCAGCATCACAGCTGGCAGCATCGGGGGGTTCCAATGACCAGGTATAGGGGATTGGATGCTGGAAATTGGAATGTTACAAATGATATGTAAGGCCTTTGAACAAATAAATATTAACCACTCTCTCCTTTTATTCACAGATTTAAGTGAGGGGGCACCAGACAAGAAGGGGGGGGTGGAAAAGAGCAGAACAGGGATATTTCGAAGTTGCAAAGGTCTAGGGTTGGTTCAACTGGGTTATGACCAAGGGCAGCAGACTAGCAGAAGGTTAACAGTGTATTTCACTTTTCGGCACGATCGGGTCAGAGACTGGAGATATGGATATGTGGGCATTTGTATATTTGCTGGGCAGAGAGGAGAGTATCCAAGAAAGCAGGGGGCAGGCAACTGCACCAAGACAGGGAAACATACGGACATTTTAGATAACATTTAAGGTGTGGAAAAAGATCTAAATTCACTTGAATTGGCTGAGAATTTTGAAACTTTAAATACTCGACTAATAAATAAAATTGCTGTGCATGAAAAAACTGTCATAGCAAGAAAACAAACAAAATACCAGAGGGACATTAAAGATTTTACTTTGGGACAAGTCTAGAAATGGGATCAAACCCCTGAGGGTCAAGATAGAGGCAGATCCATATCACGAGGAACAAATACATTTCAGAAACTATCAAAAAGTAATAACAGGAATAACATTTTTTAATAACGATCAACAAGGAAATAAACAACCACACCAGGAGGAACCAAAAAGGATGGGGTTTCGTTTACCTCAGTACACAGAAGCACAGTACAAAGAGACAACAGATCGATTAGGAACAAAAAGCCAAAAACAATAATAACAAGAAAACAAGGAGGGGATGTAGAGGGGGAGATAGGAAACGGAGCAGAATGATGACAGAAACAGCAGAAACAACACAATCTGCGAGGGAAGGACAAATCTTAAACCTTTCTCACTTGGAATTATCAGATTCTCAGAGGTCAATACTTTCTAAGGGTCTATCATTTGTACCTGAACCAGATTATGATAGATTCACGATACAGGCGGATCTTGAAAGGACCTATAGAAAGTTACGTTTAAAGAAATTCTTCTCACAGAAGGAAAATATGGGGAGGCTTGATTTTGCTCCACCTGAAATTGACTCTGTAACCCCAGTCGTTTCTTTACTTCCATCTACCACCAGTTCCTTTCAATCAACTGTGTATTTTACTGATACAGGTCAGAAGAACGCTGAAACTGAGACTGCACTAAATATAAAACAACTACCAGCCTCCTGGGATCCGGAGTGGGCCCTAGAGAACTTTGAAGGTTTCCAAAATAATCCATCTTGGAAAAGAGACATCTATCGTTCAACTTCTACTTTTTGTCCTGGAATATTTATCTTACCTGCTATTTCTACTTTTGAGAGACTAGTAAACACAGAAGTGGACAGGATTTTTTCGCCCATTACCCCGATGCACAAGGAAAGGAAAAACATTTCACCAGAAGAACTAAAAGTGTTAAAGGAATTGGAAAGCAATACAAAAGTGATAATTAAAGGAGCAGACAAGGGGGGCCAAATAGTGATTCAAAACACCACTGACTATCTGTTGGAAGCTAACCGACAGTTATTGAACACTGAAAACTACAAGATTTTGGTTAAAATTCCCCTCTTGTTTTTTCAAGATAAATTGACTAATTTGTTTTCATTCCATAGGTCCTGAGGTGTGATTTCTGAGAAGGAATTACATTTCTTAAATCAGAAACATGCAGTTGTCCCAACATTTTATCATCTGCCTAAAATATATAAGAGCCTCCAGAACCTCCCGGACGTCCGATAATTTCGGCTATAGGCTCTCTTACTGATAATCTTTCCAAATTTTTAGATGATTTTCTTTACACACTTGTTATTCATCTTCCCTCCCATCTTAAAGACACAATGGCGGTTCTGGAGGCTCTAGAATATCAAACTTTTGATGCTGGAAATGTGTGGTTTATATGAAGAGGGGCAACACTTTTATCAGCCTAACAAATGGAAAAGAGATATGTCTGCATTATTTTGTCACTTGTCGTACTCCGTATGTTGTATATGCTCTATGGTGTGACTGCCTGACCCTGTATGTAGGGATGACTACACATCCCTTAAAAGGGTGAATACAGGAGCATGTTTGATACATTTTACATGGATGTTGCGACACTCCAGAAGGGACACACTGGAGTTCACAATACAAACAGTCCTTGTCATCATTTAAATTTACTGCAATTGACCATGTACCCCCCTTCTTACAAGAGATAATCGATGTAAGGTACTCCTACAAAGGGAAAGCAGACATATTTTTCAGTTAAGTGCAGTTTCCCCTAGAGGACTTAATGAAAATTGGGAGATCACCCCTTTCCTTTAAATTAAATGTAACAAAATGGTTACTTAGGAAGAATGTGGTTTAAGCTAAACTGCTTGAAGTTGATAGATACATGTTCTTTTTGTGATTATTTGCTTTGTATGTTTATATTTATTTCTGTCTTCTTCCTTTTTCTTTTTCTTTTTTACAGGTCTCTTTCAAAATGGATTCTGTTTTAATCTTCATTTGGAATGGATGTTCTCGTTTCTCTTTACATATGAGAATGGATATGTTGTGGGAAAATTTATCCCAGCATAATGTCACTAACTGTTTGATATTATGAAATACTAGTCATTGTTAATGTTTACCCAGCCTGTGTTTCTACAGCCTAATTAATTTGGGGTTTTAGATTTCAAATAATGTTTTATTATTTTTACATTTATGTTGTAAAATGAATGAAGGTACTGTTGCTTTAGGTGGTAGCATTTAAAAGCTGACCACCATATACGCTGACTCTTCCCCACCTTGACAAAGACTCCACAAGGGTTCAAGCAGCTGGGGTCAAAGTTGTTTACAACATCAATTTTTCACAAGTTATGTGCACTTTAATATAATAAATAGTAATTTGCATTTAAAGTTGCTGACTTTTTGGGTTGTCTTTACGCACCTTTTGCTTTTGTTCTGCTCCAGTTTGTTTGAATTGGTGCAGCATTGAAACCCTGGTTTGAGCACCACGGGTTCCCTTCCTTTCAACTGTATCAAGGCCCCAGACAGTGTAGGGTGTCCTGGCAAAGAACCAGGGGCATGAAGTGGGCCCAGCTGCTTCTGACACTGAGATACATGAGGGAGAGATGCCCGCCACCAGACATGATCATGCTGCACTTAGGAGGGAATGACATCAGGTCCAGACCCTGGCTGGACATTTTTCTGCAGATAAAATATGACATAGAGACAATAAAGAAATGGTGGCCTCAAGTAACCCTGAATTGATCAGACATGGTGCTCCACATAGTGTGGAGACATGCTCACAGTCATGTAGGAATTGAAAGGTTAAGGAGAAAAATGAACAGGAGAATAGGCACATGTTTTTTAGCCAATGAGGGCAGGATCATTAGGAGAGGTAAAGTCAAAAAATAAGATGAATATTATAGACCCGATGGGGTGCATTTATCGGACCTAGGGGTAAAGCTATTTAACTCAGAAACCATGGGGAGTACCGAAGAGTGGAGAAGGCAGATAGGCTGATAAGCAAAGAATGTAAAGGGGAGGGCCGATCATCCAACACAGGATGGAGATGGGCTACAGGAAAGGGTATAACATTTTAAAAGGGGAGGGAAGGTGGGAAGGGGGAGTGGAAGAAGACCACACAAGACAGAACAACAACAACATAAAAAAGAAAAACAGTAATGGCTATACACCATTACCTCCAAAAAAGAAGAAGAAGGGCCCCCAGATTCTACATCTGGGGGTGAGAAGATGAGGAGAAAATGATATAAAAACAATTATAAAAATGTTGGAATTATTGTATAAATAAGTGTACTGTACATAAGTGTACATAAATGGCTGTACAAAATGTTACAAAGAAAGACGAAAGGAATGAGTAAGTATTGTGACCAATTATATTTTGAAACAGAAACCATATGAAACAAAAACCTGGGTGACAGAATTGCATGTACCAATTAATAAATTAATTGCTGATCTGAGTACCCACCACTCAATGTCTCAATCTCTTAATTGGGGGGAAATCCAGGACAATGCAGGCCATGTACAAGAAAAAACAGTTTACTCTGAAAGGTGCAAATACATCACCCTACCAAAATATTCTGATAAAAGTAATGGAAGATAAGAAATTTGATGTACTCTGGGAAAAATCTTGACTGCTGGACATAGAGAAATGATGATGATACCCATTAAACTAAATGTTTTGGTTAATGGCCATATCATGGTGTACAGCACTAGAGTAGAAGCTGGGTGAAATTTACAAATAAAACTGCCTCAGTTGTTTTTCTGACTTAATTTGGTCCATGTGCTTGTCTGAAGAAGTCTTAGCGATACTATGCAATTATTTAGTATGAGTTTATATACAAATGTGCTTTTCTGGGGGGGAGATATGTTCTTTTTCTCTTCTTCAATTCTAAGCAAGCAATAAGACACAACAGGGTGGGTCTTATGCTGAGATAACTGCCAGTCTAAGGCATTGTAAGGCCCAACACCAGAGGTGTCTTATTGTGCTTATAAAATGGGTAAAAGGTAGTCTGAATAAAAAAAAAAAAATTACTAAGAACATTTAAAAAATCAAGAAAAATGACAAAAGGTTTAATTTTAAATATAAATAGTTCCTTCTCTGTCAATCATGGTGGGGGCTGTCATTGTGTGTCCTGCTGTTTCCTGTCCCCACTTCCTGCTCTGAGGACAGTTTTTTTTTTTAGTTTTAATTTTCCCCTACCCTTCTTTAAACAAGTTTGTTCCTCATTGCGACTTCTGGCCATTTGTTGTTGTTTCCTGATCCTTGCTGCCTGCTCTGATGAGTGGGAGTGACTAACTGTTGCTGTTTTTTGAATTTGCTATTCCTGCTCCTTGCTGCCTGCTCTGAGAACTGGGAATAATGTTGTTTTCCTATTTTAAGTTCATCCCTTGTTGTGGCTTCCAGACATATTCTGTTGTTAATTCTCAGTCCTTGCTGCTTGCTCTGAGCTAGAAGGAAATGTGTGTGCTGTCTTTTTTAAGTGTGTCCCTCATTGTGGTTTCCAGCCATTCCTCCTTGGTGTGTCTCAGTCTTCCCTGCCTGCTTCAATGACTAGGAGTTACAATGCATGTCACAGTGCTGTTTCCTGGCCCTTTCTACACAAGGGCTGTTATGGACAGCTGGCCGCATGAGTTTAGACTAGTCAGGGGTGGCTGGTGAGGGCTGAGGGCTGGCAAGGCTAAAGATTTGTTTTTTTGGTCTGTGATTTGAGAGCACTTGGGTAGGAGCCACCAGAAAAAAGATGGTTCCCTCCCATGACTTGCACATAAGTGAGCAGTTTCTTGTTGGGTCTGACAATTTCTGTTTGGGTAGGTGCCAGTAGAGGGAAAATGGTGGACATTTCAAAAAATAAAATTCCAGACCTCTGCCCATGGATTTGCTTGTTTTGTTAGCAGGCTGCCAGCAGTACTTTCTTATACTTTGGCATTATGCTGTGGTGAATGTATGGATGCCAGCTTGACTCAGCCGATCAGGAGCCAATTTTTTTCCTACCCATTTTATAAAGTGTGTTATGGAGAGTATAATTAAAACTTTTGAATGCCTGTATGTATAAACTTCATTCCTATTTCTTTGTTATGAAGAGTTATAATTACATATTGTTTTTTTTTTCTTGATGAGTAAGGGCTTAAGTATTTTGAAATAGAAATGTTTAGGAGTCATGAGGGACTATGCTGCACCCTGATTATAAACTAAACATGACTGGTATCTGGAGTGGGTATATTTTCTACACCTCTAATATTTTAAGTATATTATTATTTTGTTATTGGTTAATATGTTATTGTTTATTTTGTGGAATTCTTTTTAAATGCAGCAGTAGATATGTGTTGAACATTTTTGGTGAGGGAGATGGGGAAAAGGTCAGGGGGTTGAAAACACAACATGTTTACTCTAGCCTGAAATGCTTTATTCCTTTTTGATTAACCAGTTTTGTAGAAACTATCGTTTATGTGATGTTTGCAGAATAAGACACACAGATTTGTATGAATACTTATTTTACTCTGAATGAGCAGTTCCAAATATTTTCGTGTTAAGATTATTGGAATAGTTCTGAAAACTTGGCTTCTGATATAGAGGAAGTGAACATGGGGACCAGATTTTTAAAAGTGAAAAAACTGGGCACATGCAAAAAAAAAAAGTTACACTAGGGAGGGTTTCCTTGTGCAACCTCATTTTTATGTTGATTGCGCGGCTGCGCAAGAAACATATTGTGGCAGCGTTTGCAAGAAGCAGGTTGTGGAGGTGCGGCACTGTTGTGGCCAATGCCCACTTTCCACAACGCTGTGGCATGCTGCTGCTGACACTAGCTCAGCCAGCGTACCACAACCTTAAATCGTTTCAGCCACTGCAATGGGGCCACCTGCGTCATTGCAGCATCAGCGATTGCTGCAATGGGAGGCGAGCCGTCATTGCTTGGAGCGTTACTTACTGTAATATTGTTTGTGAACATGGCAGTGCCTGCCGCTGTATTCACAAACAATCTTAATTCAGCACCAGTGCCAAGGGGGTGCCCAGTCCCCCTTGGCAGCATGTGCCCCTCCCCACAGCAGCGTGTTTTTGCTGACTGGGGCCCCAATCCCCATCGGCTTCCCTCCCCGGTGCTAGTTGACTTGTCGATGGATGAGCCCACTTCCCATCAGCATTATGTCCCCCCTCCCAGTTTGATGTGCCAACGGGGAGCCCACTCCCCGTCGGCATCAGGTCCTCCCGCAAAAGAGTAGCGGGACAGTAGTGCTGAGGGGGTGTGCAACCCCCCTTGGCTCTTGCACCCCCCGCTTTTGTGCCGATGGGGGTGTCCAGTCCCCCGTCAGCTGCACCCCCCAAAAACATTCAGGTGGCACGCTGGGAGCCCACCCCAGTGTGCCCAATGCCCCTGTAAAGAAAAAACCATCCCACAATGTTTGTTTTTTTTAAACTGTAAAAAAAAATTGGTCCCTCGCAGTCTCCCTGACCCCCACAACCTGAACCCACCCACTGTGCACCCTGCCTCCCCGCACCCCCCTCACCCCATACTTACCTCCGGAGTCTGGCGCGACGATCTTCGGTGGACCAGGAACACGTCTGCACTCTTCAAAGCCGGCCACATACTGAGGAAATGCCAGTAAGCTGTATAATGGAGTGAATAGGGCTTTTTCAACTTTGATGCATATCTCAGGCATTTTTTGGAATTTTGACACCAAATGTTCCACAAGGGTTTTTGGGACCCCTCCTCATGAATTCTGCCACTGTCATTGCGTTATTTGGCCCTGAAAGGTGATTTTGTGGTCACTGTGTGAAATCCCCTTTTGGGACCAATTAATGAAATGACAGTGCCAGTGTTCATGAGGTGGGCTCTCAAAAAGCCTATGTTGCCCAGTTGCTACGCACGCTCATAACTTCATGAATTTGCAATATTCTTACTCCAGATTTTCAGCATTGGCATGTTTTCACACTTCCTTGTGAACAGTAGAGTTGTCATTTTTCACATCCTGGCTGAAATGTGTTTTTGCACTTCCAGTGCAGAATAGCGCTGTTGCTGTGGGAAATCAATGTTTGGGACAGATTAAGAAAATGACAGTGACACTGTTCATAAGCAGAGGCCCTAAAATACCGATGTTGAAAATTTGGTGACGATACTCCATAAAAAGACTGTGTTTCGATCGTGCGTTGCGCAGTTTGCACGCACGCCGTAATCTCACACAAATTAATAATATTTTCATCCAGATTTTCAACATTGCCATTGTTCTGCACCTCCTTATGAACAGTACAGCTGTCATTTTCACATCCTGGCCGAAATGTGTTTTCGCATTTCGGCGCAGAATAGCATGGTCACTGTGGGAAATTGGTGTTCAGGACAGATTAAGAAAATGACAGTGACACTGTTCATGAACAGAGGTCCAAAATACCTATGTTGAAAATTTGGTGACGATACTCCCATAAAAGACTGTATTAGAGCATGCATTACGCAGTTTGCACGCACTCTCGTAACTTCGTGAATTAAATATATTTTCACTCCAGATTTTCAAAATTGCCATTCTTTTACACCTCCTTATGAAGAGTACAGCTGTCATTTTTCACATCCTGGCCGAAATGTGTTTTCGCAGTTCTGGCACAGAATAGCGTGATTGCTGTGGGAAATCCATATTTGGGACACATTATGGAAATGACAGTGACACTGTTCATTAGCATAGGTCCTAAAATGCCTATGTTGAAAATTTGGTGATGAACGTCCATAAAATGAGTGTGTTACCAACATGCGTTGTGCAGTTTCCACACATGCTCACACCATCGCAACTTTGCAATATTTTCACTCCAGATTTTCAACATTGCCATTTTCCCACACCTCCTTATGATCAGTGCAGCCATCATTTTTCACATCCTGGCCGAAATATGTTTTTGCTCCTCCAGTGCACAATAACGCAGTCGCTGTGGGAAATCAGTGTTGGGGATACATTAAGAAAATCACACTGACACTGTCCATGAGCAGAGGTCCTAAAATGCCTATGTTGAAAACTGTGTGATGAAACTCCATAAAATGACTGTTATGAGTGTGCATTGTGCAGTTTCCACGCACCCTTGTAAGTTCACAAATTAGTAATATTTTCACACCAGATTTTCAACACTGGCATTTTTTTACACCTCCTTATGAACAGTAAAGCTGTCATTTTTCACATCCTGGCCAAAATGTGTTGTCGCACTTCTGGCACAGAATATCGTAGTCGCTGTCAGAAATCAGTGTTTGGGACAGATTAGGATCGAGTGAGTGAGAGGGGGGAGAAGTGACCGAGCTCAACTGAGCTCTGTCAGGACTGCTGCAGATTTATTTGTAGGCAGGAAAAGGTACCAACGTAGGCAGAAGCGCAGTACAAAAGGGCAGCCTGCAGTGCCGGGAGACACAGAACAAGCGAGTGAGGGAGGGGGAGTGAGTGAGCTCAACGGAGTAATGTTGGGACTGCTGTGGATTTCTTTGTGAGCAGAAAAAGGCAGCAATGCACGCAGGGGCCCAGTACAAAAGGGCAGCCTGCAGAGGTGGGACAAACAGAATGAGTGACTGAGAGAGGGGGGGAGTAAGCGAGCTCAAAGGAGCTCTATCATGACTGCTGCAGAATTCTTTGTGGGCAGAAAAAAGCGGCAACACAGGCAGGAACCCAGTACAAAAGGGTAGCCTGCAGCACTGCCAGAAACAGAATGAGTGAGTGAGAGAGGGGGAGTGAGTGAGGTCAATGGAGCTCTTTCGGGACCGCTGCAGATTTCTTTGTAGGCAGAAAAAGGTGCCAACAGAGGCAGGAGCTCAGTACAAAAGGTCAGCCTGCAGTGCGAGGAGAAACAAAATGAGCGAGTGAGACAGGGGGAGTGAGTGACCTCAATGGAGCTCTGATGGGACAGCTGTGGATTTCTTTGCGGGCAGAAAAAGGTGCCAACACAGGCAGGAGCTCAGTACAAAAGGGCAGTCTGCAGCGCAGGGAGAAACAGAATGAGTGAGTGAGAGAGGGGGAGTGAGCGAGCTCAACGGAGGCCTATCATGACTGCTGTGTATTTGTTAGTGGGCAGAAAAAGGCAGCAATGCAGGCAGGAGCCCAGTACAAAAGGCCAGCCTGCAGCGGTGCCAGCAGAAATGGAACGAGCGAGTGAGAAAGGGGGAGTGAGCTACCTCAACCGAGCTGTGTCAGGACTGCTGCAGATTTCTTTGTGGGCAGAAAAAGCCACCAATGCAGGCAGGAGCCCAGTACAAAAGGGCAGCCTTCAGCAGTGGGAGACACAGAACGAGCGAGTGAGGGAGGGGGAGTGACTGAACTCAATGGAGCTCTGTTGGGACTGCTGCAGATTTCTTTGTGGGCAGAAAAAGGCAGCGATGCATGGAGGGACCCGCTACAAAAGGGCAGCCTGCAGCAGTGGGAGGAATGGAATGAATGGGTGAGAGAGGGGGAGTGAGTGAGCGAGCTCATTGGAGCTCTATCGTGACTGCTGCAGATTTCTTTGTGGGCAGAAGAAGGTGACAATACAGGCAGGAGCCCAGAGCAAAAGGGCAGCCTGCAGCGCCAGCAGAAACAGAATGAGCAAGTGAGAGGTGGGAGTGAGCGACCTCAACAGAGCTCTGTTGGGACTGCTGCTTATTTCTTTGTGGGCAGAAAAAGGCAGCAATGCATGCAGGGGCCCAGTACAAATGGGCAGCCTGCAGCAGTGGGAGAAATGGAATGAATGGGTGAGACAGGGGGAGTGAGTGAGCGAGCTCAATGGAGCTCTATAGTGACTGCTGCAGATTTCTTTGTGGGCAGAAGAAGGTGACAATGCAGGCAGGAGCCCAGTGGAAATGGGCAGCCTGAAGTGCCAGCAGAAACGGAATGAGCGAGTGAGAAGGGGGAGTGAGCGAGCTCAATGGAGCTCTGTCGGAACTGCTGCAGATTTCTTTGTGAGCAGAAAAAGGTGCCAACAGAGGCAGGAGCCCACTACAAAAGGGCAGCCTGCAGTGACAGGAGAAACAGAATGAGCGTTTGAGACGGGGGAGTGAGCGACCTCAAAAGAGCTCTGTCGGGACAGCTGCAGATTTCTTTGTAGGCAGAAAAAGGTGCCAATGAAGGCAGAAGCCCAGTACAAAATGGCAGCCTGCAGTGCCAGAAGAAACAGAATGAGCCAGTGAGACAGATGGAGTGAGTGACCTCAACGGAGCTCTGTTGGGACAGCTGCGGATTTCTTTGTGGGCAGGAAAAGATGCCAATGCAGGCAGGAGCCCAGTACAAAAGGGAAGCCTGCAGCGCTGGGAAAACAGAATGAGTGAGTGAGAGAGGGGGAGTGAACAAGCTCAACGGAGGTCTATCGTGACTACTGCGGATTTCTTTGTGGGCAGGAAAAGGCAGCAACACAGGCAGGAGTCCAGTAAAAAAAGGCCAGCCTGCAGCCCTGGCAGAAACAGAACGAGTGAGTGAGAGAGTGGGAGGGAGTGACCTCAGTGGAGCTATGTCTGGACTGCTGCACATGTCTTTGTGGACAGACAAAGCCAGCAATGCAGGCAGGAACCCAGTACAAAAGAGCAGCCTGCAGCAATGGGAGACACAGAATGAGCGAGTGAGGGAGGGGGAGTGAGTGAGCTCAACAAAGCTCTGTTGGGACTGCTGCGGATTTCTTCATGGGCAGAAAAAGGCAGCAATGCATGCAGGGGCCCAGTACAAAAGGGCAGCCTGCAGCGGATAGAGAAACAGAATGAATGAGTGAGAGAGGGGGAGTGAGTGAGTAAGTGAGCTCAGAGGAGCTCTATTGTAACTGCAGCAGATTTCTTTGTGGCCAGAAGAAGGCGGCAACACAGACAGGAGCCCAGTACAAAAGGGCAGCCTGCAGCACTGACAGAAACAGAACAAGTGAGTGAGAGAGGGGGAGTGAGCGAGCTCAACGGAGCTCTGTCAGGACTGCTGATTTCTTTGTGGGCAGAAAAAGGCACCCACAGAGGCAGGAGACCACTACAAAATGGCAGCCTGCAGCGCCTGGAGAAACAGATTGAGCGAGTGAGATAGGTGGAGTGAGCGACCTTAACAGAGCTCTGTCAGGACAGCTGTGGACATCTTTTTGGGCAGAAAAAGCTGCCATTGCAGGCAGAAGCCCAGTACAAAAGGGTAGCCTGCCATGCTGGGAGAAACACAATGAGTGAGTGAGAGAAGGGGGAGTGAGCGAGCTCAATGGAGCTCTATCATGACTGCTGTGGAATTCTTTGTGTGCAGAAAAAGGTGGCAATGCAGGCAGGAGCCCAATACAAAAGGCTAGTCTGCAGCACCAGCAGAAACGGAACAAGCGAGTGAGAGAGGAGGAGGAGTGAGCTACTTCAATGGACCTGTGTCAGGACTGCTGCAGATTTCTTTGTGGGCATAAAAAGCCGCCAACAGAGGCAGGAGCAGAGTACAAAAGGGTAGCCTGCAGCGCCATCTGAAACAGAATGAGCGAGTGAGAGAGGGGGAGTGACCCACCTCAATGGAGCTCTGTCGGGACAGCTGCAGATTTCTTTGTGGGCAGCAAAACATGCCAACGCAGGCAGAAGCCCAGTACAAAAGAGCAGCCTGCAGCACCAGGTGAAATCGAATGAGCGAGTGAGATAGGCAGAGAGAGAGTGACCTCAACAGAGCCCTGTTGGGACAGCTGCAGATTTCTTTGTGGGCAGAAAAAGGTGCCAATGCAGACAGAAGCCCAGTATAAAAGGGCATCCTGCAACGCTGGGAGAAACACAATGAGCAAGTGAGAGAGGGGGAGTGAGTGAGCTCAACAGACCTCTATCATGACTTCTGCAGATTGCTTTGTGGGCAGAAAAAGGTGGCAACACAGGCATGAGCCAAGTACAAAAGGCCAGCCTGCAGTGCCGGCAGAAATGGAACAAGCGAGAGAGGGGAAATGAGCTAGTTCAATGGACCTGTGTCAGGACTGCTGCAGATTTCTTTGTGGGCAGATAAAGCTGCCAACAGAGGCAGCAGCCCAGTACAAAAGTGCAGTCTGCAGCGCCAGCAGAAACAGATTGAGCGAGTGAGAGGTGGAGTGACCCACCTCATCAGAGCTCTGTTGGGACAGCTGCAGATTTCTTTGGTGTCAGAAAAACATGCCAATGCAGGCAGGAGCCCAGTACAAGAGAGCAGCCTGCAGCACTGGGAGAAACAGAATGAGCGAGTGACACAAGCAGTGAGCGAGCTCAACGGACCAAAGCAATCAACATATGGCACTGTCAAATGCTTGTTAGAAATGTTTTCACCAAATTTTCAACATGGTCTTTTTGGAACCTTCCCTCATGCACAGTGGCACTGTGATTTTGTTAATCTGTCCCAAAAGTTGATTTTTCACAGTGACTGCACTATTCTGCACCACAGGTGCAAAAACACATTTTGGGAAGGATGCAAAAGATGACAGCTGTACTGTTCATAATGGAGTGTGAAAAAATGGCAATGTTGGAAATTTGGAGTGAAAATATTAAAAATTGATGAAGTTATGAGTGTGCATAGAAACAGTGCAATGGACGCTCATATTGCAGTCATTTTTGGAATTTTTTTCACCAGATTTGCAAGAAAGGCTTTTTGGGACCCCACCTCATGAATAGTGGTACTGTTGTTTCATTAATTTGTCCTGAAAGGTGATTCCATGCTGCAACCAAGAAATCACCTTTCAGGACAGAGACATGAAATGACAGTGCCAGTGTTCATGAGGTGGGATCCCAAGAACTCCATGTTGAAAATTAGGGACCAAAACTCCAACAATTGGCTGAGATATCAACCTAAGTTGAACCCCCTCCCCCCGACTGCCATTATAGGGCTTACCATAATTTCTTCAGTTCCCAGTTGGTCTTTGAAGAGTGCAGATTTGTTCCTGGTCCACAGAAGATCACTGTTCCCAACCTCTGGAGGTAAGTATGGGTGATGTGGGTGCAGGGAGGTGGGGTGAACTGGGGGATGTTACAGTGTTACAGTTTTGGGAAAGGGGGGCTGTTAGAAATGATGAGGGACTGTTTTCTTTTTTTTCAGGTGAAATATTAACAAAATGGATTTCGGCACACTGGGGGATTTCGGCACACTGGAGGGGGGATCAATGCCAACACAGGGATTGGGCACCCTGAGGTCGGCTGAGAACATAGGGGCATGGGGGGCAGAGCATCCGACACCAGGAGTGGGCATCCCCATTTTGGAAACATCAAAGAAGTATTTTTTGGCACACTGGGTTGGGCTCCCTGTGTGCCACATTACTGGGGGGGAGGGTGTGTACATGGTGAGCTGGGGATTGAGCACCCAGATGTTTGCAGGGGATGGAGAATGGAGGGTGCAGGGCTGGTAGCAGCAGTGGAAAGGAGTGGGAGGGTTTTATGCCAGTGTGACCGAGAACAGAAGGTGCAGGGTGGGCAGTAGCAGTGGGAGGGTTTTATCCTGGTGCAGGGAACTGAGGTTACAGGGCAGGCAGCAGCTATGGGAGGGAGGGTTTCATTATATGCTGGTGCAATGGGGAACAGAGGGTGTGGGGTGGGCAGCAGCAGTGTTAATCGCGCGCGAGCTAACATTTAAATTTGTTGTCCTGCTGTGTGCCTGGTTGGGAGGGAGGGGGGTATTTGACGTTGCAATGACGAAACTGCCCCTGATTGAAAGTGGCAGATTTCTTTCAAGTGTGGAGCTCACTCTGAAACTGCCATTATGGGCAGCTTTAGCATTAATTGATGGCCAAGGGACACTCCCATTAGAGTGTCTGTTGCATTGGCCACAACACTGCCACACCTGGCAATGCTCTACGATCTCAATATGTTTCTTGTGTGCTGTGCACACAAGCAAACATAAAAGTGGTTGGATTTCAGAGTGCAGACAGTGCTTCCTAACCTTCTTTTATAAATGTATGGACCTTTAAGTGCAAATGGAGTCTTTAACTTCCATTTCTTATTTTGAAAATAAGTTGATTTCTGACTAAGGGTTTGCACTGTTTAAAGAATTATGATATGTTTCTAATTGAGGTCAATATACACCTGTATAGATACACAATAATCATAGTATATTATATTTTATATTATGTCCCGCTAGTTGGGTAAACATCTTTCCAAAGGACATCTATTTAAAGGATTAAGTGAACTGGGGTTTCCAGTATAAAATTATGAAGTTATATGACATGTTTAATACTAATCCTCCAGATTCTAATAGTGTTTTTCCATTTTTACTGTGTATTTACATGAAATGCATGTATTTGTTTTTTTCAGAATATTGTAAAGGCTTTTTTACTGAACAAGAAAAACAAACGTGAAACTAGTATCAAGCAATTCATTTAACAAGTTTGCGGTCCTGACTACAAATGTTCACTTGCCCCACTGAGTATGCCTGAAAATAGAATTAAGAGCATTCCTGGCAATGTTCCTGGTGTTGTATTGGTTGGAGATGGTGTGAAATCAGTTTGTTAAAGCAGGGGTGTTAGGCCTAACAGCGCCTTTTTATGGCTGTAGTGGGCGTAGCCCTGCAGACATTTTGCATTCAGAAAAGGGATGATGTCATTTTTGTTACCAAACAACATGATAAGTATTAATAACTGAGTCTTCTGCTGGAGCTGCATTACTATGCTGCCTGTGTGTATAGGGGTTGAGTGGTTTGCTCATGCTACACAGGGAGCAAAGACTACAACAGATACAAAACATCCCAATGTTCATTTAGCCCCATAAACAGATGTTCACAGAACAGTTAGAATTACTTGACTTTTTTTTCTTCTGCATCTAGCAAGCTAGACATTGTTTCATAGGTGCCCCCACAAAAAAAAAATTCTATTTCTTTGGACTTGCCTTTACAATTAAGCACATTTAAAATATTACACACCTCAGCTGGATAAAGAAAAATAAACATCAATGCATACATATTAAGAGGCAGAAAATGAAATGCTGCAATACAGTCCAATAATGCATTTTGCAACACCACCAGCTATGCCAGACAAACAGTCACGCAATGACATACTAGCTGAATAAATATGAATTGCTTGAAAGAAGACTGCCAAAGAAATGATCACTCCAGTCTGTACTGAAAAACTTACTAAGATAGCATCAATGAGTTGCAGCTCCACTTGGGACCTCCATGAAATGTCTGATAACTATGACTGCATGCTATACCTTTGATGAACTTTATTATTATTACTTTTAAAAAACATAAGCCACGTGATAATGACAGCACCGTCAGTGCAACTCTGTACATTTCTCTCTCCATCACCCTCTCCCTCTGTCTGTCTGTCTGCATGTCTGCCTGTCTGTCTGTCTCTGTCTCTCTACACCTCTCACAGTAAACACCATGAATGTCAGGAGATTAAAAAAATAGTAGATTTAATTTGTGTATATATTTCGATGTGACGGTATGGCTGTTTGTGAATTTCTGTGTGGAAACCAATTGTAAAAATACATAAATCTCTGCAAGATATGTACAGATGACAGATATGTAACCATGCCTTTCAATTTGATGATCAATGCATTTGGAGTGGCACAATTCTGCACTATAAATACTACTTTTATTTCCACTCCTGACATCTTTGTGAATATTGTGAGATGTGTGTGTATGTGTGGGGGGGTGGATAAAGAAATTTACACAGGTGTGCTGACAGTGCTGTCATTATCATGTGGCTTGTTTTTTTAAAGGGACTATAATGCAGTTACCTAAAACTCTAGTGTGCAGTCAGAGATGTCCTACCTTGCATGGAGGTCCTGAGTGGAGCTGCAATGCCTTCAGTATAGATATGGAATGCTCACTTCTTTGTCAGACAGTCTGTTTACAAGGAATTCACATTTCATCAGCTTATGAGTAACTGTGTGACAGTACTTAGTGTAAGTCCTATACCTTTATAAGGGTATATACTGTGGTACATTTCTTAACAATATTGTAATAAGATATAGTATTAATATACTCCTTTTTATGGTGAAATGTGTTCCATTGTTAAAGTAACAACATAGCTGGTGCAGTATAAGTTGCATAGTTTGACCATTGTAAGCATAATAATGGGACAATGTTGTAAGGGGTTATCTGAAATGAGAAGAGTAGGAACTTGAAGCCAGGTGCAAAACAGTGACTATAACAGTAATATCTGTACTGGTGTTTTTCCAGGAAAAAATAATAGCATTTTCATTAAGAGGATACAGGTTCCCCTTGACCTCGTTGACCTCCCATTGACTGGAGCAATGGAATTAGGTTGCTGATCTGTAAGAAATATTTTGATGCCTTAGATGTAAGGAATTACATCTCTTTTCTAGTACATAGCAGATTCATGTGGCTGATGCATGAAAGGGAGCAAATGGTTCTGACTCGCTCATCCACCGGGGACTGCAGCCTGAGGGTCTGTGTTAGGAATAAATTTCAATTGTTTTTATAATAATATTATGAATTGATGATTGGTACTATATTACAATAACTGGTGTGCACTTTTCTCCCTAAGAAAACCCAGGTTGATATTTGTCATAATAACTAGCTGGTTATTATGGCAAACATGTGCCAGGTTTCCCTGACTGTGCACACACGCCAGCTGCTCTCTCCCTTTACTCATGCTGGACACTTGCAGTAACCGCCACTCAGTGGTAAGTGCAACCAAATATGTCTTCTTTAATTTTATATAACTGCTGTGGCAAAAAAGTGCCCGCCAGCAATTATATAAAATAAAAGATGGGGCAGTGTGTAAAACTCGATTTTATACACACCCTCAGAGTGGGACGCTTCTCATTGCATCCCTCACCTCGGGTATGTGTAAAATATTGTAACACACACCACTCCATACTTTATTCTCTATATAGCAAGTAATAAAAGAAAAAAGAAAAAAAAAGGCAATGGAAAAACCGCAACATGATTTGATAAAACAATAATCTGATAAGAGCATATTAGTTTCATTTGACCCATGTGACCTCCCATTTATATGGTCGACGAACATGCACCTAGATTTAATAGATAGATATGGGTTAAAAGTATGACCAGCAAAATGAAGAACTTAGTTTTATTAAATAGTTGTTCTGTTAGGATTGTGTGTAAAGTGCCCTTACTGTATTTTTTCTTTTATACCAAACAACTGGCACTCAGTTGATATTGTAACAGAAGAGAACTACTACAAACTGTAGTAGCACCCTTTGCAAACTGTGTGAGAGGCCTTTCGGCACCATGCAATTCTGCTTAAAGTTGAACCAGCATAACATTCTGTGGTGATTTACATATACAGCCCATGATGCTTTGCATTGTGGGGGCATGTGTGATTTTGTATTTCCTTGAAACTTGGCTTCCCAGCCAAATGCCCTTTGGGGTAACCATTGCCTCAGTGTTTGCACACAGATGTTCTTTGTCTTTTATATAGCTTAACAGTTACACATTAGGTCATTGTGACTCCCATGACCTCAAAGCTCTAGTTCTATACGTAAGTAATACGCCATGACAGGGTGTGCTTTTCAAGGATTTTAATGCATGCCCCAAGGGTGTTCTAAGGCACGAGGCTGAAGGCCAAGTGTCCTTATGCCCTTGTGAAGTGCATTAAAATCCTTGAAATGCACAGTCTGGAGTGGATTATCACACTTATAAAATGGGCCACCATCATAAAAGAATTAGCTTGAGTCAATCTGATAGGGGTTAAAACTTCTTTACTAGTTTCAAACAAGTGTACAATACATTAACTCTAAAACTGTTAAAAAATTGAAAAAGTAATCCCCATCAATGCATAAATAGCATATTTCTGCAATAGATTAGTACTTTGCAGCAAAAGTATTTATTAGTAATGTTAGTTGAAAATATATTTTTTCTCTGTAATATGTAAATTCTCATATGCATGCACTGCATCATCTGTAAATTTGAAAAAATAAGCAGTGTTTAAAACGTTTTTTTCATTACACTGTTGTAATATAGTTTCTTTGAAGGCACCATTTTCTTATTTATAGGATTGAAGTGAAATATTGGTAAGAAAAAACATGTTACTTTGTATTTCAAAGCAGCACAAGTACTGTCTCTTAATGGAAATGTGTTCAAAACATTTAACCTGCCAGGTTGCTTTTTTTGGTGGTGGTGGAGGTGGGGTGACAGATTTCACCTGAAAATACCCATATATGATTCAAATGTACATGCTTTTATAAACTTCAGGAATGTGTTTGAGTAGTTTGGGTCTGCCTCTGCCTATATAATTGTGTTTTGCCACCATTTCTCTTTGACAATAAAGTATTATTGCCTACTTTCTTCTTCCTTTTTTATGTTTGCTTGCACGCATGTGCAAGAAACATAGTGCCATCATCCAAGTTTTCAGAGGTGTGGCAGCTGTCTTCCAATTCTGTCAGTGTGTTTACAGGCGTGGCTGCAGTTCTCCAGTGAAAGCTGCAGCTGTCTATGACAGCAGTTGAAAATACAGTGCTGGTTGAAGTTGAAAGGGAGAGCTCCACTTCAGTGAGCAGTGCTCTCCCCCCTCCACATGCACACATGCATACTGTGTTCTGATGCACTTCTCCTCCCTGCACATACTGTATGGCTGACGGGGGTGCCCAATCCCGGGTCGGCTCCATGCTCCCCCAAAAGCTTTCCAGGTGCCATGCTGGGAGCCCACCCCAGCGTGGCAAAAAATTAGAGGGCTGATGGGGGTGCCCCAAATCCCTGCTGGCTCCAAGGCTCCACAACCCCCCCAAAAGCTTTCCTGGTGCCACGCTGGGGAGCTCACCCCAGTGTGGAAAAATTGTTATGGCCAACAGGGTGCCCAATCCCCATCAGTTCCAGGCCCCTCAAGACAGCCTTCTAGCTGCCATGCTGGGAGCTCACCCCAGCGGTAGCCAAACATCAGCGTCATCTTCCTAAAAACCCAAATCCTGTAAACAAAAGGTTCCCTCGCAATCTCCCTGCCCACCCACGCACACCCACTGCACACGTGCTTCCACACCCCCTCACCCCATACGTATCTCCGAGCTCGCACGATGATCTCGGTACCCGGAACACATCTGCACTCTTAAAGCCGACCGTGAATGGAGGAAATGCCGTAAGCTGTATAATGCAATAAATAGGGTTTTTCAACTTTAATGCATATCTCAGGCATTTTTGAATTTTGGCACCAATTTTCAACATGGGTTTTGGGACCCCTGCTCACTTAATTCTTGAACTGTCATGGCATTACTCAGGCCGGAATTGTGATTTTACAGCCACTGTGTGAAATCACCTTTTGGGACTGATTAATGAAACGACAGTGCCAATGTTCATAAGGTGGGCTCTCAAAAAGGCTATGTTGCAAATTTGGTGAAAAAATTCCTACAAATGACTTTTACAAGCGTGCGTTGTGCAGTTCCTGTGCACACTCATAAGTTCGCAAATTTTTAATATTTGCACTTCGGATTTTTGACATTGCCATTGTACCACACCTCCTTGTGAGCAGTACAGCATTCATTTTTCACATCTCGCCCACAATGTGTTTCCGCGCATGTACAGCACAATGGCACAGTCAGTGTGCGAAATCAATGTATGGGACACATTAAGAAAATCACAGTGACATGGTTCATGAGTAGAGTTCTTAAAATGGCTATGTTGAAATGTGGTGAAAAATTCCTAAAATGACTTTGTTTCACGGTGCGTGCTTGGTTCCTAAATGCGGCTGGTAAGTTCACTAATTTTTAATAGTTGCACTCCAGATTTTCAACATTGCCATTTTACCACACCTCCTTATGAGCAGTACAGCTGTCATTTTTCACATGTCACTCAAAATGTGCTTCCCTGCATGTAGCGCACAATGGCACAGTTGGTGTGAGCAATCAATGTTTGGGACAGTTTAAGAAAATCACAGTGACACTGTTCATGAGCAGAGGTCTTAAAATGGCTATGTTGAAAATTTGGTGAAAAAATTCCCAAAAATGACTGTTTAAGGAACGCACGTTGCACAGTTCCCTGCACTCCGCAAGTTTGCAAATTTTTAATATTTGCATGCCAGATTTTCAACATTGCCATTTTATTACACTTCCTCATGAGCAGTACAGCTGCCATTTTTCACATCTCACCCAAAATGTGTTTCTGCACATGTAACGCACAATGGTGCAGTTGGTGTGCGAAAGCAATGTTTGGGACAGAGTAAGAAAATCATAGTGACACTGTTCATGAGCAGAGGTCTTAACATGGCAATGTTGAAAATTTGATGACAAAAGTCCATAAAATGACTGTGTTATGAGTGAGCATTGCTCAGTTTCCATGCACCCTCATAAGATCATGAATTTGTAATATTTTCAGTCCAGATTTTTACCAGTGGTATTTTTCCACACTTCCTTATGAACAGTACAGCTGTCATTTTTCACAACATGGCCAAAATGTGTTTTCACACTTCAGCGCAGAAATGCGTGGTCCCTGTGGGAAATCATTGTTCGGGACAGATAAAGAAAATCACAGTGACACTGTTCATGATCAGAGGTCCCAAAATGCCTGTGTTGACAATCTACTGTAAAAAAATCCCCAAACTAATTACATTATGGGTGTGCATTGCACAGTTTCTACGCACGCTTGTGACTTCACCAGTTTAATATTTTCACTGCAGATTTTCAACATTTCCATTTTTTTACACCTCCCCATGAACAGTACAGCTGTCATTTTTCACATCCTGTTCAGAATGTGTTTTTGCACCTGTGGTGCTAAATGCCATAGTCACTATGCACAAGCAGCTTTCAGCTAACAAACTGATATTGCCACTGTTTATGAGGTGGGGGTCGCAAAAAAAAATGTTGAAAATTTGGAGTGAAAATACCAACGAATGCCTGAGGCCTTAGTGTTTCCGACCATAATGCCCCACCCTGTAGAGAATGACAGGCATCAGGGGTGTGACTTGGGATTCATAGAAACATAGAAACATAGAAACAGAATTTGACGGCAGATAAGGACCGCTTGGCCCACCCAGTCTGCCCATTTCCCTACCTAATGGATAAGCTGCAGATCCTAGTTAACCAGCAGCCTACTTCTTCCTACCCCCACCCCTTAGAATTGCCTTATGACTGTCCCATGCATGATTGAATTCCACCACTGTTTTTGACTCCACGACCTCGCCGGAGGCCGTTCCATGCCATCCACAACCCTTTCTGTGAAAAAATGCTTCCTTAAATTACTTCTGAGCTGCCCCCCTCTATCTTCAAATTGTGCCCCTTGTTCTTGCACACCTCTTTTTTTGAAAGATGCTACCCTCTTGGACTTTGTTGATTCCCTTGAGGTACTTGAAAGTTTCTATCATGCCCCCTCCCTCCTTTCTCTGCGAGGCTATACATATTAAGCTCCTTAAGTCTCTCTTCATATGTCTTCCAGTGCAGACCCTGCACCATTTTAGTTGCCCTCCTCTGGACAGCTTCCATCCTGTCTATGTCTTTGCGGAGACTGGGTCTCCAGAACTGCACGCAGTACTCCAGATGGGGTCTGACAAGCTGTCTGTACAGAGGGATAATAACTTCCTGTTTTCTACAGGTGATGCCTCTCCCTATGCATCCCAGTATCTCCCCAGCCCTCCTTGCTGCCCTCTCACATTGCTTGCCCAACTTTAGGTCATCTGATATGACTACCCCCAGGTCCCTTTCCATTTTTGTTGTTGTTAGTATCTCACCCCCCATTGTGTACTCTTCCCCTGGGTTTTTGTTTCCCAGGTGCATTACCTTGCACTTATTAGCATTGAATCTAAGCTGCCATACATTTGACCATTCCTGTAACCTTGCCAAGTCCCTTCTCATCCTTTCCACCCCACCTTGTGCATCAACTCTGTTGCAGATCTTTGCGTCATCTGCAAAGAGACATACTTTTCCTTCCAGTCCCTCTGCAGTGTCGCTTATAAAGACATTGAAGAGGACCGGTCCTAATACTGAACCCTGCGGTACCCCACTAGTAACCCCCCCTTTCTTCAGAGTGGATTCCATTTACTATTACTCTCTGTGTCCTATTCTCCAGCCAATTCTTTACTCATGCTGTCATCTTGGGACCCACTCCCTGGCTGGCTAACTTGTATATTAATCTTTTGTGTGGGACTGTGTCAAATGCCTTGCTAAAGTCTAGGTAGGCCATGTCCACAGCCCCTCCCTGATCTACTATTTTGGTCACCCAGTCAAAGAAATCTATCAGATTCGTCTGGCATGACCTTCCTGCTGTGAATCCATGCTGCCTTGGGTCCTGTGCCAGTAATGCTCATACCATTCCACACCCTGCAGCCAGTGAGAGGCATCGGAGTGTGCCTTGGACTCTTCGGCCCAAAGTTCACCCCATTATCCTATACCACACTCATCTCACTGTATTTCCTGATGGAATGAGGTGTGCAAAAGGGCCAAAGACCCCAAGGCACACTGTGACACTTGTCAGTGTCTGCAGGTTATGGTGTGGTGTAATTTTGTGGCCATTATGCCTGACAATCCAAAGGCACACCCCAATGCCTGTCGGTCTCTGCAGGGTGGTGGTGGAGTTGGCTTCAGTTCAATACTTCACTGCCATTCCTATTATGCAGCTCTGTAACTCCAACACTACCAATGCCAATACCAGCAAGCAAACATTTGGCATTGACAAATGCTTGTTTCCTCTGTTTTTCCCCACATTCAAGATATGGAATTTTATTATGAAATGTTTACCATGGAACACAGGGACTCAAAGTGCTCTGGTCCACTGGTGGAATGTTTCTCTCCTATGATACTGTACATACACAGACACATAACAAAGGCTTCTTCTACAGCCACTGACTCAATTATCTCACTGTCAGAGCACACAGAAGAGCTTTCCCTAGTGAGCATGGTAAAGACAAAAGGGGGATTTTTCACTGTCAGCAAAGAAATAGCTGTAATGAAAACTATTATCAATTCTTAATGTTTCTAATTTGTTTATGTGTGTAAGGAAAGTTTGATCTTTAAGAAAACAATATTTAATAATTTGTTTTATTTTTTATATAAGGTCGTTTTAGTTTTAGGGCCCAGTTGAAGGTTTTTACAGTGTAAAGGCAGCAGCCATGTTTGTGATGGAAGACCAGCTCTGGTTGTTGGGGGACTGATGGGAGATAGTTCTGGCTGTTGGAGGACTGATTTGCTCATTTTGTGATGTGGTTTAGGACCAGGATGACTGTTCACTTATAGAGATTTCATGTATGGTCAGCTGACATCTCTTGGCCAATGAGATTTCTAGATTTTTTTCTTACCATTTTATAATAGCATCTAATACTGATACGACTGCGGTCTTCCTGTTTTTCTTTTTCTGCATCTCAAGTGTTAATTTCAATTGGAATTTTTTGCCACTAGCTGCGACTTAATTTTCCATTCCTGTTTCATGTGGTATTATGTTGGAAGTGCTACTCTCGGTAAGGCAAGGCACTTGATCACTTAACTTGTTTTGGCTCATATATGACTGCAAATCTACTCTGCAGTGAGCTGTATTTCATTTATTTTTCTTTACCATTGTATATGTTATGTTATTTTTGCCTATGCACCCACTAGAGACACAGAGCAACATTTTCCCCCCTTTCATTTTATAGCTACTTCTTCTCTTCCATTCCACTTTCTGTTTTATTTTTAATTTCATTTCTCTCACTTAAAGCTACGTATCTCTTAACCTTATTTCATGCCATTTATTAATCTGTGTTTCTAGCAAAAGATGTGTGCTGATACAGTTTAGTGCCAGTTTCATTTTTGCTCCATTTTCTTTCCCAAACTTTAATTTTTTTTTACCTTTCAACACACACTACTTTTCAAGTTTTTATTTTTATTTTGGTGTAATCTGTTTAATAAATCAAATGTTTTCTATCCATCCCTCCTGAGATTTTCAAGTGGCACAGTTACTTATTGTTTTCCTTTGGATTTCTGAGCACCCACATCATATCCATGTGTTGGGATGACTGCCTGGTAAACTTCCTACAAGCGAAACTTAGCATCTCTGCACTGTACAGGCAGTTGCTCACCTTTTATCCCAAAACTACATATACCCTGGTGCAGGATCATTGGAATGGCTTGCTTATTCATATGGGGCTTGGTGCAATGCATGCAAGCTACTGGCCTGACGTTTTTGTGTAATAGTAGGTTCATAGTAGGGTCAGAGTGGACTATTACATGGCTGTTGGGGCATAGGTTCTTATGAGGAGTGGTTTTCTTTCTAAACATTTATTTTTTGCCAGGAAAGACATTCTGAGTTGGTAACGACTCATTTCCAGAAGTGTTCTGGGCAGGGGAGGAGGTAACAGTACAAAACAGTAAATATCATTAAGTGCATACAAAAATAAACAAAACAAAGAACGGTAACACCTCTCTTAGTTGTGTTGTATATTTATCTGATCTGTTAATTAACTGTTGGTTATGATGTGTGTTTTCCCCAGATGTACAGTGTACTGAGGTATTTCTGATTTATATGTTTATCTTCTAGTGAAGACATCAGAGCTGTCTGCCTTTTCATAGGATTCCAGTTCATTGATTTAAAAAAAATATTTTGTCTGTTTTAATTTTTGTATCAGGCACTTCACTGACACTCAACATTATGTAGTTACAGCAATTCCAGCTGAGTGGTACGTTTTGCTATAATTCATCAGTTTCCTTGTTTTACTTGTGCCGTTTCCATCCCTGATCCTTTATTTTTTTTCCTTCTGTAGTTTCTATCACAGTCATATTTTCCTTTCACAGCCTCTATGTCTTAATTAGCCCCAATGCATTGTGTCATTTTGCTACACACTTGCTTCTCCCCCTTTCTCATTTTTCTATGTTGGTATCTAATAACGTTACTGATGTGGTATTACTGTTTTTTCCTTTTTCTGTAGCTCAAGTTCTAACTCCAATTGGAATTTGTTGCCACTAGTTGCAACATAATTTTCCATTCCTGTGGTATTATGCTGGAAAGTGCTGGAATGTGCTACTCTCTGTAAGGCAGGGTACTTGATCACTTAACTTGTCTTGGCTCATACTGTATATGATTGCAAATCTGCTCTGCAGTGAGTTGTATTTTATTTATTTTTCTTTATTACTATATATGTTATGCTATGTTTGTCTGTACACCCACCTTAGATGCAAAGCAATTGAATACATCACCTATTGCCACTGGAATAGCTTTGTATTTGCACCCCCCCCCCCCCCCTTTCATTTTACAGCTACTTCTCTTCCATTCCAATTTGTTTTATTTTTATTAACTTCATTCCTCTCTCTTAAATTATGTGTTATGTTGATAACTCCCATTGTTATTTTTTCACAAAAATTGTAAACTGTGCACATGCATTTATAAAAACAATAATTATAATAGACTTTTTGAAATGTTATTTTCTTTCCATACTCATGCTTGTCTACCCACTTACTCAGTATCCTACTTGTTTCTGTCCTTGTGCTAATTAATCCCTGTTGCTTCATATCAAGGGATTGTTTATTTTCTTATTGTGTGTGCCTGGAGTGAGCAGCAATAAAAGATAAACTATGCAATACCCTTGATAACACACCTACCCCAGTTTACTTTTACCTAACAACTATTTCTTAGGCCTTGTACAGTAAGATCTTCCTTAAGGAGAACAACTTGTAATGAAATGTACAAGATTTACATTGTCATTTGGGTTTATGCACTTTCATATAATGCTGATTGTGTGTGCGTGTGTACTATATAACAATCTCTAAAAAAATCAACTAAACACATCAAATGTCTTTGTAAACATGTCTTAGCATTGTGTTTATCTTCCACATTGTTACAACATATAGTTGTCTCAGCAGTGTTTGCAGTTAAGGTACAGTACCATCATGTACTGTACATGATTGCCCAGTTCTGTTGAGTTGATTGCTATAACAGTGAATAGAATAAAATGTAAAACATATAGGTAACAGTAATACAGACGGTGGCATTGTTTTTTTATCTGCCCTTTCTCAATGTACCGTACTTTGATTCAGTTAGTGTATGCAGCAGCAATTCATGTATATGTTGAAGCCCATGAAACACCCTTATCTAGTTAATGCATTTGCAGCTGTAGTGGCTCTTCCAGTACTTGTTTAGCTAGCAAACAGGTCTGGAGCTTTATTCTGCTGGGTAAAGGTAGCCAGTTAGTGAGTCTGTAAAGGGTACAACTATAAGTGCAGTTATCTGCACCTAGTACAAAGTGTCACACTTTATTACAGATAAGCTTTACTCCATTTAGCACTGTGTCGCAGGCAGCTGCATAGACAGGGAGCCCATAATCTATAAATTGTAGAATGGAGCTGGCCACAATAAGGCATCTAGCATCTCCAATGAGGTTGCTCTTGCTCCCAGTCTTCTGTTACATAGATACATAGATACATAGACAGTGTTGGCAGATAAGGGCCTGCAGCCCACCCAGTCTGCCCATTTGAGCTTGTAAGTTTACTTTGTTTTCCTAGAAGTCTGTTGCACCTTAACCCTGACTTCCAGAATTCCTTTATGTCTATTCCATGCATTCTTAAATCCCGTGATTGTTTCAGCCCCCACCACTTCCTCTGGCAGGATGTTCCACTTGTCCACCACCTGTTCTGTGAAGAAATTCTTCCTCACATTTCCTCTGAATCATCCTACCTCCAACTTCATCTCATGCCCTCTAGTCCTGGAATATCTTTTTTGCTTAAAAATAGTGTATTCTTGCACTCTGTTCCTCCCTGTAAGATACTTGTTTGTCTCTATCATATCCCCTCTCTCCTCTCTCCTCCAGGAGTACATATTCAATTCCTTCAACCTGCCCTCATAGGACTTGTGATGCAATCCATGTACCATCTTTGTTGCCTCCTCTGAACCTTCTCTACCCTGTCTATGTCCTTACGTAAGTAGGTCTCCAGAACTGTACACTGTACTCCAGGTGGGGCCTCACTAGTGTCTTGTATAGTGGAATTATGACCTCCCTTTTCCTGCTGGTGATGCCCTGCCTATGCATCCCAGCATCCTATTTGCTTTACCTGCTGCCTTGTCACACTGTTTCCTACCTTGAGGTCATCAGAGATGATAACCCCAAGATCCTTTCCTGCTTGGTGCATGCTATGTCCTCACCCCTATCTGATATATTGTGCCTGGGTTTTTGTGCCCCATATGCATTATCTTGCACTTCTTTGCATTGAATTTCAACTGCCAAACCTCTGACCATTCTTCAAGTTTCTGCAGGTCCCTTATCATTCTGTCTACACCCTCTGGTGTGTCTACTCTGTTGCAGAGCTTTGTGTCATCAGTGAACAGGGAAATTCTGCCTTTTAGGTCCTTCACAATGTCACTGATGAAGATGTTGAATAGGACTGGTCCCAGCACTGATCCTTGTGGTACACCACTGGTCACTCTTCCCTCCGTGGAATGACATCCATTTATCACCACCCTCTGTGTCCTGTTAACTTTGGCCACCAGATTGTCAACATGGGGTGCAAAAAATAAGGTATCATCCAAAGTTGCTCCAAGGTATTATGTCCTTGACCATTTCTAATGACAAAGGGTAAAACTTTCTTCTTCTGTGGGAGGCTAGAGAAGAACACATTCTTTGTTGTTTTCATAACTGAGGACCAGTTGATTGTTGGAGAACCAGATTTCAAGTGACCTAAAGTTACTTTGAAGAGCGACAGTAAGGTCATCAAGGTCAGTGTTTTTGGAATAGATGACTTCATCAACAACATAGAGGAGTATGTTGACTTTCTGTCAGTCATCGAGCAGTTGATTTATGAAGAGACCAAATAGAAGTGGGCCTAAGATGGAGCCCTGGGGGACACCAATAGCTACTCCCCTAATGTTGGACACAGATTTGTCAATCTTCTCCCACTGAGAGAGATTGGTGAGATAACCATGGACCAGTCAACTGTGTTCTGTGACAAACATAGGCATTTGCTAAGTAGGAGCTTTTGGTTGACCAGGTCAAAAGCTTTAGTATGGTCAATATATATAGCTCTGACTAAGTTATCATTGTCAAGGGCTCATGAAAAAAGTTTGTGTATTCCAACAGTGCTGTGTTGGTTCTGTGGAACTTTTAGAAGCTATACTGTTGTACATGCTGTACACTGTATTGTTTGAGGTAGGTGACAAGCTGGTCAGAGACTATTCTTTCAAGGTCTTTGGGTGGGGGAGAGAATACAAATGAGTCTATAACTAGCAAGGTTATTGAGGTCTCTGCTTTTGAAAACTGGCATAACCATTGCAGATTTCTGCTTCTCTGGGAACTGCAAGTAGTACAGGGAAACATTAAAAATTCTAGAGATGGGGTTGGAAAGTTCCTCTAATGCCAGGGTAAGAATTTAATATCAACCAAGTCACTCCCAGACCTAGTTTTGCTAAGTGCCCACTGTTGTATTTTGATGTGTCTTTGACTGAAAGTCTTAAAGTAGAATTTAGGGTACCTTGGTTTAGAACCCACTCTCTGGGAGGCTTCAGGACCTGGTTCCCTGCAGGTGGTATAGGCAGGCTCAGTGGAGATGGCGGAAGTGAGGCCCATTAAAGCTGTGTTGATGTTACTAGCAATTTTGGTGGGATCAATGACCTCTCAACCCTCCACCATAAGCATATGAGGAGTGATTTTAACTCCCTTGCCAAGGAGTCCTGAGACATTCTCCCCAAATCTTCTGCTATTGCTCCACTTCTGGGTCTACTGGCATTTACAGAAGTCAGAGGTGGCCTTTCTAATCATACTGGCACACTTATTGTGGACTTTCATGTATCTTTGTCAGTGGACAGTGGACCTTGTTTCTCTAGCCAGTGTCCACACAGAGTTTGGAGGTGATCCATCTGGATGATGTTCCTCTTGCCTTGCTTTTTTAAAGGGTGCACATTTATCACAGGGAAATGTAAACTCAGAGATAAAGAATTATAGGGCTGAGACAGTATTGGGAATGAAATCAAAGAAGCTCCAATCAATTTGGCCCAAGTAAGATTTGAATTTGAGCACCTTCATTTTGTTTAAGACTCAACTGACTGTGATCTGGGGGATGAAGGAGGCTTGTCTATTTTCCTGCCCATAAACATTGCACTGGGGAGTGGTCACTTAGGATTCAAACACCAGCTGACATCAGCAATGCTCCTCCAGGGGCAGGGATACCAGTGGGAGCCTTAAGAGGTAAAGCTACCTCCTCCAACTTGCTTGCTAGGGATGTTAGCCCATCTACACTTTGCATCAACTGCCCACCACCCCAGCCACCTCCCACCCAAGCCCAATTCTCAATAGTCCCTCTCAATCACATGACTTCCTACTACTATTTTCTATTTGCACCTTATACTCGCCATCCACTAGAGGCAGTTTTTATTACTCAGCTCCCCAACCACTCTTAACCTCACTGCTCTCTAATTCTCACCATCACTCCTACCTACTCAGCTACTCTGCTGCCTAACTCCCATTCCCCTGCTCTAGCCAACCTCACTGCTCCCTACCACACCTCTGTTTTCAAGCCTGCACAACTCCATTGCTATCTAGTCTCCATCTCTTATCTAACTAACCTTCCTGCTATTCCACCTCTCCCAGCCCTCTTCCATTCTCCCTGTGGCCACTTGAAGTTACTTTTTCGCCCCTCCTCCCTTCATCTGAACCAGCCTTCTCCAGCCTCCTGTCTGCCCTGATTACTATTTTTTTAGAGGCTTTAGGACACCCGCCCCTAGGGTATTATAACCTGGTACCTTCTGTGTCAAAGACCGCAGCACTACCACTACTCCACAGTGGCAGTCACCCTCACAGAAGTCCAGCCTTAGCCCTTATTCAATCCATCACTCTACAAGCAAAAGGCAACATGGGCACCAGCACCCCACTTCTAAGACTGGCTATCTTGGCCCTCTTGGTACTGGCCTTTCCTCAACCTGACCCCATGCTCGGCACACAAGGTGCCGTACCTCTAAACTACTCCATGGTATCTCAACCTTCCCCCACCTTGATCACATCCCCTGTAACCCAGCACCCACCTCCAGGCAGCACTCCTGCTTCCTGTGCCTTCCTGGGCCCCCCAGACCCACCTCTTCCCTGCTATTCCCACTCTTTACACCTTATCCGTTCCATATACCATAGGGGTTAGGTCCTCATCTCGGTGCCCAGCTAAGGATGCCATTTGTCACTGCCCCCTGGTCAGAATTATTACATTGTTACTACTAATCTCTGGAAATGTCCACCCAAGCCTGGGCCCTACACCCACCAGCCCACCCAAGACCTCCTCATCAGGACTACGCATTGCCTCCCTGAACATTTTCAGCATCTTGAAAAAATCTGCTTCATTCCAGTGTTGGGTCATACAACACCAACCTGACATCATTGCCCTAGTAGAGACCTGGCTTTCCAAATCCACTCCCAATTCCTTTGTCTCCCTCCCTGGGTACACCCTCTACCGGGAAGATCGGGTAGGCAAACAGGGGAGTGGTTTTGCTGTCTTCATATGCAACACCATTGTTGGTCATGTGCTCCCTGCTCCCAAGCTTGACAATGGAGCACAAGCCCTCACTCTCAAAATCATCCCTGATCCCACCAGGGAACCACTCTACATCACGGTATCCTATGTTCCCTCTAAGAACCAAACTCCAGCAATCCTGTCACTCACTGACTACCTCTCAGTTCTGCTGCACAAAGTTGACCAAGTCATCTTAGGGGACCTTAATGTCAATTGGATTAGTACCTCTGCATCCCAAACAAGGGACTCCTTTACTGTCCTTGATATGACCCAACAAGTCTCCCAGCCCACCAGACTCAACCCCTCAACTGGCACCAGCACCCTCCTGGACTTCATAGTATCCAACTGCCCCCATAAAGTCCAGGATATCAATATCCTTCCCAACTCTCTAAGTCACCACTCACCTATCCTCTTCCTCTGGTCCTCCTTCACCCCTAAATCTGTGTCCTGTACCACTATCCACAGGTGCCTCTGCCCATGTGGCACCAGAAAACTTAAACAATTTCTTGCCCAGATTGACTGGTCCCCCATCAACTGTGCTCCTTGCATTGACTCAGTGCTCAAACTCTTTACACAGGCATTTAACAAGATCTGTTACCTCTTTGCTGCACTCACCAGACTCAGCACCAAAAAAACAAATGCAACATGGGTCACCCCATCCCTTATCCACAAACTCAAGGAAAGGGATAACCTCTGTGAAATATGGTAAGTCCATGGCTAGGCAAGCCTACAATGCTGTGTGCAATACGTACATTTGGGCCATCTGCAAGGCCAAATGGAAAACTACCAGGCCACCCTTACCTCCTCCTGGTGGTCAGCCCAGACTATCTGAGATAGCATGAAAGAGTTAAATGTGAAGTCTATCTCCCCATCCCACATTACTATCAACAGCTCTGTTACCACAGACCCCATCGACATAGCAGACTGCCTTAATTCCACATTCACCGATCTTAGCTCTGTCCTCCCTAGTAGTTTCTTTGACCCCATCCCTGTATCTCAGCCTCCTGTACTCCAATGCCCACCATTCCACCTGTGCAAAATATACATCCAAGAAGCCAGGCTGTACCTGCTAAAGGCACTAGGTAGCAATAGTGCCAGTAATGACCCTCTGTACATCTGGATTTTATGTCAAGTCCTGGATGTCATCCTAGTCCCACTGACTGACCTACTTAACCTCTCTCTGTGCTTGGGTCAATTCCCCAGTCTCTGGAAAGCAGCTATCATCATGCCCATACACAAAAGTGATGACCAGTCCTCCCCCAATAACTATTGACTAATTTCCATCCCCCCCACTTTCCAAAGCTCTTGAAAAAGTGGTGGCTGCCCAGCTCACTGAGTATCTGGCTAAGTATGACATATTGTGCCCTGAGCAGCATGGCTTCCACTCAGGACACAGTACCACTACTGCTCTCCTACAGTTCTCCAACTACCTGCACTCTTCTCTTGACTCTGGCAACTTCACTGCAGTTGTGTTCATTGACCACTCCAAGGCCTTTGACACTGTCTGCCATCCCCTCTTGCTTGACTCCCGCCACCAAATCAGTTTCTCCACTGGTCCCCTCACCTGGTTCTCTAGCTAACTCTCAGCTCGATCCCAGTGCTGAAAAATTAATGGGACCTTGTCCAACACCTGACCTGTTCTCTCTGGGGTCCCCCAGGGTTCCATTCTGGGACCCCTACTTTTCAGTCTCTACCTTAACACACTTCACAGCTCCTGTTCAGGTAAAATTCTCCTATATGCAGATGATGTGGTTCTCTATGTCTCACACCATAATTCTACCTCACTCCAAGCCTCTTTCCAACACACCTTCAACCAAGCTAAAAAGTGGTTCACTGAACATAGATTAGTCATTAATTTAAAGAAAACTAAGTCGATGCTCTTCACCCACCACCAAAACAAGGCCAGAAATGCTGCCCCCCGATACTCCCCAGCACTCAGCACCCCCTAGACCAAGTGACCACCTGTATATACTTAGGCATCACCTTCAACACTGCCTCGTTTTCCATGCCTACATCAGTGCCCTCTTGGCTGCCACTAACTCTTGGATCAGCCTTCTATGCCACCACAGGGACTGCCGTCCTCCTGATGCACTCCAGCTGGCCATCACCTCCTCTGTCCTATCCCTAGTGGAATATGGCCTGCCTATATACACTGCTGATGACAATACTGCACTCATAAAATCCAGCTCTCTATAAACAAGGCCTGTAGGCTCCTGACTGGAGCCCCCAGGCACACCCATACTTGCCTTCTCTACTCCACCAAAAACCTTCTCAACCTTGAAGAAAAACTCCCCTACCAACCCTGCCTGCTAGCAAAGAAAACACTGCTCAGGCTCTCCCCCCCTGGGGTGTTGGTCTCCCTCCAGTGTACCTCCCCTACTGTCTTCACTTGCAGCTCAGATAAGGCCACTCTACTGGTGCCCAGAATCCGGACCTCACTAGCACAAAGGTCTTTTTTTCACAGAGCCCCCTCCAGGTTCAATTCCCTACCTGTCAGCATCACCAACATTCCCCAAATTGGTCCGTTTAAGACTGCCCTTCATAAGCACCTTTTCAACACATGTTGTTGTAAATGTAACTAACTGTAGCTCTCTCCCATCCCCACCTTGGACTCTCCTATGGGGCCTAGCAATCCTGAACATACCAAATCTCAACAATGTCCACCGGATAGCATACTCAGATACCCCTTCACTTCCCTTCTTCCCCAGCACCATAGTCCACTACCCCACAGGACATCTGTTTTACACCATGCACCAGCAGTCATCTTTATTTTCTAGCCTGGCCCAAGTGCAGTTTTCAGTCACTCCAACATCACACGTATGTTATTTCACTCTACTTATACTGTAATGAGGACTGGGTTATGTTCCCCTTGTTGAATATGTGTAAACATTGTTAATATGATTGTATCTAATCTATGTATGACTGTTTGTATCCTGAAATATGTAACAATGTTTGTCCTCTCTGTGATGAGGTGCCTTTGTAAATGAGTCTCTGACTCAAAGGTTGTAAATCAGAAATGTACAAATAAATAAATAAACAAATATCTGGCAAAACTTGGACAACTTTAACCATATCAGTGTGTGTAATTAGTACACACTCGAATAATGTCATAGTGCCTGTTTTTTAATTTGTCCTGGTATGCTCACTGACCATCTAAGTGAGAAATAGGCTGGATATCTTATCCCTATGACCTGTGTGAGACTTAGTGTAGTCCCCAACTGGCCCCCTTATTTAACTAGAAGAGCACACCTCTCACCACACCATGGCAGGTATAGGGGTAGAAATGGAGAGGGTTGGGGGTTACATATGAAAGATACAGTAATGTACAAAGACTAGAAAACTGTGTCTCAGTGCCCACCATAGACAAGATGGGACCAATGCAGAACACAACCAGGTGTGGCACTAAATACCTGCCATACACCTGGTGGGACCAATGCATGGCCAACAACCCAGATTCCAGGGAGAAAACATTTGCTCAGGGCTATGCTAGGTTTGCACTTGTGGACAGGGGTACCCAAAGTAATTCCACATGAGAAGCAATAACAAGAATTTCCATACCAGGGTGGGATTCTAGAGTGTGGCTTTAGTCCAAAACACATGTAGGAACAACACAAAGCAATGATGGACCCCCAAGGGTTACACACAGGGTACTTGCAGACATTCAGGGTACAGAACTTCATGAATTACCATTTATCACAGGATAACTATTGAACTGTGGACTAGCCACTAGAAGAACACACTTTCCCTCAACTAGGCACATTCAGCCAGTACTTGGACACTTCCCATTTTGCATAGGATGGACGTGGTACATGGACCACACAGAGCACTGAACGCTCAGCACTGTAGAACCCACATACTAGGGATAACTGGTGAAAACCTACACACTAGGGCAAAATTATAGAAAAATCCCACTCACTCTGGTAAAACTGTTTCTTCAGGGACTGGCCATATGCACTAAAAGAAAACACAGGTGCCCTTCAGAACCCGGAAAGGTAAACTGGTTACCACCTTTTGTTTCCTAGTTCATACCCAGCCATTCATCTGGTAAATACACCTCACACACTGTTAAACAGTAGATGCTGTCTTGAAATGTATATCACACTTAACATCATACAAGGACACCACCAGGGTGTCAAGAGGTAAAAGTTCTGTCACATGGATGATCACATACTGGACTCCACTGTAGGCAGACAACTTTTAAGGAAATCTCTAAGGTGTCAGGGTCCCTTTGTCAGAGAATCCACCTTTAAATACTGCAGGTACTCCTGGGAAAACTTCACAAAAACAAATGTACTCACAGAAAGTTGTCATCAAAAGGCAGCTTCCAAAGTCCTGGTAGAATCAGGGGATTACCCCTGCATCCAAGAGTCCTTCCTGGGATGGATCACATTAAAACTCAAAAGAACAGGTTTCCACCACTTCCACAGGCTGGCAAGGTCATCCTCCACTAGAGTAAGAACTAAAACACACAAGACAAACTGCAACTCTATCTCAGAGCTGCTTGAAGAGCTGCAGTTGCACTGTGCAGCCTCCTCCTTCAGACTACTACTTCAGAATCCCTTCAACATTCTATCTCCCTCACTCACAATTACAAGGAGTGTGGCTTATGCAACTGCAAGAGTTCCAAATGACATCACCTCCCCAGCTCTCAGCTGTGACTGACAACAGAGAGGGAGACAGAGTGAAATCCATGTAACTGACATTTCACTAGCTGCCTTCCCTGCCTACCACTAATTCTAACTAGGATTCTAGTAACCCCGGGAACAAGCTGGTTACACTAGTGTTTCAGCTGATGATAAAGTCAACAGTAACAATGTATTCCCAGTTCTGACAGAGATGCAAGAGTAGAGATTAAATGACTCAATACCCAGATTCTGTTTACCTGGTGGGATATATATACAGACAGGATAACAAGAGATTTGTGCCCTCCCACTATCAAAAGCTTTATTGTGGGGGCATTCACAATCCCTGGTTAGGCCTTTAATCATGATTTTAGAGGCTTGCAGGTCTGATCTAAGGTAAATAAGGCAGCCCCCAATTCACTTGCCTATTTTATCCTCCCTGAAGATATTGAAACCTAGCAATGAGATAATGGCATCAGCTATGAGTGGACTGAGTAAAGTTTCAGCAAGGCAAATAATGTCAGGCTGCACTAACTTGACCGAGGCTTTGAATTGAGCAAATTTTGGTAGGAGACTGCTGATATTTAGGGAGAGTACGTTTCATAGTTCTTGGCTGCAATTGCCAGGCACAATGCTACTAGAAGGAACAGGGTTGGGGAGGACATTTCAGTACAACAAGAGTAACACTACTGCAAGGCCTCTGGTGGTTCTGAGGTAGTGCTTCAGTTTCTAGATTTTACTTCTAGAAAGGAGGGTAGGCATGTGATCCTGGAGAGATGGCCAGATCAAGCAAGCCCATAGCACTCCCAATGTGCCACCATGGTTAGGTGTCCAATTGCAGAGCATATGGCTGGGGTAGCTCAGATACTGTAGGGTTGTTCAAGGGGATCAGTAGGCCATGCTACCAGCATGGGACCAATGGAGATAGCCTCCTTTATCACTGAGGATTCTGTACTATAGGTTCAGGTAGTAATGCTGTAGGTAAGCAGGTCAGCAGCATTGAAATTACAATGAAGCAATTGGCAGAATAGCAGTGCAGAAGGGCAACATCAGCTTGCAAGTAAAAATAGGTAGGTCGCTGATCTACAGCCCTATGACACAATCAGTCATAAGTGTTGTTAGCAAAATTACAATAACAGCGTGGGTAACACCACAAGTAATAAACAATTTAATCACTATCATCATACTGAAGCAGGTACTAACAGTAGTTAATTCTGGCAGGTCCATGACCAGCTAATCTTAGGACACTGTCAATTCAGGCAGAGTGTTAGCAAAGCTACCATACAGATAAGGGTTGCAGCAAACAGTAGTACACAGAATAATCACTATCAGTAGAACAAAATGCAGCCTGTACTTATGTACTTATATTTGGTACCCAAATACTCAATTCACTCAGATGAGGTATTTTAAAATACTTCCCCATCAAGCAAGTCAAGGCAGTAGCAAATAACAGTGTAAACCTGTAACTTGCAGGCAGTGGAAACTTACAGATAACAGTACTAGTATGTAACCTTCAGGTCAAAGCCTTACTGGTGAATCATAGGGGTTCAAATTCTGGAGACAGAACATGAGTCCAAATGGAAAACTGATTTAAAGAGCAGCTGACACCTTCAGGAAAATATCAACAAAGCGTAATATTTAGACACAGTTCAGCTTATATGTCACATTAGTTCTGTCATCCTCCACCATATTGTTTACTACTGAGGTCATTTGCATTAAAACAAAATCTTTGTTCCTGAATAGTTCAGCTATTCCTAGTGCTTTCTCCCTACCTGAGGTCATAATGCACTGCTTGAGACAGCAGTTACTCTCATGCTAATAGATTGTGATGTCACAACAGAGGACTATGACTTGAAGTAGGGAGTAAGTTTTAGAAGCAGAGGAAGTGTAAGGGAACTCTAAAGGATAAATATCATGTATTCATGCAAATTTATTTAGTAATAATGGGGAAGAGAAATACATGGAATATATATGGAATGCAAGCTGAACTGTATTATGCATCTCAAAGTTTTCTTTGAGGTGTCAGTAGCTCTTTAAGACTTACTGGCAAGCAGATGAAATGACACTGACCACGTCAGGTGGGAAAAGGAATTTATGGAATCTGTCAGGAGGTCTAAACCTCACTTTCAGGTTCTTGGCAATATTGGGAATGCAAGTAATCACAGATACATTGCATAAGAGTAATAAACTTGTTTATTACTACCAAAAGGAGAAAATCACAGTTGCCCTAAGCAGTTCTTACCTGTACAAACCGGGAGCCAGTGCTAAGCATTCTCTATACTTTGAGGTTTCTTTGTGTCTCTTGGGATCTCCGAGGTACAAGACTAGTGTATCACATTATATACCTATGATAATTACTATGGTTATTGTAAGATAGAAACATTTCTAGTTACAGAGATGAGCCCTATTGGCTAAATTAGAGGAGGCTCCATGATCCAAGATAACATTATACAATTTGTACTAGTCATCAGTTTGTGAACAAAAGAGTTCTTATACAGAGTCTTACATAACTCAATGCAGTGGTACAAATCAACAAAAGGTGGCAATGCTGACTTACATATCATAATTATTCCAAGGACACAGGTGCCTTGGCATCTTGCAAGTAAGAAATACACAGAAAATACATAGGAGAATATATGTATTAGCAAGCAAAGTGTATTACAATAATATGCGTACATATCCTGACATCTACTCTTGTATGGTAGATGCCCTTAGCCCTATATGTTAGTATAACAAATGCTTAAGCACTAGCTGTCTACGGTGTACCTCTGAGGGTACCAATTAGGGTTCAGGGACCTCGTGTAACATTTCTCCCCTTGTTGCCTCCAGGGGTAACACAGGTAAATCTAGGGAAAGGCCAGAGAGCAGTGGTCGTTTACAAACCTGAAGCGCAAGCTTTGTAAAGGAACTCGAGCTGCTCACGGTGTTGGCACAGCATGCGCCGTAGTCAGCAGAGCATAATAATCAAAGTAAAGATCAAAAATGCTTGTATAATAACAAAACCTTTAAAAGTAATTTCTAACCAGGCGTTAGTCAATGCATCATTCATTTCACCATCATTAATCAATGAGAGGATAGCTTCATTGACCTTGGTCATATTATTGCTGATGTGGATGAGGTGTGTGTCTTTCCTGTCTTAAAGTCATTTTAATGTAAGTGTCAGTGGGTCTATGTGTACATTAAAATATGGTAAGTATTCAGACAGTGTGAGCAAATAATCGGGGCTAACATCAATGATGTCTGCATCCATGAGGGGGATGGGGGTCATGACGGTATGTCCAATCACAGTCTTTTGGTGGGGGACAAAACAAAAATTGGGGTTATCAATAACACATGTCACAGATCCATAAGTATGGCTTTTAAAGTTAGTTACCACACAATACTCCCCATCAGAATTATACTGAGAGTGAACAGTAGGGAGTCTCCACTTTTGCAACTGGACAGGGTAGGTGTAGGCCATCTTCGAAATCCATGTTGACAGGCAATGAACCTCCTCATGATATGATTTGTAGAGCTTTTCCAGAGCCAAAGTCGAATCCGAGAAATCTGTGCCATTCTTGGTGATGTCATCATCCATGGTAAAAGTCCAGTCAATGCTATCTGGAGAATAACCACAAACAGATTGAATAATATCAAATACATCACATCGACACAAGTAAATGTATTGCTTCTTCGCACAGCAGTCCATGTGTGGAGCCACCCAGGCATCCAGGAAAGGATGGAAAACCAGTAGAGGCAGTAGATCCAGGTGTTCTCTGTAGATGTCTTCATCCAAATGCTCAATGGAGTGTACCGGTGCAAGCTTGTCAAACAAGGCTGTAGTGGGATCAAAACATGGTAAAGAAACAGTAAAAGAAACAAACATAGTATCTCTTATGGAACATTTCTTAGTAGTGAAACAAGGACTAGTGTTAGGGTGTCTGGTCACAATCCCCAAGTTCCTAGCTGTGGAGAGAGGAATGGTTAGAGTTTGTTGCATACAAATAGCAATACAGCTAGAGGTTTTACATAGTAGACAATACCATTTGGAAATGCGTCTGTCATGTATAATATCAGGGATCCTTCCAGATTCCAGATCAAGGAAGAGGTTGTTAATGGTAGTGATAATGTATGAGCCGTAGGCAGAGCAGAGGATTTTTCTAGCAATGTATTGTTTATCTGCTTCTTTGTTGTTTTGTTGAATGAGTGCATTAATCTTGTCTTTCGAATCAGTGAATGCCTTTGCAATGTCGGGCATGTTGTATACTGTGTATCTTTCTTCCTGAGTAAGGCCATCCACACCATGCAATATTGGGGGTAGAATATTGTTAACCGGGCCAGTGTAAAACTTAGCAGAATGAGATTTGATAGTAGCAATGTCTGCTTTATTCCAAATAGACATAGCTGCAGCAAAAAGGCCTGTGACAGTACCTGTTGCACCTGTGATATCAGAACTGTCAACTTCACGTGTCTTACATTTATGACTTTGATCATCAGGAGTGGGTTTTCTCCTGAAGTTGCCTCTATGTTCAATAGAATGGACCCCTGCAATAGGGTCTTGAGTACGAATATGAAATGCAGCTAAACTATCAAGCAATAATGAACTATAAAATGCTGATGTATTAGTATGTTGACACATACCAAATTCTTTCATATTCCAGTAAGTAAGATTAAACAAAACAGGTATATGCATAAATTGTAAGTTATTAATTAATGAACCTGAGAGGGCAGTGGCTGTTAGACCACTACGGGGACCAGGGGTGTGCTTTGGGCATTCCAAAAGCTGTTTATCAGTGGGTGGTAACACAGAGAGATACATGGCTGCAGAAGCCATTTTGGTGTACAGCACAACATTTTTGAACAGAATCCTTAGACAAAGAATTACAGTATGAAGGATCAAGTAAGGCAGTAATGTTATACAAGCCAGAACGTCTTAATGCAGTTTGTTACAAGGACAGAGAACCATTTGGGGATAATTTAGCATTGAGCCAACCCTGGAAAGTTCCTTTGGAGAGTTTTGCCACAGGGAGAATTTGTCCTTGTGATGTGGTTTGCCACTCAATTTGTAGGGTAGATTTATCAGGAGCAACAACTGAGGCAGTGAGGTAAGCATCGGAACTTTCCTGGACAGTAATCAGACTATCGGGTATATTGATGGATATTCCCTCTGAAGGAGGTGCTGGATGACCAAGGTGTGGTAGGAGGTTCGGTACCATGCCTTGGATGCAGGGGATAACTCCTGAGATGAGGAGATAATGGAACAAGATAGCCATCTTGTCAGTGTATCTGAAAAGCAAAATCAAACATTAGTAAGTTAGTATATTCCACCCAATGGGGTGAGGAAAAGTAATTAAGCTCCTTTATATAGTTTCAGCTCGTTTGCATGTAACCATTTGTCAGTCAACTTATTGTTATGCAGGAGTCTAACCTGATAGACTGCCGGACTGAGCTTGTTGACAATAGGGTATGGGCCTTCCCACTTATTGGAGAAGGAATGGGTGGGATGTGCAAATCGGAGTACCATTACCTGATCTCCAACCTGCCAATCTGCTTCTTGTGCGTGTTTGCCAAACTGTATTTTGGATTGTTGCTGGGCCTTGCCCATGCAGTTGGCAACATACAAGTGTGTGTGTATGAGGTCTTTTCTGAGTTTTTCCAAATATTGATCTGCCGACACACGATCTGCAGTGGGGGTATGCAGGTCAAACAACAGGTGTTCAGGTAATCTCATCTGTCTTCCAGTCATCACCTCAATGGGTGTGAGCTGGGTAGTGGCTGAGGGTGTACCCCTAATTGCCATAAGGAGTATCGGCAGTAGGGAATCCCAGGTTTTGGGATTGTCCTCAATGAATTTGGAAAGCATTTGCTTAATCTGTCTGTTGGCTCTTTCTACCTGACCTGAGGATTGGGGGGTGGTAAGGTATGTGGAACTTCTGTTCAACTCCAAGGAGTTCAAGGGATTCTTTCATCAACTCACCTGTAAAACTGGTTCCTTTGTCAGAGTCTACCTTGAGAGGTAGGCCCCACCTGGAGAAAATCTGTTCCACCAGGATTTTGGCAGTGGTCTTAGCAGTGCATGTCTTAGTGGGGAAAGCTTCAACTCACTTAGAGAAGAGATCAGTTACCACAAGAACATACTTGTTATTTCTGCTGGTGTTGGTCAGGAGGGGGCCAATAAAATCAATCTGTATAGCATGCCAAGGGCCAGAGTGTCGTTGTGGTAAGAGTTTGGCATTTCGCTTGATAGGGATGGGGTTGGTTTGTGCACAAATGAGACAATTGTCTATGTACTGTTTTACATCTTTGGTGATGCCAGGCCACCAGGTGGTGGTCTTAAGCCTTTGGAGGGTGTTTTCCACTCCCTGGTGTCCTCCAGTGGGTGCGTTATGCACTTGGTACAAGAATTCAGACCTGAGGTGTCTGGGGACCACCCACAACTTGGTGGTGGAATCATCTGGTTGGTACCAGATGAGCTTGTCATCTGGTGACAAGTGTAACTTAACTTCATGCCTCCGATAGGGGTTGTGTGTGGGAAGTTTCTCTTCAGTGTTCTTGTCAAGGAATCTGAACACTTCTTTGAGTTCGGTATCAACATGTTGGGCTGCTGAGAGGTCCAGGGGGAAAAGGGTTCAGGTTTCTTCCTGAGTGCTGCAATTTGTATGGCCGCATTGGCCTCTGGATGGTCCATCATTCAGGTGCCCCGCCCTCGGGCCCCTTCCTTGGCAAGGATGTCTGCTGTGTCATTGAAGGCATGATGGGGTCATGGAGAGAATGAGCTTTGACTTTTTGTACATAGAGTTTATGTGCAGATTTTTGTGCCAGTGAATGTATGTATATTATCAATTCCTTGTACTTCACTGGGCTGCCATCAGAGGAGAGGAAGGAGTTCTTCTGCCAAAAAGGAAGAAATTCTGTAAGAGAACAACAAACCCAGTTAGAGTCTGTAAAAATGATAGTATCCTCGATCCCATGCTGGATGAACTCGAGGGCACAGGCCACTGCTGCCATCTCTGCATACTGTGATGATGCTACACTGCAGCGCTTAGATATTTTAACAGTGTTCCCGTAAGGGTAAATCACTAGAATGCCCATCCCTGTGATTTGTGCTCCCTGATAGTAGGATGTTGAACCATCAGTAAAGACGCGACACAAAAAGGTGTTGTCAAGTATTTGTGGTGCGGTAGGGAGGAAAGGACCTGGACCAGGATGATCAGGTGACTGCAGTGTACAGTCATGGGGTTCTCCTTGGAAAAGGAGTCCATGAGCCAGCATAGATGGAATTTTTGTTGGGTGTACCTGTGAGTCTCTATGGTGAAGAAGAAGTGACCAGTGTGTCAGCCTGGTGTTGGAGACTGACTCATCCTTCACTCTGTCCGAGAGCAGAAAGGTAGTTGGGGTATGGTTGGTGTTGATGATCAGTGGAGAGTACCCAATGGTATACAGGAAGTGCTTGACAGCCCAGTAGGTGGCCAGAAGGTTCCTTTCACAAAGGCTGTACTTCTGTTCCACTGGGGTCAAGAGCTGTGATGCATATGCAATGGGCCTCAGGGTGCCATGAACTTTCTGGGCCAACACAGTTGACATGGCAATGTCAGAGGTGGCACATTCCAGATGGAATGGTAGTGCTGGATTGGGGTTGACCAGAACTGGGGCAGAGGCCAAGGCCTGCTACAGTGACGTCACAGGTTGGATGTATGTAGGGCCCCAAGTCCATGGGATATCCTTTTTGAGTAGCTCATACAAAGGAGCAGCTTTCTGAGCAAAATCACAAATAAAATCTCTTGAATAATTCACCATACCTAGAAACCTTCAAAGAGTTGCCATGCTGGTAGGCAAGGGCAAGTCTTGCAACCCCTGTATCGTCTTCCAGGTAGGGCTTCGACCGTGGCCAGTTATTTTCAGACCCAGAAAGAGTACTTCTTTCTAACATAGTTGTGCTTTTGCTGGATTGCATTTCAGGCCTGCTGTCTGGATGAGAGTCAGTAGTTCGTCCAAGAGATCCAGATGTTGTTCCTGAGCAACAGGTAGTCCACATATTGCAAAAGACATTGGGGAGTAGAGAAACTCTCAAGGGCATCCATCATGTGCAGATGGAACAGGGACAGGCTGTTATGGAATCCTTGCAGCAAGCAAGTCCACATGTACTGTCTTCCTTCAAAGGTGAAGGCAAACTTATATTGACTCTTAAGGGCTAATGGTAATGACCAAAAACCATTGGAAATGTCCAGGGCACTGAACCATTTCAGGTCAGGGGTCAAGAGTCATAGCACATCAGGTAGGTGCTGATGCCACAGTTGGGGAACAACTGGGGGTGACCTGATTCAGTTTCCTGTAGTCAATAGTAAGTCTCCAGGTGCCTGTGGGTTTTTTCCATGGGCCACACTAGGGAGTTAGCAGTAGAAATGCAAGTTCTGATTACTGCTTGCTTGAGGAGTGACTTGATTGTTTTTCTAAAAGAAGGCAAGGCCCCAGTTGGAAAAGGGTACTGTCTTTGCCTCTCATGTGCTGGGCCTGGCACTTCGATGACGGTGTGCATTCTGCCACATTCATGTTTGTTAATCACAAACACCTCCAAATGTCATTGCAAAATGGGGAGAAGCTTTGGGAAAAGCTCATGACCTTTGAACAAATCTATGACGTCATACTCCCTGTTATTGGCAGAGATTGTTGCCACACGTGTGAATCAGGGATCAAAATGGTATGGTATTGACCCTGAATCTGTTTCAGTAGCATGTTAGCTAGATCAACCACACAGCCATGTAATGCAAGGAAGTCAATTCCTATGGTACTAGGATGATCATGCATTACCATCGGTTGGAAAGTGTATGAGGCCTTTAGATGGCCTAGCTCTACCGGTAGGGGTAGAAAACTGTATGCAGGTAGCCTAGTACCATCAACTCCTGACATGTTGGTCCTCCGTCCGGTGGACCAAGGGGATGTGTCTGGATGTTCATCATGTAATACAGATACAGCTGCACCTGTATCCAGCAAGACTACAAGTAGGTGGCCCCCGACCTCAGCCTCAGTGCAGGGCCTTCCGTTTGTATCCAAGACCAGCTTGTTTACAATCCAGACTGGGGCCTGTAATTGTCAATCTGTACTACTGGAAACATGGAGAGGTTGGGCCTGACTCCTGTGAATCAGTTCACCATGCTGCACCGATGCTATATAGGGAGGAGCTTCTGGGTTCAAGCCTGTATGGGCCTGAAGGCCTGCACTTCCAGTATCCCCATGACCTGTTGGGGTCTGGGTCACCGGTTGTACCGCCGCAAGGGCCTGTGTGGGAACAGAGTCCGCTACAGAGCGCATTTGTCCCAAGAGCTCTCGGAATTTCTGATTCTCTTCGGCTATCTCCCTATATGAAGGGCCTGTTCTTTGTTGTTGGGGTTTACCTTTACCCTTATGCTTTTTATTCTTATTCCAATTCCGGTTCCCACCCCATTGTTTTTGCTGTTGCGGTTGTTGTTGGTGTTGGGTCTGTTGGGGGTGTTGGTTATCAGCAGGGGGGGCCTGTTGATGTTGGGCCTGTTGGTGTTGTGCCTACCCTTCCACAGTGTAGTGCATCATGGCCTCTGAAGCAGGCTCCACGGCAGCTACCTTCTTGGAACTGGAGCCCAGATCACGGATATAGAGTTGGTAAACTCTCTCAGTTTTCCAAAGTATGTCAGCAAACCTATCTGCATTGGGGTAGGTGGCTGGCTCTACCTTTTCTCGTACTGCAGGAATCATGGTCCTAAGGAACAGGGTCTTATACTCAATAAGATCTACATCCGCAGCTTCTTGTGCCAGGTGCTTTCCTCCTTGGTAGGCCATCCAAAGTCTATGGTGGTAAGTCGCTGGACTTTCCTTTGCATTCTGTTTTACAGAATATGGAAGCATCACTCCTACTACACCTGGGCTGTGAGCAGAAATGAGCTCAGCTGCAACCTCATCAAAGGTGGCGTTCCCATCCTGGCGGATGGCATCGGGAAGTTTGGCCCACAAACTAGGATCGATGGTCTGGCGTAGTATTTGGACCTGGTATTCTGCAGCGAGGCTAAGCATCTCGCATTTAGAATGCACCTTTTCTAAGTGACAGCTGAGGTTGTTGGATGGGTTCATCTGACTGATACTGTCAGCTATTTGCTGAACAGAGTAGGCCATTTGTAGGGGATTACTGGGTCGATCAGTCAGAGGTAGATTGTCTCGGGCGTTGTCTAGGGCAGCCCGAGCTGCAGCCTCTGCCGCAGTATGAACAATACCATCCTGAGTGCCAACCTCCTGCAGAAGCTGCCTAATCTGGGTTTTAATGGCCCATTTACTTCTCTCAGGAAGAGGTGCATTGGCTATTGCAGTTTCAATTATCGTTTCTGTCTCTTGCCTATCTTCCACATTAATAACGTCTATCGGTGGTGCCGTCGGGACCAGGCCTGGGCCTGCTCCCCCCCATCATGGGGGCCACCATGTTGGCGTCTCCCATGATGGGCGTCACGACGTCGATGACGTATGACATAGTGTGGGTGGAGTGGGGACCCGCCATGTTGTGGATGGCTGGGTGGGGTTTCTGGGCCATACTAGGGGTGTGACTGGGCATTGTACTGAGAGATGTCGTCATCTGATACCTCTCTTTCAGATGACAAATGTAAGGCAGGGGCTACGCCTCCCGTCACCTTAACATGTCTAGCCAGAACCTCCCGCTGATGGCACAGTTTAGCCATCTTGGTTTTACACTCAGCATGACTCACAGTTGCAACATCCATATCAACCTCATCTTGCATTTGCTTCTGCAACACTCTATACGCGACGCTCAGTTCATGATTGTCCCTAGTAGCCACTTCTAAGTCATTACGTACCTGGTTCATCTCGTCCTGTAGCTCTCCCATTTCCTCACTCAACTAAGCATTTTCAGCACTTAGCAAATCATTCATGTGCAATGCCTGTCCCTTATCCTGTCTCAAACTTTCACACTCCTGCTTCAACATACAAAGTTCCTGTTCTCCAGCTTGAACTGAATGATGCAAAAGTGAATCCTTTTCATTCCGTAGAGTTTGGAGTTCAGACTCCAAGTTCTGCTGCAGTCTAACACATTCCATTTCCTGCAAACCCATCTGTTGCTTAAGAGATGAAATTTGCAGATCAAGGGTTCGAAACCTCATTTCGGAGGCTTCTAGAGCAGCACAGAGAACTGTGACCATCAACCCTTTAGCCTGACGCTTATGGGTTGATTGTCTCATCTCTGTGTACTGGATTGAAATCCCCAGTATAGGGTTTTCAGATTGACTTGTGTCCCATGTGAAGTCAGCCCATCCTCCATGGGAGGTAAGGAAGTTCAAGACATCAAGTCTCAGTTCTGCGTAGATATGTGATATGGTGGCCATTGTGTAGGAGGGAATGAAAAATCAAACTGTGAAAAAGATGCCATGCTATGTATCAATTCACAGCAGGAGCACTTTATACACAGCCGGGCTACTGCATAAGTTGTAGGCTTACAATTCAAAGCTGTAATGGAGTGAGTCAAGTCGGTATCGACCACACCCGAAAGGAAGACAGCCAGACTTTGTAAGTGACTACAAACTGGTTTTAAAATGGGAGAGGTGATATGGGAATGTACATCTACTGTCCCCATGGGAAAGGGAAAAGTTATAGCAACAAGTGAAAACTTACAAACACCAAATATCGTTTGCATGCGGTCGCCAATTGTCAGGAGGTCTAAACCTCACTTTCAGGTTCTTGCCAATATTGGGAATGCAAGTAATCATAGACACGTTGCATAACAGTAATAAACTTATAATGTATGGTAGAACGCTGTTAATAGCAGAAATCTATCTTTTACTAGTGTTGTTATACCATCGAAGTGACGTTGCTGTGTTGTTAACCCATCGATGTAACGTCACATCGATGGCATAACAAATTGGAATTCACAGGCATTGTCATTCCCAAGGCAGCACGGCAGTCCGCGCCCTGTCAAAAGCACTCAAAATAAAACAGTCAAACAGTTGTAAAGCCGAAAACGCCGTAACACAAACCAAATAATGGCAGCCGCTGTATTCTCTAAAAATCTGGATAACGATCGCAGAGCATTCATAATTGAGCAGCAAAACAAAAAACCGCAAAGAAAACAGAGTCAGATATTAGGATGCTACGCTCCTACCTCACAGACGAAGGTGAATCTTGGAGCACAGCAGAAATACCAGTCGCGGATCTTGATTTCCTCATAGCCAATTTTATTTACAAAATAAAGCGTAACGATGGCACAGATTACAAGCCATCTACCTTAAGAGTGTTTTTTTTTCAACAGAGTCCTGCTTATGCTCGAAAATGTGACAGAATACCAATGCCCATACACTATAAAAGACAATGTATGGGCATCGGTGGTCAGCCACACTATGCTAGTGCCTCGTGGTTACCTTGGCAACTTTAGTTTGACCTCTCGAGCTGCACTCTCGAGGTTAACTAAAGTTGCCAAGGTAACCACTCGGCACTAGCACAGTGTGGTTAACCACCGATGCCCATACATTATCCTCTATGTTTATTACTACCAAAAGGAGAAAATCACAGTTGCCCTAAGCAGTTCTTACCAATACGAACCGGGAGCCAGTGCCAAACGTTCCCTATACCTCGAGGTTTCTTTGTGTATCTTGTGATCTCCGAGGTACAAGAGTAGTGTATCACATTATATACCTATGATAATTACTATGGTTATTGTAAGATAGAAACATTTTTAGTTACAGAGATGAGCCCTATTGGCTAAATTAGAGGAGGCTTCACAGTCCAAGATAACATTATACAATTTGTAGTAGTCATCAGTTTGTGAACAAAAGAGTTCTTATACAGAGTCTTACATTACTCAGTGCAGTGGTACAAATCACCAAGAGGTGGCAATGCTGACTTACATATCATAATTATTCCAAGGACACAGGTGCCTTGTCATCTTACAAGTAAGAAATACACAGAAAATACGTAGGAGAATATATGTATTAGCTAACAAAGTGTATTACAATAATATGCGTACATATCCTGACATCTACTTTTGTACGGTAGATGCCCTTAGCCCTATATGTTAGTATAACATATGCTTAAGCACTAGCTGTCTACGGTGTACCTCTGAGGGTGCCAATTAGGGTGCAGGGACCTCATGTAACAAATCCATAGATCAGTACTTGGTATCCAGTTTTCTAGATTAATTAATGTGTACAGGGCCATAGAATCCCCAGTTGAACCCCTTTCTAATTTCATTAACTCCCTAAATGTGCTTCTAATGAGGGCTTCTTTGTGAGCTTGTTTTTACATACTTACATACTATTTGCCAGCAGATTAGGCCTTATGGTCTATCAAGTCTGCTCGAACCTAGATCCTTAGTTGGGTGCCGAGACCCTCCCATCCCTTGTGCTCCAGAAACCCCTATCATCCATCCCCACCCCCCCGGGGGGTTTTGATCTAATACATGTGATTTCATCACTGATAATACAGAATTGTTCAAGTATCAGAATATTAGTGACATGCTGGTCCATTGGAACCTTCACTAAGCATAGTGTAGAGGGGCAGGGTAATTTCTAACCAATTCTGAGCAAATACAATTTACTGGATCCTGCTCCTAACCTACATTCTCCTCACAACTTACTTTTTCCTTTTCCCCATGTAAATTTGAAGACTTTTCTAATGAACTTGACAGACTTTACAGACTAGTGACACACTTTAGGAATGATTTACATTAATGTTCTATAGATGTCAAAGGTAGAAGATGGACATTAACCAAAAATGGTAAGTCCCAGAGAAGCCGGGTAATGGAGCTGGGGGCAGACCAGAATGAGGCCATTCAGCAGTACAGGAGATATAAGGATTTATGTACAGATGACCATACACAATGAGCCCCTGTTTCCATTGAGGGGTGAGATACCAGCTTACAGACCCCGAGACCAAAGTCATGACCCACCTAATGTAAGGCATCCTAGAATTTTATGACGTTTTAGTGCTAAAGCCTGTAGTAGTCATACCTTATTAGTCAATGCTGTTGTCATCCTCAGCAGTCCCAATGTTCTTGTCTTTTGCTGGCCATTAAACTTTTCAAGGCATATTAAGTGACCTGCTGTTTTCCAAAGTTTAAAGTGTATCTGAATTAGAAAAACATATTTTTAGAGAAAACAGGGCATCACAAGACATGTAACAGAACTGAATGGAAGAATAACTTTGACTGGCTTGTGTAGGTATACACCATCAACTCCCATGATGAGTGGGGTTATGACCTTTGTAATGGAGACAAAGATGTTTTCACACCAGGGCAAAGTAGAGTGAAGCAACCTCATTTATGGTTAAATTAGGATGATGTTAGGGGGATACAAGAGAGGTAGTCATTGTTCACACCTGCAAACTACACAGTTATGCTAAAAATAGGTTGGGGGGATGTCTCTTTTAATAAATGTATTTATTTATTTAAAAGTTTTAGCAGGAGAGCACACTGAGCAGAGTACTGCTTGATTCCAGGTGCGTTCTGGGGGAGAGGGGCAGGGGAGAACAAATAAACACTGGACAATTTGATACAATTAGATATAGATAACAATAGTGCAGCATTGAACATACAGAAAATAAGCATAGTACAATAGGCCAAACACAATAAATGCACAGTAAAAAGGCAGAGATTGGTAATGTATACAACAGTAGGTAAATATGAATTATAAATGCAATGAAACACTCCAGGTCAGTGGTTGTTAGGGATAAAGACCCTCACAGGTGCTCAAGGCCCTTGGCACAAACACTTTGGGTCTCACTGTGCATCTGGTTGGGTGTTTGTCACATGACAACCAACTCCTTGTCATTTCTTTTTTGCTTACTTAACCATGAGAGTGTGGATCAAGAACACCCACTGAGTTTAATAAAAGGCTAGTAAAGATGGAACTAAAACAGAATGGGAACACAGCCTCTAAAGAAATTATAGGGTTGCAAGATGCATGCAGTTTCCTTTTAATAGACTTGCTTTGGACGTTAGCGTACAGCAGTTGTACATCAAGGCATCATTCTATTGTGAGGATATACTAACACTTCATTTATGTGGAAACATGTTTATTTATTTATTTGTAATATCGGAAGACCTTTGAGCTTGAGCTCGTTTACAAAGGTTCCATGTCAGGGTGGAAAAATAATACAAAGCACAAATACAGTAGTTACAGGGTTCAGCACATATACAGTAGTTTCAGGGTTCAGCACATTAGGCAATTAAAGAGCAGTACATGAGAATTATAGACAATCAGTGGAAAACAAAGGATTGTAAGAGGAGTCAAGCTATGTCTAGGATGATACTCTGGGTAGCTCAGCCCGGGAGACCAGCAAAATCCATTGCTAGACTATGGTTGAGAAAGTGGGTGAGGAGGGGTTTGGGAGGGCAGTACACAGAGTGGTAAAGAGGATTAATAGCTTACTAGTGCTCCTGGCTATCTATTTATTTTTATTTTATTTAGTTTTTGTTGACCGGGTAAGTGCACTAGACCAATCCTGCCAATTTTCAGGCACGACCCGGGGGAGGGGAATACAAATGAATGCCAATTGACCTTGAACCAGATTAAGCTGTTGGTGGTATTTTTAGTGCTAGGCTAGGCTTGGATGAGGGCAGGTTTTTCTAGGTATCTGTGCTGGGTATTACCAGTGGTGTAGGTTAGTCTTTCAAGTATGGCCTGAGAAACAGGAGCATTGTGAGCTAGACTTTAGGTGCTGTTCGAGGCCTGTTTTGAAATGTGGCAGGCTGTGTGTTTGTAGTTTCAACAGGAGTTCATTTAGCCAGAGGGGGGCTCAGTAGGAGAAAGTGTGCTGCCCAAGTGAGGTTCGCCGGAATGGGATGGTCAGTGCTCCATTTTTCCTCCCTCTGGTGATGTGGGATGAAAGACAGGCCTCGAGCAGGTTTCCTACGCAGGATGGGGTTTTTCAAAGGAGTGCCTTCTTACCCAGGAGACAGGTTTGGTATTTGATCCTGTCTTTAAGGTTAAGCCAGTGTGTACGCTCATATAGGGTGCAAGTATGAGTGTATTGGTCTGCGCACAGGGTCAAATGGCATGCCTTATTTAGTGCAATTTGGACCCTGTTGAGTGCAGTATCAGTGGCAGCTCCATAGACCACTAGCCCATAGTCCATCATGGGGAGTATGGAGCTGGAGACTGAGATTTGGAGTGTTTGTGGGGTGAGGGATTTCTTATGTCTATAGAGGACCCCGATCTTTGTAATTACTGATCTGATAAGGCAGTCAGTATGGTTCGTATAAGTGAGAGACTCATCAATGGTGACCCCTAGGTACTTAAATGATTGTACCTGCTCAATCTGCTCGCCAGAGTTATTGGTGATTTCGAGGGGAATGAGCCTGCATTTATTGTAGGGGCTGGAATGAAGCATGGCCTTGGTTTTCTTGTAGTTCAGTAGCAGCTTTTACCTACAGAACCAGTCCTCAAGTTTGTTGAAAAATGTCTGTAGTTCTGTTTGTAGGGCAGCCTGGGAGGTGCCGCTACTCAGTAGCACAGCATCATCCGCACACAGGATGAGTTTGGTGTCACAGGTCATGGGTAATTCATTAACAATGAGGCTGAAAAGCAAAGGACCTAGGATTGATCCTTGAGGAACTCCTTGAAGTACATCTCTGGAACTGGATAACATCTGCCCGATTTTGACTCACTGATTGCTTTGTGATAGGTAATCATTGAACCAATTTAGGGCATTTGGAGCCACTCCCAGTCTTTTGAGCTGGAGTACAAGTAGAGGGTGGTTTACTGTGTCGAAGGCTTTAATGAAGTCAATGAAGATGGACCACACCAATTTGCCTTCCTCCAGCACCTTGTGCGCATAGTCAGAGTATGCCAACAGTGCAGTGGTGGTACAGTGTTTTCGCTGGAAACCATGTTGGTTTGGGCAGAGTAGATTGTACTTGTTGAGGTATTCTGTGAGTTGGTTTGCCACAATTTTTTCCAGAGCTTTGGATAGTGGGGAGAGGATAGATATTGGCCTGTAGTTAGTTACCAGTGCCTTGTCTCCATTCTTGTGCACTGGAGTTACCATGGCTTGCTTCCATACTTCTGGGAAATGAGCTAGGGCCAAGGATTTATTAAATAGCATTGTAATGGGTTTGATCAGAACATCAAGGGTCAGAGGTAATAACTTCATGTCTAGCCCATTAATCCCCAACCTAGTTTTTCCTAGGACTTTCCTGACCATTATTTGGGCCTCCTTTGCTGTCACCTTCTTAAAGTAGATAGCTGGGTGGTTAGTAGTGGTTAGGTTGGTGCAATCTTGGTCCTCCACCAGCAGAAGGTAGTCTGGGGGCAGTACTGGGGACAGGTCAGTAAAGGCCTGGTTAAAGGCATCAGTAATGGCTAGTGGATCTGTGGAGGGTGCGTTATTGATATTGAGCATTGTAGGATTCAGCTTCTGGTCTTTGCCAAGGGTGTTCTTGAGGTTGTCCCAAAACCTTTTTCCATCTCCCCAAGCGTTGTTGAGCTGGGTTTTATGGAAGTTGGCCTTCGCGAGCCGGATAAGTTTAGTGCACTGATCTCTAGTGGTTTTGTAACATTGTAGGTCGTGCTTACAATCTGAGTTTAAGGTTTTTGCCCAGAGGCAGTCCCTTTCTTTTAGGAGAGAGAGGAGCTTACCATCCAGCCAGCTGTTCTCTGCTCCCCAAATTTTCCTTTTAGTGCATGGAGTATAGATATCACAGATGGAGTTGAATCACTCTGTGAAAAAGCTGAGGTCTAATTTAAACTCTGAATCCATGAGACAAATGAAAAATGTCATGCTTAAATATGTATATAATATATACGTGCACTGTGCATTAAACCCAAATATAAGATAAAGGGAACAGGCGTGCTTTATTGTATCAGCCTAAATAAGCAGAAGGCAATAACTACAGGTCTTAAACTTTTCAGCTCAGGGTCAGTGAAGGCATTCACAAAGGACTGCAGCCTGTTTTTCTCAGCTAGATGTTTCCTCTTGTAAGGGCCGCACAGATCAATAACAGCTGCGATCCCAAGCTGGACATATGTGACTAGTGTGTGTGTATATGTGTGTGTGTGTGTGTGTGGGGGGGGGGTGATAGAAACCTTTATATAAAATTTAGTTATTCTTTGAAACTAAATATGCTTAGTACAGCCTGAACCAAAATCCTTGTGTTAAGAAAAAAAAAAAGAAACCATTCTGTTTTGTTAGCAGTGCTGTCTGCTGCAAAATAACTAGGTCTCTGTGCTTGGTGCAATTCATCTTTCTTTCTCTTTTTATCCAATTGCATCTGAAGAGATCAGTAAGCACCTGTGCAGGGTTTCTGATCTGAACAATGGAGCCTGGGCACTGGGCGATTATGGAAAGAATGGAGTTATTATTACACAAATGAGAATTCCAGACTTGGCATCTTCGGAACAGCTGCTTCAGAGTTAACCCTGTACATGCCAGGCACAGTTTATTTGTAATCAGGAAGGGGGGACATGAGAGAGTAAGAAAGTATAAATATAACATAATAATAGAAAACCTTGATGTAAGGCTGTGGGTCCTCTGCTTCAAAAATGGCGTGTCTGTGTGTATTGTGTGTGTGTGTGTGTGTGTGTGTGTGTGTGTGTGTGTGTGTGTGTGTGTTTGTATACATAGCCATAGACAGTTTTAGGCACCAGCAAACCCTGTAGACACTGGGGGACCCTGCTCACAGGAGCCCCCTACCACAGCAGTTTACCTTATTAAGTTTTAAAATTGTTTGTTATATCTTCTTAAAGCAGCAGCAAATGGCTGTGCAGCTCCTTCTGATGTGGCATCATGATGTTATGAAATGCTTCACCAAGCTATGACCCAGTTATAAGAGGCAGATGGGCAGTGATGAATGGGATGGGAGCCCCAAGGATTAACACCGCTTCCTCTCCCTAAAAAAATTAAATAAACCACTGGTTGTACTGAAAATAAAATAAAATACAATGATGCATGTATGAGCTACAGTCAAGCAATAATCCTGCTTAAAGTTGACTGTGTGTGTGTGTGTGTGTGTGAGAGTGTGTGTGTGCGTGTGTGTGTGTGAGTGTGTGTGTATACTAATAATGGAAAATAGCTAAATAACTGGTATGAACTTTATACTGAGTGAACCTAGTATTCTAATAATTCAGGCACACTAATGCAGTCCCATGGGATTATGGATGAGAGCTGTAAGGTATTCTATACTTCTTGAGATGGTGAAGGCTCCAGTTGCATGAATCACAACAACTTCATCTGGTGAGAAGGTCAGTCATGATTGATCACTGTCAGTCATGAAATGTCACTATACAATCACCAAGGGAGATCACAACCTGAGACCATCATCTACATCATGATTTAATCATAGAAATTAAACTTTCAAATTTCCAATTGATGATTATTGATTATTTCTGTAAGCTTCAATCAGCACGATTTTTTTGATATAATGTAACTAAAACAAATAATGTGAGTTTGTAAGCCACATGGGGAACATTAAACAACATGTTATTCATGATAAATATTAAAACATGAATATGCTACACACCTACAACAGAAAATTATAGCAAGAATTATACTAGATCATTATTAAATCGTTTTAAGAAGAGTAAATACAGAATGTGTCATAGTTTAGATACATTTTCATAACTAATTTGCATATTTCAAAAAGACAGTCTATAAATGAAAACAATAGTAATTAATATATTTTTTTAATTTCTTTTGAAAATAATAGTTTGCAGACTGTAGGGAAAATGTATATTTGCTGTAGGGGTTTGGCAGTTGAAATTCAATGCAAAGAAGTGCAAGATAATGCATATGGGGCACAAAAACCCTGGCACAATATATCAGTTGGGGGGTGAGGATATAGCATGCACCAAACAGGAAAGAGATCTTGGGATTATCATCTCTGATGACCTCAAGGTAGGGGAACAGTGTGACAAGGCAGCAGGTAAAGCAAATAGGATGCTGGGATGTATAGGCAGGGGCATCACCAGCAGGAAAAGGGAGGTCATAATTCTGCTATAAAAGACACTAGTGAGGCCCCACCTGGAGTACAGTGTACAGTTCTGGAGACCATACCTACGTAAGGACATAGACAGGGTAGAGAAGGTTCAGAGGAGGGCAACAAAGATGGTGCATGGATTGCATCACAAATCCAATGAAGACAGGTTGAAGGAACTGAACATGTACTCCCTGGAGGAGAGGAGGGAGAGAGGGGATGTGATAGAGACATACAAGTATCTCATAGGGAGGAACAGAGTGCAGGAATACACTATTTTTAAGCAAAAAAGATGTACCAGGACTAGAGGGCATGGGATGAAGTTGGAGGGAGGACAATTCAGAGGAAACATGAGGAAGAATTTCTTCACAGAATGGGTGGTGGACAAGTGGAACACCCTGCCAGAGGAAGTGGTGGGGGCTGAAACAATCACGGGATTTAAGAATGCATGGGATAGACATAAAGGAATTCTGGAGGTCAGGGGTAAGGGGCAACAGACTTCTAGGAAAACATAAACTGAATTTACAAGCTCAAATGGGCAGACTGGGTGGGCCATAGGCCCTTATCTGCCGACACTGTCTATGTATCTATGTATATATGTAGTATTTGTAGGAACTCACTGCACCATAAAGGGAACCTTGGTTTCAAGCTATATAAACCAATATAAGCCTTTAGTTAGAGGTGACTCTGAAGTTTTTTGTTTTGTAATACTCTTTTTTTCCCTGGCTGGGGCAGGCTGCTCCTTCCACCAACCCGCATTACTCAACATCCCAGGGACATACCTCCTTCCTGGTCTTTCCCCACAACTTGCACCCTGTGGTGGTGGGGGGGCAGGGGCTCCCACCTGCTGACTGAACAGATCTGGTTTCCAGGAGAGGGCCGTGAAGCCTGAGAGTGGAGACTGCGAGGGTTCAAGTTCATACTGTCCCACTGCCCACTATTTTCCACCTTTTTTTTCCTCTAAACAGAGGAGTAGATGTGCAATGTCATCCAAACATTTCTACACATGCCACTCCTCCATCCCCCATGTTGCGGTCCCAGCTGCCTGTACCCCCAGTCACTGCTCGTGGTCGGGCCAATGCCAGGGCTGGTGTTCCCCCCCCTCCCAGAGAAGGAGAGCTGTCCTCCAGATGCTCACTCATCCTCTTCCTGACTGACCCCTGATGCCCTGAGATCGATCACTCCCAACCCACCCCGGTCACCAGCATGGTGGCAGGTGAGGCTTAGTGCCTGTGCTCTATGTGTCACCATGCTGGCCATGACTCTTAAGTTTAACTAAAAGCTGTGTGTTTGGGTGGATGATGCACTGAAACTGGTACTTTCAATATCCTTTATATGTCTAAACAGATAACAAGATGGATTCCAACAGTATAGAAATCAGATAAATTGATATTTGTTTTTCTGAATTCTTTGCAGTGATCGGACCATGGTTTGTAATGAAAAATGATGATGCTGTCACACTCATCATTCCATAGTATCATGGCTTTTGATTGGCAGACATTTAATGAGCATGTTAAATTATTGATAACCATGATCATTGTGATGGTTTTTCAAGACTGAACATGCTTTTCAACATAATTGATAATATTAATTTATGGTTTATTATGATTAAGTCATCACATTTTCAGCTGGAAAAGGCTTGCCAAACTGAATTTAAAGCAGTAGTACATGTTGGAATGCACATTTTGGACCTATACCTTTTTATTTTATTTTTTTTATTTATTTATTGAACATTTTGGAATTACAACCTTTGAGTCAAGGACTCCTTTGCAAAGGCTCCATGTCATTCAGGACAGGACATAACAACACAACAAAGTGTTCAAAAATTCACAAAACCAGGGAACATTACAATACGACAGAGATTAACATCATAGCATATGTTAAAAGCTATTCATCAGTTGGAAATCGGAGGTTTACACAATAGAGGCCGGCTGGTCAGAAGCTTCCAACAGGACATTACCATGTTCAACAATACAGGATAGGGTTAGAGCCAGGGCTCAGAGAAAAGAAATCTGGTGGTTGAGATGATCGAGCCAGGGGAGGTGGCCCCTGTGGTCAGCCAGTCCAGGGGAAAGAAGAGGAACATTTGCAGGTCACAGAGTTGAGGAGAAAAAGCTTGTTCCCAGTTTTGAATTGACTTAGGGTGGGGGCAAGTAGGATGGAAGATGGTATGTTGTTAAGCCAGAGGGGAGCACGATACCGGAAAGATCTTTGTCCTAGCGAGGTCCTACAGTGGGGGACTTCGAAGGTGGTCCCGGCCAGTCGTCTCGGGGTGCTCCTATTGGGGGCCGGTTGGATGAGGCGGTGTAATCTGGTAGGTGTGAGTTTCATAAGGATCTTTTTTGGCTTGGAGACAGGTGTGATATTTAAGCCTCCCTTCAAAGGTTAGCCAGCCCACTTGAGAATAGAGCAAGCAGGTATGTGTCTGTCTAGTGCTGCTAGTGACCAAACAGCAGGCTTTATTGAGTGCTGTACTGATGCTGTTTTGTGCCGATTGGTCAGCTGCGCCGTAAATAGTTATTCCATAATCAACCAACGAGAGGACTGAGCTAGTAACCGCTAGCCTTAGGGCCTGTGGGGGGAGGCAATGTTTTATGTCTGTAGAGGATGCCAAGACAGGTATTGACTGAGGTGGAGAGAAGCTTAATATGTTGATGGTATGTAAGGGATGTGTCAAGAGTGATGCCAAGATATTTAAAGCAGGAGACCTGTTCAATGTGGGTACCCTGTATGTTTGTTAGAGAGAGCTGGGCGGTATTGAGGGGGTTTTGGCTATGGGCAAACATCATGGATTTTGTTTTATCATAGTTAAGTATGAGACGGTGTTCAGTGAACCAGCACTCCAGCTCCCTAAAACAGCCTTGAAGAGTATTTATGTTGATTGCATGCATGCGCAAGAAATATGTTGCGGCAGCTTTCTCAAGAAGCAGGTTGAGGAGGTGTGGCACTGTTGTGGCCAACGCCCCCACAGCCTATAAAGGCTTGTCCTGCTTCCCCCAATGCTGTGGCATGCTGCTGGTGACACAAGTTTGGAACTTTGCCACCAACTTGTGACAATTTAGCTGCTGCAATCAGGGGCCGCCTCGTCATTGCAGCGTCAGCCATCCACTGCAATGAAGGAGCAACCTGTTATTGCAGGGCGGGATGTAGAAATGCTGATGTTGTTTGTGAACATGGCGGTGGCTTGCTGCCATGTTCACAAACAACATCACCTCCCACACCATGTTTATTTGCTGATGGGGGCCCCAATCCCCGTTGGCTTCAGTTGCCCACTGTTTATTTTGCCGACGGGGGAGCCCACTCCCCGTCAGCGTGATGAACCTTTCCCCCCCCACTTTTCTTGTCTGCTGATGGGGTGCCCAGTCCCCGTTGGCATAATGATACCCCCCCTTTTGTTGTGTGCCAACGGGGGTGTCCAATCTACTGCTGGCCCCCACAAAAGAAAGCCTCCATTGGCATGCTAGGAGCCCACCACAGCATGCCACATGCCTCTGTAAAGTAAAAGACGGTCCTGTTACATCTTTTTTTTTTTACCCTGTAAAACAGGAAACAGTGCCTCGGCATGCTCCCTGGCCCCCTGTCCCACAACCTGCACCCACCCACTGTGCACCCTGCCTCCCCACACCACCCCCCTCACCCCATACTTACCTCTGGAGTCTGGCGCGATGATCTTCGGTGGACCGGGAACACGTCTGCACTCTTCAAAGCTGACCGCGAATTGAGGAAATGCTGGTAAGCTGTATAATGGAATAAATAGGGGGTTTCCAACTTTAATGCATATCTCAGTCATTTTTTGGAATTTTGGCACCAAATTTTCAACATGGGGTTTTTGGGACCCCTCCTCATGAATTCTCATACTGCCATGGTGTTAATCGGCCCCAAAAGGTGATTTTGTGGTCACTGCATGGAATCACCTTTTGGTGCCAATTAATGAAATGACAGTACCAGTGTTCATGAGGTGGGCTCTCAAAAAGCTTATGTTGAAAATTTGGTGGAAAAAATCAAAAAAATGACTGTTTCACGAGAGTGCATTGTGCAGTTGCTACGCACGCTCATAACGTCACAAATTTGTAATATTTTCATGCCAGATTTTCAACATTGGCATTTTCTCACACCTCCTTGTGAACCATACAGCTGTCATTGTTCACATCCTGGCTGAAATGTGTTTTCGCACTTCCAGCGCAGAATAGCGTGTTCACTGTGGGAAATCAGTGTGCGGGACAGATTATGAAAATGACAGTGATACTGTTCATGAGTAGAGGTCCTAAAATGCCTATGTTGAACATTTGGTAACAATACTCCATAAAATAACTGTGTTAAGAGTGTGCGTTACGCAGTTTGCATGCACGCTCGTAATGTCACAAGTTTATATTTTCACTCCAGGTTTTCAGCATTGCCATTTTCCCACACCTACTTATGAGCAGTACAGCTGTCATTTTTCACATCCTGACCGAAATGTGTTTTCACAGCTCTGGCACAGAATAACGCGGTTGCTGTGGGAAATCACTGTTTGGGACAGATTAAGAAAATGGCATTGATACTGTTCATGAACAGAGGTCCTAAAATGCCTATGTTGAAAATTTGGTGATGATAGCCCATCAAATGACTGTGTTACAACTGTGCATTGAGCACTATCCACACACCCTTGTAACTTCGCAGATTTGTAACATTGTCACACCAGATTTTCAACAATGGCATTTTTTCACACCTCTTCATGAGCAGTATAGCTGTCATTTTTCACATCCTGACCGAAATGTGTTTTCACAGTTCCGGCACAGAATAACGCGGTCGCTGTGGGAAATCACTGTTTGGGACAGATTAAGAAAATGACAGTGGCACTGTGCATGAGCAGAGGTCCTACAATACCTATGTTGAAAATTCAGTGACAAAACTCCATAACATGACTGTGTTACAAGCATGCATTGAACCGTTTCCATGCACCCTTGCAACTTCGCAAATTTGTGATATTTTCACACCACATCTTTAATAGTGCATTTTTTCACACCTCCTTATGAACAGTACAGCTGTCATTTTTCACATCCTGGCTAAAATATGTTTTTGCACTCCTGACGGAGAATAGCACAGTTGCTGTGGGAAATCAGTGTTTGGGACAGATTAAGATTGACCGAGTGAGAAGGGGGAGTGACCAAGCTCAACTGAGCTCTGTCGGGACTGCTGCACATTTGTTTGTGGGCAGAAAAAGGCCCCAGCACAAAAGCCCAGTACAAAAGGGAAGCCTGTAGCATTGGGAGAAACAGAAGGAGAGAGCGAGTGAGGGAGGGGGAGTGAGTGAACTCACCGGAGTGCTGACAGGACTGCTGCTGATTTCTTTGTGGGCAGAAAAAGGCATCAATGCAGGCAGGGGCCCAGTACAAAAGGCCAGCCTGCAGTGGTGGGAGAAACATTATGGGTGAGTGAGATGGTGGGACTGAGTGGGCTCAACGGAGCTGTATCAGGACTGCTGTGGATTTCTTTGTGGGCAGAAAAAGGTGCCAATGCAGGCAGGAGCCCCGTGCAAAAGGGCAGCTTGCAGTGCCAGGACAAACAGAATGAGCACATGAGAGAGGGAGACTGAGCGACCTCAATGGAGCTCTGTCAGGACAGCTGTGGATTTCTTTGTTGGCAGACAAAGGTGCCAACCCAGCCAAGAGCCCCGTACAAAAATGCAGCCTGCAGCACCAAGAGAAACAGAATGAGTGAGTGACAGAGCAGTAGTGAGCGAGCTCAACGGAGCTGTATTATGACTGCTGCAGATTTCTTTGTGGGCAGAAAATGCGGCAATGCAGGCAGGAGCCCAGTACAAAAAGCCAGCTTGCAATGCCAGCAGAAACAGAATGCGTGAGTGAGAGCGGGGGAGTGAGCGAGCTCAATGGAGCTGTGTTGGGACTGCTTCAGATTTCTATCTGGCCAGAAAAAGCCACCAACTCAGGCAGGAGCCCAGTACAAAAGGGCAGCCTGCAGCTTCGGGAGACACAGAGTGAGTGAGTGAGGCAGGGGGAGTGAGTGAGCTCAACGGAGCTCTGTTGGGACTGCTGCAGATATGTTTGTGTGCAGAAAAAGGCAGCAATGCACACAGGGCCCAATACAAAAGGGCAGCCTGCAGTGGCAGGAAAACCAGAATGAGCGAGTGAGAGAGGGGGAGTGAGCCAGCTCAATGGAGCTCCATTGTAACTGCTGCAAATTTCTATGTGGGCAGAAGAAGGTGGCAACGCAGGCAGGAGCCCAGTACAAAAGGGCAGCCTGCAGCTCCGGCAGAAATGGAATGAGCGAGTGAGAGAAGGGAGTGAGCGAGCTCAATGGAGCTTTGTCGGGACTGCTACAGATTTGTTTGTGGGCAGAAAAAGGTGCCAACAGAGGCAGGAGCCCAGTACAAAAGGGCAGCCTGCAGCACCAGGAAAAACAGAATGAGCGAGTGAGACAAGGGGAGGAGCGACCCTCAACGGAGCTCTGTCGGGACAGCTGTGGATTTCTTTGTGGGCAGAAAGGTGCCAATGCAGGCAGGAGCCCAGTACAAAAGGGCAGCCTGCAGCATCGGGAGAAACACAATGAGCGAGTGAGAGAGGGAGAGTGAGTGAGCTTTACGGAGCTCTATAGTGACTGCTGTGGATTTCTTTGTTGGCAGAAAAAGGCCGCAACGCAGGCAGGAGCCCAGCACAAAAGGCCAACCTGCAGCCCCGGCAGAAATGGAACGAGTGAATGAGAGAGGGGGAGTGAGCAGGCTCAACAGACCTGTGTCCAGACTGCTGCAGATTTCTTTGTGGGCAGAAAAAGCCACCAACAGAGGCAGGAGCCCAGTACAAAAGGGCAGCCTGCAGCACCAGGAGAAACAGAATGAGCGAGTGAGAGAGCGGGAGTGAGCCACCTCAACGAAGCTCTGTCGGGACAGCTGTGGATTTCTTAGTGGGCAGAACAAGGTGCCAACACAGGCAGGAGCCCAGTACAAAAGAGCAGCCTGCAGCACCGGGAGAAACAGATTGAGTGAGTGACAGATGGCCAGTGAGCAAGCTCAACAGACCAACACAATCAACATTCGGCATTGACAAATGCTTATTATTCCATTCATTATGCTTTTTTTTTACTGTTTTGCAAGATGGCCCTTTTTCCTCCCTTTGAGCCTGTTTTGGCATTGTGTTGGATATGAACTAGTTAAAGGAGCATGCCTTTAACTGTGGCTACCCCAGGTCTTCATCAGCATTCTGAACTGTTTTGGAACACTCATTGTTTAACATCATTAATCCTGTGACTAGCATGAACTAGTGCAATCTCCTAAAGTATGTGGTTTATTGTATTGCTCCACAGAGCTGACCAGACTGTTGCTGCCTTCTCCTCACTCTCCCAACCCTCCCAGGACTGGAACTTTGTGATGGGGCACCATTGTGCAAATTGTAGGAGCTGGACTCTCACCTCCTGGACCATGGTATTGTTGCAACTCCAGTCACACACGAAAGGGACTGCTGGCCACCATGGACAGAGAAAAACTCCAGAGCATTTGTTTAAAAGGGGAGCCTGGTGAACCCTAGACTCTTTAATACAGCCATGCAAGGAAGAACGAGGTCACAGGGAATAATCTAATGGATGGACAGGAGCCCTGTCTCAAAACAAATATTAGAGCTAGTGCCCCTCCAAAAGAATGTCCACCACAATTGCTGACCCCGATCTGCCTCTTCAGTCAATCAGGGGGCAGGATGTAGAAGAAGGGACTCAGAGACTTGTGGGCTACTGGAGGAATCATTATTTTATGTTCCTCTTTGTGGACCAATGAACTGTCATGGGTGAGATCCAGAAATGCCTGGACTTGACTGACAACCCACTGAGCCAACTGGAGCTGAACATTCTGAAGAGAAGAAGAATGGGCTGTGCTGACTTTGGTCAGATCTGTGTGAGGTCTCAGAGGGCTACTATCCAGTGAGAGAGTTGGAGCTGTGCCACAACAGACAGCATTTGTGAAAATTAACTGTGAGTAAGCCATTTGCCAGGTGAGGCAGAAGATAGTGGCATAGTCACATGCTAGCTAGCATGGAAGATAATGTTGAGGTTCCAGTGTGTAACTGGTGCGAGATAGAGACAGTGAGAGAAGAAGCTTCAGCAAGGTTACTGTGAGGTCCATTAGCAGGCACCAGAGCCAGGTGTTGGGTTGTGACTGCTCAGAGTGATTGAAAGCAGTGATGTGTAGGTTGGTACAGACATGCAGTGATCATGAAGTGAGAGACCCAGACAAATCTCCAGATGGAGTGATGGAAGCCAGTGACTGGGAACAAGTGAAGTGAGATAAAGAGGTGGCCAGCTGATTGAAACAGACTGCAGAGATTAGAGGTCCAGAGGACCTACAGAGTGACGGGGCCAGCCTCCTGACTGAGAGCCATGAGTAAGATCAGGCTTGCCCAGCTCCAAGGGCAATGAACTGTTATTTTTGGAATTTGTTTCTTTCTTTTGGTAATTCAGCCAGTAGTGTAAAAATATCTTATACTTAAGTTTTCTTCAGCTATTCAAGCAATTGCATGGCCTTGGGATTTGAGGTTTACGGTATATTGAGCAAGTCACTCAAAGTGCACCCCCACTGACCAACCCCCAGCAACATCAATGGACCTGCAGTGATCCAACCGTGACTGCCCAGAAACTATTGTAAGGGGAGCTCCTATAACATTTAAAGAAAACTCCTGATACTGAGGGGGACAGGGTAGCAGCCTCCAGTACAGGAGGACCACCTAGTTCTCTGTACTATGAACAAGGGTGATTGGGTGGCCTGCGTGCAGGACTGCATTTTTGTGGGCTTGTAAGTGGCAGCCTAGGGAGGCTGTTTATTTAGACCACACCTGCATTCCCATTTAAGCTGAGCATGTGAAGGGTGACTAATAGTGGCCATTGCATTACATGGTAAAGGGCTGAGCTTACAAAGGGCGAGGAAGACCTTCTATCTTCTTTGGTTATATTGTACTCTTGTCCCCTTTTAAGGCTGTATACCATAAATAAAGCTACATTTTGTTGTTGAAGCCACATCGCGTTATTGAATCCACAGCATTACAGTGCATGCTTATTTGGGGGTGACTGTTGTGTTTACTTGTAATCTGCTAGAGGGGTGACCAAAGTGGTGAGGTTTGCAGATTCGGCATCCCAGGGGGTTGTACTGAGTCACCAGGCCCACTTAAATGTTTTTCTTGGTCTCTGAGTGGAGGCACTTCTTCTTTTGGGGTACAGCCAAGTTTCAATTAGTTTCCACCTGTCCAAAATATCGAATTCTCTGCCCGATCGAATTCTCTGCCCTTGGATATCACCTGCTCTACCTTCATCTTCACCACCAAACTCAAACTAAAGCAGGCCTCTATGTCACTGTGTGAGTGCCCTACCTAACAGATGTGTTGTCTATAATTGCTACATATGATGTATCAACTGCTGCTGATTCATGCATACCCAGTGTACTGTGATTCTCCGCTAAGTGCTGCATGTCGTGCACTTGCATATATTGCACAGGAATACTATAAAATGGCTAGAAGAAACCCAATAAGTTGTGTGAATGAAGCAATCATTTACCCCGATGATATCTTAGTATATCCTACAAGTTCAAAACTGATTAACAAGACCAGCATTTTTGTACACTTTGGTACCATTTTATAAACCCAATAATACACTCCAGGGTGTGGTATGTCATGGGATATCATCCACTTCTCAGGTGGTTGAAGGCACTCTGCATTATCATCTTACCTCACAATGTAACAAAAGCATAATGATATTTCATGACTTACCACACCCTGTCATGCATTACGGCTTCAGTTTCATCCATTATAACCATAGATTTATCCTTCTCTCTTCTTTTCCTCCCTTCCCCTCCCTCCAGATCAAATCTGTAAGAGGCAATTATTCTTTGTACTAAAATACAGAATTTCAGTTTTAGCAGGACTGGTGCAATTTTACAGTTGTCAGTGTCTGAAAACTGTGACTGTGATGGGATTCAGACATACGACCTTCTAATTCACAGGCCAGTGTTACATACAAACAAGCAGAAACAGGCCACATGATTTATCAAGTCTGCTCTAATGTGTAGCTTGCAACCCCTTACATTGCAGCTGCAGGTGTTCTTACAGGACCAGTCTGCTTTACGAGTTTAGCAGTATGAATGGTACAACCACTTTTATAAACCCTAAATGTGAAAAAGGTACAGAAAATTGTTGGTAATAAGCAAATGTTTTATACCATATGGTACAGACAGCTAACACTGGAACCCAACTGGATAATATAGGTGCTAAGAGTTATTTCTTTACTGATTCCCTCATTTTAAATGCTGGGAGAGCCCGATTTAAGTGTTTAGAGTTATGGAAAGTTCCTGTGCTTTGCACCTATTAATTTCTGAAAAGCAGGGAAAGAAATTTCATGATGTTTGCATAATTTGTGCAGTTTTTTTTAAACTTCAGTTCTAAGTTAAATATGGAAGCTAATGATCTTTGTACTTCACTTTTGTTATGGGCAGTAAAAAAAAAAAGAAAAAAAACTTTTATGTATAGACATTTTTCACCGTAGTTATGTTTAGTGGGGTAAAAAATCTTCAAGGGCTATACACTGGGCTGATCTGTTTTTGTAATATTATTATTAGTAGTAGTATTTGTGTTCATTTGTGTTTACTAATTATTTTTTTATAATTACTGGTGACATGATTTAACAACTGGATTACTGGTCTCTTCAAACACCGTAACAACTGAATTTCAGGTTATTACGCTCCCAAAAGCCATAACCCAAAATATGGTTATTATGACATTCCAAACAAATTTCACTTTCCCCCTGTCTGTAGCGTGACCAAGCAGTGTTCGGTGTTATAATCAATATTCTTCAAAATTTTCAGAACCAGCACTGCTTAGTATAAAAAAAACATGTTAGGTTTCTTTTCCTACCTCAGTTTTTTTAGTTTACTGACAAAGAAGCTGCCAAGTGTAGACAGAGGAGAGCAAGTGACTTGGTGGCTTTGACACAAGAGTTAGTGATCGTAGCTATAGCAATGCTTGCTAATGCTTGCGTTGACTCTTCTAAAGCCTCCGAGTCACTTGCACACCTCGCTTTAAACTCGGTGGCTTCTTTGTCAGTAAACTAAAAAAACTGAGGTAGGAAAAGAAACCTAACATGATTTTTTATACTAAACAGTGCTATTTCTGAAAAATGTTAACATTATTGCTTACAACACCAAACACCACTCGGTCATGCTACAGTGAGCAGGAAAAGTGCAGGCAACTAAAACTTAAAGAAATCCAGGCACCAGCAATTATAAAAAATAAAGAATAGGCCGGTGTGTATTTATGAGTTTTTTTTCCACACCCTCCATGTGTGATGACCACATAAACCTCTCGAGCTTCACTTTTGAGGTTTATGGGTCATCACACACCTCAGGTGTGCCAAAAAAATCCATGATACACACTTGCCTATCCATTATTGTCTATTTCATTTAATATGCATTCTTTTCTTACCAGACAGCCCCCATCAGTCCTACCCTACTCTTCCAGTCCTGTCACCCACCTTCCCCGGGACCTACCTCTTCCTCCTTCACTCCTGGCTTAATCTGAGGGGTAGGGCCATTGGGAGGGTCCCTCTTACCTCCCAATGAAGACTGGGCAGGCCCTCAAGAGAGATCACCAGAATCATCAGTGTGGAGCATTTGGCAAGGGATTGGCGTCCTCCTGCTGTGGTTTGGTGCTCCTTTTTCTGATTTTCTCCCCTTGTGGACTCTGAGAAAGGCTCCTAACATCCATGCATGCACATGTGTCTGCACATCAGAGTTTGTTGGCAGCCAGCCTTAGTTCATGGCTCCACTTGTATTGCCACCTCCGGTCACTCAGGTGACAGAATTACAGCAGAGACCAACTGTTCCCCTTCCCCTTGGTGGAAGAGTCCTCTGGGATGCTCCGCTCACCTCCCCCAGCTGGTACTGTGATGACCCAGACTTTTTCCCAAACCTGCATCGCCAGCATCACAAGTGGGAGTGCTACCACTGTGCAGGCAGGCTGGCTCCACATTTACTAATTCTTTTGTAACATTTGGTAGGAATGGGCAGTTAAATGGAAATGGGCTGATATTATGGCAGAACAGGCCTTCTTCTGTTGGCAGATTCTATGTTTCTGTGTTACAATCTAGATGTGAGAAAGAAACAAGAGCCCTAGTGCTTACTGGTAGCACAACTGACAGTACAGCAGAATAATATTCCATGCAGGCATAGGCTGAAATGTCAGCCAGGGCACTTATTTCTTTCTCACTTCTGAATTGCATTTCAGATATATGCACACCACAGTCCTTGTAAATGAAATAATAAAATACACTGCCCTTAATTTATAAACTTTTTTTATCTAGTTTCTTTGCAAAATTATTTAACACAATATAGTGAAAACTCCATGTGGGAAATTAGGGAACTTCACAGGAACAAACAAGGTAATTGAAAACATTCACACAGCCTTACAAGTGAAACTTTTTCCTTTTTTTTTTTAATTTTCATTCTTTACCTATATTCACTAAAGTTTACAAAGGTCAGACAAAACAAGCATAAAATATTGACAACAAGAAAAAGAAAAAAATAAATTATAAAATACAATATTTAACTACCCTACCCATCCTCCATCCACTCCAAGAAGGAACTTTTGGTTTTTTCATATTCACTAAAAGGACTGATCCATGGACATGAGATTCTTGTAGCCACTCAGGTGCTGAGTTTATGATTGATGAGGGGTAGGTATCACTGATTGACCCTTTCTGACCTTTTCTCATACTGGAAACTTGACTACAGTCCACTGCCTACCCCATCCTAGCCCACAACTAAATTTTATTTCTTTACTTGAAATCCTAAACTCACAGATACTGCAACTAATTAGTGTAGGGATACAGTGACAAAGCCCAGACTGATGTCAGTATCCGTTTGCTTTACAAGCTCAGCTTTAATCTTGAATCCTAGTTTAAGATGAGCCCCTGCATGATGATTTGAAAAACGCCGAACAGTTTGGCACCTAACATAATCTGGCATGAAAAGCTGTGACTTAAAAATCTGAAATGCTTTGTTACTTTTTTGTCTTAGTCTCTCCCCCATCTCTTTCTCTTTCCCTATTTCTCTCTTTCTTTTTTCTCTTTCACCCCTCACCCTCTCTTATTCTCTCTCATTTTCTATCTCTGTCTTTCTATTGCACTCTCTCTTTCTTCCTCCCTCTCTGTCAGCCTCTCTCTGCTTATTCAGTGGAAACATGTAGTGTAACCTAGGTAGAATAAGTGGTATGAATGGTAATGGTACACATTATTTATCACTTACCTGAGTTCTGCCAATTAGTGCACAGGGCCACTTTACCTCTTATCCAGCATACAGTGGTCTCTCATACAAGAATGTCAGGAGTGGCCTGTTCTGCCTCAGAGCTAAAGTAAGGATGGGTTTCATTAAAGTAATAATGCACTCCAAGGGATGCAACTGCCACCCAAAATCTGACCCAAATCGTCCTCACCCCTACTAGAGCAAACAAAAACCGGGGCCATAGTTCACTCCTTGATCTCATACTCATGAATCATCCCGAGCACTTACAGGATGACCAGGTCCTCTGGGACTCACTCAGTGATCGCTCCCCTGTAACTTGTCGCTGGACAAACAACTGGAAGCTCCCTCCCCCCCCCAGGATCTCCAGGTATCACCGGCTAAAGAAAGGGACATTGATTCATTTCCAAAATTATCTCCAAAACCTCGACTGGTCTCCTCTTGATCATCAGTCATCAGTTGATACCGCCCTGTCCTTCTTCATATGTTCCTTCCAAATCGCCTGTGACATTTTGGCCCCCTTTGTAAAACAGATTGAAAAAACGAAATCCTCCCCCTGGGTAACTCGGTCCTTGCTCGACCAAATGAAGGTCCGTGATGACCTGTGGCACCGCGCCCTTCAGTCTGGTCACCTTTCTGACTGAAAATTGTACCAGGTTGCCTGAAATTCATGTACCTGGGCTATCCGACAGGCAAAGGCTGCTTTTTATAAGGCCAACTTCACTGCCAACTGGGGAAATGGAAAACGGTTCTGGGAAAATATAAAGGAACTCAGTGGCAAGTCTGCCTCACTGCTCCCTACCATGCTTACTGTCAATGATGTCCTCACCCAAGACCCCCACAAAATAGCAAATGCTTTCAATACATCTTTCTCTGACCTCAGTACTATTCTTCCCCCTGACTTTTTTACAGTAAATGCTGGACATTTCCCGCCACCTCCCAGTGCTCCACCATTTCACTTCAAAATGGTCTCCCCTAGTGTTGCCCGCTCATACCTTGCCAGGGCACTAGGTAAGACTAGGCAAAGTGGTGACTCCCTAGATGCAAAACCTGCTCTCTTTAGCCCTTGATGCAGTCCTAACACCCCTCACAAAAATTATCAAATATGTTCCTCTGTTTAGGGCCATTTCCATCGTTGTGGAAAAGGGCAGTGATTACCCCAATTCATAAAAATGGTGACAGTACCTCAACTAGTAACTATAGGCCCATTCCTATACTCCCTCCCCTCTCAAAAGCGCTGGAAACAATAGTGGCTGATCAGCTTATTAACTACTTAGACTTGCACCACTTACTTTGCCAGCAACAACACGGTTTCAGGAAAGGACACAGCACAACCACTGCCCTACTAGAATTCACCTCCTTTATCCATGATCCCCTAGACTAAGCAGACTTAGCTGGGTCAGTCTTAATTGCTTTATTGATCTCTCCAAGGCATTTGATACCATCAATCACAATATGCTCATTAACTCCTTCCTCTCCGTTGGCGTTTCCCAAGAATCAGCTGGCTGGTTCACCAATTATCTTCGCGGCCGTACCCAACAAGTAAAGATAAATGTACACCCTCTCCACTACTCTTCCTGTCTGGTCAGGTGTCCCCCAAGGTTCCATCCTGGGTCCCCTTCTTTTCTCACTATACCTGAACTCCTTACCTATGGCCTCCTCTAGGCACCTTCTCCTCTATGCAGATGATGCTGTGAACTTTAATCAGCACCCTGACTGCATCCAGCTCCAAATATCCTTGCAGTACTCCTTCACACAAGTAGAAACCTGATTCACCTCCCACAAGCTTGTACTCAACTCAAAAAAGGCAAAAGTAATGCTATTCAGCCACCCGCAACACAAACACAGCACAACCAAAATGTCTGTACATAATTCATTGGGTACAATGCTAGAGCCAGGTACTACATTCAAATATCTAGGGATTACCCTGGATTCTGCTCTTACATTTTGAGAGCATATTGCATCAGCATGCTCTGCAATAAATATCAGAATTGGTCTGCTTTACAGGTTTAGACCCTGCCTCCCACCCGATGCCCTAAGGTTAGCCATTTCCAGCTCCATCCTCTCCCTGGTACTATGGCATAGTTATCTATGGCGCAGCCTCTGACACTGCTCTAACCAACATTAAACACACCCTAAACAAAGCCTGCAGGTTGGCCACAGGCTGTGATTGGCTCATGCATACCTGTGACCTCTACCTAAGGTCAACATGGCTAAACTTTCAAAGGTGACTTTTCTGCCAGACCTGTTTACTGGCCCCAGAAATCCAGTTAGGTTTAGCCCCCCCCCCCCCAGGCTGTCTCCAGCTCCTCCAAAAGAGCTTACCAGTCCATGCCACTAGACTTTCTGACACTACAGCATTCCATGTCCCTTTTGTAAAGACCTCTGCTGGCCAAAGGTCCTTTCGCTATGGAGCTCCACTCTGGATCAACTCAGTCCCTGATTCTATCATATCAATCCCCAGGCTAGGACCTTTTAAACCTGAGCTGCGGAGCCATAATATGTCCAACTCTCACTGCGACTGCAGATAAACTCCACCAAATTAAAAAAAATCAAAAAAATCTAGTCTGTACTGCTGTTTAAGTTTCTGTGTCTCCAATATATGCCTCAGCTATGCACACCTTGGTGTTCCTATTCTTATGTATTATCTCTTTTTACCTCTGTACCTAATGCTGTATTTCTGTATTAGAGCAGTTTTCTGTATTCTGTACCCGTCCTCATATATGTATGATGTGAAGCCTTTGCAAATGAGTCTTTGACTCAAAGGGTTGTAAATCCTAGACCTTCAATAAATAAATAAAAAAATGACAGAGTGTGCCTCATGCTGAAATAAATTCATGCTTCGGGTGGTTGGGCAGGAGGCTGCAGGCAGGATGAACTGAACAGCTGCTCGAAGGATGACTGCTGGCACTGTAGGTAGACAGGACAGTGCTGCTACTGGGCAGTGTGCAGTGATTCATTTTACATGCTGGCATATGTGATAGGGTCATGTATGTGCTGGGACTACATCCGTGATGTAATGCTAGGATAACATCATGGGTTCAGTCCCAAACTGACCAATAACAGCCCAGCATTCTTTCTTGCCATTGTATAATTTAAATTTTGAAATAAAAAAACTTTAAACTTATCATAAAAAGAAAGGCAATTTTATTTGTAGGGTGCCTAAGCCCAGTGTCTCTGGGTGCTTTAGGTACACAGAAAAAGTCAGATTGATTTAAAAATAGATACAATGAAAAAAAAATAAATTCTAAAAGTTATTATGAGACCTGTAACAAACATTAAAAAGATGGGGTTTTAAACAGTTTTAATAGTATCTACCGGGGGGGGGGGGCATCAGCCACATCTGAGGACTGTGCATTCAATAATAATTTTCCCTTGCACCCCTTATTTCCCCACCTCATCTACTCCGGTTTGCCCTGCTGATGCAGCCCAGGTACTCCCTCTTCTCCCTCTGTTCTATTTCATGTCCATTGTCTAATCTACCCTAATCACTACTATATGTTACTCTCATTGATTCAAACAAGGTCTCATGGGCTGATTCTTATATTGTACTGTAGTCTCTGGTATTGTATTGTTCAAAGTTATGGACTGTTTTGTGCTTCCTACTCTATGTAGCCTGGGATATGATGTTTAGTTGTTTTGCTCTATTTGTTGTTATTGTAACTGCTATCCTGCCTTAGACATTGTAAGTGTTGTCAGCTTTCTGCTGGCTACATACCCTTCCCTCTTATGTAATGTCATCAGGCGTGAGTATTCAGGATAACAAATACAAGGCAGACTCAAATCACAGTGCATAAAAAATGCCAGAGGCATTTATCATTTAATTTTGTCATAAAATGAATGCAAATATTTACAGGAAATAAATGAAAAATGCCAAAATAAGGGTTAGTTGCATTCAAAACAAAGTCCACTGTTTTGGTCTTAGCAGATTCTAAGCTTCAGTCAGAACGACCAGTGTAAGCCCACACCACTGGGAGGCCTTTCTCCTACCTCTGTCAGTCTCCTACTGACTCCCTATCTCCTATCTAACATCAAGCCCTAACAGGAGGTTTAAAAACATTCTGGGTGTGTTCACCTGACTAGACCCTTAACTAAAAATACAAAAGAAAACTAGCTAGTTTAGTCTATAAACACAAGGTGACCCACTTTACATTATAATACAACACAACACATTGATATAATCAAATAACCAAGCATCAAGTGTAATACTAGGCTAGTAAAACTTCATAAATGCTTAATTGCCTGGCAGCTAACATAGAATCCTTCCTTAGTTACCTATGAGTGACAGGTAAGGCCGTATAAAGAGGGGACTGCAGAGGGTGCTGCTCCCCTATAGAAATCCTCAGATGCAATCCTGAAGTCTGGTAAGATACTGAACTGTTTTATTGTCTTCCCGGGTTTCTATAATAATAATAATAATAATTATATTCTTTATTTTTATGGCGCCTTTCAAAAACCAAGGCACCTAACATATGTAAAATAACATATCAGACAGTCCAAATGTTTTAAAAATAAAACAGCTAATAAAGTTAAAAAAGAAATCAGTCACCAAACGCCTGGTACCACTGGTATTTGATAACTGCAAATCATTAAGACTCCCTCAGGAAACCTCAGAACTGTAGTAACCCCTTTTTATCATTTACTAATTTTAGGGCTTTTAATGTGCCTGTTTTATTTTTTTTATATGGAGGTTGGGGTTAACAAACAGGCCTTCTCTGGAACAAATACATCCTGGGGCTAAATTACAGACTGGCCACATTTAGAGCTAAGGCACAAAAGGCACTCTTGCTTGTTTTTTCTTGGTGTTCGCCCATTGTAAATGTATAAAATTTAGCTATATTTGCACTTCACCTTTCCATCCATTTTATTAACCTGTATATTTAGACACCTTGTAATTTCTTAAAGCATTTTCTGTTTCAACCATAAATTTAGCACTGCATGTACTTTAAAGTCCTACAGGTGTGCATATACAAACACATTTATATTCCTAAAGCCTAAAGATAGAGGGGGGACGGCTCAGGGGCAATGTGAGGAAGTATTTTTTCACAGATAGGGTGGTGGATGCATGGTACGGCCTTCCTGAGGAGGTTGTGGGGTCAAAAACAGTGGGCTCTTCAAGAATGCATGGGACAGACATAAGGCAATTCTGGTGGGGGGGAGGAAAAAGTAGGCTGTTAGTTAACTAGGATCTGCAGCTTAACCAATAGGTAGGGAAATAGGCAGACTAGGTGGGCCAAGCAGTCCTTATCTGCCATCAAATTCTATGTTTCTATTTGGAAAAATAAAGCTTATAAAAAAGCACTTTGGTTATTAATGAGTCCCCCCCCATCTAAACAAATTTTATAAATTTCAATGTTTTCTTCTCCCCCACTTCACCTCCTCTCCCTATTGATACACAAACTCCTCAGCACTGCAAAAATTGTGAATGAATATAGAGAAATTTACTCTAATACTAGAAAATTGGTAATCAACTGAAATCCGATACTGTCTTGATGTGCTAGAGACTTATGAATGGCTTTCTCTGACCAGTATGTCGAATAAGATGATCAAATATGTAAGACAAATGTGACATTGATTATATTCATTTTCTTGTTTTCCTTTCTTTGCAGTTGGAGATGGCAAGTGAGCACAGGCATTCCTGTACCACACAGTCTGGGCTATTGTCCTAATTCCTAAGAGTGGCTATGCTCCTGGCTCTAACCTTGTCTTGAACATTTTTTCTTTCAAAGTAGGATATAGGTACTGATGTTCACTTGAGTTACAAAATATATGAATGATATTACCGTGAAGTAAGTAGAAGTTAAGAACATCTATAGTCCTAATAAATAAATGTTTTATGTATTTCCTACTACAGTTTAAATACCCTGCTGCTTGCTAAACCTTGATCCAGTCCTTTTATTTTTTTTTATAAAAAAAATGTTTAAAGAAATGGTAAAGATAATCTGTATTTACTTTGGTTAATGATTTAAGTTAAATACTTGTGACAGCAGGATACAAATTATTTTTTGCATTGATTTTATTATTTTTTCACAAGTTGATTCCTGTTTTAATTAAATTAGATGATGTCACTACATTGTTTCATGATATAAGGCTGACACATGGTCCAGGTACCCAGCCTCTGACAAAGCCTTATTTGGGAAAGCGCCAAGGCACCAGGTCTATCAGAGACTACTCCTGAAATGTCTGCAATTTGAGCATTTGTGCATTAAAACATGAATTTTTTGCATCTACAAACTTGGTGATATTGACTTCACTGGAGTTCAAAAGCACCTGGCTCTGGAGTGAGTGTGCAACTATGTCTTTGAATTAACAGGGCTGGATACGATCCTGCCTCATTTGTTATGCACAGAGAGTTAAAAGCTAGAATCTATGTAGTCCTCTCCTATTCTGCTACTTGTCTGTCCCTTGCCTTCTGATTATGCAATCAAATTTTTCCTGTGGCAACTAAGAATTGGCCACTCCGCTTGTTCACAAATTTCCCCATTACATCCCTTCCTTCACTTGCTGTTTCTATTCTTTTTTTTCCCCTTGTTTCTCTTTGGTTAAAAATATAAGTGTGAATCCTTATGTGAAACTGGGATCCCCTGGTTTGCAATTGTATATAATTATATTGTTGAAATGATTGTAGAACGTTATTATGGTTTATTAGAAAAAATACCAATCTGGAATATACGAGGTTGACCTTGAGATTCATTTTGATCTCCTCAAGCTTGTTTACAGAATTGTCAACAGGAAACCAGGTCAGTCACAAAATGTGTTACTTTGTTGCACTTGTTGAGACTAGATGTGCTCTTCAGGCTGGTCTCAGGAAAGAAACTGACAAAGTTGTGACACATTTTGTGAAAAACAGGAGATGTAACTTAACAATCAGGAGGCATAGTTTAAATCATCAGGAGAATACAGCTTATAAAAAGAGAGCAATGGCCAGCCCAGTAGTACTGAGGGTTGAGGCGCTGGATGCCACACCTCGCTCCATGCTGGTGACTCAGGTTTGGGAGTGAACTTGGGCCACCGGGGGTTGGCCAGGGGAGAAAGGCTGGAGCATCCGATGACAGCTCACTTTCTCCATGGGGAGGGAGGGCTTTTCAGCCCAGCAAGTGGTGACCACTGGCAGAGGCTGGGGGCATGACAGCAAGCAAGAGTCACTGGGGCATGATTGGTCAGAGGCATAGGCCTGTGACCAGTCAGCTCCAGGGGCAGCTCCTTCATGGAAGAGAGTGAGGGATGTTGCAGACATCAGCATATGCACCACGACACATGGACACACGACGTCCAACAAGAACATGGAACCCCCCGAGCCAGGAAAATGGAGCGCCTAGCCTGGTCCTGATGTGCCAGTGCCTACCTGCAGTCCCAGACCCTGACAAAGATTACAAGATTCTGGGGTTAACCCCCAACCCTGAACCCACCTGGGAGGTTCCGATGCAGGATGGAGGGACCGGGGGCTGTCAGGTAAGGCACTAGACAGGGACAGGCTTAATTGGTGACTCCCGATGGTGCGGCTCTGGTGGGGATGTAGGAGGGGAAAATAGAAATATAAAACAAAAACAAAGCAATTGTAACCCAACCCCCATCATTCTATCCTAACTTCCAACTGCAGCACTCCAGTGTGGCTCATGCAGCTGCGAGAGTTCTATGGTGATGTCATCCCTCAGTCTCAGCTGAGGCTGAGAACAGAGTGAGAAAATGTGAAATCCATTTAACTGGAGTTTTACAAGCTGCCTTCCCTGCCTACCACTAGGTCTTACTGGGATTCTAGTAACCCCAGGTAACAGGGGGGTTACACTCACCCTGAGCCAGGAAAATGACTGCCCACAGTCATTATTTACCTGGCTTAGATCATCTCACCCTATGTGCTACCTGTGGAGGGGTGATAAGGCCCCCTTCTACCATGTGCTAGCACAGGCAGGCAACACTAAGGGCCTAGAGGCCTTTGGCTGACATATCAGCCTTTACTCTACCCGCTAACTATGGGTACCTAGTGGATCTGGTAGAACTGTCCAAAGCATAGCCCTAATAGATCAGCACTGCAGTCCCTATGGCTGTTCAGGACCACAGCCTGTCTATCCCCCCTAGCCCTCTAGGGAAAATCTGTCTGCCTCTAACTGAAATCCCAAAACAAAACAAACAGGGAACCTCCTCCACCTTGGACACCATGCAACCACACACCAGGAGCTGATACCATACCATTACATTACTTCCTCACTCCCCACAACCATACCTGTGGAAGAAAAGGGTTACACACAGTAATGACAACAACAACAGTACTTTAAAACTACACACTAAAATACTAGTGAGGAACTCCGATGAGTCCCCTCCTCCTCTTCTTGTCTTCTTTTCTATCTTGTTCAGGAACACCTGCAAGAAAAAGAAAGACATCACACACTCCTAATCTGCATACACAGTATATCTAAACCGCTACCATCAAACCACTGGAGAATCCCAAAAAGATTTTTTTTTTTAGAAAAGTACAAAAACAGTATAAACATTAGAAAACAGTAGAAAACAATATCATTATTTACAATACACATATTTGGGGATGGAGTGCCCTAAAAGTCCCATCTAGTGACCACAGTGCCTGAAGACTAGTCCATTAAAGAGTCTCTCCTGGGCCGGAGCCCAGTGAAGCACAGTTCTAGCAGACCAAAGTCCTGAAGGGGAGAGTCTTTGAGGACAGTTCACACATCTGGAGTCTGCAAGTGTAGGGTGTGTACTGCAATGTCAAAAGAATAGAAAAGTTTGGACTTACCAGCCCCTTGTAGAATGAACAACACACCGACCTGGTCCTCAGCTTAAGACTCTCCCTGGCAGCATTCTTCTGATACAGCTGGGCAGACATCTTCCGGGAATGACAGGAGGGCACATCTGGAAACTGCTGGGATGATGTCATCTCTAGAGAAGGAACCTTGGAACAGGAACAAAAGTAAAACAGCTGGTCTGATGTCATCCGATTGCCAGGCAATGAATCAGGATACAGCTGGGATGGTGTCCTGTCTGGATCTGAAGTCATCTGGTGGGCCAGTCAATGGATTCTGATAAGGTCAGTACACTGTAGAACTGATGAATGTGGGGCACCTGAGTCCTGGATGTCCATACTGGCAGAACAACAAAGGCACTGCAATGGCTGGAGTGGCAGCACTGGCTACCACTGCTCTGCTTTCCATTTGGTAGGCATGGGCACATTTGCAGGGAGGTCTTTGCATTGTGGCTAATAGCACAACGGGTCAGGTGCTTGAATTATTACCCCATCTGGGTGCACATAATTCACACTGTGAAAGGTTTCACATCCCTCTCCATCCACTATTCGAACAGTGTCCATTAACAGTGTCCTGCCTCTTTTCCACTGGCTATATTTTTCATGAAACATTCTGTTCCTGATATGCTTGTTTGCACGAGGATGCACACATTTCATTGCTTCGGCCCAAATCCAGGATTTTCTGCTGTTCTCAATCTCCTCCCAGACTCTCCGAGGAAAGGTAGGAAAGGACACCCCACAGATTTAATTCATCTTCCTACGAACCAGTCTCTCCTCTTTACTAGCTTTGGTCAACATGAGACCTCTGGCCTGGCTTGGGGGTGGCCAGTCCTGGTTCTGCCAGCTATGCATTCTCAACGAGACAAAAAAAATGGATCCCTGGCTTCTTCTTCTTGCATAGCCAGGGCAGTGGCATCACCACTCTCTTCCATGCATTCCTCTAAGGCAAGAGCTCGAGGCTGTGTACCAGTTCCTTTTTCACATGGCCACATAGGTTTTCCATCTTCTTCTTCCTCACTGAGAATCTGTGTCCAAGAGTGAGCAGTTGTCCTCTTGAGACTATCCACTCTTCGCTGGGTGCAGAGGTCGAAAGCTCCCATTCAAAGGCCTCCCTCATCTCTTCTTCTCCTGAGACTTGGGCTAGGCCCCCCCTCCAAGGGTCTACTGCTGCTCTTCCTGAATTGTCTCTCTGCGATCCAGAATCTGAAACATCAGCACATTGTTCTGTCTGCAAATCTGCACCCTCTAACTTTGTGCCACACTCCCCCGAGGGGCCTCCTCCAACAGGCTCCGCCTGGTGCTGTGTGCTGCCAACTGCAGATTCTTGAACTTTTGTCCATGTGAGAGTCAAACGAATCTTGGGCGCTTTAAACAAGCCGTATCTCTCTAAGCACCCCGAACAGTGAGGTACCAGGAAGACATCCCTTCCAGCATTTAAGCATATTAATCACACTTGCACTGGGTATCCAGGAATCACCACATGAGGAGGCAGTTGTCCTCCATAGTAACACCTCTCAATGCCCCTTAACTTGTTTACTTCTGCTGCTACCACAGCCCGGGCATGATCAGTGCAGCGGGCTGGTCCTGAGGACATGACTGCAGAGAAAAACAAACAAATGCTCACTGTTATTGAAAGTCCCACATCACTGAGCACTTTATTTCACTTTCAAAAGGGCTCCTCTGCTGCTGTGTTTACATTACTACCCCACCCTGTAATGGCAGCGGCAGCACTCCTGTGCATCAACATTCTGAAATTGGGTCAAGCCACTGGGCATCCGATTTACACACTCTACCAATAACTTTGCTCAAAACTGCACAAACTAGCACTGTTCTATTTCCTAGCACATTTATATGATTTACCACGGACTTTTCACTTGCTGAAGACATTGATCTAGTTCACAGTCCCTTAAAGCCTCTGTATTTCAAGCACAGGATTGCCTGTAACTCTTGCTGCATAACTTGATACAACTCACAGTCTCTTTCATGGCTTTGAAACTTTACTCTGACGCTGAACCCATAACTATGCTCACAGTCGATGGCTTAACAAGCTTGCTTTTGCTGGTAAAAACTTAACACAGTCTTTGTTTACAAAACGACTACACTGCTGCACACAGATTCAGCTGGCTTTTGGCAAAAATCAGTGGTCTGAGCAATCATTTCTGTTGGTACTCACTGTTATCAGTAGCTGTTCGCTGCGATGGAAAATGGCCTGCAGCCAGTCTTGGAGGCCTCAGGACAGAAGCGGGTTGGCAGTCCTGCCTATCATCCCTCCGAACATCACACTCACAATTCAGTCGATCGAGATGCGGGTTGAGCCTGAATTTAGATGGAAAAGTCAATTTTTTAAACTTTTACAGCGCTTTCAGTCACCACGACACTCCTCCAGTAAGCCAGTACATGCACGCCACTCACACTCCCTGTCGAATGCTGGGCAGTCGCTGTAGAGCTGGCTTGGGGGTGGGACTGATTGCAGTCTCACCAATCACACAACTCCATGCAAATGAGCCTCTTTCCCTCGCGAGTGTTCTTCTCCTCATGGCGATCATCGAGCAGGCAAATTTAAACTGCAAAACCACTTTTTTTTTTTTTCGAACTGACTCCACGGCGGGAGCCCATTTCAACCATTTGTCATGGCCATTAACACAGCAAGTCTCTCCATTCACTAGAAAGCATTTCCAACGTCCAGTGCACGATTTTCCTTTTGCTACCCCTAGTCTTCCACACTTTTCTTTGTCACAACAGTTTTTTAAAAGCTGGCAAAACGCTATAGATTTTTGATGCGGGACAAGGGCATACTCTCTCAGGCTTTACTGCTCCTTGGTAAACAGTTGGCATTTTAACAGCAGCATATGGACAACAGCACATAACGACACACTAGTTAACCTTACTTCAGCTTTTTGGGCTACCCACTGCCAGATAAACAAAATGCTAGCCCTTTGCCCAAGCACCTTTCCTCCTAAAATTTCAAATCCAAAGCGGTGCCTCCATTTTGTAACCCCACCCCCATCATTCTCTCCTAACTTCCAACTGCAGCACTACAGTGTGGCTCATGCAGATGCGAGAGTTCTATGGTGATGTCATTCCTCAGTTTCAGCTGAGACTGAGAACAGAGTAAGACAGTGTGTAATCCATTTAACTGGAGTTTCACAAGCTACCTTCCCTGCCTAACACTAGGTCTTACTGTGATTCTAGTAACCTCGGGTAACAGGGGGGTTACACAATGTTTTGTTTAGAGAGATATACTGAGACATAAAATTGAGAGAAAGAGAGACTCAGATGTAGGATTTTTTGTTTGTACTGCCTTCATCAATGGCTATCCTGTACAATTTTTTTTTTTACTTTATTGACAATAATAAAATGCTGCTTGTGAATTTTCTAACTTCTCCTGGTCTGCCTATGCTTCCTGACCTATGATTCTATGACATCCACCCATATCCCTTGTCTTGGTATACCCATGTAGCCTCTGTCTACCTAATACTGGTTCATAAGCTCATATTCCCACACACTTGAGTCAATAGTGCAAGATGTGTGGGTGGTTAAAGTTTAGTCCTCATATGGCCTGGTAAGATGTGTGTAGTTGTGTGCCAGTGAGCCTATGTGCATAAAACCAGAAGGGGCTAGCATTGGATCCCTGTGAGTACATAAGAGGCAGCTGAAAAAACTGCCAATTTTGAGTTCTGGAGACTTTGTCAAATGTTTAGATGCTCAATATAATGTCACATCAGACTACTTGCCATGACCACACCCAAAGAGACAAGTGAGTGAGCAACCCATAGGAACCACAGTGTGCTGCCATCAGACTCCATGATGGGAGTGTCCATGGAAGTGATGTCACCCCCACTGTGTCTGTGGGGCAACCTGCCTGCCTGCTGCCTACTGCTACTCCTGTGTCCACAGGGGTTACAGCTTCAGAAACTGACAACTATCATGTAAGTGATGGGAGAGCCTTGTTTCCACTATGTTCATGGAGCCTGGAGAAAGTGTAGCACTTATGTCATGTCTGTGGGAGGGACAGTGTCTGCCCCCATGTTCATGGATTTGTATTGTTGTCTAGGATCTGAAGACATGAAGGAAGACCATGAGTGGTGAGAGGACTCCACCTGGGAGACAGATGAGTGGGAGGAAAGCCAATGAGAGAAGACAGGGGGCAGAGTCTCCTAGAACAATTCTAGGACTTCAGAAGGGAAACAGACATGAAAGCCAGGAAAGTGCCTCAGAAACAGTGTGACGCTCCATCTTTTCAGGTAAGTGCCCTCCTCCTATCTTACAAAAACATTGCCTCACCCTGAGAGACAAGGGGGTGCCTTTGTTTCAGGAACAGGTGAGTGTTACCTACCACCATCCCTTCCACCAACAGCTTTTACATTGACAGACAAGGTACATCTACTTGAGGGACAGTTGCTTGTCTCCCCCCCCACCATGGCTTCATCCTATGAGACAGTGGGTACATTTGTTTCAGGGACAGGTGCATTTACCCCCCACACACACACACATGCACGCACACACACACACACACACACACCACACAGCACACCCTGAGAGATGGTGGGATGTTTCATTTCAAGAACTGGTGACTTTTACCCACCATCATCCCTCCAAAGCTTTACCTTAAGGGACAGTAGGTGCATTTGTTTGGGGACAGCTGTTTTTCACTACTTCCCCCTGCTTCACCTTGAGAGAAAGGGTGCAGTCATTTCAGGGGGTTCCACTATGCTGCAGCATCAAGAAATTTGTCGACTGAAGACACGGCGACAGCACAACACCACCAATTGGTGTTGTGCCATCTCTCGGGGACCAAGTGTATTCTGTGGGGGGCTTTGCCCCCCAATACCTCATGTGGGGGGCTCTGCCCTGTACCCCCCATGCTTTAGATTTCTAACTCCATTCAGAGTTAGTTCTGGGATGGGGCAAACACCTCACACGGCAACAGTGTTGGGGTGTGGAGACCATCACAGCAAACTGCCGAAAATGTCGCTGTGATGGTCTTTGCGGTATTCCCGATGCTATGCGGTTGGTATACCACTTCAGGGACAGTTCACCCTTCCCCTGCTTCACCCTGTGAGACAGTGAGTGCATTTGTTTCACGGACAGATGTGCATCACCCCCTCCCACAAGCTTTATCTTCAGAGACAGTGGATTTATTTGTTTTAGGTATAGGTGCATGTTACCCCCCCCCCCAACTTTACCATGAGAGACAGTAGAAGTAGACTTCACTTCTTCAGTGCCCAATTCCAGGAGCTCTGAACACTGTACAATCATTATCAAACAACAGCATCATGAATAACATACCTTGTATAGCATCCATGGCTCAAATAAATAGAATTTATAAATAATAAATACAAAAGCAGAGCATGCAATTAAAATGCTGGTGATGTAAGTGAGGTAGATTAAAGTCTTGGCCTTCCAAAAAAGGAAGGACTTCAGACCCCTCTTAAAGAACTAGTGCATTGTCTAGAACTAATATTGTTTTTTAAAAGCAGTCAACCATTACCTTTTATATGTGAAGTATTTTTTTTTCTTTTCCCTTTGCTTAACTAGAAGATTGTATACCTGATATTAGTTAAGTGTGATGTGTGGGGCAGCACTCTGCCTGGCAGCTGACATATCTAGCTCTATTTCCCCCACATCATCAGCATTGTGATCTCACTGACTGTGACATCACTGCTGCTTAGGAACAGCCAGTCAGTAGCTGCCAGGTCAGTCACTTATGATGTCACTGTCAGTGAGATCACAGTGCTGATGATGTAGTGGGGGGCAGCAGAGATAGGTATGTCAACTGCCAGTCTGAGAGCTGTTCCACACATGCAGCACAATATTATCACTTACAAAACTGTATAATGAGCAAAAGGAAAAAGAGAAATACTTCAGAGATGAAATGTTGCAACTGTCTACTTCTTAAAATTTGTATCATTTTTCCTGTCTGCCTGTTTTGGTTCCACTAGCTCTTTAAAGGTCTGCCTCCAAGCCCTGAGAAGCCTATTCCAAAGGGCAGGGCTGGCAGATGAAAAAGATGATCTCTGGAGGATTTTGGCCTCACCCTAGGAACAGCAAAGACACACACTTCGGAGGAGTGGAAGGGGTGAGAGGTCTGATAGGGATTCAGTATGTCACCCAGGTAGCCAGGACCCAGTCCATATGGAGCTTTGTAGGTCAGCAAGCTGATCTTGAGGGTGAAATGCCACTTTACCAGCAGTCAGGGCAGTTCACGCATGACCTGGGTTATATGACATGACCTAGAAAGGCCAGTCAGCAACTAGGCTGCTGCATTCTGTACCAGCTGCAGATATCGTAGGACACCTGCATTCATTACAAGGCATAAAGCTTTTGCAGTAATTGAGTCTAGAGGTGATGAATTCATGCACCAGTGAGGGCAGATCTTCAATGGGAATCAAGGTGTTAATCCAGGTGATGTTCCTGAGATAATAAAAGCCATTCTGGGCTACAGTCGACACCTAAGCATTAAGTGTCAACTTCTCATCCAGAATGACCCCCAGATTATTGACATTAGCAGAAGCCGCCACTCCAGAGGAACTTAGGTGTAAGCCAGTCATCTCATCATTGACCCCCTACACCCCACCTCTGATCAAGCATGATCATCAGCACATCTGTTTTATTCAGACTGAGCCTCAACTAGCTAGAAGACACCCAGTCCTGTATCTCAGTCAGGTATGAATGTAGTACCTTGACAGCACCAGGCATCCCTGATGCAAACACAGAGACAGCTGGGCATCATCTACATAGCAATGGAAACCTAGACCATGTCATCTAATGATCCCTCCTAGGGGCAGCATATACACTTCAAACAACACAGAAGAGAGGATTGACCCCTGGGATTCTCCAAAGAGCAGGGGCCTTAGGAGTTAGAAGCAGCTCCCCTTCACCATCTTCTGCATCCTGTCTTTGATGAAGGATACAAACCAGCTCATGATAGTGCCGGCAAGTCCACAATACTCCTTGAGTCAGTCCCCAAAAACAACCAATGGTCTATGGTATTGAATGGCAATGAGAGATCAAGGAGAATGAGAACTGACTTCTCTCTTTAGTCTCTAGCCTTGAGAAGTCACTACGCACCCTGACCAATGCTGTCTTGGTACTGTGCCTCAACCTAAAGCTGGACTGGAAGGGTTCATAAATGTCAAACACCATGAGTTGTTCCTCAAGCTGCAGAGCCACTGTCTTCTCAATGAACTTACCCAAACAGGGAAGGTTAGAGACAGGTCTATGATTGCTAAGCCATCCAGGTCTAAAGATAGCATTTTCAGAAGAGAGCTCATCAGAGCCACTTTTAACACTCTAGGAAGGACCCCCTACAAAAGCAAACACCTGATCAGCTTCACTAAGCCAAGGCCAAAAAATCCTATATGCCTAGTTAACAGGTGAGTCAGGCCTGGCTCCAGGTCACAAAAGGTGGGCTGCAGTTTCAAGACCACCCCACAAACCTTGTCCATCAAAACTGGTCTAAACCCACTCCAGACAGGTCGAGAACATCCACCTCTCACCAGCTCTGCACTGCTGTGTCAAAGTGACCCAACTGGAGATCGACTGGACTGAGTCAAGTACACCCTGTCAGTGAAAAACTGAGCAAACGCTTCACACAGAGCAGATGAATTTGCTCTTACCAGTTGCAGATGGACTGGATACAAAAGTCTATTCACAACCCAGACAAGCTGAGCTGGTCATTTTTTCCCTGCAACAATCTCCCTGGACAGAAATACTGCCTTCTTATGGGAAATTGCCCTTTGACACTCACAACAGTGAGCCCTTAAAGTCAGTCTGTCCTCATCAGACCTAGATGTTCTCCAACAAAGTTCTTACCTCTAACCCCTTGACTTTAGCTCTCTAAGCTCTCTGTCAAACCACTGGGAATTTAAACACTGAATCAGGGATCATATATGGAGCAATGCAGCAGCCTTATTATTACAGCATAGGAAGGTAGCCAATAAGCTGTAACTTCTGCTTTCATTTTTTCCTATCTTGTATCCTGCATCTCACATGTTTTTTTATTATATAAATGTATATATAACTTTACGTGTACCCTTTCCCCGCCCCAGGTTATACCTGGAAACGAGCCTTGGCTCAATGTGCTTTTCATGGTTACCAATGTTAAAATAAATAAATAAATAAATTATGGATGCACCAAGTTTTGTCAGCAGTGAAAATGCCAACCTCCTCCACAGCAATGGCACAGTACCGACTCAGGTATTGTGCCGCCTGTTCTGTGGGTGTTTTCTGTGGGGGACTGTGCCCCCACCCCCCCATGCAGGGGGGCTCTGTCCCCCACACCTCCCCAGACTTTAAGATTCCAACTCCAGGTCGGAGTTGGTCCAGGGAGGGGGCGGAACACTGGGGGAAGGTGAAACAGGGAAAAAGGACCATTACCGCGAATGTCACCGTAATGGTCTTTTTTCCTGTTTCGCCGTCGATCTGTCACCGTAAAGCGGTGCACTGATAAATTATAGAATGTCACAACCTTCTCCAATCTAATTGCATAAGCAGCCATCACACTCAAATGATCCACTACCTCTTGGAGTCCTTCTGGAGACAACCTCTTCAAAGGGCAATGGTGAATCATCTCCATAGGGGGTGGACTCGGGGGGAGGGGGCAAAAGAGAACCTCACCATGCATTGATCTGACAAACATATCAGATTAGTCCTGAGATTATTAACTCAAGTCCATGCAAGAATACTAAATCGAAGGCATGACAGTATTGATGAATCACAGAGATAACCACCTGTGAAAGGCCCAGTGACTCCATTAACTGGAGGAAATCTTGACCAAATTGCGAGAGTTCTTCATCAATCCAGGTGTTAAAATCTCCAAGGATTAACCATCTGTCTGACTCCAACACCATCTCAGTGATGAAGTCTGTGATTTCTTGAAGGAAAGCCCTCTCATGTTGTGGAGGCTGGTAAATGAGAGGGATTCTTTGACCTGTGCCTGGACCCCCATGCACTGTCATGCATTTAAATGATGACGTAACACCAAGTAGGTGCATTGTGAAATTCAATTTGGATGTAAGACAGCAGGCCACTCCTCTACCATAGTCCCTCTCTGGAGAGTGCACCACAGAGAATCCGGCTGAGACAGCCACCTCCAAAACAGGGCTGGCATCATCACTCAGCTAGGTCTTTGTTATACAAACCACATTGACTAAAAACCAGACATTAAATCTGCCATAATGTCTGTCTTGTTCCTTGTCAATCTGGCATTGAGTGCACTGCCTATAGGGGACAAGCAGAGGCTTCTGGACTATTGGCTACCTGCCTATGCAGTATGGCAGGACTCTCTGGGTATGGAAACCAAGCACATCTGGCCTCTCTTGGGCCAATTTTGCCCTAGGATGCCTCCTGGTAATTTCCAGACCTGTAGTGCCCTCTGTTGCAACACCACATACTCCATTGCCTACCATTCTGCTTCATAACAATATTCACCTTACTGCAGTGCCTATATACCACCACTGGCAAGGGAGGGGCATCAAAGGGGCAGTGGTCTAGCAGCTGGGATGAAGAGTAACTAAGCTGATGGGCCCACCATCCTTGGCACTTAGTACCACCCAAACAATACCTTCTGTGCTCCCCTACTCACAACTTCCTCAAACCCACTCTAACCACCCACTAACCACATACTACATTTTCTCACACACAGTAATACAAATTAAAACTAAATCTTACACGTACACACTTCCAATCACACTACTACACTCCCCATCCAAACCTAGCCCCTCCGACCCATATCAATTAAAAACAATAACATTAAACAATCCTATTAGCAGAATCCACATCTATGGTGCAAATATTAGTCAAGACAATATCCACTGCGGATAGTGAGGCTTCTTAATGTCCAAAAATGGTTACTGTAAACACTGCAATAATAGTCTCTGTTCTCACCACAGAAACCTGAAACACCCAAGGATTGTTCCAGGGCAGCTATCCCAGCACCTCTAAGCCCAAACAGTTCCTATAACAGCAGTTAGATAAAAAAGGTTTGAACCCAATGGTTTTCTCACCACTCCCAAGTTTCACAGCAAAGATACTTGTCCAAGAGTTCAACCCATCAGAAACTTACTTACTGAGATCAGTTCAGGGAAACCAGGAATCAAACATTGAATAGATCCAAGTCTTGAATCCAGAGGCACCTGACAAGCAAAACGGCAGCTGCAGCATGTCGCTGAGACCTGTGTCAGGAAGCATAGGTAGACCAGGATACATTGTAAAATCCACAAGTAGTATTTTATTATTGTTAGTAACAAAACAATAAAAACAAAAAGAAATGTACAGACTGGTTTTCAGCATAGGCAGTGGAAAAACAAAGTCCAATTTCTGAGTTCAGAACTGAAGTCTACAATCAACCGGCTCTTTCTAGACTCTGGTCTCCAGATCACAAACACATGACCATGTCAGATTCTAGCTTCCACCATAGCATTGTGACCCAGAACTTCAGAACCTTGTTAGAGTCTAGCTTCCACAGCACTGTGACCAAGATAGAAGCTGGCCTCTTTAGCCGACAGATTCCTCCAGCCTGAGGTCAAAAGGTCACACTCATACTTTGCTAATAAACTCAAAGAGCTGTTTTTGTAATCATTTTAACTGTAATAACTACATCTAGTTTACAAATCAGGCAACCCAGTTTCATACTTATTTCTTATAACTATATATAAGCAAGGTAGACACAGCAAAAAGGGAAAAGGAAAGAACAGCAATTAAAGGCAAGAGTTGACTGGGCAGTCCCATACAAAAGACAGAGACTGCAGGCAGAATCCTTGCTTCAAACTCTCTCTACACATAACAAATGGGACAGGGTCCAACCAACCCTGTCATACGGTACAGTTCTCCAGTCTCAGCTACTGGCTAGTAGTCCTCATGAGCTTCCCTGTTCCAGAGCAGTTTCATGACAGAGGGGGCCATGGTTTTAACGTAATGAAAGAGCATCCACTTGCAGTGACTCGTGAACCTCTTGACTCAGATCTGTTCCTCTCAGGTCCATCCACTTCCAGCATTCCAACACTCTCAAGTCTGTGTTCTCTACAAAGAATACCCAGAGATTACTCCACCTCACCGACCCAGCATAAGACACCCAGATGAGCTCCAGACCCAGGTCAGTGCTCAATGGTGCATTTATTTAGAGGCAGGTGCATGTCACCCCCACTAGTTTCACCCAGAAAGACAGTGGGTGCATTTTTTGGGTGGACAGGTGCATGTCACCCTCCCCCAGCTTCACCTTGAGAGAAAGTGAGTGCATTTGTCCTCACATCACTAATTAAAAAGAATCTGGTTTTAATGCAGTATTTCTTTGGATATCTACAACCGAGACAGTACTTAATTGTTCTAAAAGTGCAAAATACCAAAACTAGGCAGCCATCATGGAGAAACATATTCATATTTCCCTAAAACTGATGTGAACAGTTCAGGAGGTATCAGCAGTATATCAGGTGTTCCTGAAACAGACCCCAGACCAGATTGCTATACTGTGGGAAGCCTGGGTAAGGCTCAAGGTATATGATGATAGAACTCTATGTAGGAAGAGGCCTTAAAAATATGTCACAAAACCACTCTTTTTCCAGCCTGGAGGGAATACAAATGAAATATTTTACTGAGATTCTTTATCATTTTAGAAGTGACAAAGAAATAAGTGTCCTTGCTGGAATTTGAACCCAGGTCTGCTCAAAATATAATTTTGTAACTCTTACCAGTTGAACTAGAAGGACAACTACAAACCTAAGGATTCTACAGACACTCATCCTTTTTGTCCTGGTTCCTTCACTGGTTGGAGTAGCAGAACGGTATTCTTATCAGACCTGTGTTCAAATCCCAGCTAGGTCACTTATTTCTCTCTTTTTAAAATTGTATTGCACATTTTTGCACACCATACCCTTCTAAATAAAATGTATTTCAAACATGTGTAGCTGTTACTGGTGGCACTTTGAGAAAGAAGAGTGCCATCAGATGTCCCAGGTTTCCAGTTGCCTTGGTAGCTCAACTGGTTAGAGTGGTGTAATGGGCATTGATGAAGGACTCCAGATCCATACAAGTAGCATAGCAGTATGTCAAAGAATAAGTGTACATTGCAACATACTACTGCTATGCTACTTGAGTGACTGAGTGCTACCTGACTGAGCACTACCGCTGTCAGCTTGTGCATGACTCAGTGGTAAGAGATCACGGCAAAAGTGGAAATCTATGGACCCACTTACACTAGATATGGACTAGTGTAAAACTAGCATAGAATAGCAGAGCCACACTACACTAGTTACACTACTTGGTGTTAATTGGTATGGCTTTGTAGTTTTTTAACAGTTTATTTGACTTGGGGAACTCCTCCCCACACACCCCTTATGTTTTTTTAATTGAATACGTGTGCAAGGGGGCAAAATCCCTCAACTCAAATAAATGGATTAAAACAAAAAATCTACAGAGCCATATGAACTAACCTCTAGTAAGACAACTAGTGTAAGTAGGTCTGTAGATACCCATTAATGCTGAAATCAGCAGAGCAGAGCAGTTAGAGTGGGATTGAGAGTGTGCTTAGCAGTGGACGGTGGATTGACCTGGTGATGTGGCATAGAGTACAATATAATTATCAAAAGAGCCTAAGAGGATGCAGAGTCTTCCACCAAAGCCATGTACATTTCAAAGCAAACCTGTGTTCAAATTCCAGCTACATGACTTATTAATTTCTTACTCCTAAATTGTATTTCAAATGAATGCGCACTGCATCCTTCCAAATAAAATGAAGTTCTTCTTCTTTCCTAGTAGCCCTTTTAAAGCATTTTAATACCAGTAAATATGACTTGTGTTGGATGAGGTGCGGAGAAGGGTAGACGTGAGGATGGAAACATGGGGGCATGTATGGTGGACAAAAACCCATACAGACAACAGGCTTTGCAGTAGGATACGGTATTACGAGAAGACTGGATGGTCAAATTATATTTTTTTGCCATTGTTGTCTAGGTTTCTGAGATGAGAGAGTGTTTTATATATTTTCTGTCTTTGATCTCACTCATCCTTCCCCTCTGATTCCATTTTCTGCACTCGCACTCCTGAGTTCCTCTGCCTCTCCTCACATTACCCTTTCAGTTTGGTTTGTTCTCTTATATCACGTTGTTTTGTTCACAGCTCCTATCCCCATGTCTCCATCTTTTCATGACCACTTGTTTCTCCTATTGTTTCTGACTGCCACTGTCACCTGGCCAATCCATCACCTTTAGAAACAATTTATTTGTTTATTTTATTTAGTTTTTGTTGACCGGGTAAGTGCACTAGACAAATCCTGCCTATTTTCAGGCATGACCCGGGGGAGGGGGATACAGATGAATGCCAACTGACCTTGAACCAGATTAAGCTGTTGGTGGTATTGTTAGTAAGTATGTATGCTCAGAGTGGATCACTCCTGCAAAATACAAGCAACAGCGAGAGGCATGTGCTCCAAACAATTGTGTGCATACTCAGAAATTGGACAGAGGAGTTACTCACAAGCTAGATACTGTAGTAAATTCAAATGTTATTTATAAACAGAGGCTCATACAATCAGTGTGCTCATGTTTTGTGACCAATCAGGTCACTTCATCAGGGATTTAATGTTTGTCTGAAAAAATTAGTATGGACATTTAAAAACAATGTTTATTCCAATTAACAAAACATTGACCTTACAGCAGGTGTTAAAAAACACCTTTTGTTTTCTGTTAGGGATTTTGTGTTATGCACTTGTAATAAGACTTTTATTAAACACTTAGTAAATTCACCAGTAGTGAAATTACTGTATTACTTTAAAATCTTATATATATTTTTAGAAGATAAATGTCTAACTTGAGATAATTAGGAGCCCTAAATGCAGCCCATTCTAAGCATGTAATACATAAAAATGTGACCTGCATATTCTATAAGTTCAGGTGACTTGGAGGGAGTGGTCTCTTTGAGTCCTGGTTTGACAGGGTTTTTTTTTTTGTTGTAGTTGTGTATATTCTGCTGGAGTGGTGTCCACTGGAGCTGGAGCTGTTCCAGCAGGACAGCTGACAATTTTTCATTCCTGTGGAGTACGAGGCTATACAGTAAAACATGCTGTTTATAGGGGTCAGAGAGATTTCAGATTATGTTCAGTTATAAAATGGGTCTAAAAATCAAAGAACTTTGATTAAAACCAATCAGGTGACCGTTCATTATCAGAGCATAATGCATAGTCATCTCGGTCCTAAACCACATCCCACAATGAGCAAATCAGTCCTCCTACAATCAAAACTATCTTCCTGCAGCCCCCTGCAACCAGAATTGATCTTCCATCACAAACATGGCTACTACATTTACACTGTAAAAAACCTTCAACTGAATGAAAAATAAAACAAATTAATTAAATGTTGTTTCCCTGATCATCACTCATTACTTACACACATAAACAAATTAAAAACATTAAGTATTGTTCATAGTTTTCATTACAACTGTTTCTTTGCTGACAATGAAAAATCCTCCTTCTGTCTTTAACTGCTCATCAGGGAAATCCTTCTGCTTTCCCTGACAGTGAGATAATTGAATCTGTGGCTCTAAAAGAAGCCTTTGTTGTGAGTGTGTACAGTATGTTTAGGAGAGGAACATTCTGTCAGTGAAACTCCAGGGGTGTGCCATTATGGTAAAATAATCACACTTCTTAGGTGCATTTAACACCACTCGGCTGTGCCTCATGCCTAACAACACACCTGAGGTGTGCGATTATTTCACCATAATGCACACTCTGTCATGTCTTACTGCTTTCTTAATACAGCTATGAACAGTGTAGTAGCATATAACTTGCCTTATGCTGGTGCTTTTTATATTCACAACCAATTATTGTTCCATGATTGTAGACCTGAGACCATACTGTACAAAACAATATGTTGATGTTGTGTTATTGAGTACAGACTGGTATTCATTACAGAGTTTTTAGGGTGCCATTAAATATCAGAATATCCTGAATATACTGTAGCTTTCCCTAACTGCCATAAATAGCTACATGTATGATTGAAAAAACAATCAGCACTCGAAAAAGTGACAATAGTTATGAGAAAATGTCACTGTGATGAATACAATGATTATGGTATCACATATCCACTCACAACAAGCCCATAATCTCCACTGCAGTGATTTGAATGTAGACATTTACTGCTTGAGTCAGTCTGCTATCATCTGGAGAGCTGTTGCCTCCCCACCATTGGATCAACATCCATTCCAGTAAAGTGCAGGCACTATCAATCCCCTAAATTAGCTACTGCTGCCAACTGATCCACCTTATTATGAGAAGGCAGAGGAGGCAGAGTGGGAGCAACTGTAGCAGTGATGAGACTTCCTCTCCCTCTCATATTGTACCCATACCTTGCAGAGAAGAACTGCGGGACTGTAGGGACAGTATACATCGAGTGTCCTCCTGCATCACTGACTGGCAATGATCATCTCTTAAAGGTGTGCAAGCTAGGTGATTTGATACCTTAATGGGGACTCCAGCAGGCACACAGGCTGCCAGGGGCTGCATCTCTCTCTCTCTCTCTCCTCATCCTAGGAAGAGATTTTCTCATTTGATGGGACACGATTCTGCCTCTGCAAGAGCTCCAACTCTTGAATAACCAGCAGTAAGGAAGATACTATTAGGTTGCTACAGGATAGGCACCATTTGCATTGAAGAGCTGAAGACTGAACACTCCACAGTTACTATGAATTTCCAGGGGGAGAACTTTAGGCTGCATTATGTGACTGACTTGTTTAAATTACCATGGTTACAGTTTTGTAATGTTTGTTTCCAAACAAATATTGAATGACCAGTGCTTTTAAGTCAGTGGTAGCATTTGCAGGGTCCTATCAGACTTCTAGAAGATGTTTTTTCAGACATCTAGAATACGTTTTCCTTCCATCAAAGCAATGGCCAATAGTGTTGGTTTGCCCTGGAAAGTGAATAGAATCTGAGGACGAGTTGGGCTGTCTACACTAAAGCATGTCAGAAGGCACTCTACTTTGGGACTCAGAGCTGTATAAAACAAATGCACTGCATTTCTGCTTGCTTGTGCATAGCCTATTTATATTTGTTGTGCTTCAGTTAATAATATGCATAAAAAGAGACATCCAGGGCACTCTTATACCTTGTGAAGTGGTGTCACTGTAACATGAAATCATAGAACATAGAATTTAGTGGCAGATAAGGATCGTTTGGCCCACCTAGTCTGCCTATTCCCCTACCTAATGCATAGGCTGCAGATCCTAGTTAACCAACAACTTACTTCCTCCTACCTCTCACTAGAATTGCCTTATGTCTGTCCCATGCATTCTTGAATTCCCCCACTGTTTTTGACTGCACTACCTCCTCAGGAAGGCTGTTCTATGTATCCACAACCCTCTCCATGAAAAAATACTTCCTCACATTACCTTTGAGCCGTCCCCCCCATCTTCAAATTGTGCCCCCTTGTTCTTGCACATCGCTTTTTCAGAAAGATGCTACCATATTGGACTCTGTTGATTCCCTTGATGTACTTGAAAGTTTCTATCATGTCCCCCACCCCGAATGTATACATATTAAGCTTCTTTATTCTGTCTTCATATTTCTTCTGGTGCAGACCCTGCACCATTTTAGTTGCCCTCCTCTGGACAGCCTCCATCCTGTCTATGTCCTTGTGGAGATGGGGTCTCCAGAACTTGACGCAGAACTCCAGATGGGGTCTCACCAGCTGTCTGTACAGAGGGATAACAACTTCCTGTTTTCTACTGGTGTTGCCTCTCCCTATGCATCCCAGTATCCCATCAGCCCTCCTAACTGCCTTCTCACATTACTTGTCCACCTTAAGGTCATCTGATATGACTACCCCAAGGTCCCATCCCATTTCTGTTGTTATCATCACACCCCCCCCCCATTGTGTATTCTTCCCCTGGATTTTTGTTTCCCAGGTGCATTACTTTGCACTTCTTTGCATTGAATCTAAGCTGCCATATATTTGCCCATTCCTCCAACCTTGCCAAGTCCCTTTGCATCCTCTCCATCCCAATTTCTGTATCAACCCTGTTGCAGATCTTTGTGTTGTCTGCAATGAGACATACTTTTCCTTCAAGTCCCTCTGCAGTGTCACTTATAAAGACATTAAAGAGGACTGGTTCCAGTACTGAACCCTGTGATACCCTGCTAGTAACCCCCCTTTCTTCAGAGTAAACTCTGTTTACTGTTACCCTCTGTATCCTGTTGTCCAGCCAATTTTTAACCCAGGCTACCACCTTGGGACCCACTCCAAGGCTGGCTAAGTTGTATATTAATCTTTTGTGTGGGACTGTGTCAAATGCCTTGCTAAAGTCTAGGTACGCCATGTCCACTGCCACTCCCTGGGCCACCACATTGGTCATCCAGTAAAACAAATCTATTAGATTCATCTGACATGACCTTCCTGCTGTGAATCCATGTGCCTTGGGTACTGTGCCCATTGGCCTCTAGGAATTCAGCAATTATTTCCTTTAGAAGTTTTTCCATCATTTTCTCTACCACTGAGGTCAAACTAATAGGTCTGTAGTTTCCCGCCTCTGTCTTGCTCCCACTTTTGTGAAGGGGAATCATGTCTGCCCTCCTCCAGTCCTCCGGTACTACACCATCCTCCCATGATTAGTTAAAAAGGGTAGTCAGTGGTGTCACTAATTCTACCCTTAGTTCTTTTAGAATTCTGGGTGAATCCGTCAGGCCCCATTGCTTTGTCCACCTTCAGTTTTAAGAGTTCTTTCAGGACACTTTCTTCTGTGAATGGACTGGTATCGACCTCCCTATCCAGAGTGCTTCTATTTTTGATTTGGTACCTCCCCTCCTCTTCTTTTTGTGAATATTGAGCAGAAGTATTCATTCAATATCCCTGCTTTTCTACTGTCATCCTCTGCCCACCCTCCCTCCCTTCCCTTTAGTAAGCCTCACTATCCCTTCTTTCATCTTTCTTTGCTCCCTAATGTACCTATAAAAGGTTTTATCCCCCTTCTTAACTGAGTTGGCTATCTTTTTATCCGTTTGGGCTTTTGCTATTCTGACTGCCTTCCCCACTTCCTTCTGCTTTAACTGGTACAATTCTCTGTCCTGCTCCTTCTGTGTTTCCTTGTACTTCCTGAATGCTACATTTTTCTTCTTAACCTTCCCCGCCACCTTTTTTGAGAACCATAGTGGTTTTTTCCTTCATTTTGCTTTGTTGATTTGCTTCACACAAAGGCTTGTTGCCTCTGTGATGGCTGTTTTGATTTTTCCCCATTGTTCCTCCACCCCTCCTTCTTGACAGTTTGCTAGCACTTTTCTGAGGCACTATCCCATTTTCCAAAGTCAGACCTCCTAAAGTCCAACACTCTTGCTTTTGTATGGCTCAACTGTATGGCTGTGTTTATCGTGAACCACAATGTTTTGTGGTCACTTGTTCCCAGATGGCTACACACTTCTAAATCTGAGATCCTTTCTCCATCCCCATTTGACAGTACCAGGTCTAAGATTGCTCTGTCCCTAGTGGGTTCCACCACCAGCTATCTGAGGCATGCCCCCTGCAGGGCATCAAGAATAAACCTCCTTTTCAATGTGGCTGCAGCCAGGGTGGTCCAGTTAACATCTGGCATATTCAGGACCCCCATCAACAAAATCTCCTCTTTTTTTGCCATTCTGAGGATGCCTTCTATCATTTCCTTGTCCATTGCCTCCCTCTGAGATGGGGGTCTGTATACCACCCCTGTGCGAATTGTGGTGTCATAACCTGTCTCTAAGATAACCCACAGTGCCTCCTCTACTCCCTGTTTATCCTTTAGTTCCATTGCTTTGATCCCTTCCCTTACATAGATAGCTACTACTCCTCCTCTTTTACCCTCCCTGTCCCTCCTGTGCATTGTGTACCCTGGTATGTTGACATCCCAATCATGGTTCTCAGTGTACCATGTTTCTGTGACTGCCACGATATCGAGATGTCCCTCTTTCATAAAGGCAACTAGTTCAGGGAACTTGTAACACAGACTATGGGAATTGGTACTCATCACCCTCCATTTGTTGATGGCCTTACCCCTTTTAGCCCCATTCCAGTCCTTACTGCCCTTTTCTGCATTTACCCCTGTCCTGCTCCCCCATTAACATCTCTACCTTGGTGTTTACCTCTCTTTAACTACTGTGTTTTGTGGGAGGAGGCTGGGTTTTCCCTGCTCCTTTTCAGTGCCTCCCCCTTGGCTAGTTTAAATGCTTGCCAATTATGCATTTAAACCTATCACCTAGGATTCTGGTTTCCCTCCTGGACAGATGCAGACCATCATGCCAGTATAGGCCTGTATCCCTCCAGGTGGACCCCCAGTTCCCAATGAAACCAAAACCCTGAGCTCTGCACCAGTATTTCAACAATTCATTGAATCACATGGTGTGGAATACTCTAGTATCACCCTTGCCATAGACATGCAGCACCTCTGAGAAGGTTACTGTATGTGCTACTTGTCTAAGGCCTCTCCCCAACTCTTCAAACTCCTCTTGTACTGCTGTGATCCTATTCATAGCCAGGTCATTTGTCCCTGGGTGGACAATGATATCCAGCTCCTTCCCTTGTTCAGCTGCTCCTGCGATCCTGAGGATTCGCTCCCTGTCCCTCCATGCCATGGCACAAGGCAGGCACTTTAACTCCCTCTCCCCTTCATTCCCCAGATCTACCCGCCCTAATAATTGAGTCCCCCACCAGGAGTTGTTTCCTTCCCCTGTGGGATACCATGCCACCCTCTTGTGGGACTCCTTTGTGGAGGTTCCCAGCATCCTCTTTGAATTCCACTGCTAGTGCCTCCATAGAGGAACCACTCTCCACCAGAAGATCGTATGAATTGTGGAGAGGTACAACTGGAGGAATGTGCATCTTTTCCACCACCATCTCCCTGCCTGAGCCCACCTTGGTCCAACTGCTCTTCTTTCTGGGCAAACTCTGAGGTAGTGGCAGTGGCCCTGGTGGTCCCTGGATAGGTGAGGAGGTTTCATGAATTCTAGCCAAGTCAGCCCAGAGATGAGCAACCTCCTCACTCAGACCAGAGAGGTGCCTACAAATAGGCAGCATCGCAGCCTCCAGAAAGTCTCCCAAATGACTTCTACCCCACAGCCAGTGCATTGCACTACTCCCCTCATGTCTGTCTTCTTTCTTGATTCTCTTGCATTAAGCCTTTTTTTTTTTTGGTTTTATATAGTTATTGAGTGTGCTATTACCTTCAACTCAGTGTGATGTGCTGGTAAGGAAATGTGCTGTGTGCATCATTCCCCTTGAGGAAATGATGTCACAACCCCTGCTATAAAGAAAGCGACACCTGGGAGGGGTGGGATGTGGGAAAGGGTGGGTTTGGGCCCAAGCTGTGCCCTCAGGAAAAATTGGCTACAAGCTCTGACTCACCTCTAGGATGAGTGTTAACCTTCCTTTCAGCAAGACAACCTGCACAACAATCAAGGGAACACAGTCTCCTGCACCTAAGGCTGTCTGTGTTTCAATCCACACTGCAGCTTATTCTATAACGACTCCTTAACCACCAGTAAATTATTTAAAAATAGTTTAACTATCACAAAATCCTACCCACCAGTAAATTATTTAAAAATAGTTTATCTGTCACAAAATCCTAGTAGTCAATCCAGCTACCCCCCAAGTGACAACCACAATGCAGTATTTAAACCCTTCTGAAGTTACTTCCAAGATAAGCAGAGTTTGCAAGCCCCTTTTTCAACTTCTCAGCCACCTGTAAATTATTTAAACATCCATATTCCAGGGCATGCTTGTAATATCTGGGGGGCATCAAAGATCCCACCAGAGCACTCTCCTATGGGTTTTAGCACATGGCCAGGCATCAGAGAGCCCCAAGAGCATCCTTGCATCCTCTGCAGTGGAGTAATGATAGTGGTGGCATACACTTTATAAGATGTATCAAAATACTCCCCAAAATGCACCACAAAGCATGAAAAATCCTATAGGTTATAGGGGCCTAAGTGGCTCCTAGATGCCTGGCCTTTTTTAATTGCCCTGAGCACCCATTCTATGCCTTGCCAAAGAAGTCTCTGCATACCACTGAAGTTTTATAACAAATAGGCTCACTGCTGGCATCATTACACAGATATTGATCATTTAGACACTAAAGATCATATGGCGGTATCAAGATTACCATAAAAGATGCAGTACAGAAAAAAATAAATTCTGTATCAGCAATTATCTTGGTGATACTACATAGCAAGGAAATGGGTTGACTAGAACACTCATAGGCATAGTGTATATTTAACACATTAGTTGTTGAACAAATGTGTATCTGAAAGCACAAAATAAAAATGCAGTACTATGAAATACATGTTGGGGTTGATTTTTTTTAATAACAGGAACATATAAGGCATATTTAATGAGTGGCTATCAAATATAGTTTTTACCTTCATGAGTGGTCAGTGACCTCTTGAGCCTCACATGTGGAGAAGCCATGAGTGAGGGTGAAAGAGGTCACTGACCATGAATATACATTCTATACACCCCCTCAGCCTAGCCGTATCCTCATGACCAGATCAAGGAATTATACCAGTTAAACTTCTTTGCCATTTATTTTTCTAGTTGTTAACCCAACACCCATGTCAAAATTCACTGGAGCCATCTAATGTTTCATCTATATATAATACAGTAGCACACTGAGCTGTTGTATGCTGCCTCTGTATATAAGTGTTGTTACATTGTGTACATACTTGATATTTATTAGTTGACTGGTTGTGTTATTTGTCTCTATTGACTGTAATAATCTTCTCATGTAGTGTATTCTTTAGACCGGAATTAACCAGATCCATCTTGCAAACAAGCATGCTCATTGATATTTGCCTGAATAAATAAAGATTTTGATTGATTGATTGATTGATTGATTGAATGAATGAAGATAAACAAAGGGTATCTGAGAGCCACCTATTAGATGTCTGGTTTATACAATCTATTTAGGACTTTAAAAAAGATTGTAGAAACCATGGCTGCCATGCGGTTAAGCAGAGTGTAAGGCACAATGCTCAGTTCCGGTACACAGTGTCATACCTCACTAGCAAGATAAACAAGATGACATACCCTGCTAGCATGATAAAACATGTATCTCGTTAACTATGGTTCTGTGCATTTAATAGTGTTTTCATCTTAGTGAAAAAATTCTAATGTATTTTGTATAAATGTATGTTTCACTGAATTTTACATGATTATTCTGATTTTAAAGACAAACAGCAATGCCCTAACAAAGTGAAAAGATTGATCACAAAATGCTGGCATGTTGTCCGTAGGAGCCTCTATTATGTACATAAATAACATTTGAATTCACTATGGTACCTGTCTGGTAAGGGGGTCCTTAATCCTGTTTCTCAGTCTACCCCGCACCTTCCTTGCAGTTTTTTCCACTTTTGCATATTTTTACATTTTTGCTTATTTTGTATTACTCCTACAGTTTTAAGTCTGCTTCCACTCTTTCAGACAGTCCGCACTTTTGCACTCTTGTTGCACTACCAACTTTTTAATTGGTTCCCAAACATCTTAATTATGAGTGTGTGGCTTCTCAGTCACAAGGAACTGGCACCTAATCACTGTCCCACTGATTTAGTGCCAGTCCCTTGCCTACGATCGCCAAGCTATGGTCAGATAATATTCTTTTCTTGGTTCCTCACATGAACTCTTCATTTATTCAGAGAACGTTTGTTTATAGGACTGTTAAGTTGTTCTTTTTTTTAAATTCTTTACCATTGTCTCTTGGCAAGTCTTTATCTGTGAAGAATTTTGAAGTGTTGTTAAAATACTATCTGTTAAACTGTAAGTTGTATAACTGTTTTTGAATGTATATGTTTTTTATGTATATGTAATTTGTTTATTTTCCCTGCTCAGCCACAATAACAAGCTTAAAAAGTCATTTTATGAGCTGTCCAAGTGCTAAACAGCATAGCGATAGCACTACTGCTTGCGGTGCCGATGACTCGAGATCAGGAGTGACCTCAAGAGTTGGAGGGTCAGCTGGGGGGGAAGAGGATTGAGTATCCCAAGAACTGCTCTCCTTCTCTGAGGAGGGGTGGGACCAGTGGCCAGCAATAGCCTGGCCACTAGCGATGGCTGGGGGGTTGGTTGGTACACTGACACTATACGCCTGGGGGGGTGGATTCTTGGCAAACACCTAGCTTGCTTTATACAAGAACATGCACAGCACAGCCATTGGTGTCATTGTACACCATTTCCTCCTCGCTTGGGAAAAAAACAGGGAAATTGCTGACTGGGATGACACTGGTCTCCTGCAGGCCCCCTATACCCAGCTATCTGGGCATGTCTGGTGAACCGGATCTTGTTCCTGGTGGGGCTTGAGTGGGTTCCCACTGACTATGCTGGGGGAGGAAAGCCCAGGGGAAGAGCCAGACAAGATAAATGCCAGAGGATACTGGGGTGATGTGGCTGGGGAGACCGAGGATGGGGGCCAGTCAGCACAGTGAGATATGCAGATCAACAACAAAAAAAAGCTCATTTTATTATCAGGTTACCAAATTAAATCGAAGGGGGTTGCACACACATTCCATGACAGTGCACATCAAAGTAGGCTGTTGAATGGAAGATAGTGAGGCTGCCATGCTAATGGCATACAGTACCATACTCAAAACACATCAAGCCTATCCAACCAGGGGCAGAATATTCCCTTGCCCCTTGCCCTAAGCATTGTTTTGGGCAGGCAGTAAAGGCATTGGAACTCTTCATGTGATGCGCTGACATGTCAGGAGGACAGAGATCAGGAAGGGACTGAGAAGCAGATAACACATAGCTGTGAACAGGAGAATAGTGCTAGGGAGGTGATGCTTCACTGGGAACCAGAGACTTGGTTCAGGTTGTATTTAGGGTGGTTGGGGGCCACCAGATCAACAGGGAAGATTTCAGTGGAGTGTTTACAATACTTCAACACAGCCCATGATCAGGCCTAAGGTATGAGTCTGGCAGATGGTGGGATGTACATGAGTGTGGATACACTTATGCATATGTGTGCTAGTCACTGTGTCATGCAGAGACATGCATGACTTCCTGATGTGCAATATTACTGGGTACAAACCTCATAATGGCTAAAATGCCTAATTTGTATTCCACCTTAGGCACCAGGAAAACTTCTACGCCCCTGTGCCTGTGTACACTTTTGTGTATAGCACATTTATGGTGAGTCACAATGGGGCAACTCTGTGTGTCCAATTTTGTGACTCATACATTAGTGATAGAGAATGAGGCCCCATGATTTTTGTAGTAGGTATTTTTACTTGAGTTAATAGGGCGTCTAAGAGATGTCACTTATGGTATAAGACATTCTGAGCATGAGGTTTGGATGAGAGGACTGTAAAGTGATGCCGAACAGTTCTGTTTGCCCCAACCTCACAAGGGGATCATCTTATACCATAAGAGACATCCATTTGAGACCCTGTTATCTTATAATCACATGAGTTAGCCTTTGGGATTTATAATAAGATTAGAGTTTTTTAATTGTGCCATCCTCCTCCGTGGCATGGAAGTGGAGCGCTCCCTCCTAATGCTTCTGCAGGACAGCACACTGTCACAGGTCAAGAGGTACAGTACAGTGGCTCTGCGTGCCGATTGGCTGAAATCATGTTAGTGATTTATAGTATGTAATTATACTCATTGTGAATGTCACAGAGTACTCTGCACATATGTAGGGGGTGATCCATAGGCGGCCCTCTGCACCCGCAAAGGGCTATGCAGATCAGACAGGTTTAGGTTGCATCCTCTTTAGAATTACATGAATTTGCCATCAATATAGCAGTTTAAACCATTAAAATGTTTGGTCAAGGTGACCACATGATCACCAAAGCCAAACAAGATTTTTTCCACCTTGATTATAATCCATTATAATACTATGGAATTTTTTTGTGACTGTTAGAAGAGTAATTATCCACTCCAGTTGTACAGCAATGCTGCAATAAACTCACTTCCATGGGGTGGCTGTGCCTCATGCCTTACAACCAACCCAGGGCATTTGTTTATTGCAATATTGCTACATGGTCAGTCATTCATGGATTATTCCTTACTGAAATACAGACCCACGGTTTGCACACTGCTCATATCTGTGCCACGTGATTCAGCCCCTTTCCACATAAAGCACGTTTATCTTTTGTTTTGGGTGGTAAAAGAAGTAAAATGATTTTTCCATCCAGAAAGTCTCAGGATACAGTGCAGGAAATGGAGTATATTCAGAAATGTTCTCTTTCCTAATCCTTTCAAGCAGAAACACTGCTTGTCTCTGCATACTGAATTGCAGTCCACAAATGGAACACACACAAGCATCCTTATACCACCCACCCACCCACCAGACAGACAGACAGACACACACACACACACACACACACACACACACACTTACACCTCTCTGCCTGTCAGCACTAAAATGTATAGGGCTGGCCTTTGAAATGTAATACAAATGGCCATAATTGGTAGCACATTTCTTACTTTAAAGAACAAAATGTTTTTTAAAATGGGGTTACGCCATATGTTTAATTGGAAGAGATGTTTGTAAAACCTTATTTTAATCTTATAATAGTTTATGTGTCTTATAAATATTCCCAACGTGTCTTATAAATATTCCCAACACAATCCGGGGCATTAGCATGACTTGTGGGAACCAGAGTAAAGTTAGACATAAAAAGCATAGTGCTAGAGTGGGGAAGGGTATAGAGCTTCAGGACTAAGTGTCACAAGGTGAAACACCCACAATGGGATGCTGTCAGGTCTTAAAGTGTACAGAAAAAAAACTGCTGGGTGTATAAGGGACATGATTATGGGAAGATGGATGAACTACAACTGCAGAAGTCCTTTTTGCTTTATAGTGCAGAATTTGCTTTTTGTTATTAAGATTTTTTTTAATAAGAACTCAAAAGACAGGCACAAAACATTAAGATACTGTAGGACACTTGGGGAGAAAGGAAGGGCCATGCTGCCTTTCTTGAAGTTACATTACAAGCATGGAGGGACTGTCCTGCTTTGAGACCCCTGTAATACCCTGCTCAAGATATCTTTGCCAGGTATTAGACCTTGCCAGATCCAGCACACTTTAAGCCCTGGAGGTGGTCAGACCTTTTGGTTATAACATGGGGCTGTACAGAATTAACCTAAAATCCTATGTTTGAACCTCACAATTACCACTTACTGTGTGACCCTGAGCTACTCACATATGCATTTTTATGTTGATTGTGCCCAGCACAAGAAACATATTGGGACAGCTTGCTGAGAAGCAGGCTGTGGAGGTAGGGTACTGTTGTGGCCAATGACCCCACAGGCTGCAAAGGCTTGTCCCACTTCCCCCAATGCCGTGGCAGGCTGCTGGTGACAGAAGTTTGGAACGTTTGCACCAACTTGTGACAATTTAGCCACTGCAATCAGGGGCCACCTCGTCATTGCAGCGTAAGCCATCCGCTGCAATGAGGGAGTGACCCATCATTGCAGGGTAGGATGTAAAAACCCTGATATTGCAGCCGGCCCGTTAGCGCAGCGGTGGGATTTCTGCTTGCGACGCCAAGCACCTGGGTTCGGGAATGACCCGGTCATCGGAGGGCCGGCCGGGGGAAGAAGGATTGAGCATCCGATGGACTGCTCTCCTTCTCGGGGGAGGGTTGGGCTAGCAACCGGAGCGATGGGGGCCCCTAGCGGAGGCTGGTGGACACCCACGCTGCTGTGCTTACTCAAGGGGTGGGGAGAGAGGCGGGACGGACGCTTGCGTCATTGCACGTCTCCGCCTCCTCAGGGTGGGAAAACCAGGGAAAAATGGAGCTACCGGCCACCATGGATGAAGCCCGCGCTGACTACGATGTGCTCCCAGGCCAAGACCCCGACCTGGAACTACTTCACCCGAGGCAGTCTAGCCCCGTGCCATGGCCCCGCCATGGGGGCCAAGCCACGGGGTATCGGGGGGGTGGCTGATTTGGGAGCAGAAGCCAGCGAGCCATGTCCGAGCTGATTGGAGGGCAGCAGGCAGCTCAGTAAAAAATACAGTGAATTGCAAAAAAAAACAAAACCCTGATATTGTTTGTGAACATGGCAGCAGGTTGCCGCTGTGTTCACAAACAATATTAACCTCACTCCACCATGTTTTTCTGCTGATGGGGGAGCCCACTCCCCATTTGCATAATGTAGCCCTCCCCCTGTTTAACTGTCTGCTGACTGGTGCCCAATTCCCGTTGACAAAAGGGAATCCCCCCTTCTGTTGTTTGCTGACGGGGGTGCCCTGTCCCTGTCGGCACAAAGGAATCCCTCCCCTGTTTAACTGTCTGCCAGTGGGGTGCCCAATCCCCATTGGCAAAAAGGATCCCCCCTTTTGTTGTTTGCCGACGGGGGTGACCAATCCCCCATCGGCTACAACCGGCTCCCCCAAAAAAAGAAAGCCGTTGGTGGTACACTGAGAGCCTACCCCAGCATGCCACATGCCCTGTAAAGGGAAAAATGGTCCCACGAAGTCTTCCATTTTTTTTTGTACCTGAAAAAAAGAAACTGTCCCTGGTAGTCTCTCATCCCCACCACCCACAGCCCACACCCACCCACTGTGCACCCTGCCTCCCCACAACCCCCCTCACCTCATACTTACCTCTGGAGCTGGGCGCGATGATCTTCAGTGGACCAGGAACACATCTGCACTCTTCAAAGCCGACTGCGAACTGAGGAAATGCCAGTAAGCTGTATAATGTAATAAATAGGGTTTTTCCAACTTTGCTGCATATCTCTGGCATTTTGGAATTTTGACACAAATTTTCAACATGAGGTTTTGGGATCCCCCTCATGAATACTGTCACTGTCATGGCGTTAATTGGGCCCGAAGGGTGATTTCCTGAGCACTGCAGAATCACCTTGGGGGCGATTAGCGAAATGACGATGCCAGTGTTCATAAGTGGGCTCAAAAGCCTATGTTGCAAATTTGGTGGGAAAATTAAAAAAAATTACTGTTTTACGAACGTGCGCTGCGCAGTTGCTACGCACAGTCGTAACTTCATGAATTTGCAATATTTTCACTCCAGATTTTCAACATTGGCATTTTGTCACACCTCCTTGTAAACAGCACAGCTGTCATTGTTCACATCCTGGCCGAAATGTGTTTTTGCACTTCCAGTGCAGAACAGCGTGGTCGCTGTGGAAAATCAGTGTTCAGGACAGATTAGGAAAATGACAGTGGCACTGTTCATGAGCAGAGGTCCTAAAATCCCTATGTTGAAAATTTGGTGACAAAACTCCATAACATGGCTGTGTTACAAGCGTGCATTAAACTGTTTCCACATACCTTCACAAATTTGTAATATTGTCACGCCACATTTTCAACAGTGGCATTCTTTCACACCTCCTTATGAACAGTACAGCTGTCATCTTTCACATCCTGGCTAAAATATGTTTTTGCACTCCTGATGGAGAATAGCACAGTCGCTGTGGGACATCAGTGTTTGGGACAGATTAAGATGAAACGAGTGAGAGGGGGGAGTGACCGAGCTCAGCTGAGCTCTGTCGGGACTGCTCTGGATTTTTTTGTGGGCAGAAAAGGGCCCCAACCCAAGAGGCCAGTACCAAAGGGCAGCCTGCAGTACTGGGAGAAACAGAATGAGAGAGCAACTGAGGGAGGGGGAGTGAGCTGTGGATTTCTTTGTGGGCAGGAAAAGGTGTCAATGCAGGCAGGGGCCCAGTAGAAAGGCCAGCCTGCAGTGGTGTGAGAAAACAGTATGAGTGAGTGAGACGGGGGACTGAGTAAGCTCAACAGAGCTCTATCGGGACTGCTGCGGATTTCTTTGTTGGCAGAAAAAGGTGCCAATGTAGGCAGGAGCCTCATACAAAAGGGCCGCTTGCAGCGCCAGGACAAACAGAATTATTGCGTGACAGAGGGAGACTGAGTGACCTCAACGGAGCTTTGTTGGTACAGCTGTGAATTTCTTTGTGGACAGACAAAGGTGCCAACACTTCCAGGAGCCCCGTACACAAGCACTGCCTGCAGCTCCAAGAGAAACAGAATGAGTGAGTGACAGAGCAGTAGTGAGCAAGCTCAAAGGAGCTCTATTGTGACTGCTGTGGATTTCTTTCTGGCCAGAACAAGCCAGCAATGCAGGCAAGCGCCCAGTACAAAAGGGCAGCCTGCAGCAGCAGGAGACACAGAATGAGTGAGTGAGGGAGGGGGAGGGAGTGAGTGAGTTCAATGGAGCTCTGTTGGGACTGCTGTAGATTTGTTTATGGGCAGAAAAGGGCAGCAATGCACGCAGGGGCCCAGTTCAAAATGGCAGCCTGCAGTGGTGGGAAAACCAGAATGAACGAGTGAGAGAGGGGGAGTGAGCGAACTCAATGGAGCTGTATTGTAACTGCTGCAAAGGGTGGCAGCTGGCAGAAGCCTAATACAAAAGGGCAGCCTGCAATGGCAGAAATGGAATGAGCTGAGTGAGAGAAAAGAGAGAGTGAGCTCAACGGAGCATTGTCAGAACTGCTGCAGATTTCTTTGTGGGCAGAAAAAGGCATCAACAGAGGCAGGAGCCCAGTACAAAAGGGCAGGCTGCAGCACCAGGAGAAACAGAATGAGTGAGTGACACAGGGGGAGTGAGCGACCACAATGGAGCTCTGTCAGGACAGCTGTGGATTTCTTTGTGGGCAGAAAAAGGTGACAAAACAGGCAGGAGCCCAGTACAAAAGGGCAGCCTGCAGTGCCGGGAGAAACGCAATGAGTGAGTGGCAGAAAGGGAGTGAGTGAGCTCAAAGGAGCTCTATCACGACTGCTGTGGATTTGTTTGTTGGCAGAAAAAGGCAGCAACGCAGGCAGGAGCCCAGTACAAAAGGCCAGCCTGCAACCCCGGCAGAAACGGAACAAGTGAGTGACAGATGGGTAGTCAGCAGGCTCAACAGACCTGAGTCGGGACTGCTGCAGATTTCTTTGTGGCCAGAAAAAGCCACCAACAGAGGCAGGAGCCCAGTACAAAAGGGCAGCCTGCAGCGACAGGAGAAATGGAATGAGCGAGTGAGAGAGGGGGAGTGAGCTACCTCAACGCAGCTTTGTCAGGACAGCTGCAGATTCCTTAGTGGGCAGAACAAGGTGCCAACACTGGCAGGAGCCCAGTATAAAAGAGCAGCCTGCAGCACCGGGAGAAACAGACTGAGTGAGTGACAGGGGGCAGTGAGCGAGCTCAACACACCAACTCAATCAACATTCGGCATTGACAAATGCTTGTTTTAAAATTCGTTTGGTAACTTTGAAAGGCCCACTAGGCACAATTACCTGTTTTTAGGGGTTACCTGGGAGCACTGGGAAGGTTAAATGACTTGCCCAGGGTCCCACAGTATGCAAGTGAAGGATGTGGGAATCAAACCCAGGTTTGCTGGCTGTGCAAAAGTCATTTACAGCTTGTTACCTCAGTGTACCTAATCTCTCTCCCTCTAACCTATCTCCGTCCAGTTCTCTCTCTGTGTTCTGAAAGGCAGCCCCATCCCCTCCTCCTCTGCATTATAAAGAGCTCTGGGGCACTATTGGTGAATGAAAGGCTCTATACAGTGTTAAACCAAACTCTTTTAGTTTCTGAAGTCCTGCAGTTTGGCTCTTAGAAGAGCGAGTTAAAACAAACAGATAGGAAATGGTTTTAAATAACTTTAAACACCCTGCTGTTTCTTCTTTTACATAGAAACATAGAATTTGATGGCAGATAAGGGTCATTTGGCCCACCCAGTCTTCCCATTTTTCACTACCTACATTATTACTGCAGACCATACTTGCTCTACAGCTCTTTCTCCCTCCCCACTTCCTTTCCACTATGATTCCCTTATGCTTATCTCATGCATTCTTGAACCCCACCACTGTTTTTGCCCCCACCACCTCTGCTGGAAGGCTGTTGCAGGAATTCACCACTTTTTCTGTGAAGAAGTACTTTCTCACTTCTGCCCTGAATTTACCCACTCTCCAGCTTCATAGCATAACCCCTTGTTCTTGAGCACCTTTTCATCTGAAAAATACTTTCTTCCTGTACCTAATTTACCCTGTGAGGTATTTAAAGGTCTCTATGATATCCTCCTTCCTCTGTCTTCCAGGGTGTACATATTGAGGTCCTTTAGTGTCTCCTTCTAGGCTTTTGATGCAGACCCTGCACCATTTTAGTTGCCCTCCTCTCGACTACCTCCACTCTGTCCTATGTCTTTCTGGAGATGTGGTGTCCAGAACTGAATAAAGTATTCTAGGTGGCACATACAGAAAGGACCCAGCACTCTGCGCCAAGAAAAATGCCTCAGACTCACTAGTCCATTAGCAAAACTTCATTCATTTATTGTCAGCAGTACATACAGAGTGAAACAGTGTCACCCAGGGAGGCTACCCATAACTGTTTAATGCCCTAACTGGGTGCTTTTTCAAAGTACCTTGTATGTGCATCGTTAGATTCAGGACTTGCACCACCATCCCTGAAGAAGTTAACCTGATTATTTGATTTACTGTAGGTGGGGTCTTACCAGCAATCTGTACAGAGGCAACACCTCCTCCTTCTTTCAGCTGGTGATACCCCTCCCTATGCACCCCAGCATCCCAATAGCCCTCCCAACTACCTTATCACTCTGCTTGGCCACCTTTACGTCATCTGATATAATTACCCCCGGTCTCTTTCCTGCTTGGTTGTTGTCAGTGCCATTCCACCCATTTTGTACTCCACCTCTGGGTTTCCGCGCCTAAGTGCATTATTTTGCACTTTTTTGCATTGAAACACAGCTGCCATACTTTTGGCCACTCCTCTAGTTTTCTCAGGTCTCTACTTATTCTTTTCAACCCCTGTAGTGTCAACCCTATTGCATACTTTGGTGTCATCTGCAAAGAAGTAGACCTTCCCTTCTAGCTCCTCGAAAATATCAGTTATAAAGACATTAAAAATGACTGGTCCCAGCACTGATCTCTGAGGACCTCAAATGGGCACCCTTTCTTCATCAGAGTGAACTCCATTTACCACCATTCTCTGCCACCTATTACCTAACCAATTACTTAACCAGTTTACCAGCTTTGAACCCACTACTAAGCTACCCAGATTGCATGCTAGTCTCTTATGTGGAACAGCCATCAAAAGTCTTACTGAACTGTAGGTAAGTCACAACCACTGCTTCACCCTGATCTAAATCCTCTGTCATCCAGTCAAAGAAACCTATCTGATTCAATTGACATGATCTTCCCCCTGTGAACCCATGCTCCCTTGGGTCTTGAAACCCACTGGATTCAAGATATTCCACAATCATTTCCTTCAGCAGTGATTCCATTAACTTTCCCACCACTGATGTCAGGCTAACTGGCCTATAATTGCCAGCCTTTTGCCTGCTACCACTTTTGTGTAGTGGGACTATTCCTGCAGTCCCCCTGGAACCATTCATGTTTCCAGTGAACTGTTAGACAGGACTGACAGAGGTGCAAATAGTACCTCTCTGAGCTCTCTCAATACTATAGGATGAACCCCATCTAGCCCCATTGCTTTCTCAACCTTCAGTTTAGCAAATCCTTTCAGGACTCTCTCCTTCAAAAAAAAAGGACCAGTGTCGACCTTCCTCCCTTCAAAGCTGCTATTGCTTTTTTTGTGGCCCTTCAGCCTTTTCCTGGCCCATTTCTGCACAGTCCTCTCCTTCCTTTTTTAATCTTACAATCCCACCCCTTGTCTTCCTCTTTTCACTTACATACCTAAAAAAAGTCTTGGTCCCTTTCATCACCTCCTGAGCTATTCTGCCTTCAGTTTGTGACTTTGTGCTCATTATTGCTTCCCTTTCTTCCCTCTGTTTCCCCGGATGCACCCCCAATCATCTTCCCTCTGTATTTCCTTATACCTTCTGAATGCTACCTTTTTAGCCTTTACCTTTCCTGCCACTTCTTCTGTGAACCATAGCAGTATATTTTTCCTCTTGCTTTTGCTCACTTGTTTGGTGTAGAGGTGTGTTGCCTTTACTATGCACCCTTTTATTTTTTGCTCAAAGTTCCTTCACCCCACCCAGGCCTTCCCTACTGCCAGATCATCCCTGAGGGATTCACCCATCTTTATAAAATCTGCCCCCATGAAGCCCAGGACCCTCACCATTGTGTAGTTTGAATCTGCAGCTGTCCTTATGTAACCCCTAGGTGGCACTATCCCTAGAGTTACAATCCCTGCCTTGACTGGCCACAACAAGGCTGAGGGGCCTGGATTCCCTGGATTACTTTAAAATGGTTCTTATAATAGATATTATATTGACACAGTGCCTCCACCAAGAGTATAGCTTTAAGTGAGCTGGCTATGGAACCTGGTACAACCCCCTGGGATGCTGTACTCACCCACTGTAACCAAAAGTCACCCCAACACATGATCTGATAACATTTCCCCACATTTCAATACAGTTACCGTTTATTGACTGGATCCTAATAATATGCTAATGACACAGGTATCTGCAAAAACATCAATGAGCAATTTATTTACAGGGGGAAGGGCTTAGGAATGGGGAAAGAAAGGAATAGAGGTTATACAGTACAGTATTTATAATATATACATTAGATTAAATGGTTTTGTATTTGTGCTAGTGAAACCCTCTAGCTGGGTAGATAAGTTGCATTTTTAAATCAAATTGTAATCACATACTATACCAACCTCTAAGATGACCAGAGCCCTGGTTATCTAGCTGAACTGCATAAATCAGATGACACATAAACATTTCTTGAGACCCTGCAATCCCAACCTTAACTGGGGTACCTAGTAACCAAAATTTAGTTAAAGGTGCAGGCCTGAGGCATGATGCAGCTGTACATTGGCTGACAAGATTAAGGAGATTAAAGCTTGGATTTGAAAACATTAAACCCTTAAACTATTTACACTTTCTGAAGCTTGCGGAGGCCTGCATGTTGAAATTGGTGCTTCTCTTTTTGAGCTAAATCACCTGTGGTGTAACCAGCTGGTTACCTTTTATTTAACAGATTTTGCATTCCCTGAACATCCAGCACATTTATAATTCTGGCACATTCAGCACATTTATAATTCTAACACATTCAGCATGTTTAATACTTTAAATTCTTCAATCATGGGCCAGCATGGCCACCATGGTCCTTTTCAACTTAAATCTTTCAAAGGGTACTTGTTCCCTAGGGCTAGGGTGACCCGGTTCTCCACATCCCATATCTGAACGAAATTACTTTATTAATATTATTTCGTTCACTTTAGTAATTTAAGCAATTACATCAGTTCTTGCAAGCACAACTTGTAATATCTCAGTCCTACGTGGTAAATGGCTGGGGTTTACAGCTTCCACAGGACATCACGACCATACACAAACAAAATACTGGACCTCCCAGGCAATGCTAGGATGAGCCCCAGATCTGAGTGCTCCCCTTCTAGTCCTGTAAGCACTTAAGCAATTTAAACACAATTCAAACACATTTACATGATTTAGACTACTCCATGGCTCCTTAATGCATCTAGGTCCACCCGCGCTAGGTAATGATTAAGTGCAGCAGATGCAGGGTGCAGACCAACAAAGAGTTTCAAACAATTAACAAGTCTCTAGGGCATTGGCAGCCCCAATAAGCTTTTTCTTAACTTGCACTGGGGGGTTACAAGATTACTGACTCAGGCATCCTCATGGAAAGGCTCCCCATCATCTAAGGCTCCTGAAGTCTTCAGTTCTTTCACCACTAAGGCAGGTTCAGCTCTCTCACAGCTGGCTTATCATCAGGTTGCAGGTCCACTTTTTTCCAAAACGTGGAATGGATTTGATTAGCCCCTGGAGGACATTCTCTGGCAACCCCCTGGCTAGCAGGTTTTACATTAAACCAATTTAAATTCTGGCAAAGAAGACAAAACCCCATCTTTTGTGGAGAAGCTTACACTGGATCACCAGACCCATTTGTTTTGCTGGGGGCCTGATCCCCAACCCCCGTGGGGGACTCCCACTTGAATCTGAAAAAATCTGCTGAAACACTGTCTTTTCTGGGACTCTACTGAGGCTCCATATTGGCTGAAGCTATTGGTTGCCTTGGCTCTGATTGGTTTGAAGGCTTGTCAATCACAAAAATGAATTATTCATTAAGCCTTCTCGATGCACAGTTGCTTTGTTGTTTTGGTGCCTGAATTTAGCCCTACAGTTCCCCATAAGCATGTGATAGTTTCCCATGAGCTTTGGCAAAAGTCCCACAAGTCCTGGCTTAAAAATCCTAGCTTTCTGATTGACTATTGCTGCTGTGTAATGGCAGCTGAACACAGAGTCTCTTAGGCAAAATTAACACACACCCAAGTAAAGTCTGGTGCAGCCAGAATAATCAAAATATTTGCCCAACTGGCCCATAGTTCAATAGCCATATGTGTGTCCTTAATGTCACTTCCCAGCTTAAGAAATTATCTCAGTCTGTTTGCCTGTTGCTGCTGCCAGTATTTTAGACCTCCTGTTTGCAGCAGGATGACTGTTAATTTTGAGTCTCAACATATCTGGTGCAGCCAGGATTTAAGCATTTATTTATTTATTTAATCCTCTCCCCTTCAACATTGGTTTCCCTTAAACACACACAGCAGTTACACTCTTTATTTACATTTATTTATTTTATGTGTGGCAGCCATCGCAATACACAGTTCCCTGAGGGCAGAAACACCCTCATGAATGTTCATAGGGGATCAGGGCTCCAGCTCATTAATATTCATGATCCCCGATTCTAATGCTTTGTGGATCTCTTTGATTACTTTAATAAATGGGCTCTCATGGCCCTTACTGTAGTCACTGGGTCCCACTTTGGCAGATGGGGACACCTGGACTGCCAAACACTCTTTCACTCAACTGCAAATTGAGCGGTCAGGAGATCAAAGGCACAGCCACGCCCTTGCGCAATCTCCACGACACCGGGTGTGCTGAAAACAAGTAGCAAGGATCCATGGCTGTTTCTTGAGCCAAACTGGGCTGGAATTACACACTGGGGCAATGGAACTGGGCACCAGGGGCACAACACATCTGGGGCTACAGAAAAAAATGGCAGACATCTGGAGGCACTCTTAGTAGGAGAGCAGAACAGGAGACAACAGGCATAAGGTAAGCCCCCAAACTTGGGGGGGGCATTACATTTTTATTGAACTACAACGTATGGTGATCAGTGGTCCCCAGGTGGCCTCCCATCCTGATATCTGCAACATAGTACCTCTTAGAGAGTACCAGGTCTCATTAAATTCATTAACCTCAATTGCACTGTTTTTCTGATGTATTACCTCAAACCCCTTCCCCTCCCAAACTGCTATGTAAATGTTACTGTCAAGGTGTAATGTATGAATTGTAATGTCTTTTCTTAATCTTCTGTCCCTCCAGGACCACTTTGAAAATGAGCTTGCTCAATGGTGCTATTCCTGGTAAAATTAAAATGATTGATTGATTGATTGATTGATTGATTGACTGAGTATTGCCCCAGTATGAGTGGATTCACTGACTAGGTGCTTGAGGAATGCTCCCTGCACCGAGCACGGGATGTTTATGTTTCTAGCTGAAGCCGCAGCTAAGAGGCTTTAATCTGCATCCGGCAGGTTGAAGTACATCACCATCAGCCCCTCCCTTTCTCTGCCATCTTGACAGTGGCTTCCACGAGTACCTTATCTAATTCCTCCCCCTGTGCTCTAGGTCTGTAGATCACTGCAGTGTGAAAAGTAGCTCCATTCCCCACCTCCAGAGTGACCCACCGTACTTCTGCCTCCCCTGTATTCCCTGTATCTCCATCACTATTTTGCTTCCTCTTACATAAAATGCCACACTTCCTCCTTTTCTTCCCACCCAGTCTTTCCTGAACAGAGTAAGCCTGGTATGGCCATGTCCCCATCATGGTTTTCAGTGCACCATGACTTGATAATGGCCACAATAGCCAGGTTGGCCTCTGCCACGATGGCCTCTATGTCTGGAATCTTATTTCTTTGACTTCTAGCATTCACACATATGATCTTCCAGCTTTTATTTCCACTCTGCTATTTGCCCCCCCTTTTTCATTTTTGCTTTCCCTCTTTCCCCCTCTTTTTTTAATTCTCCATTCCCCTTCCCCCTTTGTCTCTACCACCCTGTTTTCTTTATTAGTTTGCTACCTGGGTGATTTCTATCACCTCAGGTTCTCCATATTCTCTACTTCAGCCTGTGGGAGTGGCAGTTTCTGCCTACCTGAGTCCTCTCCTGCCACCCCCTTGGCTAGTTTAAATGTTGATTGAAGTAACATTTGAACCATCCACTGACAACTGCAGTTCCTCTCCCAGATGGATGCAGGCCATCACCCCTGAATAGGTCTTTATCTTCTCAGAGGGGTCCCCCAGACCCCCATGTAGTCAAACCCCTCCTCACTGCACCATTCCTTCAGCCATGAGTTGAAGCTCCTGGTGCAGAGATTCCTCTCTCCCCCTCCCCCATCGATACGCAGCACCTCAATGAAAGACACTGAGCACGCTAACTGTCTAAGAACCCCCCCAGCTCCATAAACTCCCCCTGCACTAACCCAGTCCCATCCCTAACCAGGTCATTAGTCCCCAGGTGGACAATGACATCCAGCTCTCAATCATGTCCTTCTGCCCTAGTGATCCTAATGATCTGATTCCCATCCCTCCAGCCATGGTGCCATGTAGGCACCTAACCTGCTTATCCCTCTCCCTTCCTGTCCCAAAACGATACCCCTCACAATTGAATCCCCCACCAGAAGTTGCTTCATCCTCCTCTGAAGTCCTCTACCACCCTCCTTGGGGTCTCCATTATCCAGAGCCCACACATCCTCCCTAGTAATTACTGCTAGTGTCTGCTCTCAGCAGTCCCACCCTGCAAGAGTGGCATATGAATTGTGTAGTGGTAACAGTTGAGGAATGTGCCCCTGTCCCACCACCCCACCCTTCCAGAGCTCACTATAGTCTAGTGATTCCTCCTGCAGTGCATCCTCTGAGGTAACAGTGGAAAACTTGGTGGCCCCTGGGTGGGGGAAAAGGTCCCCTGAATCCTAACCTACTCAACTTTGAGTTTAATGACCTCCACCTTCAAACCAGAGACGTGTGTAGATGGGGCAGCATTGTAACCTCCAGAATTTCTTGCTGAAAACTGCCATCCCACATGCACTGCATTGCATCACTCCCAGCATTCTACCTGTAAATACTTTTGTATGCTTACCCTTGACAGGGTGTTTCTAGTTGTCCCTTTTTTTTGTTTGTTTCCCTTTATGATCCCCTGTGCTGTGTTTAAAACTCTTTATACTCCTACCCCAGGCAGGGTGTTGATCCTATTCGCCTGGTCTCACTGTTATGCTTATGGTATGGTATAAGAGTAGTGCACATTTTTATATTTGTTTATGTTGGGGGTCCCTGCCCCCAAAAACAACACATATTTAACTAATATCTATTACAAACAAACAGAGTGTGTGGGGGCATAGCCCCCAACATAAACATATATGAAAAGTATTCTACTCCTGTGTCATAACCATATTAAAATCTCTGTTAAAAGAGTTGTTGGGAGAGCATGGAGAATGTTGGTCTGAGAGTGCATCAGAGCATCTGGTGGGAGAGTATATCTTTGCTTTGTGAAGATGCCTAGTGTGCTACTAGGTAAATTGGTCCTTAGTCCTCCAGTAATGCATATAAATGAATACATTCAGAGAGGTTCTTAGGTGCATTTCCATCAAGGATTTTAGAAACAATATGTGCCCTTTGAAAGCATATAGGGAAAGGGAAAGGGAACATTGTTTAACCAGGAGTAGCACACTAAGCCAAAGCTTGTTTCCAGATGAGACCTGGGAGCACAAGGAAGTTAAGTGATTTGCTCAGGATCACTCAGTATGCCCCTAGGTGGCTGTGGGATTCAAACCCAGGTCTCCAGATCTGCAGCTCAGAGACTTAACCCACTATGCTACACTGCCTCTGAAAGCATATTCTAACCCTAATATTCTAAACCCATAATGATCTGTAAGTATTGGAGTAACATGTTCTATGTTTTTAGAGATGGGTGGTAAGCATTTTTAACATGTTGAGATTTGACACAAAGGTTTAAAGGAGACCACAAAGAAAATAATTACAGCAGTCTAGGATGCAAGAGGATAAGAAGCATGGGTGCCAGAACATGGAGCAAAGTGGGGTGTGGGGGGCTGAAGTTCAAAAGGGCACAGGACAAAAAACACAATTTGTGCAAACCGCTGTTTTTATACACAGAAATCAGCACATTTTCAAATAAAAAAACACAAGAAACAATGCATCACACTTACCCACAAAAGCAAATCTCAATGTCATTTAAGGAGTTTCTGGTTCCATGAATACAAATGGAAGCAAATGGTCAAGCATTGCATTGCATCAAGGCAGCTTCAGCAGGTGCCTGACATAGCAGTGAGCTTGACCACCTGACTGAGGCCCCAGTGCTAGCCTGCCAAGAGCTTCTATTTCAATTACAGGTGGGGCTGCACACACAGAATTGCAAAATAGACTCTGATTACTTCTCTCTTTACCTTGCATATTATAAAGTGGCACCTGGAAAACTGAAGGACAAAAGTGTGTGTGTGTTGGGGGGCGGGAATGCTACAGCTCGCCATTCCCATTGGTTCTGGCACCTATGATATGGAGGCATGAATAAGTGTTTCAGCAGTGGTTCAGCCACTAATGCCCACCAGGTGCTGCAGGAAGTGGTGTTGTTTGTTAGCTATGGAAGGAGCACTCTCCCCTTGGTTAAAAGTAAATTTCGAAATGACCCAGTCTGGTGTTTGGGTACACTGCATAGTTGGTAATGTTGTCTTTCAGATGAAATATTAAAGTGAGGTCCTGTTCTGGTGGTGCTTCAGGTGGTCATTAAAAGATCCCATGACATTTCTGAAAAACAGAAGAAGAAATTCTCTGGTGCCCTGGCCGAATTTGCCCCTATTCTCTTGTCCACCAACAAATTAACCTGTTTCTGTAACAGTAGGTTTATACTTGTATCCATCTACCTTGAGATGAGACTGAAAACAAAAAGTATTTGCTAGCCCTCCTTTCCTTGGCAGTAAAAACTAAATAAATTAATTAAGCCGAAGCAGGAACAAGAAAATAACAGAATATAGCAGTGTTGGGAAAATACATATATGATTATTTATTTAAAATTTGATAGAAACAGAAACATAGACTTTGACGGCAGATAAGGACCGCTTGGCCCACCTAGTCTGCCCATTTCCCTACCTACAGGATAAGCTGCAGATCCTAGTTAACCAACAGCCTATTTCTTCCTACCCCCCCCACAAGAATTGCCTTATATCTGTCCCATGTATTCTTGAATTTCTCCCAAAGTTTTAGACTCCACAACCTCCTCAGGAAGGCTGTTCCATGCGCCCACCACCCTCTCTGTGAAAAATACTTCCTCACATTGCCCCTGAGCCGCCCCCATCTTCAAATTGTGTCCCCTTGACCCGCCCTTCCCAGAAAAGCGGAAATGGAGGAGCTGCTGCCGCCTGAGATGAAGCTCGCCCATGCCTCAATGTGCTCCCGAGGCCAGGCCCCTGACCTAATCCCAGTGCCTGCGGCATAACCCGGGGTGCTGCAGGCCCCACCGTGGAGGGCAAGCCATGGGGTATTAGGGGCTGTGGCTGATTTGGGGTGCAGAGGCCGGCGGCCCATGACCGGGCGGATAGTAAAGCGGCAGGTAGCTCGGGGGAGTAAGAAAAAAGCAAATTTAAAAAAAAAAAAAAAAATTGTGTCCCCTTGTTCTTGCACATCTCTTTTTCTGAAAGATGCTACCCTCTGAGATTTTGTTGATTCCACTGAGGTACTTGAAAGTTTCTGTCATGTCCCCTCTCTCCCTCCTTTCCTCAAGGGTATACATATTAAGCTCCTTTAGTCTCTCCTCGTATGGCTTCTCTTGCAGACCCTGCATTATTTTACTTGTCCTCCTCTTTACTACCTCCATCCTGTCTATGTCCTTGCGGAGATGGGGTCTCCAGATCTGGATGCAGTACTCCAGATGGGGTCTCACCCACTGTCTGTACAGCGGGATAACAACTTCCTGTTTTCTGCTGGTGATGCCTCTCCCTATACATACCAGTATCCCCCCATCCCTCCCTACTGCCTTCTCACATTGCTTGCTAACCTAATGTAATCTGATATGATTACCCCCGGGTCCTTTTCCATTTCTGTTGTTGTTACTAACCCCCCCCCCATTGTGTAATCTTCCCTTGGGTTTTTGTTTCTCAGGCGCATTATTTTGCACTTCTTTGCATTGAATCTAAGCTGCCATATTTCTGACCATTCCTCCAACCTTGCCAAGTCTCTTCTCATCCTTTTCACGCCTCCTTGTGTATCAACCCTGTTGCAGATCTTTGTGTCATCTGCAAAGAGGCATACTTTTCCTTCTAGTCCCTCTGCAATGTCACTTATAAAGATATTAAAAAGGACTGGACCCAGTACTGAACCCTGTGGTACCCCACTAGTAACCCCTCTTTCTTCAGAGTGGACTCCATTTACATTACCTTCTGTGTCCTGTTGTCCAGCCAATGTTTTACCCAGGCTACCACCCTGGGACCCACTCCCAGGCTGGTTAATTTGATTATTAAGGGAGAAGTCCACCCAAAACTTGAAAAAATATGTGTTGTGCAGAGTGTTTTAATTTGTATGTGAAGTTCTATTGTTTCCTTCCCTCTGACTGGTATTAGGAGTTTTTCCTAAATTAGCCTGCTAGTTTTAGAGTAGTTTTATGACCCCTGAGGATCTTCATCCCTGACAGCTTAATTGTATTTCTTGTTCCCACAGTGCATCTTGTCTCATGTGACAGTGATGTAAGAGAGACACAACATTCAGCACACACATGCCAAACAAATTAAATATCTTGGAAGCTTTACAAGCTGCACAAAAATTACCAGCAGCAAAGTTTTTCAGGAAAGTAAGACCTTTACGATGAGGGTGGTCACCAAGCTGAATTCTACAGATTTTAAAATATAGCCCTGTCTCCTGTTGTGAACTGATTGTAAAGCAATGCTTTCTGCTGGATTTACGGTCTCTGCTACATCACCATCACATGAAACAAGGTGTGTTGTAGGACAAAGGAATACAATTAAGCTGTTTCATATGGAGATCTCCAGGGGTCGTAAAACTACCCTAAAGCTAGCAGGCTAATTTAGGAAAAACTCCTAATACCAGTCAGAGGGAAGGAAGCACTAGAAGTTCACATACAAATTAAAACACTCTGCACAACATATATTTTTTAAAGTTTTGGGTGGACTTCTCCTTAATCTTTTGTGTGGGACTGTGTCAAATGCCTTGCTAAAGTCTAGGTAGACCATGTCCACAGCCCCTCCCTAGTCTACTACTTTGGTCACCCAGTCAAAGAAATCAATTAGATTCATCTGACATGACCTTCCCGCTGTGAACCCATGCTGCCTTGGGTCCTGTGCCCCACTGGCCTCTAGGTACTCAACAATTCTTTCCTTCAGAAGTGATTCCATTACTTTCCCTACCACAGAGGTCAAACTGACAGGTCTGTAGTTTTCTGCCTCTGTCTTGCTCCCACTTTTGTGAAGGGGAATCACATCTGCCTTCCTCCAGTCCTCAGGTACCACACCATCCTCCCATGATTTGTTAAAAAGGGTAGTCAGTGGTGTCACTAGTTCTCTCCTTAATTCTTTTAGAATTCTGGGGTGAATTCCATCAGACCTCATTGCTTTGTCCACCTTCAGTTTTAGGAGTTCTTTCAGAACCCTTTCTTCTGTGAAAGGACTGGGATCGACCCCCCTATCCAGAGTGCTTCTGTTAATTGGATTTGGTACCTCCTCCTCCTCTTTTGTGAATACTTAGCAGAAGTACTCATTCAGTATCCCTGCTTTTTCACTGTCCCTCTCTGCTCACCCACCCACTGTCCATTCTAGTCAGCCTCACTATCCCTCCATTTGTCTTTCTGTGCTCCCTGATGTACCTATAAAAGGTTTTATCCCCCTTCTTAACCAAGTTGGCTATCTTTTCCTCAGTTTGGGCCTTTGCTATTCTGACTTCCCTCCCTGCTTCCTTCTGCAATAACTGGTACAATTCTCTGTCCTGCTCCTTCTGTGTTTCCTTATACTTCTGAAATGCTATATTTTTCTCCCTAACCTTCCCTGCCACCTCTTTTGAGAACCATAGTGGCTTTTTTTTCATTTTGATTTGTTTATTTGCTTCACACAAAGGCTTGCTTCCTCTGTGATGGCAGTTTTGATGTTTCCTCATTGTTGCTCCACCCCTCCTTCTAGCCTGTTTTCTAGTGCTTTTCTAAGGCACTCTCTCATCTTGTCAAAGTCAGCCCTCCTGAAGTCCAGTACCCTCACTTTTGTATGGCTTGACTTTGTAGCGGAGTTTATCATGAGCCAAACTGTTTGGTGGTCACTTGTTCCTAGATGGCTACCCACTTCTAGATGTGAGATCCTCTCCCTGTCCCCACTTGAGAGTATGAGGTCTAAGATTGCTCCCTTGTGAGTGGGTTCCAAAACTAGCTGTCTGAGGCATGTCACCTGTAGGGCATCGAGAATGGCCCTGCTCTTGGATGTGGCTACAGCAAAGGTGCTCCAGTTAACATCTGGCATATTCAGGTCAGCCATTAACAGTATCTCCCCTTTCTCTGCCATCCTAAGGATGCCTTCTATCATATCCTTGTCCATTCCTTCCCCCTGACATGGGGGTCTGTATACAACCCCTGTGCAGATTGTGGTGACATTTCCTGTCTCTTAGGTGACCCACAGTGCCTCCTCTCCTCCCTGTTTATTTTTTGTTCCATTGCTTTTATCCCTTCCCTTTCATAGAGAGCAACTCCTCCCACTCTTCTACCCTCCCTGTCTCTCCTGTAGGTTGTGTACCCTGGTATGTTAACATCCCAGTCATGGTTCTGTGTGCACCATGTTTCTGTGACTGCTACGATATCCAGGCATCCCCCTTCCATCAAGGCCACCAATTCAGGGAGCTTGTTGCCCAGACTACAGGCATTGATACTCATTACCCTCCATTTCCTGATAACCAGGAAAGCCAATGCTCATTTCCAAGTGTGACCTGGTGTATGGGGGGGGAGTGGAGGTACATACATCAAGTGTTTGTCAATGCTAAATGTTTTCTTGCTGGTATTGGCATTGGTACTGCATGAGTTAGAGATATGCATAATAGGAATGGCAATGAAGTATTGAACTAACGTCAACCCCCACCCCCACCCTGCAGAAACTGACAGGTGTTGGAGTGTGCCTTTGGGTCGTCGACCATAATTCTCATGTCATTCCACCTCACCCCACCCTGCAGACACTGACAGGTGTCACGGTGTGCCTCGGGGTCTTTGGCCTTTAGCCTCACCCATTCCATAAGGAAATAAGCTAAGATGGGTGCAGTATAGGAAAATGGGGTTGAAGACCCCAAGGAACACCTCGATGCCTGTAAGTGGCTGCAGGGTGTGGGTGGGGGTGGAATGGCATGAGCATTACAGCCGCTGACACCAAGCCACACTCCCAACACCTGTCAGTCTGTACAGGGTGTGATGTTATGTTTTGAAACCCTAATGCCTCCGGTGTTTGTTGGTATTTTCACTCCAAATTTTCAACATGGGCTTTTTGGGACCCCGTCTTATGAACAGTGGCACTAATATTTTGTTACTCCATCCCAAAAGGTGATTTCACACAGCGAATGTGCCATTCAGAGCAGCAGGTGCAAAAAGACATTTTGGGATGGATGTGAAAAATGACATCTATACTGTTCATGAGAAAGTGTGAAAAAATGGTAATGTTGAAAATCTGGAGTGAAAATATGAAACAGTGGTGAAGTTATGAGCATGCGTAGCAATTGCATAATGCACGCTTGTAACGCAATAATTTTTTGGAATTTTTTCACTGTATGTTCAACATGGACTTTTTGGGACCTCCGCTCATCAACAGTGGCACCGTGATTTCATTAATCTGTCCCAAAAGTTGATTTTGCACAGCGACTACACAATTCAGCTCCACAGCTACAAAAACTAATTTCAGGCAGGATGCAAAAAATGACAGCTGTACTGTTCATGAGGAGGTGTGAAAAAATGGCAATGTTGGAAATTTGGAGTGAAAATATTAAAAATTGGCAAAGTTATGAGCGCGCATACAAACTGCGCAACATATGCTCATAATGCAGTCATTTTTTGGAGGTTTTTCACCAGACTTGCAACATGGGCTTTTTCAGACCCCACCTCATGAACAGTGGCAGTGTCATTTCATTGAACGGTTCCGAAATGTAATTCTGCGCAGTGATTGAAAAATCACCTTTTGGGACTGAGAAACAAAATGAGAATGCCAGTCTTCATGAGGAGGGGTCCTAAGAACCCCATGTTAAAAATATGGGACCAAAACTCCCAAAAATGGCTGAGATATCAACCCGAGTTGAAACCCCCCCATTGATTGACATTATAAGGCTTACCATGATTTTCTTCAGTGTGCGGTCGGCTTTTGAACAGTGCAGACATGTTCCTGGTCCACAGAAGATTGCAGCACTGAACCTCTGGAGGTAAGTATGGGTGACAGGGGTGGGGGAGGTGGGTTGCGAGAGGGAGGGTTGGGATGGGGAGGTGGTGGCGAGGACGATGAGGGACCATTTTCTTTTTCTGTAGGGTTAAAAAAAACAACTCCTGGACAGTTTTCTTTTATACAAGTGAAATAGTATAAAAAATAAATTGCAGCATACCAGGGTTGGCTCCCAGTGTGCCAGACTAGTGGAGGGAGGGGATCAATACCAACCCAGAGATTGAGCACCCTGAGGTCGGCTGTAAAAGAGGGGGCATGGGGGGCACATCTGACACTGGGAGTGGGCATCCCGGTGTCAGAAAAAGATAACAATTACTTTGGCAGACTGGGGTGGGCTCCCAGTGTGCCACAGTAGTGGGGAGGCATACCAACATGGGGATTGGACACCCTGTTGTCAACAAAAGATATATTCAGGCTTCGGGGGCATGTCAACATGGGGATTGGGCACCCCAATGTTGGCTTTGGGGGAAGTGTGTGATGTGTGGCAGAAGCAACCAATTATGCAAAGCCACAGAGGGGCTCATTTATTTATTTCACCAGGAAAGGCACACTGAGCTAATGAGTTGCTCATATGTCCAGCTATGTGCATTACTGTGCACTGTAATGCACATGGCTGGAATGTGCCTGGTTACTAGGAAGGGGAGAGAGATCTGCCACTGCAATGATGAAAGTGTCCATGATTGGAGTGGCATATTTCTTTCAAGTCTGGTGCTCACTCTGAAACTGTCATCATCGGCAGCTTCCCTGTTGATTGGTGACCGAGGGGCATGCCCCTGAAAGCTTTCGCTGGATTGGCCAAACACTGCCACACCTCTGCAATGTTGTACTCACCTCAAAATGTTTCTTGTGCACTGCACACACAAGCAAACATAATAAAGGGCAGTTATAAACATCCAAATTGCAGCATACAAAAATTTTAATTTCGCAGGCAGTAAAAACCCAAAACTGAGTAAAATGACAGAACTATGAGTGGTAGTATACATGGCTGTAGTGAACAATGTGTGCTAGAGAGCAACACAATGCTGCACCAATATACTGAAGAGCAGAAACTGAGCCAAGAGCATGGAGAACCAAGTAGGTGAGTAATTTATTATTTATTATTATAATTTTATTTTATTTAGCTTTTGTTGACCAGGTAAGTACACTAGACAAAACATATGCCTATTTTCAGGTACGACCCAGGAGAGTACAGTAGTTACAATACATACAGAGTACATTTTTACACAAGCAAGGCAAGTACATTGACCCTAGGAGAAGCATGACAGTCTAATAGGAGGTAAACAGGGGAGCAGCTGAGGCTGTGAGGAGAGAGAGAGGAAAATAATTCATGAGAGGGGCAACAGGTATAGGAAGGGGGCAGAAGTAGAACTTTGCATGTGTCTAAAGGCATGGTGGGAAGGGGAGAGATGAAGGGGAGCTAGGAGTTGGCTCCAGAGGGAAAGAACACTGTAGGAGATGGCAGCTTGCCCAGCACATGAGTGAGGATGAGGAATGGCAAAAGTTTGGGAGTCTGTGGTGCATAGTGCATAGAAAGTAAGATAAATTATATTTTACATTCCACCGATACCTACTGTAGAATGATTCCAAGATTACAGATGGCATTTACAAAGTACTATTGGGGGAAATAGATCTTTTTGACCATGAGAAGTCTCAGACAATGTGGAGTTTCAGCAACTAATGCAGAAACTAGCAAAATTCTGCAGTTTCCACAGTTTTGTCATAGAACCACTGTCTGCAATTTAAAAACCAAAAATGCACATCACATTAAAAACTTGCAGCTTAGTTAAAACAAATCATGACTCACTTTAGTGGAATTTCACATAATTCACTGCAAAATTCTCCCAGTCTTTTCACTGCAGAATTGTGGTTCTGGTGGAATTTCTCTGGCAGAGTTCCACATTCCGCTCAATGCTGTTGCAAAGCTGATGTGTAAGCCAAATAAAGACAGGGTGAAATTTGTGCACTGGTTGAGTGAGTTTTCTTTCTGAGAAGGACCTTAGTTCTGGAGACATTGGACAAGATTTTCAAAAGGACCCGTACATGGTATGTCTGCCACTATTTTCAAAAGGAAAGTGCATCCAATCCAGTTAGACCACCTAGTATCTATTAGATGGACTAACTACATCTGAATTTCAAATCTAAAAAAAAAGATACAGTTGTGGCAAAATAGATGCAAATCACATCTGTGGCATTTTTTATACAAATCATGACTTTATGCTATAAACAGATGCATCTTTCAAAAACAGCAGGATGGCTGCTCAGATGCAATCAAGCAAGTTCAGGTGCAGCATGTGCTTGCATCCACATCTGACCATTTCGATGGGACCATAATGGCTGCCTCATTGGGCATGCTATTGTCTCTAACATCTCTAAGAGATCTTGTTTTTCTTCTTTTAAATGCTGTGCTTTTTAGCACTTTTTAGGCTACAGTGGGCGGAGTCCCGCAGACCTATTACTTTCAAAAAATGACTCCACATTCCTTGAATACTTTGTGACCGAACAACATGATAGAGTATCAACACAGTCACCTTGGTGTTTGTGGAATACTTCAGTCACACTGCACCATTTTTTACTTGGAAAAAATCAGGCCATCCTGATCGGGGCACTGGGGGATTGGGCATCCCCAGTGTCACTGTTATTTTTCTGTAGGAGGATGTTGGGTGGTGATTGCTGAGAGGAAGGGTCTGATGAGGGTTGTATTCCTAATAAAAAAAAAAATCAGTCACGGTGGAACACACAACACTCCACCGTGTTCCACATTCTACTGTGCATACACTAGTGCATGTACATTGTAGTTCAGCAGCCATCTTGGTCATGGCAGATTGTGCTGCACTCTGCTGTGACTGCCATTTGTTTTTTTTCTTTAAAATTATGCACATCCCCCACCTGACCCTACCACTCAGCATCCACCCACCCCCCCAGAAACATAACAGTGACGTTATTACTGGGTGCACATACTTTCCCTCAAAGAGGAAACTGAACTCTGGCAGCAAATGTGGATTAGTCAATACAGATATGTCAAACAAGATCGACTACGTCTAGTCCAATATAATATCATGTATAACCTATATTTTACTCCAACAAAACTCCTCAAGATTGGAAAACTTAACTCCTCACAGTGTCACCGATGCTTAGGTGCCCATGGGGATTTATATCATATAATATGGACCTACCCAAAATTCTAAATTTTTTGGCAATCCATTAAACAATCATTAGACCCTATTTTGGACCTAGAATCATTATTTCTGCCGGAAATCTGTATTCTCAATTACTTTCCTCTAGGACTAATTAAACCGATGAAAACCTACATGGCTTTAATAGCTGGTGTAGCTAAACTTGTAGTAATGAGACATTGGATGGATGACTTTACACCTACTGTATTAGAATGTCATAAAGAAATGCTCTTGGCTCTTCAACTAGAAAAACATAGTGCCATGATGCATAATATACTGCAATTTTACCTGGATAAATGGGGTACTCTTGAAGCTTTGTTAGTAGCATGGAAACCTTAGATTATCATGTCACATATTTACCCACTTGGTACCAAATAGAGAGGGAATAAGTTAAAACTTTTTATGTGGGGAATTTTTATGTTAATTTTGACTATAATTTAGCATGTAATGTTTAACGTACAGTCTCATGACTTGTATATGGTATATGTCTCTGTAACCCAGACTGATTTTGAATAGCCCATCTTTGTATCATCATCAAAATTTGAATAAAGTATACTGAATTCAAAAAAAAGAAACATAACAGTGACACTGGCATGCCCACTCCTCCAGTGTCACACTCGCCCATTTTTTAAAAATTATGTATAGCCCCCCACCCGACCTTCCTTCTCAGAATCCACCATCCCACACCTCCTCTGAAGCATAACAGTGACACTGGGGGTGCACAATCCCCCAGTGTCCTCTCCTTCAACAATGTCTCCATTAACTTCACCATCACTGATGTGAAACTGACTTGCATGTAGTTGCTAGCACCTCCCTATTGCTGCTTTTGTGTAGGGGGTCTACATTGGCCTTCCTCCAGTCCTTTGGAACTTCCCTCATCACCACTGGGTTGCTAAGAAGTGCTGCCAGAGAGGTGGCCAGCACCATGCTCAGTTCCTTTAAGACCCTTACATGAATCCCATCCATCTCCATCACCTTATTCTCCTTTAAGGCTTCCAATCACTTTTGGATGTTCTCCATTGAGAATTGAATTGTGTCCACTCTTCCTCTCCCTGGTACTTACTTGAAGGGGAAAGTGAGTCCCACAATCAATTATGTAATAAAGCAAATACAAGTACACTCGTGTTAATACAGATTATCTGACCAAAAATATGATACAGAAATGCAGATTTTTATTCAGTCAACACTTTGAAACACAGTATATAATCAGTCACAGACTGCTAAGATATGACACTACACAAGATGCCAACTGCTGGCTAAGTGTCCAGGTGCTTTGCTCACTGAAGCTTCATCAAGGTTTTTGAAACATTCATAGTAGGGAAATGTGATATTAGGGATTTTTTGAACCATAACTCCCCCCACCTGCATGCACCAACCCCCCAAACTCTACTGAATTGAATGCCAAAGTGCAATCCATTTCTGAATCTCAAAAGGTCCTGCACAAACCAAGTTAATTTCCCTAGTTTTTGAAAAAGTAGTCTTAACTTGCTTCAGCCTGCCACAAGTCCCAATTCCAAAGGGCCCTGCCTGAAACAAGACAATATCCTTACTTTTTGAAAAAGTAAAGCCATAACTTGATTCACCCAGATCCCTTTGGGCCTTGCATAAAACAGGACCTGACTCCTAACTTGCTTCATACAGTGTCCTTCGGTCTATGTTTGAAGCAGGATGTGCACAGGGCCTTTGTGAAACAAGCCCTGACTACTAACTTATTTTTTCCCAGGGCCTTTATGATCCTGAACAAAGCCAGAGCTGAGCCTAATTTACATTATGCAGAGCCCTTTGGGACCAGCATAAACCATGACCTAAGTCCTAACTTGCTTCCTGCAAGTTTGAAAAGTAGACTGCCAGTGGCCTTTAGACCATGTGTTATACTGGACCTAACATCTAACTTGATTCACTTAGGTCCCTTTGGGCACTGCATGAACCAGGACATGAGCCTTAACATACAATGAACACACCCTTTGGGATTGGAATCTGGATTGTGCTTTGGCAATACATTTGGTGGAGTTCATGGAGGGGGGTACGTGGGGTGGAGGAGTTAGGGTTCAAAACATTATTATCTTTCCCTACATTTGATGTTTAAAAAACCTGATAAATAATATATTTTTTTGTCATGACTTTCCAGTTTTGTATAATTATAACTATTTTTTTTATCTTTAAGTAGACTGGGGTGAAGCCCTTTTACAGCCATGGCTATCATCACACCAAAAACTAAACATTAGTACAAAGTAAATCATTACATAAAGACAGATCAAATCAGTATACATCAAGTTTTCCACCATTTTAAATAGCCATAGCACCTGTCTGATGTATTGTGCAGGAATCTGTGACCCCAGGGCGAGGCTACTTTGTGCAAATCAGCAAAACAGGAGAGAAGTCCAAAGTTATTTCATGCTGGGTCCTTTGGGAGGTAAGTCCTAACCTGCTTCATGCAGGGCCTGAAGCAGTACCTGAAGACATCCTAGCTGTCTTTGTTCAGGCTCCTTTGGGCCCATGTAAAGCAGGACATAGGGACCTGCTCAAATCAGGAGGTAAGTCCTAACTATTTTTATTGCAAATTTTGCTACCCAGGTAGTAAAGCACCAGGCCACATGGCTCTTTGACAGGCTTGACCTGGGGTAATACAAAACAAACATTTACAGAGACATGTATTACTTATAGTAGTACTATATATAATTACTTATATGACTAGTTGCACAATCAATGTACACTTAAAACAATGCATTATATAATTAACGGAGTTCTTACTGTATATATAAAACATTATAAAAATGCACTAAAAACTTAAGCAGCTAGCATCTGTCAACAATTTTTCTTTGTAGTATGCTTTAAAACCAATAAATATTTGTTGGTGTTCTGACCTATAAGTCAAGACTATTCCATAGATTAACTGCTAAGTGTAACCCCCAGGTGGCGCTATCCCAGAGGCTACTAACCCTGCTTGCATAAATGCTAACAGGTTGAGGGGCCTAGGTCCAATGGCGGGTGCCTCCACCCAGAGGTTGTGGTTAAGACAGTCTGGTATGACTTGGTCACAGCCCTCTGGGACACTGCAACCCCCCTTTCCTTCCACTAGTGGCCCACACAATATATCAGCAGTACCTTCACAGTATACACTTACCCCCAGGACTGGTTCGATCAGCTCAACTCTGGGGACCCCCTGTAAAGTAAGATGCAGTAATACAATAGCCACTGTATGGTATTTCAACACAAACACATATCTCAGGCAGTGTAACTTTGCTAAACAACCAAATCTGATTTATTTAGGGGACAGTAACAGGGACGGGGGAAATCAGATTAATTAATTCAGTCACACTAATGTTCCAAGCACTGTGCACAGGGCTAGAGTCCCTATAAGTCACTGTCACTGGGTACCCAGGATGGGGGGCTAGCCAGGATCGGTGCAGCTGGTTGGGGCCCTGAGGATGAAAATACTTGCACAATACCCAATTTGTAATCCAGAGCCGGTACGCTCAGTTCATATATCAAGAAAGAAAATCAGTTGAAACCCTTGCAATTCAATGATTCAGCTGGCAGGGAGCTACCCTGATTTTTACTCACGATATTTGCTGGACACCTTTCACACAGCGAGGGACACGGGCCTGTGAGCAGGACACACCCCACACATTTATATGAAAAAGAAGGTTACCATACCAGGAAACTGCTTTCATATCCCAATCGCACTTACTACCAACCTGGGAATTTGCGATGCACTTCACTCACCTGACAGACCGAGCGCGATGAAGCAGTTTCTCCAGTCCTCTACAGGGAAAGCCTGGTTCCTGGACACATGGCCTTTCCTTTTCCTCCACACACAGCGGATTCAGTCCGAATCACCACAACAAATGAGCCGCCTGACTTTTGGCCTCCACACGCGCTTCCTGCACAAAACTCTGCAGCGCAGTAGCCCGGAGCTCCTTCCTCAGTCATGGCCACAATGGATCTGCCTTCTCAGCTACTGGGCAGGGAATTACCATCGGGCACCACCCGACCCAATTGGAGGGCTTCAGATGCCAGTCACTTACAACTTCCCCCATTAGTGTGAAAAGGCGCTACAGTCCAGAACTTCACTTCCCAGAATTACTGGCCATATCCCCCATTGGAAGCCGGCTCCTAAGAGAGTCCTAATCCTGGTTGGTTGCTCAATACTCCATTTTAAGCGCCCCTCCCTCCTGATTGGATCCAGTTTACAGTTCCGATCTAAAATGGAGGGGCAAAGCACAAAAAGTCCCAGCTGCAAGAAAGGCAGGTTAGACAAACTACATTTCCACTAATACTCTAAATGGTATGGGGGGAAACAATTACATCTCAAAATAGTGCTCACTCTGCCCAGTTAGCGATGGCAGAAACAGAGAAATTTGTCAGCAGCTCAAGCAGGACTCAAGCAAGAAAACACACAGCCCCCCCCCCCGTGAACTAATCATGCCTACAAGCAGACAGCTCTTAAAGAGACAGTACTAGAGGCTGTAAAAGCACTCACTGATATACGGCATAAACGCTGAACACCATTCAGGCTAGGAGCACTCATCCAGCTCCTGGAAGACCTCTGGGAACCCCCATTTGCAGGGGGGTTACATAAATACTGTATTTAAATGATTTTTGATTTTTGGAAGTTTTAGAAAAAAGGCAGCTGTATGGTTACTGAATAAACCAGTCTTAACTATCTTACACAAGTTTTGGAGACTACCATTCCAGCTAGTGAACCATCTTTGCCTTTCTTTTGGGTCTTAAACACAAAGAGCATGTGTACAGTTTATCTTGCTGTTCTACCAGCAGACAATTTAATTTGTCATATAATGTACAGTGGTGTTCTTGATGCCTGGATCTGACAGTGCACCTGCATATTGAATTATACATGGAGGCGAGTTTTTCAATACTTTATCTGAAACCCCACTCCATATTAAACTTCCATAATTCATCACAGGTAGTAACTAACTTTGGGCCAGCAATTTTCTAGCCGCATCAGTCAATAATCCTTGACATAGTGCTACCAGTTTTTTGTTTAACTGAACAGAAGTCCATTTGGTGTGATGTCAAATTTTAATTTTGAGTCTAACAAAATGCCCCAAGTGCTCCCTGGGTCTTGCACAAATCAAGGAGGTAAGCCTTAAGACCTTGTTTGAAGAAGGACATGCAGGATCCTTCTAGCCCAATGCACACATGTGATATCCCCCTCTTTATGCAGGAGACTCCTGTTTTTTTGACTTAACTCCCTCTCTCCCCCCTAGGAAACAAAATCTCCTGCTTAAGTAAAATTCTGTCCAAAGTATACATTCATGTTACTTTTGGCAGATAAAGATACTGTACATAAATAGTAAATTAGTGATGAACAATGTGTCTGATAACTTTGTATAACTAGTTGTTGATACCTTTTAGTGCTTATTCTTGAGAAAATAAGATATATTAAATGTTTTTAAATGCTTTTTTCTTATTTTTTGATGCCATTTAAGGACAAACCCATGACGTTATGGCATCGCCCTACTAGCAGGCCAATCTTCCTACTAATTTGACCCAAATCTCCCTCTTAAGCAAGTTGAACCTATCACATGTATGCAATGCAAATTTGGAAGTAAGTCTTAACTTGTGCAGGACCAATGGATCCAAACTTGCTTTACACAGGGCCTGCAGGTCCTAACTTGGGCCTTGCATAAAGCAAGACATGCAGAGCCCAAAGGAACTAAGACTTAGTTTTGTATGCCTCAACTTTGTATTTTTTTTATGATTTTGACCCCAAATGTTCAACATGGTCTTTATTTCAAACCATCTCATAAACATGACAACTGTCATTTTTTCAAATGTCACCTGAAATGTCATTTTGCAGAACCACTACAAATAAGTATTTTGGGTGGGATATGAAAAATTATAGCTGTGAGGTTCATGAAGTGGGGTCAGAAAATATCACATTATCAGTTTGCGGTCAACATCTGGAAACAAAAATGAAGGCATGAAGCAAAGCTGAAATGTATTTCATGATTGGCACTAGCAAACTATTGTAGTTTTAGGTCTTACTTTTCCGACCTTTCTGCTCCTATAACCTGTCCTCTCCAACTACTGTGTCTAGTACACTGTTTATGTACTGTCTTATTTTCCTGGCAGGCGTCTGCAGCGACTGCTTAGTTCTCTGTTTTTGTTAGCTATTACTTTTCCTTTCACATTGCTCTCTAATATGTTTTCTACATCATTATCCTGCTTGTCTCATTGCACACTGCATTATCTTTTGATATGTTTTGTAAATATTTTTCCACGTCATTATTCTGATTGTTCACATTGTACAGTGCATCATCTATTGATCAGCTTAGTAAATATTTTATTATGTTGCTTAATGTAAAACCCCTCCTTTCCCTTTTCTGTGGGTCACACCTAGAAATGAGCTCCAGCTCAGTGTACCTTTCCTGGTTACCATATTTTAAATAAATAAATAAATAAATAAATAATATTTTCATGGTTTTCCCACTTTTGCTCATAACTTTATAATGTTTTGAGATTTTGACCCCAAATTTTAAACTTATCTTTTTTCACCCTACCTCATGAGCCTGACAGCTGCCATCTTTCAAATCCCATGTGAAACATCAATTGACGGCATGATCATTTCAGCCAGGATTTGAAAAATGACAGCTGTCTGCAAATGAAGGGCAGACTGTCGATGCTGCCAATTTATTTCCTGGTGACTCTACTCATTAAAGACATTTTACTGCCTTAAAATCGTGTGATGGATGTTATTGAGAATTGTATTGCTTGGTGAAATAATGAGAAGTTTATACACTAAATACACAATGACTTGACTTAAAATACACACCTTATCTTCACTTGATAGTAAGCAAGAATTAGTTATGGTCCTGTGCCTTCACGCATAAAGATATAAAGTATGTATTATGAGTCAGGCCATTGTGTATCCCATATATATATAGTTGCCACAAAATCTGCTCTATGGTTAGATGAAGGAGGTCACATGCTGTGCCTATGTTGTACAAACAGAAGGTGCTGCATTTTGTTTTGTAAGCCATAACTTTTAATTCCAGGACATTATATAAATGCAATAACTTTAAAAAGGCTTGTTTTACATTATTTAACCATCTACTGTGGTACATGGTTCAAGAAAGTGAAATAATCCATTTGTTTTAGTTACAATTAATAATATTTCAGTAGAAATTGGCCAGATGGCAACTGGATTTTTCCATAACCCTTGGTAAAAGTGTTAGGTGCAAACTTTTGTCTTCCACATAGCAGCAAAGGGTAGAAAAAGTACGATACTAGCACATCACTAAATTTTAAATGGCAAATGCACAGCTATTAAAATATGTCTTGATACTTATTAAAGATTAACAGATCATTAAATAAATTAAAACAAACAATGATATTGGTTGTAGCTAGTAAATTTTCATTAGTTATTGGCCACCTGGCTACTGAATTTCATACTGTATAACATTTATAAAAATCCAAAGCAATAGGTGCAAACTATGACTTCTCACATGGCTTCAAAGGGTAGTAATTGTACATCACCAGGACACCCACACTTTGTAAATGGCAGGTGCATATCTATTTAAATAATGTGGATGCTTATTAAACAGTAGTTGATTTTTCAATAATGTAGGAATAACTGCCTTACTAGAAATATTTCTTAAATGCACAAATACAGTTGTTTCCATCCATGTAAAAACATTTTGCTGCTTAGTGCTTATTAGGCCATATTAACAGCTTATTAAGTGGTAACAGCTGTGGTAATAGCTTGTTAGATATATGCTTATTAACTACTATTTCCACCACTTAATTTAAAGTGATACCTAATTTTATAATGGGGGAGTTTTGACATTTCTAAAGCAACATTTTCTTTCATATGTACTCTGCATACAAATTAGGAGCTGATTTTTTTTTTATATGAATTTCCATTAACTGGGATTATGCCTTTGGGTTCACACCCTTTCATTCATTATGGAGTACTTAGCAATAGGGATACATGTATATTCATTTGTTGCATCAGTCTTGCCAGCCATAAACATTTAAACTCATTAAAAACAGCAGTTAACTGGTGCTAAGAGAAACCTCTGCATAGCTTACATAAATGCACATTAAGCTAGTTTTTGAAATGAAGAATAATAATAGCTTTCTAATTTATGATTTTGTAATCTTCATCTGCTGTTCTGCAACCTCCCCTTTGTTTCTGCAACCATTAACATCAACTTTGAAATACTGAGCAACTGGAACTTGCTAAAAAGTAATACATTTATAAATGTTGAACTGACCTAGTTATGTGTGTGTGTGTTTTATCCTCTATAAATACTTTTTAAAGTAAAGATAAAATATATTTCATGCCTGAGGCTGTTTAAAACAGCAGGTGAATTTGTGCAGTATAGTTGTGTCTTCCAAGTAAGGAAAAGTCAGACCACATGAATTATACATGTGCCCTATTAGGTGAAACACATACTGTACAGACAGAAGGTGTAGGAACCCATTTTCTATGCACAGATAGCTACTGTAATTGAAAAATAAAACCAAACAAAAAAAATTCACAGTACCCAAATATTACACAATTTGGTAACATACACAGTCTATGTAGTTGTAAAGATTTTTTGCAGTCACCATTGATGGTCAGAGAGCCAAATTAACAAAAAAATCAGAACAAAAATTCTAAACAACTTCCATTACATGAAAATAGAAAAGAAAGAACATTATATGACATGGTGACCCTCTATAGCAAATTAATTTCAGTGGACTGTGAAATGTTACAATTCACAGTCCATACGGCATCACATCCAAGAATAACAGTGAACTGTGAATAACAGAGTGTGGAATATCAATAATAATGACTCATCTGCAATCATTACTCCATGGCCCTGACATTCATGAGGTAAGTGCAGTGCTAACATGAATACCATCACACTAATCAATCATACTGAAAGGAACCCCCTTTATCACTCATGATGTACTAGTGCCTATAAGGCACTAGAGGAAAGACAGTTAGGCTAAAAAGGGGATTCTACAGACCACTCCAAGTGTCAGGAAACAGAGAAGAAACTCTGCAGTGAACTGTCCATCCTGAGGGGGTGGATAGCTGCTATAGTGGCCATCGCTCAGCCATTAGCATCATACTGGTATGAGCCAGCAGATGACTGGGAATATTGGGGCTATGGGGCTGATTATCCCTATGAGCCTAACAGCAGGAATCTGGACAATGAGTGGTATGATACTAATGGCGGCAAGTTCAGTGATCATGACAAGCTACTCTGTATATGTGCTGAGAGGCAGAACATACATGGTAAGTGGATGAAATGACAGAGGGAGGAGGACAACTGAGAGGAAGACTGGAACCTGGACAATGAGCCTGGAACAAGTAATCCAAACCCAGAACAGACCAGTACCCCTCAAAATCTGCACCTAAACTAGGAAAACACTGTACCACTAACCCTGGTAACTCCCATCATGACTCTGACCCATGTGGCCAACTGCATCAGCAAAATGGGGCCAACTTACTCTACTGTGCTGCATGCCACCAATGTGGAACATAATTGTGAATTATATGGATGGTATAGTGACAAGTATGAAGTTAGCTTCCTGCAGATGACCATGGACCAGGCCCTTTGGAATGCTCTGCTGTGGGTGACACAGACTGTGGAAATGTCTTTTGGTTATGCCATGAGAGCACTGCAGGTAGGTTTTAACACCTTTGCCAATGGCACAATCACAATACCAAACAAAACCCAGTCAAGTGCCAGACTGTGTATGCAGTTAGGCTATGGATCACTTATAGTTTGGATAAGGAGGACCCTGACAGGAATGAGATGGATTTTAAAAGACTATTAATAGCTAATTGCCTCCTGGCTAACAGGAGTTAGATTGGCATAATCACCAACCCCATGGAATATGATTATCCAGACCTATGAAAATGATGATTACAGCTTAACAGGCTATCCAATTTAACAAACAAACACATGCAGCAGAAAAGGCTAGGGAGAAGAAATGCACAAGAGTGGTTGTTGCCACCCCTACCAAACAAAAGGATTCCTCTCCAAGTAGCAAACTGCACTTCCAGGTTTGGGGCCCCCACCAAGCCTGCCCAATCCTCCATATGACTGTGGTTGGGCGATTTGGGTAGGCAGGGGAATGGTCTGGACCAGATATGGGGAGGTGGCAGACAGTGTGGATGTGGATGGGGACCAGGGTATGTTCACTACCTTTCACCATCTCTGCTGACATACTCAGAAAAAACACAGAAAGAAAACCAACCACCACATCAAACTCAACTCCCTCGCAACCTGGTGCCTACATAAGAAGACCTTCATAAACTAATGCAGCTATCGCTGTTTTGCAATCACTATTATGACACAGAACCAATGCTTTACAGATTGAGTTTATGGGACCCATACTTAACACTAGCATGGGGAATAAATACATCCTAGTACTCCCCAATTTGTTTTCAAAATGGGTAAAGGCTTTCCAAATGAAAAGAAACATGGTGTTAGTCATGGCCAGAGCACTCACTGACCAGGTCTTCTCCTGCTGGGGCCTGCCCACCTTTATGGAATCAGACAAGGGTACTTACTTTACTGGACAGGTAATGCAGCAATGTCTGCAACTTGTTGGGGGTGAAACAAAAATTTAATATTCATTATCATCCTCAGTCATCTGGACATGTGGAAAGAGCTAACAAACAAAGTAAAACTGCTACAAATATTTGTAGCTATAAATGGCAAAAATTGAAACAGCCTCCTACCTCTTGCAGCTATGGCTATTAAGGCAACCCCATCTACCATTACAGTTTATACTCTCATTGAGATCATGACAGGGGACACATGAGACTCCCAGAATACCTATGGATTGATTTAAGCATTCTCACCATTGATAGAGTATAGAGAACCTCACTCAGATACACTTGTTTGCTGTCCAACAACTGGGTAAGTCCCAAGCAAGGGCTAAAGGTTACTTTTATAAAGGAGTTTAAGAGAATTAAGGGGATGTAGAGAATAAAGTCAGGGTCTTGGAGTTTGCTGTACCAGAACACAATTTGTGCCACAAACGAAAGGGGCAATTTTAGATAAGCTGAGCTGTTCTGTGTATATGATCAGACTTAATGATAAGAAAAAGATTTTTGACAAATGGTACCATACTAACCAATTGAAGCTTTTAAGGGGAAAATAATACCCCTCTCATTTCAGATTCCACACATCATGAAGACTCTGATACTTGATGCTGTACTCCTGATCCTCCCATCTATGACTACAGCTAAATGTCGCTACCTGAAAGAGGGACTACCCAGTGGCATAGTTACAAGCATCAGTGTACTCAGGAGTCCTCATTAACAACATACAGTATTTACAAGTGCCCATAAAGTTGAACCTGACCTAACTGGGACATTACTAATATACCACAATGTAAGAATGCTTCTCTGACTCTAAACTTTGTCAGACATGTTAGATGATGTATTACTGCAATGTCACAACAAGGCACAAAACCTCCTCCAGGATTAACAGAAACAGATTTGGAAATGAGGGAACCAACAGATGCGGGAGGCAGTGGAGGGGTTATTGGGAAGTATTGGTACTGGAGTGCCAGCATGGAATAGGTGAGACCTTGAACAGATAAAATATAATCACCAAGCACTGTTTGACAGGGGCATAGATGATCAAGTTGCAATACCTGTAATGAGGTGGGTTAAAACAACAGCAATTGAGGAAAATAGAGACTGCATATAATATGCATATTATAGCAGATAATTTTAAGAAAACAGAATATGGTTTTAAAAAATTAAAGAGAATTCTTAATGAGGTATTTGTAAATATTTCTGAAAGCTTTGGAAGGTTTTCAGGGCACAGTTTGAGAGGACACATTCTGAGTTAGTTTGTGGCCTTGCTGAAACTACAACAGTCACCTATGTACTGGAGGTCTTGGGGATCTACTACAGGGTAGAATACCTAGGGGGATAATTCATAGGTATGACATTCAAAGAATATACAAGGTACAATTGGACAAATGTAACCTTACAGGTAAGGAGCACTATAGATGCAAATGGTGGCACTACACGTATCCTGACAGTACTAGGAGCACACACACCAGGATGCTCAAGAACTGTAAATCTTGGACTGGCAATTGCACTGGCACAAAGAGTAATTGTACTTTTCTGTCAGGGTACCTGCCACAATCCACAACCAGGCTCTCCCCTTAAGGTGAAGACTACATTAAACCTTAATATTGTAACTCCCCATCCGCATTACAGCGCATCATGTGCGGGCAGAAGAGATACTCATGGACCCAGTTCATGTCTCCCAGCAGTCAGATCACACCTAGTAGATGAATCAACAAGGATAGGCAATACTTAGAAATAACACCATCCTTGCCATTGATTAATGACACCACTGATGTATACAAGGAATTAGCTGATGCCCATTCTATTGGTATATTACAACATGATATACATGTCCTGTAGGCCAATCCACCAGCTTTACTTCTCTAATGCTCTAGCTCATCAGTGGCAGAAGCCAGATTTATCTTGTTGTACTGTTACTGGCTGAAGGTACCTGTGTCAATGTGATGTCTTCCGTCAGACTCAACCCATCTGTGCACCGGATTTGAATAGCAAGGATGTGCAAGCAAATGGAACTGAATTCTCATGCTCAGTGAAATTAAGCTGAACCTTTACAGAAATAATTATATGAAAAGTTTTCAAGCTGCGCACATAAAACTACCCATGTGATATGCGTGCTGCAAGCATGATTTAAATATTAAATTGGAACTGACTCCATGCATGTGGCATGCATGCAAAAAGCAAGTGGTCACTGATAACTGCACACATAAAGTTAAGTTACTTGCTCAGGATCACACAGTATACAAGTAGGGATTGATGAGATTCAAACCCAGGTCTCCTGGTTTGAAGTTAAATGCCTTTAACCACTAAGCTATACTGCCTGCATACATAAGGCTCACTTGTACTTCAATACAAATCTGCATACATCTGCATGCATGCAACATGCTTATAGCCACTGATATACTTTTTAGCTTTCTTGTCCCCCCCTCATCTCAGCTGCATAGCTGAACTGTAGCACACCTACCAATGGAAACACATATAGTTTTTCACACCCCCAATACACACAGTTACCCAGAAAACCACTTAATTACTTCTGTCTGGCCAGTACTCCTAATATTTTCTCTCCATAGTTTTGAATGTTTCCATGCAAACAGACTTTAAGGGGCAAACACATAAGTAGCAATAACCTGACACCCACCCGCACAGCTACTCTCCCCACCATGCACACCCACTGTAGCTGATGTGGTCATGCTGCTACAGACAACCCACCAAGTATAGATATAAGTTGAGAGTCTCTTACCTTAGTACTAGGGAGCCAGAGGTAGGAGTCTTTAAGAGATGATATCCATGGGTAAGAGTTCTGGAGTGTACCCCCTTGAAATGAATGGAGTTATTTTTAATTACTATTTTATATATTATGATGGAGAATAATGAAGGCCACTGTTCTAAAAAACAAGGCCCTTGTTAGTCAAGTGGTGGCCTTCATTAATCTCCAGTTCTCCATCAATAATGTATAAAACAGTAAAAAGTAAAAGAAAAAATACCTTCATTCATTTCAAAGGGGCACATCCCTGCACTCTCCCTTGCTCTATGTTATAATGTGTCTAAACATGAGGATGTGGAAGTCAGCTTTACTGGGGGGGGCATAAGCCTGACTATAGTGGGGTTTCAATAGTCTGTGCATACCAAAACCCACTCAGCTGTCCCTGAATCCAAGGGACAGCCCTCAATTTACCCCTGAAAACTGTTCTGCCCCTCATCCATCCCTCATTGAAAACATACTGCTCACACAGAGGATGTCCTGTAAATTTAGACTTTATGGCAGGGATGCCATTTCAGATTTCAGCAGGGGGGAGCCAACAAACAATGGAGGCCAGGTGCTAGTTAGCCCCTAGGCGGCAAGCTCTGGAATGTCTGGAACATCTCTAAAAGGTGAAACTTACTTTTTGTGACTGAAAAGTGAGATGCAAATCAGGAAAAAATCAAATGTATAAGATTCATCTGTCTATACCCCAGTGCAGTGCATCAGATTTGAACTTAAACCCACCCAGTTACTAACCAATTTTTTTCCTGCCTGAAGTTCTGAACCCCCCCAAAAAAACTTTGTTCCAATTTCTCTCCCCAACTCCATTCCATTCAATACTCATCCCATATGGGTCATGAAGCCTCCCAAAGGTGCCGAAACATGAAAAATGCATCAATATTTCAGTCCTTTCTCCAGCCCCAATCCTCCTGTAAAATAAAATTATTTACTTTTATTTACCCAGCCATCTGGCCACAACCTGCAGCCTAACCCAGTGTGCCACCAACCAAGTTTTCAGTCCGCTCCTCCTCTGTCCTTCTGCCAGAAACTGGATGCTAGAATCAACCATCCCAGGTGCCCAACGTTGTTTGTGATCAAGTGTTCTCACCAACCAAACCCACCCAACCTGTGTTGCTTGCTTCTTGCTTGGCTGCTGCCATGGCTTCTGTTGCACTGCACTGATCAAGGCCTATGAAGGCTGCCCATACTGCTGTCACTGCTGCTGTGAGGCCTAGCGTGCTGCTGTGGGGGGCCTATGCTGTTTTTTTTTTTGCAAGGCAAGCCTAGTAGAGTAAGTAGGTAGCATAGTCTTGAGTTAGCTTCTAGCTCACCCCAGCCCCTTCAGGCACCAAGGGAGACAAAGACTCACTAAGAGTAGACCAACAACAATATGCTACCACAACACTGCTATTGTGAGTTCAGTGGTCACTGACTCCTCCAAGCTGCAGTGTGCAGCCTATCTGCTCTGTGGCAGGAAAGACAGTGTCCCACTTGCATGACTCATGTGCTCTTGCTTGGCTGGAGCTCTTTCACATCATGTGTGATGACGCCACTGCTAATAGGTGGAGAGAGTGGGCAACACAATGCAGACACAGTTGAGTCAGGAGTGTACCTGCATTGTGAGTGCAACACAGGCCAGGGGGGCACAAATTGTGCAAAATATTAAATCCAAATTTAATGCCATTATTGCAACACCATAAGAACAACCTAGGCACAAATGCGGGAGGCAACGTCCCCCGCCCTACCAAATGGCACCCTGCTTTATGGTAGAAATTAATTCTCAGGGACTAACATCAGTACAAGTAAATGCAATGGTTTCCACTGTGTTCTGAGGTACTGTATCTCCATGTTTCAGGATGTGTCCTGATCATCATGAGGGTGAGTGTCTTTCATTGTCCCTCATTTTTAGTGCCCATGTCCCTCATTTCAGTGACAAAATGTGAGGTATGGTGCATGCTTCCAAGATTCTACTCAGCACAATGAGTGCTGAGCATGGCCATAGTGTATATGCTCCATACAGAATGACAAAGGGAAAGTAAGTGAGCCGTAACAGTCATGGAGAAACACATTTGCAGCACTAAATAGGCATAAGGGGATTTGCATGGCCCAAAACAAAAAGGTGAAGCTTCACAACACAGAGGCCCCTCTTCACACATCTGGAATGGGGGATGTTGGCTGACTGTGTCCTAGGCATTTAATACAATAAACAAACAATACTTTAAAAATTAATGGCAACTTAATGACAAAAATTAAAAGCCATTAAACAACTTGCAAAATTATCAGAATTAATGAGTTTACCTAATTTTAATGGGAAATCAATGAAAAGGGTATTTTAATGGCTCTAATTGCTAGCAGTAGTATGAGAACTATAAACTGATGTGTTTTTTTCATGAGTGGCTGTATTGCCACTGGACAAATTGTCGTGGACAATATTTAGTGGACTTCTGATCATGAGGACTTAATGACGCTGGACAAGTTGCTGATATTTAATGTGGTCGCGACCAACAAAGGGCGAATTGAAATTGTAGAAAAACAGACAAATAGTTGCCCCACACATTACTGTCACAAAAGAATCATAACAAAGTAAAGCAGTTTCAAACAATTTATTGTTACATTATTTATTGCCTCAGAATATGTAGTGCCCTGGAACTGGTGCAGATATAGGATGAAGCAGATTGGGCTTTGTCTCTTTAACTTGATGCAGATGTTGGGGCGAAATCAGTCATGCACAAATTGGTCATGAAGGAAGTGAAGGGAACACAGTGTCTACATTGAACTATGAGTGGTGAGTTCTACTCTGCTATTGTAATGAGTTTAAGGCATGTAAGGAGTGTAAACAGTAGCACAGGCTTTGGGAAGCTGTGCAAAATAGGGTTGCAATGTAATTGAGGTTTTTCATCATGTGATAATTCAAAAAATATGTGCCAAAGTGTCTGCGGCCCAAAATCCAGTAACGGCATGTCTTTTCGACATAGAGACCACGCCGTCTTAATATTAATTATTAATAGCATGGCATTTTGCCCATGTGCCATTTTTTTTAGATGAGATTTGCATCATCACGTGGCAAACGTACAACATGTGAACCTGATGTGATTTTTAAATGATGTTCACACCAGCTTAACTGCTGCACTCATGTTAAGTGTGCAACATGAAAACCTGGTGTGATTTTTAGAAGATTTTTGCACCAGCTTACCTGCTGCACACATGTCAAGCTTGCAGCATGAGAACCTGATGTGCTTTTTAGACCTGGGGAGTACATATTCAAAGCCATCCTTTTTCGAAGGGTGTAAAGATGCACTGCGCAGAATAGATGCCCCAGACGGCTCTGAGGATATAGTCAAACAGTTTGCGTGATCGGTACTGATTGTGCACACTATCTGAATATCTGCCCTGGATGTGCAGCTCACAGTGGGCGGCTGCCGAGTCCCACGCATTGCAACCAGGAACTGTGCTGCATTCCATCAGTGGGGTATGCGTGGCAGATGTCTGGATGTGCCATGACCACAAGCATGATATTCAGCTGGGAAATGCTAATGAACTCATTGGGCATGCATGGTGCAAAGGGGCACCATGCATGCTCATTATGAGCCCATTAGCATGGCTGTACCCGGCTGAATGCACCTGGCTCCCAGCAATCACTGTGTGCAACAACAAACACCCCACTGCACTCTGATAGTCTAGTGCCCCCTCCCATCCCCAATCATAAATAAAATTGTAACCCCAGAGATCCATGGTAGACTAGTGGTCCCCTCCCATCCCCGATCACACATAAAACATGTAACTCCAGAGAACCCCGGTAGTCTAGTGGCCCCCCCATCCCCAATCGTGAATAAAAGTGTAACCCCAGAGATCCCTGGTAGTCTAGTGGTCCCCCACCCATCCCTGATCGTAAACACAATTGTAACCCCAGAGATCCCTGGAAGGCTAGTGGCCCCCTTCCCAGCCCCGATCGTAACTGAATTAGTAAATCCAAAATATCTCTGGCAGTCCAGTGGACACTCCCCCCCAACCACTGAAGCACCCACACCCCACCCTGCTCCTGTGTCCCAGCATGGCCAATGTAGCCAGCAGGCAACAAAACCCTGGTAGTCCAGTGGCCCCCCCTCCCATCCCTGATTGTAAATAAAAGTGTAGACCTAGAGATACCTGGTAGGCTAGTGGCCCCCTCACAGCCCTGATCATGACAGAATTAGTAATCCCAAGATATCCCTGGTAGTTCAGTGGACCCCTGCCCACTGAGGCACCCACACCCCACCCGCTCCACCCATCCCAGCATGGCCAATGCAGCCAGCAGGCAGCAAAACCCACCCACATGCATCCACGGCTGCCAGCTGACTGAGCTGTCACATAATGACAGCCTACGGTATGCACTACAATACTATTGGTTGACACCATTGACCAATGGATTGCAGTGTGTATTATAAGCTCTCATTCACAAGGTTGTGCATCTTCTTTGAATATGGGGGCCCTGGTTCACATAGGTTCACTTTGTGTATGCAAACCGCATGCAAACATTGCACAGTTAAGCATGTGGCATGTATTCTGCAAGTGCACAGCACACTTACATTTCTGTAAGGGATAGCAACCACCTGACCACTGCTTATGTTGGTGATAGCTTGTACTGGGTTACTACAAATCTCAAAACTTTCATGTATGAGTGCAATATAAATAAGAGTACTTTTTGCATGGCAATTAACAGTAATGTTAAAATAGGACCATAGATCCTCATGCCAATTTGGCCAGTAGGTATAGCACCTAAAAATTCTACACAGTTTAGCAATGTTCCAGTCTATCTGAAGTGCTCTTATGTCTATACTACAGCAGTTAACTTAACCTACAGTATGAACTACAGATTCTCATGTAATGGAAAACTGATCACCTAGTTGCTGTAGTCCATTGTATGGATAAAGCCAAACATTATCTGAATACATTACTGTCCTAGGGTGATGATGTTTTTATCTATGGATCAACCTTTACTGAAATAGGATTTAAAGTTATCCTAGTCATCGTGGGGTTACTGGTAGTCCTATTACTAATTTTGATTTGTTATCTAAAACATCCTCAAGATGATGTCTCATTCCCTATCTGCATAAGCTATTATATACCACAGTCATTATAAGCCATTATTTTCTGATACTAAACTATTGATTGTGATATTGCCTTTGACTCCAGCAATGCGACAGGGGGGACTGTTGCACTGTTAACAGTGGCGACGGGTAGACTGTTGCACAGTAAATAACAAATGTTGCCTTGTACTGTGATTATTTTACTGTAATTGTCAAACTAATATGGCTGTTACCAACTTCCATTTTGTCTCTCTCCTCCATTTTGTACATGATGTATAATATGTTTTTATTTGTTGCTAAGGTTACTAGGAGGATCTTTGTTAAAACAATGTAGTCTTTGCATGAAGAAATTTTCCAAGTAGAGTGATGTAATGAGTGGCATTCACACTCATAGATAGTGAAACAGTCTCCTTCCTGAACAAAGTGAATTTAATTGTCCCATTTGCCTAAGCATAACCTAATCGATGCACTTATAGTTTTAGATCCTAGTTCTGCTCCCAGCTGTGTGTGGTTGTTGCAGTCTCTCTCTCTCTCTCTCTCAAATTGTCTATCTCCCCAGCCTGTCGGCCTCGCCCTGGTCTATACCTTGATTCTCTACCATATTGTCATCTCACCTCTCATGCTGCTTTTTGCTATTTAGTTGTCGCATTGTAGGCCATTAGTTCACAATTGTAATTTCTTTATCCAGTATCTGCCTTACGTCAAGCTCACTGTTCAGGATTAAACTATCCTACCATGTAATATTTGCTTTTCATGCTATTGTGAAAATAGTTGTAATCTATGCTTCTTATGATATTGTGCAAACTGTGTGTACTCTTTGATACTATGTAACTCCCATCACCCTCTCCCCAGGTCATACCGAGAGACGAGCAACTTGTTGTTCAGTGTACCTTACCTGGCAAAACTTTTTGATAAATAATAAATAAATAAATAAATAAATTAGAGTCTAGATCTGAGAAACTTAAAGGAGTTACTTTCTTAATGAGATATGTGAGCATCTCAATGTTGTTTACTGTTTAGAATGAAATGAACTATTGCTTATTGAAATGAACTAGATAGGTAGGTAGGTAAAACTTTATTTTTATGCATGAAATACATGTCATTGGACTTTGCAGTCCAGTTTACAAGACAGTCCTGTGTTTAAATATTTAAAGTTTCAGTACATAGAACATTAAAGGTTAAAATTAATAGATCACATACAGAACCAATGACATGTTATTAAAAACACAGGGGACATAATAACAAATGCACTCCTATTTAGCATATATACAGTATTTGCATTAACATACAAAATTAACTAAATTAGTTAAATACACTGACAGGTAAAAAGCAACAATTCCTTAATTGCATGTTAATAAGCTTGATGTTCTGATATTGCATGCATAGTGGGAGAAAGTGTATTCCATATGCAGCTGCCCTAGAATTCAATGTTCTGTCTCCATATTTCTTAATTCTTTTATCTAACTAAATGTTGTTTGAATGGACTAGTCTTGATAGTATCCTCTTATTTTTGGTTACCAATGGGAAAAGGGGTTGGGAGATGGGATGCTCAGAAAAAAATTAATTCAGTTCATGTTTAAGTGTCATCCAAGTTCTAATGTAGCCTGTTTCAAGAGGCTGCCTGTCAAGTCTACTCATCAGCTGGCAATGACGTTTTCGAAAACTCCATTGAAGCACATATTTTGCTATTTTATACCGAGTTTTATCTAAGCAATCTAACAATTGTTTATTTGCCATTCTGTATACTAATTTGGCATATTTTAAAGTGACACTGTCAACCTGTTTTGCAGTATGTTATTTCAAGTTAAAAACTCACATTTTATGATTGCTTACCTTCTCTAAAATTCATTGATGTTGCTGTTTGTTTTTTATGTCTTCTTGTTTAGTAGAACTGAAATGCATGCTAATGTATATTTACAAACAACCTTGTTTTGTTTACAATCCTGGATCTGTTCTTACTGCATACTTCCTGAGCATTACAAACACACCCAAATAGTGCAGTCACTCATGAGGCAGTAGCTTCCTAAACTCCCACTGTATCATGAGGGGCTAGCCTGTGTTGTGGGTGTTCCCAAGTCCAGGAAAGATGCAGTGGGAGTTGATCAAGGATTGTAAACAAACCAGTTTTTGTTTGATAACACCAATATTGTGGGCAGTCTGTTTTTCATGTTTTAAAAGAAAAAAAGAATCAGAATCAAACTACTGGCTACATCAACAATCTTTATAGAATGTTGGCAATCATAAAATGTGTTTTTTAAACAACGAACACTTTGAGGCCTAAGGGGGTTGACAGTGTCCCTTTAAGGTAGGTTAAATGAGCTGTTCAGCTATTCTTTTCCTATTGTGTAGTTTTAAACTTTTTTTGATTGACTTTCCCAACACTATTTGTAATGTGATTGCTAAAAGTTAATTGCAAATCGAAAGTTACACCCAGATAGCAATAGCTGTCCACTAGTTCCAGTTTATGTTTGGTTGTTTGTGTGAATCTGTAGTTGACAAGATTTATTACTATTTTTTGATGCAAAATGCATCAATTTTTCTTTTGATATTCATAATAAGCCTTGACCTGGTGAACCACCCCTCAATTCTTACAAGATCTGATTGCAGCTTGGTCTGAACTATTGTTTAATACATCTTTATGTCATATTTTATGAAATGTATCAGACCATTCAAGCTATGAAGACACCTATAGCTGTGCCCTGACAGGTTTTGATGAGAAAAAGCTCAGTTGGAGGAAAAATAATATAAATAATCTGCCTGAATCTTAGCTTAAGAGAAAGCTCCGTAGATAGCACAAGACCTGCTGATGAACATTTATATTATTTCTGCCTTTGGTATGTCTTTATACGTTCTATATCATTTTATTAGATTATTTTAATACAGATTGTGTAGAATAACCATCTCATGGCCTGGACTGGATCCATACATATTCCTGCATGCCAAATCTTGTGTGTATACCTGCAATGGCTGTGGAACAAAAAGATCCAAATATTTTGAAAATCTTCACACAGTTTAACAAAAAATTGTGACATTTTGAATGCCTGTAATTTACAATTTATATAACCAACTACCTCACTCTTTACCAGTTTCGATGACTCTTCCAAAAAAGTATACATATAAGTTTCCAGCTCCAAAGGTGGCTAAATTGTAAGCATAGAAATAATTTCTGATATTTTCACAGGAATAATACATTGCCAGACTCTGAATTCCAATAATTTCCCCATCCCTCATGCAAATGTTATGAAATGTGCCACCATGTTAGGATACTTTGCAAACAAAAAGCATTTCAAATTTCCAGTCTCTGTCTATAACACTGACTGAGTTATGGGCAATTAAAGCAATTAAGAAAATTCCCCCAAATCTCTTGAAATTTCACAGAATATCACAAAAATCCCACAAAATTGGAATTTGCTAATTTTGCCCATCCATATCACAGATTGCTTCAGTAAGAAAACCCTTTTCCGTTTCAGCTGAACCACTAACAAACAACAACATAGGTTCATGTTCTTCATAAGAACATTCTTCTTTGCAATGCCGAATGTCATGATAAACAGCATGAGTCACAGCAATATAAACTGTTTTTGTTCTTCATTTAACTACTGCTTTGTATAAAAAATGTTCACATCTAACTCACATGCTTGTTACTAGAGAAGGGCATAGTTTGCAAACTTCACTCTGTGGAATAATTAGTGATTGCAAAGTTTGAAATTCTGCCTGCAAAATGCAGAATTTCACCTGCGAAGTGATGAACTTCGCCCACAAATGGCAGAATTTTGCCCTCGAAAAGTGGAATTTCACCACTCATGGGCAAAATTCTGCCATTTGCAGGCAGAATTTTGCACTTCACACCCACAGAATATTTTGCAGATTGCACAGACTTAGCTAAATATTTCACTGGGTGAAATTTCCAACTTCGTCAGAATTTTGCCAGTGAAATTAGACTTTGATGCATCTCTGCTTGTTGCACTACTGTCTCAGTCTCAGACATCAGCACTACTGGATTATTCATAGACAGTAAGTCACCAAGAACATCCTCTTCTGCTAGATCACTATTATCTGCTGCTTCTCTAACTCTAATCTTTTTAATGTATTGTATGAACCAGCTTCTCTGACTGAAGGTCTAATATGACATTGAACTGCTCCTCAAACTGTTTGAGTCACCTTTCAATGATTCCTCATGTCTTCATGGCTTAAACAGGAGCAGTAGTGCAAAACAGCATTGCTCTTTTTTTTTCTATTGACTTGAAACTCAGCTTACAGTGGTCAATCAGTTCAGACTTGTGTCTTTTTACAAGACTGCCTTCAGCACCTGTGACCTTGAAGATTTATTTCAATGTGTTGAACTATGCCCCAAATTTGAAATTGTACCACTGGTCAACCTATAAAAAACACATGGGGCCCCAATTCCTGAAGGCATGGTGCAAGTCACCACCAATTGTGACTTGCACCAAGTGCTGATGCGCCAAGGACCCTTCACCTGATTACAGAACAGCCAGGGTCCCTGGCAGCTATAGTCATGACTTGTGGCACCCCAAGCATTGCACCAAAGGGAGGGCACACCTCAACAGGGTGCCAAAAGCTGCAGTAAAGCCCACCAACAGGATGCAAGCCCCCACCCTAAGACCTGGTCCCCTAGTAATGCCCCTCAGGGATGATCATGTTCCCCCAGTACCTGAGACGTGCCCTGCAGGGCTGAACATGTCTCTCCCCCAATACCTGAGACATGCCCCACAGGGATGAACATGTCTCCTCCCCATACCTGAGAAGTGCCATGCAGGGCTGCACATGTCCCTCCAGTCCCCAAGCCCTGATCCCCATTCACCAGCTTGCTGATAATAATAATAATGCCATGCCTCTAATTCCCTGGTAGTCTAGTGGCCTCCACCACCGCACTGGGCAGTGCCAGTCCACCCCCCACACCTGTTCCAAGTCGGTGACTGGTACAATCCACCTCTCACCTCCATGGCCAGCCACTGACTGAGCTACCACTGAGCACATACTACTGTATACAGTATGCACTCAATGAATGACAGCTCATTTATTGAGCACATATTGTATACAGTAGTACGTGTTCAGTGGGAGCTCAGTCAGTGGCTGGCCATGGAGGTGAGAAGTGGGATGTGACAGTTGTTGACTGGGAATGAGTGGGGGGGGGCAGGGGTGGACTGTTACTGCTGGGTGGGGCCACTAGACTACCAGGGAATTATGGGCATGGCATTATTAATATTATCAGTGAGCTGGTGATCAGGGAACTGGGCTTGGGGACCAGGAGGGACATGTGTAGCCCTGTGGGGCACTTCTCAGGTTCGTGACTGTGGCAACTCCTGGGTCTTCAGCTCAGGGACCCCTATTATTACAAAATAAAGAGCAGGGTCCCTGATATAGCTGGAGTTTTCTGCAGCCCTGCATCACTGCAAATTATAGTGATCACAGGGCTCCTTTAAAATCGAGCACTTTGTGTACAACTTTCTACAAGTTCTAGAAACCTTTCTACAAGTTCCCACAGTTTTGGGCTGTCCAGTTTATCAGGAAGCTGACAATGGCTTTGGAGTTATTGACTAGTACAGGCAGTTTTCAGGCAATAAACACAGTTCAGGAACTTTTCAGGCAATAAACACAGTTTAGGTACAGTCTCAGATGTATTACCACTCTGACATGCTCCAAATGCATGTTGCCCCATGCTAGCCTGTTTAGGAAGCTTCCAAAGCTCAAAACGACAGGGGTCCCAGAACCAACTTCCCACTTCTTGGGATGCAGACCTCTTCTTCAATAGGTCAGGGACCAGGGTGTTTCAACTGAGGTGCCGGGCACCTGGACTTGCTAGCCCTTCCTTTACTTTAGCCTTACTGGGCCCCTCTAAGCTGTAGGGCTTGCCTTGCACTAATAACTCTTTTCCCAAACTTTGCTCCTTTAAATAATGATCAGCCTTGACTAGGGCCTTCCCTGCTCCTCAGCTTCTCCCCTGAGGAGCCTGCTTATAAATATTAATTCCTTTTCTCAGGGTTCTACTGCCTTTGTCCCCACCTTAAATCCACCTCTGGTGCTCTTATCAATATTCATGTACCTCTATACAGGGCCTATGGTCCTTCACCTCACACCTGGGTGTCACTGAGCGCGTTGAATATTAATTTATTCAGATTTGGCCCACTGGCACTCCCCCTTGGCTCTTGGCTGATTGTGTGTCTGTGGCACCATTAAGTAATTAAAACAACTTTTACTTTATTTCTTTAATTATATTCAGGCTGTCAGCACTCTTGTGCTACCGCTGACTCACTGCCTCTGCCTGGGTTGAAGACAATGCAGCTGGGAGGTCTGGCAGTGGGAGGGATCATGGGAGGTACCACAAGCACTGAAGCAGATGGCTGGGGTCCTTGGTGTCCTCTCTCTAGCTCTTCCTCCCTTGGAGTTTTACACGCACAGCTGATGCTCAGTCATGCTACAAGAAGGGAAATATTTTTCTTTTAAATAGTGAGCAAATTAATAAAAGGGGCTAAAAAGAAACCACTCTGTGGAACCAGAGGAATGGGACTGGAACTGCCACACCACTCAGAAAGGGATCTGAAGCCTACAGACAGCAAGCTGGTGACTGGAGGCTGCTCACTTCATGGGCCAGAGGAGGTGCACTAATGCAGAGTTGACAGAACTGGCTTCAACACAAGGTAAGCCCTTCAGGTTCCCTTCGCACTCTCCCTCTCTGTTCCACAGCTTGGCACGAACTCCTCCCAAAACAGTTGGGGGTCAGTTCAAAAGCACTGCACTCGGGGTTCCAGTTCTTGAACCCCGATCTTGCACTAGCTGATCAATAATTATTTTTTAAAACTACCCATCACGCATTGGGCAGAGACAGCAGTCTCAGCGCATGGATGCCCATATCTCGTGCTGCCTGCTTTTGGGGGGTGGACTCTGCAAAATGGAGCAGGCAGCAGAAAAAAAAAAGTTTATTTCTTTTGTTTTTATTTTATGGCCTGCTCTGCCTGGTATAATAGGGAGGTTACACACACTAATGAGGGGATCCCTGTACACTACTCCTGTGCTGCCCAGCTAAATGGGGTCTCTGGGGCTCCTTACTGATTTAATTTTTAATCTTTGTTGTGCCCCTAACTTTGAGGCACTGCACAGTTGTATAGGTGCAGTGGTATAGTCTGCGCTGTGCATGGGGGCCTCTGAATACGGCCCCTGCCACAACCGCAGGCAATATTCACAGTTAGCTCTCACTCTCTCTGTCTCTCTTCTCCCATTCTCTCTTCTGCAATATCCTCACAGAATGATGATTGCTTAAACTCTATGTGAAATTTAGCATTAGGAACAGCCTTAGGCACTACCAGCCCCAGTGGTTGCTGTGGACTCCCTACTCAGAAGGGTCCCCAGACAGAAGCTATGCAGGTCATCAGTCTTTTCAAATGTCATGTTTACTTTATTTCATGTAATTTATTCCCTATGTAATGTTGAATGATCACACAAGGGGCATCACTGGGCTGAGTGGAACCTTCCAACTATACATTATAGTGCTAAAATAAACATGAATGTATTTACTGTAACCCTTGACTATGTTTACATATATGTAAATTTTTTGATATTCAATAAACATTTAAAAACAAACAAACAAAAATAATAATATTTGCAAAGGTACATTCAAGGACCCACAATGACTGACCATGTTGGGTGCCCCCAGAAACATAATACTCATTCTGCATACCATGTGTCTTCTTTCTCAATTAGGTGCTGATTCTGTCAAATTCAGCAGTACCTTGAGACCCATCTTGACATGCTGCTAGTCTCATTTCCATTCAGAATTTTATTTTACAATCTTTGGCCAGGAAAGACACACTAAGCAAAGGTTTGTTTCCAGGTGCATCCTGGAAGCACATGGAAGTTTAATGACTTGCTCTTCGTCACACAGTATGCAAGTGATGGCTGTGGGATTCAACCCCAGGGGCTCAATTCTCAATGCCCTGAGACTTATGCAAGGTGCCTGCACCAAAAATAAATGGTGTAAGTGGCATCTTCCATCAGAAAGCTGACCCTTGTGCTATTCACAAATGCAGCCTACGTCAACAGCAGGCTGCCTGCCCCAAATGGGGCTTGCACTGCCCGTGCACCCAGAAATGGGCTGCAACATGGTGCTAGGTGGCATGTGGCAGATGCAAGCTGCCACATCCCTGAATGAGGGATTCTCATAACAAACATAACATAAAAGTACCCTTAGACCTGTCAGGGCTTAGAATATTCTCCCTCTGGGAGAGTTACCTGTGTTCAGCAATGTGCTGTGTTCCCCTCCCATGTGACCTGGAATAATAAAAAATAAGTGCCCCTGATCATGGTAGTCAGCAGTCCCCCCCCATCCTGATGTGGCCCGGTATAATAATTAATAATATTGTCCCTTCCCTGTTGATCCAGTAGCCTGCCCCCAATTCCTGATCCCCCATTAAGACATATGCACATATCATTGGTGATCTAGTGGCCCCCCACCCCAGCAGACAGTCTCCCAACACCCCATTCCCCAATCCCCAAAACGGGCTAGGGACTGGCACAACCCACTGCTCATGTCCACTGCCGGTCTCGGACTGAGCACTCAATGAGCACTGTACTGTATACAGTACACACCCATTGATTGAAAGCTCGCTGTCACTCAATGGGCGTGTGCTGTATACAGTATGGTGCTCATTGAGAGCTCAGTCTGTGACTGGCTATGGAGGTAAGTGGTGGGCTGTGCCAGTTGGGACTGTGGGGGAGAGGGGTGGTGGGATGCTGTCTGCCAGGGTGGAGGGCCACTAGACCACCAATGATATGTACATATGTCTAAGTTTTGGATTGAGACTTGGAGGGCAGGGCTACTGGATCAACAGGGAGGGAGGGCAATATTATTATTATGCCAGGCCAGATCAGGATGGGAGGGTGGACTACTGACTACCAGGATTGGGGACACTGTTAGTATTTATTATAATGGGACACATCGGGATGGGGGATGCTGACTGCCAGGAATGGGGGCACTGTTATTTTTTATTATAACGAGACTTGGCAGGATGCGGGGGAGCTGACTACCAGGACTGGGAACACTGTTATTTTTTATTACAATGAGACACATCGGGGGGGGACTGCTGACTACCAGGATCGGGGGCACTGTTAGTTTTTATTATAAAAGGACGCATCAGGATGGGGGGGGCTCTAGACTACCAGGGACTGGTTAATGCAGTGCACTGCCACCGCACAGCTTGTAGCATATGCTCCTGATGCACTGCCTTGTTGGCGCTTGGTCAAGGTTGCCGCAAGCTGCAGGACTTTGTCACTGGGACCCTGATTGATAGAGAATTTGTCACAGGGTCCCTGGCACAGAGGGATTCAGCTCAAGCTGCTGTCTGCCACAGCCTGTGCCTTTCTAAGCCCCCTTTGAGAATTGAGCCCCAGTTCTCCATGTCTGCAGCTCAGTGCTTTTAACCACTATGCTATATTAGCTCCCTAGAGTTATCACTTTACATATCACATCCTGGGGCTGGTCCATTTGAAATTGCCAGTTTGGCAAAAAACTGTGTTTGGATTCTTCCCATCTCTGCTTCTGATCCATGGATTCTGTAGATTGCTAAGACTTAGTCAAGCAGATATTAGGTATGGGTAAACGTGGTAGCTTCTTTGCTGGTAGAATAATAGAACCATCATGACATTTACTGGGATTAAGGCCACAAGTACTGTAAATAGGGTAACTCACTGGTTGTGTGTTGGTTAGATTAGTTTTCACACAGTGAAGGTGACATCTCACCCCTACACACCAGTATCCCCTAACTGGTTGAAGAGAACTGGATTGATTTGTTCACTGGGTAGAAACCTAAAGATTGGATTACCTTGACATGAATGAACAGTGTATGACATCTGAGATGTAGAATGCTTTATAATTTGTGCAGTGCCTATGAAACATGATCACCTTTCACCCAGTGTCTAGATATGAGTTTCTCAAAAGCCAACATCACCAAGAGAGTTTAAATCTCTGGAGATTAAAAACACAATAAAATGATTAGAAAACATCACAAGAACTTGCTAATGAAGTATATGAAAAGGTTGGAGCTCTGATCCTGAATACCAGTATTTATGTGCACTATAGTGCTTTGCTAATCCCAGTAATTCTATCACCTGGTCAAGGGGCATTCTGCTATAGTGTCTGACAAACCTGGTCTATACCTCCAAACCTTTCTAATGCATTTGCTCACACAGGTCAGAGTGCTTCACAAGTACTGGACTCACCAGTCCAGTGCTCAAATTTCTCTTGTTTGTACAGGGCTGAAATCTCAGGGAATGGCCTGATTTAGCAGACACTCCTCACATCAAAAATGTGATGGTGTTCCCTTGCTACAGTGTCTACAAAGAGAGGAAAATGGACACGTCAGTAACTTTGTTCCTTTCTCTTTAAGCAAAACTGTGTCACAGTTTGATTTTTAAATAGTTAACAAAATTTATAGAAAGTACACACTTGTTTATAAAGTATGAACAGGAAAGCAAAATCACTGTAATCTTACAGACGAATATGCTAGATACATCATAACATTTTAAAATAAAACTTTTTAGACAAATAGATAACAGTTTAAGAAAAACAACTTACCAAGAGATATATTATGTCTCTCGTTACTTTTTTGCTTGTCCATTACTGGCTAGTCACACAAGGCTGGTGTTTAAAATGAGCATGATAACCAGTCAGCCTTCCTCTGAGCTATGAAATGTCTTTGCAGTGAGTTGCTTTTTATTATAAACCCTTTTTAAAGTTTTGCTTCACAGTGTATACTGTTAATGTAACAAGTGCTTGACATCATAAATCTGGCAAAAAAAATGGGGATGGCCCACCGGTGCAGTGGTAGTGCTACCACTTGTAGTGCTGACAACCCGAGGTTGGGAACAACTTCGGGAGTTGGAGGGTTAGCCGAGGGGGAAGGATCAAGCATCCTGAGAACTGCTCTCCTCCTCCCGGGAGGAAGGGAGGAAGGGGATCGGTAGTCAGTGTTAGCCTTGTCACTAGCAGTGGTGGGGGGTTGGCATGATGACACTGTACAATGAGGGGATAGAGGCAGGGCAGATGCCTGGCATGCAGCGCATGAGATTGTGCATGGCATCATGATTGGCATCATTGCACTGCACTTCCTCCACACTGGGGAGAAAATGGGAAAACCACTGACCAGTAGGATGATGCCAGTCTCTCACAGGCCTTTCACCTGGTATCTGGGCTGGACAAGGTAAGTACCAGAGGGAACCAGGCTGGGGGGACTGGTGGAAAGGGGCCAGTTGGCATGGGAGAATAAAAGAGATACATTAAAAAAAAATTAAAGTGCCACTCAGCACCACCAAATATTTGTAGCATCCTGACTTTTATTTGTATTTTATTTTATTTATTGGGAACTCAGAATTATAAACCTTTGAGCTAAGAGCTCATTTACAAAGGATCCTCGTCAACACTGAAGGAGATACATTTTGTTGTAACAGCATAATTACAGCAGACAAATTGACACTGGGGTTGTACTACTAACATAGAGTTTACATAGGAAGGGGTAGCAAATACATTTATGGTTTACACAAGTCAAGACATGAATGAAAAAGCTGGTAGCATTGTCAATTTCCCAGTGGAGGTACGCAATGTGCAGCCATCTGAGAGAAGTTAAATGCAGAGAGACAAGTTGGGGTTTGGCAAGTGCAGGTAGGTGGGGGGGAGTGGGAGGAGGAAGAGGTCAGGAAAATGGGCTAGAGGTAGTGTGGGTGTACTGGACAGAGGACAGGTGGAGGGGAGGAGAAGGGGTGAAGAGGAAGTGGATAGGGGACTGGGCAGGAGGTAGTGTGGGTGAACTAGACAGAGGACAGGAGGGAGGTAGTGGGGGTACTGGACAAATGACAGGTGGGGAGTTGGTAGGGTGGGGAAGGAAGTGGGGGAAGGGGAGTAGGTGCAACCTGGCCAGAGCTAGTGGGTAGTTGAGTGGTGGGCCGGAAGCTGGGATTATGTTTGACACAGGCAGCAGACTGGAGGAGAGATGGACTTATAGAGTTTGGATTTGAAGTGCCATAGGTGTTGAAGGCTGGTGATTGTGTTTGGAAGCTCATTTAGCTAGGTGGGAGCCCTTACCATGAAGGCACATTTCCCCTGGGCTGATTTCCTGAAGTGAACAGCTAAGGCACGCCTGGGGACACTTCTTGTGTCATGCTCACCTGGGACAGGTCTGACTAACGCCTGCAGGGAGACAGGTGCCAGTCTCAGTAGGGCCTTCTTTCCTAGTAAGCAGGTCTGGAGTTTTATTCTATCCTGGAGGGGAAGACACTTTGTTCTTGTATAGAGCTCACAGGTGTGTGTTGCGATCCACATCCAGGACAAATCTGCAAGCTTTATTGAGGGTAAGGTGGACTTTGTGTAGGCTAGCGTCAGTGGCAGCACCATAAACCATTTTTCCATAGTCCAGGATTGGCAGGATTGTGCCATTGATCACCTGGAACCTGGCTTCAGGGGTGAGGCAAAAGCAGAGTCTATAGAGTGTCCCCAACTTCCTGTTTGCAGCCTTAGTGTTATTACTTATGTGTTCTTTGAAAGAGAGGGACTCATCGATTGTGACCCCCAAGTACCGGAAAAAGTGAACCTGTGTGAGGGTGGAGTCCGTATTGAGTGCTATTTTAAATGGTGTGGTTGATTTCCTCTTCTGTAAACTGGCAAAGAGTATTGTCTAAGTCTTTTTACTATTGAGTACTAGGAGGCTGGTGTTAAGCCATTCCTGTAGCAGGTCAAAGTTGCACTGTAGGTTCCTGGTCAGCATGTCTTGGCAGGAGCCTCTAAGGAATAGCACTGTGTCATCTGCATGGAGCAGGACTTTGGCAGAGGGCCATGCAGCTGGGAGGTCATTTATGAAGAGGCTGAACAGGAGGGGTCCCAGTATGAACCCTTGCGGGACCCTGACCATGACTTTCCTGGCCTTTGAGATGGTACCATTAATCTTTACCTTCTGTGAGCGCTCAGACAGGTAGCTAGAGAACCACCCAACCATGCCTGAGGACAACCCAATGCAAGTTAACCTGTGGAGCAGCAGTTTGTGATCCACAAGGTCAAATGCCTTGGATTGGTCGATATAGATTGCTCCAGGTAGTTGACCCTGGTCTAGTGCCTCATGGACATAGCCTGTGAATTCAATGAGGGCTGTGTTGGCACTGTGCCACTTGTGGAACCCATGTTGTTGCGGGCTGATGAGATTGTATTTGTGTAGGTGGGCAGAGAGCTGGTATGCATGATCTTTTTCCAGTGTTTTGGAGAGAGGAAACAGAATGGAGAAGGGTCTGTAATTGGACACAAGCGAACGATCCCCTCCTTTAAGAACCAGAGTGACCAGGGCAGTTTTCCAGGTAGATGGGACAAATGTAGACAGGTGGAACTGACCTGTATGTATCACTTTCTAATCAAAAAATACTCTCATAAATCAGTGTGGGTGTATAGGCATTGCTGGGGGGCGGGCAAAAAGTTTCACTTCTCAGTCCAAATGCTCTTCTCTCGAACTGTATCTCTAAAACAAAAGGACATGTTTTAGAAAAAGGAACCCAATTCATGAGTAAAATAAAATGTGTGTTTTTCACTCTGTTTCTTACTTTGGAATGGGTTCTTACTTTAAGAGTTCACATAATTTACTCTGTCAAGTTGTAATCCATTTCCCCAATTCAAAGCCATTTGTGCTGATTCTAAAAATAAACAGACAACATGCTTCATATTTATTATGGTTCAAAATCTCCCAAGATTTGTAAAGTCTTTGAAACCAAATGGTTTCCATCATTTTAGTCTTACCTTCGTTAAGGAGCTTTTAAATTTCGTTCTCTTTGTTACAAAAAACACTTTAGAAAGACAGACGCCACCACACGCAAAGTCATGACTACCCACACTGTGACACAGTCGGTAATCCTTACTCACACCTTGCTAGGTGAAGAAGAGGGGCTGGGCCATTCGGTTGCACATCTGGAGGCATGCCAACATCATTGCGGATGTCACCTGAGTGGCCCGGTCATAAAAGAAACTAACTGGTGCATGGATGAAAAATTGAATAAACTGAACAAATGAATAAATGTTCATTCAAATGTGGTCCATATTAAATTTTCATTCAGTCCATATCTAGGAATGTTTGTCTTTAAGGTAAAGATCCACCAGACTTCCTGTCTTAGCAATATTGATTCTCTGTTTCCACTGCATGAATTTTCTGGTATTTTTTTCTATTCCAAAAAATCTCAAACTAGAGGCGGAATGATGATGCTCTAAAAAATGTCTCGCTAGGGGTGATCTGATATCTCCTCTTCTTATATTGCTTTTATGTTCAGTTATACGTTGTTTAAGAGGCCTTGTGGTCTCTCCAATGCAATATATTGTACAAGGACAAATTATGCAATAGACCACATATTCTGTTCTGCATGTTATAAAATCCTTAATGATATATCCCTGATCATTCCAAGTACTTTTAATCATTTTTGTCTTCTGTTACAGTGGCCACGATTTCCACAAGGAAAAAAAATGTTATATTACTCTTAAGCTGTGTTGAAGATGAATCTTCTGGTTTCCAGTGTTGTGTTCTTATTATTTTATTTTGTATAGTTGTCATTTGCTTAGCTGTAATCCATGGTTTATATTCAAATATTTGTTGTCCAATTTTGCTTGTCTGTAAAAAGCTTCCAATTTCATAGAGTAGCATTTTTAATTCTACCAAAATTTTCTGAATATTGTGTTGATATAGTGATTTTGGATGTCTCTTCTATCAAATTTGCTTGTCAATCTATTAGTTTATTCAATTTTTCATCCATAATAGTTTATGACTCACAATTTTGTCTCCCCCCTCTTTGTTTCTTACTCTTCCACCCTTCCCTTCCCCCTTCCCTTTCCCAACTCACCCACCCTTGTATTTCACTTTCATCCTATCACTTTTTTCTTTTGTACACTGCCTATTTTTTTACTTTTTCATTCTTTATTCATTTTGACATTTTCACTATATCTTGTTTACTGACATCATTACACATGTTTCTAGTCATGTATTTACATTTGCTTCTTTAACAGGTCTTTTGCAGTGACCCTTCATATCATATATTTTCCCTTCCTGACCTTTTCTGTCCTCTCTGATTTCTGGCACCAGTTCGCTTTTTCTGCTATCCTGGTTCTAATTCCACCACTAGATTTTAATATGTTATTATTACTAAATTCAAGCATTCTCCCTTTGTAATCACTTTCTTTATTTCATAATGTTCCATACTGTTGCATTATAGACCTTTCAATTTGATAATCAGAAGTCATTTTTTATAGGTATATTATCTACAGATCACATTGCAATTTCTGTGTATTTAAACAGAGAGAAAGTCAGTCGTGTGAGATCTGTATTTTGTCCTTGTAGATTAGTGATCCTAATGAAGTTAGAATACTTCATAGATGAATGTCTTTCAATAATTAATAGAAAGATTTTATACAGCTCTAGAAGTGGGGGAATTTCTAGTTGCTCTGCATGCACCAGTTAGTTTCTTTTAAGACAGGGCCACTCGGGTGATGTCAGCAATGACGTTGGCATGCTTCCAGGTGTGCAACTGAATAGCCCAGACCCTCTTCTTCACCTAGCAAGGTGTGAGTAAGGATTAACAACTGTGTTACAGTGTGAGTAGTCATGGCATTGGGTGTGGTGATGTCTGCCTTTCTAAAGCATTTTTTGTAACAAAGAGAACGAAATTTAAAAGCTCCTTAACGAAGGTAAGACTAAAACGATGGAAATCATTTGGTTTCAAAGATTTTATAAATCTTGGAAAATTTTGAACCATAATAAATATGAAGCATGTTGCCTGTTTATTTTTAGAATCAGCACAAACGGCTTTAAATTGCGGAAATGGATTACAACTTGACAGAGTAAATTATGTGAACTCTTAAAGTAAGAACCCATTCCAAAGTGAGGAACAGAATGAAAAAACAAATTTTATTTTACTCCTGAATTGGTTTCCTTTTTCTAAAAAATGTCCTTTTGTTTTAGAGATACCGTTCGAGAGAAGAGCATTTGGACTAAGAAGTGAAACTTTTGGCCCCCCACCCCAGCAAAGCCTATACACCCACGCTGATTTATGAGAGTATTTTTTGAATAGAAAGTGATACATACAGGTCAGTTCCACCTGTCTATATTTGTCCCATATATCTGAACTTCATATTAATTTTGAAAGCATTTGATAATGGAATATGACAATATGTTTTATTTCATATTTTTTTAGATATCTTAATAGCTCCAAGTCTGAAGAAGGAACTTAGAGTGGTTCTGAAATATTACAAAAAATAAAAATATATATGGAGCATACAGAAATATATTCCTACAATTGAAAGAACAAAGAGCAAAATAGGAGTATGATCTGCATTGTACTTTAAAGTGTGAAGGACATAAAGAAAGGTTAGGAAAATCTGGAGAGGTAGGTGAGGGTATGACAGCTGAAATATAATGCAATAAAGAGCAAGATACTGCACATGGAGACAAGCACCCAAGAATGAGATTTCTGGGGATGTTACTGATGCTTCAGCAGGGCTGAGTTAGAGCTCCATCCTCTGGGTTTCCTTAAAACATCTAAAATTAACATTTTCAGTTGGAATTTGCATATTTACAAGAAGAAGCTTAGAGTGTCTGATGGGGAGGCAGGAAAACGAAAAAGGAATAGAAGCAGCTATAACAATCACAAAGTCCAGCACCAAGCCAAGATGCAAAATTAGCACCCTCCTGCTCTCTGGGATCCAGCATGGCATCATCCTCACAGGCAGTGATTCGACCAGATACCATTGCCATGAACAAACACTTGCTTGAGAAAATGCTAGTGTTCAGAAGTGAGATGAACAATGCCTTAGGCACTTTGAGGGCTGATTTGGATAAAGAACAAATGGAGCAGAAGGGCATGGAAGTGGCAGTGACAGTGGCGACTGAATGTACAGATGAGGTTTTGGATCATCTTTTGCATATTCACCATCATCAGTTGCAATTAGAGAAGTATTGTGATTTGGAAGGCCACCTCTGAAGAAATAATTTGTGCATCTTTGGCTTTTTGGAAGGTACAGAGGGTTCAAACACGACTGAGTTTATTGACCACTTATTGACAGAGGCACTTTCGTTACTGGACAATATGGACCTGCAACTAAAAAAGGGCATATAGGGAACTGGGCCTAAGGCCCACTTCTGGACAGTGACCATGTTCAATAATCATACAGATTTTGAATTACTGGGTGAAAGAGCCAATCCACTTGACAGCATGGAAACAGAAAGCAGTCATGTGAAGGAAATACTGTTTATATTTTGATTAAGACTAATGATTAACTGATGATCCTTGTTTAAAGGTTCTGGAACAGGAGAGTCTTAAATTTAGCACCCCTTTCCTTTGCCAAGTTAGAATTTCTTTTCACCAACTGGACTGTGATATACAGTAGAGTACCACAGTGAAAATGAGGCAAGGGCTCCTTTGGAGTGAAGGGGCCTGTCAGTCCCTCATCACTGAGACAACAGTGTCAGGACAAGTGCTCTTGCCATCGGTTGTCTACTACACCATCATCCAGTCTATTCACCTTCTCTGATCATGGCCCCTTGTGATTTCAGAAAGAGTGGGCTAAACAGTCTGCTAGCACTGTCTACCATTAAAGGTCTTTTGCAGGCCTTTCACAGTGAGGTTCATTGACTATTATTTGATCTTTGAATGTACTAACTTGTTATTGGAGAATGGGACACAGTATACTTGGACACTCATGATTTAGATAAGGTAAACCAGTTAAATAATGTATTTAGTAAGGTAGTGTGTTGGGATTGGCAGGAACATGCCTAGTGCCTCTGGAAGGGGGGTAGGGATGCTGGGTTGAGATACTTTTAAAAGACTGAGAACCTGGTTGGTCAGAGGTGAAATGCCTATTAGTGTGTATGTTCTCTCTCTCACTCATTCCCATACTACCATGTGAGTGGAATTCTGAAATATTATAGAAGGCTGTCTGTCCCATAATTTTATATTAGTAGTGCCCAGTTCCAGTCTGACATGATGGAGAAGTACAGTGCAAGGCCTCCTTCTCTGATTCAATACAAAGGATACAGACAGCCTCCTCATCAAATGCCCTTGGCCAGGACCTCCCAAATGTGGGGGTTAGCTGACTGGGACCTTGTGATGTTTCCCATCTGTCAGATTTTATGGGAGTTACTAGCTTTTTCCTCCCTGGATGTTTCTAACACAATGTACTTATGTTGGAGACCATTAGAAACACAATATTGACCTTTGGGAGCAGACTGGGTATTAAGTAACCTGTTAAAGTGGGTAGGGCATGGATGCCATCCTGTTGAGATTCCCCAAAGAGGGATAGCCACTGATGACCACTCCATCCTGTGGTTTACTTGGGTTGTTTTTATTTTGTTAGCCATGTCATCCAGACTCCTCTTTGTTTCTTTCCTATAACCCATCCCCCCTTTCTAGGCATAGTGCACTAGACTGTGGGCACACTCTGCCTGCAACATCACCTGAGCAAAAGAGCATGTGGGGAGAAGAGAATAGGTTTATGAAGGGACCAGCATCCTGATTACAGGCCATTGGGACATACCTCCTCTCTTCCTGGGGTGCCTCAGAGCAAAGATAATGTTTTTATTCAAGAGAAAAACAGTAAAAGTTTGTGTGTACTCAATGGCATCTATATCCAACAATTAATAATAACATAATTCTTAGCCACAGAATTAACTATACTAGTGATGCTTCCTGGGTATTTTCTAAATTCTAAACAGAAATGTATGGCCAAAGCATTACATCTCACTTGAAGTACACTCAGATCAAAAAAACTGCAAATATAGCTCTTTTTAGTGAAATAGTAGTGTTTACTTCAGGTCAAGAACACACAGTGGGTGAAAAAAATATAAAAAACTATTTATGCTGAGATGCAAAAAAATGCTAATCTCCTCGTCAGTAAATGCATAGGGTCATTAGTTGTGCTCAAAGCCTCTTCACAATATCCGGCTGTCCTGTCAGTGAAAACAGAAAGTCAGTTTATTTAACTTATAGCCACTCAGTTGTTTGATATTACAAAATTTTTCACCTCATTAGTCTTCTTGGCTCAATTGCCTAAATTCCTTTGCTCAAATGCATTGTTCCAATGCTGAAAATTGTGAGAAAGTAGGATGCATGCAAACACCTTCAATGTATTTTGTGGTAGACTGGGCACTAGGTTAAGTCAGTGAACACCAGAACAGTGTGGTCAAGAATCACAAAAGCAAAATGGCATTTGCAATTACAAAGCCCTACCAAAAGAGCGAGCTGCAAAAACAAAGCCAATTGTAGTGGTCCACAGACACACCAACTGCTACCATAGCTAAAAAGAAATAACATGTACCTCCCAAACCTCCCCAATTAAATATAATCACCTCTGGTGGGGGAATGCAACTTTAGGAAGGGGAGAAACTTAAGTGGGGGGATCACTGAGGATGGAAGGGGAACCGTGTACCCACATAGGTCCGGAAGGGGAAGAGAAAAAAAAAAAAGTCCCGGGAAAAAAAACAAAAACAAACACAAGTGTAAGTTCCAGGGCCAGGAATCAAACCCTTGTACACCAACACTCATTTGCCCTCCACTGCCTGTGGCACAACCCTCTACACCATGGCAACTGCTTGGTGGCAGACCATCCAAAAAATCCTGCATCCTCTTCCTTTGTATGGCAAACAGCTACTGGGATAGTGCTAGTTCTACTCGTGCTATACTATCCCTGTAGCGGTTTTCCCTTTCGCTATTTTGAGAGTGCAGTTCTGACCACATTGTTTTCACTACTCTGTTTTAACCCAGTACGGACAGATTGAAAGGCTGCATGTTTGGGGAGAAGAATAGTAGTGCTGCTCCTCTTTCCCATTTGAAAGAGCAGTAGGGTATTCTAATTTGATTTGATATTAGTTGATGTCTATTAACACTTTTTCCTATCTGCAGGTTTCTTATATTGGAGGCCCACTGTGGTACTAATTGCAATGTTTCCCTGTCTGGAGTCTTCCATCAGACTCTGGCTAGGCATGGAATTTTTAAACCACCCCCTATCTTGGAAGTTATGTAATTGCATTTGTGAGTGTCCTGTTGGTACTTGGTTTCAGACATGGTGTAATTAAACAATAAGCCATGAGGGGATGTAGGTTATCAGGGGATTTACCATGGCTGGAGTGATTTGCACCGAGTGGCCAGCCATGGTAAATCCCCCGATAACCCATATCCTCCGAGTGGCTTATTACGATTATACCAAGGTTCATTTTTTTTACTATGATAAAATGCAACTTTTAAAAAGGTTGCTTTTTTTAATTTTTATTGTATTTATTCCTGTGCTGCAGATGATTATGATTAGGATTTGATACTCATCAACAGCCATTTATTATCAAAGGATTTACACCGGTGGTAAACTGCCAGTCTGAGGATTTCTTTGGCTGTTCACTTATGTCCATGGTATAATTGTTTATTCTTTCTGGCAGGATACCCTGTTGGTGTCTTGAAGCTTGGATCTTCATATTCTGTTCTGTGTTACACTGTAATACCTTTTCCTGAACAAATGTACAAGGTTTCTTCAGTGCTGGTCAGTTGGTGGGGTGGTGAAAGTACAGAGAGGTAGCCTGTTGGTTGGACAGGTGTGGAATGTTATCCGCCAAGTCACATTTTTTGCAGGGATCTTGTCACCTTGGAGCCACATCAAAATCCTATTAGGGTTTATTGCTTTTCCTTTGCTGTAACATCAATGTCAGTTTAATTTCTCTCTCATAATATAAACATATTAAATAACCCTATAATAAATACAAGATTATGCCACAGAGCTGACAATATATACCTGAGGTCTTTTCCTGCACAAGACACACCTGATGCTGCAGGAGCATGAAATCCTACATTGTTTTGGTTACTCATAGGTAATGGCCTCTTCATACAATAAAACTAAATGGCATAATGGACCATTTAACCTCACATTCTACCCAGTTCCAGTGTCAAAAAGAATACTTGTACACTAGTGGTCATTTTTGTGACTGTGGGTGGAGCCAACAAAAGTATTGCATGTATAAAAGGAGTGATGTCATGTTTTCTGTCCGTGGAACTGACTGAAGGTGTAATTAGTTTCCTCCGCCTTCCCGTCCTCCAAGAAATGTTTTCCGCCCTCAAATAAATACACTTTCATGTTAGTCAATGGTTGCAGGGTACTATTTAATTTCTTAAATGGGTGGTACAAGAACTGGAACCTGAGTAGTGAGAGGCTGCATTGTTTTTCCGAGAAAGTAAGAGCCACCCAACCTCCACCCAAGAAGCTCCAAAAGATCCATCCCCTTTTTTTTAATTCATGTGGGAGGGGCATGAGGTGGATCTATCATGTTGAAAGAAGAGTCATTAGTTTGGGATCTGGACCAAGGAACAGAACAAGTCTGTGGAGTCCCTGCATTTTGTTAAGGACTAGGAGAACAGAAGATACTTAATGTCTTCAAACTGACTTAAAAACCCTTTGAAGCAATGGTGTCCTAAGAAGTGTCTGAAACTACAGCTTCCAAGGTTTCAACTTCCAAGGAAAATAGACAGCTTTCAGGTATTTCTTAAACATTTATATACTAAAACCAAAAAAGTTCAGCTTTTGGGATTAACAATATTTGTTTACCATATTCTTTCTTTCTTTCTTTCTTTCTTTCTTTCTTTCTTTCTTTCTTTCTTTCTTTCTTTCTTTCTTTCTATCTATCTATCTATCTATCTATCTATCTATCTATCTATCTATCATCTATATAGTTTGTATTTTCAGTAGTTTCAAAACCTTGAAAGCATTTGTGTTAGTAATGCATTTAGAAATACATTTTTTAATTGTCTTTACAGATAAATCATGCAGGTTCACATGAGGGCACATTTTTTGGGGGGGATTCAAATTATTTTAATCATGGGCACAGTACTTGGTAAACACAGTCTATGATGAAGTGTATTTTTCTTTTTAAGTTTGAGAAGTGGAGTTGACTTGCACATGTTAAAAATACCAGCTGCAATTAACAACTACTTGTAGAAATAAAATGCTGTTTTTTTCCCCTACTTACTTTTTTCCTCTCTCAGTTTATATCAGTGAAAATAAAGACTGGAACAACTATTAAAGCTGCTATCCCCCTAGAGAGCTATGTATCACTCATTTAAAATAACACAAATGCAGTTTCACATTTTTACCATGAGGGAAGCTAGACGATGAACCAGCATGGTTAACAAATACATTCATTGACAGCTGTGAATGAATGGGAAGGGGTCATTTTTTCTAACATTCCTGGTGAGTTTATACTCCTTGGAACCTGTTATTCCAGTTTTTATGACTGTTGGTGGAGCCAATAGGAGTATTGCATTCAGAAGAGGGCTGATGTCATCTTTCCTACCAAACAACATGATAGCATGTTAAAAATAAATTCCTCAGCTGAAGCCTCATTACTATGCTGCCTGTGTGTGTATAGGAAGTGTTAGAGCACTATTTTCCCTCTGGCTTGAGGAGTTAATTGAGCCCACAGAAAGTTAACTCATTATATTCTGGGAGTCATTCTGTGTCAGATTACCAATGGATAGTACAGACACTATAGAAAGCTATCAGAAGTAGAATGGGTTAAACACTTCCTGGAACTTTCTGCATAACAAATTCCCCATGGCACCTCACAGCATCTCATTAAGCCATTTGACACCATCATCCTAAGAGCAGTCAGCATGCTACTTTGCAGGACATTGCATAGCAAGAGACCCAGCCTTGCCTTTTTCCAAATAATATACCAACTTCATTCTCAGGCAAGCAGTTCTGTGCTACTGTTTATATTCTACTGAATCTTCTTAACTTGCAGTTTGTGACTATAGGTGATTACAAATAAATGATAACCACATTTGCTTCACTTGCAAATAGGTAGGCATTTGTGCGTCTAATTTCTGTTTGACTTACTGTAGGTTACACATAGAATCTGAAAAATTCATAACATGATGTATTGTGATTCAATGAACTGATAAATGGAGATTTTGGTTTCTTTTACAAATTCATTTTTCCAGACCATGGATGTACTAAAACAAAAATTTCTCAACAAAATGTTTTTAAATAAAGAGTTTAGCAGTAATTTAGTTGATATGATGTAAAGAGCTGCTCCCTGGAAAATTATCTGTGTTTTTTTTTGGGGGGGGACTGCCACAAATGTTTTTAAATAAGGAGTTTAGCAGTAATTTAGTTGATATGGTGTAAACAGCTGCTCCCTGGAAAATTATCTGGTTTGGGGGGGCTGCCACAAACAGAATGGGACTTCACAGATGGAGGAACTCAACGCAGCAGCAGAAGAAGCATGTTGGCATTAAAAGCTTAGTGGCATGGATGTTGAGGCACCAGTATTTAAGTATGACTTTGGTAGAGGATTAATTGTGACTGGGGGGTGAGGGAGGGAGTGAGTCTTGATATTTTTAGCATAATGGTTTTGTGATACTTCAACCTTCAGTGGGTTAGACTCGGCAGCCATCTGTACAGTATATCACTAAGCCACATGCAGTGTGGTATGAGTAAAACCCAGATCACCAGACCAGGACCAGTGCTGTAAAATCTGCACTGTGCACAGCTTGTGCAAATATTACTAATCCAGTGGAGCAGCAATAAAGTATTGCATTCAGAAAAGGGCTGATTTCTTCTTTGCTACCAAACAACATAATAATGTATTAAAAATAGATTCCTCCACTAAAGCCTCATTACTACACTGCCTGTGTGTTTTAGAGCACTATTTTTCCTCTGGCTTGAGGAATTAATGGAGCCCACAGAAAGTTAACTCATTATCTTCTAGCAGGCAGAACATTCTACATAAAAAGTTCCCCTAGGCCCCTCACAACACCTCATTAAGACATTTGAGATCACCATCCTAAGAGCAGTCAGTGTGCTTCTTTGCAGGACATTGCATAGCAAGAGTCCCAGCCTTGCCTTTTTCCAAATAATACAGCAACTTCATTCTCAGTCAGGTAGTTCTGGGCTGGGCTACTGTTTATATTCTACTGAATCTTCTTAACTTGCAATTTGTGACTATAGGTGTTTACAACTGAATGATAGTAACCACATTTGCTTCACTTGCAAATACGTAGGCATTTGTGTGTCTAATTTCTGTTTGACTTACTGTAGGTTACACATAGAATCTGATAAGTTCATAACATGCTTTATTGTGATTCAATGAACTGATGAATGGGGATTTTGGTTTCTTTTACAAATTCATTTCTCCTGATCATGGATATATTACAACAAAAATTTCTCAACTAAATTTTTACAAATAAGGAGTTTAGCAGTGACGTAGTTGATATGGTGTAAAGAGCTGCTCCCTGAAAAATTACCTGGTTTTGGGGGTGGGGGGTTGCCACAAGTAGAATGGCACTTCATGGATGGGGGAGCTCATAACAGCAGAAGTGGCATGTTGGCATTAAAAGCTTAGTGGTATGGATGTAGAAGCACCAGTATTTAAGCATGACTTTGGTAGAGGATTAATTGTGATGGGGGGAGTGAGTCTTGGTATTTTAAACATAATGATTTTCTAAAACTTCAGTCTTCAATGGGTTAGACTTTGTAGCCATCTGTACAGTATATCACTAAGCCACATGCAGTGGGGTATGGGTAAAACCCAAATAACCAGACCCAGGTCAGAGCTGTAAAATCTGGACTGGGCACAGCTTGTGCAAATATTGCTGATCCGGTGGAACAGCAATAAAAGATAAACTATGCAATACCCTCAATAACACACCTACCCCAGTTTACATTTACCTGATGCCCATTTTTAGGCCTTATATAGTAATATCTTCCTTCAAGAGAACAGCTTGTAGTGAAATGTGTCTAACTTACATTGGCATTTGGGCATATGCACTTTTATATTATATGAATTTTGTGTGTGAACTGTATATCAGTCTCTAAAAAAGAAACAATTAAACACATCAAATTTCTTCAAAAACTTGTCTCAACATTGTGTTTATCATTGTCTTTAGGAAGGCGCACAGACACGTAAACCACCCTGCACCCAAGACCCTCCTCATGAGGGTCTACAATTCCCTCTGTCTCCATTCACTTCTAAACGACCTCGCCCTAGTTGACTGGTCTTTCATCCAGACAGCTCCCTCTATTGACTACGCTTTTGTTAAGTTCAGACACAACTTACTTACCGCATGGGACCTTCACGCCCCCTAAGATCAAACAGGGTAAAGGGATTACATCTCCTCTGGGTTACCATCGATATCATCGGCTGCTGCCGAGCCAGGGACAAGGCTTGGAGAAAGCACAAGCAAACCGGCTCTCTTGATTCACTGCAGCACTATCACAGTCTACACAACTACTGCACCAAAGCTATCCGGCAGGCAGAGAATAACTACTTCAAGGTGGCCCTCTCCTCCAACCTGAACCACCACTCAAAATTCTGGAAAACCATCAAAACCCTACTCACCACCCCGGCCCAACCACCTACTCCAACCCTAACCATACATGGCAACTCTGTCTCTGACCCAAGTGTAGTTGCCTCCACTTTCAACAATTTCTTTACAAATGGCGTGGCCTCACTCCTCACAAACCATTCGGGCACCCCACCCAGTCTCTCCCCGCAACCCTGGCACTCCACACCCAGCCCCACGTTCGCTTTCCACCCAGTCTCTACAGCAAAAGTACTCCATGCCCTAGGATCTCTTGACCCTAGCAAAGGAAAATGCCCTTTAGGGCTGGACGCCAAAATTCTCCACCTATAAGCCCCTGCAATAGCAGCCCCCTAGCTGACCTCCCCAACTTCTCTTTTTCTAAGGCTCAAATTCCAACTGCATGGAAACAGGCACTTGTCATACCCCTACCTAAGGGCGGCGACTCATCTGTACCTGGAAATTATTGCCCCATCTTCCTTCTCCCAGTTCTGGCCAAACTTCAGGAACACCTAGCTCTACCCAACTCACTCAATTCCTTGAATCCACTGCTTTCTTCACCCCCTATCAGTCAGGCTTTCGGAAATCCCACTCCACAATCACTGCACTCTTAAGACTCTCAAATGACATCTCCTTGGAGATGGACAAGGGACATATCACCTCAGCCATTTTCATCTGTTTGGCCAAGGCATTCAACACTGTCTCCCATCCAAAGCTACTCACTAAACTGAGTGAAGCAGGCCTCTCCAGCCTAGCCACCAGCTGGTTCCATGCCTACCTGACCAGTCATAAACAGTCTGTCAAAATTGGGACTCAAATATCCCCCCCACTCCCAATCTCAATGGGGGTCACCCAAGACTCAGTACTAGGCCCCATACTTTTCTCCATATTTTTAAATGACATCCCTCTGACCTGCTCAACCTCAGCCATACAAATGTATGCAGATGACACCATAATATATGCCTCTGGCCCACCACTAGGGACATGCATGCAGCCCTCCAAAATGATTTTGACACTATCCAAAAACAGCTCGATTCCAATCAACTAGTACTAAACTCAAAGAAAACTGTCTCCCTAACCTTCGGCATACAACACCGGCTCTCACGCCTAGCTTCCCCCCTACCTTCCATACCCTGGTTGGATCTGCTCTGGAGACCTGTACCTTCTTTAGATACTTGGGTGTATGGTTTGATCAACACCTGGATTTCTCCGTCCACATTGACTCTCTGCACAAAAAAATGCACCCCAAAATGGAGGCACTTCATCGTAATAAAGGGTGCCTGCCCCCCACGGTCCGAAGGGAATTAGTGCATAAAATGATTCTCCCTATCTTCGACTATGACAACGTGGTCTATGGAGCTGTAACCCAAACCTCCTTAGCCAGTCTGGATACCCTCTTTCACTCCTACTGCCACTTCATCCTGGACTGCCTTCCCACCACCCATCACTATATAGCTCCATTTCACTGCCCTCGCTCGAGTCCCGATGTCGAATACACAGCGCAAATGTAATAGCCAAATTCTGGACATACTCCTTCCCCCCATCTCAGCTCTGCTTTGATGGCACAACGCTCCCTGGCTTACTCCTTCAGATGCTCTGACTCCAGACTACTCAAAATCCCTTTCATGCACACCTTGAAGGGCCAATCCACTTTCAAATACCACCTGTCAAAACTTTAGAATGACCTACCTGCTCACATCAAGCTGACCACTACCCCAATGCTGCTAAAACCACTCCTCCATGATTATTTCTCCGACACATGTAACTGCTACCAGCAGCCCAGACCCTCAACCAACGGGTGCCTTGTTGTAGCTCGTCAGCCGTAATACTGTCTTAGTAATTATTGTTTACCTGCCTGTTCTCTGACTGTACTTACTCTACGGTGTCTGACCACCCTTGTAGTAACAATGTGAAACAAATGTATGCCAGCTCTGGCACACACTAGTGCTGGACCTGTTGTTTTACCCTATACTATGCATTTTCTGCTGTAATTTCTATGTAACCCCCAGGTCGCATCTGGAAACAAGCGGCCCTGGCTCAGCATGCCTGCCTGGTTAATCTCTAAAATAAATAAATAAAATAAAAATCTTCCACCTTGTCACAACATACTGTTGTCTCAGCAGTGTTTTCAATTAGGGTACAGTACCTTCATGTATATGAAGGACTGGTTCTGTTGAGTTGATTGCTATAACAGTGCATAGAATAAAATGCAAAACATATAAGTAACTGTAATACAGATGGTGGCATAATTTTAATTATACAGTGGCAAGGAAAAATGTAAGAAGCTAATTGACTGCTGACCCATTGAAACAGTGATGTTATTACTCAATAACATCACCGTAGCTCTGGATTTGGATCATGCCTTGCATTTTCTCTTAAGAAATATTTTTCCACACTAACAAAAAGATCCTTTAAAATGTATTTTTTATTCTGTATGTAACAACAAGGCATTGTATAATTGCAATGAGGCACTCCAGGGTGTGTGTTATCATGTAATAATGTCACTCCTGGGGTGGTGGAAGCACTCGGCCTTGTCTCGTGCTTCAATCCACCCCAGGAGTGACGTTATTACATGATAACACACACCCTGTCATCCCTTATTGCTTAAATATGCCCTTTCTTAATGTACTGTAGTTTGATTAAGTTAGTGTATGCAACAGCATTCATGTAAACACTCTGGGCTTCTCTTTGACTCCTGATGTCTATTTGCTTTAGCTACTGTATATTGTCTGAACCACTTTGGTCTATTTGATATGGTGCCTGTGTGCCTAAACTATGTCATCTGTTTATTTACTGCTACCCATGTTTCTCCAGTTTGTTATAACTGTCTGCTCTCCGAGCCATTGTTTTTTGACTTGTTAAATGTGCTGTCTTTGTATTAGTTTTGATGAGGTGCCTTTGTAATGAGTCTCTGACTGAAAGGTTTGTAAATCTGATATTTTTTAAATAAATAAATAAATGTTTATGTTTAAGCCCATGAAACACCCTTATCTAGTTAATGCATTCACAGTCATAGTGGCTCTTTCCAGAGTTTGTTTTGATTGCAGTAGGACTTCTGTATGATACCCAAATACACTTTCAAGTGTTTACTTTCCACAAGGTTCTGATAAGATGGTGGCCTGGGGATTCCTTGATAAGTTGTTGGACTGTCAATCAGGAGTTTTTATTATTGTTGGAGATTTAAATATAATTCTTGCTCTAGATATGGACCGATCCTATCCAGGTACTTTTCACACCTCTGCAACTCAGAAATGTTTAAAGGCTTCATTTGACCATCTTGGTCTGTTAGTCTCAAGTTGTTTTTATACCCATTACTGAGACATGAGTTTTGCCAGATTAGATAATCTTTTGTCTCGTCCAACAGTTTCTATGGGGAATGGGCTATCTCTCAGGGTTCCAACTTGCTATCAGATAGTTCTCCTACATATTTGAAAATGGACCTGGGTGAGCAATGTCAGAAGACACGTTGGCATCTTAATTTGTCTCTTTTATGGTACAACACCTTTTGGGAACTGGTTCAAAACAAACTGTCACAGGTTTTGACAGTCAATGATAAACCTGATATTTCCTGAGCCATACTTTGGGATACTGTTGAGACAATTTTTAAGAGGTGAATTTTTCTCCTATATCACCCTCAAAAATCATGAGAAGGAAGAATGCCAGTCTCATTTGAAGGATAAATTGCACACAGCGTTTGCACGTTGCAGAGGAAAATGTTTTAGAAGCACAACTCCATCAAATGAGACAGGAAATTCAGATGATTATTGATGTAAAAATGGAGATAGCACTCCAATATTTGAGACAATCTTATTATGAGTGAGGGGCCAGGGGCTTTCATAACCTGGCATGCCATATAAGGGTTAGCCATAGTACTGCCTGTGTACTGTAGCTCTGACATTAGGGAACAGGGATGCTGGATGGAAGTGAAAGTCTGGTGCTGGAAATTTTGTGTCAGTATAGCATGAGTTGTATGCTGTACTGATGAAAAATTATAGGCAGATACTGGAAATGTTGTATCAGTATTAACATGAGCTGTATGCTGCCCCTGATGCAGCTCTTCATGACCAGATCCAGCAAAATCTTGCCCCCATCTGATTAAGATAGATTTTAAAGACTCCAGAGAGCTTGGAGGAAGTCCCAGAAGCTCTCAAGTGGACAAAAAAATGGTGCATGTCTAGGTCTGGTGGGTATCCATCAGATCTTTTCAGGAGGAATTTTTTCCTTATCTGGTTCAGGTGTTTAGGGTGGTGGCAGAGGAGAAACCTCCACCCCACCTAAAGTTATGCTATGATCTCTGCACTGCTCAGACCAGGTAAAAAACCTCAGCCTCCCCTCCTCCTACCACTTCATCTCTGTCCTCAATACAAATTATAGGTTGTTACCTAGATCTTAGCATGGCAACTGGATGGACTTTTGCCACATCTGCCTCATAAGAATCAGCCTGGTGTTGTGCAGCAATGCCCAACACATGATGCAGGACACTCTTCCTTGTGGAATATATTAGGACTCATCACATTCTCTCAGTCCTTCTTATTTGATACAGGGAAGTCATTTGACAGATCTTGGAAGTTTCTCTGGGGCACCATGTTGGTCTTTGGTTTTCTGGATCATTTTTTTTCAACTTCTGTGAGATTTTTATGCATCCCCCACTGCTTATGTATGGTCAGACAAGTCCTTTCTGACCCCATTGTTTTGGGGAGGGGCACCTGTCTGGGTTGTTCCCTCTCACCATTGCTATTTGCCCTGTTCACAGAGTCACTGACAGTAACTATTTGCATGAATGATCATATAGAGTGGATACGGGGGGGGGCTTCTTATGAAGCCATGCTATACGCATATGGCATACTCTTAACTTTGGTGTCACTGGATACTTCCTTGCCTCTAGTTTGGGAGGAGTTGCAGCAGTTTCATAAATTAGCTGGTTTCCAATTAAATTAACAAAAAACAGAAGCACTCCTGTTTTAATGTTTGCTTGTACGCATGTGCAAGAAACATAGTTCCATCATCGAGTTTCAGAAGTGTGTCACCCCTCTTCCAATTCAGTCAGTGTGTTTGGCAGGTGCGGCCCAGTCTGCCAATGCATGCTGGAGCTGTCTATGACAGCTCAAAATGCAGTGGCGTACAGTTGAAAGGGGAGCTACGCTCAGTGAGCAGCAATCAGATATCGCCTGCTCATCGCAGCTCCCCTACACACACACACACACACACACACACACACCGTGCCCCCCTGCATGCACACACTGTATAGCCGATGCCCCTCCAAAGATCCAGGTGCCACGCTGGGAGCCCACCCCAGTGTGGCAAAATGAGGTAATTGCCGACGGGGTGCCCAACCTGGCCGGCTCCACTGTCTCTCCCCCCCCCCATGTTCTCACTGATGGGGGTGCCCAATCCCACTTCGGCTTCACTATCCCCCCCAGTACAGGGTGCCCCCGCTGGGAGCCCACCCCAGCATGGCAACAGATGCCATGGCCGAAGGGGGTGCCCAATCCCCCATCGGCTCCACACCCCCCCACCAGCCATCCTTCTGCCACGCTGGGAGCCCACCCCAGTGTGGCAAACGTCCTGTGTCTTCTTTTTTTAAAAAAACACCTGTAAAGAAAAATACGGTCCCACGCAGTCTCCCAGCCCCCCCACAACCCGCACCCGCCCACTGTGCACCCTGCCTCCCCACCCCTCACCCCATACTTACCTCTGGAGTCCAGTGCAACGATCTTTGGTGGACCGGGAACACGTCTGCACTCTTCAAAGCCGACCACGAACTGAGGAAATGCCGGTAAGCTGTATAATGGGATAGATAGGGTTTATTCAACTTTGTTGCATATCTCAGGCATTTTTTGGAATTTTTGCACCAAATTTTCAACATGCGGTTTTTGGGACCCCTCCTCATGAATTCTTGCACTGTCATGGCGTTACTCAGGCCCGAAGAGTGATTTCGCAGCCACTGCGCAAAATCACCTTTCTGGAATGATTAACGGAACAACACTGCCAGTGTTCATAAGGTGGGCTTCCAAAAAGACTATTTTGAAAATTTGGTGGAAAAATTCCTAAAAATGACTGTTTTATGAGCGTGCGTTGTGCAGTTCCTACGCACGCTCGTAAGTTCGCGAATTTTCAATATTTTCACTCCAGATTTTCAACATTGCCATTTTACCACATCTTCTTATGAATAGTACAGCTGTCATTTTTCACATCTCACCCAAAATGTGTTTCCGCCCATGTAACGCACAATGGCGCAATCGGTGCACGAAATCAATGTATGGGACACATTAAGAAAATCACAGTGATGCTGTTCATGAGCAGAGGTCTTAACATGGCTATGTTGAAAATTTGGTGAAAAAATCCTAAAATGACTGGTTTTTACGAGCTTATGCTATGCAGTCTCATCAGAAGTTCCCCAAGAATTTTTATATTTTACTCCATATTTTCAACATTGCCATTTTACCACACCTTCTTATGAGCAGTACAGCTGTCATTTTTCACAACTCACCAAAATGTGTTTCCACCCATGTAGCGCACAATGGCACAGTCGTTGTGCGAAATCAATGTATGGGACAAATTAAGAAAATCACAGTGACACTGTTCATGAGCAGAGGTCTTAAAATGGCTATGTTGAAAATTTGGTGAAAAAATTCCTAAAAATGACTGTTTTTCGAGCGTGCATTGCGCAGATCCTATGCATGCTCGTAAGTTTGCGAATTTAATATCTTCACTCCAAATTTCCAACATTGCCATTTTATTACACTTCCTTATGAACAGTACAGCTGCCATTTTTCATATGTCGCCCAAAATGTGTTTTCACACATGTAGCGCACAATGGTGCTGTTGACTTTGTAATATTTTCAGTCCAGATTTTCACCAGTGGCATTTTTCCGCACTTCCTTATGAACAGTACAGCTGTCATTTTTCACAACTTGGCGGAAGTGTGTTTTCACACTTTCAGCACAGAGATGCGTGGTCACTGTGGGAAATCATTGTTTTGGGACAGATAAAGAAAATCACAGTGACACTGTTCATGATCGGAGGCACCAAAGCGCCTGAGTTGACAACCTGCTGTAAAAAATCCCCAACCTAATTATATTACAGGTGTGCGTTGCACAGTTTCTATGTACGCTCGTCACTTCACCATTTTTTTATATATTTTTACTGCAGATTTGCAATATTGCCATTTTTTACACCTCCCCATGAACAGTACAGCTGTCATTTTTTACATCCTGTTCGGAATGTTTTTGCACCTGTTGTGCTAAATGCCGTAGTCGCTGTGCATAAGCAGCTTTCAGCTCACAAACTGATATCCCCCCTGTTCATGAGGCAGGGTCACAAAAAAACCATGTTGAAAATTTGGAGTGAAAATACCAATGAATGCCTGAGGTATTAGGGTTTCCAATCATAACGCCCAACCCTGTAGAGAATGACAGGCATCAGGGGTGTGACTTGGGATTCTTGCCTCTAATGCTCATACCATTCCACACCGTGCAGCCAGTGAGAGGCATCGAGGTATGCCTTGGACTCTTCGGCCCCCAAGTTCACCCCATTCTCCTATATCGCACCCATCTCACCGTATTTCCTAATGGAATGGGGTGTGCATAAGGGCCAAAGACCCAAAAGAACACCGTGACACTTGTCAGTGTCTGCAGGGTGGGGTGTGAGTGAAATGGCATGGCCGTTATGCCTGACAACCCAAAGGCACACCCCAATGCCTGTCACTCTCTGTAGGGTGGTGGTGGGGTTGGCTTCAGTTCAATACTTCACTGCCATTCCTATTACGCAGCTCTGTAACTTCTACACTACCACTGCCAATGCCAGCAAGCAAACATTCGGCATTGACAAATGCTTGTTTTATTAACTCTCCCAGGACATTAAATCTCATTGTCCCTTCCATTAGAATACTGTGCCAATCAAATGGCTGGATATTATCTTTCCCTGTGACCTTATGCATTCCCCATGAACTTATCCACTTAGAACTTCTGCAATAGGAGCTGCTTACTCAATGGATCACTTCTGATCTGATGATGTGGACACCATTAGCTTTAGGATTTCTGTCTTGGGTAAATAAAATTCAAATGAATATTTGACCACACCTGTTATATTTACTACATCACTTCCCATAGAACTTGACCATAGCTATTTTAAATCTTGAAACTGTCTCGTTTCCAGCTTCATTTTATTTTTTGGGGGCCTTGTTTATTTAACATCTATATTGCCTTAATGAGTGCTGTTATTGGTGTGTGGATATCTAAGTTTGCAGATAACACTAGCGTTGGCTATGCAGTGGATAACCTGGAAGATTATACATGCCTTCAGAGAGCACTGACTGATCTGGAAAGTGGGCATTAGAAAAAAATTGACCTTCAATACTGACAAATGTTGCCTTATGCACTTTGGGAGATTAAACGGTCTCAGGACTTATACACTTGGAGGATGTGAATTAAACATAGTGGAGCAACAAAGTGATCTGGGTATTGTGATAATGAAAGATCTGTCCTTTAAATTACATTTTAACCTGGTCATAAAGAAATCCAGTAGTATCCTGCACTGTATTAATAAACGAATTACGTGTAGAGATAAGGAAGTCCTATTACCCCTGTATACCTCCTTGGTGAGACCACATTTGGACTACTGTGCCCAGTTGTGGTCACCTGGTGGGAAAATTGAAATAGCGGCACTAGAAAAAGTCCAGAGGAGGGCCACTCATAACATATTGGAAGCAAAAGGGCATGACTATCATGCAAGATTAAACATCCTGGGCCTCTACTCACTGGAATTTAGGTGGCTAAGAGACGACATGTGCATGATACTTAATTCACTCACTGATCCTGGCTTATGGGAACTCTTGGGGTTGAATTTTAGGGAATTATCCTATACAACTAGGGCCTATCCCCTGCAACTAGTGGCAGTTTGTCCAAGAACAGCCAGAAGGAAATCCTGGCTCACTCTGAGAATAACCAATATTTGGAATACGCTCCCACTAGAGGTAGTGGCCAGTGATAGTATGAGCACTTTTAAGAGTAGATTAGATAGTTACCTCATTATGCATAACATTTTAGGTTATTCATGATATGGCAAGCAAAAAGACCTTTGTCTATATTGCTCTGTTTTTACCTATGAGACCTATGAAACCTTTGTTTTACCAGGAGAGACACACTAAGCTGAAAGCTTGTTTACAGGTGCAACCTGGGAGCACAAGGAAGTTAAGTGGCTTGCTCCGGGTCACACAGTATACAAGTGGAGGCTGTGGGATTTAAACCCAGGTCTTCAGGTTTGCAGCTCAGGGCCTTAAACCACTGTGCTATACTGCCTCTTGGCAAGGGCTTGTCCTTAGTTTAAGTTTTCAATACTACAATTACCTAGTGCAAAGGAGGGCTTGAACAATCCCAATTTTAAAATGTTTTGGACTGCACCCCAATTGTCTATAATGTATTTGTGGTCCTTGGACTCTTTTCACACAATAGAGATGGCTATTGAATGTAATCTTTTATTCTTAATGATTTATATGATATTAGTAAGTATTTATTTGCCAGTTCTTGAGGTAGCCCCTCGGCTGGCAGGTTAACTACCTATATGGCAATCCCACTGGTTTAATGGAATTAAGTTCTTTGACATCCAGAAATATCAGCTCCCTTTTTTATGTTATCTTGTGCATGCAGCTCAAGCAACATTTTGTGATAGCTTGCTGGAGTAGCAGGTTGTGGAGGTGCGACCATGCTGTGGCCAATGTTGCCACTGCTTTTTTGGGCTGGTCTCTGTGGCACCAATGAATGAGCATGCTGTCTACAACAGCCCTTGAGAAGCATGCCACCAACGTGAAAGAATTTTGACACTGCAATGAGGGAGTGCCCATCATTGCAGGGCATGACCCTTGAGGACTGATACTGGACTTCTCAACTGAAGTCACATGGGACTTATCTCGTCACTAAAAAACACTAGTCAAAGGCCAAGCGGTTGATATCTTTTACCTGGACTTCAGCAAAGCCTTTGACTCTGTGCGACACAGGAGGTTGATCAGAAAATTGAAGGATCTGGGGCTAGGATCTTGCCTGCCTTGCCTGCTGAAACATTTCAATAAACATGGCAGTGGGTGTCATCATCCACGTCTCACAATCCCCAGCAAGCCGACTTTGGGGGTGCCCAATCTCCCTGTTGGCATGTTTATAACCCCCCTCAAGATTGTGTGGCACACTGGAGACCCACCCCAGTGTGCCTGTGTGTGTTCTGAAGCCGACCAAGTTGGCATGTTCCTGCCCCACCCCCATTGTGTGCCACACTGGGAGCCCACTCCAGTGTGGCCAACATAACCCTCCCAAAGTCATGGGGCACACTGGGAGCCCACTCCAGTGTGCCCAACAGTTGTTTAATTTCACCGGTAAATAAAGATAACATTCTCATGATGTTCATTCCCGAAAATAAGAAAACGATCTGTCGTTGAGTCGGACCTCCTCCTCCCCCAACCGGCACCCACCCTCTGTACACCTCACCTCCTTGCATCCCCCTCACCCCATACCTACCTCCAGAGCCTGGTACAACAATCTTCAGTGGAATGGGACACGTATGAACTCTTCAAATCTGACCGTGAACTGAAAAAAATCACGGTAAGCTGTATAATGGCATCAATGGGGGGTTTCAACTTAAGTGGATATCTCATCCATTTTTGTGACTTTTGGCTCCAAATTTTCAACATGGGGTTCTTGGGACCCCATTCCATGAACTCAGTTACTGTCATTTTGTTATTCAGTCCCTAAAGATGATTTCACAGTCACTGCATGAAATCACCTTTCAGGAAACAACATTGTCACTGTTTATGAGGTGGGCTCCCAAAAAGCCTATGTTGCAAATTTGGTGAAAAAATTTTAAAAAATGACTGTGTTATGAGTGTGCATTGTGCAATTTCCACACACGCTCGTAACTTCAAGAATTTTTTATATTTTCAATCCAGATTTTCAACATTACCATTTTTTCACACCTCCTTGTGAACAGTATAGTTGTCATTTTTCACATCCTGCCCAAAATGTGTTTTCACACATCTGGCGCACAATGGCACGGTCACTGTGGGAAATTCACTTTCAGGACAGATTACAAAAATTATAGTGACACTGTTCATTAGCAGAGGTCACAAAATGTCTGTGTTGAAAATTTGGTAAAAAAATTCCACAAAATGATTGTGTTATGAGTGTGCGTTGTGCAGTTTCCACGCACACTGGTATTTTTGAGAATTTTTAATATTTTTACTCCAGATTTTCATTTCCATTTCTTCACACCTCTTTATGAACAGTACAGCTGTCATTTTTCAGACCTACCTGAAATGTGTTTTCGCACATCTGGTGCAGAATGGCTCGGTCACTGTGGCAAATCAACGTTTGGGTCAGATTAACAAAATCACAGTGCCACTGTTCATGAGCGGAGGTCCCAAATGCTGTCATGAGGTGGGGTCACAAAATGCCCATGTTGAAAATTTGGAGTGCAAATACCAACAAACGCCCAGTTCATTACGGTTTCTAACATAATGTCCCACCCTGTCGAGACTGACAGGCATCAGTTGTGTGACTTTGGATTGTCATCTGTAATGCTAATGCCATTCCACCCCCACTCCTTCCCGCAGCCAGTGACAGGCAATCAAGGTGCGCCTTGGACTCTTCAGCTCCAAAGTTCACCCCATTCTCCTATACTGCACCCATCTCAATATATTTCCTTATGAAATGGGGTGAGCATAAGGTCTGATGACCCCAAGGCACAACGTGGCACCTGTCAGAGTCTGCAGGGTAGGGTGAGGTGAAATGGCATGAGCGTTATGGCCGATATCCCAAAGGCACACCTCAATGCCTGTCAATCTCTTCAGGGTGGGGTGAGATTGATGTCAGTTCCATACTTCACTGCCGTTTCTATTATGCATCTTTCTATCTCCTGCACTACCAATGCCAATGCCAGCAAGACAACATTCAGCATTGACAAATCCTTTTTTACTGTAGGGCCATATTGTTAGACCAAGATTTTCAACCCTTGAGGACTGATACTGGATTTCTCAATTGAAGTCACATGGGACATATCTCGTCACTAAAAAGCAATAGTCAAGGGCCAAGCAGTTGATATCTTTTACCTGGACTTTAGCAAAGCCTTTGACTCTGTGCAACATAGGAGGTTGATCAGAAAATTGGAGGATCTGGGGCTAGGAAAGAAACTCACTGGATGGGCTGAAAACTGACTGAAGTACAGGACCCAGAGGGGGGTGGTGGGGGTGACTTTCAAGTTCTAGGTGCATCATCAGTGGGGTCTCACAGGGTTTGGTGCTTGGTCTGGTGTTTCTTTTTTAATGTATTCATTAATGACAATTGGGATAGCATAAAAAACAAGATTTGCCTGTTTCTGAATGACCGCAAGTTCTGTGGGAGGGTGGATACAGCAGAAAGGGTGCAGGACCTAAAGGAAGATCTGGCCAAGCTTGAGAGGTGGTTGGGAACATGACAACTTGGATTCAGTGCAAAAAAGTACAAGGTTATACACACAGGAACTAAGAAACCGAGGACATAGTATAGCATGGGAGGGGTTCTGCTAACCAAATCTGAGGAAGAAAATGACTGGGGGTGACAATCACTAGCGACTTGAGGCACTCTTCATACTGCAGGAAGGCAGTGGTGAAAACCAACTAAATGTTGGGCTGCATTGCCAGAGTAATCACTAGCAGGAACAAGGAAGTTATATTACCGATGTACAGCTTGCTGGTATGGCCACACATGGAATATATAGTGCAATAATGGCATCTTTATCTGAGTAACCCTGCAAGTGGGGATTACCAGATCTGCTTCCTAGCCACCTGGTCTTGTCAGTCCTGGGTCCCAGGGTACCCTTTTATTGTTTCTGCCATCCCCTTTTTGCCTGTTTTGCTGTGTGTTCAGAGGAACTATGTGTAAATAATTAAGTTCACCACCTGGCGGTACAGTAGAGTTAGCACTAAGCAAGCATTGAAGTACCACACAGCTCAGTGTGCGGACGTTTGAGCTGGCTCTGGCTCGAATGTGTGAGCTGCTGGAATGCTCACATCCACTATTAGTGCTACTGCGCCCCTGCTAAACCTGAAGTTGCAGCTCAGAACCAGTACCTCCTGTATGTTCCAATCGTGAGGATCTCAGTAAGATTCAATTCAATATCCTTCCATATTATGTGAAAAGAGTCCAAGGACCACAAATATATTATAAACACTCAAGGGTGTAAATAAGGCACAAAATGGTAGCATCATTCAGAAAAAAAAAGATGTTCAAGAACAAGGGGCCATGATATGAAAATAGAGGGGGGTAGATTTTGGGGTAACATGCGGAAGCATTTATTCATGGAAAGGGTGGAGGATCCAAGGAACAGTCTCTTGGCAGAGATTGTAGGGTAAAAAATGGTAGGGGAATTCAAAAACGCATGGGACAGACTCAAAGGAACTCTAGTGATAGGAAAGAGGGTAGGACACAGATCCTTTAGGATCTGCAGTAATACAGGTAGGAAAAATGGGCAGACTAGGTGGGCCACATGGTCTTTATCTACCTTCAAATTCTATGTTTCTATGTAAGTAGGGGTTTGGAGACACACTTTGGGGAAAACAAAGAAAGTAAACTTTGTAAAAGTATATAAGTGCTTATGTGTGTAGTGTTACTTTAAAAACTACCAAGACTGCCAAGTACATGTGTATCGCTGCCTGTCGCCTGAAGACTTAGTGATACAGCACTACAGACAGACAGAGAAAGACTTTCTGAGTGTTCATTCCTCAACTGGATAACATGGCAGAGGGACACCTATCATGGCATAAGGCCATTAACTTTTAAAACTGTAGAGAAGCCCTTAAAAAAGGACTTCAAAGTTGAAACTAAGTACAAACTGTTTATATTTTATTTATTATATTGCTTGCATGCATGTGCAAAAAACATAGTGCCATCATCCAAGTTTTCGGAGGTGTGGCACCCGTCTTCCAATTCAATCAGTGTGTTTGCAGGCATGGCCCCAGTTCCCCAATCACTGCTGCAGCTGTCTATGACAGCAGTTGAAAATGCAGTGGTCATACAGTTGAAAGGGAGAGCTCCGCTTCAGGGAGCAGAGCTCTCCACTACACACACACACACACACACACATGATACTGCATGCTTATGCGCCTTCCCCACCCCACGCACACATATAGGGACCGAACGGAGTGCCCAATCCCCCATCGCCTCCACGCCCCAAAGACATCCAGGTGCCACGCTGGGAGCCCACCCCAGTGTGGCAAAATGTGTTATGGTTGACGAGGGATGCCCAATCCCCCGTCGGCTCCAGCCCCCCAAACAGCCCTCCAGCTGCCATGCTGGGAGCCCACCCCAGTGTGACAAATGTCCCTCGTCGTCTTATTAAAAAAAAAATAAACCTGCAAATACAAAAACTGTCCCTTGGTGCTTCTCCCTGCCCCTCCACAGCCACGCACCCACCCTCTACTTTTCCTGTCTCCCACCCCCTCACCCCATACTTACCTCCAGACCTCAACGCCGATCTTCGTTGGACCGGGAACACATCTGCTCTCTTCAAAGTTCCAATTCACCGAGGAAATGCCGGTAAGCTGTATAATGGGAAAGAAAGGGTTTTTTCAACTTTGCTGCATATCTCAGACATTTTTTGGAATTTTGGCACCAAATTTTCAACCTGGGGTTTTTGGGACCCCTACTCATGAATTCTGTCACTGTCATGGCGTTAATTGGGCCCAGAGGATGATTTCACGGTCACTGCATGAAATCACCTTTTGGGAATGATTAATGAAGTGACACTGCCAGTGTTCATAAGGTGGGCTCTCAAAAGCCTATGTTGCAAATTTGGTGAAAAAAATCCTAAAAATGACTGTTTTTCGAGTGTGCATTGCACAGTTCCTATGCACACTCATAAGTTCGTGGATTTTTAATATTTGCTCTCCAGATTTTCAACATTACCATTTTACCACACCTTCTTATGAGCAGCAGCTGTCATTTTTTGCATCTCGCCTAAAATGTGTTTCCGTGAGGTAGCACATAATGGCGCAGTCGGTGTGAAACAATGTATGGGAAACATTAAGAAAATCACACTGACACTGTTCATGAGCAGAGGTCTTAAAATGGCTATGTTGAAAATTTGGTGAAAAAATTCCCCCAAATGACTGTTTTACGAGCGCACGTTGCGCAGTTCCGTCGCACACTCGCAAGTTTGCGAATTTTTTATATTTTCACTCTGGATTTTCAACATTGCAATTTCACCACACCTCCTTATGAGTAGTACAGCTGTCATTTTTCACATCTCGCCCAAAATGTGTTTCTGCGCTGCTCAATGGCACAGTCGGAGTATGAAATCAATGTTCGGGACAGATTAAAAAAATCACAGTCACACTGTTCAAGAGCACAAGTGTTAAAATGGCTATGTTAAGAATTTGGTGAAAAAATTCCAAAAAATGACTGTTTTTCGAGCAATTGTTGCGCTGATCCTACGCACGCTCGTAAGTTCGCAAATTTTCAATATTTTCACTCCAGATTTTCAACATTGCAATTTTACCACACCTCCTTATGAACAGTATAGCTGTCATTTTTCACATCTCGCCCAAAATGTGTTTCTGCGCATGTAGCGCACAATGGCACAGTCGGTGTGCGAAATCAATGTTTGGGACAGATTAAGAAAATCACAGTCACACTGTTCAAGAGCACAAGTGTTAAAATGGCTATGTTAAAAATTTGGTGAAAAAATTCCAAAAAATGACTGTTTTACGAGCATTTGTTGCGCTGATCCTACGCAAGCTCGTAAGTTTGTGAATTTTCAATATTTTCACTCCAGATTTTCAACATTGTCATTTTACCACACCTCCTTATGAGCAGTACAGCTGTCATTTTTCACATCTTGTCCAAAACATGTTTCCGCCCATGTAGTGCACAGTGGCGCATTCGGTGTGCGCAATCAATGTTTGGGACAGATTAAGAAAATCACAGTGACACTGTTCATGAGCAGAGGTCTTAAAATGGCTATGTTGAAAATTTGTTGAAAAAATTCCCTTCAGTAGTTCTGCAATGTTACTAATGAAGACATTGAACATGATTGGCCTCAGTACTGATCCCTGCAGCACCCCACTGGTCACCCCCTCTCCCTAGACTGTACACCATTTACCACCACTCTCTGCCTCCTGTCTGTTAGCCAGTTTCTAACCCAGTTTACCACCCTTTCCCCCATGCCCAGCCTACCCAGCTAGTTTATCAGCCTCCTGTATGGGATAGTGTCAAAGGCTTTGCTGAAATCAAGGTAAGCATTGTCCACTGTCCCACCCTGATTCACTTCCTTTGTCACTGAGTCAAAGAAATCAACCAGATTTGTCTGACATGATGTCCCCACTGTGAATCCATGCTGTCAATGGTCCTGGGCTCTGATGTCTTCTAGATGCCCCACTGTCCTTTCTTTAAGCAATGTCTCCATGATCTTCCTCACTACTGAGGCGAGGCTGAACAGCGTATTGTTCCCTGCCTCCTCCCTGCTGTTGGACTTGTGTAGAGGGACCACATGTGCCCTCCTCCAATTCACTAGTGTTGAATGACTCAGTGAACATGGCTGCCAGAGGTACTGCTATCTCCCTTTGCAGCTCTCTTAATATCCATGGGCGTATGCCATCTGGTTCCATCGCTTTGTCCACCTTCAATTTAGTGAGCTCCTGCAGGACTCTTTTGCCTTTGAATGGACTATTGTCCACCTCTTCACCCCCTTGGCAACTGCTGTACTGCTGTTGCCCTTGTCCCTCCCACTCTTCTGTGAATACTGAACGGAAAGACACAGCGGATGTCTTGGGAGGAAGGCATGGAACTATCACTTCCAAATACCTAAACAGCACATACAAGCAAGCAACATTCAGCATTGACAAATGGTTGTTTGTTTTGTTTTTGTTAACCAGGTAGGTGCACTAGACAAGAGATTTTGCCTATTTTCAGGCAAGACCCGGGAGGGTTACACATCAGAAAAAGCAGATACATGGTGTCCACAACAGAATACAAAACATCTAGTTGGAAGGTAAATACAGTAACACATGACAATTTAGAATACATGGCACATTCGGGAACAGCAAGTAGAATATACACAGCATGAGGATAAACAGTAATCACAGTTACATAAACTTTTACAGAATTTTAAAAACAGTATAATTGACTAAAAAAATACATATACAGCAAACACTGGGGGTACATAAGTACTGAGAGGAAGTACTGCTCTCAAGGTGGGAGATCAGTGGTAGTAGTGCAAGTAAGTGGAGACAAGCAAGAGGTAGAGCAGGAGCAGAGACCTGAGCTCATAAGGTGAGTTCTTAAACTTTTTTGAAAGGTCCGGTGAGTAGCCAATTGTTTAACATAGAGTGGAAGGGTGTTCCGCATTCTGGGAGCAGATACAGTAAATGCAAGTTCACTCTTCTTGGTGAGACATCTAGGCATAACAAAGGAAGCATTTTGAGTAGATTTCAGTGTACAGAGCAAGTCAGGTTGTTTTAGCAGAGTTACAAGGGATCTTCGAGTACTAGTCCGGGTTAATTTATCGACCAGACAACCAGCTGGGTACAGATGGTAGGAGGATGGGGTGAGCCAATTGAGACAAGAATAGAGCTGACAGCGATGTGTTAGTTTAGAAGCCGCAAGGGTGAAGCGGACAATACTATTATAACAAGTGTTCCATTTCTGGATTACTTGCTTGCTAGCATTAAGGTAGACTATAGAGCCATAGTTGAGGCAAGGTCAAAGAATTCCCTGAGCAATGGCCAGCCTGGCTGTCGAATTTAGGGAGGATCTTACCTTGTAAGCCAGGCCAGGTTTACTGTTCACAGCCTTACAAGTGGCTGCAACATGAAGATCAAAGTCCAGTGAGGGGTCAAGAGTCATCCCAAGGTATCTGAAGGATATGACTGTATCCAGGGTTATGCCATCAGGTCCATGAAGGGAAGGTCCCATATGACAAGCTTTTAGCCTAGAGGAAGTCCCAAAGAGCATTGACACTGTTTTGCTAGTGTTAAGTAGGAGCCTATTTTGTTTTAACCGAGCCGAGAAGTAGTCAAAGTTAGATTGAAGGGAGGTGCAAACTGCCGAAATGTCATTAGCAGTAGATAACCATATCGTCTGCATAGAAAAGAGACAAAGTCGATCCGGATGAGGGGGGAGGATTATTTATAAAGAGACAGAAAAGGAGGGGACCAAGAATAGAACATTTCTGAGTGTTCATTCCTCAACTGGCTGCCGTCTTAGTAACCCCTGACCCTGTTCCATCCAGTCAATATTCGAGGAGCTCTAAGGACTACTGCTATGGCACCATGGTAGGGGGACTGGACAATATTTTTGGCGCTTTTAGCAGTGCCCAATCAAATGTTGAATGAACCCTATGAAAATAAATTTCACAGATGGATAACTGTGCTGCCAACCAATAGATACTGCCATTCTTTTTCCTCAGATGTTGGGGGAGAATCAGCTCATGGGGAGTTCAGCCTGAGGCTCTCTGAGTGAAACAAGGGATCGAAGAGTGAGCGAAAAAGAAAGTTTGTAAGTCAGACCAAAGCTTTCACAGCCAACTGCTTGGAGACTTGTCTAAAATCTTTCCATGTACTGGAAAAAACTGAGCTAAAGTGTGCGGAACTTGTGGGGGGGGGGGTAAACCCCTATGGTTTTCTGAGGAAAACCCTCAGCTTGGCAAGAGGGCTGGACTGCAGTTTTCAAGATCCTGAAATACTATCTGGGATTCTGAAACCAGAATCGGGAAGAGTCTGCAGAGCTTCCCTTTGCCTGAAAGAGCCAGAAAGCTGTTCGCAGATTGCCACCTGAAATTCAGAAAACCAGCCTGACAGATTCTTTGCCCCTCTAGCCTGGAGGTGAGCCAGATCAGTCTACAGAAGTGTCTGTGTCTGCTGCTAGCAGGAAAGAAAAGACTGTGATTCCGTAGCCCCAGAATAGCAGTCACTATCATCCAAGGACAGTCTGGGGAACAGGCCAGGTAGTGTAACAGCCAGGCATTACTCATTGTCTGCCCTGGAGAGTTAAATACTGGGACGTCTGGAGTAGGAATGTGCCCTGGTCCCTAGTACTGGCCTGATCTAGTCTCGGGGATGTGGCCTAGAAGATGAAAAGCCGCTAGACTCTGCAAACAGGATAGAAGGTGGCAAGCTGCTAGAATGCTGCTCCAGTCAAGCTACCTGCAGACTGCTGCACTGCTCAAGACCCCAGCTTGACTGACTGCAGCTGCCATCATTTTCAGACCCTGTGAGTTATTGGGTTAGAATGAATCAAGTGACTTGCAGCAAAAGAGTTAGAAGCAAGTGATGATTTGTGTCACAATTTGCGCCCAACATGATTTTGTAAAGCAGCCTATGTCTGATCCACACAGTGCTGTGCCAAAGCCCCCTTATGCCAGGGTTGCAGAAAACAACCCAGTGTGCCAGGTCACAAGGGGCTTGCACCTTGGTGGGCTGCAACATCTCTTTTTTGGGATATTGCAAGGCCCACCATGGACACAGGAGGGATCACCACTTAGACTAGTCAGGAGGTGGTCTAAGTGGGTTGCGTCAGTGGGGTGCAGTGGGACAGGGTGCTATAGGGGCACACCAGGGGCGCAGGAGGTGGTAGTGGGGGGATAGAGCACAGGTGGACACCCCTTCCAAAATGGTGTGGCACCTGGTGGGGTGCTGCTGTAGTGTACTGTAATAAAAGTGTTATGGTTACCGTGTGCCCATACTTTACACAACCCTGCCCTGGTGGGCTATAACCCCCCCAACCCCTATGTTATCACACCTTATTGGTAGTATAGTGCCCCACCCAGTGATCCCTGATCTCCCCTACTTAGAATTATAAAAAAGTGCCTCAATCCCATCCCATCTTGCCAATCCCCAAATGTACCTACACACATAGCACTGACAATATCTGGTAGTTTATTGGACCACCCAACCTCCCCACCCTGACAGACAATTCCCAACCACCCCACCCTCCCCATCCCTGGCACAATTCAGCAACTAGCACAGACCTCTGCACAACACCACAGCCAGCCACAGAATGCATTCGCAATGACCGTGTACTGTATACTGTATACTACACAGTGCAAAGTACACGCAGAATGCATTTTCCGCCTGGCTGTGGTGGTGTGCAGAGGGCTGTGCCAGTTGCAGAATCATGCTGGGATGGGAGGGGAGTTGGGTGGTTGGGCACTACCTGTCAGAGTGGTGAAGATGGGGGGGTCTGCTAGACCATGAGGTACTATCAGTGCTATGTGTGTGGGTACATTCGGGGATCAGGTGGGCAGGATGGGAATGGGGCTCTTTCTAATTTATCCAGGAGAGATTGGGGATTGTTGGGGGGGTCACTACACCACCAATGATGTGTGACAACATCGGGGTTGCAGGGTACCAGAGCAGGGTTGTGTATAGTATGGGCACAAGGTTGCCATAACGCTATTATTAAAGTACACTATGGCGTCACCCTGCTCTGTGCCACATCATTGCGGTGGTTGTCCACTTTCTACCCTGGGTCAGTGCTTGGATCTCCTTGGGGCACCTGGGCTGCCCCTTGCACCCTTGCCTGAGGATGCATCACAGACATGTGCCAAGCCCTCTGACTGCACCATTATTTGTGGCACGGGCCACAAGTTGCGTCAATTCCAGATCTTGTGTCAAAAATTGCAAACTTTCTGGAATAGCCGAACTTGTGTTTGGTACTCCTACATCAGGCGCAGTTCCCTGCTTTGCTACAATTTGCATCTGGCACAGGCGGCTTCTAAAATCGGGCCCATCAAGTTTCCAAGTTTCTAAATCCAATTCTTAAAGTGCACCAGTGCTGGCCACCCAGCTGCACTGCTCTGGCCTGCAGCTTAACCACTTGAGTACCTAGGTTAACTTTAGGGGGCACTGGTACCAGTGGGGAGGTGGGCTAACTGTTGTGTATTGGGGTGGGCATGGTTGTAAATATTGTTATTGTTGTTTTCCTTTGCATGAAATTTGTCAAGCTGTTATTTATTTCTGCATTCCTTTTCTTCCCTCCCTATTTAATACTGTAAATCTATTGTTGTTGTTCAATACTGTCTGCAAGCATGTTATGAAGCACAGTCTTTAACTGCATAAGTTTTAAAGTATTACAGTTGAAAGTGGTATTCCATGTGTGGGGTGACTGTGAGGGGAAGTGGGTAGGTACAACATCCCAGGGAGTTGTACCATGCAGCCAGCTGGCCCACTATAATTTACTCTGGGTCGAGGCACTCCCTATGTATTTTATATTTGGGAAAAAAAACAACTTTTTTATCCAGAACAAAGCCCAGGTCCTTCAACCCTTTTGAGCCTGCAAGGCAGGGGAATAATTGAAAGTTACATAGTGTCCCTCCCGGTTACACCTGAAAAAGAACATTAACCTGTTAGAAGCAGTCCAGAGGAGGGTGACAAAAATGGTTAAAGTTCAGCAGGGCAGGACATATGAGGAGAGGCTGGTGGACCCAAACATGTACTCCCTGGAGAAGAGGTGGAAAACAGGGGACATAATTGAGACCTTTAAGTATATGAAAGGCATCAGCAAGATAAAGAAGAAGGCAGAAGATTTAGGAGAGAATTCAGGAGGCATGTCTTCATAGAGAGGGTGGCTGCTAGGTGCAATGAGCTCCCTGTGGGGGTAGTCTCACTGGAGATAGTGGAAGACTTTAAAAGAGGGTGGGAGAGGGCAAAGGGGAAAGTAAGGGGCAAGGAGGAACAAAAGGCGGAGAAGCTGTTGGGTAAGGGTCAGAGCCCCTAGCTGCCACTAAGGATTTGGCAACACGTGAAGACTTGCTAGACCACAGGGCCTTCTTCTGCTGGCAATTTTCATATGTTTGTAGGTTTTTCAGTTCCTTTCCTCTTAGGGCTTGATTCTGTTTTTGGATTCAGTTAATAGATATGGTCTACGACCATGGGATTATTTACGCCACTGTCAGATTTACTCCAATTTAGCAAAAAAATGTAGTGGTGGAGCCAGTCTGCCTTCAGTGCTTACAGGGATTCAGAAGCTAGTCATGATGGCCCAAAAGAAAGAGCACTGGGGCAACTTGATTGGTACATTTTATAAATGTTTACAAGAACTAGAACATACTACAACTCCCTCAGTCTCAGCAAAATGAAATAAGGCATTATCAATGTCCATTCTCCAAGCCCAAATGGAGCAACATGTACTTTTCAGCCAATAAATTTACAAATTCCATCCAATGGTGTGAATGCGCATCAAAGTGCATATCTCATTTATTTAGAACACTTGTGCTCAGTTCTGAAAGGTCCCATAGGTTGATGCAAGCTGCAGCAAAAAGTAGCTTACATCAAAGCCCGCTACGCCAGGGACCCTGCAACCAATTCTCTATTTGGCAGGGTCCTGGCAGCAAGTCCCATGGCTTGCGGCAACTGTGGCCATGCACCAAACAGACAGCACATCTGGAGGATGTGCAACAAGCTGCTGGGTGGCCATGCACCACTCTAGTCCCTGGTGGGCTAGTGGACCCTCCCACCCCAATCCCCACAGTATTATATTATCCATTCCCTGGTGATCTAGCATCCCCCAGCTCCAATCTGCCCATAAATTAAAATGTAAAGAAAACAATCCCTGGTGGTCTAGTGGTCATGCCCCCACCCCAGCCTGATCTGTTCTAAAATAACAATGTAATAAAAAAATCTGTGGTGATCTAGTGGATCCCCACTCCCCACCTCAGCAGGTAGTGCCCACCACACTGCCACCCCAGCCCAAACCCCAAGCTGACGACTGGCAGAGCCCTGCTCTCACCACCATGGCCAGCCACTAACTGACCTGTCACTGAGAATGTACTGTATACGGTATGTGCTCACTGATTGACAGCTTAGAGTGAGCTGTCAATCAATGAGTGTGTACTGTATACAGAACGCACTCAGTGACAGTTCATTTGGTGGCCAGCCATGGTGGTGAGAGGAGGGCTATGCTAGTGGCCGGCACAGGGTCCCAGCTGGGGGGAGCAGGGTGGTGGGCACTACCTGCCAGGGTGGGGTGGGGGATCCACTAGCTCACCAGGGATTTTTTTTTAACATTGTAATTTTCAGGTAGATCAGGGCTGGGGGAGGCAGGACAGCTAGACTACTAGGAATTTTTTTTTTACATTTTAATTTTTGGGAAGGATGGGGCTTGGGGGGTGGTACTGCTAGACCACCAGGGATTGGTTTGTTTGCATTATTTTCAGCCAGATTGAGGCTGGGGGGGGGACTGCTAGACCACCAGAGATTGTGTTCTTTACATTTTCATTTTCAGAAAGATTGGGTGGTTTGGCGTGGGTGCCGTGGCACATTGGTACAGGTTGCAACCCTCCCAGTGGGCAAAATTCTAAGTACTAGTCCTGGCTGGTCTAAGGGTACTTCAAAATTTGTCCTCTGGAAGAGTTTAGAGAATCCTGATTTCCAGGATTTGGCAAGCACGTAGCACTATGCCATGGCCTGTTTTGTGCTGCAAGGATGGCACAAGCCCCTTTTGGTGTAGGCAGCCTGCGGTTGCCACAGGTTGCCTTTGAGAATGGCTTCTGGTGCATCTTTTGACACAAGGGGCACTTTGCACCTTTCCTTGTAGGGCAAGCCCCTTGCGCCATGCCTGGAGCTTTGAGAACTGAGCCCCTAAAGTACAAGGAAGGTTTGTGGGGCCTGAGTATGAGAAATGTTGCAGAAACTCTGGTGCAATTGATGTAGATCAAGAGTATGTATTTTGGGACTGCTCCATCCTGGCTACATACTGAAAATTCCTACAAGATCAAGTTAACACCTTATTTGCCACCCAGGCTTTTCTTTCTACACTTTTAGTGCTATTGTCAATCCCATCCGAGAGGGTCAATATATCTAATCAGACATTTCTTTTTCCCTGTCTGTTAGCTGCGAAGAAAATGATCATAGGCACTGTGTAAGGCCACACCTCCAATGATTAAGCAGTGGTGTGATACGGCTAACTCAATGTACTATAGAGAAATGATTATTCCTACCCTCCTAGACAAGGAAATGCAATTCAAAGAAAAATGGGTGCTTTGTATCATGGAGTAAGATAAATCTTTAGTGCTCTAAGTATTTGTCTTTTTTCACAATGAATGATACATTGTTTTATATCACGTTTGCATTTTTATTGTTTGTAAACCTAATAGTGGAAGTCCTTTAATCTAGTGCATCAAAAGCACTGCTCATGTTTTTTTTTGTCTCTGTCTGTTATTGTACTGTCCTTTGTATTTCTCTTTCTGAAATCAATAAAGTGTCAATATAAAAAAAAGGCCCACAAATGGTGTATAGAATGTATTGGGGGTTGTAGTGGAAAGCACATCAAAGGAAAGGGACTTGGGGCTGTTAGTAATGGAGAACATGAAGGCATCAACACTATGTGGCAGGACTGTCAGTAAGGCAGACTGGTTGCTGGAGTACATAAGAAGATGGATTACTAGCAGAAGGAGGCAGGAAATACAGCCCCTGTATAGATCCTGGTTCATTCTCACTAGGGGCCAGATATTCAAAACTTTGCACCAGGCACAAACCAATTTTGCCACGATTGCACTACATTTTTGCAGGACTGCTATATTCAAAGGGCCAAATAGCCCCGGCTCAACATGTTAGTGCCAACGCTAAAAGATAATGTATGCGCGGTGCAAAGTGAGGGGCAGGGACATGCATACAGGCACAATGGTATATTTAAATGGTTAGTGCCATGCAATGTGTGTTAGCACGACGTTGAGTGGCATGGGTTACTGCCTATGAAAAGGTAGTCATAATCTTGGGCAAACCAAGGATGGGGGTATGGACACAGCAGCAACAGGGAACAAGGCTGTGTGCAGCCAATGAGGAGGCAGTGTGGGTGGTCAGCCACTCTAGACCACTCCATATGCACAGGCACCCAAACTGTGGAATACATTGCAGAACTATTGCTTGGAAGCTAACCATCCTGTCATTGATAGAACTGAGCAGAAACAGCACCTGCAGCAGAAACAGCTTGCAATGTGACACTATGTTGCACATTGTGAATTGTGTGTTGTTGTTAATGGTATGTATTTAGTGTACCCTGTATCATCTCAGCTGCACATGTAGTGGCTCTCGGTGGTTACTGACAATATGCTTTGGCCCAGTGTGCTTACCCAGACAACAAGGTGATAAATAAACATAGAAAGAAACCAGACTTGGGATCACGTGATGGCAGCCTAGGAAGAGTAGCTTCTCTGATCAGCTCCGTCTACAACCCGCATATACCTGCCTTGAAGTGGAGTAAATAAGGATTCATCAATAGATATTGGCAAGTGAAAGACCCGAGTAACCTCCAAAGATTGTAAAGCTTCTCGAAAATGGAAGCTTTTGTTAAAAAACAAACGGCAAAACATATGCCGCCTCCTCACCTGAGAAAGAACAGGCCTAAAAGCGCCACGCCAGGGACCCAAGCAATCCAGTCTGGGGCCATCTGCATTACCAGAGGATAGGTTTCTGGAAATTTTCTACTCTGCTACAATCCTCAGTGGATGAGATCTGCGCAGAAATACAATGCTTTAAAACAGCACTGGAAACAGTCGAAATGAGAGTGGGGGATAACGAAATTAAAATTAAATCCTTGGAACTTAAAGCAGATAAACACGATTTGGAAAGATCCTCCCTCAACAAGAGAATCAAGAAAATGGAAGAAAAGCTTGAAGATCTCGAGGGCAGGAGTAGAAGAAATAATCTTATTATTCTTGGTATTCCGGAAAAAGAAGAGGGATCGACGACTATTTTATTTGTTCAGAAGCTCTTTGAAAAAATTGCGGGTCCGCCTCCAAACGGCAGTTATGTTGTGGAAAGAGCACATAGATCGCTTCGTCCCCCTCCTGTCCTTGGAGCTCCCCTGCGTCCGATAATTTGCAAGCTGCTGAATTTTTTGGACAAACAATATATTTTAAATAAGGTCAAATCGCTACAGGACTTTGCTTGGGAGGGAAGAAAGATTAGAATTACTCACGATCTCCCACACCCGGTGCGCCTTAAAAGACAGAGCCTACATCCCATAGTATCAAAGCTGGTGGTAGCAGGCGTGCAGTTCCGAGTCCGATACCCAGCGTTGCTCCAGGTCAAGATTAAAGATCAGTGGCAGTCCTACGATTCAGTTGAGGCGACTCAAGGAGAACTTAAAAATGCCTTGCCAGAGCTTTTTAAATGATTACGGGGGGCAGCCGGTGTACTAATCTTGTAGCCTAAATAGCTGATTTAATTGAAAGAGGAATGGCAGGAAGGGCTTGACCTCCTCAGACTGTTTTTTGTGCTTGCTTATGAGGTGCTTCGCCATGTCAGCAAGGAGAATGTTGTGAGCAGGATCGAAGCTGCAGCAGACTTTTTTCCACGCTGAAGTATTTAATTTGATTCATGTCCAGAGCCATATGAGGACAGTGAGCTTGACACAAACCCTGGAGGTTCTAGGTTGAAGTGTCGTTTTTTTTTTTTGTTTTTTCTATGCCGGGGAGCCAAGAGGAACTGAATGGAGCACAGTGGAATGGAGGGAGCTTGGCTGAGAAGTTGTAATTGATGGCTCTCGTGTTGTCAATGAGAACTGCCTAGATGGTGTGGATCGTCCAAGCTTGGCTACAGTTTGATTGCTCTCCAGATGAGCCCCTGGTGATTTTCCTGTCCAAGTTTAAAAAAAAAAAAAAAAAATTCGGTAATGGCCGCAATTAGTGCAAATGGTCCAGGAAGGATGAGTTTGACTGAAAACGGAGATCCGTTAAGTACAAGACTTGCTTACTTTTGGTTTTCTGACACTGCTACTGGAGATCGGGGAGCAGTGAGAGTTTGCTGTCCTCTGAGAGATACGTCCACAATATCAGGATAACAAGGACTGAAATGATTATATTCACTTCGTTACATGTTTTAAAAGTTACAGGGAAAGTGCATACAATGTGGGGCGTTTTGTTTAGAGTTAATCTGGGTTATTTTGCTTAGTTTCTGCACTATGAGATTTTTTCTTTTCGACATGGTTAAAGGGACTTTAACAGGAACGTATTCCCACTAGAGGGGCTATGGACCATAGAAAGTTTTGATTTTAATAGTTAATTAATGTATGGAGATTTGTCATAGTGGAGGAAGTGAACATATTGGAAGGCTGATTTGTCTCCATTATTAGAATGAATATTTTTTGTTATGTAGCATGTTTCTCATATCATTGAATACTCTACAAGGGCTTAGATTATAGAATTAGAGAAAAGATGGGGTTGGGGGTGGGGATGGTGGGAACCTAGGTTGAAATAAACATCACACGACATAGTGAAGTAGTGGTGCAGTTGTTGGAACTGGGGGTAGTTCGGGGGTTTAGGGGGGAGAATGGGGGATTGAAGGCAAATGCATTCACACGCCAGAATATAACAGTCGGGGACAGGCGACTAACAGAACCTAATACAGTGGGGGAAGATCACAACTGGGTATTATTTTTGAATTCTAAGGGTCATGACAGGAGTTATTAATTTAGTAAGTTGGAATATTAAGGGTGCTAGAGACAGATGTAAGAGACAGATTGTACTGAAACACCTCTCAACTCTTAAAGCAGACGTTGTGTGTCTGCAAGAAACACACCTTCCTAGAGAGGATACTCAACTATTTGTAAAACAGTGGGTGGGCCAAGCTTTTGGAGCTGGCTTTTCCTCCAATAAAGGCGGGGTGGCCATAATATTCCATAGGAGGACTCCCTTCCAATTAGAAAGGGAGATATGGGATACACAAGGCCGATACATTTTTCTAGTGGGAACTTTAGTGTCAGTGAAGGTAGTTATCCCCAGTTTTCATCAAGTGGGTACCGGCACAGGGGGTTACAAGTGACTTCAGGTGGGGGTTTAATAACCAATTACTGCAGACGACATTCATTCAGGAGCAAATAAAGACGTTTATGACACATTTTATAGATACTAATTTAAATTCGGTCCCGAATATAGACATTGTGTGGGCAGTGTTGAAATGTGGGCTTAGGGGAGAGTGCATCCGGATATCGTCGACCAGGGCCAGAAAATCCAAGATGCACTTGGAAGAGATCACAATGGCCATTAGAAATGCGGAGAATAACATCACAAAGCACTCTGATGAGCTCAACTGGATTAAACTGCATCAGTTACAAGCCCAATATTCAGCAATAATGATGCAGAAGGCAGAGATTGCTTTACATAGAACAAAGTTAAAATATTTGGAATCAGGAGAGAGGGCAGGTAAATTACTTGCACTTAGCTAAACAGCTAAAACAGCTAAATTCCAATCAAGTTGTGGCTGCAATATGTAAAGAGGGTGGGGATAATATGGTAAAAGAACCAAAAGAAATTGTGGCCACTTTCAGAGATTGCTTTCGACGAATCTATTCAATTGATTCAAAAAATAAACCCACCTCTATAGAAATCCATAAGTTTTTAAGCTCTGTCCCCATAACCAAGATATCGAATATTAGAGTGAGCCAATTAGGAGCCCCAATCCAAGAGGCAGAGGTGAAGGTTGCAGTTTCATAGTTAGCGGGAGATAAATCCCCAGGGCTGGATGGGCTAACACTACTAACTTTAAGACCTATGTGGATATAATATGCCCAATTATAACTAAAGTGTACAATTTTTGGTTCAGTGAAGGTATCTCTGATCTGTCCTTCCTAGAGGCACTCATTACTCTCATTCCCAAACCTGGCTGGGACCCCATGCTGATGGGCAGTTATCGTCCGATATCGCTGTTGAATGTCGATATCAAAATATTAGCTAAAATATTAGCAAATCAGTTGAGTCCATTCATGAGTAGCATGGTTAGTAATGAACAAGTGGGATTCATGAATGGAAGGCTATCCAGTGATCATCTACATAAGATTCATCACCTAATTATACATGCCCAAGGTGCACAATACCCAGCAGCATTATTGGCACTAGATGCCGAAAAGGCTTTCGATCAAGTGTCTTGGGACTTTCTTTTCGCAGTTTTAGATAACTTTGGATTGCCTAAGGAGTTCCTAGATTGGGTTCGAGTTCTATACAATGCCCCCACAGCTCGTGTATGGTGCAATGGCATATTGTCGTCTCCCTTTCCTTTAATGTGTGGCACAAGACAGGGATGCCCGCTTTCTCCACTTCTGTTTAATTTATATCTTGAACCCTTGATTCGTAGATTGCAGGCATCACAAGTGATCAAAGGAATTGAATTCGGGAGTAGGCGATATCTCATTTCAGCATATGCAGATGATCTTCTGATGCATTTAGAAGAACCGGACACTGGTATACCAGAAATACTAAGAGAAATAACTAAATTTTCTAGAGTCTCTAACTATAAAGTCAACTCCTCCAAGACAAAACTTTTCCCACTGAACAATAGATGTTACCCCAATATAGCGAAGGAGCTTGGCCTGACTTGGGAGTCAAGGATATTGACATACCTTGGTGTTAAAATTATGAGAGGAATAAGTTCAATGGCCAAGGAAAATTTTGGTAGCCTCCTTAAAACCATCAAACAAGATCTAAATAGATGGAATTTTTTGCCCCTGTCGTTATGGGCCAGAATAGAAACGGTGAAAATGAATATACTGCCTAGGGTTATCTATCCTCTAAATATGCTGGGATGTTATTTGCCCAAAGTCTGGTTTGTGAATCTAAGAAAGATGCTTAGTACATACCTATGGAAAGGGAAAGCCATTAGGAAAGCGTACCAGAAACTTACAGGCCCAAGAGAGAAGGGAGGGCTTGCTCTTCCATCTTTCTATAAGTATTATATTGCATCACACATAAGTAAGGTAGTCCATTGGTTTAAACCAAATACAGCCTCATCATTGCACCCTTATATACCTCTTTGGATTTTTATTGAAGAGACCTAGTAGGAAATATAGGATATCGTTATGCACGTCGCAAGAGCTACTACTATTAAACTTCTCCCAAGATTGTTAAAGGACACCCCCTATTGGTTGGTCATTAAAGGCCTTACAGCAGACCCAAAACTTCTAAGGGTCAGCTGGCAGTACTCGCTAGAACAAATGTTGAGACAGAATATTCATTTCTTAATACAACGGGCACCAATTTTGCCTGGCTTCTGGAGATCGCTAGAGGGCCTAAAGTTGGGAGACTTAGCTCCTCAGGGTAAGTTAGTAGCATATGAGTGGGCATGTGTCAAGTTTCCAGAAATAAAGGGACAATACTTTAAGTTCCTACAAGTTTCCGAGTCAATCAAAGCCCATCTTAATAAAAAGGAGGCAGGGGCAGATAGTAGAGTCGAACTAGTAGATTTAATTAAGATAGCTGACCAGCCCCATTCTATTTCTGGAATCTATGGTGCATTGCAACGGTTTGATGACAACCTCCCAAATGGTGTTAGTTATTATTGGATACATAGATTAGGAATAGCAGAGGATAGGGACACATGGAAGCGCCTATGGTTCAATACATATAGGAATATTAGACAAGATAGATACAGGCTTCAGCAGTTCTACATTATATATAATATGTATTATACCCCTACGAAACTACATAGAATGGGCAGGTTAACACAATCTGCATGTACCAGATGTGGGGAGGAAGGCAGCGATATGTATCATGTACTGTGGGATGTGGGATTGTGCTAAGATTCAGCCCCTCTGGAGGGCAATTCATGTCTCTCTATTACAAGAGGTAGACCTGGATGTTTTTTTTACACCCGAAATCTGTTGAATAATTTTAATAACGGTATGTCCAAACAGCAGAAACTGTATATGGCCATAATATCAGCCTCTGCAAAAGCTGTTATCCTGAGACACTGGAAGGATACTTCTACCCGCTCACGAGGCGAATGGTACAAGGAAGTTACACATAGGTTAGGTAGAATCATATCGCCAAGATGAGTAATCGGGCCAAGGGTTATTATTCCCAGTGGGGTCTTTTTAGATACAGCCCTGACATCATGGCGCCTGGGAGTCACCTATAGGAGTATCCCCATTCAGAAAGTTTGACTGGGTTCATTGGCGTGTGAATGCTGTTTTAATTAAATAAATAATGGGTGAGGGGTGGGGGTCTGTGGTGGAGTAGTGTTTAGCTAATTTTTATAGGCATGAATGTACTAATAGTATAGGCTGGTTAGTAGTATATATAGTGCATCTATGATTATTCTGTAAATCTTCACCAGCTTAATGTTTGTTCACGGCACATGTAATGGATATGCCAATAAAGTAAAATGAATAACAAAAAAAAGAAAGAAACCAGACATGGAAGAGACATGCTGCACATGGATGGCGCCTCCTATGTCGCCATCATCTGGCACTGGTCCCAGCCATGCCAGGCATTACTGGATGACCCAGCACCCAGTAGACACAATGGCGGTGTGTTCATACATCACACACCTCCAGTCTCCCCACTGGGGTACACCAACACAATCCAGCACACACATGTAGCACTGGTGGTGTGGAGGGTGTTGAGGGAAGGGTGTACAGGTGGCCAGGCTGCACCACATACTGGGTGCTGCCACAAGGCTGGGACCATCCATGTAGTGCACATGGTACAGTGTAGGGAATACCCCGACACCAGTGTGTCTGTCTGATGGTGTGAGCCCCCCCCCCCGGGCCACATACCGCATATATGTACAGACACCATAGCACACATGGCCAGCCATGTTTATGTTACTATGAGTTTCCCATACCAGTGGTGCAGCATCTGGGGGTCACATGACAGCATGACAGTACTGTCCACTGTCAGGACACACCTGCCAGCTGGGCCTGTCACTGTGTGGAGTGCTGCAGTCATCGATGCCTGACACACCATAGGCATTGCTGTGTCCCTCACACAACTGACCACATTGTTACTGTAGCATCTTCTATGCACTGTAGCACAGACTACAGTTTGACTATTGCATGCAGCACCACCACCTATACCTGTACTGCATAGTCTCCTGGGGCACAATAGTCTCTGCATCTGGGTACAAACGTAGCCTACAGGTACCACCATGATCTTCCAGACTTACATACAAGTGGAACTGTGAGCAGACCCAGCCTGCCCCTGCATTTCTGAACTGACATACAGGTGGAGCTATGGGACTCTGCAATAAAACTGGGCAATCTACATGCAAATCAGGCCATAATGAGATGCTAATATGGATGTTTGCCCATGGACTGCCTAAGTACGCTCATTTGTATATCACTTTTAAATATAGCAAATCTTTGCCCTGGGCAAAAGTCTTAGTGCCAGACAAACCTGTTAGCGCTGCGCAAGCACTGTGCAAATGTGTTTGTGCAGCGCAAACTTGTCCGAACCATAGCACAGTTCCGTAGTATTTGACCTGCACTGTTGTTTGCAACTTTAGTGAATCCACTTCTTTGCTAGCACGCACATTGACCACATAGTTCACCTTTATCTTCCTCCATGTCTCTGTGCACTAGGCTGCTGTTGTGGTTTGCACTTCCCAGATGCTATATTCAGAACTATCTTATTTGCTGGGCTATTTTTGCACTGCACTCCCAGCCCTGTTTGCACGTCTTCATTTGCACACTATATTCAGCTGCTTTAGGCCTGGGGCTATTCCTTTAAATATAGTATGTAAATAGTACTGGGCTAATTTAGCACACCGTGCAGTGCTAATTTTGCCCCGGGGCTAAGCTTTGAATATCTGGCCCTTGGAGTATTGTGTGCAGTTTTGGATCCCACACTTGAGGAAGGATGGGGAAAGCTTAGACGCAGTGCAGAGATGAGCTACCAAAATGATATATCAGCAACAGGATAGGTCCTATGAGGAGTGTTTGGAAGATCTCAAAATATACTCTTATCTGCCCACCATGGTGCACTTTGTCTGGCTGCTCCACCTTCTCATATAAGTTCTCCAATACCAGGCACTCCCTCCTGCTAGAAATTCACTCTGCACAATTCTGTCACTCACTTTCACTCCTACTCCGTAAGCACACTGTTCATTACTGTAACTGCATCTCATACCATTCTCTCCACATAATTTCCCATTGCCTCCCCATGCTACCTTCTCCTTTCCCCCCTATGCCTACCCTCTCCATCTCTAGGTTACCCCTAGCTGGAGCACTATTTGTCCTCCCTCCTGTCCTATTTGAGCCTCCTACACCCCATCACCCTACCTCCTGCCCCCCCACTACTCCACTACCTACTACTCCACCCCTCCACTATTACCCTTCCCTTCCCCCCTTCTCCTTCTCTGTGGGGTATTATCCCCTTGCAGGGTTCTCAGCATCATGAAGGGGAATAGTTCTTGGCTTGCCCCTCCTCTCTTTCTCTCTCTCTCCCCTAGCCTTCCTCCCCCTCTCTTTTCTCCTTTTCTGCCGGGTCTGGTACCTTGCAGGATTCTCTCTATCCTGAAGGGGAATAGTTCTTGGCTTGCCTCTCCTCCCTACCTCCTACCCTTCCTCCCCCTCATCCTTCCCCCACCCCTCCACCTCTTGTGTTATAATCCGCTCTGTTCAAAATCCACATTAGCACTTAGGAACCTTCTAGACCTAAATTAGCACTTAGTAACCCTGTGCTCAGCCTGCTACTTTTTGTTCACCATCTGGCCTATACCTTACAAGTTGCCAGTTCCTGGCTTACTTCTATATATGTTATATCTGCATACTGTTCTGTGTACCCCTGTACTGTACGTCTCATCCTATGTTTCTGACTTTTACTTGTTGTCTACCACTTTCTTCTCATAAAATACTGTATGTTGTCTAGGACTGAAATGTATTGTATTAGTACTACACTATGTATTTGAATTTCACTGTATGGGCCTGATTCTAGACTGTTGATGCAAGTCGACGTCAGACGCAACTTACGCCAACCGCAACTGTGACATTGACCCTGCACCCTATTCTAGAAGGAGCAGGGTCTCCTCAGCTAAGTTCTGTGATTTGCAACATGCGGACAAGTATGCCGAGCAGAGGGTGCACCTGGCTAGCATGTCGCAAGCTGCAACCACAGGTCACAAGTGCACTCCATTACCCAGAAAGCCACATTAGGTGCCCCGTAGGGGTAGGGTGCAGGTGAGCAAGTGGACAGCACTGATAGTCTAACACATCAGCAATCATTAAAGTTCAAATTTATTTATTTCTTCTTCCAAGCAGGACATATGAATTACAGTGAACTGGTTCGACAGCAAATCAACATAACAAAATAAGAATAAAGTAGACAACGTCCAGCACAGTGGAGCATTTGGCAGAGCTCCCTGGAGTTCCTCTCCAGACCCAAAATCCTATCTCTCTGATTCATGCCTTGATGCCACTTATAAAGGGAGCTGATCCTTAGGATAGGTCCACTCAAACTGTCAATTATTTGTGCTTACATAATACTCATTTAATTTCTTTCCAACAGCTTGACTTATCTTTTATACAATGAAGAACAACTTAATTGGACAGCATAAAAATCATTCCTTACTATCCTCCTAGTTTGTTTCATTAAATAAAAGTTTGGAACTACATAAGCATCGGTAGACCCTCCTCCTGCTTTCTCTAGGCATAAGAACCGCAAGTCTGGGGCCAACCAGCTCATATAGGACAGAATGCTGGAGTGGAGCACAGAGGAAAGCTGAAAATGCTGTAAGCGCTGTGTTCCAAAATAACCCCAATTAGTACTGCCAGTCCAAGAACATTAGTAGAAAATAAAATAATGTAAGACTCCTACTAATTCTGAGGCAGTTTTGACAAAATATCAGTCTGACCTGTCCTAATTTAAATCAGGCTTGGTTTGGTGAAAAAAATTAATGTACTGCTCAAGCATGCTGCACCTCTGAGAAGCTAAGCACTTAAAACTCTTGGAGCTTCTTTGTGGCGTCAAACTCGCCTTACAGGCTGTTTTTGTGTGCAGTTTTGGAGACCTCATCTACACAAGGACATAGACAGGATGGAAGCAGTCCAGAGATGGGCAACTAAAATGGTGCAGGGTCTACATCAGAAACCATATGAAGAGAGACTGAGAGAGCTTAATATGTATACCCTTGATGAAAGGAGGGACGGGGGGGACATGATAGAAACTTTTAAGTACCTCAAGGAAATCAACAATGTCCAGGAGGGTAGCATCTTTCAGAAAAGAGATGTAAGAACAAGGGGGCACAATTTAAAGTTAGAGGGGGGACGGCTCAGGGGTAATGTGAGGAAATTCTTTTTCACGGAGCGAGTGGTGGACGCATGGAACCGCCTTCCTGGAGAGGTTGTGGGGTCTAAAACAGTGGGGGAATTCAAACATGCATGGGACAGACATAAGGCAATTATAGTGGGGGGTTGCAGGAAGTAGGCTGTTGGTTAACTAGAATCTGCAGCTTATCCAATAGGTAGGGAAATGGGCAGACTGGGTGAGCCAAGTGGTCCTTATCTGCCGTTAAGTCTATGTTTCTATGTAACCCCGCTTTCGAAGCTAACTGCTTCGAAAAACAGTGTGTTCTTTAACTTTTTTTTAAGCCTGCAACTGACGGCTTCCATTCATTAAAGAATGACCGGTTTTCGAAGAAAACAAAACTTTTGGCTGTTTGTTTTCCCTTCTTCTAGCGCACTGAAATAATCGCAACAGGACAAGCCTATTAAAAAGGGAATACAAATACACCACAAAATGGACCAAAAGGTGCCAATTCCATTTAATAGGGACCGTTGCATAATTCCACAGCAAAAGGTGTACATAAGACTTAAACCTTAATTTCAGGAAGAAAACCTAATGCTGAAAAGATTTAAATGTGTAAGTACCCTCACGGCAGTGCGCTCGTTCGAGCAGGCTTATAGGCTTACCGGAGCTCACAATCATACTGTCATGAAGAAATTCTCTTCACTTTTGGGCATGTCAGAGAACAAAGTATTGAACCACAAGGTTCTCATTATTATTTTAAACCCTGAAACATGCAAGGCAAGAAAAGGGGCAGCACCCTGAAATCTTTTAAAACGGAGCTAACCTGCAGGTATTGTGACAAGGAATAGCCTGCGGAGTATAAACGGCTCAAAAACTTTCATTTTGACAGGGGAAATCAAAATGCTTATTTTACAAGGTACCCAACCAACTTTAAACATACAATTTATGCAAAGGGACAGGACATCTAGGGGATTTAGCAGTCCTGACATTCTTTATTCATTTTACGCACTTACAGAACAAAAAAGAGTTGCCCTTCTCTAACAAAATAAAACAGCTGAGCTATACAGCCTGACTATGCGTCAGTACGTTCTATCACACAAGGCTTCCAGGCAGTAGCCATAAAAAGCACTTAGCGCTACCAAGGGGGTGAGAAACAATCCTTCACAGAGCACTCTGTGACACTCCTCCCCACCCAAGAGGGCAACCATTTCTTTGGTTGTCCTAAGACTTCATACTTCATTATTATGGTGGGGTTTGTGGAGCTCTGGCCCACCCACACCTGGAGCTCCACCCCAGGATCCCTTAGCACATCAAACATATATCATGAACTAATGCTCAACAGACATTATACCCTGAGGCTAGTATCCTATACTATATTGTAGCATTCTTAATGATACATTATACTGACAATCCCCATCATAGACTGTATAATCATTAAAGAATATTGCAGTTATTATGCTCTACAATATATAAACAAAGTGCACAGAAATTAAAACAAAACAAAGCTACATCAGAACAGGGATGGATTAAAAAGAAGAAACAGCTGTAGGCGGCCAACCCCCCCAGTTGTTAGAGAAGTACTTCAGTAGGAAAGAAGAATGAATAAGTTTAACAACGTTCCTGCATATGTTGAAAGAAATCAAATTTAAATAACAAAAGGTATACACTCATTTTTCAAAATTAATAGGACCATTCCTCTAGCACTATTTAGAATGTAATAAATGCTCACTTTCTGTGCAGACTTTTCTTGACCCCATTTTACCCATACCATACTTCAGTTGCAGAATTGTTTACACCTCACTGCTCCTTGTCATATCTGTCTTAGTCTGTACTCAGACAGTTCTTCCCAACCTGTACATCCTCAACTTTCCAAACACTCTGCATCTCAACATCCCATATACTTTTCTCCCAGTAAAAGGTCATAGCTATGCTACCAGGAATTCCTCAAAAGGTAGAAGAACCTGTGCTACCTTACCTAAAAAGTTTGGAACTCCCCTTCCACTTACTTACTCTAAACTCAATTACATGACATCAGATCATACCAAGTCAGGCAGCCATACCCCAGATATGTATAATAATTCATATATTTATGGTAGTTACCACCTACTGACCGAGTCCCTTTGTGGAAACCTCCTCTTTCTCCAAGGGGACCACCTACTTTGGACTTTATCCTTTTGAAGTACGCCTCCCACATACTTCCTGGCATTTCTTTTCATTTTAATTATCCGGTCCTCTAAATATACTGCCACCTAATGATATATCCCCTGCCAATAATAATGTGGGATAAGTCATCCCAGAACTTCCCCATGATCTAAAGGCCTTACACTCATACAAACTATATCCAGCATTTTTTTTCTATACTTACTGAGCACTACCACCCTTGCATCTATTTGCTTGGTATGGGGGTTTGGTCACATGTGATATAGTATGCCCTCCTTTACCTCATACCACCACAGTTGCCTTCCCCCCCTCTATACCAACACTTCCTGTTACTTGAACAGTATATTTGCTTAACTGATTAACCTCAGGATCTCCTGCCTGTAATTTATTCCAACTAACAGCAGATTAATCAACAATACTTATATTTAAATCACTTGATACAATGTTAGTCCCTTCAGCATCCGCTGCCTCTTCTGTGCTGCTAGGAGACTTCACCCCAAAATCTCTAGCAGTCTCACATGGGGACTTATTCTCGGTCACCATACCCTCATCTCCAAGCCAGTACATTCCATCAAATAAGGATAACACAGGGATCTCCATACCAGTGCACTCTACATCAGGAGTTATTGCTTCTGACCTCTCAGATCCTTTGAACATATCCTCAGCCTCTTTCAACTGGATCCACACCTCTTGATATCTCCATTTGGCATCTCTTCAGTGGTTCTCTGCCTCCATCCACCGATCAAACATCCATTGGCTCCATTCCATTAGGTCCAACCTCTGATCAGGCAAGGCCTCACCATCCCTCCACAGCCTTCTCTCTGCTGTCTCCATCACCACCGATCTCAATCAGCATCCAAGGGAATACATTGCATTATTGCTATGGGCTGTCTAGGCAACCCCAAGGATTACTGATGGTGCTGTACTGTCCTGCAATAGCCACTGTCCAAAAGGCCATATACAGACCAATTGACCCCACCTGGGCTATCGAGATCCCACTCCAAACACCATATGTGGTAGGGCACAGGTGAGCAAGTGGACAGTACTGATAGTCTAACACATCAGCAATCATTAAAGTTCAAATTTATTTATTTCTTCTTCCAAGAAGGACATATGAGTTACAGTGAACTGGTTCAACAGCAAATCAACATAACAAAATAAGAATAAAGTAGACAAAGTCCAACACAGTGGAGCATTTGGCAGAGCTCCCTGGAGTTCTTCGCCAGACCCAAAATCCCACCTATCTGATTCATGTCTTGATGCCACATATAAAGGAGGCTGATCCTTAGGATCGGTCCACCCAAACTGTCAATCATTTGTGCTTACATAATACTCATTTAATTTCTTTCCAACAGCTTGATTTATCATTTATACAATGAAGAACAACTTAATTGGACAGTATAAAAATCATTACTTACTATCCTCCTAGTTTGTTTCATTAAATAAAATTTTGGAACTGCCTAAGCATCTGTAGACCCTCCTCCAGCTTTCTCTAGGCATAAGAACAGCAAGTCTGGGGCCAGCCGGCTCATATAGGACAGAACGCTGGAGTGGAGCACAGAGGAAAGCTGAAAACACGGTAAGCGCTGTGTTCCAAAATAACCCCAATTAGTACTGCCAGTCCAAGAACATTAGTACAAAATAAAATAATGTAAGACTCTTATTATTTCTGAGGCAGTTTTGACAAAATATCAGTGTGACCAGTTCTAATTTGAAACAGGCTGGGTTTGGTGAAAAAAATTAATGTACTGCTCGAGCAAGCTGCACCTCCAAGAAGCTAAGCACTTAAAACTCTTGGAGCTTCTCCACGGTGTCAAACTCAGCTTAGAGGCAGGATTTCTAAAGTAAATCCACTAAATCTCACTTTTGGAAGCTTACTGTTTCTAGAAACAAATTACCAGTGCATTCTTTAACCTTTTTTTAAGCCTACAACTGGCAGCTTCCATTCATTAAAGAATGACTGGTTTTCGTGGAAAACAAAACTTTTGGCTATTTGTTTTTCCTTCTTTTAGCACACTGAAATAATCGCAACAGGACAAGCCTATTAAAAGGGGAATACAAATACACCACAAAATGGACCAAAAGGGTGCCAATTCCATTTAATAGGGACCGTTGCATAATTCCACATCAAAAGGTATACATAAGGCTTAAACCTTAATTTCAGGAAGAAAACCCAATGCTGAAAAGTTTTAAACATTTAAGTACCCTCATGGCAGTGCGCTCATTCGAGCAGGCTTATAGGCTTACCGGAGCTTGCACTCGTACCGTCTTGAAGAAATTCTCTTCACTTTTGGGCACGTCAGAGAACAAACTATTGAACCACAAGGTTCTCATTATTATTTTAAACCCTGAAACACACAAGGCACGAGAAAGGGCAGCACCCTGAAAACTTTTAAAATGGAACTAACCTGCAGGTATTGTGACAAGGAATAGCCTGCGGAGTATAAATGGCTCAAAAACTTTCATTTTGTCAGGGGAAATCAAAATGCTTATTTTACAAGGTGCCCAACCAACTTTAAACATACAATTTATGTAAAGGGGACAGGACGTCTGGGGGATTTAGCAATCCTGACATTCTTTGTTCATTTTACACTCTCAGAGAAAAAAAGGAGTTGCTCTTCTCTAACAAAATTAAACGGCTGAGCTATACAGCCTGACTATGCATCAGTACGCTCTATCACACAAGACTTCCAGGCAGTAGCCATAAAAAGCACTTACAGCTACCGGGGGGAGAAAGAATCCTTTACAGAGCACTCTGTGACACCTGCCCACACTCCCAGCCCCCTGAAATGTCAGATATTAGCCCCGTAGGGCTGCCCACACCCCCAGCCCCCCAAATCCTTGAGTAACTAATGCACCGCAGGGCTGCCCACACACCCCTGCTGCCTGAAGCCTTGAGTAAAAATGCCCTGCAGGCTGCCCACACCCCATCTCCATGAATCCCCATTGCAAGTACCCTTGGGGTGGCACTGTCATCCCCACCATTGCCCTGACCACGGTGGCCCTTGAAGTGCAGATATACCCAGACATTTCCTGGTAGTCCCAGTGGGCCTCCACCCAGTTACCAGTCCACCCAGCACCCCACCCATCTCCAGCTAGACTGGCACAGCTCACCTCCTCACCTCCATGGCCAGTTGTCGATTGAGTCCTGTAGGGTGCTTCAGCAAGACACAGTCATATACACTTCTGAGGTGTCTTTACTGTAGCGCCCCACAGGACCCAGCTGGCAAGTGGCCGTGGAGGTGAGAGGTGGGCTGTGCCTGCTGCCGGCTGGGGATGGTGGGGAGGTGCTGGGTGGACTGGCACAGCTGGGTGGGGGGGCACTAGATTACCAGGAAGTGCCTGGGTGTATGCAGCAATTGCAGCAGGTGACTTGGGGTCATGGCATGGGTGGGGGGATGACAGCGCCACCCTGCAGGGCACTTTGCAACAGGGGATAAACAGGGAGGAGAAGAAGCACTGTGGGTAAATTTGGAGACAGGCAATGGCACCACAATACGCACAGGGGTTGTATACAGACTGCCTTCTCAGGGGGAGGAAATGGACAGGAAAATGATAGAAAGTATACTTAGAATGGCATAAAAAGGGGAGATATTGCTGATGGGTGATCTGAATATGCCAGATGTTAACTGGAGTGCAGTTGCAGCTGCCACTTCAAAGAGTGCAGTTATTCTAGATGCCCTACAGGGGGCATGCCTTAGACAACTAGTACTGGAGCCCACTCGAGAGGGAGCAATATTAGACTTGATTCTCTCAAATGGAGATGGAGAGAGGATTACAGATGTAGAAGTGGGTAGCCATCTGGGAACTAGCGACCATCGAACAGTATGGTTCACAATAAACACAGCAATAGAGTCAAGCCATACAAAGACAAAAGTACTGGACTTTAGGAGGACTGACTTTGCCAAAATGGATGAGTGCCTAAGGAATGCAATAGCAAATGGGCAGGAAGGAGGGGTGGAAGAACAATGGGGAATAATAAAAACTGCCATCACAGAGATAACGAGCCTTTGTGTGAAGCAAATAAACAAAACAAGACAATGTAAGAAACCAATATGGTTCTCAAAGGAAGTGGCAGTGAAGGTTCAAGAGAAAAAGAAAGCATTCAGGAAGTACAAGGAATCGCAGAAGGAGCAGGACAGAGAACTGTATCAGTTAAAGCAAGGAGGCTGGGAAGGCAGTCAGAACAGCAAAGGCCCAAACCGAGGAAAAGATAGCCAACTCAGTTAAGAAGGGGATAAAACCTTTATAGGTACATCAGGGAGCAAAGGAAGACCAAGGGAGGGATAGTGAGGCTTAATAAAGGGAGGGAGGGTGGCAGAGGAGACTGTGAAAGGCAGAGATACTAAACAAATATTTTTGCTCAGTATTTACAAATGAAGAGGGAGGTACATAAAACAAACAGTAGTAACACTCTGGATACAGAAGTTGATACCAGCCCATTTACAGAAGAAAGGGTTCTGAAAGAACTCTTAAAACTGAAGGTGGACAAAGCAATGGGGCCTGATGGGATTCATCCCAGAATTCTACAAGAACTAAGGGTAGAACTAGTGACACCACTGACTACCCTTTTTAACAAATCATGGGAAGATGGGGTGGTACCCGAGGACTGGAGGAGGGCAGATGTGATTCCCCTTCACAAAAGTGGGAGCAAGGCAGAAGCAGGAAACTACAGACCTGTTAGTTTAACCTCAGTGATAGGGAAAATGATGGAATCACTTCTGAAGGAAAGAATTGTGTCGAGTATCTAGAGGCCAGAGGGCACAGGACCCTAGGCAGCATGGATTCACAGCGGGAAGGTCATGCCAGACAAATCTGATAGATTTCTTTGACTGGGTGACCAAAGTAGTTGATCAGGGAGGGGCTGTGGACATGGCCTACCTAGACTTTAGCAAGGCATTTGACACAGTCCCACACAAAAGATTAATATACAAGTTAGCCAGCCTGGGAGTGGGTCCCAAGATGACAGCCTGGGTAAAGAATTGGCTGGAGAATAGGACACAGAGAGTAATAGTAAATAGAGTCCACTCAGAAGAAAGGAGGGTTACTAGTGGGGTACCGCAGGGTTCAGTATTAGGACCGGTCCTCTTCAATGTCTTTATAAGCGACATTGCAGAAGGACTGGAAGGAAAAGTATGTCTCTTTGCAGATGACACTAAGATCTGCAACAGAGTTGATGCACAGGGTGGGGTGGAAAGGATGAGAAGGACTTGGCAAGGTTAGAGGAATGGTCAAATGTATGGCAGCTTAGATTCAATGCTAAGAAGTGCAAGGTAATGCACCTGGGAAACAAAACCCAGGGAAGAGTACACAATGGGGGTGAGATACTACCAACAACAAAAATGGAAAGGGACCTGGGGTAGTCATATCAGATGACCTAAAGGTGGGCAAGCAATGTGAGAGAGCAGCAAGGAGGGCTGGGGAGTTACTGGGATGCATAGGGAGAGGCATCACCAGTAGAAAACAGGAAGTTATTATTCCTCTGTACAGACAGCTGGTGAGACCCCATCTGGAGTACTGTGTGCAGTTCTGAAGACCCAATCTCTGCAAAGACATAGACAGGATGGAAGCTGTCCCGAGGAGGGCAACTAAAATGGTGCAGGGTCTGCACCGGAAGACATATGAAGAGAGACTTAAGGAGCTTAATATGTATAGCCTCGAGGAAAGGAGGGAGAGGGGGGACATGATAGAAATGTTCAAGTACCTCAAGGGAATCAACAAAGTCCAGAGGGTAGCATCTTTCAAAAAGAGGTTTGCAAGAACAAGAGGGCACAATTTGAAGATAGAGGCGGCTCAGAGGTAATTTAAGGAAGTATTTTTCACAGAGAGGTTGTGGATGCATGAGCAGCCTTCCGGAGGAGGTTGTGGAGTCAAAATCAGTGGTGGAAATGCAAGCATGCATGGGACAGTCATAAGGCAATTCTAGGGTGTGGGGGTAAGAAGAAGTAGGCTGCTGGTTAACTAGGATCTGCAGCTTATCCAGTAGGTAGGGAAATGGGCAGACTGGGTGGGCCAAGCGATCCTTATCTGCCGTCAAATTCTATGTTTCTATATGTTTCTATGTTTCTATGTTTCTATGTTCTATGTTTCTATGTTTCTATGAAATCGGGGGATGGGATGTGGGCAGCCCTGAGGGGCATTATTTACTCAAGGATTTGGGGTGTGTGGCTGCCTTGCGGGGCATATATTACACAGGGATTCGGGGGCAGTTGGTGTGGGCAGACCTGTGGGGCACATAATGAACATGTCTGGGGGGCACCCACTGTGGTATGCTTGCATGGGGGGTGGGCAACTGTGGTATGCCCACTGGACTGCAGGTGAGTCTACAGGACCCCCAGGGGGTGTTCATAAGTTACACCAGCTAAATGTTGGTGTAACTTACGTTGCCAGTTCTCCTCAAGGGGTTCTTGTAGAATCCCAACCTAGAGGACTTTGATGCCACCCTTCTGGAATGGGGCACAACTGCTGCCATAAACCCCCTAGTGCCATGTCACAGGGGTTTATGGCTCAACTGCCGGCGTAACAGCTGTTGGGTGCAAATGGCCTGCACCATGTCGCAACTGCTGGCGTAAGTTGCTACATGAGCCATTCTACTCGGCACTACTGCTGTGATACCAGGTGTAAGTGTACTAGAATTGGGCCCTATGTGTTTTATTATGTTTTTGTTGACCCCCCCTCCATTTTGTAATCCCCTCCCCCCAGGATGCTTCTGGAAACTAACTGTTTACAACTCATGTTGTCTTTCCTGGTGAAACGTTTTCAAATAAATAAATAAAATATACACACTGGAGAACATGAAAAAAGAGGATGAAATGATTGGGATGTTCAAGTACCTCGTAAGGAGGAAAGTGACAGGAGGTGTAATTGTTGCAGTAAACATGTGTGCAAATTATTATTTTTTTTAACAGAGCTTATTAAGAGGCAATATAGATAATACATAAAACATTTACAGCATAAGATTACAGCAACAAAGAATAGATGTGAGTACATCCTGTACAAATCATATCTTAATTTTTTAAAACATATTATTCAGCAGTGATATTGAATGCTAAGTACATAGGTTTATAGACATGTTCTTAGGAAGTCAGATATGGAAACAATTTGTGATCAGTATTGCAGTAACTAGTTAGGGACTAGCATTAAGCACCATGACTTGAGATATAGCAGTAGGCTGGCATGGTTCCAGCTACACCTAGCCAGTTATCAGCCCTCCCTCTATTGCTGTTATAAATGGGTCCCATGTGTTATGAAATCTGTTCAAATGCCCATTGGCAGCAAGCTGGCACCATTCCAATGTCATACACATGAACAGATTATTTAACCAGTGTGTAATACTTGGGGGTGTAGCACTAGCCCAGTACTGGGCAATTGTTTTTCTTGCATCGATCAGGCTGTATTCCGTAGCCTATGGGATTGGTGGACCATGCTCTGTTTGCTGGTGGATATCCCATCCTGACCAATCCCCAGCATAAACTCTGCTGGTGTTTTGGTTAAGAGGTTAACAGAACTTTTTGCGTAATGTCATGCTTCTCTATTCAGAAATGGATTACTTTGGGGCAGGTCAAAGCCAGATGTACGAAGTCACCTGTTTGTGTCAGGCATTTGGGCATTTGTCTGACTTTGATGGGATGAACCTGTGTAGTCTACTAGGGGTATAATAGGTCTGACATACAAAGTTTAATTGTAGTCTCCTAAGTTTATTAGATGCTGAGCAATCTTATATGTTCTTCACAGCCCTAGCCTGCATATCATCACTTACTTGTAGCATAAGGTACCCCCTCCCATTTCATTCTTGCCCTGATTTCAGGTTCAGGCCTGGCTCACAGAAACAGATGATAAAGAGACAAGATAATTGAAGATCCTGGTTGTGGTCTGTAAATTATCTCCTCAGTGGGGGGTAGAGACTGGTCAAGGCCTATGATTAAGGACTGCAAGTTAGTATAATTTGAGTGCTCAGAGTCAGGTATCCCATGCTGCTCACTTAGCTCGGGAAAACTTTTCAGAACTCCTCAATAAAATACATCGCCAATGGTGTTAATACCTAGTTTTTGCCATCTGTGCATTGTCTGATGTAAGAAGACATTGTACCCCCGTGGCCCAAGAACGCTTTAGATAGACTAGAGTTAGGAGAAATAGCAGGCTTGTGGTTTATGAATTTATGCATTCCAATCCACAATCAAGCAAAACATTGGGTAAAGGGGTTTTTACTTCTCAGGGTAATAAGTAACCTTAGTGACAGGGTTAGGAGCCCCTGTATTAACCCCCTTATGATATGCTCTTCCTCTAGATTAAGCCAAGCCAGCTTTGTGATATTATTAAGCTTATTTAGGAAGGCCAATTGGGCAGCCCAATAGTAGAATTCAAAATTTGTGAGTGCCAGGCCCCCTTATTTTACTTGGAGCTGCAAGACTATCTTTTAGATCCTTGCGGTTTTCCCATTCCACATGAATTTATTTAATGTAGCATCCAACTGTTGAAAGAAATATTCAGGCACCCTGATAGGTAGATTTTGAAATAAGTATGAACATCTGGGGAGAATGTTAATTTACATAGAAACATAGAAGATGATGGCAGATAAGTTCTACAAGGCCCATCCAATCTGACCATTTTTTCTACCCTGTGAATGTGCCATAGGCCTTTACTCTGTCAATTGCCTATCTATTCATACTCATCTGTGTTGCTAGCTTATGCCTATCCCATGCCTGTTTGAAGCCCTACGCTGTATATTTATCCACCACTTCCTGAGGTAGGCCGTTTCCATGCATCCACCGCCTTTTCTGTGGAAAAGAACTTCCTTACATTATCCCTCAATTGTCCTCCCTCTAATCTCTTGCTGTGTCCTCTTGTGCTGCTACTTTTCTTATTTTGAAACATGTTAGACTCTTTCACCTTGTTAATGCCTTTAAGATATTTGAATGTTTCGATCATATCACCTCTCTCCCTCCTTTGCTTTAGGGTATATATATGGAGCTCCATTAATCTGTCCTCAAATATTTTCTGATGCAGTTCCTGCACCATTTTGGTTACCCTTCTCTGGACTGCCTCCATTTTGTTAATGTCATTGTGCAGGTGCGGCCTCCAGTACTGCATGCAGTAATCCAGAAGGGGTCCAAACACTGTCTTGTAAAGAGGGATTATTACCGCCCTCTTACGACTTGTGATACCCCTACTAATATATCCCAATATCCGTCTTGCCTTACCTACTGCTTTAGTGGTCTTCTTGGATGATTTTAGGTCATCTGTGATGAGGATGCCCAAGTTTCTTTCTTCCCTTGTGATTGTCAGCAACTCCCCTCTCAACCTATAGGTGGCTTCAGGGTTTCTCTTCCCTATGTGCATAATCTTGCACTTCTTTGTGTTAAACCCCAGTTGCCACTCTTCTGACTATTTTGCCAGTTTATCTAAATCTCTTCTCATTCTGCCACCCCATCTGGTTCATCTACTCTGTTGCAGATCTTGGTGTTATCTCTGGGGGGCCCTCCACCTCTCAGTCCTCAGTTCAATTGTATCTACTATTGACTATGGACTAGTGGTCTATGGGGCGGCAATATATACAGCACTCAGGAGGGTTCAGACTGCGCTCAACAAAGCCTGCAGACTCACCCTGGATGCTGAGCATGGCACTCACACCTGTACTCAGTACAAACATACAGATTGGCTGTCATTAAGAAACAGGGTCAAATTCCAGACTTGCATCCTAGGGAAGAAGGCTCTACTGGGTAAAACACCACCTTGTGTAGGCAATTTGATCAAGGCTGCTAACTCAAGTCACCAGAGGGAGGACTAGAGGGGGCTTGGCTATCTCCTTCCATCGCACCTCACTTGGGCAATGTGCATTTGCCTACTGGGCCCTGCTATGGATGAATGAACTCCCTGGGCACCTCTTGGCCACCAATTGTCTGGCACAATTTATAACTGACCTCAAACAGCACCTAATAACACTCTCTAAGTGCACCTGCCCCTGAGTCCAGCCACACCTGCTCTCTTTGCCCCCCAGCAAGCACTAGGCAGGCCTCATGTACCCCCTCCCTCTGTCCATTCTCATGACTTGCTGCAGTAATCAGTTTGCATCACACTCCTTTGGCACCCATCACCCCCTCCCCCAACTCACAGTCCTGTGAGTTTCCCTAACAGTCACTAGTAATGCAGGCCACCTGACCATGCCCCCTTACACCTCACCATTTTACTGTAGCATGTCCTCTCCATTCAGCTGCCCCTCACCCCACCATTTCTCCCTATACCTTATCGCCCTTCTTCCCCCACCCTTCACCTCCACTACAGTACATACCTCTCTCTCGTACCTCCTTTCTTCACCCTACTGCCAGCTATCCCTGTCCCTTTGAACTACTGACAAGGCACTTTGTGGCTGCTCATCCCCTTCCCACCCTCATAAAGTGTGTTTCTTGTTATTTAACTTGTACCTATGTTTTGAGTTATTCTGTAAGTTCTGAATCCAAGCTGTATCATTCATTGTAATGTACCTTTGCTTTCTCCTATTGTACTTTGTTTTGCAATCTATGACATGGAACCTTTGTAAAAGAGCTTGCATTCAAAGGTCTTTTCCGAATCACTAAATAAATAAAAATAAATAAATCTGCAAACAGATAAACATTTTTATTGAATTCATGCGCCCTATTAGGCTAATGGGGAGTTCCTCCCATTTGTCATAGTCCTGTTTGATACCAGTAAGGAGGTTAACATAGGTAGCTTTGTATAGGTTAGTCGGGTTTGGGGGGATCATAATGCCTAAACATTTTAAAGTATCAACTATTCTTAGTTTAAATGGCGGGTCAGGCATAGGCCCTCCACTTTGTTCACCCAGTAACATTAGTTCACTTTTTTCCAGTTGATTTTATGGCTGGAGAGGCCCCAATATTCAGTGAGAATGTTATGTAATTTGGGAGTGATCTTTTGTGGTTCTTGGAGGTATCGTCATCGGTGATCCCTCTATTCAAGGATGATCTCTACCATGGTTAACTGATGGGTCCTGAGGTGGCTCAGAAATCCAATCCTAAAGCCACCGATTTGTCCACAGAAATTGCAGATGTTTCTATGTGGGAAAGCAGCCCACTGGCTCGGGTTTCTTTCCATTTCCTTCCTATAGTCTCTCTGTTCAGATTCGAGGGCAAGGTGTTTCTCTTTGAAGCAGGCCTACACTTGATGGAGGTTCTGGTGTCAATGAGATCGGTTGGTGGACAGCTCCTCCCAGTTCATGATGTCCGTATTTGTTTTCTTGAAGTATGCCTTCAGTGTGCCTTTGTAGCATTTCCTTTGACACCATGGGATCTCTGGCCGTGACTGAGCTGGGAGTATAACATTTGTTTGGAGAGTTGAGAGTCAGGCATCTGTACACTGGATTTACTGGATAAAATTAGGACAAAAGAAGGCACAAGTCCCATCTGGATTGTCCTCCCACAACAGTGGGATATTAAACAGATTATTGAACGAGTAACCATGAATCAAGCCTAGTTTTAAAGGAATCAAAATTATCTGCCTCTACAATAGTAGGAGGCAGGGAGTTCCAGAATTTAGCTGTCCTTATATTGAAAAAAATTTCATATTTTTTGTTGTTAGCCCACTCAATTTTTAATTGCTTAGTGTGTAATCTTCCCACAATTCTCTTGTTAGCAAATGATAGCCCACATATGTTAAACAGCATAGGATTATGGACTAGCTTATACATAAGAAGCAAATCTCCCCTTTGTCTTCTCAGTGTCAGTGGATAAAGATTTGTCTCCCATAGCCTAGTCTCATAGCATTTGTTTCTTAATCTGGGGATAGATTCAGTTAATCTCCTTTGTACTCATTCAAGATGGTTTATATCATTTTTAAGATAAGGGCTCCAATAGGGAGAACCGTAATCCAAATGTGGTCTAATATAAACTCTATACAAGGGTACTAAATTATGTTCAGATTTGATAATAAAAGTTTTTTTGATTTGTCTCATAATTATGTTAGCTTTTCGGACTACTTTACTACAATGATCACCAGATGACAATTTGTTATTGACCAGAATGGCAAGATCTTTTTCGCAGTTAGATGCTTCCAATTCTTGCCTATTTAGATAGTATTTGTAGGACGGGTTATTCCTACCAAAGTGTAAAATTTTACATTTATCAATGTTAAAAAACATTGAGTTTTCATTGGCCCATTGCTCTATGAAATACAAGTCCTGTTCGAGAAGCTTGAAGTTAGCTGGAGTGTCAACTCTATCACCAAGTTTTGTATCATCTGCAAATTTTGATAAATAGTTATTAGAGTTGATATCCATATCATGGATAAAGAGATTAAACAAAACAGGTCCCTACGCGGATCCCTGGGGAACTCCACTCATAACAACACCGGAAGCAGATAAAGCTCCATTAATTCTAACTGACTGGGTGTGATAAGATAACCATTCTGCTATCCAATTAACTAATCGAGAAGACATTCTCAAGTTATGAAGTTTGTTAATTAGCAAGGAATGTGACACATGATCAAATACCTTGCTGAAATCTAACAGTAATACATCAACAGGAATGTTATTATCCAATAATTTAGTAATCTGTTGAGAAAATGATATAAGATTGGTTGTACACGAGAAACAAGATTTAAAACTGTGTTGTGATAAATCATGAATAAAAGGTTGTTCCAATGCGTTCTCTAGTCTGTATTTGATTAAACGTTCCATGTCTTTTCCCAGAATGGAAGTCAAACTAAATGGATGACAGTTCTGAACGTTGGACTTTAACACCTTTTTATAAATAGGTGTGACCAAGGCAGTACACTAAGCATCAGGTATTTTACAGTCTAGTAAAGATTTATTAAATAAAAGTTGAAGTGGGATACACAGTGTCCAGTCCAGCGGAATTGATGTATGAGGATCATTGCCTCAATGCTGGTGACATTGGCCTCAGCAAGAACACTGATATTAGTACGGTAGTCTTCCCACTTGATGCAGAGGATTTTTCAGAGAAATCATTGGTGGTACCTCTCCAGGCTCTTCAGATGATATTGATAAGTCACCCACATTTCACATCACAGTCAAGCACTTCCCTTACCTCAGTAGCCACCTCTCCCTAACAGCAAACATTGATGATGAGAGTCAGCACAGGATCCATTGCACTAGTACCTCATTTGGGAAACTGCTTTGGCACATCTTCACTTACTGTGACATACAAAAGGACACTGAGATCCAGGTATACAGTTCGGTCATCATCCCTACCCTTCTTTATGGATGTGAAACTTGGGTGTTGGAGGTATATTAGGAAGTCATCAGCAAATAATGCTAGTTTTTGGTGGGCTCCTCCAGTCTCCAGCCCCAGGATGTCAGGGCTATTTCTAATCACTCCTGCCAGAGGTTTTAGGGACAAGACATATAATATTGGGGAGAGGGGCACCCCTGCCACATCCCTCTTGTCAGCTGGAAGGGTCAAGTCAAGGCTCCATTTACCAATACTTGTGTACATGGGGCATTCTATAAAGTGGATATCCATTTAAGAATATTGTCCCCAATCCAAATCCTCTCAGATTGCTGAATAAATATTTCTATTCCACTCTCATGAGCTCTTTTTCAACACCAAGGGCCAGTATTCCAGAATAAAATTCTTGAAATCTGAGGACAAATTTACAATTATCAATGATATCATTTGACAAAAGAACTGCAAGTTTAGAGATCAGAATATATCCGTAAAACAAGACTTTCCCTATGAGTTGTTACAATAAAGACAGAAGTTCTCTCTGATACAACAAACACTCTGGAAGAAAAAAAATCAAATAAAAGCACACTTGATTTGTCCACCTAAACTACATTTTTTTGAATAACCAGATTTTGCTATATAACACATATGATGATGCACTGAAGGATTTAAAACTATGTTTACCTACTGCCTTTAAATAACTATATTACTTGCAAACTATGTCCTGTTTTTTTGGCCTGTTAAATAAGCATTGATAGAATTTCAGTCTACTGGTATGTGGAGGAGGTGGTTGCAGGGATGGGGGAAGGGAAGGATGAATAACTTATGGTGTGGGAGCAATGATTTATTTATAATTGGTCATTTAGACCAAATATTATATCTAATTGATATACAAAAACAAAACAAAAAAAAAAAAAACAATCTGCTTACATATACTTAGGTACAGGCAATGTGCTTGAGGGAAGGGGGTAATTCAAGTCAGTGCAAGTTGTACTAAGTGATCTAAGATTGACATACAGGAATAATTCCAGGGTATACTATAATAGGGTAGGGGATGTTATGCATGGAGATCACATAAGGGGGAGCATATAAAAATAATTGGGAACATGGCATACATGAAGGAATGTTTCTGGTTGATTGTAAATATGTATTTTTTTCTGTCTTAGATAGGGATATGGATTAAAGGCATGACATTAAACATTAATGGATTTACCTCCCCTGCCAAAAGAGCCTGACTATGTAAATATATTAAATCTCATGAGATCATGACAACCTGTCTACAAGAGACATATTAAAAAACTGTCAAAACTAAAAAAAAAAAAAAAAAAACTATGGAGAAAACAAATCTTGTTTGCCCCTACAAATAAACAAAACATTAAAGGTACTCTCATAATGATACATAATAACATTACTGGGGAAGTTCTAGAGTATAGAATAGACAAGGAAGATATAAGAATTCTCCTTTTAAGATTTGACCTTGGTGGTATGATTGTAGATTCAGTCTATATACCTTTCTGCAAATTACAACAGTTTTTTTTTCTGAGATAAATAAATTATTAACAGACTGGGACATAGAAAACCCTGTACTACACGAGGATTTAACTTGCCTATGAGGCAATATTAAAGACAAATCTTATAGCTATAAAAGCTGGGATAAATACAGATCTGGAATATTCAACAACTTTTTAAAGGCTAATTTACCAGCAGAGTTACAGAAAGAATTACATAGCATTTTAGTGGAATTTACCCATCTGTTTAGGCAATATAAAACTGAATCAAGAATAGATTATGTATTAATCTTAGAAACCTTGTTAGTATCGAGTAAAGCTATTTCATCTTGAATTGAACCTGGAATATTATCTGACCACAACCCAGCCCATTATGAGCTGCTGATTGAGAATTCCTTGAAAAAACAATCCACTTGGAGATTAAATAATACATTACTATGAGATGAAGTTTTTGTGCAGAAAATTAGAAAATATACTACACAATTTGGAGATTTAAATGACACCCATTTAGAAAAAAAAATGGAATATTGCGATGTATTTAAATCAACAATTAAAAGAGAAGTTATAAATTATGTTGGTGCACTTAAAAAAGGAAATATAGAGAATGGGAACTAGAACAAAAATTAAAAGTAATAGAGTGTGAAATTAATAATGGCAATGCTAATAAACAACTGAAGTATGAAATCTTAATGATGAGTCAGACACAGAATCAACAAATCAAATCTAATTGGTACAGGTCTAGAAGCATTTGACATCTTGAGAGTGAATTTTGAGGTAAAATTCTAGCAAAAAGAAAAGAGAGGAAATAAAAAGAGAAATAACATTATTTTACTACACCTCAGGACACCAATGCTCTGATACTACAGTACTAACATTTTGGAATGCTTTCTGTATTATTACAATACATTATGTACTTTAGAGTGTAACTCAAGTAACCAAGACTTAATGTACTACAGTAATTTCATAGCTGCCTTCCCCTTTTCTACTAGTGAATTGGAAAATTTGAAAGCCCAAATTCAAAACTAAAAACTGAAAAAGGCTATTTTACAAAAGAAAAAAGGGAAAAATCAGGAGAAGATGGTGTTTCCATAGACTACTATCAAATTTACAAGAACATGCTTATTCCTTTACTAAAAACATTATTTCAAAAAATACAAACAAAACACAAATCACCTAATCCTTTTCAAAAGCTATAATTACACTCATCCCAAAAGAAGGTAAAGACTTACAGAAGGTAGAAAATTATTGACATGTATCTATTTTAAATTATGATTACAATATTTTTGCCAAAGTCATTAATAACAGAATTCTTCCCTTTCTGGATAAACTTATACACCCTGATCAAAGTGGTTTTATTCCAGGAAGAACTATATTTTCCCCATCTATAATATTCAATATTATTGTGGAATATATGCAACAACAACAAAAAATCTAACACTATTTTCATTTCATAAGATGCCACAAAGGCATTTGACATGATTTAATAGTGGTACCCCTTTTTCATTTGAGAACAATGGGGCTTTCCATTATAACTAATTATACTAATACAACCATGTTATGCCTCACTTAATGCCAAGATAAACATTAACAAAGTTATTACAAAAGAGTTTTCGTTTTGCTTTAGATAGAGGAGTAAGACAAGGTTGTCCCTTGTCTTCCACATTTCTTGTTCTGGCCCTAGAAGTTTTATTAAATGAAATAAGAAGCAATTTCAAAGTAAAATGAATACAATTAGGAAAGAAGCATTTTAAAATAAAATCACATGCAGATGATATACTGCTGTTGCTGGAAAATCCAGAAGAAAGTCTATCTTAGATTAAAGAAAAAATTCAAAAATATCCACAGTGTTCTGGTTACAAAATCAATGAAAGCATGTCTGAGGTGCTCCCCTTCAATCATGCCAGTACATTAGAAATACAAAAGCTGTTTAATGCAGTCATTAAAAGTCATCACATTGACTATTTAGGCATAAAGTTATATAGTAACTTAAAAAAATTATAAAGGCAAATTTTATACCATTAATGGACAAAATAAGGGTGAAATTACAATGGTTTCAGAAGATAAGGTTCTTTTATACTGTATAAAGAAAAGTAAGTATCCTCAAAATGAAAGTAATTCATTGGATTTCATACACCTTTCAAGCTATTTTAAAACCTATCCCTAAATCTTGGCTCAGAAGCATTGCCAAAGGTTTAAAACAATTTATTTGGAATAATAAAGTCCCTAGAATTGTCTGGTCTAAACTTTGTCTCAGCCAGGAGGAAGGATGACTGGCATGTCCAGACCCCCAAACAATTTACATTGCATACTGCAATAAGTTAATAATTATGTGGGACTATAGTGATAACATCAACTTAGATGTGAGAAATTAGGTCACATCAAATAAACTTAAAGAAAAGATCTCCATCACAAACATATGATATTCCCTATATAGTTTCAGAAGATCAAACAGCATTATTACTAATAACTGAATGGAGATGGCATTTTTTAATCAGAAAAAGATAAATATTAAAACAAGTATTTACAAATCAAATCACTTTATTCAATAAGTGATTTTATTTATAAATCAAATCACTTATTGAATAACCCAAATGTAAAAACTGGGGGGAGGCCATGTAATTTCAAAGCTGGAGGAATAAGGGTGTCATTAGGTGGTCTCAGTTACTGCAAAATAATACAATTACATCATGGGAGGAGTGCAGGATAAAATACAGTTTTTGCATTACAATTTTTGGGCAGTGTAAACAATTATATCATATTAATAATAAAGATTTTAAATGATGGGAAAGGGCTTCCAATAGTGATAAGATTGAGTTACAATTGTTGACCAAGCCTCTAAAAAAATAGGATATGTGGCATGGGTACAAAAGAGCCGTCACATTAATAACAATAAAAACTTTAAAACATCAAAGGAATTTTGAAACAAAAGGAGGTGGAATTAACAAAATCCCAATGGGACAATAAATTATAAACACCCCATGATTACAAGACTAAAAGGAATAAAACAATTAAAATTATTAATAATTCTTACTTTGCTCCTCTACAATTCTTTATAATGCACATCAAACCCAATTCAAAATGTTGGAGGTGTGATAGAACTATAGCTGGAGCCTTCCACTCCTGGGAATGTGGTACTATACAATATGGTGGCACAAATCCTTTTATATAAGTAATTGAGGAACTAGGAATAAAGATTAACAATCCTAACTTTATTAATATTATTTTGGAACAATACTTTCATACTCTACAAGCGTAGAAACAATCTTCAAAAAAAATATTTAAAGCTAATTGTATTCGTGTTAAAACATTAAAATTCTGGAAATCTCCAGAACATCTGCAGCCATTTCCTAGACATGAATGAAAGTTCCTTTTTCTGCTGTATCTGTATGATATAAACGTTTTTTTAAACTGATAAGATCTTCTCTAGTATATATGATCTTGGTATTGTATCTTGGTCAGAATAGGTTTTTCAGCTGAATGGGTGACCCATTTTGCTGCACACTCTTGTTTTGGACATCTGTGGTAATATTATATTCATGTACACAACAATTGTATGTTAATTATGTATTAATACTGCACTATTAATACTTGTGGAACCAACTGTAATTTCTTTTCATTCCCCCCCAGAAAAAAAAATATTCACGTACTTCCTTGGAAAAAACAAAGTGGGCAACAGTGAGCTGCTTACAATGAATGGTATCACAGGATTTTCATTAAGGATATGTCCAGGTTCAGCTGGTCTCTTCCAGTGACTATGTCTTGGCCAGATGACTCTTACAACTGATAAATCTCATGGCTGCTGAAATTCTGACTGTCCCACTGGTGCATCTGCACATGGGGGGTGAAAACAGTGGCGAGGTTCAAGAATGCATGGGACTGGCATAAGGAAATCTTAGGAAAAGGGAAGAGGGTGGGTGTATAGGTCTGATATCAAGTAAGACATGCAGTGATACAGGGAAAAATGGGCAGACTAAGTGGACCAAGCAGTCCTTACCTGTCAACAAATTCTATGTTTCTATGTTTCTATATGAGGATTTTGCACTGATTCATCTGTGCCCAGTGTGCTCAGCATTCCAATGAGCTGTGTTGTCTCATAGAAGTGGACCTTCATTTTGTTGCTCCATGCTCTGGTAGTTGGACTATTCCAACCTTCAGATAGAATCTCCCTTTCTTCATCCATTTCCTCTTCTGGAGATGATGGTAGAAACCTTTGGTTTGGGATCGGGCACCCATCTGTGCTCCTGCCTAATTCAGTGGCAATGGTCTCCCTTAGATGTTGTTTTACACAGCAACACTCTTGAGGTGAGGGCTGTTCTGCTTGGCCTAAAGGCCTTTGCCCCCCTCCTTCTGGGTCATCAGTTGTGGAGCCATATCAACAACATCTCGGTGATGTACTACATAAACCTCCAAGGTGGTGTCCACTCATATCCTCTCTGCAGAGATGCAGTGACAGTCTGGCACTGGGCTGTGGAACATGACATGTTCCTGTCAGTAGTCTCTCTGCCCAGTAGCCTCGACACCCTTGCAGATTGTCTCAGCCAGTCCCGGGCACTCTGTCACAAGTGGGATCTTTTGGGCAAGATCATGTACAACCTCTTGCTAAAGTGGGGTTAGCTAAACATGTTGTCCCCCTCTCAGAAAGGGAGGTTCATATACTGTATGCAGTCCCCCATTCCCTCTTATACAGAGGGTTCTAGTCAAGTTGAGGGCTGAATCAGCCACCCTGATTTTGGTGGTCCCAAACCAGCCCAGACAAATTTGTTCGTCTCTAGTTCAACAATTAACAGTTGAACCCCCTGTTCTGCTTCCTCTACAAGCGGGAATTCTGTTGCAGGAGTAGGGTGCTGTGCTGGATTCGGATCTTCAGTCATTGCATCTCCATGTCTGGCTTCTGAGGCTACATAGCTCTCCCACTTTGGGGTATCCCCAGCAATTGCTGTTGTTCTATTGATGGCTTAAGAGCCATCTACTAGAAACACCTACTCATGCAAAAGGGAATGTCTTATGGTATGGCGTGTTGCCCATCAGATAGACCCCTTTACATGTCCAGCCAGTCTGATGATTGACTACCTCCTGTTCCTTATAGGCTTGGATTTCAGGTATTCCTCCATTATGGTCAATCTGACTATGGTGTCAGTTTTTCATGCCCTCACTGATGGCAAGATGGTGGCCCAGTTTGAGGCTTCTCCCAGGTTCCTTGGAGGTATTCTGCATCTACACCCTATGGTCCATGATCCAGTTCTGGTGTAAGAATTTAATTAGGTTTTGGAGGCTCTTACTGTGCCTCCCATCAAGCCTGCTGCTACTTGTAAACTGTACTTTCTCTCTCTTGGAAGACACTGACTAATGGCTATGACAACTTCTGGACGCATTTCTGAACTGAAGGATCTGGTTGCTAAGCTTCCTTTTCTTATTGTCCGCAAAGATCAGGTTACCTTGTGTACCAATCCTCATTTTCTGCCAAAGGTAATTTCTGAGTGAACATTTAATCCAAAAGCATTCCCTTTGAGACAACTTTTTCTGAATGTCTCCTCCCCATGGACCAACAGTTACTTTTTTCAAGAGCAGTGTAAAATGTGCTAGTAATTTTGTACAATGGAAGTGATCTGGCTGCTCTGTTTAGTATGATTTGTTTACAAAAGTAATCAAATGAGCTCTAGAGCAAGCCATTAAAGGACCACGTACTGTAAGTGACCATAAGTCAGCCATCAGGAATCAAGTGATGTAATGGCATGACATTTTATGGAAGTGAATCATGGCTCTCCTGCTTATTTGAAGTCCGCTGGTATTGAAAAGGTGACTGTTGGTCCATGTGAATGAGACGTTCAAAAAAGGGTGTCTCGAAAGGAATGCTTTGGGATTTATGAGCTTCAAACTTTATGTCCAAATGGGCTAAATGAAGCCTTTCCTTACAATGTTCTTATAGGACTGTAGTTTGTCTGTTGTTTGCCTATTATTTGCTATTCTTATGTCTTGTCATGCCTGCTTTTATTTGTTTTTGTCACATCTTTTCAGACAGCAGCTATTCAGCTGAATTTAGCCAGACCTCAAGATCTGAATATGCAGAAAGTATGCCTATTTGTTGGTGTGGTTTCACTGCTGACAAGATGGCTGCTTAGCTTTGTCTTGCTGAACCCCATGGGAACAAATCCAGCGGCATCCTTGTCATAGGGCACTCTTCTTTCAACAACAAATCACCACATAACAGTGCCTAATTTGAGTTATCGGTGGACACCTTTTAAAACCAGATCTGATGGTATTTGGGAACTTTTACAATGACCATCTGCCTCGTGGTCATATGATGACATGGCCATGGCACCAGAAAAACAGCGTGAATTGGTGGCAATTGAAGAAATGTTCAGCAAGCTTTTAATTCAAATGGCCAAAGTCACAGTACTCCCACCGGACCACTCAAGCTGTCCAACAGGTGGAGGTTCATCTTTTCCATTTGGAAAGACAACTTGCTGCCCATGAGAGTGCAATCCAGGACCTGCAGGCCACCACAAAGGAATAAAGTCATCAGATACAAGACCTCCTGGATAAGATTGATGACTTGGAGAATCTTAGCTGGAGAAACAACCTCCAGTTGCTCAGCTTTCCAGAAGGGACAGAGCTTCAAAATACAGCCCTACTTTTACAACACACCCTCCCAGCAATATTGAGCCTGAAGGGAGACTTTCAGCTTGACATAGAATGAATGCATCACACGCTTGCTGCGCTGTCCAGAAAAGGTGAGGAACCGTGACACAGCCTAGTCATATTCCTCTGGTACACCACCAGACAGTTTGTCCTGGCCTGCTTCCAAGAGCTGGGGTGTTTGGACTGGCAGGGACACTTGGTGCAAATATACCAAGATTCTTCTAATGAGCTCTCTGCCAGGAGAAGAGAATATACAGACAAGCGGCATCTTCTGCAGAAACTTGGCTTGAAATACTCATTACATTACTCTGCTACCATGCAGGTGATCCACAATGGGATGCCACTTTCATTCACCACTCCTGAGGCATTGGAGAACTTCCTTCAAAAATACTGATCCAGAGAAATGAGGTACTGCAGGGGCATTCCAGAACAACAAGACACCTTTGGCCATACAGCATCAGGAGGAGGAACCAAGGATCAGCAACCCATTGAAACAGAGCTTTCAGAAGTCAGAGCTGATGAAAGTGACTGGGCCTTCCACGCCACAACTAGAAAAGCTCTATGTGAGTATCCAGTGACAGGAGGGACCAACCACAAGACAGGTACCACACCAGAAGTCACAGTGGGACAGAATGCCCATGGACAGACTCTGAAGCTTTGGATCAGTATGCAATGCAAAACCGTTCTGATGCTGTTTGCTTCCAGTCCTCCAACTCTCTGAGCAGGCTGCCTCCAGCCTCAGTGTTGCAGCCTGAGGATCCCCATCCCTCTCAGGACCCAGCTCTAGCTATCTCCTGGGTGGGAAGAATAGCTGCATTTCCAACTGAAGGACATCAGATCCCAACAGACTAGCAGGTACTACACCCACTGAAAGGGTGAAATCTGCTGCAACTAATGAACAGGACTGCCAGAAAACAGCACTGCAAGCTTTAGGACGATCAGACAAGTTTGTGTTTTTTCTTACCTATTTGGGTTAAGGTGGGCCTGGGCTGGGGGGGATCAGATAGGGAGATCCTGGTGTTGTGCTGAATCTCCACGGTATGTTGTAGGGCAGAGTACTCTGGGCAAAAGTTATCCTCTCCCCTCACAGAATGATTTTTGGAGTTTTCTCCTTATGAGCACCCCACCCCATCTTTTCTTGGACAGGGAAGTAAGGCACACTCACTTTATTTCCTGGTCTACAATATTAGCCTGAGACTTTGCTTAATGTGATACTTTGCTCCAAGAGTATATGAGTTAAACCAAATGGTGCTGTAATGTATAAGATGACCCACAGGTACAAAGCCCTTAGGTTAAATGATGATATCACTTGTTCAACTTAGAAACTAAAGTACCTCCTCAGCACCAACCCTTACTGTTGTGTCATCCTGTAAAATGATGCCACATAGATAAACAGTGTGTAAGTTATCTGGTTGTGTCCCCCCCTCACATAAAGGATGGCTGATCTGCTAGGATTCACAGCTCCATCTCATGAGAGCCTATTGTAGGGGCAGTTAATCTTTCTCTCACAGTCCACGTGACATCCCTTATAGCTGATCCCCCCCCCCCAGAGTTTTAATATAGAGATTTCAGGTTAATGGTCTTTTGGGGTGCGGGGATCCTTTTACCTATGGCTGATACCCAGGAACCATACATTTGATGACTTACAACCAAGGACCCATAAACAATTTACACCACAACTCAGCTGAAGGGCATAAGTCAGCAGTGGTTACCAAACTGTTCCACAACAATACTGTGCCTCTGCACTCTCTCTAAAAAGTGTGTCACTGCTTCTGGGGCCTATTTTCCCCCTTGGACTATGTATACTTCTAATCTCTGCTCATAGACGTGCACTATGACACCAGCAAGCTGGTCACTTGCAGAACCTAATAAGAATATCACATGCTGGCTTTGGTGCATAGGAGAAATTAATCCATGGGGGTGGTAGTCTTGACTGGCCTCTACTAGCAGCCTGTATGGGCACTTTGGGACTAACTATACCCTTCCTTTCTTGAGGGGTGTCTCACATCTCATGGGACATAAGGTGGGTCTTGCTTTTCTCTGTGGAGCAACTGACCACTTGCATTGTTTGTCTCACCTATTGCACAAATGTATTATATGTATATAATTGTTTTAAAAGGTCCATCATGGGTTTTGATAGTTACTACAAGGTCTGTCTAATGCTGTTAAAGGAATACTTTCTTTATAGGGCATGCAGCTGGTAAACTGGCCCACAGGGTACTATCAATGATTGTCTAAACACAGAGTGCTAGAGTTCAGAGTCATGGTGTACAAGGCTTTCTGCATGACTCAGTAGTCCCACCTCCCTCCACAGAAGCATACTCAGAATTTGGTGTCCTGTTTTAAACTACTGTGAAATAGTTTGGAAAATCTACAACCCCCCCCTCCACACACACACACACAAACACACTCATTATATTGCTCTTTACTTTTCCTCCTTCCTGATGGTGCTCAGACCTTTTTCCAAGTACCCATTGCAGCTCCCAGCCAAGGGATCCCTTATCCTCCTCCTCATTATTAACAGCCCCTATGACAATGGCTGACTTGATATGTCAATCATGGAATGTTAAAGGGCTGAACACATCAGTAAAGAGGAAAAAGGTATTAACATATCTGAAGTGAATCAAAACCCAGCTGGCTTTTTTACAGGAGACCAAACTGAACAGGAAGGATCATGAATCACTGCATAGGGATTAGGTTTGCCAAGTGCTCCATTCATCAGCACCCACAAAAAATTATAATTCATAAGCACCTCCGGTGGACCCCCATTACCACCCAAGCAGATCTCATGGGGAGATGGGTGCACGTACTTTTAAACACACCTGAAGGCTGTATACTACTAAGGAACCTGTATGCGCCACATGAGGATGATCTAGAATTTTACTACAGAGCTGCACACATGTTGGCCTCCATGTCACAGGGAGAGATTCCTACTATCCTGGCATGGGACTTTAACCAAACCATGGACCCCACTATAGACATAAGTTCAGGTGCCACTGACTCCCATCTCAACAGTCTCCTAGCTCTACTTCACCTTATGAGGGACCAGTGGCTTTCTGATATTTGAAGAGTCTTTCACCACAGGGACAGAGACTACACCTTCTACTCTATGGTGCATGGCTTGTACAGCAGAATAGACCTCTGGATTTATCACCCCACATTATTCAGGCAGTCATGGAATCCATGATCCTGCCCATAGTCATTTTTGACCATGCCCCTGTCCAACATATGTTACTGTGGGGACTGCCCCATCTCCCTCCCCATCCTGGAGGCTGGACACTCTCCTATTTAAGGATCCAGAATTTCTTACTTGGGCCAAAGATAAGGCCACTATCTTCTTTAATGAAAACCCCATCTCGGATACAACAGCTGGGAACAAGTGGGAGGCTCTTAAGGCTACTATGAGAGGCAAGATCATAGAATACTCAGTCACCAGAAGGCAGCAATGGGAAGAAAAGTTGAAAACAAATTAGAGTTAAACCTTAGAACAGTGGAGCGCCCTTCCCTGCACTCCCCGCTGGTCAAAAAATCTTGAGGTTATGACTTGAGATAAATGCCTTCTTATCCCGCAAAGTGGAGATATCCATTCTCAGACTCAGACACACATACTGGAAAGGTGGGAAAAAAGGAGGGAAAGTCCTGGCCTATAGGCTTCAGAAGCAGCAAATGGAGAGACATATAGTGGGACTTAAAGATACGAATGGGGCCGCATAAAACTCTCTAGAACCAACTAAACAATATTATGGAAAATTTCTGTACCTTGCTATATGTCTCTTCTAGAAAAGCTGACCCACAGAACATCCACACCTTCCTAAACTTAATATCCCTACCCTTCCCCAGCAACAAGCTGTTACATTAGATGCTCCTCCCGGGAAAGCCCCTAGGGGAGATGGATTCCCAGTAGATTTTTGTCAAGCTATGGCCACAATAATAATAATAATAATATTTTTTTTTATTGTCTTATAAACTGCTACATTCCCAGGAGTTAAGCAACCAGTGTAATTTTTGTGTTTAGTAATTCACTAAATAGTTTAAGGCCACATGATACAAAATGAGTGGTCCCAAAGTCTGTGACATCTAAAAGAGACAACTTCTTTACTGTCAGAGCTATTAAAGCATGGAATGACTTACCTAAGGAGGTAATAGAGGTTAAAAGTTTTATGGAATTTAAAAATACATTAGATAGAACTATCTACTCGAAATCAAATATGGTTTTGGTATAACCCACACTTGTGGGGGATGATCATGTTGGGCCTAGTTGCCCCCTTTCATCCTATTCTCCCAGTAGTAATCCTAGTAGTAATATCACCCATCCTGCGGCACGTATATGTGGAAGCAAAAACAGTGGCCATTTTCCCACCTACCATGTGGGAGGCAGTTATCACAGTGTTACCCAAGAAGGGAAAAGACCCTACTTTACCTAGTAGTTATCAGCCCATATCACTGATCAATGTGGACAGTAAAGTCTATACCAAAGCCTTGGCTCACAAGCTCAACCCTCTCCTCCTGCATCTTATCTGCCCAGCACAAGTAGGATTCATCCCAGGTAGATGCAGTGTGGACCACATTAGAACGCTGATTTACCTAGCACATGAAGTTAACTCTCTCCCATCTCCTGCAGCTGCTATGGTGATAGACTTTGAAAAGCATTTGATTCCCTAGTGTAGTACTGTCTCCATATGGTTTTGGAATACATGAGAGTAAGCCCCCAATTTAGATCTCAGGTAATCTCCCTCTATAACCTCCCAACAGCCCAGATCCTAACTGACTCCATCTTGTCTACACCATTTAACCTTGAGTGCGGCACAAGGCAGGGCTGCCCTCTTTCTCTCCTTCTTATTGTCCTAGCTGATGAGCCCCTGGCAGTGGCACTGAGACAGGACAGTGAGGTATGAGGAATTACAATTGGTGAGGAGCAATACACTATGATCATGTATGCAGATGACCTACTTGTCACTATTTCATACCTCCATGCTGCTATAAACCCACTCCTTAATATACTCTATTCTCTGTGTACTCTAGACTGTGGGTCAATCAAGCCAAAACAGAGGTACTACCCCTAAATCTCCTCTGCAATCCCAGTATGCTAGGCAAAACAGGCCTTAGATGGGCTGGGGAAAGTATCACATACCTGGGTATCACATTCACATCAACACTTACCAAGCTTTGGGATCTAAACCTACAACCCTTGGTGTCGGAACTGACCACAGATATGTGCCAGTGGCAAAAGCTACAGTTAATATTAGCTGGGAAAATTGCCACTGTATAAGTGGTAATAGCCCTCCAAATTTTCTTCTTGTTCTCCCATCTGCCTCTGGACCTCCCCACATCCTGGTATTTAAACCACCCCACTATAGTTGCAAAAAGCTGTGAGCCCACTGGAAACTCAGAGGCTGGTGTCTTCCATGGACAGAGGGTACAAATAGGCATTCCAAACAGCACAAACTCTCCACTAGTTGTTTCTCATAGGGAACAACTCCCTTCAATCGGTCAATATAGAACACAAAGTTAGTCAAATGCAGTCCCTCCCTCTACTAATGTACAGCACTCCCCTTCTTGACATATCACCCCATAATCTGGCCTTAGATTAATTACTGGTCCAAGGTTCAACATAAACTGGACAATAACCTAACCCCAGCAAAGTTCACACCGATTTGAGGGAATCCACCTCTCCTTCTTGGGGGACAACCAGTCAACTGGCTGAGGTGGATACACAAGATCATACAAAAAATGTGGGATCTCCTAACCCCAAGCCCTAACTCCGTGGACACTTTCCAAAACCTGCAAGCCCGCTGGAATCTGCTGACAGCTGACTTTTGGAGGTACTTGCAGATCTGCAGTTCCCTGTAGGCCTGTCTCAAGAAATTGCCATGTTCAGGCAAACCTACACTCCTTCCCTCTCAGCTCTCCAGCACTAAGGGCATAGCCAGTAAAATATACTCATCCCTGAGAGACAGCGTACCCTGTCAGTCTGACTGTTCTAAAAATAAATGGGAAAAGGGCCCTTCAACTCAAAATCACTGATCAGCAATGGAATGACTACTGGCAATTTGCACAAGAAGCATTTACAGATGCCAGAAGTAAACTGATTCAGAATAAAATGTTACATTCCTGGCACCATATACCTCTTGTACTACAAGCTGTGGGCATTTTAAGCTTGTCCAAATGCTGGAGATGCCACTCACAAGTAGGAGATTTGCTCCATGTCTTATGGTCCTGCCCTTAGTTGTGACAGCTGTGGGATCAGGTCTGCTTGCTAGGCTACAAAGTCTTCTGCAAACACGTTCCCTGTTTGGCCCAGCTACTGATTTAGGATATGAAATCCACTGTACCCCATCTAACTAGGTCAGACCATAGATGGTTGACTTTACTTTCCATTCAGGCCAAATGCCTCATTCTTTGTAAATGGAGGTCACCCATAATCCCCTTGCTGCAAGAGTTGATGTCTTCTCTTGTCCAAATTGCCTCACTGGACTGTCTTTCATATGTAGCGAGCAACACCATACCAACCTACATAGTCTGTTGGGCCCCCTTCCATGCCTACACTGCTACAAAAACTAGAACAGGCTGAAGTAAGATAAATATTGTACCCTACTGTATGTCACATCTATTTTGTCAGGATAAGTACCACTGAATTCTCAGATCATGATAATATAACTGCTCTACCATGTGTGAAACAAGTTATTTAGGAGTGTGTAGTTGGTTAACTAGAATCTGCAGCTTATCCAGTAAGTAGGGAAATGGGCAGACTGGGTGGGCCAAGTGGTCCTTATCTGCCGTCAAAGTCTATGTTTCTATGTTTCTATAAGTTGTTTATTTGTGGTTATTTGTGTTCTTTCAGGGTGAAGACTGCCATGAAAAGTCACTCGCCATACATGGACATGTCAGATACCTGATCTTGGTGAATTGCCTTTCACATCAATGTTTTATCATACATTGTTTGACTTCTTTAATTGCCATATGATGTTTAATCATTATTCCACCCTGCTTTGTTGTTTTATTTTATTTTATTTTTTTTTTATCTTGGAAATGCCTCAATAAAAAGTTTAACTGAAAAAAGAAAGTATGCCTATTTTACATTTAGGATCTATGAGCCAATCAGCTCTGAGGAAGTTGTATTGCCAAAACATCAGCTGATTGGTGCATTGCACATCAAGTCTGTGCACGTTGTCTGTTGGCCACTGGTTGAACTCACTGCCATGGTATGCACCCTAATGGTGCTGGTGTGATTTTAGTTTTGTTTGTTTAGTCCTGCCACTGATTAATCTAGTACTCTGCTCTTTTCTATGGCTTACTGGGCACTCTTAATTGCTATATTTAATAAGGAAGACACCAGCATTGTAAGTTGTGTCCATTATTAATGTAGAGCTATATGCTCAAGGGTCAGTGCTGTAGACTTTTGGAAACATTGTTTCTGTGCTGTTTTTGCTTTGCAAAGTTTTCAGCAACAAAGTTACACTGTTTCAAATGAAGTCATGCAAAGTTGTAACTTCACCATGACTTCACCTGACTTTGCCTGAAAAAGTGCCAGTTCAGAATAACACATTCCAAAGTGGAGACGTGGCCAATGTGTGATGTTGCCAATGAAGTAAAACTTTTCAACATCTGTAGTTATTACAAGTGGGTTGTGTGCAGACGTTGACAAATTAAAAGAGACCAACTGTGTTAGTTTTTGTCTGAGTATAGTCAGTCTACATCTCACACATTAGTTGGTCTTTTATCCAGTGAAAGACAGATCAAGTACAACTTAAAAAACAAATGTCACAGAACTGCAACATCTAGGAGAACTAACAGATAGATTAGCAGTTTTATTCAATGGTCCCTAAAAAAGTTTCTGTCATCAGACATTTGGCCCTTGTTAAGGAGTTGATGCTATTGCTTCCTACCCCTAAGTTTTAAAATAATGATCAGTCTTACTTCTTGTAGGTATACACTCATAAGTCTTTTTGTCAGTGTTATTCGTATATTTCTGCAGTAGTGTTCACCAGGATTAAGAACTGTGGTAAAAATGTCACAGATTCCTGCATGACAAAATGGATTAACTGCCATTGGATTACACTATTTCTTGCAGAATTCTAAACAAATTCTGCAGAATTCCCCAGGAGCTTGTGCTTGACCCTGGCAGACATCACTGTATATGTCTCTCTAAAATGGGTTAAAACAATCCTGTAACCCAATTGGCATACAGCAGTCATGAGGGGTACGGATACCAGTCAACACCACCAAAGGGAAAACAAAAGATGGTATGTTGCACATATTTCTACAGTGCATCTTATGCCAACACCAAAAGCTCACCACTTTGCTCAACATTGCCTCGACTCTACTCAAAGCTATTTACAATGCTTTAAAACCCCATCCTATCATGTTTTGAAAATGGGTTATGGGTGTGGCCACATTTGAAGGTTAGCAAGCTGTATTATTGCTCATTCACCAAATTAAATCACATTTCATATAAATTCCTACATTTTCCAAGGGTGTGCTACTAGTTTTCGGCCTCTGACATCTGTGAACCATTTCAATCAGGTTTTCAGGCCAGATAAGACACAGAAACGGCTCTAGTGAGGGTGCATAATGATCTGCTCAGGGCTAGAGATAGAGGAGACAGGTCAGTTCTTGTGCTCCTCGATCTTTCCTCAGCTTTTGACACGTGGATGACATTGTGCTTCTTAATTGGATCTGTGTGTTTTGTGGACTCTCCGGTACTGTCATCAAGTGGTTTGAGTCCTATCTCTTGGACAGGGTGCAGCAGGTGGTAATGGGGAATTTCTCCTCCTCCCCAATGCTTCTGACCTGTGGAATACCACAGGGCTCAATCTTGTCGCCAATGCTGTTTGCGGTGTACATGCTGCCCCGGGTGAGATAATTGGACAATACAACATGGGGTTTCACTGCTATGCAGATGATACCCAGCTGTATTTATCTTTTGCCCCCAGAACATCTGGAGCTGTCAACATGCTTAACAACTCTTTGGCTAAAATCAATGACTGGATGGCTTCCAGCTGGCTGAGACTAAACCCAACCAAGATGGAGGTACTAGTGATCGAGCCTGGTCACAGAGATGATGGAATGCTGCCAGGGGCAGACACAGGCATTGTCCTGGGGGCTGTTCCATTGGTGGCATCCTCGAGGGTGTGAAATCTAGGCATGATCCTGGATAGCAGATTGACTTTTGAAGATCAAGTGTCATCTGTGGTCAAAAGTGTTTTTTATCATTTATGGAACATTGCCAGGATTAAGCCCCTCATTCCATCTGAGGATCTGCCGACACTAGTGCATGCCTTTGTTACCTCTAGGCTCAACTACTGTAACTCTCTATACTTCAGGGTCATGGGAGGGATCCTTTGCAGGCTGCAGCTGGTGCAGAATGCAATGGCCAGGTTGCTGACAGGCCTTTCAAGGTCCTGTCATGTAACCCCAGTCCTACGTTCCTTGCATTGACTGCTGGTCTGGTGGAGGGTCCTTTTCAAGGTTGGTCTTCTCACCTTTAAGGCCCTATACAGACAGGGTCCTGGTTGCCCGTCAGAGCTCCTGTCACAAGCAACCTCTGCTCTCTCCGTCTGCTCCTCTTTGAGGGGCCTCCTGGACATTCCCAGGGTTCAGCTCAGGACCTCAGGAGATCATGCTTTTAGTGTCTCTGGGCCAACCCTGTGGAACACGCTTCCACCTGCTGTCCAGGAGGCCCCCTCAATCGAGGTCTTCAAGCATATGCTGAAGTCCCACCTTTTCTGTCTGGCTTTTGTAGACTGCTGAATTCTATCAGTCTTGTCCATTCTATTTATTGGCAAACCGAAGTTTTTAAAGTTGCTGAATTTATCATTATATTGTTTGTTTATGTGGATTTGTATTGCATTTTAATGTGTTTTCTTTGTATTGAATACTGTTAAGGTGCTCAGACCCCTGGGAATGAGCGCCCTACAAATAAAATTGCCTTGCCTATATCAAAACAATTATTGACATCCAGTGCACTTTCCGCCAACTGCTCGGAAGAGCCGGCAATTGTTTTAAACTTTATACTTTCTTACTAATATTCTTATCTCTCCATGATTTTCAAAAGAAGCTTCTTAGTTTTGAGATGCCAGCTGATTTTGAAAATGATCCCATTCACCAATGACAAGGTGAAAATCATGGACAGATAAGTACTCTAATATTTTTAATTACAACTCCCTTGCAAAAAACTTTGCAGGTCTTTCTGAGCAGTTGAGGGAGTGCACTAGACACAGATGATTGTTTTGATAGAGTTTGGTAACCCTCTAATGTGATTATTAATTGGGAGAGGTGTGGTCCTCCCTAAATGCAAGTTTCCCACACACCACTCATAAGCTTCGAGGTATCTTCTCTCTTTACAGAAATAAACATGGGCAAGCTTGAGAGGAGTCTCACGCAGAGAAAAGCAATGAGGACTCCAGCTCAGATGTGAGAGTTATAATTTAAAATGTTAATGTACCATAGTCACCCATCCATGGGTTTCATCTTTTCATTGGCAGATGGGCTAATTTCAGATATCTGCTGGGAACTGAAAACTAAGAAACCCCTTTTGAAAATTATGGAGTGACATGAACGTGAGACGGAAAACATAAACGTTAACAAATTGCAGCCTCTTTTGAGCAGTTGTTGTTGGGGGGGGAGTGCATTGGACACCAATGACTACTGTGTGTGAGGCCAGCACAGTTCATTTTCTAAGCTTGATAAGACCCTTCTGGGTGTGCAGTGTTGGGAGATGCCCTGCACTTCAAGTAATGTAAGGCCCTCTGCCTGCAGCAATAGACCTCATTACACCCTGGCCATGGTAGTATCTACCAGCACCACACACCCTGTTGGGTCTTATTGCTTACTATTTTACTCAATTTACAAGTGATGGTTTGTGCTGAACTTCAGTGCAATATGCTATTACAGTAAAAGGAACATTTTTGATTGATTGATTTGTTTAAAATTTCACATTGGCTGGCCAGTGGTTCTATGTTCAGATATATATTTTGGGATAGAGCTTTCTTGATAGTGGCCATGCTTATTTGGAACTCCCTTTTGTGCCATCTTAGGAGTCCCTCCTCAGTGGAGACATTACAAAAAAGGTGCTAAAAAGTTATTTCTTCACATTAGCTTATAAGCTAGATACTTATAGCGCAGTCTCAGTATTCTAATTAAGCATATTTATTACAGTTATAAATTTGTGTATTTATGATTAGCTTTTGTGTAATGATGTGTTTGGCTATGTTTAATTTTTAAAGTGCTTTAAGCCCCAGTAATAAAGCGCTATATACAAATACATGCTTTGCCTTTCCTTCTCTTGCCTATTCCTCGCCACCAAATATATATATGTATTTGGGATTCAATGAGGTAGAGTAGGTAGAGCACAGGCTTGGAAACCAGGAGACCCAGGTTTAAATTCAACCATTACTCATTTTGTTTGACCCCGAGCAAGTAATTTAACCTCCCAATGCTTCTATTCAGCCAGTTTAAAAAACTGATAAACAGAAGGACTTCACTGAAAACAAGATGCTCCATTTCAGTTGCACTATTCTCTGTAAAAAAAAAAATCTATAAAGAAACCCAAACACAACTAAAGGCAAATGCTCTCATTCCTACTATACCCCTATAATTTTCATGCAATTTAACTTTGATACATTTGCGCATGTCCTTGTTTGTTTGGAACACCGAATTATATTTTAAATGCTGGTGTTCTAGTTCATTGGTGATTTATTGAACTCTAGGCCAATCTAGCTTTAACTTCTTAATCTGAAGTTGGCCCATCAGCATGGTGTTGCTCCCTTTTGTATCTATCATCTCTTGATGTACCACTTGTTCATTGCGTTTTATAACAGCATGTACTTTACCATGGTCATTGCTTGGCCATTGCTTCACTTTTCCAGATGTAAGTTTGTTCATTTTGTCAGAAATAATTAAAATGGCTGCACCCATGTTAATGTGCATTTTATTATTTTACATCCCATTTACTATCACTAAATATAGTTAGCCATACTCACTATCACCAGTCCCAACTGAGCACAGTCCTATTGTATCCACTGACTGATTCCAAATTAGTTGTTCAGTACTGCATTGCAAGAAGTCAAAACCTGGTACACAGATATGACAAGGCTGGTTTATCACAGGTAGACTCTGATTTGCTGACTCAAGGAGATTGATACTGGTAGAATGAGTGTGAAAATGCACTGTTTTACACCGTTAACATTCAAGCAGAAGTCCAGGAATGTAGACATGTCTCACGTTATCAGATGGCTGGCTGCAGGAGGCACTGGGAGTCCTAGTCCAATGGCATGACTGGTGGGGTCTTGCAAGATCAACCAGATAAAACATAACAGTACAAACAAATAAGTGCAATAAAACATTACCTTTTTAGACATTTTCTTTAACCAGGACCTCTAGGTCCTGCAGCATGATTGCAGGGGAGCTCAGAGTTCCCCATAAGTTTGTATAACATAAACTAAAAAGAATACAGACTATAACAAGCATTTGTCAATGCTGAATGTTGCTTGCTTGTATGTGCTGTTTAGGTATTTGGAAGTCATTGGAGTGCAAATATTGAAAATTCATGAACTTACTAGCGTGCGTAGGAACTGCATAGCATACGCTTAAATCAAACAGTCATTTTAGGAATTGTTTCACCAAATTTTCAACATAGCCATTTTAGACCTCTTCTCATGAACAGTGTCACTGTTATTTTCCTAATGTGTCCCATACATTGATTTACTTACCCCACCGACTGCGCCATTGTGCACAACATGGTAGGAAACATGTTTTGGGCAGGATGAAAAATGACAGCTGTACTGCTCATAAGGAGGTGTGGTAAAATGGCAATGTTGAAAATCTAGAGTAAAATATTGAAAATCCGTGAACTTCTGATGCGTGGGAACTGCATAGCGATGCTCATAAAACAGTCATTTTAGGAATGTTTTCACCAAATTTTCAACATAGGCTTTTTGGCCACCTTATGAACACTAGCAGTGTCATTTCATTAATCAGCCTCGAAAGGTGATTTCGTGCAGTGACAGCGAAATCACCCTTCGGGCCCGATTAACGCCATGACAGTACAAGAATGCATGAGGAGGGGTCCCAAAAACCCCATGTTGAAAATGTGGACCAAAATTCCCAAAATGCCTGAGATATGCAACAAAGTTGAAAAACCCTATTTATTCCATTATACAGCTTACGGCATTTCCTCAGTTCGTGGTCGGCTTTGAAGAGTGCAGGCGTGTTCCGGTCCACTGATGATCATCGGCTAAGCTCCAGAGGTAAGTATGGGGTGAGGGTGTGTGGGGAGGCAGGGTGCGTGAGTGGGTGGGTGTGGGTGGGGGCAGTGAGACCACGAGGACCATTTTTTATTTACAGGGTTTTTTAAATTAAGGCGGCGGGGGACGTTTGCCACGCTGGGGTGGGCTCCCAGCATGGCAGCTGGAAAGACTGTTTGGGGCGGCTGGAGCTGACGGGGATTGGGCACCCTGCTCACTATAATAGATTTGCCACGCTGGGGTGGGCTCTCAGCTGGCACCTGGAAAGGTTTTGGGGAGTGTGCGCCATGGAGCCAGCGGGGATTGGGCACCCCATTGGCGATAACACTTTTGCCATGCTGGGGTGGGCTCCCAGTGTGGCACCTGGACAGCTTTTGTTGGGGGTGTGGAGCCGGCGGGGTTGGGCACCCCATCGGCCACGCCACAGTGTGTGGGGAAGCGCATCAGCGCAGTATGCGTGCTTGCATGATATGGTGGGGAAGGCTCTGCTCACTGAAGCGGAGCTCTCCCTTTAAACTGTATGCCACTGCATTTTCGACGCTGTCATAGACAGCTGCAGCAGTCATTGGAGAACTGCGGCCGTGCCTGCAAACTCACTGACTGAATTGGAAGACGGGGTGCCACACCTTCGAAAACTCAGATGATGGCACTATGTTTCTTGCACATGTGTGCAAGCAACATAAAAATGGAATCTACAAGACAGAACCCATTCTGTTACACTTGATGTTGTTAAAATTGCTTTATTAGCATTTTAACTGGAGTCAGCAAGTTATTTCACACATGTCAAATAACAGAACAAGACATTGCAAAGGCAGTAGACCAATGATATCAACAGGCTAGCACACATGTCATTTAAAATTACCTTAGTTCAAAATATGAAATGAGTCCCAGTAACTCATGCAAACCATTGCATTATAATGAGGAGATCTCAGTTTTACAGATTAGTCATACTGTATCTCCAAAAACTAATAAATTGCAATTTTATTTGTTTGTTTAGTTGTTTCAAACGTTTTATCAGGAAAGACATACTGCATTGGTAGTAGCTTATTTCCAGATACACCCTTGGGATGGGGGAAGAGGGAGTAAAGGTTCAAAACCAAAACTACAATAAGGTGCATTTACAATAAATAAGACATAAGATGGTAAATATAGATAAAAGCACAACTACATCAAGAAAAAAAGTGCCTCATTTCCAGATATAACATATCTTGCATCTCTGTGACCAGGGTCTTGCAGTAAGGGCTCATCAGCATGATATGTGGATTTTAAGGACACTTAGCCACACACATACTGCAATGACTCCCAGATGTGTGTAACAAATCAAATGTAAGATTAAAGTTCTACTGTAATGGTTTTTGCAAGTTGGTTCTGTAACTTGTCATGTACTGTAGGTTACTATGCTCATGTATGACTTGTTCTTGTTTTATTTTGAACTAAATAAAAATAAATAAATAAAAAAAGAAAGTTCCTCATAGTCAGCACAATAAGCAGCAGTGAAGAGGGCAATAATAGGCCCTAGCCATAGAGCTGTACTTAGTGCATAAGGGGATGGAGGGTCAGGGGCATTACCGATAGTGGGGCAGGCATGTATTATGTTCACCCAGTTAAAGCAGCAGTGCATGTTACAGTAAAAGTTCTCTACCAATACCTTTTTAATCTTTTATAGATTTCCATGTTTCTCCTGCTTTGTAAGATGCCCCTGTTTTACCCATTTTGAGTCTGTTATATAATTTGTCATACATTGGAAAAATTAAGGAATACACAACTTTCACTATGGCTAACCCGAGGTTATCATTAGTATTCTCAGATGCTTTGAACTCACATCATCCCTTAAGTCAGGAAGCATTGTCTGTTGCATTCTAGGAAAGTGATGTTTAACAATCAGTGTTCAGACACAGACTATCATTTGGCAGGGCAGCTATTATGATTGAACAGAGGGAGCTCTGTTCTAATGCTGACCGTTGTGGTAGTAATGGTGATTGGTCCCAACATGACAGAGCAAGATATGTCAGGTCAGTAACTGGACAGTACTGGGGGAATTGAAAATAGTGGTGGCCAAAGTGGCCAAAATTCGCTCTGCGAAGTGATTCACGGAGTAACTCGGAATCTGCAAAGTACTCTGTAACGTGAAGTGAAGTACTTAGTGTCATAAAGGGGAACACAAAGTCCATTGGAAACAATGATTTTGCATTATTCTGCCTTCCCAAAACCACTTCTCCACCAGTTTTAAGGCAAAGTACAATGAAATCAATGTACTTTGCCTCACTTCGCCTTGTTTTTGTGCTCCGAAGGCAAATTTTGCAGTGCTTTATGGGATTGCAGGTCACATGGGCTCTAGACTGTTCTGCACAGCCACTCTTCTGGGTAGTATGTGTGTAGCAGAAGATGGAGACAGTTTCCTATCAGTGCTCTGCAATTCAGATCCTCTAAAAACTGTTAAAGTATTTTTGAGCTATTTTGTTTGCTCACAATTTAGTACATCGATTATAGGAAACCCTCCTGTGCTCATATCATCGAGTGTTTATTGTTTGTGTGTGGATTTTGAATGTTAATTTAGAACAGTCAGTCTGTGTACTGTGTACTGTGAAGTGTGCTTTGGGGGAGGGTCGTATCTGTGGTGTAGGAAGATTAACTGGGAGAAAAAGGTAGTCTTTCTATTTTGGTTATATTTTTCTTGTATAACAGTGTTAATGTACACACAGTAGTATTTTCAGTAATTCTTGACATGTTTTTGCTAATTGTTGTGGTGCAGCAGTGTATAATTTCAGTTTGTTTAAATCGTTTGGTTATATTACTAAAGCTTTTCAATTTGCTACGCATTACTTGTAGTGTGTGTGAGTGTTTGTGCGGTGCATGCCATTAAATCAGACACCTTTTATTGTGCCAGAGAGTAATTGCAGCAGTGTGAACCTGCTATCCACTGCACCTGCATGATTTTTTTATACTGCTTTGTGGTATCTTTACTGGTAGTTGACTGTTACTGTTGTGCACTACCCTCCCCCTCCCAACCGGCAAAAGGTATTCTTTTCCAGATTTGGATTTGTGACTTGTGAGCACCAGTTAGGTGTTGTTGTGCCTTTGCATCTGCATCTCTTCAGTGTGCAGTGCAATCTTAATCTATCTTTGCATTTGTAGTACACCATTAATTCTGGGAGACTTTGCATTTCTTGTTACGCTCTCATTTCACTTTGTCAGCACTGGGAAATTTTCTGGACATAAGACAGTAGCATTTTTGGGATGCATAATAATTCTGATGACTGTGTGTGACCACTGAACACATGACAGAGTGCACCATTAATTCTGGGAGACTTTGCATTTTTTGTTACCCTTACATTTCACTTCATCAGCACTGGGTAATTTTCTGGACACAAGGCAGTAGCATTTTGGGGATGCACATTAATTCTGGTGATTGTGTGTGACCACTGCGTGCATGACGTCTGAGTGCGCTATTAATTTTGGGAGACTTTGTATTTCTTGTACTCTCATTACACTTCGTGAGCACTGGGGAGTATTCTGGACACAAGACATGAACATTTTGGGGATACACATTCATTTTGGCAACTGTGTGTATGAAGGGCTGTCAGTATTGTTGTCACTTCACCTTACTTTGCGTTAAGGCAGAATGACAAAGCAAAATAATAATTACAAGGCGAAGTGAGCCTTTTGCATTGGCCACTTCACAGAGCGGAGTGACAATGAGAAGTGCCCATTTCACGCGCACTTAGCTGGTGAAATTAAAATTCACTGCATCTCTAATTGAAAGGCCCCTAAAACCTACCTGCACCCTACCAGGGCAGGCGGTAGCAGAAGAAGTGGTACTGTGGGATAAAGGAGGGTGTCAACAACACTGGGACTTGTTCTTTTAGGGGAGGCAGCGCAAAATCAAGGTAGTATTTTACAACTATTGGAAGACCCATCCCCCAACATTGCCAAGGATTAGTATGAAAACCTGCTTTGGCAGGTAGTGCAAGGGCCAAGGGATGGGACATTATAATGGATCCCCCTGCCAGGGCAGGCAGTGAAAGCAGAATTATTTATTGATTTTATTTGAAAATTGGTAACCAAGAAAGGTACACTTAGCCACGGCTCATTTCCAGGTGTGCCCTGGGGAAGGGGGGGAGGAAATAACAAAGCAAATGCAGCACATTTTTATAATGTATAGTTCAAGCAGGTGGTAAAAAGAATGAAAAATGCTACCAAGTAAGTACAGGCAAAAATCAAATTACTGGTAATGTTATCCACAATCATTTATGAGTAGTAGTAAGCAACCAAATACTAGATACATATTCCAGCAAAACATTAGGCAGGAGAGGGGACCAGGGAGTGGAGCCCAGTTATGGGAAACACAGGAACAGGAAGGGGCAGAGAGAAGATTGAGCTGCCATTTGAGGGAGAGATGAGAAGGAGAGAGGTGAAAAGCAGAAGGGAGATTGTTTCAGACAGAAGGGAGATGAGAGGCGAAGGTGGATTACCCAACAGCAGAGCATGAGTGAGGGAGAGAGAAGGTGCATGAATCTCTAAGGTGAAGATTATATGGGGTGTAGGAGAGATGAGAGAGGAGAGGTATGGAGGAAGAGACCCGAATCAATATTTGGAGATGAATGAAGCAGGGAAGAGAAGAGAGTAAGACAGAGGTATAGAGGGAGCACCTGGGGCAAAGACCACTGTATCATCCACATACAAATGAATATGTGAGTTGACCCAGACAGAAGAGAGGTAATTTAAAAAGATGGAAAACAGAATGGGACCAAGAATGGTGTCTTGGGGACCCTGGAGTGGATAAGGAGAGGAGGGGGATGGGGCATCACCAGTCTGTACTGACTGGAGGTGGCCGGAGAGATGGGATCTGAACCAGTCAACAGCTGGAACACAGAGAACAGCAGATCTCAAGTGTCTCCAGAAGCAGTGGGTGGGCCACTGAGTCAAAGGCCTTGGCCAGGTCAATGAAAACAGTGGATGTGATATGACCCTGATCTATTCCAGTAAGAATAAAATCAATGACGCGCAGCAAGGAGGAGACTGTGGAATTGTTTCTATGGAAGCCAGACTGAAAGGCAGAGAGGAAATTACAGGAGTGGAGGAAGTTGGCAAGCTGGGTGTAGATTATTCTCTTGCTGCTTGGAGAGAAGGAAGGAGGGAGGAAGATGAGCTCACCCCCCTTGTGGAGAGGGAGTACCTTGGTGAACTTTCAGGACAGAGGAACAGCATAGAGGGAAAAAGTTTGAGAAGATAGGTTATGGGAAGAGCAATAGCAGCAGCAGAGACGTAGAGAAACAGAGCTAGACTTAGAGAGATTAAGGGAGGAGAATAGCTGCACTCAGGGGTAGAGATTTGCAAAATTGGAAAATTTCATCTAGCAAAATATTTCTCGTAATTTCCACATTATGCAAACCTTTTTGCTTAGGCAAAACGTAATTTCGCTTCTGATTTCGCTTTTGCGTAATGCAAAATTTCACCCACTTTCACCAATTTCGTTTTCACATAAGGTGAAATTTAGCCAAATTACACTGAATTTTGCCAATGTTTTTCAATTTTGCCAGCAAAATTGCAATGGGTTGTGGGTAAATAGCTGAAATATGATGTGCAGGCTGTCTCCTGCACAGTATATTGTCTGTTGAGTTGGAGAGCAGTTCAGTGTTGTGCATCACAGCCAATAAACCCTTCAAAAACCTCTTTATTTGTGATCTTTGAGAGTTAATTGCTTGCTAACTCTCAATTTAGTTCCTAGTGCTGCTAGTGAACCTTTTTTTTGTTTTGGTATCTTTGGCTACTAATTAGTTAAAATTAGGTAGTGTTTTCAGTTTACTCTGTGTCTGATAGGGAGTTGAGTGGGGGAGGGTCGACCGTGTGATGTATGTGTGTCTGTGTGTGTGTTTGTGTGTGCGTGTGCGTGTGCGTGTGTGTGTGTGTGTATGTCCATGTACACGTGAAATTCAGAGCAGGCTATTTCCTAATATTTGACAGATTTCTCACAAATCGTGAGTGAGCTTCTGTAATTTCTTTTAAGTTTTAATATTTTTGTTGGTGTGCTACTTATTTGTAATATTTTTCTTACATATTGACCCTTTTTTGGGTAACTTTATCTGAACAGTTATTCATTCTGAGTAGTTCTGTTCCTGTTTCCCTTTGTTTAATCACTTTTGACTGAGACCTGATTTCAGTTTGAATTTACTATGACATTTTTGGGGAAACATTTTTGGACTTGTAGGATAAGATTTGAACCAGTAGCACCAAGCTTCTTGCTGAAATCATTGGTAAACAGTGCTAAAACAGCAATTTCATGTCTGGGTGTTGGGTGGGGGCACCACATCACATCACATCATGACTCAGACTATATTTCTGTCTAAACTTTGTGTATAATTTTTCCTGTAACATTTCTGGAAATGTACAGCCTGTTCTGCACTCGCAGAAACACAATTCAGTGTGAAAACAATGGAAATAGTGGACCAAAGAACATGTTTTGGTTCGGGTGGTGGCTTGTGTGCCATATAACAACATGGCTGAGACGTGATTTCTGTCTGAATTTACTGTAACATTATTTGGGAAACATTTCTGGACTTCTGGGCCATGTTAGGCAGTGGCAACACCATGATTAGGCATTAAACCATTGGTAAACAATGGGCCAAAGATCATATTTTGTTCTTGGTGGCAGGTATGCAACATATAACAGCATGACAGTGACCTGATTTCTGTCTGAATTTACTGTAACATTTTTGGGAAACATTTCTGGACTTGTGGGGCATGTTATGCAGTGGCTCCACCATGGTTAGGCCTGAAAACCATTTGAAATGGTACAGGAAACAGCAAATTTGGGTCCTGATGGTGGATGTGAACTATTTAACTGCATGTCTGACACTTGATTTCTGTCTGAATTTACTGTAACATTGTTTGGGAAACATTTCATGAATTCTAGCTTCCTTGAGCATGTTGTCAGTGCCAGCACTAGATGTGTTACATCTTCGTAATGTTGCACACAACAATATGTGATGCAGCATCACATAGCATTGTGAAATAGTTTTATAAAAGGCACAATATTTGACATTTGTGGACAGGAGGAGGAAATATGTTAAAGAGCAGGAGACGCCTTCAACATAACTTTAATAAAACATAACATTGACCAACGATTCAGTTGCATTCACCATATATGGAGTTTGCAAAGGAAAGGCCGGCACCAGATGAAAGCTGTGGGCCATCAGGACCCTGTTCACACAGTCTGTATTTTTTGAATTCAGATACCTCCTGTGAGTTGCTTCGACTCAAAGTAAGAAGTAATCACCCCAAGCACATATCCATAAAGTGCTCTTTCTTTATTACAGTGTGGCATGCAAACAATATAAAAAATGCTCCCATATAACTAACATAAAAAACGCCCGCTCCCTCAAGGCACCATACTTCATGATACATATAAGGAATGATGGTGCCTTGGGGGAGCGGGCATTTTTAACTTGGTTATATGGAAGCACTTTTTACATTGTTACTTGCCACACTAGAGAATCAAATAAAGAACAAGCACCTTATGGACATGTGTAGTGGTGAGTACATCTAACTTTGAGTTGAAGCAACTCACACAAGGTATTTGAATTCCAAAAAACCACACACTAGTCTGTGCACAAGGCCCAGATGGCCAACAGCCTTTGGCAGGAGCCGGCATTTCATTTGCAAACTCAGTATACAGGGAATGCAACTGCATTATACATCACTATGCTGTTAAAAGGAATCTTGTAGATGTAGCCAGCTCTAAAAAATAACATGCCCCACAAATAATAAGGGAGTAAGGTGTTTATTTGGGGAGGGGTACACGGACATGGTACAGAATAAGCATAAGAAATGACAGGCAGGATCAGGAGCACAAGAGTAATACAACAATGCACTGGGAGAAGTAATAGAGAGAGAACAAGAAGAGGAACTGAATTCTATAGGGAGAATAAGACAGTAACAAACACAACAGCAATGGTCAATAAAATTATTTTACATACGAAATAAAGAAACAAGAGGTCTTATGGAATGGATATAGATTAAAGAGGACAGAGCAGTTTTTTAATAAGGGGAATATACAAACAACAGAATGGAAGATAGAAAAATGAAAACAAAAAAGATAAATTAATTTATGCTACCACATTAAGTGCCAGCTGGGCTGCCATAGAGTTCAGACAGGATGCCAATTATTTTATCAACGCCACACTGTAGTTTTGAAATCTCCCCCTGGGCATCACTAAAGTCCTGTCTGAAATCATTTAACTGTTGGAGATGCTGGACTTCAGACAGGACAGCTGATAAGTCCACATGTGTCCGTGGCACTGCTGCCAGGGTGGGGAGATGCCTGTTCTATTGGCTTTGGATGGGGAGCCCGGGAGGGGTCTTGATGTTACTGACTGCTGCTGTTTTCTGGTACGGTGAGCATGGTAAGGATATTTAACTGGTCCAGTCACACCTTCCTCCTGCTCTCTCCTTCAGTACTTATACTCGCACTGCTCCCCACAGTTGTACCTGATGATATTGCCACCTCCCACAATTTGAGGTCCCATTGGAATGGGTGGTGGTGTACCATGTGCCTACACTGGCCGGTTGTCATGAAGTGGGAACCACACTTTCCTCTATGCACTTCCTGCCCATCTAGATTGCAGATGACCACTGGGTAACCTACCAATATTGCATAGAAAAAAATCCCAGACAGGAGAACTTCAAGAATGATGGGGCCGTGGGGGAGGGAGATCTGCAGATAGTGCCCCAGGCACTGACTCCTCTAGCTGCTCAGGAGGGGACATGGTCTCCTGCTTCCTGGGTGGAGGAACAGTATCCTCTGGGTGCTGGGGAGGGGGCACTGTCTCCAACTGCTGCTGCTGCAGTGGTGGGGCCATGGTCACCTCCTGCTGACAAGGAAGGGGAGCAGTTTGCTGCTGGGTGCTGGTGCTAGAGGCAAAAGCCTCCTGCTGTGGCAATTCATTTGTAATGGTTAGCTGAAACATGCAAACAAGTGCCCCACTGTGTTCACTTTTCTCCATTATGTCCATAATCTACAAACACCGCCAATTCAAACAAACCCCCCAAAAAAACAAAGATAGGGATAGAGATGCTGAGAGAGACAGGTTGTGGGAGCTAACACACACACATACACACACACACACACACACACACACACACACACACACACAATCACCAGGTACTAAAATATAAACTTGGACAAAGACAAACAAGAAAAAGCTAGAAAAAATAGCACTAGTTAAGCAGTGTATGTGTGAAAGAGTACTCTGCAGACACAGAGAGTATAAATGCTGAATGCTTCCTTGAGATATATAGCATAGGATATGAACCACTCACTTCCTGCCTGTTCGGACTCAACCAAGTGACCACCAGCAGAGTGAAAAGTCCAATTTCTCCTAATTTCGCCTCAGAAGCACAAGTGAAATTCAAGGCAAAATTGGAGGTGAAATTTCACCAAAAGACCATAATTCTGCAAAATGTTTCACTGGGCAAAATTAGTGATTTCACCATAATTTCACTGGCAAAATGAAATTTCGCTGCATCTCTACTCAGGGGCCAAGAGGCCCCGATCTCCAATCATTTTAATTTATCGGGATTTTGAGTTGGAGGTATCCAAAGGATTTCTCTTTTATATATTTTTTAATTTATTTGTGCTAGGGTTTGTTTGTTTTTTGGGGGGAGGGGGTACAGCATTATCTTTTGATTTTCTGATTTTGATATTGCACCGCTTTTCTGCACTACCTCTACCTCAAACTTGTACTTATCAGCCTCCAACCCTGCCCTCTAGTCCTGATTGCACTTATGCATTTTCATTTGTTGTGCTTGCTATCTTATTTCCTTAGTGTTAATCAGAGCTGTCTCTGACAAGATAAACTGCTGTATTATGGTCAAATGTTTTTTAGCAGCTCTGTTTAAATGAAGTACAGCTCAACTACTGTAAATAAGCCTGTTTTTGTGTGTTTGTACATACGTCTTTGCTCTGTAGACCAAAACCTACATATTGTTACCCAGTATCTACTTCTCTGTGTCCAAATTGTTTCACTGTCCTTACATTTACTTGTATTACTGTCTGGATATACACTTCTTGTGCAACTTCTAATGTTCTTCCTCATTGTTGGGGCCCAGGTCATGGCTGAAATCAGTCCTTATGGATCAGTCCACTTGCCCAGTTATCAAAGACATAAATAAATAAAATAAATAAATAAATAATCTTGACCCAGACAAACAAAATTGGGCCTTAAAGTCCAGTTGCTAGTTCAGCTTAGCTCAAACCAGGTCAAACTTTAGTTCAGATATTTTCCTGAATGTTCAATCTGGTCTGAGAATGGGGGTGAGCAAAGTCTGTGAAATTGGCTTCATGAAGCAGTTCATGAATTTCACTTAACTTCAATTCACCGACAACCACTATTTGCATAGTTTTCACATAGCAAAGTGCCCAAATTGGTGTGGCAAACTAGCGCAAATTGCAAATTCATCAAATGAATTATGCAATTCATAGTTTTCACCAGACGAAATAGGCACTACAACAATGAATACAACATGAGTAGCAGTCCTCCAGGTGCATTTTGCAGTTAAAAAAAAAATCAAAACACATAAACTCCATCCCCCCACCAGTTGTGCTGTAAATTCCAATCTCCCCACCTCCCAGATACTTTTTATAACAAATCTTTCTCCCATGCCCCTTCTAGCACATGCCTCCTCCCTACTCCACCCCCTGCCCTGGCAAATTAAGAATATTTTACCCGTTCTACCACCTGTGCACTAGAATTCACTCCACCACCTCTTCCCACCTGACCAAATGCCGATGTTTCAGATAACACTGTCCTCCAACCCCCTCTGCCACACATTAGCTATTTCCCCCACCAGCACCCCTAAAAGCAATTGTTTTCCAACCTATAAATGACAAAAACTGTCCCCAGTGTAAAGCATACACTCTGATCAACCTCTGTATTGGTAATGGCATGAATGAATGGTGACAGCTTTCCTCTTGGTAAAACCTGATTGGCTGAAGGAGGGAGGAAGATGGTACTAGCAGGGGGATAGGAGGGAAATTTGTTATAAAAAGTTTCTGGGATGTGGGGGGGTTGGAACTTACAGCACAGTTGGTGGGGGGAGGGAATGTATGGCTTTTTTTTATAAAACAAAAACAAATGGACCAGTAAAGTTGGTGTGCCCACCAGAAAATTTGCAAAGCTGCACAAATCACAAATTTCCCAAATTCACAAAAATTTGTCTGCTAATTAAAACTTATCTGCATCTTTATCCAAGAGATATCAAACAGACAGTGTTCAACTGTTTTATTCTTTTTGGGGAACTGGATTTGCAGCTCTAGTGTGTGTCCTGCTACCCTTGGCTGTTTTGTTTGAACATGTATATTTGACCTTAGTGTATTTCTGGTACATCACGCTTCTGGTTAAAATCCTACCTGTCTGCCCATTCCATTTTTATTACTGGTGATACATTCTATTTATTTAGTTTTATTGTATATATTTATTTACTTGTTGACCAGGTAAGTACACTGGTCCAAGGGACATGTCCCAGGGATGATCCAGGCATAGACAGGCAATAAATAAATGTGGTATATTGTTATAAACAAGCTGGGAAAATACATTTGCAGAAATAACTGAAAGGTCAAACAAAACAAAAATAAAAATTATGATACCGTTATGAATAAAGTGGTACAACAACTTGAGTTTAACAATTAAGTTTCATAAATCTGCATACAAGAAATGGAAGCAATGGTGATAATATAGCATAGTGGGAACAAGCAGTGCTGTATTTCTCTTCTGTGTGTTCCTCAGGGCTCTGTTTTCAGATCACTTCTTTTCTCTATCTATCAACTCTATCTCAGTCGTCTTATCTCTAAATTGTCTTGGGCAGTACCTTGATGCTGACAATATTCAGCTATATATTTCCTTCGGCTCCTTTTCTTATCTTCTTTTGTCTTGTCTATCTTCATAGCTTGATCATACTAATTTATGGCTATTGTTGCACTTTCTTCACCTTAATGTCTCAAAAATGTATGTCTTTCTCAGAAATGCACAGTAGTGTTCCTAAATATGTCTCAATGACCTGTCTCCTCATTAACTGTAACCTTACTTCATCCCAGTCTGTCGGAAACCTTAATAGTTTCACTGACCTTGAAATTCTTCTTCAAATCTCACTTCTGACATCTTCCGTCATAAATGTAAATCTGTCCATGTTCACCTCTCTAACAGTGCACATAGTCATCCTGTCTAGACCTTGTTTCAGCTTGAACTTTCATTCCTGCTTCTGTTTTACAAGAATAGGAACTGGTGTGCACAGGAACAGGCAGGCTGGTGCTGGGTGGGAGCTGTCAACTCTAATAAATCCAGACAAAAGGCAACGGAATTGCCGGGCAGTGCATTAGACACCTCACTGACATGACTTGCTTGTACTGTATTGTTTGACTATTGAATACATTGGATTTGCATCAGTTCCTTGAGCTTGAGTGATATGCTGAATGGTACACCTTTGAATGTGTGCCCAGGAATTCCTGTGCCTTCTGCTTCTGTTTTAGCATGCAACTCTCTTCTTTTTGGCCTCCTTATGCCTTGCTCTCAATGTTTATTGATAACTCATCCCCTCAATGAAAACACTGCCTTATTGTGCATGGTTTCCCTTAAAATATTCTACATGTGCTGCTGATGCATGGATGTAACTAGGAAAACCTTTAAATAAATATGATAAAAAATGATAGATCTTGGATGTTATAAAGGACTTGCTTGCTAAGATGTTTTTGCAATAATTGGTATAATTTTGAATCCTGCTCCATCTGGTAACATCAAACATTCAGTCTTGTAGCTCCTGTACTTTTGGATCTGCCCACCAGCAGCTGCTTGAAACAAGGCTCTGGCTGGATGGGTGTCCCAGTCTTAATGCAGTTTCCAGTCATGTCAAGATATGGGTTATGAGCAGAAGCAAATAAACCAAGTGACCACTGAGGGTGCAATAGAGTTAACAGAACTAATTTTCCCCAGCTTGGGGACTGCATTTTCAAATCATAGAAATTTGAAAACACATAATATTTTCAACATCTGCTAAGCTTATACTAGCATAGAACAGAGCCCTTGTTAAGAAAAATAAATAATGTGCTACACATTCAGTTATATGCCTGTGTAAGTGTATTACTGCCTTGTATGGACACTGTATTGATCAAAGTTTACTGCATACCTAACATTTATGAACATGAGGGGAATCAAAGCATGGAGAGGGATAGTTTTTTTCAAAGTGGTATAATACTTATGAGGTTAGGTAGACAGATAGAAAGACAGACAGGCAGATACTGTCTGTAGACAGGTAGGTAGGTAGATAGATAGATAGATAGATAGATAGATAGATAGATAGATAGATAGATAGATAGATAGACAGACAGACAGACAGATAGATGGATGGATAGATAGATAGACTGACAGACAGATAAGCAAATACATATAGAATAAAGTGTGGGTCTGGGTGTGTAATGAGAATTTACACACACCCGAGGGGTTTGATGCTACATAAACCCCCAGAGTGAAGCTCGAGGGGTTTATGTGTAACATCAAACCCTGAGGGTGTGTTCAAATTCTTGTGTACACACACCCAGACTCATATTTTATTTTATATAATTGTTGGGTTTCTCTTTTTTGCCTCAGCAATTATATAAAATAAAAAAAAGGCTGCTGTGCTGCCGCAGTCCAATTACGTCATGGCACGAAGTCGGCTTTCACTTTTATTTCAAACATTTTTTCCCAATATTGTGAGGGTGGTCGATTCAGTAGCCATGTAGAACATTTAAGTTTATTTGAAATGTTACTTACTACCAAGTGTCCGTGGAAGTTTCTGTCCATATTGGGTTTGCAGTTCGGGAAAGAGACATCGATCAAAAATTGAGGCGCTTGAGTAGGTGCATGCGCAGAGTGGCAGAAACCATGCATGTGTTTGTCGTTATAAACACTCCTTTATAACGGCAAAATTATGCCATGGTTTCCCTATGGGAAAAAGAGGAAGCCATTAATTATTTACAGATACTGTACCTAGATAGACATACAGATATAGATAAATAAATAGATAGCTAGATTTTATGTGGAAGAGAGAGCTAATCATGTACTCACCTTTTGGAACTGTTTACCCAAGGATTAGTGTCAGGAGTTGCTATCTGTATTTAAAAACACAATGAAGAATAAATCCAGTGTGCTGTATTTTCCGTGAAGGGTGCCCAATTTGTGGAACGTTTCTGCTGTGCTCTGTGAAAAAGTGCCTGAAACTAGACCTCCAAATAAATGCTCTAACTTTCATATGTAATTACTATGATTTGAGCCACAACTGGCACCATTTTCATCAAAAGAGTGATGAATGTGGACTTCTGGTTGGCACCTAAAGGAGATGGCAGCATAGCCTTACAGCTCTGTCTTTCCTCCAGGAAAATATACCTTGCTTCTGTTAAAATCCTTACTTATTCCATGCTGGCCCAGTGGTGTGGAGGGCAAAGGCATCGCTGCCTTACCTTCTGCCATGCCTGTGATCCATGTTCACAGTCCAAGTGGGTTGCCAGGGGTCAGCCGGGGAGGAGAGGATCGAGCATCTGGAGGACAGCTCTCTTCTCCCAGGGAGGGTTGGGGATGGAGTCCACTGCTTGCCTGGCCCACAGCAGCACCTGGGGGCTGGCACAATAGATCCACAGACAAAGGTGGCAGATGTGGAGCTGTCACCCAGCATACAGAAGTTCGCATGGTTCGTCCATTGGTGTCATTGCACATTTCTGCACTGCACTCAGGGGTGAAAAGGGAAGAAAACAGCAGCCAACTGGCAGAATGACACAGGTCCCCCACAGGTTCCACACCCAGCTAGTTGGACACCTCAAGGAGCAAGTGAGAGAGATGAGTCCCAGTGGATGCCGGGGTGATGGGGCTGGAGGGACCAGTGTATGGAGGCCTGCTGACCGGGAGAAAAATAAAGCATTAAAAAAAATCCTTACCTATTCCTACTTCAATCAGACATAGCAAGGTTTTCCATGGTGCCAAGATGCAAACTGGCAGAGGAAAGGCTAATCTTCAGTCCAGAAACCCAGTCTCCTCGTGTCCTGGACAACTGGACTCTGAACAGTTGCAGGCTGCTTACCTGCCATCTGATTCTCTGGCAGACATCTCTGATATTGTGGTGACTCTAGGTAAAGAATAAACCCAAGAAAATAAAACTAGAAACTTTATCAGGAGATCCTGTCCTTTAGGGCAGACATGAAGCAAGCTGTACAGGGCCTACATAAAGATAGTGCTGGCTTAGAGCAGCATACCAATGAATTGCAGAGCCACATGACCACGGTGGATAGCCAACTTGATGACATGGACCAAATCCTACAGGAAATAATGGATATTCAGGCTGAAATTCTAGCAAGACAGGAGGATGTTGAAAACTGCACTCAGCACAAAAATATCTAGCTTTATAGTTTACCTGAAAACACCGAAGGCTCCAACATGACTGCCTTCCTGAATTCATTTTTCCTTACAGTCCTTGAGCTCAGACCAGATCTCCCTATTGGTATCGAACAGGCCCACTGGGCATGGGCTAGAAACCTTGCGACCCCTCTGCCAGACCCAAATCTATTATTGTTTGACTTCTGATTTATACTGTAAAAGACAAAATCCTGAAGACAGCCTGTAGCAAACAGAAAGTTTTTCATGGTCCAATAAGGATTTGTTTTGATAATGATTATGCCCCACAGACTACAAAGCTCCGTCAGGCTTATGGACTCATCCTACAAACCCTCCAGGCTAACATATTAAGTTCAGAATGCCGTACCCTGCTCATTTGATTGTGAAACTGGAAGCAGGTCCCAAGGAATATGAATCTGCCAAATAAGCTTTAAAAGACTGATTGAACTGTAGGATTCTTGTAGCAGGCCCTCGGCACCTCAGGTTGCTACTTCTGACACCACAGGCTGTTGGCAGACTGTTTTACCAAAAAAGCAATGACATCTGCATGCTTCAGAAACTTTGGCTTCAATTAAATCTCACCTTCATTCCTTTCAAAGATCAACAGCTCCTCCCTGAAGAACTAATGGGTCACTTGGTGTTTGCTCTTCAATGTCTTGCTACACTGGCTTCCCTGAACTGTCTGGATTGGTGAAGCTGCACTCCTGAATGGGACTACTAATTATTTTCTGCACACCCGGAAAAGGACCTGGACTGTACTGTTTTTAGAGGACTATTCCTTGGACATACATTTTTTTTTTTTTGTTTTGGTTTTTTGTTTCTGTGGGTGCAATGCCCCGGACACTGTTGGTATTCTATTCTTGTAATTCCATTTCAGAGTTGCCAGAAAGGACTCTTTATATTAGCACACCCAGTTTAGATGCTTGCCAATGCAATGGTATATAAGGAGTGTGCGCTTCATATTAGATGGTGTTTTCTTTCTTTTTTTGTTTCCTCTTCTTTTTTCCTCCCCTCTTTCTTTGTCCTCTCCTCTGGCTTTGTCCCTTTACTGGTGAGTGTTTTTTGGAAGGTGCATGGTCGGGTGGGGATTGGTTGTGGCATGGGGGTGAGTTTCCCACAAGTCTTTATGGCAACCTGAAATCTGTCCTTTTCAACCTATGTTTCCATGCCTTCTCCCTAGATTTGTTCCCAGTCCCACCACTGATTTACTGGGCCAGTTTCTTGTTCAAGTTAGAGAAGATTGGCTCGATTGCACACTGATCCTTCTACATGGTGTAGAAGCCAGGTTGTATTTAGTCCTTGATCAAATTTGAGAGGCTAAATTTATGCATTGCCTGCTAGGCTATAATTCGCTCATTCAGTTGCAGGCTACACTTTCTTGTTTTATGTGCTCTGTCCTCATTTAAATTAAAGAGATATAGAGCCATTGTGTACAAACTGAAGGAATACCTAATACTTCAGGCCCTGCTTAAGTTAGAGGGGTTCTTGAAACCGCTAAGCTGTATTCAAATGGTATCAGATGGGTAGTGCAGTGGAATGTGCACTTAGGGGTGGGGACCTGTTTCTACTTCACAACACTGTTATTCCTTTCCTATAGTCTTTAGCAGTGCTGCTTATGTGTGAGTTTCCTTCCTGTTTCCCCCCTTCTTCTCCGACTGTGATGCTGCTGGTTGAACTTAGGGGTGGGACATTGTCCAGGTTCTTATGTAATTCCCAAGATGAGGTTTACACCTTCCCTTTGGTTACTTTAGCACCCTCACCCCCTTTGTGAAGGGATGTTCTCTCTCTCTCTCTCTCTCTATCTCTCTCTCTCTCTCTCCTCCCTCTCTTGTTGTGTTATCTCATTACTGGCCAGCTTCATGAGATGGGCAGCTGGGGGTGTGTGGAAGTGGGAGTAGGCTTTTTGAGAGGTATTGTGGTAGGTGGCTATTATTTTGCTTTTGCACATTAGTTTCCACTCACCCAACTCATTTGCAGCCCTGTTTATTGCTGATGGAGCCATGTCCTTGTTTAAGTTAGAGTGGAATGGCTCCTCTATATCATGACTTTGCCATAGCTGGATGAAACCGGGTAACAGTTAATCCTTTTTTAAGTTGGAGATGCTAACTTTGTACCTTTACCTTATTTTTCCCATTCTATAATTTGGTTTTAGGCACTTTTTCCTATTTCTCGGGTTCTGTCCTTGTTTTAGTTAGGCTGGTACAGAGCCTTATCGTGCAGACCCAAGCTATAGTTATTTTAGCCCCATTTGAGTTAGAGGGTCTCTCTCTGGAGAAAGGCTGTCTGTGTATCATATTGGGTGAGTGGAGACTTTTAACATGCATTTACATAATGGGATTTGTCTTTACTTTATTTGGCTGTGTTACCCTTCTTCAGGTATTTTGGTGTAGGGCCTCAGTGCTCACCTTCCCACCCCCTCCCCCCGGTTGTGGTGCTGCCAGTTAGACTTAGAGGAGGGATTGTGTCCTGGTTAATCCATATACTGCCATGTTGGGTGTTATGTCTATCTGTTTGCCCCCTGCAAGGTTTTATACCTCCCTTTTCGTTACCACTTTAGCACTATTGCAGTTGCACATCCTCCTTTTTTGAGTTCTCACATGCACAGTGAACTCCTTGGGATAGTAGGCTTTGAGGGGTGTGACACTCTCTGTCCAATGCAGAGTGCACTGCATGCGGCTCAACAGTATCACAGCAATCCTCAGCCAGGCTGGTCCTGATGCTGTTTTGCCTGTAGTGGTCTGCACTTGAAAGGAAAAAGCCACACCAATGAGGAGGTGGCTTTTTCCTTTCATCTGCAGGTCACCGCAGAGCAAACAGCTGTTTGTGTTGTGATGTCTCCACCTTGCAACCCCACTGGTCCCTGCCTGAAAGGTGGGAGAAGGCACTTTCCTTGCCTGCCTCCTCCAAGACCCACTGTCTCCCATTCTAAAGTTTCTCGAACCAGTGCAGAGCAGGCCACAGCCTAAACACCATACAGGCTGGGAGTATTGAGTGCCCAAAGGCACTTTTACTCTAAGTACGATTGAATGCACTGCCTGGGAGGAGGCACTTTCCTTACCTGCCTCCTCCACATCCCACTGTCTCTGACTGTTCAGTTTCTCCCACCCATGCAGAGCAGGCCACAGCCTAAGCTCCGTATGGGCCAGGAGTATTCAGTTCCTGAAGGCACTGTTACTCTACGTGTGATCAATCATGTTGATGGATCCCCCTCCTCCAGCCTGCTGACATCGGGGTGCTCAATCCCTGTGTCAGCCTGTATCTTCCCCCCATCCTTTAATGTGGCACACTGGGAGCCCACCCCAGTGTGCCAAAACCTGCTGTGATGTTTCCGTCACCAGGATGTCCACTCCCGGTGTCGGATGCGTCCCCCCCAAACATATCCTCTGACCTTGGGGTGCCCAATTCCTGGGTCAGCATTGATGCCATCTTGAACCCCTCCAGTATTCTGACACACTGGGGTCCCACCCCAGTGTGCCAAAATTTATAGTTTCCCTGTAAAAAATAAAACAGACTAAAAATATATGTTTTTTTTTAAAACCTGAAAAGAAAGAAAACCATCCCTCGTCATTGCCGCTGGCCCCCCTCCCCCAAACTGCACCCTCCCTCTGCGCACCACACCTCCTCACACCCCCCTCACCTATCTCACCCATACTTTCCTCTGAAGGTTGGGAGCAGTGATCTTCAGTTGACCAGAACACGTCTGCACTCTTCAAAAGCCGACCGCAAACTGAAGAAATTACTGTAAGTCCTAGAATGGCAGTCAATGGGGGGGGGGGTTCAATTTAGGTTGACTTCTCAGCCATTTTGGGGAGTTTTGCTCCCATATTTTCAACATGGGGTTCTTGGACCCCACCTCATGAACACAGTCTCTGTCATTTCATTTCTCGGTCCTGAAAGGTGATTTCTCAGTCACAGTGTGGAATCACCTTTTGGAACAAATTAATTAAATGACAGTGTCACTGTTCATGAGGTGGGGTCCCAAAAATCCCTTGTTACAAATTTGGTGAAAAAACTTCCAAAAATGACTGCATTATGGGCGTCCATTGCACAGTTTCTACGCATGCTTGTAACGTCATCATTTTTTAAGATTTTAGCTCCAAATTTCCAACATTGACATTTTTTCACACCCCCTTATGAACAGTACATCTGCCATTTTTTGTATCCTTCCCAAAATGTGTTTTCACACCTGTGGTGCAGAATGGCACAGTTGCTGTGCAAAATCAACTTTCAGGACAGATTAACAAAATTCCAGTGCCACTGTTCATGAAGGGAGGTCCCAAAAAGGCCATGTTGAAAATATGGCGAAAACATTCCAAACAAGCATTTGTCATTGCCAAATGTTTGCTTACTGGTATTGGCATTGGTGATGTAGGAGGTAGAGAGTTGCACTGCAGGAATGGCATTGATGCTGTGTATGTGGATGACTATAGGAGTATGCAGGGAAGAGATTAGAAGCAAGGGAGGAGCAAGATGGTGGCAGTGCTGTGCTTGTGTCTGTAGTTCTTTGAGAGACAGCAATCTATCTCCCACTGGGCTTTTTTTTTTTTTTTTACTTTAGAGAGCTGAAATTCGATTTCCTAGCTTTTGTAGTCACTTGTTCTGACACTTAGAACCACATTTTTTTAGCTATTCATATAGTAGTTAGGGGATTAGCTATTGCTATATAGCATAGGCAGGGTGAGTGAAGTGATTTAGCACAGAAGCTAGTTTCTTTATTTTCTGTAGTCCTGCTGATAGCTTGCATTTTCCACCTGTCTGAGTGCTCAGGTGGGAGTGGGTTGCTGCCCAGTGTCACAAACCCACTCAGCATGTCAGGCCCTCTGCTCCCACAGTGCCAGCCTCCGAGCGCTGTCTTGTGAACAGGAAACAGAAACAGGGTAACCCTCCTGTCTGTTTTGTGGGTTCGAATCAACCTTTGGTCTCAAGTCTTGGAGGGATTCAAACTGTGAACCTCTTGTTAGCCTACCTAATGTACAGACTCAGTTAATTCTGCTCTTTGGGGGGGGGGGCAGATATCTTTTGCCTATGGGCACCTAACCTGGCATATAAAATGAACCCATAAAACTCTATGGAAGACCATAGGAAAAATTCTTACCTTTTCCCAGTTTGGTAAAACCAGTAAGCTTTGTACAGTGTCAACTTTAACCATGTATGCTTCCCTTGTTAAAGAAAGAATTTCAAAGGCACACCAAGTAGTCTCTAAAGTAGAGGTTTACTTAAAAATAGATAAAAATGTAAAATGTAAATACAGAACCATATATCACAAAACATACAAATCACTTAAAAAAAAACAGGTTTAAAAGTGCAGAGTAAATCTCCTACCACAGTACTCTTAGAATTGTCTCTTCTAAGGTATATTCTTATAATAGTGCCTGATGTTGCTTTTTCAGAGTCCAAACATATGTGTTCTTAGTGGAAAACAGAATACTGTTTTAAAACTGGCTTTGCCAACCTCTTTTCGTGAGGTCACCTACCTCCTCCCTCTCAGAATATAAAAAATCATACCAACAGGATGTCTTATTCAGAAGGTAAATTAAAATTCTGTGACCTCAGCAAAACTCATTTTTTTCAAATGACTTTCTTTGATCTTATGAGCAGCTTCCCCTTTCCAGGACATCAAAGGACTTGTTATGACTTTCAGCCAGATCTCACGGAGGTGCAACATGCTTTGTATCACTTATTGATAGAAGAATAGATTATTTAAAAAACTAAAACTAACTAAAAATTAGGACACTTACCGTAACTACAGAGATTGCTTAAGGAAAGTTAAAACTCAAATAAGGAAAGCCAAAGCATTAGCTGAGGTCAGCCTAGCTAATAAAGTCAATGACAACAAACAAGCATTCTTTTCCTATATCAATAACAATAGGAAGATTTTAAGCAATATTGGCCCCTTTACCAAAGAAACTGGACTGACAGCATCAATGGATGAAATGACTGACATACAAAATGAATATTTCAGCTCTGTCTACAACACCAATAAACTTAAAGTACATAGAGTTAGTAGTCCTTCTATACCTGACACGATAACCTTGGACCCTAATGATGTCCTTGATTATCTAATCAAGCTCAAAGTTAATAAATCTCCCGGCCCAGAAGGTATGGATCCTAGGGTTTTAAAAGAACTGGCAGATGTACTGGTTTTACCTATCACTTAAATCTTACAAGCCTCCATAGACTCAGGAAAGGTCCCTGATGATTGGAAAATAGCTACAGTTGTACCAATCTTAAAAAAAGGGTCAAGAACAAAGCCTGAGAATTTTAGACCATTTAGCTTAACATCCCTGATTGGGAAAGCCATGGAAAGCCTAATTAAAGTCTTAATTTCTGAACATCTAACAGCTCATGGTATGATTGACTCTGTCCAGCATGGATTCACAAAATCTAGATCTTGTCAAACTAATTTGCTGACTTTTTATGAAAAAGTTAATAGGGAACTGGACATAGGTAATACTGTTGATGTAATCTTTCTAGATTTTGCGAAAGCGTTTGACAAATTCTCCCATTATGAATCATTGGCTGTTTTGGAAAATCTTAAATTTCATGTGAATATTTGTAATTGGGTATCAGACTGGCTTCAGGCTAGAAAGAAGAGAGTGACTATAAATGGTGTCCTTTCCAATTGGACTCCCATCACCAGAGGTGTCCCCCAGTGTTCTGCACTGGGCCCATGCCTTTTTAATATATATATATATTACTTCTTTAAAATTTAGCAACCCAAATATTTGGCTGTACAAATTCACCAATGACTGTAGGCTAGGGTCAGTAGTAAATACACAGGAACAGAAGGTAGCTCTACAAGAGGCTCTGTGTGAGATCTCTGATTGGACTTCTGGTAGCAAACTTGTATTAAATACTGCCAAATGTAAGGTCATGTACCTAGGTAAAAATAATGAAAGGAGGATCTATAATCTGGCTAACTCACAACTGGTAGTTACCAATGAGGAAAGAGATCTTGGGGTTTTAATTACTATTGACCTAAAATTTAGATCTCACTGTAGGGTTCAGACTAAGAAAGCCAATTATAATTTAAACTGTATCCTCAGACACATAGCCAGTAGGGACGCAAAAGTACTTATACCCCTCTATAGCGCTTTGGTTAGGCCTCATCTGGAGTACTGTTTCCAGGTCTGGTCTCCACAGAATAGGGAGGACATCAATCTGTTGGAGGGGGTTCAAAGACAGCTCTCTAGATCTGTAAAGGGTTTAAATAATAAGCCATGCCAGGAAAGGTTGGTATCCCTCAATTTATATTCCTTACATTATAGAAGAACTAGGGGAGACCTATGTTTACTATATAGACTGATGGAGGATAATAATCTCTTAGCAGAAATAGGACTTAAGAATAATCTCGGGAGGATCAGTACTAGGAAACATAATAAACAGCTCCTTCTTCAAACATGGAATCTCAACTTGCGTAAATCCTGGTTCAGTCATAGAGTGCTGGCATTATGGAATGATCTTCCACATGATGTAGTGAGCAACTCAAGCATTATTAGTTTCAAAAATGGCAGGATAGGCATTTTGGAGGCAAAATATTCTAATTTTAAATTAAACCAGGAAATTGCAAGCTTTAAAGGACTAAGTTCTATAAGCTTGATTACACTTATGAAACCTATGTGAAATTAATTGTGTTTCCTCTGAACGTCATACAATGTATGATCTATCTTGGCAGCTGGCAAGCTGCAATTAGTCACATAAACAGGAGATCCTAAATGTTAAGTCTCTTCTAGCCTGTAATTATCTCTTGGCCTTCCAGGTAAAACCTTGTAGCCAAAACCTGGGGGGGGGGTCATTCCACAGGCTGATTCAGCATGTATGATGAGAGACACTCAATAACACATTTTTATATTACAAAAATCATAGATTAATCAGAACCAGCTGTCTGAGTGTCACAATTCCTCCACACCTAGACTGAATTTGAGGGCTCTATCCCCTGCAAGGGATGAGCTTCCCAAATTAGTTCACTCCTCGTATACATGAGACAGCCCATTGGAGTTCAGATTTTGGCTCCAGCCCTATGTAATATTGTCATATCATACTCTTGCAAAGCAAGACTCCATCTTAGCAGTCTACCATTGTTTTTCCCCATCTGTGGCAGCCAAACCAGGGGGTTGTGGTCAGTCTGTACCACAACATGCTGCCCATACAAGTATGGCTCTAATTTCTTTAGGGCCCACACTATGGCAAGGCACTCGTTTTCCACAGTGCAGTATGTCTGCTCCCTGGGAAGTAACTTTTTACTCAGGTATGCTATTGGGTGATCCCTCCCTTGGCTGGATGTCTGACTCAGTACTGCCCAAATACCCATGTCTGAGGCATCAGTCTGAACTATAAAGGGTCTGCTATAGTCAGGACTTGTCAAAACAGGAACACTGCACATTGCCTCCTTTAGTTTGGAAAAGGCTTCCTCACAGGCTGGGCCCCAGGTAATTTTCTTGGGCATCTTTTTGTCAGGTCAGATAGGGGAGCAGCCAGGGCACTTTAATTGGGTACAAATTTCCTGTAGTACCCTTCTGTCCCCAGAAAACTCCTGACCTGCTTCTGTGTTTCTGGTATGGGCAATGCCTGGATTACCTCTATTTTATTTGATTAGGACGGAGCTGTCCCCGGCCTACCACATGCCCGAGGTATGCCACTTCTCCCATGGCCACCTGGCACTTCTCAGCTTTGACAGTGAGCTCGGCCCTCTGTATCCTGCCCAGCACTTCCCCAAGGTGGGATAGGTATTACTCCCAGCTGGCACTAAAGATGGCAATGTCATCCAGGTACTCCACGGCGTACTTCTCAGCACCATTTAACACCTGGTTCACCAACCTTTGGAAAGTGGCCTGGGCATTCTTCATTTAAAAAAAATATCTTTAAATTCAAATAAGCCTATCAGAATGATGAAGGCTGACCTCTCCCTAGCTCTGTCTGTTAACGCTACATGCCAATTCCCCTTTGTCAGGTCAATGGTCGTATGGTAGGTCACCCCTCCAAACTTGTCCAGGAGTTCATCTGTCTGGGGCATCAGGTGGGCATCTGACTTTGTGACTGCATTCAATCCACGATAGTCCACACAGAAATTAGTAGAGCCATCTGGCTTAGGCACAAGTACTACGGGTGAGGCCCAGGGGCTGTGGGATCTCTGGATTACCCCTAAATCCAGCATCTCCTCCACTTCCCTCCTAATGTCCTTTTGGACAGCCTCTGACACCCGATATGCTGTCCGCCGTATGGGCGTCTGGGTCCCCGTCTCCACATCGTGAGTCGCTAAGGGGGTTAGTCCAGGCTTGGTGCTAAACAATGGTGCAAAGTCTGCTAAAACCCCTCGTACTTCCTGGCTCTTGTCCGGGGCCAGCTGGGGAGATGATTTAACTGCCTCCACAGAGGACTCCTGCTTACTTTCTTCCAGCAAGTCCAGAAAGTGGTCTCCTTTGTCTGTCCCTTCCCCAGGACTACACACTGCAAACACCATGTCAGCCCTATTTGCATATGGCTTCATCATGTTGACATGGTACATCCATTCTGTTTGTCTTTGGTCAGATAACTCTATAATGTAGTTCATATCATTTACCTTCTTAACCACTTTGTACAGTCCTGCCCACTCAGCCTGCAGCATGTCTTTCCAGACTGGAATAAGGACCATGACTTCCTGACCCACCATGTATGAATGAGCTCTGGCTCTGCGGTCATACCACACTTTTTGTTTCTGTTGGGCAGCTGCTAGGTTGCTCTGGGCTGTCCCCATAAGCTCCTTCAGCCTTTCCCTAACCCTAAGGATGTAATCCACAATGGGAGTTCCCTGGGTGGTGTGCTTGCCTTCCCAGTCCTCCCAGATCAAGTTTAGGGGCCCACGTACCAGGCGTCCATATAAGAGCACAAAGGGGGAAAATTCTGTCGACTTTTGGGGCACCTCCCTGTATGCAAACAACAAGTGGGGAAGGTATTTCTCCCAGTCCCTCCCATGCTGTTCAGCAAATGCCCGTAGCATTGACTTCAGGGTACCATTGAATCTTTCCACAAGCCCACTGGCTTGTGGGTGATACTGTGTCATGCATCTCTGCACAACTCCACACTTCTCCCATAAACATTTCATCAGGTCCAACATGAAGGAACCCCCTCAGTCGGTGATAACCTCCTTTGGAAACCCAACATGGGAGAAAATCCCAAGTAAGGCATCTGCCATTTTGTCTGTACTCTGTGAGGATAGGGCAACTGCCTCTCGGTACCAGGTGGCATAATCCACCACAGTCAGGATGAATCTCTTCCCTGAGGAGCTGGGGTATTTAAAGGCCCCACAATATCCTTTCCCACCCTCTGGAATGGCTCCTCCACTATGGGCAATAGAATCAGGGCACCTTGGGTTTTCTTTCCTGCCTTCCCTATTTCTTGGCACCGGTGACAAGACCTGTAATACTCCTTCACCTGCTGGGTGAAGTTAGGCCAGTAGAAATTCTGGGCCAACTGCTGCATTGTACATGTGATTCCCAGATGACCAGACAAGGGAATATCATGTGCAATCTTGAGCAACTGCTCACACTATGCCTGGGGAATGACAAGCTGCCTGCCTAGCATCCCTCCTTCTGTCTGTACTGCCTGAATATACATAAGTCCATTTTTCCCAATAAACCTTATGTCTGCTTTCACCTCCCTGTGTGCCATCTGAGTCTGCCCAAGCCCTCAGCCTCTCTAGACTAGGGTCACTTCTCTGACCAGGTGCAAACCCCTCACACATTCCCAAGGCATGGGACAGGTTCCCTTCAGTCACTAAACTAGGGTCCCTAGCACTAGCATCAGGGCACTCAGGATCATTGTCAGTCCCAACCCTCTGAAAATGGGTCACCCTTCCCTCTTCAGAGTAACCCTCCATAGCTGTGTGTTTGACTGCTACTGGGGAAATTTCTACCCCATTTTCATTAGTCTCCCCATCTGGAGACACAGGCTGGGGAACCAGCCTCTCAATGGTTTCCACAATGGCTTCTGTGGGGTTCAGGGAACTACAATTTTCCCTTGCCGCTTGGCTACAGGTACATACCATCCCCTGTTTGAGATTGTTGCCCAGGATCATGTTAATGTTTAGCTAACATTTTGGCTACAGCCATCTGTTGCTCAATTCCCCCTGTTTCACCCTAGTCCAGGAGAACACTGGCCAGTGGCAATGTTCTCTCTTCACCAGTGAACCCTTGTACAGTGACATATTTATTGGGTATAAGCTGACCAGGCTCTACTAGATCCCCTTTTTCCAATGTCAGGGATGCCCCTGTGTCCCTTAACCCTTGTGTCTGTACACCATTTACAATGACTGGATGCATGTGTTTCCTCATGTTCACTGGCATGCTTCCAGGGACACACAAACAACCCACTTCCTTCCTAGCACCCTGTTGTGTAATGCTAACCTTTTTGGGACACTGTCTGGCAATATGCCCAGTTTCTTTACACAACCAACATTCATTTCTTTTCTCAGAGAAATCTTTTCTCTGAAACCTGAGGCTAACTGGTTTTGGTGGAGGCAGTGAGGGTTTTACCTGCCCTGAAGGTGCACTTTTCCCTTTCTGTGCTGCCACGCCCACCCCAGTCGCTCTCAGAGTAAGTCTACTTTTGGCATAGTGGTCCGAGAGTTCAGCAGCCTCTTGAACTGTTTTGGGATCTTGGTCCTCCAGCCAGGTTTTCAGCTCTGTTGGGCATGCCCAGAAATACTGTTCTAACAAAATCACATTTTCAATTTTATCAACAGAGTTTTCTTCAATTCCTTCCCACCAACATTTTAAAAACTGATGTTATTTCATGGATAGCTCCTCGTAACTCATGTCAGGGCTTCTCCTGAGCTTATGGAATTTAACTCTATATGATTCAGCAGTTAATTCAAATTTCTTTAACTGTGCAGCTTTTAGTTTTCTGTAATCATCACTGTCCTCATTGTCCATTTGACCCAATGCATCCCGAGCTTTCCAGGTAAGTAGTGGGGATAGCTGGAAGCTCCAGAACTACCTAGGAATTTTAGCCTGATACAAACTTTTTCAAAAGAATTTAAAAAGGCATCTATATCCTTCCCCTCTTTAAATCTGGCTATCAATTTGGAATTCAATTTGTAACCCAGTCCTGCAGTCCCAGTTAAACCCAAGCCACTTACCTGCTCTGGTGCTGGTAGTTGGAGTCATAGCTTCTTTAGTTCATGTTGCCTCTGCGCTCTGCGCTTACACTCCTCATGGTCTGCATCTCTCTGTTCTCACTCTGCCTCTCGGTGTTCTTGCTCCCTCTTCTCCTCTGCAGCTCACTGGTGCTCACACTCCTCACTGTCTTCCTCCTGCTGGTCCCGGTCCCTCTCTCTCTCTGGAACTCCAGCTCCATTCTGCACAACTCAATTTGCAGCCTGAGTACTTCTGGATCCAGGATACTGGTGACCTTCCCCTGCTGCTGTGGCCCTTCACTGGCCCTTCACTGAAAGTGGCCCTGTTGCCCTCCTCATTGGATCTGGACACTGCACTGGCCACTAGCCCTGCCACACTCAAGGTTGGGTCCTTTACAGTCACTGTCTGTGACTCAGTGCTCTGGGTATCTGCTACCATCAGGGCATCCACGAGGTTCTACTTGGGAGATTTCACCTCAAATGGGACTCCTCTGTCCCCACACAACTGCTTTAAGTAGTTTACAGTGTGCCTGCTGTAGTTGGAAGCCATCTTCTTCCCTAACTAAGGCTACTCTGACTTGCACTTTAGAAAAAAAAAAATGGGTAGGAACTTGACTGTACGCCAAGTGATATAGTTCTGTCTCCTTTTTTAAAAATAAATCACTGCCTTTTTCTTTTTTTGCAAGTGAGCTGACGGTCTGAAGCTGACACACTGAACAACAAAAGCTTGTAATACCAAAATTATGCACACCGCTGCCAACCAATCTGTTACAAACCCACTCAGCAGGTCAGGCCCTCTGCTCCCACAGTGCCAACCTCCGAGTGCAGTCTTGTGAACAGGAAACAGAAACAGGGTAACCCTCCTGTCTGTTTTGTGGGTTTGAATCAACCTTTGGTCTCAAGTCTTGACTAAATCTCCTATCACAGTACTCTTAGAATTGTCTCTTCTAAGGTATATTTTTCTAATAGTGCCTGATGTTGCTTTTTCAGAATCCAAACATATGTGTTCTTAGTGGAAAACAGAATACTATTTTAAAACTAGCTTTGCCAACCTCTTTTCGTGAGGTCACCTAGCTCCTCCCTGTCAGAATATGAAAAAAAAATAATATCAACAGCATGTCTTATTCAGAAGGTAAATTAAAATTCTGTGACCTCAGCAAAACTCATTTTTTCAAATGACTTTCTTTGATCTTATGAGCAGCTTCCCCTTTCCGGGACATCAAAGGTCTTGTTATGACTCTCTGCCAGATCTCACGGAGGTGCAACATGCTTTGTATCACTATGTGAAATTAACTGTGTTTCCTCTGAATGTCATAAATGTTTATGATCTATCTTGGCAGCTGGCAAGCTGCAATTAGTCACATAAACAGGAGATGCTAAATTTTAAGTCTCTTCTAGCTTGTAATTATCTCTTGGCCTTCCAGGTAACACCTTGTAGCCAAAACCTGGGAGGGGGGTGTCATTCCACAGGCTGATTCAGCATGTATGATGAGAGACACTCAATAACACATTTTTATATTACAAAAATCATAGATTAATCAGAACCAGCTGTCGGAGTGTCACACCCAGTAGGATCACCTTTCTCAAGCGATAGACCACGGAGCTGGAATTGTTGCCTGACTTTTGGATGTGCTCTTTTCTACAAAGGAACTGATGACTATTGGCAGGTTTTTTCCCATCTCCTGGACAATGAGTCCTAAAATCTCCTGCCCCTTTGGAAACCAGCTGCAAAGACTCCAATATCTTTGGAGGTGCCTCTTTTGTCATCATAACAAGAGGGCTGACTGTATTTGGAGTAGTAGTTGATGGCCAGGTTATTATCCTGGGTGAAACTGGGTTGTAGAGGGTGTCATCCATGTTTCACATCCCAGGGTTAAGGGAATGGAGTTCTCCTTTGAAGGACTATAGTGCTGTCCATGAACTGGGGATATATTATCTTCAGGTCTCATTGTAGCTCACTTTATCGATTGCTGTGCCATTTGGATTACTTCATCTATCAACCTGGACTTTTTGTGTGGATTATCGAAGAAGGAGCTGGACTGTGGTTCACCTTAGCAGCTGCAGAGTTGCTGGTACTATCTTCTCTGTCTGTTTTTTTGGAGCTCGTGAGAGAAGCTCCTAGTTAAGCTTTGATGTTCCTCTAGCTCTTGCATTCAGTTTAAATATTTTCCAGACCTGAAGAGACTGGGGTCAGTGAGAGGGTCCCTGCTCTATAAAGTTTTGGGCCCTGGATTAATGTTGGCTTACTTCAACACTTTTTCAACCTGAACTATAACTGTTGGCCTTACTATAAAAGGGCCAGTTGGACTGATTGAGCTCTGCAGGTTGCTCTCCTAAATTTGTAAATTTAAGTTTTTGGCTTATTCATTTTTCTGTGGGGGTTCAGTTGGGGTATTTTGGGGGCAGAGGGGGAGGCAACTGGGATGTGGGGTTTTAGCTTAATGTATGCTTGTTGGCATGACTTGTTAGACCTGTATATATTAGTATGTGGATGTTTGTATGACTGGTAGTGATTGGGTGTGTATTTGGCATTCTGGTTAGGGCAGTATGTGTCTGGGGAGGTCAGGGGGTCTGGGAGGGAAATGACAATGTATGAGGTGTCCCAGATTTTTGGTCTGTGGCCCTTTACTGACTTCTCTGTCTCCACCACCATAGCTCGGTGCTGTAGGGAGGTTGGAATTAAGAGGTCTTGCACTGATTAACCTTGGTGGGGCACCTCCGGGACTCTGGGAGGGGGTAGGATTGAGGGTCATTGGGTGCAGGAGGTGCCCTGGATGTTGACGGGGCCTAGGGATAGGCAAGTCATGTTTGGTTCCCATCCCCAGGGCCTCCACCAGACTGAGTGGACTAGTACCCAGAAAGGCTACACTATCCACCAATCCCCTGAGGTTAGTGCTTTACAATGCCAGATCAATTAGGAATAAGACCACAATTATTGCAGACTTGGTTTCATCTGTTGATCTGGCATGCATCACCGAGACCTGGTTGGGTGATGATGCAGGCCCGGTCTTAGAGGCCGCCTCCCCTCCCGGTTACTCAGTTGTGCACTGCCCCAGAGTGGAATGCAGGGGCAGGGGAGTGGCCAACTGTTTTAGATCTGAGCTTGGCTTCACTGTGCACCAAGTGGGAAGACCAGGTTCTTTTGAATGTGTGGCTGCATATAGGGGTCTGGGTACAGGATTCTCCTGCTTTACCACCCCCCTCAGGTCGGCAGGTGAATTCCTGTAGGAGATAGCCTACTTCATCATTGGTGAGATATTGGAGTCCTCCAGCTGTTTAGTTCTGGAGGATTTAAATGCCTGGGCCAACGATGAATCCTCTAGTCTAGGTTATAACCTCCACCAAATGATGTCATCTCTGGGGCTGTCGCAAGAAGTTTTTGCCATGACCCACCAGGGGGCGGCCACATACTGGACCTGGTCTCCTCACTTGGGCTTGAGATTATTAATCTCAAGACTGATCGGGTCACTTGGTCTGATCATTGGACAGTGGAGTTCTTGCTCGGGCCCCCCTAAAAGCCCTCCCTCTACTGAGATAGTTAGCTATTGCCCTTTGAGGGGTTTGACCCCGGAGGGATTTTCTTGTGGTGGCAGATCTATCTAGTGTGGGTAGGACATGTGATGGCGATATGGGCGAGGCCATTACTACCCAAAATAGGGTGGTGTCAACTGAACTTAATTCTCTCGCACCAGTCCACGTACCACCCAAATCCTCTCACCTGAGGTCCCTATGGTTTGATGATGAGCTCAAGGTGATGAAGCTTGTGGGTCAGAGGTTGGAGCACTGCTGGCAGAGGTCCAGGCTGGAAGTTGACAGATTGTCCCTGCACTCTCGTTATGCTGAGTATCAGGGGCAATCACCCATTAGAAGGCAGCATTCCTGTCCAGAGATATTGCTACCAGAAAGAATCAACCAACAGTACTCTTTTGGACTGTGGACAGTCTGTTAAATCCAGCAAGTCTAGACCAGAAAAAAGCCTTCTCTGATGAGTTATGCAAAGAGTTTGCTTATTTCTTCTCGGACAGGGTGTCCACCATTCGGCAGGGCATTCCACCAGTGTACCACATGGTGGCTGACAGTGGTTGCCCGGAATGTCTGTAGAGCACTCTTCCTAGTTGGGGGGAGTTTAAACCAGTTGAGGTGGCAGAGATCATTGAGGTTGCCCTCAGGCTAAAGCACACATGCTGTGAACTGGACAGAATGCCAACACATTTCTTGATAGGGTGCGTTGACACTGTTGGCCCGGTGTTCACCTTGATTGTCCGGTACTCTGTCTCAGAGGGGGTCTTTCCAAATACCTTGAAGGAGGCGCTGGTGAGGCCTTTTCTGAAGAAAACATCATTAGACCCTGATGTCAAGGCAAATTACCATCCAATCTCCAACCTCCAATTTCTAGGGAAGGTTGTTGAGAAAGTTGTGGTGCGACAGGTAGAGGGGCACCTCATGACCTTTGACCTTTATGAGTGTCTCCAGTTGGGGTTTTGGGCCAGGCATAGCATGGGAACTTAATCAGTTCATGTGCACAATGACCTCCTTAGAGCTTGAGACCAAGGAGAAGGAACAATTCTCATTCTTCTCTATCTCTCTTCAGCATTTGACACAATAGACTATATGGTATTGCTCGACCACCTGAGGAATTTTGTGGAATTGTCAGCACTTTCATTTGCTGATTTCAGTCATATATCATGAACAAAAGGCAATGGGTAGTGATGGGGAATTTCTCCTCCTCCTCTAGCCTCCTGTCGTGTAAAGTACTTCAGGGTTCAGTCCTGTCTCCAGTGTTGTTTGCCATGTACGTACTGCCCCGGGAAAGATCATTAGGAAATACAGTTTGGGATGTCATTGCTATGAGGATGATACCCAGCTGTACTTTTCCTTTGCCCCAGAACATCCAATGCAGTAGAAGTGCTGAACAGCTGCCTTGCCAAGATCAGTGACTGGATGGCCTCCAGTTGGTTGTGATTGAACCCTGATAAGATGGAGCTACTGGTGGTGGAGTCAAACAGATGGCATGATAGGCTGGACTCTGGCACAGCAACAGTGATGTTTCTGGGCTCTGTGCCATTGAAGGCCTCTTCTAGGGTGTGCAATCTTGATGTGACATTTGACAGTGGATTGAAATTTGAAGCTCAGGTGTCATCAGTTGTCTGGACCAGCATTTACCATCTTAGGAACATATCCAGGATCAAGCCCCTAGTTCCGCCCATTGACATCCCCACCTTGGTACATGACTTCGTAACGTCCAGGCTTCAGTACTGTACTGTGATCTATATTGGGGTCTCAGGAGGTACCCTCAACAAGCTGCAGCTAGTGCAGAATGCAGCTACCAGGTTGCTGATGGGGCAGTCTAAATACTGCCACTTCACCCCGATGCTGTGTGAATAGCACTGGCTGCCGGTCAGGCAGAGGATCCTCTTCAAGGTGGGATTGCTTGCCTTTAAGCCCCTACATGGGCTGGGCCTTGGATGCTTGTTAGACCTTCTGTCACCTACTGCCTCGGCCCGCTCCCTCCATTCTTCTTCTAGGGGCCCCCTTGTGATTCCCAGGACAAGGTTAAAAACTGCCGGTGACAGAACTTTTAGTGTCACCGACTCCATCCTGTGGAATTCATTGCTTCCATCTGTAAGGGAGGCCCATTCAGTTGAAGTGTTCAAGGCAAGCTAGTTTTGGAACCCACTCATGAGGGAGCAATCTTAGACCTTGTACTCTCAAATAGGGACAGTGAGAGGATCTCAGATCTTGAAGTGGGTAGCCATCTGGGAACAAGTGACCACCAAACAGTGTGGTTCATGATAAACTCAGCTACAGAGTTAAGCTATACAAAAGTGAGGGTACTGGTCTTCAGGAGGGCTGACTTTGACAAGATGGGAGAGTGCCTTAGAAAAACACTAGCAAACAGACTAGAAGGAGTGGTGGAGCAACAATGGGGAAACATCAAAACTGCCATCACAGAGGCAACAAGCCTTTGTGTTAAGCAAATAAACAAATCAAAATGAAAGAAAAAGTTACTATGGTTCTCAAAAGAGGTGACGGGGAAGGTTAGAGAGAACAAAATAGCATTTAAGAAGTATAAGGAAACACAGAAGGAGCAGGACAGAGAACTATACTAGTTAAGGCAGAAGGAAGCAGGAAGTGAAGTCAGAAGAGCAAAGGCCCAAACTAAGGAAAAGATAGCCAACTCGGTTAAGAAGGGGGATAAAACCTTTTATAGGTACATCAGGGAGCGTAGAAAGACAAGCGGAGGGAGGGAGAGGGAGAGTGAGACTGAATAGAATGGATGGTGGGTGGGCAGAGAGTGACAGTGAAAAAGCAGGGATACTGAATGAATACTTCTGCTCAGTATTCACAAAAGAGGAGGAGGGGGAGGTGCCTAATCCAATTAACAGAAGCACTCTGGATAGGGGGTTCGATCCCAGTCCTTTCACAGAAGAAAGGGTTCTGAAAGAACTCCTAAAACTGAAGGTGGACAAAGCAGTGGGTCCTGATGGAATTCACCCCAGAATTATAAAAGAATTATTGGAAGAACTAGTGACACCACTGACTACCCTGTTTAACAAATCATGGGAGGATGGTGTGGTACCTGAGGACTGGAGGAAGGCAGATGTGATTCCCCTTCACAAATGTAGGAGCAAGACAGAGGCAGGAAACTATAGACCTGTCAGTTTGACCTCTGTGGTAGGGAAAGTGATGGAATCACTTATGAAGGAAAGAATTGTTGAGTACCTAGAGGCTAGTGGGGTACAGGACCCAAGGCAGCATGGGTTCACAGCAGGAAGGTCATGTCAGATGAATCTAATTGATTTCTTTGACTGGGTGACCAAAGTAGTAGACCAAGGAGGGGCTATGGACATGGCCTACCTAGACTTTAGCAAGACATTTGACACAGTCCCACACAAAAGAATAATAATCAAATTAACCAGCCTGGGAGTGGGTCCCAGGGTGGTAGCCTGGGTAAAACATTGGCTGGAAAACAGGACACAGAAGGTAATTGTAAATGGAGTCCACTCTGAAGAAAGAGAGGTTACTAGTGGAGTACCACAGGGTTCAGTACTGGGTCTGGTCCTTTTTAATGTCTTTATAACTGACATTGCAGAGGGACTGGAAGGAAAAGTATGCATCTTTGCAGATGACACAAATATCTGCAACAGGGTTGATACACAAGGAGGTGTGGAAAGGATGAGAAGGGACTTGGCAAGGTTGGAGGAATGGTCAGAAGTATGGCAGCTTGGATTCAATGCAAAGAAGTCCAAAATAATGCACCTGGGAAACAAAAAACCCAGGCGGAGATTTCACAATGCGAGGGGAGGTAGTAACAACAACAAAAATGGAAAGGGACCTGGGGGTAATCATATCAGATGAGCATGAGAGGAGTGCTGCACTTCTGATGTGCTGTCTTTTGGATGAGACGTTAAACCGAGGTCCCATCTGCTTGGATTGGTGTAGTTCAGGTGGATGTTAAAGATCCCATGGCACTTATCGAAAAGAGTAGGGGAAAATGTTATTAAAGAAAACTGAACAATACATTTCAAAAAATACAGTGTACAAAACTAAAATTAAACTGTATGACAGTACGGAACAAAAAAGTAAATCTAAAATAAAGGAAAGAGGAGAAATCATCCAATTTTGTCATTCATAAATGAAACATTACTCCAATGAAGGACCCAGGTACTGGAAGACATATGCTGTTTTTCATACATGCATTGCTTACAAAGTTCATTCTCAACAATAGTAACAATCTTCTTAGGTTCTTGAAAAAATTGTTGCAAGACAAACTTACATCTTGCTTGCCACAATATGAAATTAATAAATCAAAGAATTAGGTGTACCATCCCTTTTGGCAAACCAAGATCTCCTAAACTAAATCCCCCTACCACTTCTGCATATGTCAACCATTTCCAATATGGGTTATGACATACATTAGCCATTGTCTCCCACATTTGTCTAACAAACAGACAATCAATAAAAAAATGAGACATTGATTCTACCTGGGCTACACAATACGTCCTAGGGCACATACGCTCTTCAAGTTGTTTATGCTTAGCATTCTCCTTTACAAATAAACGTCCATGTGCACTTAACCAGGTGATATCCCAAATCCAAGGTGGGATACAAGGATACCTTAAGGACACCAAAATGTCAACATAAAATTGTGGATCTACATCCTTGAACTAAACCACTAGTGGACTGACTTGGGTATGAATTGAAGTACAAACTATTTTAGTGGTGGTCAAGGACAAAACAGTTAATTGTAATTTCCATTATTTTAATTTTCTAAGTGCTGGTCTAAAAAATATACAAGTAGTCTTAACCTGGGCCTTTAAAACCCCCTGAATCTCCCATATTTGATAGAGGGGTCTTAACCAGTGGCTGGCGTAGAGAGTCCAAAGGGCAAAATTCGGCTTTGTTAGATCAATCAAATTTTTATGGAAAAAAAATACTATAAAAAAAACTGCAGGGTTTACAAGATTCAAACCTACTTTTTCTACAGGTAAATATAAAACCTCCATTTTAATGGGATTTAAATGGCAACCCCACGTTATTTGAAAGACTAAGCTTAACAGAGAGGCTTCCAAAGTCCAAGGTAAAGTATGTCAGGAGGTCTAAACCTCACTTTCAGGTTCTTGGAAATATTGGAAATGCAAGTAATCACAGACACTTTGCATAAGAGTAATAAACTTGTTTATTACTACCAAAAAGGATAAAATCACAGTTGCCCTAAGCAGTTTTTACCAATACGAACCAGGAGCCAGTGCTAAGCAGTTCCTATACCTTGAGGTTTCTTTGTGTCTCTTGGGATCTCCGAGGTGCAAGGCTAGTGTATCACGTTATATACCTATGATAATTACTATGGTTACTGTAAGATAGAAACATTTCTAGTTACAGAGATGAGCCCTATTGGCTAAATTAGAGGAGGCTCCACCGTCCAAGATAACATTATACAATTTTGTAGTAGTCATCAGTTTATGAAACAAAAGAGTTCTTATACAGAGTCTTATATAACTCAGTGTAGTAGTACAAATCACCAAAAGGTGGCAATGCCAACTTACAGTACATATCATAATTATTCCAAGGACACAGGTGCCTTGGCATCTTACAAGTAAGAAATACACAGAAAATACATAGGAGAATATATGTATTAACAAACAAAATATATTACAACAATATGCATACATATCCTGACATCTACTCTTGTATGGTAGATGCCCTTAGCCCTATATGTTAGTATACCATATGCTTAAGCACTAGCTGTCTATGGTGTACCTCTGAGGGTACCAATTAGGGTGCAGGGACCTCGGTGTAACATATTTCTGACTAGCATATCCTGTCTTGCTGACTAGCATATCCTGTCTTGCAAAGGCACTTTCAGTTGCTAATTGAGCTGTTTTCACTCAGACTGCTAACCTTTGTGTTGCCCCACTATTAATTCGAGCTCCTCTCTCCTTTCTCTAGCCGAGAACCCTCTGGGGATTACAGCTCAGATGCCCTTCATGTGGACCATGGACACAGGGTGGTCGGCGCTTCCGAAGCCGCCGCCCGAGACCTCCTCATCAGACTCCACCACTTGAGAGTTACGGCAAAGCCGCAATTTTTCGCCCACCCGCTCATCCCCCCTCCTGTGTGCTATTATATAGACCCGTTAGCAAAACCCACTCCCATCCCTGACAAGTCTCCTGCCTTCTCTTTCTTACTAAAACAATTTGTTACTGCCAGGGTTCCGCCAGGGGAATCCTGCAACCAGCAGCCGGTTAACTACCCTTGTTATCAAAATTCCCTCATTTACCCAACAACTGCAATTATGGAAGCCTTGTGGCAATTCCTCCTCCTGACTGCACTGTGTATCATACCCCTTACTGGCTTATTATCCAAAAAATTTGAGACTGGGGGTACACCACATCCCCCATCCTGAAGGCTGCTCGCCCAATCTGACTCTACACATCACATGTTATGCCAAGGCTCCTTGCCAACTGATCCAGGTGAAACATAGAAACATAGAAACATAGAAGTTGACGGCAGATAAGGACCGCAAGGCCCATCCAGTCTGCCCATTTCTTTTTCTACCTTATAAATGTACCATCGGCCTTTGCTCTGTCAGTGACCTATCTATTCATAGTCATTTGTATTGCTCCCTTATGCCTATCCCATGCCTGTTTGAAGCCCTGCACTGTATTCATAGCCACCACTTCTTGTGGTAAGCCATTCCATGCATCTACCACCCTTTCTGTGAAAAAGAATTTCCTCACATTCCCCTTAATCGGCCTCCTCTAATCTCATGCTGTCCTCTTGTCCTGCTATTTTTCTTATATTTAAACATGTTAGACTCTTTCACCTTGTTTATGCCCTTAAGGTGTTTAAATGTCTCGATCATATCACCTCTCTCCTCCTTTGCTCAAGGGTATACATATTGAGCTCCGTTAATCTGTCCTTATATGTCTTCTGATGCAGTCCCTGCACCATTTTGGTTGCCCTTCTCTGGACTGCCTCAATTTGAGTTAATGTCCTTGTGAAGGTGTGGCCTCCAATACTGCATGAGTACTCCAGAAGGGGCCTAACCTAATGTCTTGTACAGAGGATTATTACCTCCCTCTTACGACTTGTGATACCCCTACTAATACACCCTAACACCCCCTAGCCTTACCTACTGCTTTAGAGGTCTGCTTGGATGATTTTAGGTCATCAGTGATGATGATGCCCAAGTCTCTTTCTTCCTTTGTGACTGCTAGCAACTCCCCTCCCAGCCTATAAGTGGCTTCAGGGTTTCTCTTCCCTATGTGCATGATTTTGCACTTCTTTGCATTAAATCCCAGTTGCCACTCTTCTGACCATTCTGCTAGTTTATCCAGATCTCTTCTCATTCTGCCCACCCCATCTGGATCATCTACTCTGTTGCAGATCTTGGTGTCATCTGCAAACAGACAAGCCTTACCCTCTAGTCCATCTCAGGGTCACTAATGAAGATGTTGAATAGGACTGGCCCCAGGACTGATCCCTGAGGTACCCCACTTGTGACTTGCATCTCTTCTGACTGTATGCCATTTACCACCACTCTCTGTTTTCTGCCAGTCAACCAGTTTGCCACCCAGTTGACCAACTTCTGCCACCCGAGCCTACCTAGCTTATTTATCAATCTTCTATGTGGAACAGTGTCAAAGCTTTGCTGAAGTCAAGGTAGGCGACATCAACTGCTCCCCTTGGGTCCACCACTCTGTTACCCAGTCAAAGAAATCTATGAGATTAGTTTGACAGGACCTTCCTTTGTAAACCCATGCTGTCTTGGATCCTGAGCCCTATGGATTCCAGGTGTTGCACTATCCTTTCCTTAAGGGTGCCTCCATAATCTTGCCCACTACTGAGGTAAGACTGACCGGTCTGTAGTTCCCCGCCTCCCTGCTACCACTCTTGTGGAGTGGGATCACATGAGCCTTTCTCCAGTCTTCTGGGACCCTCCTGTGCTCAGAGACTCACTAAACAATTCTGCTAATGGCTCTGCTAGTTCCTCCTTTAGCTCCTTAAGTACCCTGGGATGTATGCCATCAGGTCCCATTGCCTTATCCACCTGAGCTTAAGCTCTTGTAGGACCCTTTCTTTTGTGAAGGAGTAGTGCTCACCTCCCTCCCCTGTGTCCATGATGCTGAGCTGTGGGCCCTGCCCTACCTTCTCTTCAGTAAATACTGAGCAAAGTATCTATTTAGGATAGATGCCTTTACAGGGTCCTCCTCCTCACATGCTCCCTTTTCTCCATTAAACATAATACCCCTCTGGACTTTCTCCTTTCACTAATGTATCTATAGAAAGTCTTGTCACCTTCTTTTACTGTTAGTGCTAGTGTTTCCTCAGTTTGGGACTTTGCCTGCCTTACTGCCTTACCTGCTTCCTTAGGGCAGTTTGGTATGCCTCCCTATCTTCATCCCACTGTGTTCCTTTATATTTTCTGAAGGCCAGCCTTTTGGCTCTGACCTTTTCTGCTACTATATTTGAGAACCAAAGTGGTTTCCTTCTTCTTTTGCACTTCCTTTTCTGTCTAACACAATGGGATGTTGCTTCAAGTATTGTATCTATAATGTTGCCCACTTTGCCTGTACCTCCTCACCTGTGTTTCTTTTGCCAGGGCTAGCTTAACTCTGTTGGCCATCTTATCAAAGTCAGCTCCTCTGAAGTCCCATATTTTGTCTTGGAATGGGATGATTTAGATGTAGTAGCCAAATTGAACCATACCATGTGATGGTCACTGGCCCCAGGTGACCTTCTACCTGGAGATCTGTGATCCCTTCTTTGTTAGTCAGTACTAGATCTAGGATAGCCCTGTCTCTTGTGGGTTGCTGTACCAGTTGTTTGAGGCCCTCCCTGCAGGGAATCCACTATGAGTCTAGTTCTGGCAGATGTTCCTGCTGGTATTGACCAATCTGTATCTGGCATGTTGAAGTCTCCCATTATCAGAACTCCCCTTTAGCTGTCATGTTTTGTATATCTTCTAACAGTAATGTGTCTATGTCCTCCTCTGGTCTGGGGCCTGTAGACAACCCCAGTTCTTATGGCTGTCCCATTACCTGTTTCCAGGGTGACCCACAGTTCTTCTGGCTCCTTATGTGTATTCTGAATTTCTGTAGCTTTGATATTTTCATTAACATACAGATCCCTCCCCCCTTTTGCACCTCGGTCTCTTCTGAACAATACATATCCAGGTACTGAAGTCTCCCAAGTGTGGTTACTGGTAAACCACGTCTCACTAATTGCTACTATGTCCAGTTTAGCCTCTGACATTATTGCCTGCAGGTCTGGGATCTTATTTCCCAGGCTGTGAGCATTGTGTACATGATTTTCCATTGGCCAGATTTTGGTGTGTTAGTTGTTGGGTGAAGTTTGGCATTACCCCTGTGCATCGTATGGGGAGACAAACCTTTTTCTTACCTAGTGATGCAAATGAATGGCAAACCGCTGAATTCCTGTTTGACCACTAGCTGAGGGAGGGTGTTCTTCCCATTCGACTATGGGCTGCTGCACCCTCTCCCCATTTGCTAGTTTAAATATTCTGCAAAGACGCCAAACTTCTGCCCCAATGCACTGACTCCTCTTTAGTCAGATGCAGTCCATCAAATTTAAAGAACTTTCGCTCCCAGAACTGTTGCCAGTTCCTACAAATCTGTGTCCTTTTCCTGGCACCAGTCCTTGAGCCACGTGTTTAGCTCCCTATCTCCCCTTCTCTGACCTTCCGTCCATCTGCTCCCTTCTCCCAGACTGGCAGGATCTCAGAGAAGGAGATGCCGGCAAATAGATGATAGTTTGTCACCCAGCCTAGTCAGGTGTTCCTTGGTCTCCACAACTGACCGGCTGGCGAGACTATTAGTCCCTATGTGTACTAGGACATCAATGTTTTCTCCTGCTTTGTGAACAATTTTAGCAATGCGGTCAGTGTCTCTCCATGCTGATGTACCTGGGAGACATCTGACCATCACCCTGGCTGGAGATGGGTATCAACTCCCGAATCATGGAGTCTCCTATGATCAGAAGTTTTTGATTTCCTTTCTGCTTGTTTAGTTTTGGTTCCTGATTTGGGTGAGTATTGTTGTCTAGCTCCTGTGCATGAGTGTCCTGCTCTGCAGTGTCTTCTGCCTCTTTATTTGATTTCAGAGATAGAGGCAGATACCTGTTTGTAGTGTTTATATGGTTTTGAGGTAATGTGTTGGAGAGCAGAGAGTGATGGGGCACCTGATTTGCTCCTCCTAACCACCTGCCAACCTCCTGGACCAACTACCCTCTCTGGGTCGAGGTTTTTCTGTTGGATGCTGGGAAATGGCGGGTGGTTCTTATAATGTATTTCCTCTTCAATATGAAATTTGAGGCGGCAATCTCTGCCCATGCTGCCCGAGCTGAGACCTAAGATCTCCAAAGGCCCAGCATGTGGGACAGTGTCCTAAATCCTGTAAGACTGTCCTTCTGAAAATTGTTCCACAGTACCTGCAGTTAATGAAATCCATTCAAATAAGTTGCTGGGTTTGTAACCTAGTCAGAGTAATTAGAAGGAAAAAAAATGCAAGTAATGGTTTAATTGTGCTTTGTTTAACTTGTTATAACAAGTTAAATTACTAGTGCCCTGTAAATGAGATCACCTGTGGAGCCCCACTGATCCGCCCCTTCCTGTTCTGCCACAGGAAATGTTACAACTGTGGTACCCTATAAAAGGGAGTGTAGTGTGGGTGGTTGGGATGGGGTGGGTGGCTGGGCCCTTCCCTGCCAAAAAAGAAGAACCACGGACGAAAGAACAAGGAGGTAAGAGCAGAAACAATCAGTCAACAACAAATGCAGTAACCTGAAGCTTATCCTAATGTTAGATAAAACTGTAAAACCTGTAAGCACCACCTGTAATAATTTCAGAGAAGATATACCCTGTAAGAAACACTTTGCTCCAGAGAAAATAAAGCAGTAACAGAAGATATACCTTGCAAAGACAATTTGAATCAGAAGATTACAGCAGTAATCTGTTAGCACACACCTGTAGGCACACCTTGTAATAATGCAGAAGAAGGTATACCAGCAACAACAATTTGAATCAGAGAAAAAATAAAGCAATGAAATGTTAGCAACAAACAGTAGCAATCCCTGTGAGTAAAAATAAAAACACCACCACACAGTAAATCTGCTTAGCCAAACTAAGTCTTAATCCTTCTCCCTTGCTCTGGTAAGTTTTTCTCTGCCTTTCAAGCAGTCTTAGAAGGAAAGAGCTCAGGTGAAGCTAGGTGCCTTGGCCAGCAAACCAAGTCTTCTACCTCCAAGATATCAACTAACCTGACTTTTTAACCCTTCTTTCTGTTGGAAATTACTGACAGTTTGCCAGCTCCACCCCACATACACACCTAATCCTTTGGAAGAGCTGTGGGAGGAAAGCAATTAGCTCCTTCAATGTGAGAAGGAGACTGAAACACCTCTGAGACAACAAACCTTTCAACAAACAAGAATAAAATAAAACCAGTGTCAAACAGTAATTTTGCTTAGCCCAATGATAAAAGTCACAAAATGTAAGCTCCACCTGTAATACAGTAATTTCAGAAAGATATACCCTGTAAGAAACACTTTGCTCAGAGAAAATAAAGCAGTAACAGAAGATATACCTTGCAAAGACAATTTGAATCAGAAGATTACAGCAGTAATCTGTTAGCACACACCTGTAGGCACACCTTGTAATAATGCAGAAGAAGGTATACCAGCAACAACAATTTGAATCAGAGAAAAATAAAGCAATGAAATGTTAGCAACAAACAATAGCAATCCCTGTGAGTAAAAATAAAACACCACCACACAGTAAATCTGCTTAGCCAAACTAAGTCTTAATCCTTCTCCCTTGCTCTGGTAAGTTTTCTACTCTGCCTTTCAAGCAGTCTTAGAAGGAAAGAGCTCAGGTGAAGCTAGGTGCCTTGGCCAGCAAACCAAGTCTTCTACCTCCAAGATATCAACTAACCTGACTTTTAACCCTTCTTTCTGTTGGAAATTACTGACAGTTTGCCAACTCCACCCCACATACACACCTAATCCTTTGGAAGAGCTGTGGGAGGAAAAGCAATTAGCTCCTTCAATGTGAGAAGGAGACTGAAACACCTCTGAGACAACAAACCTTTCAACAAACAAGAATAAAATAAAACCAGTGTCAAACAGTAATTTTGCTTAGCCCAATGATAAAAAGTCACAAAAATGTAAGCTCCACCTGTAATACAGTAATTTCAGAAGATATACCCTGTAAGAAACACTTTGCTCCAGAAAAAATAAAGCAGTAACAGAAGATATACCTTGCAAAAGACAATTTGAATCAGAAGATTACAGCAGTAATCTGTTAGCACACACCTGTAGGCACACCTTGTAATAATGCAGAAGAAGGTATACCAGCAACAACAATTTGAATCAGAGAAAAAATAAAGCAATGAAATGTTAGCAACAAACAGTAGCAATCCTGTGAGTAAAAATAAAAACACCACCACACAGTAAATCTGCTTAGCCAAACTAAGTCTTAATCCTTCTCCCTTGCTCTGGTAAGTTTTTCTACTCTGCCTTTCAAGCAGTCTTAGAAGGAAAGAGCTCAGGTGAAGCTAGGTGCCTTGGCCAGCAAACCAAGTCTTCTACCTCCAAGATATCAACTAACCTGACTTTTTAACCCTTCTTTCTGTTGGAAATTACTGACAGTTTGCCAGCTCCACCCCACATACACACCTAATCCTTTGGAAGAGCTGTGGGAGGAAAGCAATTAGCTCCTTCAATGTGAGAAGGAGACTGAAACACCTCTGAGACAACAAACCTTTCAACAAACAAGAATAAAATAAAACCAGTGTCAAACAGTAATTTTGCTTAGCCCAATGATAAAAAAGTCACAAAAATGTAAGCTCCACCTGTAATACAGTAATTTCAGAGAAGATATACCCTGTAAGAAACACTTTGCTCCAGAGAAAAATAAAGCAGTAACAGAAGATATACCTTGCAAAAGACAATTTGAATCAGAAGATTACAGCAGTAATCTGTTAGCACACACCTGTAGGCACACCTTGTAATAATGCAGAAGAAGGTATACCAGCAACAACAATTTGAATCAGAGAAAAAATAAAGCAATGAAATGTTAGCAACAAACAATAGCAATCCCTGTGAGTAAAAAATAAAAACACCACCACACAGTAAATCTGCTTAGCCAAACTAAGTCTTAATCCTTCTCCCTTGCTCTGGTAAGTTTTTCTACTCTGCCTTTCAAGCAGTCTTAGAAGGAAAGAGCTCAGGTGAAGCTAGGTGCCTTGGCCAGCAAACCAAGTCTTCTAGGTGGACTACCTTTCACGAAGAGCAACTATTGCAGGTTTGTCTACGCCTCCTTCCTTATCTCTAATTAATTTGAGTTACTCCCACTGGCGTTACACAGCCAGAGTATTAGCCTCAGTGTCCTTAGGCTTGCATAAAGTAAAAAACAAAGCTTGGCACTCCAGTTCCTCCTCCATGCCAAGCCTCAAAAAGCCTCAAGCTCATTGCCTTTCACTTGAATCCCTGAAAAAAATGCTACTCCTCCTCTTACTCTGCTCTGGCAATGTCAAGCTTAATCCAGGGCACATAAATAAACTTACCTCCCCTTCTGAGTCACTATCTCTTAAAGGTATTGTTTTAAGCACATTAACATGTGCAGCCTGCTGAAAAAATTCACCCTTATCCAGGCTTGGACCACCCATACAATGGCAGATGTGCTTCTCTTCTCAGAATCCTGGCTATGGCCCTCTACACCAGATAGCGTGATTAATATACCTAACTACCAGATCTTTAGATGCGATAGGCAATCTAGAGGAGGTGGGGTCACCATCTACATCAAAGATAGATCTGTGGCATCAACACTTAATTCTAACTCACTGGTAGCAGGATTTGAGTGCCTGGACATAAAAATCGACCTATCCCCATCGTTAGCACTCCGAGTCATAGGATGCTATAGACCACCATCTGCCGGTACTCAGCTCTTGTCCTATCTTACAACTATCTTGTACACTAGCCCCCTGGAAACAATTATCCTCTGGGATCTAAACTATGATTGGATGTTGGAAGCCGGTCACTCGCTTAAATCTTTCTGTGACTCCCTTGGTTTCACCCTACTCAACGAAGAGCCCACCCATATCAACAAAAAGAATACAGCCAAAAGTAACATTCTGGATGTCCTGCTTGTGAATAAACCCCATTCCTTTTCCCATGTTGGAACCTTTGACGTGGATATTAGTGACCATTGCCTAATAGCTGGAGTTTGGGCAGCCAACAAAGTGCCAACTACGGCCAAATTCTCCACCAAAAGGTCAACCAGGTCATTCGACCAAAAGGCATACCTACTTGACCTAAAAAACTCCCCCTTGAGGCAGAGTTTTTACCTTGCTAAAACAGTGGAAAGTGCATATTCTATACTACATGAAATCATTACCTATGCCATGAATCTACATGCGCCTCTGTCAAAATTACACATAAAGGCTAGGAAATGCCATTGGTTCACTCAAGATCTCAAGGCTGCACTACTGTACAGGGATAAACTCTGGAAAACTGCCCGCAAATCCCCAAAAGAGGAAGATTGGCACCTCTTTAGAACAGCCAGAAATCGTTGCTCCAAACTTATTAGGGAAGCTAAAGCCTGCTATTACCAAGCAGAACTAGATACTGCAGCCAATTGTCCCTCCCAAATTCTGGGCCACAATCAAAGAACTGGTGGGAGCCACGTCACAAAACATGCTCCCTACAAAAATTACCTCTGACAATACAGTAATCAGTGACAAAAAAGAGATACTGCAGGCATTCAACACGCACTTCACTACAGCAGGCTTAGCCTTCGATAACTCGCCTGCATGTAGCCTGCGCACCCAACTTGGCATGACCCCACCAAATGTTGGCTCCATTAGTCAACATTTTTCATTCTCATCAGTTTCCCTCAAGGAAGTGGAAGACTTGATTCTCCACCTGGATACTAAGAAAAGTGCCGGCACAGATGCACTTGAACCATACTTCCTAAAGATAGCATGCCACATATTGGCAGTGCCTATTACTCATTTATTCAACCTGTCCCTAACACAAGGTACCCTCCCTCAAATATGGAAGATCGCACACGTTATCCCGCTATTTAAATCTGGAGATCCTTGTGACCTTAATAACTATAGGCCAATTTCTCTCCTACCCACACTCTCGAAGCTACTGGGAAAAAATAGTAAATGGCCAACTAAGTTCCTTCATCGACAGAGAAAAATTACTAAACCCTTTCAATTCAGATTCAGAGCCAACCACAGTACAGTCTCGGCATTAGCTAAAGTAACCAACGACTGGCAAATGGAGTTGGAGCATAAAAAGTCAATATGCTGTGTTTCTTGACCTCAGCAAAGCATTACGACACAGTCAACACGACCTGCTCCTCAACTCACTAAAAACACTAGGACTGGATGCTACTTCTCTAAACTGGTTCTCTGAATATCTGACAGACAGATACCAGCAGATGCAAGTGGATGGCGAACTATCTGCCTAAATCTCTTACAAAGAGGTGTGCCTCAGGGATCCATATTAGGTCCCTCCTCTTGCAGTGTATATCAACCACATTGATGAAGGAATCAAGGATGCAAGTATTCACTTATTTGCGGATGACGCAGTGCTGCACCTGAGTCCTCCCACACCAAAAGAAGCTTGTACTGACCTACAAAAAGATTTCAACCTCCTGCAACTCCAACTAATCAATAAAAAACTGCTATTAAACACTAAGAAAACTAAAGCCATGTTATTTTCCTCCACAAACTACACAAGTGCTACTGACTCCCTCCCCCCAATAACCATGATGCTGGGAGAGTGCTTAGAGTAAGTTCTGAAATTTAGATATCTTGGGGTCTGGATCGACTGTAAACTCTCCTTCACTGACCACCTGGAAGATTTGCTGAAAAAATTAAGGCAAAGACTTGGCCTTTTTTACAGGATAAGAAGACTTCTTACAGCAGCCACAAAGAAATGACTAGTCCAAGCCATGTTCCTGTCCTTAATTGACTACGCAGACTTCATATACAGTAGCTGTGCGGCTTCCTAGCTTGGAAAATTGGATACACTCTACCACAGAGCTATACACTTCATCACTGACCTCCCCTTCTCTACCCATCATTGCACACTATATGCTGCCACGGGCTGGACCTCACTTCACTATAGGCACAACTTTAATGCAGCTCTCTGGGCACTTAGATCCCTCAGTAGCAAACTCCCTCAATGCATCATCGACTGTCTGTGCCCAGGAATTATTCCATTAGAAGCTGTTCACAATCCTTCTAAATATACCCAGGGTACTCACATGAGTCAGGAGAGCCACCTTTGGATTCTAACTCCCATCAATATGGAATAAAACCCAAAAATACTTGAGCTGAAAACCCCAGTAAGTACCCTTTTGCTCAAAAGGCTTTACCATGATGACATTATGGAAATTTGCAACTGCTTTACTAGACACTAACTAACCTCCCTCCCTCCCTCAAACGGTGGCCTGCAAACAGTAGCCCCCCAGCTGAAATGTGTGCCTCTGCCTCTAGCATGCCCACCAACAGATCCACAGGATTTATTGCCAAACTCCCGTATCTTATTCATTGACACTCTGAACAGCTGCAGCCTGATTCTAGCACATGCTACCACACTTTGGGATAATTATCGTCTTTCGCCGCCAAAAATATTCAGTCCCTCATCCATCCAACACCTCCATCTGCCCCAACCTCCAGGACCCTCCCAGTTATGCACCTGCTACTATATTCCTCCTCTTGCACTTAGTACAATGGCAGCTTTTCTCCTCCATATGTGACCACGTTTTGGGGCAAAAATCACTTCGTCACCTTTTATATGGTCCTCCTCCCTCCCAATCCCTCACTTTGATCTAACAATTGGGTCCTCTTCACTTGCACCTCTATTCCCCACCTCTCCCTACATTATGTGCTTGATATCTTCTATCTGGTATGCCTACCCTCTCCCTAACATTTCCCACTACAAAATGCACAGTTTTTGGGCTTGGATCCAGCACAAGTTCATTATCCATGACTCCTTGTAGTTCTACGTTCAATGTATATTGCCTGTAAATGTGCATTTTTACTATAATAGCAGTTATTTTTACTGTTTGTACTATTGTAACTTATCTTTCTGTATTATTACTGTAGGACCACAGGTCCACCTTGTTAATGAGCTTGCTCAATGGTGCCCACCTGGATAAATAAAGATATTGATTGATTGATTGATTGAAGTCACCAAATGTATCATAGAATTCTGACGGTAAACCATCAATACCTGGGGCTGTATTCTTTATAAGATGTCCAATAACCAACCCAATTTCTGCCTCTGTGATAGGCCTAGTAAGGTCTCTTAAAAGTACAAAAGGTATACTGGGGATATCAATCAAATTCAAGAATTCAGTTACTACAGTCTCATTAAGGGGGGAGGACTCATACATGGCTGACAAGTATTGCATTACTGCTTGCAAGATTGTCAGCCCATCTTGTTGTCTAAACACTCTTGGTGTGTAGGGTAAACAATAAAAATAATAATAATACAGATTCTTGTATCTCGGAGTCTGCCAAGAAACATTTGTAAACAAGCAAGGAGTACTAATAAAGTTTATTATGCTACTTCTGCCAAGCATGTGACAAAGAAAATCACAAGGGAGATTGGTTTCTCACAACTCCTGAAGAATGTATATAATCTCCAGAATTTTATATCTTAGGTTCTCTAAGATCTTGTTCTATCTCTCCCCGTGCTCCAGGTCTCTGCCCTTCTAGAGAAGTTACAGTAGTGTCTCGAGAGAGCTACAATGGGTTGCAGACAGCTAGATACTACAGATAACAGCATAGCAACAGAGATTACTACATAGTTACAGATATGAGAAACAATTTGTATTGGTCCTGAGTCATTCTCCATTGGATAATGACTTAGGAGACAGAATTACTAATGAGTATCATATGGGACAGAATATGCTTCCTTTAGCATTATAGCTTAGACAAAAGAAATGCTGACAGTTCAAACTACATGCACATTTCTTACTTACGTACAATATAAAACATAGAGACATAACAAAAGCTGTCTCTCTCTCTGTCAGCTTGCTTAGACAAAGATAACTGCTGACAGGCCTATTACATGGCATATCTGAGTGTAAAACACATTACATATAATTATATGAGAATATAAGTATACAATAATCACTGATGATCCCTCTGAGTCATCTTATCAGTGATTAGATAGATTATATATGGAATATATGTAAAAGACAGACATAATCTAGATAAATGTATTATAGTGAGGTATAATAAATCATGCCTGACAATATTAGCATATCTTAGCAGCAAAGCACATTCCTAGCACTCATATCTATATATAAGTGCAAAATAGCAGTATCATAGTACAATAGACCAGGAATACAGTGTGAGGTGTATGTGGGACAATAGGGGGCATAACCCAGGTGTAACAATCTGATACTGTAATACCATCAGCACCTGTAACAGACTCCATAAACCTTTCTGATGCTCTCTGTGAGCAGCCTTTAAAGGCATCCCTAAAACCTGTTTTCCCAGGAGAGCAGATCCTGGGTTCATTTAACATTGCCATTGCCCTGGAATATTATCGGCTCGACATTGCATTCTTAAGGTTAAACACTTAAGAAGTTAAACTAATATGCTGAATATTGGTTACTGAATAAAGTTTACTCAGTTGCAATTGGAGTTTGAGGTATTCTTTATACTGATTTTGTCTGGTTGTTGTAGAGTGAGATTGAAACAACAATTTCAAGCCCCATTTCATCTCCTCCCACCAAGTGCTGATATTCACAGCCAGAACTGCCACTGTCATCCTCGCTTTAGTAAAATCAGTTACCTTCACCCTCACTTGTTTCTCCTCTAATACTTCTGTATTCAATTTCCAGTATCCTCTTCCATACTGAGCCCTATCATACCTCCTATTATTACATGTAAAATTGCATGATCTGAGGTTTCTAAGGGAATCGTTTCTGCCTTAAACATATTAACATTTTTCTTTGTAAATAGAAAATCTATTCTGGTAGATAATGCTCCCCTAAAATAGGTATGTCCACCCCATGCAGGGTTCTAAAGGAGTCCTGCAGACTACTTTGTTCAATAATTTCATTAAGACAGTTTGAATCACAATGCATTTTCCTAGTAGCTTCACCTCTATCTCTCCTGTCCACCACACAATTAAAATCACCTCTCCAAAGAACATTCTTAGTTGTCATTAAATAAGGTTTAATTTGCTGGTATAGAAGAATCTGTTCCTTTTTTGTAAGAGGGGCATAGATATGTATCAATCTCCACCCTTCCCCCTTATACGTGAATTCTAATAGTAATGCCCTTCCCAATGATATTTCTACCAGCCTCGAAACTCTAAACCCATTGCCCCTAAATAAATTACCTACCCCTTCACAAACCTCAGTTCCAAAGAAAAAAAAAGAAGGGCCCTAACACCACAATTGTTGTGCTGATCTGACCAAGGAAACTGTGTTTAACCTTGTGTCTTGTAGTAGGCAAATATCACAGCTCAAATATTTCAAGGCTGTTAGTGTAAGCAATCTCCATTTAGCATTCCTAATACTATTAACATTTATTGTTGCAATACTCAGCCTTGAAAAATGCCTTGAAGAAGAAGGGGACAGAATGCGTTTAACGTGGTTTCCTCAGCCTAGAACTTCTCCTCACTCTAGTATCCATCTGTTTTTTTCTGTCCTCAACTGCCCCTAATTCCAGCTGTTCCCCTTCAGATTCTGAAGAGTGGGGAGCTAGAGAAGAGGCCTCTGAGTCTCCTCCTTGTTCTGAGTCTATCATAGTTTTTGGCCAAAATGTTACATTTATTGGTTAATAGAATCCCTTCCTCCTCTGGTATACCAGCCTTAGCTACTTTCGATCTTGGCCTGGTTTGTTTCATACTTCTCTTTTTAGCTATACTCTCAAGCATCCTGGGAGGGGGGCATTTCAACTATGATAACTTCTTCCTCAAGTGCTGTAGTTGTATCCAGTAATGGAATTTCAGGGTCTAAAGGCAAGGGTGGTTATGTGGGATGTAAAGGAGTGTCATCAGTAGGAACTACCGTCGTCTCCAACAAGGGTGGGGGAGTTAAGGGTGGTGTGTTTATGTGTTCAGGGGAAGGTCTATTAGCAAAATTTCTACTTTTTATCATTTCTTTCCTTTGAGCTTCCGGAATGATCAGAGCTTGATGTTTACAGTCAATGCAGTTATGAATAGCCCAGGGACAGGACCTGTAAGCATGGCCAGTAGCATTGCACAAGTTACACTGTAACTCTTCTTTACTGTCGGAACTGTGATGCCCAAAGGCCAAATAAAGATTGCACTTCAGTCTATCGCAGGCTGAGCCAAAATGAGTATAGGCCCCACACTTAAAGCAAGCCCTTGGCTGACCTGGATAGAAACAATGACCCCTCTCATTACCAAAAAATTGACTATTGGGAAGGTGTACAGGGCCTAAGCTATTGTTTCTTAAACGGACCTTCAATATCCAACCCCCATTCCAAACACATTCATTATCAAATATTGGCTGTAGACTATCAAGCACATCACATTTATTTTGCAACCAATAAACAATATCTTGAATAGACATGGATTCTTTCCGAAATAATACTGTCACATGTCCAATAGAAGGCTTAGTTAAAGGTATGGCTTTAAAAGGCAGCCATAATTCAGTAAACTTCAGGGTATCATATTTAGTCCAAAAACGGTCTAGTCCCTGTGGAGAAGTAAAACTTACATCATACAGTGCTGACCCTGAAACATGAATCAAAGCAAGAATTTCAGTGGAGAAAAACCCCAGTGATCCTTTTAACAAATTATGTCCCACAAAAATATGATCGGGGCCACATCTAACCCCCCAAGATATTCTAACTGGACTGCATTACGTCTTTGCGGGGGGGGGGACCTGAAAAAGGATCCTTCTTCCGAAATGACTCCCGTGCAGTTTTAGAACATTCCTGAAAATTAGGTTTGTCACTAGGTATTTCACTCTCTTCTTCCACAGTATCTCCCCACTTTACAGGTTGCACTGCTTCATCCTCCGACTCTGAGTAGGACAACTCCGTGTAATGAGGTCGGCCAGTTTTGATAGGCTGATCTGAAACACTTCTAACAGCAGACTGTTCAGACTCAGCATCCAGTTTCGTACTAGTAAATTCTGCAGAACAGTACCGTTCAACATTGGTCAGGGAATATTGTCCTGGAATTGGGCTATGAGCCGGGTCTGGAATCCAAATACCAGTGAACCCCCCATTTCCACCCAGCGTTCAACAAGGAATGCTCCAAAGATGTCGGGAAGTTCCCGCGGTTTGGTACAGTAGTAGTATCGCCAGCTTTTCCCTTCCTCAATCCTAGGGCATTAGCCGAATTACAGTGAATTTGTTGTGCAGTATGCAACTCAGTACTCACAGTTTCAGCAAATTCCAATCGTAAAGGCAGAGACGTATCCATTGTTACAGGCCACAGTGCAGTTGTCAGTTTCTACTCCACCAAAACTGACTCAGGCTGCAAGAATTCTTTTGATGCTCCTATGTCACAGGGTTGAGTCACCTGTCGCTGTACTGCAGCAGTATCTGCATTTTCCATAACCAGAATGTCCTGTATTACTTTCACAGCAGCTTGTAAAACATCGGGAGCTATCATGTCAGGGTGAGTAGTATTACATTTGATTGTTGCATCTACAGTCCATTCCTTAGTAGCGCTTTCTGAACCTCCATATCACAAAGATTTATTTTGCCTCAATATGTGGTCTAGCCAGACTTCATTAGATGCAAAAAGGCCTTGGGAAGCACTTACTATGTCTTTAATCTCTGTAACCTCAGCAGTCTCAGTTTCCATCAATGCAGCAATATCGGTTGTGGTCTCCTGAGCTGGACCTGTGGGCAAGGAGACCTTCTCTCCCACAAGTACACCAGCAGAATGAGCCTCTGAAATTCCTTCTTCCATAGCATCAGTGCCCCTACAGCAAGAGTAGGGGAATTTTCCTGGTATCCTGGTCAAATTTCCCTCATTCACTAAAAACATCACCAATAGCTTAATCTGGTTCAAGGTCAGTTGGCATTTATCTGTATCCCCCTCCCCCAGGTCGTGCCTGAAAATAGGCAGGATTTGTCTAGTGCACTTACCCGGTCAACAAAATCGAAATAAATAAATAAAGATGACCTTACGGTTAGCAAGCAGTGTGAGAAGGCAGTAGGGATGGCTGGGGGGATACTGGGATGTATAGAGAGAGGCATCACCAGCAGAAAACAGGAAGTTGTTATCCCTCTGTACAGACAGTTGGTGAGACCCCATCTGGAGTACTGCATCCAGTTCTGGAGACCCCATTTCTGCAAGGACATAGACAGAATGGAGGCAGTCCAGAGGAGGGCAACTAAAATGGTGCAGGGTCTGCAAGAGAAGCCATACGAGGAGAGACTAATGAAGCTTAATATGTATACCCTTCAGGAAAGGAGGGAGAGGGGGGACATGATAGAAACTTTTAAGTACCTCAGTGGAGTCAACAAAGTACAAGAGGGTAGCATCTTTCAGAAAAAGAGATGTGCAAGAACAAGGGGACACAATTTGAAGATAGAGGGGGGACGGCTCAGGGGCAATGTGAGGAAGTATTTATTTACAGAGAGGGTGGTGGACACATGGAACAACCTTCCTGAGGAGGTTGTGGGGTCTAAAACTGTGGGAGAATTCAAGAATGCATGGGACAGACTTAAGGCAATTCTTGTGGGGGGTAGGAAGAAATAGGCTGTTGGTTAACTAGGATCTGTAGCTTATCCTGTAGGTAGGGAAATGGGCAAACTAGGTAGGCCAAGCAGTCCTTATTTGCAGTCAAAGTCTATGTTTCTATCTCTCTATGTTTCTAGGCCCACCTCAAGTCCCTCCTGTTCAGTCAGGCCTTCCAAGACACTGTATATTAGTATATACTTGGGACAGCCTTGTTAAAGACTGCCGCTATTTTTTAATTGTGGTTTATATGGCTTGATTAATTTATTGCTGTATTACTATGTATGTTTTTACCTTTAGTGAATAGCTTGCACTTATATGTATGGCACCCAGAGCCTCTGGGATTGGGTGCCTGAAAATTAAAATGTGCCGTGCCTTGCAAGTAGTAGGTTGAATATAAATTTCTGAAGAACATCAGGGGTGAGGTGAGAAGGAGGTAATTTCAATCTGTAGAGACATTGTCTTTAAAACGTTTGTCAATATGAGAAGTACATATGGAATACATGTTGGTGATTACTTTTTATCCTTAAAGCAGCAGTACTATGTAAACAAAATTGCTTTTTTTCAACAATTTATTCCCTGTGTTCTGTTGAGCATGTCCCTGGTACACTTTCCCACAGGCATTGTACTATCACCTCATAATCTGCTTAATTGCCCTTTGTTTTTGTTTACATTTCTGCCTCCTGCCATGTTGATAGCAGCAGTAAAAGATAGGCAGGCACCATATTTTCTGTAGATCTACAGAAAATGGAAATTGATCACTTCCTGGACAGGTAGTACTGCTGCTTTAAGCTGCCAACACCCAGCTTGAATATTGAAACACCAGTAGGTAGCAACTATGGGGAAACATCTCCTTTTAATAATAAAAACAGTTGAACAAGTATAGGAGGTTAACTGAAAGGGAAACTGTATTACACAGTAAGAGCTGATGTGATACTGACTGAAAGTGCTGGCACTATAGCCTACAGGTTAGAGTAATGAGCTGTGAATGAGCAGGATACATCCAGCAGATAGAGCTGGGTTTGATTCCAACAATTTCCCACTTGCATACTGTGTGACTCTGAGCAATTCACTTAACCTCCCCAGTGCTCCCAGGCCACCCCTGAAAACAGGCACCTGTGCCTAGTGGCCCTTACCTGGTTAACAAAGGATTACATAAATAAAGAATGTTTAGAAGTTATATGTGGGACTACACTCTCCTGGCCTCAGTGGCACAGAACCTGAAGTTTCTGTTTCTGCTTGTCTTAGAGGATCAGGGGTTTCTAACCTGGGAAGAGAGGGACATAAAGTGCATGTTGCATGTATCCCTTTGCAACAAGTACCGTATGTTAAAGTTACTAGATCATGGACTTCACCTCTATTGATGTCAGTGAAACTGCTACATCAGCATAAAAGTGAAACTATAAAGACCAGGTATAAATTACCTACTGTTTTTGTCGGTGATATTAAAAGAGTAAATCTGAAGTCATGTTCAGCTGGGTTCTCTGAGTAAATGCTTGGTTCAGTAGCAGATATAAGATCAGTGTGTGTGTGTGTTTTGGGGGGCGCATTATTTGAGGAGGAAACATGGAACAGATGGGAATTGTCATTAAAGCAGTCAGTACTACCTATCAAGGAAGTGATCAATTTCCATTTTCTGTAGATGTACAGAAAATAAGGCGCCTATCTGTTTGCCTGTCTTTTACTACTGCTGTCAACATGGCAGGTGGCAGAAATGTAAACAAAAACAAAGGGAAACTGAGCAAATTATGGGATATTAGTACAATGGCGGCAGGAAAGAGTACCAGGAACATGCTCAGCAGAGCATAGGGAATAAACTGTCTAAAAAGCGCAGTTTTTTTTTTTTGCAAAGTACTGCTGCTTTAAAGAGCAGGTGTGCACTGTAATTTTTCCAGCTCCTCCCAAACATATGGTAGCTGATCTGCTCCAGTATTGAGGGGTATTAAAAATAACATGCAGCTAAGTCAAGTAAAAAAGCTACAGCACACCTAATTTGTACCCCAGGAAAAACAGACCTGCTTCTTGAACCTCCTGACATGTCCCAAGCAGGCACCTTTGAAGTGAGCTGTTTTATTCGGATCCATACGTTTTCCCAAAATGGGTTTGCCCGACAGTAATTTCCCCGACATTAATTGCCTGACAGGTACTGTTCCCCACCTATTTCTTGCCTGGCACATAATTTCCTGCAATACACAAATACAGCGGTATGACACATACAGCAAAATATTTTTTCTTTGCTAACGATAGCATAAATACATTTGGAAGCTGGCTCCAGACCACTTAGCTCAGACACATTCTTCAGGCACTGTGCAGCATGACCGATATGGAGGCCAAAAAAAACAAAGTCCCATTCTGAGTGATGAGAAAACAGCAGTGGCGGTGGCAGCAGGTTCAGTCTGCCCCCTCCAATCTACACCACTGGGCAAGATTAGTTTAAAAAACACCCCCGTACCACCATGATGGGGGCTTGTTCCTCTGGGAGTTCAGCCTGCTGCACCAGGACTCCAGTACAAACACAAAACTTGTCCAGTACAGTGAGTGCATGCCCAGCCAGCCCCAACTCACCGAGGAGCAGGATGGAAGGCTTCGTTCCAGCCCTGAGAGAGAGAGAGAGAGGCTGCTGCTGCTGCTACTAAACAACCCTGAATTCCCACCCCATCCCAACTGTGAGCCCACAGCACACACAGCAGGAACATGGCAGAAAACTCATCGACCTTGGGCTGCTCCGCTGGATACAAATTTATGGCAGTCGCAGTAGCAGCAACACCCCGCTACTTCTGGTCTCACACACGAGGTAAAGGGAGCACAAAAAAGGCAGCTGAGACTGCTCCTTTGTATCAAGTTTCACCCCTGCAACTTCTGAACACTGGCCAACACAAATGAAAGACTACCCCAGCACCCTTTTTCCAAAGTGTTCTAAATAATTTAATTACACAGGGCAATAAGAGAGAGAACATTGCCCATCTCATCACAATATTGCAAGACTACGACATCGGGCAACAATCAGGGACTGCCCACCATCACACCGTCAGCTTGTTATCTGCACTATTGAGACCCAAAGGAGAGGTGGATGGCTCACACTGCAATGATGAGGCACTTTCTGATTGCAGCTGCCAAATCATTTCAAGTTGGTGGCATGCTTACTGAACTAGTGTCAGCAGCAGCATGCCACCGCATTGGTTACAGACAGCCAAACCCAGAAATACAGTGGTGGCATTGGCCACCACAGTGAAACACCTCCACAACCCACTTCTCTCCTAAGCTGACACATAATGTTTCTTTCGCATGTGCGCAAACAAACATAAAAATATCTATGTTACGAGCTTGCATTGTACAGTTTCTATGCACACTTGTAACTTCGCCACTTTTTCATATTTTCACTCCAGATTTTCAACATTGCCATTTCTTCATACCGCCTCATGAACAATATAGCTGTCATTTTTCACATCCTGCCCAAAATGTTTTTTCACACCTGTGGTGCCAAATGGCACACTTGCTGTGTGAAATCACCTCCTCTTGGGACTGAGTAACAAAATGATACTGCCACTGTTCATGAGGTGGGGTCCCAAAAAGTCCATGTTGAAAATTTGGAGCAAAAATACCAACAAACACCCGGTGCATCAGGGTTTCCAACCATAACGCCCACCCTTAAAATGCAAGGCAGAAGAATACACAGAAAAATATGTGAGGAGTGTACAACAGCAGTGCCAACAGCAAACTCTCTGCATTGACAAATGCTTGTTTCTCCTCACTTTTTTCAGCCTCCCTCCCTTTTTTTTCTGAGGTTACCACATTAAGTTGACAGCAATGAAGTTGCTGTTATCCTAGGTGCCTCTGACAGTTTTTTTTCATTTTATAATTTTCCTGCTGGGATTCAGTGGCTTAATCTCTGTCTTTCCCAAATTATTTTACACCCTATATCAGGGTTCAGGAAGGTGCTGAATATTTGTTCCTTATAGCCTTCCTTTCCCTTGGAGTTACAGTACAATGTATAAGGCCAGTCCTTTCTTTTTTATCACCGAGAGCTCACTACCATGTCTGGAGGGGAGGGCAGAGACGCCGTTTGGTACATGTCCACACTAGTGTCATTGTCAATTATTTTTGCCCCCTTCCTCATGCGTGTTTTATTCTTTTCCTACTATATCTTTTTCTTTGGGACTTATATGTCTCATTGGAGGCCCAGATCCTGTTTGGTTCTCACATTTCTTCCTGCCTACTAGTGGGCCTCTTGGTGTGGAACCCCACTTCTGGGCCTCATTGGTGGCAGCTATCACCCCCTCCAAGTTTGGGAGTATTTTTGGATATAGTTCTGCCCCGCTGGCAGTTAGCAATAGTTTTTTAATTTAATCTTAGTTCTAGAGTTTTATGGGATCACTTACTTGGGCCTGGGGTGTTTTTTTTTGGCTTATTGGCTGTACTATTTTCTTTTAGTGTAACTCAGTTTTTTCAGAATGATGATATTATTGTTTCTTTTGTGTTCTATGGTACAAAAAAAATCACATAGAGAAGACATTTTATTTAAACAGGTACTTTATTTTCATATACACTTTTTTTTTATACTTTCTTTATGCACCCTACGTCCCGGGCATCCTTCCAAGGTACTCACTCGGCAACGCCTTTACTCCCTGCCTGAACCCATTGCTTGCTAGCTTCCTCCTCCGAACACCCAGGCAGGTCTAGCCTCCTGGAACACCCCCAGGGTTGGGCCCAGTGGGCCCACCCTCCTGTGGCAGCATTTCTGGAATTAGAGAGGCCTACCAGAGCCTTGAGTAGGCCATGGAGTCTCCTGGAGTGCTGTGCCGGTGTTGGGATGTGGGCCTGCCCCTGGAGTCCCCATCATCTTTGTGGTGTCATAGAGGGGTTTTTCTTGTTTCTTCCCCCTTGGAGAGTGGCATGCAATGATGCCTGTGCATGGCTGCCCTGATGGCATCTGCCGCACTCCACCCCTTACACTGACTGGTGTACCTGCAGCACTCTGATCTCCTTTGGGGGCCACCACAACACCGAGCGACCCTGGATCCCTCCCCAGGGAGAAGAGAGTTGTCCTCTTCATGTTCTATCCTCTCCCTCCCCTGCCAACCCCCGGTAACCTGAGTCCATCACCGAACCCAGGTCACCAGCATGGCACAAGGTGTAGTGTCCAGTGCCTTGACCCTCAGCGCCACTGTGCTGGACTTCATATACAAGCTGATACATATCATGATGGTGCCACCATACTGAAGGTTAGTTGTGGTCCCCCACTGGGATGCCTCTGCTCTGCCATCTTGCTGCGTTGGGTCTTTCAGGATGGGTGGCTGGGGGGAGCTCTGATGTTAGTTCCACTCTTGTGTTTTGTTGGGCTGTGCAGGGGTTGGTGGCTCTCTCCAGCACTGGGCATCTGCACTAATCCATTACTTTTCTTTTTTCATTTTGCACATAACCCCAGTTAAGATTTTCTCCCAAAATATTAATGGGAAGAGCAATCCCCTAAAGAGGGCTAGAACTATGCAATACCTTAAGAAAAATCCAGCAGATCTCTTTTTCCTTCAGGAAACACACTTAACTGCTGCAGAACATCTTAAGTTGCAGTGGGTGGGAGATATCAAGTGAATGCCTCTTCTTGCCCCACCAGGAAGAAACGGGGTGTTGCTATCCTGACCCCATCAATGATTCCCCTGAATATCAAAAAGACTTATGTTGATTCCCAAGGTGGATATGTGATTCTCCAAGGGACTTTGTACCAACAAGAGGTGACACTGGCCAATGTTTATTACTCCACCTAATGTAGCGACTCTGGTATTGCGTCATTTTCTGGGCATCCTATTGGATCACTTCCAAGGCACATTACTTATGGGTTGAGATTTGAATTTGGCCTTTTCTGTTGATCTTGATACATCTAATCCCAGCAAGCACAGCTCTTCTATGGTGAAAAAATATTTTCATAAGAATATAGCCCGCTTGGGTATTCTAGATATTTGGCATCGCCTTTATCCCTTGCAGCGTACCTATACTTTTTTCTCTCCCCATCATCATAGTTACTCTAGAATTTATTATTTTTCCACTACATGTGAGCATTTCTCCCAGGTACAAGATTTGTCTTATGGGCCTCAAATGACCTCTGATCACCATCCTTTACTTCTTATGCTTATCTTGGGCAGGAAACCTTCCTGCTCTGTTTGGCATCTGAATAACTCATTATTGCATGATAAGCGCTTCATTGATCTTAATAATCATATACAGCAAATAATGGCACAAAATTACTCCTTTTCGGTTTTGACTTCTACATTGTGGGATACTTTAAAGGCTGTACCACGGGGAGAAATTATTTCTTATGTCTTTTATAAAATATGCCACCTGGAGCAAGAATATCTTTCTCTTACATACCAACTACAGTCCCTTCAACTCCTTTACAGAGAAGGCAACGCTGCCTTACTTGACCAGATTAACATGGTAAAATGTTTGCTCCAGTTGGTAATGAACTATAAGGTTCAACAGGCCCTTGAATACCTTTGCATGTCACATCATACTGGGGAGGGGGACCAAAGGCTCTTGTTTAGTGACACGTAAGCTTCAGGCACAATGCCGTGCTGCACACATTCTACAGATATGGGACACATGACACATGAGAAATCTAAAATTCAGCAAATGTTTAAAAATTACTATGCAGACTTATACTGCTCCTCCACTTCGGCTGACCCTGATGATATTGGACATTTTCTTATCACACTTCCCCTTCATAAACTGACTACTGCTCAACAGAAGCATCTCACAACTCCTATTACTGGTGAAAAACTATTCACCCAATTAAAATCTCCAAAATCAAGAAACTGTCCTGGCCCTAATAGTTATACCAATGAGTGGTACAAAACCTTCTCTGATTCTCTTTGTCTTATTTATTTCATGTTTTCCACGCGGTGATGGTGGCAGAATCCCCCCACTCTCTTGGCTTTTTGCTACTACTAGTCCAATTCCTTAACCAGGCAAGGACCCCTCTAACTCTTCGTCCTATACACCCATTTCAGTTTTGAATACAGATTACAAACTTTGTATGGCCATTTGGATCAAAAGGTTGGAAATAATTCTCCCAAGCTTTATTCACCCTGATGAAGCCTAATTTATTTGCAAACAACACACCTTAGATAACATACTTTGTACTCTCCTCCTTATTGAGCACATTGTCTCCCATCAAATTCCTATGGTTTTCCTTAGTGTAGATGTCAAAAAGGCATTCCACAGGGTCTCTTCTGATTTTCATTGGGGTACCCTGTCTGTTTTTGCCTTTCCTGACTCTTTCTTGTTATGGCTTTGGCAGCTCTACTCCTGCCCTTCTGCCCATATTCATTTATTTATGTTTTTGTCGACTTTATTTGTGCTCCATCATCCAGGGAACTCTCTCTGGTATGCTACTGCCACTCTCAAGACTCTACCTCCAATTGTGACTACCTCTCTCTCTCCTCACCCAGCCTGCTGGACTCCCAGCTCTAAGCCCCCCCGAGTTGGGGCCACCCTATCCACCCAGGGTGCTCTATCTTGAATTTAGTGTGCTGGACTGGGTGATTGGCCCTGGAGGAGAGGAAAGTCCAGTGCTGGGAGTGTAGTCTGGTGAGGATGGAGATGCCATCACCTATTCCCAGAGATGGGGATTTTCTATTTTTGTTATTCCCCCTAGCACAGTCATGCAATGATGTCAGCACAGCAACCCATAGACATCAGCTGCGCTCATCCCCGATGTTGTTCCTGTGCCAGTAGTACCTCCGGTCTCCACCGGGGGTCTTTACTGCATCAGAAAATCCCTGGATCTCTCCCCAGGGAAAGGAGAGCAGTTCTCCAGGCTCTTTATCCTTGTCCCTCCCCTGCCAGTCTCCAGCACCCAGCTTGTTCCCAAACCCGGGTCACTGGTGTGGCATGAGGTGTGGCATGCAGTGCCTCAACCCTCAGAGCCACCGGAACTGCTGCCCATATTCATATTAATGAAGACTATTCCTCCTCCATTGCTTTACAACTGGGAACTCAGTAGGGATGTCTGATTTCTCCATTGTTATTTGCTTTATTCCTTGAATCACTAGCCAGAGCCATGCATATTAGAGAACAGGCTAAAGGTGTCTGTCTAGGAGGTACAGTTTATAAAACTGCATTAAATACAGATGATATTCTTCTCAAATTATTGGACCCAGATCATTCTATTCCAGGTACATGGTCTCTTATATAAACCTTTGGGGCCTTCTCAGAGTTTATGCTCAATCTGCACAAGATGAAAACCTTACTTTATAATTACTCTCACCCCTCCCCCCCCATCCATGTATCCATTCCTTGGAACTGGCGGAAGACAAAACTCAGATATTTTGGGATTACTATCCCCTTAGCCTTGTGTAATCTCAGCCTTTTAAATTACCAACCCCTTACAGAACAGATAAAAAACCTAGATACTTGGGGTCGATTAGTTCTTCCTTTTTTCCGCTAAAATAGAAACTACTCATATGAACATTCTTCACTGCCTACTATACTTATTTCAAACTCTCCCAATTTTCCCTGAACCTTATTATTTTCCTTTTTGGAATAAATGGATTTCTAGATTTCTATGTTAGGTGGTTCATGGCCCCAGCTCCATTACTCTGTCCTTCAACTCCCTCTGTCGAGAGGAGGTATGGATCTTCCAAATCTCCTTTTCTTTGCAAGGGCCACTCATTTAAATATTATATTCACATGGCTTCTTCCCCAGGCTACCCCTGCCTGGAAAAATATAGAACAGACAATAAATATTTTTTTTTATTTGTGCCCCCTTTTTTTCCTGCCCAGGCCCTCACTCCCACCCTTACTCCATTTACCTTTTTTAACTGCTTAGACTCTGAAGGTCTGGTTTAGCATTACGCATCATCCTTCTTTTGCCCTGATTTTTTATTTTTGTAGAATCCTGGCAACGGATGAAGACTTTCTACCATCAGTTATGGATCTCACATTTTGCAGATGGAGACACAGTGGTCTCTCTCACACACATATATCAATTTTTAGACAACCATGGGGTGGTCCACTTAGAAAAAATTCAACAGACTTACAGTCTTACCAGTAGAGAACATTACTGATACTTTGAAGTATGCACATACCTGTTACATAAATTTAAAGAATATACTAAACTTCCCACCATAATCCCTATAATATTGACCATGATAATAAACTTCTAGAATGATCACCCCTGGGAGAATATGATTGGGAACATATATATGGGATTGCAGAATTCAATACTTAATCAACCCAGTCGATCTTGGACAAATGGAACCAAGAACTTCAAGTTTCCATTGATAACGCCCAATGGGAGAGTTCAGCTATCACAGCCTACAAGATTACTTCACCTCCCCCATAGAACAAATTTGCATGGAAAAGTCATTCATGGTATTTCAGCACACCTGCTATTCTTCCACATCATTTTGGGGACTGTTGGTGGAGCTGAAGGTACAATCCAGCAGACCAACCTCAATTATTTTATTTCTGTCCTATTCTGCACCATTTCTGGTCATAAGTGCTGACTCAGATTGATCTGCTGACTGCCCAATTCTTTGAGGTGACTCCAGAATTTATTTTAATGTTGGAACCCCCTCCTAATCAATGTTTACCCTGTAAGTCCTTGCTTTGGATATACATATTGGCAGCTAAAAAAGCAATTACTTGCTTATGGATGAAACCTGCTTCACCAATGCTGGAGATGTGCATTCTGTTATGCTAGAGATATACCTCATGGAAAAATTCATAGCAGGTCAACAGAAATGCCTGGAGCATTTCAAGATACGCAGGAGACACTGTTTTTTTTTTTATTATGTCTCTGTAGGTGAACACTGTGTTCCTTAAGACTGACTCCATGGTTTGCTTTCCTTCTGAAAGGGGTGTATTATAATGGGATCTTTCCTGCACACAGCTTTATTATTTTTTCTTGTACTGTTTGATAACTCTGTGCTGTGGTGGCCCCAGCCCCCCATTCGATAGTGATATAATGTTTGAATGTTTTTAGATTACAGACTCATTCAATTTAGCTAATTTTCATATGTTTATGTTTATGTTTATGTTTGGTACCTACAATCAAGTTGGGGAGAAATTCCCTATTCTTTTTTCTTGTTTTCCTTCTTAACTATCATGTGTACCATATACCTGCTGCTTGCTGTTTGTTTATTCATGTTCTTAGTTGTGTTAATAAAATTTAAATATAAAAAAAGAATGATAAGTGTGACTCTTTTTGATGCAAAGTGTCTCAAATCATAAAAAATTGTCATAAACACCATGGGCCCTTTGAAAATAGGGTGTAGGAGTTTAGCATAACTCAGAGGATGCAGAGCAGATGTGAAATCTGCATCTGTGTCTGAGTCTTTCCTTTTTGAAAATTTAATTTATGTTTTTTGCTAAGCACTGTGATTGTTTTATTATTATTATTATTAGTAGTAGTAGTAGTAGTTATGGATACACTTTTTCTAGCTCAACTAGAGCCCATCCGAAATTCTAAAAGACCATTGTAATTAAACCTCTTTCCAAATCTTACAATTTGCATAGTAATTGCATGCACATTACATGCTAACCGAAAATTTCCATTTTGACTAATTTAATTTTTATTTTAAGGGAAGGTTCTTTTGACCCCAATTATAAAACTGTCCAGATGCTGTGGTTTCTTTTAGAACAAGTTTTGCTGACCTGTAATTGCTTTTACTTTTTCTTCTACATGTGTTGTTTGACTGCTCTAATTCTGCTGCTGATACCCCTGTAAATATGAATCAACATTTTTGGATTTAGTTTTCTACTGCCTGTAAAGGGAAAAAAGACACTATAAATAGAACATTTATAAAACATGCAAAGCACTTTTCTTTCTGATTATAGCCTATTGCTCTACTTTTGGTTGTTGTACTGTGTTGTTCTATTGCATTCCTAGTTTTGTTCACCATGCACGTGTGTGCATAGTGAACATTTTGTTATGAAGGCTGGGTGTTGAGAGGTGTGACTCTGTCTGTCCAATATCAAGCAGTCTTCAAGGGGCACGTCAGTGCCACACCAATCATCAGCCTGGCTGATCATGACAGAAATTGTGCTGGTTCACCCATGTTGTAACAAAAAACATCTTGCCAACACCTATTACAGTGCCGCCAACATGCCGCCAAGCATTACAGCACCAGGCATTATGCTTCCCAGGAGCTACAATGCCAAAGCTGTTTTTTCTTTCTTAAATGTGGTATAATTTTTTTTCCTTAAATGTGGTATACATCAAATGTTTTAACAAGACTTGTATAATCGTTATGTAAACAGGACTACCTTGAAAACAGGACTGATGTCCTAAAGGTTGTATTTCCATCTTCCTGTATAAATATACATTTTTCTACTACTACTACTCAATCAATCAATCATTCAAATTCTTTATTTATCCAGGCGAACACCATTGAGCAAGCTCATTTACAAGGTGGACCTGCATTACACAAGTCAAGTAACAATGCATTTATATACAGACAAATAGATAGTAGATGCAAGAGTACAACAGTACAGGTAGGCCTGCAATAGACAGGATAAGTAAAAATACATTTGGGTTCAGGTAAAAGACAGTCAGTAAGGGTATACATAACAATAGGGTAGAAAGTTAGTAAAAATTTATACCAGATACAACAACATACATGGTTTAGTATTCCTGTAAGGTAAAGGCATTATAGTCCTGCGAAGAGATTAGATGAAGTGGAAGCTACAAGTGAAGAGACATACATAGTCAGTTTAGAAAGACCCAGGTGTATCAAGGGGGAGACATGTGTCGGGAGAAGTGGGCAGCCAGTGGGAGGGGGTCTGGAGCTGGGATAATACTAGGAGTGAAGGAATGAGATGCTGTGGGTATGCAAGGAATAGGTGGGTGAGAAAGGGTGAGATTTAGGGTGGTAGATAAGTAGGTGGCTCAGGGATAAGTTATGCACTGTTACAAGAAGGAAGGAGGATGGGAAAAGCAGGGAGAATGTGGAAGGGGGGTACTTTAGTAGTACTACTCTTAGTACTACTAAAGTGTCCTCCTGGGAAACAGTCATTTTTTGTGTGGGGTTTGTCCCCTGCAGCCCCAAATGTGGGTGTGCCCTGGAGGGGTTAAAAACTGTGTGGCTGCAAAGATCAACAGGAGTGAGGGGTGATCTAAAATCAAGATTGACCCTCTCACTATCACCTTTGTTGTGGCACTGTTATTGCGGAAAAAAAATTCAGTTGCTGTCCTAATATTATATTATTTTGGCTTGCTGGGTGGAAATGTCCTGTACTTGAAAAGGAAAAGTCAACCCAATCATTGGTCAGCTCTTCCCTTTGATGTATGGAGCCAGCAAGCTGATTTGTCATTATTAACATGCTGAGGAATTTCAGAGATCCAGGAAGAGCCCCACACTGTTTCAGAGGTCAGTTGTAACACAAAAAACACCCATCGATGTCTGCTGCTGGCACCCCTGTAACTGTCCCTGGGGGCCTGATTTGCAGTGGGGTTTTGGTTTCAGTTGCTGGGTCATTATTTGTTGGAGGTACTTCAGCTTTTATTACTGTTGAAAACTCAGCAAAGTTTCTACTTATTTTATAGTGGTCAGACCATTACTACGGTAGAGATCAAGGTCAGATTTGCCAGTTACACCCCCCCCCATTCATTTCCTATAAATTCTTCTTCAGTATTAGCATGCCAGTCATGGGGAGGAAGAGAAACATCAGTTTTTACTGTCTTCAGCTTGATTTCATTCTGGGGGGGAGGGGTCATCTGTGTTTTTGCACTTGTCTGTGGTGGCTTGGATGGTGTGGCATGGGCACTGGGTGACATAGCATGTGAGAGAGTTGGCATCTGAGGACCAGTATCAGTTGCTTTGTATGCATGTCTTTTACCCCAGCAGGGGTTAGGTAACTGTAAGTAGCCCCCCGACCTGAACCTCCCTCTCAGCATCCACCACCCTACAAACATAACACTGACACTGAGGGTGCCTGATCCCCCAGTGTTGCTGTCACCATGTAAGTATCCCTTGTTTTTTTTTGTTAACCCTGTAAAAAAAGAAAATCATCCATTGATGTCTGTTGCACTGTTAGTCTCCCCACCCAACTCATCACACACACACACACACACACACACACACACGCCCCCCCACCCATGCCCCCCAAGTGCTTACTTATCCACCAGGGGTCCAATGCCGTAATCCTCTGTGGACCACAGACACATCTTCACTCTTCAAAGCTGGACCACAAACTGAGGGAATCAGGTATATGGTTCAATGTATTTCAATGGGGTTTGAACCTAGTGGCATAACTTGGCCATTTTTAAATATTTTTGCCCCAAATGTTCAACCAGTCTTTTTTTGGCACACCAGTTCATGAACTATTGCCATGAAATTAGGCAAATCAATCCTGAAAGAGAATTTTGAGCACCTCATGAGTGTGACAGCTGTCTTTTTTCAAATCCTGGCCAAAATGTGTTTTTGCACCCCAAAAGGTGATTTTGCAGTCCCTCTGTGAAATCACCTTTTAGGCAGGAGCTAAGCATTTTCTCTGCACTTGTTCATGACATGGGGTCATAAGAGGGCAATGTTGAAAATGTGGGGCAAAAATATTAAAAATCAACAAAGTAATGAGCCTGTGTTGAAATTTATGAATGCAGGCTCATAATGTTGATAATATGTAAAACCACCAAGTGTACCTCAAAGCATGTAATACCCCAGGACTTCCATACCAGTGGCAAAGATCCGGCATTGACAAATGCTTGTTTTTGTAGTTACTCCCCTTTACTTTTCCAATAAAGATGTACCTGGAATTGAGGTGTTCACAGCTCAGTGTACCTCCCATGAGCAAAAATTACAAATATAAAAAAAACATATTTTATAGAAATATCTGCATTGTTGTGGGGTTAATGAGGTAATAACTGTATATATTTATTTATTTATTTTGAAGCTGGTAACCAAGACACGCACACAGAGTCAAAGCACTTTTCAAAATGCAATCCATTTTATTTTAAGTGTCTTTTTTCCAGGACTGTACAAGCTTGAAGGCTATAGGTTAAAGTATTTATGAATTCCCATATATTATTATTGAGTTATCTCCATCACTCTAGGCATCATACTGACAAATTAAGTTTAATAAAAAATAACTAGAAGAAATATTTAGAGACAAAGACAGTGGAAGTGAAAACAAGCCTCCTGCTGCCATATTTATTGTATAGGTTGGTGAAAGAATGCCATCAGTGAACAGCAGTATGTTTCTGTTAGCCTACCCGAATGCAAGGATTAGTATACAATCCCATTATAAAAGCCTACTGTATGATCTGGCAGAAAAAACTGAGCAGTTTTAATTAATTTTAACTAAAATAATTAATTAGACTATATAGTTAGAGACGTTAATAATATATAATGTTTGTCTATGTATTACCATGTAATTTATTAACACTACCAAAGGACTTCATTTGTAAAACATATGTAGCTCATCTAAACTTGTGATTTTATTCATGTCTGTCTGCTGCAACTTAATACAGTGTGATCACATTATTTGCAGTGGAAATTATAATATTCTCTTTTTAAAATTTCCTTTGAGTCATTGTATAAGAAATACAGTGTACTCAAGCATACATAATATGGCTGTGATGGTATTTTGGGGTTCTGGGGACATTTACAAACCATGAGGGTAAAATACACATCATTTACATTTGTCACTAGAACCCTAAGATGCCATTACAATCTTTTAGAAAATGGGCAAGTAATTTCCCAGTCTGTGAATGACTGAGACCCCTCAACAGTCATCCACAAATCTTGCAACAGAGACTCAGGAATAACAAGTCCCACTGGCAAGTGCCCCATTACCAGCTGGTATCACTATGCCAGATAGAAATTCAGTTTTGAACAGCTGCCATTTTTCTCTTTTTCACTTAACAAGATTTACTGGGCTAGCCTTGCTCAGTACCCCTACTCAAAACTACACAGCAAAACTACTTAAAATGACAATAATGTACCTGTTTTTACGGGCAGACTTTTGTTTTTTGGTGCCAGCTTGCTCGACCTCCCTCGATCTGTAGTTCCTGACCTTCCATCCTGTGTCCCACTCGCAGTACATCTACCCAATGCATCTCCATCTCCCCCATCATGCTACCATGAAAATTAAGACAAAAACTATACTGTTATGCAACTCAGAGGTGGTGGGTGTGTCAACAGACTGTTAGCAAATAAACATGATGCTCCACAACCCCCCCACCCAATTCTGTCAGGTCATGAGATCAGCTTCTGGCAACTGAATTAAAGAAACACATCAAGTCATTTACTGGCAGACACCTTTTATTGCCATCACTTCTCACACTCGGGCACACATCAGCCCTGCTTCCGTTATGCTGCTCGCAACTCCCATCTGCTGATACACAGAAAATGAAGTTGGAATAATACAGCAGTTTCTGTGTGTTCTGGTTTGGATAAGTTTAAAAGAAACTTGATCTCTTGTTCTGGAGGAGGTGCGAGGGTTATTAAAAGAAAATGGCTCTGTGACCTCCGTGTGTGTGTGTGTGTGTGTGGGGAGGGCAACAGGAGATAGCACTCAGATAGATGGACTACTTTACATAAAAAAAAATGGTTATTTTCTGTCTTTCTATTTATTTTGACAGTGATTTCCATTGTAATTTTATTACTTAATTAAAATTTACACACATGCCCAGTTTCACAGTACAATATTACCTTCCAGGGTAGGTGGTATTGGGCTATATCAGACCTTCCAGGGACTATAAGGCCCTCCAGCTCTGGCATTGGATCTCATTATACCCTGGGAGGTCTGGTATAGCCCAATACTGCCCACTCTGTCTGGTATTATTGCTTACATATGCACCTTTTTGGTGAATTTCATTTGTTATATTATTTTTTTGCAATTTCTGGTTTGCATGTACCTGTTCCAGTGTCATTGACAGTCTGAGGCAGTTTATTTTTAACTTTGGTACATAATGCAGCAATGAACAGTAACTCACCATTTGCAGTCTTATTATCAGTTAATTCTTACATCAGGACTATCTGATGAGTTTTATTTCTTATTTATTTATAAATTTGTTAACTGGGGCCTGCATATTCAAAGGGGATGCATGGCCCAAAACGGAGATGCATGACACATCACAGAAAATGCGCAGGAGTATGATATTTGAACAGGGAAAATGCACCACCCCCATGTTGGAATGTGCGATCGTGCATAAGTAATGTATGTGGTGCAAAAAAAGGGGCAGGTACCTGAATATGCCACACAAGGGTATATTCAGCCAAAATGTGTCGTGCATGTGTTCTGCATCACAGAAATGTGCTGCGCAAAGTTAGGTATAAAAGGGGATGGCCTAAATTAGCCAGCCACCTACAGACAGGCTGCAGAACTGCAGACAGGCAACCCAGAGACAGCCCTCAGTGGTGCATTAGGATGTGCTCCAGACACCCACACACAGCAGTCATGCCAGGACAGTAGCACCCAAAGCCACAGCCACACTGTGCCTGCCACCTGGCAACTGCTAGGTGCTTTTGGGTGACACCACTGGCACTGCCCAGTCACCCACCCCCCCTCAACACACCCAGGTCAGGGATGCCCAGCTGCCACATGCTAGCCGGTCACCCTCACAGCACACCAGCAGAGCAGACAGCTACAATGCAGCACATATATCAGGTGCCATGGCCTGCTCTCATGTGGCCTCAGAGTGCCACACAATGGAGGCATGAGCTCATGGTGGCATCTGGGACAGTGGTGATCAGGATGCATGGTGCTAATGGTGGTAGCATGACAGGGGTCGGGGCAGCCTAGTGGCACACACCCATGGTGGAACACCATAGGTGCACACAGCATGCCCCTGCCAGACCCACACCACCAGGAACCACATATATGTCACTGATGCCATCCCTGCAGTGTAAGAATGCCACAGGGGCCAGGGGTTCAGGTTACTGTGGTGTACTGGTGGTGGCCAGTGCGCAACTTTGAGCAGTGTGGGGCAGGGATGGCACCATCTGTAGCATGGAAGCAGCAGGAGCATGCCCCAAAGATACCAGACCCTTTCAATGTTGTGCATGCGGCCACCTAGGGCATGGACAAGGCCATGGGTAGTAGCAATGCAGACCTCCCAACTGTCACACAGTACAGGGAACAGCACTCGTTATCTCTCAGACAACTTCTGACCCACATAGAGTGGGTGACATTACACACTGACCACTGAGGCATTGAATGATACTATGAGATGCAGGGTTCTCAGCACACATTAGCAACATTAGTGCACTTAATTCTACAGTCTTCTGAACTTGCAATATCATATGTGATGCTGTGATACACATTCTGACCAGTTGTCAAACACTCCGGCACACATTTGGGTATTAAAAGGTTGGGTGGTATGTAACACTGTACTCAGGCCAATGCAGTCCACCCACACACAACCAAGCATTCCCACCTGCCTACTAGGCTGCGGTACCTACTGATCACCTTTGTAAAGTGGTGGTGCTGCTGCCCTGAAATGCTGGGTCTGCGCATGCCAATGGTATGCAAATGGCCTGAATACATTCCAGTAGTGAGATGTAAATGTGCTGCTTGGGCACTGACTGTGCAATGAGGCCATATGCATATCCTGGCTGAATATTGCAAATCTGAGCACTGTACAAGTGGCTTTACATCACACACTTTTGTGTGCTTCACACTGGGCTCTGAGCACCTGCCATGCATCTCCCACTGCATGATCGCACATGTTCGGGACATTCAGTTGCACATGCACAATCGCATGTTATGGCGCACCTTCTGATTATACCAGTTTTTTGTGCTGCTGCAGTTGAGTTGCATGGAATATGCACTTGCACAATGTGGCCTGCCACTTTTGAATATGGGGCCCGGTTAAACAAAGCACTGGGTCACATGCCCCATTTACAGGCTTGACCCAGGAAGACACTTCAGTAACAACCTACATATGAAGAGAGATGTATTATACATCAGACACACAGTGCAGTACTTAGAAAATGTAAATACATTCATACAGTAGTGCAGCATATCTATCAGGCACAGTAAAAATGTACACAGAGACAAGAAATAAACATGCATCTACAGAGAAGAGTAATGTTATATTACTAAAAACCTGTATTTAAGTACAACTGCATTGTGTCTTTGTGTATATAAACTTTTTAAGGGATGTTTCAAAATTATTAATGTTTTGCAGGTCGCATAGCTCATCTGATAGTCCATTCAAAGTTTTGATTGCAATTTGTTTAAAGGACTTCTATTTTTTTGTAGAATTGCACTGTGGTATAGCTAGAGTAATTGTAGTCTATGACCTTAATGCTCTTATACTGAATTTTTGTTCAAAAACATTTAACGATGGATTGTTTGATGAACTGTGAATTAAATAATGATAATGATGATGAGAAATGGCATGGGAAATCACTCAGCATATGGGTGCAACAGCCAGTAGTTTATCAGGAAAATAATGTTAAAAAAAATATACTGTAAAACTATTATATTTTACTTTCACTTTATTTTTGCTATATTCAATGACCATCCCAAAACCGTGAAAATAATATCAAAGGGAAATATTATTTCTACTGCTACTGTTACCAACAAAACGGCATCAGTGAAAATTATGTGCAGAGAATATGCTGCCACTGCTCAGATTGCTAAATATTTTGAACATGAACTATATTAGTTTTTTCAGTATCATGTGATGGCCCAGTAGTGTGGAGGGTAGATGCATCAATGACTTACCTTCTGCCACACTGGTGACCCATGTTTGTGGTACAAGTGGGTCATCAGGGGTTGGCCAGGGAGGGAGAGGATCTATCATCCCAAGGACTGCTCTCCTCTCTCAGTGGTAGTGGTGCACCAGTTGCACAGAATGACTACTCTGAAGTGGAGGACTGGTGGCAGTGTGGGTCAGGGAGTGATCAGGAAGTGAGGTTCTGCAGGACTGCAGCGTGCATGTACCTCCACCTGCACATGCTGATGTGTGTGTCAGCAAGGGGTGAGGGAGCAAAAGCAGAAAAGGCAGCTAGCAGGGCTCATGAAGCCCCAATGTGTTTGGCATTGACTCAGTGAACCCAGGTGAATCTGCTGTGGGGGTAGCCCTTCTGGCTCCCCTCCATGGAGGGAAATCCATGGAGGAATCAGCTTGGGAGGAGGCTGGGTTGGGGGTGCAGCCAGGAAAGAATGAGTCCTCTGCAAGAGGACCGAGGCCCACTGACTAGCTCCACAGAGGGAGAAAAAGGATGGTCAGTGATGTGGGTGAAACCAAAAAAGCCGACACCTGGAATAGCGCTGCAAAAAGGTAAAACCGGAATGGTGACAAACATTTTACCCCTTCCCTGAGGTACTACAACCTTGGAGTTAGTTTTTTTTTTTTTTCAAATTAAAGTTTATTAAGTTTTAACAATAATGAGAACAGGCTCAGGAAAGCAATATACAATTAAAATGCAGTACACAATACAATGGGTCTGTTCTCCCCCCCTCACCCAACCTCCTCCCCCCAACCTCGCTAATCCTCCCTTCTCTCCTGTTCAACACAGTTATTCACATAAGACCAGGTAGGTCAGAGGCATGAGATATGATGGGGTAGTTATATTAGAGAGAATACAATGTATGTAAAGGGTCCCATATTTTCGCATATTTCTCAGGCCTATTATTAAGGCTCGCTATTGCTTTCTCTGTCCTGAGATTTGCAAGGAGTTCCTTGAGCCATTCAGAATAGAAATGTCTTCACAATCTTTCCAATGATGTAGAATTACTTTCTTAACAGACAAGGAAATAAGGGCCTAGTAGTGTCTTCTAATAGGTACAGAAATCTTTGTGTATACACCCAATAAACATATTTGTGGGTTAAATAAATAATTTAGGCCCAGCAAGGGGTCTATTTTTGGGTGAATGTTAGTCCGGAGTGGAATAACTTTAGAACAGGTCCAAAAGATGTGGTATAGAGAACCCTCTTCTTTCAGACACCAAGTACAAGTGGGAGAAGGAAGAAGACCGAACTTGAATAGCTTTTGTGGGGAATAATATAAATTGTCAATATATGGAATTGGGTAAGGCATAGCCTGTCTTGGGTAATGTATTTATGGCAATTTTACCATAGGGTAGGCCAATCTAATACCTGAGTAGGAAAAAGTGACGTCCAGTAAACCGACAGTGCAAGGTAAATTGGATAAGCCCAATTGTACAAAATTTTGTAACATTTGGATACTGATTATGGGAAATCAACTGAGGACCCTAATTCACCTTGAAAAGATGGTGGGCCTTGTTGAGGAGAGGTTAATCCAAAGACTTTCAGAATTAAATGTCGTAACTGGAAAATTTTAAAGGTATAATTTGCAGGTATATTGTAAGTACTTAAAATCTCAGCAGAAGAGAGCCAAGAATGTTCTTCGGTGACAAATGAGGAAAGGCGTGGTTCAGTCATAGGAGGCAACCAAATAGTACAGCGTGGTTTGTTGTCTATTTTTAAATTTGGGTTTCTCCAGATGGGCTGTATTAAATCTTGGATATGATTATATTTAAGGAAATTGCATAACTGGGAATGAATTTTAATGGATGTCGCAATTGAGGTTAGTTTTAACCTTTCAGGAAAAGCCTTGACTTTTATATGGAAAAGTGCAACTGGGGTTAAACTGTTAGTTTGTATGAGAGAAAGTTCCATTTTAAGCCATTGGGGGGAGAAGGGCGAGGTAAGGACTTCTTCCTTGGGAGACAGCCACCGAAGATATTTAGCAATATGACTAGCCCAATGATAAAAAGTTAAATGAGGAAGGCATAATCCTCCTTTTTCTTTGAGGGCAGCTAGCTTGAAATAGGCCTGTCTAGGTTGTTTGTTAGACCAAATGAATTTCGTAATAAGCCCATGAACCTTGCTGAAACATGAAAGGGATAACCAGACATTAAGTAGACGAAGGGGGTAGAAAAGTCTAGGAAAAAACTTTCATCTTAACTAAGTTGACTCTTCTCCAGAATGAGACAGGAAGTTTGGACCACCTGTCTAAATCCGTACATACAAGTTTTACCAGAGAATCTAGTTTTAATTTCTGAAGAAGGGCCAGATTCCTGGAGATTATAATTCCCAAATATTTTAAACAGCCTTGTTTCCAAGACGGGCCGAAATCTGTTATAGATCTTTTAATTACCCTATGATTATGGGGGAATACAATAGTCTTATCTATGTTTAATTTGTAATTAGATAGTTGACTATATTGTACAATAAGTGACAACATAGGAGGGATGGAAGGAGCTGGATCGGATAATTGTAAGAGGAGATCATCGGCATATGATTGGAGTTAATTATATAAGTAAGAGGGTGTGGGGGGCGGCGAAGCCCCCTGGAAAAAAAGAAAAAGTATGCCTTCCGGTTTTGCCATTTGTGCCTAGCAATTCTGGGTTCACTCTTCAAGTTTCACCCTTGTCATATAAAACCAGAAAAAAGAAGAAGAAAAAAAATATATCATGCTATGTCCATTGTAATATTGCCTCATTATAGTGGATAAAGTATGGGCAACGGTTAACAACAGCACTGTGTATGCTTCGAGAGGTTGCCACAGTGACCTGATAGACCTCAAGAGTGCAGCTCGAGAGGTCTGTGGTTGCCATGGCAACCTCGAGAAGCATACACTGCTGTTGTTAACTGTTCGCCCATACTTTATCTTGTATAGTGTATGGTGCAAGTGAGGCAAGTTTTTGTCACTGACCCGCATTTGGATAGCAGCCCCGACATTGCGATCACTCAATAATGCTCACAGACAACTGACTAAATGTTTTAAATTGTTGTCTGACAAGACTGAGTGTTCGCTGGTGCCTCTGAGTACTGAGTGCACGTGATGGCATTCTATTCTGTTGTACCGTTGTGGTGACATCCTCAGGTAGGTACAACAACATCATGACGTCTCCACGATGGTACAACAGCTGTGTATTTGTATTGAATTTTGCCAACAATAACGTTCTACCATACACTTTATTATTGCTATTATTATATCTTCTGTTATTTTTACTGTCATAACTGTTACACTATTACCATGTTACCACAAATTTGTTACATGACTGTCAAAGTTCAAATTACATTGCAGATACATTTTTATTTACAAAATATAAGATTGTGAGAATTATCATCAGTATAAGGTGCTTGCATAATAACTTCTTGATTTTGATTTCTTTTTAACAAGAAATACCAAAGACATTTTAAAAACCTAGGTATAAAATCAAGCAGGTACAAACTAAAACTTTGTGAATGGACGTTATGGGGCCAATTCACAGAACTCTGAAGATGATGCAAGATGCCTGCTTCAAACAGAAGTGACACAAGCGATACCTTGCATCAAAACTTGCAGAGTTCCTGATTCAAGATGGCTCCCTGCACCAAACTGGGGACCCTGTGCACCAGACTGGCCCTGTACCAGGTCTGTGTAAAGCTTATGGTTGTACCAGGGTGCTAGGGGGCTTGTGGGAGATGCAAGCTCTCATATTCCCAACAGGGGGATTTAAGACACCCCTCCCTAAGGTCTCATGGTCTGAGACAGTTAGACAAGCCAGGTGCTCATCTAACAATCTATGCACCACTCCCAGAGCCCACCCTGGGTGGTAGAGAACATGGGCCCATACCCCCACAAGATCTGGAGCCCTTTGTGGTGTGGTGCCACAGTGCCCCCCCAAGATGCCCAGTATATGGGCATCCCTCAACACAGTGACACAGCAGTGGCCCTTCTAAATGCCCATCAGGGTGCTGATGACATCCTTCTCATCACCCATCTCTGTCTCACCAGCCTTCCCCATGTACTGACCCATCCCTCACAACCCTAGCTGTCTCCTGTCAGGTCTCTGTCCCTGGGTGAAGATGCTGCCAGATCACACTGCAGCTTGTGACAAACTGCTCACTTGCATCATCTTTTTGCTGCATGGCCACATTTTCCACAAGCTGCAGGAGTTTGGCGCTGGGACCCTACCCAATAGTGGATTGGCTGCAGGGTCCCTGGTGCACAAGTGATCAGTGCAAGCTGTCATTGGCACAGCTTATGCCAATCTTTGAGAATCGAGCTCTGTGTTTTATTTTGCTACTTACCAATTACTGTACTAATCTAATTATTAAGGATTATAAATGACAGACTAATCGTCAGTGGACAGTTATGAAATATCTGGGTGCTTGTGTAAGTTTAGGTTTTCACTTGTTCTCCTTCTTGTCTCATGAACAAGACTTCCCCTGTTACAAACGGTGGCTATGGCTCATCTCGCTAAAGCAAAGTAATGAGGATGTAATTGTCTGCCATTCCCTTTTTATTAAAACAAATTCTGGCCAGAGCCAATAGGGCTGTAGTTAAGAAATCTGGTGTAAAATTTTGGAAATTACCAAAGTTATGAGCCTGTGTTAGCAAAATGTAATGTAGGCACATAAATTTGGTGTTTTTGTAATATTTTTACACCAGATATTCAACATAGCCTTGTTATGACCCTGCCTCATAAGGAAGGGCAGCGCAAATGTTCAACTCCTGCCCAAAAGGTGATTTCATGCAAGGACTGCGAAATCAAGATTTTTGATGCAAAATCACATTTTGGGTAGGAGCTGAAAAATGACAGCTGTCACATTCATGAGGTGCTGTAAAGAAATGGCTATGCTGAAAATTTGGGGGAAAAATATTTAATATTACCAAACTTACGAGACTGCATTTGCAAAATTAGGCATAACCTCATAACTTTTATTTTTTAATATTTTTTACAACAAATTTAGAACATAGCCATCTTATGACACCACCTCATGAACAATGGCAGAGTATATTTTCAACTCTTGCCAGAAAGGTGATTTCACTCAGAGATTGCAAAATCAGCTTTCGGGATGTAAGAAAGAGTTTGGCCAGGATTTGAAAAATGACAGCTGTCCTATTAATGAGGCATGGTAAAGATATGGTTATTTTGTAAATTTGGGGTAAAAATATTGAAAATTACCAAAGTTATGAGCCTGCATTCACAAAATTCAATGTAGGCTCTTAACTGTTTTTTATTTCTTTTTATATTTTTACACCAAATTTTCAACATAGCAATCTTATGAGCCCACCTCATGAACAAGGGCAGTGAAAATTTTCAACTCCTGCCTGAAAAATAATTTCACACAGGGACCACAAAATCACCTTTCAGCACAGAGCTGCCTAAAGATAATGATATTGTTCATCAGATAGTGCCCCAAGGAAGGCATGTTGAAAATTTGGAACAAAAATATGCAAAAATGCCCAAGTTATGCCACTAAGTTCAAAACACCATTGAAATACATTGACCGGCATACCTGTTTCTTTAGTTTGTGGCTTTGAAGAGTGAAGATGTGCCTGCAGTGCAGAGAGGATTATGGCTTGGGGATGGGCAGGTAGGGTGGTGGGTGCTGAGTTGGAGGATTGGCTGGGGGGGCATTAATGGTGCAAAAGACATTGATGTACTTTTTTTTTAACCAGGGTAAAAAAGACATTGATGGATGTTTTTTCTTTGTACAGGTGAAAAAACAAACAAAAAAAAAGGACAGAGGAATCACCATCGGGACACTGGGGGATTGGGCACTCCCAGTGTCACTGATAAGTTTCGGGGGGAGGGAATGTGAGGTGGTGGGTGCTGAGAGGGAGGGTTGGGTGAGGGGATAAAAAATATAAATATATGTATATATGGGTGTCTGACAGTTGAGTTTCAATGTTAAAAAGTGCAAGATCATGCATCTGGGTCACAGGAATCTAAGGGAGGAGTACAGGATGAGTGGGGAAATTCTGGCCAGCACAAGTCAGGAGAGCGACCTGGTGGTTATCATATCTGATGACTTGAAGGTGACCAAACAGTATGAAAAAGTGGTAGGGAGAGCAAACAGAATGTTGGGGTGCATAGGGAGGAGCATAACAAGCAGGAGGAATGAGGTGGTGATGCCACTGTACAGATCACTGTTGAGGCCTCAGCTAGAGTACTGTGTCCAGTTCTGGAGACCACATCTCTGGAAGGACACTGACAAAACAGAGGCAATCCAGAGAAAGGCAACAAAGATGGTACATGGACTGCATCAGAAGCCCTACAAGGAAGGACTTAAGGACCTTAATATCTATTCACTGGAAGAAAGAAGGGAGCGGGAAGATATAATAGAGACTTTCAAGTACCTTAGGGGAATAAACAGGGTATAGGTGGAGTGCATATTTCAGAGAAAACTCTGCACAAGAAAAAGGGGCATGATATGAGGCTGAAAGGTGGAAGGCTCAGTGGTAATGTTAGGAAGTACATTTTCACTGAGAGAGTGGTGGAGCCATGGAACAGCCTTCCAGCAGATGTGTCGGTGCAAAAACAATATGGTGGTTCAAGAGTGCATGGGGCAGACATAAGGGTACCCTGGAAATGTGCAGAGCAGGAGAGCCACAGATCAAATAGGATCTGGGGCTGCAGCAGTGAGTAGAGAAATGGGAAGACTAGGTGGGCCATATGCTCCTTATCTGCCAACAGTTTCTATATTTCTATATATAATTAAAAAAGGGGAGCACGGAACACTGTTGTGACACTGGGGGATTGGGCACCCCCAGTGTCATTGTTATGTTTCTGGGGGGTTGTGGGTTGGTGGGTGCTGAGAGTAAGGGTTTGAAGGGGGATATGCATAATTTATAAAAAAAGGAATTGGTAGTCACAACGGAATACAGCACATTCTGCCATGACCAAGATATCTGCTGCAGTACAATGTGCATGCTCAGTGGAGTGCAGCGGCCATCTTGGACATGGCAGAGTGCACAGTGTTATGCCATGACCAGCATACCAGCATATTTTTTTGAAATTAGAAATATCCCCCACCTGATACTCCCTCTCAGAACCCAAGACCCCACACTCCCGCCAGAAGCATAAGAGTGATACTGGGGGTGCCCAATCCCCCAGTGTCCAGATCAGAATGCAAAAAATAGTGTAGTGTGAGTGGAGTGCTCCACAGATGTGGAGGTGACTGTAGTGCAACTCCAGCATGTTGTCTGGTCACAAAGAATGCAAGGAATGCAGAGTCCTTTTTTGAAAGCAAGAGGTCTTCATGGCTCCGCCCACTGCAGCTCTAAAAAAATAGAGAGAAGAAGCAGCAGTTTGCAAAATCTGGTAATAGTCCTCCCTCAACACAGTATGTCCAGTTCTGAAGACTGCATCTTAGATAGGTGGGGGCAGTCCAGAGGAGGGCAAATAAAATGGTGCAGGGATTACCTCAATATGAAGAGAGACTGAGTGATCTCAACATGCACATCCTAGAAGAGTTGAGGGGGTACATGATAGGGACCTATAAGCAGGGGTGTTTCTAGGGCCTTTAAAGATTAGGGGCTTTAGTCCCCACCCTTTTCACCCAGTGAAAAAGCAAACAAATAGGCTGGGAGTTAGGTTTATGAATTGGGAATAATTTATTCAGGGTTATTGAATAAAGATGTGGGGCTTCAGTTCTAATGCCTGCCCCTAATGATGCTCTGCCTACAAGCACCTGACACAGGTGAACAGAGTACAAGAGGGGAGTATATTTCAATGAGGAAGTGCACCAGAACAAGACGGCATGCAATGAAGCTGGAAGAGGAAAAGTTTAAGAGGGATGTGAGGCAGTACTACTTCAGTAAAAGAGTGGTGGATGCCTGGAACAGTCTGTCAGTGAGGTGGTGGGAGGAAAAACAGTGTGGAGCTTCAAACATGCATAGGCTAGGCATAAGGCAATATTGGTAAATAGGCAAGGAGGAGGGGGTGTTGATAGAGACCAGGTGGGGTCTGCAGACACAGACTAGGCAGGGAAATTACCAGCATGGTTATTTTTAAGGGTGGTGATGTGTAAAATGGGATTCAGCAATAAAATATTCAAATGTAGAGGATGAGCATTCAGACGTAGGCAACTGAGAGATTTCAAATGGCCAACTATGGCAAACAAATCACTTTAAATTTAGCTTGTGAAACTTAAAGTTGGAGATGAATTTGTGTACATTTGTAGCCTACTGTTTGTCAGTTGCTTCAGTTAAATGATCTTGATAGAAGAGAGATGTTCAATTCCTGTTTTATACAATGTATGACTGCGTATGAAGCCCAGATGTGAAGAGCAGGTCAATCTAGGAAGAGCTGGATATGATGTTTCAAGAGAAGGTAAGAGATGAAGGGGGACCATGAGAGATTATGTGCATCTAGTAAGTAAGTAAGCAAAAATTATTTCTGAACACCCAATCCCAGAGGCTCTGGGCACTTCACAAAAAGGCGCAATAATTTACAAACAATTTATAGCAGTTTAAAATCAGGGTTAGTTAACAGAACACTGTCAACCACTTAGGCCTCAAAGTGTCTCTAGTTTAAAAAACAGAGTTTATTATTGTTTACATTCTGTAAAAACTGCTGATGTAGCTGTCTGATTCAGAATCCTTTTTCATTTTAAAAAGTGAAAAACTAAGAGCCCACCATACTGATGTTACCACACCAAAATATGTTTGTTTACATTTCTTGACCAACTACCTCTGCATCTTTCCAGGACTCAGGAACACCACAAACACTCTCTAGGTACTCATTATGCAGTGGGAGTAGAGGAGACTATTGTATTATGAGCAGCTGCACAAATTTTGTTAGTCTTTGGTAACTGGGTAACCGGGTAAGGCCCATTAAGCACAAGTGCCTGTTTTCAGGGGTGACATGGGAGCACTGGGTGGTTAAGTGACTTGTTCAGAGTCGCACAGTATGCAAGTGGAGACTGTGAGAATCAGACCCTGGTCTGGTCTGCTGGATGTACCAAGCTTGTTCACACCTCGTTACTCTAACCTCTAGGCTATACTGCCAGCCCCAGCAGGGTCTTTCTAACAGTAATGTTCAGGAAGTATGCAGTAAGCTTAGTGCAATGATTGGGAGCAAAACAAAGCTGGGTATAACTATACTTTTCAATGCATTTCGGTTCTAATAAGCAAGGAAGCACATAAAACAAACAGCAATATCAATGAATTTTAGAGAAGATAAGTAATCATAAAATGTGGGTTTATACCTAAAATGAACAGGATCTATGATACCGGTTTGACAACAAACTCATCGACTGGCATCACAGTGCCAGGCTTCATGTCGACCAAGATTTGCAGTTGGCATGAAGCCACGCACATTGGAGTGTCTGTCCCCCGCGTCCCCTGCAAATTTAGATTCTAACTCTGAGTCGGAATTGAATCGGGGAGAGGGTGCAGGGCAGGAGAAAGTGTTACCGGGTTCCAGGCAAACTTCTACAGTGACATGGCACTGTTGTCGATATGTTGTGGAAGTCTTTGGAGAGGTGGGTCTTCCTTGACCCCCTCAAGGAGGCGGTCATTCGATCACTCCTTAAAAAACCCTCCTTAGATCCAGATTGTCTAGCTAACTACCGGCCTATCTCTAACCTGCCATTTTTTGGTAAGGTTATTGAAAAGGTGGTTGCATTGCAACTGGATGATCATCTTATAACTCACAATGTCTATGATACTCTCCAGTCTGGTTTTAGGAAGAAGCATAGCATAGAGACTGCCCTTGTCTGGGTATTGAGTGATCTCCTAATGGCTAAAGATCAAAAGGCATGTACCATTCTGGTCCTTCTAGATCTCTCTGCTGCATTTGACACTGTAGACCATGGTGTGCTATTGGATTGCCTGCGGGTTAATTGTGGGCTGTCTGGTACAGTCCTCAAATGGTTTCATTCTTACCTCACAGACAGGTCTCAGAGAGTTGCCACTGGAATTTGTTCCTCTGGCACTCACTCCCAACCTTGTGGGGTACTGTAGGGCTCCATTTTAGCTCCCAAGTTATTTGCAGTGTATATGCTGCCATTGGGAGAAATCATCAGGCAATACAGTTTGGATTTTCACTGCTATGCAGATGATACCCACCTGTATCTGTCTTTTCTGCCCAGCCAGGATGATGCACTCTCCGTGCTGAATAACTGTCTTGCTGAGATCAGACTTTGGATGAGTTCCAGCTGGCTGAGACTGAATCTGGATAAGACTGAGGTATTGGTAGTGGACCCAGGTTGTTTGGGGGCGGGTTTGGGAGCTGGACAACCATCAGGTTTGTTATTTGGTGGTACGCCGCTCCCTACCTCTGATCAGGTGCGTAATCTGGGTGTTATCTTTGATGACGGTCTGACCCAAAAATCTCAGGTGTCAGCTGTCATCAAATCCTCTTTTTACCATCTGAGGAATATCGCCCAGGTGAAACACCTGGTTCCTCCGGGTGATCTTCCAACATTGGTCCATGCCTTTGTCACTACCCATCTTGATTACTGCAATTCTCTCTACCTAGGGCTACCTGGGGTTGATATCCGCTGCCTGCAGCTGGTGCAGAACGCGGTGGCCAGGCTTTTGACTGGGACTTCTAGAACCAGTCACATTACACCTGTGCTCCGTGAACTGCACTGGCTGCCTGTTTGGTGGTGGATCACCTTTAAGGTTGGTTTACTAACCTTTAAAGCCCTACATGATAAGGGCCCCGGTTACCTGAAAGATCTCCTGATTCCCTACTGCCCCCTCTGTCCTCTCTGTTCCGCCAATGAGGGATTGCTGGAGATTCCCAGGATTCGATTAAAGACATCAGGATCTTGTGATTTTGCTTTTTCAGCACCAACCCTGTGGAATTCTCTGCCTCGTTCGTTGAGAGAATGTCCAACTGTTGATAGTTTTAAAGTTGGTTTGAAGACATATTTATTTAGGTTAGCATTTATTTAGTTATGGCTGATATATTTTAATGCTGTTTTAAAATTTTTTATCATTATGTATATGTTTTATGTACAGCGCCTTGGCTTTGAAAGGCGCTATAAAAATAAAGTTGATTTGATTTGATTTGATATTGATGCATGTCGCTGTAGAAGTGGTGCTGTATGGGGTGCATACCAAAATAATATGATGCAAAAAAGGTTGACAGTGTCCCTTTAGCTATAAGACATATAATAAATAACAAAATTCAGTTACAATTCGGTGAACATCAAATGCCTGCTTGAATAGTTGCGCCTTGAGGCCCCGCTTAAAAATCTCCACAGAAGAATTCTCCCTTAGTGACCATGGCAGAGAGTTCCAAAGGACTTGCCCTTCAACCTCAAAGGCGCAGTCTCCTTATGTCTTAAGCCACACCCTTGGAATCATCAGGAGGCCCTCCATGGAGGAATGGAGTGAGCGCACATGCAAACAGGTGTCATGAGGTCAGTCAAATAGCCAGGACTTGAGCCGTATAGCCTTATATTTTCATTTTCATTTTACTTTTTATTCTTGAAGGCCTGATAAGCAAAATGCCCATTTTCATAGGTGACAAGTATAAATAAACAATATACATAAATACACAAAGTACAAACACAGGTACATAAATTATAAGAACATTGAATTACATTAGTACTAAAACATACACTGGTCTAAATATAGACAAAAAGTAATTGTTTCAACAAGCACAGTGTTGTTGTTCTTTCAAATACTGGGCAAGTCCCCCTCCTAAAACTATTAATCGAGGGGCATCTCAGGAATACTGGAGGCAGTGTATTAAAGAATTTTGTAGCCTTAAACAAAATTGATGTTTGACCTACTGCTTTCTGTAATAAAGGAAGTTTGAAGGTAAATTTATCTTGGGGTCTTGTACCAAAAGTATCAACAACCCTGGAAAAAGGCTAGATATAACAGAAGGTATTAAGCACAGGACAATTTTGAACATGAATAGAGAATATTTTAACTGAATCCTATGATCAAAGGATAAACAATTTGAATGCTCTAAAATTTGACAATGGTGGGTATGAAATGGAGCTAATAAATCTTAGTTTTGTATTGTATGTGACCCGGAGACAATCCAGCAGATAATTACTGGCTGAAGCATATGCAGTATGGTCAGACCATAGTCCAATTTACTAAGCAAAAAACTGTTGGCTAGCAAAAACCTAACCTTATAGGCAAAAGCCTTATAGGTGAACAAGCCCACCTTGAAGGCTGTCCTCCACCTGACAGGCAGCTAGTGCAGTTCATGCTAGACCAGGGTTATATGACCGGACCTTGAAAGGTCCATCAACAATCTGGCCCCCACATTCTACACTAGCTACAGTCAATGGGTATATTTTCTGTTAAATTGTTATAGGTTGTGCTTACAGGTTTTGTTATGGTTTTGAGCTTACAGGTTTTATAGTGTACTGCTTTATTTTTCTCTGATTGAAATTGTTTTGGTAGGGTATATTTTCTGTTAAATTGTTACTGGTGGTGCTTACATATTTTGTTACTGTTTTGAGCTTACAGGTTTTACAGTTTACTGCTTTATTGTTCTCTGATTGAAATTGTTTTGGCAGGGTGTGTTTTCTGTTAAATTGTTACAGGTTGTGCTGCTTACAGGTTTTGTTACTCTTTTGAGTTTACAGGTTTTACAGTTTACTGCTTTATTTTTCCTGAATGAAACTGTTTTTGGCAGGATATATTTTCTGTTAAATTGCCATGCAGGTTGTCTTGCTGAAAGGAAGGAAAACATGCACCATGGTGGTGGGTCAGAGCTGTAGCTGATTGTTTCTGGAGGACAGGGCTTGGTCCCACCCACCTGCCCCTCATCCCCTAGTGCATTATTTCCTTTACATCATGGGTTCTTACATCCCTTCCCCAAAAGGGGGTCCACCTGGAAGGATACAGGCCTATACAGGTACAATGGTCTGCATCTGTTCAGGAAGGGAACCAGGATCCTAGGTGATAGGTTTAAATGCTTCATTGGAAAGCATTTAAACTAGGCAAGGGGGGGCACTGAAAAGGAGCATGGAAATACCAGCCTCCCCCACAAAATAGGGTCATCAGCAAGATAAACACCAAAGGTAGATAAGTTGATGGGGGCAGGACAGGAGAAAATAGAGAAAAAGGCAAGGCAATAAGGACAGGGATGGGGCTAAAGGGGTAAGACCATCAAAAAATGGAGGGCAATGAGTACCAATGCCTGTAGTCTGGATAACAAGCCCCCCAAACTAGTGACTTTGATGGAAAAGGGATGCCTGGATATCATGGTAGTCACAGAAACATGGTCACAGAGAACCATGACTTGGATGTCAACATACCAGGGTACATAATCTACAGGAATGACAGGGAGGGTAAAAGAGCAGGAGGAGTAGCTCTCTAAGAAAGGGAAGGAATCAAAGCAATGGAACTAAATGGTAAACATAGAGGAGAGAAGGCACTGCGGGTCACCCCGGAGACAGAAAATTGCACCACAATCCATACAGGGGTTATATACAGACCCCCAACTCAGGGGGAGGAAATGAACAAGGACATGATAGAAGGCATCCTTAGAAAGGTAGAAAAAGGGGAGGTATTGTTAATGGGGGACCTGAATATGCCAGATTGTTACTGGAGCACCTTTGCTGCAGCCACATTTAAGAGCAGGGTCATTCTCGATGACCTACAGGGGGCATTCCTCAGACAGCTAGTGTTGGAACCCACTCAGAGGGAGCAGTCTTAGACCTGGTGCTCTCAAATGGGGATGGAGAGAGGATCTCAGATTTAGAAGTTGGTAGCCATCTGGGAACAAACAACCACCAAACAGTGTGGTTCACGATAAACACAGCCATAGAGTCAAGCCATACAAAAGTGAGGGTACTGAACTTTAGGAGGGCTGACTTTGGCAAAATGGAAGAGTGCCTCTGAAAAGCACTAGCAAATGGGCAAGAAGGAAGGGGTGGAGGAACAATGGGGAAAAATCAAAACTGCCATTACAGAGGCAACTAGCCTTTGTGTGAAGCAAATAAAAAAAAAACAAAGGAAAAGAAAACACTATGGTTCTCAAAAGAGGTGATGGGGAAGGTTAGGGAGAAAAATATAGCATTCAGGAATTATAAGGAAATGCAGAAGGAGCAGGACAGAGAACTGTACCAGTTAAAGCAGAAGGAAGTGGGAAAGGCAGTCAGACTAACAAAGGCCTAAACCAATTAAAAGATAGCCAACTCAGTTAAGAAGGGGAATACAACCTTTTACAGGTATGTTAGGGAGCATAGAAAGACCAAGGGAGGGATAGTGAGGCTTAATAAGGGGAAGGGGGTGGACAGAGGGTGACAGTGAAAAATAGGGATTCTGAATGAATACTTCTGCTCAGTATTCACAAAAGAAGAGGAGGGGAGTGATGTCTCAAAACCATTCAATAGAAGCACTCTGGATGGGGGGGTTAATACCAGACCATTCATAGAAGAAAGGGTCCTGAAAGACCTCCTGAAACGGAAGGTGGACAAAGCAATGGGGCCTGAAGGGATTCGCCCCAGACTTATAAAAGAACTAAGGGGAGAACTAGTGACACCACTGACTACCCTTTTTAAAAAATCATGGGAGGATGGTGTGGTACTTGAAGACTGGAGGAGAGTGGATATGATTCCCCTTCACAAAAGTGAGAGCAAGGCAGAGGCAGGAAACTATATACCTGTTAGTTTGACCTCAGTAGTAGAGAAAATGATGGAATCACTTCTGAAAGAAAGAATTGTTGAGTACCTAGGGGCCAGTGGGGCACAGGACCCAAAGCAGCATGGATTCACAGTGGGAAGGTCATGTCAGACAAATCTTATTGATTTCCTTGACTGGGTGACCAATGTAGTAGACCAGGGAGGGGCTGTGGACATGGCCTACCTAGACTGTAACAAGGCATTTGACACAGTCCCACACAAAAGACTAATAAATAAGTTAGCCAGCCTGGGAGTGGGTCCCAGGTTGGTAACCTGAGTAGAAAATTGATTAGACAACAAGACACACAGGGTAATAGTAAATGGAGTCCATTCCAAAGAAAGAGAGATTCCTAGCGGAGTACTGCAGGGTTCAGTACTGGGACTGGTCCTCTTTAATTTCTTTATCGGTGACATTGCAGAGGGACTGGAAGGAAAAGTATGCCTCTTTGCAGATAACAGAAAGATCTGCAACAAGGCTAATACACAAGGGCGGTAGAAAGGATTTGAAGGGACTTGGCAAAGTTGAAGGAATGGTTAAAAGTGTGGCAACTTAGATTCAATGGAAAGAAGTGTAAAGTAATACACCTGGGAAACAAAAACCCAAAAGAAGATCACACAGTGGAGGAGGGAAGGTATTAACAACAAAAATGGAAAGGGACTTGGGTGTAGTCATATCAGATGACCTAAAGGTAGGCAAGCAATGCGAGAAGGGAATAAGGAGGACTGGGGGTATACTGGGATGCATAGGGAGAAGCATCATCAGTAGAAAACAAAAAGTTGTTATCCCTCTATACAGACCATTGGTGAGACCCCATCTGGAATACAGTGTGCAGTTCTGGAGACCCCATTTCTTCAAGGACATAGACAGGATGGAGGTAGTCCAGAGGAGGGCAACTAAAATTGTGTAGGGTCTGCACCAGAAGTCATACAAAGACAGACTAAAAGAGCTTAATATGTATATCCTACTGAGGAAAGGAGGGAGACAGAGGCATGACAGAAACTTCCAAGTACCTCTAGCGAATCAGCAAAGTCCAAGAGGGTTGCATCTTTCAGAAAAAGAGATGTGCAAGAACAAAGGCCACAACTTGATGATGGAGGTGCGGAGTGGAGGATGGCTCAGGGGCAATGTGAGGAAGAATTGTTTCACAGAGAGGGTGGTTGATGCATGGAGTGGACTACCTGAGGAGGTCATGGGGTCAGAAAACAGTGGGGAAATTTAAGAATGCATGGGACAGACAAAAGGCAATTCTATAGGCTGGTAGGAGGAAGTACTGTAGGCTGTTGGTTAACTAGGATCTGCAGCCTATCTAGTAGATAGGGAACTGAGCAGACTGGATGGGCCAAGCAGTCCTTATTTGCCATCAAAGTCTATGATTCTATGTTGCTATGTTTTTATGTTTCAAAAAGTATGCATCAGTGAAGACAGACAATCAGGTGGGATTAAGGGTTTAATCTGGGTGACATTCTCCATGTGGTAAAAAACACTTTAGATGACAGAAAACACCTGAGCATCAAGTGTCAAACCTTCATCTAGGATGATGCCTAGATTGCACACCTTAGTGGCTGCCACCAGTGAGGTGGCATCCAGGAACAACCCTGTTCCTGTTCTGGTGGCGCCCTCATCCTGCCGATGACTATGTCCAGTCACTGGTATCTCCATCTTGTCTGGGTTAAGCCTCAACCAGTTAGAGGATATCCAGTCTTGGATCTTAGATAGGCATTTATTTAGCACCTCCACAGTGCCAGATGTCTCGGGGCAAAGGACATATACAGCTGGGTATCATCTGCATAGCGGTGAAAACACAGACTGTAACACTTAATGATGTCATGCACGGATTGCATGTACACTGCAAGCAACATGGGCAACAAGATCGAGCCCTAAGGAACTCTGCAGGTGATGAGCTTTGAGCAGGGGGAGAAATTCCCCATCACTACCCATTGCATCCTGTTTTGGAAAAAGGACTCAAACCATCTGATGACTTTGCTGGTGAGTCCACAAAGCTCTCTAAGGTGATTAGGCAGTACCAGGTAGTATGCGGTGTCAAATGCTGAGGTGAGATCCAGGAGAATGAGATTCTGTCTTTTTGAAGAATACTTTTTAAGAGGAAATGAGGTAATTACATCAGAATTGCATTTTAGTTTGTCTTTGGAAAGTGTAACTTTCATGGTTTAGGATTCCAATATTATTCTGAGAAATTCAAGTTCATTAGGAAAGGAAGGAATCTGGTTATATATACTGTAGTGCATTTTCAGCAAATTATGCAGCAAATTGGAAGAACTTAAAATACAATGGAAACATGAGTGTCATATTCACCAAGTAGAGTGCGCGTTTGGTATTAGGTACAGTCTAATTCATATTATAAAACAGGCTTCAGAATCCTAGCAACTGCATTGGTCCAAACACACCACCTGTCTGTTTCATAATTTCTGGTCTATGAACAGTTTATTGCTAACTTGACTCAACTTACCTAGCAACAACCCAACTAAATAAAAATAAATCTATTTTTTTGTTTAAATAAAAGCTTTTCTTGTTGGGCATGGTGATTGGGAAGGGTTGCTGACAAGGCACAGGATGTCAAGCCAAACCCCCATGATAGCTCAGTGGTGCAATGCATTGTTAGAGTGCCTTTGAAGAGAGAAGACACAATACCAGGCCTTAAATGACTCAGATGCATATAACAGTATTCGGTTCTCTCTGGAGCAAGCTTAAGAACATGGGTCGTTCCTGGGGTAGAGAAATGTGGCCTCAGAAGATAATCTTCCTTTTTCTTCCCCTCCTTCTCTACAGGATGTAGGTGGATAACCCATTTGGTATAAGGAAAGATACATAATGACTTTTGTGAATGTAAAGTCAGATTTTTTTGTACAATGCATGGCATTGGGATAACTGTTACCATTATTATAAAATGAATGTAAACAGGCTAGAACTTCTAATAAAAAGAGTTTACAAAAAAACAAGCCATTCCTCTTTTTAAACACAAAAACTCACAACAGCACATATGTTTCTTCAAAATAAATGCACTTTCTTGGTTCACTCAAAGACACTTGGCCTTTGTTACCACACTCACATACTCTACCAATCAACAACCTAACTAAAGGGAAACGATCCTTTTTCTATTATAAAAAAAATGCCAAAACTCTTTCTATATTATATGCACAATAACCCACTCCAGGGCATGAGTTTCTTGAGAATTAATTCATTTTCTGGGTGCATTGAAAGTCACTCAGTCATTGGCCTTGTGCCTTTTGATTCACTCACGGAGTGCATTCATTCTTTAGGAATGCATGTTCTTTTGCAAGCTGTTGCTTACTTAAACTGCTTCACCAACTATTTGATTTAGCATTTCTCAGTGAGTTGCGTAAGTGTTGGATCCAGCCCAAAGCATTGTAAAAATTGTTGCCTAAGAGCGGGAACTTGGGTTTACATTGCATTATGTCAGAACTCCAGATGCACAGTCCAGTTGAGTTGCAGAAGCAGGTAATAAAAGTTGCTTTTGAGCTGGTTACGGATTGAAGACAACACAATGTGAGTTGCCAAAGTATTTCAAAAATTATACAGAATCAACTCATTGGCAGATGGTGGAATTTGAATTGTACTCTATATTCTAACATAGTGCAAGTATAAACAGAAGCAAAGCATAAGCTGTAGGCTACTTGCAAAACATACCATGTGACTACACTAACAACCAACCTTACAGATGCCCATACTGTGAGTAAACTGTGCTCATGCAAGTCATTTGCAGGGTTGCAGGCACAAATCCCTTGTTCGTGCCTCACTACTGCCTCTTCTGCTTGAGCACCCAAAACTCATATTGGAGACTATTGTGCAGATTAACCCACTCTTTATGCAACTCTTGTATAGTCAATTATCATCACACTGGCTGCAATTTGCCCCTAATTAAAAGAACACCATCCCTTTCACATTAAAAGAAAACTGTATGCTGCCTAGTAAAACAGACAGAGCAATCCAGAAGCATGAAGTGCCAATACTACAGGCATATGGAAATGTGTTTTGTGGTGATGTTGCAAAACAAGTGTACTCCCAGTACAGAGTAGCAATGTTTTTATTGTTTTTAGATCTTCCATTTTATGCCACAGAGTAGCTATAAATTATTTTGAGAAATGCTGTAGTATCCACAAGGTATTTTTAAAGGCTAATACACACCACAAAGGCATAGCACCCATGTACTCCAACAGTGGGTGCCTGACTTAAGGGGTCATAGTATTCAGCAAGGCTTCCACTACATGAGCCAGGTGAGTGGCACACTGGAGGAGTCAATAAATAAAGAATGACAACAGAGTCCGTCCTTCCTTCCTTCCTTCCTTCCTTTATTTTTTCTTTCTTTCTCTCTTTCTACAGTCCCTTAATTTTCTTTCAGCACTAAATACACATAAAGCCAAAAATGCAGCACATACAGGCTGTGATTGGGTCTTCTGTATCAAGGAAGTAGATGTGTGGTCCCAGGAGGCATTTTTCTAATTATAAAATAATGAATGGAACACCAGATCCACCTGAATAAGGTGCACGGTCCTGCTATCTACTTATCCTACTAGCATGTCTCCTTCCCACTAAAAGGAAAGAAACTGAACCCCATCTACTTAGAGAAAATGAATCCTGTTATTGCAAGTTTATCCCTTTACCACTTATATGAAAATAATAACTTTTCATTAAGAGCTGGGTTGTATGCAATTAGAGACAAGTGGTTAAAATGACATCATCTGGCTGTAGAGAAATGTGCAGGCTTGAGAGATTAGGAAGGATGATGGCAATACACTATAACAGCACATTGGCACTACACCACAGTAAATTGGAATGACTTTTCTTTCTATAAAGTACAGTATTTTATTATAAGCACATGTTACTTGTAAAAATAAAACAGCATTTAGTTTAGGTTGCCAATGATCATTAAACATAATCCTTGACTAGTCTGTTAATCTAGTACAGGACTACAATTATGCTGTCAGTTTTTGCAAATTTTAAAAAGTTGAAATGAATATAGCTCTACTCCTTATTTAGGAAAATACTCCCCTTGGACAGATTGTCGTAATGTGTTATCAACCCCAAAGTATATAGTAGAGTTTAGCTTACACTGTGTATCTATCAGTATACAGTATTCTTAGAATAAAGTATTCAGAATATTTTCTATGCACACATCCATTCCCATAAGTATACCTGTTGGGGGGGGGGGCTAGTGCCCAGAATTCCCTACTGCCATCTTGTTTTCATTATTTTTTCATCACTAAGAAAACTGTATGACATTGATATTTATTTTAACAATAACATGGGTATATGAAAATGTTTGGTACACTGGGGCTACACAAAGAGATATCTTTTGGAGACCAGCCACCCCTTTCAAAAATTCTGCTTATGCTCTTTTGGGCTATCACTTGTACTGTATGTCATACAAATCAAGATATTTATACACAAGATAAATGCTAAAAGGTCTGCATTCAGGAGGTATAAAGAGATACAGAGGGAAGTTGATTGGAAGGTGTATCATGAGAAGCAGAGGAAAGCAGGGAAAGTGATGAGGAGTACAAAGCCATGAACTGAGGAAAGACTAGACCAAGGTGTAACTAAAAGAGGCAAGAACTTTTTAGGCACATAAGTGAAAAGATGGAGACTGGGGGAGGAATTTTGAGGTTAAGAAGGGCAGGGGAGGACTGTGCAGAGGAAGATCAGGAAAATGCAGATATCTTGGGCAAGTACTTGTGTTCAGTCTTCACAGGGGAAGGGGAAGGGGATGGGCCACATAAAAGCAGCAGGAGCATGGGGGAGTAGATACAAGTCAGTTTACAGAGGAGACAGAGTCCTGAGGGGACTCAAAAATCTGAGTCCTGAAGGGACTCAAAAATCTGAAAGTGGACAAAGCTATGCGGCCAGACGGGGTACACCCAAGAGTATTGAGGGAGCTCAGGAAGGTACTGGGAACAGGTCTGATATCCCTATTCAAAATCTCAATGGAAACAGGTGTGGTTCTGGCAGACTGTAAGAGGGCAGATGTAATCCTGCTTTATGAAAGTGGCAGCAGGGAGAAGGTTGGCAACTATAGTGTGATTAGTCTGACATCAGTGATGAGGAAGTAAATGGAGTCACTGCTAAAGTAAAGGATTGTAGAGTATTATGAATCCAATGGGTTAAAAAGACCTGAGACAGCACAGATTCGTGGGGGAAGGGGGAGGATGTCAGGCTTTTATGATAGCTAAAACTGCATAATGTTTAAGTTGCCAAAGATTATTAAACATAATCCTTGACTAGTCTTCCAGAACCACACTGTACCATATAGGAGACTTATACAGCAACTGAACAGCTTAGAAATGGTACCAAAGGTGGTAAAGTGGGTAAGAAATTGGTTATGGGATAAGTGACTGGTGGTGGTGGTAAATGGAGTGCACTCCCAGGAAGGTAAGGTGTTCATTGAGGTGTCTCAGGGCTCAGTACTGAGACCAGTCCTCTGTAATGTCTTTATAAATGACATTGCAGATGATTCAGAATGGAAGGTGTGTCTTTTTGCAGATGACACCAAAATCTGCAATAGGGTAGGCACTCCAGAAAGGGTAGAAATCATGAGCAGAGACCTAAGAAAACTCAAGAAGCAGTCAAGGGCATGACAGTTGGGTTTCAGTGTGAAAAAGTGCAAAATCATGCACTTAGGATACAGAAACCCAGAGGCAGAATACAAAATGGGAGGAGAGGTCACCAAGCAGGAAGGAAAGCTGGGAGTAATCATATCTGATGACCTCAAAGAGGCAAGACAGTGCAACAAGGCAGTATTCCAGACCAGTGGGATGCTGGGGTGCATAGAGAGGGATATGAACAGCAGAAGGAGGAGGGTGGTGGAGCTAGTGTATATATTGCTAGTGAGACCCCACCTGGAGTACTGTGTCCAGTTCTGGAGACCACATCTCAGGAAGGACATAGACTAGGCATATGCTGTCCAGAGGAGGGCAACTAAAATGTGGCAGGTGCTTCATAAAAAGGCCTAGGAGGAGAAACTGAAGGACCTCAATATGTACACCCTGTAAGAGAGGAGGAAGAGGGGGGAACATGATAGAGACCTATAAATACCTCACAGCTTTGAATAATGCACAAGACAGTAATACTGTTTAGAGGAAAAGAAGTATGAGAACAAGGGGACATGCAATGAAGCTGGAAGGGGAAATTTAGAAGAGATGTCAGGAAGTACTTCTTCACTGAAAGAGTGCACTGGTGGATGCCTGGAACAGTCTTCCAGTGGTGGTGGTGGAGAGAAAACAGTGATGTGCTTCAACCATACATGGGATAGACACACATGAATCTTATTTGGGAAGCAAAGGGGGAGATGGAGCCAGAGCTCAGGTAAGGTCTGTGGTGACAGCACAGGCAGGGGAAAAAATGGGCAGACTGGGTGGACCAATCAGTCCTCATCTGCCATCAAATTCTGTGTTTTTGAATCAAAAAGATCCAGTTACAGGGGTGACCTGGGAGAACAGGCAGGTTATGTGACTTGCTCATGGCCACACAGTATGCAAGTGGAGGTTACGGGAATCAAACTCAGGTCTACTGGGTGTACTAAGCTCATTCACAGCTTGTTGCAATAACCCCTAGGCTATACTGCCAGAAATATTTTGCAGATCAAGCTAATGCTTATTTAAAAGACAGCTGTGCTCTGTTTAACAAGCTCACTGAGACTGCTCAGCTTAATGGAAAACACTGATTATTTCTGTTCATCAAAGCACAAGGAAATAACTTGGTGTCCTTGAACATAACACCATCTTATGGAGGGGTTACAGTTCCTTTTTAACTTCTTTGAGGCTTTCTAGATTCAGTCTTTCCAACTTAGGATTCTCTGGAGATGAAGTGCAACATATGTACAATCAGCCAAAGTACTGCACAATTCTCACTTTCATGTTGTTGGCAACACATATTTAGTTCCTAATCTGATTTTGTAACGTGTTAGAATAGAATCCCCTTCTACTAGTGCCAGCTCCACTAGAGATGTAGTTTGATTTAGAATCTGGAGTGACAGTCCAGCAGTTTTCTCACTTCCTGGCCACTTAGAGGAATATTTCCTTAGAAGCAGCCATCTTTGTTTGACATGTTACACCATCTGGATTTTGGAACCATGGTTGGACAATGCGATCTGAGGTCAGAAAGTAGGATCCAAGGTTGGAGATCAGACTCAGATCCCCTGATCCCAGATAGTCACCTTGAACAGCTGGTATCCTATTAGATCCTGGGTGATAAGATCTAGTAGTTGGATGACAATGGCATCTGACATCATCTTGCATCTGAGAAAATTGGTGGTATTTGATGGTATCTGATTCCATAGGATAGTCTATGAGGAACAATACCAGCTACATAAACAAATTGTACAGAAGGTGAGCTGTCTTTAAAGCTATGCAGAATGCAAAATTCCATTTGCTGAATTCATGTGGCATGGCAATTCTGCTGCCAAAATGCTTTTCAGAATTTTTTTAATACTGTGAAATTCCAAAAAGTATTTCCATGTAAACCTGTGGAATAATATTCTGGGTGGTTATGTAATCCACAGAATAATCCACAGTTTGAAGAAAATGAATCTGTGCTTTACATAAATTGTGGAATACAAATTTTGCGGTTAACATTCTCCTTTCAGAATCTTGAAATTCCGCTTCTGAAGGAATTTTGCCAAATTAGGTGGGATTTCCAAAATACTGTATAATTCCATTGAAAGAAGTATTTCAAAATTCCGCACAGCTCTAGCTGACCTTAAATGTTTCTTGAACTTGGAGCAGTTTTAGAACTAAAGGGATGACAGTGTTTCTTTAAAATAAAATCTATTCAACAAACTGCACTGAAAATAGTTGGCCAATAAAACAACCAGATATCAAAAATGTACATAGCTGTCTACTGATGTTGTGAACCACCCTTACAGAAATAAACTGTAGGTGTGCTGTGTACATGCAGAATGCATGCCACATGCTTAATTGTGCAATGTTTGCAAGCAGTTTGCATGCACAAAGTGATCTTATGCAAACCAGGTCTAAAAAGCAAATCAGGTTTGCATGCTGCAAGCTTGACATTTGCACAGCAGTTAAGCTGGTGTGAACATCTTCTAAAAATTACAACAGGTTAGCGTGTTGCATGCTTGACATGAGTGCAGCAGTTAAGCTGGTGTGAACATCATTTAAACATCACATCTGGTTCACATGCTGCATGCTTGCCATGTGTGCAGCAGCTAAGCTGGTGCAAATCCCATCTAAAAAAACACATCAGTTTCTATTTCTTATACTACTGCTAGCAATTAGAGTCATTAAAATGCATTTTTATTTGAATTCCCATAACAATTAAGAAAACTCATTTTAACCCCCCTGTTACCCGGGGTTACTAGAATCCCAGTAAGACCTAGTGGTAGGCAGGGAAGGCAGCTTGTGAAACTCCAGTTAAATGGATTTCACACTGTCTCACTCTATTTTCAGTCTCAGCTGAGACTGAGGGATGACATCACCATAGAACTCTCACAGCTGCATGAGCCACACTGGAATCTGCAGTTGGAAGTTAGGATAGAATGTTGGGAATTTTTTGAAGAGAGTCGGTGTGCAGTCTTGAAGAGAGCAGTAGCACAGCAGTCTGTGGACAGACTCTCTGAGCCTAAAGCTCTGTTATAGAGCTACTGTATTTCCACCAAAAGAGGAACACAGTAAGCTGTTTGTGAAGTGGTGGAGATTGCTGTTACTGGTCCCTGTGCCCCATCCCTGAGGGGGGGGTGGAAAGGTTTGCCTATCATTCCAGGGCAACCCTCCTGGTTCTGGCTAGGGAAGAAGCTGCCTTATTTCAAGTTGTGCTGCGGCACCAGAAGCTGTGGGAAAGAAATTCCTGTGAGGAATTGCCTGTGGGGCACCTGCAACCAAAGGGTGAGTCCGCTCTGACATAGGCCTATGTTTTCACCTGAACTGTTGTAAAGTGGGGATTGGACTGCTTAATCAGTGGGAGGCCTAGAGTAATGGGCTAAGCCAAGTAAAAGTATGTTCAAGTCCAGCACAATGGGAAAGCAAAGACAAGTAGAGGAAATGTGACATGCATTTACTCTTTAATCTACATTGCCAAGCTTTACAGAAAGAGATGTTAATGTCCAGAGAAATGGCCAGGTATGAATTGTGGAAGCGAGAGATAGGAGATCCCCCCCATCAGTAGTAACCAAATTCACCTCTACGGATTTGCTCTGTGGCACTTTTACTTTCTCTCAGGTACTTGGTCAGTGCCTAAGGAAAGTACCCAGATGTGGGATTAAAAGGAAGTTTCCCTTATTCAGCCGAAGACTCTTCGGTGGTTTAGGGAGCCATCAGAAAATGTTTCCATGACAAATGGAAGGTGTTCGAGTGGCAGGCAGGAGAGCCGAGCCAGGGAAATCCCAGAATAGTGTACAAGTTTGGGCTGTGTACCCAAAGCAGTGTGTAAGTCCGGGCTGTGTGCCCGGTGGGTTCAGAGTCTGAGGGCTGAAGTGTTGAGGAAGTGTTCTGATTCTTTTTAATCTGCATTACCAGAAGTGTAGCCCCGTGGGGTCCGTCTATGCTTTGTTTGTTCGGCTTGGATGTGAATAAAGCCACATTTTAGAATCCCATTCCTGGTATTGGACATTTCAGTTATTGCTTCCTGTGTTCGGATTTACTTGGGTGCCCCTGTGAAGAGTAGCCAAACCTTGCCCTTGTGCCGAGTAACCTGTTCCTCCCCGAACCCAGTCCCCACCTGGTACAGCTGTCAGATTCAAACAGCATACCACGTGTCGTTTGCAAAAAGGCAGGGGGGGTGGGGGTTACATCATTAATTTTGCTCCTTTTGCAAGTGGTTTAATAGCTTTTGATTTTTGTTATTAATTTGCCATTAATTTGTAAAGTATTGTTTGCTTACTGCATTAAATGTCTAGAGTAGAACCAGTCAACATCCCCCATTCCAGATGTACGAAGATTGGCCTCTGTGTTGTGAATCCTATCCTTTTTGTTTTTGACATGCAAATCCCTTATGCAAATTTACTGCTACAAATGTGTTTCTCCATGACTGTTTCATCTCACTTACTTTCCCTTTGTTATTCTGTATTGAGCATATACACTATGACCATGCTCAGCACTCCTTGTGTTGAGTAGGGTCTTGGAAGCATGCACCATACCTCTCATTTTGTCACTAAAATGAGGGACATGGACACTTAAAATGAGGGACAATTAGGGACACTAACCCACATGATGATCGGGACACATCATGAAACATGGAGATACTGTGCATCAAAACATAGTGGAAACCATGCATTAGCACCTTAGAATGAATTTCTACCATTAAGCAGGGGTGCCATTTAGGCAGGACGGGGGGCAGTTGCCACCCCCCCCGTATATGTGCCTAGGTTGTTCTTATGGTGTGGCAATCATGGCATTACATCTGGATTTAATCTTTTGCAGAATAAGTGTCCACCTGGCCTATGTGTGCTCATGCTGTAGGTACTCTCCAGACTCAACTGTGTCTGTACTGTGTTGCTCACTCCATCCACCTATTATCGGTGGTACAATCACATGTGATGTGGATGAGCTCCAGCCAAGAAAGAGTGCATGAGACTTGCAAGTGCGACATTGTCTTTCCTGCCACAGAGTAGACGTACTGCACACTACAGCTTGGAGAAGTCAGTGAGCACTGAACTCTCAATAGCAGTGTTGTTGCAGCATATTCTTATTGGTCTACTCTTAGTGAGTCTCCATCTCCCCCGGTGTATAAAAGGGCAGAGGGTGAGCTAGAAGCTAACTCAAGACTAAGCTACCTACTTACTCTGCTAGGCTCACCTTGCAATAAAAACAGCACAGATCCACCATGGCAGCAAGCTTGGCTTAGCAGCAGTGGTGACAGCAGTGTGGGTGGCCTTCATAGGCCTTAATCAGTGCAATGCAGCAGCAGCCACAGCAGCAACCAATCAAGAAGCAAGCAACATAGGTTGGGTGGGTTCAGTTGGTGAGGTGACTTGATCATGGACTACATTGGGGACATGTGATGGTTGATTCTAGTATCCAGCTTCTGGCAGAAGAAGAGAGGGGTAGCAGTCTGAAAACTGGGCTGGTGGCACACTGTGCCAGGCTGCTAGTTCTGATCATAAGACCGGGTAAGTAAAAGTAAATAATTTTTTTGCAGGGAGTTGGGGAAGGAGGAAGGACTAAAATATTGATGTGTTTTTCATGTTTCTTCAACTTTGGGTGACTTCATGACCCATAGGGGATGGGTTTTGAATGGAATGAAATAGGGGAGGAAAATCAAGACAAAGTTCTTTTTTTGGTGGGGGGGCAGAACTTTAACCAGGAAAGAAACTGGTTAGTAACTGGTCGAATTTAAGCCCAAATCTGATGACTGCTCTGGGATATATACAGATGAATCTTATACATTTGAATTTTTCCTGATTTGCATACCACTTTTCAGTCAAGAAAAATAAGTTGCACCTTTTAGAGATGTTACAGACATTCTAGAGCTGTCCCTTGCATTCACAGAGAGTTGAGCGGTATGGTATGCACAGACTATTGGAGTATAGTCAGGCTCATGACCCCCCCCCCAGTGAAGCTGACCTACATATCCCCATGCTCAGGCACATTATGACAAAGGGCAAAGGAGACTGCAGTGGTGTGCACCATTGAAATGAATGGGGGTATTTTTTTATTACTATTTTATACACTACTGATGGAGAGTTGGAGATTAATGAATGCCACTGCTTGACTAACAAGGGCCTTGTTAGTAGAATAGTGGCCTTCATTATTCTCCAGCTCACCATCATAATGTATAAAATAGTAATAAAAAATAACTCCATTCATTTCAAGGGGGTACACCCCAGAACTCTGAACAATGGACGTCATCTCTTAAAGACTGCTGCCTCTGGCTCCCCAGTACTCAAGTAAGAGACTTTTTACTTATATCTATACTTGGTGGGCTGTCTGTAGCAGCATGGCCATCACCGCTACAGTGTGTGTGCATAGAAGGGGGGTGTGTGTGTGTGTGTGTGTGTGTGTGTGTGTGTGAAGTTATTGCTACTTTTCTGTTTGCACCTTAAAGTCTGTTTGTGTGAAAGCATTCAAAACTATGAAGAGAAAATAGGTGGAGTACAGGCCAGACAGAAGCAATTAAGTGGTTTTATGGATATGTTTGTTTATTGAGGGTGGGAAAAACCACATGTGTTTCCATTGGTATGTGTGCTACAGATCAACTGTGAAACTGAGATGAGTAAGAGAAGAAAACTGAAAACAATAACAGTGGCTAAAAGCATGCCACATGCATGCAGATGTAATCAGATACAGTATGTATTGAAGTACAAGTGAGCCATATGTGTGCAGACAGTATGGCTGAGTGGTTCAAACAAATCAAATCATAATTTATTTATATTGTGCTTTTCAAATACCAAAGCGCGAGTACATAAAACATAACATCAATAATAAATAGGAATTAAAATTAAACACAATTCAAAAAGACAGCAAAATATGAACTAATCAAAAGCTGATATAAACAGAAAGCTCTTCAAAGAGGCCTTAAAAGATTCTGTGGATAGGCACTCCCTAATCCGATGAGGTTGAGAATTCCACAGGGTTGGAGTCACAAAAGAAAAGGCTCTGGTCCCAGAAGATTGAAGACAAACCCTGGGAATCTTTAGCAGTCCCTCATTGGTGGAACGAAGTGAGCAGGAAGGGCGGTAGGGCCAAAGGAGATCTTGCAAGTAGACTGGTCCCTGTCCATGTAGGGTCTTATAGGTCAGCATTGTGACCTTGAAGGTAATCCTCCAATGTACCAGCAGCCAGTGCAGTTTGCGCAGAACAGGCATGATATGGCAAGTTCTTGCTAGCCCAGTCAACAATCTGGCTGCAGCGTTCTGCACCAGCTGCAAGTGGCAGAGGTCCATCCCTGGTAACCCAAGATATAGAGCATTACAGTAATCTAGACGTGAGGAAACAAAGGCATGAACCAATACAGGAAGGTCATTGTGTGGAACAAGGTGCTTTATCCGAGCTATATTCCTCAGATGGTAAAATGAGTACTTGCAATGGCCGACACCTGAGTCTTAAATGTCAGTTCGCACTCAAGTATTACACCAAGATTTTGCACCCATTCAGAAGGTCTCAACTGTTTCTCCCTTAGCACAAGGCCAGAGGGGAATCCAGGAGTCAACTTCTCTACACGGTGACCAGGGTTCACTACCAATACCTCAGTCTTAAAGGCACTGAACTGCAAGCCAGGAAACTGGGATGCATGAATACCTGGGTTTGAATCTCATCAATCCCCACTTGTGTATGTTGTGATCCTGAGCAAGACACTTAACTTTTATGTGTGCAGTTATCAGTGACCACTTGTTTTTTGCATGCATGCCACATGCATGCAGTCTTTCCCAATTTAACATAAAAAGAATGGTTTCCACACTAGCTTGCTGCACACGCATACGCATGCAATCAGATCCAACTCAAAATTTAAATCATACTTGCAACACGCATATTACTTGGGTAGTTTTATGTGTGCAGCATGAAAACATTACATATCATTATTTCTGTAAGGGCACATTCTAGTTTCACAGGTCACACAAACAACTCAGAGGGAAATAGTTTATTATTTAATAGCAAGCAAAGACCACAGTCATGCGCAGGATGAGTGGCACTCCAAAGAAATACAAACAAAATTTATAACCTTCACACAGCTTAACTGGAGAGCCATAGTGTGATTCCCCATCCCAAAACAGTGTTCCAGCATCTTCAGGAGCAAAGCACTGCATTTCTTCCTCATGGCCTGGCAGCACTAGGAACAGCAACTTCTCCTGTCCTTGGTTCCTTGCCAGTTTATGTTTTATTTAACAAATGTTTCCTTACTCTTCAGGGGCATAACAATCTATGCTGTCTATATTTACTGTCCTGGTGTCAGTCTTCTCCCCTCACGAGGCCAGTATCCTTCTATATTTTAGCCCTTGACATCATTTCATGTTCTTCCATTATTTTAAAAATGTGTCACTCATCTTGGTGGGCACACATTGAATCTTTACTGCCTTAGTGCAACTCCTCCATTCCATCCCTTCCCGCACTGCCTCTATGCCTCCAAGTTAGTCCAAATCGCAAACACCTTTTTTATTGCCTTGATATTAGCATGGTTTCCAATCAAATCTTTATTGCCTAGGGCTGGTCCCCTCCCACAATTTTTACTGTCTAGTGCCCCTCCCATTCTTTACTGCACATGCATGGTTCTGGTCCTTGGCATCTTGCTCTCCCCACTCATTTTACATTGCCATGGTGCTGCTGGTGCACCCACACAGTATTTATTGTCCTGGAGCTGGTCCCATCCTCAACCCATGACATTTGGTTTTATACAGAGTCTTTCATACAACTTTACCCCCTGCAGGTTGGGGGAGGTAGAAAAAATGTTGCTGCAAAAAGGTGCACAGGACCATAGAGATTGCATATATAACAACTAGAGGGGTAACCTCAAGTCCACTCCACTCATTTGCATATTATACCCATAGACATGGTATGGGCCACTTGTATATGGCAGTATGAACCCCTATAGTTTTCCACATTCTGTCCCCTCTAGTCCCCTTTAGAGAGTGAAAGTGAGAGAGAGAGTGAAAGAGAGTGAAAAAGAACGTGTGAGCGAGAGAGAGGGAGTATGTAAGACAGAGAGTGAGAGAGAGGGTGTGAGACTAAGAGAAAGTGTGAGAGTGAGAGATAAAAAGTAAGAGTGAGAGATAGGGAGAGAGAGAGAGGGAGAGAGAGAGAGAGAAAAACAGTAAGAAAGAGAGGGAGAGAGAGTATGTGAAAATGAGAGTGAGTAAGAACGTGAGAGTGAGAGTAGGAGTAGGAGAGAGCGAGAGAGAGAGAAAGAGAGTGTGCATGTGTGAGTGAGAGTGACTGGCAGTGACAAAGAGTGATAGTGACAGTGAGAGTTAAAGAGACGGAGAGTGAGTGAGACAGTGAGAGTGAAACTGAGTGAGAGTGACACATGAATGATGAAGCTAAACTCTGTACATTGCTGGGGAAAGATACAATGTAACAGAAATAGCTGAAAACTATATAGCATCATGCCATGAGCTTTGAAATACAACTTAGATGAATGTAAGTGCAACGTAGTGTGTTTATGTTTTATGGATAGTATGACGTATGAACTTTGGCAATTCTTATATATTGTCTCATGCCAACAAAGTTATTTTTGAATTTGAATTTGACAGTGAGAGAGTGAGAGTGTGAGACCAAGAGTGAGAGAGAGAGAAATACAGAAAGCTTGAGAGTTACAGATGTGCCTGAACTCTCATGAATAAACTGAGTCACCCGGAATGCATGTGGCTCAGTTTTCATGAAACCTGAACTGAACCTTATCAATTCAGCTTGGGTCTTGGCTGGTTTTTCTTCTTTTTGTTTACCATTCCAGTTTTCCAGTTTGCATGTCTGTCATGTGACAGGCTTAACTAGACAGAAATAAAGGTCAAAAGATGCAATGGGGAGTCTGTGCAGGGCATAGATACTCTGGTTTGCACATGTGCAAACCAGAGTACTGTATATAGCAGTGCATCTCTGACCTCCACACCATTGCATCTCAGGCAGCAGTGGGGAGGGAGTGTGTTACACCAGTGCTTGCGGCCAGGAGTGGAAGGAAGGGTTAGTTGTAGCTCGAGTTTCACCTTGCCACAATCAGACAGAGGGAGAATAACAAGAGGAGAAAAAAAAAAGAAAAAAAAAAAAGAGAGTGAGAGGCTGGGGTTCCAACACAAGACTTTGCGTATGAGTGTGAGGAGGGGGGAAGTGCCTGCCACATTCCAGACAGCTGGAAAGAAAGTGACAGTAGACACTAAAAAACAAAATAAAACAAACATTTGTCAATGCCGAATGTTGATTGCGTTGGTCTGTTGAGATCGCTCAGTGGCCCTCTGTCACTGGCTCAGTCTGTTTGTCCCGGTGCTGCAGGCTGCTCTTTTGTACTGGGCTGCTGCCTGCATTGGCACCTTGTTCTGCCGAGGAAGAAATCCGCAGCTGTCCTGACAGAGACTCCATTGAGGTGGCTCACTCTCCCCCCACTCGCTCATTTGTTTTCTCCTGGTGCTGCAGACTGCCCTTTTGTACTGGGCTCCTGCCTGTGTTGGTGGCTTTTTCTGCCCACAAAGAAATCCAAAGCTGTCCAGACAGAGCTCCATTGAGGTCGGTCACTCCCCCTGTCTCACTCACTCATTCTGGTTCTCCTGGTGCTGCAGGCTGCCCTTTTGTACTGGGCTCCTGCCTCTGTTGGCGCCTTTGTCTGCCCACAAAGAATTCTGCAGCAGTCTCGACAAAGCTCCGTTGAGCTCGCTCACTCCCCTTCTCTCACTCGCTCATTCTGTTTCTGCTGGCACTGCAGGCTGTCCTTTTCTACTATGCTCCTGCCTGCGTTGCTGCCTTCTTATGCCCACAAAGAAATTTGCAGCAGTTACAATACAGCTCCATTGAGTTCACTGACTCCCCCTCCCTCACTTTCTCATTCTGTGTCTCCTGGTGCTGCAGGCTGCCCTTTTGAACTAGGCTCCTGCCTGCATTGGTGGCTTTTTCTGGCCAGAAAGAAATCTGAAGCAGTCCTGACACAGCTCCATTAAGCTCGCTCACTCCCCCTCTGTCACTCACGCATTCCGTTTCTGATGGCGATGCAAGCTGGCCTTTTGTACTGGGCTCCTGCCTGCATTGCTGCATTTTCTGCCCACAAAGAAATCTGCAGCAGTTACAATAGAGCTCCGTTGAGCTCGCTCACTACCGCTCTGTCACTCGCTCATTCTGTTTCTCTTGGTGCTGCAGACTGCGTTTTTGTATGGGGCTCCTGACTGCATTGGCACCTTTGTCTGTCCTTGAAGAAATCTGCAGCTGCCCTGACAGATCTCCGTTGAGGTTGCTCAGTCTCCCTCTCTCATGCGCTCATTCTGTTTGTCCTGGTGCTGCAAGCTGCCCTTTTGTACGGGGGTTCCTGCCTGCACTGGTGCCTTTTTCTGCCCACAAAGAAATCTGCAGCAGTCCTGATAGAGCTGCGTTGAGCTCACTAAGTCCTGCTGTCTCACTCGCTCGTACTGTTTCTCCCACCGCTGCAGACTGGCCTTTTGTACTGGACCCCTGTCCGCATTGGCACCTTTTTCTGCCCACAAAGAATTCCGCAACTGCCCTGACAGCGCTTTGGTGAGTTCGCTCACTCCCTCTCCCTCACTTGCTCTCTCATTCTGTTTCTCCTAGTGCTGCAGGCTGCCCTTTTGTACTGGGTTCTTGTGTTGGGGCCTTTGTCTAACCACAAACAAATCCACAGCAGTTCCAACAGAGCTCAGCTGAGCTTGGTCACTCCCTCCTCTCACTTGGTCGATCTTAATCTGTCCCAAACACTGATTTCCCAGAGTGACCGTTCTACTCTCCGGTAGGAGTGCAAAAACATATTTTACCCAGGATGTGAAAAATGACAGCTGTAGTGTTCATAAGGAGGTGTGAAAAAATGCCACTGTTGAAAATGTGGCATGACAATATTACAAATTTGCGAAGTTACGAGGGTGCATGGAAACAGTTCAATGCACGCTTGTAACACAGTCATGCTATGGAGTTTTGTCACTAAATTTTCAACATAGGGATTTAAGGACCTCTGCTCGCGAACAGTGCCACTGTCATTTTCTTAATCTGTCCCAAACACTGATTTCCCACAGTGACCACGTTATTCTGCGCCAGAGCTGTGAAAATACATTTTGGTCAGGATGTGAAAATTGACAGCTGTACTGCTTATAAGGAGGTGTGAAAAAATGCCACTGTTGAAAATCTGGTGTGACAATATTACAAATCTGCGGAGTTACAAGGGTGCATGGAAAGTGAACAACGCACACTTGTAACACAGTCAATTGAAGGGCTATCATAACCAAATTTTCAACATAGGTATTTAAGACCTCTACTCATGAACAGTGTCACTGTCATTTTCTTAATCTGTCCTGAACACTGATTTCCCACAGCGACTGTGCTATTCTGCACCAGAAGTGCGAAAACACATTTCAGCCAGGATGTGAATAATGACAGCTTTACTGCTCACAAGGAGGTGTGACAAAATGCCAATTTTGAAAATATGACATAAAAATATTGCAAATTAGCCAAGTTACGAGCGTGCGTAGCAACTGCACACCGCTCACTCTTAAAACAGTCATTCTTTGGATTTTTCCACCAAATTTGCAACATAGGCTTTTTGAGAGCCCACCTCATGAACACTGGCACTGTTGTTTCATTAACTGGCCCCAAAAGGTAATTCCGCACAGTGACCACAAAATCACCTTTTGGGGCTGATTAACGCCATGCCAGTTCAAGAATTCATGAGTAGGGGTCCCAAAAACCCCATGTTGAAAATTTGGTGAAAAAATTCCCAAAAATGCCCGAGATATGTACTAAAGTTGAAAAAAAACTATTTATTATATTATACAGCTTACCGGCATTTTCTCAGTTCGCGGTCGGCTTTGAAGAGTGCAGACGTGTTCCCGGTCCACCAAAGATCATCTCGCTGAGCTCCAGAGGTAATTATGGGGGGGTGGTGTGGAGAGGCAGGGTGTGCAGTGGGTGGGTGTGGGTTGTGGGAGAGAGGCAGGGAGTATACGAGGGACTGTTTCCTTTTTTCAGGTAACAAAAAAAAAACATTGCGGGACCATTTTTAACTTCACAGGGGCATGTGGCATGCTGGGGTGGGCTCCCATCATGCCACTGGAGTCTTGCTTTTGGGGAGGGTAGGTGTAGCCTATGAGGGATTGGGCACCCGCGTCAGCAAACAACAAAAGGGTGGGGAATTCCTTTCTGCTGATGAAGATTGGGCACCCCCATCGGCAAACAACAAAAGGGGGGGGATTCCTTTCTGCCGATGGGGATTGGGCAACCTGTCGGCAGACAATAAAACCAGGGGGTTGATGATGCCGATGGGGAGTGGGCTCCCCGTCAGCAAATAATCATGGTGGGGAATATTGTTTGTAGAATGTGCGGCAGCTCGCCATGTTCACAACAATATCAGAGATCTCTACAATACATCCCGCCCTGCAATGACGGGTTGCTCCCTCATTGCAGCGGATGGCTGATGCTGCAATGATGAGGCGGCCCCTAATTGCAGTAGCTGATTTTTTTAGAAGGTTGTGGCATGCTGCCTGAACTACTGTCAGCAGCAGCATGCCATGGCATTAGGGGACAGGGGACAAGCCTTTGTAGGTTGTGGGGGCACTGGGCACAACAGTGCAGCGCCTCCACAACCTGCTTGTGGAGAAAGCTGCTGCAACATGTTTCTTGTGCATGCGCGCAATCAACATAATAAAAAAAGCAAATGGATTTTCATTGTTTGTGAGCATGTAAATAAAGCCTTTGTGGTTGAGGGGGCATAATAATCCCTTGGCAGTTTGATAGTATCCCCTCTCTAGACTGCAGCAGTACTAGCCATTTCCCATGCAAGCACAGGAATAAAAAAAATTGTGCAAGCAGAGCCAGTAAAGGTGTGCATCATGTGTGAAGCCTTTTTGGAGGGAAGGTTCAACCCTTGACAGTTCAGTAGCCTCTGTGTACAGTATCACTAGCCATTTCCCACACAAGCAGGGCAGGACCATTTTTCTTTTGTTACATAGTTACATAGTAGCTGCTGGCAGAAAAAGACCCTTGGTCTATCTAGTCTGCCCCTGTTCCTACTTCCTTATTACAGATCCTGTTAGATCTGTGCTCTTACTTCAACCTGTTCTTGACTCCACCAGTCCCCTGTGTCCGTCCCATGCATGTTCCAATGCCTCCATGGTGTTTACTCCCACCACATCCTTTGGTATCTTGTTGCAGGGTTCTACCACTCTTTCCATGAAGTAGAACTTCCTCACATTATCTCTGAGTCTCTGCCCTTCCAGCCTCTTATCAAGTCCTCTTGTCCTTGTGAATTTCCCTTTCTGTAGAAAATGACCCTCCTGCACTTTGTTTATTCTCTTGAAGTATTTGAATGCCTCTATCACGTCACCCCTTTCCCTTCTAATCTCAAGTGAGTACATATTTAACTCCCTAAGCCTATCCTCATAGCTTTTTTGATGCATGCCCTGGACCATCTCGGTAGCCCTTCTCTGAACTCTCTCTATCTGTCCTGAGATGGGGCCTCCAAAACTGGACACAGTACTCGAGGTGTGGCCCCACCAGTGATCTATACAGGGGCAATATTAACTCCCTCTTCCTACTTGTAATAACCCTCCCTATGCAGCCCAGCTTCCTGTTTGCTTTTCCTGCTGCCCTTCCACACTGACTTGCCACCTTGAGGTCATCAGTTATGATGACCCTCAGATCTCTTTCCTGATTAGATGTTCTGACCTCCTCTCCCTCCATTTGGTTTGTTGCCGTTGGGTTCTGGAACCCCATGTGCATGATTTTATACTTTTTGACACTGAATCCTAGCTGCCATGCCATTGATCATTCCACCAGTCTTTTTAAGTCCTTTCCCATTTTGTCTACCCCCTCTGGTGTGTCAACCCTGTTGCAGATCTTTGTGTCATCTGTAAACAGTCATACCTTCCCTTCCAGACCCTCCGCTATGTCCCCAATAATACTTTGAACAATAAAGGCCCCAGAACTGAGCCTTGAAGCACCTCACTAATCACCTTCTGCCCTTCTGATATTACCCCATTTACTACTACCCTCTGGCTCCTGTCATTCAGCCACTTTTGAACCAACTTAAGCACTTTTCCCCTACACTAAGACTGCTCAGTTTATTTAGTAATTTCTTTTGAGGAATGGTGTCAAAGGCCTTCCTGAAGTCCAGGTAGGCCACATCCACTACCCTTCCCTGATCCACTACTCTTGTCACCCAATCAAATAACTCAGTCAGGTTAGTTTGGCATGATCTCCACCCAGTGAAACCATGCTGCATCAGATCCTGTAACCCTTTTTTTGGACAGGTATTCAGATTCCTTTCCTTTATCAGTTTCTCCATAATCTTCCCCACTACCAACATCAAGCTTACTGGCCTGTAATTCCGTCTCCTCCCTATTGCCACTCTTGCAAATCGGCACTACATATGCCCTCCTCCAGTCCCTCAGCACCACCCCTGTTTGCAATGAGTGATAAATAGAGCTGCCAGTGGTGAAGATAGATCCCCCTCAGTTCTCTTTGTCACATTGCCTTATTTACCTTTAATGTTTCAAGTTCCTTCAGTATCCTCCCCTTTGCAAAGGGGCTTGTATCAACCCCACTCTAGTATTTCCTTTTACCTTTACTTGTGGTCCATTTCCCACTTTCTCTTGTGTGAATACTGAGCAGTAATATTTGTTTAGTATGTTCACATTCTTCTGGTCCTTCTCCGAGCTTACACCCCCTTCCCCTTAATTCTGACTATTCCTGCTTTGTTTTTCCTCCTCTCGCTAATGTACCTGTAAAATGTTTTGTCTCCTAGCTCCACTGACTTAGCTATGATTTCCTCTGTGTGTGCTTTTACCTTCCTAACAGCCTTTGCTGAATCCCTCAGATTCCCCCCAGTATTTTTTCCTGTCCTTTTCCATCAGCATTGCTTTGTACTTCTCAAAGGCAACCATTTTGGCCCTAACTTTTTGTGTAGTCCAATAATTAAAAAAATGGCCATGGTTCCAAAATCAGAAATAAAACCAGGGGTAATCTGGCAAAACCAAAACCAGAACCTCCCAGGTTTTGCACACCACTAATGAGACTGTATAGGGAAGAGAGAGAGAGAGAGAGAGAGAGAAAGAATAAGACTGAGAGTTAGAGTGTGAGAATGAATGAGTGAGATAGACAGAGTGAGAGTAAGTGAGAGTGAGAGAGTGAGCATGAAAGACAGTGAAAGAGAGAGAGAGTGAAAGAGTAAGAGAGAGTGAGAGTGAGAGTGAGTGAAAGTGAGATAGTGAGCATGACAGTGAGTGAGAGAGAGTGATAGTGATAGAGCGAGACAGTGAGAAGGACAGAGAATGAATGAGTGAGAGTGGGGGAGAGGCAGTGAGAGTGAGAATGAGTGACCCTGAGAGTGAGTGAGAGTGAGGGATTATGAAGAATTTACATGACAGAGAGAGAGATATTTAGTTTTTGCCATATTGGTCCTTGTAAGAACAGATTCAGAAGCAAATTATTTGATAACTTTTTTAGGACCAACATAGACGTATCAAAAAGAACAAAGTACTTTAGGTTTTGGACCAACCCAGTCCTTCCGAGTACAATAAGGTTTAAAATTAATAAGTCTAGGAAATTTACTAAGGGTAAAACTATATACTGTACAAGAACTATAACAGAGCTAATTTTCTAGCAATGAGGGAGGAGATACAACAAATTGGATGTGTAAGATACTTGGAAATTATTAACCCAAACAATATCAACCCTTGAGCACAAATATGTCCCAACTAAGAGGGTGCATAGCAATAGGGGAAAAAAGGCACTATGGTTTAATGCTGGGGTTCAAAAAAACGTATTTCTACTAAAAAGTGATTGCATAATAAAGTGAAAATGAACCCAATTTCTCAAAACATGAGCAGGTATAAAGGGGCATTAAAGCAATTAAAACAATCATTTGTCAATACCGAATGTTGATTGCTTTGCTCTATTGAGCTTGCTCACTCCCCCTCTGTCACTCGCTCATTCTGTTTCTCCTGGCACTGCAGGCTGCCCTTTTGTACTGGGCTCCTGCCTTCATTGGCGCCTTTTCTACCCACAAAGAAATCCACAGCAGTCCCAACAGAGTTCCGTTGAGCTCACTCACTCCCCCTTTCTCACTCGCTCATTCTGTGTCTCCCCACACTGCAGGCTGTCCTTTTGTACTGGGCTCCTGCCTGCATTGGTGACTTTTTCTGCTCACAAAGAAATCTGAAGCAGTCCTTATAGAATTCCGTTCAGCTCACTCAGTCCCCCTCTGTCACTTGCTCGTACTGTTTCTCCCACTGTTGCAGGCTGCCCTTTTGTACTGGGCCCCTGCCTGCATTGATGCCTTTTTCTGCACACAAAAAAATCTGCAGCAGTCCCGACAGAGCTCCGTTGAGTTCGCTCACTCCCCCTCCTTCACTCGCTCTCTCATTCTGTTTCTCCCAGTGCTGCAGGCTGCCCTTTAGTACTGGGCTCCTGTGTTGGGGCCTCTTTCTGCCCACAAAGAAATCCGCAGCAGTCCCGACAGAGCTCAGTTGAGCTCAGTCACTCCCCCCTCTCACTCCCTCAGTCTTAATCTGTCCCAAACACTGATTTCCCACAGCGAAAGTGCTATTCTGTGGCAGGAGTACAAAAACATATTTTGGCCAGGAGGTGAAAAATGACAGCTGTACTGTTCATAAGGAGGTGTGAAATAATGGCAGTGTTGAAAATGTGGCGTGAAAATGTCACAAATTTGCGAAGTTACAAGGGTGCATGGAAACAGTTCAACACACGCTTGTCACACAGTCATTTTATGGAGTTTTGTCAACAAATTTTCAACATAGGGATTTTAGGACCTCTGCTCATGAACAGTGTCACTGTCATTTTCTTAATCTGTCCCGAACACTGATTTCCCACAGTGACCGTGCTATTCTGCGCCGGAAGTCCAAAAACACATTTCGGTCAGGATGTGAAAAATGACAGCTGTACTGCTCATAAGGAGGTGTGAAAAAATGCCAGTGTTGAAAATCTGGCATGACAATATTACAAATCTGCAAAGTTATAAGGGTTCGTGGAAATTGCGCAATGCACAATTGTAACACAGTTATTTGATGGGCTATCGTCACAATATTTTCAACATAGGCATTCTAGGACCTCTGCTCATGAACAGTGTCACTGTCATGTTCTTAATCTGTCCCAAACACTGATTTCCCACAGCGACCACGCTATTGATTGCCTATGTAATTTGCATCTTGTCGCTTTGCTGACTACTTTGTATTACTACTGTCTATTCTTCTACTTTATTGTATTTTGCTGTTTGTATTTGTTTTTACCTCTGTTGATCAAATGTTAAATCAATTGTTTTGTATCTGTAAACTCCCTGGTCGTGCCTGAAAATAGTCATTGGTATGGCTAGCATATCCTACCCGGTCAACAAAAACTAAATAAAATCAATAAATTCTGCTCCAGAAGTATGAAAATACATTTCAGCAAGGATGGGAAAAATGACAGCTGTACTGTTCATAAGTAGGTATGGGAAAATGGCAATGTTGAAAATCTGGGTTGAAAATATTATAAATTTGCTAAATTCTGACGTGCATGCAAACTATTACAACCTTTCATGATACTTTATGGAGTATCATCACCAAATTTTCAACATAGGCATTTTAGGACCTCTGCTCATGAACAGTGTCACTATCATTTTTTTAATCTGTCCCAATCACTGATTTCCCACAGTGACCACACTATTCTGCGCTGAAAGTGAGAAAACACATTTTGGCCAGGATGTGAAAAATGCCAGCTATGCTGTTCACAAGGAGGTGTGAAAAAATGGCAATGTTGAAAATCTGGCATGAAAATATTGCCAATTCGCGAAGTTATGAGTGTGCATACCAACTGCCTCACGCAGGCTCGTAAAACAGTAATTTTTTGGATTTTTTCCACCAAATTTGCAACATAGGCATTTTGAGAGCCCACCTCATGAACACTGACACTGTCTTTTCATTAATTGGTCCCAAGGGGGTGATTCCACGCAGTGACCGTGCAATCACCTTTTGGGACCGAATAACGCCATGACAGTGGATAAATTCATAAAGAGGGGTCCCAATAACCCCATGTTGAAACTTTGGTGCCAAAATTCCAAATAAATGTCTGAGATATGCACCAAAGTTGAAAAAAACCCTATTTATGCCTTTATGCAGCTTATCGGCATTTCTTCAGTTCGTGGCTGGCTTTGAAGAGTGCAGACTTGTTCCCAATCCACCGAAGAGTATCGCGCTGGGCTCCGGAGGTAAGTATGTGGTGCGGGGGTGTGGGGAGGTAGGGCGAGCAGTGGAAGGGTATGGGATGGGGGAGGTGACCTGACCGACGTGGGACCGTTTCCTTTCTTTCAGGGATAAAAAAAAAAGATGTCTCAGGAAGGTTTTTTTCTTTCAGGCTTACTTTTAGCACACTGGGCTGGGCTCCCAGAGTGTCACCTGCCTTTTTTGGGGTGGGAAGAATTAAAGCGATGGGGATTGGGCCCCCTGTTGGCAAAGAATGACTGTTTGGAGGGCATGATGCCGAGGGGATTGGGCACCCCCTCAGCAGACAACAGATGGGGAAGGGGATTACATTATGTAGACGGGGGGGTGAGCTCCTCCATTGGGAAATTAACTGGGTTGGGGGCATGCCAACAAGGGGATTAGGCGCCCCCAGTCAGTTGGCTTTCATGGGGCTGTAAGGCGGTGGCATAAACCACTGCCATGTTTAGGGGAATGTTACACTGGGCAAGTTACCACCCTGCAATGACGGGTTGCTCCCTCATTGCAGCAGAATGGCTGACGCTGCAATGACAAGGCAGCCACTCATTGCTGCACCAAAATCGTTTCAATTTGGTAGCACTTTTGGAAACCAATGTCATCAGCACATTGTGCCTGCTATGTTCCATGAGTGCCAAGCCCCCAAATGCAGTGCCGCCATTGGCTGCCACAGTGCTGCACCTCCAAAACTCTCTTTTATCCTAAGCTTCGCACAAACAAACATAAAGCATTGGGAAATCCATGGTGTCTGCTGGAACACCTCATCCCACTGATCGCCTGCTCAAAATCCCTGGTGTCTAGTGGACCCCCACCCAGCCAATCCCCCACTGCAATAATAAAAAAATCCATGGTGTCTAGTGAAACCCCCCACCACACTGAGCACTGGAACCAATAATAAAAAAATCCCTGGTTTCTACTGGAACCCCACCCCCACCTCACCGATCACTGGTCCCAATAAAAATAATCCCTGGTGTCTAGTGGAACCACCCCATCCCATCAGGTAGTGCCTCCACCCTGTCCCCGACTCCAAGGGGGCCACCGGCACACAGCCCTCCACACACTTCAATGGCTTGCAGCCCGACTGATGTGCTCTCTCTCATTCTGAATGAATGAGCATGTGCTTGTACATACACACGCTCATTAATTCAGTCAATCAGTCAGTCAGTCAGCTCCTGGTTGTAATGGAGGCTATTCTTGGAGCTAGACTGTGTCCTGCGTAAGCCTGCATGTATCCATTTGCACAGCTATGTGAACTGCAGCACTAGGCGATTAAGATTACTCAGGGTCACACAGTTAATATTTGGCTTTAGTGGGGTTTGAATCTGTAATTTCTGGTTTCCAACAGTGATTTGATCATTAGAATACACTGCCTTCATTATCTGCAAGGAGGTTGGACCCTAAAAGGCCAGTGACAGCTGGCAATTATTTGTTTTTTTTTAGTAATTCATTTACCCAGAATAGCCCAACTGAGGTCCAACATCTCATTTCCAGTGGGGTCCTGTTTCTAACCATTTCTGAAGTTGCACAGGCTGGAGCACTGGGAAGGTAATTGACTTGCACAGGTTGAAACATAGAAACATAGAAACATAGACGTTGATGGCAGATAAGGACCACAAGGCCCATTCAGTCTGCCCATTTATTCTTCTACCATATGCCATAGGCCTTTGCTCTGTCATTGGCCTATATATTCATACTCATCTGTATTGCTCCCTTGCCTATCCCATGCCTGTTTGAAGCCCTGCACTGTATTCATATCCACCACTTCCTGAGGTAGGCCATTCCATGCATCTACCACCCTTTATGTGAAAAAGAACTTCCTCACATTATTCCTTAATTGGCCTCTCTCTAATCTCATGCTGTGTCCTCTTGTCCTGCTATTTTTCTTATATTGAAACATGTTAGACTCTTTCACCTTGTTAATGCCCTTAATGTGTTTGAATTTTTCAATCATATCACCTCTCTCTCTCCTTTGCTCTAGGGTATACAAATTGAATTCAGTTAATCTGTCCTCACATGTTTTCTGATGCAGTCCCTGCACAATTTTGGTTGTCCTTCTCTGGACTGCCTTAATTTGGTTAATGTCCTTGTGAAGGTGTGGCCTCCAGTACTGCACGCAGTACTTCAGATGGGGCCTAACCAGTGTCTTGTAAAGAGGGATTATTACCTCCCTCTTCTGACTTGTGATACCCCTATTAATACACCCCAGCATCCCTCTAGCCTTACCTACTGCTTTAGAGGTTTGCTTGGATGATTTCAGGTCATCGGTGATGATGACGCCCAAGTCTCTTTCTTCCCTTGTGACTGCCAGCAACTCCCCTCCCAGCCTATAGGTGGATTCAGGGTTTCTCTTCCCTATGTGCACGATCTTGCACTTCTTTGTGTTAAACCCCAGTTGCCACTCTTCCGACCAGCCAGGAAATGTTAGGCATTGACAAATGCTTTTTTTAAAATGCTGTCATCCCAGTGTCAACTTTCACTTATTTTAATGGCAATACCAGAAGCCCATCCTAAGTCTCTGCCTTCATTTTTGAAAATGACCAGCAGCACAGACTGGCAGCTGATTGAGGAGATTTAGGGCTGGTACCAAAGAACAATGTTAACGTGACCAAAAGGGATACTAACACATCGTAACACACTCATTTTATTCACTTTTGTCACAAAATTTTCAACATAGGCATTTTAGGAACTCTGCTTATGAACAGTGGCACTGTAATTTTCTTAATGTGCCCCGAACACTGAATTCTCACAGCAGCCATGCTATTCTGTGCCAGAACTGCAAAAACACATTTCGGCCAGGATGTGAAAAATGACAGCTGTACTGTTCATAAGGAGGCATGTAAAAATGGCAATGTTGAAAATCTGGAGTGAAAATATTGTAAATTGGTGAAGTTATGAGCATGCGTAGCAACTGCGCAACGCACACTGGTAAAACAGTAATTTTTTGGATTTTTCCTACCAAATTTGTAACATACAGTTTCTGAGAGCCCACCTCATGAACACTGGCACTGTTGTTTAATTACTCGGTCCCAAAAGGTGATTCCATGCAGAGATTAATGTCATGACAGTGGCTGAATTCATGAGGAGGGGGCCCAATAACCCCATGTTGAAAATGTGGTGCCAAAATTCCAAAAAATGCATGAGATATGCAAAAAGTTGAAAAAACCCTATTTATGCTATAATACAGCTTACCAGCATTTCTCAGTTCGTGGTCAGCTTTGAAGAGTGCAGGCATTTTTCCAGTCCACCGAAGATCATCGCTACCGGACTCTGGAGGTAAGTATGGGGGAGGCAGGGTGCACTGTGGGTGGGCATGTGGGTTGTGGAAGGGGGCAGGGAGACCATGAGGGACCATTTTCTTTTACAGGTTTAAAAAAAACAAACATTGTGGGACAGTTTTTTCTTTGCAGGGGCATTGGGCACTCTGGGGTGGGCTCCCAGCGTGCCACTCAATTGTTTTTTGGGGGCAGTAACTGACGGGGATTGGGCACCCTGTCAGCAGAAAACAAAGTTTTTGGGGGGACATTATGCCGACAGGGAGTGGGCTCCCTCATCAGGAAAAAACACTCTGAAGGAGGGGACTGAAGCCAACGGGGAATGGGCCCCCCATCAGCAAACAAAAACTGTTGTGGGGGCGTGCATGCTGCCGAGGGAGATTGGGCACCCCCTCAGCAGTGGGGGCTGATGAATATTGTTTGTGAACAAGGCAGCAAGCCACCACCATGTTCACAAACAATATTACAGTCAGCAACGTTCCGCCCAGCAATGATGGGTCGCCCCCTCGTTGCAGCGGAATGACTGATGCTGCAATGACGAGTCGGCCCCTGATTGTTGCAGCAAAAATGTTACAAGTTGGTGGCACTTTTGGAAGCTAGTGTCATCAGGACACTGTGCCTCCATTGGTCCACCAGTGCCAAGCCCCCAAAGGTAGTGCCTCCATTAGCTGCTACACTGCCGCGCCTCCAAAACCCACTTCTCTCCTAAGCTGCCACATAATGTTTCTTGTGCGTGCACGCAAGCAAACATAAAAAGGAAATAAGGCCAATCTTGCTAACTATCAACCAATAAATCTGAGGTCCATTGTGGGAAAAATCACAGAGAGTATAATCAAGGATCAATTGAACACAATACTGAGGAATAAGGGACTGGTGGACCCAACCCAGCCTGGGTTTACCAATTAAAGATCATGTGCCACAAACCTGATTACTTTCTATGACAATGTTAGTTAAAACATGGATGGGGAAGGGCGATGGATGTGATACTGTTGGACTTGAGGAAAGCCTTCAATACTATATCACAAAGTATACTGATAACTAAGCTATTACAGCCAGGCATTAGCTCCCATTGGGTTATCTGAATTCAGAAATGATTGACCGATAGGAGGCAATTGGTGAGAGTTAATGGGTTTGTGTCAGGTGAGGAGGGGCGTCAAGAGTGGGGTTCCCCAGGGGTCGGTCCTGGGTCCGCTATTATTTAATGTTTTTATAAGAGATATGCAGATTGGCCCTGGTAATAAACTGATTAAGTTTGTGGATGACACAAAACTAGGGGGACAAGTGGGTAATGAGTTCAAGAGGATAAGGATGGTGAATGACTTTGAAGATATAGTTAAATGGGCTGATGCTAATAAAATGCAGTTTAAGTCCAATAAATGAGTTGATCTACACTTTGGGAAAAATAGTAACTTACAAGAATATCATATCCATGGGATAAAACTTAAAGTAGTCAGCACTGAACGAGACATGGGTACATTAACCTTAGAAATGGAACACATTGTAGATCAGTGGCAAACAAGGTAGGACACCTCCTTAACTGTATGAGATTTTTTTTTTTTCTCCAGATCAGAATTGGTCCTCCTACCTCTCTGTACAATACATATGTCAGGCCACATGTTGACTATAGCTCCCAGCTTTGGAACTTCTATCTTAAAGAATATATTCACACTGTTGAAAAAACCCAAAGGAAATTCACTAGGCTTATACCTAGGTGTGGGAATAAACCATATAATGTGAGATTAAAGGATGTAGGCCTATGGACACAATCCTTGAGAAGAATGGGGGGGATATGCTGTTTCTGTAGGAAGTATTGGATGTCCCAATATTAGTAGGAGAACTTAATTTGAGATATAAAGAAACCAAATATAATATGAGATGGCATAGTCGTCAGTTACAGGACACCGTACTCAGAACTGAACTCAGAAAGGATGCGTTCATACCAGGAGCTATAAGGGTATGGCATCAAGTTCCTGCTTCCCTAGTCAATGCTCCCAACTTGGCAAGCCTTAAACTTAATTTGGATAAATGCATACAGGAAGGTAACTTAGGTTACCACCACTGAGAAGTAGGGACAGCATTTATGGGCCTTGGCCTCCTACTGTCCTAAACACCATAGTATTAACCATAGCATCTGCCTGTCAGAGGTCAGCTGCGCTATAGGGTAAAGGGCAGATACATGCAGGCACCCTACTAGACTTTTGGAGACAGTTATCTTTAGATACGTTGGTGTTGTACAGTATGTGCCCACCTACCCTACATGTCACTGACACTGTTCCAACACAATAGTGTACAATGTCAGGGATGGATCTTCCCCACTCCTCTATATGTGGTAGTAGTTTGTCATTCTGTCTGTCAGACTCATTGATGGCACCTGCCTATAGGGGTGCCCAAACAACCTGCCATTGTTACTATGACACCTGTTGATGCAGTACGGCAGCACACAGATGGCTGTGCATCAGGGGTATGTTGAGCTGCCAGAGGGTGCATCCCTGTCACACAACTGCACAGAATGCCATTCAGCCAGGGAGAGTCACAGAATCATACAGAATCACAGAAATCTGATGGCAGAAAAGGACCTCACCGATCCATCGAGATTGCCCCTTCCCCCTCCCTTACTCATCCCCTATTTCATGGGCCCTCCCCTTCCCCCCTTACCAACCCCATATGTCTGCCCCATGCCCTCTTGAATCCCTCCACCATTTCAGTCCCCACCACCTCCTCTGGTAGTTTATTCCAGGCCTCCACTATCCTCTCCATGAAGAATTGCCCCCTCGCATTGCTTCTATATCTTCCTCCTTCCAGTCTTAGGCTATGCCCTCTAGTTTTAGCCCCCTCTTTCCTTATAAGTAAGCTCCCCTCCTTCACCTTATTGATCCCCTTCACGTACTTAAAAGTTTCAGTCATGTCCCCCCCTCTCCCTTCTAGTCTCCAATGGGTACAGATCCAGTTCCCTCCACCTCTGCTCATATGGTTTCCCCCACATACCATGCACCATCTTGGTCCCCCTTCTCTGAACCCGCTCCATCCCATCTATGTCCTTGTGTAGGTGCAGTTTCCAGAACTGGACCCTGCACTCCAGATGCAGTCTCACCATGGCCTTGTAAAGAAGCATAAGCACCTCCCTCCTTCTGCTAGTTATGCCCCTTCCAGTGCATACCAACATTTCATTTGCCTTGCCCACAGCTTTGATGCATTGGCTACCTACCTTAAAGTTGCTTGATATTATAATCCCCAGATCCCTCTCCTGCTCTGTTCTTTTGAATATCTCCCTCCCAGAGTGTAAGCTGGTCTCAGGTTTTTACGCCCCAAGTGCATAACAGCACACGTTTTGGCATTGAATTTCAGTTGCCAAGTTTCTGACCACCTCTCCAAAATCTTCAGGTCCTGCTTCATGGCCTCCACACCCCCCCAGCGTATCCACCCTTTTTCAGATTTTCATCTTATCTGAAAATAGGCACACCCTTCCCTCCAGAGCATCTGTGACATCACTGATGTAGATATTAACAAGCATTTGTCAATGCCGAATGTTGTCTCGCTGCCATTGGCATTGGTAGTGCCAGAGTTAGAGATGCATAATAGGAATGGCATTGAAGTATTGAAGTGATGCCAACCCCACCCACAACCCTGTAGAGACTGACAGTTATTAGGGTGTGCCTTTGGGTTTTCAGCTATAACGCTCATGCTATTGTACTTCACTGTACCCTGTAGACACTGACAAGTGTTGTGGTGTGCTTTGGGGTCTTTGGACATTATTTACTTACCCCATTACATAAGGAAATACACTGACGTGGGTGCAGTATAGGACCGTGAAATGAAGTTTGTGGCCGAACAGTGCAAAACACACCACGATGCCTGTCAGTGGCTACAGGGTGGGGTTGGGGGAGAAATGGCATCAGCATTACAGCCAATGATCCCAAGTCACACCCCGGACGCCTGACAGTCTCTAAGGGGGAGTGCTTCAGTTGGAAACTCTAACACTGTAGTCATGTGTTGGTATTTTCACTCCAAATTTTCAACATGGGCTTTTTGTGACACCACCTCATGAAAAGCAGCACAATCAGTTTGTAAGCTGAAAGGTGGTTTTGCACAGTGGCTATGACATTTGGCGACATGGGGTTGAAAACACATTTTGGGCAGGAATGCGGAACATGACAACTGTATTGTTCATGAGGAGGAGTACAAAAATGGCAACTTTGAAAATCTGGAGTGAAAAAAAAGAAAAATTGGTGGAATCATTAGCATGCATAGAAACTGCACAACACATGTCTGTAACCCAATTATTTTTGGGGAGAAGACTTGGTTTGCTGGCCAAGGCACCTAGCTTCGCCTGAGCTCTTTCCTTCTAAGACTGCTTGAAAGGCAGAGTAGAGAACCTTACCAGAGCAAGGGAAAAGGATTAAGAATTCTTTTGGCTAAGCAGATTTACTGTGTGGTGTTGTTTTATTTTTACTCACAGGGATTGCTACTGTTTGTTGCTAACATTTCATTGCTTTATTTTTCTCTGTAGCAAAGTGTTTCTTACAGTGTATATCTTCTGAAATTATTACAGGTGGTGCTTTACAGGTTTTACAGTTTTATCTAACATTAGGATAAGCTTTCAGGGTTACTGCATTTGATGTTGACTGATTGTTTCTGCTCTTACCTCATTGTTCTTTCATCTGTGGTTCTTCTTTTTCGGCAGGGGAAGGACCCAGCCACCCATCCCCATCCCCAACCGCCCCACACTACACTCCTTTTATAGGGTACCACAGTTGTGACATTTCCTGTGGCAGAACAGGAAGGGGAGGATCAGTGGGGCATCCACAAGGTGAGCTCATTTACAGGGGCACTAGTAATTTAACTTGTTATAACAAGTTAAACAAAACAAAACACAATCAAACCATTACTTGCATTTTCTTCCTTCTAATTACTCTGACTAGGTTATAAACCCAGCAACTTATCTGGAATGGATAGCATTAACTGCAGGTACTGTGGAACAATTTTCAGAAGGACAGTCTTACAGGATTTAGGACACTGTCCTACATGCTGGGCCATTGGAGATCTTAGGGCTCAGCTCCAGGCAGCATGGGCAGAGATTGCATGCCTCAAATTTCATATTCAAGAGGAAACACATTATAAGAACCACCCGCCATTTCCCCAGCACCCAACAGAAAAACCTCGACCGCAGAGGGTAGTTGGTCCAGGAGGCTGGCAGGTGGTTAGGAGGGGCAAATTGGGTGTCCCATCACTCTCTGCTCTCCAACATATTACCTCCAAAAACCATATAAACACTACAAACAGGTATCTGCCTCTATCTCTGAAATCAAACAAAGAGACAGAAGACACTGCAGAGCAGGACACTGTGGCACAGGAGCTAGCACAACAAAACTCACCCAAATCAGGAACCAAAACAAAAAAAGCAAAAAGGAAATCCAAATAACTTCTGATCATAGGAGACTCCATGATTCGGGGAGTTGATACCCATCTCCAGCCAGGGGTAATGGTCAGATGTCTCCCAGGTACATCAGCATGGAGAGACACTGACAGCATTGCTAAAATTGTTCACAAAGCAGGAGAAAGCACTGATGTCCTAGTGCACATAGGGACTAATGATCTCACCAGCCAGTCAGTTGAGGAGACCAAGGAACACCTGACCAGGCTGGGTGACAAACTATCATCCATTTCATCCGGCATCTCCTTCTCTGAGATTCTGCCAGCCTGGGAGAGGGTGGCAGATTGACGGAAGGTCAGAGAAGGGGAGATAGGGGAGCTAAACACATGGCTCAAGGGCTGGTGCCAGGAAAAGGGACACAGATTTGTAGGGAACTGGCAACAGTTCTGGGAGTGAAAGTTCTTTAAATTTGATGGACTGCATCTGACTAAGGAGGAGTCAGTGCAGGGGCAGAAGTTTGACGCCTTGCAGAATATTTAACTAGCAATGGGAGAGGGTGCAGCACCCCATATGTCGAATGGGAAGAACACCTCCCCTCAGCTAGTGGTCAAACAGGGATTCAGCATGTTTGCAGTTCATTTGCATCATCGGGTTAGAAAAAGGTTTGTCTCCCATACGCATTAGGGTAATGCCAAACCTCACCCAACAACTAACACACCAAAATCTGGCCAATGGAAAATCATGTACACAAATGCTCACAGCCTGGGAAATAAGATCCCAGACCTGCAGGCAATAATGTCAGAGGCTAAACTGGACATAGTAGCAATTAGTGAGACGTGGTTTACAGTAACCACACTTAGGAGACTTCAGTACCTGGCTATGTATTGCTCCAGAGACGAGGGGCAAAAAGGGAGGAGGAGTGGCCCTGTGTCAATGAAAATATCAAAGCTACAGAAATTCAGAATACACATAAGGAGCCAGAAGAACTGTGGGTCACCCTGGAAACAGGAAATGGGACAGCCATAAGAACCGGGGTTGTCTACAGGCCCCCAGACCAGAGGGAGGACATAGACACATTACAGTTAGAAGATATATAAAACATGACAGCTAAAGGGGAGGTTCTGATAATGGGAGACTTCAACATGCCGGATACAGATTGGTCAATACCAGCCGGAACATCTGCTAGAACTAGACACATAGTGGATTCCCTGCAGAGGCCTCAAACAACTGGTACAACAACCCACAAGAGACAGAGCTATCCTAGATCTAGTACTGACTAACAGGGAAGGGATCACAGATCTCCAGGTAGAAGGTCACCTGGGGGCCAGTGACCATCACATGGTATGGTTCAATTTGGCTACTACATCTAAATCATCCCATTCCAAGGCAAAAACATGGGACTTCAGAGGAGCTGACTTTGATAAGATGGCCAACAGAGTTAATCTAGCCCTGGCAAAAAGAAACACAGGTGAGGGGGTACAGGCAAAGTGGGCAAGTATTAAGAATGCAATACATGAAGCAACATCCCATTGTGTTAGATAGAAAAGGAAGTGCAAAAGAAGAAGGAAACCACTTTGGTTCTAAATCAATAGCAGGAAAAGGTCAGCGCCAAAAGGCTGGCCTTCAGGAAATATAAGGGAACACAGCGGGATGAAGATAGGAGGCATACCAAACTGCCCTAAGGGAAGCAGGGAAGGTAGTAAGGCAGGCAAAGTCCCAAACTGAGGAAACACTAGCACGAACAGTAAAAGAAGGTGACAAGACTTTGTATAGATACATTAGTGAAAGGAAAAGTCCATAGGGGTATTGCTGTTTAATGGAGAAAAGGGAGCATGTGAGGAGGAGGACCCTGTAAAAGCATTTATCCTAAATAGATACTTTTGCTCAGTATTTACTGAAGAGAAGGTAGGGCAGGCCCACAGCTCAGCACCATGGACACAGGGGGGAGGGAGGTGAGCACTACTCCCTTCACAAAAGAAAGGGTCCTACAACAGCTTGCTAAGCTCAGGGTGGATAAGGCAATGGGACCTGATGGCATACATCCCAGGGTACTTAAGGAGCTAAGGGTGGAACTAGATGAGCCATTAGCAGAACTGTTTAGTGAGTCTCTGAGCACAGGAGAGGTCCCAGAAGACTGGAGAAGGGCTCATGTGATCCCGCTCCACAAGAGTGGTAGCAGGGAGGAGGCAGGGAACTACAGACCAGTCAGTCTTACCTCAGTAGTGGGCAAGATTATGAAGGCACTCCTTAAGGAAAGGATAGTGCAACAGCTGGAATCCATAGGGGCACAGGATCCAAGACAGCATGGGTTTACAAAAGGAAGGTCCTGTCAACCTAATCTCATAGATTTCTTTGACTGGGTAGCCAGAGTGGTGGACCAAGGGAGAGTAGTTGATGTTGCCTACCTTGACTTCAGCAAAGCTTTTGACACTGTTCCACATAGAAGATTGATAAATAAGCTGGGAGGCTTGGTGGGCAGAAGTTGGTCAACTGTGGCAAACTGGTTGACGGGCAGAAAACAGAGAGTGGTGGTAAATGGTATACAGTCAGAAGAGATGCAAGTCACAAGTGGGTACCTCAGGGATCAGTCCTGGGGCCAGTCCTCTTCAACATCTTCATTAGTGACCTTGCAGGTGGACTAGAGGGTAAGGCTTGTCTGTTTGCAGATGACACCAAGATCTGCAACAGAGTAGATGATCCTGATGGGGAGGTCAAAATGAGAAGAGATCTGGATAAACTAGCAAAATGGTCAGAAGAGTGGCAACTGGGATTTAATGCAAAGAAGTGCAAGATCATGCACATCGGGAAGCGAAACCCTGAAGCCACCTATAGGCTGGGAGGGGAGTTGCTAGCAGTCACAAAGGAAGAAAGAGACTTGGGCATCATCATCACCGATGACGTGAAATCATCCAAGCAGACCTCTAAAGCAGTAGGTAAGGTTGGGTGTTAGTGTATTAGAGGGTATCAAGTCGTAAGAGGGAGGTAATAATCCCTCTTTACAAGACACTGGTTAGGCCCCATCTGGAGTACTGCGTGCAGTATTGGAGGCCACACCTTCACAAGGACATTAAACAAATTGAGGCAGTCCAGATAAAGGCAACCAAAATGGTGCAGGGACTGCATCAGAAGACATATGAGGACAGATTAATAGAGCTCAATATGTATACCCTTGAGCAAAGGAGGGAGAGAGGTGATATGATTGAGGCATTCAAACACCTTAAGGGCATTAACAAGGTGAAAGAGTCTAACATGTTTAAATATGAGAAAAATAGCAGGACAAGAGGACACGGCATGAGATTAGAGGCGGGCTGATTAAAGGGGAATGTGAGGAAATTATTTTTCACAGAAAGGGTGGTGGATGCATGGAATGGCCTACCTCAAGAAGTGGTGGCTATGAATACAGTGCAGGGCTTCAAACAGGCATGGGATAGGCATAAGGGAGAAATACAAATGACTATGAATAGATAGGCCACTGACAGAGCAAAGGCCGATGGCACATTTATAAGATAGAAAAAGAAATGGGCAGACTGGATGGGCCTTGCGGTCCTTATCTGCCGTCAGCTTCTATGTTTCTATGTTTCTATGAATGTTTTAGCCACATTTTCATCATAGGTATTTTGGACCTCCCCTCATGAACAGTGGCGCTGTGATTTTGTTGATGTGTCCCAAAAAGTGATTTCTCACAGTGACCACGCCACTGTGCACCACAGCTGTATAAACACATTTTGGGCAGGCTGTGAAAAATGACAGCTGTACTGTTGATAAGGAGGTGTGAAAAAATAGCAATGTTGAAAATCTGGCAAGAAAATATTGCAAATTTGTGAAGTTACAAGGATGCATGGAAACTTCGCAATACACTCTTGCAACACAGTCATTTAATGGACTTTTGCCACCAAATTTTCAACATAGGCATTTTAAGACCTGTGCTCATGAACAGTGTCACCGTCATTTCCTCAAACTGTCCCGAAAACTGATTTCACACAGCGACCGTGCAATTCTGCGCTAGACATGTGAAAACACATTTCAGCCAGGATATGTAAAATGACAGCTGTACCATTCACAAGGAGGTGTGGAAAAATGACAATTTTGAAAATCTGGAGTAAGAATATTACAAGTTCACAAAGTTCCGCGTGTGCATGGAAACTGCTCAAAGCATGCTTGTAAAGCACTTATTTTACAGACTTTCATCACCAAATTTTCCACATAGGCATTTTAAGACGTCTGCTAATGAACAGTGTCACTGTCATTTTCATAATGTGTCTCGAACATGGATTTTCCACAGCGACCACGCTATTCTGTGCCGGAACTGAGAAAACACATTTCGCCCAGGATGTGAAAAATGACAGCTATACTGATCATAAGGAGGTGCAGGAAATTGGCAATGTTGAAAATCTGGAGTGAAAATATTATAAATTCGCAAACTTACGAGCATGCATGCCAACTGCGCAACGCACGCTCGTAACACAGTCATTTTATGGTGTATCATCACCAAATTTTCAACATAGACATTTTTAGGACCTCTGCTCATGAACAGTGTTACTGTCATTTTTGTACTGTGTTCTGAACACTGATTTCCCACAGTGACCACGCTATTCTGCGCCGGAAGTGCGGAAACACATTCCGGCCAGGATGTGAAAAATGACAGCTGTACTGTTCACAAGGAGGTGTGTAAAAATGCCAATGTTAAAAATCTGGCATGAAGGAGTCACGTGATGCTTTCCATGTAGACGGACGCCTCTATACTCCGCTCCCACCTCACGGCTATAAAACTTTAAAAATAAACCCTCACTTCAAGCTAACCTAGCAGCTATAATCATCTAATTCACTGGCGCAAACCTCCTGGAATGTAACGGAGTGAAAAGTAAAACTTTAGATAAAAGCAAAATTCAGAGGAATGGATGCAGAGATGAAGCAGGCCATCCCTGCGTGCACACCACCTATGACTCCAGATAAACAAGCCAAGAGGCCTAAGACTCAAATCGCTGCACTAACCAAGTCCTCACAAGGGCCTAATGTCATTGTTCCACTGTCCAAAGACAAATTCCTCACAGAACTGGCCCCACTGAAGACCGCCTTTCAAGACATTGCCTCCGATCTAAAACCATAAAAGAAGAATTAAAAGATACCACTTGGGTGGTAACCGATGTTGCAGCACTAGTGTCCTCACTAGAAAGCTGGCAGTCCTGAATGAAGCCTGACATGGTATCCATGAGGCAAAAAATGAACAAGTTAGAGCTAAAGCTAGAAGACCTGGAAGGCCGTAACAGGCATAACAATTTGGTGGTGTTTAGCCTTCCAGAAGAAGTGCAGGGTCATTCGCCTGTGATTTTTGCTCAGAAGCTGCTCCTGAAGATAGCCAGCGCCCAACCTCACTCAGCAACATATGTAGTGGAAAGAGCCCACAGATCCCTTCGGCCAAGACCATCTCCTGGATCCAAACCCAGACCATTCATCATGCGGCTAGTAAGTTACTTGGATCGTCAGTACATACTGGCCAAGACCAAGGAGTTGCAAGAAATCAAATGGGACCAGGCAGACTTACGAGTCACACAGGATCTTCCAGTAGTCACCCGACAGAAAAGAGCTGAATATCACTCCAGTGTTACAAAATTGCTTGCGGCCAGTATAAAGTTCTGGATGCTATATCCGTCTAGGCTCTCAGTTCTACACCAAGGTACATGGAAAACCTTTGAGAACGCAGAACAGGCTGCCCTTGAGCCAACTACCCTCTATCCTGATTTATTCGCTCAACGTTGATCCAGTTATCAGTGAAGTACAATGACTTGACCTCAATGTAGAGATATGGTTAATTTTATTAATGGAGGGGGTCTGTGGACTGGTGGATTGGTCCGGTGACATTTGATTAAAATGTCGAACTGGGTTTGGAGGAGAGGAAATTCCACTGACTGGTTCCTGAGTTTTTATTGTGGTTCCCAATAGAGTGTGCACTCAGCAGTTTCTTTTTAAAGTGGTTGCAATTCCCGGATAGTATTTCATTTTGCTCTAGTCCTTTTTGCCCTGGAGTGAAGATGAGGAAGCTGTCAGGAAGAATGGCCCCAAGGTTCCCCCCCGAATTTCAAATGCACCTCTGAAAGCTTTATCATGAAAGATCAGCGTGAGGGGGAGCGCGACCGTATTTTTGGCAATTAATACTCGTGCACCGAGCTAGAATTACCAGTCGAGGTAATATCTGGTTTATTTAATATTCTCCTTGTGCCATTAAACTACTTGTGGCCTGCCACTAATCTTGCAGGACAAGTCTGGCTAGTACGCTCAGCATGAGTAGCTGGCTGTTTTTTAGACTCTTGGAAAGATGCCAAGCAAGCCAGCTGAGACACTATAATAATGATTCAGGTCCTTGGGCGTTACACAGATCCAGCTTCTCAAGGGGAGAGTAGAAAGGACTTCTACAGGGAACCTCGACAAGCAGTAGCAGGACTTCACTCTCCGATGACCAGGGATGGCAAGATTTGCTTTTTCTTTTCCTCATTTTATTTTAAAAATGCCTCATGTAGTTTGGTGCCTATACGGACCCTTTATCCGTTTTGTTTAGGGAGTGCCTGGGAGAGATCACATTCTTTTTATTTATTATAGAGGCAGCGAGCTTTGATTTTGTGTACACCACAGTTCACCTTGACGTATAGAGGGTAACGGCATGAAGTCTGTCAAGATTTTCTTTTTTTGCGGAGTTCACTTGACTTCCATCAAATACTTTTTGTTAATACCTCAGATGAGGTCCCGCTAGATTATGCAAATGACTTCAGTCCGGTGAATTTTATTTAGATTACAGGGTTAAACTAATTATGCTGGGCAGTAAATGGTTATTTATTTTTTCCTTTTTCGATTTTCTATACAACTGTTTCATGTAGTGAGGGGGCCTATGTGTAATATACCTGTACCTGTTTACCACAATCATAGGTTTATCATTCCTAGTTATAGCAGATTTAATGACTTTTGGATAAAATGTTTAAGTGTATTAGTTTAGCTATGGTAACGAGATGCTCCATAACTACATATATATAACTTTAGGAGTTAAATTCTTAAAATTAGTAGTAACCATAATGAAGTTTAGAGGTATTGTTATGCTAAAGGGATGATCAACATAAAAGTTTACAACTCAACCTTGTGAGGGGGTACTTACATAATGCTAGTATAATTTGATTTAGACCATAGGAGTTTTTTTTTTCTCTTTTTTACAATAATCCTTTGGTTATCAAAGTTGGGAGGGGGGATCAGGGCAGGAGTTGGAGTGTCTGTAACCTGGAAACAGTCATAAACCATACAAGAGGTTTTGACCTTACCACACCAATATGCCTGACTGGGACCCTTAAGAAATTAAGGACTAATGGTATGGTGGGAGGATCAAGGGGGTACTTCCAGAGAATTGGAAGTCAGGGGTTAAGTAAAGCGGGTTGGGGAAGGGGGAGGGTTAGGAGGATAATACAGGGGAGGTCTGCCACTGGCCTGAGAGGTACTATAACTAAAACAAAAGTTCTGTGCTGGTTCCGTCCTATTAGAACATATTTCACCTTGTTAGGATTTAGTACCAATCAAGATGGGTCTTAATTATTGTTCTTGGAATATAAAAGGAGTGCAGGCTCCAGCTAAGAGGGCCAAAGTACTAATTCATTTGAAAAGCTTGCAAATAGATATAGCTTTTCTGCAAGAGACACACTTGTTGCCTAATCAAACAAATTATTTATGGAGAAATTTGGTGGGGCAGGTATTTGGATCTGGAATTGATTCTCGTAAAAGTGGGACAGCTATTCTAATATATAAGAGAGTCCCATTCCATCTCATTAACCAAACTGCTGTCCTGTGAGGCCGATATGTGATTCTTAGGGCCATGTTAGGCCACTCAGAGTTAATATTATCATTCATATATGGTCCCAATATCGATGACCCTGAATTTTATGCTGGACTTATGACTACCCTGGCCCCTTGGGCTTCAATTCCAACACTGTTGTGGGGAGACTGGAATCTGGTTTTGTCCAACCAGTTAGATAGAACAACTCAAACTAAGCAAAAACCATCCCCGGGCCAAAAAGCACTTCATGAGTTAATGCGTTCTATGGGCTTTATAGACCCCTGGAGGCTACTACACCCAGATAGTAAAGAGTTTTCATTTCACTCCCTTCCCCACCACTCCTTTTCCCAATTGGATTATTTTCTAATGTCAACAGACCTTACATCTTTGGCATACTGTTCCTCTAAAGTAATTTCTGACCATCATATCGCTCATATATTCCTTGACATTTTTCCTAATATACAAAGAGATACAATCTGGAAACTAAACAGTCAACTTTTTAAAAAGGAAGAACAAATTTGACTACTTCAGGTTTTCATGTCCAATTATATGGATATTAATGCCCCTACAATGCCTAAAAAAGATTTCTTGTGGGGCTCACTGAAATGTGCATTGAGGGGTGAATTTATTCGTCTGGCGTCAAAACCGAAAAAGCAGAGAACGGCTGCCCTGACACCCATTCTGGCCCAAATAGAAGCACAAGAAAATCTCATCTCATAGTCTGCCCCAACAGAAGACTGGTTAAAAGAAGAGTCTCTTCGTGCACAGTATAATCAGTTGTTAGCTGAAAAGGCTGAATGTTTTAGGTTTCGGTCTAGAATTTCTTACTTTGACCAGGGAGAAAGGGCCGGGAGGCTTATGGCCCTTTGTCTCTGTACTCAAATGGCTGACAAGATAGTCACCTCAATTTACTCGGCTTCAGGGGATTTATTAACCACTCCTCCAGATATTGTGAATGCATTTCACGATTACTATCGGCATCTTTACTCAGCCCCAGTTCACTCCTCTTTGCCTCAACAAATGGATACACTTTTCCTAGATATTGATCTTCCAGTGTTATCAGAGGCACAGAGCAAAATTCTAAAAGCCCCTATTACTCTATTGGAAGTTCAGGAAGCAATAGATTCCTTATCATGGGACAAATTGCCTGGTCCTGACGGATTCACTACAAATTTTTATCAAACATTTAAAGAAAAGATTGCTCCTAGTCTCCTTGACACTTATCAATACATTTTTAAAGACGGTATTTCTGATGCCTCCCTGAATCAGACTTTCATAATAGTCATTCCCAAACCAGATAAAGATCCTCTCTTTATTCCAAGCTACAGACCAATCTCACTAATTAATGTGGATTTTAAGATTTTAGCTAAATTACTTTCATCTAGAATAAGCCAGGTCTGGGAGTCCCTTATCAGTATAGACAAGGTAGGATTTGTTAAAGATAGACTATCCTCAGACCACCTCAGAAAGGTTGCCTATTTCTCTTCTGCATCCAGGGATCTTAATACGTCCACAGCTCTTGTATCCCTGGATGCAGGAAAGGCTTTTGATAGGGTCTCTTGGGACTATCTCTTTTGGTTGCTGGCCAAATATCATATCCCACAGGAATTTATACAATGGATCAAAATATTATATACAATACCACAAGCTCAAATTTACTGTAATGGTGTTCTTTCCCTGTCTTTTGTGTTATCCCAGGGTACCTGACAAGGCTGCCCACTCTCCCCGTAGCTTTTTAATTTATACTTGGAACCACTTATCAGGAAAATAAAAAATGTGGAGAGGGTATCCGGGATGCTAATTAGCTACACGAAATACAAAGTATCGGCTTATGCTAATGATTTACTTGTACATATTACCAACATAACTCAATCTCTTTCGGAGGCCTTTCACATCATATCACAGTTTGGGTCCATTTTGAACAATAAGCTGAATATTGGAAAAAGGGAAGTATTTCCCCTTAATAAATTTACCCTTAAGAGTGAAATCGATCATTTGGGTTTAAGATGGAATACGGCAAAATTTAAATACCTTGGAATTCTATTGCATCCCCTTTCGCGAGTAATGAAAAAACTTAATTTAGATGGGCTAACTAGGACCCTGTCGGAAGATGTTAAGTTATGGTCTAAATTACCCATTTCATTATGGGGTTGTTTGAGCATAATAAAAATGAATGTGCTGCCTTGAATTTTATACCCCTTGCAAATGTTCAATGGGGTCCTCCCGATGTTGTGGTTTTCGCAGATACACAGAATCATTAGTACTTTCATCTGGCAGGGGAAGAAAGTTAGATGGAATTACCTTAAACTTACACGTCAGAAAATTGGCGATGGCCTTCAAGCCCCAAATTTTTATATTTTATTTTGCTATACATTTGACAAGGATTAGATTCTGGTTACTCCCCTCAGAAGTAGTGTTGGACTTTCCCAACTGTCCCTCCTGGGTCAGAATTGAACAGGATCTATGTTTGGCAAATGGTTTTGACCCTAAGACTCTCCCAAAGTAGTAGATCAGGGAGGGGCTGTGGACATGGCCTACCTAGACTTTAGCAAGGCATTTGACACAGTCTCACACAAAAGATTAATATACAAGTTAGCCAGCCTGGGAGTGGGTCCCAAGATGATAGCCTGGGTAAAGAATTGACTGGAGAATAGGACACAGAGGGTAATAGTAAATGGAGTCCACTCTGAAGAAAGGGGGGTTACTAGTGGGACACCGCAGGGGTCAGTATTAGGACAGGTCCTCTTCAATGTCTTTATAAGCGACATTGCAGAGGGACTGGAAGGAAAAGTATGTCTCTTTGCAGATGACACAAAGATCTGCAACAGAGTTGATGCACAAGGTGGGGTGGAAAGGACGAGAAGGGACTTGGCAAGGTTAGAGGAATGGTCAAATGTATGGCAGCTTAGATTCAGTGCTAAGAAGGGCAAGGTAATGCACCTGGGAAACAAAAACCCAGGGGAAGAGTACACAATGGAGGGTGAGATACTAACAACAACAACAAAATGGAAGGGACCTGGGAAGTCATATCAGATGACTTAAAGGTGGGCAAGCAATGTGAGAGGGCAGTAAGGAGGGCTGGGGGTATACTGGGATGCGTAGGGAGAGGCATCACCAGTAGAAAACAGGAATTTGTTATCCCTCTGTACAGACAGCTGGTGAGAGCCCATCTGGAGTACTGTGTGCAGTTCTGGAGACCCAATCTCCATAAGGACATAGACAGGATGGAAGCTGTCCAGAGGAGGGCAACTAAAATGGTGCAGGGTCTGCACCAGAAGACATTTGAAGAGAGACAAAAGGAGCTTAATATGTATAGCCTCGAGGAAAGGAGGGAGAGGGGGGACATGATAGAAACTTTCAAGTACCTCAAGGGAATCAACAAAGTCCAAGAGGGTAGCATCTTTCAAAAAAAGAGGTGTGCAAGAACAAGGGGGCACAATATGAAGACAGAGGGGTTAGGCAGCTCAGAGGTAATGTAAGGAAGTATTTTTTCACAGAGAGGGTTGAGGCTGCATGGAATGGCATTCCGGAGGAGGTTGTGGAGTCAAAAACAGTGGTTGAATTCAAGCATGCATGGGACAGTCATAAGGCAATTCTAGGGGGTGGGGTAGAAAGAAGTAGGCTGCTGGTTAGCTAGGATCTGCAGCTTATCCATTAGGTAGGGAAATGGACAGACTAGGTGGGCCAAGTGGTCCTTATCTGCCATCAAATTCTATGTTTCTATGTTTCCCTTTTATTAATAGGAAGATTATCCCCAAATCCTTGCGGATACACCATTATATGCCTCAATTAGTACTCAGCATCAATTAAGTAGATTCCTCAAAGTAGATGCAAAGAGAGATATAGCTCAACCCCTGTACTCTAACCCTAACTTTTTAATAGCGGGTAAGACAATAATACAACACCTTTTTTTTCCACATATGGGAGTGAATATGGTGGATCAGTTGGTACGTAACCAAAAATTGCTCTCCTTTGCAGAAGCAAGTTCTATTTTTAAATGGCCTGAGAAATCAAGTTTTTAAGTTCTTGCAAGTATCACACCTTTTACTTTCCCCTTTTGGTATTGGGGCATAGGAAAGTTCCCTAAAGTCTTCCTTATTCCCATATGTAGAGTCCATCCCTATATCTCATATTATTTCTTATTCATATAAATTTCTCCTCAAGAAAATTGCTGTTTTGGAAGGTCAACGGTTTCATTGGTGGGACAACATTTTAAATCTGAACCCTTCTCGGAGGAATTGGTCCAGAATCTGGAAACACCTATATAAATACATTAAGTGGGATAAGTACAGACTTACTCAGTTTTACATTAACCAAAATCTATATTATACACCATTTAAAATGCATCAAATAGGGGCTTTATCTTCTAACAAGTGCCCAAAATGCCAAGAAGATTCTGCTGACTTATTCCATATGTTATGGACCTGTGAGAATATCCAATCTTTTTGGATGGATATACGAAATCGTCTCAATCCCTTACTTATGCTAACTTATAGCTTTAGTCCTCAAATATGTATTTTGGGCCATTTCAAGCAGGTTCCAGGGTCGCAGCAGAGAGCCCATATTGCTTTAATCTCTAGTTTTGCCAAGAAAGTAATATTAAGGCACTGGTTAGATTCGTCTACACCACCTTACTTGGAGTGGTTCAAGGAAATCATGTTCACTTTATAAGCAGAGCACACAATTGCTAGAACCAAAAATAGACTGAGTAGTTATAAGAATAGATGGGAGACACTACACACCCTCATATCGGTACAATAAATTCCACTATCACAAAATCTGTACCGGTGTGTTAAGCGAAGGATGTATCCTCTTGGTTTAAGCCTGAAGCCAGTACTGTCATATTTATATTCCTCTCAACAGTTTTTTCAAGACCATGTGGCAGATGTGGGGGGGATGGGATATGGGAGTGGGGTGACAGGCAACTTAACTGTATTTCATGTAGCTGTATACTACTAGTTGTATTTTCTCTAACAAAATGTTAAGCTGTCTGCACTGAATGTATGGTTATATAAATATAAAATGAATAAAGTATACTAAATAAAAAAAATCTAGCATGAAAATATAGAAAATTCGCAAAGTTATGAGCGTGCATAGCAACTGCACAACACATGCTCGTAAAACAGTTATTTTTTGGATTTTTTCCACCAAATTTGCAACATAGGCTTTTTGAGAGCACACCTCATGAACCCTGGCACTGTTGTTTCCTTAATCGGTTCCAAAAGGTGATTCCATGCAGTGATCACAAAATCACCTTTCGGGGCAGAATAATGCCATGACAGTGCCAGAATTCATGAAGAGGGGTCCCAAAAACCCCATGTTGAAAATTTGGTGCAAAAATTCCAAAAAATGCCTGAGATATGCATCAAAGTTGAAAAAACCCTATTCATTCCATTATACAGCTACTGACATTTCCTCAGTTCGAGGTCGGCTTTGAAGAATGCAGACGTGTTCCCAGTCCACCGAAGATTGTCGCACTGGACTCCCGAGGTAAGTATGGGGTGAGGGGGGCTGGGAGGCAGGGTGCTCAGAGGGTGGGCACGGGTTGTGGGAGGATGGGCAGGGAGAAGGCGAGGGACAGATTTTTTTTCACAGGGCAAAAAAAGAAAAACATTCGGGACAGGTTTTTTACAGGGTATTTGGCCACCGGGTGGGCTCCCAGTATGCCACCCAAGTTTTTTGGGATGCAGTAAGCGACGGGGATTGGCACTCATCGGCACATACTGAAGGGAGTATGCATATCGAACCTAGATTGGGCACCCACCTTGGCACAGAAGAAAGACATCATGCCAATGGGGAGTGGGTTCCCCCATCGGCAGATCTAACTGGGAAAGGAGGCGAACTGAAGCTGACAGGAATTGGGGCCCCAGTCGGCAAAGAAAAGTGTTTTTTTGGTGGGCGCATGATTCCGAGGGGGAGTGGGAACTCCTTCAACACACAGCTAAAATGGGGAAGGGGAATTATGCCAATGGGGAGTGGGCTCCCCATCGGCATTGTAACAGGTGGCAGTGGTGGCAGTCACTGCCACCATGTTGCCTGCATGTCGGGAGTTGTGATGTGGTCACGTTGCATGAGAGCTTCACTCTCATTGCAGTGGATCTTTTCTCAGATGTTGTGGGCACATTAGATATGCAGGGCGTCGGCCCCTGCTGCTGGCTGATTGGAGAATGAGGGACACACCTACTGATGTGTGCTCTGCATTCACCCAACAGTGACCATGCCTCCAAATCTGCCACTACCACAATATTTTGCCAGTGCATGCGCAAGCCAACATAAAAAGGAGGGGTGCCAGTACTCACCCTGGGGCACCCCACTCATCCTTCCCTTCCCCTTAAGTGCACCCCATTTATTACCACTCTCTGGCTTCTGCCCACCAAGTTTGATACCCAACTAGTTATTTTCCATACCACCCCTAAGCTTTCCAACTTATTTACTAGCTTTCTGTGAGGGACAGTGTCAAAGGCCTTACTGAAGTCCAGATAGGCTACGTCCACCACCCCTCCCTGGTCAACCACCTGCGTCACCCAATCAAAGAACTCGATCAGGTTTGTCTGGCATGACCTCCCATTCATGAAGCCATGCTCCCTATCATCCTGCAGGCTACCATCCACCAGGTAGTCTACTACCTTTTCCTTTTTTAGTGTCTCCATCACCTTACTCACCACTGAGGTGAGGCTTACTGGGTGATGATTCTCTGCCACCCCCTTACTGCCTCCCTTGTGAAGTGGTACCACATCCACCCTCCTCCAGTCCCCTAGCACATACCCTGTATCCATGGACAAGTTAAACGGTTTCATCAGTGGGGCTGCCAGATCTTCCCTCAGTTCCCAGAGTACCCTCAGGAGCAACCTGTCTGGCTCCATTGACTTGTCCACCTTTAACCTGCCCAGTTCCTCCCTTACCCTGTCTATGCTGAACTGGCTAGGATCTACCTTTTTGCCTTTCCTACCCCCTTCTCCATGAAGACCAAGCAGAAGTAGCTATTCAAAACCTCTGCTTTCTCAAAGTCCCCTTCCAGTTGTAGTCCTCCCTCCTTCCTCAACCGTACTACCCCCTTCCTTGCCTTCTTTCTTTCCACTACATACCTAAAAAAGTTTTATCTCCTGTTTTGGCCTACCTAGCTATTTTCTCCTCAGTGTGCACTTTAGCCCTCCTTATCTTCTGCCCTGCTACCCTCCACTTCTCCCTGTAAGTAGGTCCCCATGTTTACTGCGGCAAAGTGGACCTATATTCTGCAGCAGGACCTCATACTTTCTGCGGCAGAACAACTGCTGATTCTGCTGCCATTCTGCGGCAGATAAATTGTGGTTAAACAGCATACCTTCAAGGTGATGAAGTCTTAGTTAATCCTTTCACTACCTTCATGCAACCAAGCTGCTATACTGAAAGTGGAACAGCAGGCCATCTAACAGTATGTAGTCTTCCTATCACAAATTTTAAAGTACAATAACCCAAACCTGGTGCAGCCATGGGCCTCAGTGTTCTCTTTTAATGACTTTTCCTCCCACCCCAAATTTGAAGGCTCATGTTTTCTGCTGGAAATTGGTGGCCTTTGCTGTTCTCCTAGGTTATAATTGGAGGAGGACATACACAGTCAGTTAAAGCTACACAGAAGACAAAACCTGCTTGAACGACTTCTGTTTTATATTTACAGTTAGCAGATATAAAGAGACTCCAACTTGAAAGCCATTTTTTTTCTGATTTTGATCAACATTCTTTTAGATAATTTTTTATGTTGGCACACTTGCGCAGCCAACATCGTGGGACAGTGCAGCTTTGGAGGTGTGGTCGCTGTTGGGCGAATGCAGGGCACGCACCAGTAGGTGCATCCCATATTCCCCAATCAGCCTGCATGCCGGCGCTACACCATGCATACATAATGTGGTGAGCACATCTAAGAAAAGGTCCACTACAATCCGAGTAAAGCCTGTAATGCAGTGGTCCTTTCTGCCGTGGCCTACTGCCATTATGTGCACGGGTCAGTGAGCGGACAGCCGCTTAACTACTGCCGACTTTGGGGGTGCCCAATCCCCCTGTCGGTTAACCCCCCACTTTATTTGTGTGCCGACAGAGGAGCCCACTCCCCGTCGGCATAACCACCCCAATTGTTGAATGCCAAGGGGGGTGCCCAATCCCCCTCGGTTCGCACCCTCCCCACTTTCTTTGTGTGCTGACAGGGTGCCCAATCCCCATCGGCATTACTTCCTCCTCATCCCCCATGTTGTGTGCCGCTGAGGGTGCCCAATCCCCCATCGGCTACAGGCACCCCAAAAACAGTTAGGTGGCATGCTGGGAGCCCAACCCAGCATGCCAAATCCCCTGCAAAAAACTGTCCCACTATGGGTTTTTTATTTTTTTCCTGTAAAATGAAAACGGTCCTCGTAGTCTCAATGCCCTCCCCACCCGCAGCCACCCACTGGCAGATCCTGCCTCCCCTCACCCTCCTCACCCCATACTTACCTGCGGAGTCTGGCGTGATGATCTTCTGTGGACCGGGAACACGCCTGCACTCTTCAAAGCCAACCGTTAACTGAAGAGATGCAGGTAAGCTGTATAATGAAATGAATAGGGGTCTTTCAACTTAAATGCATATCTCAGGCATTGTTGCAAATTTTGGCCCCAAATTTTCAACATGGGGTTTTTGGAACCCCTCCTCATGAATTCTTGCACTGTCATGGCGTTATTTGGTCCCAAAAGGTGATTTTGCAGTCACTGCATGGAATCACCTTTCAGGGACTGAGTAACGAAATGACAGTGCCACTGTTCATGAGAGGGGCTCTCAAAAAGTCTATGCTGCAAGTTTGGTGGGAAAAATCCAAAAAATGACTGTTTTCAACTGCGCAATGCACGCTCGTAAGTTAGCACATTCACACTATTTTCATGCCAGATTCTCAGCATTGGCATTTTACTACACCTTCTTGTGAACTGTACAGCTGTCATTTTTCACATCCTTGTTGAAATTTTTTTTCGCACTCCTGACGCAGAATAGCATGGTCGCTGAGCGAAATCACTGTTCTGGGCACATTATGAAAATGACAGTGACACTGTTCATGAGCAGAGGCCCTAAAATGCCTGCGTTGAAAATTTGGTGACAATACTCCATAAAATTACTGTGTTACCTGCATGCATTGCGCAGTTTGCACACACGCTCTTAAGTTCGCAAACTTATATTTTCACTCCACATTTTCAACAGTGCCATTGTTCTACACCTCCTAATGAACAGTGCAGCTGTCATTTTTCACATCCTGACCAAAATCTGTTTTCGCAGTTCTAGCGCACAATAGCACGGTCGCTGTGGAAAGCCCATGTTCATGACACATTATGAAAATGGCAGTGACACTGTTCATTAGCAGATGTCCTAAAATGCCTATGTTGAAAATTTAGGGATGAAAGTCAATAAAATGAGTGTTTTACAAGCACGCGTTGCGCAGTTTACACGCACGCTCATGACTTTGTGAATTTGTAATACTTTCACTCCAGCTGTTAATCATTGCCATTTTTCCATACCTCCTTATAAACAGTACAGCTGGCTGAAATGTGTTTTCACACGTCCGGTGCAGAATTGCACGGTCACTGCACGAAATCACTTTTCGGGACACTTTCAGGAAATGACGGTGACACTATTCATCAGCAGAAGTCCTAAAATGCCTATGTTGAAAATTTGGTGGCAAAAGTCCAGACAATGACTGTGTTGCAAGTGTTCATTGTGCAGTTTCCATGCACCCTTGTAACTTTGTCAATCTGCAATATTTTCATGCCTCATTTTCACCACTGGCATTTGTGCACACCTCGTTATCAACAGTCCAGCTGCCATTTTCCACAGCCTGCCCAAAACACGTTTCCGCAGCTCTGCCGCACAGTGGCGTACTCGCTGTGCAAAATCACCTTTTGGGACACATTAACAAACTCATAGCGCTATGCCTCTCCACCTCCACCACTGCCAATGCCAGCACGACAACATTTGGCATTGACAAATACTTCTTTAAACTAGGAATACCTAACTGCCTTGCAACAAACATGCTGAGTGCAGTGTGCAAATCTGTGTGTTGGGAGAGATTTTTTCTGTAACAATGAAGGAGGGTATAACTTGCAGTGTTTGTAGGATTTGTTGACTCCTGATTTTTCTTTTGAGGGGCACACTAAAATATGCAAGCAAGTCAATCTTATTAAGCTGGAATAACCTTGGTAAACGTGTTCTCTTCTCCTAGCAACTCAGGGGGTTGTGGTGTTCTTCAGTCAGTGACCCTCATTTCACTTATGTATAGCAGCAATCAAACTCTCCATATCCAATTTTTTTCCTTGCCTACTTGCTTCAGTTCTAATATACCCTGGTCCGCAACTCTGCTGCAGTTGGGCAACTTGACCATCCTTAAGAATTGAGCTTGATGCCACCACTTAGGCTGCAGGTTCAAATCTGCCAAGAAATTACTGTCACACTTACAGGTACAGATCTGTAGCCCACAAATCAAAACTGTGATTTATGTCCACCAGTGGGGAGTCTTCTGCTCAGACTGCTGCCAGCCACATGTTTCTGCAATCAGCACCTCCTCCAATCCCTGCCACCACACTGAGATCAATGCCACCTCCACAGGCACCGCTAAATATTCTCACTTCTTGACTTCTGCTCGCCTTCCTGTTCTTCCTTCCAAATTCATCTTCCAGGGATTCAGCGTGCACCATGAGCAGCCTCACAAGGAAAAATTAATATGGCTGAGCTACCCACACCTACACCTACAAACAGCATCAAATCATAACTGCTGTGAACCTAATCAAGCTCTGCTACTCTTGCTTCAGCCTCCCCCAATAATGGCTGGACAGAGTTACGTAGCAAGAACCAGCATGAGTCAAGATGCTATGCGGTCACTAATTTTTGGCTTTGTAGCAGGCAGCATCAGTTTGTTGCCTCTTCTAATGAATGTGTATGCCACAGCATACTTAAAATATCAGTAGCTATGCCCTTGCCTTGTGTGATCACAGAACATAGCCAGCATTTCTACAGCTATGTGGCTGGTTTTTCCAATTTCTGTGGCCAGTACTGATTTCTGTGGTCAGCCCTGATTTCTGCAGACACTGCTGCAACTGCAGAATCACAGAAAACATGGGGCCCAGCCTATAAGCTTCCCTGTCCTCCTTCCTTAGTGTCATCTTATATTTTCTGAATGCCCTTTTCCATTCCCTGACTGCCCTTGCCACCTCCATTGTAAATCAGAGTGGTCTCCTCCTTAATGCAAATTTCAGTGGCTTTCAGTACCCCCCTTTGATAGTCTTCCATAACTCCTCCATATCCCCTATATTCTCCTTCCTTGCCATTTCTTCCTTAAATATCCTCCTCATTCTGTTAAAGTCCATCCTCCTTAAGTCCATAACCCTTGTGCTGGTCTGATTTGCCTCCCTCCTCATCTTTACCCTGAACCTTAGTCCTGTGATCACTTATACCTAGACACCCACCACCACTTCTTCCACACTTTCCCCATTTGTGAGGACCACATCTAGCAGGTTATCACCCGTAGGGGGCTCCCTAACCAGCTGTTGCATGAATATCCCCTGTAGCACCTCTAGGATCACCCTACTCCTAACTGATACTGCAGCCGGAATCACCTATCCACATTAGGGAGGTTTAGGTCTCCCACTAGCAGAAGCTCCCCCTTGAGAGCCATCCATGATAGCCAACAGTATTCACTTGTTGGGGAGTTTCACAGATATGAGACAGCTAGCAGGGTCTGATAACACCAGGGGTCCAGGACAAGGTTAGTGCCTGCACACTACGGAGTACAGTGTCTGCAGGTCCATGGGACTGTGCAGAGCACAGCTGCCTGGTGCCATCATTGTACCCTACAACACCATACTGTGTCACACCCTGCCCAATATGGCACTCCCACAGGACCAGTGTAACTGTATAAGGTGGGTTTCAGGCTCCCTTACCTCCCCCACCCAGCACAGTCCCAACTTGTAGCACAACGGCTCTTAGACCAGCTCATGACTAGTCTAACAACAGCCATGACTTGCAGCCATGGCAGGGCTTTCAAAACTCTAAAGTAGGGGATGCTGCAGCCCCAGCATGGCACAAGCCCCTTCTGCCTTTGCACACCACCACTTTGGGTGTAGGGAACACACTGGGCTGGTTTGCTGCACTGCCTCCCATTTTCAAAAATTGTAATTATCGAAACTTTTGATACGAGGTACCACTTGTGTCAATTCTGTTTGATGCAGGCACCTTGCGTCAAAAGTGGGGCTTTGAAAACTGAGCCCATTATATCACATAGACAGCTTGCATGAGCAATAGAATGATTTTAGGGGACAAGAGATGTTACGCAGTTTTACTTCACCGGTGAAGTTCTGAAATTCTCCTTCATGAAAGACTTTCATAAATTACCCACTTTGCTTCAATATTGCTGGGACAGTGACACTTCTTCAGGCAAAGTCAGGCAGATTTGCATGCATTTGCTTGAAAAACTGACAAGCCACTTGCTGAAAACTTTACAAGTCAGCACTTTTCAAATTTGCCAAACTTTGCAAATTAATTCACAAAGCGAAGTTTGCCAACTTCATACATCTCTAGGTGACAAACATTCTAGTTTCAAGGAAATGCTTTTTAGTGAGAAAGTATGAAACAGCATGAAATTCACATATGTTTAAAATGTGTTTATATATATTGCTTGAAATAAATTGAATACTATGTAAATTGTAATTGTGTTTTGTACGTTATTCCATTTGTATTTTGTGTATACATTTTAATCCAATGTATATGAACCTTATTCCCTGCCTTTACTGCTTATATAGCTTCACTAGTTATTTTTAGTTCTTAAACTTTATCTGTACCGTTTTGTTTATTGCACTGTTCATTGTTTGCTGTAGCCCGCTGTATCTGTATACCCTTCTACCAGGTCACACCTGGAAATGAGCTCTGGCAGTGTGTTTTTCCCAGTTACCAACTTTTAAATAAATAATGTGTGATTCAGTGATGTTGATTAATTACTGTGAATTTTTTTTGCTGGTAGCCAAACTTTATCTAAGTTTTAAAAATTGCATGATGTGGTCTACCTCTCTCCAACCCACTGGTCCTGCTTATCTTTACAAATCCTACCTAGTCAAAGCTGATTACTTAACTGTTGCCTAGAAGTCCTCAGCTCCCAGTCAATTTTCTCTACCTTTTCTGTTTAGTGGTTCCTTACAGTGATGTGTGTTATGTTCAATGTCAATCACACTGTCAGCTAATTTTGATTTCAATGGTTCTCTCAATTATTCATTTATTACAATTTGTAGGATGACTTGTAATACATTCATGTCTGATTTCACTCTATTCTACTTTCATTAATTGCTCTTCTATCACTAAATTGCATTCTTCCTTTCTAATGATATGGTATTATTTCCCAGTATAAAGTGTTTCAGTTGTATATGATATTGTATAAAATTTGTTTAGCTGGCACATGACTTAATAAAGAGCTACTGACGCCTCAAAGAAAACTTTAAAACGCATACGAATTAACATAGAAACATAGAAACATAGAATTTGACGGCAGATAAGGACCGCTTGGCCCACCCAGTCTGCCCATTTCCCTACCTACTGGATAAGCTGCAGATCCTAGTTAACCAGCAGCCTACTTCTTTCAACCCCCACCCCCCAGAATTGCCTTATGACTATCCCATGCATGCTTGAATTCCACCACTGATTTTGACTCCACAACCTCCCGAAGGCCATTCCATGCATCCACAACCCTCTCTGTGAAAAAATACTTCAAATTACCTCTGAGCCACCCCTCTATCTTCAAATTGTACCCTCTTGTTCTTGCACACTTCTTTTGAAAGATGCTACCTCTTGGACTTTGTTGATCTCTTTGAGGTACTTGAAAGTTTCTATCATGTCCCCCTCTCCTCCTTTCCTCGAGGCTACATATTAAGCTCCTTAAGTCTCTCTTCATATGTCCTCCGTGCAGACCCAGCACCATTTTAGTTGCCCTCCTCTGGACAGCTTCCATCCTGTCTATGTCTTTCTGTGATTGGGTCTCCAGAACTGCACACAGTACTCAGGTGGGGTCTCACCAGCTGTCTGTACAGAGGGATAATAACTTCCTGTTTTCTACTGGTGATGCCTCTCCTTGCATCCCAGTATCCCCCAACCTCCTTGCTGCCTTCTCACATTGCTTGCCCACCTTTAGGTCATCTGATATGACTACCTCCAGGTCCCTTTCCATTTTTGTTGTTGTTAGTATCTCACCCCCATTGTGTACTCTTCCTGGGTTTTGTTTCCCAGGTGCATTACCTTGCACTTTAGCATTGAATCTAAGCTGCCAACATTTGACCATTCCTCTAACCTTGCCAAGTCCCTTCTCATCCTTTCCACCCCACCCTGTGCATCAACTCTGTTGCAGATCTTAGTGTCATCTGCAAAGAGACATACTTTTCCTTCCAGTCCTTCTGCAATGTACGCTATAAAGACATTGAAGAGGACTGGTCCTAATCTGAACCCTCGGTAGCCCCGCTAGTAACCTCCTTTCTTCTGAGTGGACTCCATTTACTATTACTCTGTGTCCTATTCTCCAGCCATTCTTTACCCAGGCTGTCATCTTGGGAGCCACTCCCAGGCTGGCTAACTTATATATTAATCTTTTGTGTGGACTGTGTCAAATGCCTTGTTAAAGTCTAGGTAGGCCATGTCCACAGCCCTCCCTGATCTACTACTTTGCCACCCAGTCAAAGAAATCTATCAGATTCTGCCTGGCATGACCTTCCTGCTCAGAATCCATGCTGCCTAGGGTCTTGTGCCCCTCTGGCCTCTAGATACTCGACAATTCTTTCCTTTAGAAGTGATTCCATCATTTTCCCCATCACTGATGTTAAACTAACAGGTCTATAGTTTCCTGCTTCTGCCTTGCTCCCACTTTTGTGAAGGGGAATCACGTCTGCCCTCCTCCAGTCCTCGGGTACCACCCCATCCTCCCATGATTTGTTAAAGAGGGTAGTCAGTGGTGTCCCTAGTTCTACCCTTAGTTCTTTTAGAATTCTGGGATGAATCCCATCAGGCCCCATTGCTTTGTCCACCTTCAGTTTTAAGAGTTCTTTCAGAACCCTTTCTTCTGTAAATGGGCTGGTATCAACTTCTGTATCCAGAGTGTTACTACTGTTTGTTTTATGCCTCCCTCTTCCTTTGTAAATACTGAGCAAAAATATTTGTTTAGTATCTCTGCCTTTTCACATTCTCCCTCTGCCCACCCTCCCTCCCCTTTATTAAGCCTCACTATCCCTCCCTTGGTCTTCCTTTGCTCCCTGATGTACCTATAAAAGGTTTTATTCCCCTTCTTAACTGAGTTGGCTGTCTTTTCCTCAGTTTGGGCCTTTGCTGTTCTGACTGCCTTCCCAGCCTCCTTTTGCTTTAACTGATACAGTTCTCTGTCCTGCTCCTGCCGATTCCTTGTACTTCCTGAATGCTTTCTTTTCTCTTGAACCTTCACTGCCACTTCCTTTGAGAACCATAGTGGTTTTACATCATCTTGTTTTGTTTATTTGCTTCACACAAGGCTCGTTACTCTGTGATGGCAGTTTTTATTATTCCCCATTGTTCTTCAACCCCTCCTTCCCACCCATCTGCTAGTGCATTCCTTAGGCACTCACCCATTTTGGCAAAGTCAGCCCTCCTAAAGTCCAGTACTTTTGTCTTTGTATGGCTTGACTCTATTGCTGTGTATATTGTGAACCATACTGTTCGATGGTCGCTAGTTCTCAGATGGCTACCCACTTCTACATCTGTGATCCTCTCTCCATCTCCATTTGAGAGTATCAAGTATAATATTGCTCCCTCTCGAGTGGGCTCCAGTACTAGTTGTCTAAGGCATGCCCCCTGTAGGGCATCTAGAATAACTGCACTCTTCGAAGTGGCAGCTGCAACTGCGCTCCAGTTAACATCTGGCATATTCAGATCACCCATCAGCAATATCTCCCCTTTTTCTGCCATTCTAAGTATACTTTCTATCATTTCCTTGTCCATTTCCTCCCCCTGAGAAGGGGGTCTGTATACAACCCCTGTGCGGATTGTGGTGCCATTGCCTGTCTCCAAATTTACCCACAGTGCTTCTTCTCCTCCCTGTTTACCCTTTTGTTCTGTTGCTTTTATTCCTTCCTTATGTAAAGAACTACTCCTCTCCTCTTTACCCTCCTGTCCCTCCTGTAGATAGTGTATCCTGGTATGTTTACGTCCCAGTCATGGTTTTGTGTGTACCATGTTTCTGTGACTGCCACGATATCCAGATGTTCCTCCTCCATCAAGGCCACTAATTCAGGAAGCTTGTTACCTAGACTACGGGCATTGGTACTCATTGCTCTCCATTTTTGATGGCCTTACCTTCTGTTGCAGCATCCCCACTGACCGTTCTACCTTGGTCTTTTTCTCATTTAGTACCCTGTTTTGTAGGGAGAGGCTGGGATTTTTCTGCTGCTTGTCAGTGCCTCCCCCATTGACTAGTTTAAAAGCTTGCCAATGAAGCATTTAAACCGATTAGGCATAATTATGCCTGCATTCCATTTATATTATTTATTACTAAGGACATTAGCATGAATATACAGTATGATCTTTATCCCTTAGCATTCCTTTAGAGTCCTTCTGCCTCTAAAGCTTACTCCATACAGTACTCCAAGTCATAATATTCTGTTGTGACATCACAATCTGTTGCCATGGAAGAAACTGTGATATCACAAGCAGTGCTCTGTGACTTCAGGTAGAGAGAAATCTGCAGGAATAGATGAACTCTTCAGGAACAAAGATCTTGTTTTCATACAGATGATCTCGGGAATAAATAATGGGGAGGAGGAGGAATACACCATGGGAAATACATGCTGGACTATGTCTAAATATTAGGTTTTGTTAAAGTTTTCCTGAATGTGTCACCAGCTCTTTAAGCATGCATGGTAAAAGTGTAAAACTTAAAGTAGCCATGCATGTTACAGTGAAAAATGTTGGCATCTCCATTTTTATCCTCTTTTGGGGTGTCCTTGTTCTCCTGTCTTGTATGATGCCCTTTCCACCATGTTTAGCCTATCCTAGCATTTTCTTTAAAATTTGAAATTATTAAAATAGAATTGCTTGGAATCCAACAATTCCAATCTGATTGTACTGTTTAGTAATTCAGGAAGTTCCAGTTCCTAATCTGATTCTGAATGAAGTCGTAAAAGAACTTCAAAATCAGAATCTGATTTGAATCCTAAACTCCTATGTTGAAATTGACTTCATGATTTTTTTTATGAATCAGGATTTTAGGACTGCAATTGTGAAAATCTCAGTTCTGTAAATCGGATTAGAATGCGATTGATCTGATTTCGTTCTGTAGATTCTGAGCAACCATAAAGTAAAATGAGTGATTTGCTTAAAGGGGAGCAGTCATCACCCAATCTGCACTTTGAGGGCAAGAACTTTTTTACTTATTGTTGACTGTGGTAAAATAGATTGCACCTGACTGATTCTGCTAACTTGCAAGCTGACATTTTCTGTAACTATAAATCCCAGAATCTCATGCAGCTGACATCAGAGTAGAGCTGTGGCAGTGAAAGATTAAAAAGCCTGCAGTGCATATTAGAGTTATAATATGTTCTGATCTTATTTGCTGGTCCTGCTGTCCTTCTTGGGTTATGTGCAGTCACAGAGGGAAAGGGAAAGGGGAAAGGGGAAGTTGTTTACCCAGGAAAGGCACATTAAGACAGAACTTGTTTCCAGGTGAAACCTGGAAGCACAAGGAAGTTAAATGACTTTCTCAGAATCACACAGCATACAAGTGCTGGCTGATGGGATTCAAACCCAGGTCTCCTAGTGTTTGCAGCTCAGTGTCCTTAACCACTACACTATATTGCCACCTGGACTGTACTTAGCCCTGTGAGAACAGTGGGAATGGCAAAAATCTGATTGGGTCTTATAAAAGCTATAACATACATTGCAATCTGTTGAATCTCCCACTGTTGCAGCCCTCCTCTGATGTTTGCTGCTAAGGAATCGGGGATTTGTAGTTACAGAAAATGTCAGTTTGCAAGTCAGCAGGATCACTCTGATAGAGTATATACTATACAGCAGTCAATCATTACTAAAAAAAAAAAAAGTTTTTGAACTCAAAGTGCAAATTGGGACCAGCCCAACCACTGGGTGTGGGGCTCTTAGTGCTGAGTGTTCCTCTTTAATATGGCTATCCCAAGATTTCCCAATATTCTCAGCTGTTTTTGAACACCTACTGCTCTACTGCTCAATGTCACTTTCCTTGTGACTGAAGTGGACTAGGATACAACACATACTGCTCACTAACCTTCTCCACTGTGAATACTGATCTGAAGTAATTGTTTGGCACATTTGCTTCCTCTTTATCTTATTTCACTACCCTTCCCCCTCAGCTAGCCTAACTATCTCCCCTCAATTTCCTTTTTTCTCCTTATGTACCTTAAAATTATTTTCCCTACCTGTTACTCCCTCAGCAATCCACAGCTCCCTTTATTACTTATTTCAAAATTAAAAATAAGTCCTAAAGCAGACTCAAAGCAGAGAAACAGGACCATTGATGAAAGAGGTAAACACTGGTACTCTAAAACAGAATACAAAGTTATAGGTCAAAATGTTCCTTATAACATGCACTGAGGCTTTAAGTGACTTGTTCAGGGCCACAAAGTAGGTAAGTGTGAATTATTGGGATTCAAGGCTGTCTTAAAAGGCAGTGGGGTCTAGTGTACAGATGCAGTGAAATAAAATTTCACTGGTGAAACTGTGGCAAAATCAACAGTTTCACCATGAGAAATGTCTCTCAAAATTGCAGTGAAAGTTTGCCCTCAGTTTCACCCACCACAAATGCTGGCTGGTGGTGTCTACTGGTCCCCCCACCCCCACCAATCACTGGCCCACATTTTAAAATTAATCCTGAATTTTTCCCTGGTGTCTAGTGCCCCCCCCTCGCCGATCACTGGCCCAAAGTGAATAAAGAAGCCCTCCCATTTACTCATTATTTTCAGGAACCCCCTGGACCACCAATCCTAAAAAAAAAATAATTCCCCACTCCCTGGTGTCTAGTGAACTCCCCATCCTGTCATCAGATAGTGCCCACCTCGCTCCCCCAAAAACACCCTGATCGGGCCACCGGCATGGCCCTCTACTCACCTCCATAGCTGGCAGCCTGACTGAGCACTTCAGTGAATGATTGCATGCTTGTAAGCATGCACTCATTCATTGAAGTGAGTTAGTTGGGCTGCTGGCTGTGGAGGTGAGTGGAGGGCTGTGCCAGTGGCCCAATCAGGGTACTGGGGGGAGCGGGGTGGGCACTATCTGATGACATGGTGTGGGTCCACTAGACACCAGAGAGTGAGGAATGGATTTTTTTTAGGATTGGGGGACCAGGGGATCTGAAAAACAATGAGTAAAGGGGGGGCTTGCTTTATTCACTTTTGGCCAGTGATCGGCTGGGGGCCACTAGACACCTGGGAGTGGGGAATTAATTTTTCTTTTAGGATTGGGGGACTGGGGGATCTAGAAAATAATGAATAAAGGGAGGGGCTTGCTTTATTCACTTTTGGCCAGTGATCGGCTGGGGGGGCACTAGACACCAGGGGGAATTAATTTGGAAATTTGGGCCAGTGAGTAGCAGGGAAGGAGGACCAATATTTCACCCATGGGTAGTGAAATTATGCCCAGACACACAAAATTTCACCAGCTCAAGGATGACATTTCACTCACTCTGTGGGCGAAATTTCGCTTTTTTCCCAGTGAAATATTTTGCGTAATGCTCGAATTATGTGAAATATTTTGCTGGTACAAAATTTTCCAATTTCACACAACACTAATCTAGTGGTTGAAGAACCAGCTTGGGAACTAGGAGATCACAGCTTCACATCCTACTAGAGCCAAATATTCACTATGTGACCTTGAGAATGTCACATAACCTCTCAGTGCTTCAGTCTACCCTGCTGTGGAAATGGGTAGAAGCATTACCCCATTGGAACTGAGATGTTGCATCTCAGCTCGACTATCCTGGTTAAATAAACTGTGAAAACAAAAGTAGCTTTTGTTTTCAAATACTCCAAAATATGCAATTGAATTTTAAACATATGTTACAACTGTACTTTAACTCACTGTTGTCATTGCTTTTACATCAATTAATGCAATGTATGCAATGCATTATAAAGTAACCATTTATACACTTTTTTTTTACTTTTATACTTACTGTCATTTTGTTGTTTCCCTGGGCGCTGTTGAAAATGGTCAGGACTGCCCCCATGAGTCAAGCAAGTTAGTTACAAAATGCAAAATAAAAATTAAATGTAAGTGCTTGCACATTGTAATAAGGATTGTATACCCAAAAGAGATGGCAAGCAGTATAGCCTCGAGGCTAAAATGTAGAGCCATGCATGTGAAGACCCAGTTTTGAGTCCCAGTACAGCTAACTTACTTATTTTGACCTTGAACAAGTAACTTAACCTCCTTTAACCTAATCTCCTGACTGTCATTATTTCTGTTTCTGTATTTAACATTACCCCTCAAGCTTTCCTTAACTTACATGCCTTCTGTCTCACTCAGTCTTTCAGTGCAGGCTAGGGTTGAGTGAAATTTATCTTCTGACAGTGAAATTCTGGCAAAATTCTGATTTTGCTTCCATGAAATGCCCAAAATGTTCCTAACAATTTTGCCAAAATTTTTATTTTAAGTATTTCCCTCTAATTTAAACAGTGTTTGTCCAAATTACACCTAATTTGGTATGATGACTTTACTAGGACTGCTACAGAAGTATACTGTGTTTGAGATCTCCATCTGTAAAGGTGGCTGAGTTATAAGCCTCCACGTGTTCAAAAAAGTTTTAAATTACACCTTCCAATCATGTAAACTGTAAAATATTGAGGCCCTATAACTTTAAAACTAGAGAATGGAATATCAACAATTTTGTTAGGTTCACTGACCCTAAATATTAGGTTTTGAGGGCATACCCATGGCACAGCAGGAGGGTGTTGTGATGCCATGCTGAGGACCAAGGTTTGGAAGCAAGCCTTAGAAGTCATGTCTGTAGGCAAGCCATGGCAGAGACAGCTGTTTCTTAGCAGTTCATCTTGGTTGAGGAGAGTTTCCAGTAGAACCCACCAACACAGTGACATATGTGCCTGGGCCAGTGAGCTTGCTCCTGCTGCAGGGGAAGCTGTGGCTGTTCAAGGCTGACATAGGCACTGTCCCTACCATGGGAGGCGGGAGGGGAAAAATGCTGGAGAAAACCCCCATAGCCAAGTGAATGGTGACTTGTTTCAGCCTGATCAGGGTACTGTAGAACTGAGTGAATTCACGGTTGCCAGAATTCGCGATCACTACAGCTCTTACATATTCGTGTCCATTTGTATTAGCGCATTAGTGGTATTGTAAAATATGGACTCTAAAAGAGTAGGACACCACACACTGAGCAAGATGGGAGAAATAGGACTGTGCTGGAACAGCTCTTTTGTTTAAGTTTCTTTTCATGTTAATCTGGGCTGCTTACAACTTTTTTTTTCATTTATTTCTAAAGCTGATCATACCTAGCAAGCATACCCGACAGCTGCAATTTCAACCGTCAGCTTAACCTTTCATTTTGGCCTGGAGCCAACTTACAGCCATTCTCTCTACCTATATGGCTGAAATTACATTAAAAAAAAAACAAACCTTTATATCTTTCCGTAGGACACACCAGGGCTTTACCTTTACATGCACGTATTGTCCTGCAGTTTATTTATACGTGTATCCAAGGAGTGGACACCAGTGCAGCACTGCAAAGCACCAGAGGGTGGAGAAAAAGACAGCTCCATGGCAACTGAACACAGTGGACCTTCTCCGATGAATGGGCATACTATTTGTAATACCGCTACAAGTGGTTTCAACTTCAGTGCTCCGCGGCTCTGTTTCGGGAGACATTTCCATCACGAACATGCGCAGAGTCCTTCATGAATGTGCACACATTCTGCAAGGACTTGCTTTACAGGGTTGTCATAGCTTTGGAAAACAGCACAAAATTCATTGCTCTTTTGAATTCACTGATCATGCGTTAATACTGCATTACAGATGGTAGCAATTTCTAAATTCAATCGCTTTCCATTTATTTTCGCTATAAAGTCAACACAGCGAATATAGCGAAAATAAATGGAGCGTGATTAAAATCAGTTCTACAGTATTTCCTTGAGAGAAAAGCTGCTGGCCCGAAGAATAACAATACAGAAGAAAAAAGAGTCTGTGCATGTCAGCTCTCTGATAAATTGCTCAAAGGCTAGCTTGGTTATAAGCAGCCAAAGATTCCAAAATAAAATCAGTAATTAAAGTTGAATTTAATGAGCTTTTGTGAAATTGTGGAATGTTGTGATAATTTTGTTGAAGACATGACCATGCATTTTTTCCAAGTCATACACTTGAGTTGCCATGGTGGAGAAGGGTAAAGGCTGGGTAAACAAGCAATAATACCAAACAGGGTGGGTGGTATTGGGCAATACTGGACCACCCAGGGGCATAATGAGGCTTGATGCTACAGGTGTAGGGCCTTATATCCTGGAAGGTCTGGTATTGCCCATACCTCCCACCCTGGAGGGTGTTATTGTGCTTAGAAAATGGGCACTGTATTGTGTATTTTGGGAAAAAATAATTCCATGTTAAAATGTTAAAACTGTTAAGCATTTTATTCATTTTGTTAAAAAGAGTTCATCTGCCTGTATCACAATGCTTTTTTGAGCTAGGGACTTTTGATCTAGTTGAGCTTCTGTAATTTTGCTTTTTTGAGTTGGCTGTCATGGTTACCTTCCCCCCAACACATACACACACACACACACACACACACACACATGCATGCACGCATGCATGCACACACACACACACACACACACACACACTCACATAGAGGGCTTTTGTTATACTGTATGCATTCATGGTTACAGCCTTTTTTCTCCCCTTGTTTTGTATTTATTTATGTGCTATGCTATGGAAGATGCAGCCATTATGGGAACCATCACCTTGCATGCGCTCTGATGACTTGTCTCCCGGTAGCATAGTATGGAGAGATGGGAAGAGTCAACAGACCGCTAAGAGTATTTTTTTTTATTATTTTAATATGAAGTTGAGTGGTGCTGTTTTTTTCCTGCATTTATTGTGCAGTATGTCCTGTATGCAATAGGGACATTAGTGGAGGGCACCTAGTGGGACATCGGCAATGGCATCATGTGGGACATCATCAGAGCCAGTAATCACCTGGGTCAGGCATTTCTGAGGTACAGATTAATTTTATTTCAGTTGGTAGAGTGAATGAAGTATTATGTGTGCACTTGCACAAGTCTTTAACAGTGCTAGTTCTAAGGTGGGTTTGTGGAGGGGTCTCACATTCGCTAAGCAGAATAATAAACATGGCGGTGATAGCCATTTGAACATTTTACTGGCCCATTGATTTTTAGAACAATATAAGGCAACAGAGACTGGGACTAGTTATTTCCTGGTCTGCTGCCTCATATCAGTCTGGCTGATTGGCGATTTTAGCCAATCAAAATCGAGATCGAACTTTGCCCATTTTCTAAAGTGGAAATAAGGTAGCATTCATAGGATGCTCCGTAGTAAAAGTATAGTGTCACCAAGTGTCAGTTACTATCCTGAGTGAGTGACAAACCATGAAGAATAGTAATGGACATCACTGTGCACTACCCTGAATTCTTGTAATGTGCCAGATAACCACTAGAGCTCACTGACTTAATGACTTGTGGAAGCACATGCAGTTACATTATTGTTTCTGTACAATGCCACCTGCTGACTCTTTAACAACTCTTTAGATAACAATGTCTATTTTTACTATTTGAAAACAGTGGCACCAAGTGATTCCAAGCCTCATCTCTTACAGCTAGTTGCAACTTAGGTCATTGTGACAGAAGTATGTGGATATCTTTAGTCATGATGGAGCATGATACTGGGTATCACTGACACAGGAGTCTTGGAAGGGTATTGTGGGGCTATGATGCTAGTGCAGTTAAGGTGATTCAGTGGTGATAAGTACTTTGTGAAAGTTATATTACACAAGTGTAATTGTAGTAGCATTACCTATTATGCGCCCATGAATTTTGATCAAATTCTATCAATTAGCAAATTCTAAAGTATCCACAATAAATTTTAAGCTACTAAATCACATTTATCCAGCTTAATTAGATTCCAGGACATATGTTCTTTTGTATGCAGGTCAAATCTTGATTGAATAGCAGTGGAGGTAAAAACATTTTTTTGGACATTTTAGCACAGTTTAACAAATAATTAAATTTTGAACTCCCATAACTTATGATTTACACTACCAATGTCCTTTCTATTTAGCAAGTTCTGTGATTTTTCCAAGAAAGTAATAGGTATACATTTTCAGTTATCTATCTCTAAAGGTGACTAAGTGATAAGCACAGAAAAAAATTGAGAAATGTTCACATTTATTTATTTATTTATTTGAAAATTGATGACCAGGAAAGGCACTCTGGGCTGAGGCTCATTTTCAGGTGCAACCAAGGGGAAGGGAGCAAAGGATAAAAACAGTACGTGGCTTAGACAAATATAGTGTTACAAGAAGAATGCAAAATTACAGCACACAATGCTTGTAGAAAGTGCAAAATGATCAAACAAATAAAACTGGCAGTTACTTATTACACCAGGTGTAAGATAAGTGTTAAAAGGAAGGAAAACAGGAGCAAGGGGAGAGGGGAAGGAGTCTCAGTTGGTGTCTTAGGGAGTCAGGAGTGGCAGTGAAATGAAAGGAAGAAGGAAGGAAGTTGATTCCAAAGTGAGGGGAGACAATAGGTGAAGGCTAATAGGTAGAGATGAGGCAAAGTTTAAATTCAAACGCGAAGTGCATGCAAAGTCATCCACTTCGTGTTTGTATGCACTTAGCATAATTTTCCCTCTGGAAACCTGACTTCGCCTTGACTTTGCATGCTCACTTCGTCTTACTTTGGTGCACAAGGTGAAATGGCCAGAAAACCAGCAGTTTGGTCACATGTGTGCCTCTCTGCAGGTCACATAACCACTTTCCTCTACAGGAAATGATTGTTTCCACTTGTTGAATCAGTCTGAATCAGATTGTGGTGTATGGAGGACTGCAGGCAGTGAATACAGATCAAATCAATTCATTCATTGAATAGTTCTCATAGTTTCAAACATTTTAGTACTAATCTATCTTTTACTTTTTCCTACTGTATTTTGCTAACTGTGCCACCTCTGTTTGTTTTTTAAAACATGTACACTTTACTCTCTTTCTCTCTCTCTCTGTCTCTCTGTTTCTGTTTTCTTTTCTTTGTCAGTCAGATCCTCTCTTCTCTGGCTGTTATAGATCATCTGGCTGGACATTGTGGCTCAAGGACACATGATGGTTCATGCATGGTAATCCAAAATAGTGCAGTTTTTGGGGTGCAGATTCACCAGCAACCTAAAGAGGTGGAGGTGCAGCAGAAAGATGAACAGGAGCAGCTGCAGCCAGTGAAGCAGCAACAGCAGGAACAGTAGCACACAGGAGCCCCACATGTTGTTCCATGCCCAGAGCATGATCCATCTGCTCCACCAAAACAAGCTGCAGAAGAGACATCACCAGTTGTGCAAAAGCAATGCCAGCCTCAGGGCCCTGGGAAGAAGACCTTTCCTATGTTGACATATTTTCATTGTGACTCCAATGATTGAAGTGTGGTTAAGTGCACCATATGCCACCAGGTGGTCTGTAGGGGTGGAGTGACAGGCGAATTGGCAATGGGGATCAGTGGACACACCTAGCCCTGCACCACTGTGCAGAATGGCAGGAGGTGAAAACAACAGAATCAAGTGGAAAACATAAACTGAAATCTGTAGTTGCCCCCCCGCTGTACAAATACCACCACCAGTAGCTGCTTCAATGGCACCACCACCAGTAGCAGAAGCAGCAGCACCACCACCAGTAGTACCAACAGCACCACCAATTGCAGTAGGCGATGAGCAGCAGGGGTCAATGTATTGGAAAATTGTCGAGCTGCGATACATGGTGATGGAGCTGCAGTAGACTGTTGCTCAGGTCCATTACAATCAGGACCATGAGACTGCAGTTTTGACAGTGATCCAGGACCATCTTTATGGTGGTGATGGTGATAGAGCTGCCACTGAGTAAATATGGTATACAGTTTGAACTTTATACTCTGTTCTTTATCTGTACCCCTTTATCTTCTTTCCTTTCATCTTGTCTTTCTTTAATACCTATGCCCCCTCAAAAAAACACAAAAAATATAAAAGTATGTAAAAATGATGATACAAAAAAATCTATGCTATCCTTCCTTGAGCTTTCCTCACCTTATCTGTTTCAGTCTGCTGTATGCTCCTTTTCCTACTTTCCTTCTTCTATCCACAAATGTCAAGTGTTTGTCCCATTATGAAAGGCTTATATACTGCTCATACTGCTGCTGCCATGCTGATGCACTGGTGTTGTGCAAGTAAGAAAAGAATTCCAGAATAATAGAAAATGAACATCTTTTGTGTGAGCATTGAGACAAGTCTGTTTGTATTGATGTTTCCTTCTTCTATCCACAAATGTCAAAAACTGGTCCCATTATAGAAAGGCTTACATGCTGCTCATACTGCTGCTGCTGCAATGCTGATGCACTGGTGGTGTGCAAGTTAGAAAAGAATTCCAGAATAACAGAAAATGAACATCTTCTGTGTGAGCATTGAAACATAAGTCTGTTCATGTTGATGTTTCCTCCTGCTAGCCACTAATGCCAAGTAGTGGCCCCATTATAGAAATACTTGCATGCTGCAAAGTAAAGCTACTGCTGCTCTAGTGTGCAAGTAAGAAGAAGAGAATTCCATAAGATTCCAAGTGAGAAAATTCCTGCTGTTTAAAAGTCATGAAAAGTCACTACTTAAGTCCAGAGGAAGAATAATCAAAAGAGAAACTGTTCATAAAAGTCACAAGCATTTCAGAATGCACTGATTCAAGCATGCACCTACAGCCTCAACTCTCCACAAGTGTTCCAAGTGAGAAAATGACATGCTGGCACCTGCTGCTGTTGTCCCACTGTTTACTGCTACTGCTGATGTACAGTGTGTTGACTCGCTACTAGCTAGCTACTTGCTAAATGATCAAGCCATGAAAGGCAAGTATTTTTTTTTGTGGGGGGTGGGGAGGGGGTCATGATTTCAAAACAAGTTTCATTAATGTTTTTGTCTTCTTTCCCAGGTTTTCGATTCACAACTGGATTCACTAGAATCATCATCATAATCATCATCTGCATCCACAAATTCCATTTGGCTGCTGTCCCATGGTGAACATGTTCCTTCCGACTATGGCTGAAGTATGATCATCCACAATTTTTTCATCAATATATAAACCTTTGGATGGCACGTCAGGCGTAACCTCAACATCACTGGAAAAATGAGATTAATTTGTGAGTCATCGTCAGGCTCATGATCTGAATTATGTTCAAGTACTGTGGGGATGGGGAGTGTATGTGACATCAACTACACTCTGAATCACATCTTTGGACTCCACAACATTTTGGCAAAATTATAAGTTTGTACTGGTTGGACTTGGAGCAATACTCATGCCGTCACTAACTTCACTACCACCACCACCACCACCACCAGGGACAACAGCATCTCCAATCATCATTGAAGTGACTGATTGTGCTGTGAAAAACATAGAGAAATCCCTTTACTTGCATTTACTGTTCTCTTCTGCTGCATACTACCATGGCCATGGCCACTCATGGCACTGGCAGCAGTGCCATGGTCAGAAACATCTTTGCATGCACATCTCTTTGCAGGCATTTTTTGGATTACACAGACAATTAACAACATATTTAGATTTAGCTACTTTTGGAAGGATGGGAAGCCAAAAAACAACAAGTGTGACTTACAGATGGAGACTGAGCCCTAAAGAGGTGCAACGGCACAGACAGATGGAGGTTGTGCACTAAAGAGATGCAACTGCATAGGCACAACAACACCTTAACCAGTGGTCAGCAATACAAAACTGAAAAAATAATAGCTTCTTTTGCCGGGGGGGGGGGTATACAGGAGCGTCTAGAAAGAAGCAGCAAAAAATAATGCAGACAGGCGAAGACATTAAGAGTACTGTGATTATGGTGCCACAATAAAAGGCATTTGACTGGACGGCATACACACACACTAAAGGTAATGGGCAGAAACAGACTGAAAAAGTGCAAAGCAACACAGCAAACAGCAACAAATGATCAATACTTACTAGAAGTATTGATGTGTGTATAATATGAACACACAAATACTAAGACAGTACCCAACAAAACAGTTAGAAAGACTGCCTTTCTCACTGTAAATCTCTCTTCACAAACACCACAGATACGCCCCTCCCCAAAGCACACTTCTACAGTGTCTGTCAGTACAGGGACTGAATGTACTGAAGTAACATTCAATATTCACACAAAAACAATAAATGCTCAATGGTATAAACACACAAGGATTTCCTACAATCTATATATTCAATTTTGACACAAATGTTGTTGCAAAAATGATTTTTCATAGGTTTTTCAATGGTTTGCCTCTCAGAGCTCTGAGAGCAGACTGTCTCCAACTTTCCACTAAACACACTATGCTGAACTGAGGCTGTACAAGACAATCTAGAGCCCATGTGACCTGCCATCCCATGAATCACTGCAAAATTTGCCTTAAAGAGCAATAGCAAGGTGAAGTTAATGAAAGTCCCTTGAAATCAATGGAACTTCACATCAGAATTAAAGGGGGAGTAATAACAAAGGTGAAGTCAATGTGAAGTCCATTGAAATCAATGGAACTGCCCTTTAAAAAACAAAGGCAAAGTTATTCACATCGCGTTACGGAGTATTTCACAAATTCCACATTATACGAGAAGTAATCCATATGGCGAAGTTTGGGAACATCTCCCACCACTACTAATAGGCCAGCTGAGGTACAGGGACATGACAAAGCAAAGGTGCAATAGTCCCTAAAGTAGAGAAAGCAAGAGGCAGAGGGGCAATGGAGAGGAGTGATGAGAGGTAGGAGAGATGGGAGCCAAACCAGTATTTAGATATAAAGGAGACACAATGCATTTAGTGATGGAATGGAAGGGGGAAAAAGGCTAGAGATGAGTAAAATGAGCAGTAATGAGTTCGAGAGGGTGACTTGGTTTAAAAGCGACAGAAGAAGTTACAGACAGGATCCAGTTTTGCCATGGAATTGTAGGGGGCAGGCCCATAAACCATGTCTGCATAGCCAAAGACAGGGGAGCACCATTTTGGTGACAAGCAGTAGTATATTTATTTATGGTGCCCTTCTCTGGAGATAAGCATGCTATTACATAAAACAGGGCTTAACTATTTTAGCTCTCAGCAAACCTGTAGGGAAAAACATTCATTATTTCTGTGCAAGGTACCAAGTTTAGGATGAAGCTTGGCACAGATGGTGTCTGCATGGACAGAGTAGTCAACCCTACTGTCAAGTCACACACTAAGATACTTGAAGGAAGGAACCACTTCACATGGGGAGTCATCCAAGTTAGAAAAAGTGGGTACTGTGGTAATTTGGGCTATTTTTTTGTCTAGTGCAAAAGGTCATAGATACTGTTTTTTTCAGTACTGACACAAAACTGGTAAGACTGGAACCATTGTAAAACATTGTGGAAGTCTTGCTGTAGAAAACTTTACATGTCAGTGGTGGTGGGGGGGCAGAAGTGAAGATAACTGTGTCATCTGCATATATGTGAATATGTGAGTTGGCACAGGCTGAGGGGAGGTCATTGAGGAAAATGAAGAAGAATATGGAACCCAGGATACAGCCCTGTGGGATCCCCACCTGGGTGGGAAGATGAGGTGATTGGGCACTACCTAACTGTACTGACAATAGTCAGCCCATGAGATAAGAATGGAACCAATCTACAGCAGAAGCTGAGGACCCAGCTTATTCAGAAGGAGAGGGTGAAACACTGAGTCAAAGGCCATGGCCAGATTGATGAAGATGGTTGCAATGATGTGACCCTGCTCCATCCCTGAGAGGATATTATCAGTTACATGCAACAGAGAGGAGAGAGTTGAGTGATCTTTCCAGAAACCAGACTGGTATGGGGAGAAGAAATCAGAGAAAGAGAGGAAATTGGAGAGGCTATGGTAGACAAGCATCTCTTGCAACTTGGCAAGAAAGGGGAGGAGGGAAACAGGCCTGTAGTTACTGGAGGAGGAGGAAGGGTCCCCCCTCCTTTGTGTAATGGTATAAATTTGGCCAACTTCCAGGTCTGTAGAACTGCACTGAGAGAGGAGGAGATGTTGAAAAGATTAGTCCGAAGAGGTGCAATGGCAGGAGCAGACAGATGCAGAAGTCTAGGATCAAGTATGTCTGGGCTAGACTTGTTCAAATTAATGGAGTAAAGGTCAGTCAGGGTATCCAGGGAGGTAACAGCAGAAATGTGGAAGTCCTGAGGTGGGGGAGTATGAAGCATAAAATGAGTGAATTGTGGGAGGCAGGGGAGAGGACAGGAGAGCAGAAGTGGTGAAGAACTCGTTAATGTATGATGCAACAGAGGAAGATTCAGATACAGGTGACCCATCAATCAGAAGAACTGAAGTGCCAGATTCACATGAACAATACATTGCCAGATTTGGAGCCCCTGTCTCTTCCCTACCCCTCTTTCACATGTCATGAAACTTGTTATCTTTCTAGGGCCCCTTCCAGACAATATGCATGTGAAAGTTCAAATCTCTAAGCTATAATACTGACTGAGGCATGACCAATTTAATTTTAGAAAATTCCACCAAAGTTAGTGAAATGCCATGGCATTTCATGAAAATTCTATGAAATTTCTGAATTTGCTGATTTTGTCCACCCCCATTATAGACCTTACTGCTGATGCTCACTGTTCATTCATTGAAAAGTACTTTGAGACACAGCATGTATGAAGGGAACAATATTACATACAACTCCATTAATTTCTTATCTCATTCACTGCATTGGTGGTTGCTCTGCTAGGCCTTCCATTTTGCTCAGCACAAATGTGAATGCCAGCCATGTTTTCCAACCAAAACATGATGCCAGATAAAGGGGCAGAACTTGCAGGATTTGAACAGACAGGCTTGTTCTGTTGTTCTCTTGGTTGTGTATTTACTCCAGTGAATCTGAAAAACATTTAAGGAAACATAGACCTACAATTACTTTGCCAGTGCCAGCGCTATGTCTAAATATGCATTTTCCATAGTTTATTCAGAGCTTTAAGGCAGGGACACTCATCACTAAACTGCCTCCTGCATTCCTAAAGCTTTAAGTGTCATTGGATGTCCTCAGGCAGTAAACAGCAAATTCACCTTTTTTTTTTAAGAATGCCAATAGAAGAAGATATAAGTGATGTTGTTTAAATACTATAGAACAAGAGTATCTGTATCCTATTGAAGTTGCATGTGAATTACTGTTTAGATTCAAGACACTGCTGCTATATCTAATAATGCGAAGTGTAAATAAGTCCATAGAAAGCTGGGGGAAGACATTTTAAGTAAGTAGCCTTCTTCTAAGGAAAGCATAGTTGTGGTATGCCAAACATACTGTAGAGAGAAAGGAAAGTTGTTACAGAACATGATCATGGTGTTCTGAATAAGTCCTTTTCTACACTGTAGAATAGTATTTTGTCTTGTGAATTTTATTGACTTCTTGCAGCAGAACATGCTGAATGAGAACTTATTTCAAAATCTTTGTAATTAAATTGGTTTAGTGCATCCAAACTGTTCAATAACTACTGAATACTTGTGTGTTCACATTGCTGTTGCTTAACCTGTTTTTTCACTGGCTATTTCCTATTGAAGTCTGATACTGTTTTTTTTATTTGTTTATTTGTTTCCCAGAATGCACTGAATGGATCCTCAGATCATTCTACAAGTTAGTATGAATTCTGGACAACAAAGATGCTTCCTTCGCTGATGGTGCTATGCTGAAATGGTAGCATTTCACTCGATGTTATTTATTTTATAAGAAGGCTACAAAGGAAGTGTCTGGGACACATGATCAGGAAAAACATAATGCCTCCCCCCAAAAATAATAATAATAAAGAAAATTATAATTATTATTAAAGTACTATTATCATGGTTAAAAAATATTATCTGTCAGGAGCACCTGATCTCAAATAACTGCAAACACCATTCAATAAAAAGGATTCATGCAAAAAAAATCTCTCTATGATTTGTAAGGTTACAAATGAATCTTTAGAACATTTGGAATGAGCATAATAAAGTGGCAGTTTGTAGGAAGTGTAGTATATGGGATTCATAAAATAATGCTAGGAGAGAAAAAGTACAGTATCCTCATTTTTTTGCTCATCTCTACACACCATACACCTATCCTAAATCCTCAATCACAGTGCAAGGCTTGATGGGTAAGCAAATCCATGTGAAAGCCAGGTTAGCAAAGCTTTTCTATAAAAGATATTATCTTACAGACAGGCTTATACATCTGATCCAGTACAGGCTGGGAAAGAAGAGGAATCAGCATTTACATAGCACTTTTCATACACAGTATCCCAAAGCACTTTACAAGCAATGCTAGACTGGTAGTGAAGTGACTGAATGGTGGCAGCCATATCGCACATCATCACCCGCACACAGCCTGGATAATTGCATGAACCAGTTTATGGGAAGGGGAACGTTGGCCAGGACACTGGGAATGTTCCCTGCTCTTTGTGAAGAGTACCCTGGGTTCTTTTACTTCCACTTGGACACCCACCAGGATGGGCAGAAAGGACCTCGGTTTAACATCTCATCTGAAGGAGAGCACACCCCAGCAGTACAGCACCCCCCAATATTGCACTCAGATGCCAGCTATTTTTAGGTGCAAGTCCAATCCCGGTGTGGGACGAGAACCCACGACCTTCTGGTCCAGAGGCAGATGTGCTACCAACTGAGCCACGCTGACACCTAAAAGGCAACATACAAATGTGTTACAACCTATTCACACTCTAGTGTATTGTAGATTTTATCTCAGCCAACTACCAAGTGAAAACTCCAAGGCAATGGAGATTTAGAACACTCAGAGTGGGCATACCAAAGAGACTGTTTGCAGGAAGAATAGGAGATTGGATCCAAAACAAAGATGCCATTAGAGAAGAACTATCCAAATTGTTTGTTTTTTGTACATTTCTGCAAATCACACATATACAGTACTCCAAATTTTCAGTCCCAGGTATCATCCGTATGCAAATTCTTCAGTAAGTTAGAAGAGTGACAAGGCTTTACAAGAACAGATATCTCTTTTTAATTGGGCATGCACATCTGATCCAGTACAGGCTAAAATTGTATCATTATTTAATTACATGTCCAGGAATTTGTCTGACTGGAGGGGGTGAAAAAATGATTATTAACTTGTCCTCCAAAGCCCTATCAATCATAAGACTCATATTTCACCTCTCATTCATTTACTTGCTTTGAGACCTTAGTATAAGTCATTTGGTGGGGTGATGCTAAGCTGAGAACCTTGAGACCCAGTTTGACTCTCATAACCATCACTGGTCCCCATCAGGACAGGGGAAGCACAGCGCAAAGATCTCTACCTAGAGAATCATGTCTAACTTCTTCTGATCCCCATCTGTGGATAGATGCTGACTGCTGAGATTTGAACCTGGAGATCCAAGTTGATTTCCCACTGATGTCCAGTGGTAAACCCCTCCTTTACCTAGCCATACCTGCTGTCCAGTGGCACCCCCTCCCTCACACTGAGCTATGCAAAACACTACCTGGTGTCCAGTGACACCTACCTGACCCCATCCTGGTGGTGTTTTGTAGCTTAAATTTGTAGTTTACAGCTGCTGGCTGAGCACTGTGCTAGGTTTGGTGGTTGGGATTGAAAAAAAAAAGCTTAAATCTGTATTGTATTTCACAGTAGCTGTTGCTGGTTGGCTGGCTAAGCACTGTGGGGAAGGGGTTATTTTCCAAGTAACAGAGTAGCCAATCAAGATTGTGTGGATTTCATATATGTGATATCTCCCTCTTTACACCGGAGACTCCTGTTTTTTTTTGACTGAACTCCTTCCCTCCCTTGTAGGAAACAAAATCTCCTGCTTATGTAAAATTCTGTCCAAAATATCCATGTTTTTTTGGCAGCTAAAGACACATACAAATTAAATCAGTGATGAACAATGTATCTGATAACTATATATAACTAGTTGTTTATTCTTTTTAGCGCTTATTCTTGACAAAATGAAATACATTAAATTTTTGTGATGACTTTTTTCTTAGTTTTTTGACACCGTTTAAGGACAAACTCACGACGTTAGCAGCATCTCCCTACTAGCAGGCCAATCTCCCTCCTAATTTGACCCAAATCTCCCTCTTAAGCAAGTTGGACATATCACATGTATGGGATTTCAGTTTTAAATCTATCTGTAGTCGTTCATTGAGGCAGTTTGTTTGAGGGGAGTTTGGAATAAGAGGTGATTTTTTTTCTGAAAGCTTATTTATCTCTGATATATTTTGTAAGTTTTGGTGTTTTTTTTAGTTTAAATTTGTAGTTTTCAGCTACTGGCTAAGCACTGTGCTAGGTTTGGTCGATGGATTGAAAAAAAGCCCCGCCACCAGCATTTATTTATTTATTTATTTAGCTTTTGTTGATTGGGTAGGTGCGTTAGGCAAAAACCCTGGCTATTTTCAAGCACGACCCGAGAGGGTACAGTACACAGTTGACAATTAGATACAGTGAAATAAAAAATAAAATGCAGTACAATACAGTATATGGTACAGACGATGGATATCCACACAGGGTTGGTCTGGAGGAAAAACCAGTAGAGCTTACATATAGTATTATCCATCCTTACAGGCAATAACAAGAACAGGTGATGACATTAGACTACAGACATTCAACATTTCAGAGAATCAACAAAACTAAATATAAAAAAAGTAGGCAAGAGGGCTAGTTACAGTCACAAGAATCAAGTGCTTTAAGGTGGGAGAAAAGTGCAGTTTTGAAGGAGGAGTGAGACTGGGGGCTTTTAAGACAGGAAGGGAGAGAGTTCCAGAGTTTAGGGGCGAAGTGGTCGAAGGATTTACCCATTTTTGTAGAGCAGTGTGGGACTGAGAGCGGGGTGGAGTTTGATGATCTCAAAAGGCGGGAGTGAGGCACCGGGGTGAGCATTGCCCCAATGCTTTCAAGATGGGGGGGGTCTTGTCATGGAGTCTATGAAGCAACCCGGAGTGTAAGAGCACACGGCAGAAGGGGACAGCAATTGGAGGTTTTCATACAGGAGACAATGGTGAGTAAGTCTGGGTGCAGATAGGGCAAATCTACATACGTTGCTGTCAGTAGTATCCCATTTACAAAGGATTCCAGTGTTAGCGTGGGATAGAATAGGGAGGGTGTATTGTAGCCTAGGGAACAGGACACCTCTGGCAACCGAGATCCTGGCCACAGGAGTAAGAGAGTGACGCACTCAATAAGAGGCACCTCTCTTGATGTTAACAGATTTGCATATCTCACTTATATGTGATGAGAAGTCAAGAGAGGGATCAAGTGTCATACCCAAGTATTTAAAATAGTCAGTAGACTGGATGCTAGAGCCATCAGTGCTTTGCAAACAAAACATGGGGGACCCAGTATGGAGTCTTCTTGCCGACCCAAACAGCATAGCCTGGGTCTTGGATAGATTGAGGAGTAGGCCATTATTTAGGAGCCAGGCTTGAATTATTTGGAATGCAGGAGACAAGTCTGCATTGACGTCATCCATCAACCGGGCAGTTGAGTAGAGCACCAGGTCATCCGCATACATGATGGATTGACAGTGTGTAGAGATAGTGGGACAATCATTAACAAAAATGGAAAAGAGCAAAGGCCCTAGAATGGATCTTTGTGAGATGCCGCAGAAGACAGGAGCAGGATATTACAGTACTTTATTGAAGAAGACGGATTGGGTCCTGTTTGAAAAGTAACTACTGATCCAGGATGCGGTGGAACTACAGGCACTGAGAGAATGAAGTTTGTTCACAAATAGTGGGTGATTAACCAAATCAAAAGCTTTTTAAATACTGAAAAGACACTGAAGGTTGGTCCTGACGCTTGTGATGCAGGTGCTTGAGAAGCTGGGAAATAGTGTTGCCAACAGACAGGGTCAAGATAAAAAGAAGAGGAACCACAAGAGGGAGAATGGAACAGAGGGAACTATGAATAGGAAGGGGTAATGGGGCAATGGCGATTGCTTGGGGCAGTATGGGAAGGGACAGGGTAGTGGGGGAGGCAGAGTGAGGTCAGTGGAGGAAGTGAGACAAAGGAATCCGGGAAAGGGGGGGAACAGAAGTCAAAGGGAAGGAAGGATAGTGGGGTGTAATAACTGTGGAGGGGCAGTATTCATTTACACCCTGTGGGGGGGGGGTGCCCCATCTGTATAATGCTGGAGAGGCTAGAGAAGGAAGTACTAAGGCTAAGGAGGGAAGTGTCAAAGATGATGAAGGGGCATATTAGGTCAGGAGGAGAAGGGAATGTGAAAAGCAAAAAAGACATCCAGGAAAAGAAAAAAGATGAGAGAAATAAGAGGGACCTGGGGTGGTCAAGACAAGGGGGCAGTGGGGGTGACACAGGTATGGGAGACAAATGTGCAGGGAGAATAGGAGAAGGAGTACAGGGAGTAGGTAATGCTGGGAGCTCAGACCTCTAACAGAGGAGTCAGTGGAGAGGAAGGAAGAAGGGGAATCGCAGTCCATGGGTTCAAAGAACAAAATGACTGATGAGAGAGAGGGAGAAATAGGTGAATTGGGGCAAAAAGGGTTGAATATAGCAGAGAACACGGGGAGAAACAGAGACAATAGGTGGGAACATTGTGCAAGAGGAAGAAGGAGAAGAGAAGGGGAGGATTGGGAGGGGAAGAAGGGAGGTGTCTTGGTCTTGGGGGACTCGATACTAAGAGGAGCGAAGTGGGGAATCAAAGAGGAGAGGCACAGTAGAATTTTGGGTGGAAGCCATGCCATGAATAAAGGCAGAAAGGAAGGGGCAATCCATGCTAAGGTATGCAAGCAGGGGAAGGGAAAGGTCTCGCCTAATAATACTCCTGCTGACAAATGACCTGGCTTATGGGGTGGTAGGGGACGTTAAGAGGAGATCTGAGGAACTGGAACCTCTGTGTGAGGAAGTGGGCAGATCTGTCACCTTCTCAGAGGTACTTCCCATTCCCAGAGCAAGCATGGCAACAAAAGGGAGAATTCAAGAGTTTAATGAATGGCTAGGACCTGGTGTCGGAAAAAGGTATATGGGCTGGTAGGAGGGTGAGGGAGGGTGACCTGGGAGAACAACAGCATGTATGCAAAAGATAGACTGCACCTAAATGAGGAAGGAAAAAATGTACTGAAGGCAAGGATAGGGAAGCACATTCAGGAGCATTTAAACTAGGAGAGGGGGGTAGCAGGAGGAATAGTGGTGTTCAGAGACCTAGTTATGTGAAACCAAATGGGCTCCCCCCCCCCCGACAGCAAGGTAAGGAGGAAGGCAACTACTAAGGGTTGGAGGTTGGTAACACTAAATGCTAGGAGTCTGGGGAATAAAGGTGCGGAACTACAGGCTCTCTTGGAGGAAGGGGATGTGGACTTGACAGCTATAACCGAGATATGGGTCACCCAAATCCACAACTGGGACATGACGGTTCCAGGAATACAAAACTCACAGGAAGGATAGGAAAAAGGTGAAGGGGGTAGCACTGTATGTAAAGGAGGGATTAAAATGTGTAAGGGAGATGAGAGAGATACAGAAGCACTCTGGGTGCAACTACAGGATCCCAAAAATAGATCACTAAGACTGGGGGTGGTATGCAGGCCCCCCTCTCAAACTGATGGGTTGGACAGGGTACTGGCAGAACAGATCAGGAGGAACTGCGGGAAGGGGTGGTGGTAATAGTAGGGGACTTCAATCTGCTGGGGATGGAGTGGCACACACCTACCACAAAGAGCAGAAGGGAGCTGGTAATGCTGGACACCTTCCAGGAAAGCTTTCTACTACAGTTGGTCAAGGAACCAACTAGGGAAAGGAACACCCTTGACCTCGTACTGATGAACAGGGAGTGGGTGAGGGATGTGATGGTGGAGAAACAAGTGGGGGGAGTGACCACTGGACAGTATGGTTCCAGTTACAGATGGCTAAAGAGAGGATGGCATCTGGCACAAGGGTGCTGAATTTCAGGAATGCCAACTTTAAGATGATGAGGGAAGCTGTACAGGGGTTCCTGTACAAAATTCAACTGGGTTTGGACACACAGCAAAGGTGAGAACTGATAAAACAGGGGATAGTGGAGGCAACAGAAACTTGCAGCAGGGCCCAGACTAAGAAGGCTTTGAGGAAGAAAACCAGTTGGATAAGTAAAGGGGTGCTAGACAGGGTGAGGAAGAAAAGGACAGCTTACAGGAGATACAGAAAATCGGGGAGGGAGGACGATAAGGAGGAATACCTGAAAGAAGCAAAGGAAGTGACCAAGAGGATAATGGAAGTCAAGACAGCAAGGAAACTCAGGCTGGTGCAGGGTATGAAAAAAGGGAAGAAAGACTTCTTTACGTACATCAGGGAGAAAATAAGCTATAAGGACCAAACTGTAAGAATGAAGAAGGAGGGGGGGTATTGGTGGAAGAAGGGGGTGAAAAGGCAGGAGTGCTCAATGACTACTTCTATTCAGTCTTTACAAAGGAAAAGGAAGGAGCACTACCCGTAGTAGGAGGGAGGATAGAAACAGGTGGGGCAGGGTGATGGATGGAGAAATCACAGTGGGGAGGGTGCTGGAGGGGTTAAGGTCATTGAGGATAAGCAAGACTCTGGGACCAGATGGAGTACATCCAAGAGTGCAGAAGAAGCTGGCAGAGGTCCTGGCAGGACCCTTTGCAGACTTATTTAATTCATCTCTAGACACAGGATGCATACCGCAGGACTGGAGACTGGCTCATGTGGTTCACCTCCACAAGAGTGGACCCAAGGACAAACCAGGGAACTATAGGTCAGTAAGTCTAACATCCATAGTGGGGAAGCTAATGGAAACCATCCTAAAGGATAGGCTAGTGGCACTACTGGAGGTGAATGGGGTGCAAGATGGGAGGCAGCATGGCATCATCAAGGGCAGGTCATGCCAGACCAACCTGGTGGAATACTATGACTGGGTGACTAGACAAATTGACAGAGGCCATGTGGTGGATGTCTTGTACCTAGACCTCAGTAAGGCCTTTGGTTCAGTACCACATGGGAGACTTGGAATCAAGCTACAGGGCACAGGGGCAGGAGCAAAACTGTTGGGGTATGTAGAGAACTTGCTAAAAGATAGGCAGCAGGGGGTGGTGGTAGATGGCGAATACACATCCCCTAAGCCTGTGACAAGTGGTGTTCCACAGGGTTCAGTGTTGGGCCCAGCGCTGTTTGGCATATTTACTGCAGACATCTCAGAGGGCATCAGCAGCAAAATTAGCCTATTTGCAGATGACGCCAAGATGGGCAAGGTGGTGGATGATTAGGGGGGTGGGGGATACAAGAGGATCTGGCAAGGCTGAAAGCATGGTCTGACAGATGGCAGCTGGGGTTCAACACAAAAAAATGCAAGGTGCTGCACTTCGGAACAAAAAATCCGAGAAGCAGCTACCATGTGGGGGGAGTGCAGCTAGAGGTAACAGAAGAGGAGAAGGATCTGGGGGTGCTCATCACAGGAGCAATGAACAATTCTGCACAATGCAGAAAGGCAGCAACAATGGTCAACAAAAAGCTGGGGTGCATTGCAAGGGGAATTACCTTGAGAAGAAGGGAGGTTATTCTACCATTGTACAGATCGTTGGTTAGATCCCACCTGAAATATTGCATGCAGTACTGGCGCCCGTACCTACAAAGGGACATTAGGCTGCTGGAGGGGGTGCAGCATACAGCAATGAAGATGATTCATGGCCTGGGGGAATTGTCATGTGAGGTCAGACTAAGAGAATTAAACATGTACACACTGGAGGAGAGGAGGGACAGGGGGGATATGATTGAGACCTTCAAATACATGAAAGGGATAATCAAAATGGACACAGAGGGTCTATTCATGTGGAAGGTGGGGAGAGATACTAGGGGCCATGACATGGTATTGGAAGGGGGTAGATTCAGGAGGGAGGTGAGGAGGCATTTCTTTATGGAGAAGGTGGTGGCAAAGTGGAACACACTACCAGCTGAAGTGGTGGCACATACCACAGTGGAATGTTTCAAGAAGAGGTGGAACAGGGCAAAGGGGAGGGTAAAAGGAGGTAAGGGGAGGGGGATTGGGGCAGCTGCTGAATAGGGAACTAGCTGCATTCTTGAGCAGCCTAGATAGACAATGATGACTTTTTGCTGCTGGCAATTTTCATATGTTCATATCCTGTGCCAAGCACTACTTTGTGTCTAGTGGCAACCCCCTCATCCCATCTTTTGCACAGCACTGTCTGGTGCCCAGTGGTACACCCTCACTCTGCCAAAACTTAAGCATTCCTTGGTGTCTATTGATACCCACCATTACCATGTCTCATGTTAAGCATTACCTGCAGGGCCCCTAGTGCTCTGCGGCAGAATTTTCTGATTTCTGTGGCAGGGCTCCTTGGTTTCTGCAGCAGCATTTTCTGATTTCTGCCGCATGATTTATTCATTTCTCTGGCAGAATACAGTCCTGCCATTGGTTAAATATGATGTGATGTCATCAATGACATCATATGCCAAGGTCAGAGAAGGGGCTTCAAGATAAACAAGATGGGAAAGAAAGCCTGACACTATGGAAAAACAACATATCTGAATAAAAATTCACCATAAACAGTGAATCCTGCTGCACTATATATATATTCTGCATCATGATGCAAATTCTGCAGAAAATTCCGCAACCACAGAATCACAGAATTCCAGGGGCTTTGATTACCTGCTGGTATCCAGTGCTACCCCCTCATCCTTTTATATGCTATGTTCTACTTGGTGTTCAGTGCCAACCACCCTCCCTCACTCCGTCTTGTACCTAACAGAACCTGCTGTTCAGTCACACCCTGCACTCCATCTGAATAACATTCTGATATCCAGTGACTTACCTTACCTTCCTGACACATGCCAAGCACTACTCAGTTTCCAATTGCAGCCCTCTCCCTCTGTTTGTATTTTACCAATCACATCCTCATGTCCAATTGCACCCCAATTTTTAGGTTGTGCTAGTTCTAGCAGTAATTTATTAACTGGAAGAGGATGTCCAGTCACCAGCAAAAATAAAAACTGCAGTTGTTCTGTATCAGCAGAATTCAATAATATAATTATTTTTGGGCACCCAATATGCAGTCATCAGCCATGCCTCCTGGTCCTAGTACCATCACCCACCTTATCCTGGACATACCTCACCTCTTGTTTCTCCCTGGCTTACCACCCAGGGTAGGATTGATACGGTGAGCCAAGCCCAATCAAAGGTCCTGTTCAGTTCAGATGTGGGTGCCTCTGTCAGCGGTGTAGCACCTGCACAGTGGGGCCAGCTTCACTGTGCCTTAGCTAGGGGGTTTCAACTTAGCTTTCCCCTCACCCTTAGACACTGACTGACTGTAGCTTTTGGTGCATTTACTCATGAGTGTACATTAGCGTATCGGGCTCCTCTGGTGCAAGGGATGGATAAAGTGGATGAAATATGGTTTACAAGTTAAATTGCAAATTCTGCCAAATTTGCAAAGTGTGAATCTGCCGAATTCACAAACTTTTGACCAGTGAAGTTACTATTTTTCAGCAAGTAGACCAAAATTCACCATGGAGTAGCTACTTTACTGAAGAAACCTCCACTTTGCAGTTAAAACTTCAGAATTCCAGCAAAGTCATAGTTCTCGGGGGTCCACAGGAACTTTGTGAAGCTTCACAAAGGTGAATTTTGCCCACTTCATGGCAACTTCACTGGCAAAGTTTAAATTTTCAGCATCTGTAATTGGTGGCCTCCCTTCTAGAGTAGTGTCAAAAAAATGTTTGTTGCCATATTGGTCCTTGTACAAGATGCACAAACTAGGTGTTTTGGTGCATTTTATTGTACCAACAGAAATGACAAAAAAACCTTAAGCTTTCTAACTTGAACAGAGTTCTTCAGCAGAAATTGCAGATCTTTTAGAAAACTCACATTTAAAAGCCCAGAGAAAAAACATTTTACACGAGTGTGACAAATTAGCAATTAGTTATGAAATAGAACCAGAGATAAGCAGGCATCCCTGAGACTAGAGCAGTGAGTAAGTGAAATGTCACAGAATGGATTGTTATGTAGTAAATCATCTGATATCATTTATTTATTTATTTATTTATTATTTATTTCAGTTTCAGAATTACAACATTTGAGCCAAACTGGCTCTTTTACAAAGGCTCCAAGTCAGTAGAAGAACAGACAAAACAGTGCAATTTACATCATAAGTCAAGAACATACAATAGACAAGTGACAAGGCATTTTACAAGCAAGATAAATGTAGACTATAACCTCAAATACAAATACTTCTATAACAGAAATATCTCTAGTCTATAGGTCTAGTTACTAAGTGCAGGTTGCTTGTAGTTTGCAGCCAAAATTGGCTTTGTCAAGGAAAAGGGGAGGAAAGAAGAGGTATGGAGAGTATTGGCATGTGTACAGATGAGGCATATTGTGTAAAGTTATTAGTGGATAGAAGAAGAGGATATGGTGATGAGGGAGAACAAGCTGATAAGTGCTGTATGCATGGGGGCAGCCTAGGGGAAGTGTAAGCCAAGTGGAGGGGAGGGGGTGTGAACTCAGGGCGAGAGGGGTAAGAAGGTGTGGGTTAAGGGTTGGAAGTCTAGGGCAGGGAATGGAACTCCTATCATTGTGCACAGCAGTTGCACACTTGTGATTCTACGAAGAAGTGATGGAGTTCTTTTTTGAATTGGTTGAGTTTCTTAAGGTGAAAAGGGGAGGGAAGTAGGTAATTTGTCCTGAGAGGGCCTCGATAGGAGAGGGACCTCTGGCAAAGGAGGTTCATTTGTAAGGTACACGCAGTACCACCCTTGCAGAGCTTTGGGTTATTTTAGTGTTGGGGTTAAATTGGAAAAGCTTTGAAGTTGATTCTGGGACCAGATCTAGGAAGGCTTTTTTTCCTATGATACATGCCTGGTACTGGGACCTTAGAGGTAATGGAAGTCTGCCAGTTGCAGAGTAGAGACTGCAAGAGTGGAAATACTGATTAGCTCCTAGAGCAAGTTGGCAGGCTTTGTTGAGTAGGAGTTTAACCCTTTTGAGAGCAGTTTCATTGGCCACACTATAGTCAGTCCATAGTCAACGATGGACAGAATTGAACTTTTGGTGACAAGGCTGAGGGCCTCAGTGGTCATAGCATTTCTGTGTTGATAAAGGAGTCTGAGTCTGATGTTGGCTGTTTTCACAACATGGTCAATATGGGTGTTGAAAGAAAGGATGTTGTCTAGGAATAAGTCCAGGTATTTAAAGGTAGTAACCTGTTCAATTATGTTGCTTTTGTTACTTAATATGGTAAGTGGGCCACCCTGCTTTTTTGAGCTTTGCAGGGAAAAGTGCATTGCTTTTGTTTTTCTGTAGTTCAAGAGTAATTTGTTGTGAGCAAACCATGACTCCAGTTTAGTAAAACTTCTTTGAAGGGTAGCTGTTATTTCGTAGAGGTGTGTTCCTGGTACAGAGATACTGCATTGTCTGCATAAAGCAGCATCTTAGCAGGGCATGTGCTTGGCAGGGGATTGATAAAGAGGCTGAATAGCAAGGGCCCTAAAATTGATGCTTGTGGGACACCCAAAGTAACATTCCGAGGTTCAGAGGATAATCCTTTTATCCTAACACACTGGAACCTGCGTGAGAGGTAGCTTGAGAACCGAACAATGAATTGGTGGAGAGGCCAAGGGGTGCGAGGCTGTTAAGCAGGATGTGATGATTGACAGTGTCAAATGCTTTGGTTAGGTCAATAAAGATATACCCAACCATTTTTTCACTATCCAGGGAGTCATATAGGTGTGAAGTAAAGTCGGTGAGTGCAGTAATAGGGCTGTGGGATTTATGGAACCCATGCAGCTGAGAGCAGAGGGGGTTATATTTGTTGAGGTAATCCGTGAGCTGATCTGACACAATTCTCTCTAGGCCTTTCAAGAGGGGTGGTAAAATAGATATGGGGTGATAATTGCTTATGCTGGTCCTGTCTCCACTTTTAAAGACTGGGGTGATGAAGGCAGTTTTCCACTTGTCAGGGAATATGTTCAACTTAAGAGATATGTTATTGGGTTGCTGGAATGGGCCTGCAAGGGTGACAATTAGATCTGATGGTGCTTTGGATTCTTTCCCAGTCAGTGTCTTAACATTCTCTCAGAATGCTCTACCATTCCCCCAGCACTTCTGAAGTTACTTTCTGTAATAGGAGGCCTTACCATTCCTTATCAAAGGGTGCATTTATTCCTTGCAGTCTTGTAGGCCATAAAATCTGCCTGTCTTCCGGTAGCTCTCGCTACATGCCAGAGGTTGTCCCTATTCTTCATTAGTTCTAAAAGGGGGCCATTAAGCTAAGGATTGGATGCCCCTTTTGTTTTGAATGTTCTGAATGGTGTGAATAAGTCACAGGCTTTACTGAAGATGGTAATAAAGTATTCCAGAGCCTGGTTAGGGTCAGGGCAAGTGAGAAGGGGAGACCAGTTTGTGTCTATCAGGTAGCTCTTGAGGAGACCAAGTTACCCTTTCCTCAGGGAGCATTTTTTCCTGGTTTGCGGCATGTCCTTAGGGCACTTGTTAGACCAGGAGCAGATAATGGGAGAGTGGTCACTCAAGGTGTCTGGCAGGACAGTGATATTTTTTATGTGCTCAGGACAATTAGCTAGGAGCCAATCAATGAGCTTGCTAGTACCTCTTTGGTAGTTCATCCTAGTTGTTTGATTTACCATCTGCATTAGGTAAAGGGCATGTATCTTGTCCCTGATGGTAACGGTATCATTAACTAGCCAGTTCAAATTAAAGTCCCCAAGAATAACCTGTTTCCAGCCCTGCTTTGCTTTTTTGATTAATTCAGTGAATAACTCAAGTCCTGGCCCTTGTTTTCCTGGGGGTATGTAAACTGTTGTAAGCAACAGAGTTTTACCTTGTTGGCCAATTGAAAGCTTAATAGATAGTATGTGAGCTTCCTTGGTATTTGTATTGTAAGGCCTGATTTGTACGCAGATGCCGCTACTCAGGTAGACTAGGCACCCTCCACCTCATTTGGAGAGCCTGTCCATATGAAAGATGAAGTAACCATCCAAAGAGATTAAGGCATCTGGGACCTTGGAGGAGAGCCAGGTTTCTGTGAGCATGAGAACATCAGGTTTGTGAATTGTTACCCAAGCTTGGAGCTGGGCAAGTTTGTGCAGGAGGCTACAAATGTTAATAGTGGCAATTTTTATAGAACCAGTAGGCTGGGGGTTGTGGTAGTTTCCCAGTCCAGGATTGGGGTGAATATTCCCAGTTAGGAACAGGAGGATAATAAGTAATCTGGTAAGGTATCGTTTTCACCAAGTTCTTGCTATTCTAGCTAACCTGCTGCTGCTGTGGGGCCTGGGTGTGCGGGGATCCTTGGAGGAGATGTTGAGCACATCAGAGCCAGAACAGTTTCAGGGGAGATACAGTAGGTGTGCATCATTGCATCCTGTGGAACTCATAGTACAGGTATGTGTCATTAGGGATTTTGAGCTGGAAATCTATTGTGACTGAACTAGTTGCTTGTGTACTTCAATTTATTGGCAGATCAGTAAGGGGAGTGGAGGTGTGTGCTGGCTGGTCATTTTTGAGGGTTACACTGCCCTTTTCTTCATGACCCAGTGACAGATAGTTAAGGAGAACAAAGATAATCACATTCACCAGCTGTTAGGAGCTCATTTTGGATGCATCTTGGCTCCTGTCACTTTAAGAAAAGCTAACTTCCTTAAGTGAAAAAAAAACAAGGTCCCTCTAGTGGCAGATCTGTATAAGCTACTAATGGGAAACTGGACACTTCATTTGAGGGAGAACTCCTGGCCCAAGTAGGGTTATAGAATTGCTGATGAAAAAAGGGAGAGACAGAACAAATTATAGGCAGCTCCAAAGTGGAGCACTTTAACACACAAAAGCCAGCACAAAGGGCAGGGATGGGATACATAAAAAACAAAAGGTTAAATGTGGAGGGCTGGTCTCTTGCCTTACATGCAGTGAGGGCAGAGAGAGAGAGAGCTACAGGAATGGGAGTCTGCAGGAAAATTGCTGGAGCTGGGAAACAGAGCAGGATTAATCAGAAATCAAGCAGTGAAAGAAAGAAAGTTTCAATCAGAACACAGACTTAGCCATAAAAATAAACTGTAAAGGTAAGAGTGATTTGCTACAAGCAAACTGGCAATTCACTAAACATTTAGGTGGCTAGGTGCAAATTAATATAGAATGACACAAAGTGTTACCAAATGAGTGCATACAATTCTAGTAAAAAACAATGCAAAGCTCAAGTTCTGAAAGGCAACCAAGGGCCAACTAATTTGAGTTCTATCCAACGTACAGCACAGCAGTCCCAGTTAAGTAGCTTAATTACTGTAGCCTTGAGAAATGCGTTTCTATGTCCAAACCTGTAGACTTGAGGCATCAGGCAGAGGGCTGGGATCTGGTCATGGCACAGCTCTGCGTTTTAAATTTGTCTGCTCCACTTATCAGCCAACCCTGCTTTAGGTGCCAAAAATTCAAAATGGGACACCGGTCCAAGCAGCTCCATACCTTCAGTTAGGAGAAGCAGGGCAGGTCCAGCAGAGGAATAAGAGGCACAGATGGCAGTTTGTTTGAGGAAGAACTTCTGGCTTAAGTAGGGTAGCAGAACGCTTTCATTTAGGAGAAGCAGCGCAGGTCCAGCAGAGGGATATGAGCCGCAGATGGCAGTTCATTTGAAGGAGAACTCTTTGCCCCAGTAGGGCAACAGAACACCTTCAGTTAGAAGAAGTAGGGCAGGTCCAGCAGAAGTAGACGCACCCCAGATGGCAGTTTGTTTGAGTGAGAACTCATGGTTATAAGTCTCACTTAAGATAAATTAAAGAAAATGTGTGTGTACACTAAAGCATATTAACTAGAAATATGTGGATTATTGGAGACTGTGTGTGTGTGTGTGTGTGTGTGTGTGTGTGTGTGTGTGCGTGTGTGTGTGTGTGTTCTAAGCATTTAGAACAGCAGTTTTGCATGTGTAAAACTTAGGTCTAAGAGATTAACCCCCCACACACTTTTTTTTTATTTTGGTTAAAATCAACCTTATAAACCCAGGAATCATAATGAGAAACTGTTTGTGTCTGTGTGCTGAGCACTTAATGAAATTGTAGACATCCTGCACTCTCAGAACATGAGCATAAACATGATTTTTCACACTTTTTCCTACTTTTTTCATTTTTTTCACATTTTCATGCTTTCAATGCTGGCACTATGTAAACATGTTTCTGTCTATAACTATGTGTTCATTTGTCAATATTATTTGTGAATATTTAAACTTACACTGTTTAAACACGTTCACTCTGCAACTAGTTTTCATTAGTCCATATTGTTTGTGAACATTTTTGAACTGTAACCTAAAACAGGACCACCTTGTAAATAGGGTTCTGTTGCCCTAATGATGTCAACGTACTCATATATGCCTGTATGAAACTAAAATATTTTACTACTAAATAGCAATTCTGCATATGTGATATAAAAGCCCAGGGAATCACCAACCACCAGTTAGAAACAAACCTATGAATCTACATTTACATAGGACAAATAGAACCCTTTTATATTTAAGTATATTAGAACCATATAAAACAAACACCTGTCCATGTGTTGTACCTGAAACCGGTGCAAAAAAAAAAACTAAACAGGAGCATTTTAAATATTGTAATGGGACATGAAACTGATGTCTACATTAATACCATCCTGCACCATATTCAAAAGCAAAATCTGTTTCACCACCCATGCTCATCTCTGTTGTGTATTTTCAAAATTTAGGGAGGCAGTATAGTGCAGTGGTTTAAGGCTCTGAGCTGCAAATTTGGAGACCTGTGTTTGAATCCCACAGCCCCCACTTGCAAAATGTGTGACCCTGAGCAAGTCACTTAACTTTCCTGTGCTCCCAGGTTGCACCTGTAAACAAGCTTTCAGTTTAATGTGTCTCACCTGGTTAAACAATTGGAAAAAAAGGCCTTTCAGAACCAGGACCGATAAGACACAGATGGAGTGATCAGACTGCAAGAAATTTTGTCTAACGGGCTTTTCAGTTTCTTCATTTTAATATTATGTCTGTGTGAGTTTATATGGGTCTGAAGAGGCTGTCCAGTCTCCGCTACATAAATTGTTTATGGACATTACTTGCATTGAATGTAATAAACAACATTCAAAGATGCACATGTATAACTCACTTGTATCTTGAATTGTCTGTTTTGGGAGGTATTGACAAAATGTTAAGCAGAAATGTGCCCACATGGCTTGTATCCAGAATGATTGCAGGGTCTTGTGCCACCTAGTGTTCAGTTGTTCATGTCATGTATAAGTTTGCTCCTGACAATCAAGTTAGATAGATTAGGTGGTGGATTGAAAGACAGTGTAGGTGGTTTTTGGAAGATACATTTCAAGGTGTCATCCTCACTAAATATTGATTGGAGGTCCTTAATAATTTTATATAGTGGTTCCAGATCTGGGTTGTATGTGACAGCCAAGGGTATTCTTGTGGTGGTAGTTTTCCCTTTGTATTGAAGTAGTTGTTCTCTTGGTATCTGTGTAGCACATCCCACCACTCTGTCAATTTCTCTAAAGGAATGCCCCTGCCCAATAAATGTTTTTTTCAGTGTGGCCAGGTGTTCATCCCTTTCCTCCTCACTTAAATAGATACAGTGGTATCGAAGCACTTGACTGTACATTATAGGTTTTTAGTATACCTAGGGTGATTGCTGTTTATATGCAAGTACCTTTATCTGTCTGTTGATCTGTAAGATTTCATCTGTGCTGGTAACGGTGGTGTCCAGGAAATTAGCACTGGTGTCAGAATACTCCAGAGAATGTTTAATGGATGGGTGGAGGTTGTTAAGTTACTGATGGAATTCTTTGACAGTGCAGGTATCCTCTGTCCAAATACTAAATAGATTATCAATATAACTAGTGAATAATGAAAATCAAATACTGTCATGATGGTGGCTGTGCACCCTTTCTTTGTGAGGAGAGGGTTCTCCCAGATGCTTAATCCTCCTACTCTTGCCAACCTTCCAACAGCTCTGGCTTATTCGTAAACCCAGGACACTAGTATCATGAGCAGTGGTGCTACCACTGTGCTGACAGGTTGACTCTCAATATTTTAATTTGGCCTGTGAATGCAGCATGGTCTACTGGCTAGGGAAGAGGCTTCAGCTTCATGTCACCCAGTTAAAAGCATCAGCTAAAGACAGCAATGTTTATTCTGGTTATAAAAGAAAACAAAATGTTTTGAAATCTCTTGAAAAAACTTTGGAAAACATAGAACCTGATTTTCAAAGCAGCCTCTAGATTGACACAAGTTGGGGCAAACAGCAGCTTTCACTGAATACTGGTATATCAGACCCCTGCCCTCATTTTTGAATGGGAGGGATCCTAGCACCAAACTTCCACAGTTTGCCATAACTGCTCCCATGTGTCAAAGTAAAGGTGAAAAGGAGAAAAATGCCACAAGCTGTGGGAAGTCCTGGTAACAAGTTAACCAGTGCTAGGGACCCACCAACTGTGTGCCCTGGAGGTCAACAGAAGCTGTTTGGGACAAGTAGGGTCAGTTTGGAAAGTAGTATGTGGTATGGAGCAGGCCAGGGCCAGAGAGGTGTCTGACATAGTGCATAGACAGTCTAGGAGGGATGGGCAGCACTCTGACTTGGGGGGACCATGGAAGGGGAGATTGACTGACAAGTCTGGCCATCCCTTTATCCATGGTGTGCCCCCCATGTGGTGCATAGAAATGCTGAAGGTGCAGCTGGGAGGGCACCAGGAACACATGCAAGAGGGTGCCTGGCATGTCCACCCACTGGCTCCTGCACATGCACATGGGCTGGACTGAGCCAGCTGTCATTACAGCACTAAGTCCATCCCAGGCAATATGTACTGTGGCCCACAGTACTGAGCACAGTCCATCTCACAACTCCACTGTGCCTAGCCACTGCCAGCATGCAGTCCTCAGCCACTGCTTATGTTCCCTGTGCCAGCTGCTGACACCCGGTTGCTCTACCCAACATTTTTCAAGATGACGGTGGTGGCACAGGGGCTGTTAGACCAGCTCTGGATGGTCTAGCTCTAGTGGACCCTGCAGACTTGGGGGTTGAAAATCCTGCTTACAGGGATACTGCATCCCTGATGTGGTACAAGCCCCCATCAGCCTTGGCATAGCCATGCATCTGCCACAAGCATGGCACAAGCCTGGCTGGTAGAGATGGGCCCCCACAGGTGTAGGTGTCCCCCCAATGGCACAGGCTATGATAGAAAATTGAGAATGGCACAAGGTGTGGCACAGGGAGCTCCTTACATTATTTTTCCTTTGATGCAAGCTTCTTGTATTATTCTCATTGCCAATGCTTTGAAAATTGGGCCCATAATATTTACACACAATTTTGTATATCACAATTATTTCCTCTATCTTCCCCTCTTCCTTTGTCACCTGTACTTCAGACTATATTTGTTCCCACTGCCTGCTTACATGTGCTATCATAATCTCACTTATGAACCAAACTTGGCTGGTGTGGAAATTGTGTTGTCAGAAGCAGGGGATTATATCACTACTTGTAGACAATTAGCGAGAGTAGCAAGAACCAATGAAGTCCAAAGGACCTGGATCCTGGTTCCATACACTGTCAGGCTGTTCTGCTCAGGGCTCTGTAGACCCTTCCAAGTACCTCACCAATCAACATATACCCTTTTGTTCTCTTCAGGATTTGTTCCAGTGAGACTGTGGAAATGTAGTTGGTAAGAGGCCCATCTTCTGCTGTGTTACACCACAACTGATTATTAGTGGATCTCTTGAAAAATAGACTTCTGTAGGTGGGTCCTGAGTCCGTGCTTTCTTTACAAACCCAAATCTCCATTTGCCCCATGTGGATGCAGTCATGTGTTTCAAGCTTCAAAGTCACATTCATACCTTTCAGTTATCTACCATTAGACAAAAGATCTACATTTATTACCCCCTAGAGCTTCTGATGACCCACACAGCACTGACCAATAATGTGCAGTTGGAGCCCTCTCACTCGTCCTACTGAGTTGACATTTTTTTCATAAGGATGTGAAAACTAGTTTGGATAATTTGCAAACCTTCAAAAAACATCTGCAGGAATGAACCATTAGTAGAACACTTTTTTCAACTGTCTATGAGGTTTTGGTTATTACAAAAAAAAATAATCTGAATTCCTATACACTCTCCCACAATGTCTTTAATTTCATGACAAGTTGGAGTGGTGAACAGAGCAGAAAGACGACTAGGTGGTCTTCTTTATAGTGGTGTTTCCTGTTCTTGTTTTTCTGTTTTCAGCAGTTATGAGGTCGTCTAACTCTCATGCTAAAGAGATTTTCTGGTCTTTTCAATGGAATGTTTCATCACTCAATCCTATTTTTTTTTAATTCCTGCTCATTTAGCTAATTCAAGGCTGGCAGGCATGTGAGTGGGGTGTGGCAAAATTGTTTCAAACCAATTTGACCCAGATAATTTTTATTAATGAGTAATTTTTGTCTAGACCAATTAAACAAGAACTGGGTGGGAGTCAGAGAGCATGTCAGAGTGCACAGATGCAACATTGGACAACATTAACCATGATTTTGATTTTGTTTTCTAGTTGCCCTTTGGGTTTCATAAGTATGCTACACACAAAGCTTGGGCATTACGTTATATTTGTGTTGCAGAATATAATATATTTAATGTTCCTTCATTTTCTTTATTTAGAAATACTTCACCAAGAAAATCTCTTCAACAAGGGCATGCTGGCTACATTTAGTTTATCAGTCATCTGTTATACAGTTTTACAGCCAGTGCCATTTTATAGTTGTTAAAGAACTAGTGGAACCAAAAATAGCAGATATGAAAATGTTACACATTTAAGCAGCCAGTTGTAACTTTTTATTTCTGAAGTACTTTTATTTTTCCTTTACTTACTAGAAAGTTTTTGTACGAAAATATTATGCTGGATGCATGGGTTAGCACTCTGCCTGGTAACTGGCATAGCTAGTTTTATTCCTCACACTACATCATCAGCATGTTTTTCTGACTTCACTGACTGTGACATCACAGGTGACTGAACTAGCAGTTAGTGAGTGACTCTTCTAGATCAGCAGGGATGTCAAAGTGAGTGAGGACACAATGCTGATAAGGTAATGGGAGGAACAGAACTAGTTATGTCAGCTGCCAGGCAGAGTGCTGCTGCACACCGACAGCACACCAACTAACATCAGATAAAAAAATCTTCTAATTAATGAAAGTGGAAAGAGAAAGTACCTCAGGAAAAAAAGTTAATAGCCGACTACTTTTAAAGATTCATATTAGTTTTAGCAATATACTAGCTCTTTAACTTGAAAAGCCCAGCCAGCAGCAAAAAATACAAATTATAGTTGCTAGTTATCTGCAGAATTCGGTAAGTTAAAAATATAATTAATGACTGGAACCAGTAATTCTGTAAATGTATAAAGCCCTGATCTGGACCCGACTGGAGTACTGGGAGCAGATTTGGTGTCCTCACTATAAAAAGGAGATTGAGGCAGTCAAAAAGGTGCAACACAGGGCTACCAAAATGATCCATGATATGTGGGAAAACTGCTATGAGGAGAGACTGGAAGTCCTAAACAAGAGCTGTTGGGAATGAGAAGTCTGCCAGTGGAATTTGTGTGAAGTAGCAATTCTGTTTCAACAACACTTTTCAGAATTTCTCTTTTTAATTCTGTGGAATTCCAAAAAAAGTGTTTTAATGTAAACTGCAGAGTAACTTTCTGCAGATCACGTAAACTGTGAAATAATTCACTGCAGATTGCAGAACAGGAATCTATAGTTTATGTAAAATGCAGACTACTAATCCATGAAAATAAAACACTTTTAAAATTTAGGAATTTCGCTACCGACAGAATTCTGCAGAATTTAGCAGCATTTTCTGAAATTCTGAGGAATTCAGTTTTTTTGGAATTTCAAAATTCTGTGCTGCTCTACCCTAAACACATAATCCCTGGAGAAAAGGAGACTGGGCGGGTACATGATCTTAGCCTTTCTCATACTCAGCTTTATCAACAAGACTGAACAGTCAGAGGTGTTTGATCTTCTGATCTTCTCTCAGAGGCCGGGGAACTCCTGGAACTTGCTTCCATTGGAGATTATTATTAGTGAAACAAAAGTTGCCTTCAAAAACAAATTACATAAACTAATGCTTACAGGAGTCAGCTTTTCCTATAATGGGTGAATGATAGGAACTTTAATGGGCATGTACCTTTTGCTCCTGTACCTACCATACTATGATCCATAGTAGACGGTGTCCTGCAGAGGATGCAGGGACATGCAGTGAAGCTCAGGGTGGTAACTGCTAGACTAACATTAGGAGACTTTTTTTTTGCAGAGGGTGGTGCATCTACAAAATAGCCATTCCATTGAGTCAGTAGAAATGAAGGCAGTTAAATCTTTTAAGGTAAGCATAGGCAAATTTTTGCTTATTAATAAAATCTATGAGTACATTGCGTGGTAGAGTAAAAATGGAATCCCTATTAATTAGTACATGTTTGTATGGTATACTTGTGACAGGGGAGAGGCACACTTGATGAGCAAAGAGTCCCTTCAACCTTAATTGCTTACTATGCTATTATGTAACCTACCAGTAAGTACTTTTACAGGACATAGAACTGTATGATCCCCAAGGGGGGGGGTTGCTGGCAGAAACATTTGCTGAAGAGGGAAGTCTATTGTAGTGATAGGTTTCACTCCAGGGTGTTTAACAAAAAGCACACACCTAAAGTAATATATATTTATATATATATATATATAGACTACATTGTTTATTATAAAAGAAAACATGAATATGAAATGTTTTAATTTGTTTTATAGACACAGTGAGCAAACACCTGGGTACAAGTGATCTCTGTACAGCGTGGTTTAACATTAAAACAGGAACAGAGGCTACCCACATGAAGTGAGGGTCCTGGACATTAGGAAGGGGCCTTTTAAAAGAAATGGGAGACTGCCTCAGAAACTATCTCAAAGGGGTGATTGACCGGGAGGGCTAGAGGCACAGTGGGCAAAAATAAGGGAGGGTATGATGAAAACAACTATCTCCTGTGTGAAGATAGTGAATAAAAACAGAGGGAAAAAACACTTTGGTTCTCTGAAGAAGGAGCAAAGAAGCTGAAGGTGAAAAGGGTGGCATTCAGGAAGCATAAAGAAACCCAGAGAGAGGAGGATAGGGAGGTGCTACTTAATAAAGCAGAGGGAAGCAGGCATGGTGGTGAGTGGATGAAAGGTGCAGGAAGAGGAATGAATCACCAAAGGGGTTACTAAAGGGGATAAGACTTCATCAGATACATACAGTAAGTGAGAAGAGGAAAGCAAGGAGTAGGTTAGTAAGGATTAGAAGGGTGGAGGAGGGAGACTGTGCAAAAGAGGTCCAAGAAAAAGTGGACATCCTGAACAGGTACTTCTGCCTAACTTCATAGCGGGGGTTGGGGGACGGACCACTGGGGAGTAGCATCAATGGGGGAAGAAGATGGATATAAGTCTATTCTCAGAAGAAAGAGTCCAGAAGAGACTTGCAGCTCTGATGTTGGACAAAGCTATGGGACAGGATGGGTTACATCCAAGGGTTCTAAAATAACTCAGAGAGGTGATCTGGCCCCCCTGCACAGCAGTAGTGCTAGCACTTATGACATCGAAGCCCTGGGTTCAGAGGCAAGCCTGGGTGTTGGAGGGCCAGCCAGGGGGAGGAGGATCGAGCATTCCATGGACTGTTTTACCTCCGGAGAAGAGTGGGGAAGCTGCCAGTGCTAGCATGACCCATAGCTCAGGCTAGGGGTCTGACAGCCAGAGCTTGATGTAGCTGAGTGGCACATTGGATTCATGACATTCTTATGTCCCAGAATCATTGCATGTCACATCTCTCCTTACAAAAATACTAGAAAATTCTGAATGAGCACAGTGCCACCCATCTAGACCAAATGTCATGTAGTTGACCTGTGGCTTCTCCCTAGACACTGGACGTGGCATCCAGTGTGATAAGGTGAAGGCCCCAGAGGCCCCTCCTGCATTGCAAGCCAGGGAGGAAGACCAGGGAGGATTTGCCTCTGGAAACGTTGATGGGGTCCGGTCAGGGGTAGGGCTGAAAGGGGAGTCATTCCAGAACAGAAAAAAAAAACACCTCAGGGAGGTGCTAGTTGCCTCATTGACACCCTTGTTCAACAGCTCACTGGAAACAGGCATGGTTCCGAGGACTGGAGAAGAGCTGATGTAGTCCCTCTACAAAACAATACAGTAGGAAAGGAGGCTAGCAGCTATAGGCCAGTCAGTCTTACATCAGTGGTGGGGAAATCAATGGAATCCCTGCTAAAGGAAGGACTGATTGAGTATCTTGAATCCAATGGTCTGCAACACACCAGGCATCATGGATTCACAGGGGATGGTCATGCCAAATGAATCCAATGGATTTCTTTGACTGGGTGACCAGAGAAATAGATCAAGGGAAGGCTGTGGACATGGCCTGTCTGGACTTCAGAAAGGCCTTCAATACTGTGCTGCGCAGGAGGCTGATAAAGAAACTGAACAGCTTAGGGTGGGATCTAACATGGTGAATTGAGTTAGAAACTGGTTAATGGATAGGATTCAGAAGGTTCTGGTAAACGGTATTCATTTGAATGATGAATCTGGTAAATGACTCTCATTTGAGTACTGGCTTCGGTCCTCTTGAATGTCTTCATAAGTTACATTGATAAGAAACTTAAAGTGAAGGAATGCCTTTTTGCAGACACCAAAATCAGCAAGTGAGCAGTGATCTGGGGAAACTCAAGGAGTCATCTAAAGCATGCAGTTGAGGGTTCAATGCCAAAAAGAGCAATATCATTCACCTACGGCATATGAATCCAGGTGCTGAATATAAGGGAGGTACTGGCAGTCACTATACAGGAAAGAGACTTTGGGAGTCTCATATCTGAGGACCTCTAGATGGCAGGGCAGTGTGACAGAGCTAGGGGTGAGCTAGTGGGATACTGGGGTGCATAGGGAGGGGTATATCCAACAGGGGGAGAGAGGTGGTGCTGCCACTGTGTTGCTGGGATGGGCTGCCCTATAAATAAATAGTGACTCCTAGCTTCAGTCAGATGGCAGATGGCTGAGGTGGTGTATGGAGGGTTTTGTTACTCGCAATCAATTCACAGCAGCACTGATAGGCAGGTACAGAAGACTGGGTGGAGGGTTGTTGGTGCCATGATGGGAGGGGGTCCACTAGAACCAATGAGGGATGGGCTGGGAGGTGGAGGATCAATGAACAAGAATGGGGCCGGGACAATGTTGGAGGGGGGGACAATACTTGGCACCTAGTATCCCGCTGGGGGAGGATGTCAAACCATGGATGCAGATCAGACAGCGGGGAGGAACCACCGGACCAGGAAAAATAGTTTTGTCTTATTTGTGCTGGGCATCGGGTGGGGAGGGACTACTGGACACCAGGGTTCTTTGTCTGTCTGTCAAGCGGGTGATTGGGTGGGGGGAGGGAACACTGGACACTAGGGAAAAATACTATAAACATCTGGTGTAGGTGTGGGGGGGGATGCTAGATACTAGGGAATAATTATTTAAACATTGAGCACGGGTTGGGGTGGAGGGAGGGACCGCTAGATACCAGAGAATAATACTGTACAGATCAGGCACGGGTGCAGGTAGAAGGAAGGACCGCTGGACCCCAGGGAATACTTAAATACTTATTTAAACATCAGGCATGGGTGTGAGGGGGGTGGAACCACTGGACACCAGGGAAAGATTTATGTTTAACATCAGGCCGGCAATTGGTGGGAGGATTCATTAGCACCAGGGATAACTTACTGGGACTGAGCAATTGGGGGGGGGGCTGCATCATGTAATCCAGCCTTGCTCCCCATGCAAATGAGTCCATAACAGGCATGCAAATGGACCCTTAGTGGCTCGCATGCCTAATGGACTCATTTGCATTGATCCATTTGAATATTGGAAATTTAGCCATGGGTGCAAGCCATTGTGGTGCCCTATTTTGGGAGTCATGTCTGCTCAGCGCTAAGTGGCTTAGCACTGGACATGCCACTATATTCAGTGGAATAGTGCTGGTGCACTATTCCACTGAATATAGCATCTTTGGGCACCTGGGCAAGTGCAAGGCAAAGCACAAATTTTTGCGTTGCGCTTTGCACCTCTTTGAATATTGGACCCCAGGTGTTCCATGATTTTTTCCTTTAATAGTGTTTCCATCAATTTCTCTACTACAGATGTCAGGCTGACAGGCCTGTAATTTCCTCCCTCCTCCATTCTATCACTTTTGTGATGTGGGCCTATGTCTGCCCGTCTCCAGTCCTCCGGGACCCCACCGGTCTTTAGTGAACTGTTAAACAAGTCTGTCAGGGGTGTCGCTAACACCTTCTGATTTCCTTTAACACTCCTGGATGCACCCTGTCTGGCCTCGAGGCTTTCTCGGTGAGTCAGATTTCTGAATGCGATCCTGACCCTCTCCTCAGAAAAGGGACTGGTGTCCATTTCCCTTCCCCTCAACCTCTTTGTGCTTATTTGTGGTCCCTCCCCTTCCCCTTCAACTGTGAATACTGAAAATAAATATTTGTTTAAGATATTTGCCTTTTCTTGGTCCTCCTCAGTGTAGCCCCTGCCTCTTTTATTAATGGTGCAATCCCTCCCTTGGTCTTCCTTTTCTCACTGATATGCCTGAAAAATATCTTGTCCCTCTTTTATACCATCTGGGCTATTCTTTCCTCACTTTGATATTTTGCACTCATTACTGCCTCACTGCTTTACTGACTTGTCTGCCTTCCTCCACTTCCCCAGATGCACTTTGCTGTTCTCTCTCTGGGCAGAAAGAGGCAATATTTCTGATAGTATTAGACTGCACCCTTTCACCTTCAGTACCTTCCCTATCTCAATGAAATCATTGTTGATGTCAACATCAAACTTGCTTAAACTGATTAAAATAAATGCATTATGGAAGCAACTTATAAAGAGAGGGGGAACCGGATTTCCAAAAGGTGGTGCAGGGCTTGTGTCAAGCCCTGCACCACAACAGTTAGGTTTTGTTAGTGTGCCAATCCTCTTTGCTGCAACTGTGCCTTATTTTACAAGCTTGGGTGCAGATGTGACAGTTTTTACGCTTATATGTGGTGCAAGCTCCATGAATGAGGTCCTCGGGATTGCCACAAGCTAGACCACAAAAACTTGGCCTAGCTTGTGGCAATTGCTGCACAGAATAAAAAATCCTAATTGCCGGCATGTGAATGCTGCAAGCTCCGTGCACTGAATATATGGTGCACTTGGGGTTGCAGTATTCACATTCATTAGAAAATCCTGCCAAGGATCTACACAAGATTTAAATACCTATCAGAGATTTCGTTATCTCAGTAAATGTGAACTTAAAAAATGAAAACCAGGGATGGGCAGGTTGGCTGTGACTTTGTTCTGATTCCGAATCTGATTTATTTCCAAAAGGTTCTAATTTACTCTGATTTATTCTGATTAATTGTAGACCTATTTTTAGTCTATTTGAATATGTGAAATGCATCAGTATTATTCTTTTATATCCTTCTGTTAAAAATAAATAATAAAATGTAACTTTTTATAAAAAAAATGTGTTCGTATTTACGTGTCATTTCAACATAGGAAACAGTGGGCTGGATTCACAAAACTCTTGAAAATCCTGCAGCTACTGGAAACACTGGGCACAAGTGGGTTGCCACTTGTAGAACCATAGTTTCGGTTTATGACTGGCTCCATGATTTACAGCAGCTTGTGGTTGGTGTTGCTGTGGAAATCCCTGCAGCTGGGGAAAAATGTTATGGCCAGTGGGACCAGCCACAACATCTTCTACAGCTGCTGCTGATGTGAACAGCAATCTCCATAGCTGAGGAGATTTCGGTCTACAACTGGAGTTGCCATGTGGAACTTAATCCCCAAAACATGTGTGAATGCAGTCCAGTGTATGCAGCTCATTTGGGGCTTTGCAGTGAATGGAGGCAGTGTGTTAAACCAGAGAGAGAGAGAGAGAGAGATAGAGGGGAGAGAGAGAGAGAGAAGAATGAGAAGAGAAGAGAAGAGAAGAGAAGAGAAGAGAAGAGAAGAGAAGAGAAGAGAAGAGAGTGTGAGTGAGAGGGAGTGAGAGAGATAGAGAGAGAGAGAGAGAGACCAATGAATTAAACAGGGGTTCGATTAATTCCATTTTTGGAGTATTTCACATCCAAAAATAAGTCAAAAACTCCCAAAACAAAGGGAGAGGAAGTCATTGACTTCCAGATGTAAAACAAAAAAATTAGATGACTTCCAAAACCGTAGGCATGGAAGTTAGAAATGATTAATTTTTCTGAAAGAAATTATATTTTATCACTAAAATATGTTGTATTAACATCCATAACTGGGATCCTAGAAGTATTTTGACTTCCAAATAGTTGGAATGACTTCCAGATTTTGACTCATGGAAGTTTTAGACTTCCACTAAAAATAAATTGACTGAACCCTTGGAATTCAACATCAGAAAAACAACACCAGAGTGCAGATCTTCACTGAGTCTGACATGCTTTTTAGTTGGAGACAGGCATCACGAGCAGGATATGTAACGGGGCCTCAGCCCTCCCTCCCTCCTGCCCTTTTGACTTGAGGGTCTCGATTCTCAAGAGGGCTTAGATCAGTGCAAGCTGTGGCAAACAGCAGCTTGTGCTGAAACCCAGCATGCCAGGGATCTTGCACTATATTCTGGTACAGGAGGGGTCTCAGCACCTAAGTCCCCACTGGTGGCGGCTCTACACCAGGGCCCACCAGGGCATGTGCCCTAGTAAAAAAATGCTGTGCCCCAGTTGGTGCCCCATATGGTGCAGAGCTTCCCCCATAGTAATGATATATCAGTGCCCTGGCTGCCATCTTTTGTGCCCCAGCTGTGTCCTGGTAACCATTTGTGGCTAGAGCCACTATTCCCCATACTTGCTGCAATTTCTCCTGTGTGACAAACACAAGGCGCATGGTAGGGGTTTGCCACAGGCTCCATGCAGCATAGGTAAGCAGTCCCCCATCCCTGATTCCTTGATAAAATATATTATCTGCCGTCCCTGATGGTCTAGTGGCCTCCTCTCCCAGATTCCCTATGCCGTTGATAATAATAATTCATACATCCCCCTTCCCTAGTGGTTAGTGGCCCTCCCCCTGATCCCTGATGCTGCCAGTAATAATAATACACACATCCCCCTTCCCTGGTGGTCTAGTGGCCACTCTCCCCAATCCACAATGCCACCGGTAATAATAATACACATATCCCCCTTCCCTGGTGGTCTAGTGGCCCCCCTGATCCCCGATGCCATGGGTAGTAATAATTCATACATCCCACTTCCCTGGTGATCTTGTGGCCCTCTGATCCTTGACTTCACCAGTAATAAAAATACATACACTTCCCTTCCCTGGCGGTCTAGTGGCCCCCCAATCCCCGATGCTGCCAGTAATAATAATACATACATCCCGCTTCCCTGGTGGTCTAGTGAACTGCCACATCCACAGCCCTGCAGGTAGAGCCACTGCCCCACTTTCCCCATCCCAAAACATTGCCGGCAACTGGCATAGCCCTCCTCTGACCTTGGCAGCCAGCAGCAGAGATGAGAGGAGGGCTGTGCCTGTTGCTGGCTCTGTTTCAGGATGGGGGAGCAGAGTTGTGGGCACTGCCTGCTGGGGTGGAGGGGTGGGGTCCACTAGATCACAATGAAAGGGGATGTATGTATTATTGGTGGCATGGGGGTCAGGAAAGGGGGCCACTAGACCACCAGGGAAGGGAGATGTATGAGTTAATATTACCAGTGGCATCAGGGATTGGGGGGGCACTTTACCATCAGGGAAAGGGATGTATGTATTTTTATTACCAGCAGCACTGCAGATTGGGGGGGCACTAGACCACCAAGGAAGGGGAATGTATATATTATTGTTACTAGCAGCATCGGGGATCCAGGAGGGATGGGCCACTAGGGTGTTTATTATACTGTACATGGGGATCAGGGTGGGGGGCACTGCACATTGGCACAGCCTTCTCAACCCTTCTAGAGGACATGTCTAAGTGCCTTTAGACTAGCCATGGCTGGTCAAAGGGTACTTAGAATTTTGCCCTCTGATGTGGTTTTGAGAATCCTGCATTAGGGGATATGACAGCCTGCATCTGCTGCAAATCCCCTAGCACCATGCCGAAGCCCATTTTGTGGTGCACGGGTGGCGCAAGCTCCGTTTGTGGCATTCAGCCAATGGTTGATGTAGGCTGCCATTGAGAATTGCTCCCAGTGCATATTTTGGTACAAGGGGCACTTTGCATGACTCTTTGTGATGCAAGCCCCTTGTGCCATGCTGGGCACTTTGAGAATCAAGCCCAAGATGTTATTTTTTTTTAAACTTGTAATTATTTTGCTCACCTACTTGCTATCATAGAAAGCATCATGTGCCCCTAGCCATCCAACATACTTCTGCTTGATTGGCCAATTATTTTTTATCACTTGTGTTTTGTAACTTACTTATCTGGTTGACCTTGCCCGCCCCCCCCACACATCTGGTATTGCAGTTTTTGGATATATCCTACAAGCTTCTACAACTAATAATTGCAGTCAACTATGGTATTTTATTTCTAATAGAGCTGTTTGACCCTGTCCGCCACCTACTTCTGCCATGAGGCCCACTGGCAGTCCCCAGTCCCTTTGCTATGCCCCCCACATCAAGCTAGGGGGGATCTGCACAGTGTGGAACTCTAGGACCATGGGGTCTGGCACTCATTGTGGCTGTGCACAGTCAACTATAGTATAATAAATTACTTTTTTAAGAGCTATTTTGCCCTTACCACTTCCTTCTCCTGCAATGAAGCCCACCTGCCAGTCCTCAGCTCTGTCATCGTCCCCCCCACCCCCGTCATCAAGCAGGTGGGGATCTACACAGTGCAGGACCCAAGGACCATGGGGGCTGACACTGATAGCTGCCATGCACATAGGTTATTTGATTCCTTTGTGCTCCCCTCTTGGTGCTGCCCTCCACCCCAGACATCCAGCAATTCACTACCTGTTGGTATTTATAACTTGCTGAATAAACAAATTAATCTCCACCTGAGTTCCCAAATTGAATGTGAAAAACACATACAACAATACATTAATATACACCATGACCTCACAAGAACTTCTTTTTATTTCTTTCTGTTATGATTGATGATCTTTGTCTTCTGAATTCAAAGAAATAAATCATTAAATTAAATACCATCACCATAATCTTCAAACACTACAAAGGAAGCACCCTTATTATGACACACTTGTTTCAGCTGTTCATCATCATCATTGCTTTTATGTTGCTGCCACTCTTTACTGAACTGGTAAGAGAATTTGTTGAGACTGACTTTTAGGAAGGTAGGGCGCTGCATGTTTTCAGGAGTAAGCGTTGTGCAGCCAAGCATTTCCAGCTGTGCTAAATGTATGCTCACAGTAAACCCTGGTGGGAGGGCAACTAATAAGCTGTATAGAAAAGGTGTGTATTGCAGGCCAGATATTTTTCTTTTCCAGCCAGTACTCAAAAGCATCATCAGTAATATTAATGAGTGGTTCTCATAAATAGGCATCCACAATATCAGACAAAGAGAAAGAAGGTGGCTCTACAACAGACACATCTGAATTATCAGTGTCCGTGAGCTTGGACCAAAAAGTGTGAGAGTAATCTGTCTGCTTTTCAGAATGACATGCCATTGTCAAGGGCCATGAAAGAGGACTCTGTGCAAGACTACCCAATGTTAATGAAGGAGTACATGGTGTCACTAAGTGGAAGTTATTGCTGTCACCACCAATACATGTTGCAGCATCCACATCATGTGATTCACTTGTATTGTCAAATACAGTTCTGGCCTACTCCTGTGCAATTCCTGAAATCAGCATTTTTTTGCATGCAAGGTAAGAGTCACTGAGATCTGAAGGAGACAGCTGTTGGAACTGAAACCGATGGTCAAGAAGAGTAGAAAGAAGAAATTTTTTGTTTGTCCTGATATTAAGTCTTCTGCAATTTTGGAACTGCTGTATCAGTCGGACTGTAAGGGATACACCAGATTTGTCTCCTTTTTGTTCAAAACCGCTACACAGCCTCCTGAGTTCCTTGTTCAATAAATTTGTGATGGGAATAACCTGACTTAGAAAGCATTCTCTTTGCTAGACTGTTGAGTTGATTCCTGACAGGGAGTCAAGAGCAATGTAAGATGCCCCTTGAAGCCCCACTGGAATGAATTCAGCACAACACCATCTGCTACGTTGTACTTCATGGTATATTCACGAACTGCCTTCTTTTGTGCTAGAAGTCTCTCACACATGTAAAATAAATGTTGTGCTCCACCTTCTCAGGACATCTTGTTTTAGTTGTTTTATTGGCAAGCCATTTTTTCTGGAGGTCAGGCAAGATACAACGTGATTGTACAAAGTGACTAAAATGGCTACAGATTTTTTTTGCAGCTCTAACTAGTCTTATTATACTGTTGCCACTGGAAAGAAAAGTTCATACTAACAGACTGAGTGAGCATGCAAAGTACAGAATGTGAGTAAAATCACCACATTTCAATGTACTAACAATATTAGCATCATTGTCTGAAACCACAAATTCAGTTTTGAGGTCTAGGGGCTCTAACCACTCAAAAATTTTGTTATGCAACTCTTCAAAAAAAGGTCAGCAGCATGATGATTACCAAACAAAATAACGAAAAGAACTGCCATTCTTTGTCTTCCTTTCTGTACACTGCTGCTTGTGGTGGTGTTTGAAGATGATTGTGACATCCATTATGCTGTGATGCACATTGTGATGGCTGGATACCTGTAGGGTAAACAGAGAGGTGGGACCGGAACCTGTTTAAAGGTTTAGATTTCATATAACTTCTAAAGCTCTAATGAAAGGCTGGACTTGATGTTGTAGTTTTCCAAAACAGTGAATGAATTTATTCAAATAAACTACCTTTAAGCAGGTGCTGGTCCCACCTTTCTGTTCATGTTTCAAATCTTTGACCTCAGCTCTGTTTTTCCTCAGGTGCAGTCCTACCCTGCTTTGCTCTACACACCTATAGGATTACTACAATTTGTAATTTATGAATGCTTGGCATACAATTCGTAATTTAAAATTGCTTAGCAGTGGCTAACACTGCACCAAAAAACGTTGTTTTGTCATTTGGAAGTTTGTGAGAGTGTCTGCTGTTCAGACTAGCAAAGGACTGATCATAAATTTCACTCAAGGCCTTTGACATCAACCAGACATCAACTAAAGACATACCATAGTAATGGACATCTTAAAACCAGTCAAGACTCATTTCCCTAATGGTTGTGGGGAGACAAAGAGTTTTGAATCTGTGATGTCAGAGTGACATACTAGATTATGCATCTGGGGGGAGGTTTTTCCTTTATCTCTGATTGGCTCTCTGAGGGCAGTCAGGCAAGAGATGAGGAACCTGATTCAACTGTCATGTGGTACGCTACACTTTATAAAGAAAAACACAGAAAGAGAGAGAGTTATTCTGTGTGAATTCTGGATGAAAACAAGTTTCTTTTTCTTTTCTGTAGATATTCATATTTTCATTAGTTTGTTGTAATACCCTGTAGAATCTGTGCAATTATCTTGATATATCGAAAATATAATTTTCTATATTTCATGGTCTGTGACTTGAATCCTTTGAGGTACAGCTAACCAATTTATAACTAACAAGAACTGTTTGCAGCCACTGAGGGGAAGGCCACAGTTACTATATACTATTTCCAAGGTAATGTGTTCTCAGCTGTAACAGAGAAGGGTGGTCTTGTGACCTTGAGCAAGGAGCACTGCACTGTACTGTGTGAGCAGTTGTTCTGAAGGAACATGAACCTGGAGACTCCCTAAAAGACTGTCTAAGCTGAGTGGTGGCAGATACCAGAGTATTAAGAAGGCTGGTACTCAGGATAGAGGCTGAGTCTGGGAAGGACCAGTCTGTCACACACATATAATCAGTGGTTTGAGAACTCATCCACTTGTCTGTGGTCAAATGCACAGCACCACATTCACTCTCTTTAAGAGTCAATTATGTTTTACTTTGCATACATTCATACATTTTGGGAACAATAATAGTTGCAAAATATTTATGGCCTGGTATGTTGTAACATGGAGCAAAATATTTTAAAAGGGCTCTAAAACCTTTTTTCTCCACCACAGAAAATGGTTGCAGGTCCTTGGCAGTAAACTCAGTGATACTGATTAATTTTTAATCTTACTTGTTCTGATCTATTATAGTCAGTTTCTTGTTCAAGCACTGCAGTAACAGTCTGCTGTTTAGTTTGTGTGGAGGGGGAACAAAAAACATGAGATTGCAGTGGTGAAACTGTAGCTTGTCCAAATACTTTAGTGAGTGAAGACAAACATGTTTTTTTCTGCCGTGTCTCTCAGTTTCTTCACCATCACTATTGTCCGTAGGATTATTTTCATCTCAGATAGTTTTTCCTTGCTCAGGACTGCTGCCCAGCTGAATGGCTGGATGTGCTCTTTGCAAATGCCTTTTTAGTGATGTTGTCCCAAACTGGCCCCTCACTTTCCATCTGCTAACTTCCTGATGATAAAAAGTGCAGACAGCAACACATTTGTTTTTGGGACTTAATATAAAAATAGTGCTATGCAAATGAGGCGGAATATTTTGTCATCATACCAGGAAGTGCAGCAATTTTCCAAATGACAGAGTCACAAAACTCTCCCAGAAGGAACATTTCTAAGTACCCTTAGACCAGCCAGGGCTTGTCTAATGGTACTTAGACATATTTCTCGGGGAGATTGATGCAACTTGTGGTAATGTGCCATGGTGCCTCCTCTGAAGCTCCAATCCCCAATGTCGCCAGTTGTAATATTATATAGCAATATCCCCTTTCTCTGGTGGACTAGTGGCCCCTTCCCTGATGTCCCCAAAATGACTGTATGAAAACACCCCATGGTGGTATACTGGCACCCTCCCTGATCCCCAATGTCCTTGAAAGTAAAATACAACAAAGGAAAAAAAAACTGGTGGTCTAGTGGACCCCCTCAACCAGCAGTGCTCTACCACCTTGCTTTCCATCATCCCATAACCGAGCAGGTGACTGGCACAGCTTACTGCTCACCACCATAGCTATCCACCAACTGAGTTTTGAATGAGCGTGTACTGTATATAGTAAGCATTCATTCAGAGCTAAATTGTCAGCTGGCTGTGGTGGTGAGTAGTGGGCTTTGCCAGTCGCTGGCTTGGTTACTGGATGGGGGAGCAGAGTGGTAAGGCACTGCCAGGTGGGGGTGTGGGGCGTCCACTAGATCGCCAGTTTTTTTTATTTTTTATGCTTTACATTTAGGGACATTGGAGACTGGAGAGGGATGGCCACTGTACCACCAAAGAAAGGGGATATTACAATATACATTTACAACCAGCAACATCGGGGATCAGGGAGGGGGACCGCTAGTCCACAGGGCAGGGGGAAATATTATTAATTATTACTATGTACAACATTGAGGATTGGGGAAGGGGGGACTGCAAGACCACCAGGGTCTAGAGTGGCACATGGCTGCCCTGCAGCTTGTGGCAATCCATTCAGGTTCACCTGGCCATGGTTGTCGCAAGCCACTGGACTTTTCTGCCAGGATCCTGCCTGATATAGAATTGGGTGCAAGGTCCTTGGTGCACTGGGCATCTGGCACAAGCTGCTGTGTGCCACAGCTTGTGCTGGTCTTAGCCAGTTTGAGAAACAAGCCCATGAAATTTACAGTGCAACTCTCAGACTGAAGGTAATTCTCCACCATAATCTTGTGTAATAATATTCTTATATTTCAGATAATACAGTTTTAAATAAATAGATTGTTCATAGTCACCAGACAGAAAACCAGGCTATGTAGGCTGTGAAAGTGCATCAGAAGTGACTATAGTCTTTCTGGAGGGCCCCTTATAACACTTCAAAGAGCTTATTTTCAAAGTCAATAGCTGTACCATGAATAATTGAGAGATACCATGATTACTGGTTATTAAAGGTTTTTCTATATCTTATTAATTCCTCAATGAATTTTGCCAAAATGCTAGCCTGTTTGTTGTCTATGGGGTGAAGCAATGTGTATAATCCATCAGTTAGATTATTGGCATATGGTTATATATAATACAGTAAATGGATTTTCTCCATTTGCTATATAGTGGACAGTGAAGGATCATACCTCAGTATGTCCATTATTACATAGACACAAAATATTAGGTGGATCTTTCTTTACATCTCCATTATATCTATATACTAGAACATTAGTCGGTAAAAGGTCAAATCTGACCATGGCAATCATTCTTTTATATTCTGGTGAAATGGGTAGGGTTAGATATGCTAATCCCTTATTAAAAGCCATGGAACTGTCTTAAGTTTATCTATTGCCATAAGGTCTTATTATAGGGATACATAAAAGAGTTTTTCCTTCATCCTTTTTTGATAGAGTTGTAACACTAGAACCTTATTCAAATAAAGGTACCAAAGGGACTCATAATGGACTTGGAATAACATTTTTATAAGGCATTGTAGCCAATGAAAAGGCAGACCCTTCTTGTATCATTGTATTTTTTTCCTTCAAGGCCCAGGTGGTTGCCAGGGCAACCTTTCCATTTATTATTCTTAACCAATATATCACTAGTCTTAAAATGGCCATAGTTTTGATAGATACTCTCGCCAATTCTGCACAAACTGCAGAGTAAGGACTCAAGCTTGGGATTTTTGACAGAGTTTTGTAATAAGAATTGTATGGTTTGTCTGTATTCTTTGTAACTTGAAATCCCCATACTTCTGCCCGGTATATACTTATTAGGTTTAACTTAATCTCTATTGTCTTTAACATGAGAATTATGGACCATCCTCCATACTTGGAGATGAATTTCAATAATGCTCTAGCATTCGGTCTCACTTTATCTGCTTGAGTATTTATATGGTGTGTCCAATTACCTGTATGATAAAGTGGGTTCCCAAGGTATGCATATTGCTTGACCTGTTCAATTTTCTTTTTATAAAGGAAGAAAGAGTAGTTTGTAAGTGTCAAAAACTATGAGTTTGGTTTTGGATAATTTATCCCGAGTCTTAGAGATGTACAGTATTCTTCAAATTTGTCCAGTTTTCTCCACATTCCAACTTTGGATAGTGACAAAAGACCCAGGTCACCTACATAGGCCAGTAAGGGGCAGTCTCTCTCAATTATATTTGGTGAGTGGAAGCTGGGATCAGAACAGATGGACAAAAGATTGTTTCTGTACACATTGTAGAGACAAGGGGCCCGGATGCACCCTTCCTTTACCCTAACATTAAGTAATATTTGTCTTGAAAGATTACCAACATTATCATGTCTTATAAATGTCTCATTATTTGTATACAGCTGAGTTATTGGTATAAGTAATGCATGCTTAGTGCCATAAAGTTATTAAAATCTGCAACAGCAGTTGTCTATCTACAAAATCAAATGTATTAGAAAAACCAACAAATATGGCAAGTTACTATTTTTTTCTAACACTGATATATTTCTAATATAAGTGTTGCATAACATAAATATGATAAACTGTAGAACATGATTTTCTGAAACCTGCCTGAAATGGTGACATTATATTATTTTTATCAGTCCACAAAAGCAATTTGTTTAACAGTACTCCAGAGTAGATTTTGGAGATTGAATCCAGGAGGCTAATAGGTCTATAATTGTATGGGTCTGTTATATTCCCTTTCTTCTGTATAGTAACAATGATATTTTTTAAACCAGGAATCAGGACTATATATTTTAGACATTTATTAAATAGGTTTGTTAGCACTGGTACACAAATGTTTAAGTGTGATTTATATATCTCATTGGGGGCACCATTCAAACCAGAGCTATTCTAATAGGACAAGCCAAATTAGCATCCTCCACTTCTACAAAAGAGATACATAGAGGGGGAGCTGATAGATCTAGATTAGATATCTCAGTCCAGCTTTTGCATATGTATTAGTCATTAAAAAAATAGTTTTTGAAATGAGAAACCCAAATATCATTTGGTATATGTATTGGTATTTTGTTTGAGTGGTTACAATTACCTTTTGCTACAAGCCTCCAAAATTGGGCTTCGTTCCCACTAATCAAAATATCCATAATTTTTCCCAGCATTTTTCTTGAAAGAGTCATTCTTTCAAATAAAAAGTAGAGCAGTGTACAACTTCCTTTCTCTATTCAGAGCTTCAAGATTTTTCCTAGTCAAATTCTTTTTTGTCCATCTGACTAATCTAGATAATTTTGGGGGTGGGCCAAGTGACAATTTTTATTAAACCATGTCGGTTTGTTTGGGGATAAGTTTGTAATCTTTGTAAATGAAGTTTTAGTGCTCCAGGGAACCCCTGGATGCATTTATTTATTTTAAAGGACAATAGTTTTGAAGCTGCCTGTAATTAGCATGTGCTGGACTATTGTGACTTATAACTGATTAATGCTCTATTTTTCCCCCTTGTATAAGTATTAAGTTAAGCGTTTGACCTTATATATTTTGTTTTTCCTTTTTCTTAAATGTGTAATGGTACTTGGGTTTTTTGACCCCCCCATGAGAGAGAGTGGAGGAGTGTATTATTATTTTTGGCTACATGAGATTGATAGGTTTGTTTTGTTTATTATTTTATTTTGTTTATTTTATTTTATTATTTTTATTCTTCTTCTTTAGTTTATTTTGTTTATTTATAATGTGTTGGGGAGGTTTAGTGATGGTTGGGCATTATTCTCCCACCAGGCTCAGGGAATTATGTCCCTTTGAATGTCCCCCATTGCCATCCGACACCTATTTTAGGTGTCGTGCTTTGGGCATTCTTAGGAAGCGTAAGAAAATGTGGAGGGCTGGGCCTGTTGGGGGACAGGAAGGGGGAGGACAGATTGGGGTTGTGGGGTCCAGGAGATGCCCTGGGATGAAATGGGGTCAGGATAGAGGTCATTCTTGTCTTGTCCCCATACCCAAGGGCTCTTATCTTAATGTGCAGGTGCCGAGGTCTTCCCCGACAGCTCATCCCACTTGGCGGTGTTATGCAATGCCAGATCTATTAAAAACAAGACAGCTGTTATAGCTGACCTTGTTGAGTCAACTGATCTGGCTTGCATAGCCGAGACCTGGCTGGATGAAAATCCAGGCCCTATATTGGCCTCGACAACTCCAGCTGGGTTCTCAGTGATACACTGTCCAAGGTTGGATTGTAGGGGTGAGGGTGTGGCCATTATGTTTAAGACTGAGTTGGGCCTTGTGGATGTGCCATTGGGAAGTACCAGATCCTTTGAATATATCCTTGGAGAGGGTGTAGGCTGTGGGATTCTCCTCATCTACCGTCCACCAAGAGACGGTGGAGAATTCCTGTAGGAGATAGCAGACTTCATTGTCGACATGGTGTTGAGGTCCCCCAGATTGATAGTTCTGGGAGATTTCAGTGCTTGGGTCGATGATGAACTTTTGCCCTTTGGTCAAAATCTCCTCCAGCTGATGATGATGCTGGGCCTAACACAGGTGGTTACCTCCTTGACCCATGTAGGGGGTCATTCACTGGACCTGCTCTTTCTTTTGGGCATGGAGATTGCTGACTTGGGGGTGGAACCAGTCAGCTGGTCTGACCATCACACCATAAGGTTCAGTTTCAGAGCTTCCCCTAATAGGTCGGCCCCTATGGAGATGGTTCATTACTGCCCTTTAAAGAGCATTAACCCCAGTGACCTAATGGCGGTGCTGGATCTATCGGGCTTGTCGGATGAATGCATGAGTCCAGACGATCTCATACTAGCCTATAACAAGGCTGTGGGAGATGCTCTGGACAAGATTGCTCCTGTTCATGTTCGGCCTCTCACTCTTTGTTCAAGGAAGCCCCTGGTTTGATGGCTCCTTGAAGGAGTTAAGGCGAGTTGGCCGAAGGTTGGAGAGAGTCTGGTGGAATTCCGGCCATGACGCTGACAGGCTTAGGTTGATGGCACATTATGATGGCTAACAATCAGAAATCACCCATAAGAAGGCAGAATTCCTGTTCAGGGAAATTCCTGCTGCACACAATTGACCATCTCAGCTTTTCCAGACCATTGACAGACTATGTAATCCAGTCTGTCTCCAGCCCAGAGAAGCTTTTTCTCAGCTTAGATGCAAGGAGTTCACTCGGTTTTTTTTGCAGATAAGGTTGCCAGCATCAGGTCTGGCATCAGTCCGACCTCCCCTATGAGGGATTGCAGTGATCAACAGGAGGTGGCATGTACTCGGTCTGTCTGGTCAGATTTTCACTGGCTGGAGTTCACTGACATTGTGACGATCATCCAAACATTGCGACCAACCAGTTGTAGTTTGGATCCGGATCCTACACCTCTTTTAATGGGATGTGTAGAAGTTATCTACCCGATCCTTGCTGACATTGTCTGGAAGTCTTTGGAGAGGCTTATTTTTCCTGACCCCCTCAAGGAGGCGGTTGTTCGACCACGCTAAAAAATCCTCCTTGGATCCAGACTGTCTAGCTAACTACTGGCCTATCTCTAACCTGCCATTTGTTGGTAAGGTTATTGAAAAGGCAGTTGCGTTGCAATTGGATGATCATCTTACAACTCACAATGTCTATGACACTCTCCAGTCTGGTTTTAGGAAGAAGCATAGCACGGAGACTGCCCTTGTACAGGTATGGAATGACCTTCTAATGGCTAGGGATCGAAAGGCACGTCCCATTCTGGTTCATCTCAATCTCTCTGCCGCATTTGACACTGTGGACCATGGTGTGCTACTGGAGCGCCTGCAGTTTGTTTGTAGGCTGTCTGGTACAGCCTTCAAATGGTTCCATTCTTACCTCATGGACAGGTTTCAGAGAGTTGCCACTGGAATTTATTCCTCTGGCGCTCACTCCCTGCCTTGTGGGGTACCGTAGGGTTCCATTTTAGCTCCCATGTTGTTTGCAGTGTATATGTTGCCATTGGGAGATATCATCAGGCGATACAGTCTGGGATTTCACTGCTATGCAGATATTACTGAGATAAACATAGCTTGTTACAGATTTTAATAGAAGAGTCTGAAACTGTGGGTGAGCAACAACAGCTGGTGGACGGTCAGTCAGTTGAGCAGGCAGGCATGCGGGCCAGTATCGTAAATTCCACACTTACATTTAAAAGCAACAATGATGGATTTTGGATTAGTTTAATGTATTGTCTTAATAGATAGCATGCAGCGTGGAGGGATAAACAGCAACTGTGCCACATGGTATATTGTTTTGAACACACAACCTGCACTGCTTTTTTTCCTGGGGAGCCTATGCTATGGTTGAAATTGTTTCCTACTGTTCTGCAATAAGGAAAAACAGAACTGATCAAAATCATAGCTTAACATGTATATTGGCAAAAAAGAATAAAGTCATGATTTTGATAATTTTGTATCCAATATACTGTGGTAGAGGATTTAGAAAATTGATTATTATTTGAGCAGCACAGAGAGGAGTCTAGCTCTCACTTAGATGACGTCATTCCATGGCACGTCTGTCGGCCATTTTTTAGAGCAAGCGGTGCTGTAGTTTTGAAGGGGAGAAGGCCTGGATTTACAGTTTTCAAATTATACGAAAATGCATTTATGCTTGTAACATAAATGCAATGCAGTTTTATCATTAATGTAAACAGTAGCCTTTACTGTACATGACTATGAAGTCGGATTTTTAAATAATGTGTTATGAAATTAATCTTGTTTATGTTTCCTTTAATCATAACATTTATTTAATCATTATGCATGTAAAACCTTCATGAATCGGATTGTATGCTCAGCAGAGAAGCAAGTCCCCCGGTCATCCTTCCAAAACAGACCTTGAAGAAGTAATACTTTTTTTAGCAAAAATTAAATTCTTTTTCGGAAAAGCTCTGATAACTCCAATGACAGCTGTTGCTATTTAATTGTTACTTTATCCAGCAATAACAAACTTCAAATAGTATGTCCCACATAAGATTGTCTTATTGCATGTTTGCCATTTAGTTAAAACTTGTACATTTACTTTTTTATTCTGTCTTGTATTGCGCTGTAACAACATAAAGATGAACTACTAGGCCTCTCACTGGTGACGTTGATTGTGCATGCTGTCCACACTTGCATACTCCATGACCACCACTGCTGAAATGACCATAACAATGAATGACATAAAGATGAACTACTAGGTCCCACGCTGGTGCTGATGATGTACATGCTGCCCACACCTGCATACTCCATGATCACTACTACCGAAATGACCACAACAACAAATGACATAAAGATGAACTACTAGGCCCCGTGTTGGTGCTGCTCATGTACATACTGTCCACACCTGCATAGTCCACTACTTATTTGATCTCCGCACTACTGAACCTCATGAAAAGCCAGTAATACACAGCTATACTACAGAATAAGAGGATGATGATGACGATTTGTGATTGATGATTGAGTTGTAGTCCAGACAATGACAGACTTTACATGCCAATCTATCAGGTTAGTAAAGATTTATAATTTTTTTTTTTTTATTTCTTTTATTTTTTGCTTGTGGTATATTTGCCATGAATTAAATACATGGAATAATGACATTAGCTTTATATGATTTTTATTTTATTGTCATTTATTCTGTAAATATCGTTAGATGCTAGCATTGCTTTTTACATAAAATATGATTTAGGCTGCTACTTTGGCTGTTGCATTGTAGTTGCTGTTCAAGTAAAATTTGGCTTTTCTAATATGTATTTTATTTGATTTATCTCTATGCAAGCATACTCAATTCTGTTGCATGTTATATCTTGTTCTGTGAATATATCAGCACAACTGCTTAAGCTAATGTCCTTACAGTATTACTGGTAAATATTATGCTTTAATGGTTAATGGCTTTAATAGTTTGCCTTTATTTTCTTTCTTAAAATTTTTATATCATACATGTAGAGATGTACATTGTGCACCCTACCTCTATGCAGATAGAGTTTGTCTGTGGAGAAGGCGGGGGGGGGGATATGAGATGTAGCCACAGACCAGTGCTGTTTTGATTATGCAAAGTACTGTCAGAGGTAGGCAAGGCAATGATTATTGTTGTTTAAGCTGCTCAACCAATCAGCATTTCCTAATCTAAGTTAGTGTTATTTATCATGTTTTTTCTCTGCAACTCTGTTTGATTTTTTTAATCAGGTCTGCAGATAAAATGCTTCTGCCCATATGCTGCTTCTCCTGCTGCTCCTGCTGTCCGTGATCAACTTTCTGCACCAGGGCTCTGGCTACCTGCGGTGTTTTTTCACTATTGGTAAGGTAAGTATTTGTGTTTGTTATGTTGCAACCTTTTCTCCTTCAATGTAGAGCATAATAAGTAAGTCAGATAACTTGTTGTACATTGTGTGCATGTCCTTTATGCATAGAGAGGTAGATGGGAGGAAAGTATCAATTGTTGGGGGGGGGATCTATGAGATTTTTTTTATTTATTTATTTTTTAAATTCTTGGATTACAAATACCTTTGAGCAGAAACTGCTCGTTTACAAAGGTTCCACGTCAAAGGATGAGGGTCAACATACATACAGAGGTAGTAAAAGAATGCACAATAAACAACCAAAACAACTAAAAGAAAAAATAAAGATACTCAGTTATAACACACTTTGAGATAATATTCATATAATGAGCAGCTTGAGTAGGCAGTTGGCTGCTGTAACAATAAGAGATAGAGGGCACCATAGGCAGTTAGTATTGCAGGCGTGCGACTGGGAGAGGAAGTTGGCAGGCTAATGGCCCACTGTTCAATGCTGGTGGAAAATGTCTTGTACCAGTGGAGATACGAAGCAGGAAAGGAGTCACAAGGAAGGCCCGGTGCCAGAGAGAATGAGACTGGGAAAGGGTGGGCTGTGAGACATGAGTGAGCTGGGAGGTGTTTAGAGAGATCTCTGTTCAGAGAAGCAGTCACATTGAGTGGTAGAGGTGAGGTAAAGTTTGAGATTCCTTTTGAATGGTCCAAGTGTAGTAGAGGAAAGTGCTTCTTTATTGAGGGGAATTGAACCATTGAGTGGCTCTATAGATAAAGGCCCGCTGTCCCATGGAGGTATGACATCTAGGAACCTGAAAGGTTAGAGATTGGGCACCATGTGTTTGTTGAGTGCCACTGTAGGTAGTAAGGAGTGAGCTAACACCAGGTGGCATGAGGCCGAGGACAATCTTTTTGGTAAGTAAGCAGGTCTGATATTGTATTCTGCTGAGTAGGGGGTAGCCAGCTGACCTGTGCATAGAGGTCACAGGTGTGAGTTTATTGGGCTGCACCCGTTAGTAGTCTACAGGCTTTGTTGAGAGAAACTGAGATCCTGCAGAGGGCTCTTGTTGAGGCAGAGCCATAGATGGCAAGGCTGTAGTCAATGACAGAGGTGACAGAGCTGTAAATGGCTAGTTTAAGGGCATCTGCAGGCATACAGTACTTGTGTTTGTGTAGTAGTCCAATCTGTATATTGGCGGTCTTGGCAACAGTGTCAATATGCCGAGTGTAGGAGAGGGTACTATCAAGGGTAATACCAAGGTACTTGAACTCCTTGACATGTTGGAGTGGGTTCCCAGCATGGTTCTTGATGGTGAGGGACAGAGAGTTGTGCCTGTGCCATCGGTTACAGAAGGACATGGCTTTAGTCTTGCTGTGGTTCAGGACAAGTTTATGAGAATTGAACCAGTCTTTGATGCGCTTGAAGTTGAGCTGCAGCTGGGATTCAAGGACTGTAATGTCATGGTGGCTGGAAAACAGGACTGCATCATCTGCATATAGCAATATTTTTTGGTGGCAGGCACTGGGGAGATTGTTGATGAAGAGGGAGAAGAGTAGAGGGCCCAGAATAGACCCCTGGGGGACTCTGGAGCAGACCGGTTTCTCATCCGAAGAGATCCCTGCAATCCTTACACGTTGTATCCGATTATTAAGGTAGCTGGTGAACCATGGAAGGGCATCGCTGGAGATCCCAATGGAGGACAGTTGCTTGAGCAGTAGGGGGTGGTTAACTGTATCGAATGCCTTGGTAAGGTCTATAAATACTGCCCCTCCACAATTCCCTTTGTCAAGCGTGGCATGGATGAAGGTTGTAAATTCCAGTAGTGCAGTGGTGGTGCTGTTCCCTTTTCTGAAGCCATGCTGCTCTGGGCACTGTACATTGTACTTATCCAGGAATTCAACTAGTTGGTCCGACACTATTCGCTCCAGCGCTTTAGATAGTGGGGGAGAGGAGTGAGATAGGTCTGTAATTGGTGTGGAAAATCCTATCTCCGCTTTTGTGACCCGGTGTGACAGTGGCTTTCTTCCAGAGAGAGGGGAAATGGCCCAATCTAAGCGAGAGATTGAAGATATTTGTAAGTGGTTCTAAGATTTCATCGAGGACTTGTGCCAGCAGTTTCAGGTCAAGGGAGTCACCACTGTACCCTTGTTTGCTGAAGGCCTTTTGAATGTATTTTCTAGCTACTTGTGGTGGGACCTCCTTAAAAAAAAACTTTGGCGTTGTGCGTTCTAGTTGGGGGGGTAACTTGGGAGGAGCTGGAGGGGAGGTCGTCGAAAAAATTTGGTGGAAGGACACTGTCCAGGTTTGTAAATGCATTATTAAAAGTGCTGGTGATGGTACCTAGGTCAAGTGTAGGAGTGTCATGAAGGTTGAGCATAGTGGGTGGTGCTTTAGGATCCTTGCCTGTGAGTTCTTTCATGTTGTTCCAGAATTTTTTTCCCTGGCCCCAACAGTTGGTCAGAGCCTCTTTGTAATAGCTGCGTTTAGCATTCTGTATTTTTCGAGTGCAATCATTTCTGGCTGCTTTGTATAATTGTATGTTTACTTGTGTCGGAGTTGCATGAGCACAATGGCAGAGGTGGTCTCTGCACTTGAGTAGAGTTAAAAGATCAGTAGTTACCCAGGGGTTGGTCTGTCCTTTGACCTTCATCTTTTTCACTGGTGCATAGATGTCACTGGCTTCATTGAAATGTTTGATAAATAGGTCTAGAGCCTTGTTGGTGTCACTGAGGGAGTCAAGCACTGCCCAGTTCAGCCTGGTTAGATGGGATTTTAACAGCTGGAGCTGCCCTTGTTTGATAACCCTGGCATAGATAAGCTTGGAAGGAGGCTTGTAGTATTTGTTTGACCAGGGGCAGATGACAGGCGAGTGGTCACTTTTTGTATCCGGGAGTACAGAAACATTGGAGATGTGTTCAGGGTGGTTAGATAGAATCCAGTCTAGAAGCATAAGGGAGCCTGTCCTATAGTTACACCTAGTGGGGCATTGACCAGTTGAGTGAGGTGATGCGCCACGGCTGCATCCTTATAGGTAGCGGCCTCAGTGGAGAGCCAGTTAATGTTAAAATCACCCATGATTATGGTTTCAAAATTATGTTGCTGGACCCTTAGATATTCCATGATGCTATGGAAGCCAGGGGCCTGGTCTCTTGGGGGTAGGTAAACTGAGATGACAGTGAGTTCCTTGTTATGTGCACCAAGGAAGATTTTGACTGTGAGGACCTGAGAGGAGTTGCTCAGGCTAGGGGATGGGATGATGTGACCCATAAGGGTATCCTTAAGATAGATGGCGCAGCCCCAACCCCTTTAGCAATCCTGTCTTGCCTGAAAATGCAGTAGCCAGGGATAGAGACTGAGGTATCAGGGATTTTAGGGTTTAGCCATGTTTCCACAACTGAGAGGACATCAGGGTTGTGCTGTAGGATCCATGTTTGGAGGGAATCAAGTTTGTTGAGGATGCTGCAGGTGTTGATGGATGCCATGGTGAGTGTCCCTGTCCTTCTGGTTGGTGCCACTGCTGGCTGCCCAGGTGGTCCAGGGTTGGGGTGAACATTTCCTGACAGCAGGAGCAGCATAAGGAGAATTTGTAGGAGAAAGGATTTCAGCATCTTGTAGATACCTGGTGGTTAAGTCATAAGCCAAAAGAAATTATCAGCAGCTGAGATCCAGAGTCACAGAATGTGTTAGAATTCCTGAAGGTGATGAACTGTGCTTGCGCATATGGAGGATGTGAAATCCTTTTGTCTGCATGCTTCTTTGTCATTCAAAGAGGTTGTTGAAAAGCCCACATACAGATCATGGAGCAGGTCAGATGAAAATGTGGATTCAAGCAGGACCTAGAGTCACTGAGTTTGTCAGACTTAGTTGCTTCACTTATGTTTTGCTTGGGATAGCTTCCAAAAAGTTGATTTTTAAATGAAAAATGCAGATACCTGGTGATGATGTTTTGTAGAAATCCAATTCAGGAGACTTTCACAGATGTAGTGCGCAAGAATGGTGTAGTTACTCCAAGCAGAAAACCATGTAAATCCACAAAAACTAAGCTACAAACACAGACAAGCGGCCACCACACAGACCCAGGAGGCGGAGCTGTAGCCTCAGACCACTCCTGTGCTTATTATGTGAAGACAGGTTAGAGATTGGCTAGGATTATTGTTATCTGAGCTTTGCCCAACCAATCAGCCTTTCCTAATCAAATCAATGCTAGTTGTTGTGTTATTTCTCTGCAAATCTGTTCCGTTTTTCTCCTCTTCCGGTCCTCTGATAAAATGCTTCCTTCTGCCCGTATGCTGCTGCTACTGCTGCTCCTGCTGTCCGTAATCAACGTTCTGCACCAGGACTCTGGCTACCTGCGGTGTTTTTCACTTATTGGTTAGCTAAGTATTTGTGTTTGTTATGTTGTGACCTTTTCTCCTTCAACATAGAGCATAATAAGTAAATCAGCTAGCTCGCTGTACATTGTACACATATCATTTATGCATGGAGAGGTCAGCTGGAAGGAAAGTGTCAATTCTTGGGGGTGGTATCTATCTGATGTAGCCTCAGACCACTGCTGTGTTTACTGAGCCCTATGCTCAAAGGTACTAAGTGCCTCCATGTCGCTTGAATGAGGAGCGGGACACTCCGCACCCATTGAGCCCCCCCACACGGGATGCACTAAGGGGGTGCGTAGCCCCAATGCACCCGATCCCCCACCCACAAGGACCATAATACACAGGGGGTGGGCAGGGAGCATGCCAGCACTATGCGGCATGCACAAAGCTGCCTATTGCTGCACCCTGGCATGCGTAGGGGGGTAGTTCGTATGCCAAGGAAACCCTGCCATAAGTCCTGTACGCACTCCATGCATCCATCCCACATCAAGGGAAATACCAGCTCCACATCCACTGGCCACCCTGTGCTACTGATACCAGCACCCAGCTGAGCCCTCACTATCTCGGTGTATGCCAAGCCCCCACCCACACACACATATGGGGGCACTGGCCCAAGGACCACATGAACCCCCCTGCCTCTGTGGCTCTCTGTGCATTGGTTGGTGTGGCAGGCTGTAGTAACCCCCCCCACACAGGCACACAATCCCATGGCACCACCCCCATACCTCCCTGTCTGCTCAGGTGCATGACATGGCCAGTGGCACTACACTCCTCTCACCTCCACAGCCACTGGCTGTGCAGACATCCTCAGGGGAGTACAGCCAATGCACCACCCACTGCGCAAGGCATCTACTGTCGGACCCAGGATGGGCATCCAATTGGATGCCCACCCAGGTCCGTGACTGTGCCCCTGGCCATCCTGTGGAGTGCTGCGGGCTGGAAGGGTGTGCCCGCAGACAGGTCACGGCCATTGGGGAATACCAGTGGCATGCACCTGTCTGCAGGTGTGGAGCTTGGTGGGTGGGATATGCTCATCAGGCACTTAAATCCTGCCTGTTGGAGCATAGGTGCCATTATGTGAAGTCAGGTTAGGGATTGTCTATGATTACTGTTGTTTGAGCTGTGCCTAACCAAGCAACCTTTCCTAATCAAATCAATGTTACTTGTCATGTTGTTCCTCTGCAACTCTGTGTCTCCTTTGTCTTTCAGGTCCACTGATAAAATGCTCCTGCTGATATAGTGCTGCAGCAGCTGTGACATCATCAATCATGTACTCCCGACCTGTGGTCATAAAGCCATACCAAATGATATCTGAATTAGTAACTGATATATGCTTTGTACTGATGCTACTGTTCCTGCTGCCACTGACCACTACTACTTCTGTACCTTCACTGCCTGCACACACCACAACTGGTGACAATGAACAAATAAAGAAAACCATACAGATGAACTACTAAGCCCAGTAATGCAGCCCCTACTGCTGATCTGACCGCCACTGTAACTGTGCCATCAATGCCTGCACGCAGTCACCACTGACAATGCTGAAGTAAGGAACACCTTAAAGAGGATGTACTAGGCCCAGAACTACATTACTACTATTACTACTACTGCTGCTGCTTCTGCTGATCTGACCACCACTCCTGCTGTAACATCAATACCGCCTGCACATACCACTACTGCTGCTGACTGGGCCGCAGTCAGGAACAGCATAAATAGGAAGTAATAATGTACTGTATATGTCACCTGCTGATACAGAGAAAGCAACAGCCCTCGTTCGATCAGAGGCCTTCAGTTGTATGACAGTTATAGTCAAATGAAATAAGTGAACACAGATACAATTTTTTTTTGAGGAATAACCTTTATCTGGAAAATCAGCCAACAGACAAATATATGAAAGGTGACAACACATTTACTGGCACTCCTGAGTGTAACAAGACCCATAACTCATGAGTGGCAAACCCATGAGTTAGTTATAAAGGTGTTAACACTCATGTGTGGTGATAAATGTGTTGTACTGCAATCCATTATGTGTTTGATAAATACCACACCAGTTGTAAATGTTTTTGCTGGCGTATTAACTTGCTTTAGATTAAAACCACCTTTCTTTCCATTGTAAGTATCCTATCTGGCCCATTGTTCTCTGTGTTCCATTTACAGATTCTAAGTAGAAAACAATATGTTGTAAGTTATATAAATGGTGTTGTAGAAAAAAAACCCTCAGTGAGTTTGTCAGTTCTCTGCCACTCTGAAGTTCCCTTGTGCTTTTCCTATGCATTCATGATGTTGAAACCCACCACTGGTTCCGCCCCATCACCTACACTGGAAGGCTATTCCAGGAATCCACCTTTCTTGCTGTGAAGAAATAATTTCTCATACCTCTCCTGAATCTACCTCCCTCCAACTCAATAGTATGTCCCTTGGTCTTCAGCACCTTTTTCTTCTGAAAAATATTACCACCCTGTATTATTTATTTACCAACATGAGGCATTTAGAGGTCTTTATCATATCCCCTTCTCTCCTCTGTTCCATCATGGGTATTTTGAGCAGTTCTTCAATTGTGGAGCTTAAGAAAAATATTGCTAATTATACAACAGGCACAGTACAGAGACCATATTTAATCCTGCACCAGGAAATTCAAGTCCACATGCTTGCCATGTTACAAGTGCATTAAACCATGGCAGAAGATGGTTCTACTGCTGAATTAATCCATGGTTGAGGGTGGTTGGAGGCACACGACCAGCAGCCTCGTGCCCCAACCCCCCCCCAACATGGATTAATTCAACAGTAGAACCATGGTCTGTCTTGGTTTAATGCTTACATATTTGTATGATTGCTTATTGAAAACATGTACTTACCAGACACAGTTGCCACACTGCCTTAGCCAGTTGTGAGGCTACTAGACTGTGGATGTTGTTGTCCATCATCACTGGGTGCAGAATCCAGTCGTGTTCTTTTTGCACCTGTTAATCATTAATAACATGAAGATGATCAGACTCTATTGTAACCTATAACTCAGTAACTGTTATGAATAAGAATGACTGAAATTTGAATACTATTATTCACTGGTGCCACAACCCTCATCTCTCTTCCTCTTCTTTGGACCTCCCTCTCGCATGGTACATGCTCCACTCAAAATCTCCAACATTTGTCAGTATGTTGTATTTTGGGGGAAATTGACTCTGCCCTACAATGATGTCAGCAGTGCAATCCTGGGCCCACAGCAACACCAGGCTTGCTATAGAAGCTCTGGTACACCCTACAGTTTCTAGCAGCTCAGAATGCAAAAACGAACTGCAGCAGACAGTAATGAAATACAATTCCAGAATCAATGCAAGAAGGGGTAATTAATGCATGAAAGTCAAAGTGACTGGGGAAGACCCTCTTTAAACATTTTCAGTGCAATTCGCTAGCCATTTGGAAACCTGATCAGATAGGCCATTCTGTGTTTTTTGGGTGCAACTACACCTTTAATTCAGATACAGCGATGTTCTAATTCACATGAGCATATTATGTTATGTAGCACAATTGGTGCTATTTCATTTATAAGATCTGATAAAGGCTTTCTCATCTGAATGAGCAGTTCATCTTGTACATATGAGATTTGGCTAACTGAGCATTAGCCTAACTGAATATTTTCTGCTCATTATTGCTGATTTAACATTTATTTTAACTGAAGTCCGATTCAATAAATGGTGCAATAATGAGTTGTTTTGCATGATGCTTTTATCAAATCATGTTTAGTTATGGCTATATAGCACCTTTTTTGGCTATTGCACATAGGAACTTCTAGTACAGTTTTCTACCTCTGCATAAGTTGATATTTTTGTAAAACAAAGAAACCAGTCACTTTTCAGTGTGTGAGCATTATTTTCTTCTGTCATTTTCATTTGGTGTAGTAGCCCATTTGTATTTAAATCACTGTGTAATACCGAACATATTACTGTTGTGGGTTTTCAAATATTTATAATGAGAAACTGGCACAATTTAAATTATGACACTGAGCCAGTTAGCATACTTGTTTTCATCTATTAGAATTAAGTCCCAATTCCTTTTTACTCATGCCCGTATGCGTGTTTCAAATGTTTTTCACCTGTGTTGAATTAACTAATTGTGTATTTAAAAAAAAATGATGAGGATCGAGGGAAGCAATACTTTATTCTGTCTCTGACGGAGCTGGCACTCTGGCTTCACTGAGCAGGAAGGCTGCTGAAAACAACAACAGTTGTAACACTAGTGATAAGCACGGGCCACATAAGTGAACGCTGAAGAAAGATGAGAAACACTGAAAACTTGTAGAGAATGTTAACACCTCAAAGAGCATTATATGTATGGTACCTCAGACAGTTATATGCCATGCATTTCGATAATGCGGTCAAGAGTGGAGCCTATCAGTGACATCACGGGGTAACTCACGGTATAGAACACACGTGAAAATGGAGCTGCCCAGGTGAGACAAATGCACTAAGAGGGCTGGCATAAATAATTTTAACTTGAAGCTTTAATTCATGAAGTCTTGGACATGGATGTGGAGGTTGAAAATGTTGCTGAGGATTAGAATACATTCAATATTTTTGGTGAAAATTCCCCTTTAATTAAATCTGTAATAGATTCTTCATTTTCATTGTGTTTAACAAAAATGCCTGTTATTCTTAAGACAGCTTCATGCCCATTTAGGTTTATATTATTATTTTATTGTGTCTTTTGATTAGCTTTTTGAGAAAAGAATATGCTTTAGACCTTAATTATTCCTCCCTTGTATGTTTTTACTTCTGTACTTTTCATGGATTTATTTATTTTTTCCTATCCTTTTTTTCCTTACTTTCTGGAAAGATTCTGAATTATTTGTCAAGTTCTCCATATCCCCCTTATTTCCTGACATCTCTGTTCCCACAGTCTACATAACTTGGTGCTCCTGTAACCTCTCTTCAATAGCTTCAGCGCTTTATGAAAATGTCATATTTTTGGGCTTAATGCTCCCATTACATTCCTCCTTATCTTTTCCCTTTTTGGTACATTGGTTCTTTTCTCCTTTATTACTTTTCTTTTGCATAATTTTAATTATCTTGTACGTCTTCCTTTTCCTAGACATTTTTTTCCCCAGTACCTTTCTTTCTTAAATTCTTTGCTTTACATGGCTCGTTTTCTACTGGTATTATGATGGTGGAAAAATCAGGTCATAATTTGTTTAGTGCACTTTCCAGTGATACCTGTTCAATGGATGTTGAGCTCTGAGGGGGATTTTTTTTTAAATGGTGAGCTCATCTTCTAATCTAGCAGCGTTTATTGCTATGTCCTCTCTGAGGGTCTCTGTATCAGAAATGATAATAACCAATTGTTCCATCTGTAGGAGAGAAGCAGCATGCTGGTTTCTCATCACTTTTATAACATCAGGACTTGGATAAGATGGGAAGTAAGTAAGCGAGTCATTAAATAAATTTGCTTCTTTACTCTTACTAATATCAATTGGTATATAGTGACTACTGAAGGAACTATGCAAATCAGATTGCATTGTTTCTTTTATACCATTTAATTGTCTATGCATATTTTTAAAAATGATCTAATTCCTCCAGCCCTTGAATTGTATCTTGGAGTTCTGCAATTTCGTCAGTAAAACCAATTATCTTCCTGTTACCATAGCTTGATTTGTTCTCTGTGGAGTCAGGAAGAGTACAGTCAGGGTAGGCACCAAATGAAGGGGGAGAATGAATGCCTTGGGATAAGTGAAATGATTTTTTCAAACAATTATTAGAAAACCAGATACTGGAATATGTTATCTTCCCTGTTAAATGATCCATACTAATTACATCATCTATCTGGTAACGAGGTAGGGTTAAAGAAGGGGACTTACAGTAATTTCTATTTTTTCCCATGCTTTAACTTAGTGGAATTTTCTACCAGAGATGTCAAGCTGTTTTGACATTTTGGGATTGATGTTTTTCTCAACCCTTCAAACCCTACATTCTCTTTTCCCTCCACCTTAATGTTAAACAGTACACTGGTGATTTTAAGAAGATTTTTATGAATGGAATCTCCTTTCTTCTTTCTTTTATCCCTTTTTTCTAATATTTTTTTCCTGTGGAGTCCCTTGATCCCCAGCTCCTGTTTAATTTCTTGTTTAATTAACTGACTCTTGGTACTAACCATAATAAATATTTGATTTGGCTAGAACTTTGCTATCCAATGTCTAGACTATTAATAATTAAGACAAATTACAGTCCCAATCTATAGAAAACAGCCTATGTCATTCCTATACATAAAAAAGGGCAGCATAACAACTGGGAAAATTATAGACCCATAAGCTTAACATCCCCCATGTAAAGTTCTGGAAAGTATTATAAAGGATTTAATTTCCACAGCTCTCTACAATCTGGATAATGACCAGCATGGGTTTAAACAAGGTGGTAGATGTTTAATAAACCTATTATGTTTCTATGAAGAGGTTAGCCATCTGCTTGACAATAAGAATTCATATGATATTATTCTTATTGACTTTAGCAAGACATTTGATTCAATGCCTCACTGGGCCTTATTACATAAACTAAACAGTTCAAACATTAATCAAAATATTGTTAATTGGATCTCCAATTGGCTAACAGATATTATACAAAGAGTTCTAATCACTGGACAGCTGTCTGTAATCGGTTTGGTTACTCGCGAAGTCCAGCAAGGCTCCGTGTTAGGCCCTTGTCTATTCCAAGCATTTATAGCAGACTTGATATATAAGTGTTATTCTACCATCGCAAAATATGTAGACGATATGAAAATCATAGGGCCCTGTTCTAACCCTGAGCAAATAGCTTCTATTCAGAAAGATCTTGATCACATTACATAATGGGTTACTAAGTGGGATATGAAATTAAAGTCCAACAAATGCAAAGTTATGTACCTGGGCCCAAATAACCCATACTGTATAAATTAGACAGTAGGACACTAATAACAACAGCCAATGAAAAAGATCTAGGGGTCTATATATCAGAGGATTTTCTTCTGGCCTCTCAGATTAATGAGACTATTCTAAAAGCTAACTGAGTTATCTGGTCAATTAAAATAAATATTAAATTGAAAGATAATAAAGTGATGATGTCATTATACAGAGCATATGTCCATCCACATCAAGATTATGCTTCACAATTATGGTGCCCATTCAGGAAATCAGACATTATACAACCGGAAAAAATACAAAGGAAATTCACTAAACTCATTACAGGGTATTACGATGTCCCATATGTATCTAGAATAAAATCTCTGAATTTAATGTCACTTAGGGAGGAGGCGGGGAACTACAGACCGGTCAGTCTTACCTCAGTAGTGGGCAAGATTATGGAGGTACTCCTTAAGGAAAGGATAGTGCAACACCTGGAATCCATAGGGGCACAGGATCCAAGACAGCATGGGTTTACAAAAGGAAGGTCCTGTCAAACTAATCTCATAGATTTCTTTGACTGGGTAACCAGAGTGGTGGACCAAGGGGAGCAGTTGATGTCGCCTACCTTGACTTCAGCAAAGCTTTGACACTGTTCCACATAGAAGATTGATAAATAAGCTAGGTAGGCTCGGGTGGGTCAGAGTTGGTCAACTGGGTGGCAAACTGGTTGATTGGCAGAAAACAGAGAGTGGTGGTAAATGGTATACAGTCAGAAGAGATGCAAGTCACAAGTGGGTACCTCAGGGATCAGTCCTGGGGCCAGTCCTATTCAACATCTTCATTAGTGACCGCAGATGGACTAGAGGGTAAGGCTTGTCTGTTTGCAGATGACACCAAGATCTGCAACAGAGTAGATGATCCAGATGGGGTGGGCAGAATGAGAAGAGATCTGGATAAACTAGCATAATGGTCAGAAGAGTGGCAACTGGGATTTAATGCAAAGAAGTGCAAAATCATGCACATAGGGAAGAGAAACCCTGAAGCCACTTATAGGCTGGGAGGAGTTGCTAGCAGTCACAAAGGAAGAAAGAGACTTGGGCATCATCATCACTGATGACCTAAAATCATCCAAGCAGACCTCTAAAGCAGTAGGTAAGGCTAGGGGGTGTTAGGGTGTATTAGTAGGGTATCACAAGTCGTAAGAGGGAGGTAATAATCCTCTGTACAAGACATTGGTTAGGCCCCATCTGGAGTACTGCGTGCAGTATTGGAGGCCACACCTTCACAAGGACATTAACCAAATTGAGGCAGTCCAGAGAAGGGCAACCAAAATGGTGCAGGGACTGCATCAGAAGACATATGAGGACAGATTAATGGAGCTCAATATGTATACCCTTGAGCAAAGGAGGAGAGAGGTGATATGATCGAGACATTTAAACACCTTAAGGGCATAAACAAGGTGAAAGAGTCTAACATGTTTAAATATAAGAAAAATAGCAGGACAAGAGGACACAGCATGAGATTAGAGGGAGGCCGATTAAGGGGAATGAGGAAATTTTTTTCACAGAAAGGGTGGTAGATGCATGGAATGGCTTACCACAAGAAGTGGTGGCTATGAATACAGTGCAGGGCTTCAAACAGGCATGATAGGCATAAGGGAGCAATACCAATGACTATGAATAGATAGGTCACTGACAGAGCAAAGGCCGATGGCACATTTATAAGGTAGAAAAAGAAATGGGCAGACTGGATGGGCCTTACGGTCCTTATCTGCCGTCAACTTCTATGTTTCTATGTTTCTATGTTACTACCTGACATCTCGGGGTGACCTCCTTTTCATGTACAACATTATGCAGGACCCATTTCTACTAACTGTATTAGGATTTGAATTCAAAAATAACACCTATAACACTAGAGGCCATCCTTTGCATGTATACGGTAGAACATTTAATTTAATGGCACAAAAATATTTCTGTATCATTAGAACCATTAATCCCTTGAATGCTTTCCCTACTGAGGTAATTACAAGTAAATCAAAATTAACACTCAAGCACAGACTGGACAAATTTATACTGTCAGGTGCTAAAATTAACTATTATTAATATAAGGAGCTATCATGGGCTTACAAGCCTCCTAGCTCCTATAACTCCTTAGTATGACCCTTAGTATGACAACAGAAGTAACAAATAAGAATTAAATGGTAATGGGTGTAGCAATAAAAGTTATAAATAGCAATAAAAATAACAATTACAAATAATGAACCACAAACAAATGTTGTGAGGCTTAAATATAATAATCCATTAATTTCAGTGTCCCTTGTATGTCTCTAAAAAAATTATTTAGTCCTGGTGAGGAATCTTACACTTAAATGATGAGTAATGAAACAGATTTTTAATAAATTCTGAACTCCCAGGAAACACTGTGGACTTAATGATCTTCAGGTGTATGAAGTATGCTGAGAGTCCAACACTGAATCCAACATCAAGCTGTATGTCTTTTTTAGTGCAGTCAATATCTAGTCTATCTCTACCCTCTTTCAGCTATATTTTAGAGATGATGTTAATCAATCCACACCACAGGAGATCTGGTTGGCTGGTACAGAATGTAGTATCTTTTTAAAAACAAAACAAAACAATAAGATATGAATCAGAGGAGAAGCAATAAACATGAATTTATAGCTGTTAGCTGTTAGTAAAAAGGAAAGACTGAATAATGATTTATCTCAATTAAGTGAGGCTAAAAAGGACAAATTATTTAAGGCAATTCCCTGTCTTCCTAACTTATCATCTCCAAGACGTGAAATTGGATTACACTTAAAGTTTATCTTATTATGGTAACTCAGTTTTAGTTTATTTCTTGTGAGTGTCTCTAACGCTTTAATATTACAAAATATAAAAAATACGTAAGATGCATAAGCTTAATAGCACAAAAGCCAAATCACATGAATTGAGAGAAAAAGTAAAAAATAAATATTTACAGTATATAAATGTTTTTACTTACTCATAGGCATGGCATTAACTAATACACTTGTAAAATGCAAGTGCATCAAATTTAGCTAGCACTACAAAAATGTTTACTGGCAAAGGAAAGGAGCATGAGGAGACAGTCATTTTTGAACTTCGGACTTAATAAAAATATTTTCCTTTTAAAAGGAAGACCAGAGAAATAGAAAGCCCACCAGCAACTGGTAAAATTGGCAGCAGTAAAAATCAAGAACTCAAAAAGCTTCAAAAGCTCCAAATGTAGCTGGCCAAAGTCCTCGGATCTTGAAACGAACCCATTTGTCTCCTGTGTTTTGCACTGCACTGTGCTGTGAGTAAAAGAAAAGCTCTAACAAACATGCTGATGCATGTGCTTTTATGTTCATGACCATGCAGTCACATCACTTGGGCACCAAAATTTGAAATTTGCAAAAATATAAAAAATGTAAAAAAAAAGCAATTTATATTGATTAAAAATCTTAAACATATGTCTATATTTGGTTGCTCTCATTTTGTGGATCCCCACTTAGGATATACAGGTATACTGATGTGTATCTGTGAGGTAATCTGTAAATATGAACATACAAAATTGGCAGCAGATAAAGGACTTATGGTCTATCAAGTCTGCTCAATTGTGCAGCTAGCAGTCATTATAGTGCAGCTGCCCTTCCCTCCCCTCCCAACCTCCAGTGACCCTCCCCTTGTCCCATCTCCTTTTGAAGCAGCCCACTGTTCTACAGGATACCTCTTCCTTTGGCAATGCATTCCATCCAGACACCACCCTCTCTGTAAAAAAAAGACTCCTCATTTCCCTTCTGAACCTTCCCCCTTCCAATCTCAGATCATGCCTGTGAATGTCCTTCACCCTCCTTAATTTGAAAAGCCCTTCTGTGCCTGTCTTATTTATTCCCTTCATGCACTCAAAGGTTTCAATCATGTCCCCCTATCCCTCCTTTTTTCTAAGGAGTACATGTTCGACTCTCTCAGCCTGCTCTCATAAGGTAAGTCCCCTAGAACCTGGATCATTTTTGTTGCACTGCATTGCCTCCAGTAACCTAATGTCCTTCTTCCGGTACAGTTGCCAGAACTGCATACATCACTCTAGATTTGGTCTAACCAGTGACCTATATAGTGGCAGGATCACCTCCCCCCTCCTGGATGATATGCCACTGGCAATACAACCCAGCATCCTGGTGGCCTTTGCAACTTCCTTTCTACACTGTGCTGAGTTGTTCATCGCTCCTGTCATGATCACCCCCAGATCCTTCTCCTCCTCCATCTTGGCTAGTTAAATCCCTCTAGCTGGTAGATCCTCCTTGGGTTTTTTTGTGCTAAAATGTAGCGCCTTACATTTCTTGGCATTGAACTCCAGTTGACAAGTGTCTGAACAGGCCTCTCATTTTGCCAGATCATCTTGAAAACTCCTACCACCCTCCTAAGTCATCCACTACTGCTCCCATCTTGGTGTCATCTGCAAATAGACTGATCTTGCTCTTGATGCCTATTGAGATATCTGCTATGAAGATACCACACAACAACAGTTCCAGTAAAGAGCCCTGTGACACCCCACTTCTCATCACCATGGGAGATGAGTGCTTCCCTCCCACCACCACCCTCTGCTGTCTTCCTTGCAGCCAGTTCACTACCTATCCCAACATCTTCACCAAGCCCCTGTGCCTTCCAGCTTATTTCCTAGCCTCCCATGTGGCACCAAATCAAAGGCCTTACTGAAGTCCAGGTATAGGGCATCCACTGCATGGTCCTTGTCTAATTGCCTGATTACCCAGTCATAGTACTCCACCAGGTTGGACTGACAGGATCTGCCCAAGACAAACTCATGCTGTCTGCCATCCTGCAGCCCATTAGCCTCTTGGAGGGAAACCAGCCTTTCCTTCAGGATTGTCTCCATCAGCTTTCCCACGATGGATGTGAGACTCACCGGTCTGTAGTTTCCTGGCTCATCCTTGGGGCCACTCTTGTGGAGGGGTATCACGTGTGCCATGCTCCAGTCCTGAGGTACACTCCCCGAGTCCAGTGAGGCATTGAACAGGTCTGCCAAGGGTTCTGCCAGGATGTCTTGCAGCTCCTTTAGCACCCAGGGGTGTATACCATCTGGACCAGGCACCTTGTCCACCCTCAGTGCCCTCAAGCCCTTCAGTACTCTGTCCACTGGGATTTCCCATCTGTCACCCCCATGTGCCCACCCTCCCACCCCTTTGGGTATAGCTCCCCTTTCTTTTTAGTGAATACTAAGCAGAAGTACTCATTTAACGTATCTGCCTGCTCTGCCCCTGTTTCCACCCACCCCGCATCCCTCTTGATCCTTACTATCTGGTCCTTACAACTCCTTTTCTCCATGATGTACCTGAAGAAGTCCTTCTCTCCCTCTTTGATGCCCTGTGCTAGCCTTAGTTCTCTGGACACCTTGGCTGCCCTGACTGCCCTTGTCATCTTCCTTGACTCCTTCATGTATTCCTCCCTGTTCTCCCCTCTACCTGTTTTTTTGTACCTTCTAAAGGTGGCTCTTTTCTTCCTTACTTTTTTCATGACACCCTGCTTACCCAGCTAGGCTTCTTGGCCCTAGCATTCTCATACTAGACCCGCTCTACAATGCCGGTTCAACAACCCTTTTGGTGACTGGCATCTTGCTGACAGGAATCATGTCGACCGCAAGTTGTGGTTTACATGATTCATGTGTGTCTCTTGGGCCATTTTTCTTTAATAATCCCAAAGATAGGGAGGCTCTTCCCCCATCCCCCAGTCTTTAGGATTATCAACTACAGTCAGAGTTGATTCAGGGTGGTGGTGCAGGACCAGGAGGCAGTGTGCCCCTTTCTTGGGCACACCAACACAGCGACCTGTCAGCAAAGTGTTGATTTTGCTGACAGGGTTGTAGTTTGCTGTGTTCATGTCACCATACGTGGAGCATACCATTGCGGTTGACTCCTCAATTCCCAGTTTAATGATCTTCCACTTCTGGTTAGTGTCCATATTGGGATGGATCCTGGCAAGATACCCCTGTACTATTTCCCTCATCCTTCTGAAGTCCAACACCCTTATACCCAATTCTACTCCCCCTTTCCGCATGTTTATCATGAACCACACAGATAGATGATCACTTCCCACCAGCAGTTCTTCCTCCCTCAGCTCCCCTCACAAACTCACCATTCACCAGCACAAGGTCTAGGGTGTTCCCTAACCTGGTGGCTCATTGACCATGTGCAATAGGAAGCTGTCCTGGAAGGTGTCCTGAAGTACCTGCTCCCTCCTATTAGTAGTGGTTGGAGTACCCCAATCCACTCCTGGCAGATTGAAGTCTTCCACAATCACCATGCTGCCCCTCCCGCAGGTCCTTCTGATTTGTCCCACTAGTTCCCAGTCTAACTCCTCAGTCTGAGATGGTGTCCTGTACACCACTCCCAGCCTGAGGGTCCTACTTTTGGAGTCCTGGAGCTGCACCAATAATGACTCTGTACTGCCCTCCTCCCCTTCCTCCCTGACACACATCAGTCCTTCCCTCACATACAGTGCCACCCCCTCCTTTCCTTTTTACCCTGTCCCTTCAAAATGACCTATACTCTGGTACCGCCAGGTCCCAGTCATGGTAGCGGGTGGCCAATGTCTCGGTGATGGCCACCATGTCCACCTCCCCACCTGCCATGAGAGCCTGTAACTCTGCTGTTTTGTTACCTAGACTCCTAGAATTCAAGGTTACCACCCTCCACCCCACTTCCCCCCTCCCTACTTGCTCTCCCTTTCTAGAATCCCCTCTTGACCTCTGCTTAAGTCCCTTGCTGCTGGTATGGGGGTTAAGCTTATTCAGCTTCCCTTCCTGCAGATTCTGCCTGACTTCTACCCACATGCCAGCCACCTCTTTAGTTTAAATTCTCATTGTTTGCTAAGTATTCCCCCAGTTTCTGTTACAACACCATCCTTCCCTCCTCACTCAAATGTAGCCTGTCCTTAGCATAGAGATCCTTGCCCTCCCAAGTACTTCCACACACCCCACCAGCCCATACCCTTTGGACTGACACCATTCTCTTAGCCACATGTTAAATTCCTCTATCCTCAGCTTCCTTTCTGTGCTTGCCTTTGGTACTGGGAGCACCTCCAAGAAAGTTACTGATCTTCCTGCCTCCTCACAAATCAGCTCCAGCTCCTAAAACCTCCTCTGGACTACATCTACCATATTTCCCACCAGGCCATTTGTTCCCAAATGCAGAACAAGGTGAGATTTCTCCCTACCCCCTCAACATACTTCAAAACAGATTGACCCACCCTTTCTGTCATCATGCCTGGCGTGGCCTCTATCCAAATGCAACTATGCCCCTCTCCCTTGCTTCCTCATCTGATCCCTTTCAGAACTGAATCTCCCAGTGCTAGGATCTCATCCTTATTTTCATGTTCTGCCCACCTTGTCCTTCTTTTATCCCATCCCCTTCCTCTCCATTCCTCCTCCCCCTCCTCCAGCTCAGTTGTTCCCTCTTCCACTCCTGTTGTAATGTCCCCTGCCTCTGCCCTGTTCTCCTGTTCTCCTTTTCCCTCTGATTTTTCCTCCCCTATCCTCCGGACTCCACCTGCCTCCTCCCCCTGATGCATTCCTAATCTTTTCTTCTCATGTTTCCCATCCCCTGTTCCCCATCACCCTCCTTACTTGACCAGTCCCCTATCCCATACCCCCTAAAAGCCTTGATCCCCCTCCTGTTCTGTTCTTACCTTGTCTGTCATCAGCTCCTCCACCCTGCACTCCCCCATCACATCCCCCAATCCTGCCAGTACCTCAAATCAATGTCTTGATGCCCCTTCGCTGCTATCTATTTTCTCTGTCCTTTTACTCACCTCCCTACTGCTGCTGACTCTGTGACTGTTAGATTCCTCCTTCCCGTCCTCCTTTTCTCCCTTTTCCTGCCCTCATTTGTCCTCTGAACTGGGATTTCCTGTCTCCTTCACCCATCTGCCACCATATTCCTGCTCCTCCCCTTCCCCCTCCCACTTTGATCTGTTCTCCCACCACAGTTACCCTCCTTTCCTCCCCAGGCACTGAGTTGTCCACCATTGCTTCCCTCAGTCCCCTCCTAAACTCTCTTTGCAAACTGCTGATCTCATTTCTAGGCTGCAATATTTTCCTGTACACCAACCACCCTCCCACTCTCCATGCAATATTCAGAAAGATTGCCACCCCGCAGTTGTTTCAGCCTACCACCCTTCCCATCTCACTGTTAGCCCACCTGCGTTCCCCCTCATTTTTGGTAGAAGGATGCCCATACCACACCGTGACCTCTCCCGTCTACCTTTTCCAGTTACGCCCATTATTCCCCCAGCTTCCTGTTATGACAGTAACAAGATAAACTTCTTGCTAAAGAAAAAAGCAGTTCTCCTTTTTTCCCTTTTTCATGAGGACCAGTCAATCCATTCTTTTGTAGAATGTGAGTAAGAGAGTTTGCCGAAAAAACAAGTTTTCCTCGGGGAGAAAAATTTAATTCCCACTTCACCACTTCTCTCCACAGTCAGCTCTCAGCAGAGCTCCCTGCAAACTTCCCAGGGGGCATGCTCCTTACCACCAACAGACTCCAGGCTCCTACAGGAAGAAAACAGTAGTAGAGAGAAGCAGCTGAGAATTTTAGCCACTCAAGTTGGTTTGGCAAGGTAACTGCACAAACTTTGCCCTTAATTAAGGCAATGGTGACATACCTTTTGTTAAGTGAAAAATCACCTTGCAGTTTCCCTGCTAATACCACTGCTCCTCAGTTGGCACAGCATGCAGTAGCTCTGACTCTATACACCACTGTTTGCCACAGTGGCAGGAGAAGCTATATGGCTCCTCCTCCATAAAAAAATTAGCAAGCTACACTTCAGCACTTTGTTCTGTAGGCTCCATCCCAGCCTAAACAGCCAAGTAGAACAGCTACAGGGGCACCAGTGATGCCAGGGGAAAACCCACAGACAAAAAAGGTTCCACCTGTACAGGGCGCCAGCCACAGCGTGTCTGGTCATTAAGGTGTCACGTCCCGATGTCACTGTCCCCTCCTTTTGTGGTGGTCTGTGCCCCTTGCACACTCCATGCCCCCCCTTTATAAATATTCTAACTCTGAGGAGATGGACCTCAGAGAGGGGGCATCGAATTCCACAATGTGGCACCCTAATGACAGGCACACTGCTGCCAGCACACAGAAGGCCAGAAAGGCCCAAAAAAGAAAGGCTAGTGAGGGCCAAAAGAGTGGTGATGGTATTGATGACACTAGCCACATGAGTGGTGTCAGGAGCAGTAAGATCATGGTGTGGCTACATTTCACATTACTAAGAAAAGATAACAGAAAGGCAATGTGCACCCTTTGCAGTATGACAATCAACATGGTGAAATCTCTGGCAAATTTAACATCCACCTCCTTAGTGAACCACCTAAAGGTAAACGATCCCTAGGTTTTTAAAGCATCAGGGTTCTTTGCCTGTGGTTTCATCTGACCATCTCATGGTGATGATGAAGGCAGTGGTGCAGGTGGCATTTGCAATGACACAGAATGTTCTGCCTCTGAACAAAATGCTGCTGTGCCTACTGCTGCTACTTCTTCATCTCTCTTAACATCTAAGTGTCCTCACTGCACCCCTGAGCATGCCTGCCAGGCAGCAGTCCCTTGCTATTTACAAATAATCTGGCAAGCATGGAACATAGCCCCATCCATGGTCAATGCCAATAGTGCAACCTTTACAAGCTAGAATTAAATATCAGTCATCCCATCCAATTGCTCAGCACATCAAACAGCTCATAAGTGAAATTATGGCACTTGATCTGTAACCCTTTTCAGTTCTAGAAACCACTGGCTTTTATAGGCTTCTGTAGCACTTGCAGCCACTGTACCAGCTCCCATCACATTCTGCATTTTAATGCACTGTGGTACCAAAGATATATGAGGGTGTGAGAATGGTACTTGCCAAATTACTCTGAGAAGCTATTGGTGGAATTTTCCTATTGCAGATTTCTCCTCTGTCTGTGTCACTGTCTCTCCCGTCATCCCTCCACAACCTAGCAGTCACTCTTGGTCTGCTTTTCTAAATGTTGGGCTAGTAGAGAAAGACTACATGTCACTGTACATTCTGGGTATTCATTCAAGACATGCTGCAGTTATGAATAATTATAAATAATCTATATGTTGTTTTTTTGTCATGGATAATGGGCAAAATATGGTGAAAGCAGTTGCTGATGGAAATGTTGTCAACATCATTGCTTTGCCTACACATTGAAGCTAATGGTCATATCTGAGCTACATCACAGTACTAAGGCTAGCAAGACTGTCTCCACACCAAGCTCCATCTCTACTGATTTTTGTTGCTCTCTAAAGGCAACTAATCAACTAAGAGGAGTTGCACAATGCCTTGTTCTGTCGTAACATTGCTTAATACAAGATATCAGTACCAGATGAAATTCATCATACCTGATGCTGTCTGGACTGCTAAAACAGAAGCACACATTTCATGACATGGCAATGGAGTGTGACATCAACAGAGTCCTTGGCCACCATGAGTGGTCACTGGTTGATGCCATGGTGAGAGGGGCACCCATGATCTAAGTGTATCTACTGCCATTCAGAGTCAGATGATCCCGGTAGTGCATATACAGAAAACATCCATGAATAGATATATAGAGAAATACAGGGAGATCCAGATGAGGGCAGTTATGCTCATTAAGTAACTGCAGACTGAACTGGATGCAAGGTTTGAGAAAATTCTGGATAGAGGCAGCCCCATTTGTGCAATCATGCTCAATACCTGGTTCAAATATGAGATCTTTCGCATGATGATGGATAATCACAGAGTGATTTATTTTCAACAAGAGATGTGTGATGAGCAGACTGATTACATGTTGGGACTGGTGATACCAGAAGCTGGCACTGAAGGTCATTAACCAGAGGGAATTGTGTCTGACAGGTCTGGTTCCACTGGTGGAGATGGGGAAGAAATACCTGTCACTGACAGTAGCACTGATGGAGTAAGTGGGTACTGCTCAGTATATCCTTACTTCATAAGCAACAGATGAGGACACATTCATAGCCCTTTTCTGTGCAGAGTCTCTTGACCCATTTCAGGATGATTCATTAGGATACCGGGCATGGATGATGATTTCATTCCCTTAGTTGGTGAAACTGCTGTGAGATGCATCAGTTGGCCTCCTATGAGTGAATCATCTGAGACGATATTTAGCACACCTGGTGATGTCATTGATCATTCCTCATCTTTCAACACCAGACCTTGAACATTTTCAACAGCTTGTTTTCATCAAGCTTAACTTGCCATTACTTAAGTGCAAATATGAGTTATCTGCATACATATAAAAATACTGTATAGTCTCTCAAGTCTGCTTTTGCTGATTGTTTTTCTTTATAAAGTTAACCTGCATATTTCTCTCCCATGCTTCCTTCCTGCAGTGTTAAATGCATGTACCTTCAGTATAATATAATTAGATATGTTAACTTTTTTAACCAGATATAATTGAAAGGCAATCCCTGTAGTTCAATGGGATGAGCAACCAGCCAAGCCCCCTTCCTGAGTTATATAAGTAGTTCCTCCCAGCCTCCTTCTGAAGCACTTTTTCTTTGCCAGCCAGAGGCTCTGTTGGTCTGTCTTTTCCCTTGGAGCCAGCTGGGGCATTGCCACCCCCCAAGCATTGCTGTGCTTTGGGCTCTGTTTGGTTTGTGCTGGATTTCTGCTGTTTGTGTTCTCCTGCTTTTGGTTTATGTTGCTTTGCCTCTGTCTGCTACATGCTGCCGTGTGTGCTTGTTTCCTTCCTGCTCCTGTACTTGTGTTTGCTTTGTTTGTTTCTTTTGGGCTTTCTAGTTTTCTATCACCCTGTGTATACATTGTTTATTTGCGATTCAGGTTACATACAGTATTGTTGTTTCCTTAACTTAAGCTGTCATGTACCTGTGCTCTCAGGCTCCATTTAATCACCAGATTTTGCAAGCCCTCATTCAACAGCATTATGGCAGTATAGTCTAGAGGTTAGAGTAATGAGTTGTGAATGAGCTTGGTTCATCCAGCAGACCATACGCTGGTTTGGTTCTCACAACCTCCACTTGCATACTGTGTGACTCTGAGCAAGTCACTTAACTGCCAGTGCTCCCAGGTCACCCCTGAAACAGGCACTTGTGCCTAGTGGGCCATACCCAGTTACCAAACAATAAAATAAAAATAAATAAATAAAATTATTGTGTGTTTCAGATCCCATTGTTGTTTTCCTGATTGCTGTCTCATGTGCTTTCCACCTTAATTATGTGCACCTGGTCCAGGCTTCACCCTGCCACTACCTTTGTGCTATGTCTGTTCAACAGCTCTGCTCTTACTTCATTCAGTGCTAGCTCAATATATTTAGTACTGGAGCTCAGTGTGCTCTACTCAAGTTTATTCAGTGCTTGCTCAGTCAGGCCCAACTGCTGCATTGCTATACCGAAACTTTCAGTTATTACATTAGCTGCCTGGTCTTGGCTTCTTGCTGCAGGCATTTTGGCAGTTTGTTTCTGAATGTAGCTATTTTGCACCTTTCAGTCATTAATTTGTTTTCTCTGTTTGCGTTACTCTGGCAGCTTGCTATCCTATGGCTTTGTCCTTCACTAGCACCTTGCCCGTAAAGGCACCTTTTTTGGGATCCCTAAGCTTACCAACATTACAGTGTTGTTCGGTCTCATGGAACTCAGCTTGTGGCTTCCTTTTATTTCCAAGGTGGAGGACTGTGATGTCACGATGGGGCATCATGGTTCTGAGTAGCAGGAGCATGCTTCATGTAAGCTATATGATTTTGCCCTGCTTTATTGCCTACATGGCTTTCAGTTATCCATGCATAAATCATTAACCTCACAGCCTGTATAGCCTTCAGATGTTCATTGCATTCCATTACTGCACTGCATGCTCCTTACTAAAATGACCTATCTCCGCCTTAATGGCATTTAAGGTATGCATGCCAATCATATCAATTCATTATTCCTGCAATCACATCAATTTACTATTCAGGATGAAACAATAGCATCAAATGCTTTTATGTAAACTATGATTTGTTCCTTTATGGAACTAGTTGACCAAGAATATACATAATTCAGCTTACTTCATATGTTTTGCATCATGCTTACCTATGATGCTGCTCATTTTATTGCTGTTGCAAATGCTGTTGCAAGTTTAGCTACATATCTCCTATCTGCTAAACCTCATTGATTCATTTGCACTAAACCTCATCGTTTCAATCACTGGCATTACAGCCTCTCACTGCCTAAACACCTACCTTCTATTCACCATAAATTCAGCTTCTGTAAAGGAACTGGTTGGCTTGTTTTCTGCTGGTTTTTACTACTATCAAACCACCAAATGCTAGTTCATACTGCAGCCTCCATCCTCACCCAGGCCCCACCTTGGTAGTTCTTGAGTTTGCAGGATTCACTCACAACCTTTCAATTCTGTGCTTGCAGACTTCGCTCGCAACCTTTCAAGGCCATCCTTCTCATCAATGTATACAGCAACTGGCTTCACTTGGCATCCTTATCAATAATCTACTACCTAATCAACAGCCACTGGCTTTGCCGGGCTTCCTCCTATCTAGCACTAAAAGTTGATTCATGGTCTCATTCATAAATTGGCGGCATGCCAACCATGACCATTGCCATTTCTGGCTCAGGGCTTGCCCTGTAAGCTGACAGTCTCGCTCTGCATTCATGATGTCTGCATCCTGAGCATGTGAACCTCAGGGTGGGGTCCTTCTCATCTGGCCCATAGTGGGAATGTCCTTGCTCCAGGTGGAGCTTTAGCATGCAGTCATACATTGCACCTCTTGATGCAGAATTTAGGACTTCAACTGCTGAAGGGTGGAACCCCTACAACCCAAGAATGCTCCTTTGGCTATGGCATCACTGTGGCAGCTTTGAAAGCTATTATCCTTACAGCTGCCTCTGGTCCACCCAGTTTGTTTTAGTCAGTATGCCGGCTGAGTGCCTCAGTGGTCATCACTCTCCTCCTCTCACCTTGCAGGTCCACTCTCACTTCAGAGTACCTGTTGTTACAGAGGCCTCTCTCAACCATTCATGGTGTTTCCATTAGAGGGATTGTGAGAGCTTTCCACCAAAATGGAATATTTCCTCCCCTTTGATTGGGTCCCTAAATTGCAGCAGCAGAGCTGTCACTAAATAAACTACCCCTAGCCTGAAGAGAAAGTGACCTAGGCCTTGGATCCCCAGAGATTTCTCCTTTTAAAAGGGTTTTTTCCTCTTCTCCATGCCAAAGGTCATAATATGTAGTTAGTTGTATATAGTACATTCCCTAGTTTCCTTTGGTAGGTTTTCCACTGTTAGATGGAGATAGATGGTGGCTCTATTCACCATTCCCTTTCTCATAAGGAAGCCTACTGATGTCAACAGTGCAATCCATTTTATCAGTGCAATGCTGACAACTTGTGCATCTCATTTGTGTTTCATCAAGCTGTCTCGGTGCTGTCAATCTGCTTCTCTAGCTTATAGTCAACATTTACTTGTTAATGTTCTATTTTGGGGCTCCTTCCTATGAAACCTTTACCCAAGGGAATCTTTCCTACAGCACCTCTAGGGGTGGAATCCTCTTTGAGGGTTCCTTGCCTTTGGTACTCCTACAGACTGGTAATTCCCTGTGGAATAGAGAGTGCAAATGGTCAAACAGTTATCATAGTTACACAAGCATAACACTACTCTGGCTGTGTAGGCCCATTGAATTGAAATGTTATGTCTATAGTTCAGTGGGGTGATCAACCAGCCACACCCCCTTCCTGAGCTATGTAAGCAGTTCCTCCTAGCTGCCTTTTGAAGCACTTTTTCTTTGCCTCACCACCCTCCCCATCTCCTCCAGTGGCACACTTCTTTCCTTGAGGGGGCTCCTTCCTAAGGTATCTTTAGCCAAAGGAATCTTTCCCATGGCACCCCTAGGTGTGGAACCCTCTTCAAGGGTTCCTTGCCAATAGTACCCCTACAGGGTGATAATTCCCAGTGGAATAGAGAGTGCGAACGGCCAAACAGTTATCACAGTTGCACAAGCATGACACTACTCTGGTTGCGTAGGCCCACTGAACTTTTCTTTTTGTTGTTTTAATACATGTCATTACATGTATTTTAGAAACAATAAGGATGCTGAACAGAAACACAGCTGTAATTGCCCCAAGGTAAATCAAAACCCAGTGGGTGCTAATAATTTGCTCCTCATGTTATTTATTTATTTATTTATTTAAAGTTTAGGATTCAATACCTTTGAGCCTGTAGCTCATTTACAAAGGTTCTGCATCTGACATGCAACAGGATAGAACACAAAAAGGAAATACAAATCAGGATCCCGGGAAAAAGCAGCATTACAGGATGTATTTAGGATAAATAATCACATTGGTTACAATTTACATACAAGTTCGAATTTCACAACAACACTTACGAAGAATGATGCAACTCTTCATTGAGAATTATGCCTTTATGTCAACGAGATAGTGAAACAGGGTGCACTGCATAGAGCACCACTCACCACTCCACTTTTGCATAAAGCCTACAAAAAAATTCCCCAAATCTCCTTGCTTCCAAGTCCTTGCATCGTTCCAACATTTTGGAGATATGGCTTGTTTAGCACACTGTTTGGCTGCTTTCATCATTTTACTGTTCTTTCCTAGCTTACAGTTATTTATCTCACAAATAAAATAGGCTGACTAATTGTATTACTGTTTTAAAATCCTTTCATTTAATTTTCTTTTTTCACACATTCAATTTGCTCATCTGCCACAGCACCCAGCACATAGCTTATGCTAGGGTGCTGCAACAGTCCCACAGGGTGACGCTATCTGTGCACCCACCTCCAAAGAGAAGAGCTATCCATGGGATGCTCAGTATTCTCTACTTTGGCTGGCACTCGAGCGACCAATGTCCATTCGGAAACTCTTTTCATCGGAGTAGTTAACAGTACTGACAGCACTGTAGTGCTATGGGGCTGGCTCTTTCTTTTCAATTTAAGAAACCAAAACATTTTTTTGAATCTATCAATTTACCCCTCCTGTTGTCCACTAGGGATTTACTGTGTAAACAGAAAGGGATGTACCCTCAAAACAGACAGGGATATACCCTGTCCTGTAATCAGAAAGGAAATGGAATATGCCCTGTTCAGATTCTATGAGCCATCATTGAGACAGCTGGGAGTTTTTTTTTTTTAAATTAGCGGCCCATTACACCACATGGTGTCCGTCCAGTTCTGCTCCTGCTGAACCTGCAGCATATGTTGGGAAGCGGGTTTAGTGCTGAGATGTCAATGTTTTTCTAGCTGCAAAGAAGAAGGATAGGATAGGATAGGATAGGAACTTCATTTATATAGCACTTTTTCAGAGTTCAATGTGCTTAACAATATAACTAAATTTAAATGACAGAAAATACATCATAGCAGCAGAAGATCTCAAATTATACAAAAATACATTATCTATCTATTTATGTATGTATAAAAGCATAGAAACATAGAAAACTTCCAGCAGATAAGGACAGCCTGGCTCACCTAGACTGCCCATTTTCCCTATTTATTGCAATACTGCAGACCCTACTTGATCTCTGGCTTACCCTCTTTTTCTTATTGCTAGGGTTTCCTTATGTCTGTCCCATGCATTCATGAATTCCCCCACCATTTCGTCCCACCACCTCCATTGGGAGGCTGTTCCATGCATCCATCACCCTTTCCTTGAAAAAATATTTTCTTACGTTACCCTGAGTCTACCCCACACCAGCCTCATATCATGACCCTTTGTTCTTGAACATCTGTTTTTCTAAAATAAGACATCCTTTTGTACCTTATTAGTGCACTTGAGGTATTTGAAAGTCTCTATCATTTCATCTTCTCTCTCTCCTGTCTTCCGGGGTATACATATTGAGGTCCACTAGACTCTCCTTATATATCTTTTGGTGCAGACCCTGCACCATTTATGTTGCCCTTCTCTGAACTGCCTCTACTCTATGTTCTTTTGGAGATGTGGCCTCCAGAACTGGACACAGTACTCTAGATGAGATCTCACCAATGATTTGTACAGAGGTATCATCACTTCCTTTTTTCTGCTGGTGATACCACTCTTTATGCACCCCAGCATCCTACTGGTGCTCTCCCCACAGCCTTTCACATTGTTTGGTCACCTTTAGGACATCAGACATACATAGATACATAGACACTGTCAGCAGAAAAGGGCCTATGGCCCACCCAGTCACCTTCAAGTTTCTGTGTCCCAAATGCATGATTTTGCACTTCTTTGCATTGAATCTTAGCTGCCACACTCTTGACCACTCCTCAAGCTTGTTTATATCTCTCCTTATTTTTTCCATACACACCCCCACCCAGAGTGCTAACCCTGTTTCAGATCTTAGTGTTGTCTGCAAAGAGACATACCTTCCCTTCCAGCCTCTCTGCAATGTCACTCCTGAAGACTTTAAAGAAGACTAGCCCCAGAGTTGATCCTTGTGGCACCCCACTGGTCACCCTCCTCTCCTTGGATTGAAGTCTGTTTACCATCACCCTCTGTGTTCTATCACTCAACCTATTTCCAACCCAGTTAACCACCTTGGGACTCACTCCCAGGCTGCTGCACTTGTTTACAAGCCTCCTATATGGAAAGGTGTCAAAGGCCTTGCTGAAATCCAGGTAGGATGCATCCACTGCCCCTCCCTGATCTGATTCCCTGGTCATCCAGTCAAAGAAATCTATCAGATTTGTTTGACAAGAACTTCCAGCTGTGAATCCATGCTGTCTCAGATCCTGTGCTCTGCTGGATTCAAGGTATACCACAATTCTTTCCTTTAGCAGATATTCCATTAATTTCCTCACCACTGAGGTCAGGCTGTCAGGCCTGTAATTTACAGCCTCCTCCCTGCTTCCACTTTTGTGGAGAGGGACTACATTCACCCTCCTCCATTCCTTAGGAACCAAACCCATCTCCAGCAATTTGTTGAACAGGGCTATCAGTTAATATTCTTGGATGTATCCTGTCCAGCCCCATTGTCTTGTCCACTTTCAGTTTCGTAGGATCCTTTAGGACTCTGTCCTCCGTAAATGGACTGGTGTCCACCTCCCTTCAACTGATGCTCCTATCGCCTATCTGTGATCACTTTCCATCCCCTCCCCCATCTTATGTGAATACTGAATAAAAATATTTATTCAGGATTTCTGCTTTTTTCCAGATCCCCCTCCACACACTCCTCTTCTTCCCTTTTTAGCCTTAGCTGGTCTTTCTTCTTTCACTAATGTACCTGAAAAATGTTTTGCCCCTTTCATTACTACCTGGGCTATTTTTCCCTCTGTTTGTGCCTTTGCTCTCCTGACTGCTTTCCCCACCTCCTTCTGCTTTTCCAAATACAATTCCCTCTCTTCCTCTCTCTATGTTTCCTTGTACCTCCTGAATGCTAACCTTTTTATTCTTACCTTCCCATACACTTCCTTTGAGAACCATGGTGGTTTTTTTTCCCTCTTGCTTTTGCTCAATTGCCTAATGCAAAGGCTTATTGCCTCCATTTTGGATCCCTTTAAATTCACCCACTGTTCCTCTGCACCCCCAGCCTCCGCCTTGCCAGGGCTTTCCTGAGACATTTTCCCAACGTTGCAAAGTTGACCCATCTGAAGTTCAAGACCCTTGCTTTCATGTGGTTTGACTCCTCCACTGTTCCCACATTAAACCACACTGTACAGTGATCACTGGATCCTAGGTGGCTACCCACCATTATATCTGCAAATTTGTCCCTGTTGGTGAGTACTAGGTCCAATATTGCTCTCTCACAGGTGGACTCTACCACTAGCTGTCTGAGGCTTGCTCTCTGCAGGGAATTTAGGATGTCCCTGCTCCTGCTGTGGCTGCAGCTGGGATGCTCCAGTCAACATTCAACAAACTGAAGTCTCCCACCAGCAGCAACTCCCCTTTAGTTGTCATCTTGTGGATGGCTTCCAGTAGTGCCCTGTCCAACTCTTCCCCTTGTGATAGAGGCTGTAGATCATGCCAGTGCAAATAATGGTGCAATTTCCCATCTCTAGGGTGACTCACAGTGCCTCTACCCCTCCCTGCATTCCTTGTACTTCAGTTGTTTTTATTCCCTCCCTGACATAAATAGCCACTCCTCCTCCTCCCTTTTTTACTCACCCTGTCTTTACTGAATAGAGTATAACCTGGTATGGCTATATCCCACTCATGGTTCCCAGTGAACCATCTCTAGGTAACAGCGACACTGTCCAGGTCAGCCTCTGCCATCAAAGCCACTAGGTCTGAGATTTTATATTCTCAGGCTGTTGACATTCACACACATGGTCTTCCATATATATCCCATGATATTACTAAAAATTACCAGTCTCCTAAAAGGCCTGTCTAAACAACCATGTCTTTAACTGAGATTTAAAACTTCCACAGAGGGGCCAAAATGGATGGATTTTGGCAGAACATTCCAGAGTCTTGGTGCAGCAGCAGAAAAACTTGGTCAGTCCCAAGCAGATTTCAAGAAAATGGTATTCTTTGAGTTACTGTCAGGCACTGTTAACATGTAAGAAGTACAAGGAACTGAACCCAGTCATATCAAGTCAATTCTGAATAAGAGTTCTGTTGCTTTTATTTTGTGGCAGTCAACAACTTCCATTTTTCCAAATTTGGGAGTCATTTCAGTTATTTGGAAGTCAAAATATTCCGCAGGTCTCAAAATGTGAACATTAAGCCACTACTAACAAGCATTTGTCAATGCCGAATGTTTGCTTGCTGGCATTGGCGGTGGTAGTGTAGAAGTTACAGAGCTGCGTAATAGGAATGGCAGTGAAGTATTGAACTGAAGCCAACCCCACCACCACCCTGCAGAGAGTGACAGGCATTGGGGTGTGCGTTTGGGTCGTCAGGCATAACAGCCACGCCATTTCACCACACCTCACTCTGCAGAGACTGACAAGTGTCACGTGTTCCTTGGGGTCTTTGGCCCTTATGCGCACCCCATTTCATTAGGATATACGGTGAGATGGGTGTGATATAGGAGAATGGGGTGAAGTTTGGGGCAGAAGAGTCCAAGGCATACCTCGATGCCTCTCAGTGACTGCAGGGCGTGGAATGGTATAAGCATCACAGGCAAGAATCCCAAGTCACACCCCTGATTCCTGTCATTCTCTAAAGGGTTGGGCGATTTAGTTGAAAAGCCTAATACCTCAGGCATTCGTTGGTATGTTAACTCCAAATTTTCAACATGTTTGTTTTGTGACCCCACCTCATGCACAGGGGGAATATCAGTTTGGTAGCCAAAAGCTGCTTATGCACAGTGACTATGGCATTTAGCACCACAGGTGCAAAAATATTCTGAACAGGATGTAAAAAATGACAGCTGTACTCTTTCATGGGGAGGTGTAAAAATGGCTATGTTGCAAATGTGTAGTAAAAATATTTAAAAAAATGGTGAAGACAACAGCGTACATAGAAACTGTGCAACGCACACCCGTTATATAATTAGGTTGGGGATTTTTTATAGCAGATTGTCAACTCAGGCATTTTGGTGCCTCCGATCATGAACAGTGTCACTGTGATTTTCTTTATCTGTGCCGAACAATGATTTCCCACAGCGACCACGCATCTCTGCACTGAAAATGTGAAAACACACTTCGGCCATGTTGTGAAAAATGGCAGCTGTACTGTTCATAAGGAAGTGTTGAAAACTGCCACTAGTGAAAATCTGGACTGAAAATATTACAAAGTCATGAACTAACGAGGATGCGTGGAAACTGCGCAATGCTCACTAAATAACACAGTCATTTTATGGACTTTTGTCACCAAATTTTCAACATAGCCATTTTAAGACCTCTGCTCATGAACAGTGTAACTGTGATTTTCTTAATCTGTCCCAAACATTGCTTTCACACACCAACAGCACCATTGTGCGCTACATGGGCGGAAACACATTTTGGGCAGGATGTGAAAAATGACAGCTGTACTGCTCATAAGGAGGTGTGGAAAAATGGCAATGTTGGAAATCTGGAGTGGAAATATTGAAAATTCGCAAACCTACGAGCGTGCGTGGGAACTGTGCAATGCACACTCGTAAAACAGTCATTTTTAGGAAATCTGTCACCAAATTTTCAACATTGCCATTTTAAGATCTCTGCTCATGAACAGTGACACTGTGATTTTCTTAATGTGTCCCATACACTGAGTTCGCACAACGACTGCGCCATTGTGCGCTACATGGGCGGAAACACATTTTGGGTGAGATGTGAAAAATGACAGCTGTACTACTCATAAGAAGGTGTGGAAAAATGGCAATGTTGAAAATCTGGAGTGGAAATATTAAAAATTCACAAACCTATGAGCGTGCGTAGGAACTGCGCAATGCACGCTTGTAAAACAGTCATTTTTAGGAATTTTTTCACCAAATTTTCAACATAGCCATTTCAAGACCTCTGCTCATGAACAGTGTCACTGTGATTTTCTTGATTTGTCCCATACATTGATTACGCACACTGACTGCACCATTCTGCGCTACATGGGCGGAAACACATTTTGGGTGAGATGTGAAAAATGACAGCTGTACTACTCATAAGAAGGTGTGGTGAAATGGCAATGTTGAAAATCTGGAGTGAAAATATTGAAATTTCGTGAACTTACGAGCCTGCGTAGGAACTGCGCAACGCATGCTCGTTAAACAGTCATTTTTTGGAATTTTGGCACCAAATTTTCAACATGGGGGTTTTGGGCCCCTTCTCATGAAAGATGTCACTGTCATGGCAGTATTCAGGCCTGAAGGGTGATTTCTCAGTCACTGCGCAGTCACTGCACGAAATCACCCTTCAGGCCTGAATAACACCATGACAGTGACATCATTCATGAGGAGGGGTCCCAAAAACCCCATGTTGAAAATTTGGTACAAAAATTCCCAAAAATGGCTGAGATATGCACTAAAGTTGAAACCCCCCTATCTAGCCCATTATACAGCTTACCGGTATTTCCTCACTTCACGGTCAGCTTTGAAGAGTGCAGACGTGTTCCAGGTCCACCGAAGATCGTCGCGCCGGAGTCCGGAGGTAAGTATGGGGTGGGGTGTTGGGAGGCTGTGCGCGTGGGTGGAGTGCGGGTTGTGAGGTCAGGGATGCACCGTGGACCGTTTTTCTTACAGAAAAAAAAGACGTATTATTTGCCACGCTGGGGTGGCCTCCAGCGACAAGGACTTTGGGGTGGGGCGCCGCCAACGGGGATTGGGCACCCCGTTATCAAAAAAAAATAAAACGGAACATTGTTGGATTGTTGCCACGCTTGGGGAGGGCTCTCAGCGTGCGGCACAAGGACTTTGGGGCGGTTCAGCTGACAGGGATTGGGCACCCCATCGGCAAAATAACTGATTGCCACACTGGGGTGGGCTCCCAGCGTGGCATCAACTACTGGGGAGGAGACAGATGCAGCTTGCAGCTCAGGCCGACGGGGATTGGGCACCCCGTCGGCTATACGCATGCGCGGGGGGGGCGAGAACGCGGCTGCGGTGGGGGGGAGCTGCACGTGAGCAGCTTCTTATCGCTGCTCACTCAAGCATAGCTCCCCCTTTCAACTGTATGCCACTGCATTTTGGAGCGTGTCATAGACAGCTCCAACATGCATTGGCTTACAGGGGCCGCGCCTGCCAGCACACTGCCTGAATTGGAGGAGAGGGTGACACACCTCCAAAATCTCCGATGATGGCACTATGTTTCTTGCACATGCGTGCAAGCAAACATAAAAATGAGGCCAAGTTCTGGACATTAATGCGAACATTTACTAGTAAAATACCCATTCTGCACAGTAATCTACTGTTCTTCACTTCCATGCCTTTGACATTGGAAGTTCTGTTTTTTTTTCTTTATCTTTGGAAGTAAAATACTTTCTTCCCTGATATCTTGGAATTTTTTACCATAGTTTTGGGAGTCAAGTCCTTCCAAAACAGAGTTAACTAAAGTTCTGATTTTGACATGTTTCATCTGTTCGGTGCCACAGGATCTCAACCCCTCTGGTCAAGAATGTAAGAAGACCTGCAAAACTGCTGCGGCAGAGAGTCAGAAAAAGGTAGGGGGTCCAAAAGCATGCTTCACCAGGAAAGTTTAAAAAAAATGCAGAAATTGAGCATTTCCTTATTGTTTTTGTGACAGAGGTCAGTATTATATTTTGTAGCCACTAGCCAGTAGAGTCAGTAGAAACATAGAAACATAGAAACATAGAATTTGACGGCAGATAAGGACTGCTTTGCCCACCCAGTCTGCCCATTTGCCTACCTAATGGATAAGCTGCAGATCCTAGTTAACCAGCAGCCTACTTCTTTGTACCCCCCCCAGATTTGCCTTATGACTGTCCCATGCATGCTTGAATTCCACCACTATTTTTGACTCCACAACCTCCTCGGGAAGGCCTTTCCATGCATCCACAACCCTCTCTGTGAAAAATACTTCCTTAAATTACCTCTGAGCTGCCCCCTCTTTCTTCAAATTGTGCCCTTGTTCTTGCACACCTCTTTTTGAAAGATGCTGCCCTCTTGGTCTTTGTTGATTCCTTGAGGCACTTGAAAGTTTCTATGATGTCCCCCTCCTCCTTTCCTCGAGACTATACATATTAAGCTCCTTAAGTCTCTCTTCACATGTCTTCCGGTGCAGACCCTGCACCATTTTAGTTGCCCTCCTCTGGACAGCTTCCATCCTGTCTATGTCTTTGCGGAGACTGGGTCTCCAGAACTGCAGGCAGTACTCCAGATGGGGTCTTACCAGCTGTCTGTACAGAGGGATAATAACTTCCTGTTTTCTACTGGTGATGCATCTCCCTATGCATCCCAGTATCCCCCCAGCCCTCCTTGCTGCCCTCTCACATTGCTTGCCCACCTTTAGGTCATCTGATATGACTACCTCCAGGTCCCTTTCCATCTTTGTTGTTGTTAGTATCTCACCCCCCATTGTGTACTCTTCCCCTGGGTTTTTGTTTCCCAGGTGCATTACCTTGCACTTCTTAGCATTGAATCTAAGCTGCCATACATTTGACCATTCCTCTAACCTTGCCAAGTTCCTTCTCATCCTTTCCACTCCACCTTGTGCATCAACTCTGTTGCAGATCTTTGTGTCATCTGCAAAGAGACATACTTTTCCTTCCAGTCCCTCTGCAATGTCGCTTATAAAGACATTGAAGAGGACCGGTCCTAATACTGAACCCTGTGGTACCCCACTAGTAACTCCCCTTTCTTCAGAGTGGACTCCATTTACAATCACTCTCTGTGTCCTATTCTCCAACCAATTCTTTACCCAGGCTGTCATCTTGGGACCCACTCCCAGGCTGGCTAACTTGTGTATTAATCTTTTGTGTGGGACTGTGTCAAATGCCTTGCTAAAGTCTAGGTAGGCCATGTCCACAGCCCCTCCCTGATCTACTACTTTGGTCACCCAGTCAAAGAAATCTGTCAGATTTGTCTGGCATGACCTTCCTGCTGTGAATCCATGCTGCCTTGGGTCCTGTGCCCCCTCTGGCTTCTAGATACTCGACAATTCTTTCCTTCAGAAGTGATTCCATCATTTTCCCCTACCACTGAGGTTAAACTAACAGGTCTGTAGTTTCCTGCTTCTGCCTTGCTCCCACTTTTGTGAAGCGGAATCACATCTGCCCTCCTCCAGTCCTTGGGTACCACCCCATCCTCCCATGATTTGTTAAAGAGGGTAGTCAGTGGTATCACTAGTTCTACCCTTTGTTCTTTTAGAATTCTGGGATGAATCCCATCAGGCCCCATTGCTTTGTCCACCTTCAGTTTTAAGAGTTCTTTCAGAACCCTTTCTTCTGTAAATGGGCTGATATCAACTTCTGTATCCAGAGTGTTTCTACTGTTTGTTTTAGGTATCTCCCCCCCTCTTCCTTTGTAAATACTGAGCAAAAATATTTGTTTAGTATCTCTGCCTTTTCACAGTCACCCTCTGCCAACTCTCCCTCCACTTTATTAAGCCTCACTATCCCTCCCTTGGTCTTCCTTCGCTCCCAGATGTACCTATAAAAGGTTTTATTCCCCCTTCTTAACTGAGTTGGCTATCTTTTCCTTGGTTTGGGCCTTTGCTGTTCTGACTGCCTTCCCAGCTTCCTTTTGCTTTAACTGATACAGTTCTCTGTCCTGCTTCTTCTGCGATTCCTTGTACTTCCTGAATGCTTTCTTTTTCTCTTGAACCTTCACTGCCACTTCCTTTGAGAACCATAGTGGTTTCTTACATCATTTCGTTTTGTTTATTTGCTTCTCACAAAGGCTTGTTACCTCTGTGATGGCAGTTTTTATTATTCTCCATTGTTCTTCCACTCCTCCTTCCTGCCCATTTGCTAGTGTATTCCTTAGGCACTCACCCATTTTGGCAAAGTCAGCCCTCCTAAAGTCCAGTACTTTTGCCTTTGTATGGCTTGGCTCTATTGCTGTGTTTATTGTGAACCATACTGTTTGATGGTCGCTAGTTCCCAGATGGCTACCCACTTCTACATCTGTGATCCTCTCTTCATCTCCATTTGAGAGAACCAGGTCTAAGATTGCTCCCTCTCGATTGGGCTCCAATACTAGTTGTCTAAGGCATGCCCCCTGTAGGGCATCTAGAATAACCCCACTCTTCTAAGTGGCTGCTGCAACTGCACTCCATTTAACATCTGAGATATTCAGATCACCCATCAGCAATATCTCCCCTTTTTCTGCCATTCTAAGTATACTTTCTATCATTTCCTTGTCCATTTCCTCCCCCTGAGAAGGGGATCTGTATACAACCCCTGGGCGGATTGTGGTGCCATTGCCGGTCTCCAAGTTTACCCACAGTGCTTCTTCTCCTCCCTGTTTACCCTTTTGTTCTGTTGCTTTGATTCCTTCCCTTATGTAAAGAGCTACTCCTCCTCCTCTTTTACCCTCCCTGTCCCTCCTGTAGATAGTGTATCCTGGTATGTTTACGTCCCAGTCATGGTTTTGTGTGTACCATGTTTCTGTGACTGCCACAATATCCAGATGTTCCTCCTCCATCAAGGCCACTAATTCAGGAAGCTTGTTACTCAGACTATGGGCAGTGGTACTCATTGCTCTCCATTTTTTAATGGCTTTACCTTCTGTTGCAGCATCCCTCACTGACCTTTCTACCTCTGTCTTTTTCTCATTTAGTACCCTGTTTTGTAGGGAGAGGCTGGGATTTTCCTGCTGCTTATCAGTGCCTCCCCCCTTAGCTAGTTTAAAAGCTTGCCAATGAAGCATTTAAACCGATTGCTCAAAAGACTTGTTCCCTTCCTGGACAGATGCAGACCATCCTGCCAGTAGAGGCTGGTGTCCCTCCAGGTGGAACCCCAGTCCCCAATGAAGCGAAACCCCTGTGCTCCACACCATTTTTTCAACCATTCATTAAACCGCATGGTGCAAAGTACCGTCGCCTCACTCATGCCATTGACAGGCAGCACCTCTGAGAAGGATACTGTGTGTGCTACTTGTCTTAGGCCCCTCCCCAATTCTACAAAGTCCTTCTGCACTGCTCTAATCTCATGATGAGCCAAGTCATTTGTCCCTAGGTGGACAATGACATCCAGCTCAGACTCCCATGTAGCTGTTCTTGTGATCCTGAGGATGCGCTTTCTGTCCGTCCAAGCCATGGCACCAGGCAGGCACCTTACTTCAGTTTTCCCTGCTCCCCCCAGTTCTATCCCCTAATAATTGAGTCCCCCACCAGGAGCTGCTTCCTTTCCTTGTGGTGTCCTCTGCCTCTTTCCTGTGGGCCTCCCTTGTGACAGTTGTTCTCAGCCTCCTTAGTCTCCTCTGTGGGTGCATCCATAGGGGAGCTATGCTCCCCCAGAATGGTGTATGGATTGTGGAGTGGAACAACTGACTGGGTGTGCCTCTGTTCCACCATCCTCACCCTCCCTGAGCCCACTATGGTCCAACTGCTGTTCTTTCTTTGCAACCTCTGAGGTAGTGGTGGTGGCTCTGGTGCTCCCTGGATGGGGGAGGTTCCCTTCCTACCGTCCAGTGTGGCCTGGGGGAAGGTTCCCTTACTACTGTCCAGTGTGGCCTAAAGATGTTCAACTTCCTCCCTCAGGGCAGAGAGCTGTCTGCAAATAGGGCAGCATCTCAGCCTCCAGAAAGACTCCCGGAAGACTGCTGCCCCACAGCCATTACATTGCACTACTCCCCACATGTTTATCTACTTTTTTTTGTGTGTGTGTATGATTAGTTTGTTATATAGAAATATATATATATATTATACAATGTGTATGCTTATATTGTCAGTGCAGTGTGCTAGAGAGGATATGACAGTGATATGCACCTTGCACTCTTGAAGAAATGATGTCAGAACCCCAGGTATAAAGTAACTATTTCCAGGGGTGGGTGGGGTGAGGGGTGGGAAGGAGTTGGGCCTAAACTGTGCCCTCACAAAACAATCAGCTAAAAGCTCTGACCCAGTGACTGAGAAAATCGACTGGCCCTGGCCACAAACATTCCACTGGTACTGGTGTACCTATTGAAAGGAACTTTCCTCTGACCCAGCCAAGAGGGTTACTTAAAGCAAAATTTTACCAGTTTAAAAAATATCTTCCAGCATTTGACAGCTGGGCTGATGCATTTATAAGCCCTGCATCACAGTAAAGAATTTACTATAACTGCTACTAGTGTTTTGTAGGAGTCGAGTAAAAGAAAAATGGACTTGGCCAAAATGTGCTGAAGGGAATTCCACATCCTGATTCAATGTAGTTACAGACCCACTGGTCAACCTGAGCCTTCATTATGAATTCCAGATCTACCCCTTCAACTTCAGTTGAATGATCCCAACTGCCCAGAATACCACTGCATCTGGGTGGTATTCAGATGCCTCAGGACACATTTTCAATTAATTCTTTCTCAATAAATTTGAAGGTTCTGTTAGTATTTGAGCTGACTCTCAGACAGAAAAATGCTGCAGTTACAAGTGCATGTAAATGGAGTTGATACATGGTAGGGGAAAGAAGATCTATTTTGGTATGTGAGGCTCCATTTCTGTATTACTTAATCAGCTGTTGATAATAAAACATGATGATTCAACATCCTAAAAATAATTCCATTATTTTCCAAAGCTGATAAGAGGTGGCAGGGGCTATCCATTATTAAAATGCCATTTCCTCAAAGTGCACGTTTCCACGTTCCCTTATCTATGCAGAAAGCCTTGAGATATTCAGAACTGTAGTCAGCAAATTTTGGTAATAGAGGAAGTCATGTGGCAGGTGTGCTCATGCCAAGAAAGGGGCTTAAGAGAATAGCTAAAGTGTTGCCCATGGGGGGGGTATATACAGAAGTAAGAAGCAACCACTTTTGTACTATTTATGGTAGATCATTATAGAGGCCTGTTTTAGTTGATAGGGGTTTCCCTGCATGTTGGTTACTGTATCTTTCACTCAAAAACTAATCTGAAGCCAGAATGTAGTAGATGCAAATCATTTGACCTCCTGAATTTGTTAGTCCAACAGAGATGTGCAAAATTGCCACACTTTGCTTTGCAAATTAATTTGTATTTTGCCAAATTCACAGAGTGCTGACTTTGCAAAGTGTTCAGCAGCAGGAGAAATTACTGACTTTCCCAGTCATGTCAAACAAATTCATTGATGAAGTTGCAACTTTACAATGACTTTGCCTGATTTTCCCTGAAAAGTGCCACTACTGAAGGAAAACTCATTGTGAAGTGGCAATGTAGGTAATTCCCAAAGCGTTTTGCAAAGGTGAATGTCTCAACTTCACCATAACTTTGTCAGTAAAAAACAAACAAACAAACAGACAAACTTTCCAACTTCTCTAGCATCAAAGAACTAGATAGTATTCAGTCCTGGAGCCATACAGCCATGATTGTCACTTGGTTCAAATATATTACCAGCATACCTGATCAATCAATAGCAAACTCAAAGGACAGGTTCAAATTCCAGTTTCCAGTTTGGCATTCTTTTTTTCTGATCTGATTAGCCAGGAAAGTCCCAGAGAGGTGCACAAGAGAAGCCCATTGTGTTGTGCCACTTCTCCCCCAAGTTATGTAACAACAGGATCCACTACCTGTAGTTGCACCAGTGTTGTGCCACATTGCAATATACTGTATGTTTTGCAACACTGAGTTCCCATTCCAGGCATCAAACTTGTGTTGTGCTGCCTCCCTCTTCTAATTTTCGGAGTACAAGAAGCTCAGCCCCAAAGACCAACAACATGACCTTCTTTCCCCACCCACCATTGCTTCTGACACTGGCAATTCATAACTGGTGATGAGGAAAACAAACCCCTCTCCCATTTTTAACACCCAAGCACCCCCCCCTAACATTTTTGGCACTAGAAACCTGTCTTTTGTGCCACAAAAGATCCCCTCCCAAATTCTGTCACCCTTCAGATGGTGGTAAGTATAGTTACATTATACTTACCTTCTCAACCAGTCTCTGTCTTAATTACATTATTGTTAACTAAAGATAAATGAAAAGTCACAAACTATGTTTATTTGTTTAAATACAATTCTTGATAACTAATATCAGACAGAAGACGAACAAGGAGATGAGTAGAGAGACTGCCAGTTATCATCTGGGATGAGGGGAATAGGGTCACTAGACATCAGGGACAGTTTGTCCCAGGGATAGTGGAGGTAGAGGATTGCAACTGAATGCTGGGGACTATTTGAAAAAAGGATGGGGTGAGGGAAGGGGATACTGCTTGACACCATGTACTGTTTTGCACAGGGATCAGAAGAGAGGGTGTGCCACTAGATACCAGGAACTATTTGGCACTGTGATGGGATGAGGGAAGGGGATCCATTTTAAAAGAGGGACTGCTTGGCATTGGAATGAGGGAGAGGGATACCACTAGACATAGAAGATTGCTTGGCATGGAGTCAGATGAGCAAGGAGGTTGCAAATAGATGTCAGGGATTGTCTGGCATTAGGACAGGGTGAGGAAGGAAAGATTTTGCATTTGCTCAGCAATGTTATGCGTCAGGAATAAACAGCCAGTTGATGGCAGGAACTTTTGGCATGAGGTGGGTTGAGAAGGTTGGTGCCACAAGACACCATAGACTGCTTGGCATGGGATGATGTGCTGATGGGGTGCCAATGAATGCCAGGGGTTGTCTGGCAGAAAAGTATTGGCAATTCCAGCCTCTGGCCAGTGTTGCCAATACAAATCAGTGTGCATCTGTTATTAAATTTCCTTTTAAACACACTAAGGAGATTCATTTCAAAAATAATGTTTAGGCAACAGTTAGGATTGAAGCACAGAATCACAAAAGTAGGGATTGGGAAAAATGATGCCAAGGTAAAATGTTCCCAGAATCTTTGGTATTACATGTTATGGTGTTTCTCATTGTTTGAATGATTGCATAAAGTAGCATTTTCATTACCCAATGGTTCCACTTCACCCGTGGCTCCACTTTGCCTTTCCACTTGTGATGTTAGACAGTCCATTTATGACTCTTTAAGATAAAAAACATCACCTGCAGCCAACCCATGTCATACCCCCCTGTTCCTCTTACAGTACCTTATTGAAACATCGCACAATTGTCCCTGAGAGTTTAGGAAGAAACACCAAAAATGGCAGCATAATGCCATGGTATTAACTGCATGTAGCATATAACCAGTCAGATAGTGAAGATCTGAATGGTTAAGAGCCTTCCCAGAAAACAAGAGGCCATTGCAGAGCATATGAAAACTAACTTACTCGTCAAAGGTTATGTCAGTGCTATGTAGCAGTGTCAGTGGCTCAGTAGGTAGCACACTCGCCTCTGAGGCTAGGAGATCAGAGGGCTGTGGGTTCAGTTCCCACATCTGGCACTTGGGTTAATATCCCAGTACTGACACTGTAGTGCAGCATGAGAGGGGTGCTGCACTTCTGAGGTGCCGTCTTTCAGATGAGACGTTAAACTGAGGTCCCATCTGCCTGGATTAGTGGTAGTTCAGGTGGATGTTAAAGATCCCATGGCACTTATCGAAAAGAGTAGGGGAATTTCCTGGTGTCCTGGCCAAATTTCCCTCATTCACTAAAAATACCACCAACAGCTTAATCTGGTTCAAGGTCAGTTGGCATTCATCTGTATCCCCCTCCCCCGGGTCGTGCCTGAAAATAGGCAGGATTTGTCTAGTGCACTTACCCAGTCAACAAAAATGAAATAAATAAATAATAAAAAGTAAAATGTCTAATCACAGTAGATGTGGTAGTATCCGAAGCCATGATCTCCCATTTTATAGTACAATGCTCTAACCCCTTGATCTGTTTCCTTCCCAGCTGTTACAAGCACTGCAGCAGGAAGCAGGGTTATCAACCACATCAACAGTGATTCATTTAAGAATATGAGATTCAGGGACATGTCCCTGAGAATACAATGCACACAGTCAGCCAAGTGCCCCGGCAATCTTGAGAAGAGCTAGGGGTAGTGGGTGGGGGATAGGATTGAAAGCACAGTTTTCTACATGCTTTGTAAGTCTGTTTTTGTGCAAGAGTCCACAGCAAAGATAATTGTTCAAGTCTGATTAATATTTAAAGGCAACAAAATTAAAAATGATATAAGAAATTAGCTGGAAGGAAAATATCCACAATAACAGAAGGTGCAAGGCTGCAAAGTAGGGTTAGTACTCATCACTACACAGCACAAAAAAAACAGAGGTGACCCAAGTTTATATACAGGAAGACTGATGAATAGCAGATTGATTGATTGATTAATGGATTTTGTTTTTATTGCTTGAGAATGTAGGGCTTGACAATACTACATATAAACTAATATTTTGGGTCTAGCTCCTCTTCAGACCTGGAATGGTTTGGGATTCCCAGAATGAAGCCCTGACTGACACTCACTGTTAGGTGAAGCAGCTATTGGCTCATATAGAGTGCAATAGTACTCTTTGGTGACTAATGAAACTTTCCATTGAATCAAACAATGCTATACTACTCTAAAGTACCTCAGTTAGAACATGCACCCCAAGGCTAGAGTTACACCTCAGGAGTAGCATGATCAGACCATAGGAGTCCACATATGACACAAGTATGAGGGCTGAGTTTTGTTTTACTAAGATTCACTAAGAAATTTGGAGCAAAAAAGGCTGAAGCCCAAAAACAGCTCCATATGACATGGTATAATAATTCATATTTCCCACGTCTGCTATATATCTGTCTAGATTTATTTTGAAGGATTCTTTATTTGTACTTATTATCACTTCCTCAGGTAGTCTGTTCCATAAATTTGCTGATCACACTGTATAGAAGAATTTTCTTTTGTTTGATTTATACTTGTTTAATGTAACCTGTAAGGAATGTCCTCTTACATCAAAGTGAGCAGGTTTATATTACATGATTACTCACAATACCCTTATTGCCCCCAAATCATTGTTATTCTACCTACTGCTGTTCAATGTCCAAGAGCAAAACTGGAGAGGGAAGAAGGAACAGGTTCCAATTAAACTTTCCACATTTTGCACAAAATCCTCTGCTCACCTTATCTTTGAGCATTGAGCTTGTCTTTTTATGTTTAAGGGCTTAATTTGCTAAAGGGCTCAGTAAATGAATGATTCACATGTTGCCAGCCTGCTGAGCTCTGAACTTTAATATGCAGAGCATGCCAAGTGTACCAATGGACTTTACTGCAACTCTCCAAATCAATACGCTTAAACAGAGCACCTCAGAGGGCAAGGGGCAAACTGTCGATGTAGCTTCCAATTTGAAACCTAGTCTGGCAACCCAGCAGACAGCCTGCTCCCCACCAGCACAGGATTCTGATCCTGGAACATGGCAGGCTATGGAGTGGACTGCTGTATTACTACTGAATGGTAAATTTAGATTTTACCAGCAAAATGACAATTTTTCTGGCTAAATCTACACATAGTGGCACTACACTTGCATTTTTGCCAGCAAAGTACAACTATGAATAGATTCACCGGATGAAGGTACATACTTTGCCAGATAAATTATGTGTGAAGTGTGCCCCCTGGTGAAGCCAAGATGGGGGACTTCATTAAGTACTTCACAAGTGATTTCCCTAAATCTCACCCATATCTTTACCCCCAAGCCAGTTTCCTGTGTTACTCTGCAGCACAGCTGGGATTGGGTGGGTGGTGTGCACAAGACTGCTGAAGGAGGTAATTAATGGTAATGGCCTCTCCGGCCCCATTCAAGCAGAAATTATACTTAACATCACCTACATGCCATATGTTAGCAGTGTATAGGCTTTAAAAATTAATCTCTAAATTGCTTGAACCAGCTACAGTCTTACAACCTGATGGGACGCCTCAAATGAACCTCTGTATGTGCTACAATTTTAAATCTTTATGTCGGTTGCAACATTTGCAGTGTGTGCTGACGTTACAACAGTAACAACAGTTTTGCCTGCTGTTTCTGAACTTTCGGAAAAAACAACATCAATAACCTAGTTAGCACCTTGTACTGCCTTCTGGGGAAACTTGGATTTGGGCTTAGAAGATTCGGACACATAAAGCCAATTGTTTAAATGCCTGAACACACATGTGCTACCAGGTGCACCATTGTAACACCCACTATATCCATCAGCCATTTGTATGCAGCAGGTTCAATTTTCTAAGCTGTGCCTGATTGCAGCAAGTGGACATAAATTACACATCAGGATTTGAACACATCTATTGTTCTGGGAATGTGCAAGTAGACTGTCAAAAAGATGATCAAGTGGACAGAGCACTCCTGTGCCCCATGCAACCAGTGCTGGATTGGTAGATTTTTTTCCAGACCTTCCCAGGCTGGCCTGATAAAAATTGTGGCTATTGTTGTTATGCTGACCCATTGGAAAATATGTCCATGTGCAGGGCTACAATCATCCTGTCCCTAGATCCCATGGACCAATATTTTCAAACCTACTCCTCTGTTATCACCTCTTCCACTATCTCCTCTCCCTTTTCTCTCCTTCCCCTCCCTCTAGGCACTCACTTTGTTGCTCTGACTCACATCTCCTTAAATTGTACCATTTCAAAACCTCCTCTGAGCAATTTTTCTTTTCCTACAGACTCCCCCATCTCGAAAACCTTCCTCAGTCTAGAAGATTCACTTCCCCTGCTCTCCTTTCTGCTCTGACAGCCTTTTACAAGTGTTAACAGACCACTCCTGCTCCTGCACTTAGCATACTCATCCCATTTCATAATCTGTGCTTGTCCTGCCTCTTCTTCTGAGCCTAGCATCCTGTACGTGCCTACCTGTGGTACTTAGATGTATTGTATATTTCCTACTTTAGAACACTGACATGATATCCTGTGCCAAAAACTTCACTTTGCACTTGACCACTTAGTTCATTCTATCTATCTATCTATCTATCTATCTATCTATCTATCTATCTGTCTCTCTACCTTGCATATGTAGTACTTCTGCATATTTATTAGGGCCATGCAATACAAGTGCTATTTAAGATGCACACATATAGAATAAGTGAAGGGTAAATGTAGGTTATTTCAAATATCAGATGGCATCTGAAAACTAAGAAACCCCCATTGAAAATCATGGAGTGACAAAAATGGGGGGGTGGGTGTACTGGCCACTGAGAATTGTTTTGATATATGCCACAGACCAGTAGTATACCCCACGAAATACAGGAATTCATAAGAAATGTGATTTAATTCAATGAATGATCAGGGATTGAGCTTGCTAACCTTCTGCTGTGATTATTAATTGGGAGCGGTATGCCCCTGTCTAATAGCATGCTCCCCACACACCAGTCATAAGCTTCAAGGTATCTGCTTTCTTAACAGAAGTGAACATTGGAAGTTCAAGAGGAGTCTCAGATAAAGAGAAGCAGTGAGTACTCCAGCTCAGATGATCGAGTTATTATTTAAAATGATGGAGTAATTATCCATCCATGGGTTTCACCTTGTGGATGGTGGATGGAGTTATTTCAAATATCAGCTGGATTCTGAAAACTAAGAAACTCTATTAGAAAACCATGGAGTGTGAAAAATGTGAGTAAGAAAATATAAGCTTAAAAAATGTGCAGGTTCTTTTTGAGCAGCTGGAGGGGGGAATGCACTGGACACTGATAATCGTATACAAGGAAATATACCTATCTTGGTGACTAATCAGATAATAAAGCCACAAGCCCACCCCCACCCCCGATGTGGACATATTTATGAGTATAGTGGACCTACCCATCATGTGATTTATATAGTATAAAACATAAGGATGTTGATTTCTACCTTAATACCACATTTGCAATCATTTTCAGGTTTTTGTATGGTCAGTCTTTTGGTCCTAGTGTTTTCCGATATCATAGGGTCCCCTTATATAAGGGGCACATCCAAGGGGGTCCATCCTGTAGTTTGTTGGTGGTGTTGTGCTGTGTTGTTGGAGTTTGTGGTTTGGAGTGGTGCTTGCTGTTGGCAGCGGTGTCTGCAGCTGGGAGCAGAATGTTCAATTGAGAGCTGCTAGGTTCTGTGTTTAGGAGCAGCATGGGTCATCTGGAGCTGATGGAAAATGCAGTCTGGAGCAATGTGTGAGTAGTTTGGCGGGACAATAGCAGAATGAATGGTCTGGCATTTGAGACACATGTTTGTCAGAGCATTGAGAACCTGGCATCTGAGTCAAAAGCTGGAGCATTGAGGGACATGGCTTTTACATATGTGACAGGGGATTTCTGTGAGGCTGCACTAAGTGTTGTTTTTTGGTTTGCTTTTTGAGACTGTATTTTTGTGTGGCTGAGATGACAGTGTCTTGAATGTCAGTGGGGCTTTTTCTTGTAAGTGTAGAATAATTTTTAGTGTCTTGTGGGAAGTGTGTTAGTAGACATGGGAAATTTGTAAACTGGTTTGATCAGTTTGTTAATTGATGTGTTGATTGGCTTAATTGATCTTTGATTTGGTCTTTCCAATGTATCTCTATGGGGATTTTCTCAGTGACATATAACTTTCGTTATAACATAGAAACATAGAATATGTCAGCAGAACAACACTGATAGTTCACCCTGTCTTCCCTGGTTCTCTATCTATCCCTGGGACCTCATTGTTATCGAGGGCACTAGCCCTCACTATCCTCTCCCCTATTCTCCACCCTTCTACTATTTCCTTGAGTAGCCACAATAACTGACACTCTATCTTAACTGTGTTTGAAATTAATTATGGATTTGGCTCCTAGCACCTCAGCAGGCAGACTTTTCAAGGTTCCACCACCCTCTCTGTAAAGTAATACTTCCTCATAACCCTCTTAAACCTTCCCCCTGTCAGAGGTATACAGCTTTGTGGAGGTATACAGCTTTAATTGATGAGGCATACAGCTTTAATTGATTTAATTGTGGAGGTACACAACTTTATTTAATAAGATATACAAGGAAATATATGATAATATAGCCTGTGGGAACAATTCCCATCTATGAATTATACACAACTATAAAAATGTTCTCATAAATCCATCAATTTGATTGGTTGTCAGAATTCCAAGATCATTACATTAAACAATAAGACATAATGAGGTGTACATTATTGTCTGATAAGATCATGCCTCTGGTGCATTATGAGGCATTAGGTTGTGCCAAGTGCCTTTAGCATCTGGGAAGTGCTCTTATCAGTCAATAACCCACACCATGGAGTGTTTTATTGTGCTTTTAAAATGGATTCTATAGTAGAATATTTTTTTAAACATTCTTAAATCGAACAAATTAAAAAAAATAAACTAAATGTTAGTTTTATTTTTATGGTTAAATACTTCCTAAATCTTTTAAAGTACTTTGTTTATATGTTTTGTGTACCAGTAGAGAACACCTGGTAGTTCAGTACTACTTCTGCATATCACCCCCACCACACACAAACACACAAACACACACACAAATGCACACACAAACACACACACATGCACACACACACACACACACACACACACACTAGCTATTTTTAGGTTAGATTAATCTTGAAAACCAAATACTTGCTTGTTTAAGAATGAAAAACAAGAAAGGGAGAGTGGTGTGCTGAAGAGCTAAGACTGTAGTGTACTGACGGCACTGATGAGCAGAGACGAAACCTGAAGTGGGTCTATTTGTACTGGCCACACATCATTTCATTGCAGTAGTTTTGATTAAGAAAATATGTGCTCATATTAAAATAAAGAACACTGTTTGTTGCTCTGGTTTCAGGGACATGGCTTGTGTTACAGCAGCTGATGGCGCTGTGAAGTGGAGCTGAAAGGTGGAGCAGGTTTGATTTTGTTTCCAGAAAGCTGTCAGCTTCATACCAGTCACGTTTCACTCAGTCACTCAGTAATGGTAATTTCTGAAAAAGAAAAGGCTTGCTAGGTATAAGAGAAAAAAAACAATAAACTGTTGGTTGCTCCAGTTTCAGAAGATGGATTGTTTTGTGGCAGTAGGTGGTCTTTTGGGAGATGGGTGGGAGGTGAGAGACAAGCAGCTTGGGAAAAAGCAGCTTGCTTCATTCAAGGAATTTGGTGGCCAAGGTCTACAGGCCTACAGAGAACAAATGGAGAAAAAATGTCAAGTTAGGGCAGCTAATGCTGTGGAAGTTTTTAAACATCTACTATTTATTAGATTTTGGGTGGGGATGGGTATTTTTTTTAAATTGGTGGCAATGTAATGGGGTTTGGAAAGAAATGTGTTTAGGCTGTTTACTTTACTAACATGGCTGCCAGAAAATTGTTATCAGAAGTATCTGGTAGGCATGAATATCTAGGTGGGTAGCATTGTGCAGTGCTCAAGAAGTACCTGTTGGCAAAATATGCATTGATAAGGACATGGCCAAGGGTTCCTGTCCACCAACCAGGATGCAAGATTTTCCCTACCCACTTTATAATCTCTGTTACACTGTCATGTACAGCCTTATCACCCTCGAACATGAATTCATCCTGTCAGCATTCTGTCTTCTAACTCTGTTGAATAACCAACATTATGCTTTCTGATTCTGAATCAACATTCTTAAACAGCTGGTGGATGAACTCTTTTACAAAACATTTGCCTCTCAACAAGGAAATCATTTTGTTACTCAGGTTTATTGATGAAGAGCAGCATATAAGAGTACATACAATTCTTTCAGCATAACTGGTGTGCATACAGCTGATACCATTGTGTGTATGAGAGCATAACAATATTATTGAAAAAATTTACAAAGGTAGGTATTTCCATGTTTTAAAGAGTAGCCTTGAAACCCACATGACGATCAATGCACTTTCTTTCCCAGGTGAATCATTCTCAAGTGACCAGGTCTCCCAGAAAAAGCATGCAGTACCTGTTCTAATAAACTTCAAAATGTAACACATTTATTTATGTAGTTATTCATATATGTATGTATGTATGTATGTACTGTATGTATGTATGCATATTTGTACTGTATGTACACTGTATTTATTTAAAAAGATTAACCAGGAAAGAGATACTGAGCTGAAATAGTTTGTTTCCAGATGCATTCCTGGTGGAGGGGAAATTTTTATTTATTTATTAAAATGTTTCACCAGGAAGGTATACTGAGTAGTAATGTCTGTTTCCCGATACACCCTGGGAGAAAGGGGAAGTGGAGGTACAAGCACAGTAGTGAAAACATACAATTTTTGAGGCATACAAAAACAGTCTACAAGGTACATAAGGATACAGATACAGTAAAGGCAGTACAAGTTAAAGTACAATGGTCAAGATACAAAATGAGCAGATGAAACATAGGCAGTTACAATCAAGGCAGTGCAACAATGAATACAATAATTGGGTACAACCTGGAGACTGTGGAAGCCAATGTAGCAGTAGGGTACTGAAACGCAGTCATATTGAACATGTAGGAGTTAATCTTGAGTGTCATGTTGGGCAGAAAAACTGCAACAAGGCAAAGGGGGATTGGGGTGGTGTAAGACTTTAAGTAGAACTGTACTTTGGAGAGGGTCAGAAGGTTTGGCATATACAGGAGTGGGATGTATAAACATACAGGGGGGATGAGAGAGCTTTGGGAGAAGGTGTATTACGGAGATTGGGGGAGGGCATTCTAAAGTTTAGGACAGTAGTAGGAAAAGGCAGAAATGAAGAGAGTACAGCAATAAGTTCCAACAGTGGGTTACATAATCAAAGATTTAAGGTAAACAATTAAGTAGCAACAAAATGAATAAGATGAGTTAGGCAGAGAATCTCAAGAACAAAGAATAACAGTGTCAGTGTCTGAATCTTTCTGAAATTCAGTAAATTATAGACAGGTTATATTAATTACCCTATCTCTTATATTATGTACTAGGTGTGGTAGAACAGAACCATCTCTCCCATTGACTTACAAACTGTAGTGAGAAGGAAATACTGCATACAAAAACATCTAATTGCCATCTTGATTTTTCCTAGTTGCAGGATATGCAATACCAGAGAGAGGAAGTGAGTCCGGGAACCCCATGAGCTTATTGCTCAGTGGTTAGAGCAGCGGGATCATGTTCTGGGGCCTAGGTTTGATTCCCTGTAGGGCATATTATTTTTTCACAGTACAATTTGTGATTAAAATTGCTTAGCAGTGGCTAATACTGCTTCAGGAAACATCTAATTACTTATTTATTTATTTATTGAGTTCTAGGATTACAAGTACCTTTGAACCAGAGGTTCATTTACAAAGGTTCCGCATCAAACATTGCAGTGTAAACAGTAATGGCAGATACAGTAGGGTAACAGGTGTATATGACAAAAAATGGAAAGTATAAATACAGGATTACAGAATAACAGGAGACAGGATATGAGATCTAAGAACAACAAGTTGCAATCACAGCAGTGACATTGTCAATAAGTGCAGGTGGTATACATTTACGAGGTTCATGGTCATACATTGCAGTGTAAGCAGCAAAACTAAATATAAGGGGGTAACAGGCTTACAAGATGGTCCAGTGGCACTGAGGGTTGAGGCACTGGACACCACAGATCATGCCACACCAGTGACCTGGGTTTAGGAGTAAGCTCGGGCCACCGGGGATCAGCAGGGAAGGGCAGGATTGACCATCCAAACAATGGCTCTCCTGTCTTGGAGGAAGGGGGGTTCAAGATCCTGGGCAATGGTGGCTCCTAGTGGTGACTGGGGGCACAGCAGCCTGTGGGTCTTACAGCAAGGGGATTGGCTGTGGCAGCAATCCTGTGGACATGCTTGGGAGTGAGCACACCTGCACTGGATGCATTGCACATCTGAGCCATTGGGGGGGAGAACAAAGGAAAAAGCCCTGAGGCTCTGGTAGGTGAAGATGGGTTGAGTGGCAGACAACTACACCCAATGCCGGATCCTCCAGCCTACCTCTGGAGCTCCCTCACAAGTCCTGGTCTGCCCGCTAAATTCCAGGAAGGTCACCTAGAAGGAGTTGGCTATCCCGCCTCGGGGGGCTTAGATCCTGGGGTCAGTGATCCAGGATGAGCAGATTGTATTCTCCTCCCCGTCAGCAGGTAAGGCTGGTATTTCAGGTGGGTGGGATACGGTCTACCAGGTGCCCCACTGGAGAGAGTCCAAGGCCCCAGTCTAAGGAGTACAAAAAGAGTTGACAAAAAAAACAGGCTTACAAGAGACAAAGAAATGGATAAAACAATGATAAAACAAGGCAGGAGAAAAGGAATTATGTTATGTAGTCTATAAACAACAAATTGCAGTCACAATAGTGGCATTGTCAGTAAGTGCAAGTAGTGGAAGGAAGTATAAGGAAGGGTGTGGGGAAGGAGGGAAGGGGAGTTAATAGGGTGAGGGAGCTTCTGGGATGGTTGGTAGGAGGAGTGCGCAATTGGAGAACTAGGGGAAAGAGGGTGTGAGACCCAGAGGAGGGTGAGCAAATATAGTGTAAAGAGTCAGAGGAACAACGTGCCATCTTAGGGGGAACAATCACAGCTACTAAGAGAGGTGAGGTAATGCCGGAGTTTAAATTTGTAGGGGTCAAGCTTTTGGTCTGCAGTAACTTCAGGAGGAAGGTCATTTAGCCAGGTAGGAGCTCTGAAGCAGAAGGTGCACTACACCTGGGATGTCCTGCAGAATGTGACAAGGTATGACTGTTTATTTGCACTACGCGTGTAGCGTGGGTTAGGTGCGAACACTAGCAAAGACCGGGTGGCAAATGTAGTGAGGCTAAGGCTAATTTTTTTCACAAATAGGCAGGTCTAGTAGGAGATCCTACCTTTTAGATGGAGCCAGTTGGTCTGTTTGTAGAGTTTGCATGTATGTTTTTTTTCTCAGCAAATGTTACAAGCCAGCAGGCCCTGTTCAGCGCAATCATTATTCTTTTTAGTGTAGAGTCAATAGCAGATCCGTAGACGACTAACCCATAGTCCATGATAGACAGGATTAAGCTTGTTACAGCTAACCGCAAAGCCTCAGGGGTCAGGCAGTGCTGGTAGAGGATCCCTGTTCTAGAGTTTACAGCCTTAGAGACTAGGTTGACATGATGGTTACACGAAAGGGATTTATCAAGAGTAATCCCAAGGTATTTGAATTCCTGCACTTGCTCGAAAGGTTGGCTTTGACTGTTTAAAATAGTTAGGTTGGCTGCTCTATTTTTGTTATGTGTGCTGGAGAACAGCATAGCCTTGGTCTTTTTATAATTCATGATTGATTTATGCTGACCAAACCAGGTCTCAAGTGAACTAAAATTGTACTGTACTGTAGGTTACTGGAAAGAACGAGGGAGTCCGCATAGCACAAAAATAGGACAGCATCATCTGCATAAAGGATCATATTGCTACAGGTAGTTGGAAGGTTATTAATCAAGAGGCTAAATAGTAGGGGTCAGAGAACGGACCCTTGTGGGACTTCAGACAGCATGGGGGAGGCTAAGGGAGAGAGTATCACAAATTTTGACTTTCTACATTCTACCCACAAGGTAGCTTCCAAACCAACTAGTGACTAGGAACAAAAGGCCTAGGCCAGGGAGAGAGTTCAGAAGGAGCTGGTGATTTATGCTGTTGAAGGCCTTAGTTAGGTCAGTGTAAGTTGTACCAAGTGTGTGGCCACGATCGAAGGTCCTATGAATGTGATCAGTGTACTCAAGAAGGGCAGTGGTTGTGCTGTGAGTAGAGTTGTGAGAAATTGCAGAATTTTGTTCCATGAAATATTTTGTGAAATTCACGCATTTCGCAAAATGTTTTGCTGGTGCAAAAATGCAAAATTCTGCTGGGGAAATGAGAAATTTCCCCAGCAAAATTCTGTATTTTGCCAACAGAATTTCGCATTTTTCACCCACAAAATATTTTGAGGAATGCGTGGAATTTCACAAAATACTTAAAGTGGCAAAATTCACAATTTCGCCAGAAATTCACTGGTGAAATAAAATTTCACTGCATCTCTAGCTGTGAGCTTTTCTAAAGCCGTGCTTCTGTGAACATTGAATGTTGTGTTTGTCCAGGTATTCTGACAGCTGGTCTGAGACGATGCGCTCAAGGGTTTTAGAAAAAAGAGGGAAGGATTGATATGGGGCAATAGCTGGAGAGTTGTGACCTGTCACCACTTTTGTGAACAGGTTGGCAGCTTTCCATTGTTGGGGGAATTGCCTAAGGGAGAGTGACAATGTAAGAGTTTGGAAAGAGGTTTCAGGACAACATCAAGCGAAAGGTTAAGAAGTTTTAAGCCCAGGGAGTCACTGCTAAACCTGGCTTTACCAAGCACCTTTTGGAGGTATTTTTTGAATTTAGCAAGAGTGACTCTCCGAAAATAGAAGTGTGGGGTACTGGTGGTGGTGGTGGTGGGGGGGGTTGTTTTATTGTTGCCTGTCAAAGTAGAAACATTGAAAAAGTCGGTGGGGTGGGCACAAAAATAAGGTCCATGAAGGCAACATTGAAGAAGTTTGCTATGTGTTTGTGGTTTTGTATAGCATTGCCATTAACTTCAGTCATGGATGGGGGTGTTTTGTTGGGCTTGCCTGTAATATCTTTAATGTTATCCCAAATGTTATGGCTATTTCCCCAGGGATTTGTGAGCTCACTCTTATAGTTGGCCTGTTTGGCTCTGTAAATTTCCCTGGTACACACATTTCTGACTGCTCTGTAGAGCTGCATATCACCCTGTTGGCCAGTTGCCTTTGCATGGTGAAAGAGATTGTCTCTATCTTTCATCAAATTTAATAGGACTGGGGTGATCAAATGGTTCGTTGATCCCCTTAATTTTCTTTTCTGGAATGGGGCAAACTTGTCACATGCTTTGTTAAATTGTGTGATGAAGTAGTTTAGTGCTTGATCCATGCTACCGAAATGTATCTAGCGGGACCAGTCACTTTGAGCAAGGAAGTCTTGAAATTGTTTGAGTTTCCCTTTTTGTAATATGCTTTGGTATGTAAATTTTACCAGAGGTTTGGGTGTCTTGTTGGACCATTGGCACATAACTGGGGAGTGATCACTCCTTTAATTGGGGAGAACTACAGTGCTGGTGATTCTGTTTGAGTGTGTGGTGAGGATCAGGTCCAGGATGGAGCTGCTACTGTTCCTATGGTTGGTTCTCATGGGAGCAGGTACCATCTGAATAATGCCAATGGCCGCAAGAGTGTCTTTATATGGGTTGACTTCAGGGGGAAGCCAGTTAACCTTGAAGTCGTCCAGTACCACTTTCTCTGTGTGGTGGGGGAGGTTTTCCAGGTAGTCAATGACATTTTAAAGTTGGATGCCCGGTAATGAGGAGGGATATAGACAGATATTATGGTAAGTGATTTCTCATGTTGGCCAAGGATTTTGACTGCTAGTGCTTGGAAGTTGTTTGCAGGGGGTGCTAGGGGGAGGACTTGGTCCTTTAAGGTAACTTTCAGATATATAGCACAACCCCCTCCCCTTTTCCAGTCCTGTCTTGCCTGAACAGGAGATAACCAGTGATGGAGACAGTAGTATCAGGGATCTTTGGGGAGAGCCAAGTTTCATTGAGGATAGAACATAAGGTCTGTGCTGTGTTACCCAGACTTGTAGGTCATCAAATTTCAGCACTAGGCCATGAATGTTGATGGAGGCTATTGTTTGGGCCTATGATTGCTATTTTAACATTTTAGGGGTATGTGGGGGACCAGGGTTAGGGTGAGCATTGCCAGATAATAGTAGGAGAAGCTGTGCAATCCTATATTAATACTGCATGAGAGACTTAAATGTATAATGTCTCAAACTGTTTGATTTTTTTCTGAGAGGTATTGATAATGGGGGTGAGAAATAGCTGGAGTAGGGGGTATGCTGCTTGAGGGGGTGGTTTGTATGGCTGCAAGTGACAGGGGTGGGTTTAGTGGCCCAGGTGTGTTGTGTATTTAAGCAGTAGCATACCCTGAAGTGTGACCATATACTGTGCGTAGAGGATATATGGCACTGTGAGTGGAGAGCTAAACCAGGCAGGTAGTATTAAGAGAAGAAATAAGTGGAATGGGGACATGCTGTTACTGGCTGACATGTCTAGTTAATGTATAAGTGAGGTTGGTGGTGTGGGTACAAGGTAGGGGTTGGCAGGGAGATCAGAGAGGAGACAAGAAAAGTTGAAACTAAGAAGTTAAGCTAAACTAACAACTTAGTGAGTTATGGCTGATGCAGAGGTGGAATTGCTGGGGTTGCAGCCTGTAGCAAAGAGGGTCAGGGGTATTAGTTTAGTAGTGGGTACAGAAATGATTCTGTGGTAAAAATCTAGGTGAGAAAGGAAAATTGTTTGTGAGATAGGTAGTGACTGAGTAAGGGGAAGAAAACTTTGGTGTAAGAGAATTAGTTTATTTATTTATTTATTTATTAGCATTTGATTACCAGGTAAGTGCGTTAGGCAAAAGACCTGCCTATTTTCAAGCATGATCCAGGAGTGTACAACAATACAAGAGTCAATAATACAAAGGACAAGTCAGGTATTAGTGCAGAAGCACGGGACTACCAAGTGAGATAGGTATTGATTGAGTAACTGGAAGAAAAAACTGCTGAGAGAAAATTAGGAGCATTACCAAGAAAGGGGTTAAAAGAGTGAAAGGATAGATATGTATTTTGCAATAAATAAGCAGACTACAATGGGACAGTGAGGCTTATGTTGCCCTAGTGGCCCAATGCTGTAACAAGCAAATGGGAAAATCAATAAAAAGGGGACAGTGAGGCTTTATGTTGCCCCTAGTGACCCACCTTCTTCTGTCTCTTCTAGATCTCTCCTTCTTTCCTACTCTATGCTGTCTTCCAACCTCCTCCTCCTATCCCTCTCCACCCTTTACTCCGGCCCTCCACACCAGCTACCTCTTATTGGGTACGATAGCAATCTCCCTCTACCCTCACCAATGGTACCTTTCGGCAAAGGACTGGTTGCAACTGATAAGTCACGATGATGGACAGTGGGCAAATCATCCTCTGTTTCTAACCACTACCTTGCTCTGGGACCCTAGATGCCTGCACTGGACTAAGTCACACAAGCTGCAGAGGTGTATTTCCATATACTATGAATTATGACAATTGACTCTCACACTCCTGCTCCTCCTCCTCTTGATGTCAGGAAGTGTCCACCCTAATCCTGGCCCTGTCTCCTACAGTACAACAAAGCCTGCCAAAACGGAGGGGGTCTCACAATTACCACCCTAAATATCTGCAGTCTCTTCCCAAAATTGGCCTCCCTTCAAATCTTTGCCAGCCAACACAACCCTGATATCCTGGCCATCGTTGAAACTTGGCTGACACCTAACACTCCTGACCATGCCATTTCTCTACAAGGCTACAAGATACTCAGACTGGATAGGACATCTAAAAGGGGTGGTGGGTGTGCAATTTACATAAAGGACTACCTCACCTGTCTCCCTGTTACGTATACCACAACTGAAACCTCAGTGCAACTCCTTCCTATCAAATTACTCCTTGGTGCCCATAACAAAGTCCTCATGGTTACTGCTGTCTATATCCCACCTAAAGATCCTGGGTCCGGCCTCCAGACTGTCCTCGAATTTATAAGATCACAACCTTCTGACGCTGATCTCCTTCTCCTTGGTGACTTTAATATCAATTGGCTTGCACCTGATGCAGGGTCAAATAAGGATGCTATCCTAGCAGCAAACTTAACGCAGGTGGTTAACTCACCTACTAGGAAAAACTACAAATCAGGGACTAGCACCCTCATAGACTGGATCCTTACCAGCCACCCTGCCTGTGTAAACAATGTAGCTGTTATCCCGGACTCTCTTACCGACCACTCTCCTATAATATGTACCTGGACAAATAAGTTCAGAAAGCCGCCTCCAAAAAACATCTCAAACAGAGTCCTACCTTATGGCAACCTTACTCATCTCAAGGACTGTCTTAGGCAGAAAGACTGGTCCCTGATTTACAATACTCAAGATGTTGACTTAGCCCTTGATTACTTTATTACTACTTTCAAAGCTGCCTGTGACACCTATGCACCAGAAAAAAAGCTCAAAATCAAAGCGCTCTCAAATCCCTGGCTCACGGTGAATATTGGCTACAACTCAAAGGTAGGGACCACCTCTGGCTACTGAAAGAGCCACAGGCTCTCTGACAGACATTCAAAAGTATAAACAGGCCCAAACCACTGTACTAAACAGATCCACCTGGTGAAGAGCTTCTATTTCAAGAATGCCCTCTCCAACTCCTGGGGTGAAGGGAAATCCTTCTGGGACAATATAAGAAATATCACGGGTAAGCAGTCCAAGTCCTCTCCTACAATAATGAATGTGGATGGAACCACTACTCTAGACCCCATGGTCATGGCAAACACCCTAAATGAAACCTTCACAGACCTTAGCGGTGTCCTCTCGTCCGATTTCTTCTCTGATGCTGACTCTCCAAATTCTACATCTCCTACTGCCTCTCCAACCAAACCACCCTTCCATTTGAAAATAGTCAAGGCACATGAAGTCTATTAATATATAAAGAAGGCTATTTCTAATTCCTGAGCAAGCAGCCACACTATTGACCTTAAACTTCTGTCCCTCACTCTAGAGGAAGTGCTGCTTCTCCTCACCAAAATTTTCAATTTCTCCCTCTGCTACAGCCAATTCCCTAGTAAATGGAAGGCTGTAATTGTCACTCCTGTGCACAAAAGTGGTGACAAGCCATTGCCTGGTAACTATCGACCTATTTCAATACTACCACCCCTTTCAAAGGCTCTTGAACGCATAGTGGCAGACCAACTTACAGACTATCTGCAAAAGTATAACATCCTCTGCGCTCAGCAACATGGATTCAGGAAAGGGCACAGCACATCGACTGCCCTACTTGAATTCTCAGGAGCAATCCACAATGCCATGCACAAAGGATACCTAACTGGAGCTATTTACATTGATCTAACTAAGGCGTTTGATACTGTACACCATGGACTACTCGTCAAACAACTACAGTCTCTTGGGCTCTCTCAGGGTCCTGGTGACTGGGTAAAAAGTTACCTCGCCCAGCGCTCTCAAGCTGTAAAAATAGCTGGAGTTCTCTCAGACTCAAAGCCGGTTCTCTCAGGAGTTCCGCAGGGATCCATCTTAGGCCATCTCCTTTTCAGCCTTTTCTAAACTCCTTCCCTAAATCCTGCCCTGAACAAAATTATCCTCTATGCTGACAATGCAGTGATTCTTTCCCCTCATAAAGATCCAAACCCCTTATGCCTTAGCCTTCAGCATGCTTTTGCCAAGGTCGAGATGTGGTTCCTTGAACATAAGCTGGTTCTAAACCACAAAAAAACTAAATCCATGCCCTTCTCTAGCTCGCAAAAAAAGAAAAGGCAAGTACCACTCACTATCAATACGTACCTGGGAAATACCCTTGAACAAGTGGCAATATTACTTAAGTATATTAAGTTGCAGACCCTGGATAGCTATAATTTATGTACAAGAAATTCTGAAAATAGGGTACCTTTGCTCAGATATTGTAGTAATGTAGGAGAAATGAAGTTACAAAATAGACTTGCTTTATCATGGAATAATTTACCCAAGCACTTGCAGAATATAGCTAGCCTTGATAGTTTTAAAAGTAAATTATTTGAATATTTGCAGAAGGGATGTGTGTGTGCATGTTATGGATAATGTTATATATGTTATTACTTTGTGAAGTATTTGTATTTTGAGTATTTTGATGTTACTTATGTATCATCTATACAGGACTTGATTGTAAACTGTGTTTTTTTGCACTAATCAAATATACCTGTATAAAAATAAAGTTTTAATCAATCAATCAAATCAATCAATATTCAAATATCTTGGAATCACCTTTGATCAAGGCCTCACCTTTGCAACCCATATTGATAGTACAGCGAAAACTATTAATCAGCGGATTGGGATCCTGTACCGGAACCGACAGCTCCTTACCCAATCTGCACTGAGGATTGCTATTCAATCCTCTATCATCTCAATCATTGACTATGGCTTAATTATCTACGGGTCTGCCTCTGCTACCGCACTTAGTCGCATTACAACATCCCTAAACAAGGCCTGTTGACTGCTCACTGGTGCACATCGACGTACTCACACATGTGAGCTCTACACTGAAACAGGGTGGTTGCAACTCTCAAACGGCTTAAAGTACTTTACTTGCCTGATGGCAAAAAAATCCACTATGGGCCTCACTCCACCTTGTATCCAAGACCTGTTATGCCTGAACACTAGTATCAGTTTCACCAGAAGATAAGAACATCAGCCTTTCCAAGTCCCCCGTTGCCGGACTACTCAGGGTCAAAGATCATTTGCCTATCGTGCCCCCAGCTGGCTAAATGCCCTCAGCACTCCTATTACCTCCTCCACCTCTCTAGGTGCTTTCAAATCTAGGCTATACTCTCACCTTGCTGCCTCCAGCTCCTGTGACTGCCTTAATTAAATCTTTATCTATCATTTACCCACTCTGGTCCATTACTTGACAAAGGCATGTTAGAGAATCTTTTCTCTTGCTATTGTCTGCTCCCCTCACCTTTCTCTTACCCTCTCTATCTGTACATTTCCCTAACTTGATTTTTCCCTCAACTGGCTTGATTTTTTTTTGTATTATAAGTGTTTATTGGTATTACCTGTCCTTTGCACAAATGTTTGATATTTATTGTCTATGTTTTCTTGCTATTGACACAACACAATTGTAGTGCCATTCTATGTAACCTTTTTGTCTGTACTTAAATGATGTGGATCCTTTGTAAAAGAGACATTGGCTCAAAGGTAATAATTCCTAGAACAATAAACTAAACTAAACTAAAAGCTATAATGAGCAAATGGGAAATATATAAAGAAGTTTGAAACAGGTCTAACAGCTTGAATTAATGCAGCCTTTTACAATTCAAATACATGTAATCTGTCTACAGTTTGGATAAATTTAGCCTGTTTTGTTGTCATCCCATTTACTTATAAACTTGTCCCTACAGAGCCTAAGGCCAAATGTTATTGTTTCTCTGCTCACTACCTGTAGTATTCTGTCTCTCCATATGGCAACAGTGGGAATCATTGCTGTTAGCTAATGACACATGATTCAGTTTATGGCTGCAAGGCACAGGGTATAAAGCACATCCATTTGCTGTTGCTTTCAAAAACCTGGGTCAAGTAGGCCTAAAACCAAGAGGGTAAAGCTGATCACACAGGGTTTAGGCAGAAACTATCCTACAGGCAATGCTGAATTCTAAAGAACTCCATGGATACCTGCAATTACAGTAAGCTACCTCAGAATTCTAAATATCCTCTTGTAATCTAAGCCAAATGTCTGTACTTTCATGATAGAAAAAATTGCTCTACCTGTTGGAAAAATCAGATCTCTATTAGTCAGATCCTTAGATCCTTGTTTTCCAAGATATGGGTGCTGATACATACAAAATCAAAGTACCAATGGTACTGAGTGGCACCAAACTATGTATGTTTCCTTTTCTCCTAGCAAGAACCATAGACACATTTCATGTCTGTTGAGCTAACAGAATACTCATACACACATTACTATACTAATGCTCACAGTCATGAACCCAAGTCCCCTTGCACCATGTCATTCTCCAGGGAGGGGCCACAAGCACAAAGAGCATAATGATAGAGATGGGGGAGTACTGCTAGATGCCAGGGAACTCCTCCCCAAGTCTCCTGTCCCTGAATTAGTACTATGTACTTAAGTATTGTTACCTATTTTGATGTGGATTTATTGTGCAATTTTTCAAGGTTCAGTGAGTATCTCCTCAGAAAAAAAATGGCCGCCAGGCTGGACGTGCTATGAGCTGCATGTCAGAAGCTCTAAGTTAACAGCTTAATGTGTCGTTTCTGGCTTTTTTAATGTTTTATCGTGTATTTTATTGTTTATGTTTGGTGATTTTGTTTTGCTGTTGGCCGTTCTAGTGTATTGGTGCTGCAGTATCGGGAATCCAAGTCCGTTGGTTTTCCTTACTTGCTTGGTCGGTCCAGTTGGCTTGCCCCGATCTGTTGGTTGCCGTCTGCTGTGGCAGCAGGTAATTTGGGCACCGCTGCTAGTATGTAGAAAGCGCTCGCTCTAACTTCATGCGAGCACCAGATTTTTACCATTTTTATGGTTCCTCTACTGTTGCCTTGGGACATTTTTTCAGTCAACAGTCGAAAAATATCAAATTTGGCATTTCTACAGTTTTACAGTCATTTCTACAGTCCTGGGTGAGGTTTTTCATGAGACTGGACTCCTTTTTAAGCTCAGAGGTCTTGGCAGGACTCAATGTGTACTACAGGCAGTTTCTTTTTTGGAGAAATCAGTGGGTTCCTGCTGGTCAAGCCTGGAAAGCAAGAACTGTGAGGGCCAGACTGCCAATACTGGGAAGCTCATTGTAATTACGATACATTAGGAGTTTGGATTCCTGAACTGTGGGTTGGCTTGGATTCTACTACGTGGGGCCTGGGACTAGTAATTATTGTTCCATTCTGACTCTGCAGGGGGTCTCTCCGCCTGAGTCTTCTGTCTCATGGGGGTGAGAGGGATCAGCAGCCAGGAAGCTGGCTGGGGATCCCAGAGAATCCCTAGATTCCTGGGTCTGGTTATTTGTTTGGCCAGTTTCAGGGGTCATGGTGGCACTGTAGTATTCTCTGGCGGGGGTCCTTTAGGTTGGAAAGCTTTCTTTCAAGCCTTATAAAGTTTTGCAGCTTTCTGTTGATTGGATCCTTATTGTTCAACCCTTTTTTGACTAAGACATTTGGACTTAAAATCTATATTCGGATTTAAATCTAAATTGGATTACTGGAAGTTTCCGTTTGGACCTATACTGATTTGGATTTACTTTATGACTTCTCCTACTGTTGGATGACTTCTCTCCTAGGTTCCTTTTAATTTGCTTTACTGTCTCCTGGGGGTGAGAGGACCAGGGTGTCCATTTTTATTTTGTTTTATTTTTTATTTTGATGTTTATGTTCATTTTATGTGTTTGATTATTTTGTGTATTCTGGGTAGTGGGAGTGTCTAGAATTCTCCCTTTGCCTCAGCTGTGGGAGTGGGTGAATTTATATGTGTGTGTATTTTATAACCTGTGAGGGGGGTTGTATTATTTGTATTTTTTCAGGGTTTGAAAACCATCCAATTGTGGGAGTAGAGTAGTTCTGTATGTTTTGTTTTGTTGAGATAATTGTCTAAGTTATTATTGTTTTGGGTTTTTTAGGATTTTTAATTGTCTGCAGCTCTTTTTTTAGGAATTTGGAGTTTTGGGTGCTTTCTCTATTGTTTGGTTATAATTATTGGTGGAATGTGCCTGCTTGCCCCTTCTGTCCTGTGTTATTTGGCATCCACTCTCCACGCCCTCCACCCATTCTCTTCTCCTCCCCTGCCTGCTTCTATTCATCAGCACTGTCGAGCGCTGGGGATTACTTGCAGGAGTGGGAGTTAGGGGTGGATGGGGGGGTCGTGGACAGCGGACCCCGAAAGAGTGGCGCTCTCCCATTGGGGTGGTTAGGATCAGAAGACACCCTGGGGTGAAATGGTGTCTGGAACGTGGTGATCCTGTTCTGGTTCCCATACCCAAGGGCACCTCCATTTTGGGAGGGGAAGTAGTTGGGATGACTCACCAACCTCGTCCAACTCAGGCGCTGTTATGCAATGCCAGATCTGTTTGCAATAAGGCTGCTCTTATTGCAGATTTTGTTGGTACAGCAGATCTAGTCTGAATTACTTAGACCTGGTTAGATGGGAATGCTGCCCCTATTTTGGAGGCAGCTATCTCCACTGGGTACTCACTTATACATCACCCGAGACTGGACTGCGGGGGGGGGCATGGTCTGTTTCAAGACCGAATTGGGCCTAACTGGTGTACCATTTGAGGAGGCCAGATCATTTGAATGCACTATGGTAGCTGGTGTGGGGTGCAGGATAGCTCTCATCTACCATCCACCAGGCAATGAGAAGCTGTTCCTGCAGGAGGTAGCGGACTTTACTACCCACATGGCATTGGAGTCACCCAGACTAATGGTTCTGGGCGATTTCAATGTCTGGGTCGATGACAAAGCCTCACTTTTTGGCCAACACTTCATCCAAGTGATGACAACTCTGGGCTTCACACAGGTTGTTTCCTCAGCTACTCACAATGGTGGTCACTGTCTTGATTTGATCTTCCTCCTGGGAATCAAGGCCTCCAACTTGGTGGTGGAACCTGTCAGTTGGTCTGACCACTACACCGTTGGGTTCAATTTTTCAGCTCCCCTGGGTAGGTCGGCCCCTGTGGAGATGTTCAGTTATCGCCCTTTGTGGGATGTGGTCCCTGAAGACCTGATGGCGGTAATTGACCTATCGCTGTTGGGCGAGACCAGCACAAATCCTGAACAGTTAATTATGGCCTATAATAGGACCGTTTCTTCAGCTCTCGATCTGATTGCTCCGATCCATGTTCACCCCCTCCCATGTCATCCTGGGGCCCATGGTTTGATGGGACTCTAAGGGAGTTACGGAGACAGGGGCATAGGCTAGATCGTTGCTGGCGGAGGACAGCCTTAGATGCCGACCACCTTATTTTGTTAGAACATTATAAACTCTACCAAACAGAAATTTCCTGTAATAAGGCAGAATTCCTGTCCAGGGATATTGCTGTCACACGGAACTGACCAGCTTAACTCTTCAAAATGGTTGACAGGCTGTGCAACCCAGCCTGTCAGCAGCTCCGTCAAGTCTTTTCACAAAATGAGTGTGATGAGATCGCTTGTTTCTTTGTGAATAAGGTGGCCGACATTAGGCAGGAGTGCTGCCAACTTCACTCTATGGGGGATGCTGTTGGTTGGTGCCTTGTCGCAGAGCCTGGAGTTTCCTGGAGTACCTTTGATCTGCTGGAGTTTGTGGATATTATGAGGATTATCAGGGGAATGCATCCCATTTGCTGTAGTTTAGACCCGGGCCCTACCTCCCTGATTTTGGGTTGTAGTGACATCTTAGGCCTGATCTTAGCTCAGATCGTCCAATGCTCTTTGGACTAGGATGAGTTTCCTAGCTACCTGAAGGTGGGGGTGGTGACACCCCTTCTGAAGAAAGCTTCTTTAGACCTGGAGAACCTAGCAAACTACAGGCCTATCCCTAACCTTCCTTTTGTGGGGAAGGTTATTGAGAAAGTTGTGGCAGCTCAACTGGAAAACCATTTAACCATCCATAATTTATATGAACCTCTCCAATCTGGTTTTCGTAAGACGCATAGTACTGAGACTGCTCTGGTTCGGGTGCTCAATGATCTCCTGATGGCGAGAAATCAGAGACACTGCTCCATTCTGATTCTCCTTGATTTATCATCAGCCATTGACACTGTGGATCATGGGGTTCTGCTCAAGTGTTTGAGGTTCATCTGTGGGCTGTCGGGGTCAGTTCTCAGATGGTTTACATCTTTCCTCACTGGTAGAACTCAGAGAGTTGTCTTGGGTATTTTTTCCTCTGAGGCTTTCTCTCTTCCTTGTGAGGTACCTCAGGGCTCAGTGCTGTCTCCATGTTATTTGCAGTGTATATGCTGCCCCTCGGAGACATTGTAAGATGGTATGGACTGAGGTTTCACTGCTATGCTGATGACACCCAGCTCTACCTGTCTTTTGCCCCCGACCAGGTTAATGCTATCTCAGGACTGAACAGCTGCCTCGTAGAAATCCAAGATTGGATGAGTGTCAGTGGTTTAAAGTTGAACCCAGGAAAGACTGAGGTCTTGGTAGCGGACCTGGGTCATAGGACAGAGGGGTTGAGGTCTGGGCTCCCCTCCGGTTTAGTCCTGGTGGGAAACAGATTCTCACCTCTGAACAAGTGCTTGACCTAGGAGTAGTGCTTGATGATGGCCTGACCTTTCGTTATCAGGTGTCGGCAGTCCTCAAGCTGGCCTTTTACTATCTTAGGAACATTGCTAGGATCAAGCACCTTGTTCTGTCCAGCGACCTGCCCATTTTGATCCATGCATTGTGACATCATGCCTTGACTATTGCAACTCCCTTTACCTAGGGCTTCTTGGGGTCAATATCCGCTGCTTGCAGCTAGTGCAGAATGCTGCAGCATGTTTGTTGACTGGGGTTTCTAGGAGAACTCATATCACCCCTGTGCTGTGTGATCTGCACTGACTGCCTATTCAGTGACGGATCACCTTTAAGGTAGGTCTATAGACTTACAAAGCCATACATGGACAGGGTCCTGACTACTTGAAAGAGCTCTTGGTTCCTTACACCCCTCTGCGACAGCTCTGCTCAACTGATGAGGGGTTGCTGGAGATTCTGAGGGTAAGTTTAAAGTCATCTGGTGCGTGTGCCTTCAGGTTTGTGGCACCCACCCTCTGGAATTCTCTGCCCTGTCAGCTTTGGGAATGTAGGACAGTGGGATGTTTTAAGCAGGCATTGAAGATGAGTCACGTGATGCGGTGTGCTGGGTAAGACGCCTCTCTGCCCGCTCCGACCTGCCGCCTGTTATTTACCCTTCAAAACCCTATTTTTCGGTGCCCTTTACCAAAGATTGCCTGTCTGTCGCCTTTCTGAATGCTCCTGCTTTCTCTACAAGGAATCGATGGACGAGGAGATGCAGAAAACCGCTTCAAAACACATGCCTCCTGCAACACCCGAGAAGGCTTCCAAGAAAGCCAGGGCCTCCTCCTCGCAATCTTCACTGCCTGCTACCGCTGAGTGTCCTGATGCAGATCTTCTCACCCTCTCGAGGTTTCTAGAGGAGTTCCAGCCTTTTAAGGCTGAAATGCAGAATATGGAAGGGGAAATCAAAAGCATCTCTAACACCCTGGAGGAGCTCTCCAAGAAGACTGCCGACAATGAAGTATGTATACAATCTGTTGAAAAGAAGCAGGATAAAGCTGATCTGGAGTTGGTGGCTCTGAGGCAAAGGCTAGTGAAAATGGAGAACAAGGTGGAAGACCTGGAGGGGTGCAGTCGCTGTAACAATGCAGTACTTATCGGCTTGCCTGAGGGTGAAGAGGGCTCAGACCCCATCAAGTTTATTAAAAAGTTTGTGGAGAAGGTGCCAGGCCCTTCCCCCTTTGGTGCTAGCTACATCATAGAAAGGGCTCATCGTGCACTCACGCTCTCCTGGCCGGAGCCCCCGGTCACTCATATTTCATTTTCTAAACTTCCAGGAGTGACAGCATTTCATATACAAGGTCAATGAGGTGCAAGATTTGCAATGGGAAGGTAAAAAAATTGAGGGTGGCACAAGATCTGCCCTTATCTGTACACCAGAAAAGAGCTACGTTTCACAAAGTGGTACTCAAACTGATCGCCACGGGAATCAAGTTCTGCATGGGTTTTCCTGCAAGGCTTCAAGTTTGCCTGAATGGCTCCTGGGTGACCTATGAGGAGGCGGAGATGGCAACTGTTGGGCTTAAAGAAGCGCTCCCTGATCTATTCAAGTCTACATGAGAACTGACCTGGCATAGGGAGCTATGCCGAGTTTCCATTTGGTGGTGTTGTCTAGCTGCAGCAAATCATAATTCACTACAATATTTCCTGGGACCATGCCGCTGACAAACTGTGCAACTGGCTACTTAACCTTACACTACAGCTCTCAAGTGGGGTCCTCTTTCTGATAAAAAGTGGACATTTCGTTCCCGATTTGGTTCTCATCCTCAGGACTTCCTAATATTTTGTGGACTCTCATTTTTTACTCTGGCTCAACCCAGTTTTAATTTTGGTTCACAAGTCAGGTGTTAGTGGGCTGATATGTGTTTTTCTTGGTTTTAATTAATGAGTACCTAAGCGGGGTCACTGTTCTCATGTTAAGTCCCAATTTGTTAGTTCTGGTAACCCAGTTTTTCAGGAGTGTTGTCCCGATCTCATGGCAATGTGGGGGTGCAATGCTTCCCTCTCTCAGATCTTAATGTGAGGCTCTGTTGGCAATTGTGGCCTCTTCCTGGCCCTGTTAGCATGGCCCGTTTCTTTTTAGGTTTTCCTCTTTTTCTTGCTCCCTGTTACTACCGGGCAATAAATATGGTTAGTCCGAACATCAAGGGAGATCCCGCCCTTAAGGATAGATGAGAACGCCAGGGTTTTGCATGCCCTTACTGGGCTCTGGTTCGCCCCTTTTCTATAACCCCGCTTAAGTGCTGTCTTTGGAGGATTCCCGTTTTCTTTTTTCCTTTCTCAAATCTCCCTTTTAGAACTGTGACGGCCACTGTCTCTGATTTAAAAAATGCGGTCTGGACAGAGACTCTGGGGCTTTTAGTTCTCCCCCATATCACAGTGGGTAGTTATGGTCTGCCTGCTCTTGGTCATTAATCACTGATGTTTGAGGGTTACAGCACAAGAGGGCATCTGAGATTAATCTTTACACATGATACCATTGTGTTACATGCCTCGCGCTTTGCGGGCCACGTTGTTGTATGGCTCGTGGAGTTTCTGCAGGGAGGATCGCTTCCTCTAAGGGGCTAGTATAGCCAATTCCCTGGTATTATTTAGGGGTGTCGTCAGGCTATCACTGCTGAGAACAGGCTATTTCTTTGGAGTGTTCTGATTACAGAGGGTAATTCTGTTCCTGATTTCTGCTTTACATGGGCGGGGTGGTTGGGGAGAGGAACATTTCAGTCTGCTGGTCATCATGTACCATGCAAAATATGGTAGGGTGTGGGGGTTAGGGTTTATGGGGTGTTTGGTGGGGGGTTTGGGGTCGGCTGGGGGAATGGATTTAGTGGAGGCAGAATTGGGGGGAGGGTAGAACAACCCAGCGCATATTATATCTGGAGTAGTGTAGATGGAAAATACATGTATATGTGTGCTTCGGAGAATTTCAGACTGGCAACATGAGTGATGGCTAGAAACATTCAATTTATCAGTTGGAACATTAAGGGGGTGAGGCACAAGACCAAGCAATATAAAATACTGAAACATATAAACCATCTGAAGGCAGAAATTATGTTTTTGTAGGAGACGCATTTGCTCAAGAGGGAGGCTGACAAAATGAGACGGCAACAAATTGGGCAGATGTTTGCAGCGGAGGGTACCACCCACAGTAGAGGGGTCATGATCCTTCTGCACAGGTCAGTTCTGTTCAAATCTCTTCAAGTTATATCTGACCCTTCAGGCAGATTCTTGTTTGTAAAAGGCAGATTGCATACCCTGGACATTGTCCTGGGTGCTATCTATGGCCCTAATGTAGATTCCCCTAGTTTTTTGGTTCAGATAATTAAAGCCCTAACCTCATTTCTGGATACCCCCATGGTCATAAGGGGTGATTTCAATCTCGTTTTTGATCAGACTCTCGACAGGTCAGGTCAATCCCACCAAGGTCTCTCTCCGGCACAAAGAGCCTTTAGGGACCTGATGGATTCCATTGGTTTTTGTGATATATGCGGCGAATTACATCTCAATGAAAGGGAGTACACTTTTGTTTCCCCTGTGCATGCAGCCTCTTCTAGGATTGATTATATCCACATTTCTCAAACCCTGTTACCAGGGGTTATATGTTCTAGTATTGTCTCAGGGCCCCCGTCGGATCACTCTGTGGTCACCTGCCTAATAGCCCTAGCTTCATTGCCAAATAATGGGGGCAGGTGGAAGTTGAATAACCAAATTCTGAAGGAGCCAAAGACGGTTCAATATATAACATCCCAAACAGAGCAGTTTATTGCTTCTAATTCTAACTCCATGGGGAAGCCTGTTATGATATGGGGTGCCTGTAAAGCGTATCTAAGGGGGATTATAATTGGTCTAACATCGAAAAGGAAAAGGGAGAGGGCATCTCGTATTTCTGATATTCTTTCTCAAATTAGGAGTATGGAGACTGCTCTTTCTCCACCTTCTTCCGAGACATTCAAACAAGACTTAACGAAATTGAGAGAAGCCTACCTAGCAATGCTAACGGAACAAGCCAAATTCGCAATTTTGAAAACAAATGCAGTATATACCGATCAGGGTGAGAAGGCGGCCAAAATGCTAGCATTGCGTATTAAGCAACAGGAATCCACCAGACTCATTCCTGCTATCCATTATCCTAGTGACAATTCCTTTAAGGTCTCGTCCTCGGAGATAGAGGAGGAATTTACAAAGTATTTCCAGGATTTATATGGCCCTATGGCCAATTCCCCATCTAGGGAAAGACTTTATGAATATCTGAGTGATTTACAGTTGCCAACTCTTACACAACCCCAGCAAAAAATTCTGGAGTCTCCCATCTCTGAGGGCGAGATTGAAAGAGTAATCAAATCTCTCCCATCGGATAAATCTCCGGGCCCTGATGGGTTTACTTCAAATTTTTATAAGGCTTTCTCTGAACAACTTATTCCCATTTTGCTGCCACTTTTCCAGGCTATTCTCTCTGGTCAAGTGTCTGATCCCTCTCTTTTTGAGGCGCTAATAGTCTTGCTGCCCAAACCAGACAGACCGTCGGATCAGGTTGCAAGTTATAGGCCGATCTCCCTACTTAATCATGACATTAAAATCCTGGCAAGATTACTAGCTGACCGTGTGGAAGCAGTACTTAATTTTCTAATCGGGGTAGATCAGGTTGGTTTTATGAAAGGGAGATCATCGGTTGACCATCTGAGGGCCCTGTCTCATGTCTTCTTGGCATCCAAAGATGCTCCTCATCCAATGGTCTTGATCTCGCTGGATGCCGAGAAGGCATTTGACAGAGTCCATTGGGACTACCTATTTGTTACTATGGAAGCTTTTGGTTTTCCCACGGAATTCTGGAATTGGGTGAGTTCTCTATATAAGTTTCCTTCTGCCAGAATTTCATGTAATGGGGTTATTTCGAGCCCCTTCAAATTGCATATAGGGACCAGACAGAGATGTCCCTCATCTCCTCTTCTCTTCAACATCTATTTAGAGCTGCTTATCAGGAGGTTATCAGGAGCCCAGGGTATATTGGGTATCTCTCTAGGGAAGCAGACGGTTAAAGTGGCGGCCTATGCAGATGACCTTCTGCTGCAGGTAACACACCCACTCACATCTATTCTCGCTATCCTAAAGCTAGTAGAGGATTTTGGTAAGGTCTCAAACTATAAACTTAATGTAGGAAAGATGGTGGTTTTTCCTCTTAACCATAGGGTTTGCAAACAGGATATTATTGTATTTGGACTCACCTGGAAGTCCGACTATATTAAATACCTGGGGCTTCTTTTAACAAGGAATACAACGCAGCTCAGACAGTTAAATATCAATGCACTGGTACACAAAGTAGATCTTGACCTTCGTAGGTGGACCCTACTTCCCCTCTCTCTATGGGGCAGAATAAATTAAATCAAAATTAACATTTTCCCCCCATCTGTTCTACCCCCTCAGCATGTTAAATATATGGCTTCCCCTGTCCTGGGTTAAAAAAGTGCACGGTATGATCTCCACTTTTATATGGGATGATAAGAAGGCCAGGATGGCATTCCATAAATTAGCAGCCCCGAAGGCCAAAGGAGGTTTAAGACTTCCCCATATCGGGTTATATTACGGGGCCAGTCAGGCCAATAAATATCTCAGATGGCTGACCGTGGATCAACTGTCTGCGGCTGCTACATACATCCTGACTTGGTTAGCTGTTGAATCTGCCTCCATTAAAAAACACGATTTTTCCCCCGCTGCGCTGCTATATACCAAGATTAGTTCCCTACCAGAGTCTCTACATAGTTCCCCTGTAGCTGTTTCAATCAGGGTTCATACTCAGTTGTGTGCATTTCTGAGATATAAGAATCTCAAGGACTTATTTCAACCCGTAATAGGCAGTCCCATTTTTTTATTAGAAGGTAAGCCTCTCCCAGCCACCTGGCTTCCTCAGCTAGGGAATTGCCATTTAGAGGAGTTTGTGTCACCCAATAGTCAATGGTATTCTTCAGCGGATATTATGTGTAAGTTTTTGATACCTCGTACAAATATTTTAAAGATTTTCCAGTTTCGTCATCTCCTGGTTAAGGTAATGGGCTCGACCCCCCCCAGCTCCTTATATCAGTTTTCAGGTTACCTTAACAGAGCTGGTGGGTCTGCCTCATGCCGTATCCAAAATATACAGTGCTCTCTTTACCTGGGCCTACCCTGACAATTATGCTCCCGTCTCCTTTTGGGCCTCTCTCTTTCAGGGCAGAGATCTGGATTGGTCTCTCCTGTGGCAAAGTTGCCATAAGTTTCTCAAGCAGGATAGACTCAGATTAATGCAATTTAAAATCTTGCACAATATTTATTATTTTCCACAGAAACTTGCTAGTCTTGGTCTTGTGTCCTCTCCCCTTTGCAGAAGATGTCAATCTCAAGAAGAAGATCTTCTCCATATTTTCTGGAGCTGTTCTAAAATTGTCCCACTCTGGACTGCAATTAAACAGCATGTTGATCCTCTGTTGGGGCTCTCAGACTTGTTCACCCCCGAAATTTGCCTTCTTGGGGATTTCTCCTCCATTTCGGTGGTGAACAGGAGGTATCACATAGCTTTGATGTCAAAGTCTGTCAAAAAGGTGGTGGTGTTAAGACACTGGAAGGATACGGAGGTACCAACATATGTTGAATGGCTTCAGGAGTTACTTGCAAACCTCAGAACTGAAAGGACTATTGCCAGTTTATTTAACAAACTTAAGAAGTTTGATAGGATTTGGGGCCCACTGCAAACCCTCTATGCACTTCAAGTTTAAGCACTATTAGGCTACATTCACAGGTATAGTGCTAAAGGTGTTAAATGGCATTGGGTTGTTCGGGTGGGGTCGGGCTGGGTGGGTGGGTAGAGAGTGAATCATTCTGTATCTTGTATCTGATGTATGCGGTCATATAAAGCACTGTTATGATTCGTTCTCTGTATTGGGAACTTTAATAAAATTTGAATTGGAAAAAAAAAAGCAGGCATTGAAGACCTTCTTGTGGGGAAAAGCTTACCCTGAATTCCTTTGATTTTATCTGTATCTATTGTGTTTTGTTTTTAGTTGAATGTGCAGTGCCTTGATGTGTGAAAGGTGCTATGTCAAATAAATGTATTATTATTATTGTACCATGTGGATTTATTGCAATATTTTGTATTGTTTCTCTCTGTTTATTACGTATTTTAGTCCTACCCGTGTCTTCTTATGCCTTAATGTTTGTTGTTTTTACCTAACTTTGTTACACTATGTGTATTTAATATACTCTGTATTTATGTATGTAGTCTCCCAAGTTGTGCATGAAAATAGGTATTTACTGTATCTGCCTACAACACATACCTGGTCAACAAAAACTAACTAACTAACTAAATCGGTCCTTGGAATAAGTCAAGGTGAATGATGCTGCTAGACTCTATGGCGCACACATGGAGTTGGTCATGGAGCAGGAGGGGGGCAATGGCCAGCATGCATCAGTGTCCCCTGGCCCCCTGTGAAAAGGGACAATCGTATGTTTAGAGGATAAGAAAAGGGCATTTGCCCATAAAGAGAGAAGTTTCTGTTTTGCTTTTCTTTAGTTAACAAACTGCTCTTTCCCCATCCTGTCTGAAAAGTTGAAGGAAAAACTACAACAAATTGTGGTTGGTTTGTAGAGTCTGCTTTTGCATTTATTGTAAGAGTTGAAATAATTAACTGAGAGCTCTATTGATTAAAACACATTTTCTCAAACTGTTTCCCTGCTGTGATGCTCCCCTCTGCTCAGCGACAACCCTCTTTGCTAGAAAACATGTCTGCTCTAAGGCACTTTCAAGTGACTAACAAAACTAACATAAACAGCAGGTAGAGACTAAAATATCTCTTGATGCTCCAAGGCTTTTGATTCTGAAGCCCCCTGCATCCTGTTATTCACATAACCCATTTGATAAAGAACTGCTGACATCAATATTGCCTTAGGGCAGACAGCTAATGACAAGAAGCTATCTGCCAAGTACCAAACATATACAACATTTTTAATTTTTTTGTAACGCATTAGTAATTTATTTTACTTACAGTATGTGCTAGGTGGTGACACTTTCTAGTTGGGCTGAACAGACAACAGCACTCTGTAGCCCCACCACTAAAATTTGCAATATGATGATGCAAAGTAGGGAAGGGGCTGCAATGTTACAAATAGGTACATAAAGTGATTCAGGGCCTTGTTGGCCTTCATTTATTCATTTTTGTTTATTTGTAAGCAATTGCACATGTTAAAGTGTTATTAAACTATAGTACAATACTCCTTAACATGTACAGTACAATTTACTACAAGTGAAAAATAAGCATGTTTAAAGGCCAACACGGTCCACAATCATACTGTGTTCGTATTAGTAACATTGCACGCTTTCTCCTATTTTGTGTCATCAAAACAGGGATTTTAGGGGCAGGGCTGCAGCATGCAGTTGGTGGCTCTGCAGAACTAGGAAGTGTTGCAAACGTGTTCATAAATAAAATAACTGACTTGTCTTACTAAAAAAATGAAAATACTATCTGTGTTAGGTTCTCAGGCAGACAGCTTCTTGTCATGAGCTGCTTGCCCAGTGGATGTCAGCTGAGCTATATGTTTTTATCATGGCGAGCTGGTCCAGTAACAATGCCTGACTCCCCAAGGCCTTTTTCTTCCTAATCCTCAATCCATGAATATGGGTTAGGCAAAATTAATTATAAATTCCAGTTAGTCTGTGGTTTCATCTTCTTAACCTAAACTGGGTAGATGTTATCTCATTAAGCTGTAAGCTGGCAGCTTTATGCAGTGCATCCCCCAGGAGTGGCAGAGGAGATATATGTGCATCATTCAGTGATGCTAAGCAGATTGATTGGAGTAGAAGGCGGGAGACAACTGAGAGGGTGGTATGTGGCCACAGGACTGGCACAGTCTGGTGGAAGGGGGGGCGCTTTTAAAGGCTAGAATATGGAATAACCAATAACTGAATATCTAGGCCTCCAAATATACTGTAAATACTTTACTGAATATTCAAATGATGGTATTTACAGACCCCTACACAGCTGACTGGAGCAAGTTACCAAGTTCCCTCTCACTAAGTTCTATCCTTTCACTTTGTAAATGTTTTCCTTCCAGCTAATATCACTCACTTACCTGCCCTAGTGTTCCTGTTCCCTTCCAGGTTTACTATCCTTACTACTTTTGCACCCATTCCATCTAAATCATATAGTACTTACATTAGACAACTATTCCCAATTCCAATCTTGCCTCCATCTGTAGTAGTGAGGACTGCATGCACATATTATAAAGATATTAAGGAATCTCCTCAGTAACCTCTGTATGCATAAGTGTTCTGAAGCATGATCCGTATGTTTTACCTCATTGTGTTGCACTGCCACTGATTTGTCCTAGATAAGGCAAACACAAAGAGCAGGCAAGCAATGGGACACGGCCATGGTGCTAAATTCAAACAACAATATGTAGAAACAATAGAACAAGCACCTATAGCATAAACTGACCACCACATGATATAGAATACTATTCACTCACCATTTATTTGTTGAGGTGTACAAAACAGAGGCACTGTTTTTGGGTGGCCCTTTGGGGCAAGATCTTTCAAATATATCTTCAAAATCATTCAGCTACATCTCATTTTAGCCTCTATTTTCTACTTCTAGTTTGTGTCTCTGTTTGGGTGTGAGTAGAGAGCTTCTTTTCTGGTTATGTGCTCTCTCAAGTGCCAGATCTAAAGTTTTTTTCTTTTTTTGTCATGATCACTTTCACAAAACTGGCTTCATTTTACTGTTTTGAAATAATTTAACAAATTTGATGGGGGCTTTTCCAGAACATTCTGCATCACACAGGAACTAATGATCCCATTAATACAATATGCCCTGAGGCAATTTTTGCAATTTCTGGTCATTGCCATGTGGCAGATCCCACCAATCAGTTCTAGCACTCACTAGCCACTTTTCTACTAATTTTACATTGCTTTGTCTTACTAACTTTTTTAGCAGAGGAATTAATGTTAAATAGAAAATAGGGGCTAAAATTAGATATATTTGAATGATCTTGGATGTTTTTTAATCACTTAGGTCATTCAGCATTTTTACGTATTTGTTGTTTTAACAGCTATGATGTATTTAAGGGAAGACATGAGAAAGATGACTCTGCCCCCTGATGAAGAGGCACTGTGACCTCGAAGTGTTGGGGTAATACCTTTGCTGATGTTTTCTTAATAAAGTACCTTTTTTGCTGCCTTCCAAGGAGAGTGCTATACTTTTGTTGTGTTCTCTGCATTGTAGCCATCCAGTACAGCAGCACCTGGTAGCATCTGTTTGTATGTACTCAGGAGGGAAAAATGGGCTGACTGGATGGGTCAACCGGTTCTTATCTGCCATCAAATTCTATGTTTCTAGGTTTCTAAAGCCCACTGACATTACCCCCAATTTCAATGAAGATTGTAGCTCAGCTTTATAAACAACATTAGATTCAAGAGCAAAAGGAAAATTACTGTAGGATTTGCCCCCATCCAACCACCACAGGACAACGGCAGTGCCAGTTTACAGCTGCTCCCCCACCCACCAAAGAAAACCAGCAGTTTCAGTGCACAAGATATGGTGGAGAGCAGAGAGTAAAGCCAGGATGGATACGAAGGATGCCTGAATTCATAAAAGACAGTGTGAGGACTAATGGTATATGATTTTCCTTTATTCACAACTCAAAAAAGTGCCGCTCTCCAGCTGAGTGTGCTAATGGAAAAAAGTATTAGCTGACACAAAGAATTCAGCACCACCCACCACAAAGCCATAGATACTCGTAAGTTCTTCTATGCTAAGATCAAAGCCAGTTTTGGACAAAACATGGCCATTTCCATATAAGAAAAAATGAGCTTGCATAAACAAAGATTTAACTAAAATTTCAATTTTATTTCCAAGTAATATCATGCTTCAGAGGAAAATGTTATTATGCAGATATACAAAAAACTTTTACACAACTTGGTATGGTTCCATTATCTGACCCAGACTCAGATGCAAAAAACACTTTGTAATTTCCTTACTCACATCAGCCTTCTCTGTACAAATGTTACCTTCTTGTACACTTGAGATGCCAATATCCCAAGAAGTTAAGCAAACTTTTTATTGCTCTCAGATCTCAGAGGTTGCAGTTTGAAGTGGGCCTGAATCCACAGATTGCCATGAAGCAACATACTGTCTACATACCAAAGCATCATAAGCCCACTTCAAGTCACAAAAATAACATTTGCCAGCAATTATTTAGGTTAAGACTTGTTTTTTGTGCATCGGAGTCAGGGTCAAGTAAGATAACCAAATCAATTTTTGTGAATGTTTTTGGGCTTCACGCCCTGCTCCCTGCCATCTCTTCTGTTCTGCAACTGCCAGTGTTCTTGGATTGGTAGGTGGGAGAGTGAATGTAAACTGGCACTGCTGGTGTTCTTGGGAGGTTTGACAGGGGTAACCCCAACAGTAATTTTCTGGCCACACCAATGTTTTGGAGAGGGGCTGAAGAGAAGCAACCACTAAGTGTCAAGTAGTTTTATCACCAGCCTCGGTATTATTAGAAGGAAGGGGGTTGCTAACTGGAGCTACCAGTGTTCTTTGTCTGGTGGTCGGGGGAGTGGCTGTAAACTAAACAGGCATGTAAATTAGTAGTGCACGGGAAATCAAGTACCATTAGACCCAATGTTGTCTTTCATGTTTCCAGGTATCCTCCATAACTTTCCTAGCTTCACTCCCTTCTCCCTGACAACTCTTCTGCTCTGCTGTTAACTGACTGTACCAGTGTTCTTGGATGGATGGGCAGTGGAGTAGCTGTAAACCAGCACTGCCAGTGTTCTGAGGTGGTCCAATGGAGGCAAGTTCCAAAGAGAAGAGGCTAAAGCCCACTTGCTTTACTCCAATTTGCATGAATAATGTTGTTTGACTGCAGTATGACACTTTACAGATAACATTAGATTAATGAGCACAAGGAAGCAGTTTCTGCTAGCGTCACAAGGCAGCTGAATTACTAACACACAGGGTATCCTTCAACTTGACTGAAAGGCTGAAAAGAATATGCATGACCACAATAGGTGCTTACAACATATGCTTTTTGGTGCCTAAAAAGGAAATCTTTTAATCCCCATAAATCCATCCTATGAGACGATAAAATCCAATTCCAGCACCTCTTGCTTAACTGAAAATTTATGATGAGGGTAGATTTATGATAAGGACAGACCTATTTTTTATAATTAAGTTTTTTATTAACATTTTTATTATGGTCTCCGATTTACAGTAAAAGTTCAATACACAGTGCATTCAACAATTGTATCTTACACAGATGCAGTGTAGAACTTCTCAGCTCATGAAAGAAGATGGTGGGACTAAGTTTTTTCATAGTTCTTTTGTGAGTGACCTTCTTCTTTCATGATTTCTTTCATGACTCATGAAAAAATGTCAGCTCATGTGAGAACTATGAAAAAAAAAACATAAGTCCAACCATCTTCTTCCATGAGCCAAGATTCTACTTTCATGAGACTCATGAAAGAAGAATTGGGACTCCTCGCCAAGTCCTCCAACTAGGATTTTAGGGATGTCACAAAACCATATTTCAGGGTCTTTAAAAAAACTGAAGAATTCAGATAAACTGGTCTCATTTAGCTACTCTCATGTTCGTTTTTCTCCAGGGCATAATTTTTTATCGGTTTTCAATTTTTTTGTTGAAAAAAAAAAAAGATGGCTGCCATAAAAAAGAAGATTTTTTTTTTTAATGAAAGAAGAATTTTGGCTCACATAAGAAGAATCTTCTTTTGTGAGCTGGAAATTCTTCTTTTGAACCAAACATATAAATGAAAGACCTTACTGATCATGCTCAGAACCAAAATTTCAAATCCTGATAACTAGGGAACAGATTAATATTTTTTTCACCAAGCCAAAAAAAAGAGGCACCTTTCTAGGGCAATCCACTTCTACCCAATGCTCCAAACCATCTGAGCTGTAGGTGAGAGCACAAAAAAACAAACAAAAAAACAACAACAATTTTCCCATTTCTGTATCTCAAAATCTGGACATCCAACTGTCACAACACTTGTCAGATCACAGAACCTTGCCCCTCAGATTGCACATGCAAACTTTTTCGGAATTCTGTTGAACTACAGTGAAGCTATTAAGTACAAAGTTAGGGGTTTAACATTAAACACCCTACTGAACCCTAACTATTGGGGTACTACAGTACCCCTCTAATGTATTTATATTTTGATTACCTGGTATGTGCACTAGAAAACAATATCCCTGTTTTCAGTCATGGCCCATGAAAGTACAGTTACAAGCGCAGTGGAGTACAAATACAGTAAAGAAGTAATGACTTTAGAAATATTACAGTTTCACAATACAGTACATGAGTAGAACATTTACAATACAATACATGGCTGATGTAACAAGGAAACAGTACAATGCAACAAAAAATAAAAGAAGCATAAGATGCATCTGTAATAACGTGCATCAAGATAACTAAACAAATTCGGTAAACACTTTCTTAGCATGAATAATGTAAATTGCAGATATGTATATTACTCAGGGAGGCAAGAGAGAGGTACATGAGTCAAAGACCATTAGATGATGGTAGAGCTCCCTGATGAAACAGACATGGGAGGGGAAGTCCCAGGGGCAACCGTGAGAGAGTTCCAGTAACTGGGGGCAAAGTGGGAGATGGCCTGAAATCACATGTTGGTAAGACATCTGGGTGTGTTTGTAAGGGACAGGTCACCAGATCTGAGGGGGTAAGCCAGGTCAGAGGGTCTCAGCAGAGCAACTGGGGAAGAAGGTACCACATTCCTAAGAAATTTTGTCCATAAGTACAACCAGAGCAAAAGAACAAAATGCCTCAGGAGATAACCGGTTTAACCCAGCATATAGCTGGCAATGGTGGGTAAGTTGGTTTGAGGCAAGGGTAAAGCAACATGTGCTTTTGCTGCTATTGCAGGTAACATCCCATTTGTGAAGCCTTGCTTTGGAGGTTTGGGAGTAGATGACAGAGCCATAGGTAAGACTGTGAAGAAGAATACCACAAGCAATAGCTATTTGGATGGAGGGTGTGAGAGCATGTTTGGTTGTATAGGACAAGTCAAGCTCGATATTTGCTGATTTACAGGTATTTGATTCAGGTATGTGCAGTGCAGAATCTAGAGAAGGGTCAAGGGTTATACAATGGTACTTGAAAGAGTTAACATTATCAAGGAGGGTACCATCTGTACTGGAGATTGCTAGGCAGCCAGAATACTTTTTCTTCCTAGTGGTAGAATCAAATAGCATGGAATGTGATTTACTGGCCCTGAGTAGGAACTTTTTTGGGGAGTGCCAAGAATGGACCTTACTGAAATCAGAGTTAAGGTTAGAGTTAATGTCAGCCAGATTTTTTTGAGCTTGAACTAAGCACCAGAACATCCACATAAATATAGTTTATACATATTTATACAACATATGTTTTGATATAACTAGGCAGATGAAAACTGTTATGCCAGGCAACATGAAAATATATTACTGTCTTTTATGACGTATTATATCATCCTGATATCTTTCCTTGTTGGACTATGTCATAGTGCATTCCTAAGTAAATCTCAGAACTTGCCAATCCCAAGCAAGCACAAATAGAATACTGCAGCTGGCTAGATTCTGGATTCTACTCCCCATGTTCAAGCCCCACAGCAACTGTAAAAAGAAACAGTCTGTTAGTCACACATTGCAAAGTCACAAGTACTTTTACACATTCTCAATCATGTTTATCTTAAAACATATGTCTGCATAAACAGAATATGACATAGCCTGAGTGAAGATATCATATTTATCTCTTCATTTGAGGCCAATGATAGTAAAATATTTCATGAATGACTTTGCCACTCATGAGATATAATATCATTGGCCTCAAATATGTATGCAATAGGCATGGACTCAAAAGCAGTTTTATGAATTAATTTATCTACACTACTAATTTAGTTCATATACCTAGTAAACACGTACTAACATACTAAAATGCCAGCAGAATAGTCTTAACGGTCCCTCAAGTCTGCTCGATTTTCAGCACCCGCACTGAGGGCCGATTTTGGTAATACACATTTACTCTATATACATAGTAGACATCTCACCAGTTAGTCTCACACTCCCTGGACACCTGCTAGTACTACTTCTTTAACAGCATAGCAGTCAGGAAGATTTAGTAACTCCCCACAGAAACAGCACTGACAAAGCACACAATTCCTTCCTGCTACATACATTTCTTTGTTATACCTGCTCTGATGTGTGCCTCCAAAGCTGCAGCAAACCATTAAATCTTTTTTAAAATGAAACCTCCTTCACCCAAACAACTCGCTATCACACAAACACCTCCCTCTTTTGCATCTCCTAGTTCCATTTCCCTTGCTAAAATTACATTCATAGCTGAGACAAACAAGGAGATACAAGCTTTGTTTAATTAACATGAACCGCTCTCCCTACCACTCTGGCTTCACCACTTACTCACTTTTCTATCAGTTCTCCTGCTTCCACTCACTTTAGCCACTCACACCTGAAAACTCCAGTCAGCCTTCAGTGCTCACTCCTGCTTCCCATGTCTCTTTACTCCTTCCATGGTACAGAGAAAAAGTAATCAAGCAGCGGACAAAATAGTGAAGCCATCGCTTGTTTGCTTGCTAAACATAGACACTATGGACGGTTAATCAAAAATACTGAATGCCACGTATTTGACCAGTTAATGGCAATGTACCTCAGCCAGGCATGGCGTGGTGCTTCTCAAAAGTGGAGGAGCACTGCTTCACCAAGAAAACCCACATCTTTTAAATGTAACAATGTTAAAGGCAGCAGAAATTTTTTTTTTAGGAAAAAAACACAAATACAAGGTCTGTGTCTCTTGCACAAATGAAATGCACAACAGGGACCTTATGGAATAAACAATCTATTTTCACTCATGCTGTTTGACCTTAGGCACATCACTCATGGCTTATGCCACTTACGAGGTTACTCAAGTTTGAACAGAACTAGTGAAAATATACAATATAAAGTATGGAGTGGTGTGTATAATGAGAAGCTTACACACCTGAGGTGTTAGATGCTACACAAACCCCGAGAGCAAAGCTTGAGGGATTTGTGAGAACATCTAACACTTAGGGTGTGTGCAGACTTTGAGTTTAAACAACACCCCATATTTTATTTTATATTATTGCTGGGTCTCCTTTTTTTACAACAGCAATTACATAAAATAACACAGGTTCCGGTGCAATGACGGCCCAGTTTTGTTTTCACCCAGTTCCCAAATTTGTGATCCCCACCATTTTAAAATGTTTAAAATGTGTTTTTTATCCATGTTAATGTTAGAAAATGTCAGAAAATTAGCAACATTTTTAAAAAATAATTTACCGTCCATTTCCACTGGTGGTTTACTTTCAGTGAGAAGGCAAGCGGAGAGCAGTCAGAAAAGGACAAACTGCATCAGGCACATGCATAGAGTGAGGGAAACCATGTACATGTTTGTCATTATAAACACTCCTTTATAATGGCAAATTATGCCATGGTTTCCCTGTGGGAAAAAGAGAGACCCATTGATTATAAATCATTTATTCCACAGGTTCCCGTTGTGTATTTCATATATATGTTTTTTCTTTGTATGCAGAAGATTAGAGAGCGCTGCAGCAATCTGATTGCTTGAGAACTGAAACAGGTGTCTGGTTATTTCAATATTACAGGACAGCTTGGCTACTGTACAAACATACGAACATATGAAATTTGCCAGCAGATAAAGGCCTAGAGTTCCATCAAGTCTGCTCAAATGTGCAGCTAGCACCCCTTATTCTGCAACTGCCCCTCCCTTCCACCGTTCTCCTTCATTGACCCTCCCCCTTGTCCTGTCCCATCCCCTTTTGAAGCAGTCCATTGTTCTACTGGATACCACTTCTGCAGCTAACACATTCCACCCAGCCACCACCCTCTGTGTAAAAAAGTGTCTCCTTATCTCCCTCCCGAGCCTTCCTCCCTCCAGTCTCATATCATGGCCCCTGGTGTCCCTCCCCTCCCTTACTTTGAACAGCCCCACTGTACCTGTCTTGTTTATTCCTTTCATGTACTTAAAGGTTTCGATCATGTCCCCCTGTCTCTCCTCTCCTCCAGCGAGTACATGTTCAACTCCCTCATCCTCCTCTCGTATGATAAGTCCCCCCAGACCCTTGATCTTCTTTGTTGCCCTGCGCTGCACCCCCTCCAGTAACTTAATGTCTCTCTTCAGATACGGCCTATACAGTGGCAAAATCACCTCCTCCCTCCTCGAAGATATACCCCTTGCAATACAACCCAGCATTTTGTTGACCTTTGTAGCTGCCTTCCTACATTGGGCTGAGTTGTTCATTGACCCTGTAACGAGCACCCCTAGATCCTTCTCCTCCTCTGTCTGGGCTAGCTGCACTCCCCTCAGCTGGTAACTCCTCCTTGGGTTCTTTATGCCAAAATTCAGCACCTTGCACTTTTTGGCATTAAACCCCAGTTGCCAGGTGTCTGACCTGATTTCAAGCTTTGCCAGATCATCCTGCAACCCCTGCCATCCCCCCTAGGTCATCCACCACCGCTCCTACCTTGGTATCATCAGCAAACAGACTGATCTTGCTCTTGATGTCCAATGATATGTCTGCAATGAATATCCCAAACAACACTGGTCCCAACACCAAGCCCTGTGGAACACCGCTCGTCACTACCCTTGGGTGTGAGAGCTCCCCACCCACCACCATCCTCTATTGCCTTCCCTGAAACCAGTTCCCTACCCATCTCACCAGCTTTGCACCCACTCCTGTGCCTACTAACTTACTTCCCAGCCTTCCATGTGGCACTGAGTTGAATGCCCTACTGAATTCCAGATACAGGACATCCACTGCATGGCCCCTGTCCAGTTGCCTAGTTACCCAGTTATAGAACTCCACCAGGTTGGTTTGGCAGGCTCTGCCCCATATGAAGCCATGCTGTCTGTTGTCCTGTAGTCCTTTGTCCTCTAGGAGGGCCACCAACCTCTCCTTCAGGATAGTCTTCATTAGCTTACCCATGATGGATGTGAGGCTCACTGGTCTGTAGTTTCCCGGTTCATCCTTGGGGCCACTCTTGTGGAGGGGCACCACATGAGCCATCCTCCAGTCCTGAGGTACACACCCTGAATGTAGTGAGGCATTAAATAGGTCTGCCAAAGGCCCTGCAAGGACCTCTGCCAGCTTCTTCAGTACCCTGGGGTGGATGCCATCTGGGCCTGGTGCCTTGTCCACCCTCAGCGCCTTCAAACCCACCTGAATGCTGCCCTCCGTGAGTTCCCCATCTGTCCCCCTTCCCCCCCATTTCTGCCATTTCTACCCCCCTTGGGTGTCACCCCCCCTCTTCTCTTTATTAAATACTGAGCAGAAGTACTCATTTAGTGCTTCTGCCTTATCACACCCTGCTTCCACTCAACCCCCCTCCTTCCTAATCCGTATTATGTGGTCCTTACAGCTCCTTTTTTCCCTGATGTACCTAAAGAAGTCCTTCTCCCCCTTCTTAATGCCTTGTGCCAGCCTGAGTTCCGTAGATGTCTTGGCTCACCTTACTGCCCTTGTCACCTCTTTTGATTCCATCAAGTACTCCTCCCTGTCCTCCCCCTCCCTGTTTTCTTGTACTTCCTAAAGGCAGCTCTTTTCCTTCTTACCTTTTCCATGACCTCCTTGCTCAACCAGCTCAGTTTCTTAGCCCTAGACTTCTTGCTCTGGGCCTTGCAGCAGGTTTTGGTTGCCTCCACTATCCCCAGCTTTATGAGCTCCCACCTCTGGTTAGTGTCCATACTAGATTGAATTCTGGACAGGTACCCTTTTATCACTTCCCCCATCCTCCAAAGTTGGCCCTCCTGAAGTCCAGCACTCTTGTGCCAGATTCCACTCCTTCCTTGTCCATATCCAGTCTGAGCCATACTGAATGGTGGTCACTCCCTGATGGTGGTTCCTCCACTGTAAGTTCTCTCACAAAGTCCCCATTTGCCAGCACAAGGTCAAGGGTATTCCTTAACCTGGTTGGTTCACTGACCATTTTCAGCAGGAAGCTGTCCTGGAAGGTATCCAGCAGTACCTGCTCCCTTCTGTTCCTGGTTGTTGAGGTACTCCAGTCCACTCCTGGCATGTTGAAGTCCCCCACAATCACCACACTACCCTTCTCACAGGTCCTCCTGATCTGTCCCGCTAGTTCCCTATCTAACTCCTCCGTCTGAGATGGTGGCCTGTACACCACTCCCATTCTAAGAATCCTATTCTTGGAATCCTGGATTTGTATCCAAAGTGACTCTGTAATACCCTCTCCCCTTCCTCCTTTACACACTTCAGTCCTTCCTTCACATATAGTGCCACACCCCCTCCTTTCTCAATCACCCTGTCACTACGAAATAATCTATACCCTGGTACAGACAGGTCCCATTCATTGTATTGGGTTGCTCATGTTTCTGTGATGGCTGCAATGTCCACCTCTCCATCTGCCATGAGCACCTGTAACTCTGCAGTTTTCCTCCAAAGGCTCCTAGCATTAAGGGTAACCACCTTCAACCCCCCCATCCTGCCCTCCTTTACTAGCATCACCAATAGTAATTGCCATTAATCCTTTGTCACTGTTATGGGAGTAAACTCATATGGTTTCCCTTCCTGTGGTCTCTGCATGTCTCTTGCCCAACTGCCACCCCCCGCTCCTAGTTTAAATTCCCAACTTTCTATATGTACTCCTCCATCCTCTGCTTCAACACTTTCCTTCCCTCCTCACTCAAGTGTAGTCTGTCATTGGCATAGAGACTACTGTCCTCCCAGGTCCCTCCCCAGCCCCCCAACAACTCATACCCTTTAGCACAACACCAGGTTCTTAGCCATCCATTAAATTTCTCTATTCTCAGTTTTCTTGTTGTGCTTGCCTTGGGCACTGGAAGTATTTCTGAAAAAGTTACTGATCTTTGTGCTACCTCACATAATTGTCCTAGTTTCTCAAACCTCCTCTGGACTATATCTACTGTCTTGTCAGCCAGGTCATTCGTCCCAAGATGTATAATTAAAGGAGGCTTGTCCCTACCCCTTCTAGCATATTTCAGAACAGATTGTCCCACCCTTTCCGCTGTCATTCCTGGCATGGCCTTCATCCAAATGCGACTATGCCTCACTGTAGTGGATTTCTTCATTTGTTTTATCTTTTAGGAGTATGTTATCTGGACAGTAACACCCTCCAAGGTGTCCTCTTGTTCAGAACTATTTCAATGTCTTGAGTGATTGAAGGCACACAGCTGTGTCTCATGCCTTACAACACACCCAAGGCACTGATATATTTTTGTAGGGAGTATTATGAAACACAGAAATGCAAAATCCCATCTGTCAGGAGCCCCAAACCAATTGTACAACACACAGGATTTGCCCGTGGCAGAGTTTGCAATCTATAAGAAGGGGGTACAGGGGGTAAAGCCTCCCACCATGGGGAGTGCAGGGGGAAAAAGATACAAAAAACTTCTACTGCGGGCAAATCCCGAATGTCGGGATTCTGAGTGTTGGGCAGTCGGTTGTGGGTTCCTAACTCTCAGGTTTTTGCATTTCTGTGTTTTGTAGTAAATCCTTTTTTGTATGAGTAGACACCATATTGGGTGACACTGTTTACATACATGCACAGTAAATGTGTGTGTGTATGTTCATCTATCTATCTATTTATCTATATATCTATCTCTCTATCTATCTATATATCTATCTCTCTATCTATCTATCTATCTATCTATTCTTTGCAAAAACAATTCATTAATGTACTAGTTAGGGTTGAAGTGACAAAAGTAGGGAAATGTGTCATTCAGGTTTCCAATCCTAACACCCCACCCCCACCCTGCAGGCAGCAGCAACAGGCATGCATGGGGTGTGTCTTGGGGTTGTCAGCCCTAATTCTCATCCCATTCATTGAGTAAATAAGTTGAGATGGGTGCAATATATGAGAAAGGGGTGAGCATTAGGGTTGACAACCCCAAGGCACACCCCACACCTGTTGCTGCCTGCAGTGTGGGAATGGGATGTTAGGATTGGAAACCCTGACACCACATTTCCCTATTTTTGTTGCTTCATCCCTAACTAGTGCATTAGCAAACTTTTTTGAAATGAATTTCCTTACTTTTTGAGACACTGTAGTATCATCACATCCTCATTTGCTGATGAGAGGGCAGAGCTCTTTTGGCCCTAGTCTCCCATGCATGCATACTTTTTGAGGTAATGTAATCATATCTTTTTTGCCTGAGTGAGCACAGGGCCCTCTGGGCCCTGAGCTCCCATTCCTCCATAGATGCGTATATGTATGTTGCTGTAGAAGTGCAGGGCCCAGGGCCCTGCTCTTCCAGTTTTAGTAAAACTGCTAGCAAATTATCACCATAGCCTTCTAATGACCCCACCTCATGAAACCCGTTCTGAAAATTTGCAAACCCCCATCAAAAATGTCACTGCAATGTCATTCCATGCCACAGGTATAAAAAAACAGTTTGGCAAGGATTTGGAAAATGACAGCTGTTACATTCATAAGGTGTTGTAAAAATATGGCTATGTTGAAAATGTGGATTCAAAATATTGAAAATTACCACAGTTATGAGCGAGTGTATCAAAATTTCAATGCATGTGCACTACCTTCTCATTTTTACATATTTTGACTCCAAATTTTCAACATAGCCTTCTCATGACCCCACCTCATGAGCAAGGGAAGTGAAGATTTTCAAATCCTGCTGGAAAAGTAATTTCACCAAGCAACCGCAAATTACCTTTGGGGATGTGAAAACACATTTTGGCCAGGATCTGAAAAATGACAGCCATCACATTCATGAGTTGATGTGAAGAAATGCCTATGTTGAAAATGTGGTGTCAAAATATTGAAAATTACCAAAGCTGTGAGCCTACATTCACAAATTTCAATGTAGGCTCATAACTTTGTTGTATTTTAATATTTTTACACCAAATTTTTAACATAATTTCCTTATGATCCCACCTCATGAACACGGAAGGAAAACAATTTCATTTCCTGTCCAAAAAGTGATTTCACACAGCAATCTCAAAATCATCTTTCAGGACAGAGTTGTCTAATGTCACTGACATTGTTCATGAGGTGGGGTCCCAAAAAGAACCTGTTGAAAATATGTGCCAAAATATGCCATGAAGTTCAAAACCCCATTGAAATACATTGAACCACATACCTGATTTCCTCAGTTTGTGGTCTGGTTTTGAAGAATGAAGATGTGTCTGCCGTCCACAGATGATTAAGGCAATGGACTCCTGGTGGGTAAGTAAGGGCTTGAGAGGGTATGCAGTGGTTGGTGCTGAGTGGGAGGGTCAGGTGGGGGGTAAGAAACAGAGACACAACAGACATCGATAGACATTTTTCTTTTTTACAGGGTTTCTTTAAAAAAAAGCTATGAGGGACAGTTTTATTTTCAGATCAGGACAGGGATGGGAGGGTAGGGGGTGCCACTAGACATCAGGGAAAATATAAATCATTAGGGGGATGGTATTTGAAAGGTGGGGCATGCCACTAGACACCAGAGAAAATATAAGTAACAACAGGGATGGTGATTGGAGGGTGGTGGTGTCACTAGTCACCAGAGAAAACATATATAACAATGGAGACAATGTCAGAGGGTGGGGGTGCCACTAGATGCCAGGGAAAATATAAAGAACAATAGAGACAGTGATTGGAGGGTGGGGTGCAACTAGACACCAGGGAAAGATAAAGTAACTACTGGGACAGTGATTGAAGGGTAGGGGTGTCACTAGACACCAAGGAAAATATACATAACAACGGGGGTGGTGATGGGATGGTGGGGGTGTCACTAGACACCAGGGAATTAAACAAATAATTATGGGGGTGATTATCAGAGAGTGTGGGGCACCACTAGACAGTTTTGAAATAATAAATAAGTAGGTGGGTGATGACTGGAGGGTGGGGGTGCCATTAGATGCCAGGGAAAAGATGCCAGCTCACAAAAAAGAAGTTGTCCCTCACAAAAAATAATCTTTTTTTGAGACTCGACATATGAAAAAGGATCTTTTTTTGTACCATGAATCACAAAAAAAAAGATTTAGAAACTTAAATAAAACATAAATAACTGGAGGGAATAAATATTTTTTCACCAAATTAGAAAAAGGCACATCTGTTCCATCGCTCTTTTTTACCCTGAAATTTTCAGAGCAAAGATCCAAATAGTCTTGGCGCTAGGCTAGCTGACACAAAATGGAACACAATAAGGGTGTCAGGAAGCATTAGGTAAATATGAAAAGGTTCATGATAAGTGAGTCACAGAAAAGATTTTAAATAGTAAGAAAACACATTTCAGGCCCTTTATCCAACAGTTAAGTGCAGAATCTAATGAACAGGATCTAGATAAGCAACATATATGTTTTGCTTACACTTCAGAATGTCATTTTGGAAGCTTTTTAGATTTGAATTTGCAGTGAAAACTGAAAGCAAGATGGCAGCAAAAGAAAAAGGATCTTCCCCTCATGAAAAAGGATAATCTCAATACAAAAAAAAAAATTTTTTTTGTTTCATACAGCTATTTTTTGGTGCTTTTTTCACCAGCCAAGCAAAAGACACATCTGTGGGCCAGCCTCTTTCTACTCAGAAAATTTCATACCAAAATTCCAAACTGTCTGGGGGCTGGCCAAGTTGACATGAAATCCATTCAAACTAATGGGAAAAAATCCTAAACAAATCACTATTTGCACTATCCAAAACTCAGAATCTGCACATCCCACTGGACTGAAACCTATTACATCCAGAGATCTACATTGCAAGACCATGCATGTGACGTTTCATGCAAATCTGATCAATGGTGGCCAAGTTATTAAAGTGCAAACAACTGAGGTTTAACATTGAAGTGCCTACTCAATCCTAACTATAGGGGTGCGACCGCACTTATAATATATATATATATATATATATTTTCCCTGCATTGATAACTGCACAATCATGGTGGCAGTAAGCATTTCCCCTAACTTCATAGACAGTTTGTTGGCCTTCAAGAATGCATTGGATAGGTATATGGGAGAACAAGAATGGGAACTTAACCACTGAAAAGTGGCAAGACCATAAATGGTTCTAGAAGCTAATGGACCTGACATTCTGACTTATGAACCTACGAACCTTATCACACAACACTGGTCAAAACTTGCTAAAACTGCCTTTAGGCCTGAAGTCTCCCCAATAGTGGCCTTAATTTATTCAGGAGCTTGTACATCTCTCTGTAGTCCAGTGGGGACCAGAGATGTTGTTCCATTCTGGTTGTGGGGGATTTGAAGTGAGCCTGATGCCAAACAGAATGTATTGTGTTTATGAGCTTTCCTTTCCTGCCAGTTAAAGAATAATAATAATAATAACACCATAAAATAATTAATTTTATGAAAGCAAGTTAAATAGTTGTTTTACTGCACTGGCCTACAACACAATGGCCCATTTGGACCAGAAACTGTATTTCCAATTTTGAATTTCACTGAGGTAAGATTACATTTTAAAAGTTGCTTCATAGAGGTAAGATCAGGCTCAAAAGACTTATTTCAGATCATGTAGTTAATGGCATTCAAATAATAGGCAACCTCCCCCAGTACCTTATTACTTTCTATCCCTTGAGTAAGTGACTTCTTGTTTTTACTGGTATAAGTATGCTTAGCACACTGCATGACCTGATAATTTAAGATCCTATAATTAACTAACCACTATTCTCTCATATGTGAGTCTGTCAGTAAGCTATGCAACATGAATTAGAGCAGTAGAATAATGCTTACTGTAAACCTTGCTGCAGTACTTTCCATCCAGCAGCACCAGAGTCAAACAAATGCTGGCAAGTCTGAACTTAAAAGAGACAAGTACAGGAAAGAGAGGTTTGGCAAGGTCAGCCTCAGCTGAGAAGCACAAAGGGAAGGTCACACAAGGTTAGGCTCAGCTGAGACAAGTGCAAGATGGGTTATGCAATGACAGACTCAGCAGATACTAGTAAGGTCAGGTAAGGCAAGGTCATACTGAATAGATACAAGTGAACTAAAGATTAGACAAGGCCAGTGTCAGTCGAGACAAGTCAGGGAAGGTTTGAAAAGGAGACCAACAAAACCACAGCACCACACAAAATACACTGGAATTCAGATAAATAAACCCAAGCAGTGCATATTTATTCCAAACAGTAAAGAACAATCAACCATATCCCAGTGTTTCAGACTGTTATGGTTCTTCATCCCTGATGATAAAGATCTTTAATGGGTCAAAGCGCTGGAGCACTGTGGATTGTCATAGACGTTTGGACTACATATGCACCTTCTCTGGCCATGTTTGATCATGTAAGCAAGTAGCCCTCATTTAGATGCCCATTCTGTTTTTTTTTCTCATGGTTTAAAAAGGTCAGTCTCAGTTGTGACAATAAAATGGAAGGTCAGGCAATAGGGCTGTGTGAAATTAAACTTATGTTGGCAACATTTTGGAGAAGTCAAAATTTTGCTTTTGTGAAATTTTGGAATGCACTTTCATGGAAACTCTAACTTTGAATGGTGGAATAAATGTATGAAGGACATATTATTGCATTAAACTGTGGAAAGAAATTCTGCAGAACTGGAAACTGTCAGTAGTCAGTTCTGCAGAATTTTTTTCTGCAGTTTAATACATTAATCCTCAATTCATACATTCATTCCACAGTTCTGTGAGTCACTGAACTTCAGAATAAATGTATGCATTGGGGATTAATGAATTATGCTGCAGAAAGAAATTCTGCAAAACTGATCATTGAACAGGGGAATGATTACACTTATTGTGGAGTAATCTATTAAACGGCAGAATAAAGTTCCTTAGAACTGTCATTCTGCAGTTTGTGTTTATTATTCCACAGTTCAGTCAGTAAATTTCATGGAACAGTGTGAAAATTCTCCAAACACATTTAGAAGATTCTAATCTTGCCAAAGACGGAAGTTTGGAAATTTTGAAAAAGGTCTATGAAAGCAGAATTTGCAACTTCTGACCATCTCTACCAGGCAGTGCTGCTTCTAGCAGAAAAAAAAGCACAAGGAAGGTATGGCCAGTTGCAGTGTCAGACTCAGCAAAGTTAAATTCAGGGTAGGTCAAGCAATATCAAATGCAGTAGAGACAAGTGCAGGGAAGGTTAATGTCAGACTCAGCAAAAACAAGCACAAAGAAAGTGTGGCAACATAACTGTAAGCAGGGACAAACACAGGGAAGGTCAGACAGTGTCAGATAGCAGAGACTAGCACAAAGAAGATTTGACAATGTCAGACTCGGTAATGACAAGTTTGTGGAGAGGTCAGGCTATGTCAGACTCAGTAGAGGTAAGCGCAAGGAAGGTTGGGCAATGTCAGACACAGAAGAAACCATGTGTGGGAAGTTACACAATATTAAACTAAGTCTAAGCAAGTACAAGGAATGCTAGGCATGGTCAGACTCAGAAGAGACAAGCATTTAGTAGGTCAGACATTGTCAGACTCATTAGAGACAAGTACAGGGAAGGTCTGGCAATGTTAGCCTCAGCAGAGACAAGAGCAGGAAAAGTCTGCAGTGTCAGACACAGTAGAGACAAATTCAAGAAATAATTAAATTGCATGTGGTGCTGTGCACTAGTGTACCATCACTCCAAGCTGGTACTTTAACTTGATTTGTCAGAGTTATCCTGTAATGTCAACGCAAAACATAAGCATGTCCGTGCATGCACCATTAATGTGCTTCTTTCTTCCCCCAGGCTGAGTATACAAGTTGTGGAATTATACAAGAGTCAGTAGCTCTGTTGAGTCAGGAGAATAGTGCAATCTGAGAAATAGGTGCAAAGAAAGAAAGTGAGGTCCATGATACCAAAGATAGCAGGTCTGTCTCATACCGGTGGTGGTGTGTGAATAACACTTATAAATCTCCTAGACGTTGATGGTGGTTTTAAACAGTGATATTTATTCAATAAAAGATATCTGTACCTTGATTAGAAGAATGAGAACTATGATTTATTAAATCAAGTTAAAATACTAGTTTGGAGTCACGGTACACTGGTACACAACTCCATGTGCAGTTTTGTTGTGGTATCCCTGTACTGAGCACCCACTGTGGTGGAAAACATTCATTGTAGTGTGGATCACTTGTATAGCCTCTTACAGTTTTGTACTTAGTTCAGGAAAGGTTAGGCAATGTCAGACTCAGCAAAGAAAAGTACAGCAAAGGTCAGGCAATGTCTGGCTCAGTAGAGACAAGTACAGGGAAGGTCAGCCAGTGTCCAACTTAGCAGAGACAAGTACAGGGAAGGACATGCAGAGGCCAGCTCAGCAGAGACAAGTACAGGAGAGGACAGGCAGTGTCCAACTCAGCAAAGACAAGTACAGGAAGGTCAGGCAGTGTCTGACTCAGCAGAGACAAGTACATGGAAGGCCAGCCAATGTCAGACTCAGCAGAGGCAAGTGCAAGAAAGGTCAGACAATGTCAGACTCAGCAAAGATGAGTAAAGGAAAGATCAGGCAGTAACAGAAAGGAGAAACAAAAGTGCAGGAAAGGTTAGGCATTGTTAAATTCAGCAAACACAAGTACAGGGTTTGGGTATTGTTAAACTCAGCAGAGACAAGTATAGAGATGGCTAGGCATAGTCAGACTCAGCAGAGACAAACAGGGCGTAATTATAGGGGACGGGGGGCACACGTCCCCCAACTTTCGCATCACCTCCTTTTATGCCATTTGAATCCCCAACCCAACATCTTAATTTAATTTAAACCAGCTGCACTGGCCGCCGAGCCAATGCTCATGGCATGTGCCCTGCCCGCCAAGTACCGGTGGTGAGTGTGTGACCAGCGCCCACCCTGGCCAAAAAAAAAGTATTGTCTCTCCGCCTAACCAATCCAAGTCCGACCAATCGTGAGCTGACGGAGAAGCTGGCGGGAGACTGGCTGCTGTGGCCTGCTCGCCGTGCTGTGCGTGCTATCGTGAGGCGGGAGATGGTGTAGTCGATCGGACTGAGGTGGAGACGTACAGACTACGTCTGAGACCGACTCCCGAGTGAGTGTCCGAACTGTTGGTGACCCTGAGCCTGACCGCTGCGGTCCGTCGTCGTCGCATGGATTTTGTGGCTGTAGGCCTGTGGCAGCCAGTGACTGACTCGAAAGCCTTTAGGCTTGTTGTTAGCCTGCCAGTGTCCATTGCTTTGACTGCCAGGACTCGGAGGATGAGTAACTCGTCGTCGACGGTCGACTCGACGGCATTGTCGCGGCCCGCACAGCGAGGGTCCGGTCCAGGTGGCGGAAAGAAACGACAAAAGAACCGTGGAGACACTAGTGCAGCTGGACAGACTGAGTTCTGTTCGGGGTCTAAGTGCGCTTGGTGCCGGTGGTGCGAGTCTGCTCTGGTCTTGTGGTCTGCATCCCTGTGGCTGTGGGAGTTGACGCTGGTCTGTCTAGACCAAATAAAAACAGTTCACTGACTGCACTGCGTCTGCTGAGTGCTGTGCTGCTGCTGGCATTGCTGCATCAGAAAAACAAGCAGGTAAATTGAGGTACTTTAAATGTGTCTCTGTACTGTGTAGTAGCAGAGCAGTACTAGTATTTCATTAAAGTAAAGTTTTCAGCAAGTAAATGCTGGTCCAGAGAATGAGAAAGTACAGACATCCCTTTTATCCTCTGTGGGACTTTTCTTGTAAGGGAGACAGCCTTGTTGATAAGTATTCTGTAGTACTTACTTCCATTCTTGTTTTACCAAGTTGATATACAATATTTGGCTCAAGCTCTGTCCCACTTGTGATGGCAATCCAAGAGATTAAGGAGTTCCATTGCTAAGTCTGCCCTAACCCTGACTTGTTTTAGTGGAAGTAACTTGTCACAATTTTTCTTTGGCTCATTCCCAATGAATATCAAGTAGACTCTCAGGAATGAGTTCAAGGCAGTCCTAGTCAACCTCACTGGATTCTTGGTGGAGCTTGGATGGGTCAAGCTTGCTAAATGATTAGGTCCAGTCCAGATGAAGTGTGGTCATATCCTTGTGGTTTTGTTTCCCAGATAATGAAGATAGGGCTGTGGTCACCAACAAATTGATTGGATTTCAACCCACACCAGATTTGCAGTGTGTGCATGCAGCTATCAGTGCACTAATAATATTTGCTGATAATAAGTAACTACCAGAGCATAATTATTAATTTATGCATTAAAGTTTTGTGTGGAAAAATGGAATATTCCTCTTCATGTGGTGGGGCAGAGGATTTCTGGTGGGGCAGAGGATTTCTGAGGGGTAAAATGAGTGACATGGAACTGGACGGGATGCCTCTGAGTCCTGTGGTGATGCAAGGCAACCAGATAGTGATTTGTGGGGGTTCTTGCAAAACCACAGTGTTAGCTAGTAGCCCTCATCTCAGATACCCTGCATGCTGGAAGCAGCATGTGGAGCATGAAATGGTCGTCCGTGCCACCATTACAAGCAAGGAGTGGGTTGTTTTGACTAAAACAGAAAAGCAGCAGGTAAAAGAGAACTCTTTATGCCAAAAGACCTATCTGGGTCAGGTGTTTCTGCACTAGTTGCTGCATTTTGCAGCCTTACCAGAGTTTCCTTTAATGAATGGTGAGGGGTCAGGGGACAGGGACTGGGTGTAAACTGGGAGGCAGGTGGACAGTGATTTGACTGACATGGAATATGTAAGGTTGCCAAATAGAGGAGTAAAGGCTGAAATGTGACTGGTGATGCAGAGATAAAATCAGACAGCTCATCACCGAAATCTAGCACCCATCACTAGAGTAAATGAAGCTCAAACCAGTTTTATTTCTTTAAAAGTGCTGCATTTCATGAAGTGGCTATGCAAATTAGCAATGCACTCCCAGATGCATATCGCTCAAGGCTCAATTGTCCCTGATTTTGTCTCAAAATTGTCCTCTGTTGACTGTTCCTCATGAAAAGCACAAAATAATGTCAACCATTAATGTAACAGACTTGTTCTTCTTCATAAATGCAGCTTAACACAAATCTTTTCATTCTATAGGCTTTATGAATGAATAACATCAATTTTAAGATGTGTCCCTCCATTGGGGTGTTTGTCCCCATTTTTTAGCCTTATCCCTGATTCATGATGCCAGGACCCAGGTTCAAGACGCACTCTCCTTATCGAACCAGTGACTGTAATCAATCTTCCACCTGCTAAGTTTGTAATTTTTAAATATTTTTAACCCATATATATTTTTGCCTGCTGGTACCCCAGCCTGGCTCCAGGACCCTCAACTTGGGAATGCCGCCACCGAGGCAGAATTGAATGTGTCTGGAGGGTCAGGCCACCAAGCCCCGGCTCATACACGGGTGCCAGTGGATTTTCTGATGCTATATTCCCCTGGAGCTAGGAACATGCAATGATGCTGACAGCAAGCATCTGTTCTAGCTCCACCCATATTACGGCACGACTTTGTGCCTCTCGCCTCCACCAGTGGGCAAGTGACCCATCTCCTCTACCTCCCAGAGAAGGACAGCAGTCCTCTGGATGCTCGATCCTTCCTCCCTGCCAACCCCAGTTTAGATGTAGGGAGGTACAAACCGAACATTTATATTTACTGTACTCCAGGTTGTGTGGAGAGGTTCTTGGCTAAAGTAATTCTAACTTGTAAATGCCATAATTTATAGTTTTATAACTTCTAAATGACATAATTTTGGACACAGTCCAGGGCATCTGGATACACTGGAGGGTCATCCCGCGGCTGCAGTCGGCAGTGGGCCAGGGTTTTCGGAGAGTAGTGATTGAGGAAGACATCAGAGAAGACGTCCCGTGGCTGCAGTCTGCAGTGGGCCAGGTTGAGGGAGCTGTCTGCTGCTGGAGGACCAATCGGCTGTGAGGGTGCCGAGTTTTAAATCTACGTCTGGGCTATAAGACTGGCCCAGCCCTCACGAACTTGAGGAAGAGCTGTAAATTGCTGGGAGAAGAGGTAGCTAACTGCATTGGCAGTGGAGAATCCTACCAGGGGCTGCTGTGGTGAGAAATTGGAGCTGCATCGGCAGCTGCATCGAGGAAGATGGCATCAGGGCTGCATTGGCAGCAGAGGTGTGCAAGGGGGTTCTGGTCGTCCTGGCAGCTGCAGTCGGCAGTGGGCCAGGGTTTTGGGGACAGAGATTGAGGAAGGCATCAGAGAGGACTCCCGGTGGCTGCAGTCGGCAGTGGGCCAGGGTTGGAGGGAGCTGTCTGCTGCTGGAGGACCAATCGGCTGTGAGGGTGCCAAGTTTTAAATCTATGTCTGGGCTATAAGTCTGGCCCATCCTCACAAACTCGGGAAGAGATGTAATTGTGTCCACCAACTACCCCGCTCGACTTGTATTAAATGGTCTATGGGGTGGATCCTTTGGGGAGTGCACAGTGTGACTAGCTGAGACTGAGCAATAAGAAACTCAGATTTGTGTAGGACCAAGGGGGAAGGGCATAATAAGATTTGTATATTGTGTTGCTGGAGATTGTGTGTGTGTGTGTGGTATATTAATTGTTGGTGGGGGGCTGTAGGTTTGACTGTGTATTGTGATGATAGTAGTGGTTCACACACAAAAGGGGGTGATTGGGTGTAAGGAGTGTGGAGCAGCCATAATATTAAACTGGGCATGGAGGTTTGGAGGATGTCAAAATGGTATTCCACAGGGGACAACAGGACAAGGCAAAAGGGACATATCCCAGAGGATAGGTGGATCATATGGTATCTGGAGGTGGGGGACAAAGTTGGCATCATACACGTGAAGTATGCCAGGGAGGCTGCTCAGAGGGAGCAGATGAGGGAGGGGGGAGTAGGAGAGAGCAGTATGGGTATGAGAATCAAGCTTGGAAACCATTTCACCATACTATACCCGGGAGATGAAGTGGATGAGGATGGAGGGAGGCAAGTGGACAGGAGGAGTTGGTCAATAGGCAGAGGAGGGACAGTGATGGAGGATGGAGCCTGTTTCAAAGGAAAGGGAGGAGGAGGGAGGGAGGGAGGACATGAGCCTAGGGTTGGGGTCTCGGGGTAGATGGTCAATTATGGGCACATCAGTCTGACATCTGTGGTACATAAAGTAATAGAGGGATTTATCAAGGAGAGACTTGGGAGGCAGTTGGAAATGTTAGGACACCAGGATGATAAAATAGTGAATACTGGATGGGCAACTATGCAACCAGTTTGTTCTGCCACAGAGGGGTTCTGATTCCCTCTGACCTTGAGAGCGACGCTCAAGAGGTCCATGGGAATCAGAAGCCTGAGGTGGCAGAACACACAGGTTGTGCATGAAGTTGCTCATCCTGTATTTGTTATAGTGTATAGTAGTACTATGTGAAATGTGTGCTTTGTGTTTTTTCTCCCTTTCTCATAATGAAACTGATTTGAAAAGTCTCTAGAGGTTCTAGAATACTGTCACCACATAATTAAATAGAGGAAAGCAACGATGTGCTAGGATTCCTAGTGGTTCTGCTGCAGTAGTGACATCACTGCTGCAGCAGAACAACATAATGACATCACTACTGCAGCAGAACAAGCATATTCCAGGCATGGAATTTCATGCATAACAGCATTCCACTATACACTACACGTAGAACAGTGGATGGATGGACACCCACAACAAGGCTGTGTTTCCATCGAAGGAGTTGATGACATCATAGAGACCTTGAGATGGAAATGCAGCCTTTGTTGTAGGTGTTCAGCCATCCACTGTTTATATAGTATATGTTTTTTTTTGTTTGTTTCTCATTATTTTATTGAAATTACTTGCTGTGGGTGTCGGTCCATTCCTCCTGCTGCCACTCCTGCTCCGTCCAATCCGGCTTCTAACTTTAACTTCTCCACACTGCTTAGTTTTCAAATTAGAAAAAACAAATTTTTTTTTCCCAAAATGGAGCCATGTATGGCACACTGTGTCCTGGTTTGAATTTAACTGCCAGTGGCATTGCTGCCCGGCACTACTAAATCACGCCATGTTTGTTTTTGTTTGTTTCAGCATTTATATAGCACTTTTCATACATCCAAAGCGCTTTCAAGCAATGCTAACTGGTAGAAGTGACTGTGTGGTGGTGGCCATATTGCACGCCATCACCCACACACAGCCTGGATAATTGCATGAACTAGTTTATGGAAGGGAATGTTGGCCAGACACCGGAATGTTCCCACTCTTTTGTGAAGAGTGCCCATGGTTGTTTTATTTCCACCTGGACACCCACCAGGACAACACCAGGATGGGCAGAAGGAACTCCGCTTAATGTCTCATCCGGGATGGCACACCCCAGCAGTACAGCACCCCAATACTGCACTCGCATGCCAGCAATTTTATGTGCAAGTCCAATCTGTGTGGATAAGAACCCATGACCTTCTGGTCCAGAGACAGATGTGCTACTTGGTCACTCATTGATTGTCTTTCCTCCCCAACCGCGCCCACCCTATGTGCATCCACCTCACACACCCACACATTACGGGTGTGCATTGCACAGTTTCTACGTATGCTCGTGACTTCACCAGTTTTTTTTATATTTTCACTCCAGATGTAGAGAATGACAGGCATAAGGGGTGTGACCTGGGATTGTTGCCTGTAATGCTGATACCATTTCACCCCCACCCACACCCTGTAGCCAGCGAGAGGCGTCAAGGTTTGCCTTGGACTGTTTGGCCACAAAGTTCACCCCATTCTCCTGTACAGCACCCATCTCATCAAAATGTCACTCAGTGTGAGTATGCCGTCGATGCTTCTCAGAATTACACCCACGAAGGGGGCCATGGACTCTCACTGGGTCAGGCAGTTACTCTGGCCTGATCATATGCTGTAGAGGTGATGGATAGAATCTGTTTGGCTAGGAGCCTATTGCATCCTTGTTGCCCCATCTTTTTCCTCTTTAGCTGGCATGAACACAGCTGAAGTTTTGCATAATAGGTTCCTCTCTTAATCTCCATATTTCTCCCTTCCATGTCTAGTGTTGCCACTTTCATTCTTGTTGCTTTTAGAGAGTGGGCAGAAAGAGGAAGCATGAACCTTGATTGTAATAGAGGAGGACATAACTTTGCAAATAAAAGTGGAACTGTTCTAGCCTGATGAACTAGTGTACAGCTCTTAGGCCAGCAACGCTTTTAGTTTGCTGAAACTCCTAGCAGGAGTAGTAGCTTTGAGAAAAAATAGGCAATCTTTATTTTGAGATGCATGATGGATGGCATGAGAGGCTCTAAAGGGGGCCTTGGTCATGGTCCTGAGCACCATATCAAGACTCCAAGGTGATAGCTTTGGTGAACTGAAGATGTTGCAAAGCAATGCTGCTGCCTGTAGAAGTACCAGACGTGGGGATATGAGCCCAACAATTCCCCAGTCCCATCAAGAGTGCCTCCAGTGCAGAAACTCTAATTGTAAGGTGACCAGTTGGAGTCTTTTGCCCATTTGTCTTAAAGGAACTGCAGTAGTACAGGCAATTATATTGTGTCATTCTGTATGTGTCTGGAATGAAGCCAGAAACAAAATCTCCTCCGGATTCTATAATGCACTTTGGAGGAAGAAGAGGCATATGAACTCCCCATCATTCTAATAACAGGAGCTGTACTGCATAGCTCGTTGAAAGTTTTTCCACTCACTTTCCCAGTCTAGAGAGAGGCCAGTTGTTAAACTGGGTGCAGAACTGGAGCTTTTCCTGCTCAATCTTTAGGCCCCGGAGACAAGTTGTTCAAATTGAGATGCAGACCAGCCTCAAAGAAGAAGGTCTGGGCTGAAACTGAAGGTTAGAGGTGTCGCTCAAAAGATGAGTGATAGTCAGAAACCCATGTGTGAACTGGCCATAAGGGACCCCCTAGAATCATGACTGCCCTGTCCAAGGTCACTTGTGGAGGAGTCTTGATAGAAGTGATATTGGATGAAGGCAAACAGGAGGCTGAACTGATCCCAGTTTAGGGAGAAGGCATCTTGAGCCACCGCTGGTTTGTCCATGGCCAGGGAGCAGAATTGCTGTACCTTCGAATTCCGCCCACAGGCTTAAGATCTGTCTGAGGATTGCCCCCCTGTTCTGTTGGAGTGTGGAAGGCAATGTCCTCCAGCTCCCATTCCCTTGGAAGAACAACCTTGTGAATTGAGCCAGACTGCTGTCATTTTCCTGTCCAGGAATATACATCTTTCAGTAGTGCTCGCCCCACTGAAAAGAAGAGGGGAATCTTTAGCGGTTTTGGCTTTTGTGCCACCCTGGTCACGGTGGTCGATGTATACCCATGTTGTCAGACTGTAGTTGAACCAGACCATCCTCATTGAGGAATTGCTCTTTTAGAAGCCTCTGAGCTGTGTCAGGGGAGCAGGGCCTGTGGATGATCAGCTGGGGATCCCAGAACGCCAACCGATGAATGCACGAGGAGCAAGTAACAGTCAACAAGTGGCTGAGGACACAGTCCAATGTGCCAGTCATCGATGGAAACATTTGGGGCTGCCCTTTGTGAGGGAATATCCTGGATAAGCCCTCTGGTGTTGATTTTTCTGTCCCAAAATATTCTGGTGGTGATTTTTAACTCCAAATCTCTACTGGCCAGATTCCAGCTCCTGATGTGGATGGCCTGGTCCAGAAATCGCAGGGAAAAATGAGACCATGTTGAAATGGGGACAGTCTGTACAGCTTGCAAGGCTGAGACTGGGGTCCATGCAGGAGTGCTGAGAAACAGCTACAATGCCCAAATAAAAGAAATTGATGGAGAGAGAATTATTTAAATTTTAAAAAGACAGAATCTGAAGTCTGAGGATGGGTGCTCCATTTTCTGCCAGGTGCGGCAATGCACCACATGCATCAATACAAAAGTGTTGAAGCTATGGTGCATCACTACACCTTTGCAGAAAATGAAGCACCCCCTGTATCCTCTGGACTTCGAACCGTACTTTTTAAAATTAAAATATACAAAGTTGAGGCTCAAGAAAATTCCACTTGTGCTGCTAAAAGCTAAGCCGAAGGGATAGCTTTTCAGTTGTGTGGGAACCCACAAACTCAGGAGTTTTCCTTTAATGAAGAAGAATCTGTAACAGTTGTTCATTTTTTACAGATCAGGGTTAACTGCAAATCTCATAACATGAAACGTCAGAGAGACCAACCTTCGATTGCCATGTTCTTCAAGAAGAAACCCACATAGATCCGTGCCTTCATCCGCACAGAAGATCCCGACTGAAGAAATATGTACTGCAGTGTATGAGGAGCTAGATCAGGCTTCAATGCTAATGTTAACAAGAGAGAACAGCAACCAAGTACAAGTTCACCCTTTCCTACTGTCGACAGCACAGTTCCTGTACTGGACATCCAAACAGTGCTCTGGATCAGCCACCCAACCACAATCACCATCTGTTGCAGAAACAGTGCCTAGAATGGAGATGACAACTCATGATATGGATCAGCCGTACTCAACCACCATCTGAGGAATACCAAAGCAGGACTGTGGAAACAAAAACTCCGATTCCAGGAATCATGGTACAGGGAATTTTCATGGCTGCACTATAGTCCTGAGTTGAAAGCTGTGCTCTGCTTTTTGTTGCACAAAGAGTGAACAAATGGGGATGCTTGAGCTGTCAAAAGGCGAGAACCAGTATTCACCACAATAGGCTTCACCAACTGGAGAAAAAGCACGGAGTAAGTTTATTACTCATCAGAGCTCAGAAACACATCAGCATGCCCTGTGGAAGGTGGCACATGTATCCCGTGGTCAAAGCATTGATTCTGCTCTAGTGGAACAGAAAAAGATCTCACAAGATGTGTCTCGCAAGTGCTTGTTTAAGTTAATAGCCGCTTTGCGTTACTTGGGAAGACAAGGATTGGCAATTCGAGGTCATCAGCTTGATGAGGGAAACTTTGCTGAACTGCTCAAGCTATTCAGCAATGAAGATGAGACCCTAGCAACTTGGCTAAAACGAAAGCAGGACTATACAAGCCCAGCAATTCAAGATGAACTAATCGGACTCATGAGTCATGAGATCATCAGTTCTGTCATGAAGGATATTAACTAGTCATCATACTATTCCATTATCGTTGATGGAACACAAGACTGCCAAGGTAAAGAACAAGAAAGCATTTGCCTTAGATACGTTGATGGAAACATGCAGCCCCAGGAGGAGTTCATTGGGTTTTATGAGCCACAGGATACTATCGGAGCCTCAATAGCAAAAGTCATAATGGATGTCCTCACAAGACTTCCTCTGCCAATTGAATTCCTCCGAGGTATGGCATTTGATGGCGCTGCAAACATGTCAGGATGCTATCGTGCGCAGGTTACTATAAAGGAAAGTCAACCACTTGCCACATTTGTGCATTGTGGTGCTCACTGTGTAAATCTTGTGGTGAAAGAGAGCTGTGAAGCAAGCCCTGTATTAAGAAATTCCTTCCACTGTGTAAATGAACTGGGCAAACTGTTCAGTGAATCCCTAAGTACAGAACAATTTTTCTCAAATTGCTACATCTGATAATGCATCTACCTCCTTCAAGAAATCTGACCCTTATGTCCAACTAGATGGACTGTAAGACTAGCAGCAGTCGAAGCTGTGTCACAGCAATATGAGCAAATCTTGAGAGTCTCCAACAAATGGAGTTGGAAAATGGGATGCTGCAACAAGGGCAAGTGGTCTCTTAGAGAAGCTCAGCAAGGAAACACATTAGTTAGCCTGCTGCTGGTCAAGGTAGTTATGGAACCACTGACTTGTCTGAATAGGAGCCTTCAAAATCCGAACTGCACAGTAGGTGGCATGCTTACCCAAGTAAGCCTCATAAAAGCTCAGCTTCAAAGACTAAGGAATGAAAATACTGTCCTGCAAGCCATCAGAAAAGCTGATGAAGTTGTCCAGAAACTGGAGTTGATCCCATTGCACCACCAAGGCAACGGTGGGTCCCAGTTCGTTTTTTGCTGGCAAGGGAAGCAGCACAATCATGCAACAGTGGAGGACTATTTCAGAATGGAATTCTTTAAGATGGTAGACATCTCTGTTGCCCAGCTAGAAGAGAGGTTCCATCAGCAAGGGCTGACTGAGTATTCGACTTTAGAACAGTTCCTTCTTGCTGCAGTACATAAGGGTGATGAGAATGACCATGAGCTGGAGGAAATGATTGACTGCATTAAAAAATATCCAGAGCTTAATCCCAGAATGCTGAAAGTTCAGCTTGAGATGTTTGCACAGAGTAACACATATACCTCTTTGAATGAGGCTGTAGTCCTATTTAAAGCACTACCATTAGATGTCCGTGGCCTTTTTACAGAGTTAGAAAAGTTTCTGCGACTACTGTTGGTGACACCAGTAAGCAGTTGTGAAGCAGAGCGCAGTTTCAGTGCACTTAGGCACCTAAAAACATGACTGCGGTCTACAATGACCCAGTGTCACCTGAACGCAGTTGCTGTATGTCATGTTCACCAAACCAGACTTGATGAGCTATGTCTGGACACCATTGCACGTAAATTTGTTCATGCTCATGAAAGGCGCTGTGCTGTATTTGGACTATAGCAATAAAAATATTGCAATGGGTTGATGCACCAAAAATTCAAATGTGTTCAAGCAAGCACGTCATATTCCTTGGTACTGCATGGGGCTGCATATCAACTTGCGATCTCATGAAGAGAATTATCACACCTCAGATCATTGTAACCTTGTACCTCAGATAGTTGTGCACACCTATACTGATTCGCTTCATTAGCTGATACTGTTAAAAAATGCCTCCCAGTTCACTGTCCAATCCACTTTCTCAATGTTTGACTTCTGCTCCCACAGTAAACATTAAGTGGATCACCACCCTTCCACACAGTGAAGGCAGTATGTACAGTTCCCCCCGTTGCTGTTTTTCTCCCCACCTCATTAGCCAACAGCTAGGTCTTCCTAGAAGCAAAGCAATAAGCATCAGACTCAGTACACACCTGAACAACTGCTGTTCATGGCCTCATAAGGGCTGGGCTGCACTTACTATGGCTAACAATATTATTAGCAGGAGAGAGATACTAATGCCTTGAGAAAATCCACCCGATTTCCAGTATCAGTCTACTCCTTGATCTGTGATCTGCAGAACCCCGCAGGACAGTTCCCCACATATCTTCTGCAGTACTTTTCTGTACCCTACTGCACAGTGCGAGTTGGCTGGCTACCAACATTCCAAATCTTGAATGAGCTATACACAGCTCCCTTAATAATGTCCTAATAAACGTTAACATTCCACCCTCACCGTGACCCAAGGGTAATCTCCCTATACTGAATTAAAGTAACAGTTTAGGTGCAGACCTGCCACTCTTGAGTATTTTTCATCACTGGCTGCTCATCCACAATCAGGTAGTGATCACAGTGCTGGCAGACCACATCTCGGATATCACAATGATCTGCTCAACGCTTCCTTCCTGTCTTTCACTAACCTGAATATAGCTATACTGTGCCAGAATTACCTATTCACTCTCTCTGGCATTCATTCTTCTGTCCTGCTCCCCACATAAAAACTGGTGATCTTTCTGCACTTCTGCATCGCGAATGTAGTTAGTACAGTCTTCTATGTTATTTTACATATTAATAGTAAACATCATCTTCGATAAGCTAGGGTGACAGCAGCAGAGCACAAGGTGAAAATAGGCATTTTTCCCATATAAGATATAAGCCACCCATGATTAAGTTATTCAGTGAAGAAGCATGCGTAGTGTAATCTCACCTCAAAGTTATTTCTCCCATTGCTTTGTGCCAGAACCCTCTTTTTTCAGCAGGCATTTTACATTTGTTTTAAAACCGCCAACCGGACTGAGGAGTGATCAGGTGCTTACTGTACGTAACAGGTGCTGCACCGCCCACTTAATATAAGTGAGCGTACGCCACACCGTTACAGTAAATGGAGCTGCACACAGTCTGCCTTACTTCCAGTTCATGGATTTAAAAAAATAAATATAAAGTAATTGTCTGCTGGAAAAAAAAGAGGGGTTTATGGCGCAAAAGCTTAATCATGAGGTAAGCTTTTCGTGAGTGGGGAGCTTTATATTGCCGCAGTTCTCCTTTAAATGATGTGCATAATGATGCACACACCCATCATTTAATAGTGCCTAATTAAAGGTAGCCTAAATCTTTGAAGGACAGATTGCCCATTTTTTCCCTTGTTCTCTGCTGCTATTAGCCTGACTTACTGGAAAGATCTGCTTATCTCAGGAACTGTACTGCCTGTATTCATGATGCAGAAAGGTGATGAGCTCATCCATTTGTGCTGTGGGGAGAAGTAGAACAATGAATACCAGTGGGTACCGAGAAGGACACTCCTGCAAGGTACTGGATATTCAGGAAGGGGAACACATAAGGGGAAAATATGAGTAGATCACTGTGAGATATAAGAGTTGGGGCTGCCAGCACCATGATCGCTACTGACCCTGTTGTCCAGGCCAACAGTCCCTTCCCATAAAACCATTTCATGCAATTGTCCAATGCTACATGTGAATATTATTGTGTGAAATGACTGCCACTATACATTCAGTCACTTCACTACCAGTCTAGCATACCTGTAAAGCACTTTGAGATACACTGTATGAAAAAATGCTATATAAATGTTGATTCTTCTTTTGATTATTATTATTATTATTTCCCATGGGAAAAGAAGTCAAGACAACCATATTTTTGATTTATAAGAAAGTATTAACTCTGGCATTGGACTACACAAGCATTTTGCTACAAATAAGTGTTGGATCATGGGTTAGTTGTGCAGCTGCACCTCCGCACCCATTGTAAATTACTTGTTTGCTACATTTCACTTTGTTAAAGTCTGGTTTATTGATTGTACAAATGTTTACATTCAAATCTATTGATCACATTTGTAGGTTCTGTCAAAAACATGCTAAAAAGAATAGCAGACAATACAACGTTTAATTAGAATGTTAAAAGTGCATATCAAGTATGCATACCACCCCAGCATCCCTATTGTAACATCCTGAATCTGCCATGACCACTGGACCATCAGGTTATTTAAGATTTGTACTGCACTGTGGTTTGCAAAAGATAAAGTTATTTCAATTAAACACAATTTTAACATGCTTAACTCAACACAATGAACAGAACCATAGCTTTGCATGTGTACTGATCAACTTAGTGCACATGGTCTTGACCATTTTGGTGTAACAGTTCTATACAGAGGGAAAATAATTAGTTAACACTATAAGAGCTATGTAGCTATCTGGCTCCAATGATGTCATTGCTTAACACAATTGGTGGCCATATTAGGAAGCAGGTAAGGCAGTTCTTGAGGGCCATGTTCCAGCCTTTCTGGACACTCATGTTATTCTTGGTATGACACAAACTACATTACAGTCCAAAAAGGACATAGTCTCACGTGTTTTAGCACTCTGGATATTATCAAGTTACTACAGTTATGGTTCAGGGTCTTGGCTTGTGGTCTTGGTGTTTTTTGCCACATGTGTTCTATATGTACATATTGCAGGATTTTATAGTTCTGTATTGGTTCCACCGACATGTTGTAACAAAGAGAGACAAGAAAATGATCCTTTTACACATTCCTTTTCTGTAATACTTATTAGGTATTATAAAAGGGCCTGAGAAATGGAGCTTTTATTGGCTGCAAACATTCTAACAGCCTTATGTTAATCTTTTATTAACACACATGTAGAGCTTAACCATATGCTGAACAAGGTTTAACACTGTTTAAAAATGCTTTTATTATAATAATAATAAGGCACTCCCAGGGATTATGTTAATGGTCAGTTAATCACTCCAGGCATGTGGCACTGCCACACCTCATGCCACGGTACACCCCTAGAAGGTGATTAATAGTCCGTTAACATAACCCCTGGTCATGCCTCATTGCTTAATTGTCACCAAGTAAAGTACTTTGATATACTGAGAACTGCAATAAAAATTAAGGAAAACAAATAAACAATATATTTAAAATAAAAATGTGTCCTGTGAAAATATTGTCTTCATTGTTTTCCATATGTATTACATTTCAAAGGCATGTTGATGGGAAATTTTGTATTTTTCCATATAACGTTTACATTTTCGTATGTACCACAGTACCCATTATCCGTAGCTGGTTGAGATTGAGGTTGTCCCCCCCAACCTTGGCATCAAAATTACTCCTCTGGAGACAAATGCAGGAAAGGTCAAGCAGTGACAGACACAGTAGAGACAAATTCAGGAACGGTTAAGCAATGTCAAACTCGGCAGAAACAAGAGCAAGAAAGCTCTGGTAGTGACTGACTAATAGAGCCAAGTTCAGGAAAGGTTAGGTGATGTCACACTCAGCAGAAATGAGAGCTGGAAAGGTCATGCAGTGATATGCAGTGAAGACACATGCAGGGAATGTCAGGTGGACTGAAGGGTGAAGTGTTCTCAAAGTAGCCCTTTGGGCTGATTCAGAGGTAAAAGTACCAAATTTCAGCACATTCACCCAATACAAATTCAGCTTTGGTTCATTCTTACTTCTGGATACCAAATGTAGTGGATATCTCACTATTAAAGAATCTATCATTACTTGTACAGTACTTAAAACATCTTTAAATTGCCTCCAGTGCAAGAACTGATAAATTTGAAATTCATAAAGTAAAACTTCAAGTTGCAAATGGGTTTTCATCCTGGCTTCAGTGTGATCCTAGTATGTGAAACTGATGAACATGTTCTCTGGAGTTTAACCCTAGGAGAACATGGAAACTTGCCAGAGTTATAAAAAGAGTTATTTGGCTCTTTGTATACAGTACACACTTTTCACAACCATGGGCTCATATGAAATTAATCTAAACTGCAACTGGTTGAAAAAGCATGGGGAAGCTTGATGGTTTCTAGTGGCAGTGGAAAGCACTCTGAGAATACTTTTCTCATATCCTATCATCTTTGTCTTTGTGTGTACATCAGGAAAACAGTGTGTCAGTATTTCTAGAGCATCTGTCATCAGAAGTCCAGCGTTGCAGAGTCAGATGGGACAGGGCTGAAGTGCATGTGAATATTGCAAAGGTTCAGTGTTCAGCTAGGATGTCAGGATGGATTCAGGATTTTTTGAGTCATGAACACCTCACATTCACCAGCAAACACAAAGCCACTACTGTATGTCTCACAGCCAGAAAGGCATGCATGCATAACTACCAGACATAGACATTCAAGATGGTAGTTCTGAATATCCAAAGTGGTTGTTACAGATGTTCGGAGGGGTTTAGGATCCACCAGTGTTCAGATTCCTTAAACCAAATCATATCAAGTTCATATTTAAGCAATAATACACAACATAGTGTATTTCATGCTGGGATAATAACATGTCTTGGGTGGTTGTGGGCACGAGGCCACCGGCCGAGAGTGTGTCCAATTCCTGAGAAGTGACATCATCCCACACAGACACACACACACCCTGGAGTGCATTGTTGCTATTATACCACAGGTCATTTTAAAAAAGTAAACACACACACACACACACACACACACACACACACACACACACACGCACACACACACACACACACACACACAAACACACACACTTTTAACAGTTTTGTACTGGTTTTGAAATATGCAAGTATATTTAAAAACAAGCATTTGTCAATGCCGAATGTTTGCTTGCTGGTATTAGCACTGGAAATGCAGGAGTTAGACAGATGCAGAATAGGAATGGCAGTGAAGTACTGAACTTCGCGCCAACTCTACCTCCATCCTGTAGAGAAGGACAGGCATTGGGGTAAGTGTTTGGGTCATCATGCCATGTCATCTCACCCATTCTGCAGACACTGACACGTGTTAAGGTGTGCCTTGGGGTGTTTGGCTTTACAGTCACCCCATTCCATAAGGACATACGCTGAAATGGGTGTAGTATAGGAGAATGGGGTGAACTCTGGGGCAGAAGAGTCCAAGGTACACCTCAATGCCTGTCACTGGCTGGGGGGTGGGGGTGGGATGGCATGAGCAGTACAGTCAGCAATCCAAAGGCACACCCTGATGTCTGTCAGTCTGTACAGGGTGGGATGTTATGGTTAGAAACCCTAATGCCCTCAGCATTTGTTGTTATTTGCACTACAAATTTTCAACTTGGCCTTTTTGTGACCCCACCTCATAACAGTATTTGGAACCTCTTCTCATGAAGAGTGGCAGTGTGATTTTGTCTATGTGTCCCGAACTTTGAGTTCCAACAGCGACCGTGCCATTCTGTGCCACATGTATGAAAACACGGAACGGTCAGGATGTGAAGAATGACAGCTGTACCATCCATAAGGAGGTGTGAAGAGATGGCAATGTTGAAAATCTGTAGTGGGAATATTCAAAATGCTTGCACTTCCAAGTATATGTGGAAACTGCGCAACGCATGCACGTATCACATTCATTTTATGGACTTTCATCACCAAATTTTCAACATAGGCATTTTAGGACCTCTGCTCATAAACAGTGTCACTGTGATTTTCTTAATGTGTCCTGAATGCTGATTTCCCACAGCGACCATGCTATTCTGCTCCTGAAGTGCAAAAATACATTTTGGCCAGGATGTGAAAAATGACAGCTTTACTGTTCATAAGGATGTGCAGAAAAATGCCAATGTTGAAAATCTGGAGTGAAAATATTACAGATTTGTGAAGTTACGAGCGTGTGTGGAAACTGTGCAACGTGCACTCATAACGCAGTAATTTTATGGACTTTTGTCATACAATTTTCAACATAGGCATTTTAGGACCTCTGCTCATGAACAGGGTCACTGTGATTTTCTTAATGTGTCCCGAACACTGATTTCCCACAGCGACAGCGCTATTCTGTGCCAGAAGTGTGAAAACAAATTTCAGCCGGGATGTGAAAAATGACAGCTGTACTATTCACAAGGAGGTGCAGAAAAATGCCAATGTTGAAAATCTGGAGTGAAAATATTGCAAATTCGAGAAGTTACAAGCATGCATAGCAACTGCACAAAGCATGCTTGTAAAACAGTCATTTTTTTGATTGTTCTACCAAATTTGCAACATAGACTTTTTGAGAGCCCACCTCATGAACACTGGCACTGTCATTTTGTTAATCAGTCCTGAAAGGTGAGTTCATGCAGTGACCACAAAATCACCTTTCTGGACTGAATAACACCATGACAGTGGCTGAATTCATGAGGAGGGGTCCCAATAACCCCATGTTGAAAATTTGATGCCGAAATTCCCAAAAATGCCTGAGATATGCACCAAATTTGAAAAAACCCTATTTATGCCATTATACAGCTTACTGGCATTTCTTCAGTTCGCGATCGGCTTTGAAGAGTGCAGACATGTTTCCAGTCCACCGAAGATCATCACGCTGGGCTCTGGAGGTAGGTATGGGGTGAGGGGGTTGTGGGGAGGCAGGGTGCACAGAGGGTGGGCAGGGTTGAGGGAGGGGCCACCGGACTCAACGAGGGACCATTTTCTGTTTTACAGTTCTTTAAAAAAAATAAAAATAAGCAAAACATTGCGGGACAGTTTTTTTTTTTATACAGGGACATTTGGCACGCTGGGGTGGCTCCCAGCATGCCACCTGAGGTTTTTTTGATGGGGGGCTGTAGCTGATGGGAGATTGGCACCCCGTCGGCACCTATGGGGGGCAAGAGCTGAGGGAGATTGGGCACCCCCTCAGCACCAAACAAATTTTGAGGGGGTATTATGCCAATGGGGAGTAGGCTCCCCCATTAGCAAATTAAACTGGGAAGGGTGGCACTGATGTCGAGGGGGATTGGGCACCCCCTCTCCACTGGGGGTGTAATACTGTTTGTAAACACTAGGCAAGGTACTTCCCTGCAAGGATGGGTCACTCCCTCATTGCAACAGAATGGCTGATGCTTCAATGATGAGGTGCCCCTGATTGCTGCGTCGAAAACGTTTTAACTTTTTGGCAGTTTTGGAAACCAGTGCCATCAGCTCACTGTGCCTCCATTGGTCCACTAGTGCCAAGCCCCCAAATGCAGTGCCTCCGTTGGCTGCCACAGTGCCGCACCTCCACAACCCACTTCTCTCCTAAGCTACCACATAACGTTTATGCATGTGCGCAAGCAAACATAACAAGCATTTGTCAATGTTGAATGTTGATTGCATTGGTCCATTGAGCTCGCTCACTGCCCCCTGTCACTTGCTCGTTCTGTTTCTCCCAATGCTGCAAGCTGCTTTTTTGTACTGGGTTCCTGCCAGCATTGCCACCTTCTTCTGCCCGCAAAGAAATCTGCAGCAGTCATGACAGAGCTCTGTTGAGCTCGCTCACAACCCCCTCTCACTCACTCACTCATTCAGTTTCTTCCACTGCTGTAGGCTGCCCTTTTGTATTGGGCCCCTGCATGCATTGCTGCCTTTTTATGCCCACAAAGAAATCCGCAGCAGTCCCAACAGAGCTTTGTTGTGCTCATTCACTCCCCCTCCGTCACTCGCTCACTCGTTCTGTGTCTCCCGCTGCTGCAGGCTGCTCTTTTGTACTGGGCTCCTGCCTGCATTGACGTCTTTTACTGCCCACAAAGAAATCTGCAGCAGTCCTGACACAGGTCCGTTAAGCTTGCTCACTCCCCCTCTCTCACTCGCTCGTTCCATTTCTGCCAGTGCTGCAGACTGGCCTTTTGTATTGGGCTCCTGCCTGCATTGCTGCCTTTTTTACCCACAAAGAAATCTGCAGCAGTCACGATAGAGGTCCGTTGAGCTCACTCACTCCCCCCCCCTCATTCGCTCATTGTGTTTCTCCCAGAGCTGCAGGCTGCCTTTTTGTACTGGGCTCCTGCCTGCATTGGCACCTTTTCCTGCACACAAAGAAATCTGCAGCAGTCCCGACTGAGCTCAGTGGAACTCTGTCACTCCTTCCTCTCTTACTCTCTCAATCCTAATCTGTCCCAAACACTGATTTCTGACAGCGACTGTGGTGTTCTGCGCCAGAAGTGCAAAAACACATTTTGGCCAGGATGTGAAAAATGACAGCTGGACTGTTCATAAGGAGGTGTGGAAAACTGCTGGTGTTGAAAAGGTGGCGTGAAAATATTACTAATTTGCGAAGTTACAAGGGAGCATGGAAACTGCCCAATGCATGCTCGTAATACAGTCATTTTATGGAGTTTCATCACAAAATTTTCAACATAGGCATTTTAGGACCTCTGCTCATCTACAGTGTCAGTGTGATTTTCTTAATGTGTCCTGAACACTGATTTCCCACAGCGACCATGCTATTGTGCACTGGAAGAGCAAAACCACATTTTGGCCAGGATGTGAAAAATGGCAGGTGCACTGTTCATAATGAGGTGTGGAATAATGGCAATGTTGAAAATCTGGAGTGAAAATATTACAAAGTTTCGAAGGTACGAGCGTGCATAGAAACTGGGCAATGCATGCTCGTAACACACTCATTTTATGGGTTTTCATCACCAAATTTTCAACATAGGCATTTTAGGGCCTCTGCTACTGACCATTGTCACTGACATTTTCATAATGTGTCCCGGACATGGATTTCCCAGAGTGACCACGCTATTCTGAGCAGGAACTGTGAAAACACATTTCGGCCAGGATGTGAAAAGTGACAGCTGCACTGTTCATAAGGAGGTGCAGAACTATGGCAATGTTGAAAATCTGGAGTGAAAATATTATAAATTCGTGAACATACGAGCGTGCGTGCAAACTGCACAATGCACACTTGTAACACAATCATTTTATAGAGTATCATTATCAAATTTTCAACATAGGCAGTTTAGGACCTCTGCTCATGAACAGTGTCACAGTTATTTTCATAATCTGTCCCAAACATTGATTTCCAACAGCAACGTGGTATTCTGTGCCGGAATTGTGAAAGCACATTTTGGACAGGAAGTGAATAATGACAACTGTACCGTTCACAAGGAGGTGTGTGAAAAAATGCCAGTGTTGAAAATCTGGCATGAAAATATTGCAAATTCGCAAAGTTACGAGCGTGCGTAGCAACTGCACAATGCACGCTCAGTAAAACAGTCATTTTTGAATTTTCCACCAAATATGCAACATAGGCTTTTTGAGAGCCCACCTCATGAACACTGGCACTGTCTTTTCACTAATCAGTCCCAAAAGGTGATTCCTCGCAGTGACCGCGAAATCACCTTTCGGGGCCGAATAATGCCATGACTGTGGCAGAATTCATGAGGAGGGGTCCCAAAAATCCCATATTGAAAATTTGGTGCCAAAATTCCAAAAATGCCAGAGATATGCAAAAAGTTGAAAAGCCCTATTAATTCCATTGTACAGCTTACGGCATTTCCTCAGTTGGTCGGCTTTGAAAGAGTGCAGAGCGCATTCCTGGTCCACGAAGACACCGTGCAGCGCCCGGAGGTCGCATGGGGGTGAGGGGGTTGTGGGGAGGTGGGGTACACAGGTGGGAAATAGGTTGTGGAGGGCAGGGAGACTGCAAAGGATTATTTTCTGATTTTAAAGGTTTAAGAAAACAACAACATTGTGGGACAGTTATTTTCTTTGCAGTGCATTGGGCATGCTGGAGTGGGCTCCCAGCATGCCACCTGACTGCTTTTGGGGCAGTAGCTGACAGGGGATTGGGCATCCTGTCGGCACATTCTGATGGAGGGGCATAAGCAGGGGGATTGGGCACCCCCTCGGCAGAAAACAAAGGTTTTTCAGGGGTTGACATTATGCTGACGGAGAGTGAACTCCCCGTCGGCCACAGAAACAAGGAGGGACTGAAGCTGATGAGGACTGGGCTCCCGGTTGCAACTTCAACTCAGGCAGAATGAACTGACAGGGATTGGGGCCCCGTCGGTAAACAAAAACTACTGTGGGAGGGCATGCTGCTGAGGGGATTGGGCACCCCTCGGCAGTGGGGGCTAATGAATATTGTTTGTGAACATGGTGGCAAGCAGCCACCGTGTTCACAAACAATATTACAGTACTAAGGTTCTGCCCAGCAATGACGGGTCACTCCCTCATTGCAGCGACTGGCTGACACTGCAATGACGAGGTGCCCCCAATTGCAGCTACTGAAACGTTTCAAAGTTGTGGCACACTGGCTGAACTAGTGTCAGCAGCAGTGTGCCACACTTGGGGAAAGTGGGCCAAGCCTTAAAGGGCTGTGGGAGCATTAACCACAACAATGCCGCGCCTCCACAACCTGCTTCTGGCAACCTGCTGCAATATGTTTCTTGCGCATGTGCGCAATCAGCATAAAAATTGTCCTGGTTTATGTCTGTACACTAGGTGGTACTGTTGCGTGGATTAGGCTTTTCCTGTGAGTTTTTGTCTGTCAGTGGTATCCTGCCCTTTCATCCCACCCAATCTCTCTTTTGTCCCCATCTGTACCCTCCCTGTCCCACCGCCTGTTCTGGGACCTGGAAGAGATGTTTTTGTTTTTTTTCTCGATTACTCTATTTACAGCTAACGGATGAAGTGAGAGTGACATTTGAGCATGTGCCAGGGTGGCTTCAGAGGTATGTGAAGCTGCTTGCAGTGGTGAATCTTTTTTATGAAGATGTGGTGGTGCAGGATCAAGAAAATGGGTGTGCACTTCCAGTGCAGCAGGGATCAAGATGGCAGCCTAATCCGAGAAGTTCTGTTCACCTTCTGCCTCATTGCTACTGATATTGCTTCCATTCCCTCAGCATTATGTTTTTGCACAGTGGACCTTTCTTCTAGTGTGGTTCTCCATTTTTTACTAGCATCTTTGTGACTTTTGGACTGTTTTTTTAACTCTATTGCCTTGCTGCTTCACGGTGTCGGCTGCGGCCTATCCATATGCAATGTCAAAGTCACCTGAGCCTTCTGTGCTAGTTAACAAAGAGGATAACACTCTCTGGTCCAGGACAGTCCCACTATTAAATCTGTTACCCACCTGGAGGAACAGGTGGACACTATGGAGAGTAGAATAGCCAGCTCCGAACTGTTCTGCCTGCAAGTTGAATCCACAGTGGCCTGACATGAGGATAGAATCTCTGAGCTAGAGTGCCAAGTCCAGTTCCTGTCATTTAAACTAGAAGATCTTGAAAATTGGGGGTGCAGGAACAATTTGCACTTCTTGGGGTTCCCGGAAGGATCGGAGGAGGAGAATGCGTGTGAATTCCTACAGATGGTACTGCCATGGCATCTGAATTATACCTGGGACCCCCCCCCTTGAGATCAAGTGGGCTCACCACTCTTTGGTCCCCCGACCATCAAGAGGCTTGCCCTCATGCCCAATCTTGGATTATTTTCTCATGTTAAGTGTTAAAGAACAAGTGCTTCATCTGGCTCATGAGAGGGGACCACTTATTTGGAATGGTCACCGGGTCCATATATATCAGGATTTTTCTAAAGGGGTTGCCCTTTAGAAGGAAGGAAGGAAGGCTTTGGCCCCTATCAAGAAAGAGCTGGCAGCCAGGAAAATTAAATTTAATCTCTGGTACCCTGCAGTGCTGCATGTCTGGTGGGAGGAGGGCTGGAGAATGTTTGACTCTCTGCTTGATGCCCAATCATTTCTACAATCCTTGTGGGTCCCTGTTAAATCTAACTCAGCTGATTGTCAACTGTGGGGGGGGGATTTGCTACAAAAGGGTCCAGTGGTACTGCACTAAACACTCCCCTGCCCTCAGACTCAGGACCACAGGATTCACATTCAGAATCTTCCTCCAGCTGGAAATTACCTAAATGGCAGTGCAAGTCGATGGCTTCATCAAGACAGGCTTGATGGGATCATCTCAGGTTATGGGGACAGGTGGAATTCCACTTCTGTTTGTCGCTCCTCCCCACCAGCACCTGTGGAGAGCTCCCCCTCCCTCAAAGTGAAACACCCATGCTTGTCCCAACTCTACAGGATCACTCTCCCAGTGCTGCAGTGATGGACTGGGCCAATTTAGGCAAAGAGGAACTGCTGACTGCTTCTCAACCTGCAGTGACTCAGGTTCCTGAACCAGATCGGCATTCTCCTATGATGGGAGATTCTGGGTCACAGTCTGCAGTTTCTGCGGCAGCAGTAGTACAGTACAGCATGCTGCAAGATGAAATTTCACAGGGAACTCCTCAGCCATGAACCCTTGAACTTCATCACAGAAAGAGTTATATTTCAGTGCCAATATGATCTTAATTTGTTTCCCCTGTTTCAAGGACGGAATGTACTTTTGGAGGTGATATCTGTGTTATTCAGGGCCATATCAGCCTTATCTATAAGGTAGCAGGGCCTCATGGTAATTCTTGCAGAGGCTAACCCCTGCTATTGTGATGGGTGTGCAACAGGGTTTTATCTCCTAGTGATCTTGGCTGTGGGGAAGGGGGAGACTGGGGAGTTTCATGCCATAGGGGATTTTCTTGGTTGGAGTCATTTTTGACACCATTTGAGGGGATTGTTCAGTTATATCCCATGGGGTGGTTTATATTCTGAGTACAGTAGCTGGCCTGTGTCCACTGGGGCACTTATCATTTGCCTACTACGTGGTTTATATGCTCTTACTGGAGGCTTAGGGTGTTTAACTGTGGCTAGCGGTCCTCCTGGCCATTATGGGTAGCAGTTGGAGATGGTCCTCTGTTTTTCAATTTTGGCTGCAATATGGGTTTATTTGGAGCATTACAGGTACAAGGGCATAAGGGAGGGAGGGAGGGTTGGAGTTTGACTTTGACTGACCTTCTTAAACAGGTATTGCAAGTGTAAAGATAGGGAAGGTCAGCTATGTTAGAGGGAGGTTTCTTGTCTGGAACAAGGGGTATTACATTTGCTCTTAAGCAGAGGTGGCTGGAGCTGGATGGGGGCCAGACATAGGGGTATTGGGTGGTACCTATCTATGCTCACCTCTGCACCTGCTGGGGAGTGAGTAGGCATTGGCAGGGGGGGTCCCACTGGCCTTTTTATGCTCTCTCCTGTGTTGGGTGATAGCATGGGGGGGGGTTTAGGGGTCTTTCTACAGTTAATGTTGTTCCTGTTAGTTCTATTTGTCAGTTGGACAGGGGGGTTAGGGAAGAAGTTGCTGATTTAGCTGGTATGCTACAGTTGGACGTGTTATTGGTGAAGGGGTATGTTTACTGTCTGTCGTGGTGGTTCTTATGTTTATGCTCATTGGGGTGAGGGAGGGTGGTTCACTTAATTGGGGGATGGGTTGTTGTGGGGCTTTGCTTATTAATGAGGCTGTACAGGGACAGATGAGTGCTGGATCTGGGATTTCTACATCCACCTTAAACTGTTGTACCATTTTGTTGATAAGTTATTTACACTTTCTGGGGAGTATTAGTTCTGGTCTTATACATCATGATCTAACACTATAGCTCCTGTTTACATCATAACCTAGAATGTGCAAGGGTTGAATATCCCCATAAAACAGAAAAAGGTGTAGGCATATTTGAGGTCCTGAAACTGCGATATTGTCTTTCTACTGGAAACACACCTATTGAAGAAAGATGAAGGAGTTTTGCCATGGGGTTAGGTGGATAAGGTGTACTCAAGTACTCCTGTTTCTAAGCATAGAGGGATTGCTATTTTGGTAAAACTTGGTTGTCCCTTTCACGTGTTCAAATGGGACTCAGATAAAATGGGGTGCTAGGTGACGATGTGGGGTAGGCTAAATTTAGTGGAGGTACTGCTTATAAATGTGTATGCCCCAAATGATGACACTCACAAATTTTTCACTCAGCGCAGATTATTTCTGAGTGGTGCTGATCTTGGGGGAGTGATTTCAATTTTGCCCTGGACCCGCTGATAGATTTGTTTCCATTGAGAAGGGCACACCATTGCATCAGAGGTCCTGGGGGGTACTTGAGCGATTGTGTGCTGAATTCAGGCTGAGGGATTGCTCGTGGGTGGCCAACCTGAAGGATCATGATTTCACCTTCCAGTCTGCAAGGTTTCACTCGTTTAGTCAATTGGACTATTTTCTATGCAGTTCCTGGATCTTATCAGATGTGGTGGAGGTTTTTCATAAGCCTATATTACTTTTGGACCATGCTCTGGTGATTTTGATTTGGGAGCCCCGGCTGAGGGTCTCAAGAACTCCTATGTGGCGATTCAGTCTGGCACTACTGTGTGAAACAGACTTCATGCAATGGCTGCATGGGAAAATTGAACTTTATTCTGAGTTGAACTCTACCCCAAATATGGAGCCTTTTGTTTTATAGGATGAGTATAAGCCCTTTATTAGGGGATACATTATTTCCTACACTGCACATGTGAATAAAAAATAAGGCACATGTGCAGGCACTGGAGACTAACATCTGGAAGTTGGAGGTGAAGGTTTACTCCTCCTCTTTTGATGCAGAATGGAAAACCCAGAAATTAATGAGGTATAAAGACCAGTTAAATTTTATCATGCATCAAAAGGCCCAGTGAGCCCTATTTCTTTTCTAAAACAGTCAAATTGGGAGTTATGGGACAAATCCGGTAAGCTTTTGGCATACCAATTGCAGAAACAATCTCTACAGGCTTTGATTCCATGCTTAGTGGTTGAGGATGGCAAGCTTACGTCGGATATGGGGCAAATTGTTGACAAATTTCGGACGTTTTATCTAAATTTATATTAGTCATCTGCTCGCTCATTGGAAGAAGAATATGAGGCATTTTTTGCTCAGCTGGAGCTGCCCAGAATAGCAGAAGAACTATCTATCTCTTTAAAGGCTGATATTAGTTTGCAAGAAGTTCAACAGGCTATAAGGACTCTGGCTCGAGGTAAAGCACCCGGACCAGACAGGCTCAGTGTTGATTTTTTCAGACATTTGAGTCACATATCTCTCAGTGCTTGTTATCCATTTTTAGGGCCACTGGGGATATTGGATCCATGCTGCCATCTATGAGGGAAGCCATCATTGCAGTTCTGACAAAGCCAGCCAAAGACCCCATGATATGTTCGAATTACCAGCCCATTTCACTGCTCAGTGTTGACTGAAAGATCTTTGCCAAGATGTTGGCTATGCAGCTAGTACAGGTGTTGCCATTACTGGTAAGCAAATCCCAATCAGATCTCATGAAAGGCAGGCAGGGAAGTGATAATATTTGGGCAGTAATTGATCTTATTCAAGTGGTAGGAAGGGGCCCGGATTCGGTGGCTTTGGTGGGGTTGGATGCTGCAAAAGCATTAACTCTGTAAAATGGCAATACCTACAGTTTGTTTTGGCCAGGTTTGGCATTGGGCCCAGGTTTCAGCATTGGGTTAGTTGCATTTATTTGGAGCCCCAGGCTCAGGTGCTTGCTAACAGGGTACTTTCAGAATCTTTGCCTTTATCCCAGGGCATGAGGCAGGGTTTCCTATTGAGTCCCCTATTATTTTTATTGGTGATAGAACCTTTGAATCAATCTTTATCCCAGGACCCAGGGATTTCAAGCCAAGCTGTAGGGGATAAATCTTTCCCCACACTACTTTATGTGGAAAATTTGCCATTGATATTGTCCAGGGTAGAGATCTTTCTCTCTTTAGAGCATGGGAGGTTATTAACTTCTTTGGCTTTAAAGATAAATTGAGGCAAGATGGAAATGTTGCTTTTATATAAGGTGGACCCATCATGGACCTATATGGGCCCGTATAAGCTTAAATGGGCTCCTGAAGGTATTAAATATTTGGGTATGCAACCTCTATGGTATAATACAGATATTGTAATAGGCCACAACCTCATCTATTGGAAATCATGGGCTGACAAAGGGGTGGAGATTTTGGGTGATTTAATATAGAAGGAAACTGGCCTATTAGCATCTTTTACAGAGTTACAAGCAAAGTTTTACCTTTCTTCAAAGGATCAGTGGAGGTATTTCCAGCTGAGGCACTCATTACAGGGTCATTTTTTTAAATCTTACAGGCTAATTGAGATCTCGCTTTCTCAGAACCTTCTGAAATAGACAAAAATTGTCAAAGGGTCAAATTAGTCTACTGTGCAAGAAATTGCTGAAGGAGTACTCACCGGATTGGGATTCCCATAGATAGAAATGGGGGGAGGATTTACAAATGGACGTGGATTCAGAAGTCTGGTGCCATTGCTAGTATATGGCACATATTGGCTCTCCAGACCCTATGTTGCAATTGATCCAGAAAAAAGTTTTAGGTAGGTGGTTTAAGACTCCTGCTTTTTTGTCTCAAATGGGTGTGTCCAACACCAATTTGTGTTGGAGGTGTCAGACAGAGGTGGGTCTCTCTTTCATATTTTATGGGCCTGTCCTCTTTCAAAAAATTGGTGGGCAGCTAGGCCCCTACATTTTTGGATTTAGGATGATCCATGGCTATTGGAGATCAACTATTTTACCTTCCAATCTGAAGTGGCAGCAAGCGGTTTCTAAAGCTGCTGCTTACTATTGGGTACTTTTTGTGAGAAGAAATGACCTCCCTTGTTTCATGACGACTTGGGAAAAATGAATTACCTCAGTGGGACTTTGACATGGGGATTTGCTGAGGACTGTCCCAGCCCCAAATAAAATTAAAAACTTTACTATTACACTTGGGTTAGGTGCAAGGTGGATGTTTTTTGGGGGAGGGGATCCAGCACTCTCTTGATCTGGGTTTTTTCCCTCTTATATTTAGGTTACAAAGTTATGATTACAGTGTTGAGAAGTTTCAGATGATGAGTTGTATTAGTTCACATTCCTCTACCAATTCATCTTTTTCATGTGATCCACTTCAATATGTTATGTGTATTTTATTTTTTGGCTGTTTAGTCATGTTGGCTATGTTTGATATCTTTTAATAAATAAAATGTTTATATACAAAAAGAAAAAGAAAATGGGGGTGTAGGATCATTTTGTTGCGTGTTTCAAGTTCTCATGGTGTGGTCTGATCAAATCAAAAGTGGGAGACGTAAGCCACTCACAGCTGAGCAGTTTAATATGGATAAACGGCTAGCAGCACGCTACCAGTTTCAAAAAAATACATAGTTTGAACAATTTGTTTTAGATGACGCTTACTGTGCTGCTTTACACAGTGGGTTTATGTGGGATTTAGTGTAGGTTTAATGTAGGGGGGTATACTGTTTAGTGCTGAAGATGGGGTGGTGCAGTTATTTATTTTGCTTTTGGTGCAGTCATGTGTGCTGGACAGTGATGTTGTCCTGGGATAAAATTACTGTTTGAAGAGGCCACTAAAAGAGCTGGCCCAGTGGCAGTGACCTGAGTTAGGGAGAAAGCTCGAGCCGGGGGGGGGGGGAGGCCTGGAAGATGATAGTAGTGACTGCTGAGCAGATGTTATCTCCCAGATGGGGGAGGAAAGTTTTGTCAGTCTTAGCAGACATCCATTGGAAGCTGGGTGCCAGAGTAGAGGTCTGAGGGACTGATGCTATGTTGGGAGGGCAGAGGGAAAATGTGGTTCCAGGAGCAAGTGCCCACCTGCATGCACATGTGCCCACAATGTAAGCCACAGCTCTGCACTTGGATGGGAGGAAAAAAACTGGAAAAATGCCTATGGTTCTCTGTGGCCATATGTGACAGCCCCAAACCTCTCAGACCCTGCTCCTTCTGGATCCCCACCGGTAAGATGATGGGGGGAGAAGCTGATGTGGCTGGGAGCTGAAGTGGGGCCTGATGAAAGGCATAGTTGGCCATGTAGGAGCAAAAAGCTATATAAAAAAAAAACAGGCTACTGACCAATCACAAGCCTAGAAATTATCTGTGCTATTGTATAATTGCTCACTTTGGGAATCACATGATGCCTCGTAGCTAGCAACTGCACCTTTACCTCACTCCCACCTTATCGGCTCCTTTTCAGTATTTAAAGTAAATTTGGCAACCCAAAAACAGTTGTTGTTATCTTTACTACCTTCTTGCAGCATTCTGGTTGGAGATTTCACATTTTGAGCCACACTGTGAATCTGGATGGAAACAGAGATGAAGCAGGCCCAGGCGACCCACACGCCACCTGCAACACTGGGGAAAAGTGCCAAAAAGTCCAAGGTGCAGGCAGCTCCCTCAGGGCACGCTTCTACTACTACAGCGCTGCCTGCCCCCAGCAAAGGTTTCTAGTGGAGATGTTTCCTCTCAAAGAATTTATGAAATCTTTTTCAGAAGTGCTTAAAACACTGAGAGAGGATCTAAACAACACTGCAAGGAGGGTGGGAGATGCGGAAGCACGAGTTACCTCTTTGGAGAAATGGCGAGAGAAAACAGACCCTGAAGTTGTGCACCTGAGATGAAAGGTCAGTAAAATGGAGAGCAAACTAGAGGATATTGAGAGAAGGAGCAGAAGAAACAATTTGGTTATTTTTGTCTTACCTGAGGAGGCAAAATAATACATCTCTTATTTTATTTGTGCAGAAGATGCTGGAGTGCATAGCGTGACCTTCCCCTAACCATACATGCTATTTTGTCGAAAGGGCTCACCGCTCTTTAAGCCCCAAACCATCACCAGGTGCACCTCCTCGACCATTTGTTCTGAAACTCCTGAACTAACTGGATAAACAGTGTATTTTACAGAAGTGCAGGGGCCTTACAGAAATCTCCTGGGAGGGACAGCGCCTCCGAGTATCACAAGATCTAACAGTGGCAACAAGGCAGAAAAGAGCGGGGTTCCATTCTGTGATTGTCTATGCAGGGACTCTGGGCACTCCTTTGAATCAGTGAAGCAAGCCACATCAGAGGTCAAAAATCTGTTACCAGAATTATTAGCAAAACCTGATGGATTAAAGACTTTCTTTTGGCCTCAGACTGAAGATTCCTGCACGGCACTCTCTTTTTGTTGGAGTTCTGCTTGGCTTGGGAAATACCTGTCTCAGTTCCCACTCATTGTTTGGTAGTATGGATATTTCTTGCAAAACTCTGTTTTTGAACACACCAGCTGTTGATGGAGTAACTTTTTCCCTTATTTTTATATTTTCTTTGATGTCTCATTTATCCTGGACCTAAGATCTCATCGGTTATATGAGGGATGGAAATATGGGCTCCGTCAGAGGTTATCCCCTTCAATCCTTTTACAAAAGACCAAGATCAGTTCATACATTCAGGTTTATGGGTCTTTTCATCGGGAGTGGAGTTTCACCTGATATGGATGTTTTTTTGGTATCCCCCCCCCCCCCGAAGTGATGCAAAACCTTTTTTTTCTTCACAGTTAGCAACCTGGTTTCTTTGCTTGACCTTGACTCTCAGATAACTGAGGGGGGTTAATGGCAAAAGGGGATATGAAACTGTTTGAAAGCACTATTAGTTATGTATGTTAAAGTTGTAATGTACAGTTTATAGGTAAGAAGGCTGATGGTGGGAGCGGGGGTACTTAGGAGGCACCACTATAGATGGGGCTGACGTGAACTGAATCAGCAGGGGGTTTCTCTCCTCAGGAAAATTTTTATTTGTTGAGTTGTAATGCAGGATTCTTAGAAAAGAGGAGAGAGGTATGGGGAAGAGATGAAAGAGGGGGATTCAGATAGTGAGGTTACAACTGTCTGCAGGAGTTTGGGGGATATAAAGGGAGGGGGGTAGGGACCATGGGAGATATAGGGGTGGAGCTCAATCGCCTTTTTCTTTTGGAACATATTCTTCTCATAGACACCAAACTTTTACTGGTTATATTAATAAATGGATAGTTCTCTTAAATCTGCATCCTGGAATGTGAAAGGGGCCAGATCTAGCACCAAGAGATACCAAATTATTAAGCACCTGCAATTGCAGCAATACCAAATTATTTTTCTCCAAGAAACTCATTTGTTGTCTCCAGGAGGGAACCTATTCCGCAGAGAATCATTTGATCAAGCTTATGCAGTAGGCTGTGCTACAACTTGTAAAGGGGTTGCTATCCTAATCTTTAAATCTGTTTCTTTTCAAAGCTAACATTCCATTGCAGACCCCTATGGTAGATAATAGATATATATATTTGTTAAGGGATTTTAGACTGTACTGAAATCATGTTGGGAAGTGTATATTAGCCTAATGTGGTAGATCTGCCCTTTTTATGAATGTGACAAATATTGTATCTGTATTTTCTTCTTTCCCAATTATTATGGGGGTGATTGGAATGTCGCTCCTACACCAGATTTAGATAGGAAGGGTGGCCCATTAGCAGGGATGTCTCCTATGCAGTGTTCCTTAGGGGGTATGATCCATTCCCTGGGCCTCTGTGACCCGTGGTGGATCCTGCATCCGCAAGACAAAAAGTTCACATTCTACTCTTCCGCTCGTGGGACGTACTCCAGGTTGGATTATATACTTATGAGTCAGTCCCTCTTTGCAGGAGTTCTGGAAGGAGGCATAACCCCCTGGGTCCTTTCTGACCATTCCCTTGTCTGGATTAAGCTTACGTTGAATCCTAGCTTGCAGAAGGATATATTATGGAAGCTCAATAACTAGCTTCTTAAAGACAAATGCACAGTAGATGGAATCCGGGATCAGATTGATCTATATGTTGAACATAACATGGGTTCTATAGGTCACTCTGACCTAAAGTGGGCTGCATGTAAATGTTTCCTTAGAGGAGAATTTATTAGACTTGCCTCTCGACAGAAATGCATTTGAATGCAGACTATCTCAGATATCCTCAAGCAGATCTCTGCTATCAAACAAGCACTTTCTCTATCAACTTCTGAGAGCTCCTCACAAAAACTCTCTATTTTAAGGGATAAATATGCAGATCTCCTGAGGAAAAAAGCGGAATATTCCATTCTTAAGGCAAAAGCAAAATACACAGATCAGGGAGACAAAGCAAGTTGGATGTTAGCACTCCACCTTAAACAGCTGGAGACATCTAGGTTGATAGCCGGTATCAGAACAGAGGTCCTTCTGGATACAACCAAGATATAGCAAGAGAATTTGCCTCTTTCTATACTGAGTTATATGGTCCTAGAGTATCCACTCCATCTCCTTCAGATACCATAGCTTATATTAAAGAGAGTTTACTACTACAATTGTCATCTCCCCAACAAACTCTTATGTCTCAGCCCATTTCCGAAAGTGGAATCCGGAGGGCAATTATGAGTATGACTTCTGACAAAGTGTCTGGTCCCAATGGGTTTACTGCAAATTTTTATAAGCTCTTTATAGATCAACTGGTTCCCCTTCTTCATCGCCTTTATGGCTATATTTATGAGTCTGGTATCTCCAATCCAGTACTTTCTGAGGCATTAATTATCCTGTTGCCTAAACCTGGTAAATCTCCAGATTCGGTCACCAATTATACAGTAGGCCCATCTCATTGATAAATTGTGATATTAAAATTCCTACCAAAATTCTGGCCGATAGAGTTAGAAGTGTTTGGAAATGCTTACTCAGTAGGGAACAAGTATGATTTGTCCCCAGTCATTCATCTATGGACCACTTCAGGAAGTTAGCTTATGTTTTCTCCACATCTAGGGAATCTCATCTCCCAATGGCCCTGGTTTCCCTGGATGTGGAGAAAGCATTTGATCAGGTGGACTGGGATTTTTTGATTCTCACACTGGATGCCTTTGGTATCCTACAAACTTTCACTCGATGGATTAGGGCTTTATACTCTTCCCCTTCAACAAGGATATACTGCAATGGGGCGCTGTTGTCCTCATTCCAGTTAGCCTCTGATACTAGACAGGGATATCCCCTTTCCCCTCTTCTATTTAACTTGTATCTGGAACCTTTGATTCAGAGAATGAAGCCATGTCCAAACATATCTGGTATCCCAATAGGATCAGATGCATATTTTGCTATCCATCTATGTGAATGAAATTCTAATGCATATGATTCATTCTGAGTCTTCTATCCCTGCAGCATTTAATATTATTGAAAAATTAGTTTTTTTCTCTAACTACAAGCATAGTTTCAATAAAACGGAGGTGCTACCTCTTACACTATCAGTTAACAAACAAAATATGGTATCTCTTAGGGTGACCTGGTCTCCTCATGCTATTAAATATTTGGGCTTGTACTTAGCTAAGAATACTTCACTTGTTTGTAAGCTTGATTTAGAAGATTTGGTAATGTGTATACGACAAGATCTGCAGAGATGACAGGCCCTCCCTTTGTCCCTCTGGGGACGTATATCCATAATTAAGATGAATGTATTACCTTGTATTTTTTATACAATTCACATGCTCACCCTCTGGCTCCAATTTGCATGGTTTAGACATCTTTACACTATAATTACTGAATTCATTTGGCAGAAGAAAGCCCCAAAGCATGCTACAAAAAATTAGCTGTTCTTAAAAATATGGGAGGGCTCAATCTCCCCCATTTCCTCATCTACTACTTGGTGAGTCATCTAAGTAAACTCTTTCAATGGTTTTTACCTCCCCTGGCAGACCTATCCTTGGGATATAGGCCAATCTGGCTAGATGTAAAACATTGGTTATTTCAGAAGGCTGGCCTGTCCATCTCTGCCTTGTTGTATATGCCTTGGAAATCACTGCCTCAGGAGGTTAAAAGCTCAGTTCTGGGGACTTCTCTTTGTGTTTGCTCCCAATTTTGGATTTTAAATAAGATCCCTATCTCTAAAGATGTCACAAAACCTACACGCAACAATTTGAATTTACAGATCGGGTGCCATCCCATCAGACCAGACTTGTTACCTCAACTGGAGGAAGTGAAAATGTGTGATCTTTTAGAAGAAGGGGTGTTATTACCGTCTACTGAGATACTAAAATGGTTCCAGCAAAATAACAAAGCTGTTTTTAAGATCTACCAACTGAGACATGTCTTAATCCACTGGTTTGGGTCCAGCCCATGGACAGCTGATTTTTCAGGACTGGTCTCTTCCATTGCTGCTCTAGTATCTCAAAAACATGTAGTGTCCAAGCTACACTTTCTTCTGCTCTCTTCAATTTTCCCAGAATTGGATGGGTCTTCCCCATATTGGGATCAGTTATTCCCTAGATCCTCTCTACAATGGCTGGCTATCTAGAATGATTTATACCATTATATTATTCAAGATCGGTTGAGAATTACTCAATTTAATATTATTAACCACTTTTATTATACTCCACAGAAACTGGTGTGTATGGAGAAGTGACCATCCCCTGAATGCACTAGGTGTGGTTGGGGAACAGGACCATTGTTTCATATATTCTGGGAATGTCCCAAAATAGCACCCCTCTGGTCCACTATTGAAGTCAGAGCAGACCCTTTACTGGGATTACAGAGACTCTTTACTCCTGAAATATGCATTTGGGGAGACTATAGCACAATTTCAGTGAGGCAGTATAAATACTATCTGTCCTTGATTTCATTATCCCTGAAGAGAGTGATTTTGAAGTATTGGCTTAATCAATGTATAGTTTCATATCAAGAACGGCTAAATGAGTTACTGTATAATCTCAGAATGGAATGTATGATTGCGAGTCTCCAGAATAGACTCCCCAATTTTGATAACAAAAAATGGAGGAATCTACACGCTTTATATACTAAGTAATTTGTATTGTTTATTAATTAGGGGTTGACTATGCTTAGCTTGTCACCAGTATGTGAATAAGCCAATAGGATCTGAAGGTGTCTTTGCTTGGATGTAATTTTGCAGTTCCTTTTCTTTCCATTTGGTTTTGTGGGAGCTCCATTGGGGAAGGGGGTTTATGGGTATTGGGAGAGGGGAATTGGGGGGCGCATCATGACTGTACTTGTTCTTGTACATTCTTGAACTGAATATAATCAATAAAGTTTATCTAATTTCAAAAACAAAAAAAAAATTCTCACTTTGTTCTAAACTAGTGCTGGCTGGAATTGCTAAATTCTGCTTCTGTCAGAATTCTGTCTGAGGTGGAATGGACTTTTTTGCATGGAAAATGATGGGATATGATTAAATTGACCACTTGATATGGAATTCCACTGATAATGGCAGAATTTTGCAGTTTCTGCCATTTTTCTGCAGAATGTTTCTGTAATTTATAAAACAAAAATGAAGCTCAAATAAAAAATATGTGGTTCATTTTTAAACATCACAAATCACTTGGTGAATTTCGACAGAATTCAACATGAATTTCCACCAAGTTTGGTGTACACAAAACTGTCATGCCACTGGCATTCCTCCAGTGGAATCTCACATTACTCACAGCACTTCTTTGAACCCCTGCACATCCTTTCGACAGGACCTGTAGGAGGAAGGAGTGAGCAGGATCAAGCCCTTAGTTCCGCCACTGGACCGCCTTACTTTGGTGCATGCCTTCGTAACATCCAGACTTGACTACTGTAATGCACTCTATCTCTGGGTCTCTGGGGGTACCCTCTGCTGACTGCAGCTGGTGCAGAATGCAACAGCGAGGTTGTTGACAGGACAGTCTAAATACTGTCATATTACTCCGGTGCTGCGTCAACTGCACTGGCTGCCAGTTAGGTGGAGGGTCCTCTTTAAGTTGGTCTTGCTCACCTTTAAGGCCCTACAGGGCCTGGGCCCTGGTTACCTGAGTGACCTTCTTACATCTGCTGTCTCAGTCCATTCCCTCTGCTCTTCTTCTAGGGGCCTTCTCACTATTCCAAGGATGAGGTTAAGAACTGCTGGTGACAGAGCATTTAGTGTCTCTCCCTTTAGTTGTTAGGGAGGCCACATCTGTTGAGGTACTTAAGGCCCGCCTCAAGGCATTCTTGTACGATCAGGCATTCCCGGACTATATTTTATAGTTCATATCTGTAAATTAAAAAAAAAAAAATTTTGATGTTTACTTTAGTTTTAGAGACTCTAAGTGTAGCTGTAGCTGAGGGTAGCAAATTGTGTATCAAATGTTGTTTTAACTTGTTTGAAGCAGTGTGTTTAATTGACTATTATTGTGCTGTGTTGCATTTATTTGATCATTGTACAGCACCCAGAGCCTCCGGGATGGGCATCTTTTTAAATAAAATTTGCCTTGCCTTGCCTCGCCAGTGATTGTTTAAGGAAAGCAGGCCTGCTAGGGAGTAAGTCAGCAGAGGCTGCCATGGAGTAATAATGTAGCAAAAAGGAAAAGAGCACTAAAGCATGCATTCTGATTGTGACATAGGTATGTTGCCCATAAAAGTAAAGTGGGGACAAACAAATAGGACAAATCAGTGTCCAATAGAAAAGGGCAGTGGAGGGCCATGGCTTGGGAAAGCTGAAGTGGAGTGCATTAAGGGTAAAGGGCAACATACGGTGCTCAGAGGAAAGGGGCAATAGTAGGTGCTAAGGAGAATTGGGACAGCAGTAGATTCCTAAAGGGAACAGGAGTATTGAGAGTTCCCCGTGGAAAAGGGAAGCACGGAGTGCCTTAGAATAGGGACCACACATGTTTACTAGGAGAGGTAGGGCAATCCTAACACTAACAGTCAAGGCAGGATTTACAAATATATTATTTGACCATTTTCTCTTGGCTTGTCATCTGGATGAGTGGCAGAGCTGCAAATCTTGGCATATATCAGAGAGGCAGGTAGGTAGCTGGAATAAAGTACATTATAATATGTGAAGGGAAAATCCTGCATCCTGACTGGTCATTAGTTGTGCATTAGACACACATGTCTAATGCACAGCTAAAAACAAAGGCTGCCAATCTGGATGCAGAACATCAGATGACATCTGTGAGCTCCTTCTAAGAATGTTAAATAAAGTTGCAATCACCATTGTGATTGGTTGACCATCCATGGCACTCCAGACATTACATCATGGGTTTTAGCCCACCTGATAGGTTAGTGATGCACATGACTCTAGGATCAAATTTCTTGTATATCCAGGCCCCAGAAACCCCTGTTCTCCAGTTCAAATTGTGCATCTGATAAGGCTACTATCACACCAGGATCCCTGTTGTTCTACTCCAGAAAGGTAGGCCTCCCTTTTATGTTCATTAAATAACTGTTTTATAAAGGCAGAGCAGTAAACCTATGTGCTTCAGTTGTTTGTGTTCAAAAAGAAAAATGCAGCACCCCTTATTTTTAAAGAAATGATGAGGCCAGCTTTTTGGTTGTTTTGTTTTGTTTGTTTGGTCTTTTATGGTTATTGCCATACATATATCTATGTTGCAAATTGCATCGCAGCTTTGTTTTCCTCAGGTGTCATTTTTTTTGTTTTAAACTCACCTATGGCTTGGCCCTACTGGCCTATTTAAAGTTTATTAGTTTGTTAATTCACCACCTTATTTTCTTAAAGGGCTATTTGGCATAATCCAGAGAGTATTATGACACCAGCATAAGAAAAAAGGGGATGTTGTCGAGTTGTTTCTCACCGCAAGCTACTAAAAGAAATCTCCCCTCGCTTGATGGTGAGTCCTGGCATCTGCCTGCTCCCCTTACACCTCGCGTAGTAGCGCAACACACAGGCAGTCCACCCTCATAACCCTGCACTCGCACCTAAATCTCGAGCGAGTGACAAACGATCGGTGTAACGATCAACAACAAGGGGATTCCCCAGTTTTTAAAAGCATCTTCCCCAGTCACTGTAATGCCAAGGGAGCCTGCCCTTAGCCCAGGACTATACTAGGCCACCGGCCTACTATGTAGAACCGCATTCCGTCCCCCCCCCGCCGCATGGTCAGCGTCTATTTCTAGGAAAGTGGGCAAGGCATGAACTGCCTTCCTGCAGTCACAGAACCTAATTTGTGCCTTTCCCATTGGGTTCCAGGTATTTTTCATCACCCCACACTGCATCACAGCTGCATGGTCCCCACGGCCTACCTCCTCACTCGGAAGCAGTCTCTCACAACGTGAGATAGGACACCCTGCCAGCACAGCCTTTTTCTGGCAACTAAATCCCAGGGCAGGGATAATTTCAATCAGGGACTGTTTTCTTCTATCCCCATGCTGTATTCAGCCACATGGTCACATGGCTATGGCCTAGTGGGGTGGGGTGAAAATAAGCACAGTCCCTCAGACTGAGGGGTATAGCACTCATTTTCTTAGGCCTTTGAAAGGGTCTCTCAGCAGCGATTATGAGCTGATCTCTACAACGTTTATTCTCCATGAGGGGTATAATATTCTCTCTAGATAATAAAAAAAGCACTTCACCAATGGGCCTACAGATGGACAAAGATATTAAAACCTGAGAAAAGAGGATACACTCAGTCTAAGGGAACAGGATGGTGATCCTATGATCTCGGCCACCATATCAACCAAAGGTCCTCCTCTATTTTATATGGGGTCCCTCCCAATAGTGACCCCATATTTCTCAAATACCAATAATAATAAAACCTCTCTCCAATTCATATGGGGCTTCTCTCATTAGCGGCCCAATATGCTTCACTAGGAGATTGTCTGTCCTTCTCCATAGCGACCACCAATGTGTGTTCCTCCATACGGGGTCCCTCACTATAGCGACCCCCACACTGAGCCTTGCCTGCAAATCTATATATATATATATATATATACCTCCCAGGCCAGCATTTCTTCAACAGCACCCTATGGATTCTCCTACATTGTGCTTTACTTTAAGTCTGTATTAACAGCTATGGGACATCGACTAATAGGAGGCCCACTTTCAACCGGCGCTAACAATATGCCCTTCTTTCTCTTCCTCTCTCACCAGATGGTCAAGGCCAAGAAATGCTCCTCTTGCAATGCTACTTTCCTGCCTCACGCCTCGGGCCCTCTATGCTCTGCCTGTCTCCATGATGACGATAACCTATCGCTGGAGCAAACTCCTGTCATGGGTCCAGGCAATCCAGGGCCCAGTGGCCCTACTTGAATGGATCCTGGAACCCTCCTACTTCAGAACCAACAGGCCATGGTAGCAATTATGGAGAGCCAACAGAATTTTATGCTGAAGATAATGGAGAAGCTAGAATCCCTTACCCAGCACAGAGTAACCGCACCACTTCCGGAGCCAGAGAATGCGGGGGGGGGGCCCAGTGAAGAACATCCAGACACTGCAGAACAAGTACCAGACAATCATAAACCAGACTCCGGAGAGGACAAGGATATGCCAGATGAAGAGGATGGGGTGGAGACCGATGATGAGGACATGGAACATCAATCCGTACCATCCCTCACTTCTAAGCTTTGTTCCTTCAACATGGTTCCGGGTCTCATGAAAATTATTAAGAGCACTATGGGGTTTAACATCAAAGAAGGAAAACCAGAGTCAAAATTAGATCCCATGATTCAACAAAAGGCTACTACCAAGGAGACCTTTCTGGCATGTCCAGCGATCGAGGACATTTTCAACAGAGAGTGGCAATTCACAGAACCTAGCAGAATGTCAAATAAGAGAAACTTGGACCGCATGTATCTGGTCCAAGAGGACAGGGCCAGCAGCTGGTGCACAACCCCAACCATCAACCCTCAGGTGGCGGCACTCAGTAAGAAAACCATACTACCATGCGGGACCATAGCCTTAAAGAACCCGACGGACAAGAGGGTGGAAGACATGTTAAAAAAGGCCTCAGAAATTGAGGGAACTATCGCCAAAGCCTCTACTATGGCCATTTACATGGCACGTGCCCAAATCCGCTGGCTCAAAGAGCTTCTTGAGCAGGCAAACCCCAAATCCAGAGAGACAGAACTGTTAGAATGCACTCTCGATGCTGCAAAATACCTGGCGGACATGGTGGTGGACACTCTTAGACAACATGCCAGGGCTACAGCCATCACTAACCGTGCCAGAAGAGCATTGTGGCTGAAGTTATGGAAGGCCGACAAAGAATCCAAAACACTATTGCAAAATCTACCTATGAAGGGAAAGCATGTTTTTGGGGAGGGCCTACAGGAATTCCTAAAACAGAAAGGGGAGGGCAAAGACCTACTCAAAAATAAAAATTGGCACACCTACCTCCCTTCAGCGAGGTGGAGGTTTCGGGGGGAAATAAGTTCCTCCAATCACGCGGGGATAAACACTTCCAGAATAATACATTTTGCGGCAGGGGAAAATCCAGCGGATACCGCAGTCCCTTCCTCCATTCCTACCAACCTTCCTCCTTTAGAGCCCGTGGGTCCAAGTTTGGGGGAAGATGTAGAGGTCATGGGGAAAGCAACAATGACTACGTGGCCAGAACCCCACGAGGACAGGAAATGTACCCTCCCGTGGGACAAAGATTGTCACTGTTCAGACACCACTGTTTCTGCACAACCTCGGACAAGTGGGTCCAAGAAGTGGTGTCGATAGGGTACTCCATAGAGCTATCCCAATCCCCCGTCACACACAGGTTCTTAAGCTCTCCCATTACCAAGAAGAAGGCAACAGCTCATCAGGTCCAACATATCCTGTTGGATTTGCTACAAAACAGAGCAATCCAACCCCTTCCCTCGCACGAACAGAAACTAGGAGTCTACTCCATTTTCTTCCTCGTGCCCAAGAAATCAGGAGAGTTACACCCCATTCTGGACCTGAAGCACCTCAACTAACATGTAGTGTCCCAAAGGTTCAAAATGGAAACCCTAAAGTCAACCCTACGCAGTATCCGGGTAGGCGATTACCTCACGTCCGTAGATCTGAAGGACGCATACCTTCACATACCTGTCAGACCAAAACACAGACAATACCTCAGGTTCCACATCTTAGGCTATCATTACCAGTATCAGGCCTTACCCTTCGGTCTTACCTCAGCACCAAGGGTGTTTACCAAGGTGTCAATAGTCTTAGTAGCCAGACTCCGAGAACAGGGTCTGGATATCATTCCCCACTTGGACGACTGTCTGATTCGGGCGCGCTCCAAGGAGCACTCGCACCGAGACACTGTGATCGCTCTAAAAGCACTTGAGGAGCATGGATGGGTAGTGAACTGAGCCAAGAGTCACCTGGTGCCCACGCAACCGATAGAACACCTGGGGGCTCCAATAAACACAGCACAAGGATGGACAAAACCATCCCAGACAAGGGTGCGCAACCTGATAAGATTGTCTCTCCACCTGAGGGCCTGCCATCAGACAACCATGGGACAGATAGCCCAGTTATTAGGTTGCATGGCATCTTGTATCGACCTGATTCCCTGGGCCAGGTGGCACATGCGACCCCTACAGACTCACGTTCTCACTCGGGGGCCACCAAACGAGTACAACTTGCACGTCATAGTCCCACTACCACCATCAGTGAGACACTCACTAACATGGTGGACAGTGAACTCCAATCTCACAAGAGGGGTCCCACTAGAGGCATCTTACAATGCCACTATAGAGACGGACGCGAGCCCATCGGGCTGGGGAGCATGCTTGGGTGACCTGATGGCGCAAGGCCTTTGGACGTCAACAGAAGCCAAGTTGTCCATCAATGTCCTAGAGATGAGGACGGTATTCCATGCTCTCAAAGCTTTCAGATCCTCCATTTCTGGTCAGTCGGTTCTGATACATTCCGACAACCAAGTCACGGTGGCATATATCGCAAAACAAGGGGGCACCAGGAGCAGAGCTATGCTGAGGGAGGCAGTGTCGGTCCTCAGTTGGGCTCAGACCAACCTCATACATCTCGGCGCGGTACATCTTGGAGGCAAAATTAACGTGCGAGCAGACTGGTTCAGCCGACAACAAGTCCACCCAGGGGAGTGGCGTCTCCATCCCAGTCTCTTTCAGATGATTCAGGAGACTTGGGGATCTGTATCCATGGACCTCATGGCCACAATGGAAAATGTGCAGGTCCAAAGGTTCTATTCAAGATACAGGGAAAACCTGTCCCAGGGAACCAATGCCCTGTTACAACCTTGGTCCCGGGAGCATGCATACATGTTCCCCCCCCTTTCCTTACTACCCTAGGTGCTAACCAAGATCCGATCATCTCGACGCACCATCATTCTGGTGGCACCCTACTGACCATGGAGAACATGGTTTGCCATGGTACTGGCCATGACAATGGACAGTCACAGGCTACCCTACCGACCGGATATGCTGAAACAGGGTCCAGTACTCCACCCGGCTCCACAGACCCTGAAGCTCACGGCCTGGCTCCTGAGAGGAAAAGACTGATGAGAGCAGGTTACCATGAATTAGTCATATCTACGATGCTACAATCTAGATGATCCTCAACCACATCCACCTATGGTAGACAATGGTCGGTGTTCGTGAGGTGGTGTCGAGAACATGGTAAGGACCCCGAACTACCAGACATGTCCACCATTCTCTTGTTCCTCCAACAGGGAGTGGACAAGGGGCTGGCTCACTCATCTTTCATGGTACAGCTCTCAGCCATTGGAGTGGCCACTGGTCCCATTTGGGGATACAGCCTGGGAGCACACCCAGATGCTATGCATTTCCTGAGAGCAGTGGAAGTGCTACGACCCAGAGTCAGACCATCCATCGCTCCCTGGGATCGCCCACTAGTATTAGACTCCCTCAGTACAGATCCCTTCAAACCACTGCACAAGGTAGACCTCTTCTGGGTCAGTCTCAAGACCTGCTTCCTCTTTGCTATCTGCTCAGCTCGAAGGATCAGAGAGCTAGGAGCACTGTCATACAAGGAGCCTTACACCATATTCACTCCTCAAGGAGTATGCCTACGGATGGTACCAGCCTTCCAACCGAAGGTATCCTCCACATTCCACAGGGAACAACCCATCGAGTTGCCTACCTTCTCTGAACACACTGAACTGGGCGTTAAGCCTGTCCCACACCATCTAGATGTTGGGATCACCCTGTCCATTTACATATCGCGGACTCTGCCCTTACGTAAAACAGAGAGATTATTCATCGTCACAAGGGGACAGAGACAAGGCAGGGATGCCTCTAAGACCACCATTGCTGGCTGGCTCAGAAGAACCATCCAGGAAGCCTACATAGCTAAGCAAATGACACCCCCAGAAGGTATCAAGGCCCATTCCATGAGATCAGTAGCCACCTCCTGGATAGAAAGGGCAAAAGTGTCTTCAGAGGACATCTGCAAAACAGCAACATGGACTTCCATCCATACGTTTGCCAGACACTATAGACTGGAGCACCTGTACAAAATACAGCCCACTTTCGCCACACAGGTCCTCCTAACAGCCAGCTCTTCCTCTCACTCCTAGACCACTCTGTCTCCCTCCCTAGGGTACAGTCCTGTGACTTATCTACCCATGATGTAATGTCTGGAGTGCCATGGATGGTCAACCAATCACAATGGGTGTTTACTCACCTGGTAAAGGTGATTGTGTTGGTTGACATCCATGGCACTCCAAGACCCTCCTAACAGAGTGCTCAGAGTGACCAGGATCAGACTATTCACATGAATGACCTATGGAGGGATTAAGCTATATGTCACTGAGGACACTGACCGTCGACCTATTAGGGGTCGAGTTTAGATTGTAATAATAGGTAACTAAAACCAGGGCCATTGGCCCACATGTACTTATCTCCTCAGTCTGCATCATTGTATACAATGGTTAGTACTGTTTTTGTTTCTCATGCTTACGCTTTACTAACCTTGATTTCAGCTATGGAAGATTCGAACTGGAGAACAGGGGTTTCTGGGGCCTGGATATACAAGAAATTTGATCCTAGAGTCATGTGCATCACTAGCCTATCAACTGGGCTAAAACCCATGATGTAACATCTGGAGTGCCATGGATGTCAACCAACACAATCACCTTTACCAGGTGAGTAAACACCCATTTTCTCCTCCTACTTAGTGACAGATCACCACAGCCTAATTCACTACCATGCACTGGCTACCTCCTTCCCTGTCTGACAAATCACAGTACACACTATTACAATACTATTAAATTTATAACCAACATTTGAACATTTTTTGTTTATTTCTTTGTCTTCTGCTTCCTGTCAGCAGCAATCTGTCCCCCCCAACAGTGCCCGCCACTCACTCTTGCCCGTCTTTCACTCACTTCAGCACTCATTGACAAGAAAATTTAAATGACACAATGCTTAACATTTTGTCTTTTTTTTCTTCATTTGTTGCAATTTGTCACCTGCTACCAAGCAGTTGCTCACGCTCACCTGCCAAGCATTAACTGATGCCCGCCCACCAGGCACTCACTCCCACCTGCTTCTACGCTAATGGAGTTTCATAATGTTTTAAACATTTAACTGAACTCCTGGACAGCTAGTCATCACTGTTCTTACCCTCTTATGAAGTCCTGTACTCAACTTCCCAAAGTATTTGCAACAAAAAAACAGAAAAGCACTTGCCAAAAGCCTTTCTTTTTCTGAACTGTTGGCAGTTGGTGTCCTCAGTGAGACAAAACTACTGAGCAAAAAAAAAAAACATTACACAAGTGGAGGAACTGCTTTTCATAAAAATACATTATAATTATTTTAGCATCTAACCCTATTATTTAAATTATTTAAATGTTTACATACACTTAAAATACACTGCCCTATTTTATGCTAGCAATAATACCCAACAGGGTGGGTGGAAATGGGCTACACTGGACCACCCCTAGGGGCATAATGTGGCCCAACACTGCAGGCCGAGGGCCTTATAGCCCCTGGAAGGTCTGGAATAGCCCATACTGCCAACTCTGGAGGGAATTATTGCACTTAGAAAATGTGTTTTTGTTTGAATTTTACATAGTGTCTTAATACAAAAAATGTATACAATATACAAAAATGAATAAATAAAAAGATGTTGTAAAATAACCCATCCAGTGGTAGAATTACCAGTGGAGGGTGCTGATTTCTTACATTTTTTTTTTTCACTTATGGCCACTTTCCTTTTATACAAAATTGTATTCCCTACCCCCCAACACACAAAACCGAAGTGATTGAAGCTGTTTTTTTTCCCCAAAAGTGAGTGAAGTACCGAAGATGAGAGGAGCAGAACTTTTATGAAATCTGCTCCTGCAGATGGAGACATGCTGCCAGCTTGTGGCACTATGAGAAGCGGGACTGTGGCAGGTTGAAAGTGCAGCAACAAGGTCAGGAGAGTGTCGGTGTTTATCACGGTTGGGAGAAACTTGGTTCATGCTCCCTCTCCGATGTCACACTTGTCTGTTTTTTTTTAACTGTTTTTATGTTTGCTTGCACGCATGTGCAAGAAACATAGTGCCATCATACGAGTTTTCGGAGGTGTGTCACCCCCTCTTCCAATTCAGTCAGTGTGTTGGCAGGCGCGGCCCCTGTCCACCAATGCATGCTGGAGCTGTTCATGACAAGCTCCAAAATGCAGTGGCGTACAGTTGAAAGGGGGAGCTATGCTTCAGTGAGCAGCGATAAGATATCGCCTGCTCATGCGCAGCTCCCCCTACACACACACACACACACACACACACACACACACGCATACTGCGTGCACACACGCACACACTGTAGCCGACAGGGTGCCCAATCCTCGCCGGCTGTGCTGCGCTTCCCCCCCAAAGCCTTCCAAATGCCACACTGGGTGCCCACCCCAGCATGGCAAGTTATCGTATAGCTGATGGGGGTGCCCAATCCCCGTCGGCTCCACTGTCCTCCCCCCAGAAAGTACTGGGTGCCACGATGGGAGCTCACCCCAGCATGGCAACTGAAGCTATGGCCGATGGGGGTGCCCAATCCCCCATCAGCTTCACACACCCCCAGCCATCCTTGTGCCATGCTGGGAGCCCACCCCAGCGTGGCAAATGTCCCGGGTCATCTTTTTAAGAAAAAAACCCTGAAAAGCAAAAACGGTCCCATGCAGTCTCCCTGCCCCCACCACAACCCACACCCACCCACTGCGCACCCTGCCTCCCCACACCCCCCACCCCATACTTTGCCTCCGGAGCTCGGCGCGATGATCTTCGTGGACCGGGAACACGTCTGCACTTTCAAAGCCGACTACCAACTGAGGAAGTGCCGTAAGCTGTATAATGGGATAGATAGGGGTTTTCAACTTATTGCATATCTCAGGCATTTTTGAATTTTTGCACCAAATTTTCAACATGGGGTTTTCAGACCTCTCCTCATGAATTCTTGCACTGTCATGGTGTTACTCGGGCCTGAAGGGTGATTTAGCAGTCACTGCGTGAAATCACCTTTTGGGACCGATTAATGAAACAACACTGCCAGTGTTCATAAGGTGGGCTCTCAAAAAGACTATTTTGAAAATTTGGTGGAAAAATACCTAAAAATGACTGTTTTACGAGCATGCAATGCGCAGTTCCTAAGCACGCTCGTAAGTTTGCGAATTTTCAATATTTTCACTCCAGATTTTCAACATTGCCATTTTACCACACCTTCTTATGAACAGTATAGCTGTCATTTTTCACATCTCACCCAAAATGTGTTTCCGCCCATGTAGCGCACAATGGCGCAGTCGGTGTGCGAAATCAATGTATGGGATACATTAAGAAAATCACACTGACACTGTTCATGAGCAGAGGTCTTAAAATGGCTATGCTGAAAATTTGGTGAAAAAAATTCCTAAAATGACTGTTTTCTGGCGTGCGTCGCGGATTCATGCTCGTAAGTTCGAAAATTTCAATATTTTCACTCCAGATTTTCAGCATTGCCATTTTATTACACTTTCATGAACAGTACAGCTGCCATTTTCCATATGTCGCCCAAAATGTGTTTTCGCACATGTAGCGCACAATGGTGCTGTTGGTGTGCGAAAGCAATGTTTGGGACAGATTAAGAAAATCACAGTTACACTGTTCATGAGCAGAGGTCTTAAAATGTCTATGATGAAAATTTGGTGACAAAAGTCCATAAAATGTCTGTGTTACGAGTGAGCATTGCGCAGTTTCCACACACCCTGGTAAGTTCATGACTTTGTAATATTTTCAGTCCAGATTTTCACCGGTGGCATTTTTCCACACTTCCTTGTGAACAGTACAGCTGTCATTTTTCACAACATGGCCGAAGTGTGTTTTCACACTTTCAGTGCAGAGATGCGTGGTCGCTGTGGGAAATCATTGTTCGGGACAGATAAAGAAAATCACAGTGACACTGTTCATGATCGGAGGCACCAAAATGCCTGAGTTGACAATCTGCTGTAAAAAATCCCCAACCTAATTATATTACGGGTGTGCGTTGCACAGTTTCTATGTATGCTCGTCACTTCACCATTTTTTTATATTTTTACTGCAGATTTGCAACATTGCCATTTTTTACACCTCCCCATGAACAGTACAGCTGTCATTTTTTACATCCTGTTCGGAATGTTTTTGCACCTGTGGTGCTAAATGTCAGTAAGGCCTGTGCATAAGCAGCGCTCGCTAATAAACTGATATTCCCCTGTTCAAGGAGGTGGGGTCACAAAAAACATGTTGAAAATTTGGAGTGAAAATACCATGAATGCCTGAGGTGTTAGAGTTTCCAACCATAACGCCCAACCCTGTAGAGAATGACAGGCATCAGGGGTGTGACTTGGGATTCTTGTCTGTAATGCTTATACCATTCCACACCCTGCAGCCAGTGAGAGGCATTGAGGTATGCCTTGGACTCTTCGGCCCCAAAGTTCACCCCATTCTCCTATATCGCACCCATCTCACCGTATTTCCTAATGGAATGGGGTGTGCATAAGGGCCAAAGACCCCAAGGAACACCGTGACACTTGTCAGTGTCTGCAGGGTGGGGTGTGGTGAAATGGCGTGGCCGTTATGCCTGACAACCCAAAGGCACACCCCAATGCCTGTCACTCTCTGCAGGGTGGTGGTGGGGTTGGCTTCAGTTCAGTACTTCACTGCCATTCCTATTACGCAGCTCTGTAACTTCTACACTACCACTGCCAATGCCAGCAAGCAAACATTCGGCATTGACAAATGCTTGTTTTAATGAGTAGTTGTGAACTGACATTGGAGACAGCATGCTATTCACGGTTGAGTGGTTTGCAGTGTGTGAGGCATTCTGAAGTAGGCAGCATGGCAGGGGTCACCAGTTAAGAATACAAAGGTATGTTTAAAACTATGAATTGATGGTAAATAAAGCACAAAGTAGTTTGCAAGGCACAGTTTGATGGAGGGGGAGTGAAGTGAGTAGCCCCTAAGTGGACAAAAAAGTTGCATCAGTTTGGATCTGAAAATTCTATGTGGCACAAGGATATGCTTGGTAAGAGGGCAGGCTGCAGTGGCAGTTGTTACTGTTTACACAAAGATCATTTGAGTATATTGAGCAGACAATTGGACCCTCAGGCAGTAGTGGCTGGATGTAAGAGAAGCTCAAGTGGTGTTGCAGTAGTGTTTACTGTGAACCTGTATCAATGCTACATTTCAGGATGTGCGGTTAGAATTAATTATCCCTTCTTCCTATCTCACAGAACATAAATCTGCAGTTTGAGTTGGAGGCATAATGCTGACTTTGTTTTTTTCCAACTGACATAATGCATGAAGTTCACATTTTATTTTAAAGAGCAGGTAACAACTGAAATATGATGCTTGAAACTACTATATTTGTGTCAGTTATCTTGTTGCCCTTACAGAAATATAAGCATGCTGCGTACATGCAGAATGCATGCCACATGCTTAATTGTGTTTCATAGCTGGCCCGCTGGCACTGAGGCATCCACCTTACTTCACACCACGCTGGTGACATGAGTTCGGGAGCATACTTGAAGTGCTGGGGATCGGCAGGGAAGGAGAGGATTGAGTGTCCAGAGGACTGCTCTTCTCTCCTGGGGAGGGTGAGCTGGGAATCCCTATCACATAGCGGCTCCCAATGGAGATTGAGAGTGTTGCCCACTGTGGGGATGTGTGCTGGGTGAAGGTGACAACGGACATCTGCGGACAGGTATGGGAGCTAGCCTGCTCTGTTCTGATGTCATTGCATGTCCACGCCTTCTGGGAGAGACTGCCAGAACAAGAAAAAGCCCCCAGCTGTCAAGAGGACAATGATGGACCCTGCACCTGGTCCCCCATGCCCATTGTCAGACCCTGCCTGCACCAGAGCTCCTGATTCCTCCTCCACTCTGCCTGCCAATTAGATTCTGAGAAAGGGCAGCAAAAGGACTGGTGGCCTTGCCTCAGGGATGGTATGCAAAGTGGGGGATGGGCAGGTAGGAGATGGTAGGAGCTCCGGTGGGGTACATGCTGTGGGAGGATCTTGTGTAGGCATGAGAAATGACTAACTTCCCTGGGTCTCTTCTGAGGGAGTTCCCAATGTGGCTGGTGACTGGAAGGAAAAAGAATTAAAAAAAAATTGTGCAATGTTTGCATGCAGTTCACAAACTCAAAGTGAACCTATGTGAACAAGGTCTAAAAAGCACATCAGGTTCACATGCTGCAAGCTTGACATGTGTGCAGCAGGTAAGCTGGTGAGAACATCTTCTAAAAATCACATCAGGTCCACGTGTTGCATGCTTGACATGAGTGCAGCAGTTAAACTGGTGTGAACATCATTAAATATCACATCAGGTTCACATGTTGCACGCTTGCCATGTGGGCAGCAACTAAGCTGGTGCAAATCTCATAAAAACAAGCATTTGTCAATGCTGAATGTTGCTTGCTTCTATGTGCTGTTTAGGTATTTGGAAGTCATTGGGTGCAAATATTGAAAATTTGTGAACTTCAGCGTCGATGAGGAACTGCACAATGCACTCGTAAAACAGTCATTTTAGGAATTCTTTCACCAAATTTTCAACATTGCCATTTTAAGACCTCTGCTCATGAACAGTGACACTGTGATTTTCTTAAATGTCCCATACACTGAGTTCCAGACACCGACTGCCCATTGTGCGCTACATGGGCGCAACATGTTTTGGGCAGGATGTGAAAAATGACAGCTATACTGCTCATGAGGAGGTGTGATAAAATGCCAATGTTGAAAATCTGGAGTGAAAATATTTAAAATGCGCAAACTTAGGAGCGTGCGTAGGAACTGCTCAATGCACGCTCGTAAAACAGTCATTTTTTGGAATTTTTTTCACCAAATTTTCAACATAGCCATCCATTTTAAGACCTCTGCTCATGAACAGTGTCACTGTGATTTTCTTAATTTGTCCCGTACATTGATTTCGCACACCGACTGAGCCATTCTGCGCTACATGGGTGGAAACACATTTTGGGTGAGATGTGAAAAATGACAGCTATACTACTCATAAGAAGGTGTGGTAAAATGGCAATGTTGAAAATCTGGAGTGAAAATATTGAAATTTCATGAACTTACGAGCCTGTGTAGGAACTAACGCATCGCCTAAATAGAAAACAGTCATTTTTGAATTTTGGCACAAATTTTCAACATGGGGTTTTGGACCCCTTCTCATGAATGATGTCACTGTCATGGTGGTATTCAGGCCCAAAGGATGATTTCACAGTCACTGCACAGTCACTGCGCGAAATCACCCTTTGGGCCTGAATAACGCCATGACAGTGACATCATTCATGAGAAGGGGTCCCAAAACCCCATGTTGAAAATTTGGTGCAGAAATTCCCAAAAATGCCTGAGATATGCAACAAAGTTGAAACCCACCTATCTAGCCCATTATACAGCTTACCGGCATTTCCTCAGTTCGCGGTCAGCTTTGAAGAGTGCAGACGTGTTCCCGGTCCACCGAAGATCATCATGCCAGAGTCCGAAGGTAAGTATAGGAGGGGTGTGGGAGGTTGCGCGCAGTGGTGGTGGTGCGGGTTGGTGGGAGGGGGCTGGGAGACGCGCCGCAGGACCGCTGCTTTACAGGTTTAAAAAAAAAAAAAAGGCATCGGATGTTTGCCATGCTGGGGTAGGCTCCCAGCATGGCACAAGGATGTTGGGGCATTCAGCCGATAGGATTGGGCACCCCGTCAAATATGATGCTTGCCACGCGGGGTGGGCTCCAGCGTGGCACCTACTACTGGGGGTGGGGGAACGAGCTCAGCTAACGGGATTGGGCACCCATCGCTATACAGTGCATGCGGCTGCACGCTGGGTGGAGCTGCGTGAGCAGCCTCTTATCGGTGCTCACTGGAAGCGTAGCTCCTCAATCAGGGGAGTGCCACTGCATTTTGAGCGCACAGCAGACAAGTCCAAAATGCATTGGCTTACAGGGACCGCGCCTGCCAGCACACTGACTAAATTGGAGGAGGAGGTGACACACCTCCGAAATCTCCGATGATGGCACTATGTTTCTTGCATATGCGTGCAAGCAACATAAAAACAAACACATCAGTTTCTATTTCTCATAATACTGCTTGCAATTACACCCATTAAAATACAGTTTTCATTGATTTCCCATTAAAATTAGTTAAACTCATTAATTATGATCCTTTTGCAAGTTGTTTAATGTCTTTTGAGTTTTGTCATTAAATCAACATTAATTTGTAAAGTTTTGTTTGTCTACTACATTTTGTCAATTATGTGTCAAGTACATATCACAATCTTTTAAATCTGAGAAAAGTCAAAGAACAGGTGCTGAAAAGCGCCCTGAGTGCTCAACAAGCTACTTTTACCAAGCCTGAAAGTAAATCTAAAGCTGCAGAGCTGCTCTGAATAATTATTTTTAAATTACAACAATTTTTTAAAAATACTGTAACTTAATAAAATATGATTACTGACTATTTACTATGACTATTTTATAATTTTAACTCCTAAATATGGGTAAATATGGTTATAGTAAGGGCTGCACGTTAGGTATGATATGGGCTGCACGTTGTTGTGGCTCACATATTACTCAGAAATTTAAATGTGTCTTACAAACCCAAAAGGCTAGACACCCCTGGTCTAGGATATAGTCGGCCAAATTCCCCCATTCCAGATGAGCGAAGAGGGTCCTGTGTATTGTGAAGCCTGCCCTTTTTGTTTTGGACCATGCAAATCCCCTTATGAATATTTAGTGCTACAAATGTGTTTCTCCATGACTGTTATGGCTCACTTACTTTCCCTTTATCATTCTGTATGGTGCGTATACACTATGGCCATGCTCAGTACTCTTTGTGACTACTTCAATGCTCTCTACTAAGGGCTTCCAGGGGTGGACATCCGCCACCTGCTGCTGGAGCAGAATGTGGCAGCCAGGGTGCTGATGGGCTTATCACGATCTAGCAAAAAGAAAAAATGAAAGCACCAAAAATCCTTCATTGAGGTCAGCACAACTCTCTAAATAAAGATGTCAGTACTAGGGCAATTACCACATGAAACACCTTTATTAAGACATCATGTAAAAAATGTAGGAAAAGTTTTTTTGCTAAAGTGTACAGTTCCTTCAAGTGTAAAATTAGGTAGTATGTGCAAACAATGCTTAAAAGTGCATATATCTAGCATACATAAGGAAGGTATCCAATAAAGAGGAGCAGAGAAGACGTCGTCCCCACAGCTGTTATGCACCAAATAAATGAAGTGGTAGGCTGTGTGCTCAAGACAAAAACTACCTGACTGTAGTCAAAAGTCCATGTCCTTCTTCTTCTACAAAAATCATTATGGACCAATGACTGAAGTCACAGAAAGTCCACCGTATGAAGAAAGAATATAAAGACGCCAGAAACCGAGCAGGTCTCAGTGAGGAGCTACACTTAAGTAACCCGAATTCAAATGGACGCCAAAAACCGCGTGTTGCAGTGGGGACAATGTAAAACGCACTCTGCAGGCTGTAGGAAATGCTTACATATGAATCTCCTTCATGGTCATCATCACAGTGTTTCTTTCAATTACAAGCACTGCCTTATAAGTGCAACTGCACTTCGTATGTAATCACAATTTAAAGCACCGATATATTTTTATTTTAGAGCTAAAAATCTAATTCACAACCCACTACCAGATATAAAAACAAGCATGCAAAGTAAAAAATGAAGTTGCAAAAGAAAAAAATACTGAGACTCTTGGCACTAATACAATAAATAAAGAAAAAATGGGGAACTGGTTCACATCCCACTACCAAGTGCAAAAGACAGCATGAAGACCTGCACCTTTAGATCTTGCTGCACTTCATAAAGCTTTTAAATTGTTATAAAAAAGGGAGACTTACCCAACAAGTGCTAAAGCACTAAAGCATAAATAAAAACAAAACAAATAAATCTTCTTGAACATACATTTTGACATATACTGCACTTATATCAATAAACTATTACACATCAGATTTATGATCAATGGGTAATACACAGATAAACAGAGAGTAAAGAGGGATGGAGGAGGGAAGGGGGAAGGAAAGGAAAAAGGGTGGGGAAAAAAGGGGGAGGGGAAAGGGGAAGGGGGGAGCAGAGCCGGCAAGTCTAACTCCGCCAGTGGCCAGAGCACAATAAGTCTAAGCCACTCGTCTATATATATTATAAGATGACATTAACTAAAGGAGGGTAAAGGGAGCAGAGCCAGCAAGTCTTAGTCCCTCAGTGGCCAGAGCACAAAAAAGTCTAAACCACTGATAACCTCTCATATTGAAAGAGCAAATGGGGAGCAAAGACGACAGGTCTGAACTCTCCAGTGGCCAGAGCACAGAAAGTCATAACCACTGTGACTAATATAGTATACATCTACATGGGGCTAAGCTTGTCCAATATAGCCATACAGGGGAATCTCTTCATTTAAACCATGTGGAGTCATGGTATCCAGCTTGAAGATCCAAAATGCCTCTCTTTGTAAGAGATGTGTCTTCAAATCTCCTCCTCTGATGCCAATCTCTACTTTTTCCAAACCCACAAACCTCAGAGAGGCTGATGATCCATGTCTGGCTTCTGCATAACGTCATGCCATTGCATCTTCAACATTTTCATTTCTAATGTCTCCCTTATGCTCTCCTATCCTCTGCTTAAGAGGTCATTTCATCTGCCCTAAATATGATATCCCACAGGGACATTTCAGCATATAAATCACTCCAGAGGTGTTGCAATTTATAAATGCCTTGATGTCATATTTATTACCCAATCTTGGATGTGTAAAGCTTTAAATATATATTGTATTTGAACAGTGTACACAATGCCCACATCTGTTGTTGCCCACTGGTGGATGTGGGAGCCACATTCTCAGTCTCTCAACTTGTACAGGAATATAAGCATTGACCAACATATCTCTCAAACTTTTTCCCCTTTTATAAGTAATCATGGGTTGATGCTGTCCAAAGTCCCTTAGCCTGAGGTCAGAGTTTATTATGGGCCAGTGTCTTTTTATAATGTTCCCTAATTTAAGGGCCAAATTGTTATATTCGGTAATACAAATTAGCTGATCTCTTTCTTCTTTTCTATGTCTTGGCTCCATAGTTTCCTCTCTGTCCATCCTGTCAACTTCTTCCAAGGTATCCAACAGAAGGTCTGGTTCCTATCCCCTTGCTAAAAATCAATGTGTCAGATCCTGTTTTGCTGTTTCGTAAGCATCCTGAGTTAAGCAGACACATCTTGCCCTGATGTATTGTCCTTTTGGAATATTTGGAGTGATTGAGTCTGGATGGCAACTGTTTCATGATAATAAGGTATTTCTCAAACTCAGTTTTCTGTAAAGGCTAGTTTCCAAATTCATATTATTCTTGGTTATCATAATATCCAAAATAGGAATCTGTACATGACTGCATTCAAATGTAAATTTCAGATTTGTGCTAGCCTGATTTACATATTCCATGAAAGAGGTAAACTCTCATTCCTCTCCACACCATATCATAAGGCAGTCATCTATATATCGTTTCCAAACTTTTATGTTACCATTGGAAGGGATTATGTATGCTATCATATATATTTTTCTCTTACCATTCCCCCATATGCAGATTTGCCAGGCTTGGGGCGAAGGTTGCACCCATGGCAGTTCGTTTTTTTTTTGTACAAAATACTGGCCATTAAACCAAAAATAATTTGTCTCCAATACAAATCTGGCCAATTCTATGGTGTATTTTGTTGGAGGCTTGGTTTTTTTTCTATTTGTTGTAGTCTCTTTTCCAATGCTGCCAAACCCCCTTCATGGGGGATATTCGAGTACAAACTCTTGACATCAATTGTTACTAGAATATCTGTTTCTGTTATTCTAGCATCTTTCAGAATCTTTAGCACATCATTTGTATCCTTTAAATAAGATTGTAAACACCCCACTGGTTTCTGAATAAAAAAGTGCACAAACTTAGACAGTTAGGGAGCCAATGGCTGAGACTATTGGTCTTCCATGTACTGGTCTTATCTCCTTATGAACTTTAGGCAGGAGGTAAAGAACTGTTTTTCCTTTTTTTAGGGAAAGGAACTTTTAGAAACTCAGCTTACTTCTTAGTGATGTAGCCTAGTTGTTCCCCCTCTGTTAATAAGTAAATCTGCTCTTATTTTAATTTATTCTGTTTGATCTTTGCTAACTGTCTGGTAAAAGATTGGCGTGCTCAGTTGTCTGTTAGCTTCCCTATTATATTCTTCCAGACCCCATACTACTACAGCTCCTCCCTTATCTGCTGGTTTAATTACTACATTTTGTAGTTTCTGTAATTCCTAGAGTGCTTTCCTTTTTTGGATAGTAATATTATGGGGTTGCTGCTTGTAGTTTTTTTAATAAGGTGTGTACATTATCGGATACCATGTTGAAAAAAGTATTATCAGAGCAATGAGTTTGGGGGGATTAAAGGTTGAGTGCTTCTTAAAAGAGGTAACTTCTCTGTCTGTATAGGAGGTATTGGTCTGGGGGTCTGGGTGTGAAAGAAAAAATTATTTAAAGTGAAATTTTCTAAAGAAACAAAAGAGGTCTATTTCTACTTGAAAAGGGTTTACTCTATTAGTGGGTACAAAAGTCAATCCCTTCATAAGTACATTAGTTTGTGTGTTTGACAGACTTATATTAGATAGATTTATGACCTCCAATTTGCATTCTGTGTTCTCAGTGAACGTCTCACTCCACCCCCCAATTCTGCCTTCCTCCATAATTCTGCCTCATTCTGCCTCCTCTGTGCCCTCTCCCTCTTTCTCTTCCTCTTCCCCTTTCCCTTTATTGTTCATCTCTTTCTCTGTAAGCCAAAGTGTCTATGTCTGGATTCTGCCCTAAAAAACACCTATTGTCTTCCATTCTTTGATTGTCTTCTAGACCACTGTCTGGTCCAGACAATTCATTCATCCCTTCCTCATGTAGCTCAATTTGATTTCTAAATCTAGCTTGGAATGTCTTCCTAGCCCCCTGCCAAGTATAGACTGTCCCAGCCTTGTAATCTCCTTCATCTTTACAATATTTCTTTTCGGTTTCTGGTGTCCTTATATTCTTTCTTCATACGGTGGACTTTTTGTGACTTCGCTCGGTGATCCATAATGATTTTTGTAGAAGAAGAAGGACATGGACTTTTGACTACAGTCAGGTAGTTTTTTCTTGAGCACACAGCCTACCGCTTTGTTTATTTGGTGCATAACAGCTGTGGGGACAACATTTTCTCTGCTTCTTTGTTTTGGATACATTCCTTATGTATGCTATATATATATGCACTTTTAAGCATTGTTTGCACATGCTACCTAATTTTACACTTGAAGGAACTGTACACTTTAGCACACACAAGGAGGCATGGAAAGGATGAGAAGGGACTTGGCAAGGTTGGAGGAATGGTCAGAAGTATGGCAGCTAGGATTTAATGCAAAGAAGTGCAAAATAATGCACCTGGGAAACATAATGCACCTGGGAAACAAGAACCCAGGGGAAGAATACACAATGCGGGGGAGGTAGTAACAACAACAAAAAAGGAAAGAGACCTGGGGATAATCATATCAGATGACCTTAAGGTTAGCAAGCAATGTGAGAAGGCAGTAGGGAGGCTGGGGTATACTGGGATGCATAGGGAGAGGCATCAGCAGAGAAACAGGAAGTTGTTATCCTCTGTACAGACAGTTGGTGAGACCCCATCTGAGTACTACGTCCAGTTCTGGAGACCCCATCTCTGCAAGGACATAGACAGGATAGAGGCAGTCCAGAGGAGGGCAACTAAAATGGTGCAGGGTCTGCAAGAGAAGCCGATGAGGAGAGACTAAAGGAGCTTAATATGTATACCCTTGAGGAAAGAAGGAGAGGGGGACATGATAGAAACTTTTAAGTACCTCAGTGGAATCAACAAAGTCCAAGAGGGTAGCATCTTTCAGAAAAGAGATGTGCAAGAACAAGGGGACACAATTTAAAGATGGGGGGGGCGGTTCAGGGGCAATGTGAGGAAGTACTTTTTCACAGAGAGGGTAGTGGATGCATGGAACAGCCTTCCTGAGGAGGTTGTGGGGTCTAACTCTGTGGGAGAATTCAAGAATGCATGGGACAGACATAAGGCAATTCTTGTGGGGGGTAGGAAGAAATAGGCTGTTGGTTAACTAGGATCTGTGGCCTATCCTGTAGGTAGGGAAATGGGCAGACTAGATGGGCCAAGCGGTCCTTATCTGCCATCAAAGTCTATGTTTCTATGTTTCTAAAGCATTTCCTATGTTTTTTACATGATGTCTTAATAAAGGTATGTCATGTGGTAATTGCCCTAGTTCTGACATCTTTATTTAGAGATGTGTACTGACCTCAATGAAGGATATTTGGTCCTTTCATTTTTTCTTTTTGCTACTTTGACTCTAGCTCCAGAGGTAACTTGTACAGTCCTGTTTTGTGAGCACCCTACAGACATGCTCGGTCTGTAACCTTTTTTTGTTTTATCTCGATCTAGCCACATCACACCTGTGCTCCGTGAACTGCACTTGCTGCTAGTGTGGTGGAGGATCACCTTCAAGGTCGGTTAGCTGACCTATAAAGCCCTACATAGACAGGGACTGCATTATTAAAGACCTTCTGCATCCCTACTGCCCACTGCATTCCACTGATGAGGGGTTGCTAGAGGTTCCAAGGATCCATTTAAAGACCTCGGGGTAAGATCTTTTGCATTTATGGCCCCGACCTTGTGGAACTCTCTAACTCATCAGATTAGAGAGTGCCTGTCGACTGAGACTTTAAGGCTGCCCTGAAAAGACATTTATTTGATTCAGCCTTCTTAGATGCTTTTTAATTGATTGCTATTGATTTTACTTGATTGCTGCTTCTATCAGTGAAGTTGACCTCCACATCCCCCCATGCTCAGGCACATTATGACATAGGAAAAATGAGAATGCAAGGACGTGCCCCACTGAAATGAATGAAGGTATTTTTTATTACTATTTTATACATTATTGATGGAGTGTTGGAGATTAATGAAGGCCACAGCTCGACTTACAAGGGCCTTGTTAGTAGAACAGTGACCTTCATTATTCTCCAACTCACCATCATAATGTATAAAATAGTAATAAAAAATAATTCCATTCATTTCAAGGGGGTATGCCCCAGCACTCTGACCCATGGACATCATCTCTTAAAGACCCCTACCTCTGGCACCTTGTACTCAGGTAAGAGACTCTCGACTTAAATCTATACTTGGTGGGACTTTGTGGGTAGGTGTGTGTATTTGGGGTGGGAAGAACCACATGTGTTTCCATTTGTATGTGTGCTACAGTTCAGCTGTGCAGCTGAGATGAGGGGAGACAAGAAAACTAAAAAGTGTATCAGTGGCTATAATCATGATGCATGTGTGCAGATGTATGCAGAACTGTATTGAAGTACAAGAAAGCCATATGTATGCAGGCAGTATAGCTTAGTGCCTAATGGCACTGAACTGCAAATCAGGAGACCTGGAGACCTGGAGACCTGGAGACCTGGGTTTGAAACTTATCAATCTCCACTTGCATACTGTGTGATCCTGAGCAAGTCACTTAACTTTTATGTGTGCAGTTATCAGTGACAACTTGCTTTTTGCACGCATGCCACATGCATACAGTTTGTTCCAATTTAACATAAAAAGCATACTTTTCACACTTGCTTGCTGCTCGCATGCCACATGCATGCTATCAGTTCCAATTTAACATTTAAATCATGCTTGCAGCACATATATCACACGGGTAGTTTTATGTGTGCAGCATGAAAACATTTCATATAATTATTTCTGTAAGGGTGTATATTCTTTTTTAATGTTTTCCTGTTATTGGTCTGATACACATTTCATATGATACAGTACTTATTTCACTGTCTTTCAAAAAGCACGCAACACCCCACAATTGACCTCTTAATTGCTGAGTTTGTGGCGTCGTAGTCTTTTGCCATGGAGAGCACCATGCTGTCATAAACAAAGGTGCTATGAAGTCAGTTGGAGACAGTCAAATTATTTTTGTACTGACTTCTTGGATAGGCTACCAAGATGCATAATAAACATTGCAAAGGAAAACAGAAAATCAAGCAAATAAGATCTCTTCTCCTGCAGGTGCTGCCTTAAACAGAGTCTGCCTGCATTTGCCGCAGCAGGAACATGAAAAGATTTACATTTTGAAGACAGCATAGGTGGGGCACGTTGTGGTGAACTTTGTTTGAATTGATGTGATTAATATTGAGTGAAGTGAAAGACTGAGAACAACTGGAATAACCCATATTTAGGGGTCATATTGTAAGGACTTTGTCTAGCCCTGTAGTTTGGGGAAAGGGTGATAACTGCCTGGCCTTGGGCATCAGCTACTTGATACATAGAGGTGGGACTGAGTCAGATTTCTGATTGCAGGTTGGCTGTGGCATGAAGATGTAGCAACCAGGGGATCAATCAGGGATTTGGTAGTCCAACAGGAAGTACTTCCTTAAGGAGCTGCACAGGAAGGATAAAAGGCAGCCACCCTTGACATGTCCTCACACACGTTTGTGATCCAGCTTGACAGTGTAACAACACAGGCATGGAACAGAGATAGAATTGGTGTCTTAGGCATTGGCAGGTGTCCACAGGTGGCAGAAAGGAAGCAGGTGTCTCTGTCAGTCATCTAAAGTAAGGTACCTACTCATTACTATGTAGCATTAACTGCTGGGAATGGTGGAAGGTCAAAGACAGGTCAAACTGGAAATAGGAGCAACACACCATCAAGAGTAGGAGTATAAAGGAAGTTAAACAGGGTACAGGGGAACACCAATAGCAGCTTATTTATGGTCAGGTAGCAAACAATTAGGGGAAGATGAAGTGCTGCTAGCACAGTAGGGAAAGGCAGAGAAAGGTAAGAGGTAATGGAATGAGGAAAGGTCTTCAAACAAGAGGAAACTACTTGTTGAGAGGGATAGACGGGGAAAACCCTTATCTAGTGTAAAAGTACAAAGTACCATAACAAACAAACAAAAGGGAAAACCAGAAACACCCTATCAGGGTAAGGGAACAAAGGTATTTCCAGATAACACAGGGAGAGCAGGAACTGGGAATGCTGGGAGTGGTGCAGTGTAGTGGCTGTGAGCAGGTAGTTTTCAGCGAGATCTTCTAGATACTGCTGTATGGACTCATTTGTATACACACTCTGGATTAAGGGAGGAGGTTGCTAGACTCCAGTTCAAGTTTTTTAGCATTCAGGGACCTTCTTCCCCACCCAGGTGCCACCACAACTGCCACTGTTATCTCAGAGAATCCCAGACATGATAAATGGCTGGACCATGGTGAGCTCTGGAACAGTGAGTGTGGTGAGTCAGAGGCACATTCCTCAACTGGTACTACTGCATAATTCCTACACTACTCTGGTGGGGTGGGACTGCAGGAGGAGGCACCTGTGGTAGTGACCAGGGAGGATGTGAGGCTCCTCCACAGTTGAGACCCCAGGAAGGGTGGCAGATGACCCCAGAGGAGAAAAAAGCAACTTCTGGTGGGCATCTGATTGTGACGGGGACAGATTTGGGGTTAGGAAATGGGGTGGAGAGAGAGGTTAGGTGCCGATGTGGCATCATGGCCCAGAGAGATGGGAAGCAGATTCTGTGGATCACAAGGAGAGCAGGGTGGAAGGGAGAGATAGATGTCATTGCTCACCTGAGGAATTATTCCCACCATAGGGATGGGGCTGGAATAGTGCAGAGGGAGTTTAGGGAGATGGGAGGGGTCTTAGACAGGTAGTGTGCTCAGTGGCTTTAGCTGAGGTTCTGCCTGTCTATCACAGGGGGGAGGATCGGAATCTCTGTATCAGATGCTTTGTCTCATGGTTGCAAGAATGGTGTATAGAGGAGGTGTTCAGCTACATTGGGAACTGGGGACCCACCTGGAGGGATAATGGCCTACACAGAGGTGATGGCCTGCATCCATCCAGGGGGGAACCACAGCCTCAGTGAATGGTTGAAATGTTACTCTGATGAACATTTAAACTGGCCCAGTGGAGTGGTGGAAGGAATCAGGGAGACAGTACCTGCTCCCCCCACAGGCTGCTGGAAGCCATTGGCAAGATGGCAGAAAAGAAGGCGATGCTGCTGGTTGGGGAATTCAGTCTGCTGGATGTAGACTGGCACTTCCCAGTTGTGACTCCATCTAGAAGCAGGGACATCCTTGACTCCCTGCAGGGGGTATTCTTCATGCCACTAGTCAGTGAACCCACTCATGATGGGGCAATACTGGACCTGGTACTCACTAACAGGGACAGTGTTGTAGACATCTAGGTGGGAGGCCACCTGTGGAATGATAATTGCAGTACAGTGTGGTTCAATAAAAGGGCAGCTGCAGAACTGAACCACATATTGGCAAGGGTCCTGGACATCAGGATGGCAGATATTATAAAAATGTGTGAATTCCTCAGGGATGACCTAGCAGGGAGGATGACCTGGGTCAGGTGGAATAATCATCAGTAATGCACAGTGAAGGTAACAATCTCTGCATCAAGCAAGTGAGCAAAAGGAAAAAGAGACCACTATGGTTCTTGAAAGGGGTGGCTGAGAAAATAAAGGTTAAAAGGGTAGCATTCAGTAGGTATAAAGGGACTCAGATGGAGGAGGATAGGGAGGTGTATCAGGGGAGGCAGAGGGAAGCATACATAGATGTAGCAGGGGAAACAGAGGGATGTAGGGAAAGCAGTAAGGAGCACAAAGGCACAAATTGAAGAGAGAATAGCCCAGGCAGTAAAGAAAGGGGACAAGACATTTTTTGGGAGTGAAAAAAGGAAAACCAGGGAAGGGATTGTAAGGTTAAAAAGGGAAGGGGGGACAATGCAGAGGAGGCCAGGAAAAGGCAGACATCCTGAACAAATACTTTTGTTGAGTGTTCACAGAAGAAGGAGAAAGGAAGGGGCTACAAAAAAGTAACATGCACTTTAGAGGGAGTGAAGTGGACACTAGTCCTTTTTGAGAAGACAGAGTCCTGAATGGACTCACTAAGCTGAAAGTGGACAAAGCAATGGGACCAGGCGGTGTGTATCCAAGGGTATTGAGGGAGCTCAGGGAGGTACTGGCTGCACTTCTGACAGTCCCATTTGACTGCTCACTGGAAACAGGAGTGGTTCTGGAGGACTGGAGGAGGGTGGATATAATTTCACTTCACAAAAGTGGTAGCAGGGAAGAGGCTGGCAATTATAGGACAGTCAGCCTCACATCAGTGGAGTGAAAGTTAATGGAATCACTGCTGAAGGAAAGGATTGTGGAATGTCTTGAATCCAATGAGTTACAAGACCTGAGGCTCATGGATTAATGGGGGAGGAGGTCATGTCAAAAAAATCTGACAGATTTCTTTGGCTTTGTAACCAAGAAATTAGATCAGGGTGGAACGGTGGATGTGGCCTACTTAGCTTTCAATAAGGCTTTTGACAATGTTACACACAAGAGACTGGAAAGCAAGCTGGGTAGCTAATGAGTGGATCCAAAGGTGGTAAACTGGGTATGAAATTGGTTAGGGGATAGGTGACAAAGGGTGGTGATAAATGGAGTTCACTCCAAGGCAGAGAGGCTGGCCATCGGGGTGCCTTAGGGATCAGTACTGGGACTGTTCCAATTTAATGTCATTATGCAGTGAGTGACATTGCAGAGAAGCTGGAAAGGAAGGTCTGTCTCTTTGTGGATGACATCAAACTCTCCAATAGGGTGCACACTCCAAGGGGGGGGAAGGATAAGTAGAGACCTGAGAAAACTTGAGTGATCAAAGGTATGGCAGCTGGGATTCAATATGAAGAAGTGCAAAATAACACACTTAGGGCACAAAAATCCAAGGGTAGAGTACAAAATGGGTGGTGTAGTATTGGTGACCACCAAGCAGGAAAGAGACCTGGGGTTAATTATATCTGATGACCTAAAGGTGGCCAGGCAGTATGACAAGGCAGTGGGGAGGGCTAGTGGGATGCTGGAGTGCATAGGGAGGGGTATCACTAGCAGAAAGAGGGAGGTAGTGATTGCTCTGTATAGATCACTGGTAAGACCACACAGAGTACTGTTTCCAGTTCTGGAGACCGTATCTCCAGAAGGATATAGACAGAGTGGAGGCGTGCCAGAGGAGGGCAACTAAAATGGTGCAGGGTCTGCATCAAGAGCCCCGTGAGGAGAAACTAAAGGACCTCATGAAGTACACCCTTGAAAATGGGGGAGGGATATGATAGAGACTTTTAAATACCTCATTGGGGTAAATAAGGTACAGGATAAAAATATTTTTTTAAAAGGTACTCAAGAACAAGGGGACATGCTATGAAGCTGGAGGATGGAAGATTCAGGAGAGAAGTGAGAAGGTACTTCTTCACAAAAAGAGTGGCAGATTCCTGGATCCACCTTCCAGCAGAGACTGTAGGGATGAAAAGCAGTGGTGAGGTTTAAGAATGCAAGTGATAGGCAGAAGGGAATCTTAGTGGAAAGGAAGGGGGGGGGAGAGCTGAAGATCAAGTAAGGTCTGTGGTGATACTGTAGGTAGGGAAAAATGGACACACTGGGTGGGCCAAGCATCCTTATCTACCCTCAAATGTTATGTTTCTGAGTTTCTATCTGATCATAATGGCTCAAACCTCGGGTATCATTTTCAAAGTCTATCCATCAAAGATCTGCCAGCAGTATATTTAAAGCAGACAGCGCTCCACTGTGTTCGACAATATATTAGATAGTCTAACAACATCCAAATGCGGATGTTAGTTTTTTGATGTAATCTGCCATATACCATGAAGTGTGTTGCACATGCAAGGTATCTTTTGAAAATAGGGTACAGATTGTTGGATGTTTCAGGCTGACGCTGGCGAGGGTGGATCATGCACCCACATGTGCATCAGGACCTTTTTTACCTTCCTCCATTATGTTTATAAAAGAACACAATGAAGTGCAAAGTTGCTCTTTAACTCCAGTGCCTAGAATTATACAAACAAACTCAGAATTATCCACAGTGTTCCTTATCATCCCATCTTAAGCCATGTTCTTGCAAGGACTGAATCTAATGGTTATCTATAATTTTTATGTTTGCTTGCACGCATGTGCAAGAAACATAGTGCCATCATCCGAGTTTTCGGAGGTGTGTCACTCCCTCTTCCAATTCAGTCAGTGTGTTGGCAGGCGCGGCCCCAGTCCGCCAATGCATGCTAGAGCTGTCTATGACAGCTCCAAAATGCAGTGGCAAGTTGAAAGGGGAGTTACACTTCAGTGAGCAGCGATCAGATATCGCCTGCTCATGTGTAGCTCCCCCCCCTACACACACACACACACACACCCACACACACACACACACACACACGCGTGCACCCTCCCCGCATGCACACACTGTATAGCAGACGGAGGTGCCCAATCCCCCTTCGGCTGTGCTGCACTCCCCCCCACCCCCCAAAGACTTCCAAATGCCAAGCTGGGTGCCCACCCCAGCGTGGCAACTCATACTATAGCCGACAGGAGGTGCCCAATCCCCCGTCGGCTCCAGTGTCCTCCCCCAACAGGGTGCCACGCTGGGAGCCCACCCCAGCGTGGCAATAGATGCTTTGGCCGATGGGGGTGCCTAATCCCTGTTGGCTGAACGCCTCAATCAACTTGTGCCACGCTGGGAGCCCACCCCAGCGTGGCAAACGCCCCGCTCCATTGAAAAAAGAAAACCCTAAAGAAAAACAGTCCCACGTAGTCTCCCTGCCCCCACAACCTGCACCCACCCACTGCGCACCCTGCCTCCCCACACACCCCCACCTCATACTTACCTCTGACCCGCACGATGATCTTCGTGGACCGGGAACACGCTCTGACTCTTCAAAGCTGACCGCGAACTGAGGAAATGCCGGTAAGCTGAATAATGGAATAGATAGGGTTTTTTCAACTTTATTGCATATCTCAGGCATTTTTTGGAATTTTTCTACCAAATTTTCAACAAGGGGTTTTTGGGACCCCTTCTCATGAATGCTGTCACTGTCATGGAGTTATTTGGTCAAGGGTGATTTCGCAGTCACTGTGCTAAATCACCTTTGGGACCGACAATAAAACGACACTGCCAGTGTTCATAAGGTGGGCTCTCAAGAAGCCTATTTTGAAAATTTGGTGGAAAATTCAAAAAATGACTGTTTTATGAGCGTGCATTGTGCAGTTCCTACGCACGCTCGTAAGTTCGCGAATTTTCAATATTTTCACTCCAGATTTTCAACATTTCCATTTTACCACACCTCCTTATGAGCTGTACAGCTGTCATTTTTCACATCTTGCCCAAAATGTGTTTCCGCCATGTAGCGCATAATGGTGCAGTCGCCAGTGAAATCAATGTATCGGACAAACTAACAAAATCACAGTGACACTGTTCATGAGCAGAGGTCTTAAAATGGCTATGTTGAAAATTTGGAAAGAATTCCTAAAATGACTGTTTTATGAGCGTCACGCTGCGCAGTTCCTATGCACGCCATAAGTTTGCGAATTTTCAATATTTTCACTCCAGATTTTCAACATTGCCATTTTACCACACCTCCTTATGAGCTGTATAGCTGTCATTTTTCATATCTTGCCCAAAATGTAGTCACCATGTAAGCGCATTAATGGCGCATTCACAGCGTAAATCAATGTACAGGACAAATTAAGAAAATCACAGTGACACTGTTCATGAGCAGAGATCTTAAATGGCTATGTTGAAAATTTGGTGAAAAATTCCTAAAAATGACTGTTTACTGAGCGTTCTATGCAGTTCTTCACGCTCGCTAATAGTTCGCGAATGTTCAATATTTTCACTCCAGATTTTCAACATTGCCATTTTGTCACACCTCCTTATGAGCTGTACAGCTGTCATTTTTCACATCTTGCCCAAAATGTGTTTCCGCCAATGTAGCGCACAATGGTGCAGTCGCTGTGTGAAATCAATGCATGGGACACATTAAGAAAATCACAGTGACACTGTTCATGAGCAGAGGTCTTAAAATGGCTATGTTAAAAATTTGGTGAAAACATCCCTAAAAATGACTGTTTTACGAGCGTACGTTGCACAGTTCCTATGCACGCTCGTAAGTTTGCGAATTTTCAATATTTTCAATCCAGATTTTCGACATTGCCATTTTATTACACTTCCTTATGAGCAGTACAGCTGTCATTTGTCACATCTTGCCCAAAAAATGTGTTTTCGCACATGTAGCACACAATGGTGCAGTCGGTGTGCGAAAGCAATGTTTGGGACAGATTAAGAAAATCATAGTTACACTGTTCATGAGCAGAGGTCATAAAATGGCTATGTTGAAAATTTGGTGACAAAAGTCCATAAACTGACTGTGATCCAAGTGAACATTGTGCAGTTTCCACGCACCCTCGTAAGTTCATGACTTTGTAATATTTTCAATCCAGATTTTCAGCAGTGGCATTTTTCTATACTTCTTTATGAACAGTACAGCTGTCATTTTTCACAACATGGCCGAAATGTGTTTTCACACTTTCAGCACAGAGATGCGTGGTCGCTGTGGGAAATCATTGTTCGGGACAGATAAAGAAAATCACAGTGACACTGTTCATGATCGGAGGTCCCAAAATGCCTGTGTTGACAAACTGCTGTAAAAAAATCCCTAAACTAATTACATTACGGGTGTGCGTTGCACAGTTTCTATGCATGCTCATGACTTCACCATTTTTTTAAATATTTTAACTGCACATTTGCAACATTGCCATTTTTTACACCTCCCCATGAACAGTACAGCTGTCATTATTTATTTATTTAGTTTTTGTTGACCAGGTAAGTGCACTAGACAAATCCTGCCTATTTTCAGGCACGACCCGGGTGAGGGGGATACAGATGAATGCCAACTGACCTTGAATCAGATTAAGCTGTTGGTGGTATTTTTAGTGAATGAGGGAAATTTGGCCAGGACACTGGGGAAATTCCCCTACTCTGTCAGAGGGGACTCCTTGTCCAAGATGGAGGACGCTTTGCTGCCAGCAGCTGCTGGAGCTGTGGAGACAGGAGACCTGGTCTCGACTCCTGTCTCTGTTCTCGAGGAGACCGCGATTGAAAAAAGAATGGCCATACCTGTATCTTCAATATCGGAAGACGATTTACAGGAGGTACCAGTTGTTTCACGAATGATTCTTTCGAACGAGGTCCGTAGCACTGCAGTTAGTCAGCTTCACCACGAATGTACAGGGGGACTGCAAGAGGCGCACACTTCCTTTGACGTGGAATCTTTGAGTCAGGAAGCGCCTGAACCGCACGACTGCTTGATAGAAACGGACCGCTGTCGAACGTTCGCTGAGAAGGGCTCACCGCAGAGTTCTACGAAGACAACAACAAGCAGGTACACCTCTGGATACTGAGGCACCTTGGTTCCAGTCCCTGAAGACCCGCTTCGTGTCTCTGAACAGGTACCTTGTTGCACGTCTATGGAGGTAGTTTCAGACTTTTCTCTTCTGGTGGAGGATTCTGCAAATACTTTTTCGGAGGTGAACCCTCCCTCTGCATCTCAGATTGCTCTGTCACCATCCCAGCCCTCTACTATTAAGGAGAACCCCCACAGTCGCCCCTGCATGGTCTGTAGATGCTGCGCTAAGAGCGGCAGGATGGGTGAAAGACCCTAAGGGGGGTTCATGAGTATCGGGGTTGTCCCCAACAAGATCCCCTAGTGCTGTGCAAGACTTGTCACTTGAGGAGGGTGAACTGATTCCCCAAACTGCGACTGACCATATGGATCTCCCCGATGTGCTTCGTCTGACCCAGAATCCAGTCCTGGGACTTCACAGGGTCCCTGCTAAACAGACTTTTTCCGGTTCTGATTCCATGGATGAAGGGACCCCAGCCACTACTCGACCTTTTCCTCAAACGGGGCCTGCGAGGTCTTTTTCTTCTCTGTTTAAATTCCCGGTTCTGGCTGCTAAGCGGCATAATGCTGTTAGGCTTTCCTATAAAGGAGGACTTGAGAATCCCCCTGACCGTGTCTGTGTGGCTAGAACACTGTTAAAGGATTCCATGAAGTTTTTTGCCCATGAAATATATGCCCTGATACACGTCTCAGGAGAACAAAATTTTGATATTAGTTTTCAGACATCTCGTGGCCTTGACTGTATTTGGTCAAAATATCACGCCTTGTGCAACACTGCTCTTTGGACCCCATTTCAGGCCATACCCCTCTCTAAACCTGCCTTCAAGATAATCACTGTCATGTTTTGTAATGAAGGTGTAGATGTTTCAAATATTGTTTACTGATTAAAACAACGATGTACTTTACAGGGTCAGCCAGAGGCAATCTTGGACTCTGAAAACATATGGACAGGGGGTTGGAAATTTAAAGTCATGCTGAATGTTTCTGAATCTGGACCTGTGCATTTACCAAATTCCTTTTTTTTAGGTTGAGATAGAGGAGTTCTGTTTTACCCAGGCCAGCCTAAAGCATGTTATAGATGTGGGGACCCCTCACACCTGAGCAGTGCGTGCGATAAGATTAAATGTCTCAACTGTGGTGAAAGGGTCATATAGGTCTGCACTGTTTGAATGACTGTAGGTGTAATTCTCGATGAGATGGGTCAGACATTTCAGTCATGTCTCTGGGCTGCACATACCAAGTAACACATGACGGAGGTGTGGATCAGCTTTTGTAATCTCTCACACAGAAAGCTCATTTCAAGACTACATCGGATGCCCTTCTACAGAAGTGTCTCCCCCCCACAAAGCAATGGCTTTGAAAGTCTTTTGTAGCACTGTTCCTCTGTCAGTCAACAAAGATCTGCCCTCTGGGAAGGTACTAACATCAGCTAGCCCTCCGGAGACAGAGGCTGTGGACTAGGTCCAGAGCTCTAGTACCATGCCTCCCCCCTGTGAACCTGCAATAGTAATAAGCCGCAGATCATTGCGATCTGGTTCCCGCACTGTATTGTCCCCTCCACAGGCCTGCGTTGCACCTCCTATTGCACTATCGAATGCCTTCGAGGTGCTTCAGCCGATATCAGATGATGCAGGTGGCGAATCTAACTCTTCCTCTATCGCTTCTTCCCTCCCAGAAGGCCTTAAAGACTCTGTACTGCCATTAGGCACTGGCCTTTCACATAAACAGAAGGCCAAGGTGAGGTTGAAAGGGACTAAGATAGCAGGAAAGAGAAAAACTTGATAGTGTTGGTTACTTTCCTTATGAGCTGACATGTCACTATTTACATGCCACACTGTTAATGTAAATAGTCTGAAACGTGTGGATAAGAGATGATTGGTGTTTTCCTTTTTGAGGCTTTTACCATTAGGGATATTTCTTTTACAAGACACAAGATTCCATACTGTGCAGGAGATCCGATTGGCTCAACGAGATTGGCTTATGGGCCCCTTCTTTTGGTTGATAGGCCAAGATTCCTGCTCTGGTCTTGGCATTCTGATTAACATTCCAGATTTTAGGCTCTTGAAGCTGTTTGATCTGACCCCTGGTAGAGTTTTAATTTTGAATTTTTTGCTCGGGCAATGCCCGTATCGGGTGGTAAATCTCTGTGCCCCCCAAATGAAAACTGAACAAATAGCTATTTTTGATTTAATTCATCCTTATTTACATTCTTCTTTTTGAATCATATTGTCTGGTGACTTTAACTGTGGACTTAGTCTTCAGGATAAGAGTTCCTTTGCTACCACTAAGAAACTGTATTGTGATTCACTTGTATTGGGACGTATGATTCGTACTGCCCGTTTGACGGATTCTTATTTATCTTTCACAAAGCAGCATACTCCCACTTTCCAAAAGGGTAGGCTGGCCACCCGTATTGATTTTGTTTTTACCTCCAGTATTTTTGTAGTCGCTTCGGCTGTAGTACAGGCGATAGCCTTCTCTGACCATAAACTGCTCTCTGTTAGTTTTGTATCTCCTGCCAGTTGTGGTAGAGGGCCTGGTTTCTGGAAATTTAATGTTTCTTTATTACAGGTACCATCACTTCAGCAAACCCTTTTGTCATTTATTCATGCTCGCAGGTCTGTATACCCTATGTATGATGATCCAATTAGGTGGTGGATGGATACTAAACGTACTTTAACTGGAATGTTGAAATCCTGTAGTCGTTCAAAAAGCAGGTCTGACTATCTTGTATATCTACAGAAGAGGGCTCATTTCCAGTCTTTATTGTCACTAGCATACTTGACGGGACAGGATCTGGTACAACAAATACACTTAGTGAGGAAGGACATGTTGGACTTCCAGTCTAAACAGTCGCAACAACTGTACCATCAACACAGTTATGCGATGAAAGGTACTCAGGAAATAGTTTGCCCATTTGAATCTAACTATCATCAGAATGCCCATAAATCAATGTCATGTCTTATCAATGCAAATGGAGATCTTTGTACCTCTCACTTGGACATATGTCAAATTGTTACTGACCATACAGCCGCATTGTTTTCCTCTTTACCTACAGTGTCAGTGGACTTAAGACGATTATACGGTGCCCTTGAAATTCCATCTCCCTCCTTGCAGAGTGTAGACTTTGCATGTCAACCTTTCACTGAACAAGAAATTCGACTAGCTATATCTTCACTGCCCCTGCACCGGACCCCTGGCCCTGACGGTCTCCCCACTGCCTTGTATAAATTCTTGGAGGAACACCTCCTTCCGGAACTGACCTCTGTGTTTGCCTCCCTCCTTGCATCTGATCACATTCCCTTAGAGTTTACTAAGGGCATACTGATCTATGTTTATAAACGGAAAGGTGACATTACGTCCCTTGACAACTGGCGCCCCATATGCATGTTAAACACGGATTTTAAGATATTGACTAAACTTATCGCAATAGCGTTTGCTTGGGCTGGCTGAAATAGTTATTCATCCTGCCCAATCCGTTTCTACCTAATAGGAGAATTTCTAATCACTTAATTCTCCTCCGTGACCTATTTTCTCATGGTTTCTCGGACTTTGTTTCTGGGCTTATTGTTTCAGTCGATCAAAAAGCTGCCTTCGACTCCGTTAGCCATGATTTTCTATGGACTGTATTGCATTTCTTACACATTCCTGATAAGATGATCCGCTGGATTCAGACACTTTACAAGACAGCGACAGTTGTTCCTTTAATTAATGGTTGGGCAGGCCCGATGATCCCGGTGAAACGGGGAGTTCGCCAGGGATGTCCATTGAGTCCTCTATTATATGATTTTTTTCTGGATGTATTGCTCCGACGTCTTAATTCTCATTCTCAAATTAGGTACCATGGCGTGTTACGGCACTGCGATCACCCGTTCTAGCGATTGCATATGCGGACGATGTGTGTCTCTTTGTAGCTGACGAAGCTTCGGCGCTTGTGTCTCTCCAGGAATGCTCCTCTTTTGGTACAATATCTGGAGCAAGTATACATTTTGGCAAGAGTATGGGTATTTGGCTGGGTTCCTCCTCCCACTCTTCGGACACTATAGGCCCTTTACGTGTGATAGAAGGCCAAATCCGTATACTTGGTGTTTACTTTGGGACAAGAGATTCTAACTCCTTCAACTGGGAAGAGAAGCTGAAACATGGCAAAAGCATGGTGACCTCTTGGAATAAAGGGCAGACTGGGAAGAGAAAATGTGTTTTTCTGAATAAAACTTATCTTCTTCCTCAGTTTTTGTATTTGAGTTATGTTTTCCCTATCCCAAAACGACTGGAAACTATGGTTTTTAGTTTATTTTTTCAGGCCATCTGGGGCAGTCGGTTGAATCCGATTAAGAGGAATACTGCTTACTTGCCTATTTTTGAAGGAGGTGTTCTGATGATTAACCCATTGCTTTTCTTCACTAGCATTTTCCTTTCGGCCAACCTGCGGCCTTTACTGGTGAACACCCAAAGGGGGTGGGAAGCGTGGTTCTACGACTCTTGTAGGTATTGGTTTCACATGTGGGAACATAATTCTTTAGGTGTGTTGCGACAACAAGGGGATGTCCCGGTGTATATAAAGCACATGTTTCTTCGTTTAAAGCAATGGAAAGTGTCGCCTCAGACTCTTATTTCGAACCCGCATAAGGCTCTATATAAAACACTTTTGTCCTCTGTTTGTAAGGTGCAAGCCCCTTTTCCAAAATGTCCAGACGGCTGTCTACCCTCGCTCCTAGCCCTGTTACGTTGTTCTAGAATCCCTGACCACATGTGGGACTTCCACTGGTTATCATGTCATGAACGTATAAATGTAAAAGCAAATCATAAACACAAACAGTCTTAGGACAGATTTTGCTCTAGACCTCTTTGTATAGCTACCCCGGAGACGATATCACATTTGTTTTTTGATTGCTCTTATATCACAAATTGGTGGCCTTATTTGGCTGACTCCTGGGATGTTCCTGTATTTTCCACAGTTACATATCAGAATATCATGTATGGTGTCTTTTCCTCTCACTGGTCTGCCTGGCACAGAGACACTCTGAATCTTGTATTTCTTGTCATTAAATGGAATATTTGGATGTCAAGATGTATGTTTACCTTACAACAAAAATTGTGCTCTTATTCGGAACTTGAAGAGAAGATACTAGCAGATTTACGAAAAATATACAATCATGAAAGGACTTTGTATTCGGCACCATCTCTGTTGGCCTTGTGGACAGCCCTCCCATGGATCACGAACACTGATTCAGCCATAACTTGAAGGACTTATACAGCATTTTTGTTATTTCTCCATCTCCTTTTCTTGCTTGGTTTCCCTGTATATTCCTAATTGATGTATTTTGTGTTGGCTTATTTGTACAATTTTTGCTTCAATAAAAATGTCCCCTACTCTTTTCAATAAGTGCCATGTGATCTTTAACATCCACCTGAACTACCACCAATCCAGGTAGATGGGACCTCGGTTTAACATCTCATCTGAAAGATGGCACCTCAGAAGTGCAGCACCCCTCTCATGCTGCACTACAGTGTCAGTACTGGGATATTAACCCAAGTGCCAGATGTGGGAACTGAACCCACAGCCCTCCGATCTCCCGGCCTCAGAGGCGAGTGTGCTACCTACTGAGCCACTGACACTGCCATGTTTTACATCCTGTTCGGAATGTTTTTGCACCTGTGGTGCTAAATGCCATAGTCACTGTGCATAAGCAGCTTTTGGTTAACAAACTGATATTGCCACTGTTCATGAGGTGGGGTCACAAAAAAAACATGTTGAAAATTTGGAGTGAAAATACCAACGAATGCCTGAGGTATTAGGGTTTCCAACCATAACGCCCAACCCTGTAGAGAATGACAGGCATCAGGGATGTGACTTGGGATTCTTACCTGTAATGCTCATACCATTTCACACCCTGCAGCCAGTGACAGGCATCGAGGCATGCCTTGGACTCTTCGGACCCAAAGTTCACCCCATTCTCCTATACCGCACCCATCTCACCGTATTTCCTGATGGAATGGGGTGTGCATAAGGGCCAAAGACCCCAAGGCACATTGTGACACTTGTCAGTGTCTGCAGGGTAGGGTGTGGTGAAATGGCATGGCCTTTATGCCTGACGACCCAATGGCACACCCCAATGCCTGTCACTCTCTGCAGGGTGGTGTTGGGGTTGGCTTCAGTTCAATACTTCGCTGCCATTCCTATTATGCAGCTCTGTAACTTCTACACTACCAATGCCAATGCCAGCAAGCAAACATTCAGCATTGACAAATGCTTGTTTAATGTCTTTTGTTGGCAACATACTCATACATTCTTTACTCTGCTGTGTAAATTCTTTTGTTGGCAGTAACCTTGTCTGCTTTTTTTGTAGCTTTTATCAGTTATCTGGTGTTGAAGATATGGCATCCCTTTACATTACTGTTTAGTGTGAAGAGATGGGGGGATGTGAGGGAGAGGAAGGTAGGGTTGGTTGTTGCTAAGATAACATGAACCTTGGAGAGATAAGACTAGAGGCAGACTTGTTATCTCATTGTCAACACTTATAGTTCCATCTTACAGATTGCCTTTTAGCACTTGATAATGCCACAGGCATTGAACAAATAACAAAGTGCATAGCACTGGGATTGAGACTTTGCCTCAGTAATGTGTTTTTGTCAGTACAGTCCTTTCCATGACAACAGATGGCAATGTCACTAACGCAGCAATAATGAGGTCAGTGGTTAACAAACATAAGACTTGGAAAACAAAGAGGCAACTACTGCAGGCATGGATGTGTGTGAAAGTATGTAAGAGGCCAATGAGGCTGGCCTTAGCATAACACAAGCTGTATATCTAGTCACAAAAGGGAATCCACTGTACAGAGAACCCCAGTAGTTTAGATCCCTGACTTATCAGTATCTTAATGTGTCTCACCCTCTCCAATTTCTTAGCAACTATATTGATTACCTTGTGTCCTTAATACAATCAAATGTATTATCTTTCCACAGGATAAAATGTCTGTGAAAAAATCCAGTTTTAGGAATTGCGCTACGTGTTCTTGGTTTTAGCCAGAAGCATTATGCAAAATATACATATGACGTATACATAGCTATTATGCTAAATGATTATAGTTATGGAACTACTATAAGCACAAGACAGAGAAAATACAATACACTAATTCATCAGCATTCAAATCTCAGAGTAGTGTACACGGCATTTGTAAATCTTTGAATAGTTTTGAATTTCCTTTTAATACCAAGGAGCCTGTTCCATAATGCTGACATTCTGTGGGCCAACATTAACTAACCATATCAAGATCCAGCATTTTGTTAACCAGGCTTCCATTCTGCCATTTCTCATCATTATAGTGGGAGGTCAGGATGGATCAGGAGGTCTGTTCAATACAATTGAATCATATTACTTAAACATTTAAGTATAAAAATTAATACAACAAAGATAAGCTAAGCAGGATAGGGAAAAAAACACTGCTGCCAAGTGGAGTGAATAGCACCAGTGTAAAAAGAAATTCCAGCTGAGGAGTACTTGTGAGAAATTAAAAAACAGGCAAAGTTAAAAAAAGATATCCTGCCTTCCACTTGACTATTTTTGTTATTTTTAACACAACGTTAGGAGGATATTTCCTTTACCAATTCTGAGTTTAAACTTTGACTCAGCTCCCTTATGCCCGGCTAATGTCAGTTACCAAGACATTTTGTTCTGACTGAGATCCCTTCATGATATTTGGCTGTAATTTACCAACCTCTGGTGCATGCCCCTAGTTTTCTATTATATTGCCTTTGGCTATATAGTGTTGATTCTGCTGCTTTGATTTTTCAGTTGAAGTTTTTAGCACTACTCACTTCTTAGCCCTATAATTTTTGACCACTTTTCTAACTGGATACTTTGAGACTTTCTCAGTTATTATTACTGCTACACTACATAGCTATTTTTGAGATATAGATAGTTTCTACTTTTCTTATTTTATAGACACTGACCCTCAACACTGTGTGTACCTGTTGCTCCACTTTCAGCATATTTTTCATTGGTTTCCAATACTGAGACAACTTTGTAAGAATCTATGAGTTTTAAGAGTTTTGGGATATCTTATATCATTTTTTGCAACCATAAAGTGTGTTCATTTTGCAACAAAAGATCTATTTTCTGACTTGCAGTGAAACACTACTGTACCTTTAATCTTTAATTCATCATGTTAAAATGCTAACATTGCTCAGCAAGCACTACCCCACTGACGAAGTGTCTAAGTAAAGCAAAGCACTGTGGTGTTGATCTGTTCCTGTCTCCATGCACTGTAGTGTTTGGCAGATTAAAGTTATCTTTTTAGAACATTTCTTTTTTTTTCACTTGATGCATGTGCATCAGCTGAGATTTTATGTATACAAATGAGCCATTTTTATGTTTGCTTGCACGCATGTGCAAGAAACATAGTGCCATCATCGGAGATTCGGAGGTGTCACCCCTCCTCCAATTCAGTCAGTGGGCTGGCAGGTGCGGCCCCTGTAAGCCAATGCATTTTGGAGCTGTCTATGACATGCTCCAAAATGCAGTGGCATACAGTTGAAAGGGGGAGCTACGCTTGAGTGAGCAGCACTAAGATAACGCTGCTCATGTGCAGCTCCCCCCCAACCACACACACAGATGCCCGCAGGCGTGCGCGCCCCCCACACACAAGGTATAGCTGACGGGGTGCCCAATCCCCGTCGGCTGTGCTGTGTTCCCCGCCCCAAAGGCTTCCAAATGCCACACTGGGGCTAATCATATAGCCGATGGGGTGCCCAATCCCGTCGGCTGCACTGTCCTCCACACCCCCAGTAGTGAGTGCCACGCTGGGATCCCACCCCAGCGTGGCAAGCAATTCAGAGGTCGACGGGGTGCCCAATCCCGTCAGCTGAATGGCCCCCAATGTCCTTGTGCCATGCTGGGAGCCCACCCCAGTGTGGCAACGCCCCACGCCGTTGGTTGTCCTTTTGTCACCGTTAAAGAAAACGGTCTAATGGTGAGTCTCCCCGCCCCTCCCACAACCCGCACCCACCCACTGCACACCCAGCCTCCCCACACCCCCACCCCATACTACCTCGGACTCTGGCACGATGATCTTCGGTGGACCGGGAACACGTCTGCACTCTTCAAAGCCGACCGCGAACTGAGGAAATGCCGGTAAGCTGTATAATGGGCAATAGGGGGTTTCAACTTTATTGCATATCTCAGGCATTTTTTTGAATTTTTGCACCAAATTTTCAACATGGGGTTTTTGGGACCCCTTCTCATGATTGATGTCACTGTCATGGCGTTATTCAAGCCCGAAGGGTGATTTCATGCAGTGACTGTGAAATCACCTTTTGGGCCCAAATAACTCCATAACAGTGACATCAGTCATGAGAAGGGGTCTCAAAAACTCCATGTTGAAAATTTGGTGCCAAAATTCCCAAAAATGACTGTTTTACGAGCGTGTGTTGCGCAGTTCCTACGCAGGCTTGTAAGTTCGCGAATTTTCAATATTTTCACTCCAGATTTTCAACATTGCCATTTTACCACACCTTCTTATGAGTAGCATAGCTGTCATTTTTCACATCTCACCCAAAATGTGTTTCCACCCATGTAGCGCACAATGGCGCAGTCGGTGTGCGAAATCAATGTACGGGACAAATTAAGATAATCACAGTGACACTGTTCATGAGGTGAGGTGTTAAAATAGCTATGTTGAAAATTTGGTGAAAGAATTCCAAAATGACTGTTTTCTGAGCTGCATTGTACAGTTCCTAGCACGCTCGTAAGGTCGTGAATTTTCAATATTTTCACTCCAGATTTTCAACATTGCCATTTTACCACACCTTCTTATGAACAGTACAGCTGCCATTTTTCACATCTCACCCAAAACATGTTTCCGCCCATGTAGCGCACAATGGCGCAGTTGGTGTGCAAGATCAATGTACGGGACAAATTAAGAAAATCACAGTGACACTGTTCATGAGGTGAGCTGTTAAAATGGCTATGTTGAAAATTTGGTGAAAAAATTCCAAAAAATGACTGTTTTACGAGCATGCGTTGTACAGTTCCTACGCACGCTCGTTAGTTTGCAAATTTTCAATATTTTCACTCCAGATTGTCAACATTACCATTGTACCACACCTTCTTATGAGCAGTACAGCTGTCATTTTTCACATCTCACCCAAAACGTGTTTCCGCCCATTTAACGCACAATGGCGCGGTCGATTATCTTGAGAAATCAATGTACAGGACAAATTAAGAAAATCACAGTGACACTGTTCATGAGCAGAGATCTTAAATGGCTTGTTGAAAATTTTGGTGGAAAAATTCCTAAAAATGACTTTTACGAGCGTGCGTTGCACAGTTCCTATGCATGCTCGTAAGTTTGCAAATTTAATATTTTCACTCCAGATTTTCAACATGTCCATTTTATTAAACTTCCTTATGAACAGTACAGCTGCAATTTTTCATATGTCGCCTAAAATGTGTTTTCGCACATGCAGCGCACAATGGTGCTGTTGGTGTGCGAAAGCAATGTTTAGGACAGATTAAGAAAATCACAGTTACACTGTTCATGAGCAGAGGTCTTAAAATGGCTATGTTGAAAATTTGGTGACAAAAGTCCATGAAATGACTGTGTTATGAGTGAGCATTGCACAGTTTCCATGCACCTCGTTAGTTCATGACTTTGTAATATTTTCAGTCCAGATTTTCACCAGTGGCATTTTTACAACTTCCTTATGAACACTACAGCTGCCATTTTCACAACATGGCGAAGTGTGTTTTCACACTTTCAGTGCAGAGATGCATGGTCGCTGTGGAAATCATTGTTCAGCACAGATAAAGAAAATCACAGTGACACTGTTCATGATCGGAGGCACCAAAATGCCTGAGTTGACAATCTGCTGTAAAAATCCCCAACCTAATTATATTACGTTCTAGCTGTACAGTTTCTATGTACGCCGTGACTTCACCATTTTTTAAATATTTTTACTACACATTTGCAACATAGCCATTTTTACACCTCCCCATGAAAGAGTACAGCTGTCATTTTTTACATCCTGTTCAGAATATTTTGCACCTGTGGTGCTAAATGCCGTAGTCACTGTGCATAAGCAGCTTTGCTAACAAACTGATATTCCCTGTTCATGAGGTGGAGTCACAAACAAACATGTTGAAAATTTGGAGTGAAAATACCAACGAATGCCTGAGGTATTAGGATTTTTCAACTATAACGCCTAACCCTATAGAGAATGACAGGAATCAGGGGTGTGACTTGGGATTCTTGCCTGTGATGTTCATACCATTCCACACCCTGCAGTCACTGAGAGGCATCGAGGTATGCCTTGGACTCTTCGGCCCTAAAGTTCACCCCATTCTCCTATATCACACCCACCTCACCATATTTCCTAATGAAATGGGGTGCGCATAAGGGCCAAAGACCACAAGGAACACTGTGGCACTTGTCAGTGTCTGCAGGGTGGGGTGTGGTGAAATGGCGTGGCCGTTATGCCTGATGACCCAAATGCACACCCCAATGCCTGTCACTCTCTGCAGGGTGGTGGTGGGGTTGGCTTCAGTTCAATACTTCACTGCCATTCCTATTATGCAGCTCTGTAACTTCTACACTACCACTGCCAATGCCAGCAAGCAAACATTCGGCATTGACAAATGCTTGTTGTTTCTCAGGGCAAGGGTAACTATCCTAGGTTTTTCAATAGAACATGGTGGTGTACACTAAGATGGCTGAAAGATATAGGAAAACAATACCCAGTGAGAAGCCTAACAGGCACAGTCACAATGGTAAGGAAAAAAAGCAGAAGTCCCCCCAAAAAACAGCATTTCAGTGCTCGCCTTCTTCTAGAAGAATACCTCGGGTCACTCTGGGTGCATCTGTTCATTTGAAGGCAGCCACAAAGGAAGTCAGGCACCAAAACAATAGATGAGCCAACTACCAGTCAGAGCACATCATCAGCTTCTGGGCAGGATTCACAAAGGGAGAGCAAAGTGGGTGCAAAAGTTTGTGCTGCACTTCCAGGCTGAGATGGTGGGCAACGGAGCTATTCACAGTTGGATAGCCTGGTGGACTATCCGACTGTGAATAAGGGGCTGGTGGGGGCAGTTCTAACCCAGGAAAAACAGCAAGTCCCCACAGCCAGCCAGGAAAATGTCCCCACAGTAAATAGCACTCGGACACTAATGTGCTATTCACAAAGGAAGGCATGCAAATGAGCTCATTGGGCACGCAAGATGAATGGACTTGTAGTGTATACTGTAAGCTATCATTAACAGTTCAGTCAGCTAGCAGCCATTGGGGAATGGGGTGGGACCACTACACTATGGAATATCTACAGGAAATATTTAACTATGGGGTGGGTATTTGGACAATCGGGGATTGGGGAGGGAGCTCTTTATTACGGAAATGTTTTTTATTTTACCAGGTGGGTGATCAGTTGACTGGAGACGAGGAGGGACCACTACACTATGGTAATACCTATTTTTTCATTACTAGGTGAGTGAGTACTCTGGCGATCAGGGATGGGGATGGGGGTTGGGGGCTTCAGTACCTCTGCTAACCACTAGGATTGCATAGATTACCACCAGGTTTTCTGGGGCAGTAATTCGCTCCATGCAGGGACCATTGCAAAGGCCCTTGCAAGGAGCAAACCTTTTATCAATGGGATTGCAGGGATAGGCATGTCCCTACCCCCTCATTTGAATTGTGGCCTCCCTCACTACTTTGCCTGGGGGCAAACTGGGCTTTGTGAATGCCAGCTATTCACAAAACTCCCAGTTTGCCCCAGGAGAACAGGTTTTGCCCCAGGGCAAAGCTTTATGAATCCTGTCCCTGATGTGTAGATTATTTGCTGATGTCTTGGAATCCATTGATACCTTTCTCAGAGTTATGGCCATTGTGGTCATTTACAGAGTTTTTAATGGTTACTGGTCTACAGCAAGTAAGTTGTGAAATGGAGTGGAAGAATATGAAATAAAAGTTATTGACTTCTTATTCCATGGTGTGCTGGTTCACTGACTGGCCTAGCAATAAAAAAATATCATTTTTTAATTTTATGATTCAAACTATATACTGTATAAAATAACACACAGGAAGCCATGGACAGCTCAGTTGTATTTCTATAGTAGGGTTCTGATGACATCAGGGACCTATGGAGCTTTGCTCCGCACCCAGATGATAGATGCCCACAAATTTATAGTCCACCCTGCTCAAAAATAAAAACATTTTTCTTTACTTGAAAACAGTTATGACCATCGCTGGTCACAAAATCTCTCTAGTTCCGTACTTTTTTTTAATTTCACATAGTCAGCACCATACCTGAATCCAGCAATGCACATAAATGTCCATTTTCAAGTAAACATATGAACTTATTTCTAATTTCAACCATAGTAGAGTGGTCATTAGTGCTGTGCTGAATTTTCAGATTCCTGCAGAATTAAATTCTATGGAATTTTCAAAATTCCGCAGAAATTTGGTCAGAAATGGAATGGTGCAGTTCTGCAACAGAAAATAGTGTGGAATGATTTTCCATGGAAAAAAAATTGCTGTTCCACAGAATATTATTCTATAGATCACAGTATGTGGAATTCTGCTGAAGACCAGTGAAATTTCAGCAGAAATTCTGCCAGTGGAATGGTCATTCTGTGCTAATTCCACTGGCAGAATTCAGTGGGCATTTTTCAGCTTGGTATGGGGTAAGTTTTGGGAACTTAAATATTATACAAGGAGACAGCTTTATGTGGTAGGCAAGTGGGAAGTTCAGCAAGGAGAGACCACAACACATTTTAGAAATTTAGGTCATATACTATATTCAATTCAATTCAATTCGCTTTACTTTTAAAAAGGTGTTATTACAAAAAAATTATAGCATCTATACACTAAAATAAATAAATAAATAATGAACCATAAAATCCACAAACAGAGGCTTAGTCAATCAGTACAATCAGAAAAGGGAAACTCAAATAAGTAAGTTTTTAAAGCAGTTTTAAAACCCTCCACAGTCTGGCATTCTTGTATCTGGCAAGGAAGAGAATTCCACAGGGTAGGGGCCACAAATTCAAATGCATGAGCCCCAGATGTCTTCAGCTGAAACCTGGAAACCTCTAGCAACCCCTCGTCAGTGGAGCAGAGCAGTCAGAGAAGTCAGTAAGGATGAAGGTGCTCTTCAGGTAGCTTGGACCCTGCCCATGTTGGGCTTTATAGGTCAGCAAACTGCCCTTAAAGGTGATCCACCACTGAACTGGCAGCCAGTGCAGTTCGCGCAGCACAGGAGTAATATGGCTGGATCGAAACAACCCAGTCAACAACCTGGCTGCTGTGTTCTGCACCAGCTGTAGGCAGTGGATATCAACCCCATGTAGCTCTAGGTACAGGGAGTTACAGCAGTCAAGGTGGGAGGTCACAAAGGCATCAACCAGTGTTGGAAAACACCAGGTGGAATAAGGTGCTTTATCTGGGCAATATTCCTCAGATGGTAAAAAGAGGATCTGACAATGGCCTACGCCTGAGGATGAAGCGTTAGCCTATCATCAAAGATAATGCCCAGATTCCTCACCTGCTCAGAGATCTGCAGCTGTCAGCCCCCAAGTTAAAGCCCAGAGGCCTGACCAGCCGCTGACCCCTCTACTTGGTGACCTGGGTCCACAACCTCAGTCTCGTCAGGATTCAACTTCAGCCAACTTGAAGTCATCCAGTCCTGGATCTCAGCGAGGCAATTATTAAACACAGAAACTGTACTCTCCTGTTTGGGCACAAAAGACAAGTAGAGCTGAATATCATCTGCATAGCAGTGAAAATCCAGCCCATACTGTCTTACAGTGTCCCCTAATGGCAGTATATACACTGCAAACAACATGGGAGGCAGCACCGAGCCCTGCAGCACCCCACATGGCAGAAAGAATGGTCCCAAGGAATAAACCCCGGACACCACCCTCTAAATTCTGCCAGTGAAAAAAGAATGGAACTATCTGAGGACCATACCAGATAGGCCACAGATGAACTGCAATAGCTCGAGCAGCACCCCATGGTCCATGGTGTCAAATGCTGCAGACAGAAGAAGATGAACCAGGATGGAATAGCTATTCTGATCTCTCGCTGTCTGGAGATCATTGAGCACCCGAACAAGGGCTGTCTCTGTGCTCTGCCTCTTCCAAAATCCTGACTGGAGAGGGTCATAGATATCATGGATGGGTAAATGATTCGCCAGCTGAAGTGTGACCACTTTCTCAATAACCTTCCCCACAAAGGGAAGGTTAGAGGCTGGTCTGTAGTTGGCAGGACAGTCCAGGTCAAGCAAAGCTTTTTTAAGGGGAGTGTAACCACCTCCTCCTTCAGGCAGTCTGGAAACTCACCTGACTGCAACGAACACCAGACTATCTGTGCAATGACTGGGCAGATGATGTTAACACACCCCACTAAGAGGTGAGTTTGACCTGGATCCAAACTACAGCAGGTCGGCTGCATATTCTGGACAATCTGCATGATCTCTACAAGCTCCGGCTGGTCAAAGTCATACCAACCAGACCACAGAGTGGTAACCGACCACCGACCACCACCACCACCCCCATTAAAGTGAGCTGCACTGATCTCAGATCTGATGTCGGCAACCTTATCAGCAAAGAACTGAGCAAACTCCTCACACTTTTCCTGTGAAAACACTCTCTGAACCTGGAGCCAGGCCAGATTGCACAGTCTGGCCACAGCTCAAAAGAGTTGAGCCAGTTGATTCTGTGCTGAGGAAATCTCGCTGGACATGAACTCTGCCTTCTTAAGTGAGCTAGCCAATTGATAGACCCTATAATGAACCATCAATCTGAGCCTGTCGACTTCAAGGCCTGATTTCTGACAACAGTATTTTATCCTTCGGTCCACTCACCTGAAATCCCTCAATGCCTCATCAAACCACGGGGACCAAGGGTGAAGGGTGAGTGGACGAACTCGGACAGGAGCAATGACATCCAGAGCCTCTGTTACAGCCTTATTATAGGCTTGCACCAGGTTCTCTGAACCCATGCTTGACTTGGAAATCCTGATAGGCCAAGTACTACCATTAGACCATCTGGGGTCACACCCCTTAAAGGGAGGTACCGCACCATCTCCACAGGGGCAGACCTATTGAGGGGAGCCTGGAAATGGAACTTTATAGTGTGATGGTCAGACCACCCAATGGGTTCCACTGCCACGTTGGATATCTCCATCCCCAGTAGGAAGACCAGGTCCAATGAATGGCCATAATCATGTGTCGCAGAGGTAACCACCTGTGTGAGACCCAGTGAACTCATGAGCTGGAGGAAGTCCCACCCAAACTGTGAAATTTCATCATTGACCCATTCATTGGAGTCACCCAGAACCATCAATCTGAGCTAATCCAACGCCATGTTGACAATGAAGTCTGTGACTTCCTGCAGTAATTGCTTCTTGCCTGCGGGTGGATGGTATATGAGAAGAATCCTGCATCCCACATAAAATAATGTATAGGTTAACCATACACAAAGCAAGGCTCACCTTCTATCTCAGGGTTGAGATGACATCATAGTGACCTCCTGTACTTCACTTTTAATATCTATTATGTCATCTGAACCCCTCAGTGGAAACACAGCCTTGTTGTGTAATGTTACTCATGTATTATTCTACACGTATTCAGGTATAGGAGCACTCAACCCCACCCTCCTGTTTCAATCCAGTTAAAACATTGTGAAGCCTTCAATTGCAATTTCATTATCTGCACTGGATTTACCTAGCCCTGTTCTAGATCTGCCTAATGTGTCAGGATCATTTTTATACACCTAAAGTGTTAGTTCATCTGGTTTGTTAACTAGCCTTCACACTAAGTATGGAAGACTGCAAGGTGGTTACATAGTTCTGGACCTGTGTTTAATTCATTATCGCCATGAAATGACAATACAAGAATCATGTAGTTACCTCTATGTTCCAAGGGTTTGGGCAATTCCTGACCCTTCCCTAGCTAATAAGACATTTCAAGTTTGAATGGAATTCAGCTTTGATTTTATAATAAGGTTAGGGGCTACTCTGGTGATTTAAGATTAACAGTGTTAAATGAAATGAATCACATTGTTTTGGTCATAAGATTTTATTTGGTGACCTGGTGTTGTGGAATTCCATATCTGTGAGCATTTTTCCACCAGGAACAAACATAATCTTAGCAAACAGCACTTCAGATTGATATGGTAAAACTATTTTTATACCAGAAAGAAACATGCCATTTAGACTTTAGCAGTCCAATTTACAAGACAGTCCTGTACTCTGTCTAAAGTTCCATAAATTATAAAATACAAGTACAAGCACACTTACAATACTACACAAATAATGAATTATAATAAAAAATATATAAAAATACAGACAGACTAGTGTGAATCTTAATAGGGGGGATGGAGACGGTCTCCCAAGAATTATCTCATATACCTACAAGTATGTGGACAACAATTTCTTTTTTTTTTTAACTCAGCTTTATTCAGGGTTCAAGTACCACAGTGGTACATATTATGATACCATCGATTTCAGATCTGGTACAAGAGTATGATGTCAAAACAGCAGTAAAACTGAGACATTAAGAATATATCTATTTTTAGCTGTGGTATTGCCAATATAGTTAGTCAGTCAGTACTGGAGTGAAGAGACCCACGTTAAACATAAAAATATATATAAGTTGATCTGTAACCTATATCTATTAACAGAGGCTTTAAAAAATATGCCTCAACTTTTTTTTTATTTTGGCTGCATGTCTCAATCTTCCCCCAATCCAAAGTCTGTTAATCACAGTATGGTGTATGACAATGATGAAACTCGAAAGGACAACTTCAAGGTTGACCCTTAATGAGTCTAAAGGGCCCAAGGCTCCATCTCCTAGAGCACTACTACAACAATTTCTTATTGCCTTTACAAACTTTCCATGGTCAGTTTCAGTCTGTATTATGGGTGGCAGGGCATTCCAATGTTGGGCTGTCTGGAATCTTAAAGTTCTATCCCCATATCTATTGATTCTTTTGTCTTGATAAATTTTATTTTGGTGTGCAGTCCGAACTGAATATCTCTTTGTTTCTGAGGTACTTGAAAATAGAATCTTATTAATATTGTGGCTAGGATTAGGAGTAGCAATAAAAAAACCACCCAAGAGCACAAAGGATCTACACACCCGGGTGTTAACATCAGGTGACACAATCAAAATTTGCAAAACTGCTCCCTCTCAGTCTTCTACCTCTGACTCCCACCAGATACTCCTGTCATTCCAGCAGGAGACATTGATGCAGGTGCCACTGGAACATTTCTCCATTTAATTCATTTGCTGTAAGCACCTCCCCACCCCCACACAAGCCAGTGACAAGATTGTGAGCCAGCATGGATAAAATGAGGAAGCGTGCTTGTCAGTCACAGGCAGATTTTAAAGATGTCCCTGATGACAAGCAGCAGCAAGTGAGTGCCAATGACATGTGAGTCCTCTTTAACCACTGAAGAGGATCTCATTTTCAGGGTGTCCCACCCTGCACTGTACCTGACATACATTCTATTTCTGGGGGTGTGCAAGAAGAAATTTTTCATTACTCTAAGGAGGAATAAGTGAGGATGCAACAACAGCAATGCGATGGTTTCTTGGGCTCTTTGCCCTCATTATGTGTCACCCAGTAAGAATGTTTGTACAGAGACCCTGGATCGCTACAGAGAATAGAATAATGATGGGGTGATTAGTAAACATGTAAGTTGCATACTGCTAATGTGACAATTATGCTCTGAACAATTTCATTTTTATGGAGATCTTCTCTGCACAGTGGGCTCCCTGGAGAGGACTGTTCAGTGCCAAGATCCATCAACATTTGGAAATGCCAGTACATCAAGATGCAATTTGCTGCACAAGAAAGGAAGGGACGTATCATGATAATAGGGTCAGTGCTCGATTTCAGTGGGGGGGGGTTCTACTGCTGGTTCTTAATTTAAACTGTTTACTAGATGGATGTGACGAATGACCATAGGAATGCAAACACTGCAATACTATGCATGGTCTAACAAACTAAGGGCCAGATATTCAAAACTTTGCCCCAGGGCTAAATTAGCACTGCCCAGCAGGCAAACTTAGCCCAGAGCACAAAGCAAGCCATATTCAAAAGGAATAGCCCGGGACAAACAGCTTCTGAATATAGCATGGGAATGAGGCCGGGCCAACTGGTCTGGGAGTGCAGGGCAAACTTAGCCCTGGAATAAGACAGCTCTGAATATGGCAACCAGGAAGTACAAACCACAACAGCAAAACAGTGCACAGCGATGTGAAGGTAGGTGGAGGTGAACTATATGGCCAATGTGTGTGCCAGCAAATGCATGGACCAAGTACAGCTGCAGGCAGCAGCATATGTGAAAGTACAGTGTTCAGAACTGTAAAATATTCCCCGAACTGTTGTGCAGCTCTAACATGTTTGCCCGGCGCTAAACTTTGCCATATTCAAAAGTGACATGCAAATGAGCCTACTTACATAGTCTCTGGGCAAACATCTAGATTAGTATCTCATTATGCCCTGATTTACATGCTGTTTGTGCCGGGCTAATGGTTTAGCCCTGCGCTAAACCCACGCAAACGTGTTAGCGCTGCGCAAACAGCATGGGGAATATTATACAGTTTTGAACACTACTTCCACATGTGCTGCTGCCTGCAGCTGTACTGAGACAACACAGCATAGGCACAGATGGTGGTGGTGCTGCATGCAACTGTCACACTGTAGGTCATGCTACAGTGCACATCAGACACTACAGTAGCAAGGGGGCCAGTAGTGTGTGGGCACAGCAGTGCCTATAGTGTGTAAGGCAGTGATGATGACTACACAATACACAGTGAGAGGCCCAACCTGCAAGTGTTTACAGACAGTGGACATTACTGTTACACTGTTGTGTGACCCACAGATGCTGCACCTCTGGCATGGGATGCTCACAGTGACATATACATGTCTGGCTTTGTGTGCTGTGGCAGTTGTACAGCTATGCGGTATGTGAGCTGGGGGGCATATATTATCAGAAAGGCGCACAGGTGTTGGGGTATGCCCAATACTGGCCCATGTGCACTGCATGATGTGTCCCAGTCTTGTGGCCACACCTGGTCTGTGGCAAAGCCTGGCCACCCATACACTCTCCCCTCAACATCTTCCATGCCTACTATGCTGCATGTGTGTGCTGGCATCTGTTGGTGTCCACAGAAGAGTGGTCCGCAGGTGTGTGCTGTATGGCCACACTGCCATGCTGTCCACTGGTGGCAGGGTAACCACTTACTACCTGGCATGGCTGGGACTGGTGGCAGATGATGTCATCATTGTGATGCCATCAGTTAGCAGCATGTTTCCTCTATGTTTGACTTTGTGCGTCATATTTATTTGTTAGGGTCATGCAAAACCCACGAAAACACCACACAAAGCCATAGTGTCATGCAAAGCTGATTGCCCATGGTTAAGACAAGGTTTTCCTGGGCGGTAATGTGCACCGCGCTAAGTGTCGCACTAAGTAGCGCAAAACCATTTTGCATGGCGCTAGTCGCTGAATATAGCATTGCACCTATATTCATGTCAGTTTGCCCCTTGCATACATTATGATTTTGCCCGACGCTAATGCAGTTTGCCCGCGCTATTTGGCCTTTTGAATATAGCAGACCCGCACTAATCCCGTGTTAAACCTGCACCAACGTTTTTTGCCCGACGCAAAGTTTGGAATATCTGGCCCTAAGTATACATTTTGAATGTGCATTGTTTACAAATGCCTGCATTATGTAGGAAATGGCTGTTCTTAATATTTTAAATAGATGATTACCTCTTACTAAGTGAACATACGGAATGGGCCTGCAATTTGTTTGAGCTACTTTGATGGGTTAGTCTGTTTTTCTTTTTTTAACATAATGATGTTACTTTCACTTACAATGTAGCTGCTTTAAGCAGTCATCAGTGAAATGGGCTTTTTTCCCCATACAACAGGAGAAGCTCGAAACAAATGTTTCAGAATTTCCAAAGTCCGATGGGAAAAATTCAAAACTGGAACTTTGAGATGTTTGCCCAGCTCCACTCAGAACACACTGCTTTACCCTTGCCTACGAGTCCTGAACATCCCATCAGTTTTTCTGCATTTTGCTGTTCTGGGATTCCTTAAGCTCCTGCTATAACTGCCCCCAGGAACTGCTTGAAAACTGTGCACCCTGCCTAAATGGTGATGCCTGAAGTACAAAAAATTCTAGATGAATAAATCAATGAGCTTTATTTACTGTCAAAAGCACTGCCAGATACTTCTAATGTATTCTTTTTTTTCTGGTTACCTATAGAATTCCAAAACTGGGGCCTATGCCCAAAAAAGGAAGATTGGCTATGCACCACCTATCTGCGATGTGAAGGCAACCATAAGTTTGAATGCCACAAAGCATGGGACCCACTGACTTCCGGCGGCATTCACCACTGGTGCACAAGCCCCTTGCACACATGATCCCCCAGCCACCCATGCAGCTATGCACCACGGGCAGTCAGGGGGCATGCCAACACTCCCTACCATTCACTAAGGTGCAGAGGAAGCTTGGAGTGCCAGGTGAGGGGTGCATAAGTTACTCAAGGGTGTACCCTGCTGTAACTGCTAAAAGTTGTACCAGCAGGACAGAGGGAAGGGGAAAGGGGAAGGGGTGGCTATTTACGTAAGGGACCGGATATTATGCACCAGGAAGGAGGGAGAGGAGGGCAAGCCTGAAGCCTGATGGGTACAGCTCCAAAGCTCTGAGGGAAGGAAAATTAGACGGGGGTGGTGTACAGACTGCCTCACTGAATGAGGAAACTGACAAGGAGCTGCAGCAGCAAATTAGAAGGCTCTGTGGTAAGGGCAACACTGTCAAAGTTGGTGACTTCAATCTACCTGGGGTTAACTGGAGCACCCTGGCTACCTCTAGTGCCAGGGAACAGGTTCTCCTAGAGATGTTCCAGGATGGCTTCCTGATGAAGGAGGTAATGGAGCCAACCAGGGATGGTAACATACTGGACCTTGTGTTGTCAAATGGGAGCACGTCCAAGACATAGTAGTGGAGGACCCCCTAGTGGGCAGCAACCACTGCATGGTGTGATTCTTCCTTAAATTGTGCAAGGAATCAGCCAGGAACATGATGAGAGTGGTGGACTTCAGAAAAATGGACTTTGATACGATGTGCAACATCCTAGTAGGACATCTGGCCAAAATCTGCCTGAGATGGATGCTGACCAGAAATGGTCCATTATCAAGCTGGGTAGAATTTTCAAAGATGCTCATGCACTCCCGTGATACTCAGGGGTGCAGCCAGCAGGATGGCCTTTCCCAGTAACTTACTCAGTCCTAGTCAGATAGCAGTCCAGAAGGAATCACAGAAAACGGCTGTAGCTGAAATTCAAAAATGTATTAGGCTAATGCCAAATGGCTACTAGCCAGTCACCTCAGTGAAAAGAAGTAGTCCTCCACCCTAGCACTTCACCTGCAAAAAAGGCTTCATGAGGGGCCTTTTAGAAACAATTACAGTGCAATTTATCATCAAACAGCTATGACATCATCATTCTGAGTTATTTCCATTGTTTAAAATAAAAACAAAACTTTTTTTCCTTCAAAATTAACCAGCTTAAGCTGCAATTACGTGAATACCCAAGTAGATTAATTTGTGGTATGAAGCAAAACTCATAAATGAAGATACAAAAGGCAGATACAGAAGGAAATGGTTTGATACCTTTTATTGGACCAACATAGCTGTTACAAAAAGAAAACATACAAAAATACATACAAGAAAACATACGAAAATACAAAGATACAAAAGGCACAAATTATTAGTTATACAAAAGTAAAATACATGTCAAAACAAACACTGAGTAATGCTTATTAACAAGCCAAAGTTTATTTTAAATTAACACATGTGTGTAGAGATGCAAAGCTTTAATTCACAGGCGAATATGCTGCCAAGTCGGCAAATTCGCCCTGCGGAGCACTTCACGTAATTTTTGAAAATTACCTGAAATTCGCCATTAGTGACTTCGCCTTGCATTTGGGGTTGTTAAATGCAAATTACACTTAAAAAGCCAAAACAAGCAGAGATGGCAAATGGGAAATCCCCCAACACTACCCCTGATGTATCCCTGGTGTCTAGTGGACCCCCCCAACACAGTTACAACAATCGCCCTCCTGCCCCACCCTCCACACACACCCACAGATCACCGGCCAGTTGGCCACATGTAAACATATTAAGATTTTTTTTTATTAAATTCCCCATTCCCTGGTGTCTACTAGTTCCCCCACCACCAGACACAGTTACAACAATCACCCTCCACCACCCCTCACCCCAATGATCACTGGCCAGTCGGCCATAGCACACATGTAAAAATATATATAGTTTTTAAATTAATTTCCCATTCCCTGGTGTCTAGTAGTTTCCCCACCCACCCCACCCCATCCAGATCAGTGCCACACTACCCGCTCCCTTCCAGTCCACCTGAATGGGCCACGCACAGTCCTCCCTCACCTCCACAGCTGGCAGCCTGGGCACTAATGAATGAGTGTGTGCTTGTACAGGCACACTCTCATTCATTGACAACTGCAGTCTTTTGGGCAGCATTCAGAGGCTAAAGAGATGGACTGGGGCTGCTCCGGTCACTGGGGGGCGGGATGGGGGCAATAGCATTGTGGACCCCTTTGGGGCCACAGTGCCATTTCCACCACAACCTGCCCCCCTGCCAGGGACCGGAGCAACCACCCTCCCATTCTCTAGCCCCCAGAAAAGGTGCCCAAAAGACCATGAGCTGTCAATGAATGAGTGTGTGCTTGTACAAGCACGCACTCCTTCATTAGCACTCAGTCAGGCTGCCGGCTGTGGAGGTGAGTGGAGGGCTGTGCCAGAGGCCCACTTGTGATGGACTGGGGAGGAGCAGGGTGGTGTGGCAGTGGTCTGGATGGGGTGGTGTGGGTGGAGAGTTCACTAGACACCAAAGAATGGGGAAATTAATCAAAAAAAATATTAATATTTTTACATGTGGCCAACTGACCGATGATCAGTGTGTTGGTAGGAGTTGGACAGTGACTGTTGTAACTGTATCTGGTGGTTGGGGCAGCCACCAGATACCTTGTGGGCAAAGTTTGTGTGGGAAGTGTGGAATTTCAGGGGTGAAATTCCACACCTCACATTCGATCTGGCCTCAGTGAATTTGACAAATTTTGAGTATTGTGCTTCGCGTTTTGAGAGCAATATGCGAAATATTGCGCGGAGCGAAGTTTGTCGCCTTTGCCCACATCTACATGTGTGTCTAGTCCTTCAAATAAGTTAACACAAGAGTTAGTTTCCATTGAATACACTTGTGATCTCCCATGTAGTACAGGCAGTCCCAGGGATCTACTTGAATATCAACCACATAGGAAACGGACTTTGTGAATGAAGTTCTTAGCTTGTTGGCATTTATCCCAAAAAGGAGAACACATGTATGCTAATTATTATCTATGATAGAACATTTTTATACAAATGCAGCCATAGTACTTAGCTTGACTGGTGAACAAATCTCATTAAAGTCACAGAATAATTCAAGGAATAAAGAAGGTCCTTCAAAACAAAAGTACAGTGTATAACTGGGGAGCCATATATGGGGAAGGAGGGAGTTCAGTTTTTATGTTGCCCTAATAAAACAATCACAAATAGGGCTTTAGATCCAGTATTTCATTCAACCTGAATGGATTCATGGTATTGAGCCTAAATATCCAATAGCCCTCTCTTTGTAGAAGCTTATTTTGTCTGACCCCTCCTCTTTTACCGCACTTGCATATATTTAAAGACCATACATTTAAAGTCTTTGGGGTCTGAGTTGATTTTTTTATAAAGTGTCTCCCAACTGCTTATCCACTCTTTCATTCAGAACAGATCTAATATGTTCTTGTATATGTTTTTTAAGAGAGTGGACTGTTCTACTTTCTTATGCTAACCCACAAGTACACCAGATAAAGTAAACTATAAAGGTGGTATTGCATGTGACAAAGTCTCTAATTTCTATCTTAGTGTTGTTTTTATATGCATCCAGATTTCTACCTGTACTGAGGTACTGACACATGTTGCATTTCATACACTTGTGGTCCCCCATTGGTTTAGGGGGTAGCCAGGTGTGGCTTGTGGGTTTGTCTGGTTTGAAGTGGCTATGGACAATCTTATCTCGTAAGCTAGGGGTTTTACAAAAGGTGGCTCTGGGATCATCCCAACTGCTGCCTAAACTGTTGGATCAGCTAGCAGAATCATCCAATTCTTCCATATCACATTACTTATTGCCCCAGCAGTTGCGTTATACTCAGTGAAGAAAGTGATTGGTCCCCATTCTTTAGTTTTCCCCACAGGCATCTTATTCTCTGTTAGGTCCCTTTGTGTTTTTTGTTTGACATCCTGGTATGCTTTTTCTATAACCTCAGTACTATATCCCTGCTGCAGGAAATGTTCCTTCAGCTCACCTATCTGTGTCTCAAAATCACCATCTTCTGTTCAGTTGTGCCAAATGTGCAACATCTAACTGAAGGGAATTGAGTTTTCAGAATTGTGGGGTGTGCACTGTCATACCCAAGGAGCGTGTTTGTGGAAGTGGGTTTCCTAAATCCTCTGGTAGTCACTTTGTGCAAGCTGCTGTCCTCAGACAGTGTTAGATCAAGAAAGTTGATGCTTTGTTTCCCTGTGGTACCTGTAAATTTAAGGTTCATATCGTTATCATCCTGGACTGGGTCCTGACTACCTGAAAGAACTTCTGATCCCTTAAACCCCTGTGTGAGAACTCCGCTCAGCTGATGAGGGGTTGTTAGAGATTCTGAGGGTTAGATTGAAGTCATCAGGGGCTCAGGCCTTTATGTTTACTGCCCCATCCCTCTGGAATTCTCTACCTTGTCAGCTACGGGAGTGCAGGATGGTGGGGAGTTTTAAGCAGGCACTGAAGACCTTTTTTTGGGTCAAAGCATTTCCTGATTTTTTTTTAACTCTGTATTTATGCTTCTACTTGCCTCCCTTCTTCACTCTTTCCAGCATCCTACTACCTGCAGGCCCCATTCCCCATCGAGATCTGCCCCTAGAGCACCCAACACCACACACAATCTTACCCCTGGTATACCCCCTGGGTAGGGGTGAGGAGGAATGTCCCTTACCTCCTCAAACCAGCACACTGAAGCTTGTGGGGTTGGTGCAGAAGAATCTGTTCGATGAGCCTGGAGACCTACCAGTGAGGGGCCATCACCCAGGTGAAGCCGAGGTCGTTTTTCTGGTTTCTTTCCCCCCGATGTTAGCATGCAATGAGGGGCTATGAGCTAGGAGGCATGCTGAGATGCACCTCTTTGCTCCGCCCTTTTGCTGACATCCATCCAATCCACTTGCAGCTGCTCCACCTACCGCGCTATCCACCCGGGCTCCCCTAGGTGGTAGCATTGCAGTGGGAGCCTGCTGTGACACCCCCCCCCCAGAAAAGGAGAGCTGCCATCAGGCGCTCTATCCTTCTCCGCCCCTGCCGACCCCCGGCAATCCGAGCTCGCTCCTGAACCCGGGTCACCAGTGTGGTGCGAGATGTGGCATCTAGCTCCTCAACCCTCAGCATCACCGGGCCGGTTAGCATTTCCTGATTTTCAATGATGTTATTCTTATTTATTGTTTAATTGTGTTTGTTTGTATTTGTGAAGCGCCTTGATGATCTGAAAGGTGCTATGCTAAATAAAATTATTATTATTATTATTATTATCATTCAGCCAGTTAACGAATTTTACTGCAGATTCCTCACTCTCTTCCCATACACACTAACAATCATCAATATATCTTAGACATGATTTGATACTCCTGTAGATGGGTTTAGTCTGAGGATTGTAGATGTTAAGTAATTCCCAGTATCCTAAAAATAAATTAGCATATGAGGGGGCTATTACCGCCCCATAGCTGTCCCATACATTTGAAGGTAATAGTTGTCATCAAAGGTAAATGCATTGTGTGTTAAGATAAACATCAGGGCATTTTTTAGAAAATCAGTCAGTGTTACTTTGCTAAACTGATTGTTTTCCAGAAAGACCTCACATGCTTTAACTACATCATTGTGTCTAATAGACATATACAGAGATTCAGTGTCTCTACTTAACTACAAGAACCTTTCTCCCTATTCAAAATTGGCAGACTTTCTAATGGTCCCCAGTGTCTTTCAGGAAAGAGAGTAGGGTACAAACTATTCTTTGTAGAAAATCCTTGACAAAGTTGCCCAGCTTTTCAGTTAAAGAACCAACGTCTGGGACTTTGTGTCTTCTAGGTGTATTTACTACATTTGTATGCACTTTCAGAAATGTATAAAATGTGGGCATTGTGGAGTGTTCATTCCAGAGGTATTTGTACTCCTCATGGGATATGGAGCCATCTGCAACTGCAGATTGCAACAGATGGAGCAGTTCTTTTTACGTTCGCTTGCGCGCATGCGCAAGGAATGTTTTGGGAGAGTAGCACACTTGGAGGTGTGCCTCTCCCATCCAATGCACTGCTCCCTTGAGCAGGCATGGCGGTCCTGCACCAATGGGTGCAGGAGCTCAGTATGACAGCGGTGTTCGTCTGCTTCAAAGGAAAGAACGCTGCATACTGATGCGCTGCCATCCCCTCCCTTAACGTCACGCACCCCAGCGGCAGCGTCCGCCGCCCCAAAGCTTTCATGCCACACTGGGAGCCCACCCCAGCGTGGCAAACATTGTTGCCGACGGGGGTGCCCAATCCCCCATCGGCTCCACGGCTCCCCCCAAGCCATCCTGCTGCCATGCTGGGAGCCCACCCCAGCGTGGCAAACATTCATTTGTTTTGCCGACGGGGGTGCCCAATCCCCTGTCGGCTCCTCGGCCCCTTCCCCCTCGTAATTTGCCAACGGGGGTGCCCAATTCCCCGTCAGCTCCTAGCCCCTCCACACATCTTCTGCCATGCTGGGAGCCCACCCTAGCGTGGCAAACGTCCCACGTCGTCTTTTTTTTGAACCTGTAAAATAAAACGGTCCCATGGCGAGGCTCCCAGCCCCCACAATCTGCACCCACCCACTGCGCACCCAGCCTCCCCACACCTCCTCACCCCACCCCATGCTTACCTCCGGACCCTGGCGTGACGATCTTCAGTGGACCGGGAACACGTCTGCACTCTTCAAAGCCGACCGCGAACTAGGAAATGCGGTAAGCAGTATAATGGGCTACATAGGGGTTTAACTTTATTATATCTCAGTCATTTTTAGAATTTTAACAAATTTTCAACATGGGTTTTGGGTGCCCTTCTCATGAATGAATGTCACTGTCATGCTAGCTTGGCCCGGCAGGGTGATTTCGCAGGCACTGCGCAGTCACTGCATGAAATCACCCTTCAGCCTCAAATATGCCATGCCATGACACATCATTCAAGAGAAGGGGTCCCAAAAACCCCATGTTGAAAATTTGGTGCAAAATTCAAAAAAATGACTGTTTTACGAGCGTGTGTTGCGCAGTTCCTACACAGGCTCGTAGGTTCGCGAATGTTCAATATTTTCACTCCAGATTTTCAACATTACCATTTTATCACACCTTCTTATGAGCTGTATAGCTGTCAATTTTCACATCTCACCCAAAATGTGTTTCCGCCCATGTAGCGCACAATAGCACAGTTGGTGTGCGAAATCAATGTATGGAACACATTAAGAAAATCACAGTGACGCTGTTCATGAGCAGAAGTCTTAAAATGGTTATGTTGAAAATTTGTGAAAATTCTATAAATGACTGTTTATTATAGCCGCATGCTATGCAGTTCCTACGCACACTGTGACGCTTGCAAATTTTCAATATTTGCACTTCAGATTTTCAACATTGTCATTTTACTACACCTCCCATGAGCAGTACAGCTGTCATTTTCACATCCTGCCCAAAATGTGTTTCTGCCCATGTAGCACAATGGCACAGTCGGTGTGCAACTCAATGTATGGGACACATTAAGAAAATCACAGTGACACTGATCATGAGCAGAGGTCTTAAAATGGCTGTGCTGAAAATTTGGTGAAAAAATTCCTAAAAATGACTGTTTTATGAGTCTGCGCTGCGCAGTTCCTACGCATGATCGTAAGTTTGCGAAATTCCAATATTTTCACTCCAGATTTTCAACATTGCCAATTTACCACACCTCCTTATGAGCACTGCAGCTGTCATTTTTCACATCTTGCCCAAAATGTGTTTCCACCCATGCAGCGCACAATGGCACAGTCGGTGTGCGAACTCAGTGTATGGGACACAGTAAGAAAATCACAGTGACACTGTTCATTAGCAGAAGTTTTAAAATGCCAATGTTGAAAATTTGGTGAAAAAATTCCTAACAATGACTGTTTTATGAGCGTGCATTGCACAGTTCCCACGCACGCTCGTAGGCTTGCGAATTTTCAATATTTCCACTCCAGATTTTCAACATTGGCGCTTTACCACACTTCCTTATGAGCAGTACAGCTGTCATTTTTCACATCCTGCCCAAAACGTGTTTCCGCCTATGTAGCGCACAACGGGGGTAACAAAAAGGTCATGCTGACCATTTATTGTGCAAATACCAGCAATTGCACAGGGCATTAGGGTAAAGCACCATACATGCCAAACACCACTGCAAATACCTGCAAGTGAACGTTCGGCATTGACAAATGCTTGTTTAAAACCTAATGTGGTATTTCCAGGTAATTTTTTGTAGGTGGTATTCACATCTAGCAGGTTATACACCATCACCACATATTGTTTCTTGTCTAGGACAACAATAATACCCCTTTGTATGCTGGCTTGATTATAATGCTTTCATTATCAGAAAGCAGCTGTAACGTTTTTCTCTCAGATGGGGTAATATTGTTAGCCAGGTACTGCTTTTCTTTACCAATAACATCCTTACTTTGTTTAAAGACTGTTTTCTCAAAAGCATTAATGGATTGGTTAAACCCATTTGGGCAGAAAGTAGAATTACCTCTTAAAATCTCCTTTCTTATCTTTTTGAATTCATTAACATTCAGTTTTGTGGTATTAGTGTTACCATCTTCCAGAAGTTCCAATAATGCCTGCATATTGGTAAAGTCATTCACATCCTGTGCTTGTTCTAAAGCCACAGTGTCATAGGTCATTTCAAAGTCTTCCTGCTATTGCAACCCAGCTAGTAAAAAAATTCAAGTCTTCTTTTGTTTCCTTGGGTTCTGTCGCAGTAAATTCTTGAAATACCATTGTGTTAGGTCCAGCAACAGTTTTATCTTTAGTGCCCCCAAAAATTTCAATTTTATTTTTCTAATGAACTTAAAGAGGTCAATATATGCTGAAAGTTATTTCTCTGTGGTGTAGGGACAAAAGAAAGACCTTTTTAAGGATATTTTATTGTTCCTTATCTAAAGGGCAACTAGACAGATTTAAAATGTATAATTGGTAGCTTTCTTCTTACTCAGTGCTCGCTTTGTGTTTGGACCTGCCCTTTCCTGTCTTTCCTCTTCTGCTCTTTCTCTTTCTCTCTCTTGTCCTGTTGTCCTTGGATTCTGGGTTTGGGCTACCTGAGCGGTTTTGCCTGTTAAATGAATCTTTCCTGTGTCTATAGTGCCCTCTGCTGTGTGATCTGTTGCTGCCTTCATTGGGTGGCCAGCTCTAGTTATTACTGTGATCATAATCGGTATCCCATCAAAAGTACAACTGAGATTGAGTGACTCAAATATGAGCGACTCAGTTTCAGCACTTGTGTTGTGGGCTACCCTGAAAGGTTAGTGATAGGAAAGTGCAGGGTGAGAGGAACAGTGACAGGATAACAGAAGATACCTGTAAGGTATGTGTGGGTGGTGAGGAGCAAGCTGCTGAGCTTGCCTAGTGGGGAGGTGGTTAGGGTGGCTGGGAGCAGGGTTCAGGGCTGGGGTGAAGCACAATATTTTGTGCTTTTCTGCAAAAGTTTTCTTTTCTTCTTTTGTCCTGGTTCTGTCCCCTGCCCAACATGCCACCTCCCCCTGGAGTTAGTTATTTTAATAAGGAGGGCATGGGGGTGAAGGTAGCCTGTGATGATGGCGACTGTGATTGAGCACTTTCAAAAAGGGCAACTCAATCACAGCACCTGTGCACGGGGTACTGGGCAGGGAGGGCAATCGGATAGGAGGTTCAGCGAATATGGCGACAGGATGTCGCTATATATACGCACACACACAGGGGAGGTGGGAGGGACCACACTGTGCAATGGGTGGAAGGGGAGGGAGGGTTTATGGGGTGTAGTGCAGTGGTGGGCTGCCGAGCTGGCTGTGTTGTGTAGTGAGTTGGTGGAAGGCTAGGGCTGGGAGGGTGCTGGGATTGGTTCCGGGAGTGCTAGTTATTTGTGCCAATCTGGGATTTTATTTTTGTTCTTTTGCACCCCACCGACATGCATCCTACTGGAGTTGAAAATCCTTCAGTGGGGCGGTGCAGTGGAAGAGTGGGTGTAAAAAAAAAATCTAAGTCTCTGCAACCTTTTGCTGTGTGCCACAAGTGTGCATCCGCAAATTGATTTTACGGTGATGTACACTTGCTTATCTTAATGTATTCACATAGAACGGGCAAATTCCCCACATAAACACTTAAGCGGGGTTTTGTTGCTGTGAACATACATTTTTATTTTCAACGATGTACATTCGCTGTAACGGCAATCACCCCTTGGCAATTGCCCTTATGACATAGAGCCATCCTAATCACTTTTATCTCTGATCAGTTTCATCTGCTCCCTATCTACTAGATCTTTGTCGTATGTATCAGTTTTGTTTTTCAAAGCTTTATCTAGTGCAGAAAACTCTTGAAGATTTTTTAATGCAGGTACTGCTTCCTTAGCTTTAATAATCTCCATTGTCAGGCTCTCATATTTTTCTGTGTCCTCTTTATTAATCAGTTTAATAAATCCATTAGCACAGGCCTCTGCTAATAGCAACCACTTGTTTTTAAATTTAAACTTATCGAGACCACAGGATGGTGCTTTTAATATTTGATGCCCATGTGGTACAAGGCCTCTTTCAATAAAAGTTTCAAGTGTTACAATGTTGTAGGAAAGATTTAATTCCTGAAAAAGTAGTTTCACTAAGTAAAAAAATGTTTTATTGGCATTTTCCTCATTTGTGCTAGATGCTGCTGAAGCTGCTGAGCTGTTTTCACCACTCATTCCAGTCAGTATCTGCTATGCTGACACTCTTGTTCTTTGAAATGACATAGGTGTTTTTAAGCTGAAGCTTGTTGTTTCAGGATCATCAATTGAAGCTGCGGAGTCTCTGGACATCATATCCTAGTTATAGTTCACAAAATACTCAAGGTATAGTATGTTGCTACTCAAATAAGACCATTTGTAGAATTCAGTAGATGCCACAGAAATTTTCCTTTTTATAAATGCTTCAGTACACAGTTCACTGTTCTTCAGTGTAAAGGCTATAGTAGGCATTCCTCCTCCATGTTTGTTTTGACATGCCTTTTACTTTTGTATAACTATTAATGTCTGCTTTTTTATCTTCATTTATGAGTTTTGTTTAATACCACCTATTAATCTACTTGTGTATTCACTCAGTTGCAGGTTATGCTGGTTAATTTCAAAGGAATAACATTTTGTATTTTAAACAATGAAAGTGACATGGAATGATGATGTCATAGCTGTTTGACTATAAATTGCACTGTAATTGCTTCTAAAGTAAGCCCCTGATGAAGCCTCTTTCATCGTCAAGCTTGGTCTGATGGAGGCCACTAACACATGTGCAAAGACCCAGAGTAAGAATCCAGGACCAAAAGACCGAGCTGGCTCAGCAATATGGTAGCTGAGAAAGTGAAGAAGAAGAGAGTAGCCATTAGCAGGCATAAGAGAACCAGGTGAGAGGCAGATAGGGAAGAGTATTCAAGGAAATCCAGAATGGTGAGCAGAGCAGTCAGGACAGTTAAGGTTTCAAGAGAGCTAAGGCTGGTACAGGGGATCAGAGAAGGGAAAAATGATTTCTTCAGGTACATTAGAGAGAAGAGGAGCTGTAATTATGGTATTGTCAGGATCAAGAGGAAAGGGAGATAGGCAGAAAGATGAGTGGACCAGGCAGAGGCACTTAATGAGTACTTCTGTTTAGTGTTCACAAGGGAAAAGGATGGGCCTTATGCCACGGGGAAAAGAGGGTTTGGAAAGGAAGGAACAGGGGCAACAGTTGTGGAAATCCCATCAGATAGGGTTTTAGAGCACCTAAAGGCCTTGCCGGTGGACAAGCCTCTAGGACCGGTTGGGGTGCATCCAAGAGTCCTGAGAGAGTTAGTAGAGATCTTGGCAGGCCTTTTGGCAGACCTGTTCAGCACCTCACTGGAGACTGGGTGCATACCCCGTGATTGGAAGATGGCTCATGTGGTGCATCTCTAGAAGAGTGAACCCAAGGACAAGCTGGGTAACTACCGACTAGTCAGCCTTACCTCCATTGTAGGTAAGTTAATAGAGACCATTCTAAAAGAAAGATTAGTGATCTTTCTGAAAGTGAATGGTCTCCAGGATGAAAGGTAACATGGCTTTGTCTCAGGGAGATCCTGCCAGACCAACCTAATTGACTTTTTCTATTGTGCCACAAGGTCACTCAACAGGGGCCATTCAGTGGATGTCCTGTATCTGGACTTCAGCAAGGCCTTTAACTCAGTGCCACATGGAAAGATGCTCATGAAATTGAGGAAATTGGGAGCCATGAGAAATGAGTGGGGTGGCTCAGGACCTGGTTGCAGGACAGACAGCAGAGGGTAATTGTAAGGGGGAAAGTCTCGAAACCCAGACCTGTAACGAATGTGGTCTCTCAGGGCTCAGTGTCTGGACTGGTGTTATTTAGCATCTTTATAGGGTACATAGCAGACAGGATCAAGAGTAAAATCAGCCTGTTCACAGACCATACAAAGATCTGTGCAACAGTGGACAATAAGGAAGGGAGGCAAGAACTCAGGGAGGTCCTGGCAAGGCTCAAGCACTGGCCAGGTAGGTAGAAGTTGAGGTTTAACAATAAACATTACAAGGTCATACACCTGGGAGCTAGAAACCCCAGGACTAGCTACTGGCTGGGGGGAGTGCAGGTATCCATTTTGGAGGAGGAAAAGGTCCTAGGGGTGCTAGTCACAGGGGACAGGAAACATTCTGCACAATGCTGCTAAAGGGCATGAGCAAGAGCCAACAAAATGCTAGGGTGCATAGCTAGAGGAATCACCTCAAGGTGGGAGGAAGTCATCCTGCCATTGTACAAGTCACTGGTGAGACCTCACTTGGAATACTGTGTGCAGTTCTGGAGCCCTTATTTAAGAAAGGATGTCAAACTACTGGAGGTGGTGCAGTGAAGGGTGAGAAAGATGATCCTTGGACCGGGGGACAAATGCTATGTGAAAAGATTGAGGAAGCTAAACATGTATTCCCTTGAAAACAGAAGGAAAAGAAGGGATATGATCGAGACCTTCAAATACTTATATGGTATAAATAGGGTGAGTACAGAGAGCATGTTCAGCTTAAAGGGAGGGAGGGAGGTTCACGAGAGGATGCAGTCTGAAACAGGATGGGGAAATTCAGGAGGGAAATGAGGGATACTATTTCATGGAAAGGGTGGTGGTAAGCAAGATGGAACTAATTACCAGGTGAGTTGATCTCACTGAAAACTGTGGGCAGTTTTAAGAATGGGTGGGACAGGGTTAAAGGTAAGGTCAATACTGAGGGGTGGCCAGTGAGGACTGTGATGGTGGGCTGTGTTGATTAAGAAGAGGGACTGGAAGTTGGGAGGGCAGCAGCTGCAGTAAAGTAAATTGTGAGCTGTATACTCGAGCAGACTAGATAGACCATTAGGCTTTTTCTGCTGGCATTTTCATATGTTTGTAACTGCTATGCAGTTTTTTTTTAAAGTGTCTAGTTTTCCATTAGCAGATTATTCAGACCTGCCACTAGAGGGATTCTTAGTCTTTCTACACAAATCACTGTACTCAATCATGGGCAATATGGCCGGCATTATCATTCTACTTCTAATCCTGGCAAAAAGTATGACTCAAAAAGCACTGATCCTTGTTAAGTCAGAAGTCATCCCAGCCTGGGAAGCCACAATCATTGTTCTTGCTGCATCTTCATATTGCTTCCCTACTCTTAATCTGTTGGGTTTTCATTTTAATTCTCATCCTTCTTCTCTGGCCCTCCTCCCTTCGCCAATGTATTTCCATGTACTTCCCCTGCTTGCCTTGAATGGCCATGTCAGCATCTCCTATGCCCTGGCTAGACATACCTCAATGACTGAACAACACACAAGAACCCATACGAAAAGATCCCACTTCTACCTGATAAATGCCCTCAAGAAAATGTTTCTAATCCTCCTTTTCTGTTCAGGCAATGTCAAACTAAATCCAGGTCCCCAACTCAAATCACTTCTCCGTCAGAGTTTGCAGCTGTCTCTGGATGAAACTGAGTGATGGTCAATATTCTAAGCCTGCTCAAAACTTGATCATTTTCAAATTTGGGCAGCCCACACTGACCCAGATCTGATTATAATTACCAAGTCATAGCTAGAAAAGACCAACACTGATCCATGAAATTACTATACTGGGCTTCAAGCTCTTTAGGGCTGATAGGGATTCGGGGGGGGGGAGGTTGTATATGCCAAATCAAAATTTGATGTTAGCAGCATTTCCTGTAAATCTAAGCCCAAGGAATACAAGATTGTCTCACTTAAACTTCACCTTCCATCCTCAGAGTGCATCACAATCATTGGTGGCTATAGACCCTCGTCAGGAGGCACAGAAATTCTTAACATGTTGAAATCCATAACTTTGGCTGCTAACATGGAAACAATAATCTTAGGGGACTTCACTATGGATTGGCTCACTGCTAAATCCCACTCCCTAAAAGCCATCTGTGATGAGCTGGGTCTTACACAGATAGTAACCGAGCCCACAAGAATCAATGCTTCTAACTCTGCCAACAGCTCACTCTTAGATGTCATCTTAAGTTCGCATCCCCATAAAATCTCACATTCTGCAGTTTTCCATAATGACTTGAGTGACCATAGTATCGTTGTATGTACAAGATTCCAATCTAAAACCCAGCAGCACCTTAAATTCAGAATCAAATGCTCGTTCCATAAATTCAACTTGGTAAACTTCATAACCGATCTAGCTACGATCAGGTGGCAAGACCTATATCTTGCCAAATCTGCTGATGCCGCCATCTCTGTCATAAATGAAAACCTCACCACCCTAATTAACAAGCATGCTCCTCTTATTAAAATGAGGGTGCGGAAAATCTCGCATCCGTGGTTCACCCAAGAGCTCAAATCTGCACTTACCAATAGAGACAAGCTATAGGCTAGGGCCAGGCACACAAAGAACCCGGCAGACTGGCAGACATTTAGAACTGCCAGAAATGCCCGTGTTAAAAGTGTACATGCTACTAAAGCAAACTTCTACAACTCCACTCTGGAACAGGCCAAAGGGAACTCCCAAAAAATCTGGAAGACACTAAGATCCATTAAGGCCATCCTGCTGCTTCCTCCCTTCCCACCAAGATTCTGGCCAAGGACGGGATGGTTGAAATTCAAACTGCAATTCTTCTAAGAATTTAACCTTCACTTTGCCACTGCTGGGTTGGCATTCTACTCCTCCCCATATGCTAGCTGAGTAAATAGCAACACTAGCCCAGATTCTACACATGCTACTCCACCTCATCCCTTCCAGTTGTGCCTATTTAGCTACAAAGAAGTCAAAGGCATAATTCTTAGCCTTGACACCAAAAAAAGTGCAGGGGACGATGGCCTTGAATCATTTTTCTTGTGGTTAGGCTATGCCCAGCTCACAGTCCCCGTCCTTCACATCTTCAACCTCTCTATTACCACAGCCACTGTTCCATCCTGCTGGAAATCTGCCCATGTTCTTCCTCTCTTCAAATCAGGAGATCCTTGTGACTTAAACAACTACTATCCTATCTCTATCTTGCCCGTTCTCTCCAAAGTGCTGGAAAAACTTATATACAACAAACTAAAAAATCACCTTGAAGCACACTCACTCCTAAACCCGTCCCAATTTGGCTTCAGGTCAAAGCACAGTACCATCTCAGCCTTGGCTAAAGTCTCTAATGACTGGATCCATGCTATGGACACCAAGAAGGTTACTGGTGCAGTCTTTCTAGACCTCAGTAAGGCCTTCGACACTGTAGACCATCACCTCCTAATCACCTGTCTTGCCTACATAGGTGCCACTACACTTACCTTACAGTGGTTTAACAGTTATCTCATGGGAAGGATACAAAAAGTCAAAGTTGATGGCCTGTTATCTGCCCCCCCCTTCCAATTGCCAGAGGAGTCCCTCAAGGCTCCATCCTAGGACAAATCCTTTTTTCCCTGTACATCAACAACCTTGACTCCCACATAAAGAACTCTAGCGTACATTTCTTTGCGGATGATACAATTTTGTACGCATCAGGCTCGTCCTTAACTGAAGTCAGGGAAGCACTTCAAGCTGACTTTATCCAGTTAGAGAGTGACCTTATCAATGCCAAGCTTCTCTTAAATGCCAAAAAGACCAAGACAATGATTTTCACGAGACTTGCCTTGTCTGGTGCCCTACCTACCCCACCTAAAAACTTCATAGTTACCCCCCTAGGTGAACCCTTGGAAATGGTACCTAAATTTAAATATCTAGGTATGTGGATAGACAACAAGCTTTCCTTCAATGACCACATCAAAGATCTATCAAAGAGGCTTAAAGCACTCTTGGGTTTCTTCTTTAGAAATTGGACTCTCTTTTCTCTCGCGACCCGCAAAAGACTTGTCCAAGCAACATTTCTTCCCTTGCTTGACTATGGAGACATTATCTTTATCTCCTCCCCAAACTTGAGCCCATCTAAACTGGATGTACTCTATCACCGTGCTTTTTGCTTCATTACTAACTCTGCGTACAGGACCTACTACTTTGATCTTTATGCAGCAGTTGAGTGGACCTCTTTTGCCACCAGACACCTTCTGCATGCTGGCATTTGGACCCTCAAATTACTACTCCACAAACTGCCTGTCTATTTAACGTCTCTCATACACATCTCACATAGTGCCTACTCCTAAGGAAATCTGACCTTATCCTTCTAGATGTTCCCAGGACACATACCACAGCTGGCCAAAGAGCTGTCACATACACCCTCCCAAACATTTGGAACCAACTACAAGCCATGCTGAAGCTAACCAGTAATGTATCATATAACTCCTACAAAACACTAGCTATCTCTAAATTAAAAGACATATGTAGGTGCTACTAGGGCCCCCAACGCCAAGTCAACGTCCTAGGTACCAACTGGCCCTTTACTTATTAAGCTGAAATGTGTTGCATACTTTAGGGCATGGTTAAAGCTGGAATGTACTGCATATATAGGACTTCTATTGTGTATACCTCTTGTATTATATATTTTTTCTTTGTTGTACATTTTATATCTCCTGTCTATGTAATTGCGAACTATATGTGTATGTGCCTCAGGACCTCCTTGTGAATGAGCTTGCTCAATGGAGTCTTTCCTGCAATAAACTTGAACTTGAACTTGAAACTATGCAACCCCCAGATCAGAAACCCAGTGGCTGTAGAGGACCCCACGAACCCCCTCCACACTGCTGCCCCAATCCACATGGCTGGTCAGTAGGGCTGAGGGCAGCCAGCCAGGCACAGGCATAGTATCAGAAAAATTGAGTCCCACGCCTTCCCAAGATCCCCTGCATGTGTGCAGCAGGGGGTCAACAGTGGGGCCACCAAGTTGAAATGATTATAATCGTCCATGAATTATTTATGAACAGTTCATGAACTCAAAACATGAACTTCCATCAAGCATGCATCAAATTGTTTATGAATGTTCAGGAATTTTGCATAAATAATAAATGGCACTCCTGTGTTCATGAAAGTTCATGAAATTCTTCCACTGAACTTTTATGGGAAAAGTTAACTAATAGTTTTAGTAACCAGAAATGCCCTGCTTTTATAATGTTATTTAATTGGGTTGGCAGACTAGCCTAGAGGTTAGAGTAACAAGCTGTGAACAAAGCTTGGTACATCCAACAGACCAGATCTTGGTTTTATCATCACAACCTCCACTTGTATACTGTGTAACTCTAAGCAAGGCACTTAAGCACCCAGTGCTCCCAGGTCACCCCTGAAAACAGGCACTTGTGCCTAGTGGGCCTTACCCAGTTACCAAAGACTAAACTAAAAAAAGAAAAAAAAATCAGCAGGCAATACTGGTTTAGCCTATAATCTTGAAAGGCTTTGCATTATGTACAAACCAGAGGCAAACCCACTAGACTCTTGTCTGTTCTATCAAGGAATTAACCATGACAACTGGACTGGGCAGCCTGGATGGGCCTTGCGGTCCTTATCTGCCATCACCTTCTATGTAGAAAGAGGCTAGAACATATAAAAGCTTACTCTATTTATTCACATACTACTCACTCTAAGGAATTAGCTCCAGAGGGCAGAATGCTTGACAGACTGCAAATAATAAGTTGCTTCTAAAAACCTCTCCTAAGGCTCCATCTCCAGCTAGGTCAGTACATTTAATCCCTCTTTATCGTGCCCTTCTAATGATACCAGTTTACTTTGTTATGTTAGCATTAGCCAGGCTCAGACACTTTCAGCCTCAGTGCATCATAACTAAGTAGCTCACAGAAAATGTTGTTTTTCTTAAAGCAGTCATGTGTCATCTTTTTATTTCAAAAGCATTTTTCTTTTTGCAAATTAGAACGTTTTCCACCTGGCAGTATTAGCTATAAGGGCGGGGCAGTATTTCATAATATAATGCAATTTACAGCTTTACTACTGATGGTTGCTTGTCAATTATTCTAGTGACCATGAGCAAGATACTCAACTTCTCAGTTCTCCAGTGCACCCAGCTACAAAAATGGGTAGAAGCAGGACCTCCATGAAAACAAGGGACTTGATTCTTAGTCATGGGGCAGTTGCAAAATTGGTTTGGAATTATTTGCAACTGTTCCCTGGCTGCAGCCCACTTGATCTACGTGCAGAGGGGGTCCCAGGGGCCTTCTGCACCAGCTGAAATTTGGAATGAGTAGAGCTGGCATGAAAATGGCACACAGTGCCATTCACCCAGCTAAATAGCCTTGGCAATAACAGCTGATGATAGGAAGTTGTCTGAGAGCTGTATGGGTAAGCACAGACATTGGCAGACTGAGATAATTGTGGGACCAATTTGGTAACCATCCACATGTGTAGGAACAGGGCTAGGAAAGGGGTATGACTAGACTAACAGAGAATTAAGTGGAGCTTTTGCCTGTTGATTAATTAATTAATTTTCTAATTAATTTATATATCGATTTAGTCAAAGTTGCTACAGTAGGTGAGACACAAGTCTCATTTATTGGAAGTCCTTTAAATAAATAATTAGATGCATTCAAATAACTATTCAGCAGATGCTACATGTTTGAAAAGCTTACAAATCAACCAAAACACAAACATAAAATCGGGGTGGGGTAGGGTGATGTGTCATGGACTCAGTGCAGTACTAGGGAAATTGGCAAAGGATAGAATGACAAAAATAACAATGGGCCCACAAGCCTAAGATATGGGTTGGGGGTTGGTAGGAAGAATATATCTGACAGGTATGTGCACATTAGTATGCCAATTGTATACATTTCTGTAAGGTTATGTGCACTGTTAAACAAAACAAATGAGTGCTCCAGACCTAGAAGTAGACAGCTGACTCCAAATTGCAAAATTCAAAATTGAATACTTTATTTATCCATGCAAACAGCCATCAAACATGATACAAGTCAGCAGTGTTGAAACTTAGAGGGTGACAAAGTTATGGGGAAAGACTGGAAGAACTAGGTATGTATTCTCTGGAGCAGAGAAGAAAAAGAGGGGACCTATTATTCATGCATAAAATTTACAATGATGAAGAGTTACTCTCACAGCTGGATATATCCTACAGTAGGCATAATTGTAATCATAGAAGCCATAAATATCAGCTGACCCTAACATACCCTAGTACAAACAAAAGGAGATCTTATCGTACCCAAAAAATAATCCTCCTGTGGAATTCCCTTCCAAGTTCATTATTGGAGAATACAGACCATGCTAATTTTAAGCATCAACTTGATACCTTAATGTTATGACAAATTATTGGATGTACTAGCTTGGCCATAAAGATGCTCATATGGGCCTCAGCCTTCTGTGTGTCTATACCTTCCTAGTATAACTCCTAGTATAGCTTGGCAGGGCTTGGTCCCTTAGCTCTGAAGTGACCCCCTGTAGCTCTAACATCACTGCCATTGACTTATAATGGGATGGGAGGACTCAATTTAAAGATAGGAAACTTATGGGCCCTCCTAGCTCCCAAAGCTCACAAAGTAATTCCAACAGTGCAAGGCAGCCTCAGTAGGCTATCCACACATCTGCGCTTTGATCCACTTGAGCTTCCTTAGGGAGTGTACCCAGTCTTTGAAACAGCCTTTATTATAACAACAATGTATTTACATACTAACATACTATTTGCCAGCAGATTAGGTCTATCGAGTTTGCTCGAATCTCAGATCCCTAGTTGGGTGCCGAGGCCCTCCCCTCCCTTGTGTTCCAGAAACCCCTATCATCCATCCCTTCCCCCCTGGGACAGGCCATCATCTGATACATCCACTTTCTGTGTCTGTCCCACCCTCTCTTGAAGCCCTCTACTGTGGATCTCTGAACCAGCTCACCAGGCAGTGCATTCCAAGGGTCCACCACTCTCTCAATGAAAACCTCCTCCTCTTCCCCCACCTTCCACCTTCCAACTTCAAACCATGCCTCTGGTGATCCTCCCTGCTTTAGTCTAAAGATCCCTCCATGTTTACCCTATTTATTCCCTTGAGGTACTAGAAGACCTCAATCATGTGCCCCCTGTATCTCCTCTCCTCCAATGAAAACAGGCAGAGCTCCTCAAGTCTGTCCTCATACGTCAAATCTCCTAGCCCTCGTATCATCTTAGTTGCCCTCCTCTGCACCCTCTCCAGGAGCTCTATGCCTCTCTTCAAGTGTGGTCTCCAGTATTGTACACAGTACTCAAGGTGTGGTCTAACCAGTCCATAGTACAGCGGCAGAATCACTTCCTTGCTCCTAGAGGTGATCCCCCTTATGATGCATCCCAACATCCTATTTGCCTTGCTAGCTGCTCTCCTGCACTGCTCAGAGTTATTCATACATGCATCCACCATGACCCCTAGGTCTTTTTCCCCTATTGAGGCCTTCAGCGCCTCCACTCCCAGGGTGTACCTGTGTTTAGGGTTTCCCCACCCAAGATGCAGCACCTACTGCTCCCATCTTGGAGTCATCAGTGAAGAGAATCATTTAACACCCTATACCCTCCTTGATGTCCGATATGTATGCATTAAACAGGATCAGACCCAGGACCGAGCCCTGCGAACCCCACTACCAACCTCTCTAGGGTTCGAGAGCTCCCCACAGACCACTACTCTCTGGGTGCGTCCAGCTAGCCAGTTTTCAATCCATCTGACCATCAAAGGGCCTACTCCTAACCCCATCAGTTTCTCCACCAGACCATTGTGGGGGACAGAGTCAAATGCCTTGCTGAAGTCCAAGAATAATACATCCACAGGCTTTCCCCTGTCCAGTTCTAATGTTACCCATTTGTAGAACTCCACAAGATTGGTTTGACATGATCTACCTGGCACAAACCCATGTTGCCAACTATCCAGACCTCCCACCTCCTCCAAGTACACCCCCAAAAATGCACCAGTGCCCAGACCTGAATCCAGCACCCTGCTTACCAGAGCCACCTAGCCACCCACCCACCATGCCATGGGGCCAGCTCAAACAATGCTTTGTCAGAAGTGGGATTTGAACCCATGCCTCCATTTGGAGACCAGAATACCCATTGTCAAGGGAAGAATTTTCTTCTTGAGTCTGGCACTATAGACCACTCGGCCATCCTGACACTGGGCACTGTTGCTGTGTGAAAATCACATTTACACATAACAGCTGGTTGACTTAATTTAAATAATGGTATCTGCATTGAGTGTCTCCACCTCCTGGTGCACATACCCTCTTCTTTGCATAGCAATATTTATGTTCCCACTCTGCTTGAGCAAAAGCGAGTTTATTGGTATGAGAGTGGGTTTTGTAAGGTGTGTCACTGTTGGTCCAATGCAGGGCAGTTTGTAAGGGGTGCAACAGTGTCAGACCAATCATTAGGCTGGACGATCATGACACTGTTCTGGTCTTGCTTGGCGAATAGTTCATGTAGTTCAAAGGAAAGAGCTGGTACAATCATAGGGTGTCTCTTTCCATTGATCCAGCTACTACCACACAGAAATCAGAGCTGATTGCATCATGATCAGCCTGCTGTAGTCCTCCCCATCATAAAAACAATCCATTCCACATTCTGTTAAGTATCTCTCCTACCCCCCTGGCTTGTGCATTCTTAAATTTCTGACACCAAGGTGCCCATTCCCCAGTGCCAACTAATACCCCAACCCACTTGTTTTCATTGTGTGACACCAGGGAGCTAGCCCCCAGTGCCACCAACACCAACACTAGGTTACCAAATCCCTAGTGTCAAGACGGTACCTGAAATAATGAAATCCATCCCTCATAGTTTTTTTTTGTATATTTTTATAGGTCCTATAAAAAATAAATCTGTTCATCAATGTCTGTTGCCACAGCTGGCACACCACTACCATTTCTCTTCACCTACCTGGCCATCCCACTCAGCTCCCATTCAGCACCCGCTACTCCTCTCCCCACTCCACTTTTAATTTTCTGACACTGGAGTTCCCGATTTCTGGTGCTGGCTAGTACTCCCCACCCCAACAGTTTTCAGTGTGCAACACAGGGGAGCCCACCCTCTGTGCTGCAAAACATAACACCAACACTGGGATGCCCAGTCCCCACTACTGGTACCTGAAACAAAGAAAACTGTTCCTCATAGCAATTTTTTTTTATTTTTATATATCCTGTAAAAATTAAAACCATCCATCAATGTCTGTTGCCACCTCTGGTCCACTGCCACCATTTCCCTCCACCACCTGCCCCTCCTACTCAGCACACATAACCCCGCCCCCACACCTTACTTACTTACCAGGGGTACAATGCTATAATTCTCTCTGGACTGGAAACACACACTTTTCAATGCCAGATCACAAACTGAGCAAATCATGCATGTGGTTACATGTATCTCAATGGGTTTTGAACTTGTCCTCGTACTTGGACATTTTTTTAAGATTTTGTCCCCAGATTTTCAACATGACCTTTTAGTGACCCCCACCTCATGAACACTTGTGAAATTATGCAAATCCCATCCCAAAAGGTGATTTCATGGTCGCTGTGTGAAATCATTTTTAGTCAGGATTTGAAAATGTTCTCTGCCCTTGTTCATGAGGTAGGGTCATAAGAAGGCTATATTAAGAATTTTTGGTAAAAATATTTAAAAAACTGCAAAATTATGAGTGTACATTGACATTTGTCAATGCACACTTGTAACTTTGGTAGTTTCCAATAATTTTACCACAGATTTTCAACATAGCCAATTTTTTCATACCACCTTATAAATGTGATGATGTCATTTTATAAATCCTGGCCAAAATCTGTTTTCACACTTGTGGTGAAAAATCACCTTTTGGGCAGGATCTGAATATTTCTCTGGCCTTTTTCATGAGGAGGGGTCATAAGAATGCTATGTGGGGTCATAAGAAGCCTATATAGAAAATGTGGAGTAAAAATATTAAACAACTTCAACATTCTGAGCCTACATTCAAAATGTTCAGCATACACTTGTAACTTTGGTAATCTGCAATATTTTGACCCAGGATTTTCAATATAGCCATTTCTTCACACCACCTCATGAAAGTGATAGCTGTCATTTTTCAAATCCTGGCCAAAATGTGTTTTCACATTTGTGGTGCAAAATTATGTTTTGGCCACTATTTTGTAAATGACACCTGTCGTGTTCCGAAGGAGTGGTCATAAAAAGACTGTGTTGAAAAATTGGGGTCAAAACCTGAAAAAAAAAACTACTGTAAGTTATGAGAAAACATAGAATTGTTCCGACATTTACTCATAACTTTATTTTTGCAGAGTTTGGCCTCTGTTGGTCACCATATCCCTTGTTTTCCCCACCTCCTGAACATGACTAGTGCCATTTTTCAAATCCTTTCCAAAACTGTTTTCACAGTCACACTGTGAAGTCACATTTTAAATGAGATTTAAAACATTTCTCCTGTCTATCTCATAATGTTAGGTCATAAACAGATGGTTGCAAATGTGGGGTCAAAATGTGGGAGCCCACTTAAAATTAGATGTTGCCTCTCTGCTGCACTGTCCTGGTTAAATACAGTCTACAAATGTGTTAAGGCAGGATACCACTGAAAATGGGGTGCAGGGGTCAGTATTAGGACTGTTCCTCATCAGTGTGTTTATTAGCAGCATTGCAGAAGGACTGGAGGGGAAGGTGTGGCTATTCACCAATGACATAAAAATCTGCAACAGATTAGACACACTGGGGGTATTGAAAGAATGGGGGAGGAGCTAAAGAAGTTAGAAGAAGGGTTCTAAGTTTGGCAGCTAAGATTCAATGAAAAAAATGCAAAATCATGCAATTAGGGTGCAAAAACCTGGGGGTAACATACCAACTAGGGGGGAAGTATTGGCAGTCACAAAACAGGTAGGAGACCTGGGGGTTATCATTTCTTATGACCTGAAGGTAGCTAAACAGTGTGACAAGGCAGTGAGAAAGGCTAGAGGAATGCTCGGATGCACAGGGAAGGGTTTCACCAATAGAAAGAGGGAGGCAATAATACCCCTGTACAGATCACTGATGAGACCCCACCTTGAGTACTGTATACAGTTCTGGAGGTCCCATCTCCAAAAGAACATAGATAGAGTGTAGGTGGTACAAAGGAGGGCAAACAAAATGTTGCAGGGCCTTCATCAAAAGCCCTATGAAGAAAGGGACAAGGAGGATATAATAGAAACATTCAAGTACCTCACAGGAGTAAACCAGGTACAGGAAGGGAGATTTTGCAAAGGAAAAGATGCTCAAGGACAAGAGATTAAATTATGAAGCTGGAGGGGTGAGGCTCAGAGGAAACTTGAGGAAGTACTTCGTCACAGAAAGGGTGGTGGACACTTGGAACAGCCTCCCAGAGAAACCGGTGGGGGCTGAAACAGTCACAGGATTTAAGAATGCATGGAATAGACTCAAGGGAATCTTAGACGCAAGAGGGGGTGGAAGTTGGAGCCCAAATAGGGTCTCCAGTGGCACTATAGGTAGGAAAATTGAGATCAGACTAGATGGGCCAAGTGATCTTTATCTGCCAACAACTTCTATGTTTCTATGTTTCTATGTGATATTGCATTTCATTTGGTCTACCCTAGGTAAATATATAGTAAAAATGTGTACAAGCAAGACACAGTACAATAGCAATGCATGCAGTGAACATTCAGCATTGTCAAATGCTTGTTTATGTTGGAACAATGGGACGCACACTTTGTCCCATTTTTCCTCATAAAATATTGGGCCTGAGAATTGGGCCCATGGTATTGCTTCTCAGCTGGGCTATCCTGGCTGAATAACCTATTTCTGACTATGGTAACATAGCTTACAGTGGCTCTACCAAATCCTCCCTTGCCAGACTGGACCCCCTCTTTTACTCTTTTTGTTGTTTTGCCTTAGGCAGTCCTCTTCATATCCATCAGTGCTTGATCTACTCTGCCATTTCAATCCTCTCTATAGATGCCATGCACCTTTTCCAATCTGCCTCCTTTATAACCAAATTCTGGTTTGTTTCCCTTCCATTCTACCTTAGCTCCCTACTATTGTCTCTCCTTCCTTTCTCTTACCCTCTCTGCAGCTATGTTTTCATTCCCTTTCTATTCTTTCTAGGAAATCAACTGTTGGACAAGCCGCCTTCTCTTATCACTTTACTAAACTCTGGTTCCCCCTTCCATTGTCAATCCACTTTGCCTCTTCTGCTTTCTCCCTTAAATCAGCAAAACAAAGAAATTTAGCAACACTTCTGAATAACACATGCTTACTGCTAGCATATGGTAAAAAATATACTTTATTTAAGTGGTAGCACCCCCTCATGATGCCTCAAGTGCGACACAAAACAAAGACGATGCAATCATGAGGGCATGCTACCACTTAAATAAAGTATATTTTTTACTGTATGCTAACAGTAAGCATGTGTTGGTTCAAAGTGTAGCTGAATTTTTTTGTTTTGCTGATTCACGTGATTTATATTTGGCTTTTCCACAAAGTTTTGAGCTGCAGGCCTTTTACTGTTGTTTTCTCCTTTAAGTATCTCATTTGTGCCTTTTCTACTCCTGGCTGCAACTGTACATGACCTTCTACTTCTTCACTTCCTTCACCCCTCTCATTTTTGCCTGGCCATTTTGCTTTCCTCCACCTCCCCCACAATAATTAAGAGTAACATCCCCCTGCCTGTTAAAGCTCAATTATTATCTATTATATGTACCTATTGTACTAATTTAAATTACAATGTTTATGATTATGCTGCTTTGATATATTGCATTGCTGTGTATAACTTCTCTTTTTAAAGTAAATAAGGTGTCTTGCGATACAACTGCTAGGGCCGGAATGCTGGAATGAGGGCAGCCAGTCCCACATATAAGATACAGCAAAAGAAAAGCAGCATCAAGAGTGTGTTTTATCTGTAAAAAGTTTACTGAGTTACTGAGTGATACAAAAATATTACAGAAATAAAAATAATGCAGTAACAGCACAGTCAGCCCAGACTCCCAGCGCTTCAACTCTTAACAAGTCTTCATCAGGGGGTGGCGCTAGTGGGAAGACTCACTCATTTTATACCCCCAAGATCAATTAATTCATTAGTGCATCAATTAAGAAAAAGTAAATAAGAAACCAGAACAAAAGATGTGACAAACAGTTAAATGCAAACAAACATTATTACTACAAAACTTAGTTCACACTGATATCTTTGTTACATTTTCGATATCTTGCACAAAAATAAATGCTTAATGCAGTCAAGAATACATTTCTAAATCATAATTAGCAGCTATAAAAGCACTTAATATGAATGAGATCACACTAACAGAAGAGAGATGAACAAGAATTAGAATTAGACACCTGACCTGTCCACATAAAAAATTCCAAGCAAGGACCCCTAAAAAACAGGGTAGTTGCATAATATGTTTCAAATAATCCATGGCAACAATACCACACAGGTTTGGTAAAGCAATGAAAAGAGGAGATCTGCAAGAAAGAACAAAAATTGTGTGATGCATACTATGTTATGAAAAAATTAATTTACCACAATATTATCTCATCACTATCTTGGTGGCATTTCCTTTCCTCTGTTACTTCATAGATATCAGATAGCCACTTCAAATACATGTAACTTTAAATATTAAACATTAAACTTAGGTAAGTCAATCAGGATCCAAATATATATCAGAAACAATTAGCAATGGGAAAAGTTTGAACCTTATTATATTGTTTCAAAAAGGGTTTCAGGTCCCACTGATTATTCAAACCATGGGGCTTCACAGAATTCATTTTGTATATCCACTTACTCTCCTTCTGGAACAGCATATTAGCTCTGTCTCCACCCAAAGGTAGTGGAGGAATATATTCCAGACCTGTGAACTTCAAATCTTTGAGATCTGACTGGTGAAACAAGGCAAAGTGGAGGCCAAGAGGAGTATTTTTATTCACATTAGTTATGTATCTAACATGCTGCTGTATATGTTGTTTAATTGGCCTCAGAGTTTTGCCAATGTATACTAAATTGCAGGGACACCATAATGCATAAACCACGTAAGTGGTATCGCACGTAATCAATTCCTTATTCTCTACTTTAAGATTTGTTTTTTTAGGATGTATAAAGGTCATAAGTACGATTACTGTTAGCAAATCTACAAACATTGCATCTGCTGCACTTAAAGAACCCATTAGTCCTACTGGGCAAGCATGTTCTTCTTGTAGCATCTACCTTAGCCATGCAGCTGTGAACAAGCTTATCCTTAAGATTGTTTGCTTTTGAAAAAGTAACTCATGGTTTAAAACCAAAAGCTTGGCTGGCCTGGTTATCACTCATTAAGATGGACCAATTCAGATAAATCACATTGCCTATTTGCCCTGCAATGTGGTTGTACTGAGTGATAAAAGTACATGGATGTTCTTATATGTCCGTTTGTTGGGTCATGTTATCCCTTATCAGGTTGGCCCTAGATATTCCTTCAACCTTTTCTTTGTTTTTTTGTCAATAAATTAGAATCATAACCTCTGGACAAGGGCCTTTTAATTAAATCCTCAGCTTGTACTGAGAAAGCTCTATCTGTGCTACAGTTCTTTCTAAGACATAAAAGCTGACTGTAGGGGATGGAGTTCTTTAAGCTGGGGGGTGGGCACTACTAGCCAGCAGCAAAGCATTGGTGGCAGTGGGTTTTTGATAACACTGGATCCCAATGGACCCAGTTGCAATGTTTCATGTAAGTTCAAGGTCCAAAAAGATGATAATTTGTCAAAATGGGAGGTAAAGCGTAAATTAAGTTCATTTAGATATAACCACTGTACAAATTCTGGAATAATTTCTATTTCACCATCCCAAATGCATAAAATATTATCCAAAAAATGGAACCAGTGGACCAGATTTTTATGAAATGGGTTCAAAACACTGTTAAAAACAGTGGCTTGCTCCCATCTTCCCAGAAATAGATTGGCATAGCTGGGGGCCATAGAGGCCCCCATAGCTGTGCCACATCTCTGTGAATAAATGTCATTTGCAAATTCCAAAAAGTTATTTCTAAGAACAAACTCCAGGGCTTGCATTAAAAATTCCCTTGGTATCTTCTCCCCAATCTCAGAATTTTCCAAAAAGTAAAGCACAGCCTGTAAACCTTGATGATGTTCAATGGATGTATAAAGAGATTCAACGTCAATGGAGAGCCAAGTATAACCATCCCTCCATTGTAAATTCTGCAAATTCTTCAACAAATCACCACTATCTTTAATGTAGGAATCTAATTTTAAAACCTCATGTTGCAGAAAAAAATCTATAAATTTGCAGAACTTTTGTGTCAGGCAATTCATCCCAGACACTATGGGATGTCCAAGGGGATTAACACTGTCTTTATGCACTTTAGGAAGTGCATAAAACACAGATATAATGGGGAAATCAGGCGACATAAATTGAAATTCCTTTTCAGTTATTTCACCCCTTTCAAGAGCCGCATTCAGAAGGGTATGCAGTTCCTTTTCAAATCTTAAAGATGTGTCAAAGTTCAGTTTATTGTAACTTTACTTCTATTGACTTTTTTCTCCTCTTTATCTCCCTTATCCTTCTCCAACAGGACTCATCTGAAAATGAGCTGTTATTATCCTAGTTATGTTTTGCCTGGTGAAATGTTCAAAATAAATAAACATTATCTTCAAAGGTCCCCCAAAATGGCACAGCTGCATCAAAATGTGTTGAATTGCACCATGAAAATGTAACAACATACTTGCACCATATGGTCATACTTCCATCATGAATGATATGATATTTCACAAGTAGAAACTAGGGATGTGTGAATACCTTAATTTAAATATTTCAAATGAATATTCATATAGGAGGTGCCAGATATTCATTATTCGACCCCCCCAGATAAGTGTTTTTATTTTAAAGACATTGTTACACTGTTACAAGATGACCTACAGGGGGCATGCCTTAGACAACTAGTACTGGAGCCCACTCGAGAGGGAGCAATATTAGACTTGATTCTCTCAAATGGAGATAGAGAGAAGATCACAGAGGTGGAAGTGGGTAGCCATCTGGGAACTAGCAACCATCGAACAGTATGGTTCACAATAAACACAGCTATAGAGTCAAGCCATACAAAGACAAAAGTACTGGACTTTAGGAGGGCTGACTTGGCCAAAATGGGTGAGTGCCTAAGGAATGCACTAGCAAATGGGCAGGAAGGAGGGTGGAAGAACAATGGGGAATAATAAAACTGCCATCACAGATACGAGCCTTTGTGTGAAGCAAATAAACAAAACAAAATGATGTAAGAAACCACTATGGTTCTCAAAGGAAGTAGCAGTGAAGGTTCAAGAGAAAAGAAAGCATTCAGGAAGTACAAGGAATCACAGAAGGAGCAGGACAGAGAACAGTATCAGTTAAAGCAAAAGGAGGCTGGGAAGGCAGTCAGAACAGCAAAGGCCAAAACTGAGAAAAGATAGCCAACTCAGTTAAGAAGGAGGATAAAACCTTTATAGGTACATCAGGAGCGAAGGAAGACCAAGGAGGGATAGTGAGGTTTAATAAAGGGAGGGGAAGGTGGGCAGAGGGAGACTGTGAAAAGGCAGAGATACTAAACAAATATTTTTGCTCAGTATTTACAAATGAAGAGGGAGGTACATAAAACAAACAGTAGAAACACTCTGGATACAGAAGTTGATACCAGCCCATTTACAGAAGAAAGGGTTCTGAAAGAACTCTTAAAATTGAAGGCGGACAAAGCAATGGGGCCTGATGGGATTCATTCCAGAATTCTAAAAGAACTAAGGGTAGAACTAGTGACACCACTGACTACCCTTTTTAACAAATCATGGGAGGATGAGGTGGTACCCGAGGACTGGAGGAGGACAGATGTGATTCCCCTTCACAAAAGTGGGAGCAAGGCAGAAGCAGGAAACTACAGACCTGTTAGTTTAACCTCAGTGATAGAGAAATGATGGAATCACTTGAAGGAAAGAATTGTCGAGTATCTAGAGGCCAGAGGGGCACAGGACACTAGGCAGCATGGATTCACAGTGGGAAGGTCATGCCAGACAAATCTGATAGATTTCTTTGACTGAGTGACCAAAGTGGTAGATCAGGGAGGGGCTGTGGACATGGCCTACCTAGACTTTAGCAAGGCATTTGACACAGTCACACACAAAAGATTAATATACAAGTTAGCCAGCCTGGGAGTGGGTCCCAAGATGACAGCCTGGGTAAAGAATTGGCTGGAGAACAGGACACAGAGAGTAATAGTAAATGGAGTCCACTCAGAAGAAAGGAGGGTTACAGTGGGGTAACCCAGGGTTCAATATTAGGACCGGTCCTCTTCAATGTCTTCATAGCGACATTGCAGAAGGACTGGAAGGAAAGTATGTCTCTTGCAGGTGACAAAAGATCTGCAACAGAGTTTATGCACAGGGTGGGTGGAAAGGATGAAAAGGGACTTGGCAAGGTTAGAGGAATGGTCAAATGTATGGCAGCTTAGATTCAGTGCTAAGAAGTGCAAGGTAAAGCACCTGGGAAACAAAAACCCAGGGGAAGAGTACACAATGGGGGGTGAGATACTAACAACAACAAAAATGGAAAGGGACCTGGGGGTAGTCATATCAGATGACCTAAAGGTGGGCAAGCAATGTGAGAGTGCAGCAAAGAGGGCTAGGGGGATACTGGGATGCATAGGGAGAGGCATCACCAGTAGAAAACAGAAAGTTATTATCCTTCTGTACAGACAGCCGGTGAGACCCCATCTGGAGTACTGTGTGCAGTTCTGGAGAACCAATCTCCGCAAAGACATAGACAGGATGGAAGCTGTCCAGAGGAGGGCAACTAAAATGGTGCAGGGTCTGCACTGGAAGACATATGAAGAGAGACGAAAGGAGCTTAATATGTATAGCCTCGAGGAAAGGAGGAGAGGGGACATGATAGAAATGTTCAAGTACCTCAAGGGAATCAACAAAGTCCAAGAGGGTAGCATCTTTCAAAAAAGAGGTGTGCAAGAATGAGAGGCACAATTTGAAGATGAGGGGGCAGCTCAGAGGTAATTTAAAGAGTATTTTTTCACAGAGAGGTTGTGGATGCATGGAACAGCCTTCCGGAGGAGGTTGTGGAGTCAAAATCAGTGGTGGAATTCAAGCATGCATGGGACAGTCATAAGGCAATTCTAGGGGGTGGGGGTAGGTAGAAGTAGGCTGCTGGTTAACTAGGATCTGCTGCTTATCCAGTAGGTAGGGAAATGGGCAGATTGGGTGGGCCAAGCGGTCCTTATCTGCTGTCAAATTCTATGTTTCTATGTTTCTATGTTAAATTTCACCACTTCCTTCCATTTTGAATTACACTAGGCAATTCTGCCACAAACGCTCACCACAGACTTTCAGGCAACCAAAAAAGGCAACAAATAACTGCACTGGTCAGTGGTCAGGTGACACATGATCATCATAGATTGAGCAAAGACCGCAGATGAGGAGACATCTTGCATCTTGCCTAGGGCTTCTAAAATGTCACTGGCATAAGTGCATTGTATGTCCACCCTGGAAGAGAGGAGAGAGAGAGATGTGCCATGATAGAGACCAATACAAGTACCTCACGGGGTGAAAAAAGGGCACATAAGGGGAGTATCTTTCAAATGAGAAACTGCACAAGTACCAGGGACAATAGTTGCATGTGATGAAGCTGAAGGGGGAGTTCATCAAGACAGATGTGAATATTTATTCATGGAAGGCATGGTAGCTGACTGTCAGGGACTGCAGGAATAAGTGACAGCGCCGATGACATTATGGGGATTCAAGCATGTGTGAGACAGACATAGGGCTGGGGTGTATTTGAAAACAGGCCGGGATGCAGTGGGGTTGCTTTAAGGTCTGCAGATGAGAATGATAAGACAGTAATGGACAATCTGAGCTGACAGTGTGGGCCTATCAGTTATTTTCCAACAGATAATTAATAAACTAAAGTACACAATAGTAAGGTCAGTAAAACATAATACATTTGTTAAATGTTTCTAGTTTAACAGGTGCCTCATGGTGGTCCTGCAGTCAATGTCAGGGAGTGGCGACTCAGTTACCCTTTTAATTAAATATTTTACATAATAGAAAAAAAGAAAGGGTGAGTCAAAAAATGTAACATTACACTTTCCTAACATTAGGCAGATTGAGAGCTGTACTGTAGCACCAGTTTTATGTGGGAAGATCATATTTGTAGCCAATTACTTGTAAGTGTAGCTTAAGTAACAGTAGTTGTTCAACATGTTGAGGGTCCAGCTTGGATCAGTGTGGCTCAACAACATCACCAGCAGTGCTAAACATCCTCTCAGATGGCACACTTATAGGAGGGCAGCTTAGGTGTTTTAAAACAACTTGTGCCAGGTGAGAAGAGGAGTTGATTTTCTCAACCCAGTAGCCAGTAAATCAACATCAAATGGCTCAATTGATTCTGCAAAGTACTGTAGCCATTAAATAAATTCTCTGCAGAGAGAGGCTGAAACTGTGTGTATGTGTATGTGTGTACTGCTGTTGACTCAATGATGTGCTGAGTAATGCCCAGTCACTCTCCTGTACACTGCCACTATGCTGTCTTTCCCCATCTCCACCAGTATCATCCAATTCCAAACTACCACATGCCAGTCTGTCACCCTCAGCAACCTGAACTGGGGCATGTTCCTCCCCTTCCGGGTGTCTGACTGCCTGCATGGCACTATTTAACTCTTCCCTGAGCTATTGTGTAAAATGAGTCACCCTGTGGGTGTCCATGGTTATATGAAGGATCTTGCATTTTTACCAAGGGTCCAACATGGTAGCAAACACAGAATGGCAGGTATCCACGACTGCAGTGAACCTTGCATCAAGTTCTGCACTAAGATGGTTAACAAGGTAAGTGACCTCTTGTGTGCTGTCAGCCAAAAACTGTTGTAATGATCTTTTGAGAATATGAACAGCTGAGATAACCTGACTCAGTAAGGCTGTGGAAGCACTTAGATCACCTGTACTCCTCTCAAATGGTGTGAGAACCTTTACCGTGCACCCTCAAGAACTAATCAATCATGATGTCTTAGGACCCCTCCAATGTCTGCCTTAATAGATATTTTGTGGTTCTATGTGATAACAGCAAAAGCCTAAAGGCAATTGCCATCATCAAGAAGTAAAGAGTGCAGAAAATGTTTTTCGACACTCTGACACTCTGGCACAGCAAAATGGTGCCAGGGACTTACGTTTTTAATGATTTATGCCAGTGCTGCCACCACTTGGCTGTTTTTCAGGCTGTGATGGAGCCTACTGAAGAAATGTTAGTGTTGCTTGTTTAGTCTTCTTAGAGGGAGGGGGACCTTTACCCTTACTGCTGCTTCTACTACCCTTGCTAGTAGTGCTACACCTAGAGGCTGTTTTGCCAGCTACCTTTTTTTTCTGCCCTCAACGTACAGAGTGTACTCTGCCTCATCTTCAAAGTCACTCATATGTGCCTCTAATGAAGATGACGTATCACTGGACAATTATTTATTTATTTATTAGATCATCTGTTTACAGACCTTTGAGTCAAAGACTCTTTTATAAAGGCACCTGGTCAAGACAGCAATACATCACAGCAAACAAAACAGTACAGTACATAACGCTTAGCTTCAAAAAGCAACCAGTGTTACAGGAATTCACTGGTGTTTCAAGCTTGGTAATAGGTAGATCACAGTAGTCATAATATAGGTACATGAGTACCACGTCAGGTAGCAATTCATCATGTGGAGGGAAATACTCAGAACCAGATGACTTTTCATCCTCTACAACATTTTCAGGAGTACTGAGAAGCTGAGAAGTAGGAGGCATAACTGTATCAACTGTAGCGGTCATACCGGTAATATGCACCGTGACAAGGATACCAGACTGTGGTGATAGTGTTACAGTAGTGGCAGTAGTGGCAGGGTTCATAATGTCAGTAGTGGCTCGAGTGACAGCCACAGTTGCAGGACTGGCTGTAGTAGTCATGCTGCCCACTGTTGAGGAAGGAGGAAGACAAGAGTCTCTATAGCAGTATTGGTGGTGGTGGTGGTGGTGGTAACGACAGATGTGATGGTATGGTGAGAGATGGGGACACATTGGTGGTTATGGTGGGAGTCAAGAACAGTGTCCTTCTGCTTGTGCTTCTTGTATCACTTTGTCCTGTGCCAGTCACAGTACTACTGTTGCTGGAAGATATAGGGTTAGAAGGGGTAGAGACTAATTTTGTATGTCAGAGAAGGGCTGACCATCGCACATGTTCAGGTTCAGCATCACCAACCTGTTCCTCCATTGTAGATTTGCATGGGCTGGACCAAGTACTTTTTTTTCACCTCTACCTGTCAAGGTTGGTTTGAGGTTCAAATTTATTGTTAAAGTACATATAAAAACCAGTTGTTGCATACATATTTTACACAAAAGATACAATACCAGATTTATATATAAATACATATCCAAATTACATAAAAAGTGTCATATTGCCCTATTGCACAATTCCCATTACCCAATTCCATAAATTACTACTATAGCTACAGTTTGGGGAATTTACCCATTATCTTGTAAGCAATGTTTGCCAAAGCAAATATTTGACTACTATTCTTTTGGCTCGTATCCAAGATGTTATGGCATTTTTTAGAAACATCTAAATGATATAAAAACATTTTCCTTTCTTCCACTAAATCAGGACAGTCCCATATTAAATGCAAAGCAGAAAGTCTAACATCTGGTGCACAAAAACACAAAGCATAGGTGCTTTCAGCATTATTTGGTTTCCATACATTCCCAAGCAGATCAAATCTTAGTTTAGTTAATGCTTTCCTATGGTTAGCATTGTCACAATATGCAATATATTTTTCTTTACAGAACAACTGTTTTGTCAATTTTAAAGTTTTATATCTACCAGAATCTTTGATATTACCCAAATCCATCTGCATTGCAATATCTATACTACGCTCCATTGCTAAACTAGAAAGAACTACAAAGTTAGCTGATGGACTTAAGATGTCCTTAGTTAAACTCATCTTGTTTAATTCTTGGTTTAATTTTATAGACCAACAGCTCTGATTTTTTACCAGACTACTTTGCATATCTCTTTTACAGTGGGCTAGTAAGCCATTAGGGGGTGCACTCATTACTTTGACAGCATAGGAAAGATTTATTTTTAAAATGTTAGTTTTGACAGGTAAAGTGCCGGTTTCTGCTCTAACAGCACTATTCATCACATAATAGGGGAGACCTAATATATTTTTTAAAAAAAGAAGCTTGGAGAGATTCAAGAGTTTTACTGTTAACATACAAGCACCAAGCGTCAGCACCATAGAGAACTTTTGTATTTATTTTTTCATCCAAACACTTAAAAAGGGCCCAAAAGGAATCTTTTATACAAATGTTCTTGTAAACCTATTAAGGCCTAGCATACTACTCTTAACATTCTCTTTAATATGTGTTATTTGAGGATTCCAACTTAGATCTCTACTAAAAATGACCCCCAAATATTGGAACTCCTTTACTTCTGCTATCTCAGTTCCATTAAAATTCCATGGTACTACTTTTTTCTTTCAAGACCCAAAGGTTACAATTTTTGGTTTATCTATATTTATAGACAATTTCAATGTAACTAGACTTTGCATAACAGAGTTTAATGCCCTTTTTAGTCCTAATGGCGTTTGCGCCAATATAATGGCATCATCTGCATACATAAGTATCTTTATTGGCACTTTGTTAACCCTTGGAGGAAAAGAATCAGTTTTGGAAATCTCCTCAACTAGAGTTTCAGTATAAATATTAAAAAGAGTAGGGGCTAACAAACACCCTTGTTTGACCCCTAGATCTGCATAGATTTTGTCTGTTAACAACCCATTCTTGCCATACCTAACTCTTACTTTTGTATTATTGTGCAGTAAAATCAACATTCTTAACAAATTAAAATCAATACCTTTTGTTTTCAGAATGTCCCATAAAATATCTATCAACTGAGTTGAAAGTGGCTCTTATATCAATGAAGGCTGCCTAAATTTGTGTTTTCTTTTGCTTGACATACTTATGTAAAATGTAATTCAGTACAACTATATGGTCTAATGTAGACCTCCCTTTACAGAAACCTGCATGGAAAATAGATATCTTCTTTTCCTCCAGCCAAAGCTGCAATCTATTCAAAACAATTCCAGAGAAAATCTTCAGAGATACACTCAAAAAAATAATGGGTCAGTAATTTGAAGGGCTATTAGTGGCCCCCTTTTTATGGAGAGGAATAATTATTCCAATTTTCCAATGCTCAGAGATTGTCTCAGTTCTAAAGATAAAATCAAAAAGGGGTAACAATTATTCTGCCCACCTACTAGGATCAGCCTGATATACCACAGCTCCAAGATTGTCTATTCTTGGTGCTTTATTATGTTTTTGAGCAAGTATTACTTGAATTATTTCTTGTTTATTAAGAGCCCAGTTACTAGGATTTTCAACATCAAAATCAATCTGAGTTGAATATTTAACTCCTGTACATTAACTACCAAATACCTTATCTTCACCAGATAGAACCACTTCTACATTAATTCTACTTTTGTCCATACCAAAAGCCACCAGGTGCCAAAAGAGTACATTATGCTTGTTCATAATTGCTTTCTGCATATCCAACCACATATCTTTGTAAAACTTTGCTTTCCTCACTCTTATTATTTCCTTATATTCGGCTTTAAGGTGTTTTAGGGCAATTCTATCCTATAAAAGGTTAAATTTCCTAATTCATATCCCCACTTTGGCAATTCATTTCTTCATATTTATACAGTCAAAGTCAAACCATCTTGCTTTCTGCCCCATGTCCGGAGCCTTGGACCTGATTTCTTTAGAAAGTAAATGGGAAATGATTTCTACCATTTCATTATAATATCCCCATACAATGTCAGGTAAGCTATTTTCAAACCCCAGTATACAGTTACTTTTGAGAACACTAAGGGTTTCCAACTGCAAGGTTATTTGAATCCTATCCACCATTTGATTTGTTCACTTAATTTTGATGGCATTACATATCATCATATTTTCATCTGGGTTTGTGGTACTTCCATATGTCAAGTCTTTACTCAGAACCCAACTTCCCTCTAAGAAAAATGTAATGGGCCTGTGATCACTTTCCCACTGATCCAAGACTTTCAACCTTTTGACATCAGCTAAAGAAAAAACATCCACCTTGATATAGTCAATAACACTGCCCCCAATTAGGCAGGAGAACGTTTTGTTACCAGTTTCATCTCCTTGACACCTACCATTTACAATTCTTAAGTTTAATGCATTTAGACAATTAAACAATTTACATTCCGGTGCATTCACCTTGGGATCCATTGAGATTCTAATTGGAATACCTATAACATCATCAAAAGACCATGAATTACTCTTACACTCTGGTTGGTAACCTGTTCTAACATTAAAATCACCAGCTACTATTATCATTATACCTGGATTCTGAGCCTGGAAAGAGAATATTAATTCTTCCAACTTCTGCAGATGGTTACTTATAGGTGATTTTTTTTAGAGTTGAGTGGGATATCAATATTAATTAATATACATGGTGGAGCATTCTTTCTAATAATTTTTGCATTCACAATATCATATTTGCAATCTTTATATATACATTTAGCTTTTATACCTTTATCAAGGTGCACACTCCACCCGCTGCATGCTCAAATTTATTTGACTTCTTTGCAGGGATGTCCCAAGAATAAAAACCCTTTGATTGAAAAGACCTCAGAATTTATGGCCCAGGTTTCCTGCAGCATTATCAGAGAATGTGAAGCCCAAAACTTTATACAAGCAACATCCCTTAGCTTACTCACAATTTCAGCAATATTCCAACTCAAAATCAATCAATCAATCAATCAATCAATCAATCAATCAAACGTTATTTTACCAGGCAGTTACATTGCTGAACAAGCTCATTTTCAAGATGGTCCAGGGCACAAAGGACTATCTGTTTACAGTAGACAACACTTCATAATACAGTAGGAGTTGATTACAGGTTATTTTAGTATACAGAGTCAGTATTTGACTGTAACAAAACATGTGAGGTAAGTGGAAGTATATACATTTAAAGTGCAGTGTAAGAGGTTGTAGAATGTAGAATGCAAAGCATAAGAGGATGAGAGGACATAGAGGAGGGAAGGGATAAGAAGGTGTCAGACACATAGTGGGGAAGGGGAGGAAAGAGGGCAGCCTACTGGAGGAAGCCCCCAATGAAGGGAATTGAAGTGAAGGAGAAGGTGTAAAGGGGAGGTGGATGTCCTAGAGGGATGCTGGCTGACAGGGGGAATAAGAAGGCCAGGGGTGTCAGAAGTTAAAGGATTCAGTTCAGCATGATAAATGCTCTACCTAAAGCACTCACATGACAATTTCAGACATCTGTAGAGTAGCCACCTGAATGTATAGTGGTTGGGCAGCATGGACAGTTTAAGACATTTTTGCATGCTATTCCAAAGCACTGGTAAGAAGGAGCTAATGGCAGTTGATCCAAGGCATGTCCTAGACTGAGGTAGCTTTAGGAGGACAAGGGAGGAGTTCCATAGCCTGTAGGCACCTTTTGAATGCTCAAATAGGTCACAGATATAGGGTGATACTTTGTTAGACAAGGCCCAGAAAAGCCACATGAGGGCATTTCTTTGTCTCCTCATGAAAAGGGACGGCCAGTCTACTGTTTGGTACAAAGAGCAGTGGTGAGTTTGTAAAGGCAAGTTAAGAATAAATCTCAATGAGCAATGATAGAGGGTATCAAGCCTATGGAGCGCATACTGGGGGGCAGTGGCTATATAGGAAGTCAGCGTAGTCAGTCAGGGGAAAAAAGGTTGTTTGAACCAGCTATCAAGGGTTTGGATTTCTGTTACATTTATTTTTATTTTTGGTCAATTTTCCACCACTGTTTCACCCAAGGTGACTTCACTATCTACATTAGACCTGCTGAGTATACTGTCATCATATGCTTCTAGCTCAGAATGTGTATAAGTACCTGATCATTGTGTCAAATCTTCCGAAGTTTCTAAAATTATACTGGTGTTTATTCTCACCCATTTCTGAAGCCTCCCTCTTATGTTTCTTCCTGTCTCATGACTCAAAATATTATCATTAGGAATCAAATCATGAATCTTTTCAGAGGGGACCATATAATCTGAGATCCTTTGCTGAAGCTTAGGGGCTACATTTCCCTTTACTTTCTTTCTTTGTTTTGTTTCCTTCTTATCCTTTAGATGAGTTCTCTCATGTATCTTCCATTCCTCTACCCTAATAGTTGTCTCAGCTTTAATTCCCAGAATACTCAGATTGTTTTTGTGTAAATGGATTTTTTGTCTTAATGAGCTAGTTTTTGTTACCATACAAACCCATCCCTTTTCCTTCCAAGCTTTATATCTATATGCTGAGCAGATATCTGTCCATGCAAATTTATTTCCCAGTACTTCCTTACAGACATTGTAAACTGCCAACTTCAAGGTGATAGGGTTTTCATTTCTGGCCTTAGAAAGGCTCTTGAAGAAAACAGTGGGGTCAATCAAATCCTTTTCTCTTAGAACTTCTTTGTTTTTTTACTTGACTGCCCCTTCATTAACCTCACTCCTGCTTTCTGCATGATGATGGTGGTTATTGTATTCTAGTATTTTCTGCTTTCCAGGATCCATATTCTCCAACTCGATAATACAGTATTTTTTCTGTATCCCATTCTCATCTAATAAAACTATATTTTGAGTCACTTGCTTTGGGTAGAGTTAACTTTCTTTTTCTCATTTTTTGGTTTGCTATGTTATAAATTATAATCTTTTTTTTCTGTATATTACTCTTATTAGATTTCAGGTCTTCCACTAACTTTCCTATCTCCTCTACATTTTTGTTTCTCATTTCTTCTGTAATTTGACAAATACATTTTGAGGGTTTTCCAACATTATCATCATTCCTGGGGGCTACAATATTCACCATGTCCTTTTCCAGTGAGTTGTTTATAAAAGATGTTAAGTTAATTAGCAAGTCATTATTAAGAATGATCCCATTTCTTATCTCTTTAAGGAGCTTGAGTATTGGATCATCCACCTTCTGGAGTGTAATATTGCTAGTTGGTTTCCCCTTCTTTTCTTTCAAGTTCTTTTTCCCTTGTTTCTTTTTCTTTCTTCCTGCTACAGGCTGCTCTGATATACCAACAACCTTATCTAGTAATGATACTTTGTGTTATTTAACCTCTGTGTGTAGGGAGGCAAAAAAAGCATCAAATTCCTCTAAAAATGACCTATTAGCACAACAAAGCATACTGTGAGCTATTTCCCCAGCATCCTTCTTTTTATTTGCTAAATCTTTTCCTGCCAATATTCTTTTAACTCCTACACTTTCAGAGACATTGGCTACTATATTATATTTCTCTTTTTCCACTTCTGGTGCTTGCTGGGTCCTAAGATTCTCAGTTTGATAACCACTGCAGATAATATTATCATTCTGATTAGGTGTGTCATTTTCTAATAGCCTAATACTTTTCAATACTGGGTGTTCACTAACTACACTAGCATCAAAGTCCTCAGAGATTTCTATCTCTCTGCTTCTAACTGACTGTATTGGAGACGAACTAAGTACAGGAAAAGATATACTCTGGATTCTTACCACTTCGTTTTTGCCCACAACGTTTAATTGAGAACCTGGTGGCAATATATAACTAGTGATCTTGTCATTTCCAGAGTCTGTGTTGCCAGTTTTAACACCTTTGTTTCCTTTTCTTTTTACTAAATTTGCTCTTTTGGATACCCTTTTTTTGTTATTTAGTGATTTAATGTTAACTCCTTGGGGGTTCCTAAGATCTTGTCTAGTCATCATTTTTATATATAAAACTCTAAGCTTTACACTCACCAGAATGTACAAGACACTAAAATTATTACCCTGGCAATCAAAAATATTTACTATAGCTATAATTATAAGTTATTTCTGAAATAAAGCAGACACTAGAGACAATCAAATGAAAGAGATAGAACTTAATCCTCGATTGTCCTGGAGAAAACAGCCAGAGTGTGTAGAAACAAAGGTAAATATGCACAATTCAAGGGGTTCCTTCTTCCATGAACTTCAAAAATGTCTGACACAAAGTTCTTAAATAGGCAGGACTTAAACTTCAAGGCAACTTCTTGAATTCCTTAGTGGTTAGAGAAACTCTTTACTCTGTCAACTTCCTTTAGTTGAAACTTCCATCCACCACAACCAGTTGGGGCAAGGGATATAATGTTTCCACAGTTTAAAATTCATTTGGTAACACAATCACCTCCTTCCACTAAAAAAGGGATGAACAAGTATTAAGTTCAGGTTTCTAAGTAAAATTTTGTCAAATTGTTACACAAACCACCCCCTTTATTTGCCCTAAAAGGAATTACTAAATTCACTAAAAAATAATAATAAAGAAGAAATTTGCAGACTACCACTATAGACTATCAACAATCACAGCTATGCTTACAAAGTGCATAAAGCTACCTACTCTTATACGGAGGTTTCCTTCCAACCAGCAGACAAGAAATTTCAGTAACACCTGATTTGCACTGTTCTGATTAGCTCACAGTCCTTAACCTGACAAAAGTTAACCGGGTGGGGAGTGAATAGCGAGATGTAAATATAGAGCAAAATATCAGGCTGTATCGATCAAAAGGCGAATCAGTGAAGGCAAAAATAAAAACAAACAAACAGCTTAAACAGCTTAAAAGATTGAAACACAACTTTCCAGCTTTCCCTGAGCTTACTCCCAGATGAAGTTGGCACAACCAGACTGTAAACCAAATGGAATGGCGACTGAATCTCAAAACGCCACGCATGCACTTTAGTGCAAATCCAGAACAGTCACATGAGACAACCTGCTCAAAAATTAAATTTTCTACTTAACTTAAAATGTTTAACCTTTAAAACATTAAAACAACATAAACAAAAATGGAAAACAAATACTGAATGATTACTGCTTGGGACACAGTTAATAGATCATAAACATATGGCAGATTTTATACACAGAAATTTCAGCAAATGGGATTTGCAAACTAACAAACTGCACTATAAAATCTCATAAAACATTATAAAACTTCACTTATATTGACTTGGGCTTAGATCATAAACCTGTCAGGGGTAAACAAAAATAAAACTCTTCTTTCAAGCAAAGCTCAGAGGAGAGAATATAAGCAAAAAAATGTTTCACTAGCAGCCTTAGCACTGAATCGAGCTAAACCACTCGTACAATATGTAAAGAAAAATAGAGATGGAAAATAGTTAAAGGGTCACAGAAAAGGTCTATTAAGACTCCCTGTTTTAGTTGTCCCTGCAAACAGTCTTTTCTTTTCTTTCTTTACACCCTCTACTTTCCTTTCAAATTTAGTAAAAATTCCACACCACTCCGCTCTCCACTCTCCGCTCTTCACTGTTTACTGTTCTCTATTCTCTACCAAGTCGGTTATTCACTAGAAGGATTTACTCCAATATTTACTCCAACTTAGCTGACATGGCTCAAGTTATTTTCAAATCTTATTAAAAGTCCAGCTGTGTCCATTGGTCAGCTTCTCACCCCCCATAGGGTACTGTAACTCCCTCCGTTCTGTCGCAGCTCTTTCACCGCCAAGACTCCGAGGCCTGTAAGGGAGAGAAAAACACATGGGAGAACAGACAAGGCAATTCTGTGGCACAAGAACTCTTGGAAAAGAGGTAGAACTCAGGTACAAAATTAAGACAACAGTGGTATACCTTTTGTAAATGGACAATCAGCATTTCTAGCTCTCTGCTTGCTCTGAAACCGAACCAGCATACAGCCGTTCTCTCTCTCTAAGCAGCAAAAATTTAGTCCACCTCTACCTGTCATTGTCTTTGTCTATGCCAACAAGTTCTAAACACTCTCAAGTACTTGATACTTTGTAAATGTGCAAAAGTTCTGCTTTATTGTAGCACTGAAAAATTATTGTAAGCAGCATCTGCTGCAGTACTGCTTAATTTTAGCACAGAAAAATTATGGCAAGCAGAATGCTCACGGGACAGGAGAGGGTTTGTGCACACTGCAAGAGTCGCTACCTAACCCTGAATCATGGGGGGTGGGATTGCAGTCATCTGACTGCCCTTCAAGACTACTGGAGGATATTGACTTTTTTGAAACCCTAGCCTAACCTCAGTTTATACCACAAATATTTCTTAAAGAGATTTCTTCAGCAGAACTACTGCAATTTACTTTTTTATTTGTAAATGCACACAAGTCCTGTTTTATTTCAGTAAAAACAAATGGTTGCAATCAGCAGTACTGCTTTATTTTAGCACAGACAAATTACTGCAAGCAGCATGCACACAGGGCAGGAGAGAGTGTATGCACACTACAAGCATCGTTACCCAGCCCTGAACTGTGGGTGATGGGATTTCAGTCAGCTGACATCCCTCTGAGACTGCTGGCGGATACTGACTTTTGTGAAACCCCAGCCCAACTTCAGATTAAATCACAAATATTTCTTACAGAGATTTCTATGGCAGAACTACTGCAATTGACTTTTATTTTTATTGTTTTTTGTAAATGTACACAAGTTCTGCTGTATTTTAGTACAAAAAAATGGCTGCAAGCAGGAGTACTGCTTTATTTTCACACAGAAAAATTACTGCAAGCAGCACTTGTGCAGGACATGTGAGGGTGTGCGCACACTGCAAGTGTCACTACTTAGCCCTAAACAGTGGTAGGTGGTGTTGCAGTCAAGGTTCGAGGTTCAAGGTTTAGTTTATTAATAGACGTATAAAATTACAAAGAATTTATTACACCACATAATTTTAAAATCAGTAAATAAAATAGTCATATAAAATGCAAACCTTGTAACATACATACATAAATAAAGCATGAAATATGAGTAATCTCTAGCAGGCCCCATAAGTATGCATAATAGGCGCTGTAAAATGTTGCAATGCCAAAAATGACATTTGTTTTATCTATGCTTAAAAAATATTTTATACTATCTTCCTGTTTACACAATTTATACTTATGAAGCAGCATAATCCATCTCTCTCTCTCTCTCTCTCTCTCTCTCTCTATATATATATATATATATATATATGTAGTTAAAGCATTACATTCCAACACAGTATGAACCATATTCTGAGATTTTATGTTCAAACAGCTACATACCGTTTTCTTCCCCCTTACCAAGGCCATTCTTTCACAAAAAGGAGACAATTACCAAGCTCTCCAGTCACAGCCTACATAAATTGTTTCTGTGCCCGTTATTTTCACAGTGTAATAATAATATTCTGTGCCCCAGTTTTGTTTTATACCTGAATAAAGGCCATATATGTTTATATTATGAATTTTCCTAACATCATTCTGCATTTCAGCATAATATGCTCTCCATATGATTTCATCTAGAAATTGATTCATATTTATACTGGCTTTTATAGACCAAAGGTTATCCATACCAGCCTTATTTACCATCATGTTTAAAGTACTGAACCGATTTATTAGGCTTAGTCCAGTTTGTATTTTTTCTAAGTGGTCAAACTAGCACATTCTTGGAAGCCTATCATTAGGCACTTCCTTTACTTTTTTCCAGAATTTAACTGTCCTTACTTTAATCCTTGCTGAAATTGGTACCAGCCCAGTTTCTAGTACCATAATGGTCATAGGACAGTCCCTTGTTAAGAACATTTCTTATAAAAGAGTTTTGTATAGTTGCCAGTTTTGTTTCATTCAAATATATGCCCCAAATTTCACCACCAAATAATGTCTGGCTAACAGTTTTTGCTTCAAAATTTGCTTTAAAGGCAGTGAAGGAGTTATTTGCAAACTTATTCACAAAAGCACAAATAGCACCCATAGAACTGTATGATTTATTTTTAACATCAGTAACGTGGTTTCCAAGACATGCTATTATGAAAAATGTCACTAATATATCTATACTCCTTCACCTCTTCAAATTTCAAACCATTTATTACCCATTGCTTTTTAGCTGACTTTTTTCATCCGATAGACATACTTTTTGTTTTTTCCTTATTTATTTTTAGATCTAACTTAGTTAGAACATTCATTAAGCTTATAACACCCCTTCTTAAACCCAGTGGCATTTGAGAAATGACAATAGCATTATCAGCATATAACAAAAGTTTAATTTTTCAACATTTATTGCAGGGGCAAATGTATCTATTTCTCTAATTTCTCATTTTAGGGTCTCAATGTATAAATTAAATAATAATGGTGTTAATAAGCACCCCTGTTTTACACCTTTCTTAATTTCTATTTCCTTAGAGAGCTCTGAATCCCTGGTATATCTTATTTGTGCTGTTTTATTATAGTGTAATGTTTATAGAATAGCCAGAAGTTGGTTATTTATATCTAAACCATAAAGTATCTCCTACAGTTTATTCCTATTTACAGGATCAAAGGCAGCTCTTATGTCTACAAAACAGACATATAGGGTGCCCTTTCTCCATGTAACATAACTGTTAATCCAGTAGTTCAATGTAAAGATTAAATCCATAGCACTACAATGCTTTCTGAAGCCACACTGAAATTTTGGCACCAAATAATTTTCCTTAACCCAGATTGTAAGTCTGTCTCACAGTGATCGTGTATACATTTTGTGAACCACCGGTTAAAGGGTGATTGGTCTGTAACATTTTGGATCCTGTCTTTGGCCTTTCTTAAAGAGGGGAATAATAACTCCTTTGTTCCAATTACTGGGAATAACTTGGTGCTAACTTATTAGCAGGAATATTGGGGTCAAAACTTCTGCCCAGTGGTCAATATTATGCAGGAATACTTTGGCCGGGATACCAGCCACACCTGCTGTCTTGTTCCTTTTTGTGCTTGTATGGCAGTCTTTACCTCATTTATACAGAAAACAAATGACTCTGTACATTCTATTATTTTACTTTCATAGTTCTGGACTTCCTCTAGATCTACAATATTATTGTCATAAATCTTATTAAAATGTAAAATCCAGGTTTCTTCTGTTATCATGCCTAACATATTATATTGAATATTCTTTTCATCACACCCATATGCAACTAGGGTCCAGAAAGTTTGAGAATCTTTTTTTCCATATGACCTCTTGTAAAAGTCCCCATTAAGCATTTTTATAATATGTTTTCTTTTTATGAATTACTCTGACTTAATTTTTTTTTTTTACCGGAGAAAGTTTTTTTAATGAGTTTTCTTTAAGACATTACACATCAAATAGTGTAGCCACATACATATGTAGGATCATATACAATTAAAGATAAACATATTACTATACCTGACATAAGTATTCAATAACTCTTAAGTACCACTAGAAAACAAAGTGGAGACATTTATATTTATCTAACTAGTATATTCAAGGTAGAGGTTAAGGTAACGGCGAATGCTTACACCCTTTACAGTAGTGCAATAACAGAAAGAGACACTGAACTGAGACAAAATGGCCTAACAGTCATCAAGGGAGATTTGCAGACAGTGCTGGAAGTTTACAAAAGTCAGATTGTAGGTATGGTCCCCATTTGGCATGGTAGTACCGCATGTTATTCCTTTGGAGGTAGGATAGTCTTTCAAAAAGGAAGAGGCAGGCTAAGGTGGCATGCCATGCTTTCCAAGTGGGCAAGGAGGGTTGGCACCAGAACCTGAGAGGAAAGCATTTGGCTTCTAGTAGGGCTGACAAAGTCCAGTCTTGAAGAGGTTTAGGTAGGCTAGCCAATGATGTTGTGTCAACCAGGAGCAGTTTGGAGTCAGTGAGAGCAATCAGGGATTTCAGTACTTTAGAAAGGTCAGAGGCTACCATTTTCCAACATGTGACAAGGTGGGGGCATGACCAGAGTACAAGCATGAGGTGTGCATCAGGTTGGGAACATCTCCAGCAATGGCTGTGACTGAACAATCCTCATGTGTAAAGGGCTGCAGGGTTGCAGTATCAAAACAGCAGAATTTTTAGCTGTAGAAAGTGACTGTTGGTGTCACTGTGGGTTTGGTAGGTACCTTTGAAATAGGAATTCCACTGGCCTTCAGAGATAGGGGAACCCAAGTGCTCAGCCAACTTCAGCCTACAAGATAAAGTAGCATTCAGTTGTGAGTACCTCCATGTGTTATAGAAGTGGCCCATAAGACCTTTGAATGTGGAAAGGGTATGCAGGCAGGTTAGCCATTGCCATGATGTAGCATCGACACAGCTGGTGAGGAGGGGATGTAGGACACTGCAAATCTGCAGCTATCACCAAAGGTCTTTATGTGGTAGGGAACATTTAGTTTGCAACTGGGCAAAGGATAATGGGGGGGTAGTGCCTGATGGAGAGAGATCCTGAATCATCTGGATACCACCCTTTTGCCAAGAAGGCCAATGTAGCAGGACTTCAGCAATTCAAATAAGGTTATTGCACCACAGTGGGGCATATTGTATCTGAGGGTACCAGACTTCTTTAGACACGTGGGATTTGGACATGAGAAGCTTCCAGGAATGGGCAGTACCTATGAGTGTGGGTGGGAGATGCATGGGTAAGCATGCACGTGGTGTGAGGAGGGTGTAAAGGGCTGTAGTGGTCACCATGTCTGATTCCAGCTGGACCCAAAGGGGTTGGGCACAAACCATCTGGTCACATGAGCCACCATACAGGCCAGGTGATAGCCTAAAAACCATGGCACATTGAGGCCCTCACGGGACCAATGTGCTCTCAGTTTTTGCTTACTCCATCTAGGTAATGTGTAGTCCCAGAGGAAGCGAAAGGTTAGCTGTTGCAGAGAAGCAAAAGTTTGGGAGAGAGAGGGATGGGTAAATTAATAAAAAGGTACAGAACACAGGGAAGGAGAAGCATACGAACTGCCACCACTCTGCCAGGTAATGACAATAGTAACTTGCACCACCTCTCCACTTCTGTGGACAATTGTGCCAGTAAGGGGGAGAAGTTAGCAGATTTGAGGGCAGACCACTTGGTTGGTAGGTGGACCCCGAGATAGACCAAACCTTGGGCAGCCCAATAAAGGCTGGTGCCCTGGATACAAGCTCTGGTGCAGTGAGCATTCAAGGGGGCCAGGGTGGTCTTTTTCTGATTGATTCACAAGCCAGATAAGGCTGAAAAGCTGTCCAGAATCTGGAGTACCTCTGGTATGGCCTGCTGGGGGTTAGACAGGGTTAGAAGGAGATCATCCACATATGCCATCACCAGGTAAGGGTGGTCAGCAACTACAATGCCCTGGATCAGTGGTGAAGCAATAAAGGCCTGAATAAGGAGGTCTAAGGCAACTAAAAATAAAAAAGAGGAAAGGGGGCAGCCTTGCCTTTGCCCTTATGGACTGGGAAAGAAGGGGAGATGTCACTGTTAGTAAGGATATGGGCAAAAGGGGAACGATAGAGTATGCATACCCATTGCCTAAAATGTACCCTAAATCCATAAAGGTGGAGGACTTCATGTAGATAATCCCACTCTATAGAGTCGAACGCCTTAGAAAAATCAATTGCTAAGGTGGTCATAGGGTGGGAAGCTTTATAGGCAAACCATTTAAAGTTGTACAAGAGTCTAGTATTGTCTATCCTGGCCTTCCCCTGCATAAAACCCACCTGACATAATTCTGATAGCCAAGGCCTTGGCTAGGATCTTTGTATCAACAGATAATAGAGATATCAGCCTGCAATTGGCACAGTCTAATGGGTCTGTGGATTTTTTGAGAAGGAGGATAATGAGCTCATCCCTCACAGTAGGACAGAGAGATCCCCATCTTCATGAGAAGCCTGCAGGGTGAGTTGGAGTGGACGAAGAATGTCAGGGCCGAGGGTCTGATACAATTCCATGGACATGCCATCGGGGCCCAGAGCTTTCCCTTGAGCCATTTTTGAGAGTGCTAGCCAGAGTTCTTCACATGAGATGGGGCATCTAACTGAGCTACCTGCTCAGGAGTAAGGGCCAGGAGGGAGGCATGTTGACAGAAAATTGGAACCCTTTGTTGTAACTCAACGTCAGTATTGGTAGATGGGGATTGATAAAGGGATTCATAAAACTGACTCATGGTAGTATTATTATCTTTGTGATTAGAGGCTATGGAGCCCATTGGGGTGCGAAGGGTGTGGATCCATGTGACCACTTGTTGTTTGCGGAGGTGGAAGGCAAGGAGCTTGCCAGGTCTTTCTCTGATAGTCCAAAAGATCTGTTTTGATCTAAAAAGTAGCCATTCGGCTTTCTGATGCAATATAACATTAATCTGGTATTTGAGGCCCATGATTTGGTGATGCAGGGTACTATCAAGCCTTGTCCGGGGGGTGATCCTGAAACAACATTCCAACCCAGCTAGGTCAGCTTGCAATTTGGTCAGAGTCACCTTGCGGTCTTTGTCCCGAGCTGCGGAAAAGGCAATGATGCAGCCACAGAAGACCACTTTGAAGGCCTCCCAGACCGTGCTGGGAGATACTCCACAATTGGAGTTGAGAGAAAAGTAATCTCTGGTTGCCTGGGTTAGCATGAGGTGGAAGTCAGGATCCTTGAAAAGGAGCGGGTTGTAACATCAACAGATTCCTTGGGGGTGGTGGCCAGGAGGGGTATATGTAAGGGATACAGGGGAATGGTATGAGATCATGATTGAGCCAATACAGGAGTCAGAGATACCCCTGGCTGTCAAATCATTGGCCGGCCAGAAGTCTATATGATTATGTGACTGGTGGGGCATAGAGTAGAAAGTATAATCCCTACCAGTAGGGTGGTCTCTCTGCCAAACATCAGTGAGAGCCCATTCATCCATCAAGTCCTGGAGGGACTGCCTGGCCTTAGGAACAGAATGTGGGATGGAGTGAGATTTGTCAAGGAAAATGTCAACTACCATATTAAAATCTCCACCCAGAATAATAGGGAGTGGCGGGCCATCCGACTGCAACTCCGACAACACTTGACTGACCACAGAGAAAAAATCCACATGCTCAGTATTGGGGCATATATATTACCCAGCAGTATAGAACCCTCCGGTGAGGACAGTCTGACCACCATCCATCTACTGTGGTTATCCTTCCTGACACCCTCCGCTTTCCAAGGGGAGGCACGCCAAAGAAGGATAGCCACCCCTTTGGATTTGGTGGCAGGTGGGCTAGCTAGGACTTCCCCCACTCAGGATTTATTCAATCAGGCAGTTGATTTAGCCAAGAGATGTGTTTCTTGAAGAAGTGCCACATCAGCTCATAAAGACCTTAGATGCTGTAGTACTTTTGTATGTTTGATTGGGTGGTTGAGCCCTTTGACATTCCAGGATATCCAGCGATAACCCCAGGATGTGGGGAGGTCTGAAGCCATAATCCCATTCACCAAATAGAAAGAGGTACTTACTGTGGTTCTTGAGGAGGAAAGGGGTAAGGGAACAACTGCTCCTGAAGTGATGAGGCATCTTAAGCAGACCAGTACTGCAAATCCGATCCTTAGAATTCAAGGGGGGTGTAAGCATTGCCAAAGGAGTCAAAGAACTTGTCCTTGATATGAAAGAAGGCTGCAAAAGGAGTAAAAACAAAAATGAATTAATAAACAGACGCAAGGAACCAATATTATGGGCCAAATAGCCCAGCAATTTAACAAGTAGATGTCAGAAAATGACACAACGGTGCAAAAAAACACTATTAGGAGTGAGGTCAAGGCAAATGAGTATAGCGAGCTACCCTACAATTATGCTATCTCCAATGCTCAGTACAGGGGTATGATGTGGTGACCAACCAGGTAGAGCCATTCAAAACCAGAAGGTCATCTGGGGTCAGGCTACCCGACCCCACGGAGTGGGGAGGAGGGAAGGGAGGGTAGGGGTAGGGATAAAGGAGAGGGGGGTGTAGGTTGGTGGGGGGAAGGGAGGGTATGGTGGGGGGAGAGAAGGTGGGCATATCCACACACTGGTTAAGTCTCCAACATCTTTAGAACAGCAGGCCCTGTATTCAAAGGAAGAAGATATATAACATGTAAAGCCTGAATGTGGCTCTGGAGGTTGAGTGTCCTGGTCCATCAATCGTGTTAGAAGGAAGAAGGGAGGGGGGAGCCAAAGATCTCTTAGGACAGGCTCTATGAAGCTGAGCTACAAAGGGGGGTGGGTTGGATAGGACAGGAAAGGCTGTCAAAATAAAAAATGTGACATGCCATTTTTAGTTAAAAAGGAAGGGGGGGTGGGGGAGAAGGTGGAATGCCCAGCCCAACAATGGAGAGGGCATGACTAGCATGCAATCCACAAACAGCAAGTAAGAGGGAACCCTGAGGGAGGTAGGGATATAGCTGTTATGTCTCCCTTTCCTCCGTTATGACAGTAGTGTGAACTGTGAGAAACAAAGGAAACAGGGAAAAGTTCATGTAGATTGGCCTTCGACCAGCTCGGAACGGCCCCGAGGGATATCTCCAGAGTCCCCAGGTGTTCCTGCCATGGCTGCTGCATAAGTAATAAGTCCAGGTTTAACAGGGGAGACAGTTTCCACTGCTTCAACCAATGAAGCATCTGGGAAGTCAGCCCAATCGGCCGGTTGTATCTTGTCCATCTCCTGAGAATCACGTAATTCAGAGTCCAAGGGATCCAGACCAGAGGAGAAGTCTTCGATATAGATTTTTGCAGGTGGTGCTGTGTAATATTTGCTAAGTGAGTGCTGAGGTCCTCTCCTAGTTCACTGTTGGGCCTTAGGGAATGAGTTATCAGGATGCTGGGGTACAGAGGGCAAGTTATGTTGAAATGACTGGGATTCAGCAGTAGCCTGTGCTGGAAAGGGGCCATTAATTGATGGGGGACTAGATTGGCAGGGGACTGGTCCATCTGTTAAAGGGTCCCTTGGAGAGCTAGAGGTGGAAGAAACGTTCCTGCTATAAGGCCCTGCCTGGGGAGGTTCCCACGTCCTCCTGGGATTTGTAGTTCAGAACTGGAGGCCTGGCCACGATTTTGCAAGCCAGCACTCAAGCTCAACAGGGTGATCTACAGTGATTTTTGTGCCTCTCTTTGGAGACACAGAGCCTGGTATGATTTTTAAACCTGAATCAAAAATCTTGTTGATATAAGAAGCATTTAATGGGACCAAAGGCTCTTCTTTTTGTCACAGTATCCTGGGCAAAGTCCCAATAGATAGATATTTGGACACCCTGCCATTTAAGCTCCCCGATGTCCCTAGCAGCATAAAGGATCCTCTCTTTGATTGAATAGCAAAGTAAATAGGCCACTACTGGTCTGGGAGCATCAGGCTGTCTGCTGGGATGAGTGGAAACACTGTGAGCCCTGTCAACTTCTATTGGGCCCCGCCAGCATTCTCCCAGCATGTGAAGGAGATTGTCATTGAGGAATTTCTCCATCAACTGCCCCTCCGCCCCTTCTGGCAGCTCAATGATCTGCAAATTATTGTGGTGGCTTCTATTTTCGTGGTCCTCTGCTCTGTACCATGGGGCTTCAAGGCACTCCTCATGTTGTTGTAGAAGCTGCAAGACTTACACTTGGTGAGATTCACAGGCTTCTGCCCTCTGCTCAACAACATTCATCCTATCCTGGAGTTGTCTGACCTCCGTGACAGTGCCCGACAGGGAGAGGCTGATGTCATCAACTCTCAAGAGTAGAATCTCTAACAGTTTGTGATGTGCTGTAAGGATTCCCCCATGGCTGCAGGCTGGTCTGTGCTCAGATTAATTGTAGATACTAGAGGGGTGGCCATCAGGAAGTCCATTGTGCAGATAGCCAGTTGAAACTGTGTCCCAGATTCATTCGAACGCCCGATATATGAAGGGCACTGAAGGTGGTAGCAAACGAAACTGCTATGGAATGTGGGACCTGCACGGCCTACCTAGGCCGATAGTGTGATAAGACCAGATGCTGTAAAACAATACAAATTATGCTGAATTCGACTGAAAGAATATGCTGACCAGTAAGTAGGATGTCACCCATGCATGAATTTGTAGAAGGGGGGCAAAAACTCCACGGGATCACGGCATCTAAGAGCAGATGGGCTTCAGTTAGGAGAGAGCTCTCAAATTAGGCTGCCATATTCTCAGTGGCTAAACCACTCCCCCCCCGACTTAAAATTTTTAAGGGCAGTTAATACAGTAGGAGTGGTTGTTTTCACTCTTAATTTCCCTAGGTTCTTTATCGTCAGTCTCAACCTATCACAATTTTTATCAAACCATGGTTTGTCTGAGACAATTTTAACTTTAACTTGAGTCTTTTTCCTTTTGCATAATGCCTCTTCTATTGATTTCATATATTCTTCAAATTTCCTTAATTTGTAACTTACTTCAGATATATTAAAACAATTAGGACTACATGACAGATCCATGGATCTTTCGTTACAGATAATTTCATCAATTGTTTCCTTTGTATGCTCTTTCCATTTGATTTTTTTCTTATATTTGACACACATATTCTGGTTAGCATCATATTCTTGTAGCAAGTTTTCAGTAATCTGCTTAAAATGTGAGTTCAAGACACAATTCACCAGAAAATGGTCACTGTCTCATAACTTGTGAATTTTAAGATAGCTCACTCTAGGGTATTCCAAAACATCCATTATACATAACTCTAATACACTGCCCTTTTAGCTGTGGGGAATGACACTTCCCCTTCCCACTCACTCTTTGAGCGACCATTCAAAATTCTAAGTCCAAACTTGTTCAAAAATTGTAAATATATCTGTCCATTCTTATTTAAGATTTTATCTTTAGAATGCCTTAGGGGAATATTTAGGGTATCATCAATATCCCATTCTGGGGAAGACTCCTCAATACTGTTTTCCTGCATGGACATTAAAATCACCAGCCAAAAATATACAGACTCCAGGGAATCTAGCCCTAAGTGACTCAATGGAGTTTCCAATTCTTTTGAAGATTTCATTAAAATCTATCTATTTAAGAGCCAGTGGAATATAAATATTAAATATTGCCAGAATGTGTGCATTTCCAGCAATCTAATCAAGAATCTAATATATTTCTTTGGCTGGGTGACCAAAATAGTAGACAAGGGAGGGGCTGTGGACATGGCCAACCTAGACTTTAGCAGGACATTTGACATAGTCTCACACAAAAGATTAATAAACAAACAGGTTCTTTCCCAATGCATTCACTTCCATTAACACTAATCGGTTGAGTTAATGCCATTAAAATGATGGTCTTACCCAAATTTCCTTTTCTGTTTCAAACAGTTCCAATACAAATACCATATTTTTTTAAATTAACTTAGATAAACATATTACTCACTTTCTCTGGAAGTGGAAGAAATCATGGATTGCACTACATAAGCTAAAACTTCCTAAACTGAAGGGGGGACAAGGTCTACTGACTTTTCGCTTTACTATTATTCAAGCCAACTTAGTCAACTTTAATGTTGGTTTAAGAACTCTCCATTAGCTGATACTCAAATAGAGAAAAAATGTACTATATTTAAAGAAATTTATCATGCATTATTTGTGCCTTTCGCATCAATTCACTTAGCAAATTTACTTCCCTCCACTCGATCTTCATTAGCACTTTGGAAACAAGTCCATAATATAATAAAATGGTACAACAAAACTCTCACTTTACTCCCCTCTACTTGGGAATCAATATTTATCTTCAATTGTTAATACTCGAGAATTAGAACAATGGCATTTTTTGGGTATAGTTCAATTAGCAAACTATTTTGAACAGGGTAATTAAATATCATTCAAAACATTTATATGTAAATATTAAATTCCTCAGCAAAATTTATTTTTTGATATCTTTAAATAAGAACTATTGTTCATAAATTAAACTCCACATTAGCAATTCCAGAAAATGCTCCAATTTTAAATTTATTGGTACCAGACACCCTAGATAAAAAATGAATTTCCTGACTTTACTTTGAACTATATCCATTTATCGAAAAAAACTTAAATGCTCTACAACAGAAATGGTCCCAAGAGTTAAACAGAACAATCTCGTCAGATAGATGGATGGAAATATTGCAATCCCCCTATAAAGATTTTATCTCAACTAAACTTCAACAAATACAATTTAATATTATTCATCGTACTTATTATATGCCTGCAAAACTAAATAAAATGAACTCGTCAACATCAGATAAATGTCCAAGGTGTCAGCAATCTCCTGCTAACCTCTCCCATATGTTTGTGGAATGTTCAAATTTGTGTAGCTATTGGAAGAAAATCGTTTCAGTTATATCTGCTATAATGGGAATTACACCTCAGATTCACAACTCTGGTAAATACAGCAACAGTTTCTTTCCAGCATCACAAAAAGTTTTCATACATTTAGCTATTATTATAGCTAATAAGCTCATTTTGACAAATTGGAAAAATTTTAACCCCCCGACATATATTCAGTGGCTCAATGTGATGCTAGATTTGGCTAAACTTGAACAAGTTCATTATAATATATGTGCTAAAAGACCTTTTTGGATAAAAATATGGCTTCCCTTCCAAACTAAGTATCTATCTTCTGCCTAAATTAAATGTATTTTGTTTGTTTTTTTCTTTCTTTTCCTAACCCATAATTCATATAACTTTTTGTTTTAGTATTTACCTTCCTGTTAAGCTCATTTGTAACGATACCTGACTGCTATATACAGCTGAATCTTTCATTTATTCTGATTTTTTATTTGTGTTTGCTTTTGTTTTTCATATGTACTCCCATACCTGAGCCTTTATAAGATAAAACAATGTAAATGGGTCTTTCCCCAAATGTACTTTTGTTTAGAAACTGTAATAATAATAAAACAAGAAGATTAATAAACAAATTAGTCAGCCTGGGAGTGGATCCCAGGGTGGTAGCCTGTGTAAAAACTTGCCTGGACAACAGGACACAGAGGGTAATATAAAAGGAATCTACTCTGAAGAAAGGTGAGTTACTAGTGGGGTACCGCAGGGTTCAATATTGGGACCAGTCCTATTTAATATATTCATAGGTGACATTGCAGAGGGACTGGAAGGAAAAGTATGCCTCTTTGCAGATGACACAAAGATCTGCAACAGGGTTGATACACAAGGGTGTGTGTGGAAAGGATGAAAAGGGATTTGACAAGGTTGGAGGACTAGTCAAAGTATGGCAGCTTAAATTCAATGCAAAGAAGTACAAAGTAATGTACCTGGGAAACAGAAACCCAGGGGAAGAGTACATAATGGGAAGCGAGGTACTAACATCAACAAAAATGGAAAAGGACCTGGGTGTAGTCATATCAGATGACCTAAAGGTAAGCAAGCAATGTGAGAAGGCAGTAAGGAGGGCTGGGGGGGATACTGGGATGTATAGGGAAAGGCATTATCAGTAGAAAACCAGAAGTTGTTATCCATCTGTACAGACAGTTGGTGAGACCCCATCTGGAGTACTGCGTGCAGTTCTGGAGACCCCATCTCTGCAGATACATAGACAGGATGGAGGCAGACCAGAGAAGGGCAACTAAAATGGTGCAGGGTCTGCACCAGAAGCCATAGAAAGAGAGAGACTAAAGGAGATTAATATGTATAACCTCAAGGAAAGGAGAGAGAGAGAGGGATCATGATAAAAACTTTCAAGTACCTCAAGGGAATCAACAAAGTCCAAGAGGGCAGCATCTTTCAGAAAAACAGATGTGCAAGAACAAGGGGGCATAATTTGAAGATAGAGAGGGGACAGCTCAGGGGCAATGTGAGGAAGTATTTTTTCATGAAGAGGGTGGTGGACTCATGGAACAGCCTTCCTGAGGAGGTCATGGGGTCAAAAACAGTGGAGGAATTCAAGAATACATGGGACAGACATAAGGTAATTCTGGTGAGGGTTAGGAAGAAGTAGGCATTTGGTTAACTAGGATCTGCAGCTTATCCAGTAGGTAGGGAAATGGGCAGACTTGGTGGGCCAAGCGGTCCTTATCGGCTGTCAAAGTCTATGTTTCTATGTTACTATGTAATTACTACATACTGTACATGAAAAAATGCATTATATAAACTAGCCTCTAGGTTTATGATGTCCAATGTTATATCAATAAAAATACTGTAGCTAGACTACCTTTATATCTATCATATTTACAGTTTTTGTAGGCAGGGGTTATCCAGACATTATACCCTTTTATCCATTGATAATCTAATTTCCTCATCCATGTTTCTTGTAAGAGTAGTATTGTAAAATCTGACATCCATTTCAGGCATGCTCTGGAAGGCTGAATATTGAATATTGTCAAATAGCTGCTATATTCGGTATTTAGCTGCTGAATACTGAATACCATATTATTTGTGGTATTCGGAATTTAATATTTGTTACTCACAAAATCCTAGTAGAAATGTCTTTATAATTGCATCACATTTGCATCACAACTGAGGCTGTATAAATGGCACAAATTCATGATGTAGGTGCAAATTGTCCAATGTGCCCAGGGAGTGTGACAGAGAAGAATAATGGACAGTTTGCAAGAGAAAGGAAGAGACAGAAGACATGTCAACCAGAGACCATATGTCATGTCATGTTGGTAAGTGAGTTACTGCTAAAGAATTGAAGGAAACATGTAAAAAACACAGATGATATGCCATGTCAGTGTGTGTGCACACTGTTGTAGAGACAGACGGTAATGACTGACCAAATTAACAATGCCATGGGCAGCATAGGTGAGTCATTGATGGTTGTGGATGATGTATTTGACCTAGCAATGTTGAAGGAGTCTGTGGACATTGTTGCTGGTGCTGTTGTGTTAGAGTGTGCTCATGACCATCACAAATACAGAAGTACACAGTTACACACTGTGACACAATTATGATTCTGTTTGTAATTGTTATGTATGTGAGAGCACCATAAATACACAGACACATTACAGGCATCAAGATGATTATGGTCCATACACCATGTACATTATGAAGAGGTAGGTTATAGCACAAATGGTGTAATGGTGTTTGTGTATATACCATGAGTCATGTGTGTGTATTCCTGTGTTGCTTCTGTCTCACATATACAACACCTGTATGTTGGTGCATGGCACATATTGGTGATGCCATGTGCAGCACCAGCAACTGAATGCTGGTGTGTAATTATGCTAAATAAACATGCACACAGACATACAGACACACACACACACACACACACACACACACACACAGACAATGCATCCTGCAGTTGTATTAGAAGGAGGAAGTGGAAGTGGAAGATCTGGTTGCAGGCACAAATAAGTCAGATGGAGCACAGATCATTCCCAGGACATGCCTGTCATTATACAGATCATGATATCACCCTGCATGCAGTGCCCAAAATTCTGTGGGAATGGCACAAGTGAGTCTTGTGACCATGGTAAAACACACATTGGCCAGACCACATATTGTCCATATTCACCAGGCAGCACTACATGGTGATATCTACACCCCCATCAGGCATATATCTGCCACATATACATCCTCGCCCCCTGCAGATCATGAAGGTGATGAACAATGCAGGACACACTGGAGGAACCACAATCCACCACCTGTAGAACTGGAGTGGAGGGAGCAGATGGTTGGCCTTCCCCAAGCTCCCATGTTGTCAAAGCAAGCAGCTGTATGGGAGATTTGCAGACAGAGTGTGGAACTACAGGAGCAAGAATCCTGAGCTCATGAATGAATACTTGAAAGCAACACTCCTGGAAGCAAACACTAGAGAGATGGAGCAACAGAACACTACATGACCTAGCACAGGCATGTGTAGCACTGGTTCTTACACATGCATACAAACAATGGTGGTGAGCACTCTCAAAAGCACAGTAAGCAGTTCAAAGGAAAGTAGTGAAGGTACACATACCCTGTTTATTACAGTAAAAGACATTAAGTTTAAAAATCCAAAGCAAGAGATTGCAGTTAGCCACAGTGAGGACACCCACTAACACCCCAGCATCTTTGAGCCACAATAGGTCTTCCTCATGTCTTTTGCTCTAATCAATGAGGTATGCGTACCTTCCCTACTTTTAACTGCTTGCTGACGTGTGCCATTGTGAGTGCCCTCCACCTTTGTGTTCGTTTGGAGAAGTAGCCACTTCAGGAGGAGAACTTATGCTATCTAAGCACGCAGAACTCCTTTGGACTGTCTCTGTACACATGCACACCAGCATGTTATACAACATCAAGTGTGTATGTCATGTTGAGTGTCATACTGTGTTTGGAGTTGGATTTTCTGTAGTGTTCTTTGTGTGTGTGATCTGTTTTTTCCATAGTAACTCACGATGCAGCTATCAATTTCTCACTCTGCAGCTGTTTCATGTTTCCTGTCTCTGTAATCAGGTCGCTTGGGAGGCCAACTTCACTACTTTTATGCCTGCCACAAGACTTGGACCACACCTTTTTAGTGGCCTAACATTTGCATCATGATTGTGGTGAAAAAAGTTGATGCAAGTATTGAAAATTGGTGTAAGTCAAAAAGTCATTTTTCTGACTCAAATGTGGCCTATGTCTGTTTTTTTATACAGATGTGGCACTGTAGTGACACAAGTGCAGCTGCAGCAGATAGAGACGCAACTATCTTTTAATGGCTGCACCACATCTTGGTACAGACGCCGCTGCTATTTGTGTCACAACATTGATTTAAATTCCAGTTGCATCATGCGCAATTGTTAGAAAATCCAGGACTTTGCATAGGAAAAGATACAGAAACATCAAAAGGAAAATGTGCAGTTAGTGTGATATAAGGGCAATTCATAAAATGAGAGGAGATAAAGTTATATCACAATAACCAAAATTATAGATACTAAGAATGGGGCTTATATATAGAGGTGGGCTGGTACGTACCCAGCTAGTGTAGCAATTCGACTGCAGACAGCAGCATGGTGGCCAATCCATGGCCCCACCCCTCAGCTACACAAAGGTGGATTGCAGCTGTGGGGGTGGATCATGGGGCAAAGGTGGGCATCCAATGGGATGTCTGTCCTGGCCTAGGTGGAATGAAGTTCATCAACCATGAACATTGAAGAACATTCATGAATGTTTCATGAGCATCCATATAAGTTCACCAACTGTTCTTCAGCTCAGTTCATGATCAAAGTTCATGAACTTTACATAAACACAAAGTTCATGAAGTTGCTGAAAAATCAATTTTCATAACTAGTTTTTGCACATTAGAATTCCCTGTTTCCCACTGAGAGAGTTGTGAAGCCTCACAAAATCAGGAACAGGATTCACAAAACTTTGCCCTGGTGCAAAGTCCAGTTTGCACTGTGCAAACTGGGTTTTATGCCATAGTGGTAATCATAAAGCCCAGTTTGCACTCACAAACTGGGTTTGCACTTGGGCAAAGTTGCGAGAGGGGGTGGCAGTGCAAATGAGGGGGAAGGGACCTGCATACCCCCACAATCCCATTCACAAAAATGTGTCCCCATGCACGGGCCTTTTACAAAGGCCCTTGTGTGAAGAAAATACCACCAACCAAGATCTGGCAGTATTCAGTGCAATCTTAGTGGTCTGTGGAGGTATTGCAACCTCCCCATCCTCCGATCACTGTCCCATAAATAAATTCAATATTCCCTGGTAGTCTAGTGGTGCCCTCCCTGACCTCCAATTGCCATCCTGTAAATAATTTATTTAATCCCTGGTAGTCTAGTGGTCCCTCCCCCTTTCCTTTTCCTCGAACGCCCTCCCTGTTGTAAAAATATATATCCCTGTTAGTCTAGTGACCCTTACCGTTCCCTGATCACCATCCCATTATAAAAAACAAAAGTCCCTGGCAGTCTAGTGGCCCCCCAACACCGATGTTCCAATCTCCATCCTGGTATAAACAAAAATTTTTCTGGTAATCTAATGGCCCTCCCCCTCCCTGATGCACTGATTGCCATCCCCCTTAAAACAGAAAACCCTCCCTGGTAGTCCAGCAGTCCCTCCCCCCTTCATGTTCCAATTGCTGTCCCTGTATAATCAGTAGAACAATCCCGGCGGTCTAGTGGTCTGTCCTGCCACCCACCTGACACACAACAGAAAGACACCCTGCTGTCTGGTGTACGTGCCCCCCCATCCTGATGCCTGTAGATAAATACCATGGTGGTCTAGTGGACCTCCACCCCCCACCCAGTAATGGAAGGACCCACCATCCTGCTCCCCCCAAACCAATCCCCAGCCAGTGACCAGCACAGCCCTCCCCACACCACCGTGGCTGGCCAATGACTGAGCTCACAATGAGTGTGTACTATATACAGTACATGCTCACTGACAGTGATGCCATCAATCACTGTGAATGAGCAGCTACTGTACACAGTACACCCTCATTGGGCGCTGTACACTAATGGGCAGGAATTATACGCTGGAGGTGCGTATCCCACCAGTATGCACAACAGGTGGCCACCTGTCCACAGCTCTGTCCCCCCCAGTGCACAGTATTCCACAGGGCAGTCAGGGGAGGAGTGGTGGTCCCAGGTGGGCATACAATGGGTTGCCCATCCCGGGACACAGAGTGGATCCCTCACACAGCAAGGCATGGGTCCAAGTGTGCGAATGCCTACTGCAGGCACCCAGACCCACACAGCATGGCCCCCTGATCCTGTGAGCTCCCCAGGCCCAGCCTATAGGACAAGACACCCTCCCAGTGCACACAAGGACCCTGGCAGTGGGAACCCCCCCCAGCTGTGCCCAGACCCCACAGTTGCATTCCCCCACAGACCACCATGTGGCCCGTCCCCGATGAAGTAACCCCCTCAATGAGCCCCAATGTGACTGCTTAGCCACAACACTTCAGGGTACATCCCCCTGACCCATTTCTGGAGCTCTTACTTCCCCAGTGCTTATCAGTGCCCCCCCCCCATGCACACAGGTGCACCACAACTGAATGGCCATGACCCGGCTCCAGGTCCCCCACACCCACATTGGAGGACAGTGTACCCCCAACTCGCTGTGGCACTGACAACCCCCCCGCCCTGTACCTGTACCTGTTCTTTTGTGCCATGGCCATGAGCGGCCAGCAGTGTAGCCCTCCTCACACCTCCTTGGCCACCAGCCAACCAAGGGATGTAGGAAGCGTGCCCCTATATATAAGCAGCACACTTCCATAATCCCCTGGATGGCCGGCGGCCAAGGTGGTGTGAGGAGGGCTGATCCGCTGTCTGTTTCTGGCTGTGGTACCAAAGCACAGGTATGGGGCGGGGAAGGGGTTGTTAGTGCCACAACAGGTGGGGGGTGCACTACCCACAAATGGTGTTGCTGGGGGGCCTGGATCGGGGCAGTATAGTATGATATGATTGCATGGCTGGACAATGGTTTGGGAGGCCACGGAACATATCGGGTTGGGGCAGGCATGTGTGGGGAGGGGGGCCATTTTTTGCCAGCAGGGGCTATGCCGCACAGTGCAGGTCAGGGGTTCAGAGCCATGCACCCCAGAGCACCTGCACATGAGGGCACATGGATGATCGGCTGGCCCAGCCCTCCCCATTTGCCTAGTGGGCTGTACATATAATAGTAAAGGGAGAATACCAAACGGTTTTCTAGAAAAATAGAAAGGGCTCTAAAATCTAAAGCCAAAGCTTACCATAAATACAAGAAAAATCCCACCCCTGAAAGAGACACGAAATACAGATCGCTTGTTAAAAAATGTAAACAAATAATGAAAAAAGCCAAAGCAAAAGCAGAACTAAATCTGTTGAGGGACACTAATGATAGTTATAAGAAATTCTATAATTACATTGGTAGTTTAAGAAAATGGGATAGGCATATTTCAGATTTAAAAGAAGATACAAGTGTGACAGATAATGAGGCAGAAATGGCAACCAAACTCAATAACTATTTCTTAAGTGTTTTTGGGAAATCAGACATTAAAACACAGATATTGTAATACACATAAATAAAGAGAACAATAACATGGGATACACAATCTCTGAAACACAGATATATGAGAAACTCTGTAATCTTAAGGTACATAAATCCAGTGGCTAAGATGAGATATACCCCATTTCTTAAAGAATATGGCAATGGAACTGGCAGGGCCTCTCTCTGTGTTATTTAACAAATCATTGGAAGAGGGAGAAACTTTGCTGCAGTGGAGGTTAGCAGATATAATACCTATTCATAAGACGGGGACAAGGCATCAGTTGAAAACTACAGACTGGTAAGTATCAACTCCTCAATAGACAAAATAATGGAATGCTTTATAAAATCCTTCTTGGAAGATAAAATGAGGGACCTAGGTATTGTGGATATATCTCAGCATGGGTTTGAGAAGGGGAAGTCCTGCATTACCAACTTGCTTGACTTCTTTGAACCTGTGAGTCAAGCTTTGGATAATGGACTGCCTATTGACATAATATACCTTGATTATGCCAAGGCTTTTGATTCTGTAATACATTCAGATGTTATAAATATACTACAGGATATGGGTATTAATCAGGCCTTGACTAACTGGATAAAAACATGGCTAACTGGACATCAACAGAGGGTTCAAATTAGGGGACATAGATCAGAGTGGGGCCCTGTGTCCTTTGGTATGCCACAGGGGTTGATCTTGGGGCCGATTCTTTTTTCAGTGCTGGTTTCTAGTATATACGTAGCTGATGGAGCATGGTTGAAAAAATATGCAGACAACACCAAAGTGGCTGCAATAGTTAATAACAGGGATGCAGCCCACAAACTACAAAATCAAATAAAAGAGTTGGAAAACTGGGCCAAGATGCACAGACTCGATTTAATGAGGGAAAGTGCACAGTAATGCACTTTGGTGTAAATAACATACGTTCTGTGTATTACATTAACAATTAGACAATACAAAGTACAGAGAATGAAAAGGATCTGGGAGTATGGATTACGAGTAATTTAGAATTCGACATGCATAATAGGGAAGCCATAAAAAAGCAAACAAGGTAATGTGGAACATCTTTAGAAATATGAAGAACAGAAGCAGAAAAATTATGTTGCCACTGTATAGGTCCCTAGTGAGACCAGTTTTGGAATTCGGGGCATCATTGACAACCCCACAAAATGTCAAAATTATTAAAATGAGAGTAGGGGTACAGAGGAAATATACAAAAAGAATAAGTGGAATGAAACATGAAAATGATGGTGACAGATTGGAGCACTTTGGTATATTCTCACTCTCCTACAGGAGCATTAGAGATGACCTGTGCTTTATATACAGAGTTTATGAAAACAGAGTGTTATGAGAATCTGCTGGATTGCAACTGAAAACCAGTATAGGTAGGGCCACAAGTAAGCATTAATCCATGATGAAGATGGCATCTAATGGGGAATTATTGCATGGTTGGGACCGTGTGAGTGCCTACAATGGACCAACCATTCATTAATTCCCGATTAGATGCCACCTTCATCGTGGATTAATGCGCTTGTAACATGGTCAGTACATTGCTAGGTCTATCATAGATAAGTGTGTACTGTTGTAATGAATCAGACGCTGACAGCATTGCAATAAGAAAGTAGTTTACTGTACTTTTGACATGGTAACATCACGCACTCTTATGCATACAGTATGTGTCATTTCACAAATTTTGCAGGCAACTACTAAAATGCATGCCTCAACGATTTCTATAACTTTTTACATATTTGTGACAGCTGTTATTATTCTACCATTCTCAGGAGGACTGCGCTTGGCGACTTGTGCTCAGTCAGATTCAGCGTGTCTTGCTCATTGGCATAGTGCTTTAGCCCGTTTGCTCAATAACCATGTGTTCTTTACCTGGCAAGCTACTGTTCACATTACTGGTTCTTTTCTCCCACTGTCCATTTTTTCAGCTACTTGTTTATGTCTGTGTCCATGGATCATCCCGAATAATTACAGTTCACGGTCCAATAAACCGTGAAGCAGTCGACCTGAAATGGATGTCCGCTTGGTTGATCAGTGACGTTGTCCCATGTTCCGGCATCCGGGATCCCAGTACCTTCTCCCACAACAGGTTCTTCGCATCCATCTCTGTCTGTTGATGCTCCCAGTGTGCTTGACACTTTTCGGCTTTGTCCTGTTGTCCACTCTCCCCCTCTACTGTGCTGCTGGTCTTTAAACCTCTTATCCACTTTCTCAGAACATGTCTGATTCCTCTCTTCCTCCTCTATGTTGCTGATACACTTTCTCTCTCTCTCTCTCTCTCTGTCTCACTATTACTTTTCCTGCTACTGCTCTTATCTCCATGCTTCACTGTCTCGATCTACATATTTCAATTTTTTCAGGTGTTCCCGTTTTCTACACTGCTCATTTCTGCTACTGGCCACTTGATGAACTTCATAAGAAACATGGTATTATCATCTCATAATGCCGTGTTGCTCTTGTACCAGCTGATGCCCTTACACTTATTGTCTTTCTTCCCTGCACTCCTGGTATTTTTGCCATTTCACAAGACTGCATAATAGACAATTAAAAGGGAAGCAGTATAGGACCACCAAAGGAGCACTATGGTTCAATCAATGGATAGTAGTAATATGGAACTCATTGCCATCAAGTATAGTAGAAGCTCCGAGTATACAATCTTTTAAAAATCAGTTAGATAGATACATAGGGGAGCAATCAAAGCATTATCTCCACTGATATGTGGCAAGTCTCCTATGGCCCAAAACGGCTGCTAGACTTGCATCCTGTTCCTATATACCTATGTTCCTATGTCCCCCGTACCATCACGAATAGGAAGCTGTGGTCCATTAGGGTGCACTATTAGGTTACTTGAGGTATGCCCTGGCATAACGTTTCCTTCTCTGCACCCTGCGAATCAGCTATGCACCTTAGTGGCATAGACATAGCATTGGCCGGCCCCCCCATCTGCCCTCAGCGCAAAGCTGTCTGCGTGGCCAGGGGATCGGGCACATATCCTGGTTTGTGAATGCTGTGGGGGTCTACAGGATCCCCTCTGTGTGGCATTCACACATAGTGATGCCAATGCGACCATTTTACACAGTGTGTTGGCATCGTGCATAGGGCCCATTGTGAGCTCAATTTGCTGCCAGCCATGGTGGTGTGAGGAGGGTTGTACTGGTTGGCAGCATTGGGTCAGTTCAAAGGGGGGAGCGAGGTGGTGGGTCACTCTGTTACCCAGTGGTGGGGCCACTAGACCACCAGGGTTTTTGTCTACATGGGATCATAATGGGGGGCAGATACACCAGAAACCAGGGTCTATTTCTGCTGTGTTTCTGGTGGGTGGGAGGAGAGATCACTAGACTACCAGGATTTTTCTACTGATTATACAGGGATGGTGACTGGAACATATGGGGACCACTGGACTACTAGGGAGGGTTTTCTCTTATAAGGGGATGGTGATCGGTATATCGGGGTGGTGGCCACAAGACTGCCATGGACGTTTTTGTTTATACCAGCATGGTGATCGGACTATTGAGGATGAGGGGGGAACTAGACTACCAGGGACCTTTGTTTTTTATAACAGGACTGTGATCAGGGAATGGGGAAGGGGGGGAGGACCACTAGACAACCTGGGATATATAGTTTGTTTACAGGATGGCAATCGGAGGTTGGGGAGGTCACCATTAGACTACCATGATGCCTTTTTGTATTGATGGGATCGGTGATCAGGAACAGGGGTACTGACCCACCATGGACTACGGCTGTGTGGGGGCATGGGCTGTGTGGGGAGAACATGATAAGTCATCCACAGACCATGCAGATAAGCCCATAATGGGCATGCAGATGGCCATCTAGCACCATTCATGACCAATGGACTAATTTGCATTACCCCTTTCATGAATAGGTACATAGCCCACCTCAGCTACTCATTGTGAGCCATTCACCTGGCTGTGGGAACAGTGCTACTTGGGTTCATGGGGCATTTCCTGGGTTAGCGCTGCCCCCGCCTGCCCCTATTCACAGTCAGATAGCACTGTGCGCTGACTGTGAATAGCAATATTTCCCAGATGCACAACCGCAAGGTGCAGTGTAAACTTTTGCTCAGCACCTTGGCCTTTTTTATGAATCCTGCCGCAGAATTTTTTCAGCCTTGGAGTGGAAAATATATGGTCTACAAGGTAATTAACTATCTGATCACCCAAAAGGAGTAACATTTAAACACCACATTTTATGTGCGCCCCACTGACCTTTTGTATCGATGTTTAGTAAGTGCTGTCAGACAGTTAAAAACAAACAATTTTATAAGACTGCATCAAGAGGGCATAATACTACTTGAAAACACACTCCATTTTGCAGCATTTTCAACAGGGCTCCATCTACTTTTGATGACAGTGATGGGCTCCGTGAACAGCAGCTGACTATCACTTGTCATATTGTGGGAATATTTAGCATGCTAGCTGTTTTTGACAATTTGATGAGAGCCTGGGGAGGGGACGTGACCAGTTGCAGAGTTGAAGAGCAATTTATTTGACAGTACCTCTCCCTAATTTATTAATCATATTAATACCATAAGCATGGCATTTTGTTCCACTGTTGCATCCCATCAGTTGTGTGAGTGCTTCACACAAACCCGAGTGTCGATCCTTGTCATTCTTTCATTACACCAAGCAGCTCCATACTTTGGCAAAGTGGGTAGCTGCTGTGAAAAGAGAAAACCTGCCTGATTTGGCTAGTCATAACAAAGTGTTGTGTTCTCTACAGTTTACTACAGATTTCTATGAAAGGAATCTTAAACAGGAAGTCCTCTCAGCCTATTTATACCTGAGTAGTTTGTAGGCATGAACAATGATTCTCTCTCCTGCATCTCCCTAATGTCATGCTAATTTAAACATAAATGAGGTCACTTCAATCTGTTTTGCCCTTGTGTGAAAACCTGTTTGTCTCCATTCCAAAGGCATAACCCCATTCATGCAAGGCATCATGGGAGTTGATCATGGGACCATTTAAGTGGAAGCTGTATCAATTCCTAGTTTCCAGAACATCTTGTGACTGCTATACCTAATCTTTGCAGACAGCTAAATGCACTGGGACCACCTTCTTTTATTATTCACCCCCTGTATAGCCCTACCTTGTTGCTGTGCTATTCCACATACAGCACTTCCTTCCTTCATCCCTTTCTCGTCCCCATCCCTGCCCTTTTTTCATGCTACCTCATCCCCTCTTCCTCTACCCTTCCACTTCCATTCCCCACTCCCTCCCTCCCCTCTGTTTCCTCACCTTGTTCTCTCCCTCTACCCCCCATGGGTCTTTTCCTACATAAGCTACATTGTGGCAGGTCCCTCCTTGCTCTTATTTTGCTCCTTCTACCCCCCAATTTGCCCCCTATCCTTCTCTCCTTGTAATCCCTTCCACCCCTCTTCAGACAAGGCCACTGGCTGCACTTGCCACAATATTTATCTTGCCATATTATTCTTTTGTTTAGGTAATTACTTTCCTCATGTTGTACTACTTACTGAAACCATTGTAATTTGTTATTCTTGTGACTTGACGTGGAACCTCTGTAAAAAGAGCCCTTGGCTCAAAGGTCTTTCCGATTTGTTAAATAAATAAATAAACACTGCACAAGCCAACAGAAGTTATACTTGCATGCAATACTGTTACATCACATGTCTTGTGAATTCCTTGTATTCTCTAAAAGCATTTTTTTTCCTAACTCATATACACTTTACAGAAAACAGCAGGGCACTTACTATGCCTTGGAAAGTTTCATGGCCAGCATAGGACAAGAACATAAGGACTGAAGAGGACAGCAGCAGCACTGACTTATTAAATAAACATAGAAACATAGACTTTGATGGCAGATAAGGACCACTTGGCCCACCCAGTATGCCCATTTCCCTACCTATTGGATACGCTGCAGATTCTAGTTAACCAACAGCCTACTTCCTGCAACCCCCCACTAGAATTGCCTTATGTCTGTCCCATGCATGTTTGAATTCCCCCACTGTTTTAGACCCTACAACCTCTCCAGGAAGGCGGTTCCATGCATCCACCACTCCCTCCATGAAAAAGAAGTTCCTCACATTACCCCTGAGCTGTCCCCCCTCTAATTTAAATTGTGCCCGCTTGTTCTTACACATCTCTTTTTCTGAAAGATGCTACCCTCCTGGACTTTGTTGATTCCCTTGAGGTACTTAAAAGTTTCTATCATATCCCCCCGTCCCTCCCTCCATCAAGGTTATACATATTAAGCTCTCTCAGTCTCTCTTCATATGGTTTCTGATGTAGACCCTGCACCATTTTAGTTGCCCTCCTCTGGACTGCCTCCATCCTGTCTATGTCCTTGCATAGATGCGGTCTTCAAAACTGCACGCAGTACTCCAAATGGGGTCTCACCAACTTTCTGTACAGAGGGATAACCACTTCCCTTTTTCTACTTGTGATGCCTCTCCCTATGCATCCCAGTATCCCTCTGGCTCTCCTTACTGACTTCTCACATTGCTTACCCACCTTTAGGTCATCTGATATGACTACACCCAGATCCCTTTCCATTATTGTTGTTGTTAGTACCTCCCCTGCTATTGTGTACTCTTTTATAACTACTGCAGGCTTTAGCACCAAAACATCATACAGTTCCATGAAGGATGCCTTACATGAGTCAGGTCATGACCTTTGCAGTGGCATCAAGGAGCTTTTCACACCAGACTTAAGTGCTTTCATTTACATTTAAATCCTGATGAAATAAGGAGGGTGCAATAGAGTCAATCATTGTGCATACCTACAAACTACACAAGGAAACAGAACAAAAGACTGAGGTGACTTTCCCTTTAAGGTATAGTCTTTCATATGATATTATTTTCTGTATAATTGACTTTGTGTTTCACTTTTTCTGTGTGGTTTGTACAGTACATGTCCTAATGATGTGTTGTGTTGTCATTGTTAGTGTGTGGTGGTGTGGGTTGGGGGGTTGTCTGACAGGTTTGTAGGTTGAATGCTCCCAGACCAGATTTCCTATAGCATTACTGCCCCCCCAACACCCATGATGTACTGCTATCTGCTTTTGATGTAGTGATGATCATGAATACTTTCCATCTGTTCAAGTTCAAGTTTATTGTAGGGAAAACTTTGTTGAGCAAGCTCATTCACAAGGAGGCCCTTTGACACAGACAGGTAGTTACAGATTGCTTAATCAAAAAAAACAGTACAAATTCAAGTACAGAATTATGGGCATGCATTAACATGTTGCATAAAAATACAATTACATAGAAAAATACAAGTACAGAAAAAAGGTACAAAGTGCTTGTTTCGGAGTATCAAGGCAGCTAATTTCTAGATAAGTAGGAGGAAGCAGTGGGCTAGAGTTAGAGCAGTGAGCTAGGATTTAGAAGCAGCTACACATATCTTTTATTTTTGCTGCAGCCAACTTTTATACAGGCTGACAGGGACAGTACCAGGAAGCTTCAGTATGCCTTGGAGCTGGTTCCAGATAGTTGGCAGTGAGCTCGATATGGCCCACTTGCCGAGTGAGGTGTGAGTTCTTGGTACAACGTGGAGCAGGAGGAGGAGGAGGTCACTTTTCCTAAGAGAGTAGGTGTTATGGGAAATATGGAAAAGGGTTGAGAGATAGTTCAGGAGCTTGTTCAGGAGTAGCTTAATAGTCCAGATACCAGCATGAAGCGTACGTCTAGTTGAGAGTGATGTCCAGCCAGTGGCTAGGTACAAATCACAATGGTGGGTTCGGTAGGGTAGGTTTGTCATGAACTGTATGGCATGGTGGTAGAGGACATCTAGTTTGTTGAGTTCTGAGGCCACTGCAGAGGAATAGATTAGATCTCCATAGTCAAGTAGTGGTAAGAAAGTGGCCTGGACCAGCCTAGTTCTGGTATCCAATGAAAAGAGGGACTTGTTATGGAAGAAGAAACCTAGCCTAATTTTTAGCCTCTTTGCCAGATCGTCCAGGTGGTCATGAAAGGAAAGCTTGTTGTCTAGCCACATACCAAGATATTTGAATTGGGAGGTGATTTCAAGGGGTTCACCTAGGGAGGTAATGATGAATTCTTTGTGCATGTTAGCAAGGGAAGTGGAGGTGGTGTTTGGGGCAAAGGTCATGGCCTTAGTTTTCTTAGTATTGAGGAGTAGTTTGGCATTAATTAGGTTGATTTCTAGTTGTGCAAAGTTGGCTTGGAGTACATCCCTCACTTCAGCCAGTGTAGGGTCTGATGTAAGCAGTACAGTATCATCAGCAAAGAAATGCAGATGGGACTGGGATATATGTGCATCAAGGTTATTGATGTACAGGGAGAAGAGGATGGGGCCTAATATGGAGCCTTGCAGGACTGCCCTGACAACTGGGAGGGATGCAGAAAAGAGGCCACCAGCTTTTACTTTCTGGGTCCTTCCAGATAGGTAGTTGGTAAATCATTGGGCAGCAAGTGGGGTGGCATTTACTTTTATTAGGCTTGAGACTAACAGATTGTGGTCGACAGTGTTGAACGTGTTGCTGAGATCTAAAAATACTGCACCAGTAACTTTCTTGGAGTCCATGGCTGTGATCCATTCATTGGTAACTTTGGCTAGAGTAGTGACTGTACTATGGTTGGGCCGGAAGCCAGATTGCACAGGGTTGAGGATTGAAGATGATTCGATATGGAGTTTCATTTGGGAGTAAACTAGTTTTTCGAGGACCTTGGAGAGGACAGTTAAGATTGAGATGGGCCTATAGTTGTTTAGGTTGCATAGGTCCCCTGACTTGAATAATGGGAGGATGTAGGCAGTTTTCCAGCAGGAGGGAACAGTGGCAGTGGAAATGGAAATATTGAATATGTGGAGGATAGGAGCAGTGAGGTTGAGATAGCCTAGTTTAAGAAAAAAAGGTTCTAGACCATCAACCCCTACACTTTTTCAAATATCTATGTTAAGAAGTGAATCTCTGATTTCCTTATAGCTAAACAGGCACAACTGGAGAGGGCAGGTTGAAGTTTGTGTGTCAATGTTATTATAGTCTTGGTTGCTACCACATGCTGCATAAGGCGAAGAGTCGAAAGCTAGGCCAGCAGTTACAAAGTGATTGCTGATTTCCTTGAGGATTAAGCAGCTGTTTTTCACAGCTCTACCATTGCTGAGGATCTTCAGAAAGAAGGAGGGGGCTACAGGCCGACCTTCGATGGACTTGAGTGTCTTCCAGATTTTTTGTGAATTCCCTTTTGCCTGTTCAAGGGTGGAAACAGAATAGTTGGCTTTGCTTGCATGGAGTTTACATCTGCTCTGAAACCTTGCCAGTCAGCTGGGCTTTTAGATTTTCTAGCCTTAGCCCAGAGTTTATCACGGCGTAGGGGTGTATCCTTGAGATCTGATGTAAACCATGGGTTGGATGTTTTACGCACCCTGACTTTGATAAAAGGGGCATGCTTGTTGGCCAGCGTGGTGAGGTTGTCATTAAGGACAGTGACCACCTCATCGATCATTTTGGCAAGGTAGAGGTCTTGCCAATTTAATTTTGCTCAAGTCAGATAAGTAGTTCGATGCATTAAACTTGCAAAAGGACTGCTTAGTTATGAGTGTTGATTGCTGTCGGGCTATAATTTGTGATCCTGTACAAACAACCACTCCATGATCACTCATGTCATTGCGGAAGACTGCAGAGTGAAGAATTTTATGGGGATGCATAGAAAGTATGACATCAAGGAGAGAACTGTTGTCGGGATTAGATGTATTGGTTCAAGTGGGTTCACCGACTAACTGCGCTAAGCCGACTTCGTCACAGAAGGATTTCAGTCTGTGCGACTTGGGGGTAAGCCAGTCCATACTAAAATCCCCAAGTTTAAAGTTTCAGTGTTGTCAGAGGCAATTAAGGATTTAAGTATGGTGAGGATGTCAGTGCTACCAGATGGGGTGCAATAACCACCAATAATAGTGAGACATTCAGTGGATGGAAGGTGTAATTTGAGAGATACGATTTTGTACTCCTTAGGTTTAGATTTACAGTGAATATCACTGACTGCAAACTTGGATTTAGTGTGGATGGCCAAACTGCCCCCTCTGGCTTCCCTATCTGCCCTGTGCAGATTGTAGCCAGGAAGGGAGACTTGACTCATGCTCATTAGCATATCCACATTACACCATGGTGGCAGTCTCATCTACCACTCATATCAGTGGTCATGTACCTCCAATCAACCTGCACTGATTTTTATTATTGACAAAACTCAATTTTAACCCTGTTGTCAATGAATTATGCTTCTTCAAAGTTTCAAAACTGGAAAGACTGAAGTACCATGATGTCCCAGTGAGCATGTTGATCTGTTGTGTGGGGTAGTGGGGGAGCATGTGGTTGTAGATGGATATCTATAATTCCCCAGCACAGAACCTTTTACCGTAACCTCTCCATACCGGTGTCAGGATCAATTAACTGTCCCAAAACCTTAACCACTTCATATTGTATCTCTTGTACACCATACTTGCATTATAACTATTGACCACATCACAGAATTCACTGTGTCATACTCATTAGGAACACCCCAATGTACCATCATCTGCCTCCCCATGGCAATATGTGCACACCATGCAGATTCTCTGACCCCTCCCATACATGATTATAGCTCCAGACCCCACCTCCCTCACAACACAGGCAATGTGACATGCTTATACCCCATCCCCCCCAAACACCCATGGTATGCATTTGCTGTCATGCTCCCTGACACATAACCCTGATATGGTGTTATGCTCACTATCTACATTATGTTTGTCCCATTCCACTGCAAAGTCAATGTGGCATGCTCACCTCTCACACCACCCATGGCATACCCCCAATGTCATGTTCTCTTACCCAGATCCCTGCTATGATGTTAGTCTCACACATACTTGTACTACTGCTCCGGGCCCTCTCACTAAAATTAATGTAGCATGTACAGTCCCCACACCACCCATGGTATGCCCCCAATGTCATGGTCCCTTACCTAGATCCCTGCTATGGTGTTAGTATCACACATTCTTGTACCGCCGCTCCAGCCCCCCACCAAAGTTAATACAGCATATCATCCCCCTCCCATTGTATGCCCCCAATGTCATCATCCCTGACCCAGACATCAGCTATGGTGTTAGGCTCATCATCTATATTCTTGACTACTCACTTTGCATTCTTGTACTATATCTCCTGCCACCCTCCAGTGTCAGTGCATCATGCTCATCCCCCTCCTCCACCCATGTTATGCCCACTCTCTTATGCTCCCTGATCCAGACCCATGCTAGGGACTATTGTTCACCATCTACTTTATGCCCCCACTTGTACTATAGATTCTGCGACCCTTCAAAGTCAGTGTGGTATGCCCATCCACCCCACCACTCATGGTATGCATCCACCATGACTCTGTTTGACCAAGACCTCCCATATGGGCTCAGGCTCTAAATCTACATTATAGCCCCCTCACTCTTGTGCCATAGCTCATGCCACACTCCAAAGACAATGCAACATGATCTCACCCCCCACCCATGTTATGCCCACACTGTCACACTTCATGAACCAGACCAGTGCTATGGTTTGTAGTTTGCCATCTACACCTGTGCTCGTCATGTCACACCTGTGCACTGCAGCCTGCACTGGCTACCTATTCAGTGGCGGATCACCTTCCAGGTTGGCTTTCTGACCTTCAAGGCCCTACATGGACAGGGACCATGGTATTTGAAAGATCTGCTTCATCCCATCGCCCCCTCCATCCACTCCACTCATTCAACAAGGTATTGCTAGAGGTTCCCAGTGTTTGTCTGAAGACCTTTGGTTCCTGGTCATTTGCATTTGCAGCCCCAGCCCTGTGGAACTCTCTACCCCATTGGGTGAGAGAGTACCTGACAGTGGAGAGTTTTAAATCCGCATTTAGAACATACTTATTTAATATGGCATTTCCTGAATTTTGATACATTTTGGGCTGTCATTTAATCCGTAAATTTTAACATTTATTAGATATTTATAGTTTTAAGTTTTGTTTTATGTACAAGCACTTTGATAATTGTGAATTGTGCTTTTTTACAAATAAAGTTTTGATTGATTGATTTATTGATTGATACATTATGGGACCCCACACACACACTTGTACCAAAGCCAACACAGCATCTTCACCCTCCACACCACCTATGTTATGCCCCCACTGTCAGTGTCCCTGAGCAAGACCCCTATTATGGACTCAGGCTCACCATTTACAATATGGCCCCTCCCATACACATATACTATAGCTCCTGCTCCCCCAAGTCAAAGAGGTATGCTCATACACACATACACCCTGTCACCAGCCATGGTATTCCCAGCCAACACATTTTTAAAGAATCAAAATATGGGCAATAAATATCATACTAATTGTGGAGTGAGTAAATGTATGTCTCATCAATAAAACCTATTTTGTGAATGAGATGTGCATATTGCATTTCCAAATTAAGCAAACTCTTACTGTCACCACTCTTCCCACATTCTATTCTCACATTAGCCGCAACATTCCCACATTCTGCATTCACACTGTCACCACTCTTCCCACATTCTACTTTTGCATTGCTGGCAGCATTTTCACATTCTGCAATCACAGTGCCACCGCTTTTCCCACTTTCTATTCTCACATTTTCAGCAGCATTCCCACATTCTGCACTCACACTGTTACCACTCTTCCCACATTCAGTTCTCACATTTCCAGCAGAATTCCCACATTTTGGACTCGCACTGTTACTGCTCTGCCCACGTTCTTTATTTACATAACATGCAACATTCCCTGATTCTGCATTCACAGTGTTACTACTACTATTCCTACATTACCTGCAACATTCCCACATTCTGCATTCACATTGTCACCACTCTTCCCACATCCTATTCTCACATTTCTGGCAGCTTTCCCACATTCTGCATTCATGGGGCTTGATTCACAAATGGTGATGCTGGGTTTCCACAAGTCCTGCATCAAACCCTATGTTGCCCGAACCACACTGTCACGCGGTGCTCCCTGTTCTCAAATGTTGCATACATTTACGACACTTTACCCTCTTTATGGCTGTTTGTGCTAAATATTTGGCACAAACATCATGAAGTGGGCCACAAAGTTAAACCAAGAAAAGCTGGACTAACTCACAGTATGTGGTGCATGGGATCAAGAATCCCGATTGCTGTACATGGACTGCCACAAGCCCTGTTTGCCTTGTGTTTGGAACACTCGGGGCTTTCTGCAGTCTATCCCATTCAAGAATCAAGCCCACAATGTCACTGCAATTCTCACATTACCTGCAACATTCCCACATTCTGCATTCACACTGTCACGACTCTTTCCACATTCCATTCTCACGTTGCTGGCAGCGTTCCCACATTCTGCACTGACACTGTCACCACTCTTCCCACTTTCTGTTCTCATTATCAGCAATATTTCCACATTCTGCACAAAATCTAGATTTAGTAGTTGCCATATTGGTCCTTGCAAGAATAGATCCAGAAACAAATGATTTGATACCTTTTAATGGACCAACATAGATGTAACAACAAGAACAAAGTGCTCTAGCTTTCGGACCAACCAGTCCTTCTTCAGAAGCTCATGGCAGTTGTTTAGAAAATACAATACTTATAACGGCTAGATAATGCAAAGAAAAACAGAAAAAAATCCCCATTGGTTTAAAATACTCATTTAAAAAAAAACAGAAGATGATGTCAGAAAAGTTTAACAGTACCATACTGTCTTCAGCCAGAAAGAACCTTGGGTCAGATTTGCTTGGTGGAACACACGTACAAAGAATCCTGCTGCATATAAATTTAATTGACATAACATAACACTGCTGAAGCAGATAACTCCTAAATCAAGCTATGAGTGTGACAGTTAGTATAAGGATGTGATTACTGAAAAGCAACCCCAACCCAGATTAAAGACAAACTAAGATTGTTATAGGGCTCATAAAATTTTAATGTTTGCATTATAAACAATTTACCAGCAAAGTTGTCTTAAAAACATCAGTGCACACTGTGTGATGTGTAAAACCTAGCTGGACCTGTCACCCAGCTGTATTCTCAAGCTAGATATAAGGCCCAAGAAATTTCAAAAACCTTAGGACTATATAAGTGATAATTTAAATATAAATTGATAATATTAGTGTCAAACAAAAAACTCTAGTTGAGGAACCTCAAGGAATTAAGACCATGTAGCCTGATATGTACTGATGTCAATATATACTGAGAATGTAACAATTTGATGTACCACAAGTGTCTAAGGAATCTGAAAAAGAGATAAAAATGTAATTTCTCTCCTCGTCTTCATACAAACAATACAACCTAACCCACCCCACATCACCATAATGTGGGTAGGGGAGATACATAGCTTAAAGGAGATGTTCTCTCTCTCTCTCTCTCTCTCTCTCTCTCTCTCACACACACACACACACTCTCTCTCTTTCTCCTAGTGAACCTATATTAACTTCAGTCACTGCAATTGTTCCCCAAAGGAATTCAACTTGTCATGAAATCCTGAGTAAAAGGGCTTATGCCACCTAATACCTACAGAGCAAAAATGTAACACTATTTAACCGTACTACTATCTGCATAGTAACATTTCCAAGGATACTAGCTAGAACTACCATGAAATAAACCTGCCACCCTCCCCAGGATAAGGTAACTAGAAGTAAATATAAAGTACATGTGTAAGACCAGAGGTCTAACATACCTACATATCCACAAATTACTACAATATTAGCCTAATGTAAAAAAGATCTGTGCAGGACCCCCATGCAAATGAGATCACATACCCCAATATGTACAGAGTTACAAAAATTATATGTAACAGTATATGATAACACTCCTGTATGTACACTAGCAGGCTAGATAATCTGAATATGGTGCAATGGAATCAATCCCCCCCAGGCAAAGATAAAAAGTAAGGAGGAATTAATATTCATTATGTGTGTGAAATAAGAATAGTAACACATTATAACTCCATATATCTAAATAGAGACTTACCTCAATGTGACAGCAAGCCCCACATCTGTTATATCACATACCTCACAACACATACCCACACACATACATACACACACGCACCCACATCCCACACATGCTGAAGTCCTATAATATGTCAGTTTGAAGAAGAAAAGGTCTGTGGATGTTAGTTTCTGTAGTGTCCCATAAAGCCAAAATCAACGTTCATCCCATCTGCTACCATATTGAGATGTAAAATAAGTTTACTCTCAAAAGCTCATCTCTGTTGTGTGTTTTTGAGATTTCCTTTTAAGACCATTACTGACATATCTGAGATTGAGTGGTCAGGCTGAGAGAAGTGGTGCCCCACTGGTTTTTTAGTCTTCCTTGCTGTAATAGTATGTCTGTGTGAGTTCATCCTAGTGCGGAGCTGTTGGCGTGTCTCTCCAACATAACCTGTTTGTGGACATCTCTTGCACTGAATGAAATAAACAACATGTCATGACATGCATGTATAACTCCCATGCACCTGGAATTGTCTATTTTGTGATGTAACCACACAGTCCGAGGTAGCAATGAGCCCACAAGTCTTACAGGGGCATTGATTGCAGGGTCGTGTGCCATTGTGTGACATGGTATTCTGTTCTGGTGAAAGTTTGCTCCTAATAATTAGGCTGGATAAATTTGGTGGTTGTTTAAAAGATAGTAGTGGGAGTTCCTTAAAAATACAATTAAGGGTTTCATCCTCACTAAATATTGGGTGGCGATCTTTAATAATCTTATGCAGACGTTCAAGGTCTGCATGATATGTGACTAACAAGGGTATTCTGTCTATAGCTGTCTTTTCTTTATATTGAAGTAGTTGTTGTCTTGGTACTTGCATTGCATGTTCTGTTATCCTGTCAATTTCCCTGGAAGAGTGTCCCTGCTCAATAAAGGTGTTTTTTAACATAGCCAAATGTGCATCTCTGTCATCCTCCTTTGAACAAATACGATGACAACGGAGTGCTTGACTGTATATGACAGATTTTTTTGTATGGTTTGAGTGGTTACTTTTCTTGTGCTGGTATCTCTGTCTGTCTGTTGGCTTCCTGTAAATACATGTATGTAAGGTTCCATCCTTACTGCTGACTGTGGTGTCCAGAAAGTTAACCTTGGTGGTAGAGTACTCCAGGGTAAGCTTTATAGTAGGGTGGAGATTATTAAGTTTGTGATGAAAATCTTTGAGTGCATCTGTGCCTTCCATCCAGATGATAAACAAATCATCAATGTAATGGAAATAAGCTAGTGGTTTGTGGGGATACTGTCTTAAAAAATCCTCCTCCAAGTCAGCCATAAAGAGGTTAGCATACTGTGGTGCCATTGTGGTGCCCATTGCTGTTCCCATAGTTTGAACATAATGTTTACCATTGAAGTTGAAGTTGTTAGGTGTCAAAATTAATTCCATAAGTTCCCCCACCACTCCAGTGTTGCTGTTTTGTTCCCGTCCTTTCTCATGTATGTATTTAAGGCATGCTGCAATGCCATCTGTGTGTGGAATATTAGTGTAGAGGGATGTTACATCCATTGTCACTAAAATGGTATCAGGTGGTAAATCCTTATAACCAGAAAGTACACGCACATAGTGAGTAGCGTCCTGGATATAACTGTCTCTTTTCATAACCAGCAGTTTCAAAATGGTCTCTACAAACCCTGAGATCCCCTCAGTCAAGGTACCATTACCAGAGACTATGGGTCTCCCTGGATTGCCAGGTTTACGTATTTTAGGCAGCATGTAAAATGTCCCTGGCCTGGGCTCATCAGGGATGAGGTGAGTAAGTTTCTCTCGGACATGGTCAGGAAAATTTTTAATTAAGTCACGTAGTTCATCTTTATATCTTGTAGTGGGGTCACTCTCCAGTTCTCTGTAGTATGTAAGATCTGTTAGCTGTCTATTAGCTTCAGTAATATAATCCTCTCTGTTTAAAATCACCACTGCAGAGCCTTTATCAGCTTTTTTGATGACAGTGTTGTGGTTTGATTTCAGTGTCCCTATAGCTCTCCGTTCCAGTGGAGAAAGGTTATAATGGGTTTGTTTTGCCTAGTAAGGATCTGACCACTGACTTGTTGTGGAAACAATTAATGTAATTGTCTAGTTTTTATTCGCCCACTTGAGGGGTAAAATCAGATTCCTTTTCTTATCCATTACATTATTGCTGTTTGCACTGTCTTCACTACCAGTGATTTCTTCCCTGCCATGAAAGAATTCTTTAAGTCTCAATCTACGGAAGTACTCTAGTTCACCACAAAAAAGTATGTTATCCAGTGGTTTTGCTGGGCAGAAAGTGAGGCCCTTTGAAAGTACATTTAGTTCTCCAGTAGTCAGTGTGTGGTTGGACAAATTAACAACTGAAAGGTGCCCATCAGTATTGTGTTGTTGTTCAGTGACTCCATTATGTTCTTCATGGTTGTTAGGAAGTATGGTATGTTGAAGGGCATCCAATTTCCTATTTTTCATAAGCATGGCTTTTCTTAAGTTGCTTTGGTAGTTAATGTGTATCTCTCGCAAGATGTCCTGAATAGGTTCCCCAGACACCCTTTCCAGAGTGGTAACAATTTCAGCAAACTCTTTGTTAAGAACAACTTTTTGGGCATATGACATGCGAATCCTGTGATTTCTCAGTTTCTCAGAGGTCCTATGACAAAGTTGTTCTGCATATGTAGAATTGTTTGTATTTCTTAATGGATTCCAAATAGTAAGACCTTTAGGGATAATGTTTCTCCTCTTGCACTGGGTTAGAAAATAGATGTCACTGTCTAGCTGTGCCAATTTCTTCTTGATGTTATGTAACTGCCATATTCTAAGGCGAATTCCGGTATCTTCCATGTTGAAATCTAGATTTAGTAGTTGCCATATTGGTCCTTGCAAGAATAGATCCAGAAGCAAATGATTTGATACCTTTTAACACCTTTTAATGGACCAACACAGATGTAACAACAAGAACAAAGTGCTCTAGCTTTCGGACCAACCAGTCCGACACTGTCACCACTCTTCCCACATTCTATTCTCATATTACCTGCAACATTACCTCATTCTGCATTCACACTGTCACAGCTCTTTCCACATTCCATTTTCAGATTACCTGTAACATTCCCATTATCAATGAGTTAGACTACATTAAGTGTCAGAGCAAGTGCAAGTAAGTGCATCAACCAGCGGTGTTATAACAGTGATTAATGTACTGATGTAAGTTTCCTTGAAGTTGCTCCATTACGGAACTTCATTAATACAGGTTGGCAAAAGGTTAACTTGGTTTCCATGGTTGGGCAAAGATTCATACTAATGTTAGATTTATTATGTGGGTTGCTTGTAAGGTGAAAGAACTGCATGCCTTCTGACAAGTTGTGTGTATTTCTATTATATTGTTACACATGGTTACGGTCACAGTTGTTATCAGTCTTCTACTTGTGTATGCTGAAATTACATTTTTCATTATTGCCCAAGCTATCACTGCCAAAAGAGGAGATGCACACTTAACCATTGGTTCTTGGTTGTCACTGAACTGCAGAATTGGTTGAACAAAATTTGATGCTATTCAAGTCATGTGATGCATAGTAGATGTGGCCCCCCACATTATCAGTCCCCAAAACTATGGACATACAGTTTAGGTTCTCTTTTTTCCTGTACACCCAAAATATTATTTTGCATGTAGCCATACTATTAGTAACTTTTCATGATGTCAGTTCTACAGGCCATCTATTTCTTTACCTATTCAATAAATAAAAACAGCTTTGAATCTGATTGTTCCTATTTAATTTGTATACTATACTTCTCATCTTTCATGTTCAACTGAAACAATGAATGTGGGGCAGCTTAGGAGTTTCAGTGAGGCTGATTCCTGAAGAAAATTTATTAGGAGTGTTGGAACTTATTTATCATTTTAGAATGTTGCATGGAAACTTTGTTCAATAATTCCTTGCAGATTTATATTGATGTGTTTGGAGGAGGCACATAAAAAGGACCAGGAACTGATAATTCTTTCATTAATGTATTAAAATCAACCTTGACTCATAGTCTTCAAAACTTTTCTATGTATTAATCATGACATGGTATCCCTCAATGTCCTTCTTAATAGATTACAGCACATGTATCAAGTGCATTTTGATTTATTTATTTAAGGTTTTTTTAAACATTAAATGTTGTATTGAGAACAAGAACACTCATAAGAACAATAACAATGCCATTAACACTCCTGATTAACTTATGTGCTGCAAGCGAGCATACCTGTAAAAGAAAAAAACAAACAATAGCAACTACAATTGCTAATTATAAATGAAAAAAGAGAAAGGTCCATGCAAGTTACCATTCAAAACTCTGGAAGTAGTAAGTTAGTGATATAGCCATACAGGTTGGTGGGTACATGGTACAATAGTCACTGCTAAGGCATAAGGAGCCTGGTGGTGGTAAGTACAACCTGGGTAAAAAATAACAGCAGACAAAATAAAAAAGATTAAATTGAATTGTATGAGGTACATGAGGGGTAAGAGTGAAGGGTGTGGTTGGCCAGATATGCAAAATAAGTGACAAAGATCTCTTTGTAGGTGGATACTTTAAAGAGAACAATGTGAAATAGCCACTCATGCAGTGCAAGCTAACCTACCACTAGTAACCATTCATTCTTGGTATGGATGGCTGTAAGCCACAATTTGTGTAGGATTAGCCACTTGGCCACTAGAGTGACAGCTATGGCCCATTTGATGTGTGGGTCAGACTGAGGTAGGCCGGAGGGAGTGGGGAGAGGCCCAGCAGTATAAAAGGGCCATCAAGGTAAATATAGCTTGGATGAATGGCCAAGCAAAAGTCAGCACTAAATCTCAAAAGGGGCAGATGATAAAGCAAGATCATAGGAGGTGGGAAACAGACCCCTCCTGCTGGTTACAGCACCAACATCTATCATGTAGTAGAATGCCATACGCATGCTGGAAATGTGGGGTTCTATACCATAAATGTAGTATATTTGTTTGTATTAATTTGGCTGTGATGTTACACTAGGCTGTGTAAATGTGAAACCAGCAGGCATCCCAAGCCTGCTGCAATACAGAAGTATTGAGTTTGGTGGCCCATTTCAGTCTAATGGTCTCAATGGAGTCTGGATGTAAGTCCCTTAATATAGTATAAAATTTGCTCATCTTACCTCTAGGAAGAGACAGACATTTGTATATGGGGTGATCTGGGCTGAGTGTGTGTCGGGCTTTAAAGAGATTTAGGAGGGCCGAGCAGAGTTGTAAGTATCTCCAGAAATCTTTGTGAGGGATCTGGTATTTGGTTTGGATGTCGTCTAAGAAGGCTACAGTATTAAGGTCAGGGCTGCATAGATGGTAGGTTTGGTGGATGCCAGGCCTGCTTCCAGTGTGGCCAGTTGCTAGACTGATGGCCAGTATGTGTCTGTGGGTTATTCCAGATGGGAATGTAAGTTGTAGGAAGAGGTTTCATATTTACAGCAGAGGTGAATAATCTCCAGTATTTAAGGAAGGTAACCAGAGTTAGGTGTTTTAGGGGCAAAAGCTGCTTAGGCAGATAGAAAGCCAGTAGCAGGGAAGAGGCCTGGAAGGAAAAGTTATCAAAATCAACCCATAGAGGAGCATGTTGGTGGGTAAAGTGAAACCAGCTGAGGACATAAAGGATATATGATAGTTTAAGTGAGGCAGGCCTCACCCTCCTTTGGAGAAGTGTCTTTGTAGTTTGGAATGACCGATTCTTGGTCCCGCCCTATCCCAGATGAAACTTCCCACCAGCTGTTTGAGTTTGGCAAAGTAGGGATCTAGTATTGCAATAGGGAGGTGGGCTAGAAGGTGTAGGACTTTAGGGGCAAGCATCATTTTGACTGCATTGATTTTCCCCTCAAAGCATAAGTTTAGAGTTTTCCAGGGTGCAATGTCAGTAGTGAGGGAGTCTGCTAAAGGAACAAAAGTTCATCTGGCAAATTTGATGGAGAGAAGGGGTGAGCTGGATGGCCAGGTACAATAAGTGATCCCTTCATCTGCCCATTTCCATTCAGTATTGAGTAAATGTGAGTGTTGGAATAGGTAGTTGAGGGAGGAAATTTCAGATTTGGTATGATTAATCTTAAGGTCAGAAATGGAGGTGAACAAGGCTAAGAGGAGTTGCTATGCAATGATGGCCGAAGTGGCTTTAGCAAGTAGGATAAGTAGATCATCAGCGTATAGTAAGCACTTGTATTCCGAGAAGGTTGTTTTGAATCCAACAATCAATGAGGATTTTCTGAGGGCAATGGACAGGAGGTCAATGGCCAGTAGGAAGAGTTGGGGGAAAGGGGACAGTCTTGATGGGTGCCCAGATGTAGTGAAAATGGGGAGGACAGATGTTATTACTTAACATACAGGCAGAGGGGCTGTGATAGAGTGTTTGAACCACTGACAGAAAGTAAGGGCCAAAACCCATGTGTCTCAAGACTTCAAAGAGGAAGGCCTATTCAAAGGAGCTGAAGGCATTTTCAAAGTTGATAGTGAGGGCAGCGGCTGGGGTGAAGATCTATTGCGCCATATGGTAAATGTTGAAAAGAGTACAAAGATGGTCAGAATTGAGTCAGCCTTTAACAAATCTGGCTTGAGATGGGTTTATTAGGGAGGGTAGAAGTTTCTCTAAGCTTATAGCTAACATTTTGGCCAGGATTTTTGTGTCAGCTTTAATAAGGGATATCGGCCTATAGCTGCTAGGGGAAAGAAGGTCTTTCCCTTTCTTGGGATGGATAGTGATGGTGACTTTCCTAGAGATGGCAGGTAAAAGGTGATACAGTCTGAACAGCGTGAGTGAAGGTTCTGAGAAGGAGGGGTGGAATGGTGTCCAAAAAAGGTTTGATAGTTGTCGAATGGAAACCATCACTGCCCGGGGGTTTGTTTTTCTTTAAAACCAACACTGCAGTGTCAATCTCTTCTTTAGCAATGTGTTATTCTAACTGTAGTTGTTGTGAAGGGGGAGAGACATGGCTGACACAAAGGGTCTAAAAAAGTAGCTGTCATGCAGGTGCGGATTGAACTTGTGAGGAACAGTGCTTAGTATGGAACTATCTCATGACAGCACTGATCTGGGAAGGGTCATTGGAAGTCTGAGCAACAGAGTTGTGGATCCCTGCAATGTAACATTCAGCCTGTTGTTTACATAGGCTGTATGCCAGGATCTTACTTGTCCTTTCTCCACCCTCCAAGTATTTGTGATTGTTGTGGAGGAGGGATAACTCTGCTTTCCTTGTGTAAAGGGAATTAAATGCAACCCGTGTTTTGAGCAACTCTGTGGGATTAACAGAAGGATTTTGTTTCTGGTGTCCTTCTAAGATTTTAATCTTGTTCTCAAGTTCCTTTGCCTCACATTCCCCTTGTTTTATGTATGGGTAGTAAGACTGATTATACGGCCCCTATGACAGGCTTTAAGGATGTCCCACAGAATATTGTCTGGGACAGATCCATTATCGTTGGTATGAAGGAAGAATTGAAATTCTTGTCTGACCTAAGGGGAAAAGGCAGGGTCATTAAGGAAGAGTGGGTCCAATCTCCAAGAAGATGTGATGGATAGTTGGGGGCCCAGGGAAAAGTGATTGATATGAGGGCATGATCGATATGATTATATGGTGAATGTGGGCCACTACAGTGCTTTGTGTTAGATGAGGGGAAGTAAGCTAAAAGTCAATGTGGCTAAAAGAATGGTGGACCTGCAAATGAAAGGTATAATCCCTTACAGAGGGGGAAATAAAGTCACCAGATATCTGTAAGAGAGAACGTCTGTAGTAGAGCATGGAGGACAGCGGTGCCTCTATGATTATGTTTGTGGGAGGTGTGGGATGTATCTATAGTGGGATCTAGGGTGAGATTAAAGTCCCTTCCAATGAGAAGTGGAGTGAGAGGGTTATTGAAAAGGGATATTTCCTCAGATAACATAGCAAAAAAGAGAGGATGATCTGAATTGGGTGCATATACTTTGATTAATGTTAGGGGACCTTCCTGAGTATCAAATTTAGCCTTAAGTCATCTGCCATTGGCATCCACATTAGCTGCAGTACAAAACCATCTTAGTGATCTGTGTACTGAAATTTAAATACCTTGTCTATCAAAGGTGTCGGTGCTATGTTCCTTGAGACCTACCCATTCTCATTTAAATTTATCGGCTTCCACAGTGCTTAATTTGGTCTCATGCAGAAAAGCCACTTGCACATGAAGTTTTTTAAGATGGGCAAGAACCTTTTTAACCTTGATTGAGGAAGTCAGGCCTTTATCATTCCAAGAGATGCAGTATAAGTCAACCATTGATACAGGGAATATAGGTGCCCATGGATGAAACATAGACTTTGATGGCAGATAGGACCGCTTGGCCCACCTAGTCTGCCCATTAATGCAGGGATATTATGCAGGTGTAGTGGAATACCTGAAATCCATACCATCCTGGGTAGAGAAGTTAGGAGTAATTGATAACAGGAGGCTGGAGCTGCAAGGAGACCATACCATACTTGTTCAGTTAAGTAAGCAATTAGAATGCTTACTTCAGGAAATGGTAACCACACTATATATGTATATGTCTATCTATCTATCTATCTATCTATCTATCTATCTATCTATCTATCTATCTATCTATCTATCTATCTATCTATTATAGTGGCACAGCAGTGCCACTATAGTTAGGGTTGAGGAGCCATTTACATGTTAATCCCAAAATGTTACACCTTAATAACTTTGCAACCCTTTGACGGATTTGCCTGAAATTTAGAATACATGATCAAGACCCATACACCTTGGGATCTGCCAAGGTTCGTACTGGTCGGATATACGGCTGCAGAGTTATTAGGTGTGATCTGCACGCAGCGCTTTACACTTTTTGAATTCCCATTGTCAAGGGTTTACAGGTCGACGGGTTATACGACCAGTCTGAAATCTTCAGGAAAGTGTGGCCGGGTCCCCAATGTGCCTTTGAAGATTTCGTGAAAAATATTAAACGTTCAAAAGTTATTCAAAAAACAAATTCCCATTATAAGTCAATGGGAAAAGTTAAAAAGTTTGACAGTGTCGCAAATGCAGTTTTTACTTTCACAAATGGCCCTTTTACTGTCGCAAATCTGCCATTTTGTTTTCAGTTGGTGATCAGAAAAATGCGTTGCATTTAAATTTGGGACCCTCTAGCAACCTAATTATTTTTGTATTCACCTAGTTGGACGCTGAGGATGCTAGCCATGTCTTTATTTTGGGGTAAAACACCCCAGAAATATGTTTTTCACATTTGTGGAAAAAGTACTTTCGCAAAGTACTTTCGCACTTGCGACACTGTCGAATGAATTTGCAAAAGCTTTCGCAAATTGCAACAGTACTTTTCTAGGCTGTGGGAAAATGACAGCAATTCTTTGGCACCCCGCTGCAAAAGTACGGTTTGGAGTTTTGGCTGAAATTTGGAGAGAATGCAGCCGACATCCCACAGATGTGCCTTTCAGTATTTTGTTGAAAAAATATTACACAGTGGCAAACTTACGGTACTCCAAAGTTGACGCTTTTTCCCCTAGGATAACATTACGGCGTATGACACATTGCAGCAATCATTTGGCGCCCTGTTGCAAAATAGCAGTTTGGTCTTTTGGGCTGAAATTTACAGGGAAGACAGTCAACATCCCACAGATGTGCCTTTCAGTGGTTTGGTGAAAAAATAGTACAGGGAGGCAAAGTTATGGCACTCTGAACTTCTGTTTTTTCCCCATAGGATAACATTACGGCGTTTGCTGCGCCTTTCAGGGCCCTTATCTCAGAAAAGGTGCGAGATACAGACTTTTCATCAGAAAAATGCTTGGGGGCTAAGTACAAAACTAGCCAGGAAAGGGATAATTCGTATGACTTTTACATTTTTTTTCTGTCGTACGGTTCCTGAGATATAAGCAATTTTCGATTCCAAGTCCTCATTTTCTGTTCCGAGAGTCATTATTTTGCATACGTTCTTTGTACTCACTGTCTTTCTCTATGCAGCTTTTGGGAAAAACCAGCCTGTGTGCTTACATTACTGTTACCATTACAGTTTCCGCTTGCAGTTCTGTACCCATTTCACTTACTGTTCACGTCTACACCACCATGTGCGTTACCCTTTGCATTTTCATTTAAGGTTGCGTTTGCATTGTTTTAAACATTTCTGTCTACAGTACTGTTTCTCTTTCTGTTTTGCTTAGCGTCACCATGAACATTACGATTTGCATTTGTGGGCACAATGTTAATATGTGACAAGACATCACATGGCGGGAGCTTATCATTCTCAAAAAGAAGGGAAATTAGAGGCAAAAAACTCAGTTTAATGCATCAGTTAGGGTTGTTCCACAGTGACAAAAGTGAGGAAATTTGATGTTAGGGTTGAAACCCTCTTTGCACCCCTCCATCTCACCCCCCCAACTGGAATTGGGGTGCGCGTTGGGGTCATCGGTCCTAACTCTTACCCCATTCTCCTATTTCTCAGCTTCTTTCCACATGTGATGGGGTGAGAGTTATGGCGATAACCCCAATGTACCCCAATTCCAGTTGGGGGGGTGGGCTGGAGGGGTGCAAAAGGGGTTTCAACCCTAACATTGAATTTCCTCATTTTTGTCGCCATGGAACAACCCTAACTGATGCATTAAACTGAGTTTTTTGCCTCTAATACATATATGTATGTAAAATTCTCACTATAGCTAGAGTTGAGAAGCCACTTTAATGCAAAACCTCAAACTTTGCACCTTAATAACATTACCACTGTACAACAGATTTGCCTGAAATTCTGCATGCATGGTCTGGTGTCATAGATCTCTGGATGTGGCAAGTTTTGTTACAGTCAGATGTACAGTTGCAGAGCTACAGAATGCCAAGAAATGCAAAAAATACAGACTTTTTCTGTGTTTTTTTGCTCGCACCCACAGCCCACATGGTTTGTCCATTCAGTCCAAAAACTTCAGGGAACATGCAGTCTTGTTCACCAATGTGCCTTTCAAATATTTGGTGAAAAAATATTAAACTGTTCAAAAGTTATTCAAAAACAAATGTCCCATTATAGTCAATTAGAAAAGTTAACAAAAATTACAAAACTTTCGTGATAGGCCATTTTTACTGTTGTAAATGGCTCTTTTACTTTCACGAAGCAGCCATTTTTTTTTCAGTTACTGTACAGAAAAATGCCTGGCATTTAAAATTGGGACCCTCTAGTTAAACACTGATTGTTGTGTTTACCTAGTCAGGTCCTGAAGATGCTAGCCATATTTTTTTTTGATGGGGGGGGGGTTAAACCCTCAGAAATGCATTTTAAAATTTTTTGGAAAAACATTTTCACAAAATACTGTCACAAATGCAAAAGTTTCGTGAGGTTTTCTCACGAAACTTTTGTGATTTGCAAAAGCATTTTGAGAAAAAATTGCCAAAATAATTGCAAATCTTTTCCAGCTTCCTGCAACAAAACGGTTTGGTCGTTTGGGCTGAAATTTACAGGGTTGCAAGCCCTGGTCCCTCAGATGTGCTTTTCAGTGATTTGGTGCCAAAACATTACAGGGGACCGAAGTTACAGCACTCCAAAGTTCAGACATTTTCCTGTCGGATAACATTGTGGCATCTGTGACGCCTTTCAGGGCCCGTATCTCAAAAATAGTTCAAGATATGGACTTTTTGTCACCAAATTCTTAGTCCCCCTAAGTGCAGTAGTAGGCTGGAAAGCCATAAATAACATGACTTTTGAATTTTTTTCTACCACGTACAGTTCCTGAGATATTTGAGATTTACTATTCCAATTGCTCATTTTCATGTCCGAGGCACACTAATACACCCACAGAGTTACTATTGACAGCACTTTTTGCTGCCCCTATCTCAGACAAAATGTAAGATATGGATTCAGTAGACTTTCTGTTGTGAGAACTACTCACTGTCATGATTACAGCCACACTTGAATTTCTTTTCTAGGTGCTATGGTTCCCCAGATATGGACAAATTACTGTTACAAGGCTTCCTTGGCCTCTAGGGCTGCTGTATGGCTCTGTGCTTATGTGTAGGTGGGAGAGCAGGGCCCTGAGAGCATGTGCTCCCACAAACACATGTCATTAAACATAAATGGGCAGCTTGGTGGGAGCGGGGGGCCCAAAGGGCCCTGCCCTCCCAACACATAAGATTTACTATTTATATTACACTTTCTCAAAAAGGAATGGAAATTCATTGCAAGAAACTCTGCTAATGCATCAGTTAGGGTTGTTTTCACAGTGACAAAATGCGATGTTAGGGTTACAACCTCACGACTCCACTCCCTTGCCCCCAACCTCAATGCCCTAACTCTGGATTCATCCCATACACACACATACACACACATACACATATGCAAAGACACATGCAAGATTGTAAGACACTATCCCAGTCAGTCACATCTGTAAGCACAATAATCATGACACTGAGCTCCTTTCACATAACACTATGTACTGAAAAATAAATACAGCGTGATTGACTCTATACTGCCAGCACTGTATGATGACACATTATAGCTGGCATATCTTTCTCATACAGTGAAACTTAGTCTGCACAAACTTTCTAAATACTGATTTTCATGCGTCATAATTCAACAATTGTCTCTCTGAAGGTATCGCTGCCACCCCATAGGCATGTGGTAGCAGGACAGACAAAGCTGACACACACACAGTACTTTTCACATACGACTCAGGTATGAAACTAGCACCATCACATGTTGTAATACTGCTGCATTATGTGGAAATACTCATTAGCAGAATGTTATGGTTAGCTTTGGATGTTACAACTGTAGCAGTTACATGTTGCTTGTAAACTACACTACAACACATTACTTTTATTATTATTGCCATTTGTTATTAGGACTGACTTACTGTATCAGAAAAAATATGCAAACATCCTCTCACTGTTGCTAGGTTTTTCCAAACTCTTATTTCCAATACAGCTATCTATAGATAACATACTATGTGTTTCATCATTTCTAAATAATTGAAATACAGGCATCTGCTAAAATATTGTTAGTGATGTTTGAAAGAAAAAAATGCTTACTGTGGCCCCTCTCTCATGGTTGCCCAGCATGCGTGTGTACCCACAAGGCACTCTGATAGCAGCAGCACTCACACAGTTGCTGGACCAAGATGATGGATGTGTCTTGTACTGCTTGCACATATATGTGTGTGTGTGGGGGAATGCAGAGTTAGGGGTTGAGGATGGGGGTGTGGGGTGTGAGGTGGTATGGTAACCCTAACATCGCATTTCCACAGTTTTGTCACTGTGAAACAACCCTAACTAGTGCATTAACAGATTTTTTTGCCATGTATATATATATATCTATACACACATACATATATATATATATATATATACATACACATACATACATTATATACATATATATATATATATATATATATATATATATGTTCATAACAAAATCCATTTAATGCATCAGTCAGGGTTGTTCCACAGTGACAAAAGTAAGGAAATGTGGTGTTAGGGTTGAACCCCCCCCCAACACCACCACACACATACACGTAGGTAGGGGAAGGACCAAGGCAACACAACCAATCACACACAACCAGCAGGAGGTGTATACCTGTGTTACTGTAGGAAGTGGATAAATCCAACTTCAGATATCATACATTATTTACAAAGTTGTTCTACGAGGTTAGTTCACATAAAGGTGAACCAAGCTGGCAGTAGCGAAAATGGTGTACCTCGCTTTGTTTTCAACATATGGGTGGCGAAATGCATCATGGGTGCCGAAGTGTTAGTCTATGGCAAATTGTTCAATTTTGGAACAGTGTAACATTGTAATCCTTAAGTATTTTAGCACAAAAGCAAGAAAAGGCACATCTGTGGGACCAGGTCTTGCCACCCTGCAAATTTCAGCACAAAGAACCCAACCTTTTGCCTGCAGGATGATGCCAAAGATTTGCAGTCATTAGGAGCATACTTTCACAAAATACTTTCGCAAACACAAAAGTGTCACAAACGGAAGACACGAAAGTGTCATATTTGTGAAAGCATATAAAGTAGTGTTGCAAAATACTGTCGCAAACACAAAAGTGTCACAAGTGGAAGACACGACAGTGTTGCATTTGCAAAAGCATGCAAAATAGTGTCACAAACACGAAAGTGTCGCAAATGCATAGCACGACACTGTTGCATTTGCGAAAGTGATTTTTGAAAATATTCCAGGGAATGTGCAAAATCCTGTTTTGGATCTTGCGAACCCCAGAATACCATATGTGTAGTCTGTGTTATGTGTTGGTGGCAGCGTGTGGCTGAAGATGTCCAGTTGTCCATAGTGATATGTATTTGTGGTGCGTGGAATGTCCGGGATCAGAGTTAGCAGTGACGACCCCATGCCACAGCCTGATGGGAGCATGGGTGTGTGGTTTTGTGGTTTAGATAGTTGTATGTTATTCCGGTTACCTGCTGCTGGTTGTGTGTGATTGGTTGTGATGCTTTGGTCCTTCCCCTACTTGCATGTATGTGTGTGTTTGGTGGTGAGGGTTGGGGGGGATGCGCAGTTAGGGTTTTCAACCCTAACATCGAATTTCCTTGCTTTTGTTGTTGTGGAACAACTCTAACTGATGCATTAAATGTTTTTTTTTTGCCATGAATTTCTTTTCTTTTTAAGAATGTGCTCTATAAATAGTGAATGGAATGTGGTGGTGGGAGTGCGGGGCCACATAACTGGCGAAAAGTTCATTTTTCAGCGTTTTGGTGTGCAGAAACCATAAGTCTGACCAAAACAAAATTTAGTAAATCAAGAGATCTACCATGCCCCACCCTGCATTCAAAATTTCATGCAAATCCATTGAACAGATCCAAAGTTATTAACGTGCAACATTTCGAGTTTAACATAGATGTGCCTACTCAACCCTAAATAAAGGGACATGAACGAGGCCCTATAAGATATATATATGTATATATGTATATATATATATATATATATATATATATATACACACACACACAGTATAGGTAGATAGATCTATGCAATAATTTCAACAAACGACAATACAACTATCTGATGGTATAAGAACGCTTTAATACAACCACTCGGAGGGTTGTAAATTAATCATTCAAAAGGGTCAGATCCCTTTGTGCCATGAGGTTGCAAATTTTCCATCTAAGCAGCAGGGATATGTCCAGTATGTCCTCCTCCCTCCCACCAGATCAGTACCTTAGAATTAAGGATGAAAGAGAGGCATAAAGGGAGCAAGGAAGGGAAAGACACCAATGATCTAGCAAAGCATAAAGTTAAAATTGGAATGAGGAGGGGCAGCACCAATTGGATTAGGAGAGTATGAGGTGAAAATACCCAGCAGCATTGTAGACAGTGATGCACAAATAATGCAAATGGCAGTAAATATACATAGGTGGAGTAGTGGACAAAAAGGGACAGGTGTAAAAGGGAAAGCATCTACAAAGCCTCAAATATTCAAGAAATGGCAGGTATGGCAACATTTGAGGCCATAGGACAGGGTGAAAAGAATATAGGTACATGCTGTGGAAAAATCCATCAGGGTACCAGAGCTGATGCACTGCATCCCTGAGTCCCAAGTCCAAAACAACTTTCAAGACACATTTGACACGCTCCAACTGTTCTTTAGCAACAGCAAGCTGATCCTAAATACCACCTAGTTGAAGACCACGCTGTTTGGGCAAAGGTGCAAAACAACCATGGATGAACACTCCCTGATCATCACATTGGGAGATGGTACAATCCTTCAGCAGGTAGAAGTGTACAAATACCTGGGCATCTGGTTAAACAAGCATTGTAACTGGAACACCCATATAAGCAACCTAGTGAAGAAATTGGGTCAAAAGCTAGGCATACTGCACAGATTGAAAATGGATCTACCTCTTTGATCAAGACTTACGATAATTAACATTATGGTCATCCCCATCATTGATTATGGGGATGTCATATATGGGGGGGCCTCTGGAACTGGGCTTGCAAGACAGGATGTGCTTTATAATTGCTTTGTGAGGTTCACATTAGATGCTCCAAGATGCATCCACCATTGCACCCTGTACCAAAACCTAAACTGATTGCCACTAAACCTAGGATGGCAACTACACGTCACCTGCTTGATGTTGAAATGCCACAAAGGCTGGATCCCAGATTGTAATAGGGGAAAATATTAAAGTCAAGGCCCTAATCAATGGCCTAAGATCAGCATCCTTGTTAGAGTTCGACATTTCTCCTTTGAAAACCAGAACAGGTTGCTCCACCTTGTATTAACAAGGACCCCATATATGGTACAACCTCCTGAAATACCTGATACCCCATGGTGCAATAACCTCCTAGATCAAAATCAGAGACTGGTTCCAGACACTAGCATCTGAACGCAAACTATGCTGCCCGACTGCCCCTGGCTAAATCCAACCCACTAACCAGCGGGTTTCACTATGCAGTAATCTTACCAATTAGCATGCCTCTCTTCTGAACTGTACCTCTAAGTGACCTCCATCCCCTTTAGCACTTACTCTGGACTGTGAGTGAAAATGTTAAAGGGGAACTGTCAGCAATAAAAGCCTCACACCCAAGCATAAGACTGATCCCAATTAGCACTTTGTGTGTAAAAACATTTTGATTTACTTACTGTTTACTTCAGTGTATTAGATTGTATTAGGCTAATTTCGCTGCCCTGTAAGGTGACATTTTGTGTAACCAGAAATCCCAGAATCCCCTGTAGCTGACATCACAGAAGGGCTGCAAAACTGGGAAATTCAATAGCCCGCAGCATATATGTTAAAGATTTTGGAAACCGAAAATCAGATGTTTGCTGGTCCCGCTGTGCTCACTGAGCTTAGTACAGTCCTCTATGACTGCACCTAGCCTCAGGAGAACAGCAGACCAGCAAACATAAGATTACTGCTTATGAGAACTCAAACATTCACTGCAGGCTATTGAATCTCCCATTACTGCAGCCCTTCTCTGATGTTAGCTACAGGGGATACTGGGATTTCTGGTTACATGAAATATCACCTTACAAAGCTGTGAAATTAGCCTGCTACAATCTACTACACTACAGTAAACAGTAAGTAAATAAAAATGTTTTTGCACACAAAGTGCTAACTGGGATCAGCCTCACACTTGGGTGTGAAGCTGTTATTGCTGACAGTTCCCTTTAAATACTTTGTGATTACAGCACAGAGCCATATGTCCTGTTTGTCTGTGCAACTAGCATGTTATTTTATTCCTTAATGACTTAGGTATTTCTAGTTATGTTTGTGTCGATCTCTGTGATTCTAGTAATAATGGCTGCACGACCTCTGTACTGCCATACTGTAACCAAATTTTATGTAAAGGTATCCCTTAAAAATGAGCACCAGCTCAATGAGATTTTATACCTGTTCATGTTTTTCTATGAATAAATGCTACTATTATTCTGACAGCCAGGAGAAGAGAAAAGGCAGTGTATGGGGGGTTAAGGGCCATGGTGCCTGAGCATAGGCATACAAATGGGGAATCCACGGTAGGCAGGTATGTGCTGGATACACCTGTGAGGGGGACAATTTAGATGCAAACCACTGAAGCGAGCTTGCCATAGTGAGACTGGGAAGTAGGCTTAATCAGCCATGATAGGGGGTGTCTAGCAGTCAAGGCTCCTGTCTGGAAAATACAATGGCAGCAGACATAAGCAGTTAGAGTAAGGGTGCAAGAAACAGAAAGGGAGATATGTAGGCAAAAACCTAAGCACAACACCTCATCAATTTAGGAAGGGGAATTAGGGGGGAACAAAATAGGAGAGGAAAGGGATGGAAGGAGGAGCACACATAAGGAGATTAAAGTGGTAATGAGTAGAAGTAGGGTGAAACAATGGAAACTAAATAGTGCTCGGGTACCTGAAGGCATTGCCCCTTTAAGTGAAATACAGACTTAATTGACTGAGTGTCCTGATTGCCTGCTGCCATGATGCAACTCAAATATGAGGGAGAGGAGACCGCAAATCAGCAGCTTCAGAGACAATTCTATAAATGCAGTTATTTTGTTGGAACTAAGAAGTGCATCAGCCAGTGTTCATGGAGGGAGCCGGAATCTGCGAGGGGGTTGCAACAACAGCAACATAAGAGTGGGGTTGGCAGTCATTGGAGCTGGAGGATTTGCTGACAGGAAGAGGAATCAAATCCACAGGTTTGTTGAATTGAGGCACAGTGAGGGGAGGATCAGCAGTTGCTTTTGAAATTTATAGCCTGGGACCCCTATGGTAGAGAGGAGGAAAGTTTGCATAGCGGGAAAAATCTGTCTTTGGAAGCAAGACCCCCAGAGCTGTCTAAGGGGAATTTTCTGCCCTTACAATGGCTGTGATACTGTGGGAAAGGGCAGCTGGATTTTCACTGATTGTGGCCCCATTTTTTACTAGTACCTCTGCCGCCACTTTGAGACTAAAGTAGCCTGGGCTCCTCCTCGAGCAGTGCGCTGTAGGCCTGGGGTAGGCCTGTAAAGCCTTTGGAATGGTATGAAGGTGATGACTGAGTAATGTCCATATCTGGAGAATCACCAGGAGCAGGGAGGTTAGACGAGGGCCATGAGCACCAAATGAAGTCCGGTGCAGAGCCAGGGAGTAAAAATAGTGAGATACCCTGTTAAGTACAGTCCTTAAAGTAGCGGGGTATTAAAGGCTAAATTGTACATTCAGTTTCCTGAGGGCATGTCTGGCATTTGTAAAGCCCCAATGGTGCTCAGACAGTGCTGGGAAAAAGCCCAGGTAAATTTGTATTGTGTGTCCTTGCCACATCAGTGGTCCATGCTCATGGGCTATGGTGCAGATCTGCTCCTTTACAGGGAAGCACAGACATTTTGCCAGAATAGGCCAGGGCCACTGGCCTGGTTTAGGAGGAGGTGCAATGAGCAATGAGCCCACTCATCTCCAGGGTACTTATCCATTGTGGTTTTAGAGTAATGGGTAAGATATTCTGTAAAAAAGCAATCATTTTGCGTCCTTCACCCCTTTAGTAAAGCCCATGAACCAGAGTTTGTTTCCATCAGCTCTGGTTATGCAAGTCTTCTACCCAATCCCAGAGTTGTCTAATAGTACTGTCCTTTTTACAGATGTGAGCCTCCACCTGGTACATTGAGAGATCCTAGGCATCATTTTTTTGTTCTGCATAGGAGAGACTCTGGAAGATAGTAACAATATCCTCAATGGTTTTAAGGTTGGCAATTTTAAGCTCACCAAACTCCACTAGCAGTTGGTTAAACATCTCTCTGATTTCTTGCATGCCATCTAATCCAGAGGAGGAAGATGAAGAAGATGAAGAAGCTGTGGGAGGAAGTGCCATGATAAGTAGACCAAACTGTGGAAAAGTGCAGAGGAGGCGTGAAGCAGGAGAGCTCCAAAAAAGCAGCAATTCCCGTCCAAAAGGCAGATACATGAACTGGGGGTCTTAGACTGTGAGAGCATTAGTCAGAGCACTGAAGGAACACTGTTTACTGTGCAGACGCTTTAGGACACACTGCAGGGGGGGAGAGGAGCTAAAAGAATTAGGCAGCTATCTTCACTGTGGTCAAGTGATGCTCCCTATTTGTTTAGTTTTTATTGATTAGGTAGGCACACTAGATAATTAAATGCTGATTTACAGGTACAATCAGGGAGGTTACTATAGGGTAATACAAACAGATGATTTACAGTACAAAAGATATCCACAGGAACAATTAATAGGAATGCACAGAAGCATATCAAAGTAATGTTATCCACAGGAGCAATTGATAGTAACACATAGAAGCAGTATCAAAGTCCATAAAATATTAAGGGCCTGAGTCACAAAAAGCCCGTTGATCTACAGTGATCTAGCAAATAAAAAAAAAAATGGCTACTTAAAACGAACCTGCAGCCCAGATGAAAAATGAATATGTGAAAGGCCAAAGAATCAGGCTTCACAGTCTTGGACCACAAACTTAAAGATAAGGTTTCTTCAAAAATGTATTAAATAAACAACTGGATAAAAAGCAGCATAACATTACCCCCCAGACAACCACCTTGGTGCAGCCTGATTCTTTTGCCTTTTACATGTGCAGTGATCTAGGGCTGCAGCAAACCCAGGAGTGCCAGGGACCCAGCGCCCAATTCTCAATCAGGATGGGTCCCAGTGGGCAAAGTCCTGCTGCTTGTGACAACCATAGCTGTTCACTCAAGGAGTGCGGCCACTATAACACAGATGATATCATAATCTGGCATAATGGGGGATTGGGGCTTGGGAGGGGTACTAGATTACCAGGGTATTTCATTACATATTTACATCATAGGGACATCAGGTATCTGGGAGGGAGGTGCACTGGACCACCCAGTACTTATAGTATATTAGTAATTCATGGGGACATGGGGGGGTCTGCTAGTCCAACTGGGATCATTGGTAGTATAGCCAGGGATCAGGGATCAGAGCTGGGGGGGGGGGCTGTGCCACATGGCTGCAACTAGGGCACTTCTCCTAGTGGGGACATTTCTAAGTGCCCTTAGACCAGCCCTGGCTGGTCTAATGATACTTAGAAATTTATCCACCAGGATAGTTATGTGATGCAGTGGATGTGGAAGACTGCATCTGCCACAAGCCCCTGGCCTGGCACCATGCTGCAGCCCAGTGTGTGTGGCACAAGGCCAGCACAGGCCCCATTTGGTGCAGGCAGCCTGCAGTAGATACAGGCTGTCTTTGTGAATCGCTCTGGGGACATCAATTGGCATAAAGGGCACTTTGTGCCAGTCATTGGGATGCAAGCCCCTTGCACTGCCACGGGAGCTTTGAAATGAGGCCCTATAAGTACAGCAGGACCAGAACAATAGCAATACAAAGGAAGCAAGGACAAGGTACTTAATATGAATCAGTCTTGTTTGAAACAGCAATATAACAATCTGGTTCAGTACTAGCGCAAGACCTAAGGTAAGAGTGAAGTGCACATAACACAAGACCCACTGCATTTTTTCAAAGCATTTTCACATTTACAAGCCTAAACAATATGCAGTGCAGCATCCATGTGATAGTCATGTGTACAGTGCAATGTCTGAGTGCTTTACACAGTCTGTGAAAAATTAACCATCTCGGGGGGGGGGTTGTTGCAAGAAAGCGGCTCAGAATCACTCAGAGGTGGAGTCGCCCAACTAAACTCTCTGTAATGGATACCAAAAAAGTAGCTGCTCACCTCAGACACGATAAAAGAATATCCATTGTTAGGATACATTAAAAGCTTCTATTTATCATAAACATAAAAAAACCTTATCACAGTTGTAGTACCCCCATGTAAAGTAGTCAACATTTCACATCGCTCTGACACTTTTGAAGACATCTTAAAAAAGCATCAGAGTGATATGAAACGCTGATGGCTTTGCATTGGGGGGGCTACAACTGTGATAAACTTTGTTATGTTTATAATAAATGGAAGCTTTTAATGTATCCTAACATTGGATGTTCTTTTATAGTATCCGAGGTGGGCAGCCACTGTTTATATTCATCTCTGGGGGGGTGCAACTGTCTGTTTTTCATGTGTTGTACCCTGACATATGGATTGTCATGGCCTCTCCTTGCTCTTTGGCTACACGGGCAGGTGAGCAACTGCTTTTATAGCCAACATCAGTGATAGTTCATGGTCACCTCAGGATATGCCCACCCCCTATTAGTATCAAGGTGGTAAACCTATGTTCAGACTGAAACCAGTCTTCCCAGTGATAAGAACTGTGTGGAAAAGAGATGCAGGCAGCTATGATCCTCCCACTCCCAAGCGCACACACGGACGTGCACACACATACACACACACACACACACACACACACACACAATTTCACTGGCATGTCTTGATGCTTGCTTAGAGTGCTGCTGCTGCACCACTTGGCCAACTCATTCATCATCCTTCATTAAATAACCTTCTGGGTGAGCAAACCCTGTGCATGTGTTTGCTGAAAAAATTGGAAGAATACGGTATGTTGAACAATACACATAATATGTACAGTAGTACTAAAATGTAACTAGGACTATATCATTTTGCATGTGAATAAAAAGAAAATCTTGGTCCCATTGAAAAAAGGGCAGACTTTACAGTAATCATAACTGCATTCCCTATTTTAGTGAGTGCAGCAATGAAAGCACCATAATGCTCAACATGGGTGCAGTAGTCTGAGCAGTTCTTCACCTGAGGGTGTGTGTGTGTGCATGTGTGTATGTGCGTGTATGTGTGTGTGTGTGTGTCTGTGTCGGTGGGGGAGTGTAACAGCTCCAGGACATCCCTGAGAAAGGCAGGTTCCAGTCTCTTCAATACTATGTGTAAAAATCAAAAGGCTTTGCTTTATGTTTTTTGAAGCATGCTGTGGATTATTGGCTCCCACTAACATAATATACAGTGTAACTCCTCCACCTCAGGGGCTTACCTTAAGTGTTCATGTCTTCATTCCTCTTGTTTTATCTCCCGCTGCTGCTGGCATCCACCACGGGTGTTACCTCTGCTCCTTGAATCCACTGGTACCTCTCTGTTTCCCCTAATTGCCCTCGTACTGCCATTAAACTATTTTAGCTCGATCTGGGCTTAGCATTTGAACCACGAGTCGCCGCCATGTTCTGGTGCCACCAGCGACCACGCAAGTGTGAGAAGTGCATTTAATCTGCTGACAGCTCGGCTAGCGGTGAAATGGGGAATTCTTCATTGGTCCTGGGTGCTCTTTTCAGCTAAACAGGGCCGGTGGCCTTAGCAATGCGGAGCAGAAGCCACCTGGGCATTTTTAAATAAAAATTGAAAGGGGGCATTCACGGGGCTAATTAATATGCATGAGCCCCTTTATACATATTTATGAGTTTCTGCCTGCGCATGGGGGACGATATTTAGGTGGCAGAGACAGGTAAAGCACAGAAAATAAATAAATGAAAGTGGGCTTGTTTTAAGGGAAATTGTTAAGGTTATAGGTGTGTGGGAAAACTGTAAATAAATATTTTACTTCCTGGCTGCACTAGACTATGGAACTCATGGGACTACATAAATGGGACAATAACTTATACAGCAGTCACCATTTTGAGAGTGTATCAGCCAATCACGAACTGAGATTTCCTCCAAAGATTGATGGGAATGTACCATAGACTTTCGGGAGATTTTCTGGGACAAAGTTTGGGCGTCTAACTTGCAGCCAATTAAGAGACTTAAACTGTGTTAGGCAGCCTGAACAGCCAATTGGATTCCAAGGATTTCTGCTTTTATTTAAGAGGGACAGTTTGAATTCCAGGCAGTTCTGAAGAGAGACCAGACTGAAAGGAACTGCAGAGAGCAGCCAGGAGTTCAGGTACAGGTCTGTGCTGAGACTTCAGCTCAAACTACCAAGCCGGCTCTGCGGAGACTCGGCCCTGCAAGAGACCTAGTTGATTCTGTGTCTGTTACTGTTGATCAAAAAGTGAGGATTAGTTGTCAGGAACTGCCTGCCTGCAGTTTAGAGGTTTGCTCAGTGAAGCTACTGAATTAGCAACCGGACTGTATCTGAACTGCACAAAGTTAGTGCTGCTTATCTTGAATGTGCTGAATGTGTTCTGTGGGTCGAGACCTGCTTACCTATGACCCAACCTGTTATGCCAGGTGGAGACTTCACCAGTCAGAAAACAAACAGTCTTTGTCAATTTGCTTATCCTGCCTAGGCCTTTGCCAATCTGGCCCAGACTGATTGCACTGCACCAGAGACTGTCATCGGCGAGAGAACAGCTTTGGAGATCCAGCTCCTGTGCAACAACAAAAGCTCGCAGGTTGCGGCCGCCTGGAAGGAAAAGCCGTGAAGAGGAGGTGCATCATATTGGCCCTTTTTCCCCATGCTCATTAGTGAAAACCACAAGGTCTCCATATCGCCTGTCTTTCTGCAAAAATCTGGTAGCATGAGTACAATCAGGATAGCTCCTTGCAACAAATATATAAATTATCTGTGGTACCATCTGTGTTTACAAGAGGCTGAGCCAACTGGCCAGGATTACAAATAATCATCTTGTTACTGTGCATGCTAACTGCTTTTCTTTCCATCAAGGGCCCCAGTATCACCTGCAATGGCAGCCATCAATGGCAACACCTCTGGCTAACCGGATACTCCATTCTAGGTACCCAGTGTTGTGTGACTGTTTATCTGGGAAAAAAAGGGCATGCCAAATCTGAATCAAATCAGATTACCAATCATTAGCCAAGATTCATGCCCCTTCTTTGTTTATGACCCCTTAATAAATCTGATTGTCTGTTTTCACATTTAACCTGGCTAGTGTGCATATTATTAGATGGGTTACTGTACTGAAAGTGTGCTGTTGTGTTGCTAACCTTATTTTACAGGGGGTCTCCAGGGAAACTGCTGCAAGTCCAACCCTGGTGGTAAGTGTGAAGGGTGCATGCATATTATTACTGTGTTATACTGACTGAATTTACTGCTGTGCCAGGCATTGTCCAACCCTGGTGGTAAGAGTGAGGGGTGTGTGCATAGTGTTACTGTGTTACACTGACTGTGAATTTACTGCTGTGCAAGGTATTGAGTCACTAGGTGGGTTGGTGAGTGGTTATATCGTCTCAGAGGGCTATAGCATGATAGGTAGACACCCCCAATACTATTACTCTGGGTGGAGGCACCTTAATACTGAACCCAAACCCCTCAAACTATGTTCAGACATACAAGCGGGGTAGTGACTTTAGGGATAGTGCCGCTTAGGGGTCACAACAGTAAGGCTCCAAGTTCAACAGCTCATTGTTCAAATCTTCACTAAGTCCCCTGTTGTCACTGCATCTTGAATCCATGACAGTGAGTGGGTTTTGCTCCATTCTTACTGTCCTCTGAAGCACTTCATCTTCTGTTTGTTTGTATTGGGCTCGATGCCTTCTCACTTGATCTCCTCTAACAGGTCTATTACATTACCAATAAATGCTACTCTACTTCAAAAGACGTTATTATTTCATGTGCATCGTGCATATTCTATGAGTGACCAGGCTGCTTTCTTCAAAAGGCTAAGAACTTCACACAGTTCTCATGTCCACTCTTGTGACCAAAGCTTCTATAACCTTGGTTACATGCTTTATCACCACTGGTTGTTACTGCTAACTTAACCTACAGACCCATTCATCATTTCTGGTCAAAGCTGCAAACCTCTAGATATTTACCTCAACATCACTGGATAAACTTCAGGCTATGTGATTATCTAGGTTTATGTGCACCAATGTCAACATACAAGTCCCATTTCTAGGGCCTCAAGCCCCCTTTTATCCAGTGGCTCTGGTTATCCAAAAAGGTACTGTGACCAACTGATCACATGACAAAGCCATCTCTTAACAAGGTTAACATGTTTTAATTGAAATAATAATTTCAGAAAGGTCACAGTGTATGCAGGACAGCATTCAGCAGTGTGGTTGGTAATAGTCATCTGTGTCGACATATGGCTTTGCAGTTTTAGTACACTGTTCACTTGCTTAAAGACTTCTGAAGTGGCTTTACTTGGTGTGTTTTTTTGTATTTCTTAACCCATGTGGAAACTGGTGAGAGTTTTCAAATACTTAAGATTTCTGTAGTATGGGGGTCATGGAGGTTTCATGGAAGTGCCATGCTCTAATCAACACCACAAGTTTGAGCTTTCTGTCAGTGACAGCCAGCAATGTGGTCAAATAGATTATTCCTTACTTACATTATACCTGGGATATTGAGGGCAGCATCGATTAAGAACTGTATCTTTATCTGGGATTTTAGGATTTGTAGAGAGGGCCTTCAGGGATTGACTAGTGACTTGGATTTATTAAGACTGTGAAGTGCCATAAAGGCTTAGTTTGCTGCATGGTTAATTTTATAGCTCTGGTTATGGTCTGTATGACATTACAGAAAAAAAATAATATATTAATCGGAATTTCTTTATTTTACTCACATTTTTTCATGCCTCCACAGCCCCACAGAATGACCCACATATTTTTTCAGCTGTTGCCCCATGCAGACAGATGGACTCTTCCACTGGTTCACAGTCCAGAGGGCCCAGTCTGCCTGTATCTGTTTGTGCAGGTCCCTAATGATATGATTCTGCTATCCCAAAAAGGAAATTAGTTGCAGCAGTTAGAGTTCAAAATAACACCACAAGAGTAGATAAATGTGGTGTCAGGGTTTCCAACCCTTTCTCCCCCCCACCACCACCAGGCATCAAAAGGACAAGACCATGCAAGCAATCACAGACAGCCAACATTGCGTAAGACAAACAACATACAACTGTTTCCAAATGACACAAATGCAGTAGCATTAATGTGCTTCCTTCATGGATTTGTAGCTGAGGAACACACACCACTGCACATACACACTCATATCTGGCTACACACAGAAATCCATAATACTGAAATCACAACAGTACTTATTTGTCTAGAAGTATAGACACCTGCAGTCACTGATACAAATCCATGATACCCAAATTGCAATAGTTCTGTTGTCTGCAGAAGCACAGGCACTAATCAAGCCAGTGTTTCTGTAGCCGCAGGTAATCATCCACACTGGAAGGCATACAGGCAAGTACATCTGCAGAAGCTTCTGAAACCACTGGCATAAACCATACATGCTGACCTCTGCCTGCAGAAGTGCAGGCACCACAAAATCCATGATACCAAAATTGCAACAGTACTTCTGTCTGCAGAAGCTCAATACCTTGAGGGGGCTGTGCTTCTTCAGCTACAGGAGTAAAACATACTGACATACCATCTTCTGGCTGCAGAAATGCAGGCCCCTACAGGGCCTGCACTTATGCAGTTGCATATAGAAAACTATGCTCTAGTGGATCCAGCTATGTATCGAGGTATTACCACACACCCCTTTAGGCTAGCAAAAGGTAGCTGTTTTAATCAAATCTGCTTTAAAAGGCAATATTTTACTTTTTTGGGGGGAAGTGCCACCTCCTAGACAAAACTGGTATCCTGTGGAAACATTTCTAGATCTGCTGCTGAATGCATGGTACTGTACTTACATTGCAACAGTATGTCTGTTGGGCCTGTGCTTCTGTAGCCAAAGGTACTAATGCATGTTGTACGATATACACACAGATCTGGCTGCAGAAGCACAGACCATCTCATAAAGGACATAAACAGGGTGGAGGCAGTCCAGAGAAGGGCAACGAAAATGGTGCAGGGGTTGCACCAAAAGTCATATGAGTAGAGACTGAGGGATCTCAACATGTATACCCTGTTTCTTCCCACAGGTAATTGCACTGATGCCCCTGCATGGGTAGCAGTGGATGAAGAGGAAGTGGGCTGTGACCTAAGGAGGGGGCTCTTAGCTTCTCTAAGGCATTTAGTCCTCCCACACATAGCAAATCCCTTCACCATGGTTACCGCTCAAATCTAGCTAGCAGTTCATAGAGCTCTACATTGGTCCAAGGGTATCTCAGGGCAAACTTCACCGTGAGTCACGCTGAAAGAATTCCCTCAGCACAGTGTGTCCCTTCAACAAACTCTGTTGCAATGGTAGAAAAAGGGCCTGTGTTACACCAATTGTATGAGAAGGGTATATTGCGAGGTTATTTGGAGCTTCAGAGATAATGGGACCTGCACACAGGAGGCCTATTTGCCTACCTAAGAATCAGATATATGCCAAGTGATAGTCTCTATGGTGGGCACAATGACTGGGGTAGGCATCTTAATCCTATCTCTCCATTTGAAGAGGAACTCTACTGCACACAACCACTGCAGAAGCCACTCTTAATATACTATAACTTGCTATGAGGTACAGACTATTCCCCTGCTGAGAGAATCCACCAGAGATGGGTGGAGGATCTTGGTTTCCCCATGTATGACTCAACCTGAAAGAAGGCAGTGTCCCATCTGGTAAAGTATCTGCTCTAGAAGTAACACATTAAGACAGATGCAGCTACACTTTCTGTACTGGGCATACTATACTCCTGTGACAGCCTTTGCAAGAAACCCAGAAAAATCTGTGGTAGGTCTTAAATGCCACTTCTGAGATGATGCATTTCTTCATATGACCCTTATTTGTTCCAGAATTTTCCCCTTTTGGCATGCCATGCATAGCAACATGGAACAGGTTCTATCTGTTAAACCCCAGAGTCCCCACTAGAACTTCTTCTGGGGGCAGACATAGAACACAGCATGTTGGGGAGTGCCTCTCTTTTTGTGGGACAAAGCATTAATAAAGCCTAGGAAAACTATGGCCCAGTATTGGGGTTCCTCAACCCTTCCCCCGATAGCACACTGGAGCAATAACTTAGGGCAGACCAGGTGGGCCTTGAGGCCCTTATCTGCTGTCACTTTCTATGTGTCTGTGTTTAGGGATGTGCCTTAAAATAAAAAGAATGTAAGTAACAGCTAACGGTCAGAAAAAACAGTTCTGTAAGATTTGAGGTCCTCTTTTACAGGCAATGGTAGTGGATATTTGGCCTATTTAGTGGAAAGGACTCTGGGTATATTCACTCTCAGCATACATTCCCCCTAATCATGTACGCTACCCACCATTTATTTATTTATTTCCTCCTTAAGGACTTATTTCCAAGTATAGTGTGCTGAATATTCCAACTGTTTTCTTTTTCTTTTTCTTTGGACTGTGACTGTGGTTGTCTTTAACATTTCTCTGTATGTGCAAATGAAAATTCACGAATTGTTGATTCATATGTACTTCTGTTTCTGATTGCTTTACTCAATAAAATATGTTTAAAGAAAACATACACCCTGCACTTCTGGTGATGTCATGGTAATGGTGGTTGGTTAATTTTAGCTCCTCTGTCAGCCTTCCCAACAATTTGCAGCAATACTCTCTCCCTATCCTCTGAATCCCGATTCTAATAGAATATCTATATTCTCTGTATGTCTGGGAAACTGCAAAGGTCAAAAGGGAGCAAGAATTTCTCCCAGCAAAATAAAATGAAACAACTTACTATTGATGCAGACATTGATGTTTTTTGTGTCCTCTTCCTCATGCTGCTCTCACCGTTCAGATCTTCCATTGACCCGTACATGGAGGAGGAGGAAGAATTAGTGACCAAAATGAATAAAGCCCTTCAGAAAATACTCTACACGGTCAGCAAAATAGAATACTCTATTGCAGACCTCCAAATAGACATTAAATGTATTAAAAACAGGTACTCACCAAGGAGCAAATATTTTTGTAGGTTGCAGAAGCACAAGAAAGAAATGACTGGGCACTGCTGTACCTCATACAGAGAGATAGACATCTGCACGCATAGCTGGAAGACACAGAAAACCATGCCAGCAGAAACAATTTCAGGATACATGAGGTAAAGGAGGGAGCTGAGGATGGATACCCAACGTCAATTGACTTTATCAAATACTTGTTCACCTCTACATTATCTTTGCCTTTTGATCTCTCCTTGGACAATGAGTGAGCCCACTGATACATTGGACTCTGCCCTACAGATCCAAAAGCAAGACCCCAGTACTGGGTAATCCCTATGCTTAATTACCAACCCAAGGAGCAAATTCTTGCAGAGGCTAGGAGTTACAAAGAGCTGAAATTTGTGAAGCAAATCATTTATTTTAATCATGATTTTTCTACTGAACTGTGGCCAAGAGGTAGTAAGGGCGAGCTATTATTCAAGAACTGCTAGAGAAGAAAGATATAAAAGAGCAACTCAACTTCCCCACAAAACTTAAAATCTACCTGGACAATGGCATCAAGATCTTCAACTCTCTTTTTAAAGCATCCCCCTTCCTAAAGGAACAACAAATTGCTGTGCCTGACCAGGACATCAAGATGCTGGAGCAAAAGCTGCTGGAAGGATCCCAGGGAGTGATTTCAAGAGGGCGCAAATGTAGCCCTCCGTGGTCTCTTCCTTGACACTTAGTGCCTGAACTTACTAATTAATGAAGAAATCCGACACCTCCTCCAATACCAATTTAAATTCAAAATCAGACAAACATCGTGTTACAAGGTGACTCTTTATCTGCAGTAGAGATGCAGCGAAATCGGCAATTTCGCTACAAGAAATTTTTTGCGAAATTGTGGTGAAATTTTGCAATTTTGCCCAACACAAATTATCTCCCAGTCCCTGATAGTGGTGTTTAGTGGTCCCCCCTTGGCTGCTTACCAGCCCAAATTTCAAACTAAAAATTAATTCTTCCTGGTGTCTAGTGGTCCCCCCCATCCAAAGTGAATAAAGCAAACCCCCCCCCAGTTAACTCATTATTGTCCCAATCCCCTAAAATCCTACAATAAAATTTCAATTTCCACTCCCTGGTGTGTAGTGGACCCCCCCACCCTGTTATCAGATAGCACCCTGCTCCCCCCTCCAGTACCCCAATAGGGCCACTGGCACAGCACTCCACTCACCTCCATGGCTGTCAGCCCGACTGAGAGCTTCAATGAATGATCGCGTGCAAGTACACCAACTAACTCAGCCCAATTAGCCATCTTTTCAGATGCAGAAAAGGCATTTGACAACCTTAACTAGGACTATTTAAATATAGTAATGAGTCATATGGGGCAAGGAAAATAATTATTGCAATGAATACCCTTTTGTTACACAAATCCTATGGCAAGAATTAGAGTTAACAGCACACTTCTGACATCACTGAAAATAGAGAAGGGAACTAGACTGGAGTGCCCTTTGTCAGTCCTGTTGTTTGCTGTTATCCTCAAGCCTTTTGCAGCTGCAGTTAGAGCAGCTCAGAAAATCTGGGGGATTACAGTGTGGAAACACCTCTGTAAAATCTCAATGTATGCAGACAATTGCCTGCTACAATATATGTAGAAAAGCCATAAACATCCATGCCACATCTTGTAGAATTACTTGATAAATAGGGGAAACTATCAGGATTCAAAATAAACAGATAAATTGGAAGCTCTATTCGTAGGAGGATCCATGGATCAACACCTTAAGGCCAACATTCCATGTAAATGGGTTAAGGATAAAGTCTGTTACTTAGGCATATGGATACCAACAGATCTCTGGATGTTATATAATTATAATTATGAAACCCTGACACAGCAGATTTTTGCAGATTTGCAAAGATGAGAAGCTCTCCCACTGTCCTTATTTAATAGATTGGACTCTATAAAAATGAATGTTTTACCATGACTGCTATTCCTCTTTTCCACCCTCCTGATACCCGTTTCTCAGCTAGACCTTACACAAATAAATAAGAAACTTATACATTTCATATGGGGTGATAGAAAACCTAGAATTAAGCAGAGGGTCTTGCAGGAAGTAAGACGTAAAGGGGACAGGGGACTCCCAGACCTTCAAATGTATTATCAAGTAGCTCAATTAGTACCTTTACGATGCTCAGCTCTAAGCACCGGGATGCCTGGTGTGCCCTGGGGGGGGTCATTCTAGTCTTTTCCTGAACCTGCTCCTCTGGATAATTTTACCTAAGGATTTGAGAACTCTTAACAATAGATGGACCAGACACACCTTATTCATATGGTTACAGGTCAGGTCGAGGTGGGAAATACCCACACCTATCTGGCATTTTATACCTTTACATAGTCTTCCAGCATTCCCGGTACAGGGACAGGACAACTGCTTTGAAAGATGTGCTAAAAATGGTTTAAATTTTCTTCATCAATTTTTGAAAAGGGGCATTATACAGGATTATCTATCCTTACAACAAGAATATGACTAACATAGGTGAGACTTTAATAGATATCTTCAGTGTTGACATATGCAGACCCATGTTGGAGTGGCTGGATTGACTTCTCCCCTACCTGAGGGCATATATATGATATACAAAAGGACAGATTGTCAGACACAAAGTATTTGATTTCCCAGTTTTATAAACTCCTCCAGGCTTGCTAGAAATGCAGTGTATCCAAGACAAGTGGGAAGAGGAATATGGGCAACAAATTTTAAAGCAGGACTGGAAAATAATTTTTTTAAATGCACACAGAACCACAACGTCTTTGATCTGGATGGAATTTCAATGGAAAATCTTGGTCCATTTTTTCATTACACCTAAAATATCCAAACACTATGCCACCTTTACCTTGAATAATTGTTGGAGAGGATGTGGGACAATGGGCTCACATTACCACATATTCTGGAATTGCTGCAAAATCCAAACCCTTTGGGCTCAAATAATAGTCATGATTACATTCACACATATGGTTTTAGGTTGTACCCAAGAGAAGATTAATACTGTGGCCCTGGAATATTTATTTTTGGGCCTGACCATAGTGCCCCTTAAGGTCATAACCCAGAACTGGCTAATGCCTAAGATATTAACAGTAACAAAGTGGACCCACTATCTGAAAAATATTATGACCATGGAGGCAATCACTGCTAAGTTGTGATTCCAAGTTGACAAATACAATTCTCAGTGGCTCCCATTTTTTAATTATATGGAGGAATCTGAAGGGAGACTGATATTGGAGCCACTGCTACCTTAGGTAATGGAATGCACTAGCTTGACAGCGCTAGACCCAGTCAATAAATTGTCATTTCATTGTATAATACACAGCTTCTGCAGGTAAATACAAAGGTCTGAATTCCCTTTGTTTATTTAAGTACATATAGAATGATTATTGAGCCAGAAAGGATATTTTTTGATGAGTAGATCTTTATGTAACATGTTTTTACTAGATGGTTATAATCTTGTTTTTCCTTTTTTAAGTTAAAGATTAGAAGTCCATAAAATTAGTTTCAACACTTTAATATTTAAAAAAAAACAGATGAGAGTATTGTGATGAAAGATTAGCCGTTGACAGAACTAAAATATTGAGAAATGGATGCACAAAGTGGACATCTTGATACAGCTGCCTCTAGTGATGTATTTGAAAGCTTCTTCTAACCAATCAGATCAAATGCTTTAAGAGATGGACTGAAAAAAATAAGCAGATTGATTAATTACACATTATAGCTGTCACAGAGCTCAAAGATATGTTTGGAAAGATTTTGATAATGTTCTGTTTGATTCTCACTTAAGTTCCAATCAACATCCTTTGTTATTATACTATATAACATAATTAGTTCTGTAATGTTCTATGATCTCAATAAACTTGCAAGTTCAACAAAAAAGTACACCCTGAAGGATAGGAGAGTGAGCAGAGACATACCAGAAACTTATAAGTACCTCTCAGGGGGAACAGCGTGCAGGAGGGAGTTTCTTTTGAATGAGTAAGAGTACCAGGATCAGAGAGAAAGCAATGATGCTGGAAGGGGAAAGTTTAAGAGGTGTATGAGGAAGTATTATTTGACTGAAACAGTGGTAAATGCCTGGAATAGATTGCCAACAAAAGTTGTGAAACTGTACAAACCAACAAAAATACAATTAGTTTAAATCCTACAGAGAATATATATATATATATATATATATATATATATACACATACATATATATATATATAAACAATGCATAGGAACACCACCCAGAAATGTCTCATGCCACAGTCATGGTGAAGAGTTTCAAACAGGACTTACTGACTTCTCCAAGGTTTATGAACACTACTGTCTGGGAAGTGAAAATGCTTGAAATGAAGATGCTGTCCACCATATGCCCCAGACATTGGTGAGACCCAGCAGAAGAGATGAACCTCCTACTCCAAGGACAACCCAAGTGATTCAGGAACAGCTAGCTAAGTTGACCAAAAGAAGGACAGATGTACGCGATGAGGACCCTGAAAGATGGCTAGAAGAGGGAACCAGATCCTGGACCAAATAAATGAGGAAAAACTGATATCTTACCCCAACTGAAAGAGGAGGTTATTGATGACTGTCCAGTGACCAATTCAACTCCCAGGGCAAACCCTAATGCAGGCGATGTGAAAAAACTGGCCATGTTGAGCAGAGAACTGACCAGAGGCTGACCACAGTGAGAGTAAACAGGGAGTACCCAAAGCAGAGGACCAACTTTCAGGCAGACCAGAACTAGGTCCAACCTAAGAGGCACAAATTCATGGGATGATGTTCAATAGTCCCTGTGAAGATGCATGGTATAGAGTTCCAGGAACTGTCTGACACAGGTTCACAAGTTACAATCATCCAAAGTAAATACCTGGCTATTATTTTGTATTGTATGTAACTGCAGTGGTGCTCAGTATCATATTTCCAAATGGTGCAAGATCTGTCTTCACACTACTGTCATGATGTCCCCAGTGTTGACTAGTAATAATTTTGAAAACTGTAAGCAGCTTAGCAATTAGCAAATGAAGGCTATGTCTATTCTTGCCAATTCTTCACTGTAGATTCTGACTGACATCATGCAACCTGACACTGGCACCACTTAAAGCAGTCTATGATGCAGTTTATATGCAGCAGAGCATGGAAGTAATACTACCACTTTACAAGGCCTTAGCAGGCCCATCTAGACTACTGTGTGCTGTTATTGGCTCTCCAATACTAAAAGTGCATTAAGGCACTAGAGTGGATTCAATGCAGTGCCACCAAAATGATCAGGGTTATGGAAAACAATAGCTAGAGTATGAGAAAAGACCGGAGGCCCTTAAAATGTCTGCGCTGGAGAGAAGGAGAATGAGGGGATAATTTAGAGGGGTATGCAAGGGGGACTTGTGTGATACATTATACATCTACATGTGAGCAGTTTTACCTTACGTAACCTCATGAATGGCATGTCACAAGTGATGTGCCCGCAGTCAAACTGTTCGAGTGTAGATCCGTACTGTATCACACAGATCCCCATTGCATGTCCTGTTTATACAAAAGGCAGGTGTTTTTCTGAGGGGGAGATAATTGGCAGGTAGTATTTATCCAACATTTGTGTGATACATTATGGGTTCTAAAATTTATCACACATAGGTGGAGGTAAAATGTGTTATGACATTGGTTTCTATATATGCGTATTGAATAAATTTATTTATTTTGAATGACTCCATCCATCATAAGCTCATGAGTGTCCCAGGGAACATAGCAGCAGTCATCATGTTTAGGTGAACTTATGATCTCAGTGTGCCACCCAATGTAGGACATTGCCAAAACTGAACAGATGAAATGTTTGATCTGGTGTGTTCCAGCAGGACCTGAAAACACACACTGAATCTTTAAGGTGAAGAAATCAAGGTTACTGTTAGGGGGCACTTTTTTCCTAGAGGGTGGTAAAACTATGGAAAAGCATTCCAGCAGAGACAGTGGCCATGAAGACAGTCCTATACATGCCTGCAAGTAAAGCCTGGTCAAATGTCTACTTGCCAACAAAATCCTAGGGTACCCTTGTTTGTAGGGTGGGGGTGAAGTTCCTACAAATTAGCACAGGTTTGCACAACATATGTGTTGGTCTCTGCTTACTGAAGAGGATGGGAGAAAATGGATCTAGTTTCCTCTTCTGATCAAACATTTCTGTGTCATATAAATTTGTATTGTGCTGTATTACAACACTTAAGCCTTTCTCACATATGCTCTCACTTTTCTTCATAGGCAACAGAGGTTGAAGGTCTTTAAGTCAAAGACAGGCACTGAATTAAACTAATTGCATCCTGCTCAATAATGGACAAAAATTACATGCATTTTTTTCAGCAGCTTATCTGATCCCCCTCCTTTCCCTGTCAAATGCTAACCTCCATTAATATTTTAAGGTTCCTCTTCTCCAGGGTGGTTGTACAAGGGCAGTATTTTATTTTATCTCTGCAAACTCTCTCACTCCCCATCTCAACCTCTGTTACTTCCTTCCTCTATGCACTGAAGCTTTTTCTGTTTCAGAGGGGAGTATGGGATAGAGGTGAGGAGGACCAACATGACTGACTGATCCCTTGCAAGTGACACATGGAATTGATGACTATACAGCATGATTTAGATTGCAGACACTTGAGGGAGCTTTTCTGGACAGCTATAAGGGTCCTGAATCCAAAATGGGGGATTAGTTAAAAAGTACTCGGACAAACCTAAAAAGTGAAAACATCAGTTAAACAAGGCAGAAAGTGTTCTAAAGATGAATAAATCTAATTATTACAATGGCAAGAAAATGTCATGGACTCTGATTGGTCAGTATGTCCTTGGCACAGTGAGGTTATCCCAGCACAACCTCACGGGTCTACTGTCATCATTATGGCTGCTGCTCACATCATTATGGCTGCTCTTTTTTTTTTGCATCTCCTCTAAAGTTATTTTTTTATTTTATATATAACAACAAACCATTGTATAATAGCAATAATGCACTTCAGTGTGTGGATTGTGCTAAGATAACCTCACTTCTGGGACACACTCAACCTGTGGCCTTATGCCCAACCTCCCAGGCATTAGGTTTTCCCAGCACAACCCACACCCTGTCATGCATTATTGCTTAAATATACATCAGAGTTCAGCTGTCTGCTGGGTTACTAGTTAATTGGTTTAGAGTAGTTTATCCGCATTTCAATATTTATGATATATTAACAATTACATACAGTAGTGTTGCTGGTTTATTGCTAGTACTATGATTTCACTGTTTATAAGCATCTTTATTCTTTAATTATTCAGATTCATTTATTATGTTTGCTTGCACGCATGTGCAAGAAACATAATGCCATCATCTGAGTTTTCATAGGTGTGGCACCCATCTTCCAATGCAGTCAGTGTGTTTGCAGGCGTGGCCACAGTTCACCAATGAATGCTGCAGCTGTCTATGACAGCAGTTGAAAATGCAGTGCCATATAGTTGAAAGGCAGAGCTCTGCTTCAGTGAGCAGCGAGAAGTTACCGCCTGTGCATGTGCTCCCCCCCCACACACACAGGCACGGATGCATATTGCGTGATAATGAGCTTCCCCCCCACACACTGTGTGGCCGATGGGGGTGCCCAATGCCCCATCAGCTCCACTGCCCCCCCGCCCTAAACAGCCTTCTAGCTGTCATGCTGAGACCCACCCCAGTGTGGTACAATCCCACATCATCCAAGAAAAAAAAAAAACCTGAAAGAAAAACCTTCCCTTGCTGACTGTCCTGACTCCAGCTCCCCCACCCATACCCACCCTCTGCGCACCCTGCCTCCCACACCCCTCTCACCCCATACTTACTTCTGAGTCTGGTGCAACGATCTTTGGTGAACCGGGAACATGTCTGCACTCTTCAAAGCTGACCGTGAACTGAGGAAATGCTGATAAGCTGTATAATGTAATAAATAGGGTTTTTTCAACTTTGATGCATATCTCAGGCATTTTTGGGAATTTTTACACCAAATTTTCAACATGGGATTTTTGGGACCCCACCTCATGAATTCTGTCACTGTCATGTTGTTAATCGCCCTGAAAGGTGATTTCACGGTCACTGCACGGAACCACCTTTCGGGACCAATTTATGAAATGACAGTGTCACAGTTCATAAGGTAGGCCCCCAAAAACCTATGTTGAAAATTTGGTGAAAAACGTCCCCAAAATGACTGTTTTATGAGCATGCATTGTGCTGTTCCTATGCACACTCGCAAATTCGTGAATGTTCAATATTTTCAGTCCACATTTTTAACATTGCCATTTTACCACACCTCCTTATGATCAGTACAGCTGTCATTTTTCACATTTTGCCCAAAATATGTTTCTGCGCATGTAGCGCACAATGGCGCAGTCAGTGTGCGAAATCAATGTTTGCGACAGATTGAGAAAGTCACAGTGACACTGTTCATGAGCAGATGTGTTAAAATGGCTATGTTAAAAATTTGGTGAAAAAATTTTCCAAAATGACTGTTTTACAAGCATGTGTTGCGCTGTTCCTACACACACTCATAAGTTTGTGAATTTTCACTATTTTCACTCCAGATTTTCAACATTACCATTTTACCACACCTCCTTATGAGCAGTACAGCTGTCATTATTCATATCTCACCCAAAACATGTTTCCGTGTATGTAGCTCACAATGGCGCAGTCAGTGTGCAAAATAAATGTTCGTGACAGATTAAGAAAATCACAGTGACACTGTTCATGAGCACAGGTGTTACAATGGCTAAGTTAACAATTTGGTGAAAAAAGTCCATAAAATGACTGTGTTACGAGCAACCATTGTGCAGTTTCCATGCACCCTCATAAGTTCATGGATTTCTAATATTTTAAGTCCAGATTTTCACCAGTGGAATTTTTCCACACTTCCTTATGAATAGTACATCTGTCATTTTTCACACCATGGCTGAAATGAGTTTTTGCACTTCCAGTGCAGAAATGCACGGTCGCTGTGGGAAATCACTGTTGATTAAGAAAATCACAGAGACACTGTCCATGAGTGAAGGTTCCAAAATGCCTGTGTTGACAATCTGCTGTAAAAATTCCCCTAACTAATTGCATTATGGGTGTGCATTGTGCAGTTTCTACACACACTCGTGACTTCACCAGTTTTTTAAATATTTTCACTGCAGATTTTCAACATTGCCATTTTTTCCACCTCCCCATGAACAGTACAGCTGTCATTTTTCACATCCTGTTCAAAATGTGTTTTTGCACCTGTGGTGCCAAATGACGTAGTCGCTGTAAAAATCAGCTTTCAGCTAACGAGCTGATTTTGCCACTGTTCATAAGCTGAGGGTCACAAGAAACCCATGTTGAAAATTTGGAGTGAAAATGTCAACGAATGCCTAAGACGTTAGGGTTTCTGACCATAATGCCCCACCCTGTAGAGATTGACAGACATCAGGGGTATGACTTGGGATTCTCACCTGCAATGCTCATACCATTCCACACCCTGCAGCCAGTGAGAGGCACTGAGGTGTGCCTTGGACTCTTCAGTCCCAACGTTCACCCCATTCTCCTATACAGCACCCATCTCACCATATTTCCTGATGGAATGGGGTGAGCATAAAGGCCAAAGACCCCAAGGCACACCGTAACACTTGTCAGTGTCTGCAGGGTAGGGTGTGGTGAAATGGCATGGCCGTTATGCCTGATGACCAAAAGGCACACCCCAATGCCTGTCAGTCTCTGCAGCATGGTGGGGGGTTGGCTTCAGTTCAATACTTCACTGCCATTCCTATTATGCAGCTCTCTAACTCCTACACTACCAATGCAAATGCCAGAAAGCAAACATTCGGCTTTGACAAATGCTTGTTCTGTTTGATTTACTCTGTAAATAGTTTTAGGTACTTTTTTAAAGCAGCAGTGCAGTGAAACTGGGCAAAAATTAACCCTAACTTTTTTCACTGTTAAAGATTCCAGGTATTTTCCAGTTTTATTTGGTGGTACAATTTTCTAATTTGACCAACATTTGAATAGTTTATAAATGTTTTAATTTACTTTTTTCTCAAGAAAAAAAGATGTCTGCCACATTTGCCATAGAAATAGCATTGTAGAACTGGAAAGGGTTAGATCTGAAAAAAAAATACTGTTGTGCAGCATAAAAGGCACTGACGCAACTGCATTTGACAGGTATGCTAACATTTTTCTTAATCATAGCTGGAACTAGACTTTTTGGAAAAACATTTTTCGTTGCACTGCTGCTTTAAATGAAAGATGCAATATAAAATTAAACTGAAGGGCATTGTATTATATTGTGTGCAACCCCACTAGGGTTAAAATGGTGTGGTCTATCCCCTTCCCCTGGTCTTGGCCTGACAGAACTTCCCTTAAATATTAAAAGGCGGTAGATTCAGCGAGGGGAAGGAGGAGTCAGAAAGGGAAAGGAATCTGAGGGAGAAAGACTAGAAGAAGCCATGGGAAAGGAGCCTCCCCTAGGTGTTGATGTGGGGAATCACACTTATGGGTACCCTTTGAAGCTAGTCACTTGTTACAGAGTTGAAGATGGATCATGTTTAAATAGTACAAGTTTGAATATTCATTAATAATAATGAATTGTGGTATTTCTTGAATACAGTGGAGCACAGGCTCCAAGGCAGCATGGATTCACAAAGGGAAGGTCTTGTCAAACAAATCTAATAACTTTCTTTGATTGGGTCACCAGGGAGGTAGATAGAGAGGGGCAGTGGATGTGGCCGACCAAGATTTCAGCAAGGTCTTCGACATCGTCCCACATAGGAGGTTGATAAATAAGTTGGGCAGCCTGGGAGTGGCCCTTTAGGTGTTAAATTGGATCAGAAACTGATTGAGTGACAGGACACAGAGGGTGGTTGTAAATGGCGTTCATTCTGAGGGAAGGGAGGCAATCAGCAGGGTGCCACAGTGATCCATGCTGGGGCCAGTCCTCTTTAATGTCTTCATAAGTGACATTGCAGAGGGGCTTGAGGGGACAGTATGCCTCTTTGCAGATGACACTAAGATCTACAGGAGGGTCGACACTCTGGGAGGGTGGAAAAATGAGAAAGGACCTAAACATGTTTGAGGAGTGGTCAAGAGCTTGGCAGCTAAGATTCAATGCAAAGAAGTGTAAAATCATGCACTTGGGGCACAGAAATCCAAGGGAGGAGTACAAGATGGGTGGGACTGACAGACACCAGTCAAGAAAGGGACCTGGTGATAATCATATCTGATGACTTAAAGGTAACCAAACAATGGGGCCTATTCACAAATGGCTGCTGTAGATATGCACCATGTAAGTTGGGCGCATGGTCACTGCACAGTCGCCCGTGCCCACTGCGCCCCTCCACCACATTCCTGAAATGGATGTGCCCCCCCTTATGCACATGGTCCCCTGGCTGATTGAGGGGCTCCACGCGGGGGTGGGCCGGGGATGGTGCAGGGGTGAGCCAGCTCTGCAGCATGCATGACCTCATGGACTACTGTGCACTGGGGAGTCTGGCTCTGGGTCTGGGAGGCAGCCGTAAACCACTGGGGCTGGCTACTCGCCCCCCCAGAGAGGCTGCCTCTGGATGTGGAGGGCATGGTGGGGGGCATTGGACCCCCCAACAATGCAGCCTCTGCCATCAGGGCACTTCTTGAGGTTGGAATTGGGTGGGCGAGGTGAACACCCATATCCGCACGGTCGGCGCTCTACATGCCGGTCGGCATCATGGCGCCAGTAGAGCGCAAGGGATCTACTGTGGGTTCCTGCCTGGGCAGCCAATTAGCTGCCCACCAGGATCCATACTCCACACCCACCTGTCTCCAATGGACCTATGCTCTGGGTGGGTGGGGCCATGTAAAGGAGTGGGGTGGGGGCTGGTGTTCGTGAATGTGGTCCCCAAATGGAACTCCCTTGGGTGTGGAGTTGCTTGCCAAAATATGCACTTCTTGAGTGGATTTTTGTGAATCAGCCCAAATGTGAGAAGGCTCTAGGGAGAGCCAGTAGGATGCTAGGGTGCATAGAGAGATGTATCATCAGCAGAAAAAAGGAGGTGGTTATGCCACTGTACAGATCACTAGTGAGACCTCATCAGGAGTACTGTTCCCAGTTCTGGAGACTGCATCCCCGGAAGGACATAGACAAAATTGAGGCAGTCCCAAAAAGGGTAACAAAAATGGTGCAAGGACTGCACCAAAAGTCATATGAGCAAAGACTAGTGGACCTAAATATGTATTCCCTAGAAGAGGGGGGGGATATGATTGAGACATTCAAGTACATCAGGGGGATAAACAAGGTACAGCAGGGTAGCATCTTTCAGAAAAGAAGGTGTACGAGAACAAGAGGACATGATATGAGGCTGGGGGGGAAGTACTTTTTGACAGAAAGAGTAGTAGATGCTTGGAACAGCCTTCCTGCAGAGGTGGTAGGGGAAAAATCAGTAGGGGAATTCAAGAATGCATGGGATAGACATATGAGTACTCTAGCAATAGGGAAGAGAGAGTAAGCAGCAGAACAGCTAGGGTCTGTGGTAATGCATTAGGTAGGGAAAAAGGGTAGGCTAGGTGGGCCATACGGTCCTTATCTGCCATCACCTTCTGTGTATCTGTGTAATAAATAAATTAATTAATTTATTTATTTTGCATTTTCAGAAAAAAAAATTTGAGCAATAGCTCTTTTACAAAGGTTCCATGTCAAATAAGCAGATACAGATGATTCAGACAACAATGTTAATGAAATTAGTAGCAGTCACAACAGAAATCTGTGCAAAAAACATAGAACAATATGCAACATCAGCTGGGGTATTACGCAACCAAACATAAATAACATAAACATAGTTAATATATACAAAACCTAACTGTACTATGGTACTCCATGGTCTTGTGGGGGGGAGGCAAGAGCTATGTTCTAGTGGGACAGTTAAGAAGGGGAGGTACAGTAGGTACTAAGGTAGCAGCCATCAGTGGAGGCCTTGTTGAAGAAGAAGAAGAAGAAGAAGTGGTGGGGGCGCTTGGGATGGGGAGGAAAGCAGGGGGTAGGAGTGACCGGGGGTGGGTGTTGGGGATATGGGGGGTGCTTGGGGAGGGCAGAGGCACTGGGGGAGAAGGGAGCAGGGGTGACTGGGGGGAAACTCAAAACCATTAGCACCTGGACAGTACAGGGGTAGGTTATGGATAGGTAGGCATGAGCAGGGAGTGTCTTCAGGCACCCAGCTGACACTCACACTTGTTCATGGAGATCAGGTGGTGTTTGAGTTCAGACTTCAAGGCTTGGAGACTTGAAGTATTATTCAGGACCTCCGAGATTTCATTGAGCCAGAGGGGGCCTCTGTAGGATAAGGAGTGTTGACCTTGCATCATTCTCCGGAAAAGGCACAGTGAGAGCGTTCTGTGTTCTCCCTCTGGTTGTGTACTTGGTCTTTGCCAAGGATAGAGTTTCAGTGATTCATGGGGGGGGGGGGCTTTGCAAAGTAGAGCCTTCTTTCCAAGGAGCCAAGTCTGGAACTTAATCCTGTCTCTGAGAGAGAGACAGTTTGTTTCATTGTACAGCGAGCAGGTGTGCGTAAGTTGATCAGTATCAAGGGTGAGCCTACATGCCTTGTTAAGGACAATGGAAATTCACTTGAGTGCTGTCTCTGAGGCTGCTCCATAAACCACTAGCCCATAGTCAACAGTGGTTAGTATAGAGCTGGTGATGGAGAGTCGGAGGGCAACAGGTGTTATGTTCCTTCTGTGCCTGTACAGCACTCCAAGCTTGGCATTGACAGCCTTTACCATGGAGTCTATGTGCTGCGCAAAGGAGAGGGAGTCGTCGATGGTAACCCCCAAATACTTGAAAGTGTGAACCTGTTCCAGTGATGCCATGACATTATTTAAAATAGCGATGGTGGGATACTTCCTTTTTTGTTGTGTGCTCAACAGGAACAATGTTTTTGTTTTCTTATAGTTGAACAGGAGTCGGTACATGCAGAACCACTCCTCAATCTGTCAGAAGGATGACTGTAATTCACTCTGCAGAGGTATGAGTTGAGAATTGCTGTGTAGTATGACAGCATCATCCGCATACAGAATAATTTTGCTGTCACAGGCCAAAGAAAGTTCATCCAGGAAGAGACTGAAAAGTAATGGACCCAGGATTGACCCTTGAGGAACCCCCAAGGCTACTTCTCAAGCTTCTGATATGGCACATCCAGCCCTGACCCTTTGGGATCTGTGTGTCAGGTAGTCTAGAAACCAACAAATGGCATTTGTAGCCACCCCAATGTCTAGAGTTGTTAAAGGAGGAGGGAGTAGTTGACCATATCAAAGGCCTTCATTAGGTCGATGAAGATGGGTCCGACCAGCTTGCCTTCGTCCAGAGCCTTGTGGACAAAGTCTGAGAACTCCACTAGGGCTGTTGAGGTACTGTGGTTCTCCTGAACCTGTGTTTACTGGGGACTGAGTAGCCGGTATTTATGGAGGTAGTCATTTATTGGTCTGCCACAATCCTTTCCAAAGCTTTGGATTGGGGGGAGAGGATAGAAATGGGTCTTTAGTAATTAATGCTGGACCTATCACCGGTCTTGACAACAGGGGTCACCAGAGCTTGTTTCCAGACTGAGAGAAATTTGGCTAGGGTGAGTGACTTGTTTAAGAGTTTGGTTATGGGGACTGCAGTATGAGCTCATCAAGGGTGAGGGCTACTAGTTTCATATCGAGCCCATCACTACCTTGCCTAGTTTTTATTAGGACTGTCTTTACATAGACCAGTGCTTCTTTTACTGACACTCGTTTGAAATAAGATTTAGGGCGTTCAGGGCAGGTGGGATTTCCTGGGGTCACTTTTAGAAGCTTCAGGTAGTCTGGTAGAAGGACTGAGCTCAGATTCATGAACGAGGTGTTGTGGGATTCGGCAATGGTGGATAGGTCTGTGCAGATTGATCCATTAATATTGAGCATCTGTGGGGGTACCATTTCTTCCTTCTCAAGGTGGTTAGGAGGGGCAAATCGGGTGCCCCATCACTCTCTGCTCTCCAACATATTACTTCCAAAAACCATATAAACACTACAAACAGGTATCTGCCTCTATCTCTGAAATCAAACAAAGATGCAGAAGACACTGCAGAGCAAGACACTGCAGCACGGGAGCTAGCACAACAAAACTCACTCAAATCAGGAACCAAAACAAAAAAAAGCAAAAAGGAAATCCAAAAAACTTCTGATCATAGGAGACTCCATGATTCGGGAGTTGATACCATCTCCAACCAGGGTAATGGTCAGATGTCTCCAGGTACATCTGCATGGAGAGACACTGACCGCATTGCTAAAATTGTCCACAAAGCAGGAGAAAACATTGATGTCCTAGTACACATAGGGACTAATGATCTCGCCAGCCGATCAGTTGTGGAGACCACGGAACACCTGACCAGGCTGTGTGACAAACTATCATCTATTTCATCTGGCATCTCCTTCTCTGAGATCCTGCCAGTCTGGGAGAGGGAAGCAGATGGATGGATGGAAGGTCAGAGAAGGGGAGATAGGGGAGCTAAACACGTGGCTCAAGGGCTGGTGCCAGGAAAAAGGACACAGATTTGTAGGGAACTGGCAACAGTTCTGGGAGCGAAAGTTCTTTAAATTTGATGGACTGCATCTGACTAAGGAGGGAGTCAGTGCATTGGGGCAGAAGTTTGATGTCTTTGCAGAATATTTAAACTAGCAAATGGGGAGAGGGGTGCAGCACCCCATAAGTCGAATGGGAAGAACACCCTTCCCCCCTCAGCTAGTGGTCAAACAGGGATTCAGCATGTTTGCAGTTCATTTGCATCACCAGGTAAGAAAAAAGGTTTGTCTCCCCATACAACGCACTGGGGTAATGCCAGACCTCACCCAACAGCTAACACACCAAAATCTGGCCAATGGAAAATCATGTACACAAATGCTCACAGCCTGGGAAATAAGATCCCAGACCTGCAGGCAATAATGTCAGAGGCTAAACTGGACATAGTAGCAATTAGTGATATGTGGTTTACCAGTAACCACACTTGGGAGACTTCAGTACTTGGCTATGTATTGTTCAGAAGAGACCAAGGTGCAAAAAGGGGGGGAGGAGTGGCCCTGTATGTCAATGAAAATATCAAAGCTACAGAAATTCAGAATACACATAAGGAGCCAGAAAAACTGTGGGTCACCCTGGAAACAGGAAATGGGACAGCCATAAGAACTGGGGTTGTCTACAGGCCCCCAGACCAGGGGGAGGACATAGACACATTACTGTTAGAGGATACACAAAACATGACAGCTAAAGGGGAGGTTCTGATAATGGGAGACTTCAACATGCCGGATACAGATTGTTCAATACCAGCAGGAACATCTGCCAGAACTAGACACATAGTGGATTCCTTGCAGGGGAGGGCCTCAAACAACTGGTACAGCAACCCATGAGAGACAGGGCTATCCTAGATCTAGTACTGACTAACAAGGAAGGAATCATAGATCTCCAGGTAGAAGTCACCTGGTGGCCAGTTACCATACATGGTATGGTTCAATTTGGCTACTACATCTAAATCATCCCATTCCAAGGCAAAAATATGGGACTTCAGAGGAGCTGACTTTGATAAGATGGCCAACAGAGTTAAGCTAGCCCTGGCAAAAAGAAACACAGATGAGGGGTACAGGCAAAGTGGGCAAGCATTAAGGATGCAATACTTGAAGCAACATCCCATTGTGTTAGACAGAAAAGGAAGTGCAAAGAAGAAGGAAATCACTTTGGTTCTCAAATACAGTAGCAGAAAGGTCAGAGCCAAAGGCTGGCCTTCAGGAAATATAAAGGAACACAGGCGGGATGAAGATAGGAGGCATACCAAACTGCCCTAAGGGAAGCAGAGAAGGCAGTAAGGCAGGCAAAGTCCCAAACTGAGGAAAAACTAGCACGAACAGTAAAAGAAGGTGACAAGACTTTCTATAGATACATAGTGAAAGGAGAAAGTCCAGAGAAGTATGCTAAGCTTAATGGAAAAAAGGGAGCATGTGAGGAGGAGGACCCTGTAAAGGCATCTATCCTAAATAGATACTTTTGCTCAGTATTTACTGAAGAAAAGGCAGGGCAGGGCCCACAGCTCAGCATTATGGATACAGGGGGAGGGAGGTGAGCACTACTCCCTTCACAAAAGAAAGGGTCCTACAAGAGCTTGCTAAGCTCAGGGTGGATAAGGCAATGGGACCTGATGGCATACATCCCAGGGTACTTAAGGAGCTAAAGGTGGAACTAGCAGAGCCATTAGCAGAACTGTTTAGTGAGTCTCTGAGCACAGGAGAGGTCCCAGAAGACTGGAGAAGGGCTCATGTGATCCCGCTCCACAAGAGTGGTAGCAGGGAGGAGGCAGGGAACTACAGACCAGTCAGTCTTACCTCAGTAGTGGGCAAGATTATGGAGGCACTCCTTAAGGAAAGGATAGTGCAACACCTGGAATCCATAGGGCACAGGATCCAAGACAGCATGGGTTTACAAAAGGAAGGTCCTGTCAAACTAATCTCATAGATTTCGTTGACTGGGTAACCAGAGTGGTGGACCAAGGGGGAGCAGTTGATGTCACCTACCTTGACTTCGGCAAAGCTTTTGACACTGTTCCACATCAAAGATTGATAAATAAGCTGGGTAGGCTCGGGGTGGGTCAGAAGTTGGTCAACTGGGTGGCAAACTGGTTGACGGGCAAAAAACAGAGAGTGGTGGTAAATGGTATACAGTCAGAAGAGATGCAAGTCACAAGTGGGGTACCTCAGGGATCAGTCTTGGGGCCAGTCCTCTTCAACATCTTCATTAGTGACCTTGCAGATAGACTAGAGGGTAAGGCTTGTCTGTTTGCAGATGACACCAAGATCTGCAACAGAGTAGATGATCCAGATGGGGTGGGCAGAATGAGAAGAGCTCTAGATAAACTAGCAAAATGATCAGAAGAGTGGCAACTGGGTTTTAATGCAAAGAAGTCAAAATCATGCACATAGGGAAGAGAAACCCTGAAGCCACCTATAGGCTGGGAGGGGAGTTGCTAGCAGTCACAAAGGAAGAAAGAGACTTGGGCATCATCATCATCACTGATGACCTGAAATCATCCAAGCAGACCTCTAAAGCAGTAGGTAAGGCTAGGGGGGTGTTAGGATGTATTAGTAGGGGTATCACAAGTTGTAAGAGGGAGGTAATAATCCTTCTTTACAAGACACTGGTTAGGCCCCATCTGGAGTACTGCGTGCAGTATTGGAGACCACACCTTCACAAGGACATTAACCAAATTGAGGCAGTCCAGAAGGGCAACCAAAATGGTGCAGTGACTGCATCAGAAGACATATAAGGACAGATTAAAGAGCTCAATATGTATACCCTTGAGCAAAGGAGGGAGAGAGGTGATATGATCGAGGCATTCAAACACCTTAAGGGCATTAACAAGGTAAAAGAGTCTAACATGTTTAAACATAAGAAAATAGCAGGACAAGAGGACACAGCATGAGATTAGAGGGGCCGATTAAGGGGAATGTGAGGAAATTCTTTTCACAGAAAGGGTGGTGAATGCATGGAATGGCTTACCACAAGAAGTGGTGGCTATGAATACAGTGCAGGGCTTCAAACAGGCATAGGAAAGGCATAAGGGAGCAATACAAATGACTATGAATAGATAGGCCACTGACAGAGCAAAGGCTGATGGCACATTTATAAGGTAGAAAAAGAAATGGGCAGACTGGATGGGCCTTGCGGTCCTTATCTGCCATCAACTTCTATGTTTCTATATTAAGGAGGCTTCTCATGCTTTCCCAGAATGTGCTCCCATCTCCCCAATTCCTGTTCAATTGTTCCCTATGGAAGTTTGCTTTGGCCTGTCTAGTCAGCAGATTACAACTGTTTCTGGCAGTCCTATAAGTCGGCATGTCTGTTTTGTCATCAGATGGTCTTGCCTTTAGACAGAGATTATCCCTCATCCTCATTTGAACAAGGAGCTCCCCAATAATCCATCCATTTTGGCAGCCACAAGTCTTTCTTTTCTTGACAGGTGCAAACTTGTTGCACACTGAGTTGAAACTATCTGCAAATAATTTAAGTGCAAGGTCAAGATCAGGTAGCATATCGATGGGTGACCAATCAATAAGGGAGAGGGCTACTTTGAGATGTCCCAGTTGCCCTTTAATCAGTACCCTGCTTCCGATCATAGTGGGGGGCGGCTTCTTAAATTTATTTGACCACCTGAAGGTGATAGGAGATTGGTCGCTCATTGAGTCAGATAGCATGGTGACCTCGCTAACCCTGGTGTGCATGCTTGACAGCAGCCAATCGATGAGTGAGTTATTACCTGACTTGTAGTTCATTCGAGTGGGGACCATTGTTAGCTGTGTGAGGCAGGAGTTGGCCACAGTGTCCTTCAGGGGGGTTGACTCCTTCGCGAGCCAATTTATATTAAAGACCCCATCTGGAGAACTGCGTCCAGTTCTGGAGACCCCATCATAAGAAGGATTGGTAGCCAGAGAGTGCAATGTCTTTGTTCCTAATCTTATCCGTGAGCCACGTGTCAGTTAGGCAGATAATATCAGGGTGTGGACGGCTGTCCAGGCCTGGAATTGGTCAAATTTGGCAAGCAGACTGAATATATTCAAGGCTGCTATGCTCAGTCCCTTCTTCCTGTTCCCACCTGCCCCTTGGGGGTTTGGCAGCCTGGGGTTGGGATGTACATTGCCTGACAGGAGAGCAGCAGCAATATAGTTTTCTAGAGGTGAAACTGATTGTAATTAAGGACTTCCTTTCCCGATGTTTCCATTTGCCACAGTGTGACAGCTTGCACTTGAGAGTGGTGGGAGGCAGGTATATGGCAGTAGTACCACTGTCAGTTGCACCACTGGGTGCCACCATATACATCTGTAGGTGTGTTAACATCCTGTTGTCACAATAGTTTGAGGTACCGTGTGGTACCTTAGCCTGAGCCACCACTCTGAGGTATGTGACAGGATATAAAGTTGGAGGTGGGGCAGTCAGTGGTTCATCAGAACCTTGTCCTCTGAGTAGGTAGAGAAGAACCAGGACAGCCATGCTGAACATTTTTGAGACAGGGAGTACAAGGAAGAAAATCCCTGGGCCAGAGGGGACAGTGGGTGGCTTGGGCTCCTGAGTTTCAGATAGAGGAGGGCCGTGCTGTTTTAATTTAGCAGCTAAGGGTAACAAGGGAAGAAAGGGTGGAGCAGTTGCAGGGAGGGCTGCAACTCAGGAGGCTACTGCTACTAGTTCTCAGAGCTAATGGTGGGAGGACAGCAGGCACCTAACTGTGAGCCGAGCTTTGACCTTTGGGGGGGTCAGGCATCACCTGAGAACTGGCACTGTTGCAGACAGGGATGCCCCTTTAAGAGGAGGAGCCCCTTTAGGGTGACCCAGTGGGGCAGACTACATTTGAGGAGGGGAGTAGAAATGGAGGGAGGAGCTAAGGTGGATTTAATAGAGGTCAGGGCCAGGGTGGATGAGTGGGACAAAAAGTAGTAGGCTGAGGTAGAGAAATCAGCAGCCAAGAAGGGAGGTTCAGCACACAGAAGCAAAAGTTCAGAAGCAGGCTTGAGAAGGGGAGCAAGTCGGAGCCTTCCTTCAGGTGGTTCTGGCCAATCAGCAGTGCAGAGCAAACACTGATAGGAGTAGTGTGGATGCCGTACCTGGATGCCCCAAGTGGCAGTCCTTGGTGTGGGGGACAGTGGCTATAGTTGGCACCGTGGTCCCTGAAGATGGAAGAGGCGGCCAGGGCACCCGGTCAGGGGCAAACTCCTGGATGCCCTGAGCAGCTGTCCTTGACATATTGCACAACGGTTTTAAGATATACATGTCTAAATAGCACTTATACTATATAAATATGGGAAACAGCTGGTTAATGCTTACTTTACACTAAGGCAGGCTGTCTTTAAACCCACTTCCTTGCTTAACACAAAGATATTTTCTTATTTAGAAGATTTTTAACATTATTTACTATGTATTTTTCAGGTTATTTTATCTTGTGGTTTAAAATCATTGACATTTACTAATGCATGCACAGACACACCAGTTTAGCTGTAGTATGTGTTATGGCTATTCTCAGGGAAGGAACTATCTATTCTGTGACATTTGACCTTGAAATACCTTTCCTTTTATGGGACTCTGTTGTTTTTATATGGTTCTATGTTGATTTTTAAAAGCTGTTTAGGCCAATGAGATTTTTAACAACTTTGTATCTGTTTCTTGTGTATGATCTGGACTTTAAGAAACTGTATTCTTCCAAATCAACTGTCATTGTTTTCTGATGAAGAATTCTGTGTAGTCCGAAAGCGAAAAGGCACCTATTTTCTTTTTTAACAACTCTGTTGGTCCAATAAAAGGTATCAAATCATCTGTTTGTGTGGATTTTGTGTTACAAGACCAATACAGCAACAAGAATCCCTTTGATGCTAGGAATATTTAATACTTAGGCACCTACTGCTGTAAGAGTTTAGACCAAGGACTTCCAAGAAAACAAGGAACAGGTGATAGTGTGGATTCCCTCCTTAAGAGTCTGCTAGTGGATTAGATGTAATCTTTACAGGCCACAAGCTAAGTGGCTAGAAAGAGAACCCCAGAAAGCCCTTTTACTGAGTGTCAGTCCCCATAAAGTTGATCCTTCCTGAGTGGAGGATAGTAGTCTGTGCCAATGCAAATTTTCTATGTATATTCTTAATTAAAGTTTCTGCTGGCAGGCAGAGAAGTTATGCTAGCATCCACATGATAATATGCCACTTAAGAGGTAGAACATTATATTACATTAGATAGATAGATAGACAGACAGACAGACAGAAAGCAGACAGAAAGATGGACGGGCAGACAGACAGACAGATAGATAGATAGACAGACAGATGGATGGTAGTATGACAGATATTTTTCCAAGGCACCGTATAAAATCAATAAACTATAATGTACATATAAATACAGTATACACTACTTATAATGGACACATTGGTGATAGGCTGATGTGTCCACTATAGTGGGTGTCCGATTTAGCCAATTTGGTAAAATCTTTTTTTTTCTTGCATGTGTTTTGTAGTGCTTCCTTCAGTGTAAAGGGGGCTTGATACTGTTGGTGGTGGGGTGTGCGTTGGTAGGGAAAGAATTATGCTTGTGCTACACAGGATTTTTTTTATTTCTTGAAGTACTGATGCATTTTAGTTTGCTTCGATTTTGTGGCACAGTACTGTTTCTACATGCTCTTAGTTTTGAATAACTTGTCCCATTCAGGCAGTGTCTTCCAGCTGTTGCATAGCACATCTTGGAGGGAGTAGTGCATTTCAAATGTCAGCAGCTGTAAGAGCAGGTTGCTGCTTATCTTGTGAGTTCCCTAGCATTTCATCCATATCATCATCATCTAGGACTGCCACAGCCTATCACTTCCATGACCTCAGTGATGTCATTAGTCAAGGTCCCTTATCCTGAAATTCACCCAGGTGGCAGAAAGCATCAAACGTCTCCTCTGTAAGACCCATTGGAGGAGTGAGGACTTTTTCAGTGTCCTCCACTTGGGGCTACAAACTTACACTTGGCACCAAGCTTAGCTTTGCTGGGGGAACACATCTGTTGTTTGCTGTTGCTGTAGCTTCAGGTAAGTAAGTAGAGGGCTGAAAGTATCACTTTAAATTTCAATAAACCTTTTTTTATGTTCTGTATTTTCCGTTTTTTTTCCTCTTTATTCAAAAACAAATAGGCCTGGATATTCAAAGGGTTGCACCTGCACAAGCCACACATTGCACCCTAAGCGGCATATAAGAAAGGCTGCCTAGTGCAGAGGCAAATCCCAATGCGCTTGAGGTGCAATGATAATGTATCTGGTGCAAATGCAAGTAGCATGACCATGATATGCGGCACATCCCGATATTCAGCCCAGGATGTGCGGCGCATATGCCGGGGCACCCATGGACGTGCCGCATAGGGGGCGCTCAAGGTTGAGTCCCTGCAGAGTAAGAGCAACTCCCAGACACCCACAGGTGGGCTGCTATATTACAGGGTGCAACACAGCAGCCCAGCCATGGGTGGCCACCCGACCACCTAGAAGACCCTCCTCAAGCACACACATCCCTGGCGGTCTAAGGGACCCCCACCCAAAGCTGCGATCACGCGGTAAATGTAGTGGCCCCTCCATCCCCGATTCCCCAATGGGTATGCTACATGTCAATCCCTGGTGGACTAGTAGTCCCCCCTCCCACCCAAGTCCCTGATGTCCTGATGTATGCCAATATGACCACCCTCATGGTCTGGGGAACCCCCCTCCGCCTGTTGCCTCAATCTTGGGACCATCCCATATCACAATGCCCTGGTGATCCAGTGGCACCTTGCACCCCACCTACCCACACAGAACCCCTTGACCACCCCGCTCCCCCTCCTGTCATCAGCAGACAGATGCATCCGTACCGCATACCTCCCAGCCACCCACCGAGTGACAGGTACAGTATGGGCTGTAAGTCCATTTTGTCCCCAGTGTGGACCAATGGGCTTGCAGGGCATACTGTACTAGACAGTCCCAAATATGTGAATGTAGTCCTTCTCAGATCTGGGGTTGTCTAGTACAGTATCCTGCAAGCCCATTGGTCCAAACTGGGGACCAATGGGCTTACAGCCCATACTGTACCTGTCATTCAGCGGGCAGCTGGGTGGTGCGTAGGGAGGCATGCAGCCGCCCACTGATGACTGGGGAGGTGGGCAAGGGGTTCTGTGTGTGGGTGTGGGGGTGCCACTGGATCACCAGGGCATTGCACTATGGGATGGTTCCGTGATCGCAGCAATGGGGGGGAGTTACACTAGACCCCCAGGGTGGTCATATTGACATACATTGGGGCATCGGGGACTCGGGAGGGAGGAGGGACCACTAGTTCACCAGGGATCAACATGTTGCATATCCATCAGAGAATTGGGGACAGGGGGTCCACTAGACTACCAGGGCTATCTTACGCTACATTTTCCTGTGATTGCGGCTACAGGGTGGGGGATGCCCCAGGATCACCAAAGCACACATCATGTTGTGCAGGGTGCCAGGTGCAAGTTGCTGGCCTTCCCTGCACAAGGCATGCAAATGGGGCCATAACGACATGCAAATGGCCCCATTTGCACCTTGCATATTTTATGGCCTTATTTGTATGCTCTCTGCTGAATATTGTGGGTGATGCACCTAGTGCAACTGCACTTGGGCTGGTACATCCCTGTGCTCCTTATCAGTTGCTTGTACTGGCGCAGTGCCACTGTGCCATGTGCAGTGTGTGCACTGCCCATGTCATATTGAACAGTGCTGTGCCATAGCGCAGCACCATTGAATATCACCTGGCCCTGGTGCATCACAGTTGTGTTGCAACCAGGCTCATGCCAGTGCTTTATCACAGTCTGAATATCCTGGCCTCAAAGTGTATTTAATTTAAAAAAAATAAAGAGCCCTCTAGAATAATAATCTCATCAAACTAAGGTGACCTTGGGGGTGCAGTCTGGAACAACTAGAATATTAATCCGATCCCAAAGTGTTCTACTCATGGTGCAGAACAGATATTTTAGGGTTGTGTGTTCCACAGTCTCAGGGCTGCCACACCAAAAGCCCTGTCACTGGCCATTTTCAAACAAAACTTCAGGATATCTAGTAGCTGTTCTTCTGTGGAACTCAACTACTTGTAAATCAAGCTAGCGGCAATAAAATGGCTGATGTATTGAGGGCCCAAACTGCTCAGGGCTTTATAAGTTAAAAACAGAATTTTTAAGTATATCTAACCAGATGTCACTACATGGTGTATAGTGAAGGAGTTAGAAGCTCTGACCTTCCAGTAGACAAAATATGTTCTGATGCATTCCGTACAAGCTGCTGACAGCAGATAAGACTAGCAGGCTGGCCCTGGTAGAGCATGTTTTCATGGTTCATACATGAGGTGACAAAGGCATGAATTAGTTTACTGTAGTCATTCAGATCAAGGTAGCAACTAAAACACAGATGTAACCACCCCTACAAATGGGGGTTCCTGAAAAGTCTTCCTTGAGCTTGCATAAATGCTCACTGACAGGCTGGTGTTCTGCGTTTTAGCAGTTTAAATGTATTGCCAGAGAGTGACTGTATCACATCTGTGTACTGTCTCTTTAAGAGCTCCCTGAATTGCAGTCATAATTAATCTGAGAGGGCGCTCTGCTAGAAAATGTACTTGTTTGTTGATCATTTGTTAGAGTAGTAATAATATTGCAGTTTGTTCTAACCTGTCTTCTTTGCAGCATGGACAGTTATGTTTGTTTCCATCATCTTGGTCCTGGACTGCAGACTGGGCCAATCAGTACATTTGGGACTCTAAAATGGAGCCTGCCTACAGGGGCTTAGTGGGGCCAAAACTTGGAGGAATTGCAGTTTTGGGTTTTTGGTGCCTAAAATATCCTGGAGGGAGAGCCCTTGTTGTGACTGACAGACAGATCAGCCAACCGAACCTTTTGTATCTTGGGGAAAGTCCCACACTGCTTGCAGTTTCAGTTAGATCTGAGTTAGGAAGCGAAGAAGTAACAGCTTGAGATAGTTCGAGCAGCAATCCATAGCGGATTCACTTGGGAGAACTGTGGAAAGGCCTGAGTTTGGCCTGCATGCCTGCTTGCTGTTTTTGAGAGGGAACTTGTGTTTTTTTTTTTGGACTGAATCCGAATTTGGAGAGTGAATTAAGCCACTGAATTGTGACCAGGCTTTAACCTGAAGAAGACCAAAGATTTGCAGAGTGCAATCAGCCTGTCAGGACTTCCAGCTACCTCTGAACTCCTGGATTGTGCAGAGACTCTGTAATTGTGACCGGAGAGCCATTCACCTGGTGTAGTGGAATTCCTTACATGTGAATGTGCTGTGTGCTTATAGTGGGTCGTGATTTGGTTCCCCACTGTGTGTCTGAACCGTGTTTTGCTTGCTAAAGGCTATATCCAGCTCCATGGGCTGAATCCATATCCATTTACATTTGCCTGGGCCCTGCTACACTGGCCCAGTCAGAATACCTGCTACGCAGAGAAAGTCACCGACGAGATACTGGCCTGGGGATCAGCCCCCTGCTCAACACCTTGAACAGGAACGACGTCTCGGTGATTCGTGTGGGCCCTGCTTCTCCGGGCACTCCAGCTCAACAGCCTGCAGTCTCAATTTCATCTTGCCTATGTCCAGTATTGGGTATCATGAATAAACATCAGGGTAGCTCCCTGCAACAACAGCTAAATCTAAAAGTGTTGTCATCTGATTATCTTGTTGCCTTTTCTTTCACGAACTGATCCCTCTGGCTCCAGATTACTAATAGTGTGTGCTGTGCATGCTGCTGTCTTTCATCACAGGGCCCCAACCAGCTGCAATATTCTTGGCTAGCCCACCATTTTCTTACCAGATTACCCAGAGTGCGTGACTGTGTAGGGACTTTGAACTGCATGCATAACTGTCTGATTAATATCACTTTTAAGCTAATCAACCTGATTACACCCCTCCCTTGTTCAAGTCCCCTGAATAAATCAGATTTAACTTTGTTTGCATTTAACCTGAATGTGGTTCCAGTTTGTGCAAAAAGTATGGTACTGTTGCTATTTGCTGTGCTTAACCTTGTTTTACAGGGGGTCCCCATTGCCAAGCTAGAGGAACCGGCCCTGGTGGTAAGTGCAAACAGTGTAGGTAATTGCCTGGTGAATAAGGGTCATTGTGAAAGTAATTATTGTATATTGTTCAGGCCACTAGAGGTTAAAGAATAGGGTTACAGTGTCCCAGAGGACTGTGCCCAGGTTAGCTTGACCACTAACAACCCTGACCTCCAGGTGGAGGCACCTGTTGCATTACCCAGGCCCCTTAACCTGCTACTAGCCAAGCAGGTAGGGGTAGTAGCCCTTGGGATAGTGCCACCTAGCAGTTACATCTTGGAGGCTCACCGCTGGGATTTTGTGCCTTCTAGTGGCAAAAAATGATGAATTATTATTAAGGATTAATGGCTACCTCAGTAGAAATGGCTGTACACCAGTTGGTGGGGTGTTGTACTGGGCAGGAGGTCAACCCCCCAAATGCTCTGCTTATACTGGATGTTCCCCTGGGTACCAGTAAGGACACTGTAGAGGGAGCACTCTCCAAAGTTGAATGTTTAAAAAACCCTGTGGTGGTGGGTCGACAGGCTGATTTGATTGCCCAAACTTTCATAGCCTTGGTAGAGTGTAGTGACCTCATGGGCAGCTCTAAAGTGCCACAGACTGTTGCCTCAGAAGTGGTCCTAGCCACCTGGAGAGTGATAACAAAAGACAGTAAAGACCCTGGGTAGGATGAGCTCCCACCATTATATGAGACTTTTGAGGAGAAATTTGCTAAGTTATTGCTGGAGGAAGGGAAAACCATAGAGGACTTTAAGAAACTATTCCTGCCACCTGGAGGTGTTCCTTCCCCAAAACCCCCTCACATTTCAGCACCTGTTACTGCCCCACCTTCTGTGCCCAAGCCAATGATGGCACCTATATCTGTACCTGACTTTAGTCATGACTCCTACCGAAGGCTGAGAATCTTCTCAAGCACCATCCCCACCCCTCAGGGAAAGGACGACTGGGAGACCTGGATAGACTATGTTACCCCCTTGCTACCCAAGTGGCAGTGTGTGGAGGCTGAGAAGCAGAAAAGAATCATAGAAAGTTTGAGGGGGCCCTGCCCTTGAAGCCATTACATTTTTTTTTTGCAGTTTAAAGTTTATTCAACATTATTCAAATACAGAGAAAGGATCTCCTGTTTACATACATATAGCCAATATACAAAATGTCGATATAAACTTGGAAAAGGATCCCCTCTCCTCTCCCCTCCCCATCCCCACCCTCCATTCACACAGGGAGAATCTTTCAAGTAACAAAGTCTCTACTAACAGGTGAGAACTTCTATGTACTCTGAAGTGAATACAGAGTCAGCAGAGAACCCCAGTGTTTGAGAAATTTCTTTGACTGGTTATTTAAACTAGCAATAGTCTTCTGTAGATGAAGGTTGGCCAACAATTCCTGTAACCATTCACTGTAAGAAATTTCCAACTCATCCTTCCAATGTCGCAAAACCAGTCTCTTAACAGACAATGCAATAAGGGTTATGTGATATTTTCTGTTAGTAATAGTAACTGAAGAGATCCCCAGAACACAAATTTCGCTGTGAAAAGCTCTGATAGACCCAGAAGGGGGTCAACCTTTTGTTTAATGGTGGTCCAAAGGGAGGCTACCTTAGGGCATTCCCAAAAGATGTGAAAAAGGTTGCCCTCATTCTGCCGGCACCTGGTACATACAGACGAGGAGAGCAAGCCTAATCTCACCATCTTCTGGGGAGAATAATAAAGATTGTGCAGTAGTTTAAACTGTATCAGATGAAGTCTGTCTTGAGTCACAAACTTGTGACAGGCCTTCCATAAGGAGGGCCAATTCAAGTCATTTTCAGGAAAAAATGTGGTGCAGTACGGGGACGCACCAAGACAATCTGGCCACTTCCAATTATACAATATCTCATACAATTTGGAAACAGCGTGCGGGAGGCCCACATGGGGGATTAATTCTGAGAGAGGTAAACTCAGGGATGTTGGTGGTGCATTACCAAAGCATTTTATTATAAGGTGTCGTAACTGGCATATTCTAAAGATCGCAGAGTTCAGAATATGAAATTTGTTGAGGATTTCAGATGAGGTTAACCATTGGCCATCTGGTTCCTGAAGGGTGGAGAGAGAACAATTCCCTATCAGGGGGATCCATCTCAACTGTAATGGCCTACTATCAATTGTGAGATTGGGATTACCCCACCAAGGTTGAATTGGGTCCAAGGTATGCTTATACTTCAGGAAGGAGCAGAGCTGCGAGTGAATATGAATGGATAATGCCACAGGAGTGTTTTTAAGAGTGGGAGGTAGAGACCTTGGATTAACATGTAATAATGCAGCAGGAGAGAGCCCATGGGCATGTATTAGGTTATTCTCTATTTGGAGCCAAATGGGAGTGTAAGACTGCACCTGTTGGGGGTAGTCCCTCCTAAGCCATTGCAAATACTTATTTAGATGACTGACCCAGTAATAGAGTCCTAAATGGGGAAGTCTCAATCCCCCTTTCAATTTCGATGTCGAGAGTTTGTCATAAGCTATCCGGGGCTTCTTTTCTGACCAAATGAAGGCTGAGAAGATCCGATGGATTTTTTTAAACCACTCCAGCGGCAACCAGATGTTCAAGAAGCCATTACATTTTTGAGGTCCACAAACCCTAATGCATCTGCTCAGAAGTACCTATCTGTACTTGAAGGCAATTTTTGGAGCATTGAGTCAGGGGAGACTTTGTTGTGGAAATTTCAAGGTACCAAACAATGAACGGGGGAAAGTTTGTCTATGTATGTTACTCGCCTAGAAAGAGCTCTGCAGAAAGCTTACTGGAAAGGTGGGTTAGCCACCAGTGATTAGAACCATGTGAGACTGGGGCACATACTGCAACATGCCAAGCATTCTAAACTGCAGATCATCCAGTTAAGGCTCCAGGATAGGAGAGGTAACCCACCTGACTAATGTGATTTGATAAAAGAACTCTGGGAGGTAGAAAATGAAGAGGGAGATTGTAATAATGGTGTGAGTGCAGCCCAAGTGATCATGGCACAGGAAGGCCCTTCTGAAATGGAGATCACTATGAGTGTCCCAACGTGGGAAAACAGTGGGGGAGGTGTTGCTGAACGAAGTCAGAAAAGTACAACTGGGTGCGTTCGCTGAGGTATCCCCTGCTGACAGAGAACCTGGCTCCTGTCAGGACCTGACTGTTGTGGGGGTGGGAGGGCACCCTCAGGAATCCTCTACTGAGGGTGGCTTCTTGGCTGAGCTCAAGGAATTGACTACCACCCTAAAGGAACTATTGAGACATGGTACACTACCAGCAGAAGTCAGATCAGAATCTTCCATTGATGGTCCAGCATCCACTGCTATGTTTTCCCCAAGGATGCCCCAAGAGCCTGTTATTTATCACATTTGTGGCAAGGATAGCCATATAAAGAGGGAATGCTGGTCTCAGAAGAGCTCAGAGAAAGTGGTGAACCAGCTTCAAGGAGAGCTTCAGAAAATGAGTCAGTGGTCAAGGTGTGCATGTAATGACTGCAGTGAAGGCTTTGGCCATCCTAACTCAAACCTCTCAGTAGCTAAATCATCTGTCCAGGCCCCTGCTGTTGTCCCTCCAGACTGGTCCAAAATAGTCGGCCCTTCAATGAAGACTACTGTGGCTGTGAATGGTATTCCTACTCGGGCTGTACTTGTCAGTGAGTCACAAGTGACCATTGTATTTCAGAACTGGTATGACAAACACTTATCTGATGTGCCATTACAATCCCTGGAAGGCCTACATGTGTGGGGGCTGAGCGACAAGTCTTATCCCTACTTAGGATATGTCTGCCTCTGGTTGTCTTTTCCTGCAACTGTTACTGGTGTAGAGGAGCAAGTAGAGACACTGGCCCTAGTGTATCCCCCACTAAACTGTATAATGGGGTTCCTTTGTTAATTGGAACAAACATCCACATGTTTGGGAGACTAGCACAACTCTGCCATGAGAAACAATGGTAACTGACTGGGCAGGCCCTAAGACTTCCAGCCTTAGTAAAAAGGGCATATGACTTACGACAGCCTTGGAGTCACAGATGGGAAATGTGAATAACTCATTAATTAGATTAAAAGGGGTAGCTGATAAACAGGGAACACTGCACATGGCAACACAGAGTGGTGGCCAACAAAGTGGGGAACAGCATTTACAAGGAGACTTTCTTAAAGATTTTATAAATTCCTCACACCTTATATAGAGAGAGTTAAAACTATAAATGAGATGCCGGCCCACCGGCGCAGCAGTTGGATTTCCGCATGTGACGCTGGCAACCCAGGTTCGGGAATGGACCAGGGTCGCTGGAGGGCCGGCTGGGGGAGAAGGATAGAGCATCCCAAGGACTGCTTTCCTTCTCCAGGGGAAGGGTGGGGAAGTGCCTGGAGCATCAATGACCTCTGGCGGAGGCCAGGAGTCACACAGCCACTGGCACTAGTATGTATAGGAGGCAGGGCAGATGCTAGGCATCATTGCATGACCCCGCCTCCCCAGAAAATGGGAAAATAGACAGCTGCCATCCGCCTTCAATGAAGCCCACCACGGGCTTCAATTAGCTCCTCAGGCAGGCCGTTCGACCGATCCCGAAGACTGCGGCATGCAGGTGGAGTGCCGCAGCCCCGCCATGGGGGTTAAGCCATGGGGTATTGGAGGGCTCATGGCCAATTTGAGGGGTGGAAGCCCATGGCCTGTGACAGGGCCAAAAGTACTGGGTGGCAGGCAGCTAGGGTGGTAGCAAAAATAATAAATTAAAAAAAAAAACTATATATGAGGAGCAGTTTAAGAGTACAACTGAAGTAGAAGTACATGCTAAATGGTCCCTGGTTGGAAAGACAAAGAGGAATGCATACACCATATGACAGAGAAAGAATTGTTTCTGGTTAAGCATTCAAATGAATACTTGAGTAAACAATTGGGGGAAATTAAGACGGTATTAGTCTGTACCAGTCTTTCACTGGGATCCATTTTGAAAGAAGTAGAGATATTAAAAGAACAAATGTTGACTATTAAACAAAGGATTGTAATTTGGGAAAAAGAAAAGGGAAAGAAAAGGAGGAAAAGTAGAGATTAAACAAGTTACACAAGAGATAGCAGAGAAAGAATATGGGGAAACTAAAGAATTGTTGGAAAAGTTAAAGAAGAGAAAAAGGGAAAATAAAAGGATAGAATTAGAGGTTAAAAAGAATCAGAGAAAGGTTATAAGTAAGATCACACAAATAGTAGCAATACAGTACAAAGAAGATAAGGGACATAATAAGCTAGGGAAGCAGAAGGGGAACAGAAGTGTTGACAGATGTCATACGATATATTTTAAGGGAATACCAAAGTCAAGAAGGCAATCCCCATTCTTGATAAAGATTTCTGTTTATAATATCTTAAAGAGTCAATTGAAGTCTAGGATTTGTTGGAACATATTTTATCTATATTTAGATACAGCGCTAACCCCAGCAAAGGGCTAGTGGGTTTGGTTGTGAAAAATAGCTCCATAAGAAAATATATTTTGAGTATGCATATGGAGTGTCGAAAAGTAGGCACACAGTTAGATGAATCAATGGGGAAACTCATCACAGAAATGGATGACTATGCAAAAAGTAATGAAAATGTCATAAAGGAGAAAAATCAACAAATAATTACTAAATATTTACATAAATCAACAGTTATTGAGTATGAACTGGATGGCGCCCCAGAGATGAATGGATATATTAGAGGGAGGAAACAATGAGGAAAAATAATTAATGGGGGTGCTGTGCTAGATAGTTTAGAAAGTAATTTAGTTAGTGATGAGGTAGGATCTGTTGCATCAGTATGTGCCAGTCTAAGGAATATGGAGACAAAGAATGGGTATGAGGTGTTATCACATTGTTCACAAGGATCCAGTAGAAATAAATATATTCTTATGCTGTCCATTTGAGATGGGGGTAAAATCATCAAGCCATATATAAAAGATGAAGACTGTATTAACATTTTGTCTTGGAATATAGTGGGTTTAGTTAATAAATTGGATGATATATAAATACAATATTAATAAATGTTTATTTCCCACCAAGTCTAAAATTAGAAGAATTTACTCTTAAATTACATAAGCTGTCTCTACTGCTTGATGACCTACTTTGTATAGAGGTAATAAAAGATATAATAATAATTGGTGATTGGAATGCGCATGTGTGGCCCCTTAATGAAAAAAGATCAGTTATTTAATCAATCAAATCACTTACTATACCAGGATCTTCCACTGAGAAAATCTAGAGAAAGGAAATGGGATAAGAAGAGTCTAATTCTAATGAGATTTATAGTAGAACAGAATTTGTCTATTTTAAATTGTAGGACAATTGGAGATAGGGATGGTAATTACACATTCCCATTAAAAACAGATGGTTCAGTTCTAGATGTTGCCTTGGCAGATATACAACTATACAATCAAGTCCTCACCTTTCAAGTGCTATTAGACTGCACCTCAGATCATTTTCCTATTTCACTTAATGTGAATTTATCAAAGGATTTGAAAATGTTTAGAAATAGTGCAGAAGAGTATATTTTGGATAATCATATGGGTATCCGTTCATTGAAAATAAAGTGGGATCCTCTTTTAGAGAGGAAAATGGATTCAATAATTATGACTCATGAGGTGATATGTAGGAGTTTGGAGTTTTTAAATGCCAAGAAGAATGATGTTCTAGATTATAATGAAAAATTAATTAAATTTACTAAAACTAAGATACAAGGGTATAACAAAAGAAAAATAGATAGGAATAGAATGGATACAGCTTCCTGGTATGATGCTCAATGTAGAGCTTATAAAAAACTCACAAATAAAATTGTATGGTTAGAAAGAATAAATGGTGATTTAAATCTTAATAAAGCTTTGGGGTTCATAAAGAATGATTATAGAGCTCTTATTAGAAAGAAAAAGTCAGCACATGAAATAGTTTTATGGTCTAAATTACAGGATGCAGTTAGAGGGAAAAATAACCAGGAATTTTGGAAACTGATTAATATAGCAGAGAATAAATATAATTTAAATATCGATGGTGCAATTTTGGCAGAATATTTGGTTTCTCACTTTAGAAAACTATATACAGTAAGGATTACAGTAGAGAATAATCATAGATATTGCAATACTTTTAGGACAAAGGAGAAAATATATCATATAATTAAAAAAGAAATTCAGCAAGCAATTTTAGCACAAAGAAAGAATAAAGCTCCTGGAATAGACGGAATACCTGCATAATTGCTTCAATATAATTTGACTTGGTTTTGTGATATTCTCTATAACCTTTTTTACGTTATCAATACAGAAGAAATTCCTAATTGTTGGAAAGTTACTGAAGTGGTTCCAATCTTTAGAAAAGGTGATAGAGGATGCCCAGAAAATTATAGGCCTATTACACTTCAGAATATATCAATTAAAATTTTCATGTGTATTCTATAGCAAGAATTGGAGATGTGGGTTTCAGAAAATCATATTTTATCTGATAAACAATTTGGCTTTAAAGTTAATCATTCAATTTTAGATTGTATTTACATTATAGATCATCAGATTAGGAAATCTCGATCCAACAGGAAAACACTTTTTTTAGCTTTTTTGGATTCACATTCAGCTTTTGATGGGGTTAATAGGGGAATTTTGTGGAAATTGTTGGCTGAAAAGGGAATTGATATGAAGTTACTCAAACTTATTCAGTGCATGTATACAGATACATTTATTTGTGTTAAATATTCTAAAGATGGGAAGCCAACTGAACCTATCACCTCAAATTATGGAGTCAACAAGGATGTTTAATGTCCCTGTTATTGTTTAAAATTTATATTAATGAGTTAATAATTGATGTGGATAAAATAATGACTGATGCTCCAAAACTAAGTAATAGGAATTTGAATGTTATTCTGTATGCAGACGATATTGTTGTTTTGTCTAATACTACGATTGGTTTACAGAAAGCTTTAGATTGTATTGTAGGATCCCTTAAAAAATTACAATTGATGGTAAATATGAATAAAACCAATGTTCTGGTTATTAATAAATCTAAAACCTTAAATTATAAGTGGAAGATTTTAGGAAGTTTGATAGAGGAGCTAAATCAGTATACCTATCTGGGTTTAATTCTACATAATAAAAGGATCTGGAATTTACATTTAGAAGAAATTAAAAAGACAGGAAGACAACTGGTCTTGGTAATAAACAAATTATCTAAGCAATGTATTGATAATTCTTTTATATCATTACTAACAGTTTATAAAATTAAAGTGGATTCTACTTTGTTATATGGGTTTGAGGTTTGGAGGTATAAAGAGAATATGGATCTACTGGAGCCAATTAAACATCTCTATCTTAGGTTTGCCTTGAACTTATCACAATTTTTCCCTGTGGGTCTTATGAGGGCAGACATGGGGGAATAATCTCTAGGTGTTAAAGCAGTGATTGGACAGATCAGGTATCTGATTAGACTCTACGAGTTAAGTGTAAAAAATTCTCTTTTGAGCCAATGTTGGAATGATGCCATGGAATATGAGTCAAATGGAAAAATAAGTTTTAAATCATGGACATGGTTAAAAGATTTAGACATGCAGTTAGAAAAATGGGATTACAAACAATTATGAACATAGCTAATTGAAAAAATTTGGAATTATTAAAGATAAAATTTATTGAGAGGATAACTGATATAGCAAAGCAGAGTGATATGGAAAGACTGGCTTAAACAAAGAATTTTTTAATGTATAAGGGGTTAAAAAATGTACATGAAAAGGAGTGTTATTTAGAGGTTTGTGACAGCAAGATGTATTACAAAGTTATTTCAAACTTAAGGTTTGATATAAATCTTGGATTTTCAACATGTTTTTTGAAATGGCAATGTTTTAAATCAAAACTACATTGCAAAGAAGGATGTTTAGGGACCCGGAATTCAATGCATATTTTATTGGAATGTGAACAGGTTAATGATATAAGGAAGTTTTGGCTTCGGGAATATCTACAAAAAGTAAATGAATTTATCAGCCAATAAAAATAAAACTTTTTTCTTAATACAAATGATATAACTTTATTGTATTGCATTGCCAGTTATTGTATTGCTGTATATAGATTGTTAAAGGTGAGATTTTTTTTAAACTTTATGTATAAATATTTATGTGTGATGCTTTTGTAATACACATTTTTCAATAAAAATGCTGACTTTGACTTTTTTGACTTACAACAGAAACCCAGTGAAGAGGGCCCAGATGAGCCAGAGGGGATAGTGCGGAAAAAGAAACCTGACTCCTTGGTATTGGCCCCCAATGGCCAGTGCACAATCCATGGAGAAGTTCACCTACAGAGAAACGTAAAGAACGAAATATTAATGTTAGCTGCACCAGGTGATGGAACGTTGCCATAAGGATTATTGGTTAAACCCCGCATCTTGCCTGCCCGTGCCCATGCCTTTGCATGATGAGTGATGGTTCAGATTCGAAATGTATCAGATCAGGAGGTCCAGGTGAACAGAGGATGCACTCTAGCTACAGTACACCATGCAGACACTGCAGTATTACCCAATAACAAGTACTCTGGCCAAAAGGAGAGAGTGATCCCAGACTTATTTGACTTTGGTGATTCCCTGCTGTCAGCTGAATGGAAGGCTAGGATTAGCAAGAAACTCACCCAGAGAGACAAAGTGTTTTCATTAAAAGAATGGGACGTAGGGTGTGTCCAGGGTACAGAGCATCATATATGCCTGCATAATGACGGGCCATTTCGAGAGAGATTCTGACGCCTCACCCCAGAGGACATAGATGATGAGAGGAGACACCTGCAGGAAATGCTTGCTGCTAGCATGATACAGGAATCAAGGAGACCATATGCCTCTCACATTGTGGTTGTGCATAAGAAGAATTGGTCGGTGAGGATATGTGTTGATTATCAAACCCTGAACCCACGGACCATCCCAGATCAATACACCATGCCCTGTATACAAGATGCCCTGGATTGCTTGAATGGGAGAAAATGGTTCTCAGTATTGAATCTTCACAGTGGATATTACCAGATTCTGATGGCCATGGAGGACTGTGAGAAAACCACTTTCATCTGTCCTTTGGGGTTCTATGAATTTCTGAGAATGCCACAGGGGATTTTGGGTGCCCCGGCCACCTTTCAGCGGCTGATGGAATGTGCAGTTGGAGATATGAACTTGCTGGAATGCCTAGTTTACCTAGATGATGTCACTGTGTTCAGACACACATTAGAGGAGTATGAGACCCGACTGTTTAAAGTCCTAGACTGATTGGAAGACTTTGGCCTCAAGTTGTCCATTGACAAGTGCCAGTTTTTTCAAACCTCCATGAAGTATGTTGGGCACATAGTATCTGCCGAAGGGATAGAGACCAATCCCAGAAAGGTTGAGTCACTGACTACTTGGCCCCAGCCCCATAACTTGAAAGAACTACAGTGTTTTCTGGGGTTCTGTGGCTACTACTGCAGGTTCATAAAAGACTATTCCAAGGTGATTCAGCCACTCCTAAATCTCACTCAGGGTTACCCCCCACCAACTGTAAATACAAGAAAGTGTCTGTCAAAGAACCCAAGAAAGTATACTTCCGAACAGGTGAAACCTTTGAGCCCCACTGGACACCTGAATGTGAAGCAGCCTTCCACGAAGTCATATGCTAGCTCACCCTCACCCCCATCCTCACCTATGCTGACCCTACCAAGCCCTATGTGTTGCATATGGATGCTAGTCAGCAGGGCCTAGGAGCTGTGCTATATCAAGACCATGAGGATGGTTTGAGACCAGTAGCTTTTGCCAGCAGGAGCTTGACCCCATCAGAACAATATTATCCCATGCACAAGCTGGAGTTCTTTGCCCTAAAATTGGCCATTGTTGGCCAGTTTCATGAGTACCTCTATGGGGCAAAGATATTGGTGAAGACCTGCAATAACCCATTAAACTATGTACAGACTTCAGCTAAGTTGGATGCCACTGGGCACCGGTGGCTCTCAGCTTTATCAACCTATGATTATGCTGTTGAATACAGGCCAGGACTGAACCATATTGATGCTGACACCCTGTCACGAAGGCCAGTCTCCAAGAGTGATTGGGTCAGGTTGTCTGAACCTGACATCCGAGCATTGTGCCAAAAGTTTGATAGAGATGAACAGATGTTTACAGACACAATGGACTGTTTAATAGATTGCTTGGGCCCTCCTGATACCTGCATACCAGTTGCCTATTGCCATTTCTCTACTCTAGATATTAGTGCACTACCTCAGTTTGACAATGACAGCATCCAGTGGGCTCAATCCCAAGATCCCATGATTCAGCCAGCACTTGATGCCTTGCATGTGGGGAAAGATGTGTCCCAGTTGTGTTTCCCTGACTTCTGAACTGCCCTATTGTTTAAAGAAGGCCCCAGGTTGAAGTTACACAATCAGTTGTTATGCAGAGAGACAGTGGATCACAGTGGTTGAGTAGACAAGCAGCAATTGGTCCTGCCCACAGTCTTTAAAGATTTGGTACTGAGGTCCCTCCACAATCACATGGGGCACCTCAGTATTGACAGAACTATCGACCTGGTACAATCTCAGTTCTACTGGCCTTAGATGGGGGCCGATGTTGAGCACCATGTAAAGACTTGCAGTTATTGCCTGCAAAGCAAAGCCCTGCCTCAGAGGGCTGCCCCTCTTGTCAATATTACTACCAGCATCCCCATGGAATTAGTCTGCATAGACTTTTTTTGTTTAGAACCTGATCAGTGGAATATTGGCAATGTGTTAGTGGTTGTGGATCATTTCACATGGTATGCACAAGCTTTTACAACTAAGGATCAAAAGGTCTCTACCGTGGCCAAGGTGCTAGTGGAAAATGTCTTTGTCCACTATGATGCCCCCCAGCGGATCCACTCTGACTAAGGCAGAGACTTTGAAAGTCAGCTAATCAAAGAAATGCTGTCTCTGTGGGGGGTGTGGAAGTCAAGAACCACCCCTATTACCTACAGTGGGACCCTCAAACAGAAAATTTTAACTGCAACCTTCTAGACATGCGGGGCACCCTCCACCAAAATGACAAGCATATGTGGAGCCAGCAGATTAGCACCTTGGTACACACGTACAATTGCACCAAAAATGATGCTGCTGGGTTTTCCCCCTACCACCTCATGTTTGGGAGGGGGACCCGCCTACCAGTTGATGTCTGTTTTGGGGTCCCTCCAGATGGGGTCTGAGCTGAAAACTACCTGAAGTATGTACAGAAATTGAAAGCTCAATTGAACCATGCATATCAACTGGCCCAGACAATGGCTGCTAAAAGAAATGTCACCAACAAAGAGAGGCATGACAAGAAAGTAAAGGCTCAAGAGCTATGGCCTAGAGACCATGCATTGTTATGCAATTTGGGACTACATGGCAAGCACAAAACTGCTGATAGGTGGCACTGTCTTCATCATGAAGTAATTGGAACGTTGAATGATCTACCAGTATACAAGGTATGCCCAGAGAATAACTCCAAAGCTATCAAAACCATGCACCTTAACCGCTTGCTGCCTATCAGCCAAGTTATTATTGAAGCTAAGCCAGCAGACATTGCCTCCCCTGGGCTGGTGATTCATGCTGCTGCAAAAAAGAGACAGAGTCAGCCTACCCCGTAGTTACAGAGTTAAGATTTCCAAAGCAGCAGGCCCAGAATGATAGTGAATGACAGTCCGCCTCTGAAGATAGTGAGTGTGACAATGCCTATTACCCCTCCTATGAATTGAGTCAGCTGTTTTGAGGTAACCCTATGACTAATTGTGGGGATGAATCTGGGCCTTCTGGACTGCCTAACCCCACCCCAGCTTCATTCTTGGAGCCAATGCTCCCTGAAAGTGAGGTGCAAAGCATCACATCTGAGGTTGCAGACTCTCTGTGTTTTGTGGAACTGTGTGAATTGCCCGAAGAAGGGGCTGATGGTCTGAGTCTCCCTGGTGACACACCAGAACTTGAACAACAATATGAGAGTGCTGACAGCCCCCCTTCAGTGCCATAATGTCTAATTATGCCAGAACCTTCTCTAAATGAGCCAAGTGTTGTGAAAACAGAGCCTACAGAGCAAGGAGCTGACAGTGCTTCCAGTTTGGACATTCTCATCTAGAGATGCAGTGCATTTAAATTCCGCCGGTGAAGTGAACTTGAAGTGGGCACTTCACATTGCCACTCTGCTATGCAGAGCGAGCAAATCAAAGTGCTCACTCCACCTTGTCATTACCACTTCACATTAAGGCGGAATGGCAACACAAAGTAAGGCGAAGTTATTGGTTTTAATGGACTTTGGGTTCCTCATTATTTATTTATTTATTTTTATTTTATTTATTTAGACAGCAGTTTGGAAAACCTTTGAGCCATAGGCTCATTTACAAAGGTACCTTGTCAATTATTATGATTCTAAGTGACCCACTTGGTGTTTCAGATGTGGCAGCCCTCCCCCTACACATCACATGGCTTACAGTACTGTAAGTCACATGCTCTTTAGCTAGGCAGGAAGAAAGTTAGTCATACAAGCAGACACTTTTACTTTCTCCTGTGTAGACGGAGAGAGAGTAGTGTGTTTTGTGACTGCTGATACTTTGAGATCAGAGAGGAGGAGATTTAAACTTTGAGTTAGACCCAACAGCTTTTTTAAAAGCTACATTTTTTTGTCTTTTCTGTACTCTCTTTTACTTAATTTGCTCTTTCTGTACATTGTATTTTTCTTACAGTCTTAAAATACATCCAAATAACTATTAAAAAAAATTAATGTTGTGATTCGTGACGTGATCGTAAATCGATTTGTGACTGCATTTGTGACCGTGATGATGACGAAATGCTAATGCCTACAGTTGTACTTTCCAAGGCCTCCACCGATGAGGTGTGACACAAAACTCCCTGACTTAAAAACACTCATTAATGAGTACAATGGAGGAGTGGTGAAGCATGGAGAGATACTACAAAACAGACTTACAATACATCCAAGTAACTATTAAAAAAGATTAATGTTGTGATTCGTGACGTGATTGTAAATCATGATTTGTGACTTTCCGTGATGATGAAGAACATGATTTGTATGATGAATGACTCGTGATAATGGTCCTGACTTAAAAATGCATATTAATGGGTACAATGTTCATGCAGAATTATGTACCACACCTGTCCAGTACTCTGAAGGGAAGCCAAAGAAACAACTGTGACTTTAGTTAGAGATGGAGATTGGGCCCTAAAGGGATGCAAATGCACAGACAGATTAAGATTGCGCTGCACACTGAAGAGTTGCAGATGCAAAGGCACAACACCTAACCAATGCTCACCATCAGAAATTCAAAAATCTGGAAAATAATTCCTTTTCTGGTTGGGTCAGGCTGTGGGGGGGGGTAGTGTTTAGCACTGCTGCAGTAACAGTCACTAGTACTAGTACTAGTAAAGATACCACAAAGAAGTACAAAAATTACTCAACTGCAGTGGCTAGCATAGCAGGTTCACATTGCTGAAATTATGTGGCACAATAAAAGGTGTCTGATTTGATGACATGCGTCACACGTATACTCACACACACACTAAGTAATACATAGCAAATTGAAAACTTCAGTAATATAACCACTTATTTTAAGCAAACTAAAATTATGCACTGCAGCACCACAACAATCAGCAAAAACATGGCAAGAACTATTGAAAATATTACTCTGTGTACATTAACACAGTTATACAAGAAAAATATCACCAAAACAGAAAGCTCTGTCTTTTTCTCCAAGTTAATCTACCTACACCACGGATACGCCCTTCCCCCAAAGCACACTTCCACCGTCTCTCAGTACACAGACTGAATATTGTACATTAACATTCAAAATCCACACACAGACAATAAACACTCGATGATATAAGCACAGGCGGGTTTCCTGTAATCGATGAACTAAAGTTTTAGCAAAACAAATGACCCCGGATACCACATGATGCAAGCTACCGGATAGTCGCTCCTCAGTACAGCTCCAGCCTCCCATCTCTTTCTAATTGTTTTCTGGTATATTTCCTTGATCTCTAAACCTATTATTTTGTGCTATTCTGGTTCCCTACTACTTTGTGCCCTTGCAGGGTGATTTTGAGAGAGAATGGACGTTTACATGAAAAAGCAACAGCAGAAACACACCCCGCCAGTTACACCAGAAAAGGCCCCAAAAATATCCCGGGCCTCGAGTGGAGCAGAAAAGGGAGATGCTTTGAATCCAGGGGTGGATCAGGAGCCACTCACATTGTCTAAATTTCTGGAGGAATTTAAACCATTCAGAGCGGAGATTAAGGAGATGGCATCAGAAATGAAGTTGCTCACGAGGAAAAATAGAGGAGATCACTCTTGCTACCTCAGACAACATGACTAGGATCTTCTCATTAGAGAAGCAAGTGGAGAGGTTTGAGCCTGAGATGGCAGCAATGAGACAGAAATTGTCCAGATTTGAGGTTAAGCTTGAAGACCTCGAGGGTCGCAGCCAGAGAAATAATGTTGTGATTCTTGGGTTACCGGAGGGAGAGGAGGGCCAGAATACAATTGCTTTTACCCAGAAGCTGGTGGAGAAGATTGCTGGCCCTTCCCCATTTGAGGCCAAATACATTATAGAGAGAGCCCACAGGTCATTAAGACTGAAGCCCCCTCCTGAAGCAAAGCTCCAACCTATAATTTGTCGCTTCTTAAACTTCTTAGAGCGACAACATTTTCTGTACAAAGTAAGAGAACTCCAAGAAGTTCATTGGGAGCAAGCTAAGCTTAGAATAGCGCAAGATATTCAGGGCTCAGTCCATTTGAAACATCCGGCATTTCATCCTGTTGTCTCAAAAATCATCGCTGCTGGACTTAAATTTCGTATGGGATACCCGGCCAGGCTACAGGTACAGGTGGCTGGTTCCTGGGCTACCTATGAAGAACCTGAGGCAGCATTTGCTGGCTTAAAAGTATCCCTGCCAGTTCTCTTTAGGGACACATGAAAGGCCTCAGGTCTCTCCCGACAAGATGAGAATCGATCTAAGAAGGCTGGGCATTCATGCAAAAGAATCTTCTGGAAAGAAGTGGTTAAACATTCTTGGACTCTCATTTCAGCCCAAATAAGGGGCAGAAGGGACCCTTCAGTTTTCATAGTGTTCTAATTATGGATGCATATTCTTATTTGTTTTGTCTGGGTCTGGGGTTTCGGGCCCTTCGGTTTTCATAGTGTTCCAATTATGGATGTACATTCCTGTTCATTTTGTCTGGGTCTGGGGTTTCAAGTAATTAAGTGATTTCTCATTAGTTTTTGTGTTTGGAGAAAACAAAGCCAACTCAGCAATATTTAGTCTCCCCTTCCCCTGTAAGAGTTTGGTAAGGATGGGTCCGGTAAAAGGCTATAGCTTTTGGGGAAATATAATTAGAAGGGCTGTGATGTCCTTTCCCCTGTAAAGCACCAGGGTGCAGTTACGCATTTGCAACACAGGAGGGAGCTTTTGTTTCATGCATTAAGTGTTAATGGTCGCTAAGGCCAGAGAAAAACATGGGTTTACTGGGGGAAAGGCACAGCAAATTGGAGGAGAGGAATGGGGGCCTGTCCCTATGGGGCTGGAGAGCTTATTGAGACAATAGCCCGCATAGTGAATTTCATATAAGGCTGTGACCGGCTTCCTCAATTTTGCACCATGAGGTGCCTTTTCATATCTAGCAAGCCACAAGTCCTAGCAAGCCATGATGTTTCTGGTAGTGATGCCTTATCGATACTGGCTTGCTTTCAATAGCTTTCATAAGGGGATAGGTGAGGGACACAATGGCTTGTACTGCAATGATGTTGAGTCCTCTCTCTTTCTTTACTACTAACATCACAAAAAGGGGGATTGTATTATAAATAATACAGGGTTTGGGGATGTTTTTTGGGGAGCTGGGGAGGGTAGTAAATGGAGTATTGCTGAACATTGCTAGCGATATGAGGGGTTTAGAGGGATGGTTTCTTGGACAATGTTCTGGGGTTACTGAAGCTGGAATTGTTCGAGGGATAGTCAGGGGGGTGGGGAGGGACAGGGACTTAATAAGGGGAGGGTTGGGGGGTTGGAGACCAGCACAGCAGGTTCAGGGGAATAGAATCACCTGTTACATGGATGCAATATACGATAGATACCTTATCTGGATTTACACCTGACATAATAGATGGCTCAGAATATTAATATTGCTACGTGGAATGTGAAGGGGATCAGGAAAAAACTGAAACAATATCAGGTACTTAAACACCTGAGTCTGTTGCATGCCCAGATATAATTTTTACAAGAATCTCACTTAGTGGATTCCGAAGTATTACAACTTCGGAGACGACAGATAGGTCAGGTTTTTTATGCTTCAGGGGAAACCAATAGTTGCGGGGTCATGATACTGATTAATAGAGACATCCCATTTGTCCCTTCTCAGGTATTTAAGGATGCAGATGGCAGATACGTCTTAGTTCAGGGTACTATTTGGGCCATGCCATTGGTTCTAGGTAGCATTTATGGACCAAACACAGATGATCCTTCTTTTTTGATGAAACTGATCTCTACGATCCTTCCTATACTCCTTATTCCAATTATCTTAGGGGGAGACATTAATTTGGTTTCAGATGCAAATTTGGATAGATCAAGCATTGGGTCAAGGGGACGGTCCCCTGGGCACAGGGCCTTTAAGGAAATGATGGATCAGTGTGGGTTGTGTGATGGCTGGAGAGTCACATATCCTAATATTAGGGAATATACTTATTGCTTGCCAGTACATGGCACACAATCTCGCATTGACTAGCTGTTAGTCTCTCACGAGCTCTTGCCAGGAGTATTGTCCACCTCAATCCAGCTGGGCCCAATATCGGATCATTCCTTAGTCCTTGGTAACCTGGCTTTCCTTAACATTCCCAAAAGAGAGACCAGATGGAAATTAAATGAACAATTACTAAAGGATGACAAATATCGAGGAGTGGTGAAAGAGCAGATAGAGTTTTTCTTTTCAACCAACCCAATAGATAGTGCAAGGCCAGATATTTTATGGAGAGCCTTTAAGGCTTATATAAGGGGCATTCTTATTAGTCTAGCTACAAAAAGGAAGAGGGCACAGGAAATGGAGTTATTGTCCTTATTGTCTCAGATACGGGCATTAGAAAATATTCACCCAGAAAAAATTTCTCAAGAGGAGTCACAGAAGCTATTAACATGTAAAGATAAATATTTGGGAATGTTAAGAGAAAAGGCAGAGCTGGCTATAATCCGCACAAAGGCCAGTTTTACAGATCAAGGAGAAAAAGTGGGGCGCCTGTTGGCTTCACGTTTAAAACAACAAGAGTCAGCAAGATTTATACCCCCAATAAGTTCACAATCAGTTGGGACCCTGAATGTATCCCCCTCAGAGATAGTCCAGGAGTTTTCCACTTTTAACAAGCAATTATATAGGGATATGGATAGTCCTCCAACCATCCAAAAACTGGAGGAGTATATCAGGGAAGCACATCTTCCATTACTATCTAACTCTCAAAACAAATTCATATCTTCCCCTTTATCACAGGAAGAAATAGCTGCTGTTATAAAGGACTTGCCTTTGGGTAAAGTCCCAGGTCCAGATGGGTTTTCTGCCTTATTTTATAAAGTTTTCAGGGAACAATTACTACCTGTGTTGCATCGTCTCTATTTGCACATTTTTTCTGGAGAGATGGCAGATGCACATTTGTTTGAAGCATTGATAGTTTTGTTACCTAAACTGGACAAGGACCCAAAATTGGTTCAGAGCTATAGGCCAATATCTTTGCTGAATCAAGATGTCAAAATTCTCTCAAAGATATTGGCAGATAGAGCAACCCTGGTTCTCCTGGATCTCATTGGTATGTCTCAAGTGGGATTTATGAGAGGACGTGCATCTTCAGATCACCTGTGTACCCTCTCGCATGTCTTCTAGGAGTCCAGGGATGCCATATATCCTGCGGGGTTGGTCTTCCTGGATGCCAAGAAGGCATTTGATTGGGTTAATTGGACTTTTCTATTTCAAGCCCTTAAAGCATTTGGATTCCCATCCATGTTCATATATTCGATTAGGGCAATTTACCGGTCTCCTACGATGAGGATTTCAGGGAATGGGACCTTTTCCAAGTCTTTTACGTTGCGGTCAGGTACGAGGCAGGCATGCCCTCTCTCTCCATTACTTTTCAATCTTTATCTGGAACCCCTTATTCAACATATTCTCAATAATGAAGGGATACAAGGTATTCCCATTAGGAATGAGGTAGTGAAAATAACAGCGTACGCTGACGACCTCCTCTTACATTTAACTAATCTGGTAATATCTATCCCAAATATGTTAAGAGAGGTTAACAGATTTAGTAGTTTCTCGAATTACAAGTTAAATCCCAACAAGGCATCTTTTTTCCCTCTTAACCATAACGTTTTTAAGACTGACATTATCTCTCTGGGACTATGCTGGTCACCTCAGGCTATTAAATACTTAGGTATAAAGCTAACGCGTAATCATTCCTTGTGGTTTAAAGAAAATCTGGACCCTCTATTGCAGGGGATTACTCAAGACCTAGCGAGATGGGATAAACTCCCGTTATCTTTATGGAGTCATATTACTGTAATTAAGATGAATGTGTTTCCCTGTTTATTCTACCCTTTTTCGCATCTAAACTCATTTGTCCCCTTAAGTTGGTTTCAGAAAACACATAAACTCTTTACCAAGTTTATATGGTCAAGTAAGACCTCTAGACTGGCACACCACAAACTAGCTGCACCCAAAAATGAGGGGGGGGGGCTGCAGATTCTTTACTTGCCTATCTACTACTGGGCTAGTCATTTGGCTAAATACCTGAGATGGGTAAGACTGGGCCCAGACAACAAGAACCCGGCTTGGCTCAAGATTGAATTAGATGTTATCCAATCTATGAACATGGACCCTCTGACTATGCTCTATCTAAAAATTTCTCAGCTGCAAAACATTAATAAATGTCCCACTATCATGACTTCACTAAGAGTACATTCGCAATTGTGCTCCTTTCTGCATTACAATCAAAGTAAAGATCTCACTCAATCCATTTGGAATTCCCTGGCTTTCACCATAAACAAACAGAAAATTTCCCATTCATGGTTGCCTCATTTAGGAGAGGGATAGTATCTTCATTTTTGGATGAAGTTGGAGAGTGGCTTTCATTCTCTCAGTTCATTTACAAGTTCAAAATTCCGGAGTCTCAGGTTTTTAAAGTGTTTCAATTGAGGCACTTGTTAATCACGGTTCTTGGGGCCACTCCACCCGTCCAGCGGCCTTTGCATTGGTATCTGGACTTTCTCCTTTTCTCGTCTCCTCAGGTGTAATTTCTAAGATTTATCAAGTATTGTTCCGATGGCGGTTTGGATGCGGTAGTGTCCCCACTAACTTTTGGGTTTCATTTTTTCCCCAATATACTTTTAAATGGTCCATCCTCTGGATGTAGTGTCATAAATATGTATCCCAAGATAGATTACCTCTCATGCAGTTTCACATCCTGCATAATTTTTACTATACCCCAACTAAACTGGTGAAATGGGGCCTTCTTGATACCGATACGTGTAATAAGTGTTCCCAGGACACAGGATCACTTTTTCACCTGTTCTGGTTGTGTCTCTGGATAGCTTTATTATGGGAGCATATTAAAACCAACCTGGATCCTTTATTAGGTTTACAAGACTATTTTACACCGGATATTTACCTGTTGGGGGATTTGTCTTCCATAAAAGTTAAAATCCGGAGATTTCATATATCCATGATTGCGCTCTCGGCCAAAAAAATCATTCTCAGGCATTGGAAGGAAGGGACCTGTTCATCGTATCAGGAGTGGCTCAATGAGATTTTAGCAAATATATGTACAGAGAAGGCTATTGCTAACCTTCAAAACAGAGTACATAGGTATAAGGTTATCTGGGATCCCCTTCACACTCTAATTACAGTGGCTATGAAGTAATGTGTAGTCGAGGTTACCACCTTAATTATTCTTGGTAAAGGTAGTTAGTGGGTGATACAGTGTTAGAATGAACTGCTGTGCCGGGGAGGGGGAGAGGGAAGGGTTGGGGGCAGTACGACTTGTCTTACGAATCTCATGTCAAAATGTTCATTACTGCCTCCTGTAATGTGGAAAATGTGAATAAACTTTGAATTGAAAAAAAAAAACAAATGACCCCAAACGGCTTTTTTAACATCTTTTAGAAGGTTTGAATCACAGAGCTCTCAGAGCAGATTCTCTCCTACAGCTTCATACACACACTACCCAAAACTGAGGCTGTGCAGAACAATCTAGAGCCCATGTGACCTGAAATCCCATGAATCACTGCAAAATTCACCTTTGGAGCTTAAAAACAAGGTGAAGTGAGGCAAAGTAAATTGTTTTCAATGTACTTAGCCTTAAGAATTGGTGGAGTAGTGGTTTGGGAAGGTGAGGTAATGCGAAGTCATTGTTTTCAATGGACTTCGTGTTACCCATTATAATGCAAAGTACTCTGCTTCGCATTGCGGAGCACTCCGAGAATCTGTCTTCACTCCGCGAATCACTTCGCGGAGCAAATTGGAGCCGCTTTGTCTGCCATTATTCCCAACCGTGCAGAGGCACCCCTCGTGAATGACGAAAGCTCCAAAGTTAGTGCTGAAAGTACAGAGACTGTGGACGTTCCCCCCAAAAAGACTAGCTGAGCTATTAAGCCAGTATTTCACTTCAGTTATGATTCTCCCAGGAGGCCAGTGTATTTGCCTCTCAATGTGGTTCACAAAGGTGTTTATATTTCTCAGAGCTCACTACCCAAACTGAGCTTAATGACCAATTCCAGGTTAATTGTTCTGCCTTCTCAGTATGGTGCCCCTACCCCATCCAGCCCCAAGTTAGCTGATAGGGAAGGGCCCCCTCCTACATTGTTTAATGTACAGGAAGTTATAACATGAATCAGTATTGTGATGTCACAAGTGTGTTAATCATAGTGGAATCAGTATCACCTGTATGGAACATGCATAAGTATTGTCCTTATGGATATAGTATCATGAAGTATAGTGATTATGTATAGTAAAGTAATACATTTATGTTAACTGAGGCATGATGGTACAGACTTGATGTGGACACCAAGTTTTCTCCAGGCAGGGAAGGGTATAACCCCCCAACAAATAAGGATCCCCGAAAAGTCTTCCTTGAACTTGCCTAAATGTTCACTGCCAGGCTGGTGTTCTGCGTTTTAGCAGTTTAAATGTATTGCCAGAGAGTGCCTGTATAGCATCAGTCTACTGTGTCTTTAAGAGCTGCCTGGATTGCAGTCATAATTAATCTGAGAGGGAGCTCTGTTAGAAGATGTACTTGTTTGCTGATCATTTGTTACAGTAGTAATAATATTGCAGTTTGTTCTAACCTGCGTTCTTTGCAGCATGGACAGTTATGTTTGTTTCCATCATCTTGGTCCTGGACTGCAGAATGGGTCAATCAGTACATTTGGGACTCTAAAATGGAGCCTGCCTACAGGGGCTTGGTGGGGCCAAAACTTGTAGGAATTGTAGTTTGGGGCTTTTGGCGCCTAAAATAACCTGGAGGGGAGCCCTTGTTGTGACTGACAGACAGATAAGCCAAACAAACCTTTTGGATCTTGGGGAAAAGTCCCACACTGCTTGCAGTTTCAGTTAGATCTGAGTTCGGAAGTGAAGAAGTAACTGCTCGAGATAGTTCGAGCAGAAATCCATAATGGATTCACTTGGGAGAACTGTGGAAAGGCCTGAGTCTGGCCTGCATGCCTGCCTGCTGTTCCTGAGAGGGAACTTGTGTTTTTTTTTTGGACTGAATCTGAATTTGGAGAATGAATTAAGCAATTGAATTGTGACCATGCTTTAACCTGAAGAACACTGAAGATTTGCTGAATGTGATTGGCCTGTCAGGACTTCCAGCTACCTCTGAACTCCCGAATTGTGTAGAGACTCCGTAATTGCGACTGAAGAGCCATTTCCCTGGTACAGTGGAATTTTCTTACATGTGAATGTGCTGTGTGCTTATAGTGGGTCATGATTTGGTTCCCCACTGCATTTGAACTGTGTTTTGCTTGCTGGAGGCTATATCTGAGGATAGAAGGGGCATGGGGGTGCCATAGTGGAAATTGAGGAGGAAGTGGACATGAAAAGAAGTGATGTGTCAAGGCAGGTGTGCTGATTATACATCTATATTGCTAGTGACATGGTACCAATGGAGGGTGTCCAGGGAAACACAATGCCATGACCACAGGTGGGCACATTCCTGGCAGCAGCCCCAGCCTTGGGACTGCCACCAGGACTGTGCCCACCTCAGGTCATGGCACTGTGTGTCCCTGGATACCCCCCATGGTACCATCTCACTGGCAATATAGATGTATAATCACCATCCCTGCCTTGCCACATCACTTCTTTTTATGTCCACCTCCTCCCCAATTTTCACTATGACACCCCCATGCCCCTTCTGTCCTCAGGCCCCATTTTCAGAGCCCACACTCAAGATACCACACTGTGTGATATTGGTGCAAGGGTCTTAGACCACCTCATAGCAGGTCTAAGTTGAGCCCCTTGCTGTGCTCATGGCACGGCTTACAGAATACAAGGAAAGGTGATGGTGCAGCTGTGCTGTGGCACAAGCCCCCTTGTGTCCTGGTGCACCCTACTGTATATCACAAAGGTAGTGCAGTGCCACTTTGGTGCAGTGGCTCCCCATTCTGGAGTAGACTGTATTTCAGAATTGGAAATGCCTCACCTTTTGACCAAGGAGACACTTGCATCATTTTTGTTTGATGCAGGCACCTTGCATTATTCTTTGGACTTTGAGAATTGGCTCCATTATGTCTGGGCCATATGGCAGATGCACAGTGACAGATCTTGAGGAGATGTGCAAAAGAAGAGTTCTTGCCTTTGAGGAAGGCCAGCCACAGGCTGAACTCTTAAACACCCTTGAGAAAAGTGACCAGGGAAGCAGTACAAAACTCATTACTGCATGCCAAAATCATGAGGCAGAGGTTAGGGAAAGTTACAGTAAAGTATGTTACAGAAAGGATTCTAGAATGCTGGCAGCAGCAGAATGGTTATGTCTGAATGGGGCTCCCATGGCTACTGTAAGTGAAAATGTCCCATATTTTTTCTGATTTTAAATATTTTTTCTTGAGTACAGTTGGTGGACTGAGAATAAGGGAACTGTTGCCTACAGCAAGGTATGGGACTTGAGTAACTGATGTTGTTTGGGAGCAAGATAGTAAACTTTTTTTTTGTGGGGAATCACTTCTAGTGTAAATTTTATACAGTAATTTGACAGTTTGTGTGTGCCTTCAGTGGGGTTATCTTTGTAACCAGGATTTGCTGGCCTGTTGCTGTACTGACGTGTTAATTATGTGGTACAGTAATCAGTGTAAAAAGTGTGGAAAAAACTCTGGCAGTTCTATAGGGGTCAGAATAATGGGAAGACGGATGGACTTTGGTTGTGGAATTCTTTTCTTTGTTCTTAATGTTGATTTTGCTTTTTCATCTTTAAACTATTTTTTCATTAAGAACACAAAAGTCAGGCACAAAACATTAAGGCACTATAGGGCACTAAGATGAAAAAGTGCAGTACCCCAGAGCCTGGTGCCCTCCAAATATGGGCAGCCAGGTGCCTTGGGGAGCTGGGGTGATGGGAAGGTGCCCCAGGGTGTAGGGTGGACCCCTAGACAGGTATTCCCCCCCAAACGTGAAGCCCAAGCTGGGCTCCATTTCAAAAATAAATAAAGCCTTCCTGCTCATTTCCCTGCCTGCAGCTTAATTATAGCACCCCCCCCATTACCTTGCGCTGGGCACCCACTCTTGTGGTCCCAGTCACGAGGGCATGCAGGCAGGGATGGGCTTGTGAGGATTCCGAGATGAAATCCTCAGCCCTTTTGAACAGCAGTGGCTGTTCAGTCCATTGTGAGTGGGAGAAGCAACAGCAGCAAGAGTGTGAGGGAGTGCTAGGCTGGCTGGGGCTTGTCAAAATAGGAAGGGACTCACCTGATGTTCTGTGCTCCCTCCAGATGTCCTGGCCAGTCCTCAGTCAATTGCTCCCTCCTCTGAAATTGGCAGCTTTAGTCCATCGGGGTCAGTTCCGTGTTCCGCGGCAGTGGCAAAGCGTGTCGGGAGGGGCGGCAGGTCCCGGCCGTCCCCTCCATCAGTAGTCGACTGCAGTGTGGTTCCATGGGAGGGGTGGAAGCTGAAATCCAAGGCCAGCCCCTCTACCCAGCAGTCCAGTGAAGGTTCATTGGGAGGGGAAGCAGGTCCAGGCTGTCCCCTCCATTTGCAGCTCCAGTCCTCTGGGAGGGCCGGTGGCAGCAATGTTAGGCTGGTCCCTCCATGCGCAAACCCAGCAGTTTCTGGAGGTTTGTCAGAAGGGGCTGCTGCTCCAAGCTGTCCCCTCCGTTGCCTGCAACCCCGCAGATCTAGGAGGCCTGTGGCAGGAGGTGGATCCAGGACTCCCCAGCAGCATGTCTCCGTCCAGAGAAGAAGGGTGGCAGGGTAAGAGGCGGCAGCACTGCGTTCAGATGCTTGCCGCCGAAAAAGAAAATTTTTTTTATTTTAAAATAAATCCTTGACGCTTCTAGGTGCCGGCCAAGACAATGGCCGTGGGGCAAAGGTCAAAGCCCTAGAAGGAAGGACCGCCCTTGGGGTGGGTCGAAATGAGGGCTCCCTTGAGCCATTGAAATGTGGGGGCAGGCAAGGCCAGAGCAAAAGACCAGCCATGGGGCTGCGCTATAGAAAAGCCCCATAGACAGTGAGAGAAGGAGGCTGGGATGTTGCAGCATGATTGACTGCCTGTATTAACAGTAGCCTTAAAGGGGCGATGACAGTCCCAGCAGAGTTAAAGTGGTAAAGACTGTTTCTCCAGTCTAAAAAAGGCCAGGAACTGCACAAATTAATGGTAACCATTATAGAATGCCTTTGGATAAAATTTCATGTGGCTTGTGCTAAATTTAAAAGGGGCAAGGCATGCGCAAGGCTCTGTTGAGCCAGGAACTTTAATTAATTAACTGTTTGCATAAATGTGAATTAATGCCTGCCAGCCAACATTGGTCACCAAAAGACAATGCCACTGTAATTTACCTTTGTTCATATTTTCTAAACTGTTTTATGTATATTTAGAGTATCTTAGTACCTATGGCTAAGAATAAAAGACACAGACACAGAGTTTAAATAAAAATGTTTATTATTCCGCCACCATCTAGCCTGTGTGTGGTCCCAGGTGCCCTTACCCTGTTTCCCTACCAGTTGTCATGTCCTGGTTTGTCCTGTGTCCTGGCAGTCCACGTTGGAGTTGTGGCTGGGTGACCTTGAGTCCTGACAGTCCACATTGGGGCTTTGGCTGGGTAGAATTCTGGCAGACTTTTCCTGGAGGGGTGTCATTTTCGGTGGTCTGTAGAGACCTTGGTGCTGATGAACCACACTGCCTCGGAATAGTCCTGGCCTATGTCCTGTTCTGTGTTTTCCCCTGTCCCAGGTAGCTAGTTCCCTGTCTTGCTTTATCCCCTTCCCCATTTGGACATGCAAGGGTGGCTGGCTTAGAACATTTACAGCTGATATTTTTAGCAGGGTACAATATAATTTAGTGAGGTGTAGATATCTTTTAGAGTTTTGAATTTGGAAACGCAGTGTAATATTTTAGTAATGTTCTCGCCCTTTATAGTTTTAGATCATAGAAATTTTGTGTAATGTTATTGTTTGGTCATGTTCAATTAACAGTTACACTGTTTCTTGTATTCGAGCCAGCTTCATACCTCTTCTTGTGTTCCCAGTAATGTTATTTGAACTTGGGTCCCCTTCCCCAAAATTTTCCTCTGACACCCGCTGGCCAGGTGTCACACAAAAATCCACCTTCAGGTGGATGACCTTTTGAACCTTGTGCTCTTTACAAGTTAGGGTCTATGCAGAGGAGGGAAATGAACATTTAGAAACACCAATTTTAACTGTCAGTACTTTGTACCTCTGCATACTGCCTTCTTGAAGTCATGGTAAAAAAGGAACAAACATGGAGTGTGGATCCTGTGTTGAGACCCTGTGAGAAACCTTTCAAATCATTCTGAATTTTTTTTGCTGGGTCTGAGACCTTGCTGGACACAACACACCTTAAGCTTTGGCTGTGGTGCTGTTTGTCACTGTTTCATTCAGTGGACCTTTTGGACTGCTGATTTCTTGTTGACTTTTAGAAAAGCATTTTTAGCCAGAATCTGACTGCTGCTAAGAATCAGCTTTCCTATCTTAGTGTTTTGATTCTAATAGAAAATTTGTAGTAGCAGCCAACTATGATCTAGAATATTGAGCTTTGCTCTTAACACTTGGATTATAATAAGATTTGATACATGTGAAATAGACATTTATAAATTATTTGCATATTTATATTTATGTATATGTTAAGGGAGTAATCAAGGTTAAAGGAGCAAATAAGGAAGGTATAGGAAGTACTCCATATTTAGCAGAACTCCATACATACAGTAAGTTAGGCCTTTTATGTTCACTGTGCAGGCATGTACAGTAAACATTTTGTTTGGAGAGTGGTTTTTGAAGGGTGTGACACTATAAGTCCAATGCAGAGTTGTCTGCAAGGGGCTTGTCAGTGTTGCACCAATCATCAGCCAGGCAGATTGTGACACTGTTCTGGCTTGCTGAATGGAAACTTTGTGTAGTTCAAAGAAGAGAGCTGACCCAATCATAGATCTGCACTTTCCTTTGATCTACTCCACATAGCAAGCACAGCTGATCTGCCATTACTAGCCTGCTATGGCTGAATTACACCCTGTAACAAAGCAAATCATCCAACAGTGTCTGTTGCTGCTGCTGCCATTTTTGTTCCCCCACCTGTCTCTGCCACTCAGCACTTACACCCCCACCCCAACCCCACAAACATAGCACCAACACTGGGGGTGACTAATCCCCAGTGTCACCACTTGAAATAAAGAAAATAGTCCCTCATAGTTTTTATGTTGATTGCGCACATGCGCAAGAAACATATTGCAACAGCTTTCTCCACAAGCAGGATGTGGAGGCACGGCACTGTTGTGGCCAATGCCCTCACAGCCTTTAAAGGCTTGTGCAGCATCCCCCAATGCTGTGACATGCTGCTGACACTAGTTCAGCCAGCGTGCCACCAACTTGCAAAAAATCAGCCACTGCAATGAGGGTCCACCTCATCTTTGCAGCGTCAGCCATTCGCTACAATGAGGGAGCGTCCCGTCATTGCAGGGCAGAATCTAGAAGCCCTGATATTGTTTGTGAACATGGCGGTGGCTTGTCGCCATGTTCACAAACAATATTAACCTCCCCACAGTGTTTATTTGCTGATTGGGGCCCCAATCCCCGTCAGCTTCAGAGCTCCAATGTTTATTTTGCAGACAGGGGACCCCACTCCCCGTCAGCAGTATGTAACCCCCCGCCACTTTTATTGTCTGCTGACGGGGGTGCCCAATCCCCCATTGGCTACAGCTGTCCCCCCAAAAGTAAGATTCCAGTGGCATGCTGGGAGCCCACCCCAGTGTGCCACATGCCCCTGTAAAATAAAAAAACAGTCCTGCAATGTCTTTTATTTTTTTTAACCTGTAAAATAGGAAACTGTCCCTAGGCGGTTTCCTTGCCTCCCTTTCCCACAACCCACACCCACCCACTGCACACCCTGCCTCCCCTCACCCTCCCCTCACCCCATACTTACCTCCAGAGCTTGACACGATGATCTTCGGTGGACCGGGAACATGTCTGCACTCTTCAAAGCTGACCGCGAACTGAGGAAATGCCGGTAAGCTGTGTAATGGAATGAATGTTTTTTTTCCAACTTTAACGCATATCTCAGTCATTTTTGTGGATTTTGGCACCAAATTTTCAACATGGGGTTTTTGGGACCCCTCCTCATGAATTCTGGAACTATCATGGCGTTAATCTGTCCCGAAAGGTGGTTTCGCAGTCACTGTGTGGAATCAACTTTTGGGGCCAGTTAATGAAATGACAGTGCCAGTGGTCATGAGGAGGGCTCTCAAAAAGCCTATGTTGCAAATTTGGTGGGAAAAATAAAAAAAATGACTGTTTTACGAGGGTGCTTTGCACAGTTGCTACTCTCACTCGTAACTTCAAGAATTTGCAATATTTTCATGCCAGATTTTCAACATTGGCATTTTTCACACCTCCTTGTCAACAGCACAGCTGTCATTGTTCATATCCTGGCCAAAATGTGTTTTTGCAGTTCAGGAGCAGAATAACGCAGTCGCTGTGGGAAGTCAGTGTTCGGGACAGATTAAGAAAATGACAGACACTTTTCATGAGTAGAGGTCCTAAAATGCCTATATTGAAAATTTGGTGACAATACTCTATAAAATGACTGTTACGAGCGTGCGTTGCGCAGTTTGCATGCACGCTCGTAACTTCAAGAATTTGTAATATTTTCACTCCAGATTTTCAACATTGCCATTTTCCCACACCTACTTATGAACAGTACAGCTGTCATTTTCCCCATCCTGGATGAAATGTGTTTGTGCACTTCCAGTGCAGAATAGGGCGGTCGCTGTGGAAAATCACTGGTCGGGACAGATTAAGAAAATGACAGCAATACTGTTCATGAGCAGCGGTCCTAAAATACCTATGTTGAAAATTTGTTGATGATAGCCCAACAAATGACTGTGTTACAAGTGTGCATCTCGCACTTTCCATGCTCCCTTGTAACTTTGCAGATTTGTAATATGGATATGCCAGATTTTCAAAGTGGCAATTTTTCACACCTCCTTATGAGCAGTACACCTGTAATTTTCGCATCTTGACCGAAATGTGTTCTCACAGTTCTGGCACAGAATAACGTGGTCACTGTGGGAAATCAGTGTTCGGGACAGATTAAGAAAATTACAGTTTCACTGTTCATGAGCAGAGGTCCTAAAATCGCTATGTTGAAAATTTGGTGACTAAATTTCATAACATGACTGTGTTACAAGCGTGCATTGAACCATTTCCACGCACCCTTGTAACTTCACAAATTTGTAATATTTTCACGCCACATTTTCAACAGTGCCATTTTTTTCACACCTCCTTATGAACAGTACAGTTGTCATTTTTCACATTCTGGCTAAAATATGTTTTTGTACTCCTGCTGGAGAATAGCATGGTCACTGTGGGAAATCAGTGTTTGGGACAGATTCAGATCGAGCAAGAGATAGGGGGGAGTGACCGAGCTCAAATGAGCTTTGCCGGGACTGCTGTTGATTTGTTTGTGGGCAGAAAAGGCCCAAATGAAAGAGCCCAGTACAAATGGACAGCCTGCAGCACTGGGAGAAACAGAACGAGAGAGTGAGTGAGGGAGGGGGAGTGAGCGAACTCACCGGAGCGCTGTCAGGACTGCTGCATATTTCTTTGTGGGCAGAAAAAGGCGCCATTGCAGGCAGGAGCCCTGTACAAAAGAGCAGCTTGCAACACCAGGACAAACAGAATGAGCATGTGTGAGAGAGAGAGAGAGAGAAGAGAGAGACTGAATGACCTCAATGGAGCTCTGTTGGGACAGCTGCGGATTTCTTTGTGGACAGACAAAGGTGCCAATGCAGGCAGGGGCCCCGTACAAAAGAGCAGCCTGCAGCGCCAAGAGAAATAGAATGAGAGAGTGACACAGCGGTTGTGAGTGAGCTCAACAGAGCTCTAGTGTGACTGCTGCGGATTTCTTTGTGGGCAGAAAAAGGTGGCAATGCAGGCAGGAGCTCAGTACAAAAGGGCAGCTTGCAGCACCGGCAGAAATGGAATGAGTGACTGAGAGAGGGCGAGTGAGCGAGTTCAATGGAGTTGTGTCGGGACTGTTTCAGATTTCTCTGTGGCCAGAAAAAGCCGCCAATGCAGGCAGGAGCTGAGTATGAAAGGGCAGCCTCTAGTGGTGGGAGACACAGACCGAGCGAGTCAGGGAGGGAGAGTGAATGAGCTCAATGGAGCTCTGTTAGGACTGCTGTAGACTTGTTTGTGGGAAGAAAAGGGCAGCAATGCACACAGGGTCCCAGTATGAAAGGGCAGCCTGCAGTAGCAGGAAAACCAGAATGAGTGAGTGAGAGAGGGGTGTGTGAGCGAGCTCAGTGGAGCTCTACTGTAACTGCTGCAAATTTTTTTGTGGGTAGAAGAAGGTGGCAATGCAGGCAGAAGCCCAGTAGAAAAGGGCAGCCTGCAGCACTGGCAGAAACAGAATGAGTGAGTGAGAGAAGGGGAACGAACGAGCTCAACGGAACTTTGTTGGGACAGCTGCAGATTTCTTTATGGCCAGAAAAATGTGCCAATAGAGGCAGGAGTCAGTACAAAAGGGCAGCCTGCAGCGCCAGGAGAAACAGAATAAGTGAGTGAGATGGGGGGGTGAGCGACCTCAAGGGAGCTCTGTTGGGACAGCTGTGGATTTCTTTGTGGGCAGGCAGGAGCCCAGTACAAAAGGGCAGCCTGCAGCACCGGGACAAACACAATGAGCGAGTGAGATGGGGGAGTGAGAGAGCTCAACGGAGCTCTCTCGTGACTGCTGTGGATTTTTTTGTTGGCAGAAAAACGTGGCAATGCAGGCAGAAGCCCACTACAAAAGGCCAGCCTTTTGCGCTGGCAGAAACGGAACCAGTGAGTGAGAGAGGGGGAGAGAGCAGGCTCAACAGACCTGTGTTAGGACTGCTGCAGATTTCTTAGTGGCCAGAAAAAGCTGCCAACGTTGGCAGGAGCCCAGTACAAATGAGCAGCCTGTAGCACTGGGAGAAACAGACTGAGTGAGTGACAGAGGGGCAGTGAGCGAGCTCAACAGACCAAAGCAATCAACATTCGACATTGACAAATGCTTGTTTTTATAGATGCCATGTAACAAAGAAAACCATCCATTGATGGCTGTTGCTGCCCCCACCAAAACTGTCCCCCACCCAACCTCCTTCTCAGCAAACATCACCCCACACCCCATAACACCAACACTGGGGGTGCCCAATCATCCAGTGTTGCCATCTGAAATAAAGAAAAACATCCCTAGTAGTTTTTTTTAATTCAATAAACTTTATTCAATTTTTCTAATTATTACAACACTGGTACAATTATAGGTAAATATTGGGCAATCAGGGGATCACCCCTAAACACTGTATATATTCACCAGTAAATACAAAATTGAAATGAAATGAAGTACATGTCAGAGGTAAAACCCCTAACTCCCTCCCCCCTCTATATCCCTTAAAAAAGAAGCCCCCCTCCCTCCCCACATCAAGTGTGTACATACTGTAGGTAATTCAGGTAAGAATATAAAAGCAAGAAGAGTACAGATATAAAACGTTCATGGTTTCCATACAGTAAGCAAGGCATCTAGTGAATCCCATCTAGGTTGGTATAAGTGAAAGCTGTTACCCATAAATAAAATGTGTTTCTCTAGTTGGATAGCAAAAAGTATTTCTTTGAGCCATTCCAGAACTGACAGTCCTGTACTATCTTTCCAATGCCTCATAATAATGAGTTTGGCTGTGGCAGAAATCAAAGCCAGATGTGCTTTCTTGCTACTAGAAGTACCCTTCGGAAAGTGGTATAATAAACAGACCTCTGGAGTAAAAAGAGAGTCAAGTCCCAACAAAGGATTAAGTGTTTGCTTAATGGATTGCCAAAAGGTCTGAAAGACTGAGCAGGTCCATAGCATGTGATATAGAGATCCAGGGAAGTTGCTACATTGAGCACAGTCAGGAGAAGCACGCTGATCCATTTTATGTAATTTCACTGGTGTAAAATACAGATTGTGCATGAGGTTAAATTGTATCAAGCACAGTCTGTCCTGTTTGACAAATTTATAGACATTTTGCCATATAATCCTCCAGAAGTCTGTTTGTGTACTAAGGGATAGCTCCTGGGGCCAATAGTAACAAACCCCCTTAGGTAATTTGGAATCGAGTGATAGCACATCTTTATAAACCTTGGAAACTGCATGAGGTTCCTTAGCTGATTGTAAAAGCTTATTTAGGCTATCAGTAGGCAACCAACCTATTTCTCCATATCCCAAATGGGTCATAATGACTTCTTTAATCTGTTTATATTTAAAAAAGGCTGTTGTAGGCATCTTAAAACGTGATCGAAAGATAGGGAAAGCAATTATTTTACCATCCTTATATAGATCACAGGCTTTCTTATTAATCAAAGGAGGCCAGAAGGTTGACAGAATGGGTTTATGATCAATCTTAAAGTGGAGATTACCAAATATAGGTTGATCAGGGGATTTGTGCCTGTTACATGAAAGGTGAACTTGTAGTTGGTGAAGGGCTCTAACAAACCATCCTAAGGGAGTGTTCTTCAATGTTTTGGGGAGTATTTTGGGTGTAGGGTAGGCAATGATAGTACAATGATGATGGGCTACTAAAAATCTCTCAATGCCTAACCACAGAGGAGAATAAATTTGTAGTTCGGTGTACTGAGCCTCCCTTGACCAATGGACAATTTTACTAAGGTGATGAGCACAATGGTAGATAAAAAAGGAGGGCAGAGTTAATCTGCCTTGCAATTTTGGCTCAGAGAGTTAAAAAGAAAGTTTAGGGAGGCAGTATAGCGCAGACCAGACCTGGGTTTGAATCCCACATGTTCCACTTACATACTGTGTGACCCTGAGCAAGTCATTTAACTTCCCTGTGCTCCCAGGTCGTGCCTGTAAAAAAGCTTTCAGCTTAGTGTGCTACTTCTGGTTAAAAAAAAAAATAGTAACATCTAACCCCCTTATCTTTCCACAAGAAGGCAGTTAACATTGCTTGCAACTGAGAAAACATTTTTTTGGGAGAAAAAGGCCAAGCATTCCTAAAGGGTACAACACACGGGGTATAATATGCATCTTGACAATATTTATTCTTCCCATAATGAAAGAGGAAGACCACTCCATCTATCAAGATTGGTTTTAATTGGTTCAAGCAGGTCTGCGAGGTTAAGTTTAATCATAATAGGAATATCTCTGGTGACCTGGATTCCAAAGTAGGTGAGGGAATGAGATTCCCACAAGAGATTAGTATTGTTTATTACCTATCAGGGAGTTATATTATTCATAGGAAAGACCTTGGTAGATAAGTTGAGTTTATAATGGGAAACTGTAGAAAAACAATCTCCTCTATAAGGGTGGGGATTCCTGTTAGAGGATTCTCGAGATGGACAAATAGATCATCTGCATAAGCAGAAAGGATGTAGTACTGATCCCCTATTTTAACCCCCTGGAGCCGTGGTGAGGAAACTAACTTCCAGATCAGAGGTTCCAGATAAAGGCTGAACAAAAGTGGGGACATGGGGCAGCCTTGTCTGGTTCCTCTCTGAAGTGGAAAGGGATCAGACAGAATACCATTACACCAAACTTGGGCAGATGGGGAGACATACAGCAACTGGATCCATCTAAGGAATTCTACAGGGAGACCAAAATGGGCCAAAGTTGCAAAAAGAAAATCCCAAGAGACCCTGTCAAATGCTTTCTCGGCATCCAGGGATACCAGCACCGCAGGCAGGCCAGAATCCCTGGATACCGGGAGGATATGCATTACTTTCCACAGATGATCCGCTGATGATCTACCAGTAATGAAACCAATTTATTCCCTACTAATGAGGGTAGCTAGCACAGGTCCCAGCCTGTTGGCCAGGATTTTAGCTAATATCTTAACATCAGTGTTAATCAATGATATGAGTCAATAACTTCTGGGATAAAGGGGATCTTTCCCTGGTTTTGGTATAAGTGTAATTAGTGCCTTTAAGAAGTTCCCCTCTGACATGCCATCAGAAAACCGGAAGTTGTAGACCTCCGTTAATAAAAGAGCAATTTCTGGTAGACAGATCTTATATAAATTGTTGGAGAGGCCATCTGGTCCAGGGGACTTATCTAATGCAAGTTGCTCAACTGCTGTATTGACTTCTTGAATAGTGACCAAGCTGCCAAGTAATATTGCACTATGGGGAGATATTTTAGGAAGATCAGTCGAGTTCAGATATTTAGTAATAGCCATATTTGTAGGTTGATCAGATTGATCAACTCAGTAGAGTCTCTGATAGTAAGTGTGTAGCACATCAATAATATTTCTAGGCAATATAATAATTTGATTGTCACTGTCATTTCTGAGACTAGTAATGAAACGGGAAGCTTCAGCTTGCGGAAGCCGAATTGCTAATAATTCCCCCGCCTTCACCCCTGTATCAAGATATTTGATATTAGTACGTTTTAATGAAAGTTCAACTTTCTGGTACATGAGGGCAGAATATTGGGCTTGTAGCCCATGTAGAGCAACCCAGTCAGCATCTGGGGATTGACGGTTAACGGTATTCTCAAGATGGCGAATGGCACAAAGTGAAGTGTCTTGTTGGGCTTTAAATTGTCGAAATTTAGTGGCAGACAGCCAGAGACATTCACCTCTTAGGGAGCACTTCATAGCCACCCAGACCATAGCTATTCTTGAAACGGAGCCCCTGTTGTTGACTATGAAACTGGAGAGGAAGTCTTTGACCTGCTGCAAAGAATCAGCTCTCTGGAGCAGTTGATTATTCAGCCGCCAAAGTACATCCCTTCTAATTCCAGGCCCAAGAAAAATGCAAGAGAGATAGGTGAGTGGTCAGATATGACCCTCTCATGCATGATGATATTTATGACACCCAGAAGAAAAAAGGAACTCAACAAGGAAAAATCTATTTGGGAGAGAGATTTATGTGGCAGGGGGGTGAGAAAAAAGTATATTGACGGTCATTAGGGTGTAGTACCCTCCACACATCCAAAATATCTGCACCTCTCATAAGGTCATGTAAAGCCTTTTGGGAGGGGAAGAGTCCTTGCATCCGGGATTCAGATCTGTCGATACGCGTATAAGGAACAGTATTCCAGTCACCCCCTAAGATTTATTTATTTATTTATTAGCTTTCGGTAACCGTGTAGGTGCACTAGGCAACAATCCTGCCTATTTTCAGGCACTACCTGGGACAGTACAAAAATGAGAATACAGATGTGAACAGTTGAAATGACATTCACATAAGAAATAACAAATACAAGTACAAGGTAAAATCATAATAGTATAGGCTGAGACTACATCAGGTATTTGATAATGAAGACAAATCATACAGATGGTCAACAACAGTGGGTTTGCAGCCACTAAACCCAGCAATTGTGTAAAAAATTGAGGGGATTCACAATTTGTACCATATTTAGCCCCTAGTATAATTTGGTGATTTTCAAGGAATCCATGTAGGAGGATATACGGTATCTCCCATTAGGGTCCCAGATTTCTTTTTCCATTGTAAAGGGAGTTTTTTTTATCTTCTAAAATTGCTACTCCCCCACTATTTGTAGACGTTCCTGCACCGAATACTTGTCTGACCCAAGCTTTAGACAATAGGTTCACATCTTCAGGTCTAAGATGTGTCTCTTGAAGACACGCTATCCCAGTTTTCAAATGCTGTAGATGTCGAAGAATGACTTGTCTCTTACATTTACCATTGGCACCTTTAACATTCCAACTAATCACATTATAGGGGCCACTCATAGTAGTTGTTAATAGAAACTACAGTAGGTAGACCTAGTCTATCTAGCTTGTAGAAACCTTGAGTGCTTACTGATCTGTAACATAAAAAAGGTTCTGTAAAAATAAATGGAATTAACACACTTTCCCCATGTATCATAACAATTTTATAAAAGAAAACTTTTCCTATGTAATATCCTGTAACTTCCCCCTTAAACTAGACAAACCAAAATTCCCCCCTCCCTTCACACCCCAGTTCCAACGAACCTCACTACTTAGTTGACCCTGATGAGTGTTGTCTTCATGCAAGAGTGAATTGCACTAGAACCCCCCCAGCTTCCGCCCCTCCACTGCTGAACAAATAATGATCAAAATAATAATATATTCATCACTATGTGAGCCATGCAACACTTCTAGTATAATCTTAAGAAACTGTAGGTTAATTAGGGTGCAGAATATATACGTCTTAATACCATCTTAAATGACATCACCCTGCATTAATTAACAACTGGCCCCTGCCTGTCAGTGTGGGGCTTTGCAAATAAATCAATAAAAAGTGGCTCCTGCCCATTGAGGGATTCCTTGGAGTATAAACAATATCCTGATTCTAATCGATAGGAAGATGGCTAACATCAGTTAACAAACATTGAAAGCTAAGAGTACACTGTGTTTCCCATCTTGATCCGGAACCTCTTGTATAAGCAGAGGTGGACCACAATAATAAAACATTAGGCCATTTCAATTTTAGGGCCAAAGTATGAAGTCAAAGTTGCAAAGCATACACATAAGACACTCCAAGTTCCTGCATAGACTATAATGTCCCCACTAAGACTAGATATGACTGTGAGGAATGGCCTCTTCAGATTCTCAAAGCCATTATAATGAACACCAGTCAAGTTGCACCAGATTAAAGTTCCATAAGGCTACTCCTTGGCTACGATATCTCACTGTGGAAATAAATGGATGTCTCCCGAAACTGCCAGATATGAAATCCACCCCAGCACAGCTTTCAAAAGGTAAGTGCAGCTCCATATATTCCAAAGGTATCTTCACTTAAAAAGATCTGGGAAGAGGCCTTTGAGCTCTTGCATTGCCTGTGCGTGGGTTTTGAATGATAGCCACAGATCATCAGATTTAACTTGAAGCACTGCCGGGTATCGCATTCAAAATGGTTTTCCTGCAGCAATAAGCTTCGATATAGTCGGGTACATCTCTTGCCTTTTCACCCTAACCGACTGTGGTAGATCTTGGGTGATCCTGATTCTACGCCCCTCCCATAAGACCTCATGAAATTTTCAAAGTCTTGTAAAAATATGTTGTTTGTCCAGAAAGTTCAATAATTTGAAGATCAGGGTCTAGATGGAGAATTAGGCAGTGGAGGAGGACAGAGAGCCCGATGGGTCCGCTTAATTACATAAGTAGACCCATTTGGGGAAGGTCCTGCAATCTTTTCACATAACTTCTGAATAAAAAGTATGAGATTAGTTCCTTCCTCCTTTTCAGGCACACCAAGGATTAAAAGATTATTCCTCCTGCTTCTTCCTTCCAGGTCTTCCAGTTTCTTCTGTAGCTTTTTAAGTCTCCAACCAAACTGTGTAATTGTAAGATCATTCTTGTCTTGCTTTTTTTCCAACGATATTATTTTGGTTTCTGAATCTCCAACCCGGATTGTGAGTGACTGAACTGAAGACTTGATTTGTTGCAGATCCTCCAATATTTCTGCTATTTTGTCCTGTAACGGTTGCATGATTTCTAAAAATCTCTCTTCCGAGAGAGCGACCACAGAAGAAGGAGGTTTACACGAGAACACAGGCTGGTGTTTGGGTCACTTTGTGGCTTTGTCTTTCTCCTGGGTTGGTGGAGGAAAATGCCTTGGCAGCATTTTTTCCATGTAGACATCCATAATGAAACGTCCTTTTAAGGTTCTAGGTGTCTTTAGAAATCAATTAGCGTAGGTACAGATCGCTATTTGTGGTGGTGTTTGAAGAAATAGGCTGAATTGATTAGCAGAGGAGCAGAGCTATGGAGGGCTACTGCTGCTCTTCACGCTGCCATCATGTGACCCCTAGTAGTTTTTTTAATTAAATATACCTTGTAAAAAAGAAAACTGTCCATCAATGTCTGTTGCTGCTGGTGCCACTAGTACTCCAACCCTCCCCTCCCACTCAGCACCCACCACCCCACACCCCCATAAACATAACACTGATACTGGGGGTGCCTGATCTCTCAGTGTCAACACCTAAAATGAAAAAAACTATCCCTACCAGTTTTTAAAAAACAACTATATTCTGTGAAAAAGGAAACTGTCCATCGATGTCTATTGCAGCCACTGCTGTCAGTCCCCCCACCAGACCCTCCCACTCAGCACCCACTTCCCAGCCCAAAGCTCTTACTTACCCACCTAGGAGTCCAATGCTGTAATCCTCTCTGAACTGCAGAAATGTCTTCACTCCTGAACACTGGATCACGAACTGAGGAAATCAGGTATGTGGGTCAATGTATTTGAGTAGGACTTTGAACTTAGTGGCATAGCTTGGTCATTTTTGAATATTTATGCCCCAAATTTTCAACATGCCTTTTGGGGACACCACTTAATGAGCAATGGCAGTGAAATTAAGCAATTCTGCCCCAAAAAGTGATTTTGCGGTCACTGTGTGAAATTACCTTTTGGGAAGGAGTTCAAAATTTTCTCCACCCTTGTTATTAGGTGGATTCATAAGAAGGCAATGTTGAAAATCTGGAGTAAAAATATTAAAAACCAATGTTATGAGCCTATGTTGAAATTTGCAAATGTAGACTAGTAACTTTGGTAGTTTTCAATTTGTTGACCCCATATTTTCAACATAGTCATTTCTTCATTACTTCTCATTAATGTAACTGATATCATTTTTCAAATCCTGGCCAAAATGTGTTTTCACATCCCTAAAGGTGATTTTGTGGCTGTTGCATGAAATCACCTTCCAGGAAGAAGTTGAACATTTTCTGTGCCCTTGTTCATGACGTGGGGCCACGAGAAGCCTATGTTGAAAACTTGAGGTCAAAATATTAACAATCAAAAGAGTTATGAGCCTACGTGAGCTCCAGATGAGAGAGGAGAGTGAAAAAAGGGTGAGAAGTGAGACAGGCAGTACAGGCATGAGAAGGACTCAGAGATTCTGCTTAAAAAGATAGCAGCACAAACCCTAAGCACTGGCATCAGGGGATAGACAAAGGAAGCCAACATTAACTCCAAAATGTTTCCCAGTTATAAGCAAGGGAATGGTCTTGATTTGTTTTTTAAATCTTGAGAGAGAATTTGTAGGTGATATTAATTGAAAAGGGTTTCTTTGGCAACTTATTTTTTACCACTCCTTTCGGGCAGGGCACTAGAAGTCTTTGCCAGAATGGACAATCAGGAATATAGTGACTATAAGTGAAAAATGGCTTGTTAAAATGTTTTGAATTCACTCTCAAAGACTATAGACAAAAATTTAGAGGTTTAAGAAAGACATCAGGAGATACATAGTTCTGAAATGTGTGTGTACAACTAGGCAAGCTGTTAGACAGTAGAGATGTTGCAAAATGTTATTTTGCCAGTGAAATTGCTGAGAAATCAGCAATTTCACCATGCACAATATTTCATGAAATTGCAGCCAGATTTTGCCCTCAATTTTGCCTGCATCCATATATGGCCATTGTTGAATTTATACTCCTCCCTGGTGTGTAATGGCCCCCCCCCCCCGGCATATCAACAGCTGAATTCAAATCAAGAGAACTCTCCTCCTTGTTACCCTGAGTCCCGGACCCCAATATTTGCCAAAAAACAAACAAACCCAAGAATCCCTCCCATGTCTCTGGTGTCTAGTGGTCCCCCCCAGCTGATCACTGGCTGAATTAAAAAATCATGACTCCACCAATCACCCTGAGCCCTGGCCACCAATCTTTGTAAAACAAAACAAAAAATATCCCCTCCCTTGTCCCTGATGTCCAGTGAACCTCCCACCCCACCCTGTCTTAAGTCAGAGCCCACCCCACTCCCCACCAGTATCTCAATCGGGTCACTGGCACAACCCTCCACTCACCTCCATGGCTGGCTAGCCCATCTGAGTGCTCAGTGAATGAGCGCATGTGTACCACGCTCATTCATTGAGAGCTCAGATGTGCTGCTGGTCATGGAGAGCTGTGCTGGTGGCCAGATTGGGGTACTGGTGGGGGTTGGGGTGTGCTATGACTTAACACAGGTTGGGAGTGGGGAGTCCACTAGACACCAGGCACAGGGGATGGGATTTTTTCTTACAAAGATTGGGGGCCAGGGCTCAGGGTGAATGGGGAGGTTCTTGATTTGAATTTGGCCAGTGATCGACTGGGGGGACCACTAGACACCAGTGACATGGATAGGAATTTTTTTTGTTGTTGCAAAGATTGGGGGCTGGGGCTCAGGGTGACAAGAGGAGGGTTCTCTTGATTTGAATTTGGCCAGTGATAAGCTGGGGGTGATTGCTAGACATCAGGGACAAGGGAGGGAATTTTTTTTTGAAGGATTGGGGGCCCGGTGGCAAAATCAAGAAATTTAATCTGTGGGTGGTGAAATTTCACCCTCTAGCAGCAAACTTTGATGGTTCAAGGGCAAAATTTCACCCTTCCAATGGGCAAAATTATTCTGCAAAATATTTCCTCAGTGAAATTTCCCAATTTCACACAACACTGTTAGAGAGGTAGTAAGAGCGTGCAAAGGCTAACTCTGTGGAACAGATAGAAGATTTGTCCCTCATGTACCGGTTCTTAAAGATTGTAGCAGAGAAGTTGAGCATATGGATGCTGGATAGAACTCTATTCTCCAGAAAGGAGGCTACCAAGATGGCTGATCAATTTGTATTCATTCAACCATCCATCCATTCCACACAAAAACAATGCTGGATGGATATCAGGTGGTTTTAAGGGAGCATCAAGGGTCAACCTAAAGAAGTCAGCTTGTGCATGAACAAAAAGGTAAGTCAAATGGTTTTAAAAATAAGGAGTCAGAGGAATTCACATCCTAGATCTTCCCAAAACTGGTACATTTGTCATGTGACTTCCAAAATATATGGCAAAAGGTGTGAATGCAGCATGAAGGGGTAGTACTGGGAGATCCCAGCAGCTAATGGCCTGTACCCAGAGTGCAGTTCCCAGTCACTCCACTGCACTCATGCACCATGTGTTGTTAAAAGAGATGGTAACCCAGAGACTGAGAGGCACTGGAGCCTCCATTTCAATAATAAAACAGGAGTTGATTAATGAGGAACAGATTCTACCAGACCACTTTTCCAGAATTAGAGAAGTGACAGGTCCTGCGGTCTCAGTGCCAATGGTCAGGATGTTTCTGAACTGCTAGAATAGCCAAAGAATACTGAAGGTAGGTGTTGTATTGGACCTCCCTGTGGATGTAATTATGGGTAATGACTTTGATAGTTGGGCTAACATTATGTGTGTCACTACCTGTAGTGAGGCTAGGAAATGTCTCCTGAGGATACAGAGGGGGCAGTGCAGCTGGAAGCAACCCCTTCCTCAATATCAAGGGAAGTTGTAGCTGAAGAACAAGCTGGGAGCTGCAGTTCTGAGCCACAGCTATAGCCTGAGGAGAGTCAAGTCATGGGCAGCTCTCCCACAGGAGAATGTGTTTTGGGGAAGGTCAGTCATGCACAGCTGGGGACAGCTCATCAAGCTGACCCATCCCTACAGTAACCAATAGAATTAACCACCAGGGTGGAAGGTGACTCACAGAGTCTGGAGAAAAGAGAGGTACACTGAGAGAATGGGCTCCTGTATTGAGAGTGGGTTACTGCAATAGTCAAACTGTTATCAATTTCTACTGTATTCTTAAATGTTGTATTCTTACACTGTATTGTATTGTACCTGTTCCTCACTATGTTGTAACCTCCTGGGTTATGTCTGAAAATAGTCATGTTTGTGTCTCGTGCACTCTCTCAGTTATCAAACTAAATAAACAAAGATAGGACAGGAAGAAAGGGTACTCTGTCAAATAATAGTTCCTAGGGAATATAGAAACCAGCTTCTGGCCTTAGCCCATGATATCCCCTTTTATGGACACTTAGAATTAAGTCATACAAGCCAGCCTGGTGGCACTGAGGTTTGAGGCGCTGGACACCACACCTTGCGCCACACCGGTGACCAGGGTTTGGGAATGGACTTGGGTCGTTGGAGGGTCAGCCGGGGAAGATCAGGATTGAGCATCTGTAGACTGCTCTCCTGATCCTAGGGAGGGTTGGGAAACCCACCTCACTGTAGTGGTCTCTGGGGATGCCCAGAGGCTCTACATGCCAGTGGACATGTGGGGAGGAGCACGGCAGATGTTGGCACGTTGTGCCTGGATGTCATTGCATGCTCATGCTCCAGTGGGCTCAAAACCAGGTGGAAAATGGCTGGGTGTGACCATGTAGCTTGATGGCCGTGCCCTGCCTTGCCAGAGGACTTGCATGGAATCGCACTGGGGGAGTCTGGGGCCGGTCTAGCTGGGCAGTGTATGGGGAGGCCCTCCAGTGGACTGGCAATGGCCATACAGGATCCCCCATCATGTGAGTGAGCCTGGTGTTCTCCCAGTGGGCAGGGCTGGCAACTGAGTGCCCCAGTCAGTAGTCACCACAGCAAGGCAAAAATAGAGTGGTGAGAAAAAAAAATGCGATGCAAAAATGCAGCTGACTAGCAATTTTTACTGTCCCAGTATTTTTAAAGATGTGGCAAACTACTGCCGGACTAGTCTGTAGTGCCAGAGGCTGGGAAAGGTTAGGGACAAGGCTAAGGTGCTTTTATCCCCCTTCTTATGATTGCAGAGTCATTTCAATGAGTTGCTGTGGACACTGTGAGGCCATTCAGTACCCCAAGTTGCACAGGTAAAAGGTACATTGTGGTGATCATGGATTAAGCAATGAGGTACCAATAGGCAGTGCCTTTGTCCTCTACTGGGGAGGAAAAAGTGGCTGATGAGTTTCGGAGGATATTTAGCTGGGTGCATTTTCCCCTAGGAAATTCTGTTGGACCAGGGCACAAACTACATGTCTGGTCTAATGGTTAGTCTTTGGAAGAAGTACAGGGTGATGCAGTTCAGGGCCTCCCCATTCAACCCTCATACTAATGCTCTGGTTGAGCAATTTAAGGCATCTCTTAAGAACATTTTATGGGCATTCAGCAAACCAGCATGTGAGACAGTGCAACAAGTACTTGCCCCATCTATTATTCACATATAAGGAAGTCCCCCAGGAGTCCATGGGGTATCGATCTTTGAGCTTCTGTTTCACCATTGGGTAAGATATCACCTTGATTCGGTAAGGGATTAAAGGAAGGGTGAGTTTGCTGTTGGGTTGGAGGTCATCATTAGTGTGTGTGTCTGTGTGTATGCATATCATCAATCAGATTAATAAAGCACAACTGATGTTGTGACAGTTTGCTTTTTAGACTCCATGAACTCAATATGATCATAAATGCTGAGGCAGACAGGGTTTGTCTTCCTTTATTAGATAAAATAAACACAGTATACCTATGAGGTACTGTGGTAGGTACATTATTGCTATCAAAATCCCATCATATGATGGACTTATAATAATGTACTTACCACAGTACCTCATAGGTGTACTGTGTTTATTTAAACTAGTAAAGGAAGACAAACTCTCACTGCCTCAGCATTTATGATCGTGCTGAGTTCATGGAGTCTAAAAAGCTAACTATCACAACATCGGTTGTGCTTTATTAATCTGATTGATGTTATGCACACACACACACACACACACTAACAATGACCTCTAGCTCAATGCTGGCCACTGTGAGACAACTGCTATTTTACTGCAGGTGTCTGACATTATGCAAGGGGCATCTTACGGTACGTTTGAGTTTGTATATTGATTTTGGACAAGGTAGATTTAAACCTTTGGTACATAGAGCAATTGTAAACAATCAAAATGAATTGTAAACACAGCAATAAACAGGAAATAACCAGTGTAGAAGGATGTTGAACATAAGTTTGTATAAAAGGCCACCAGTCCAAAGTGGGTAAAGCATAAATGTTCTTAGTGATGTCATCATTGTCCATTTGTAAAGGAAACAATTCTTCAGCCTTTCAGTCCAACAAAGTTCTTATCTCCAGTGTTAGTGTAGGACTTTTGATCATCCTTGGTAGCACGGCAGTGAGACTGTCTTCCAGGTAGGCCAATTCAGCCTGAACAGTTGTCACATATGGAAACACAGTTACAGGCCGAATGACATAGCCACCAACAATAGCAGTGAAATTAGACTGAAAATAGAAGCTGGAAGACCAAACAGTGTAGTTATTTCTGAGTCCAAATGTCATACGATCTGTAACTGCAATGACACAGTAATGTCCATCTCCAGCATAAGCAACATGAACTTGCATATTATTTGTCCCGAGTTCAGTATGCAAGTGACAATTATTAGCTTGATTAGAAATGCTATATGGGGTCTTGCTCCAAGTCCAATATCACACCTGCAAAGGTAAATATCTTGTAATTCAGTACAACAAGGCAGGTCTGGCTCAACCTACTCCTCATGTACCTGTGTAAGAAAGGCAAGAGCAGGCACAAGCTGTGAATGATATAGACATTGTACATTATTCAGATTAACCACCTTTGTCAAACACAAAACAAACATTTTACATGGCATAACTGGTATTTGCAATACAATAGGAACCACAGGTGAAGTATGATTAAACACACATCCATGTCCAGCAAAAAACACTTTAATTAGTTTTCTGAGCAGACACTCAGTAGCATCAGTGTAATTAGCATTGTGTAAAAACTTCTGTAACATAGTGGTATTTATGAAGGCAGGAAGTCTACCTGTCTCAATATCTCTAAAGGTATCTTGCAATCTATTAAGGACAGATGCACCATAGGCCACACAAACCTAATTTTTCCTTGTTTTGTGCATATCATCAGCCTCCACATTATTAACTAATTGTGTCCAGTTTTGCAGGATCATAAAATCATGCAATATTTCTTTCATGTTAACTATAGTTTTATAATGCTTTCCTAAGACTCCCTGTCTAATGTGTACTTCTTTGTCTAATATTCACCCTTTGAGCATATTTTCAAAGTTAATTTGATGCTCTCGTACTGTTTCTAGATCCATAGTGTTCCACACCCCCGCAGCTGAGCCTAGTGTACCAGTAATGTCTCCCCATACACTTCTTTTTCCTCTTTTAAGACCTTTGCCCAGCTTTGGTGGAAGAAGTGGAGTCTCTACTCGAATATTTCTATTTCTAAATTTAATCCATATATCATTACTAAAAGCACTGTATAACTGGATTAAATGCTGAGGGCAAATATTTGTTGGCCACGCAATACTTGATAAATTCAACAAAACAGAAACAGTGACATAGTTAACATTGTTATATACAGGTCTGTTAATTCTTTGAAACACATATCAGTTGTCTGACATAGGTTTTACAGCATATCTAGATGGACATTTATTAATCCCTGGTTTTGGCAATGGTGTTTCAGTATTGCAAATGATTGGAACAGATGTAGAGAAATTTAATATAATGTGTGGTGCAGGACCCAAATACTCAGGATAAAACCCATACATAGACTCATATTTCCATTTAATTCCATTGCCTACTAACACACATGAATACATCCCTTCTGCCAATGGCCCTATGGAGGGTGTACTAACACTTTGAAGGAGTCCAAATTCAGATGGTCTCTCATAATTGTGTTTTTGTGCCCAAATCCAGCATTTACCCATGAAAGCCTGGCTATCTGTTGAGGCTTGTATAGCTTGAGAATCAAGCAGTGTCAACTTATCATAATGCCAGTTAGGATGTGTAGTGGAATGCATAACATTACATATTACCAGATTTAACCCCTCAGTACTCCATTTACACAGCATGAGTTCTCCATCAGTGTGACGTACAGTCCCAGTACCCAGATAGTGCAAGTGGAATGATTGGGCCAATGTCATTGAGTATTTGGAATATTCAAATGTGTGTATATTGGTACAGTACTGTGCATCCCCACCCCCTTTTTCACAGGTTGCTGGAAAAGATGGCAGGTCCACAAATCCACCAGCTATGAAGTGGTCTTCAGTCTCCTCAGCATGGCTTGGGGTTAGGAAACATCCTAGAATAGAGAGGCTGAAAAAACAAAACTCAAAATCTGTTAGCCACCAAAATTTTTCAACTGTATCAAATGAAAATACTTGTGTACTGGCTTTCTACAATCCTGTAGTTGTATTAAGTACACAGTTGGACTGACCCTATCAACTAAAGGGTATGGACCTCTCCATGCAGCTGCAGGAAATGACCCCTTCTCAGGTAAGACTTTGAACATTACTTTGTCTCCTCTTCTGGCCTCCCTAGGGTTCCATGTCTGAATGGCGCACCCACCGGCCAGTGGTGCTCAAGAGACGCATCTCCAGGCCACCTCACCGACTCATGGACTGCCCACTACCTGCCCTCCTGGAGCTGGGGGCCGGATCCCTCAAGAATGTACATCCGCCAAACTTTAAACGTGGAACCAGGCACTGCGCTGCTACCCGATTGGTGCAGCATCCATTCCTGTGGCCCGTGATTGGACCAGCTGTTTTGGCCTACACTCCTATTGCTGCACCGCCTAACAGCTCTCTTGGCTGTTTCTTGGCTCTGAAGCTAAATTTGGGGCTGAGTTCACTGACTTTTCTCTGCTGCTCTTTGTTGCTCAGCTCTCCAGCCAAGTATGGTCTTTATCTGCTATTGTGAGCAAATGTTATTACTGCCAAACTGTTTATTCCCACACTGCTGTAGCTAGTAAATGCTATAGTATGTACTAGATAGACTCAATGTGCATTGTATGATTGCAAAGTTTGTTGCTTAGCCGAGATTGCTGATTTAACCCTGCAACCTGTTCTTAATTTGCCTCTCCTGCTAACACCTATTCCATCCTCGCTCTTACGCTGCTGCAACTTGATAAGTCATAGCCCATCCCTCCCCCTCTCCTCGAACTTTCCTTACTGAAGCCTGATCTCTGTACCCACACCAGCTTTGCTCTGCCACCATCTATTCTCGTCTTTCTTTCCTACCATTTAACTCTTGAAATTATACTCCTTTGTCTTCTCCAACCCCACCCACCACCGATTAACCTCTTGTGTAGCATCACTTCTCTCACTCCCGCCCAGATAACGGCCTGCCACCAGCCCCCAACCCCTTGTCTTAAACCCCTATAACCAGTGTTTTTCTCTTCTGGCCTCCCTATGGCTCCACACCTAAATGGCGCAACCACCAACCAGCGGCGCTCAAGAGCCACATCTCTAGGCTACCTCATCGACTCATGGACTGCCCACAACCGCTATCCTGGAACTGGGAGCTGGATCCCTCAGGAAGGTATGTCTGCCAAACTTTAAATGCAGAACCAGGCACTGCACTGCTAATCCATTGGTGCAGCATCCACTCCTGTGGCCCGTGATTGGACCTGCTGTTTTTAACCTACACTCCTATTGGCGTACCTCCTAACCTCTCTCTTGGCTGTTTCTCAGCTCGAAGCTAAATTTGGAGCTGAGTTGACTGACTTTTCTCTGTCACTCTTTTTCTTCCCACTCTCCCGCCTCCACCCAGGCCACCATTAAATAGTTGCTAGCCCCTCCCTCCTGGGGCTGTGTCACACTATTGGCTAACATCTCCTGAAGAAACCAAACCCACTAGTCTAGTCAGACTTTACAGACTACAGCCTGGAAGCTATCACAGGGTCAGTCTATTGCCTTACTGTGTTCCCTGCAGTACATAGAAACATGACATCAGCAGCATTGTGTCCCCTGGTATTAATAGCCTTGCTATTATCACTACTCTGTTTCAGTGACCCTGTGGGGACAACAAACCAAATCTCTCACCAAATTGGGCTACCATGCACCATGCACTATACTCAAGGCATGACCACAGGAAGCAACACAACCAATGTTCTTGCCCACTACACACAAATCTGGCACCTTGACTACCTCCTAATGCCTCAAGTGCAAAGCACACCTGAGTACCTTCCCCCACTGATAACACTCCACATTATTACAGGATATCCGCTGACCTGCAGTGGCATGATTAGCAAATGCCCAACAGTTAAGCTAGCCTGCAAATGGCTCACAACCTACCTCCTCAGAATTATACTACTGCTGCTTCTGATCTCTGGCAATGTCCACTCGAACCTGGTATCACCTGGACTGTCCCCTCACCCTCTAAACCAGAAGGAGGGATCTCTCACGCTGGTATTTATCAATGTCTGTAACCTCCTCAGAAAACTTGATAACCTCCAAACCTGGGTGCATCAACACAATCCGGACATCCTCGCTGTTGTTGAAACATGGCTAAATCCAAAAATACCTGACACCTCAGTCGCTGTCCCTGGATACCATATCTTCAGACAAGACAGAATTGCTAAGCATGGAGAGGGTTATGCTATCTACCTGAGGGATAGTATAATGGCCCATTCCCTCCAACCATGGCACCTCCTCACAGATCCTCACCATAAAAGTCCTCCTTGGATCGCATAGTAAAGAACTCAACATAGCCTTGGTTTACCTACCCCAAAGAACCATGCCACTGGCTTCACCAGCATCAAGGAGTACCTCAGGGGACTACACAGTAACTCAGAAACAATAATACTGGGTGACTTCAATATAAATTGGCTCTTATCAGAGACCAGCTCCTACAAGGATGCTGTCATGGCACAGCACCTCTCACAAATAATACCCACCCCTACCAAGTGCAACTACAGAACTGGATCCCAGACACTACTAGAATGGATACTGACAAATCGTCCGGAGTGAATCTCAAAGGTGACAGTTCTCCCTGGCACCATAGGCGACCATTCTCCTGTAAGCTGTACCTGACTAACAAATACATCAAGCCCCCTCCTAAAATAATCTACACCAGGGTGCTAAAGCAGGGGCAACTTGGAGTGCTCAAAGCACATCTGTGCAGTCTGGACTGATCTGCTCTTGACTCAACCAGTGATACTGACCAAGCCCTGGGCCTATTCATCAACCACTTTTCTGTAGCTTGTGATATCTATGCACCCATCAAAAAGATGAAGGTAAAAGGAAAGGCAAACTCATGGATGACCACTGAGCTAATTACTCATCTTAAACAAAGAGATCAGCTTTGGCACTGTGCCCGAGCCACTGGTAAGCCAGGAGACATTCAAAAATTCAAAACAGCTAGGAATGACTGCACTCGAGCAATAAGGAATGCCTAAAGGAAATACTTCAGGGAAGCATTCACCAATACCTGGGGGGGGGGCAGGAAAGAAAACTGGTATAATATGAAACACCTCACTGGAAAGGACCCCAAGAATCCATTCATAATGCTCAATATCAACGGCACACCTATGACTGACTTTGTTACAATTTCCAACACCTTTAACAATGCATTCTCTAATCTGGACAGTGTCCTCCCACCAGACTTCTTCAATGCCCCTTCCATAAGTGACCAAGCTGACAAGGCTCCACACTTTCACACAGCACTGCAATCCTACTTCAAGGAGATCCCAATTCCTCTTGCCAGAAAATACATTCTGCAAGCTATCAGCAGTACTGGTTACAGCTGTGCCTCCTTTGATATGAAGCTGTGTGCAGAGGTCTTAGAAGACATCCTAGAACCCTTAACTAAGATATTCAACCTATCACTCAGGACTGCCCAATTCCCAGCCATATGGAAGCAGGTGACAATTACACCAGTTCACAAAAGCAGAGATTGGGCACTGCACACAAACTACAGACCTATCTCCATCCTCCCACCCTTATCCAAAGCTCTTGAGTGAATAGTCTCGGACCAGCTAGTCGGAGTACCTTGAAAAATTCAAAATCCAATGCCCTGAACAACATGGCTTTAGAAAATGGCACAGCACCACCATTGCACTGCTGGAATTTATGGGCTTCATCCACGCTACTTTGGACCAAGGCAACTGTGTGGGGGCTGTGTTCATTGATCTAACTAAAGCCTTTGACACCATAAATCACCCACTCCTACTCAGGCAACTCTCAAATATTGGTCTCTCGAATTATGCTTTGCCCTGGTTTGCAAGTTACCTCGAAGGCAGGGTCCAAAGTGTCAATATTTCCCGGTGCCATCTCCACTGAAAGCCCAGTCCTTTCTGGAGTCCTTCAGGGCTCCATTCTGGGTCCATTGCTTTTCAGTCTCTTCCTGAACAGCATCCCAAATGTCTGCCACCAGAACATACTGCTCTATGCCGATGATGCTGTCATATACACAAATCACCATGATATTAATCTACTGGAGGGGCAGCTACAGCGTGACTTTTAAGAGCATTGAGGACTGGTTCAGCTCTCACAAATTGGTCCTGAACTATATCAAAACTAAAGTTTTGTCTTTCTGCAGTACACAAAGCAAACACAACTCCCAACTCCTCACTATCAGGAACCAAGCAGGGATCACACTTGAACCAGTTCCAGAGTTTAAGTACCTTGACATCACCCTCAACAGATCCCTCTCCTTTGCAAGGCACATCGATAATGTCACAAAAGCCATGAATATATGGTTAGGCCTTCTCCACAGGCACAAACATTGCATGACAGCTGATGCCTTAAGATGGGTGATTAACAGATCTATCACCTCAGTCATTGACTATGGTCTAGTTATCTATGGCTCAGCTTCCCCCACTGACCTTCACAGAATATCTATGGTGCTTAACAAATCTTGCCAACTCCTTAAAGGGCGCTGCCCATCTAACACACACCTGTTATCTATATGCCCAGACTGGGTGGCTACCTCTCTACAGTAGGATCCAATACCAGACCTGCCTGGTAGCCAACAAGGTTCTCCTTGGGCACTTGCCACCAGGTATTGAAAAGCTTCTTACAATAAACAACAGCACCCAGCATACCAGAAATGCACAATACCAAATCTTCCAGGTTCCTAGATGCCAGACCACCATGGGTCAAAGGTCCTTCACCTACAGAGCCCCACTATGGTACAACTTGCTTAACAAAGAATCACTTTCTGCTGCTTCACTTGGTACCCTCAAAAAGCAACTCCAGCAGCACCTCACATCAACCAGTCAATGCAATTGTTTCCACTAAGAGGTTCACCTCTCCTCCTTTGCTAGCCCATGATGTCCTGCAACCTCCCTAGTGTTGCAATATTCTGGCTCCTGCTCCCTCCTCCTACATCTCTCCTACCCTCTCTTATTCCCTCCCTTCCTGTGCCTCCTCTTCCTGTACAGCCCCCCTCTTCCTTTGGCACTTATTGGATATGGCTAAGCTCCTTCTACTGTCAGACCTGCATCCATTCTACCCTCTTCCCCTTAGACAATAGCTCCTCAGCCAGCCCTCTACTTTCTGCTCCCACTTACCCTTCCATACCTAACTCCCCTACTAACTTGTTATTTCTCACCTTTTACCCAGCATTTTCCTGTTGATGTTGTCTCACTCCAAGTAGGAATGCATCCTTAAGCCTAGCCTTTGCCTTGTTTAAAGTCTGTTATTCTGTTCAACCTTTGTATGTAAGTTTTCCCTCCATCCTATGATGCGGAACCTTTGTAAATGAGCAGTTCCTGCTCAAAGGTACTTGTAATCCTAGAGTTTAATAAATAAATAAAAAATAAATTAATAAATACCTCCAGCTGTTGACTGCTGGCTTTGTCATCATAATATGCTTTGATCGTTTTCTTGTGCTCACCCAAACTTCTGCATGCAGTTTGTATATCTGCTTGAGTTTTTGCAGCAAGGTTTGCACAAAGTTTTAAATTTTCACATTCTGCTCCATATGTGATGGTATTGGAGAAAATAAAGCTTGCTCAGGCAGTTGCATCTGTCTGCCTGTCATGATTTCATATGATGAGATACCTGTGATTTTATTTGGCTTTGCTCTCAACATCAGCAAAATTAAAGGCAACTGTTCATCCCAGTCCTTGCCAGAGTATTTTACCATTTTCCTCAGGCTGTTTTTCAATGTCCAATTGGTTCTTTCAATCTGGCCTGAGGACTGTGGGTGATATGGGATGTGAATCTTGTGATCAATGCCCATTGCTTGCATTGTCTGTTGCATCACTTTTCCTTTAAAATGTGGCCCCTAATCAGAATCAATTAAGACTGGCATGCCACACCTGGAAAACACTTATTCTACTAACACTTTTGCAATAGCTTGAGCTGTCATGTTATGCATTGGAAAGGCTTCAATCCATTTAGAAAATGGGTCAATAATAACCAAAACTGAAGAGTTCCCACTAGAGGTTCTAGGCAGGCCCTCAATGTAATCAATTTGAATTTGTTCCTATGTACCTTTAATGCTAGGCAAGGTCAGCTGGCCTTACTTTGCTTTCTCTGTGGAACTGTGAAAAGCAAATTGAATACAATTTGAACAGTAATATGTGACATCATTTTTAACATCTAGTTACCAAACAAAAGTAAATAAATGTTGCAGGGCGGAGGGAGGATCACCATGACCTCTGTTATCATGTGCTATACACAACAGTTCTTTTCAGACCCCATGTGGAGCAATACACAATGGGTGGGGTGCATCAGGTCCTTGCCATACTAAAAGTCCAGACAAGTCCTGAACATTGCCTCCATCCACTATGCAGTTTAATAAAGCACGCAGTGCAGTGTCAGATTTCTGCAGCTGAATCAAATCAGTCTCTTCTTTTGCATGCTTAACTTCTGCTATGTTCTTGAAATTGTGGGGGAGAGCAGGAGGTTCCCGTAGAGGGGCCCCTTCCTTGGCTGCTTGCTTAGCAAGAGAATCAGCCATTGCATTGTGTTCTGCAACTAGAACTCCCTTCTTATGTGCTTTGACCTTAATCATTTCAATTTTTACATTTTCAGATTTCATTGTTGCACCTGTTTCCCATAGTGCAGCTAAAACAGTAGCATAACACAAAGGTTTACCATCTGATGCAACAAAGCCATGAGTTTTCTATACTGGCAAGTATGCAGTGAGGGCTAAGCAGACCCAATGGTAATCTGTACACACAATTCATAAAGGCATGTCTGTTGAAATTTGCAAAGCACAAGTGACTGCACCTAGCTCAGCAAATTTAGCTGACTGAATTTTACAAGTGTAGACCAGGGAAGGCATAGCATTAGTGGGATCGAATACTGCAAAAGTAATTCTAGATTTCCCCACTACATACATGGATGAATCATCCATGTACACAGTAAGAGAGGAGGACACCATGCCCTGCTCTTTAAGGCTAGTAAGAGAGCCTTTCAGGAAAGGGTAGTGGGGATGCTGAACTGTGGCTGAATATGGGCATGCATGAGGAATCCCATCCAACAACAAGCCATTGGCTAGCAGTGAATCCTCCTTTACCTGCTGGACCTCAATGTCCATGCTCTGCAATAGCAGAGTCCATCAGATTAGTCTAGTGCTAGACACAACCCTGTCCTTGATGCGGGAAAACAGCAAGAACTTGAGTGGTGTATGTGCTGAAATAAAACAACTTTACTTCCTCCCACAATATATCTGAGTGATTTAACTGCCCAGAGCACAGCCAACATATATTTTTCTCACAGGGAAAATCTCTTTTCAACTTCAGTCATTACTTTAGAAATGTAAGCAATTGGTCTTTCTTTCTCATAACAAGCTTGTGCAAGTACAGCAGACAATTAAACGTTTCTAACAGCAGTATGTAAATGAAAGGGCTTGCTATAATCTGGGGTGGCTAGTGCAGGTGCTTTAGCCAAAGCAATTTTTAACATTGCCACAGCATGAGTGTGTTCTTCTGCCCACAACCAAACTGTGTTTTTCTTAAGCAGCTTGTACAATGGAGCTGCAATTTCTGAATAATCTGGGATGAAATCTCTGCAGAAACATGCCATCTCTAGGAGAGAATACAGAGGTCCTTCACTAGTGGGAAGGGGCAATGACAGAATAATATGAATCTTCACTTGGTCAGGAGATCTCCCTTCTTGACTTAAAGTAACCCCAAAAAGTTCACAGAATCTTGACACAACAGAATTTTAGCTGGGTTTACCTTTAAACCAACTTGTAACAGTTTTTGCAACAACAACAAATGCAAATGCTCTTCTTTCTCTGCTGTGTGCAACAATATATCATAAATGTATTGAACAAAATGTTGCTGAAAAGGCAAATCTGACAACGCCTGTTTCATGTGTGCATGAAAAATAGCAGGTGAATTATAGTACCCTTGAGGCAACCTAGTAAATTTGAGCTGAAGAATTTGAAAGGTAAATGCAAACAGGTACTAACATTTGGGGTGTAGTAGCAATGACCAAAAAGCATTTGAAATGTCTATTACTGAAAATCACTTAGATTTGGGCACAACTTTGGTCATCATCTCTGGGTATGATGCAACAACTGGAGCCATAGGTGGAATACATTTGTTTAGCTGCCTATAATCTATTGTCAGTCTCCAAGTATTGTTTACTTTTCTCACTGGCCAAATGGGAGAGTTTGTAACTGAAGAGCATTTTCTAATTATGCCCTGTTCTGTTAGGCTAGCTATAACTTTTGCAACTGGCTCTATGGCTTCCCTAGGAAAGGGATATTGTCTCTGGGCTGCTGGCTCTTTTCCTGTAATCATAGTCTCAGCATATTTCCACAGTCATGTTTGAGTGTAGCAAAGATATTAGTTACTTGCTTGCACACTGCCTGTACATCTGCAGGTAAATTTAACTTTTCCCATGAAACATGCTCTTTGCCCTTTATAGTATGCATTTCATGTCCATTGGTATCACTGGCTCAATATTGTCAGTATTCGCCCTAGCTTGTAAAAGTTGTAAGTTAGCTAAGTCCAGGATAATTCCATTCTGAACCATCCGAACGCTGCCTACAAGAGTACCTGATCTGTCTAAGTGTACAAATGTAAATGAACACTGCCATGTTCCAAATTCAACATGAATAGGTTTTGTCAATGGTGCAGTGCAGTGATTTTTGCACCACAAAACCCTTGAATGTTCACTGTGTGAGCAGTGTGCTCTGCCCTGAACCATGTTCCCAACACTGAAATAGATGTCCCCATATCTAAAGTAACTGTTGTATTTCAAACACCCTCAATATGAGCCATAACCTGGGGGTGCACCCACCTGTCTAGTGTAATTGGGCAGATAATTGTTACAGCTGGAATGAGGGCTTGGTGTTCCTAGTGGGTGTGTAAGAGTGTAGGTCCAACAGCTGTGGTATGCAGCCAATTATTTTCTTCCTGCAACCTTTGTATTTGTGCTTGTAACTCCTGGATGGTGGGATTCGAACTTCTAGCCATGTCCTCAGATTGGTGGTCCCTTACTTGCCAATCTTGGCCATCCTGGTAGTTACTGCCTTTGTCTTGCCAAGCTCTCCTATCTCCCTTGTAACCCCTATTGCCGCTAAAAGGTCTGTTTCTGTTACCTCTATATCTACCTCTACCTCTATGTCTGTCTTGTCTGTTTTAGTCACAATGGGAGGGTTGTTCACCCTGTTCACCACCTTCTACTTGAAAAGCTTTCTTGTCATGGACTGGTTTAGGTTTACCTTTCCCTTCTAAGTTATCCTGCACAAAATAAGAATGTTGTGATTTAGCAACTACATCTTCCATAAGCAACTCAGCAGTTATTACCATTCTCACCATTTCTCTGGTATGACACAACAGACCCTCCAAATACAGGTGACAGTATGATAAGTCTATTTAGTTAGGGCAATTGGACAATGATTGATAAGCTTGCCTTGCCTGTGCATCAAACTCCCTAGGGATTTCATTCTGATACTCCTTCAACTTACCTAAAATTCCAGTTTGGGACTGGTTACCTGTAAAAGTATGGATGCACTCATTGTAAATGGCTAGGGTTGTCAGTCCTGCGGTATTGGTGCATACTGCTTCTGACAACCTTGACCATTTTTCCTCCCCCATAAGTCTCCTTAAGATCTACAGGGTCTCTTATTGGGAGCACCCATCTGCTTCAGTAATGCTCAGGAGTGTGCAGAGCCATTTGGTACAACCATTAATATCTGTGCCTTTAGGTGGGGGGCCGAAGTCCTTAATATACATATTTAACATTTATGGGGTCATAGGGACTGTCCTATGTTGTACCTCAATCCATTAGGTTGCATCCTGAGCATCCAGCTGATAAGTAGCTTTCAGAGGTTCAAGTGGCACTCCTCCCTAAATGGTAGGTAGAGTGGGGTAAAGTGAATTGGGACACCCGGTGATAGCGAGGTAAAGTGGAGGGACTGAAGGTGAGGTGTTGACAGAATCTTCATGCCTACATTGGAGAATTTCTTCATCTGCCCCTTTAGCCTGATATATTTGATCACTTAATGTGTCCACTTGTTCTTCAGCTTGTTCTAGCTGCTGCTGTAATTCCTGAATCTGTTGGCAGTATTCAGTAACTTGTGTGGACAAAACAATATTAGTACTGCTAAGATCTTGGTTTCATTCCTGCAATTGTTGTATTTTTTCTTCTAATTCTATTCTAAGATTAAGCGTATCCTCCTTTTTAGATTTACATTCTTGTTTGAGTACAGAGACTTGTTCTTGCCATGCCAGCACAGCACAGAACAGTCCTTGTAGAATAATTAATTTTCTGCTTATGGCCAGGAATCCTTTTATTGCTCAAAACTTCTGTTTCCAGCTTATTTTTAACATAATGCCATGGTTCCCCTTGCGACATGACATCCTGTGAAGGGAAAATCCCACTCTCGTGCATTTTCATATATTCTTCAACAAAATCCCTAATGTTTTTTCTGAACTTCCCATTTTATAGCCTATTGAAGGTGCCTGAAGGACAAAACTTCACTTTGGTAGACTGCAATTGAGGTGGCAACCCTTAACTACAGCAGCCTGACATGTTTAAATCTGTGTCTGTTTGATTCCATCCTGTTCAGGCAGAATTTGTGATTTGTTATAACTTATATCTGAGGGCTTACTTACAATTATAAAATTAGCAATAACAGTTCTTGTAGACAGTTATAAAATTATGACCAAAATCAAATGTATTTCACAGGGGTTCAGAACAGAAAGACACAGACATATAACATGATATAGTTAATTCCCTGAATCATCATATTACTAACCCATCAGAACACAGAATAAACATGCATTTCAAATATGCATTGTAAGACTATATCCAGTTACCTTTGGCTAACTGCTATGCAAAATGTAATTACATTATTATTTCCAGCATATGATAGGATTTTGATATTATTAGATCTTATGAGATCAGTAAAACACTGAGACAGGTAGAATAACATTATATGCATGATACCTTTCTATAATAGGTCTTAGATGGACACATGCATGCTGGTTCTTTAAATAAATATATTCTCTTATAACTTATTAGATCTTAGTTTTAATGTATAATACGTACTAATAGGCACACCTTAGCTTGCATCACTAAAGGGTTAAAATGGATAGCTAAGAATTAGGAGAAAAATACTATTATTTATATACCCTTAAGGCTTTGGTGGAAAAGAATATGGCAGGAAGGAGTGCTATACTTGGAGAACAATGGTATAGAAACCCAGATGTATGTTTACTTCATACTCAGGAAATAATGGTATGGGAACTCAGACTGGTCACACTCCCTCATGGTTGTTTTCGCAAATTTATCTGACAAGGCTGTCAGTTACATTATAGCCACTTCCTTAAAGATGGGCTAACAAAGCTATCTTGTTGTACAGACTGGTGGTACTCCCCCTTAAGTTATTGTTTTTGTACCAAACAAGGAAGTTAGTATGAAAGCCATTTATGAGGTCATTTTAAACCAGTCAGACAAACATCTACATTATTTGTGGAGTCAGCAGAAGCCTGTGAGGGGGAAAATAATATATATAAAGAGGCTAGTCCTTACTCATTTTGTTGCGCAGTTCATGCTAGCAATGGCATACCGACCTTCCCTCTGTTTGATCCTGCTATCAATGTGAGTATGAGGTAAGTATACTTTGTATAGCAGTTAGCCAAAGGTAACATGACATAATCTTACAATGCATATTTGAAATGCATGTGTATTCTGTGTTCTGATGGGTTAGTAATATGATGGTTCAGGGAACTGAATAAATCATTTATTTATTGTCTAGGAAAGTACATTTGAGCCAAAGGCTCTGTTACACATAACAGCAATCACATATGTACAAATCCAAAATACAGAGGTTACATATACACAGTCATCAGAGTTTCAGTTTACAGTAAAGCAATATTACAGCCAGTAAAAGTATCAAATGAGGAGTACAAAATACTGAGCAGAAAATGCTAGAACAGGTTCAGCTGATAAAGTTATGCACATTTGCAGATATAGACAGTTGCTTTGGGATCAAGGTATCACACAGTAGTATAACCAGGACAAGGTCACTTGGCCTAGTTAAGAGAATCAGGCAGTTAACAATGTAGGATGTTTCAGGAAACACGGTGAACATCAGAACTAAAATTAGGTAAGTTATGAAAACACTTATCTAGGTTGCCAGAACATGTTAAAGCATCAGTTCTATTGTCTGAAGTGTTAATAACAATAGACAGCAGGGAGGCCCATGTTACCAAGGTGAGAAGTGACAAAGCAGAGACCTTGAGACCTATATGGGGGAGTGACTTACCAGGGTGGGAGGAGGAGGTGCACAAAAGTAACAAGCATTTGTCAATGCCGAATGTTTGCTGGCTGGTATTAGCATTTGAAATGAAGGAGTTAGACCGATGCAGAATAGGAATGGCAGTGAAGTATGGAAGTTCACACCAACCCCACCTCCATCTTGTAGAGATGGAGAGGCATTGGGGTAAGTGTGTGGGTCATTGCCCATGACGGTCATGCCACGTCAGCTCACCTTATTCTGTAGACAGTGACATGTGTTGAGGTGTGCCTTAGGGTATTTGCCTGTACAGTGTCCCCATTCCACACAGACATATGCTGAAATGGGTGCAACATAGCAGAATGGGGTGAAATGTGGGGCCAAAGAGTCCAAGGTACATCTTGATGGCTGTCAGTGGCTGGGGGTGGGGGTGGAATGGCATGCGTAGTACAGTCGGCAATCCAAAGGTACAGCCTGATGCCTGTCTGTCTATACAGGGTAGGACGTGATGGTTAGAAACCTTAACGCCATGGGCATTTGTTGTTATTTACAGTACAAACGTTCAACATGGCCTTTTTGTGACCCCACCTCATGAAAGCATTTGGGACCTCTTCTCATGAAGAGTGGCAGTGTGATTTTGTCAATGTGTCCCAAACATTGACTTCCAACAGTGACAGTGCCATTCTGTGCCACATGTGTGAAAAGACTGATTGGACAGAATGTGAAGAACGGCAGCTGTGTCATCCATAGGGAGGTGTGAAGGGATGGCAATGTTGAAAATCTGTAGTGGGAATATTAAAAATGCGCGCACTTCCGAGTATATGGGGAAAGTGCGCAATGCATGCACGTAACATAGTTATTTAATGGATTGTCATCACCAGATTTTCAATATAGGTATTTTATGACCTGTGCTCATGAAGAGTGTCACTGTGATTGTGCTAATGTGTCCTGAACACTGATTTCCCACAGCAACCACGGTATTCTGCACCAGAAGTGTAGAAACACATTTCGGCCAGGATGTGATAAATGACAGCTGTATTGTTCATAAGGAGGTGTGGAAAAACAGCAATGTTGAAAATCTAGAGTGAAAATATTACAAACGTGTGAAGTTTGGCTGGCCTGGTGGTGCTGATGGTTGAGGCGCTGGATGCCACACCTCACTCCACGCTGGCAACCCGGGTTCGGGAATGAGCCAGGGTCATCGGTGGTCAGCAGAGGTGCAGAAGGATTGAGCATCCATATGACTGCTCTCCCTCCCCGGGGGGGGTGCTGCTGCTGGTGCTCGGGTGAACCCTGGTGATGGCTGGGGATCACTGTAGTGCTGGCAGTATCTGTGGGCAACATTCTGTGGTGGATGCCAGGATTAGGAGGCGTGCGGACGCTCGCATGCTAAAGTCCTTTGGCGTCATTGCACGCCACAGATGTCGGGGGAGAAAAGCAGAAACATGGGCACCAGATACAGCGACTTGATGGCCGTCTCTAGCGAGGGGAACCAATTCAGCTTCATGGGTACACGGCATACTGGATCCTGATTCTGGGGGGTTGAGCTAGGGGAAGAGCTCCCCTCCACCCCACCATGGGGGGTAAGCTGTGGGGGTAACTGTGGGACCCACAACAGGAGTTGGTGGATTCCCGAGAGAGATGGCGGCCGGAGACCTGAGGGGGATGCCTGATGTGTGAGGTAGGCAGTCTGGTGACTCTAGGTGGGATAAAGTATAAGCAAAAAAAAAAAAAAATGTGTGAAGTTATTAAATGGGGTTCTATCACCAAATTTTCAACATAGGCATTTTAGGACCTCTGCTAATGAACAGTGTCAATGTAATTTTTGTAATGTGTCCCAAACAGTGATTTCCCACAGTGACAGCGACATTGTGTACTGGAAGTATGAAAACACGTATTGGCCAGGATGTGAAATATGACAGCTGTACTGTTCATAAAGAGGTGTGGAAAAATGGCAATGTTGAAAATGAGAAGTGAAAATATTGCAAATGTGCAAAGTTAAGAGCGTGAGTGGAAACCGTGCAACGCATGCTTGTAACACAGTCATGTCATGGACTTTTCTCACCAAATTTTCAACATAGACATTTTAGGACCTCTGCTAATGAACAGTGTCACTGTGATTGTCGTAATGTGTCCCGAACACAGATTTCCCACAGCAACCGCACTATTCTGTGCCGGAAGTACGAAAACACATTTCAGCCAGGATGTGAAAAATGACAGCTGTTCTGTTCATAAGGAGGTGTGAAAAAATGGCAATGTTGAAAATGTGGAGTGAAAATATTACAAATGTGGAAAGTTACAAGCGTGCATGGAAACTGCGTAACACACGCTCATTACACAGTCATTTTATGGACTTCTGTGACCAAATTTTCAAGATAGGCATTTTAGCACATCTGCTAATGAACAGTGTCACTGTCATTTTGGTAATGTGTCCTGAACATGGATTTCCCACCGTGACCATGCTAATCTGCAGCGGAAGTGCAAAAACACATTTCGTCTAGAATGTGAAAAATGACAACTGTACTGTTCATAAGGAGGTTCGTAAAAATTGCAATGTTGAAAATCTGGAGAGAAAATATTGCAAAAGTGTGAAGTTACAAGCGTGCATGGAAACTGCACAATGCACTCTCGTAACACATTTTATGGACTTTACTCACCACATTGTCAACATAGGCATTTTAGCACCTCTGCTAATGAACAGTGTCACTGTGATTGTCATAAAGTGTTATGAACATGGATTTCCCACAACGACCCCACTATTCTGTGCCAGAAGTACAAAACCACATTTCAGCCAGCATGTGAAAAAATGACAGCTGTTCCATTCATTAGGAGGTGCAAAAAAATGTCAATGTTGAAAATCTGGAGTGAAAATATTGAAAAAGTGCCAAGTTACAAGCGTGCGTGGAAATTGCGCAATGCACACTCATAACACAGTCATTTTATGGACTTTTGACACCAAATTTTCAACATAGGCATTTTAGCCCCTTTGCTAATAAACAGTGTCACTGTCATTTTCGTAATGTGTCCTGAACATGGATTTCCCATAGCGACTGCGCTATTCTGTGCCAGAGGTGTGAAAACACATTTCGGCCAGGGTGTGAAAAATGACAGCTGTATTGTTCACAAGGAGGTGTGAAAATGCCAATGTTGAAAATCTGACATGAAAATATTGCAAATTCATGAGATTCTGACATGAGTAGCAACTGTGCATCTGCGAAATAGTAGTAATTCAGGATTTTTTTCACCAAATTTGCAACATAGCCTTTTTGAGAGGCCACCTCATGAACACTGGCACTGTCATTTTGTTAATCAGTCCTGAAAGGTGGTTCTGCACAGTGACCGCAAAATCACCTTTCTAGGCTGAATAACGCCATGACAGTGACAGACTTCATGAGGAGGGGTCCCAAAAACCCCATGTTGAAAATTTGGTGCCAAAATTTCAAAAAATGCTCAAGATATGCATCAAAGTTAAAAAACCCTATTTATTCCATTATACAGCTTACTGGGATTTCCTCAGTTTGCGGTCGGCTTTGAAGAGTGCAGATGTGTTCCCGGTCCACCGAAGATCATCGCACCAGACTCTGGAGGTAAGTATTGGGTGGGGGGCGTGGGGAGGCAGGGTGAGCAGTGGGTGGGTGCGGGTTGTGGGCAGGGAGACCGAGAGGGACCATTTCCTTTGTTTACAGGTGAAAAAAAAAAAAAGACATCGTGGGGTTTTTGTTTTAACAGGAGAATCTGGCACTTTGGGGTGGGCTCCGAGCGTGCCAACCAACTGTTGGGGGGCACTTGTAGCTGATAGGGGATTGGGTACCTTCGCTGGCAGTGCAGCGGGGGGAGGTGCAACAGCTGAGGGGATTGGGCACCCTTGGCAGCATTTACTGTCGCCACTTTGGGAGGGAACTTATGCCGATGTGGAGTGGGCCCCCCATCGGCACATCAACCTGGGAGGGGTACATAATGCCGATGGAGTGGGCTTCCCATGACTGGCTTTTACCGAGGGATGCCAAGTCAATGGGATTGGGGCCCCCGTTGGCAAAAACACGCTGTGTGGTGAGGGACACATGCTGCCAATGGGGATTGGGCACCACCTCAGCACTGGGCCACATTAATATTGTTTGTGAACAGGGCAGCAATGCACCACCATGTTCACAAACAATATTACTGTAGCAACGTTCCATCCAGCAATGACGGGTCGCTCCCTCATTGCAGCAAATCACTGATGCTGCAATGACGAGGCGTCCCATGATTGCTGTGGCAAAAATTTTACAACTTGGTGCAACTTCTGGAAGCCAGTGTCATCAATACACTGTGCCTCCATTGGTGCACCATGGCCAGGCCCCAAAATGCTGTGCCTCCCTTGGCTGCTACACTGCCATGACTCCCTAACCTGCTTCTCTTCCAAGCTGTCACATAATGTTTCTTGTGCATGTGCGCAAGCAAACAAAAATGAGAGAGAAGGATAACAAGAGAAAATTGAGGGAGATGGGAAGGGGTTGGGGAATTGTGAAAATGGGGGAGAGGGAGAGAGAAGAGGTGGAGAGGGCATTGAGGGCAGAAAATAAATGATTATGGGCAGAGAGGGGTGGGAGGATGGAAGAGCATGGGGAAAGCCTGGGGCAGAGAAGAAGGGGGGAACAAAGGAAAGGAAACAAGGAGGAGGTACATAGGGAAGGGAGAGGAGAAAGAATGAGGGAAATAGGTGTGTCACTGGGATGCAGGACAGCAGGGGTGGAGGGGAGAAAGGGGGACATGAGAGAGAAAGGAGGAAGAGAGCCAGGTGGTAGAACAGAAAGTAGGGAGGGGAGAGGAGCAAGATTAGTGGGCAAGTAGGAAGGTGGAAAACTGATGAAAGGAGAGTAGATGGGAGGGGGATCAGGTCCTACAATCGCAGTTGCTGTTTTAGGCTATGGCCATATGGAGTTTAGATTTAAAAGGTCCTAGCTTTACTTCTTTTGTAATGCCTATGTCAAGCACATTAAGCCATAGTGGTGCCCGGTACTCATAAAACCATTGACCTTGCGTGGTTCGGCAGAAGGGGATGCTTAGGGTCAAATTGTTTACCCCCCGATGCATCTTGTGGTGTTAGGCAAGTTAAGGAGGCTTTGCAGTCCTGGAGTGGTAAGTCCAAGAGTAGATTCCTTGGTGAGCAGGCAAACTTGATACTGAATGCGGCAATCAAGGTTGAGCCACCCTATCTGAGAGTATAGCTCACAGGTGTGTGTGAGGTGGGTACGCCTAGGACTAGATGACATGCTCTGTTAAGCGCTGTTCTGATACATTTTAGTTAGGATTGGGAGGCAGCCCCATAGACTGCTAGACCATAGTCAATCACTGAGAGCACTGAGCTGTTTATTTCAATTTTTAGTGCTTCAGCAATAAGATGTTGACAATGTCTGTACAGTAGTTCCAGTTTTGCATTGCATGACTTTGCAACTGAGTCAATATGGTGGCTGAATGATAGGGTGCTGTCTAGTGCCACTCCCAGATATTTAAATGTTTGGACCATTTCAAGGGGAGAGTTCTGACTGTTAAGAATGTGAAGTTGGTGAGTATGGTGTTTGTTACATGACAATGCGAATAACATGGTCTTGTTTTTTTTCTGTAATTAAGGAATAACTTGGATTTAAGGAACCAATGCTCTACAGAGTAGAAATTAGCTTGCATTTGCTTTTCAAGTTCAGTGGGATCGGCATTGCATATACATATTTAACATTTCATGGGTCATAGGGACTGCCCTATGTTGTACCTCAGTCCATCAGGTTGCATCCTGAGCCTCCAGCTGATAAGTAGCTATCAGAGGTTCAAGTGGCACTCCTCCCTCAATGGTAGGTAGAGTGGGGTAAAGCGAATTGGGACGCCCGGTGAGGATTGGGAGGCAGCCCCAAAGACTGCTAGACCATCTGCGTAAAGCAGAATGTGGTAATTTACAGATTGCGGGAGGTTGTTTATAAATAAACTGAACAGTAGGGGGCCAAGGATAGAGCCTTGTGGAACAACTGTGGTGACACTACATTTTTTGGAGAAGGTGTCTTGTATTTTCACTTTTTTGGACCCTTCGGTGAGGTAGCTCCTGAACCAGTCTACAGATTCAGAGGAGAGGCCGGAAAGGGAGAGTTGACACAGGAACAGATTATGGTTTATGTGTCAAAGGCCTTGGTGATGTTCTATGTCTGTGTATTTCTGTTCTGAGCACCTGTGAAATAAATCGGACTTCGTTCATAATTTTGTAACTGTCTACAAGAACTTTTATTGCTAATTTTATAATTGTAAGTAAGCCCTCAGATATAAGCAATAACAAATCACAAATCCAACACTTTGTTTCCCAAGGGGAATCTGTTGTGAAGTATATCCTGAATTTCAGGTCACTGCGCAAGGAGCTCATGGGGTTCACCCAGGAGCACACAGCACTGTAAAACAGAGACGGAAGATGTGATATGACCGTGGAGCCAGATCCCAGGAATACAAAGTCAAACAATGGGTGATGGTACTTATCCCCCTCTGACAATAAATTACACGTGGATTAGGAGGGTCCTTACTTGGTGGTCAGGAGGGTGAATGATGTTAGTTACATGGTGAAGCTATCAGGCAGGATGCGCAAGCAGCATATCCACCACATAAATATGATGAAGCCCTACCATGACCGGAACAAGATTATCCTGGCTCTGTGTAGCTATAAAAACAATTTGAGTGATTGATTATTAAGCAGCTATATTATTTTTTTGACAAATATAATCTTTTGACTCATTTTCATGCAGGCTTTAGGGTGGGGGGGGGTGATGGGCACTGCACTGGCTGATTTTCATGAATTTAGTCTCCAAGGGGTTGAAACAAGGGGAATCTGTTGGTGCGGTGTTTGTTGACCTCTCCAAGTCTTTTGATCTGTTTGATTATCACATCTTACTATTATGACTTTCCCAGACTGGCATGTCCTCAGTTGTGATTGGCTGGTTTAGACCTTACCTTATTGAAATACCTCACCAGGTATCCCTAGGAAATATCCTTTCAGGTAAGGAGCATCTTTTAAGGGGGGTCCCAAGGGATACATCCTAGGGCCCCTGTTATTCTTGGTCAATGCCATTCCGCTTCTCCAATTAATTACAAATTGTGATATTGGTCTATCTGCCGATGACACAGTACTCATCAGCAGAGCCAAGAGTAGACTGGACATACAAGCAATAGTACAAACTGACTTTAAGTCATTACAGTATTTTTGGGGGGAATTAAAAAAATGGCCCTCGGGTCGGGTGGTTAAGGTGCCGAGGAAGATGGCTGCTTAGGTCCTTTACCCGATTCTACCTCAGACCAAAATGTGATTTTATTTCTGGTGCTCACATCTACTTTCCACAATTTGGAAAGAGGGGCTTGTACAGCAAGATGCCCCAATGCTAGCGATCCATCAATGGAGCTTATAACAGGAAATAAAATGAAGGATTTTATATTTTTTCTCTGAACATGCAGTGGCTGACCATGAGGGAGCAAAAACCTGCAGCTAACTCTGCAGTGCTCGGTGGGGGGATCGTACATACTGGGGCAAAAATCCATTAAGGACCACACCACACACTTGCAGCTGTTTAAACAAAGCTTTAAACTAGTGTCCCCGAACACTCTGCAGACAAAAGCAGAATTTAACAGACTTTTCTGCGACAGGAATCACCTTCGTTTTCCACTGAGCATCTGCATGGGAGTACGGACCATGGCTTGATATTCCACTATGGCAATCTCTAATCTTGAAGCCTCAGTTATCCCTGTTGAAGACTCCCTGAGCTATGTAAACCCACATGCTAGAGACTCTGCTTTTGGAGACTTCTGTCATATAAACATCACTGGCAGAGAACATGGAGGCTGTCAGAGACCTCCAAGACAGAATGAACATGTCAGAGCAGCAGTCTGATGAGTTGGCGAGACAACACCACTCCACTCTGTGAAGAATGGAGGACCATGAACTTAAGCTGCAAAAATTGTGGGACTGAGCAGAAGACCAAAAAAATCAGGATGCCGTAATAACATTAGGATCCTCAGTGTCCCCGAGGGACTGGAGGGGCCCAATATGGAAGGCTTCCTTAATTTCTTTATCCCAAGGCTGCTCAGAAACAGATGTAGAGAGCCCGTAGAGGTGGAGTGGGCACATACGACAAGGGGGCAAGCAGCATCTCTGGGGGCCCCCCTGAGACCTATTATTGCATACATACTCCGCTACTTAGTTAAAGAGCAGGTGCTGAGAGTAGCCAGAGACTTGGGGAATCTACACTGGAGTGGGGCACACATCTTGCTATACAAGGATTTTTTGCATGAGGTTGCAATGAAAAGGAAGTCTTGTGCACCCTTGAAAGCCAAACTAAGAGAAATGGGCATCAAATATCATTTTAAAGGTCTCACCGACCTCTGGGTATTTAAAGACAGCAAAGATTTTGTTGGAACAATTCCTCAGAAAATAGTTCACTAGCTACATTAAAGCTGGCCTAACTCCAGGGAAATGACTACATCCATCAGAAGCTTTTGAGACTCATGCAACCACCCAGATAAGCAGCAGAATGAAAGGTATTACAATCGGCACACTGGGGAAGGTAAATAAATAGGCACTGAAAGCTCTGAAATGGCCAAAAAGAACCTTAAGATGGCACTCTCCATACAGGCCAAGCAAACACAAGTACAGGGAAACATGGATGAATCAAAACTGGAGAAGCACTGAAAACTGGAGGCCAGCAGAAGTACCAGAGCTCACTGGTCTAAACTCAGATCCTGTAGCAGAACTGGAAGAGAGAGGTGAAGGAAGCAACACCCTGCATCGCCCTAGTGAAACTTCTCAGGGATGATTTGAACAGTAGTGAGGAGCTGAGTGTACCAGAGGCACGACCCAACATGGAAAATGCCCCAGGAACACTTAACAAGCAGCTGGGCAGATGACTTAGAGAATCTTGAGCCCGAAGAGGAAGCTATGGACAGCTCTGAAGCACGGGTGGAGCACATCCAACCCAGGAACCAGACTCTTGCAGAGGTGACAGCTGCAGGCAAGGGATGAAATAACGTTAGTTTCTCTGCTGAGCCAGGCTGGATGGGAGGCTTAGACATAGTAACTGACTGAGTGACGATTTTAATGTGGTATGGTACTCATTTACATTTTTGTTTGTCTAACTCAGGTAAACTGATGGTATTGTAGGGAGGCTGGATTTAAAATACAGGGAGGTCTCCCCCCCGTGGCCTAATTATAGAAAAGACGATAGACCCTCCACCCCACAGAGATTAACGGCAGGGATGAAGAGTACAGGCAAGGAGTTCTCAAGCACAGCTCTTCCTGTCTTTTTACTGGATGGCTGGTAACAAAACAAATTGTTCACTACTCGTAGCCCATTTTTTAATGACTGTTAAATTGCACCTTACTGAAAGCACTTTGTACCATCTTATGCCAATTGCTTAGTAATGCATTTTTATGTTTTGTATTGTTTCTTCGTTAGTTGTCCTTAATTGGACACCTGTTGTTTTTCTTTCTGTATCTATTGTTTATTTGTCCAGAAGTGGACATTTGTGAAAATGGTCAATTTTGCTCACATGCATTTCCAATATAAAAAATAAATTGAAACTGACACAGCAGACTATTACATATAATTGCTAACTACAGGGAATGTTCTGTTAGTACCAGGCCACAGACTCATGATTGAATGCTCCCTCCCACATCGCCCAACATTAAGGCAGGAGAGACTCCCTCCATCTTCCCCATTGGATGTCAACCCCCTCCCCAACCAGCGGAGGGATAGGTTGAGGCACACTCTCTCCTCCCTCCTTTTCTACCACTAACCCCAAAGCAGACTACTAAGGCATTGGGAAGATCCATCCCAGGTTATGGTGGCACCCACCTAGAGGCTACAAGGTCCACCTCCCCAGAATAGGGGCACAACCCGAATGAAGGGTTGGGCAGGGCCCCCCAGTCCTCCCCACATACCTGGGGAGGGAGAGGATTGGAGGATGGCACTGCATTTAAACATGGAGAACTATCTCCCAAGGGACCAGATAGAATAAATTGCAGATAGCCCACAGGTTTTTCCCACATAGGCCCACCCCACACTATTTGGATTCAATGGCCGGGAACACCCCATAGAGGGCGAGGGTTTACTATTTCCACTGCACAATCTCCAAATGTTACTCTGCTAAATCCATGTTAATAAGAATTCATGGTTGCATTAGCAGACCCTCGAATATCCCTAATGCTGGAGGACACCAAGCAATTCTGGGGCAAGGTCTCACTGACAGAAACTAGGGTGGCATAGCTGAGGTGGTGTCTCTTGATACCCTTCTTCCTTCTTGCACAACACCTCTAGTTACATTAGTGTATTCACAACCAAACTTTTGTCTCTCTGCACAGTCAGAGCTGTGCTGTATGTCAAGTGGTGGGCTGCCCCATCTCTGGTAGGCATGCCACTTTCAACACTGCTGACTGGTTTAAGTTGCACTTATTTGTATATACTGTAGTTGTTACTTGTACTAATTGCTGTTATTCTTTTCTTTTCTTAACTAAAGTTTTGGCACCACTGGGTTAAGTGTCAAACTCATTCAGTCAGTCACTCACCCTATACTTCTATACTTTGAACAGGTTCACAGATCATAACCCAGAGGATCAGGGTACACTTCATCTCCCACAGGGGCCACACCCCTTCACTTTTGGTGGGCCCCAACTCGACCTGCACAGGAGGCAAGTTTTGAAGTAAGTAAACCAAGGAGGTAAGTGGAGTCAGGATATTAATCACTGGGATTTATGCCCAACAACACACAGCAGGGGTGGCGGTGTGTCTCCTGGAATGTAAAGGGTATAAACCACCCAGTCATGAGAGTCAAAGTGCTTCAGCACCTGAAATTCTTGAAGCTGGACATTGCCCTGATCCAGGAGACATACCTCACTGCCAGGAAGGTTCAGTGACTTCGGAAACACTAGATTGGGAGGCTGGTGCATGGCTCTGCCTCATCAAAATTGATGGGCGAAGCTATCCTGATACAAAAAAAATGCCCACGGGTGGAGGATTGCATTAGGACAGATAGGCAAGGGCACTGGGTAGTAGCACAATTCACATTTCCAGGGGGCAAAGTAGTGATGGCGAGCATTTATGCACCCAACCATGATGAACAGGATTTCTTCCCACAAGTTAGTCAGGCACTGGCCAAGGTGAAAGGGGAAGATGATAACATACCCATAATGATGGGGGAGACTTTAATCTGTTGATGGATATCTCTTTGGACAAATCCTGCCCCACCCCCAAAACCCATCCTAGAGCCAAGAAAGCCCTATTGGCACTTAGGGAGAAATGGGCCTTAATAGACCCCTGGTATAGGGACAATCCATCAGGGAGGAACTACACTTTTTTCTCTGCAGTTCATGGGTCCCATAGTCATATCTGTTTGTGGTTGACAGATGGAGCAGCAGCTCAGGGTACCTACCATACCAGTATAGAACCCATGGTCATATCAGATCATGCCCCAATAGCCATATCATACTTTCCTGTGGGAGATAAACCATCCTCTCTGAAATGGCGATGTAACCCCCTTCTTCTGAAGGATAAGGAGTTCTGTGTCTGGCTACATGTAGAAGCACAGGCCTTCTTCCAGGTTAGTACAATGGGGAAAGTCAAAGCTGGGACAGTGTGGGAGGCATTTAAAGGGTTCCTAAGAGGCTGCATACTATCTTACAATGCCTCCCAAAATGGGAAATGCAGGGAAGAGATGAGTAAGCTGCAACAAGAACTCACTACTCTGGATACCCAGTTCAAGCAAGACCCATCTCCCCCTGATGCCCTTACTTCTGCAATCACCTGCCTGAAAGACAGAACAAACACCCTGATGCAATGGAAAGCAGTATGGCAGCTCCTCAGGGTGAAAAACAAGTTTTGGAAGATGGGAGACAAGGGCTGTAAGCTGCTAGTGTTTCACCTGAGGAAACAGAAAGCAAGCGCCCAGATCCATGCCCTTAGATCCTCATTGGGGAGGATGGTAATGAAGCCTTTGGAGATTAACAAAGCTATGTGGCAGTTCTTCCAAGCCCTTTATACTTCCAAAACACCACCCAAGGGCGCTTCCCCAAACCTGGATAAGGTAGCTTTCTTTAACTCCCAGACACTTCCACACTTTAGACTGGAGGAAGCACAAAAGCTAGAGGAACCCATATCTGCATTGGAACTTAAGGGTGTGCTCCACCAGCTGTCCAAAGAGAAAGCCCCGAGGTGGAGAAAGCATGTCGGCAGAGCCTTACCAGATGCTGTCAGAAGAGATCTCCCCACCCACACCTAGCTGTGCTGCAAGAGGCCTATGGACATTGAATCATTCCCCCGACACTAAAAGAGTGACCTGCTGGACTGTGCTAACTTTTGCCTCATCTCCCAGATCTCAGTGGATACCAAGGTCATGGCGAACGTATTGGCCAATAGACTGGAGGCAGTACTCCTTTCCCTGATACACCCCTCACAAGCCAGCTTCAGCAAGGGCAAGATGGGAGCTGACAATATTAGATCTATCCTTAACATCAAATCATTCACTCAACACTCCACCATGCCCATGGCAATGATGCCAGTCAATTTTTCCAAGGCTTTCAACTCGGTGGAGTAGGGGTATCTGCACTATACCCTTGGGGCCTATGGGTTAGGTCTCTATTTTCAGACCTGGGTAACCATGCTACATAACTCCACAATGGCTAAGAATCTGACTAACCACAATATCTCCTCCCCCTTTGAGCTGCAGAGGGGAACCAGACAGGGATGACCTCTATCGCCAATGCTGTTTCTTCTCGCACTTGATCCCTTGACCCAAAAACTGTTATCAAGCTCAAGATGTTTAGGGTATAGAAATGCAGGGGAAACAATACCTAGTGAACACATATGCAGATGATCTCCTGATTACATTGGCCAACTCATGAAAAACATTGCCCCAGGTCCTGCTAATCCTTCAGGAGTTTGCTGGATTCTCTGGCCTTATGGTGAACCAGAGGAGAACTACCCTGTCACCACTAAACCTGGCCTGTACAAAAGACTGCTTACAAGGATCATCTATAGGCTGGGTGCCACAGGGATTCTCATACCTAGGGGTCATCATACCTTCCCACTGGCAGAACTTGGCTGAAGCAAATAACGCACCTCTGACCAATGCACTGACAGCAGAGGTCCAAAGATGGATAAAGCTGAGACTCTCCTTAAAAGGCAAAATAGAAGCCCTACGTATGTTGGCCCTTTTCAAATAGCCTATATCTTTCATAACTTGCCAGTTAAGTTGCCCCCAAAGTATGGGAAACCCTGGACAAGCTGGTGGCGATGTTACTGAGGGAGGGCAAGCCTTATGGGTTTTGCAAGGTTAGATTGAGGGCACACTGGATGAAGAAGTTGGGTCTCCCTTCATTCCAGGGCTACCACCAGGCCTAGAGGGCTACTTAAGCCATCAAGTGGTTCACACCTATAACCTATGCAGTGCTGGCCTGGGTCATCCTAGAAACTGACCAGGCATGGCTAGGGTCACTTCTGGGCACCAGATGAAACCTGAGCACCACAGTCTCCCCAATCTGCTGCATATCCTGTGGCAATGCCCCACATTGATACCATTCTGGCAGGTCATGCTAGAGGACTGTTCAAAAGTGATGAGCTTAACAATCCCCCTATCCCCATCCCTTGCATTACTGTGGGGCACAACACAGCTGAATCACCTACACACCCCTGGGAAGGAGTGGGTGTTAGCAATACTCAAAGCCAAGAGAGCAATCCTCATGAAGTGACAGCAGTCCAGACCCCCATCCATCCTCAAGTGGCACACAGCAGAGGATAGACTTGTCATAGTCGAGTGGTCTCATTTGCTAACTTAAATCACCTGCTTAAATACAACAGGAAATGGGAAGAATCTCCTCAGTAAATCTCTCTGCCTGGGGCAATTCCCATCAATCTGGAAAATTGCCACAGTCACACCCATTCTTAAAGGTGGAGACAGGTCCATGGCTGGAAACTACCGGCCTATCTCCATTCTCTCCCCTCTCTCCAAAGCTCTGAAAAAAGTAGTGGCCTCCCAAATTACTGACTACCTCACCAACTACGACATTCTCTGCCCAGAACAGCACGGGTTTCTGTGCTGGCCACAGTACCACTACTGCCCTCCTAGAATTCTCAAATTTTCTCCACTCCTCCCTAGACCAGGGCTCTCTGGCTGGTGCTGTGTTTGTAGACCTATCAAAAGCATTCAACACCATCTCCCATCCCCTCCTTCTGGATGCCCTCAGTTACTCTGGCTTTGCCGCTGGGCCTATCTCCTGGTGCACCAGCTATCTGTCAGCCCACTCACAGCGTGTAAAAATTGGCGGGGCTCACTCTGCCATCCATCCCATCCTCTCTGGTGTTCCCCAGGGCTCCATTCTTGGACCCCTACTCTTCTCCCTTTACCTTAACTCCCTTCCAGGTTCCTGTAGCGGTAATATATTACTGTATACGGATGACGCCGTCATCTTTGCCACTGATCGTAACCCTATCACTCTCCAAGACTCCCCTGCAAAGATCCTTTAATGAAGCCAAGGGATGGTTCAAGGAACGTAGGCTGGTGATAAATCTCAAAAAAACTAAAACCATGATCTTTGCTCACCCACAAAACAAGTCCTGCAACTTTAAGCTCCACATACAATCAAGCTCCAGGTTCACGCTCGAGCAAGTCTGCTCCTATAAATACCTTGGGATCTATTTTGACTCCTCTCTCTCCTTCCATGGCCACATATCAGCCCTTGCCACAGCTGCAAATATCCGACTAGGCATCCTATAGCGGCACAAAAATTGTCTCCCCCCCCCGCAGCCCTTCGACTCGCAGTCACCCCATCCATCCTGTCACTGGTGGATTATGGGCTGCCTGTGTACGATGCTGCTGATCAGACCACTCTCAACAAAATTCGCATTATACTAAACAAAGCTTGTAGGCTAATCTCTGGGGCCCCCAGGTTAACACACACTTGTCAGCTATATGCGCAAGCCATACTGCTTGACCTGGATGAACGCCTTAAATATCAGACCTGTATCATAACTAAAAAAACCTTTCTTGGGCTATCCCCGCCAGGTCTGATGACCGCCACCCAATGTATAAACTCTCAAGTGCATACCCGTACCTCTGGCAAAACCACCCTATCCATTCCTAGGGCTAGGACCACGCACGGTCAAAGAGCCTACTGCTACAGAGCCCCATCCTGGTTCAACACATTGTCCCCATCCATCTCTGATGCCCCTTCTATATCCTGCTTCAAAACCTCCCTACGGAATCACCTAATTAGTACTCGTAGCTGTAATTGCTACTAGTTTTAGCCTGGTACCAACATTATAACAAAGCCACCTGTAAGCTGCTTATGACTACTGAAGTTAGGGTGCCTCACAATATTATTGTTTGCATCCTTCTGTTGTTCCAACTTGTTGTATTACCCATTGTTTGTATTTGTTATTGTTACATGCTGTTGTACTGTGATCTGTCTTTATGTAACAAGGTACCTTTGTAAATGAGCCTCTGGCTCAAAGGTTTTCAAACTGCTGTTCAAATAAACAAAATAAACAAAATAAACAGAATATCTAAACTCACATCTCTGCTCAGTCCCCCCACCACCACCTGGCAACTCCCCATTGCGAAGGTCTTAACACTCGATACCACTACATTCTCCACCCCACATTGTGGGCAATCTTGCGCTAGATGCCTAAGATGTTCCATAAGGAGGGCTTACATAGATGCTAAGAGGATTGATAGTAATGTTACTGTTTTCTTTTTTTCGTTTCCTATTAGTCCTGGAGCTATCTTATCCCAATAGTTAGGGTAGTGGACCCATTGAAGCCATAAGATCACCAGAATAATGTAAAAGTATATTACTGTTAACCAGTTAGATCACAGATATATGCATGCACAGCATTAGATATATGCAATACAGTGAAGTTAAACTTTCTTTCTTGTATATTGGCGTCTAATACTTGACTGTATCCATACTGTTATCTGTACCTTTACCTGTACTTGGTTGACCTTGTTGCTCATTCTTATACATTGAAAATTTCAGTAAAATATTTTCATAATTAAAAAAACAGTCCTAAGTGATTAAAAAAAGCTCAGGTTATGGAATTTCAAACTAAAAGACAGGAAACAACAAGTAAGGAACAGGAGATTTCCCTGTTTCATGGGAAAACATTGGTTAACACTGATTCCTACAAATACTTGGGGTGGACATAGATTAACATTTGAGGAACACATTGAAAAAAGACCCCAAAAAAGGAAATATTGGATTGGAAGTATTATGAAGGAAGGCATATAACTTACCCAAAAAGATAAGAAATATAACAGTTATTGTTGCGTGTCTTGAACAATGGCAGTATTGCTTATCAACATGCAAACAAGACTTTTTTTGCACAGACTTGACTAAACCCACTTCCCAATGGCTCACTTTGTGCTACACTGTCGCTTTGAGTGCCACCAGTGCCAAATGTATGAACTACTGGGCTGGGATTCTCTGGAACTGAAAAGGCAGAGGTCACTTGTGTGATGACATTCAAAAATTTGAAAGTCATTAAGAGCAACAGCAGGAAAATTCTTGAACATTTACAAACAATCATGGACACAACCTTAGAGATGTGAAAAACAGAGGGATAAGTGTCCCAGTGGTGTCTAATATTTATACTAAAATGCAATCATGTTTTTATTTACCACCATCTGGAATTACTTGGCTCCAAATCTGAGGAATATAGAAAACTGATGAGTTTTAAAAGAGTAATTATAAAAGAAGTAACCAAAATCTCACCTGTGTCTGAGATTTGCATATGAAATTGATATCTACCTCTGGGTTAAATTGATCCAGTGGTGCACTTAGTTAATAACTTACATTCACCTAACAAATAATTGCTGCTTCTTTTTTTAGATCATATTTTGTTGGGACATGCATAAACTGGGAGTTGCTCTTGTTTGCCTTTATGAAATTATATGTCATTTATCAAATGTATTGATTTGTCTTGAAGTTTGAGAATAGGATTAATGGAACAGTCTTATACTGCATATAAACATTGTACCATTTGAAATTGCAACCTTGTACAGAACAACTTTGCAAAATAGGGCTTCACAGTCCAAAGTTTTTTCCTGTGGAAAAATAATGTTTTTTGTTCTTTTTTACAATCTATCTGGAGGAGGCAGAAGCAGACCTGTGGGTGGATCTCATGGGACAGGTTAAGGTAGAATCCTCAGTGGATGCTATCACTGTCTCAGAGTGGCTGACACTGGCCCAAGCTGCTGAAATGTGTGGGGTGCTGCATATATTTGGTGAAATGTTCACCAGAAAACCAGAGCATACCGTGATTGCAGGGCACCATATTGATACAGGGTAACCGGCCTCACAGACACAGCCACCCTACAGAGACCCTGAGGAAGTGAATCATTCAATTGAGGGAGAGATCAGGGAAATGCTTGCTGTTGAAGTAATTCAGGAGTCCAGTAGTCCCTGGGCCTCCCCAGTGATATAGATTCCCCAAGGAGGATGGGATCACAGGGTTCTATGACAACTACCACAAGCTCAACACCTGTATGGAGTCAGATGCATATCCCATGCCCAGGGTGGCTAAGGTTTTAGAGAGGTCAGGGAGAGCCCTTTACCTGTCCACCATAGACCTGACAAAGGGTTATTGGCAAGTGCCCCGACCCCTGAAGCCAGAGAGAGGTCAGCCTCTGTCACTCCACTTGGCTTATTTGAGTTTTGAGTGATACCATCTGGGATGAAGAATGTGTCAGCCACCATTCAATGGCTATTGGAACACATCCTGTTTGGGGCAGGAGACTTTGCTCTGCTGTACATGGATGACATTGCCATACAGTATACAGCCAGATGTGAGAGGATCACTTCAGGCATGTGAAAGAGGTTCTCTGCTGACTGAAGGCTGCATGGCTGATACTCAGGGCAGAGAAGTGTGAAATAGGAATGGCAAAGGTGTCATACCTTGGGCACAGGGTGGGGAATAGGTGCATCCAGCCTGTGCCAGAAAAAAATTACGGTCATACATGGATGGGCCATGGCTACAACCAAGAGAAAAGTATGGGCCTTCATAGGGATGACAGGTTGCATAGAAATTTTGTGATAAACTTCAGCAGTATGGCCAAACCCATGACTAACCTCACAAGGAAGAAAATCCCATAAAATGTTCAGTGGACAGATTACTGTGAAACAGCATTCCACCAGCTAATGGAGGCATTGTGTTGGGCACCTGATTTGGGGCACCTGTGCTCAGGAGTCCTGACTATTTTCAGAGGTTTATTGCACATAGATGCTTCCAATCATGGGCTTGGCACAGTTCAGAGAGGGAGTTGTGTACCTGAGCAGGAAGTTGCTGCCTAGAAAGGGATCCTACACAAAAATCAAGGAGTGTCTTGGTGTCATCTGCACTCTGCATAAGCTGTAACCATATATGTATGAAAGGGAGTTCTTACTGGTCACTGACCACAACTCCTTCACTTCACTGCATAGGGCCAGTGGGAAGAACCCCAAACTGTTAAGATTAAACCTGGTGCTGCAGTCCTATAATATGGACATTGGGCAACACAGTGGGTCACAGCATGGCAATCCTGATGGGTTGTCTTGACAATAACTAGTGCCCAGTAAAGAATGGGAGGTGCTTCAAAGAATTACTGTCTTGTTGGAGACAAAAAAACTGGGGCATAGCAGATAGAGTAAACCTGCTAACATGAAAATGGATAGGCTCAATAAATGATGTGATTTTTATTTTCCCAGGGGAAGGAGATGTGGCAGCTTTTAATGTTATTTTTTACTGTGTTATTTTTTTTTGGGGGGGGTATCTGTGTTGTTTTGATTTTCATTCAAACAGCATGGACTATGTAGGTAATTTAGTAGAGGGGGAAAGAGGAATAACTTTAAAAATACCATTCTGGGTTCTAAGAGAAATTGGGTGTGGACATCTAAATGTCTTTTGTTCTATATCACAGCAGGTCTCCTGCCAGTAATGGGTGGCTGTTTTGGGGGAAATGTTCAAATGAAGATGAGCTCCTATCATATCAAAGGACCTGTTGTGGGTAACAATAGGACCAGCCATTCCCTCTGGGGTGGACTGGAGCTAGGGAGTTAGAACAAACGGTGGATATTGCAATCCATATAGTCTGGTTGGGAAATGACAAATCTAGTTTGGACTAGTTTTCTAGAAGGGTGACTCCCCTAGGGAACAAAGAGAGGGCTAAGTTTGTGATGGCAGAGTAAAAAGCATGATGATGCAGTATGATGGGCTGATGAGCCAAAAGCATTTTGGGATCTTTGGTTAGACCACATAAGGTAGTTAGAATTTAGACTGAGTCAACAACATCAAGGATTCAAGTCTGCCTTAGCTCATCGAGCTCCCTGTTTGGGTAAGAGTCTACTCTGCTTAGTATTTAGATAGAAATTAGGTTAATCTGTGTGTTTTCTTTCTGTTTCCAAAAACCTTTCTTTTTTTATTTCTGTATATGTGCTGTAGCCCGCATTGTCTTAGTGTGTTTTATCCTGTAACATTTGAAAATATCTTGTAGTATTAAATATTATTCTTATATACATATGGCTTTCTGTGACTGAAGCATTTCTGGCACAGGTAACCAGAGCTGTGATCCATCTTTGATGAGTAAGGCTACAGTTACCATATTTTAAAGTGAGGTGTTCTCAACAGTGACAAAAAGGGTGGGTTGTTTGCCCTTTTGTAAGGAGCACTGTACTTTGTGGGCAGTGGTTCTTGTGGAATTTGGACCTAAAGATACCCTGAGTGTGGGTTGCATTGAGAGGTGACAGCATATCAAGGTAACTTACAGGCTTCTGAAGGGTTGAGAAAATTGGTAAGAGTCACAGGGTACATACTGATAGATAACCCATTTGTGACACTAACAAAATGCCGAATTTCAAAATTGTACTTCTTGTAGTTTATGAGGAACCTCTGACAGATCTTTTATGACAAAAAAGGAAAAGAGTACAGTTTTCAACTCACAAATGCCACTAGGCCAAATATGATCTTGGTGGCAGCTCCAGCTGTTTGGAACTCATTACCACTCCGTGTTAGGAACTGCGCCTCAGTGGAGACATTTAAGGAGGAGCTGAAATACTATCTGCTCATGTACATATTTGGCACAATTTTATTTAGTTATTTATTTATATATTATTTTGCTTTACTGATTTTATTCTGTATTTATCATGATTTTATCTTTCTGTACAGAGCCCTGAGTTCCTCAGTATTGGGTAGTCTAGAAATATAATTGCCTTGCTTTGCTTTGCCTTGCCTGTGGTGCAGTGGTAGTGCTGCTTCAAGTGATGCTGGCAAACTAGATTTCAGAATTAGTACAAGCCATAAGAAAGCCAGTAAGGCAGGGCTGAGTTCTCAGGCCATGTTTTCCTTCTCTCCGGGGGAGGGGTGGAGGGTGGCTAGCATCACTGCTTCATGGCCACCTGAGTGATCACAGGTGATAGTACAGTGACTGTGGCCAGCTGAAAGGGAGGACACAGGCACGCTCTGCAGTGACATGCTCATGGTGCTTGTGCTTGGAGCACAGTGTGGTGTATGTGAGGGAAGGGCAAAAGTGATAGAGGAAAGCCTCAAAACACATTAGCATTATGAGTGTCACTCTCACATCCTGCTGAGCCAACTGTCCACCTCCACTGAAACATGATATGAAGGGAATGCTTGCCTCAAGGGCCCTGTGATCCTGCAATGGGGGCTAAACCATGGGGATTAAGTGGCCAAAAAGGCAAGGATGACTGGGAATAGGATGTTGCCATGTGACAGATGAAGGCAGCATTGGAATCTTTAGGATTTTTTTTTTAATTACAACATTGGGATTAAACCTTATTGATAATAATTCCTGTTAATTTTAAATCCCCACTCCAATAATCCATGAGTTATTATCAATGAGAAAGTTAACTTTTAAGGAGCTGGAGGTGTTAGTGGGGGCAGGCTGAGCTCACTGTAGAAGCACAATCATGCTAGAGACTGTTAATGGAGTGGCTGCATGTGTGCGTAGCTCACACAGGAGTAGCATGAGTCATCATGTGTGAATCCACATGGGGGGGACCAAGGGGAGGCTTTATAAAAAATGTTGTTTGTCTTGTCTTGTGTTTTACCCATATTAAGATTAAGATTATGTGGGATAATATGGTTTTAATACTGCATCATTTATCTTTATATTTGTCACAGAAAGTGATTCAAGTTATTGGATTTGTGTAAGTTATTTTCATTACTTAGCTTGGCTGCTCATAGTAGGATATTTTTAATTTGGTCTGGTTACTTGTGCAGTTTTTATCTTTTTTTATTATTATTTATTTATTTATTTTTCTCTGCATTTTTGCAATAGTATGCAAAGGTATCTGTTCAGGTTTAATGATATGTAGGGCATTTTTATTTCACATGGTGCTTTGTGGTATAATTGTCAGCCTGAAATATAATGTGGATAATCAGGTCTCATATCACATTTCATCTACACCACTTAATTTTCCTATTGCTGGGCTCTTGTGCAAAAAACAAATTCATCTTTTGAGTTATCACTCTAGGTCACCAGCTTTATTAAGTTTATCTAAATATGTTGTTATGTTTTTTACATTATTTAACAGCATCTTATTGCAGTCGGGTGACACAGATCTTAAACCTGACCCTAGGTGGGCTCAGCGGTCCTTATCTGCTGTCAAATTCTATGTTTCTATGTTTCTTTTGAACATGTTCCTCAATTTAATCAAAATCATCCTTTTTGGCCAGGTAATAAAGGTTTGCAATTCATACACTTCAATTTTAGAAGTGTGGTTCTTAAATTGTCTAAGCTGGAAACTGTCACAGCTCTTTACAAACCTTACATATTGGCCTTGACTAAAAGTTGGCTTAAACCAATAATTAGAGATTCTGAAATCACATTACCCAATTACAATATATTCCATTGTGATAGGCATCTTTAAAAAAAGGGGTGGTATTTTGCTTATGTACATTCAGACTGCTACAATTCTTGACATTACCTTTCCTGCCAGTACTAATTGTGAATGGCAAACTATCAGAATTAAGTTGGGTGTAAAAAATTTGAAAGTGTGTTGGGTATATAATGCACCCAAAGTGAGACCTGAAGGATTATGAGACCTAATATGTATGATTAGTAAAGATGGCCACACTGAGTTGATTGTATTTGGAGATTTCAATCTAAATTGGTTGACTAATGAGTGACAATATTAAGACATTCTCAATGACTATCATTTAAATCAAATTATATCTACACCAGCTAGGCTGAATGCTAACACAGGCAACCATTCCTTAATTAATTGGATATTAGTCAATCAAGCAGAGAGAATTTTGTTTTCAGGAATGCTGAGTGACTTGATCAGTGACCACTCTGCTACCTACTGTTTATGGCATAACCTACCGGGTCGTAATATTGCACGCTGTACAGTGCGTGACATGACGGCGAGGTAGTAACAGTGCGGTAGGCAAGAGTGAGATGGTGCAAAACCGAGAAAGGACGTATGCACAGTAGTGCACCCTCTCACTCTTCCCAGTGCAGGATAAGAATCCTGCTGGGAGAGGGGTCTGCTGAGCAGCTGCCATGGCTCAATGGGATGAGCCACAGGCAGCAAGGGAGGCAAGCAGTGTTTGGGACCGGGTTTCGATTCCCGGTCCAAGACACATAGAACATTTTTTTCACACTGTGTGTGATATTAAGTGTGCCCCCCTCCCAGAGTTAGTTATATTAATTGGGCAGGTCGGGGGGTGCAGCCCCCCATAACGGGGGTGCAAGGAGCTAAGCCCCTGCAAAAACGAGAATTATGCCATCTTCATTATATCGCGCTGTACTGCAGTGCAGTGTATTACTACAGTATAATGTCTTGCAATATTATGACCCTGTACCATGGCATAATTGTTTTCCTAATAAACCTCTACCTAGGCTGCTCACTTAAAGGAACTGTACTAGCTTTAATGTGTCATCTTTTTTGAATGATTTATTTATACTGGATTGGTCTTATCTAGAAGCAATATCTGATGTTAATAATGCCTTAGATTTCTTTATTACTGAGTTTATGACAGTGTTGAATAAGCATGCTCCATTACTCAAATGTAGGGCAAAGCATAAAAGATGCATCTGGCATACACATGAAATCTTTACCTTAATGTGCAAAAGAGATGCTGCTTGTGACAAATTGAGGTCAACTAGACTTGATTCAGATTCAAACACTGTGCAATAAGAGTAAACAAGAAATTTTTAAGGCAAAAAAGACAGTATTTAAAAAGTCAACAAGCACTGAACTTGTGTGATCTAAAAAAATGGCAATCAGTTAATACTTTGCTAAATACAAGGGCTGATCTTTCACTTATTATGATAGATTTGAATGGTGACAGTTGTTCATAGCATTTTGCATTAGTAAATGTCTTTATTTTTTGTGTGTCCTGGAGAAATTTAGACTCACTGGGGACTTTGAATTTAAGCTTAATGCAACATATCCCGATCCAAACAGACCCCACTTTTCCCTTAAAAAAGTCATGCGAAGTGAAGTTTTTGAACTTATTGCTTCCTTGAAAGTTGATAAGTCATCAGGTTCTGATGGAGTAATCCCCAAGTTTCTGAGGACTGCATCCTCCCCTCCCCAGGTAGCAGCTCTTGTATCCAAAATTTTCAACTTATCGTTTATGACAAATGCTGTACCGGATTTATGGAAAATAGCTGTATTTATTCCACTACACAAGAAGGGTAAAAAGACACTACTAGAAAATGACTGCCCTAATTCAATTTTGTCAGCATTAGCTAAAATACAGTAGAAAATTGTACATACTCAACTGGTAGATTATCTTGAGTGTTATGGTTTGCTAAGTGGGGAGTAGCATGGATTTGAAGGCATCACGACACCAACATGGCCTTGGTCAGGTTCATATAAGCTATTTATTGTGCAACTGATAAAGGCAAGGTGACAGGTGCTTTGTCTGTGGACCTGACCAAGGCCTTTGATTTGGTTGACCATAGTGTTCTCACCCATTAGTTATCTGAACTTGGTTTAGGAGCTCCTGCTCTTGCCTGACTTATGGTCTACATGGATGACAGAAAGCAAATGGTTAAAATTGGCAACATTGTCTCTAAGGTAAATTCAGTTTGTAGGGGGTTTCCTCAAGTATCCATCTTGGGGCCTTTTTTGTTTTCCATCTATATTAACATCCTGTCAGTAGTCTGTAAACATGTGCATACTCTTCTTTACGCAGATGATGCAGTACCATAGTAAAGATATTACCCCACCTCATGAACAGGGGGAATAACAGTTTGTTAGCCGAAAGCTGCTTATGCACAGTGACTACGGCATTTAGCACCACAGGTGCAAAAACATTCCGAACAGGATGTAAAAAATGACAGCTGTACTGTTCATGGGGAGGTGTAAAAAATGGCAATGTTGCAAACCTGCAGTAAAAATATTTTAAAAAAATGGTGAAGTGACGAGCGTACATAGAAACTGGTGTACTGGGTAAAGGTTTTTTTTAAATTTACAATAGTGGTTTCTTAAAGAAAAGAAAAATCACTTTGAATCTTCAATCAGTGTTGTTTGACACTAATTTAAAGTTAAAAAAATGGCCCAGCAGTTTTGTATTATAGCGGATAAGGGTGTCTGTTTGGAAAATGTCAATTGTTTTAAGTACCTGGGTGTGAATTTGGCAATCAGTCAATCCTTTCTTTCAAGACTCATGTTAAAAAAAAAACTACTAATTTGGTTCATCAAAGGCTTGGTTCCTTATCTGAAGTGATTTTGTTAAGTCTGCCATAGCAAATGGGGGTAGTAACCTGAAGGAGTTGTGATTCAATCTCCTACCTTTCAAACTGCCCAAAAGTGCTGTTTTCCCTGAAAAAAATGCTTTTAATTTCTCTACTCTGCTTCATCTTCGTAACCAGCCCCTTCTTTTTCTCAGTGCTGCAACCTCCAGCCATGACATCAGGCAAGGGAAACAAAGCTGGTTTGAAACTGAGACCTCTGTTGGTCAGTCATGATATTGTAGACAACTACGCTAAGAACATAGGGGACTAAATCTCTCACTAAAAATATCTTGCCAGCTAGATTCTATATCTACAATGCCTTGTTTTGAAAATAAACATATGAGAGCTTTTATTGTTGAAGCCACTACAGAGATATGAGACTGCACTTCACAGTAAGGAAATTGGAAACAACTTCTAATTGTACCCATAATGCCTTACTGCATATGTCTACATATTATTTTTATTTATTTTATTTTATTTATTTATTCAAGTGTTTCACCAGGAAGGCATTCTGAGCAAAAATTGCTCATTTCCAGATGCATCCTGGGGGCAGGGATTGGAGTTACACAAGTATATAGTACATGGGTACAATTAAGGAGGCAGTAATAAAACAGTTACACAGAATACAAGGGCAATTTACATATTAGGTAAATGGCAGTAATCAGAGACAGTAGGAACAATATGGCAGGTAAACACAACAATCCGAATAGTATTTGACGTGAGAATAGAATAAAAATATAATAGGGAGTTCTTTGGATGAAGAAAAGGAGATAATAGAACACATCATTGTCATTCTTTAACTATTTTAAATTGGCTACAACCGTAGCTGAAATCCAAGTTAGTATTTGCTAGATATATTAAGAAAATACTGCATTCTAATGCCCCAACTTATCTAACAGATCAACTTGAGTTTGTTATTATACCTTCACCTTGGTCAGCCTCAAAAAAACATATGAAAAGTCCTTTGTTTTGAACAACTATGGGACAAAATTATTTTAACTACTGGCCTCCTTGCTTTGGAATACAGCCCCTCCCCATTACAGAATCCTGAACTGTCTCTGCTTTTATGAAGACATTGAGAAATTATTTTATACATTAAATGTCTGAGATTGTGTAAATTACTATGTATCTGTACTTTTGTGTATATTTTGTACTGTTAATGTTCTACACTTTTTGCATGTGCTGAATGCACCTGGATCATGCCTGAAAAGGGCATTTTTGCCAGTGTACCTACCCTGTTATCAAATTTAAAATAAAATAAAAAATGTATTTTTAATGGACCCTACCCATCAAGCCTTACCTATGGGAGCTCTATAACAATCCCATGATGGACACAAAATGTGCATGTGGCCCCTGATCCCCCATCCATGATTTTTTTTGGTAGGCAATTGCAGTCACAAGCCAGGCAAACATAGTGGTACCTCCTCCAAAACCCAGGGTGCACTAGCCACATTTATATGTAGACCGTGGTTTACTGTATACGACATGGTGCACATGCCAGTGAGGGAGAGGTTATACTGGTCTGCACCTTAATGATACTGAGCACAGCTAGTATCATGGCATTATCATCACACTCACCTCAAAGACAGTCTGCAGGCAGGCAAGTAGCAATCAGAATAGTATGGTACAAAGCAGGGCATGTAGGCAATGTGGGTTTGAATCCAGGCCGGTGGCAGAAACAAGGAAGGAGATGGATTTAGCCTACAGAGTGTAGTAGTTCTGTTTATTTTGACTGTCATAGTTGGCATTTGAAATGATTAAAACCATTGAGTCCTGTTGTTGGGACAAATGCCCTCCCTTCCACAATATCAGGGTCATGGATGATGTTCCTTGACCTTTATCACCCAGAAAGGTTGGTGTATGACTGTCTTTTTCCCAGTCAATACCAATGTTGCACAGTGATCAGCTGATTGGGACACATAAATGCCAGGCAGCTTCCACTCTCCCTTCTTGTGAGCTGAGTGCCACACCACTTCAGTATGCCCAGACCCAAGCCAGGTCTGGAGACAGACATCAACATCTACACAAGAACCTAGGTCTTTAATTTGCACTTCTTTTTCAAACCCACAATTACTGCAAAGTACTCTAAAATAATTTGCTTTTGACTTTGAACAGGGCAGACTGAGCTAGGATTCTTCACACCTGACACATCATACCATACTTGGGACTGAACCTGTGATTTCAGGCAGAATCAGACCTTAGGGTCCTCTGTGACTGATTAGTCTATCTTAGATAATAATGCAATGGAGAAACCCCCCAAATAAGTTGATCAGTTTTGATTTTAAATAGATTTTTGTTTGGACTGTCAAGGGTCTCTTGGGGGAGGTTATTCCTTTTACATATTATATGGTCTGTAAGGAAATTCTTTCTTGGTGCTGTCCTGCTGCTTTCCCTTATCCTAACCTGCATATAGTACTGTATGGAATGTTTAGATTCTGATGGGATGGCATTCTGTGGAATCAGGGCTGGATTAAGACTGAAAAAGCTCCTGGGCATTTTTAAACTGAGTCCCCCACACACACACACCAGAAATTGAAAGTATGAGATTTCTTCCTTCCTTTCTTTCAAAAATGTTTTGTTAATGATCCTTCCTTTTTCAGAAAGTTGAGAGTTACAGTCAGACAGGTCCTACTACAACAATAGGCTGCTCCCATTCAAGACTATCCTGCTATACAGCCACTTCTGAGAGATAAGCCACTCAGTGTACAAGGTGGTACTTATTTCCATTCTTCCATTAGAGATCAATATGGTTCTTTCCTCCTGCTTGCTCGTGACTTTCTCTCTCTCTGTCCCCCACAGTGAAGCTCCAACACCAAACAGCTTGCATCTCAAAACTCCAACAACAAGCAGTTCTACCAGAGCCTCACTGCTCTCATTAAATCTCTTAAAAAACCTTGTCTAGTCTTAATCCAGCCCTGCCCAGTCCACTCAGACAGTATACTTCAAAGGCCCACTTTACTGCAGCAGATCTTACTATAAACAAGCATTTGTCAATTCCGAGTGTTCTCTGCCTGCCTTGCTGTTGTTGTACTGTGTCTTGGGTTGAACACATAAGTACTACATATTTACCTAGGATAGACTAGATGAGATGCAGTATCTCATTTTCGGTTGTGTCCTGCTTTACACATTTAGATTATTACGATAAAGCGCGGCATGCAAAAGGCGTTTGGAAGAAGTAGCACACTTGGAGTGTGCCTCTCCCACAATGCACTGCTCCCTTGAGCAGGCGTGGTGAGTCCTGCACCAATGGTGCAAGGCTCAGTATGACTGTGGTGTTCCTCTGCTTCAAAGGAAAGCACCTGCCATACTGAGCACCACTCCGTCCATCGCTGTCCCGATGCGCCACGCCGCTTCCCCAAAGCTTTGGTGCCATGCTGGAGCCCACCCCAACGTGGCAATGCTGTTTTGCCGACGGGTGCCCAATCCCCATCGGCTCCACTGCCCCAGTCAGTCCTGCTGCCACGCTGGGAGTCCACCCCAGCGTGGCAAATGGTGGTTTAGTTTGCCGACGGGGGTGCCCAATCCCCTGTCGGCTCCTCACCTCCCAGCGTAGTTTGCTGGCGGGGTGCCCAATCCCATGTCGGCTCCTCGCTCCCCAGTCATCTTCTGCCATGCTGGGAGATCACCCTCGTGGCAAATGTCCCACGTTGTCTTTTTATTTTTAACCTGTAAAACAAAACAGTCCTGCGGCGCGTCTCCCAGGCCCCTCCCACAACCCGCACCCACCACACTGTACACCCAGTCCTCCACACCCCCTCACCCCATACTTACCTCCAGACTCGCACGACAATTTTCGGTGGACCGGGAACACGTCTGCACTCTTCAAAGCCGACCGCGAACTGAGGAAATGCCGGTAAGCTGTATAATGGGATAGATAGGGGGTTTTCAACTTTATTGCATATCTCAGGCATTTTTTGGAATTTTTGCACCAAATTTTCAACCTCGGGTTTTTGGGACCCCTCCTCATAAATTCTTGCACTGTCATGGCGTTACTCAGGCGCAAAGGGTGATTTCGCAGCCACTGCATGAAATCACCTTTCCGGAATGATTAACAAAACGACACTGCCAGTGTTCATAAGGTGAGCTCTCAAATAGACTATTTTGAAAATTTGGTGGAAAAATTCCTAAAATTGACTGTTTTATGAGCGTGAGTTGCACAGTTCCTACACACGCTCGTAAGTTCGTGAATTTTCAATATTTTCACTCCAGATTTTCAACATTGCTATTTTACCACACCTTCTTATGAACCGTATAGCTGTCATTTTTCACATCTCACTCAAAATGTGTTTCCGCCCATGTAGCGCACAATGGCATAGTCAGTGTGCAAAATCATTGTATGGGACACATTAAGATAATCACACTGACACTGTTCATGAGCAGAGGTCTTAAAATGGCTATGCTGAAACTTTGGTGAAAAAATTCCAAAAAATGACTGTTTTACGAGCGTGCATTGTACAGTTCTATATGCGCTCGTAAGTTTGCAAATTTTCAATATTTTCACTCCAGATTTTCAACATTGCCATTTCACCACACCTTCTTATGAGCAGTACAGCTGTCATTTTTCACATCTCACCCAAAACGTGTTTCCGCCCATGTAGTGCACATTGGCGCAGTTGATGTTGAAATCAATGTATGGGACACATTAAGAAAATCCCAGAGACACTGTTCATGAGCAGAGGTCTTAAAATGGCTTTGTTGAAAATCTGGTGAAAAATTCCTAAAAATTACTGTTTTACGAGTGTGCATTTCGCAATTCCTATGCATGCTCGTAAGTTTGCGAATTTAATATTTTCACTCCAGATTTTCAACATTGCCATTTTATTACACTTCCTTATGAACAGTACAGCTGCCATTTTTCATATGTCACCCAAAATGCGTTTTCGCACATGTAGCGCACAATGGTGCTGTTGGTGTGCGAAAGCAATGTTTGGGACAGATTAAGAAAATCACAGTTACACTGTTCATGAGCAGAGGTCTTAAAATGGCTATGTTGAAAATTTGGTGACAAAAGTCCATAAAATGACTATGTTACGAGTGAGCATTGCGCGGTTCCACGCACCTTGCAAGTTCATGACTTTGTAATATTTTCAGTCCAGATTTTCACCAGTGGCATTTTCCACACTTCCTTATGAACAGTACAGCTGTCATTTTTCACAACATAGCAAGTGTGTTTTCACACTTTCAGCGCAGAGATGAGTGGTCGCTGTGGAAATAATTGTTGGGACAGATAAAGAAAATCACAGTGACACTGTTCATGATCAGAGGCACCAAAATGCCTGAGTTGACAATCTGCTGTAAAAAATCCCCAACCTAATTATATTACGGGTGTGCGTTGCACAGTTTCTATGTACGCTCGTCACTTCACCATTTTTTTAAATATTTTTACTGCAGATTTGCAACATTGCCATTTTTTACACCTCCCCATGAACAGTACAGCTGTCATTTTTTACATCCTGTTCGGAATGTTTTTGCACCTGTGGTGCTAAATGCCATAGTTGCTGTGCATAAGCAGCTTTCGTCTAACAAACTGATATTCCCCCTGTTCATGAGGTGGGGTCACAAAAAAAGTTGAAAATTTGGAGTGAAAATGCCAACGAATGCCTGAGGTATTAGGGTTTCCGACCATAACGCCCAACACTGTAGAGAATGACAGGCATCAGGGGTGTGACTTGGGATTCTTGCCTGTAATGCTTATACCATTCCACACCCTGCAGCCAGTGAGAGGCATTGAGGTATGCCTTGGACTCTTTGGCCCCAAAGTTCACCTCATTCTCCTATATCGCACCCATCTCACTGTATTTCCTAATGGAATGGGGTGTGCATAAGGGCCAAAGACCCCAAGGAACACCGTGACACATGTCAGTGTCTGCAGGGTGGGGTGTGGTGAAATGGCGTGGCCGTTATGCCTGACAACCCAAAGGCACACCCCAATGCCTGTCACTCTCTGCAGGGTGGTGGTGGGGTTGGCTTCATTTCAATACTTCACTGCCATTCCTATTACGCAGCTCTGTAACTTGTACACTACCACTGCCAATGCCAGCAAGCAAACATTCGGCATTGACAAATGCTTGTTTCCTGTGGTTTAAAGCAGACAAAAGCTGTAGGGGGCCCAATATAAAAAAAAGTGTAAAGAAAGCCATTTGTGCTGTGCTTGCCTCTGTGTTCCCTCTGTCTCTGACTTTATTCAGATGGATAGCACTCATTGACAGAACAGCACTACTCAACTGATCATTGGTTCATGTTTGCACAGCTTTAAGTGAATCTGTGCTGACCTCACATAGACTTGGGCTGGATATGGCCCAGAGGGAACAGCACTGCCTGAAATGGGATAGTGTCAAGTTGCCTAGTGACCATATTCAGCCCGTGCATGCAAATGAATCCATTGGGTATGTGAGGCACCAAGGAGCCATTTGCATGCCCCCTATGGCCTTATTTGGATGGGGAATTGTTACAGCTTAACACCACTTCCTCCATGAAAAGACTACCTTGTATCCAGAGGTTCTCACCATTGCCTGATCCATCAGTATATTTTATTACAGCACTCCTTGGTGTTCAGTGGTTCCACCATCTCAAAGTGCATTGTATTATAGCACTTCCTGGTGTCCAGAGGTTACCCCACCCCTCCACCCCAATTCCCCAGAATATTTTTGTACAGCACTCCCTGGTGGTCCTGTGGTTCCCCCCACTCACTTCCCATCTTGCTGCACCCTCCTTTACCCCAGTGTTTAGCACTCATAACAGCTACATACAGTGACTGGCACACTCCTCCTCTCAGCTCCATTGCTGGCCACTATATGAGTTTTCAAAGAGTGCATGTACTGTAAAAACAGCTGTTTGTGCAGTACACATGCTCACTGACAGCTCATAAAGAGTCCGACCATGGAGGTGAGAGAAGGGCTGTGGTGGTTGCTCTATGTAGCTGTTATGAGTACCAGACACCAGGGTGGAGTGCAGGGAGGTGAGATGTGAGCAGGTAGGTAGGGAGGGTGGCTGTTTGGGGATACCACAGGACCATCAGAGTGTGGTGTACTAAAATATACTGGCGGAATGGCAGAACACTGAATACCAGGGAATGCTGTAATACAATATACTGGGAGATGGGGGCACCACTGGACATAAGGCAGGGCTATAATAAAATATACTGAGGGATCAGAGTGTGGGGACCCATTTGACACCAGGTAGTGCTTTAATAAGATATACTGGGAGTGCAGGCAGTGGGGGGGGCACTGGACACCAGGGAGTGGTGTAGTACAATATACTGGGAGATGGGGGGCAGCTTGGCACAGGGTGGGCAGCTACAGTACAGCTGCCATGCCTTGGGGTGCGGGGGCAAGGGATTAGCACCCAGTTAAGAACTTGTTTTCAGTGGTGTTAAATAGCACCACTTGGTGGCTATTTATTGCTGCTGCACATGTTTGAATATGCTGCTGTGCCAGTATGCATGAGGGACCCCCTCATTTGTATAGGCTCAGTGGTATTTTAGTGCGATTGCGCTGTCAGGTTTGGGGGCACTGCAAGGGCCTCTGAATATGGCCCCGGCTGGAGTGCTAGCACAAAACTGGGTTAGTACTGGCATTAACCATGTTAATGTGGGTGCCAACATTTGAATATCAGATCAAGGCAATCTTCACAAGGAAGTTGTTTTCAATTCCATATTACTTTTGCTAGTCTTGGGTAGTTGTTTTTGGAGTGGTGGTCAAGGGCCAAAAAGGAACTGGTATATTTATCTGTATAGAGATATTCTTAAAAAGGACTTTCATTTCCATACACGTTACTATTATGATCTTTTGGCAAAGAGGGTGGTCTGCCTGCAGAAATTATGGATAAAAATATCTGTTTTAACTTCCTAGTTGATAAAAAAAATTCTGCTTTTTTATCTGTGTTTATACTATAAAGATATTTATGTTTGCTTCAATCCATTATCTTGTGTGTGATTTCCTGTAGGATTTAGAACTTGACAGTCTGTGCCTGTAGCTTTTGATGGGAAGCAGGATGAACTAGTCAAAAACAGTCAGAAGTCATTTTCATTCTATTATCTACTGGACTAGAATGATCTGGCATTGACATCAAACTCAACTTTACCAGTATCACTCTTCAGAACTGAAAATGTATCATGAGGAAAGGTTGTAATGCCAGATAGTTGCCTATGTTTCTTTCCTATTGGAGTGCTCTGCTTTTTGTGTGCTTGTGTTGTCTTCAGTTTAGTGAGAGCACCACTCCCTCAGTTTGCCACAGGTCACTGTAAGAACTACAGTGTATCACTGCCTGGCCCTATGGATCAGTCCTGGCAGCAACATGTGCACACAGTCCTGGGTTCAAGAGGATCCTGGGGTCTGTCGCTCACTAGGCTAGCAAAGAGTGGCAATGCAATGGAAATGGTTCACTCAGTTTCTTGTGGGAGGGCTAGAGCTTGTCAATCTTCAATCCCCCCAAGATACACAGAGAAAAGAGCTGTATGGGCTGGACCACTGGATTATGGTATTTACTTTGAAAAGTAATAAAATCATTTCATTAGAGTCTTTGTCTGCCTCTAAAACTCATAAAATTTCATTTGACATTTTATACAAGAACAGTGCATCTACACTGCATGTTTTTATGTTTTCTCCTGAACTATTGTTATTTAGAAAGATAAACAGACAGAGACAGACAGATTGATAGATAGATAGATAGATAGATAGATAGATAGATAGATAGATAGATATTTAAAACTCCATTAATGCAGATGATGGGATTGAACAATGCAAAACAAAGAAAATAGGGAAATGAAAAACTTTAGAATTTTTGATCTCCAGATTAATGGCAAACCAGTAAGGGGGAGTGTTCATTAGGATTAATGCCTGCCCACTCCTACCAGCCCATAGCGTTCTGTCTAAAGCACAAGATACAGCTCCAAGAGAGGGCCTCATAGTGATGAACTCCTTGGTGGAAGAGACATATACCTTGCTACATGTTGCCAACAAAGTCAGTCATAGCTTTCTTGACATAGGGCCCTGTGGGCTCTGTATGAAGAAAAGAGATGACATCTGGACCTTGTTTGCTCAGGAAAAGGGGTGGGCATTAGGGTTGACAACTCCAATGAAGAACCCACCACTGGTTTGCCAATACTCCAAAGACCCAAATCACTAATGTTTTTCATTTCCCTACTTTCTGTGATTTGCATTCTTTAACCCTAATAACTGTATTAATGTAGCTTTTTGCAATTAATTTCCATTTTTTTCTGATAGTGGAATCATATCCCCATTTGCACGGGTCCTAAATGAAATAGAATACTGGGGATAGTCCTGACCCAGAGCATGGACCCATCAGGCTTAGACACGCTTGTCAACATCTTGTGAGGGAAGGCTCCCCGGCTCACCCCAAGGTGTTATTTGTAAGCCTGAAGACTGATCTGTCCCTTTCCAGGCTGGGCCCGGAGCTGCACACTGCAGCACCTTGCTCCCAGCCTTTGCCCATTAAGCTGGCTTACTAAGCGCGCACCCAAACTCAGGTCACTGGCATGAGAAGGCAATGCAGTTCCCACTGGGCCAACAGATGTCCCTGCAAACAATGTACTGTAACTTCATCATTTTTTTGACATTTTGACCACAAAATTTCAACAGCATATTTTTTGACTCCTCCTTCTGAACATGCTACACAAAATGTAGTTTTGCATCAGAAATACAAACTCACATGTTGGCCAGGATCTGAAAAACAACACCTATTAATTTCATGAGAGGTTCAGAAAAAAATGGTATTGTTGAAAATCTGGAGCTCAAATGCTGAAAATTACCAAAGTTATGAGCGTGCATAGAAAACTTACAGCATATGTTTATTACTGTGTTGTTTTTCAATATTTGGACCCCAGATTTTCAATATAGTATTCTTATGACCCCACATCATAAACCCAGCAGGTGAAAATCTTCAAATCTCCATTGAAATGTCATTTTGTGCCACAGGAGTGAAAACACATGTCAGTAAGGATTTTAAAAATTATAGTTGAAATGTTGTTGAGGTGCAGTGAAAAAATGGCTATGATGAAAATGTAGGGTCAAAATATTGAAAATTACCAGAGTTATGATGAGCATAGAACCATTTCAATGTATGCTCATAACTTGGGCATTTTTACATATTTTACCCAGATTTTCAACATGGCCTTTTTGGGATCCCACATCATGAACAATATGGTGAAATTATTCAAATCTGACACAAAATATGATTTTGTACAGTGACCATGAATTCACCTTTTAGGCTGGATTTACATAATTTCGCTGCACTTGTTCATCATGTGGGGTCACAAAAGGGCAATGTTGAAAATTTGAGCAAAGAATATATAAAAATGAACATAGTATGAAGAAAAGTTCAAAACACATTGAAAAACATTATATAGCTCTTGTCTGTTTTCTTCAGTTCCCAGTCCAGCACTGAAGAGTGAACACTTGTCTCCAGTCCAGAAAGGATTATGGCATTGGATCTCAGCCACAAACGTGTGACGTAAGGGAGATTGTGGGATGCTGGGTGCTCACTGGAGGGGTTAAGGGTGGGCATGGGGATGGTGTCAGAGAGTGATGGACCATTTTCATTATTTCAGGAGAAACAAAAACCCAAAAGATGTCATGGGATGGTTTTCCTTTTTACAGGCACATCTGATGTTGGGAACTGAACACCCCAGGGTCAAGATGATGCTTGACTGCACCCGGGTTGGGCATGCTAATGTCCCAGATTGCTGGGTCAGAGGAAAGGAGGCTGTCTACTTCAACACTGGGGATTTGGCACCCTGGTGTCAAAAACTATAAATTATGCCAGCCCGGTGGTGCTGATGGCTGAGGCGCTGGTCGTCTTACCTCGCACTATGCCGGTGACCTGTGTTCGGGAATGAGCACAGGTCGTCGGGGGTTGGCAGGGTTGGAGAGGGATTGAGCATCTGAAGGACTGCTCTCCCTCTCCTGGGTGGGGGGTTTGCCAGTGATCGGCGTTGACTGGCTCCTAGTGGTGGCTGGGGGCAGTGCTCTGATACAGTAAATACTATGGGGCCGAGATGGGGACAATGTCTGGAGGCAGTGTGTGCGTATACATGTGTGGTTGCTCCACTGACATCCTGCATGTCTCTCTTTGCAGGAGAGAAAATGGAGCCCTCGCCATGGATGACGATGGTCCTCCCCCACAGAACCGCTGGGAAGGCACCTCCCCCGAACTAGATCCAGACTGGTGGGTGAATACCTCCCCACCCCTCGCCACAAGGGGTAAGTCCTTGGGGCTGAAGGGAAGGGAGTCTGATACCCGGTTGGCATGGAGAGGGGACATCAGAGGGTTAAGGCAAGGGGCTCCCAGAAACAGAACCAAAAAAAAAAACAAACTATAAATTACAGACATGGGAAGGGGACATAACAGAGGGAGGGATTTATCTATTTTAATTTCATTTATTAAATCTCAGATTTAAAATACTTTTGAGCTGAAACCTCATTTACAAAGGTTCCACATCAAGTAACAAAGGGCATACATATTACATAAAAGGGTACAGATACAATAAGTACAATAGATATAGTGTGGTGTCTAAGGCAATAAATGTAGTGCTATAAAGGTACAGAAAGGAAGTGGAAGATAAAGTTATATGATAGGTTTAAGTAAGAGTTGTCTGATAGAAGATCAAGGAGGACAGTAAAGAAACTTGAACTGGGCAATTATGCAGCCAAGGCCTTGATGGAAGGACTTAGGGCCGAGAATAGTAAAACGCGGTGGAGAAGACCGCTACAGATAGGTGAGGAAGTCAAGGGTAAACAAGTAGGGTGAAGAGAATAGAAAAGATTAGCTAGGGCAAGCAGGATTAGTGAGATGCAGCCAGAGGCCTTGTCATTAAGTATGATAGGTTGGAGGTAAGGGTGAGCGGGGTGAGTAGGGGATGGGAGGGGGTAAGTGGGGAGGAATGGGCAAGAAGGTGAGATGAGTAAAGTAGAAGGGTAAGGAGAGGGTGGGAGCAGGGGGCAGAAAAGGGGTAGTGGAGCTAAACATTTTGGTTAGGGGTGTCAGGGCTATATAGTAGGTTACAGTCACAGCTACTAGTGGCTGTAATGAGTGCCTGAAGCTTATTTTTAAATGGTCTGATCTTAGGTTCAGCAGTGATATCTGCCAGTAGGCCAGTGAACCAGTAGGGAGCATGGTAATCAAAGGTCCTCTGTCCCTTTGTTTTACAGTGGAAAGGGACTTTGCAAGAATGTCTGGTCATGCCTCTAGTCCTATGGGGGTTGGATATGGGATTGAGAGTTCCCTGGAGGGCAGGGAGGGGGTTAGCCTGAAAGTAATTCTCTTGGCTAATAGGCAGGTCTAGTATATTACCCTCCCATTGAGATGTAACCAGTTAGACTGTGCATACAGGTTGCAGGTGTGCATTAGTCAACTGGCACCTGTTACTAATCTGCAGGATTTGTTGAGAGTGGTTTTAACCCCTCTAAGCATAGTATCTGAGGCAGCGCCATAGATGACTAGTCTTTAGTCAATGATAGGGATGGTGCTACTACAGATCACCGCTCAGAGTGCCTCCAGAGTCAGGCAGTGCTTGGGGCGGTATAGTAGGCCTAGTCAAGTGTTGACTGCCTTTGCAACATAGCCAATATGGTGGGCAAAAGAGAAGGAGTTGACAAGAGTGAGCCCAAGATACTAGAACAGTTGGACTAATTCCCTTGTGGTGCTTATATTATTTTGGATGGTGAGGTGATGGGATTTGAATTTACTTTTGGGGTTTGAGAACAGCATGATCTTTGTTTTTTTATAGTTCATAAGGAGTTTATGCTTCATGAATCATGATTCCACCATGGAGAAGTCTATTTGCAGTTTTTTCTGAAGGGTAAAAGGGTCCTGGCTACTGGTAATGAGTACACCGTCGTCCATGTATAGTAGGATGTTGTCTGTGTAGACCCGAGGGAGGCAATTTAGGAAGATGCTAAAGAGCAGAGGACCTAAGCTAGATCCTTGTGGGACTCGTGAGTGGACCTCGTAGCTTTCAGATAGGGCCTCATTTATTTTAACCTGTTGGATCCTGACTTTGAGGTAGCTAGCGAACCATGTCACAGGTTCAACTGCGAGGCCGGTAAAGGTGAGTTGTTGTAGGAGTAATGAGTGATTAACAGTACCAAAAGCCTTGATGAGGTTGATGGAAGCTGCCCCTACCAACTCACCATGGTCAAGTGAGCGGTGAATGAACCCAGTATATTCCTGGAGGGCCATGGTGGTGTTGTGTGACTTTTGGAACCCATGTTGCTGTGGGCATTGGATTTGATATTTGTTCAGGAATTCAGTTAATTGGTTGGCTACTATGTGTTCTAGTGCTTTGGAGAGTGGGGGGTGTATAGATATGGGGTGGTAATTACTGAGCAGAGCTCTATCTCCACTCTTGTGGACTGAAGTAACCACTGCAGCCTTCCATTTTTGGGGAAATTGGGCAAGACTTAGTGACAGGTTGAAACTTTTTGTGACCGGGGAGAGTACCTCATCCAGGTTAAGTTTGATGAGTTTGAGATTTTAGGGTGTTGTAGCTGGGCAGGGTTTATCTAGTACTTGCTAGGAGAAGGGAAGGTTTTATTTTATATAATGTACCAGTGACACTGGGGGCTGTGCACCACATTGTTGGTAAGATACTTGGTGGCACCCGAGATTGGGTTCTCCTGATGTCATAGACTGCTGGCAAGGAGTGGGGTTTTGGAGTACTCTGACACTGGGGATTGTCCAGTACAAATACAGGAATTCATTAAAGTGGCTAATGGCAGCACTTATTAATTGACCCAAAGGTCAGATGCATAGCACATTCAACAGGGGTAGGGCTACAAAATAATATGTACAGTAGCTCCATCCCTGCTAAATGAAAACAGTGGGGATGGCATACAAACAGGGAACTGGCCTGCCACCTGTTAAATGACAGCATGTCCATAATACAACCACATGACGTCATCTGGTTGTAAAAGTTCATTTATTTTTAGAATGCTGATTTTTTTAACTGCAGTTGCTCCCAAATGGAACTGCTTATCTTAAATATCTTTAAACTGCCACGGTCTAGGAGATATAAAGCACAAAAGCACACACCTTGGGCCAAACTCTATCAAACCTGTAAGATTCAGGTTTTAAGTCCTACTAGCATTTTTTAGTTATGGTTAAGCAAAAAAAGGTCTAATTTCAGTGATTTTATTTTGAATGTTTGCCTCTTTGTAACTTTGCACCCAGTGAACCAATTGCCTCAAAATGTTCAGCATACATAGATACTGGCACCATCTATGAGTATTCCAAATTTCATGCAAATTGGTTGAACAGGGCAAAGTTATTAAGGTGCACAAACTAGGGGTTAATTTTAAAGTGCGGACCCAGCCATAATATAGTAGGCGCTACCACCGCTGTATAATTCACTGCAAAAAAATGACGTTAATGCAGACATTAGAGTTAAAGAACACAAAGCATCCAAATTAAGGAAATTAAGACATTACATTTTGAAGTCTCAGGAGTCCTGCTGAATTGGTAGTGTGGTGTCCCTTGGCATTCTCAAACCTAATGCCCACCTTCCCATCCCCCACCCAATAACCTCCTGCCCAAAATAAAAGGTGCAGGTCCAAGCCTGTGCCTGATAGGATTATAATGCTTGGAGGTACAGAAATATGAATTGTCGCATGTGGCTAACAGAATCAGATATCATTTTCAAGCTTATGTACTCTCCCAAATTGACGTTGTCAAGGAGATCATGATCCGAGCTATTATTGTAAGTTATTACTTGGAAATCAAAACAAATCCCTCCACATTGTATAAGTTTACATACCTCCTAGAGTATAAACATCAGCTTTAACAAATTGATCAACTTCCTTAACTACCTGACATACAAGAGGGAAATAGTACTCCTGGGGGACATTAACAAGTGTTATCAAATGAAGCTGCCCCCTACAAGGATGCCATATCTAGCCTTGGCATCTCTCAAATGATTGAAGCCCCAATCTGGATTAATTACCGCATGGGGACTAAGACATTACAAACCATCCAGAGCATATCACTGATACCCTAATCCATGCAGACTCACTGACTGATCACTCTCCAGTCACCTGTCTCTGGTCCAACAAAATAACAACCCCCCCCCAAATACAGCCACAAGTCACATCCTTAAAAGAGGGGAACTAAGCTCATTTAAAGTATACCTGAAACAGATTGACTGGTCCTCCCTCTCTGCCCTCCAGGATGTGGACCTGGCCTTAGACTGATTTATCTCAACCTTCAACGCTGTATGTGATACCTATGCACCAGTTAGAAAGCATGAAATAAAGGGCATAAACAACTCTTGTATCACACATGCCCTTCTTGATCATATGAAGAATAGGGACCACCTCTGGCCCAAGGCAAAAGTCATGGGCTTGATAGCTGGTATCCAGTATTACCGACCAGCAAGAAATGCTTGTACCCAGGAGATCAGGCTTGCTAAGGCTAAGTATTTTAAAGACAGACTAAACAGTACCTGGGGGATGGCAAGAAATTCTAGAGCAACATAAAATAGCTGATGAGGAAGGACAGCAAGTCCTCCCCCTCTATGCTCCTTGTAAACGGGAAGGTAATTAAAGATTCAATAGCAATAGCTGATGCATTCAACATTGCATTCTCAGATCTTAGTAACATCCTTCCACCAGACTTCCTTAACACTGAAAAGGCTAGCTCAGAAGATACACAGGCTGCCCATATTCAGCACCCCGCAGATATTCCACAATTTTATATCAAGCAAATCTCCCATGTGGAAGCCAAGCGATATCTCCAATGCTTTCTCGGCAAATCCAAGCATAGCTGTGACTCCTATGACCTTAGGTTAATAGACCTCACTTTTGATGAATTAATAAATCCACTCACCTTTATTCTGAATTTATTGCTAAGATATGGGCAGTTCCCCAAGAAATGGAAATCTGCAGTTGTTATACTGGTCCACAAAAGTGATGATCGGGTGAGTCATGCCCATTTCTATACTCCCCCCATCCAAAGCCCTGGAACGAATATTATTAGACCAACTGGTAGACTTCCTAAACAAGTTTAACATCCAGTGCACTAAACAGCATGCTTCCAGAAGGTCCACAGCACCAACACTGCACTGCTGGAATACATGGACTTTATCCATGCAGTGCTGGACAGCAGCCAGCTAGTGGGATCAGTATACATCAATCTCACAAAAGCTTTTGATGCTGTCAACCACAGTATCCCAACACAGCTGGGTGGCTTACAGTAAAAGTTACCTTGTTATCAGATCCCAACAAGTGAAAATAAATGGGACCTTCTCAGATAGTATGCAGGTGATAACTGGTGTCCCTCAAGGTTCTATCCTGTGCCATTCCTGTTCAGCCTGTTCCTTGATTTACTCCCACTGGCCTGCCCTGATAACATCCTGCTATATGCAGACAACACGGCTATCTTCTGCAGTAGCCCACACCAGCACCTACTAGAATACAAAATCCAAAATAGTTTTGCAGTATTAGAGGACTGGTTTACTCAAAACAAACTTCTCCTGAACTACATAAAAACTAAGGTTATGTTGTTTGCTACCAGCCAGAGCAAATGCAGAGCTACGGTAGTCAGCTGACATAGAAACATAGAAACATAGACTTTGACAGCAGAAAAGGACCACTTGGCCCACCTAGTTTGCCTGTTTCCCTACCTAGAGGATAAGCTGCAGATCCTATTTAACCAACCGCCTATTTCTTCCTACCCCCCACAAAAATTGCCTTATGTCTGTTCCATGCATTCTTGAATTTTCCCACAGTTTTAGACCCCACAACCTCCTCAGGAAGGCTGTTCCATGCATCAACCACCCTCTCTGTGAAAAAATACTTCCTCACATTCCCCTGAGCCGTCCCCCATCTATCTTCAAACTGTGTCCCCTTGTTCTTGCACATCTCTTTTTCTGAAAGATGCTACCCTCTTGGACTTTGTTGAGTCCACTGAGGTATTAAACATTTCTATCATGTCCCCCTCTCCCTCTTTTCCTCAAGGGTATACATATTAGCTCCTTTAGCCTCTCCTCGTTATGGCTTCTCTTGCAGACCCTGCACCATTTTAGTTGCCCTCCTCTGAACTGCCTCCATTCTGTCTATGTTCTTGTGGAGATGGGGTTTCCAGAACTGGATGCAGTACTCCAGATGGGGTCTCACCAACTGTCTATACAGGATAACAACTTCCTGTTTTCTGCTGGTGATGCCTCTCCCTATACATCCCAGGATCCCCCCAGCCCTCCCTACTGCCTTCTCACATTGCTTGCCAACCTTAAGGTCATCTGATATGATTACCCCCATGTCTCTTTCCATTTTTGTTGTTGTTACTACCTCCCTCCCATTGTGTAATCTTCCCCTGGGTTTTTGTTTCCCAGGTGCATTACTTTGCACTTCTTTGCATTGAATCCAAGCTGCCATACTTCTGACCATTCCTCCAACCTTGCCAAGTCCCTTCTTATCCTTTCCACACCTCCTTGTGTATCAACCGTGTTGCAGATCTTTGTGTCATCTGCAAAGAGGTGTACTTTTCCTTCCAGTCCCTCTGCAATGTCACTTATAAAGACATTAAAAAGGACTGGACTCAGTACTGTACCCTGTGGCACCCCACTAGTAACCTCTCTTTCTTCAGAGTGGACTCTATTTACAATTATCTTCCGTGTCCTGTCGTTCAGCCACTGTTTTACCCAGGCTACCACCCTGGGACCCACTCCAAGGCTGGTTAATTTGACTACTAATCTTTTGTGTTGGACTGTGTCAAATGCCTTGCTAAAGTCTAGGTAGGCCATGTCCACAGCCCTTCCCTGGTCTACTACTTAGGTCACCCAGTCAAAGAAATCAATTAGATTTGTCTGACATGACCTTCCCGCTATGAACCAATGCTGCCTTGGGTCCTGTGCCCCACTGGCCTCTAGGTACGCAACAATTCTTTCCTTCAGAAGTGATTCCATCCTGACCATCCTGAACAACAAGCAGGAGCCATTCAATCAGGTCAATACCTTTAAATGTTTAGGAGTCACACTGGATAGCTCCCTCTCCTTTACTCAGCACATAAACAATGTTGTAAAGACAGCCAACACCAGAAGTGGTCTTCTCTACAGACACAGACACAGTATGACCCCTGCGGCCTTGTCTCCAGCTGTCAATAGCTCCATAATCTCTGTTATAGACTATGAGCTAATGCTGTACAGTGCGGCAACAGATACAGCCCTAAAAAGGGTTAGAACTGCCCTCAACAAGTCTTGTAGGCTTGCCCTGGGGTCACACAGGCTCACTCACACCTGCGAACTTTACTACAAGCCTAACTGGTTTAATCTTCATGGGAAGATTAAATGCTAGACCTACGTACTAGAGAAAAAAGCTCTCCTTGGTCTAACTCCTCAGCCCATTACAGACTTTCTTAAACCAACATCTAGCATGACAGACCAGAGGAAAAACACAAAATGCTCTACATATCCCTTTCCGTCACATGGCACTTGCACAGAGATCCTACTCTTACAAGGCACCCTCTAGCTTAGTGAACTACCTCCAGAAGTAATACATCTGCCTAAGCTTGGAACTTTCAGGAAATCCCTACTCAAACTCCTGATATTACTCAACTCCTGTGACTGCAGGTTCGAACCTCCCACCACCCCCCTTCTGTCTCTCCACTCCCTGACCACCCATTCTCCTTTCCCTTTTTTCTTCAGTCATTCTCCCATATCCTCTTACCCCATGTTTCCCTCTTTTCCCACCCTCACCCCCTCTGTCACTACTCATTCAATCCCCCATAATTGTCTCCTCTCTCACCATCCCCTTCAAACACCCCTTGCTCACCCTCCTCAATAATCACTGACAAGGACACCTCTGTCTGTGCCATGTTTTTCTACCCCCAACCCCAGCCCTCTTCCCTTTACCCCCTTCTCATAGGCAGCCCTGACTGCTCCACTATCTACCCTCTCCACCTCTCCTCACATACTAGTCCTGTGGCCCCTGCCTCATAGCTTATCAAAACTGTAATAAATACTGTCTATACTTCATTGTATGAACTAATACATTTGCTTCTTTTATATAGTACAGTTTTGTTTTTGTATAGCTTTTTCCTCTTTATAACCTTAGGATTTCACCAACAATTGTAAATGATGTGTTGTTCTTTACTATGTCTATACCTTATGTATTTTATTCTGTATGTACTAATTATTTGAACCTTACCTGATGAGGAACCTTTGTAAAAGTGCTTTTAGCTCAAAGGTGTAACTGAGATTACAAATAAATAAATAAAATAAAAAATAAATTTTCTTCACACTGTGTGAAGCAAGAGACCACGTATAAGAAAATAGGTCATTCATGACATTATTTGCACTGGGCCTTGTGGGCCCTGCACAAAGTGTGACAACATATCTAACTTTGTTTGCTCAGGGAAAGGGTGGGCATTAGGGTTGAGAGACTCAGGGAACTCCATTCAGCTCCAAAAAGTACAAAATCATGCACCCAACATATAAAACCTGAGAGCTGGGTATAGGATGAGAAGAAGGTACTGACAGTCACTAAAGAGGAAAGGGACCTTGTGGTTATCATATTTGATGACCTTAAACTGTCAGGACAGTGTAACAAAGCAGTGGCTAGGGCTAATATAATGCTGGGGTGCATTGGGAGGGCTATCATCAGCAGGATGAGGGAAGTGATGTTGCCACTGCATCACTTGCTGGTGAGATCCCACTGTGTCCAGATTTGGAGGCCCCACTACAAAAAGGACATAGACAGGGTGGAGGCAGTTCAGGGAGGGCAACCAAAATGGTACATGAGTTGCACGAGAACCCTTATGAGGAGAGACTGCAGGATCTCAACACGTACAGCCTGAAAGAGAGGAGAGTGAAAGGTGATATTATAGAGATGTACAAGTACCTCACAGGGGTGAACAGGGTGCAGGAGTGGAGTCTCTTTCAAAAGAGTAAGAGCACCAGGGCAAGGGGCCATGAATGTAGAGGGGGTGGAGTTTAAGAGAAATGTGAGGAAATACTTCTTTGCTGAAAGAGTGGTAGATACATGGATCAATCTGGCAGTGGAAGTTGTGGAGGTGAAAATAGTAGAGGGGCTTCTGGAATGCATGGGATAAACATAAGGATTATATTAGAAAATAGGCAGGGAGGAGGGAGTGTCACATGAGACCAGTTAGGGCCTATGGAGACTGATTAGGTGGTGAACATCTGGATAGACTGGGTGGATAAAGAGGCCCTTTTCTGCTGTCAAATTCTATGTTTCTATATTTTACCACACCACTGATTAACACAGACTTCTGAGATTCCAAACCCTAATGTTTCCATTTCCTTTCTTTGTGCACTTTGTGTTCTTCAACCCTAATGTTTGCATTAGCATAGTTTTTTTCCATATAATTTTCTTTCCTTTCATGATAGTGGAAATGCAGCCTCATTCACCAGCATGAAATAGAAAAAAGCAGAATGTTTGACATATTTCAAGCCTTGCATCACTAACCACCTTTATACTAGGACTCTCGGTGCCTTCTGGGGCCAGCACCATGAAAAAGGTCAAATTGGCTGCATGCAGGGCCCTGTAGGTTCTGTGCATAAGCTGGTCACAAGAATGCTCATGTCCCGCTTGGTGCTGTGCCAAGAAAATGTTCTCTGTGTGAAATGAATAATTCATGGGGCTTTGGAAGTACAGGGCCCTCTGGGTCTAACACTTCCATGACACTTGGGGAGCAGTCTGGAAAACATAAAGAAAATGGTCTGTTTTGCTTGAACCATTGGAAAGATCTGCAGGGATGCAGAAGCACAGAGCCCTCTGCAGCTACAGGCCTTGATCTAACAGAATATTCCATGAGCATTTCTCTGGGCCCTGAACTTCCATGACACTAATGGTGCAGCTGCACAGGTCCCAAAGGGAGAATTTGTAGGCTGCAGAAACACTTCTGTGCAGCTATAGATGTAAACATGCATGGCCCCAACAGAGGAGTCCATGGTCCTGCAGAAGCAAGATGCAAAATGCAAAATGCCCATACTAAAGCAGTTTGTCATACCCTGAAATCTATTTTCATTAAACTATGACTACCATTTTGCTTTTGTGATTCATGATTGTGCAAATTTTCATTTTTAGTTAAAAACCACAGGCTGGATTCACAAAGCCCCAAAAATCCTGCAGCTATAGAACAAAAAAATAGTGCTAGAAGGTTGCCACGTGCCGAACCACAGTTTTTCCAGCAGTTGTAGTACTTACAAAATGGCTCCATGACTTAAGGTAGATTGTGGGTGTTTTCTTCCCCACAGTTATGTAAAATGTTATGCCCAGTGGGGCCAGGCACAACATCTCCTGCTGCTGTGATGGACTGAGGATCCAAATCTCTGCAGCTGCAGGGATTTCAGTTCACAACTGGCATTGCAGAGTGGGACTTAATGTTTTGTGACTCTAGCTCAATGTTTTGAGTGAACATATTTTACAAAATCCAAAACAACAGTTGAACATTTCAAATTTCAACTACACCTAGCTTATGTTTTCAACTTAACATATGACAAAAGGAATTGTCCCAAAATCAAGAAATACGAGAGCATAAAATCATGAAAGCTATTTTCATGAAAGTGAGAAATGTAAAATCATAAATCATGAAAGCTATTTTCACAAAAGCAAAAAATATGAATACTTTAATCATACGGACATACAAACATACGAAATTTGCTAGCAGATAAAGGCCTAGAGGTCTATTAAGCCTGCTCGAATGTGCAGCTAGCACCCCTTATTCTGCAGCTGCCCCTCCCTTCCACCCTTCCCCTTCATTAACCCTCCCCCTTGTCCTGTCCCTTCCCCTTTTGAAGCAGTCCACTGTTCTACTGGATATACCTTCTGCAGGTAATGCATTCCACCCAGCCACCACCCTCTCTGTAAAAAAGTGTCTCCTCATCTCCCTCCTGAACCTTCCTCCCTCCAGTCTCATATCATGGCCCCTGGTGTCCCTCCCCTCCCTTACTTTGAACAACCCCTCTGTACCTGTCTTGTTTATTCCTTTCATGTACTTAAAGGTTTCAATCATGTCCCCCCGTCCCTCCTCTCCTCCAGTGAGTACATGTTCAACTCCCTCAGCCTCCTCTTGTATGATAAGTCCCCCAGCCCCTTGATCATCTTTGTCACCCTGCGCTGCATCCCCTCAAGTAACTTAATGTCCCTCTTCAGATACGGGCACCAGTACTGCACGCAGTACTCCAGGTGCAGTCTAACTAATGACCTATACAGTGGCAGAATCACCTCTTCCCTCCTCAAAGATATACCCCTAGCAATATAACCCAGCATTTTGTTGGCCTTTGCAGCTGCCTTTCTACATTGTGCTGAGTTGTTCATTGACCTTGTAATGAGCACCCCCAGATCCTTCTCCTCCTCTGTCTGGGCTAGCTGAACTCCCCAGAGCTGGTAACTCCTCCTTGCATTCTTCATCCCAAAATGCAGCACCTTGCACTTTTTGGCATTAAACCCCAGTCGCCAGGTGTCTGACCAGGTTTCATGCTTTGCCAGATCATCCTGCAACCCCTGCCATCCCCCTAGATCATCCACCACCACCCATACCTTGGTATCATCAGCAAACACACTGATCTTGCTCCTGATGTCCCATGATATGTCTGCAATGAATATTCCAAACAACACTGGTCTTAACACCGAGCCCTGTGGAACACCGCTCATCACTACCCTTGGGTGTGAGAACTCCCCACCCACCACCACCTTCTGTTGCCTTCCCTGAAGCCAATTTCCTACTCATCTCACCAGCTTTGCACCCACCCCTGTGCCTACTAACTTACTTCCCAGCCTTCCATGTGGAACTGAGTCAAATGCCTTACTGAATTCCAGATACAGAACATCCACTGCATGGCCCCTGTCCAGTTGCCTAGTTACCCACTCATAGAACTCCACCAGGTTGGTTTGGCAGGATCTGCCCCATATGAAGACATGCTGTCTGCTGTCCTGTAGTCCTTTGGCCTCTAGGAGGGCCACCAGCCTCTCCTTCAGGATAGTCTCCATTAGCTTACCCATGATGGATGTGAGGCTCACTGGTCTGTATTTTCCCAGTTCATTCCTGGGCCCACTCTTGTGGAGGGGCACCAAACGAGCCATCCTCCAGTCCTGAGGTATACACCCCGAATGTAGTGAGGCATTAAATAGGTCTGCCAAATGTCCTGCAAGGACCTCTGCCAGCTCCTTCAGTACCCTGGGGTTAATGCCATCTGGGCCTGGCACCTTGTTCACCCTCAGCACCTTCAAACCCTCCCGAACTCTGCCCTCCATGATTTCCCCATCTGTCACCCATTCCCCCCCGTTTCTGCCATTTCTCCCCCCTTGGGTGTCACCCCCCTTTCTCTTTGGTAAATACTGAGCAGAAGTACTCATTTAGTGCTTCTGCCTTATCGCACCCTGCTTCCACCCAACCCCCCTCTTTCCTAATCCTTACTATGTGGTCCTTACAGCTCCTTTTCTCCCTGATGTACCTAAAGAAGTCCTTCTCCCCCTTCTTAATGCCTTATGCAAGCCTGAGTTCCGTAGATGCTTTGGCTCCCCTTACTGCAATCGTTACCTCCTTCGATTCTGTCAAGTACTCCTCCCTGTCCTCCCCCTCCATGTTTTCTTGTACTTCCTAAAGGCAGCTCTTTTCCTCCTTACCTTTTCCATGACCTCCTTGCTCAACCAGCTCAGTTTTTTAGCCCTATCCTTCTTGCTCTGGGCCTTGCAGCAGGTTTTGGTTGCCTCCACTATCCCCAGCTTTATGAGCTCCCACCTCTGGTTAATGTCCATACTAGATTGAATTATGGCCAGGTACCCCTTACCATTTCCCCCATCCTCCCAATGTCGGCCCTCCTGAAGTCCAGCACTCTTGTGCCAGATTCCACTCCTTCCTTGCCCATATCCAGTTTGAGCCATATTGAGTGGTGGTCACTCCCTGACAGCGGTTCCTCCAAGTAAGTTCTCTCACAAAGTCTCCATTTGCCAGCACAAAGTCAAGGGTATTCCCTAACCTGGTCGGTTCACTGACCATTTGCAGCAGGAAGCTGTCCTGGAAGGCATCCAGCAGTACCTGCTCCCTTCTTTCCTGGTTGTTGGGGTACTCTAGTCCACTCCTGGCATGTTGAAGTCCCCCACAATCACCACACTACCCTTCTCGCAGGGCATCCTGATCTGTCCTGCTAGATCCCTGTCTAACTCCTCCATCTGTGATGGTGGCCTGTACACCACTTCCATTCTAAGAATCCTATTCTTGGAATCCTGGATTTGCATCTAAAGTGACTCCGTACTACCCTCCTCCCCTTCCTCCCTTACAAACTTCAGTCCTTCCTTCACATATAGTGCCACACCCCCTCCTTTCCCCAATCACCCTGTCCCTACGAATTAACCTGTACCCTGGTACAGACAGGTCCCAGTCATTCTATTGGGTGGCCCATGTTTCTGTGATGGCTGCAATGTCCACCTCTCCCTCTGCCATGAGCACCTGTAACACTGCAGTTTTCCTCCCAAGGCTCCTAGCATTAAGGGTAACCACCTTCAACCCTCCCATCCTGCCCTCCTTTACTAGCATCACCAATAGTACTTGCCATTTGTTCTTTGTCACTGTTATGGGGGTAAGCTCATATGGTTTCCCAACCTGTGGTCTCTGCATATCTCTTGCCCAATTGCCACCCCCCCGCTCCTAGTTTAAATTACCAACTTCCTCTATGTCCTCCTCCATCCTCTATTTCAACACTTTCTTTCCCTCCTCACTCAAGTGTAGTCTGTCCTTGGCATAGAGACTACTGTCCTCCCAGGTCCCTCCCCACCCCCACAAAAGCCCATACCCTTTAGCACAACACCAGGATCTTAGCAATCCATTAAATTCCTCTATTCTCAGCTTTCTTGTTGTGCTTGCCTTGGACACTGGAAGTATCTCTGAAAAAAGTTACTGATCTTCCTGCTCCCTCACATAATTGTGCTAGTTCCTCAAACCTCCTCTGGTCTATATCTACTGACTTGTCAGCCAGGTTGTTCGTCCCAAGATGTATAATTAAATGAGGCTAGTCCCTACCCCTTCTAGTATATTTCAGAACAGATTGTCCCACCCTTTCCGCTGTCATTCCTGGCATGGCACCCACCCAAATGCACCTATGCCTCTCCCCCTTGCTTCCCCACCTGACTCCTCTTAGTATTGAGTCCCCCAGTACTAAGATTCCACCAGTCTTACTCCCTGCTTGCTTCCATTCATCTCCATCTCTCATTTCCAGCTCCTCTTCTTCCTCCTGCACATTACTTCCCCCTTTTGCCCCTGTTGCAATTCTCCCAGCAGAACTTCCCCCTCACTCCAGTTTGGTCTAAGCATTTATCAATTACTCCTCTAATTTCATCATTTCCCTCCTCCACCTTCTTCCTATCTAGCAGTGCAAAACTATTTTCTGAAGACCCTTCATAAATGCCCGCTCCCTCTCTCTTCATAGTAACTTGTTCTCTCCTTTCCACTCCATGACTTTTGCCACTTCTTTGCCTCCCCTCACAAGTCCCTATCTCCTCCTTCCATTTGTCTTTTGTCTCCTGACCTGGTTTCCCCGGCAATCATTTTTCCTTGCCTGGGCCCCTTTGTCTCTGCTTCCCTTCTTCTTACCCTCTCCTCACCACTGTTGGCTTAAATCACCCTCCCTCATCTCCCCTTCTTTCTCCCTCCAGTATTGGGCTAAACCCACCCCCAATCTGCCTTGCCTGTCTTAATTCCTCCTGCAGACCCTCAATCTCCTTTCTAAGTTTCTCTATGTAGTTGCACACTAAGCATCCTCCCACACTCCAGGCAATTTTTAGAAAGATTGGTGCACCGCAGTTGTTGCAGCATAGCACCCTACCCATTTCTGTCATTGTCCACCAGTGACCCCCCCACCCTTCCAGATGAAGGATACCAAACACTCCCCCAAGTCTCCCCTCTCCCCCTCTATCAGTGCAAAACATTCTTTTCTTAATTTCCATTACCCCTTTTGTTGTACATATTTAGATAGATTGAGCAACTGCTATTTATATTCCTATCCTTGCTATCCACACTCAAAAAAAGACTTTAAGTAGCTATTGCACAACCTTCTTCAAACTCCTACTCCTCCTTTCCCCAATGTGATAGCAATGCAAAGAAATAGCAATGAAAGCTCCTAGATTTGCAGTTACTTCCCTTTCACTGAGATAGCAGTCACCTCTTCACTTGCTGCTGTTCCTTTCCTGGATGTCTGCTTCTGCTATGACAGGTGCATATCCTTTGCCCGTTTGAGGAAGTGATGTCAGAACCCCAGGTATAAAGGAAATAATGGACTGGGGCAGGTGGGTGAGGGGTTGGGGGTGGGACCAGCCCAAGTCTTTCAGAAACAACAAGGTAGCTGAGGCCTCTGGCCAGACCATTAGCACCCTTCCCCACTCTGCACTAAACTTTGTAACTAGTAAAGCCAGCAAAAATGAATCACAATTCTACTCTAAGCCCCCAAAACAGGTTTGCTACCAAAAGAAACAGGACTCCAATTCAAACAGCTTCACCAACAACACATCAAAATAGCCTTGAAATTAGAAGATATAGGTCTCCAATTCAAAGCAACAGCCCCAGTTAAATCACACCAAATAGGTTTTAAATCAGAAGAAATAGGCCTGTACAAATGCAGCCTGCTACACAGTGAAACATCAAACAAATGAGTCCACGTATAGCTACCAAAACAGGTTTCAAAATTCCAACAGCCCCAAACAATACCCTGCTAGCCCCTTAGAAGTTGTAAGAAAGAAAAGAAATAACATTCTACCAAGTAGAATCCACAAGAAACAATGTAAAAACAACAAGAAGAAGCTACTGTACTGTAACATAACTGTTCCTGTCCCCTTCTAGTTATTTTCTTTAAAGCAAGAAATACAAAATAATTCTTTGAGTCCCAAAAGCAGAACACACTGCTTTCATGAAAATACAGCTATCCTTAAAATGTTCATTTTTGAAACTTGATGAGAGCCAAAACTCAGCACTTAATGCAAAAACTGAATAAGGCAGAAACATAAAGTTTGCAAAAGAATGTACTTTTTGCCAGACTCTATCAAACATGAATGTTTTATGCTTTACATCTTTAAAATATATATTTTTTTAATTATTATTCCTCTTTTTTTTGCTGTCATCCCTGAACTATGCAGCAACATTGCTGACCCATCCCATCCCATCCCGTGGACATACCGGTTACCTACCACTTGCCCAGAGTCATATAAGGTGGGTGGGCTGCTAGGTAGGGTTATGGGCTACCTTCAGGATATGCTGAGTGATGCAGGACATTTTCCTTCCTTGCCTCCTTGGGGGAGCTGTGTGTGGTGCAAGCCATGCATACACATATTAATGCACATTCAGGCTATGTCAGCATGCTCTCCCATTCACGTCTGCTGATCCCACCAATTCTACCACCCAGTCTGCTAGGTACCAGGCAAGTAGGGGGAGTGAGTGTCCCCTTCTTGAGGGAAGAAAACTGCCCTTAGGATGCTCAATCCTCCCTTGCCCCACCAGCTCTCACGCAACCCTGATCTTATCCCAAATCTGGATCACCAGTATGGCAGACATTAAGGTCACTAGCACCTCCACCCACCACACCACTGGGCTGGAGTGATAGAAACCATTTTTAAGTTATTGGTGAGCAAGAAAAAAGTTTTAATTTTGGTGAATTTATGTGTTTTTGAACCGCTGTAACATTGCTACCACTGAACCAATCAAAACAAATGTTACAGGATACAGAGATCATGGCACAGCCTCCCAACATTCCAAATTTCAGTTAAATCTGTCACACAGGGGCTGAGTTATTAAGGTGCAGAAATCACAATTTAATATTTATTATTTATTAATTTTGTTAACTGGGTAGGCCCTCTGAGCCCCAAAGGTCAATTTTTCAGGGTCAACCAATATTAAAGTGCTTACTCAGCCCTAATATACAGATGCTATCATGCCTGTATAAGGTGTATTATACTGGAACTGTAGCAACAGTGTAGTTAGAGCTGAATAAAGTATTTAATGTTAAACCCCAATTTTTGCACCTTTAGAGCTTAGGTGGCGTTTAACAAAATAGCCAAGGATTTTGCATGCATGGTCTGGCAGGCAGGGTTTCATTATGTGAAAAGATTCATGATGGCATCTTGCACAGTTTATGAGATACAGTATGGCAGTTTCTTTCCTATATTTCGCATCTTTTTTTGCTTTGTTTTTTTTTTTGCTCTCTCTTTCAGCCTAGACATTATGGATTTTAATTTTTCAGAAACTTTCAGGGTAGAAGTGTCTTGAGCCAAGGTTTCATAAAAATTGTTAAATGGTTCCAAAGTTAAAAGGATTTTAAGATTTTTTTCTGAGCATGCCAAATAGGATTTTTGCATAGCCCTCTGATACTGATATAAAATGTTTGGGATTCATCCATCGTGAGAAAAAATATTGATCACGACAGTCACTATCTTTTTTTTTTTTCAAAACTAAAAAAAATTGAAAATACAAAACAACTAAGTATTTAAAAACACACACACACACACTTGAACCTAGCTAAACAGTACCCATTAAGCAAGATTCTTGTTTAAAAAAAAAACAGCAATAATTTTTCTGGCCACTCCAAATACAGGGTGCCCAGCTTAGAAAGAGGAGCCATTCACCCTCATTCTCAGTATGAGAACAGCAGGACTTTCTTGACATCTACAGCTGCAGATGGAGGCATGCTACCAGCTTGAGTGCTGGCAGTGAGCTGATAATCTTGCTCTCTCTCTCTCACATTTTTTTCTCTCCTAGTCTATCTATCTATCTATCTATCTATCTATCTATCTATCTATCTATCTAGCTGTCTGTCTGTCTGTCCATCTAGCTGTATATCTGTCCATTTGTCTCTATCTATCTATCTGTCTATCTATCTATCTATCTACAGTATCTATCTATCTAATCTGTCTATCTTAAGCGAACCGGGGCGCCCACCCCTGATACCACTACTTTCTACACCTTCCCCTCTGGGTCGCCCGCATCTCTGTCCCAATATGTTAAAAAAATAAGTGTATTATTATAACTTCTGTAATTTACAATATTTTGACCCCAGACTTTTAACACAGCCATTTTTTTCACCACCTCATAAGCTTGACAGGCGTTTGTTTTTTTGTCAAATTCTGGATGAGATGTCTTTTCACAAATGTAGTGCGAAATGATGTCTCAGACAATATTCTAAAAATGCTACATGTCATAATTACAAGGGGCTCATAAAATGACAATTTGAGGTAAAAAATAAATAATTATCAAGAAACATTTTGTGTAGTATCATACTTTACCCCAGCAGGTAGTGTTTTGTGATCCCATGCTGATTAGTTGAGTTCAGGATGAACTCAGTGACTCAATAGATGGGCCAAGGCTAGGGAGATGGCACTGTCCTGTGATACCACCAACAGCATAGGAAGAGCAGGTACAGGGTTGTCCATGTGGTCCCCAGTAACATTTAGTGAAGAGAATTCATCTCTTGGCATATGGTCTTACATATCTGCATCCATGGGTACCAGAGGGCCCTGCACTTCACCAGACAGATCAATACTTTTTCTGTGCATCTATATCTGTGGGCACATGGAAATGCATGCCCAAATGGCCCTGTGTTTCTGCAGCCCAACAAAAAGCTCCATGAATGCTTGGCATCTGTTGCTGCACCTCTGTAGGTATATAGAGTCTTCCCTTGCACTGAGCCTACAAAGTCCTGCACATCTGCATCTGTTCATGCAGAGCAGTAAGGATACGATTCCACTATCTCAAAGAGAAACGGAATTCTTTGCAAAAAAACTTCCAACCCTAACTCCAAAGGCCCACTCTCCAAGCAGCAAAAGGAAAAATCATTAGGGTTTGGGATCTCTGGAGACTTGGTGAATCAGTGGTGGGGTCTTCCTTGGGGTTATCAACCTTAATGCCCACTCACTCCCCTAAGCAAACAAGGTCAGACATGATCTCTTTTCTGTATGTAGAGCACATGGGGCCCTGCATGAAAAAAAGCTATAACAGATTCTCCAGGCAACATGTGGTGAGGCATATTTCTCTACCTTTGAAGAGTGTATCAAAATGAGGCATTGGCTTGGAGCTGTACCTTGTTCTTTGGAAAGAATGCTATGGGTAGAGGGGAAGGGGAGCATTAGGGTTGACAACCTGAAGGAAAACCCCTCAACTGATTTGCCAAGATTCCGGAGACACAAAACTCTATTTTTTTTTTTGTTGTTGTTGTTTTATTGCTTGGGACATGGGGAAGGGAACTTAGGGTTGGAAACCCTAATGGCACTTTTCTCTACTTTTGCTAGTTACATATCCTCAGGGTCCATAAGGTCACAATACAAATCAAAAAGAAATCATGCAAATTTAAAAAAAAACACAGCAACATTGCTGAAGAATTACAAACTGCATAGGAAAGTTCATGCAACAATCCTGAATAAACATACAGTGTTTCCTACTCGCAAATCTAAACCCAAAAATCCTCAGTGCTACACATACAAGAAAAACACTTTATGTTTCTTTTTTTGCCATCTCTTTACACCTTTCCTGGCCCCAATCAGCCTCTCATCTGGCCGCCATCCCATTGCTCTGCTCCTTCAAGCCCTCATCCCCTCTAATTCCCATGGCTTACCCCCCCATAGCAGGGCAGGGGGGAGCCCCCTTGCTCACCCACTGATTCAGGATCCAGTTCAGCGGTGTTACCTCCAGAGATGAAGAGCAGGGATGGCTATCAAGCCACAATGATCTGACACCAGGGTCTTTCCTTTTATTTACTCCCCATGAGGAAGCACGGTGTGCAATGACACCTACAGTGGGCTTGTGCATGCTATTGCACATGCCCCCACCAAGAAACTGCTATGCTCCTACCTCATGATCTTGTGGCAGCTTCCCGCTGAGCTCCAGCCTCTGCTAGGGGTCAGACATCCACCGACTGCTAGTCACACCTCTCCCCAGAGATGGAGAGCAGTCCATCAGATGCTCAATCCATCTCCTCTCTGCCAACCCCCAGTGGCCCACACTCATTCTCAAACATGGGTCATCGGCATGGAGCGAGGTGTGCCATCCAATGCCTCAGCCCTCTGCACCACCAGGCCAGCATAAGAAAAATGCTTTAAACACCTAATAAAAACACAAAATACATTTCAAAACCATGACTCTACACATCAGAAACATGCATACATACATTACTAAGTGTCTGCAAACATTGCTCTAAAAGCTAATAACATATCTAGATACTTAGAAACAAAGGACAGTTCAAACTCTGCTTGACTCTCAACTGCCTGAGAGTGCACCTGAATGAGGTCACATGAAATCTAATCAATAGCCTAGGCTACCAGGTCTGACTCAGATCACATAGAAAGAACAGGATGCATAGCCCAATCTTCCAGCTTAGCCTCATCGAACACATGAGAAGTACAGGAAGTTAAAAGTCAGGAATACCTATTTAAGCAACAACAAAAAAACACTCCCTTGCAGTGCAAGTACAACTAACTAGCGCAGCATACCAGCTGCAACCTAACCATTGCCACATATCTAATGATGATAATGCCCTAAACGCTGCCATTTAAACATGGAGCATCAAATTACAATACTACTACATTTCCATAAAACCAACATTATTAAACATTTGATAAGTGGATTAAGGCAATTCCATCACAGGAATTATGATATGTTCATGTACTTTGTGTTTGTTGAAGTCCCTTGCTCTTTGGACTTGGGACTCCAACAAAGCACTCAGTACATTAACATGGCATAATCTCCTTCTGTCATGCCATATTCCTTATTTACCTACTTTTCTTTAGTTCTGTCAGTGTTGGAAGCCATAAGATGTAGCAGGTATCATTGGAGGATCTGATAGGTAAGTGAGTGGTAGTGGGGATGTAGAGTGGTGGTTTCTGAGAAGGAGGTTGGGGTTGGGGACCAGAGGGTCAGGGGGCCAGCAGCCAGACAAGGAGGAAGCATGATGATGAGGGACTGTTTTCTTCTTTTTAGGTACTTAGTTGGTAAATGGGGTGGGCACCCAGGTCCTGAACTGTGCAGGGGGAGCTTCACATTCAGTGGGAGGGAAAATACTGCTAGAAGGGTTGGGAACTTGCTGCTAGTATGATTTGACTATGGGGGGACTTCCCATTGGATGGGGGGATGCCAGCAGCAGGGTTGAGCACCCACTACTTGTATAATTTAAACAGTTAGAAACCACAAAGTGAAGACACTCACAAGGTTTATGTACATGCTCCTCTTTTCTCATGGGATACAGTAAAGTCTGGATTTGCTCACAGCACACTGCAGTGCTGTTTTGTGTGCACAGCTTGTTTCCCTTTATGGTTTGTTCCTATTTGGAGCCACAGTACTCTTTGCCTTCATGCACTGGACTTTCCCTGTTTTTGATTTAAACAGTAGGCCAGGTGAAAGGGGAGGATACTGGCAGCAGGAATGGGCACATGCTGCGGTGTAATGTAAACAGCAGGTAAGGCGGGCAAGGGGATACTAGTGGTGGTACAGAATGAACACCTGCCACTGATAACATTAAAAGCTGGATCAGGCTGGGGAGCAAAAGAACAACAGCTGAACTAGCAGCAGAAGGCAAGTCCAGCCTCTGCAATACTCAACTGCATTGTCTGCATTTTTCAGTCAGAGAAGGAGCTGAAAAAGTAGCTAATGCCTCCTGGGGTGCTTTGAAATACATATTATTGGGTCACAGTTCAATGGATGATTCACATTTGATCTTCATTTCTTCTCTCTATTATTTAAAACTGATGTCATGTATGTGAAATGTGATCTTTTCTCCGCAAGAGTCCACCAGCTCCATTTGTTAGTTCTTCACCTGATGTCATAATAGTCTACTTATGACATCACAGCACTTCACATGATGAACTGTAACAGCACAACAGAGGATTATGACTTCAAGTAAGGAATAAACTGTTTGTACAGATGAAAGCCTAGAGAGTAAAGATCATGGGCATGATTTTCAAAGATCTGAGAATGATGGACCATTTTTGTGCCAAAAAGGAATGACACAAAAGGTACCATGTGCCACACCGTGTGTCATTCTCTATTTTCAGACATAGTCTGTGGTGGAAAAATGGCCACCTGCACCAGTTGGGCTTGCACCATATCTGCATCAGAGTCACTGTTGCGCCATGGGGGGGGGGCCTGTGCTGCAACAGGGCTGCAGTATCCCCTATGTTGGGATTTTCAAGGCCCCCCTTCTGGCCACAGGCTTGCCAGAGATTAGACCAGCTGGAGCTGGTCTGATGGCCCTGTGCACTGACACTGCAACTACAGACATTGGGAAGTGGGCCATCAGTTGTGAGGTGCTAGCACAGGGGACACTAGTATTTGCCAAGGATGATGTGTGTTGCCAGCTACACATGATCATCGATGTCCTTGTGGTCATATCATTAGCTAGCAGACAACACCCACAGGACCTATGGTGCATGGTGTAGTCCGAGACATATCTCTTGGCACAGGTACGTGGGCAGAGCAATATGTGATGGGCCATCCCAGAGCCACTGTTCAACTTACCATCCTTTGTAATGCCCTTGCAGGTACAGCATTTTCAGGATTGCTCTCTGTACACCCACAACTATACACCAGGATATCAATGGAACTGGACACACTGACCCATGCCATAAGGAATTAACTGCATACTGCTGACTGGTGTGTCTAATTGTGTTCTGAAGTACTTCCTGAATGTTGACATGGGATCCACACCTCTGCTGCCAACTCTTCTGACGCCCACAGGTTGAAGGCAGGTAACAGTTTCCAGACCACACCAAGTACATTGACTGCAGGGCAAGCAGTGTTCTGCTATATATTCCCTCAGCTGTGGCACAGCCTCCCTAGGATGTTCAACCCATTGCACAGGTTGTGGTCTCTCACATCCACACTTAGTGATTACAACAGTATCCTTCTGTTCTCCCAGATTTGTCCCTTCCCTCCAACCAGTACCCACCATTCAACAACTGTGGTGGATAGGCCACATACTGTACATGCCTGTGCCTACTGCTTGCACTCCCATTCTAATTCCTCCTGGATGTCATGGGTCCACCTGTGCAGCTGTATGCCATTGTTTGGTATGTGTTTGCTAGTCTCCTGTGTCTGTGTGTCTCTGCCTGTTGTACTTCTCGTTTATGTGTGACATTGAGGGAATGTTGGCAATGCTGGCCATTGTGTATGCTGGGTAAGCATGGGGAGGGGGTAGCCTACCCTCTGAGCAAGTGTTCGTGCCTGTGTGCAGTGTCCCACCATGTGTGCCGCATGAATTGGTTTGGGCAGTTATGAGGCCCAACTGTCTTTTGCAACCGGAACACTATGCCACAGGATAATTTCCTAGAAAACAGCACCTGTACATCCACAGCCTCACAGGGCCATGCCTACACCTGGCACTGCTGGCATGTATGGTACACCTGGCAGTGGGGCACAGTGTTGTACTGGTAGAGACCCATGTTAGCAAACCACCACCAACACCAAGAATGTGCCTGGGATGATCGGGACCACCACATCTCCCTTTGGTCCTCTGCTCCCCCCACCAGCTGTTGTTCTGTTCATCCCTAATGGCCCAGGCATTCATGACATGTCTATCTGGCCATGTCAGGGATCTGTGCTACCATACTCTCACCCCAATCCTTCCTGTTCCCGCTGGCCACCAGGAAACACAAATGGTGGGTCTTTGGTACTGGTTGCTATGCCACATGGCCATCTCATAGTTTGTGGGATTCCCTTCCTGTGCACTTTTTGTTTGTCACATGGAAGTGATTGTAGCAAGCTCTGGGAGTTTGGTGCCTGGACCCCTTCTGCACAAGAATCAGGTGCAGTGTCCCTGGTGCACCAGCATTTATCGCGAGCTGCTGTTTGCTGCAGCTTGCATTAATCTAAGGGCCCATTTGAAAACTGAGCCCTCTGTTTCGGAACAAATTTTCTCAGTAATAAATACTGGGGAGGAGAGATCTACAGACGACATGTGAAATACAAGCTGAATTGTGTTTAAATATAATGTTTTTTCATGTATTCAAAGTTTTCCCAAAGGTCTTCACCGCTTTTGAATGCAATGTGTTCTGGCTCACCGTTCCTGGAAAGCAAACCCAACACCTTTTTAATGCCTCTCCTCCACCAGCCAGCATGAATGAGCTGGTCACCGAGCCAGACCAAAAATGAATCTATGGTTACATAAAGGTAAAAGAAAAACCAAAGGCCCAGTTTCTCAACAAAGGACTCAATTTGTACACATACATGTCCATATGAACATAGGACTTGTTTACAGTAACAAAAAAATCTATCCCAGAAAACACCCAAACTGCTATCACTTAACTAATTTACTTTTCTCTCACAAACTGAATTTTGATTATGCTAACTTATCTAAATTAAGAAAAATTTAGCAAATGCACAAAAAAAACTTCAGGATCTAGTAATATAAAGCACTTTTTTTGCAATTCATAAAGGGTGCATGGTTATATTTGAGAATCTGGTGTACTGTATTCTTTTTTTGACAGCAAATAACTTATTTTAAACAAAATTCTGTTTGTCAGCAAAAAGCAAATTAAGTTAGTTAGTAGAGGTTTGGATGTCAGTTAGACAAAGAAATCTGTCACACTGTGTGGATGTTTACTGGTCCAGTAGATAAACCGAGGGTTGTCTTCTTTCTTATGTTTGCTTGCGTGCATGCATGAAGCAATACATATTGTTACAATAAAGGGTTCCAGAGGAGAGTCACTACTGGGTTCAATGCAGCTCACAATGCAGGGGGCTTATCAGTGACAGCTAATGCTCAGTGAGGCTGATCATGACAGTGTCCTCTGCTTGTGGGGTGAAAACTTGTGTGGTTCAAAAGAGCAAGCTGCTCCTATCACAGAGCAGCTCAATCATTTCAGCTATGTGGAACTGCCCAGCAAGTAGATGAACAGCATCATTATTGGCCTGATTTCTTTCTTCTTTAACTTTAAATTAGCACGGGTCCCAATGCCAGCTGTAAGACATACACCGATAAAATGTCTTCAGATTATGGAAAACCAGATTATAAACACCTGCCTTCTGTGAAGAAAATGAAACTGAACTTCAGCTCAACTAATAAAATCATTTAAGTCTGCATTGTCTTTAATAAGATACTGGTCTTTAGACTACACTATTTACACATGTCCCAAAATACAGCTATCCTTCTAGTCAATGGATGTCTCAGGGCAACGATCTTCCTAAAATGATGGAAGCATTTTGTGCGCCCCTGTATAATAGACATCGCTGAGTATAACAACCACCCCAGTTGCCAAATCATTCAACTGGTATACCCAATGAAGAAATGTGGGGCCCTGTTTTCAAAACAGTTCTTCAAAACTTTTGCTAACAAGAAAACTGCATGTGATAAAAGTTGTCTGCATCTGGACATCTTTTAACATACAATAGCGAATGTTTTTACTACCTGTTCCAGTACCAGCAGAAATAGCCTCTACTTATCTTATAGGTGCCTCCATTGCCCTTTGGTCCCACTGTCTTTACTTTAACATTGAAAAGCTGAAAACTGTCCATCAGTGTCTTTTACAGCTTTAACAAACCCCACCATTATGACACTGGGATGTGCAATTTCCAGTGTCACCCATGGTCCCTCAGTCTTTTTTTTTTTTATTTTAATTCTGAAAAACTGAAAAACAGCCATCAATGTATTTTGCAGCTTTAAAAACCCTCTCACCCACCCACACACACCACCCTGACTCCTCACTCAGCACCCACCAGCCCTTACTCCCTCACCACTCCTCATTGACAGAACAAAAAGTCCAGCACCTAAAATCCACTCTGTGAGGAAAGCACATCCTTCTTCTTCAGTGCCAACTGGGAACTGAAAAAACAAGTTAAGTGTGGTCAATGTATTTTCAATGCATTTTGTGATTTTACTCATAACTTTTTCGTTTGTTAATTTTTCTTCACCAAATTTTCTAGAAGGCTTTTTTAGGCCCCGCCTCATGAAGGGGTAGGTGATATTTTTCAAATCTGTCCCAAAATATGATTTCAAAGTTGCATTGTGAAATCACCTTTCAAGCAGTATTTTAAAAATGTTATCTACCTGGTTGATGAAGGGAGGTCATAAAAAGACTATGATGAAAATTCGAGGTCCAAATATAAAAAACACCAAAGTTATGAAGGTACATTGAAATGTTTCAGTGTTCACCCATGACTTTAACAATCTTCAGTATTGTGACCCCCACAATTCCAACATTATCTCATAAATGTGACTTGTCATTTTATAAAATCCTACCTAAAATGTGTTTTCACACTTGTGGCATGAAACAATGAGTCAGTCAGTATTTTACAAATGACACTTGTCATGTTCAGAAGGGGGGTGGTGTCATAAAATGACTATTTTGAAAATTTGAGGTCAAAATTAAAAAAGAAGTAATGAAGAAACCTTGTGTCCAGCACAAGCCATTGGCACACCGGGTAGCATGTTGTGTTCCCGTGCCAGTGACTCAAGTTCAATGATGAGCTCGGCGAGTGGGCTGGGCAGCATAAGGATGGGGCCAGCACTGTTGCACTTAAACACTCTGAGCCTAGGAAGGTATTGCACAGTGTTCTGTTGCACAGGTGACATCTTGTGACGTCCTCACAAGGAGTTGACATGCATATCATGGCCTGATGGGGCCATGTACCATGTCAGGAGAAGATGGTTGCTATGAAAAATGGGGTTTAAAATATCTCCACTATTCAGATTATTCCATTTCCAAAGGGACCTGCATGAATAAGGATACAACGTCATGATCTGTGTACATGTATATATATATATATATATATATATATATATGTATATAAACACACACATACATATATATATATATATATATGTTAGGATATGCAGTGAGGACCTGTGCAATAAATAATTTAACTACTCAAGTGCTGTTTGACTTGAGGTGACCTCATGAGTGGTGTAAACAGCATGAGCATAGATTAATTATTTATTGGTGTAAACAGCATAAATAAAGATTAATCATTTATCACACAAGGTCTACTCTGCAATAACTCAGGACTTTGAGTGATAGATTGCTTTTCAGATTTTGTTTAAATATTTTTTATAAAAGTTTATCAAATAGTCATGCTGTTGTAAAAGTTGTTAAACACTGTTGGTTGTATGGATGTGTAACTTGCAACACTACAGATTCTTACAATAAAGCTGAGTTAAAAAAAAAGTTTGTGAATTTATTTTGTGAGCTAGTGGTATTGCATATTACCTATTCCAGTTACTATAGCTGTTGCCATGGACATGGTGTCAGGATGACAAACTGATGCTGTGACATGGCAGTTTTTTGGTGCCACAGAATTTCTGTGGTAATTAAAAACCACCACTGCAGATGTTCTGCAGCAAATAGTAACCCTGTCACAGAAGTTGGTCCCACACTGCTACAGAAAAAATGGGGCCTTGCAAGAGCTCAGTGGATTTGAACTGGTTTGGAGATTTGGAATACAGAAACAGAGACACAAGCTCGATCTGCGAGCCTCCAGGTGATCCTTTCACTGTCTATGAGCCCTACAGATCCACCACTACTTGGCCACAAACCTATGCATGAGTCTCAGTCTGTGAGGACCCACGGGACAGACTCTGTACAACTGGGTGTGCACGCTAAAGCTGCAGTTGTTGTTGATAGGGAGGAGGAGGCATCAAAGAGTTAAACACTGCAGCAGTGTGCTGCAGGGCACATGCTGTTTTTGGTCAGATGGTTGCAGCGGGACTGCATGGGTGCACACTCTGGCTGGAAGCTTGAAGAGGGATCTTCCCCATAAGTGCTCAGTAGCTGCAGGCTCCTCAGTTCTGCTAGAAAAGTAACTGCTGTTGTCACTGATGGAGTGCCAGAGTGTGTTTAAGTGGAGTGCAAGGAGGGTAAGAAAGAGACATGAGCCCCGAGCTTGGATACCCTGCCGTCATCCAACCAGCCACATCCAAAATGTCATGCACCAGGGCTGCACCTTCTCCTGCTTATGCTGTAGCTCTGGATCCAGGAAACCAGAGATTCCTTGCTGTTCACCTTGACTTTTGACACTCAAAGGATTTTTTTTCAACAAGTGTCAGCAGCTGCTGCTTCAACAAACTACTCAGACAAAGGAATCCATTCTTCCTCCTTAGAGAGCTGTGCATTTTTTTAAAACAAAAGAACAGAAGAGTTTTGCAATAAGAGGAAATTGTGCAGTTTGACTGACACCCTCCAATCTGTGATTTAGGAGCATCATGTCCTGGTGTTTAATGGCTGGTAGTGTTCAAGTTTGATCACACCCCACTTCATGGAAGAAGTGAGGCTGAGGCAATGAAGAGGAAGCACATGGTTAGGGAAGTTTATTGGATCTAAAACTGAAATGAGAGTTCCTGGATAAAAACTGCAAACCCGTCGAGGGTTTAGGCTGTAGGAATGGAGTGCAGGTAAGTCAGTAGTCACAGCAGCAAAGTTGTAAACATCACCAAGCTTATGCTTGTCATTGTTTGGAAATAAAATATTCTCTTGGGATGGTTGACACACAAGGTAATTGTGATCCATGTGACATATATACTTGAGAAGCTGTAAAACAAGTCTTTAAAATTCAATTAATGTGTTATTGATTCTGTGGAGCTTTTGGAAACAGTTTTAGATGAGTACAGCTCAAGAAAGTTAGTCAGGGTTCTTGGCAAGTACTTTGCTGAAGTTTATCTAATAAAAGGTATCGATCACATCCTGTCTGTGGTTGTTTCCCCCTTGCAGTCTGTCTCAGTGAAAGCTACAATGAGAAAACCATGATTTTACAAAGCAACAGGAGTTTGTTGAGTTAGTTTTTTTGACCAGGCAAACACATTAGACAATTAAATACCTATTTTCAGGTACAACCTGGGAGGTTACCAAACTTACCATTAGGCTAGTACAAACAAAAGAACACAATGCATGAAATAACAATGCATAATTGGTAACAAATAAGTAACATCAGGATGCATAATATAAATTAGTACAATCATAAATAATACAGTTGTATATACAAATTAGTGCAGTCAGAAGGCACAAACAAAAATAATGTGCTGCAGTATCAACACAAAAACATGAGGAAAGAAAGTCAGTGCACATAGCACAAGGAGCTTAGCTATGTCCATAGGAAATACATAGCTTACATACAATAGTTAAATGGGGGAACAAGTCACCCACTACAAATACAGGCAGAGGTGTCTTTCATATGGTTCCATAGGGACCTTCTAAAGAAGTGGTGAGAATATGCATCCCTCCCTTAACAGACAGTAGGAGGGGGTCCCAGAGCCTAGGTGCACATGCAGGAAAGACCTTACTTCCCACAGTAGTGTGAGTTTTTGGACAGCACAAAGGGAAATATTATTAGATTTTAAGGGGTAACCAAGTTTAAAAACCCTTAATTGTTGAGCCAGGATGGGAGGGGTGGTAATCCTGAGAAATGTATGAATGAAACACCCCTGGGCAAAGGCATGACTGTTAAGGGCAGATAGCCACCCAAGTTTGATGTAGAGCTCACAATGGTGCATGAGACAGTTTGCAGAGAGGGTGATATGACAAATATTATTATAAACTAAATTCCAGTTGGACAAGAGAGACTTAACATTGATGTAAATATACAGCCCATTATTAAGTGAGGGTAGGAACACTTCCTTAGCAAGGACAAGATGTGTAGCAGAGGTGAGGAAGTGTTTGGCCTTGAAATCCATGCCAATCTTATTGTTAATGATCCTGCACACATTAGATGTGCAGGGAGAGATCCAGTTGGGGATCAAGGGTTACACAAAGGTGCTTAAAAGAGTGAGTAGCCTTCAGGGTCAAGCAGTCCATATTGGGCACAATCAGAGGCTCATGGAAGATTCATTTTTTTCCTGAGAGCCAACAAGCATAATTTGTGTTTCTTTAGGTTGAGCACAAGCTTATTTATGGAGACCCAGGACAGTACTGGGTGAAAGTCCTCATTTAGCTAATAGTTAATATCCTTAATATCTTGGGAGCTGGCCAAGTGCACCAGATCATCTGCATTGAAGGTAGAACTAAAATGGACAGGTAGTTTATTGAGGTCATTAATAAACAGTGATAAAAGAACAGAACCCAGGATTTAGCCTTAGGGAACATCAACTAAGATAGGAGCCACATCCAAGAATGTTCTGTTAAATCTGACCATCTGTTGTCTGCTGTGTAGATAGTTGTCAAACCAGGTAAACATGTGATCAGATAGCTCAATGGCTCACAACTTGGAGCAAAATGTTTATGGACAACCAAGTCAAAGGCTTTGGAGAAATCAACAAAGGTTGCTACAGTTAATTTGCTCTCATCCATGGCACCCCTGATCTCTGAGGTGATCTTAGTGAGGGCAGTGGAGGTACTATGCCCCCTCTGGTACTCATGCTGTGCCATTAAAGTTGTAAAGAAGTGTCAAGTAGTAGAGACACTGCAAGAAAGAGCATTGCTGAACTGGTTTTCTTTAGTCAGAGATGTTGAGGTTGGAGGGGACTGGACGGAGGGAGCACTGTCTATCTAACCTTTTATGGGGTGAGGTGTAGCACACAGTACCCTATCATAGAGAAGCCAAGCATGCATTGGAAATAATTATTTTCCCTTTGCATAAACCGTTTTGTTGAGTGGAATGTTAGATGAATATACTTTAAGTTTCTGCTTCTAAGTTTCAGTATACCTGTGGGGCAAGACAGCCCCTTCTTGGCATAAGAGTGAGGAGGTAATATGAGGGAATGCTGTTGTGATGTGGCATTGTTGAGGTGACAGATGGCAATATATGTCTCAGGTGGTACCTGATGGGTGATATGTGGTCTGTTGTTTCTGTTGAGGACACTCACTTTGTTCTTTTTTATGTTTGCTTGTGTGCATGTGTGGCGTAAACATATTGTGAGAGTGGATTAGTGGGCTTCAGAGGCATGTCACTGCCACATCCAGTACAGCTCAGGCTGCAGGAAGCTCAACAGAGACAGAACAATGTTCAACAAGGTTGATCATGATGCTGTTTTGTTGGGTGATAGAAACTTTGTGTAGTTGAAAGGATTGAGCCGCATCTACCTGACAGTGACTGCGTCCTTCCATCTACTTGACACTGCCCAGCAACCAGCAGAGCAGCATTTTTATCAGCCTGCTTTGCTTAATATAGGTGCAATTATTTAAGAGAAAGGAGAGAGATAAAGCTCCTGAGGGCTGAACTTAACAAATATCTTGTCTGCAAAACAATCCCTGCCCCCCTACACACACACACACACACACACAGAGGCAATGTGAAATGCTTTGGAAATGACATTCCTGCTTGACACCAGCTGAAGCAACAAGATCCTTCTGTAGCAATACCAGCCCCCCCCCCCCCAATTGCATGAATCAGCTGTTAAAGAGGGAGCGAATGAGACAGAGAGAGAGCGAAAGAGAACCATAGATATGACATAAGAAATATTGGCAACTCATTGGAACCTGACCACACCCCTGCACAGCTGACTGCTTTCCTGACATAGGTCGGATGTAAAAAAAAAACTTTGGAGTGTTCAGGGAAGTCTTAGCTTGTAATGAACAAACACATGGAACAGGGGATTAAATGAAATACAGTATCTCCCAGCTCCTCAGTGGAGCCCAACTCCCTATTCTACAGTGCCACGTGGGTCCATTTGCACTCAGGCTCAGAAACAATCTCCCTGCTATTTAGATGAAATGCAAACCATCCCCTCTGGGCTGGGCAAAAACTAGCAAATTCAGATTTCATGGAATTTTCACAAAATTCTGTGAATTTAGTGACATTTCAGAGAAGTTTCCAAACGTTTTACTTGGTCATATTTCAGTCTGTCTTATAGCTAGATATCAGCAATTTGGCATGCTTACTGTATGGAATGGGCCATAAAAGGATTCCAAGTGTCAATACATTTGGATGAGGGTCAGGGAATGTATAGTGGGTCAATGTTTGGCAATTTATTGGCAATTTACTATTCATGTGAACATTTTGAAAACTATTTCTATGTTTACAACACAGCTACCAGTGAAGCAGGATAACTGAAAATGTATATGCATATATTCTTGGAAGTGTCTTAGAAGCTGCTAACTAGAGGGGTAGTTGGTTATAAAACTTGTAAGCAATAGCAATTCAGTTCAAACTTTCACATTTTAATAATTTGTTACATTGTATCAAAATTTGTGAGCCTTGTGATGCCTGCTGTCTCTGTGCTAAACGTTTGATACCAACTTCCCAATATGTATCAGCTATAATTACTGTATACTGATACCTCTGTATGTATTTACTGTAACTAACTCCAGGTCGCCCCTGAAAAAAAGCTCTCTGGTCTTAGTGGGCTTACCCGGTTACCAAAATCTAAATAAATAAATAAATAAATTTTCAAAATAATTAAATGTTTATAGCGCCGCTGCTATTGCAGGTATACCCTCAATATTTGGCATATGTTCATACCAAAACAAATGTGTCCTGGAATCTAATTAAGCTGTATAAAAGTGGTTTAGTAGATTACAATTTATTGTGCCTACTTTAGAAATTACAAGTCATCAAAATTTCTCAAAAAATCATGGATGCATAATAGGTTATGCAAATAGAATTCCTCTTGTGGAATTTGACTTTCACAAAGCCCTTATCATCACTGAACACCTTATCGGCATGAGCGACATAGCCTTGCAATGCCCCTCCAACACTCCTGCAATAGTGATTCCCAGCATCATGTTCCATTATAACTAAAGATATCCAGATACTTATGTCACAATGATCTAAGTTGCAACTAGATGTAAAACCTGGCATCATTTGGTGCCACTGTTTTTAAATAGTAAAAATATACATTGTTGTATAAGAGTTGTTAAAGAGTCAGCAGGTGACATTGTACAGAAAAATTGCTGCGTGTGTATGTGCTACCACAAGTCGTTAAGTCAGTGAGCTCTAGTATTTAGCTAGCATATTGCAAGAAGACAGGCTAGAGCCCCTACCCAGTGATGTTCATGACTATTCTTCAAGGTTCTTCACTTAAGATAGTGACCAGACACTTGGCACCACTATACTTTTACTATGGAGCCTCCTATGAAAACTACCTTATTGCCTCTTTACCCAGCCTTTACCTTCTTCAAGAATGGCAACTCGAGTCTACAACTGAGCAAAATTTATGGACATGGTTTCAAAGTATCACAGCATTCCACAATTTCACAAAAGCTTTTGGAATTCAACTCTAATTACTGATGTGACTTTGGAATCTTTGGCTGTTTACAGCTTGGTCAGCCTTTGAGCAAAAGGTTAGAGAGCTGCCACACACAGCCTCTTTTTTTCCATGTTGGTTTTTCTCTTTGCCAGCAACTCATCTCTCAGAGATATGTCCTGTCAAAGGATATATCCCAGCCATCATTCAGTTGGTTACTGTGCTTTTCTCCCACATTTTTTCCTTCCTGCCTCCCCTGGTGGGGGTGGTGCCTCTGTCAGCATCACACAGCCACAGCTTCTCCTGTGGCAAAAGCAAACTTCCTGGCCCAGGCACAGAGATTGCTGTGTTGGTGGAACCCTCTGCCAACTCTCCCTGACTGGGATACACTGCCAAGCGGCAGCTGTCTCAGTCATGGCTTGCTCCCAATGTCACTTTGCATGCTCTTTTCTAATCCTGGATTGCCAGCAGGCAGCATGATGCTCTGCTGCTGGGTCATGGATGAACTCAAAGCCTATATTTAGGGTAAATGAACCTAACAAAATTGGTGATATTGAGTTAGTAAAAAAGTAAGTACAAATTTTTATACAGGATACTTGTCGTTTGGGTTAAAAACCCAGTTTACAAGACAGACCTCTTATTTATCATTCCAGCTAAACATATACACATGGACATCTATCTACACATAAATACACCTACATATTAAACAGCCCAATAAGCATCACATCATCACTAAATATTGCTACATAGTTACATCAGTAAAAACAAACCTTTACACATAAATATTACAGATTTAAAGTCCCAATGATAGACCCCAAAGCTATGTAAAAGTTCAGTCTTAGCTATCAGTACATTATTATCAATTAGTCACTTATAAATAACTATAAAATAGTCTTAACGCCATCCTGTCCTCCATGTCACTGTGTTTGGAAATATTTGTGACCCTAAGTACAGACACAACTAAATTTGCTAATATCATTAATTTGTTGAATGAATAAGTCATAAGATGTTGCCGTACAAGCTGAAAAAGGTAAGATGTTCCAATGTTTTGATGCTTGAAAACCCAAAGTTCATTCACCATGTTTATTGCAGATATATGGAACATACATTTTTTCCAGATGGACTTATCTTCTAAGTTTATCAGTTATTTTTTGCTTATTAAATAACATAATATTTATGTAATGATTTGGGTAAAATGTCTGCTATTTGTAAATAATTTTCTTCCACAACCTAGTGCAAATTGTGTCCAAAGGTTGCCACTGTAGTTTAGACAACAATGTGCAGTGGTGTGTTCTGAAGTTACATTGTAGAACATATCTTGCCAAATTGTAGTGGAACTTGTCTAATTTAGACAATAGCAGTTTATTTTTTGCACGGTACACAAGTTCTCCATGTGTTATTACGGGCATAATTAACTGGTCTGCCACTATTTTACAGGCACCTTTTCCTAAACACTTTGTAGTCCTACATAACGCACCTATTCTTTTGTTGACTTTGTCTACCAGAAGATTAACATGTACGTTAAAGGACATATGGTCATCAAAAGTTACACCCAAATAGGTATATTGATCTGCCTGCTGTAAATTTTCTTTATCATCTATTTTAATTTTTAGTTTGTCTTTTTGTTTTGGTACAAAATGTAACAATCTTATCTTCTTTATGTTTATAATAAGGCCTGACCGAGATAACCACTCTCAAGTTGTCAAAGTCTGTCTGCAATTTTTGTTGTAAATCTTGGATATTTAAACCAGATGCTATAATTGCAGTATCCAGGAGTTGTCCCTGGATCCCCACCAAGAAATAACTGAGGCCACCTCCTTCTTGCTTTTTGAATGCTCACTGCCAGTATTTATTAAAAGGCACAATTGTATTTACATCATTTACATCCAAATTAATTTTAAACAGTCAATCTTTATACAGCAGACATAATAGTCCCACATCACTTCTAGGACATAACAGTCCTATTTTCCCTCTTGTGGTTCTTTGCCAGGTTCTCTTCATTTTTCCTCATTGCTTCTCCGTGTCCGGACATCATGATCTGCCCCCCCCCTTCCAATCACCACAACCAGGTACCACACTTACCCAGACCACTCCCCCCCCCAGGTGTGGACACAGGATCCACCCACTCAGCTCTATATCCCTCCCTCCCCGTTACTCCCATGCTTGGGTTCCTTTGTCCCCAGCCCATGGTACCTACCCTCCCCTCTACCTGCCCCCTTTTCCCTCCTTTTCCCAAACCCTTCCTCCCCATCTGACCACTCCTTCTTGTTTGCTATCCTCCAGCAGGACTCCACCTAGTCCCCTAGACCCAACTGCCCTTCTGTGGCCCCAACTTGCCTGTACAGGGTCCCCCATTCGAGGTCACCACCTTCCAGGTAACCCCCTTGCTAGTGCCTATTTCAGCTGCTCTCCCCCCCCCCTTGCAAGATGGGCGGGTGGGGAATTTTTACAGCAAGAATGAGAGCTCCTTGAGGGCTGCATGCCCTTAAATATCCCCTAGAGACCTCTCCTCCATCCTCTGCTGGTCCCTCCCATTGGCCAATCCCCAGCAAGCACCCACCCCTTTCAGATGATGTCATCAGTGAGGTTCTGGACCCACCCCCTTTCCAGAAGCCCCCCCCTTACCTGTCCTCCCTACTCCCCCTCCGCTTTCTTCCTGGCTGGGTCCCAGGACATCCTGGCCTGCCTTTTAGTGGCAAGCCTAATTGTCCCTGGATCCTCACCCAGAAATAACTGAGGCCAACTCCTTCTTCCTTTTTGGATGCTCGCTGGCAGTATTTATTAAAAGACACAATTGTATTTACATCATTTACATCCAAATTCATTTTAAACAGTCAATCTTTATGCAGCAGACATAACAGTCCCACATCACTTCTAGGACATAACAGTCCCGTCTTTCCTCTTGTGGTTCTTCACCAGGTTCTCTTCATCTTTCCTCATTGTTTCTCAGGATCCAGACACCGTGATCCAGTCCCCCCTTCCAATCACCACAACTGGGTACCACACTTACCCGGACCACTCCCCCCAGGTGTGGACACAGAGATCCACCCACTAGCTCTATATCCTTCCCCCTTCCCCTGTTACTCTCATGCCTGGGTTCCATTGTCACCAGCCTGTGGTACCTACCCCTCCCCCTACCTGCCCCTCCTTTCCCAATTTTTCCCCAAACTCCTTCCACTGACCCATCTCCAGCTTGCGATAGAAGACGGGGCTCCCCCCTTGTGGGTTAACCCCTCAGCTCCTTCTTATTGATGTCCCAATCCAGCTCCCTGAAAGGCCAGAGAAACAGGCCCATGCCAAACTCGGTCAGGTGGACCCCATCCGACCGGTAGACAGCCTCATGCTTGTATGAGATGTCCTTATGCTGGATGTGATCCCCTCCCATTTCTATCACTGCAATGGCCACCTTCCTGTTCAACCACTTGCATGCCACCTCCACTGTCTTAGGTCCTTTTGCTCCCCCTCCAAACCCTCCTGGATGTACTCTCATACCAGCCTATCACCACTTGTGGCCACCAGTTCTTCACCTTCTCCAGATCCACCAGAATATCCCTAAACAGGGACCCCCATGGCACTGTTCCCAGGTCATTCCCCCCTAGATGGACAATGAGACAGTCCGGTGCAGCCTAGCATACCCAGAGCTCTTCCAGCAGGGGTAGCAATTGTGACCACCTCATGCCTCTCAGGCCCCTCCACCATACCTTGGTGTGTTCTGCTCCTGGGTGCAACTGCATCCCTATCCTCATGGCAGCTACAAACCTATTCACCCAGTAGATGAATGAATGTCCCATGATCCACACCTGTCTCTTGGAGCCTGTTGTGGGAAGAGAACAAGTGACACCAATTAGCAAATGTCAACTCCGCACATACTTCCTGTAAAATTTTGATAGTCATCTTCCCACCCACTTGACCTCCCCCTCCCCTGCTCCTGCCATGGCCAATTCTGAGGCCACATCAATCCTGAAGGAGTTCGGTGCAAATTCATTGGGGTTCTCCCTGGCGAATGTCACTGCCTACTTCAGCACCACCTGTACCTGAAAACCTTTTACCAGAGCCATCCTTGAGTATGAACCAGGTCCCTGACCTGTGGCCCCACACAGTGCTATAGTCCATGATATCCTGGACTGCACAGACTCCTGCCCCCATCTGTCTGTATATTACTACAGTGCATCCTTTGCCCCAGTGGTCCGTTTTAGACCTCCAGAGCCATATGACCACCTTACCCTCCTTCAAACTCACATTCTCCTCTTGTAAGCCAGCAGCGGCTGCCTGCTTCCTGGGTGCCACCATCTCCCCTACCCGAAAATCCCACTTCGCCATGACTGCAAATATAGCCCTGAAAAGACAGGCCTCATTCACTGATGTGCAAACATGGTCTAGCACCCTTACCACCTTCGTGAGCAGGGGCCCCATAATGGGTCTCCTCCCTTCCTGTCTGGTGCCCTGCCCCCTCTGCATCCCATGACCATCCTCTTGATAGCTCAGCCACCAGCAGCATCTTCCCATCCCCAATCCTGGAACGTCCAGTTGATACCTGCCAGTTGGACCCCCATGTTGGTAGTAGCCACCCCTTTCTCCCACTTCTCCACTACATACCGCATGACCTGTTTCTCCTGGACTGGGTCATCTGTATCCCAGTCCCACCTGGCCTGAAATGCCTGGAGACTGGCCCACACCCCCTCATAGGCCTTCAGGGTGTTGGCTGACCAAGACCCTTTGTACAAAGCCCTGACCTTCACCCTCCAATCTCCCACATCCAGTCCGGGACCCTAGTTCAGGTAGGCGCAGCCTGAGGGACCAACTCTTGGAACTGCTCCATCTGAAAATGAGAAAGACAGTCAGCCACCTCATTCCATACCCCTTCAATGTGCTGTGCCCTAAAAGACAGTTTCAAATGCAGCCCATGTAATACTATGCGTCTTAGAACCCATCCTACAGATTCCGTATTGTCACTCTGCCTGTTGATCACTTCCACTACATTTTTGTTGCCACACCAAAATAAGATGTGCTGCCCTCCCATCCAGGCATCCCATAGCTCAAGGGCCACCCATATGGGAAGATCTCGAGGAACGTGATGCCCTTGGTCCACCCCCATACCTGCCACTGGGAGACCATGCCTCTGATATCCATTCCCCTTGAAAATAGGCTCCAATCCCGAAACCCCCAGCCGCATCCGTGTACAACTCTGTGTCTGCATTGTAGGCCCATTCTTCCTGCCAGAACACCACTCTTCCCATACTTGTAGGTCTTCTTTAATGCCCTTATTTATATCCACTCAGTGATGAGGTTGTGTTGCATTGCCCGTGACCTTACCCAGCCTTCTCATAAAGGCCCTGCCTGGGCTTATGGCCTTGAATGCAAAATGAAGGTGCTCCAACAGCTGTTGAACCTGTACCAGCAGCACCCTCTGCCTCTCCCCCACTAGTGCGAGCAGACCCTGCAGTCAGGCCACCTAGTCCCCTGGCAGACAGAAGCAGTCAAGCTCCGTATCCACCTTGATCCCCAAGAACTCTAACTTGTGGGCGGGGCCCTCCATCTTCCCTGCTGCCAGTGGGATCCCTATCCTGGCACACATGTCCTGAAAGTCCTTCAACATCCCTTGTGTCTCCTCCCAACTGGATCCAATCAACAGTAAATCGTCCAAGTAATGGACCACCCTTTTGTGCCCATACTGGGACTCAACCACCCATTGTACCCATGAGCTGAATGTCTTGAAAGTGGAGCATGCCACCAAGCAGCCCATGGGCATCACCTTGTCAAAGTACAGATGCCCTCAAATTGGAAACCTAGCAGGTCCCAATCTGTGGGATGTACCAGCAGCAGCCAAAAAGAGGACTCGATGTCAATCTTTGACAACCAGGACCCCCCGGTCACCCGGATCAACTTGACCGCTTGGTCTCAAGAGGCATAAGAGACCATGCTCAAAGCCCTCCATTCACCGACTCCCCATCGGGGTAGAAAAGGTGATGTATGAGCCAGAACTCCCCTGCTTGCTTCTTCGGTACCACCCCTAGAGGTGACACCCTGAACTCTTGCATGGGGTCTCGAGCATCTGCCCTTCCACCCTCCCCACCCCGACCTCTTTCTGAAGTTTCTTTCACACTATATCCTCCTTCCCTCTTACCAAACCCCAAACCACCCTTAAAACCCAACCTCAGCAGCTCAGCCCCTGCCTTGGCAGGATAACCTGCTGTCCAGGCCTCCACCACTCCACACCTGATGGGGGTGCAGGCCAGGGCATACCTCCACCTTCCCACCCCATGCCCCCCCAGTTCCAACCATAGTTGGAAGAATACCTTCCTCTCCTGGGGCCTCCACGGCCCCTGCCAGCTCCCCCCAGACCACTCCAAAAGGGCTGTTCCTGGAGCTGCCTACTTGCTTGCCCAGTTTTCATGTCCCCTTGCTGATTCTCTGTCGCTGGGTGTGCCCCCCCACACCTTTAGTAGACATGCCTAAACTTGCAGCTAGGCCATGCACACAATGCCCTGTTGAAAGCCCAGCAGACTTTGGCTCCCAGGGCTGGTATGACCCGCTGTCCTTGCTTCACTGCCTGCTCTGCTGCTGAATCAGACAGTGTCCTCACCCACAATTCTGCATGGGTGCAATCCCACCTCAGGCCACCCTTAACCTCCGGAATGCCTCATCATATTTAAGCCACCCAAAACCCAGCTTCACCTTATATGCATCCCTGATGATAGCCATATACGTCAGCAATGGGATCACCAGGTCCGGCTGCTTCTCCAGCACTAATGTGCTACAAATCAGGAAACCCACTTGCCACATGTTAATACTCTTCTCTTTGAACTGGGCTTCCTCCGTTTTGTGCCCCACCACTGCCGGGGCTACTATCATCCCAGACTTACCCACCGATTCCCGCTGCTCATATTTTTTGGTTGTCTCCTTGTCCACTAATCCAAAAATATCCACACACTCCCCCTTCCATATTTTTTCCTTTATGGAGTTTGGCTCGTGGTCACCCAGCATGAAACCAGGCGGCCCCTTGTATAGTTTTCGCACCCCCCTGAGATGCCCACCCCATCTTTGCCCTGTCTGACCTTCTCCTTGATGGCCTGCAGGGCCCACTCCATCTTTAAGACCCCTTCATCCCACATGTTACCCAGCAGGCCCTCAATTTACTCTTTTAAATCTGCTTCATTGTTCCTATCCACCTCATCCTTACCCCCATCCGGCTGGGGCCTTGTCAGGGCCAGACTGGTCCACCTGCCTGCACCGGGTGCCACCAACAGGCTGGGAACCACCCTCTTCAGCCTCTTGTTTCCTTTCCCAGTGCCCGGTCTCTCATCTTTCTCCTTTGCTTCCTCTGGGCCTCCACATCTGCCTCTCTCTTCTTCACTGCCTCAACCAACTCAGTCATCTGCATCATCAGTTTTGCGGCTTCTGCCAACATGGTAGCACTGGACACTGTGGGATCCTGGGTGCCATCTTTTCCGCTGTTACCTAGGCTGCACAAGTAAAACCACAAGATCATACCACAAACCATTAGCTGCCCCACCCACCCCCCATCCCTACACCAGGCAGAGCATTCATACCTGGTCACCATTCCTTGGCTGGAACCTTTCATTGCCACAGACAGCTTGTGTCCTCATTGTCAGACTCCACAGGCTGAGACTGACCACCCTGCCCCACCCACTGGCAAGGTTATTCGGACCCTTTTCTTGCTCTGTGCTGCTTTCCCCTTTTTATTTGTGCCTCCTTTTCCAACACTGTATGCTTCCCTCCCATTCCTGCTGATACTCTGCTCACTCTGCGGTTGCATGATAGTGGCCCCCCGCCACTCAACAGGCCTCTGTAGCCTAATCTTTTGTCTCGGCCCGGCAGGGTATCGACTCCCCCATCTGAGATTCCACAAATGTTCACCCTTGCACAGGCCCTGTGTGCAATGAGCTCCCTCGAGGCAGGGCCCTGCCTTTTTCCTTTTCACCTACCCAGGCCACAAGCCTCAAACCCTGCATGCCCCCTTGTGTCATGCCCTCGGGCCTGGGTCCTTCCTTGCTTTGCTCCTGCTTTCATTGAACATCCTTCTCACATCCTTCTTAGGGAAATTGGTGCTTGTGCCATGCAGCTGGGCCTCACAGGCCTCCTGGCCCACCTGCCACCCCCCGCAGCACAGCATATCCACTTCATCCCTGCTCGGCCTTGATGGCCCACATATTGCTCCTCACCCTGCCTCTTCCCCCACTGGCGCAAAGCCAACTGCCCATTCCGATGGTGCAGTATCCATGGTCAGACCTCTAGCCTGTCCTGTGCCCTCCACTGCAAGCCCCCCAGTGCAGAGCCCCCATGGATCTCCTAGTATGAGCTGCCTGCTGCCCCTCTCTGGAGGCCACTTGCTTTGTTCTAAGCTACCATGCAGCCAGGTTCCCTCTGCACTACACCTCTGCTCCTTATTGCCCATCTGGGCCCAGTGCTGAAACAGTCCACCATCCCAAGCATCCTCAGTGCCATGAGGCTCTACCATACACCCCCCCAATTTTCTTTGCCCGCTGCCACTCACAAAATTCTGGTGCAGCCTAGGCCATGTGGCTCTGACTCTCGCAACACACTAAATGGCCCCAGTTGGGCCGCCACATTCACTGTCCCTCAGAGCAGCCCCTGCCTTCCCTAGGCCCATGTAGGCCACCAACAGGCTAGAAAATGCCCCCAACATCGAACCTTTTGGTCCTCTACCGCCAGTGGTGCCCCTCCAGCTCCCACTCACTTGTGATGCCACAGCTCAGGCCTAGGCCCCGTCCACATGCTCCATGCCTACCGTTCCATCCTCCATTTCAACAAATCATCGGATTGGACCCAAAACCGGTTATTTCAATCCCATGGAGCCCCGACTGGCCCCAGAACCTCTTACCTCAAACACATTACCAGCTGTATGGCCCCTAACCACTGAAAAAATGCCTACAGCAGTGCAGCTCCAATGCTTCCACTAACCACTGCCTGGACACACAACCAGGCTAGCCCCTCTCACGGAGCCTCAATTGACCTTGAGTGACCACTTTGGCAAAGCCACACCACTCTACTCTTGCATTCAATTTAAAGCATTGCTGTGCAAATTATTGGCCTTGAGTGACCACTTTGGAAAGGCCACACACATGTAACCTTAGATCATTCACTATACATGCTACCATAAACTACATTCCATAAGCGTTGTTGTGCAATTCTACTCTTGCATTCAAAATAAAGCATTGCTGTGAAAAGTCTATTAAATGCCCTCAATTAAAGCCTCGCTGTCTATGTTCGTTACAGGGCCATAGCCTTCCATGCCTTACCTCTACCACCAACGATGTACTGTAGTATCCTTGGGAATTTTTCAGCAAGAAAAGAGGGCTTCTTGAGGGCTGCATGCCCATAAATATCCCCTAGAGACCCCCCCTCCATCCCCTGCTGGCCCCTGCCCTTGTCCAATCCCCAGCGAGCACCCATCCTGTTAAGATGACATCATCCATGAGGTCCTGGCCCCACCCCTTTCCTGAAGCTCCCCCTTACCTGTCTTCCCCTTCCCCCGCCTTCTTCCTGGGTGGGTCCCAGGACAACCTGGCCTGCCTTTTAGTGGCAAGCCTAATTCTCTAATTTTAGTGATATAGGGTTTCAACATTCAGCAGTTTACATAACTGTGAAATTAAATTTTAAAATTGAAAAATGTTTGGATGGTAATGTATGGTAAACTTTTATTGTTCAATCTAGAAAGATCATTACAAGCAAATAAACAGCATACTACATTTAAATAAGAAACAAGACATGGTTGTTAAAAACACATCAGCACTCATACAGAAATACTTCATATACAGTACCTTAAGCATTTGTTTATACAAGTATTGTTTTAGTTCTTACTTTTCTTATTTTCTGTATATTTACAACACAATTTGCAATCCTTTTTATAATAATTTAATCTTCCATCATTAACAATATGTTGATTTTTGTATTTTCATCACATCCTTCTAAAAAGGGTAGGACAGAGCCCAGCCATTTTTTCCTAGCTCCGTCATACCAAGGGCATTTTAATGTAACATGTTGGAGATTTTCTATTTCCTGCCCTTCACAATAACAATTCAGATATACTGGGTCTTTTGTTTTATTGAACCTAGTGGTAATCACATTTGAGTCTTGAAATTGTATTCTAAATCTAACATAGGTTTTTCTCTGGTTTGGATCTTCTACAACATCAGGATTATACTTATATTTATGTGCCAATATATTGTGACTGTAACATAACGAGAATCTTGAATTCCTTATTTTTTACGTCTTCCCTCTTGTAGTTTTGTAATCAATAGCTTCTTTATAAATTGTTTGTATTGTGTGGCTATTGTGCAGATATTATAACATTTTTTTATAAGTTAAGTCCAATAATGATTCTAATCCTACTGATATTAAAATCTTTTTAATTTTGAGTAACTATGGGGATTGCCATAATCTATTCATTTGCCAAAACTTTTTTTCTTCTAAATGCTTTCTGACCACTCTATTTTCTTGTAAACCATTTATTCTTATCCAAAAATGTATAACCCTTGTTTCCACCAATGCTGAACGATTAGCAGACCCTGTTTCTGCTCTTACATAACTGACTAGAGTTGAAGTCAGAAAACTGAGAGTAAATCTCAGTAGTCTTATTACTGGTTTTTCTAACTGTGTTATAAATTTATGATCCCAGAGTTCATCCCCATACAATATTTGTGAATCATAGTTTGCTTCCTGTAGGTAGGCAAATGGACAGACTAGATGTGCCAAGCGGTCCTTATCTGCCGTCAAAGTCTATGTTTCTATGTTTCTATGCTTCAATTGCAGCAAGCAGGGGCCTGACAGAAAATCCACCAAACCTTGTGTTAAATCTTTTAAGTTCCAGGGATGTATCAGTAACCTTTTTCTGAAGTACAGTGAGACTTCCACTGATGATTTTTTTAAAGAAAACCAGACCCAGATATGTGTAATCATTTATAATTTTTAGAGATTGTGATTTCATAACCCATTTCCCTGAATGATTTATAATTTTTAGAGATTGTGATCTCATAACCCATTTCCCTGAATGTTTTCTATTACCAAATAACATAACATATGACATAATCATATTTAAGCTCATATCATCTGCAAATCCCACTGCTTCCACTTACATACTGTGTGACCCTGAGCAAGTCACTTTACTTCCCTGTGCTCCCAGGATGCACCCATAAGAAAGCTTTCAGCTTAGTGTGCTACTCCTGGTTAAACAACTAAATAAAAAAAAAATGCATCCAATATATTCAATTTTCCCTGTAAATCCTTAGCAGTTAATGACAGTAATATTATATCATCTGCATATGCCATTCCTGAGCAGTATTCTGAACTTATCTTCAGTGAGTCAATTTGTGAGCTTTGGACTTTTCTTAATAATGGATCAATATATATTGAAAATAATGTCAGAGCTAGAATGTACCCCTGCCTGACTCCCAGGTTAGTTACAAACCAAGTAGATAGATTCCCTGCTAAATCTAGTCTTACTTGTGCCCAAGTATTGGAATACAATAACCTAACTGCATTTATGATCACAGAGTCTAATTCCATAATTATGCATCATGTCCCAAAGCTTACGTCAATGTTATCGAACACAGTTCAGAAATCAATAAATGCTGCAAATTATTTTTGATGTCTTAATTTCACATATTTTTCACATATGTGATGCAAGATAAAACAGTTGTCCCTTGTTGAGAACATTTGGTGGAAACCAACCTGAAGTGGGGATAATAACCCTACTCTATTGATATCACCAAGTATCCACACTAAAAGAACTCTTGCAAAAACATTTCCAATGATATCCAGCAGACTGATAGCTCTATAATTTTCAGGTCCTGTTTGGTTCCCTTTCTGTAAATCGGGACTATGATAGCTCCTCTCCATGATTCTCGTATATGATTTTCAAATATATACTTGATTTTTTTTTTATTTGGTATACTTTTTCCTGCCATCGGCCACCTGGTTCCTCAGCCCAGCCACAGACCCCTGCTTCCACTCCCCTATCGGTTGTGCCTCATCGATACCTCCTGGCTTACCCCTCAGGGTGGGGTCACAGCACCAGCCCTAGAATGCTGCAACATCGAGATAGGTCAATGGGCTGGCCTGGGAGCTTATTGAAGCTGAGGGCTGGTTTCATTTGGGGCAGCCATTGGCATTTTTCCCAGTGTGTGTGGAGGCAGGGATGTGCAAATGACAGCCAGCATCTGCCCTGCCACTCCTGAACAACTGGCGTCAGTGTGCTCAGTACATCCAGCCTCCACTAGGTGTCCATGTTGCACCAAACACTCTACCCCCTCAGAGCAGGAGAACAGTTCTCACACATGCAATCCTTCTCCCCCAGCCAGCCCTCTGATGTCTTGGGTCCATTCCCAAACCGGGGTCACTAGCATCGCAGGTAGACAACCTGTCCCTGCACCAGCAGGCTGGCAAATATACACTTGTTAAAGAAAGAGGATATTATCTCTGACTGTTTGTCTTTACACTTAAATAATTCCCTGGGTAATGTTTGGAGGGTTATAACTCAGTTACCTTTAAAGATAGAAATATACAGATTGTTATACATCTGTGTGAACCTTGGTAAAGGGTATCCAGAGGACAAGGCAACTGAAATCGGGACCCTACAAAAAATGGTGACTCAGTTACAGTGCCTGTGTTCATGGCTACCTAGCAGGGGGGCACCTGGTTACTGGGGTGGGTGAATAGAGTGATGGGAAGTATGTGCGTATACACGCACATGCACACACATGCAGGGGGGGAGAGGCAAGCGAGGGATGGCATGTGGGAGGGGGTGTAGCGGGCACAAGCCAAGCTGGTCCACTAGTGTGGTGGGGATGGTGGATGGCTGACAGGTACAGGGTGCAGGGTTCGGGTCTGGTATGGCATGTTTCTTTTTCCCCGCAGGTGGCTTTTCATTTTTGTAAATTTTTCACCCCTTCCGACATGCACCCCCCTGTAGTTGAGAATCTATAAATAGGGGGTGCAGGGGGTACAGCCCCCTGCATTAAAAACTCAACCCATAGGTCTTGGGCACCTTTTTACTTCTCGCTGCGAGTGTGCATTGCCGAAATTCATTTCGGCGATGTACACTTACCTTAATGGGTGATCGATATTGCGTGGTCACCCTTATGACATGGAACAGTGGTAAAGTTACTATATCAAATGTGGTGCAATGTGGATAAAAGCTTTTAAAATTAAACAGAAATAAATGAAATAACTATTTTGCCTAAGTTTTGCAAACTTTCTGTAGAAATTACATGAAATTTTGAGGAAGCAAAATCAGAATTTCAGTAAAATTTCACAGGCAGAAGATACATTTTGCCCTGCCATAACCCCCATGCCATAAACAGGTATTGCTTGCGGGATCTGGCAGAGTGTACAAAACATTGTTTCTCCTCATGTGTTTCTATCTTCCAGGATTGGGATTGGGAGCTGGGAGGTTTGGCAGCAGATGAATTGAAAAACGGAAGAGTAAGTTTAAAAATTAACACTGTATTTTTTCAGCCAATCAGGAATGTTGATTTCTGAATATAGACAATAACAGAATATGGTATGCTATAATGGACATCGCAGATGACCATACTGTAATAATGTAGCATTCACTTTAAGAAATTCATTTGCTGTTTTTCAATATTGCTTAGGGGAGTACTGTGGTAAAAACACCACAGAGGGCCTTTTCGTCATTCACCAGAAACACAGAACCTCCTCAAACACTTATATGTCAGTAGCAAAGCACTGTGCCAGCAAACACTATAGTAGGTGAGCTACTTCATGGAATGTAGGTCAGATGTACTATAATGTTGTGTCCAAGAAACCAAGAGTCTCCAGACGCCAACACACCCCTAGGTACACAGGAGCCAGACAAATGATCAAGAGGGCTTATTTGTGCCCAGCAGACCCTCTCCCCACTGCTGATCTCTGCTTTTGCTGCAGTCTGCCCCCAGCAACCCAACACAGGCAGTCAGGTCTTTTGATCCGTCTGGTAGCTTTACAAGGGCTGTGGGCAGGGATAGAAGAGCCCACTAAAATTCCACCTCTGGTCCATTGTTGGGAGCCAACCACTGGATCAAGAGAGCTTGTTTGTGCCCAGCAGACTCCCTCCCACTGCTGATCGCCATTCCTGCAGAATCCAGCCCCTGTAACCAAATACTGGCAGACAGGTCTCTTGACCAATCAGGTGGCTTCACAAGGACTGTAGATGGGGCTGAAAGTGCCCGCTCACGACTGAAGCAAAGGTGAGCTTCTTCCTCTGCTCCTTCCATCTCTGGACTATTGTTGGGAGACAGCCACAGAGTCAAGAGGGCTTATTTGTGCCCAACAGACCCTCTCCCACCACTGATCACCATTCCTGTTGAACCCAGGCCCCAGGAACTCAACACAGCAGTCAGATCTCTTGGCCACCTGGCAGCTTCACAAGGGTTGTGGGTGACCTAGAAGAGCCTACTCAAACTTGAATGGAAACAGAGTTTTTCCCACCACTTCATCTCTTACCAGACCATTATCAGATGCCAGCCACAGGGTCAAGAGGGCTTGCTGGTGTCCAACAGACCCTTTCCCCACTGCCGATCACCATTTCAGCCACATCCAGCCCCCAGGACTCCAAACACAGATGGTTGGACCTCCTCACCAATCAGACACATTTACAAGGAATGTGGGTGATGCTAGAAGAGCCCACTCAAATTTAAACTGAAATGGAGCTTTTTCATCCACTTCTTCTACCACTGGGCCATTGTCTGGAGCCAGCCACAGGGTTGAGAGGTTTGCTGGTGTCCAACAGACTTTTTCCCCACTGCTGATCACTGTTCCAGCTGAATATAGTCCCAGGGAACAAAACACAGACAAGCAGGTCTCTTGACTAATCAGATGGCTTCATAAGGACTGTGGGTAAAGCTATAAGACCTTGTTCAAATTTGAGCTAAAATGGTTTTTCTTCCACTCCTTCCACCACCAAACCATTGTTGGGAGCCATCCAAAGGGTCAGGAGGGTTTGTTTCTGTCCAGCAGACCCCCTTTCCCCACCAACAATCTCCTTTCCTGCTAAATTCATCCCCCAGGAACACAAAACAAAGCAGCTGGGTCTCTATACCAATCAGGTGCCTTCACAAAGAACTGTGGGTGGGGCTGGAAGAGCCCACTCAAATTTGAACCGAAATGGAGCTTTTTTCTCTACTTCTTCCATCACTGGACCATTGTTGGGAGTCAACCACAGGGTTAAGGGAGCTTGTCTGTGCCCAACAGACCCTCTCTCCGCCAACAATTGCTATACCTGCCAAATCCAGCTCCCAGGAACACAACACAGACAGTCAGGTCTCTTGACCAATCAGGTGACTTCACAAAGACTGTGGGTGGCTCCTGAAGGGTACTACATCAGGTTCTCAAGAGGGAAGATGGTGCAGTAAGAAACAGCACAGACAAGGCCGCAAAAGTTAAAAACAGGCATCCAGAATACAGCCGGGGAAGGAAAAACATGTAAGTTACAAAATTTCACTGGAGTGGTGGTCCATGGTGTCATGGTGTTGTAATAGTAAATATTACTTTCAAAAAAGAAACATAAGAGCTACACTAAGGTGGCCTGTGGTGCTCTGTGACACTATGAGTACACAAGTATTAGCAGTCATGACACTTACTCAGGGCATATATATGAAACCAAATGATCATTTGTACATTTTTCCCAGACCCTGGAGGGTCAGTTTTGCTGTTATTCTTTTGCTCAATAAATGAAGAAAGAAAGTCACTGGAATAATTAGCAGTCTGGACTCTCCATTTGATTTCATATATATGACCTGGGTAAGTGCCGTGACTGCTAATACTTGTACATTTTGCTTTCCCCAAAATCTGCACCAGTATTCTGGATGTGTGGTTTTGAGTTTCATGGCTTTGTCTGTGCTGTTTGTGCTGCACTGGATTTCCTCTTGATGACATGATGCAGAGCCCTCCTGAAGAACCCACTGAAATCTGTACAAAAACTGAGCTTTTTCCTCCACTCCTTCCACCACTGGATCATTGTCTGGAACCAGTCACAGGGTCAAGAGGGCTTGTTTGTGCCCAACAGACACTCTCACCTCTCTGCCAATCTCTGTTTCTGCCAAATCCAGCTCCTGGGAACCCAACACAGACAGTCGGGTCTCTTGACCAATCAGGCAGCTTCACAAAGTTGAAATCTGAACACCGTTAGCAGTCCTAGCACTGCAGTCCTGATGTGAGGGGGCAGAGAACAAAGGGCATCATGGGAGTCTGCCAAAGGGAGACATTCTAAGGAGGCAACCAGCAACCAGGAACTCTGTGTCAAAAAGCAACTATTTCAGATGGCTTTCCTTCATTTCGATGTCTGGATACTCAGGTGACTGTTCAGCTAAGTCAGGTTACCTCTCTGCATAGTTGTAATGAATTCCGTAAGCCTTTGCTAAATCTGACTGACTATTTGTTCTACCCATACAAGGTGTCTTAGGCTCATGATATGGCTTACTTTAGAAACTACAGTTGCTACATCATTCCCATAATGCTTATTTTTGAATCTCCCTATCTAGGTAGCATGTCACTCACTATTTTAATATTGCTACTGGCTACTGTTTGCTTCACTAACATGAAGTGGTTTGTGTTGCTAAGATTGGGCCCTGCTTGTTTAGGAGTTAATACTATACCTGTACACACCCTAACTGGACTGTATGTCTGTTCAGAGTACCTGAAAGTTAGTACAGTACTTATCAATGCCATGCTGCTACAATGGGATCAAGGAAAGTAGCAACAGGTGACTGGTCTGTATAATCTTATGGTGCTCACAGTATATTGCATGTAGTATACTATATCATTACTGTATCATTTCTAGCATCTATGCAACTTTTTGCACCACCTCCAAACTTGATTCACCAGTAGTTACCTTTAGTCTTGGTTCCTAATTCATCACTACACTCATGAGTGCAATTCTAAAATTATCATACATGGTACTGTTTGTTATTATTGACTGTCTGGTTACTGCCTCTATTGTCCCTAGATATAATTTTAGCCATGGCTCATCCATGGTTCGGGCTAGCATGCCATGTGCTGCAATGGTCACTCCCTGGCTTCTAGAGCTTTGTAGCTTGTTCCGTTATGAACTGTACTACAAGCTTACCATGTATGCTAACAAGAAACAAGCATTTGTCAATGCCGAATGTTGTCTCGCTGGCATTGGCATTGGTAGTACAGGAGTTAGAGATGCATAATAGGAATGGCAGTGAAGCATTGAACTGATGCCAGCCTCACCCCCATCCTGAAGAGACACATTTTCAACATAGGCATTTGGGGACCTCCCCTCATGAACAGTGGCACTTTGATTTTGTTAATCTGTCCCAAAAGTTGATTTCCTACAGCGACCACGCCACTCTGCACCACAGGTGCGAAAACACATTTTGGGCAGGATGTGAAAAGTGACAGCTGTATTGTTCATAAAGAGGTGTGAAAAAATACCAGTGTTAAAAATCTGGCATGAAAATATTGCAAATTTGTGAAGTTACAAGGGTGCGTGGAAACTGCACAATGCATGCTTGTAACACAGTCATTTTATGGACTTTCATCACCAAATTTTCAACATACGCATTTTAGGACCTCTGTTCATGAACAGTGTCACTGTCATTTTCTCACATTGTCCCGAAAATTGATTTCACACAGCGACTGTGCTATTCTGCACCAGAAGTGTGAAAACACATTTTGGCCAGGATATGTAAAATGACAGCTGTTCTGTTCATAAGGAGGTGTGGAAAAATGCCAATGTTGAAAATCTGGAGTGAAAATATTACAAATTCATGAAGTTATGAGCGTGCGTGGAAACTGCGCAATGCACACTGGTAAAGCAGTCATTTTTAGGATTTTTTCACAAATTTGCAACATAGGCTTTTTGAGAGCCCACCTCATGAACAGTGGCACTGTCAATTTGTTAATCGGTCCCAAAAGGTGATTCTGTGCAGTGACCACAAAATCACCTTTCAGGACCAAATAATGCCATGACATGACTGAATTTATGAGGAGGGTCCAAAATAACCCCATTGCCAACCCAATTGAAAATTTGGTGCAGAAATTCCAAAAAAATTCTCGAGATATGCACCAAAGTTGAAAAAACCCTGTCTGTGCCATTATACAGCTTACTGGTATTTCTTCAGTTCTCGGTCGGCTTTGAAGAGTGCAGATGTGTTCCTGGTCCACCGAAGATCATTGTGCCAGACTCTGGAGATAAGTATGGGGTGAGGGGGTGTGTGGGGAGGCAGAGTGCACAGATGGTGGGCATGGGTTGGGGTAGAGAGCAGGACAGACCACGGAGGACCATTTTATTCTTTTACAGGTTAAAAAAAAAAAGAAAAACATTGTGGAACAGTTTTTTTTTTAACAGGGACATTTGGCATGCTGGGGTGGGCTCCCAGTATGCCACCTGAGTGTTTGGGGGGCTAGCCAACGGAGGATTAGGCACCCCCATTGGCACATATCAAAGGGGGGGCTAGAGCCAAGGGGGACTGGGCACCCCTTCTGCACACAACAAATGGGGGTGCATTATGCCGATGGGGAGTGGGCTCCCCCATTGGCACTTGAACTGGGTCAGTGCATGTTGACAGGGGTATTGTGCACCCTTGAAGCTGGCATTGTGGGCCACCATGTTTACAAGAATTCTTCACCAGGAAAGGCACATTGGAAGGTGTCACTGCGTGATGAGCTTGGCTGTCATTGCAGCAAACCTTTCCTTAGATGTGCTCACAACATTACGTGCTGCTGATGTGGCGCCTGCATGCTGCCTTATTGGGGAATGAGGGATGCACCTACTAATGCATGCTCTGCATTCACCCACAGTGACCTCGCCTCCAAATCTGCTACTACTGCAATATGTTGGCTGGTGCGCAAGCACAAGCCAACATAAAAACAGAAACTTTCCCTTATCTCCGTAGTGAAGGGTAAACAACTGCTGCTACTCCTGCTACTCTCTAAAGGTAATGTGGAACCTAACCTTGGCCTAAGTTCTATGGACTTTATAAGACTGCCTCTCTCTCCAGTCCATCTGGTTTAGTTCCAAAGATCTCAGGTTGGTGCACATGAATATACAAAGCCTTTGGCCAAAGTTACAGGATCGAGGTGGCATGGACAAACCTTTATAACTCTGATGTCCTAGTAGTTACAGAAACTTGGCTGAAGCCTTCTATGTCTCCTCTTGAAATAGATATTCCAAATAATTCAGTGTTTAGGAAAGACAGGGAAGGGACCAAAGGAGAGGGAGTATTGATATATGTTAGGTCTCATGTCAAGGCTAAGGAGTTCTCACTGGCTTCCCCTCCAAATACCACAACTCCTTGTAAGGCTTCTGCTCAATGATCATTGGGTGGCTTCCCAAGTTGTGTGTGTACCCTCCAAAAAGCCACAGGCTCACAGAGTACTTTGGATATTTTGGACTGTTTAGCTCTACTCTGCCGAACCGCATTCATCTTTGGAACAGTTGGAAAAGTGAGTGACAAAAACACAGCAGCTTTACATGGATACAAGTGGCTGTAACCTGGTGTGGCCAGATTAAGAATTCACTTCACTACAATTGGATGAAATGCAGAACTGACAGGGAGAGTCCGCCACAAATGAACTGAGTAGCTCCAGCTGGGAAGGATCAGAATCTCTGCATTAAAGGAAACAGAAAGCAACTGAATGTATACAAATGGCAGAGTTAAACTCTAACACTGATAATTCTGACAATATTAGACATATCTTTGACAAACTAGAAAAGTTGCTGGCTAAAGAAATAGACGACATATAATATCACAACATTAGAACAATATTTAACTAAAGACCAGGTACCAAAGGGCCTGAGAGTAACTGTGATCCATCGTCAGGTTTAAACGTGTTTTCAGTTCAGGAAGGAATGCACTGATGCAGATATAGCCTGTTCAGAAATCTTCACAGAACTAATCATACAAGCAGATGTGAAAAAACATGAACAATTACAAACTGAACTCCAAGAAGTAAAAGAACAGGCACTAGCATACCTCTCAACTGTCCCTGATTTTCAGGGATGTCCCTGATTTTGCCTCAAAATTTGACTCTGTCCCTCCTAAAAATTGTGTTTCTTTGACCAAACAGTGGGGCTTATAAGCACAAACTAATGTCAAACATTAAAGTTACAGACTTGTTCTTCTGTAGGAAATGCATTTTACTCAGCCATTTATTCTACCAGCTTTCCGAGTGGATATCTCTAATTTTGAAGAAGTGTCCCTGATTTTGATCTTTTGTCCCTGATTTTTTTATGCCTTGTCCCTGATTTATGAGACAGTAGGTTGAGAGGTATGGGCACTAGCTCTTAAAGAGACAGAGGGATTTAAGACAAAGGACACTAATTTACAAAGAAGGCTAGATAAATATGAAAACAACATTACTGAAAGTAAACAACGTTATTAAGGGATGATGGAGAGTATGAAAACTGGATAGTAGTAGTTTGGTCCAAATCGAAATTTACAAGGTCAAAGAGCAGAGGAAGGTCAAAGGTAAACTTTTTTAAAAATAGAAGTGAAAGATTGTGTTCAACAAACAAGAATATACAAGACAATCAAAGTGAAGACCAATCCTCAAGCTCCAAAAACAAAGGGTCTTTTTAGAGAAACAAAAAGCAGGAAAAGGAAATACAGGGAGCAGGAGGAGAGGAAGGAGGAAAACATGGCACCAACAGGAATTTGAGGAACAGAAAGGGACAGGACTATAAATTGTGAATTTAACAGAACATTTACTAACTGAAAGTCAACAGAACATTCTGAGGAAAGGACTTTCTTTTGTCCCCTCCCCCCAATTGAATTAATTCTCAGTTGATGTTGATATTCACTAATTGATAAGGAAAACAAAAACTTACATTTTTTTCTGGAAAAGGATACTACACGGAACCTTATCAACACGGGGATTACTTTACAACAAGCTACTGAACAGCTAGAGGAATAAAACACTCTAATTGAAGGTATGAATGCTTTTGAGAACAATACTGATGGACTAATGTTGCGAGATCTAGAAACACTTGAACAATTAAATTTAGGAAATATGGAACAAAATGACAATGCAGAGAGAGATAGCCTGCCATCAAGTCAGGAGGAATATCCACCCCTACTACAAGCCTCTGAATCTATAAAAAAAAATAAAGAAATAGCCTCTTTAAATATAAATATGTGTTTTGCCCAAATGTGTATAATGCCAATATTTCAACCGTTGAGAAAACAGTACTTACACAGGTAAATGACTTATTAGTTTGTTTCATGTGTTTCTGCTTAGAGGAACTGGACCATTCTTGGACATAAAATCTATGGACATTTCCTGGACTAAGAAACTGCAAAACATCACCACCAGGTATTGGCATTCTGATCATAAATCAACTTTTCTGGAAGCCATCAAAGCCAAAAGTAAGGTCAATAAATCTGTTACACAAGCACTGAGTTGTGGAGTGCTGCATTGAATCCACATTTCCATCTGACTTGTTCTTAAAGGATGTGTACTTGTCTTTGAGGTCTATTCAAAACCATTTTGGAGAACAAAGGGAAGATACTAACAAAGGATTTTTACATCCTGCATATGCCCCAGGCCAATGTTCATCTCCTTCAGGAATTTAACCCCTTCAGGAATTTATCACATTCTGGGTCTTTGAGCTACAATAACAGTTTTCTGGCCCCCGGTACTTCACCATTTCCTGTGGATTTGATTACTTTTCATCAATCATGTGGCACCTCTGAGAACATGGCTTTATATATTGTGCTCTGCAATATCATGGGGCAAACGCAGACCAGCAAGGCCAAGAGGACTAGATGTCCTACAACAAAACTAGTCTGCAAAATGATTAAAGCGTACCTTCTTAGGATACTACTTATGCTACTTCTGATATCTGGAAATGTTCATCCTAACCCGGGGCCTACCAGCCTAGCACCCCATGCCACAAAAAGGCGGGAAGGGTCCCTCACATTAGCCTCAATCAATGTCTGCAGCCTCCTTAACAAACTTGACATCTTGCAAACCTGTGTAGAGCAACATAGCCCTGAGGTACTCTCTGTTGTCGAAACGTGGCTGAACCCCAAGATACCAGATGCTGCAGTCACCATCCCTGGATACTCTATATTCAGGCAGGACAGGGTTTCCAAATGAGGTGGAGGCTGTGCCATCTACCTGAGGAATTCCTATCTGGGTCAAGTCTTCCTGTTCTCAAACCCTAAACCACCCTCACAGGTTCTCGCTATTAAAGTTCTACCCAGGGCGCACAACAAGGAGCTCACCATTGCCTCTGTATACCTACCTCCTAAAGATCAGCCCAATGGATTTATGAGCATATTGGAAAGCCTACAGGGATTACACCATAACTCTGAACTCACAGTACTAGGTGACTTCAACATAAATTGGCTATCACTGGAGGCCAGAAACTACAAGGATGCTGTCACATAACAGAACCTCACCCAGCTTGTTACCACCCCCACCAGATGCAACTATAAGACAGGGTCGCACACACTTCTGGACTGGATCCTTACTAATCACTCTGAACAAGTCTCAAAAGTCTCAGTGCTCCCTGATGGGATCAGTGACCACTCACTGGTCACATGTACCTGGACAAGCAAATTCATTAAGCCCCCTCCTAAAATAATCCACACCAGAGTGTTGAAGCAGGGGTACCTTGAGCCACTAAAGATACACCTAAGCCACCTGGACTGGACACCAATCGACTCTGCCATTGATGTAAACCAAGCCTTAGACCTTTTCATCAGCCACTTCACTGCGGCCTGCAATATCTTTGCACCTCTCAAAAAGCTGAAGGTCAGCGGCAGAGCTAACCCTTGCATAAAACCCAATCTAATCACTTTACTCAAACATAGGGATCATCTCAGGCACTGCGGACGTGCAACATCCAAACCTGGGGATATTCATAAATATAAAGCTGCCAGAAATGAGTGCACGTGGGCAGTTAGGAGTGCCAAAAGCAAATACTTCAAGGAAGCTCTCTCCAACTCCTGGGGTGATGGAAAAAATTTTGGAGTAACTTGAAAGACCTTACAGACAAGGACCCTAAGTCACTACCCACCATGCTCAACATAAATGGAACACCAACATCTGACCTGTACACAATCACCAACACCTTTAACAATGCGTTCTCCAACTTGGATAGTGTCCTCCCTTCTAATTTCTTTGATGCCCTCTCTGGTAGTAACCCTTCTGCAACTACTTCTCTCCTAGACTCTGTCCCACAATTCTACTTCAAGGAGATCCCAGTGCATGAAGCCAGAACCTATATTTGGAAGGCCACTCACAATGCAGGCTACAGCGGTGACTCCCTTGACCTGAAGTTGTTAGCACTTGTCCTTGAAGAAGTCCTTGAACCCCTGACAAAGGTCCTCTACCTATCACTAAGGATGTCCCAGTTCCCATCTCGCTGGAAACAGGCGACCATCACACCAGTACACAAAAGTGGAGACAAATCACTGCACTCCAACTACAGACCTATCTCCATTCTCCCTCCATTGTCTAAGGCCCTGGAGCGCATCGCCTCAGACCAACTGGTCAAGTACCTGGAAAAATACGACATCCAGTGTCCTGAGCAACATGGTTTCTGAAAAGGGCACAGTACCACCACTGCACTATTAAAATTCACGAGCTTCATCCATACCATGCTCGATCATGGAAACTGTGTAGGGGCAGTATACATCGACCATACGAAAGCCTTTGACACTGTGAACCACCCACTCCTACTCAAGCAATTATCAAACATTGAGCTATCTAATGAAGCACTGCTCTGGTTTTCAAGCTACCTTGGAGAGAGGACCCAGCGGGTTAGGATTGCTGATGTCACCTCGGAAGAAAAGCCAGTCCTTTCAGGGGTCCCACAGTGGTCCATCCTGAGGCCACTACTCTTCAGCCTCTTTCTCAATGACCTTCCCAGTGTCTGCCACCAGAAATTACTGCTCTACGCTGATGACGCAGTCATGTTCACCAACCACCAAAATGCGGAGCTCCTCAAGAAACAATTAAAGCTTGAATTCATGCGCATCGAAGAATGGTTCAAGTCACACAAACTGGTCATGAACTACAGCAAAACAAAGGTTATGACCTTCTACAATGCCAGGAGCAAGTACAAATCCCATGCCCTCACCATCCTAAACCAAACAGGGACCTTACTTGAACACGTTCCTGATTTTAAATAGCTAGGTGTCACATTGGACAGCTCACTTTCCTACCATCAGCACTAGATTCTGTCTCCAAAGCCACCAACATCCGTATAGGCCTGCTCTACAGACACAAACACTGCATGACTCCTGACACTCTCCGGTTGGCTATCAACTGCTCTGTCACCTCCATCATTGATTATGGGCTAGCAATTTATGGCTCTTCCTCTGCCTCTGCCCTCCGCAGAATTACAGTTGCACTCAACAAAGCATGCAGGCTGCTAACTGGGGCTGACCGACTTACACACACTTGTGTCCTGTACACTCAGGCAGGATGACTTCCTCTCATCAGCCGGATACAATATCAAACCTGCCTCTTAGCCAAAAAAGTCCTTCTCAGGGTCATGCCCCTGGGCACTGAAAAGCTCCTCATTGACCACCACAGCACCCAGCAAACTAGAAGTTCACAACAACTAACCTTCCTTGTCCCCAGATGCTGGACTACCATGGGCCAAAGGGCCTTTGCCCACAGAGCACCACAGTGGTACAATACTCTCAACAAAGAAACTCTTACTGCTGCTGCTCTTGGCCCTTTTAAGAGACAAATCTGACTTCATCTCATTTCAACTATTCATTGTGACTGCCTCGCCTAATCAGGGGCCCACTGTTCACTGCCCTCCACTTCAGTCTTGACAGCTACCTGTCCCCGCCTTGTCCCCCTTCTACCTGCCTACTCCCTTGCCCCTCTCCCATTCCTCCCCCCTGGGAATTTCCTGACTTTTATCCCTCCCCTCTCTCTCCCCTTTAGAGCTCTTACCCTCACTCTCTACCCTTCGACAATGGCCTTCCTGTCTGCATACCCTCTTCCCTCTCACCTGCAGTGCTTATTTCTAAGATTGCCCTTGGCTGGTATGTCATGCTACCTAACATTTGGCACATTTTGAATTACTGGAATTTCCTAAGCCTCAATCTCTTACTTCTTTTTATTGTGCAACTATGTATTATTATGTTGACCTTTGTATGTATGTATGTATACCCCCCATTCCTTTGACGTGGAACCTTTGTAAATGAGCAGTTCCTGCTCAAAGGTATTTGTAATCCTAGATTTCAATAAAATAAAAAAAATAAAAATAAAAAATTAGAAAATTAAGAAAACCTGTGAAAACACATAATTTAAGCAAACAAGAAATGGACAAAGTCGCTGAATTAAAGAATTGTAAGGGCATGCTAATACAGTCTGCAGACAAGGTGGAATATTGTGTTAATGCAGACTGAGAAATACAAGATAATGGTGATGGGCTTGTTAAGTAACAGGCAGAACTATGAGAAATTAAGTTACAGTCCATAGGGGCTATTCTCAAAAGGGTGGAAGATACACACCAAAGGTCTGTATTCCACCCGCACAGTTCTGCATCCTTGGGAGAGCCATGTGGGGACTGCATTCACTACCACTGGCCCCCTTATGCAGCCACACCCCCTGTCATGCAGGTCTGTGCGGGGCAGGCAGGTGCACAGCAGCAGACCCTGGCAGGCAGCCAATCAACTGCCTGATATGGGACCCGCAGTTAATCTCTTGCACCTGTGGGGCACCATGTTGGCTGCTGGCCTGCAGACCACCGACTGCAATGTGAGGGGGTACACCATTTGACTGCCCAAGCTCTCCCAGTGTCATCCACAGCTGGGGCATCTCCAATGCCCCCAGCCATTTCCACCACAGTCAGCAGCTGCATCCGGGGGGGCATAACCAGCCAGTCAGGGTTACAGCTCACCCAAGTTTGCATAGCCATCAGCCGGCGTGTGTAGCACTCTGTAATTCTGTGAATCATGAGGAGGGCTGGCATGGCCATGTCCTGCCTGCCCCAGTGTGGGAGCTGCATGACCAAACAGGGGATTACATTCATGGAGGGGGGGCGTATCTGTTATGTGAGTCACATAGAAGGGGTGCAGTAGCTGTGGGTGGGTATGGGCAGGTGCAGGGTGGGTTATGTGACAGATTTATGTGGCACCCCATATGCACAATTTAAGAAAGAACTTCTGAAAATGTTACAAGATGTTGTTGCTAGGGGTGACATCACATAAAATGAGTTTAGATTCATTAGGCAGGAAAATCTCCAAACTGTAGGTTTCTATGCTCTCCCTAAAATCCACAAAAGTATGCAAAATTCACCTGGAAGTCTTACCATATCTGTGACAGAGTCACTAACTGAAAAGTTAGGACAATCTGTGGAGTTTTTTTTACAAAAATTCATATCTAGTGTGAGACCTATTATAAGAAACGCAACTGATGTACTTACAAAGATAAGTAACGTGGAGTGGCAGGAAGGTTTCTTACTGGCATTAATAGATGTTAATTCACTATACACATCCATACAAATCCATAATTCATGATAATGGAATTTATGCTTGCAACTTCTATTTAGAAAATTATGTGTAAAGTCATCATATGCCAGTTAAGTTTCTTCTTACCAGTTTAGAGTATACTCACACACAATTTCTTTGAATTTAATGGGGAATATTGCCTTCAAAAGTGTGGGACAGCAATGAGTGCATGCCTGCCTGACACAGGTCATTCACAATGTTGTGAATGACAGCTTACAGTACACACTGCAAGCCCATTGGTCGACAAGTTCAGCCAATGGGCCTACATTAGTACAGTATGCTGCCATTCACAGACAGCTCAGTCGGCAAGCAGCCATGGTGGATTGCGGGTAGGTTTTTCTGCCCACCAACTTTCTGCCCATGCTGGAACGGGGGAGTAAGGTGGGGGTCCATCAGTGGGGTGCTTGGGGGGGTCCACTACACTACCAGGGAGTCTTCTGGGGTTGGTATGCAGCACAGTGTGGGTTCAGGTAAGGGAGGGGGGACCACTGGACTGCAAGTTTTCAGAGGGCAATTTCTAACCCGATCGGAGATATGGGTGGGGAGGGGTAACACTAGCCTGCCAGGGCTGCTGCAGGGGGATTATATGATGGATTGGGGATACAGACAGGGAGGGAGACCACTAGACTACCAGGGAGTTATGTGATCGCATATTTGTTTTACGGGGATACAGACGGGGAGCCACTAGACTGCCGGGGGATTGTATTTGTGTTTGCACTGCCTCACTTGCAGGGCACCTGGCACATTCTGCAGGGTGCAATCCCTGCAAGTGTCATGCAAATGGGGCCATAATGACATACAAATGGACCCATTGCAGCTTACATGCCTAATGGCCCCATTTGCATGTCTGGGGCTGTCAATACCAATGTTGGGAACAGCACATCTGGAGGTGTGTTGCCCCATCAGTTTCCCAGCCCAACCAGGGGGGATGTGCTGGAGTTGGGCACAACTGTGGTATTCACAGAGGGGATACACTGGGAACATCTTCTGGGAATACCACAATTTGGGCTCAGTGCATTGCATTTGCACTGGCACAACTGGGATGCGCTGAGCACAGTTCTTTGTGAATCCTGCCCCATGTATCATGTTTTTTTTTTGCTTTTGTTTTTGTTATTTTTAATTCTGTTTCTTCACACCCTTCAGTGAACTCTCTCCAGCAACCTCTGGCCTCCGATCTCTACCTCCTACCTGAGACTCTTCACCTTCTCCCTTGCTCATTCCAACAAATCTCCCAGATCTGAACCCCTTGGGGAGGGGCCACCCTATCCTCCCAGGGTGCTCTATCTATAGTATAGAGTGCCAGGCTGAACATGCAGAGGTATAGAGAGGAAGTATTGGAAGTGTGGTTTGGGGCAGAGGTGCCTTCACCTATCCCCGAGGGATGGGATTTTCACTTGTTTCCTCCCAGGAGTGTGGCGTGCAATGATGCCTGCACATGGCTACCCTGCTGGCATCTGCCACACTCTGCCCCTTGCATTGACTGGTGAATCTGCAGTGCCTATAATCTCAATCAAGGGCCAGCAGGACAGTGGGCATCTCTGAATCCCACCCCAGGGATGGGAGAACAGTCCTCTGGATGCTCAATCTTCTCCCTCCCCTGCTGACTCCAGGCAACCCGAGTCTGTTCCTGAACCCGGGTCACCAGCATGGCATGAGGTGTGATGTGCAGCGCCTCAACACTCAGTGCCACCAAGCCAGCTCATGTATCATTGTTAATGAAAGTCTTATAAAAAATAACTTGATTTGTTTGCTTTATTGTGTGCACCATTTGCTTTATTGTGTGCACCAATATAACTTCTCTTTCTCTTTTCATTCCTTTTAAATACTCTATTAAGCTATGAAGCACATTGGATTTGGGTGTTGATCGACACATTGAATCCTAGACATTAAGTACTGATCCACCGCTGCCAATTATAGCACTAGCTTACTTTGTTTTGTTTCCCTCATACATTTTTATATCCACTTGTAACTAGTTTCTCTTCCTTACCCCTCTTAAACTTTCTACTCTATGATTTTTTTGTTAAAATTAAACTTTGCTTCCATATACTGTATACAGGAGATTCACATTTAAATTCTTATGCAAAAGAAGGCACAATATAAAGAAACTTGTATACAGACTAATAAAATGTATTAGCATCAAAAATAGCTAGACACAATTGTGTCAGTACTTTTGTGATAAAATGGTAATAGAAATAAGTATAAAGTATTGTAAATCTGAAAAAAAGAATGCATTTAGTAATACTGAATAAAGCTGACAGTAACTGGTGCTTGTATAAGAATACATTTTAACTTTTTTTGTAAAAACACACTGTTTTGTATTTGCACTTTATTTACCTGCTTAGAGGTATTTTTTTTTTATAAACACTGTGTAATTAATTGTCAACAGGAGAAAAGTATTATGACTAGTATTCAAATAGTGATGTGCACTTTGTAAGCCACATCTCCTGATGAAGGTTCATTGAACCAAAAGCACTGGGGCAATGGTTAGCTACATGCTAACTATATCCATTGCTTGCTGTTTTTGGACTATGAAATAAATGCTTGAAACTTATCAGCTTGCCTACAGAAACTTCAGAAACTCTAGAGAGGACTCAGTGTAAGAACTGATTTAAATGCAGGACTGCAGCGTATTACATTGTTTTTCATAAACAGCTACACATTGGTACCTGATTACATCACTTGCTGGAGTGCACCCATCTGTTTGGTGTTTGTGTTAAATCATTGGGGTGGCTTCCCAAGTTGTTTGTGTATCCTCCAAAAAGTAACAGGCTCACAGAGCATTTTGGATATTTTGGACACTGAGTATGGTGCTGTCAGGGGATAGCAGAGCAGTGACTGTCTATGAGGCTGTCAGAGGATAGCAGAACATTGTCTGTGCAAAGGACTGACAGAAGATAGCTGAGCATTGTCTATATATAGGACTGTCAGGGGTCAGTTGAACATTGTCTATGTATGCTGAAGGAACTTGCAGATGTCCTGGCGAAACCCCTGGCAGAGCTTTTCACCATCTCTCTGAGGACAGGGTGGGTGCCCCAAGACTGGAAGGTGGCACATGTAGTGCCTATCCACAAGGGGGGATCAAGGGAGGTGGCAGGGAACTACAGGCCTGTCAGCCTGACATCAGTGGTGGGCAAGGTGATGGAGGGCATTGTCAAGGAGTGGCTAGGGGGGGCTCTGGATAAGTCAGGGTGCCTGGACGATAGACAGCATGGATTCATCCCAGGAAAATCGTGTCAGACAAACCTGGTGGAGTTCTATGACTGGGTGACAAGTGCCTTGGACCTGGGTAGACCAGTGGATGTCCTCTTTCTGGACTTCAGCAAGGCATTTGACTCTTTTCCTCACGGGGGCCTGTTGGATAAACTAGGAGAAATGGGGTGGGAAACCAGATGATCCGATGGATAGGCAATTGGCTCCAGGACCGGACCCAGAGGGTCGTAGTTGGTGGGATAATCTCTTCCCCAAGGAGGGTCATTAGTGGGGTCCCACAGGGATCAGTCCTTGGGCCCCTTCTGTTCAACGCCTACGTATCTGACATAAGGACAGGAATCAGGAGTGAGATGAGTCTCTTTGCAGATGACTCGAAACTGGGGGCAGTGGTGGATGGGGAGGAGGGGAGGGTGGCCCTGCAGGGGGACCTGGAGGCTCTGGAAAGATGGTCTAGAAAGTGGAAGCTGAGGTTTAATGCAGGGAAATGCAAGGTACTCCATCTGAGGGCCAGAAACCCAGGCCAAGTGTACACCCTGGGGGGGGAAATACTACAAGTCTCAATGGCTGAGAGGGACCTGGGGGTGGTGGTGGATGTCAAGATGAACAACTCTGAGACTTGTAGGAGGGCAGCAGCCAAGGCCAACAGGATGCTGGGATGCATCGCTAAGGGGATCACCTCCAGAAGGAGGGAAGTGATACTCCCCTGTATAACTGCTTGGTGAGGCCGCACCTGGAGTACTGCGTGCAGTTTTGGAGGCCACACTAAAGAGGACATTAACCTCCTGGAGAGGGTCAGAGGAGGGCAACAAAATGATTTGGGGCTTGGGGGACAGGACCTATGAGGAGAGGCTCGAAGAGCTAAATATGTACACTTTGGAAGAGAGAAGGGACTGGGGGGACATGATAGAGGTCTTCAGGTACATGAAGAGGGTAAATAGGGGAGGAACAGTGAGGGTGCTTCGAAGGAAGGAGGAAGGGGCCACTAGAGGGCATGGGTGGAAGCTGGAGGGGGGAAGATTCAGGGGAGAAAGGAGGAGGTGCTACTTCACTGAGAGGGTGGTAGAGCCATGGAATGCACTACCTAGGGGGCTGGTGGAGGCAGAGACAGTGGAGGGGTTCAAGAGGGGGTGGGACAGGTACAGGGGAAGGGTTCAGGAAGCAAAATCCAATGCAGCAAGAATATCCGGAACTGGGAAGGGAGAAGCCAGAGAAGGCGAGGGGGATAGCAAGGTCAGCACTCAGGGTGGGGGCTGACCAAATGAGCAGACACGAAAGACCATTAGGCCTATTCTGCTGGCATTTTAGTATGTTAGTATGTTAGTATAGTACAATCAGTGGACATACTGTATGAGCATTGTCTGTGTATAGGGCTGTCAGAATAGTTGAACATTGACTTTGTATAGGACTTTCAGGCACAGCTGAGCATTGTCAGTATATAGGACTGCCAGGAGATAGCTGAGCAATAACACTTGTAAAAGAGCCATCAGCTCTGCCAAGAGTGAGATCTGCCAATCTGCCCTGCTATCCACTGCCAGCAATCCAAGAAGCTTCTAGCAAAATATCAAAAACATGGTCCGAGGGTCCGCTAGAGTACAGGTCACCAACATGCTCATCAGCAGGGTCAGCCGCAACAACCCCCTCACTATTGCCAATGCCTGTAACTCCCTGCTTTCTGACCTACCTGCTCCCCTTTCCCAGTCCCCCGCCCCCAAGTCTTCTGGTCCCTCCCTGAGTGGACACACCCCCCCCCAACCTCCCTTCTACCTAAAACGGGTCTCGGAAATGAAGACCCAGAAGCTTCTTGCTGGTCTCTCCCCTCACAGTGGGGTGGGGCATGACAGTCTTGAACCTAAACTGCTCATGCTGGGGGCATCCCTCCTTGCTAGGCCTGTCAGACACATCTTCAACACTTCTCTAATCTCTGGGATCATCCCTGACATATGGAAAGTGGCCAGGGTTGTCCCTGTCTTCAAACAAGGCAGCCCCAAAGATATCCCGAGCTACCGACCCATTGCAATTCTGTCTGCAATCTGCAAGCTTCTAGAAAAGGTAGTTGACTCTCAGCTCTCCCACTACCTTCAGAATTACAACCTTCTCTGCCCCGTACAACACGGCTTCAGAAAAGGGCACAGCATGTCTACAGCTCTTGCTGTGGTTACCTCCGAGATCAGGACCGCTGCTGATCAAGGCAATCTAACCATAGCCATCTTCGTGGATCTCTCAAAGGCTTTTGATCAGGTTGATCACTTCCTCCTCAGCTCTACTTTTCAGTCCCTTGGGTTCTCCCCCAACCCCCGCTCATGCCTGGTTCTCAAACTACCTCTCTAGCAGGCAGCAATATACTAACTTCAAATGTGCTCTCTCTAACCCTTCTTCAGTTAACTGCGTGGTCCCCCAGGGATCCATCCTTGGACCCATCCTGTTCTCCCTTTTCATTAATGAACTGCCCTCCATCACTGCCCATGGACGTACTACCCTTTATGCGGATGACCTCATCATCCCGGCCAGCTCCCAGGACATCACTACCACTAACTCCTGGCTAAACTCTGACTTTATACTTACTCAAACCAGGCTAGAGGACTATAAGCTGACCATCAATCTAAAAAAGACCCAAGCCATGCTCTTTGGCTTCATGTTCAAGACAAAAACCTGCCCTGCTCCCTTAAAGATCTATGGTGTAGATGGCTCCCTCCTGCAGACAGTGGATACTGTCAAGTATCTGGGCTTCACCCTTGACCCGCTACTGGATCTTACCCTGCATATTCGGAACATATATAAGGAAACCAATGGCAAGCGCGGACTGGCTTATAGAGCAAAAAACTGCCTCACCCTGGTTGCACGACTGGCCCTAGCCAGGAGGGTCCTCCTACCAATGCTCTGTTATGGCTTGTATCCTTTGCCCCGTCTCTAAATCTAGTCTCACAAAATGGGGCACTGCTTATAACAATATATGCTGCTTTGTGCACTCAGCCCCTCCCCTCACGCACCGCTGTGATCTTTACACATGACTGGAGTGGCTCCTCCCAGAAAAGCACTGCACCTTTGTCCTCAGCAACTTCATTGACAACATCGTCAGAATGGCTACCCCTTCTGCCCTCACCCTACCCCTCAAACATGGAACCCCAACCTACCACTTAAGATCTAGGGATTTGCAGGACCGCCTGGTTCCAAAAACCTGCACCCTTGCGGGTGATCAGGCTTTCACCGTCTACACACCAAGAGTGTGGAACTCCCTTCCTGCCTTAATTCGCTCCTCCTCCTCCCATCCCTGCTTTAAAGCCTCCCTATGGGGCTTCCTGAAATCAGCCTCCGCCTGTCTCTGTGCCTCATAGACCACCAGCTGAGGCACACTTTTTTCCCAGTTTCATACTGATGGGGGCATGGCACCAGCATGCACTTTTAATGCACTTCTACTCATGTAACTGGCTTGATATTACAATAAGTTGTCAATTTTGCACTGAGCCCACTCCCTGCCCACCTGTCCCAGAGGGGTACCCTGCCTAATCTATCCCTATCTTCTCCAGATCTCTCTCCCGCACTTTTGCACTCCTCCTGTTAACCACCTAGCTCCCCCCGCAAGGGTATGGCATATCCTATATTGTTTACCTTGTTGACAATATTTGTACTATTCAGTATTATGCTGTTATCTACCTAACTGATCTATTATGTATCTTAAGCTGATATCTAAATATTAATCAGTTGTGCCTGAAGTCTCTTATGCTGTTAGCTACCTATTAATCTCTGTTATGCCCAATGTTCTTGTATGTTAACTTTGACTCTTCCTGTTGTTCTTGAATGTATGTACCTTGTAATCCTCCAGGGTCACACCTAAAAATAGGCACTTGGCTATCTAGTGTGCTTACCCGGTAAACAAAAACAAATAAATAAATATCTGTGTATAGCACAGTCAAGGGACAGTTAGCATTAGCTGTGTATAGCACTGTCAGGGAATAGCTGAGCACTGTTTGTGTATAGGGCTGTCGGGACAGCTGTGCATTGACTGTATATAGGACTGCCTGGACAGAGCAAAGCAGTGTATCTGTATTGGACTGTCAGATGTTAGCTGAGCATTGTCTGTGTATAGGACTGTCTGGAAATAGCTGAGCACTATTTGTGTATAGTACTGTCTGAAGAAAGCTAAACATTATCTGTGCATAGGACTGTCAAGAATAGCTGAACTTTGTCTGTATATTGGACTGTCAGGGGATAGGTCAGCATTTTCTGTGTATAGAACTGTAAGGGATTAGCTGAGCATTGTCTGTGTGTAGGGCTGTCAGTAGGTTGCTGAGCATTGTATCTGCATACTTGAAAGGTTCCTAGAGTATCTAGAAAAGCATAGTCTCCAGGATGCAAGGAAGCATGGGTTTATGGGGAAAGGTCATGTCAAATGAATCTGATTGACTTTTTTGACTTGGCCACTAAAACAACAAATGGGTAAAGTGTTGCACATCCTTTACTTGGACTTTAGCAAGAAGTTTGACTCTGTACCCCACAAGAGGTTGATAAGGAAGTTGGAGGATCTTGGGGTTGGAGAAAAGTTGACCAGATGGATAAAAAACTGGCTGGGGAGCAGGACCTAGAGAGTGGTGGTGGAGGTGGTAAGCCATCCAGCACGAAGGTGGTCACCACAGGGCTCTGGTCTAGGACCAGTGTTGTTCAATGTCTTCATTATTGATATTGGGACTGGTATTAAGGACAACGTGCCTGTTCATGGATGACACTAAGCACTGGGGGAGGGTGGACAAAGTAAAATGGATACAAGACCTAAAGGAGGATCTGGAAAAAAAAATAGAGATGTGGTGCATAATTTGGCAGCTTGGCATCATTGCAAAGAAATGCAAAGTTGTACATATTGGAGCCAGGGACCGTAGGACTGAGTACAGCCTTGGAAGGGTCTTGGTTTCTGCATCAGAGGAGGAGAAGGAACTGGGAGTGATGATCATTAGTAACCTGAAGTACTCCACACAGTGTAGGGAAGATGCAGCAAGGGCATATAAAATGTTGGGCTGCATTGTCAGGAGGATCAACAGCATGTGAGAGGAGGTTTTACTGCCTTTGTACAGGTTACTAGTGAGGCAGCATCAGGAATACTGTGTACAGTACTGCTGCCTGTAACTTAAGAAGGATGCTACCATGCTCAAAACAGTCCAAAGAGGGGGGCAACAAAGATGATCATGGGTCAGCAGCATAAAACATATGAGGAGAGGTTGGGGACACTGAACATGTACTCCATGGAGGACAGGAGAGAGTGGACATGATTGAGATGTTCCAGTATATGAAAGGGATAATGAAGGTGGATAAGGATGGTCTCTTTAAGTTAAGTGAAAACTGAAACACTAGAGAACACAGTCTTAAGTTGGGAGGGAGATTTTGGAGGGAGGCTAGGAGCCATTTCTTCATGAAGAGAATTGTGGTATTTTGGAATGTGCTGCCAGAAGAGGTAGTTTTGTTGAAGACAGTAGGCAGCTTCAAGAGAGGCTGGAATAGAGTTAGGGGGAAAATAAGTGTCAAGGGAGGGTTGGACAGAAGTGATGGGAAGTTTGGGGAGGGGGGACAGAGTCAGTATCTCAAGCTAAGGATCCTTTAATATGAGCAGTCTGCTGGTTTCGTCTTATGTTTGTATGTTTGTATATTTGACTGTTAGGGGATAGGTGACCATTTTCTGTATATAGAACTGCATGGGGTTAGCTGAGCTTTGCCTTTCTATATGACTGATAGGAGATAGACAAGCATTATTAGTGTATAGGACTGTCGTACAACTGAGCATTGTTTGTGTATCAGACAATCAGTGGACAACTGAGCATTGTCTGTGTATAACACTGTTAAGGGATAGCAGAGCATTGTCTGAGTATGGAACTGTCAGGAGATAGCTGATCATTGTCAATTTATAGAGCTGTTAGGGTATTGCTGATCATTGTCTGTAGTGCTAGACAAATTTAGCTAATTCTGACACTGCTGAATTTTCATGAAATTCTATGAATTTTGTGAAATCTTTTGAAATTGTGCATACTTTTGTGGAATTTTCTGAAATACTTCAACTGGTTATAGTTTGGTCAGACTTCTACCTTGAGACCTCATGTTTGACATGCATGCTATAAACTGTGACCCTAAAAGGATATCAAGTTTCATTATCTTTGAATCAGAGGCAGGATAGTTAAAGGGCCTCAAAGATTGGCAATTTACTATTGATGTGAACATTTCTGAAAATATTGCTGTGATTACTATGTTGCCACCTTTGGAGATAGAGAATTGGAAACTTATATGCACACTTTATTGAAAGTGTCTTAGAAACTTCTAAGTAGAGTAGTACTTGGTTAAGTAACGTTTGAGTTATAGGACTTCAAAATTGCACAATTTAATTGTTTGAAAAATTTTGTGAAAATGTTCAAAATATTTGGATGTTTATAGCCCCACTGTTATTACATGTATGCATTCAAGATTTGGCATGCATACCAATTTAAATATGTCCTGGAATCTAATTAAGCCGGATAAATGTGGATTCATAGGTTAAAATCTATTGCGGATACTTTAGAAATTACTAATTGGCAAAATTTGCTAAACAATTCATGGGCACAAAATGGGTAATACCAGTAAAATTCTACTTGTGGAATTTTATGTTTCACAAAGCATTTATCAACACTGAATCACATGCATTAGCATCATTGCTCTGAAGTACCCCTCCATCACACCTGCAACAGTGATGCCCAGTATCATGATCCCTCATGATATCCAGAAATGTCTGTCAAAATGGTCTAAGTCATGACTAGTTGTAAGGATTGGCATAACTTGGTGCCACTGTTTTCAAATAGTAAAAATATAAGCCAGCCTGGTGGCACTGAGGGTTGAAGCACTGTATGCCACACCTCGAGGCACACTGGCAGCCCAATTTCAGAGGTGAGCTTGAGCTGTTAGGGGTCAGCGAGGGGGGGAATGCTGGGAGATGACTGTAGTTGCCACTGGGCTACTCTCATCTCCTGGATTGGGGAGCTAAGTCTCCTCACTCTCAGCTGACAGCTGGTGGAGGCTGGATGTCAGACAAGGTAAGTATTGGGGACTGATGAATATAGGGAGGGTGGAAAAAGCACACAGTTTTCGGGAGAATGGGTGCCTCCATGTACATGCACTCACCTGTGCATGTCACTGTTATGGGCAGGATGGGAGAAAACCACAGAAAAATCTATGTCTCCCCATGACCAATTGTGACAGCTCCAATGCCCTTGAATCTCACTCCTTCTTGATTCCTCGGGGATGGGGTTGGTGGATGGAGGCCTGATGGCAGGCCTAGGTGGCCATGGCAGCAAATGCTATCTCTCTCTCTCTCTCTCTCTCTCTCTCTATATATATATATATATATATACATATATGTATATATGTATAGATATATATACATATCAAAAATACACATTGCAATCTACAGAGTTGTTAATGAGTCAGCAGGTGGCATTGTACAGAAACAATGCTGCATGTGCATGTTCTTCCACAAGTCATTAAATCAGTGAACTCGACTGGTTATTTGGCATATCAGAAGAAGTCAGACTAGGGCACAGTGATGTCCACGACAGTTCTTCATGGTTCATTACTCAAGATAGTGACCTGACAATTTGCAACACTATGCTTTTACTATGGAGCCTCCTATGAATACTGACTGCCACTGTACCTTCCTCTACAATGACAATTCAAGCATATGACTGGGCAAAATGTATGGACATGGCTTTGACTAAAGTATCACAACATTCTACAATTTCAGAAATGGCCATGAAATTCAATTTTAATTACTGACATTCCAGGGATAGCACTGATACAGGGCCTCTCATCTCAGCCTATAATAGGGCTGTTACTGAGGCACTGGATATCATTGCTCCTTCTCGTGTTCACCCTCCTACCTCTCATCTGGGTGACACATGGCTTAATGGGAAGATCCATGAATTAAAGAGGCAGGGTCAAAGGTTGGAAAGACACTGGCAGAAAACTCGCCTAATGGAGGACAGACTTAGATTGATGGACCATTATGAAGTAGTTCAATCAGCTATTCCCATAAGAAGGCAGAATTCCTGTCCATGGAAATTGCTAGAGCAAGGAACAGACCAGCCCAGTTTTTTCGGACTGTGGACAGGCTCTGCAATCCAGCCTGTCTCCACTCTGGTCGAGCATTATCACAAAAACAGTGTGAGGAGTTTGCGCAGTTCTTTTCTGATAAGGTGTCCTCCATCAGAAATGAGATCAGCCAGTCCCTACCGATTGGTCCTTGCATTAGTCAACCAGGTGGTACTAATACCCAGTTGACCTGGTCCACCTTTAGCCAACCAGTAGTCATAGATATAGTAAGGATCATCCAGACTCTGTGGCCAACCTACTGTAGTTTGGATGCGGGCCCTACACGCCTACTAGTGGGGTGTGTAGAAGTCATTGTCTCAGTCCTTGCTGGGATAGTGGGAGTTTCATTGGAGAGAGGGATTTTTCCAGATCCCTTAAAGGAGGCAGTAGTTCTCCCCCTTTTGAAAAACCTTCCCTTGACCCTGACTGCCCAGCTAACTACTGGCCAATCTCAAACTTACCCTTTGTTGGGAAAGTTATTGAGAAGGTGGTCGCATTGCAACTGGAGGATCATTTGACCAGCCATAATATCTATGACCCTTTCCAATCTGGCTTCAGAAAAAGGCATAGCACTGAAACAGCTCTGGTGAGGGTACTCAATGATCTCCTGATGGTGAGAGATCGGAAAGCCTGTTCGATCTTGGTTCTTCTTGATCTCTCAGCAGTATTTGACACTGTGGATCATGGGGTGCTGTTCGAGCGTATGTGGTTTTTGTATGGACTGAGGGGGGCAGTCCACAATTGGTTTAAATCTTTCCTTGAGGGTAGGTTTCAGAGAGTGGTGGGAATTTATTCCTCGGCCCCTCATGGACTACCCTACGGGGTTCCACAGGGCTCGGTGCTACCCCCATGTTATTTGCAGTGTACTTGCTTCCCTTAGGGGACATTATAAGGTGGTACAGTTTGAATTTTCATTGCTATGCTGATGATTCTCAAATGTACATGTCCTTTGTACCCGATCAGTAATTAGATGCCATTGCGGTGTTTAACAACTGCCTACTGGAGAGTCAGAGTTGTATGAGCACTAGCTGGCTTTGCTTGAACTAAAAAAAAAATGAGGTATTGGCTGTGGACCCTGGTTATAGGATGATAGGGACATGGGTGGGAAAACCATCAGGATTAAGTCTTGGTGGAATCCCACTTATTGCCTCTGGCCAGGTGTGGAACCTGGCATTGTTTTTGATGAAGACCTGACCCTGAGGGTGCAGGTTTCAGCTGTAGTCAAGTCTTTCTACTGCCACCTTAGGAACATAGCCCGGGTGAAGCACCTGATTCCGCCCGATGATCTTCCAACCTTGGTCCACGCCTTTGTCACCAGTCATCTTAATTATTGCAATGACCTCTACCAAGGGCTACTGGGGGTAGATATCCATCACTTGCAACTAGTGCAGAACGCAATGACTAGGTTGCTAACTGGAGCTTCAAGGTCTAGTCATATTACACCTGTGCTGTGGGATTTGCACTGGTTGACAATACAGTGGCAGATTACCTTCAAGGTCGCTTTGCTGACCTATAAGGCCTTTCACGAGCAGGGTCCCTACTACCTGAAAGACTTCCTGCACCCTTACTGCTACTCCCGCTTGATCTGCTTCTCTGGTGAGGGATTGCTGGAGATTCCCAGGGTATCCCTTAAAACATTGGAAGGAAGATATTTTGCCTTTGTGGCCCCTACCCTGTGGAATTCCCTACCTCGCCAGATAAAAGATAGCCAGACCATTGATGGCTTTAAAAATTGCCTGAAGACATATTCGTATAACCAGGCATTTCCAGGGATATTTTGAGTTGAAATTGATATGGCATTTTAGTATGTTTTACATGTTTTATAATGTATGGTGATTTTAATGTTATAAGTGTAAAGGCACCCTGAGCTTTGGAAGGGTGCCATATATAAATAAAAATTTGCTCGCTTGCTTGCTTGACATTATTTTGGAATATTTGGCTATTTATAGCTTGGCCAGTCTCTGAGTGAGAGGTTAGAGAAGTGACACACACAGCCTGTTCTTTTCTATGTTGGTTTTTCTTCAAGCCATCAGCCCGTCTCTCAGGGATATACCCTGTCAACAGGGATATACCTTGACTATGTGGTTGTTCTCCCACATTTTTTCCCTTCCCTCTTCCTTGGTGGGGGCAGTGCCTCTGCCAATCTCCCACAGCCACAGCTTCCCCTGCTACAGGAGCAAGTTCCCTGGCCCAGCTACAGAGGACACTGTGTTGGTACAACCCGCCACCAACCCTCCCTGACTGAGATGTACAACCCAGTGGAAGATGACATGGTCTACAGTACCTCCCGACATTACTTCCTGTGCTCATTTCCAGTTCTGAGTTGTCAGCATGACTGCATGATGCCCTGCTGCTGGTCCATGGGGGTGGCCTCAAAGGCTAATATTTTCGGTCAGTGAACCTAAACAAATTGTTAATATTCAGTTCTGTAGTTTTAAAGTCATAAGGTTTTAAAAATTCTGCAGTTTGCATAATTGCAGAAAGTAAATTTTAAACTGTTCAAATGTTTAGTGGCTTATAACTCAGTCACCTTTACAGATAGAGATTTGCAAATTGTACTCCTATGTATACGAGTTGGTAAAGTCATCATTCCAAACTTGGTGCAATTTGGCTTGCCCAGTGTTGTAGAGGGTGGAGGCACCTTGCGCTTTACCTCTTACCACATGTAAGGCACCTTGCACATTACCTCTTACCACACCGGCAACCCAGGCTGGGGAGCTAGCTTGATCCATTGGGGTTTACCGCGGGGGGGGGGTAGGATGAGCATCAAATGGACAGCTCTCCTTCTCCCTGGGGGAGGGCTTGTGGTTCTCTATTTATCAGCAACACCCAGTGGAGGCTGGGTGTGTAATAGATGGGGCTATGCAAATCTGGGTGTAGGTGATGGCAGAAATCTGCAGAGCAGGTGTGGACCTGCACCCAGACTGCATTGACGTCATTGCATGTTCGTGCCTCTGGGCAACGGAACCAAGAAAAGAGGAAACACCCCGATGTCTGGAGGGAAGACATCACTTCACTGCCACCACTCCTGCTGCCGGACTCTACCCTCCTGGATCTCAATCACTGTCAGTAGTCCCTTCAGTTATCAGGTAATTAGATTCATGCGGTGGAGCCCTAAGGAGCAGCCCTGCCCCAAGGGGCAAAGAGTGGTTGATACCTACAGACAATGGATGGTAGAGGATGGTCAGATGCTGGGAGGTTTCAGGCTTGAAGGGATCGGGTGGGGAGTTGACCGATGGGGCTCCAAAAGTTAGTGACTGGAGCAAAGAAAATTAAAAAAAAAAGGTGCAATTTGGACAACCACTTTTAAAATTAGATAGAAATAACTGAAATCACAGTTTGAGCAAAATGTTGCAACAGTTATGCAGAAATGTCAAAATTTCTTGGAAGCAAAATCAGAATTTCACCAGAAATGCTGTCCAATCATAATTGTCTGTATATAGGACTGTCAGGGGATAGCTTAGCATTGTCTGTGTATAGGACATTCTAAGGAGAGCTGAGCAATGACCGTGCATAGGACTGTCAGGACAAAGCTGAGCATTATCTATGAACAGTAGTCAGTGAACAGCATAGCATTGTCTGTTTATAGGACAATTAGTAGGCAACAGAGCATTGTCTGTGTATAGGACTGTCATGGAAGAGCTAAGCACTGTCTATGTTTGCAACTGTCAGGGGACACTGTGTCTAGACTGTTAGAGGATAGCTGAGTACTGTTTGTGTGTAGGGCTGCCAGGAGATAGCTGAGCATTGTCTGTGTACAGCACTGTCTGGGGACAGATGAGCATTAGTTGTATATGTAACTGACCGGATAACTGAGCACTGCCTGTGTATATGACTGTCAGGATAGCTGAACACCGTCTGTATAGCACTGTCAGGGGACAGCTGAGCATTGCCTTTGTATTGGACTGTCGGGATAGGTGAGCATTTTGTGTGTATAGGACTGTCAGAAGACTGCTAAATATTGTCTGTGTATAGGTATGTGAGGGGAGAGCAAAACATAGCCTGTTTATAGGACAATCAGTGGACAGCTGTGCTATCTCCTGACAGTCCTATATATATACGATGCACAGTTGTCTGCTGACTGTCTGTTTGTAGCATAATAATCAGACAACTAAGTATTGTCTGTATATAGGAGTGTTAAGAGATAGCTGAGAACTGTCTGTATATGGGATTGTCAGGGCACACTGTTTAAAGGACTCTTAGTCTATATCTGAGCATTTTCTCTGTACAGGCTCTCAGGGTACAGCTGAGCATGTTCTCTGTATAGGACTCTCCTGGGACAGCTGAGCATTTTCTGTGTATAGGACTGTCAGAAGATTGTTAAATATTGTCTGTGTATAGGTATGCGAGGGGAGAGCAAAGCATAGTCTGTTTATAGGAAAATTAGTGGACAGCTGTACTATCTCCTGACAGTCCTAGACATATACAATGCTCGGTTGTCTGCTGACATTCTGTTTGTAGCATAATCATCAGACAACTGAATATTGTCTGTATATAAGACTGTTAAGAGATAGCTGAGTATTGTCTGTAAATGGGATTGTCAGGGCACACTGTTTAAAGGACTCTCAGTGTATATCTGAGCATTTTCTCTGTACAGGTTCTCAGAGTATAGCTGAGCATGTTCTCTGTATAGGACTCTCCTGGGACAGCTGAGCATTGGCTGTGTATAGGACAGTCAGGAGATTGTTGAGGACTGTCTGTATGAAGGACTGTCAGAGGATAGCTGAGCATTTTCTTTGTGTAAGACAGAACAGCTGAGCATTGGCTGTGTATAGAATTGTCAAGGGGTAGTTGTGCATTATCTCTCTGTATAACTGTCAGGGAATAGGTGGGCATTCTCTCTGCATAGGACAATCAGCAGATAGCTGTGCATTGTCTGTGCATAGGACTGTCAGGAGACAGCTAAGCATTTTCTTTGTACTGGACTGTCAGGAGATAGGTGTGCATTGTCTGCGTACAGGACAATCAGCCAACAACTGAGCACTGTCTGTGTATAGGGCTGTCAAGTGATAGCTGAGCATTATATGTCTATGGAACTATCAGGAGATAGCTGAGCATTATAAAGGACTGTCAGGAGATGGCTAAGCATGTATATAGGACTGTCAGGTGATAACTGAGCATTTTCTGTGTATGAGACTGTCAAGGGATAGTTGCACATTGTCTGTATATTGGACCGTTTGGATAGCTGAGCATTTTCTGTATAGGACTGTCAGAGAATAGCAGCACATTCTCTGTGCATAGTACTGCCATGGGATAACTGCACATTGTCTGTACATAGGACTGTCAGGGGACACTGAGCATTTTCTGTATAGGACTGTCAGGGGATAGCAGCACATAGTCTGTGTTTAGGACTGTCAGGGGACACTATGTATAGGACTGTCAGGGGATAACAGAGAAAGCACGGGGTCATAATGTCACAGATGAAATTGTTCACATCAAGACTGCATGGCACGATATAGCAGCTGGCAACACCCTACTGTTTTTCTTGCGCTTTGCCCCCCACATCCCCCAGAACTATTATAATCAACTCAGACAGAGTATGGACACAGGGGCAAGAAATATAATTAAAAAAAAAAGATTCCCTAGAAAGGAATCAAACCACTTCCCCTCACTCCCATCCACTGCTGGGTCTGGTGCTCTAGCCACTTCACTATGGCAGCAGCTCGACTGAGTAACACCACAGGCAATGACTACATCCACTTCCTTGTTGCTGGTGAGCATCGGGGTAGCGATACTTTCTATCACTGTAATTCCCCTGCCGCTGTAAAGCCAGGGAAGTAGCAGCATGGTCTTTCTGTGCGTAGTATCGTCCGTGATAATTTGACCCAGTAGGGCTGAGAATTGACTGTGTACAGAAGTGTCAGGAGACAACTGAGCACTCTGTGTATAGGACAATCAGCAGACAGGTGAGCATTGTCACAGTATAAGATTAACAGGAGATAGCTGAGCATTAAATGTGTGTAGGACTGTCAAGTGAGAACTGAACATTGTGTTTAGGACTGTCAGGTGAAAGCTGAGTATTATGTGTCTATAGGACTGTCGGGATAGTTGAGCATGGTCTGTGTATAGGACTGTCATGGGACAGTTGAGTATTGTCTATGCATAGGTCTCTCAGGGGATTGCTGAACACTGTCTATGTATTGGACTGTCAGGGGATAGCTGAGTTTTGTCTGTGTAAAGGACTCCCATGGGACAGCCGAACAGTGGCTGTGTGTAGGGCTGTAAAGGGGTAATTGATCAATGCCTATATTATGACTGTGAGGTCTGAGTACTCTATTGCACAATGTGCATTATTTGGTCTTTGGCTAATGCAGAACTCAAAAATGACTAAATGGATTGTGTTTACTAAAAATACTACACTCTAAAATGACCTCATGAAACCCAGTCTTCAGACCCTTGACAATGTAGCATAGGAGTAAATACCCTGGAATTTTCATTAGCATTTCTTTAAAGAGCACATTATCTTCTGTGTCTCAAAGTTAAAACCCAAACAGCATTTTTTTTTTCACAGTAACTTTGTAACGTAAGGTTGGAAGGGACTCTTGGTCCATCATGTCACCCCCACGCCCCCATTTCATAAGCAAGTATGAATAAGTATACCATGCAAACCTGTATTTTTTGTAAAGGGTCCCATACCCAGGGCATCCAGTGATTCTCTCAGTAGGCAGAAGTTGTCCAGGTTGGTCTTAAAGTCCTGTACTATTATCATGCCCACTATCTTCCCTGGGAGGCTGTTTCAAAGGTATACTGCCCTTTTTTCCAATTTGAATATGTCCATGGCCACCAGTCCATCTCGTCTCTGCCTTTTACTGCAATATGGCAATATTTAGCTATAAAGCCAAGCTGCAATTGGCACATGCAGGTTTTTTTTTGCCAACACTGGACTACAGCGATAGCTTTTGCCTCACTGCTTCTAAATCTCTACTTTCCTGATTAAATCAATTTTATCACAGCATTATTTGTTTTATTACTGGTGCTCAGTATACCACCCATTACTACATAAGCAATAAGGCACAAAGGGGTGTGAGTAGACCATATTTTACAGCATAGCCAGGGGTGTAGTAAGACACAAGGACGAAGGCTGAGTGTCTTCAGCTGCTGGCCGTGCTGTAAAATATGGTTTATGCATACCCCTGAGTGCCTTATTGCACTTATAAAATTGGCCCCTTTTTTTTTACTTTTGACTATTAGGAAAAGCATGTTTATAAGTAGAAAAAATAGATCTACTTGTGTGCATTTGTGATAAAATAATCCTTCCGCCCATCGCAAGTTATGTCATTGATGATGTCATTGTATTGTTGCCTACTTTCTTCTTCCTGTTTTTATTCTCTGTTGTTCTCCACATTCAAGATATGGAATGTTTACCATGGAACACATGGATTCAAAATCCTGCTCAGTTCTACTGTCAGAATGTTTCTTTCCCCACATACTGTACACATAGACAACAACGGCCTTTGTTACAGCAAGAGACTCAGTTATTTCACTGTGAAGGCAAGAAGAAGAAGAAGAGAGTTCCCTTATAGGCAGGTAAAGACAGAAGGGGGATTTTTCACTGTCAACAAAGAAACAGTTGTAGTGAAAACTATAAACAATACTTGTTTCTAATTTGTTTATGTATGTAAGGATAGTGTGATAAACAGGAAAACAGCATTTAATTCATTTGTTTTATTTTTTATTTAAGGTAGTATTATTTTTAGGACCCACTTGAAGTTTTTTTATGGTGTAAAGGTAGCAGCCATATTTGTGGTGGAAGATTAGTTCTGACAGCAGAGGGCTAACTAAGATGTCTGTGTTCCAAATGCCCATTGATCTGTGTTGCAGACTCTTCACTGCTGAGCAGTCCTTTTTTGAACCATGTGTAAATCATAGTTTACACACAAATAAGAGCCAATCAGATTACATAATTTTACCCTGCCATTTTATAATCACTGAATAACTCTGTCTTCTTCTCCAGTCATTATCTGCTATGTTGGTACTTATTGTTTATGATCAGTGAGGTACAGGGCTAGAGCATGTTCAATGCAAAATGTTGTAGAATGAGGAGGGGGCTGTTTAACTGACCTTACATAATCCAGGCAAGTAGACAGTCTTTCATTTATGGGAGAAGTATATTAAACATGATACAGCCCATGAAAATATGTAATCTGCTAGCTGAGTCAAGTCAAATAAACATCCCTTTCACAACCATCATTTCCACCATCAGTTCTACTAAATTTTACATTGCATATGCTGACCCTCACTTACTAAAGCATCATCATTCAAAAATGCATTCTGAGGGAAGAACTACAGCTAGAGGCTACAACACTTTCCAAATATTATAGATTGAAGAAGCATCCCAGACCAATCACAGTGCTTCCTTTCATTGCTCATGAGGTGCTCTTATTACTGTCACAGTACCTCATGTGCTGAACCACTGTAGCAGGCTTCTTGTTGACTGATTGTGCCAAAAGCATTTTAAATAAAAAAAATGATTTCTTCATTCAATAAAGTTAGTGATCTATAATAATTTTATGGGTCCATTTGGAGGGCCTCTTATGGATCTAAGAGTGTCACCTCTTGTTTCCTTAGGACCACAGAACTGCTCATCTTATGTTCACAGTCCTCTGGTCCAAAGATTGCACAAGGTGACACTCTTTTATCCATAAAAGGCTCTCCAGTCAGACTCATAAACTTATGTAAGATGGCTCCACAAAGACAGTTATTAATTGCTATAGAAAAGGTGCGTTAATTATAAAGTATTGCATCATTCAGGATGCTTTGTTTGTAAATATCCCATATACTTTTATAACCCTAACAGGTCCTCTAATGCAACCAATTCTAAAATCCTGAAGTTCTAAGTTTAGTTGACATTGTCCATTTCAAACACTGTGGTTTCTTTTATTTTTATAGAGTAAAACTTTCTGATTTTAAATTCAAGCTACCAAGCTCCGTTTAAAAAAACGGAATCTTTTAACATGATTTATTACATGCTTACATATATGATACCAGCATCTCTTGTGGCTATAAGACTGCCTTCTCAATTCCTCTGTGTGCCAGAACTGGTCAGCTTCACTTTATAGTTCTTTCACTCAAAGAACTCAAGAAAACATTTTTATAACCAAAAGAGATGCCAGAACTGTATATATAAACATACAAACTGCTTATTTAGACCTTGAAACAGGTAACACCTTGCCTGGTGTGATTTGCCGGCAACATATTGAAAAAGGCATTGCACAGCAGCCATCATAAAAACAAACAAACAAAAAAACAATATATATTGCACATGTGCTAGAAGTCGAGCATGCTCGATATAGTTTGTCAGCCATCTTGGACATGGTGGAGTGTGCCATATTCTGCCATGACCGCTGACAGAGTAAAGAAAATAGTACAGTGTGACCTCCACTTGAAACAATGAGCAGAGTGCTTCACAGATGCAGAGGCAACTGTGTTTCAACTCCAAAATGTTGTTCGGTCAGAAAGAATGCGCTGAGTTCTTTTCCGATAGCAATAGGTCTGCAGGGCTATGCCCACTGAAGCCCCCAAAACAACAACAACAACAGAAATTTTTAATATCAGTGCAGTCCTGATAGTCTTTGGAAGCTTGTTCCATAAGTTGGGCCTCTTACCGAGAATATATACAATAGTCACCAGCTATCCCCAAGGATGAAACTGCAAGGACTAGCAGGCTTTTACTGGAAAAGCACAGTATGTGTGTAGGGGCATATAGAACTAGAAACCTAGCAAGACAGAATCTGTCAGCAGAAAAGGACTACTTGGTCACCCAGAGTACCCAGGTATTTTCTCTGCTTATTCGGTCCCAGTGGACCCTAACTGGTCTCCAGCGACCCCACCACCCATCAGTTTATTTACTAGAATTCCCCTATGGCTATCCCATGCATGTTTGATACACTCCTAGAGTTTTTTCCCCTATTACCTCTGAGGTGGCAGGCTGTTCCAGGTGTCCATTGCTTTGTTAGTGAAGTAGTATTTCAACACATCCTTCTTAAATTTCCCCACTTCTAGCTTCATTTCATTCTTTCTTGTTCTGTTGTACTTCTTCATTTGAAACAGACTCCCTACCTGTATTCAGTTCAATCCAGTAAGATACTAGGTCTATAAGGGTATCCAGTCACCAGAAGTACAAGAAGACAGCTATAGCAAATTTATGTATTGTGTCACAGTGTTTTTAGTATGCTGAACAGGAGGCTTACGGCTGTGGGGGAAAATCTGCCAATCAGTGCCACGATTTTCACATTCAGTGGAGAAAGAAAGGGAAGAAAAGCTTTACAACAAAATGGAAATGGATTCTGAAACAAGAGGGCACTTCAGTCCCCTGAAGACTCCTGTAATAATACAGCAGCCCATCTAAAATGGCTGTTATTGCTGGACTATGCAGAGTAATATCATTTCTGAGATAACTACGTCTGATTTATATGGAATTTCTAACAACCCAGTGCACAGAGCAATAAACTCAGACAGCAGGGGGAAAGGAAGGATTGTTCTGCCTTATATCAAGTTAACGTCCCTCCGTTTATTTGAGAGACAGCCTGCTATTAAGATTATATGGAGCTTATGGCCCTTTTTCTTTGAGAGAGCGAGCACTAATATTATAAAGAAGCTTAATACATACTTATGGCTCATAACTCTGGTGCTTACAGTTCAATAGAAGAAAATGAAACTTAGCCCAGTGCTCCATCCTGTGGTCACCAGGGCCTTTTTAAATGCTGATATCCATCTCTTGAGAAAAAAATAAATAAAATGAATAAAAACAGTTGATTCAGCAAATGCATTTGGGCAAGCTCCTACTCAGAGACAGTTTGCGGTAGCAGAGAACAAAACAATAAAATGGAGTCTGGTATTATATAGCATCTTTCATATCTGTGTATATGTAATAGATAACCCACTCTTAGGTGTGCAGTCGTGCTCTGATATACGCACGCCTTGGTGTTCGTATATTAGAGTGCAACAGCACACCATAGAGTGGGTTATCTATCTTATAAAATGGTAAAATTGTTTTGAAGGGGGGTAAAAGTGCAGGTGTGTGGTTGCGCTCTGATATACGCACGGTCACCTGATGGTGTTTGTCCAATGCCATAGAGCCCACTGATTCCTTTTTTCTTACCCATTTTAGATATATATATATATATATATATATACATACATATATACACACACTGTATCTTAGAACCTTAAACATATGTATAAGTAAGGTACTAGTAGTACAGAGTCTGTGTATGCACAAACCCAGCAACAGCCACCAAGCACACAACATGCACTCAAAGCCCTGGACAATCACATTTGAGCCTGTCTTTGGAATATTGACCAGCACACCAGGGCTGTCCAATACTCTTACATAAAAATGACAGAGGACCTTAAACTTTAACATGGACAACTGACAGTCTGGACTTGGGAAGAAGGAACCTAATATAGTCTTGTTCAAAGGATACCAGCAACTCCAATAGTGCAATAGCCCCAATAGTATTGCCCTAGAGTGTCAGTCCAGTGTATGAGCCCAGGTCATCAGTGAGAGACTTGAACCTATGACACTGAGGCTCAGAGGAATGTGTGCTGCTCACTGAGCCACACTCATGGTAGCTTGTTTCTGTGCTGTTTAGACCTTGTGCATGCCAACCTTTCTGACTGTTTTTGACTTACAATTCCTTTATCCAGGATAGCCCTACTGAGATGCATTGGTTTGCTTTCAGTGTGGTCCTGCTTCTGACTCAGTCCTGATAGTGAACCGGGTAGGGAATACCACCAATAATGGGATATTTGTATTCTGAACTAAATAATGAATAGCACGCACTATTCATGGTATTGCTACTCAAAATCTTAATTTTTTAAAAAGTCAAAACCTCTAACCCTCCCCAGGTAGCCAGGGCTAGTTCCTCGGTAGCCCCCTCTCATTCCCATACTTTTTCTGCACACCTTTCTTCCATCCTCATTGCCCCAAAGCTTAAAATAAAACTTGATTCCATATACCAGCCCCTCCTTTCTGATCCCATCCCTGGCTGCTCGCTCCAGCCCTGCAAACTTGATGAATGGAGCGGGCATGTTCCGTAGGGAGGGGGTGACTGGGTTTGAGAAACACTGACCCCTTCTAACATCATGGATGGGGGTTAGAAGCAATGCACTACCACCTAACAAATTTTCATTTTGTGAGGACTAGCTAAGGGGGGGAGGGCTGCTAAAAGAGGCTGTTGACTCCTGACACAGATCTAGAAACTGCCATATGTGGAATTAAGTTCTGTTTTAAGCTTTGAGGAAAAGGAGATGGGGGAGAAGGACAGAAAATGAATGGGATGGGGAGGAAGTGGCCAAGTAACTAGCTTAGCTATCTGAGGAGGGGGATAAGGCCTTTTTATGTTTGCTTGCACGCATGTGCAAGAAACATAGTGCCATCATCCGAGTTTTTGGAGGTGTGGCTGCCCTCTTCCAATTCAGTCAGTGTGTTTGCATGCGCGACCGCAGTTCTCCAATGCCTGCTGGAGCTGTCTATGATAGCAGTCCAAAATGCAGTTGCATACAGTTGAAAGGGGGAGCTACGCTTCAGTGAGCAGCGATAAGATATCGCCTGCTCATGCACGCTCCCCCTACACACACACACACACACACACACATGCACGCATACTGTGTGCTCGCACCCCCCTAATGTATAGCCGACGGGGGTGCCCAATCCTCCTTGGCTGTGCTGCGCCCCCCCAAACAGAGTTCTACATGCCACGCTGGTTGCCCACCCAGTGTGACTGCACATGTCTAGCCGACGGGGGTGGCCAATCCCCCATCGACTCCACTGTCCCCCCCCCCAGAGAGTACAGGATGCCACACTGGGAGCCCACCCCAGTGTGGCAACAGATGCTGTTGCCGACAGGAGTGCCCGATCCCCCATCAGCTCCACACCTCCCAAACAGCCGTTCTTGTGCCATGCTGGGAGCCCACCCCAGAGTGGCAAATGTCCCGCGTCGTCTCCTCCTTTGTTTTAAAAAAACAAACAAACCCTGAAACAGAAAAACGGTCCCTAGCTGTCTCTGCCCCCACTGTACCCACCCACTGTGCACCCTGCCTCCCCACACCCCCCCAACCCCATACTTACCTCCGGACTCTGGCGCAATGATCTTCGGTGGACCGGGAACACGTCTGCACTTTTCAAAGCCGACCGTGAAATGAGGAAATGCCAGTAAGCTGTATAATGGGAAAGATAGGGTTTTTTTCAACTTTGCTGAATATCTCAGCATTTTTTGGAATTTTTGCACCAAATTTTCAACATGGGGTTTTTGGGAGCCCGTCTCATGAATGCTGTCACTGTCATGGCGTTAATTGGGCCTGAAGGGTGATTTCACAGTCACTGCATGAAATCACCTTTCGGGACCAAGTAATGAAATGACACTGCCACTGTTCATAAGGTGGGCTCCCAAAAAGCCTATGTTGAAAATTTGATGGAACATTTCTTAAAAATGACTGTTTTACCAGCGTGTGTTGCACAGTTCCTACGCACGCTCGTAAGTTCACAAATTTTCAATATTTTCACTCCAGATTTTCAACATTGCATTTTTACCACACCTCCTTATGAGCAGTACAGCTGTCATTTTTCACATCTTGCCCAAAACATGTTTCTGCCCATGTAGCGCACAATGGCACAGTCGGTGTGCAAAATCAATGTATGGGACACATTAAGAAAATCACAGTGACACTGTTAATGAGCAGAGATCTTAAAATGGCTATGTTGAAAATTTGGTCAAAAATTCCTAAAATGACTGTTTCTGACGTGCGTTGCGCAGTTCCTACGCACCCTCGTAAGTTTGCGAATTTTCAATATTTTTACTCCAGATTTTCAACATTGCCATTTTATTACACTTCCTTATGAACAGTACAGCTGCCATTTTTCACATGTCGCCCAAAATGTGTTTCTGCACATGTAGCGCACAATGGTGCAGTCGGTGTGCGAAAGCAATGTTTGGGACAGATTAAGTAAATCACGATTACACTGTTCATGAGCAGAGGTCTTAAAATAGCTATGTTGAAAAATTTGGTGACAAAAGTCCATAAAATGACTGTGTTACAAGTGAGCATTGCGCAGTTTCCACGCATCCTCGTAAGTTCATGACTTTGTAATATTTTCAGTCCAGATTTTCACCAGTGGCATTTTTCCACACTTCCTTATGAACAGTACAGCTGTCATTTTTCACAACATGGCCGAAATGTGTTTCACACTTTCAGCACAGAGATGAGTAGTCGCTGTGGGAAATCATTGTTCGGGATAGATAAAGAAAATCACAGTGACACTGTTCATGATCGGAGGTCCCAAAATGCCTGTGTTGACAAACTGCTGTAAAAAATCCCCAAACTAATTACATTACGGGTGTGCGTTGCACAGTTTCTATGCACACTTGTGACTTCACCAGTTTTTTTAATATTTTTACTGCAGATTTGCAACATTGCCATTTTTTACACCTCCCCATGAACAGTACAGCTGTCATTTTTCACATCCTGTTCGGAACGTGTTTTTGCACCTGTGGTGCTAAATGTCGTAGTCACTGTGCATAAGCAGCACCGGCTAACAAACTGATATTGCCCCTGTTCATGAGGTGGGGGTCACAAAAAAAACACGTTGAAAATTTGGAGTGAAAATACCAATGAATGCCTGAGGTGTTAGGGTTTCCAATCATAAAGCTCCATCCTGTAGAGAATGACAGACATCAGGGGTGTGACTGGGGATTCTTGCCTGTAATGCTCATACCATTCCACACACTGCAGCCAGTGAGAGACATCGAGTATGCCTTGGACTCTTCAGCTCCAAAGTTCACCCCATTCTCCTATACCGCACCCATCTCACCATATTTCCTGATGGAATGGGGTGCGCATAAGGGCCAAAGATCCCAAGGCACACCGTGACACTTGTTAGTTTCTGCAGGGTAGGCTGTGGTGAAATGGCATGGCCGTTATTCCTGACGACCCAAAGGCACACCCCAATGCCTGTCACTCTCTGCAGCATGGTGGTGGGGTTGGCTTCAGTTCAGTACTTCATTGCCATTCCTATTATGCAGCTCTGTAACTTCTACACTACCAATGTCAATGCCAGCAAGCAAACATTCGGCATTGACAAATGCTTGTTTTAATTCCCTACTGGCCTAATAATGAATGTAAATACAAATAGCTAACAGATGGGGTCCTGAATATGCATACTCTGCAAAACATTTGGCTAAAGGTACTGCACAACCTTAGTTTTTCAGACTTCCATAGGGTATGCAGTGAAACAAAATAGGTTATATTTGTTTGAGCAGGCAGGCTTAAGTATTTCAGTATTTTAATTAATATTAGATATGTGAAAGCACAATGAAAGGAGCACTCTCCCAGGTCAATGACTTGCCTTTCAACCTGGACCCTCTGAGAAGTGATTCTGTCATGTAACAATACTATTGTTCACCACAGGATTTCCAAAAGAAACTTCCAGTTTTACAAACTGACCCTAAGAGCTAAGCTTCATCACAGATCCACCTATTCTCTCAAACTACACAGCATCCAACCTTCCACATCTCCTGTTATGTAACTTACTTCTCACTCTGTTGCTTCACTTGCAGTACCAGGTACCAAACAATGCAACAGAACCCACTGTTAAATATGCATATTCTTCTCTGTTCGGGGGGGTGGGGGTCACATCATCATGGATTCATCTTGCATTTCCAGTAATATAGTAGAATGTATTCCTTGTTGTTTGTGCCCCAGCTACTTACATTAGAGAGACTGGCATATGCCAGCCTGGCTGACCAGTTCAGAGAGTACTGCAGAGTAGTAAAAAATGGAGACACTGATAATCCCATCAATTTCTCATTTCACTGTGTTAATGACCTTTCTGTTTCTGTTTTTCAGCAGGGTTTGCAGGATGCTGACCAGAGAAAATACACCAAAACCAAACTTATACAATAGTAGCATAGTAATTTATGGTCAGCAGGGGATCTAGGTCAATCACGTACACCCCTGCTTCATAAGGATAGATGCATAAATATGTTTTGCAGATGTACTTATATAATGGGCTTTCCCTACCTACTCTGCTGCCCAGGGTACACTTGGTAAGCAGACATTTGTATTTGTATTCATATTTGCAGGGGAAACTTGTATTCTCTACAGATGGGGAAGTCATTGTGAATGAGTTGTGGAGCAACTGGCAACAGTTCTACTGTTTATTTTATAATGAACAACCATATATTTGTCCACGCTTATGGTTACTGTCTTCACATCCACTGTCTCCACTGGTAGGCTATTCCATAAGTTCACCACTCACAGGCAGAAGAAGTGCCTCTTAAGATTATCCCTGAATGTACTGCCACTGAACTTCAGGCTGTTTTCCTGTGCCTAGCTGGAGGACACTAGATCAAACATTTTTGTCTGTTTGAACTTGTTGACACTCTTCTGTATGCGAAAGCTTGAGATCATGCACACTAGTAGTTTTACTTAGAACTCTGCACATTCATATATTTTGGATGTACCTGTTCAGTTCCTGTAATTCAAGTTCAAGTTTATTTGCAGGAAAACTGCATTGTGCACGCTCATTTGCAATGAAGTCCTGGTAGGACAACTTGATACAAAGTATACACAGTATTACAATGCAATACAATACAATATAGCAAAGCTGTGACACATCAAGTTTGAGCAGTGCTGAGCCAGGTAAAAAATGTACAGTAGGAGGGGAGTTATGGCTGAATTATATACATTTCAGGAACTAAGCTAACAGGCAGAAAAGGAGAACATGAAAGACGTTTACATTCAAGAGCTTTATGACACTGCATCTGTTCAGGGCACCGATGGCAATGCGCCTGTCATTAGGGTGCCTAATAGTGAAATTTGCCACATCCTCCCCAAGGTCTGACCCCGCCCCCCGTGTTGGTAGATTTAGAAAGGGTGTGTGTGGGGGGGGCAGCTCCTGCAAAGAGAGGGGCTGATGACTTTGGGACGTGGCACCCTAATTACCGGGCACATCTGTGCCGGCACCCTGAATGTGTGGAGCTGTTTTATGAGACCATAATGGTTTTTATGTTAGGAGGGCTACTAGGTGCTTTGGCAGTGGCAGATTTCCATAAGCACTTTGTTGGCCAGGGTTTTCAATACTTTAAGGAGACAGGTTCTGGGAGTTTTAGTGTAGCTTGTAGTTTGTTCCAGGTGGACAGGATTACACAGCTAAATGCAGCATTACCATAAAGTGTGTGGAATTTGGGTACATATAGTAGTATGAAAGCATTTCTTCTAAGGGCATAGGAGCTATGATAATGGTGAAAAAGGGAGGTGATGTAGGAAGGGATTTTGTTCTGAAATGTTCAACAGCCCAGGTACTAATATGTAGCACCATTCTTGTTGCCAGGGAAACCAGCCTACAGTCACATAAAAGGCACAATGGTGGGTTCTGCAGTGTGCAATAGTTATAAAGCAGACCGCGTGGTGAAACAGGATAAGAAACTTATGAAGGTTGGTTACTGTGCTACTATTATGAATTATATTGTGTAGTCAAGTAAGAGAAGAAAGGTGGCTTGAACCAGCCTTTTCCTATTATCTAAGGGAAAAAGGAAGTTGTTTCTGTAGCAAAAATGCTCAGTTTCCTAGCGAGGGATTCGGTTTGGTATGCATAGAAACATAGAAGTTGACGGCAGATAAGGACCGCAAGGCCCATCCAGTTTGCCCATTTCTTTTTCTACCTTATGAATGTGCCATCGGCCTTTGCTCTGTCAATGACCTATCTATTCTATTCATACTCAAGGGTAGTTTGCTATCTAACCATACCCCTAGGTATTTGAATTGATCAACTGACTCTAGTGAGTTTCATAGTAAGGTTAGTATAGGCACCAGTGTGGCCTGTCCATGTAGAGAAGCTGGGGGATGCAGGGTTAAAAATTACGTAATTTTAATTTTCTAGGCATTTAATAATAGTTTTGATCTTAGCAGGTTTCACTTCAACTGACTAAACTCTGACTGTAGTTCTGTGATGACACCTGACATTAAAGGTTTGGATGTATAAAGGATGGTATCGTCTACAAAAAAGTGAAGTCTGGAGTTATGGATATTGTCACTAAGGGATTTGATGTAAATTGTGAATAACAGGGGTCCAAGAATTGATCCCTGGGGTACACCTCTAGTTATCGGTAGGGAAGAGGAAAGGAGTCCGTTAGTTTGGATGTGTTGGAGTCCACCAGTAAGATAGCTAGGGAACCAGTTTAGTGAGCAATTTAAGTATGGCTAACAGAGTGTTATGATAGACCATATCACTTAGGTCTAGGAAGACAGCTCCAGTAGAGTTTTTATTATCCAGGGCAGTGAACCAGTCATTTGTCACTTTGTCTAGAGCCGACACAGTACTATGGTTTTGCTTGAAGCAGGATTGGAGGGGATTAAATATATTAAATTTTTTTAGTTGATTCTTCAGCTGATTATTGACTATTATTATTCTAGTAGCTTCGACAGGACTTGCAAGATGGAAATCAGTCTGTAATTATTAAGGTCACAGGGGTCTCCTGATTTAAACAAAGGTAGTATGAAGGTTGTTTTCCAGCAGGATGGCACTGTTCCAGATGTGACTGATAAGTTGAAAATATGTGCTATGGGGCAGTTAGAAAGTGGTACCCTAGCCTTAGGAAGAAAGACTAGATTCCATCTGCGCCTGCACTTTTTTCATATCTAATTTTACTAATAGGTCCTTGACTCGCTTGAAAGTCACTGGTGAGAAACAGGAGTCTTGAGTCTGAGGGTCCAAGGGGGCGTCATTGGGTGGTGCACAGTCAACAAGCCTGGCAGGTGGAGAGGAGTTGAACACCAGGCCTGCTGTCGCAAAGTGCTCATTTAGTTTTTCCTAGAATAGTGCCCTGGTTGGAGATTGTGGTACCTTGTATTATAATTTTTTTTTTTTTTGAAATTGCTATTTATTCGCCTTCCTGCCTGCCATCCCCGACCCTTCAGGAGCCTCAAGGTAGACAACCCTCTGCCTTCCACCCTGCCCATATGACCCTACAGGAACCCCATAGAGCTTCGGTTTACCCCCTGAGCGGGGATGGGGCAGAGCCCCCTTACCCCAACAATCAACTTTCGTCAGTCCGGGGGCCATTGGGGGCGGGTGAAGGCACATTGAGGGTATGTCTCTGGAGGCTCCATCTTCCTGGCGATGGCAGGCGTTTTTCTGCTTTTTCTCCCACCCCCTACAGCGTAAGACCCCTGACATCAAGGCGCAGAGCACCGACATCACGCTGTATGTCGGCAGCCCTTCCCCATAACATTGTAGCTTGCAGTACTCCAAGCCTCCGCTCGGAGTCAGACAAGTGTTCGGGCTATAGCCTTAACCCTCCCCGGAGTAGACGAGCTGTCGTGGGACGCTCAAGCCTAACTCTCCCCGGCCGGCCTAACAGCGACCCGAGTCCACTCCCGAACCCGGGTCACCGGCGTGGAGCGAGGTGTGGCGTCCAGCGCCTCAACCCTCGGTGCCACCTGGCCGGCCGTATTATAATTTTGATGGGGATTGCAGGCAGGGGTTCTTTGTCCTGTGATAGCTTTGATAATCTGCCAGATATTGGCTGAGTTACCCTTGGCATCCTCAAGGGTTTCCACATAATAGGTTGATTTTGCTGCTCTAACCAGCTTGGTACAAGCATTTCTCAAGATTCTAAAGGTCAGCCAGTCTGCCGGAGCTTTAGACTGCCTTCCCCATAATTTATCCCTTTGGATCAGGTCTGACATCAATGAAGGATACAAGGCCTTTTCCACCCTACATTTAACAAATGGGGCATGCTTATTTGCTAGGTTTGTATTAAGGATATTAACAGTATCATCTAGTGAAGTAGCCAGGTAGAAGTTTTGCCAGTTTGTATCTTGGAGGTCTGCTAGGTAAGAGAAAGGGAACATTGTTTAACCAGGAGGAGCACGCTAAGCAGAAGCTTGCTTCCAGATGCGACCTGAGAGCACAAGGACGTTAACTGATTTGCTCAGGATCACACAGTATGCACCTAGGTGGCTGTGGGATTCAAACCCAGGTCTCCAGATCTGCAGCTCAGAGCCTTAACCCACTGTGCTGTACTTTCAGGTTTGAATTTTATGGACATTCCACTTTGTGATGAACGTGGAGTGGGATCATCATTTTTCTAGACTTCTTGTACAGACAACAATGTTGTGATCACTAAGATCATTGTGGAAGATGGCTGTATGCACAATTTTATGTGGTGTGTTCATAAGTATTAAACATAATATGAAGCTTTTAACACTATTTTTGGCATTAAATCTTGTAGGGTCTGAGATGAGATTCACACGCACGAAGTCATATTGCCATGGACAAAGACAGCACGGCTACAAATGTCGCAAGCAACACAGCACCGCCCACAACAGAGTCGGTCAAAACACCGATTCAAACAATAAGAGCATGCCTCTATTGATGTAAACCTGGAATTGAATCCCACAGCCCCCACTTGCATACTGTGTGACCCTAAGCAAGTCACTTAACTTCCTTGTGCTCCCAGGTTACACCTGTAAACAAGCTTTCAGTTTAGTGTGTGTCACTCCTGGTAAAAAAAAAAAATAGTATGCCCATTGCAAACAATGGGATGTTATGTTTTTTGTCTGAGTCTTCACCCCTTCCCCTCCCCACACCCCTCGGAACTTAAATAACAAACTCTGGGAGGGGGGCAGATTTTGGGGATGGGGAGAAACTCAGGAGAGGGAGAAACTTTGTTTTAAAATAAAAAAAAGTCACAAAAAGAAGTAACACCATGAGACCTGGGGGGAACCAAACCACAGTCCCAGGCCTCCTATCCCACCACATGCTGGAGCCTTAGCCACTCCACCACCAGAGAGGCTCAGCTAGGTACCAGCACATGGCAAGTTAATATTTCCTGACTGACACATAGTGACAGGATTAGCAGTAATTCCCTTTCACTATCATATCCCTGTCACTCCAAATGCATGTGCATTCTACCCTGCGTGGTTATTGCCGTGCAGTTCTAGTTTCAGGATATTGAACCGCTACTGCTTCTCGATACCCAGCTCATCACACTTGCCTTTTAGTGTATTTGCTTTAGGAGACAACCAGTCTATATTTAGGTCACCAAGAATGATGGATTCATTAGAGGTAGTTTCTAGGATGTTTCTAAGGGTTGGCAGTAGTTCTACACCCTCCCCCCCCGGCTGGTGGTCTGTAACAGCCAATGATGATGATTGCTTCGGATGGGTGCAGGGAGAGTCTTATGATCAGACATTTGAACTCCTTGGGTCTGGTACTAGCAAAGATTTTGGTGGCAATGAATTTGGAATTTACATAAATAATGACACCCCCCCTTGACTGCCTATCCGGTCTAAAGGTGCTATAGGATGGCAGCACTGTTTGTTGGTCCATAATGCTTCCCTTGAGCCAGGTTGCCATCACTACTAAAACATCAGGGTTTGTGGGTGTAAGCCAAACTTTTATTAAATCCATTTTGTTCATGAGACTGCAGATATTGACCAGCATCATTTTTACGTTCACTAGCGCACATGCACAAGGAATGTTTTGGGAGAGTAGCACACTTTGGAGGTATGCCTCTCCCTTTCAATCCAGTGCTCCGTTGAGCAGGCGCGGCGGTCCTGCACCAATGGGTGCAGGAGCTGTGTATGACAGCGGTGGTCTTCACTTCAAAGAAAACCACCGCTGTCATATAGAGCAACGCATCATGCCACCCCCCTGCATCACACCACCCCAACCCCGTGTCACATCGCCTCAACCCCAAATCTTTGGTGCCACGCTGGGAGCCCACCCAGCATGGTAAACGTCCCATGTTGTTTGCCGACGGGGTGCTCTAATCCTGGCTGGCCCTCGGCTCCACCCAGTTATTTCTGCCATGCTGGGAGCCCACCCCAGCATGGCAAACGCCCCATAGTCTTTTTTTTTTACCTGTAAACCAAAACAGTACCACGCTCTTCTTCCAGTCCCCTCCCACAACCTGCACCCACCCACTGCGCACTCCAGCCTTCCCCACACCCCTCACCCCATACTTACCTCCAGAGCTTACGCAACGATCTTTGGTGGACCGGAACACGCTCTGCACTCTTCAAAGCTGACCGCTAACTGAAGAAATGCCGTAAGCTGTATAATGGGCCTCGATAGGGGTTTTCAACTTTATTGCATATCTCAGGCATTTTTGGAATTTGTGTACCAAATTTTCAACATGGGGTTTTTGGGACCCTTCTCATGAATGATGTCACTGTCATGGTGTTATTGGGGTCCGGGGGTGATTTCAGAGTCACTCGCGCAGTCACTGTGTGAAATCACTTCGGGCCCAAAACTACCATGGACAGTGACATCATTCATGAGAAGGGGTCCCAAAAACCCCATGTTGAAAATTTGGTGCAAAAATTCCAAAAAATGACTGTTTTACGAATGTACATTGCGCAGTTCCTACGCAGGCTCGTAAGTTTGCAAATTTTCAATATTTTCACTCCAGATTTTCAACATTGCCATTTTACCACACCTCCTTATGAGCAGTAGAGCTGTCATTTTTCACATCCTGCCCAAAACGTGTTTCCGCCCATGTAGCGCACAATGGCGCCATCGGTGTGCAAAATCAATGTATGGGATGCATTAAGAAAACCACAGTGACACTGTTCATTATCAGAGGTCTTAAAATGGCTATGTTTAAAATTTGGTAACTAGATTCCTAAAAATGACTGTTTTACGAGCATGCATTGCGCAGTTCCTACGCACGCTCGTAGGTTTGCGAATTTTCAATATTTCCACTCCAGATTTTCAACATTGCCATTTTACCATACCTTCTTATGAGCAGTACAGCTGTCATTTTTCACATCTCACCCAAAATGTGTTTCTGCCCATGTAGCGCACAATGGCACAGTCGGTGTGCGAAATCAATGTATGGGACACATTAAGAAAATCACAGTGACACTGATCATGAGCAGAGGTCTTAAAATGGCTGTGTTGAAAATTTGGTGAAAAAATTCTTAAAAATGACTGTTTTACGAGTCTGCATTACGCAGTTCCTACGCACGCGCGTAAGTTTACGAATTTTCAATATTTTCACTCCATATTTTCAACATTGCCATTTTACCACACCTCTTCATGAGCAGTACAGCTGTCATTTTTCACATCCTGCCCAAAACATGTTTCCGACCATGTAGTGCACAATGGCGCAGTCGGTATGCGAACTCAATGTATGGGACACATTAAGAAAATCACAGTGACACTGTTCATGAGCAGAGGTCTCAGAATGGCTGTGTTGAAAATTTGGTGAAAAAATTCCTAAAAATGACTTTTACTAGTGTTCATTGCGCAGCTCCTATGCACGCTCGTATGTTTGTGAATTTTCAATATTTTCACTCCACATTTTCAACATTGCCATTTTACCCCACCTCCTTATGAGCAGTACAGCTGTCATTTTTCACATCCTGCCCAAAACGTGTTTCCGCCCATGTACTGCACAATGGCTCAGTCAGTGTGCGAAATCAATGTATGGGACACAGTAAGAAAATCACAGTGACACTGTTCATTAGCAGAGGTTTTAAAATGGCAATGTTGAAAATTTGCTGAAAAAATTCCTAAAAATGACTGTTTTACGAGCATGCGTTGCACAGTTCCCACGCACGCTCGTAGGTTTCAGAATTTTCAATATTTCCACTCCAGATTTTCAACATTGGCATTTTACCACACCTCCTCATGAGCAGTACAGCTGTCATTTTTCACATCCTGCCCAAAATGTGTTTCCGCCCATGTAGCGCACAATGGTGCAGTCGGTGTGCAAAATCAATGTATGGGACACATTAAGAAAATCACAGTGACACTGTTCATGAGCAGAGGTCTTAAAATGACTATGTTGAAAATTTGGTGAAAAAATTCCTAAAAATGACTGTTTTACGAGTGTGCGTTGTGCAGTTCCTATGCACGCTCGTAAGTTTACGAATTTTCAATATTTTCACTCCAGATTTTCAACATTGCCATTATACCACACCTCCTCATGAGCAGTACAGCTGTCATTTTTCACATCTTGCCCAAAACGTGTTTCCACCCATGTAGCACACAATGCAGCAGTCGGTGTGCGAACTCAATGTATGGGACACATTAAGAAAATCATAGTGACAATGTTCATGAGCAGAGGTCTTAAAATGGCTGTGTTGAAAATTTGGTGAAAAAATTCCTAAAAAGGACTGTTTTTCGAGCGTGTGTTGCACAGTTCCTAAGCACGCTCGTATGTTTGCGAATTTTCAATATTTTCACTCCAGATTTTCAACATTACCATTTTACCCCACCACCTTATGAGCAGTACAGCTGTCATTTTTCACATCCTGCCCAAAACGTGTTTCCGCCCATGTACTGCACAATGGCGCAGTCGGTGTGCGAAATCAATGTATGGGACACAGTACGAAAATCACAGTGACACTGTTCATTAGCAGAAGTTTTAAAATGCCAATGTTGAAAATTTGCTGAAAAAATTCCTAACAATGACTGTTTTATGAGCATGCATTGCACAGTTCCCACACACGTAGTTTTGAGAATTTTCATATTTCCACTCCAGATTTTCAACATTGCCATTTTAGCACTTCCTTATGAGCAGTACAGCTGTCATTTTTCACATCCTGCCCAAAACGTGTTTCTGCCTATGTAGCGCACAATGGGGGTAACAAAAAGGTCATGCTGAAAATTTATTGTGCAAATACCAGCAATCGCACAGGGCATTAGGGTAAAGCACCATACATGCCAGACACCACTGCAAATACCTGCAAGTGAACGTTTGGCATTGACAAATGCTTGTTAGGTCTGGCACTGATGCAAAGTCTGTAGGGGAAGTGATAGCAGAAGTGGGGCCTGGGTTTATTTCTATGTTCCCTAAACATAAGAGTAACGATGTTATGATTTTTTAACCAATATCACATAAATATAAGCTCTTTCTTGGCAGGGCTATTGATAAGGGGCATTACTTCGGAAAGTTCTAGGGTACAGGGTATAGATGAAACTGGACCATAGCAAAGCTAATTGATATAGCCCTGATCTTAGTTTCTTGAGGAAGTAGGAGGGTGTACATGAGGGAAATAGAAGCTGCATCCCAGCTGGGATGGGGGTTGGGGATATGATAGTTATTGGGTCGTATCTGGGGGTTTGTTGCATTTAACAGGGGCTCTGAGTACAACACCATGTTGTGATGCAGCATAAGTGCAACTATTAATGGGACTAGCATGGTAATGGCCTGATAAATAACATAGGGTACAATCACTAAGCTGGGGCTTTGAGGTATTTTTTTAAATGTTGTTGAGTAGAGACTGCATGCCCAGTGCAGTAACGTTATTAATTTAATTTGATTTAAAATGTTAAATCATTATTTCACAACAGTACAAAATATTATACTGACAAAAAAAAAAATCATCAAATATGACACTGAACAGTGATTGTATTGGCTAGTGCTCTTAGGAGCTTTTGAAGCCACAGTGACTGTGTTGGAATGAATGCTCCAAGGAGCAGCAGTAATAAGGTTAGCAGGCTCAGTGGAATGTACCGGGGGGGGGGGTTGGACCAAATGTGAGGGGGAGTAGAAGTATACTGGAGGAATCTGTTAATATGGAAATACTAGCAGGCTGAGTGGCCTGGTTGAAGGTGCAGCAAACTTTGAAGAAGTCTGTGCAGCACATGCTAGGGTTAGAGTCCCACAATGGGGGGATGTCCTTTTCAGGGCTTGAGGGGGAGGCTGAAGAAACAGGGTCAATTCAAATTCTGTTTAATACTGGGTTTAGGATGCACTGTGCTTGAATGATGATTGCACAGCCTCTTTTGGTCCTATGTAATCTTGTATATATGATAAAAATTTTTAAGGTGAGATACAAATGACCCCAGCCAGCAAAGAAGGCCCTAAAAGGTAATAAGCATCTCATTAGAGGCACATTTACATCTGAAGAACAAGAATCCTTTACTCCTTAGACTGCATGGAGGCTGTGCACTCTGTTGAGAGTCCACACAGCCCAGTTTGGTAGATCCATTGTTTGGCTGTTGTATATGTTGCAAGCCTGCAAAATATATACCTAATACAGCCCAGCTAATTTGCAACATATGATTCCAGTGGTGTCTTGCTACTGACCATTTACAAAGATGAGTGTACTGGAGCCCTGATAGTGTATTCAGGTCACACAGGGACTATTTGGTTGTGCTGAGGATTTGAACCCATGCTCTTCGCTGGTGTCAGTAGCTCCAGAATTTCTATCCACAATTGAATACATCAGTCCACAATACATATATTCATACGGTGCAAGGCATGAAGATGCCTGGTATGCACAAGTAGGGGTGCACACAGGGCTGCACAATTGCACGCCATGTAGCTGACCCCAGCGCGATGTTTGTGGCTGGTATGCATAACCTCCTTTGTGGCTCCTGGGTAGCCTGCACAGTCATGTAGCTCTGCACCAGGGGCAAGGAGGGCCGGGGGGGACAAACATGGGCTGGATTGGGAGTTTCTAATCTGAAGCACTGACCAGACTCCACAGTGGATCACCTGTTTTGCGGGAGCAGGGGATTGTGGGACATGGTGACCCATGTACTGGCTGCCATGTCCCCTACAGCCAAAACTAAATTTTGGTTTCTGAAAGTCAGTGTACAACAGCCTGTAACATCTACCTAGCCCTGTTTGGCATTGCAGAGAACTGGTATCTGTACTGCATGGCACCATTGTGCCTTGTGTCAGCCAGCCTGGGAGGGGGTACACTGCCATTTATGGCAGCCCTCTGTCTAGCATAACAGATAACCCCCCTGACACCAACCTGATGGACATCATGCATGCCACGCTCTGCTGGACTTCCACAGGCACACCCAATCTCTGCCCCATGACTGGACCAGCCACATAGTTGCACAGGTCCCCCACACATGGTCCTGGGCAGGGGTACAAAGTGGGTGTGCAACAGTTATGCATCTGTGGGTGCCTATAAGACACCCAGAATGTGCATATCTAAGCCCTATGTGCCACATATCGGAACACATGGGGCCAGGTTACCATTTTGCATAGGCACCATTATGCAGTTTTATGTCATTAATTCAAAAATGTTTTTCAAGTTCATTCTGAAATTTCGCAGAAGAGAAATTCCAGCGTTCATGGTAATGCTGCTGGTAGAATTTTATTTTCACATTGCACTATGTCCAGACCAATGCCAGGCTACAGGAAGTGCTTCTAAATCACATGTGATGGAGCATGAGATACTGTTAGTGCCTGGCTAGTTAAAGCTGGTGACATACATGCTTTCAAATCATTTTCTTAAATTTTTTTCATTTGCATAGGTGGACTATAAGGATTGCAGAACATATTTAAAAAAAATAACCCTTTAAACCTTGCCATTCTAAAATCAGAACAAAAAAATGAATTCCTCATAAAAACAGTTCTACGGATTTGGAATGCAAATAATGCATTATCATGAAATTGGCATATAATTAACATGTAAATACATGCAAATTTCTGGGTTTTAACTTTTAAAAGAAGTCTGAAAAACAAGAATCTTTAAGAACCATTTCTTGTTCCTCAATGTACTATAGGTGTGTAAAATATAAAACCTTACCGGTGGGGACAGAGCTTCAGGGCAGGAAAAAAATTAACTAAAGAAAATCTTGCCAGTACAATGCAATATGCATAGCAAAACTGGCACGGAATTTGTATATAATTTTAAAGAATTGCTACAAAGTACTGTAGAAAATAGATTTCAAGTTACAAAAATAGTGGAAACATCTAATTTTCATGAAAGTTTTCATCCTTTGGATTTTGAACGTTCCAAACAACTCCACAAAAAGTGATTTTTTTCATTCCAAACACCTTTGAGTCTAAATCAAACCAGAAGAGGCTGACTTCTCCCTAATGACAAAGTTAAAGAGCCTATGCAAAAGCCTTATGATGATAGCTGCGGACAGGGGGCCCAATTCACAAAAATCTTGAAAATCCTGCAGCTGCGGGGAAAAACTCAGTGGAAGTGGGCTGCCATTTGAGGAACTGCAGTTCTCCCACAGCTACCGTATTCTCGAAAGAGGAGCTGGTTTATGACCAGCTCCATGATTTATGGCAGTTTGCAGGTGGTGTTGGCCTGGAAATCCCTGCAGCTGTGGAAAAATGTTACTGCCAAAGGGACCAGCCATAACCTCTTCTGTGGATGCTGCAGATGAGAATAGCAATCTCCACAGCTGCGGAGATTTCCGTCCACAACTGGAGTTGTGGTGTGGGACTTAGTCCCAAACACATTTGAGAATCTGGCCCAGGGTCCTTCCTGCCACATCAGAAAGGACTTCCATTGTTCATGCTTCAAGCTCAGTTTTCAGATGTGGGTTTTGAGGCTGGACAATTCTTAAAATATACATGCTCTTTATGCAGAGAATTGTTTGCAACCATATTTGTCTGTGTACAAACAGGTGAACAAAGTAAGTGATTTGATACCCAGTATTAGACCAACAATAAATGTTCAGTGCCTATGCTTACAGTGTTACATAGAACCCTTCTTCAGGTGATAGAAACATAGAATTTGTAGGCAGAAAAGGACATCTTGGCCCACCCATTCTGCACAGATAGTCCCTGTTAGTCTGTCTCCACAGACACTAACAGGTCTCTGGCAACCTTCCCTCTTCCCTGTCCATTCTCTCATTTGCCCCTATGTATATCCCATGCATGCTTGAAGCCCCCTTTGTTTTTGCCTCCATCACATCTGCTGGCCGTCTATTGAAGGTGTTCAGTCCTCTTTAAGTGAAGCAGTATTTCCTCACATCCCTTCTAAGGCTCCCTTCCAGCTTCATTGAATTCTCTCTGGTTCTGGTGCTCTTCCTCATTTGAAAGAGAGTCCCTTGCTGCACCCTGCTCACCCTTATGAGGTACTTGTAGGTCCCTATCAAATCCCCTCTCATTCCTGTCTTCCAGGGTACACCTGTTGAGATCCCTCAGTTTCTCCTCATAGGGCTTTTGGTGCAACCCCTGCACCATTTTAGTTGCCCTCCACTGGACTGCCACCACCCTGTCTGTGTCTCTCCTGAGGTGCAGCCTCCAGAACTGGACACAATACTGTAGGTGGGGTCTCACCAATGAGCAATATAGTGGCAACAACACCTCCCACGTCCATATGGAGATACTTAAGCAATAAAGAACAATGGGGCAGTGGTGGTACTAGGTTTGCCCAATGGTCAGGGGTGTTGTGAGACATAAGGCAAAGCAGAGTACCTTCAGCCACCTGACCATGGGGTAAACCCAGTACAACCAACATCCCCAGAGTGCCTTATTGCTTATGTAAAATGGACCCATAGGCAACTTTAAAAAGGATGAACACTCTAAAAGTTTTCAAAGCCACAAAAAATATACAGTGTTGCTAAATAATGTAAAATAGTCCCACCACAGATGTTTTGTACCTGTCAGTCATCTGTCTTTCTTCACATTCAATACAGTGTGTGATTGTTTACCATGGAATAGAAGAATTCAGAGTTCTACATTATTCCAGTAGTAGATTGCACCCCCCCCCACACACAGAATGGTAACATGGAATACTGTAATCAAAATTCTTCTGAGTTTCAATGGCATACACATACACACACACACACACACACACAGGCCTAAAGTGGAGCCAGAACCTCAATTTGATCTGTTGCCAGGCAAGGAGCAAGGAGTTTTCTGTCAGACTTTTTTTATTTTTATTAATTTATTTAGTTGTTTAACCAGGAGTAGCACACTAAGCTGAAAGCTTTTTTACAGGAGTGACCTGGGAGCACAGGGAAGTTAAGTGACATGCTCAGGATCACACAGTATGCAAGTGGAAGCTGTGGATATGAGGGGGATTTTTCAGGGTCATCCAAGAAACAACAGCAATGGAAACTGAATAGTACTTGATCTTTTAAATTTGTGTGTGTGTGTGTGTGTCTAGGAAGGAGCTCTTGAGTGAAAATAACATTACATTATTTACTTATTTTCTTTAATTTAATGGACTTTTATTTTTAGGGCTTATTTGAAGTTTTTTTCATACACGAGTAAAGGTTGCAGCAATGTTTGTGATGGAAATTAGTAAGTACAGTAAATGGCTTATGAATTCTATGAGTTGCCCTGGTTGGTAGGGACTTGTTTTTAGCCATTGGTGGTGCTCTCTTACTGCCATTGCTGGAACCAAGTCTCAGCCAATCAGGACACAGTGATGTCCTTGACCATTTTATATTTCTCCCTATGCATCCCAGAATCCCACTGGTCCTACCAGCTGCTTTGCCACACTACCCTGCCACTTTGAGGTCATGAGATATAACCACACGGTCCCTTTTCTGCTCCAGTGATTGACAGTACAAGGAAAACAAAGAACAGCAGGTGCAAGAAACTACATATTCATTGGTGCAAATAGTGCAAAGGAACATCAAACTACTACCCCTATGTATTGCCTAAATAGGAGGCTTCCTTAGGGGCATGGCTAACTGATAAGTGTTAATTATACACTTCGTCTGTATTAGACATGCAGATCATCCAAGTCTAAAACCTACATGCAAATGTTCATGTATTAAAGAATAAGCAATGTAAAAACGGCCAGTAGACCACATATGAAGGCTGTAAAGAATAATAATATAATTTTAAAAGTATTTCACATATTTCACATATTAATTCATAAGCCAAAGAGTCATTCCATGGCTTCTTTGTGGCATATTACCACACCAAGGCCATGGTTATAAGACAGATCATCAGAAACAGATGGTCAGTACTAATTTCTAATGAGGTACCCCTAGGGTCTATTTCAGGTGGGGAAAGAGTATTGTTAACTTTGTAACAAGTAGCCACTTTATGATGCATAACGTGGATTTCAATAGCCAAAGAAGAGGCTTTCAAATGTAGACACTGCAAAATATGTACTTTTGCACACATCTGGGATAAATTTGAACACCACGTCATTGGGGAAAATCTCGGGTTAAACACTTATGTAGACTGCCAAACAAGTTTTTGCATCTATGTTTGTTGGTGTACCTCTAACTTACTTTACATTAGCTGTACAATTCTCCCCTTGAAGTGCCGTGTCCAGGAGTACATTAGGGCAATCCTGAATAAAATTCTCAACAATACCCTGGATGCACACTTCAGGGAGGCACACAGTTCCATCATGCAATGGTTCAGACTTCGAGCTCTTGACTCTATCACCCCACCAAGTTCATGAAGGGGACAGACTGAAAATCCTTTTTCAAAGGGAAACTAAATGGATTTCTGTGCTGAATACTTTGAGCCCCTCGGGCATAAATGACCAAGTAGGTTGCAAGCCATTTCTATAAATTTTGTCTATTTAATGTATTCCACCATCAGTTGGATAGGTAAGTTTTATAAATATTATTATTGTATATCTGCTTTTGAAAATTTATAAATATTATTGTTGTACTGTGTATCTGCTTCTGAAAATTCGTGATATGGCACTATCTGTCCTGCTTTGCAGACTCTTTAGTTTGCATTTTCCCCTTTCTTCATGATGTAATTCTGAATTATGACTTCAGTTAAGACAAGGCCTTATATTTGTCTCCACTTCCTACAAGCTGCTTTTGCACTAATTTATTTATTGCATGTGTTGGGTAAACTAAAGGAATGCCTTAAAATTATATGTGATATTATCTTAGTAATATAATTAAACTGTCTGCCCATAATATTTGTGTTAACCTGCATTGTTGTGCAGTGGTTTTTATAGTAAGCTCCTTTATATGGTGACTACTGCTCTCACTATTTTGGATCCTACCCGGGCCACTTTTTAATTCAGTGATAGGACACTGGATTTTGATTCTAGTATCTAACTCCTTTTTGGAAGTCTTATAACTTTATCAGCTTCTTAAAACATATTTACAATTATGAATTGGAAAATTAAATGCCATACTGTATAAGCTGTCTGGGATCTCTTGTTTTATGTCTTTCATACTGCTTTATACAGTTTGTTTATACAGTATTTGGCTTCCCACCCCCTTTCCCTGCCTTTTTAGATTTACCTACTACTGCATATGTAACTTTTGTTTATTGTGTTTGTAGTATCACAATATAGTGACTGTTCTGTGCAAGTCATATACCCATGTCTTTATTGATTTCTTTGGCTCCTGCCTGGGCCTCTTATGATCTATTTGAATACTAAAATATACAGTAGATCACAATATTTGCTTTCTTTTTTAGGAAATCTTTTGATTTTTCCAGCTTCCCAGAATGCCTCCTTAATTGTGGTTCAAAATATAAAGGACGCACAGACTCTGTGGAATTTCTGGTAATCTGTTTTTCCTATTGCTACACGTAGTCTGCATCTACTCATTGACACCCCCTCCCATTCTAACTGGAGCAAAAACTACTATTTTAGTATTTACAGTGATTCAAGTAATAGCAATGTCCTAATGAATGGCTGATGAATTAATATATGAAATATGTGGAATATTTTTAAAATGATACTATTATACTTTACAGTCTTCATATGTGGGTCACAGGTCATTTTTAAGCTGTTTATTCTTTTGATACCCATATATTTGCAAGTATGTTTAAGACTTAGGTGAGTTGCACTTCTCCTTGTAACACAGATTACATATATACTAATTAATACTTATCAGCTAGCCACATTCCCTGAGGAAGTCTCCTATTGAGGCAATATGTAGTGGTAGTTGCTCAGTGTTCTTTTGCACTATTTGCACCAATATATAAATACTCTCCTGTACCAGGTGTGTACACTGTTCTTTGTTTCCTTTTTGCTTTAAGGCTTTAGAGTGGCACCTTTGGGAGTGGGTGTGCTCTCCTTCTCTAGTTTTTTAGTGATTGACAATGCCCCCCACACTGAACTCTTGGGTTCCAATGCCCTAGGTGCATGGTTTTGCACTTTTTGGTATTGAACCCCAACTGCCATGCTCTTGACCACTCCTCAGATTTCCCAAGATCGTTAAGCATTCTTTCCACTCCTCTCTTAATGTCCATCCTATTACAGATTTTGGTATAATCTGCAAAAAGGCATACCTTCCCTTCCAGTTTATCTACAATAACACTTATGAAGACACTGAAGAAGGCTATACTTAGTACTGAGCCCTGTGGCATTCCCTTGTCACTCTCCCATCATTACAGTGAGTGCCAATAACTACCACCCTATGTTGTCTATCCATTAACCAATTTCCAACCCAATTCACCACTTTGTATCCCTCTCCTAGGCTGCTGAATTTCTTAATCAGTCTCCTGTGTGGCACAGTGTTCAAAGCCTTGCTAAAGTCCAGATAGGCCATGTCCACTGCCCTCCACTGATCTATTGCCCTGGTCACCCAGTCAGAGAACTCATTCAGATTCATCTGGAATAACAACCTCCCCAATCCATGATACCTTTGGTCTTGCAGTCTATTGGATTCAACATACTCTACAAACCTTTCCTTTAACAGTGTTTCAATTAATTTCTCCATCACTGAAGTGAATCTCACTGGCCTGTGGTTTTGAGGTTACCATCACCAAAATTGATCCAGTAATCTGGTCGGATCACTGTACCATCAGGTTCAGTTTTAACAACCCCCTAGTTGTCCCACCCCCTTGGAAATGATCCAGTTCTGCCCTTTAAAAGGGTTATAGCCTGAGGGACTACTGGCAGAACTGGACATTTTGTCTGTGCTGGAGGCCTGTTCTAGTGGTCCATGGGAGGCTGTGGTAGCATTAATAGGGCTGTCATGGGGGCCCTGGACCACTTGGCATCAATGCATGTACAGTAGTAACCAGAGACATGGTCAGATATTTCCTGAAATTTCTGTGATATTTCTAGAGAAATCACCTGCTTTCTGGATTTCAACAGTAGGGGCAGCAGAGAGAAACTCTTTAGAAATTTAGTGAAATATTCCGAAATATCTGACCATGTCTCTGGCTACTACTGTATGTCCTACGGTTTCACGCCTTGGCTCACCATGGTTTGACAGCGAGCTAAGGGATTTTAAAACCCAGGGGATGGATGTTGGAGAGGCACTGGAGGAAGACCAGATCCCAGAGGACAAGGTGGTTCTGATGAGTCATTACAATGACTATCAGAATGCAATCACCATTAAAAAGGCAGCATTTGTGTCAAGGATGATTGCAGCTGGGAGGAGTAGACCAGCTCAGCTCTTTCAGGTTGTAGACAAGTTATTACATCCTGCCTGTTTGGAGCCTGTCAGAGCATTTTCAACTCAAAAGTATGAGGAGTTCACATGACTTTTCTTGGACTAAGTGCCCTCTGTGAGTGCTGGGATTTCGACGAGTGGAATACCAGCATCCAGCAGTGGTGGGCCTCGGGATGTCAGACATGTTCGGCCTGACTGGTGGGAGTTACATCTGGTTATGGTGATGGAGGATTGTGATGTGATCTCGGGCCTTAAACCAACTTTCTGCAACTTGGACCAAGACCCGACAAGCCTACAGTTGGGCTGCATCGGAGCCCTAGGACCAATGTTCACTAAGATTGTTGGGAGTTCTCTGGCTACAGGGGCTTTCCCTGAGCCTCTTAAGGAGGCTTTGGTGAAACCCCTGCTGAAAAAAACATCATTGGACCCTGACATCTGAGCGGACTGTCAACCTATCTCGAACCTTCCCTTTCTTGGGAAGGTTTTGGAGAAGGTAGTGGCAGAACAGCTCGAGTTTCACCTCATGGAGTTTCAGATCTATGAACCTTTCCAGTCTTGGTTCAGGGCCGTGCATAGCATTGAGATGGCCCTAGTTAGGGGTGTGGAATGACCTGCTCAGAGCGAGGGATAGAGGAGAGTGAATTATTCTCTTTCTACTTGATTGGTCCTCTGCATTTGACACTGTGGACCATGGGGTGCTAGTGGACAGGCTGTGGGAATATGTTGGACTCACTGGCAAGGTGATCAGCTGGTTTGAGTCCTTTCTGCAGGGTCAGTCCCAGAGGGTTATGTTTGTGAATTATTCCTCTGACCTGATGGCCATCCCTTGTGGAGTGCCCCAAGGCTCTGTCTTCTCCCACATGTTGTTTGCGGTGTATATGCCACCCCGGCTGAGGTCATTAGATGGTATGAACTGAGTTTTCGTTGCTACATGAATAATACTCAACTCTACCTGTTCTTAAAACCCAGAACACCTGATGCCATTGATGTGCTGAATAAGTGTCTGGCTGAAATCCGGGCTTGGACATCATCTAACTGGTTGGGGCTCAACCCAGGTAAGGTTGAAGTATTGGTGGTGGAGCCAGGCCAAAGGGGGTGGTCGGGTGGCCGCTGGAGAAAGTCCAGGGCTTTTTATTGTCCAGACTGAACTAGAGGCCTCCTCTAAGGTTAACACTTTGGGCATTTTTATGGACAGTGAGCTAACACTTGATTCCTAGGTGTCGGCCATTGTCCGTGTCAGTTTCTACCATCTCTGCAACATCGCCCGAACAAAGCCCCTTATCCCACCTGAAGACCTAGCCACCCTAATAAATGCATTTGTCACCTTCAGGCTTGACTACTGGAATACCCTCTACATCAGGGGCATTGGAGGTGCCCTGAGGTACCTACAGCTGCTGCAGAATGCTGCAGCCTGGCTACTGATGGGTCAACCAAGATCCTGTCACATAATGCCAGTTCTGTGTGAACTGCACTGGCTGCCAGTGCATTGGTGCATCTCCTGTAAAATAGGTCTTTTGACCTATAAGACCCTACACAGGTAGGGTCTGGGTTACCTGGAGGAGCTCTTGCATCTCTACAGCCTGGGTTGCTCCCTTAGGTCAGCTAGGGAGGCTTTTATGGAGGTGTTTTGGATGAAACTAATATCATCAGGTGATCGTGCCTTTGAGGATGCAGCCCCAGTTTTTTGGAACTCTCTTCCGGGCTACCTCCAGGAGGCACCTTCTTTGGAGTCCCACACATTTGTTCCCATAAATACCAAATGGTGTCAGAACCATCCATTGCTAGATCCGACTCAAAATGGCCACCAGGAGCAAATGAGTTAAAAAGGGCTTGAAAGCTTATTTATTTCAAGTTGCCTTCGATCTATGATTAGCAGAACTATTTATATTTTTAGAGAGCTGCTCTGAGGAATTGCTGTTACTGATTTTATTAAACTAACTAATCATATGTGTTTATTGTTTGTTGATGTTTGTAAGGGCACCCTGAGCCTTCAGGGAAGGGTGCCCAAAATAAATAAAATCTACTACTACTACTAGCCTCTTTCCTGCTGCAACCCTTTTTGTAGAGGGACCACATGTGTTCATCTCAGTCCTCTGGAACCATGCCTGATTCCAGTAAGCTGTTGAATAAGGCCATCAGCAGGGCAGTCTGCACCTCCGTGAGTTCTTTCAGTACCATTGGGTGTATCTCATCCGGTCTCATAGCCTTATCCACTTTCAGAGCTGCAACTTCCTTTAGGACTCTTTCCTCTAAAAATGGACTTGAGTCCACCTCCCTTCCCCTCCCCTTTGTTCCTGCTGATCACTGGTTTTCCATCAACCCCCATTATGAAGACTGAGCATAAGTATGTGTTCAAGATTTCTGCTTCTGTTTGGCCCTCTTCTGCACAGTCTCCCTCTGCTGCCCTCCTTATCCTTACTATCCCTCCCCTTGCTTTCTTCTTCTCACTTATGTACCTGAAGAAAGTCTTATCCTCTTTAGCTACCCCTTTGGCTAGCCTTCCCTCTGTCTGTACCTTTGCCCCCTCACTGTCTTACATGCTTCCCTCTGTTTTACCTGGCACACCTCCCTGTCTTCCTCCTTCCCTTTGCATTTCCTTATACCTCCTAAATGCCACCTTGTTTTGCTTCACCACTTTGCTTGGCCACTTCCCTAGAGTATTATAGCAGTCTCTTTTTCCTTTTGCTTTTACTCACTTCCTTCACACAGAGGTTGTTTGCCTTAATTATGCCTCTCTTTATTTTCCCCACTATTCCTTTATCCCCTCTGGCATCCCCCCCCAAAGGTGATTTTTGAGGCAGTCTCCCATTTCCTTAAAATCTCCCCTGCTAAAGTCTGGCACCTTCATTTTTGTGTGTTTTTACCTCTGCTCCCATTTTAATGTTTTTTTGTTTGTTTGTTTGTTTTTTTAATTTATAGTTTATTAAATTTTACAAAGAACCTTTAACATGAAGGGACAAGCACATAATACAAATATAAATCACAGTACATCAACTCCATGCTAAAGCCCCCCCCCCCGCCTCCATTAACCCTCCCCCAGCTTGGCACAACCCCAGCTAGAAACCGGGTAACATGGTGAACCAGGAAACATATTGGACATATTACCCAAACAAGGCAGGAATGGAGAGATACCTAAACATAACATACCCCTAACCTCATTATTATGGCGCGGCTCCAGTTTGAAGAAGGTATAAGGTATGAAGGCCTTCCCATAATTTCTTATATTGGGAGAGGGAACCACCCAAACTAGCTTTCATTTGTTCAATATGGAGATTAAATAACAAATCACAGAGCCATTCCCCATAGGTAATGGCTTGTGCATGTAGCCAGTGATGCAAAATTAGCTTTTTGAGAGTAACCGATATCATGGCTATGTGATACCAGCAAATTTTAACTGGGATTGTGGAGAAGTCCCCCAAAAGACATACCTCTGGCATAAATAGATCTCCTAGTCCCAGCAGGGGGTCAGCCCTAGTCCTAATAGGTTCCCATAAATTTTGGATTGATGGGCATTCCCAAAAGATATGAGTGAGATCCCCTTCATCATTTTTTACATCTAAAACAGAGAGCATCTGGGGATCTGCCTATCCTCTTAAGTTTAGTGGAGGTCCAATACATATCATTCTGTATTCTATACTGTGTAAGCTTTAGTCTATCCTGAGAGATATACTTGAAGGAGTCAAGATGAATGGACTCCAGTTTCTCAGGAGAGTTTGGGAAACAAGAGTTCCAGTATCAAGGGATCCTACTGCAGGTTTCTACCATACTGACTCGTAAGCAAGAATATATCTGGGATACTGCATGAGGTTTCCCACACACTGGAATCAAAGAATCCAACCAGGTACAACTCATCTCCGAGTTCCCCATTCCCAGGAACTGCTTTATCAAGAGATGTCGAAGCTGCTATACTTTAAAAATCTATTTCCGTTCTGTGGAGTAAGAGGTCATAATAGTACCTGAATCCATTCATGTCCCTTCTATAAGCAAATCTCCTACTCAGGCCTTATTAATCTGGGGGAGCTATTGCGGTGTAATGATTTTACCCCCAGTCTGTAAGTTTGGATTCCCAACTATTGGTTGCCTGGGATCTTTGAAATTCTGGTATTTAAGAAAAGCACATAACTGACTGTGTGCCCTGAAAGATAATACCATGGGTGAGTTGCATAAAACTGAGGGGAGACTGCTGATGGGAACATACAATAGGGCCTCTTTGGTAATATTCAGAGAGGCAATTATCTCTCTCTCTCTCTCTCTCTCTTAACTGGCTCGCCCAGTAATACATTCCAAAAAGTAGAAATTTAAGTCCCCCAACCTGTGGGGAAGCTGCCAATTTTATATAGGCACATCGCGGATGTCCCCCCCCCCCCATATAAAAGAAGAAATGAGAGCACGCAAAGTTTTAAACCATTTCAAGTGCAACCATATATTTAACATGTTAAGGAGATAAAATATTCTGGGCAATATATTAATTTTGATTATGTTAATCTTCCCCAGAGAGATATAGGAAGAGATTGCCACCTTTTGAAGTCTTGTCGGATAGCATTTAGGAGGGAATTAAAATTCAAATTTTTCATCACACCTTCCTTTCTAGGCAACATTAGTCCTAAATACTTTATACATTTGAAGCTCCACTGTACACCCAGAATAGAGCTCCCATTTTAATGTTAAACCAAACTGTATGGTCATCACTGTTATGTAGGGAACTACCCACTGTGACGTCTGCAATGCTGTCTCTGTAAGTTCCAGGTCCAGCACTGCCCCATCCCTAGTGGGTTTGTTAACTAGCTGCATGAGAAAGGCCCCTTGTAGGGAGTCAAGTATGATCCTGCTCCTTGCCAAAGCTGCATCTGGAAGGCTCCAGTCCACATCTGCAAGATTTATGTCAACAGTTATCAGCACCTCCCCCTTATTTGCTTTCTTGTGGCCAACCCCTTGCTGAAGCTGCAGCTGGAAGACTCCAGTCCACATCTGACAGATTAAAGTCACCAACTAGCAGCACCTCCCACTTATTTGCCATCCTGATGATGTCCTCCATAGGTGCCCTATCCTACTGATCATCCTGTGCTGGAGGTATATATACCAACCCTGTATGGATCTCGGCCCCAGCACCTGTCTCCAGGATGACCCACAGCACCTCCAGTGATATTCTGTTTCCCCCAGGTGTCCCTACTTTCTTTCCTCCTCCTACCTGTGATGTTTCCTGAAGCTCCACCTGACCCCCCCTTTCCTTGTTACCCTCTCTGTTAACTGTCTCCTTTATGCCTCTCTTCCTGCTATCCTGATTTGTACCATCCTTGTACTCTGCCTTGTCCTCACCCCGGTCTGCCTATTCCCCTGCCCTGGGGGAGCTTCCTCCCCTCAGTCTCTCCCTCCTTGTTCCTTTATCATCTGGGGGAGGCAATCATTGCCTCCTTTGTTATTACAAACTCCCCCTAGCTAGTTTAAATAGTCATCCAAGCAGCATTTAAACCTCCCACTTAGGACTGTGGTCCCCCTCCTGGAAGTATGTAGACTGTTTCACCTATAGAGGCCCATATCCTCCCAGGCTGGTCCCAAGACCCTAAAGCAGCCAAAGTTATCCATGCACCATGCCTTCAGCCAATTGTTAAAAGCTATGGTGCTGAGTGCTCTTTCTTCTTCTTAATCATAAAAAGTTAACACCTCAGCAAATGCCATCATGCATGCTATCTGCTTCTGGCTCCACCCCGGCTCCTTGAAATTACCCTGTAGTACTTCTATCCTGCCCTTGCTAGGTCATTTGTCCTTAGATAGGCAATGACATCTAGCTCCCTCCCAGCTCCCGCCAATTTACTGATGGACTGGATCTGCTCTATATCCCTCCAAAAAGAAGTACCAGGGAGGTACATTACCTCCCTCTCCCTTCCTCCTCCAACTCTCAAGTCTATCCCCTTAACAATAGAGTCCGCCACCAGCAGCTGTTTCCTCCTTTTTTGGGGGCCTCTTCCTCCCTCCCTGGGGCCACCCCTTCTGAAGACCCACACCTCTTCCCTTCCCACTGTTGTGGGTGCCTCCTACCCACTGTCCTGTCCTGTCCTGCTGGTACAGTGAAAGGACTGTGCAGTGGTACAGGCTAAGGAGTGTGTTCCTTTCCCTTCCCACCACCCCCACCCTCCCAGAGCCCACCAATGTCCAACAACTCGCTGTTGTCTAGACATCCTCTGGGGGAGCGGTGGAAGACTTGGTGGTCCCTAGGTGGGGCAGAAGGTTCTCTACACCCTTGTGAGTTTGATCTGTAGTCCAGCAACCTCTGCTCTCAATCCAGGGAGATGAGTGCAATTGGGGCAGCACCTCATTCTCCAGAATGTGTCCCAAAAGACTGTAGCGTCTCACTAGTGGCACTACTCTACTCCCATGCTCTTTCCATACAGGCAAGATGGAAATATCTACAAAATTTGGTATTGCAGGACCCAGTAATGGTATCCTGGGGGTGTGGGCGGGCATGCAGTGACAGTGTCTTGGAAGGGGGAGACATACACTGATAGTGCCCTGTTGATGGAGGCAAGGCAATCAGATGATATTCTGGCAGTGGGCTGGGCAAGATCCTATATAAACATTATCAAGGACAGAATACTGGAGCACTTGGTTGAGGCCAGGGTTCTTGCTCCAGTTCATCATGGCTTTATGAGGGGCAGATCATGCAAATCAATCTGGTCACCATCTTCAAGAGGGTGACTAGGGAGAAAGACAGTGTCAAGACTGCATTTGTAGTTTGTTTTACTTCAGCACTGCTTTTGACACTGTGGAGCAAGGCAGGTTTCTGGGTAAATGCTGTAACACCAGTGCAGAATACACAAGATGAATTGTTAACTGGCTTGGAGCAGGAAGCAGACTGTGGTTGTGAGCAACACTCAAAATGGAGAGAGGCACTAAGTAGTGTCCCTCAGAGACTGACTGGGACTGGGGCCACTGCTGTTTAACATTTTCATTAATGATGTGGAAGCTGGGATCTCCAATGGGCTGCCTAGGTTTGCAGATCTGTGGAGATGGTGACAGGCACAGATCCTCCTCTCACCGCTGCAGCTATCTGAATGATAGGGAGCTCATACATGTACTGTAGAAGCAGAAGTTTCTACAGTACATGTACACTTGTTGCATCATTCAGGCAGTGGCTGGCTGAGGTGATGAGTTAAGGGTCAATGCCACTTGCCATCTCTGCAGACTGGCTGGTGGTATTTGCCTATTTACCTATATGACTAGGTACATAAACAATATTCCTAGGGGATCTCAATATGGATTGGCTAACCCATAAATCTCACTGCCTTAAATCCCTCTGCAACGAGCTCGGCCTAGTGAAATTAGTCAACGAATCCACAAGGAACAATGTCTTAAACACTTCCAATAGCTCCCTTTTAGATGTGATATTAACCTCTCATCCACACAAAATTTCACATTCAGCAGTGTTCCATAATGATATGAGTGACCATGAGGTTGTTGTTTGCATAAGATCTCATATTAAGGCCTGACAACAGCCCAAGTTTATAACAAAACTGTCCTTTCGCAAATTTGATGCAGTAAATTTCCTTTCTGACTTAGGCAGGGTCAGATGGCAAGATCTTTACCAAGCTAAAAATGTCAATGAGGCAGTCTCCATCCTTAATATCAACCTTACCAGTCTGGTAAATAAGCATGCCCCCTTATCAAAGTTAGGGAACACAACAACTCTCACCCCTGGTTTACTCCAGATCTTAAGGCAGCTCTTACAACCCGGGACAAGTTCTGGGTGAAATCAAGACATTCCAAGAAACCCTCGGTTTGGCAGGCTTTCAGAACAGCTAGGAATGCCTGTGTAAAAAGCATTTGTTCTGCCAAAGCAAATTTTTACATCTCTTCCATTGAACAAGCAAATGGGAACTCACACAAAATATGGAGGACACTTAAATGTATAGAAGGGCGGCCTGCTGCCCCCTCCATTCCAACTAAGATAGTCTTCAGTGATAGGGTAGTGGAAAATAATTCCCTAATCCTCAAAGAACTTAATTCCCACTTTGTCACAGCTGGCCTAGCTTTTGACTCCTCACCTTATGCTAGCCTTGCGAAGAGCCAGCCAAGCTCCTCCCCATTATCCAGCACCGCATCTTGCCTGTTTCAACTGCGTGAGCTCAACTATAAAGAAGTAGAAGATTCACTACTTAACTTGGACATCAAAAAAAGTGTAGGGGATGATGGTCTAGGACCCTTCTTCCTAAGATTCGGACATGCCCACCTCTCTGCCCCCAATCTTCATATCCTCAATCTCTCCATTACATCTGCTACTATGCCATCTTGTTGGAAATCCACACATATCCTCCCCCTATTCAAATCTGGTGACCCTTGCAATTTGAATAACTACAGGCCTATCTCCATTTTGCCTATCCTCTCAGAAGTCTTTGAAAAACTGATCTATTAACAACTAAAAACTTACATGGAAACTTTCTCACTCATTAACCCAGCACAATCTGTTTTCTGGGCAAATCACAACACAATCACTGCTTTAGCTAAATTAACTAATGACTGGGTCTCTGCTGTGGATGCTAAGAAGATAATTGGAGCAGTCTTCTTGGATCTTAGTAAAGCATTTGACACTGTTAACCACAACCTTCTAGTCAATTGCCTCACTAACTTAGGTGCTATATCCTCCACTACCCAGTGGTTCACCAGTTACCTAACAGGGAGAACTCAGAAAGTCAAAGCTGATGGTCTATTCTCTGCCTCTCTGTCTATTGTCAGAGGAGTCCCCCAAGGGTCCATCCTAGGCCCTATCTTGTTTTCACTGTACATTAACGACCTTGATTCCAACATAACTAGATCCAATCTGCACTTCTTTGTGGATGACACTACTGTATACCTCCAGTCCAACGTTATCTGAAGTTGGGAGGGTGATTCAAGCAGACTTTGCACAACTCGAACATAATCTAATAAAGGCAAAGCTTATCCTTAATGCTAAGAAAACCAAAGCAATGATTTTCTCTCGTAGTACCTCCTCAGGCACCTCCCATACCCTGCCTAAAGGCTTTATTGTTACTTCTCTAAGTGAACCATTGGAAGTCGTATCCAAATTTAAATATCTGGATAGAAAATAAGCTCTCTTTTAATGACCATTTTGAGGACTTATCCAGGATGCTCAAAGCCAGGCTAGGATTCTCTTTTAGAAATAGGTCTCTTTTCCCCCTCGAGACATGAAACAGGCTCGTTCAGGCTACATTCCTTTCCTACTTGACTACAGTGATGTAATTTACACTTCTACTGCTCTGGCAAACCTAAACAAACTGGACATCCTCTATCACCATGCATTTCAGTTTATTACCAACTCCTCTTACCACTCACACCACAGTGATCTGTACGCAGCTGTTGGCTGGACATCTCTCACCACTAGACGTCTGCTCCATGCTGGTCTCTGGACCCTTAAGTTGCTTCTGCATAAACTACCGAGTTACCTATCATCTATCATCTGTATTTCTCACAGTGCTTACTCTCTCAGGAAATCTGACTTCATTCTGCTGGACTTACCCAGGACGTGTACCTCCTTTGGTAAACGTGCTATTGCACATGCTCGTCCCTCTATTTAGAACCAACTCCAATCTGTACTGAAACTAACTAGCATTGTCTCAATTAACTCCAACAAAGTGCTAAGTGCATCTAAAATAAAATAAATTTGCAACTGTTGTTAAGCCCCTTCCCACTCCTATGTGTGCCTTATACATTTACGTGTAAGCCCCTCCCTGCTCTTATCCAAGCCGCTTACTTATTGTCCACACTAGCACTAAACCAAGACATAACTGTTTTCTCGTAGCTTCTGACTTGTAACCTGTGACCAAAACTGCAAGAATTCCACACCTGCTCCCCTTCCCCTTCCTACTTTTGGCTCTCTACTTATATATTACTCCCCTTACTCTTGCCAAACCATAACTACCTCATTTATCCTATCTTGCCTGTCGCTGCTCAATATGCTGAAAGTATTTATTGCAAACACCAGTGATAAGTTTATATACCCTGCCTTGTACTACTGGCATGCTACCTTGCATTGCTTGCACACTATGTGCCATATGCCTTCTCACTGTCCATTGTCTTCTGATGTTATATCCTGTTATGTAATATCCTGCTTGAACTATGTGTACACCTTGAATACGTGTAACAGTATTGCTCTATCAAGTGTTGTATTTTTATGTAATGTCCTTTATAGGTGTAAATGTCTCAGGATCTCCTTGTGAATGAGCTTGCTCAATGGAGTTTTCCTGCAATAAACTTGAACTTGAATGTTTGGGGGCATATTGGGCTTGAGGCTAAGTGGGAGGGCCTGGTAGGGGCTGAGTGGTTCCAAATATTATACTGGGGATTGGTGGGAATGGTGGGGTGGGAGACACTTCCCTACCGTGGAATAAATGGGCAGACTGTATGGGCCATAGGCCCTTATCTGCTGACAGTGTCTTTGTATCTATGTCTCTAAATTCATATTTTACTGAGGGATCAGAGGGGGACCACTAGATTATCAGGGAATAAATTCATATTTCACTTGAAGATCAGGCAGGAGGTGGGCCACTAAATTACTGAAATGATGGACTACACATTTTACTAAAGGGTCAAGTGGGAGGAGGATTATTCCTAGACTACCAGAGAATGATGGACTGCATATTGTACTCAAGTACTGGATGGGAGTGTTACACCTGGGTTATGCCCCCCTATCATCCCACATACACCTCAACACACACCTTACACTGTATTCCTTGTCTAGCGTACTGTGATACTGCTATTTTGCACTGACATATAGATTTAGGCCCATCATATAGGCATGGATGCCAAGAATGTGCTTTGCTGCTAATATTTGCTAATGTTCACATTTTTCATAAGATTAGATCATGCATGACTATTATACCTCACTGTAATGCATTTTGTTTGTCTTTTACATATATTCCATATATAATCACCCTAATCACTGATAAGATGACTCTGAGGGATCATCGGTGATTACTTTATACACTATATATATATATGTGTTCTCATATAATCATATGTAGTTGCGGCCAGTCAGCACTTATCTTTGTCTAAGTTAGGTGACAGAGAGAGAAAACCTTTGTTATGTCTTTATGTCTTACACTGTACATAGGCAAGAAATGGCATGTGTAGTTTGAAACCATCAGCATTTCTTTTGTCCAAGCTATAATGCAAATGGAAGCATATTATTTGTCTCACAAGATACTCACTAGTAATTCTGTCTCCTAAGTCATTATCCAATACATAATGTATCTCATATCTGTAACTATAATGTAATCTCTGTTGCTATGCTGTTATCTGTAGTATATAGCCATCTGCAACCTACTGCAGCTCCTGGAGAACAGGGAGACAGAACAAAATCTTGGAGAACCTGAGATCCTACAATCCTGGAGATTATGTACATTCTTCAGGAGAGTGCTGAAAAACCCATCTCCCTTGTGATTTTCTTTGTCACATACTTGGCGTAAGTAGTATAATAAACATTTATTAGTCCTCTTGCTTGTTTACAAATGTTTCTTGGCAGACTGCAAAGACATAAGAATCTGTATTATTAGTATTATTATTATTTACCCTACACACCAAGAGTGTTTAGGCAACAGGAGTGGGTATCACTAGATGGTAGTATTTTGAAATCTAGAAACTCATTTCCCCGAGTTTCACTATCTCAACTCCAGCAGCCTGAAACATGGTTGCCTGACAGTCAGAAATTGCCCGCGACAGAGTTTGTTCTAAAAATTAGGAGGGGGTGCGGGGGGGGGCAAAGCCCCACCAAACATCTGCCAAGGGCAATTTCCTACTGTAAGGCAACCATGTTTCAGACTGCTGGAGTCGGGATAGTGAAACTTGGGAATCAAGTTTCTAGATTTTGTAATATTTATCACTAGACTACCACAGACTACTTAGGTAGGGATCAGGTGAGGGGGAGCATTGGCCAAGTCTTTGCCCAGTGGCTTACTTCCATTTGTGCATGAAGGCATTGTGCAGATAATGGCCACATAATGACATGCAAATGAACCTATAGTGCCTTGCATGCCGTTTGTGGCCATACTGTACTTGAGGATCAGATGGGAGGGGTTACCACTAGACTACTAGTGAATGATGAACTGCATATTGTTCTCAGGGATTGGGTATTGGTATCACTAGACTACCAGGGACTGATAGGGATTGGGTGGGGGGTCATTGGGGGGCTCTGCACAATGCCTCCATGCATTTGAGTGTGAAAGCATTGTGTTGAGCTGATAATGGCCACATACGGGCATGCAAATGGCCCCATAGTACCTTGCATGCCATATACTGTCATCAGTATTCTGGCCACTGAATATGGCTCCCAGGAGTAAAGGTTCTCTTCTGTTTGGAACATGCTATGTCCCTTTGCTCCTTGGAGTATGTTTCTAGCCAGGGGCTGTGTTATTGCTGTGCACATGCACTTTGCATGGTACTAACACAGCCCCGTATTCATACAGGTGGGACATGTTGGACAGAGTGCACTGTTTTTCTGAATACGACATCCTGACAGCCACACACTATTTTGTGCATGCTGCTATGGTTTGCACAGCATTAACAGCTGCCTTTGCATATCATGGACCTTTGTCTCGCTACTATAAATCATTTTAGTGATTTCAGGCAATCAGCGTTCAGTTCCACAGGGGCACTTATACTGCTGCATGTAGTGGTCTTCTAATCAAAGAACATTAAAGTGGAGCTTTCCACTTTACAGGCAATGGAGGAGCACTACACTCTGTTTCAAAACTATAAAAAAAAATGAAAAACTTATTATAAATCATTTTAGCCAACTTGAGTGATTTACTCTGTAATATAAGTGTACTAAGGGATGCATCTTATTGAATAAGAGCATTTTCTCATGCTATTAAGAGATGAAAGAAATGCTCAACTTTGATCATGGTCCCCTTGCCCAAACAGCATCAGAGAACATTCTTATTCAATAAGAGACATAGGGCCCCATATTCAAAGGTTACTGTGGTGCAAACCTAGTTAGCACTAGCACTAACCTGGGTTTGCATCACTACTCTGATCGGGGTCATTTTCGGAGGCCCCAAGAATGCTGCTACAACTCAGCAGTGCCAAGGCACTACCTATACCACTGTGCCTTTGCAAATGAGGGGGTCCCTTATACATACTGGGATGTGGTATATGCAGAGGTTTGCATCAGCAGTAAATGGCCCACAGAGCTGCACTGTTTATTACTGCCAAAAATCACATCTCATCTATGTGCCAAGCCAGCACCTCACCTGCAAACGTAGGGCAGCAGCACTGCAGCTGCCTGCCCCTCTGTCAAACTGCCCCACCTCCACCCCACCCCAACACCCATCTGTCAGGAAAACATCACTTCCTGTTGGTACCCTACCGATCACTCATTTTGCAGTAAAACACTTCTTCTTGGTGGTATAGTGTTCCCCCACCATTCATCAGTTTCCCTCCTGCCCACTCATCACACCCACTCAACCCGATCACCATGAGCCATTACAGCAGTGGTTGGCATAGCCCTCCTCTCAGCTCCATGGCCAGCCACCATCTGACAGTCACTGAGCGGGATTCCATTATCACCAAGGTGGAATGTTTTACTGCAGGATGGGCACTAAGGGGCCACTGCACCATGTACAAATGAGCCCATAATACGTATGTAGATGGCCCCTTAGTGCCTTGCATGCTGAATGAGCTCATTTGCATGCACAGGCAGAATATGGCCCATAGGACACTTGGTGCTATCCCGTTTCAGGCAGCACTATCTCCTGGGAGCCATATGGAGCCCTGGTCCACGTCAGCAGTGCTCTGCCAACATGGTCTGATATTTAGTCAGTTAGCACCATTCCATTAGAGAGTACTAACCATCTGAATACCACTCAGAGCCAATCATGCATAGTCAAAAGCACAGCACAAATGGCTTATGCACACCTTTGAATATGGGGCCCATCCCTCAGTGCATAAACATGTGAAAAAGTGGTGTTAAAGCATCTGCTCATGTAATGGCAAAAAAACTTTGTACCAATATATTTTCATTCCATTTTAGATCAGCCTTTTTCTTCTGATGATTTGCAAAATGCCTTTTTTGCATTTTGTTTCTGTACTGGCATTTTTATTTATTTGAAATAATAAATTGGGCATATCATTAAACATGACAGCTACATGGTTCCCATCAATATTCTCAGCTCTATTTGAACACCAATAGTTTAACATCACTCTTGTTGTAATTAAGATGACATAGTACACAACCAGCACTTCTCCCTGGCCTCATGAGGCATGGGGGACATCATAGATGACTCCTGTCCACAAAATGTAAGTTCTAAGCTGGTGAACATAAAATTAAGTTTGGCACCATATAAAGGGATTTGGAACTAAAACTGAACCTGCAGGGGGTCAACATCTTAAGGTTGCAAATGAGTGCATAATAAAATCAATAACAAAATGTTTTAACATGAATTGTTGATATAATACTCAGCAATAGTTCTTGTGTAAGTGTCTGTTTTATATATCCCTACAACTAATCCTGAACTGGTGTAGTGAGCCCCCCAGTGCTAAATGACGCTTAGAAGTGCCTTGTCAAAATAAATCATATTAAGAGCCTGTCCCTTCCTGCAGCACTTTAAGAAACTTTTGTGTAACTTTTCAGAATGAATTGCCTGTTGAATAAACAACGTATTAAGGACACACACAACTCAACCCTTTTTATTACATAGTTTAGAGACTTCCTTTACAGTAAAGAAGACAGATGGTCCTTAATTTATACATCCATGTTTGCCTCAGTGAGGTCCCTCCATTGAGTTCCTTAGCAACTGGGGTTCAAAAAGGCAAACTTGGAGTGCTTGTACCATAACATTTGTGGTGCTGCTACCATTTTTAGTCCTCCTCCATGGGACTGGGGTGGAGTTAATGTAAACAAAGAAATTAGACTGGATTTGCAAAAGCTGGATGATGCATGTACATTAGGTTGCCGGGTCCAGCATTGTCCTGTATGTTAAATGCCCCCCTTTTCCCCCCACATAACTTCCTGAAGGTTTGCGGGCTGTATAATTTTGGGAAGCCTACTGTAATAACATTGGCAGGAACTGAAGTTAATGAGTTGCTAATCCCAAAAGGGATGTGGACAGTTCTGTTTCCCATGAACAGAAAGAGTGTGTGTGTGTGTGTGGGGGGGGGGAGCTATTCACACTTAGATACCACTGTGTCAAGGGGACAGACTAACCAGCCTGTAAGATGGGACCTGACTGGAATAGGTCAAATGCTAGCCAGGCCATAGCTCTATGACCTGACCTGTGTTATTGTTTACTATTCTAGCAGTCAAAGTTCAAGCATGCTGCCAAATACAAAATTCTAAAAGTGATCAGAAAAAAAAAATCAAATGCTGTACTGAACTGTAACTGTTCAGTTCAGTCACTGTAAGAAGATAAACATAGTTATTGCAGCTGTGAAAGTATTTTCAACATTATGTGGAACAGTTATGGTGAGGGACTTAGGGACAGCTTAACTCTTTTCTGGTCTATACAGTTATTGATTGGTCACCAGCTGAAGTCTTTCTTCAGCTTGTGTTGATCTGTCCCACTGTAAAACTAGTTGTCAATATAATTATTAGGCACCTCCTTGGGTAGCAATACACATCCACTATTTAGAACTTTTGGTTCAACCTCCAATTCACAACAAGATGGTTCTAAAAATAATCTTGTCGGTGTTTGACTGCTCAGATGAGGTTTACAGTGATGCCCATGAAACCACTCTTGTCAGAATGGACTCCTTCGTCCACTCTTTCTTCTGGTCCACTTTGAGCTTCCTTCCTCGTACTCACTATTGCTCCCTGTACCAGTCACTCACTCTCTTCCCCCTCTACTGAATCTCACCAGCTGTCCTATTGCACCACTTTAAATAAATTGTGATTCTTGGCCTTCCCCTCCTACCTGTCCTCTCACCTCTCCTCCTCCATTCCATTATCTTACTCATGTCTCTCCATGGATGCTTGTTCCTTTTTGATCCAGTGGTGTAAAAACCCTGCTGCTCAGTCCACTTTTTATGTTTCCCTTCCCCACCTGTGGAACAACCTTCCACACCCCATTTCCCTTTCTTCTCCCTGCCTCCATTTTCTGTTTTGAACCCCCTCCATAAAGCTCCCTTTCCCCCTTTGTTTGCCTACTTCCACACTCCACAAACTCCATGCCTCATAAGTCTCCCAAAATTGCTCAGTTTTCTTTTTAATATTTAAAATTGTTGTTCAGGAAAGGTACAGTATATTGAGCTGGGCATAATTTCCAGATGCAGTCTGGGAGGAAGCAGATTATATTAAAAAAACAAACCAGTAGGACAAAAATATTAGAGCAATTTTGCAAAATAACATCAAGGAACAAAGTACAAAATTGTAAGGTAAAAAGATAGTGCAGTGTACAGCAGTTCAAATGGACTAACAGCAATCCCTTGAGAAAAGGTGGGTTTCAAGTCAGGTGATGGGAGAAGTATGGGGCATGGAGCTTGTGAAGTGTGGTAGCAGGAAAATGAAGATAAAAAGTGAGTTTTATGGAGGGGTCTGAAACAGAAAAGGGAGGGAGGAAGAAAGGGAAATGGGGTGTGGAAGGTTGTTCCAGAGGAAGGGAAGAAAAACACTTTTACATACAGTATTTATATTTTTGTTAGACCACATAAAGTAGTATTAGACCTTGGCTTAGGCTGATCTGAAGCACTTATCACTACTACTACTCATTACATGAAAGCATATTTTCTTAATAACTCTGCATATTTTATTTATCTTAATAACTCTGCATTTTTCATTTAAACCTCTGAAACTCTTGGTTTTGTGTCATCATTAACAGAAACAAGTTTGAAATCTAAAATGAAATATTTTGCAATCATTGATATGCAACCACACACAAATACAAATACCAGAGATATAAATACAAATATCAAAAATTAGCCCTGTGCACAGCCCCCAAAAAAAAATATATATATATATATTCATTGCAAAAAAATTATGTTAGTATAGACATTAGGGTTGAAGAATGCAAAGCACATAAAGTAGGGAAATGAAACAATATTAGGGGTTTGGGTCTTGAAAGTCTTGATGAATCAGTGATGGAGTCTTCCTTGGGGTTGTCAGTCTTAATGCCCACCCCTCCCCCCCAGTAGACTTCTGTATGAAGCACAAGGTACAGCTCAAGGTCAGTACCTCAGAGCGATACATTCCTTGGCAGTAAAGAGAAGTATGGCTTGTCATATGTTGGCCAAAAAATATGTCATCACTTCTTTCACATCAGCCCTGTGGGGACTGTACGAAGAAAAGCGATCATGTCTAACCTTGTTTGCTTGGTGGAGGAGGTGGGCATTAGGGCTGACAATCCCAAGGAAGACCCTACCACTGATTTGTCTAGTCTTCAGATACCCAAAAGCCTAATATTTTTCATTCCCCTATTTTGTGCACATTGTACTACTTAACCCTAATGTCTGAATTAACATACATTTTAAGATGAATTTCTCTTCTTTTTACGTTCGCTTGCGTGCATGTGCAAGGAACATTTTGGGAGAGTAGCACACTTTGGAGGTGTGCCTCTCCCTTTCAATCCAGTGCTCCATTGAGCAGGCATGGCGGTCCTGCACCAATGAGTGCGGGAGCTGTGTATGACAGCGGTGGTCTTTGCTTCAAAGAAAACTACCGCTGTCATACAGAGCACCACATCACGCCACCCCCCTCACGACACGCTGCCCCCGCAAATCTTTTCTGCCATGCTGGGAGCCCACCCCAGTGTGGCAAACGTCCTGCGTCATCTGCCGATGGGGGTGCCCAATCCCCCGTCGGCTCCACAGCCCCCCCAAGCCATCCTTCTGCCATGCTGGGAGCCCACCTCAGCGTGGCAAATGTCCCAGGTTGTCTGCAGACGGGTGCCTAACTTTAGCCTCGGCCCCCAGCCATCCTTCTGCCATACTGGGAGGCCACCCAGTGTGGCAATGTCCCACGAAGTCTTGTTTTTTTTTCCACCTGTAAAGCAAAACAGTCCCACGGCGCTTCTCCCAGTTCCTCCCACAACCCGCACTCCACCCACTGCGCACCCAGCCTCCCACACCCCTCACCCCATACTTACCCCGAGCTCGGGCGCGACGATCTCGTGGACCGGGAACACGCTCAGACTTTTCAAAGCTGACCGCGAACTGAGGAAATGCCGTAAGCTGTATAATGGGCTAGATAGGGGTTTTCAACTTTATTGCATATCTCAGGTATTTTTGGAATTCTTGCACCTACCACATGGGGTTTGGGACCCTTCAACGGACGTCACCGTCATGGCGCTATTCGGGCCCGCGGGTGATTTCGAGTCACCGCGTGAAATCATGCTTCAGGCCCGAATAATGCCATGACAGTACATCATTCATGAGAAGGGGTCCCAAAAACCCCATGTTGAAATTTTGTTGCAAAAATTCCAAAAAATGACTGTTTTACAAGCGTGCGTTGTGCAGTTCCTACGCAGGCTCGTAAGTTTGCGAATTTTCAGTATTTTCACTCCAGATTTTCAACATTGCCATTTTACCACACCTCCTTTTGAGCAGTACAGCTGTCATTTTTCACATCCTGCCCAAAACGTGTTTCCATCCATGTAACACACAATGGCACAGTCGGTGTGCGAAATCAATGTATGGGACGCATTAAGAAAATCGTGGTGACACTGTTCATTAGCAGAGGTCTTAAAATGGCTATGTTGAAAATTTAGTGAAAAAATTCCTAAAAATGACTGTTTTACAAGCGTGTGTTGTGCAGTTCCTACGCACTCTCGTAGGTTTGCGAATTTTCAATATTTCCGCTCCAGATTTTCAACATTGCCATTTTACCACACCTTCTTATGAGCAGTACAGCTGTCATTTTTCACATCTCACCCAAAATGTGTTTCCGCTCATGTAGTACAACCAAGAATGGTGCAAAATCAATGTATGGGACACATTAAGAAAATCACAGTGACACTGTTCATGAGCAGAGGTCTTAAAATGGCTATGTTTGAAATTTGATGAAAAAATTCCTAAAATTAACTGTTTTACTAGCCATGTAGTTCCCACGCACACTGTGAAAGTTCAAGTAATTTTCAATATTTTCACTCCAGATTTTCAACATTGCTATTTTACACACCTCCTTATGAGCAGTACAGCTGTCATTTTTCACATCCTGCCCAAATCGCAGCCTAGCGTACCGCCCAATGGTGCAGTCGGTAAAGTAAATCAGTGTATGGGACACAGTAAGAAAATCACAGTGACGCTTGTTCATTAGCAGAGGTTTTAAAATGCCAATGTTGAAACTTTGGTGAAAAAATTCCTAACAATGACTGTTTTACGAGTGTGCATTGCACAGTTCCCACGCACGCTTGTAGGTTTGTGAATTTTCAATATTTCCACTCCAGATTTTCAACATTGCCATTTTAGCACACTTCCTTATGAGCAGTACAGCTGTCATTTTTCACATCCTGCCCAAAACGTGTTTCCGCCTGTGTAGCACACAATGGGGATAACAAAAAGGTCATGCTGAAAATTTATTTTGCAAATACCAGCAATCGCACAGGGCATTAGCATAAAGCACCATACTTGTCAAACACCACTGCAAATACCTGCCAGCGAACGTTCGGCATTGACAGATGCTTGTTGTTATAGTGAAACTGTACCATCATTCATGCAGGTCCCTTTGAGACCTGCATGAAATGAAATAAACAGAAGGGGGAGGTATTTCTAGCCCTGCTTCATCAACCAACAAGTAAAAGATAGCAGTGTCTTAATACTTGCAGCTGTCCCATTACATTGTACCATCCTAGCTAAGATACAGTATTAATAATAAAGATTTCTTACCTGGGTTCTAAGGACTGTGGAATGGGGTTTGGGCACTTTGAGGGAACATCCAGTAACTGTAATCCAGAAACTGAGACAAACAAAGTGCTCTAAACATATAGCAGTACTTATTTAATGGCCTCCAATGCCTAGGATGACATTTTGTGTTCATCATTCCACTGGACTTGTAGACATAAAGTGAAAAATGAGTTAGGATGATTAACAAAAAGAGCAATCAGCTATGTCGGGTAGAAAGGGATTGTATTTTTTTGGGGGGTGTTAAGTGGGTTGGTTGTGAGGGTGGATACTGGTACCATGGCAATGACCTGGATTCAGGACAGGAGGTGGGTCACTCAGGGGGTCCGGGGTGGAGAATGTAGACAGGATTCAGCATCCCTGGGACCACACTCCTCTTGGGGTTAAGTGGTTTTGCTCATTGATTACCACCAGGGCAGAATGAAGCCACCACCTTTCACATGCCATGCAACACTGGTAGAGTGGTGGACAGCCAAACTGCCTGACAGTCAAGGGGGGGTGGACATCCATCCCCCTCCTATCCTTGTCATGGGGGAACTTGTTGGGGGTACCAAAAGTACAAAGTAAATTCCTGAGATGGAGTATGACTGGGCTGGATGGTTGACAGCAGTAGGGAACCTATCAGTAATGTGGAGCCTTTGTTAACATGACATTTAGCCTGCCAGATACACTTTTCCCCATTTTTCTTCCCACCCTACTTGGCCCAACACAGAGCCTGTGCCCATCTGGCTTTGACATGCATGTCAAACCCTTGTGAGGGAAGGCTTCCTGGCCTACTACAGGGTGTCATCTGTGTTCTAGAAAACTGCTCTGTCCTTCTCCAGGCTAGGGTAGTGCCACACACTGCAGCGCCTTCCCTCTAACCTTCACTCACTCAGCTGGCTCACTGATCTTGCACCTGAACTCGGGTCACCAGCATGGAAAAGGCAGCGTGGTTTCCACTGAGCCAATGGCCTTGCTTGCAAACAATGTTACTTCATAATTATTATTAGTTTTTTTTTTTCATTTTGACTGTCAATTTTCAACGTAGTGATTTTATGAACCCCCCTCCCTTTTCTGAACAGGTGTCATTTATAAAATACTGTCTGTAATGTAATTTCACACCACAAGCATGAAACACAATTTTGCAAAGATTTGAAAACCAGCACCTATCATACTCAGGAGGTTGTGGGGGTCAAAATACTGAAACTTTCCTAAGTTATAAGTGAACACTGAAAATTTTCAAAACACCTTCATAAATTTTCTGTTTTTAACATTCTGACTCTAAATTTTCAACATAGTTCTCATATGACCCCACCTCACGAACCCGGTAGGTGAAATTTTTCATCCCCCCCCAAAAGGTGATTTCACAAAGTGAGTACGAAATTACCTTTCTGGTCAGATATGACAAATTTCATATACCTTGCTCATAAGCTGGGCCCCATAATACCCATGTTGAAAATTTGGAGTAATAATATGCAAAAAATTACCATGTTATGAATAAATATTCAAAACACATTAACATACATTCACTGCATTTAGTTTCCAGTTTCCAGTTTGGCCTTGAAAGAAAACATGTCTCAGTCCAGAGATGATTACAACATTAGACCCCACTTGGTAAGTAAGGGGTATAGAGGGTGTGGGGTATTGGATTCTGAATGGTGGAGATCAGGTCGGGGAAGGGGAATGGCAGTGGCAGCTCAAGAGAGATCAATGGACTGTTTTCTTCATTACAGAAAGCAAAAAAAAAAGAAGTTCAGGGATTATTTTTCTATTATAAGTACCAACACTGGGGATCAGGCATCCCATTGTAGGCTTTATGGGTTCCATGTCAACACAGCAACAAGGACATTGCCAACTGTCATTACAGCAATGGCACAATGATGACAACTGGCATTGTGTTGTCACTGTACAAAAGTGTTTTTTTGCAGGGGACTCTGCCCCCACAACCACTGCACTATAGATAACCAACTCTGAGTCAGAGTTGCTTTGGGAAGGGGGCAAACTCCCCAGAGACAGCAGCATCAGAAAACCAGCGGACCATCACAGTGAACTGTTGATTTTGTCGCTGTGATGGTATTCGCTTTTTTCACGTCACTGTGCAAACGTGATACCAGCTTGATGTATAGTGGCATGGAGGGTGGTGGGCTCCCCCGGTGTCACACACCTGTTGTGCGGTTGATGGGAGTTATACAACCATCACCTGGCAATGGGCATCCTGGTGTCGGCATCTTAATTGGGCAGGTAGGAGGATTTAACCAGCAATGGGGATTAGGCACCCTGGTTTTTGGAATGGAAAATGAAGGGCGCAATTGAACTGGCACTAGGAGTGGGAACCCTGTGTCAGAAACTTTCATTTTTACCTGCCTCCGTGATCAGGCACCTTGTTGTCTGGTTAACATTAAGCAGGTCATGGATGTGGGTAATGGCAGCAGAAGGGCCATATACAATAAAAAAATAATACACAGCTCCATTCAGCGGGAGCAGGACTATGCCCCTCCTGAATCAGCACTGCAAAAAGAGATACAGATGTTATTTGCAGTGTCAGAATAACTATGCCCCCTCAGACACACATGCTTTTCATCAAACGACTGCATTAAAAAATGCGGTCATAAAAAATCAGTTATCCTTAGAATGTTCAGTTTTCAAACAGTGTCTGTGTGTTTTTTCTTAAATTTCTCAAAAATGGGACGATTTAGGGACTTCTCACAGAAAACTTTGAAAAACATAATAATTAGGTACAGTTCAGCTTGCATTCCATATATATTCCACAGCTTTCTCCTCCCTATTATTTGTTACTGAGGACATTTGCATGAATACATGATCATTATCCCATAGACTCCTTCTGCCTCTATAGTTTACTCCCTACTTGAAGTCATAATCCTCTGTTAAAACATCACAGTCTGTTGCCATGGGAGTAACTGCAATGTCACAAGCAGAGTATTATGATGTCAGGTAGTGAGAATGCAACAAAAGTAGATGAACTCTTCAGGAGCAAAAACCTGTTTTCATGCAACTGACCTCAATAATAAATAATGCAGAGGAGAAATACTGAATGAATGTGAAATAGAAGCTGAATTGTGTCTAAATATTATGTTTTCTTAAAGTTCTCCTGAAGGCATCAGCGGCTCTTTAAAAGGCACTACCTCGATCAAACCTGAAAGTTTCATGTTTGAAATCCTCCTTGTTTTTTAGTTATATGTCAGCATCATGGTCTTAATTTATGTAATTCTTATGCTTTTGCACCTCGGTTACTTTTTCTGCTGTTAACCAATTACCACAGAATTCTCAGGTTCCAGAGATTCTAGTACCAACTCTGTGCCCTCAAATTTGAAAGAAAATCAGTTTAATGGGTGCAGAATTATTAAGGTGTCAAAACTGGGCTTTAATATTAAAGTGTTTACTCAACCCTAATATACAGGCTCGACCATGCTTATGTAAGACAGTATATATATATGGGATCTGACATGGGTGAGAGTGAGCTAGTAGAAATATCTTCACAAATTATACTTGACCTCCTGAGCTCATGCATGATGAAGCCATGCATGAGATCAGAAGAGGTCAAGTATAGCAAGTAAAGCAATTTCTACCATCTCAGTCTCAGCCATGTAATTTTTGATTTACAACCATGTGTTTAGGTGGTTGTCTGGAAGAATTTTGTCAAGGTGCCTTATGACACCAGTGTATCTTCCCTTACAAATGTATGTGTGTTCTGTGTACATCAGAACTGTTTAGTGAGTCTCTGAGCACAGGAGAGGTCCCAGAAGACTGGAGAAGAGCTCATGTGATCCCATTCTACAAGAGTAGTAGCAGGGAGGAGGCAAGGAACTACAGACCAGTCAGTCTTATCTCAGTAGTGGGCAAGATTATGGAGGCACTCCTTAAGGAAAGGATAATGCAACACCTGGAATCCATAGGAGCACAGAATCCAAGACAGCATGGGTTTACAAAAGGAAGGTCCTGTCAAACTAATCTCATAGATCTCTTTGACTGGATAACCAGAGTGGAGGACCAAGGGGGAGCAGTTGATGTCACCTACCTTGACATTAGCAAAGCTTTCAATACTGTTCCACATAGAAGATTGATTAATAAGCTGGGTAGGCTCGGGGTGGGTCAGAAGTTGGTCAACTGGGTGGCAAACTGGTTGATGGACAGAAAACAGAGAGTGGTGGTAAATAGTATATAGTCAGAAGAGATGCAAGTCACAAGTGGGGTACCTCAGGGATTAGTCCCGTGGCCAGTCCTCTTCAATATCTTCATTAGTGACATTGCAGAAGGACTGGAGGTTAAGGTTTGTCTGTTTGCAGATGACACCAAGATCTGCAACAGAGTAGATGATCCAGATGGGGTGGGCAGAATAAGAAGAGATCTGGATAAACTAGCAAAATGGTCGGAAGAGTGGCAGCTGGGGTTTAATGCAAAGAAGTGCAAGATCATGCACATAAGGAAGAGAAACCTGGAAGCCACCTACAGGCTGGGAGGGGAGTTGATGGCAGTCACAAGGGAAGAAAGAGACTTGGGCATCATCATCACCGATAACCAGAAATCATCCAAGCAGACCACTAAAGCAGTAGGTAAGGCTAGAGGGATGTTGGGGTGTATTAGTAGGGGTATCACAAGTCGGAAGAAGGAGGTAATAATCCCTCTTTACAAGACACTGATTAGGCCCCATGTGGAGTACTGCGTGCAGTACTGGAGGCCATTCCTTCACAAGGACATTAACCAAATTGAGGCAGTCCAGAGAAAGGCAACCAAAATGGTGCAGGGACTGCATCAGAAAACATATGAGGATAGATTAATGGAGCCCAATATGTATACCCTAGAGCAAAGGAGGGAGAAAGGTGATATGATCGAAACATTCAAACACCTTAAAGGCATTAACAAGGTGAAAGAGTCTAACATGTTTCAATACAAGAAAAATAGCAGGACAACAGGACACAGTATGAGATTAGAGGGAGGCCGAATAAGGGGTAATGTGAGGAAGTTCTTTTTCACAGAAAGGGTGGTGGATGCATGGAATGGCCTACCTCAGGAAGTGGTGGATATGAAAACAGTGCAGGGCTTCAAACAGGCATGGGATAAGCATGAGGGAGCAATACAGATGAGTATGAATAAATAGGCCATTAACAGAGCAAAGGCTAATGGCACATTCATAAGGTAGAAAAAGAAATGGGCAGACTGGATGGGTCTTGTGGTCCTTATTTGCCATCAACTTCTATGTTTCTATGCCGGGCTGCTTGCCACATGCTTAATTGTGCAATGTTTGTATGCAGTTCGCATACGCAAAGTGAACCTAAGTGAACCAGGTCTAAACAGCAAATCAGTTTTGCATGCTGCAAGCTTGACATGTATGCAGCAGGTAAGCTGGTGCAAACGTCTTCTAAAAATCACATCAGGTTCACATGTTGCATGCTTGACATGTGTACAACAACTAAGCTGGCGTAAATTTCATCTAAAAAACACATCCGTTTCTATTTCTCATACTACTGCTAGCAATTAGAGCCATTAAAATACATTTTCATTGATTTCTCATTAAAATTAGCTAAACTCATTAATTCTGATCCTTTTGCAAGTTGGTTAATGGCTTTTGATTTTTGTCATTACATTGCCACTAATTTGTAAAGTATTATTTGCTTACTGCATTAAATGCCTTGGGTATAGTCAGCCAACATCCCCCATTCCAGATTTGTGAAAAGGGGCCTCTGTGTTGTGAAGCCGGACCTTTTTTTTTTGCCAGGTAAATCCCCATATGCATATTTAGTGCTACAAATGTGTTTCTCTATGACTGTTTTGGCTCACTTACTTTCCCTTTCTCATTCTGTATGGAGCATATACACTATGGCCATGCTCAGCACTTTTTGTGCTGAGTACAAGCTTGGAAGCATGCACCATACCTCACATTTTGTCACTGAATTGAGGGACCTGGACACTCAAAATAAAGCACAATGAGGGACACCTCATGATGATCAGGATGCATTCTGAAACATAGAGATAGAGTACCTCAGAACACAGTGGAAACCATTGTATTTACTTACCCCAATATTAGCACCTGAGAATGAATTTCTACCATAAAGCAAGGGTGCCATTTAGGTAGGTCAGAGGGGGGCAGTTGCCCACCCCTACTCCCTGCATTTCTGCCTAGGTTGTTCTTATGGTGTGGCAATAATAGCATTAAATTTGGATTTAATCTTTGCGCACTAAGTGCCCCCCTGGCCTGTGTGGGTTCATGCTCCAGGTGCACTCCTGACTCAACTGTGTCTGTATTATGTTGTCCACTTTCTCCACCTGTTAGCTGTGATGCCATCACATGTGATGCAGAGAAGCTCCAGCCAAGCAAGAGCATGTGAGTCATGCAAGTGTGACACTGTCTTTCCTAGCACAAAGTATACAGGCTGCACACTACAGCTTGGAGGAATCAAGTAAGCACTGAACTCTCAATAGCAGTGTTGTGGTGACATATTTTTGTTGGTCTGCTCTTAGTGAGACTCCATCTTCTCTGGTTGCTGAAGGGGCAGAAGGTGAGCTACAAACTAACTTGAGACTAGGCTACCTACTTACTCTACTTGGGTCACCTTGCAAAAAAAACAGTACAGACCTCCCACAACAGCAAGCTAGGCCTAGCAGCAGTGGCGATAGCAATGTGGGCACCCTTCCTAGGCCTTGATCAATCTAGTATGGCTGCAGCCAAGCAAGAAGTAAACAACACAGGTTGAGTGGATATGGTTGTTGAGGTGACTTGGTCGTGGACCACATTGGGGTCCTGGGATGGTTGGTTCTAGCATTCAGCTTCTGGAAGAAGGACAGAGAAGGACCAGACTGAAAATCGGGCTGGTAGCACACTGGGCCTGGCCACAAGTTCTGGCCAGATGGACAGATAAGTAAAAGTAATTTTTTTTCCAGGGGGATTGGGGAGGAGGAAGGACTGAAATATTGATGTGTTTTTCATGTTTCTATGCCTTTGGGTGGCTTCACAACCCATATGGGATGGGTATTGAATGAAATGGAGTCAGCAAGAGAAATCAGGATAATGTTTTTTTGGGGCAGGGAATCAGAACTTCAGCCATAAAAGAAAATTGGTTAGTAACAGGGTGGGTTTAAGTCCAAATCTGATTCATTACTCTGGGGTATAGACAAATGAATCTAATATGTTTGATTTTTTCCTGATTTGCATATCACTTTTCAGTTGCAAACAATAAGTTTTACCTTTTAAAGACATTCCAGACATTCTAGAGCTTGCCACCTAGGTCCTAACTTGCACCTGGCCTCCAGTGGTTGTTGGCTTCCCACTGCTGAAATGTGAAATGGTGCCCCTGCCATAAAGTCTAAATTTGCAGGACATCCTCAGTGTGAGCAGCATATTTTCCATGAGGGATTGATGAGGAGCAGAGCAGTTTTCATGGATAAAATGAGGGCTGTTCCTGGCATTCAGGGACAGTTGAGTGGTATGGTATGCACAGACTATTGGAGCTCCACTATAGTCAAGTTTATGCCCCTTCCAAGTGAAGCTGACCTCCATATCCCCACACTCAGGCACATTATGACATAGGGCAAGAGAGACTGCAGGGGTGTGCACCACTGAAATGAATAGGGATATTTTTTATTACTATTTTACACATTATTGATGGAGAGTTGGAGATTAACAAAGGCTACAGCTCGACTAAGAAGGGCATTGTTAGTAGAACAATGGCCTTCACTATTCTCCAGCTCCCCATCATAACTTATAAAATAGTAATAAAAAACAACTCCATTCATTTCAAGGGGGTACGCCTCAGCACTCTGACCCATTGACATCATCTCTTAAAGACTCCTGCCTCTCGCTCCCATGTACTTAGGTAATAGACTCTCGACATATATCTATACTATCTATACTGGTGGATTGTCTGTACAGCATGGCTGCACCCATTATGGTGTGTGTTCATGGTCGGGGGGTGGCCATGTGAGTGGGTGTTGAATTATTGCTACTTTTGTGTTTGCCCCTTAATGTCTGTTCACATGGAAGCATTCAAAACTATGGAGAAAAAATAGTAGGAGTACAGGCCAGACAGAAATAATTAAATAGTTTACAGGGTAAGTGTGTGTATTGGGGTAGAAAGAACAACATGTGTTTCCACTGCTATGTGTGTTACAGTTCAGCTGTGTAGCTGAGATGAGGGAGGACAAGAAAACTAAAAAGTATAACAGTGGTTATAAGCATGCTGCATGCATGCAGATGTATGCAGATTTGTACTAAAGTACAAGTGAGCGCTATGTGTGCAGGCAGTATAGCTTAGTTTTGAAAGGCACTGAACTGCAAACCAGGTGGCTTGGAGACCTGCAGACCTGGGTTTGAATCCCATCAACCCCCCCTTGTATATGGTGGGAGCTTGAGCAAGTCACTTAACTTTTATGTGTACAGTTATCAGTGACCATTTGCTGTTTACACATATTCCACATGCGTGTAGTCTGTTCCAATTTAACATAAAAAGTATGCTTTCCACACTTGCTTTCTGCATGCATACAACGTGCATGCAATCAGTCCATTTTAACATTTAAATCATGCTTGCAGCATGCATATCACATGGGTATTTTTATGTGTGCAATGTGAAAACATTTCATATAATTATTTTGGTAAGGGTTACTTGGTTAACAAAATAAAAAAAAAACATACATACATACATTGTGATAGAAATGATATTGTGTTAGAAATGATAAACATTTACCAAAAGTAAAAAATGCAAAATGGAAACTGTGCCACTCAAAACATCTGACTCTCATGCATGTCATATTTTATTTGTACAATGGGTATTTATGTGGTTTTGTAAAAGAAATGGTTATAAAAATTACAAAAGGAAAAAAAGTTCAAAATAGAAGCAGTGCATGATAGAATTGAAAATTCTGTCCACTACTTTTTTATTCTGTTTTAGATTGTCCCTTATCTGAAGACTTGTATGATACCCTCTTCCCCATTTTGAGTCTGCTGTACCACTATTCTTTACAGTTGAAATAATAAAAGGAGCACAACTTTCAATATGGCTCAGACCAGTTTTTTTTTCTTAGTATTCTATGTATTTTTGAACACTCATGTTCCAATTCTCAAAGCCCACCTGAATAGCACAAGGGGCTTGTACCACAAGGCATGGTGCGAGGTGCAGCTTGCACTGAAAGATGCACGGGGAGCCATTCACAAAAGCAGCCTGTGGCAAATGCAGGTTGAGTATGCCCAAGGGGGCTTGAACCATTCATGCGGCACAAAATGGGCTGTGGCATGGTGCCAGGAGGCATGTGGCAGACACAGGCTGTCATATACCCTAAGTTGGTATTCTCTACACCTTCCCAGAGTGCAAAAGTCTAAGTATTCTAAGGGAACTTTGAAGTGTGTCTTCTGGGAGGGTTGGAAAACATACGCCATCCACAGGCAGTAGGTATGTGCCGCAGTCATATATATATATATATAGATATAGATATACTGTAGATATAGATATATAAGGGATATGCCACGGGTCCCTCAAAAATATTGCTGATATTTTTTGAGTGCTTTGTAAACTATGACATCACAAGTGGCAAAGCCACAAGTAATGCCAGAGGTCACAAAGCATGAGAAAAAATGTCAGTGATATTTTTGAGAGACCCTTGGCATGCTCAATTTATGCAATGCTAGTTGTGTGGGGTGCACATTATTTCTTTTTTGTTTAATGTGCTAATGAGTAGTTCATTATTTTTTATTTGAAAGGGTTCATTCAGTTAGATTTAGTCCATACAAATGCATTGGGAGTCTATTATTGGCTACTGTACCATGAGAACTGTTTTTTCATTGGTTGTTGGTAGAGGGACCCACGTGGGGTGTGAGCTGTGATTGGCTACTTTGAGTTACTTTCTGATTGGCAGGTTTTGTGCTGTCAGTCTTGTTGTGGCTGATATCTGATTGGGTGGTGTATTTATGTAGTTAGTGCGCAGGCTCTGTAATCACTGGCCTTTGGGTCTTGAGGAGTGTGTCTGCATGTGGCTGCTTGTTTTTTGGATGATGCCATAGGATTATCAGGCCTTTGTGGATCTAGCTGGAGCACTGGTGGAGCATGGATTAAATCCAGCCATAGTTCATCTGTTTCAGCGTGTATTCTCTTCCTGGAACCCGGAGGATTGACGTCTTCTTTGGTGAAATTTGGGAAGTGCTATTCAGTTGTGGCTGGAGTCAATTTGAGGAGCTGTTGTTACTGCTGCACATTGTGGACTTCTGAATTCCTGATTCTTGAAGAATTTATGTGTGTTTTTAAGACTGTGAATTATTTTTTTGGGGATTTTGTTTTTATCATTTTTACTTATTTTGACAATTTTTTTATGCCATCGGGCATTTGTGGATTTATTTTGTTTATGTTAGTACATGGTTTGGGGCACATTCTTGGTACTAGTAAATGCAAGGAATCATATGGATCTGTAGTTTCAAAACTTTTTTTTGAACATGAAATTATAACAGAAGTCTGAGGAGCAACATTGCTGACTCAAGGTAAGAGATACATACTAACTATTGCTGGTAGGAAGGGGTGTCAGGGAGGTTAAGTAGGGTTAGTATTTTTAGTTCTGTGTATGCAAACAAAAGAACAGTGTCTTAGCTTAGTTCTCTATTGGAAATCAATCAGTTGTAAAGTTTATTTTGCTTTTAAAGTAGTATGCTACAACAGTGTAGTATTCCAGTTTTTAATCATGCAGTTGTATGGGTTGCTATGAACGTTATTTGTCCATTTAATGCAGTTCAAGATAATGTTCAGGTTTTGGCATAATTGTTCAGTTTGTTTTATTGCTTATAGTTTTCTTTTCTTTGGTTTTGCAGACTTTTCATTGCTGTTCAAACAATGTTGAATTTGTCTTTAGTGATACATATTTTGAAAACCTGTGAATGGAGAGAAAAAGACAGATTGAGAATGAATTTTTAAAAATTTTTATGAAGTCAATGACAATGAGGCCTCTGAGAGGTGTTGTACTGAAACATGTAGAAAGGCTGGTTTTTACTACCTTTTTTCCACTTTACATCGTTTTGTGGTGGGATTGTTTTACCTGGCTGCTTCAATCACTGTTACTGCTGGTGTCTTTAATTACATGGATTCTTTTTTTAAGAGTCTTAGGTTTATCTGTGGAAAATGGTGATTCTGGTAATTTTTTTTGCCGAACATTGACATGAATTGATCTACTTTTGGGGTGGGTGGACACTTACCTTGGTTGATTTGTATTGTGATGATTTTTTGCATAGAAGACAGGGTTGGAGAAGTACATTTCCAGGGTGTTTTTCAGCCTGCTAGTGTAGTTGCTTGAGGCTGTAATACTGCTTGTTATGGGATGGTAAGAGGGCCCTGGCTCTTCAAGATGATTATGTAGTATGGAGGAAATTGTCTTTTGTTGGCCATCATTTAGTTTACAGTAGTCATTGATGTGGACAATGTTTTTGTGTCCTGTGACTTGCATTATCTCAGTTGGTGGTACTCCTGCATCGTTTAATTTTTCAACTAGATGTTTTATGCAGAGTGGTTAGTAAGATGCTTTTCTGTTGAGATGTGGCTATCTGACATCATTTTTTACACAATTGCACTAATTTTGTTGATGCCTAGTGGCTGATTCTTAAACCAGGTGGCAGATGACATGTACAGTTTTTGGTTTGTGTTGATGGACAGAATGAATGGGGCATCTTCTTGTAGGCAGGTTGCTGGATTCTGATGTCTTTATGTTTTGTAGTTGGCAACAGGGCATTTAATCTCATTGTCTGGGTTGTCGTATGCTCGTGGCTTTATTTGGTGAATGTCTTTTGGGTTTTGTCTGGTTCTTGTTTTTGTATGACGTTCTCAGCTGTACTCCAGATATTCTCTTTTATTAGTGTCTTTCTTGAGTGTGACATCATCCCATTTTAAGTCCCTGACTTCAGTGTTTCCTCTCAGGACAAAGAATGTTGTGCAGAAGAACCACATGGTGTTAAGTAGTGCTTGTGGAGAGGATGGACCCAGTAGCTCTTTTTGGTACAGGTTCTGTATTATTTCATTGGTTAACTCATTTTATGCATGCTCTCTGCAACCTTTCCCTTGATATTTTAGGTACTTTTGTTTTGCAGATAACATCTGCCTTGTTTTTTCAAAACTCTGTAGATAATGAAGCTGGGTTGTTTTTGGCTCTAAGGTGCCTCTTTATACTCTGGAAATGTGAGCAGAGTGTTAATGGCTTGTATTGGGTATTGTCCTTTTTTCTGGCACCTATGAAGTATTTTGACAGAATGGTATTTAACTCATTGGGTGGTATTACCTCAAGGTTCCATTGCTCACTGTATTTGTCCTCTAGATAGCACTGTATCATTAACACATCAGTTGCTGATTTTTTTAATGTATTTTGGTTTTTGCTGGCATTTATAAAATAGTCTATATCTATCATTGTTAGGTTGTCCATAGTGCTTCGTATATTAGGCTGTGGCAATTCATTATTTTTAATTGTTATTTCCACTGTCTTCTCTTCTAATATGGGGTCATCATGTGTAAAGGCTGTCACTAGCTTGTTGCATTCTACTTCAAAACTGATGTTGCCTTCAGTTATTTTTACTCTTTAATTTTACTGTTTTGCTTAAAGCTGCTGTGGTTCTTTTTATTGTAAGCTGCTTGTTTCCTTCTTGATGGTTGGTGTGTGACTGGAAGCTCCTCAAATGTTTCTGTTCATTCATGAGTAGAGGTCTTGTGCTGTTGTACTGTCATCAGTGGGAATACTGATGGCAGCTGTGTAGATTTTTGTGGGTCATTAGATGCCTCTTCAAGCTTGCATGCAACCAATGGGGGAGATTTGACCAACTTTGGTTATGTGCAGTATCTGCCTCTTGTTGACCTACTGTTAGGATAAATGAACTACAGTGAGGATAAATGTGATATCCTCACTGTAGGTCTGACCAGTTGCAAATATGGTGATATCTGTTATTTTTATCCTCACACATTGCATATCTATATCTATATCTATATCTATATCTATATCTATATCTATCATATATATATATATATATATATATATATATATATATATAGAGAGAGAGAGAGAGATATCTATATATATATATACCATGGGGGTGAGATCGATTTCAACAAAATAAAATCATGTTATTTCCACTGGACTGAAATAATTCCTCATGACATGAGCAGAGTTAAAATAAATACCAGTTATACCTACTCTGCTTACGTCAGCCACCTCCATCTAAAAACACTGACAAACATCCACCAAATTGCCACAACCCTTAAACTCACATTTAAACCATATGATTGGACTCACCTGCAACACTGCTCATTAAACTAAGAAGCTGCAAATCACTTGTGCTGCATTTGGAAAGCCGACTTCAGTGCATAACTAACATCTGCAGTAGTAGACAATAACCTAGAAAGAAAAAAAGTCTAATCAAACAAATGTCAGAAAAACTGCTATTATTCCTCCATGCATGAACAGACTGAGCTTAAAAAAGCAACTAAAAGTGGGCAATGAACAGGACGACATCAACTGTCTCTGCACAAAATTTGAGATGGACACTGGACCATTAGTAGATCCAACTATAGAGGAAGAGCCGACAAATGTACCTGTTACAACAGACTCACAGAAACCAACTAAAATAAAAGGATTGCCAGATCTTAACCTAATAAAAAACTATATTCTAAGCTCTAGAAATAGCAACACAAAAAGGAAAATGGAAAATGACATCAAACATCTACAAGCCTTCCTACTAAAAGATCTGGAACTGAAAACACCAATTACAGAAATTGTACCTAAGGAATTAGATAAACTTCTCTGCCACTATTTTGTGATGGTACAAAAAAAGAACAGTACTGAATATGAACCGCTAACTATTCGTTCAAGATTCCAAAGTATTGAAAGACATCTATGAGAACGTAACTACAAAGAATCCCTAACAAGTTTACTAACATTTGAACGAACAAGACAAGTTATGCAATCTAAACAAAAACACTTAAAACAAATGGGATTGGGAAATAAGCTATATGCATCAGATGACATAACAGACACAGTACTGTAAAAACTATACACAATGGACTTGCTAGGACCACAAACACCAAATTCATTAATAAATTCCATGTGGGTGACACTAAACATGTATTTCGGAGTTCAGGGAAACACAGAGACCCATAACATCAGATGGGGAGATGTAAGTTTAAAGAAAGATTGTGAAAGCACATACTATTTGGAGTTATCCATAGAATGACAGACTAAAATGCATACTGGAGCAAATCCAAAGGACACCAGGGTAATTAAACCCAGAGCATATGAAGTACAAGATCTAAAGCAGTGTCTTGTAAAAAATGACATTAAATACAAAGAAAAAAGACCTCACAAAACAAATTATCCAGATGCACCTTTTCTGCTTGCAATAAATTACCCCATCAAAATTGAATCCCCCTGTTGGTTTAAAAAACAACCACTTGGAGTAAATACCATTGCAAATATTGTGAAAGCCATTATCCAACAAGCTGGAATGCATACAGACTGCAAACTCACCCATCATTCAATGAGAAAACATCTCATACAAAAACTGACTGAAGCAAACATAGCCCCTACAGAAATAATGCAGCTCTCAGGGCACAAATAGGTATAAACCATCAATACACACAGTAAACTAAATGAAAATAAACAAAAACAAATATGCAAAATACTCAATAATGAACCTGATGAGCAACCCAGCAGTTCTAAACAAACAACAATAAATGACCCTCAAATATCACCGAGCCAGTTAAGTGGCATACCAGCATGTTTTTACAATCCAACAATCAGCGCTTCCAACATTACATTTAACATCATACAAGGTAAGTGTACAGTTTAAAAAATTACTGAGCAAATAAAATGAACCTTTAATATATGACTACTAATGTTTTGCATTCTGTTTTGCAGGACATCAATATCAACAGCATCCCCGTAAGAGACAATGAGTGATATCCTCAGATTCCGACTCTGATTAATACAAACAATGGCTGTGAAAACCAACAGTCATATACCTGCTACATCCAAACTTTCAAGAAATGTCTGCAATGTTTAAAGAGCAGGTACCTACTGTCAGACTCCCAGCTCCCCTCAAACATATATAATAGTAGATCTGCTCTACTGTTGAGGGGCATTAAAAATTCTATGCACTTCCCTCTGGTTAAAAAGTTATAGCACCCCAAATATTCACCCCCATAAAAACAAAGCCTTGTCTGAAACATCTCCTTTTGCAATGTCAGAAAATGAAGGCTGCTTGTGTGTGCTCCATAGATCTATATTGGTGCCATTTGTCAATGATGTTTAGTACTATTTAGAGTTGTCACTTGGAACAATGAAAGCGACTGCTCCAGTAAACAGGGACTGTTACTCCAGCAGCTGCTTTGATTTGTCTACATGGCACCTCTAAATAGTACTAAACACCATAGACATGTCTCATACATGCAGATTAATGACATGCACCCTCAGTATTCATTTTCTGACATCACAAAAAGAGGCATGTCAGACAAGGTTTTGTTTTTATGGGGGTGCATATTTGGGGTGCTATAACTTTATAACCAGAGGGAAGCACATATAATTTTTAATGCCCCTCAACAGTAGAGCAGATCTACTATTATATATGTTTGAGGGGAGCTGGGTGTCTGACAGTAGGTACCTGCTCTTTAACATTACAGTGCTTTACCCCAATGATTTACAATTTACTTTTTCATAATGTACTTCTGTGAAGCATGTCTGTAAAGTACAATAAAAAATAAAACATCTCACTCTAAAGCACTACCACTGCTATATAAAATGCTGCTATAAAAAATAAAGCAGCAAATAGCAAAATGAGTATTAACTGTGCACCAAGCATACTACCATATGAATCCCAAATGTGCAATTGAACAATTATAACCATGATAAATCATGATGTTAAAACATACCTGCTAACATAGACCACCACCATGTCTCACCATCACACAAACGAACCTTAACCAACCAAACACCAAAACACAGCACACAAAATCACCATACACACACATATACATATCAACCAATCACAGCTCATTTTAACAACCCATTCATAAAATCTCCCACACACACTACCACAGCACCAACATCAGTGACATGAACCTCACAACAACAAACATACGTCTCTCACTGGAATTGATCTCACCCCATGGTATAAATAGCTCACATGATGTGCAGATCATGGGATATGGAAAATATTTTCACTCCTGCATTGTGAGCACAGTATATTTCAGTCATGCCTTCAGGACTCATTAAATATCCAGAGCTAATTCTGCAGGAGAGAAAATATTTTCATATTCTCCTGCCATCATGTATCCCCTATACATATATATATATATATATATATATATATATATATATATATATGTATATATTTATTTATTGATGGCAAAAAACTCCATTTAATGCATCAGTTAGGGTTGTTCCACAGTGATAAAAGTGAGGAAATTCGATGTTAGGGTCCCCACCCCCCTTGTACCCTGCCCCCACAAACACGCATTGGGTGTGCGTTGAGGTCTTCTGTCCTAACTCTCACCCCATCCCATGTGTAAACAAGATGAGGTGGTGCAGTATAGGAGACTGGGGTGAGAGTTAGGACCGACGCACTCCCAACGCACACTCCAATGCCTGTTGCTGGGTGGGTGGGATGCAAGTAAGGGGTGGGAACCCCAACATCGAATTTCCTTGCTTTTGTCTCTGTGAAACAACCCTAATTGATGCATTAAATGGAGATTTTTTGCCATAAATTTCCCTTCTTTTTGAGAATGTGCACTATAAATAGTGAAGTAATGGCAACGCAAATGCAAGCGCAAATGGTAACGCACATGGTGACACAAACATAAACGATAACACAAATGGTAATAGAAACACAAGTGCAAATGTTAATGAAAACAGAAATGCAAATGCAAGTACATACGGAAACGCAAACCATAACGTGCAAGGTCACGGTAACACAATTGGAAACACAGACACGGTAACAGCAATGATGCTGCCAAAGGAAACACAAACAGAAATGGAAATGCAAACGGAAGCTCATACACAAACACAAATGGAAATGCACACGGTGACGCAAACGGAAAAGCAAACAAAAACAGTAATGGAAACGTAAATGTTAACAGTAATGCAAATGCAAGCGCAAACAGAAACGCAAAGGTTAACGCACACTGTGGTGTAGACGGGAACGCTAATGCAAATGGTAATGGAAATGCAAGTGGAAATGCTAACTGTAACAGTAATGAAAATGCACAGCCTTTTTTCCCCAAAAGCTGCATAGAGAAACACAGTGAATACAAAGAATGTATGCATAATAATTGGCCTCCAAGCAGAAAATGAACACTTGGAATACTAAATTGCTTATATCTCAGAAACTACATGACTTGGAAAAAAAATAAAAATGTCATATAATTTATCACTTTCCTGGATAGTTTTGTACTTATTTGTCTGATGAAAAGTCTGTATCTCAAAGCGTTTCCGAGATACGGGCCCCAAAAGGTGTGGTGGATGCCATAATTCTATCCTAAGAGAAAAACTGTTAACTTCAGAGTACCGTAACTATGCAGCCCTGTAATATTTTGTCACCAAACCACACACAGGCACATCTGTGGGATATTGACTCTCTTCCCTCCAAATTTCAGCCCAAAAGTTCAAACCCTTCTTTTGCAGCAGGGTGGCAAAGATTTCCTATTCTTTTTGACATAGTGTCGCAAAGTAGTGTAGTAATTTGTGACATTTTCACAAAATAAATCATGAAAATGTTGAATGTTCGACACTACTTTGCAACACTACAGTTTACAAAAATTTCAAAAACATATTTCTGGGGTGTTTAACCCGCCAAAAAAGACATGGCTAGCATCCTCAGGGCTCGACTAGGAGAACACAAAAAGAATTGTGTCCCTAGAGGGTCCCAAATTTAAATGCCAAGCATTTCTGTGACCAGTAACTGAAAAAAAATGGCTGACACATGACACTACAGGGGTCAAGTGCAACACTAAAAACTGCATTTGCGACACTGTCGAATAGTTTAACTTTTCTCATTGACTATAATGGGAAACTTGTTTTTTGAATAGCTTTTGAACCGTTCAATATTTTTTCATGAAATCTTCAAAAGGCACATCAGGGACCCCAGCTGCATGTTCCCTGAAGATTTCATACCAGTCTTGCAAACTGTGCAACCTGTAGGCATGAGCAAAAAACATGCAAAAAAGTGTAATTACCACATTCTATGTAGTTATGTAGCTCTGCAACCGTACATCCAACCATTGCGAAACATGGCAGATCTAGAAACCTATTGAATTGCTCTGTGCCTACCAAATATCAGGCAAATCCGTCATACGGTGGTAAAGTTATTAACCTTCACAATTTCAGACTTTAACCTTAAATGGGGTACTCAACCCTAACTATAGTGGCACTAGCGTGCCACTATAAGATATATATACACACACATACACACATATACTGAATATATATATATATGCATCTATCTATATATATATATATATATATATATATATATATATTGAGGCAAAAACTCTATTTACTGCATCAGTTAGGGTTGTTCCACAGTGACAAAAGTGAGAAATTTGATGATGGTTGAAAACCCCCTTGCACCACCCACCTGCCCCCAGCGGCATCAGGGTATGTGTTGATTCGTTGGCCCTAACTCTCACCCCATCACATGTGTAAAGAAGCTGAGGTGGTGAACTATAGGAGAATGGGATGGGAGTTGGGACCAATGACCCCAATGCACTGTGCTGACTGGGGGGCAAGTGAGAGTGAGGGCAGAGTTTCAACTCTAGCATCGAATTTCCTCATGTTTGTCGCTATGGAACAACCCTAACTGATGCATTAAATGGAGTTTTTTGCCCTAATTTCCCTTCTTTTTGAGAATGTGCCGTAGAAGTAGTGAATGGAATGTGGTGGTGGGAGCACGGGTCTGAAGCGCTAATGGTTGCGCACTTGGTGACAGAAACGTAAATGGTAAAGCAAACATTAATAGAAACGCAAGTGCAAAGTAACACCAAACCGAACAGTGACGCAAAAGGGAGACGCAACCGTGTAAGGAAATGCAAACTGTGATGTGCACGGTCACGATACAACAATTGCAAATGGAAATGGTAACAGCTTGGCAGAAGACACCAGGAGAAAGGACTGCTGTGTGACTGGACTTCTCTGCTGGGACTAAAGAAGAAGAACTCTTGTACTTGGACCTTTAATTTAGGGTAAAAAAAAAACTAACAAACAAAACAAAAGAAAGAGTGTGTTTGTCTGAGTTAACTGAACTGAATGGTTATCTGAACAGTTATCTAGGTGTAAATCTCAGGTGATTGAAAGGACTTAATAGCTGTGAGGTTTAAATTACTTGTAGAAAGATCTAGTTAGTAGGGGGAGTGGCTTAGCTAGAAGGAAGCTACATTTAAAGACTACCTTAGAAAGATTCTGCTAATAGCTTGGCAGAAGACACCAGGAGAAAGGACTGCTGTGTGACTGGACTTCTCTACTGGGACTATATTGCCCTCTTTCCCTCCCCTCCACCCTCCCACCTAAATCTAGTTCTACTTTTATAGGCACAGGATTTGACTGACAACAGGAACTTCTTGTTTGGGAGCAGGAAGTGAGTGACCACAGAACCACCAAAGACCCACCATCCTAGAAAGGCAAGAGTAGCTCTCCAGCCCCCTCTAGCTGCTGGAGGTCTGCCTCTGAGCAAGTAAGAGGTCTACTGAAAAATATAGGATATTCTTGTCTCAGAACAGGACAATCAGGAGCTTAAAGTGCACACAGGCAGAAAGTAAGGAGAGAGAGAAACAAAAAAACAAAGGAAAGAGTAAGGATTGCAAACAGTTAAGGGGCCAGAAATAAGACATGATTGGAGTGCTGCAGTGCAGTGGCTATGGAGCAACAGTCTTCCGGGAGACGTTCTGGAGGATGCGGTGTTGTCCCATCTGCAGGCACCTCTCTGGGCTGAGGGAGAAGGTCGCTCATCTCCAGGCTGAGTTGGCCAGGATTTGTGGGACCTCCTGTTCCAACCAGGGACCACCAGTGCCACTGCAGTTGCCTCAGAGGTTGCCAAGAAAGAGGAGTGGTTGGACCACAGTGGGCTCAGGGAGGGTGAGGGTGGTGGAACAGAGGCGAATCCCTCCAGTTGTACCTCTCCACAATTCCTATGCCATTCTGGCAAAGTGTGGTTCCTCTATGGAGGCACCCGCAGTGGAGTCCAAGGAGGATGCTGGGAACCTCCACAAAGGAGACCCACAGAAGGGTGGCAGGGGACCCAGCAGGGGAAGGAAACAACTCCTGGTGGGGGACTCCATTGTTAGGAAGGTAGAACTGGGGGGGAAGGGGAGAGGGAGGTAAGGTGCCTGCCTGGTGCCATGGCTTGGAGGAACAGGGAGTGAATCCTCAGGATTGCTGGAGCAGCTGCACAGGGGAGGGAGCCGGATATCATTGTCCACCAAGAGACAAATGACCTGGCTAAGAAAGGGATTAGAGAAGTGCAGGAAGCGTTTGTGGAATTGGGGAGGGGCCTTAGACAAGTAGCACTCACAGTAACCTTCTCGGAGGTGCTGCCCATCTATGGCGTAGGAGAGGTTAGGGTGTTCTGCACCATGGGATTCAATCAGTGGTTGAAAAACTGGCGTGGAGCTCAGGGATTTGGCTTCATTGGGACTGGGGTCCACCAGGAGGGATGCAGGCCTATACTGGCATGATGGGCTGCATCTATCCAGGAGGGAACCAGGATCCTAGGTGATAGGTTTAAATGCTTCATTGCAGCATTTAAACTAGCCAAGAGGGAGGTACTGGAAAGGATCAGGAAATCCTAGTCCCTCCAAAAATCATGGTAGTAAGTGCGTAAACACCAACATAGAGGTGTCGATAGGGAGAAAGGGCGGGGTAAATGGAGAAATTGACAAAGGCAAGAAGGACAGGGATGGGGCAAAAGGAGTAAGGCCATCAGGAAATGGAGGGTAATGAGTACCAATGCCCGTGGTCTGGGCAACAAGCTCCCTGAGCTGGTGGCCTTGATGGAAGAGGGATACCTGGATATCGTAGCAGTCACAGAAACATGGTACACAGAGAACCATGACTGGGATGTTAACATACCAGGGTACATAACCTACAGGAGAGACAGGCAGGGGAGAAGGGGAGGAGTAGCTCTCTATGTAAAGGAAGGGATAAAAGCAACTGAACAAAAGAGTAAACAGGGAGGAGAGGAGGCACTGTGGGTCACCTTGGAGACTGGAAGAAGGCACCACAATCTGCACAGGGGTTGTGTACAGACCCTCATGTCAGGGAAGGAATGGACAAGGATATGATAGAAGGCATTCTTAGAATGGCAGAAAGGAGATACTGTTGATGGGAGATCTGAATATGCCAGATGTTAACTGGAGCACATTTGCTGCAGCCACATCCAAGAGGGCCATTCTTGATGCCCTACAGGTGGCAGGCCTCAGACAGCTAGTTTCGGAACCCACTCATGAGGGAACAATCTTAGACCTCATACTCTCAAATGGGGGCAGTAAGAGGATCTCAGATCTAGAAGTGGGTTGCCATCTGGGAACAAGTGACCATCAAACAGTGTGGTTCACGTTAAACTCAGCTACAGAGTCAAGCCATACAAAAGTGAGGGTATTGGACTTTCGGAGGGCTGACTTTGGCAAGATGGGAGAGTGCCTCAGAAAAGCACTAGCAAACAGGCTAGAAAGAGGTGTGGAGCAACAATGGGGAATCATCAAAACTGCCATCACAGGGCAACAAGCCTTTGTGTGAAACAAATAAACAAATCAAAATGAAAAGAAAAAGCCACTACTGTTCTCAAAAGGGTGGCAGTGAAAGTCAGGAAGAAAAGATAGCATTCGAAGTATAGAAACACAGAAGGATCAGGACAGAAAGCTACCAGTTAAGGCAGAAGGAAGCAGGGAGGAAGTCAGAATACCAAAGGCCAAACTGAGGAAAGATAGCCAACTCAGTTAAGAAGGGGATAAAACCTTTTATAGGTACATCAATGAGCGTAGAAAGACAAAGGGAGGGATAGTGAGGCTGAATAGAAATGAACAGTGGGTGGGCAGAGGGGACAGTGAAAAGCAGGGATACTGAATGAATATTTCTGCTCAGTATTCACAAAGAGGAGGGAAGTGCCTAATCCAATTAACAGAAGCACTCTTGATAGGGGTCGATCCAGTCCTTTCACAGAAGAAAGGGTTCTGCAAGAACTCCTAAAACTGAAGGTGGACAAAGCAATGGGACCTGATGGAATTTACCCAGAATTCTAAAAGAATAAAGGGAGGAACTAGTGAAACCACTGGCTACTCTTTTAATAAATCATGGGAGGATGGTGTGGTACCTGAGGACTGGAGGAAGGTGGATGTGATTCCCCTTCACAAAAGTGGGACCACGACAGAGGCAGGAAACTACAGACCTGTCAGTCTGACCTATGTGGTAGGGAAAGTGATGGAGTCACTTCTGAAGGAAAGAATAGTTGAGTACCTAGAGGCCAGTGGGGCACAGGATCCAAGGCAGCATGGTTTCACAGTGGGAAGGTCATGTCAGACGAATCTAATAGATTTCTTTTACTGTGTGACCAAAGTAATAGACCAGGGAGGAGCTATGGACATGGCCTACCTAGACTTTAGCAAGGCATTTGACACAGTCCACACAAAAGATTAATAGTCAAATTAACCAGCCTGGGAGTGGGTCCCAGGTGATAAAACATTGGCTGCACAACAGGACACAGAAGGTAATTGTACATGGAGTCCACTCTGAAGAAAGAGGGGTTACTAGTGGGGTACCGTAGGGTTCAGTATTGGGCCCAGTCCTTTTTAATGCCTTCATCAGTGACATTGCAGAAGGACTGGAAGGAAAAGTATGCCTTTTGCAGATGACACAAAGATCTGCAACAGGGTTGATTCACAAGGAGGCATGGAAAGGATGAGAAGGGACTTGGCAAGGTTGGAGGAATGGTCAGAAGTATGGCAGCTAGGATTCAATGCAAAGAAGTGCAAAATAATGCACCTGGGAAACAAGAACCCAGGGGAAGAATACACAATGGGGGAGGTAGTAACAACAACAAAAAAGGAAAGGGACCTGGGGGTAATCATATCAGATGACCTTAAGGTTAGCAAGCAATGTGAGAAGGCAGTAGGGAGGGCTGGGGGTATACTGGGATGCATAGGGAGGCATCAGCAGCAGAAAACAGGAAGTTGTTATCCCTCTGTACAGACAGTTGGTGAGACCCCATCTGAGTACTGCATCCAGTTCTGGAGACCCCATCTCCATAAGGACATAGACAGGATAGAGGCAGTCCAGAGGAGGGCAACTAAAATGGTGCAGGGTCTGCAAGAGCCATATGAGAAGAGACTAAAGGAGCTTAATATGTATACCCTTGAGGAAAGAAGGGAGAGGGGGGACATGATATAAACTTTTAAGTACCTCACTGGAATCAACAAAGTCCAAGACGGTAGCATCTTTCAGAAAAAGAGACGTGCAAGAACAAGGGAACACAATTTAAAGATAGAGGGAGGCGGTTCAGGGGCAATGTGAGGAAGTATTATTTCACAGAGAGGGTAGTGGATGCATGGAACAGCCTTCCTGAGGAGGTTGTGGGGTCTAAAACTGTGGGAGAATTCAAAAATGCATGGGACAGACATAAGGCAATTCTTGTAGGGGGTAGGAAGAAATAGGCTGTTGGTTAACTAGGATCTGCAGCCTATCCTGTAGGTAGGGAAATGGGCAGACTAGATGGGTCAGGCGGTCCTTATCTGCTGTCAAAGTCTATGTTTCTATGTTCTGTGTTTCTATGTAACGTTAACAGCATAAACAACACCAACAGGAACTGAAATGGAAATGCAAACGCAAGCTTACATGGAAACGCAAACCATAACATGCACAGTCATGGTATCATAATTGTAAATGTAAATGGTAAAATTAGCATGAACAATAACACCAAAGGAAACAAGAAATGGAAATAGAGATGGAAGCATGTAAATGGCGTAAGCTATGTCTGCTGTCACGTTACCCCGCCGGTTATAGCGCAAATGGTAATGGTGACAGCAACAATAAAGCCAAAGGAACAGAAATGGAAAAGCAAATGGAAGTGCATATGGAAGCATAAACTGTAATGCGCATGGGCACATAACGTAATTGGAAATGCAAATGGTAACAGTAACAGCAACGAAGACAAAAAATGAAAGAGAAACACAAACACAAATGAAAGGGGTGCTGGAAACGTAAACCGAAATGCAAGCAGAAACAGTAGTGGAAACACAAATGGTAACAGTAATGCAACTGCAAGCACAAAGCGAGCATGAGGGTAACGTGCGGAGGCGTGCAGGGAACGGTAACACAAATGGGTATGGAAACGCAAGTGGAAATGCTAACTGTTACAGTAATGGAAATGCACACCCTGTGTTTGCCCAACAGTTGCATAGAGAAACACAGTGTGTACAAAGAATGTATGCATAATAATTTGCCTTGCAGCAGAAAATGAGCTGTTGGAATACTAAATTTCTTATATGTCAGGAACCGTGCGACATAGAAAAAAAATCTAAATTTCACATGATTCATGAGTTTCCTGGCTAGGTGGTCATTAAATGTGTAGCCCATGTGACAAAAATTCCGTATCTCACACCGTTTCCGAGATAAGAGCCCCGAAAGGCGCGGCAGGTGCCACCATGTTAGTCTATGGGAAAAATTTCAACTTTGGAGTACCGTAACTTAACATCCATGCAATATTTTGTCACCAAACCACCAAAAGGCACATCTGTGAGATGTTGGCTCCCGTCCCTCCAAATTTGAACGCAAAAGACCAAACCGTTCTTTTGCAGCAGAGTGGCAAAGAACTCCTGTCATTTTGGCCATAGTCTGGAAAAGTAGTGTCACAATTTGTGAAACCTTTAGCAAAAATTTGCTAAAGTGTTGCAAGTGAGACACTACTTTGTGGCACTACAGTTTACAACAATTTCAAAAACATATTTCTGGGGTGTTTAAACACCCAAAAAAGACATGCCTAGCATCCTCAGGGCTCGACTAGGTGAACACAAAAAGAATTGTGTCCCTAGATGGTCCCAAATTTAAATTCCAAGCATTTCTGTGACCAGTAATTGAAAAAAAAAATGGCTGACTCACAACACTACAGGGGTAATTTGTGACACTAAAAACTGCATTTGTGACACTGTTGAATAGTTTGTCGTAACTTTTCCCATTGACTATAATGGGAAACTTGTTTTTTGAATAACTTCTGAACTGTTTAATATTTTTTCACGAAATCTTCAAAAGGCACATTGGGAACTCTGGCTGCATGTTCCCTGAAGTTTTTGTACCAGTTGTAGGTGCGAGCAAAGAATACACAAAAAAGTGCAACTATGACTTTCTACGGTGCTATATAGCTCCGCAACCGTATATCTGACCATTATAAAACTTGGCAGATCCAGAGATCTATGGTACAGCTCCATGCCTACCAAATTGTAGTCACAGCCATCATACAGTGGCAAAGTTATTAAGCTGCAAATGTTCACACTTTAACCTTAAATGGGGTACTCAACCCTAGCTATAGTGGCACTACCATGCCACTATAATATATACTCACACACACACACACACAGCTTCTTGTTGTGGTATAGTAGACCCTCACTAGCTCTGATCCCCTATATGTTAAAATTAATAATGTCCCTGGTGGTTTAGTGGACCCCCCTCCCTGATCTACCTATAATTAAATATACATCACTTTCACTGGTGGTCTAGTGGACCCCCTCACCCTGATCCCCTATGTATTAAAATTAATAATGTACCTTGTGGTCTAGCAGCCCCACTAGCCCTGATCCCCTATGTATTAAAATGAATAACAGAATAACATCCTTGGTGGTCTAGTGGACTTCCCCCAGCCTCAATCTGCCCATAGTTAAATATACATCACTGTCCCTAGTGGTCTACAAACCCTCCTCCCTGTCCCCGATCTGCTTGTCAGAATATAATAATCACTTTATTGGTAGTCTAGTGCACCCCACACCACCCCAGCAAGCAGTGCCTCACCACCCTGCTCCCCCCCAACTCATCCCCGAGCCAGTGAATGGCACAGCCATCAGATCTCCACCATGGCCAGCTGCCAACTGAGCTGTCAGTGAGTATGTACTGTGTACAGTACATGTGCATTGACTGACAGTGTCAATCAGTGAGCGCATACTGTATACAGCATGTGCTCATGGACAGCTCAGTCGCAGCTGGCTGTGGTGGAGAGCAGAGGGCTATGCCAGTCACTGGCTCGGGAATGGTATGGGGGAAGTGGGGTGGTGGGGCACTGCTTGCCAAGGTGGGGGGTCTACCAGGGAAAGTGATTGTTATAAAAAGACAGGCATATTGTGGATAAGGAGAGGGGTCTGGTAGACCACCAGGGAAAGTGATGTATATTTAACTATGGGCAGATCGGGGCTGGGGTGGGGTGCTAGACCACTGGGGGCATTTATTAATTTTAATACATAGGGGATCAGGGCTAGGGGAGGGGTCCACTAGACCACCAGGGACAGTGATGTATTTTTAACTATGGGCAGATCAAGGACAGGGAGGGGTGGTCCACTAGACCACCATGGATGTTATTAATTTTAATGCATAAGAACTGGGGCTGGGGAGGTCAACTAGACTACCATGGACAGTGATGTATATTAACTAGGGGCAGATCTGGGCTGGAGGGTCCACTAGACCTCCAGAAATTTGTGTCATTTTAATAAAACAGGGATCGAGGCTGGTGGGGGTCTGTTAGATTATCAGGGATGTGTTTCACTGTAATTCAGAGGGATTTCAGGCCTTGGGGGTCCACTAGACCACCAGGGATGTCCTAGAGTGGTGCATGGCCACCACACAACTTGTGGCAACCCATCCAGATTCACCATCTATCTAGTGCATAGCCACAGTTGCCGCAAGCTGCGGTACTATGCTGCTGTGATCCTACCAGATAAAGAATCATGCACAGAGTCCCTGGTGCAGTGGCAGTCAGCACAAGCTGCCATTGGTGCAGCTTGTGCTGAGCTTTGAGAACTGGGGACCCAGTGTTTAACATCACTTTTCATGTGGCTATCATAAACAAGCATGTAGCACGCACTGTTCTCTGACTTTGTTGGACAACGAGTGTGTACAAAGAGCTGAGAATATTGATGAAAACCTTGTCTAAGCCATATTAAAGAAGTACTCCTTTTATTATTTCAAATGTGAAAAATGTGCTAAAGGAAACTTTAAACTGGCAAAGAAGGGTATTATACAAGTCAGGAGATGAGAGACAAAAACAGAATAAAAAAGTGTAGGCCAACATTTTCATTACTATCATGTACTTCTGCCCCTCAGAGCATCTCACATCTGCTTGCTTCATTGCTTCACATGGCCATTGTGATGTCATCAGCATTGTTAAAGCTGCTGTCTGATTGGTTCAGTATTCCGCTGTGACAAATCAATTTGAAAGACAGAATTACTTTCTTCACAGTAGCCACTGAGATAGTAGTGATATCTTGATCAAATTTAATGCACTGTTGTAAAAAATAAACATATAATACTGGTGCAGTAGCACCAGTACAGTTTGGGTTGAGTATGGTGCTCAATGTTAAACCTCTAATTTTGGACTTTAAAAATGTTGGCAGCATTCGAAGGACTAGCCAAAAAAATTGCATGCATCATCAGGCTGGCATAGTCTCAAGACATGAAAAGCTGTATGATGGCATCTTGTGTGGTTTCTGAGATCTGGACACCCTTTATTTTGTAAAACGGTCCCTTTTTTCCTATACTTAAAAGAATTATTTGCTCTCACATACAGTCTAGATGGTACAGACTTTTTTGGAAAAATGTTCTTGATAGAAGTAGCCTGTGCTCAGATAGTGCCTTTTGAAGGTTTCATGAAAAATATTAAATGGTTCCGCAGTATAAGGATTTAAATGTTTTTTTCTAAGCATGCTCAGTATGGTATTTGGATAACGCTCTTATACAAACAGTAAAAAACACTGATCATGAACATTTACCATTTGCAAAATGAGTCCCTAACTTGTCATGAGAAAAAAAAATACAGATTGCAATGGCTGCCCTCTTATTTTTGTAAGTAAAAACATTGATTCAATGGGCCTACACAACCAGAGTAGTGTTATGCTTGAGCAATTGTGATAATTGTTTGGAAGTTCACACTCTCTATTCCATGGGGAATTACCAGCCCTGCAAGGGTACTGAAGGCAAGGATCCCTCAAAGAGGGTTCCACTCCTAGAGGGTCTGCAGGAAAGATCCTCTTGGCTAAAGGTACCTGAGGAAGGAGCCCCCCCCCCGAGGAGAGAGGTGTGCCACTGGAGGAGGAGAGGAGTATGGTGGGGCAAAGAAAAAGTGCTTCAGAAGGAGGCTGAGAGGAACTTATTATATTATTCAGGAAGGGGGCATGGCTGGTTGCTCACCCCATTGAACTACAGGTATAGCCTTTCAAATCAATGGGCCTACACAACCAGAGTACTGTTATGCCTGTGCTACTGTGATAACTGTTTGGCTGTTTGCTCTCTATTCCATGGGGAATTACCACCCTGTAGGGATAACGAAGGCAAGGAACCCTTAAAGAGAGCTGTTGCAGAAAATACTCCCTTGGCTAAAGGTACTTTAGGAAGGATCCCCAAAAAGAACATTGAGCAGTAAACATTGACTACGAGGTAGAGAAGCAGATTGACAGCAACAAGACAGATTGATGGAACACAAATGAAATGCACAGGTTGTCAGGATTGCAATGATAAAATGGATTTCACTGGTGACATCAGGGAGCTTCATAAGGCCAGAGGGAATGGCAAGGAAGTAGGGCCCCCATCCATCTCCATCCAACAGCAGAAATCTACCTAAGGAAACTAGAGAAAATATATAAACAACTAACTACATATTATGACCTTTGGCATGGAGGAGAGGGGGAAAAAAAACTCTTTGAAAGTAGGAAACCTCCAAGCATTCAAGGCATAGATTGCCTTCCCTCCAGGCAAGGGGTAATTTATTTAGTGATGGATCTGCTGCTGCAATTTAGAAACCCAATCAAAGGGAAGGAAATATTCCAATTTTGTGGAAAGCTCTCATGATACCTCTAACAGGAATGCCGTGAAGTGTTGAGAGAGGCCTCTGCAAAAACAGGTACTCTGAAGCAAAAGCAGACCCCCAAGGCAGGAGTGGAAGAGCCACAATCACTGAGGCACCCAGCTGGCCTACCAACTTAAACAAACCAGGTGAACCAGAGGTGGTTGTAGGGAGAATAGCTTTTGAAGGTGCAACAGTGATTCCATAGCCAAAGGAGTACTCTTGGAATTCAGCAGCTGAAGTCTTAATTTTTGCATCAAGAGTTGTGCTGTATGACTGCATGCTAAAGCTCCACCCAGAGTGAGGACATTCCCACTATGGGCCAGATGAAAAGAGCCCACCCTGAGGTTCACATGCTTAAGATGCAGACTTCATGAGTGCAGAATGAGTCCGTTGGCTTATAGGACAAGCCCTGAGCCAGAAAAGGTAATGGACATGGTTGACATGCATCTGATTTATGAGTGAGAGCGTGAATCAGCTTTGAGTGCTAGATAGGAGGAAACTGGGAGAAGCCAGCTGACTTAGATTAGGTAGCAGATTATTGAAGAGGAGGATGGGCGAAGACGATGGCTGTAGATATTAATGAAGAGGCTGGCCTTGACAGGTTGTAATCAAACTCTGCAACAGTGAGAACTTCCAAGGCTTGACCTGGGTAAAGTAGAAGCCTGGAAGAGGTAGGAGGCTGCAGTGTGACCCAGCATGTGGTGGTTTGATAGTAGTAGCAACCAGCGGAAAACAAGCCAACCAGTTCCATTACAGAAGCTGAATTGAGGGTGACAGAAGGTAGGTGTTTGGTAGTGAGAGGCTGTGATGCCAGTGATTGAATCAATGAGGTTTATCATGAATAAATCAATGAGGTTTAGCAGATTAGAGATATGTAGCAGCATTTGCAACAGCAATAAAATGGGCAGCAGCATAGGTAAGCATGATGCATCACGTGAGGTAAGCTGAATTACATATATGCTTTGCCAGTTAATTCCATAAAGGAGCAAATCATAGTTTACATACTGTAAAAGCATTTGATGTTATGGCTTCAGCATGAATAGTGAAGTGATATGATTTCATGAATAATGAATTGATATTATTGGCATGAATACCTTAAATGCATTAAGATGGAGTTAGGTTATTCCAGTAAGGAGCATGCAGCGCAGTAATAGAATGCAATGAATGTCTGAAGGCCATGAAGACTGCAAGGTTATTGATTTATGCATGGATAACTGAAAGTCATGTAGGTAAGAAAGCAGAGCAAAATCATATAGCTTACATAAAGAATGCTCCTTCCACTTGGAGCCACAATGCCCACCATGACATCACAGTCCCTCACCATGGGAATAACAGGAAGTCACAAGCTAAGCGCCATGATACCCAACAGCACTGCAATGTTGATAGTTTTAGCAACCCCCAAATTAGAGGTGCTTTTACTAGCAAGGTTCTAGTTAAGGACAGCCAAATGATAGCAATCAGCTGAGGCAGTAGATCAACATTAAACTGCAGCAGAAACACAGTACACTGCAGAAGGCAAGCAGGGGAATTAAAAGCTGGGGACAGCAGCTGCCTGACTGAGCTAACACTGAATGGATTGAGCAGAGCTGCTGAGACAAACAGAGCACAGCAGAGAGTAGCAGCTAGCTGGAGCAGGATAAGCCTAGACCAGGTGCAAACAATTAAGGTGAATAAGCACCCAGACAGCAGAAGCAGGGAAGCAGCAGCTGAGCTGAAACATGCAGATAACGGGGCCTATGCATAAAGGTGTGGAGTGCCTACATGACGCGTATGTCCACCGCCTAGCCACGCCACATCAATTGTGCCCCCACGTGGGATGCATGAAACAGGGCACGCTGCCACTATGCACCCAATCCCCTGGCTGCTTGGACCATAGTGCACCGGGGCATGCCAGCACTATGCATCATGCACAAAAGTGTGTAGTGCCTTCCACAGAGGGGCATAACAGTGGGCAGGTTATGGCATGAGGGACCCTGCCATAACTGCTGTACACATGACGTTGCACACAGACTCCCTTCCAGTCGAGGAGAACTGTCATGGTCCAACACAAACTGTAATCCCACACTTGTCCCCTGTGCCCACCCACCCCAGCACACAACCGTGGCCGTCCCCATTACCACAAGACCCCCCCACATACAAGGGGGCACAGGTCCCATGAATGCAGTACACCACCCTGTGCAGACTCCTATGCCCTGGCCCCATACATGTCCACGCACTCCCCCATACCAGCAAAAGGTGCCCCTTGTAGTAGTGCCCCCAACATACCAGACAATGGCCACATGCACCGGGGGCTGTGATAGTATGGACACACTTTGTCATTATCCAACTGCCTGCAAGTCACTTGCAGTGGGCACAGATCAGCCATCCCAGTATACCCCTGACCCCAAATCCCATTCTCCACCCTCACTGGTGTTCAGAGTCCCCCCATCCAGCAACACAGACAACCCCTCCCCACCTGCATAGTCAGTGCTGCAGACCAGACAGCCAGCGGCACAGCCCTCCTCACACCTCCTCATCCACTGGCCATCCATTTGATGCTGAGATTGCACAGCCTATGTATAGGGGTGCATTCCCAGCGTGCCTGGGATGGATGACGGCCAGGAAGGTGTGTGGAGGGATGTGCAGCTAGCTGTCGGGCAACACTAGCACTATGTAAGTGCGAGGAGGGGCTGTTAGTGCCATGGTGGGTGGGGGGAGCCATTGACCACCAATGATGGGATTGGGGTACAGGGTTCGGGGATTGGGTGTGTGGAGCCAAGGCACTGGAGTGCATTGGGGAGGCTTTTGATAGACACTAGGTACAGGGCAGCACTGAGTGGAGGGGGGCTGTCATGTGTCACACCGGGGACAGGAGCAACCAAGTGTGGGGGGGAACTGCATCTGCCATACGGGAACAAGGTGACATATATGGGTGGCCTTGCTTCATGGATGCCAGGGTTGCCATGTGTTGGGGGGGTGGCACGGCAATGCAGCAGGTGGTTGCTGTATTCAAGGGGCTCAGCCAAGTGCCTGCCACCTGACGGGGCATAGCTGAGTAGGTCTGGGTGTCCGCTGGTGCTATGCATGCACCCTAACCCGCACCCCACCATGCAAGTGATCCTCTCAGGACCCAAGCTGGGCATCCAAATGGATGTCTGACAGGGTCCGCTACTCCACCACTGGTCACCTTGTGCTGGCCTGCATGCCAGGCAGGAGGTGCCACAGGCAGCTGGTGGCCGTTGGTGAATACTGGCCTGTGAGCAACTGTCCGCAGGTGTGGAGCTACTTGGGTGGGGTACATGCCTCTGGTGCATATTTCCTGCCCGTTCATGCATAGATCCTAACAATTGCAGTTGCACTGAGGAGTTGCTGAAATCTGATGAGTAAATGGGAGCCTAAATAGCACAAGCACAGGATTAACACAATACAAACAAAGGGCAACAGAACACTAGAAAACTAGAAAAAACACAAACACAGGACAGGAAACAAGTAACACAAAGAAGCACACAGCAGCCGGAGGCAAGCACTACTAACAGAAAATCCGGAGAAACACCACAAACGGAAGTCCTACACAAACCAAGCAGAACCTAAAGCACAGAGAAGGAGGAAGGCAGATCCAGGGTGGGCAAAACCCCAGCAGGCCCCAGGGGAGAAGGCAGAGATGGGCAGAGCCTCTGTCCACAAAGAAAACATGCATCAGAAGGAGGCTAGATAAACTGCTTATATAGTTCAGGAATGGGGCATGGCTGGTTGTTTACCCCATTGAACTACAGGTATAGGCTTTCAAAAACACAGTTTTAGTTTAATGACAGATAAGGACCACTTGGCCCACCTAGTCTGCCCATTTTTCCTGCCTACTGTAACACCATAGTCCCTACTTACATAGATATATAGAAGTCATTGGCAGATAAGGACTTCTTGGCCCACCCAGTCTGCCCTATCAATCCATACCTGTCATAAGGCCCAATGCCCAAACTAAACTCTGGTGCACCCCCCCTTGTTTCTAGGATACCCTTCTGCCTGTTCCTGCTCATCACCCTATCCCTCACCAGAGTGTTCCCTGTTCACCACCACCCTTTGACTCCTGCCAGTAAGCCAGTTCTCCACCCAGGTTACTATTTTAGGACCCACCTCAGGTTACACAGTTTGTTTATCAGTCTTCTATGAGGGAAGATGTCAAAGGCCTTTCTCAATTTCAGATAGACCACATCCACCTCCCCACTCTGGTCCACCACCTTAGTCATTCAGTCAAAAAATACTATTAGGTTTGTCTGGCAGGACCTCCCTCTGGTGAATTCATGTTGTCCTGGGTCCAGCAGGCTACTCGTATCAAGGTAGTCAACTATCCTTTCCTTCAGCAATGATTCCATCACCTTGCCCACTACTGAAGTCAGGCTGACCGGCCAGTAATTTCCAACCTCTTCCCTATCACAGCCTTTGGGAAGTGAAACCACATGTGCACTCTTCCAATCACCTGGTACCTCCCCAGTCTCTAATGTCAGATTGAAGAGTGCTGTGAGTGGTGCAGCCAACTCTTCCCAAAGTTCCTTCAACATCCTGGGGTGCACTGATTCTGGCCCTATTGCCTTGTCCACTTTTAACTTCCTTAGCTCACTCAGGACTCTTTTCTCCATAAAGGGGCAGGTGTACACTTCCCTACCCTTTATGCCCCTGTCCTGCATCACTGATCCTGTCCTTGCCCTCTCCTCTGTGAATACTGATCTCTGGCTTTACTCCCCACTTTCCTTATCACTAAGGTTCCCTTCATGCCTATCCCATGCCTTTTTGAATCCCAATTACAGTTTTTGCCCACACCACCTCTGCTGGGAGTCTGTTCCAGGTGTCCCCCACTCTTTCTGTGAAGAAGTACTTCCTTACATCTCCCCTGAGTCTACCCCCTCCAGCTTCATATCATGACCCCTTGTTCTTCAGCATCATTTTCTCTAAAAAAGGCTTCCCTCTTGAACCTTCTTTATACCCATGAGTCTCTTTTATATCCCCCGTTCTCTCTTTTCCTCAATAGTGTACATATTAAGGTCCATCAGTCTCTCTTCATAGGGCTTTTGATGCAGACTCTGCACCATTTTGGTTGCCCTCCTCTGGACCGCCTCTACTCTATGTCCTTATGGAGATGTGGCCTCCAGAACTGGACACAGTACTCTAGGTAAGGTCTTACCGGTGATTTACACAGTGGTATCACCATCTCCCTCTTTCTGCTGGCGATATCCTTCCCTATGCACCCTAGCATCTCACTGGCTCTCAACACTGCCTTGTCACACTATTTGGCCACCTTTAGGGCATCATATATGATTACCCCCAGGTCTCCTTCTGTTTGGTCTTTGCCAGTACCACTCCCCCCATTTTGTATTCCTCCCCATGGTATCTGCGCACCAAGCGCATGATTTCACACTTCTTCACATTGAAACTTAGTTGCCACACTCTTGACCACTCCTCAAGCTTTCTTGGATCCCTATATATATTTTCCACCCCCACTACCCTACTGTGGATCTTTGTATTATCTGCAAAAAGTCATACATTCCCTTCTAGCCTCTCTGCACCATTGCTAATAAAGACATTAAAGAGGATAGGTACAAGTACTGATTCATGTGGCACCCTGCTGGTCACCATCCCTTCCTCGAAGTGAAGTCCCTTTACTACCACCTTCTGTCACCTATCTCCCAACTAATTTCTTACACAGTTTACCACTTTTGGATCCACTCCAAAGCTGCCCAGCTTGTTTTCGAGGCACCCATGTGGAACAGTGGTTGGCTGGTTGAAAGTTTATTAGTGACAAGTTATGTCTTTGCAAAATAAATAGGCACATATGCATACTCAAATTTCAGACAATTACATACAAATATACAAAGTTAATAAAACATCAATAAATATATTTGTCCTTTTTGGTGCCACTTTTACTTCTACAGACATTAATTAACATAAGATTGTCTATGCGTATCATTAGTTCATCTGTTTTTATTACCTGGCAACAGTTCATGTTCTTACATAGAAACATAGAAACATAGAAACATAGAAGTTGACGGCAGATAAGGACAGCAAGGCCCATCCAGTCTGCCCATTTCTTTTTCTACCTTATAAATGTGCCATCGGCCTTTGCTCTGTCAGTGACCTATCTATTCATAGTCATTTGTATTGCTCCCTTATGCCTATCCCATGCCTGTTTGAAGCCCTCCACTGTATTCATAGCCACCACTTCTTGTGGTAAGCCATTCCATTCATCTACCACCCTTTCTGTGAAAAAGAATTTCCTCACATTCCCCCTTAATCGGCCTCCCTCTAATCTCATGCTGTGTCCTCTTGTCCTGCTATTTTCTTATATTTAAACATGTTAGACTCTTTCACCTTGTTTATGCCCTTAAGGTGTTTAAATGTCTCGATCATATCACCTCTCTCCTCCTTTGCTCAAGGGTATAATTGAGCTCCGTTAATCTGTCCTCATATGTCTTCTGATGCAGTCCCTGCCCATTTGGATGCCCTTCTCTGGACTGCCTCAATTTGGTTAATGTCCTTGTGAGGTGTGGCCTCAATACACGCAGTACTCTCAGATGGGGCCTAACCAATGTCTTGTACAGAGGGATTATTACCTCCCTCTTACGACTTGTGATACCCCTACTAATACACCCTAACACCCCTAGCCTTACCTACTGCTTTGAGGTCTGCTTGGATGATTTTAGGTCATCAGTGATGATGATGCCCAAGTCTCTTTCTTCCTTTGTGACTGCTAGCAACTCCCCCAGCCTATAAGTGGCTTCAGGGTTTCTCTTCCCTATGTGCATGATTTTGCACTTCTTGCATTAAATCCCAGTTGCCACTCTTCTGCATTCTGCTAGTTTATCCAGATCTCTTCTCATTCTGCCCACCCCATCTGGATCATCTACTCTGTTGCAGATCTTGGTGTCATCTGCAAACAGACAAGCCTTACCCTCTAGTCCATCTGCAAGGTCACTAATGAAGATGTTGAATAGGACTGGCCCCAGGACTGATCCCTGAGGTACTCCACTTGTGACTTGCATCTCTTCTGACTGTATACCATTTACCACCACTCTCTGTTTTCTGCCAGTCAACCAGTTTGCCACCCAGTTGACCAACTTCTGACCCACCCCGAGCCTACCTAGCTTATTTATCAATCTTCTATGTGGAACAGTGTCAAAGCTTTGCTGAAGTCAAGGTGGCGACATCAACTGCTCCCCTTGGTCCACCACTCTGGTTACCCAGTCAAAGAAATCTATGAGATTAGTTTGACAGGACCTTCCTTTGTAAACCCATGCTGTCTTGGATCCTGTGCCCCTATGGATTCCAGGTGTTGCACTATCCTTTCCTTAAGATGCCTCCATAATCTTGCCCACTACTGAGGTAAGACTGACGGTCTGTGGTTCCGCCTCCTCCCTGCTACCACTCTTGTGGGAGGATCACATGAGCCCTTCTCCAGTCTTCTGGGACCTCTCCTGTGCTCAGAGACTCACTAAACAATTCTGCTAATGGCTCTGCTAGTTCCTCCTTTAGCTCCTTAAGTACCCTGGGATGTATGCCATCAGGTCCCATTGCCTTATCCACCCTGAGCTTAGCAAGCTCTGTAGGACCCTTTCTTTTGTGAAGGGAGTAGTGCTCACCTCCTTCCCCCCTGTGTCCATGATGCTGAGCTGTGGGCCCTGCCCTACCTTCTCTTCAGTAAATACTGAGCAAAAGTATCTATTTAGGATAGATGCCTTTACAGGGTCCTCCTCCTCACATGCTCCCTTTTCTCCATTAAGCTTAGCAATACCCCCTCTGGACTTTCTCCTTTCACTAATGTATCTATAGAAAGTCTTGTCACCTTCTTTTACTGTTCGTGCTATTGTTTCCTCAGTTTGGGACTTTGCCTGCCTTACTGCCTTACCTGCTTCCCTTAGGGCAGTTTGGTATGCCTCCCTATCTTCATCCGCTGTGTTCCTTATATTTTCTGAAGGCCAGCCTTTTGGCTCTGACCTTTTCTGCTACTGATTTGAGAACCAAAGTGGTTTCCTTCTTCTTTGCACTTCCTTTTCTGTCTAACACAATGGATGTTGCTTCAAGTATTGTATCTTTAATGCTTGCCCTTTGCCTGTACCTCCTCACCTGTGTTTCTTTTGCCAGGGCTAGCTTAACTCTGTTGACCATCTTATCAAAGTCAGCTCCTCTGAAGTCCCATATTTTTGCCTTGGAATGGGATGATTTAGATGTAGTAGCCAAATTGAACCATACCATGTGATGGTCACTGCCCCTAGGTGACCTTCTACCTGGAGATCTGTGATCCCTTCTTTGTTAGTCAGTACTAGATCTAGGATAGCCCTGTCTCTTGTGGGTTGCTGTACCAGTTGTTTGAGGCCCTCCCAGGGAATCCACTATGAGTCTAGTTCTGGCAGATGTTCCTGCTGGTATTGACCAATCTGTATCTGGCATGTTGAAGTCTCCCATTATCAGAACCTCCCTTTAGCTGTCATGTTTGTATATCTTCTAAAAGTAATGTGTCTATGTCCTCCTCTGGTCTGGGGGCCTGTATGACAACCCCAGTCTTATAGCTGTCCCATTTCCTGTTTCAGGGTGACCCACAGTTCTTCTGGCTCCTTATGTGTATTCTGAATTTCTGTAGCTTTGATATTTTCATTAACATACAGGGCCACTCCTCCCCCTTTTTGCACCTCGGTCTCTTCTAGAACAATACATAGCCAGGTACTGAAGTCTCCCAAGTGTGGTTACTGGTAAACCACGTCTCACTAGCTACTACTGTCCAGTTTAGCCTCTGACATTATTGCCTGCAGGTCTGGGATCTTATTTCCAGGCTGTGAGCATTTGTGTACATGATTTTCCATTGGCCAGATTTTTGGTGTGTTAGTTGTTGGGTGAAGTTTGGCATTACCCTGTGCATCGTATGGGGAGACAAACCTTTTCTTACCTGGTGATGCAAATGAATGGCAAACACGCTGAATTCCTGTTTGACCACTAGCTGAGGGAGGGTGTTCTTCCCATTCGACGTATGGGGTGCTGCACCCCTCCCCCATTGCTGGTTTAAATATTCTGCAAAGACGTCAAACTTCTGCCCCAATGCACTGACTCCTCTTTAGTCAGATGCAGTCCATCAAATTTAAAGAACTTTCGCTCCCAGAACTGTTGCCAGTTCCTACAAATCTGTGTCCTTTTCCTGGCACCAGTCCTTGAGCCACGTGTTTAGCTCCCTATCTCCCCTTCTCTGACCTTCCATCCATCTGCTCCCTTCTCCCAGACTGGCAGGATCTCAGAGAAGGAGATGCAGACGAAATAGATGATAGTTTGTCACCCAGCCTAGTCAGGTGTTCCTTGGTCTCCACAACTGACCGGCTGGTGAGATCATTAGTCCCTATGTGTACTAGGACATCAATGTTTTCTCCTGCTTTGTGAACAATTTTGTAATGCGGTCAGTGTCTCTCCATGCTGATGTACCTGGGAGACATCTGACCATCACCTAGCTGGAGATGGGTATCAACTCCTGAATCATGGAGTCTCCTATGATCAAGTTTTTTAGTTCCTTTTGTGCTTGTTTAGTTTTGGTTCCTGATTTGGGTGAGTATTGTTGTGCTAGCTCCTGTGCCGCAGTGTCCTGCTCTGCAGTGTCTTCTGCCTCTTTATTTGATTTCAGAGATGAGAGGCAGATACCTGTTTGTAGTGTTTATATGGTTTTGAAAGTAATGTGTTGGAGAGCAGAGAGTGATGGGGCACCTGATTTGCTCCTCCTAACCACCTGCCAACCTCCTGGACCAACTACCCTCTGCGTCGAGGTTTTTCTGTTGGATGCTGGGGAAATGGCGGGTGGTTCTTATAATGTATTTCCTCTTCAATATGAAATTTGAGGCGCAATCTCTGCCCATGCTGCCCGGAGCTGAGACCTAAGATCTCCAAAGGCCCAGCATGTAGGACAGTGTCCTAAATCCTGTAAGACTGTCCTTCTGAAAATTGTTCCACAGTACCTGCAGTTAATGAAATCCATTCCAGATAAGTTGCTGGGTTTGTAACCTAGTCAGAGTAATTAGAAGGAAAAAAAATGCAAGTAATGGTTTAATTGTGCTTTGTTTAACTTGTTATAACAAGTTAAATTACTAGTGTCCTGTAAATGAGATCACCTTGTGGAGGCCCCACTGATCCACCCCTTCCTGCTCTGCCACAGAAATGTCACAACTGTGGTACCCTATAAAGGAGTGTAGCGTGGGGTGGTTGGGGATGGGGTGGGTGGTTGGGCCCTTCCCTGCCTAAAAAGAAGAACCACGGATGAAAGAACAAGGAGGTAAGAGCAGAAACAATCAGTCAACAACAAATGCAGTAACCCTGAAAGCTTATCCTAATGTTAGATAAAACTGTAAAACCTGTAAAGCACCACCTGTAATAATTTCAGAGAAGATATACCTGTAAGAAACACTTTGCTCCAGAAAAATAAAGCAGTAACAGAAGATATACCTTGCAAAAGACAATTTGAATCAGAAGATTACAGCAGTAATCTGTTAGCACACACCTGTAGAGCACACCTTGTAATAATGCAGAAGAAAGTATACCAGCAACAACAATTTGAATCAGAGAAAAATAAAGCAATGAAATGTTAGCAACAAACAGTAGCAATCCCTGTGAGTAAAAAATAAAAACACCACCAAACAGTAAATCTGCTTAGCCAAACTAAGTCTTAATCCTTCTCCCTTGCTCTGGTAAGTTTTCTCTACTCTGCCTTTCAAGCAGTCTTAGAAGGAAAGAGCTCAGGTGAAGCTAGGTGCCTTGGCCAGCAAACCAAGTCTTCTTAAATGTAATTTCTGTCTATTCACCCATTTTAAGAATGTTACTACCCTCTCAAGAGTTTGTACAGAGTGTGAATTTAGTAAATATTTCACTATTTCATCCATCGTCAGGTATAGCTGCCCTATTATCTCTCCTCAAATCTTTTTCCATTTATCTTCATAGAAGGTGCACACAAGCAATATATGTTTGATATCATCCTCACCCATGTTGCATCGGCACCTGCCACTGTAGCTGATTCCGCCCCCTCTAATAATTGCCTCCGTACATTCACTCTTGTAATATTCAAAACAATGTTTTATGAATATTTGTCTTCTCTTTGGATGCTTAGTTTACATTACGTATTTTTTGAATTCAAATACTGTACCTTTTTTTGTGCCAACCGTTTGCTTATTTTGTAATTTTCACACAATTCAAAATCATTTTTTGTGCTATATCTTTTATTCTATTTTTGATGTAAAACTGTATCTTTACAAGAGGCTAAATTACTGTAATATGTCCATTAAACAGTATAGTAGACCATAAAGTTTTATTATGTTTTCAACCATTTTTATTGAGGAGAAGACTATACTTCTGCTTTGATAGTCTATAGCTTCAGCAAGACACATTCAAGATAATCTTTCAGACCCCATGTTAGACACTTTATTCCAGCATGTGGTCACTCTCTGATGGGTTAGACTTTTTAGTAAGGGCTATCCCAATGTGGCACATAGTTAAGCTGTAGGTGCCCTGAGGTAACCCCATAATTGTTTTATAGAAGGCATTGATTAGTCTTTCTATATTATTCATGCTATCAACTTCCCAAATTTCACATCCATATAATATCTGGGCCCTAATTTTAGCATTAATGGCCCTAATGCAACCCTCCGGTAAGTCCCCCCATATTTATAGGCAATGTTAGTAATTGTTGGGATAACATTTTCAGACTTTGTTTCTATGCTATGGCTTTGATGTGCACTTTCCAAGATAAATTACTGGTCATTATAATGCCCAAATATTTAAATTCTGAAACCTGTTCAATTATTTCATTTTGTATTCTACTAGGTTGTTTATTTTTATTACTGTGTCCAGAAATCAGTAGTTTTTTTATATATATAGTTTATCATAAGGTCTCCCTCTTTACATTTATCATAAAATTCAGTAACAATCCTTTTAATTCCCAGCTTGCTGTTATATATCAATACCACATCATCAGCAAAAGCTATATATGGGCATCATCTATTTCCAATTTTTGGCATATGAAATTCCTCCTTATACATTTGAATTAAGATTGAGTTAATAAAGAGATTAAATAAAATTGGAGACAACACACACCCTTGCCTAACTCCTCTGTTATTTTCGATTTTGTCAGTCAGGTCTGCTTCATTATTGTATCATATCTGCAACATATTATTTCTATATAACATAATTAAGTGTCCCAGCATAACCTTATCCATTCCAATGTTATCTCATGTTTGCCATAATAATTGTCTATTGATACTATCAAAAGCTGATTTCAAATCAATGAATACGCAGTAGAATGTTTTTTAACTTTGGTGTATTTATGGATTAAATGTACTAATATAAAGCACTGATCTATAGTTGAATGCTGCAGTAGGGATCCTGCCTGAGATTCATCTATTAATTAGTTTTTTATTCTGAACAAACTGAAAAATATTATTATTTAATATTCTTGTGAAGATCTTTTGTGAGGACTTGATTAAACTTATTGGCCTTTAACACATAGGGTAGGATCTATCACCTTTTTTGTGAAAAAGGGGACAATTGTAGCCATTCTCCATGAATCTGGTTTTTAACCAGTTTGTTAATATAATTAAATAACTTTCTTAGGATTAATCTCCATTTGCCCCAGGTATTTATTACTGTGTCTATTGGAACACTGTCTGGCCCTGGTGCTTTATGTTTTATAAATGCTGTGATAGCTATATCTATTTCAACACAATCTATTTCTTTTTCTAGCGGGTTCCATTTCATCATATTTAAGTTAATATACACACCTATCTTTTTATCTAAAAATATGTTTTTAAATTGCTGTATCCATTGGGATGGTTCAATACCATTTTTGATATTATTTATTTGATGTGCAACCCCTTTATTAACAATTTGCCAACATTTCCTGTTGCTCTTTGAAAATGTTGCCTTTTCTAATTCAAGCCACACTTTTTCCCTGTAACAATCTTTCTGTTTTGTAGAGACTGTATCATATGCTTTTCTCACATCTTGTAACTCTGATTTATTTTCTCTACTCGGGTATTTGTTTTGGTCAATCTTGCTTGGTTATTTAATTTTCCCTCAGCTACCCAGCATACTTTGTTGTACCAGGGAGCACCTCATTTTCTTTTGTAAATGTTATATTCTTTCTTTACTATATTGGCTAACTCCCTTATTATATCATTACATTCAGTTATTTTTTTTCTGATTCCTTATTTGATTCAATATATGCATCCATCTTATTTATGATTTCCCTGTAATTTACTAATTCCCCATATTCTGTACTGTCAATTAAGTCCCATCCTATGCTTCTTTTGTACTTAACATAATTTTGATTTTTTTGTGGGTTAATTTAGCATGTAATAGACCCTTTTCATCTTGCAGTAAGGCTAATTCCAGCTCCAGTGGCAGGTGCTCGGTTTCCCCTCTGTTACCAATTCTTAGCTCATTATAACTATCAATAATATTCAAACGTATCCAAATTAATTCTATAGTTGAATTACCATTCTTGCACAAATATATATATGCTCCTTCTGTCTCATACTTAGTTCTTCCAATAATGAATGCAAAATTTCTATTAAACATTACATTGCTTAAATGCTTCCCCTTCAGTTACTCTTTATCTAGTGTATTTATCTTATATATCAAATGATTGCAAGCATTAATTATAAGCACATCTACAACATATTTACATAGTTTGACACAGCAGCCCATCCTGGCATTGAAATCTCCTACAATAATATACCCTCTAGTGGGATGAGTGTTCACATCTTCCTCTAAGAATTTTTCAAGGGCTTCTGTGGTTTTAGATCTTCTCCTATTTTTATTGTTTGGGATAAATACACATTTAACATCACCAGATCTACCTGTAGTTCAGATGCATGAATTTCAACACCCAATATATTATTGTTATCCAGTGGGATTTCACTGGTCCCATTTCTTGTATTCACTTTACAAAATGTACATACTCCGCCTACATACCTTCTATACTTTCTTTTTCTTCTAGCATGTTTATTATATGTTTTATACCCATCTAGATGGATTGTGTCTTCTGTCCACATTTCTTGGAGGTTTATAAGGTTAAATTGTGTAATTTACTTCAAGAAATCCTTATTGGCCCATTTATTTTTAATTCCTGAGATATTCCAAGACAAAATATTGGGGTTAAAGTTTGTGCACCTATCATCCATAGACTCCCCCAGTGATTGTCAATTAACTGGTTGGTCCTCTAGGACTGTGAATTTATTTACTAATTCAAACATTTTTACCCATTCGGGTTTATCTTCAATATGCTTATTTTCCTTGTCCATATCAACATTATCATAAATATAAATTCCCAATGAATCCAGCACACCCTGTTTATATACTATTTATTTTATACCAGATGTCTCTTTCTATCCAAAATGAAACCTGCTCATTTGCTTCTCATCTAATTGCTCTTTTAATTTGTTTACCAACATTTGAGATATTAGTGTGGATTCAATTAAGCATCCCGAGTTATACTTTAGATTACTAGCAGTTTTCTTATGACATTTATTTAATCCAAATATGGATAACTGCCTCAAATTTCCAATATCTCCACTTCCTTTTGTTCCAAAAAAATCTGGAAATAATTTTTCCAAGGTGTTATCTCACCATATTTTATCCCCATTTTATGTAGCTTGTCTTTGTTGTATTCTATTGCTTTGAGAATGTGGTAATGTTCTGTTACCACCAAGATCCATTTTTCTTGGATAATTGGTCTTGTGAAACTTAGAAAAAAACGTAGGTTTTGTTCTTCCCCGGGATAGCATTTAATATTGTCTTAATGTTTTTATTCAGTGTGTCTTCAGATTCACTGGGGATTAATTCAACATCAAATAATGAAGTAGTATAATCAGTTTCCTCTGTTTTTTCCATAAATCTCTTAAAATCTGTACTAAGAATGTTATCCCCATATCCGCACCTTTCCTTGCCATGCTGCCTTTTGTGATAGATTGTGGGCTCTCTTTGTTATTTTTTCCTCTAATTTCTGTGGTCTGGTTATTCCCTATTCCATCTACTACATTTGCAACAGCTTCCTTCTTACCTATTTCATTCTCAAGTGGTATTGGCAACATCTTATTTTTGTCAATATTTTTACACTTGTCTCTACTGTTTTTGCTGTTATTGTTTTTCTTTTTCTTAGCTCTGTCTACCTTTTGCTAATTCCCTTTCTTTTGGGTTGTCTTTTGTTTGCTTTTGCTTCATTTTACATGCTTTTTTCTGGTTGTGACTTTTTCCATTTCACCCACAACATCTTTACTCCCTACTCGTGGGGCCTCTACCTCGTCCTGTAAATTTAAGGTGCATGGGCTTTCAGGACACACAATTTCATGAGGTTTTTTTTTGTCCTTTCTCCTTTGATCTTCTACTGGATCTTCTCCCTTTAACCATAATGATGGGTTGGCCCTTTTTAGTTCCTCACTTATACTGTAATTTCTTCTTCTAGGAGTAGGTAACATAATCAGTTCCAGACTACTTTCTAAATTTGAATTGCTATTTTCATCTGCATTTCCAGAATATTGGGTCTCAATGTTCCTATGTTTAGGTTTATCTTTAAGTGCTTCTAGTGTAGTTTTATTCTCTATGCATATGTCTTTAAAAAAAACTCAAGTCTTATTTTATTAAATTGCTCAACAATCAATATATTTGCTAAATACTGATCTTTTAATGAGTTTGTCAAATCCTTAGTAATCAGTTTTGTATTATTTAACTGGTATGTATTGTGAACTGAATTATGTGTATGATTTAAAAAAAAAACTAATTCTAGGTGTTAGATCCAAATCCTCTCTATCTAATGAAATATCATCTTTTGATGGTACAGTATATTCATTATTCCCCCCATTCATCTCCTTGCCTTTCACCTATTTTATTTGAAATGTCCAGTTCTTTTAGCCCTAAAATAGGATGTTGTAGTTGAGATAGAACTTCACTAAACTGTTTTCCCTAAACTCTTGTTTTGTGAATTTCTTGGTTTCTCTTGAGAAATTATGTACTTTTCCAGTCTCTAAGTCATTGCATTGGATGTTTACATAAACCTCTTGTATATCAAAGGGGTTTTCTTCTCTCCTATCTGTTACTACCTCTACTGTGTGACAATCAACAAAGGGATATAAAACCTTATTTAAACCTATATCCTTTGTACACTGGTTAATCCCCCCACTTTTAGGTGTTGAAGTTCTAGTAAGATTGCAGTCCTGGAAATTGCTATTTTTATTTTTCAGCTAAAATATGCTGGAATCTGTAGTTGTTTAGTTATCTTATTCTTTTCTTCATTATAATTCCTTATTTTATTAGGTTTACTATCTTTTTTATCAAGTGCATTATTAAGCACTTGTAACTGAGTAATAAAATTACCTTTCTCAGGTTCTTGTTAGAATGGCACAAAGGAAGAGACAACAGACAAGTGGTGCACATGTAATAAATGTAATTTATTACACATAAATGATAATACAGACTTACTACCAACAGTGAATACAAGGGGAGAGCTTCCGGTATTCCTTACCTATGTATGTGCAGTCTCTTGTCTCAGAGAAGCTATGTGCTGCAAGGGGGTCTTATACCCCAATAATCACTATGGTTACTACTGAGGAAGATACATAAAGAGTATATAATTGGACAGTAACAGGTGGCATGAGTAACCATCCTAACTAATGTAAGAAGTTGCTTAGCTGGCAAAGATAGCATGAACAATGGGATTTCTATAAGTCTCCAAGGTTACTTGCAGTTACAGTGATGCAAAAGCACTAAAGGTGGCACTGTTACCTAACTTATGATAATACAGTAAAAATACAATAGAAAGCATCTCCCACTACTAAGACATATTGGTAAAACATAATGGATCCATTAGTAAAATACAGAAGAACACAGATTCTGACACTTATGCTTGCATGATGAGTGTCTCTGCCCTAAAGTTAGTACATATACCTATGTATGTGTTGCTGTCCACGAGGTGGGGGTACAATCAGGGGTGCTGGACCATGGATAACATTCCCATCTTGTTGCCTTCAGAACAAAAGGCAACAACTACAGGAAAGTAGTGAGATGGAGCTAAAAAGTCATTTACAAGCCTGAGGCATGAGCTCTGTAAAGGAATTCAAGTTGTTCTTAGTGTTGTCTTACAATTTGTAGCAGACAGCAAAGGGTTAGTATCAGAAAAACAATCAAAATGCTTGAATAATGACAAAAACTTTAAAAGTCAGTTCTAACCTAGTATTGGATATAGCAGTACTTAGATCACCATCATGAATAAGATCATTAAGAGCATCATCAACCTTAGAAATATTATTGCTAATATAAATCAAATGCAAATATTTTCTAGCTAAAAGAGATTTCAAAGAAAAAGTGAAAGGGGCAATGTGCATGTTAAACAAGGGCAAATACTGAGACAAAGCAAGCAAGTATTGTGGATCAGTATCAATAACATCTGATTCAGGGAGAGGAACAGGAGTAATGACTGTGGGACCTATAACTGTTTTCTGGTGTGGAGTAAAACAGAAGTTAGGAGCTGAAATATCATAAGATTTTTGACCACGAGCAAAGGATTTATGATGTGTCCCTACACAATACTGCCCATTGGAATTGTAAGTAATTCTTACAGTTGGAATCCTCCATTGCTGTAGATGTATTTGACAGGCAAAAGACTGGTTGGTGAGCCATGAAGTGAAGTGATGTACCTCTCCCTGGTAGCTTCAGGATGCAGCTATTTTGGCATCAGGTGCTGAAGATGCAGCTTGTGAAGATTTGGATTCATCATCTGGGTCAATCACGTTGAATGGCAAATCATCACCCAAAATGTACGATAAGTCGAGATGTTCCAGGGAGTAACTACAAACAGGTTTCACAAAATCAAAAACATCACAGTTCATGTGGGGCACCACCCAGGCTTGGAGAACAGAATGGTAGACCAACAAGGAAGGGGAGGTCAGTTCTTTCTCGATAGATGTTGTCATCAAGATGTCTGATGGAATGAATTGCAGCCAACTTGTCAAGGATAGATGTTTCAGGATCAAAGCTTGGTAGTGCCACAGTAAAGGTAATAAACATATTGTCATGTATTGAGCAAGTTTTAATAAAGTAACAAGGTGCTTGATTTGGATAGCTTGAGACATATCCAAGGTTTTTAGCTGTGGACATAGAAATATTAACAGAATTTGCTAAACAAATAGTAAGGCAGCCATTAGATTTGTAATAAGGACAATACCATTTAACCATCCTCCTATTATGGATAAGATCTGGAATGCATCCTGTTTCCAAGTCCCCGAAGAGATTGTTAACAGTGGCAATTACATAATAATCATAGCGGAGCATACAAGTTCACAGGCAATGTATTGGTTGTCTGCCTCTTTGTTATTTTGAAAAATCAGTTCATTAATCTTATTCTTAGTATCATTGAACCCTTTGGCAATTTCCTGCATGTTGTATACAGTAAAACGTTCTTCTTTACTTAAACAATCTATACCATCTATACCATGTAACAGTGGGGGTAGGATATCATTCTTGACAGCTTGATGAAAATTAAGTGTTTGTGCTGTAATAGCGGCTATATCTGCTCTATTCCAGATAGACATACCTGAGCCAAAATGGCCAGAAATGGTGCCTGCTGCACTGGTAACATCTGCAGTATCACTCCTAGTGCACAGTCTAGCATTAGCATTAGGTGCGGGTCAAAAGACTCCTACATGATCAGTGGTATGAGGTCCACTAACTGGATCATTAGTGCATGTTTGGTAAGCAGCTACAATATCTGTAAGCATCATACTGAAAAATATAGAAGTATTGGTCATGTGACAAAGACCAATCTCAGCCATATTCCAATGTGTAAGATTGAAAATGACTGGAACATGCATAAATTGTACATTATTAATCAAGGCACCTGAAGGGAAGTGGCAGTCATACCACTAGGAGGACCTTCCTCATGGAGAGGGCAGTCAGTCATTTCTTCTTTGGTGGGTGGGACTACAGAAAGAAACAAGGCTTCAGTAGCTACATAGTTTTGAAGACACAAAGTGCAGGATTCCTCAGAGTTGGGGTGGTCACACCAAGCAGGATCTATGAAAGCAATAAGATTATAATGACCAGTATGGCTGGGAGAAGTCTGCTGAATAGAGAGTGTGCCATTTGGAGAGATGATTGTGTTGAGCCACTGCTGGAAAGTACATTTAGATAAATGAGCTACAGAAAGTGTGTAACCATTAAGATTGGTTTCCCATTGGATTTGCAAAGTGGATTTGTCTGGCGCTACTACCATGACATTAAGATAGGCATCTGAGTCTTCCTTAACAGTAATCATTTTGTTGGGCACATTAATATGAACTCCCATGGGGCTGAGTGTTCAAGTTTGCTAAGCAAATGTTCTATACATTGTTTGTGTGCAGTCGATAGGGGTTTGTTTTGAGAATCAGTCAAAGAAAGTAGTCCCAGCAAGATGAGGAGGTGCAAGATAGTCATCTTGCCAGTGTACCTGAAAGAAAACAGAGAAGGATTGTTAAGTGAGGGGTCCTATTCCACACTAAGTGGGTTAGGAAAAGTAATTTTGGTCACCTTTGCACAGTTTGAGTGGATTAGCATGGAACCACTTGTTGGTGGTCTGTTTTTGCTGTTTAACTCAGACCCTATAGACAGCAGGACTGAGTTTGTTGACAGTGGGATATGTGCCTTCCCATTTGCTGACAAATGAATGAGTTGGTGGTCTGTATTGGACAAACATAACTTTGTCTCCAACTTGCCAGTCAACTTATTTGATGTGCTTATCAAACTGAGCTTTAGCATGCTGTTGAGCTTTACCCATTTGATTGGCAGCGAACAGGTGTGTCTTCATGATGTCATCATGAAGTTTTTCAGCATACTTATCTATGGATACTCTATCTGCAGTAGGGGTGTGGAGATCAAGCAACAGATTCTCAGGTAATCTCATGGCTCTACCAGTCATAACCTTATAGGGTGTACACTGGGTAGTCACTGCAGGAGTGCCCCTGATTGCCATCAGTAGTATTGGCAAGTGGGAATCCCAATCCTTGGGATTGTCATTAATGAATTTACATAACATCTGTTTGATTCTTTTGTTTTCTCTTTCTATCTGGCCTGAGGATTGAGAATGGTAAGAGATATTAAATTTCTGATGTACTCTAAGTAACTGGAGTGTCTGCTTCATCAGCACAACTGTAAAACTGGTTCCCTGGTCTGAGTCTACCTTTAGGGGTAGGCCCCAATTGGAGAACAATTCATCTTCCAGGATCTTGGCAGTTGTCTTCACCATATTATTCTTAGTAAGAAATGCTTCTACCCACTTAGAAAATAAATCTGTGACAACAAGTGCATACTTGTGCTTGCTGGAGTTGGCCAATGGCCAATGAAATCGATTTGTATCACATTCCATTATCCAGTTTGCCTTTGTGGCAACAAATTTAGTGTTTCTTATCACTGAAATTGGATTATTCTGGGCACACACTATGCAACTGTCCACATAATGCTCTACATCTTTGGCCGTGCCATGCCACCAGATGATAGTTTTGAGTCTCTGAAGGGTGTTATCTGCCCCCTGGTGTCCACCAGTGGGGGTATCATGAATCAAATGGATGAATTTGGTTCGCAAAAAATGTGGTGCGAACCACAGTTTGTCACCTGTATCTTACGTTTGATGCGAAATGAGCTTCTGGTCACTAGACAAGTGTATGTTGCCAGAGTGTCTCTTGTATGGGCTACCAACAGGTAGTGGTTGTTCAATTCCTTTGTCCAGGAATTTTAACACATCTTTTAGTTCTGGGTCAGATTTCTGTGCAGCAGAAAGATCCAGTGGAAGTTCTGGTACTGGTTTCTGCCTGGTTTTAGCGGCTAAGAAAATAGCTACCACAGCTACTGGGTGAGTCATTGTCCATGTCTCCCCCCCTCGAGTGCCTGCTTTGGCAAGGGAGTCTGCTTGATCATTGAATTCATGGTAAGGATCAGATTTACAGTGAGCCTTTACCTTGTGGATGTACAGTTTGTGAGTAAACTACTGTGTCAGGGTGTGTATATACACAAACAGATTCATGTATGTGACAGGTGTGCCATCAGAGGATGTAAAGTTATTTTTCTCCCAGAATGGTAGGAACTCAGTAAGGGAGGAGAAGACCCAATTGGAGTCTGCAAAGATGATGGCATCCTTTTCACTATGGGGCATGACCTCCAATGCACAGGCCACAGCTGCTATTTCAGTATACCGTGAGGAGATTACAGTGCACTTCCTAGAAATCCACCTGAATTCACCATCTTTGTCTGTTATGAGAACCCCAAATCCTACTACCTGTTCTCCATCCACATAGGAGGCAGAGCCATCTGTAAAGACACAATATATGGTGGTATCTACTAAAACATCTGGTGTAACCGGTAGGAATGGTCCAGGCTCAGGTAAGTCAGGATATTGGAGTGCACATTCATGGGGCTTTCCTCTGTAAAGTAGGCCATGTGCCAAGATGGATGGCATTTTTGCAGGTAGAACTTTGGTGTCCCTGTCCTGCAAAAGCAAAGACCAGTGGGTAAGTCTGGTGTTGGAGACTGAACCATCTTTTACCTTGTCTGAAAGTAAGAAATTGGTTGGGGTGTTGTAGGTATGCAAAACAATAGGAATATACCTAGTGATGTACATAAAATGTTTGACAGCCCAGTAGGTTGCCAAAAGTGTTCTTTCACAGAGACTATACGTTCTCTCTACTGGGGACAGCATCTGAGAAGCATAGGCAATGGGCCTGAAATACCCATTGTACTTTTGTGCCAGCACTGCAGACATGGCCACATCAGAGGTGGCAGTTTCCAGATGGAATGGGAGATTTGGGTTAGGATTGATCAGTGCTGGGGCTAAGGCTAAGGCCTGCTTGGGCTGTGTTACAGCTTCAGTGTGAGTTGGGCCCCATGATCATGGGACATCCTTTTTGAGAAGTTTATACAAGGGAGAAGCCTTCAAGGCAAAATCAGGAATAACATCCCTGGAGTAGTTTACCATTCCTAAGAAGCATCTGAGTGTTGCCACGCTGTTAGGGAGTGGCAGATCTTGCAAGCTCTGGATTGTCTTGACAGCTGGACTTCTACCTTGGTCTGTGATATGTAGGCCAAGGAAAATTACCTCTTTTTCACACCATTGTGCTTTGGGGGGGTTGCACTTGAGGCCTGCTCTCTTGAGGAGAGACAGAAGGTCATCTAGAAGGGTCAAATGATCTTCCTACATGGTGATTGCTAATAGCAAGTCATCCACATACTGCAGGAGATACTGAGGTGTGGAGAACCCCTGCAGGGAATCCATGATGTGGAGATGGAAGAAGGAAGGGCTGTTATTAAAGTCCTGTGGAAGTCAGGTCTAGGTGTACTGGCATCCATCAAAGGTGAAAGCAAATTCATATTGGCTTTCCAGGGCTAATGGGAGTGACCAAAACCCATTAGAGATGTCAAGAGTTGTGAACCACTTTTTGTCAGGTATCAACAGCTTGAACACATCAGGGGCTGATGCTACTGTTGGGGTGCAACTGGGGGTAACTTGATTAAGTTTCCTGTTATCAGTTGTAAGTCTCCAAGCTCCATTTGGCTTTTTCACAGGCCAAATGGATGAATTGACAGTGGAGACACAGTTCCTAATCACTCCTTGCTGCAGCAGTGATTGGATAGTCTCCTTCAGTGATGGCAAGGCTTCAGCAGGAAATGGGTACTGCTTCTGCCTCATAGAGTCAGGCTCTGTGATCTCAATGGTAGTGTGCATCCTACCACAGTCATGTTTGTTGGTAGCAAACATGTCAAGTTGTTTTTGCAGTAAGGGTGCAAGTTCAGAAAACAGGTCATGACTTTTGAACAAAGCCATGATGTCATACTCCTTGTTGTTATGGGAGATGGCTGCCACCATGTGTGAGTCTGGAATGGTGACAGCATGACATTGTCCTTTGATTTGGAGAAGTAGTCTGTTGGCTAGGTCCACCACACAGCCATGTAGTGCTAGAAAGTCAATTCCCAATATGCTGGGGTGATGACGTAATAGCATAAGGTCAAAGACAAAATCAGTCATGAGGTGCCCTACCACCACAGGTAGAGGAACAGATCAGTAGGTGTGTAGTTAGGTACCATTTGCATCCTGAGAACTGGTCTTCCAGCCAGAAGACCAGTCAGATAAGACTGGGTCCTCATCACGGAGGACTGACATTGCTGCTTTGGTATCCAGAAGCATGGTACGTTGGAGGCCCCAGACAGCAGCCTTTACACAAGACCATCCATTTGTGTCAACAATCAAGTCACTCACATTCTGGACTGGGGCCTGTAATTGTCAATCTGCATTTTCAGAGTCATAATCTTCATCCTGTTCTTGAAATCTGAGGCCTGCATGATCTTTCAAGGCCTCCTGGATATCTTGCACAGGATACAGATGTACCTATGATGTCACAGGCCCAACAGCGGCCTGCACGGATGGTTCCTCCTTGGCCAGAACATCAGCCTGGCCAGTGGCCTATGCCACAAAAGGATTCTTCCTTCGGCTGTTCATTTTTTTGGCAGCCGAAGGCAAGAAAGGATTCCCCTGGCCGCATGGCTGTCCAGTGGCTGGAGTGAGGGTTGCTACGGTTCACGTAGGCTTAACCACTGTTTCAGCACAGATCTCCTCCAACAATTTGCAGAGGTTCTCATTTTTGTCTTTGAGACTTTGATAGGTAGGGTCTTTGTTGTTCTGGTTATATTGCTGGGCATTCAGAGTTTTCCAATTGCTCCTGTCTCTATTTCTGTTGTTTTTGTAGTTCCTGTCCCCCCCTTATGTGACTGCTTGTCGTCAGAAGGGGCCTCATTCTTCTGGTTATTGTCTTCCATGTTATAGTGGGTAGGTGTAGTGGAGGTAGGCTGTACTGCTTCCACCTGTGCTGCCAGGACTTGTATTGTGGCAGCCTTGTTGATTTTATCAGAAGCAAGGTTACAGAGGTAAACCTGTTAGGCATGCTCTGTTTTCATAAGGTTGTTCACAAAGGAATCGGTATTCGGGTAAACATTAAGTTCAACCTTTTCCCTTAAGGCCAGAGTCATGTTCTGAATGTACAAGTCTTTGAACTCAATTTGGTCATGGTCTACAAGTTCACCTGCAAGGCCTTTGCCAGTATAGTATGCTAGCCATAATCATTTATGGTAGGCCATGGGCTTTCTTTCACATTTTGCTTAACCCTGTAGGCCAAGCGAGCTCCTATGACACCCGGGGAGTTGTTGGCTATGAGGGCAGCAGCGATGTCATCATAGACAAGAGTTCTGGAATTGCGTACTGTCTCTAGGAGTTTGACCCAGAGGGTGGGTTCAATCATCTGTTGCAAGACTTGAACCTGGTACTCGGGTTGTAGAGAAAGCTTCTCACAGATGGAGCACACCTTTTCCAAATGTCAACTGAGATTGTCAGTTGGGCCCATCTGTCTGATACTTTGGGCAATTTGCTTGACATAGCGAGTGACTTGCAAGGGATTGGAAGTATGAGTGGTTGCATTCAACTCAATATGTTCCATGGCACTGTGAAGTGCAGCTTCTGCTGGCGCATCAGCGACTTCCTTGTATGCATGAGCCTGACTGACTGTTTCTTTAAACATTTTGTCAATTTGATCCTGGATGGCTCTACTTTGGTCCTCTGGTATACTGATGTTACTGACAGCCTCTTGAATTAGGCTTCGAACTTCTGCTGTGTCTCCCCTATTAAGATGAGTGAGTGGAAGCACACTATGGAATACAGGCCCTCTGCCTGTGTCATGGGGGCCACCATCTTGCCAGTATACATGGCTTCCACTATGTTTGTGTAGACATGGCAATGCAGAGTGAGTGCTAATGTAGGTGCCATCTTGTGAATGGCTGGCACAAGTTACACCATTGTGGGGGTTGGACTTGCATGTGACGTGGCATGCCTTATCATCAAAGTCAAAGTCGTCATCACCAGATGATGCAAGCTCAGTGGGTGTATACTGGAACCCGTTCATGGCCTTAACATGGCCAGCAAGAATATCTCACTGGTGGCACAACCTCACCATCTTTTCTCTACACTTTTTGTGACAAACTCTTGCAGTGCCCTGCTCAATACCTTTCTCAACCTCATGCTGAAACACTCTGTATGCGGCTCCCAATTCAATGTTTTCCCTAAGTTATTTCTCTTGCTCATGACTCACTCTCTGATACTCCTCTTTCAATTCAGCATTCTCCTCTCTATCAGCATTTATCCCAGCATGTAGTGCCTTGTGACTCTGTGCTGGTGAGATCAGATTGGGGGTGAACTCTGTGACAAAGATGGACAGGCTGAGGCTAGGGCAGATGGTGCTGTCATGCAACACACCCCCTAGACTGGAAAAGGGGAGGTGCAGGGTTACCCGCACAGGCCAAAGTGCCATATAGTGAAAACAACTCTTCTCTTGGCATAAGATCCTACACCTCTGCATCCATGTGTGAAAGATGGCCCTGTACTTTGGCTGATAGCTGGATTCTTTGCCCTGTTCATCTGTGTCTGTGGCCACATGGAAGTACAGGACCGAGGACACTGTGCTTCCACAGACCACCAGATGGCCCCATGAATTATTGACATCCCTTGCTTCATGAAAGTGCAGGGCACAAAGGAGCCTACACAGATGTAGTTAAAAGTCTTTCCTTGGCATGTGGCCCAGAGGGCTCTACACATCTGCATCTGTTCCTGTAGGTTGGGACCTGCGTGAATAAAGATATGATTCCACTATCTCTAAAAGAAAGGAAATTCTTTGTAAAAAACAAACAGTGCTAATGCTCCAATTAGGATTCAAATTAACACCACAAAAGTAAGGAAATGTGGAGTTAAATCTTCCAACCTTAACTCATCTCACCCCCACTCCAAGTAGCAAAAGGAAAAAAAAATAGAATTTTATGTCTATTTAGTCTTGGCAAATCAGTGGTGGGGTCTTCCTTCTGGTTGTCAACCTAATGTTCACCCATGTTCCCAGCCCTCCTGTCTAAAGCACAAGGTGCAGCCCAAAGCCAGTGTTTCATAGTGATACGCTTCTCAAAGGTAGAGAACTATATCTCACTGCATGTTACCAACTTAATCTATCATAGTTTTCTTCACATGAGGCCCTCTGGGCTCTGCATGAAGAAAAGAGATCATGTCTAACCTTGTTTCCTCACAGGAGGGAGTGGACACTAGGAATGACAACCCCAAGGAAGACCCCGCCACTGATTTGCCAGTAGTCTGGAGCCCCAAACCTTAATGTTTGCTGCTTGGGGTCTGGGGGAGGGGAGTTAGGGTTGGAAACCCTAACAACATATTTCCCCAATTTTGTGGCATTATGTTGAACTCCAACTGATGCATTAGTGCAGTTTTTTGCACTGAATATTTTTTTCTTTTTGAGATATTGGAATGTTATCTTCATTCACACAGGTCCCTTCAGGACCTGCATGAACAGATGCAGACATGCAGGACTCTCTGGGTCCTGTACCAAGGAAGACTCCATCTACCTACAGTAGTGTGGGGCCATGTGGGCCCTGTACTTGTATACAGCAATTGATGTCAAGAATTTATGGAGCTGTCTGGGGTACTACAGAAGCACAGGGCCCTTTGGGTCTTGGGCTTCCATGTGGCCATAGATACAGATGCATGGTGCAAATAATCCATCACTCAGCTGAAGCAGAGGGCCCCTTGGCAACCAGGGGTTCAGTAGTGCAGGGCATTATGCCAAGGTAAAATTATTTTCATTAAATGCTACATGGGACCATGTGGACAAACTTGCATCTACCCTTTCCAGGTTGTGGGGTGTTGCACATGACAGTGTCAGCCCCCAGCCTGAGACCATCTAGATGGGTTACTGAGCATGCCCCTGAACTCAGGTTATGTGTCATGGTATCACAAAGCACTAGCTGCTGGGATAAAGGCTTGTACTGCACACAGTGTTTCTTAATATTTTTTTTTATTATTATTTTTACCCAAAATTTTCAAAATAGTCATTTTAAGACTCCTGCTTATAAAGAGAACAGCAAGAGGAAGGAGGTGCTGTTAGAACTATACTACTCTACTGGGACTAAAGAACTAGAACTCTACTAGGACTCTACTTCTGGGACCTTCAATTTAGGGTAAAAACAAACAAACAAAATGAGTTGGTGTGTTTGTCTGAGTTGGGTGAAGTGAATTGTTATCTGAGCAGTTAGCTAGGTGTAGAACAAAACTGTGAATTGTTATCTGTGCAGTTAGCTAGGTGTAGAAGGAAACTGTGGATTGTTATCTGTGCAGTTAGCTAGGTGTAGAAGGAAACCGTGAATTGTTATCTGTACAGTAAGCTAGGTGTAGAAGGAAACTGAATTGTTATCTTTGCAGAAAGCTAGGTGTAGAAGGAAAATGTGAATTAGGAGGAGTGGCTTAGACAGAAGGAAGCCAGGTGTTTTGTATTTAAAAACTGCCCTAGATATCTTGTGGCAGAGAACAGCAAGAGGAAGGAGGTGTTGTTAGAATTCTACTACACTACTGGGACTAAAGAACTAAAACTCTACTACTGGGACCTTCAAGTTAAGGTAAAAATAAACACACAAAAAAAGAGTTAGTGTGTTTGTCTGAGTTGGGTGAAGTGAATTGTTATATGTGCAGTTAGCTAGGTGTAGAAGGACACTGTGAATTGTTATCTGTGCCGTAAGCTGGGTGTAGAAGGAAACTGTGAATTAGGGAGAGTGGCTTAGACAGAAGGAAGCCAGGTATTTTGGATTTAAAAAACTGCCCTAGATAGCTTGTAGCAGAGAATAGCAAGAGGAAGGAGGTGCTGTTATAACTATACTACTCTACTGGGACTATATTGTCCTCCTTCCCTCCCCTCCACCCCCCACCCTTAGCCAGTTCTACTTTTGGGCACAGGATTTGACTGACAACAGGAATTTCCTGTTTGGGAGCAGGAAGGGAGTGATCACAGAGGCACAAAAGACTCACCATCCTAGAAGGACAAGAATAGCTCTCCATCCCCCCACCCAGCTGCTGGAGGTCTGACTTTGAGCAAGTAAGGAGGCTGCTGAGTAATATAGGAACTTTCTGTCCCAGAACAGGAAGATCAGGAGCTTTAAGGGCATGGAGGCAGTAGGAAAGTACGGAGAAAAAAAAATTATATATAAAGAAAATAATAATAAACAGAGAGGAAAGAGTAAGTATACAAAACAACAGTTAAGAGGCCACAAATAAGACATGATGGGAGTGGTGCAGTGCAGTGGCTGTGGAGCAGCAGTCTTCCAGGAGACATTTTGGAGAATGCGGTGTTGTCCCATCTGCAGGCACCTGTCTGGCCTGAGGGAGGAGGTTTCTCATCTCCAGGCTGAGTTGGCCAGGATTCGGGGGACCTCCCCTCACACCTAGGGACCACAAGGGCTGCTGCCTCAGAGGTTGCCAAGAAAGAGGAGTGGTTGGACCACAGTGGGCTCAGGGAGGGTGAGGGTGGTGGAACAGGGGTGCATCCCTCCAGTTGTACCTCTCCACAATTCATATGCCATTCTGGCAGAGTGTGGTTCCTCTATAGAGGCAGCCACAGTGGAGACCAAGGAGGATTCGGGGAACCTCCACAAAGGAGACCCACAGGAGGGTGGCATGGGATCCCACGGGGAAGGAAACAGCTCCTGGTGTAGGACTCCATTGTTAGGAGGGTAGAACTGGGGAAGGGAGGGGAGAGGGAGGTAAGGTTCCTGCCTGGCAGCATGGCTTGGAAGAACAGGGAGTGAATCCTTAGGATCGTGGGAGCAGCTGCATGGGGAAGGGAGCTGGATATCATTGTCCACTTAGGGACAAATGACCTGCCTGGGAAAGGGATCAGTATATGGAGGAGGAGTTTGTGGAGTTGTGGAGGGGCCTTAGACATGTAGCATGCACAGTAACCATCTCGGAGGTGCTGCCTGTCTATGGCATGGGTGAGGCTAGGGTTCTCCACACAATGGGATTCAATCAATGGTTGAAAAACTGGTGCAGAGCTCAGGGTTTTGGCTTCTTTGGGGACTGGGGGTTCACCAGGAGGGATACAGGCCTATACTGGCATGATGGTCTGCATCTGTCCAGGAGGGGAACAAGAATCGTAGGTGATATACTAAATGCCTATTGGCAAGCATTTAACTAGCCAAGGGGGGGGCACTGAAAGAAGCAGGAAACCCAGCCTCTCAAAAAAATCAGGGTAGTTAGTGAGGTAAACACCAAGGTAGAGACATTGATAGGGAGAAGGGCAGGTGCAAAAGGAGAAAAAGGCAAAGGCAGTAAGGACAGGGGTGGGAAAAAAAGGAGTAAGGCCATCAAAAAATGGAGGGTAATGAGTACCAATACCTGCAGTCTAGGTAACAAGCTCCCTGAACTGGTGGTCTTGATGGAAGAGGGATGCCTGGATATGGTGGCAGTCACAGAAACATGGTACACAGAGAACCATGACTGGGATGTCAACATACCAGGGTACACAATCTATAGGAGAGACAGGGAGGGTAGAGCAGGAGGAGGAGTAGCTCTCTATGTAAGGGAGGGGATCAAAGCAACACAACAAAAGGGCAAACAGGGAGGACAGGAGGCACTGTGGGTCACCCTGGAGACTGGAAATGGTACCACAATCTGCACAGGGGTTGTATGCAGACCCCCATCTCAGGGGGAGGAAATGGACAAGGAAATGATAGAAGGCATCCTTAGGATGGCAGAGAAAGGGGAGGTATTGTTGATGGGGGACCTGAATATACCAGATGTTAACTGGAACACCTTTGCTGCAGCCACACCCAAGAGCAGGGCCATTCTCGATGCCCTACAGGGGGCATGCCTCAGACAGCTAGTGTTGGAACCCACTGGGAATGGAGCAATCTTAGACCTGGTACTCCTAGATGGGGATGGAGAGAGGAGCTCAGATCTAGAAGTGGGTAGCCATCTGGGAACAAGTAACCACCAAACAGTGTGGTTCACAATAAATTGATCTGCAGAGTCAAGCCATACAGAAGTGAGGGTATTGGACTTCAGGAGGACTGACTTTGTCAAAATGGGAGAGTGCCTCAGAAAAGCACTAGCAAAGAGTCAAGAAGGAGGGGTGGAGCAAAAATGGGGAAACATCAAGCTGCCATCACAGAGGCAACAAGCCTTTGTGTGAAGCAAATAAACAAATCAAAATTAAAGAAAAAAATTCTATGGTTCTCAAAAGAGGTGGTGGGGAAGATTATGGAGAAAAAGATAGCATTTATGAAGTATAAGGAAACACAGAAGGAGCAGGACCGAGAACTGTACTAGTTAAAGCAGAAGGAAATGGGGAAGGCAGTAAGAATAGCAAAGGCCCAAACTGAGGAAAAGATAGTCAACTCAGTTAAGAAGGGGGATAAAACCTTTTATAGGAACATTAGGGAGCATAGAAAGACAAAAGGAGGGATAGTGAGGCTGAATAAAGGGGACGGTGAGTGGGCAGAGAGGGACAGTGAAAAAGCAAGGATACTGAATGAATACTTCTGCTCAGTATTCACAAAGGAAGAGATGGGAGAGGTACCTAATCCAATCAATAGAAGCACTCTGGATAGGGGGTCGATCCCAGTCCTTTCACAGAAGAAAGGGTTCTGAAAGAACTCCTAAAACTGAAGGTGGACAAAGCAATGGGGCCTGATGGGATTCACTCCAGAATTCTAAAAGAATTAAGGGGAGAACTAGTGGCACCACTGACTAGCCTTTTTAACAAATCATGGGAGGATGGTGTGGTACCTAAGGACAGGAGGAGGGCAGATGTGATTCCCCTTCACAAAAGTGGGAGCAAGACAGAGGCAAGAAACTACAGACTGCCAGTTTAACCTCAGTGGTAGGGAAAATGATGGAATCACTTCTGAAGGAAAGAATTGTTGAGTACCTAGAGGCCAGTGGGGTACAGGACCCATGCAGCATGCATTCACAGCGGGAAGGTCATGTCAGACAAATGTAATAGATTTCTTTGACTAGGTGACCAAAGTAGTAGACCAGAGAGGGGCTGTGGATGTGGCCTACCTAGACTTTAGCAAGGCATCTGACACAGTCCCACAGAAAAAATTAATAAGCAAATTAGCCAGCCTGGGAGTGGGTCCCAGGGTGGTAGCCTGGGTAAAACATTGTCTGGACAACAGGTCACAGAAGGTATTAGTAAACGGAGTCCACTCTGAAGAAAGGGGGGTTACTAGTGGGCTACCGCAGGATTCAGTACTGGGTTCAGTCCTTTTTAATATCTTTATAGGTGACATTGCAGAGGGATTGGAAGGAAAAGTATGCCTCTTTGCAGACTACACAAAGATCTGCAACAAGGTTGATATATAAGGGGGAGTGGAAAGGATGATAAGGGACTTGGCAATGCTGGAGGAATGGTAAGAAGTATGGCAGCTTGGATTCAATACAAAGAAGTGCAAAGTAATGCACCTTTGAAACAAAAACTCAGTGGAAGAGTACACAGTGTGGGGGGCAGTAACAACAAAAATGGAAAGGGACTTGGGGATAACCATATCAGATGACCTAAAGGTTAGCAAGCTATGTGAGAAGGCAGTAGGGATGGCTGGGGGATACTTGGATGTATAGGGAGAGGCATCATCAGTAGAAAACAGGAAGTTGTTATCTCTCTGTACAGACAGTGGGTGAGACCCCATCTGGAATACTGCAGGCAGTTCTGGAGATACCATCTCCACAAGAACATAGACAGAATGGAGACAGTCCAGAGGAGGGCAATTAAAATGGTGCAGAGTCTGCAACAGAAGCCATATGAGGAGAGACTAAAGGAGCTTAACATGTATACCCTCAAGGAAAGGAGGGAGAGGTGGACATGATAGAACATTTTAAGTACCTCAAGGGGATCAACAAAGTCCAAGAGGGTAGCATCTTTCAGAAAAAGAGATGTGCAAGAACAAGGGGACACAATTTGACGATAGAGGGGGGGTGGCTCAAGGGTAATGTGAGGAAGCATTTTTTTACATAGAGGGTGGTGGACACATGGAATGGCCTTTCTGAGGAGGTTGTGGGGTCAAAAAGAGTGGGGAATTCAAGAATGCATGGGGCAGATGGGACAGACATAAGGCAATTCTTGTGAGGGGTAGGAGGAAATAGGTTGTTGGTTAACTAGGATCTGCAGCTTATCCAGTAGGTAGGGAAATGTTCAGACTAGGTGGGCCAAGCAGTCCTTATCTGGCATCAAAGTATATGTTTCTATGTAATATGACATGTGGTATTTATAAAATACTGGCTGAAATGTCATTCACACCAATGTGTGAAAACATGTCTTATCCAGGATTTGAAAAATGGCACCTGTCATGTTTATGAGGTGGTGTGAAAAAACGAATATGTTGAAAGTTTGTTGTCAAAATATCACTCATAACTTAGTTGTCTTACCATATTTTAACACAATATTTTCAACATTATCTTCTTATGACCCTAACTCATGAACCCAGTAACTAAATTTTCAGATCTTGCCAAAACATGATCTCATGGAGTAACAGCAAAATCACATTTTAGGATGCATTTGAAAAATGTCACCTGCCTTGTTCATGAGCTAGGGTCCCAGAAAGGCCATGTTGAAAGTCTGGTGGAAACATTTTGAAAAATTAGCAAAGTTATTAGTGAATGTTGAACTACTTCAACATTGTCTCATAACTTGGTCATTTTGAAGTAGTTTTTTCACCAAATTTTCATTCTAGCCTCCTTATATTACATTACCTTATAAACCCTTGGGCTGGCAGTATAGCCTAGAGGTTAGAGGAATAAGGTGTGAACGAGCTTGATACATCCAGCAGACCAGACCTGAGTTTGATTCTCACAACCTCCACTTGCATACTGTGTGACTCTGAGCAAGTCACTTAACTGCCCAGTGCTCCCAGGTCACCCCTGAAAACAGGCACTTGTGCCTAGTGGGCCTTACCCAGTTACCAAAGACTTAAAAAAAAAAAAAAACAGTAGGTGAATGTTTTCAATTCCTTCCCGAAAGGTGATTTCACACAGCAACCATGAAATTAGTTTTTGAAACATTTATAAAAAAAAATCCATCTACCTCGTTCTTGAGGTAGGGTCTCAGAAAGGCCATGTTGAAAATTTGGTGTAAAAATATTCAAAAATGTCAAAGTTATGAGTAAAACTTCAAAACCCCTTTGAAATTCATCAGACTGGACTCACCTTATTTTTGTCTTATAACATGGGTTGCTGACAATGTGGAACCCCATGGGTCCACTGAGGATGCATGGACATGCATCAACCAGCAATATCGACACAGTTGATGTGAGCAGTCCTGGCAGCACAATCCCTGCTCACAACCCACACTTATTTACTTTGTAGGCAGAACAACAATGAGCGGCAGTCATTTAATTCTCCTGCTAACAGTGAGTAGTGAGAGGGACAGTGTGCTGCTCCACTGTGCTGTCTCTTAGAATTTTGCTCAGGTAGGGGGGAGAAAGAGTGTGACAGAGAGTGGGAGCAGCTTGTCTTTCCTACACACCCACCCCATGGATCACTGGGTACCGCACACAGTGCTACCTTGTCAGACTGTGCATCTATGTGAAAGTAATCAGAATGATTGTCCCCATGGGAGCAAATCGCGATCACCACTCAGAAGTGCCCCATACAGTGAGTAGTCTACAGTCAGGGAGTGGGTGTACGGATGTCTGTGTGGGAGATGGAGACAGAGAAAGAGAGACTCCCTGTCACTATCTCTCCTTCTCTGCCTGCTCACCCACCCACCCCGTGAACCATGGACAACACCCTGGTGTCCTGCTGTGCCAGATATGGAAGTGGTCCCCCCTCACACTGGAGCATGACAACATGGACCCATGTAATTCCCTGCCTGGCCATACATCAGTGCTGAGCCCCTGCAAGGAAAGCAAAAGAGAGAGACAGGGTCATTTAATCCAGATTGCTGCAGTTGTGTGTCTGTGTTGCTGTCACAAGGGGCCCATTATTCATAGACATATTATTGTTTAAACTGAGAAGTGCATTTGAATGCTGAGATATTGAGAGGTATGGCATTGGGATGCTCAAGTTAGTCACCCTGTGTCATCCTGGTCCAGTTCACACACAGTGAGTGAGTAAATGGGTTTCACACATAGTAATAGTATGTGCAGGGTTCGAGTCCCACTTGTGTGTGTCTGGTGATGTTTTGCTGTTGTTGTCTATGTATTTGTGCAGGTATGTGTCACTCCATATGGGTACAAGCCTTCTTCTATCCACCCACACTTGTCCTTCAGTCCCAGTCCTTTGCAGCTGTGACCTGAGCATGTCACAAAGTTTCTGTGAACTGTCCTCAAACTTCCCAGCTCCTGTCAGTCGGAGTTAGCAGGCAGTGTAGGATGGGAGTTCATGCTCCCCCCCACCATCAGCCACCCTGCTACCCACTCTCCTTTTTACAGACAGAGAGCGTATGATGTGTCACGGGACAAAATTCCACTTCTTGTGTGTTGTGCATCCTGTCTCTCTTTTGGCACACCTGTTGAGCGACAGTAGCAGCAGAGTGAGACACCAGAAGCACTGTGAATTCCTTCACTGTTGGTGACAGGAACCAAGAGCCAGTGCTGCATGAAAGACAGACAGCAGAGGTATGTGGATTGGGGATTTTTTGGGGGCACAATTGCCACACTGTCTCTCTGTCTGTGTTCTGCAACAGAAGCTTTCATGGTGAGGGTGAGGGTGAGTAAGAGAGAGAGAGTTGTTAATTGAAAGTTGGTGCACTGTGTGTGTGTGTCTCTCTCTCTCTCTCTCTCTACATTGTGATCAGCAGGGGAACAGTTTTGTGTGTGGGGGTCTTTCTGCATGTGGTTGGAGGTGTAGGAGTGCATGTTATGCACAACAGATGTCACAGATGCTATCAGTAGTGTATGAGTGACATTTATATGTACATAACAGTGATGCAGGTTGAAGTATTTGTTACAGACTATTTTGCCAGGTGGAAGGATACGGTACACTTTTTCCTGCTTAAACAGCAAAAAAAAAAAAACCTTTTCTGAAATGTTTTTTGTTGTTTAAACATAGCACATGTTATAAGTGCAATAATCCACTAGAGCGTGTGCTGTTATTGGGGAGTAATGCACACCCGGGTGTTGTGAGAACACTCAGCCTGTGGCCTTGTGCCTCACAACACACCTGGGTGTGCATTAATCCCCAATAACAGCACACACTGTCGTTGGTAATTGCTTACATTTCGCAGTTGCCAGTTCCAGCAGTGAGATGTGTCTTTGATCGGAAAGTGGATCTACATAAAGGGACATGTTGAGGTGAGTGAGGGTGCATGGTGAAGGTGGTGATGGGTGCTGAGTAGGGGGTCAGGGTGGAGTGGGTGGGGTGTCAGATTGGTTACGGACCATTTTCTTATTTACAGGATGATTCAAAAAAATTAAAACAGATCAATGAGAGATGGTTTTCTTTTTCCACAGGGGAACCTGCCTGACACTGTGGACTGGGCACCCCAGCATCAAAATTCTCCTGGTAGGACAGGACATGGGTTGGACTCCCTGGTTTCTGACATCTATATTTTGGGGATTGGGTGGGAAACCTGGAGGGGGGTAAAAAGAAGCAGTACTGTGGGTGGGCACCCTAGTCTTCTTTATATATAAATATTTATAGCAGCTAAATTTTGGTACAGGGTGGGTAACCTGGGGTGAAGGGGGAAGAAAGCTATGGTATCAGGGTTGGGCACCCCAGACTGATAAAAATAAACTACATAGACAGGTAGATATATAAATGGATTAGATAGATAGATAGATAGATAGATAGATAGATAGATAGATAGATAGACTAAGAGACAGTGACAGATAGATAGATAGATAGATAGATAGATAGATAGATAGATAGAGAAAGAGAGAGTGATAGATAGATAGATAGATAGATAGATAGATAGATAGATAGATAGATAGATAGGCATAGAGCAATTGCCAGCTTACTGCTAGCACACACGCCAGCGGCATGCCTCCATCTGCAGCTGCAGATGTCAAGATAGTTCCACTGTTATACTGAGAATGCAGGTGAATCATTCCACTCTCTAAGCTTGGCAGCCCAGATTTTGGGATGTCAGTATTTTTTTCTTAAAAGACAAACACCAAAATCTAGCAAAATGAGTTCTGTTTAGCTAGGTTCATGAGTTTGTTTCTAAAATTACATAGTTTTTATGTGTTTTCAATGTTTTTTAGTTAAAAAATCAAGAAGGCAGTAACCATGATCACATTTTTTCCTCATGATTGATAAATCAGGAATGTTATACCCTCATGATCAATGTTTGTTTATCATTTAAATCAGAGGGTTGTCCAAAAACCCTACTGAACATGCTTAGAAAAAATCCTAAAATCCTTGTAACTCTGGAACCATTTAATATTTTTTCGACAAAAACTTTGAAAGGCACTTCCTTGATATAATCTGCTTGTACCCTAAACGTTTTGTGAAAAAATTCCATACCATCTTGACTGTACGTGACAGCAAAAATGTTAACAATAGGAAAAAACATAATTCATTAAACATCAATGCTCTGTCTCAGAAACCATGCCAGATGCCATCACAAAACTTTTAAAATCTTGAGACCCTGCCTGCCAGACTCAGCGTGCAAACATTTGGGCTAATTCGTCAAATGCTGCCAAAGTTATAAATTATAAAAGAAAGAAAATGTGGGGACAACAATCATAGGATGGGTGGCAGATGGAAGGGTGGGGGAGTGCCACTTGACAGCATGGAAAATGTTTTGAATAAAAATAAATAATAAAAAAAAGGGGGAACAATGATCAGATGATGGGGAGCCAGTAGACACCAGGTATAAATCAGATCATAAGGGGCACGGCAATCAGAGTGTGAGGGGGTACCACAAGACACCAGGGAAAATGACTGAAAATAATGGGAAGGAGCCAAACATAACTTTTCTCATTTAAAGGAATCCTTTTGATGTATGAAACAAACAAAAAAATGATTCATTGAAACAAACAAGGATTCAGAAAAAAACAAAGTCCAAAATCTTTTTTCATGCCAAAGGATGTTTTTTTTGTTTGAATGAAATTATCAAATGAAAAAGGATCCCTTGGCACGAAAAAGGATTTCAGACTTGATCTTTTTTTGATTCCTTTTTCATGCCAAGGAAACCTTTTTCAGAGTAACAGAATCTGGGAAGAAGATGTAAACAGGGAAGACAGTGTAGAGAGAACATGGGAGAGGACAGAATAGAACAGCAGAGGGTGACTCAGGCTAGCTGCAGTTGCAAGCTTTTAGCTGGAAAGCTTCCTAATCTAGCCCAGACTGGAAGGTACATGTTTACACAAATGCATTTTTGATTTCACAAGATGTTATTGCCTTTGTTCCTATCTTTTGGTCTTCATGTAAGTGCTACTGCTGTCATGCTTGGCACGGGTGCATAGTAAGATTTCTGGCCTTAAATCATTTTCTGCCTATTTACTGTAGTCTGTTCAGGGAGGCGACTGTCCTCAATAAATGCTGTACTGACAGTAATAAATGATGTTTGCTAAAGCAAATGAAGAATTATGACTCAATGATGTCTTTTGTGTGGTATTCTGTGTTGTCTGATGGTAAGATGATATGTGTTAACGTAATGTATTTATGGTATAGGAATATGTAATGTGATGAAGTTCCTGGCAAAAACAACTTTCCAAATGCATACTTGATTAAAACAACATCAGAAGCAAGTCCAAGAAAAGAAAAAAAAAGTGTTTTAAAATGTACAGTTTTTTAAATGTAATCCTAACATGTTATGGGCTGTAAAGAGCAGCTGAAGGAAATGCATCAGGGGTGGGATCTGTACTGCCACTGCCTGAGAAACAAGTCTCCACCAGATTATAGTATATGAGGCATGTCATCTGGCACTTAGTAGAACAACAGCCACAGAATATTGCCAGTCTGTGACATTTCACATCCCCTGCTTGTTAAGCAATTTTGTATGAAGGGGTTCTCCTTATATGTTTCACTCATACCTCTCAGTTCCTTGGTCCACAAATCAGGGATCAAGCTTAAAACATCAGGGACAAATGACCAGACTCAGTGAAATATTAACACAGGAAACATAAAACCATGATTACAGAATAAAACAAATTCCTGAATGAGAACCAGAGTGCAATGTTCCTGACTGAGTTTTATTGTGCGTCTCTAAAACCATACTATTTACCAAACAGAGGCATTCACTTCAGGAGGGACAAGGGAAGTTTTATTTATTTATTTATTTATTTATTTATTTATTGTTATTCTTTTTCCTCCTTCCCTCTCTCAGCTTTCTTTCCAAGGAGTGCCCCAGCCCTGTCACCCCAATGTCTGCTGGGACTTACCTGCTGCTATCATCCCCCAGGGCTTGCCCTCCCCAGTGTGGTCTCCCAAGCCCCCCATTACAGAATGGATCTAGTTCTGGCAGTGTATCCAGCTGGTTGGGTGTGGTGCCTGGGGTTGTTCCTTGTCATCCTGCCGCCAGCATTTTTTCATCCAGTTTTCTCCCCCAGAGACATGACATGCAATGATGACATGGCACACATTGTGTGCTCCCAAGAGATGTGCAGTGATGTCTGTCACATCCCTGATCAGTCTTGGCACTAAGCTGCCTTCCCTCAGCTTCCGCTAGGGGCCAGGTGAGCTGCAGGCTCTGTCCACCCTCCCCCCAGAGGAAAAGAGTGGTCCTGCAGATACTCAATCCTCCCCCCCCCCGGGCTGACCCACTGACAGCCTGGATTCACTCCCAAACCTGGCTCATCGGCATCACAAGCGGTAACACTACTGCTGTACTGGTGAGCTGGCTGGGACAGAGGAAGTTTTAAACTCCGGTTTTAGGCTCTGCACTGGACAGACATGCATTGTCTGCCAAGGCTGGTTGTATAAAATTAGTTTCCTTTTTATTTAAGTTGTACAAACAAATATTACACATTCATACACACTTTTCTTTATTATTTACCCATATTATAATATGATATATACTTATACAATGTGGGTGGGAGATGACGACTTTTGATAAATGGCTCTGTTGCACTCAGAAAAGAGCAGTAAAATAAAACAGAAACAGTTAAATCTTCATAAAAAAGGACTAATTCAACAGTTTTGTCAATTTAAAATAGATTGTATAAATTGGATAAGCAATGGCTTGACACGAAGTAAGCTAGTTAGCAATACCAGTCAGGGGACAAGATTTTCATAATTTACTCATGAAGATAAATGGAATATTTTTAGGCTATTGCATAGCAAATGAACATTGTAGATGAGAGTCCAGCCATACAGATAAATTATACATTTTAGCAACCAACTGATTATATCCACTGAAAAATAATAACTGAAGATAAATCAGTGTTGGGTGCATCATCAGCATTTATCTCCATGTTGCCTTGGTCAAAAAGGAACCCTTAACCAATGGCAGTGCAGCTTGTAAAATGCCTGATGAAATTACAATATCCCCTACTGCACTTCAACAGAGCAGTGACATCAAACAAAAACAGCTGGATCTTCATAAAAAGAACTAATTGAAAAGCCTTACAATTTAATATTGTCGTGGAAATTTCCTACTTGTTATACAGAGACAAAGAAACAGTCTTGTGCAGAGTTCAAACCATTTATTCACGTATGCATACAGAGAGCCAGCTCCCCATGTTGTTATTGCATAGCTCCAATTACAATAGTAAGCCTTCTTCTCTTATACACTTGCTTAGTCACATAACAGTGTCATGGACAGTAAACGTCATACAATACTGCTGTTAGTTGCTGATTGGTTATGCTAATACTATGTTAAATACAATACTGCTGCCACTTACTGACTGGTTATGCTAATTATTATGCTAACTTACTTTAGCCACATCATCTATAAGGCATGCATACATTACTACAAGGAAATGTGTGCTATGGCATTTTCCACCATCCACCAAGGACATGCTTGCTATGGTGCTATGGAATTTTCCACTATCCACCATTTCATGAAGATTGTTTTAGTTCTGCAGCCATTTTGTGGTGCTTTCTGCACAGTTACATTGTGCAGCATTAGGTCTGTTATAAAATTTTCCTCTACATCCCCCGCTTTTGATACTCTGTATCAACTGCTAAAATTCAATATCACAGTTATAGTAAGGCAATTCTTGCGCATTTTGTTTTACTATGTCATAATTATGTATCACAGGTGATTGTACAGTTGGTGTAGGTGGGTTACAGGCTGTGTTACACATTTTTGTAAGCAGCAGCTTTACACAAAGTACAACGAGCTATATACATAACAAGGCGATAATGCCAGTGGCAACATATGTCATTATTGTCGATCCCCATTGGCCAAATACATTTGTAATCCATCCCCATGGATTCCAGTCACCCTCAGACTTATTTTCACTCACAATTTTATTCTGTAGTTGCTGTATTTTGTGCAAAACTTCTGTCATGTTATCAGCCACATTTGGTACATAGGTACAACATTCTTCTCCAATCATTGCACATACCCCTCCCTGGGCCGCTAGTACATAATCAAGAGTGACCCAATTTTGTAATGCTACTAGTCTTAATGCTTTAGTTTCAGCACTTAGCAGGGTGAGCCCCTCATTTGTGAGGTTTGCCAGAGCCTCAAGTTCGTAACTTAGTCGATCAATATAATGCATAGCTTGTTGTGCTCCCCAAAATGGAAAAAATCCTGCAGCTAACTTTTCAGACCAGGGTGTCCTATGGTGTGCCGGGCACCCGACCCACCATGCCTATTAGCATTTCTTTCAGGATACCTTACCATTGTTATTGTCATTGTGAAGCTTATATAACTGTACAGCTGGGTGGAGAGTGGCCAATTAGCAACACCCAATCCATCCCGTTGGTAAAAACACATAAGCTCTGTCCCCACATACCCAGTACAGGCCGGACAGGCCGCCTACAGCTCTCCCCTGTTCCTTTGGCGAGTGTAATTTGAGGCACAGCAGGAGGAACCAATGTTTGTGCTACCCTTAGTGGCGCACAGACAATTAATGGCACAGGTGGAGTATCGATGTTCTAGGTGTAGGCAGGACAATGTGTTTTGTTTAGGGGTTGATATATCTTGGAGAATAGGTGGCCCCTAAACAGATTGGTCTTATTTAATATTCTTTGTTGAAAAGAGGTATCAGTGTCATTTGGCCACAAAGTTTCTAAACCTCCTGTCAATCTGTAAGTGTCATTGCCAACAGGTTTGGGCCGTAAATGCAGTCCCATGGCAGCAGAAAATGGGGAGTGCACACACACATAACAATCACTTAGGTTAGTGTTAGTAACATGTAGCTTCATTAGAGTCCACCAGGTATTAGTGGTGTGTAGGGGTTCAAGGCTGCGGCTGCATCTCACAGTCTTGTGGTTTACTTTAATACTTATTAGAGTCAGAAGAACCACAGCAGCTCCCAGCACGCATGCCACCCCTGCAGTCAATAAAACAGTCTTTTTCTTCATCTGTCCTCGATGGCCATCACCAGCCGACAATGGGATGCGTGGATCCATGTGTCTCTCTCAGCGATCTTCACGGCTGTTGGTGTCATATGGAGCACTTGGAAAGGACCTCGCCACCGGGGATCACTCCATTTCTTTCGCTGAAAGTCCTTTATCACTACGAAGTCTCCGGGCTGTATGCGGTGTAGCGCTGCTTCCGGATTTGGCACAGGCAAGGCTGCCTTTACTCTAGGGCAAAAAGATCTCAACACAGCATTAAGGGATAAACAATAGGCAATCATTTCATTATCTATACCATGCAACGTTAACCTGCTTTGGGGAAAAGGTGCATTAGTCATTCTCAGAGGCCTACCCATCAGAATCTCGTGTGGTGACAGACCCATCCGCGTTGTTCTACCTCTCATACTCATTAAGGCCAAAGGCAGGGCCTTCACCCAATTAAGTCCTGTTTTTGCCATCAGTTTGCTAAATTTTACCTTTAAGGTTTGGTTTGCCCTTTCCACAGCCCCTCCAGACTGTGGATGGTAGGCACAGTGAGCTCTTAAATCAATTTTCAAAACCTCACATAGGCACCTGATAACTTCGTTTGCAAAATGAGTACCATTGTCACTAGATATATGCGAGGGTAGGCCCCAATGGGGTATAAGATCCCTCAATAGGGCCTTTTCCACCACACAAGCAGTGCTTCTTCAAGCAGGGAAGGCCTCTACCCACTTAGAGAACATATCCACTATTAACAAACAATACCTGTAGCCCTCACAAGGGCTTAGTTCAATAAAGTCCATCATGATGTGCTCAAAAGGTCCTGTAGGAGAAGGATGGGCAGATGGGGTTACTTGGAGTCCTCTGCTGATATTATTTTGCATACATATAATACATTTTTCACAAAAGTTTTCAGCATACAAAGAGAAACCTACAACATACCAATATTTATTTACAAAAGCCACCATCCCCCCTTTTGACACATGGTCGGCTCCATAAGCCAACTTGGCCAAAAAGGGAAACGTGACTGCTGGCAGGCAAAGTCTGCCATCGGGCGCCACCCATAGCTTTGCTGTGGCATCATAGGTGCAACATGTTTGCAGTTCTTTTTCTCCTTTTTGTCAGCAGATCGTTGTATTTCAGCTACATCACTGGCAGAAAAAAGATGTACTGGTTTTACTTCTTGAGAAAGCATTAACGGTAGTGGGACAACATCAAGAAGAGCTGCTCTTTTCACAGCTGCATCAGCTCGGGCGTTTCCTTTTGATACAAAGTCAGAAGCAGATGTGTGTGCTTGGCATTTCACGACTGCGACAGCCCTAGGCATTTGAATGGCCGTCAACAGGTTTTCTACTAGTTTCACATGCACTATGGGCTTTCCTGATGAAGTCAGGAACCCCCTGTTTTTCCTAGTGTTCCAAAATCATGCACTACTCCATAGGCATACCTGCTGTCCGTGTAAATGTTAACAGTTTGTTTTTTTGCTAAAGCACAGGCCCTGGTTAATGCCAATAGCTCAGCGGCCTGGGCTGACAAGTGGGATGGCAGCTTATGGCTCTCTAGAGTAGTGCTGTCAGTGCATACGGCGTATGCCACAATTGGACGACCCTGCCTGTCTCGTTGAGCCGAGCCATCCACAAACAGTTCCAGGTCTGCGTTAGTCAGCGGTACATCTGTCAAATCAAGTCGAGGTCTGCAGTCCAAGTCAAGTACTTCTCCACAGTCATGTACATCACCGTCCTTTGGGGTAGGGAGGAGGGTAGCCGGGTTTAAGGTAGTACAGCGCTTAAGGGTAACATTTGACATGGTTTGTAACACATTCTGATATTGCAGTAAGTGAGCAGGAGTTAGATGGGCGGTTCAGGCCTGCAGTATAATTGAGTGTACTGCATGTGGCACATGTACAACTAGAGGGGAAAACCCCACCAAATCAGAACAGGCCAGCACCGCCTCGGTAGCAGCGGCAACAGACTGTAGACACGACACCATTCCTCTGATTACAGAGTCTAAATGCTTAGAGTAGTAAGCCACTGGCCTTCTTGCATCCCCATGCAGTTGTGTTAGTACAGCAGACATAAACCCATGCCTTCCATCCACATAGAGGTCAAATGGCTTGTTAAAGTCAGGCAGCCCTAGACAAGGTGCTGACGCTAAAGCCAATTTTAATTGTGTGAAGTTTTCCGTTAATTTGTTTGTCCACCTGACCTCATCTTTCATTTGCATACCCTTGCCGTGGATGGCATCTTGCAAGGGCTGTGCCAAGAAGGCATAATCCTTCAGCCAGGCTCTGCAGTAGCCCACCATGCCCAAAAAGGACATCATTTGTTGTTTTGTTATCGGACGGGGCAATTTGGTAATGGCCTCAATTCGTTCTGGGGCTAGGGCGCCCCCTTGCGCCGACAGTGTATGACCTAAGTACTTTACTTGTTCTGTGCACAGCTGTAGTTTACTTTTTGATACCTTGTGCCCATTTTTGGCCCAAAAGAGTAACAGCGCTTTGAGTCTGCTTACATGCTTCCCGAGGGGAAGCAAGTAGCATCAACGCATTGTATCAACACATCCACCGGGGCACAAAGGCAGACAAATTGTCACTCATTTGGGCTGAGAACACAGCCGGGGATTCAACATACCCTTGGGGCATCTGAGTCCATGTCCACTTTTTCCCTTTATACGTAAACGCACACCATTCTTGGCTCTCGGGCTCCACGGAAATGCTGAAAAAGGCATTTGCTAAGTCTATAACTGTAAAGAAACAACTATTTGTAGGTACCTGAGACAGAACAGTGACAGGGTTCTGGACCACAGGCGTTCTGGCATGTACAGCAGCATTTACCAGTCGCAGATCTTGCACAAACCGGTAGGTGCCATCTGGCTTTTTCACCGGTAGAATAGGAGTGTTTACCGTAGCATTGGGACATGGTACGATAACCCCCTGTCTATCAATGCCGCATGCACAGGCGCAATTCCCTCTTCTGCTTCCCTTCCAAGTAGGTATTGGTGTTTGTGGGGCCTATAGGAGGACTTTGGTGTGACTGATAAAGGTTGTGCATTTTTTATTAATCCTACATTGGTCTTGGAAGTGGCCCAGAGACTATCTGGCAGCTCATCTAGCCAAGGGGGTAACCTATCATTTAGTTTACTTTCTTTTTCCCTTGTAACCCATCCGATTGCCTTTATTTCTAGTTGCACTGACACTTGCTCACATAGAACATGCTCATAACTCCCTGTCGATGGCGACACCCATCTGTCACCTTCTTGCTTCCAGTCATTTAGTTTTTTCATGTGCACCACCCACGGCCCCAAATCCTTCCACTGTACCCCTTTTCCCTTTGCAAGTGAGATGTGAGGAGCTGCCCCTTCCACTACATAGGCTTGTTGTTGCTCAGCAGTAAGTTCTACAGCTGCAGCGCAGTGGTCATGTGCTACGTATAGATCTTTTATTTGTAACTCATCTAGCATTGGCCGAGTACTCCATCTACTTGTCTCGTACCCAAAATTCCTCTCACCTTTTGCATAGTGAGCAGTACAGTGGAGATAGTACTGTAGTTCCTGCACACCCCCTGTCAATTTTGCAGCTCATTCTATCAATGAACCCACTTGCTCCTCACCTATAAGCTTCCAACAGTACAGCCAGTCACCTACAGTCACTGTCAAGGGAAAAATACCAGCTCTGGCCGAGGTCACAGAGAGTCCCTCATTACTTATACTTTTAGTCATGTTTAGCTTAGCCAATAAGTCTCTACCTAGTAAGTTTACAGGGCAAGTCTCACTATACAAGAATGCATGTCATATCGTCAGCTTGTTACACTGCACAGTCAGGGGCTGGGTCAGATGCTCATACATAGGTATGCCTGAGGTGCCCACAGTTTCCACCACAGTGTCACTGGGACGCAGGTACAGTTCACGGGTTTGTATCACAGACAATGATGCACCGGTGTCTACCAAAAAGGAAACATTCTTGTTGTCAACAGTTAGTGTCAATTTTGGTATTTTAACGGGGTCAGAGGTGAGGGAGAGCATTGCTTGATGTTGTCCCACTATTTCCTAGCGATTGTACGTTGGTGGTTGCATTTCATACAAAGGGTTGTGCACAGAAAAGTCGGCAGCGGGAGGGGGTAGTTCATACTGGGCGGCTCCCCCTTCCTGGGGACAGTTTCTGGTGATGTGGCCCATTTGGTTACAGCGGTAGCAGCGGTACTGGCTATGATCACCCCTCCCTCGCTCTGCCTGGGGACTGCCTCTTCCTTGCCCTCTCCCTCTGCCTCTTCCCCTGCCCTACCTCCTTCATAGTACATTAGCGGCACCTTTACTAGTTTCTTCTGATCTTTTTCTTCATTTCTCCTCTGTTGTCTCTCAGAGTGTTCAGCATACGGCAAAATCTCAGCTAATGATTTTGTCTCCCATCCAATACAAGCAGTTGTAACTCCTTTTTTTATCTCAGGCAAAAGTCCACTACAAAAGGCATGCCCCAACAAATTTCCATACGCTGTATCACCAGGCTTCACCCCCGAGTGCTGTTTAAATATGGTTTCCAGTCTCTCTCTATATTCCTGCACTGTCTCCTCCTGTTTTCTGCTTTGTAGCGTGGATGCAGGGCCAATCAGTAGTTTTCTTAAACTTAGTCTGCACTGCCGTCCAAACTGCTTGCAGTTGGTTTGCTCTACCGTCTCTTGCAGCATCCATATTCCAATTTCCCTTGCACTCATTCCACTGGAATTTTAAAGTTCTCCTGAAACACTCAGTCATTTCTCGAGTGGACAGGTCATACATTGCAAATAGGGCTTGCATCTCCTCTATGTATGCATCTACATCTTTCCAAGGGGGCGGTATACCCTTAACTGCATCAGTCAGTTTGTCAGGGCTCCAAGGTCTCTCTACTCCTATCCAGGGATTGGCTACATCAACTGGGCTAGGGTTGGAGTAATATACTAGTGGCATGTTAATTGCGGGGTCCCCCCTCCTGTCTGTTGATCTAGTCACTATGGGACTTCTTGGGGGGAGGTAGAATTTGGGTTGCCTACTAGGTGGTTCTACCTCCCCGCTAGTCGTATCGGGCTCCGTTCATGACACTGCCTCCACAGCATCTTCAAATTCATCCTGGACCTCATGCCCTCCTTCAGCCCCTCCCAATGGTGGAGCAGAGGGTGGGGGTGCGTGCCAAGCAAAAATGGGGCCGATACGGGGGGGTGGCATATCATGCTTTCTCGGCTTTCTTTTTCTTTCCTCCACTGTTTCTTGTTTTACCATTATGCCCTTCACTGACCTTTTATACCTACTTTCTGCTTCTCTTTCCCACCTATTGAACTTTGTCCAATCTATTACTACTTTCTTTTGTTTGCTTTCTACCTTCTCTAGAATGCTCCTTGCTTCTCGTAAGACATCCAGACTAAATGCTCCTGTTAGGGGAAATAATCCATCTGTTCTCAGGTTCCATTCCGGGACCTCACTAATTGAGTTGTTCTCATATTTATCAGCCATGCATTTTACTGGTCCACACATGGGATCAGGCAACTTTCCCTAGCTTTGTTTAGCCCCCATGTCACTGTCCTGTGTTTAGTTTATGTATTATTTAATATATATTTTTTATTATTATTTTTTTTATTTAGTTGTTTAACCAGGTATAGCACACTAAGCTGAAAGCTTTTTTACAGGAGCGACCTGGGAGCACATGGAGGTTAAGTGACTTGCTCAGGGTCACACAATATGCAAGTGGAAGCTGTGGGATTCAAACCCAGGTCTGGTCTGCTGGATGTCACCAGATTTGCAGCTCAGAGCCTTAGACCACTGTGCTATACTGTCTCCACTTTACACCCTTCGTGCTTAGCCCTGTTCCCGGGTTAGCATCACAGTTAAAACTCAAACCCCTTTTAGTTACTTTTGTCCCAACAGTTCAGGTCCTGGACTACTTTTGCTACAAAAGCTCAAACCTATGTTTTGGTTACTTTTGCCCTGGCAACTCAAGCCTTCTGATCACTTTTACTAAAAGGACTCACATTTGTCTGAGGTTACTTTTTTTTTAACAGCCTAAATCTCTAGAGTTTTACATCACTGTTTTACCACTTTACTTTTACGTTACTTTAAACTACTTTTACTTAGTTTGGAGTCAACACAAGAACTTTCTTACTTTTTTTTGTCAATCTGCGCCGTCCTGGTTGGTGCGTCCTCACCTGAACAGCCCAAAGTGGGTCCTTGCCTCGTCTTTGTGAGGTGGTCTCCCTGCAATGTCCCCTGGACATCCGCCGGCGTACTTCAGGTCTTATTCCAGCGAAGACTCCACCAAACAGAGCCGTGCAGATCCTGCCGACTATGTCAAGATTGTCGTGGAAATTTCCTACTTGTTATACAGAGACAAAGAAACAGTCTTGTGCAGAGTTCAAACCCATTTATTCATGTATGCATACAGAGCGCCAGCTCCCCTTATTGTTATTGCATAGCTCTGATTACAATAGTAAGCCTTCTTCTCTTATACACTTGCTTAGTCACATAACAGTGTCATGGACAGTAAACTTCATACAATACTGCTGTTAGTTGCTGATTGGTTATGCTAATACTATGTTAAATCAATGCTGCTGCCACTTACTGACTGGTTATGCTAATTATTATGCTAACTTACTTTAGCCACGTCATCTATAAGGCATGCATACATTACTACAAGGAAATGTGTGCTATGGCATTTTCCACCATCCACCAAGGACATGCTTGCTATGGTGCTATGGAATTTTCCACTATCCACCATTTCATGAAGATTGTTTCAGTTCTGCAGCCATTTTGTGGTACTTTCTGCACAGTTACATTATGCAGCATTAGGTCTGTTATAACATTTTCCTCTACAATATACATTGTAGAAACTGGTCATACAATGGCCTGAGTCAGAATGTGCAACTTATCATCATTTGTGAGGTGATCATACTTAAATTACTCTTTGCTCTGTATAATGTAAAACTAGTTATTTTCACATAAAGTAATTTTAGCACAAACACGAGTGCAACCATAATTGCATAAATTAAATGTTGCGCTAAGTCATAGGACCACATACACTATAATGGGAAAACTGTTATTAACACTAACTAGTGTAAATTAATTTTAGTGCAAATTAGTGTTTCAGCAAATATCGCAAAAATTATTTGACAGTGAAAATTTTAAGTTTTACAGTATAACTTATGTGCAAGACCTCTTTAACTGTAACACTCTGTGATCATGGCACTGACCACCAAATGTGCAGCCAGATTCAGACCATATGTACTGTAGTGCTGCAGAATGTTATTATTTTTGGTGATTTGTCTTTAAAATTACAGTTTCCACAGTGTCTGGCTTCATTCTTATCTTTGTTTATCCCAAAGCCCATCCTCCATGCTCAGCAATGGATGACCAGTTGCTGGACTGCATTCTGCCATAGAGGTGAGCAATACATGCGGCAGTAATGAACAAGCCATGTTGCATAAAATCAAGACAGCCAGATTATATGAAACATGGGTATTGTACATAAACTCTACTTCCTGCATATATGGAAATATACATGGATCCATTGTTACCTGGGCAGCTAGACCCATATTATAGATACTGCTAGCAAGTAACTGTAAATTGTCTTGTAGTCTCCTTGTTTATGTCTATAACTTGTACTATAGGACCACCATGAAAATTAGATATCACATGTCATGGGGCTATCCAGAGATCCTAATCGTTGCAAACTTTATGTCAAAGAATAAATATTGTTTCATATAAAATTTTAGTTGGAAATAGAGGGTGTCTCATGCTAGTACCGTATCTTCAAAAGAAATATTACATTTTTTTTATTATGGCTTTGCCACTGCTGAATTAATTTAATTTGAAACTAAGGCATCATTTCATCCAAATCCTTTAATGTGCTTCACTTTGCAGTTTCGGCACTTAACCAACCCACTCTTGTAACCATAAGAGACCCAGTAACCATACATATAAACATACCATACATATAAACATACATCAGCATACTGTGCGAGTATGGCTTCAGTTTTACTTTTTGCAGATCATATGAGAAGCCCTTTGGCACCAAGCATTCCTGCTGGAGCTCAGAAAAAGTTACAAATTCCATTTCTGTGTAACGTTCATGAAATTACATAAATTTTGTGAAATTTTCCAATCTTCCGCCACTGGTGAGATCAGAATCTTCTGAATGTGTTTTGTAGATTTTTGCCCTGTTCCACAGAATATTTTGTCTGAACTGCAGAATAGTAGACATGAACTGTGGAATGACAGTTCTGAGAAATTGTATTCCACAGTTTAATATATTATTCCACAATACATGTCTTAATCCCTGCTCAGAGGGTGACCCAGAGTACCTCAGCATTGTTGCTGAGTCCATCAGTTTCAATGGCATTGATGCTGTCTTTTACATGCAGTGCTACCCCCCCAACCCCACCTTTTTTCCCTTGTGTTCTCTTCTGAAGAGCATGTAACCTGGGATGACTACATCCCATGTGTGATTCTCTGTGAACTATATTTCTGTGACCAGAACCCAGTCTATGTTTGCTTCCGCCATTATGGCTGAGAGATCTGGGATTTTGTTGGTTAGGCTGTGAGCATTAACACACAAAGCTTGCCATTTCTGCTCTGAGTTAGTTGAGTTATAATTTCCCTACTTCTGTTTTGCATTCTTTGAGGATCTTGTCTTCAGTTTTAGTCCCTTAGACTGGTCCCTATTTTGCTCTTAAAGTTTGTGCTAAGCATAACTTGCCCTGGTTGTACACAAGTATAAGATGAGTGGGGAGTGCCAACCTATTCCCTTAATGGCTCATAAGGTAATATTGGCCACTCCTTTCTAGTTTAAATGTATTACAAAGCCATCAAACATCTGGTCAAGTGCCCAGTGTTCCCTCCTTTGTGAGGTGCAGGCCATCATATTTAAAGAATTGTCTTATGTTCTTATTCCTCAGTTCAGTGATCAGTTCTGCAGAATTTCTTTCTGCAGTATGTTTCTGATGACAGTGGGCTTACCCAGCAGATTCAAGTTTTTTGAATGATATTTTATGGAGTTGACTATTGCTGAGGCATAAACAGTGTTCTTAGCCCTTTGCCAGAAAAATGTTGCACTTGTGGACCAAGGTGATGCTTAAAAACATTTTATTACTGTATAACCACTTATTTCAATGGTAAATTTATTTCCACTGTACTTGCAGAATGCCTAAGTACAGCAGAAATAAATTTACCACAGACAAAATATGATGAGAACACCAGAAATCATGTTGTACCATGGCTCAATGAAAATGCTTGTTTCAGTCTGGATGTATAATACTTGGCTGGACTAGCTACATTCAAAACTACACTCAGATTGCTGCTGCTAGGCACTGTGTGTTGGGGGAGTAATTCTGTTGTTGGTGGAATTTACCGGTGGCAAGAACAACAACTAAGAAGTAACAAGGTGTAGTGAGAAGTATGATATCAGTTTTATTTATTTTTTATTTACTGCTACTAGGAGTTAACATCTTTGAGCTAAAAGTTCATTTACAAAGGTTCCACATCAGTGTTCACAAGCAAAGGATATGTAGACAAATAGAATATTGGGAATCAACAGTGAGGCATTAGTTACAGTCGGTTACAATGAGTTTACATTGTCAGAAGGCTTGGTACAAAAACATTATTGCAGGACAGTAAATAAATAAATTCCAAAAGGCAAAAAATCACAAGTGGAATGGAGAGGGAAGGAGGAAAGACAGCATTGGGTAAGGAGAAGAAAAAAAATTCTGCAGAACTGACAGTGATCAGTTCTGTGGAATGTTTTTCTGCAGTTTAATACAATTATCTACAATTCATACATTTATTAAACTGTTCTGTCAGAATTTCCATGAAAGTTGCCAAAGTGCATTCCAAAAGTTTCTGAACTTGAAATTTCTACTTTCACCAAATTTCCACTGGCAGAAGTTTAATTTTGCACAGCCTTAATGCCTGCTTAAAGGAGAACCATCCTACATTTTTTTTGGTAAATTATTTGTGTTAGTTTTGCAAGCAAATTCTTACAAAATTATACGCAGGAGGATAACACATGAACAACTTCAGGTAATACTGCTCTCTTACAAAGGATAACATACAAGACACCTCCTGAAGCATTACATCATGGGGGGGGGAGTCTCAATATGTAAACATCATACATAGAATGAATGAGTGCATGCAGCCTAGGAAACATTACAAGTGATCAAGAAAAGGGTAGCCCCAAACACTCTATTACCATTATGACCTGCTAGTCTAAAAATCTCTCCATGGAAGGCAGGCATATAAGCAGTAATGCATTTCCTTCATGCTCCCAGGAGTGAACACTACCCATATTAGTTAGCAAATAGAAGAGCTGGTAAACAAAATCAGCTCATAACTTGAACTCAGATTCCATGATGCTGGGAGTACATGTCATTTTATGTTTCTTGGAAAGCTGGCTTTGTCACCAATGCCCTTTGCTTTTGTGCTGAGTTTCTTTGTCTTTTTAGCTTGTTTTTGTATTAGCTGTTTGCTTTATGGATGGTACAAGATGGTTCATTGCATATCAGTAACAGTAGATCTGTTATAGAATCTCCTCCATAGAGCCACACTGATTTGACTGTAAACTGACAGCATCAGGATCTTGTGGAGACATTTTAGCACCCTAACATATGGCATTAGACACCTCTGCATCACTTATATAACATGGATGGCCCCATCTACCTCATTTCCCACTGCAGCTAGATGAAAGAGTCCTAACATTTATTGAGAAACAGGGAACAGGAATGCAAACCTGATACAGGAAAGTCAAGGAAAACATATCAGTACAGTCTGCCCATGAAAACAGTTGGGCAGCTGAAAGGCAGACCATGCAGTGACCTGTAAGAAACCTAGCAGTCTTCCTCACTGGGGGACAGATGGTGGGATATTGTGTGGCTCTGTGGAGGGGATTCCCTCAAAGATCTGCTGCTTCTGGTGACAAGCATATTTTATTTGAGGCTATCTCCACCATAGGCATGTGGTTAGCACACATATTGATGTTAGAGTATAAGATTGTGTGTCCTGACCTTTACGGTTTTGTAAATTATATTTATATCAATTCACACGTATTTTAGGATATACAATATGATATTGGGCGTGTTTCTTTAAGATCCATATATTTAAGAGGGAACATATAATGATGACATTACCTTGACAAAGTACACAGAGTTTTGGCATGAAAGGTTGGCAGAGAGGAAGTATGCCACTGTCAATATGTTTTTAATATATTTTTTAATAGAAGCATTTTTTTTATTTTGTGCGCCTATGGTAGTGTTTTCAGTTTCTGCTGGTTAGCCCTGCCCCATACTATATATAACTATTAAACACAGGTTTGCCAAATAATTGTGGGGTGAAGAACACAAATAGCTGATAGGACTGTCAGACATCCTTGTTGCAGTCCCTATAGTAGATGAGAGCACAATAGACATCCAGAAGACTCCTGAATTTTGCTGGTATGGGAAGAACACAGCAAGTAGATAGACTGATTTGAAATGAATTTTGACAGCACTTTAGGAAGGAACTTAAAATGAGTCTTAATTAAAACCATGTCATAATGAAAACTCATGTAAGAAAGCTTAATCACCTGACCTTTAAGCTTGGAAACATATTACAATGGCCATCAGAAACAAGGTTTTCCAGAACAGGAACCTGAAGGCATGGGAGAGAGTTCAAAAGGAACCTTAGAATACCCAGAACAAGTTTCACACACACCAAGCTTGGACTGGCCAATACACTTGTGGGTCTGTGTGCAGAATGACTCTCAGAAACCTTCGGTAAACTTTCAGTTAAGCCACAGTTTTCCCTACAACAAATGCATAATAGGCCAAGATGCCAGCAGTTGCACCTTCAAAGAGGAGCACTGGAACCAGGACTGGACAGATGGCATAAATATTCTAAAACACTGGATAGGGCCAAGAAATTTAGACAATTAGACTGTTACTACACGCTAAAGCTCTTCCATTTCAGGGAACAAATGTGCCTGATAGATGGCATTCACACTACCATTAAGATAGCCAAAACCTCAGGGGACCAGTCACATCATTCCAGCTCTATATCCCCAAGAGTCATACATGCAGCTGCAGGCATGGCAAATAGAGATGCAGTAGAAAGACTTGAATCAGGGATGACAGCTCTATGATGACAGGAAAACAGAATGGCAGTTCTACCGCCATATTTCACAACATTTGGAACCAGATCTATTTATCCCATAGAGGGATAACCTAAATCATGGTGACTAGTTCATTATGGAGCTTGACCAGGACTCCCTGGATGAGTGGAATTGGGGAAGAATAGAAGAACAATCCAATCCAACAAAGGGACAACATACTTTCACAGAAAACACCAGCCCCGGGAGTGAGCAATCAATAACACAATAGTTTTGGGTCATGTGGTGATGCTAAACAGTTAAACTCTAACACCCCACCAACTGAACAGCACTTTTGCCACATCCTCTCAATGTTCCCATTAGTGAGCCTGTTCTATGGAGAACAGGCCCTGCTACTGCTGTAGGCTGGGGCAGAAGGTAGAACAGGCCTTTCTGGCATTGCAGCCTATGGGATCACTGGAGGCCAGCTACTTGTGCTGGAAGCAGAGATGCCAATAACTAAGGCATCAGTCTCTGTATCTGAAGATGGACAAAGCAATGGGGCCTGATGGGATTCATTCCAGAATTCTAAAAGAACTAAGGGTAGAACTAGTGACACCACTGACTACCCTCTTTAACAAATCATGGGAGGATGGGGTGGTACCTGAGGAATGGAGGAGGGCAGATGTGATTTCCCCTTCACAAAAGTGGGAGCAGGGCAGAAGCAGGAAACTACAGACCTGTTAGTTTAACCTCAGTGATAGGGAAAATGACAGAATCAATTCTGAAGGAAAGAATTGTTGAGTACCTAGAGGCCAGAGGGGCACAGGACCCAAGGCAGCATGGATTCATAGTGGGAAGGTCATGCCAGACGAATCTAATAGATTTCTTTGACTGGGTGACCAAAGTAGTAGATCAGGGAGGGGCTGTGGACATGGCCAACCTAGACTTTAACAAGGCATTTGACTCAGTCCCACACAAAAAATTAATATACAAGTTATCCAGCCTGGGAATGGGTCCCAAGATGATAGCCTGGGCAAAGAATTGGCTGGAGAATAGGAAACAGAGGGTAATAGTGAATTGAGTCCATTCTGAAGAAAGGAGGGTTACTAGTGGGGTACCGCAGGGTTCAGTATTAGGACCAGTCCTCTTCAATGTCTTTATAAGCAACATTGCAGAGGGACTGGAAGGAAAAGTATGTCTCTTTGCAGATGACACAAAGATCTTCAACAGAGTTGATGCACAGAGTGGGGTGGAATGGATGAGAAGGGACTTGGCAAGGTTAGAGGAATGGTCAAATGTATGGCAGCTTAGATTCAATGCTAGAAGTGCAAGGTAATGCACCTGGGAAACAAAAACCCACTGGAAGAGTACACAATGGGGGTGAGATACTAACAACAACAAAAATGGAAGGGGACCTGGGGTAGTCATATCAGATGACTTAAAGGTGGGCAAGCAATGTGAGAGGGCAGTAAGGAGGGCTGGGGGATACTGGGATGCAAAGGAGAGGCATCACCAGTAGAAAACAGGAAGTTGTTATCCTCTGTACAGACAGCTGGTGAGACCCCATCTGGAGTACTGTGTGCAGTTCTGGAATCAATCTCTGCAATGACATAGACAAGATGGAAGCTGTCAGAGGAGGACAACTAAAATGGTGCAGGGTCTGCACCAGAATACATATGAGAGAGACTAAAGGGCTTAATATATAGCCTCGAGGAAAGGAGGAAAGGGAACATGATAGAAACTTTCAAGTACCTCAAGGGAATCAACAAAGTCCAAGAGGTAGCATCTTTCAAAAGAGGTGTGCAAGAACAAGGGGCACAATTTGAAGATAGAGGGAGGCAGCTCAGTGGTAATGTGAGGAAGTATTTTTTCACAGAGAGGTTGTCGATGCATGGAGCGGCCTTCCGGAGCAGGTTGTGGAGTCAAAAACAGTGGTTGAATTCAAGCATGCATGGGACAGCCATAAGGCAATTCTAGGGGGTGGGGGTAGAAAGAAGTAGGCTGCTGGTTAACTAGGATCTGCAGCTTATCCATTAGGTAGGGAAATGGGCAGACTGGGTGGACCAAGCAGTCCTTATCTGCCATCAAATTCTATGTTTCTATGTTTCTTAGAGAGTTGGGCCCAAATACTGATATTCCAAGTCAATGCCACCATGAGCAGCTGAGGTGGTCAACAATGGTGCTAGTGTTTACTGGATTAGGCCTCAGTGACATCAAGTTCTGTGTCACTATAGACCTCATAAGCTGCCTGAACAAAATTGAGGGTGATGAGCATTGTCCTCCCTAGATTTTGACTCTTCATTGTCAGAACCAGGAACTGGTGTCTGATGACTATCACAGGTCTGGTCTTCCTGTCCGGGTTGCAGAGGCTGTGACCAACATTTTGCAAATGTCTTTGCCATTCCTTAGAGGGTAACTGCAGCCTACAGCTAGCCCATATAACCACTTCACTGCACTTTTTGGAGAAACAGTGTCTTGACTCTGTTGATGGTGTCTTGCCAATTTTCAGTGTTGTCAACTTACCAACAGCTACTTCTTATCTGAAGTCGATGTAGGAGAAGAGGTTTCACCAGTGACTGTGTGGTCCTTTTCCAGTTCCCTCTCAATTCTTCTGTCATGAAGAAATGACTTGTCACTTCAAGTGTGTCCCCATTTGTTGAAAGTTTGGTATACAGTTAATACTGAACATCATGGCCTTTAATGAGACAGTTAATGTCATTGTTGTTATACAGGATATATTGTAACTGCAATGACACTTTAAAAAACAGGGTGCTATCTTTAGTGTTAATCAAGTAGACAGCATACAACAAAAGGAAAAATAGCTGATAGTGATACCAAAAACAGCAACACTGTATGGGTGAAAAAAAATGAAATGGTGAAAATATTATCTTTGATGGCGAATAAACAGTGATGAAGAATTGGCATCCACTGGTTTGACGTGCACTTGACAGCAGATAACAAGCAGTTGTCAATACTGAATGTTCGCTGCTTGCATTGTTGATGTACAGGGTCTTGCTTTTACACATTTTTACAATATATTAACCCAAGAGAGACCAGAAGACATGTGATATTTAATTTTCAGTGGTGTCCTGCTTTTACACATTTTTAGATTCATTTATCCAGGATAGGCCACTGAGAGGCATATTGAATTTTCAGTGGGTTCCCACATTTTGACCCCAAATTTCCTGTCTTTTTATGACTTGCCATTATGACCAAGACAGGTTGAATTTTTTTAAATCCCATCCAAAAGGTGATTTCTCAGTGAGACAACAAAAAACAAGTTTCAGAGAGTATTTGAAAAAAATTACATCTGTTACAGCATGTTCAGGAGATAGAGTAACACAAGGATTAAACATTAGGGGCCAAAATCTGCAAAAATAAAGTCAGGAGTAAACATTGGAACAATTCAACCTCTCTTGATAACTTAGTTGTTTTTTCACATTTTGACCACAAATTTTCAACATAATCTTTTTTATGACAACTTCTTCTGAACATGACAGGTGTAATTTATAAAACAATGGCTGAAACATGATTTCATGCATTTGGCCAGGATCTGAAAAATGACAGCTGTCACATTAATGGGGTAGGGTGAAAAATGGCTATGTTGAAAATTCAGACTCAAAATATTGAAAATTACCAATGTTCCAAGTGTGTATTGAAACATTTTAATGTACACTCATAACTTTCTTGATTTTTAAATATTTTTACCCACATTTTCAACATAACCTTTTTATGAAACCACCTCATTATTAAGAGCAGAGAAAATGTTCAAATCCCACCTAAAAGGTGATTTCACATGACAAGCGCAAAAACACAGTTTGGCCAAACACATTTTGGCCAGGATTGGAAAAATGAAAGCTATCACATTCATGAGGTGGTGTGAAAAAATGGTTATGTTGAAATGTTTGGGTCAAAATATTGAAAATTACCAAAGTTATGAACGTGCTTTGAAAAATTTCAATGTATACTCACAACTTTGTATTTTTAAATATTTTCACCCCAAATTTTCAACATAGACTTCTTATGAACCCAAATAGCCTTCTTATGACCCAACCTCATGAACAAAAGGCAGAGAAAATATTAAAATATTGCCTGAAAGGTGATTTTGTGCCACAATTGCAAAACATATTTTGGACAGGATTTGAAAAATGTCAGTTGTCACACTCATGATGTGGTGTGAAAAAATGGCTTTGTTGAAAATTTGGGGCCAAAATATTGAAAATTAACTCCATGGGTTTAAGTCCTGGCAGGAGTCACACTTTTCCTTTCATTTCTACAATTGGATTTTCAAAGTTATGACTGTGCATTGAAACATTTCAATGTGCATTCATAACTTTGTTGTCTTTTAATATTTTTACCCCAAATTTTGAACATAGTCTTCTTATGACCCCACCTCATGGAAAAGGGTGGAGAAAATGTTTAAATTCTGCCAAAAAAGTTATTTCATACAACACCCACAAAATCACCTTTCAGGCTGGATTTGCATAATTTCACTGCCATTGCTCATGAGGTAGGGTCCAAAAAAATGCCATGTTGAAAATTTGGGGAAAAATATTCAAAAATGACCATGTTATGATGGCACATTCAAAACCCATTGAAATACATTGAACTGCATACCTGATTTCCTCAGTTCCCAGTCCAGCATTGAAGAGTGAAAACTAATGATTGGTCTGACACTGTCAAGCCCCTTACAGACTGCCTTGCAATAGCCCAACAGTGACACACATCTCAAAATCAACTATGATACCAATATGTTCACTTTGCACAACAACAAGGGTGAACATAAAAATGAACTGAAGTGGATAAAGCCACCCAGGTTATATAGCCAACACTGAGCATCATAACCTCATATGTGAGAGGGTGCATGATGATGTGAGTGACCCCATATTAGGGTCTCCCATGAGGTCCTGACACTGATGACTTTCAAGTCTGTGAGAGTGGCTTTATGGAAGAGACACTCTCATGGAAGATAATGGCTTTGACAAAAAGTACCAAATACATTGGTTTAAACTACCAACAATAAATCCTATCAGGCCTGTCAGCACAGTGGTTGGATTTCTCCTTATGATATTGGTGACCCAGGTTTGGAAATGGATCCTGGCACTGGGGGGGCTGGCCAGGGGGAGAAGGCATGAGCATCTGATAACTGCTCACTTTCTCTTGGTGGAGGATGGGTAGAGGACTTGGCACTTGCTGACTCCTGGTGGAGGCTGGGGGTATGGCAGCATGTTGGGTCTTGCTAACTGAAGGGGCATGGTGAATGTCAGCCTATGCTTTGATGCCTTGGAGGGGGACCCATGGGGTGGAAGGTTATGCTGGGTTACCTGGGGGGGCTGCGATGTAGGGTGGTAGTGGCTGCTATCAGGGCAGGGTGATAGCAGGGCCTAGGTGGCCTGAAGGAGGGGCCAGCCAGGAGTAGCAAAAAAAAAACATTAAATTCTTTCTCAAATCATCTCAAAACTGACTAATAACATGATTTCAGTTGTATCACTTGAATGTATCCACAGAGATTTACTGTAGGTTGTAGCTCACTGAGGCAATTGTCTTAATTTCATGCAAAGTTCCAGGGCAAGAGGTAGCCAACACAATACAAAACTGGTACATACTTTGTGTATTGTACTACACCATTAGACATTATGACTAATGAATACAAGGTAGCTAACACTTTAATGTTCCCAGAGTTTTAACTTAAAAACATGCATTTATTGACTGTTGGCTATGAAGTGGGAATTTGTTGCAATCAAAACAAAGGTTGCAAATATTTTAGTACCCCCTAAAAAGAGTCATATTCCTATACCAATATGTAGGGGAGCTTTGTTTGGTCCAGGGCTAGCATGCCCACACCGCCATGACTTCATTGTACTAAACTTGAGCACTTTATTACTTCGCTACATGCAAAAAAATTGCAAATTTACTGGATTCTACCTTGAGTAGCCACTTTTTCTGTATGATATTGGTACTTGTAAATCTATTGTATATGTTTAAATACATTTCAGAAATGCATACCTAAGTAAAATGTTATAATGAAAACATATAACAATTGAAACAGATGAATGTACTCTCCCATATTTCCAAAGCATATTAGTATTAATATTAATATTAACAAGAATGCTTTTCATTAGATTACATCATTGTGCCATATTGAGAGGCACTTGTTAACAGTATTCTTCTAAATAAAAACATTAAAAATCATACAACTTGACTTTGTATACTGTACACTCATAAAAAGCATAGAAGTTTGCAGAATCTGACATTGTAAACTGGAGTAGTGAATGTACACTGCATGTACTGTGCTATAAAAGTATTTCCTTACTATTTTCTGAGTCAGTGTGGTCTAGTGCTTAGATTACCAGCTTGGGAACTGGGAAATCACAGGTTTAAACCCCAACAGAACCAACTGTCAGATCTACAGTGGGACTTTCTCATTCTTTTTACTATCCTTTCCTTTATTGTCCTTGGCAGGCTAGGTGGCTGTGTCAGCCCATCCAATTTTCAGCTACATAGACATCCCAAGTCATACCTCTTGCAACCTCGGGTGGGCCTTCGGTGCTGTGGGGGGGCATCTTTAAGCCGCTATCCCCATTTTCCCACCGTGTTTTCTCCCCATTAGCCCCCATCCCCAGACAAGGTTGGATGAGCATGTGGAGGCACGCTTGCATGCTTTGGCCTGAGTGACTCCACACCGTCCACCCCTGGCCTAGTGCCTGACTCCCCTGTGTCACCCACATAACCATCTCACCTCCACATGGTGGCAGTCAAAGGTGAGGAGAGCCAACCTCCCCTATTCAGGAGAGGAGAGCTACCAAGTGGCCACTCAGTCCTCACCCAGCCTGCCACCCCCAGTCAAGCCCCCCAACCTGTGCTCATCACCGAAGATGGGTTGCTGGTGTGGCAGGAGATAAGGCATAGTGCCTCAGCCCTCCATGACACCAGGCTGATGGACTTTCTCATTCTTCGATAGCATGACTTTTTTGTTCTTCATAGCCACAGGTAGCGTGCTGCTTTGAGGAGGTTTTTGTATCACCCGTGGATATTTCAAACCAGACAGAACTGTGTATATGTCTTACACCTGTGGATGCAAAAGCACAGGCCTGTCAAGTTTGTATATGTCTTACAGTGTGCATGAGTACCTGAATCTGCAGAAGCACTGCCCTCATAAGGGCATGCACTTCTGAACATAAAATAGCTATTGTAATTTGAGTATTGTGGGGTTTTATCCGTGACCGCAGGGGCCTGTGCTTCTGTACACAGAAGCAGTGTTGTGATTTGAGAGTATCGTGGATTTCTATCTACAGCGATAAGTAAGTGTATTTATGCAACAGGTGTCAGGATAAAAACTGACACATAACTTCAGTTATCTGAGTCACTGTGTGAATAAATGGGTGATGATATAATCACTATGTGGATAACTTATTCACATAGTGATTACATCATCACCCATTTATCCACACAGTGACAACATCACTAACCACCATCACCTGTGCTGCATGCTCAGCAGTACTGCCTCCCAGTTTCACTTTCACCTTCTCACAGTGCTCTTTACAACCCAAGCTATCACAGTCCCAAACACTCAAAAATGCACACCCTAGCCAAATCCATCCCCCAAACTGGAACCACATTTTAAATTAAAACACTCTTAAGAAAAAATAAGCAATTTTTCCCCTCTTTCTCTATGCAACAACCCTGCAAACCAAACACAGCAACCAGGCCCAGAGAAAAAACATGGAAAGAACTTAGGAAAAAAAATAAAATATAACAAAACTGAACAAAATAAATCCTGTTGCATAAATCAAATATGCGTAGGGTACCTGTGGGATAACAGTTATTTCTACAGTTGCCAGTGACCACTCGTAACCCTCACTTATGGCTTTGCCACTCGTGAGGTTACTCAGGTCACAGGCAACAGGACAAATAACTTTGTTATCCCACAGGTGCCCCCTGCATATCCTTTATATGTTTTCTGGTGTGTGTGCTGCAGACACAGATCCATGAAGGTAACACATGAGTGTTACTGAATTTGTGTCATTTGGAAACAGTTGTAAGGTGTTTGCCTTACCTGATGATAGCTGTCTGTGATTGCTTGTGTGGCCTTGTCCTTTTGCTGCTTGGCGGGGTAGGACTGGAAACTCTAATGCCACATTTCCCTACTTTTGTTGTGTTAAGTTGAATCTTAACTGATGCATTAATGCAGTGTTTTGCAAATCATATGTATGGAGAGATATAAAATAGGAGCAAGGTAGCACCCTATAGTTAGGATTGAGATGGCTATTTAATGTTGAATCCCAATTTTTGCACCATAATAACTCTGGTATTGTTTGACAAAATAGCCCCAAAATTGTCATGTCTTGTCAAGCTGTTAGGGTCTAAAAATGTGAAAAGTTTTGTGACAACATCTTGTTTGGTTTTCGAGACACATAGCACCAAAAAACAAAGAAAAACACATTCCTTCTCCCTATACTTAACATTGTATATTTTTTGCTCTCACCTACTGCCTAGATGGTGTGGAATTTTTTCATGAAATTTTCAGGGTTGAAGGGGGCCCATGCCAAGGGTGTGCCTTTGGAAGCTTTTGTGAAAAAATATTATAAGGTTCCAAAGTTATAAGGATTTTTTTTGTTAACCAAGAAACGTGAACGGTAAGAAAAAAAAATTGTGACTGCTTATTTTCATGATTTACCTGTTGTACTGAAGAAAATACCCATCATGTGGAATAAATAATGATTGTGCTGTCCACCACCTTGATTTTTCTTTTACAATCACAACATTGAAAATGCATAAAAATGGTAATGTTTTAAAAAAGCATCTGAACATAGTTAAAGGGGACCCATTCAGCTAGATTGTGGTGTTTTATCGTCAAAACAATTGTCAGAAATACCTTTTCTGGGTACCCCAAAATCCAGGCTGCTGAGCTTAGTGAGAGGAGCCATTCACCCATGTTCTCTCTATGAGAACAGTGGGACTTTCCTGACATCTGCTGCTGCAGATGGAAGCATGCCGGCTGCAGTGGCTGCGGTGAGCCAGTGATCCCTCAATCACTCTTTCTTGTCCCATCTACAGGGTCTCTATCTACTGTGTCTGTCTGTCTGTCTGTCTATTTATCTATCTAGCTCTATGATTTGTTAATCAGAGTGAGGTGCCCACTCTCATTACTGATTCTTATTAACCCCTTCCCTTCCAGGTTGACCACCCTTCCCAATGTGTGTGTGTGTGTATATATATATATATATATATATATATATATATATATGCTGCTTACTGGCTCATCGACATACTCATACTAGCGAGCTCTATACTGAAACTGGGTGGTTACAACTCTCAAACCGCTTAAAGTACCTCACCTGTCTTATGACTAAGAAATCCATCATGGGCCTCACCCCACCCTGCATTCAAGACCTGCTATTCCAGAACACAAGTGTCCGACCACCAGAAGATCAGAAAATCAGCCTCTTCAGGTCCCCATTGCCGGACCACCCAGGTTCAACGATCATTTGCCTATATCGTGCCCCCAACTGGCTAAATACTCTTAGCACCTCTATTACCTCCTCTAACTCCTTAGGTGCATTTAAATCTAGCCTATTCTCTCACCTTGCCACCTCCAACTCCTGTGACTGCCTCGATTAAATCCTAACTATTTCACTTCTCCACCCTGCCCACTTACCTGACAAAGGCCTGGTAGAGGATCCTCTTCTCTAACTATGGTCCACTCCTCCCCCTTTTCTCTCTCTTACACTACTTATCACACTTCCCTTACCTATCTTTCCCTTTCCATATGTTTTCTAAATGATGAAAGTGTTTAATTGGTAATTATCTGTTCGTTCATAAATGTCTTTGATGTTTAACTGTTTCATGTCTCTGTTTATTTCCACAATGTAACCTAAATGTGCAACTCATTGTAACCCCATTGTTTGTACCTAATTTGACTCGGAACCTTTGTAAAAGAGCCTTGTCTCAAAGGTATTAACTCCTAGAATACAATAAACAAAAAATATAGATATACATAGATAGATAGCTATAGTTAGGGTGAAAGTGTACTTCTATGCTAAAGTTCAAACTTTGAGGGTTAATAACTTTGAGCTGTTCAACAAATTTGCATGAAGTTTGGCATGCATAATCTCCAGGGTAGGTCTCTTGACCTGCCAAATTTGGTGGGAATCTGTTGAGTGGTTTCTGAGATTTAAGTTTCTGAGTGTTAATAAAATGGAAAAATCAGGATTTTGTGAAATGTTTTTGTAATCCTGGATCTCAGAAATGGCTTTATGCTGAGGGATGAAATTTTCAGTGTAGGAAGGATTTGGGCCACAAATGTGCCTTTTAACATAGAAACATAGAATTTGATGGCAGATAAGGACCGCTTGGCCCACCCATTCTGCCCATTTCTCTATCTACTGGATAAGCTGCAGATCCTAGTTAACCAGCAGCCTACTTCTTCTTACCCCAACCCCCCCAGAATTGCCTTATGACTGTCCCATGCATGCTTGAATTCCACCACTGATTTTGACTCCACAACCTCTACGGAAGGCCGCTCCATGCATCCACAAACCTCTCTGTGAAAAAATACTTCCTTAAATTACGCCTGAGCCGCCTCTATCTTCATATTGTGCCCTCTTGTTCTTACTCTTTTTGAAAGATGCTACCCTCTTGGACTTTGTTGATTCTCTTGAGGTAATTGAAAGTTTCTGTCATGTCCCCCCTCTCCCTCCTTTCCTCGAGGCTATACATATTAAGCTCCTTAAGTCTCTCTTCATATGTCTTCTGGTGCAGACCCTGCACCATTTTAGTTGCCCTCCTCTGGACAGCTTCCATCCTGTCTATGTCTTTCCGGAGATTGGGTCTCCAGAACTGCACACAGTAGACCAGATGGGGTCTCACCAGCTGTCTGTACAGAGGATAATAACTTCCTGTTTTCTACTGGTGATGCCTCTCCTATGCATTCCAGTAACCCCAGCCCTTCTTGCTGCCCTCTCACATTGCTTGCCCACCTTTAGGTCATCTGATATGACTACCCCAGGTCCCTTTCCATTTTGTTGTTGTTAGTATCTCACCCCCATTGTGTACTCTTCCCTGGGTTTTGTTTCCCAGGTGCATTACCTTGCACTTCTTAGCATTGAATCTAAGCTGCCATACATTTGACCATTCCTCTAACCTTGCCAAGTCCCTTCTCATCCTTTCCACCCACCCTGTGCATCAACTCTGTTGCAGATCTTAGTGTCATCTGCAAAGAGACATACTTTTCCTTCCAGTCCCTTCCACAATGTTGCTTATAAAGACATTGAAGAGGACCGATCCTAATACTGAACCCTGCGGTACCCCACTAGTAACCCTCCTTTCTTCTGAGTGGACTCCATTTACTATTACTCTCTGTGTCCTATTCTCCAGCCAATTCTTTACCCAGGCTGTCATCTTGGGACCCACTCTCAGGCTGGCTAACTTGTATATTAATCTTTTGTGTGGGACTGTGTCAAATGCCTTGCTAAAGTCTAGGTAGGCCATGTCCACAGCCCCTCCCTGATCTACTGCTTTGGTCACCCAGTCAAATAAATCTATCAGATTTGTCTGGCATGACCTTCCCGCTGTGAATCCATGCTGCTTAGGGTCCTGTGCCCCTCTGGTCTCTAGATACTCGACAATTCTTTCCTTCAGAAGTAATTCCATCTTTTTCCCTATCACTGAGGTTAAACTAACAGGTCTGTAGTTTCCTGCTTCTGCCTTGCTCCCACTTTTGTGAAGGGGAATCACATCTGCCCTCCTCCAGTCCTCAGGTACCACCCCATCCTCCCATGATTTGTTAAAAGGGTAGTCAGTGGTGTCACTAGTTCTACCCTTAGTTCTTGTAAATTCTGGGATGAATCCCATCAGGCCCCATTGCTTTGTCCACCTTCAGTTTTAAGAGTTCTTTCAGAACCCTTTCTTCTGTAAATGGGCTGGTATCAACTTCTGTATCCAGAGTGTTACTACTGTTTGTTTTATGTACCTCCCCTCTTCATTTGTAAATACTGAGCAAAAATATTTGTTTAGTATCTCTGCCTTTTCACAGTCTCCCTCTGCCCACCCTCCTCCCTTTATTAAGCCTCACTATCCCTCCCTTGGTCTTCCTTTGCTCCCTGATGTACCTATAAAGGTTTTATCCCCCTTCTTAACTGAGTTGGCTATCTTTTCCTTGGTTTGGGCCTTTGCTGTTCTGACTGCCTTCCCAGCCTCCTTTGCTTTAACTGATACAGTTCTCTGTCCTGCTCCTTCTGCGATTCCTTGTACTTCCTGAATGCTTTCTTTTCTCTTGAACCTTCACTGCCACTTCCTTTGAGAACCATAATGGTTTCTTACATCGTCTTGTTTTGTTTATTTGCTTCACACAAGGCTCGTTACCTCTGTGATGGCAGTTTTATTATTCCCATTGTTCTTCCACCCCTCCTTCCCGCCCATTTGCTAGTGCATTCCTTAGGCACGCACCCATTTTGGCAAAGTCAGCCCTCCTAAAGTCCAGTACTTTTGTCTTTGTATGGCTTGACTCTATTGCTGCGTTTATTGTGAACCATACTGTTCGAAGGTTTGGTGCAAAAAATATTAATGTGTTCAAAAGTTATTAAACTTTTAATTTCCCATTATTTCCTATGGGAAAAGTTGTATTCAGCATGAAAATGGACTTTTTAGAAAAATATTTTTATTTTTAAAAAGTTGGCATTTTTGTTTGAAAATTTGTCAATTTTGTTCAAAAATTAGGCTTTTTTTGCAAAAATGGGGTATATTTGTTCGAAAATGGGAAATTATTTGCAAAAATGGGAATTTTTTTGTGAAAATAGGGCATTTTGTTCGAAAATGGGACTTTTTTTTAAATGGGTCACTTTCTTTGTGAAAAAGGGTCATTCTTTTCTGAAAATGAAGTACTGTTTGCAGAAAAGGAAGCTTTTCATTTTCAGAAGCGAGGGAGTGTTTCCATACATTTTCATGTTGTTTTTGGAAAAAAAGGTGCTTTTTCAACCATTTTCTCCAATTTTCACATGTTAGGAAGTACTTTTTGTGGAAATGGAAACATCCAATTTTCGTAAGCCAGGGAGCATTTTTGAAAATGTTCGTATCATTTTCTCCAAAAAAAGTGCTTTTTTGACCATTTTCTCCAGTTTTCACATGTTATCAAGTACTGTGTATGGAAATGGAAATGTTTCATTTTCATAAGAGAGTGAGCATTTTCAAACATTTTTGCATTGTTTTTGCAAAAAAAAGGTGCTTTTTCAACCATTTTCTTCAATTTTCACATTTTCTAAAGATGTGGTGTTGCTTATGAAAATTGTCCGGTCTGCTTTAGAAACCATTCTGTTTATTTTGAACATTTCTCTGCTTCCTCAACGTCAGATACTAATACATAGAAAAGAAGAAATCAATGACAGTGCTGCAGTGGTGTGGTGGGTAGTGCACAAAACTGCAGTTTGAAACATCCTGGGTTCGAATCTAACGAGTTACATTTTTTTCCTAATTTAAACACCAGCAAAATTCCTGATTTTAGCTCATTTCTTCTATTTTTTTTAATTGATGTGACTGTTACTGATATTTCTTAATAACAAATGATGTTTATGTAACAGAAAGAAGGTGCACAATTGTACTATCTTGATTGACAGATGGGGGCCCAGGGCCCAACGAACACTGTGCTCCCACTGTGACATATGGATACTGTTCTACTATCTGGATATAAGGATGGGAGCTCAGGGTCCTGTTGTACTATCTGGATGGAGGGATCCTGTTCTCCTACATTGAAATGAGGATGGAATTATACTATCTGAAAAAGAAGGGACATTCATTGCAAAAACTTCATTAATGCATCAGTCATGTTGAATACCATAGCAATAAAAGTAGGGAAATGAGGCATTAGACTTTCCAACCCTAATGTTCCACCCTCTGGGTTCCCACCCCTACCACTCCAGCCCACCCCACCTCCCCACCCTCCACACACCAACAGGCATTGGGGTGTGCCATAGGGTCATCAGGCCTAACTTTCACCCCATTGTCCTATGCTGTAGTGTGTAAACTTGCTTACACATGAAATGGAGTGACAGTTGGGCCTGACAACCATGGACACCACAATGCTGTTGGTGTATGGAAGTGTGGGGAGTGAGGATGAGGGAGTGAAATTGAAAGGATGAGAGCCTGCGAGTAGCATTAGGTTGGAAAACAACGCACATTTCCCTACTTTTTGCTATGGTATTCACCCTAACTGATGCATTAATAAAAGTTTTTGCAATAAAAATATATATATATATTCTATGCAAAAACTTTGTTAATGCATCAGTTAAGGTTCTTCTACAGTGACAAAAGTGAGGAAATTCAACATTAGGGTTCCCACCCTTGTACCCCACCCACCCTGCCCCCACCAACAGGCATCAGTTTGTGCATTGGGGTAGTTGGTCCTAACTCTCACCCATCCCATGTGTTAACAAGCCGAGGTGATACAGTGTAGGAGAGTGGGGTGAGAGTTAGGACAGGTGATTCCAATGCACACCCGATGCCTGTTTGTGGGGGCAGGTGGGTGTAGGGCACAAAATTGGGAACTCCTAATGTCAAATTTCCTCTTTTGTCGCTGTATAAGAACCCTAACTGATGCATTAACGACATTTTTTTTGCATAGAATTTTCATACTTTTTAAGAAAAAATAGAAAAGTAGAAAGTTGCACAAGTTGGTGGGCCCCATGCTCCCACCATGTGATTTTGTGTGACAATAGTAACAGGAAGTGCAATGGAAATGCAAGCACAAAGGGTTACGCACATGCTGATGAAAATGTAAATGGTAACACAAACAGTAATAGAAATGAAAGCACAAAGTGACGTCACATCGAATGGTGATGTAAACAGAGACACAAACGGAAGTGCATATAGAATGCAACTGGTAACACACACGTTCATGGTACCACAATTGTAAATGCAAATGGTGACAGTAACAGCAACAATAAGGCCAAAGTAAACAGAAAAGCAAGTGCGTACAAAAACACAAATCATAAGGCGCACACTTACGGAACCACCATTGTAAATGCAAATGGTTACAGTAACAGCAACAATAAAGCCAACAGAAACAGAAAAGCAAGCGCGTACGAAAACGCAAGCAGTAAAGCACACAGGCATGGTACCGCAATTGCAAATGCAAATGATAATGATAACAGCAACAATAATGACAAACAAAACAGAAACGCAAGTACAAATGAAAATGCACACCGTAACACACATGGTGGCATAGACGAGAACGGTGATGCGAACAGTAACAGAAGCGCAACTGGAAACACTAACTGGCACAGTAACGAAAGGTCACACCCTTCTTTTCCCCAAAAACTGCATTGAAAAAAACACATTGAAAACAAAGAATGTATGTATAATAATTGACTTCAGAGCAGAAAATTATGACTTGGAATACTAAATTGTTTATATCTCAGGAACCGTATTACGTAGAAAAAAAATTGAAAATTTCATATGAACTATGACTTTCCTGGCTAGTTTTGTACATAGCCCCCATTTGGGGGGGGCGAAGCATTTTTGTGATGAAAAGTCAGTATCTCACACTGTTTATGAGATACGGGCCCTGAAAGACGCAATGGATGCCATAATGTTATCCTATGGCAAAAAGTGTCAACTTCAGAGTGCCGTCACTTTGCTGCCCTGTAATTTTATTTCACCAAACCACCAAAAGGCACATCTGTGGGATGTTGGCTTTCTTCCCTCCAAATTTCAGCCCAAATGACTAAACCGTTATTTTGCAGCAGGGCGGCAAAATATTCCTGTAATGCGGCAAACTCCGTAATGTTATCTTATGGGAAAAGTGTCAAATTTGTAGTGCCGTAACTTTGCCGTCCTGTACTATTCTTTGACCAAAGCACCAAAAGACACATCTGTGGGATATTGCCTTTCTTCCATCCAAATTTCAAGTCAAAAGACCAAACCGTTTCCAAGATATTCAATATCAAAAGATTCCTAAAATTTCCCTATTTATTCCATTATAAAAAAATCTGGCCATCTTGTTCCTCCATCATGATCAAAGATGGCAATCAAAGAATCTCACGATCAAAGAATTTGCAGGCTCATGATCAAATAATTTTCAGGCTCACAAACAAAGATTTAAAAACCTTATAAATCAAACAATTGAAGGAATTGCGGTAAACCGCCACCCTGGTTAGACAGAACGAAGCCCCCCGAGTAAATCCCACCATCATTAGACTTTCTAGGACAGCCCTGGGCTGAGAAAACTGTTTTTTTTAATTGGGCCATCTCGTCCCTCGCTCACGATGCATGGTCACGATCAAAGAATCTCATGATCAAAGAATTTGCAGGCTCACAATCAAAGAATTTGCAGGGTCATGACCAAAGAATTAAAACTTCTATAATTTTCAGAATTCAAATAATTGTGGTAAACCACCACCATGGTTTGTCAGAATGAATCCCCCTGAGTAAAACCCACTCTCATTTGTCTTCCTATGACACCCCTGAGCTGAGAAAATAGATTTTTTAAATCTGGCCATCTTGTCCCTCGCTCGCAGTTGCACGATCACGATCAAAGAATCTCACGATCAAAGAAATTGAATCGCCCGAACAAAGAGCAAGTGGGATGAGATGGTCAGATTTAAAATTGTGTTTCACAGCCCAGGATAGAAACATAGAAACATAGAATTTGACGGAGATAAGGACCGCTTGGCCACCCAGTCTGCCCATTTCCTACCTGATGGATAAGCTGCAGGTCCTAGTTAATCAGCAGCCTACTTCTTCCTACCCCCACCCCGTAGAATTGCCTTATGACTGTCCCATGCATGCTTGAATTCCACCACTGTATTTGACTCCACAACCTCCTCTGGAAGGCCGTTCCATACATCCACAACCCTCTCTGTGAAAAAATACTTCCTTAAATTACCTCTGAGCCGCCCCCTTCTCTCTTCAAATTGTGCCCCCTTGTTCTTGCACACCTCTTTTTTTGAAAGATGCTACCCTCTTGGACTTTGTTGATTCCCTTGAGGTACTTGAAAGTTTCTATCATGTCTCCCCTCTCTCTCCTTTCCTCGAGGCTATACATATTAAGCTCCTTAAGTCTCTCTTCATATGTCTTCCGGTGCAGACCCTGCACCATTTTAGTTGCCCTCCTCTGGACAGCTTCCATCCTGTCTATGTCTTTGCGGAGATTGGGTCTCCAGAACTGCACGCAGTACTCCAGATGGGGTCTCACCAGCTGTCTGTACAGAGGGATAATAACTTCCTGTTTTCTACTGGTGATGCCCTATGAAGTGAGATAAGGGTGGGTTTTGCTCAGGGAGCTGTGCTGTGCCCCATCTGAATAAAGCAAACAGTAGTTCCCATTATCCCTGGTAGTCTAGCAGCTCCCTCCCCATCATGGTAATGTAATTAACCATGATTGCATCCCTGGTAGTCTAGTGGCCCCCCAATGAGTATGTTATTTATATGTAAATATTTTTTATCCGTGGTAGTCTAGTGGCCCCCCCATGTGTATTTATTTTTTTTTCCTGGTAGTCTAGTGCCCCCCGATCTGTAGTTCATAATGACTATCACTGACATCCCTGGTAGTCTAGCGGTCCCTCCCCCCATCATAATAAAATTTATGTCATTCTTTATCTCATGTAGTCTAGCGCCCCCACCCATCCACCCAGCCATGCCAGCCCACCCAGCACCCCCATGCTTCCCCAGCTGGTGACTGGCACAGCCTACTTCTCACCTCTATGGCTGCTGCCAATCATGCATTTAATTAGCATTAATGGAAAGAGGCGCTAATTTCAGAGAGTTTTTTCCATTAGCGGTATTAAAACAGTCGGCGGTGGTCGTGGAGGTAAGAGGTGGGCTGTGCCAGTAGCGGCTGGGGAAGCATGGGGTGCTGGCTGGATGACTGGGTGGGGTGGGGCCACTAGACTACTAGGAGATAAAGAATGACATTAATTTTATTATGATGGGGGAAGGGACTGCTAGACTACCAGGGATGTCAATGATAGCCATTATGAACTACAGATCATGGGAATGCCACTAGACTACCAGGGAAATAAAAAAATAAATACACATGGGGAGACTACTAGACTACCATGGATAAAAAATATTTACATATAAATAACATACTCATTGGGGGGCCACTAGACTACCAGGGATACAGTCATGGTTAAGTATATTACCATGATGGATTAACAAAGTTTTTTGCATAGAATTCTCTTACTTTTTAAGAAAGAATAGAAAAGTAGAAAGTTGCACAAGTTGTAAGTGTTAGGCCACATTACACACCCAATGACTAAAAAGTGCATTCACAACAGTAAGGCCAGCCACCAAACAAATGTTAATCTAGTAGAACAAAAGAAAACGCAGTTCACAAAACATAAACTGTGTCACACAATATGTCTGTAAAAAATATATTGTCTGACACATAAACACCACTATTAACATCTACAGGACATGCCGTCAACACCCTTCAAATTTCAAGTAAAAACACCAAACCGTGTCCAAGATATGACATATCAAAATTTGAAATTTTCATTCATCAGAGTGGCACAGTTCTGCACCTGTTGACATTTAACACACACAATGACTGAAAACTAAATCCATGACACTAAGGCTAGGTATCCCATCAATTTCAAGCCACCACTGCAAGCAAAACGCTGTCTGCAGAACGTAAACTGCACCACGCCATATCTGCACTAAAAAAAATTTTCTGATATGGAAACACTTTAATTTTCATCCACATGACATGCTGTCAACACCCTCCAAATTTCCAGTGAAAAGACCAAACCATGTCCCAGATATAACATTTTAATGTATGAGATTTTCATTCATCAGACTGGCAGAGTTCTGCACCCGTTGACATTTAACACACACAACAACTGAAAACTACATCCATGACACTAAGGCTAGGTACCCTATCAGTTTCAAGCCACCACCACAAGCAAAACACTGTCCACAACATGTAAATTGTGTCATGCAATATCTCCACAAAAAAAGTTTCTCCAACACATAAACACCATAATTCACATCTACAGGACATGCCATAAACACCCTCCAAATTTCAAATAAAAAGACCAAACCATTCCTGAGATATTCAATATGAAGGATTACTAAAATTCCTCTATCTATTCCATTATAAAAAAATCTGGCCATTTTGACCCTCCCTCACAATCAAAGATGGCGATCAAAGAATCTCACGATCAAAGAAATTGCAGGCTCACAATCAAAGAATTTTCAGGTTCATGAACAAAGAATTAAAAATATTATAAATCAAAAAATTAAAGAAATTGTGGTATGCCACCATCATGTTTCAACAGAACAAAGCCCCCTGAGTAAAACCCACCCTTATTTGACTTCCTAGGACACCCCATGGCTAAGAAAATTGATTTTTAAATTGTGCCATCTCATCCCTCGCTCATGATGCACGATTGTGATCAAAGAATCTCATGATCAAAGAATTTGCAGGCTCACGATCAAAGAATTTGCAGGCTCACAAACAAAGAATTAAAAATATAAATCATAAAATTGAAGGAATTGCGGTAAACCACTGCCATGGTTCGACAGAATGAATCCCCCTGAGTAAAACTCACCCTCATTTGACTTCCTAGGACACCCCTGGGCTGAGCAAATTGATTTTTAAATCAGGCCATCTCATCCCTCTTTCACGATGCACGATCATGATCAAAGACTCTCACGATCAAAGAATTTGCAGGCTCACGAACAAAGAATTAAAAATGGTGAAATGCAAATTGTTCACCGATTTGAACTGAACCAATGGCATGCCTCGATAGAATGGACCCTCCTGAACAAAACCCACCCTAATTTGTGTTGCTAGCCCACCCCTGAGCTGAGATATTAGTGTTTTAGGTCGCAATGCAAGATCGTGATCAAAGAATCTCACAATCAAAGAATTTGCAGTCTTGCGAACTAAGATCGATAGCGAGCCGAAATTAAGATTTTAAAAGCTTGTAACTCTATTTTTTCACTGATTTGGATGAAACCAAAGGCATGGCTCAATATATCAGAGCCCCCTGAGTAAAACCCACAGAGGTTTTACTTCAGAAGTGACCCCTGAGCTGAGATATTTTGTTTTTCCAATCGGAAAATAAAAAACAAAATGGCGGACCTCGCGATCAAAGAATTTTGAAAATCCTCAGGGACAAAGATTCTTGAACTGTGAGGGTGCAAATTCTTTGATCGCCAGGTGGGATGAGATGGCCAGAACCCCCCATTCTTTGATTGCTAGATATACGTATAAATGTTCCCATTGACTTATAATGGGAACTTAAAAGTGGCATAACTTTTGAATGCCTAAATATTTTTTCACCAAACAAAAAGCGGCATATTCAGCCACCAAAGCTCTTTCAAATGAGCCATCTCACAGAGTGGCATACCACACAATGGCCATGCAGGACCACATTAAGTATGCCAAAAGGTGCCTCCAAAAATGGATAATTTTACATTTTTCAGCGCTTTCGTAAACGAAGACCAGCACTCTGACAGAAATGCAATTTTGCAAATCAAGAGAACTAGTGGGCCCCAATGCGTGTTCCAAACTTCAGGCAAATCCATTGAATGGGTCCAAAGTTATTAACATCCAAATTTTTGACTTTAGTATGTAACTGGCAGCTCAACCTAACTATAGTGCTGCAACAGCCACTATAATATACAGTATATATATATAGATATATATAGATCTATCTATCTATCTATCTATATATATATATATATATATATATATATATATATATATATATATATATATATATATATAGATAGATAGATAGATAGATAGAATCTATATATATCTATATATATATATATTATGGTAACAGGTAGTGCTACCATAGTTAGGGTTGAGGAGCCATTTACATGTTAAACCTAAAATTTTGCACCTTAATAACTTTGGAACCATTCCACAGATTTGCCTGAAATTTGGAATGCAGAATCAAGACCCATACTCCTTGGGATCTGCCAAGTTTCGTACCAGTCAGCTATACAGCTGCAAGTTATTAAGCATGATCTGTGCGTGCGTTTACGCTTTTTTTTAAATTCTATGGTCGCACCTACAGGTCACACGGTTTGTGCAACTGATCCAAAATCTTCAGGGAACATGCAGCCAGGGTCCCCGATGTGCCTTTCAAAGATTTCGTGAAAAAATATTAAATGGTTTAAAAGTTATTCAAAAAACAAGTTCCCATTATAAGTCAATGGGAAAAGTTAACAAAAAGTTCAACACTTTCGCAAATGCACTTTTTACTGTCGCAAATGGCCCTTTTACTGTAGCAAATACGCCATTTTGTTTTCAGTTAGTGATCAGAAAAATGCTTGGCATTTAAAATTGAGACCCTCTAGCAACCTAATTCTTTTTGTATTCACCTAGTCGGGCCCTGAGGATGCTAGCCATGTCTTTATTTTGGAGTAAAACACCCCAGAAATATGTTTTTCAGATTTCTGGAAAAAGTACTTTCACAAAGTAGTGTCACACTCACAAAAGTGTAGCAAATTTTTGCGAAAGCTTTCGCAAATCACGACACTACTTTGCCACACTATGCTCAAAATAACAGTAATTCTTTGGCAGCACACTGCAAAAGAATGGTTTGGAGTTTTGGGCTGAAATTTGGAAAGAACACAGCCGACATCTCACTGATGTGTCTTTCAGTGTTTCACTGAAAAAATATTACACGGCGTCAAAGTTACTGTACTCCAAAGTTGACACTTTTTCCCATATGATAACATTACGACGTACGACGCATTGCAGCAATCGTTTGGCGCCCTGCTGCAAAATAACGGTTTGATCTTTTGGGCTTAAATTTGCAGGGAACACAGCCAACATCCCACAGATGTGCCTTTCAGTGGTTTGGTGAAAAAATATAACAGGGAGGCAAAGTTACGGCAGTCCGAACTTCTGTTTTTTCCCATAGGAAAACATTACGGCGTTTGTCGTGCCTTTCAGGGCCCGTATCTAGAAAATGGTGCAAGATACGGACTTTTTGCTGAAAAATTTCTTATCCCCTAATGGGGGCTAAGTAAAAAACTAGCCAAGAAAGTGATAATACATATGACTTTTAATTTTTTTTTCTATGTCGTACGGTTACTGAGATATAAGCAATTTACTATTCCAAGTCCTCATTTTGTGTTCGAGACTCATTATTTTGCATACATTCCTTTCTACTCACTGTCTTTCTCTATACAGCTTTAGGGAAAACCAGCCTGTGTGCTTACATTACTGTTACCATTACCATTTCTGCTTGCAGTTCCGTACCAGTTTCACTTACCGTTTACGTTTACACCACCATGTGCGTTACCTTTTGCGTTTTCATTTGTGGTTGCATTTGCGTTGTTTTTAACATTTCTGTCTACAGTACTGTTTCTCTTTCTGTTTCGTGTCTCACCATGCGCATTACAATTTGCATTTGTGGGCACAATGTTACTATGTGACAAGACATCACAGGGCCCAGCGCTCCCCCATACATTACATTCACTATTTCTCATTATCATTCTCAAAAAGAAGGGAAATTAGAGGCAAAAAACTCTGTTTAATGCATCAGTTAGGGTTGTTCCACAGTGACAAAAGTGAGGAAATTCGATGTTGGGTTGAAACCACTTTGCACCCTCAGCCCACCCCCAACTGGAATCGGGGTGCACATAGGGGTCATCCACCCTAAGTGTCACCCCATCACATGTGGAAAGAAGCTGAGGAATAGGAGAATGGGCTGACAGTTAGGACTGATGACCCCAATGCACACCCTGATTCCAGTTGGGGGGGTGGGCTGGAAGGGGGAAAAGGGGGTTTCAACCCTAACATTGAATTTCCTCACTTTTGTCACTGTGGAACAACCCTAACTGATGCATTAAACGGAGTTTTTGCCTCTAACATATATATATATATATATATATATATATATATATATATATATATATAGGAAACTCCATGAAAAGGGGTTACCAAAGTGTGACATGGGTGTCAATTTTTAAAACCCAAAGTAGTGAATTTTATTATGTGTTTTATGATGCTGCTCCCCACCACTTACTGAGTGATTATATTGGGAGATAACTTCCTGATCGGTACATAAGAAAATGGGTCGTGAATGTTGCACACGTAACAAGGGACACCAAAGAATTGTGACGTGCATGTGTGTTTTTATAACTCATATTAGGAAACATTTGTTATTAGGTTTAATTTGTGTACTCTACCAGTGAATATAGGGTGTGGTATTTGGTAACTCCCTTATATGGGCATGAGGTTAATGCATCTTTAAGGTTGCACACGTAACATGGACACCAAATTTTGAGGGGAAAAGATTTTATTAAAGCTACCATTCATTGCATAATACTAACACTATCCATTACACAATACAAACCATCCAACATCAAGCAATAGAAATGTGAAATATTTATAAGATCTGTTTCAAATCATCTTTCCCTGCCCTGCAGTGCATTTAAGTCCATTGTGAATGGCTGGAAAACAAACTATTCTTGTCCTGCATGCAAATGAAAATTACTTCAGAACATTTTAGCCAAGTGTATTTCATTTAATTTGTAAAAGATTGTTATTTGTTCTGGTCAGCAGACATGTCTTTCAAATCTTGTGACAAGCTCCAATACATTCTTAATCCTATTTCTGCCTCAGTCTGGAATACTTTCCACATATTTCTTCCATTCTTCAGTGCTAATTTAAAAGTTTCTATCTCCCTGAAGCTGTAGTAGCCCATAAAATATTTGAATATGTTTTCCATTGTCGTAGTCATAAAGCTGTTGCCATGTAAATGTTGAATCCCCACGCTGGTGCAGGAATTTGAAGGTGTACAGGTGCTTATGTATTGCTGTGACCTTACCAATGTAGAATGCATTTGATTAATAAATAGCATACAGTTTGTTGACTGCAATTGGGCCTTAGGGCTTGATTCTTGTTTTTGCTGACTGCACACTGTGTGTGGTGGCATCAGGTAGCAGAACACATAGGTCCTCGGGAAGATCAGTTTGGGTTCTTGTTGTGGGCGACTACATCATTTGAGGCAATGTCATTCTGATTAGTACAAATGGCCACTGATATGGGGTGCTGAAAGTCATTTTGGCTGAGTGACAACTGGTTTCAGAAGACTCTGTTGTAGGCTCATGACTGTTCAGTGTGCAGCAGGTAAACTGGAGTATTTTGTGACGTGGGCACGGAAGCCATTGTTAAATGCTTGACTGTCCACTGTCCTACATATCTTCTGTAGTCACATGATAGCTCTCTTTGACATTGTCTACAGAAGCATGCTAAGTCTCTGACTGCAACCACTCCTGCTTTCACTGACTTTACACTTTGTATTTGGAAGGGTCCCTGGTATTTTATTTATTTATTTATTTATTAAACACTAGGATTACAAGTACCTTTGAGCAGGAACTGCTTGTTTACAAAGGTTCCATGTCAGAGGATGGGGGAAACATACAACAATGGTAAACAATGGTAACAATAATAACAAAATAGATTACTTGTACATAGAGTGTTCAGACAAATAAGCTGCAGTAGAACCAACCAAGCTAGCTTCTATCAGAGTTCATGGTAAAAACAGTATACTTGGTAGGAAAGGTCATGGGAAGTCATCAGATAGGTGCCGTTGTCAGATAAGGATGAGGAGGAGTGAGGGGATGAAGCACAGATGGCCATTGATATGAATGAGTCAGTACAGAGGGGATGAAGGGTGAGGGGCAAGGAGTGAGAGGGAAGGGGGCTGGTGCCAAGGATGCAAGGCTGGAATTGCAGGTTACAGTTACAACTACAGTAGAGGTATGGTTTTGATATTACCAAGCATGTTTAGTTTGATGTCATTGCTGCCAAAACAGTAGAAAGTGTGAATGGAATGGCTACACCCATCACTGGCTGGCTCTTTGATTAGATAGTTCTTGCAGTATGTACTGTATACAGGACTTCTGCATTAGCAATGACAACACACAGTTAAGGAGCAGGCAACACTACATTTAGTTAAGAACTGTTACAAGACATACATGCAGGAAAGTGGCAATGCTTTTCTACTTGAACAACACACAGTTAAGGAGGAAAGAACGCAACATTTTAAGAACCGCTACAAGGCATGCATGCAAGAAAGTGGCAATGGATTCCTACTTGGCGAACACACAGATAAGGAGGAGACTGTATGTTTCCTAAAAACCATTACAAGATGTGAATGCAAGAATGTGGTAAGGGTTTTTCACTTGAAGACACAAAGATACAGAGCTATTATAGAAACATAGACTTTGATGGCAGATAAGAACCGCTTGGCCCACCTAGTCTGCCCATTTCCCTACCTACAGGATAAGTTGCAGATTCTAGTTAACCAAGAGCCTATTTCTTCCTACCCCCCACAAAAATTGCTTTATGTCTGTCCCATGCATTCTTGAATTCTCCCACAGTATAGACCCCACAACCTCCTCAGGAAGGCTGTTCCATGCATCCACCACCCTCTCTGTGAAAAAATACTTCCTCACATTGCCACTGAACCTCCCCCGCTCTATCTTAAAATTGTGTCCCCTTGCTCTTGCACATCTCTTTTTCTGAAGGATGCTACCCTCTTGGACTTTGCTGATTCCACTGAGGTACTTAAAAGTTTCTATCATGTCCCCCCTCTCCCTCCTTTCCTCAAGGGTATACATATTAAGCTCCTTTAGTCTCTCCTCATATGGCTTCTCTTGCAGACCCTGCACCATTTTAGTTGCCCTCCTCTGGACTGCCTCTATCCTGTCTATGTCCTTGCGGAGATGGGGTCTACAGAACTGGATGCAGTACTCCAGATGGGGTCTCACCAACTGTCTGTACAGAGGGATAACAACTTCCTGTTTTCTGCTGGCTATTGGAACCAAAACAGGTAGACAGGAAAACACAAATTTGAACTAGTAGTCCATAGTAACTTACTATTCTCTGAAGTAAATTTCTTTTCTCATCAGAAAGTCGTGATGTGATAATACTGTGCTGGATGTATTTAATAGATGTTAGACTGGCAGTTGAAAACTCTACTGCCCCACAATACATCAGCAGCATTATGATCTCAGTGACTTTATAGGCAATTGCCCTGGAAGTCATTTACTTGCTGTTCCTAAGTAGCACTGATGTTACAGTCAGCAAGGTCATATGGCTGATGTACTGTGGGGCAGTAGATCATCAGCTACCATGCTAACCACTGTTCCACACATTTTACAATCCAAGTACTCCCCCAACCCCACACCTTGGGCAATGTGGGGCAAATGTGAGTGGTTGCATGCACATTTCAGCATCTTGTCACACCAGGAGCAGGGTTTTCATGCAATTTCATGCATAAAGAATAAACCATTAATAGTTAACCGATGCCTTCCCTGCTCAGGGAACATTGTGCCAATTCAAGAATGAATGGCACCAAACCACTCACAAGCCCCACATTGTTTGTGTGCAAGCCTTGGCATCAATACCATAGGAAAATCATAATAGGTCACAGAAGGGTGGTGGTGTGAATAGTGTTAAACAACACTCGCTGTGAGCAGAAAGATTGCAAAATACCATGGCAATCAACACATTAGCAAAATATTGCATGAGGTAGGGGTGTTCTGGGAATTCTTGGCCTGCTGCCAGCTCATGGTGCCTAAAGTAACCAAGACCACAAAAGTAGGCAAAAATGCAAACTATGAAAAAAATAAAACACAGATAATTGCTGAATCAAGCCCCAAATAAACATAAGGCTGAAAGATATCATCCCACCAGCACAGTTTACTTGGAGGGCACTTTATTTTAATAAAATACAGTTTATGGGTGGCTAACATAATGGGGACCCCAAACACAAGGGCCCAGATATTCAAACTGCGCCATTCTGAGGCGCAAGCCCCTGCACTGCTCAAAATAGTTGCGCAGGGGTGTGGCCGGGGCGATATTCAAAGGAGTTGCGCTATTGAGCAACTCCATTGAATATCACCCCAGCCACAGCCACTGCGCATGGCGCAGTGGAACTTGCACCACCGCAAGTTGCCAGAGTTGAGCATAAACTTGCGGTGGCGCCAAGTACCATTCGCCATCGCCAAATTTCTGATATTCAAAGGTGACATGCAAATGGGGCCATAATTTATGCAAGGCACAGGGGGCATTTGCATCTATTTATGGCAGCATTTGCATGTCATTAGCATGTAGGTGCACCAATCCCGAGGACTTGCGCCTGGCCCTGCCAGGCAGCCATCAGGGGCGGCGCGCACCTGCAGCCGATCGCGGGCAGTATCGTGTATACATTCCCCACACATCTCCGAAGCCCGATCGCGGGCATACAGTGATATGACCCCCGCCCACATCTCCGAAGCCCGATCGCGGGCATACAGTAACATGCCTCCCCACATCTCCGAAGCCCGATCGTGGGCAGAGCGTATATCACCCCCAGTGCCCGATCGCGGGCAGAATGTAAAAGCCCCCACAGCGAATATCTCCTGGTGGTCCAGTGGACCGTAATGCCCGATCGCGGGCAGAATGTCAGATTACAACCCCAAACATCTCCCTGGTGTCTAGTGTCCCCCCACCCCACGAAGCCCCTCCACCCGCTCCCCCGGCGGCGGTGGCGGCAGCATCACCCACCTGCCGCCCCACCCTGCCGACTGACTGTCCGCTGAAGGCTGCAGCCCGTGGTGGAGCTGCAGCCAATGGGCGTGCAGCCCGCCGGCTCATGACGGTCAGATTTGTGAATGATGTTCATTCTAAATCTGAACTGTCATCAACATTATGAACTACATGCCCATTGGCTGTAGCTCTGCACCAATGGGCGGCAGCCCTACCGGACAGTCAGTCGGCGGCGGCGGGGTGGCAGGCAGGTGGATGCTGCCACCCGCCAGCTGCCGGGGAGCAGGGTGGAGGAGCTCGTGGGTGGGTGGGGGACACTAGACACCAGGGAGATGTTTGGGGGTTGTAACTTGACATTCTGCCCGCGATCGGGCATTACGGTCCACTGGACCACCAGGGAGATATTCGGTTGGGGGCTTTTACATTCTGCCCGCGATCGGGCACTAGGGGTTGATACATGTTCTGCCCGCGATCGGGCTTTTGGAGATGTGTGGGCGGGTGCATCGTTACTGTATGCCCCGATCGGGCTTTGGGAGATGTGGGGCATGTTACTGTATGCCCGCAATCGGGCTAGGGAGATGTGTGGGCAGGGGTTGTTTTTATGTTCTGCCCATGATCGGGCTGGTGGGGGGGCACAGGAACCGAGTTGGGGGCCAGCCAGCGGTGGCAGCTGCTGTGTTGAGCCCTGCAATATAGCAGCTCACCTGTGGGTGTCCCTCAACTTGATCCTTTTTATTTTGGCTCAAGGTTGTGCAGGTGCAGGTTGGGGGTTGCGCATGCACAACTCTGCACAACCCGACTGAATATCGGGTTGTGCAGTTTATGCATGGTTCCTCCCCCTCCTGTTGAGCATGCGTTCATTTGCATTGCGCTGTTGCACAACCTGTTGTCAGTGGCGTAACTGCCTCCTGCTGAATATCGCAGAATGGCGAATTTTTGGACTTGCGCATGCACAACCCTGTTGCGCATGTCGCAACCCTTTTGAATATCTGGGCCAAGGTGTCTAAGATAACCAAGACCACAAATGTATGGCCAAAATGCAAACTCTGAAAAAAATAAAACATATATGATTGCTGAATCAAGCCCCAGATAAACAGAAAGCTGAAATATACCATCCCACCAGCACAGTTTACATGGAGGGCTCGTTATGTTAATAAAATACAGTTAAAAGGGTGGCTAACATAGTGGGGACCCCAATCACATGGTGCCTAAAGTAACCAAGACCACAAAAAGCATTCCAAAATGCAAACTCTGAAAAAAAATAAAATACAGATAATTGCTGAATCAAGCCCCAAATACACAGCAAGCTGAAAATGCACCATCCCAAAAGCACAGTTTACATGAAGGATTATAAGTCAATGGGAAACGTTAACAAAAAGTTTGACAGTGTCGCAAATGCATTTTTACTTTCGCAAATGGCCCTGTTACTTTTGCAAATCCACCATTTTGTTTTCAGTTAGTGATCAGAAAAATGCTTGGCATTTAAATTTGGGACCCTCTAGCAACCTAATTATTTTTGTATTCACCTAGTCGGACCCGGAGGAAGCTAGCCATGTCTTTATTCTGGGGTAAAACACCCCAGAAATATGTTTTTCACATTTCTGGAAAAAGTACTTTTGCAAAGTACTTTTGTTCTCATGAAAGTGTCGCAAATTTTTGTGAAAGCTTTCACAAATTGCGACAGTAGTTTTCTAGTCTGTGGGAAAATGACAGCAATTCTTTGGCACTGTGCTGCAAAAGAACGGTTGGGAGTTTGGGCTGTAATTTGGAGGGAATGCAGCTGATATCTCACAGATGTGCCTTTCAGTGTTGTGTTGAAAAAATATTACATGGTGGCAAAGTTACGGCACTCCAAAGTTGACAGTTTTTCCCATAGGATAACATTACAGCGCCTGACGCATTACAGGAATCCTTTGGCACCCTGCTGCAAAATAACGGTTTGGTCTTTTTTCCTGAAATTTGGAGGGAAGACAGCCAACAGCCCACAGATGTGCCTTTAAGTGGTTTGGTGAAAAAATATTACAGAGAGGCAAAGTTATGGCACTCCGAACTTCTCTTTTTTTCCCATAGGATAACATTAAGGCATTTGCCGCGCCTTTCAGGGCCCGTATCTCGGAAACGGTGCGAGATACGGACTTTTCGTTAGAAAAATGTTTAGCCCCCTGATGGGGGCTAAACACAAAACTAGCCAAGAAAGTCATAAATCATATGACTTTTACATTTTTTTCAACGTCGTAAGGTTCCTGAGATATACACCATTTAGTATTCCAACTCCTCATTTTCTGCTCCGAGACCCATTATTATGCATACATTCGTTATACTCACTGTTTTTCTCTTTGTAGCTTTTGGAAAAACCAACTGTACCTTACATTACTGTTACCATTGCTTTCCACTTGCGGTTTCCGTACCCATTTCACTTATACGTTCACGTCGCCCACCATATGCGTTATGCTTTGCGCTTTTATTTCGCCTGCGTTTCTGTTATTTTTTGCCATTTGTATCTACAGTACTGTTTGTCTTTCTGTTTCACTTTGCGTCACCATGCCCATTGACATTTCCGTTTGCGGGCACCATGTCACTATGTGACAAGACATCACGTGTCAGACTGTTCCTGTCTACGCCACCGTGTGCGTTACCCCTTTCTGTTCTCATTTGCTCTTGCATTACCATGTGCACCACTGTTAGCACTTCTGCTTGCGTTGCTGTTCCTGTTACTATGTCACAAAACATCATGTGGCGGGAGCGCGGGGCCCGAAGCTGCATTACATTCACTATTTCTCGTTATCATTCTCAAAAGAAGGGAATTAGAGGCAAAAACTCCATTTAATGCACCAGTTAGGGTTGTTCCACAGCGATAAAAGTGAGGAAATTCGGTGTTAGGGTTTAAAACCCCTTGGACCCCCAGCCCACTAACCCCGGCACTAGAGTGCGCATTGGGAGTCATCCGTCCTAACTCTCACCCATTTCTATACTTCTGCTGCTTTACACATGTGATGGGGTGAGAGTTAAGAAACATGACTAATCATACCAATAGACAAATGAAACAAACTAAAAGGCAAAGAACCCTAACACCTAACGCATTCACTAATAGCTATTAATTAACTAACTAATGCGATAGTAATTTTGCCTCTAATCATGATAATATATATATATATATATATATATATATATATACACTATTAAGGTTGAATAAGCACTTTAATGTTAAACCCCCATATTTGCATTTTAATAACTTTACCTCTGTTCAATCAATCAATCAATCAATCAATCAAAATCTTTATTTATTCAGTCGAACATCATTGAGCATAGCTCATTTACAAGATGGACCTGAGTGGTCATAACAAAAAAGGTTACAGATTGTATACAAAAACATGATATTGAATAAGCACAAATACAATCATTTATGAGTGAGATAGATGTACACATATTTAAATATATACAAGGCAAGGACAGTAAACTAAAACCTAATCAAGGAGAGAAACAAACAGTTTAGTAGGGATAAAGGCTTGGATAATAGCACAAGGGTGGGCATATATATGAGGTTTGATGGGGAAGGACCAGAGGAATGATAGAAAGAATATGGATGAGCTTTAAAGAGAATTGGAGGAGAGAGGGGTGTGGGAGGGGTGGGGTGTGGGAGGACTAGGCCTTGTGGAAGCAGTTGCTGAATCTGGGATTAGGCTGGTGGACAGCTTTTTGAAGGATGTAAGAGGAATCAGTGTATCCATTTTCAATGACTTTTGGATAGAATTCCAGATAAGTGCCGAGGAATAACTGGTGCAACTCTTCCATACCGGAGTGCAGGTGATAGGAATCTTCAGCAGGATCAGTTTGTTGATCCTCAAGGTGTAGAGGCCTGGATGTGATCAGTTGAAGCAGTCTGAGATGTAGGAAGGGAGTTTGTTTGTCAGAGCTTTGTAGATCAAGATAGCAGCATTTTTTTCTTCTATGTTGCGGGATGTCCAACTGAGCTGCAGTGTAGAAGAGCAACGATGGGTGCTAGAAGGAAGGTCAGTAATAGATCTAATAGCTCTATGATACAGGGTGTCTAATTTGTTTAGATGGGAAGGCAGCACATGACCATAAAGTAAGGCATAATCAATGAGGGACAGGAATGATGCTAGGATTAATCTTTGTTTGGAATCTTTGGTCAGAGTAGTGTTTGATCCTATAGAAAAGACCAAGAGTCTTTGTCTTGGCTTTTTCAGGAGCTCTTCAAGCGATGGGTAGTATAGTCTGGTTTATTGTCTATCCATACTCCTAGATATTTGAATTTGTCTGCATATTCCAGATTTTCACCAAGGATGGTAGAGGTTGTGGGAGGGTGAATGATGGGATAGTGGAAGAACAGTTCTTGGTGGCAAAGAACATAGCTTTGGTTTTCTTGGCATTTAGTAATAATTTCTTTTCTAATAGAGTTGTGCTGAAGGAGAAATTCAGACTGTAGGAGCTCCACAGGCTTTTGATAGTGAGGATTGCTTACATATAGTACAGTGTCATCTGCAAAAGGTGGATATTAGATGGTGAGAGATTGGAATCAATATTGTTGATGTAAATGGCAAAAGGATGGGACCCAGGATGAAGCCTTGCGGTAACACCTCTTAGGGTGGTTTAGAGGTAGATAGATCCACCTTCATTTTACCAGTTGTAATCTTCGGAGGATAGCATCTGAAACCATTTAAGAGGTAGAGTCAAAACCTTATGGAGTTCAGAGGAGATTGAAGATCATGATCCACAGTGTCAAAGGCTTTGCTTAGATCCAGAAAACACAGCACAGGTATTATTCTTTTTGTCTGAGACAGTCTGCCAGTCATTTGTGACTTTTGCTAGTGCAGAGATGGTGCTATGCATGAGATCTAAACCCAGATTGAGCTGGATTGAGGTATTGGTATCAAGGTGGGCAGTTAACGAGAGTTTCAACTTCTCAAGCATCTTGGATAGTACCAGTGAAGATGGAGATAGGCCTATAATTATTGAGGTCCATGGGATCACCTGCCTTAAATAATGGAAACACTTGAGCTGTTTTTTCCATATTGAGGATAGAACCAGTGGCAAGTGATAGATTGAAGAGAGTGGGTGAGGGGATTAGGCATGCATTGCTACTTTTAAGTAGGGATCCAGGAGTCTGCACTGCACTTTTGGTAGTATCTAGCTGGAGTAGAAAGGTCTTCTTTTTTGAAGAATATTGATTTGAATGAGAATGTGGAAACAACCTTTTGTCCCTCAGTAGATTGTAGGTTTTAGTGATGATCTTAATAGGTTTGCAGGAGAGGTGAAAGCCAGGCCAGCTGTAGTGAAATGATGGGTTAAAGGCATTCAAGATATTTTGCCTGTCGGTGATTTCAATACAATTAATTGAATTTTGGGTGGTAAGACAGGGGTAGAAGTTTGACCTAGGATGCCCTTATGGTACCCCAGAACCTGGAAGGGTTGTGATAGGAGGCATCTAGGTTCAGCTGTGTAGAAGCTGCCTTGGCATTTCTTACTTGTTTTGTGCAGGAGTTTCTGGCTTTTCTGAATTGAAGCCAGTCATTTGGGTCCTTTGTTTTCTTGCCCTTTTCTCAAGTTTGTCTCTGGCAAGCAGTGCGGTTAAAATTGACAGAGAACCAGCGACAGGATTTAAGTGAGGGTGCATGTGAATTGAGGGGCACTTGTGATTTATATCATTTAAGATTTGAAAGCTGTCTCTATTGAACGGCTGAGATAGAACATCAGCGTGTGGTGTGGCACAGATCATGGAGATATCCTGAAATATTAAAATTCTTTTTGACCTTCGTGGGAGGAATTTTGCAGGATTAGGGTGGCTTGATTGTTGATCTAATGGCAGCTATGGGACAGTGGTAGCTTATGTCACTAGATAGTACTCCTGCATAGGGATAATAATGAAGCTTATTTACCAACATAATATCCAGGGTGTGTGATGAGAATATTCTTTGGGTTGATCCTTGTTGGTTCTTTGATTAATTGAGAGAATCCATAAAGTGTCACAGAAGGTTCCAGGGGTGCAGATGCATTAGTCAGCCAATTCAAGTTCATATCTCCTAAGATGATGGTGTCTTCAGGGCCCAGATTAAGTATAGATCCTAGGTGGGATGGGGTTGAGGCCTGCAGAGGGGCCTGTAGCAACCAATCAGTTGAAAGGATGATCATGTTGGGAAAGGGTTATTTTAATTGACAAGCATTCGAATTTGTTCAACTGGTTGTGATGTAGAGTTGAGGCAGGATACAGAGATGTTTGCTTTGACATAAATGGCTACCCCACGCCTCTGGATAGGCGGTCAGATCTGAAGTGCTGGTAGTTGGGAAGGTTTATTTCACTATCTTTGTTGCTAGATTTGAGCCATGTTTCAGATATAACCAGAAAGTCAGGTAGGGTGTGTACAGCAGGCCTGTATTGATGAGAACTTTTAGGAGGCTGCAGGCATTGATGTGAAGAAAACTCAATCCATTTACGGAGTTAGGTCAGTTGGAGAGTTGAGCTTTCAGTGGGACCAGGGTTGATTTCACAGTGCCAACACAGACCAGCAGAAAGAGATTAGCTTGATGAGGGGCATAGCGATAGGAGTAGTGAGCAGTCAGGCAGTTTTTTCTTGCTTGGGATCCAATGTATAGTTGGTGATGATCCTGCTGCATAGTTATCAATTTTATCATGAAGTACCAGCTTAATGGACATAGGCGTGGGGAGTAAATTGTATGGTACAGTATAGTAGCAGGAGGGATAGAGGAGTTCAAACTGGTTGTGAGCCTTTTTAGGATTCCAAAGTTATTATGCAGAAGCGGTAGTATATGTATATGAGAGTTTAGGGGCATCCACTGGGGACAGTAGGGGGACAGTGTTGAGTGGTCGCTCTGGCGCCTCGGTATGAGTTCAACAGTTATCTCTTCTGGATCCAAGGAAGGTGAGAGCAAAAGCAGCAATAGTAGGCGCAGTAGCATGGTGGAGGGTAGGAAAGGGTTAGAAACTAAGGTGATGTGAAGAAATGGGTTGAAGTGGCTAGGAGAATAGCTATGGGTGGGGATGAGATTTGGGGAAAGGTGTGTATAAAGAAACACCCTGAAGGGGTGGGGCTGGCAAAAATTTTGCGGCTTTCCCATTGCCTTTCTAACTTTCTCCCCGGCCTCCTGGTTCCTTCTCATTGTGCGGTGGCCGCCCGCCAGCTGGCGTCTCGGAGCCCCTCGGTCTGTGTGTCCTCGAGGGCAGGAGGCGGGCTAGAAAGGGAGGGACAGAGGAGGGCAATCAAGTAGCACTTGCAGGCAGTGGCTTGCAAGAGGTGCTAAATGTAAATTTGCACAACAAAGACTACAGGAGGTAGAGGGGTTGAAGCCTGGCGTCTGCCCAACACAAAATGACCCAGACTGTAATTACTAGTTAAACAGGTAAGTAGGCATTTCCAAGTACACAATAAAACACAAAAGACAGCTCCTTTTTAGAAATTAAACTTTTCAGTAAAAGACAAGTAATCTCGACCAGTTTTGGTGGTTCAAAATACAGCAAAAGTCAATGGGAGAAGCACACACCAGAAATCGAGGCAACAAAGTGGCGGTCACCTTCCGATTAGCTATACAGCTATCCCGTACCTTTCTGGCTTTCTCCCCGGCCTCCTGGTTCCCTTCTCGCTGTCGGTGGCTGCCCGCCTGCTGGCGGCTCGAACCCCTCCGGTCTGTGTGTCCTCGAGGGCAGGGCCGGCTTTCGGCTTTCTCCCCGGCCTCCTGGTTCCTTCTCGGCTGTCACGGTGGCGCCCGCCTGCTGGCGGCTCGGAACCCCTCCGGTCTGTCCTCCCGAGGCAGGGCCGGCTTTCTGGCTTTCTCCCGGCCTCCTGGTTCCCTTCTCGGCTGTGCGGTGGCCGCCATACGCCTGCTGCGGCTCGGAGCCCCCGGTCTGCTGTGTCCTTGAGGGCAGGGCCGGCTTTCAGCTTTCTTCCCCGGCCTCCTGGTTTTCCCTCTTCTCAGCTGTGCGGTGGCCGCCCGCCTGCTGGCGGCTCGGAGCCCCTCCGGTCTGTGTGTCCTCGAGGCAGGGCCAGCTTTCTGGCTCTCCCCGGCCTCCTGGTTCCTTCGGCTGTCGCGGTGGCCGCCCTTCGCTGGCGACTCGGAGCCCTCCCGGTCTGTGTGTCCTTGAGGCAGGGCCGGCTTTCACAGCTTTCTCCCGGCCTCCCTGGTTCCCTTCTCGGCTGTGCGGTGGCCGCCCGCCGCTGGCGGCTCGGCGCCCCTCCGGTCTGTGTGTCCTCGAGGGCAGGGCCGGCTTTCTGGCTTTCTCCCCCGGCCTCCTGGTTCCCTTCTCGGCTGTGCGGTGGCCGCCCGCCCGCTGGTGGCTTGGATCCCCTCCGGTCTGTGTGTCCTCGAGGGCAGGGCCGGCTAGAAGGAAGGGGAAGTTCAACTGTTCAACTGATTTGACCAAAATTCAGTGGACATGAAGTCTGGTCAAGGGTCTCTGGATCTCAAAACCTGTGTGTCACTTGGGTTAGGGGGGAGGCAAAGTTACAGATGAGCAGAAAGATCATTATACATACCTGCAGGTGTGTCACAACTTCACTTCACAGGGCTTAGTGTCACAGGTGGGTAGAGAAATGTCCACACTGGAAAGCTTCCTATGCTGGGTGGCTATGCTGACAGGCTGGAGAGGCATGATATCAAGGGCCTACCAAACCCTCTTGAGTATAGGCTAAGCAGATTTCACTGTTTTACACACATAGTGGGAACAGGAGGCCCAGACTGAAATTCCTTAAGACTCTTGGGAAAAAGGACTGAGAGAGGGGATGGAAGGTTATGGCATCCCCAGGATGGCAAAGGTGCCAATGGAAGTGCATGGTGTGGTTTTTTAACACCCCCACTAACATTGCACACATACAAGGGCAATTCTAATCTATGCTGGAAGCAATGCGGGGGGCAGGGCTCCATTACTAAAGCTTTTATGATAGCCCCAACCTACAACCTTACTGGAACCAAGTTCACTCAGTCCTGTCTGAAATCTGGGGCACAAACATTCCAAACACATTTGAGCACCTCTTCCCAGGACTGTGGAGCTCCCAGGTGGGAACCAAGGTGCAACACCACTTATTCTGAGGCTTATGCACAGCAGCCATGAAGGGGGTGACAATATGCTGGCTCAAAGAGGAAGCCCTCCATCATTCAATGTTGGGTGGACAGAGTTAATGAGATGAGCAGGATGGAGAGGATAACAGCTACCCTTAGGCTAACCTTAGAAAATAATTACGGACATATGAGGCAGATGGGAAACAAGGGGGTGCCCTGCCAGAATGAGCCATGGGAGAAGGAACAAAATTAGGGGAGTAAATAAGGATGCTACCAGGCATTTGACCAGCTACATTCCCCCCACCTAATACAATTATCAAACCATGTACTCCTGCAGCACAACACTCAACAAGTGCAGTTGTTGTATCTGGTTTCTTTGTTACTTCAGGTTCCCATCTTCTTTGGAGAGAACTAGACCAGACATCTGAGAATGGAGGCGGCCAATATATTTAGATTAAATGACTGGGGAGCCCACATAACAAAAGAGAACATTCTGGTGCATGCAGTATAATTTTATTTATTGTACACAATGACCTCTTTTAGCATTGTCCCACATGACTTTTGTAAAGATAGAATGATTGGTATTGCATGATTGACTCTATTCATCTTCTTTTTCAATAAAGCTGAGTTTCCCCAAAAAATCACCATTTTAAGACTTTTTGCTCATCTGTAGCCAGAAAATGGCTTTGCTTTGAAACCAGAAACTTACAGGTTTAATAGAGTCTGCTCAAGTTACATACTTTTGCAACTGGCACATTTTTAACTTATTTAGTTTTAAAGTATGTTAAAAATGTTGCCATTTACTGAGAATCCTCAGTTCAAAAGAATGTTCTAATGATATCTAGATTTGTGTGCAGTTTGCAAAAAGCTACATTAATGCAGATATTAAGGTTCAAGAAAAGGAAAGTGGATAAAGTAAGGAAAAACATTAGGATTCAGAGTCTCAGAAGTCTTGGCAAATCGGTGGTGTGGTGTTCCTTGAGGTTGTGAACCCTAATGCTCTACTCCCTTCCATGAGCAAACAAGATTATACATGATCTCTTGCTTCATGTGCAGGGCCTGCATGAAGAAAGATTTCACTGACTCTGTTGGCCACACATCATAAGCCATATTTCTCTACCTCCTGAAAGTATATGTCTGTGTGGTATGGGCTTAGAGCTGTACCTTGTGCTTTGGACAAGAGGCTATGGGCTGGGGAGGCATGGATCGGCATTTGGGTTGACAACCTCAAAGAATACTGCACCACCAATTTGCTGAGACTCCTGAGGCTCCAAACCCTATCGATTTTAACTTCCTGACTTTGTCAGTTTTGCATTCTTCAACCTTAATGTCTGCATTAACATAGTTTTTTGCAGTGAATATATTACTCAAAATACGCAATTTATCTTCAATTGTGTTCAATGTGTGGTACATAGCTCAGTGCTTGTGTATACTTATGAGCTGAGAGGTGTATGCTTAATGTTTATTACTTGAGCTTTGGTGTTTCTCTGTAACCCCCCTCTGAAGGATACTGGGTAGGTGTAAGATTTAAGCCACAAAAAGAGAAGTTAGTGTATTGATTATCTCCTACAACTCTGGAGAGTGTGACCAGTGGTATGCAGGAGAGGAAAACTCCCCTTGGGGGGAAATCTCTGAGGACCCATGGCTACTGACCTGCCTGTCCTCTAGGGATACTAAGAAAAGAATAATCCTAAATTTGGGCTGGAGTTAGTTATGGTAATGTCCATGGATTTCATATATTTGCTGATCAAAGAGTTCTGTTTCCGAGGTTGATGATGAGCAGAAAGTCAACGATGAAGATGAAGGTTCCGGCAGATGAAGAGATGCAGCTTGGAATGAAGTCTGGATGAGGGATGATGGTTAATCCATAACCGAGGTAGTTGCAACTGAAACATCTGTGAAGTGTAAATGTACAGTCAGCATGGTTGAGGAATTTGTGCCAACGTTGCAAATTTTTTTTGGAGGATATAGAATTATAGAGGATGAAAAAGATCAGGATTGTTGCCCAGCATGGAACGATGATGAGGTAGGAGCCTGTGCAGTTGGGAGGCATGCATGGTGCTGTGTAAATCCAGTGAAACATTAGGATATGATCGAGTACCTAGTCAGAAAGGAGAATCATCTCAAGATGTCCAAGGCATTGAGGTATACTCTACAGAGATGTCCAGCATAGAAACTTGGTTAGAACTGGACCAGAAGGAGGTGGATTGCAGCAGAAGCATAAATGAATGATTAAGTAAGGCAGGCCCAGATGTGGGCTAGCTGGAGCATGGACCCATGTAGGTCAAATGATCGAGTGATCAAGTAGGTTGCAGGTGCTCAGTCTAAGGAAGATGAAACCCCCCCACATGGGTCTGCTTAAGGAAGATGGAATTACATTCAAGGAATGAAATAATGCCCCTCATGGGCACGATGGATTTGGGATGGTGAGACCCCCACATGAGTACGCCATTGCCACAGTATGACTGCTCCAAGGTAAGGGAGCGAAACCCCCATGTGAGACTGCCTGTAGTGACTTGATGTATGTTTGAGTTATGGTAGGACCCCAATGTGGGGCGTGCATGTTTGAGATGGTGGCCCCCAAGTGGTCCACCATCGCTATAGTGTTGAGCCGATTGAGGCATGGATGGTGGGACCCCCTACAGTCTGCTGTTGCAGTAGTATCACATAGTCCACTGTAAGGAGGACAAGACCTCAAGTGAATCCACACTAGTATGGAAATGAGTTGTGAGCAATCAGTAGATGTCCTCTCGTGGGCACAGGTGGTTGGGATGGCAAGACCCCCGTGGGTCTGCCATCCCTGAAGTAAGAGTGGATGAAATGTGAGCTGTCTAAAGTTCCCACAAAGGCTGAGCTGAACTGGAGATTCCCATGCAGAATTACTGGATGAGTTGAATGGAATGCCAGGAGGCCATTGATACAGACAGGCTGGACACTAAAACACTCACAAGGGGTAGTGAGGAAGGTGTAGAATGTACACATGTGGTTCTCTGACATAGCTGCAGGATTGCATGATTTGAGGGTTGCACTGAACTTGTCATGTTATGAAGTTCCCAGGTTGGTACACAAGCGGACCCCAAGGAGGTCTGCTAGAGGACATTGTATAAGTGATCAAGTAGCAAGCTAGGCCCCCATGTGGGCTAGCTGGAGTGGTAGGACCCTCACATTGGTTTGCATAAGGAGTAGTAGAAGAGAATGAGATGAGTTAGGCCTCCACGTAGGTGAGCTGGCCTGGCAGGACCCCCATGTAGGTCTGTTTGAGGAGTAGTACAAGAGAGTGAGTCTAGCTAGGCTTCCACAAAGGCTAGCTGGACCAACAGGACCCCCATGTAGGTCTGCCAATGAAGAAGAGTCTGAATCAGATGTATGTCCAGATAAGGGAGGGCGATTAATCCATATCCAAGGTTACTGTGTGGGAATGAAGAATTGCACTGAATGATAAGGGTAATCTAGGGAGCAAGGTTCAGTGATGGTCAAGCATTGACTAGAATGCCCTGTCGGAGCAAATGGGAGAATTTCCTCCACAAAGTTGGAGGGTAGGGTCCTTCATGGCAGCCCTGAGATGGCATCAGCCAAGACCTCTGCACAGGTAGGTAAGGATGCTAGTCAGAATGTTGGAGATGTTTTGTCGAAGGCTGAATTAGCAGGTCCAGGAGCAGGAGAATCTTAAAAATGACTGAATGCTGGGAAGAGACACAAGGTGTTGGAGATAATGTGCTACAACAGTATGGGATGAAACGGAAGAGTTCTGAGGTCTCCATTAAGGCTGAGCTGAACCAGGAGAATCCCATGTGGAGGACTGGATGAGAGGAATGGAATTGCCAGAGAGGCAATCAATGGAGATAGGCTGGATGAAGAAACCCTTGTGAAGGGTAATGAGGCAGGAGTAGATCATACGTGTGCAGTCTGCTCGGCTTGTGGTAGGGCAGCCACAGATGCAAAGTTTGAGGGATGAAGATATCATAGATGATGAGATGGCTGAGGAGTGTTGGCAGGATGAAAAACAGGGTGAATTAGTCTCAGAGAGAGCGGCAGAAGTATCATATACATGTGGTAGGAGTATATGCGGTTTGGAAGACTTGGTTCTTAATAAGCAAACTGAGCAAAAACTGGAATGGGAAGGAAGCTGAGTTGCAGTGAGAGGAAGTGACTAAATCAATGAAGTAATAAGCTGAGTCCCATACGTGGCTAGCTGGAATGTGGAACCCACGGTGTCCTTGTATCACGAGGTTCAGATGATCAAATTCAGGGTAAGTCACAGGTAGTCTGACTAAGGAAGGTGAGACCCCACGTGGGTCTGCCTTGGTGATGATGGAGATATGATGAAGTGATGCACTGTCATGGGGCAATTTGTTTGAGATGGCAGGACCCCCACAAAGGTCTGCCATGGCCACTTTACTGCATGATCAAAAGTAAGGAGGGTGAGACCCCCACGTGAGTCTATCTGTAGATGATATTGAAATATGTTTGAATGATGAGTATACCCTGTCATGGGGCATGTTTGATTTGGGACGGCGGGACCCCCACATGGGTCTGCCATGGCCGCAAAATTGCATGGTCTGAGGTATGAAGGGTGAGACCCCCAAGTGAGTCTGCCTATAGATGATATGGAATACAGAAGAGCAATGAGTAATGCCCCATCATGGGACATGTTGAGTTGGGATGACGGAACCCCCATGTAAGTCCGGCCATCGCTGCATTATTGAATAGTCTGAAGAGAGGAGGGCAAGACCCTGATGGGAGTCTGCCTGTTGTGATATGGAAATATGTTCAATAATTTGTATGGCCCTGTGGGGCACATTCACTTGAGATAGCAGGGCCACTGTATTATGATATGGTTTGATATAAAAGGGGTACATATCTATCATGAAAGGCAGGCCTTGGAACTGCGGTGGTAAATGAGTTGTGCATCCTCATTGTATTGTAGATATACAGTACATACATCAGATTGTAGTGTGGCTTTGGTGCCATGATAGCAGGCAATACTCTCAGATATTTCCGACAATGCAGAACAAATTATCATAGGAAGGAATCTTAACCTGGCTCACGATCACAAAGCTGTCTCTGATTGGTAAGGCGTGGGCTGTCAAATGACTGTGGCTGCAGCTCAGCAGCATAGTATACATTCATATGGTTCATGAAAAAAGCTGCATGGAGCTGAATGCAGTGATAGGTGACTGAAAGCTGTAATAGAGGATTACGGAAGCTGCAGACTGGAGTCAGGAAGGAGCAAGCAAGAATGCACCAACAAGATGGACCTGGAGACAGTCACCTGCACTGGCAAAATAGAAGCAGTCCAACTGGAGTCATACTGGAGAAGTAGTCTGTAGCAAGGAAGGGCCAGGCACAGAGGGTGACCTCACACCCGGAAGCACCGGCTTGGCAATGGAGGAAGGAGAGGGCAGCTGAGAGGTTCATAGTCAGGACCCCAACCGGAAGCCCCAGGCAGTTTAAACAGAATGACGGAGTCCTTTAGAGAGTGATGTAGCTGCGGTCCGGTGCAGGCAAAAGGATGGTGGCTGGTGAGGAGAGGAAGAGAAAACCCAAAATAGAAAAACAGGAAAAAAAGGAGAACTGAGGAAAGAGGTACAGGCCAGAATGGAGAAGGGAGGGAGTGGGAAGAAAATGAACAGGGTAGGAAACAGGACAAGCAGAGAAGGGGGGGAGGGGAGACAGAGAGCAAAGGCAAACGGATGGACACAGAAACAAAAGACAGTGGGGAGGGGGGCACCAGGAAGGAGGAAAAAAGAGGAGAAGAGGAAGAACCCAGCTCCACCAGCCATGCAGCCCAGGAGAGCATTCGAAATGCTCGAAGCTGAGTGAGCAGAAGCCTGAGGTTTCAGAAGGAGATATGGGAGGAGCTAACCCCCCCATTGAACCTCAGGCTAGAAGTCTTCCAAAAATGACAGGACCATAACTCATGAATAGCAGTGTCACAAGTGAGTTATGAAAGCCCTACCCCCCCCACAAGTGCCAATGAACTGCATATTTTGAGTCAGACCATTGCATATTTAACTTATATAACCTCAGTTTACCAGTTTAACATTTTAAACCTTCTGTTGATTTGCAGATATAACTGTTTCTTTTTTATTTCTGCTTCTGGCTTTTTGTGGATTCAAAAGGCGGTAAACATGTTGTTAGAGGATTTTGTACTATATGCTCATACCACTCCCTACTTGACCCAAGGCAAAGTTACAGGCAAGGATACTGCCAGGAATTTTAAACTTTTAGTCGAGAGTTGATGGAACTGTGCCCCCCCCCCATGTAAATACAAAACAAATAGATGTGCTGCCCTGCCACACAAACATTGCCCCACCTCCCATTTCAGTCAACATTGTGTAATAAGCTAATGATACTAATAGATTCACAACATTTTGTTTTATTTAAAATACACACTACCAATCAGACAAAACTTGGCTGGATTTTAGTTACAGTGTTTAGGATACATTATGATAATCCTCTGTACCACATGAAGGTAGCTAGACTTACAGATCCCAAGGGAACAAACTGCATGAGGTCCAACTCATAGCATATAGCCCCACCCCACCTCCACTCACTGTAATCACTCTGAAGTTTACTTGAGTTCTTGCTAGCTTCTGTGTACTCCCCTAGGCACCAGACTGGAAAAGGCAGCTCTGTTTGTGTTTGTTACCCTGGCCTGAGACTCATGTTGCCCCAGATTTTTCAGATTTTACTGTACTCATCGAAGTATACTGAGTATACCTGCCAATGTCTATTGCTACAGGCCCGGATCTATGCTCCATGGGTCTGATGTTTCATGCTATAGACCTGGGACTGTGACTTTCAAGTCTTCCGCTCCATGTAGGGTCCACAGAATCATTACTAACATCCATTGTGCATTGTCCTTTGGGTGCTACATAAAGTATGAGACCAGCTGTAACCTCGATTGCACAGGGCCCTGCAGGGCCTGTGCGAAACAGGAGATCACTCATAAATTTCTTTTCACAGTCAGTTGTAACTTTCTTTATGCAGTGTCCTTCAGGCTCAGCACAGACCACTAGTAGAATCATAACTTTTTTCACAGAGGGCCTTGTGAAGATCATCAAAAACATCATTCAGGCAGGCAGGCAGTGTTCCTGAGGACAGAATAAAATTAGATTTGGTAAGGCAAGGGTGGGGGGAAACAGAGAAAAGTGTTTCATACTAGTAAGGTGATCCAATTTCACAGCAGATGGCAAAAGAAGTATTCATTAGTTCCACTTTTCCGTTATCTCTTTAACCTGAATGCAGTACATTATTTTACAATTTACTTCTTTTTACAGACGCAAAGAAAAGCTATGTAAGACACAAGGCATTCAGGGGAAAAATGAGAACCCAGAAAAGATGCATACTACTTTTGGCATATGCAGTGGAATTAGTTAGATCATCTAACAGGATGTATCAGTTTGCTGCAATACATAACTGCTGAATACTTCAAAGTGATATTTTGCGGTGTTTTCACCTAATATAATTAAGTATAATAGTACAATATTATATATTTATTATTATAATATAGAAATTAAGTATGGGTCTGGGTGTTATGCGAGAATTTACACACAGCGAGGTTTGATGCTATAAACCCGAGGGAGGAAACCTCGAGGGTATAAGCATCTAACCCCAGGGTGTGTGTAAATTCAGTTTACACACACCCAGACCCCATACTTTATTTTATATAATTACTGGGATGTCCTTTTTCCCCACAGCAAGTATATAAAATAAAAAAAGACATTCTTGTGCGACCGCGGCAGTCTGCTTAGCTGTGAGTGCATGCTCTATGTCTGTCGGTCACTCACTTTTAATTTTTTTTCATTTCATTTTGTGTGGGGCCAACATTTTGAGGGTATTTCCCTCATTTTGATTCATTTCTGCTTGCCAGCACTTAACAGCAGTTAGAGTAGCGATCCAGAGGGGGAAAGACAAGGCGGACAGCGGCTATGAGGAAGACTGTCAGAGGTGAGGGTGCCTGCGCAGTGCGAGGGAAACCAGACACGTGTTCGCCATTATAAACACTCCTTTATAACGGCAAATTACGCCACGGTTTCCCTATGGGAAAAAGGAGGTGCCAGTTATTATAATATTATTATAAATAATAATAATATACTATTATTATAAATGTTTTTCAAATGCATCTGTTTATTTTAATGTTATATCAAACACTGTATCATGCATGTGGACATCAGACAAGTTGATGTGTGTATTACGTGTATCCATGTCTGTGTACCTTTGAGTAAAAATGAAAAAATTTACTGCTCAACTCAGTTTGTTGATCCCTGTGGTCACTGTGTCATTACTAGTGGTCTGTGGATAGTATATTTACATTTTCAACTTGTGTTTACTGCAGTCATGTGTTAGTGTCCACATAAATCATTTTTTTCTGTATAATGTAGTGCTGTTGCTGTTTAATTACTTCTAAAGGCAATAAAGGCCAATTACTTCATACCAATACATTTGCATTTGCAGCTGTTATGGCTCTGACCAAAGCCTGATTTCCTCCTTGCTTGTGAGGTGGGGGACATACATGATGGACCTAGTACCCCTTTTGACCATAAATTACAATGCTTCTATGTTACACCAGTATAATTCACAATAAGATTTTTCAGTTGTTGTAAAATTAGATAACCTGTTTGTACTGTTATTTGACAGCATTGCTATATATATAATTAATTACTAACCACACTGCATCACAAAAAACAATGGAGACTTTTTTCTTTCCTGTCTATGTAACACCCACCACTGAGAAATGTTTAAACAAAAAGTCACAAAGTGAGTTGCAGTAAGGAAAACATTATGCATCAAAACCAAAAAAAAGATGTTTGGAGCTGTAATCTGAAACGTGTGTGGTTTACAAAGAGGTGTGTATGCGTTATTTTGTTTTTTTAAATATTTTAACTCATTAATGAAATAGGTTGCTCTGTGTCGCAAAACAAGATCTGCTTTCTTGACTCAAAAACCTAGCTTTGTGACTCGCAAACCCGTTTTTGTAAGATATGAATTCTGTATTTACGACTGTTTTAAAATGAGAAAAAATTACCTTGCACATGGCTTTGCAGAGCAATATGCAAATCAAGCTACTACTCTAGGGCACTGCATGTCATGATGCAGCTACTTTGTGAGTACTGTGCAGACCAACCCCCTAAATCTGTTACAGGACAGGTGCTGCATGTCTGATGATGCAGCTACTATGTGACTGGCCACTAGTGCCACTCATGAGGTATGGTACAGGTCTAGTGCTGTGTGTGTGATGTTGCAGCTGCTGCATAATTGGCTTGTAGTGCCACTCATGAGACATGGTACAGGCCTGGTGCTGTGTGTATGTGATGATGAAGTTGCTTCATAACTGGTTCATAGTGCCACTCATGAGATATAGTACAGGCCCAGTGCTGTGTGTGATGATGCAGCTGCTGCATAACTGGCCCGAAGTGCGACTCATTAGGTATGGTACAGGCCTGGTGCTGTCTGTGTGATGGTGCAGCTGATTCATAACTAGTCAATAGTGCTACTCATAAGGTGCTGTATAGAACAGGCCTGGTGCTGTGTGTGTGTGTGTGTGTGTTATGATGCAGCTGCTGCATAACTGGTCTGTAGTGACACTCATGAGGTATGGTACAGGCCTGGTACTGTGTGTGTGTGATGACATAGCTGCTGTGAGACTGGCCCATAGTGTCACTCATGAGGTATAGTACAGGCCCAGTGCTGTGTGTGATGATGTAGCTGCTATATAACTGGCCTGTAGTGCCACTCGTGAAGTATGGTACAGGCCCAGTGCTGTATGTGTGATGATGTGGCTACTTTGTGACTGGCCCATAGTGCCACTCATGAGGTCTGGTACAGGTTTAGAGCTGTATTTGTGATGATGCAGCTGCTGCATAACTGGCCCGTAGTGCCACTCATGAGGTATGATACAGGTCTAGTGGTGTTTGTGTGATGATGCAGCTGCTGAGTGATTGGCCCATCGTGCCAATCATGAGTATGTCACAGTCTCGGTCCTGTGTGTGTGATGATGCAGCTGCTGCATAGCTGAACCGTAGTGCCACTCACTAGGTATGGCATAGGCCTCGTGCTGTGTGTTTGATGATGCAGCTGATTCATAACTAGTCCATAGTGTCACTCATGAGGCATGGTACAGGTCTGGTACTGTCTGTGTGATGGTGCTGCTGATTCATAACTAGTCCATAGTGCCACTAATGAGAAATGGTACAGGCCTGGTGCTGTGTGTGATGATGCAGCTGCTGCATAATTGGTCTGTAGTACTACTCATGAGGTATAGTATAGGCCCATTGCTCTGTGTCATGATGCATATGCTGCGTAACTGCCCACAGTGCCACTGATGAGGTATGTTACAGGCTTGGTGCAGTGTGTTTGATGATGCAGCTGTTTCATGACTGGTCAATAGTGCCACTCATGAGGTATGGTACAGGCCTGGTGCTGTATGTGATGATGCAGCTTTTTCATAACTGGCCTGTAATGCCACTCATGAAGTATAGTATAGGCCCAGTGTTGTGCGTCATGATGCAGCTGCTGTGTGAGTGGCCTGTAGTACCACTCATTAGGTATGGTACGGGTTCGATGCTGTCTGTGTGATGATGCAGCTATTGCATAATTGGCCCATAGTGCCACTCATGAGGTATGATACAGGTCTGGTGCTGTGTGTGTGATGATGTAGCTATTGTGAATCTGGCCTGTAGTGCCACTCTTGAGGTATGGTTTAGGTCTGGTGCTGTTTGAGTGGTGATGCAGCTGCTGTGTGACTGGCCCATAGTGCCACTAATGTGGTATGGTACTGGTCCGGTGCTGTGCATGATGATGCAGCTGCTGTGTGACTGGCCTGTAGTGCCACTCATGAGGTATGGGGTACAGGCCTGGTGCTGTGTGTTTGATGATGCAGCTGGTTCAAGACTGGCCCATAGTGCCACTCATAAGGTATAGTACAGGTCTGGTGCTGTCTGTGTGATGATGTAGCTGTTTCATAACTGCCAAGTAGTGCAACTCATGAGGTATGGTACAGGTCTAGTTGTGTTTGTGTGATAATGCAGCTGATGCATAACTTTCCCATAGTGGGCTGGCCCACTGGTGCAGTGGTAGTGCTTGCAAAGCTGACAACCTTGGACTGGATGCTATCTCAGTGGTTGGAGGGCCGGCCGTGTGTGTGTGTTGGGGGGGGTCGAGCGTCCCATGGACTGCTCTCTCCCTCCATGGGGGGGGATGTCACTGGTACTTTTCTGACCCCTGCTGTCAGCCTGGGATCCTACTGCTGGGACTCACATTAGTTGAGTAGCATGCCAAATGTATGGCATACACATAACACATCTATTACATCATTGCAGGCCATGTCCCCAGAGAAGAAATACAGGAGGAAAATCCTGGTCGGCAGGATGACGCTGCCTTCCTGACACACTCCGCACCTGACTACTGGGGTCTTCAGTCACATCCCAGCTACAACTCCTCCCAGGATCAGGGGCCATTTCCATGGGGGCCCCCTCCACGGGAGGCAAGCCATGGGGCACTGTAGACCTGCTGGCAGGTCCTGGAGATGGTGGGGTGATGGGGCTGTGGGAGTGGCTAGGATGAATGTGTCTGGTTGGTGGAGGAGGTATAACCCATACTAAATATAAAAACTGGCCATAGTGCCACTCATGAGGTATAGTACAGGTCTATTGCTATGTTCATGATAATACAGCTGCTGCGTAACTGGCCCACAGTGCCACTCATGTGGTATAGTACAGCCTCAGTGCTGTGCATGTGATGATGCCGCTGTTGTGCGACTGGCCCATAATGACGCTCATGAGGTACAGTACAGGTCTGGTGCTGTGTGTGTGTGTGATGATGCAGCTGCTGCATGACTGGCCCATATTGCCACTCATGTGATATGATACAGGCCCAGTGCTGTGTGTGTGATAATGCAGATACTGTGTAACTGGCCCACAGTGCCACTCATGTGATATAGTACAGGCCTGGTACTGTGTGTTGGATGATACAGCTGCTGCATTAATGGCCCATAGTGCCACTCATGAGGTACAGTACAGGTCTAGTGATGTGTGTGTGATAATGCAGCTGCTGCATGATTGGCCCGTAGTGCCACTCATGAGGTATGGTAGAGGTCTAGTGCTGTATGTGATGATGCAGCTGCTGCTTGAGTGGCCCATAGTGCAAATAATGTGATGAGGTACAAGCCCCGGTGCTGTGTGTGTGATGATGCATCTGCTGTCTGACTGGCCCATAGTGCCACTCATAAAGTATGGTAGAGATCAAGTGTTGTGTGTGATATGATGCAGCTCTTATGTGACTGGCCCATAGTGCCACTCATGAGGTATGGTACATGTCTAATGCTGTGTTAGTGATGCTGCAGCTGCTGCATGACTGGCCCGTAGTGCCACTCATGAGATATGATAAAGGTCTAGTGCAGTGTGTGAGATGATGCAGCTGCTTCATAATTGGCCTATAGTGTCACTCATGAGGTCTGGTATAGACCTTGTGCAGTGTGTATGTAAGATAGTGCAGCTGCTTTATAACTGGCCTGTATTAGTGCCATTCATTAGGTATGGTACAGGCCCGGTGCTGTTTGTGATGTTGCAGCTGCTGCATAACTGACCCATAGTGCCCTTAATGAGGTCTGTAACAGGCCTGGTGCTGTGTGTGTGTGTGTGTGTGTGTGTGTGTGTGTGTGATGCAGTTACTTCATAACTGGCCTGTAGTGTCACTCAGGAGATATGCTGCAGGTCTACTCCTGCATGTGTGATGTTGCAGCCTCTGCATAACTGACCCATAGTGCCAGTCATGACGTATGATACAGGTCCGGTGCTGTTTGTGTGATGATGCAGCTACTGTGTGACTGGCCCGTAGTGCCACTCATGAGGTATGGTACAGGCCCAGAGTAGAGTGCGTATGATGCAGCAGCTATTATGACTCTGTCCTGTAGTGCCACTTATAAGGTATGGTACAGGCCTGGTGCTGTATGTGTGATGATGCAGCTACTGTGAATCTGGCCCGTAGTGCCACTCATGAAGTCTGGTTTAGGTCTGGTGCTGTTTGTGTGGTGATGCTGCTGCTGTGTGACTGGCCCGTAGTGCCATTCGAGAGGCATGGTACAGGCCAAGTGCTGTGTGTGTGATGATGGAGCTATTGTGAATCTGGCCAGTAGTGCCACTCATGAGATATGGTTTAGATTTGGTGCTGTTTGTGTGATGATGCAGCTATTGTGAATCTGGCCAGTAGTGCCACTCATGAGGTGTGGTACATGCCCAGTTTTGTGTGTGTGTGATGATGTAGCTGCTGCATGACTGACTCATTGTGCAGCTCATTAGGTATAGTATTAGCCCATTGCTGTGCGTCAAGATGCTTGGTGCGTCATGATGATTGGCTTACTAGAGAGGTGGCGAAGGTGGTCAGGGAGAAAGCCTGGGCTTTCAGGAAGTACAGGATAACAGAAAATACTGAGGATGGGGAGGCCTACAGGGAAAAGAGGAGGGAAGCAGGGCAAAAGATAAGGAGGGCTAAAGAGATCACGGAGGAGACGATAGCAAGACAGGCCAGGAGGGGTGATAAAACCTTTTTTAGGTATGTGGAAGAAAGAAGGAAGGCACAGCAAGGAACTGGGAGGTTAAGGGGGGAAGCCAGAACTGTGTGGGAGGGAGATCTGGAGAAAGTGGAGGCATTAAACAGCTACTTCTGTTCAATCTTCACACAGGAGGGACAGGGCAGCAGGCCAGTACAGGAAGGGAAGGGGCAAAACCACATGCAAATGGATTATATAGTGGTCACGGCTGATACAGTAAGTGAAGAACTGGGTAGACTTAGTGTAAATAAGGCAATGGGGCCTGATGGCCTACAGCCAAGGGTACTCATAGAGCTGAGAGAGTTGCTGGCACCACATTTGGTGAGACTGTTTAACTTGTGATTGGACACAGGCATGGTGCCTGAGGACTGGAAGAGAGTGGAGCTGGTTGCGCTACACAAGGGAGGAAGAAAGGTCGAGGTCAAAAACTACTGCCCTGTTAGTCTCACATCAGTGGTGGAGAAGGTAATGGAAACATTATTAAAGATAAGACTGGTGGAATTCCTGGAGGCCAATGGCCTGCAGAACAAAAAGCTGCATGGTTTCACTAAGGGTAGGTCCTGCCGGACTAACCTGATAGAGTTTTTCAATTGGATGACATAGACAGTGGACCAGGGAGGAGCGGTGGACATGGCATATCTGGATTTCGGTAAGGCCTTCAACACCGTTCCACATAGAAGGCTGGTGAATAAGCTGGATTGCCTGGGTGTGGGCCACAAAATCACTAGGTGGGTGGAGAACTGGCTGATGGGAAGGCAACAAACAGTGGTGGTAAATGAGACACATTCCAGGGAACAGGCAGTGATCAGTGGGGTACCACAGGGGTCAGTGCTGGGACCACTACTCTTTAACATCTATATTAGTGACCTAGCAGAGGGTTTGAAGGGCCGGGTGTGCCTGTTCATGGACAATACAAAGCTTTGCAATAGGATGGATTCAAAAGGGGAAGTGGAGACCATGAGGCGGGACCTGGAGAAGCTGGAGAAGTGGTCAGAAACCTGGCAACTAAAATTTAATGCACAGAAGTGTGCAATAATGCACCTGGGGTGGAAAAACACAAGGGCAACTTACTTCCTTGAGGGGGAAGACATCAAGGAAAAGGAGCAGGAAAAGGACCTGGGGATCATGGTATCAAGGAATCTTAAGGTAGGGAACCAGTGCAGTAAGGCGGTGGGTAAGGTGAATGGTATGTTGCCCTACATTGTAATGGGCTTTACTAGTAGAAGGAGGTAAGTGCTAATGCTATTGTACTGAACCATGGTAAGGCCGAACCTGGAGTATGGGTACAGTTCTGGAGACCACACTTGCCCGCAGGGATATTGAGATGATGGAGAGGGTGCAGAGAAGAGCAACCAAGATGGTACAAGGGATGAGGGATATACCATATGAGCAAAGATTGAGGTAGCTGAATCTGTACCCATTAAAGACTTGAAGGGAGAGGGGGAACATGATTGAGACATTTAAGTACTTGAGGGGAATAAATAGGGTGAAGGAAGGAAGTTCATTCAAAATGAATAAGGGAGAGAATGCGAGAGGACATGGACTCAAATTAGAAGGCGGGAGATACAGAGGCAATGTCAGAGGGCAGTTCTTCATGGAGAGAGTGGTGGAAGCCTGGAACAGACTGCTGGAGGAGGTAGAGGGAGCCAAAATGGTGGAGGGCTTCAAGAGGAGATGTCAAGGGACAGACATAAGGGGTTGAGAAAGGGGAATGGAAGCATGAAAAGTGGGGTGGGAGGGAACAGGGGAGGATGTAAGGGCAGACTGGATGAGCCGTGTGGTCCTTTTCTGCCAGCAAATTTCTGTATAATCTGTGTAATGTGCTGTGTAACTGCCCACAGTGTCACTCATGAGGTTTGGAACTGGTCTAGTGCTCTGTGTGTGATGATGCATTTGCTTCATTAGGGGCCCAACAGGACACGCCCAAAGCAAGCTATAGGTGTGCACATCACTAGAAAGATAGAAACATCGAATTGGATGGCAGATAAGGACCGCTTGGCCCTCCTAATCTGACCATTTTTCCCTACCTACTGAATCACCACAGACACTACTTTGTCTCTGGTTAACCCCCCCCCTTGTCTTATCCCTAAGGTTTGCTTATGCCTATCCAATGCTATCATGAACCCTATTAGACTTTCTACCCCCACCACCGCTGTTGGCAGGCTATTCCAGGCATCCACCACCCTCTGCATGACCTGGGCCCCAATCTTAAAAAAATAATCCCCTCCTCTGTCCCTGGTGTCTAGTAGACCCCAACATCCCCACCCTGTCTTCAGTCAGAAAGTGCCCCCCTGCTCCACCGCAGTACCACAATTGGGCAACCAGCACAGTCCTCCACTCACCTCCATGGCCGGCAGCCTGACAAAGTGCTTCAATGAATGAGCGTATGCTTATACAAGCACGGTGATGGACTCCCCGGTGCACAGCAACATGGAGCCGGGGACTTGGATTTTCATTGTTTATGCAGGGGGCTGCAGCCCTGCACCCCCTACTTAAAGATTCTCAACTCAAGGGGGGTGCAGGTTGGGGAGGTGCAACTCAGGGTAAAAAAAAAACTTGGGCCGGGTGCAACAAAAGGCACCCATGCCCAGACCCGAACCTGGCACCATACCCAATGCATGCACAACCAAACCCTGATGCCATGATGCAGCTCAGCAGCTCACTGCAGTGCCACCCCCTACAGCTCCTCTGTCCCCTCCCAGCCCACGCTCAGTGTGCTCACTCCTCCCCCATACATGTAGACATATAGCGACATCCAGTCACTATTTCACCCACCCTCACCATCCGGTCACCCAGCTTCCCCAATCGCTCCATCCACAAGCACTGCGACTGAGTCGCCCTTTCGGCAGGTGGCCAATCGCGGTTGCCATCATCACTGGATACCATAGTGAAGCCATGTTGCTTCTGATCTTTCATACCATTTAATTCTAAAGCCTCCTCAATTCTTGTTTTAAGTATTCTTTCCATAACCTTACAAATTACAGACGTCAGACTGATGGGGCAGTAATTACCTGCGTCATTCTTTCTTCCTTTTTATGACTGTGGGCAAAGCAACAGTAGTATTGCATTCAGAAAAGGACTGATGCCATCTTTGCTATCAAACAACATGATAGTGTGTTAAAAATAGATTCCTCAAGTGAAGCCTCCTTACTAGGCTGCCTGTGTGTGTGTATAGGAAGCTTTAGAGCACTATTTTTCCTCTGGCTTGAGGAGTTAATTGAGCCAATAGAAAGTTACCTCATTATCTTCTGAGAGTCATTCTGTGTCAGATTACCAATGAATAGTACAGACATCATGGAAAGTTATTGGAAGTAGAATGAGTTAAACACTTCCTGGAACTTTCTGCAGAACAAGTTCCCCTAGGCACCTCACAACACCTCATTAAGCCATTTGACACCACCATCCTAAGAGCAGTCATTTTGCTACTTTGCAGGATATTGCATAGCAAGAGACTGAGCCTTGACTTTTTCCAAATAATATACCAACTTCATTCTCAGGCAGGCAGTTCTGGGCTACTATTTATATTCTACTGAAGTTTGTGACTATAGTGGTTTACAACTGAATGATAGTAACCATATTTGTTTCAGTTGCAAATAGGTAGGCATTTGTGTGTCTAATTTCTGTTTGACTTACTGTAGGTTACACATAGAATCTGAAACTTTCATAACATTCAGTATTGGGATTCAATGAACTGATAAATGGGGATTTTGGTTTCTTTTACAAATTAGTTTTTTCCTTACCATGGATAAACTAAAACAAAAATTTCTCAACATTTTTTTTAAATAAGCTTTTAGCAGTAATTTAGTTGATATGGTGTAAAGAACTGCTCCCTGGAAAATTATCTGGTGGGGGGGTGCTGCCACACATAGATGGGGAGCTCATAGCAGCAGAAGAGGCATGTTGGCATTAAAAGCTTAGTGGTGTGGATGTAGAGACACCAGTATTTAAGCATGACTTTGGTAGAGGATTAATTGTGACTGGGGGGGGGGTGAGGGAGTGAGTCTTGGGTCTTGGTATTTTAAACATAATGGTTTTCTGAAACTTCAGCCTTCAATGGGTTAGACTTTGTAGCCATCTGTACAGTATATCACTAAGCCACATGCAGAGGGGTATGGGTAAAACAAAACCCAGATCACCAGACCCGGGCCAGACCTGTAAAATCTGGACTGGGCACAGCTTATGCAAATATTGCTGATCCGGTGGAACAGCAGCAAAAGAGAAGCTATGCAATACCCTGAATAACACACCTACCACCATTTACTTTTACCTGATGCCCATTTTTATGCCTTATACAGTAATACCTTCCTTCAAGAGAACAGCTTGTAATGAAATGTGTAGGATTTACATTGACATTTGGGTATATGCACTTTTGCATTATATTAATTATGTGTGTGAACTGTATAGCAATCTCTAAAAAAATCAATTAAACACATCAAATGTCTTCAAAAACATGTCTCAACATTGTGTTTCTCTTCCTCCATGTCACAACATATAGTTGTCTCAGCAGTGTTTTCAGTTAGGGTATAGAACCTTCATGTATATGAAGGTCCCTTTCTGTTGAGCTGATTGTTGTAACAGTGCATAGAATAAAATGTGAAACATATAGGTAACTGTAATACAGATGGTGGCATTATTTTTAAATCTGCCCTTTCTCAATGTACTGTACTTTGATTCAATTAGTGCATGCAACAGCAATTCATGTTTATGTTTAAGCCCATGAAACACCCTTATCTAGTTAATGCATTCACAGTCATAGTGGCTCTGCCAGAGCTTGTTTATGTATTGGGATGACTATTGCCTGTTTCTATCCCTCAGGAATGTCACCATTAACAAGCATTTATCAATGCCTAATGTTTGCTTGCTGGCATTGGCATTGGTAGTACAGGAGTTAGAGAGCTGCATAAAAGGAATGGCAGTGAAGTATTGAACTGAAGCCAACCCCACCACCACCCGGCAGAGACTGACAGGCATTGAGATGTGCCTTTGGGTCATCAGGCATAACGGCCACACCATTGCACCACACCCTACCTGCAGATAATGACAAGTGTCACGGTGTGCCTTGGCATCTTTGGCCCTTATGCTCACCCCATTCCATCAGGAAATATGGTGAGATGGGTGCAGTATAGGAGAATGGAGTGAACTTGAGGGGCCGAAGAGTCCAAGGCATACCTTAATGCCTCTCACTGGCTGCAGGGTGTGGGTAGGGGATGGAATGGTATGAGCATTACAGGCGACAATCCAAAGTCACACCCCTGATGCCTGTCAGCCTCTACAGGGTGTGCCGCTATGGTCAGAAACCCTAACGTCTCAGGCGTTCGTTGCCATTTTCGCTCCAAATTTTCAGCATGGGTTTTTTGTGACCCCCACCTTATGAACAGTGGAAATATCAGTTTGTTAGCTGAAAGCTGATTTTGCACAGCAACTACGCCATTTGGCACCACAGGTATGAAAACACATTTTGAACAGGACGTGAAAAATGACAGCGGTGCTGTTCATGGGGAGGTGTAAAAATGGCAATGTTGAAAATCTGCAGTGAAAATATTAAAAAACCTGGTGAAGTCACTAGCGTGCATAGAAACTGCGGAATGCACACCCATAATGTAATTAGTTTGGGGATTTTTTACAGCAGATTGCCAACACAGGCATTTTGGGACCTCCGCTCATGAACAGTGTTACTGTGATTTTCTTAATCTGTCCCGAACAGTGATTTCCCTCAGCGACCACGCATTTCTGCGCTGGAAGTGCGAAAACACATTTTGGCCATGGTGTGAAAAATTACAGGTGTACTGTTCATAAGGAATTGTGAAAAAATGCCAGTGGTGAAAATCTGGACTGAACATATTACAAATTCATGAACCTACGAGGGTGCATGGAAACTGCGCAATGTTCGCTCATAACACAATCATTTTATGGACTTTTGCCACCAAATTTTTAACATAGCCATTTTAAGACCTCTGCTCATGAACAGTGTCACTGTGATTTTCTTAATCTGTCTGGATCATTAATTTTGTACACCAACTGTGCCATTGTGTGCTACATGTGCAGAAACACATTTTGGGTGAGATGTGAAAAATGACAGCTGTACTGCTCATAAAGAGGTGAGGTAAAATGGCAATGTTGAAATTCAGGAGTGAAAATAATTTGTGAACTTACGAACGTGCGTAGGAACTGCGCAACGCATGCTCGTAAAGCAGTCATTTTTGGGGGCCTGCCTCATGAACTGTGACACTGTCATTTCGTAAATCTGTCCTGAAAGGTGGTTCTGCGCAGTGAATGTGAAATCACCTTTCGGGACTGAATAACACAATGACAGTGCCAGAATTCATGAGGTGGGGTCCCAAGAACCCCATGTTGAAAATTTGGTGAAACAATTCCCAAAAATGCCTGAGATATGTGTCAAAGTTGAAAAAACCCTATTAATTCCATTAAGCAGCTTACCGGCATTTCCTCAGTTCGTGGTCGGCTTTGAAGAGTGCAGATGTGTTCCCAATCCACAAGATCATCACGCCAGACTCCAGAGGTAAGTATGGGGTGAGGTGGGGTGTGGGAGGTAGGGTGTGCAGATGATTGAAAATGGTGGGGGGGGGCAGGGGGTCAAGACTGTCAGTGAGGGACCGTTTTTTCTTACAGGGCATTTATTTTTAAAGACAATGGAGAACTTTTGCCACGCTGGGGTAGGCTCCCAGCATGACAGCTGGAAGGCTGTTTGGGGGGGCAGTGGAGCTGATGGGGGATTGGGTACCCCTGCTGGCCATATGGACTGTTGCCATGCTGGGGTGGGCTCCCAGCGTGGCACCTGGAAGTCTGTTGGGGTTGGATTCAGTGGAACTGATGGGGATTGGGCACCCCCGTTGGCCTTACGGACTGTTGCCTTGCTGGGTTGGGCTCCCAGCATGGCATCTGGAACTCTGTTGATGGGGGAGTGCAGCGGAACCAACGGGGGATTGGGCACCCCCATCAGCCATACAGTGTGCATGGGGGGGAGCACATGAGCATGCTGTGGTGGGCTCCCAGCATGTTACTTGTTGCAGGGGGATGGAGCTGTCTATGACAGCTGTTTCAGTGTAGTGCTGACGTGTAGGCACTTTGCATACAGCCAGACAGCAGTATGCAAAGTGCCTAAACGTTACCACCACTGATTGCAGCATTTTTTTGCTTTCAACTGTATGCCACTGCATCTGAACGGCTGTCATAGACAGCTCCTACATTCATTGGCGCGGTGCAGCCATGCCTGCAAAAGGCAGCAGGGCATTGGAACTGGGAGAGGCACACCTATGAATTCTCATATGGCGGCACTATATTTCTTGCACATGTGTGCAAGTAAACATAAAAAGGGTAGCATTGTATATAAGTCTAAGCGGTGCGGAGAGAGAGGGTATCATGTTTTTCAGAAAATTTGGATTGATACCATCTGGCCCTGGTGCAGTGTTAAGTTTGATCATTTTTAGTGCCTCAACTGCCTTTCCATTTCTGATTTCTTTTGGTTTAGTTATGGGATTAGCATTGGCCTCTAATTTCTCTTTGCTATTAAAGACTGATCCAAAATAGCTAAATAATTGCCTTGCTGAAATCAGATTATGGATGAGTTCTAGCTGGCTGAGACTGAACCCTGATAAGACGGAGGTGTTGGTAGTGGACCCAGGTCATCCGGTGGTGGGTTTGGGGGCTGGACAACCATCAGGCTTATTGCTCGGTGGTATGTCACTCACTACCTCTGATCGGGTACAGAACCTGGGCATTATTTTTGATGATGGCTTGACCTTAAAATCTCAGGAATCAGCCGTAGTCAAATCCTCTTTTTATCATCTGAGGAATATCACCAGGGTGAAACACCTGTTCCCACTGGGTGATCTACTGCCATTGGTCCATGCCTTTATCACTACCCATCTTGATTACTGTAATTCCCTCTACCTAGGGCTACCTGGGGTTGATATCCGCCACCTGCAGCTGGTGCAGAACACGCAGCGGCCAGGCTTTTGACTGGGATCTCTAGATCCAGCCATATTACGCCTGTGCTCCATGAACTGCACTGGAAGCCTGTTGGGTGGCGGATCACCTATAAGGTTGGTTTACTAACCTTTAAAGCCCTACATGATCAGGGACCCGGCTACCTGAAAGATCTCTTGGTACCCTATTGCCCCCTCTGTCCGCTCCACTCCGCCAATGAGGGATTACTGGAGATTCCCAGGGTTCGACTAAAAACATCAGGATCTCGTGCTTTTGCTTTCTCAGCACCAACCCTGTGGAATTCTCTACCTCGTTGGTTGAGAGAATGTCCAACCACTGAGAGATTTAAAATGGAGTTAAAGACTTATTTATTTAGTTTAGCGTATCCTAGTTATGGTTGATTAATTTATGACTGTTTTAATTTATATGTATGTATGATCTCTTTGTACAGCGCCTTGGTTTTGAAAGGCGCTTTAGAAATAAAGATGATTTGATTTGATTTATTGGTTAAATGAATTTGCTATATCTAAGTTGTTATGAATGTGTTAATATAAGCAAAAAGTGCTTTAGGGTTCTTAGTAACTGAAGTTTAAATCCAATTTTCCTTCATTCCCTCTTAATAAGATTTTTGATTTTCCTGAGTTCTACTTTGTATTCCATACTGTTTACAGAGCTAGAGTATTTTTTCATTTTATTTAAAGGCCTTTTGTTTTTTATGGATCCATAGAAGCCAACTTGTATTTGTCCCGGGGAGAGGGGCTTAAGAAATGGCCTGGGGTCTGGGGGCCGTTTAGACCCCAAGAAGCTCTAGGGTTTTAGGGGCTCTGTGGTGCATTCTGGAGTGTGTTTACTGATGAGATAGCACAGCATAATAAACACCATTTCAGTGCTAATACATTACCCAGATTTGCCTGTTTTTTGTTGTTACTCACCACATTGACCTACTGCCCAGTGAGGGTTGGTGTCACTCACCTACCTTTCTCCCTCACCACTGCTACGGGCAGAGCCTCTGATGGTTTCACTCACCCACCTTGACCCACTCCCCAGTAAGTGTTGCAGACAATAGGGGTGTCACTCATCCACTCTTACCCCCTCACCAGCTATTGGCATATCTTCTGGTGTTGTCACTAGCCACCTTGACCCACTCTGAGCAAATGCTGCTGATACTGGTGCTGTTCCTCACCTGGTGATGTTTTCTGCAGTCTAACCCCCAAATCTTTTTTCAGTAAAATGAATTTGCCAAAAATATTGTCTGTTATCTTATCAAAATGCCACCACTTCCCACAGGCCATGGATATCTTTTCCTGTCATATCAATGGTCTGTGGAAAGTGGGTGGCATTTAATAAAACACACATAATGTGTACTGTCAAAAGCCCTCTAGCACACAGTAGGGATATGCAAAAATGAAGATGCATCCTGCCCCATTATGAAATGAAGCAGTTCTTAATACCTAAGCACACAACAGTTTGGAAGCTTTAACTTTCTTAAAACAAGCAGATAGCCACAATTAGCAAACTTCATACTCAAACCGCTTAACATAAGATACCAGCATCACATCACCTTCAAAAAAATACAGATACTGTATACTGTATTGTATTGTTGTAAATACTTTTTGAAGACCTACAAAAAAGAAGAAAACAGCCACCCGCATACCCAGCCTTCCAGGTGTATGAGATGTGACCTGCTATAAATGCTCAAACAAGTATAAAAGAAGAGCAGACCAGTCACTATAACAAACACCAATATGTTTTTTAACATCTTGTTTTACTTCATAATTGCATAATCCTTCAAGTAACTGGCCACCAAATAAATTTATGGGAGCCATGGCCCATGACAACCTATGTAGGCAATAAAAAGGTAGAGCATTTCTTCTCCTAAATGCTCTGCCTCTGAAAACAGTAACTTATTATATTGTTTTTGCCTCTTTTAATTTCCAGCAATCAAACTTCAGTCCCTAATGCAGAACCATCCTAGCTTAAGCTTTATTGTAACTGCCAGTGCCATTCACTCCTGATGGTCATCAGTGACACATGAGGCTTTCCTGTGCCATTGCATGCAAGTGGCTGGAGAGGGTTCCTGAAACATTTGTTTTGGGGACATTGAGTGTGTGCATATCAGGCACCAACTACCAAGAAACACGAGTTCAGCAGTAGCAATGTTCTCACCAGTTGTAGAGTGTAGTAGTCCATTATTAAGAACATACAGTAATTATGATTCTATATTAAATTATTACAGAATCATAATTATGTTCTGGTGGGCAAGCACATTTATTCAGGCAGATTGATGCGCACTGCAGTGACAGACATCATTGTAACAATAATTCTTCCTTGTTTCTTTTCCATGTCTGTGTGCTGGTTAAGTTACCCCACCCATCCCCAGCCTCCTGTAGGAGATTTAGAGGACCATTGGGCCATTGGGCTGATATCTGTTTTTTGGTATCTTGTTATTAATGGCTAGACTGTGGTTAGAACAGAGAGTTTACTGAAACCACACATTCAGTGCAGTCGTGGTGCTGAAATAGATAAGCAGCACAAATGGTTCTGTAGATTGTGTTTACCTGAGCTACTTTCATACATTTTTTACTGTGTCCTCTAGTTAATTGACATTTGTCGACTGCTGTTACTGTACTTGTGCCCGTGAGTCAGGGGTAGGGGGACAAAAGCTCTTGCTTGCTTGCTAAGCGAGATGAAAATGACATGGCTGGATTTCTTTTTGTAAAATTTCTAAGGGTTCAGAAATCTTAGAACTAAATGAAGCAAACGGAGACTTGGACTTGTTATTTCCCTGTCTCTGTTGCCTCATTCTGGACTGGCTGGCTGGTGCATTCAGCCAATCAAAATGGGCATTCAAACCTCCCCATTTTCTAAGCTAATTTATTTATCCTCTGTTATATGCAGCAGTCTTACTTTCTTGTTTGTTCTGCACTTTACTATTGTACTTCATTGCCACTGTCATTGTAACTGTATCATCTGATTGCAATATTCTTTGTATTCTCCCATTCCCCCTCCACTGAGTTGCACCTGTAAATTAGCATTGGCTCAGTGTGCCTGTCCCAGTAAATAATTTTTAAATAAATGAATAATTAAATAAATAAACAGAAGTGGACTTCTGAAATGAAAAACTGGACTGTGCACCATCATCCAATGGGTCCAGGACATAAGGAGGGCAGTGAGTCAGGACCAAAAAGGAATGCCAAACACTTAGTTTTCTAGCCCCAGGACAGGCAGCTGGGTTGGAAACAGGAACCAGTGAACACATGTGCATCCAGACTAAGAGAGAGAGAGAGAGAGAGAGAGAATGGCTCCATTGCCACTTTTCCTCTCAACCCCGCTGACTCATCAATGGGCAAATGAACCCTAACAACAAACATGTACAGCACCAGGCCCCAGGGCTAGGACCTGGGAAAACCATCCCAGAGAAGTGTGAAATGATGTAGTAGAAGACTACAGAAACTTTGGGCTACATGTAGACAAACATGGTGGTAGCCATAATGCTCCTTAGTCCTGCAAACCTGCAAGGACTGCTGGGAAGGGGTTGGAAATAAACAATTCGATCTGTCCATGAATTTGGGTCAGTTAGAGGCTGAGACTGCAATACAGCTAGCGTGCAAGCACTACTTGACTAGGCCAACATTCCAAGCCTTTCTATGCCTAGGAAAAGTCTGACCAATAAGTAGGAGAGTGTGAGTAATGAATAGTATTTTCGGAAAACCAAAAATTATTTCATCATAGAAGAAATTTCTACTCAGTCACCCATCAGTCAAAATTAAATTCACTTTTACCACTTGCAATGCTGATGACCCAGGTTTGGAAGCGAATCTGGGGTGTCAGAGGGCCTCCCATGGGAGGAGAATTGAGCATCTATAGGACTGCTCTCCTCCTCCAGAGGGGAGGGTGTGCAGAGCCTGATGCTTGCCTGGCCCCTGGTGGAAGCTGGAAGAAAGGAAGCCGAAGCCAGGAAGGTTGGAAGGCATAGCAGACTTTGGTGCACGATGTGTGGGACTACATGGTGTGCTCAATGATGTCATTGCTCACTTCACCTCCCTGAGGACAGAATGTGGCAAAAACGTCTGGCAGCAAGATGAGGAGGAGTGACTGCAGGCCCTACACCCGACCAACTGGGCATGTCGACCTGAACTGAATCCATTCTCCAGCAGGGCTTGGGGAACCCTTCCAACCCCATCAGGAAGAGAGGGCACACCTTGGGAAGGAGACAGCTGACAGGTAAGACCCAGTAGAAGTCGGGGTGATGGGGCTGGGGCACTCCTCTGATGGTGTGCTGACTGGGAAGAGGGGACATTAAAAAAATATATTTTTACTTTTCAGGCCAATTTAAATAAAGTATGTCCCAACATTTCTTGTGTATAAATTCCACTCCTTCAGGGGCAAACTGTCAAATATTCATTTTGATGCTTTATATCTTATTCCACTTCTCATGTGGTGTTTCCATACAGACTCCATACAAACTCCAGCATAGTTTCCATAGAATAGTGCTTATCATGCTTGCCTAACACCTGAGAAGTCCCTGATTTGAAATGGGGTGGAAAAGAGGTGCTAGGAGTTGTGGGAGTATGGAAGCCATAACTCCAGACCTTCAGGTCTGGTAAACTGCAACTGAGAGCCAAAGTCCTTGATTTTAGAAAGACAGACTTCAATAGGCTGAAGGAGCTGGTCAGGGATAAGTTAGTGGTGGCAGAAAGCATAGATGAGGTGGAAAAAAGATGGGGTAAAAAGGGGACCATTCTCAGGGCATCTAAGGATTGCATGAGAACGGTAACCAAGAAGAACAGGTTCAAGAGACCACTATGGTTTTCGGCAAAGGTCAGGGAAGTGGTGAGGGCCAGGAAAAATGCAAATTTAAAGAATAACCAAGGGGTTGAAGAATGGGAAGAATATTTGCTGAAAAATAGGAAGGCAAACAGTGCAGTTAGGGAGGCAAAAGCAGACACAGAACTGTATATGGCGGACAGGCTCAAGAGAGAAGAAAAACAGTTCTTTAGGCATATTAGTGGAAAAGGAAGAAAGGATGGGGAATTGCAAGGCTAACAGAGGGAGATAGGGTGATTAAGGTGGGATGGGCAAAAGGCTGCCATCATTAACTTTTGCTCAGTTTCCTCTAAGGAGGACAGTGGGTCCTTGCTAGAGAGGGACATCACAGTGAGCCATTAATGGGGCCCAGAGATGAGGCCGTCAACATTTATTAGCAAAAGGGTCCTGATAGGGCTGGCAGCCATAAAGATTGATAAGACCCCAGTACCAGATGGGTTGCATCTGAGGATACTCAGGGAACTGGCAGTGGAACTGGCTGATCCCCTGGTAGGTCTATTAAACAGCTCTCTAATGACAGTGGTGGTTCTGAAGGATTGGTGGGTAGTGGACATACTGTAGTTCCACTTCATAAGGGGGAAACAAGGAACAAACACAGAACTACAGACTTCTCAGTCTTTCTTCTATTGCAGGGAAAACTGATGGAGTCAATGGTCAAAGAGGATCTCATGGACTACATGGAGCGCAACAGTCTCTAGAATAGTAAGTAGCATTGATTTGTGGCAGGGAGCTCTTGTCAGACTAAACTGATAGTTTTCTTTGACTGGGTGATGAGGGAAGGGGACAGCAGGATGATTAAGATTGGCTCAGTCATGATAACTATAGTAACTGGGAAGATGTGGTGGGCCTGTGGGCTCTTATTTATTTATTTATTAGTTTTTGTTGACCGGGTAGGTGCATTAGGCAAGAACCTGCCTATTTTCAAGCACAACCCAGGAGGGTACAAGATACATTACAATCAACAGGCAAAACATAGGAGAAATACAATAAGCAGTTGATGTTATACTGCAGGTATTATTGCAGATTATACACAGAAAATACAGTATACATGTTTACAGCAAATTAGATACAGACGGTTTTGAGTTTGCCAACATGTTCTATGTTTCTATGAACTGGATAGGGCTATGCTTTGGATTTGCTCTACTTTAGCTTCAGCAAGGCTTTTGACTAGATACCCCACAGACACTTGCTGAAGAAGACTGAGGATCTCGGTGCAGCTAAGGTCATAGAAAACTTGGTGGGTAACTGGCTAAAATGGAGGAAGCAGAGAGTAGTGGTCTATGGGGTTAAAGCAGAAGAGAGGGATGTCACAAGTGTGGTTTCACATGGATATGTCTTGGATTTGGTCCTCTTCAACATGTTAATCAGTGACATTGATAAGGGGATCCATGGCAGGATGTGTCTCTTCAGAGATGACACTAAGCTCTGTGAGAGGATGTATAGTGATAAGAAAATAAATGAAATACAGAGAGACTTACAATTGCTGGTGGGGTGGTCAAGGGTTTGGCAGCTGAACTTCAACACCAAAAAGTACAAGATAATGCACCAATGGAACAAGAACCCCAGTGCAGAGTACTGGATCGGATGGGTTAGACTCAGTACCATGGCTGAGGAATGAGACCTTGGAGTTATCATCAGTGACTCCCTAAAGCAATCGAGTCAGTGTAACAAGGCTTATAGCAAGGCAGATAGGATGCTTGGCTGTATCAGAAGGGGTACTGATGCTGAAAAGAGGAGGTAATTCTTCCTCTTTATAGAACCTTGGTGAGGCCATACCTGGAGTACTGCACCCGTTTCTGGGGTCCTCACCTCAGGAAAGATAGGGATAGGCTCAAGATGGTACACCACAGAGTAACACAAATGATTCAGAGCCAGCAGGGCATGTCCTATAAAGACCATCTCAAGGCACTGAACATGTCATCGCCTGAGACCAGAAGGGAGAGGGGAGATAGGATAGAGACCTTTAAATTCCTAAAAGGAATTAACAGGGGAAACTGCTGGGAACTATTTAACTTGAATACCAGTTCGTAGTCATGTGATCATGAGTGGAAGATAACAGGAGGGATGGTCAGGAGGGATGTGAGAAATTATTATTTTACAAGAAGGGTGGTGGAACCATGGAACAGGCTGCCAGCTGAGGTGGTGGGTGCAAAAACTGTTAGTGATTTCAAGTATGGCTGTGACAGAGTGAAGGGTATAGTGCTTTCTTGGGGCATTAGAATCAGGAAGGAGAATGAAGGAAGGGCAGGGAGGACTAGAATTCTGGGGGAACAGCAGGCCCCAGGGCTAAAAATGGAAATTCAGCAGACTGGATGGACCTCTGGTCTTTTCAGCCTTCATAGTCTATGTTTCTATAGTGCCTCCCTCTTATTACAGGTGTTCATGTGTTTCAGAAGTTTCAACAAACACTCAAAACCCCAGAACAGACATATATCAAGGGTAAGAGTCAAGGGTGCACTACTCAAGGAAAGACACAGGGAAGAAACAAGCATTTGCACACAGGAGTAGCATACAAAAATAATATTTATTAGATGCATAGTGCAATAGAGTATATAGTGTGAGTGCAAGAATACACGGTCACAGAGATGTTGCCCCATGTGCAATTAAAGCCAACCTGTTCTTTCTTCAGGGGGTAACTTCTCTGTGACAGTGTTTTTTTTTGCACTCTCGCAGTGTTTACTTACTCTACATTTACTGGTCAATGTGATTAGTGACAGGAATGACATACATTTCAAATGCCATATCAGATGGTGTCTATTCACATTACCTGCTCTGTTAGTACAATAAGAGTGACAATCAAGTCAGAGCCATTCCTTTTTTTATTTGTTTCTGTGTTGCTTTCAAACTCATGAACAAGCATACACATAGTGCATCTCTCTCCTGGGCTAAATTTGTCAGTTGCATGCAACCGTACATGTGCTGCCTCCATGGGGATGTTCTGTTTGCCTTGGCACACTAAACTCACTGTATACATCAGTAACGCATCTTTCACTCAGCCGGCCTTTTTCCTCAGATGGTAGAGTCTTCTTCAGCCCTTTGGTATTCTGTCATACTGTATAGGTGACTCCACATGGAAAGCAGGAGGCTGTTTCTGCAGAAGCAGTTACCTTGTTCAGGAAAGGGCAGAGAGTTTAAGCTGAAGGCATGTTTTTTATGATTTAGATAGTGCATAAAAAAAGCAAACATAACATGTGATTTGTGAACTAGGAATTAGTTAAAATAAACTATGGGGTGTTGTCATTATTTTTTTTACACACCGTCGGTGTGTGATGCCATCATAAACCACTAGTGATTTGCACTTGTGGTTTATGTTGTACTGCAAAACTTGGGTGTATAAAACAACTCATAGGGCCCAATGCTCAAAGCCCTGCATCTGACACAAGATGCTTGCATCAAACAGATATGCTGCAAGGTGCACTTTGTGTCGAGGGCTGCCTCCACACAATTCACAAAGGTTGCATCTACAATTTCTACCACCAATAAGAAGAACCAACATGATTTTGATTTTATCCCACAATGACTCATTATTAAATTGGTTTTAAAAGCAAAAAAAAAACAGTTTCAATGTTTTTTGGAAAAAATAAACATTTGTCAATAATTAATTCTAAGCTTACAATAATAAATACACATAGAATGGACTGGATAATTTAAATTGGCTCCACGTAAAAACTGTTAAACCAAAAATAGCACAATCAAATATCAGCACAGTGAAAAGAAAAACAACCAGGAATTTGCAAGTGTTTTTAGCAAAATTCATTAGTTAAAACCATCCTGAAACAAAGACACAAACATTGGCCACAAGCTGCGACATTGACAGCTTGTGGCAATGGCCACTGCATCCTGGACCCTGTGCCCGATAACATATTGGACAGGGTCCAGGAGCCAGCATCCTATGGCTTGCGTCATCCACACAACAAAGGAAGCAGCAATCAAGAATGCTGCAAGCTGCAGGATGGGCGAGTGGCAGGCAGTGGTTGTGCCCCCTCTACATGCCCAAAGTCCCCACCATTAGTAATGTAAAAGCCCAGTGTGGCCTATGTCCCCCATCCCAAGAAGATAGTGCTGATGTGTAAGCCTTCATGGGCTATCAGAACATCTCCTCCCTAGCTTCAATGCCAATCCTGAACCCCAAACTCAAAATGTCTTCCCCTTACTACAGTAGTAAAATTGTCCTCGCATTGCCCCATATATCCCTGGTGGTCCAGTAGGCCCCCATCTCCCACCCAACAGTGGCTGCCACCCTGCACCCCCCCATCCATACCCTGCCAGTGACTGGAACAGCCCACCTCTCACCAATGCAGCCAGCCACTAACTGAGCATTGCACAGAGCATGTACAGTTAATATATGTGCTTGGTAAATGACAGCAGCTGTCATTAACTGAGCACATATATTAACTGTCCATGCTTTGTGCAGTGCTCAGTTGGCAGCTGGCCATGGTGGTAAGAGGTGGGCTCTGCCAGTCGCCAGCACAGTATGGGTGTGGGAGGTATGGGGTGGGCTGCCATTGTTGGGTGGGGGACTACTGGACCACCAGGGATATATGGGGCAATGCAGGGACAGTTTTGTTACTGTAGGAACAGGAAGGTATTTTGGGTTTGGGATGCGGGGACTGGCATCAAAGCTGGGGAAGGGGTGTTCCAATAGCCCATGAGCACTTATAAATTGGCACTATCAGGGTCAGAAAGTGGGGTCCATAGCCCACACTGGGCTTTTACATTACTAATAGTGTGGACTTTGGGCATGTGGGGTAGGGGCCGCAAGACCATATGGGATTATATTACTGGACAGGGGAATGGGGCTGTTGGGGGCCATAGCCTATGAAGGCTATCCATTGTGCAGTACTAGGTAAACACTGGCAAACACTGGTGGATGGCAAAGACCACTTACGCCAGGTCATAGCTGGTGTAAATTTTCTTTGATGAATGTCAACTGGGGGTTCTTTCTGAATCCCACTTCAGTGACTTTGTAGCTGCCTTCCTGAATAGGGGCAATTGCAGCCATAAACCCCCTTATGCAATGTCACAGGGGGGTTCATGGCACCTGTGACCACTTTGTTGCAGGCAGTCTGCAACATGTCACAGGCTGCTTTGCTAAATCCCGAATGTTGCAACTTATGACACAAAGTGCTACTTACAACATTTTTGGGGACTCAAGTCACTTTGCGTCATGGGTTGCTGTTTGTGAATCTGGCCCAAACTCTGCATTGAAAATCGATAGCTTTTCAAACAATCCTGTGAAAATAGACACCCAAAGTTTGTTTAATCTGATCAGCCACGCTGTTTTTGGTTGCATGGTTTTGATAGGATATGATTTAAATTAAAATGTATTAGAGTTGAACTCGACAGTAACCTTAGTTTTGAACTTCATGGGAAAGATTTTCAAAAGAGACAGATGAGGATGTACATACATTCCATGTTGTGCCTGCATGTGCCTGAATGCATCTTAGCAGTCCTGGTGCTATTTTCAAAAGATGCATCTGTTTATGACAAAAAGTCTTGATTTGTGGTTAAAAAAGACTCAAATGCTGTCTGTGTCACTTTTAGCTGCAATTGCATCATTTTATGCTGCACACTTTGAACACTGTTGGACAATGTAATACATGTTCTAGCAGTTTAGACAAACTTGCCATTTAAAATTAGTGGCAGGTGAATCTGGGATGAATCCTTTTGGCCATTATGCACTTATTTCTTAAATAATATACCTGCATGCCGTTAAGGACAAATGTATCTCATATCCTTTACTATTGGTATAAGTAGTGCTAGCCAGTATACAGAAGTAATCATTGACTGATTTGAAAAGTACCTATGGGCAAAACATTCATTTTGACCAAATCTACCTTCCCTATTAAAGAAAGAGGTATGGTTGACCACTGTGTCATATTTGTCTGAAGGCTGGTCTGTAATGGTTTACAGTTAATGGCAAACAATTTGTCTGTGGCCAGGGTCACTTGCACCCTTAAATATCAAAGGATTTGATTATTCTTGGCTAAGGAAAAACGGATGACCTGCATAATGCCAAGTGGATTAATTCAAAATGAATATTTTGCCCAGATTATTGTTTCTATTTCAGACTTCAGTATATCTATTATGGAGCTTTTTCAAATAACACTAAAAACGTATCAAGGTGTGTTGGGGGGGCCTTGGCCATGAATTTGGCAATCTATCATGACAGCAACAAGGGGGCAGGGGGGTCTGGCAATCCCAAACCTTTGAAGATACTATTTGGCAGCTCAGTCAGTGACACTTTGTTCCTATGTCAAACAGAGGAGTGACTCACATTTGGTGGAGAGATTGAAGAGCAGGAGAAGTTGTCAGTTCCTCTTTGGGCACTCCCTCTTGAAGCATGTGCTCTTGACCTATATAAAAAAGTCAACAACCTGTGGGTAGTACATACATTAGAAATCATTACCATAGTTGGGAAATTCACACACACATAAGGTGAATTGGGTTACCTGACACTAATATGTAGCCACACAGGGTTCAGGCCCCCAAGCTTAGATGGAGGACTTTGTGGGTAGGTAGAAAAAGGCTTCACAAGTTTCTTCCAGAGTATTTTCTTATGTAGAACAGTAGAATTTAAAACAGACAAAAATATATTTTGAGTTCAAAAGACATCTTGAGGAAGGAGGGAATTACAGCCTGTGTGTCTACAGACAGATCTATATTGCAGAAAAGTCTTGGCTAACACATCTAAAACTCAAATGATCCCCAAAAACCTTGAAGTAGTTTACAGAAATGTTATTAGTTAAAATGCACATACCAGAGTAGCATCCCCATCTCACGAAGGTTGACATTTCATGTTGCTCTGATGCTTTTTCAAGATGTCTTAAACAAGCATCAGAGAGATGTGAAAGATTGTCAATTAGTATGTGACACTGGAGAGGCTACTCCAGTGTATGTATTTTAACTAATAAAATTTGTAGACAACTCCAAGATTTTTAGGGATCATTTGAGTTTGGACATGCTAGCTGAGACTTTTCTGTAGTTTGGATTTCAGCTTCTACTTGTCCTCAATCCCACAGTATTTTTGTAGATGCCAACTTTTGTTTTTCATCTGAGACAGCTATACTTGAAGACGTCTTCTGAGTAGCAGTATTAAAAGACAAATTCTGATACATTTTGGAAATGTACTCAACCATTAGTAAAGGGACGGGCCTCCCCTACAACATATTAGCCAACAATGAGAGTAGGAGGGGGTACACCACTAGTGAAGGAAGAATGGCTTACATGGCTAAATATTGGTTAGAAGGTCACACCATCATTAGGAACAGTATTTTCCACATATGGAATTATCCAAATTCTGGTGGTTGAAGGTTGGCAATTAAGCAATAAGCCACAAGGGGGTGTGGGTTATCGGGGGATTTACCACACCTGGAATAGTTTGCCCATGAGGTGCAGCCGAGTGGGTAAATCTGCACCAGCCGTGCTAAATCCCTCGATAACCCAGATCCCGATGGCTTATTGTGATTATATCAAGTACTGCTTTTTTTTATTAAGCAGTACTTGGTATAATGCTTAAATAAGCCACTCAGTAGTAGTGCAGTGTTTTTGTTTTGTTTCTCTGATGTACGAAGCTGCTGTTTTACAGTCTCCGCTTAGTGGGGAAACAAGATGGCGGTCAAAGTTCCATGATTTCGCCATTGGATTGCTTTTTTTTCCCAAGATGCGGCTGGCTGGCAACTTTTGTGGTGATTATCGGTAGATAACTAACGCAGGTAAGGTGCCAGCCTGCCTATTTCATTGGTCAGTGTCTGAGGTCCATGGTATAATTTCGGATAATTCTAGATACCATTCTGAACATACAGTAGAACTGGAAATTTTCACTTAGAAATATTTTAGTTTTAGAATGAAACTTTTCATTTATTTTATTCATTTTATTCCCTGCCTTTGCATATCAAAATTGGAATCCCTATTTGCTGAAATTCTGTGCCCTGCTGTTTATGGTCTGAATTAAATGTCCTAGCAGTGTTGGATCCAGAAATTACAGAGGGGGGCGGCACACTTGGCCTGGAAAACCATGTCTCTATAGGGTGGTCCGGGGGCATGCCCCCCCAGAAATTTTGAAAATGTAATGCATGAAATGGTGTATATTGATGCATTTTAGGCCCAGTTTCAGGAGCAAAGTGTTAATTATCTCCTAGATCCCCTTCCATTGCAGAGCAGCTGCAAACAGTAATGGCTGCCACACAGGGATATATCATTTCTGAAGAGATATCTAGTTGTTCTGCTAGAACAACCAGGCATGTCCCTCAACTTCCCTCCCATCCCTGCCGAGGCAACTTGTCACTGCACTGTAATGGAGAGAAACTCTTCTAATTCTGGCTTGGCTCCCTTCCTTCATACCTTGCCTCTTTCCTCCCTCACCCCAAGAAAAACAAGGTCAGATGTGATCTTTTATTTATTTTATTTATTAAAAATTTTGAAAACCAGTAAAAGCACACTGAGTCAATGCTCATTTCCTGGTGCCATACAGGGGAGAGAGGGGTGGGAGTAAGGTGTACAGGCATTGCAAACATCAGAAGTGCAATAAGAGCAAGGTGCAAGTGCAGAGCAATATAAAACAGCAAATTCACAAAGACTGCAAATGAGCCAGGAAGCTCCCAGTATACATGGTTAGGCTGTACAAAAGATTGTAACTATGCTCCCCCCCCCCTTGCCAGACACGGAAAGCAGCTGTTACCAGCACAATCTGAAATAAAAAAAATGTTTTAAATAGGTTATTTCCAGGCCCAGCTACAACCATGGTAATATAATCCAGAAATCAAACTAAAAAAATACAGCAACAATGCATTGGAATAAACCAAATACCCCAGATCTGTTCTTAAGTCCTAGGGTTGCTGTCAGCTGTTACAGAAATGGTCAAATTTCAGTTCAAACAAATTTGATTTGTTTTAACAGAGATTTTTTTAGAACACTATTTATACTAGCTGATGTAAGTACAATACTACGTAATTAAAATCCCATATTAAAAAACTTGGTAATTCACTTTAAAACTGGAAACATGAATCCACATGGTAACCCATAAGTTAGGTAAATGGTCAACAGAAACTAAATCAGTAAACTCTGGTCAATATGTGTATAATATTCACCGTTCCTTGACGGTGTGGAACTCATTAGGGCTAATTCCAGCCTGTAGAATGGAAGTGAACTTGAAAGGAAATATGGCACCAAATAAACTGACTTGGAATCAAACATGAACAGCAGGGAGCAACATCAGAGGTTGGAAAGAATTGCAGAATGAAGTTTATGTTAATTTTTAACATGCACAGATGCTTGAAAATGCTGTGAGGGTGGGAGCAGAGATCAACTATATACAAAAGGACATCAGTACCTACTCTGTAGGACAGAAGGTCAAATGAGTGCCATCCCTAATATGGGACAGGTGAGAGGGGGTAAAAGAACAACAACGCTCACCTACCCCCACATTATGTAGGACAATATTCATGGTACCCCTCAGAATTGTCTCACCCTACATCAAACAGGTGTTGCAAAAAGAAGGTATGGTCTCACAATGTCTTCAGCAATTCACAACACATGAAGCTAAGCCAAAAGTACACCTTGCACACATAAAAGCACTACCTATCCCCCTGTATTTCTTTACTCCCTACACCCTTGTGCCCTGCTCCCACCTAGAAATAATTTAATCACAGCTCAGTGTCTCTATCTCCGTCAAACATTGTAAATGGATCAATAAATAATGAAGCTTGAATCTCCATGTGTGATGTACCCCATGTTTCAGGGCCAAAAGCATTTCCACAAATTCGAGTGTCAGTGACATGCTCCACTTTTCACTGATCAACTGTTCATACTAGGTACTGAGGCCAAAAGATTGGTACATCTGGCCTAGTTGTGCATTAGCCAGCAAACAGCTCAGCTCTGCACTGCTTGGGAGAGGGGTGGGAGGGGATATCTCACAACTGTTGGACACAAAGTGTAAAGTCTACAACCTTTGAATGGAGATTTCTGAAAGAAATATATGGAGAGTTGCTCCCAGTGGCCTGAGATCGGAGTCACTGGTACACTCTGCCTCCCAACAACTCAGCATTTGCCTGATGAGAAGGAACCAGAGTATGGCTACAGAGGGGGCACAATGTTGTGAAAAAGTGTACCTTTTGATTTGACTGTAAGACGAACAGCCATTTATTAGTTTGCACTGAGGGAGTCATGCACCAAGAAATACCACATGCCCTGCTGTCTGACTCTACGCTGCATGCCACGGTATCATGTCAGAAGGGCAAAGACATAACAGTGACTACAATAACGGTGAAATCATTTCAGTTACTGCGAAAAGGGTGATAGTAAATTACAGCTATTGCACTAACGGTGATAATAGAATTCCCCCCCTCCCCAAGGTGCTATGACCTCGGAGTTGGTTATAACAGTAAAGGGGGTGTGGGTGGCAAAGCACCCCACAAAGAGGAGAGTGGGGAGAAAAGCTCCCTTACATAAACACAATTGTTGCTGTTATTGCAGTAGCTGTTATTTACCAATGCTATTTTCACAGCAGCCAAAATTACTTTGCTTTTATTATAGTCACTGTTATGTCTTCGCCCTTTTGACATGGAACCGCATACCACAGGACCCCTAGTGTTTTCAAAGTTCTAGCAACCAGTGGTGTAGCCAGGAATTTGAAACTTGTACTCAAGTTGACAGCAATGTTGCCCCACGCATTGTTGCCCCCTCATAAACACAAACCAAACAATGTGCTACCCCACCACTCAAACAGTAAGCCCCCCTCCAGTTTCAGTTAAATATGCATGAATGCAATGATTCTAACAGATTTACAGCATTTTATATTATCTAACATTCACACACACACATACACACCACTCACAGACAGAAGTTAGCTGGCTTTTAGATACAATGCTTTAGTACACATTGTGACAAGCCTCTGTACTACATCAAGGTAGCCAGCCATATAGAGATCCTTTCACACCAGCCGCCATACATGCATACTTGATCGAGTCACTCTAGACTCTAAAGCAAGCAGACACACACACACACACACACACTTACGCATGCAAACATGCACACAAGCATGCACACACACAGTAGAAAAAGGTAAGGTACTATAATGGGCTGAGTGGTTTGGATAGATGACAGGGAGGAACCTAAGTCTAAACAATATTTAAAGATCTGGGAAATGAAAATAATCTATTTTAGAATGTAAAAAAGTCCTTTGTTATGCTGCAGACTCCGAGGGTGAAAATATCATGCCAAGTACGAAAATCGAGTCTGTTCCATTCAAAATCTTCCTTTTTATTGTTTAAGTTCTGCCCCTACGTTTCACTGCTTTCAGCTTGTTCACGGGCTCTTATAATCTAAATAAATAATAAACAAATTTTGATTTTTGAAACCACTATTGATGTGTCAATATTTCATATAATACATGAAAACTTTTTCTACCCCCTACATTAAAACCGTGCTAGTCACCTGAATGGAATTTCTCTGCATAGGACAATATTTCATTCCAGTAACCAGGAAATCTTATCTCTGAAAATCATAAATATAATCTTTTAGAAATTTATAACATTACTAAAGCCTCCATATATTTGAATGTGATATGGTCAAAAGGCACAAACCTTTTATCCACCTGCAGTCTAATTTAGTGTCCAATACAGTTTTATTCTTTCCTACAAAACAAAAACTTCACATAAAATCTGTGCCCTCTTAATTATAGTCTTAATTAAATCCTCTAAATATTGTATTCTGATTCTCTTACCCTAAAAGGTTCTTTTAATTATGGCTTTCTCGTCAGTAATCTCCTATATTTTCATAGATATTTCACGGTTATTTAAAAGTGCAACATGTTATCAATGCTTTCATGTGCGGAATAACAGCAGACTCCTCCAGTAATGTGTGTCTTAAAACAGAAACTTACGAAACCCGCTACCGCTAGTTCAAACTCCACCGCTTATATATAAACGTGCTTCCCTTATACTGTTCAAGACTGATAAAACTTGAGTCATTTAAACCTACACCTTAAATAGCTTTAAATCCTGCAAAATAGTCATGTGATTGGGGCTAAATCTCCCTGTGAGATCTCTCGTTTTTCTCCCCAGGTGAACTCTCCTCATGAATATTCATACTCATGAAAATATAATGCTTTATTGCCATGATCTCCGCTGTTCCATGCGATCTGAAGACCTCTACTCATAATCAAATACTAGCACTGATCTTGTTAGTTGTACTACTATTTAACCATCAAATTGCTCAGTCCTTTATTACGGCTCTGCATCAGTTTTAAATATTTTATTAAATATAGATATTACGATTAATCAGCGTTCACCTGGAGTCTTTCCTTCTATCTCACCTTAAAAGTCAAACAGTACTATCTCGTTCTATAATGCTGCTCAGTCCGTCTCAAAATTTCATGTCCTGCTAAAAATGTGAACTCTTTTTTAACTCTATCGCTTTTTTATATACATTTTTACTTTTCAAATATTACACTCAAATATATTAAGGCTTAAATGCAAATATTTAACCATTTAAAAAAATAATCCTTATCTGTCCCACCCTTCTTATGTCCTAACTTTGAGATCTCCATTCAAAACTACATACATTTTAGCATTTATTCTTCTCAGAACTACATATCTATAAACATGCAAAAACAAGGGGGAGAAGGCAATATTTCACATTGTACCATGAATTTTAACTTAAGATCTACAATCCATTATTGGACCACTTGCAAATTTCATTTTTTACTTATAAGTACTTCCTAGTGCCTAAGCATCTAAAACACGAGGTTCCAATGTCTAAAAACTATTTGAATCTGACTCAATATGATATTACCCTTAAAACAGTCTAATTAATCTTCCTATAACAAAATAATCATTTTATAGGTCCTATGGAACACACCATAGCATAGTTATTCCGGCACATGAAAGCATGGATTGATAACATGTTGGACTTTTAAATAACCGTGAAATATCTATGAAAATATAGGAGATTACTGACGAGAAAGCCATAATTAAAAGGACCTTTTTAAGGGTAAGCAGAATCAGAATACAATATTTAGAGGATTTAATTAAGACTATAATTAAGAGGGTACAGATTTTATGTGAAGTTTTTTGTTTTGTAGGAAAGAATAAAACTGTATTGGACACTAAATTAGATTGCAGGTGGATAAAAAGGTTTGTGCCTTTTTGACCATATCACATTCAAATATATGGAGGCTTTAGTAATTTAGTAATTTTAGTAATGTTATAAATTTCTAAAAGATTGTATTTATGATTTTCAGAGATAAGATTTCCCCTGGTTACTGGAATGAAATATTGTCCTATGCAGAGAAATCTCCATTCAGGTGACTAGCACGGTTTTAATGTAGGGGGGTAGAAAAAAGTTTTCAAGTATTATATGATATATTGACACATTAATAGCAGTTTCAAAAAATCAAAATTTGTTTATTATTTATTTAGATTATAAGAGCCCCGTGAACAAGCTGAAAGCAGTGAAACGTAGGGGCAGAACTTAAACAATAAAAAGGAAGATTTTGAATGGAACAGACTCAATTTTCGTACTTGGCAGGAACCTAAGTCTAAACAAAAATCTACTTGCACTCTTACCCCTCCCGAAATGTCTAGAATCCAGAGCTATATGCTGACATTTGAATTGGATTTGTTTCTAGAACAGGGGCCACATTTTCCACTCTTTTCCCTCACTCTTCTATGGCTTTCCCCATCCCCCCCCCGTTATATCTCCTGAGCTCCCTTGCTCACTTTAAAAAGCTTTGTCCCATACCCTCTCACCTCTGAGGAGGCCCCTGGGCTGATGCCATCCCTTACCTTGTTGATCATTAGATATTAGGCTGAGTCTGTTCTCATTTTCCTGTACAGGATTGTTTCATAAGACCCAACCCCCTCTAATATAACCCTTTGAATTCCAGGTTTTAATCAAATATGCACCATGGCATACATTGTACAATGCCACATGTACTGGAACTTCTGTAGTTATACACTCTTGTAATGTCTTGTGCAATTCCTTGTTTTGTTTGTTCTTCATCTCATACTTTTCCAATATGTATTGTTCATCTGATGTGGAACCTATGAAATGAGCTTGTTCTCAAAGGCGTTATCCGAAATTTCAATAAATTAATAAAATGAATAATAAAGAAGGAAAAAATGACAATGGCAGGAGTCTGTGAATCAAAACCTATGAGGATATGGAAGAGGTAAATTAAAAAGAACTTAGCATGCTGTAGTGCAAGTGACATGTTAAAAGAATACACATGTAATTACAGAGCTGTGTAACTGCAGCTAAGGTTTAAATTTAAGTAACAGTATTTGTTAGTCGGCAAACATATCCTCATATAGTTGCCAGGCAGTGGAGAATACACTTTGGAAAGAGAAAGGGATCAGTTAGTGAGAGATGGTATTGATACCATGGAAGCACTAAGGGAGGTCGACAGTGAAAATGCCGACCTCCCACACAGTGATGGCACAGTAGCAACACAGATATTGTGCTACCCGATCTGCAAGTGTTTTCTGTGGGGGCTGTGCCCCACCCCCATGCAGAGGACTCTGCCCCGCACCCAGGCATGACAGATTATCAACTCCAGGTCAGAGTTGGTCCAGGAAGGGGGCAGAACACTGCGGGAAGGTGAAACACGGAAAAGGACCATTACGGCGACTTGTCGTCATAATGGTCTTTTTTGTGTTTCGCCATTGGGGTGTCAAGCAGAAGAGGTGCACCGGATAGGATACTGTAATAGCAGTGAGGGAATCATCTGTATGGCACCATATTGAGTGTGGATTGGTGAAGACGTTATGTTCAGTGCTGTTTTGATCAGATAAGAGCAGAGTATTGTTCCTCAACAGACCACCAATAATACTGCTTATCCATTTGATTGCAAAAATCAGTTTCTCAGCATTGATTCCCCCCCCATTGCCCACATTTCAGACAGCTGTAGTCTGCTACAAACTCAAGTCTTTCAAGTAAGTCAAAATCCTGCACTGTTTTCTTATCACTTACCAGCAGCACAACAGAAGTGTTTCTTCTGCTTTTCTACTGTCAGCTCCACCAAGGTGCCAATGATCCTGTCTCTGCTATGCCTGTATCCTCCATCTCTCAGTCTGCCCAACTGCCACCTAATGCTACCACTGGTATATGCTCACTGCCTGCCTCAGCTTGCCCCTCACTCCCTGGGGAATCGGGATCTCTTCCTGTGACCGTATCAGTCTCAACAATTACCTCCCTCCCTCCCTCCCTCCATCTCTCTTTCTCTGTTTGCCATCTCCAATAACAGTGCTTCAATAAAGAAAGGAGTGGCATTCAAACCTCCTGCCATCTGACTTCCTCCAAACAAAGCAGCCCATCAGCAGAGAGGCAGGTACTGCCCCTATCACAGCTAGCATAACAACCAGGCATAAAGAAAATGATCACAATGTACCAGCAGCAACCAATCAGGATGCGAACCTGGCAGAGCTCCAGGACACCGGTACACATGAATATCTTTCTCTCATAAACTGCGGCTCAAACTGCTGCTGTTGAAGACATGGTTTTGGCAATGTCAAAACCACATCTTCAAAAGCAACAGTTTGAGCTGCAGTTTGTAGCTCATCAAAGGGGATGACTCATGCCCCCTCGCCAATGCCTCAGTCCACCACTGCCTACTTTCTGCCCCCATGGTTCTCTCTATAAAGAAAATCTGACTGGATTGGTTGACTTTTTCAACTTGATGATTTTCTAATCCTAATTCCAAGACTTGCTGAGTTAGCCCTAACAGCACTGTTTTAGTAATGCCCTGTAGTCTATGTGTATATCCTCACCTCACCTGCTGCCTACTGCTGCACTTAGCCAAACTCAGTCAACCCGCCACCACCACACACCTTTAGGGCACCAGTCCACCATGTGGTTCCTTACTGCTGAATGATGTTCTCCAGATTTCCAGATCTCAGCCTCCCTGACCGTCATACTCACATAGTGCCTAACTCCCCCTCACCAGCACAAATGCATGGAGAATTATAGCAAACAATCACCAGTATGCTGTCATATAAGCAAACCAAAATGAGTGACTCAAACATGAGCGACTCATTTTGGTCACTTTCAGGATGAGCGACAGTGACTGGAGAGCGAGGGAAGGGAACAGCGACGGAGGAAATGAAAAATGATGATGAGAAGAAATAGCGATGGAAGGGGGTAGGAAAGGAGGAAGAGAGATGGGCTAAATCAGGATGTTGAGAGTGATGCTGCTGAGCAAGTGGGTAGTGACACCATTTGCAGGTTTGGGACTGCACACAGGTACATTCTTTTGTTGTTTGCAGGTGTTGGTTTTTTTTCTGACATTTTGCCATTGGCAGTCCCTCTTCTTTCCTCCAGTGTCTGCCCCCCCCCTCGGAGATGATTATATAAGTATGGGGGGTATGGGGAACTTGTCTCCCACAAAGGGTGGTGCAGGGACTCAGCCCCCCACATTAAATATTATTTTCATGTGCGCTGAGTTTGTGTTTGGCGTTTGGTGTGATGTGAGTATTGGTGTTCACTTGGGTTTACTCGCTCTTCTGCGAGTCATGCAAAATGGTTTGCCTTTATGACATGGAACCCAATCACCAATATATAAATGTGCCCCTCTCTGCCTCCCTGACCTTCATACTCACACCTTCCCTAACTCACCCTCACCCTCACCAACACAAATACATGGAAAATTATTGCCAAACAATTCCTGATGCACAGATGTGCCCCTCCGTATTTCTTTTATTTATGTTTCTTTATTTCTGTATTATTGCACTCTGTGAAATCTTGGGGGAGGACTGCTTTCATACAGGAGGTGCTTGGGAATGTCAGCAAACTTGCATGTGATGTGGAGTTATTAAGCCTGTCTGGTTCAGTGCAGGACACTCTAGAAGCACAGAAAACAACAAGTGGAAGTTTCCTAATTTTCTACAGCTCCCTAATTATGTAAAATAAATATTTACACTCTCCTAATAGCCACTGTGTGGAATTTCAGTGATCACTGGATTTCACTGGCCCTAGTAATCACCAGTTTATAGAGAATTTGCATGGAAAATTGTGGTATAATATTTTAACACTCCTGTAATTACCAACATTTTGAAACACACATAACAATGAGTGTTGGAGAGGGTGTGGGGAAAGTGGTATCCATACACATATATTTGGGGAATGCCCAGGTATTTCCAGGTTTTGGGAATGGCTACATCAGGCACTCATAAAAGTACTGAGAAGAGGGTATGCTTTCACTTTCGAGGCTATGATGTTAGGGGTCCCAGCTGCATGGAAGAAACCACCCAAACAAAGGAATTCACTGTTTGCAATGTTAACAGTAGCCTATCACTGTATTACTTTAAAATGGTTATCCAAAGTGTCTCCACAGTTCAACGTTTGGATTATTATGATGCAGGCCATCAGAGAAATAGAATCCATCTTGGCCATTTGAATCTGAGAGTGGAACACTGTCTGGACGTACAGTGACCCTGGGACACTTATAGGTCAATAACACCAGAGACCTATGCCTAAAGACAATGTCGGTGATGGCACAGTAAAAGGTACAGACCCCACTTCAGCAACAGTTTAGACATAACTACCAACTGAGGGAAGAACCACTCCACGTCACATTCAAGGTCAGGATGGATGACTAGTGCCCTGTTTTTTGGTGCCTTTATTTTTTTAACTGTTTATCCCCTTTTTCCCCTGGCTGGTCCTCCTTTCCAGTGCCCCTCAGCCCATCACCCAGTTTCTCCTTGGACTTACCCTTCAAGTCTGCCATGGCTTACTCCCTTGTGTCAATGTGACAGAGGAGTCATTTAACCCATCTTGAACAGATTCAGATTCTTCAGGTGGTGCCTGGGTCACTGATGTGGAGCCTGCGCAGGATCAGTGATTTTCCTGTCAACCAGGGTGTTTTGTGCTTTCTCCCCTTTCCTTTCTGTGCCATGTGTGTCCCATGTGGACACTGGCATCAGGATGTAGTCCCCAACCTGAGCATGCATTGGCACAGTCACATGAAACAGAGTGTGTCTCTACCACTCTCATGTCTGAAGGTGGCAGTAGTGCAGTGGGACTTGACACCCTTCTTCCTGGGAGGAGGACGAGGAGAGCATCTCCTGAGATGTTTGTTCTGCCTCAGCCAGCCCCTGATGACCTAGGCTAGTTCCTAAGCTTGGGTCACCAGCATTGTGAGCAGTTGCCCTACCACTGTGCCAACAGGCTGGACTCTGTTTCTTATACCTATCTTCTTTTTTTTGAAATTCAAAATGCTTTATTTCTTTTTCATTCAGGCTGGTTTACCACACAACAGGATCACAAACAGTGAGATAAAAAGACAAAACATATGAACCCACACTCCCCCTACCCCACCCATGGTATCAGTATAACTACAGTAAAATCTAATATAACAGGCGTGGCCTCAGAACTTCCCCAGTGTCTTTTAAAGTGAGTATAATGTTTGCAATTTGCTCCAATATTTCTTGAATTTAGGGATCCTGTTGTGCACACTAGCAGTTACCTTCTCCACTGAAAGATTGAACAAAAGTTCCTGCAACCACTCTGAATAGGAAATAGGTTCCTTATCCACCAGTGTCAGATTACTAACTTCTTAACTGACATTGCTATCATTGCTAAGTGATATTTTCTCTCGGTGATGGGTAGAAGGGAATAGTCTCCCACTAGACAGGCCACCAGTTCTATATATTCAGCTATGCCCAATAGTGGGTCTGCTCTCTTTTATGAGGGCCCGAAGAGGTGCAACTTTTGGGCATTACCAAAAGACATGGTATAGGGAACCCACATCCTGCATGCAATGCATGCAGGTTGGGAAGGAGGAGGATCTATTCATCTTGGCTAGCTTGACCGGAGTGTGATACATATTAATAATGATCTGAAACTGCATCAATCACAACCTAGCCTGAGAGATGAACCAGTGAGTATTCTTCCAAATCTTCCCCCAATTAAATGTTTTCTCTGGAAAATGAGCATTCCAGTAGCTAGAAGACCCATCTTGGTGTGGGAAAACTTTTTCTAATAGTATAGTGTATATACACCAGAAACCGCATGCAGCTGTGTAGCTATAACACTAAGTGATTGCAGGAATCTTCCCCCATCTAGTGCTTCTTGCTTTATTTGAGAGGTGGCCAACAAGTGTCTGAGATGGAACACTTTAAAGCTCATATAGGGCCTTAAATTATATCCAGTAATGACGTCAGCTGATGTCCTGACTTGCCCATCATGCCACAAATCAGCAATCTTGACTTTTGCCAACTGGGGCAGCCAGAAGGCCTTATCCAGTTTCCCCCCATCTTAAATTTCAGGTTACCCACAAAGGCTGGGCAGGGTCTGGTATATGCCTGTAAGATAGGGAGGCACACAACTGAGAGTGGACTTTGACAGAAATACCAACTGGGGTACCAGCCAAAGCATGGGGGAGCAGTTTTGGGGGGATGTGAAAAAGGGCAAGGGGGGAGAGGCCTTGAGCCAAAATGAGCTCTTTTTCCAGCACTAGCCACAAGGGTTTGTACTGATCTGAGTCTGAATCCTTAGTCCTTTCTAACCCTCTCAGATATTTTGCAGCATGGTTTGCCCAGTAATAGAGTTTAAAATGGGGGTGCCTCAACCCTCCTTTTGTTTTAGGGACAGTGAGTTTCCCATAAGCCCTACATGCATGTTTACCCTTCCATATAAACTTGGTGATGAGGGTATGTAGCCTAGAAAACCAGGTTTCAAGCAAGCAGGTGTTCAACATGTTGAGGGGATAGAAAATGCGGAGTAGTATATTCATTTTAATGAAACTTACTCTCCCCCAAAGCGATAATGACATCATCCTCTATCTGTCTAAGTCTTGTTGAATTACTTGCACCAGAATGTCCAAATTATTGACTCTCAAAGATATGGGGTCCCTAGTTAAAAATAAGCCCGGATATTTAAGTTTTTTCTCCTCCAAACGTAGGCCTAGACCCTCAACCTTCCTTCGGTAGGTGACAGAGTTAAGGAGGAAAACTATGGTTTTCTCCAAGTTCAGTTTATAATTAGCTAAAATTCCAAATTTGTGGATTAAGCTCAATGCCCTGATAATCGAGGCCCTCTGGTTTGATAGATGGAGAAGAATATCATCAGCATATGCTAATAGTTTGAATTCCTATGAACCTACATTCACTCCCGCAATCTCCGGGTCCATTTTAATCTGTACCAGAAGTGGCTCCAGGTACAGGCTAAATAAAAAGGGGGATAGGGGACAGCCTTACCTAGTACCAGAGTGGAGGGGAAAGTAAGAGGAGAAGGTTTTTTATATTATAAACAGGCAGTGGGTTTAGGTATAGGGCCTTGATCCATTGTACTAAGAGGGAAGGGAAATGGAACCTGTGTAATGTTCTGAAGAGAAAGCACCAGTCCACTCTATCAAACACTTTTTCAGCATCCAGGGACATTAGTACTGCAGCAGATGTATTAGTTTGGGATACGGAGAGAATGTGATCCAGTTTCCTCACATGGTCCGAGGATGACCTGCCTGCCATGAATCCCACCTGCTCCACACAGATCAGGGAGGGTATAACACAACCTAATCTGTCTGCCAATATTTTAGCGAGGATCTTGATATCTTAATCCAAAAGTGAGATAGCTCAGTAGTTCGAGACCTGTTCCAGATCCCTCCCCTCCTTGTGCAATACAACTATTAGGGCCCCAAAGAGATGTGGGTCTTGGCGCTCACCAACCAGAAAAGCCTGGAACAAGCAAAGTAACCGTGGGGCCAGATCTTCCTCTAGCACTTTATAAAAATTGGAGGAGAAACCATCTTGGCCTGGAGCATTATCCAGTGGCAAGTTACGAGTTGACAACCTAATTTCTGCCTCTGAGAGAGAGGAAATCAGAAGGGATTGTTGCTCCATGGAAAGGCTGGGTAGGTTCAATGTGTCCTCTCAACCTGAGCCGCTGAAGAGGGATCAGATCTGGCACTATATAGGCCTTTATAGAAGGTCTGAAATTCGGCTGTACTATCTCTTGGATTAGTTAAAAGGAGGCCATTGACACTTGTTCGGACTGCATTAACCAGCCGAGAGGCCTCCTGCTGCTTCACCCTTAATTCCAACAGGCAGTCGGCCTTCTCCCCCTGGTCAATATTAGTGGAGTTTGTTTTAAGGATTGTGTATTCTGCCTTTTCTCCCAGTAAATCATTATACTGTGCCCTGATATGGATCAATTCCTGCCAAAGCATCTCAGTGGATGAAGGGGAGATAGTCTTATCCAGTTGCCTAATTTTATCTAGTAATTCCTTGGCTTGATATTCCCATTTGTGCTTCCACACAGAGGCCATCCTGATGAGTTCACCTCTTAGAAAACACTTCAGACCTCTCCATTCCATTTCAGGGTGATCTGTGGTGTTTAGGTTGGTTTGTGTATACTGTGCAATACAGGACTTTAACTTGTCTAATACCCACTTATCCTTCAATAATCTATTATTAATTTTCCAGGCTGTCTCCACCCAATGATTGAGTAATACTGAGATGGCACAGGACACTAAAGAGTGGTCTAATATGACCTCTGGAGAGATCTGACACTCCAAAAGTCCTGGAAGAAGTTGTTTACTTATTAAAAAGTAATCTATATGGGAAGAGGTCCCATGTACTGGACATCTGAAAGTATATTCCCACTGGTTAGGGTGTAAAACCCTCCATGGGTCATATAGGCCTAATTTGTCTATCAAGTCCTTAATAGCCCTTTGAGCTGGTGATAAGCCCAACCTCTGTTTGCCTGTCCTGTCTGCATCTGGGGAGAATGGAAGGTTCCAGTCACCACCTAACAAAAGTGGCACAGTCAGGAAAGGCAGCAAGAGATTGAGGACTTCCATGAAGAAGGAGGGGGTATCCATATTAGGACCATAAATGGATCCCAAGACTATACCAGACCTCTCCAGGGTACCAACCACAAGCACATATCTGCCCAGGTGGTCCGCTATACTTTTACTATATTTAAACCCCAGACTTCTAGATAACAATATAGCCACCCATTTACTCTGTGTACTTGACCCTACAGCAAAGACTTGTCCAGTGTGTAACCTCCTTAATAAATTTGCTTCCATTTCAAGGAGGTGGGTCTCCTGTAAAAATAAATTTGCCCCTTAACCACTTGCAAATGTTTCTGTATTTTATATCACTTATGTTTGTTGTGTGCACCTTTAATATTCCAAGAGACAACTTTTACACAGTTAGCTGTACCTTTTAAGCACAAATGTTAATGAAAATCTACATGTTGAGTTATCAGAATGAGCACCCTGTTCTGATACCATGGGTCCCACCCACCTCCCCAAAACCATACCCAAGATACAAAACAATCCACAACAACTCCCCCTCCTCTACAACCCTCCCACCTCCCAGTTTGAAAAAATTATACAGAGTGCATAAAGATACCCATCTCAAACCACTGATTAAGCCCCCAGACTCATACAGGCCAAACACTGGATGAACAGTGGCAAAAGCCCCATCCCTCCCCTCGATATGGTGCATGATGCTGCTAGATGCTGCATTTAAAGACCTCGTCCCCCCCACTTAACATTAGAGATAGAAAATCAAGTGAACTAACAATAACTGAAGCACCCTAGAACATCAGAACTGCTATGAAACCCCTTCTTGTAGCCCAATAGGGTAATTGATCTTCCCCTGCCTCCCCCCTTCTGAACCTAAGCAAAGAACAAACTTACTAGAACAGTCAAGTAAATGTAAAGCATTTAACACCAGTTCTTAGTATAACCCTGTAGCAACCTTATGAGCCCAAGAGCTGTAAACAGGTACCAAATGGAAAAATAAAAGATAAAACTAGCAGGGATTCCCTCCTTTCAAACATATAATGGTATATTTTATCTAGATCCCTAGGATTTAGGACTTGTCTGCACACTCACATAGTCTACAATCTTATTGTGTGCTCATTTAGATAAAACCTGTAGGTCTGAACTGTACTGGCTGCAGTCCCATGCTCATGCGCACATTTGGGCAGCAGACTTGTCCGTAGAATATCTCAGCAGGAGCCATGTGGTTATGTGCACCATCAAGCGCTTCCTGTGCTTCCAGTCTGTTGTTTGGTTTTATGATGCTGCCAAATCATGGGAGAGCACACAAACATTGTTGCTGAGCTTGAGTTAAATTGAGGACACCACAAAAAAGGTTGAAAACTACATACAAAAACCACCCCCAGAAGTCCGTGGCAATGGTTCACCAGCTGTATCTATACATCCACACTCCTCCCCAATAGACCATGAAGTTCCAGTGACAGTCTTCTACTAAAGTGGAAAGCAATAGGTTACAAATAGCCCCTCCATGGATACATGTACTAACCAATGACTGAATGGAATGGGTGCTTTTCAAGAAAGGACCAGTTAAATTCTCCACTGCCCCTCAGATCTCACATGTCTTAGAGCCCCACAGAAAATCTTGTCACAATAGAAAAGTCCCAGACACTGAACGAAGGTTCACTTTTTGAACAAATCTGGTAGCAGTCCCTGTAGCTTTTTCACAGCTTACTCGTTGGTCTCAAATGAATGCCACATCTCTTGCACCCAGACTTGCAGCTGGGCGGGATACAGCATCCTAAAACGAACCCCCACAGGAATAAGACGAGAGATTGTAGAATGAAATGTGCCCCTCTTTTGTCTAACCAATGCAGTAAGTCCTGTGAAATTCATATTTTATGATCTTCCCATATCAAGGCCTGTATGTCCCTCAGTTTGGACAAAATATATTTTTTGTCCAAGTAATTCAGTAGTCACAGAAAGAAAGGTTGAGGGGGTGATCCTGGGGTTGGTTTGCGGGGGCAGTGCACAATGGGCCTGCTCCACAATATATGAGGGCCCATTTGGCGAGGGACCAGCCACATTCTCCATAAATTTCTGTGCGAAGACAATGGGGGAGGACCCTTCTTCGTCCTCCAGAAAGCCGATGACCAGCAGGTTGTGACCGCAACTATGGCCCTTGAGATCTTTCAATTTGAGCTCCATCTTGCTCATCTGTGTTTTGAGAGCTATGATCTCAGGTTCTGTAGTTGCCCTCCACTTCTCTAATGAAATATCCTGTACCTCTGTGTCTCTTATTTGTCTTGACACATCTACCAAGTCCTTTTTCAAGGCAGCTACATCCGTAGTCAGCAAAAGCAGCACCTCTTAGAGCGACTTCATCTCCAACAGGAAGTGCTCCTCTGTGAGTGGTGTAGTGGTAGCTTTAGACGAAGGAGTGCAGGATAACTTGGTAGGCTGCTGTCTGGCTTTTTTTGTGGCCTTGTTGGGAGAGGTAGGAGGAGTATGGCATGGGAGCTCCTGCTTCATATCGACCTCCATTGCTGAGACTGGTGTTTTCCTGCTGATGCGATGCTCAAACAGATTGTCATGTGATTCCACTTCTGGGGAAAGGAGCATTCTAGGTGAAATTATCCTGAATTTTAATCCAAAAAGTACTCAGGGAAGTGGGAGAGAGACAAGGACACTGCTTTCTCTAGCCAGACATCACATCACTCCTATACCTATCTTTCTTTCGTGCTTAAAGTTGGTTTCATTGTGACTTTAAGATGTAGTCATGTTCAGACACATGAATGTAAAGACTCCTGACCAGCTAGAAATGTCAATGTAATGATGTTCTACTATTCTGCTAGAATAAAGTTGGATTTAAAAAAAAAGTACCTATGGGAGAGTTCATCTAACACAGTAACACAGGAATTTGAAGTTGGAAAGGATGCTAAATCAATCCGATCCTCCCCCCTCCCACGCTTCCTAAACAAGAAAAACAGCTTACAGTGAAAAAATGAACAGATATAATTCTATGGGGATACCATACCCCTTCTTCTACACAGGGTACCCTGTAATTCTTTTGGTAATCAGGAATTTGCTCAGGCTTACCTTGAAGTTCTGAACTTTCTTAATAGCAATTGTCTTAATTATAGGCTGTTTCATTGGCTCACCACCCTCTGGGAGAAGTGCGTCTAATGTTACTCCTGTATTTGCCATCCCTGAGCTTCAGGGCATTTCCCATGATCCAGCTGGAGAATATCAGATCACCCATCTCTTTATGATCTTGTTGCACCTCACCCCACCTTTCACCTTTCCACATCACTTCAACAGCAAGCATCCTGTACATGCAAATACCAGAATGGAGTAATATTTCCTTTTACTTAACCTGTTCCAGAGTTCCTTGTGGGTTCCATTCCTTTAAGAGGTGAAGAGAAATTCAATGATTAAATATTTTTCCAAGGCAGTATTTTGATAAAAAACTCTTTTTAGTATGGGTTACATACTGCTACCATGCCTCTAATGCCCTAAAAGAACACTTTCCTTCTGTAAATAACAGTCTTATTAAAAACTATTCATATTAAAAAAACAATATCACCTCCTGAGAAGAGTGGGGTTTACATCTATCTTTTTGAGAATTTTGGCTGACAGTATCAAAAGTATTTATTTTGGCTACTAGTCTCTCCTGTGCCTTTTTAGTGTACAAATGTGTAAGAAAGAATGTTGGTAGCTGTAGTGATCCTAGGGAAACTAAGTTCCCAGTTCTGTCTAGTTCCTAATGGACCATAATCCCAGACCCAACATCAAAATCTGAAAAAGATCATCTCCATGTTTGCTGGACAAAGAGGAACTAAACAAAAAAAAATCTGTCAGTGGCCACATTTTTTAAAATGGTAGCCATTTTGCTAGGCCAGCTTTAGAGTTTTGGGGGGCCCTTCTGAGGTAAATCACGTGGTCCTTACCCAATTCAAACTGATCTCATCTTTTACTTTGACCAAAATGCACAACCTTTTATTTTCAATACAGGCAGTTACATATTTGTGTTTTTTACATTTCTGCAGTTGTAGCAATGTTAATTTTTTGGATCTCACTGCCCAACCAATCCATATCACCTCTGATTGACTGGGACATACCTCAGTGAGTAATTTCATTATATTACAGCACCACATGAGAAGGCTCTGCAGAGCCTGGGGTACCTTTTAGTGCTGCTTTACTTTAAACATGAATAATAATAATAATAAAAATTTATGTAGTACACTGGATCTCACGGGGGGGGGGGCCCTATTAGTATGGGACCCCTCACAACCACAGAGTTCACTGGTGCCTAAAACTGGGTATGCCATCTTGTTTAATTCTACAACATGGTTAATTGCAATCCAAACTCTTGTTGTCATGTAGGCAATAAAACACATTTTTCTTTGCATCTCTGGGTTTGTAAGTATCCATTAGCCATATGCAGTTTCGTAGCACTCTCAAGATTCCCAGATCAGCCTTAATATTTTTTCTCTTGTAGCTCCATGGATGCTTTCCTGTAATTCCCTTGTAAATTGTATTCTGAGATGAGGACGAGCTTTATTATTGCACCCTGGCTCATTCAAAAAAAATGTCAGGATTTAATGATGTGACATCACATCTGGAAATTAAAGTTTACCTGCCAATCAAGCTGTTCATTTTTATAGGGAATGCATATATTTACTAAATAAAAGTACAGTGATGACAGCATTGACTACAAAAATTATATTACAAGTGCCATGCATAAAGGGGATATTCTGGGAGATATGTATATGGCTCTAAGGAATTTGATACAAAGCAACCTGAAAATTGAATGGAAAATTGGTACCCTTGGATTGTCAACTAATGCTGAGAAATTACTAAGGAATTGCCTATTGAGCCAGCCCAGTGGTGCTGAGGATAGAGGTGCTGGTCGCCTGCACCTCGCGCCATGCCAGCAACTGGTGTTCAGGAATGAGCATGAGTCACTGGTGGTTGGCAGGGGAGGAGACAGATCAAGCATCCGATGGACTGCTCTCCCTCTCTGGGGGGGTGGGGGTCTGTCACAGCCGGCGCATGATTGCCCCATGGCAGAGGCTGAGGGACAGGATGCATGCTATGCTCTGGGGAGAGTTGGGGCAGACACCAGAAGGGAGTGCATACGGACGCGTGCATGCTCTCCTCCATCAGCATCATTGCATTCCCACTGGCTCAGGGGGAAAAGAGGAAATAGATGGCACCTTGTTGAGTTGGTTGATGGCCGTTTAAAAATCTCCAGCTCTGGGGGTGCGCCTGATCTGGATCCATTCAGGTGGGTGAGTTGGTGGCTCCTCACCACCCCGCTGTGGTGGCTAAGCCACAGGAGACAAAGGCAGACCCTGCTGGAGTGTGGGAGGATGGGCAGTGGCCGGATATCCTGGTGGAGTTGCCAGGCAAGACGGGAGCAGACAAGGTATGCCTCAGGAGGAGAAAAGTATAGCTAAAAAAAAAAGAAATTGCCTATTTTATGTAAAGGATAATACATCTTGGGTGTGCAGTCATATGGGAATATAGCCTGCCTTATGTGGTTGATAGGCAAGAGGTGTTGCCAAGTGTTGCAACTGCCCAGGAAGTGTATTATTTCATTACAACTACATACCCTGGTATGCGTTATCCCATTTATGAAATGGACTTCTGTCTGTAAATATCAATGTTTAGTTCATATAAGATATGTAGTATAATCAAGGGTCATGTGACATGTTTTGACAATGAGGTTACAGGATTTTCGTGGCCCATCTTTTTTTTTTATCTTTCTTTAATTTTTGTACCACTGCAGCGCACCGGTGGGGGCATCCAGCCGCTGGCCCCCACCAACCGGGAGGACAGCAGGCTCACTCGTACGCGAGGGTCCCAGCACAGCCATCGCCAGACCCCCGGACGCGATTCCACGACAGGCCTCCAGGTCAGCAGGTGTGCAGCCATCAAGCTGCTTGGTCATGCCCAGCCCTGTTTTCCACCTTAATTTTGTCCCTGGAGCCAGCAGTGCAATGACGCACTGCTCATATGCAAGCATTTTGCCGAACTCCTCCCCCTACTGGCGCTGCACCTTGTGCTTCTCCTGGTCTTCACCAGGGGCCAACTAAGTGTGACTCAACCCCACAAGCCCACCCCAGAGCAAGGAGAGCAGTCCTGGGACACTCAATACAACCTCTCCACTGCCAGCCCCTGGCGGCCCGAGTCCGTTCCCGAACCCGGATAACCGGCGTGGTGTGAGGTGTGGCATCCAGTGACTCAACCCTCAGTGCCACCGGGATGGCCCATCTTTTAAACATAAGCTGTCAACAATAACGTGCATCATATTAAGTAAGTAATTATGATTTACTGCCAGAGTCTATGGGGGTTCCACAAGGATACTTGTTTGATTCCTTGCTCTTTGTGTAATTTCTCAGTGATTTGTAGAGGGCTTTTAGTACTGTACAAGCTATATTCAAAATATGCTTATGACATGGTAATTTATCTGCATGATAATCATGAATTATTTAAAGGGCCCCAGGAATGCTTAAATCTGATTGGTTGTCAGCATTCTGAGAGCCGCACGTTAAGCTTCTTAATAGTGTACTTCTACAGCCTAATCACAGAAGTACTAATTTGTGTGGCACTAGTTTTATAAAAAGTTCCATTATTAGAATTCAGAGTCACCATTACGTTTACTGGCTGTAACAGGAATTTTCTCCAAAACTGTATTAATAAAAAACACTGCTGGACTGAAATAAGAAAAAAATGCCATTGTCAAAATAAGTGCAAATATAAGATGTATGAGTAAGAAAAAAACACAAGCACACACAGCTACAGTGCACCTGCTTTGAGTGAGCTAATCCACAACCTAGCAGATACCACAGATGTGACAGATGGGAAACCCACAGTTTCATTTCAGAGTGCCAGCACCTCCCAGTGAGTCATACTAAAGTACTGGTGTCCACATAGCTGTGTCACCTGCAAGCCCCAGATCAATCATGTTGTGCGGTCATGATCAGGGCCTGCATCTGACAGCAGCGACTGGTGTGGCGGAACAGAAACTGTCACTGTGAAGCACCTTGAGCTTCAGCTGCCAGCCCAAAGTAACTACCATGCATGTGTAGAAAAAGGTTTAGTGGGTGAGGCTGTGTTCAGTATAAAAAAAACAACCACAAAAAAACAGTTTCTTCTGGCCTCTTGTTTAGTGTGGTGTGCCCATGTATCTGTGGTGGGAGCCATAAAAGAGTCATGACCGTCCTCTGTGACTATTTTTTTACTGGACTCCTTACCTGGCTCCTGGTTCTATCCATTCAAACAATAAGAAGGACACAATGTCAACAAGCTATAGCACATCTTCCGCTTTCTCACCCTCTCAATTGTGGAGACTGAACAGCTCAAAGAGCATGGTGTGGCAGCTGAATCCCTTCTCCCACACAAGCTTACAGCTGCAGCAAGTCAAAAGAGAGGGCAGCTGTGCAGTGCCGGAGAGAGCGGGATCATTGAGCAGGACCGGCTGCTGGTGACTCAGATCCTCTTTTCATTTTATTTATTGGTACAATGGGCATTACTGAACACCTGCTAATTGCTTCTGTGTTTCCTGGCCCAGATGCACTTCAGGGGAGAGCTGGATAAATGAAGACACAGGTGGCTTACAGATGGAAAAAAAAAGATGATTTCAGTGGTTGCAGGGGGGGAGGAGGGTTTGCTGGTGCTATTGAGCCATCAGTGCAGGAAGGGTAAACTAAGCAGCATACTTGGGGTGAGGCAACACTAATGTGAGAGGGTTGGGAGGGGATCCACTGGACATCAGAGGAAAAACAATTAACATTTTCATGCACAAATAACATTTTACTGTAAATCATGGCATTTGAAACTAAGAATTAACAAGTAAGGCTTTTTTTTTGCCTATTAACGGGTGAATGATTAAACAGAATGACCAGACATTAACTTTCTCACCTGGTTATGTTCTTGACATTGCAGACTTAGAGTTAATATACTGCCTCTCTGTTACCTGCAGCAGAACTGTATCATGAATGACAATTGAAACATCCCTTTCATTCTGTCAAAGTTCAGAAATAAACAGAAACCTTTGGTTTAAGGACTATTTTATCTCAATGGTTAAGAAAAAATAAAATAAATATTGTGTGTCATTAGCAGACTGATAGAAAAACTGAACCTGATTATAATAATAGCAATAAGGTACTCCCAGGAGTTATGTCAATGTTCAAATTAATCACCCCCTGAGGGCAATATGGCACTTGGCTGCACCTCATGCCACATTATACACCTATGGGGTGATTAACTAGAACATTAACATAATTCTTGATTGTACCTTATTGCTTAATTAGGAAATCCCATTTAGGGCTTACAAAAGAATGTCTATGCATTTCAAAAATGGTTTTAAAATAATAAGCTAAATTGTTATGTAACCCCCCTGCAAATGGGGGTTCCCAAAAGACTTCCAGGAGCTTGCTTGAATGCTCCAAGCCTGAATGGTGTTTGGCATTTAAGCCATTTATCTGTGAGTGTCTTTAGAGCCTCTGGTACTGTCTCTTTAAGAGCTGTCTGCTTGCAGACATAATTAGTTTGCATGGGGGGACTGTGTGTTTCTCTGCTTGAGTACCACTTGAGCTGCTGCCAATTCACCCATTTTGCAGTCACTAGGAATGCAAAGGAACCTATCTGAAAGATGTAACTGTTTGCAGAAATCATTTAGAGTAATAATGAAAATACAGTTTGTCTAACCTGCTTTCTTTGCAGTCAGAACTGTGTTTGCCTAGTTCCACATTTTAGTTTTGAACTGCTGAACTGGACCAATCAGTGTGGGTTAAGGTAGCTCTAAAATGGTGCCTTGGACGAATCAGAACTTGGACTCGTAATCTGAGCCATCCACAGGAGGATTGTATGGGCAGTGACTCTGGGAGATGTAGTTTGGACTTCAGCGCCTTTTTGGACCAACAGGGGTAGTCTTTTGTGAGTGACAGCCAATCCAGCCAAGAACTGAGAGGAACTCAAAGGAAGTGCCTGGTTTTGTCTGCTGAAGTTTCAGTTGAGCTCTGGCAGTGAAGAGGGAAGGAGCCCTGTGCTTTTTCGGTGTGCAGTTTTAGTCGGGAAACATGTGTAAGGCCCCGAGTTCCGGTCTGCAGCTTGTGTAACTGCTTGTTAGGACTGAATCCATCCTGTGAAGAGAATCAAAGGATATCTGAAGAGTAGAAACCAGGCTCACCATGTAGAAGACTGGAGAAATTGTTGAATTGCGCTCGGTCTGTCAGGAACTGAATCTGCTCTGTATTCTCCCGGGTATTGTGCAGTAATTACGATCGGGATAGAGAAGCAGCCTGCCTGGTATAGTACTTTCTTTTTACCATATAAATGTGTGAGGAGGCTTGTGTAGCTCAAGTGAATCCTGCTGCCATTAAAGGACTTTTGCCTGTTACTGTTTACCATATAAATGTGTGAGGAGGCTTGTGTAGCTCAAGTAAATCCTGCTGCCATTAAAGGACTTTTGCCTGTTGCAGTTTGTCATATAAATGTGTGAGGAGTCTTGTGGAGCTCAAGAGTAGCCCTGCTGATGTTGAAGGACCCTATCTTGTTTGGATGTCGTGAGTACTAATTCAGGGTCGCTCCCTGTTGAATTGCCACACTGAATCCAAATGGAAGTACTGTACTGCTGACTGTTTAACTAATTTTTATTTTCTCTGTGTGAAAGGGCCCCTACCAGCTGCCATGGCTTGGCTTCTATGAATTCATGAGGATGCCTCAAGGGATTTCAGGTGCCCCAGCCACTTTTCAATGAATGATGGAGCGTGCAGTGGGGGACATGAACATACTAGAGTGCCTGGTATACCTAGATGATGTTATTGTGTTTGGCAGCTCATTGGAGGAACATGAGAGCAGATTATTTAAGGTATTGGACTGGCTGGAGGACTTTGGCCTTAAACTGTCCATTGATAAGTGTCAATTCTTTCAAACATCAGTAAAGTATGTGGGACACATAGTATCCACCGAGGGAATAGAGAGATTCCCACCCAAGCAAAGTTGAGGCCTTGACCACCTGGCCACAGCCCAAAATCTAAAAGAACTGCAAAGATTCCTGGGATTCTGTGGTTATTATCGGCGTTTCATCAAGGACTATTCAAGAGTGATCCGCCCTTTACTTAACCTTACTCAAGGGTATCCTCCAACCCACAAAAAATACCAAATGTCAGCATCCCTCAAGACTGAAAGAGTGTATTTTCATCCGAGTGAAGTATTTGGGGCCCGCTGGACTCCTGATTGTGAGACTGCTTTTCATGAGATCATATATCAACTTACCCATGTTCCAGTGCTGGCCTATGCCGATCCAAGAAAACCTTGTCCTGCAGCTGCTGATGCTAGCTTGCAAGGGTTGGGGCCGTTGTACCAAGAGTACGTAGAATGGCCTGAGACCAGTGGCCTTTTGCCAGTAGAAGCCTGACCCCATCCGAAAAGAACTATCCTGTACATGCTAGAGTTCCTAGCTTTGAAGTGGGCTATTGCTGACCAATTCCATGAGTACTTGTAAGGGGCTAAATACTAGTAAAATTGACAATAATCCTTTGACCTATGTACAGACCTCAGCTAAGTTGGATGCCACTGGCCATAGGTGGCTTTCTGCATTATCTACATACGACTATGCTCTCGAATACTGAGCAGGTCTGAACCACATAGATGCTGGTGCTCTCTCCCGGAGGTCTGTTCCCCAGAATGATTGGGTCAGATTGGCAGAACCTGACTTTTGGGCACTCTGCTGGAAGTTTGACAGGGAGGAACAAATGTCCACTGACGCAGTGGACTGCATGGTGGATTGCTTGGGACCCTCTGAGAATTGCATACCTGCTGCTTATTGCCACTTTTCTGCAATAGACATTGGTGCACTGCCTCAGCTGGACAATGACAGTATTTGGTGGCTCAGTCCCGCGATCCCATGATCAAATCAGCTTTAGAAGCCCTCTGTGCAGGAAAAGATGTGTCCAAATTACGCTCCACTGATTTGAGAACTGCATTGTTATACAAAGTAGGTCCTAAGTTGAAACTGATCAATAAACTGTTATACAGAGAAACAGTAGACAGAGGGGGACAAGTAGACAAACAGCAACTAGTGCTGCCCACTGCCTTTCATGACTCAGTATTGAGGTCCTTGCACAATCACATGGGGCACCTTGGTATAGACAGAACACTTGACTTGGTGAGATCCAGATTCTATTGGCCTAGGATGGGGGCTGATGTGGAGCAACACATCCGAACTTGTAGTCGCTGCTTACAGAGGAAAGCTTTGCCCCAGAGGGCTTCCCCCCCTTGTTAACATCACCACCAGTGCACCCATGGAGCTGGTCTGTATTGATTTTCTAAGTTTGGAGTCAGATCAAAGAAATTTCAGTAATGTGCTGGTGGTCACTGACTATTTCACAAGATATGCCCAAGCTTTCCCCACCAAAGACCAGAAAGTATCCACTGTGGCCAAAGTACTTGTAGAAAACTTTTTTCTTCACTATGGGGCTCCACAAAGAATCCATTCTGATCAAGGGAGAGACTTTGAGAGTCATCTGATCAAAGAGATGTTTTCTCTGTGGGGAGTGTGAAAGTCCAGAACCACTCCTTACCACCCCCAGGGGGACCCACAGCCTGAACATTTCAACCACACTTTGCTAGATATGCTAGGCACCCTGCACCCAAAGGACAAGCCTAGAGGGAGCCAACAAATTAGCACCCTGGTACATGCTTATAACTGCACCAAAGTGATGCCACTGGGTTCTCCCCTACCGCCTGATGTTTGAAGAGAAGCTCGACTACCGGTAGATGTGTGTTTTGGGTCTCTCCTGATGGGATTCAAGCTGACAACTATTTACAGTATGTGCAGTTAAAGGCCCAGCTAACTCATGCGTACTCAACTGGCTCAAACCATGGCTGCCAAAAGAAATCTGGCCAACAAAGAAAGGTATGATAAAAAGGTGAAAGCACAGGAACTCCAGGAGGGAGATCGGATATTGCTAAGAAATCTGGGACTTCATGGCAAACCCAAGATTGCTGACAGATGGCACCATCTCCCTCACATTGTAGTGGGCAAACTAGATGATCTGCCAGTGTACAAAGTAAGGCCTGAGAATAATTCAAAAGATGTAAAAACAATGCATAGAAATAATTTACTGCCCATTGGACAAATCTTGATTGAGTCTGAGCCCCCAGAAGATGCCCCCTCTGGACCAGTGACTAGAGCTACTGCTAAGAAAAGATCAAGAAAGTCTGCACCTACAGAAGCAGAGTTAAAGTGTTCCCCTCCACAAGTCCCAGTTGAGCATGACTGTCAGTCCATATCAGAAAAAAGTGAGAGTGACTTTGAATACTATCCTTCTTACGAACTGAGTCAATTGTTTTGGGGCAATCCCCTAGTCAATACTGGAGAAGAAGCTGGGCCTTCTGGACTGTCTAAGCCCCCAGCTTCGTCCCTGGAGCCAATGCTCCCAGAAAGTGAAGTGCAAAGCATCAGATCAGATGAAATGGAATCATTGTGCATGGTTGAACTGTTTGAGCTTCCAGGGAGGAAAATGATGGATTAGGGCAGACTGGTGATACACCAGAACAAGAAGAGTATTTTGAGTGCCCTGACAGTCCACTGCCAGTGTCCGAAAGCTCTCCATGCGAGCCAAATGTTGTGGACTCAGAAACTGTAACTCCTGTAGCTGAAAGTGCCCCAAGTTCTAGCCTCTATACCCCCATGGAGACTCCCCTGACAAGTGAGAACAATGCTGAAAATGAGGCTCAGAGTGCAGAGACTGCAACAGTTCCCCCTAGAAAGACTGGTTGCGCTGTAAAGCCTGTGCTGCACCTCAGTTATGATTCCCTTGGGAGGCCTGTGGACTTGACTATCAATGTTGTCCATAAAGGAGTGTATGTGTCCCTGAGCTCATTGCCCAAACTGAGCATCAGTGCTAACTCCAAGTTACTTGTGTTGCCCTCTAAGTATGGTGCCCTTGCCCCATCCAGCCCCAAGGTAACTGATAGGGAAGGGCCCCCTCTCTTCAGGTATTATGTACAAGAGGTAATAACTTGAGTTATGGTACAATGTGTATGTAATACTGTGTAAAGAGTGATGTACTGCAATGTTTCAGAAATGTGTTCTTGGTAAAATGATATATTGACTGATGATTACATGTGTGAGCCTAATGCAAATGTATATGGTTGCAGTTGAAACTTATGGGGGTACTTTCTTGACGTGGACATCAAGCTTTCCCAGGCCAGGAAGGGTGTAATACCCTTGTAAATAGGGGTTCCCAAAAGACTTCCAGGAGCTTGCTTGAATGCTCCAAGCCTGAATGGTGTTTGGCGGTTAAGCCATTTATCTGTGAGTGTTTTTAGAGCCTCTGGTACTGTCTCTTTAAGAGCTGTCTGCTTGCTGACATAATTAGCTTGTATGGGGAGACTGTGTGTTTCTCTGCTTGAGTACCACTCGAGCTGCTGCCAATTCACTCCATTTCTGCAGTCACTAGGAGTGCAAAGGGAACCTATCTGAAAGATGTAACTGTTTGCCAGAAATCATTTAGAGTAATAATGAAAATACAGTTTGTCTAACCTGCTTTCTTTGCAGTCAGAACTGTGTTTGCCTAGTTCCCATTCTAGTTTTGAACTGCTGAACTGGACCAATCAGTGTGGGTTAAGGTAGCTCTAAAATGGTGCCTTGGACCAATCAGAACTTGGACTCATAATCTGAGCCAGCCACAAGAGAATTGTATGGGCAGTGACTCTGGGAGATGTAGTTTGGACTTCAGCGCCTTTTTGGACCAACAGGGGCAGTCTATTGTGAGTGACAGCCAATCCAGCCAAGAACTGGGAGGAACTCAAAGGAAGTGCCTGGTTTTGTCTGCTGGAGTTTCAGTTGAGCTCTGGCAGTGAAGAGGGAAGGAGCCATGTGCTTTTCCGGTGTGCAGTTTTAGTCGGGAAACATATGTACGGCCCTGAGTTCCGGTCTGCAGCTTGTGTAACTGCTTGTTAGGACTGAATCCATCTTGTGAAGAGACTCAAAGGATATCTGAAGAGTAGAAACCAGGCTCACCATGTACAAGACTGGAGAAATTGCTGAATTGCGCTCGGTCTGTCAGGAACTGAATCTGCTCTGTGTTCTCCCTGGTATTGTGCAGTAATTGTGATTGGGATAGAGAAGCAGCCTGCCTGGTATAGTACTTTCTTTTTACCATATAAATGTGTGAGGAGGCTTGTGTAGCTCAAGTGAACCCTGCTGCCATTAAAGGACTTTTGCCTGTTACTGTTTACCATATAAATGTGTGAGGAGGCTTGTGTAGCTCAAGTGAATCCTGCTGCCATTAAAGGACTTTTGCCTGTTGCAGTTTGTCATATAAATGTGTGAGGAGTCTCGTGGAGCTCAAGAGTAGCCCTGCTGACGTTGAAGGACCCTATCTTGTTTGGAGGTCATGAGTACTAATTCAGGGTCGCTCCCTGTTGAATTGCCACATTGAATCCAAATAGAGTTACTGTACTGCTGACTGTTTAACTAATTTTTATTTTCTCTGTGTGAAAGGGCCCCTACCAGCTGCCACAGTTTGGACTAGCCACTAGGGCTTGGGTACCCAGGGACAGTAACTGATAGGGATAGGCCTATGCACAGAGCCATAGGTAGATGAGTAAAGTGATAAGCTAATTAACCTGATTTCCCCCTATCTTTATTATATCCCCCTAAATAAATCAGAGCTGCTTGTTTCAGCAAAGTTATACTGCCTGAGGTATTTGTCTATGTTAAAGTATTGTACTGTGATTGTTGCACTGTATCTTCTTATTTTACAGGGGTCCCAGTGCCTGAACCAGTGCGTGGGGGTAAGTTTATACTGTGAAGGTAATTCTGATATACTGTGTGGGCCACTAGTGGGAAGAAAGGGGGGTTGCAGTGTCCCAGAGGGCTGTAACCAAGTTAGTTTAACTATTGCAAACCCTGACCTCTGGGTGGAGGCACCCGCCATCAGATCCAGGCCCCTCAACCTGTTAGTGGCAAATCAGGCAGGGGTAGTAGCCCCTGGGATAGCGCCATCTAGGAGTTACAGTTACAAACAACAAATATCATGGAAATTAGTTCTAACCATTAACTACTGTGGAATAGCTCCTTAAAGATATTTATTCCTGAAGGATAGTTTCTGGAGGTGACAGATAAATAAGTATAGGCAGTTAGGAATTTGGTTGAACCCACACCAGTATGAATATCATATTGAGTCAATTATTAGTATGATTTAGAACAAATATTTGTTATACGTTACCTATGTATTTCCCTGATTTGTTGGAATATGTTTAGCTGCTTGCCTTGCTGGGCGACTGGTGCCACTACAATTGATTCCCCTATGAACTGCAATCACCAACTTGTATATACTATTCAAAATGTAACTTGTGATGTTTGTACATATTGCTGTCCTGCTTGTATATAGTCTATACCGTTCTTCTTAACTGTATAAATTTACCTCTTGCCATTTACTTTCTTCAACTAATGTCTTGTTGTTGCATTTCTTTCTCCCTTGTCCCCTACCCCACAGGACGCATCTAGAAATGAGCTGCTAGCTCAGCTCAGTATGCTTTACCTGGTAAATATTTGAAACCATCAAACAAACAAACAAATAAATAAATAAGGGGTTCTGTGCACTAAGCAAAAACTGCCAATGTGACACAATGCGCAGTGCATAGGGCTGAATTGTGCACATCATGGGTGTCCAGCAGACACCTGCAGATGTACTCATAGCTATCAACTATCTTCCACCAATTTGCCTTCCTAAATCCCAACTCTTCCTCATTATGCAAACTTACACTGCTGGTGGGCACTGGAGTGGGAAGGGGGCATGTCTGGGACTAAGCTGCCAGAGAGCATCATGCATGAAGCAACTTTCACACTGCTGTTAAGGTATCAGGCAACAGGTGTCAGGGTACCCAGCCAGAGGGGTGCTATAGCCTTTGCCCATTGCCATTGATGGGAGTTCTGAACCTCCAATCAGGAGCCACTTCCATTGACTCCTACTCTTCTCCTAGCCATGGACGGCTGGGGTGAAGAGGACAGTTGCCTCTGCTGATATTTTTTTGTTTGTTTTAAAGTTAAAAGCCATCCCAATGGATAATTGTAAATGCCATCCCCACCCCAATACTCTCCCTCCATACTCCACAAAAATACCATAATGCATAATTCCTGATCACTACAAGTGTACTCTTATTTAACTCAGTGCTTCTCCTTTTTCAGGACAAGTATGTGTGATACTTCGGTTAGGAATCCCTTGCTCATAAGGGGTGAACAGGCCTATCCATTTCAATCTGTTCTATTAAATATTGTATGGAACAGTGCCAAAATGGAGTTCTGATAGAGTGTTGGCTTTCTTGCTCCTCTCATCAGATGATTATTGGGAACAAAGGTTATTTATTTATTTATTTTTTACCATGCACTCTGACAGGACATCTTGAGAAGATGTAGCTTTCTGAGACCACTTCATGTCGCTCTGTTTCATCTCTTTTGCCAATTGCCCATGCAAGCTAGACATTCTGATTTATCAGGAGATTCACACTTACCCCCACCTCATCCTTAAGCCCCTTCTCCTTCCCATTTTTTTCTCCTTCCTTTTCAATACCCCCTTGCCCCCCCACCCTTTATAATCTGATTAAGATTTTTGTCCGGATTAGTGTCTTTTACTTGGTGACAAGTTGGTTGTGTCTGCTGCCGTTTGACAGTTTTTGCTGTTATGAGTTTTGGATTGATGACTCTTCAGCTGTTAAATTTCCTTTTAGCTTTTATTAATATTTATAAGGTTGGACTAAGGTCTCTACAGTTACCTTTTATGCACCTTGACATTTATTTGCTCATTTGTATATTTTTTGCATCTGTTGGGCAAATATCTGCTGAGAAGCATATTCAGTTTAATTGGTTGAGTTTTTTATTGCATGCCTTTTTACCTAGTTTGTTTATCTGAGTGCAAGTTTTTCTTATTGCAAATGTATTTATTTGGGAGTCTTCCTGACCCACACAAGGTCCTTTTCTTCCTCATGATGCTTATTATGTTGTTATTATTTCACACCCCTGTACTATGGCCCTTTAAATGTTATAATCTAGAATGTTAAAGGTCTGGGGTCCCCCAGTAAGAGAAAAATAATCTTGTCTCACATTAAACATTACAGAGCTGACCATGTCTGTCTTCAGGAGACTCATCTTACTTTTATGGAGTCTGTTAAGTGGCAAAGATAATGGATTGAGAATGCTTTTTACAGCTGTTATAATTCAAAACAAAGAAGAGTGGTGATTTTAACTAGAAAAGGTCTTAATTTTCATTAAAATCAGCCATATGTCTGATGATGAGAGTAGATGGCAACTCCTACGCTGCTCAATTGAAGGGAAAAAATATACCCTTTTCAATATTTACACCCGTAATTCTTCTCAGTCTAAATTCTATTCAGAACTCCTTTCCAACATTGAACCTTTATTAGATTTTTGACGTACTACTATGGGGTGATTTTATTACTGCCATGGACCCTGTCCTTGATAGAGCAGCACAGTCTTTATACTTCCTGGCTGATGGTAATTCTTCAGCCCTAAACTCTTTAAACCTCAGTCTCACTGACACCTGGAGATTGGTCAACTCTAAGGGTGGAGATTATACTTTCTTCTCTTCCCCCATCATAATTGCTATAGTCATATTGATTATATTTTTGCCTCCTCAGCTCTTTGTTCACACATTATCTCCACCCACATTGATAACGTCACTCTGTCAGATCATTCTCTATACAAACTCTATCTATAAACCATTCCCTCCCAGTAACCTTTTTCAAAAATATTCGCAGTGTAATGTTTCACTGCTGAAGGATGAAGCATTTGTTATCTGGGTCAAGCAAGAAGTTCAACACCTCTTTCAAACTAACTTGACACTGAGGTTAGCAATGGAGTTGTTTAGGATGCCTTCAAGGCAGTCATTAGAGGCTTAATCATAGTTTTTTCTGTTAAATGAAAGAAGGAAAGGCTTAAGCTTTTGTCAGGCAAAAAAAGCGGCTTTGACTAAACAGAAGCTTGAGCATAAGAAATGTAAAACATTACATCAGAATCTCTTATACCAAATTACTCTGTTAAAGTATGAAATTAATACCTTGTATAATGAAAAAAATAGAATATGCTTTGTTCAGATCCAAACAGAAATTCTGTGAAGCTGGAGAGATGGGGAAATTGCTTGCAAACAGACTCAAGCATATACAGAGGGCTAATATTATTGCAGGAGTCCAAAATAATTAAGTTTCGTCAAAGTCAGAAGTGACAAAAATAATATTATTTTCTGTGCCTTCTACAAGAAGCTATACTCCTCCAGTTCACATGCCTCTCTCCAGGAAATTGAACAATATCTGGCTAACATTAAACTTCCTGAGGAAGCTTGTAATTCTTTGGATAAACCCATTTCTAAGCAAAAACTGGAATTAGTTATTTCTTATTTATAAGCTTGTTAAATGTTATTAAAAAAACAGCAGGTTACTCAGAAAACAGTAGCATACAATCATCCATACTTACAAGTTCAAGCTATAATAAAAGAATCATTGTCATCAATTGAGCACTCCACTAATAACTACTAAATACAACTGTCTTATGATCTGACAGACAGAAACAAATAACTATACATCAATTTCATACTTTCATAGGTATTGTCCATTAAATTATGATCTGTTGAGTCCAAAGTATAGCCTACCAGGTTGACTACATCCCTGAGATTAGTGCGTCTCCTGTAATGTCAATGGACTGCTGACCCTAAGATTAAAGCTGCAATAAATGTAAGAGCATGCAGCAACACTGACTGGAACAATAATAAAATTGTGAACAAACAAATAACAAAAACACAATTTCCTGAGTGTGGCTATCTACTAGTGTACCTCTATGCTTGAATCTACTTCAACCGAGCAACTGCTCAATAAGTGAGAGCTGTTGTACCTCCTCTCTGAAGTGAAAAAATGGGAACCAATGGGAATAAAATTTATCTTACTGCTAACACTGATGAGCTGTTATGGCTTCCATATTTTTGACTTTAAGGATATCATTCATCCACTGACCCATGTGTGGTTTAGTTGGTGTGAGCCAGTGTTGGGTAATCACTTTATTGGCTGCAGCTATCAAACTAAAAAAAAAGATACCTTTTATGTGGTGTTCCAATCCCCCTAGGAGGGAGTTCTAATCCTATTTGTTCAGACAATGAGGGTATATAATAAGGTGTATCATCTTCTAGACTGATGCAGCTACTTCCCCCCAAAAAGGTTTCATTTCTGGACAATCCCAAAACACATGAAATGAGGAGCCTTGCAACCACAGCCCCTCCAACACCTGTCTGAAGCATTTGTGCCAAAGTGTTTAGATACTGCCAGGATAATACAAAATCTGGCACAGATCTTCTAGTGGAATTCACACCAAGATATGGATACCATTGTTTTGTGGACATCATGCCAGATACTTGTCCTACCCTCCTGTGTAATAATTACATTAGCCTCAGTTTCTCATTTAACTTGTACCTGAGCTATAGCTTGTTGACCTTCCTTTCCAGTCAAGAGTGAGTAGGCCTGCAATACAAATCTTTTCTGATCTGTAACAGTCATTATGTGCTAGTGAAGTTTAATCTCTATCAGAGTGTTTTCAGAATTCCTACTATCCCTGTGCAATTAAAAATATACTCATGACATTGCAAATATTCGTGGAAATCTTTTGGAGATAACCCAAATTCCCTCTGGGACTGCAATGTATTTTTAAGGGAAACCCCTTCACCTATAAAATGCTGTAAGGTGATTAAACCCTTCCAAGCCAAGACAAAGAAGTTACCATCCCATCAACCCAGCAAAAAGTTTGATAGCTACTGAAGAGGTGTTTTGCTTTAAATGGTGTTGCCTCCATTCCATCTAAGATTACTCCAAAGCCACACTTACATCATTAAACTGGTCCATGGGTTGGAAATGATTTTTAATTCCTGCTGCATTATTACTCAAGGAAGTAAACTAATAGGTATAAAAGTACAGGCCCCTTACTGAAAGTTAACCTAACCATTCTGACTGGATTCCTTTAAAATTTCAATGAGATGTTCAAGCTGGGCAGCCTTTTAATAATGCAAAAAATGAGTGTGCACCAGATCTCCCATTTCTTCGCATCTGGTAAGTAGTGACTGTGACATAGACAGCCCGCTCTGAGTGCTGTACCTTTTTTTTAATATAAAATGTATTACTGACCGTCTCTGCTAAAAAAAATCTGATGCTGTTAGAATGACCTCACTCATCCCCCCACCAGAATTCAGCTCAAAGATGAAAGCCATAAGAAAAATGCTGACAGCATGTGAGTTCACACACAATCAGTTTTTAGAAACCATGTGTTACATGTAAGGCCTTAATTAAGGATCCTGTCTTTCTGAGTTAATTACAGCCATAGTTGCTGGAACATATCCATTTTATGATGTTGGAAGGAAAACCCAGGTTATTACATAGCAGTGCGAAAATCATACAGATGCTGTCATTACCTGGAAGAAGTAAGCTTATTATGAGATCAAAAGAAGTGTCATTTGAAGGACATGAATTATGCTGAATTTGCAGAATGTAATACTTTTGTATAAGATATATTTTTTTTATACATAATCTGAAGGAGGAGGAGCTAGCTGACCTCACACAAAAATGGGTTGTCCCATACCGTTGTTTAAGAAATACTCTGTTTTATACACTTTTTACCTAGACTCTGACATAGGAAAGATCTTTGGAGCACTTGTAAACATATTTAGAAAGATTTCAAATCTAAGTACTGTAAGTAGGAATTTGCACTGTTTAAACCTTGTTTCTTTTAAAAGATTTGTATGTATTGTGGTATAAGTGTTCTGTATTTTGTGTTTTACATATTTTTAACTATTTTAGTAAAATTCTTTTTAAAACTTACTTGGTCTGTCTTTGACTTATTTTTAGTTGTAAGAACAGTGTATGGTTATTGCAGATACTAAACATAAGCTTGAGTGGTGGTACCAAACTGGAAAGAGAAGCGTTTTAAATCTGAGGTCTTTATTAAAGTTTTTAAGGGTTCATCTCTGTATGCCTAGTTAGGTGCCTGTAGGCAAAGATATCTGGCCCCCTGAAGACAGAAATATCTGAACCTGTGCATTGGGTATGCTAGCAAGAGGTTAACAGTTTCAATCCCTCCAGAACTTGAGACCAAAGGTTGATCGAAACTCACAAAAACAGACAAGAAGGTTACCCTGTCTGTTACACTGCTCTCAAGACTGCACTCAGAGGTTGGCACTTTGGGTGTAGAGGGCCTGACCTGCTGAGTGGGTTTGTGACAGATTGCTTGGCAGCAGTAGCATAATTTTGATATCACAAGGTTTATTGTTCTGTGTCAGCTGAGACTGTAAGCTCTCTTACAAAGAAAGAAAAAGGCAGAGTTTATTTTAAAAAGGAAACAGAACTACATATCACTTGGCATACAATAGAGTTCCTACTCATTTTATTTTTTTTCTAAAGTACTTGCAAGTCAGAATAGCCATAGTCAGGGAAGAAGAAGATGGCTTCTGACTATGGCAGGCACACTGTAGATTACTTGAAGTAGTTGTGCGGGGACAGTGGAGTCCTGTTTGAGGTGACAGCCACAAAGCAGAACCTCATAGATGCCCTGATGGTAGCAGATACCAAGATCAGCGAGTCACCGACCATGACTGAAAAGAAAAGCAGGGCCACTGTCAGTGAAGGGCCACAGCAGAAGGGGATGGTCACCATTATCCTGAATCCAGAGGTACTCAAACTGCAAACTGAGTTGCGCAGGATAGAACTGGAGGCAGAATGAGAACAGAGGGAGGCAGACTGTGAAGATCATGAGCACCAGTGAGCTGCAGAAGAGAAGGCAGAGTGAGAATGCAGAGCTGCAGAGGAGAAGAGAGAGAGAGGCGCACCAGTGGCAACATGAACTGGAGAACTATGACTCCAACCAGCAGCACCAGAGCAGGTAAGTGGCTTGGGTTTAACTGGGACTGCAGGACTGGGTTACAAATTGAACTCCAAATGAATAGCCACGTATAAGGAAGGGGAGGACATGGATACCTTTTTAAATTCTTTTGAAAAAGTTGGTATTCAGGCTAAAATTCCTAGAGAGTCCTGGAGCTTCCAGCTATCCTCGCTACTTACCAGAAAAGCTCGGGATGCATTGGGTCAAATGGACAATGAGGACAGCAATGATTACAGCAAGCTAAGAGCTGCACTGTTAAAAAAAGTTTGAATTAACTGCTGAATCATACAAAGCTAAATTCCATAAGCTCAGGAGAAGTCCTGATGTGAGCTATGAGGAGCTAGCCATGAAACAACGTCAGTTTTTAAAATGTTGGTGGGAAGGAATTGAGGCAAACTCTGATGACAAAATTGAAAATATGATTTTATTAGAACAGTTTTATTGGGCTTGTCCAGCTGAGCTTAAAACCTGGCTAGAGGACTGAGATCCAAAAACTGTGCAAGAGGTTGCTGAACTCTCGGACTGCTATGCCAAGAGCAGACCTGCTCTGAGAGTGAATCAGGTGGGCATGGCAGCACAGAAAGGGAAAAGCATGCCTTCAGGGCCGCTAAAACCCTCATTGCCTCCACCAAAACCAGTTAGCCCCAGGTTTCAAAGAAAAGATTTCTCTGCAGTAAGAAATGCCTGTTGATTGTGTAAAGAAACTGGGCATATTGCCAGACAGTGTCCCAAAAAGGTGAGCAATTATACACAACAGGGTGCTAGAATAGAAGTGGGTTGTTTGTGTGTCCTTGGGAGCATGCCAGTGACCATGAGGGAATACATGCACCCAGTCATGGTGAATGGTGTACAGACATGGGGGTTAAGGGACACAGGAGAATCCCTGACATTGGTGAAAGGGGATCTGGTACAACCTGGTCAGCTTATACCCAATAAATACGTTATCGTCCAAGGGTTCACTGGTGAAGAGAAAACATTGCCCCTCGCTAGTGTTCTCCAAGACTGGGGTGAAACGGGGGGAACTGTGCAACAGGTGGCTGTAGCCAAAACATTAGCTGTAAATGTGATCCTGGATAACAATCTCCAGCAGGAAATGATATATACAGTTACCCGTAGCCAAGTGGCAAGGGAAAATAGTAGTTCCCTGAACCCCACAGAAACCTGTGAGGAAACCACTGAGAGGCTGGTTCCCAGCCTGTGTCTCTAGATGGGGAGACTGATAAAAAGGGGTAGAAATTTCCCCAGTAGCAAGTAACCACACATCTACAGAGGGTTACTCCTAAGAGGAAGGGGTGACCCATTGTCAGAGGGTTGGGATTGACAGTGATCCTGAGGGCCCTGATGCTAGTGCTAAGGACCCGAGTTTAGCGACTGAAGGGGACCTGTCCCATACCTTGGGAATGTGTGAGGGGTTTGCAGCTGCTCAGAGGGGTGACCCTAGTTTAGAGAAGCTGAGGGCTTGGGCAGACTCGGATGGCTCACGGGGAGGTGACAGCAGACATAAGGTTTATTGGGAAAATGGACTTATGTATACTCAGGCAGTACAGACAGAGGGAGGGATGCTAGGCAGGCAGCTTGTTGTTCCCCAGGGGTATCACGAGCAGTTGCTCAAAATTGCACATGATATTCCCTTGTCTGGTCATCTAGGAATTGCGCACACATCTCAGCAGTTAGCCCAGAATTTCTACTGGCCTAACTTCACCCAGCAGGTAAAGGAGTATTGCAGGTCTTGTCACCAGTGCCAAGAAATAGGGAAAACGGGCAAGAAAACCCAAGCAGCCCTGATTCCATTGCCCATAGTGAAGGAGCCATTCCAGAGGGTGGGAATGGATATTGTGGAGCCTTTTAATACCCCCAGCTCCTCAGGAAAGAAATTCATCCTGACTGTGGTGGATAATGCCTCCTGGTACCCAGAGGCAGTCGCCCTATCCTCACTGAGGAATGACAAAGTGGCAGATGCCTTACTTGGGATTTTCTCCTGTTTTGGGTTTCCTCAGGAGGATATCACCGATTGAGGGGGTTTATTCATGTCAGACCTGATGAAATGTTTATGGTAGAAGTGTGGTGTGGTGCAGAGATGCACGACACTGTATCACCCACAAGCCAAAACCCTTGTGGAACGATTCAGTGGTACCCTAAAGTCAATGCTCTGGGCATTTGCTGAACAACATGGGAGGGACTGGGAGAAATAACTTCCCCACTTGTTGTTTGCATACAGGGAGGTGCCCCAAGAGTGAGTAGGATTCCCCCCTTTGAAGTCTTATATGAACGCCGATGCGTGGGCCCCTAGACTTGATCTCAGAGGACTGGGAAGGCAAGCACACCACCCAGGGAACTCCCATTGTGCATTATGTCCTTAGGTTTAGGGAAAGGCTGAAGGAACTTATGGGGACAGCCCAGAGCAACCTGGCAGCTGCCCAACAGAAATAAATGGTGTGGTATGACCGAAGGGCCAGAGCTCACCTGTACATGGTGGGTCAGGAAGTCATGGTCCTTATTCTGATCCAGAAAGACAAGCTGCAAGTTGAGTGGGCAAGACCATACAAAGTGGATAGGAAGGTAAATGACGTGAACTACATTGTGGAGTTACCTGACAGAAGACAGACTGAAAGGATGTACCATATCAACATGATGAAGCCATATGCAAACAGCGCTGACATGGTGTTTGCAGTGTGTAGTCATGGGGAGGGGACGGATGAAGGAAACCCCCTTCTGGATTTGCTGGAAGAAAGTAAGTGGGAGTACTCTGTGGAGGCAGTAAAATGGTCTCCCTAGCTGGCCCCAGACCAGGTCCAGAAAGTAAGGGAGGTTTTAGCAGACTTTGCCCCTTGTTGACAATATAAGCGTATACATATATATATATATATATATATATATATATATATATATATATATATAAATATATTTCTATATAACAAACCAATCACACACACACAAACACAAAAAACAACTAAACAAAGTAGACAGACATGTGGGGAGTAGTGCAATGTAATGGCTGTGGGACAGCAGTCTTCCGTGAGTCTTTCTGGAGGCTGAGATGCTGCCCTGTTTGCAGACAACTCTCTGCCCTGAGGGAGGAAGTTGCCCATCTTCAGGCTGCACTGGACAGTAGTAAGGGAACCTCCCCCATCCAGGGAGCACCAGGGCCACCACCACTACCTCAGAGGTTGTGAAGAAAGCACAGCAGTTGAACCACAGTGGGCTCAGGGAGGATAAGGATGGTGGAACAGAGGCACACCCAGTCAGTTGTTCAACTCCACGATCCATACACCATTCTGTGGGAGCATAGTTCCCCTATGGATGCACCCACAGAGGAGACTAAGGAGGTTGTGGACAACTGTCACAAGGGAGGCCCTCAGGAAGGAGACAGAGGGCACCACAGTGAAAGGAAGCAGCTCCTGGTGGGGGACTCAATTATTAGGGGGATAGAACTGGGAGGAGCAGGGAAAACTGAAGTAAGGTGCCTGCCTGGTGCCATGGCTTGGAGGGACAGGAAGCTCATCCTTAGGATCACAAGAACAGTTGCACGGGTGTCTGATCTGGACGTCAATGTCCACCTAGGGACAAATGACTTGGCTCATCATGAGATTAGAGCAGTGCAGAAGGACTTTGTAGAGTTGGGGAGGGGCCTAAGACAAGTAGCACACACAGTATCCTTCTCAGAGGTGCTGCCTGTCAGTGGCATGGGTGAGGCGAGGGTACTTTGCACCATGCAGTTTAATAAATGGTTGAAAAAATGGTGTAGAGCACAGGGGTTTGGCTTCACTGGGGACTGGGGCTCCCCCTGGAGGACGCTTAGCCTATACTGGCAGGATGGTCTGCATCTGTCCAGGAAGGGAACAAGTCTTTTGGGCAATCAGTTTAAATGTTTCATTGGCAAGCTTTTAAACTAGTCAAGGGGGGAGGCACTGATAAGCAGCAGGAAAATCCCAGCCTCCCCATACAAAACAGGGTACTAAATGAGAAAAAGACCAAGGTAGAAAGGTCAGTGGGGGATGCTGCTACAGAAGGTAAAGCCATCAAAAAATGGAGAGCAATGAGTACCAATGCCCATAGTCCGGGTAACAAGCTTCCTGAATTAGTGGCCTTGATGGAGGAGGAACATCTGAATATTGTGGCAGTCACAGAAACATGGTACACAAAGAACCATGACGGGGATGTAAACATACCAGGATACACTATCTACAGGAGGGACAGGGAGGGTAAAAGAGGAGGAAGAATAGCTCTCTACATAAGGGAAGAAATCAAAGCAACAGAACAAAAGGGTAAACAGGGAGGAGAAGAAGCACTGTGGGTCAATTTTGAGGCAGGCAATGACACCACAATCTGCAAAGGGGTTGCATACAGACCCCCCTCTCAGGGGGAGGAAATGGACAAGAAAATGATAGAAAGTATACTTAGAATAGTAGATAAAGGGGAGATATTGCTGATGGGTGATCTGAATATGCCAGATGTTAACTGGAGTGCAGTTGCATCAGACACTTCTAAGAGTGGGGTTATTCTAGATGCCCTACAGGGGGCATGCCTTGGACAACTAGTATTGGAACCGACTCGAGAGGGAGCAATCTAAGACCTGGTTCTCTCAAATGGAGATGGAGAGAGGATCACAGATGTAGAAGTGGGTATCCATCTGGGAACTAGCGACCATCGAACAGTATGGTTCACAATAAACACAGCAATAAAGTCAAGCCATACAAAGGTAAAAGTACTAGACTTCAGGAGGGCTGACTTTGCCAAAATGGGTGAGTGCCTAAAGAATGCACTAGCAAATGGGCAGGAAGGAGGGGTGGAAGAACAATGGGGAATAATAAAACTGCCATCACAGAGGTAACAAGCCTTGTGTGAAGCAAATAAACAAAACAAAATGATGTAAGAAACCACTATGGTTCTTCAAGGAGGTGGCAGTGAAGGCTCAAGAGAAAAAGAAAGCGTTCAGAAAGTACAAGGAATCACAGAAGAATCAGGACAGAGAATTGTATCAGTTAGAGCAAAAGGAAGCTGGGAAGGCAGTCTGAACAGCAAAGGCCTGAAATGAGGAAAAGATAGCCAACTCAGTTGAGAGGGGATACAACCTTTTTAGGTACATCAGGGGCGAAGGAAGACTAAGGTAGGGATAGTGAGGCTTAATAAATGGGAGGGGGGTGGGCAGAGGGTGATGGTGAAAAGGCAGAGATACTAAACAAATATTTTTGCTCAGTATTTACAAATGAAGAGGGGGAGGTACCTAAAACAAACAATAGACACACTCTGGAACAGAAGTTGATACCAGCCCATTTACAGAAGTAAGGGTTCTGAAAGAACTCTTAAAACTGAAGGTGGGCAAAGCAATGGGGCCTGATGGGATTCAACCCGGAATTCTAAAAGAACTAAGGGTATAACTAGTGACACCACTGACTATCCTCTTTAACAAATCGTGGGAGAATGGGGTGGTATCTGAGGACTGGAGGAAGGCAGATGTGATTCCCCTTCACAAAAGTGGGAGTAGGGCAGAAGCAGAAAACTACAGACCCGTTAGTTTAACTTCAGGGATAGGGAAAATGATCGAATCACTTCTGAAGGACAGAATTGTCAAATAGCTAGAGGCCAGAGGGTCACAGGACCCAAGGTAGCATGGATTCACAGTGGGAAGGTCATGCCTGATGAATCTAATAGATTTCTTTGACTGGGTGACCAAAGTAGTAGATCAGGGAGGGGCTGTGGACATGGACTACCTAGACTTTAGCAAGGCATTTGACTCAGTCCCACACAAAAGAGTAATATACAAGTTAGCCAGCCTGGGAGTGGATCCCAAGATGATAGCCTGGGTAAAGAATTGGCTGGAGAATAGGACACAGAGGTTAATAGTAAATGGAGTCCAGTCTGAAGAAAGGGGAGTTACTAGTGGGGTACTGCAGGGTTCAGTATTAGGACTGGTCCTCTGCAATGTCTTTATAAGTGACATTGCAGAGGGACTGGAAGGAAAAGTATGTCTCTTTGCAGATGACACAAAGATCTGCAACAGAGTTGATGCACAAGGTGGGGTAGAAAGGATGAGAAGGGACTTGGCAAGGTTAGAGGAATGGTCAAATGTATGGCAGCTTAGATTCAATGCTAAGAAGAGCAAGATAATGCACCTGGGAAACAAAAACCCAGTGGAAGAGTACACAATGGGGGGTGAGATACTAACAACAACAAAAATGGAAAGGGACCTAGGGTAGTCATACCAGATGACTTAAAGGTGGCAAGCAATGTGAGAGGGCAACAAGGAGGGCTGGGGGATACTGGGGTGCATAGGGAGAGGCATCACCAGTAGAAAACAGGAAGTTGCTATCCCTCTGTACAGACAGCTGGTGAGACCCCATCTGGAATACTGTGTGCAGTTCTGAGATCCAATCTCCTCAAGGACATAGACAAGATGGAAGCTGTCCAGGAAGGCAACTAAAATGGTGCAGGGTCTGCACCAGAAGACATCTGAGAGAGACTAAAGGAGCTTAATATGTATAGCCTCGAGGAAAGGAGGGAGGGGGTGTGATAGAAACTTTCAAGTACCTCAAGGAATCAACAAAGTCCAAGAGGTAGCATCTTTCAAAAAGAAGTGTGCAAGAACAAGGGGGCACAATTTGAAGATGGGGGGGCAGCTCAGAGGTAATGAAAGGAAGTATTTTTTCACAGAGAGGGTTGTGGATGCATGGAATGGCCTTCCAGAGGAGGTTGTGCAGTCAAAAACAGTGGTTGAATTCAAGCATGCATGGGAAAGTCATAAGGCAATTCTAGGGGTTGGGGGTAGAAAGAAGTAGGCTGCTGACTAACTAGGATCTGCAGCTTATCCATTAAGTATGGAAATGGGCAGACTGGGTGGGCCAAGTGGTCCTTATCTGCATTCAAATTCTATGTTTCTATGTTTCTATGTTTAGTGCCAAGCCTGGACTAACCCCCTTAGCAACTCACTATGTGGAGACAGGGACACAGACGCCCATACAGCGAACAGCATATCGGGTGTCAGAAGCTGTCCAAAAGGACATTAGTAGGGAAGTGGAGGAGATGCTGCATTTAGGGGTAATCCACAGATCCCACAGCCTCTGGGCCTCACCTGTAGTCCTTGTGCCCAAGCCAGATGGCTCTACTTGTTTCTGTGTGGACTATCGTGAACTGAATGCAGTCACAAAGTCCGACACCCACCCGATGCCCTGGATGGAAGAACTCCTGGACAAGTTGGGAGGGGAGACCTACCTTACAACTATTGACCTGACCAAGGGGTATTGGCAGGTAGAAGTGACAGACAGAGCTACGGAGAGGTTGGCCTTCATCACTCTGATAGGCTTATTTGAGTTTAAAGTAATGCCTTTTGGAATGAAGAATGCCCTGGCCACTTTCCAAAGGTTGGTGAACCAGGTGTTAAATGGTGCTGAGGAGTACACCGTGGCATACCTGGATGGCATCGTCATCTTTAGTACCAGCTGGGAGGAACACCTATCCCACCTTAGGGAAATGCTGGGCAGGATACAGAGGGCTGGGCTCACTGTCAAAGCCGAGAAGTGTCAGGTGGCCATGGGAGAAGTGGCATACCTTGGGCATGTGGTAGGCCTGGGACAGCTCTGGCCTAACCAAATAAAGATAGAGGTGATCCAGATGTGGCCCAGACCAGAAACCCACAAGCAGGTCAGGAGCGTTCTAGGGACAGCAGGGTACTACAGGAAATGTGTACCCAATTACAGTGCCCTGACAAAGAAAAAGATGCCAAAGAAAATTACCTGGGGCCCAGCCTGTGAGGAAGCCTTTACCACACTGAAGGAGGCACTGTGCAGTGCTCCTGTTTTGACAAGTCCTGTCTATAGCAAAACCTTTATAGTTCAGATGGACCCCTCAGACATGGCTATTGGGGCATTACTGAGCTAGATGTCCAGCCAAGGGACAGATCACCCAGTAGTATACCTGAGCAAGAAGTTTCTTCCCAGGGAGCAAGCGTACTCCATGGTGGAAAAAGAATGTCATGTCATAGTGTGGGCCCTAAAGAAGCTAGAGCCATACTTGTATGGGCAGCATTTTGTGATGCAGACTGACCACAACCCCCTGGTTTGGCTGACGCAGATGGGGAAAAACAATGGCAGACTACTAAGATGGAGTCTTGCTTTACAAGGGTATGATCTGAAAATCGTAAATAGTGCTGGAGCGAAGAATCAAAACTCAGATGGGCTGTCTAGGGTCTATGAGGGGTGAACTGATTTGGGAAGCTCATCCCATGTAGGGGATAGATTCCCCCAAATTCAGTCTAGGTGGGGAGGAGTGTAACATAGACAGCCGTCTTTAAGTGCTGTATCATTTTTTTAATATAAAATGTATGACTGACTGCCTCTGCTAAAAAAAATCTGATGCTGTTAGAATGACCTCACTCATCCCCCCCACCAGAATTCAACACAAAGATGAAAGCCTTAAGAAAAATGCTGACAGCATGTGATATTAACTCACACACTCAGTTTTTAGAGACCATGTGTTACATGTAAGGCCTTAATTAAGGATCCTGTCTGTCTGAGTTAATTACAACCATAGTTGCTAGAACATATCCATTTTATGATGTTGGAAGGAAAACCCAGGTTATTACATAGAAGTGCGAAAATCATAAAGATGCTGTCATGTCTTGGAAGGAGGAAGCTCATTATGAGATCAAAGGAAGTGTCATTTGAAGGACATGAATTATGCTGAAGTTGCAGAATGTAATACTTTTGTATAAGATAAATATATTTTTATACATAATCTGACAAAGGAGGAGCTAGCTGACCTCACACAAAAATGGGTTGTCCCATACAGTTGTTTAAGGAATACCCTGTTTTACACAATTTTTACATAGACTCTGACTGAGGAAAGGTCTTTGGAGCGCTTGTAAACAGATATTTAGAAATATTTCAAATCAAAGTACTGTAAGTAGGAATTTGCACTATTTAAACCTTGTTTCTTTTGAAAGATTTGTATGTCTTGTGGTATGAGAGTTCTGTACTTTGTGTTTTACATATTTTTAACAATTTTAGTAAAATTCGTTTTATAACATACTTGGTCCGTCTTTGACTTCTTTTTAGTTGTAAGAAAAGTATATGGTTATTGCAGATACTAAACATAAACTTGAATGGTGGTACCAAACTGGAAAGAGAAGCATTTTAAATCTGAGGTCTTTATTAAAGTTTTTAAGGGTTCATCTCTGTATACCTGGTTAGGTGCCCGTAGGCAAAGATATCTGGCCCCCCGAAGACAGAAATATCTGAACCTGTGCATTGGGTATGCTAGCAAGAGGTTAACAGTTTGAAGCCCTCCAGAACTTGAGACCAAAGGTTGATCTGAACTCACAAAAACAGACAAGAGGGTTACCTTGTCAGTTACGCTGTTCACAAGACTGTGCTCAGAGGTTGACACTTTGGGAGTAGACGGTCTGACCTGCTGAGTGGGTTTGTGACAGTGACCATCGAATCCTGGGCTTTCTACCCTCCCAGATAAATTTAGTCATTTAACATTTCAGATCCTTCCATTCCTTTTGTGTTAAGGGAAGGGGTAGAGTTGAACACAGAAAGAGAAACCTCAGCAGAATATTTATTTTAATGGTTTCTAATCTGTTTGAGAAAGTCATGGGTAGAGACCTCCACCTATTAAAATCTGAATAAACTTGTTGCATTAAAGCACCATAATTTTCCTGGTATAATGTACAGTATACAGTTAGGTGGGGATTTGGATACCTAAATACCATACCATGTCCTTAATCCACTTAAAGAGGGAGATGTCTTTAAAAAAGGCCAGTGCCTCTTCATTAACTGTCATGATCTCACTTTTATCCATGTTAAATTTGAATCCCGCTATCTGTCCAAACTCCCATAGAATATTTAAAAAGTAGAGACAATGACTGCATGGGGTTATCCATATACAGTAGATGAGTGTGTCATCCACATAGAAGGATGTGCAATTATTATAACCATTGATCTGTAGCCCTGTGAAGTCCCTGGCCTGTTGGACTGTGGTAGCAAGAGGCTCCATACTTTGGGTGAACAGAAGAGGAGAAAGGGAGCAGTCCTGTCTCATCCCCCTATCTATTTTAAAGCTTTCTGAAATGGTCCCATTTACTTTTACCCTGGTACTCAGGTTAGCATAGAGCATCTCAGTCCAGTGAAGCAGAACCAAAGCCCATGACCTGCACGACCTGCTTTAGATAAGTCCAATTCAAGTGATAGAAAGGCTTTTTCAGCATCTAAAACTAAAGCTACTTGAAACCTCTTAGCCTCTCTGTAATGAGCTAATACATTCTGCAATCAACTAATATTGCTGTGTAAATGCCTTAGTGCTATGAAGCCTGAGTGATCTGAGTGAACCAGAGTAGCATTACACCCCTGAATTCAGTTGGCCAGGACCTTAGCAAAAAGCTTCACCTCATGGTTAAGAAGGGAAATGGTTTAATATGCGACACAGGACTCTGGGTTCTTGGCAAGTTTAGACAACACCATGACCAGCACTTCCTGCCAGGAAGTTGGTGTCACCCCATCTTCAAAAATTATATGAAACACCTTTGCTAGTATGGGAATCAGCATTTCCATAAATGTTTATAAAAATTGGTATTAAACCTGTTGGATGCTTTGCCCCCTTTACTGTCATGAATAACTTTTGTTATCTCTGCCTCAGGTACAGTATGGCCACCTTAAGTTTTTCACTAACCTCTGTTGGGAGCACTTCAAGGTGTAATGAGTGGAGGAAGACATTAGTACCAGCAACCGCTTCCTCAGGAGACAAGAGTTCCTGATTAAGGTCCCAACAGAATTCTTAAAAACATTGGGAAATTTTGCCAGGCGAGACTCATCTCTGGGCTGGGTCATGTTTGTCCCTGATCTCTGCTATGTTTCTGTCTACTGCCATTTTTCTTAATCTGAAAGCTAAAAGCTACATTGTCTTCCCCCAGTTTCATAATACTAGTGACTGGCATATCTAAAGTACTCCTCCATCTCCCATTCTACAGACTCTTTCAGCTGTTGCCAGGCTCCTGCCAAATCCTTAAGCAACTGCTTGTTTCCTGAGGTTTCTTTATGGTGCCTCTCAAGCTCAGCAATGTGCTCTAACAAATTCTGCCTGATTTTCTGACCAGTTTTCTTTTTAGTCATGGTATAGCTAATCACCTCTGCCCTAACTGCCACTTTGACCATATCCCAGACAAGGCCCGCAGACAACTCTGGACTTTGATTCAAATCAAATACCTCCTTTATATTTTGTGAGATCTTAGTCTTGAAATGTGGGTCATGTAATAAGTAGAAATTAATCCTCCAAAGGGATGTTTTTTTGTTCCCAGTACCCAGGCGAAGCTGCAGGGAGATCAAGGCATGATCTGATAGTGCAATATTATGAATTTCTGTGGATTCTGCATTGTGCAGTAAAGTTTTATGAGTAAAAAAAAGATTAATTCTAGAGTAAGCATTGCGTGGGGCTGAAAACAAAGTGTAGTCTTTATCCCTCCTATGCAACTGCCTCCACACATCAACCACATTCAGCTCATCCATCAATGCATTGAGGATAAGAGCTGCCACCCTATTCATGCCTGTGTAGTCTGAGAAATGGGTTTTACTAGGAGCCAGAACACAATTAAACTCCCCCTCCATTATAATTTGTCCATGTTGTAATGCAGCTGCCCTACCACAAACCCTTTTAAAGAAGCCACTCACCCTATTATTAGGAGCGTATACATTCACCATATGGAGACATGCCCCTAGTAGTTTTCCATGGCAGTTATCATCAGTCCCTCCAAGTCAGTTTCTGAAAATAATCTTAATAAGACACCCCCTTTTAATTAGAATGGCTACACCCACTTTTTTCCCTGATGGGTAGGAGGCTGCCACCACTTCACCTACCCAACTCCTCCTTCATTCCAAGTGCTCTGCTGGAGACAGGTGTGTTTTCTTCAAAAAAGGAATGTCACAGTTCATACACTTTAGTTCTGCCAGGATCCAGCTCTCTTAATTGGTGAGTTACAGCTCTTGATATTATAGTAGATTACTCTAAGCAATCCCATAATAAATGGACATAGAAGTCAACACTGACTTAATTCAAGGCATGGCAATCCACCTTCCAGACACCATAGTTAAACTCAATGAACTGTAAAAGAAATACAATGAAAAATGTTCGGCCCACCAGCGCATCAGTAGTGCTACTATTGTGTCGCTGACATCCTGGATTTGGAAGCAAATCTGGGCTGTCAGAGGGTTGACCAGGGGTAGGAGGATCAATTATCTGTAGGACTGCTCTTCCTCTCTGGAGGGAGGGTGGGCAGAGCCCGTAGTTCACCTGGCCTCTGACAGAAGCTGGGGGAAAGGCAGCTAGGTGTCATGCCACGACAGATCAGGAGACATGGTTGATGTCAGTGCACATTGCTCAGGAATGCATGACATGTACCATGATGTCATTGCATGTCATGTCTCCAGGGGCACAAATGGGAGGAAAAATGCCAGTGTCAGGATGACAAGAAGTGCCTGTAGGCCCTGCACCCTCCCCGCTGGGCACACCGCCAGAACCGGATCTGTTCTGCGGTTTGTCTTGGAGGAGCCTGCAGAGTCTGCTGGGGGGCAAGCCCTGGGGAAGATGGTGGCAGGTAAGTCCCAGTAGACATCAGAGTGATGTGGATGGGGCCCAATGGAAGGACAGCTGGCAAGGGAGGACAGCACAAAAATGTAATGAAAAATAACAGAAGCAACCATTATCAACTGGTAACAAAACATTGAAATAGAAGAAAAAACAGCAAGCCTTATAAACTGCTATGTTTACACAACTCAAAGCTTATAGACCAAGCATCTACTTCCATGGTGAGAGTACCACTTATGTACAATGGAGGTCGACCATTATGCCTCCAGTTGTTAAGGCAGGCTTAATCCCACCACTTGCTCCAGGAATTAATAGGAGCTGTTCCCCATCCCCCTAGCAGAGTTGGTGCATATTTATTGTATAAAGGAATGCTTCAGAAAGAGAGCAGATAAAGCTACTGTTTCTCCTATATATAAGACACATGCTGGCCTCATGAACCAACAGCATCTAAAAAATTCAGGGAGGTGCTCCTGCAAGCCAAATGCACCCCCTCCCCGGCAAGGGTGGCCAGACAAAATATCGTCCCTTTGAAAGAGTGATCCCATTCTTAAAGGGTTGGACTCCCAATCAGGGCAAAGCCCCAACTAATCATCAAAGACTATTATACAGATTGTGAAAAATACAATTCCCCCATTAACCCTCTTGAAGGTAGCCAAATGGGTGCCAGAATAATAAATGGATGTGTATTCAAAGGATTTGAAGAAAGTCCCAAGATCCAGAGGACTGAGCAAAGGCTTACTCCTCCCCGGCTGGGCAAACATCAGAACACAAGTGGGGTCCCATGGCCCTCAGTGAGAACACCAGCACAAACTCACCTGCCACCCCTTTGGGCAAGGAGGTTTGTCGTTTCCCCAAAGGGTGAGTGAAATAGAGACAAATGAGACTCTAGCTGTTAGTCAGTACCACTCCTTTTTAAGCCATGAGTGATAAGGAGCAGAGCTCTGTTAAAATGTCAACATTTGTATTCCAAGCACAAGAGGAAAGCCTATGCCAGACCATATCCTCCGTTCCAACAGATGCCAAGGAGAAAGAGTATGGCAGACAACCCCCCTGACAACAAGGTTGCCAGTAGAGTCCTTGCTTCCGCATTTAAAATCATGCAATGGTTCAGTTAAAGTACTTAGAGATGATCCCAAAACAGAGAAAACCTGATGCCTCCAGCATATCACAGACGTGGCTCTTGTGGGTCTAGACCAGTGCTCCACTAATCCATCATATAGTAAGACTCATGCTGAAGGCGTCAGACACAACAGAAAAACTATGCACTATAGATCAGCACTAAAGGGATCCCCACCTGCACATCGACTGCCCAGCTGGGTGATGGGAGACAGCCCCGGTGTTCCGAATATGGTGTGCCATCACCCACACAATAAGCAATGTGTCTGGTTCCCCACTTACAGGCCCAAGGAACCCATGCAAAGCCCACACCTCCCTAGTGGAAAATACATGTAGCAAAAACTGGCGCATACAACAGCTACACCCTCAACCTCCACCCCCCCACCCCCGGCAGCCAGACCAGCACACATGAGCACTCATGGTTTTGAAATGTGTATGGTGAAAGATCTTGCAGTCCTTAAGTAAAATGAGGTAGCAAGTCTGGCAGGAAACTCAAGCTTTCCATTTCATGTTACCAAGTTCTGCATAAATTCAATTAAAAAGATTGGAGTCTACTCCCGAATAGAAAAGCTGGTTCACCAGTCCTAGATCAATCTCCTGCCTTTTTCTGTTTTGCCTGTGCTGCTTCCTTGTCTTCTGAAGTCAGTCTGGTAATAATGCTGGCAATTTCTAGGGCTAACTGCTTGGGGACAGTGAAGTCAGGCTTAGCACATTTGCATTTTCTTCCCGCTACTCCTCTAGCAGTTTTCAGGAGATTGGCTGCCAATTCTTCCATCTAGATAGCAGGTAGAGAAATGTTCACTTCCTTGAGTGTAGAGGCAGCTTCCACAAGATGATCAATGACTTTTATCCCTGAATCCAGGTGGATTTTATGCTTTGCTGGGTAATTGAGCTAAGCGTTGATTTTTTTTTTCTTTTTCAGTTTCTGGATCTTTGCTCTGACTGTCTGCCATTTAGCCTGAAATTCTGTAGAGAATTCATGGTCAAAAAATATTCCAGTATTTCCAAATTGTGCCTCTTTCAGTTTCCAGGCCTCAGATAATACGAATACCTTGGATTGGTATCTCAACATTTTCACTACCAACGTTCGTGGATGAGTAGTAGGATCTGTCGGTATTGGGCCTAAAGAGCAATGTACCCATTCCGTATCTAGAGGAATGTCAGCTGGTAATTTGAGGGTAAAATGGATGACATGCTGAATAAAATCTCTAGGAGCAGCAAAACCTTCTTCAGCTCCTTCTCAAATACCTTGAATCTGAAGGTTATTGCACCTTGAGTGGTTTTCTGTGACTTCTAGGTGGGCTTGAGTGTATCAATCCCATTTTAACAGGATAAGCAAAACTCTGCCATGTATTTCTTGGGCCACTGCTACTTTCCCCAGCTTTGCTTCTGTGGCATTAACTTTTTTTATGAATATCTCGCAAGTCCATACGTAAGTCCGCTATGGAGAATTCAATTTTCTGCACTGATTTTAAGATCTTCTGAATTGCTTGATCTGATTGAGAGAGTTTTTCCTCATCCTCTAAGTCACAGTGTGCTGAGAAAGCTGACAAAGAGCAGCCCAGATGTTTGCCCACAAAACCCTCCATGTAGGCATCTAAAACCAGTTGTTTTAATTTTGTGCCCAGAGTGTTGGTTTTGTCTCACTTTAGGCTCTGTGACTTCAAGGACATATTAGCAGTTTACCACATTGTTTGAAAATGTTTTAGGGGTATTAAAGGACCATTTTCACCAATAAAAAAAAGTAGCCATTGGAGCTCCTGAAGCTAGCTCACTCTCAAGCCCGTGACATCACTGGAAGTCAGAATTAGTTATTTCTAAGCTACCTAATGGACATGCTCCTGGACCTAATGGTTTACCCAATGCATTCTATCAATTGCTTTGCTCCCTCATTAGTGTCCACCTTCTTAATATGTTTTCTGAAACCTCCACCAGTCATTTTCTTCCCACATCAATGAACAAGGCTAATATTTCCCTAATTCACAAAAAAGGAGAAGAACCCCTCTTGTGATTACAAAATGTTGGCCAAACTGCAAGTAAACATATGAAACCCAGTAATGAATTCCCTTATTGGCAAGGAACAGGTGTGCTTCCTGTCAGGTAGATGGGGAGTTGATAATGTCAGGAGTCTGATATCTACATTTGGGAAAGGGTTTAGGTCAAGTCCATGGGCTGGAAAATGGTGTTGGTAAAAAGCACATGTCACAGTCAGCACAAAATGGCACAGTTCAAAACTGCTCCAGATTATATAAACAAACTCTAAAACTGTGCATGCTTTTATGCCCGAGTGGTTTTTGATCACACGTATACTGTATGCTGCTGCTATTTTGACTGGATACCTTTGGGCATTATGCAACTGCCTCCTCATCAACCATTCCATATCCAGCTCATTCATCAGTGTTTTGAGGGTCAAAGTTACCTCCCAACATGTGCCTATGTGGTTTGAGGAATGGTCTTCCCTAGGTGCTAGAACACAATTAAAGTTCTACCCGTTATAATTTGTCCACCCTGTAATGCAGCTACCCTACCACAAACCCTTTTAAGGAAGCCATTTTCACTATTATTAGGTGCATCTACATTCACCAAATGGAGACATGCATCTTGTAGGTGTCTCGCGGCAATTATCATCTGTCCCTCCAAGTCCGTTTCTGTGGATGTGATCTTAAAAGGACAGCTCCTTTCAATTAGAATGGCTACACTTGCTTTTTTCCCTGATGAGTGGGAGGCTGCCACCATTTCACTAGCTAACTTCTCCTTAATTTCAAGTGCTCTGCTGGAAACAGGTGTGTTTCCTGTAAAAAGGAAATGTCACAGTCTATAAGCTTTAGTTCTGCCAGGATTCCATCTCTCTTAACTGACAAGTTACAGTCCTTGATACTACAGGAGATTGCTCTAAGCAGTCCCATAATAAATGGACATAGAAGTTATCATTGACATAATTTGACATGGCAATCCCCCCACCAGATATCATAGATCCAATCAGTGAATTGAAATAAACTCCAATAAAAAAATAATAGTAGCAACTATAACCAGCTGGTAACAAAACATGGAATAGAAGAAAAAATACCCATCTAGATACATTGCTAGATTTACACAACTCAAAGCTCATAAACCAAGTTCTTTCTTCCAAGGTGAGAGTACAAATTAGGTATGATGGAGGCCGACCACTGTTGTTAAGGTGGGCTGAATCCCACCACTTGCTCCAGGTAGTAGTAGGAGATGCTTCCCCATCCCCCTAGCGCAGTTTGGGCATATTTATACAGGAGTACCACAGAAAGAGAGCAGATAAAGCTACTACCTCTCCTATATAAACCGTGTATTGGCTTCACCAACTAACATCTGCTGAAAAATTCAGTGAGGTGCTCATGCAGCCAACCACCCCACCCAGTACCAGGGTGGCCAGTCAAAATATTGTCCCTTTGAAAGAGTGAGCCCATTCTTACAGGGTTGGACTCCCAATCAGGACAAAGCCCCAACTAACAATCCAAGGCCAGCATACAGATTATGAAAAACACAGTCCCCCCCTTAACCATCTAGAAGGTAGCCAAAAATGGCCAGAGTAATACACAGATGCATAGGCAAGGATGTGGAGAAAGTCATTAGGTCCGGAGAACTGGGCTCAGGTGTCTAACCCTTCTTGCCAGCAGACAAGGATTCAGAACACAAGCAGGGTCTCTTGGTCTGCAGCTGGTACACCAGCACAAAACCACCTACTTGCCCTCTGGGCCAGGAGGGATATCATCCCCCAAGGGGTGAGTGAGATGGAGACACATGAGATTCCAGCTGTGAGTCAGTACCACTCCTCTTTTAAGCCATGAAAGATAAGCAGCAGGCCTCTGTTAAAATGTCACCATTTATATTTCCAATGCAAGAGAAAGACATAGACCAGACCATCTCCTTCTTTCCAACAGATGTCGAGGAGGAATAGTATGGCAGACACCTCCCTTCCAACAACAAGGTTGCCAGTAAAGTCCCCAGCACACACACACACCCATCCATGCATCAAAAATCATGCGTTGGTTCAGATAAAGTACTTAGAGAATAGCCCAAAACAGAGAAAACCTGAAGCTTCCAGCATATCTCAGACATGGCTCTTGTAGGGCTAGACTAGTGCTCCACCAATCCATCAAATAGTAAGGCTAATCCTGTAGGCCTCAGACACAACAGCAAAATGCTGCACCACAGATCACTTCTAAAGGGATCCCAGACTGCACATCCCCCGCCTGGCTGGGAGATAGGAGACAGCCCCGGCATACCAGATATGGTGCTCCATCACTTACCCAATAAGCAAGGCATCCAGCTGCCACACCATGAGGCCCAGGGCACCCACGCAAAGCCCACACCTCCCTAGTGTGGAAAAAAAAAAGCAACACAAACTGGGGCATACATCAGCTACTCCTTCAGCCAACTCTTATGCAGCCAGGTCAATACACAAGAGCACTCACAGTTTTGAAGTGTGTAGGATGAAAGGTCCTGTAGCCCTTAGTTAAACTGTGGTAGCAAGTCTGGCAGGGAACTCAAGTGTTCCATCACAAGTTATCAAGTCCTGCTAAAATCCAATTAAGATGACAGAAGTCTACTCCCGAGTCAAAAAAATGGTTCAGCAGTCCTTGATCAATATCCTGCCTTTTTCTGTTTCACCTGTGCTGATTCCTTGTCCTCTGAAGTCAGTCTGGTAATAAATCTGGCAATTTCTGGGGCTAACTTCTTGGGGAAGGCGAAGTCAGGCTTAATGTGTTAGTGGTTTCTCCCCACTACTCCCCAGGCAATTTTCAGGAGCTTGGCCTGCAGTACTTCCATCTAGATATCAGGTAGAGAAATGTTCAGTTCCTTGAGAGTAGGGGCAGCTTCCACGAGACTATCATAGACTTTCATCCCTGACTCATGGTGGATCTTAAGCTTTGCTAGATAATTAAGCTGAGGTTTGACATTTTATTTTCCTCTTTTAATTCCTGATCTCCACCCTGACTGCCTGCTGTTTTACCTGAAGTTCTGTAGAGAGTCATGGCCAAAAAATATTGTAGTATTTTCAAATTGTATATCTTTCAGTCACCAGTCCACAGATAATATGTGTTCCTTATTGGTACCTCAACATTTTCACTACCCGTGATAGTGAATGAGATGTGGGATCCATTGGTTTAGGACATGTACCAATTCCATATCAAGAATGATGTCAGTTGGTAATTTGAGGGTGGGACAGATGTCATGCATTAAAAAATTTATAGGAGTAGCAAAACCTTCTTCAGCTTCCTCTCGAATACCTTGAATCCACAGGATATTGTGAGTGGAATGGTTTTCTGTGTCTTCTAGGTGGGCTTGAATGTTTCAATTCCATTTTAGCAAGTAAATCAAAACACATTCACTCATTCTTGGGCCACTGCTACTTCCCCAACCTTTGCTTTTGTGACAATTACTTTTTTATCAATACCTTGCAGATCCATACATAGGTCTGCTGTGGAGGATTTGATTTTCTGCACCAATTTTAAGATCTTCTGGATTGCTCAGTTTTATTGAGAGAGTTGTTGCTCATCCTCTAAATCACAGTCAGCTGAGCAAACTGAAGACAAGTGGCCCTAAGGTTTATCCATGAAACCCTCCATGTTGGCATCTAAAACCAGCTGTCTTAATTTTGTAGCTGGCATGTTGGTTTTGTCTTCCTTTGGTCTCTGTGACTTCAAAGACATATTAGCAGAGCTTACCACACTGTTTGAAAATGTTTTAAGGGTATTAAAGGACTGTTTTCACCAATTTTAACAAAGTAGCAATTGGAGATCGCGAAGCTAGCCCACTCTCAGGTGACAGCACTAGAAGTTGGAATCCATTATTTCTAAGCTACCTAATGAATGTACTCCTGTCCTGATGGTTTCACCAATGAATTATATAAAATGCTTTGCCCACTTATTAGCGTTCACTTTCTTAATGAATTTTCTGAAGCCTTCACCAGTCATTTTCTTCCCACATCCATGAACGATGCTAATATTTCCCTAATCCATAGAAAGGACAAGGACCCCACTTGTTGTGATAATTATTAACCTATTTCAGTCCTTAACAGTGATTACAAACTTTTGTCCAATTTGCTAGCAAGCAGATTAGTCCCAGTAATTAATTCCCTTATTGGCAATGAATAGGTGGGCTTCTCTCAGGTAAATGGTGAATTGATAATGTCAGGAGGCGTATATCTACCATTCAACAATAAACTAACTTGATATGAGTAAAACTTTCAAGCATTTAGAATGGCCCTTTCTTTCATAATCTTTAAAAGCTTATGGCATTGGTAAGTTACTGTGGCTGGGTAACAACTTTGTAAGCTTATGATATAGTTCTGTTATTATCTATGGTTTTATCTTGCAATGTTCCAATTCATGGATGAACACCACTGAGAAAATCCAGTTTAAATGCACTTTAATCTTGCTTCACACAATAATTGGGCAACATTGCATGGCCAAGCCACTTTAACAGGCCCCTTGTGTTGCATCAACTCCACCTTTTATTTTATATAGTTGTGTTTTCCCAATTCATTTACTTAAACCTAAACATATAAAGCATAGTGTCACAGTTATTGATGCAGTTTTCCGTCCCTTCATTTTCAACAAGATTCTAAGACTTGCTCTGAGATCTGGGATTTGCATGGCTGTCACCTGACTCCTTGTTTGTTCAGGAGCCCAATAGCCCTATATATAGACCTGATGAAGTGGTTTGGCCACGAAGTATTGCCTGAATATTGGGTGAAGCAAGAATAATGTGCATTTAAATTGGATTATTCTCAGTGGTGTTCATCCATCAATTAAAACATTTTGTGGCTTGTCATTCTGTGGATGACCCAAAATTTGGAAAAATACCTCAGAAGAGGAGGGGCAGCCTGGACCTCTTTTAGAACACAATGGGTTTATCTCCCCTAAGTTTCCTGTCTTTAGAGGTACCAGACAGGGTTGTTCCCTGTCCCCCATTTTATTCCTCTTATCTACTGAGCCCTTAATTTGTTCCATGAAAAAGAACAAAAACATTGTTGGCATTGAAGTTGGTAATATCACAAATTAGACCTTTGCCTATGCCAATGATATTCTGGTCACCATGAACTCTTTCCCTGCTTCCTTTGTTGCTCTTACAAGGGGAATTAAGCAGCGTTGGATCCTTATCTGACCTTCAGGTCAGTTGGATCAGATCTGAAGCTTTACGTCTCAATCAGCTCTCTAGAGCTTTAGTCAAGATGGAAGAGCAAATTAAAGTCTTGTGGTCCAAACACTATATTAAATACCTGGGACTCAGAATTTCTCCTGAGCTTGCAGAATGGGCCCACTTAAATTTTGAGCCCTTATTATCAGAGATTGGAAATTACATGGTGAATTGTAATAAACTACCCTTATCTTTGTGGGGGGAAATTAATTTAATTAAAATGCTGATCACCCCCAAGGCTTTTATCTCCTGAATCATTTTCCCATTCAGATTGTTCGTAAATGGTTTACCAAATTAGAAAGACCCGTTAAAATATTTCTGTGCGGGCAGAAACCACTGAGAATTAATATTTCTAATCTGAGAGCTTCATGGACTGAGGTTTTAATCTTCCTTGGTGGAGTAAGTGCAATCAAGAATTCTTAATTAAACAATCTAGGTTCTGTTTTTCACCTCCTGCTGATATTTTAAATTGTGATGTTTTTATTACCATGTTAAACTGTCTACTACTGTACAGCACCCAGAACCCCTATGATTGGGCTCCCAACTAAATAAATTTTTACTTATTACTTACTCCTCCTGATGACTGTGTCCACTTATGAGCTTCTCTAGAACACAATACCATCTCTCCAAATTGGTTTACATACTTTTTCATTGATTGGTCTTCCCCCACTTATCGTCTCATCCAAGTATTTCAGACAATCTCTCAACTGTTAGATCCCTTAAAAATTAGCTGAGTTGGCACTCATTTCCATTGCAATTTATGCCTCTTTGGAACAACCAACACTTAATTTGGAATGCTGAAATGTTGACGTGCATGTTTGGACAACAGCACAAATATTGTCTTTGATAGATCTCACAGAAACTCTAATGGGCATTCTTTTGCTCTTTAAATTAATTAGTGGATAATTATGTATTCACAGGTTTCACGTGTGTAATTATCTGCAAATTAGATCGGTCCTACAAAAATCTATTCTTTTGGCTGCTAACAGTGTTCAAATATGTGATAAATGGGGCAAATGTTTTACATTGGTCTTGATCAAAAAAGGGGTTAAACTGATTTATAGGTTTCTAACTCACCCTCCTTGCTCCCTAACTACAGATGTGAGAACTCATTTGGAATCTGATCTTAATATTACTTTACCCGAGGTAACCTGGGAAGGGTTCTGGAGTAATGCTTCTAAAGCTAGTAGAGATATCCAATGGAAGCTCATGTAATTTAGATTACTGCATTATGATCATCTTAGTCCTGCAAAATTGGAACTGATGGGGCTTCATGAGAACAGTGTCTGCTGGAGATGCAGCCAGCCTTGTGCTTCTATTGCTAAAATGCTTTGGTATTGCCCAATGATTATCAAAGCTTGGAAAATGAACATTCCTGTATGTTATGGGATGACCAGGGTGAATATCCCATTACTTCTGGATATATGGTTACATTGTGATTACTCCAGGGCTCCTCATGTTAATCCTAATCAAAAGATACGGTTACAACTGGCAGCTCTTATCCTAAAATGGATAAAATTAAAATATTGGAAATCTGATTTTGATACATTACTGGAGGAATAGTGGTCCCACAGTGTATGGCCTCCTGTGCTGCTAATGAAAGCATTAGTTATAATTTACTGGACAAATCAGAGCTTTTCTATAAAATCTGTTGCTAAGAGTCAAAATATTGCCAAGTTGCAAATCCAAGTTTGCTAGCACAAACCAGGTTGTGGGCAGATGTGCAATATTGAAATGCCCAGTTAGGACTGGCAAATAGAGTTTGCACCTGGGCAAGATGCAGGGCCGGGGGAGGGCAATGGAAGTTAAGCACAGGGACCTGAATATTGGCACAGTCCAGTATTCATAGTATGTATGCCATGCAAAGCTGTTCTGCTTGGCCCTCTTGTGTGGTGCACATTCCGCCAACTGAAACTCTGACTTACTTGTGCATAATCCTAGCAGTTGCTGGAAGAAGTGAGGTGGCTCCACACAATCCCCAACACAGCAGTCCCTGGTGTCCAGAGATCACCCCATTTATTGCCATCCCTGTGTAGAGTAGTAAACTTCCATGGTGGTCTAATGATCCCTCACCCCACCAATTGCCATCCCCATGTACAGTAGTAAACTTCCCTGGTGGTCTTGTGGTGCCTACCTCCCATCGATCTGCATCCCCATGTTCAGTAGTAAACTTCCATGGTGGTCTAGTGGTCCCTCCTCTCATTGATCACCCTCCCCATGTCTAGTAGTAAACTTCCCTTGTGGTCTAGTGTTCCCTACTTCTGCCAATCACCATCCCCATGTATGTTAGTAAACCTCTATGGTGGCTAGTGGTCCCTCCTCCCACTGATCACCATACCCATGTACATTATTACACCTTCTTGGTGGTCTAGTGGCCCCCTCCCTATCCACGTGCAGCCCATAACATACATTATATATTTTTCTATCTAGTGGACCCCCACTCTCCATCCTGGCAGATAGTGCCCACCACCCAGTTCCCCCATCCCAACCCAAAACCAGCAACTGGCACAGGCCTTCTTTTAACTACCTTGACTGACCACTGACTGAGCTGTCAATGAGTGCACAGCTGCTCATTAACAGATCAGTTGGTGGTCAGCCATGGTGGTGAGCAGAGGGATGTGCCAATCACTGGTTAGGGTTTGGGATTGGGAAGTGGGGTGGTAGAGCACTACATGCTAGGGTGGGAGGTTCACTAGACACCAGAGAAAAATATCTAATGTATGTTATGGGTAGAGATGTAGTAAAGTATAATTTCACCAGCACAGTTTGCATAAAGTGGTGACAATTTGTATTTTGCAGAGCTTCATAAAGCTTCCCCAGATATGAGAAACTTTGACTTCACCTGATTTGTGAAGTTTTTTCCATGAAGTGCGGAATTTTGCCACGAAGTGCAAAATTGAGCCCGCAAAATTCCACACTTCATGGCAAAATTTACACTTCACAGTCGATCCACATTCTGTGAATTCCGTGAGTCATGTTTCATAAATTGTGTGAAATTTATGAATTAATTTGTGGAGTGAAGTTTGCTGACTTTGCACACCTCTAGTTATGGGCAGCTCAGAGATAAGGATGGGGGACCACTAGACTACCGAAGAAATGTAATAATGAACATGGGGACCACTAGATCACCAGGGATGTTTACTACTGTACATGGGAATGGTGATCGGCAGGGGGAGTGTCCACTAGACCACCAGGGAAGTTTACAACTTTATATGGGAAGGGCGATCAGTGGGAGGTGGGACCACTGGCCACTAGAGAAGTGTGATAATGTATATGGAGATGGTGATTGGTGAGGACGGGATTGCTAGACCACCAGGGAATTTACTAATGTACATAGGGATGATGATCAGTGTGGGGGAGGGACCACTAATCCTCCAGGGAAGTTTACTACTGTACATGGGTAGAGCAATCAGTGGGGGGATGGACCACTAGCCACGAAGGAAGTGTAATAATGTACATGGGGATGGTAATTGGTGGTGGGAGGGACCACTAGACTACCAGGGAAATTTACTAATGTACATGGGGATGGTGATGAGAAGGGGGAGGGACCACTAGACCACCAAGGAAGTTTACTACTATACGTGGGGAGGGCAATTTATTTATTTATTTATTTTTATTTATGACTTTGATAACCAGATTAGTACACTGATCTTAGGGACCATTTTTAGGCACAACCTGAGCCAACACAATGGCACAGGAGCAAACAAAAGCATTGTACATAGAACATGGAAGGACAGTTTACCCAATGATGTCAGAAATGATAAAAGAAAAATACAACAACAGTTTGATTACAATAATTAGGTACATAAACAGAATACATGATAAATAAGCTAAAAGAACAGCAAAAATACAAGGTGTTGGTAACCATGGCTGACAAACAAGAGGAGGGAGGGGTAAGTGCTAAGAGTGGAAGTGTAGACAATGACAGACAAGGGAAGGATAACTAGAACAGACTCAAGAGAATAACAGAGTTCAGGGGATGGGGAAACACTATGCAGGAATTGATGGGGGGACCACCAGTCACCAGGTAAGTGTAATAACGAACATGGGAATGATGATCTGTGGGTGGAGAGAGTACTAAGCACTAGGAAGGGTAACTAATATTCATGGGGATGGTGATCAGTTGGGGGTGGGGACCACTGGACTACCATGGAGTGTTACTACTGTACAAGTGAATGAAGATTGGTGGGGAGAGGGACCACTAGCCCCCAAGGAGCTTTAATAATGTACATGGGGATGGCAATCTGCAAGGGGAGGGACCACTAGCCACTAGGGTAACATAACTTTTTCCAGTCAGGATGGCGATAGGCAAGGGGGGAGGTACCACTAGCACTAGGGATAGCTGTCAGGAAATGGACAATTGGGGGGTGGTGCCACACAGTTCAGCCTCACTCTCTATGCAAATGGGCCCAAAATGGTCATGCAAATGGCCCCATTGCACCTTGCATGCCAAATTGGCTCATTTGCATACTGTAGATCCATTTGAATATGGGGAATTTAGCACAGGCACAAATCATAGTGCCGGCCTATTTGGGTAGCCATGTCTGCCTGGTGCTAGATGGCTTAGACATGCTTTTCTTGTATCTTGCTTGTTTTCTTACATTTTAATAAAAACAATAATGCAAAAATAATTGTAAAAGGCATCCATGAATAGGGATATGGCAGCCCTTACATGGACCGCCATATCCCATGGTCCGCTATAGTATGAGGCCAGGCTTCTGATTGGAAACTTAGTGTATGCCCTCCTAGCTGGACTGTCACCCAGCATGGATGAAGTGTCATGCAGGCATATTTGGCCAGTCATGGAGAGTTAATCTTAGCCATCCATATTTCTCTGGGGGCAGATGCATGGAGCTTACAGGTAACTTCATGATCTGGTACCATAAGCACACTCTTCCTTGTACTATATATACCAGGCTACTGAGCTAGATAGAGCACAGATCCCTGGGTGTATTTTATTGCAATTAATATAGGCTGACGCTTCCTGTCAGGAAATTATTTGCACTTCAGATAATACTGCCTGAAGTGTCATATAGTAATGCTGTTTGTAGCAATGGTAATATAACTTAAATGTTATTTTCAAAGAAAACACCCTTATTTTAGGGTAGACATCATCCCCTAAAGAATGAAGTGAGAATAAACTTTAATTTTCACACTGTTACTAGCTGCAGAAAAACACAGAACAGATTCTTACAAACTGTTAAACTGAAGAGTTGCCATCCTCTGCAGCTTTACACGATTTGTCAAATGACATATTAGCAGTAGAGAAAGGTCATTACCAAACCAGTGTAATGATAACAGAAGTCAGTGGTAAGAGTTTTAAAAGGGTGACTGCATCTACACCTAGTCCACTGCTTCTGATGACAGATCAGTGCTATGTTCTAAGCATCTATCCATATGATATGCTGACACAATTTAAGCTAATTTGCTTCCAAAATATAAACAAAATCTGTTTACTTTGGATTTTAGATTCAAATCCCTTTCATGAATGGATGCAAGTTTTAGACCATAGAAAGCATGATCTAGCATAGACACAGGCATCCATCTATGATGTAGATTGTATTTTCACTGGTGTCCATATTTGGGCACCATCAAAAAATACTGGATGATGTAGTTCAGATCACACTGGCTAGCACCAGAGATATGTGTGGTGTTGTAGATCAAATAAAATAGTAGTATACTGCAAACATTAAGCACCCACACAAAAAAAATAGCCAGAGAAAAGGAAATATTGTGTCAGTTTACTGTAATTTATTCTATGGGGTCTGTGTGCTACACAAAGTGAGAACAGTCCCCAACAAGCATGGTGGGTATTGTAATTGTGACAGGGAGATCCTGCTATTCTTGAGGACTGACCTTTTCTTAAATCTGTTGCAATAGTTCTTCTGTTTCTTAGCCTAATCTGTAATTTCCAATTTCTAGTCCATAAGGTTGGCCACCTATAGGTAATCCCTCCCCTTTCTTGACTATGCTATAGTGTCCTCTTTAATTTTCCTTTTGCCTCTCAGGTCCTCATGCAGGGAGGTTATTGTGGTGACCTCCAAGCTGATGTAAAACAACAGACTGTGTTCCTCATTGTTGGATTTAGTATGCAATAGCACTGTGTCATAAAATACCTTGATGTATATACCTTATATGTATGAAACCTGTAAATATTGAAAATACCATGGCACTAGGTGTTTTTGATAAAGGTAAAAAGTACTAGGTGATTGTATTATAGAAATTAAGATACCGGGGTAGAGATATCAGAAAAACCCAGTTGTGTTGTTTAAATGCATGCAAATTACAAATTGTTTCAGAGACCCTTTGTCACCATGCATTCCTGCTTTAAGCGGAACAAGCCTAAAATGTCATTGTGATTTGCATATACATCCCATAATGCTTTGCTTTATGGTGGTATGTGCGATGTTGTGTTTCTTTGAAACTTGGCTTTACTGCTAGTGCCCTTTGGGGTAACCCTTGCTTCAGTACTTCTGCACTGAGGTTCTTTGTCTTTAGCTTGTTTAGGTGTTTTCCTTTTTTTGAGCTCCCCATCACCCAAACACACAAGACCAACATAGGGGAATAGTTGATTTTCACTAAACATAGAAACATAGAAGTTGACAGCAGAAGGAGACCACTAGGTCCATCTTGTCTGCCCATTTGTTTTAGACCTACTTTGACACTCTAGTTGCCTTTTGTAGCCAGGGCTCCCTTGTGTCTGTCCCATGCATTCTTGAATTTCCCCAGTGTTGACCACCACAACCACTTGGGGCAGGATGTCCCAGGTGTCCATCATTTTTTTCTGTGAAGAAAAACTTCCTGGTGTTGGTACAGAACCGCCCTCCTTATAGCCAGAGGTCATGTCCCCTGGTCCCAGATCCCTTCGTGAAGTGAAAAACTTCCTGTGCCTGTACCTTGTTAATGCCTTTTATGAGCTTGAATGTTTCAATCATGTCCCCTCTCTCCTCTGCTCCAGGGAGTACATATTCAGCTCCCAAAGTCTGTCCTCATAGGACATATACTGCAGACCCTGAATCATTTTTGTTGCCTTTTTCTGTACTATCATCCAGCCAATGTCCTTCCTGAGGTGAGGCCTCCAGAATTGGAGGATTCCCTGAGGGGGATTTCATCTTCTGCACTAGTGGTCTGGTGCTGAGCACAGCCATCCATAGGGTGCTCCCCAGCCTGCCCTCAAGAGCAAGATTCCACGATTCCCTGAAGGGGATTCCATCTTCTGCACTAGCGGTCTGGTGCTGAGCGTAGCCAGCCACAAGGTGCTCCCCAGCCTGCCCTCAAGAGCAAGGTTCCAGGTATGCTTCAGGAAAGCAGCTCCATTCCAGCTTGCTAGCCATGAACCCAGTTGGTGGATGGTGCCTGAAATTGTAGGCAGATTCAGCACTCCGTCTTGCCCTGACTTGCTTCAGCTCCTGCAGATTTGAACTGCTTGGCACAGTCCCCTGGAGCTCATCTGTCTGCTGCCTAAATTTCTTTTTTCCTAACCTCTGCAACTAAATCTGTGATGTATCTTTGTGCCCACTGCTGAATTTGAATTGTTACTGTAGGGAACTACAACCACCTTTTTTTTACCATTTGCAGTTTATACTTATCTGCCACTAGAGGCATCTTATTTTTCCTATTAATCCTCCAACCTTGCGTCTGCCTTTTCCTGTTCTAATCACCATTATCCCCTGCCTTGTTCTCACTTTTAGCATATTGTACTCTGAAGAAAAAAAAATTCTCCACAGTGGCAGTCGCACTCAATGAAGGTCAGTTATTCCGCTTACCCCCCCCGCATAAAAATAGCATTGGGCACCACGGCGATCACACTCAGCCCACTACCCTCCACCATGAGCCCCACCCCCTTCTACCAGCCCACAGCTGCCAACCCCCCACCCTGGACACCCCTATTTTCCATGGAAACCACCTCCAACCAATGCCCCCGGCACACCCTAGGTGCACCCCTTCCTTGTCATACCTACCCTCCGCACCCTTGTACCCCCACTAGTAGGACCTCGCATCAGTACCTGGCTAAGGGTTCTGGTCACCACAGACCGCTATCAGATTAATTGCTCTACTCCTTCTGCTCTCTGGGAACATACATCCCAAACCAGGGCCATTGTCAACTAGCCACCCCACACCCCACTCTAGTACTGGCCTCAGCATTGCATCCATGAATATTTGCAGCCTCCCAAAAAAATCTGCCACTCTCCAGTGCTGGGCTGTACAACACTGTCCAGATGTCAAAGCACTAGTTGAGACAAGGATCTCGGGAAAAACGCCCGACTTGGTTATCTCCTTCCCTGGCTGCACTCTGTTCAGGGAAGACCGTATAAGCAAACATGGCCGTGAGTGTGCAGTCTTTATGTGTGACACACTTTTAGGCCATGCTCTTCCTGCCCCCAAGCTTGGTTTTAGTGCCCAAGCCCTCACCCTCAAGGTTACCCCTGACCCAGCCAGGGGCCCTATTTTTCTCACAGTCTCTTACATACCCCCAAGAGACCAGGGACCAGCTGTCCACTCCCTCATTGAGTACCTCACCACACTCCCACATAAGGTGCAGCAGCTCATCCTAGGTGACCTTAATGTCAATTTGCTGAGTACCACTGCCTCCATATCATGGACTCCTTCACTGCCCTAGATATGGCCCAACTAGTTACCTCACCCACTAGATTTAACCAGTTAGGCAGCTCCAGCATCCTCATAGATGTAATTCTGTTTAACTACCCCCAAACAATCAGGGATATTAATGTACTACCAGACTCTCTTAGTGACCTCTCACCTGTCCTCTGCCACTGGTCATCCCCCACACCAAAACCAGTGTCCCAGGTCACCTCGCACAGGCGCTTTCACCCGGGGGGGTATCAGAAAGCTAAAAAATACACCTAGTCCAGCTTGACTGGTCCTCAGTCCTACACACAATGGATATTGGCTCTGTCCTAGCTTATTTCTCCAGTGCCTTCAGCAAGGCCAGTGACCTTTATGCCCCCCTGACCAGAATCTGTACCAAGAAACACAATTCCCCATGGATCTCCCCATCCCTCATCCAAACACTGAAATAAAGAAATAATCTCTGCCATATTGCTGTTGAGACAGGCAAACAGGCTGACAGACAAGCCTATAATGCAACACGTAACAAGTGCACCTTGGCTATAAGGCAGGCTAAGGCCAAATATTATCAAGCCACCCTTGAATCCACTTGGGGCTCATCCCATGCCTTCTGGGACAATATGAAAGAGCTTAATGAAAAGACCCATTCCCCCCATCATCACTACTCTCCTTAGATGGTACTGTCACTACTGAGTCTCTTGGCATAGCGGAGTTCCTCAATATGGCTTTCTCAGATCTAAGCTCTGTCCTCCCCAACTACTTTTTCAACTCTATCCCTGCCTCCACCCCCCACCTTGGATTGCCCCCCCTTTTACATGCATGCCATATGACCCTTGACACCAGGCCTCATCTGCAAAAGCCTTAACTAGCAACAACCCCAGCTGGTTATCTCCTGGACTACAGGATTCTCCAATTAGTCCTAGATACTGTACTAGCCCCTCTCACCAACCTTTTAAACTGGTCACTATGTCTTGGTAAATTTCCAAGTGCCTGGAAAATTGCAGAAATCACCCCTATCCGTAAGAGTGGAGTTGGAACCTCCCCTAACAATTTCAGGCCCATCTCCATTCTTCCTGTCTCTCCAAAGCACTAGAAAAATTAGTGGCCATTCAGCTCTCTGAGTATCTGGCCAAATACAACCTGCTGTGTCCAGAACAACATGGATTCCACCCTGGACACAGCACCACTACAACCCTCATGGAGTTCTCCCAGCACCTCCACTCTGCTCTCGACTCTGGTCATGTTGTGGGTGCAGTGTCCATTGACTTCTCCAAGGCCTTTGACACCATCTGTCACCCCCTCTTACTTGACTCCCTCCACCAACTTGGCTTCTTCCCTGGCCCACTGGCTTGGTTCACCAGTTACCTCTCTGCCAGATCACAGTTTGTTAAGCAATTGTCCATGTGGAATGGTGTCAAAGACCTTGCTGAAATCCAGGTAGGACACATCCACCACCCCTCCCTGATCCACCACCCTGGTCACTCAATCAAAGAAAACAATAAGATTTGTCTGACAGGATCTTCCCTGTGAGAATCTATGTTGCCTTGGGTCTTGTGCCCCACTAGACTCCAGAAACTTCACTAGGGACTCCATCAGCTTCCCCACCACTGATGTAAGGCTTACAGGTCTGTAATTGCTTGTCTGCTCCCTAATTCCACTCTTGTGAGTCTTGGCCTTTCCCCTGCCCCTCCCTTGGTGAATACTGAGCAAAAGTACTCATTCAGTATCTCAGTCTTTTCAATGTTATCTTCCATCCACCCACCTTCCTTCTTCAGCCTAATGATATAATTTCTGGTCTTCATCTTCTTGCTGATGTGTCTGAAGAAGGTCTTGTTTCCCTTCCTAATTTCTTGTGCTATTCCTTTCACTGTTTGTACCCTTGCCCTTCTGACTGCTTTCACAGCTTCTCTCTGCTTCTCCAGATATTTCTCTCTGTCTACGTCTTCCCGAGTCTCCTTATATTTCCTGAAGGCCTTTCTTTTTTCCCCCACCTCCTCGGCCACTGTCTTAGAGAACCACAGTAGCTGCTTCTTCCTTTCTCTTTTGCTATGCAGTCTGACACACTGACTTGCTACTTCTGTAATGGCTGTCTTGAGCCTGTACCACTGTTCCTCCACATCCTCCTATTCCTTCTGCTGCTATGGCACTTTTAATCTGTCTCCCATCTCCATGAAGTTGGCCTTCCAGAAGTCTAGGACTTTAATTCTTGTATGGCTTTCATCTACCAACATGTTAACCTTAAACCACACTGTTCTGTGCTCGCTGGTTCCAAGGGGGCTGCCTACCCCCATATCAGTGATTCTGTCCCTGTTGGTCAGCGCCAAGTCCAGAATAGCCTTCTCCTTGTTGGGTTCTACTACAACCTGCTTTAACTTTACCCAATTCATGGCAGTAATGAAATCTCTGCTCCTTTATGTACCTGCAGTCTGAGTGTTCCAATCTGCATATGGCAGTTTGAAATCACCCATTACTAGTAGTTCCACTTTGGCTGCCATTTTGTGAGTGGCTTACACAAAAAGCTTCCATTAAAACAACACAACCTACTCTCCTCCTACCAGCATGGATCCAGAAAGAATCACAGCAGCCTAACAGTCTTGATTAAAGTAGCCACAGACATATTCTAAGCCATGGACCAAGGTTCATATATGGGCGCAATCTTTGTTTAACCTGACAAAAGCTTTTGACCTAGTGAATTATGGCTTTCTGCTTCAACAGCTTCATGAGTTTTGTCTTGATAGTGCAGTGCCTACACCCTGCAGTTGTCCCAAATGGACAACTTGACCTGGCCATCCACCCAAACCAAGATATTGATAAAGAGATTAACCAACTGATAAAAGGATGGCCTGCACCTAGTAATCAGATGGAAGGGCAAATGGATTATTTAGACTACCTAGAGAGCATGTTAAATGAATTTCAAAATAAAAAATAAAAGAGCTTTATTTTTCAACATAGATATGATCTAAATGTTAAACAGGTTTTACACATTTTAAGTTTGATAGTTTGTCTTCAAGAATATGTATATGGCTACATTATTTGCATCATAAACCTTTTAAATTACTTGCAATTTAAAGTTGATTATTTTTTCTTTCAAATATAAAAATGTTTTAAAGTGCTTCTGTTGCTAGCTAAACAAGATCTAGGGCCTAGCCACAAACCGCATCCTGGCACTGTCAAGCCAGGTGTTAAGGACTTACCTTCAGTAGTGCCTTCCAAAGTTTTTAGTTTAGTTTATTGTCCTAGGAATTAATACCTTTGAGCCAAGGCTCTTTTACAAAGGTTCCACGTCATAATAGTACATAACAACAAGACATGTTATAACAATATGGTCAGCAATTTACAAAGGCAGCAATAAATCAATAATAATTCTTTTACAAGAAAGAAAGAAACTCAGAGGCATTTAAGGAAAGATGAGGGAAAAGTAGGAGGAGTTAGAGGGAGAAAAACTCAGTAGCAGACAGGACCAGTTAGTGGTACTCTGAGTGTCTTTGTCAAGTGAAGGGCTGTGGTGAGGGATGGACAACTGTGAGAGCAGTCAGAGGGAAGATCCTTTAGCTAAAGCAGTCACAGGAGCTGGAGGCTGAGAGGTGAGTGTTAAGCATAGATTTGAAAGCTCCCAGTGATGTGGAGGATAGAGTGGGTAAGCTAAGGGCATTGTACCAGGTAGGGGCATGGTAGGCAAAAGATCTTTGTCCCTGAGCAGTCCGGCATCTGGGGACCTGAAAAGGTTGGTGCTCAGATCTTCTGGTGGGACGTGTGCCATTATTCAGGCAGAGTAGGTCTTGGATACATGGTGGAGTGAGTCCCAAGATTGATTTTTTTGCCATCAAGCATGTGAGATACATGAGATGATTAGACAGTTGTAACCAGCTGGCTTCCGTGTAGAGCTCACAGGTGTGGGTCCATCTCTGTGCTCCAATGAGGAGTCGACAGGCCTTGTTTAGGGAGATTGAGATGCGCCTTAGTGTGGTGGTAGTGGCTGAGCCATAGATAATTAGGCCATAGTCTATGATTGAGATTACGGAGCTTTGTATAGCAATCCTCAGGGCAGCTTGGTTAAGGAATTGACGGTTCTGGAAAAGTATTCCCATGCATTGGTTCACTGTTTTCGCTGTGTTATCAATGTGGGTTGCAAAGGTAAGGCCTTGATCAAAAGTGATGCCAAGGTATTTGAATGTATTCACTTGTTCAAGTGTATTTCCAGGGGAAGTTTTTATTGTGAGTGGAATATGTCTTTTTCTATTTTGATGACTGGTGAAAAGCATGGTTTTTGTTTTTTTGTGATTTAGGACCAACTTGTGATCAAGGAACCACTTTTCAACATGAGAGAAGGCAAGTTGCAGGCTCTGATGTAATGGGTTGGGATCCTTGTGAGAGGAGAGAATTACAGCATCATCAGCATATAAGATTATTTTTTTCTGGACAGGATTCAGGGAGAGAGTTTAGGAACAGGCTAAAAAGGAGAGAGCCTAGGATTGATCCCTGAGGGACACCTGAGAGGACAGGTTTAGAGTCAGAGAGTACGTCAGAGATTTTTACTGCTTGTGTGCATTGTGCCGGGTAACTTTTAACCCAGGTACCTGGTCCTTCAGCGAGCCCAAGTCTGAGCAGTAGTGAGATTAGTAAGCCATGGTGAACAGTATCAAATGCTTTTGTGAGGTCAATGAAAACAGCTCCAGTTTGGTATCCTTTGTCCATAGCAGTGTGAACTTCTCCTGAGAAATCTAGTAGGGCCGTCAACCTACTGTGCCCTTTCCTAAATCTGTGTTGCTGCATACAGAGTAAATTATACTTTTGCAGGTAGTCTGAGAGTTGGTCAGCCATGATGCATTCAAGTGCTTTGGAGAGGGGTGGAAGTATAAATATAGGTCGATAGTTCCCTGGTGTGGATTTGTCACCCCTTTTGAGCACTGGTGTAACTATAGCAGACTTCCACTTGCTGGAAAATTGACTTTGGCAGAGGGAAAGATTGAGAATTTTGGTGAGAGGGTGGATCACTTCTTCCAAGGTGAGAGACAGAGTTTTTAGATCAATAGTATCACTGTTTGTTCTGGATTTAGAGCAAGCCTTTTTTATATATTTGTAGGCTTCATGTGCTTTAACTATTTTAAAGTGAAATAGCGGTTGGTCAGTTGAGGTGATTTGGGATACGAGATTTGGCAAGGTCAAGTTTGAGAAGAAATCTGGTGGGAGGACCCCACTAAGGTCTGTGAAGGTTTTATTTAGGGCATCAGCCATAACCTTTGGGTCAAGGGTAGTGGAGCCATCAACATTCATTATAGTGGGAGAAGATTTTGACTGCTTACCCGTAATATTTCAGATGTTGTCCCAGAAAGATCTCCCGTCACCTCAAGTGGTTGCAAGGGCATTTTTGAAATAGGAGCTCTTCATTTGCCTGATTTGCAAAGTGCATAGGTTTTGTGCCTGTTTGTACTTCTGTATGTCAGTCAAGGAGCCTGTGACTCTGGCTATGGCTCAGAGATGGTCACGAGCTTTGAGTTGAGCCAGTAGTTTGGCTGTGAGCCAAGGATTAGAGAGAGCTTTGATTTTACACTTTTTTAATGGTGCATAAGTGTCACAGGCAGTGTTGAAAGTTGTGATAAAGTATTCTAGGGCAGCATCAACATCTAATGTATTGAAGATTGGGGACCAGTCTTGTTGCAGGAGACAGGTCTTGAGTTTAGTGAGATTTCTGTGTGGTAGCACTCTACTTGAGATGATTTTGGGGAGTGGTTTAAGGAATTTATTTGACCAGGTACAGATCACAGGGGAGTGGTCACTGAGAGAGTCCGAGAGAACAGTAGTGTTTTTTATCTGGTCCGGGTGACTAGTGAGTATCCAGTCAATGAAATTGCAAGTTCTAGTCTTGTAGTTTTTTCTAGTTGGGGAGTTGACCATCTGCGTTAGGTTGGCTGCTAGGATAGCATCCTTGTTGGATCCGAAATCAGAGGCGAGCCAATTTATATTGAAATCACCAATATGGAGGAGCTTAGTGTCAGGAGGTTGCAATCTCACAAATTCAAGAACTATCTGGAGACTGGATCGAGGATCTTTAGGAGGGATACAGACTGCAGCCACTGTAAGCACTTTATTTTGGGCATCAAGAAGTAGCCTGACAGGGAGAAGTTGCACTAGGGTGTTTGTGGAGGAGAAGCTGACAGGGTGACTAGAGAGGTTGTCCTTAATGTAGAAAGCACAACCCCCCCTTTTTTCTTTGACCAGTCGAGTATGAAGTGATTGTAGCCTTGAAGTGAGATGACACGATCTGGAGTGCTTGGAGACAGCCAGGTCTCAACAATGGCTAGTATGTCAGGATTGTTTTGACCAATAAAGACTTGAAGGGATGCCAGCTTAGGAAGGAGGCTGCAGATATTTAGGGTAGCAATGGAGAGACCCCTACCTGCTTTTACTAGCTTTGTTAACCTGTTTGAGGCAGGGCCAGGGCTTAGGTGGACCCCACTTGACATAAGAAGGAGGAGGAGCAGGAGTTTTAGGGATATCTCCCAAAGCTCATAGTATGTCACAATTTGCCTCTGTTTCTTATTGGTTTGGGGATGGTGTAGTTGTCTAGAGTCCCAGCAGAGGGTGATGGCTAGTGACAGGTGTTGATTTGTCATCTTTCTGGCAGGGTGAGCAGCCATTTACACCCAGTCCTTAATAAGGGGGTGCCTCAAGTATGGGTGAGGAGGATTTGCCATGGTTCCATGTTGCAGGTAGCAAGTTTTGATGATTACAATGGGAGGTTGCGAGGGGTAGGAGGAGAAAGGAAGTTGGCACAGTGGAAAAAAGAGGAAGTGGGACAGAAAATACAAGAGGTGGTTTCTAAGGAAAGGCATTGTTGGTGAAAACAGCACTGTGCTGTGTTCTAAAGGAGTGTCTAGCAAAGGGGTGGGAAGAACAAAAAGAAACGAAGTAGGAGGTAACTTAAAAAATTTTTGGGTTATGAAAGGGTATGTTTAGAGCTGCAGAGGAAGGAGTCAAGCAGAGCCTAGGAGGAGGGGGAGAGTATAAGCTGTGGGACAGGATGGAAGGAAGGTTAGGGGGTGGGTCCTTTGTGCAGGGGCAGAGCGAAGAGCCTATTTAATAAAGGTCGGGGGGGCGGGTGTAAAAATTCGGTTGAGAGCATAGCAAGTGAATGGGCACCAAGCCCTGCACAGCACACTCTCAGTAGCACCAATGGGAATACAGTGGCTGGAACCGGTGGCCAATGAGCAAGCATCTCAGAGTGTGATCAGCCAATAGCAGCTGATCCCTGCTTCCCTGGCCCAGTAGAAGTCCTTACCCGGCTTCTGTGATGGGTTTGCGGTGGCTGGTGGTGGCATTGGGGGACCCCAAGCCATGCCAATGGGGCACACGGCTGGCCGGTCCAGGAGTCCGATCTGGGCTAGAAGGAGTGAGGCAGATGTAAGTATGCAGTATTTAACAGAAGCAGAAGTTAAAGCAGACAATAGAGTGGTGACGCTAAACAGAGATTCGTTCAGTCGGGGCCGGGGGGACAGGGCAAGCAGGTGAAGCAGGCTGTAGAGTACAAGCGGGAGTTAGAGAGACAAGCAACAGAGAAAAATTAAATAACAAAAAGAGTGGCCTTTAGAGGTAGCAGCGGTTGAGGATAGCCGCTAGAGAAACTATCAAGTTTAAGTAGTCGAAATGGCACTGGTGCTGACTTGGCGGGTCAGTTTGGGCAGCTCAGGAATCAATAGGGAGGCTTTGGAGAAGATGAAGGTACTAGTGAAGAGAGATGGAGGTGTTAGAGAAATAGGGTTTAGTAGACAGTGGTAGGCAGGCTGGGAAAAGGTGGGGGAGAGAGCGATGGCACACTGGCAATCCCTTAGGCGAGGAAAGAAACAGTGCACTTCTGTATGTAGGCAGAGGAGCAGGCCATGTTCGCAACATGGGGCTAAAGTTTAGGTGGAGGGGCTGGACCTTGTGTGAGCATCCGAGGTGGAGAGTTCATGCAAGGAGAAAAATCAGAAAGATTAGAGAGCAGAAATTAAACAAGTTTGTGCAGGCTAGCCACACACTGAGGAAAATACATAGGAAAGCAGTCAGATTGGGCTAACAGGAGCCAGAGCACAGTGTAAAATAGTAGAAATACAGCAGCATAAAATACAACAGTCACTATCCTCTTGCAATTTTATAAACTAGGACAGCAGTCTAGGCATTACAGCAATCAGAAACACACACCAATGATAGCAGATGCAAATAAATCAAAATTTTAAAAACAGTATGGGAATAACTTGTGCAAGCTAGTGCAGTGTAACAGAAATACGGCAACATGCTGGAAGCAATTTGTTAACTGCAGCTGTTTGAAAACGAAATGGCTATGATCTAAATGTTAAATAATGTTTACATACTTTAAGTTGACCATTTGTTTTCTTTAAAAATAAGTATATGGCTACATTATTTGCATTTTAAACTCTTTAAATTACTTGAAATTTAAAGTTGACTGTTTTCTTTTCAATACAAAGATGTTTTAAAACGTCTCTGTTTGCTAATTAAACTGTGTGTTCATGAACAAAATCTAGGGCTTGACCACAAACCACAACCCAGTTCAGCTAAGCTGAGTGTTAAGATGGTATTATACCCTCTTCATTAAGGCCATCTTATTGTCATGTTCTCTGTGATGTCAATTTTTCCCCTACTAACTTGGGAGTACCATTAAAACTCCTATAAGTCTAGCAGCCACCTCATCAGCTATAAAAGTCTGTATTAAACACAATCAAGATAGGAGAGGAGAGGAGAGGAGAGGAACAGGACTGCCAGAGCAGAGATCTCTCTCAGGACCTCAGCTTGAACATCTGGATACTTGTGGTGTGGTAAGGTTGCCTTTATCTTTGACATATTGGAGCAGGGACAATGTTAATGCTTGGCTTATTTATTTTTTTATTGCATCTAAAGTAAAAGGGTCTGCCCCTTCATCGCAATAAATTTAATTGTTTTGTTTGCACTGCTGTTATGTAATATTGTCACATTATTTTAGATACAGTAAAAATCATATAATTACAAAATGGCATACTCTGGTATTTCTTCTCAACCAAATATGGAAGAGAAACAAGATGAAACTGTATATTTAAGGGAAAGAATTACTTATCAGGCAAAAGAATTAGAATAAAGGTTTAGGATAAGGTAATATTAATCAAACAAATATATTAGACCATGATTAAAATAGGGTGGTTATAAAATAAACCTAATTGGACACTCAGCCATGTGCACTATGAAACACACCCAGTTAGACTTCACCCTAGGCAAGATAAATTTCTGAATAAGGTGATTGTTCCCGCTGGATCTGAAGGATTATTCCCGGGACAAGGGACAACCCTTAGAGGTCGGGTCAGGGAACTGGACCAAGTAATTTCCCTGACACTATAAATAGTGACCCCTTACATGCAAATTAATACTATTTTCTTATGTTACTATAACCAAATCCCTATATTAGTCATTAACACAATTAATTAAAAAAAATCAGTTACATAAATACCTAAAATTTCTATAATAATTGCCACGTTATACTACAACATCATAAGTTAATGCCTATCGATCTATCTTTCCCCATCTCTAATTATTAAAACTCCCTACTATAGTTATTCTGACACTGTATAACAACAAACCAAAATAATCTCTTATTATACGGAATCTTTTTATTCTGCAACAGTAATCTTTTCTAAATCACTTAAATCTTTGTTAATTGTTCTTCAAAGTCTTATGCAAGCACCCTCTTTATAGCATGCACTGAGTATCTCTGTCTGTGTAAAAATCCACATACTATAGCCTTGGTTGTAAACACTTATCCACCCCCCACATGCACATACACACTCCACCAAAATAATTTGTTCTGCAATTCATTGACTGTGAAGTGCTTCATTATCGGTTATCTTAACTCTCCAAAGTCAATATTCATACCCTGCTTTTGTTTGTCTATCTTAACTAGTACAACTACTACATCCACTAATTTAGACTGCTCTTTTGCATAAAGCTAGTCTAACGGTATCAACTGTCATAGACAAAAGTGTCACATTTTTCTTTCTCTTTCCTGTCTGTGCACCACTGTAATCCTGGGCAATACATTCATACTACAGTATGTACTACACACACACAAAAATGTTTTTTATTGGGTTGGCTTATTCATCACAATTTGGTTCTTCTATTAATATGTAAATGTCATCTTACTTACAAAGCAATCCCTACTTGTACCATGCCTTTCTTGTCTTAATACAGCTTTGACTTTTTAAACGCTGCTTCATGTCATGAGTTGGCTTCTACCCAAACATCAACAAACTGTCTTCTTCCTCTTTTTCTGTGCTTACATCATTCCCTTTACTTAACCCTTTAGTGTCATTCTATAATTGCTCATTTCATAACTCAGTTAACTAATATTACAATATTCCTTTAAAGTTATTTCACTATTCACTCGTATTTTTTGTTTTGTTTCCTGTTTTTAACACAAATAGGCATGCATAGTAGTGCAATTCAGTCCTTAGCCAACTTTATCTCCCATCATTTATCATGTTCACCCTGTGTAGTCTTTAGCAAGTCACTTGACCTCCTTATGCATTTAAGTACATACTACTACATGGCTTCTCTTTCTCAATCACCAAATATAGCACAGATGTGATTACAGTTTTTTTTATATCTCATTGTCCATGGTTTTTAAGGCAAACAACTTCAACATAAAGAACTGCATGTACAGACATCTTACCCCATGCTACAATGCCCTTCAGCATTCTTTTGGCATACACAAATGTAATATAGGTGTTCATTACTAAACTGTATATTACCTTTTATTAATGTATTTTCCTAACAAACTAATTCTCACCTTTATGCAAATTTAATAGAGGCATTAATAGCCCCCAACATTTGTAAACATCACTATGTTCACCATTCTAACAGTAAAATTAGTTACATTTCAAGTATATTTCCATGGCAATTACACCAAATGGTAGCACTGTCATATCTTCTCCCAAATAGCCATGGCAGAAACCACACATCACAAATGTATTCCCAATAGGCATCATTACAGGTTTTAAAACACATTAATGTCATTATAGTATTTTTAAACAAGTACCACCCTTTTGGCAAGTACCAAACATTTCTCATTTCAGTATACATTACAAATCCAAATACTCTAACCCTTGCCAAACATCTGGTATTAACCCCGAACAAGGCCTGCACCTTACACCTTAGTACATTGTTAAATATTAAAAAAAAAACCTTTGTCACAGAAAAAAAATACTACGTTCATCACACTAATAACAAAGGCTGCCCCCCCCCCCAACTTTAAAATACCTCTCCAGGGCCAACATACCAAATGATAACACTATAGCATATTCAGATGAATGTGCCCAGCACTTACATGGTAAAAGAAAGTCAGGAATAGGAATCATAGTGTGTAACAAAACACAACAGGGACATTACTCCATTACTAAGTGAAAAGCAATACCAGTCCGAGCAAAGTCAGCTCAACATGCCAATGTTTTGGCTTAAAGGAAGCATTAAAGCATACACCAAATTTTATCTTTACTGACAGCAGTTACATAGTACATACCTACAATTTATGCCTTCAACAGCCAGAGGCATTTCCCTCAGACTGGAGCAAAATTTAGCAAACAAGTGACCAAACCAAACCCATTAAACCTGAGGTGTCCCACACCTGAGGGCATGGGAGGGATGACATATTTTTCCCAGCATTCTTTGGGCAACTCATTAGTAGATTACATGAAAAAGCATGTACCATGTCTCTTCAACCCACCACCAGTCAAACTATGATGGAGGTCCATCTGGCTGAACAAGAATTTGGCAACCCCTTGGTCAGCAAGGTTTTTCAAGAATTGCAAAAATGGGAGTCAGAAGGCCTAATACAAAAAATAACAAAACAATACTTATTTGGTAAACAATTATTCCTGCAGGCAGGAATTAATTAGTTTGGCACATACAGCCTTTCAATATGTACATCTGGGTATCAAAGCAACTTCAATTGGCCTTCCATGTTGTCAAACATGTCTAATTACATCAATAGTTATGTAACATGCCAACAATAAGAGCAGGCTCAACCATTCCAACTCCCAAATTGCAAGTAAGTTTTCATGCTCCTTGTGGGATACATGAGTATTTAGTGTGCCCATTTAACCCCCAATGAAAATAAAAATTATTGTTTGGTTATTACAGATGTGTTTACATAATATGTGAAGGTATTCCCTACTGTGGTGGCCACAGCCAAATTTCCTGTGGACACATTGACCAAAGAGATTTTTCCTTATTGGGGAATCCCCTCTGACATCTATTTACTTAAAAGTTTGCATTTTGAAAAAAAATGTTCATGTTTTTGAATTTAAAGACAAGTATGGTATTAATTAGTATTATGGTATTCAGTACCACCCTCAATCCCAGGGTCTAGTTCAAACTGTCAACAAACACAACAGGCATTGAAAATGGGGTGCAATAAATGTATCAACTCATTACAAGAGCTCAAATGCAAACCCAAACAGTCCTGGATACTAATACCAGGCAAAACTGCATTTAAATAAAACAATAAGTACAGTCTCCAGTAAACCCTAATGACATTGAAAACAGGGTTTATTTAAAAATACTAAACACCCATGAGTCTTAAATATACTAAGCCCATGCAAATAAAACAAATCTCTAATAATGTGGTACTTCTAAAAATAACAAATTATGAGATCATAATCTCACCAACTACTGTTTGTTTTGCTTTTTGTGTTGCTTCTAATTTTGTTTGCCATTTGTCTTGTGTTACTCTAGACAAATTGTTTATTTTAATGTTTAAAGTTTGTTATAGAGTGGAAAAATACCTAGGTGAAAACTACCACCAAGGGTAGTAGAAAAGAAGATATAATGTAACTTTTAAGGATTATGCTTTTGCCAACTGATGCTTGCTCTATGTTAATTTTAATTCTTCTCAGTAATTCCTCTGGCTAACCTGCTTGGTTAAAAAGTACAAACAGCAAATACTTACTAGTTCCTACCTTTATTAACTTATATAGTGTTTTATTTCAGTATGATACAACACAGTGAGTTCAAAACCCTTCTTGAAGAAGACAAATACTGCTTATACCATGTTGAATAAACTTGCTATGTCTCATGCAGCATCACGTAAGGTTAAGAACAAACCTCTGTGATGTTTCACCTGTAAACTGTTATAAAAAGTTATTACAGTATTCTTCATTACCACATTTACCTCATAACTCCAACAATCCTTCCAAACTAACATTGTTATTCTAACAAAGTCACACAATAATTCTACTAGCATAACATGCACACCACATACATGTCCAGTACACATACATATAATCCTGCAGTAAATAACATCCTCGCTGCACACCAGTGGTTAGTAACTGTTTTTACATGGTCTTAATTGTGTGGTTGTCTCTGTGGATCAAGTTAATTTCAATGTGTCAATTAAAAATATTCATTCTTTTGACGGGCCAATATGGTTCAAATTTCACAATTTTAATTGGTGGCACAGGAATCACCAGATAGGTTGTACTGGGTTTCCTAGTAGTGAATCATATTAGTAGATTTCACTTGGGCCACCAGTCCTGCTACACAAAAGCAATTGTCCCAGATTCCCCCCTTTTCCCCTACAAAAGACAAAGACCATTGTATGCTGCTGTGCTCAGACTGGCAAATAATTTATTATATATTACAATTACAATTTTCCATCTCATCCTCATTTCTCATTGTTTCTTTCACAATTGCATTTTTATTGTATCCATATATCAATCTCTGATCATCCCTTTTTCCTCCTCTTCTCACTCGCCCAGGTGAAGACTTGAGTGCCTTCCTCTTCTCTTTTTCTGCTAGGTAATGGTGAGAACTGAGACCACTTTTTATCCTTTGGCTTCTTCTTCTTTTCATCCTATTTATTTCCCCCTCCCCTACTCCCCCACCTTTTTCCCATTAGCCAGTATCCAGCTTGCATTGGATGACTGGCTTCCCCACCTTTTTTTTTTTACTTTTTTGCCTGCCACCTCCATGCTTCTATCAAGCCCATGGTTTCTGTATTAAACATATCTATGGCTAGATTTGACAGATGCACTCCATCCAACCTGAAGAAATCCTCAACCCATTCTTCCACCCCTTGCAATATTACATGCTGCCTCCCCATGTTCTTTATCAGCATTCCTACCCTTCTATTCATTTTTCTTCCAGCCCTATCTACGGCTCTATGACTGTGTTTGTGCCTCCATACCCTTCTTGGGATCATATCTGACCATGCAAGGCTTACCCCTGGCCACCACTGTTGTATTTTCTCCAAGTCCCTCCTAATCTGCATGTATGTGTCCACCCATGGCTTCTCCCCAATGTCGGTGCCCCCTAGATGTACAATGATTAAGTCTGGGACTGGTCGCTGCTCCTTCATCTCTTTCAGGGTAGGAAGCAGTTGAGCCCATCTCATCCCTCTGATGCCATGCCCCACTAACCTACATTTTCTCACATACTGGTAAAGCTGTCTTCCCCCAGCCTTTTTCTCAGCTCTCTTTTCTGCCCAATAAATAAAAGAGTGGCCACAGATCCATACTTCTCTTATCCTCCCTCTTCCTATAGGATTTAAGCAAAATAGAAAGTCTTATATCTGGTCATTGGCTTTTTTCAAAATCCCCATCTCTATGCCCCACTCCCTCCCCCTGGTGGCTCCGTGTCTGCAAAAAAACCCACAAATGATATGTTAATTTCCATACTGCAGTGCTCGAATGTACCTCTTGTAACTGCAGACTGCCAGCGTCCCTTCACCAACATATTAGTCACCATTTCACCTGCTGCTGCCCACTGTGAAGCAGCCCTTATTCATAGAGAGTGAGATGAATAATTGCATGGGTCCTCCCCCAGGAACTGCATGCCCTTCTTGAGCATGGCCGTGATCTGATAACGTGTGATATTTTTTCCATCTCCATGCACAAATAACATGCCTGTCCTACCCCCATGTGCTGCGGCATAAGCCCACAAAGCCTTCACTGGGCACACTGTTCCATCTACCTGAGCCTTCAGGGATACCGTACAACCCTGTCCACCTTGATCCATCTTTGATTTCTTGATCATGATTAGTATCTCATTCATCCCCCAGTTTATGTCCTCCCATTCAATCCCCCTTCTTCATCCTTTCTGCCGTGACCCACTGCCTCACTCACTCTCATGGCCCCTGTAAACATTACCAGATAGATTGTATGGAGTAGCTGGGCTTCATTTTTTGATCTGCAGATTGCCAGTAACACCTCTTTTAGTTTTGCAAGCCACTGTTCCCCTTTTGGTCATCTATTATCTGTAGCTCTTTGTTTTATCCTCCCCCATCCTTGCATCATTCTTCTAATTAACATTGACCTCGTCAGGTCCTTCCAACTTTTCCGACTACATAACAAACTAATCCCTGCTAAATAGATCCCCATCGTTTTGTGGGCTGTTCCTTTCTCCCACTGCTCCATTGTAAACTTTTTTAACTGTTCCTCTGTAAGTGGCCTACTTACATCCATGTGGTGTGGTGCCCTGAATGTCTGAAACACCCACCAAGCCCCCTCATAGGCCTTCAGAATCCTTGGTGCCCATGAGCTGCGAAACAACAGTTCTGCTCCCTCTTGCCAACGTCCCAGATGTTCATTGGTATGGATGTTTTTTGTTCCTCTGCTGTTGATGCCAGCCTCCGGAAATTATCCAGCTGCTGATGGGAAAGACTGTCAGCCAGGGTATTGTGTACCCCCTCAAAGTGTCTTGCTCTGAATGACATAGCACCAACTGTCATAGAACCTGCATGACTGTGTCTGACCTGGTTCCTTTGTTGTTTAAAACATCTACCACTGCCCTGTTGTCACATCAGAATGTTACCTTCTGATTCTGCAGCTCTTCTCCCGACACCAAGGTGCAGGCCCAATTAGGCATGATCTCCAACAGTGTTATGTCTTTTACTTTCCTGGTCCTCAACCATTCAGTGGGCCACGGTTCTGCAAACCATCTGCCTCTCAAATAACCCCCCCCATGCCTAGACCCCCCACTGCATCTGTGTAGAGGTCAAGGTCAGTGTTATAAACAAACCCAGTCCTCCTGCCAAAAGGATCACCCATTATAGCTACTGAGGAACTCCTCCCACAGCCTAAAATCTTCCTTAACTCCTTTTGACATGTCTACCCAGTGGTGTGGTCTGGTTACTCCCGCCATAGCCCTTGCTAGCCATTTGGGAAGGCCCTCCCTGGGCCAATTGCCCTGCATGCAAAGTTCAGGTGCCCCAAGACCTGCTGCACCTGCTTTAGCTGTACTCTCCTCCTACTTGTGTGTATTTGAATCAGCTCCTTCAATTTAGACACTTTTTTTTCTGGCAACCTAAAAATCTTCCTCTGGGAATCTATTTCAATACCCAAAAATTCTAAAACCTTGCTGGGACACTCTGTTTTGTCCAGTGCCAGAGGAACCCCTCATTTTTTGCACAGACTCTGGAAATTGGACAACATTTTTTCCGTCTCCTCCTTCCCTCTACCTATTAGAAGGAACTCATCCAAATAGTGAATGACAGCCTTGCAACCCATTTTTTCCCTGAAATATCCACTGTAAGCAGGTGCTGAATGCTTCAAATGTAGCACATGCTATTGAACATCCCATAGGTATTGTTTTGTCAAAATAGTATTGCCCCTCCCAATTTTAAAATCCAGCAGGTCCCAATTCTCTCGCCTGACTCGAAGCAATCTGAAAGCGGGCTCTATATCTGTTTTTGCCATCCATTCATCTGCTGTTGCTCTGATGAGCCAGACTTCTTCTTCTAATGTGGCATATGTCACCCTGCTATGCTCCTCACTGAAGAAATCATTCACCGAGTCCCCTTCTGGAAATGAGAGGTGATGGATTGCCCTGTATTCTCCCTGCTGTTTTTTGGGGACCAAATCCAATGCTGAAATTCTCATATTCTGCAATGGGGGGGGGGTGTCAAATGGCCCTTCTATCCTACCAGCTGCCTTTTCTTTATCTATTTTTCATCTTAAAATGTCTTCTTTTCCTTTTACTGAACCCAGATTGCTCACCTCTGTCTCTTGCCTCGGGTCCCCACACTGTAATGGAAAACCTGTCTGAAAACCTTTTTTGATCGTCTCTGCCTCCTATCTATTTGGGTACCTCTCCAACCAATCTTCCCATGCACCTATCCTGATGGGAGTTCTTGCATTCTCAAATTGATCCCCGGCCCTCTTCCCTCCCTCTCCCCCCAAAAGCACCATCTTGTCCATCCGCCGGCCTTGCATTCAGTAAGTCTGACCCCTCTACATGTATGCCCTCTGCCTCTCCCCCTTTTTTCCATTCCTGTCCCCTAAACTCTTTCCCTTCCTGAAAAAACTATTGACTTATACCTTGTGTGCCTACTCCTTGGGCTCCTTGGGCCCATGTCATCCTGCATCTGCTCGCTAGGTGTGATCCCCCACATTTTGAGCATGCGTGTCGAAAGCGGCATTGCGGCCAGAACAAAAGGCCCTATTGTAACCCCAACAACATCTCTGTGGTATCGTCACCCTTTCTTGCCCATCTCTCCTTCTGGTGTGGACTGATCAGTTACATAATCTGACCACAAATCTAATTGTTTTGTGTCCCATCTTATATCTTCATATGTCGCCATTCTTTATCTAAAAAGTTTGTCATAGTATATCCATCCCACCCCTCCCTTTGCCTTCGCCCGCCTTATTATCAGGGAGTATATGATGAGTGGGATGGCCAGCTCTAGCTTCTTCTCCAGCACTATCACCGAGTAAGTAGCAAAACCTATAAACCATCCATCCCAAGTCTTCCCTTTTGTAAATTTATCCTCCTCTTTCTTCCCCAACAAAACTACAGCTGCTACCATTTCACTCTTTCCTATATTCTCTGTTTCATCATATTTTGCTGCCGCTTCTCAGCTCACTAAGGCAAATATGTCCACATATTCCTCCTTCCCTGTCTTCTCCTTTGTGGCCAGTGGGACATGTTCCCCAACTTTCATTCCTGGAGTTCCTATGTCCCTTGTTCCTTTCCCCTCGCTCTCCATCCTTTTATCCCCTTCTTTTGTCACCTCTTTATCTCACCTGATTTCCACCAGAGCTGACTCCATCTGCCCCAAATCTCCAATCCCGAGTGCCAAAATAATTTGGCATATATATTCACTTATGCTTTCATCCACCGAACCGGGTACATTACCTGTGATCCTGTCTGTTCCTTGTAGCCTGCTGTCTTCTTGATGTCCTGGGATGTTCCCTTGTGGCTGGATGGCTGGTTGTAATACTAGCAGCTGTGGAATAACCACTGTGCTCAGGGGTTCTGGTCTGGGATCTACCGGGGGCACCACTACCTGGTCCTGGGGAGGTACTAACAGTACCTGGTCAATGGGTTGCAAAGGTACTTGACTAGCCACCCTGGGAGGTACCACCATTGGTGGCTGCACCCTAGTTGGGCTGTGTGACCTCCCTGCTGGATGTTTCCCTCTGCCCCCTTTTCCCTGCCCTGATTTCCATTTCTCCCTGAATCTCCCCGGTTCCTCCCCCTCCACCATCTGCCACATTCCATTGGCTTTGTCTGCCAGCCCTTCAATAGCCCTGTAAACATCCTCTTTTGAAGGCCTGTTCTGTTTTGGTGCCATGTTTCCTTAATTTCTTGTGAAAAACTGTGAAGACAACTGATATTTTTCATTAAACATCTGTTATCAGCAGTCCCTCATATGGCCAGGCCAGCTTTTCCTCTGCTTACTCCTGTCATTGTGCCCCTTGTACACTCTCTCTCTTTTTCATTTTTTTATAACACCTCCCTTCACAGCCTCCTAGGCCTCCTGCTCAACTTTCTTGGAGCCTTTGACCTCCCTCGCTGCCTTTCTGGGCCTATCTTGCCCCTTGTTCTGTGCCCATTTTTGTCCTGGGTTGTTCCCATGTAGGCCCCCTGGCATTAATGAAACCCCCCCAGGTTTCTTGTTTTCCCCTCACCCCCTCTCCAGCCCCCACCGCAGGCCTACCTTCTTGCTTTCTGGCCCACTGTTCCACCGGGTGGCCTCTCTGCGTAGGCCTCAGTGCCCCCCCTTGTGTCTCATTGCCCTCTGTGGGCAATTCCCTGCCCTCTGCACTGACACTCCTTTTCACTCGGGGGCCCTGTTGTTTCATTTCACTTCCTTCCCAATGTTCCTATCTCTTAGGAACACCCTTTGCCCAAGTCATCTTCTCGCAAGCTCCTCCAAGCGTGTGATGTCACGCTTCATGGTCAAAAACCTCGCTGGTAGGCCCCGATCCTTTATGTCCAGGCCTAAGATCCCTTCCCCTTCATCTGAACATAGTAACTTGACCCTTGCATCTAATGCCTTTGGTAGCTTGGTCTCCCCTTGGCATGTGGCCTCCACCACACGGTCCACCTTTGTAGCTCCTCTTAGCTGAACTGCCACCCCTTCCCATACATGCACTTTGTGTCCCTCTACCCAGACCCCCAACTGGTCTCCACCAATCCCCCTTTATTAAAAAACCAGGCTTGACTCGGCGTATGGCTTCCATGCTAGACCCTTCTCACCAGCCTTCCCAAACCTCCCTCTCCCCCGCTCCCCCATGGGAGACTTCTGGACTTGTTGCTTCCCGTTCTAATCTTTGAAACAAGCCCAGCTTCTAGTTTCCATTTTTCAGGATGGTGGGTGACATCATGCTGCATGGCCATGCGGCCACCTCCCTCCCTCCATCCATCCCTCGTTATCCCTTTCCTCTGGTGTTACTGGCACAGCTCTTTTTTAGTGCAAGGCCTCTCCACTGCTCCAGCCTCCCTGACCATCCTTCTCACCCATGGTTAACATTTCTCGCCCACTCACTTGACCCCAGCCCTTCCAGCTCTCATCCTCTGGCCATAACCTCCCCCCCACATGCTGCTCTCAAGTCTCTCTTTCTTGAACAATTTCAGCTCCATTCCTAAGCCAGACACTGCTAGTGATGAAAATTAATACACAGACCCCCTGACTCAGCTCAAAAACCATGTCTTTTCACACTGGAGGCATAGTCCTATCCTTTACACCAAACAAACCAGCTGATTGAAAAAACTCCTCCTTCACCAGTAAAACATTAGGAAGCATGGTCTTTTTCTCTTTCTTTTTTTTTATGCCTAGAGTAGCCATCCTGCAATACCCGGTCTAGCCTCCTTACTGTCTCTCTGTTAGGCCCCACTGGTCACAGTCACCCCTGATTTATCACAGTCCTTCTAACAATTATTATTTTTTTTTTTTTTTGCTTTTAACAACATACCTGCAAACCAAAACTTAAAACACATCCTTGATTAACTGCATTTGCTTACTTCTTACCTCAATCGCCAATTTGATGTGTGGTAGTTTCGTGAACAATCAAAATCAAAACTTCAGCAAAAGTGGCTGAGCCACTCCTGTGCTGACCATTATGTACTCCCTTTAGCCCCTCCCGTTTCTGTTGCCTGCCTATTGTTCTGTCTCCCTGTCCCACCCCTTCCCTGCCCCCCTCCCCACTGTGAGCATGCTGCCTCAGGTAGAGCGAAGGGATACACCAGGACGACTTGGTCTCCCTTAAAGGCCAAACTCCATTGTGGAGTAAAAAGACACAGAGTTCACCAACCAGGCTTGGGATCCTCTGCCACAACACATCACTTTAGCACGATGTTAGAGGAGTCTTTCCACTATAACTTATTTGAGCTAAATCTATTACAATTGCATTACAAAACAATTAAGAGCCTTCCTCATATTACAAACTCTAATATCTACTACCACACAACAAGGCCTCACTCAAGACTCTATATGCAAATTAAGCACTGTTCTAGACACTGTGCCAATTTTCACGCTTACTTTAAAAAACAAAAGCATGCAATTTCAACAAGCATTCAATACACAATACAATATATAAACAAAACACAAAATCTCATTTTAACACACCTAAAATTTTACAGTAGCAAATAGTGGAGCTTTAGTTAACCTAATTAAAGTTAAAATCCACTAAATTAGATTAAAACATTGTATTCTTGTTTGTTATCCCCATTAAATACATTACTGGTGATATTTGGTCTCGCTATTGTCTTACTGTTCTGTAATTGCAAAAGATAGTGTGCACCTCTGCTGTCATCCTGTTTCTGTTGCCTTTCAGAAACTGGCCATCAACACAATGTGGTATGTGTCCCATTTTCTTGCATGAGTCCATTGATGACAACTTCTTTTCTCCAATGTATGTTTGTATAAGCGAAGGGAATTGCACTGCCTACCACCCGCAGTTGTCCTAAAAGGGACAACTTGACCTGGCCATCCACCCAAACCAAGATATTGATAAAGAGATTGACTAACTAATAAAAGGGTGTCCTGCACCTAGTATTCAGATTGTAGTTCAAATGGATTATTCAGACTACCTAGAGGGCATGTTAAATGAATTTCAAAATAAAAAATAAAAGAGCTTTATATTTCAAGATAGTTATGATCTAAATGTTAAATCATTTTTACATGTTTTAAGTTTGACAGTTGGTCTTTTTTAAGAATAAGTATATGGCTACATTATTTGCATCTTAAACCTTTTGAATTACTTGCAATTTAAAGTTGACTATTTTTTCTTTTAAATATAAAAATGTTTTAAAGTGCTTCTGTTACTAGCTAAACAAGATCTAGGGCCTAGTCACAAACCGCATCCTGGCACTGTCAAGCCAGGTGTTAAGGACTTCAGTTTCTGTAGAAGCTTTTACCTTCAGTAGTGCCTTCTAAAGTTTGAAAACTAAATGACTATGATCTAAATGTTTAACGGTTTTTACATACTTTAAGTTGACAGTTTGTTTTCTTTAAAAATAAGTATATGGCTACATTATTTGTATTTTAAACTCTTTAAGTTACTTGCAATTTATAGTGGACTGTTTTCTTTTCAATACCAAGATGTTTTAAAATGTCTCTGTTGCTAATTAAACTGTGTGTTCATGAACAAGATCTAGGGCTTGACCACAAACCACAACCCAGTTCAGCTAAGCTGAGTGTTAAGATGGTAATATACCCTCTCCATTAAGGCCATCTTATTGTCATGTTCTCTGTCTAGTCAATTTTTCCCCTACTAACTTGGGAGTACCATTAAAACTACTACAAGTCTAGCAACAACACCATCATCTATAAAAGTCTGTCTTAAATACAATCAAGGTAGAAGAGGAGAGGAGAGGAGAGGAGAGGAGAAGCAGGACTGCCAGAACAGAGACCTCTCTTAGGACCTCAGCTTGAACATTGGGATACTTGTGGTGTGGTAAGGTTGCCTTTATCTCTGACATATTGGAGCAGGGACAAAGTTAATGATTGGCTTATTTATTTTATTGCATCTCAAGTAAAAGGTCCCGCCACGTCATCGCGATAAATGTAATTGTTTTTGTTTGCACTGCTGTTATGAAATATTGTCACATTATTTTAGATGCAGTAAAAATCATATAATTACAGAATGGCATTTTCTGGTATTTCTTCTCAACCAAATATGGGAAGAGAAACAAGATGAAACTATATTTAAGGGATATAATTAATTATCAGGCAAAATAATTAGAACAAAGGATTAGGATAAGGTAATAATAATCAGACAAATAGATTAAACCATGATTAAAATTGGGTGGTTATAAGATAAACCTTATTGAACACTCAGCCATATGCACAATCAAGCACACCCGGTTAAACTTCACCCTAGGCAAAACAAAATGAAACTGTCAGGAGGTCTAAACCTTACTCTCAGGTTCTTGGCAAGGAATCACAGACACATTTCCTAAGTGTAATAAAGCTTGTTTAGTACTACCAAAAGGAAAATCACAGTTGCCCTAAGAAGTTCTTACCATTAGGAACTGGGAGCCAATGCTAAGCATTTTCTATACCTCGAGGAATCTCCATATCTCCTGGGGTCTCCGAATGTAGAAGATATACTGTCTTACATTATATACCTAAGTTAATTACCATGGTTACTGTAAGACAGAAACAGTTCTAGTTACAGAGCTTAGCCCTATTGGTTAAATTAGAGGTAGAGGTGTGTGGAAATTAAATTCCGCAGATGGAATTCAAGCAAAAGTCTGACTTTCACTTCATGGAAGTTCAGGAATTGATTCCCAAACTTCCACGGAAATGGCTGGCGAGTGGAGGGGATGGACCACTAGCCACCAGGGTATTTTTTGTCATGAAGGGATGGGGAAGGGATCACAACCCGGCAGGATGGGGAATTTTTTTTAAGTCAACAAAAAAAAAGCTAATAAATAAATAAAGTCAAGCTGGCAGCGGCTCGTGGGTAATCCGATGGGGGGAGGGACCACTAGCCACCAGGGACAGGCTATAAGTATTCCTGGAGCAGGTGGGGGAGGGGCCACTAACCACCAGGGCCAGGAATGGACAGCAGAAATGTGTTTTCCTGCCCCAGGGCAAAATTTCACCTATACCATTCGTGGAAGTTTTCGGCTCCGCCGCAAGCGGAAGTTCAGAAACTTCCGTGAAAGTTTGTTGATTTCCATGGATGTTCCGTGGGGCAGAAAACTGCACTTTCACCCGCCACTAATTAGAGGTGGCTTATCAGTCCAAGATAACATTATACAATTTTGTTATAGTCTTCACTTTGTGGAAACAAAGAGGTACAGTTTGTATGTAGCCGTGTAGTAATACAAATCATTAGAAGATGGCAATGCCGATGTATATATCATAATTATTACAAGGACACAGGTGTCCTAATATCTTATAAGCCAGAAATACATGTGTATATTGGAAAGTAAAGTGTATAGCAATAATAAGCATAAATATCCTGACATCTACTCTTATACGGTAAATGCCCTTAGCCCTATATGTTAGTATAACATATACCTAAATGCTAGCTGTCTGTGGTGTGCCTCTAGGGGTACCAATCAGAGTGAAAGGACCTCTTGTAACATTCCCCCCATGTTGCCTCACAAGGGGCAACACAAGCAAGAGTAAGGAAGTGGAGAGAGAGCAGGGGTCATTTACAGACCCGACGCGCGAGCCTTGTAAAAGAACTCCAGCTGCTCACAGTGTTGGCGTAATGTACTCCGTAGGCAGCAACGCATAACAATAAGAAAAAATATCAAAAGCACTTGTATAATAACAAAACCTTTAAAGGTAATATCATACCATGTGTTAGTAAGTGCACTATTCAAATCACCATCATTAATGAGGGCATATACTGCTTCCTTAGCTTTGGAGATATTATTGCTGATGTGGATGAGGTGGGCGTCCTTCCTGTCTAAAAGTGATTTTAATGTCAAAGTTAAAGGATCAATGTGTTCATTAAAATAGGGTAAATACTCTGAAATAGTGAGCAGATAATTGGGGTTACCATCAATGATATCAGGGTCCATGATGGGGACACAGGTAATAACTGTGTGCCCAATAATAGTGGCCTGGTGTGGTATAAAGCAAAAGCTGGAATCATTAATAAAACATATCTTCTCATGGTAGGCGAATTGTTTAAAATTTGTTACCACACAAAATTCACCATCCAAATTATATTGCATTTTCACAGTAGGCAATCTCCATTTTTGTAACTGTACTGGGCAACTATAAGTCTGTTTGGAAATCCATGTTGACAGTCAGTGAACCACCTTCCAATAAGACTGGTACAACTGGGAATCATCTGGAGCAGAAGTTGAATCCTGGTATTCTGTGCCATTGGTGGTGATGTTATCGTCCATGGAAAAGGACCAATCTATACTGTCTGGGGAATATCCACATACAAGTTTGATAACATCAAATACATCACATCGACACAAATAAATACTCCCTTTCTTCACACAACTATCCATGTGCAGAGCGACCCACTCATCCAGAAGTGGATGGAAAACCAGTAGAGGAGGCAAGTCAAGACGTTCTCTGTAGATGTCATCATCAAGGTACCCAATGGAGTGAACGGATGCTAGTTTATCAAAGATAGCTGTAGTAGGATCAAAATGTGGTAAAGAAACAGTAAGAGACACACAGTATCCTTAACTGAACATTTTTTTGAAGTAAATCAAGGACCAGTATTAGGGTGCCTGGTCACAAAACCTAAATTTCTAGCAGTAGAAATAGGAATAATCAGAGGCTGTAACATACTCATGGCAACACAGTTAGGGGATTTGCAGTGAGAACAGTACCATTTAGAGACGCATCTATCATGTATGACGTCAGGTATTCTTCTGGATTCTAGATCACGGAAGAGATTGTTGATGGTAGTGACAATATATGAGCCTTAGGCCAAGCATAATATTTCATGGGCAATGTATTGTTTATCTGCTTCTTTATCATTTTGTGCAATAAGTGTGTTCATCTTATCTTTAGAATCTGTAAATACCTTAGCAATGTTGTGCATATTGTATTCAGTGTATTTTTTTTCCTGACTAAGGCCATCCACACTATGCAATAATGGGGGTATGATGTCATTGATCATACCAGTTTGAAACTTCTGTGAATGTGCTTTGATAGTGGCAATGTCTGCTTTATTCCAGAAAGACATTGCAGTACCAAAAACACCAGGGATGGTGCCCATGGCACCAGTGACATCAGATGTTTGACGTGTATTTTTTTTATGACTTTGATCATCTGATTTAGGTTTTCTCCTAAAATTGCCTCTATGCTTAGTGGTGTGTACCCTGGCAATAAGGTCTTGGTTATGAATCTGAAAAGTTGCTAAGCTATCAAGTATTATAAAACAGTGATGTATTAGTAGTATGACATACCAAATTCTTTCATGTTCCAGTAAGTCAAGTTAAACAAAACAGGTGTATGCATATATTGTAAGTTGTTAATAGTGAGCCAGGTAAAGCAGTGGCTGTCAGACCACTATGAGGACCAGAGGTCTGTTTAGGACATTCCAAAAGCTGTTTCTCAGTAGGTGGCAATACAGATAAATACATGGCTGCTGAAGCCATGTTTTTTTTTATTAAACATGCTTTATTAATTATAACAAATAATACAAGATAAACAGAACAAAGAAATAAACAAAGGGCAATATGTGACATATACTGAAAGGGAAATAGTTAAACAGGAGAATAAAACATTCAGAGAAATATAACAACTAATAATTGCTCTAACAAATCAAAACCTTCTACCCCTCCCTCCCTCCCCACCCTGCTCTGTGGTGTACTTATTACTAACCTATTATGGCAATACTAAATGCTGAGGCCATGTTGTGTACAACACAAAATTTCCTGGCAGAATCTTAAGACAATGAATCACAATATGAGGGGTCAATTAAGGCAGTGATATTGTATAAACAAGAATGTCTAAGAGAGGTCTGGAGCAAGGAAAAAGTACCATTTGGGGATAATTTTGCATAGGGCCATCCATGGAAAGAACCCTTGGAGAGTTTGGCCACAGGGAGTATTTGTCCTTAAGACTTGGTTTGCCACTCAGTTTGTAGGGTAGATTTATCAGGAGCAACAACCAAGGTAGTAAGGTAGGCATCTGAACCTTCCTGGACAGTAATCAAATTGTAAGGAAAATTGATGGAGACTCCCTCTGGGGTAGTTGCAGGTAGATCAAGGTGAGGAAGGAGGTGCTTTACCGTGCCTTGGATGCAGAAGATAACTCCTGAGATGAGAAGAAAATGGAACAAGATAGCCATCTTGTCAGTGTATCTGAAAAGGAAAATCAAACATTAGCAAATTAGTACTATTCCACCCAATGGGGTAAGGAAAAGTAATTATACACCTTTATACAGTTTCAACTGGTTTGCATGTAACCATTTGTCAGTCAGTTTGTTGTTTTGCATGAGTCTAACCTGATAGACTGCTGGTCTGAGCTTGTTGACAATGGGATAGGGTCCTTCCCACTTATTAGAGAAGGAATGTGTTGGATGTGCACATCTGAGGACCATTACTTGATCCTCAACTTGCCAATGCACTTCTTGTGCATGTTTGTCAAACTGAATTTTGGACTGTTGCTGGGACTTGCCCATACAGTTGGCAGCATACAAATGAATGTGTATGAGGCCTTGTCTAAGTTTTTCCACATATTGATCCACTGAGATACGGTCTGCAGTGGGGGTGTGCAGGTCAAACAACAGGTGTTCAGGTAATCTCATGTTTCTACCAGTCATCACCTCAAATGATGTCAACTGAGTGGTGGCTGAGGGTGTACCCCTAATTTTTTAAGGAGTAATGGCAATAGAGAATCCCAGTCCTTGGGATTGTCCTCAATGAATTTGGAAAGCATTTGCTTAATCCATCTGTTGGACCTCTCCACTTGACCTGAGGATTGTGGGTGGTAGGGTATGTGGAATTTCTGATGAACTCCAAGGAGTTCAAGGGCTTCTTTCATCAACTCACCTGTAAAGCTGGTTCCTTTGTCTGAGTCTATCTTGAGAGGTAGGTCCCACCTGGAGAAAATCTGTTTCGCCAGGATTTTGGCAGTGGTTTTAGCAGTGCATGCCTTAGTGGGGAAAGCTTCAACCCACTTTGAGGAAAGATCAGTTACCACAAGGGCGTATTTGTTGTTTCTGCTGGTATTGGTTAGGAACCAATAAAATCAATCTGTATGGCATGCCAAGGGCCAAAATGCCATTGTGGTAGTAGTTTGACATTTCATTTGGTGGGGATGGGGTTGTTTTGCACACAAACAAGGCAGTTGTCTATGTACTGTTTAACACCCTTGGTGACATCAGGCCACCAGGTGGTGGTCTTGAGCCTTTGGAGTGTGTTTTCCACTCCCTGTTGTCCACCAGTGGGGGTATTATGCACTTGGTGCAGAAATTCAGACCTAAGGTGATGAGGTACCACCCACAATTTAGTGATGGTGTCATCCTGTTGGTACCAGATGAGCTTGTCATCTGGAGACAGGTGTAACTTACATTCATGCCTTCAGTAGGGGTTATGGGTAGGTAGGTTCTTCTCAGTACCTTTGTCCATGAATCTAATCACATCTTTGAGTTCAGAGTCAGCATGCTGCGCTGCTGATGAATCTAAGGGAGAGAAGAATTCAGGTTTCTTCCTTACTGCTGCAATGTGTACGGCCCATCTGGCCTCTGGATGGTCCATCATCCAGGTGTCCCCACCTCAGGCCCCTTCCTTGGCAAGGGTGTCAGCAGTGTCATTGAAGGCATGGTAGGGGTCATGAATGGAGTAGGCCTTAACTTTATGTACATAGAATTTGTGTGCAAATTTCTGTGCCAGTGAATGAATGTATATTACCAGTTCCTTGTGTTTCACCAGGGTGCCATCAGAAGAGGTAAAGGAGTTCTTCTGCCAGAAAGGAAGAAATTCTGTAAGGGAACAACAAACCCTGTTAGAGTCTTGAAAATGATGATGTCTTTGGTTCCATGCTGGATGAACTCGAGGGCACAGGCCACTGCTGCCATCTCCGCATACTGTGATGATGCCATGCTGCAACGTTTAGAAATCTTAACAGTGTTACCAAAACGGTAAATTACTAATATGCCCATTCCTGCTGTCTGTTCTCCCTGATAATAGGAGGCTGATCCATCTGGAAAGACATGCAACAATAAGGTGCTTTCAAGTAGCTGTGGTGTGACAGGAAGGAAAGGACCTGAATCTGGCAGGTCAGGTGGCTGCAGTGTACAGTCATGGGGTTCTCCTTGGAAAAAGGAGACTATGCACTAGCATGGATGGCATTTTGGTTGGGAGGACCTTGATGTCTCTGTCCTGGAGAAGAAGGGACCAGTGTGTTAGTCTGGTATTGGAGACTGACCCAACCTTCACTCTATCTGATATCAAAGTGGCTGTTGGGGTATGGTTGGTATTGATGATCGGGGGGGGAGCACCCAATGATATACAGAAAGTGCTTGACAGCCCAGTAGGGGGCCAGAAGGTTCCTTTCACAAAGGCTGTACTTCTGTTACACTGGGGTCAAGAGCTGTGATGCATATGCAATGGGTCTCAGGGTGCCATGGACCTTCTGGACCAGCACTGCAAACATAGCAATGCCAGAGGTGATGGATTCCAGATGGAATGGCAAGACTGGATTTGAATTAACCAAAGCTGGAGCTGAGGCCAAGGCCTGCTTCAGTGTCATCACAGCTTGGGTGTGAATGGGGCCCCAAGTCCAGGGGACATCCTTTTTTCAGTATTTCATACAGAAGGGTGGCCTTCTGAGCAAATCACAAATAAAATCTCTAGAATAATTTACCATACCTAGAAACCTCTTAAGGGTGGCCATGCTGGTGGGCAGTGGCAGATCTTGCAATCTTTGTATCTTCTTCCAGGTAGGGCTTTGGCCTTGATCTGTTATCCTCAGGCCCAAAAAGAGTACCTCTTTTTGACATAGTTGTGCTTTTGTTGGGTTACACTTGAGGCCTGCCCTCTGGATGAGGGTCAGCAGTTTGATAAGAGATCTAGATGCTGTTCCTGTGTGGCTGGAGACACTGGGATGTAGACAAACCCTCAAGGGCATCCATCATGTGCAAATGGAACAGGAAGGGCCTGTTATGGAACCCCTGTTGGAAGCAGGTCCACGTGTACTGCCTGCCCTCAAAGGTGAAGGCAAACTTATATTGACTTTTGGGGGCCAATGGCAATGACCAAAAACCATTGGAGATGTCCAGGGCACTAAACCATTGCTGGTCAGGTGTCAGTAGTCATAGTACGTCTGGTGCTGATGCCACAGTTGGGGCACAACTGGGGATGACCTGGTTTAGTCTCTGTAGTCAGTAGTAAGTCTTCAGACATCTGTGGGTTTTTTCACAGGCCACACTGGGGAATTTGCCATGTAAAGACATGTTCTGATTACATCTTGCTTGAGGATTGATTTAATTGTTTCCCTAAGAGAAGGCAAGGCTTCAGGTGGAAAGTCGTATAGCTGTTGCCTCTCATATACTGGGCCTGTCACTTCAATGACAGTGTGCTTCCTGCCACAATCATGCCTGTTGGTGGCAAATGCCTCAAGATGCCTTTGTAGGATAGGGAGGAGCTTTGGGAAAAGCTCATGATTCTTAAACAAATCTATGACGTCATACCTTTTGTTGTTTGTTGATATTGTCGCAACCATATGTGAGTCAGGGATCATGATGGTGTGATATTGTCCATGAATTTGTATCAGTAACATGTTGGCTAGGTCCACCACAAAGTCGTGTGGTGTCAAAAAGTAAATTCCGATTATACTAGGGTGAACATGCAATACCATCAGGTGAAAGGTGTGATATGCCTTCAGGTGTCCCAGTGTCCCAGTTAGTGGCAGGGAGCATTATGCAGGTAACCTAGTTCTGTCTACCCCAGACATATTGGTCCTCCCTCCAGTAGACCAAGGTGATGTGTCTGAGCTATCATCCTGTAATACAGACACAGACACGCCTGTCTCTAGTAGTACTATCAGTAGGCAGCCCCTGACCTCTGCCTCAGTGCAGGGCCTTCAGTTTGTATCCAAGACCAGCTTGTTTGCAATACGGACTGGGGCCTGTAATTGACAATCTGTACCAGTGGAAGCATGAGAGAGCTCTTGAAAGTGAGTTGTGCCTCGTTCCTGTGAACCACCTAACCATGCTGTACTGATGCTATATAGGGAGCTGCTTCCGGATTCAAGCCTGTAGGGACCTGAGAGCCTGGACTCCCAATATCCCTGTGGCCTGTGGGAGGCCTGCTCTCCTGGTTGTATTGCAGCAAGGGCCTATACTGGAACAGCGTCCGCTATGGAGCGCACTTTCCCAAAGAGGACTCGAAGACTCCTGTTCTCATCGGCTATTTCCCTATATGAAGGGCCTGGTCTCTGTTGTTTACCCTTATTGTTCTTACGGTGTTTCTTGTTTTTGTGGTAGTTCCAGTTCCCACCCCAGGACTGTTGTTGTTGTTGTAGGGCCTGCTGGGGATGTTGGTTATCTGTGGGGAGGGACTGTTTCTCTTGGGCCTCCCCCTCCACTGTGTAGTGTGTCGTGGCCTCCGGGACGGCTTCCACTGCAGCTACTTTCTTTTGAACCAGAGCATGAATCACAGATGTAGAGTTGATAAACTCTCTCTACTTTCTGAAGAATGTTGGCAAATCTCTCCGTGTTGGGATAGGTGGTTGGCTCTACCTCTTCTCTTACTGCAGGGTCATGTTCCTAAGGAACAGGGTCTTGTATTCAATGAAGTCCACATCTGTGGCTTCTCCTGCAAGGTGCTTCCCTGCTTGGTAGACCATCCAGAGCCTCTGGTGGAAAGTCGCTGGACTTTCCTTTGCATTCTGTTTCACAGGGTATGCGAGCATCACTCCTACCACACCTGGGTTGTGTGCAGTGATGAGTTCAGATGCTACTTCATCAAAGGTGCTTGGCTGTCCTGGTGGACAACATTGGGGAGTTTTGCCCACAGGCCAGGATCGACGGTCTGGTGAAGGATCTGGACCTGACAGTCTGCAGCGAGACTAAACATTTCACATTTAGCACGCACCTTCTCCAAGTGGCAACTAGGTTGTAGGATGGGCTTATCTGACCAATACTGTCAGCTATTTGCTGAACAGAGTGGGCCATTTGTAAGGGATTATTGAGATGATCAGGTGGAGGTAGATTAACTCAGGCACCTGCAGGGCTGCCTGAGCTGCAGCTTCAGCCACAGTACGGACCATTCCCTCCTTTGTACCAGCCTCTTGTAGAAGCTGTTTATTCTGGATCTTGAGGACCCGTTTGTTTTTCTCGGGGATGGACACATTGCCTAAGACATTCTCAATCATTTTCTCTATCTCCTGCCTGTCTTCCACATAAATAATGGCTATTGATGGTGCCATTGGGACTGGGCCTGGACCTGCCCCCCCCATCATGGGGGTCACCCATGATGAGTGTCATGCCGTCAATGATGTAAGGATGTGGTGTCAAGAGACAGGTGGCTGCCATGTTGTGGATGGTGGTGGGTGGTGTCTGGGCCATAGTAGGGGTGTGACTGGGCATAGTACTGGGAGATGTCATCATCTAACTTCTCCTCCTCAGATGACATTGACAAGGCAGGAGCTATGCCTCCCATTGCCTTGATGTGACCAGCCAGCACTTCTCGCTGATGGTGCAGTTTTGCCATTTTATAGTCACAATCCTCATGACTCACTTTTGTAACATTCTGATCCACATCATCCTGCATCTTCTTCTGTAACACTCTAAACGCGGTACTCAATTCGCGATTGTCCCTAGTAGCTACTCTTAAGTCATTACGTACCTGGTTGTTCTCATCCTGTAACTCTCCCAATTCCTTATGCATCTGATCATTTGTTCTAATTAACAAGTAATTAGTTTGCAAAACCTTCCCCTTAACCTGTCTCAAACTTTCACACTCCTGCTTCAGCATACAAAGTTCCTGCTCGCTTGCCTAAGCAGAATGATGCAAAAGGGAATCCTTTTCATTCCACAGAGTCTGGTGTTCAAACAACAAATTCTGCTCAAGTCTTACACATTCAGTTTCCTGCAATCCCATTACCTGCTAAAGAGATGAGATTTACAGTTCAAGGGTTCGAAACTTTGCTTTGGAGGCTTCCAAAGCAGCGTAGAGAGCCACAACCAACAGCCCTTTAGCTTCTCACTTTCTGGCTGTTTGTCTCATCTCTGTGTACTGTGTTGAAATCCTCAGCATGGGGTTTTCGGATTGACTTGCGTCCAACGTGAAGTCAGCCCATCCTCCATGGGAGGCAAGGAAGTTCAAGACATCGGGTCTCAGTTCTGCGCAGATATTTGATACGGTGGCCATTGTGTGGGAGGGAATGAAAAATCAAACTGTAAAAAGACGCCGTGCTGGGTATCAATCCACAACAGGTGCAGTAGTTCACAGTTGGGCTACTGTGCACTTGTAAGCTTGCAATTCAAAACAGCTGTGGGGTGGGTCGAGTCGGCATTGACCACACCCAGTAAGCAGCCAGACTTTGCAAGTGATAACAAAGTGGGTGGAAAACAGGAGAGGTGGTGAAGGAATGCACACCTACTGTCCCCGTTGGGAAGGGAAAGTTGCAGCAACAAGTGAAACTTTGCAAACTCCAAATATTGTCTGCACGCGGTTGACTATTGTCAGGAGGTCTAAACCTCACTCTCAGGTTCATGGCAATAATAGGCTTGCAAGGAATTACAGACATGTTGCATAAGAGTAATAAAGCATATTTATTACTACCAAAAGGAAAATCACAGTTCTTCTAAGCAGTTCTTACCATTAGGAACTGGGAGCCAATTCGAAGCGTTCCCTATAGCTCAAGGAATCTCCATATCTCCTGGAGTGTCCGAGGTAGAAGACATAATATCTTACATTATATACCTAAGATAATTACCATGGTTACTGTAAGACAGAAATATTTCTAGTTACAGAGATGAGCCCTGTTGGCTAAATTAGGGGTGGCTCCTCAGTCCAAGATAACATTATACAATTTTGTTATAGTCATCACTTTGTGGAAACAAAGATGCTCAGTTTGTACTGTATGTAGCTATGCAGAAATACAGATCATCAGAAGATGGCAATGCCACCTTATATATCATAATTATTACAAGGACACAGGTGTCCTAACATCTTATAAGCAAAAAATACATATGTATATTGGAAAGTAAAGTGTATAGCAATAATATGCATACATATCCTGACATCTACTCTTATACAGTAGATGCCCTTAGCCCTATATGTTATTATAACATATACCTAAATGCTAGATGTCTGCGGTGTACCTCTGGGAGTACCAATCAGAGTGCAGGGACCTTGTGTAACAAAACTGTATATTTAAGGGACATAATTACTTATCAGGCAAAATAATTAGAACAAAGGTTTAAGATAAGGTAATATTAATCAGATAAATATATTAGACCATGATTAAAATAGGGTGGTTATAAGATAAACCTAATTGGACATGTAGCCATGTGTACTATCAAGCAAACCCAGTTAGACTTCACCCTAGGCAAGATAAATTTCTGAATAAGGTGGTTGTTCCCATCGTTACGAGGGATTATTCCCGGGACAAGGAACAACCCTTGGAGGTTGGTCAGGGAACTGGACCAATAATTACCCTGACACTATAATAGTAGTGCCTTAGGTTGGATCCACAGCTACCTCTATTGCCAATCGCAAAAGGTTAAGTGGGCTGGTGCCCTCTCTAGCCTTAGACCCGTAACACATGGAATGCCATAGGGCTCTATTCTTGGGTCAATGCTGTTCTCCCTGTTTATTAACAATTTACCTAGTAACTGTGGTCGTGCATCTGTGCACCTATATGCAGACAATGCTGTTATCTACCACTCCTCTCAAGACGTTAACTGAATAAACCATGACCTTGCAGCTAACTTCTCGAACCTGGAAGGCTGGTTCATGCGCAACCATCTCGTCCTCAACGCAAAAAAAAAACTAAGAGTATGTTATTCTCTCACCCCTCCTCCCCTATCAGTACTCTCCTCTAGCTTAGTATTTCATTTTTGAATAGGGAGGCCCTCGAATCTGTCCACTCATTTAAATATCTGGGCATCACCCTTGATTTCTCACTTTCCTTTAACATCCATGCCTCTACTATAGTTAAAACTCTGAATCAAAAGTTAGGTTTCCTCTGTCAGATCTGCCCCATCCTCACCTCTGCCTCTTGTCTTAAAATTGCTTCCTCATCCCTTCTCTCACTATTAACTTATGGTGCTCTCTTATTATTGTCAACCAATGTTTCTACCATGTCTCTACTGACTCAGGCATATCATAGAGTGGGTAGGTTCACTCTGGGGGTCAACACACGTCATCATCACTGTGACATTCTCTCTGCTTTAGGTTGGCTACCATATGAATCTCAATTGAGGTTTACCACCCTGTGCTTCTTGCATAAGCTGGTTCATAAATACACCCCTCCATGCCTAAGTGAGATTGTCTGTCTAAGACAAGTGCCCCGAGACCTAAAATCTAGCTCCGTCCTTCTTCTCATTCAGCCTAATTTGCGACTAGCTACTACACATAAGTCCTTTTCTTTTGCAGCAGTATCAGATTGGAACTCCCTTCCTTCTTCTGTCCTGTCTTGCCTCTCTCTTTCCATGTTCCAATCCAACCTGCTTACCGCTCTCTCCACCACTGCTACTTGCTCTTGCTTCTGGTGAGCCCTAAAACCTACTCTGACCATGCTATTCTCATTTTATCTCTTCCTACTCCTTGCCCTCTGTTCCCCCTTGATCTGCTCTTGTGTTAAACTTGCCTCTTGCTTGTCTCAAAAACTCCATCTATGCCTTCCTGCACATGTTCTTATTGCTTGACTTTGACATGGTTATGCATAACTGAAATATTTGATGCCAAGCCTATTATTCGTTTTTTCTGTTGCTGCTTCCAGTCCTGTAATATGCCATACTTTATGAACATTGTTTATTTTTACTGTGATATGTAATTAATACTGTAAATATCTTTCTGTGTGTTCACATTGTATTTCAATTATCTTTCTGTGAAATTGCACTATACTGTACTTCTATTGTTGCTGTTCTGGGCCGTCCCTGAAAAAGGGACTGCTATTGTTTCAGTGGACTTACCTGATTACCAAAATTCAAATAAAATAAATAAATTAGTAAATAAATAAACTTGATCTATATCCTCCCACTGCATAGGAGGCCTGTAAATTACTCCAACATGGATGGCTGTTTTATCCCCTGAATGCCATGTGACCCACAGTACCTCTGTATATTCCTGTGATCTCTGAACCTCCATTGCTTTGATCCCCTCTTTTGCATACATAGAAACCCCTCCTCCCCTCTTGCCCTCCCTATCCTTCCTAAAGAGTGCATATCCTGGTATGGCTACATCCCAGTCATGATTCCCTGTGTACCATATTTCTGTAATTGCAAAAATGTTCAGGTTTGTGTCTGCCATCAGTGCAATTAGGTCTGGGATCTTGTTTCCCAGAATGCGAGTATTTGTGTGCATTACCTTCCACGCTAAGCAACTCCTTTCTTGTTTTTTGGTCTTTGCACTGTGACACATTTGAGCTATGCCATCTGTTATCTTGTCCCTTGTATCTATGGTTGTTTCAGTGTTTGATATGCTAATTTTTGGGTCCTCCCTGTTTCCGGATATGTCCTGTGGGGAAGGGGGGGCTATGATAATCACCCTGACTGTTTATGCCTCCCCCCTTGGCTAGTTTAAATGTTCACTGAGGAAGCACTTAAACTTATAAGAGAGGATACCTTTGCTTCCCCAGGAGAGATGCAGACTGTCTGGTGAATACAGTCCTTCATCCCTACAAGTGAGGTCCCAGTCCCCAATGATACCACACCCTGTGTCTCCAAACCATTTCTTCAGCTATACATTGAATACCATGTTGTGGGTGTCCCATCCTTCCCCCCTTGCTGTGGACAGGTAGAATCTCTAAGATGGTTACAGAGTGTGCTACTTGCCCAAGACACCTCTCCAGCTCCCAGAACTCTTCCTGTACTTTTCCTACATCAACCCCCTCTTTTGCCAGGTCATTAGTCCCCATGTGAATAATAATGTCCAACTACCCCCCTCTTTACCCCCCTTTACCGCTTTAGTGATTGTTAGGATCTGTTTGCCCTCCTTCTGAATTGTGCATCTAGGTAGGCACAATACCTCCTTCTCCCTGTTGCTGCCTGTCCCCAGCTATGTCCCCCTAAGAATGGAGTCACCAAACATGATTTACTTCCTCCTTCTGTGTGTTCTCCTTGCCATTGCACTTGGGGCTCCACTCACCTCCCCTCAGTGTTCACTTCCAAAGATGCTGTTCTATCTTCCTTGTCTGCCAGGATGGCATACAGGTTGTGAAGTGGAATGGTTGAGGGATGTGCCTCCATCCTACCTCCCTCACCCTCCCCTGAGTCCACTGTAGTCCATCCATTCCATCCATCCCTCCTACCTGGTACCCCATGAGGGAGTGGTGGTGAACATAGTGGTCCCAGTGTGTGGGGGGGAAGGTCACCTGTACCTCAACTTTGCATGGAATCCTGCAACCTCCGTCCTCAACACAGAGAGATGCCTGCAGATAGGGCAGCACTGCAACATCCAGAAGGTCTTCCTGAACACCGCTGCCTCTTGCACTGCATGACCCCCATCATCTTCCTTCACCTATCCTTCCCCTACCTACCCTTTTTTGCCCTGCATCCTCTGCTGCTATGCCCTTCTGTGCCTTGTCTAGCTCCCACTCAAAATGTTTTCCCCCTTCACCAAAATTCTTGCTTATGTCCTCAATATAATTCTTGGCTCTAACTGTTTTAAGTAAATATATACAACACTTGTGCTATTACTGCATACTCCCAGAAAATGATCCCAATAACAAGATCAGAGTAAGAGTTTGCTGCTGGGGGATTACTCCCATTTATGCTTCTACCACTGCACAGACCTTGTTTTTTTCCCCTGTACTTTGTTGCTGCCAATTAGGTTTATCAGGGCATTTAAAAATGTTTTGGCAATGTAGGAGGGTGGGCCAAAAACCAAGCACAAGAAGGGAATATTCACCAGCACCACAGATTGAAATCTGCAAGAAAAGCAAGAGGTTCCCCAAAGAGCTTTTGGCCCCACAGAAAGAACAGTAGTTCCCAAATCAAGTAAACCAAGCAAGAAATTCCCCAAAAAGCTTTTGGCCCCACTTACAGGCATCTACCACAGCACCCCACATCATGAACTAATATAGCCCCCAATACAATATTAAAACAATCAGACCACTTTTTTTTTCTCAGTCAGTTCCCAGCACTCAGTCTGTAGCCCACAAAGAAAAACAAGTACTGCAGCCCTCATGCCTACTCACTGTGCTGACCTCATCCTCTACATCTGCATCTGGTCTTCTGCCTCTCCTTAGCTGGCTTTAACCCTCCCACTGTGAATTCAAACCTCTGACACCTTGCAGTCTTTCTCCCAACTGGCTTTCCATGCGACTGCATCAGAGAACTGCAATGGTCATGGACAAAAGGGAGCATTTACCAGCACCAAAGATTGAAAGCTGCAAGAAAAGCAAGACGTTCCCCAAAAAGATTTTGTCCCTATAAAAAGAACAGTTGTTCCCAAATCAAGCAAATCAAGCAAGAAGTTCCAATAATGCTTTTGGCCCCACTTGCAGGCATCTACCACAACACCCCACACCACAATCTAATACAGCCCCCATACAATATTAAAACAATCAGTCCCCTTTTATTTTTACGTTCACTTGCACGCATGCACAAGGAACGTCCTGGGAGAATAGGACAGTTTGGAGGTGTGACTGTCCTGTGCAATCCACTGCTTCATTGAGCAGGCATGGCGGTCCTGCACCAATGGATGCGGGTGCTGTGTATGACAGCGGTGGTCTTCACTTCAAAGAAAACCACCGCTGTGTGCTGGCAGTGCCTCACACCCCCCAAAGCTTTGGTGCCACGCTGGGAGCCCACCTCAGCATGGCAAATCTTGTTTTGGCTGACAGGGGTGCCCAATCCCCCGTCAGCTCCACGTCCCCCCAAATAGCTTTCCCTACTGCCATGCTGGGAGCCCACCAAGCGTGGCAAATGTACCACTCGTCTTTTTTTTTTAAACCTGTGAATTAAAAGCGGTCCCAGGCGCTTCTCCCTGCCCCCCACAACCCACACCCACCCACTCGCGCCCCTGCCTCCCCACACCCTCACCCCATACTTACTCGAACTCGGTGCGAAGGATCTTCACTGATCAGAACACGCCTGCACTCTTCAAAGCCGACTGCAAACCGAGGAAATGCCGGTAAGCTGTATAATGGGCTAGATGTTTTTTTTTTCAACTTTGTTGCGTATCTCAGGCATTTTTTGGAATTTTTACTCCAAATTTTCAACATGGGGTTTTTGGGACCCCTTCTCATGAATGCTGTCACTGTCATGGCATTATTTGGGCCCGAAAGGTGATTTCACAGTGACTGTGTGAAATCACCTTTCGGGCCCAATTAATGAAATAACACTGCCAGTGTTCATAAGGTGGGCTCTCAAAAAGCCTATTTTAAAAATTTGGTGGAAAAATTCCTAAAAATTAACGTTTTATGAGCGTGCATTGCACAATTCCTACGCAGGCTCGTAAGTTCATGAATTTTCAATATTTTCACTCCAGATTTTCATCATTGCCATTTTACCATACCTTCTTATGAGCAGTACAGCTGTCATTTTCACATCTCACCCAAATGTATTTTAGCCCATGTAGCGCTATAATGGCGCAGTCGATTCAATCACGAACTCAATGTATGGGACACATTAAGAAAATAACAGTAACACTGTTCATGAGCAGAGGTCTTAAAATGGCTGTGTTGAAAATTTGGTGAAAAAATTCCCAAAATGACTGTTTTCAGAGTGTGGATTTAGCGGTTCCTTGCAGCTGGTAAGTTTACGAATATTCAATATTTTCACTCTAGATTTTCAACATTGCCATTTTACTACACCTCCTTATGAGCAGTATAGCTGTCATTTTCATCCTGCCCAAAATGTGTTTCTGCCCATGTAAGCACAATGGCGCAGTTGGTGTCGCGAACTCAATGTATGGGACACATTAAGAAAATCACAGTGACACTGTTCATGAGCAGAGGTCTTAAAATGGCTGTGTTGAAAATTTGGTGAAAAAATTCCTAAAAATGACTATTTTATGAGCGTGCGTTGCGCAGTTCCTACGCACGCTCGTAAGTTAGTGAATTTTCAATATTTGCACTCCAATGACCTCCAAATACCTAAACAGCACATAGAAGCAAGCAACATTCGGCATTGACAAATGCTTGTTTATTTTTGCATTCGCTTGCATGCATGTGCAAGGAACGTTTTGGGACAGTACGACTTTTTGAAGGTGTGTGACCCTCCTGTCCAATGCAGTGCTCAGTGTAACTGTGCAACCCTACTGCACCAATGGATGCATGAGCTGTCTATGACAGCAGTTTGGCTGCAGTGGTCTTCAGTTAAAAGAAAAGCACCACTGCAATCAGAGGTGGTAACGTGTGTGTATTTAACATACTGACGTCACCCTTTTCCCTCTGGCTGCTGATAAAATCCCTCCCACTTCCTCCTTCTGCTGCCATCTACCCTGCTCCCTTGTTATTGCCCCCACCAAACACATTGTATGTGCAGACAGAGTGCCCAGTCCCCATTGTCTCCAGCCCCCCCAACAAACACCCAGGTGGCATGCTGGGAGCCCACCCCAGCATGCCCATTGTCCCTGTAAATGGGGAAACTGCCCCACAACATCTTTTGTTTTTTTAAAACCTGTGAAAACAGAAAACCATCCCTCACTGTGTCTTGTGCCCCCTCCCTGAACCCACACCCACCCTCTGCATACCCCACCTCCCCCTCACCCCATACTTACCTCTGGAGCCTGGCACAATAATCTTCAGTGGAGTGGGAACATGTCTGCACTCTTGAAAGCTGAATGCAATCTGAAGAAATTACGGTAAGCTGTATAATGGCATAAATGTTTTTTTTTCCAACTTAGGTGGCTATCTCGGGCATTTTTGCAAATTTTGGCACCACATTTTCAACAGGGGGTTCTTGGGACCCCACCTCATGAATTCAGTTACTGTCGTGAGTTATTCGGTCCCCAAAGGTGATTTCATGGTCACTGCACAAAATCACCTTTTGGGATTGATTAACAAACAACAATGTCACTGTTTATGAGGTGGGCTCCCAAAGCCTATGTTGAACTTTGGTAAAAATGTCAAAAAATGACTGTTATTCTGAGTGCATTGCACAGTTTCCATGCACACTCATAACTTCAAGAATTTGAAATATTTTCACTCCAGATTTTCAACACTGGCATTTTCACACCTCCTTATGAACAGTACAGCTGACATTTTTCACATCCTGGCTGAAATGTGTTTTTGCTCATCCAGCACACAATGGTGTGGTCACAGTGAGAAATCAATGCTCAGGACAGATTATGAAAATCACAGTGACACTGTTCATGAGCAGAGGTCCCAAAATGCCCATGTTGAAAATTTGGTGACAAAAGTCCACAAAATGACTGTGTCTTGAGCGTTCATTGCGCAGTTTCCATGTATGCTCGTAAGTTCGAGAAATTGTTGTATTTTCACTCCAGATGTTCAACATTGCCATCCCTTCATACCTCCCTATGAATGCTACAGCTGTCGTTTTTCACATCCTGCCTGAACTGTGTTTTTGCACATGTGGAGCAGAATGGTGTAGTCACTGTGGGAAATCAACGTTCAGGACAGATTAACAAAATAACAGTGGTACTGTTCATAAGCAGAGATCTCAAATGCTTTTATGAGGTGGGGGTAACAAAAAGGTCATGCTGAAAATTTGTAGTGCAAATACCAGCAATCGCACAGGGCTTTAGGGTAAAGCACCATACGTGTCAAACACCACTGCAAATACCTGCAAGCAAATGTCTGGCATTGACAAATGCTTGTTTATTTCTTTTAGTCAGTTCCCAGCACTCAGTCTGCAGCCCACAAAGAAAAACAATTACAGCAGCCCTCATGCCCATCCACTCTGCTCACCTCTTCCTTGGTGTCTGGTCTACTGCCTCTCCTCAACTGGCTTTAACCCTCCTGCTGTGAATACAGACTTCTGAATCCTTGCAGTCTCTCTCCTGGTTGACTTTCCATGCAACTGCATCAGAGAGAGAACTGCATCAGTCGCTGACAAAAGGGAATATTCACCAGCACCAAAGATTAAAATCTGCAAGAAAAGCAGAAGGTTCCCCAAAAAGCTTTTGACCCCCACAAAAAGAACAGTATTTCCCAAATCAAGAAAACAATGGCATTTTTCACACCTCCTTATGAACAGAACAGCTGTAATTTTTCACATCCTGGCCAAAATGTGTTTTTGCACTTCCGGTGCAGAATAGCTCATTAGCTTTGGGAAATCAGTGTTTGGGACATATTAAGATCGAGCGAGTAAGAGAGGTGGAGTGACTGAGCTCAACTGAACTGTGTTGGGACTGCTGTGGATTTCTTTGTGGGCAGAAAAAGGCACCAATGCAGGCAGGAGCCCAGTGCAAAAGGGCAGCCTGCAGTGCCAGGAAAAACAGAATGAGCGAGTGTGGAGAGGCAGTGAGCAAGCTCAGCAGAGCTCTGTCGGGATTGCTGTGGATTTCTTTGTGGGCAGAAAAAGGCATCAATGCAGGCAGGGACCCAGTACAAAAGGTCAGCCTGCAGTGGTGGGAGAAACAGAATGAGTGAGTGAGAGAGGGGGAGTGAGCAAGCTCAACGGAGTTCTGTTGGGACTGCTGCAGATTTCTTTGTGGGCAGAAAAAGGTGCCAATGGAGATAGAAGCCCAGTAGAAAAGGGCAGCCTGCAGCACCAGGAAATACAGAATGAGTGAATGAGGCAGGGGGGAGTGAGCGAGTTCAACGGAGGTCTGTCAGGCCTGCTGCAGATTTCTTTGTGGGCACAAAAAGGCATCAGTGCAGGCAGGGGCCAAGTACAAAAGAGCAGCCTGCAGTGCCAGGAAAAACAGAATGAGCGAGTGTGGAGAGGCAGTGAGCAAGCTCAGCAGAGCTCTGTCGGGATTGCTGTGGATTTCTTTGTGGGCAGAAAAAGGCATCAATGCAGGCAGGGACCCAGTACAAAAGGTCAGCCTGCAGTGGTGGGAGAAACAGAATGAGTGAGTGAGAGAGGGGGAGTGAGCAAGCTCAACGGAGTTCTGTTGGGACTGCTGCAGATTTCTTTGTGGGCAGAAAAAGGTGCCAATGGAGATGAAAGCCCAGTAGAAAGGGCAGCCTGCAGCACAGGAAATACAGAATGAGTGAATGAGGCAGGGGGGAGTGAGCGAGTTCAACGGAGGTCTGTCAGGACTGCTGCAGATTTCTTTGTGGGCACAAAAAGGCATCAGTGCAGGCAGGGGCCAAGTACAAAAGAGCAGCCTGCAGCACCTGGAGAAACAGAATGAGCGAGTGATAGAGGGGAAGTGAGCAAGCTCAGTGGAGCTCTGTTGGGACTGCTGTGGAATTGTTTGTGGGCAGAAAAAGGTGTCAGTGCAGGCAGGAGCCCAGTACAAAGAGGGCAGCCTGCAGCACTGGGAGAAGTGGAATTAATGAGTAAGAGAGGGGGAGTGAGCGAGCTCAACGGAGCTCTGTTGGTACTGCTATGGATTTCTTTGTGGGTAGAAAAAGGTGCCAATGCAGGCAGGAGCCCAGTACAAATGGGTAGCCTGCAGCACTGGGAGAAACAGAATGAGCGAGTTAGAAACGGGGAGTGAGCAAGCTCAATGGAGCTCTGTCAGGACTGCTGCTGATTTCTTTGTGGGCAGAAAAAGGCACCAATGCAAGCAGGAGCCCAGTACAAAAGGGCAGTCTGCAGCACCGGGAGAAATAGAATGAGCGAGTGAGAGAGGGGGGAGTGAGCAAGCTCAGAGCTCTGCCAGAACTTTATAGTTGCCCACTCTCCCAGCCAGGGTCCTCTGTGGTCTTATATTACAGCAGGGTCTCTGGAGTGGAGACAAAGCAATGTTTGAATACTTTTAGGATTGCTGTAATAATACAGATTTAGTTGTTTTGTTTATTTCTGTAACTGAGCTAAATACTGAGCTATCTTGTTATGATTGCTCTAATAATACATACTTATTTGTTCCAGGAAAAACAGAATGAGCAAGTGAGGGAGGGGGAGAGAGCAAGCTCAGCGGAGCTTTGTCGGGATTGCTGTGGATTTCTTTGTGGGCAGGAAAAGGCATCAGTGCAGGCAGGGGCCCAGTACAAAAGGGCAGCCTGCAGTGGTGGGAGAAACAGAATGAGTGAGTGAGAGAGAGGGAGTGAGCGAGCTCAACGGAGCTCTGTCAGGACTGCTGCAGATTTCTTTGTGGGCTGAAAAAGGTGTCAATGGATATAGGAGCCCAGTACAAAAGGGCAGCCTGCAACACCAGGAAAAACAGAATGAGTGAGTGAGGGAGGGGCAGTGAGCAAGCTCAGCGGAGCTCTGTCGGAATTGCTGTGGATTTCTTTGTGGGCAGAAAAAGGCGTCAATGTAGGCAGGGGCCCCGTACAAAAGGGCAGCCTGCAGTGGGTGGAGAAACGGAATGAGTGAGTGAGAGAGGGGCAGTGAGCGAGCTCAGCGGAGCTTTGTCGGGACTGCTGCAGATTTCTTTGTGGGCACAAAAAGGTGTCAATGCAGGCAGGGTTCCAGTACAAAAGGGAAGTCTGCAGCACCGGGAGAAACAGAATGAGCGAGTGAGAGAAGGGGAGTGACAAGCTCAGCGGAGCTCTGTTGGGACCGCTGCAGATTTCTTTGTGGGTGGAAAAAGGTGCCAATGCAGGCAGGAGCCCAGTACAAAAGAGCAGCCTGCAGCGCTAGGAGAAACGGAATGAGTGAGTGAGAGAGGGGGAGTGAGCGAGCTCAGAGCTCTGCCAGAACTTTATAGTTGCCCACTCTTCCACCCAGGGTCCTCTGTGGTCCTATATTACAGCAGAGTCTCTGGAGTGGAGACAAAGCAATGATTGGATACTTTTAGGATTGCTGTAATAATACAGATTTAGTTATTCTGTTTATTTCTGTAACTGAGCTAAACACTGAGCTATCTTGTTATGATTGCTGTAATAATACATACTTATTTGTTCTGTAGATTTCTCTAACTGAGCTGAGTAATACTTGGAGTGCAATAGGATTTCTAACTGGGCTAAGTGAAACTATATGAAAGCTGAGAACAAAAAGTGTGGTAGCTGAGGGGTGAAAAATGGACAAGGAGGCTTTAGGATTGCTACAGTAATACAGTATCTAATGCATGAGATTTGAGACTGAATCAATCTGGTCGACAAGGGGGCTGTAGGGGAACTAGTGTGGGGGGACAGGAATTTTAGTAAATAGGGGCCTAACAGTTGTAGTAGGATACAGAACCTGGGAGTAACAGCCTGCAACATGGGGGAAAAAATGGGGCAGGTGCCATATGTCAATAGGGCGGGCATCTTTGGAAGGGTGGTGGGTTGTACAGGGTGTGGGTCCACCATGATCTTGGACTGGGCTTGAAGGATGGGGGGGGTTATGGTCTGTAGATGACTGGCTAGTTTGAGGGAGGAGCTGAGGAGGTTAGGGAGGAGTCTAAGTGGCGGGGCAGATGAGAATGGTAGGTATCCTGGTTGGGTGGGGGATAGGGGATGGCAAGGGGGATGGAGGAAGAACAACTAGGGAGTGAAACCAACCTCAATATCAGAGGCACTAACAGAGAAAAGAGGAGAAGGGAGGGGGTGCCTGAGGCAAAGGGAGCCTCCTCATGGGGGAGGAATAGACCATGAGGTGTAGCAGGGGAGAGAGAGCAGATGTCTGTGGGTAGGGAGGGACCAGGGTTGGGACCAGGGCTGGCACTTAGGAGAACAAGTGGGGGTGGAGACCGATAGGGGGAAGAGATGTAGGAGAGGTATCAACTTGGAATAGATTTGAACCTCTGTTATGGGAGAGAGAGAGAGAGAGGGTGAGCAGGAACATACTGAAGGGGGGAGGACAAGTGGGGCATGAGAGGGATGGCAACAGGTATGGGAAGAGATAGTGAGGATGAAAGGGTAGAAGGGGCTAGCAAGGATGGAGGGGTGGTGACTGGAGCAGAGAAGGCTATGGGAAGGGGGATGGATGGGAGGGGCATCACTATCAGGGTAGAAGGGAATGGGGGCTCTAAATTGACAACAGCAGGGATAGGAGAGGGGTTGGAAATCAGCATGGGGGGGAGAAGGGGAGGTCTACATGAGAAGCCAAGTAGGAAGTAATCAGGCTGGGAAGGTATTCAAGAGAGAAGGAAGGAATAAGGCTGAGAAAAAAGGATGAGGCGGAAGTAGGGGGTACAGATACAGAAGTCACAGAGGGAGCAGCTGGTGGGGGTAAGGGGCAGAGAAGAATGAATACTGGGGTGGTGGAAGGGGCATTAGAAGGAAAGGGATAAGGGATGGGGAGTACTCATCCTGGGAGTTCTATACTGAAAGGGTGAGTTGAGGCGGCAGGGGAGATGGCGATAGTTTGGGTTGGAAGCCATCCCAGGTTGACTTCAGGAGGGGCAAGGCAGGTACTGCTCAAGTGTGCAGCGAGGGGGAGGAAGAAACATCATTTAGTATTGCATGTGGGTACAAACGACTTGGTGTGGGGGACTGTGGAAGTAGTGAAGGGGAGGTTTGAGTAGTTGGACAGGCAGTGTGAGAGGGTGGGGGAGTTGGTACATTCTCAGAGGTACTGCCAGTACCATGTGCAAGTATGGAGAGGAATGGTAGGGTTGAGGAGTTCAACGAGTGGCTGAGGGATTGGTGCCACACCAAAAATTACATCTGGGGGGAATAGTGACTTGTACATGGGGACAGGGTACACTTGAGCAGGAAGGGGAGGGGAGTATTAAAGGTAGGATTAGAGGGGTATATCTCTACTAAGGTGGATTTAAGCTAGTGGGGGGTGGCCAAAAGACTGAGGTTGGTAGAAAGGTCCAGACAGGAGAGTCTAATGAGCTCACCCGCTCTATATATAGGTAAAGGCAGAGGCGTAGTAACCCTGGGAGGGGGCGGGCAGTGTGGTCTGAGTGTAATACAGAAGGCACCACCACCTGATAAGAATAAGGAGGAGAAAGGGTGTGGACTACTGGGAGGAGGGACACATGCCAAGGAGGAGAAGAGTGATGAGAAGGAGGGGTATGGGTGGAAGGCGGTCTGACTAAATGGATAAAGAACTGGTTACAGGGTACAGTGCAGAGGGTGGTGGTGGTGGGGTAGCTCTCGGCACCAAGAGCAGTGACAAGGGGTGTGCTGCAGGGATCAGTGCTGGGCCCGGTGCTATTTGGGCTCTTTATCTCTGATATAGCACGTAGACTGGGGAGCAAGGTTAGTCTGTTCACACATTAAAAAATTGGGGGTGATGGTGGACCAAGAGGATGAATGGGAAAAACTGCAGGGGGACCTAACCAAACTACAGACATGGTTGGTGGAGTGGCAGCTAGGATTCAGTGCAAAGAACTGTAAGGTGATGCACTTCAGGGCTAAGAACCAGAAGAGGCACTGTTGGCTGGGGATCACAGAGGAGAAGGACCAAAGGGTGTTGGTAACTGGGAGCATGAACAACTCGGCCCAGTGCAGGAAAGCAGCAGCGAAGACAAACAGGATGCTGGGATGCATCGTAAGAGGGTTCTCATCCAGACACAGGGATATGATCCTACCTCTCTACAGATCATTAATCACACCACACCTAGAGTACTGTGTGCAATACTGGAGGCTATACCTGAGGAAAGATATAAAGTTACTGAAGGGAGTGCAAAGGAGGGCAACAAAAATGTTAAAGGGGATGGAAAGAAAGGAATATGAAGTTAGGCTGATGGAGCTGAATATGTACACACTGGAGGAGAGCAGGGATGGGGGTATATGATTGAAGCGTTTAACTTCCTGAGGGAGTAAATACATCCAGCACTTGGGGGGAGGTGTTTAAACTGATGAAGAAGCACTGTTTCTCTAAGAGTGTGGTGTCTAGTTGGAATGCGCTGCCAGAGGGTGGTAACATGTAGGACAGTCAATAGCTTTAAGGAGGAGCAGTGGGAAAAAGCAAGAGAAAGAGTCAGGGGGCAGGGCTGGGGAAAGGGGAGGAACTGAGAGGGAGGAGGCTGGGGCAGCTGCAATCTAGGGTGCTGGCTGCATACTCAGGCAGACTTACATACACCGAGTGGTGTATTCTGCTGGCAGATTTGTATGTTCATATGTTCGTATGTAAAATCACAGTGACGCTGTTCACGAGCAGCGGTCCTAAAATGCCTATGTTGAAAATTTGGTGACAAATGTCCATAAAATGACTATGTTACAAGCGTGCATTGTGCATTTTCCACGCACCCTAGTAACTTCGCAAATTTGTAGTATTTTCACTCCAGATTTTCAACATTGACATTTTTTCACACCTCCTTATGAACAGAATAGTTGTGATTTTTCACATCCTGCCCGAAATATGCATTTACACATCTGGCACAGAATACTGTTCCCAAACATTGCTGTGAGAAATCAATGTTTGGGACAGATTAAGAACATCATAGTTACAGTATTCATGAGCAAAGGTCACAAAATGCCTATGCTGAAAATTTGGTGAAATAATTCCACTAAACAAGCATTTGTCAATGCCGAATGTTTGCTTGCTGGCATTGGCAGTGGTAGTGTAGAAGTTACAGAGCTGCGTAATAGGAATGGCAGTGAAGTATTGAACTGAAGCCAACCCCACCACCACCCTACAGAGAGTGACAGGCTTTGGGGTGTGTGTTTGGGTCGTCAGGCATAATGACCACGCCATTTCACCACACCCCACCCTGCAGACACTGACAAGTGTCACGGTGTTCCTTGGGTCTTTGGCCCTTATGGCACCCCATTTCATTAGGAAATATGGTGAGATGGGTGCGATATAGGAGAATGGGGTGAAGTTTGGGGCCGAAGAGTCCAAGGCATACCTCGATGCCTCTCACTGACTGCAGCGTGTGGAATGGTATGAGCATCACATGCAAGAATCGCAAGTCACACCCCTGATGCCTGTCATTCTCTACAGGGTTGGGCGTTATGGTTGGAAACCCTAATACCTCAGGCATTCGTTGGTATTTTCACTCCAAATTTTCAGCATGTTTTTTTTGTGACCCTACCTCATGAACAGGGGGAATATCAGTTTGTTAGCCGAAAGCCGCTTATGCACAGTGACTATGGCATTTAGCACCACAGGTGCAAAAACATTCCAAACAGGATGTAAAAAATGACACCTGTACTGTTCATGGGGTGGTGTAAAAAATGGCAATGTTGCAAATCTGTAGTAAAAATATCTTAAAAAATGGTGAAGTCACGAGCCTACATAGAAACTGTGCAAAGCACACCAGTAATATAATTAGGTTGGGGATTTTGTACAGCAGATTATCAACTCAGGCATTTTGGTGCCTCTGATCATGAACAGTGTCACTGTGATTTTCTTTATCTGTGCTGAACAATGATTTCCTACAGCGACCACGCATCTCTGCACTGAAAGTGTGAAAACACACTTCAGCCACGTTGTGAAAAATGACAGCTATACTGTTCATAAGAAAGTGTGGAAAAATGTCACAGGTGAAAAATCTGGACTGAAAATATTACAAAATCATGAACTAACGAGGGTGCGTGGAAACTGCGCAATGCTCACTCATAACACAGTCATTTTATAGACTTTTTTAACCAAATTTTCAACATAGCCATTTTAAGACCTCTGCTCATGAACAGTGTAACTGTGATTTTCTTAATCTGTCCTAAACATTGCTTTCGCACACCAACAGCACCATTGTGCGCTACATGTGCGAAAATACATTTGAGCAACATATGAAAAATTGCAGCTGTACTGTTCATAAGGAAGTGTAATAAAATGGCAATGTTGAAAATCTGGAGTGAAAATATAAAATTTGCAAACTTACGAGCATGCATTGGAACTGTTCAACGCACGCTCGTAAAACAGTCATTTTTTAGGAATTTTTTCACCAAATTTTCAACATAGCCATTTTAAGACCTCTGCTCATGAACAGTGTCACAGTGATTTTCTTAATTTGTCCCGTACATTGATTTCTCACACCGACTGTGCCATTGTGCGCTACATGGGCGGAAACACGTTTTAGATGAGATGGGAAAAATGACAGGTGTACTACTCATAAGAAGGTGTGGTAAAATGGCAACGTTGAAAATCTGGAGTGAAAATATTGAAAATTCGCAAACTTGTGAGCGTGTGTAGGAACTGTTCAACGCATGCTCGTAAAACAGTCATTTTTTGGAACATTTTCACCAAATTTTCAACACAGCCATTTTAAGACCTTTGCTCTACATGGGCGGAAACATGTTTTGTTTGAGATGTGAAAAATGACAGCTGTACTACTCATAAGACAGTGTGGCAAAATGGCAATGTTGGAAATCTAGAGTGAAAATATTGAAAATTCGCGAACTTATGAGCCTGCGTAGGAACTGCGCAACGCACGCTCGTAAAACAGTCATTTTTTAGAAGTTTGGCACCAAATTTTCAACATGGGGTTTTTGGGACCCCTTCTCATGAATGATGTCACTGTCATGGCGTCATTCAGGCCCAAAGGGTGATTTCGCGCAGTGACTGCGAAATCACCCTTCGGGCCTGAATAACTGCCATGACAGTGACATCACTCATGAGAAGGGTTCCCAAAAACCCCATGTTGAAAATCTGGTGCAAAATTCCAAAAATTCCTGAGATATGCAGCAAAGTTGAAACCCCTATCTAGCCCATTATACAACTTACCGGCATTTCCTCAGTTCGCGGTCGCTTTGAAGAGTGCAGACGTGTTCCCGTCCAGCAAGATCAAGGCCAGGTCCGGAGATAAGTATGGGGTGGGGTGGGAGGCTAGGTGTGCAGTAGGTGGGTGCGGGTTGTGGAAGGGGGCCAGGAGACTACGTGGGACCGTTTTTCTTTTCAGGTTAAAAAGGACAACACGGGCGTTTGCCACGCTGGGGTGGACTCCCAGCATGGCACAAGGATGGTTGGGGGGCGTTCATCAATGGGGATTGGGCAACCCTGCCGGCCTAAGAGTCCATTGCCACGCTGGGGTGGGCTCTCAGCGTGGCATACTTGTCCGGGAGGTGAGGACAGTGGAGCCGATGGTGGATTGGGCACCCCAGTCAACTATATCATTGATTGCCACGCTGGGGTGGAAGGGCTGCATAGGCATTTGGAAGTCTTTGGGGGAGGCGGGGGCACAGCACAGCCAATGGGGATTGGGCACCCCATCGGCTATACACTGCGGGCGTGCGCCGGTGTGTGTGTGTGGTGGGGAGCTGCGCATGAGCAGGTGATATCTTATCGCTGCTCACTCAAGCGTAGCTCCCCCTTTGAACTGTATGCCACTGCATTTTGGAGCTTGTCATAGACAGCTCCAGCATGCATTGGCTTACAGGGGCTGTGCCTGCCAACACACTGACTGAACTGGAGAAGGAGGTGACACACCTCCGAAATCTCCGAAGATGGCACTGTTTCTTGCACATGTGTGCAAGCAAACATAATGACTGTGTTACACACATGAGTTGCACAGTTTCCATGTACACTCGGAAGTTTGAACATTTTCAATGTTTTTACTACAGATTTTCAACATTTCCATCTCTTCACACCTCCCTATGAATGGTGCCAGCTGTCATTCTTCACATCTTGCCCGATCTGTGTTTTTGTGCATCTGGCGCACAATGGCATGGTCGCTGTGGAAACTCAAATTTCGGGACACATTGACAAAATCACAGTGCCACTGTTCATGAGAAGAGGTCCCAAATGTTTTCATGAGGTGGGGGCCAAAAAATGGCCATGTTGAACATTTGTGCTGCAAATACCAACAAATGCCTGCGGCATTATGGTTTCTAACCATAACGTCCACCCTTTACAGACTGACAGACATCAGGGGTGTGCCTTTGGATTGCTGCATGTAATGCTCATGCCATTCCAACCCCACCCCCCCTCCACCCACAGCCACTGACAGGCATTGAGCTGTGCCTTTGACTCTTCGGCCCCACGGTTCATTCTATTTTATATTGCACCCATTTCAGCATATGTCCCTATGGAGTGGTGTGACTGTAAAGCCAAACACCCCAAGGCACACCTCAACACTTGTCAGTGTCTGCAGGATAGGGTGAAGTGAAATGGCATGAATGTTATGGGCGACAACACAAACACATACCCCAATGCCTGTCTATCTCTGCAGGGTGGAGGTGGGGTGGTGTGAAGTTCAATACTTCACTGCCAATCCTACTCCGCATCTGTCTAACTCCTGCATTTCCAATGCTAATACCAGCAAGCAAACATTCGGCATTGGCAAATGCTTGTTTTAAGTGAGATTGAGAACATACCAATATACAAAAGTTGCCAGCAGCAAAAGGCCAACTTTGTCTATCTAGGCTGCTCAAGATTGCAGCTAGCTCCCTATTCAGCAACTGCCCCACCCTCCTCCCCTTCCCTCCCTTTGCCTCCTCTTTGCCCTGTCCCACCATTCTTGAAGCATTCCACTGTGTTACATGCCACCACCTCAGCAGGTAGTGCATTCCACTTTGCCACCACCCTCTCTGTAAAGAAATGCCTCCTCACCTCCCTCCAGAATCTTCCCCCTTCCAATCTTATGTCATGGCCCCTAATGTCTCTCCCGAGTCTCTTCCTGCTTAGACCCTCTGTGTCTGTTTTGATTATACCCTTCATGTATTTGAAGGTCTCAATCATGTCCCTTCTTTCTCTTCCTCCTCTAGTGTGTATATGTTTAACTCTCCTAGTCTGACCTCATATGGCAATTTTGTCAGGCCCTGAATCATCTTTGTTGCCCTACACTGCACCCCCTCCAGCAGCCTACTGTCCTTTTTTATAACAGTAGAATAACCTCCTCTCTTCTCGAGGTAATGCTCCTTATATTGCACCCCAGCATTTTGTTGGCCATTGCTGCTGCCTTTCTGCATTGCATGGAATTGTTCATTGCTACGCTGATGAGCACCACCAGATTCTTCTCCTCTTCAGTTATCTCCAGCTGCACTCCCTCCTCGATGGTAGCCTCTCCTTGGATTTTTTATTCGGAAGTGCAATACCTTGTATTGCTTTGCATTGAACCCTGGCTGCCATCTGTCTGACCATACCTCTAGCCTTCAGATCCTTCTGTAGCCCCCACCGCCCAACCTGGGCATTCACCACTGCTCCCATCTTGGTGTCATCTGCAAATAGGCTGATTTTGCTGCTGATGCCCTCTGAGATGTCTGAAATAAATATGCCAGACCGCATTGGGACCAACACCAACCTCTGTGGATCACCACTTGTCTCAGGCTTAGAGGATGAGTATTCCCATCCTACCACCACCCTCTGCTGCCTATCTTTTAACCAGTTCTCCACCCACATCACCAGTTTTGGTCCTGCCCCTGTGCCTTGTAGCTTGCTCCCAAGTCTCCCATGTGGCATTGAATCGAAGGCCTTACTGAATTCTAGATACAGGACATCCACCTCATGACCCCCGTCAATTTGCCTAGTCAACCAGTCACAGTATTCCATCAGGTTGTTCTGGCATGACCTGCCATTGACGAAGCCATGCTGTCTCCTATTCTGCACCTCGTTCACCTCCAGTAGTGCTACTAGCCACTCCTTTAGGATGGTCTCTATTAGCTTCCACACTATGGGTGTTATACTTACTGGCCTATAGTTCCCCAATTACATATTCCACCATCTTTCAGCATTCCCAACCATTACCAACCTGATTTATGTGCACCTGATAGGCTACTGATGCACATGTGATTAGATGTTACAAAACCTGATCTGCCTAGACCTCACTTTTGGTTGCTGGTCTCCAGTTTCTTTATGTGCATTGCAGAGGCTACAAGCATACCAGCCTAGTTCCCAAGCTGTATTGTCTGAAGAGGTAAGATTCATTAATTTTATCTTAGCTGAACTGCTGTTTTGGCTTGCTATGGTGGCCTCTGAGTCTGTTTTGTCAGGATTCACTTTGTTTGCTGACACCTTTACAAGAATTTTCTTCTGTTTCTTTGCTGGATCAGACTGTTGGCCAGTGACCCCCAAGTCCTTCCCACCTAGTCCATTAACAATCACATTTTATTTGGTTCTGCCATGGGGAAACATGCTTTTAGAATAAGTTACAACTCAATATAAATTGTTCATATGAGGTCTGATTAAGTAGGACAGAAAAGATTCTTATGTTGTATGTGAATGTACTGAGTTGGTCTTGGAGATTACTGTGCAGTGTCTTTGCAGTTGCAGTGGCACACTCGGCAAGAATATCAGAATGTGCTGCCATTAACTAGAAGGATGTTTGCACTGAGCACTACTGAGAGATTGCTCAACCTAGCCAAAACCTTCATTTTTTACATATTGGTGTGAGGAGGCATTTAAACAGTTTAAAAATAGCATCAGTACTTGGAGTGCAAGACGTATATCACTCCTCCACCCCACACCCCTCAGCCATCTGCTGCTTTTTCTGGATTACAGAGGATACTTACAGTTGAGCAAGCGGCTGAAGCCTCTTCTGAGCTATTTTAGCTATTAAGCCAGCTCAGCACACACACTGGGGCACTAAGACCAGCTCTAATGATTCGGAACCCCTTTCCAGAGGTTCAGAGTTGACAGACACAAGTTGGACCACCTTGTGTATGGGTCCATCACTTTGGCATCTGAACCCATCAGCCTCCCTCCTAATAGCAATTCCTCATGCTGTAACAGTGGACTAACATATTCGGATCAATAGCCCAATGGTTCTCCATGGCCGCAGAATCCAAACACTGCCCTGGACCATCCAAAGCACAGCCCTTGTGATTCCACGTGTCAGATGCCTCCATGATGGCAATGCTTTTCACACATTGTTTAGGTCACCCTGCCATACACAGTAGTTGGCCATACTACTAAGGGACAGCAGATGTGTGCACATGCACTAGGGTACTGATGTTACAGCTGTCATGTTATACACAGCATCAGCTACCCAGGACAGCCATTGTCTATGGGGCTTGAAGATCATACCCATCTACACTAATTACTGAGACAACCAAAGCTTCAGCCTGGCATGGCATCAGGGTGGTTTAAATGGGGACTACCTCACATAGCAGGGACCAGGGCTGCTCATATCTACTACTATTGAAACACATCTACCCCCTCACAAGAATTTGCCCCAGGTGACCATACCACAGCCAAAATCACCACACCTTTCACATCATGTGGGGTTAATACCACCAGTGTCAAGGAAAGGGCCACTGGGTGCAGCCCCTTCATTTGGGGGGTGCATTTACATTCAAAAACCTCACAGGCAATTGGGGGCATATACATATAGATATACATATATAAGAATTGGAACCTACAATTAGTAGCAACGTTTTTCTCTGCTTATTGTCCTTAGGGTCTGAACAATGGCAAAGATGTGGAGGTGCAAAACATGTCACATTACTATGTTAGGTTCACAGAGATGAAGTCTATGCCCCACATGTGCTAACCAACAAGATGAGGCAAACATCATTAGTGAACCGGATATGGACCTAGACCAGGATATGGATGCTCAGGAGTGCTCCCTGGATGATCTGAATACCATCACAGCGTCATTCATTGAAACTCAGTAGGCCATTATGCTCTAATTGCTGGAGCGCATGGAAAAGCTTACAAAAGCCAACACCAAACCCAAGTCAGATGGTGCAGGTATAGTACAAGTCACATTAAACTGTTCCACTAATGAGTTGGTTTAGCAATTTGTTTCCAGTTGGCCATGCACTGGCAACTCATATTGCATTGCTCTTCAATATTTAAGCAGCTCAAGAGTAATATTTGCAAAATATTTTTGCCACTTAATTGGAATTCATCAGCAGTCCAGTCACAGTGCAATGCAAAACAGAGTTTTAAATCTAAAGGAACAGTTTGTGCAGTGCTGTGTACTGGATCCAGCAACACTTATGCAACTCAGTCAGAAATGCTAAAACAACTCATTGGAGGAACAGTTTAATGTGGTTTGTACTGTACACCGAATAAGATAACTGATTCGTCAGATGACAACAGGGACCCACTCAATGAAGACATGGAGAAGCAACCTGTGAAGCAGGAGGTAGACAAGACTAAGAAAGTGAAGCCCAATAGGGATAACACAGATGCCAACAAGGACAAAGGCTCAGTGGGTGAACAGGAGCAGGCTAATTAGGAAGATGAACTGACACTCACAAAGAAACTCACTGCTATCGATCCCTTTCCAGAGCTGATGAGGTTAGCTAAGGAGTTTACAGGGTTCAAGGTACCTGAACCATCTCAATAGTCAAAGTTAAACCTCCTTATCTGCTCCAATAAAAAGAAGAATGACTTCTTTCCAATATGTGACTCTGTTGCAGAGCTCATTGCCAAGGAATGAGAGGCCACAGCCCCAGCAAGAATAGCTGAAAGGAGGACATTTGACAGGTTCTAGCCCATCCAAGAAATCATCAGCTGCATATGATGCACCCCTCAGGTAGTCTACCACCAAGTGACAGCATTAAGCAAGAAACAGTTTACCATCTGAAAACACAACCCCACTAAGAGACCCAACAGATAATAAAATGGAAGAGCTCATGAAGAAGAGATTCAAGATGGCTGGCTTGGCATGTGGAGCCATAATGTCATCCAGCTACACCTTCAGACTAGAGCCCTGCTAACATGGCTGAAGGAGCTAGTATTCTTGTTAGATCCAAAGTCAAAAACAGGCAGCATTAGCTGAATATGCAATCCAGGTGGCGAAGTATGTAGCAAACACATTTGTAGATGTTCTAAGGATGTCAGCAAGGTCAGCAGCCCTTTCTAACAGAGTCAGATGGCTGATATGATTAAAGCTGTGGAATGTAGATACTAAGTCAAAAACCATGCTGGACAAACTACCCTTCAACAACAATCTAGTATTTGGAGAAGAACTGGAGAAATACATCAAGAACAAAGAGGGCAGGAAAGGCCTCGACAAGGAGAAGTTGATGCAGACCTCTTACCTACCTTCCTTTCTCAGCAGATTTCACCCCCATAAGAACAGACAGGAGAAAAGACAGCATGAATACTATTCCCATATTGGACATTAGCAAGTTGGACCAAGGAGACCATCAATGAGGCCTACAAAGCTCAAGCACTAACACCTCCACAGTAAGTCAAGACACATTCCACAAGGGTTGTGGCCACCCTGTGGGAAGAATGCAATGACACCACAGTTCAAGAGATATGTGCCACTGCCATGTGGTCAGCTATACACACTTTCACTGGACAGTGCAAATTCGATGTCAAAAATGTCAGTAAGGTGACTTTCACCAGGAAGGTATTGAGAAATCACATTACACCTCTAGATTCACCATAATCCAAAACCCAACCCAGGTACTAAGGTACTGCTTCTTAGAACCCAGTTGGTAATGGTCAGGGATGCTCTAAGTTGACGCAATATGCAATGGTAGTTTACTCACCTAATAAAGATGACTGCATGAGCAACACCTTACAGCATCTCCTGGCCCACCTGAAAGTGCCTCGGTTTGATGATGGGGCATCTACAGGTTATAGCAGGATTCAATATCTATCTATCTGTCTGTCTGTCTGTCTGTCTATCTATCTATCTCTCTATATGCACTTATATGTTGAGGGATCAGCATGCCATATGGGCAGGAAAGTACACAGACTTTAGTTAATAGGGAAATAAACAATTGTTGACAAATGCCATGGTATTCAGGGTATCTATATAACCAACAATATACAGTAATTGATGCATGCAATGCCACAACTTTTATTCAGTTCCTTTTAGCTTATGCACAGCTTTGGAAGATTTGAACTGGATACCAGCAGCCAAGAGGGAGCTCTAGGAGGATCAGGTTTCAAAACATTTGGTCACATGTGTGTCAGTAGTCTATCAGGTGAACATAAACCCAGTTGATAATGGTCAGGGATGCCGTGAGGTGATACTCATGCAATCTCCTTTACCATTGAATAAACTACCATTCCCAGCATCACTCTAATGTTGCCAGCGAAGTTAAAATTAGCTACATTTCTAATTTCAGTCCATAAACGCATGGCAGATTGTTTGCTTTATTTTGGAAACCTTAATGTTAATGTGTACCTTGCCTCTCAGCCTGGACAACTAAATTGCCTAGTACATCACAGTTTTACAGTACTAAATTTAATTGTGACATCTTGCTGGGGTTGGTTATTGCTTTAAAAAAGTAGCCTTGTGAATGGTGAACATTTTCTCCTATACATTCTCATTCTTATTCTGATTTAGATAATACCTTATCTCCTTTCTTGTGGTATACCCATATATTCCCATTTTCAGTCCACTTTAGCCCTTTTCTTTACATTTGAAATAATAGAAGAAACACTCCTTTTATTATTTCCAGTATAAAAAAAAGTGTTAAAATAGACTCAAAATTTGAATCACATAAAATAGAGGAAAGAAGTAAAGGTCAAAAATGCACTGTTGCATTAAGTATTAATAAAAAGGTTACCTTCTGTCAGTCAGTTACCAGAAGGTTTTAGTTCCCAGACAGTGGAACAAAGTTTATGAAGCAAGCCCAGCCACTACGTCAAGGTGAAGTTCCAGCACTGGGTCCATAACTCTCACTGAAGCTGACAATACTGCCATGCTTTTAAAGCTAAAACAGTCTATGAGTATGGGATGAGGTGCAGGTCTAACCTTCAAAACATTTGCCAGATGGCTGGTAATGTCAGATTCCATAACATCCATGCAGTTATAGAGATTTTGGATGTTCTCATATACTGTAGTTATTTTAAACTTGGACAGGAATAAAAAGGACTGCACTATGTGTAATGTTGTTCTTACACCACAGAACAGAAAGAGAAATACCGAAGTTATTGATGGAGCTATGCCAAAGAAGAAGCAAAAGAGGTCCTCAACATTTTAGAGCTGACTGTTTAGTTTTCAACTGGGTCACTAAGGCCCTGTCCACACTTGTGGTCTTATAACGTTACCGGCTATCGGTAACTTTACAAACCCAGCAAACATGGATCATTTCCACACCGTAGCCTGGTAAACCCATGCTATGAACCGTGTTTAAAAACTGTATTAAAACTCTGATTAGAGTAGGAGTTTAGCATGGTTTTAGAACAACACAGTTCCCAGTTGGGAAGTCAAGGGGGCAAGCACGGTGTTGGAGTATAGTGTGGATGCTCCGACAACCGTGCGTAAACACAGAAAATCAAAACGTTTTGAAAAACGTTTTGAATATGCAGGTCAGTGTGGACAGAGCCTAATAATTAATATGGACAAATATTTGCTTTCTTCAAAACTAGTGGATGTGATTTTACTGTAAGCCATAATGGACACCATGTTGCATGGCATGAAAAGTCAGCAAACTATCAGCAGAATACAAGATATGCTGCTGGAATAAAAGTTTTAATGATTTTGTCTCACACAGAGTACATCCAAGAAAACAGAGACAGAAGTGGCTTTTGTCAGTTTGCTGGTAGAGTAAAACTTATCACCTGTGGATGTATTATCAGCTGCATCAAGAAACTTTTCAGAGACCCAGAACTTGTTAGGAAGATGGGCTGTGGAGCTACACAAGCCAGCTGTATTCCTAGAGATGGTATAGGTCACAATTATCATACAAATATTGCAAAAATGTGTCAGGAAGTGCCATTCTGCATGTACCTGGACCAGTGCACAGATACTGGTAGTGTGAAACTGCTGATAAAATTAATAGGATAGTTTGATGAGAACCTGCAAAAGAATGTTATTCAAATGTTTGGACATACCAGAATGCATATCAGGAACTGGACAGGCAATGTTTGACTATGTAATAGAGTCTTTTAAAGCAGCAGTCCAGTGAAATTGGGCAAACAATTTGGCCCTACATTTTTCACTATAAAACATGCATTTGTCAATGACAAATGTTTGCTTGCTGGCTTTGGCATTGGTAGTGCAGGAGTCAGAGAGATGCATAATAGGAATTGCAGTGAAGTATTGAACTAACGCCAACCCCCACCCTGCACAGACTGAAAGGTGTTGGGGGTGTGCCTTTGGGTCATCGGCCATAATGATTATACCATTCTACTTCACCCCACACTGCAGACACAGACAGGTGTCATGGTGTGCTTTGGGGTCTTCGACCCCTATGCTCAACCCATTTCATAAGGAAACAACCTGAGATGGGTGCAGTATAGGAGAATGGGGATGAACTTTCATTTATTTGTTTATTAAAGAATCAGAATTACAAACCTTTGAGTTAAGAGTTTATTTACAGAGGGTCCTTGTCAATCAAATACTTTAGGGCTGAAGACCCCAAGGAACACCTTGATACCTATCAGTGGCCGTAGGGTGGGGGGTAGAATGCTGCGAGCATTACAGCTGACGAACCCAACTTACACCCCTGACACCTGTCAGTCTCTACAGGGTGGGCGTTACAGTTGGAAACCTTAATGCCCCAGGTGTTTGTTGGTAGTTTTGCTCCAAATTTTCAAACTGGGCTTTTTGGGACCCCATCTCATGAACAGTGGCACTATTATTTCATTACTCAATCCTGAAAGGTGATTTTACACAGTAACTATGCCATTCAGTGACACAGGTGCGGAAGCACATTTTTGGTAGGACGTGCAAAAATGACAGCTGTACTGTTCATGAGGAGGTTTGAAAAAAATGGCAATGCTAAAAATCTGGAGTGAAAATATGAAAAATCCATGAAGTTACATGCCTGCATAGAAACTACGCAATGCACACTCATAACGTAATAATTTTTGGAATGTTTTCACCAAATATTTAATATGGGTTTTTTGGGACCTCCTCTCATAAAGAGTGGCACTGTGATGTTGTTAATCCATCCCAAAAGTTGAGTTTGAAAAGTGAGCACACCATTCTGTGCCACTAGTGCAAAAACATATATTGGGCAGGATGTGAAAAATGGCATCTGGTCTGTTTATAAGGAGGTGTTAAAAAATGGCAATGTTGAAAATCTGGAGTTAAAAATATTAAAAATTGGTGAAGTTACAAGTGTGCGTGGAAGATGCACAATGCACACCTGTAACATGGTCATTTGTTGGAATTTCTTCACCAAATTTTCAACATGGGCTTTTTGGGACCCCACCTCATGAACAGTAGTACTGTCATTTTTGTTAATTGGTCCTGAAATGTCATTCCGTGCAGTGACCACCAAATTACCATCCGGGACTGAGAAGCAAAACAAAAGTAACATGTTCATGAACTGGGTTCCCAAGAACCCCATGTTGAAAATTGAGTGCCAAAATTCCTAAAAAAGGCTGAGATATCAACCTAAGTTGACCCCCATTGACTCCCATTAAACAGCACTTACCCGATTCCTCAGTTTGTAGTTCAGCTTTGAAGAGTGCAGATGCATCCCGGTCAACAGAAGATCACTGCTCCCAACCTCCAGAGGGTAAGTATGGGTGAAAGGGTGCAGGGAGGTGGGTGCACAGAGGGTGGGTTGGGGTGGGCGGGGACTGGGGAGAAGATGCTGGATGGTTTTCTTTTTACAGGTTTAACAAACAAACAAAAAAGACTTTGGGAACTGTTTATTTATAGGTTAAAAGAAATAAAAAAAACACTTTTGGGCACACTGGGTTGGGCTCCCATTGTGCCACATGAGTTTGGGGGGGCATGATGACAACGGGGATTGGGCACCCCTGTTAGAAAGCTTGCTTGGGGAGGAGAGGGGAAACATGATGCTTGGGGGATGAGGGCATCCGACAATGGGAGTGGGCATCCTGGTGTAAGGAAAATAAAAAAAATGTCTATACACACTGGGGTGGGCTCCCAGCATGCCACAATGTGGCTGTGGGAGGGATACATGCTGACAGGGGGACTGGGCACCCCGATGTTGGCTTTGCGGGAGTGTGTGGCCAGTGGCAGTAGCCACCATTGCGTAAAGGTGCTCCGTGGCTGTTTTATTTATTGAAATGTTCCACCAGGAATGGCACACTGAGCAACTGCTCATAACTCCGGTGATGCACAATACTTTGCATTGTAATGTACATGGCCGGAGTCTTCTCATCTGCCACTGCAATGACGAAACTGCACCTGATTGCAGTGGCAGATTTGTTTCAACTCTTTGGCTGTCTCTGAAGTTTGCTGTCATCACCAGCATGCTCACTGATTGGTGACTGAGGGATGCACCCACTAAAGCATCCCCTGAATTGGCCACAACACTGACACACCTCTTAAATGTGCCACTACCACAAGATATTTCTTGCACGTGCATGCAAGTAAACATAAAAGTTCCAGGCATATTCCAGTTTTATTTCATGGTAACATTTTATAGATCAATCAGAATATGGGTATTTTATAAAAAAAATTTTTCTCAAGAAAGAAAAGATAACCACCATATGTGGCTTAGAAATAGACCTGGCAAGGGTTTGGATCCAGAAAAAAATCTCATGGTGATGCCCAGCACAGGAGGAATCTAGAAAAATATATTTGACAGGTATGTTAATATCTGTATTAATTTTAGTTGAAACTAGCTTTTGGGAAACATTTTTCATTGTACTGCTACTTTAACTAGATCCAGCATTCCTCTTGAAAATCTTTTTTGCTTATTCATCTGACAATGGGCATCAATGACTGATTGAAATAACTCAGGCTAAAACAAAGCAACCCAAACCTGGTGAATATGGGTTGGCTGTCCCTTTGCAGGTATCTGTAGTAAAACCATTATTAAGGCTCTGTTGGTACCTGTTTAGATTATTTCAGATGTCTACTGCCTTTCTTTTAGCTCCCAGAGGCAGCAGTTACTTAAATAGGTTGTCCTGTTTGTGGATGTGGAATCCATTAAAATAATAATGCATGCCCTCCAATGTGTCTTAGCCTGTACAAGGTGTTAAAGTTAATGGTTGACATGTGGGATGCATTGTAGCTGTATTTCTTGGCAGTGGAATCTCAAAATGCTGAAGTGGTACTTATTTGTCACCGATTATGAAATCGGGATATTACAGCAGTGTTTGTCTTTCTAAAATATATACTGAAACAGATCTGTAGCAGTTTAATATGAGGATGCAAGCACAAGAAAATGAGAGGCTGACCTGTAATACTATTTGCAGGATTGTTCAACTGATTGTAGGAAGAGTTCAAAACCTAGAGGCTGCTGTAAAACTCTGTAGATGGAATGATTGCAAAGTACTGGACAATGAAGAAAAGTTTCTGTCACATATGGAGATACTGTAAGTGTTAAGCCAGAAGTTGAGTGGAAGACTACCTTCAACAATATGATGTTACCATCAGTAGTATATCAGTTGAAATCAACATTCCTAAAAAGGCTACATTATTCCATGGCACTGCACTGTCAAAATAATGAAAATATTCCCCTTATGGGATCAACTATTAAACAAGCATTTGTAAATGCCGAATGTTGTCTTGCTGGCATTGGCATTGGTAGTGCAGGAGTTAGAGAGACGCATAATAGGAATGGCAGTGAAGTATGGAACCAATGTCAATCCCACCCCACCCTGCAGAGATTGACAGGCATTAAGGTGTGCCTTTTGGTCTTCGGCCATAAGGCTCATCCCATTTCACCTCACCCTACCCTGCAGACTCTGACAAGTGTCACGTTGTGCCTTGGGATTGTCAGGCCTTATGCTCACCCCATTCCATAAGGAAGTACATTGAGACAGGTGCAGTATAGGAGAATGGGGTGAATTTTGGTGTTGAAGAGTCCATAGCACACCTTGATGCCTGTCAGTGGCTGCAGGGTGGCGGTGGGGGTGCAATGGCACGAGCATTATAGCCAAAAATCCAAAGGCACACCCTTGACACCTGTCAATCTCTACAGTGTGGGACATTATGGTTAGAAACCCTAACTTCCCAGGCATTTTTTGGTTTTTCAACATGGCCTTTTTGTGACCCCACCTCATGAAAGCATTTGGGACCTCTGCTCATGAACAGTGGCACTGTCATTTTTTTACTCTGTCCCGAATGTTGATTTTCCACAGCAACCGCGCCATTCTGCACCAGATGTGTGAAAACACATTTCAGGCACAATGTGAAAAATGACAGCTGTACCACTAATAAGGAGGTGTGAGGAAATGGCAATGCTGAAGATCTGGAGTGAAAATATGAAAAATTCTAGAAGTTATGAGCATGCGTGGAAACTGCACAACACACGCTCGTAACAAGGTCATTTTGTGGAATTCTTTCACCAAATTTTCAAAATAGGCATTTTGGGACCTCTGCTCATGAACGGTGTCACTATGATTTTCTTAATCTGTCCCAAACATTGATTTCCCACAGCAACAGCACCATTGTGCACCAGATGTGAGAAACCACATTTTGGGCAGGATGTGAAAATGACAGCTGCATTGTTCATAAGGAGGTGTGCAAAAATGGCAATGTTGAAAATCTGGAGTGAAAATATTAAAAATTCTCGAAATTACGAGTGTGCATGTAAACTGCACAATGCATGGTCGTAACATAGTCATTTTGTGGAATTTTGATGTGAAAAATGACAGCTGCACTGTTCATGAGGTGTAAAAATGGCAATGTTGAAAATCTGAAGTACAAATATTAAAAATCCTTGAACTTATGAGCGTGTGTGGAAACTGCACAATGCAAGCTTGTAACACAGTCATTTTTTGGAATTCTTTTCACCAGATTTGCAACATAGGCTTTTTGGAAGCCCACCTCATGAACAGTGACACTGTCGTTTCATTAATTGGTCCTAAAAGGTGATTCCACATAGTGACTGCAAAATCACTTTTTAGGACTGAATAATGACATGCCAGTGACTGAACTCATGTGGTGGAATTCCAAGAGCCCCATGTTGAAAATTTGATGCCAAAAGTCACAAAAATGGCCGAGATATCTACCTAAGTTGACCCCCTCCATTGATGCCATTATACAGCTTACCTGCATTTCTTCAGTTTGCTGTCAGCTTTGAAGAGTGCAGATGTGTTCCCACTCCTCAAATGATCTTTGCGCTGGGCTCCTGAGGTAAGTATGGGATGAGGGTGGTATGGGGAGCTGGGGTGTGCATAAGGTGGGTGTGGGTTGGGGAGGGGTGCTCCACAGAGAAAGAGGGACTGTTTTCTTGTTTACAGGTTAACAAAAACAAGCAAACTTTGTGGAAAGGTTTTCTGTTTTTACAGGGACATTGGCACTCTGGGGTTGGGCTCCCAGTGTGTCACCTGGGTGATTTTGGGGGGACTGGAGCTGATGGGGATTGGGCACCCTGTAAGCAAAAAAGAAAAAAGGGTTTGCTTTGGGGGGGGCATGATGCAGAGGGGGATTGGGTACCCCCTCGCAGAGAAATTCTTCTATGGGGGACATTATGCAGACAGGGATTGGGCTCCCCCAGCAGCAAATGAACAGGGGAGGGAGCAGACCAACAGGGGGATTGGACACCCCTGATGTTGGCTTTCATGGGGACTGTGAGAGGCAGATGGTGACAGCCACCACCATGTTTATTGAAATGTTACATCAGGCAAGGCACGCCCTGCAATGACGGGTCGCTCCCTCATTGCAGCACCAAAATTGTTTCAAGTTGGTGGCAACCTTTTGCACTGCTGTCATAGACAGCATGCTATTTCATTCGTGCCACAGAGCCCAGCCTGAAAAAGTAGTGACGCCATTGGCCACAACGCAACTGCACCTCCAAAACCTTCTATTCCAATCTACCACAATATGTTGCTTACACGTGCACAAAGACAACATAAAAATAATGTCTTATTCTGGATCCCTCTTCAAAGCTTCAGCTGTCAGCCAAAACTGTGAATGAGCTAGTTACCACTTTAGGGATTATGAACAGTGGTGAAGAAGCCAGTCAACTGATGATTAAATTTTCAATGAATCCATTTCAGCATACTTATGATCTCATTCCTGCCCACCTCACACCCAATTATCTACAACTTATATGGGGCAAGGCTGGTCACTCACACAGTGAGGGATTCTCTTCACATTACTTTGCCTAGTGTCAGATAAATGTCCTGATTATCTAAATGGCATAATTTTGTCTGCCTTCAGTTCTTCTTACTCCCTTAGATCCAAAGAGGGAAATAGTTTCCAATTCCCTTACTGGAGATGCAATGTGAGTCAAGCCTGTATTAGTTATAGACTCTAAGGCATTTGAAACAAGCTCACCTATACCCTAACAACCTTCCCCAGCTACCACTCTGTGAAGGCTCTTATCAAGGAGTGTCATAGGCCTATGCTGCCATGCCCTAATTGCCACCTTTTTTTGGTTATGTTACTGCATCATATCATTACGGAGTCTAACTCTGCTTTGCTATACATTTCCTGTACATTTGCCTTTACTGTATAGCCTCACTGTATTATATATATTTATTTATGCAATAGGCTTGCACAGAAAAGCCATTACATAAATGCTGTTTTTTTGACCTATTACGTACATAAATTTGGTTTATTACGCAGTAGATACATCATCAGCACTTCATTTATTTGCTTTTGTTAACCAGGTAAGCACACTAGACAGTCAAGTGCCTATTTTCAGGTGAGATCCAGGGTTGCACCTGAAATATACATAGTAGATATGTCATCTCACCGTTTGTTTACATAGTAGCAACATTACTGTGCACCCCTCACCAGGTCGGCTGACACTACTACACTACAGAGAACTGTACCAGTTAAACAGAAGGAAGTGGGGAAGGCAGTCAGAATAGCAAAGGTCCAAACCAAGGAAAAGTTAGCCAGCTCAGTTAAGAAGGGGGCTAAAACCTTTTATAGGTACATTAGAGAGCAACGAAAGACTAAGGCAGGGATACTGAGGCCGAATAAAGTGGAAGGTGGTTGGGCAGAGAGAGACAGTGAAAAGCAAGGATACTGAATGAATAATTCTGCTCAGTATTCAGAATGGAATAGCAGGGGGAGATACCTAATCCAGTCAATAGAAGCACTCTGGATAGGGGGGTTGATATTACCTGTAGTCCTTTCACAGAAGAAAGGGTTCTGAAAGAACGCCTAAAACTGAAGGTGGATAAAGCAATGGGGCCTGATGGGATTCACCCAGAATTCTAAATGAACCAAGGGAAGAACTAGTAACACCACTGACTAGCCTTTTTAATAAATCATGGGAGGATGGTGTGGTACCTGAGGACTGGAGGAGGGCAGATGTGATTCCCCTTCACAAACATGACAGCAAGACAGAAGCAGGAAACTACAGACCTGTCAGTTTGACCTCAGTGGTAGGGAAAATCATAGAATCACTTCTGAAGGAAAGAATTGTTGAGAACCTAGAGGCCAGTGGGGCACAGAACCCAAGGCAGCATGGATTCACAGCAGGAAGGTCATGTCAGACAAATCTAATTGATTTCTTTGACTGGGTGACCAAAGTAGGAGACCAGGGAGGGAAGAGGCTGTGGACATGGCCTACCTAGACTTTAGCAAGGCATTTGACACAGTCCTGCACAAAAGATTAATAATCAAATTAGCTAACCTGGGAGTGGGTCCCAGGGTGGTAGCCTGGGTAAAACACTGGCTGGAGAACAGAACACAAAGGGTAATAGTAAATGGAGTCCACAGTGAAGAAAGGAGAGTTACTAGTGGGGTACCGCAGGGTTCAGTACTGGGGCCGGTCTTTTTTAATGTCTTTGTAAGTGACATTGCAGAGGGACTGGAAGGAAAAGTATGTCTCTTTGCAGATGACACAAAGATCTGCAACAGGGTTCATATGCAGTGTGGGGTGGAAGGGATGAAAAGGGACTTGGTAAGGTTGGAGGAATGGTCAAATGTATGGCAGCTTAGATTCAATGCAAAGAAGTGCAAAGTAATGCACCTGGGAAACAAAAACCCAGGGGAAGAGTACACAATGGGGGGTGAGATACTGACAACAACAAAAATGGAAAGGGACCTGGGGGTAGTCATATCAGATGGCCTAAAGGTGGGCCAGCAATGTAAGAAGGCAGTAAGGAGGGCTGGGGGGATACTGGGATGCACAGGGAGAGGCATCACCAGTAGAAAACAGGAAGTTGTTGTCCCTCTGTACAGACAGTTGATAAGACCACATCTGGAGTACTGTGTACAGTTCTGGAGACCCCATCTTTGCAAATACATAGACAGGGTGGAGGCTGTCCAGAGGAGGGCAACCAAAATGGTGCAGGGTCTGCACCAGAAGACATATGAAGAAAGACTAAAGGTGCTTAAGAAGTATAGCCTTGAGGAAAGGAGGGAGAGGGGGGACATGACAGAAACTTTCAAGTACCTCAAGGGAATCAACAAAGTTTAAAAGGGTAGCATCTTTCAGAAAAAGCAATGTGGAAGAGAAAGGGGACACAATTTGAAAATAGAGGGGGGGGATGGCTCAGAGGTAATGTGAGGAAGTATTTCTTCACATAGAGGATTGTAGATGCATGGAGCAGCCTTCCTGAGGAGGTCATAGAGTCAAAAACAATGGTGAAATTCAAGTATGCATGGGACAGACATAAGGCAATTCCAGTGGGGGGTGGTAGTAGGAAGTAGGCTGTTGGTTAACTAGGATCTGCAGCTTATCCGTTAGGTCGGGAAATGGGCAGACTAGGTGGGCCAAGCAGTCCTTATCTGCCTTCAGATTCCATGTTTTACTTACATAATTTCATGTATTTAACATAGCAGCTCTATCTCTTGTAAACAGTTGTCTTTTCTCCCCACTTACCTGCCAGCTCAAAATGTGTCTTCAGTAATCATTTTACCATGTCTAGTTCTCCACAAGATCTACTTTACTGCAGTTGCTTCTACTGCTTATCAAAAAAAATAAGCCTTCCTGCTCCCACCAGCAATCTCTGTACAGAGCTTCTAGATCAAGCTTCATCATTTTGGCACACTCACAGCTCTGTGTCTGTCTCGCAGAACCAGAGAAAAAGATTTAATTTCCAGACCAAGTCAGAAAGCATTAAAATAAAATTTAAACAAAATTTCTTTTAGACTCTTTCTTAGCTCCATCTACAAAGCTCTCATCTTCCTCTCCTGGCTCACACACTACAAACTGATATGGCAACTGAAACATACCGTAACTTCTTGGAATGGGAAAAAAAATTAACAAATAAAAGATTGCTCTACTAATCACCAAGCAGCCCTAAGCCACCACCAACAGTTAAAATGAAAACTTGCTACACTCCTTGTTGCACCCTCACTAAGTGGCACTGCAATTTTGGACAGACATTTTTTTTCTTGCCCCACATTAGCCAGTCAACTCTGACTTTGTGATGTCAGCATTGATGTTATTAGGGTGCATCCATGACAATGCCCACAGCAACAGTACAGAAACAAAAGGTACAGACACTATTTCACCAAAAAGTCCCTGAAAATGTATTTATTTAATAATAACAACATAAGAACTATTAGAAACTAAATGCCTCATATAGTAGTAGCCTATTGCATAAATTAAATACACAGCACAGACCCTGTGGAATACACAATTTATTTCCATTTGAGCTGTTTGACTTTGTTCACATCACTCGTGGCTTATGCCACTCATGAGCAGGGCCACTGGAAAACTCTGCCAGCAATTTTTTTTTGGAATCCTCAATTTTCATCATTCTCTGCAAAAACTGACATGTTCCATAATTCCTTGCAATTTTTGAGTTTTTAGACTGAACTGTGTAAAAAGTATTAACATTTTGAATAAAATACTCTCAATATATTGACAATTTAGCATGCAGACTTGGGTTTGGCCGAAACAATGCAGTGCAAGTTAGAGCAAGGGTTTTATGTGACACTGACTTCTTTTGAATCTTTGTTTTGTTTGGTTTCAAAATCCACAGGCCAAGCATAAGTACACTTCAACACTTAACATTTGTTTTGTGTTGAAGCAGTCTATCAGAAAACTTTTTGTTGACACACAGACTGAAACAAAAGATGGGAGAAAAGGTACAAATTATCCTATTCACTTAAATGGCGTGCTAACCATCAAGCCTTTTTGTAAGTGGCAGGGCAAGTTATTCCTTGTGAGCATACTTTCATTCAGACTAGTTTTGATTCACACAGCTGAGGATTTTTGGATGACCCTGCCAATTTTAAACTTGAATAAGCTAGTTGGTAATAGTGATCTCACTCTTTGCAACTACCCCCTATATGCTCACATGCAAAGACTACAATAAATGCCTGACTAAAGTCTAAAAACAAGCTTAAAAAACACAAAATGTATCTGAACATTTATCTTTAACTAAACAAAATCATTGCAGCCAGAGTAAAACAAAAGGTAAATTACAGGGTACCCTGACTATTGCCTTGGACACAGCACCACCACAGCCCTCCTAGAGTTCTCACAGCAAATACACTCTGCGCTTGACATTAGGGACATTGCTGGGGCAGTGTTCATTGACCTATCTAAGGCCTTTGACACTGTGTGTCACCCCATATTACTTGACTCCCTCCATCAACTAGGCTTCTCATCTGGCCCTCTTGCCTAGTTCTCCAATTACCTGCATGCCAGATTCCAATGGATCAAGATAAATGATACTCTATCACCTGCCCTACCTGTTTACTCAGGTGACCCCCAGGGTTCCATCCTGGGCACCACATTGTTCAGTCTCTTTCTAAACACCCTTCCTAACTCCTGCTTGGGCAGTATGCTGCTATATGCCGACAATGTGATTCTCGTCGCCTCCAACCCCGACCCCGTCACCCTCCAGAACTCACTGCAACTCACCTTCAGCCAAGCTGAAAAATGGTTCCTCGACCATCATCTAGTTCTGAATTTCAAGAACACAAAATCTATGCTTTTTGTCCACTGCCAGAGTAACTCCAGAAATGCCCCCCTTCTTATCCTCCCCAGCACCCTACACCCCCTTGAACAGGTGTCAGCATACAAATATCTGGGCATCACCTTTGACTCAGCTCTCTCTTTCCACTCTCATCTTAATTCCATGTCCACTGCCATAAACACCAGGATTGGACTCCTCTAGAGCCACAAAGACTACCTCCAGCAGAATGCCCTTTGGCTGGCTATCACCTCCTCCATCCATCATTGGTCAACAACGAGCTCCCTATCTATGCGGCTTCTAACCCCACCACCCTCATCAAAGTCTAGACCTCAATCAACAAGGCTTGCAGGCTCCTGACCGGTGCCCCCAGCAGAACGGTCTCTTGCCAGCTCTACTCCTCCTCGAACTTACTCACCTTTGATGAGTGCCTGCTCTACCACACCTGTATACTGGCAAAAAAATCACTACTTGGGCTCTCCCCCCTGGTGGTTGCTGCATCCCTAAAATTGGCCTCCCACTTGTTCACCACCCAAAGCACAACCAAAGCCACCTTCCAGGTCCCAAGAGCCTGGATCTCTCTCGCCCAAAGATCATTCCACCACAGAGCCCTCTCTTGGTACAACTCCTTCCCCACTCATATCACAACATCCCCAAAATCGGCCCCTTCAAAATCGCCCTCCGAAACCACCTCACTGACACTCAGAGCTGTAAATGCCTCTGACTGGCCCATACCTACAGCTCCGCCTGACCCAATTTACAGACAACTTCCTTCTGGACTGCCTTCTCCCCCAGCAACCACCCCTCCCCCCCAGGTATCACTCCCTGGAACCCCTAGCGGTACTTTATTATTTATATACTAGACTAATTGCAACTAATTGAATCCTTTGTACACCTTTGTATTACTGGAATTGCTTTGTGTGTTCTTTTATTGTATCTCACCTGTAATGTTCTCCATTGTTGTACTCCACCACCAATTGTTGTCTACCCTTCCTGCGATGAGGTGCCTTTGTAAATGAGTCTTTGACTCAAAGGTTGTAAATCTGAATTATGAAATAAATAAAAAAAAATAATAAATAAAAAAATAAATAAAAACTATTGTATGATGCAGTAAAAATATATTGGTATTTTATTTAAATTGTTTTGATAGCAATGTAAGTCCCACTAGGCACAAATGCCTGTTTTCAGGTACAACCCAGGAGCACTGAGGAGGTTAAGTGACTTGCTCAGAATCATACAGTATGCAAGTGGAGGTTGTGGGAATCAAACCCAGGTCTGCTAGATGTTGTCAGCTCATTCACAGTTTGTTACTCTTACCTCTAGATTATACTGCCAGCCCCAATAACCCCCAGATTTAATGTTTAAATACTGTATGTGATTTCAAAAACAGTGTACAGTACCTACAGTACAAATTATGACCATAAAACACGTTAACATTTTACTACAACTCAATTATTCACCACTCTGCTTATTTTTTCTTGTTCAAAAGTGGGTGAATAGCTGGCAGAGCACTGTAAACAGCTGTTGATTAGGCTTCATTATTCTCCAGCCAGAAACAAACAAAAAAATATTTCTTCTGGCTTTATTTAATAAAAGATTTGCTGTGGCTCACTTTATAGAATCTATTTAGCACTGTATGAGGCTTTTAAATTTTGGAAGATAGGCAACACTTATGATAGCTTATCAATTTAGTATTCTTGTTAGGAACATAAACTTTTCTGTATGTTTTAAACATATTCAGGTGTCAGTGTATTCATTTAGCAATTTATACTGACTAACATATGTTGCAGAAAACATTAAAAGATTTATTGTGAAGCACTCAGTGTCTATAGTAGAACCCCCTCAATTTCACACAATTTTTGCAAAACGCTTTGCAATTTGGATAACCTTTTCTGCAATTTCCCACTGGTCCTGCTCATGAGGCTACCCAAAGTCAAACAGCTCTCATGGAAATAAATCATGTTTCATATATATACAGTTAGTGCTGTGCAGAATGCAGAATTTTGTCAGTGAAATTAGCACTGAAAGACAATTTCACTGGCAGAATTTCCACTGGAATTGTACTGGTTCTTCTGTGTAATGCCACCTGCTGCAATCTATAGAATAAGCATTTTTTCCACTAAAAATCAGTCTGCAACCATTTCTATGGAAAATATTGAGATCTGTGGAATATTATTTTTTCCATGGAAAATAATTTCACAACTACTGTATTTCCATGGAAAATGATGAGATCCATGGAATAAAATTCCCCAGAACAGCATTTTCTCCCTGAATATCATTCCACAACCATTTTGCTTAGGGAGTGTTTTTTCCGTGGGCTCCCTGCGTGGCTCGTGTAGCTGTGCTGCTTTGCACTTGTTGCTTTGACTTGCTTTTCCCTCCCTTGTCTCCTTTTGTCTTTTCTTTGCGTTTGTGTTCCCCTCCCATTCCTGTCCCTGTGTTCCTCCTACCTCTGTCCCACTTCTGTTCTGGGCATCCGCGGCCACTCCGGCCACCCCCTCCTTCCATTCTCACTCCTTTTGCCCTGCCTGGGGTCACCTTCCTTTGTTCTCCTTTTGGGCATTTGTCTTCACTGCATGGCACTTACTTGGCTACCAGTTCCACCTCAGCCTTCACTACGGCACTTCCAGCCTTTCCTCTTGCCATGTCTCCCCACCTGCTATTACCCTACTAGTGTCCCCACATGACCCATTCTCTTCCACTTCCATTCCAGCTCCCTCTTCCTGTCTTCCCTGCTCACTTTCAATTTCTTCCCTGCTACTCCATGCTTTCACTCCATTACCTGACCACATGATTTGGCCAGGCCATTCATTCTGCTCCTTCCTGCCTCCTTCTCCACATGGACAAATGGACTCCAGCTATGCTTCCTGCCTCATACCTCAATAAGTCTTCCCTGTCCTGCCATAACCATTAGAGACTATTATTTATGTTTTCTACACCCATCACCACTGCTTACAGGAGCTGCTGCTGGGATTGACCTATCCTTTAGAATTGTACTATTGACAGACTGAAATGGATACTGCTCCTACCTAAATGTGTGGTCTTTCTCCAGTAGGAAAATCTTACCAGCTCAGGTGAGCTTTTAGCTACTTACAGTACTGTACCTGGCTTTCTGCAACAGTTGAGTTTAACCTACTACAAAACGGGGGGGATGTCATCTGCCCACTTCCTGTTTTAGCAGATTTAGTGCTCATACAACCACTCACATCCTGCCATGTGCTTCTACTCACATTGCTTCTGTAGTCCCTATCCTGGCTGTTCCTGATGCCCATCACCATAGGGATCTCGATGCTATCCCTTAGAATGACGAGAAGGACATGTCCCTGTGACTCAGCTCCATCGCCTTCCCCATTTAATTACCCTTGCATTTTACCTAATTCACGTCTCCATTATCAGCCTATTGTTTCTGCCCATGTTTTGTCAGTCTTCTTCTCCTATGTACACCCTAAGGCTCGTTCCTCATATATCATTACTGGTTTGTGTTACCATACCTCCCATACTACACATACATATTGTCAACTACTACTCCATCAACCTATCTGTTTACATGTCCTACTTCTACTCCCTTTCTACAGCAGTGATTGTGCTTTAGCCAGCTCATACCAGCAGTATTCCAGACTCCGTCCCTAACTCGCACCTTCTGAGGTACTGAGCGAAGGTAGGCTTCCCCTGTCTACCGGTGATGGGATTCTGTTATAAACACTACCTCCTACTACTTACCATTCAGACGTCTTCCATCCCAAACTCTGCTGGATGCATTGAGTGAAGGTTAGCTCCCCCTTACTACCAGGGATGGGAGTTACGTCTACAATCTACTGTGTCTTAACCATGCCTTCTCTGCCTTGTACCAGTTGCTGCTTCCCTTTGGGAATGGAACTGCTTCACCTCATGTGCCCTCAACATCCTACTTATTCCTAGTTGCCTCCAGTCAGGATCATCCTGCCTCAGTCATCACAGATGGGTGTATGAACCTCCATCCCACAGCTGCAACTTGACGTATCCTCAGCCCAATTCCCGGCTGCTGCTTCCCTTCAAGAACATAATTTTCTTGACTTGCTTTCTCCTTCCTTCCTGGTCTGCAGCCTCAATTCATGGTCTCGCACCTCAGCAGTCATGCCTGGTCGCATGGGTGTCCATTCCGCTGTTTCACATGCGTTCCTTATCTGCCTGCTATCTGATTCCACATTCCTTCTAGAACTGGACCTCCCCTTGCTAGTAGTCTCTATTTTTCCTTGCCTGCAGCCTTCCCTCCAGCCTCATCACACTTCCTTGTTTGGTTCATGGCCTGAGCTTGCCTAGATGTTTCCAATGTCTGATTCCTTTACCCGATACTGGGCACTGCTTCCCTTCGAGAATGGGACCATCACACTCCACATGTCTTCCACTTCACCTTGCCTGTCAACACCAACAGCTCATCCTAACCAACATCATGGAGTGGTAGCCTGCCCTTGGATCCCCTGGATTTTTGTCTCCTTCATCTCTTGCCCAGCTGCGCTTCTGCTTGAAGAGGACCTCAGTACTTCATCTGCCTCCATCCTCCTACCTCTGCAAAGTGACTTAGAAGGTTGTTCTCTCTCCCCATTTACCATACCTGGAAGATCACTTCTTCAATCAACTGTTTCCATATTACCTGCCTTCTGACAGACTGTCACTTATTGCTCCCTCCTGGACTTGAGCATCTCTCTACTGTGGATTCACCCTTCTCTATCATCTGGAATGTCATGCTCTTCATCCCACTTCACCTCCATCAGGTAGGAGCCTACATCCACACCTGCAGATCACACCTTAGGCAATGTCCTTATCCTACCTCATTACCACTTCCCTCCAGTCTCGGGACCTAGTTACTGTGACTATCTTCAGGCCTTCCTTACCACTTGCCATCCCACTCATTCATGGACCATCATACTTCACCCCTTTGCCTACTTTCTCTCATGATTTGGATCTTGCCAGCAGGTCCAGTATTTCTCTCAATCCAGTGTGACTGTGTCTGGGACTTCCTTTCCACAAGTGACCCATCATGTTGATGTCCAAGTTTACTTTCTCCTTTGGATGGGGGAACTTTATCCTTCTTTGCTCCAGCAATTTCTGTCCCTTCGCTGGTTGATAGAAGCCTTCGTCCAATGTGGGACCTACGTGGGACCTATGTACCTCAACCTTGTTGTTCTCAGTACTTCACTTTGCTTCTTGGCCCTCCATGGATCATCTTCTAGTGACTGATACAGCCTTCCTGTATTCTGTTGCCACTTGCTGAGGAGCTGACCCGGTCCTGTTTTTTCCTGCACAGTACGTCATCCGGCTTCATTCACCTCAACATCATCCTGAATCGGTCCTTCAGTCCATTGGGATTTATTCCGACTTCCTTCCATTTTTGAATAGTGACCTTTCTGTCTCCACCTTGCGTGCTTGGGACTTCTGTCCTGTCCGCTGTGGCTCTCTATGGCATCCTACCATATCCCTGGCCAATTTTCCTACTCAAAGCAACTACTACCATTTATCCATAACATACTCCTATTCTAGCCATCATCACAGCTTCTATTCACTACTCAATAGATCACTGTTGATTGTACTCAGAACTTATCACTAGCTAGCTCTCATTTCTCGGGACACTCAAAACAGTCCCATCTCTCTCCATTGGATACTCTCTATGAATCTAGCCCAGTCAGTCTCCATGGACTTTCCCATCTACCATGCCTCACAGGCTATCCTTTCGCATGGTATGGATGAAACTTTTCTTGTCATACTCCGACTTACTCACCATCATCACTCCTCTAGATTCTGGGACCTGCAAGATACATCATGGCACCTTAAACATTTCCTACTTTCAGTCTGCAGCTTCTACCAACATAAAATTTGTTGACTATTTTGTTAGACTCATGATTCCTCAACAGACGTTGCATGTTCTATGACATCCGAGCTGCTTCAGAGTATTCATTGTTGGATCTCGTCCACCTAGCTGCTTACAAACACCATTCCATCCAAACCATCATTTGGTTCCTGGACATCACCATTTTTCATTCAATTATCCGCACTTCTTCATCTAATACCTTCAGCTGAGTTAATCGCCCCTCCAGCAGGCCCTCCAGCCTCTCCTACATGAATTATCTACATGATTCTCTCCAGTAAAGACTATCACTGAGAACAAGCTCATGTTATTTCCATCCAGAAATCTGCAACAGTTAAGCATACAGATTCTTCAACATATCCAACTTCAGGCTTCTCTCAAGGATTTAGCCATCTGATTACCTGCAACTCTAACCAACCATAAGCCAACACAGTGCATCCTATGAACCATCACACAATAGAAATCCCCAAATTTACTTCAGACAGAATACCAGCTGAGCATATACAAGTATAGTTACGTCATCATGCCAGATAAGTCATACATTCCTTAAACTGAACATCGAATCAGTCTCTGCACATTCAATTGCCATCAGGACTACATCTGCAAATCTTTCTTTATTTGTCTACCAATCACTTAAGCCAGTCCTCCTATCAGGCACGCATAGACTCTCCTCTACTCATTTCCACTGTACTGCTACCTACCTAGCTACTCATTACTCACTGCTACATTCTCTGCCTTCAGACTTTACCTTGACAGTCAAACCTTACTCAAGTTGGATCATTCACCTATGACTGCACAAATCATTGCAATTCCCACCGTTCACTATCTTGTAGTATATCGATTGAATTATGCTCTCCAGGCTCATTATGCCACTGCAGTCCCTTTGAATACACATTCTTCATCCCCTTGGACATCCAGACTCCATTCCTCCTTCTTCTACTCTTCTGTCAGGAAGAAAATCACTCTTCATTCTCCGGATTACCAGTCAATCTGCATCGCCCGTAGATCAAGGATGGCCCATCATCTCCAAGTCACTCAAAGACTCTCTTCTACTCATTTTCCACTTCATGGAAGCTTTCTTAGTGACTCATCACTCACCACTGAATTCCTTGCCTCCAGACCTTACCTCGAAAGTCAAACCTTACTCAAGTTTGATCATTCACCAACGACTTCTCATATCATAGCATGTTCACCCTCCACTGTCCAGTAATACCTCAATCAATTCATGTTCACTCTGCTTATTATGTTTATGTAACCCCCTATGGACAAGCATCCTTCATTACCTCAGAAATATGGACTTCATTCATCCTTCTTCAACTGGATCTGCTCCACACTTAGGATCCTACAGTGCCTGCAAAAAAGACCAATTCTTCAACCTCATGATCATCATTCAGTCAGCTTTATCCATGGATCAAGGATGTACCACCATCTCTCCAAGAAGATCACCTTCCTTAAATTAGCTATGGTTACTAGAGCCCAGGTCCTTCTCCTTTTAGCATGCCCAGAGTATGGGCAGATCACCGGCCATGGGTTCTCGAGGTTTCCTCCACCTGAGTTGTTTTCCTCTCCTGAGTGCCAGGGGGTCATACTCTTCATGAGCTGGAGGAGGTATCTTTTTGGGCCTTCTTGGCAGTCACAGAAACATGGTACACACACAACCATGACTGGGAAGTAAACATACCAGGATACACTACTACAGGAGGGACAGGGAAGGTAAAAGAGGAGGAGGAGTAGCTCTCTACACAAGGGAAGGAATCAAAGCAACAGAACAAAAGGGTAAACAGGGAGGAGAAGAAGCACTGTGGTCAATTTGTAGGCAGGCAATGGCACCACAGTCTGCACAGGGGTTGTATACAGACCCCCCACAGGGGGAGGAAATGGACAAGGAAATGATAGAAAGTATACTTAGAATGGCAGAAAAAGGGGAGATATTGCTGATGAGTGATCTGGATATGCCAGATGTTAACTGGAGTGCAGTTGTAGCAGCCACTTCTAAGAGTGGTGTTATTCTAGATGCCCTACAGGGGACATGCCTTAGACAACTAGTATTGGAACCCACTTGAGAGGGAGCAATCTTAGACCTGGTTCTCTCAAATGGAGATGGAGAGAGGATCACAGATGTAGAAGTGCGGAGCCATCTGGGAACTAGCGAACATCGAACAGTATGGTTCACAATAAACACAGCAATAGAGTCAAGCCATACAAAGTCAAAAGTACTGGACTTGAGGAGGGCTGGCTTTGCCAAAATGGGTGAGTGCCTAAGGAATGCACTAGCAAATGGGCAGGAGGGAGACGTGGAAGAACAATGGGGAATAATAAAAACTGCCATCACAGAGGTACAAGCCTTTGTGTGAAGCAAATAAACAAAACAAAATGATGTAAGAAACCACTATGGTTCTCAAAGGAGGAGGCAGTGAAGGTTCAGGAGAAAAAGAAAGCATTCAGAAAGCACAAGGAATCACAGAAGGAGCAGGACAGAGAATTGAATCAGCTAAAGCAAAAGGAAGCTGGGAAGGCAGTCAGAACAGCGAAGACCCGAATCAAGGAAAAGATAGCCAACTCAGTTAAGAAGGGGGATAAAATCTTTTTTTAGGTACATCAGGGAGTGAAGGAAGACCAAGGGAGGGATAGTGAGGCTTAATAAAGGGAAGGGCAGGTGGGCAGAGGGTGTCGGTGAAAAGGCAGAGATACTAAACAAATATTTTTGCTCAGTATTTACAAATGAAGAGGGGGAGGTAGCTAAAACAAACAATAGAAACACTCTGGATACAGAAGTTGATACTAGCCCATTTACAGAAGTAAGGGTTCTGAAAGAAGTCTTAAAACTGAAGGTGAACAAAGAAATGGGGCCTGATGGGATTCATCCCAGAATTCTAAAAGAACTAAGGGTAGAACTAGTGACACCACTGACTTCCCTCTTTAACAAATCATGGGAGGATGGGGTGGTACCTGAGGACTGAAGGAGGGCAGATGTGATTCCCCTTCACAAAAGTGGGAGCAGTGCAGAAGCAGGAAACTACAGACCTGTTAGTTTAACCTCAATGATAGGGAAAATGATGGAATCACTTCTGAAGGAAAGAATTGTCAAGTACCTAGAGGCCAGAGAGTCACAGGACCCAAGGCAACATTTCTTTGACTGGGTGACCAAAGTAGTAGATCAGGAAGGGGCTGTGGACATGGCCTACCTAGACTTTAGCAAGGCATTTGACTCAGTCCCACACAAAAGATTAATATACAAGTTAGCCAGCCTGGGACTGGGTCCCAAGATGATAGCTTGGGTAAAGAATTGGCTGGAGAATAGGACACAGAGGGTAATAGTAAATGGAGTCCACTCTGAAGAAAGGGGTTACTAGTGGGGTACCGCAGGGGTTCAGTATTAGGACCAGTCCTCTTCAATGTCTTTATAGCGACATTGCAGAGGGACTGGAAGAAAAGTATGTCTCTTTGCAGATGACACAAAGATCTGCAACAGAGTTGATGCACAAGGTGGGGTGGAAAGGATGAGAAGGGACTTGGCAAGGTTAGAGGAATGGTCAAATGTATGGCAGCTTAGATTCAATGCTAAGAAGTGCAGGTAGTGCACCTGGAAACAAAAACCCAGGGAAGAGTACACAATGGGGTGAGATACTAACAATAACAAAAATGGAAAAGGACCTGGGGTAGTCATATCAGATGACTTAAAGGTGGGCAAGCAATGTGAGAGGGCAGTAAGGAGGGCTGGGGGGATACTGGGATGCATAGGGAGAGGCATCACCAGTAGAAAACAGGAAGTTGTTATCCCTCTGTACAGACAGCTGGTGAGACCCCATCTGGAGTACTGTGTGTAGTTCTGGAGACCCAGTCTCCGCAAGGACATAAACAAGATGGAAGCTGTCCAGAGAAGAGCAACTAAAATGGTGCGGAGTGTGCACAGGAAGACATATGAAAAGAGACTAAAGGAGCTTAATATGTATAGCCTCAAGGAAAGGAGGGAGAGGGGGGACATGATAGAATCTTTCAAGTACCTCAAGGGAATCAACAAAGTCCAAGAGGGTAGCATCTTTCAAAAAAAGAGGTGTGCAAGAACAAGGAGGCACAATTTGAAGATAAGGGGGGGCAGCTCAGAGGTAATGTAAGGAAGTATTTTTTCACAGAGAGGGTTGTGGATGCATGGAATGGCCTTCCGGAGAAGATTGTGGAGTTAAAAACAGTGATTGAATTCAAGCATGCATGGGACAGTCATAAGGCAATTCTAGGGGTTGGGGGTAGAAAGAAGTAGGCTGCTGGTTAATTAGGATCTGCAGCTTATCCATTAGGTAGGGAAATGGGCAGACTGGGTGGGCCAAGCAGTCCTTATCTGCTGTCAAATTCTATGTTTCTATGTTTCTTCCATTCCCTACAACTTCCTACCTACATACCTACTACTCAAGGGTGGGAATAGAGTTAAGCCAAAAAAAAGTACTACAAGTTACACGAGCACTATATACCCCATTGCTATTCCACAAACATTGAATGGGAGGGCTTTGTCCATGGTTCAATGTGGGGAAAACTGCAATGTCAATGAAGAGGAGCACCAGGAACATAAACTGTGGTGCTAACATAACCAAGTCAGTGAAACAAACAAGCATAAGCACCCACCGACCAAAAAAAGCACACAAGACACAGACTTATATGTGTCAAAATACATTGATTTAATAGTGGCATAAAAACAAATGGCTATAACAGCTTAGCCAGAGCTAACTGCAGAATAGACTTACGTTTCACCCAGCACACTGCTGGGCTTCATCAGAGTAAATGAGTTAACCTTTATCCACTGCATATATACAGCATTAATTGAAAACACTTGCTTAATCAGCACATTATTCCATAAAGCAAAATTGCACGTTTAACCTAAAACATTCTTACAAATATATCATTAATACAATTAAAGTGCTCATTATAATAAAGTGCAGTAAATATAAACACTAGCTATACTTGGGTCAAGAGAAGAGTGCAGGTGCAAATGCTTCATACCATTACATATAATAATAAAATTAAAAAGTTAATTTATAGTACAAAAAAGCATAGCAACACACTCCAGCTAATTCTCAAAAGAACCACGCTCAAATATTAGCAGGGGGAAAAAATAAGTAAACACATAATAATTATTGAAAGGGGCAACTACTTATGTTGTCACACACTGTGGTATATAAATGCACACCAATCTACACATGGTCACAAAATATTAAATATGTAGGACCAATTATATTAATTGAACTCCAGTCCATTCTATCCTGGAGAGACCCACTCCTTCTGTACCTATGGCAGTTATGTATTAAAGATTTTTACCACAAAAATATATAAATTACTTGGAAAATTAATCAAACCATAATGTCTCTCTCCAAGGTATCTGTAAATATATACAATTGAGTGGCTGTAATGATCCTAAGAGGTGGATAAATAAATAATGGAGAAAGGGAAAGAGAAGGATAAGTTGTTTTAACATCTAAATTTTTTCAGGAAAACAGACAGATCTATGCTGTCATTTAAACCCTGTAGGGTTCTGCAACTCTATTCAAAGATTCAAAAACTTTTCCTTTGCCCTTTAAGTTTTTTGATATCTCCACCTCTTGGTACAAGTTTAACAAGTTCAATACCAATGAATTTAAAACTGTGTGCACCATGTGTGTTCATTTTAAGATGTTTAACAATTGCATAGCTATCATCTCCTTTTGCAACAGCCTGTACATGCTCCCCATCCTAGTTTTAAAAGATCTAATAGTTCTTCCAACATAATATGCTCCACATTCACATTGCACCATATATTCTACCCCACAGCTATCACAGGTAATAAGACTTTTAATTTCAATTGATCTCTTAGTTATGGGGTGACTGAACTGCTTGCAAGGGAGTACAAACTTACAATAACTGCATCTATCACATTTAAATGTACCCAGTGGCAGGGGAGCAAGAATTAACTGTTTCTGAGGTTCTGGGCCTGGCAGGATATTCTTAATAATCATGTCCTTAATATTCCTACAGCCTCTAAACACAATCTTAGGACCCTGCTTAACAATGTCCTCTAATCTGGGTTCCAGCTCCAAAATGGACCAATTATTGATAATAATCTCCCTGATATTAGATGCTTTATTGGAGAATGTAGTTACAAAAGGGCAATTCTGGTTTGTGTCCACGTCCTTATTATCTACATTTGGACCCTGATGTTAAATGCTACTCCTATCTAGACTGTCAACTTTCTTAGTAGCTGTGGCTATACTGTGTGTACTATAGACACGTTCAACAAACTTTTTAACCTGAGTTGCCCTTTTCTGTTTAAATTGGTCCAACTCAGTGCAATTCCTAAGTGTTCATACCAATTAACCTTTAGGTATGTTAAATTGTACATGGGAGGGGGTGACAACGTTCATACCTCAACAGGCTGTTCCTCTCTGTGTCCTTCTGGTGCAATGTTGTACAGATCTGACCCTCTCTGTTTCTATATATACAGAGATCCAAGTAATTGATTTGCATTTGATCACTAGTGTATTTGTATCTCAAACAAGTGCTAGTTTCTTCCATCCAAGAGACAAACGACTCAAATTCTGAAATATTACCCTTCCATACAACTATGATGTCATCAATAAAGTGCCACCACAAATCCACCTTAGATAAAAATTGATTTGTGGTGGTGCTGTAGAGATGGTCAGCTTCCCACTTCTCCACAAATAGGTTAGCATAGCTGGGGGCCATTGTGGCCCAATTAGCAGTGCCACATATCTGTAAATAGAGCTGGTCCTCAAATAAAAAATCATTTTTTGAAAGAACCTTATTTGCAACCTCCAAAAGAAAACTGGTAGGCACAGCCACCTGTTCAGCTTCTGTACATAGATTCAAAAAATACCTAAGGGCCTCATTGCCCTCCTGATGTGGTATCACAGTATAAAGAGAAGTAACATCAAGAGTTACAAAATACCATTCCAGTTCCATGTCCAGATCCTCCATAATTCTGATAACATCAATGAAGTCCTGGACATAGGACCTAAGACCCCTAACTAATGGTTGGAAATGTAGATCCACAAACATGGACAAAGGTTCAGTAAGCCACCCTTTGCCAGAAATAATGGGTCTACTTGGAGGGATCGTGAGCCCCTTATGGATTTTTGGAAGGATATATATTAATGGAATCACAGGATAATTAACCACCATTGTCTTATACAGAATATCTGTAATGTACCCCTTAATGATAGCCTCACTGAAAATTACATCTATCTCATTCTTAAATGCTTGAATTAAACTCCTCTGTACCTTCCTATATGATGTAGTATCACTAAGTTGCTGATATATTTCCTTAGCATAATCACTTTTGTTCATGATAACTACTAGCCCCTCCTTTGTCAGCTGGCTTAATCATAATCTATTTATTTTGACTCGAATGCCTAATTGCTTCTCGTTCCTCTCTACTGCAGTTAGGCATTGAGTCAAGTGACTGAGGGGATTTCCTTAACTTCTCTAAGTGAAGTTCACATTTTTTCAATAACAATGAAACCACAGGATTGGGGGGGGGACTCAGAGCGGGGACTAAGGCCAGTGGTCACATTGATATGTCTACTAGTATCCTGGTTCTCATCATACAAACACTTAAAAGTGAGATTACATGTGTACTTATGCAAATCTACACAGGTATTGAACCAATTAGTATCAGTAGTTGGACAAAAAGAGAGCCCCTTGTTTAACACATAAATTTAATTTTCAGTCACTTCATAATCAGACAGATTCACTATAGGTGTTAAGGCATTAAAAGCAGTCCCATTCTGGATTGAAGTACTAGAATTTGCACTATTCAAAACAGTAGAGGTAGAGGCAAGTCCATCATTCTCCTGCATACATTGAAAAACTAATAACTTTTCTTGCCTCTTCCTCCAAGCCAGGCCCCCCTGCCTCTTCCTCTTTGTTGGTTGTACATGGTCTGAAAATGCGTTCTTTTGGGCTGTTGGTTGTGTCTGGTTCCCTGGTTGTTTATCAGGAACTGTCCTGTTTCCGATTCCCTCAAGTCCCCATCAATAGGAGGCTCAGAGTCATCGGTATCAGAAGGGCCAGTTGTACCTGTTAGACCTTCTGTCACCTGCCCTCTCCTCGCGCCCTCTTCATTCATCCAATGAATGCCTTCTGACCATTCCCAGAACTAGGTTGAAAACAGCTGGCGATAGAGCATTTAGTGCCGCAGCTCCGGTTCTGTGGAATTCCTTACTAACTATGGTCAGAGAGGCTTCATCGGTGGATATTTTAAGGCCAACTAAAGGCTTTCTTTTCTCTAAGGCATTTAATGTTTAGATATGGATTTATTAGGTTTTAATTTTTGTATTGATTTGTATTTATATGTAAATTTATATATCTACTATGTTAAATATGTTTGTTTAAATGCCTGTACGGCGCCCAGAGCCTCTGGGATTGGGCATCTTTTAAATAAATTTTGCCTTGCCTTGCCTTGCCTATAATCAATCACTGTTGGACTAGTTACTGATCCCATACTACCCCCATGGCCTTTCTTGAGAATTGACTTAAATGTCCCACCAGAATTGTGTGTCTCCCCTTTGTCATGCCAGTCAAACACTCTGTTGTTCGCATAGTTTCTTTCGTCATGTAAAAACTTCTTCCATTTCTGTTTTTTAAACTTAATGTCATATGTTGTAACTTTATCAAACAACAGCTTGTTCAACCTGCTGTAGTCTACATTATTAATTAGGGTGTTTATCAAAGCCTTTGTTTCTCCAATTTCTGCTGTTAATTGTTCTCTAACTGGGGTTGCAAATTCAAGAATAAGATGTATATTAGCAATTGAAGCAGTCTGCATGTTACCACACCAGCACTGCATAAATTCAACATTATCAGTTCCATACGAGAGCTTTTGAACAATTCTGAGACCACGTGGAACCAGATTCATAGTGATATATGCTTCCAGCATGGTTTTATGCCAGTACATGCGACGTCCCTTAAGGACCAGTTACATCCACCCTGGTGGCATAGAGGGTTGAGGCACTGACACCTTACCTCGACCCATACCGGTGACCCAGGTTTTGGAATGGACTCGGGGCGCCGGGGGTCAGCAGGGGATGGAGAAGATTGAGCATCCGGTGGACTGCTCTCCTCTCTGGAGGTGGGATCCGGGCACGTATCGCTCAGCAGTGGCCCCCAGTGGAGACTGGGGGTACTGTCTGAGCATGCACTGATTGGGCAAGAAAAATAAGGAAAGTGGCACCTGAAGTGAGTGGCTTTACGGCCATCTGCAGGTTTCGCCCGGGCACCCGCCTTGATCCGTGCCCACAGAGAGTACATGGGAGCCCCTCCCTGCAGACCCACTGTGGGGGCTGCAGAGTCCGTGTCTGAGGCAGAGGTGGGTGGCTGGATGTCCCCCAATGGGGGGAGCAGCTCAGGCAGCCAGGAGGGAAAACTCATCAAAAAAAAAAGGACCAGTTTCTCCAGTTTTCTAAATACGCTTTTGGAGTTAGACTCACCCACTGGCTCAGAAGTCCCTCCAGCTTATTGCAGCAAAGGATTAGTGTCCTCTTCCATCAAAAAAAAACTAAATCCACAAAGCTACCAGCCAGCTTGTTCAAGGCAGACGTGATGACCACATGCGCACCCTCCTGATTGGTCACTATGGCGCATGGTGAAACCCGGAACACTCGCTCCACTCGCCCATTAAAAATGGTGGGCAAATTGTGTACTCAGGTCTTCCCCAATACATACTTTAAATTGCTTCATTCAACATTTTCTTGTCACAACTCAGGGGAAAATCCATGCTTCTCATTACCATGCTGCCTCACACTCAAAAAGCTAAAAAAAAGTTAGCCACTAATGAATCTGGGAAATTGGTGAAAACAATAACCGACTCCCACAAAAGTCAAGTGCTGCAAGCCATAGTTTACTCTTTAAATTAGATACCTGTGCTTCACAAACAGGCAAAATTGCAATGTCAATGAAGAGGAGAACAAGGAACATAAACGGTGGTGCTAACATAACCAAGTCAATGAAACAAATGAGCATAAGCACCCACCGACCGAAAAAAGTGCACAAGACACAGACCTATATGTGTCAAAATAAATTGATTAATAGTGGCATAAAAACAAATGGCTAGAACAGCTTAACCAGAGCTAACTGCAGAATAGACTTACGTATCACCCAGCACACTGCTGGGCTTCATCAGAGTAAATGAGTTAACCTTTATCCAGTGCATATACAGTCAGACCTGGTTAATCCATACACATTTGTGTTTGCCAATTTTGTTACGTAATACAAATCTACGTAGTAACCAGACAGTGATAATAAAGAGGTCAATAGCCCAACAAAAAATCTGTATGCACTGTTTTTCATTCAGATAATCAGACATATGGATTAACAAGACACGGATTAACCAGGTCAGACTGTATACAGCATTAATTGAAAACACTTGCTTAATCAGCACATTATTCCATAAAGCAAAATTGCACGTTTAACCTAAAACATTCTTACAAATATATCATTAATACAATTAAAGTGCTCATTATAATAAAGTGCAGTAAATGTAAACACTAGCTATACTTGGGTCAAGAGAAGAGTGCAGGTGCAAATGCTTCATACCATTACATATAATAATAAAATTAAAAAGTTAATTTATAGTACAAAAAAGCATAGCAACACACACTAGCTAATTCTCAAAAGACCCAGGCTAAAATATTAATGTTTTTTCATCCACCAACATCCCTTCCCCCTCTTTCTCCAGCGCTCCTCTTACCCTTGTTCCTCTGCCTTCTATTCCTCCACCTGGGGGGTTTTCCTCTCCTCAGTGCCGGGGGGTCATCAAAACATAGAAACATAGAAGTTGATGGCAGATAAGGACTGCAAGGCTCATCCAGTCTGCCCATTTCTTTTTCTACCTTATAAATGTGCCATTGGCCTTTGCCCTGTCAATGGCCTAGCTAGTCATATTCATCTGTATTGCTCCCTTAAGCCTATCCCATGCCTGTTTGAAGTCCTTCACTGTATTCATATCCACCACTTCCAGAGGTAGGCCATTCCATGCATCCACCACCCTTTCCGTGAAAAAGAACTTCCTCACATTACCCCTTAATCGGCCTCCCTCTAATCTCATGCGGTGTCCTCTTGTCCAACTATTTTTCTTATGTTGAAACATGTTAGACTCTTTCACCTTGTTAATGCCCTTAAGGTATTTGAATGTTTCGATCATATCACCTCTCTCCCTCCTTTGCTCAAGGGTATACATATTGAGCTCTGTTAATCTGTTCTCATATGTTTTTTGAAGCATTCCCTGCACGGCTTTGGTTGCCCTTCTCTGGACTGCCTCCATTTGGTTAATGTACTTGTGAAGGTGTGGCCTCCAGTACTGCACACAGTACTCCAGATGGGGCCTAACCAGTGTCTTATAAAGAGGGATTATTACCTCCTTCTTCCAACTTGTGATAACCCTACTAATACACCCCAACATCCCCCTAGAATTACCTACTGCTTTAGTGATCTGCTTGGATGATTTCAGGTCATCGGTGATGATGATGATGCACAAGTCTCTTTCTTCCCTTGTGACTGCCAGCAACTCCCCTCCCAGTTTATAGGTGGCTTCAGGGTTTGTCTTCCCTATGTGCATGATTTATTTTCATTTATTTAGTTTTTGTTAACCGGGTAGGTGCACTAGCCATAAAATGACTATTTTCAGGCACGACCCGGGAGAGTACAACAAAAGGAGAACAGTTGAACAACAGCAACTTGGGTACGATAATACAAATAGAGGAACAGTACAGCAGTGCTACAAAAATACAACGGGTAGATACAACAAAAAATAATGGCAAGCATTATACAGATAATGGCAGTAAGATATATAATAAGTGCAGAAACCATGGACCCGACCTGTGGAGTGAAAGGGTTAATAAGATAGTAAGGTTATAAAGAGAGAAATGTGAGGAATGTTTAAACATAACAAGAAAGACTGACAGAAGGAAGGTCAGGGGTGGTAATTGGCAAAATAACAGTGGATGGTCAGCAACAGGGTTCAAGAAGGAAGAGAGCTAGTAGTCAAGAAGTTATTTACAAAGAGAAGGAAAAATATGGGGATGGGAAGACGAGACACTCTTGGAGCTGGATTAGAGCAGGGGTGACATTACTGGTAAGTCTCAGGAGCTTCAGGTTGGGTCAAAGCATGTACAAGCATCAGCTAAGGATAGATAACGACGATATTCACTTTTAAATCCAAAGTGAGACTGAGACAGCCGGAGGTTGAGTGGAAGAGCATTCCATAGCCTGGGAGCAGACAATTGGAAGGCCCCTGTGCCCTTTAGTCGTCCTACATCTCGGAACATAGAGCAAGGATTTGTCAGTTGATCGCAGGCCATGGGAGGATGGTTGAGGGACCAGTAACGCCGTCAGCTGGGATGTTTTTTTTTCCTGGATAATCAAATCCATTAGTGATCCAAGGTAGCATTGTCTACTGGCAGAGGGTGAGAGCCAATTCAGATCCTTATAAAGAAAGGCAGTGATGTTCGAGTCGAGGCGACGAAGAGGCAAATTGGCATATATTGTTATAAGTTACATCCCATTTTAGTAGGGAGGTTTTATGGGCAGAGGTAAGAATAGAGGCACCATAAGTAAGGGTTGGGAGCAGAATACCTCGGACAATTGCTAATTTGGCTGAGGGTGTAAGCATGTAGCTAGTTTTGTAAGCTACTCCTAGTTTTGAGTTTACAGCTTTGCACGAGGACTGGATGTGAAGGATTAAAATCCAGGGACTGGTCCAGGAGGATCCCAAGGTACATGAAGGAAGTAACATTTTCAAGTGGAAATCCTCCAGGTTGAAGAATCTCCAGCAAACTAGAACAGGTCTTAACCTTTGGTGCAGAACCTAGGAGCATGACTTTTGTTTTCTTTTCATTTAGTACAAGCTTACAGTCTAGTAGCCAGTCTAAGACCTTATTGAAGTCTGAAGTAAATGATCTTGTACTTCTTTGCATTAAACCCCATTTACCACTCTTCCAACCATTTTGCTAGTTTATCCAGATCTCTTCTCCTTCTGCCCACCCCATCTGGATCATCTACTCTGTTGCAGATCTTGGTGTCATCTGCAAACAGACAAACCTTACCCTCCAGTCCATCAGCAATATCACTGATGAAGATATTGAAGAGGGCTGGCCCAAGGACTGATCCCTGAGGTACCCCACTTGTGACTTGCGTCTCTTCTGACTGTATACCGTTTACCACCACTCTCTGTTTTCTGCCTGTTAACCAGTTTTCCACCCAGCTGATAAACTTCTGATCCACCATGAGCCTACCCAGCTTATTAATCAATCTTCTATATGGAACAGTATTGAAAGCGTTGCTGAAGTCAAGGTAGGTGACATCAACTGCTCTCCCTTGGTTCACCACGCTGGTTACCCAGTCAAAGAAATCTATGAGATTAGTTTGACAGGACCTTCCTTTTGTAAACCCATGCTGTCTTGGATTGTGTACTCCTATGGATTCCAGGTGTTGCACAATCCTTTCCTTAAGGAGTGCCTCCATAACCTTGCCCACTACTGAGGTAAGACTGACTGGTCTGTAGTTCCCTACCTCCTCCCTGCTACCACGCTTGTGGAGCGGGATCACATGAGCCTTTCTCCAGTCATACACTCCATTAGTTGGAGAAGGTATCTTTTTTGCCTTCTTTTCCCTACAGACTACTACCTACATACCCACTACTCAAGGGTGAGAATAGAGTTAAGCCACAAAAAGTACTAAAAGTTGCACAAACACTATATACCCTATTGCTATTCCACAAATATTGAAACATATATAACACTAACAAACATTTAATTGAAGTAAAAAGAATTCAGCAATTCATACCCTTCCATTTTGTCCTATGTACCCTGGGGTTTTCCAAAAACTGGCATTATTACTTTACAGAGTAACTGTTCCTAAGGTTGCATGTAATTGTATAGGAGATTTTGTGGATAAGAGCTAGATAATCTGAAGATGTGGGTCATATACTAAAAAGCATTTTAGAATTTAAGGTATACCTTATTTGTACATTTAGTGTACATTCTGGAAGTGATATAAGCACATTGGTATCCAGTGAGGATGGTGACTGGATAGGAGCAGACCATCAAAACAGCGACTCATGTTCAGCACTTTCCTCCTGGTCTACCCTGCAAGGAAAGTGACCCTACGTGAATGCATGAATACTAAAGGGTGACAGGAAGCAGGGAATAGTGAGGGGAAGGGAGGGACAGGGAAGGGGTTTTGGAGGACTGGTGTGCCCACCGCTGCCAAGCTAGCCATGTGGTATGGTGGTGTGGGTGGTTAGCTGTGGCACGGCAGATATCAGGTTTGGGGCTGGGGCTGGAAGCATGGAAATTTTGCTGCTGTTCAGGCAGCAGGACTTAATTTTTTGCCAGACATCCGAATTTTTCCCCCTCCCTGACATGCACCCCCCTGGAGTTGAGAATCTAATTTCATGGGGGTGCAGGGGGGACATAGCCCCCCCACAAAAACACTTTTTAATGTTCCAGATGTCAGGTCACCTGGGAGTTTATATCATCGAGTTGCTTTTTGGTGATATACACTTGCCATAATAGTGATCACTATTTTGTGATCACTATTATGATATGGAACCAAGTACATCTAATTGGCCAGATTTTCTAATGTATGCTTGATGGACATTTCTGAAGCAATGTGATAGTCTTTTAAGCCTAAGTCACTCCACAGCATCAGCCAGCCATTCCTTATATGTAGTTGGGCCTTTCATCTAACCATAAATGCAAGTAAGATCTGTCTCTTTGCAGTATTGGCCACAGAATATATACTACACTGTTTACTTGAAGCCAATCTGGAGTGGCCAGTATTCCTCAGTTTGGATTTCATTTCTTACCAGAACATCTTATTAGCAGGCATTGCCAAAGCGAGTATAGTGAGGTGTCTTCAGGGTAGTCACATTTGTAGCATGTGGGAGTTGGAATCAATCCCATCTTATGAAGTTTCTTTGGTGTGTGGTATACATTACCAAGGATTTTGAATTGCTGGGTTTTCAGATATATTAAGGAACTGGCTTGTCTTGAGAACTTCAGGAGATTCATGAAATAAAATCCTGAGATTTCCATTCTCAGTTCCTGCTTCCACCGCTGTTTCATTTCCTTGGTCTCTCCATGAATTTGTGAGACTATGGAAGTGTACCATGTGGACTCAGACAAGATAGTTTTGAAGTCCACCATTAAGATTGCTTCCTATTCTGTTTCTACTCATTTCAGGTATCTCAACTTCTTATGATGGGATAGGACATATTGGAGTTGTAGGAGTTTGTAAGCATCTGATGGTTTCAGGCCACATTTTAGTTGCAAGGCTTGAAATGGTATGTAACTGTTTCCTGAGAAATGTCCTGTACCCTCATTCTGCCCTTGGTCTCCAGTATGCCTAATTCACCCATGCTCCATTTATAAGAACATTTCCATGCCCCCATAGTGGCTGAGTGATGCTTAGTTATAGTAAATCTTTTGTATGCTTCAGCATCCTCAAAAGTATCTGTTGTGTACAATCCATGAGAAAGTTGACAATTGATGGTGGTGTGTGCCCATGTAAAAGTGTCCATAATTCAACTCCAACCTGTGCACACATTTTATATTCTATTTTCAACCGTTCAGGGATATGCACCAATGGGGGCATTTCTCCTTCAAATGGTACCAGTCTGCCACAGTGGTGAGCTGGGTTGCCCAATAGTTCAGGGTGACATTCAGAACTTTCAGCTGACCTTTATATATGAGTCTGGCCAATTGTTTGAGTGAGCATCAGGGTATCTTGTGCATCCAGAGAAACTCTATGAATATTCTTTGTAGATCTCTAAGTCTTTTGATGTGGACTGGCATGTGTGGCATAGAAAGCACTAAAAGAATATGTAAGAGTAGAGCTGGCCCCTCAGCACAGTGATAGGACTACCACTTATGATGCCACTGACCTGGGTTTGGGAATGATCTTGGGTTGCTGAGGCCCTCCAGGGGGAGGGGATTGAGTGTCCTAAAAGATGGTCACCTCCTCCCAGAGCCAATGGTGCCATGTCCCACTGCACTACCACCATCTTTAGATATACAGGTAGTAGAGTGCATGGGACACAGGAAGGGGAGGACATGCAATGCTACATATCCTGTGATAATGCTAATGCATGCTCACATAAGAGACTATCTCTCAGCTCTGGGGTCCCTAATTGGCACAGATATTTATGGCACAAAAAGAAAAGGGAAACTAATAAAGATTAAAAAACCCTCCTCTGCATGCAGATCCATGAAATCTGGTACACCTACACTGAAGGCAGATAAATCTGACACAATCAGCTGGAGCAGAGGAGTCATCAAAACTATAAATGAAAAAAAGAATATGTATTAGTACATTCTTCTTCATGAATTCTGTTTTCTGGCCAATGAAGAACACTAGGTAATTCCATCTTTCCAGCTTTTCCAACTCTGTCTTAATAGCCTGTGTGCTTAGCCTCAGGTTATTGCTTACCGTATTTTGACCAGAAGGATAGAAGTGGTTTTCCAAGTACTGTATTGATTTAGGTTTCCATTGCATTTCTAAATTTGCAATCATATGTGGGGTGCATCTGGAATTATGTGGTAGAATCTCTGACTTCCCTGCATTCAAGTTATTCCCAGAAAAGCAGTCAAATTCTTTGATGATGTCAAGCACTGGGGGTATGGGTGTATGTGGGTTACTTAGTGAGAGGAAGACATTATACATGTATGTCAGCAATTTATGTTCTTCTCCTGCAAGATGCATGCTTTGAATCCTGTGGTCCTCATGAATCTTTCTTACCATTAGCTCTAGTGCTAGACTGAATAAAGTTGGAGATGGGGGCACCCTGTCTCATTCCTCTTTGCATAGCAAAGTCCAGGAAAATGAGACCATTTGTGCAGACTGCAGCTTTTGGGTTATTGTATAGATGAATCATCTTCATCATGATCTGGGTGGGGATTACATTACATTCTAGGATCTTAAAAAGGTATGGCCATTCAAACCAATTAAATGTCTTTTCAATGTCAAGCATTATCAGAAGTGCAGGGTCTGCACAGTTTGCTGCAGCTCTGATTAGGTAAGACACTTTTCTGGTATTATTAGAGCTATGGCAGTCTGGCATAAAACCTGTTGGGCTGTACTGATGACTGACGGCACAACTTTTGAGAGCCTGTTGGCTCATGTTTTGGGAAAGGCTTTCACATCTAGAGGTATTCGACCAATATCATGAGGAGGTGGTTCAGTTATTATTAAGTTTTGGCATGCACATTATGGTCCTAGTCATCACAATGGCAGGGAGTACCATTTCTTCAGTAGCCTCCAGATATACATTATAGAAAATTGGCAAAAAGTCATCTGTGAAAATGGCTGCCAGGGGCTTTACCTTTTGAAAGATTTTTCAGAACTTCCTTGATTTCTGTCACTGATATGTCTTTCGCTAAGAAGTCTGCTTATTTTTGAGATAAGGTTGGCATTGCTATTCCATCCATAAAAGCTTCTATATGTCTTAGAATTCTCAAGGTTTCTGAGCTGTAAAGTTTTTTATAGAGTTTGTTGAACTCCTTACCTATTATCTGGAAATCCATATTCACCTCTTTGGTGTCCTCCACTTTGATGGTCTAATTGGTGGCTTTGGTTCCTTCTTGCATTAGTCTGATGGCTAGGATTCTAGTTATTTTAGGGGCACTTGCCACATAATTCAGTTTGACAGTTCGTAGGTAAACTCGGCAGATTCCCTGAGTCCTTTATATTTTGACTTCCTAGCAGCCATCCATTGTCTCCATGTATCTTTGATAGTACAGGAGTCCAATTGTTCCTCTGCTCTGTTGAGCTCAGTGAAATAGTTTGCACTAAGTTTTTTTGTTCTCTTTCTGAGCATGTACACATTGTGACCAGGTTCCCTCTCAGGGCACATTTCAGTGCTTCCCAGATGATGGACCATGATGTATCAGTTGATTTATTCTGGGCTAATAAAGCATGGATAAAGTCTGAGATCTCTTCATTTTGTTCCTGAAACAGCAAGTAGTTATTACATTAGGGTTACATTTTTATCAGGGAAGTTTGTGCTCTTCTTATTCGATCCTAATGGACATCTTGACTGGAGCATGGTCCAAAATGGTTGTGGCAATGATAATGGTGTTGAGAAACCCAGGGACTATGCTGTCCAAGATTAGCCAATGGTCTATTCTAGAACTGGATAAATTAAATGCTAACCAAAATGTATACTCCTGTTCAGATTAATGAAGAAGTTGACAGGTATCTACCATTCTGTTGCCATTCATTGAACCTTCCAGTGTCTGAGCTGCTTGGCTTCTTGCTCTGTTCTGGTTGGTGCAGTACAAGTAAGGATGTGGCACAAGGTTTAAGTCACTGCCTATGAGAATAATATGGTAGGGGTAATGGAAGAGCTATCCCTCGAGTTCCACAAATAATTTGGGGAAATCTATATTGGGATCATATGGAGTACATTTATCAGTGACAAGTTCTTGGTTCCTACAGTGCCAGCCACTATTAATATTCTGCCTTCATGTTGTCTCAAGATTTGTATAATAGTGAAGTTCAGAGGTTTTTGAATTAAGACCATGTGGTTTCCTTTCTTGTTACTGAATCTGGCTTACTGTGAGACACCCACCCATTGTGTATATGTTCTAATGGCCTCCTCGGTTTTCATGAGGATTTCTTGTAAATGAGCAATGCAAGACCAATTCCTTTTCAGATGTTATAACACTTATTGGCACTTATTGCCAAACTATGTACCTTTGATGTTCCATGTAATTACATGTAGCATGTTATCATCCATATTCTTTGTGGGTAACCTTTAACTTTTTTGGGTAGTGTCAAACTGAAAGTAAAATTACCCTTGATGGTGTAAGTTGAAGATGAAGATTTCCTAGCTTTGTGTAGAGAAAGGGATCTGCAACCATTGAACATACATTTCTCCCATCTGTGATGGACCATGATTAACTGAACAAAGGCTGCTGACCCATGCTATGAACTTTCCACGACCAACACATCAACATACGGCAAGAATTTATAACCAATGTAACATAGAATACGCATTAGCAGCTATCATGGTTAACTTAGAGACATATAACTCTAATGCAAATCAAAAGACAGTAAACTAAGGTCATATATTATACAGCTTAGTAAATAACATTTAATAAATATAAAAAATGTAAAAAGGCAAATGAATTCTACAAATTCTATTTTTTGAGCTATAAACAATACAGATAATGGAGATAATAAGAAACCATCTTATAGACATTTTTATAAAGGGAAAAAGTATTCTGCAAGGTAGTAGATTAAATAAATGCTGATATCTCTGATCTATTGTTCAGCCCAGGGTCCACCAAACCCTCAAGGATATAAATCCCGAATGCTTCTCTTTTACAAAGGGCTGCATTTAAATTCTCTCCTTCAGGTCCCAAAGAGACTTTTTCTATTCCAAAAATGACCAATTATGCATCTTCTCTTCTTGATAAATTTTATTTGGGCTGCACTGATGTTTTGTACAATCTTCTGACTAATATCATGCACTTGTTTACCCACACTCTGCTTGAGTAGACAAATCATTTTCTTGATGTAATTGTGCCCTACAAATGCATTCAGTCCTATATATAACACCTGCTGTGTGGCAAATAGTAAGTTATCTAATAGTAAATATTCTTCCTGTTGTCTTATAACTGTAAGTTTTACACCTTTTCATAAACTGTCAATACTTGCAGTGGCCACAGGGGAAGCTTCCCATTGCTGGCTGATCCATCTATGTTGTGACTGCTTGCCTATCTACTGGTTGGAGAGATCTCACTAATAAATTATTTTTTGCCTTTTTGTCAACTACCATAGACGGATGTTGTGTGTTTACAAATGACTGGATCCACCTGTACAATATATTAATTCCATTTCAAGATATCAACTGTTTCTTCCAACTGGGTAGTAGAAGTGTAGATGTACTTTAATCTCTGTGCAATTGTTTAATATGCCTGATATTCCTTATGGGTCAATAATTGTCTCCAGTCTTGTTGCCTAGCCCATTCAGTAGCATGTTTATGTGTGTTTTCCTATACCCACTATTCCTGAAGCTGGCTGCTACCTCTACATATCTCCTTTAAAACATGGCCTCATTGTTACAACTGTGGTGTATTCTTAAAAACTGACCTCTGGTAGTATTTTTTTATCAGATAGGCCAGATGACAGCTTGATGCTTTTAAAAGTGAAGTGGTATCTGTTTTGTTTCTAAACAAGCCAGTCTGCACATTCCTTCCCTCGCCCTTACTGATTATTAAATCTAGGAAGTTAATAGACTTGCTATAACATTTCCTTGTGAAGCAGATTTGGATTTGAACTTTCAAGATACTGAACAAATTCTGCAAATCTGAGGGCTGGCAGTATAGGGAAGAGGTTAGAGTAACGTGCTGTGAATGAGCTTGGTACATCTAGAAAACCAGGTATTGATTCCCACAACCTTTACTTGCATACTGTGTAACTCTGAACAAGTTACTTAACCTCCACAATGCTCCTGGGTCTCCCCCAAAAACAAGCACTTGTGCCAAGTTGCCCTTATCTGGTTACCAATATAATTATAAATCCATATAGATATGTTTCACTGTCAGTCCACACTAACCATACATTGTCTATGTAATGATGATAGTGATTTATGTACTGGAAAAATACATTTTCACCCATAGCCCCAGATATAAATTGGCATAGCTGGGGAGAGATGCCACCATAGCCATCCCATGGACTTACAGGAAATGGTCCCCCCCCAAAAAATGAAGTTGTTAAACTTCAGAAAGTAAACACTACAGTTCACTAGGAAGTCAATGAATGCAATATCATATTCTTCTGCTTGTTCTAGATAAAAATGGATAGCATCCAGGTCACCTTCATGTGGAACATTGGTCTATAATGATTCCCCACTGAGAGCAATGCAGTCCAAGAAGCGAGCACACTTAGCAGAGAAAGAAATTAGGCAAAAACTTTCAATGATGCTTAATATCCCGTTTATTTACTAGCCAGAGCACAGGTTGTAACCCCACTTCTCATGCTCGCTTCTTTGTCAGGGGGTGTATTTAAGGAAACAAAGTGTTTGTTTAGATAAAAAAGCAGTGATGATGTCATCAAACAATGACAAATAGATACATATACAAAATTGTTAAATACAGATTACAAAATGTATTCATATTTACACGTGCAACAATGCCTGTCTGTGATAAAAACCTGAAAATAAGTTAAGGTATTGAATTAATACCATAAATATCCACAATGAAATCATTATTTTACAATAAATAATCCACAGGTATATCAGATGGCATGGTATCTAGCTTAATGTTTCAATTTATTAAACAAAATACTTGATACTTGATGTCTCGTAAACTTAAGGCATATGGAGGCTAGACAGTATGAAGAAGGGACAGGTATACTAAAATAACAAAAGGGCGGGGAGAAAAGGGCAAAAGAATACAGCCACAAGAGAGAAAACAGGAAAAAAGGGGAGGATAAAAGAAAAAGGGGAAGGGGAGAAAAAGGAGGTGAAACAGGGATGGATGGGACAAGGGAAGAAATGGGAAATGAATAAAGTACAGAGAATAGGTAGTGTAAGTGTTCAGAGTTGAGAGATGTCATGATGTGATCACCCTTATACCTCTATATTATAAGGGGGGCATAGAACCTTCATCCAGGTGGGGATCTACAAAAATGCAGACTCTTCAGTAACTCCTTTGGGGAATAACAGAAGGAAAAAAAAACATAGTCTTACAAAAATAACACAATTGTATCATAAACTTAATATTTCAATTCCTTTTCAAAAATGGCTTTAGATCCCACTGATAATTCAGTTCATCAGGTTTAACACTCTTCAATCTATATATCCATTTACTTTCTCTTTTCAATAGTTCATTTACCCTATCACCCCCAAAATGGAGTGGTGGCTACAAATCAAGGCCCATAAATCTCAAGTTTTTGGAGCCTGAATTGTGCATGTGAGAGAAATGCAGGCCAACAGGGGTATCATACTAACTTACTAACATACTAGACGCCGGCAGAGTAGGCCTGTTGGTCTTTAAAGTCTGCTATTTATCTCCTTCCACTGCTACTCCATCCCCCAGTCCTGCCCCCCCCAGGCAAATCAGTCTCTGCTTCACCCCTTGCCTATACCTCTCCCACCCTCTCTTGAATCCCTCCAATGTAGCTGCCTGTACTAGCTCCCCAGGCAACACATTCCATGGTTCCACCACTATCTCGGTGAAGTACCTCCTCCTCCTTTCCCCCCAATCCTACCACCATCAATCTTCCAACTGTGTCCTCCTCTGGTGATTCCACCCTCCTTCTGTTGAAAGATCCTATCTTGGCTTACCTTATTTACTCCCTTGAGGTACTTGAACACCTCAATCATGTCTCCCCGGTCCCTCCTCTTCTCCAGCGAGAACAGGTTGAGCTCCCCTAGTCGTTCCTCATATGTCATATCCCACAGGCCCTGGATCATTCTGGTTGCTCTCCGCTGAACCCTCTCCAGGATTTGGATGTCCCTCTTTAGGTGTGGCCTGCAGAACTGCACACAGTACTCAAGATGTGGTCTAACCAGGCCATTGTACAGTGGCAAAATCACCTCCCTGTTCATTGAGGTAATATCTCTAGTGATGCATCCCAGCATCCTATTTACCATGACCGCAGCCCTCCTGCACTGCTCTAAATTATTCATGTTAAAATCCACCAAGACTCCTAGGTCTCTTTCCACTGCCGTGGCCTGCAACTCATCCCCCCAGGGTGTACCCATAGTTGGGGGTTTCCTACCCTAGGCATAGCACGTTGCACTTGGAGGAGTTAAATTTCAATTTCTAGATGCAGGACCACCTATCCAGAGTATCTAGGTCCTCTTGCAAGGCCAATCTCCCCTCCACCACCGCCCTCAGCTTAGAGTCATCTGCAAAGAGATGTATTTCACACCCAATACCTTCCCTGATATCAGAGATGTAGGCGTTAAACAGGACTGGCCCCAGGACTGATCCCTGTGGGACCCCACTTGTGACCTCTCAAGGAGATGAGACCTCCCATCTGACCACTAACCACTGAGTGTGACCTGAAAGCTAATTTCCAATCCACCTAACCATCAATGGGCCAACCCCCATCCACCCCCCCAGCTTCTCCCTTAGGCTAATGTGAGGGACCAAATCAAATGCCTTGGTGAAGTCCAGGAACAGAACATCCACTGGTATCCCCCTGTCAAGTGCTGATGTCACCCACTCATAGAACTCTATAAGGTTTGTTTGACATGATCTACCTGGCACAAACCCATGCTGCCAGTCATCCAGGTAACCCATCTCCTCCAAGAAACCTCCCAGCCTTTCCTTAAGAATGCTGTCCATTACCTTCCCCACCACCGATGTCAAACTGACAGGTCTATAGTTTACTGGTTCTTCTCTCAATCACCCATTATGGATGGGCACAACGTGCACCTGCTTCTAATCCCTTGGCACCCTTCCTGTCTGGAGCGACTGGGGCAGAAGTTTGACATCTTTGCAGAATATTTAAACTAGCAAATGGAGAGAGGGGTGCAGCACCCCATACGTCGAATGGGAAGAACACCCCTCCCCCCTCAGATAGTGGTCAAACAGGAGTTCAGCATGTTTGCAGTTCATTTGCATCACCAGGTAAGGAAAAAGGTCCAGCTCCCCATACGATGCATAGGGGAAAAAACAAACCTCACCCAACAACTAACACACCAAAATCTGGCCAATGGAAAATCATGTATACAAATGCTCGCAGTCTGGGAAACAAGATCCCAGACCTGCAGGCAATAATGACAGAGGCAAAACTGGACATAGTAGCAATTAGCAAGATGTGGTTTACCAGTAGCCACACTTGGGAGACTTCAGTACCTGGCTATGTACTGTTCAGAAGAGACAGAGGTGCAAAAAGGGGTGGTGGAGTGGCCCTATATGTCAATGAAAATGTCAAAGATACAGAAATTCAGAATACGCATAAGGAGCCAGAAGAATGGTGGGTCACTCTGGAAACAGGAAATGGGACAGCCATAAGAACTGTGGTTGTTTACAGTCCCTCTGACCAGGGGGAGGACATAGACACATTACTGTTATAAGATATACAAAATATAACAGCTAAAGGGGAGGTTCTGATAATGGGAGACTTCAACATGCCAGATACAGGTTGGTCAATACCAGCAGGAACATCTGCCAGAACTAGACACATGGTGGATTCCCTGCAGGGGGAGGGCCTCAAACAACTGGTACAACAACCTACAAGATACAGGGCTATCCTAGATCTAGTACTGACTAACAGGGAAAGGATCACAGATCTCCAGATAGAAGGTCACCGGGGGGCCAGTGACCATCACATGGTATGATTCAATTTGGCCACTACAACTAATTCATCCCATACCAAGGCAAAAATATGGGACTTCAGAGGAGCTGACTTTGATAGGATGGCCAACAGAGTTAAGCTAGCCCTAGCAAAAAGAAATACAGGTGAGGGAGTACAGGCAAAGTGGATGAGCATTAAGGATGCAATACTTGAAGCAACATCCAATTGTGTTAGAGAGAAAAGGAAGTGCAAAAGAGGAAGGAAAGCCACTTTGGTTCTCAAAAACAGTAGCAGAAAAGGTTAGAGCCAAAAGACTGGCCTTCAGGAAATATAAGGGAACACAGTGGGATGAATATAGGGAGGCATAACAAACTTCCCTAAGGGAAGCAGGGAAGGCAGTAAGGCAGACAAAGGCCCAAACTGAGGAAACACTAGCATAAACAGTAAAAGAAGGTCACAAGATTTTCTATATATACATTAGTGAAAGGAGAAAGTCCAGAGGGGTATTGCTAAGATCAAAGGAGATAAGGGTGTGTGTGAGGAGGAGGACCATGTAAAAGCATCTATCCTAAACAGATACTTCTGCTCAGTATTTACTGAAGAGAAGGTAGGGCAGGGTCCACAGTTCAGCACATGGACACAGGGGGAAGGGAGGTGAGCACTAGTCCCTTCACAAAAGAAAGGGTCCTACAAGAGCTCGATAAGCTCAGGGTGGACAAGGCAATGGGACTTGATGGCATACATTCCAGGGTACTAAAGGAGCTAAGGGTAGAACTAACAGAGCCATTATCAGAACTGTTTAGTGAGTCTCTGAGCACAGGAGAGGTCCCAGAAGACTGGAGAAGGGCTCATGTGATCCCGCTCCACAAGAGTGGTAGCAGAGACGAGACAGGGAACTACAGACCAATTAGTCTTATCTCAGTAGTGAGCAAGATTATGGAGGCACTCCTTAAGGAAAGGATAGTGCAACACCTGGAATCCATAGGAGCATAGGATCCAAGACAGCATGGGTTTACAAAAGGAAGGTCCTGTTAAACTAATCTCATAGATTTCTTTGACTGGGTAACCAGAGTGGTGGACCAAGAGGGAGCAGCTGATGTCACCTACCTTGACTTCACCAAAGCTTTTGATACTGTTCCACATAGAAGATTGATTAACAAGTTGGGTAGGCTCATGGTGGGTCAGAAGTTGGTCAACTGGATGGCAAACTGGTTGACGGGCAGAAAACAGAGAGTGGTGGTAAACAGTGTACAGTCACAAGAGATGTAAGTCACAAGTGGGGTACCTCGGGGATCAGTCCTGGGGCCAGTCCTCTTCAATATCTTCATCAGTGACATTGCAGATGGACTGTAGGGTAAGGTTTGTCTGTTTGCAGATGACAACAAGATCTGCAACACAGTAGATGATACAGATGGGGTGGGCAGAAGGAGAAGAGATCTGGATAAATTAGCAAAATGGTCGGAAGAGTGGCAAGTGGGGTTTAATGCAAAGAAGTACAAGATCATGCACATAGGGAAGAGAAACCCTGAAGCCACCTATAGGCTGGGAGGGGAGTTGCTGGCAGTCACAAGGGAAGAAAGAGAATTGGGCATCATCATCACTGATGACCTGAAATCATCCAAGTAGACCACTAAAGCAGTAGGAAAAGCTAGGGGGATGTTAGGGTGTATTAGCAGGGGTATCACAAATCGAAAGAGGGAGGCAATAATCCCTCTTTACAAGACACTGGTTAAGCCCCATCTGGAGTACTGCATGCAGTACTGGAGGCCACACCTTCACAAGAACATTAACCAGATGGAGGCAGTCCACAGAAGGGCAACCAAAGTGATGCAGGGACTGCATCAGAAAACATATGAGGACAGATTAACGGAGCTCAATATGTATACCCTAGAGCAAAGGACGGAGAGAGAGAGGTGATATGATCAAAACATTCAAACACCTTAAGGACATTAACAAGGTCAAAGAGTCTAACATGTTTCAATATAAGAAAAATAGCAGGACAAGAGGACACAGCATGAGATTCGAGGGAGGCTGATTAAGGGGTAAGGTGAGGAAGTTCTTTTTTACAGAAAGGGTGGTGGATGCATGGAACAGCCTACTTCTTGAAGTGGTGGATATGAATATAGTGCAGGGCTTCATACAGGCATGGGATAGGCATAAGGGAGCAATACAGATGAGTATGAATAGATATGCCATTGACAGAGCAAAGGCTGATGGCACATTTATAAGGTAGAAAAAGAAATGGGCAGACTGGATGGGCCTTGTGGTCCTTATCTGCCATCAATGTCTATGTTTCTATGTTTCTAAAGAGATACACCAATGGCACAGCCTAAACATCCACCAACTCCCTCAGTACTCTGGGATGAATACATCAGGCCCCAGAGATTTATCCTTTTTTAGGGACTGGAGGGCTTACCACACCTGCTCGATAGGAATATCAGCATCTGTTCCCTCCCACTCAGCAGAACCAGCCTGATATCTCACTCCGGCCTACCTCCCCCCGTGGCTTGTTCTTCAACAGGTATCCCCATAGTCAGGTCTGCTGCACCTTCTGTGTCCTTCAACACCTTTTTTGGAAGTTCCCCAGCCTCCTCCCTAGTGAACATTGAGGCAAAGTAGTCATTCAGTACCTCCGCCTGCTCTCCAGCCTGTTTCACCCGCCCCCCCAGCTGTCAACCTACTGAGAAGGCCCTTGACCTTCATCCACTCACTAATATACCTAAAGAACCCCTTTTCCCCACCCCATATCCAATGCGCCAGCCTTTACTCTTTCCAGGCCTTTGCCCCCCCTCAGCACTCTGGTGACTTTCCTGGTTGCAAGATGATAGTTCTCTCTATCCCTCTCTCCTCTAATTTTGTTGTACCTACTGTAGGCAGCCTTCTTCTCTCTTTCTGCCTCCTGGACCTCCTTGGCCCACCAGCATGGTTTACAAGACCTACCGCCCTTGCACTTCACTCATGCACAGTTCCTGGTTGCCTCAATTAGTCCCCACTTTATGATCTTCCACCTATCTTCCACATCCAAATCTGTTTTTTTCTCCCGCAAATGCCCCTTGACAATATTTCTAATATGTCCCTGCATTCTCTGTTTCAGAGCCCTGGTAGTATGCCCTATGTACATAGTTTGGCATTCACACCATAACGTGTATACCACAAAAGTGGTGTCACAACTATGAACTCCTTGATGTCGAACCTCTGTCCAGTGGCAGGATGTTTTAGTCCCTTTCCTGGTATACAGTAGCTGCGTACATTACAGTGTTGGCATTTAAAAGTCCCTTTTGGGTTTGTTCCCATCCAGATACCACCATGTGTAGGTGGTGATAGTCTGCTGTGAACCACTTTTTCTTTGATGTTTTGCCCCCTTAAACAGGTAAGGCGAGGTTTTTCATCCACCATGGTTGAAAGCTATCTGCTTGTAACAGATGTCAATTCCTGTACACTATGTTACCAATTTGTCCAGACCAGTTGTTAAATTCCATCACAAATGTTATGGTTATATGGGAAGTCCATGCATTCAGGATCTGTCTTATGAGTAAATTTCATGTTTATTTGATTCTCATTCAACCACTCCACAAATGCATCTGCCTCCCCCTGGTCACCCTTTCAAATGCATAAAATATTGTCAATAAAATGAGAGCAAAAATGTATCTTTCCAAGAAAGGGGTTAGTGTTTTGAAATAAAATTAATTTCTCCCATTTCCCTAAGAAAAGATTAGCAAAAGAGGGTGCCATAGAGGCACCCATAGCTGTACTGCAAGTCTGTAAGTAGTGTTCTCCTAGGAACTCAAAGTTGTTACTAGTGAGAATAAACTGGACTAATGACAGGAGAAAATCCACTGGGATGCCATCTGTACTTTCTCTTTTTTCTAGAAAATACCTATAGGCATCAACTCCTTGATCATGCCAAATTCTGGTACATAATGATTCAGCATCTATTGTCACCCAGATCATGTTTTCTTCCCACTGAAATTCTGCTAGTTTATTAATAACATGTAATGTCTTTGGTATAAGATTTCAATTCTACCACACTTAACTGCAGGAAAAAGTCTACACATTTTTCAGTTTTTTCAGTGACTGTCCCTATAGCTGAAATAATTGATCTCCCTGGAGGATTTCTCATATTCTTATGTATTTCAGAAAACACATAATAAAAAGGAACAACAGGGTTATCATTCCAGATGTATCTTAACTCCTCACTTATGTCTCCATTTGATACTGCCTCCTGTAAAAGATGGTATAATTTCACCTTAAACTTACCCATAGGATTATATGCAAGTTTTTCATAACTCTGCCCATCATCCAACAAATTCTTCACTATCTCTACATAATGCTGTCTATCAAGAATCATAATATTTCCACCCTTGTCTGCAGGTTTTATTATTATTTTTGAGTTTTGTTCCAACCCATTCAATGCTTTCCTTTCATCTGATGTCATATTGTTATTTCTTGGCTGCCCTGTCTTTGAAATCAATTCATTAACCTGCCTTTTCAACCCACCTTTTCAAATTTAGAAATAGTAGCATTATTTACATTGAGTATGAATTCAGATGCAGGGCAAAATAGCAGTTTTCTTTTTTTCATTATATCAGAAGGTGCAGTACTTATTCTGTGTATCTGAGATTCCCTGATTAATGTTCTCAATCTTGTTAATACTATAGTCAATGTCCTTCTGTAAATTAAAAGATGCAGGGAGTTCATTCAATACATTCAACTGAATATTGTCCAAAAAGTCCCCAGTGTCTGAAACAGAAAGATTTTCTGTAAATCCCACAGCTACTGCACTAACGTTTTCACTTGGTCTGTTATTGAAGAATGCTTTAAGTTTAATCTTATGAAAGAGTTGTTATAAATCCACTTGTACTTGAAAAGAATGCAATGGTGGTGGTGTGAGGACAAATGAAAGTCCATATTTCAGAACTTCAATTTCTATCTCTGACAGTTTCTTCTTGGATAAATTCACTATTTGGAGCTCTTGCCCCATCCTCTCCCATGTCCTCTGATCTTCCTCTTGTCTTGGGTGGCGTTTACCTCCTCCGTTGCCCCTCCTGATCTTCCTGTTCCATCTTCTTAGCTTGCTGTTCCCTGTCCTTTATCTGAAAAAGGACTTCATTCTCTGTCAATATTAGACCCAGTATTTCCATAAACAAATTGTACCTTGGCTCTACCCCTGTTTCTGCTACAACTGTTACCTCTCCTTTTCCATACCATCACTCTTTCATTATTAAAATCTTCCTGGTCTCTAATTAAGTTCTTTTGTTTTTTCACTGCCAGTTCATTTTCATATGTCATCAGTCTCTCTTTCATGGATAGGTCTATCTGTTTAAAGGTAACTGTCTCTTTAAATACAAGCACTTCTTTCTTTGCTTCCTCAATCAGGGGTCTTAGTTCCTCATATTTAGCAATATTGGCTTTAATCAGTAATTCAATGAAAATTCTAGAACATTGTAGAGCAGTTTCTACCCATTCTTGTTTAAAAGGGAAAATCTCAAAGCCAGGGGAAGGTATAAAAGTGATCCTTAGCCCATGAGGGACCTGTCCTTTAGTCAAGTATTGCTCTAATGTGATAATATTATACGAAAGATCAAGTTCTTTTTTAGTAACTTCTCCAACTTGCCAAAAGCAGATTTTATATCACCTGATACTGTAGGGAACTCCTCGTTTGCCTTAAGTCTCTCAAGAACTTTGTTTCATTTGGAGACTGAAGTCTCTGTTGTCTCCCAACTGAAATCCAGCATGGCATTCTCCCCATGTCTCCTGTTTTGCATGTCTTGTCTCCATACATTGCTCGGGGGAAATTTCAAAACTCTGGCCGAAAAAATTCAGAAAAGCCGCCTGGCTCAGCTCTGGTTTAGAATCACTCAATTACAATCTCTGTTCAACCCTCCTGGAGATTGCACCATGTAGATTCCCGGGGCTCCGTTTGCAGCAGTTCAAGAGGTATAGAGAAATTCAAACTATACCAAATGAAAAACAGCACTAACACAGAGGAGTGCCAAACCTGATAGGTTGAATGATCAGTGGGATCTAAAGCCATTTTTGTAAAGGAATTGAAATATTAAGCTTATGATGCAATAGTGTTATTTTTGTAAGACTATATATTTTTTCCTTCTGTTCTTCCCCTTTAGGAGATACTGAAAAGTTTTCATTTTTGTAAATCTCCACCTGGATGCAGGTTCTACGACCCCTTATAATATGGAGGTATAAGGGTGATCACATCATTACATCTCTCAACTCTGAACACTTACACTACCTATTCTCTGTACTTTATTCATTTCCCATTCCTTCCCTTATCCCATCCCTGTCTCCCCTCCTTTCTCTTCCCCCTCCACCTTCCCCTTTTTCTTTTATTCCCCCATTTGCCTGTTTCCTCTCCTGTGGCTTTTGTTATTTTAGTATACATGTCCTTTCTTCATACTGTATATCCCCTATATGCCTTAACTTGACGAGACATCAAGTATCAAGTATTTTTTTAATAAATTGAAACATTAAGCTAGATACCATGCTGTCTGATATACCTGTGGATTACTTATTGTAAGACAATGATTTCATTGTGGATATTTATTGTATTAATTCAATACATTAACTTATTTTCAGGTTTTTATCATAGACAGGCATTGTTGTGTGTGTACATATGAGTACATTTTGTAATCTCTATTTAACAATTTTGTATATGTATCTATGTGTCACTGTTTGATGATGTCATCACTGCTTTTGTATTTAAACAAACACTTTGGTTCCTTAAGCCATACTCCCTAATGAAGTCTTGAATGCCAAAGCACTGGGGATACTGGCCTGTGCTCTGGCAAGTAAATAAATATATTAAGCATCATTTAAAGTTTTTGCCTAATTTCTTTCTCTGCTAAGTGTGCTCACTTCTTGGACTGCATTGGAACTCGGGGCTAGCTGCCCTCTGCTAGAGCACCTACCTCCACTGTATTAGCATGGTTTTTCATTTGGGATAGTTTGATTTTCACACTGAGAGCAGCCAGGATTGCCTCCAAAAATAAATCCATTTTATCTAGTGTTGAAGTGTGCATAGTGTGGCCAGCACAGGATAGTCCACAGTCAAAAAATATCATTGCTTCAATACTGATAATATCCTGGCCACATGAAGCCTTCAGGAAAGAATCAGTTTCATTCTTGAAGTCTGAGATTGTATCATTCCTAAGGGGTTTGTAAATTTTGATATTATCCAATTGTTACCAGTCATCTTGTTATACCTTGCAGTGTCCTTAATTATTACCCACCCCCTTTATCTGCTGCTTTAATTGTAATTGGAGGGTTTCCCTGGAGATTGTTAATAGTCTGTCTTTTATCACTGCTGGTGTTCACAACATGTTTACAAGTCTCACTAGACAGCAGGCTGTGTATTTCTTTTTCACAGATCAGCTGAAATGCTTTAACTGCTAGAGCTGCAGGTGGACAAAATGTTGACCTGGTTTTAAACTCATTAACTACTTGGTCACTGTTAACTGAAACATTAGTTGAACATTTTTCAAAATCATATTACAAGTTAAGATTCCTATTAAACTTATATACATGGATTAGAATCTAATCTAGGTACAAAAGACAGACCCATATCAAATACAGACAATTCTGCCTCAGTTAATATGTAGCGTTATAGGTTTACCACATTTATTGGAATTTGCATCTGTACTGGGACCGGTCCTTTTTAATGTCTTTATAAGTGACATTGCAGAGGAACTGGAAGGAAAAGTATGTCTCTTTGCAGATGACACAAAGATCTGCAACAGGGTTGATACACAAGATGGAGTGGAAAGGATGAGAAGGGACTTGGCAAGGTTGGAGGAATGGTCAAATGTATGGCAGCTCAGATTCAATGCAAAGAAGTGCAAGGTAATGCACATGGGACACAAAACCCAGGGAAGTGTACAAATGGGGGTGAGATACTGACAACAGTAAAATAGAAAGGACCTGGGGTAATTATATCAGATGACCTAAAGGTGGGCAAGCAATGTGAAGGCAGTAAGGAAGGCTGGGGATACTGGGATGCATAGGAAGAGGCATCAATAGTAGAAAACAGGAAGTTGTTATCCCTCTGTAGAGACAGTTGGTGAGACTCCATCTGGAGTACTGTGCAGTTCTGGAGACCCCATCTCCTAAAGACACAGACAGAGTGGAGGCTGTCCAGAGGAGGGCAACCAAAATGGTGCAGGGTCTGCACCAGAAGACATACGAAGAAAGACTAAAGGAGCTTAATATGTATACCCTTGAGGAAAGAAGGGAGAGAGGGGACATGATAGAAACTTTCAAGTACCTCAAGGGAATTAACAAAGTCCAAGAGGGTAGCATCTTCCAGAAAAAGAGATGTGCAAGAACAAGGGGGCACAATTTGAAGATAGAGGGGGGACGGCTCAGAGGTAATGTGAGGAAGTATTTTTTCACTGAGAGGGTTGTGGATGCATGGAACAGCCTCCCTGAGGAGGTCATGGAGTCAAGAACAGTGGGGGACTTCAAGAATGCATGGGACAGGCATAAGGCAGTCCTAGCGGGGTGTAGGAGGAAGTAAGCTGTTGGTTAACTAGGATCTGCAGCTTATCTGTTAGGTAGGAAAATGGGCAGACTGGGTGGGCCAAGCGGTCCTTATCTACCATCAAATTCTATGTTTCTATGTTTCTGTCCATTGTGCTGGTTATTGGTCTGTCTGTGATTCTTGTGGTTTGGTCTTTAATCCCTAGATCCATGTCTGCCTCCACCTTCTCCTGCATTGTCTCTCCTCATCCTTCTTCTCCCTGATTATGCTGAAATCTGATCCTCGGGTTCTAGCTTGGTGTGGTCCTCTCTTGGCTGTATTTTAGAAAAAATGTGGATCCAGTAGTAGCAAGATCAGAGTCTACAACTGTTTGAGACATAATATTATTATTGCCATTCTTCAAAACTGATTTTGTTGAATGTCCCTTTTTCTCAAACCAATCAAAGTTCCTGTTGCGCTCATAATCATTCTTAGCACATAAGAATTTTTTTCCTTTGGCTGCTTTGACTTTTACATTCGCTGAGCTGACGCCAGCGAACATTTTTGGGGAGAGTAGCACTTAGAGGTGTGCCTCCAACCCAATGCACTGCTCCCCTTTGAGCAGGCTGGTCCTGCACCAATGGGTGCAGCAGCTCAGTATGACAGTGGTGTTCCTCTGCTTCAAAGAAAACACCGCTGCCATAGTGAGCACCGCCCTCGCATCACACACAACCCTCCCATGCACGTCCGCCACACCGCCCGAAAAGTTGGTACACGCTGGGAGCCCACCCCAGCATGGCAAACATCGCTGCTGACGGGGTGCAAATCTCGCCGTCGCTGCATGGCCCCCTCTCCCCAAAGTTACCTCTGCTGCCACGCTGGGAGCCCACCCCAGCGTGGCAAACATTTGCTTTATTTTTGGCCGATGGGGGTGCCTAATCCTGCCGGCCTCGGCGCCCACCCAGCGTAGTTTGCTGGACGGGTGCCCAACCCCCGCCAGCTCTCGGCACCCCCAGCCATCTTCTGCCATGCTGGGAGCCCACCCCAGCGTGGGCAAACGCCCCACGCCGTTTTTTTTTTTTTCAAACCTGTAAACAAAAACTGTCCCACGGCACGCCTCCCAACCCCCCACAACCCGCACTCCACCCATTGCGCACTCCAGTTTCCCCACACCCCTCACCCCATACTTACCTCCGACTCTGGCGCCGACGATATTCGTGGACTGGGGAACACGTCTGCCTTTCAAAGGCGACCGCGAACTAAGGAAATGCCGTAAGCTGTATAATGGGCTAGATGGGGGTTCAACTTTATTAGAGATTCAGTCGCTTTTTGGTTTTTGCACCAATTACCGAGTTTTGGGATCTCTTCCTCATGAATGATGTCACTGTCATGGTGTTATCTCAGGCCCAAGGTGATTTCGCAGGCACCTGCACAGTCACTGTGCAAAATCACCCTTCAGCCTTGAATAATGCCATGACAATGATATCATTCATGAAAAGGGGTCCCAAAAACCCCATGTTGAAAATTTGGTGCAAAAATTCCAAAAAATGACTGTTTTACGAGCGTGCGTTGCGCAGTTCCTACGCAGGCTTGTAAGTTCGCAAATTTTCAATATTTTCACTCCAGATTTTCAACATTGCCATTTTATCACACCTTCTTATGAGTTGTGCAGCTGTCATCTTTCATATCTCACCCAAAATGTGTTTCCTCACACCATAGCTTAATAAATGAAGAAGTCAAATCAATGTGTGGAACACATTAAGAAAATCACAATGACACTGTTCATGAGCAGAGGTCTTAAAATGGCTATGTTGAAAATTTGGTGAAAAAATTCCTAAATATGACTGTTTCATGACTCTGCGTTGTGCAGTTCCTACGCAGGCTCGTAAGTTTGCGAATTTTCAATATTTTCACTCCAGATTTTCAACATTGCCATTTTACCACACCTCCTTATGAGCACGGCAGCTGTCATTTTTCACATCTTGCCCAAAGCATGTTTCTGCCCATGTAGCGCACAATGGCACAGTCGGTGTGCGAACTCAGTGTATGGGACACATTAAGAAAATCACAGTGTCACTGTTCATTAGCAGAGGTTTTAAACTGCCTATGTTGACAATTTGGTAAAAAAATTCCTGACAATCACTGTTTTACCAGCGTGCATTGCACAGTTCCCACCCACGCTCCTAGGTTTGCGAATTTTCAATATTTCCACTCCAGATTTTCAACATTGCCATTTTACCACACTTCCTTATGAGCAGTACAGCTGTCATTTTTCACATCCTGCCCAAAACGTGTTTCTGCCTATGTAGTGCACAATGGGGGTAACAAAAAGGTCATGCTGAAAATTTATTGTGCAAATACCAGCAATCGCACAGGGCATTAGGGTAAAGCACCATACATGCCAAACACCACTGCAAACACCTGCAAGCGAACATTCGACATTGACAAATGCTTGTTTATTCTGTAGTTCTATTGGAATTTCTGAATTACTCTTATAGGTGTTAAACTCAGAATCACTGGTAAAAGCTAATACTTTTCCCATACATGCAGCTAATGCCATCGAGACCTCTACTTGCACTTTTTTCCACTCTGTTAAAATTGTTTATATAAGGAGAGCACTGCCTTTAAGCAGTGCTTCTCTCTAGATGTCCATAAGGCAGGCTGTTTTAGAATCCAGAATCTGTGTGGCACCCTGCTAGCACATAGATAGGCTTGTAGAGTAATCAAATGGCAATAATTCACTTTGCACAAAATGCTACTTTTTCTAATTGATGAAATGTTGCCTAATAGTTACTTCATTCTGCTCATTCAAAGTTGGATTGGTATTAGTATTATAAATGCTGGCAAGTAATGGGTTAGACTTGCATCTGTATGCAAATAAAATCTTAACAATGTGGGAAGTGGACCCTTTAGGACAGCACTGGTGCTTGGTCCTCTAGGTGTTTCCACCATGGCTAATCCATATCAAGAGTCTATGACTAAATTAGGTACTCCAGGTGTATTACCCCTAAACATAGCAAAGCAAACACTGAAAAGGTGTCAGCACCAGGTGCAGTGGTGTACGAGGTAAAGACAGTCAGGTAAGCACACAGGAAAACCTTGTACTCACACAATACCTATAAAGTCAGGTGTAGTGCCCCAGAGTTGGGGGCACAACAAAAAGAAAACATGCAACAGTGCCCAGCTTTATAGGGTGCCCCAGTACAGTGGAAAGGTGCCCCAGAAATGCCCAGGTGCCCAGTTTCAGATGCCAACATCAAACCTGTTACAAAGAGAAGGATTGGTTAACTCTGCTTGCTGCGGAGAGGATTTTTTGTAAGTTTTGCCATTGTTTTTTAAACTACTGGAGAAGAAGGATAAGTTAATTCTACTTGCTGTTGAGAGAGTTCGTGTGTAGAGGATTTTTGTAAGTTTTTCTATTGTTTCATTTTTTTTTTAATTTAGCTTACAGTGGCATTTAGCTTAAAGGTTTCTGCAGCTGGAGAGATTGCACAGGACATGCCCAGACTTGCCCACACACAAAGCCTTTAAATTCTAACAGAGCCATCAAACTGTAGAAGAGAAGGATTGGTTAACGCTGCTTGTTGTGGAGGATTTTTGTAAGTTTTGCTATTTTTTTAAAACTACAGGAGAAGAAGGATTAGTTAATTCTACTTGCTGTTGAGAGAGTTAGTGTGTAGAGGATTTTTGTAAGTCTTGCTATTGTTTCTTTTTTTATTTATCTTAAAGTGGAATTTAGCATAAAGGTTTATGTGGCTGTGTTTTTTTGAAATAAGCTTAAAGGTTTATGTGGCTATGTTTTTTGAATTAAGCTTAAAGTTTTCTGTGACTGTATTTTTTTTAATTAAGCTTAACGGTCTCCGTGACTGTGTTTTTTGAAATTAAGCTCAACAGGGGCACAACAGCACCACTTAAAGCCAGAGGGAGAATCCTAAATAGAACCTTGGTCAAATGTCTAATTTCTGGACTGTATGTGCTTGTGAGACCTGGGAATGCTATTGATGGGTTTGTAATTGTGTTCATAAACAACTGCAATTAATATAGAGAAACTGTATTTCACTGTTCTGTATAGGTAGTGTGGACCATGGGTAGGCTTGTGGGGTGCAGTGGTTGTGGGGCAGTAATGCGGATGACCATACTGTAGAGGCTGGGAGGATGCCCAATATGCCCCAGGCTAAGGATGCTTGATGAAGAGGTTCAGTGGCTTGGCAGGGTGCTGAGGAGGTTTAGTAGTGAGGGGAGGGTTGCATTGGTAGGAAGGCTGACATCTGGAAGTATTGAGAGGCACCACAGAGAAGGAACAGTGGATCAAGGGAGGGGTTGGGGGAGGGGAAAACTAGACAGGAAGCCAGCTGATGAAGGGTGGACTCTAGTAGGACCTTGCAAAACAGGAACAGCAGTAGGCAGGAGGGAGGAGAAAACACATAGTAAGGCAAAGAGGGTAGGGTACATGTTTGCTGTACTAGCAACGCATGAGGGAGAGGGTATAGAAGGAGTCTGCACAAGGGGCAGCACTTACGAAGAGGAGAGTGTGAGCAGCATTACTAGTGGAGAGATTGAGTATGGCATGGCAGGGGGAGGGACAATACTTGGAGAGGTGAGGAGGGAGAAAGAGGTTGGCAGTCAAACAGGAGGAGGGGGAGAGGTCTCAATTGAGAAGGGCAGGGGAAAGGACACTGGGGCAAATGATAAAAGCACCATCTTGAGTGGCCCCGGGAATAAGAACCTGGGTGGGGGGGTGACTGGTACAAGGAAAGAGGATGGGGGTGTACTGGTGTTGGGGGACTCCATACTCAAGGGGATCAGATGGAGCAGCAAGGGGGAGAGGCACAGTCAGATATGGGTGGAGTACATATCGGGGATTGAAGGCAGACAAGGCAGGACAGGCAATCCTAAGGTGCACAAGTAGGGGTAGGAGGAAACCGCACATTGTGGTACATTTGGGGACAAATGACCTGGCAGGGGAAATGGTGGAGGTAACAAGGGATAGGTTTGAGGAAGTGGGAAGGTTGTATGAGGAGACTGGGGAGTCTGTGGCCTTCTCTGAGGTGCTTCCAGTACCCTGCACAAGCACAGTGAGAAAGGAGAGGATTAAGGAGTTGAAGTTGAACACATGGTTGGTAGAATGGTGTCAAACTAAGGGGTATGGGGTTGTGGGTGGCTGGGGCAGTACCTGGGATAATAACAATCTGTTTGCAAGGGATAGGCTGCATCTGAGTGGGAAGGGGAAGGAGATATTAAAGCAAAGACTGGGGAGGTATTTTGCAACAAAGGTGGATTTAAACTAGATGGGGGGTGGCAAGTGAAGAGCAGGTAGGCAGAGATCTGATAGAGTGGAGTCACAGCCTACCCCCCAGATTAGCAGGGAAGAACTCGGGGCGGCTGAAAAGGGAGGGAGTAGAAGGGAGGAGATGGAGGGCATTGAGGGAAGGGGACAGGATGGAGGGTGGTCTCACTGAATGCTAGAAGCTTAAGCAATAAATCAGCTGAGCTACAGGCACTCTTGGCAGTGTGGAGGGTGGATATTGCAGCTGTCACAGAAATGTGGGCAACTGGGCACCAGGATGGGATCTGGCAATCCCAGGGTACAAATGATACAGGAAGGATCATAAGGAGGAGGAGGTGGGGTGGGATGGCAGTCTATGTGAGGGACAGGATCAAACGCACAAGGGACATTGGGAAAGAAAGGAGAACAGAGGCAATCTGGCTGAAGCTCCTAGACTCAAGGGGTAGAAAACTGAGGTTTGGGGTGGTATATAGGCTACCATCCAAGTCTGAGGAGCTTGACAGGGAATTAGCAGCAGAAATCTGAAAGGTATGTAGAAATGGAAAGGTGGTCATTGTGGGGATCTCAACCTGCCAGGGGTTGACTGGAGCATTCCGGTCACCTCCAGTGCTAGGGAGCAAGTGCTCCTGGTTGTGATCCAGGAGGGTCTCCAAACACAGTGGGTCAGTGTGCCTACTAGGCTAAAGAACACTTTAGATCTGGAATTGTTGAATGGGGAGGCAGTAAGGGAAATAAAGGTGGAGGACCCACTAGCTGACAGCGATCACCCAATAATGTGGTTTAATATCATGATGTGCGGGGGTGCCAGAGAAATCAGTAACTCGGGTGGTAAACTTCAGGGGGATGGACTTTGGGAGGATACAGGAAGTACTGAAAGGGAAACTGGAGGGCATAAGGCAGGAGATGGATGCAGAGCAGAAATGGGATATTATTAAATGGGGGATCACAGAGGCAATGGAAGCCTGCACCAAGACACAGAGTAAGAGGAGCAGAGCAAGGAAACCATGCTGGTCGAACAGTGAGGTAGTGGACGTGGTGAGGGCAAAACGAGAGGTGCACCAAAGGTATAGGAGGACAGGGAAGGAAGCAGACAGGGAGGAGTAATCAAGATGGTCAAGGGAGGTGACCAGAAAAGTGAGAGAAGCCAAGGCCCAGAGGGAGCTGAGAGTAGCGCAGGGAATTAATGGGGGGGGGGAGAGACTTTTTCAGATACATCAGGGAGAAAAGGAAGTGCAAGGAGACAATACTGAGGATTTAAAAGGGTGGGAAGTGGACGATAAAGGGGGAGGAACAGGAGGAAGCACTAAATCAATACTTTTGCTCAGTGTTCACAAAAGAAAGGGGGGGACCGCTACCACTGGGCTGGGAGGGTGGGGACTGGAGGAGAGGAGGTGACAGATGGAAGAATTGAGGGAGCTAGAGTCCTAGAGGGACTGAGTGCACTGAAGGTAGACAAGGCAGCAGGGCCGGAAGGTATCCACCCCAGGGAACTGAGGGAGATGGTGGAGGTGTTGGCGGAACCACTGGTGGATCTGTACAGCACCTCACTGGAATTGGAATGTGTGCCACTGGACTGGAGGATGGCATATGTGGTACCATTACACAAGAGCGGACCAAGGGATGAACCGGCTAATTGTCATCCAGTAAGTCTCACCTCTATAGTGTGGAAATTCATGGAAATGATAAAAAAGGAAAGACTGGTGTCGTACCTGGAGGACAATGGCCTCCAAGATGTGAGGCAGCATGGGTTCATTTTGGGGGAAATCTTGTCAAATCAACCTGATACAATATTAGGACTGGGTGACAGGTGAGTTGGATAAGGGTCATGTGGTGGATGTTCTTTACTTAGACTTCAGTAAGGCCTTCCGATTCAGTGCCTCATGGGCGGCTTGGGGGGACGCTATCTGGTGTAGGGGTAGGGGCAAAAATGGCAAACTGGATTACAAGCTTGTGAGTGGGAGGCTGCAATGAGTGGTGGTGGGAGGGGAGCTCTCAACTCCAAGGCCGGTGATGAGTGGGGTGCCACAGGGCTCTGTGCTGGTATTATTTGGTTCCTCATATCTGACGTCGCGCATGGGGTAGTGAGCAAGGTAAGTCTGTTCGCTGACAATGTCAAAATCTGAGCAGTGGTGGATGGAGGGGAGGGATGGAAGCAGCTGCAGGGGGACCTAAGCAAGCTAGAGGAGTGGTCAGAGAGGTGGCAGCAGGGGTTCAAAGCAAAAAAGTGTAAATGTATGCACTTTGGAGTGATGAACCCAAGAAGAGAATATTGGCTGGGTGGTGTTAAGCTGGGGGATCACTGAGGAGGAGAAGAACCTAGGGGTAATGATAACAGGGACCATGAGCAACACTGCTCAGTGCAGGAGAGTGGCTTCAAAAGTGAACAAAATGCTGGGGTGCATAGCGAGGGGGTTTTCGTCCAAGCAAGGAGAGGTGATGTTGTCCCTCTACAGGTCACTGGTAAGGCCGCACTTAGAATATTGTGTGCAGTTTTGGAGGCCATATCTAAAACATGATATCAGGCAATTGGAGGGGTTGCAGAGGAGGGCAACAAAGATGATATGTGGAATGGAGGGGAGAAACTATGAGAGCAGGATGGGAGACCTGAATATGTACACCCTGGAGGATAGAACGGACAGGGGGAACATGATAGAAGCATTCAAGTATCTGAAGGGAATCAATAAGGATGGGGCAGACAAGGTCTTTAAGCTAAGGACGGGAAGGGGGAGGGACACCAGGGGGCATGGGCTTAGAATAGAGGGGAGATGATTTAGGAGGGAAATGAGACACTATTTCACAGAGAGGGTGGCAGCAAAATGGAATGCACTACCAGAATGGGTGGTATCATGTAAATCTGTGAACAGCTTTTAAAGGGTATGGGACAGGGAACAGGGAAGAGTGAGAGTGGGGGAGGTTGGGGATGGCAGTGGGATGACAAAGGGGATGGGGTGGGGCAGCTGCAAACTAGGGCTGCTAGCTGCACACTCAGTCAGACTTAGATAGACCGAGTGATCTGTTTCTGCTGGTACATTTGTATGTTCATATGTTCGTAAACCCTGTCTAAATATTGTAAATAGTTAAGAAAATAATGCAAAAGTTAAGTCTTTATGCCAGCTTCAGCCAATGGAATGCCATGCTGAGCATGTAGAATGACAGGCTGAGCAGATGGAATGCCCACTGTGTAGGACCTGCCCTGCCTTCCAGAACCCAGAGTGTTGCTGTGTAAAATTTTTATTTTGTTAATGGAAATTCATGGTAGCTGTGGAGGAGAGAGGATGCAGCAAGTGAGGAGGGACAAGAAAGTGCTTACCTGATGGGTTGAAGCTGTCCCTGAGGGCTTGCCTGCATGCCTCCTCTGACTTCAGCTACTGAAGACTGCCCTGAAGCTGTTATGCGGTCCATGGTGCCATTGTGAGGCACCAGAAGTGCAGAGACGTCCCGTTGTTTCCCCAGGAAAGCTTGGTGCCCCATTTTGTTATTTTTAAATTAAAAGTTAACATTTCGGTCACCCAGAGGCGGCGGTAGTGCTGCTGCATTGTTTGCACCATTCTCTGTACCTCACAAGGTCCCCTGCTGTCTAGTCCCTGCCTGCATTCCCTCCCTCTGCGAGCAGCACCTCCCTCCTCCCGTCTGCATGTCTTTCTCCTGGTTTGATGCTGAGAGTCGGCGGCAGCACACTGCAATGTGCTGTCTGCCTCAGAACAAAAAGAAAAGTTTAATTATTTATTTTAAGAGTTTGCGCTAGGCGCAAAGTAAAAGGGTCTAGAGCCATGGAGGGGGGTGGGTCAGAAGGGCTCTGTAATTTAAATAAATTAAGCCTTCCGGTCTTGGTGATACCCATGAGGAGGGGTTAGCAAAGAAAGGCCTCAGAAGGGCCATGAAGATTCATTATGGGATGCATGGGGGTTGTGAAAGGCTGCCAGTAATGCCTAGGACAGGCTCAGAAATTAAAGGGGCAAGCCAGGTCCAGTGCATTTAAGGGGCTCCGATGGCAAGGCCCAGCAGCAGATTATTTAAAGGGGCCCAGAGCAAGAAGGTGGCCCAGGATTTAAAGGGACCCAGCCAAGGAAGGCCCTGGGATCATAAAGGGGCTACAAAAAGTGGCCTAACCAAGGGAGGCCCATCAAGGTAAAGGGGCAAGACAGGCCCAGATGTTTGATTAAAAGGGTAAGGGAAGCCCAGGACCTATGGGGCAAGTTAGGCCCACTGCTACATAAAGGGGGCAAGTTAGGTCAACTGCTACATAAAGGGACAAGTTAGGCCCACTACTATTTAAAGGGGCAAGTTAGGCCCACTGCTTTTTAAATGGGCAAGTTAGGCCCACTGCCACTTAAAGGGGTGAGTTAGGCCCACTGCTAGCCATTTAGACACCAGGTGTTATAGGGACCCAGCAGCATTAGTTGCCCCAGATGTTAAGGGAGTCTAGCTATAGAACTGCAGTAACAGGAAGAACCTGATCTAGCCAGAGGAACCCCTGGTAGTTAGGTCCACAGAAGCTAGGGTTCACCCAGTAAAGCAAAGTACCTGTATATTTGAGTGCAGGAGGAGTGCTACTGGAAAGATGTGCTCAGAAATTAAATTCTAAGCGTAGCTTTACAGTAAGTGCTCATACTGCACTCAGTTGGTAGCTGGCTGTGGAGGTGAGAGGTGGGCTGTGCCAGTCTCCGGCTGGGGACAGGTGAGGGGGTGCTGGGTGAGCTGGCATGGCTGGGTGGGGGGGCCACTAGACTACCAGGGAACTGGTGATCAGTATTTATTTGATGATGTTCGGGGGCCGCTAGACTACCAGGGATTGGGTGAACAATATTTATTTCATACAGTACGGGGGGGCCGCTAGACTACCAGGGATAAGGAGAACAATACATATTTCATACAGTACGGAGGGCCGCTAGACTACCAGAGAATTGGGGTATATTATGTATACATTCATGGGGACACTAGACTACCAGGGCAGAATTTTGCCGCATGACGAGCGGGCAAATTGCGGTTTGGGCACGGGTGGGGAATGGCAGCGCCTGCCTGTGGGGCTTCTGCAAATGGGTGTTTCTGGGGATGGGGATATGGGTAGCCCTGTGGGCCTTCGGCTGGTTTGCTGGGCATGGGGGGTGGGAAACCATGCATTGACTGCTGGACAGCCGACGGGTCTACAGGACTTCGGGGCGCCCGTAAGTTATACCAACTAAATGCTGGTGTGTCTTACATTGCCAGTTCTCCTCTGGGGGTTCTTGTAGAATCCTGATGTGGGGACTTTGTGGCTGCCCTTCTAGAATGGGGCACAACTGCTGCCATAAATGGCACTAGGGGGTTTATGAGACGTAACTGCTGTTTGGCGCAAGTGGCCTTCGACATGTCACAGGCCACTTTGTAGAATCGCACATGTCGCAACTGCTGGCATAAGTTGCTATATGCGCCATTCTACTTGGCACAACTGCTGTTATGCCAAGCATAACCCTTCTAGAATCTGGACCCGAGACGATAATTGACCACTACAATAGAATTGAGACTTTCATTGCATTGCTTTTATTCCTACGAACAGTAAAAGTGCCAGACTGCCCTGATATTGCTTTGCACTAGTATTTCAGTGCCAGAAAACATTGCTTAGTTGCCAGCATTTCAGTGTCACAGGGTGTTTGAATCAGTCTTCAGCAAGTTTCCAGAATCCCTTCAACAACATGTATACAGATCAGTCTTCTGAAGTACTCCAGAAATCATCTCCAGTGCATCTCCGAAGCGGCCAGAAGCAAATTCTTGAAGAACCATGCCACAGTAGTCTCAGTTGCAATGTTCTGTTTATTATTTTCTGCTCTCCAGTTCCCAGTGTATGGCCTGTCCCAGTACAAAGGCACAGTCTATTTTCTTGTCATGTCGTCATACTGAAGTGCCATCCAGATCTTCTGTTACAGTATCCTGCATCATCGGCCTGTTTTTTATTTTACAGTATGTTAGTCCTTAGCTCGTCCGGCCTTGGTACCCAGAATTCTTTTATTCTCTCATGTTCCACAGACTTTCTTCTTCCAGTATCTTCTTTGTGTCCCGGCAGTCCAGAAGTGGGTTGTGGCTGGGTGTTCTGCATCTTCTGCATGATCTGGCAATCCAGAAGTGGGTTGTGGCTAGGTGTTCAGTATCTTCTTCATGTCCTGGCAGTCTAGAAGTGGGCTGTAGCTGGGTGTTCAGCAACGTCTCCTTCCAGCAGTCCAGAAGCAGGCTGTGCTGGTTGTGCAGTATCTTCTTCTTCTTCTTCTTCTTCTTCTTCTTCTTCTTCTTCTTCTTCTTCTTCTTCTTCTTCTTCTTCTTCCCCTGGCAGTCCAGAAGCAGGCTGTGGCTGGGTCTGTTGTGTTTCAATTCTGGCAGCCCTCAGTGGATTTTGAGCTGAGGAAATCTTTGCATTGTTCTGAAATTCTGGCAACCCTAGAGAGGTGGAGTGTGGCCGAGAACTCATGGCCTGTTCAAAATCCTCTCTTAATTCCCTTAATCTTTAACTCATTCCAGCCAGTCAGCCAAGTGTTCCCCTTGTGTTTCATATCCTGCAACCCAGTTTCTTTTCGGCGACAGAGAAAGCTCAACTGTGCACAAACTGTCTTTTAGGACATATGTAGAGTCGTGTAGTGACATTCTATAGAGTTTCTTAGAATGGAGTACTCCAGATAATACATCCTAGGAAGAGGTGCACCTCAGGGTAGTATTAGGAACTGCATAGTGCTTTACTGATCTTAGTAGATAGAATGCTCATAAAGCGGAGCTGTTACAGTTGATTATTGAAAGTGTGCATAGTCACCTTCATACCAAGTATAGAGTATAGAACGCTCATACAGCAGAGCTGTTACAGTCATTGAATTTAGAGTTCTCCTCATATAGAAGAGTAGGGTAGAGTAAGAGTTCCCTGTGACCGTGTTCCCTTTCCCCATTTGTGTGACTAAAATCCTGAGTAGTATTTGGAATCTATTTCTGACTCCCGCCTCTCTTTGTCAGGTGCCACCATCCACCTACTTGGGACCTGTGTTAATAATCTGTGTGCAAATTACTGGTGTCATCACGCCACAGTTGCTTTATTTACCTTTTTATATTATTGTGAAGACCCAGCATGTGTTAACGTCCATTTTACCACCATTGGGGCTCCACACAGGGATAACTCAAGATAAACAACTTATAAAGTAAAACAGCTTTGTATTACTCACAATATCCAAACAAAGTGCTGTTCTGCTGGGCATATTGCCAGAAGTTGTTTACTTTCCCATAGTTGCCAAAGAACCAAACCTAGTGGTGTTTTGTGCCCCGAATGGCACTTTTTAAAGGTGAACATTAAGGTATTCTGTGTTGCTTTAATAGGTCCTGGGAGGATGACATCATTAAACCCTCCCCATCAATTCCTTAAAGTGACCCCAATATAGATCAAGACAGGTAATACACCACAACCATATAAGGAATTCTTTTTTACAAAAAAACAGTGTAAATTTTTTATTTTTAGCTTTTGTTGACCAGGTAAGTGCACTAGACAAATCCTGCCTATTTTCAGGCACGACCCGGGGGGAGGGGGATACAGATGAATGCCAACTGACCTTGAACCAGATTAAGCTGTTGGTGGTATTTTTAGTGAATGAGGGAAATTTGGCCAGGACACTGTGGAAATTCCCCTACTCTTTTCGATAAGTGCCATGGGATCTTTGACATCCACCAGAACTACCACCAATCCAGGCAGATGGGACCTCGGTTTAACATCTCATCCGAAAGACGGCACCTCAGAAGTGCAGCACCCCTCTCATGCTGCACTACAGTGTCAGTACTGGGATATTAACCCAAGTGCCAGATGTGGGAACTGAACCCACAGCCCTCTGATCTCCCGGCCTCAGAGGCGAGTGTGCTACCTACTGAGCCACTGACACTGCTAAATAGTATCAAGACTGAGTTAAAATGTCCTTGATAAAAGCTATCTACTAAAGACACATGATAGACAGATAAAAACCTTTTATTTTTATCCGGAAGTAACTTTTAGGACTGTAAAGCACTGTTTTGCAAAGTTGTCCTGAGTTTAAGCATACGGTTACATAAAAAGTGCATGGGTTTAGTTACAATAGACTTTAGACAGACATCTGAGTTAGAAAGAAATGTACAATTGGAGCATGAGGTCCATAAGTTATTATGTCCCCCAACAAATCATATTCTCATTGAAGTGTTTTCATTTAGAACAGACATACCATGTAAACATATATAGAACATGACATGCTCAGTTGCTAATCCTCACCCCTAACTCCCTGCCCACCCACTATTACAGCTCAATTGTTTACAGACAAAACTTACAGTAGGACAGAGCTTTAGGGGAGGACCAATGCATAGTCATGATAGGTTGCTATGTTCCTGTATTAAACTAGGAACATTAATCTTTCCAGAGCATTCTAGCTTGATGAGACATCAACAGTATTGTCCATTCCTCAGTGGTGGAACTCAGACTTGCGCTTTTACCAGTGCATTGCTTACTTGAACTGGAAGACCTGGAGCTCTTATTTTGATACTAAGTGTAAACTACACACAGAGGCAGTCCTGCTAGCTGATCAAAACTGTAAGATAATGTTGCATGAGTTTGACTATGCAGATGTAGTAAACAGTGGTTCCTAAAAGTCTGAACTCACAAGGTATGACCCTTTTTTATGTTAATTGCAAGAAACATATTGCTGCAGCTTTTGCAAGAAGCAGGTTGTGGAGGTACAGCACTGTTGTGGCCAATGCCCCCACAGCCTTTTAAGGCTTGGCCCGCTGTCCCCAATGGTGTGGCACGCTGCTGCTGACACTAGTTCAGCCATTATGCCACTACCTTCTAAAGTTTTAGCCACTGCAATCAGGGGCTGCCTCATCATTGCAGCAGCATCATCCATTGCAATGAGGAAGCAACCCCTCATTGCAGAGCTGTTGCTGATGGGAAGCCCAGTCCCAGTCAGCTTGTCGCTCCCCTTTTCTTGTGTGCCGAGGGGGGTGCCCAGTCCCACTCGGCTTATGTCCCCCCCTTCTGTGTTTGCCAACAGGGGTGGTCAATCCCGTCAGCATATCTGCCCTCCCCATTTCTTGTATGCCGAGGGGGGTGCCCAATCCCCCTTGGCTCATGACCCCCCCCCCCAAATATGTGCTGATTGGGGTTCCCAACCCCCATTGGCTCCAGTGCCCCCTACTCCAAAACATGCAGGTGGCATGCTGGGAGCTCACCCCAGCGTGCCAAAAGTACCTGGCCAAAATGTGTTTTCGCACTTCTGAAGCAGAATAGTGCAGTCACTGTGGGAAATCAGTGTTCTGGACAGATTACAACAATGACAGCGACACTGTTCATCAAAGAGGTCCTAAAATACCTATGTTGAAAACTTGGTGCCGATACTCCATAAAATGACTGTGACAAGCGTGCATTGCGCAGTTTGCATGCACGCTCAGAAGTTTGCGCATTTATAATATTTTCACTCCAGATTTTCAACATTGCCATTGTTCTGCACCTCCTTATGAAAAGTACAGCTATCATTTTTCAGATCCTTTCCGAAATGTGTTTTCGCAATTCCCTCGCAGAATAGCACGGTCACTGTGGGAAATCCATGTTCGGGACACATTATGAAAATGACAGTGAACTGTTCATTAGTAGCGGTCCTAAAATGCCTATGTTGAAAACTTTCTGATGAAACTCCTTAAAATGACTGTGTTACGAGCATGCATTGTGCAGTTTCCACACACCCTTGTAACTTCGCAAATTAGTAATATTTTCACGCCACATTTTCAACACTGGCATTTTTCCACACCTCCTTATAAACAGTACAGCTATCATTTTTCACATCCTGGCTGAAATGTGTTTTCACGCTTCCGGCACAGAATACCACAGTCGCTGTCGGATATCAGTGTATGGGACAGACGACTAGGATTGAGCGAGTGAGGGGGGGAGTGACCAAGCTCAACTGAGCTCTGTCAGGACTGCTGTGGATTTCTTTGTGGGCATGAAAAGGCTCCAATGCAGGCAGGAGCCCAGTACAAAAGGGCAGACTGCAGCACCTGGACACACAGAATGAGCGAGTGAGGGAGGGGGAGTGAGTGAGCTCAACGGAGCTCTGTTGGGACTGCTGTGGATTTCTTTGTGGGCAGAAAAAAGGCAGCAATGCATGCAGGGGCCCAGTACAAAAGGGCAGCCTGCAGTGGTGGAAGAAACAGAACGAGCAACTGAGAAAGGGGGAATGAGAAAGCTCAACGGAGCTCTATCATGACTGCTGCAGATTTCTTTGTGGGCAGAAAAAGGCGACAACTCAGGCAGGGGCCAGTACAAAAGGCCAGTCTGTAGTGCTGGCAGAAACGGAATGAGCGAGTGACAGAGGGGAGTGAGCTACCTCAATGGAGCTGTGTCAGGACTGCTGCAGATCTCTTTGTGGGCAGAAAAAGCCACCAACGCAGGCAGGAACCCAGTACTAAAGGGCAGCCTGCAGCAGCGGAAGACACAGAACAAGCGAGTGAGGGAGGGGGAGTGAGTGAGCTCACCGGAGCTCTGTTGGGATTGCTTCAGATTTCTTTGTGGGCAGAAAAAGACGCCAACACAGGCAGGAACCCAGTACAAAAGAGAAGCCTGCAGCGGCAGGAGAAACAGCACAAACGAGTGAGAGAGGGGGAGTGAGTCAGCAAGCTCAAGGGAGCTCTATCATGACTGCTGCAGATTTCTTTGTGGGCAGAAAAAGGCAACAATGCAACCAGGGGGCTCAGTACAAAAGGGCAGCTTGCAGTGGTGGAAGAAACAGAATGAGCAAATGAAAGAGGGGCAGTGAGTGAGCTCAACAGAGCACTATCATGACTGCTGCGGATTTCTTTGTAGGCAGAAAAAGGCGGCAATGCAGGCAGGAGCCCAGTACAAAAGGCCAGTCTGCAGTGCCGGCAAAAATGTAACCAGCGAGTGACAGAGGGGGGAGTGAGCAAGCTCAATGGACCTGTGTCAGGACTACTGCAGATTTATTTGTGGGCAGAAAAAGCCACCAACAGAGGCAGGAGTCCAGTACAAAAGGCTATCCTGCAGCCCCAGGAGAAACAAAATGAACGAGTCAGAGAAGGGCAGTGACCCAACTCAACAGAGCTCTGTTGGGACAGCTACAGATTTTTTTTGTGGACAGAAAAGGGTGCCAATGCAGGCAGGAGCCCATTACAAAACAGCAGCCTACAGCACTTGGAGAAACACAATGAGCGACTGACAGAGGGCCACTGAGCGAGCTCAACAGACCAACGCAATCAACATTCGGCATTGACAAATGCTTGTTTATTCCTTATTCTGGTATTCACCTTAGTGCTCCACTTCTCATCCATCACTACTCTCAGTATATTACTCTGTCTTTTCCCCTCTCTTGAAGCCAGGTATCTCTCACACTGTTACTCCTTCATGGCAAAATACTGGCTTACTACTACTCACTCGTACCACTCCTCTATCTTTAGCCCTGACATCCCTTTCTCCTACTCCCATGGTTAGTCTGCTGTTGGTTTCTTTCATATCCACTTGGAACAGCCTCCCTCTCCCCATCCATCTGTCTTCTCTCTCTGAAACCACTCTTAATGATGCACTGCACTATAGAAGGTAACTGCAAATAAATTTCTTCCTGTTCTCTCTACATTACAACCACCCATGTCTGGTCACCCCCCCTGTTATTTTACCTAATTTATTCTTTGTTGCCTACACACTTGTGTAACATACAGCTCAATGTACTCTGACCTCCATGAGCCCTTCCAGTCCAGGTTTCTTTTTTTTTTTCCCTCTTCCCTCCACTGGCAGCCCCCATCGGTCCTTGTGGATCCCCCAACATCTTCACCTGCCATCTCTGGGACTTACCTTCAGTCACGGAGTACTCCACAGATTGCCTGCTGTGGTGGGGCCATTGGGGGGTCATCCAGTCTAGGATTCAACCTCACCATAGTACGGAGACCACACTAGTCAGGGTGCACCATGATCTCCTCCTAGTGAGGCATAGTGGGCGAGATTCCATTCTTGTCCTGCCAAACATCTCTTTGACTTTTGACATGGTGTATCATGGGGTGTTTTTGGTTTATCTGAAACACCATGTAGGACTTTCAGGAACACTGTTGCAGTGGTTTAATCCTTACATGTCTGGCAGGTGGCACTTGGCTCATTTACATCAAGTAGTGCTGCACTCTGTTGTGGTGTGCTGCAAGGATCAATTGTGTACCCCATGTTGTTTGCCTTGTACATGTTACCTTTGGTGGAGATCATTACATGCTACATTTTTGGTTTTCATTGTTATGCCGATGATACTCAGGTGTATGTGTCTTGTGTCCCTATGATACTGAAAATGAGTGAGTGTCTTAGGGAAATCTAAAAGTGGGTGGCAGCCAGCTGGCTTAGACTAAATGTGTCAAAGATGGAGGTGTTACTGGTGGAGCTGGGTTGGTTGGGTTCAGCTGCGGTGCATAGCAGTGTTCCAGTGCCATCCTACCTTTGTTGGATGGCATGGCACTCTGAGCTGCAGATAGGGTGAGGAATCTGGGGGTCATTGTGGACTTCAAGCTGACCCTAGAATATCAGGTGTTGGCTGTTGTCTGCAGTGGCTTTGACCACCTGTGAAACATCACCCAGATCAAGCCCTATCTTGAACTGACTGACCTGGCAACATTGGTGCACGCATTAGTCACATCAAGGTTAGATTACTGTAATGCTTTTTACCTTGGATTATTTGTGAGACTGGTGTGCCATTTTCAGCTAGTTCAGAATGCAGCAGCTCAGCTGGTTGCTGGGGTCCCTTGGTTCAAGCATATCATTCCAATTCTCTGCAGTCTTGACTGTCTACCAGTGCAGTGGTGCATCAGCTTTAAGGTGTGCTTGTTCACATACCGGGCCCCACATGGCTTGGATCCAGGCTATCTAAAAGACCTCCTGATACCTTATGCTCCTGACCACCCCTTCGTGTTAGTGGAGGCAAACCTCTAGTTGGTGCCGAGGTCTCATGTAAAATCCTCAAGCCATGAGGTGATTGGGGTGGAAGAACATAAGAACATAAGAATTTGCTGGCAGAAGGAGACCATGAGGTCCATCTAGTCTGCCCGAGATGTCTAACCCCCCCCATCTACTGCTCTTGTTGAGTTGACTACATTGATTGCTCCATGCCCGTCTGAATTCTCTAACAGTCTTAACTGTCACCACTTCAGTTGGCAGGCTGTTCCAAGGGTCCACGACCCTCTCTGTGAAAAAGTACTTCCTAACATTGGTTCTGAATTTACCGCCAACCAGGCGTTAGTTGCGCCCTCTTATATGCGCAGTCCTATTTTCCTGAAAGAGGTTACCGGTATGTACTGCATTTATCCCTTTAACAAATTTAAATGTTTCTGTCATGTATTCTCTGTTTCTTCTATTCTCTGTTTCTTCTTTGCCCTAGGGAGAATAGATTTAACTGGCTGAGCCTATTTTCGTAAGGTTCATGGTGTAGTCCCTGCACCATCTTGGTGGCTCTCCTCTGCACGTATTCCAAATGGTCTATGTTCTTTTTTAGGTGTGGCCTCAAGAACTGCACACAGTACTCCAAGTGAGGCCTCACCACACACCTATAGAGTGGGATAATTACCTTACACTTTCTGCTAGTAATTCCCCTACCTATGCATCCAAGTATGCCGCTTGCCCTTAGTGCTGCTTTTTCACATTGCTTTCCTACTTTTAAATCGTCTGATATCATAACTCCTAGATCCCGCTCCATCTTTGTCTTTTCCAATTGCTGCCCTTCTAGGACATAGTTATTTCCTGAGTTTCTCTTACCCAAGTGCATTACCTTATACTTTTTGGTGTTGAATCTCAACTGCCAGTTCTTGGATCATTCCTCCAGCTTTCTTAGTTCTGCCTCCATTCCATGGACACCTTCCTATGTGTCCACCCTGTTCCAGAGCTTTGTATTGTTTGCGAACAGGCAGACTTTCCCTGTCAGTCCCTCAGTGATGTTGCTGATGAATATGTTGAAAAGGATTGGGCCAAGCACTGATCCCTGTGGAACCCCACTGGTTACTCTCCCCTCCTGCAACAAGGTGCCATTTCCCATAACTCTTTGAGTCCTGTACTGTAGCCAGCTTTTTATCCAGTTGACCACTTTCTGACCTATGCCTGTTTGCTGCAATTTATTTGCTAGCCTTATGTGTGGAACCATATCAAAGGCTTTGCTAAAATCCAAATATACTATGTCCATTGTTCTGGTAACCCAGTCGAAGAATTCTATCGTATTTGTTTGGCATGAGTGTCCTGCTGTGAAGTCATGCTGCTTCTGGTCAAGTTTTTCACTTTCTTTCAGGTACTCCGCTAGCCTTTCTTTAAGTAATGTCTCCATTACATTACACACCACTGAGGGCAGGCTGACTGGGTGATAATTTCTTGCTACCTCCCTGCTACCACTTGTGCAGTGGCACAACTGTGGTCCTTCTCCAGTCCTGTGGCACTATGCCATCTTCCAGAGCCCTGATTCTACGGAAGGCCATTCCTTGGGAGATAAGAGGTACTCCCTTATTGGCCATTTTAAAAACTCATTTTTTATGTTTGCTTGCATGCATGTGCAAGAAACATAGTGCCATCATTGAAGATTTCGGAGGTGTGTCACCTCCTCCTCCAATTCAGGCAGTGTGCTGGCAGGCGCGGCCCCTGGAAGCCAATGCATTTTGGAGCTGTCTATGACACGCTCCAAATGCAGTGGCATACAGTTGAAAGGGGAGCTACGCTGGAGTAAGCAGCGATAAGAAGCTGCTTACGGCAGATCCCCCCAGCGCAGCGCGGCGCGCCCCGCGACGCAGTGTATAGCCGACGGGTGCCCAACTCACGGCTGAGCTGCATCGCCTCCCTCCCAGTAGTTGGTGCCACGCTGGGAGCCCACCCCAGTGTGGCAATCAGTCATTTTGCCGACGGGGTGCCTAATCCCCGCCGGCCTGAAAGTCTCTCTCAAGTCCCTTTCCCACGCGTGGCCCACCCCAGCGGCCCCACAAGGTTTTTTTTATTTTTGTTGCCGACGGGGTGCCCAATCCCCATCGGCTGAACACCTCAAAGTCCTTGTGCCACGCTGGGAGCCCACCCCAGTGTGGCAAGCGTCCCATCGAAGTCTTTTTTGTTTTAACCTGTAAAACAAAAACGGTCTCATGCGCTGCCTCCCGAACCCCCTCCACAACCTGCACCCACCCACTGCGCACCCAGCCTCCCCACACCCCCACCCCATACTTACCTCCGACTCGTGAGACGATCTTCGTGGACCGGGAACACGCTTACACTCTTCAAAGCCGACCGCTGAACTGAGGAAATGCCGGTAAGCTGTATAATGGGCTAGATAGGAGGGTTCAACTTTATTGCATATCTCAGGCATTTTTATTTTTGATTTTCAACATGGGAGTTTGGACCTCTCATGATGATGTCACTGTCATGGGCGTTATTCGGTAGGGTGATTTCGCACAGTGACTGCACAGTGACTGCGAAATCACCCTACAGGACTGAATACTGCCATGACAGTGACATCATTCATGAGAAGGGGGCCCAAACCCCATGTTGAAAATTTGGTGCCAAAATTCAAAAAAATGACTGTTTAACGAGCGTGCATTCGCAGTTCCTACGCAGGCTCATAAGTTCGCGAAATTTCAATATTTTCACTCCAGATTTTCAACATTGCCATTTCACCACACCAGCTTATGAGTAGTACAGCTGTCATTTTTCACATCTCACCCAAAATGTGTTTCCACCCTTGTAGCACAGAATGGCGAGTCAGTGAACGTAAATCAAAGTACGGGACAATTAAGAAAATCACAGTGACACTGTTCATGAGCAGAGGTCTTGAAATGGCTATGTTGAAAATTTGGTGAAAAATTCCTAAAATAAGATATTTCTGATGCGTTGCGCAGTTCCTCACATGCGCTCATAGGTTCTGAAATTTTCAATATTTCCTCCAGATTTTCAACATTGCCATTTTCCACACCTTCTTATGAGCAGTGCAGCTGTCATTTTTCACATCTCGCCCAAAACGTGTTTCGCCCCATGTAGCGACATAATGGCGCAGTCGGTGTGCAAACTCAATGTATGGGACACATTAACAAAACCACAGTGATACTGTTCATGAGCAGAGGTCTTAAATGGCTATGTTGAAAATTTGGTGAAAGATTCCTAAAATGACCTATAATTGGCCGAGGCGGCGGGCGGCAGGCGGGTGGGGTGCTGCCACCACTGGCAGCAGGGGTGGGCGGTGGGGCTCAGTGGGCGGGTGGGGAGGGGTTGCAGCTAGACCACCAGGGATATTGGACGAATTCTTTTATTTATTACAAAGTCGCGATTAGGCTGACAGTGGTCCACCGGACCACCAGGGATATAGGATATCATATTATTCATACTTAAGCTCAACGATTGGGCTGACAGCCTCACTGACCACCAGGGATATAGGATATCATATTATTTATACTTAAGCCTGCGATCGGGCTGACAGCGGTCCACTGGACCACCAGGGATATTGGAAATCATTTTATTTATACTGAAGCCCACGATCAGGCTGTGGGGCACATTGCCGTGCTGGGCAGGGGGTGCTGGTCCCCGATGGCTACTGCCTGGCAGGGCGCCAGGTGCAAGTCACCAGGGATCAGCTCACCTGCATGTAAATGGAGCCATAATGACATGCAAATGGCCCCATTTGCATATTGCATACATTATGGGCCCATTTGCATGTGCACTTTTGAATATCGCTGTTGCTGCGCATAGCGTAATGGAACTTGCGATAGCGCATCCCCCTGCTCCACTCTGGCCACTTGTGCTGGTGCAGTGCCACTGCGCCATGCACACTGCGGGTGGCCAGGGTCTGATATTCAATGATGCTGTGCCATGGTGCAGCTCCATTGAATATCACCGAATCAATGCCCCTCAAGTAGCTGTTGTTTGCGCCAGGCTTGCGCCACAGCTCATGCAGTTTGAATATCTGGGCCGCAATGTCTAAAATTATTCTGAGGTCACAGGGGAAATCTAAAAAAATATTTAGACTCAGTTCAACTTCTAGTTCAGATAACAGCTGCCAGAAAAGTTTTCTCACACACAAAAATGGTACAGAACTGTACTTTATGATATTTACAATCAAATATAGAATTGAGTAAAAATTGCACAAAAAATATATTTATCACATGAAATGGCTAATTCTGCTAAATGTGTCCTGAACATTTTCATTTTCATGGAAAATGTCTTTGAAAATGCATAAATCAATGTCATGCAGCCCTTGTTCAGATATATCTTGTATTTGCTTTACTCTTCATTAATAAAGACATTTACATGAAAAAAGAATATTCAGATCTTCAACTATTTCTTTTCTACAAGAAACATAATCTGAGCTGGCCTGGTGGTGCTGAGGGTTGAGGCGCTGGACGCCATACCTCGTGCCATGCCAGTGACCCAGGTTCGGGAGCGAGCTTAGGTCGTCGGGGGTCAGCATGGAAGGGGAAGGATCGAGTGTCCTATGGACTGCTCTCCTTTCTGGGGAGGGGGGTTTCCACCAGCCGATGCACTGTTGACCTCTGGCAGTGGCTGGAGACAACGCAGGGCATGGATGCAGATAGCAAGGGGATTGGGTTGCGGTAGATGTCTATCAGGCTTGCACGGGAGCGTGCATGCAACGAGCGGGACATCATTGCATATCCGAGGCCAGGGGAGAAATACTTAAGAAAATATGCCTACCCCGGGGAGGCGACGGAACCTCCAGTGGACTGGACCCACACGTCCAATGTCGGCTGGCATCCCGACTTCAACCTGGGGATCTCAGTGCCTCTCCTAGGGGGTCAGGAGAGCCGAGATCTTGAACCCGATTGCACGGTCGGAGATGGCAGTTCAGGCAGAGGTCAGGAGTGCCAGTGCTGAGTGAGGATTCCTGAGAGATGCCCCATCAGATAGGAGCCAAAAAATAGTCTACAAAAAAAAAAGTAACATAATCTGCTTGTGACATAATAATGATTTCAAAGCAACCGGTTGTGATGTCACAAGCAGAAGATCATAATGTCACTTGACAAGCAACAAGAGCATAAGGAGAGTAAGCAATGGAGAACCAGTTTTCATGAAAATTTCATCAGCAATAAAGTATGAGAGAAAGTTAAGGATTACACAGGTGCGGTAGTGCCTGTATGCTGGGGATGAGTTAGTGGCTGTGTCAAAATGGGGTTTTTAACAGTTTATAGCTCAGTAATCTTAATCTCTAGGACTGCAAAATTTGGTGTTCACCTTCCCAGTCCTAGGGGCTACACTTTTGGCAAGTTGGTGTAAATTGACTTGGTGGTTCAAAAGTTATTAATTGGTGAAATTACATAAAATTCCACTTTGCAATACTAATTTATTTTAGTTTTTTGCTATCAGACAGCCCAAAAACTAGACAGATTTAAATTATGATACTTAAAAGTTCATTGTATCTAGTGTCAGAATAGGGTTCTTTTTTTGTGCTTTGAAAATTAACTCTTTTATTTAAGTTATTCGTTTTTAAAGTTGTAAAATTGGGTTTGTGTGCAGTACACTTAAAAAATAGCTCAGAGAGGGAACTTTTTCTCTGAGTAAAAGTTGGGCATGAACAACAAATTTAAATTTGAAAAAAAAAGAAAGATACGTAACGCTAAAGGTTGACAGTTGTATGACTCGTCAGAAAACAGTCTAATGAGACATCTGCACTGACTCACCAAAAAATTAATTACACAGTATTTTAATTATGAAAAAAGATTTGTGAATCAGAAAAAATGTTGACATGAACTGAACTCAGTGTTTGTGCATGGCAGATACATGCATACTTAATAACACATGAACAAATGTGGAAAAAGTAAGGAAAGGTTTTACAGGTCTAACAGGAACAAAATGTACAAAGCATATATATTTATAGTATGTGAAACATTTTCTAAGTCCAACAGAACCAAAAGAGCACTAAAATTATTGAGAAAAGTGTTCTATGTCCAACACAAACTAAATGCATAAAGTAGCAAAATGATCGAGAAAAATTTATTAAGTCTTACATGAACAAAATATTTAAAGGAAACACATAAAATGGCCATGAATATGACCCAAAAAAACACTGCATCCTTTTTACACTACAATTAGTTATACATGAAGAAAATAGAAAGAAAGTTATGGCTCATCTTCTGCACAAAAAAAAAGTTAAGACTCATGCATGCTTGGGCCCTGCGTGAAGCAAGACTGACCTCCTGCTTTGCACGTGGCCAGAGACAAGTAAAGAGTCAATTCTTTCTTCACACAGGTCCTGAAAGGCCTTGCATGAAGTAAGTTAGGATTCATCATCAGGCCTTAAGCAAAGCAAATTAGGACTACCTTCTTACTTTACACAGACCTCGAAGGGCCCTGCATGAACCATGTTACAACTCTCCTTTCTCAGAAAGTCAGGAAAGTCATTATAAATACTGTGCGAATGCATTATTAAGATCCAAAAGCCACAAAAGAAAGGAAATGCATCATTAACATTTTTTCAACCCTAACACCTACCTTCTTTCTATAGCTGATAATCTTGTGTCCCAAGGTCAAGATACAGGCCTAGGGCCATGCCCCATAACTATGCTGCTTTAAGCTACAGGTCTGGAGCCCTGTACAGGCAGATTTAACAGTATAAGTAGATATTGTTGTAGTGTCTGTTCACCACTCTAACCACCCCTTCTCCTCCCTTCCACCCCAGCCAACATCCAAAAACTGATAAAAAGTCTATGAAGATAAGGGTGGCTAGAAAAAATGTATTTTTACATACTTTTTGCTTTTCAAGTAGAGCACTGCTTATACTTTCTTCTGCAGGGTGCCCCTTCTGGGTTGGCACCCAAAGTGATCTCTTGGTTTGCTTATCTCTGATACTGCATCTGGTCCTGCACAAAGTGTGCATTGAGTGTTGGGAGTGCCCTGCAGCTTCAGACAGGGCCACAACACGTGGCATTATAAAAGATGTACGAGATCTCCTGATTCACACAGGACCCTGCATGTTGCAAGTTTTAAGTGATCTTCTGCTTTGTGTAGACACCTCAGGGCCTTACACAAAGAATGTTATGGCTGATATTGTGCTTTGTGCATAGCCAGGCTCTATGCAAAGAAACTAATGACTGATACTTGGGGCCCTATGTGAAGCACAACACTTGTGGGGCATGGCTCTTTACCTGTAGCTTAAAACACTTGGGTTATGAAGGCTACAAACTGGGGGAGGAGGCTGGGATTTAGGGTTGAAAAAACCTTAATGCCACATTTCCCTTCTTTTCTGGCTTTGGAACTCTAATGATGTATCAACATCGTTGTTCTTTTGCAATAAATCTGAAACATGCTATAGTAAACTGTGTGTGCTTATATTTTTCAGAATTATTTTTGTGATGTTGAACGGTCTTTCTGCACAGATCACTTTGCCTTGGGATGCTTACTGTGACTTTATGGTATGTTGGCTGCACTGGGCAGGCAGGTCCTGTAACAAAACCAAAAGCTGTGACACTATTTCTTGTTTATACTTTATTCCAAAGAAGGAGGGTGAGGAATATGATCCAATGTCTGACTGTGGTATGTACAAGGCAAAACCTGCTTCTGTTATAAAGCATTCCCACGAGAAAGCTTGGAAACATTACAGCCCTGCTCTTTGTTTCCACGCCAGCACTGATCTCGACTGAAATCCTTCATCTAGGGGATTGCAGAGCTCAGGTATGTTACCCACAATTCCTCACTAATCTTCCTCTATGCAATGAAGCTTGTATGTAGAAAGGCAGCTCTGAAATTAGATATGATTTAATTGTGCCAAACACTTGAGTCAGTATGAACTTTTCTTTCAACACAGTTGAAATTTGACTAGCCCTGTTATTGTTCCTTTTTTATAGAATATTTTAAGTCCTTCACAGTGCTGAGTGCCACCTACTGTCTTAACAGTGCAAGCCTTTTCTTAAAAACTCTCCGAGATCCTCCCTCACATCAAATAAAAAAAGTATATTGTTATGTTGTTTGAGATGAGTGAGCCTCAGAAATGTTTTAAGTTTCTCAAATCCCAGTCAGTTGTCCTAAGAAAAATTACAACCTCCAAAATGTAGATATCCACAACATTTCTTTTGGAGCTGAATCCGGCAAAATGCCTTCATGCATGGCTGATCTGGTTAATTTTATTTTACAGTTCCATGACTTGGGATCACTTTGTTTAGATTCAGCACTTACTTTTCAAGAAGCAGTGCCATAGGAAGGCATTTTGGTGCCCTGGGCAAGAAGCTCATTTTGCACCCCCCTGAATAAAAGAGCTGGGGGTCTGGGGGCCTTGTGGCCCCCAGAAGCTCTGAGGTGTTTACATGCTCTGTGGTGAGTTTTGGGGCTTTTCTTGAAGAAAAAACATACTTTTGTAACATGTTCCCTACCCCTGATTTCAGGGAATATTTTACTCCCATGGAATATGATATGTGGGAGACTCTGGCTGGCTGGCTTCAGAGTGTGCAGCCACAATTGTTGTGGACAAGTGGCTGGCCAATACTGCCTTCAACAACCCACCCTATATGCATGATGTTTAACGCAAAGAAGTGCAAGATCAAGCACATAGGGAAGAGAAAAGAAGAGAAACCCTGAAGCCACCTATAGGCTGGGAGTGGAGTTGCTGGCAATCACAAGGGAAGAAAGAAACTTGGGCATCGTCATCACAGATGACCTGAAATCATCCAAGCAGACAACTAAAGCAGTAGGTAAGGCTAGGGGGATGTTGGGGTATCATAAGTTGTAAGAGGGAGGTAATAATCCCTCTTTGCAAGACACTGGTTAGGCCCCATCTGGAGTAATGCGTGCAATACTGGAAGCCGCACCTGCACAAGGACATTAACAAAATCGAGCCAGTCCTGAGAAATGCAACCAAAATGGTGCAGGTACTGCATCAGAAAACATATGAGGACAGATGAATAGAGCAAAGTATGTATACCATAGAGCAAAGGAGGAAGAGAAGGGATATGATCAAAACATTCAAACATCTTAAGGGCATTAACAAGGTGAAAGAGTCTAACATGTTTCAATATAAGAAAAATAGCAGGACAAGAGGACACAGCATGAGATTAGAGGGAGGTTGATTAAGGAGTAATGTGAGGAAGTTCTTTTTCACAGAAAGGATGGTGGATGCATGGAACGTCCTACCTCAGTAAGTGGTGGATAGGAATACAGTGCAGGGATTCAAACAGGCACAACGCACACCCGTAATGTATTTAGTTTGGGGATTTTTTACAGCAGATTGTCAACACAGGCATTTTGGGACCTCTGCTCATGAACAGCGTCACTGTGATTTTCTGAATCTGTCCTGAACAGTGATTTCCCACAGCGACCATGCATTTCTGTGCTGGAAGTGCGAAAACACATTTTGGCCATGGTGTGAAAAATGGCAGCTGTACTGTTCATAAGAAAGTGTGGAAAAATGCTAGTGGTGAAAATCTGGACTGAAAATATTACAAATTCATGACTTACGAGGGTGCATGGAAACTGTGCAATGCTCGCTTGTAACACAGTCATTTCATGGACTTTTGTCACCAAATTTTTAACATAGCCATTTTAATACCTCTGCTCATGAACAGTGTCAGTGTGATTTTGTTACTCTGTCCCAAACATTGATTTCGCACACTGACTTTGCCATTGTGCTCTACATGCGTGGAAACACATTTTTGGCAAGATAAGAAAAATGACAGCTGTACTTTACATACTAACATACTATTTGCCAGCAGATTAGGCCTTACGGTCTATCGAGTCTGCTTGAACCTAGATCCTTAGTTGGGTGCCGAGACCCTCCCATCCCTTGTGCTCCAGAAACCCCTATCATACATCCCCACCACCCCGGGACAGGCCATCATCTGATACATCCACTTTCTGTGTCTGTCCCACCCTCTCTTGAAGCCCTCCACTGTGGATCTCTGAACCAGCTCACCAGGCAGTGCATTCCAAGGGTCCACCACCCTCTCAGTGAAAAACCTCCTCCTCTTCCCCCCATCACCCTTCCACCTTCCAACTTCAAACCATGCCCTCTGGCGATACCTCCCTGCTTTAGTCTAAAGATCCCCTCCATGTTTACCCTATTTATTCCCTTGAGGTACTTGAAGACCTCAATCATGTCCCCTGTCTCTCCTCTCCTCCAATGAAAACAGGCAGAGCTCCTCAAGTCTGTCCTCATAAGTCAAATCCCCTAGCCCTCGTATCATCTTTGTTGCCCTCCTCTGTACCCTCTCCAGGAGCTGTATGTCCCTCTTCAAGTGTGGTCTCCAGTACTGTACACAGTACTCAAGGTGTGGCCTAACCAGTCCATTGTACAGCGGCAGAATCACTTCCTTGCTCCTAGAGGTGATCCCCCTTACGATGCATCCCAACATCGTGTTTGCCTTGCTAGCTGCTCTCCTGCACTGCTCAGAGTTATTCATACATGTATCCACCATGACCCCTAGGTCTTTTTTCCCTATTGAGGCCTCCAGCGTCTCCCCTCCCAGGGTGTACCTGTGTTTAGGGTTTCCCCGACCAAGATGCAACACCTTGCACTTGGTGATATTGAAATTCCATGTGTGAGCCCAGCTTTCCAGAGTGTCCAGGTCCCCTTGCAAGGCCAACCTCCCTCTCTCCTCAACTACTGCTCCCATCTTGGAGACATCCATGAAGAGACTCATTTCACACCCTATACCATCCCTGATGTCCGATATGTATGCATTAAACAGGATCGGACCCAGGACCGAGCCCTGTGGTACCCCACTACCAACCTCTCTGGGGTTCGAGAGCTCCCCACAGACCACTACTCTCTGGGTGCGTCCAGCTAGCCAGTTTTCAATCCATCTGACCATCAAAGGGCCTACTCCTAACTTTACTCCTAACCTGTACTTTGCGTAAGGAGGTGTGGTAAAACGGCAATGTTAAGAATCTGAAGTGAAAATATTAAAAATTTGCTAACTTACGAGTGTGCGTAGGAACTGCGCAATGCACGCTTGTAAATTAGTCATTTTTGGGAATTTTTTTAACAAATTTTCAAGACGGTTTTTGGGGGCCTACCTCATGAACTGTGACACTGTCATTTCATAAATCGGTTACAAAAGGTGGTTCCGCACAGTGACCACAAAATCACCTTTCCAGGCCGATTAACGCCATGACAGTGCCAGAATTCATGAGGAGGGGTCCCAAAATTCCCATGTTGAAAATGTGGTGCCAAAATTCCAAAAAATGCCTGAAATATGCATCAAAGTTGAAAAAACCCGATTTATTCCATTATACAGCTTACCGGCATTTCCTCAGTTCGCGGTCGGCTTTAAAGAGTGCAGATGTGTTCCCGGTCCACCGAAGATCATCGCACTGAACTCCAGAGGTAAGTATGGGGTGAGGTGGGGATGTGGGGAGACAGGATGCACAGAGGGTGAGGGAAGATGGGGAGGGGGCAAAACAAGCAACAAAGGACCATTTTTTTTCTTTTAGGAAGATGACACAGGACTTTTGCCATGCTGGGGTGGGCTCCCAGAATGGCAGCTGGAACTTTGGTTTTTTGCGGGGCAGTGGAGCCGATGGGGGATTGGGCACATCTGTCGGCCATACAGAGGTTTGCCACGCTGGGGTGGGCTCCCAGCATGGCACCTGGAAGTGTGTTTGGGGGGGCAGCAGACAGACATTTGCCAGGCTGGGGTGGGCTCCCAGCATGGCACCTGGAAGTGTGTTTGGGGGAGCCAGCAGATGGATGTTTGCCGTGCTGGGGTGGGCTCCTGGCATGACACCTGGAAGTGTGTTGGGGGAGCACTGAGCCGACGGTGGATTCAGCACCTTCATTGGCCGTAGTTCACTTCAAACTGAATTTATGTTCCAGGAAGAGTAAGCAGAGACATATACAAGCAGGATTGCCGGCAATATGCTAATCAGCACTTTGCCGGCAATATGCTAATCAACACTATCTTATTGCTGCTCACTGAAGCGGTCTCTCCCTTTCAACTGTACACCACTGCATTTTCAACTGCTGTCATAGACAGCTGCAGCATTCATTGGTGAACTGTGGCTGCACCTGTAAACACACTGACTGAATTGGAAGACAGGGTACCACACCTACAAAAACTCGTATGATGGCACTATGTTTCTTGCACATGCATGCAAGCAAACATAAAAACAGAAATAGAAAGGTTGAAAAAGTCCAAGATAAAGTGACAAAACTAAATAAAGATTTAGAAACTCTATAGTACAGTATAACAAGAGTCTTGATGAACTAAAATTGCACTCACTTGAGGTCAGGAGAAAAGACAAGACCTCTTACTGCTGTACGATTTCCTATATGATAATATACTGTACTTAGAAACAACCTGAACTTGGGATTTAAAAATACTAAGTCACAAAAGGACATCATCTACAAGTAAATAAATGTAGGTAAACCAAAAGGAAGTACTTTTTTTACACAAAGGGTGGTCAATCTGTGGAAATGATTGCCATATGAAATTGTAATAAGAAGTACAAAAGATATGTTTAAAGATATGTTGGATAAATACATAGACCGAGGTGGCAATATGAGTTATTATATGGAGATATGAGGAGCTACCTGTGGGCAACCTGCCCTTTCTGCTCCCCGATTTAATGACACTTAGTGACATGTTCTTTATTAAAATACTTCTTACTTCAGTTTATTTCTTTGTTTGCTTTAAAAGAGAACAGTGTCAAACCTGCCAGTTTACATTTTCTGTAGAAGCAGTTTTTTAAACGCTGTTTTGCATTCTGTTGATGTTCCATATTTCTGCATATAGGGGAGGGTCTCTTGATATCTAACTCCTCCAATTCCTCCCTCCAGGAGCCCTGGTGTTTGATGTGGGAGGCTCTGTTGCTAGCCCCAAGCCAGCTGGGGCCCCTAGTGAATTAGCAGTCATGGTACACAACACAGCATCTGAACAGGGTGTTGTGCTGATGAGTGAGTATGAAGTTGTGAACTACAAATGGAAGTAGTGTGGAGTGGTCAACTAGAGAAAGAAAAGAAAGGAAAGCCCCTGCAGGAGTGGAAACTGTAGCTGTGCTATTCAGTTGGAGAAAACAAAGGGTTTTTTTATGAACCTGTTTCCAAACAGAAGGAAACATCCAATTTCCTTGTAATTTCTATTGATTATCAGACCCAGAGAGTCATTGAGACAATTAAGGCCAGTTTGCACAGTTTTTTCCAGTGCTACAACCTGGGCATATAGGTTGCAGCGCTGTAAATGTGGACACTTACCAGATCATAGTAAGTAGTACTCTGAGTTTCTTCTCGAAATAGTGTAGTGGTAGGGACACGTACCAGAGTGAGGGGTGTAAGCAGCCATGTGGACAAGCTACACTGCTTGCTCCAGTACACAGAAAATGCTGTCAGCATCTTCCTCTGCCTTCCCATGTCGAACCAGGAAGTGCTGCAGTGTGATGTACTGGCTGATTAACTTTGCAAAACATCAAAGCTGGCAATACAAACATTTTGAATTTATGTAACTAATTTTAGTTATATAGCAATATCACATGGGTTTAGTAGCCTATGTGACAAGAGCTGCAACATCAGCTGGGCTGAAGCTTTCCAACCATAACCCTGATGCAGATCTGCAAAGGTAGCACAGTCGGAACTTGAAGAGAGATGACTGCTCTGTATGTGATCTTCCTGGAGGGGTCCTGACATTTGGCATTTGATGATGACAGGAGGTGAGCTATATGGCTGTCACATCTCTGCAAAGTGACATTGGCCATGTCATCGCTGACATTGGAGAACACCCACCTAGTCATTAGACACATAGCCTCTGTCCAGCACCACTTGTATTAGTGATGAGAGGGCCACGTAAACAAGCTGCAATACTGGCATAGGAGGTCAGGACAGCAAAGGAGTGGTCTGGAAATTGAAACAGAGTGGCCATGTAAGTATGGCTTTAGAGACAAATGTGAACGTTCATATTTTTTTTTTTTTGCAACTCTATTTCACACCCGTCATGAGAGCAAGGGTGAACTTGTGACTTTCTCTGAAGCCCAAAGTGAATAAGGTAGCTAGAGGCCATGCCAGACTATAGTTAGGGCATACAGCATCCATATTGTTTTTGGGGTGGGACCACCAGATGATGGTGTATTATTCACTTACTAGGTGACAGTGTGACCAGATGGCTGTGTATTAACCAGATGGTGGTGGAGTGATCAGAGGGCAGCAGGGTTTCCAAACCATGAGAGAACAACGAGACAGCAGAGGGGTAACCAGAAAATGGCTAATGATGGGGCAACCAGATGATGGTAGCAGGTTTAGAGGAAGCAAATCAGCAGTAGATCAATCTTACTCATGCTGGATACCAGGTACTGTGCCTTATTGGAGATGCTGAAGGGAGGTCATTTTGGTAAAATACACTAGACTTTGGCAACTCCTCTTGTTATAAGTTATTTTAACTGTGGTCTGCAAGTAGTATTATGGCTGGAGCTACCCCAAGATCAGTTTTCTAGATGGGATTTTTATCCTTGCCTCCATCTTGCTCCCTGATTTACTGCTACCCCCCCCCCCACATAATGATTAAACCCCTTACTCTATCTCAACTGTGGCTGAATGTATTTATGGTTTTGCTTCTACTACCTCAGCTGGTAGGCAGTTCCATAGAAACACAGAAACGTAGAAGTTGACAGCAAGGCCCATCCAGTCTGCCCATTTTTTCTACCTTATGAATGTGCCATAGCCCTGTACTCTGTTAATTGCCTATCTGAGGTCGAAGTGGATCACTTGACAAAATGTATGGCGGATTGCTGAGCAGCTGCATACTATTCCCTTGAGGAGTAAGAGAAGAAGCAGGAGTGTTGAAAAGCTTGCCCTAAGCTTATAACAAGTAAGCCACCATTACCTGTGCAAACTACAATTTTCTGATTGTATAAGTTTAGGAGGGGTTTTACCTAACTTCAGCACCTTTCCGGACTATCTTGTGCTGCTGGTTTTCTTCAGGACAGTCTTTTTGTACCCTGTATATTGCCACTAGAAGCCTGGAGTCCTGTTCAGTGGAGGAGCCCTCCCAGAACCAATATCCTCAGTGGCGTCCCGCATTAAGGCTGAACTGACAGCTGTGTTGAAGGTGGCAAACAGTTTGAAACTGAAACAAAATTAGATCGAGTGCAATAGGCACTTTTGTTCTGACCAGAGTAATAGTAAAACTCTTTTATGGGTTGTTGCAATGTCAGGATACATTGGATGCTTATTTAAAAACACCTAGGGCCAGATATTCAAAACTTTGGGCCGGGCAAAAACCGTTTGCACAGGTTTAGTGTGGGATTAGCGCTGGTCTGCTATATTCAAAAGGCCAAATAGCACGGGCAAACTGCATTAGCACCGGGCAAAATCATAATGTATGCAAGGGGCAAACTGACATGAATACAGGCGCAATGCTATATTCAGTGACTAGCGCTGTGCTAAGTGGTTTTGCACGACTTAGCACGACACTTAGCGTGGTGCACATTACCACCCAGGAAAAGCTTGTCTTAACCCTGGGCAATCAACTTTGCGCGGTGTTTGCGTGGCTTTTGTGCGGTTTTGCGCGACTCTGACAAATAAATATGACACATAGACAAAGCCAAACATAGAGGAAACATGCTGCTAACTGATGGCATCACAATGATGCTATCATCTGCCACCAGTCCCAGCCATGCCAGGCAGTAAGTGGTGACCCTGCCGCCAGTGGACAGCATGGCAGTGTGGCCATACAGCACACACCTGTGGAACACTCTTCTGTAGACACCAACAGATGCCAGCACACACATGCAACACTGTGGGTATGGAGAATGTTGAGGGGAGAGTGTATGGGTGGCCAGGTTGTGCTACAGACCAGGTGTGGCCACAAGGCTGGGACACATCATGCAGTGCACATGGGCCAGTATTGGGAATATGCTAACACCAGTGTGCCTTTCTGATAATATATGCCACCCCCCTGGCAGCATAATGCACAGCTATACAACAGCCACAGCACACAAAGCCGAACATGTATATGTCACTGTGAGCATCCCATGCCAGAGGTGCAACATTTGTGGGTCACACAACAGTGTAACAGTAATGTCCACTGTCAGTAAACACCTGCAGGTTGGGCCTCTCACTGTGTATAGTGCAGTCATCATCACTGCCCTACACACCATAGGCATTGCTCTGTCCACACACTACTGGCCCCCTTGCTACTGTAGTGTCTACTGTGCACTGTAGCATGATCTACAGTGTGACAGTTGCATGCAGCACCACCATCATCTGTGCCTATGCCACGTTGTCCCAGTACAGCTGCAGGCAGCAGCGCATGTGAAAGTACAATGTTCAAAACTATATAATATTCCCCAAACTGTTTGCGCAGAGCTAATACATTTGTGTGGGTTTAGCGCAGGGCTAAACCTTTAGCCCGGTGAAAACTACATGCAAATCAGGGCATAATGAGAAGCTAATTTGGATGTTTGCCCAGAGATTACCTAAGTAGGCTCATTTGCATGCCACTTTTGAATATGGCAAAGTTTAGCACCGGGCAAACGTGTTTGCACTGGGCTAACGGTTTAGCCCTGCACTAAACCCATGCAAACGTGTTAGCACTGTGCAAACAGTTCGGGGAATATTTTACAGTTTTGCACACTGTACTTTCACATGCGCTGCTGCCTGCAGCTGTACTCAGTCCACGCATTTGCTGGCACACACATTGGCCACATAGTTCACCTCTGCCTACCTTCACATCACTGTGCACTGTGTTGCTGTTGTGATTTGCACTTCCTGGTTGCCATATTCAGAGCTGTCTTATTCCAGGACTAAGTTTGCCCTGCACTCCCAGCCCAGTTTGCCCGGCCTCATTCCCATGCTATATTCAGAAGCTGTTTGCCGTGGGCTATTCCTTTTGAATATGGCTTGCTTTGTGCTCAGGGCTAAGTTTGTCCGCCGGACAGTGCTAATTTAGCCCACGGGCAAAGTTCTGAATGTCTGACCCCTAAACATTAAATAGTGTTGTACAGCATTGTACAGACATATACAACATATATGACCTATGCCAAACTATAGGGTTGATGTGCTGATGTATTGGCGATTATAGTGAAAACTTATCGTTTGGTGTCATAACAGCTTGGTTTAGCTGTAATATTTTATTTCACTCTGAGATTTGTGCTTTGTGATTTGCATGTTATATATTTGCTGTATTCTTTTTGTATTTTAGATTGTGATTAAAATTTTAAGTCCTACAATCAGAGCTAAGCTAACCTATAAGTTAACTTATAAATTTATAAATTTTAAAAGAAAGGAATGTTGCCACTGGCTATTTGTAATTGACTCTGGTGTTTGGAATAAATACAATTTATAACAGTTATAAATTAGGTAAAAACCTAAAGTAGGTAGTTAATAGGATAGGTAGTTAATTAAAATCTATGTAACAGCGATTGGAAAATGTATTAAATGTAGTAATTGTATTAATTGTACTAACCATATTTGATTACACTATTGATTGACTGACTGTGAAAGCCAAATAGCTAAAATAGACAAATTGCTTTATTAGGAGCTGTTAAACTAAAATGGCTGCGATAAGGACCCAATTGCTTTACCTCCTTTTAATGATTAAAATTCAGTTAGCTCCTAATCTGTGGGGGCAGCAACTTTTAGGTGCTGCTGTCCTTTAATAATTCAGCTGACTGTTTGGGAGGTATTAGCTCTGTCTGCTTATTCAGCGAGCTGCTCTTCTTCAGCCAGACTGTGGCAGAGATGGCAGAGATAGCAGGCAAAGGAAATGCTCTTTTCTTTGTTAAAAGAGCTGCTTATGCCGAACCTGGAGTTTAGAATTATACAAAGCTAAATAGATTAAACTCCTGAACATCTGCCGAAAACATATATTACAGCACTATTGGTTACTTCAGTTTATCTGCTTCCTGTTAAACTGCTTACTTGTAATAATTCTGGAAAGGGCTGGTGGATAGCATGGATTTACAAATAACATAGACCCACTCCACAGAAGAATTAGACCTTTATAAACTCTATTCTTACATGATTAAAAGTAAGTATAAATACATCTCAAATGACCTTTGGGCTTCTCAGTTAAATAAAATTAAAACCTTTTAAGAAATATATTGTTTTGTTGTAGGTTGGATTATTCAGTGAGTTCACAGCTTTATTGCTTATTTAGATACGTAAACATTTTTACTTTTAGAATTTTTTCTTCTTTTACTTTGATTTAGTGAAGAATCTAGTTGGTGAATTAAGAAGCATCAAATATAAAATCCTTGATGTTCCCGGAGACTTTTCTCAGAAGATTGCTGATGCGTCACTAATTAGAACTTCTATTGCGGCTGTCTTTATTCCTGTACCATATGAGGAACTGGGATCCTTACTTTAGAAATAAGAGATTACTGCTTCCACAGAAGCAGACAAGAATTACCGAAAGGACTATAGGAGAGTCTATTTTACTCAAGTTGGTGGAAAGACATTCCTGAAATTTCAGGTTTTATTCAAGCGTATACCAATATTATTTGGAAAATTTCTGTAGTCTCTGTCTGAGTACTGTTTTGAGTAAAACTGTTGAAATAATATTTTAGAAAATAATTAAGTCTTAATACTTTTTTAACATGCAAATTTAAAACAAGTGAACAGTATCCTTTTACATAAGCGCCGCGCTAGCCCACACAGCGTGGCGCTAGGCACATACACGTTATTCATCTCCAGGGTCACGCCAGGTGTCACACATATGCAGTGCGACCTCTTCCAGGCAGTGCCGTACTATGTCATGCAATAGCGCAGTGCTACAGTGGTTGTTGCAGGAGGGTCCTGGGTGTGCCAACCACTGGGTATCTTAACAGGTGGAAGGGAATGCTTGCTGTGTGGGCAATGCCAGGACATGGAAGACAACATGCTGTGGTGCACAGGAACAAGTGCTGGGGGGAGGTGGAGACAGCCAACCTGGTGGAGCTGGTCCAGAAGAGGCACCAGAGGCTTTTTGGGGAGGTCAGGGAGGAGGACCTCCCATGTATGCAGGTGTGGTCCTCAGTGGCACAGAAGCTGAGTGCGCACACTGGAATCTCCCATAATGTGGAGAAGTACAGGCACAGGTACACAGACCTGCAATGGTGGCAGCGTCAGCAGCTTGAGCGCTACAGGCACATGGTGCATGAGGGCCCTGTGCCTGTGCCAGGTAAGTGGCGATGCATGTTGATACACACTATCACGATCATGTAGGGCTGCAAGTGTGTGTGTGTGTGTGTGTGTGTGTGTGTGTGTGTGCCACACTGCATGGTGCTTGGGCACATGTGGCACCAGTGGGGACCCACATGATGGCCCCCTAGGGGCCCGGTACATGCCGTGGCCATGGGTGTGGGTGGCGGGTTGGGACATAGTTGATGGTGTGTCCTGGTGCAGCACCAGCCTGTGGTCAGCGACACCATGTTGCCGGGGTCCTGGGGGACTGTTGACATACACATGGGTATGTGGATAATCACAGGACAGCTGCAACAGGCAGTGTCACACCACAGCAACACCGTGACGTCATGATGTGTGTGCCTGGCGAAACATAGTGGGATGCCCTTATTATTTCCCTTGGTGTTAAATACTCACTAGCTATTATTTGGTGAAACAGTATTTTGGTATCATGGTAAATAAAAGAAGTGAATTGGTTCATTTAGACCCCTTGAGAACTAAAGTTCAAAAGGGAAATAAAAGGAAACAAGCATTTGTCAATGCTGAATGTTGTCTCACTGGCATTGGCATTGATTGTGCAGGAGTTAGAAATGCATAATAGGAATGGCAGTGAAGTATTGAACTGACACCAACCTCACACCCACCCTGCAGAGACTGACAGGCATTGGGGTGTGCCTCGGGTCGTCAGCTATAATGCTCATGACATTGTACCTCACCCTACACTGTAGACACTGATAAGTGTCATGTTGTGCATTGGGGTCTTTGGGCCTTATACCCCATTCCATAAGGAAATAAGCTGAGATGGGTGCAGTATAGGAGAATGGGGAGAACTGTAGGGCCATACACTCCAAGGCACAGCTTGATGCCTGTCTCTGGCTGCAGGGCTGGGGTGGGAGTGGAGTGGTGTGAGAATTACAGGCAATGATCCCAAGTCACACCACTGATGCCTTTCAGTCTCTACAGGGTGGGGTGTTAAAGTTGGAAACTCTAACATCGCAGGTGTTTGTTGGTATTTTCACTCCAAATTTTCAACATAGGCTTTTTTTGACCCCACCTCATGAAAAGCGGCACAATCAGTTTGTTAGCCGAAAGGTGGTCTTGCACAGTGGCTATGCCATTTGGTGACACAGGGAAGAAAACACTTTCTGGGCAGGAAGTGAAAAATGGGAGCTGTATTGTTTATGAGGAGATGTTAAAAATGGAAACGTTGAAAATCTGGAGTGAAAATATGAAAAATTGGTGAAGTCATGAGCATGCATAGAAACTGTGCAACACACGTCCATAACCCAATTATTTTGGGGATTTTTTTAACCTCATTTTCAACATAGGCATTTTGGGACCTCCCCTCATGAACAGTGGCACTGTGATTTTGTTAATCTGTCCCAAAAGTTGATTTCCCACAGTGACCAAGTCATTGTGCACCACAGGTGTGAAAACACATTTTGGGCAGGATGTGAAAAAAGAGAGCTGTACTGTTCACAAGGAGGTGTGGAAAAATGCCAGTGCTGAAAATCTGGCATGAAAATATTGTAAATGTGCAAAGTTATAAGGGTGTGTGGAAACTGCACAATGCACGCTTATAACATAGTAATTTTATGGACTTTCATCACCAAATTTTCAACATACTCATTTTAGGACCTCTGCTTATAAACAGTGTCATCGTCATTTTCTCAAACTGTCCCAAAACTGATTTCACACAGTGACCGCGCTATTCAGTGCTGGAGGTGCAAAAATGCATTTCAGCCAGGATATGTAAAATGACAGCTGTACTGTTCATAAGGAGGTATGGTAAAATGCCAGTTTTGAAAATCTGGAGTGAAAATATTACAAATTCATGAAGTTACGAGCATGTGTGGAAACTGCGCAATGCATGCTTGTAAAACAGTCATTTTTTTTGTATTTTTTCACCAAATTTGCAACATAGGCTTTTTGACAGACCCCCTCATGAACAGTGGCACTGTTGTTTCATTAATCGGTCCCAAAAGCTGATTCTGCACAGTGACCGCAAAATCACCTTTCAGGACCAAATAATGCCATGAGAGTGACTGAATTCATGAGGAGGGGTCCAAATAACCCCATGTTGAAAATTTGGTGCCAAACATCACAGAAATGGCTGAGATATGCACCAATGTTGAAAAAAACCTATTTATGCCATTATACAGCTTACTGCCATTTTTTCAGTTCTTGGTCAGCTTTAAAGAGTGCAGACATGTTGCTGGTCCACCGAAGATCATCGCACCGGACTCCGGAGGTAAGTATGGGGTGGGGGTGTGGGGGGAGGCAGGGTACGCAGTGGGTGGGTGCGAGTTGGGGGTGGGGGCAGGAGAGACCGCGAGGGACCATTTTTTTTTTTTTTTTACAGCTTAAAATAAAAAAGACAATGATGGTCATTTTTCTTTTTTTGCAGGTGTTTGTTTGGTACGCTGGGGTGGGCTTCCAGTGTACCACCTGCGTAATGGGGAAGGGGACCACAGCTGATGGTGATTGGGCCCCCCATTGGGACAGAAACAGGTGGGGAGGCTCACATGATGATGAGGGGGACTGGGCACCCCCTCGGCACAAAGCACACATCAGGGGCTGGGGACATTATGCCAATGGGGAGTGGGCTCCCCCATCAGCAAATTAAACTAGGCAGGGGGACAGAAGCCAACAGGGATTGGGCCCTTCATCAGCAAGGAAAGACTGTTAGGAGCGCATGATGCCAAGGGGGATTGGGCACCCCCTCGGCACACACATAGAATGGGAGGGGGGCATCATGCCAATGGGGAGTGGGCTCCCACATCAGCAAATGAAGTGGCTGCGGCAGTCAGTGCCTCCATGTTTAGGTTAGGGAAGTTCTTCACCAGCAAGGGCACATCGGGAGGTGCTACTGCCTGACGAGCTTGGCTCTCACTGCAGCAGACCTTTCCTTAGATGTGCTCGCAACATTACGTGTTGCTGGTATGGAGCCTGCATGCTGCCTTATTGGGGAATGAGGGATGCACCTACTGATGGGTGCCCTGCATTCACCCACAGTGACTGTGCCTCCAAATCTACTACTACTGCAATATGTTGGCTGGTGTGCAAGTGCGAGCCAACATAAAAAGACAAACTAACTACAAAAAAACAAAAAAATCTGCAGGGCAAAATGGAGAATAATAAGGGGAATAGCTATAAAATTAAAGGTGGAAAAAATCTAATCAAATCAATGGCCTATCTATTCATACTCATCTGTATTGCTCCCTTATGCCTATCAAATGCCTGTTTGAAGCCCTGCGCTGTATTCATATCCACCACTTTCTGAGGTAGGCCATTCCATGCATCCACCACCCTTTCTGTGAAAAAGAACATCCTCACATTACCCCTTAATCAGCCTCCCTCTAATCCGGTGCTGTGTCCTCTTGTCCAGCTATTTTTCTTATATTGAAACATGGTCGACTCTTTCACCTTGTTAATGCCGTTAAGGTGTTTGAATGTTTCAATCATATCACCTCTCTCCCTCCTTTGCTCTAGGGTATACATATTGAGCTCTGTTAATCTGTCCTCATATTTTTTCTGATGCAGTCCCTGCACCATTTTGGTTGCCATTCTCTGGACTGCCTCGATCTAGTTAATGTCCTTGTGCAGGTGCGGCCTCCAGTACTGCACGCAGCACTCCAGATTGGGGGCTAACCAGTGTCTTGTAAAGAGGGCTTATTATCTCCCTCTTATGACTTGTGATACCCCTACTAATACACCCTAACATCCCTTTAGCCTTACCTACTGCTTTAGTGGTCTGCTTGGATGATTTCAGGTAATCTGTGATGATGATAATGCCCAAGTCTCTTTCTTCCTTTGTGATTGCCAGCTACTACCTTCCCAACCTATAGGTGGCTTCAGGGTTTCTTTTCCCTATGTGCATGATCTTGCACTTCTTTGCTTTAAACTCCAGTTGCTACTCTTACTACCATTTTGCCAATTTGTCCAGATCTCTTCTAATTCTGCCCACCTCATCTGGATCATCTACTCTGTTGCAGATCTTGGTGTCATCTGCAAACAGACAAACCATACCCCCCAGTCCATCTGCAATGTCACTGATAAAGATATTGAAGAGGACTGGTCCCAGGATTGATCCCTGAGGTACCTCACTTGTGACTTGCATCTCTTCTGACTGTATAGGATTTACCACCACTCTCTGTTTTCTGCCCACCAACCAGTTTGCCACCCAGTTGACCAACTTCTGACCCACCGTGAGCCTACCCAGCTTATTAATCAATCTTCTGTGTGGAACAGTATTGAAAACTTTGCTGAAGTCAAGTTAGGAGACATCAACTGCAACCCCTTGGTCCACCACTTTGGTTATCCAGTGAAAGAAATCTATGAGATTAGTTTGACAAGATCTTCCTGTGATAAACCCATGCTGCCATGGATCCTGTACTCCTATGGATTCCAGGTGTTGCACTATTCTTTCCTTAAGGAATGCCTCCATAATCTTGCCCACAACTGAGGTAACACTGACTGGTCTGTAGTTCTCTGTGGTTCCCGGTGGTCAGGGCACTGGCATCAGGGTGCTAGCAAGTACAGTGCCAGTGAGAGGGTGAAAATGCAAGGATGCTCCCACAAGCAGAGTGGATTAGGGCACCCAGTGCCCAGGGGTACAATGCAGCACCAGCGATGAAAGTGCCATGGTGTGGCAGCACCTGCACTGTGGGTGCATGCACAGCATCGGCCATAGCCTTGGCAACACAGGCCTGTACCCACTGGAACCGCATAAGTGCTGCCACACAGCACTGACACATCACCATGGCCGCCGCACTCAGGCAGGGTGGCTCAGGAAAAGCCTGCCAATTGCTGGAGTGCCCAGTAATGTGCATCTTCAAGGTGATACAAGCACACCTAATGCAGAAGGAGTGCCTCAGCAGAAAGGGGCTGTGTGAGATGTCAGGACAGAATGCCAATGAGCAGCAGACACAGTGTGTAGCAGAGCCCTGCAAGGTGCAGGCATGAGCTGTGAAGGACTGCACGCACAGAACCTGTAGAGCAGGAGTTGCCCCTGCCCACCACCACCATGGTCCTGTGGGGGGGTGCTGCCTTGCATGCTGGGCCATCAGCCATGCATGGCACCCAGCCGTGGTGTGGCCAGTGCTACTGTCAATGGCCATTGGTGTTGGGCACAGCATCACTGTGGCACTGGGCATGTGGGATAGTGGCTATGCCATGTGGTCTTCTGCATGGCACCCTGGTCCCTTGCACACTGTGTCCATGGGGTCATGTCTCTGGTGCATTGCTCTCCATGGTGCTTCTCAGTGTTGCTGCGCCCCTTGCCACCCTGTAGGCATTAGATGGGTGGGTCTTTGGGTGTGTGGTGTGTGGCACTGCCCAGCTGTGCTGTGTTGGTTGGTGCTCCTGGTCCCCTGTGGCTGTGTGGTGCAGCTCTGCACCTGCTGGTGACCTCCAGCTGGTGCTCTACTTGCCAGTGCCCTGCTGCCAGTGCCTTGACCACCTGGAACCATTCCCTGCCTCCTCTCTGCTGCCACTCTTATGGTGCAGGATCACATGAGCCCTTCTCCAGCCTTCTGGGACCTCTCCTGTGGTCAGATACTCACTTAACAGTTCTGCTAATGGCTCTGCTACTTCCTCCATTAGCTCATTTTGTACCCTGGGATGTATGCCATCAGGTCCCATTGCCTTGTCCACCTGAGCTTAATGAGGTCCAATGGCTCAACCACACTGTGCAGTAAAGGTTTTTCATATCCCTCCTGAATCCCCCCCACCAACTTCTATAAATGCCTCTGTTATTGACCTGCTTTTCCTGTTGAATACAGTAGTTTCTTACCGTTTACCTTGCTTGTTCCTTCTAGGAACTTGAAGATCCCTATCATGTCACCCCTCTCCCTTCTAGCCTCCAGTGAATGCATGTTTAGTGCCTGAGTCGTTCCTCATTGGATGTATCCTGTTCACCCTTGGATCATTTTGGTTACCTTATGTTTAACGCCACTGACTTTAACATTTTACCAGAAACCCAGTAAAATTCTGGAATTTGGACTGCCTGCACACCAGTAAAAACAAAGACTCTCACAGGATTTGACATTTTAGATCTGATCAGTAAATCTGCAGAACTTGTATTTTTCTTATAAATTGATTCCTGTGCTATTTTCAGTTTGCTTTATTGAATGCTCTGTATATTAAGCCTTCTTTTATTCTGTTTATTTATACACATACTGAAAGAATGACAGTAAAATCCTGGTAAAATCCAGAAATTAGATTAACAATCACCTGTGCTATTCCCATAATTTCAAATTTTGAAAATGGAATTTCATTAGTTTAATCACCGTAAATCAGTGGCCTTGCCTATACTATACCATCTCCAGAATGTCTGTGTCTTCCCTTAGGTGGGGACTCCAGAACTTGGCACAGTATTCTAGATGGGGTGTTACCAGTAACCTATAGTAAGGCAGTATTACCTCTTTCCTTCTGCTATCGAACTCCCTACCAGTACACCCCAACATTCTGGTTGCTTTGCTGTAGGTCTTTTTCCATTGGCTACTTTGTTTCAGGGAGTCACTTATGATGACTCCCAGGTCCCTTTCCTCTGAAGTAGTGGCCAGCCTAACCCGTCCCATTTTGTATTCCTTCATGGGATTCATATGCCCTACATGCATTGCCTTGCACCTTTCAGCCCTGAATTTCAACTGCCAACATTTAGGCAATCTCTCTAACAGAGAGATTTCCTCTGCAACTCCCTCACCCACTACTTGCTGTCTACCCTTCCATATAGCTTAGTGTCATCTGTGAAGTGACACATCCTGCCCTGTATTCCTTCTCTCATGTCGCTGATGAATATACTGAAAAGAGCTGGTCCCCAGACTGACCTTGTAGCACCTCACTCATGACCTCCCTCTCTCCCAATTTGACCGTATTAACCACTACCCTCTGCTATCTCCCCCCAGCTATCTTCCCACCTATTTAACTAAATTATTTCCTGCTACCAGGTTCTCCGATTTCTTCAGTAGCTTTTTGTGTAGCACTGAGCTGAAATCATTGCTGAGGTTAAAGTAAAGTAAAGTAAATCTACTGCTTGTCTCATACCCGCCAATCTTGTAACCCAGTGAAAGAATACTTTCAGGCCGTGCTGGCATGACCTTCATGCCACAGAGCCATGCTGTTTGCTATACTGGAACCCGTTACTTCCTAGGTAGGCCACCACGTCCTTTTTGATCAGTGCCTCCATTAGTTTACCCACAGTGGGGCTAAGACTGATGGATCTATAAGTTACTGGTTCCTCCCTATCCCCTCCCTTGTGGAGCATAACCACACCTGCTAGCCTCTGATCTCTTGAAACCACACCTGACTACAGTGAATAGCTCAGTCAGGGCGATCACAAGTTCCTATGCCAATACCCTGAATATCATCAGGTGTATCCCATCTGGCTCCAGTACCTTATTTATTTATTTAAAAGTTTTACCAGGAAGACATACTGAACAGACAAACTGCTCAATTCCAGATGTGTTCGTGGGAGATATGGAGATAGCACAAATAATATACGGCATACACTGAATGAGACTGTATATAATACCCAGACTTGGAGAAGTACAAAATAATATACAGCATATAGTGAAGGAACAGTACATTGTACATAGGAGCATCAGAAAATCTGATGCGATACAAATAGGATTAGGAAATTGCTTATGATATAATACAAACATAGATGAGTAACAAGGATTCCAAGAGATTTCGAAAGAGCTCAGCCAGTAAGTTGCAGTCTGGCAGCCAGGTGACCGCTTTGATAGTCTGGATAGGAAGTACTCAGGCCTGTGATAGGGGAATGGGGAATTAGTGGCATGAGCATGTGCTGCTGAAATGGTCATTGATGAGGGAGTGGAGGTGGTGCACGGTGGAGGCATGACGAATGGCCGAGGAGAGTGAGTTCCACAGTTTAGGCATGTGGTAGGAGAATGCTGCTTGACCTGCAGTGGTGGTATTATGTGGGAAAGCAAAGGAATGGATTTCATAGTGCCTGAGTAAGTGAGTTGGGGGGGCAAGGATAGGGGTGTGAAGAGGTACAGAGGCAGGAACTGTGTCCAGAACTTAGCCATAAGCTTGGCACAGTGGAACAGCCTTCTGTTCAGAAGGGAGGGGAGGCACAGGGATTGGTAGAGGTCACAATGATGGGTGCTGGGAGGACAGTCAAGGGCAAAATGGCAGAGGAAGTGGAAGAGGGTGTCCAGTCTGGTTAGTGAAGTTTTGTGGGTGGCACTTTAGACTATGTCACCATAGTCAAATCTTGGAGAATCATTTTCTGTACAACTGCCCAGCAAGCCTGCAGCAGAGTACATCCAGATTGCAATACAGGACACCCAGCTTGGGGTGCAGCTTCTTGTGGATGGTACCGATATGAACAGAAAAGTCGAGGTGCTGGTCAAGCCAAACCCCGAGGTATCTAAAGGATGTTTAGTCCTCCAACTTAATCCCATCCAGGGTATGGAAGGTGGGGAGATCGGGGAGCTGAGAGAGTCTCTGCCTTGTGCCAAAGGGCATGGAGACAGTCTTCTTGGCATTCAGGAAGAGGTGATTTGAGTGAAGCCATAGCTGGACATCATCAAAGTTGAGCTTAAGTCTGGATGCCACAACAAAGATTGAGGGGCCAGATGTGAACAAGACAGTGTCTTCCACATACAAGTGAATGGAAGTGTGGGGGAGAGCAGAGGGCACATCATTGAGTAAGATGGAGGACAGTAGCAGGCCACTGACCGAGCCTTGGGGGGCACCATTTGCGATAGGGAGGGAGGAAGAGATGGAGTTACCATTCCTGACAGATTGTATCCTGCCTACTAGATAGGAGTGGAACCAACTGGTGGCCTCCCTGGATAACCTTGCGCGTGAGAGCTTGGATAGGAGGAGGGGGTGGGATACAGTGCTGAAAGTCATTGCAAGGTCGACAAAGATGGCAGAGGTGATGTGGCCCTGATCCATACTGGTGAGGATGGAATCAGTGAGCCTCAGGAGGGAAGAGGTGGTGGTTTGGGACTTCCAAATCCCAGACTAGTAGGGTGTGAAGAAAGAGGTGGAGTCAAGGAAGTAGGAGAGCTGGAAGGGGACCAAGTGTTCTTGGAGCTTTGCTAGGATTTGGAGGAGGGAGCTGGGGTGGTAGTTTCCTGGGGAAGAGGGGTCACCACCTTTCGGTAGGCAGATGTCTGTGATATGATTCCTTTCAGCTGTAATAGTAGTGAGAGAGAGAAGGAAAGGTTGAAAAGCAAGGCCGGGGGGAGGTTGGAAAAGTAACTTGGAGTCTAGCTCAGTGGGACATTTCCCTTTGGAAGGGTTTTGGGCAAGTAGTGCATTGTAAACATCAGTAGGGGTCACATGGATAAAAGAGAAAGCAGGGGAGCGTGCATGGACAGGGCTGCATGTGGCAGGGATGCCTGCAGAGGTAGGTGGAAGCAATGCCAGGAGTGAGGAGGTAGAATTAGTGAAGAAGGAGTTAAACTCTGTAGCCACTGTGAGCGAATCCATTACCGTGGAACTGTCTGCATGTAGAACAGGGGTGGGGGGTTGGGATGGATGGGAGAAAAGTGATTCTATTACTTTCCAGAATTTAGAGGGGTGATTAATGTTGGAATGGAGGCTGGATTTGAAATAATACGCTTTTGACTGGCATATTTGTCTTGTGCAAGCATTGGGAAGAGCACTTTACTTCTGGTACACTGAGGTTGATCCGGTAGCTTTGCAGGACTTCCAGGCCTGGTCCCTGGCCCTGAGGCTGGACATGACATCAGCAGTGATCCAGGACAGGTGCGAGTCCTGCACCCAAGTGTGTCGGAGAGAGGCATTGGTGTCCAAGACCGACAGGAAGTTTGTCTTGAAATAGTCCATGGCAGCATCAATAGAGGTGACATGAGGAACAAAGGACCAATTTATGTTGATTAGGTCAGTTAGGAGGGAAGTATGGTTTAGGGATTTGAAGGACCGTATGAGTAAGGATTTGGGGGGTGCATTGGGCCTAGGACGTTACGCACAGAGCATATTAGATGATGGTCACTTAGGGAGTCATGTAAGAGACCTGTAGCTATAATCCAATGTGAGTGGGAAGTGAGAGACCAATCTAGTAGGGAGTGATTTTGTGTTTTTAAATTTAGGCTGGTATGTTCCGTAATCAGTTGAGTCAGGTTCAATGCAGCAATGTAATTTTGAATTCTAGAGCTAGAGGTGGAGATCCAGTTTACATTGAAATCGTCAAGGACATGGAGCTCCCCACTAGATGCGTGAGAATTTAGGGCTGCTAGGAGGTCCATGATATTGGTTACAGGTGAGTTAGGGGGACAGTAAGAACCTGCAATAAAAATGGGGATGGATTAGGTGAAAAAGTTATTTTCACCAACAGTGAGTCAATAGTCTGCATGTGTGGATGGGCAAGCGGCAGTGGGGTGAACAGGAGGCAGGATTTAATGTAGGTGGCTATGCCACCGCCTCTTTTGTTTCTGGTTCGGTCTTGCCTGATGACTGTGTAACCAGGTATTGAGATGCAGGTATCTGGATGTGCTGTTTTAGCAATGTCTCTGTAATAATTAGAATGTTCGGTTTTAGGGAAAAAGTAATCAATTGAAGCATGGGAATTTTTGTGCGGAGGCTTCTGATATTTAAGTGGGCTAGCTTTAGGCCCTGTGGCAGTTGGTGAGGAGGGGGAGGGCTGAGCTGGAGTTAGGCTGTATGTCTCCTGCCATCAATAGCAGGAATGTTAGCAGGGTTCTGGATAAAACTAACAGGTTCTTATGGTGGGGAGGGAAGGGGTGTGAGAGACAGAGCTGGGTTAGCCTGTTGGGGGAACTTTAGCACTAGCTCACCAGCATGGAAACTGGGGGGGGGAGTAATATGGAGGGGCTAGTTGACCAGGTGGTTAAGAGTTTAGTGTGTGGCAAAGTGAGGGAAGAGGTGGCTGTGGTGTAAGAGGAGAGCAGCATGGGGTGGTTTATTAAATAGCGTGACAGTGGCTTGGGGTAGGACACGGCTGGGAGAGATACTGCGAGCACGTAGAGTATGACAAGAGTGAGTGCTAAAAGGATCAATATGAAGCTAGGTCAGAGTGCCTGTGGGTAACCTGTACCTGGAATCAATGAGAGAATGGGATAGGGGATGTGCTTCACAACAGGAATAATCACAGTGGCCACTAGCAGTGAACCACGATATGCTGCAGAGGGGAAAATGGCCTGATCACATTTACTCCTATACAGATTACTTACAGATTACTGTATATGGTACCTTAGGGGTTACAAGCCCTTTTCCTATTCTATTTACTGTTATTCCACAAACTACAGACCTATCTCTAACCTCCCCTTTATTGGGAAGGTGATTGAGAAGGTAGTAGCAGCCCAATTGGAGGACCATTTAACCATCCATGACATGTACGAACCTCTCCAGTCTGGTTTTTGCAAAAGACATAGCACCAAGACAGTGCTGGTTCAGGTGCTCAATGATCTTCTGAGGGCGAGGGATCAGAAGAGACATTCTATCTTGGTTCTCCTTGATCTGTCTTCAGCCTTTGACACTGTGGATCACATGGTGTTGATAGCACGCCTGAGGCATATTTGTGGAGTATCGGAACCGTCCTTTGATGGTTCACCTCTTTTCTCACTGGGAGATCACAAAGAGTTGTGTCCAGGGTTTTTTCCTTGGGCCCAACGTCTTTGTTGTGTGGGGTGCCTCAGGGATCAGTGCTGTCTCCCATGCTATTCGCGGTGTATATGCTGCCCCCTGGAGACATTGTAAGATGGTATGGGCTGAGGTTTTACTGCTATGCAGATGATACTCAGCTACACTTGTCTTTTACACCCGACCATGATGGAGCTCTATCGATGTTTAACAACTGTCTGAAAGAAATCCAGGAGTAGATGGATTCTAGTTGGCTGAAGTTTAACTCAGAAAAGACAGAGGTATTGGTTGTGGACCCGGGTCGCCAGATAGAGGGGTCATCTGTTGGTACGCCCTCAGGAATTTTTCTTAGTGGCATCTCACTCCCGACCTCTGAACAAGTGCGTAACCTGGGGGTTGTCTTGGATGACAGGCTGACACTGCAGTCACAAGCATCAGCAGTCATTAAGACTTCCTTTTACCATCTTAGGAATATCGCCAGAGATAGGCTCCTAGTTCCATTTCATGACCTGCCAATGTTGGTCCACGCCTTTGTGTCCTCACGTCTGGACTATTGCAACTCCCTTTACTTTGAGCTTTCAGGGGCTGAAATCAGCCACTTGCAGCTAGTGCAAAACACAGCGGCCCAGGTTTTGACTGGTTCCAGTAGATCCTGTCATATTACCCCGGTGCTGCACAAACTGCACTGGCTGCCTATATGGTGGCAGATCGCCTTCAAAGTCAGTTTACTGATTTTTAAAGCCCTTCACGGTCAAGGTCCGATCTATCTGAAAAATTTCTGGTTCCTTACTGCCCTGGCCAATCACTCCACTCAGCCGATGAGGGGTTGCTGGAGATTCCAAGAGTGAATCTTAAATCATCTGGATGTAGGGCATTTTCTAATGCTGCGCCCACTCTTTGGAATTCTCTACCTCGCCGGTTATGGGAGTGCATTTCCGTGGAGGAATTCAAGAGGGGTTTGAAAACCTATCTTAGGCTTAAGTCCTTTTTAGAAAACTGATTGTTCTGAATTTGATGATTTTATTATTGTTTTTATTTGTGTTTGATATTCGATTTTAATGTTTGATTTGTACTGTTTTAAGCTGTGCAGTGCTTTGTAAACTGAAAGGCACTATATAAATAAAACTATTATTATTATTATTTCAACTTAATTGTATAAAGCATAAAAGAATAGCATGGCAGAGGGGTGAGGAGATCGCTCACTTAGTTAGCAGGCCACCACACCATAAGACCACCATACCATATGATTCAATTTCCAGGCTCCCCTCTATAGGCTTGCCCCTGCAGAGATGGTCAGATACCGCCCCTTGAGGGATGTGTCTCCCGATGGTCTACTGGCAGTGTTGGACCTATCAAGCTTACTGGGTGCAAGTGAGAGTCTTGAGGACTTGGTCCTGGCCTATAATAAGGCCATGGTGGATGCCCTGGACTCCATCAGTCCTGTCCATGTTCGTCCTCTCTCTCTGCATCCTCGGTACCCCTGGGTCGATGGGATCTTGAGGGAGTGAGTCAGACAAAGGCTAGAGCATTGCTGGCAGAAATCCTCCCTGGATGCTGACCACCTGAGACTGATGGATCATTATCAGCTCTATCAATCAGCAATCATCCGTAAGAAGGCAGAGTTCCTGTCCAGGGAAATTGCTGCAGCTCAGAATCGACCAGCTCAGCTCTTTCAGATCGTAGACAGGTTATGCAACCCAACCTGCCTAAAGGTCCGAAGAGCTTATTCAAAATCTAAGTGTGACAAGTTTGCTCAATTCTTTGCTGATGAAGTGGCCAGCATCAGGGCGTTGATCCAACCAACCCACTCTGTGGGGGTTAACGGTGGTCAGTGCTTGTTCACTGCTCCTCGGTTTTCTTGGTCTTCTTTCAACCGGCTAGAGATCACTGACATTGTGTGGATTATCCAGAATATGTGGCTGACTTACTGTAGTTTGGACCCGAGACCAACACATCTCATTTTGGGATGTGTTGTTTCTATCAGCCCCATCCTGGCCAAGATTTTGGGGTGCTCCTTAGAGACGGGTAAGTTTTCTAGCTCCCTGAAGGAGGCGGTGGTTACACCTCTCCTTAAGAAAGCTTCTTTGGACCCAAACTGATTGGCTAACTACAGACCTATCTCTAACCTCCCCTTTTTAGGGAAGGTGATTCAGAAAGTTGTCGCTCTGCAGCTGAAGAACCACGTTACCATCCGTGACATCTACGATCCTCTCCATTCCAGTTTTCGTAAGAGGCATAGTACCGAGACAGCTCTGGTTTGGGTGCTCAATGATCTCCTGATGGCTAGAGATCAGAAGCACTGTTTCATCTTGGTGCTCCTGGATCTCTCATCAGCTTTTGACACCATGGACCGCTGGGTGCTGCTCGAACACCTGAGGGTCATCTGAGGCCTGGCTGGTTCAGTTCGCAGGTGGTTTCAATCTTTCCTCTCTGGCAGGTTTCAGAGGGTGGTGTTTTCCTTGGACCCAGTCTCCCTGTCTTGTGGGGTCCCTCAGGGCTTGGTGCTCTCCCCAGTGTTGTTTGCGTTGTATATGCTACCTCTAGGAGACATTGCAAGATGTTTTGGGCTGAGGTTTCACTTCTATGCTGATGATACCCAGCTCTACCTGTCTTTCGCTCCAGGACAGTGCTCCCTCAGTCTTTAACAGCTGCCTCATAGAAATACAGGACTGGATGAAATCCAGCTGGTTGAAACTGAATTCCGATAAGACTGAGGTGTTGGTTGTGGATCCAGACCGTCGGCTAGAGGGTCAGTGGCAGGGCGTCCCTTTGGGCTTCGGCTCGGGAATAATCAGCTGCCTTCTTCTTTTTATTTTTGTTTGTATTTTTGATGCCGGCCACCTTTAACCCCACGAACGGGCTCATCCAGCCACAGTGATCCTCACCCTCACCTGGGGAAGCCCCCCTCTCAGAGTGGGGCAGCCAGACTGGAACTGTCGTGGCTGGAGGGTCAGGCACCGAGCCTGGCTCATACGTAGGGGCCAGCAATTTTCTGAACTATTTCTACCCTGGAGCTGGGAAAGTGCAATGATGCTAGTGGGAAAGTGTCCATCCCAGCTCCACCACACATTGCAGTGCGACGTCTTCTCCCCCAGCCTCTGCCAAGGGGCAACTGAGGCTGGCATCAGCAAATCCCCCCTCTCCAGAAGGAGAGCAGTCCTGCAGATGCTCAATCCATCTCCTCCTCTGCCAACCCCCGGTATCCCTTTCCCATTCCTGAACACGAGTCACCAGCATAGTGTGAGGTGTGGTGTCCAGCACCTCAACCCTCAGCGCCACCGGGCCAGCCAGCTGCCTTCTACTGAGCAGGTGCATGACCCTGGGGTGTTCCTTGATGACAGGCTGACACTGCATTCACAGGTGTCCACAGTTGTCAAGTCCTTGTTTTACCATCTTAGGAACATCACTCGGGTCAAGCACCTTGTTCTGTCCGGTGACCTGCCAACATTGATCCATGATTTTGTGTCCTTGCACCTAGACTACTGCAACTCCCTCTACCTAGGGCTTCCAGGGGTTGATATCTGCCACTTTCAGCTAGTGCAGAATGCTGCAGCACGGTTGCTGACTGGGGCTCCACATTCGAGCCACATCATGCATGTGCTGTGTGAACTGCACTGGCTGCCTGTTCAGTGGTGGAGCACCTTCAGGGTCAGTCTTCTGACCTTTAAAGCCCTACATGGAAAGGGCCTGGGCTACCTGCAAATGCTCCTTGTTCCTTACTGCCCCTTCTGCTCACTCCAGGTAGTGACAAGGGGTTGTTAGAGATTCCCAGGGTGCGGTTGAACACTTCTGGAGCACAAGCTTTTATGCTTGTGGCCCTGACCTTGTGGAATTCTCTGCCTCATCAGATTCGAGAATGCCAGACAGTGGGGAGCTTTGAAACAGCTTTAAAGAGGGACTATAGTCAAAAGTTACTGGCATTAATAAATTCAGAATATTTATTTATTTATTTATTTATTTATTGAATACTATCGGAATTACAAACCTTTGAGCCACAGACTCTTTTGCAAAGGCTCCACGTCGGTTACAGGGGGTGGAGGGTAAAACAAATACAGTAAGGGACATACATAGACAGGCAGTATTTACAGTAACAGTACTGAGGAGCAGTCCAGGCACAATTTATATACTGGTGAGGGTCTGAGGTAGAAATCTTGGGGTGTCAGGCAAGGACTTGTAAAGCGCTAGTACATGAGGCCTAGAGAGACCCTGAGTCGCAAATGGGGAGGAAAGGGAATAAAAAATGGGTGGGCAATGTTAGCCACAGTCACATTTTGCACTTTCATGAAGTAGAGCCTTGAGGACTGTTTTAAATAGCGAGATGCTGTGGGTCTGGGACAGAGAGGGTGGGAGTGCATTGAGCCAGAGAGGGGCTCAGTAGCGGAAGGATCTTTGTCCAAGGGAAGTTCTACATAGGGGGACCAGAAAGGAGGAGCTTGCAGCAAGTCTTGTATTGCGCCTGTGGGGTGCTGCACTGATTATGGGGAGAAGGCCAGCGGGGGCTAGGTGGAAGTGTTTTTTTTTGTGAGGATGCAGGTGTGGTACTTTAATCTTTGTTGGAAATTTAGCCAACCAGTCAAAGCATATAGATCACAGGTGTGGGTTAGTCTATCACTGCCCATGACTAGGCGGCAGGCTTTATTCAAGGCAGTAATTATACTGTTAAGTGAGGTGGGTTCTGCAGAGCCATATATAGTAATCCCGTAGTCAACTAGGGAGAGGATGGAGGAGGAGACTGCAAGCTGCATGGCCCGAGTGGGTAAGCAGTGCTTGAGCCTGTACAGGATGCCCACTCTAGTATTGACAGCGGAAGTGAGAGTTTGGATATGCCTCTGGTAGGAGAGGGAGGTGTCTAATGTGATACCCAGGTATTTGAAGTTGGTAACATGTTCCAGGGGGCACCTAGTGTGTTCTTTATTAGGAGAGCAGAGTGATTATGAGTGCTTTAGCGATGTGCAAAAATCATGGATTTAGTTTTATTATAGTTGATGATTAGGCGGTGTTCAGTGAACCAGGTCTCTAGTTCACAGAAATGACTCTGGAGTGCCTGTTGGATGGTGCTTGGATGGGGGTGTTTCCAAAACAGAACTGCATCATCAGCGTAGAGTAGCAAATGACCGCTGCATGCCTTAGGGAGGGAGTTTAGAAAAAGGGTGAAAAGCAGTGGGCCCAGAATGGACCCCTGTGGGACCCCAGAGCAAACTGTATTGGGGGTGGAGAGGGTGGTGTTAATCCTGACTTGTTGTGACCGGCCCGAGAGGTAATCCTGGAACCAGGCCGTAGCCTCAGGGACCACATTTAGCGTTGGGAGGACACGAAGCAGTATCTCGTGACTGACTGTGTCAAAAGCCTTGGTTAGATCCACATAGATTGCCCCTGCGATTGAGCCTTGATCGAGGGCGTCATAGATGAATGCAGTGAGCTCTGAGAGAGCGGTGATGGTACTATGGCCCATCCAGAAACCATGCTGTTCCTGGCTGAGAAGTTTATGTTTAGTTAGGTGTTCGGTTATCTGGTCAGATACAATTCTTTCAAGGGCTTTGGAGAGAGGTGGAAGTATTGAGATAGGTCTATAGTTGCTGGTGCTAGTAGGGTCACCGCTCTTAAGAATGGGAGTGATTATGGCTCTCTTCCAGGTTGAGGGGAACTGCCTGAGGCAAAGCGAGAGGTTGAGAATTTTTGTGAGGTGTGGTATTGTGACATCCAAGGTGAGCTGAAGGAGTTTAAGATCTAAGGAGTCATTGCTGTAGCGGGTATTAGAGATAGCTTTGGAAATGTAGCATTTAGCCTCGGTGCAGGTGATGACTCGAAACTGGAAGGGAGGCGAGTTGACAGTACACGAGGTTTGGGGGAGGGTTGGGGAAATTTGAGGGAGGATATGGGAGAGATCCGAAAGGCTGAGTTAAGGGCTTCATGTATAGTGGAGTGATCCTGAGTGATATTACCATTTAGATTAAGTTGGGTGGGGTAGGTGAGCAGGATTTACCACTAAGTTCTTTTATGTTGTTCCAAAATTTTTTCCCATCACCCCAGGAGGAGGTAAGGGTTTGTTGGTAGTAATTAGCTTTCACTGCCGCGATGCCCATGTACATTTATTGCGTGCTACCCGGTAGAGTTGCCTATCCTGGGTACATTGGGAGTCAAGGGCCTTGTGCCAGAGGTTGTCCCTATGGTGTAGCAGGTTTAGAAGAGGGGGTGAGATCCATGGGGTGGTTCTGGTTTTCACAACTTGCTTAGATACGGGAGCGAATAAATCACAGGCTGTGTTGAAGGTGGTTATAAAGTGAGCGAGGACAAGATCAACTGACTGGGCAGTGTAAATGGGGAGCCAGTTGCTGTTAGTTAGATGGGCTTTGAGGTTCTTTATGCCTCCTCTTTTAAGCCTACATTGCCAGGAGATTTTTGGTGGGGCAGGGGGCAATTTGCCTGACCACCAGCAGGTAACTGGGGAGTGGTCACTGATAGCATCAGGGAGCACTGTTGAATTAGAGAGGTTTCTTGGCCTGTTGGTGAGATGAGGTCAAGAAGAGTGGAGGTCCCAGATCTATTGTCCCTTCTGGTGGGGGAGGTGACTAGCTGAGTGAGATCAAAGGCCAGGGCAGCGTCTTTGTAGCTGGATGAGGCTGGGGATAACCAGTTAATGTTAAAATCACCCATTAAGATGACTTCACTGGTGTTCGTAGTTGGGAGATGATTTGAAGGATTGAGTCAAATGCTGAGTTTTGATTTCTCAGGGGGATGTAGGCTGAGAAGATGGAGAGTTTTGGTACCCAGGCTGAGTTTTACTGTTAGTATCTGGGCACCATATTGAGGTGAGGGTGTATGGACTTCTGTGGCATTGAGTGAGGATTTCACATAAATTGCACAGCCACTGCCTCTTTTACTGGTCCTATCTGCCCAGAAGAGGGCATAGTTACAGAGGGAGACAGCATCACAGGGAATTCTTTCAGAGAGCCATGTCTCAGAGAGTGCAAGAACGTCTGGAGCATACTGGGCAATCCAGCCTTGGAGAGGTGTGTGTTTTTTAGGAAGGCTGCATATATTTAGGTTAGCTAGCAGCAGGCGTACCTGAGTATTTTTTGAGGAGGCACTAGTGCATGGTGGTCCTGGGTTGGGGTGGATGTTTCCCAGATAACAGGAGAAGTAAAAAGGTGAGCCGCAGGAGGGCAAACCTGCAGAGTCTGGATGAGAGATGCTGGGACTGGTAGGGTGTAAGGCGTTTAGCACTAGTAGTGGGGATATGGAAACTAGGAATACCACAGAGAAGAAGAGTTAGTGGGGAGATAGGGGCGATGGATCAACAAAGCCCCAATCATCCTCATGCCAAAATTAGATCCCTAAGTTACTTTGTTTTAAAGTTGCAAATCATTTTACAACCCTAAATTCTCTGCCTGTTCAAAACAGCCAGTTTCAGTGAAGTGGTGCTGATGATGTCATCTCCTGAACTCACAGTCTAGCCCTGTCTGTCAGCAAGCTGACAGGAGCTGCTTCTCCAAAGTTTAAAAACTATGTGCAAATGGTTTTCTCCAGTAAAACAGGAAGCACCATTCAATAAATATTGCTTTAGAACGAATGTGTGTTTTCAGGTTTTGTAACAAAGTTGACAAATTCACATTTTTGTTTTTTGGTGTTTTGTTGTCATGGTCCTTTTCTGCTGGGCTGCTGGATACTAAGTCACAGCACACTAATGTGAGATTTGTGGACTGGATATCTCTGATGTGGTGAAAGTCTGTGATCATTCACACCTATCAATCAGTTGAGGTGATTTCTCAGGATGGCACTTTAAATCAATTATTCCAGGACCCTGTAAATGGGGGTGGGAGAGGTAGTGCTGTTTTGAAACCTTACTAAAAGTTTCTATGCAGTAGCCAGCTCAATGCTTAATCAATCAATCAATCAATCAATCAATTAATCAATCCATCAATCAATATTTTATTCATCATCAAAGTATGAAAGAGTGGGATACTCAGTTGAGCAGAGCTCATTTTCTGTTTTCTCATTGACAGGCTGTTACTTGAGCTATATTCAGGCTCATTTGCATTGTACTCCAAATTACAATGATTGTTTTACAAGGGCTAACATTTCCACCCCTAGTAGGAAATAACACATATAAGGCCCCTATTAAAACGTATTGTAAGGCAGACACTGACAAGCAGCAATGCAGTTACCAACATGACAACACTTTTAGCAATACAACTTCCAAACAGGCACTGCAGAGTAACACTTCGCATGGTATCAGCAGCCTGGAGGCATGCTGACTCAGCATCCTGCAACTCTGGAGAAATGAACCACACCAAAGAGGCATTAAAATACAAATTTGTCCACTTTGTTACAAATCATGAAACACATAGATTCTATAGCACTATTTTAGAATAGTGCTGCCTGTTTTACTTGTGAAAACCATTGCAGAATGATCTTTTAACTTTGGAGAAACAAGTCCTTCTTGCTGACAGGGAGGGCTAAACTTGCTGACAGGGCGGGCTAAACTGTTAGTTCAGAAGATGACATCATCAGCACCTCTTTACTGAAACTGGCTTTTTTGAACAGGTAGTGAAACCAGGGTTACAAAATAGCCCATAACTTTAAAATGAAGTAACATAGAAACCTAATGTTTGGTATGAGATTTTTTGGGGGTATGCTTATTATAATTCTGCAATGTAGCACTTTTGACCAGAGTCCCTCTTTAAAGAAATTTTTATTCTGCCAGGCATTTGGTGATTAGGTTCATATACTCTCCTGCTTATTTATTTTATTACCTGATCATAATCTGTTTTGATACAATGTATTGTTTTTTAACTGTTTTTCATGAGTTGTACAGCGCTTTGATTTTAGAGATTGCACTATATAAATAAAATAATTATTATTATAATTATTGGGAGGAGTATGGTAAACAGGATATTAAGCATAACAATTAAAGGCAGCCTGTTAAGTATAGCTGCAAGTTTTATTTATTTATTTATTTATTTTATTTTTTTACAAGTTTATCCAGGCTAGCCCAGCTGAGAGGTGTCTTATTTCCATTGGGGTGTTGCTTCTACCCACTCACTATCCAGGAATCGAATATCTTGAACTTCAGGTGTTCAGTTCTCATCAGACTCTGGTGAACCTTTGGAGGCAGACTTGAAGTGTGGCCTAACTGTTGAACTAGGGAATGCCGAACATGGCTTCCTGTTCTTTGCACTGAAATTAAAAGAAACTGGCACTCTACTAGGAACTCATGCCATCTTTTTATAATGAAGCCAACATCCCTAGACCATTCTACTAGGCCCTAAAATACCTCTATCTAAAAGTTTTGCCCTTTGACTCCAGATCTACATTTTTCAGTTTGACAATACTTGTATAAATTCAAGCTGACATTGTTGTCTCCACTCATCATCCGATACACTCTTAAAAGACTTGCTCACAGTGCCAACAGCTAACACTACCGTACATTTACAAGCAAGTCCACCTCCCAAGGCCCCAAATACCTCAGATTAAAAGTTGCCTCAACTCCTGATCCTGGATTTTCAAGTTGGGACGTCTGTGTGGGATGGGGTGTATCACACCACTCTACACTTACTTCCCTCCTTGACATGTGCTGATACAGTCTATGTATATAAATGAATGTCATGCCACAGGGGGAGTGAGGAATTATGATTGTCTGGATCTGGAATACAGTTCCCCACCCAACACTGGACTGTGGGTTGGGGCCAACTTTTAAATACTGAGATGGCTGTCCCAATGCAGGACTGAGTAGGTTTTCCTTGATGCATGTAATCACCACTCTGAGGCAGCTATCATATGCTGAACTGTGCTAAACTTATTGTGGGAAGATGAATTCAGAAATGTGTCCTGAAACCTGACAAGGTCTAATACTTGAGAACTAAAAGCAACTTCCATTACAAAGAAGAAAAAAAGTTCTAGTGGTTGATTTACTATTAAATCTGCAAGTAATCTGTACAGGATTAGCATGTAAATTACACAGTTTGAAAAAAGGATTAAAAATAGAAACCTTTTAGAACTTTTTCTGGTCCCAATTCTAGCAGAACCAGTTCTGAATAGAACAAGCAAAGACTTGCTAATCCTATTCTCTAGATGTTCTTTTTGTGTGAAGGCAGTGGTAGTGCGTAACAAAATATTAGTGAAAAGACCTGCATGCGTGACAACAGCTGTGTGCTGAAACTCACTATTCTCTCTGCCAGTATCATTTCCATGTCTAGGAAGGCATGGGAGGGGGGCTTTGAAATGGTTTCAGGGAGATTAATGGTTCCATCCCAACTGGGCTACAATATATGTTGCATGTATTTAGGTTTGGTCTAGGCATCTCAGCTTTTACTCCAGAGCCCTAAACCCCTCTGTTTAAAATTAATTTTTCACCTGTCTATACTAAACAAACATTCTGACCCCTTTACTATAAATCCTAAAACTTTACAGCTGAGGATTTAGGGACTTAAGAGTAAAGTGTGCCATTTACTTAAGAGCAAAGTGTGCAATTTCTGAAGTTTAAGTAATGCTCGTAATGCCATTATGAACACAGCCCCACGTTTACCATTGCAATGTTTTCATAGTCTGTTTTCCCAGAAAGGTCCAGCTGAGATGCAACCTCTTGTTTGCAGTGGGGTGCATGCTTCTGCTATGTTTTACAGAGGGGGGAGAAGTGGAAACCCAGGGAGGCCATATATAAGTTTGTTCAGGTTCACATAGTGAGTCATTGGCAATAACAGGATTTGAACTTGGAATCCCTGGCTCACAGCTGACTGAGATTATGAGCAGTTACTTTATTTATTTGTCATTCTAAATCCAATTTCTTTAATTTTGCAGCCTCTACACACACACACACACACATAAACACACACACACACACACACACACACACACACATATACGCACACTTTCTTTTTTTTCTCTCTATAGCTATTTTTCCATATATATTTATGTACTTTTGTTTACCAGTCGGTGCATCAGACAATGCAATACCTATTTTCAGGCACAACCCAGACAAAAACAGACTCAAGAACAATTTTACATAATGTAGAGGTAAGGGTGATGGTTACAAAAAATAATGAATTAATGGTATAAAGATAGGTATCAAACATTGCTAGAAGAAGGCAGGGAAAGTGTGATTCAGCTCAAGTAAATATACTCATCACATATGTTGTGGGGGGGATGGCAAACCTATCTGCATGACAATGCTTCAGGTACTGGTGCAATTATCTGTGGATCTTAATTATGTAGATCCTTTTTAAAGTATACATGGGATTGAGACAGTGAATTTCAGGGCAAAAAAGGGAAAAAGAAAAACCGGCTCACTCATGTTAGTTGAACACTTAGAGACAGACAGGAGAGGCAGGTCACTAGATCTCAGGGGTTTACTTGGTTTACTTGGTTTCAAGGGACAAAAGAAGGCTACTGCCCATCGAGATTGTCCCCCACCACATTGGTGGGATAATTATACCGTAGGGTTATTTCACTCCAACCAACAATCCAACCCTTTCTTAAAGGCTAGATTGGAACTGCTATCAACTAAGTGTTGTGGCAGAATATTCCATGATTTAGGGGTTTTTACTTTAAAGTAGTTTAACATTTTTGTTGTTCTTGTTTTAGAAACAAATATCTGTTTGTTATGGTACCATGGGGAATTCCAGCTGATTGAAAAATGTAAGCCACAGTGATACATTAACTCATGAGAATTCTGAATTTTATATAGGAGGAGAAGATCACCTCTTGTACATAGAGAATGTAACCCCGTAACCTTTAACCTTTTCTCATAATCTAGTTTGGATAAATACGACACCATTTTAGTGGCTCTTCTGTTCTGCCAACTCAAACCAAGCAGCTATTTGCCATTCACACTCACATACACACAATAACGGTACAATAAGTATAGCAAGCCAAAGCTTTATTATAGCAAAATATAATATAAAAGGTTACAATAAGTACAGCAAGCCAAAGCTTTATTATAGCAAAATATAATACAAAAGGTTATACATCACCGATTCCAAAAGCTACATCCAAGCCTGTTCCAATGGCTGGGAAGCCCCCTTGTCAGCCTGGCTAGGAGTCTCACGAACCGGGAATTGGCCCCACAGTGATGCGTCCACCCTGCAGGTGAGGCTTCTAACCAGGCATTGAGAAAGCTACATTTATATCTTATTCTATGCTAAAAATAACCGTGCAGCCTTTATAGTGTTGTTTTACTACATTCTAGAAGCTGGCCGGGCTCCCAGGATGCTGCAAATTCACACGACAAGGACTGCTCAGAATTCCCTACACCTGCTAGGTCACTGTGCTCCAAACACTGGCCGGGTGCCTAGAACACTATGAGCTAAGCAGAAGTTTAAACAAAACTACAAAAACAGGTTGCCTGATAATATGCGACCTTCAAGTTAGCAAAATACACTGTCTGAAGCAAAACATAATAATGAGGCTATCTAAAGAGCAAAACACCAATTAAATGAAGCAGCATGTAAAATGGAGTCACACAATACAAAATGGAGTATAAAATGACATACATTACATGAAATAGCATACAAAATGGAGTGACAGTAATCAACATATTATACTATCACTACATTCGGTCCTTTGATTATTGTGAATACGATTTGTATGATATTGGTACCATAGCAAAATTACTACGAATATAACATGATAAGTAACAAGTCCAAATAAGCAAGATAATTGTCACTACAGCAATGATTATGATAGGATGTATCAGAATATTTAACACTTTTGTAGCTGATGGAGGCCATCCTGTAAAAATATCCCACCAATAATGAGTGGTCTCTTGTTGAATCTTGGAACTTAAATCAATCATTTTATTTTTAACTATCATAGTTTGCACCTGACTTTGCACTAATGATTTATTTCTTATTGCCAAATGAGCCTGCATTACATCTGTTTCCTGAATTATCTGTTTAATTTTATTTAATGAGATACTCAATCTTGATTGATCTAAAATATTGGGCTGCCAATACAAAATAAGTTTCTGCTCATTATCAGGGACAAGGTGTAAGTAGTATTTTCCCACCACAAATGAGTCACATTTCTTAAACAACCTGAAAGGGACGAGCTAAGTTATACATCCTAACAGTATTCTCCTGATTAGTTACTATACAAACATACTGGGTCCTATTTCTGTAAACATGGTAAAGGTTATGGGTAAAATTGTCCATTGACACAAATTTATCGAATGCTCCAGTAAACAAGGTTCATAAAGTCTGGAATGCTGTCCACATAGTATTCCATCAGCTGTTTTTGAACACAGACTTAAGTCATGGGTGGTGTTCTGACTATCTATATAATCTCCGTTAAAATGTGGTAACCAAAACTCAGGATCAAATAATGGGGGACCAAAAATTACAGGTAATACACATTATTTCAGGGTCATTAACATTATAATGTACCAATTGCCCTGAACAATAGGTATCTGTGCATTTTACTGTGGTGGATGACATTACAATCCAATGATTACTAGGAATCCATGATTTGAACACGGTCCTCCACACATATTCATTATTACTCATTAAATCACTCTGGGCCTTATTTCTTTGCATTATAGAATACATATGTCTCATTGTGCATTCTGTCCAATCAATAAATCGTGAAATATTTTCTGCTACTCCCATTCCCCATACCTGTGAAGCATTAAATAACTGCAAGAACTCAAAATCATAATTCAAAGTTAATCTTTGGAGTAAGAAAACAGTTGGCATCCATTGAGCTTGTAAGTTAATTAAGCTAAATACATCAATTCCTTCTGCCTGAAACCTGTTAGTCAGTGTTTCTATATCAACACTATTTAAAATTCCCATGCCTGCCCTTGTTCACCTAATAGCGTATCATACCAAAGCTCTTTTATATTTGCATTTTCTACTAAACATAAACGTTATGTTAAAATGGATTACATTTTTCTGATACCGCTCGCTACTGATGTACATGTGGATGAAACCTTAACTATACTATCATTGCTAATTACAGGATGATTTTTCAACACTGTAATGTGATCTGCTCAACTAGTTCTATTAGTTATTGCAGTAGCATTCATGCAGAATAACGTGTCTATGTCAATCAAAGTAATACTTGCATTGAAAATGTCTGTTTGATTCATGCAGCAATCAAGTCTATGTTGTACAGTCACCATGCAACTATTCGGTAAGTTGCAGCATCTAATAGCAGTCTGGTTCTGTAATTTAATCCAATTTGTGTCCTGCATAGGTTGGACATATAATCGTCCTGCCATTGTCTCAACTGGTTTCCAAATGTTCACATCTGGTGAAAAGTAATGTTCACTATAGGACATCCTTGGTTTTCAGGGCAAGTAAAGTTGTTTGCACCCGAAGCTGGTGGAAGATTTCCAACCCCATTGTACAAGTGGGTCGTCAAGCTTCAATATTCTTCCATCTGTGGTAATAGGCTTTACCGAATGGACCGTGAGAGAGGTGTTATTCCTTTTAGAATCCATTGAAGAACCTAGAAAATATACAGACTGATTATTCTCAAGATAACGTGTTAGCTGGTACATATTCCATCTCTCTTCCCTGACCTGATAATTAACACTGTGTTGTCTCGTCCAGTGGCTATCACCTCAGCTGGTTCAGGAGGGCCATTTGGGTTTGTAACCCATATTTTGGCACCATTGTTAAAACCTCCTGTAGATCTAAAACCTTTATCCCCTTGCTGTTAAGAGTGTGGGGGCTTGTCCCTTTATAGGGTCACTTTGTTAACTGGAATAATTAACAATTGAGCCACTTTGTCATACTGTTGAATTAACAGATTTTGTTCTCTACTATTCAACAAAATTACTTTCACTTCTCCTTGGTAATCACAATCAATCACCCTCCCAAAATTTGTATCCCTGAGGGCTAGTTCTGATTTAGGTGCTATCCAACCAAAATGTCTCGGTGGAATTTGTATTCCAATCAGTTTCTATCACTTGAATGTTTCTGCTGTTTATTCTGTATTCTTGAAGGGCATGTAAATCAAGTCCAGCAGCTTCTGGGGTTGCCCTGCAGGAGACAGAGCTCTAAGTGTAATTTCCCAATATAACACTGTTTCTGTAGTTGAAGTAAGCCTGCACTTGCAAATTAGGAGTTATCATTAGCATTAAGGGGTCTCAGATTCTCCAATTGGTCTATTATTTAAAATCTGTAATGCTTCATGCAAATTCTCTTTCCATTTTCGTAGGCCCCCAATTTCCTAAAGTGTTCTTTCAGCAATCCATTCATTCTCTCAATTAACCCTGCTGCTCATGGGTAATAAGGGATGTGAAATACCCACTGTATGTTAAGTGGCTTGAGCATAAGCTTGTACCATTTTCCCCTAAAATGGGAACCATTGTCACTTTGTATCTGCAAGGGTATTCCATAGTACAACATAAATTAAGTTAATTGCCTTAATGGTGTTTTTCTGTGTAGCTTGTTTACAAGGGTATGCCAATAAATACCCTGAATATGTATCTACAACTGTGCAAGCATATCGACATCCTCCACTAAAGGGTAGAGGTCCAATGTAGTCAATCTGCCAAATTTGTCCCTGAATTTCCCCTCCCCAATTGTCCTTTCACAATATGAGGGATTGGTCTTTGTTGCCCATGTTGACATAGGACACTAAGCAATAACAGTTTTAACCAAACCAATGTTAGGGTACACCTACTATATGCCCACCTGTAAGTGGCTTTCTCTCCCAAATGTCCATTTTTAATGTACCCATTTTGCCAGCCCTGATAACTGCTGACTTTGAGTTTCTTCAATATCCACTGGAAGAATCTTAGCTTTTTCATCTGCAATAGAATTATACCATCGCTCTAGTGTATCTGAAGCACAATGAGCATCAACATGAAATACAGTGGTCTGAGTATTTTGCACCATAGTCTATATTTCCTGCCACAGTTCTTTTCCCATATTTCTTTCAAATAAATTTTCCACTCATCCTAGCCCAAGTAGGCAGCCAGGTTGTTAAACCATTGGCTACAGACCATGAATCAGTATAAATATGACATGTACCTTGCAACCTTTGTGGGTATTACACTGGAAGGGAGGAAGGTAGCCACCCTCCCTCCAAGCTCCTACTGGTGGAAGACAGCTCGAGGTGCAAGAGACAGCTCAATACTGTAGCAATAAAGGTTAGCTGTGAAACACAGACAAACAACAAAACAAACACACATCAGTTTAAAATAAAACAAGATTATTTCCATAGGATAAAAGAAGTAACAGCGTCCTGGGTTCCCTTATCCTAAGCATGACAAAATGTCCAGATTGATGGTAATACCATTTACGTATCTCTGTAGATGGTAAACTCTCAAAACAGCTGTAATAGTCCTTTTTCAAAATTGTAAAAGTTTGTTCCTCTTCACTTAGAATACTAGTTTTGCAATAAAAGTCAAATTACATGGTTCACTCTTGGTGTGCTTTCATGAAAACATACATTTTGTGTGAAAAGTTGTGCTTTAGGCATGGAATACACATCAAGTTTGAACTGGTAGTAACATAAAATGTTGAAACACAAGAAGGTCAAATAACGTGCAAAAGGTCACAGTGTGCATGCAAGGTTATTCAAACCCAGCCATTCCTGTAGTGTCCTTTAACACCACCAATATTAAAATATCTTTAAATAACAATAGAGCACATGATGAAACTGCTGGCCAAGACAGTACACACACACACACATACACAAAAGAAATACTTAACACAAAATAAGACTGACATTGTTTCCATCAATTTGCTGAGGTAATGCCTATAGTTCCATTAGAAAACTGTACGTGGTTTAGATATATGTGCTACCTCCTGCCTGTCTTGTAACACTGACAATTTTTAAACCAACACATTTATACATATTGCCATGCCAAATCTTTCCAGAACAAAACACTGTTTAAACACATCATCTGTAAGTGGACACATCTAGTATAACAGATTACACCTTTTGGCACATAACTAAAATATGGCACTCTGCCATTTTGCAAAAAGTTTCTGGTTTTAACTAGAAGTATGATAAAGCCATTTATAGCTATTAACACATTACATTTTCACCTAGCAGTGGCTTGGCACGTTGCTTGCAAACTACAACTCTTTCTGCACATTGCAATCTATATGACGTCATAATTCTTCACCATCAACACTACCTGCTCCAAGCAACAACTACAAACAAAGTTTTCACTGACCCTATCTAGGCAGCACAAATGTTCCATTACAAATAAAGCCAATTAAAACAGTCAGCTATGAGGCAAAAAGCTTCTTTTTTTTTTTTTGTAACATGTTGTGCACTGAAGGCAGTCAATCCTATCTCCAACCTTGACAATAGAACATAATTACAGAACACAGATATAAGCTAGAAAATATGCATGAGAAAGGACAGACATTACCTTGTTTAGTATCGTATTACAGAAATAAAACAGACAGACATAAAACAACTTTGAATAAAAAAAATTTCGGACTTACCCGGTGCCAAGGTATTTTTCTTCTTCTTTTCCGATATACTAGTCTAAGTAAGAAAACTGACTGCAGGACCTTGTGATAATTTCCAACGCTGCAGCTATTAACTCTTTCAAAGGTTTTAACCCTTTCAAAGGTTTTCTTTGGCCATTTAGTAACCTGCCAAACCAAGTCTTTTCCAGAGCTCTGGTTTGCAGCTTAAAACAAAACAAACAAAATCTCTAACAGTACTAGGTTGAGATTCATCTGGTAGAGGTCCCCAGTACTTGGGTTTAGGATCAATGTTTCAGCCTCTATAGGAGGCATGGGAACTTGAAATTGATACAGAAAACTTGAAACTACACAGATAGACAACATGGGGGAGGATTTTCAAATCATCCCATTCAGTCACCTACTGTGCGCATATCCACAGTAGTTTATTTTTCTTTTCTAGATGTTGCTTATCTAACTTTACTTAACCAGCCGCTGCTTTTCTCCAAAGCAGCCTGAACTGTGAAAGCCATCATTGGCTCTAACAGTATATACTTGCAACAAGCACAAATTACAAAGTACAAAGGGCGGTTGCCCTTGCTTGTTTGAGCCTTAATACACCTTAAAAAAGAACTCATCCTTTTTCTAAAATAGACATTTTATTTTGAATCCTGCCGACTACGCCAAAATGTTCTGTCAACTCAAACAAGCAACTATTTGCCATTCACACTCCATACACACAATAACAGTAAATAAGTATAGCAAGCCAAAGCTTTATTATAGCAAAATATAATATAAAAGGTTACAATAAGTACAGCAAGCCAAAGCTTTATTATAGCAAAATATAATACAAAGGTTATACATCACCGATTCCAAAAGCTACATCCAAGCCTGTTCCAATGGCTGGGAAGCCCCCTTGTCAGCCTGGCTAGGAGTCTCACGAACCGGGAATTGGCCCCACAGCGATGCGTCCACCCTGCAGGTGAGGCTTCTAACCAGGCATTGAGAAAGCTACATTTATATCTTATTCTATGCTAAAAATAACCGTGCAGCCTTTATAGTGTTGTTTTACTACATTCTAGAAGCTGGCCGGGCTCCCAGGATGCTGCAAATCCACACGACAAGGACTGCTCAGAATTCCCTACACCTGCTAGGTCACTGTGCTCCAAACACTGGCCGGGTGCCTAGAACACTATGAGCTAAGCAGAAGTTTAAACAAAACTACAAAAACAGGTTGCCTGATAATATGCGACCTTCAAGTTAGCAAAATACACTGTCTGAAGCAAAACATAATAATGAGGCTATCTAAAGAGCAAAACACCAATTAAATGAAGCAGCATGTAAAATGGAGTCACACAATACAAAATGGAGTATAAAATGACATACATTACATGAAATAACATACAAAATGGAGTGACAATAATCAATATATTGTACTATCACTACACTCTTCTCTGCACCCTCTCAATTCTGTCCACATCCTGCCTTAAGTAGGGATTCCAACAGGGAGATCCATAGTCCAAGTGGGGCCTAACAAAAGCTCTGTACAGTGGGATCACACATTCCTGTGTCCTAGACACAAATGAGTGCTGGATTCGAGTGAGCAAGGTGTTGGCTTTCCTGGCTATCATTGTACAATGATCATTGGGAGATCATTTATTGTTAATGATTACCCCGAGATCTCGTTCCAATGGTGACACATGAAGGGCCACATTATTCAATAAGTAAGTCTGCCTCAGATTATTCTTGCCAAAATGCACAACATGACACTTGTCAGAATTAAGTGTCATTTTGTTTAAAATTTTCCATTCTTCAATAGATTTTAAATTGTTCCTCATGGAGTCTCTGTCTAACACTGTTAGAACAGAGCCACACAACTACGTGTTGTCAGCAAATTTCGAGAGAACAGTTTCAGGGCTAACCTGCAGATCACTAATAAAAATGTTAAACAGGGTTGGTCCCAATACAGATCCCTGTGGGACCCCACTGGTCACACTCAATGACTGGGAAAGTGTGCTGTTATTCTGGCTTGTTGATATCTGTTATTTAACCAACCTGACACCCAATTAATTAAGTAATGTGAGAAACCCATCTCTTTCATTTTGTCAAGCAGTATATCGTGAGGAACTTTATCGAAAGCTCTACTGTAATCGAGAAGTATTACATCCATAGGTATACCATCGTCCATGCCCTTACTAACATGATTATAAAAGGAAACCAAATTAGTAGTGCAGGAATACCCCATCTAAAGCCATGTTGTGTAGTATCTGTCATGTTACCCTCAATAGCTTCACGATCTAGCAATTTCTTAATAACTTTCTCCATGATTTTACTTATAACAGAAGTTAAACTTATCAGGCGATAGTTTTCAGGTCTGGAATGATTACCCTTCTTGAAAACTGGGATTACTGTAGCCAATGTCCAGTCCAGGGGAATAAGTCCTTCATATAGGGATTTGTTAAAAATAATAGTAAGGGGTTTAGTGATAGCAGCGGCAGACTCAATTAAGAATCTGGGATTGATATTATCTGGTCCTGGACTAGAATTGGGTTTTAGGGACAAAATTGCTTTTAATGTATCCTCTTCAGTTATAGTATAGGAAGGAGTAGTATTATTTAAATGCTTGAAAAGTTTAGAAACATCTTTCGTGGTGAAAACTGAGCAAAATTGCTTATTAAATGTGTCTGCTATATCCCTGTCCAAAGATACAATTGTTTCATTTATGCATAGGGGCCCCATATATCTATTATTCATTTTTTTTATTGTTGAGGTAGGAAAATAATGCTTTATGACAGACTTTGGTATGAGTCAGATGAAACTCAAGTTTCTTTTTTGATTGCAAGATGGCTTGTTTTAATAATTTGAGAGTTTTCCTGTATTGAATGAGGAATGATTCCTTGGTGTCCCCTTGCTGTTTTTTACATGTGAAAAGAATTTATTTTTATCCTTGATTAAAGCTTTAATATTTTTATTATACCACAAGGGTATTTTCCACTTTTTATTATGTTTTTTTTGAGGTTGGAACATACAATTTTTCCAAATAATAAATAGGTGATTTGAAATAGTCCCACGATTCTTCCAGGGAGAAGGGAGATAATATAGTATCCCATGAGATTGAATTTAATTGTTGATTAATAGCATTAAAAGTAGCTTTATTATAATTCTTAAATTCAGTGAAGTTGGTGATATATTGACAAAATAACAATGAAAGGGAAATAGTATTATGATCACTTGTTCCTAGTGGGGCACCTACTGTAATTTTGGATATTAAATTCCCTATATTGGTGATAACTAAGTCCAGGATGTTAACACCTCACGTAGGTTCTGTGATAATTTGTTCTAGTCCTGTATCAACCATGAGTGTAATTAAGTCCTTCTCGGCCTGCGTATTACCAGTTAAAGAATTCCAATTTATGGTTGGGATATTAAAATCACCCAATATAAGGATATTTCCTTTGGAGGCCATATTCAAAATCTCATTGTGAAGGGAGGTAGAATATTCCTTATTAGATGTTGGAGGCCTACAGCATGTCCCTACCAACAACTGTGGGCACCCTTTAAGCTGAATATTAACCCAGATAGTTTCTATATCACTATTAATAGGAAGTTGGAATGAGGATATGTCATCTCTAACATAGAGACATAACCCCCCCCATCTGACCTTGACGGTCCTTATGGTATAGTTTATACCCAGGAATATGCTGGATCCAGGAAGTATCAGGATCCCACCAAGTTTCTGTAATAGAAATAAGTCCATATTTATTCAGTCAACACATAGCTTCCAATTCTGCCATTTTAACCTGGTTTAAGGATCTAGCATTTAAACTGAGTACCTCACACTCAGAGAAGTCAGTAGAAGGTCTCTTTAGAGAACAGGATCTATTGTCACTGTTCTTGCCTCCGGGTTTTAGTTTAAAAGTTTATTGATGGCTGTTATAAAGCTTTTACCCAGGAGAGAGCTACCCCTACGACTGAGGTGGAGTCCATCCCAGCAGAACAGTGAATCTTTTAGATAGAATGTTTCCCAATGAGTAAGGCAAAGAATGTTCTGTTGAAAACACCAGTGTCTCAGCCAGTCGTTAAAGGCTTTAATCTTGGTTGTAATAACATCAGAAGCTCTGGGTACTGGGAGAATCTCTGAAAAACATACTAAGCTATTTTTTTCTGCTAACACATTATTAAGTGCTATGATGTCCTGCTTCAGTTCGTCTATACTACACCTGTTTATATCATTGGTACCTGCATGTAATATAAACAGCTGGTTCTCACCAACTCCCTTCAGTATGTTTTTCACAGTAGAAGTAATATCTGATACACGAGCACCTTGCAGACTAGAGCATGTACGATTTAATTTATCCGCATTACATATAGGGCGGTCCAGATGTTTAATAATTGAGTTGCCAATAACAAAGATTTGTTTAGATAATGGGAGATGGTCCATATTCCTAGAAGTAGGAGACAAAGTAATTGGTTCATGATTTTGGTTATTTTTTTGAGAATTTTTTTTATTTAGTTTGGGTGTGGAGATCTCTGTATAACTATTCTCCCTTCTACGGGGGGGGACTATAAATTGAAGGTTCACTACAGGGGTTATTAAGAAAAGCATCATGAGATGAAACAATTGTGTCGTGTTTGAGGGCCTTGTATTTATTATATAGAGGTAGGGGTGAAACATTGCAGCCAATTTGCCCCCCTCTACGTTTAGATTTGCCCTTGGGTACTACTGCCCAACTGTCAGGGTCCTCAGTGATTACAGCAGGTGTAGAGGATGTAATGAACTTGTCTCTTGTGACAGTTACTGTCTCGTCAGCTAGAGGAGGGTTTAAAGATAGAGACTGACCCAGCATAGAGTCAATATAGTCCTCCAATGCTTCAATCTCGGGGCTGACTGTTGTAGAAGCCAATAAATGATTTATTTCTTCATGGAGGGTTTCAACCATTAAGCATTTATTGCATACAAAGTTGGTAATTTGGCAGCCAGTAGCATACACAGAGCATGACAGACAATAATTGTTTGGATCCTCCACGATAACACCTCAGTTGCCAAGCTATAGGTTGCTTACAAACAACAATTGGTTACTTACAATGTAAGGGCTCTGATCCCTGCTGTCCCGGCGGACACGGCAGACACGCGCACAGTGCGTGTCTCTGCAAGCTGTCTCCGCGCGCTTCGCTGTGCGCCCTGCACGCGTTTGCTCTGCTCACTGCAGGGATGATTTTATAGGGGGAGTGACGACCCGGAAGTACCAACAGGGGTCACGAGGTCCCACACAGCACAAAGTGCTTGAAAATTAAAACAAACTCTTTGTTTTATCTATTAGTGCAAGGGCTATTCATTCGTAGCTCACAGTTGTAGTGCAAACTGTTTTTTTTTTAGTTAAAGAATGTCTAAAATAGCTGGTTAAGATGCAGTTTACTGTTGCCCTGACTACCAGCTCTCTTCCTGCTTCCTGCCTCGTCGGGAGTGAAGTGGGGCTCAAAATCAAAGACAGTTTAAAAAGTGAATTCAAATTACATCTATTTGCATGAATAGCACAGTCAAAGTTTCAAGCACATAAGTAGCAGTGTTTACAGAACTCGCTCGCTGCAGGGACGATTTTATAGGGGTCTGATTTGAATATTTTAGCTAGGCAGCCAGGGAGGAAGGGCCAGCAGACCTAAGAATCTTATCAATGATACAACCTATGGCATACAGGCACCATGGGGATGGGGATAGCAACCAGAACTGAGTATACAATGACAGCTAAGCCAAGCCATGGACAAGGTAAAATAATAGATATGATTATAAGTGGTATTCCATTTATTTAGGTTTCCTTTGTTTGACTGAAAGAATGAAACAAACCTATAGATTAGACATGGTAGCAGGACACCCTGGGCAACAGCAAGTCTGGAAGCAGGAGTCAAGACATACCTCACTCTATTGGCAAGTACAAGCTTGGTGTTGACTGATTTGCATGCTGTACCAATGTGCAAAGTAAAATCTAGGGAAGGATAGAGGGTAAGCCATAAGTATTTGAATGAGTTTACAGCAACAAAAGGGAAGCCATCTATGCAAGAGGCTGCCACATCATCTGTACAGGCCCTTAATTTGGGTGCCACCCAAATAGCATGTAGTGACTCTTGCTGGAGGCGAGGTGAAGTGGATTCTGTTATAGCCAAATCTGCACCTTACAGAAGTTGCCATTGAGCTGGGAGGTAATATCCACCATGTTTTTGGAGCTAGTGTATAGCACCATATTGTGGGCATAAAGCAGTATGGAGCACTGTAGTGCTCGGATACAGCTCCCTTGGCCCACTGTAATGGTTACTGTGGCACTAGTTGCTCAGCACCATTCCTCCCTGACTGCAGTGCACTGCCAAGGTGCAGCTGCTGTGGTCAGACCTGCCTCCTGAAATGGCATCCAGAGCTTGCTCCAAAACTCGGGTGGCCTGCACAGTATCAAAATGTGCTACTGTGGGGCCATTTGGGTGGCCACACACAATTTCTTTTGACTCCTTCTCTGGGTGAGATATTTTCCTTGTGCAAGTTGAAATTATCTTTTTCAATTTGGCAGAAGTCCCACTGCAGAAAGAAAACTCATTGCGAAGCAGCTGATTCTGCAGAATCACAATCATGCTGTGGAACTGTGTTGACTCATAGGATCAAAATTAGGACTAGATTGACTGTTCTGCCATGAATCAGACCCCTCCCCCCCGATCCAGTACTTACCCATAGACTCAAATAAATATGGACTTGGCTGAATAAGTCCAGTTCTGGGTCTGTGAGTAAGCACTATAGCATGCCTTAGCCAAATCCCAGTTTCTCCCCCCCTCCTGCAGCTCATTTTCCTTTCCTCTGCTGGCTCATTGGTAACTGGTAGTGGGTCAATGCTGTCAAGTAACACACCTCAACAGGAGTGAGCATAGGATGGGTGGGTGGGTGGCTCAATAGCTGGCTGCAGTGCATGTCTTGCAACTCAAGATGGCTGTCAACATGCCACACTCCAGAAAGACCATCAGCACATGTGATTGGTGCTTCCAATGAGAGATGCAGCAGCAATGGGTGGCATGTTACACCAAGATATATAACCTAGTTTTGCATTGTGTAACAGTAATGTGCAGAGAGGCAAAAGCAGAAGCAAGGAGAGAGAGAGAGAGAGATTGTGAGAGGACAGGAGGGAGGGCCACAGAGCAACAAATAAAGGAACATTATTATCAATAACAAAGAAAGCTTTAGATACATCAGTATCAACAAAAGGGACAGTTGCAGATACAGTGTTTGTGCGTACCTATCAGCAATATAGAAACATAGAAACATAGAATTTGACAGCAGATAAGGACCGCTTGGCCCACCCAGTCTGCCCAATTCCCTACCTACTGGATAAGCTGCAGATCCTAGTTAACCAGCAGCCTACTTCTTCCTACCCCCACCCTCTAGAATTGCCATATGACTGTCCCATGCATGCTTGAATTCCACCACTGTTTTTGACTCCACAACCTCCTCCAGATGGCTGTTCCATGCATCCACAACCCTCTCTGTGAAAAATGGCTGGCTATAGGGCAGGCCCAGGCAAGCATAGAGCATCAGGACCAGGCAGTCTGCCTTTGTGCTGTTGAAGCAGCAGCAAAAGAAAATGATGTTATTAAAAAAGCAGTTAGAGGTAACAAAAGACTTTAGACTATGGTATACAGATGGACTGAAAGAGAGAGAGTAATTGAAAGAAAACTACATGCAAAAATTATAAAAAAAACACGTTTTGCATTGAGTTTTTGTTTCGTTGATGATTCTAAGCATTCTGTTATCTGTGTCTGTGGCAAGACTCTTTTTTTAAACTTTTTATGTTGGCTTGCATGTACTCACAAACAACATATTGGGGTAGCAGCACTTTCAGAGGTGTGTCACTGTTGTGACGAATGCAGGGCATGCTTTAGAAGGTGTGCCCCTCATTCACCAATGAGCCAGCATGCTATCACTGACACAAGTACACTATATGCAAAGTGACACCAACTTGACAGAAATATGCCGCTGCAATTGGAGACAAGCTCATCATGCAGCGGCACAGATGACATGCTCCCAAATGTCCCTTTCCTGGTGAAATAGTTCAATAAACATGGCAGCAGCTCCTGCCATCTGCCACACAATCCCAAAAGAAAGCCAACATCAGGGGTGCAATCCCCGTGTTGGCATGTCCACTCCCCACATTATGTGATGCACACTGGTAGCCCATCTCAGTGTGAATCCACTCATAGAAAGCCGACTGAGTCAGCATGTTCCTGTTCCTCCCCCCACCTCACCTCCATTGTGTGTCACACTGGGAGTCCACCCCAGTGTGGTCAACATACCCCCCCTGAAAGTCATGGAACACACTGGGAGCTCACCCCATTTTGTCCATTTATTGTATTTCACCTGTAAAGAACGAAAACCATCTCATGGCACAGTGTCAGTTCTTTATTTATTTTTTCTGTGCCTGAAGGAAAGAAAATGGTCCATTGTCCATAGCGCCCCTTCCCCCACCATCTGTGCACCCCACATCCCCACACACCCTCTCACCCCATTCCTACCTCTGGAGGTCAGCATTGCAGTCTTCAGTGGAGCGGGAACATGTCTGGACTCTTCAAAGCTGACCACGAACTGAAGAAATGCCAGTACGCTGTATAAATGTCACAAATAGAGAAGTTCAACTTAGGTGGATATCTCAGCCATTTTTTTGAATTTTGGCTCCAAATCTTCAACATTGGATTCTTGGCATCCTGCCTCATGAACTCATGCACTGTCATCTCATTATTCAGTCCCTAAAGGTCATTTCATCGTCACTGCACTGAATCACCTTTGGGACCAATTAATGAAACAACAGTGCCACTGTTCATGAGGTGGGCTCCCAAAAAGCCTATGTTGCAAATTTGGGGAAAAAAATTCCAGAAAATGACCATTATGAGTGTGCAATGTGCAGTTTCTATGCACACTCATAACTTCACAAATGTTTCATACTTTCACTCAAGATTTTCAACACTGCCATTTTTTTACATCTCCTTAGGAACAATAAAGCTGTCATTTTTCACATCCTGCCCAAAATGTGTTTTCGCACACGTGACGCACAATAGTGTGGTCGCTGTAGAAAATCAATGTTCAAGTCATATTAACAAAAGCACAGTGACACTGTTCATGAGCGGAGGCCCCAAAATGCCTATGTTGAAAATTTGGTTAAAAAAATCCCCAGACTAATTGTGTTACAGGCGTGCTTTGCGCAGTTTCTACGCATGCTCGTGACTTTATCAATTTTTCATATTTTCACTCCAGATTTTCAACATTGACATTTTTTTACATCTCCTAATGAACAATACAGCTGTCATTTTTTACATCCTGCCCGAAATGTGTTCTTGCACCCGTGTTGCCAAATGGTGCAGTCGCTGCTCAAAATCAACTTTTGGATAACAAACTGATAGTGCCACTGTTCATGAGGTGAGTTCACAAAAAGCTCATGTTGAAAATTTGGAATGAAAATACCAACTGTAATGCCCCACCCTGTACAGACTGACATGCGTCGGGGTGTGACTTGGGATTGTCGGCTGTAATACACATCCCATTCCACCCCCACCCCCACCCAGCAGCCAGTGACAGGTGTTGAGGTGTGCCTTGGACTCTATGACCCCAAAGTTCACCCCATTCTCCTGTATTGCACCCATCTTAATGTATCACCTTATGGAATGGGGTGAGTGTAAGACCCGAAGACCCCAAGGCTCGATATGACAGTTGTTGGTGTCTGCAGGGTAGGGTGAGGTGAAATGGCATGAGCGTTATGGCCATTGACTCAAAGGCACACCCCAATGCATGTCAGTCTCTGCAGGGTAGGGATGTGGTTAGTGTCAGTTCAATATTTCACTGCCATTCCTATTATGCATCTCTCTAACTCCTGCATTACCAATGTCAATGCCAGCAAGACAACATTCGGCATTGACAAATGCTTGTTTACTTTTGTGATGTAAGGTTTTTTTTTTACTTTTCTCTGTAAGTTTTATGGACCATGAGGGTAGCCGTTCAGGCTTCTTTTATTTCAGGTGATCTGTTGGCATTTTCCCAGAATGCATCTAGCAATCCTATGAATTAGACCTCACATTAGAAATAAGAGCCCAGAATTCTAGTTATAGTCTAGTAATCCCAATTAACTGCAACTGCTTGTGAAAGTTAACTGCTTTGAAAAAGTGTTTGCCCTCCATTCCCTGATGAAATCAGATTTTTTTAAGCACCAACTGTTGTTATCCTGGATGTGTGGCAATGTTCTTTGTAAAGTGTTATTACTGGGTTAAAACAAAGCTACGACACCACTGAAGGACTTAGATCTAATTTACATCATTTCCAGAGGCATTCTGGGAAAATTACAACAGACAAAAAGCAATAAAAGATGCCTGAATGGCTACCCCCAGGGGGCATGAAACTGAGAGAGAAAAGTAATAAAAAAACTTGTTATAGACACATGGACTAGAACACCATAGGCCATCAGAAAACCAAAACCACAATGTAGAACAATGTGTTTTTATAGTTTTTGCATGTGGCTGGCTGCTGAATCAAATTGAAACACAACAACAGGAAAAAGGGAGCGACTAAAGGGAAAAAAAGAATCAAATTAGAGAAACGGAGTATGAAAGATAAAAAGGCATCAGGTAGTGCAGCAGTTGTGCTGGCTGCATGTGCCGGGACCCCCCAAAATACAAAAATAATGCAGTTAGTCAGTGGCACCTGAATCTACCTGCAGGCCGAAAACAAAAATGAAATACATAGCAGACTGCAAACAGTAAGTGACCATCGTGGTGCTGCCCTGCATCTGCCAGAAGACTGCAGTAAATAAAATAAAATAAAATACTGAGACATAGCAATGATAAGAGAGAGAGAGAGAGAGAGAGAGAGAAGAAGAGATCAGATAGTGAGGGTGGGGTGGTAGCCCAGATGTTTCTGTGCTGCAGATTACCCCCCCCCCAAGAAAAATGCATCAAGCATGGAGGTGCCTATGTCTTGTGCCTGTAGAAGGCTGCAGTAAATAAAATACTGAGACATGGCGGGGATAAAAGAGTGACTGAGTGAGAAAGAAAAGAGAGCCCAGACAGTGAGTGTGGAGTGCTAGGTTGAATACCTGTGCACTGCAAGTTGCCAAACAAATACACCAAGCACAGTTATGGCTACAGCCTGCACCTGAAGGAAGGCTTCAGCAAATAAATATATATATATATATGTGTGTGTGTGTGTGTGTGTGTGTGTGTGTGAGCTAGAGAGAGAGAGAGAGAGAGAGAGGAGATAGACATACACTCATCAGCAAAAGCATTAGAGAGAGAAAAAGAGAGACCTGACAGGTGTATGTTGGGTGCTGGGAAGCTGGTCCAGATGTCTATGCACTGCAGGTTGCAAAAAAAATAAAAAATACACATAGCACAGTGGTTCCTACATGATGTGCCTGCCTACAGTTAAAACAATAGAATACTAACACTTGGCAGCAACAGTGCTAAGAGACAAACTTAGTGAGAGAGAAAACAGGAGACTGGAAAGTGTGGATGGGGTGCTGATATGCTGGATGATTATTTGCTACAGGCTGCCAAAGAAAATGAGAACAGCAATGTTCCCTTGTGCCGGCTGGAAGACTGCAATAAAAAATACAAAGACATGGCAGCAGAAGTGATTTTAAAAATTTTAAAAAAAGCAAATTAACGAGAAGCTGAGAGAGAGAGAGACAGAGAGAAAGAGACCAGTGGCATTCTTCATTTTTAGCATCCTTTAAGGTGACACTACTGTACTAGACAAAATTACTGCCTCTTCCGGTACCTACAATAGAAGTGTCATCATTATTCATCATCCCTTCCCTATCCTTATCTTTCTTCATCACCACCACCATACCATTGTGGGTCTGGAGAAATCAAACGTCTGCATCACCGATTTAAGTTTGAAGGCCATATAGTTATAATGGCAAAACATTGCTGAGCTGCTGAACAGTCACTGAGCAGCAACACTACTGTAGTTGTCACTCTTGGCTGTGCATTGAGCTTGGAAGGATGTAGTGGTGGTCATCATCCTGTGCTGCCACTGTGTACAATCGGGCCATGTCTGGTAGGTAGTGGGAGTCAGGGCACTAGGGAGTGTGATTTGAAGGGATATTTTTTTTTATTTTGTGCAGTAAAAACAGTAAAATATGAAAAAAATGGATGAATGTGTTCTGACTGATACTAGTTCTTCTGAGTCTCAGGTAGGATCTGAAGCTTCAGGTAACCAAAAGTGAGTATGAAGTAGGGCCAGAATAAGCAATTGTCCTCATGCACAAAACAAAAAATGTTTCCAGTAACTGTAATTTCATCTCCCAAGCAAAGGTATGACTCAAATAAAGGTGCATTTGTCTGTATAGTTCCAATTGAAAAAAAATGTTCTTTATTTAAAACTAAAGGGTTAATGGGCACCACCCACAGAGGCACTCTTAGGTATGGAACAAATTAATACTAGTTAGTCTCTCACAGACAATATCTGATTCCTCTGAAACTGTGCCCAATGATGGTAAAGATAAAGATGGCAAAGACAGTATTTGGGCACACGGTGTACTCAGGGGGATAAGGGGATGGACGTTGCAAATGATGAAGAAGCAGAAGCAAGTGTTTCTATGGTTAAGGAGGAGAAAAATGGGTTAGAGGAATTTAATAAATCCCAACTGGAACAAGCCCCAAATAAGTCCAATAAAAAAAAACAGAAAAGTTGACAGAGTTGTAGTGCCTACCTGGTAAAAACACCAAAAAAGATAGGCTGGATTCTCAAAATGATTTGGGGCTAAGACCCACACCACAACTCCAGTTGCAGTCTAAAATCTCCACAGCTTGCGAGATTTGCATTCTCAGTCCACCACAGCTGCAGGAGATGTTACGCCTGGTCCCATTAACCATAACAGTTTTTCCACAGCTTGGGGAAAATCATCTGCAAGCTGCCATAAGTTGTAGAGCTGCTCATAAACTGGCTCTGCTTTTAAGAATACTGTAGTTGCGGGAGAACTTCAGTTATGTAAGTAGTAACCCACCTGCAATGAGTTTTTCCTGCAGTTGCTGGATTTACACTGACTTTGAGAATCTGGCACATCATCCTCTTCTGTGTGGGCATACTTCTCCATTAGTGCTTTCAATTAGTTGGTTGCAAGATGTTCTAGACTTTGTATAAACAGGGAATCAGCAGGCATAAAAAGAAAGGAGCATTGGAAACTTCAGCACTTAAAAGGCACCTAGACAGATTGCACAGTCTCACTTAAAATAAGCTTATGCTAAAGTCTGTCAGCACATATAATTAAACAGACAGGAGATGTTTCTTGTCTTACCCGACCTCATATTTACTGATGAAAGACCATCATGACAATATTTACATCCCTGTCAAAGTACAGACAACCTTAACAAAAATTTCATTTGTCGTGGCTCAGTTGCCTAACATCGCATCAATTACAGTACACTCTCTCTTGGTGCAATTAATTCACTCTCATTGCCCTGCATCTGCGGGTACTCACAGCAGGGATAACTTCTGTGAGTGCGCACATGCTCACACTCTAATCACAACTGTAATGTAAAGGATGTAGTGCATGGATGTAGACAATTGAAACACAACAAATTATATTTTTGTTAATGTTGGCTGTACTTTCACATGGATATGGACATTGGCATAGTGGTATTTCTTCAGTAAACATGAGGTTGGATAAGACAAAAAATGTCTCCTTCCTGACTAATTATGTGTGCTGATAGACTTTAGAATAAGCGAATTTTAAGGTGAGGTTGTGCACACTGTATGCATGTTTAATTTCACTGCCATTTTACAACATTTTCTGCACCTGGAGGTGTTTGAAAAGAATTTATGAGCATAGCTACATTGACTTTTTGTGTTTTGTGACACCTAGACAAATATCATAACATTGATAAAAAATCAATTTTTGAGACAAGATGAGGAGCTGACAGTGATGATAGCACACCACACTTAGGGGTAACTCTGATAGATGGTAGCAGTGGCAGTCCCTGCAGCAGTACAGAAACATCTCCAGCACCTCCTTCCATTCAAAGGACTCCTAGAGATACTGATAGTGGTCATTTATTCCAAAACCCTTCCCTCCCTCCAAAGAAACAGCTTACCATCTCAGAAATATATGAATGAAAGCCAAGCATACCTCAACTCACCAAGCTGCTGTTACAATAACAAAGAGCATTTCAGAGATGATAGCTGTTGTCTTGCTGCCATATAACGTGGTTGAACATACAGGATTCGGGTGGCTGTTTTAGTACCTTGAACCTCTATAAAATATACCATAGAGAAAATATTTCTTCTCAACTGGGAATCCAGATCTGTATGATGTCATATGTAAAAAAAAAAAAAACTCAGACAGGTTTTGACCAGTGCTGTTGGGAGAGTGGTGCATCTCACAACAGATATTTGCACTAGCTGTCAGCCTGAAGCCTTCAAGTTTTATTCAAAAAGCCTGAAGTTGACACAAGGTGCCTGCATCATACAGCAGTATTGCAAGGGGCACCCTGCATCAAAGCTTGCAGATTTCCCAATTCTGGAAGGCCCCCATGCCAAACTGAGACCCAGCATGCCAGACTGACCCTGTGTCAAGTCTTTGCCAAGCTTCTGAGTGCACCAGCGTATTAAGAAGCTTGTGGCAGATACAAGCTGCCACATCCCCAATATTTGGATTCTGGAAACCCTTCCAGAGGGCTAATTTCCAGGTACCATTTTTAACAATCCTTGCACCGCCACTGGAACCCTCCCTGGTTGGAATGGAATATGTACTGCTATCCACCAATGGTTTCCCATGCCCCCACAACAGCATGATATTTGCACTGGCATTGTATTTGCCTAGTGCACATACCCAGAAAACAAAAATAACCTACAGAAATAAAGCTGGAGCCCTTTGTGGTGTGGTTCCTGCTGCACCCCCCCTCTGTGGAGCCCAGCATGAGGGCACCCCAACACACTAGCATGGCAGTGGTCCTTCAATGGTCCCAACAGCTTAATATGGTTCAAGGTCAGCTGGCATTCATCTGTATCCCCCTCCCCGGGTCATGCCTGAAAGTAGGCAGGATTTGTCTAGTGCACTTAGCCGGTCAACGAAAACAAAATAAAATAAATAAGTAATAAATTCAGATGCTTATTTCACCCTTCCTGTCAGCCATCTGCATCCCACCAGCCCTCTCCATCCTCCATGACCCTGGTACACTCCTGGTGGGAATCTGTCCATGGGTGCAGCTGCTGCCAGACCACCCCATAGCTTGCAGCAAACCTGTCTGTTTGCCACACTACTACATTTGCTGCAAGCTGTGGGAATTTGACACTTGGACCCTACACAATAGTGAATCAGTCCCAGGATCTGTTGTACACCAGCAACTGGCACAAGCGGCTGCTGGGACAGCTTGTGCCACCCTTTGAGAATTGAGCTCTTCATGTCTAGCACTGCAGATTGGGCATGTTTTGTGGATAGTTCTTCTGGAGGCAGTGAAACACAATTTGCTGTTCTAAGAATGCTTTATTTTCCATCTGAACACAAATAATACACCATCAATGAGGAGCTCAAACAACCAGAACAGCACAGATTCACATCACAAGTACTATCAGTTGATTTTATAGTTGCAGATAATGGGTCAAACATAAGGATGGCCTTGGAAGTGGGAGATATTATTCACATCTTCTGCTTTGCACATTGCTTGAATTTAGTAGTTCAGAGGTTTCTTGATAAGGACAAGGTCATGAGGCCTCTTGTTAGCAATGCACTCATTTCAATCACTCAAGCAAAGCCTGTCACTTATTTGAAAAAAATACAGAAGCACAAATTACCTCTCCACGCACTGATCCAAGAAATGTCTGCAAGGTAGAATTTGACCCTTCTTATGTTCCAAAGTCTGCAAGAACAAAAGAAAGTCATCAGACAGTACACCTTAGAAAATAAAATTGGTGATGCAGATGTTTATTTAATGCCATCCCCGTGGGCCATGCTGGAGTTTGTTATTTGAATTCTCTTGTCATTTTGGGAAACTACCAGAGAGGTGACTGCAAACACAGCAACTCTGAGCCATGTGATAACCTTAATAAAACAAGCATTTGTCAATGCCGAATGTTTGCTTGCTGGCATTGGCATTGGTAGAGTAGGAGTTAGAGAGATGCATAATAGGAATGGCAATGAGGTATTAAACTGAAGCCAACCCCACCACCACCCTGCAGAGACTGACAGGCATTGAGGTGTTCCTTTGGGTCATCAGGCATAACCGCCACACCATTTCACCACACCCTACCCTGCAGACACCGAGACGTGTCACAGTGTGCCTTGGGGTCTTTGTGCCTTATGCTCACCCTATTCCATAAGAAAATATGGTGAGATGGGTGCAGTATAGGAGAATAGGGTGAACACTGGGGCCGAAGAGTCCAAGGCACACCTCGATGCCTGTCACTGGCTGCAGGGTGTGAGTGTGGGTGGAATGGCATGAGCATTACAGGCGACAATCCCAAGTCACACCCCTGATGCCTGTAGTCTCTACAGGGTGGGCGTTATGGCTGGAAACCCTAACTCCCCAGGCATTCATTGGTATTTTCACTCCAGATTTTCAACATGGGTTTTTTGTGACCCCCCACCACATGAACAGTGGCAATATAAGTTCATTAGTCGAAAGCTGATTTTGCACAGCAACTACGCCATTTGGTACCACAGGCACGAAAACACATTTCAAACAGGATGTGAAAAATGACAGCTGTACTGTTCATGAGGAGGTGTAAAAAATGGCAATGTTGAAAATCTGGAGTGAAAATATAAAAAAACTGGTGAAGTCACAAACGTGCATAGAAACTGCACAACGCACACCCGTAATGTAATTTGTTTAGGAACTGTTTTCAGCAGATTGTCAACACAGGCATATTGGGACCTCTGCTCATGAACAGTGTCACTGTAATTTTCTTAATCTGTCCCAAACACTGATTTCCCACAGTGACTACGCATTTCTGTGCCGAAAGAGCAAAAACATATTTCTGCCAGGGTGCGAAAAATGACAGCTGTACCATTCATAAGGAGGTGTGGAAAAATGCCAGTGTAGAAAATCAGGACTGAAAATATTACAAATCTTTGAACTTACGAGGGTGCGTGGAAACTGTGCAATGCACGCGCATAACACCGTCATTTTATGGACTTTGGTCACCAAATTTTCAACATAGCCATTTTAAGACCTCTGCTCATGAACAGTGTCACTGTGATTTTCTTAATCTGTTCCAAACATTGATTTTGCACACCAACCACGACATTGTGCGCTACATATGCAAGAACACATTTTGGGCAAGATGTGAAAAATGATAGCTATACTGCTCATAAGGAGGTGTGGTAAAATGGCAATGTTGAAAATCCTGAGTGAAAATATTACAACTTCATGAAGTTACGAATGTGCATAGGAACTGTGCAATGAGGTGTGGTAAAATGGCAATGTTGAAAATCTGGAGTGAAATATTACTAATTCATGAAGTTATGAACTTGAGTAGGAACTGCGCAATGCACACTTGTAAAAAGGTCATTTTGGGGAATTTTTTCACCAAATTTTCAAGATTGGGTATTGGGGGCCTACCTCATGAACTGTGATACTGTCATTTTGTTACTCAATTGCAAAATGTGGTTCCTTCCATACAGTGACCATAAAATCACCTTTTGGGACCAAATAACAAAATGACAGTGACTGAGTTCATGAGGTGGGGTCCCAAGAACCCCTTGTTGAAAATTTGGTGAACAAATTCCCCAAAATGGGTGAGATATGCACCAAAGTTTAAAAAAAAAATGTATTCCATTATACAGCTTACCGGCATTTCTTCAGTTCATGATTAGCTTTGAAGAGTGCAGACATGTTCCCGGTCTACTGAAGATCATTGTGCTGGGCTTCAGAGATAAGTATGTGGTGGGGATGGGGGAGGTGGGTACACAGAGTGTGGGCATGGGTTGAGAGATGAAGTAAGACAGTCAATGAGGGACTTTCTTTTTTACAGGGTGTTTTTTTCTTTTAGAAAACGATGTAGGACTTTTGCCATGCTGGGGTGGGCTCCCAGTGTGGCAGCTGGAAGTTTATTCTTTGGAGGGGCAGTGGAGCTGACAGGAAATTGGGCACTGCTGTCAACCATATGGACATTTGCCAGGCTGGGGTGGGCTCCCCGCGTGGCAACTGGAAGTTGGCTTTTTTTTGTGGGGAGTACAGTGGAGCTGATGGGGGATTGGGCACCCCATTGCCATATAGACTTTTGCCATGCTGGGGTGGGCTCCCAGCATTGCACCTGGATGGAAGTCTGTTTGGGGAGGGCAGTAGAGCCAACAGAGGATTGGGCACTCCTGTTGGCCATACGGTGTGTGTGTGTGTGTGTGTGGGGGGGGAGCACATGAGCACACTGGGGTGGGCTCCCAGCATGCTACATAGGTGTTCTTGGAGGGGGGTTCACAAACTGTCTATAACAGTTCAGATGCAGTACTGTCATGTAGGCAATTTGCATACTGCGGGTGGCAGTATGCAAATTGCCTACATGTTACCACCGCTGATTGTGGCGGTGTTTTCCTCAGAACTGTACACCAATGCATCTGAATGGCTGTCATCGACAGCTTGGGCATTCACTCCCGTGGTGCAGCCATGCCTTAAAAAGGGAGCAGAGCATTGGAAGTGGGGGAGGCACACCTATGAAAACTCGCATGATGGCACTATGTTTCTTGCACATGCGTGCAAGCAAACATAAAAATGAAGCTACTGCTTGAATCTGATTAGGGACAATGAAGAGAATACAAGCAATTCCATCTTAAATGCTGCCATTGCTGACACAGATGGGTTGCCCACCAGAATACACAAAGATCAACCAAATATATGATCAAACATGTTGATGAAGATGATCACTGTATTAAAGCAACAATCCTGGACCCACAATACAAATCAAACCAACTGATCAATGATCATGGGACTTCTTTTGAGATAAACAGACAAGAAATAATTGATAAATTGCATGTTTTCATGGAATGGAGTACAGAATCAGATTCAGAGCAATCTTCTTCACAACACAGAACATAATCAGGTGACCTCTCCTTTGGTGTTCCAGTAGTTTATTCCTCTTCTTTGCCCACTGCACCAGAGTCATCTTCTTTGCCACCATAAAAAAATAGTAGTGTCCCACAATTGCACAGTTCAGCTTTGGGTCTCTGGAGTCACTTGTAAGATGTCTTTAAAACCTCTTTACCAACTTCTTCTAATGCAGCCTCAGCACAGACTGTTGCTGAGATGTACTGGACAGAGCTCAGTACTGATTGGAATGCAGATCCTTTGAAATGCTGGAAATCCAAACAAAATAAGTGACTTGCTGTAGTACAAATTGCTATGAAGTACATGAATTGCCCTCCTACTAGTGCTTATTTGGAATGTTTATTTATTTCAGCTGGTAATGATATTACTGACATAAGATTCTGTTTGTTACCAGAAAACACTGCACATTTGATATTTCTGAAATCAACATTGCTCACTTTAGTTTCAAATCTGATACCTGAATGAATATAAAACATATTGACTCAGAGGCCCTCTCCATAAAACAGTTTCTCCCATTGCTCCCATGGTAAAAATCGTTTGTGAATAGGGTCTACTTAATACAAGATGCATGGTATGATACTGGCAACATTTTTAGGCTAGGTAATGATTACTTGAATGAACACAGTGAGCACAAGAAACAAATGAAATAAAAAATATCAGTTGTTCTAAACTACAGTCAAAGTCCAAAAACATATCCATTTTCTTCACAACACAGCAGCCCCTCGTATGGTGGTCAAGCAAATTTACCCTCTTCTTCCTTGTCAACCACTACTGCAGTATTATCTCTTTCATCTTCTTCTTCCAGGATTACTTGAATGAATACAATTAGCACATAAAACACCCAAAAAACAGTAACACCTCTGGTTCCAGACAGTCCATATTTTTTGTAAAAAGCAACTGCATTTTATGTCCCAAACTTTGCTGGTACTGAATCTGGACTAGATAGTAGGGTACTGCTTAATACTACTACTACCATTACTTGTCAACAACTGTGTTACCCTCCTTATTTTTATGTGAGTTTCTTGTAGTGTGGCCTGTCTCACTGCAGTTAAAGCAAGTAAAGTATTTAGTTGCAGTTTTGCTATGCCACCAGAGTTCTTATCTGACCTGGAGTTAAATCAGGAAAAAGAGGGTCTTAGCAGTCTTTGGCTGTTACTCTGCTGCTGCATGGTCTTTCTGGCTATCTGATAGTCCTCAGCCAAAGGAACTGCTTTATTTCCCACTTTCTTGTTGGTGTTCTTTTATCCAAAAATGCACAGCTATAGGCAGGATGTTGATGAATTGTTCAACTGTAAATGTGTCAGTGATCTGTGAGATTGTTTAGCCCCCTGGTTGGAGCCATTTAATTAGGGGTTCTGAGTCAGGTGAAGGCTTCTTGAAGATTGTCAATGGAGTGGTACTTCATGGGCCAGAATCATTGCCTGTAGGTCTCTCCAGAGATGTCATATCTTTTCAGGATTTCTCTTTTCTCAAGGTCATAGTTTTCTGACTATGCAATGTCCATATTGCTGTAGGCATGTTGGGCTTTACCTGTCAGGTAAGGTACCAGACTGATTGCCCATTGCTGTTTTGACCACTGGCAGGCTGTGGCAACCCTTTTAAAATATGGTCAAAATCATCCGAGGGACACAACTTTGTAAGTTTAATGTCTTTTAAGTTGTTTATGTTTTGTTGGTCTGCTGGACCCGCGTCAGATCCTCCAGCTTTGATAGCTTGCAAGACATTCAGCCATCACTCTTCATGTCACTACATTTATTCTCTTCTCTGCTGCCTCTCTCACTGCATCTTATCTTCACTGTTTCTCTTCTTTTCTCTGCAGCTCCTGTCACTACATCTCTTCTTTTCTCTGCTTCTTTCTCTCACTTTGTTGTATAGCCCATTATTTGAAGAAGGCAGACAAGCTTTCAGGTTCTGTCCCTGCCTGTTCTTCTTCTTCCATCACTGGTTCTGACTGTACAGTCTCAGTTTGGGCTTTTGTTTCTGTTCCTAGTTTGGTTGCCATTCATCTGGTAATCACTCATGGGCTTGCTGTTGCAGGATCCATGCCTTTCTTGTATGCTTCCCTAGTAACAGGTCTAGTACCCATGCACAAAACTCCTTGCTTAGAATCTTCACAGTGTAAATCCCACTTCTAAAACCATCTATCATTGAGGCACATGTAAAGAAGCATATGAAAACCAGTAACAGTCATAACATTTGCAAGTAGTGTTTTTTATTATTATGGATAACAGTAAAATGAAAAAAATCAGGATAGCTATTTACAAAGGTAATACAAACAGAGAAAACAATGTCCTTCATCTGAGGCTATCTCTAATTCTAAATTTCAGTCTCTCTCCAACAAACATTGGTGCACTTTTTATAAAAGTCTTTGCCTGGCAATTAACTTCTGCATCCTAAGCTTAAGAGGCATCCTATTTCTCACAAAGTGTATCAGAACTTTGTTAATTTCCTTGCAGGTGCAACAAAATAGAACATATTGTCCCAGAACTAATCTCCTGTTGACAGAAGTCTGCAAAAAAGCTTGTGCTGCATCTCAAGATTAACTACTTGAGTTTCAAATAGTTTTTTGCAATCATTTCAACAGTATAATTCTATACATTTTCAAACCAAGGGATCCCAGTTTCACACAAACAGTTTCACATATATTTTAATAACCAGAGATAGGTAAGGGGGAAGAAAAGCTAAAAACGGCAAATGACACCAAGTGAAAGCAGTGAGATACAGTACAAGTTACATTAAACTGTTCCTCAAACTCACTGGTTTAGCATTTTGCAAAGAGTTGCTTCATGTGTGCATTTTTCACTGCAATGAATTAATAAAAGTGTTCTAATGGTTTGCTTCAAGCTGATATTCAGTTTCATCTTACATAACAATGCAGTACAACACATTAAGCAACCCACAAAAAAAACCTGAACCACTGAGTTGGAACCCAATCTCACTACTGTAGTGTTAAGTACAACTTGATTGACATGTCATTCTACCCAATCCCATGAAAAAGCTCTCACCAAGTTTGAGCCAATAGCTATCCTACATTCAGATTGAAAACCCCACCTCTGCCGCCATGTTGTTTTCCCCACTTCTGCAGACACCACTCACTTCTGTATTTTATTCATTCAATTTAATATATTACATCATTTCTGCCCTTTTATTCCTTTATCCCCCAAAATGGCACTATTTCTGACTCCACTGCCTGTTTGCAGTTGTTTACCTGCTCTGAGGTCACTCTGCACAAAAGCTGCCCATTTGTGTGATAGCACGATACATGTTGGCCTGGATATTCAAAGCAGTCGCACAGAGTTGCACTGGTGCAAGTGAGGACTTGTGCCAAGGAGCCATATTCAGTGGAATCCAGTGCACAGTGCAGATCTCATTGCACCAATATGCAACTATAATGAATGCAGGCACAAGTGCAGGGGGAATTCCCATGAATATCCAGCACAGTGGGATATTCAACCATGAAACCATGGCACAAGTGTGGAGCAAATCAAAGATGAGAAAGGCAGACTTGTTCCTATAAACACAGGGTGCACTTCCGGTGACATAGTAGGTGGGAATGACCACTTAACTCTTCGCTCTGGCTCTCCAATGGAAAATAAAAAAGAGAATCCAGTGCTTTATGGTGGCATCCTGCATTTTTACACTGTGTTACAGGCACAAGAAGTGACCCGCAATGGTCCTCACAAAGAAAAGAGGCTCTTTGATCGCCAAAATTGCTTCAGTAAATTCGAAAGGCAAACATATGGCAGGCCTCAGTCCAGCTCCCTCGCGCTCATCTGTGCTTTCAGCATCGGGGGCTGAGGACTCTTGTTCCAATTCTGGTTCAACCAGCACCAGGGCAGAATCGAGGAAAATAATTAAGCTTCTACACAAGATAGACGCAAAGGTCTCAGACATCCAGAGGGACTTTAAAAAATTGGAGTCTAGAACTACCACAGTTGAACAGCATCTAGAGGGGCTGCAAGCCGAACATATGGCCTATAGAAGATCGCTGGCATTCCTATATGGCAGGGAGAAAGCTCTGACTGCAAAAGCCAAAGATGCAGAGGCACGCTCCAGGCACAACAATATAAGGGTGGTCAAAATACCAGAGGGGGCTAAGCAGGCTGATATGGTGGCCTTTATGGACTGTTGGTTAAAACTGGAGCTGCAGATAGAGGAAGACACTCCACTGGAGATTGAAAGGGCACACAGGGCCCTCACCCCAAAGCCCAAGCAGGGCACCCCTCCCAGAGCCATTATAATTAAATTTCTGAGGTACCCCACTAAGGACAGGTTCCTGCATTTGGCATAGGCTAAGAGGGATCTGAATTTTGATGGAACGAAGGTGTTTGTGGATCAAGATTCCCCCCCACCTTGGTCCAGCATTGGAGAAAGGTGCTTGGTGTGGTGAAACAGCTAAGAGAGAAGGGCATGAGGGCCCAGGTGAGTTACCCTGCTAGACTGTGGATAGAATTGCCTGAGGGTCCCCAAACCTACGATTCCTTACTAATGGCTCACAATTTCCTGGTTTCTAAGGACATTCAGGTCCCAGATATAAAAGAAGAGAGATTGTGGAGAAGGAGATTGAGCAGCTTCTCTGGGTAGTGGTTCCAGGCTCGAGGAATATTAATCGGCCTCACTTCAGAGCAGACACAGTTTTGCCCCTACATGCAGATCTATCTAAATGGATTACCAAGGGGAAACATCCCGAGAAGATTACTTGAACTTTAGTAACTGATCGCTTATTATTTTTCATCTTTTTACCAGGGGATCGACTGTTAAACCTGCACTCATTTTGAGTATTAGAACCCTGAAGTGCTGTATTTGCCACTCAAACAAAGTGCATTTAAAGTTTAGAAAAATGGCAGTTAAGGGGTTTACCATGTTGCTTTTCATTTTTTTCCAAGCGGTTGCCCTGGTTCTGGGTGGCACGGGGTTTGGGGGGGTCCCTCCCGGGGGTGTCCCTCCCCTCCTCCTGATTGAAGACTGGTTCATGCCTGCACCACGGAGGGGTAGAAGGGCGGTCCTTTTGTTTTGAATTCCATGGTGGGTGGAACCTTTTTTCAGGGTGGCGCCTTCCTGGAGTCCAGTTCTGGTTTTGGTCCCCCTGACCTCACAGGGCTTTTTCTGTTCCTTCTCCCTTCCCCTCTTCACGAGGGATGCTGACCTAATGTGGAGTTTCGCAGAGGAGGGGGATATCTCAACAGCCATAACTTAGACACCCACAAGAAGGGAAGCTCATTTAATTTAAAGTAAGACAAATATATTGACTCTAGGGGGTTATGAGCTTTTTGATTACCTATCATCTCAATATGAATAGTAACAGATGGTCCCATTCATTACTGGCTTTGGTGGGGAAGGGGCAGGAGAAGGGGGGAAAAGGGGTAGATTTTGCTTCATGATTTTCCTTTGCTGTTCTCCCACCATAGAAAGAGTGGAGACAAGGTTACTCCCTTGTGATTTGGATAGTCGCACTAGACTACTAGTCGGTGTGGAGTTTAAGAGGCCTACCTAGTTACATGTTGTGTTAGGCCCCTGGTAGATGGTCAGTGCCACTAAGGGGGAATGAGTACATAATTTTTTATTTTCATTCTGGTTTTTCCAGGGCGATGCCTCACAGGGTATTTTCTGGCCAAGGATGATATAATCCACTTAAGTGCCCTTCTTTTTACCCGAATGTGAACACAAGCTGGTGTGCCCCCCATCCATGTGCTATTTTGCTTGCTTCTTTTTTGTGCCACTTTAGAATGAAGGCTAATCAATTATTAACCTTGTTGTTTCTCCTGCCCCCCCCCTTTTTTTTTGTAGTCTGAGCTGCACTGAATTCTCCATTAAGGAAGTTTTTCAGTTAATGGGTGAACGTTGGAGACCTGAAGGGTTGTTTTTCCCAGCCCTTCCCAGAAGCTTTTCCTTAAGGAAACCAACATAGGGCACAGGCTGGTGACTCTCCAGGTTTCTGGGGAGCCCCCAACCCTTTCACTCCTAGTGGAGTGTTGTTCCCTCTAGGGGGTGTAGTTCTTTTCTCCCACTATTTCACATGGAAGCTCCTGCTGAGCTGAGTATCATCAGCACGGATGGACGCTTTGGCCATTAAGCAATGTGTGAACAATGAGCCTTTGTCATTGCGCTCCCTTTGCAGTGGCAAGTCCAGCGCTTTTAGTGCAGGGCTTGCACATTTTTCAGACTTACTGTGTGTTATGGTGGTTGTATTACTTGTTGCTCTGTTTCCTCTCTATCCTTTCTCTCTTTTCTGTCTTTACTTGCTCTGGGGACAGTGCCTTTTTGTACGACTAGGTGTTATGATTATACAATTGGATACAGGGTGTATAATTATTCTCAGAGTTCTCCTAGATATAAAACATGGCTGATTTGACAATTTGTTCACTTAATGTTAAAGGAATTAACAGTGTTGTTAAATGTGCAAAGATATTAGCTGAATTTAAAAGGGAAAAGTGTGACATTGCCTGTTTACAGGAGACCAGGTTGACCCTGGGAGAGCACATGGAATTGCGCAGGGATTGGGTGAATACAGTATGCTCTGACGAGCACCCACAATCTAAAAAGGGGGGGAGTAGCTATCCTATTTCGTAGAAGCCTTCCATTTCAGATTCAATCTATAATTAAATCATGCTTGGGACACCAACTGATGGTTTCCATCATTTGCAAGGGTCAGACAATACATTTGGTTGGAATTTATGCCCCCACCCCACCTTCAGGAGAGTTTTTTCACTCCCTTTTTAATTCGGTAGCCAGACTACCTCCTGGACAAGTTATTTTAATGGGAGACTGGAACTGTGTTGAGGACGCTAGTATGGATAGAAGCTCTACCAAAATCCCAGGTTCAAGGTCCTGCTCCCAGATACTTCGTAACTTGCTTGTAGAAACTGGACTAATAGACCCATGAAGGCAGTTTAATCCCTCGGTAAAAAACTTCACCTTTTTTCCTCCGGCTTCCAATATGTATTCCAGATTGGACAGACTTTACACTCAGAGAAATGCTTTGCATTCATTTAGGGACATTTCTATCCTCCCGATCATGATCTCTGACCATGCTATGGTCAAGGCACAACTTCGTTGGGACACAGTGGAGGAGGGCGGTCTTTGGAGATTTGATCTGGGACTACTCAATGATAAACCGTACATAGAATCCACTAAAAAGGTTATTCAGTGTTATCTAAAAGAAAATACAGAGGTGCTTTCCAGGCTCAAGTATTTGTGGGATGCCTTAAAGGCGGTGGTGAGAGGGCACACAATAGCATTTTCCTCCCATAAGCATAAACTGCATCAGGCTCATATGCAGGAAGCTCTCATCTCTTGCAGACCAGGAAGCATCACACAAATGTGCGGGGTCTAATCATACACTCAAAAAGTTGAGGGAGGCCAGGGATTCCTATAATTCCTTATTACACAGATGGGTAGAGAATTCCCTTACATATACCGGGCAGCGTTACTATGAGAGGGGAGAGAGGGCAGGCAAATTGCTTGCCCTAAGGCTCCGCAAGTAGGCAGCTGATAGTATGTGGTTAAGGTCAGTTCAGACCTGCCTAATCTCCCTTATAAGATTCTTCCTGGGGAAATTGCACAAGAGTTTGTGGAATTCTATAGACAACTCTAAACAAAGGAAGAGACACAAGAGCATGGCGAGAACATTTTGAATTTTTTACAAGGTCTAGAGCTCCCTGCCTTGTCTTGTATTCAGAGGGACTCCTTGGAGGCTCCCTTCACTGAGGGAGAGGTGGGGGTGGCTATCAAGACTCTCAGCTCTGGCAAGGCTCCTGGCCCAGATGGGTTCACCTCGAATTTTATAAAGGATTCCAGAATGTGTTAACCCCGCTACTCACTAGAGTTTGCAATGTGGCTCAGGAGCCAGGGGCTTTGCCAAATACATGGGGAGAGGACCTTATTTTGGTATTGCCCAAACTGGGAAAAGATCATACTTCATGCGCTGGGTACCGACCTATTTCGCTGCTCAACCAAGATGCAAAAATCTTCGCTAAGATCATCATCGAACGTTTACAGAAAGTGGTCCCCGTCTTAGTTCACCTGGATCAAACTGGGTTATACCCGGGAGGCACATCCAAGACAACATTAGATTGCTGTTAAATGTTATTTCCATGGCCCAGCTCCCTATAGACTCCCTACTTTCAGCAATACTATCTTTAGATGCTGAGAAAGCATTCAATCATCTAAATTGGCAATATTTGGATCTGGTCTTTGGGGAGCTTTGGGTTCAGTGAGAAATTCTGGACTTGGATATCTAATTTATACTCTAAACCTAGAGCAAAGGTTCAGGAGAACGGGATGATTTCACTTAATTTAGGATTGAGCGAGGCATCAGGCAGGGCTACTCTCTCTCCCATCTCTTATTTGCCCTCAGTTTGGAACCCCTGGCAGCATATATTTGGCAAACGGATATCTTCCAGGGTCTCTGGGTTAGGGGGGTGGAGGTCAAGATCTCATTATATGCAGACGATACCTTGCTATATATATCAAATCCAGTAAATTCAGTTCCCAGGATTTTCAGCTTTCTCTCTGAATTCAGAGCTCTTTCCGGTTACAAGGTTAATTCACACAAGTCTGAGCTATTCCCTCTGGGGGGTTTCCTGGATCAGCCCTTACCAAAGGTGCAGCAAATTAAGTGGTGTAAGTCAGGGTTCAGATACTTGGGGTATGGGTCCCTAGGGATTTCAAGGCCTTATATTCTACAAACCATGTAAGGATACTTCAGGAGATTTGGGAGGATTGCAACAGATGGAGGGAGCTCCCCCTTTCCATCTCGGGCAGGGGTGAATCCATCTGCATGAATATTCTCCCTTGCCTGTTGTTTATAATGGGTGTCATTTCTTTTAGACCCCCGAGGAATTTTTGGTGAGATTTGAACTCTACCCTCTCTAAATTTCTTTGGTCTGGGAGGAGGTCCCGTGTGAGATGGAAGACCATGGTGGACCCCAAAGATGGGTGGGGCTTTGGGGTACTTGATGTCCAGAAATATTTCTGGGCATCTCAGCTGCAACCGTTGGTGACTATGGCTCAGGAGTCACCACTGATTGTGGGTTCAGATTGAGGGGACTGATTCCCCTCTGGGAAATTTTTCAGACCTTATTTTCTTGGATATTCCTAGGCTGTGCCAGCTCGACTTTAAGAATCCTTTCACTAGGGTGATTTCCCAGGTTTGGAGGGACATGAACTCAAAACTAGGCATTTCCTTAAAGCTTAACCAATACACGACTATATTGAGCTGCTTAGATTTTGGCCCACTCAGGTGGGATATAGGTTTTCATCGGTGGGCGAGAGCTGGTCTGATTAATTTGGGCCAGCTTTTCAATCAGAATCTAGTAATACCATTCTGGCAGTTAATGGCCGAATTCAATCTCCAACATATGGACTTCTTCCCTTACCTCCAATTAAGACACTATGTCCACTTAAATGAAAAGGAGCTTGAGTTGGGTACGGAACCTTTAAATAACCCAGTGCAATCTATCCTATCCTCCCTGATATGGTCTCCGAATCAAAAAAACTGATCTCCAGATTAGTACAGGGGATGAACTGCACAGAGGATGACTCCCTAATTCTGGTTAAGGACATGTGGCATAGAGACCTGGGTGTGGCCCTGTCAGAATCTGACTGGACTTCAATTTGGAAGGCTATTCAAAACATCACATCATCTCTCTTTTGGCGAGAATTTCGGTGGAAGCTAGCTGTTAGATTTTTTAGAGTCCTTGTGGTGACAAAACATTATGGGTTACATCACTCAGACCTTTGCTGGAGAAACTGTCAGTTGGTTGGTACATATTTCCATATATTCTGGAAATGCAAAGTTATACAGGAGTACTAGAGAGAAGTAAAAGATATCTTTGAAAGGATTTTTGAGTTAGTACTGCCAGAGTCCCCTCAGCACTGGTTATTGGGATTGCCTCCCCCTCTTTTGGCTTCCAGATCCTCCCGTCATCTGTTTGGAATCTTGGTGGCTGCAGCCCTTAAGGCTATTAACTTGTCATGGCTTACTCCGGACAAGCCCACTGTCTCTACTTGGTATGATATCTGCACCAGGATCCTAGACGTGGAATATCTGATGGCCAAGCTGAGGCTATCTTTAGATAAATTTAAAGGGAGATGGCTACCATTCTTGCATTTCATGGCCTCCCGTGAGGGGAAACCTGTGTTAGAATTGCTTGCCAGATATGTCTGAGAAGACTCTCCTGGTCCAGTCTGGATGTTCTGACCGAGATATGAGGCCAGGAGGTCTCCTCACTTCTGTGTTTCAGACTTGCTTTACTATTAATTTTTGGATATGTCCTTTTCATTAGGTACTTTTTTATATATGTGTACCATTAGGGGGACTTTGTAAGTCTGGGCCTTTAGTAATAACCGAGATAACCTTAATCTTTGTTAGAGGCATTAAGTTATTGACAGCATTTATGTTAAATTGTTTCTCTCCCTTCTCCTCTCTTCTTTTCGTCTCTATTTCTTTTCCTCTTCCTTTCTTTGTCTTTGGTTTTAATAATGTGCAAGTGAGCAGAAATGGACTCTCTATTTGTCTGTCAATATATGCATTCTATGGAAAAAAAAGTTCTCCAATAAAGTTTAATTTAAAAAAAAAATAAACACAGGGTGCAAGCACACAGACAGCACTTGTGCCAGGTGAGACGGAGTGAGAGAGAAGGAAAGAAGGAAAGAAATGAAGAAAGAAAGAAAGAAAGAAAGAAAGAAAGAAAGAAAGAAAGAAAGAAAGAAAGAAAGAAGACCAAGGCAGGCACAGAGGGAGAGGGATAGAGGTGGCATTGAAGAGGGAGACAGGGGCAGAGAGAGTGAGAGAGACAAACACACTGCCAGGCAGTGCACCAGGGTGGCACACAGCCAGCAGCAGCCAACTGCCCAGAGGGATATTGGACAGCAAGGGCCATGAATAGTGCACCCTTCATGATGGAGGCCATAATGAGGGGTGTGAGGGGGCAGGAGGAACAGCAATGTGGCTGTGGAAGTGCCTGTCAGTGGTACGCCCAATGCAGATGGTACTGCACCCGCATCACCTTTGAGCAGTACAGTGACATGGAGATTGTGAGCTGGTACCACCTGAACAGGGCCATTCTGAGGCAGCTCTACAAGCTGTGCAGTGAGGAGATGCAGGCACCCACCAGACAGAGCCAAGCCATGTCCGTGGAGATAAAGGTGAAAGCCGTCATGTGCCTGCTCGCCACGGGCACCTTCCAGGGACCAACAGGGAACACCACAGGCATAACCCAGTCAGCCACATCCTGTCTTCTCAGACAGTTCCTCAATGCTCTTCTGTCACATGCGTCTGAATACATCCATTTCCCCAGCACACAGGCGGAGCAACCATGCACGACTTCTACAGGGTATCACACATGCCTAGCATGACTGGGGCCATTAACTGCACCCATGTGGGCATCCACATACTACCTGGCCCTGAGGGTAAGGCATACATTAACAAGGGAAGCCCGAGTCACAACTGCCAGGTGGTGTGCGATGTTACAGGGTGCATAACCAATGTCTGCACCACACACCCTGGGAGTGTACATGATGCATTCATCTGGCACAGCTCTGTGCTGTGCCACAGGTTTGAATGTGGGGACATCCCCACGGGCCACCTAGTGGATGAGTATGGCATGGGAAAGGGGTGATGGCCAGAGCATACCTTGGGATAGGGGGGCAGGGTGTGCATGTTGGCATAGGTGCCAGGGACAGACAAGGGGGAGCAGCATAGTATAACAGAGGGCTAACAATGTCATTATCCACACAGGGGACAGTGCCTATCCACTGCAGTCCTGGCTGCTCACTCCCTACCGGCACCCATCATCCCCAGCAGAGGAATGCTACAAGGAGGCACACGCCAGCACAAGCAACATCATCGAGCAAGTCTTTGGTATTCTGAAAGCATGATTCCATTGCCTAGACAGGTCAGGTGGTGCCCTACAGTACAGTCCCTCAAAAGCCTGTGGCCTATTCCTAGCCTGCTGCATACTGTACAACATGGCCATTGACAATGGGATAGCTGTCGTGGCTGATGAGGGTGATAGTAGTGGGGATGATGGAGGCAATGGGCTGGAGGGAGGTGGACAACCACTCCCCGGGTGGGATCCCCAGCTGCAAAAGCAGGTGAGATGACACCAGGACACCATTGCCCAGGAGCACTATGGTGCACACAGGTAGGTGATGTGATACACATGCATGGGCTGCATAAGCAGGTACAGCACACATGCAGGGGCATGCACAACATTGGGCATGCACACACAGAGGTGTGAAGCAGGGGTAGGGTAGACAGGTGCACACAACCACACACAACCACACACAGCACCTCTCACAGCCCCCCCCACACACACATGTATGCATCCACACACACACAGGCATGGGTATGTGGCATGGATCAGATGCATTGCACCAGTGCACAGGTGCAACCGGTGCAAGACTGCTGTCATCACACCCACACCACCTGGCCCAGCATCTGGGCAAGCATGTACACAGGCACCACATCAGTGGTAGGCACACACACACACACTGCCCATGTGTGCACTGGGCAGCAGCTGCAGACCACAGGTGGGGTGGCCCACACATCATGTCCACTGTATGGAACCATGGCCACCACGGCCACGAGAGCAGCAGTGTCTGGGCCATTCAGCAACCACAGGCTGTGCATCAGCCATGGGGGTGTGTGCAACAGCCCCCCAGGGGTTTAACTGTGGGACTATGACCATGTCCACGCAGGGATGTCATGGTGCCCTAACTGGCCAGCCCTGGGGGTGTGCCTGGGATGCTGACATCATAGCCTGGCATCGACTGCACTAGGTTTACCTGACACCGGGTTCAAGGGGTGGACAGTGCATTGTGGGTGGGGTCATCTGTGCCCAGCCACACTCTGTGGCAGCCAGCAGTGCAAAGCCATCTGTGATTGCAGTGGCAATGTGATCCACAGATGCAGTCATGGCCTCCTGCATGCACTGCATCCCTGCCAGGATCTGCATAGTGCCCCTTTCCTGCTGCTCAGCAAACTGGCGCACCTCCACATGCAGTGCATGCACCTCAGTGGTGAACAGTACCTGTTGCTGAATTGACACCAGCAGCAAACGGGTGTGCTCAACCAGCGAGTCAGTGTTCTGGGGCTCCTGGGCCAGATGCCAAACCCCATGTGGTGACTGGCCATGCTGCACAGCCCCCCTCTCTGGTGGACACTGCACAGTGGGGTCTGCAGGGGAATTGGGCACGGCAGTTGCACCCGCGGTGGACCCTGTGTCCAGCTGCCCGGTGGCACCCGCAGCCTGCTGCTGTCACCCATCTGGCCACTGCATGCCACCCAGCACCTGCACAGCTGCACCACCTCCAACACAGGGCACAGCCAGGGCAGCACACACCACTGCACCCACAGTGGTGATGGGCAGCTGTTCTGCTACTGGCAGAGTACTGGGCATGCTGCCTGTGTCAGTGGCCAGCAGGGCCGTCTCACCCACAATGGTGGTCATGCTGCCCAGGATGAGTGTAATGTCATCATTGGTGTCTGAGTCTGCCCCGATCTGTGTTTCTGCACAGAGGACACCAAGGCTGGTATCCTGCAGGAAAACATCCAGGGCCTTGTCCGACCCCATGTAGAGGACATCCACCTGCACAGTGGTGGTGAGCTTCAGCCTGTCTGGCCCCCAGATGCCAGTTGAAGTGGAAGGCTGGTCCTTCAGGGCTGGTCCAGCATCCATGGTTGCTGCCGCCACTGACCCATCATCTGCACAGAGGCATGCTGATGCTGCAAGAGAAAGAGAGGTGTATTAGCGATGCATTGCCACATGTGCCCCCCACACTACCACTGCATGTATCCAGCAGCAAGGCATGCATGTGGGTGCGCACACATGCACATGACATGCATGCTGGCTGCATGCACGCCAGCATAGCCATGTACACACCCTCCGTGTCCCAGCTGTGGGTGGCTGACATACTTACCATGCAGTGATGGGCTGCCATCTGTCTGGAATCCTCTGCCAGGCACATCCTCCACCGTGCTGCAGTACATGGTGGTTGCCACCAACTCCTCCTGCATTTTGAGTGGTGACTCATCTGCAGGACCCCCTCTGGTGGCATTCTGAGATGTGCAGATGGCTGCTACCTTCTCCTTGTTGCACCTCTTGTCTGTACCCATCTTCTTCAAGCACTCCTGCGCTGACTGCTGGTGGCTGCCATGCTGGTTGATGTTTGCCACCACCTCCTCCGAGTCCCCAGCTCTGGCCTGTGGTGTGCCCATGGCAGCATTCAACAGGGGCTCCCTGTCAGGGTAGGCATTGAACAGGTCCTGTGTCTCTGCCTTTGTGAAATTGGGCCTGCACTTGTGAGCAGGCCAATGCTGCTTACCCTTCTCACGTTTTGACATGTCGCTTCCTGTGGACATAGACAGCACAGTGTGTCAGTGGCAGCATCACCCTGTTCCATCCCACACTGCTGTGCTGGCTGCTCCCAGTGAACTGCAGCATCATGGGCAACTTATCTCAAAAGGATGCATTACCAGTCCATAACCTGTGTTGTTCCATGGGTGCTTATATAGCGCAATGCATGCAAATGAGGTTTGGTGCAATGGTAATGACATTCTAATGCACCCAGTGTGCCACTCATTGGCTAATGAGCTCATTTGCATGTGGCATCTGAATATCGCAATTTTGCTCTGTGTGCAATGAGATTACTCCGGATCAAGTCGTGGCGCAATGTGTACACCTGTGTGGTGCACAGGCCCACAGTGCACACGTGCTGAATGGTTTAATGGTGTCAATCATGCACTGTGCACCAGCAACATGATGGGGGGCATAGCGCATGATGCACCAGGCCTGCTATCATGCACGTGTGCACTGCACAGTGGTGGGAGCCCCCCAACCCCTGCTGTGATCCCTGAACCCTGGGTCACTCCTCTCACCCAGTAACCATGCCCATGAGCACACCTCTGAGACTGAGCAATGGGCAGACACAGTGCATGTTCCCTTGCATGGCCATGTGTGCTTACTGCCACCATTTTGGTCACTGGTTTCGTTACACAGCATGGCACACTGACAGGTACCAAGAGAGCAGAACTGGACACAGGTCAAGCTCATCAACCTAGTCACCTGTGTCCAGCCCCATGCCCCTCAACATTTTGGCGAGGTGCCCCTACAGCAGCCCAGGGTCACAGTGTGGCAGGGGATTGCTGCCACACTGCAGCAGAGGACCGGGGTGGCTAGGACTGGGGAACAGTGCCACCACCGGTATGGTGACCTTGTGCAGAGGGAACCCATAGCACCTGAGGAGACTTGAGGCATGTGTCAGGTGTGGGGCTGTGCCACAGCAAGGTATGTAGGCCCATATTGCATGTGTGCCCTGGTGCTGTACTGTGGTGTTAGCTAGGCTGCCTGACATGCCCTGCAGAGTGGTGCACTTCCATCATGCGCATCATTGGATGGAATTGTCAGCCACTGCTTGCATTGCAATGCAGCTGTGCAGGATGTTTTGGACAGGGGCTCACCCTGTGCACAGCGGTGGGGGTGCTGGGCAGCTGCTGTGGATGTTTACTGATGTGTACCTGTCTATGTTCCATTCCCAGGGTCTGAGAATCACTGGAGGGTGCAAGCAGTGTCAACAGTGGCAGCAGCAGGACAGCAGGCCATAGCAGGCCATGGAGGTGGCACAGGAGTGGCTCTGGCACCAGAGGGGCCACGGAGGGAAGGTAGGCACTGTCATGGTCCTTCACACATTACATGAGGGGTGGTGGGGGCATGGGGGCATGCATGGCCACCTGTGCCATGTGCCATGGCAGCTGTGTGTGTTGCATTGTGCATGGTGCTTGCCACTGTGGTGCATCCATTGGACATGTGTGCCAGCTGTTGGTGGGGTGGGTGTGTGCCTGGTTGTCACCAATGTTGCTGTGGTGCTGCTGGTGCACTGTGCCATGTGTCTGCCATTGCGAAGTCAGGTGGCCATTGTGCAGTGGGGACCATCCCTGTGCACTGTTGTGGTGTGCTTCATTGCTGGCAGGCATTGGCCCACCCCTCGGTGGGTGACCGGTATGGGGTGTTCCTGCTGCCCATTGCATGCTGTGGCTGGGCATGGTTCCTTGGGACATTGCACTTATCACCTGTCCTGTCCCTTGTCATAGGTGTCCAGCGAAGATGCCATAGGCCCGTCTACTTCAGGCTGCTCTTGCAGCTTATCCTTATTACGTCAACCATGACGGAGGCTGTCCTGCAGGTTTGCCACCTGCTGCTGGAGGAAAGGAGGCATTGAGGGCACCAAGGGGTGGCAGGTCATGGCTGCTGGTATATTGGCCCCAGCATTCCCGTTTCCCCTGCTGTACTTCCCCTACAGTCCCCCATACCACTGTACAGTCCCTGTTGCCTGTCCCCTTCCCTTGCTTCCCTACCCTTTCCCACCCCCTTGTTGATGTAAATAGTTTGTTTTTGCAATATATATTGTTTGACTTATCTGACTGTGTCAGTGTCTGCTTTGCAGGTGGTGTGAGGAGCCATGCTGCAGTGGCCCAGTGCCTGTCTGTGTGCTGTGTATGTGTCAGGGTGCATGTTGTGCTTCTGTGGTTCACTGCTGTGTGCTGTGGTGTGTCCCACTATGGTGGTGTCTCTCTCCTCGGTTGGTGGCTGTGCCATGGGGTACCCATGGGGCAGCTGTCAAGGGTGTGTGGTGGGTGTGTGCATGGTGATGGCACACAGCCATTGTCTTTGGTCGGGTACTGGCTGCACACTGTGTTGGGGCCCCTTCTTGGGATTGTGCAGCTTGTCCCATGTGGTCTGCCATGCTACGTGCCTCCCTGCATGTTCCATGCCTACAATGTGTGCTGTCTGTGTGCCTGTGGTGTGTGTGTGTGTGTGTGCTTGGCTGCATGGTCCTGGGTGCAGCCTGCTCTGGTCTGGGTGTGTGGGGGGCATCCTGCAGCCTGCGGGGGGGCTTCCTTGGTGGCCCTCCATTGGCCATTGGCACCTCCTGTTGCCTACTATCTGTTCCACTGTTGTGTTCTGGAGAGGTGTCTGGGAGCCTGTGTGTGGCCTGCTGGTGGTGGCCTCCTGTGATCTGTCACTGTGCTTCCTTGGCTCTGTCCCTGGGTCTATTCTCTGTGCTGTGCCCCCCTCTGTTGCTCCACTGCTCTGCTCCCACAGTTGCTCTGGAGCATCTTTTTCTGTGCCATGGTGCAACTCAGGTTGAGCATGGCACAAGCCTTTATGAGCCATGGTTCAACTGTGCCATATGTGGCAGGGTTGCGCTGGTGCAGTGCAGCCGGTGCAACCTCTGAATATGGCCCCTGTTGCACCACAGCGCATTGGATTTGTGCTGTGCTGGACTTGTGCTGGCCTTTGGTGCATTTCGGAATATCTGGGCCATTATATTCAATGGCTGTCATGCAAACGGTAACTTTTACGTGATTAGCACTGTACTGTGGCAGCTGAAGAAAACTGCTGCCGTTTGCTGTATTCAGGACAAAAAGTAACAAGCATTTGTCAATGCCGAATGTTTGCTTGCTGGCATTAACAGTGGAAGTGCAGGAGTTAGACAGATATAGTATAAGAATGGCATTGAAGTATTGAACTGACACCAACTCCACCCTCACTCTGCAGAGATGGACAGGCATTGGGGTGTGCCTTTGGGTCATCACCCACGATGGTCATGACATTTCACCTCACCCTATCCTCCAGACACTGACAAGTGTCAAGCTGTGCCTTGGGGTGTTTCACCTTTACATTCACCTCATTTCATAAGGAAATACACTGAAATGGGTGCAATATAGGAGAATGGGGTGAACTCTGGGAGCAAAGGTTCCAAGGCGCACCTCGATGCCAGTCACTGGCTGAAGGGTGGGGTTGGGGTGAAATGGCATCAGTATTACTGTCGACAGTCCCAAGTCACACCCCTGACACCTGTCAGTCCCTACAAGATAGGGCATTGTGGTTGAAAACCCTAATGCCCTGGGAGTTTCTTGGTATTTTTACTTCAAGTTTTCCACATGGGTTTATTGTGACCCCAAGGCATGAACAGTGACACTATCAGTTTGTTACACGAAAGGTGATTTTGCAGAGCAACTGCACCATTTGGCACCACAAGTGTAAAAGCACATTTTGAACAGGATATGAAAAGTGACAGGTGTAATGTTCATGAGGTGAAAAGAATGGCATTGTTGAAAATCTGCAGTGAAAATATACAAAAACTGGTGAAGTCACGAGCGAGCGTAGGAACTGTACAATATACACCCGTAATGTAAGTAGTTTGGGAATTTTTTACAGCAGAATTTCAACATAGGCATTTTTGCACCTCTGCTCATGAACAGTGTCACAGTGATTTTCGTAATCTATCCTGAACACTAAATTCCCACAGTGACCGTGGTATTCTGTGCCAGAAGCGCGAAAACACATTTCAGCTAGGGTGTGAAAAATAACAGCTGTACTGTTCATAAGGAGGTGTAGAAAAATGTCAATGTTGAAAATCTGGACTGAAAATATTACAAATTTGTGAACTTAACGAGGGTGCGTGGAAATTGCGCGATGCACGCTCATGACAGAGTCATTTTATGGACTTTTGTCACCAAATTTTCAACATAGCCATTTTACCACCTCAGCTTATGACCAGTGTCACTGTGATTTTCTTAATGTGTCCTGAACATTGATTTTGCACACTGACCATGCTAATGTGTGCTACATGTGCGAAAATACATTTTGGGCATGATATGAAAAATGACAGCTATACTGTTCATAAGGAGGTGTGGTTAAATGGCAATGTTGAAAATCTGGACTAAAAATATTAAAAATTCTCAAAGTTACAAGCATGTGTAGGAACTTTGCAATGCACCCTTGTAAAACAGTCAACTTTGGGAATTTTTTCACCAAATTTTCAACATAGGGTTTTAAGGGGCCTACCTCATGAACTGTGACACTGTCATTTCATTACTCAGTCCCAAACGGTGGTTCTGCACAGTGACTGCGAAATCACCTTTTGAGACTGAATAACAAAATGACAGTGACTGAACTCATGAGATGGATCCCCAAGAACCCCATGTTGAAAATTTGGTGAAAAAATTCCCCAAAATGGCTGAGATATACACCACAGTTGAAAAAAAAACATTTATTTCATTATACAGCTTACCGCATTTCTTCAGTTTGCAGTTGGCTTTGAAGAGTGCAGACATGTTCGGTCCACCAAGATCGTCAGCTCCGGCCTCTGGAGGTAAGTATGGGGTGGGGAGTGGGGAGGTGGGTGCACAGAGGTGGGTGCGGGTTGGGGAGGGGCGAGACAGTCAATGAGGGACCTTTTTTTAAACAGGTTTTTATGTTTCTTTAGACTACGTGGGACTTTTTGCCACTCTGGGGTGGGCTCCCAGTGTGGCAGCTGGATGTTTTTTTTGGGGAGGCCAGTGGAGCTGAGGGGGGATTGGGCATCCCCGTCAGCCATACAGACTTCTGCCACACTGGGGTGGGTTCCCAGCTTGGTACGTGGAACTCTAGTTTTGGGGGGGCACAAACCATAAAGTAGAACTGGCGGGGGATTGGGCACCACCCGTCAGCCATACGGAGTTTTGCCATGCTGGGGTGGGCTCCCAGTGCAGCACTGGAAGTCTGTTGGGGGGTCAGTGAAGCAGACGGAGGATTGGGCACTCTCATCGACCATGTGTGTGGAGGGAGTGCATGTGCACGCTGGGGTGAGCTCTCAGCGTGCTACTTGGGGGGAAGAGTAGACAACAACGGAGCTGTCTATGACAGCTACAGATGCAGTGTAGAGTGTAGGCACCTTGCATACCACTGACAGCAATATGTACATTACGTGCCGATGGCAGATTGTAAATTGCCTACACGTTACCATCACAGATTGCAGCAGTTTTTTGCTTTCAACTGTACGCCACTGCATCTGAAGGGCTGTCATAGACAGCTCCAACATTCATTGGCTTGGTGCAGCCGCACCTGCAAAAGGAAGCAGAGCATTGGAAGTGGGGGAGGCACACCTACGAAAACTCATATGGTGGCCCTATGTTTCTTGCACATGCATGCAAGCAAACATAAAAAACAAATGAGGAAAAAACATACAAGGTACAAAATGGTATTGGAATTTATTAATTCCAATATAAAATGACAAGTACTGTACAGTACTGTATGAATTGTAGTAGGCAGATTTGGGGCCATTTATAAACCAAATGCAAGTAACTACTGCACTGTAAATGCATTTGAAAATGCATTGCATGAACACTGAATGGGAGCTGAATGGAGTTTACAGTTACTGAAAGTGCATTGCATGTGGATTGCATGTGAGTTGTTTAGTTGAAGAAGAGTTTGTATTTTAAACATTTAGAATTGCCACTGCATTGTCGGCACAAAAAAATAATGAAAGAGCAGTGAGCTGGAGGAACAGTTTAATGTAACTTCTACTGTAGCATGAGGCAGAGACTCGCAAGATTGTCAGAGTAATCAGTTCCTAGGTCTTACAAGAAAATTTGACTGTGCAATCAGACACATAAGAGACAGAAAAGGAAAGGATAGGCAGATCCTTGCGTTTATTTCTTTCTGCAAAACAAATGGGATAAGGTCTTATTCAACCCTATCACAAACACCATGTTTTTTCATATTTTGCAGAACAACAACCAGATTTGTTGCATTTTTCATGACAAACCCATGATTTTTCCCATTTTCCAAGACAATGCTCTGATTTGTGCCATTTTCTATGAAAACACCATGATTTTTCCCATTTTACATGACATCTCCTTGATTTGTTGCATTTTTCATGAAAATATAGTGGTGTTTGGCCTTTTCCTTGACAAGCCCTTGTTGTGATTCTTACCTCTGTAATGTACTAGGCCCCATGCTAAAACCAAAGTAGGTCTGCAGCCTTGCACGCAAAGCTTGGTTTAGCAGGTGGCAGCACAACAAATTGTTGTCTTCCTCTTTGATTGCTCAAGAATGTGATTTATAAAACATTTAAGGCTTTGCCTGTGCACAGTTGTGACACACATGAAAACAATAAAGGGGATAGGTTTTATTAAGAAAAATGGATCCATGTGCTTTCATGACTTTTACTTTGCTTTCTAAGACTTTTGCCATGCCGACTGTGACAATGGCTACATTTTCTCCTAAATGTACTATGAAAAAGTTTACTCCCTAACAATATGTGAGAGTGCATCTGAGGATGTCTTGTATTCTGTAAGAGTCATTTCCTGAGGTTTGGCTAGCCAGATTAGCTCAGCTTCCCATCACTGTTCTCTCATCCAGACATCATGAAATGACTCTCTTATACTTAAGTGATAACAGTGCATTGGTCAGGGTTACAAGGTAATAACCAGATGAAGGAGTAATTATTTATTTAGTTTTTGTTGACCGAGTAAGGTGCGCTAGCCTAACAAATGACTATTTTCAGGCATGACCCAGTAGTTTACAGAAATAAAACATTGTTGAAACAAGGACAGTGCAATCAGAAAACAGTAGATGCTTAGACAATAATGATACAGTGCAGGCAAGAGAAAATAATATTTAGATTTGAATCCTATTCAGGCACAACCCAGGCATTTACAGAAACAAAACATTATTGAAACAAGGACAGTACACTCATAAAAACAGTGGATGCTTAGGCAATAATAGTACAGTGCAGGCAGAAGAAAACAATAGGTACAATTGAATCAACAATAATGAAACATAGAAATATATGAGTGCAATACAACAAAATAAAGCCATCTGGCGATATTCAGGAAGTGAATAGAGTGAGATATTTGCAATGAAAAGTACTTTTATAATTTCCATGTAAGATGTATGTAGGAGAGTAAGGAATGAACTGGGGGTAGGGATGCAATAAAAGAAAAGGAAAAAAGGGGGGACAGGATAGGATAGAAAATTAAGGCAACTACAGGGATAAGGACTAGCTATAATAAAGGTAGGATGAGGAGGTGATTGGGGACAGTGCAGAGCTTAGCTATAGAGGATAACCAAGGCCATAGGCTGAAATGTTTTTTGACACACATGCAGGCTATTGTTGAGTAAAGTCAATGACCACTATACCTGTTATCACTATTTACTGAAAAAAAAGAAAAACTGAAAAAAATAAGCAAACATTTTGAAAAAGAGCACTGAATCCAAAATTGATCTCTCTTTAATGCTACAGCATGACTGTAAGAAACTTGGGAGTGTTCTGCAGCCTCTCATGATGCACTGAGTGTTAGTTTTAGTCAATCATAACACAAGTATTAGCATACAGCCTTATTGTGACTCAACTAACCAGTTACCCCAGCATAATGGGATGGTAGCTCTATGAGTTTTGATTGGGTGAGAGAAATCTTCTGTTTTATTTATTTAGTTTTTGATGACCGGGTAAGTGCACTAGACAAATCCTGATGATTTTCAGGCACGACCTGGGGAAGGGGGATACAGATGAATGCCAACTGACCTTGAACCAGATTAAGCTGTTGGTGGTATTTTTAGTGAATGTAGGAAATTTGGCCAGGACACTGGGGAAATTCTTACTCTTTTCGATAACTGCCATGGGATCTTTAATATCCACCTGAACTACCACCAATCCAGGCAGATGGGACCTTGGTTTAACATCTCATCTGTAAGGCGTTTGTAATCTGACTGCAGGGTTAGAGGCATCATTTTATTTGCCTTGTATTGTGACCAGTTTAGAGTAATTGTTTTGAGGCTTCACATCCATGTTCAAAAAGAGTTAGCAGTTTTGCTGCCTTTGTGACTATTGGCCACTGGACTTTGGGAGAGGCAGACTGGGGGGATTTAAGGAACACACAGGAAGTTTGGGGAGGAGGTTTAAGGTCTTACAGAGAGAACTAGTGATAGGCTATGAGCGGGGCTGATTGTCTGATCAAGCATCGGGGCAGTTTTCAATCAAGCATCTGGCAACATTAAAGGCTGGGAGTGACATGGTGGTGGCTGCTTTAGAAAGAGTCCTGGGTTGGGGAACCCCAGGAATTGACCCCCAACACTGTACTGCCACAGATGAAAGTGCCTCACTGTAAGGTCGGAGGGAATCCACAGTGCCATTGGAGTGGAGAATGGGACCTGGAGTGCCTAAGTAATAGGCACTGGGGAGTATTGTCCAGCCAGCACTTATGTTTGGAGGTGGTCCGGAGGTGCCAGGTCAGCCCAGAGGAGAAGAAGGGACATTTGGATATCAGAGCTATGACTCCAAGGCATGCAGCCATACCCAGGCCTGTGAGACTGAGAGTTTGGGGGAGGCAGTTAACCTCATGCTGTTTGGTGAGCTGGACAGCCCTGTAGAATGAAAGAGCCCTATAGGACATAGTGGCAATGGCCCTGATTTGAACGGTCACAGCCAGGGAGAGTAAGATGGGGCAGACCTGTTTGGACTGTGAGACATGTGTTGATTTGTTTGTTTCAGGATAAACTGAGTTGCCTGCAGTGTTTTTGGGGTCCTCCAGATAATTCCCCGTATGGACTTTTTTAAACAGACTTCAATGTTATGTGACCTCCTTGGTCCAGGAATTATGCTGCTAATGAGACCACCATGGTCTGGCAAGAATGTTCTGTTCCCCCACCATTTAATTCTGTAACTGCTTCATGGAAGTTATTAAAAGGGATCTCATTTGATACTGAAGTACAAGAGTTGTCTTGGTTATTTGAATTGTTTTGCTGCTAACTGGTGTTTTCCCTTTTCAGCTCAGGTCAGCAGTCACCCTGGTGTAGTGTACAATAAAAGATGTCTCACAGAGGCACTGTTATATTGTATCTGAACCAGTGCCAATAAGCAATCATTAATGAAAAAGTATTATAACACCAAACCGTAAAATAGATCTACAGTTCCAAATCCCATCATTATTACTTCTTAAAGAGCTGTTGACATGTTCAGGAGAACTTTAACAAAACATAATATGTCAGCACTGTCCAGCTTGTATTTCCCATTAGTTCTGTATTCCTCCTCTCCATTAGTTTGCAATGAGGTCATTTGCATGAAAACAGGATCTTTTCTCCTGAAGAGTTCATCTATTCCTGCTGCTTTCTCCCTACCTGCAGTCATAGAGCACTGCTTGTGACCTCATAGTTACTCCCATTGCAACAGATTGTGATGTTACAACAGAGGACTGTGACTTGAAGTAGGGAGTAAGCTATAGAAGCAGATGAACTCAAAATGAACTGTAAGGGACAACAATCATTTATGTGTACATATTTCTTTAGTAATAAATTATGGGAAGGAGAAATATATAAAATATAAATGGAATACAAGCAGAATTGTACCTAATTATTGAGTTTTTTTAATGTTTACTTTGAGGTGTCGGTAGCTCTTTAAACTTTGAGTAACTCAACTGGCCTTATTTTACTTTAGTCCCTACCAGGAGTAAAATCCTGGGTAGAAGCAGAATCTTACCGTGAATGAGATGTTGCATCTTGGTAGGACTCAAAAAATTAATGACAAAATTGGTTGGGATTTTGTTATGGTATGCCATAGGTTTGCTGTATTTTTTTTAATTGGAGGGAGTGAGGGGAGCTGTCAGGGCCGATAGTCTGGCAATTCTAGAAATGTTTTTGTAAAAGTAGACAACGGAATTCTAAAGGAGTCTTCAAATGATTTCAGTGAAAGTCAAGAAAGCAATGAGGTATGACCCTGTGTGTGTGATAGTGGTGCACCTTAGAAGAAATGCACAAAGATGCAATGCCCAGTGCCCACAGACCCGAGAAGTAAGCAGCCCAGTGGAGGAGAGGTTAGACTCCCCCTCCATGATGGTGACCTGGCTTCGGGAAGGGACAGGATCACTCAGTGGACTGGCAGTGTGAGGCAGAATCGTACAACTGATGACAGCTTTCCTCCTTCAGGAAGGGGGGGACATTAATTCCTGCTGCTGCACCTACCACCTGGTGGAGCTGGAGCATAATGCACTGGTGCACAGGTCCTTGCACTCCAGCTTGGGAAGAAAACCCAGAAGGAAAATTGTCAGGTTGCTACTTGCAAGCACCACTCTTGTAGGCTGTTGCATGACTGACACAGCTAGCCACCCACCAAATAAGTGTTCTGTGCTTGTGGGGGATAACTTGTAGGTTTGTGAGAAACTTAGTGATGGGGTTGGGAGAGTGCTGTTGGGCAGACCTGACTGACAGGAGAATAAAGTACTGATAGAAAAAAAGATCTGAGATGCACTGTTATTGACAATTATTTTGGGCACCCCTTTGAGTTGTGACTGTTTCTTTTTGTTCTAAAACTGATTGCCGATGTGCAGAAATATTTCTAAGCTATGCTGTTGTGCTGGAATAACACTAACATGTGAAGACATTTGGTCAATCACAAACCTTAGTTCATTTTACCTATTTTATAATGGGAATTTACAGTTAGCCACAGGCTATGTGCAGTAGTCTTGGAAGCTTTCAAGTCTTAGTATATGTTTCACTATCAGCCAAACAGACTTGAAAGGAGCACAGGAAGTGCAGTATATAACCACAGCTTTCAGCTTTAGGCAGCCTTTCTTCACTATGACAAGTCTCAGACAAAAAGAAATGGCCTGTGATATCTTGCTCCTGTTCCATTTTCTTGCCTTGAGGATATCAACCAATGACATTTCCATCAATACTGGGGAGTAGTTGTAGTGGTAGCACTGGCAGAAGATAAACTGCATGCTGTGGAATTGATCGGTGCCTCAGGAGCCAAGTTAAGACCTGCCCTCCCCAGGGGCACATAACACTGATTGATAATCACACACAAGCACTGGGTTCTCCTTTTCTACTGCCTGCCCTGATCTGTCAGACAAACTGTTGTCCTTAACGGATTAAGACAAGCTGTAAAAAAAACAAACTTGCATCAGAAGTGGCTCTTTCAGTTTGCACCACCTTTTATTCTCATAGATCATCATTGCAAACCTTCATTTATCTTTCCTATGAGAAAACTAACAGCCTGGACACTTAACTATTTGAGTCTTTAATTTCAGTGGTGATCACACCGAGCAGAGGCTGTGTGTCTCTGTAGCAACTGTGTGGAGTCTAACTGAAAGAACACTGGACCCCAAAGATCACTAATCACCATTATATATCTAATTACCATTGTTGCCCCCCCAAATTAAGGGGCTATGCTATAGTCCTCCCCAGCAGTGGCAGTAAAAGTCTTGGGTGGAGTTGTTCCAAAAGATTTCAAAAAGGATGGCTCTGGGATGAAAATAGAGGGTAGACATAGGGTCAATAAAGAGAGCAGGGGCCTACAGGATGGAAAGCTTGGATTTTCAAGGCAGAGGTGCACACTTATGAGGCCCAGGGCTGTATCATCCTGAGAAGGCATCAGGGATAATTCCACACAATGAGGAGCAGAGGATGATGTTCAACTGGTGGGGGTACTATTAGTAAAACTGCAAACAAAGTGTAACCTTTTGTGCTGGTTACTGGGTTTTCTTTTTTTTTTAGGGACAGCTGGTAGGAACAGGAAGCAGTCATGTGGGCAGATGGAGGGCTGTAGAATGGAATGGCCATGTGATTGAAAGCGACTGTTTGGGGAGGACCAGGAAACTGTTCAGGGGATAAATTCAGTCTATCCCAGCATATCTCATCATGCTGCTTTCTAGCACAAGAGTGGAACAGAGCAGTAGTTTAATGTCTTTCTTCCTGAGGCATCTACAGGTGTCCGCAGATAGTTTTCAATTCACAGAAAATTCTGCAGGGGAGATGCCAGACCATGGTAGGAGAAAACACAGTACTGGGTACTGTTATACTGAAATACATAGCATGAGGTTAAGTACTCTAATTACAAGTAATGGGGTAACAAATAAAGTGTGGGGGTTAGTAGGCATCAGGGAAAGGTAACTAGTGGTAGAAGGGAAAGTAAGAGACACGCTATCTAGGGTAGCGTAATAAATACATTTCAGGAAAGGAAAGGAGGGGGTAGGAAATAGACAGACATAGAAAGGAGAAGGGAGGGTACAGAGAAATTTCAGGGAACAAAAAGGTTAAGGAAGCAAGAGCATGTGAGGGGTGCAGTGTAATATGTGTGGAGCCACAGTCTTTTGAGACACATTCTGGAAACCAATGTGCTGCCCCAGTTGCACTCACCTCTCTGGGTTGAGGGCAGAGGTTGCTGTCTCTGAATCAAATTGGCGAGGGTGCAAAGAACCTTTGGCCCCTCCCAAGGACCACCAAGGATGCTGTCTCTCCCCCAGAGGATGCCTAGCAGAGGCAGAACAGTTGGACCCTAGTGGGATCTGGGAGGAAGGGGTGGTGGGTAGGGTGCACACTAGGGTACCCCAAACTAGTAGCGCTGTACTGCCACTGTGGCTACATCCCTCTGCAGGCCCAGAAAGCCATTGTTCAGAAAATTATCTTTCCTATATTTGACAATGGTGACATAGTTTACGGCCCTGTACCTATAATCCACACTATCCAGACTGGACTCCCTTTTCCACTGCTTCTGTCATTTTGCCCTAAACTGTCCACCCTACACTCTCCACTGCACTCCATACACCTCTCTCCTTCCCTTGCACTCAATGCACCTCTCTCCTTCCCCTCTTGTGAGGACAGGTACCTAATTAATTGTTCCTCTTTCTCAGCCAAATATTTTTTGGCTTTCTCTCTTCCTACCTTTCCTCTATCCTTTCTCTACCCTCACCCACCTTCTATGCAATTTGCAGCTCTAACTTCCACTCCTTTACTCTGCCCCCAATAAGGTCCTCCTCAGCAGGCCAGGCTGCCTTCTCTAATCACTTTCTTAAGCTGTGGAACTCACTCCATTTACACAACTGGTGTGCCCCCGCACACTAGCCTTTCTTCTTTTAACTTCAACTCACCCTCCTGTAAATGTAACTAACCCATCTTTCTACCCCTCTGCATTCTCTTACCTTCTCTCTACTCTGGTGCCTCCCTCCCCCTTCCATCCCCTCTGTCTCCTCCTCCCACCCCTCTATCTTCCCCGTTTCTCCCTTGTGATCCTATACCCCCCATTTCCTCCATCCCTTGTGGGGTAATGCCCTCAATCTCTACTTATCTCCCCTTACCTCCCAATTTCCCTTACTGCCCTGATTTTCTCCCTCACCTTCCTGACAACCGAATGACATGGACTTGGTTTGCATCAAGCAATGTCTGGCCTTTATGGGGTATGCATTCCAGAGGGTCAAAGGTTTGCTTAACTTCTTTTTTTCTCTCCCCTATCCCTATTCCATCTCCCTTCGCCCCCTACCCCTTCCCCTATCTATTCCTTATATTTCAATCTCTCACTTCACCATCCAGCTCACTCCCATCTTCTTCTCATTATCTCTGCTCTATCTCCAGGTTGTACTATATGTTTACTCTTCCACCTTCTCATAGTCTATGCCGAGTCTATCCTCCAGACTTCCTCTATAAACCCTCCACAGCTCCATACTTCCTACTGCACAGTGATGTTTCTCTGTGCATGTTGTTCTCATTTCATTAAGTATATAATGTAAATATGTAATTTTAGCATGTATGTTAAATTGAATTGAAAAGCTATGCCTGTAATTCAGTGGTGTGCAAAACCAGCCATGCCTCCTTCCTGAGCTACATAACCTTTCTGAGTTACATAAGCAATTCCTCCCAGCCACCTTCTGAAGCATTTTTTTCTTTGCTGGCCGAAGGCTGTGTCAGTCTGTCTTCTCCCCTGAGGCCTGCTGGGGCTTTCCCTGCCCCCCCCACTCTGCATGGTTTCTGCTGGCTTCTGTTTGTGTGTTCTCCTGCTTAGGTTAATATTTGCTTTGCCTCTGGCTGCAATGTGCTTCTCGTGTGCTTGTTTTCCAGTTCTACTGGGTTTGTCCATTTGTTTTTTGTTTTCTTTTGGTTGCTTTCTAGTTTTCCTAACATCCTGTTGCCCTTTGTTTGTGCTGTGCTATTGCTGCACTGTGTTATTCAGGCTTATATTTTTTCACCTGATTTTGCAAACTGTCTGTTCAACTGCAGTTATTATCTGTATGCTTCAGCAAAAACTGCTGTTTTGCCTAACTCTGCTGTCTCCTTGCTTTCACCTTAAATGTTTTCACCTGGTACAGGCTTCATTCTGTTCCTAGATGACTACCACTCTTTGCTGTGATGCGTGTTCTTCAGCATTCCCTGCTCTGCTAGTTTGTTCTCAGTTACTTGCTCAATTCATTTAGTCAGCTTTGCTCATTTCATTTAGTATTAGTGTTCAGTCTGCTCTACTCAATTTCTCAGTGTTTACTCTGCCAGGCAGCTACTCAGTTCAAGCAGATTTTCCTGTTTCTGCCTGCCTATTCATTGTGCCTTGCTTTTTGGGAGTTCCTACCCTACCAACATTACAGTTGCTTTTGGTCTCATGGTGCTCAGCTTGTGGCTTTCCAGTTATTCCCACAGTGAGGTACTGTGATGTCACAGAGGGGCTTCATGGCCTCAAGTACAATAACAAAAGCATGCTATTATGTAAGCTATATTTTTGCCCTGTGCCCTTGCCTTCATGGCTTTTAGGTATCATGCTTCAATACATTTACCTCACAGCCTACATGGCTTCAATTATTCATTGCATTTCATTACTGCATTGCAAATACTTACTGCCTGCAAATGCTCCCTACTGGAATACCCTAACTCTGCCTTACTGGCAATTGAGGTATTCATGCTAGTCACATCAATTCATTATTGATGCTGAAACCATAACAATCATCTGCTAAACATCATTGATTCAATTACACTATCTGTCATTGATTCAATCACTGGCATCCCAGCCTCTCACTGAATGAACACCTATTTTCTATATCACCATCAATTCAGCTTCTACAATGGACTTGGTTGGCTTGTTTCCAACTGGTTACTACTACTATTAAACCATCAAAAACTGGCTTGCACTACAGCCTCCTACCTCACTCAGGCCCCCACCTTGTTAGTTCTTGCTGTTGCAGAGTTCACTCACAACTTTCAAGCCCCACCTTGATAGTTTCCATTGTTGTAGAGTTCACTTGAACCTTTCAATGCCAACCTCCTCATCAATATCTACAGCCACTGACTTCACCTGGCCTCCTCATCAATAATCTGCTACCTAATCTATGGCCACTGACTCCACCCAGCCTCTTCCTATCTAGCACTCAAAGATGATTTATGCTCTAATTTATAAATCTGAGGTATGCCAACCATGTCCATTACCTTTGCTGGCTCAGGGCTTGCCCTGCAAGTCAACAGTCTCACTCTGCACTCACAAAGTCCACATCGTGAGCATATGAACCTTGGGATGGGGTCCTTCTCATCTGGCCTGTGGCAGGGTAGAATAGGACCGTGTCCCAGTTGTTATAGAGAAAGTGTTTAAATGTAAGGATCTGTTCTAATCCTTTCCTGTCTCTTGTCTGTCTGGTTGCACTACCACATTTTCCTGTGAGACCTAGGATTTGATCACTCTGATAGTCTTGCAATTCTCTGCCTCTCAGTGTCCCTCAGTCTCCCTTGCTGTCTGTCTTTTTCTCACTTGCATATCTGTTGATATAACAATATATGCAAATCATTATGTGGAAATAAAACTGATACTGGGATCCCTTTGTTTAGAAAATATATAGCATTACTGTTGAAATGTATATAATTGTGGTTTGAGATTATTGCAGAAAGCTATTTGAAGCCCAAGACATTAACTGAGTTTAATTTTTAAGCCTTTTGCAAAAGAGCTGTGGAGATGGGGCCTCATCTCAGGCACACTGTGTTCTTGCAGCGTCTGCCTGAAACAAACAAGAACAGGATGCTTGTTAAGAATGGAGATTGGAAGGACTTATAAGATAGCTGAGCTGCAATTGCTAGAAAAAAAGATGGACACAGAGATTGAAGAAAAACTCATATGGATCTTCTGTTTATTTGGCCTTTGTAAATAGTTATACTGAACAAGTTTATTTGTTTGCGTTACTGCTAGTGTAAAAAAATATTTTTGGTGAATTCTACAACTGCTCCTGGTTTTCCTGTGGTTCATGACCTGTGCCTCGACAACAGATGGATTCAGCCTCAGTGCGATTTACGTCATGCATACCCTAGGACAGGAATTTTGTGCATGGGTACTGGACCTACTACCAGGAAAGCATAGAGAAAGGTATGGATTCTGTAGCAGCAAGTACAGGAGTGGTTATCATGAGAATAGCAGCCAAACTAGCAGAGACAGAAGTCCAAGTTGAGATTGTACAACAAGCACAAGTTATGGAAAAAGAACAGACAGTGGCAGAACCTGAAAGCTTGAAGGACTTTTTCAAATGGTGGACTGTGCAACAAGAAAAGAGGGAGAAGCAGAGAAAAAAGAGATTCAACATTTAGAAGCTCAGAGGAGAGCAGAGATGCAGTGACAGGAGCAGCAGAGGAGAGAAGAGATGCCACGACAGGAGCAGCAAAGGCTGGATGCCTTGCAAGCTATCAAAAGCAGAGGCTCTGGCACAGACCCAGATGAGCAACAAAACACAAGCAACTTAAAAGCCATTAAACTTACAAAGTTATGCCCCATGGATGATATACAGGCATACCTGACAACTTTTGAAAGAGTTGCCGCAGCCTGCCAATGGCCAAAGCAGTAATGGGCAATTAGACTGGTACCCTACCTGACAGGGAAAGCCCAACTTGCCTACAGCAATATGGACACTGCACAGTCAGAAAACTATGACCTGGTGAGAAGCAAAATCCTGAAAAGGTATGACATCACAGGAGAGACCTACAGGCAGAGATTTCAGTCTCTGAGGTACAACTTGGTAGACAATCCTCGAGAAGCCTTCACCCAACTCAGAGAACTCCTGATAAAATGACTCCAACCAGAGAGCAAAACAGTTCCTCAGATCATTGACACATTTGCCATGGAGCAATTCATCAACATCCTGCCTACAGAAGTGCAGCTTTGGGTAAAGGAACACCAACCAGAAAGTAGGGAAAAGGCTGTTTCTTTGGCTGCAGACTACCAAATGGCCAGACAGATGCCACAGCAGTGAGGCAACAGCCAAGCACCAGTAAGACACTCTTTCTCCCATTTAAACTCAAGTCTGATAAGAACTCTGGTGGAGGTAACAAATCTGTGCCCAGAGATGTTATTTGCTATAACTGTAATGAGACAGGCATATTCCGAGAAAATGCCACAGCAAGGAGAGTGGCACTGGAGCAGATTTATCCTTGGAAAATTGGGGCAAGTACTTAACGGTCGTGAAGGTGGGGGATAAGACTGTAAAGGGACTCATTGATTCAGGAAGCAGACAGACCTTAATGCACGTTGAAATGCTGAGAAAATACTATGCAAAAGGACCAGGTACTGGTGTCATCAACATCAACAGGGACACTCGATTCTATCACACCACCCAAGTGACTCTGACCATTAAGGGTGTGTTGCACCAAATGAAAGTGGGGGTAGTACCTAAATTATCTATACCTGTGATTATTGGAAATGAATTTCCAGGATTTACTGGGTTAATCAAGGAAGGAATAAATCCTTATGTTTTAGCAACTGTGGTGACAAGATCTCAGGCAAAGAAAATCTCAGATGGTAGGGACACTTTTCCTTTCGCTGATTTTGATTCAGAGTTGTTTGAGCACAGCTCCAAGATCCAGAAATCCAGGAAAGAAATACAATGCCTGAAGAAACTGTGTCAACAAATGACTGATGAACATAAGGGGTTAACATATAAAAATTCAGAAACTAAATTGATATCTGATTGTGATTTTCTTTCAGAATAAGCTAACAATGTTTCTCTCCATGGTTATGTTAAGCAGCTGGGGATAAAACTAAAATAGGGTGGACCAATGTTTAAAAAATGTAATGGGTTACTGTACAGAGTTTGGGTTAAACCACAGACACAGGAGCAGACAGAACAATTGATTATACCACTGAAGTGCAGAACAGAGTTTTAATAACTGGTTTCTATTTTTTCCATAGAGATAGCCAGTTATAATTCTGTCATTTTAACCAGCTGGTTATGACAACATTCATGCGCCAGTTTTCTCCCTTCAGCAGCATGAGCCGCACATACCCTACACTACACTACTTCCTGCTCGCACTTGCTGTCACAACTGCCCACCTCCAAAAAAGATGAAGACCCCTGGTGCTGGATGACAATGAAGAGGATGACTAAAATAGGTTTACTTTCTCCTACTTATTAAAATGTCGCAAGATCCCTAACACATCGTAAACTCTCAGTTTCTTCGAGGTAACACGAGACCTTAAAACAAGATACTGATCACCATAGCAATGCCACAAAGAAAAATAACAAAATCCAACAATTTGCTGAAACTTTCAACTGTATTTAAAAACAGCTGCTTATTCTAAACATAGGCATACCAATTGCTTTTATTCACCTTTTTAAATAAAATAGTTTTTGTCTGTTGGAGGAGCAAGTTATCAATTCCAATCTGACTTACTGGTTTGTATGTCCTCAAGCAGGAAAAAAAATACAAACCCCAAATTATACAAAATAATGGCTGGGTAGCTTGTTAAAAAACTTGGATTTTACACACACCCTTGGGGTGGGATGTCTTCATGAACCCCTCGGGGAGGGTGTAAAAATCCTCATTATAACCAGCTACCCATCCATTATTCTCCATGTTACAGCTAGCACATGATAGTCCTATGGCTGGTCACTCAGGGAGGGATTACACCCTTGCCAGATTGTTGTATAGATTTTACTAGCCTGGAGATCATGAAGATGTTGCTACCTATTGCAGTTCCTGTGCTGAGTGTCATAAAGTAGCTCCAGTCACTAGAAAAGACAAGGTGCCCCTGGTGCCTCTACCCTTGATAGATGTGCCTTTTGAGAGAATTACAATGATGTGGTTTGTCCTTTAGACAAAAGTAAAAAGGGTAATACATTTATCCTGGTTGTAAGCGACTATGCTACTTGATACCCAGAAGCAGTTCTAATGTGTACTGTCACAGCTTCAAAAGTGGCAGCAGAGCTTGCAAACATTTTCAGCAGAGTGGCATACCTAAAGAAATCATTACTGATCAGGGTAGTGATTTTGGTGCTGCATTATTTAAGGAGCTTTACACACTACTAGGTATCTCTGCCATAAGAACCTCCCCCTACCATCCTCAGACTGACGGTCTTGTTGAGCATTTTAACCAAACTCTAAAATGCATGTTAAAAAGGTTTGTAAAAGGGGAAGGGAAAGATTGGGACCAATACTTGTCTTACCTACTTTTTGCTTACAGAGCAGTGCCACAGGCATCAACAGCATTTTCACCATTTGAAATACTGTATGGTAGGCAGCCAAGAGGGCCACTGGATGTGATAAAAGAAACAAGGGAAGATAACCCCACTCATAAACAATCTATTTTATTTATTTATTTGTTGAGGAGTCAGAAATACCTTTGAGTCAAAGACTCATTTACAAAGGTTTCATGTCACAAAAGTTGGGTACATAACAGCCTTTACATAACAATTCAATGAGTACACAATTCAGCAATGAATACAAGGAGACAGTGAAGGAATCTATAGCGTCTTATATGTGTGCCCTAAGAAAGAAGCTGGCAAAATATGTTGAAATTGCCCATAGCAATCGGGAAGAGGCCCAAAACCAGCAGAAGGTATATTATGATCATGGGGTAAAAGAAAAAGTTTTCGAGCCAGGTGAAAAGGTTTTGCTACTGTTACCCACAACAGAAAATAAACTGTTAATGAAGTGGCAAGGGCCTTATAAAGTGCTTAGACGTACTGGCACCATTAACTATGAGATTGAGAACCCTGACAGGAAAAATCCTACTAAGATATACCATGCTAACTTCCTCAAGAAATGGGTTGAAAAAATGCCAAAAGCTGCATTGCTAGTTTTACCAGAAATTGATTAAGAATATATGGATGTAGCTTATGATAGACTGGAACAAACTGTAAATACTGATGCTGTAAAGGTGAATGTTTCCTTAACCTCTGAACAAACTGCAGACTTTTGTAATGTGCTAAATACATTTAACAATATGTTTACCACAGTACCAGGCCAAGCAAAAAGGGTCGAGCATGTTATAAAGACAAAGAATGCTCACCCTCTTAGGCAAAAGACATACATGTTACAAGAGCGGTTAAGAGCTGGCGTGGTTAAGGAAATACAAAAAAATGAAAGCATTGGATATCATAGAGGAGTCAAGGAGTGCTTGGTCATCTCCAATTGTAATTGTAAACAAAAAAGAAGGGGGTGTTAGAATCTGTCTTGATTTTAGGAAACTTAATTAAGTGTCAGAATTTGACAGTTATCCTATGCCCAGAATAGATGATTTGGTGGACAGACTGGGGAGTGCAAAGTATATCAGTACCCTCGATCTCACCAAGGGTTACTGGAAAATGCCATTAGCTAAAGAATCCAGAGACAAAACTGCATTTGCCACTCCTGTTGTAGTCTATCAGCTCATCACCATGCCATTTGGTTTACATGGTGCATCAGCTACATTCCAGCAGTACATGGATGCAATTTTATCACCTCACACTAGCTACTGTGCTGCTACCTGGATGATGTCATCGTGTACATTCCAGACTGGACAAACACACCTGGAACACCTAGGAGTAGTTATCTAAGCTATCAAAAATGCAGGTCTGACAATTAATCCTATCAAATGTGCATTGGACATGCAGAAAATCAGATATTTGGGCTATGTGTTGGGAAATGGAGAAGTTAAACCACAGCTTTCTAAAACAGAAGCTGTAGCTAACAGCCCTGTTCCTAAAACAAAGAAGCATGTCAGGTCATTTTTAGGGCTGGCTGGTTATTATCGGAGATGTGTTCCCAACATTGCTGAGTTAGCTACTCCCCTCACTGAACTCATGAAAAAACAGCACCCAAACAATGTGAAATGGACCGCAGAGTGTGATGAAGCTTTTCAGGCCGTTAAGGCTGCATTATGTTCAGCCCCTGTTTTAAGAATCCCAGACTTTGAGAAACCATTTTTATTACAAACAAATGCATCTGAGGTAGGCCTAGGTTCAGTCCTGAGTCACAATATAGATGGGACAGAACATCCTATTCTGTACATGAGTAGGAAGCTGCATGACAGAGAGAAAAGGTACTCCACCATTGAAAAGGAATGTTTAGCAGCAAAGTGTGCCAAGGAGTCCCTTAAGTTTATTTGCTAGGAACTGACTTTGTACTTATAACAAATCACAATCCTCTCTGTTGACTTAACCAAATGAAAGATAAAAATTCCAGAATCACAAGGTGATACCTGGCACTACAGCCATTTAAATTCAAGGTGTCATACAAATCTGGTAAAGAGAATAGCAATGCTGATTTTTTGTCAAGATATGGATCAGGAATTGAGGGCTCTGAAGGTTGAAAAGCAAATGTATGGGTTTCAACTTTACTGTTTGCTGTACTGTTATAGAAAAAATGGAAAATGCACATGTGCTTAATTTCTGAAAGTTTAAAGCTAATATTAGTAGTGAATTAATAGAAAGTTTTGGAAACTTGTTTGGTAAAACAAGTTACCTTTTAAGGAGGGAGGGTGTATGTGACAGGGTAGAATAGGACCATGTCCCAATTATTATGGAGAAAGTGTTTAAATGCAAGGATCTGTTCTATTCCTTTCCTGTTTCTTGTCTGTCTGGTTGTGCAACCACATTTTCCAGTGAGGCCTAGGATTTGAACACACTGACATTCTTGCAATTCTCTGCCTGTCACTGTCCCTCAGTCTTCCTTGTTGTCTGTCATTTTCTCCCTTGCATATCTGCTGATATAAAAATCATTATGTGGAAATGAAACTGATATTGGGATCCCTTTGTTTAAAAAATATATAGCATTACTGTTGGAATGTATATAATTGTGGTTTGAGATTATTGCAAAAAGCTATTAGAGCTCAAGAGGTTACCTGAGTTCAATTTTTAAGCCTTTTTCAGAAGAGCTGTGGAGATGGGACCTCATCTCAGGCACACTGTGTTCTTGCAGCATCTGCCTGAAACAAACAAGAACAGGATGCTTGTTAAGAATGGGGATTGGAAGGACTTATAAGAGAGCTGAGCTGCAATTGCTAGAAAAAAAGACAGACACAGACTGAAGAAAAATTCATATGGATCTCCTGTTTATTTGGCCTTTGTAAATAGTTATACTGAACAAGTTTATTTTTTTGTGTTACTGCTAGTGTAAATAAATATTTTTGGTGAATGCTACAACTGAACCTGGTTTGCCTATGCTTCCTGACCTGTGTCTCGACGACATGGCCCATAGTGGGAATGTCCTTGCTCCAGGTGGAGCTTTAGTGTGCAGTCATATGGTGCACCTCTTGAAGTAGAATTTAAGACTTCAGTTGCCAAGTGGTGGGGCCCTTACAGCCCAAGAGCACTCCTTTGGCTATGGCATCACCATGGCATCTTCAAAAGCCATTCGTCCTATGACCGCCTTTGTTTCACCCAATATGTTTTAGTCATTAGGCTGGCTGAGTGCCTCAGTGGTCTTCGCTCTCCTCCTCCCACCTTGGGGGTCCACTCATGCTTCAGAGTACCCATTGTTGCAGAGGCCTCATGCAACCCTTCACAGTGTTCCTGTTTGAGGGATCATGAGAGCTTTCCACCAAATTGGAATATTTTCTCCCATTTGATTGAGTTTCTAATTTGCTGCAGCAGAGCTGTAACTAATAATATTAATAATAATAATAATTTATTTGTAACGTGCCTTTCAACAAACCAAGGCACCTAACAATAAGTTAAAACAACACATAAAAACATTAAATACAAACACTTATGAATACTTATAAAATCCAGATAGAAAGCAGAATAAAATCATACAGAAAAGGCTTGATGCCATAAATGTGTTTTAAGGGCCTGTTTAAATCCCTCCACAGTCATGCACTCGCATAATTGGAAGGGTGGAGAATTCCAAAGGGCTGGGGCCATGTAGATAAATGCCTGGGCCCCAGAAGATTTTAAGGAAACTCTTGGAATCTCTAGCAATCCCTTGTCATCCAAGCGGAGCAATCGCCCGGGGCAGTAAGGAACCAGAAGCTCTTTCAGGTAGTCCAGACCCTGCCCGTGTAGGGCTTTATAAGTTAGGAATCTGACTTTAAAGGTGATCTGCCACTACACCAGCAGCCAGTGCAGTTTGCACTATCCCCAGCCTTGAGGGAAGGCAACCTAGGCTTTGGATCCCCAGAGGTTTCCGCCTTTTAAAAGGGTTTTTTTTCCTCTCCTCCATGTCAAAGGTCATAATATGTAGCTAGTTGTTTATAGTATATTCCCTAATTACCTTAGATAGGTTTCTGCTGTTGGATGGAGATAGATGGTGGCCCTACTCACTGTTCCTTCTCTCCTTAGGAAGTCCCCTGATGTCATCAGTGCAATTCATTTTATTAGTGCTATTCTGACAACATATGCATGTGTTTCATCAAGCTGTCTCATTGCTGTCAATCTGCTTCTTTGCCTTGTACTCAATGTTTACTTCTTAATGGTCTTACTGGGGCTCATCCTAAGGTACCGTTAGCCAATGGAATCTTCTTGCAGCAGCTCTGGGGTGGAACTTTCTTTGAGGGTTCCTTGCCTTCATTACCCCTACAAGGTGATAATTCCTGTGGAATTGTGTATGCGAATGTCCAAACAGTTATCACAGTTGCACAAGCATAACACTATTCTAGTTGTGTAGACCCACCGAATTGAAAGGCTGTGCCTGTAGTTCAATGCGGTTAACAACCAGCCACACCCCTTCTTGAGCTTTATAAGCAGTTTCTCCCAATCTTCTTCTGAAGCATTTTTTCTTTGCCCCACCATTCTCCCCTCCACATCCAGTGACAAATACTGGGACCTCTGTCTCCTCAGGGGGTTCCTTCCTAAGGTACCTTTAGCCAAGGGAATCTTCCTACAGCTCCTTTAGGGGTGGAACCCTCTTCAAGGTTTCCTTGCCTTCAGTACACCTACAGGGTGATAATTCCTGTGAAACTGAGAGTGTGAATGATCAAACAGTTATCACAGTTGCACAAGAATAATGCTACTCTAGTTGTGTAGACCCACTGAATGCACTGTTGTGCAAAATATACTGTATTCCCTCCACTCCCCCGAGACGCATCTGGAAATTAGCTGTTTTCAGCTAAGTATGGCTTTTCTGGTTAAAGAGTTAAAATAAATAAATAAATACATTCCTCAGCCTGTTCCACTGCAAAATTCCTTTGCCATATTGGCATGATGAAGCAGCTAGGAGGAGGCCCCTGCAGCAGATAGAAGGCAGGATGTGAGAGTCCACAGAAGAGAAGGCCTCAAGCTGTGAGGAAGAGATCTCTAGCTGAGGAGGAAGCAGCTGCTGGGGGAACTATATTGTTAGAGGGATAGAGTTGGGAGCAGGAAGTGGAAGGGAGAGGGAGGTAAATTGTCTCCATGGTGCTTCAGCTTGGAGAGATGAGAGTAGGTCCAGAGAATCATCAGAAAGCAGTAGATGGGATGGAGTTAGATGTCCTTGTCCATCTGGGGACAAATGTCCTGGCAATGGAGGGAGTAGGGGTAAAGCAAGGTAATTTCAAGGATCTGTGGAGGGGTCTTAAGCAGAAAGCATGCACAGTGGTGCTTACAAAAGTGTTACAGGTATAAACATTGTGGACGAAGAGTGGCTTTTCAGGCTCAGTGAAAACAAAAACATGAGGGGATATTGTCTTAAGCTGCAGGGGAGTGGGAGGTTCAGAAGGGAGATCAGGAGGCATTTCTTCACTAAGTGTGTTTGTTTATTTAAACAATATCGGAATTACAATTCTTTGAGTCAGAGACTCCTTTATAAAGGCTCCACATCAGATTAACACAAAGGTTTCAAACAAACATTAAATAGGGAGCATAGGTTCATAACAGACATTTTACAGTGAACAAGAAACAAGGTAGATTAATATAAGGTAGGCATTTGTTACTAGCAAATAGTAAGGTACAGCTCATGCAGGGAAGAAGGTGCAACCCTGAAATAAAAGATAGGCAGAACAGGAGTCCCTTGTCATGAGTAAGTGGTTGCTGGGAAGCAAGTTACAGAGAAGGACAGGGCTGGTAGTGATAAGGGGGACCTGAGAGGGAAACTGGTCAGGCTAATGACAGTTACAGGTTTGGGAGGCAAGGAGATGGTCCCTGAGGAGGGAACTGAAGCAACTGAGCTTGTTTTCTAGGGTGATAGAGCTGGGTAGAGAGTTCAGCCAGGAGGGAGCTCTGTAACAGAAGGATCTCTGTCCCAAGGCAGTCCTAAACCTTGGAACAAGGATGGTAGGTTTGGATGAACTCTGGGTGGCTATAGTCTTAGGTGCTGGTTGGATGAGAGTGGATAGGCTGGGGGGGCAAGTCCACTAGTTGTCTTCCTGGCAAATAGGCAGGTCTGGTACCTCAACCATTCATCAAAGTCAAGCCAGTTGGTAAGATTGCATAATGTGCAGGTGTGGGTGATCCTGCCACTACCCATGACTAAGCAGCAAACTTTATTCAGGGAAACCTTAATTCTATGGAGTGCAGTGCTATCAGCTTCCTCGTAGACCAAGATCCCAGAGTCTATGAGGGACAGGACAGAGGAAGAGACTGCAAGCTGGAGGACATCGGGATGAAGGCAGCTCCTTTGATGATACAGCAAGCAAATTCTAGAATTGCTTGCATTGCTAAGGAGGTGAATATGCTCATGGTAGGTGAACACTGAGTTGAGGGTGATCCGGAGGTATTTGAAGGTATCCATCTGCTCCAGGGGATGCAGCTGGTTGGTAAGGACTTGAAGTGGGGTTCCTTTCAGTTTGCGTTAGTTATGGGTAAACAGCATAACCTTGGTATTTTTGTGGTTTAGTACCAACCTATTGTTGACAAATCAAGTTTCAGCTTCTCTAAAGGATTTCTGGAGGGATTGTTGAAGACAGATAGGGTTGGTGTGGGAGAAGACGTGGACAGCGTCATCGGCATATAAGTGTACTTTCTCAGAACAGGCTTTGGGCAGAGTATTAAGGAATAGACTAACCAGAATGGGCCCCAGGATGGAACCATGGGGTACTCCAGATAGGACTAGGAGGCAGTTAGAGAGAGTGCCATTTATTTTGACTCACTGAGACCTAGTAGATAGGTATTCTGTAAATCAAGCAGTTACATCCTGGGAGAGACCTAAGAGGGAGAGGCAGATAGGAGAAGGGTGTGATTAATGGTGTCAAAGGCTTTTGACAGGTCAATGAAGACTGAGACAACCAGACACCCATTGTCAAGAGCAGAGTGGATAAAACTGATGAGTTCTTGGAGGGTGGTGGTGGTGGTGCAGTGGCTTTGCTGGAAGTCATGTTGCTCCCTGCAGAGAAGGTCATATTTAGCAAGGTATTCCATAAGCTGATACAAGACAATCTTTTGGAGATGGAGTGGAGTGGACTCCCAGAAGAAGGGGGAGTGAAGAGAAAGACAGGAGGGGGTATCAGCTGGGGAGGGAGGCAGAGTCCATAGATGGCACTAGGGACTCTACAATATGAGCAGAATCGATAGACAGCAAGGCCTTATTCTGCTGGCAGTTTCATATGTCCGTATGCTGTCTGTGCATAGCCAGGGAGAAGACAGGGCATCCTCATTAGGGCTTTTAACAATTTGTTGAAGGTATGAAGCATGGAGGAGGACTTTGGCTGTGATGGGGACTGGGGGCCAGCCTAAGGGGATAGGAGCCTCCATAGGGGAGACAGCTTACATCTTTCCAGGAGGGGGACCACAGTACTTTGTGGGAGGTTTAATTGTTACTCGGATTAGCATTTAGACTAGTTGATGAAACAGTAATACCAAGGGAGGCATAAATTGCCTCCCCCCAGTTGACAAAGCAACAAGGAGGACTCTAGGAGAAGAAGCTCTACCTCCCAAGCAGGGGCATAAGAAAATGGAGGTGGTGATAATGTAGAGGACAACAGAGGAATAACACATAAAAGCAAGGAGAAAGGAGTAAAGAAGACAAGTAACAGAGAAGGTAACAAAGGTAGAGGGGGATCGGGGGAGCTTTAGGGGTTAACACAAGCAAAAGAATGGGAATCAGGGAAGCTTGCAAGGAGGGAGTAAGGTGTGAAGAGCCATGTGTGCCAATTCAAGGAGTCTCAGAAACAAATTCCAGACCTGTAGGCCATCGTAGTGGAGCTAGCCTGGATTTGGTTGCCATTAGTCATGGTGTACTAACAACCATGACTTTAACACAGCAGTTCCAGACTACTTTCTGTTCAGGAGAGACAGGGAAGGGAGAAGGCGAGGAGGGTGTGTACTATGTGTGAGGGAGGGAATGAAGGCCATGGAATTGTAGGGGCACCTGGAGGAAAGAGAAAGGCTGAAGATGCTATGGGTCATCCTAGAAACAAATACTGGGGCCACTACCCATACAGAGGTTCTATACAGGCCACCAGCACAATGAGAGGAGTTGGATAAAGCACTTGGGGATACCATCACCATGAAGGCATGTAAGGGAGAGGTGCTGATGGTGGGAACTTCAATCTGCAGATGTGAAATGTAGCCTTCAAACTACAGCTTCAGCAAAGAGCATGGCCATCATTGACTCCCAATAAGGAGCTTTTCTCAGGCAGCTAGTCAAGGAACTCATTGGGGACAGTGCAGTGCTGGTCCTGGTGCTTGCAAACCAGTATGGCATTTTATATGTCACAATGGGCAGCTCAATAGGTATGAATGGTCGCAGTACAGTGTGGTTTAAAATGAAGATGGTAAAAGAAGCAAGCCACACGAGGATAAGGGACCTGGACTTTAGGAGGGTGGATTTTAAAGAAATGGGAGATTGTTTCAGAAACTGCCTTATGGGTAGAGATGTGTGAAATTTAGTTATGCAAAACATTTTGTGAAATTTCGAAATTCCGCGAAGTATCGCGAGGGTGCGAAATGAGAAATTTTGTCCATGCAACATGAAATTTCGTCTGCAAAATGTGAAATTTCACCTGTGGAATGGCAAAATTATGGCTAAGTTTTGCCGTTTTGGGCAAAATAATGCATTTTGCAGTGAACTTCCACGTTCTGCTGGTGGAATTTTGCAACTTCACACCAAGTGAAAAATTTCTCAGAACAGCAAAATTTCTTGTGAAACAATTGCTGATTTCATGATAATTTCACCAGTGAAATTTAGGTTCACAACATTTCTACTCATGGATGTGATTTCCAGTGATGGGTAGAGATACAGTGGGGAAAAATAAGAGAGGTCATAATAATGGCAATCAACCTCTGGGTGAAGGAAGTAAGTAAAAGTAGAAGGAAAAAGAAACCTTTATGGTTCTCTATGGAAGTGGCCAATGTGGTGAGGGAAAAAAGGGTTGCATTCAGGAATTATAAGGAAACATAGAGGGAGGAAGACAGGGTAGAATACCAAGCAAACAGAGGGAAGCAGGAAAGACAGAGAGGGTAGTAAAGGTATAGACAAGGAAATTATAGCCGAGGAGGTAACTGAAGGGGATTAGACTTTCTTTAAGTAAATAAATGAGAAAAGGAAAGCAAGGGAAGGGTAGAGAGGCTAAGGAGGCAAGCAAGGGAAGGCTGCACAGAAGAGGATCAAGAAAAGCAGACATGCTGAGCAGGTACTTCTGCTCAGCCTTCACATTAGGGGGAGGGACTACCAGTGAGCAGCAGGAATGTTGGTGGTGGGAGGAAGGTGGACACATGTCATTTTTAAGAGGAATGAGTTCTGGAGGGACATGAAGCTATAAAAGTGGACAAGGCTACAGAATCAGACAGCATACACCCATGGGTACTAGAAGAAGTCAGAGAGGTACTGGCTGACCCATTGACAGCCTTATTCAGCAGCTCACTGGAAACAGCTGTGGCTCCAGAGGACAAGAGGAGAGCAGACATGGTCACTCTCCATAAGAACAGTAGCAGGGAGGATGTTAGCAGCTATGGGCTGGTCAGTCTCACATCAGTAGTGAAGAAATTAATGGAAACTCTGTTAAAGGAAAGCTTAGTAGAGTATCTTGAATCCAATTTGCTACAAGACCAAAGGCAGCATAGATTTGTTGAGAAGGGAAGTCATGCCAGACAGATCTGATTTGAGGGGATCTCTGGGGAGGGAGGACAAGTAAGAAGGGGAAGGAAAGGGGCAGAATCAAAGGGCCAGAAGATTCCTTTTCTGAAGTCATTTTTATATGATTCTATTATTTTATGATTCTATGAAGGCAATTCTGGTGGGGGTAGGAAGAAGTAGGCAGCTGGTTAACTAGGACCTGCAGCTTATCCAGTAGATCAGGAAATGGGAAGACTGGGTGGGCCAAGCAGTCCTTATCTGCCATCAAAGTCTATGTTTCTATGTTTCTATTTGACAGGATGACAAGGGAAATAGAAAAGGGAAGAGCAGTAGACATGGCCTAGCAGGACTTCAACAATGTGCCGCGCAGGAGACGGATAAAGAAATTGAGCAGCCTCGGGACTTCCACTAGGTTGAAGGAAAGGCAAGGGGAGAAGGAATGGGGAGATTATCAGATGAGAACAAGGGATGCAAAGAGGACAGTCAGGGAGCCAACGGCAGACACAGAGCTGCATGCTGCAGAGGGGATCATGTGTGCGGAAAAGCAATTATTCAGATATATTAAGGAAAAAATGAAGTGGGGGAATATTGTTAGGATACAAGGGGGAGGCAGAAAAATAGAGGAAAATTAACTAAAAGCAGCCATCCTTAATGATTACTCTGTGCTATTTTCATAAGGGAAGACAGTGGTTCCCTGCCTAAAAGTAACATCAAGGTGACTGTTAGGGGCATTCTTGAGATGAGGCAGTCAGTATTTACCAGAGAAAGGGCCAAGAAGGGGCTAGAAGCTGTAAACATAGATAAGGCCTCAGGGCTGGATGAAATACCACACAGAAGATTACTAAAAAAGCTGGAGAATCTGGATGCTACTAAAGATTAATTAGATGGGCAACAGGCTGAATATGAGACAGCAGGAGGTGGTGGTAAGCAGGGTCAAATTGGAACAAAGGGAGGTCATGAGTGACATGCTGCAAAGATCTATCCTGGGTCCTGTCCTTTTCAATATGTTCATCAACGACACTGAAGACAGCATCCACGGCAAGCTGTGTCTTTCTACAGATGACAGAAAACTGTGGTAGGGTAGGTAGCAATGGAGGGATCAGGGAGATGTGGTGGGACCTACAGGCGCTAGAGAGTTGGTCTAAGAATTAGCAGTTGAACTTCAAGGACAAAAAGTGCAAAGTTAAGATGATGATGATGATAAATCTTTCTTTTTCAACAAGATAGAACTGTAAGGACTTTGCAGCCCTGTTTATAAAGTTGCTCTGCTTGAATACAAAGTTTCTTATATACAAAGGTGGAATACAAGAGGTTTCAGACTGTCATTGTGATATACATGCTAGATACAACATTTCTTATATAGTAAGGAGGGATACATTGAGATACAAAATTCATTATATACAAAGGGGGGATAATTTAACCTACTGACATGTAACAGTGTAGCTGATGTATGTGACCTTACTGTACAATCAATAACAGGTACAGAGACTGAGTGAGTGCTTGTTTAACAAGGTTTTAAATGCTATCACAGTAGGTGCCACCCTGATCTCTCGGGTACAGTAGCTTGTTCTATTTGTTTGTAGCCTACCAGTAAGAATTCATTTCCCCATAGGAATTAGATATTTTAGGTAAGTGAACTTCTATGCTTTTTACTACCCCCAGATTGTGTACACATGTACTGGCAACATCCTTTTGGTTTTCAGATGGTATAGTGTGATCCCTGTAAAGTTTGTAAGCAGTTAGTGCTCTTACTTTTTCTGAGTTCTTGTGAGTCCCATTGTAGGTCTGTATACAATGAGCAATGATGTGTGTCGAATTTAAATTCTAGTACAAATCTTGCTAGCCTATTTTATGTTTGATCAAGCTTTTCCAGTGTGGAGTTGGCAGCGTGCTGATTTGCTGGGTTATCATATTCAAGTATGGGTAATAAGAGTTGCATCACTATTGTTTTTCTTGTGACATTGGGAATGTAGTAAGCCTTCCTTTTTAGTGCTCCCAGACAACTGATTGTTTTTATAATGGTGTTATGTGTGTGTTAAATTTTAATGCATCATCTGTCATAACCCCAAGATATTTGTATTCCTTCTCATTTGTTAACATTTACCCATCCAGCAACTGAATGTTTAGGGTCAGACCTGGTTTATTTCTCACCCTGTCATTCCTGAATAGCATTGCCTAGGTCTTTCTGGTTCTTAGGACCATATATGAGTTCATGAACCATTCCTGTAAGCTACTGAAGTCTGATTGTAGGGTGAGTTCCAGGTTGTTAATGAAAAGGTGCTTAACCTGGTAAGACAGTATCATCTGCATAAAACTTTGTCTACATTGTTGATGTGGGTGGGCAAAGCATTTATGTAGATTAGGAATAATGGGGATCTAAAATAGATCCCTGTGGTACCCCTCTGCGCAAAGGTAGTGGAATTAAGAGTGCACTCATTACAGAGACCTTTTGCTGTCTGTCTCATAATACTAATAATAATAATAATAAACTTTATTTATTGTGCGCCTTTCAGATTTCACTTTTGTATGGTTTCTAGACATGATTGGAACTATGTTATAGCTTCCTTGGAGAATCCTATCTGGTTTTGCCTTTCCAGTAGTATCCTGTGGTCCACCAAGTTGAAGGCTTTGAAGAGGTCTGCATACACTGTACCCATGTGTTTTCCCCCCATGACTTCCAGAGGCTACAGTACATACAAAGTGTATGAGTGCAGTGGATTTTGACCTCCCTGCTCTAAAGCAATATCAATGGCCAGACAGTAGTTTGCATTTATCCAGGTATTCATCAATCTGCTTTCTGATCAATCTTTTCAAGGATTTTGGACACTATGGACAGTAGTGCTATAGGTTGGTAGTTTAATGGGTTATTTTGCCCCCCCCCCTTGAAAATGGGCACCATCTTAGCTATTTCCTATGTGCCTGGGTATGGCCCTTCCATTAAACATCTATTATAGATCTTCTTTAAGACAGGAGTTATTGTTTTAACTGAGTACTTTATAAATTTTGTTTCAATTTAATTTAGGCCATTCAGCATTTTTGTGCATTCAAGTGTTTTTTTCTTAAAGCACTTCATCCTGTGTGATCATTTTGAAATAGGACTTTGGGTGAGTTAGTTGATTGGGACAGCTGTTGGGTTTGTATTTGTCAGTGGAATTAGGTACTGTCTTTGTGTTAAGTGTTTGTATGTCTGGTAATGTGCAGAAGTAATTATTCAACAGGTTTGCTCTCTCATTTGCTGTATGCTCATTGCCCTTGTTGTCCCTAAAGTTTGAGATTGTAGTTTTATTTGTTTTGCCTTCTAGAGTCTTAATTGTTTTCCAGTATGAGAAGGAATTTTTATTTTCCTCTAATTTTGTTCTTTAAAAGCATTCTTTGGTTTTCCTGATCAGGCTTTTGCATTTGTTTCTGGTTTTCTTGAAAGATACCAAGTTGCTTTTGTTTACTGTTTTGTTTGCTTTCTTCCATAGCTTGTCTTTTATCCTTGTCTGCTTTTTTATTGCCTCATTGACCCATGACATATGCTTTGCCCTTTCTTTTCTTTCGTTAAAAGAGGCATGTATGTTGCAAGTTTCAAGAAAAGTTTTTGAAAAGTCCATCACTGTTAGGTTTATATCTGGCATTAGATCCATTCTGCTCCATTTAATATTTGCTATTTCCATTTTGAAAGCTTGTATGTTTAAGTTTTTAAAGCACCTGCTTCTCAGTAGAGTATCTTCTATCATCTTTGCAAAGTCTCTCCTGATTGTAATTTGGATAGGGTTGTGGTTGCTTACATTTGGAATGCTCACATTCACATCTGTTGTTGCTATGTTGTGTGAAGTAAACAACAGATCTAGTATGTTCCCTTTGCTCAAGAAAGAGCCTTTTCTTGTGGGGAGGACAACATCTTGGCTGAGCCCCAGAGAGGAGAAGCTAACTGCAAGATCATTGTCCCCAGGCCCTCCCTAGGCAATGTTATAGTCACCCATCAGTAGTATTTCTCCCTTTTCACAGCTTTCTGCTAGTCTTTGTGTCGGCTTATCAAAGAATGTTGTTTTAATTTTTGGTGGGGAGTATACTATACCAATATTTAGGATTGTTGAAAGGTCTTGTGTCAGTACTAACTCTATGCAATCTATACTTCCTGAGAATTTTAGCTCAATGGGTCCCAGGTCCATTTGGAAGTACACTATAACTCCTCCCGACCCCTCTTTCCTGGTCTGTCATATGTATATTATCTGTAGCCATCAATATAGAAAGTCTGTGCCTGTTATGTTTTTTGTTATCCATGTCTCTGATAGCCCCAGAATATTGTAATTAATGTCTTCTACTCAGATCCTTAGTCAATCCATTTTTTTTCACCATGCTTCTTGTATTATAGTTTGCAATTTTTAGTGTATTTTCTTTGGGTCCAGGGTTGATTTCACTGTCTCTGCTAAATATCAGGATGGAGATTTTGAGTATCCCTTCATAGTGGAGATTGAATAATTTCATTTAATTTAGATTTACAGTTCCTGGTTTGATTTTTGATGAGTGTTACTTGTTCCAATTGTTTGTGAACAGATTTCTCCTGGGCTGCTTGTAGGACAATTGTAATGGGGCTATGCATGCCTTGACATGGGCATACATTGTGCAATGCTCAGTACAGTGTAACCATGAACTTTATCTGTGTTGTTGTACTGTAACATGTGTTTGTATATTTGCTACTGAACCACTCTGTATTTAAATGTTTATGTATCACTCTGTACTTGTTAACTGATGTGAAACCAATTAAAGAGCATCCACTCACTGGTGCTATCCAAGATTTCAAAATAAATAAATAAATGCATTCAGCATGGAGCTGAATATGTTTACAAGAGGTTTGCATTGAGTTCAGTTGGGAACCATTTGAATTTGATAGTCTAATTACTAGGCACAACCAGATTAAAGTACTGTATATATATTTGCACTTTAAGGAATTTGATGTTCTTGGATGGCTTGTCCTCTGACCACTTTTTAGATCATTTGTTTCCTTTATATGTTGCTTTATGAAGCAGGCATTTGTTAATGAAAGTTTAATATAGTAATTGGGACAGGCGCAGGCCCAATACTGGTGGCAGGAACAGAAAGTTAGTAGGATATAATTTCAATGTTTTGCCATGGGAGGGTTCTGTCACTGTAGTGTGTGTTGCATTAAGGAACACAGTGAGGGGAATAGGGAGTACACTGATGGTAAAAGTGAACCTTGTGGAGGATAAGTCAGGATGTCCAATTCATGTTGCATGGATAGCTATTTCTATGGAATGTGTTGAGGGTAATTTTTAGGGGTCTATAAAGGGTGTGCTGCACAAAGGGTAATGTGTTGATTTCCAGAGAGTAGAGGTACAGGTGATCTGATCATAGAAAGTGGTTGGTGGGAGGACTACAAAGCAATATAAGGGACTGGCTACCCTGGGTGGGAGGGTAGAGGATGAGTGGGTGGGCAATGTCATTTGGTGCCAAGTACCTATTGTCCTATGTACTTTGTTCCTTGTTCATCTGTTTGCTTGGGGGTACGGCTTCTGGCTGGGAAGGGCAGGAACCCTCATGACCCTCTTACAGTGAGATGAAAAGCAGCTCTAGTCAGAGATCCCAGGGGTTGAGGAGAAAAAGGTGAGCATTGTTATTATGCAGGTCTGTGAGTTCATCAGCAGGTACTATGCTTAGCTGGGATGTTCCAGAAAAGCAAGAAATGCCCCACCCATCCAGTGTCCTGCACTACTCCTTCCACCTAGAGAACCCTGCTGCTTCAGGAACAAGGACTAGCTCACAATGACTCTATGAAAATATCTGGTAAACTGCTTGAAAATGTCCCTAAAACACCCCACCTGCTTGATGCTGTACCCCATCCCAGTTAACTCCCTCTTAAAGTTATGAGGTAAAATGCATGAAAATGTCCCTGAGACACCCTGCCCAATCAATGTTCTACCCCTATGCTAGTGATCTCTGTGGAGTTATCTATGTCAATCTAGATCATAATTAGATATTTGGAGTATGAGTAAATAGCAAAAACAGCTATAAGCCAGCCCTGTGGCACTGAGGGCTGAGGAGCTGGATGCCTTACCTTGTGCTACACCAGCAAACCATGTTCTGGAATGACCATGGACCACTGAGGATTGGCAGGGGAGAAGGACTGAGTGTCCAATCGACTGCTCTCCTTCTCTGGGGTCCTCAGTGGTTGGTGCTTACCTGCTCCTTAGTGGAGGCTGGGAATAGGGTGCCATGCTGCAGAAGGGAGAGGAGTTGGGGCAGATGCTTGGAAGAAGCATGTGCGGATGCATGTGCACTCCTCTCCACAGACATCATTGCACACCCCAGCTCCTGGGAAGAAAAACAGGAAAAAGAGAATCTGCAGCACAATATTGGAGGGCACCTCACAGGCTCTGCTCCCAGCCAGCCACACCACGGAATCCAGTCTCCAGTGGGGGTTGGGGAACCCCGCTGGCCCCACTGGGGTGGATGGGGCTGGAGGCTTCCTCCAGATGACAGCCAGCTCAGGAGAGAAAGTACTAACAAACAAAAAAAAAACAGTTATAAACTTGGATTTAACAGAAGCAGAACAATTCATGTATATTCAAATATAAATCTGTGACTAGCAGGAATGCACTCCCAATACAATTAAGAAACCATGAATTAAACATAGAAACATAGACTTGGATGGCAGATAAGGACCACTTGGCCCACCCAGTCTGCCCATTTCCCTACCTACTGGATAAGCTGCTGATTCTAGTTAACCAACAGCCTATTTCCTGCAACCCCCACTATAATTGCCTTGTGTCTGTCCCATGCATGTTTGAATTCCTCCACTGTTTTAGACCCCACAACCTCTCCAGGAAGGCGGTTCCATGAGTCCACCACTCTCTCCGTAAAAAAGAATTTCCTCACATTACCCCTGAGCCATCCCCCCTCTAACTTTAAATTGTGCCCCCATGTTCTTACACATCTCTTTTTCTGAAAGATGCTACCCTCCTGGACTTTGTTGATTCCCTTGAGGTACTCAAAAGTTTCTATCATGTCCCCTGTCCCTCCTTTCATCAAGGGTATACATATTAAGCTCTCTCAGTCTCTCTTCATATGGTTTCTGATGTAGACCCTGCAACATTTTAGTTGCCCTCCTCTGGACTGCTTCCATCCTGTCTATGTCCTTGTGTAGATGAGGTCTACAAAACTGCACGCAGTACTCAGATGGGGTCTCACCAACTGTCTGTATAGAGGGATAACCACTTCCCTTTTTCTACTTGTGATGCCCCTCCTATGCATCCCAGTATCCCCTGGCTTTCCTACTGACTTCTCATTTGCATACCACCTTTAGGTCATCTGATATGACTACACCCAGATCCCTTTCCATTATTGTTGTTGTTAGTACCTCCTGCTATTGTGTACTCTTCTCCTGGATTTTTATTTCCCAGGTGCATTACTTTGCACTTCTTTGCATTGAATCTAAGTTGCCATATGTCTGACCATTCCTCCAACCTTGCCAAGTCCTTCTCATCCTTTCTACCCCCCTTGTGTATCAACTCTGTTACAGATCTTTCGTCATCCACAAAGAGGCATACCTTTCCTTCCAGACCTTCTGCAATGTCACCTATAAAGGCGTTAAAGAGGACTGGACCCAGTACTAGCCCTGAGGTACTCCACTAGTAACCCCCCTTTCTTCAGAATGTGTTCCATTCACTATTACCTTCTGTGTCCTGTTGAGCAGCCAGTTTTCTACCCAGGATACCACCCTGGGACCCACTCCCAGGCTAGCTAACTTGATTATTAATCTTTTGTGCGAGACTGTGTCAAATGCCTTGCTAAGTCTAGGTAGGCCATATCCACAGCCCCTCCCTGGTCTATTACTTTGGTCACCCAGTCAAAGAAATCGATTAGATTTGTCTGACATGACCTTCCTGCTGTGAATCCATGCTGCTTTGGGTCCAGTGCCCTGCTGGCCTCTAGGTACTCAACAATTCTTTCTTTCAGAAGTGATTCCATCATTTTCCCACCACTGAGGTCAAACTAACAGGTCTGTGGTTTCCTGCTTCTGCCTTGCTCCCACTTTTTGAAGGGGGGAATCACATCTGCCTCCTCAGTCCTCAGGTACCACCCCATCTTCCCATGATTTGTTAAAAGTGTGGTTAGTGGTGTCACTAGGTCCTCCCTTAGCTCTTTTAGGATTCTAGGGTGAATCCCATCAGGCCCTATTGCTTTGTCCACCTTGAGTTTTAGAAGTTCTTTCAGTACTCTTTCTTCTTTAAATGGACTGGTATCAACCCCACTATCTAGAGTGCTTCTACTGTTTGGTTTAGGTAACCCCTCCTCTTCTTCTTTTGTGAATACTGAGCAAAATTATTCATTCATTTTCTCTGCCTTTTCACTGTCTCCCTCTGCCCACCTCTCCTCTCCTTTATTAATCTTCCCTATCCCTCCCTTAACCTTTCTATGTTCCCTAATGTACCTATACAAGGTTTTATCCCCCTCTAACTGAGTTGGCTATCCTTTCCTCGGTTTGGGCCTTTGCTTTTCTGACTGCCTTCCCCATTTCTTTCTGCTTTAATTGATACAGTTCCCTGTCGTGCTCTGTCTGTGATTCCTTATACTTTTTGAATGCAGCCTTTTTCTCCTTAACCTTCCCTGACACTTCTTTTGAGAGCCATAGTGGTTTTTATTCCACTTTGTTTTCTTTATTTGTTTCACACAAGGCTTTTGCCTCCATGATGGCAGTTTGATTTTTCTCCATTGTTCTTCCTCCCCTCCTTTCTGGCCATTTGCTAATGCATTCTCAGGTATTCACCCATTTTGCCAAAGTCAGCCCTTCTAAAGTCCAGTATCCTTGTATTTGTATGGCTTGTCTCCATGGTTGTGTTTATTGTGAAGCACACTGTGCAGTGGTCACTTGTTCCCAGGTGTCTACTGACTTCTAAGTTTGTGATCCCTCTCCATTTGAGAGTACCAGGTCTATTGCTCCCTCCCAAGTGGGTTCCACCACTAGCTGTCTAAGGCATGCTTCCTGTAGGGCATCAAGAATGACCCTGCTCTTGGATGTGGCTACAGTCCATGTTGCCCAGTTAATATCTGGCATATTCAGGTCCTCCATCAATAGTATCCCCCCTTTTTCAGCCATTTTGAGAATGTCCTGTATCATTTTCTTGTCCATTTCCTCCCCTTGAGATGGGGGTCTGTATACAACCCCTGTGCGGATTGTGATGCCATTCCCTGTCTCCAATGTGACCCAGAGTTCCTCTTGTCCTCCCCCTTTACCTTTTAGTTCTGTTACTTTGATCCCTTCCCTTATGTAGAGAGCTACTCCACCTCCTCTTTTACCCTCCCTGTCCCTTCTGTAGTTTGTGTACCCTGGTATGTTGACAACCCAGTCATGGTTCTCCGTGTACCATGTTTCTGTGACTGCCACAATATCCAAGTGTTCCACTTCCATCAGGGTTACTAGCGCTGGAAGCTTGTTTCCAAGACTACGGTCATTGGTACTCATTGCCCTCCATTTAATGTTGGCTTTATCCTTTTTTACCCCATCCCTGCTCATATTGCCCTTGTCCATTTTTCCATTTACTCCTGTCCTGCCCTCTGTCAAGCTCTGTACCTCAGTGTTTACCCTACTACCTGCCATACTTTTGCGGGAGGAGGCTTGAACTTTCCTGTTTCCTATCAGCACCTCCTCCCTTGGCTAGTTTAAAAGCTTGCCAAGGAAGTCTTTAAACCTGTCACCTAGGAGCGTGTTTCCCTTCCTGGACAGATGCAGACCATCATGCCAGTATAGACCTTCATCTCTCCAGGTGAACCCGTCCCCAATGGCGCTTAAAGCCCCATGCTCTGCACCATTTTGCAACCATTCATTAAACCGCATGGTGTGTAGCATTAGCCTCACCCTGCCATGGACTGGCAGCACCTCTGAGAAGGTTACCATGCTTGCTGCCTGTCTGAGGCCCTCCCAACTCCACAAATTCATCCTGCACTGCACTGATCTCATGCCTAGCTAGGTCATTTGTCCCAAGGTGGACAATGATATCTAGTTTCCTCTCCTGTGATGCTGCTTCTTCAATCCTGAGGATTCGCTTCCTGTCCCTCCAAGCCATGGCACCAGGCAGGCACCTTAATTCCCTCTCCTCTCCCTTCCCCAGGTCTACACCCCTAACAATTGAGTCCTCTATCAGAAGCTGTTTCTTTCCCTTGTGTTGTCCCTTGCCACTCTTTTGTGGGTCTCCCTTGTGGATGTCCCCAGCATTCTTCTAGGTCTTCAATGAGGGTGTCATCATAGAGGAACCTTGATTTGTCAGACCGACATATGATTTGTGTAGAGGTGCAACTCGGGGGCTACGCCTCTGTTCCACCACCCTCACCCTCCCAGAACCTACTGTGGTCCATCTTCTTTTCACACATGGCAACCTCTGAGGCAGTGGTTGTGGAACTGGTGCTCTTTGGGTGGGGGAGTCCTCCTTAGTCATTGCCAGTTCAGCCTGGAGGTGGGCAACCTCCTCCCTCAGAGCTGACAGTTGCCTGCAAATAGGGCAGCAACACAGGTTCCAGAATGTTTCATGGAAAATTTCTGCCCCACAGCCAGTGCATTGCACCACTCCCCACATGTCCCTCTTCCTTATAATATACAATGAGTAATATACAATTTTTTTTTTTGGTGTGTGTATACTTACACTTTATTCACTGTGCTGGGTAATTAAGAATATGACAGTTCTGCTCCAAGACCTGTTGAGGAAGTGATGTCAGAACCTTGGCTATAGAAATGCCACTCCTGGGGTGGGTGGGATGAGGGTAGGTGGGTGGGTAGGCCACAACCACTGGTGACTGTTAGAATTGACTAAGAATGATTTTAGTGCATTAAAGCAGGATATATATATATATATATATATATATATATATATATATATATATATATATATATATATATAGCACTGTGAGTGTAATTTGGGTTAATAAATTCAGGGACCCATGTCTAGTATTATTAGGAAGGGTCATACATTTTATAATTGTCTGTTCTGTCATGTTGTAAGTGGACTCTATGTATTGTTATTGTATTAATGATGTAATAAAATATTTCAATTGTACAAGTTCTACACGGGTTCACCTTGTAAATGAGGCACATTTTTGCCTTAATGGTTTTATACTGTATAAATAAAAGTTTTACTGCTGCATGTGCTGAGGAATGCATGCTGCAGTACTATATAACATCAGGGATGAGGCAGATACAATCAGACAGTGTTAGGGGCTGAAAATGGCATCCCAGCTCAATTTTGCGCCAAGTACATGTTGTCCTATGTGCTTTGCTCCTTGTTCATCTGTTTGCTGGAGGTCCATCTTCTGGCTGGGGTGGGCAGGTGCCCTCATAACCCTCTTGAAGCAAGATAAGGAGCATCTCTAATTGGAGAGACAAGGAACTATTGTCCTGTGTGTTTTACTCATTCTTTGTCTGTCTGTTTGCTGGGGGGGGCTGGCTTCTAAGTGTGGAGGGCAGGAGCCCTCATGACCCTCCTGCAGTGATATGAGGTGTGGCTCTAGTATGAGAGCTCAGGGGCTATTTCCTGTCTGCTTTCCTCCTTGTTCATCTGTTTGCTGGGGGGATATGGCTTCTGGAAAGGGAGGATGGGAGCCCTCATGACCCTCTTGTAGTGAGATGAGGAGTGGCTCTAGTCAGAGAGCCTAGGCTAGTCAGAGAGCCTGGGGGCTGTTGTCCTGTGTACTTTTCTCTGTGTTCATCTGTTTGCTGGGGGAAGGGGCAGTGAGTAAGCAATGTAATTTGGTACCAAGTACCTACTCTGCTTTAACGTAATAAGGTAAACTGTGTGAAAAGATCCTTGAGGCACCACTCCCAATCTGTGTTCTACCCCACCTCAGTGATGACTGTGGAAGTATCTTCATCAGTCTAGCCCACAATGACATATGCAGGAGTATCAGTAAATAGCAAAAACAACCATAAACTCAGATTTAACAGAAGCAGAACAATGTATGTGCTGAGAAATACATGCTGCAATACCAAAAGAACCAGGGCAGAACACTGGATGGGGGGGGGGTCTGACCACTACAGTAGCAGAAATGGACCTGGGAGTCATCGGTTCTGACTCTTCAAACAGTAAAGCCAGTGTAATAAATGGTATTATTTTTGCTGATACTGAAGCACAAGTTTGGAGATATTGCTTTACAACATACTGTATGCCATGGCAGTCCTAGTATATATTGTTACATCAGGGTCCTTTTTTTCCTCTATCAAGCTTTCTGTCCACCAAGCAAATCACCCCAAACTGGGTGTCAGAACCCCCCTTACCTGCTACTGGTACCTCAATTGCAGGGCAAGGAAGGAGAACCATACTCCCCTCCCCCCATGTCATACTGTCTGATGGGGTGGCAATAGGAACAGTATCAGATGGTGCCAGGTTTCTGCCTTTACTGCTGCAATCAACATTTTTCTGTAATAATTACTCCCACTCCCACCCCATGGAAGCACACAAAACCAATTTCTGAGCTTATGCAAATGTAGTGTGCCCCCAGTAGGAGGGCATGTTCCTGGGGTCACCATCAGAGGTTGCTGCTGCAGTGGGGTGTGTGTGCCCATCTCTCCATAAGTTGGAACTATTCCCTTTGGCAGTGTTCTTCCCAGCTGTTTGCCCAACTGCAAGCATCCTGAGTCAACTCTCAAACTCAAATTGCCATTACAGCTGCACAATATACTGCCACTAGGCAATGAGGGAGACATACAAGGGTTCTAATGGGGTGGCCATCACTCACTAGCATGTCACCTGAACTGCTCACTTACCTCTGGAAAAGCAAGCATGCAACTGAGACAACTGGTATGCCACCAGGCACAGTACATGACTACCAAATAAACAAAGAGGCAGCTCCAGTACTGCTGTGTTATGCCAAAAGAATAAATAACTTAAAAAAACAAGGAAGCAAAAGCAAACTACAGTTCAATGTAGATTTATTCTTGAACAATTAGTTCATATAGCTCCTCAGGTCTCAAAGTGTAAGTGCAAAGTGCACCCTCCTCAATTGCCTTGACCAGTTTTGAGGATGTGCTCTTCCTCAAGAATGCCAGTCCCTAGTGGTCACAAACCATATATACAAAAATAAATACATTTTTTTCATCAATCAATTAGTGACACCAGAAGGAACCTGTGCAAATTAAAGGCATATATTCAAAAGTGAAAAAATAAAGTGAACCTTACTTTGAACATTCAAGGCAACCTAAAGTCCTGACAATGCAAAACATGTTTTTATGTTGGTGCACTTATGCAGCCAACATCTTCCGACAGTGTGGGGAGTTGGAGGTGCGGTCACTGTTTGGCGAATGCAGGACACGCACCAGTAGGTGCGTCTCACATTGCTCAATCAACCTGCATGCCGGCGCCACACCATGCATACGTAATGGGGCGAGCACATCTAAGAAAAGGTCCACTGCAATCCAAGCAAAGCTCATCAGATGCAGTGGTCCTTTTCTTGCCGTGCTTGCCGCCATTATAATGCATGGTTGGTGAAAACAGGTGACGCCCTAACGTCTGCCAACTGGTGTCAGTTAACCCCACCATCTTTGTGTGCTGATGGAGGAGCCTACTCCCCATCAGCATAACCATCCCAATTGTTGAATGCCGAGGGAGGTGCCCAATCCCCCTCGGCTCACGCCTCCGCGCTTTCTTTCTGTGCCGACGGGGGTGCCCAATCCCCTTCAGCATTACTTCCTCCTTCCCCCCATGTTGTGTGCTGACAAGGGTGCCCAATCCTCCATCGGCTACTGACAGCCCCCAAACCAGTTAGGTGGCATGCTGGGAGCCCACCCCAGCATGCCAAATGCCCTGCAATGCGGAAAACTGTCCAGTGATGTTTTTTTCTGTTTTTTTGTTACCTGTAAAATTAAAATGGTCCTCGTAGTCTCGATGCCCCCCCCCACCCACCCACTGTGCATCCTGCCTCCCACACCCCCTCACCCCATACTTACCTCCAGAGTCTGGCTCGATGATCTTCTGTGGACCGGGAACACGTCTGCACTCTTCAAAGCCGACCGCGAACTGAGGAAATGCCGGTAAGCTGTATAATGGAATGAATAGGGGTTTTTCAACTTTAATGCATATCTCGGGCATTTTGGCCTCATATTTTCAACATGGGGTTTTGGGACTCCTTCTCATGAATTCTTGCACTGTCATGGTGTTATTCGGTCCCGAAAGGTGCTTTCGCAGTCACTGCGTGGAATCACCTTTCAGGACTGAGTAACAAAATGACAGTGCAACTGTTCATGAGAGGAGCTCTCAAAAAGCCTATGTTGCAAGTTTGGTGAGGAAAATCCCAAAAATGACTGTTTTATGAGTATGCATAGCAACTGCACAATGCACGCTCATAAGTTAGCGTATTTGCAATATTTTCATGCCACATTCTCAACACTAGCATTTTACCACCCCTTCTTGTGAACTGTACAGCGGTCATTTTTCACATCCTTGCCAAAATGTGTTTTCACACATCCGGTGCAGAATAGCATGGTCGCTGTGCGAAATCAGTGCTCAGGACACATTAGAAAAATGACAATGATACTGTTCATGAGCAGAGGTCCTAAAATGCCTGTGTTGAAAATTTGTTGACAATACTCCATAAAATGACTGTTTTATGAGGTGCATGGCAACTGCGCATCACACACTCGTAACTTAGCACATTTGCAATATTTTCATGCCAGATTCTCAGATTTGGCATTTTACTACACCTTCTTGTGAACTGTGCGGCTGTCATTTTTCACATCCTTGCTAAAATGTGTTTTTGCACTTTTGGCGCACAATAGCATGTTCACTGCGCAAAATCAGTGTTCAGGACACATTACAAAAATTACAGTGATGCTGTTCATGAGCAGGGATCCTAAAATGCCTGTGTTGAAAATTTGGTGACAATGCTCCATAAAATGACTGTGTTACGAGCATGCGTTGTGCAGTTTGGACGCACGCTCGTACAGTGGCGTGAAAAAGTATTTGCCCCCTTCCTGATTTTCTCTATTATTGCATATTTGTCACACTGGATGTTTTCAGGTCTTTAGACAAAATATAATATTAGATAAAGGGAACCTGAGTGGACAAATAACACTTTTTATTTTACTTATTTCATTTATTTAATGAAAAAGTTAACCAACACCAACTGGCACTGTGTGAAAAAGTAATTGCCCCTAGTTAAATCAACCCAATTAAAGGGATAATTAGAGTCAGCTGATTGAACACAGCCAGGGCTTGATTACAGCCAGCCCTGCTCAATATAAACCTCACTTATTTTGGCCCTTACCATCAGAGTCACATTGCCAGCACAAAGATTCAACAAGCACATTATGCCATGATCAAAGGAAGTTCTTGAAAAGATCAGAAAAACATTGTGTTGCCCTCTATCAGTCTGGAAAGGGTTACAAAGCTATTTCTAAGGCTCTGGGACTCCATCGAACCACAGTGAGAGCCATAATCTCCAAATGGAGAACACTTGGAACAGTAGTGACCCTTCCCATGAGTGGGCGGCCTGCCAAAATTACTCCAAGGGCGCAGTGTAAAATCATCCAAGAAGTCTCAAAGGATCCTAAAACAACATCCAAAGAACTGCAGGCTTCTCTTGCCTCAGCTAAGGTCAGTGGTCATGACTCCACAATCAGAAAGAGACTGGGCAAAAATGGGCTTCATGTGAGGTAGAAAGTGGAAACCACTGCTAACCAAGAAGAACATAAATGCTACGTCTCTCATTTGCCAAGAAGCACTGGATGATCCACAAGCCTTTTGGGAAAATGTTCTATGGACAGATGAGTCCAAGTGGAACTTTTTGGACAACATGATCCCATAATGTCTCGCATAAAGCCAACACAGCATTCCACAGTAAGAACACCATAACCAACAGTCAAACATGGTGGTGGTAGTGTGATGGTGTGGGGATGCTTCTGTCTAAGGACCTGGATGACTTGCCAATTAAAGGAACCATGAATTCTGCTCTGTACCAGAAAATTCTTAGGAGAATGTCCAGTCATCCTTCCGTCAGCTGAAGCTGAGCGTAGTTGAGGTCATGCAGCAAGACAATGATCCAAAACACAAAAGCAAGTCCACATCAGAATGGCTAAAAAAGTAAAATTAATGTTTTAGAGTGGCCTAGTCAAAGTCCAGACTTAAACCCAATAGAGATGCTGTGGCAGGACCTGAACAAGCAGTTCATGCTTTCGAAAACCTGCCAAATGTTACTGAATTAAAGCAGTTCTGCGAGGAAGAGTGGTTAAAATTCCTCCACAGCGATGTGAAAGACTGATATTGAATTATAGGAAGTGTTTGGTTGCAGTCATTGCAGCTAAATGTGGCGTAACAGTTATTAAGTGTAAGGGGCAATTACTTTTCACACAAGTGCCAATTGGTGTTAGTTAACTTTTTCATTATAATAAATGAAATAAAAAAAAAAAACAAGTGTTATTTGTTCACTCAGGTTCCCTTTATCTAATATTACATTTTGTCTAAAGACCTGAAAACATCCAGTGTGACAAATATGCAATAATAGAGAAAATCAGGAAGGGGGCAAATACTTTTTCACGCCACTGTGCGTTCTCAAACTTCTAATATTCTCACTCCAGATTTTCTTCAGTGCCATTGTTCTGCACCTCCTAATGAACAGTACAGCTGTCATTTTTCACATCCTGATCAAAATCTGTTTTCACAGTTCCAGCGCAGAATAGCGTGGTCGCTGTGGAAAGTCTGTGTTCGACACACATGATGAAAATGACAGTGACACTGTTCATTAGTAGATGCCTTAAAATGCCTATGTTGAAAATTTGGGAATGAAAGTCAATAAAATGAGTGTTTTATGAGTGTGCATTGCACAGTTTGCACACATGTTCATGACTTTCTGAATTTGTAATACTTTCACTCCAGCTGTTCATCATTGGCATTTTTCCATACCTCCTTATGAACACTCCAGCTGCCTGAAATGTGTTTTCGCATGTCCGGCACAGAATTGCACAGCCGCTGTGTGAAATCATTTTTTGGGACAGTTTGAGGAAATGGCGGTGACACTATTCATGAGCAGAGGTCGTAAAATGCCTGTGTTGAACATTTGGTGCCAAACCACCATACAATGACTGTGTTGCAAGCGTGCATTGCGCAGTTTCCATACACCCTTGTAAAGTCGTCAATCTGCAATATTTTCATGCCACATTTTCATCACTGGCATTTGTGCACGTCTCCTTATCAACAGTCCAGCTGTCATTTTTCACAGCCTGCCCAAAATGTGTTTCTGCAGCTGTGGCACACAATGGCGTTCTCGCTGTGCAAAATCACCTTTTGAAACACATTCACAAAATCACAGCACTATGTGTCTCCCACTGCTAATGCCAGCGCGACAACATTCAGCATTGACAAATGCTTGTTTATATTAGTTGTGAAACACAATCCATGTTGTAACTATCATTTCCTGATGACCAAACAATTTATAAACTTATTTTTATCTTATATATTCATAACTGTAGTACCTTCAGTTATAAACAAATAGACTTTCATATATTATATTTTTTAACATAAGTCTATATACACTCAATGCTCCTAGTTATATATGGGAGGTCAAAAATGCCAAAAAAGTAAAATGCAGAAAGACCAAAACATTTTTTTTCTTTTCCATGAAATAATATAAGTTATTGCTATTCATAACTTCCCTTTAACTCCATTAAAATATTTATTTTTACAGCTGACTGGTTTCTTAACACATTGTGACCGAGCTATATCATGGGTATATTCTCTGTCATTACAATTTGTCTCCTGTCTATCCATTACTGCTAGTATTCATGGACAGCTGAGAATATAACCAACTCCAATACGCACAAAAATAACTGTGTCAAACCAACTTAATAGGCCAGTAAATCTCAGAAAATAAATTAATGTCCATAAGCAAGCTCCATTTTAAAGTTCCTTATGAATTCATTTGAACCTGTGGGGAATTATTGAGATAAAAGTAATGAATTGCTCAGGCATATTCAACATTTGAAGTACAATAGACTCCTTAGATTATCTTATTTTTGAGGCCTTAACCTGCTGGACAAGAAGAAAAGAGTGGGTAGAAATTACAGATAACCAAAAGACACAACTGGTGGTGTTAACACAAAGTCATTTAGGTCACTCATGCAATCTTCAGTGACTTAATTGTGTATAACAGGACAATCATTACAGTGTTTTCCTTATATGTTACTTTTTCAAGTTCTTAGTTACCCTTTCTATACCACAAAAGTGAAATTCATGTTCTGCTGGGTTCTGATTCTGGCTACTATGTTTAGCTAAGGCATTTTTCAGATCCACATTTCTGATTGCTGACCTATGTTCCCCTATCCTGGTTTTTACTGCTCTGCCAGTTTTGCCTATGTAAAATTAAGTGCATTTACAGGTTGCTAGATACACTACTGAGGTAGATGAGCAGTTAATAAACTGCCCTGTCTGGTATGTGGATGTGCAGTTGGGTGATATGAATGTGTTGGTCTTCTATATTGTGTCACAATGCACACAGTGGCCACAACTGAAGGAACCATTTGGAGCTTGAGGTAACCATATTTCCCTTTTGAGTGTTGGTTGTAAGCTGTGAACTAACTTATCCCTAAGATTAGGACCACGTCGACATACCATTCTGAGGGGGAGGATTGTACTGCTTTTTCTAAAAGTGGTTTGGTTTGTAAAATCCCTCAATGTTTTATCATAATGTCCTTAACCATATGTGATTTCTTAGTGTCGGTTGAGATAAAATTCATTAGTGTAGGTTGCTGTCTTGGGTTTTCCCTCTTTGTATGTGTTAATAGGCTCTTTCAGTGCCTAAGGGGTGCCATCTCTCTGCCTTTTTGTATAGAGGTAATCTTGTATCCCCTGTTACTGAACCTTTATGCCATCTCGTCTGCTCATTTGGTAAATGTTTCCTCTGTGGAACAATTCCTCCTAATCTTTAAAAACTGTGCCCCTGGTATGTTGTCTATTATGTGCTTTGGATGACAACTTAAGGGGAGAAGGATGATATTTCTGTCATTATTTTTCCTGAACAAATCTGTTTCAAGTTTGCCATTTTCTGCTCTAGTGATCCATAAATCTAAGAAACTGACTATATAACTGTCTGCCTCCACTTTGAACCTTAAGTTCCTATTTGAAAATTCCAAGAAGGCTACAAAATCTTTTAGCTGTGTTTCATCCTCATTCCAAATAAGGAGGATGTCATCTATAAAGCATCTCCACAGGACAACCCTCTCATAATAAGGGCTGTCCTGTGGTGATAGAACAACGTTCCTCTCCCAGGTACCAAGGTAAACATTGGTGTAATTGGGGCAAGCCATTCCCTTAATTTGATGATACACATTTTTCTGAAAAGTGAATACATTGCACTGCAATACTTTCCTAACACATTCCAAAATAAATTCTTCCTGTCCTACACCACGCTCCTCATTGTTACCCATGCACTGGCTAAGTGCATCCAAACCCTCATTGTGAGGAATATTTGTGTACAGGGATTCAATGTCCATCATACACAACAGCCCGTCATTTTCCATATTTACCTCTTTAATAAAGTTCAACACATCAGTTGTATCTTTGATATAAGGCAGAATATCCTTAACCACATCTCTGATGTAAACATCCACAAACTGTGACAGTGGTTCAATAACTGAACCAACTCCTGCCACTATCGGTCTACCTCGAGGGTCAACAAGTGACTTATGGATCTTTGTGAGCATAGAAATAATGCTCCTTATTGGATATTTGACCTTTAAAAATTCAGCAATATCTGCATTTATTACATTGTTATTTTTTGCTGTATCAATCATGTTATCAATCTCTGCCTTAAATGTCAACGTGGGGTCATAATTCAGTCTAATGTAAAAGTTTTCATCCTGTAATTGTCGTAAGACTTCCTGCGCATACTTTGCAGTGTCCATCATGACAACAGACACACCTTTATCTGCTGGCTTAATGGTAATACTATCATTACCTACCAGCTCTGCCAGCAATGTCCTTTCTTCCTGAGTAATTTTATTAAAATAGGAGAATTCCTTCATAGTATGGATTGCTTTAACATCCTTGAGACAGGCTGTTTTGTAGATCTGTAGAGTCTGTTTTGGGGGGAGGATAAACATGGAAGGAGCATTTAGGTCTGAGGCTCTAATTGCTTGTGTAGTCTAAATATTTGTATTTATAATATTATCTGAATTCATTATATCTATATGAATAGTGTCACTTGAATCTTTGGCAAAAAGTGCCCTCAGATTTAATTTCTGTGCGAATTTCTTAATGTCAATGTACAATTCAAACGGGTGTTGGATTCATCTGGTTACAAAACTCAGTCTCATACTCAGGAGTTGTAGCTGTGATTCTGTTAGGTCAAGCCCCAGTAAGTTAATTACATTCATTTGTACCCCTTGTTGTTTAATTTTATTATTGTTTTGGGGGTCTTTTTAGGCTAGGTGTCTGAACGCTGTGTATCTTGGTATTAATTCTTACTATGAAATGTGTAAGTTATCCCCCCCATCATTTGATATTCATCCTTCACTGTCTTCACCCTCCGCCCCTTCCCCCCTTTATTGTTGTCAACCTGCCAGCTCTGTCGTACACTGGGTATTATTCGTAAGAGAGGTGTGGGGGTGGGGTGTGTGGACACTGAAGGACGAATGAATGCACCTCTCACATCAGTCTGGTTAGGCCTAGAAAATGCCCTGGGGTGAAATGGAGTCTGGAATGGGGTGCTCCTTATCCAGTCTCCATACCTAAGGGCACTGCCTCTTGTGGCAGGCAAGCAACCAGGGTGGCCCTTGAAGCCCATGCAACTCAAGAAGTGCTATGCAATGCCAGATCTGTTAAAAATTAGACTGCAATTGTTGCAGATCTTATTGAAACAACTGATCTGGTTTGCATCACCGAGACCTGGTTGGATGAAAATGCTAGCCCAATTTTGGATGCTGCAATTTCAACTGGGTACTGAGTGATACACCGCTTGAGACTGGATCGCGGGGGGGGGTTGGCGGTCTGTTTTAAGACCGAGTTGGGCCTCATGAATGTACCAGTTGAGGAAGCTGAATCATTTGACTGTACCATGGTGGCTGGTGTAGGTTGCAGGTTACCTCTCGTCTACTGTCCACCCGGGGACAAGACATGATTCCTGCAGGAAGTAGCAGACTTCATCACCAACATGGCATTGGATTCTCCCAGGTTGTTGTTACTCAGAGATAGATTTCAATGCCTGGGTCGACGACAATCTCTCGCAGTTTGGACAACACTTCCTCCAGCTTCTGACATCTCTGGGCCTTACACAGGTTGTTACCTCTGCCACCCATAAACACGGTCACTCTCTTGATCTGGTTTTCCTCCTGGGGATCGAGGCCTCAGACTGGGAGGTGGAACCAGTCAGTTGGTCTGATCACTACACCGTGAGGTTCAACTTTTGCACCCCCCCTTTGGAGACCTGCCCCTGTGGAGATGGTCAGATACTGCCCTTTACGGGAAGTGAATCCTGAAGGCCTAGCAGTGGTGATTTGCCTCTCAGAGTTTCCTGTGACCAGCTTGAGTCCAGAGACTTTAGTGGAGGCCTATAATAAGACCATCTCAGTAGCTCTGCACTGGATTGCTCCAGTCCATGTTCGTCCTCTCCCCTTTCGCCCTCAGGCCCTTTGGTTTGATGGGCCTCAGAGGGAGTTGCGGTGAGTAGAATGTAGGTTAGAACAACATTGGCAGAAATCCTCCCTGGTTGCCGACCACCTTAGATTGGTTGAACATTATAAGATTTACCTATCAATGATCTCCCGTAAGAAGGCAGAATTCCTGTCTGGGGAGATTGCTACTGCCCAGAATCGACCAGCCCAGTTCTTCTGAACTGTTGACAGGTTTTGCAACCCAATCTGTCTGCAGCTCTAAAGACCTTTTTCGCAAGTAGAGTACGATGAGCTTGCTCGGTTCTTTGCAGATAAGGTGGCCGACATCAGGTTTGAAGTTCATTAAACTCACTCTGTGGGGGTTGCTGATGATCGGTGCTTCGTCACCTCACCTAGGACTTTCTGGAGTACCTTTGCCTTTCCAGAGTTCTCAGATGGCATCTGGATTATCCAGGGTATGCACCCTACATGCTGTAGTTTGGATCTGGGCCCAACTTACTTGATTATGGGTTGTTGGGATATGATCAGCCCAGTCCTGGCTCAGATAGTCCAGTGCTCCTTGGAATCAGGTGAGTTTCCAAGCCCTCTGAAGGAGGCAGTGGTAATTCCCCTCCTAAAGAAAGCTTCTTTGGGCCCAGACTCTCTGGCCAACTACAGACTGATCTCAAACCTTCCCTTTGTAGGGAAGATGATTGAGAAAGTAGTAGTGGTACAGCTGGATGACAACTTTACCATCCATAACATCTATGAACCTCTCCAGTCCAGTTTTCGAAAGAGGCATAGTACTGAGATGGCACTGGTTCGGGTGCTCAATGACCTCCTGATGGTGAGAGATCAGAGAAACCATTCTATCTTGGTTCTCCTTGATCTCTTCTCAGCTTTTGACACTGTAGACCATAGGGTGCTGTTTGGACATATGAGGTCCATCTGTGGACTGTCAGGTATGGACCTTAGGTGGTTTACATCTTTCCTCACTGGCAGAAGTCAGAAAGTAGTGTCTGGGATTTTTTCCTTGGATCATTTCTCTGTGCCATGTGGGGTCCCTCAGGGTTAAGTGCTGTCCCCCATGTTGTTTGCAGTGTATATGCTGCCCCTCAGAGACATTGTAAGACAGTATGGGCTGAGGTTTCACTGCTATGCTGATGATACCCAGCTCTACTGGTCTTTCTCCCCCGACCATGATAGAGCTGTCTCGGTACTTAAAACCTGCCTCGCTGAAATCCAGGACTGGATGAACTCAAGCTGGTTAAAGTTAAACACTGGAAAGATGGAGGTGATGATAGTGGACCTGGGTCACTGGATAGAGGGGTTTAGGGCTGATCAGCCCTCTGGAATTTTTCTTGGGGTCTCTCAGATCCTATCCTCTGAATGGGTGCGAAACCTGGTGGTAGTGCTTGACAATGGGCTGACTTTACAAGCTCAGGTGTTTGCCATCATCAAGTCTTCCTTTTATCATCTTAGAAACATCTCCAGGATTAAGCACATGGTTCCATCCAAGGACTTGCCTACATTGATCCATGCTTTTTTGACTTCACACCTTGATTATTGTAACTCCCCGTACTTAGGGATTTCTGGGGTTGAAATCCACCACCTGCAGCTCATGCAGAACACAGCAGCATGATTGCTATTTGGGGCTTCTCAAGTATCCCATATTACTCCTGTGCTGTGTGATCTGCACTGGCTGCCGATTAGGTGGCAGATCACCTTTAAAGTTGGTTTACTGACTTATAAAGCCCTATATGGACTGGGCCCTGACTACTTGAAAGAGCTTCTGGTGCCTTACCATCCAGTGTGACAGTTGCGCTCGGCTGACGAGGGGTTGCTAGAGATTCCTAGGGTGTCTCTGAAATCTTCTGGGGCCCATGCATTTATGCATGTGGACCCAACCCTTTGGAATTCTCTACCCCATCAGTTTCAGGAGTGCATGACTGTGAAGGGGTTTAAACAGGCATTCAAAAGCTTTTTATGGAGTCACATTTATGATGGCACAGTATAACTCTGATCCCCTTTTACTTAATTTATTAGTATGCTATTTATTTCATTTTATGCTTATTGTTTTAATATAATTGTTTTTATCTTTTAGTAAAGCCCTTTGATGGCCTGAAAGGCACTTATGCGAAATAAAATTTAATATTATTATATTGTTCCTACCCCAGCCTTGTCTTCTGCCCCCGTTACTGCCTATTCCCCTGTGTTGTTGACTTCATTGGTTGTATAATGCGGCCTGAGCAGTAGCACCTCTTCCCCCACCGGTGGCCTCCTCGTCTCGTTTGTTTACTTGGAACTGAACCAATCGGTTGCTGCATCTCAAATTTTGGGGGTGTGTTGATTGAGGCACCTCCTCTAAATCCATCCCTTTGCTTTCTGATTCTCTAGTGTGGAAACTAGTGTTTCCTCTTCTCAGAATAGACTGGGGTGGTTTGGTAGTGGATTTTTTTATTTTTCTTTGTCCACACTCTATGTAGGGCATAGTCCTTTTGGCCTCTTTCAAAGTTGACTAGCTTTACTGCTTTAATCTGCTGGTCTTGTTTTTCTACCTTCATTTTCAAAGCTGCCTCAAGTTCTTTTTATTCTGAGTTCTCTTTGAATGTCAACACTGCTTTCTCTTTATCCACTACCTCCACTTTCAATTAAACCTCCTGTTTTAGATAGTCAGTAATTACACAGTTCATAAACATTAAAGTGGCTTGTTGCATGTATTCACACCAGTTCACTTGAAATCTATCCCCGTGCCACTCCATAACCAGGCCACTTCAACACTCGTAGTACCCAGGGTGTGCAGTTCACTTGTATATAAGTTTCCGATGAAGTGTGATTCTAAAATGTGCATCTGGCTTTCAGAGTAACCCATTCTAGTTCCTGAAATGCTCTTTTGATACCACTCACGTCACACATCAAAGTAAGCTTAATTTTATTTTTGCACTTTTGAATATATGCCTTTAATTTGCACAGGTTCCTTTTTGTGTCACTGATTGATGAAAAACACATGCTTATTTTTGTATTTATGGTTTGTGACTACTGGGGACCAGCCTCGCTGAGGAGGTGCACATCCTCAAAACTGGTCAGGGCAGTTTAGGAGGGTGCTCTGTGCACTTACACTTTGAGATCTCAGGAGCAGTATGAACTAATTGTTCAGGAACAAATCTACATTGAACTGCAGTTTGCTGGCACTGCCTCAGTTTTTCAAGTACAGTATATGACAGCACTCATAGAAACTGGTATAAGCCACATAATAAACTGGATTAAGTAGGAGTATCAGGATGACACTCCACACACTGCAAAATGTCCCAGCCCCTGCTGATCAAAAGCTATCAACTTTTGCTAATAGTTAGCACAGGTACTCACTAGCATCACTAATTGTTTGTTTGTTTGTTTGTTTGCTTCTTTATTTATATGAATGATTGATTCATTCATGTATTCATCAATTTCAACTGTGTGTTCACATTTATGGTTGGTGTTATATCCATATATGTATTCTTTGGTAGTTTAAATATTCATTCTAGACTATGCGTGTTCCATAATTTCACTGTTTATCACTTGTTAGCTAACCCTGACTGTTATCCGTAACATGTATTCTTCTTGTGTTATTGGACCATATCTGTACTGTCCCGGGTCATACCTGAAAATAGACCTTTACTTGTCTAGTGTACCTTACCCGGTAAACAAAAATAAATAAATACATACATACTAACATACATACATATATACAGTATATACAACATCCATACATAACGGTTTCATCAGGAAAAACATACAGATGCATCCTCTTTGGGGGGGTACACAGCAACAAAGGTGCAGAATAAATAAAATAAAAAAAATGAATACACTATTCAGTAAGGTCAAGAGCAACAAAAATACAATACAGTTGGCAGTTGCAAATAAACACAAAATGCATAATACACAGTACAGTAGCATGCAAAAGTAATAAAAATACAATACAGATGGCAGTAACATTAAATACAGAATATAGAATACATAGTACACTAAGGTGCATGGGTAATGAGAATACAATACAGTTGGACAGCTGCAATATATACAAAATGCAGAAAACACATTGCAGTAAGGTGCAGGAGAAATAAAACTACAGCACAGCTAGGCAGTCACAATAAATACAAAACACAGAATAAACAGTACAGTAAGGTGCAGGAGAAATAAAATTACAATATAGTAGGGGAGTTACAATAAGTACAAAATACAGAATACACAGTACAGTAAGGTGCAGGAGTAATACAAATACAAAAGAGTTGGGCAGTTGCAATAAATACAGAATACACAGTACAGTATGGTGTAGGAGTAATAAAAATACAATACAGCTGGGCAGTGGCAATAAATACAGAATGCAGAATACACAGTACAATGAGGTGAAAGAGTAATTAAAATACAATACAGTTCAGCAGCTGCAATAAATAGAGAATACCCAGTACAGTAAGGTGCAAGAGTAATAAAAATACAGTATAGTTGGACAGTCGCAATGAATGCAGAATACACAGTACAGTAAGGTGTGAGAGTAATAAAAATACAGTACAACTGGGTAGTCAAAATAAATACAGAATACACAGTACAATGAGGTGTAAGAGTAATACAAATACAATACAGTTGGGCAACTGCAAAAAATAAAACACAATACAGAATGCACAGTACAGTAGTGTGCAGGAATAATAATACAGTACATTTATGCAGTTGCAATAAATACAGAATGAAGGATACAAACAATAGCACAGTGAAATGTAGGAGTAATAAAAATGCAACACAGTTGGGCAGCTGCAATGAATACAGAATGCACAGTACAGTTAGGTGCAGGAATAATAAAAATACAATACATTTGGGCCATTGCAATAAATACAACATGCAAAATACACAGTACAGTGAGGTGCAGCAGTAATAACAAGCCATTTCAGTTTCTTAATTGCCATCTGATAAGCAGCTCGAAGTCCTGTCTCCATTATTCTAAACATAAAGAAGGGAGTATTTTATTTCAAGTGGCATAGTGATTTGCAGGTGTGGAAGGATAAATTGAAAACTCCAAAAATGTGTTCCACAGTACTCTATTTTTCCAGCTATAGACAACAAGCTGGCTATAGTCTCCACCCACAGCCATAAAAATACAATGTAGCTGGACAGCTGCAATAAATACAGAATACACAGTACAGTAAGGGGCAATAATCGTAAAAATCCAGTACATTTGTGCAGTTGCAATACATACAAAATGCAGAATACACAGCACAGTGAGGTGCAGGGGCAATAAAAATACAATACAGTTGGGCAGCTGCAAATGGAATACAGAATACACAGCACAGTGAGGTGCAGAGGTAAAAATACAATACAGTTGGGCAGCTTCAATAAAAATGGAATACAGAATACAAAGTACAGTAAGGTGCAAAAGTAATAACAATCTAATACAGTTGGGCAGTTGCAATAAATACATAGTACATTAAGGTGTAAGAGTAATACAAATAAAATACACTTGGGCAGTTGCAATACAAATAGAATACACAGAATAGTTGGGCTCAATAGTAATAAAAATACACTACAGTTGGGCAGTTGCAATAAGTACTAAATACAGAATGCACTGTACAGTAAGGTGTTGTAATGAAAATACAGTACAGATAAACTGTTACAATAAATACAGAATATGAAATACACTATACAGTAAGATGCAAGAATAATAAAATACAATACAGTTGGGCAGTCACAATAAACATAGAATGCAGAATACACTGTACAATAAGGTGCAAGAGCTTCATAAATACAGTACAGTTGGGTGGTCACAATAAATACAGAATACAGAATACACCACAGTAAGGTGCAAGAGTAATAAATACACCATACTGTTGGGTAGTTAAAATAAATACAGACTACATAATACAGTAAGGTGCAAGAGTAATAAAAATACAATACAGATGGTCTGTCTCAATAAATACTGAATACTGTGTACAGTAAGGTGCAAAAATAATCCATATACAATACAGATGGGCCATTGAATTGCATACAGAATACACTCTGCAGTAAGGCACAAGAGTACACAATATACAATACAGTTTGGCAGTTGCAATAAATACAGCATACACTGTATGATAAGTGGCAAGAGTATTAAATATGCAATACACTATAATGTATGTAAAAATTGCAGTCCATTTATTTTTGCTATATTTGCTATTCTAAGTTATCGGTGAATTCAACTGGACCATGATTATTACAATATGATGTTCAACATAATGTTCAACAGTGAGAGCGCGACATGATCACCTTCAATGAGCTGCAGATATCTCCCAATTAACACCATTACCACTTAGCCAAATAAAATTACCTGCTGTTACCTCCTGTCACCCTGCTATCACCCTGCTGTCAGATCATTTGTTCTTGATGGTGGCATTATGAAACTGACCTACGGCACATACTGTCTGATACTACCTACTTTAGTGAGGGGGGAGTAAAAAGTACAGAGTTTGCCTGGTGAAAATGCATAGCAGACATCACGCCATGCTCGGAGGCATACTTGCCAAGTTGGAAATGAACTTCAGGGGAATAGTAGGCATAGTTGGATGGTCTGCTATGTTTTGTTGATGAAGGCACCAAGGCAGCTAGCTCCTTTACAACTGAAGTAGCTACATGGCTACATGCTGCTCTACACCAGAGCTACATGAAAATTCCAATTAATCTGTGGTGCTTGTATCAAGTGGGTACTTCCTCTTCTGTTGGGATGACTTAAGCTATTTCATTAGAGACATTGGGCAGGATTCACAAAGAAAGCCAAAAATCCTGCAGCTGTGGGAAAAAGTCCTGCAGCACTGCGGAAATGCAGTTGCGTGATATTCATAAAGAAATTTTGAGCAGGTGTGGAATTCCGTAAAATCCCCACAGCTGCAGAAATTGAGCAGCTGCAGAAATTGAGCAAGTGCTGAAAATCCACAACTGTGGATCCGCAGCTGCAGAAATAGCTTAGGAGGCACAGCAACAGTGAACCTAATTAGCTGGAGCAGCAGACTTTAACATTGCTGCCATAGCATGAAGCTGAAAGCACCCACAAAGAGACCAGCAACCAGTCCCTCAACTGGGACCACTGCAGCACCATGGGTACCAGCAATACCATGGCACCACAGTGGCTGATTGCCACTGCTGGTCCTCCCTCTCTGGGGTGTTCCTGTTGCCTGCAGGGGTACCATTCACTGCAGGCTGGTCAGGCTCTACTGCCTGTGGGGCTCCGTCATGGGCTGCACTAGGTCTGGTGGTTGTTGCTTGTTTCCATATCATGGCAATGTGTGTTGTTGTTGCTGTAACATCAGCCACTGCTATACTCACTGGGATGCTATTGCCTGTGCCACACCTCCACCTTAACTGATTCCAATTGTTGGAGCACTACTGCAGTTTATTGAGGGAGAGGTACACCTCATTCCACTCTGTGTAACATTTTTTCCTCAACTGCGGAAAAAATCTGGTTTTGAATAGCCTTTCAGGGGCTGTATCTTACTTATCTCACACCTTTTTTCCCTCAGGGACCTCTGCAGCTGCACTTTTTTCCACATTCCATAGTGTTTTTTTTTCACAGCTGCAGAGGGTTTTGTGACTAGCACTCAGTGCAACTTCCCCTTTGTTTCCAAAGCTATGGCAGTTTTGGGGACTTAGGGAAGGTTTTGCACCTTCAGAAAGCTTTGTGAATCTAGCCCATTGTGTGGAGAGAGCTTTTGGCAAACAAACGCAGACTTGTATAGGCACTGCACTGAATACAGGTACTTTACACAAGCTGAAATGCACTAACTATGGGTTCTTTTAACCATCAAGTATGCGGGAAGTGTTAGGGACTGTCAGCATACTGGATCACACAATTACAGGGTAGGTATGCTTTGCAGCAGACATCCTGAAAGTGCAAGTAGTGCATACAGTGGGACTGTATTATATGGCACCACTGATGCACTAATTCTATAAGATGCGAATATGCAGCAGCATTAGTGGTTGCGAATGCTGGCAGATGTAATTTCAATCAGTTCTACGTAGTTGGGCAATCATGAACTGTAGAGAAAACAATGTAAAAAATAGAAAAAGGTGTAAGGTCAGTACAAAGAACAAGTGCAAAAAGTAACTCTCAGATCCAGATATGACCTCATTTAGGAGCTGAATAGTGCACAAGGAGATTTTTAAAATGAATAGAAGCATAAGCACACTAATTTATAGTATGTAGAGTTGATGAGATAATGCATCCAAACTGCAATAACCAGAATTTATATTAAAAAGTTTGTATTGAGAATGAAATTATGTCACTTAACTGGCTTTAAACCCATGCCCCCCCTCCACCAAATATTGTCCCGCTGCTCCTACAGCTCAGCTGTCCAGCCAGCTGTTTAGCCTGAACTTGCCTTGGCAACTTTCATTCTCCAGCTGCAAGCCCTACATCTCAGAGCATTTCACATGAAAGGAATTTGTTCAGCATGGTGTTAGACCCCGCTAGGCATTCAAAACACAAATCACAGTGAGAATGTAAGGTCACATTTTGTCTTCTTCTCTTTACAGTTTGTGTGCTTGAAATGCCTACTGATAACACCAAACACAAAACAATGTTCAACTCCCATCTGCTTCTAATAAGCTAACATTCCTTTTGGAAAGTTCAGAAGAATTCTGAACTTCTCAAAGGTGAGGCTTAAACCCTTACAAAACCAAACATTCAGACACTTAGAAGAAGCAGAATTTGCATTTATTTAGCACTTTTCATACACATCCAATCCCAAAGTGCTTCTCGAGCAATAAGAGGCTTGTAGTGAAGTGCCACTAGTTCTCAATAAATGACACCAACCCTGCACAGTTCTATTTCACTAAGACCAAGTTCTTTTAAAGGGAGTAGAAACCTTGCCTGCCATTTGTATATAGTTAGATATGCTGGAGTGTTCAGCCTCCTAAATCACTCTGCTTATCTTTTGCATTTGTTCAGTTGGTCACACATTAATCATCAGTTTCAATGTAACTGCAGGGCAGGTAATCATTAATTATATGCAACAGGGGTAATTACATTTTAGTTGAACATTTACTGCATGTAACTGCATTGCAATTGCAATGCAGTTATTGCAACTACAGCATTATTAAGCAAACTTAAAGTGTTGCCGAATGACATGACCCTGTTTTGGTCCTGATTCAGAGTCCCTTGATAATGTTGTTGTTTTCCTGCTTGATATGTAAGCAATAAGATACTCCAGCGTGTGCATGGAACATATTTTACTGCATGGCCAGAGGCGTAATAAGGCACAAGTCTCCTGGCTGACTGCCTTTAGTCTCTGACATGTGGTAAAGTATGTGCCATGCACACCATGGAGTGTCTTATTGTGCTTATAAAATGGGCTGCTATCTTTATTTTACTTTTTACAGTTAGAAAAGCCATGCTTGTATGTAGAAAATAAAGATTTTATGCTGCTAATCTATGATAAAAAAGTCCTTCCTTGAACATATTTTAATATTCATTAGCTCATTTGCATATATTTTCACTCCCCATTTTGCACACACACACACACACACACACACACTGACAGACAGAGCACAGTGACTGTTGCTGCTACTGTGTCACGCTCTCTCCCTGTCACAAACTGCTGGACAGAACTGAAACTTCACTCTGTGTCTCCTGACTGCTGCAAAACAATGTACTACTTTTTCTCTCTGAGAGACAAGAAATGATTTGTGGTCAATTGGACTGTTAGCGAGGGGCTAGAAGATGGTGACTGGTGAGCAAGGTGATGGGGGGAGGGGAGCCGCCTCGAAAACATCCTAGTCATTAGCAGCTCAGAGCTCTTTACTGGCAACACAACAGACATCGCGCTGTGGGAAAACAGAAACCGGATAACAAGCAAGAGATGAGAGACTGAGGAGACTGAGGAGACTGTGTGTTGCTGCTACTGTGACTCTATCTCTCTCCCAGTCACAAACTGCTGGACACAACATTTGGTGATGACAAACTGAGCACACTGACTATTGCTCCCGCTCTGTCACTCTCTCTCTCTCTCTGGTTGCAAACTGCTGGACAGAACTGAAACCATGCTCTGTGTTTCCCAGTTGCAGCACAGCAATGTACTGTTTGTGGTCAATCGTGGCGTTAGTGAGTGACTAGAAGATGGCGGCATTTAAACAGCCAACATTCTAACACTCCTGATTTCTTTCTGAAATGTGGTTCTACTTCTCTGACCTTTCTTTTACCCATGCATGGAACAGATGTCATGCATGGTGAGCTAGGTCTCTGATTGGCTGGTTTAGCTGCATGGAACAGATGTCGTGCATGGTGAGCTAGGTCTCTGATTGGCTGGTTTAGCCTACAGATTCTATAATCATTTTTAATGACTAATCAGTTCCAGAACCCAGTGACATCAGTAGGACAGAAGATCTCTGTACAAGATTCAGTGCAGGACCTCAACTGATGTCACTGTGTGCCAGAACAGACCAGTCATTATTACACACTGCCCCCCTCCAGTTTTCAGTCTGATATAATATAGTATAGCTGAGTATTCCATCTTAGGAGCTGACTAATTTTCATATCACAGTTTTAAGCTGGACTACAGCTGAACTCTCAGGTTGGGCTCTCTGTTCATTTTTTTGCATAATGACAGTTCCATACGGGCAGTCTCCTGGCACCTGGTAAAGATGGGGTTTACATAATACCGCTGCTGCCCAGTAGCAATAGATCACCAATTCCAAGAGGAATCACAGTCCAATATGGTGGTGATTCCTACAGCTTTACCACTTAGCAGGGATCCCACAGTGGAGCCTGGTGATTGATTCTGTGGCTCCCCTAGTGAGGGGGATCACATAGTGCCACTGAGCTGTGGCTCCCCCTTTGGCCTTGATCGCTGTTTGTCATCTGGAGATGCCAACAGCTCCACTGCTAGGTAGAATCACAAGATTCCAGGATACAGTGTTCAGCCCAGGATAGCTCAGTTTTATGCAACATTTTATTTTACCAGTGGCTCCTGTTAATACCCATATGCCCAACTGGATGGAAAAGTGGCATAATCCCATGGGGAAAGAGACTTCCTCAAGGTTAGAGGGAGTTTAGATCCTTATGGAAGATCTCCAGATCCCCTACTCCTATAGTGAGCCTCTTTTTATTGTCCGGCCAACAAGGGTTTTCTTTAACTTACATCATTAAAACATTTATCAAATTAATATTTTCTTTACCAGCAGGAAGAAATTTGCTTTGCTGCAGTGATGGGACCCTGGCTGAGTCAATAGAGATGAGACACAAGCAGGAACTATATGGACTCTTCACTAGCGCTGTGCAGAACTGAAATATTTTGCCTGGCAAAATAGTTTGCGTAATTCCACAATTCCGCAAAATCTTTTGCCTAGTCGAAACAAAATTTAGCCTGGTTTTCCAGTTTCACGTAATGGCAAAATTTTGCATAAATTGCTTTGGTCTGCCAATTTCACCCATTAATGCTTAAAATTTCACCTTGTGGTGCAATTTTTCCGGCATAACTTGTGATTTTGCTGATGAGATTTTGCTCCAAAAGTGAAATTTGCAGTGCATTGTGAGTAAATAAGTCAAATATCACATGCAGCTTGTTTACCGCTCATTCTGCTGCATGTTGAGTCAGAGAGCAGTCTGTTGTGGTGCATCAGAGCCAATAAAGCTTTTTAAAACCTCTTTAAAACTTGCTTTTGAGAGCTAATTTCTCCAAAATATACATTTTTTTCCTAGTGCTGCTATGGAACTTTTTCTAATTTTGTGGATTTTTGCATAATACTTAGTTTAATTAGGTTTTACCTTTGCCTGTGTTTTTGAAGGAGTTAAGTGGGGTAGTGTAGGGTAGGAGTGTAAACCGGTGCAGGCTATTTCTAGCCTTTTACAAATGGATTACTCACAAATTGTGAGTTAGTTTTTACTGTTATTTCTTATTAAGTTTGTTATATCTTGACAATTATTTTCTCTGAAAAGTTACTCCTTCCTGTCTGAGAGTTCCTGCTGCTGTTCGCCTGTGTCATATATACCATTCTTCCACTTTTAGTTGTGATTGTGAATTCTAAAGTTTTAAACACAAAGAGCTTATCCGTTATTTTATTTTTATTTGTTTGTGGTTTGTTCTGTTTGCTGGAGTATTAGCTTGTGTCACTTAAACTTGAAAATCCACAGTTCTATATTTTTTTGTATGGAAACAATTACTTTTACTTGATCACTTGAACTTGTCCATTTATAGTTTCACTGCTTTGTTGAATTGCTCCCCTGCATTTTATTGCTAGAGCTTGCCTCTGCACATTCTGTGGTGTTCCTGTTTTAGTTGACTTACCTTACCCTTTCTCTGCTACAGCATTGTTTGGTTAACACCTGATGCATGCAGTATAAAAAACATATTAATATATCAGTTTTCAAGAGATTGCTTGCTGATCCCTTTCATCCAGACCACTATCATACTGTGGTACTTGCCTTTGTCGATGTTTTATGGTTGTCTCTGCCCTTATATAATAAAAAAAAAATGTGGTATTAACTAAGTAATAACACATTACAGTACTTTAGTTGTCCAGACATGGGTGATCTGTATTTAAAGCTGGTCACTTGTGCCCTTTTTCCCTGTGTGTGTGTGTGTTGCTTTAATTCCTGTTTGGGGAAAGAAAAAAGTTACTTTTTTGTGTTTGCTAGAATAGGCTACCTACCATATACGGTATTAGTTGTACTTTAAGTGCTGCTTCCTGTTCTGATTGTGTTTGAACTCGTAAGGAAGCCAGTACTATAGGTGTGACATGTTTATTTATTTATTATTATTTTGGAAGACACCTTTGATCCAAGGCTCTTTTACAAAGGTTCCACATCAGGGAAACAATATAGAACATAGTGAGGACAATAACAAGTACAGTAGTTTCAAGCAGCCATAGGCTTTGTCGGGTACATTAAAGCTTTCATATGGAATTACTGTAATAGGTACAATGATTCACAGTATGTATGTTAAGTTACAGTAATTTGTGTATACTATTCAAGAACATATGTACCATAAAAAAACACAGTTGTAATATGGTTCACTAGTATAAATTAGAAACTGCTAGAAGAGATGGTAGATACATGTAGAGGAAGTTATGGGGAGAAAATGTAGATAATAGTGGAGAAATAAGGGAGGAGACAGTGGGCGGTAAAGGTGGGAGGTACTTAAGAGGGGTGGAAATTAGAGGGAAGGAGAGTAAGTTTAGTTAGAAGAAACATTCACAGGAGGCCATTGTGACAAGGTGCTGATGCAGGTTGCAGTTAAAAGTGCCCAGGGTAGTGCTGTTGGCAACAGCAGGTGAAAGTGAGTAGTACCATGATGTGGCTCTGTATGTAAAAAAGCGTTGTCCTTGGGTAGTGCAGCAGCATGGAACAGAAAAAGTAAGATAATCTGAGTTTCTGGTTAGGCAGGGGCTGCAGCGGGGGGCCAGTAAGGACTGAACCCCTAAGGGTAGGAGATTTAAGGTAACCTTTTTTGCTAACATACAGGTCTGTTACTTGAGTCAGCTGGACAGTTGGAGCCAGTTTGCTTGCTTGTAGATGTCACGAGTATGTGAGAGGCATGGAGCAGAGGTCAGCAGACAACATGCTTTGTTTAAGGAAATGGTTATTCGTCGAAGTGCGGTGTCAGTGGCAGAGCCGTAGATTACAAGCCCATAGTCGATTATTGATATAACAGAGCTCAGAATGGCAATGCTTAAGTCTTTATTAGTGAGGCAGCTCCTATGTCTAAAGAGAAGTCCTATGCAGGTGTTCACAGTCTTGGTAATGCTCTCAATGTGTTCAGAGTAAGATAAGGTGCTGTCGAGGGTAACCCCCAGGTATTTAAACAGTTGAACATGCACGAGCAACATCTCTTCACTGTTTGTGATAGATAGACATTTGTCTTTATGTTTGTTATGGATGCCATGAAACATCAATGTTTTAGTTTTTTTGTGATTTAGTATGAGTTTTTGAGATTTAAACCATGTCTCCACTTGCGTAAAGCTTGTTTGCACTTGCAATTGTAGGAGGACGGGTCAGGGTGGAAGGTGAAAATAATTTCATCATCTGCATATAACAGGAGTCTATTAGGGCATGATGAAGGGAGATTGTTCGGAAAAATACTGAAAAGCAAGGGACCCAAGATGGATCTTTGGGGAACTCCAGAGCGAATTGGACAGGAGGGTGAGAGGCACTCACCAACTCTGACCTGTTGGGTTCGGTCGCTAAGGTAGCTTTGGAACCAACGTGTGGTGTCATCTGAGAGGCCAAGGCAAGATAATTGTTCAAATTGCAGGCATGTGTGATGTGTTGTTCACACAGTAAGAAATACATCCTTTCTTGATATACTCCCAGAGAAATGCAAAGCTTTGAAGCAGCAGCCAGCAATAATGCCTGCTAATAGACTGCCCAGTACAGGGGGGGAAACATGGCAGAGGGATGAGGGAGCTAAGAAGTCTGCTGGAAAGAGTCCAACTTCAGTTTCAGGTCCCACTCCACACAGCAGTGAAAGCACACATATGCTTGCATCAGTGTCTTATGCTGTGGGCTCTGGTGGTGTGTCAGGTACCAGCAAAGGAGTTGTTGAAAGTATTGGCTTAGTTTTTTAAGGCTCAAACTGTTGCATCCATGCTGGTGGGGGATGATGACAGTGAGAAGAAAGGATTGGGAAGCACTGACACCAGCACAGGAACAGTGGTCCAGGAGGAGGGTGAAGAGTCTGTCAGTGTGACTGTCCCTGTTCCTGCAGGAGCTGGTGATGATAGTGTTCAGCCAGAGTCCGATAATCCTCCTTCCCACCACCTGACACACCCATGCACTTTATGTGACCCAAAAGATATTTTCTGCCACTTACTATTCACAACATGTTAAAGAACCCTGGCTCCTAGTACAAGCCACATATGAATGTAACATGCTTATTCAAGCATTAACACCACAAGTTGAACAAATTTTGAGAAATGGTGAATGGCTGCCATCTTCAATGATGCTATTCATTAATTACAAAAGTAATCATGAAAATACTTAACCTACGAAACTGAATTACCCCAAAAAGGTTACTTATGCTATACTACCAGGTTAAAGTTCTTGTACCAAAACTGTAATGGTTCTGGGGGGGGGGGGGGGGTCAGTGGAGGGCAGGAGGAGGTGTATGCTGCCCTTAGTTCAGAGCTCTGCTACCTCAAATGATTAGACAATACATTAGCCCCTTCCACCTAATTATTTGCTAAACACCATCTAAACCATCCATTTCAACATACAGTTCCTCCAGGATGGGGTGGTATTTACTCGATAATGGTATGGACACTAGTGGCCAGCATCACAGTTCGAGCAACACCCCCTGTCTTGCATGCAATACAGCTCCTGCAGGGCCTGGATGGATGTAGTCATCACACAGAGATAGGATGAAGCCTCAGCGGAGGAAAATGACCTAAGGAAGACAAAAGATAAGGAAAAATGATGAATACTCATCAATCTGCATTCTGCATACCTGGTTTTAGCAAGCAAATTAGAACAAGCATAGAACAAAAAATGTATACTTACCATACTCCATGATGTCATTAAACTGCAGAAATAGCCTCCTGAAGGAACATGCTGGACAGTCCACATGATTCTAAACCACGATGAAGCACAGTAGCAGGCATTCCTCTTCCCCTAACAATACTGCATAACTGGAAGTAAGATAAAAAGAACAAATTTTGAGCATTGTAAAAAGTTCCAACCCCCCACCCCATTCAACATTCTCCTAGTCCCCACCCCCCACAAAAGACCATAAAAAATGAAGAAAGACTTACGTAGAGGGACTGTGAAACTGGAAGCATTGCACAATGAAATAAATCCCCAAGATGTTGTTGAGCAGAGTTGAACTTCACTGGAATTCCTGAGATGTTGACAAAAGCACAAAATAACACAATTACTATCAAACTCAGATGTCCAGATGGCAGTAAAAGACAAACCAAATTAGTAATGAATAATTAAATACTTACTGTCTGCATTGGGACATGTGGTGCATTCCAACAGTCCTAGATCCTAATCCCCGATTCCTGTCCTGGCATGATGATGTCATCCACAGTAAACTGAAAATAATATAAAAGCAGTACAAATATATTAGAACTCAAGATGTCACAATACCAACCCACCAACACACTTATCTTGCACAGGAAAAAAATAAAGACAGATGCTTACACATGCAGCAGCAGAAGCAGTATGGACTCTGTAAAGATGATCCACCATCATCCTTCCAAAACAATATTTCACTTGGCAACTTGGCAATTAATAGCCAGAGAAAGCAGCAGGCAGCAAGCTACAGTGCCACAAAATGTCATTCTCTCCCTACCGACAGGCAAGTTACAACAGCAGAGTCAGTCAACACAGACAATCAGGACAGCAGCATAGGGAAATAATAATTCTACATTTCTATCTTAATCAATTGAAAAAGCAGCAGCAGGAGGAAACAAATGCAAGTAGCAGCAGCATTTTGCAAGTGGAATTCATTTTCTCTGCATGGCATCCCTTTTCAGGTCCCTGAGGTGGTGGCACAGAATGTAATTTCAGGACTGACACCAGATTTCATTCTCAGTTTGATGTAACATTTTTTGGGAAACATTTCTGGACATGTACTGCCTGTGCTGCACTCTCAGAAACAAGATGCAACATAAAACCAATTGCAAATAGGGGCCAAAACTGCACTTTGATGTCTGAATGCTGGGGGGGCACCATAAAACATCAGTGCTGAGACCAGATTTCTGTCTGAATTTAATGTACCATTTTTTAGGAAACATTTCTGGACATATACTGCCTGTGCTACACTCACAGAAACAAGATGTGGCATTAAACCAATTGCATACAGTGGACCACAGACCATCGTTTGGTCTGGGTGGGGGGTTGGGCACCATAAAACATCATGACTGAGACCAGATTTCTGTCTGAATTTAATGTACCAGTTTTTAGGAAAAATTTCTGCACTTGAAGGGCCTCTCGGCTACTAGCAGCTCCAAGATTCATCTGGAAACCATTGGTGAACAATGGCAGAAGCTTCATTTTAAGGTCCATGAGGTGGGGGTACATCATACAATATCAGGCCTGAGACCAGATTTCTCTCTGAATTTAATGTACCATTTTTTATGAAACATTATTGGACATGAACTGCATGTTATGCATGCGCAGAAACAAGATGTGGCATAAAACCAATTGCAAACAGGGGCCAAAACTGCATTTTAATGTCTGGGTGCTGGGGGCACCATAAAACATTAGGGATGAGACCAGATTTCTGTCTGAATTTAATGTACCATTTTTTAGGAAACATTTCTGGACATGTACTGCCTGTGCTATACTCGTAGAAACAAGATGTGGCATTAAATCAATTGCAAACAGTGGACCACAGACCATCGTTAGGTCTGTGTGGGGGTTTGGGCACTATAAAACATCATGACTGAGACCAGATTTCTGTCTGAATTTAATGTACCATTTCTTAGGAAACATTCCTAGACTTGAAGGGCCTCTTGGCCACTAGCAGCTCCAAGATTCATCTGGAAACCATTGGTAAACAGTGACAGAAGCTTCATTTTCAGGTCCATGAAGTGAGGGTACACCATAAAACAGCAGGCCTGAGAGCGGACTTCTCTCTGAATTTACTTTGATCATTTTTCCTGTAACATTTCTGGACATTTGCGGCCTGTTTGGCACACCATGGCAACAAGAGGCTGTGGTTAACTGTAACGCAAGTGCACATTTTTTATCGGGTCATGGTGATGGTGGGGCACTATAGAAAACATCATGACTGGAGGGTTGGGACACCAAATTAACATTTGTGACAACTAAGCCCAGAGGACTTGTGTTGTTAAGCACAAAACACATTTATATTTAACTTCGCAATAAAAGTGATGCTTATTTAGGTTTCTGCATTGTGTACATATTCGAACTGATGCTGTAGCTGCACACAGCATAAACTGCCACAACATCACATAGCTTTGGGAAAAAAAAAAATTGCTCATACGGACAAATTACAATACCTGACTTTTGTGGCTAGAAGAAGGATTAACATAAAACAAGAAGAAAGGTACAGTGTTTATAGGTAATGTACAGACTAAGTGACTGATAGTAACAAACATGATGGGGGAATATGCAATGTAGTAGGTACAAGGGTATTCACATCTGAGAGGGGAAAGAGAGGGAGTGTAAACAATATATAACATACAAAACGCTGGACAAGAAAAAGAAATGAGGATATAGAAAGAGGAAGAGGACAAAAGATTTTTATGTACATTTTTTATTTTTGGGGGGTTTGTTATTTTTTGGAGATGCAGATGAGGGAAGAGTGATAGTAGGAAAGCAAGGTCAGGAAAAAGAAAAGAAAATTCAGCTGCTGTGCTCACTGCCTGCCTCACTTGCACAGACTTTATGGACCATGTTATTACATGGCGCTGGCACCAGGCCCCGATTCTGCCCTGCCACCACCACCACCATGATGAAGCTCCACCAGGAGGTCCAAAACTTTATGTTGGTCTTCCATGGGTTTCCTTATGTCCCCTCTGATCTCCTGACAGAACTCATCAAAATCTTTGCACAGAGCTGATACCTCTTGCCATACTGCTGCCAGGTCTTCCTGGCTCACAGGAAGACAGGCTGGGGCTGATGCAGGCTGTCCATGTTCACCTCCAGCATGAATCCAGTGCCAATGCTGGCTGTGGGGTGAGGTGGATGGGGGGTGCTGCTGCCGCCTGCTGCTGCTGATTTCTCTGTTGCCAGCGGTGACTTTTGGGCTGTTGCTGAGCCCTGGCTGCTTCCTCCTGCCAGCCCCCTTCCCTTTGGGCCCCATTGCCTCCTACTACTGCCAACTCATTTTGCTTTTGGAACTGCTCTGCAGTGTGGTGGTGGCGCAGATGGCTCCTTTGGCCACCAGTTCCAAAAAGACCCTTTTGCTTGCCTCTTCGCACAGATCTGCCACACAATTTGCAGATCACAACACTGCTGTCAGTGTTGTTTATGGTGAAAAAACATAACATGGCAGACCCTTTATGCTGGGGGGAGATGGGGGCACATGCTGAGGGGTCATTACTCTGTGGCTGCTGTTGTGGGGGCCACATGCTTCTGCTACTGGTCCTGGGGGGCTATAATAGGATTCTGCTTCTGGGTGGTGGTGGATGTGTAGGGGCCACATCATCCTCACACTTTGCCGGGGGCAGCAGGCTCATACTGCTACTGCTGCTGCTGGTCCTGGGGGGCCACAGGAGGAATCTGCTGCTGGGTGGTGGATGTGGAGGGGGCCACATCATCCTCACTCTGCTGCCAGGGGGGCAACTGGCTTATGCTACTGCTGCCAGGGAGTGGTGGCTACAATCTCTTGCTGAGAAGAGGCCTCAGCTAACCTAAATACCCACCTATTGAGAAGGACAGTGGGTGCCTTTCCCCAGTTTCCTTGCTCTTACCTTTCCCTTCCATCATTTTACAAAAAAAAAGTTTCACAACAGAATGGGAGAGAAAGAGTCACACACACACACACACACACACACAAAATCTATTCTGCGCAGACCCCTAACAGAAATTATCCACAAACACAATCAAAATATATTATTTATAGACAAAAAACTGTGTAAAAATCACACACAATGGAATCAGACCACTACACAGTCTGAAACTGAAAGGATCTGTTGCTATCTGCCTGCTTGCCCTCCAAGTCTCCAGCTAAACAGAAGGGAAATGAATCACTCACTTCCTGTCTGTAAACATTCACCCATGTGAGCTACAGAGAGTAGGTGATGTGAAAAGCCCAATTTTACCAGATTTTACCTTATTTAGCTGAAAAGAAACAGAAGGAGAAATCTAACGTGAAACTTGCCCACGAACTTTTGCTGCAGCAGGGTAATTACATGAAATACTACGCATGGCGAAATTTGTGATTTTGCCAATGTTTTGCTGGCAAAATTAAATTTTGCAGCATTTCTACTCTTCACACATTCATCGTTGTGTCACCAGGAAAATGGCAGCAGGCTATGGTCATGCAGCATGCTCATCATGAAGGTGGACAATATAAAAACATTGTTTAAAAAAGATGTGACTCTATGCCTACTGTGTTGTAGTCTTGCTGCAGTGTGGAAAGGGTAGGAGTTTGGGCTGTTGATCAGCCACTGTGCATGTGAGTCTCAAATAGACATGCTCTTTCTATTGTCAAGCACCCCCAAGTCTCAACCTGCCTGCCCCGATTGTGCTTAATCCTTCAGTTGCATCCAGGTGTAAATAATCTATTCTGTCCCCTTCAACCCATTCAAAACTTTGTGCTATCCTCTCTGGGTCCTCACTGTCTCAACACTTTAGCATCAAATGGTGACCACATTACAAGCAGAAAAAAGTGAGATTCCATCAATCTGATCTCATGAAAAACCGAGGGTCTTTCTTGAAATTATGTGACTCAAATAAAAGATCCGTTACCATCTCCCAAATATACAAGCAATAGCACACAACAAGGTGTGGTTTATTGCCTGCTAAGAGCACTCCCAGGGGTGTACTAAGGCACGATGCTCTTTAATTGTTTGACAACCTTTTGTATTTTGACTTTTTGAAACCAAAAAAATAAAAGCACACTAAATTGGAAAAAAAAAAGAAAGAACACTTACAGCAGTATGTCATGCAGCAGGCTGTTTCACAGTAGAATGAGGTAACATAGGGAGTTTTCTGTGTGAAACAAAGGATATGGGGGCAGGAGCTAGATTTCTATAGGCACGTACTGTAAAAGATTCAAAATAAGAGGTCTGTATCACTCACCAGACCAGTCATCTGACATTTCATGGCTCACTGGACACTTTTTCAAGTTATGTGGTCTTATGGGAAATAAATTGCATGTCACCACTTAATCATGCCAACATTATATGCCAACATTATTAGTTTATGTACTGTAAGCATTGTTAATTACTGGACTGGCCCATCAGTGCAGCAGTAGCACTACCTTTCATGGTGCTGGCATCCAGGTTTTGAGAGTGAACCTGGGTTGCTGGAAGGTTGGATGCTCCTTTCCTCTGGAGAGGGAGAGAGCTTCAGTTCCCCACTACTACACCTCTCCTTGGCTGACCACAGGGGTAGGTGCAATGGGGCTAACAGATTGGGGGAGGCATCTCTGATTTCGATGGGGGAGCCCACCATGATGTCTGGTTGAGATGTCCTAAGAGGTAAGTGAAACAGGAGGAAAAACAGCAGGGCCTGCATGCAAGATGAACTTGGCATTTCATAGGCTCTGCACCCATTGACCAGGCACCACTCACAATGGAATCTGGTCCTCATGGGTAGTGGCCGTATCCAGTGACCCCACTGTGGGGGGCCCACCACAGACAGTGCAGAATACAGTAAATCACTTGGGAAGGAGGTTGATGGGGCCGGGGATGTCAGGGGATGGGGCACAACCCTGAGATGAGTATAAAGAGAAAGAAAAAAAAACATTGTTAATTTCAGGCATTATAATGCTATAAGATATGAAGGTTAGCTGTACCTAATATTCTTTCGCTTTTGTTGATATGTATGTGCTCAAAGTTAACTGCAGTATAATGGATACAATAACCTTTGTTAGAATCCTAATCATATTTTCACTGTAATTTATGCACGAATATTTTCGTTCTTTATCACAGAGTTTGTGTTCTTATTTATTCAGGCCATATACATAGAGTATCACATTACTTCCACTTAGACTGCTGTTCTTTACCTCATTGTCTGTCCTTAGCACATGGCTGCCAGTACATCAGTGTTTTCCTTTCCCTATGGGCATGTAAATCAGTTACTCCCAGCCAGTGAAATATCCTCTGCTGTTGTGAAGAAAAAGTCTTAATAATATAGTTGTGGATGCACTGCTTACTCATGTTAGTCACTAGATATTGATGTTAGTTAACTCAACTAACCCAGCCTCAGTTGTCCCCCACCTAGTCACTTGATATCTTTAGGCTTAATTGTGGGCTGTAAAGAATTTTCAGTTCAGTGCCCCCAGGCACCTGGAGACATGTCTTCACATTCAGGTGACCCTCCATGGCCCTTTTGTCCAATATGCTAATTTCTTTTATAGCAATCCCACATTTATCTTGGTTGACACATGAAACTCTTTTCCCACTGTCACACTTTAGGAGGCAGTATAGTGCAGTGGTCTAAGGCTCTGAGCTGCAAATCTGGTGACATCCAGCAGACCAGACCTTGGTTTGAATCCCACAGCTTCCACTTGCATACTGTGTGACCCTGAGCAAGCTGTGTGACCCTGAGCAAGTCACTTAACCTCCTTGTGCTCCCAGGTCGTTCCTGTAAAAAAGCTTTCAGCTTAGAGTGCTATACCTGGTTAAACAACTAAATAAAGTCACTCTGCTGTACCATCCTGGAGAACTACTTGTGACAGTTCTATCTGATGGCTGGTGCTCCAGTGTATGACCAAGAGATGCGAGGGACAACATATGACTGTGCATGTAACAGCACCTCATTTGCATGCTGGACCTCTCATTAGCATAGCTGCCTCTGCTCCTTTCCCTGTGTTGTTCTTCACAAAATAAAAATCAAGAATTACAAATTTACCAGACAGTGCATGTCATTACAAGCCTGTGAACCTTCTTAGCTGATATTTTTGGTAGGCCCCATCTCGGGAAAGCTGTACCAAGCTATGTATCATCGGCATACTGTATTAACTGTCCTGGTTAGATCTGATCTGGGAAGGTTAGTTGGTGAGAGGAACTAACTGACTGGGCTGTGAGAGTGTGCAAGTTGTCAGGACAGTGTTTCTCCAAACAAATCCACACTCCATGGTTCTGGTGAGAACTTATACCTTGTGGGGGCATGGTGTCTACAGGTGAAGGCTTGGGCTAAGGTCAGTTGCTCTCCAGCTGTGGATGTTGGACAGTGGGTGGTGAGGAGCCAGAGTGGCTGGATTAGGCACCTATAATATTTTTGGGATGCTTTTCAACTTTAACTTTATAGTAGTGTGGTAGTGTCAGTTAACATGGCTTGCAGGGGGTGTTGAAAAATAACTTAATGATTTGAGATATTTTGCTTATAGTTTAGTATGTCTGGCATTAGTGTGTGTTTGGGTGTATGTTGAGTAGTGAGAGACTCACCTGACAGGCATGGTGTGTTGGTTTCAGGGGTTGTGGGTTTGGGTGTATTTGTTTTGGGGGAAGGTTCTCTAGGGATTGGAAATTCTTAATACATTTTAGGATTAAGGATATGTTTTTTTTTATACTTTTTTTCTTAAATCATAATCATGACATGAGATCATAATACATACAACATACAGACCATAATACATTTTAAGCATTGAAAAACTGTTCTTTTAGATAAAGTTTATTTATTCATATGCCATATAGAGATACAACATTCAGGGGAAACCACTTTAATATCTCAATTAGAAACCTAATAGGTGGTGATTATGGAAGTCCATGAGCCACATGGTAATTACAAATGAGAGAGGACTGTCCAGCAATTCCAGTCCAATGTTGCAAATCATCCACCCAATGGGATAAAATGGTGCCATGTCTAAAGCATGAGGAAATATCCCAAATTAAACTGTGTGAGAGTATGCTAGTTACAGATAGAACACATTTACACCTCTCCCATTTCTGAAAAGGTGAAAGAACAAACTATCTTATCAATAAAACTGTTGACTTTTTAAGGAGAAACAGTAGGTTTTATACTCACTTAACCCTGTACTGTGTAAAATGTGAGCCAACCCTTGTCTTATAAAAATAATATACTAGAAATGGTAACACTCGGCAATACTAAGTAAATTCAAAATATCATGTACTGAAAGAAATATCAGTCCCAAAGTCTCTTAGTTGGGATCAGGTAAGGGTTGAAGACTCCTCCTCGGCATCTGAGTCTTCCGTTTGTGTCCTTCATCCTTCGTCCATGGCCTTTTGGTCAGTCCATTTACCTGTTTCTGCAGGATCTGAGAAAATGTAGATTTTGCTCTGGAAAGCAATCTGGAGTCTGGCGGGGAAAATCATTGTGTGAGGTATCTCAAACACACGGAGCTTCCGACAAACCCTGTCGAAACACTTTCAGCGTTACCAGGTGGCATAACTAATATCAGGGAAAAAGTGTATTGGCACACTGCCCTGAAACAGTGGGGCAGCTCGCCTTGCATATTTTAAGATTTTATCTCTTCCCCCACTCCCGAAGTCAGCAACCTAAGCGTGCGGGGTCGGGCCCTGCCACATGGGATGATCCTATAACTTTTCTGTATATCCCACATTTCTTCAGCACCCTCAGGCAGAAGCTTCTCATTAAGCCATTCTATAAGCAGCATTAAGGGGTTATCTCCCTCTGTGCATTCGGGAAGGCATACAATCCGAATATTTGCAGCCCGTGACTGATTCTCCAGCATCTCTAACATTGCGCGTAAGTGCTGATTATCCTTCACCATCAGTGCCGTGGCTCCAGCAGAGGCATCCGCTTGTTTCTTGACATCCTGCATATCTCCTTTGAGACTGTCTACAGAATTCTCAAGAAGAACTACTCTACCATTGAAATCATCCACTTTTGAGTTCAAAGTCATAATCGATTGTAACAACTGCTGCAGTTTATGTCTCAAAGTTTCAATTGTTTCACTCGAGCCAGAAGCTTTAGGATGTTGCAAGGTGTCATCTGGATGCAAGGCCCCAATAGTTCCTTTGCTTTTCACACTGTCATCAGTCTGTCTCTCCTTCTTTGGGTTATGTAAATTAGCTAATTTAGGATCCCTCTGTTTGAAGGTTTGACCAAAAATTAGTCTTGGAGCCTCAAAAATGTATTTTAGGGCTCTTGAAAGTCGAACAAACTAGGGGCTCTCACCGACTGCTGCATACTGCTCAGGCTCCACAGCGTCACTCCCAAGGATGTGTTTTGAGGGAGTTAGTAATACCCGAATCTCTTAGTCCCTGGAGCAGCTCCATTGACTTCATCCATTCGGCTGCCCCAGTCCCCACAGGTACTTTTTGTAATTGTGCGGAAGTGGCTATAGCAATTAAGCAATGTCATAGATGTAGATTTACTTCTGGAGTGGGATACAGGGAGACTCAGGAGTAGGATAAGGAGCTTCCGCTATTTAAAATGGAACTGAAATGGGGTGCTCCCTGCTTGGTTTCTATACTGAGAGTTCCTGAAACATCATCACATTTGGTAGTGAAGCCCACCAGCATGGCTCCTCCCCTAAGGGTAATCTGTGTAATGCCAGGTTCATCAACAATAAGACCATGAAAATAGTTGATTTTATCAGTGACTCCTTGATGGACCTAGTGTGTATCACTGAGATCTGGCTGGAGATGACTCTGGCCCAGTGCTGGAGGTGACCATACTGAAGGGCTATATGGTGGTGCACTGCCCTAGGTGGATGCGTAAGAGTGGCAGGGTGTGCATCTGCTTTAAATCCAGCCTGAGACTTGCAGCTTACCCAGTGGGTCAAATCAGGTCATTTGAATGTGTGCCTATTAAGGGTGATGCAGGTGTGGGGGGCAGAATCATTTTTATTTACTGTCCACTGGTTGCAAGAGTGAATTCCTGCAGGAACTCGAGTTCATTGCTGACCTGACTGTGGAGTACCCAAGGTGGTTGAAGTTGGGCAACTTAAGTATTTGGGCCAATGATTATTCTCTTTTGGTTCATCAGATAGTCCTCTGAAAGATGGAGATATTAGGCTTCACACAGTTTGTTACCTCTGCCACTCATCAATGTGGCCACACCTTGGACCTGATTTTCACTCTGGATCTGAACGTTCTTAATGTCAAGGTTGATCTGATCTGTTGGTGGGATCATCATGCTGTGTGTTTTCAGATCAGGGCTCCCCCAAAATGTTTTAACTCCCTTGTGGAGTTAGTTCGGTACCGATCTTTAGGAAACATGGACACTTGCTGGTTCCTACTGGTACTGAGCTGTTTGAGCCTGTTGCAGGTGTGTGCTAAAGGGTCAAGAGTGTGGTGGAAGCTCATAACATGTTGATCACCACAGCTGTTGACTCTCTGGCACCTTTTCATGTATGCCCTAAAGTCTCCGAACAGAGCTACCCCTGAGCTCAGATGGCTGAATACCAAAGGGCAGAGACTAGTGTTCTTGGTGGAGATCAGGTTAGTTGGAGGATAAACTACTCCTGAGAGCTCATTTTAAGGAGCAGGAGGGGGCAATCATGCTGAGAAAGGCAAAGTTCCTGTCATAGGTGATTGATGCAGTGGTATATAGACTATCTCTGCTCTTCTATACTGTGGACAGCCTGTTACACCTGGTCTGCCTACAGTCCTAGGGAGTATTAAAATGTGAGTGATGCAAAGAGTTTGGCCAGCTTTTCCTTGATAGGGTATCCTCTATCCATTCCTTGGTCTCCTCAAGTGGACTGTCATGGTCCAGCTATGTTCAGCCTATGACAAATGGAGGCTCTTGCTCTGTCTGAAATAAATTTCATCCTGTATTGGCTGAGGAGATTCTCTGGGTGATCATGAAGCTGTGTCCCACCTTCTGTTCACTGGATCCTGGACAAACCCACCTCCCGTTGGAATGCCAGGAGTTTATTGGTCCAAAGATTAAGATTATCCAGTGTTCACATGAGGAAGGTGTATTTCCAGTGGCCTCGAAAAAGGGTTTTGTGAGACCCCATCTCAAGAAAACATCTCTGGACCCAAATATTTGGCAAATTACAGACTCATCTCTAACCTTCCCTTTTTGGGAATGCTTATTGAAAGGGTGCTGATAATGATGGAGGTACACCTGGAGGATTTATCTATCTACGAGCCATTTCAGTTCATTTTAAAGGGCATCACAGCATTGAGACTGCACTTGTCAGGGTGCAGAATGATCTTCTTCTTGTTAGTGATAGAGGGGAATGTTTCATCTTAGTTCTCCTCAAACTCTCATTAGCATGTGACACCATACATCACAGAGTTTTAACAGATAATCTGAGGGACTTGATGGGGCTTGATGGGGTTGTGCTGAAATGGTTTGAGTCTTTCCTCTTCAGTCAGCAGTGTCAGTGGCTCAGCAGGTTGCACACTTGCCTTTGAGTCTGGAAGATCAGAAGGCTGTGGGTTCTATCCCCACATCTGGCACTTGGGTTAAATCCCAATACTGACACTGTAGTGCAACATGATGGGGGGGTGTTACACACCTGAGGTGCCATCTTTCAGATATGACATTAAACCGATGTCCCATCTGCCTGTTCTGGTGGTAGTTCAGATGGATGTTAAAGATCCCAAGGCATTTCTTAAAAAAAAAAACAGGGGAATTTCCCCAGTGTCCTGGCCAAATTTCCCCATTCACTAAAAATACCACCAACAGCTTAATCAGATTCAATGTCATTTGGCATCCATCTGTATCCCCCTCCCACGGGATGAGGCTGAAAATAGGCAGGATTGTCTAGTCCTCCTTCCCGGTCAACAAAAACTAAAACAAAAAAAAAAAAACCTGTTGCACCAGGTTGTATTGAGGAATTTTCTCAATCTCTTGACCTGCTGCCATGACCTGTGAAGTCCCTCAAGATTAATTTATGTCACCCATATTATTTCATCATCATCATCATCGTTCTTTATAAATGGTGCCTTTCCAAAACCAAGGCGCCTGTACATAACATAATAAAACAAATCAATAAATAATTAAAACCATAAATAGAATTCCATAGCAGCCACATTAAAAATCAGTGTATACACGGCTAAAAATCAATGTTTTTAATGCTCCCTTAAAACTTTGGATAGTCAGGCAGTTTCGTACCTGATGAGATAGAGAATTCCACAGGGTTGGGGCCATAAAACTAAAAGATCTGGCCCCAGATGTCTTTAAATGAACCCTGGGAATCTCTAGCAATCCCTCGTCAGTGGATCAGAGTGAGTGGGAGGGACAGTAGGGATGAAGGAGATCTTTCAGGTAACCAGGTCCCTGATTGTGTAGGGCCTTATAGGTCAGCAAACCAACCTTGAAGGTGATCCACCAGCATATTGGCAGCCAGTGCAATCTGTGGAGCACAGGCATTATATGACTGGTCCTAGAAGAACCAGTCAATAGCCTGGCTGCCACATTCTGCACTAACTGCAAGCAGAGGATATTAACCCCCGGTAACCCAAGGTAAAGGGAGTTGCAGTACTAAAGGCGGGAGGTAACGATGGAGTGGATCAATGTTGGACGATCATTGGAAGGAACCAGGTGCTTCACCTGGGAAATATTCCTTAGATGGTAAAAGGATGCTTTGACAACTGCCAACACCTGAGATTTAAGTGTCAAACAGTCATCAAACACAACGCCCAGGTTCCGCACCTGGTCTGAGGTAGTTAGCTTGAACATCCCCAAGCCTTAAAACTGAAGGTGATCCTGCCAACAAACCTGCCTCTCAGTGACCAGGGTCCACAACCAACACCTCAGTTTTCTCAGGATTCAACCACAGCCAACTCACATTCATCCAATCCTGGATTTTGGCCAGACAGTTGTTAAAGACCGAAATGGCAGCATCGTTGCCGGGCATGAAGGACATGTACAGCTGAGTATCATCTGCATATCAGTGAAAACCCAAGCCACACCACCTAATAATCACTCCCAAAGTCAGCATATACACCGCAAACAACATGGGTGCCAAAGTGGAGCCCTGAGGCACCCACAGAATAGGGAGAATGATGTTGAGGAAAAAATCCCAGACACCACTATCTGAGTCCTACCTCGAGAAAGGATTGAAACCAACTGAGGACTGTACCAGACAGCCCACAGATAAGCCTCAGGTGCTCCAATAGCACACCATGGTCCACGGTGTCAAATGCTGCAGAGAGATCAAAAAGGACCAAGATAGAATGGTCCTTCGATCTCTTGCTAGAGCTGTCTCGGTACTATGTCTCTTCCTAAATCCAGACTGGAGAGCATCATAGACATTGTGACTGGTCAAATAATCATCCAGCTGTGTCGCGACCACCTTCTCAATAACCTTGCCCACAAAGGGCAGGTTAGAGACAGGCCTGTAGTTAGCCAGACAATCTGGGCCAAGTTGGGGTTCTTAAGAAGGGGCTGAACTACAGCCTCCTTCAGGGGATTAGGAAAAATCTCCCTCTCCAAGGACCTCCAGACTATTTCTGCAAGGACCGACCAATTTTATCCACACAGCCCACTAGGAGATGTGTGGAGCCTGGATCCAAACCACAGGTTGTCAGACTCAATAACTGGATGACTATCACAATGTCATTGATTGTTGGAAGACTGAAGTCCACAAACTGGGTGTCCAACATCTCCTGCTTACCATCACAGCGCCCATTAGGGAGGGTCGAGCAAATACCAGACCTAATTGTGGCAATCTTATCCTAAAAGAATTGAGCAAACTCCTCACACCGTTCTTGAGAAAAAGCACTTCCAGGCTGAAGACAGTTTGGATTGCACAATCTGTCCACAGTCTGGAAAAGCTGAGCTGGTCGATTCTGTGCAGCAGAAGCACTCTCTCTGGACAGGAATTCTGCCTTCTTATGAGAGATTGCTGATTGATAGACAACATAATGGTCCATCAAACTAAGTTTGTCATAATCCAGGCCCAACCTCCACCAGCACCTCTCTAACCTTCATCCAACTCTCCTCAACTCCCTCAGAGTCTCATCAAACCAAGGAGACCTGGGGTGAAGAGTGAGAGGACGAACACGAACAGGAGCAATGGAATCCAGGTTGCCTACTACTGCCTTATTATAGGCAAGTACCAGGCCCCCTGGATCCATGCAATCTCACGGTAAACCCAATAGGTCCAGCACTTCCATCAGGCCATCTGGGGAAACACCCCTCAAAGGGTGGTACCGGACAATCTCCATAGGGGCTGGCCTATCAGGGATGGCCTCAAAACTGTACCCAATGGTATGATGGTCAGACCACCTGACTGGTTCCACTGCCAAATTGGATAGCTTCATCCCCAGTAGGAACACCAAGTCCAATGAATGACCACCAATATGGGTCGAGGAGGAAATAAACTGTGTGAAGCCCAGTGAAATCATTAACTGGCGGAAGTCCTGACTAAACTGTTAGAGTTCATCGTCGACCCAGGCATTGAAATCCCTTAGGCATTGAAACCCCCCAGAACCAACCATCTGGGGGATCCCAATGTCAGGTCGACAATGAAGTCTGCAACTTCCCACAGGAAAACATTCCTGTCTCCTGGTGGACGGTAGACGAGAAGTATCCTGCACCCCACACCCTCGCCCACGATGCATTCAAAAGGAGTTGGTAGTTCCCACTGGTACCTCCATTAAGTCCAGTTCTGATCTAGAATAAATGGCAACACCCCCGCCCCTACGATCCATCCTAGGATGGTGTATCACCGAGTACCCAGCCGGAATTGTTGATGCCAAAACTGGGTTAGCATTCTCATCTAGCTAGGTCTCGGTGATGCATGCCAGGTCCGATGATCTGACAAAATCCGCTATTATGGCGATTTTGTTTTTAATAGACCTGGCGCTGCATAACACCACCCAAGTAGGATGAGAATCCGAGGATGACCATGCTACCTGCCTGTTACAAGCAGAACCCTTGGATATGGGAACCAGACAGGGAGGACCCCTTTCCTGGACCCATTTCGCCCCTCCTTGTCCCCAGTATCCCTATCCGCCCAATCCTTTCCAATCCCTCTCGAGGCCCAACCCTCATCCTCCCCCTCTTTCTAACAATCCCCAAAGCCCTACACCATCTGTATAACTCTCGTAGCAGGGGAGGACAACAAAATGGACAGAGGTCCCTGAGCCAGGAGGGGAAATAATACCTGGCTGTCCTTATGCCTTCCCAACACATCTTTACCACACTAAGCAAAGACCAGCAAGTAAACAACCCCAAAATACAACTTTGACCCACACCCAAGTATACAATAATCAAAAAACTCTTTCAAACATCTACAAAACTAAACAAATACAAAACTTTGACAGCACAATATGTAAATCCAAGTTAGAAAACAGTCACAGTTAGATAGGTCTCACAGTTTTTGAGTTATTTTGGTCTGAAGAGCTCCCACCTCTTAAGACATAACCAGAGAGGATGTCCAGATTCAACTCTCACTTTAAACCTGACCAGCCAACCAGAACTTAAAAGAAAATAAAAGTTGATAAGGCACTCTCACTGCCAATATATTCCAGTAATTCGTAAGGTCATTCAATTCCAATTCTTAATTTATTAAAGCAAGAATCCCATCTCTTAATGCATAGCAGGAGGTCCAAAACAAGTTCAGCTCACCCAAACCAGTCCACGACTCCACAGAGAATCCTTTATGTATCCGATCCAATCCAACTCCACTGTACAGATCTTTTTAAAAGCTTCCAATCCAAGTAGGTTCCACGCTACACTGACATGTATCTAACCCCCCACAGGTGTCTCCACAGCTATCAGGCAGGCACAAACAGTGACCGCAGTACCGAATAGGATTGTTTTAAACTAAAGGCCCCCCTAGTGTACATGCTGCTGCTCAGAGAAGTTATATGAAGGCACAGTTTGGTGTTTCATTTTTACACTGATGACTCTCAGTTGTAGTTTCCTTTTGCCCCAGTGAGAAAAATGCAGTGGGCGTGCTAAATGACTGCCTATCAGTACTCAATGACTGGATGGCCTCCAGCTAGCTAAGGTTAAACCCAGATAACACTGAAGTACTACTGGTGGACCTGAGTATCAGGGGGTTACAAACTTGAGCTGAGGTATCACTGCTCTACATATGTAGCTTACTCAGCTTATAGCCAAAGATAGGGTGAAGAATTTGAGCATCAGACTACAGAGCATCAGTTGTCTGCTGTGGTCCATAAGGGTTTCTTTTATTTTAGAAACATTGCCCAGATCAAACTCTTTCTAAACCTTCATGATCTTAAGTCCCTGGTGCATGCCTTAGTGACATCTACACTGGACTTCTGTAATGCTCTTTATCTCAGGCTATCTAGAGGTTTGATGCACCACCTGCAGCTGGTGTAGAATGCCGTGTCCAGATTGATTACTGGAGTTCTTTGCTCTGAGCATATCTTTCCAATTCTGTAGATGTTCCACTGGCTGCTGTGAGGTGGCACATCACCTTCAAGATAAGCTTGTTAAAATACAAAGCCATACATGATCTGTGTCCTAACTGCCTAAAATAGCTTCAATATCCATATGCTCCTGGTCACCCTCTCTGTTCTTTGGGGGGGGGGGCTCTTGAAGGGCCCCAGATCATGTTAACAGTTATCTGGGGATTGTAGCTTTGCTGTAGCTGCTCCACTTTTTTGGAACCGGCTCCTGAGAGAGCATCAGGAGGCCTCCTCAGTTGAAAGCTTTACACGAGGATTGAAGCACATTTTATTTATTAAAGCTCATCCTATGTTTTCCTAATTTGCTTCTTGTATTTGAAAAATTGAATGTACTACATGCCGCTGTTTATTAATTGTATTTTTAGTTATATTCTGGCACCCCGAGCTTGTGTGATTAAGTCACTTAGAAATAAATATACTACTACTACTATATACTACATTCTTTCTACACAATGTGTTTGTTCATATTGTTCATTGTATAAACTGTTAGTCACTGTTTTCCTTTACTTATTAATAATAATAAATAATAATAGGCTTTATTTATATAGCACAATTCATACATATCAAAGGGTTTTACAACTGTTAAAATAGAACCATAAACAAACAGTTATAATACAAATATTCACAATTAACATCCTGTATCTCATTACAAAAAAGGCTTATTAAATAATAGACTTTCAATGTGGCGTTAAAGCTCTCCTCCATCAGACACTCCCCGACCCAATGAGGTAGAGAATTCCACAGGGTAGGGGTTACATAAGCAAATGCTCGAGCACCAGATGTCTTAAGCCGCACCCTGGGAATCTCTAGCAATCCCTCATTGGTGGAGTGGAGTGGTCGAGAGGGGCAGTAGGAGCACAGAAGCTCTTGCAAGTAATATGGTCCCTGTCTATGTAGGGCTTTATAGGTCAGCAAACCAACCTTGAAGGTGATCCCCCACCAAACTGGCAGTCAATGCAGCTCATGTAACACAGGTGTAATATGGCTAGATTGAGAAAGCCCAGTCAGTAACATGGCTGCCACATTCTACACTAGCTGCAGCTGGTGGATGTGTACCCCCAGCAACCCTAGGTACAGAGAATTACAATAATCCAGGTGTGAGATCACAAGGGAATGGATCAATGTTGATAAGTCACTGTGCAGAACCAGGTGTTTAATCCAGGCAATATTCCTCAGGTGGCAAAATGAGGTCTTGACAATGGACAACACCTGAGATTTCAGGGTCAGCCCCCTCATCAAGAATAACACCCAGACTCTGCACCCATTCAGAGGACCTCAGCTTGCAGCCTCCTAGCACAAGACCAGCTGCCTCACCTACTGAGGACCCCTCTACATGACAACATGGGTCCACCACCACCACTTCAGTCTTGACAGAATTCAACTTCAACCAATTGGCACACATCCAATCTTGGATCTCAGATAGGCAGTTGTTAAATACCGAGGCCACCAAATCATGTTCGGGCGTAAAGGAGATGTACAGCTGAGTATCAACTGCATAGCAGTAAAAAATCAGCCCATACTGCTTTGCAATGTCCCCCAGTGGCAACATGCACACCACAAACAACATGGGAGAGAGCACAGAGCCCTGCGGTACCCCACGTGGCAGGGAGAATGCATCAGAGGTATAAATCCCTGACACTACTCTCTGAAGCCTGCCACTGAGGAAAGATTGAAACCATTTGAGGACTGTACCCAACAGTCCACAGATTAACTGCAAATGCTCAAGCAATATCCAATGGTCCACAGTGTCAAATGCCACAGAGAGATCAAGGAGGACCAAGATGGAATTGCTCCTGCGATCTCTCACTATAAGGAGGTCACAGAGCACCCGAGCAAGGGCCATCTCAGTACTATGCCTCTTCCTAAATCCGGACCAGAAGGGATCATAGATGTCATGGATGGCAAGATGGTCCTCCAACTGCTGCGTGACCACCTTCTTAATCGTCCCTGCAAAGAAAAGGTTAGAGACTGGCCTTAATATATATTGTATGTCTATATCTTGTGTACTTAATTCTTATTTGTCTTTTTCCCCACAACTAGCTCCCTTCCAGGGATGCAACTTCAAAAGAGAGTTTAAATTATTTTTCCCATCTGTAAATGTTATGACTACTGTTATGACATCACAAAGTGAAGGGATAGGCTTGCAACCCCATTCTGCACATCACAAAGTGGTTCAAGGTACATTGGTGTAAAATGGTTAATGCTACCCCTTCGCAACACAACAGTGTCACTGTGCGTGGAGCCTCTGATGTTTATTCTATACTAATTTTATTCTCACAGTCTGATTACAGGGCTTAATAAAAAACTACAAAAATTCCAGCTGTCTCATTTTATTTAACCTGATTATTGCATGTGTACTTTTTTTTCTGACAGGGTTACACCATTTTTTGGACTGAATGCATCTGATGACAGGGCTTCAGTCAGCCAGTCTCCATTGCATCAGCATTACATTCTCTTTTTTTCTGATATGTTGTGATAAAATGTAAACATACTGTATCATCTTTATACTGTATCAACAATGAACTGTAATATGTAATCATAAATCCCTTTTCTTGCAGTTTTGGTGTTTCATGTCTAATGCTTTTATTTTGCTTTCAATCAATCAGTGCTTTATTGTTCAGCTTTGTAAAGTTTTCACAATGTGACTTACAAACATGCACAAAAAACATTTTACAATGCAATATGGAATGAAAAACCTGAGGTTATAAGGGATATTAAAACATGCATACGTATATGGTCATAACCCCATAACTGGTGTATAATGAGCACCAATAATACAACTCATGTTGCATATGTCTAATGGTACTGTATTATTCGAAGGTTACTGTTATCCTAGTTTTGCTGGTACTGATATGATGTGTTAAAATATTTACTGCAGAATTTTCCTGGGAGTTGGGGGATTCATTTTGATATATGTCTAAGCAAATGCATTGTGGGAATCTTTTTGACTGCAGAGTCATATTGATAAAAGAGTAATTGTTTATATTTAATCCTATTTTTGATTACCATTTGTCCTTATCTTACTGCATGCATTAGGAATTCTATGTATTTTTGGCTTTTTTTTAAGTTGTGCCCCCCCCCATGTCATAACTAGAAAGGAGGTGTCTTGGACAGATCCTTCATAAGCAAATGTATAGTCAAATATTGTATTCTTGCTATCCTTCTTGTAATATATATTTATAAGCTTTGCTTGCAAAATTTAATAAGCACAGGTTTAAAAAGGAAAATAATTACTTAGTTATTAGCAAATGTAAAATTATATGAAACCATATATTGTATACCTCAGGTTCAGGAATGGCTGCCTATATCATGGGGTGCATGATAATCCATGTACAAAGTCGGTAAGCAAACTACAGACACAGAAAATAATACATAGTTATTAGCATCAATGTTTGCAAGTTATTATTCAGAAATTAGATGACAGGAAGTTTTTATGCAACTTATGAAGACAAGTTAATGTGTTTTTAAACCAACATACTGAATTATTTTTGTTTATTTTACTTTTGTATAATGCCTTTTAAAACTCTTTTTTTCTTTGTTGTTTTTTAACTTTTCATTTAGAGATTTTGTGCTGGATTTCAGCCCTACACTGGGAACCTGATCATATAAATGTTACCAAGTTTTAATTCATCAGCAAGCTGGTGTGGAAATGCATGCTTCGTGAATTTCGAGTCTGACAGCTAAGTTTCCTGACCAATTTTTCTTTAAAAACCAAAACATTTCTAAATCTCCCCCCTCCACTGTGCTGTAAAGCCTCTTCCTCCACCTCCCAAAATTGTTTTATTCATGATATACCCTCTCCCATCCCACCCCTCAATGACACCCTTTTCTCTTCCCCCCAACAGTGCCCTGGTGAATTGCAGCAGCAAAGCAATAAAGTAAGAATTGGAAAATTGCATGCAAGACTGTCTGAATTAAAGTTGAAATTCTCTCCCTTCCTACCACCCATGCACCAGACACCCTCCACCATCTCTTTCCACCTGAGTTCCACCAAATAAGTCAACATAACTAAGCCCCCTACACACAACCACACTCTGTTCCCCACCACTCTCCTCCCACTACCACCCAGAAAATGAACTTGTACTAAAGAGCCTGCTCTCTTCAGTGTCCATCGTGGTACTGGCATGAATGAATGAATGGTGAGTGACATCTTTGCTCCTTGTAAAACCTGACTGCCTGAAAATTCAGACTAACTGTCTCAAACAGAGTTGTCTGACTCCTACTTTATTACTTTATTACTGCAGTTCACTGGGGCAGAGGATGGGAGGGGAGGAGAGAAGAGGATGCCAGCAGGGGATAGGAGGGGAGTATATTATGAACAAAACATTTTTGGGAGGTGGGATGGAGAAAGGTAACATAATAGTGATGCAATTTATTCCATTTTTTACTGACAAATTGCACAAATCTGCATGGCAAACTATGTGACTTTCCTAATTGGCCTGTAAATTAAGCAATTAATGTAGCCTCATCAAATGAATTCTGCCAATTTAACTATTAACTTAACTCTGAATTGCCATTTCAATGTACTTCTCCATTTAGTTTGGACAGGATTGAGGGATTTGAGCTAGCACATTTGTGACTGAGTTTGCAATTGGTGGTGTCTGAACCTTAAGTACAGGCAGCATATTACAGGGATTAGTGCAATTTGAATTTAAAGTCTTTTCTTAACTGCCATTTCAGTGTGTTTCTCTATTTAGTTTCAGGAGGATTGAGGGATTCTTGCTGGTGACTGTGTTTTTGTAATTGGCTGTATCTGCATCTTAAGTGAAAGCATCCTATTACAGGGATTTGTGTAGTTTGACTCTGAAGTCTTTTCTTAATTGCCATTTCAGTGTGTTCTCTATTTAGTTTGAGCAGGATTGAGGGATTCTAGATAGTAAGTTTGTGACTGTGTGTTTGTAATTGGCTCTGTCTGAACCTTAAAGGAAAACTCCATGTTAAAATCAGAAAAAGATATGTAGTAGTCTTTTTTCTGTGTTCTAACCAGTTTCCAGCATTTTCTTTTCCTCTGGCTGTGAGAGATGTTTTTTCTAACTTTCCCTAACCGTTTTAATGCCCTTGGAGGTTGCCATTCTGGTTTCTTTAATGGCCTCTAGTCTTCCCAGAGTGCCCTTTGGTGCGATGTCTAATTGCCCCTGAAGTAAGTCAGTGTCTTGTTACAGGGTCTGTCACAGCTCAGCCACAGAGAAAATACTTCTTCCAGAGAAGACAAACTGCTAGATCTTGGGTGAGTGTAATCATTATTATTTTTTGATATCAGTACCTTGTCCTGCTATGCTGTGCTCTGTGTGTGTGTGTGTGTGTGTGTGTGTGTGTGTGAATCATGTCACTGTTTACTCTATTCCTCTCAGTCACTTTCAGTTTTTGCACCAGTACTAAGTAGCAAAAATTGAACATCACCATACAGGTTATAACATAGCAGGACAAGGTACTAATATCAAAAAGTAATAATGATTACACTCAGCCAAAATGTAACAATGTGACTTCTTCTCTGAAAGAAGCATTATCTTTGTGGCTGAGCTGTGACAGACCCTGCTAAATCTAGGGGCATAGCTACATCACTGTCACGTGAACCAGGGTGCATCGAAGGAGAGAGAAAGCCAATAAACCTATTTGTGATGGAGATCCCCAGGGGACATAAAACTACCATACAGCTAGCAGACTAATTTAGGAAAAACTCCTAATAGCAGACAGAGGAAAGGACACACTAGGACTCAACATACATATCAAAACACTCTACATAGCATATGTTTTTGCACATTCTTGGTGGACTTCTCCTTTAAGTGCAGGCATCATATTACAGGGATCAGCGTAGTTTGAATTTGAAGTATTTTCTTAACTGCCATTTCAGTGTGCTTCTCCATTTAGTTTGGACAGGAATGAGGAATTCTTGCTGGTAGATTTGTGACTGTGTGTTTGTAATTGGCTGCATCTGAACCTTAAGTGCAGGCATCATCTCACAGGGATTAGTGTAATTTGAATCTGAAATATTTTCTTACCTGCCATTTCAGCATGCTTCTCCATTTACTTTGGGTAGGACTGAGTGATTCTATCTGGTAGATTTGTGACTTTGTGTTTGTAATTAGCTGTGTCTGCCTTAAGTGCAGGCATCATATTACAGGGATTAGTGTAGTAAGAATTTGAAGTATTTTCTTAAGTGCTATTTCAATGTGCTTCTCCATTTAGTTTGGGCAGGATTGAGGGATTCTAGCTGGTAGGTTTGAGACTATGTGTTTGTAATTGGCTGTGTCTGAATGTTAAGTGCAGGCATCATATTGCAGGGATTAGTGTAGTTTGAAATAGAAGTCTTTTCTTAACTGCCATTTCAGTGTGCTTCTCCTTTTAGTTTGGGCAGGATTGAGGGATTCATGCTGGTAAGTTTGTGACTGTGTGTTTGTAATTGGCAATGTCTGAATCTTAAGTGCAGGCATGATATTACAGGGATTAATGTCATTTGAATGTGAAGTATTTTCTTAACTGCCATTTCAGAGTGTCTCTCTACTTTGAGCAGGATTGAGGGATTCTTGCTGGTAAGTTTGTGACTGTGTGTTTGTAATTGGCTGTGTCTGCATCTCACGTGAAAGCATCCTATTACAGTGATTTGTGTAGTTTGACTGTGAAGCCTTTTCTTAATTGCCATTTCAGTGTGTTCTCCATTTAGTTTGAGCATGATTGAGGGATTCTAGCTAGTAAGTTTGTGACTGTGTGTTTGTAATTGGCTCTGTCTGAACCTTAAGTGCAAGCATCATATTACAGGTATTTGTTTAGTTTGAATTTGAAGTATTTTCTTAACTGCCATTTCAGTGTGCTTCTCTATTAAGTTTGGACAGAATTTTGGGATTCTAGCTGGTAAGTTTGTGACTGTGTGTTTGTAACTGGCTCTGTCTGGACCATGCTGAGTGGGCTTTGGAGCCACCACTAGAAGACTCCTTGGCTGATTGTTTTTGGACACAACCTGAAGTGTAATTCAACCCTCCCTCCCCATTACCCACACACCACAGGGCTTGCCCAACAGTTATAGTGTAGGTCCCGTTGGGTGTTGCAACATCCTGCACCAATAAAGGAAGCAGCAAAGACTGAAAAAAACCTTTGAGAGATAATGAATAGGTGTCTTAAGCATTAAACAGGCAGTAGACTGAGGAGGGAAACAGACATGATGGAAGTGGTACAGTGCGGTGGTTGTGGAGCAGCATTCTTCAGTGAGACCTTCAGGAGGCTGTGATGCTGCCCTATCTGCAGGCACCACTCTGGGCTGAGGGAAGAGGTTGCCTGACTCTGAGCAGAGTTGGCCAGGCTGCAGGTGAAATCTACCCCTACCTATAGACCACCAGGTCCACAGCCTGAACCTCAAAGGATGCCTGGGTAGAAGAGTGATTTGGACCACAGTTGGGTTGAGGAGGGTGAGGGGGTGGTTGAAAGCACATCCTCCAACCAGTCCCGCTTAGGAACTCCTACATTGTTTTGGAGGAACAGGAAAGCCCCACTCAGGAACCCGAGGCTGGGACCAGGTAGAATCGGTGGGTCATCCATCATTGAGCACCAGGGACAGGAGGCAGGGGACCCTGGAAGAGGGATAATCTTCTTCTCATCAGGCACTCTATTGTCTGGGAAGTGGACTTAGAGACACCTAGGAGGGGAGAGAGAGGGAGGTCAAGTGCTTCCCAGGAAGTACTGCATGGAGGGATGGGGAGCAGATCCATAAGATTGCTAGGGAAATAGCTAGGAGAGAACAGCTGGATGTGATTGTCTACCTGGGGACCAATGACCTGGAAGGGAGAAGGGTGGAGTTAGCCAGAGTCCAGGAGGATTTCAGAAAGCTGGGGGGAAACCTGAAACAGATAGCATGCTCTGTCTCATTCTCAGAGGTGTTATCTGTTCAGGGCACAGGGGAGGTTAGGGATCTCCACATCCATACCTTTAACTCCTGGTTGAAGGATTGGTGTGGAAGGGAGGGGTGTGGCTCCACAGGGGACCGAGGCCCAACCTGGAAATATGCAAGCCTATATAAGGAGTATGGCCTGCATCTGTCCGAGAAGGGTACCCTGGCCCTTAGTGAGAAGTTGAAATGCTTCAGCTGCAAGCATTTTTTTTTCCAATTGTTTAACCAGCAGTAGTACACTAAGCTGAAAGCTTGTTTACAGGACCAACCTGGGAGTGCAAGGAAGTTAAGTGACTTGCTCAGGGTCAAATAGTATGCAAGTGAGGGCTGTGGGATTCAAACCCAGGTCTCCAGTTTTGCAGCTCAGAGCCTTAAACCACTGCACTATACTGCCTCCCAACTTTTGCAATTAAACTGGCTGGGGGGGGGGGAGCCAGAAGGGACAGGAAGCTTAGGAAAACACCCCCATGGGAACATACAGGAACATAAGTTGCTAACAGATACAGCTGAAGCAGATAGGGAGGGGCAGGTAGGCAAAAAGTATATAACAAATGATACATGGGGAGCACATAAGAAAGGAAACTGGAGTGGAGGAAGATGCTGGAGAGAAAGGACAGGAGCAGATGGAAGGCAGACTGGAAAATATGGAAGATCATGTTAACAAATGCCTGTAGCCTAGGAAATACGGTTCCAGACATGGAAGCCTTGTTGGCAGATGCTGACCTTATGTAGTAGCAATAACAGAGATGTGGTACTCTGCTAATCCTGGCTGGGAAGTCAATGTACCAGGCTATATACTGTTTAGGAGGGACAGAGAGGGTAAAAAAGGGTGGGGGTGTGACCCTGTACATCAGAGATGGTATAAAGGCTACAGAAGTTCAGGGAAGACAGATGGAGGCTGAGACAATGTGGGTCATCCTGGAGTCAGGGAATGGAATAGCAACATGCACAGGTGTGATCTACAGACCTCTGACACATAAGGAGGAAGTTCACAGGGAACTAGTGGAGGACATTCACAACATGACAGCTAAAGGCAAAATCCTGCTACTGGGGGATTTCAATATGCTGGACATGGACTTGACCACCCAAGTGGCTGCTTCAGCCTTTAGCACAGCCATCTTAGTATCCCTGCAGGGGGTTGGACTCAGGCAGCTGGTACATAAACCAATCAGGGACAGGGACAAGTCGATTCTGGACCTGGTATGAACCAATGGGAGCAGAGTCAAAGAAATACAGGTTGAAGAGCAACTGGGGTCCAATGACCACTGTATAGCATGGTTCATCATTGCAACATGGACTCAAGTACACCAAGTACACACAAGGGCAAAAGTATTAGATTTTAGTAGGGCGGATTTCAATGAAATGGGTAGATGTATACAAGCTGTCCTGGGGAAGGGAGAAGTAATAAAGGGGATGGAGGAACAGTGGTAGAAACTGAAAGGAGTCATAGTGGGGATAACAAACCAATGTATTAGGATAGTGGCCAAAGGGAAAAGAAGAAGGAACCCACTATGATTCTCTAAGGAGGTGGAGAACAAAGTCAGGGCTAAAAGACTGAGTTTCACAAAATATAAGGGGACACAAAGGGAAAACGACAGGGAGGTGTACTTTGACTGTCTAAGGGAAGCAGGGAAAGCTGTTAGGAGAGCTAAGATGCAGACAGAGGAGGGTTTAACATGGTCTGTGAAAAAAAGGGGACACCGCATTTTATAGGTACATCAGCGAAAGAAGAAAAAACAGTGGGGGGGGTTGTGAGGCTCAAAGGGAAGGAGGGAGATTGTAAGGAGGGGATCTGGACAAGGCAGAAATACTGAACAAATACTTCTGCTCAGTATTGACTAGGGAGGGGGAGCATCAAGGACCACAGATGGGTAGCAGAGACAGTGGGGGGTAGAAGTGGACACCAGTCCGTTCACAGTACAGAGAGTTCTGGAAGAACTCACAAAGCTGAAGGTAGATAAAGCCATGGGGCCAGATGGCATTCACCCAAGGATATTAAGGGAGCTGAGAGGGGAACTGGCAGCACCTCTAGCAGCCCTGTTCATGGAGTCACTCAACATGGGTGTGGTTTCAGACTACGGAGAAAGGCACTTGTGGCCACACTGCACAAAAGCAGCAGTAGGGAGGAGGTGGGGAACTACAGGCCAGTCAGCCTCACCTCTGTGGTGAGAAAGATCATGGAGACACTGCTGAAAGAAAGGATAGTGGCTGATCTGGAATCCAGGGGTGCCCAGGATCTAAGGCAACATGGATTCACAACAGGAAGGTCATGTCAAAGGAATCTGATAGATTTTTGGTTTGGATGACTAGGGAAGTTAATCAGGGAGGGGCAATAGAAGTCACCTACCTAGATTTCAGCAAAATCTTTGACACCGTCCCACATAGAAGGCTGGTTAACAAGATGGGTAGTCTGGGCATGGAGACAAGGTGGTGAACTGGGTTAGGAACTGGTTAACAGACAGGAGATAGAGGGTGGTGGTAAATGGGGTACAATCTGAGGAGGAGGGGTGACCAGTGGGATACCACAGGGATCAGTGCTGGGACCAGTCCTGTTCAATGTCTTCATTAGTGACATTGCAGAGGGGCTGGAAAGAGAGGTCTGCTGGTTTGCAGATGACACCAAGATCCGCAACAGGGTGGATACTCCAGAAGGGTGTAGAAAATGAAGAGGGACCTGGAGAATCTTGAAAGATGGTCATAGATGTGGCAACTGAGGTTCAATGCAAAAAAGTGCAAAATAATGCACCTGGGTAGAGGGAACCTGGGGGAGAGCTACAGGTTGGAATGAGCTGACTGTCACCAAGGAGGAAAGGGACCTAGGGGTCATCATCTCTGATGACCATAAGGTATCAAAGCAGTGTGCAAAGGTGGCAGGGAGGACCAGTGGCATGCGGGGATGCATAGGCAGGGGCACCACTAGCAGGAGGTGGGAGGTTGTGATGCCATTGTATAAAACATTGGTAAGGCTTCACCTTGAGTACTGTATGTAGTCCTGGAGGCCATATCTGCACAAGGACATAAACAAGGTGGAGACTATCCAGAGAACAGCCACAGGAGAGTCTAAGGAACCTCAATATATACTCACGGGAGGAGAGGAAAGAGTGGGGGGACATGACTGAAACTTTCAAGTACCTCAAGGGCATAAACAAGGTGTAGGTGGGGGGCTTTTCCCAATGCAGAAAAAGTATTGAACAAGGAGGCACAATATGAAAATTGGAGGGGGGTAGATTAAGAAGTAATCTGAGGAAGTTTTTCTATACAGAAAGGGTAGTTGAGGCTTGGAATAGTCTACCACAATAGGTAGTATGGGCAAGCACATTGGAGGGGATTAAGCATGCCTTGGACAGGCACAAGGGAACCTTGAGAGGGGAGAAAGTGATGAAAAGCCATTGATCATATAGAGTCAATGGTCATATGCAATGTATAGGGCCCATGGGCAGACTGTATGGGCCTGTCCTTATCTGCTGACAATTTCTATGTTTCTATGTTTCAATTTGCTGAGTGAATAATGACACAGATGGTAGTCATTGCTGAAGCAAAGTTGCTGAAATTAGTGAATTTCAGGGCAAAGTGAATTTTGCAATGTCATCCATCTCTACTTGATGCACAAATGTGACACATCTCTGACACATCCAGTATAATTTTAGGCCACCTAAAAGGTGGTCTTACTAATGTTCATATCTATCATACTTGTGGCACAACCAGAGCCCTATAATGATGCATGTTTCAGAATCTGACACATGCTTCATTACTGCTCTGTAAAAGCGGCACCACCCACCATAAATGCAGCAAAACATTTGAACATAGTAATATTTGAAAATTGCAATTGAATGTTTTGCTGCATTTATCCTGCCATGGGCACATACCAAAATTGGGTCTTGTATCTCCTGCAGGACCTCTGAAAGTCAAGCATATTTTCCCTATCTATAAGATAGGAAGAACATTGTTCATTGTAAATAAAATTATATCCCCAAATATATCTATACTATACACGGGTATAGATGAAGTCAAAAAAGAAGATGCGACTATTAGAATATAGACTATATGGACTGGTTCTGCAGCTGCTACTGTTCAATATTTTCATCACTGATCTTAAAGATGAGGTCTCTAGCAGGCTGCTTCAGTTCACTGATGGCACTATGTGGGCCATGGCAGTTAACTCCCTTGGGGATGATGAAAAACTGTTGGAAGAACAGAACAAGCTGGATTATAACAGTAATAGAGACCATTCACATTATGTAGTGATCCTCCTGTTGCAATGGATGAGGCAAAAGGACATGGGAGTCAAAATAGACAAGGTGAGGAAGCATGACAACTTGTGTGGGCCCCTGTCAAGAGGTCAGTCAGAGTGCTGGAGTGCATCAAAATGGGGATGATCAGCAGTGCAGAAGTTGTCCTGCCTCTTCACAAAGCCATAGCCAGTCCTCACCAGCAGTACTGGAGGCAACTCTGGGTTCCTCAACACAAAGCAGACATTGAAGAATGTGAATGAGACAGGGATCAAGCACTGGCCAGAAGAGAATCCTTCTGGATTTCTAAATTGCAAGTCTGTAAATTGCCTGGCTTGAATGACCAGGTGGAATTCTCCCCTTTTTTGAACCCTAAGTAAAGTAAAACCTTTGCTGATGTACTGAAAATCCCTGTTTTCCTCAATTGTGATGGTACTGAAAGTTTTGTTATTATGAGACTATATTTTGGTTGTGAATGTAAATATTATAGTAATCCTTTGTTAAATCCTGTTTTGCACCATCAGGAGTGCGTGTACCCCTGAAGAGCTTTTGGAAGTTGCCAACTATATTCAGCTGACAATTGAACAGATTTTGGATCTTGGCACTTGGGCATTGACTTTTGTAGTTTTCCCCTTTCTGTGTTTAACCATTGTTTGGGACTGTCATTAGAACCTGAGAAATGTTCTATGTGCATCTTTAAGTTCCCCCAGAGTAGAGGATGCCTGTTTTTTTAAATGCTTTTGTTATGTGTCTTTAATTGTTCCTACTTTATGCACTACTACATTAATTGTGCTAACATCATTGACACTATCTAGGTAGTATAATGGTGGGCTACAAATTGGGGGCATCCTCCCTAGATAAAGTTCACGAGGGAGTAAAATGTTTGGTTTGTTCTCCATTATGCCTACTGGCACCTTTGCTGTGTTTGCATTTAAATAAAGAGACTACAGTATATTGCACTGGAACCTGGTTGTGAACTTCTCTGATTCTGTCACAAGTGCTGAGGTTTTTTCTTCTTTCAGTTTAGACTTTGTTTACTCTGGAGCGCAAGTTCCTGGGGGTGAGTTTTTGTGGTGGAGCATTTGAAAAGGTGCAACACAGGGCCACCAAAACAATCAGGAGTATGGAAGACAAACTCAAGAGTATGAAAAGAGGCTGGTGGCCCTTAATATATTCATGTCAGATAAAAAGAGGCTAAGAGGAGGTATATTCAGTTTTCTCCGTACTCAAAAACATCAACAATGTCAAACAGAGATATTTAATCTAGGGTCCTCCAGCAGAGACACAACCTAAAGCTAAGAGGTGGTGAATTCAAGGGTAATAATAGAAAACACTTTTTTTTATGAGGGTGGTGATCTTATAAAACAGCATCTCAGTGGAGACAGTGGACAGGAATATATCACAGGCTTTCAAGGTAAGCCTGGGCACATTTCTGCTTACCAAGGGAACCACTGGATACTCTTGGTGGGAGAGTGGGTATGGAGCCCCTTTAAGCTGGCATATGTCTGTACACTGTACTTGAATGTACTGTACCTGTAATGAACTGGGGGGAGGCCAGACATGATGTACCTACAGTCTTTTCCCTTTATTTTATATTCTGTTTCTGCACCCTTTCCACTTCTGTGAGGCATATATACCTGCCTATTCATCTGAATATGCCAGACTTCACAATGGGTAGAGGGAAGATTTTTCCTTTATTATTTTCCCTCATTTTAATTTGAGCCTTGTAACCTCAGACTCCACACAGATGCCAGCATTTGGGACACAGTCACCAATGTGAACATGTGTTAGCATGTTTGTGCTATATGCAGTGCAGCATCCTTCCCTTCCTCCCTCCCTGTATCCCAAGCACTCTGCCACCTGTACGTCTACAGGTGGCAGTAGTGCTGCAGGATGTGGCTCCCTCCCCGAGAGGAGGAGGACAGTGTTCACTGGGACACTCAATTCTTCTCTCCCCTGGCCAGTCCCCAATGACAAAAGCTTGTTTCATTACCCAGGTTGCTGGCATCATGAGCAGCACCCCTACCACTGGGCCAATGGGTTGGCATCCTAGAGTCCTTTCCAGCCATGAATTACTGTGTCATTATGCTATAGTTCACACTTTGTTTGTTGGTGGTCTAAGACCTGCATTTGCCTATTTTCCTTCTCTGATTAGTTAATTGTTCCCAAATTTCAGTCACTTATATAAATTCTGTCTAATTACTGTTGAGCAGTCTTTTTCCATGGGCTCAACCAGTTGATATTCACTGTAATAACCCATGGGTTATTATGGCATTCAACTGCTCTGTCTGTCAAAAAGTAGCACTCCCTCACTGGTTATCTTTCTTTATGTGGGCTGGTTGAACAGTTCCACAAACATGGAAGCTCCATATCTCTGTTACAGAGGAGCTGCCAGAACAAGACTGTTCTCTTTTTGATCATCATTTTTTTTAATAATCTATCTGGTTGATCCTGGTTTTAAATTAAGAAACAAAAGCTGTATCTAGTTGATCCTGCTGTTCACCAGCTTCAGGCAAGAGACAGTAAGAGTGGGAATGAAGCTATGGCAGACAGCCTGCAGTTCAAGGTAAGCATGATCATAATTGTGATTCCAAACTGTAACTTTAAAAAAAAAGAAATAAAGAACAAAATGGTAACTGAGGAAAAGGAGGGAGACACAAACTGTGTGTGTGTGTGTGTGTGTGAGACAAAGAGAGACACAGGAGTCAAGCTGGAAAAAATCGCTCACAACAAATTACATAAAATAAATAAAATAAATGACATCCCTTGAGGAAGGCTAATGCCAAAGTGCTGGGGTTTTAGACACATTAAGCAGTGTAAATCACTACTGCACTGGTTACTATTTAAGTGTTATAGCTTTTGAAAATAAAAAGACTAAGTGGGACTTTCAGATTGGCTGGTGGTGCTGCTTTCATGGACAAGAGCTGGAGTAAAAAAAAAAACCTTTTTGGGAATACATAAAATAAAAGATGGGGAGGTGTGTTTTAATAAACCCCTTGGGCTTCATCCTCGTGGTTTATGTAGCATCCCTCACCTCAGCTGTGCATTAAATTCTCATAACACATATTTTCCCATCTTTTATTCTATATTTATTCAGTCCTAGGGCCAGTGCTCTTCAATGTATTCATCAGGCATGCAGGATAAGATTATTTTATTCACTGATGATACAAAATCATGTGACAGGATAGACACTGAGAAAATAAATAAGGAACTGAGGAGTAAACAAGGTTTGGCAGTTCAGATACAATGCAAAGAAATTCAAAGTCATGCATATTTGGAAATAAGAATAACAAAACAAAGCATTGGACAGGAGGTGTCAGGGTAAACCCGACAATGGAAGAAGAAGAAGAACTTGGGGTGACCTTTAGGGACAGCCTCAATCCACTAGTAAGATGTGAGGTATCACAGTAAGTATAACTGAAAGCAGTGGGCTTTTAGAGAAAAGGTATCATAACTGATCATTTTCAATGTGAGAAGGCAATAGGGAGGGCTGGGGGATATTGGGATATATAGGGAAAGGCATCACCAACAGAAAACAAGAAGTTGTTATCCCTTTGTACAGGCAGTTGGTGAGACCCCATCTGGAGTACTGCATCCAGTTCTGGAGACCCCATCTCCACAAGGACATAGACAGGATAGAGGCAGTCCAGAGGAGGGCAACTAAAATGGTGCAGGGTCTGCAAGAGAAGCCATATGAGGAGAGACTAACGGAGTTTAACATGTATACCCTTGAGGAATGGAGGGAGTGGGGGGTTCATGATAGAAACTTTTAAGTACCTCAGTGGAATTAATAAAGTCCAAGAGGGTAGCATCAGAAAAAGAGATGTACAAGAACAAGGGGACACAATTCAAAGATAGAGAGGGCGGTTCAGGGGCAATGTGAGGAAGTATTTTTTCACAGAGAGGGTGGTGGACACATGAAACAACCTTTCTGAGGAGGTTGTGTGGTCTAAACCTGTGGGAGAATTCAAGAATACATGGGACAGACATAAGGCAATTCTTGCGGGGGTAGCAAGAAGAAATAGGCTGTTGGTTAACTAGGATCTGCAGCTTATCCTGTAGGTAGGGAAATGGGCAGACTAGGTGGCCCAAGCAGTCCTTATCTGCCATCAGAGTCTCGGTTTCTATGTTTCATCAGCCCAGTGTAACTAGGATTATTCAAAGGCTGACCAAATGCTGTGGTATACCAGTAGAGGTATCACCAGTGACCACACCTGCCATATTGTGCATAGTTCTGAAGCCCATATCTTGAAAAAGACTGTAACTGCTTGGAGATAGTGCAGAGAAGGGTCACCAGAATGGTGCATGGACTACAGAGAACATTGTATGAGGACAAGTTGTGCCACTTGAACTTGTACTCTTTGGAGGGAGGACGAGATAAAGGAATATGATAAACACTTCCAGTATCTCAAAGGGATTAACAGTATGGACTTCAACTTGTGATTCTTGGACAGTTCATTCATTCATTCATTCATATATTCAGCTGTTTGTTAACCAGGAAACAGCTCTGCACCAAATGTCTTTTTTAGGCTCAACCCGGGCATAAAAATGCAAAACAAATCATACTCATAAACAGAGAAAATATAAATAAAAACACAATTACAACATAGCACTTAGGTACAATCATATTGAATGTGCAAATATTGCACAAAGTTGTTTTTGAAAACCAGAAATGAAGAATGTTGCTGTAATGAGTTAGGTGACTCTTTCCAAAAACAAGCATTTGTCAATGCAGAATGTTGGCTTGCTGGCATTGGCATTGGTATTGCAGGAGTTAGAAATGCAAAATAGGAATGGCATTGAAGTAATGAAGTAACGCCAACACCCCCCCCACAGAGATTGAAAGGCATTGGGAGTGTGACTTTGGATTGGCCATAATGCTGATGCCATTCCACCTCACCCCACCTTGCAGAGAGCAACAGGTGTCAGGGTGTACACTGGGGTCTTTGGCCTTTATGCTCACCCCATTCCATAAGGAAATGAGCTGAGATGGGTACAATGTAGGAGAATGGGGTGAACGTTAGGGTGACGGAAGCCAAGGCATACCTCAATGCCTGTCAATGGCTGTAGGGTGGGGGAATGGGGGTAATATTCTGCGAACATTATGGCCGACAAACCCAAGTTGCATCCCTGATGCCTGTCAGTCTCTACAGGGTGTGTGTATGGTTGGAAACCTTAACGCCCCTGGTATTTGTTGGTGTTTTCACTCCAAATTTTCAACAGTGGCTTTTTGGGATCCCTCCTCATGAACAGTGGAGCTATCATTTTGTTACTCAATCCTGAAAGGTGATTTTGCGCAGCAACTGCGCCATTGGGAGCCACAGGAGTGGAAACACATTTCAGGCAGGATGCAAAACATGACAGCTGTACTGTTCATGAGGAGGTGTAAAAAAATGGCAACGTTGAAAATCTGGAGTGAAAATATTAAAAATTCTCAAAGTTATGAGCGTGTCTGGAAACTGTGCAACGTACCTCGTGAGTAATTTTTTGGAATATTTTCACCAAATTTTCAACATAGTCATTTTGGGACCTCTGCATATGCTCACTGGTTGGTGGCTGAGGGACACACCAGCTAAAGCATCCCCTAGATTTGACACAACACTGATACACCTTTGAAAGTGCTAGTACAGTGCTACTACTGCAAAAAGTTTCTTGCGTATGCGTGCAAGCCAACATAATAAGAGGCTGCTACAGAAAAAGCTTGGGTGCCAACCTTGGATTTGCACAATTTTTTAACCAGAACAACCCATTTTTCTGATCTTAGGCTAGCTAAATTAACCTTTTAAAAACACATCTGAAAGAGCAGCTGAGACAAAAAGAAAACACATTTTTAAAAACTAAATAACTGAAAAAATATTCAATATGTATAGACAGAGATAACCAACCAAGTTGTGAATATAAAGAGCAATGGTGAGTACATGAGGGAGCCAGCAAAATTATGTACTGTATATTATTATAAACAGAAACATTATGACACTCTTTGACTCCAAACTCACTCAAAAAAGACTTAACGTATAATCAAAATGTGATAAATGGGATAGTGCTTTTGAATATTTTAACAGAATCCAATAGATAGCCCACACATCTGACTTTAGATCTGAGCTCCTAGCAGACCCCATTAGGATTTAGGCAGGTCTACCGATACCCACTGTGAACCACAGTATAGGGTGGGTGCTGTAAAAGGGTAACCAGCCCAAAAAATAAATGTGAGTACAAGCTATAGCACTCCTGGGCACAATTATCCACAACATGATTAAAGTTCCAAAAGCAATTGCTACACTTATTGTGATAGATACAGGAGCTGGAGCAACATCTAAACTACCCCAGCACTTTGGCAAACCACTTTCATCGGGGGAGTTGCTAAGACAGGATAAGCATAATCTTTATATCACCCCAAGTCATTGTTAACAGGTGTAATCAATTATAGAAAATTAGAAAAACAAAGTAAAAAAGATCAAAACACTTTTGCACAAGACATCGTAATCCACTAGGAACTGCAAACTCTTATATATTTAAGACTATATAAGTTGGTTCTTTTTTTTAACTTAATATTTTATTGGTTTGGGAAAAAAACTGTTACTAGAATCTAAATTGACAATACACAAACTGTGAAAACATTAATATAACCATTAATAATTAAAGGAGGGGGGCATACATTAGATTACCATGTGGTACAAGCCAGAAAATTGCAGTATTCAAACAATAAGAAGCAGTTGAATACAGTAAATGTGAACCATTATTAAAAACATACTGTAAAGGGATCATAGAGACTTCTAGAAATGAGAGCTGAATGATGGACTGTATCATAAAGTCAGGGTTTCAGCTCCAGGAAGGAGGACCATGTTTCAGTAAACTTAGATGACTGGTTAAGCAATATATGGCAAATTCTCTCATTGTCAGTTAAAGTTGACATATTGTTAAGCCATTCAGACATGGAGAGCTTAGACTGTACCTTCCAGTGTGCAAGTACCAACCTCTTAAGAGCCAAGGGAGCTGACAAAATCCAGTTAATCTGCCTTTTGTGGAGAGATTTTAGCTGAGAAGAGATCCCCAATATAAAAGTCAGAGGAGACAATAAGATCTTCAATCTCATGACAGTTTCGAAGATCCTATGAACCTGTTCCCATAACATGAACACCTAAGACAACTCCATAGCATGTGCAGGAGGTCAGCATGGGATTTATTGCACTTCCAACATTTACCCCCTGGGAAGTACCCACATTTTTCCAACCTACCTGGGGAATAATAATAATACTGATGTTGAATTTTAAATTGTATAGTTCTTCCCTGAACCTTCTTCCATGCCTGGTAGGCGTTCTTCCAAGTGGAAACCCTATCTTCTGTAGAAATATTCAGGCCCAGAGCAGATTCCTGTTTAGATTTTAAGGTGTCATTAATTAACAGGTTACCAGAACTGTTGCACACTAGTTTATACAGTTTAGAACCCCCCCCCCCGCCGGAAGTAACAGCTCTACAGATCGGGTTGCACTCCAGCCCCATAGTTGGCAGCTCCATGTTAGGACCTAGAATTGTGTCTACTAAGGCCTTTCTAATTTACAAATAATGACACAATGCGACATTTTTCAAGTTTGTATTCCTGACTAAGATCCCAAAAATACTTTAGGACATTAGTATCAGGATCAATCAGGTCTCCCACATCAGAGATACTAAGACTAAACCATTCAGGATATGATAGGGTTTTGCCTCCCAATTATATGCTAGGATTAGACCAGGAGCCCTCTAGGTGTGGCGGTAATTTATCAAGGGAAAATTTGGATTGGATCATCTTAATAGATTTGATGGAACTGTGAATACATGGATAAGATGTGCCAGTGACTGACAATGATGTGAAAAAAAAGATCTGAGGCCTTATCTGGCTTGCACAGCTGGTGCGCTACCTCAAACCAAAGAGGCAAATTAATGGACTGGGGCAAAAGATAAAAAACAGATTGTTTGAACAAAAAAGCCAGCTGGTACATCTCTCACCAAGGGAGTCCGAAGTCCCATTGGGACCAGTGTATCCTAAATTTGGGTAAGGATATACTTGGGGTTTTGGAACCCAACAAGAAACTTCTGATGATAGATGTGAATTTCTTAAATGTAGGGGCAACAAATAGTAATGGGATATTCTGGAAAAGATAAAAAAGCTTTGAAGCTATCATCATTTTGACAGAGTTAATCTTCCCCCACAGGGACATGGATAAGTTTGCCCATTTCCTCAAGTCTTTGTTTATTTCTTTCAGAAGGGGTTCAAATTAATGACTACCATAGTGTGAACATTACTAGGGATCTTCAGGCCCAGATAAAGAATTGAGTCTTTCTTCCAGCACTCCTTCTTCAGCAGACAGTCTCTCACACTAACCCCTCCCCATCAAACACCTGTAATGCCTGAGTCTTTTCCCACTTAACAGAATTTATTGAATGTTTTTTAATTTTTTTTTTATTTTTTTACCAAGAGGTGACTGGGACCAGTCCTTTTTCACTCACATCTGACAATAAATACAACTCAAATTACAAATACTGACAAGTAACAATTAACAGACATGTTCATATAATAAAAGACATTAGCAGTGCTTCAGACATAACAGTTGCATAAATTATTCTTCTGATAGTGATCATTCAGCAGAGGTGTGAATTACTTACATTTTTTTGCAGTTTTAATTATGAATGACAAACAGTTTAAAAGTGTAGGAGCATACCAAGTGAAAGAACGATTACTAGTAACTAGTTTTGGTAATGGTGGATACAAACGAGAATCTGATTTGTACCTAGTTGGCTGTAAACCTTTAGACAGGATGAATTTATTAAAGAGATGGAGATATGGAACTTTGATAAATGGAGAATGCAACAACAGCTGCTATGTAATCAATAAGTTGTAAAGGCTGCAGAATACTCATCTTATCATACAGGAGGTAGTGATGTGTCCATGTATGAACCCTCAAACCAAATCTACAAATACTGTTCAGGATAAGTTAATACCTGATAATAAATAAGCTTCCCTGATTTTGGAACAATACTGCACCATAATCTAAAATAGATAACAAAATTTGTTTAGCTATGACCACAAGGGCCTCATTAGTTAAGGCGTTGATATTCCTATAAAGGAAGCCTAGCTTCTGATGTATCTTTATCTCTGTGTTTTCCAAGTGGCCCATAAGACTTAATGTTGGATCCAGATCAGGGGTGGTTCAAGTAGCTTTAATGTGGGGAGGCCAACAAAATTCAGAATAAAGCCCGAGGGTCTGGGGGCCAACTAGGCCCCCATAAAATGTTATAATTTTTGCAGTGATTTTGTGGCACTTTTTGCTGTCACAGTGTTTATTTCTTATAAATAAGTTACATAATTACAAGAATAACCTTTAGTTGAGCAGTTTGTTTCATTTCATATTACCTTAAGCAATTTTATTTTATTTTAACCTTAACAGTATGAGCAAAATGAACAGCTTGAAGTAACAACTTCTGGCATCAAAAGAGAGGGTGCAGAGAGAGACAAGCAGATGGGGTTTGGGGAGGAAGCTGTGCAACCAATCTAAATGCCAACATAGTGAAAAACAAAATCACATTTTGAAACAGATAACATTTTCCATATCCAAATTTGCTAGAAATTGTAAGGTCAGATAAAGTAGCAACAGACTAAAAATAAAAGCCTCACAGCTATCTCTAAATGACTACATCTGGTGCCTTGGCCACCTCCTATTTATTTCCTGCTTTATTCTCTCTTCCTCTTTAGACACACACAGACACAAACACACCATGGATGGAGTATCTTAAAAGTTTTCAATCCCTGATGTTTTACATCCACACAGGCTCCCTCCCAGACCCACACCCACCCAGGTCCAACACATACATATATTACCTCTTGAAAATTATACTTGGACAAACGCTTTCTGGAAAATAAACATCCTTACAGCCAAAAAGTCCTTTTAATAAGCTGTTTTAAATTAGAGGTGAGAGAAAAAACTATTTGCACACAAGCAAACACTCACTAATTTATCATGCATTTGAATTGAACAAGAAGCTACTGCAGTCATATACTGATTACCCAGATTTGTGTTCTGTAAAGATTGCACTTACACTGGGTAAGTATTGTACAGGACTCATTAAAAGAGTGCTAGAAATCTTGGTCTTAAGCACAAGTCAAACCAGTTAACATCATTCATGGACATTTGAAATGCTGAACTTCTTGTAAGATCCAAAGAGGATTAGAGGAAGGGCCATGTTGTGCACAGCTTATGATACCATCAGCTGTTACCGGTAGATAAGTCCACCTCAGTATGCAGCATGGATTTTGTCCTGACATATTAGGATAACCTGGATAATGCATTTGAGGCTAAATAATTCAGTCAAAATGTAACTGGTTTATATAAAAAGTGCTTTTTATCATCCTCTGACTTTTCAGCCTGTTGGGTTTTGCTGTCTCAGAACATTTAGAATATCTGGTGGTGTTAGCCAAATTAAAACTATCCTTTAAAACATGTTGTCATACAACTAAACCTAGTAAAATCTTTTCTATCTTTATTTTGTAGATCTCACTGCATTATATAACAAATACGCTGTATGGTGGTTGACAAATTAAGACAATCATACTTGTCTGGAGGTTGCCCTTACTAAAGATAAAGGCATTTCAGGCATAAGTATTAGCCAGGGCAGAATTGTAACAAATGCAAACATATTAATGAAGGTAACATTGAAGTTCACTGCAGGCCATGGGACAGGGGGGTAGCATTTTAAACTAAAGCTAGAGCAAGTGCCAGTGGTCAAAATTAAGAATATACTTTTTTTTTCACTTAATGTTCTCACTCTCTAAAGTTCACTGGCAATGCATGTCATTCTGTCAGGGGTAGCTTTCTAATATAAACTAATGGTAGTGGTCAAATTACAGTAATAGCAAGAAGTCAAAAAGCTACTAAGTTATCTGCAGTCAGTGCAAAGCAATAATAAATACAAAAAATTGTGCCTGATGCCTTGAGGGATTCAGTGGATAAACATGAGTCATGACGCGGTCAGAAGCTGCTGCAGTTGTTTCTGAATTCTTCCAGAGACTGTGCAAGACAGAAGAACATGCTCATTCTTTTCCCGACTAGTCCCAAGTCCAGATGTGAGTCCACAACAACTGACTTTGAGTAGGGCAGCTGAGTGACTAGAATGGACTGTAGTTGGGCTGATTAGGCAGCCTGAAATTGATTCAATCAGACAGACTCGGACTCATTCAAAAACTAATAAAAATAATAGCTCAATTACTTTAGCGACTGAGTCTCGTCTTCTCACCAACTGATCACAGGTGCTGGCAAGTTGCTCACTCCCTCCTCTGCTCATAGGCTCAGTCAGTCCACACTGCTCTACTCCTGGCTGGATTCAAATTCACAGCCACGCTGCTCTCAAGTCTGTTCTACTGTGCCGGGCTTTTTCTCACTTCAACTGTCCAACAAACTCTGAGACACTACTGCTTCTATCCTGAATCCTGTGGTCCTGCTTGTAAAAAGGTTGACTCCTCCAAGGCTCAAAAAGTACTGTGCCATGTTTGCTGGACCAGGGTTATTTAAACTTCGACGCCCCTCACTAGCCGCACCTCCTACCTAAAAAGGCAGCCAATCAAGGATGCACTGTAAACACACTACACCACCACGGACTTGATTAAGAAGGAGTTTTGTGCTGTGGTGATGAGCAGCCACCCCCCCCCGAAAGCTGTAAGGCAAGTGTCAGCCAGAAAAAGCCCGTGAAAAAAGCAAACAAAGAAAGTCAGAGAGGACACGTACTCCTGGCGGTCGGCTTGTTTGCTACCCCCGCTAATTCCTCATATATGCTGTGGCTTACCCGGTGTATCGGTAGCTATGCCCTTGGAACCATGTTACTTGCAGGTCTTTACCGCATGGTCTCCCAACATAAAGAGTTCATCTCACTGCCATTAGGAAACATGAACGTACCACTAAAATTACTACTCGACTATAAAAAAAAAATTGGTAAAATGAGGGGGGCTGAAATAACTACATGGCCCCCCTGAAATACAAGTGGGGGGGTCATGGCCCCACTGACCCCCTCCATTTTAGCCACCCATGATGCAGATGGATACCTAAATATTTGGCTGACTGTACCCTTAAAATTTCATCTCCTTCGCTACCCCTAATAGACATGTCTCCTCCAGCCTGGGCCAAGCTCTGTGATGTCCCAGACAGCATCACATTAGTTTTCTTCTCATTCAATTTCAACTTGTTCTGAATTATTGACTTTGTCAATTTATTATAGTCATCTTGCAGTAACATTCGGATCTCTGTAATGGTATGGCCTTAGCTGAAGAAGACTGCATTGCCAGTGTACAATATACATTCTGTCTCCAGAAGTACCCCTCGTAGGTCATTCATGAAGACAGAAAACAACAGGGGACCTAGTATTGATCCCTGCAGATCACCTGATCTCATTTGCAGTGATTTGGATAGGGAATTACCTATCCTTACCTTCTGCACTCTAACACTTAGGCAACTCCTAAACCAATTCAGACTGGTCTGTGCTATTCCATAAGAATTTAATTTCTGCAGTAATATTTCATGATGGACTATGCTGAAGGCCCTGGTCAGGTTGTCGAACACCACACCCATCATTAAACCCCTGCTGCAAGTGTCGAGTATGGTGCTCACCAACCCGACCAGAGCTGTCGCTGTGTCATCCATAACCCTGTCTGAATCCATGCTGTTGCTCAAACCCTAGACCATTTGAATCTAGGTATGACACCAGTTGAATAAAGACACATTTTTACAATAACTTTCCTAATATAGGCAAGAGTGATATCAGTCTTTAATTAGTGACTTTAGTCCTGTCCCAAGAATTAAAAATTGGGACAATAGTAAATTCCATCCATATTAAGGGCCCAATGCCCCTAGAAATGGACAGATGTATGTTAAAGGGCCAGAAATATCTGCTGTCAGCACTTTCACTATTTTCAGATGAAGCAAAGCTGGTCTACTGCCCTTTCTTTCATCTTGTGTCAGTAAAAGACTCAGCACATCTTTTTGAGGGATAGGAGTAAACTCAAACTCTTCACTCCCATTTCTTGCATCTTATAAATCTTGTTCTTGACAGTTATCTAAGATATTTGTGTTTTTACCTGAATCTGCTTCAGTCTGATTTATTAAAAATCTATTAACAAAATCTGCTATTTCCATCTCTTCTGTCTTTACTGAATCCCCATTGACCAGACAGTTTATCTCTGATGTCACCTTTGGATTACAACTACTGCAAAAGGAAGACCAAAATAAGTGTGGATGGTTTTGATTTTTCAACTGTTGCATCTGAAAATACTTTGATTTAGCCTGCATTAGCTCTTTCTTTACTTGATTTCATCTGTTTATATTCTGTTAGATGTTTAGAATACCAGGTTTTCAAATAACATTTATTTGCTTTATCTCTTGATTTCATTAACTGTCTTAGGATTTTGAGTCATGGCAAATGCATTTCCTTGATTCATTGTTTTATCTTTGGGATATTTTGTTCTATAAGTGTTCATAAAGTCCCTGTTAACAAGGCAGCTGCATTTTTAGGATGATCAAATTGTTCTAATTGTTTCAAGTCTACTTTTTCTAAATCTTGTTTGAATTTGTTTTATTCTAACTTGCCAGCACTTTTCCTTTCAATCAATTTTGGGGGAATATTTTCTCTTTTATGTGTCCTTATGCAAATGAAGGGGAAATGATCCGAGATGGAATCAGGTAAAACCTCCCATTTCTGTATCTTGTTGGGCCAATTTGAGACCAACCAATCTATTATTGTATAATTTCCTGTTTTGTAGTTAAAATGTGTAGGGCTGGTCATTAACTGATAGAGTCCATAAGTAGCCAATCTATTTTTATATTCTGTTTTTCCACAATTTTCCAAGTCCAGGCTCTGGTCCCCCACCATTACATGCTCCTTCCTACCATCATAGCAGGAAACCAGATGCTGGAAACATTTTAACTCATTATCCGTACATCTAGGTGGCCGATAGAAACAGGTTAAGAATAAATGTTTACCTTCTGACCCTCCAAACATCAACTTTATTGTTATGTAGTCTGTTTGGTCAATAAAAGGTCCCTTTTCAACTTCCTGCACTAGAAACATTTCTTTGATATAGAATAAGACTTTCTTCTTTCCAAACCTATCTTGTCTAAACAACCTGTATCCTTTTATGAACAATTGTTCATCACTCACTTGTAGTTTCAACCAGGTTTCCCTTAAACCAATGATATCCAGGCCCTCTGTTAAAAATCCAGGCTTCTATCTCAGCAAAGTGTGCTTGTATGCTTCATGTATTCAGATGGGCAATTTTTAGTCCCTTACAACCTCATATTTCTCCTCCTCCTGAACTAACAGAATTCCTCACTGAAGGTGACAGAGGACCAGGGTTGACTTCTACGTCCCCAACCAGTATCAGCAGAAGGCACAAATATAGCTTATTTACAGAGTGAGGAAAAGTCCTTATTTTTCTATGCCTTTCATCCCCCGTTTTACTGCTAACCACTTCTGAGGACACTAAAGATAAAAACATAGATGATGATGAAGTTAAGAAATCGCAAATGTCTCCCAAATCTAAATGGTTAAAATTAGTAAACTGATTTCTAAACAGCATACTTATTACTTCTGTAGCCTTTATAGAGCTCCATTGTTCATGTAACATTACGTTTCCATTAGTGTACCCTGTAATATTATAACCTCCCCACAATTTCATAAATCCCAGCAGTAGTACCCCTCTGTTACCCATTACTGCATTATGAGTATCCTCAATTTCTTTCACTGTGGCAAACATCATTTTTACAGCAGCCATCCTCTGAATGACTCATGCCAGTGACTCATGCCACTCCTGCATGAGCCACTCACATGTGCAGCCACTCCATGGGAAGCCGCTAGCATGGTTTCACTTTTGAAGAGGAGAATTTCTTCCCCCATGTCACCTGACCTGCCTCCACCTCCCGATAGCCCCTCACTTACCAGACCAGAGCACTGGTAGTCAGGGCAGGCAGGTGCAGTCTGTTTTTCTCTGGTGCACAGCTTAATGCTGATTGTAAGCTGGATGAAACAAATGCCAAAAGCTGGAGACTGCAACACTTCTTTTGGTGGCAGAGTGCAGCTGAAGGTCAGCAGTCTGGAATTGCTGCTGTGAGTAGTGGTTGCTGCAATTAGTAGCATGGATGCACTTTTGAAGGGGAGAGTCTCCACACATGTCACCTGACCTGCCTCCACCACCTGGTAGCCCCCGCTGCTTACTGGACTGGGCTATTGGTAGTCAAAGCAAGCAGGTGCAGTCCATTCTTCTCTGAGGCACAGCTTAATGTTGAATGTCAGCTGGATGAAACAAATGCCAAAAACTGGAGACCACAATACTTTGTTTGGTGGCAGAATGCAGCTGAAGGTCAGCAATCTGGAACTGTTTCTGTGAGTAGTGGTTGCTGAAAGGCCTGTGATGTCAGAAAACAGATGTAGCATAGACTTAAGCTCTCTGAGGGAATTAACAAAATGAGATAATGTGAATAGTAGAGCATCCATGTATGCGAAGACTTTGTTAAAAATTCCACCTGCTTTAAAGCCCTGAATACTAGTATTTGACTGGATATTTCTGATGAATGGCTCTAGCGCCAGGAGAAACAGATATGAAGATGACTGACACAATTGCCTTGTCCCTCTGAATAGCCTGAAAGAGAAGGACATTTTCCCATTCTATATAACCTCAGCAGAAGGAGCACTATATAGTGTCATGATCCATTGAATCAATGGTTCTGAGACAGAGCAGTGTTACAGGCTAAAATGTCATTTATATTCAAAATTTGAAACAAAGGCTTCTGAAGTCTATGTACATTTAATAGAACCACCTGCCTAGCGTCAGAAAAACAGTGATTATTCAAAAGAATTCTGTGGATACATTCCTTTCAAATGCATGGGGATCTACAGTTCTATGTCATAATGGAGACCGTCGAAAGGCGATCGCCGTTAGGGTTATGTCACATTGCCTCAAATCAAGTTCAGCAATATGCCCCCCCCCCAGCGCAGTGCAAAAGGGTGCCAGGGACTTACAATTTTAAATGCTTTGCAGGGGTGTGCACCCCCACCCCCTCAAAGGGGGCTTTACCCCCTGCACTCCTCTACTATAGGATTTTCAACTCTGGGGGGGGTGCATGTCGGGAGGGTGCAGCTCATGAAAAAAAATTCAGGCCAGGAGGAACAAAATGTACCTGTGCCCTTACCAGAAACCCAGCACCCTGTGAACCCCAGCCCTTAACCCACCCACCATGCTATGGGGCCAGATCAGCAGCTCACCGTGGCACCACCCCTCAAAAACACTCCCTCCCATCCCATCTCTTGCTGAGCATGCTCACTCCTCCACTGCATGTGTGTGTACATGTAGCAAAATCCTGTCACTATGTGTGTGAACCCCCCCATCCAGTCACCCTCCCTCATCTGTAGACCCCATGACATGCACTGCGATAGAGTCACCGTTTTTGCATGTGTTCAATCGCAGTTGCCCAGGTCACAGGCTACTGGATCCACACACTGAGAACTGCTGAATTAACCTTAAAATGAACAGAAAGAAGAAAAATATAAATTCAACTGAATGTAGCAGGATTATTTAAGCAGTACATCTTTTACAATATTAAAGAATTTAATTTATCAATTCTAGATACTAATGGAATATGGAATGGTGCTGTAACTTTGCTCTGTCTCAAAACTGACTACATCATTATGAATTGAACTATCATAATTAACTGAGAAATTATGTAGTCTCTGGCATAATTAATTACATCTGTTAGCACTGACTTGGGGTGATATAAAAATGTTGTTTATCCTGTCTTAGCCACACACCCTAATGAAGGCAGTTTGCTGAAGTGCTGCAGTAGTTTGACTCTTGTTCCAGCTCCTATATCTATCACAATAAATGTAACAATTGCTTTTGGAACTTTAATTGTGTTGTAGATCATTTTTCTGTCTGGTAGTGCTGTAGTTTGGACTCCCATTAGGATTTAGGATCCAAGGTTAGATAGTGGGATCTAAGGTCAGATGCCTTCCTTTGATCCCTCAGATCCAAGGTCAGGTAGTGGGATACAAATTTGGACAGTAAAACATGAGCTCAGCTGCCTACCTCAGATCAGTTAGATCCCAGAGAATCACATTGGATGGTTGGTATCCTATTAAATCCTAGTTGATCAGATCAAGTAGTCATATCCCAATTGTATCCAATGCCATCCAGTATCTGAGAAAATCAATAGTATCTAGAGTTCTGAGAAAATACATTTCTGCTGGTGGAATTACTGCAAACTTGAAATTTCACTTCCATAAAATTTCTATGAAAGTTTGCAATGCAGTTTGGCAACTTTTGCAAAATTCTGACTTCAAGTGGTGGAATGAATATATAAATTGCAAATGAATGTATCAAACTTTGGAAAGAAATTCTGTATAACTGATCACTGTACTGTGGTATGATTGCATGTATTGCAAATTAATAGATTAAACAGCAGAACAGAATTCTGCAGAACCATCATTCTGCAGTTCATATGTATCATTCCACAATTCAGCTAGAAAATTTCAGGAGATTGGGCAAATATTTACCTGACACATTCTTAGGATTTGGATTTTGCTGAACTCAAAATTTCAGAAAATTTCAAAAAATTTTACACAAAATAGGAATTTGCAGTTTCTGCCCAGCACTAATGACATCAACTTTTGTCTGAAACTATCTGAAGAACACTAATTGGAACACATTGTTCAGGCACAGCAAGGAGTCTTGTGTTAGGGGCCAGAGTACAATCTGACTTAGGTTAAAAAAATTAAAATTAGGAGACACAAGGACATTTTTTTTTTCATAGAGAGATTAGTGGTCAACTGGAATCACCAACAAAACAATTTGATAAGGACAACGATGGTCCATGGGTTTAAGGGGCGTTGGAACAGGGTGGAGTGGGACAGGATGACATTGCAAACAGATCTATCTCTTGGCAGGGGGCTCAGTCTAAGGCCACACAGGAATAGGCTTCATGCATTCCGTGAAAGGTATCCATCTCTGAATAAATAACTCTTTATAACTGGAGCATTGCTGTCAAAATCTCCATCTGAGCAATTTAATTGCACAGCTTGCACTACTTTACAATTGAGAGGCTTGTGTTCATTATCCAGTTATGTGTAATTGCTATGGTAGCTGCTGCAGTAAATCTATTAAATTCATATTTCTCTATTTGTGTTTCATATCTGGCAAGGGGGCACTCCAAGTACTATGTTTTCACACTCTAAAGTTACGTGAATACTAGTATCTAATATAGTTAACATCGCTGTTCTAACTCCTATCCTTTAGGGGAGTCAATGTTGGATAGCTGAATAGACTGTAGCTGTAGTTCTACTTCTGATAACAACTCCACCAACATTTGTCTGAGTATGTGATCATAGTGAGTGTTCTAAAATATCAACTTATCACATTCTGTCTGGGTTCTTTCTGCTTAATAGCAATCATTGTTTAATGGTCTGACTGCCATATCCCAATCTATTTGCTTCCGATATATTCAATCCTGTCTGGTTAGACAATTCATGTTATCCATTTATCTCCCCTTTGCCTGTTTCATCATAGAAACAGAGAAACATAGAATTTGAAAGCAGATAAGGACCTCATTGTCCACCTAGTATACCAATTTTCCTTTCCTACTGTAACATTGTAAACCCTCCTTGCTCTCTGACTTAGCCCTCCTTTCCCTAATGACTGAGGTTCCTTTATCCAGCTACAGTTTTTGCCCCCACAACCTCTGCTGGAAGGCTGTTCCAGGCATCCAGCACTCTGTCTGTGAAGAAGTACTTTCTTGCATTTCCCCATAGTCTACCCCCCAGCTTCATAGCATGGACCCTTGTTCTTGGGCATCTTTTTTTCCTGAAAAAATACTTTCCTCATGTACCTTGTTTGTACTCATGAGGTATTTGAAAGTCTCTATCGTATCTCCCCTTTCCCTCCTATCATCCAGGGTGTACATACTGAGGTCCTTTAGTCTGTACTCATAGGATCTCTGTTGCAGACCCTGTACCATTTTAGTTGCCCTCCGGTGGATCATAGCTACTCTGTCTATGTCCTTCAGGAGATGTGGTATCCAGAACTGGACATAGCACTCTAGGTGAGGTCTCACCAATGATTTATACAGAAGTATCACCACCTCCCTTTTTCTGCTAGTGATACCCCTCCCAATGCACCCTAGCATCCCATTGGCTCTCCCTACAGCCTTGTCACACTGTTTGGCCACCTTTAGGTCATCAGATATGATTACCTCCAGGTCTCTTTTCTGTTTGGTGGACATCAGTACCACTTCTCTTATCTTGTACTCTGCCCCTGGGTTTCTATGCCCTAAGTGCATGATTCTGCACCTATTCACATTGAAACTTAGTTGCCACACTCTTGACCACTCCTCAAGCTTTCTTAGAGCCCTATTCATTTTTTCCACCCCTCAAAGTGTCTATCCTATTGCAGATTTTAGTATCACCTGCAAAAGGCACAACTTGTCAATTCTAAATAAACAGAGAGAGAGAGAGAGAGAGAGAGAGAGAGAGATGATGTATCCTTTATGTGTTGCTTTTATCATTTTGTTGTGCCTAGTTATTCAGAAACAGAGAAATAGAACATTGACAATGATGGCAGAAAAAGACCATTAGCCCATCCAGTCCCTCATGTCACCAGAACCACTGTGCCTGATTCATATTCAAACACTGGTTTGGGTCCCTTCTCTCTTAACCTCTTCTCACTTTTCTCCCCCATTCTCTCTGATTCCTGCTCCCTCCGCTCCAGAGATCCACGCACCTTTGTCATTCCTCATTCCCACTTCTCTGCTGGGAAATCAACCTCTTCCTGTAATCTCCCTTCACTCTGGAATCAACTCCCCTCCTCTGTCCACTTTACTAGCTTCCCTGCCTCCCTCAGGTACCAACTGAAATTCCTTCCCTTCCCCCACTCCTGTTTTCCCCTTAATTGTCTGCTTCCCTTTCATTTGTCTACTACCTAGATGTAAGAGTGGCTGAAATGTCTGATTTCATTGCTTACTGATTTTGCATTTTCTCCAGTTTTAAATCATGTTCTCTGATTGCACATTATTATAACTGTGAACTGTGTCAGTGTATGTACCCCGAATCACAACTAGAAATGAGCGTTGGATCAGTGTGCCAATCCCGGTCACCAAATTTCAAACAAATAAATAAGTGAATGAATGAATGAATCCAGTCTGCCCATAACACCAAATCAAATCCCAAGACCTTTTGTCTATGAGGCCCACAGCTGTCCACTCACATGCTCCATGTATTACTGCTACCACCCTGAGTTACTACAATGCCCTTCATTTTGCCCCAGCTGTGCTAGAAACTATTAATATTTTTGGTGCCCACCTATTGTTCCATGGCTCATCAACCCCTTCTGTAAAATAAAACTTCCTTACATCCCACATTAACCTCCCCTCACCTGTTTCTCCTCATGATCTGAGTTCTTGATCCACAGTGCTTGTTGAATAGTTTCTTGCAGTTTACTTGTTAATTTCCTTAAGGAACTTGAAGGTTATTTACTTATTTCTTTATTCAATTTTGATAACCGTGTATGCGCGCTGAGCCCCGAAGGTCCCTTTTTCAGGGGCAATCTCTATCATACAGTTTATCCCCTCTCCTATCTGGCCTACAGTGAGTGCATGTTCAGAGTCTTTAGATGATTCTCATAAGGTCTACCTTGCTAGCCATGTATCATTTTAGTTACCCTACACTGCACTGTTTCCAATCTGTCCTTATTTTTCTTTAGTTGAGGGCTCCAGAAATGGATACAGTGTTGTAGGTGGGCCCACAGCATTGATCTATAGAGAGGTAGTAATACCTTTTTTCTGTTATCAATACCCCTTTCTATACACCCTAGCATCCTGCTTGCCCTACTGTAGGCCTTGTTAGACTGGCTAGATTATTTAAGGGAGTCACTAATGATGACTCCTAGGTCTCTTTCCTATGATGATGTGCCCAGCTTAATACTTCCCATCCAGTACTTTGTACTGTGGTTCTTATTCCATCTTTTTTGATCCAATAGACCTTATGTATAATTGTGTTATAATTATTTTCTATATAACCCAGTTATGTGCTTGGGATTAGTATGCCCAGATTCTGCACATAGATGTTTTGGAAACTCTTTAGAGGGGCACTTTGTGAGACATTTCCTAAGATTTCCCTCTATTCAGCAAAATTACCTCCAATTTACCTTTACTGATCTTAAAGCTTTATACTTCCCCACATAGTAATACAAATAAAAAGTGAGAAATAAGTGGCCTAGCTGGGATTTGAACCCAGGCCTGCTCAAAATAGGGAGGCAGTATAGGGCAGTGGTTTAAGGTCTGAGCTGCAAATCTGGAGACCTGGGTTTGAATCCCACATCCCCAACTTGCATACTGTGTTACCCTGAGCAAGTCACTTAACTTCCCTGTGTTCCCAGGTTGCACCTGTAAACAAGTTTTCCGCTTAGTGTGTCTCTCCTGGTTAAACAAGTAAAAAAAAACATTCTTCTGCACACTAGCTGTGCTTTTAGGACAACTATGAACCTGAGGATTCCAAAGGTGCTGAACTTTCTCAGTGCACACCCTGGAGCTACATAAATTAGGATTAGAATTTTATGTGAAGGAGTGCTGTCTGCATATATTTGCAATACAGTTTAGAAATGAGAATGAAGTAAGTGCCATAGCTCAGGTTTGATCCCAGGTCTGATCAGAAGACCATACTACAGCACTAATTGCTATGCTACCAGGACAGATGGAATCCTTGGAATCCCAAAGGCAGACAGATTTTCTAAATGCGCACCCTGATGCCACACAAATTAGAATTACATTTTTATTTACAAAGTGTGGTGTGCAGACACTGGAAATGCAGTTTAGAAGTGAGAAAGAAATAAGTGCCCTAGCAGGATTTAAACCCAGGTCTTCTCAGAGTTGTGCTCCACTGCACAATCAGCTATGCTACCAGGACAACCGGAATCCTGGGAAACCCCATGGAACTCAGCTGCAGGGCCAGATTAATGTTATTAGGGCCCTAGGCTCAAGAAAACCTGTGCCACCCCCCCCACACAGTGCAATCTCTGTAGCGCAAAATTCACAAATGGCTTCCAGCCCTTGTGCACATGGATAAGACCAAGAAAAGTTGTGGATCACCCCCTTCATATATTACATGCACCTTGGTGAAACTTCATGGCACCTCTGTAACTAATGGTATGCCCGTTCTGCACATGATCCCTAGCAACGTGTGGGGCTACGTGAGTGGTTGGGACAGGGTGGACCTTGGAGTGGGGATAGAATCCACTCATGGACAAAATCTGTGGCATGCATGACCTGTGGAGGGGGGTGGAGGCTATGCTGCCCTAAGAGCATTAATAACTACGCACCCTCCTCAGACAGCCATTGTAGCATCCTTGGGACCCACTCCACCCCTTCGTCACCAGCCCTTACAGAAAAAATGAGGCCACTGTTTTCATATCACCATCTCTCTAGTCCTGCTCAAATCCAGGTGTAAGGATCTGGGGCAAAAAAAAAAAGAACCAATACTGTTTTTTAAACAAAAACACAGCAATGAGTTAAGCATATTTCAAAGATTTCCTCTCAAAATCCAACACACCTTGTGATAGCCTTCCAGTCCTTTATTCAAGTCAATCTAATCAGTCCTGACTCATTCCTTCTACAGCATGATTATTTGTTTTTATCACAGGACAAGATGCACTGGGGGCTTTCAAATTCAGGTAGACCTTGTATGCCCTACATTTTGTTAATAGCCCAAATAAATTCTGAGTAATGGGCCTAGTTTTTCCTAAACAAAAACTTATGCACAAAGCCATACAGTATAATAAAATAAATATATACAATTATAACACTGTGCACTTCTGCTATTTTTGCAACAAAAGAAGCAGCAGGCACCTTATTCAACAGATTATTTTCAGTCTCCTAAATGCAAGATTTGATCCATTAAAGGTTTAGAAAACTATTTCCCTCCATCAGTGAGTGCAATCAATGTATAATCCTCACATAAACTTAAAATGTTAATAAGAAATAACACCTTGCAACTTACCAAAGAATGACGAATCATCAAAGAAAGTTGAAACAAGAGGATAACCACAGGCAGAGTGAAGTAAAATTCAAGTGAGCTGGCACAAAAGTGGCCTTATGTTTTTGAGGGCCCCAGCAAGTTTAGTCATGAAGGCCTTTACCCCCTCTACTGTGGTAGTCACCTTCTTGTCATTTTGATGCCATTTTGAAAACTTCTGCACAGCTCATTGATCCCCTGGTGAGGTGTTTAAACAGAGCACAGTAAGACATCTAAATAAATAACACAACACTTAAAGCTTGAAGACTGATACCTTACACCGAGTCAGATTGATATCCCTTTGAGTTGGGGGCTCCAACATCTTCTGGAACTAAGGGTGCCTAATGCCATCACTGAGCAGGAAACAGAGTAGAAAGAAATAAAGCAGCTGTAGTACTGCTAATGGCTTCCTCCACTCAGACTGACTACTGTAGCTAGGAATGGGGCTTATCTTTAAAAATGTTTGAAAGTATATTGTGCTGAACCTGGCACCATAGCAACTGCAGGAAAATCACATTTCCTTTCCAGTGAGGCAAATGGTTTGGTATGTAACTCAGAGGTTTTTACTAGTTAATGAGGTAGTAATATGTGATCTTTCTTACAGGGATTAGGCTGCAGTATCTCAGACAGGAATGGTTATAAATTGACTTGCTGAGTTTGCATCTGTAGCCAGGATGATACACTCAGATGATACACTCAGAGCTGGAGATCCCCTGGCATAATGGGGCCCTAGGCCTGGGCCTTGTTGGCCTATGTCTTAATTTGGTTTTGCTCAGCTTTTCTCAATCCACAGCATGCTAGGGCACTTATTTGTTTCTTACACCTAAACAGTATTTCAATTATATGAACACTACATTCCTTGTAAATAAAAATGTTCCCCATATAGTTCTAGCCATTTCTGCATAATCTTTTAACATCTAAAGCACTTTAGACTTGCATATGGTGGGTATGCCTTATTTCATCCTATGAATCAGTGCATTTATTGCTCTTGAGGCAGAGTCATTGAACCTTTGTTCTATAATATATATATATATATATATATATATATATATATATATATATATATATATACACAACACACACACACACACACACACACTGTATGTAAGTTGTATCTTTGAGTAATTTGGTGAATTAAGCCCAAATGCACATGAGGGCAATCTGGGAGATTACACTTTGCTTAACTTTCAAGTTCCAGCTGTATTTGTTAAACTTTAGTGACTAGCTTTGTTTCCCCATTTGTTAATTTACTTATCAGTTTATTTTCTCACAGGATATACTGTATAATCACTTTTTGTAACTTTTTGTAATGGACAAATCTGATTAACATCTTGATTATTATAATATGCTCATGTTGAGCTGCCAGAAATTCAGGACCCCAACTATAGTTATCAAAAGAGTTGTGTGGAATGTCAAAACTTTGCTTTTGCCTATGTTTACAAACTGCAGGAAGCAAGTCACAAATTTCAGGACATATCAATGCTGCAAATCTTCTTGGGACTGCTAGAAATGTGGCAAAATTTGTGAAATGCAGAGAATTTTTTCTTCATTTCATGGACTTACAGTAGTAAACAAACACCACTGAATGAAGAAAATGGTTCAACGTGTTTTTCCCACATTCAAACAACTTAACATGCAGAACATTTGCAGATGCTTTTCAATAGACATTATTTAAAATGTTTTCAGTTTTCATTTACAGAGTGCCGTGTGTATATATTTGAAATATAATTTAGAAGTGAGAAAGAATTAAGTGCCCTAGTTGGGATTTCAACACAGGCCTGATATACTGTATATAGAATAGTTACCCCCCAAATGTTAGGGACTGGCTGATTCCTAACAGCTCACTCAAGAACTCCTACTTACACAGAACCCATAAGGTGATTAAGCATCAGCTCTTTCATAAAATTTGGAGTTATTTATTTTATATACTAGATGGGTTACCTTATCTTGCACCCTGAATTAGGGAGTAAACATTACATTGTTTCTGAGACTACAGAAAACCATGGTAAAAAGCTACTGAGGTAAAAAAAAAAAAAAAAACCTTTCAGTTGTGATTTGAAGTGGCAGCTGTGTATACTCACACTGTGATGAGAAATTTGATTGACAGATTTATGAGGAAATTATCATTCTTTATGATTTCTTTGAATTGCTTGACATATTTGTGTTTAAAAAGTGGTTCTTAACAGTTAGGTGTTAAGAATGACTTTTTGAATCTGCTGGCAAACTGAGGTAACCATGTATTATATAAAAATGTGCACATTTTGTATGTGGAAGAAAACTTTTGCACAGCTTTAATTAGCAAAAAATGTAGATGCAAGAATGACTGGGCTTCGTGAACTGTACTGGCTATCTCTATGGTGGAAGAGCAACTTTAACAGTGTACATTACCCTCTCACTGCACCACTGCTACTGGTACTGAGTTGATGATTCACTCCCAGTGGACCAGTGTGCACTAGTCCAGAAGCAGTGCAAATAAACTCTGAAGTGAGTGTTTTATGGGCTGCAGTTGTCGAGAACAGAAGCACTGCAGCCATTTTCAGTCAATGTCCAGATGTTCCCCCACCACCTGCAGTGATCATGCAGATACCTGTATTGTGTAATGGGTGTGGATTGGAAGAGTTGGATGGAGGGATCATGCAGCGCAAAATAGTGGGAGTTTTTGGTACTGACTTGTTTGAGGGATGGAGCATATAGAAGAAGAGGGTGGGGGGGAGCTTTTTTTTCTTAAAAGTAAATTCTGTGATTGGGCTTACTGGAAGAAAGAAACAACCAGAGGAAGAGATTGGAGGGAGTTATTTATTCATTAAATTGAGTCTCTGAAATCATAACAGGGTCATGGGAGGGAACCAAATCACATATAACACTTCTCATGCCACTGCCAGCAGCTGCAGTACTTTGCTCCACACATGCAGTGGTCAATAAACACACATGAAGGTATTGGTTTTAGCACACACATTCCTCAGTGGATTGGGTCTCCTTAATAGCCATAGTCTATTTTCACCATGTGAGTCCCTGAAAATCCTTATATTCTTGCAGTGGAGCACTGTTGGAGATCTCAGTATGTAAACTGTATACAGCTAAGATCAGGTTTTCTTGGTAGTGACTCCTGTTCACTGGAATATATTACCTTATAAATAATGTACAGTTGCAAGATAAGATCTAACCTGCTATAATGCTTTAAGAGAGGGTGTGTGCTTAGCTGTAGAGAAGTCCTGTGGGGCTCTGGTGTAACTCAGAGGGAGAAGCTCAGTAAATATCAACTGTGCTGAGGGCAGAGGGGACTACAGAAAGCAGGGGCTTGTATTTTTGTTTTAGTGTTAGCCCTATACTTGTGGGGCACTTTAAATAATTAAAGGGACACAGCTGTTTCACTGCAGGGAGCAAGAACCCTGATACTTCTGGGTTTCGGTAGATAAAGTCTGACACTCACGAGAGCAGTGCAAGTGAGAGCGGCATGTGTTAGCATGCTGAGACGCATGGAGATACGCGCATCTAAATGCGTGTTGGTGTGTTAGCAGGGAGTGGGGAGAAGGAGACAGGATACTATCATTTGGGCAAGTAAAGGTAAAAAAGATTGTTGGTAAATTATTGATTAAGGGAGAATGGAAACAAGGAAGGCTGATACATGCATCTTGTCTGCTTCGTTGTTGACATCGATGGGGTATTTCCTGATAAGTTGTAAAGAATGTAAAATGTATAAGAAGGCTGAACTGGGGATAGGTTATAGTAAGTCTGAGTGTGAAAAATGTGTGTTAAACCTGTCTAAGGTTATTGAAAGGCTGCAGAATTTGGAAGATAGTCAGATGGAGTTAACTTCAAGGTTAAAGACTTTATCAAGCCTGAATAAAAGTGAGTCAGAGAGCGTAACAAAGGGGCAGGGTAAATGAAAAGGAAGAGAGTGGGGGGAAGAAAGTCATCAAGTAAATAGGGGAGATTCAGGTAGGGTGAAGAAAAACTGTAGGGGTGTGAGCCCACTTGGACCAGTTCCAACTTCTTTAAGAAGGGATGATGTGGGAATGATGAGGGAAGTACACAGGATATAGATAGAGATAGGGGGAGAGCAAGATGAACAGGGTAGTGCAAATGATACTGAGGAAATTACAATAAATGGAATTCCAGTATAAAATAGCTATAGTGCCCTGAGGAGTTTAACTGATTCAAATGGAATGGCTGGGGAAGCTGTTTTGGAGACAGAAGGGGGAAAACAAAATCCTACACAGGTCATTGTTATTATTATAGGAGATTCTATAATAAAATATACGGAGCAATATATATGCAATAAAGATACAGCAAATAGAATGGTAAGTAGCTTCTCAGGAGCTGGAGTATTGGATTTATATGATATTGATATGGTTGACAATATATTTAGTGGTGCGGGGGGAAGACCCACTGGCAGTGATTCAAGTGGGTATGAATGATATCATGTGGAAAACTTTACCAAAAATGCTAAAGGATTATATTAAGTTAGTACAAAAATTAGTAAATAAAGGTTGTAAGATAATGATTTCTGAGTTACTTCCAGAACCTAGGGCATCTGTATATAATAAAAGAGAATTGCTTTAACAAATGAATGGCTATGTAGATGGACAGGGGAGAGTGGCTATACATTTATAAAACACTGGGGGACATTCGAAAAAAAATTCAAATTGTATAGTAAGGATGGGCTGCATAAACTATAGAGGTAGTAGAATCTTGGGGCAAAGATTGGGAAATGAGATAGAAAACTTTTTAAACTGAAAGAGAAGGGGACTACCAGGGAACATAAAGAGAATAAACCCCAAAGTCAAAGAAATACAAAAAAGATGCCAGCTAGTAAGGTAATGTTTTGCAATGCTAGAAGCTGAAATGAAATCAGTATGGCAGAACTGGAAACGATAATGAGGAGAGGTAAATTAGACATTGTTGGAGTAGTAGAAACCTGGTGGTCAAATGATAACTTGTGGCGTCAACAGATACCTAGCTACAGATTAATAAAAAAAATTGAGATGGGAGAAGGGGTGGGGGTGACTTTATTCATTAGGGATGAATTAGAAGTTAGGGTCATAGATGAAAATTATAATGTAGGGAGTATTGAATGGTTACTGTTGAGCTGTTAGGTATAAAAGGTAGGAAATGTAGTTTTTCAATTTTTTGGTAGAGCACCAGATACAAAAATGGAGGACACTGAAGTTTTTTTTTTGAATATATTACTGGCTTGGCAGAAGGCACTGATTTAGTGCTAATAGGGGATTTAAATATGCCAAACATTAAACGGGGTGAATTTATGGAAGGAAATAGCTTAGAGTGTATGGTACAGGAAGACCTAATGGTGGTAGGTGTTAAACAGTGTATACTGGAAGGTACAAGGAGGGAAAATATATTAGATGTTATTTTAACAAATATTCCAGATGTAATTAAATGAATTAGGATTCAGCCACAATTGGGGACAAGGGACCACAACTCCATAATGTTTAAGATGCTTTGGGAAATCAATATAGTATAGGGGGAAAACAGAGCAGTTCTTATACAATAGGTGAGATTATGTAGCTACAAGAGAGAGACTGAGTAGTATTGATTGGGAAGCTGGAATGAAGGATCTCAGTGTGGAAGAATCTTGGGAGCTATTTTCAGGTATAATAGATGAGTTAGTAGGGAAGTACATACCAAAGAGGAGTGTATATAATCACAAAGGCAAAAAAAAACACAGTGGCTTACAAAAACTATAATTTGATTATGTAAGAAAAAGAAAGTGATGTTTCAAAGAATGAAGAAAAAAAATAATCAGAATCTCAAATTAGGTATAAGACTATATTGAAAAAATTAAAGAAGAAAATAAACAAGCATTTGTCAATGCCGAATGTTTACTTGCTGGCACTGGCATTGGTAGTGTAGAAGTTACAGAGCTGCATAACAGAAATGGCAGTGAAGTATTGAACTGAAGCCAACCCCACCACCACCCTGCAGAGAGTGACAGGCATTGGGGTGTGCCTTTGGGTCATCAGGCATAACAGCCACGCTATTTCACCACACCCTCCCTGCAGACACTGACAAGTGTCACGGTGTGCCTTGAGGTCTTTGGCCCTTATGCGCACCCCATTCCATCAGGAAATATGGTGAGATGGGTGTAGTATAGGAGAATGGGGTGAACTTTGGGGTCGAAGAGTCCAAGGCATACCGCGATGCCTCTCACTGGCTGCAGGGTGTGGAATGGTATGAGCATTACAGGCAAGAATCCCAAGTCACACCCTGATGCCTGTCATTCTCACAGGGTGGGTGTTATGATTGGAAACCCTAACACCTCAGGCATTCATTGGTATTTTCTACCCAAATTTTGAACATTTTTTGTGACCCCACCTCATGAACAGTGGCAATATCAGTTTGTTAGCCGAAAGCTGCTTATGCACAGCGACTACGGCATTTAGCACCACAGGTGCAAAAACACATTCCAAACAGGATGTGAAAAATGACAGCTGTACTGTTCATGGGGAGGTGTAAAAAATGGCAATGTTGCAAATCTGCAGTGAAAATATTAAAAAAACTGGTGAAGTCACGAGCGTGCATAGAAACTGTGCAACGCACACCCGTAATGTAATTAGTTTGGGGATTTTTTACAGCAGATTGTCAACACAGGCATTTTGGGACCTCCGATCATGAACAGTGTCACTGTGATTTTCTTTATCTGTCCCGAACAATGATTTCCCACAGCGACCACACATCTCTGCGCTGAAAGTGTGAAAACATATTTTGGCCATGTTGTGAAAAATTACAGCTGTACTGTTCATAAGGAAGTGTGGAAAAATGCCACTGGTGAAAATCTGGACTGAAAATATTACAAAGTCATGAACTTACGAGGGTGCATGGAAACTGTGCAATGCTCACTCGTAACACAGTCATTTTATGGACTTTTGTCACCAAATTTTCAACATAGCCATTTTAAGACCTCTGCTCATGAACAGTGTAACTGAGATTTTCTTAATCTGTCCCAAACATTGCTTTCGCACACCGACTGCACCATTGTGCGCTACATGTGCGGAAATGCATTTTGGGCGACATGTGAAAAATGGCAGCTGTACTGTTCATAAGGAAGTGTAATAAAATGACAATGTGGAAAATCCAGAGTGAAAATATAGAAAATTCACAAACTTACAAGCGTGCGTAGGAACTGCACAATGCACACTCGTAAAACAGTAATTTCTAGGAATTTTTTCACCAAATTTCCAACATAGCCATTTTAAGACCTCTGCTCATGAACAGTGTCACTGTGATTTTCTTAATGTGTCCTATACAATGATTTTGCACACCAACTGTGCCATTGTGCGCTACATGGGCGGAAGCACGTTTTGGGCAAGATGTGAAAAATGACAGCTGTACTGCTCATAAGGAGGTGTGGTAAAATGGCAATGTTAAAAATCTGGATTGAAAATATTGAAAATTTGTGAACTTTCGAACGTGCATAGGAACTGCGCAATGCACACTCGTAAAACAGTCATTTTTAGGAAGTTTTCCACCAAATTTTCAACATAGGCTTTTTGAGAGCCCACCTTATGAACAGTGGCAGTGTCGTTTCATTACTCAGTCCCGAAAGGTGATTTCATGCAGTGACTGTGAAATCACCCTTCAGGGCTGACTAACGCCATGACAGTGACATCATTCATGAGAAGGAGTCCCAAAAACCCCATGTTGAAAATTTGGTGCAAAAATTCCAAAAAATGCCTGACCTGAGATATGCAGCAAAGTTGAAAAACCCCTATCTATCCCATCATACAGCTTACCAGCATTTCCTCAGTTTGCGGTCGGCTTTGAAGAGTGCAGACGTGTTCCCGGTCCACCGAAGATCATCTTGCTGGAGTCCGGAGGTAAGTATGGGGTGGGGGTGTGGGGAGGCAGGGTGCACAGTGGGTGGGCGCGGGTGGGGGCAGAGACAGTGAGGGACCATTTTTGAGTTTCAGGTGTTTTTTCTTTAAAATGATGACGACACGGGACATTTGCCATGCTGGGGTGGGCTCCCAGCGTGGCACAAGGATGGCTGGCAGGGGGGCATGGAGCCGACGGGGGATTGGGCATCCCCGTTGGTGATAGCATGTGTTGCCATGCTGGGGTGGGCACCCAGCGTGGCACCCTGTACTTTGGAGGGGGCCAGTGGAACTGATGGGGATTGGACACCCCCGTCGGCTATACGATGTGTAGCCACGCTGGGGTGGGCACCCAGCATGGCATACAGAACTCTGTTTTTTTGGGGGGGTGCAGCACAGCTGACGGAGGATTGTGCACCCCCGTTGGCTACACAGTGTGTGTGTGGGTGGCGAGCACGCAGTATGCGTGCGTGCATGCGTGTGTGTGTGTAGGGGGAGCACGCATGAGCAGGCGGTATCTTATTGCTGCTCACTGAAGTGTAGCTCCCCTTTCAACTGTACGCCACTGCATTTTGGGGCTGTCATAGACAGCTCAAGCAGGCATTGGAGAACTGCGGCCATGCCTGCAAACACACTGCCTGAATTGGAAGAGGGCTGCCACACCTCCAAAAACTCAGATGATGACACTATTTTTCTTACACATGCGTGCAAGCAAACATAAAAATGCAAAAAAGAAGCTGGAGTTTAGATTGGCAATGGCCAAAGATAATAGCAAAAGGTTTTTTGCATATATAAATAGTAAAAGGAGGGGAAGTAGTATGGTTGGTCCATTAAATATTGAGGGGGTTATGACTTCAAAACCTAAGGAGATGTTAAATGAATTTAGCAGATGCTTTGGAGCAGAATATAAAAAATATGATGGAGTTACAGAGATGGGCCATTTGGGAAAAAGTATATTATACAATGGCAAGAAAAAATCCTGGACTCTGGTCAGTCTTGGCTGAACCCATGATTTTATCATAGCACAACATCACAGGTCTAGTCTCAGCCTCACTGTGAACCTGTAGATGATCCTTTGCTTCATTGTTTCATCTTCTCTTAAAAAACAAAAATATTTTTCAACACAATGATTTTTTTTTATTCTGTATAACAATAAGCCATTGTGTAATAGCAATAAAGCCCTCCAGGGTGTGTGTCGTTTGGGATAACATCACGCCTTAGTTATTGGACGCATTCAGCCTGCGGCCTCATGCTTAACCACCTGAGGTGTGACGTTATCCCAGCACGACACACACCACATCAGACATTATTGCTTAATTTGATCCCAAACAAATAATAACTGAAGAAAAAGTCAGAAGTAGGATAAAGAGACTAAATGTTGAAAGGGTGGCAGGACCGGATGGGATACATCCCTACTTTTTAAAGGAGTTAGAGGATATACTAACGCCTGTTATCACCAGGTTGGGACACAAATTACTGGCAGAGGGGGCGGTGCCAGAGATGTGGAAATTGGCATATGTGGTGCCTATTCATAAGAAAGGGGAAAAAAGAATGAGGTGGTAATTTATAGGCCAATAAGCCTGACCTCTGTCACAGGAAAGATTATTGAAGGAATCTTGAGTTTACTGATTTACTGGTTTACTATTACTGATTATATGAAAGGTAAAAACTTAGTGGATAGAAGTAAGCATGGATTTGTGGTAAATAGATCATGTGAAACAAATTTGGTGGCCTTCCTTGAGTTTATTAGTAAACTTACTGATGAAGGGAAGAATGTAGATATGGTAATGCTGGACTTTAGTAGCATATTTAACACCGTTCCGCATTGAAAAATTATTGAAAAGCTTATTGAAATGGGGATCAATACACGCATAGTAAGATGGGTTGAACAGTGGCTGACAAATAGACTGCAGAAGGTGAGACTGCATGGCCATGTGTCTGATTCACTAAGGGTGGTGAGTGGTGTTCCCGAGGGTTCAGTGCTTGGACCATTGCTCTTCAGCATTTTTATTAGTGATTTGAAGATATTTAGTAAAAATAAGCTAATAAAATCTGCTGATGATTTCAAGGTGGGGGGAGTGCAGGATACATTTGGTCATAGATTAATATTTGGGCAGGATTTGATCTATATAATGGAATGGGCAAATAAAAATGTGATGACCTTTAACAGGAAGAAATGTATTATCATGCATTTTGGAAGGCATAATGTACAGCAGACTTATAATATGCAGAGCCTAAAATTAAAGGTGTCAAAATGCAAAAAAGAACTAGGAGTGTATGTACAAAATGATCTTAAAAGTGGTGCCCAAAGTAAAATTGCATCAAATAAGGCTATGCCACTAATAAATTGTATGAGAAGAGGTTTTCAATCATGGAATGGGGAGGTTTTGTTGCCACTTTATAGGACAAAGGTTAGGCCCATCTCGGATTATTGTTCCACCTTTTTCTGTCCTTTTCTTATTAATGATATTAGGGTAATGGAGAGGCCCCAGAGATCTTTTACCAGACTAATTGCTGGAGGGCAAGGAAAATAGTATGAGGGGAGCTTGGAGAAATTGGGTTTATGGCCATTGAAACATAGAATTTGATGGCAGATAAGGACTGCTTGGCCCACCCAGTCTGCCCATTTCCCTACCTGATGGATAAGCTGCAGATTCTAGTTAATCAACAGCTTATTTCCTCCTGCCCCCCACTAGAATTGCCTTATGCCTGTCCCATGCATTCTTGAATTCTCCCACTGTTCCTGACTCCACAACCTCCTGAGGAAGGCTGTTCCATTCATCCACAACTCTCTCTGTGAAAAAATACTTTCTAACATTACCTCTCAGTCGTCCTCCCTCTATCTTCAAATTGTGCCCCCTTGTTCTTGCACATCTCTTCTTCTGAAAGATACTACCCTCTTGTACCTTGTTAATTCCTTTGAGATACTTGAAAGTTTCTATCATGTCCCCCCTCTCCCTCCTTTACTAAAGGGTATACATATTAAGCTGCTTTATTCTCTCTTCGTATGTCTTCTGGTGCAGACCTTCCATGATTTTGGTTGCCCTCCTCTGAATAGCCTCCACTCTGTCTATGTCTTTGTGGAGATGGGGTCTCCAGAATTGCACGCAGTACTCCAGATGGGGCCTCACTAACTGTCTGTAGAGAGGGATAACAACTTCCTGTTTTCTACTGTTGATGCCTCTCCCTATGCATCCCAGTATCCCCCCAGCCCTCCTTACTGCCTTCTCACATTGCTTGACCACCTTTAGGTCATCTGATATAATTAATCCTAGGTCTCTTTCGATTTTTGTTGTTGTTGTTAACTCACCTCCCACTGTGTACTCTTCCTCTGGGTTTTTGTTTCCCAGATGCATTACCTTGCACTTCTTTGCATTGAATCTAAGCTGCCACATATATGACCATTCCTCCAACCTTGCCAAGTCCCTTTTCATTCTTTCTACCCCATCTTGTGTATCAACCCTGTTGCAGATCTTTGAGTCATCTGCAAAGAGGCATACTATTCCTTCCAGGTGCTCTCCAATGTCACTTATAAAGATATTAAAGAGGACCGGTCCGGGTACCAAACCCTGCGGTACCCCACTAGTTATTGGTTAACAGAAGGGTGAGGGGTGACTTATTGTCACTGTATAAAGTCCTGGGAGATGAAGATCTCAGACTGGAACTGGGTCTGGAATCAGTGGTAAAACCATATCACCTAAGAGTACATAATAAACAATTGAGGGAGGAAACAGTAAGAACTGAATTGAGAAGAAATGGTTTTAAATGTAGGACAGTTAGGATGGGGAACAGATTGCCACACAATGTGGTGGATGCTCATAGTTTGGGAATTTTCAAAAACAGATTTGATAAATTCCTTATAGAAGTTGGTGACAAATGTCACTGTCACTGAATTGTGGGGGAAGTCTATATGGGCATAGCCTTCTTGACTTCCTTAAACCTCCAGTATGAACTCCAGTCTGAATGGACATTTCTGTAATAGTGCATATCATATTTATGGGTACAATGTAGATATGAGACCAGCTTTACAGATAAATCATTTATTTTACCATAGATGGATTTTATGTGAGCAATAAGACAAAAAAAGGGCATTGATTGTCTGTGGTTAATGCACACCCAGGTGCATATTGAGGCACAAGGCACTTGCCCAAGAATGCCTTCACCACCTGGAAGTGTACTAACTCCAGAAAATCAATGACATATAGTGTCCTATGCACTTATCAAATGGGTAAACTGAAAATCAGGTTGACAAACAAAAAATGACAACTATTTTTTAATTTAAAATAGGTATTTTCTTGGTTAAGTGTACAATATCTAGTAAATAGTAATCCTTCCCCTCTGTCTTTCAACCATTCAATAGTTTAAGTGTTTGTTCATTGTGAAATACAGGACATCAAACTTCTGCAGATTTCCTTTGGCAAAATGTTCACACCCTAGCATACAACAGAAGACCTTACACACAAGGGCATGACTCAGAATATTCAACTTTTTATCACTTGTGAAGGGCAGACGTTACATAATTCACTTTCCCTCTGCCACTCATGAGTTATTGCCCTGCCCTCTCACTCATGAAGATAAATGGCATATTCTGAGTCTGTCAATTGCCTGTCCTGTATATATTCATCTTAATTGTCACTTATTGTTTGATGTATGTGCTGACTGTACACAATAGACTTCCTGGGGTTTTAGAAAGGTGCCATATAAATTACATTCTATTGCTGTTACCTTTACATTTCTCCAGTTACAGAATCACAGGTGAAACTTCCTCTCTGCAATGTATTTATTTATTTATTTATTTGCTTTTGGTAACCGGGTAAGCACAGCCAGTGCCTATTTTCAGGTGTGACCCGGGAGAATCACAGGGTAATTACATGGCAGAAGATACATTGATGACAATTACAATCAGGAGCATTGACGACAGTTACAGTCAGGAGCAGGCATACTCCAACAATGAGACAGAGTAGTAGTTACAGAGATAACATTTTGTCAGGTGCATACGATACAGATGTAATCAGAGAAAGCTTTCTACATATCAGTAAAGTTAGTTCCAGTGCACACCTCAGTCCCATCACAAAAATACCCCCAACGGAATAATCAAGCAGTGTCTTTAAAGTTCTCAGTTCCCATAAGTTCAAACTGAATGCACAGTGCAAGTCCAGCATTGACATCAAGGTAAGCTCCCAAGCAGGATCACTGTTTCTTACTAAACAGGTAGGAGTTTCAAAGTTCAGAAAATTTCTGCCTAATAATATATTTTTAGTTGACTTTTTTTAGTTTGTTTTTTGTTTTGTTCATACATAAGTACAGAGATCTTTTCAAATGTCAGAATCATGCAGGCCAAAGAAATCCAGCCACAGGTACAAGTTGAGTTCTGTCAGGATTCCAGATAAACATGCCAGACATTGTAATAAAGGGACAGTAACCTCTTAAGTGGCCTTTTGTATTCTTACAAAAATTAAGTTTGTAAGGAACCTTTGCCACATCTATTACAATGTGAGTGCTGGCTTTGGTGAGCATCATAAACTTATTTGTGGGAACTGGCACTCTTGTTTACTTTTAAACATATCCATTACTAATACCGTTGGGTGTGCCAAAATGTTCATCAGCTTCCCTTCTATAAGTGAATAGATGAAGCAGACGATGTCTAGAGAGATTGTGATGAAGTGAAAAAAGCTGATAACATGTAATTGGACCACCACATACATTGCACTACTCAAATTTTCAGCTCTTTTATTTGGTCAATGCTAGATTTTTACAAATAGCTTAATTTATATACAGTTGTCCTTTGTCAATAACACTAAACAGGCAAGCATAGCACTTACTGGCTGTGCATAACTAACTTTATGTTTGTTTTTTTTTTGTAAAGTCTGCCATCCCCCAAGTATGTGAGATGTAGGCCTAAAGATTTATGTGTTGCTTGTGCCCTACATATTGGTCCATGAAAAGGTATTATTGCTCCTTTTATTTTCAGTAGACATTCGGTGCAATTTACTTTTTCTATATACTGTAGCTTTTTAACCACCAGGTCGGGCACTCTGCATCAGGCTTAAGATATAGTGACCCCACCCTGACCCAATCACCTCCTTAGCTGCTCTGATGCCTCCATGACTTTCCCTTATGGTGGGGTTAAGAGAGAGGGATCACTTTCAGAGGAAAATCCAGTAAGAGTAGAGGAGGCACGGGGTCCAATGGTATCATGTTGCTGCTGTCATTCTGGCAGCTGCCATTTTCCTTTGATTTTCATATCCCCTTCACCCTACAGTTGCATGTAGAGACCATTGTAGGTTTCATGTATAAGCAGCATGGCTTTGATAAAAAGGTAAGTTTTCTGGCTCACTATTGAGGAGGGGGGGTGCTGCAGTGGCAGAATACACTAGTGCCTCTCTAAGCTGGGACATGCTCTGCAGATCTCCTCCTAGCCAGCCCCCCCCCCAATAGCCAGCCCCTCTCTGAGTGTGCTCCCAAAACAAAGTCAATGTTATGGCAGCATGGCATGATGGGCTACCTTGGGTCCATTGGCCTGCCCACTTTTATTCAATTTCAGATGCAGTTTTGGGACTTTTAACTAATAAACTGAATCCCCACTAGAATGCCAGGTGTGATCTAGGCTGTCAAAGAAAACAAATATATTTTCTGTTAGTATGCAGGTCTGGCAGCCCACCATGCCATATTCTTCCATGAACAAATTACAGGGATGTAAGCTATACTCTAAAAGCTGAGGCAGCTCAGAAAATTATTTTAAAAAAATGAAATCTGTGTATCTAATGACAGTCTAGCTGCCTCCCTTAGCAGTGACTTTAACACAACAGACCCCCTGAGGGCAAGCAGCTGAGCAGTGATGCATTGTAAAATACGTTATAAGAGTTGGTTCTGAACCCCATGTTGGGACTTTAGCTGAGCCATGCTAGCCAGTTTGAGCTTATGATTATTATTATTCTAACATATCTAGCCTTTATTGTATTTTTATTTATTTATACTGGATAGGCAGACTGCAATAGAATATTTTGCTAACTGGAGCATGCTGTTGATGGCAGTCAATACAGCTTGTAACAAAACAATTATGCATTCACTTACACCCAGCACGTTACTTTACAAAACATCACATTTTAGCTGTAAAGTTCAGGAAGATGTTTCTTAAAGAGCTGTTGATGCCTTAAAAACCTTTTTAAAGCATAACAATTAGGTACAATTCAGCTTCCATTCCATATATATTCTAAAGATTCCCCTTCCTCAGTATTTCTTACTAAGGACATTTGCAAGAATATATGATCTTTATTCTTCAGGGTTCATCTGCCTCTATAGCAGACTCCCTACTTCTAGTCATAATCCTCTGTTGTGACATCACAGTCTATTGCCATGGGAGTAACTATGATGTCACAAGCAGTGCATTATGACCTTGGGTAGGGAGACAGCAACAGGAATAGATGAACTCTTCAGGAGAAAAGATCCTGTTTTTTCTTCCCCCATTCCTTTTCACCCCTGTCCAGACTGACCCCTTTCCACCAGCCTCCCCAGCCCCATCACCCCTGCGTCTACTGGACTCACCTCTCTGTTTCTTCCACGAAGTGCCAGCTGGCCAGGTGCAGTGCCTGCATGAGATCAGCATCATCTCACCAGTCGAGATCCATTTTTCTCTTTTTTCTGCTTCCCGGCCCTGAGTGCAGACAGAAGGCATGCAATGACGCCATTGGCTGAGCAGCGCACACTTCTATGCGTGGCATGCTGGGTGTCTGCCCTGCATCTGTCCCTATGTTGTGGGTGCATTGTGCCAGCCCCAAGCCACCATCAGGGGCCAGTCAAGTAGCGGACTCCATCCCCACCCCTCCCTGGGAGAGGAGAGCTGTCCTCTGGATGCTCAATCCTCTCCCTCCCCGGCTGACCCCCAGTGGCCCGCTCGCACCCTAAACACAGGTCACTGGCATGGCAGGAGATAAGGCACAGATCCCTCAGCCCTCCACACCACTGGGCTGGCCTGCAAAGATCCAGTTTTCATGAAGGTGACCTCAGTAATAAATAATGGCGAGGTGGAATACAAAACGAATGGGAAATACAAGCTGGACTGTGTCTAAATATTATGTTTTGGTAAAGTTCTTCTGAAGATGTCAGCTTCTCTTTAAACATATGAAAAAAATAGATTTTAGGAAATGAAGACGCAATGGCTATCCCTCAGCAGACGAAGTAGACGAAGAGGTTGCCAAATATCAGCCTTCCAATCTTACAGTGAACTTTAAGGATATGATTTTTAATGACATCTACCACGATTGTGCTGCACTATCACAAAAATGCAACAGATGTTTGGGCACTGCTAGATCACCTAATGTGTGGTCTTGTAGTTCCTAAATGTCTGCCACAATTTTACACAAATGCCACAAGCACGGCTTTGCCTGCTTAAAAAGCAAATTCTTACCAGAGCCGATAGGGCTGCAGCTGAGCAATTTGGGGTAAAATATTGATTTTTTTTTAAATATTTTTACACCAAATTTTCAGCATAGTCTTGTTAAGACCCTTCCTCATGAAGAAGGGCAAAGAAAATGTTCAACTCCTGACCTAAAGGTGATTTTGCGTAGGGACAGCAAAATCAATGTTAAGAACAAAAAACACATTTTGGGAGGAGTTGAAAAACGACAGCTGTCACATTCATGAGGTGCTGTAAAGAAATGGCTATGTTGCAAATGTGGGGTTAAAATATTGAAAATTACCAAAGTTACGAGACTGCATTTTCAAAATTCAATGTAGGCTCATAAATGTATTGTTTTTTGATATTTTTACACCAAATTTTCAACATAGCCTTCTTATGACTCCACCTCATGAACAATGGAAGAGAAAATTTCCAGCTCCTGCCAGAAAGGTGATTTTGCACAGGGACCACAAAATCACCTTTTGAGATGTGAAAAAAACAAATTGGCCAGGATTGGAGAAATGACAACTGTCATATTCATCAGGTACTGTCAAGATATGGCTATGTTGTAAATTTTGGGGTAAAAATATTGAATATTTTTAAATTTACGAGCCTGTGTTGGCAAAATTCAACCTGGGCTCATAACTTTGTTGTGTTTTAATATTTTTACACCGACATTTTAATATAGCTTTTTTATGACCCCACCTGATGAACAAGGGCAAAGAACATTTTCAACTCCTGCCCAAAAGGTGATTTTGTGCAGGGACCATAAAAATCACCTTTTGGGATGTAAAAAAAAATTTTGGCCAGGATGTGAAAAATGACAGCTGTTACATTCATGAGGTGCTGTAAAGATATGGCTATGTTGTAAATTTTGGGTTAAAATATTGAAAATTACCAAAGTTACAAGCCAGCATATGTAGAATTCAATGTAGGTTCATAACTTTGTTGATTTTCAATATTTTTACACCAAATGTTCAACATAGAAACATAGAAACATAGAAGTTGATGGCAGATAAGGACCGCAAGGCCCATCCAGTCTGCCCATTTGTTTTTCTGCCTTATAAATGTGCCATCGGCCTTTGCTCTGTCAGTGGTCTATCTATTCATAGTCATTTGTAATGCTCCCTTATGCCTATCCCATGCCTGTTTGAAGCCCTGCACTGTATTCATAGCCACCACTTCTTGTGGTAAGCCATTCCATGCATCCACCACCCTTTCTGTGAAAAAGAATTTCCTCACATTCACCCTTAATTGGCCCCCTCTAATCTCATGCTGTGTCCTCTTGTCCTGCTATTTTTCTTATATTTAAACATGTTAGACTCTTTCACCTTGTTAATGCCCTTAAGGTGCTTGAATGCCTCGATCATATCACCTCTCTCCCTCCTTTGCTCAAGGGTATACATATTGAGCTCTGTTAATCTGTCCTCATATGTCTTCTGATGCAGTCCCTGCACCATTTTGGTTGCCCTTCTCTGGACTGCCTCAATTTAGTTAATGTCCTTGTGAAGGTGTGGCCTCCAATACTGCACGCAGTACTCCAGATGGGGCCTAACCAGTGTCTTGTACAGAGGGATTAATACCTCCCTCTTACGACTTGTGATACCCCTACTAATACACCATAACACCCCCCCTAGCCTTACCTACTGCTTTAGAGGTCTGCTTGGATGATTTTAGGTCATCAGTGATGATGATGCCCAAGTCTCTTTCTTCCTTTGTGACTGCTAGCAACTCCCCTCCCAGCCTATAGGTGGCTTCAGGGTTTCTCTTCCCTATGTGCATGATTTTACACTTCTTTGCATTAAATCCCAGTTGCCACTCTTCTGACCATTTTGTCAGTTTATCCAGATCTCTTCTCATTCTGCCCACCCCATCTGGATCATCTACTCTGTTGCAGATCTTGGTGTCATCTGCAAACAGGCAAGCCTTACCCTCTAGTCCATCTGCAAGGTCACTAATGAAGATGTTGAAGAGGACTGGCCCCAGGACTGATCCCTGAGGTACCCCACTTGTGACTTGCATCTCTTCTGACTGTATACCATTTACCACCACTCTCTGTTTTCTGCCCGTTAACCAGTTTGCCACCCAGTTTACCAACTTCTGACCCACCCCGAGCCTACCCAGCTTATTTATCAGTCTTTGATGTGGAACAGTGTCAAAAGCTTTGCTGAAGTCAAGGTATGCAACATCAACTGATCCCCCTTGGTCCACCACTCTGGTTACCCAGTCAAAGAAATCTATGAGATTAGTTTGACAGCACCTTCCTTTTGTAAACGCATGCTCTTAGATCCTGTGCCCCTATGGATTCCAGGTGTTGCATTATCCTTTCCTTAAGGAGTGCCTCCATAATCTTGCCCACTACTGAGGCAAGACTGACTGGTCTGTAGTTTCCTGCCTCCTCCCTGCTACCACTCTTGTGGAGTGGGATAACATGAGCCCTTCTCCAGTCTTCTGGGACCTCTTCTGTGCTCAGAGACTCACTAAACAGTTCTGCTAATGACTCTGCTAGTTCCACCTTTAGCTCCTTAAATACCCTGGGATGTATGCCATCAGGTCCCATTGCCTTATCCACCCTGAACTTAGCAAGCTCTTGTAGGACCCTTTCTTTTGTGAAGGGAGTAGTGCTTACCTCCCTCCCCCCTGTGTCCATGATGCTGAGCTGTGGGCCCGGCCCTACCTTCTCTTCAGTAAATACTGAGCAAAGTATCTATTTAGGATAGATGCCTTTACAGGGTCCTCCTCCTCACATGCTCCCTTTTCTCCATTAAGCTTAGCAATACCCTCTGGACTTTCTCCTTTCACTAATGTATCTATAGAAAGTCATGTCACCTTCTTTACTGTTGCGCTAGTGTTTCCTCAGTTTGGGACTTTGCCTCCCTTACTGCCTTCCTGCTTCCCTTAGGGCAGTTTGGTATGCTCCTTATCTTCATCCGCTGTGTTCCTTATATTTCCTGAAGGCCAGTCTTTTGGCTCTGACCTTTTCTGCTACTGTATTTGAGAACCAAAGTGGTTTCCTTCTTCTTTTCACTTCCTTTTCTGTCTAACACAATGGAATGTTGCTTCAAGTATTGCATCCTTAATGTGCCCACTTTGCCTGTACCCTCATCTGTGTTTCTTTTTGCCAGGGCTAGCTTAACTCTGTTGGCCATCTTATCAAAGTCAGCTCCTCTGAAGTCCCATATTTTTGCCTTGGAATGGGATGATTTAGATGTAGTAGCCAAATTGAACCATACCATGTGATGGTCACTGGCCCCCAGGTGACCTTCCACCTGGAGATCTGTGATTCCTTCCTTGTTAGTCAGTACTAGATCTAGGATAGCCCTATCTCTTGTGGGTTGCTGTACCAATTGTTTGAGGCCCTCCTCTGCAGGGAATCCACTATGTGTCTAGTTCTGGCAGATGTTCCTGCTGGTATTGACCAATCTGTATCTGGCATGTTGAAGTCTCCCATTATCAGAACCTCCCCTTTAGCTGTCATGTTTTGTATATCTTCTAACAGTAATGTGTCTATGTCCTCTCCCTGGTCTGGGGGCCTGTAGACAACCCCAGTTCTTATGGCTGTCCCATTTCCTGTTTCAGGGTGACCCACAGTTCTTCTGGCTCCTTATGTATTATGAATTTTTGTAGCTTTGATATTTTCTTTGACATACAGGGCCACTCCTCCCCCCCCTTTTTGCACCTCGGTCTCTTCTGAACAATACATAGCCAGGTACTGAAGTCTCCCAAGTGTGGTTACTGGTAAACCACGTCTCACTAATTGCTACTATGTCCAGTTTAGCCTCTGACATTATTGTCTGCAGGTCTGGGATCTTATTTCCCAGGCTGTGAGCATTTGTGTACATGATTTTCCATTGGCCAGATTTTGGTGTGTTAATTGCTGGGTGAGGTTTGGCATTACGCCTGTGCATCATATGGGGAGACAAACCTTTTTTCTTACCTGGTGATGCAAATGAACTGCAAACATGCTGAATGCCTATTTGACTACTAGCTGAGGGGGGAGGGGTGTTCTTCCCATTCAACGTATGGGGTGCTGCACCCCTCTCCCCATTTGCTAGTTTAAATATTCTGCAAAGATGTCAAACTTCTGCCCCAATGCACTGACTCCCTCCTTAGTCGGATGCAGTCCATCAAATTTATAGAACTTTCGCTCCCAGAACTATTGCCAGTTCCCTACAAATCTGTGTCCTTTTTCCTGGCACCAGCCCTTGAGCCACGTGTTTAGCTCCCCTATCTTCCATTCTCTGACCTTCTGTCCATCTGCTCCCCTCTTCCAGACTGGCAGGATCTCAGAGAAAGAGATGTCATACGAAATAGATGATAGTTTATCACCCAGCCTGGTCAGGTGTTCCTTGGTCTCCACAACTGACCAGCTGGCGATATCATTAGTCCCTATGTGCACTAGGACATCAATGTTTTCTCCTGTTTTGTGAACAATTTTAGCAATGCGGTCAGTGTCTCTCCATGCTGATGTACCTGGGAGACATCTGACCATTACCCCTGGCTGGAGATTGGTATCAACTCCTCAAATCATGGAGTCTCCTATGATCAGAAGTTTTTTGGATTTCCTTTTTGCTTTCTTTGTTTTGGTTCCTGATATGGGTGTGTTTTGTTGTGCTAGCTCCTGTGCTGCAGTGTCTTGCTCTGCAGTGTCTTCTGCCTCTTTGTTTGATTTCAGAGATAGAGGCAGATACCTATTTGTAGTGTTTATATGATTTTTGGAGGTAATATGTGGGAGAGCAGAGAGTGATGGGGCACCTGATTTGCCCCTCTAACCTGCCAATCTCCAACAACTAACCCTCTGCGTTTGGGGTTTTCTGTTGGATGCTGGGGAAATGGCGGGCGGTTCTTATAATGTATTTCCTCTTGAATATGAAATTTGAGGTGTGCAATCTCTGCCCATGCTGCCCGGAGCTGATCCCTAAGATCTCCAAAGGCCCAGCATGTAGGACAATGTCCCAAATCCTGTAAGACTGTCCTTCTGAAAATTGTTCCACAGTACCTGCAGTTAATGATATCCATTCCAGATAAGTTGCTGGGTTTATAACCTAGTCAGAGTAATTAGAAGGCAAAAAAAAGAAAAAAAATGCAAGTAATGGTTTGATTGTGTTTTGTTTACTTGTTATAACAAGTTAAATTACTAGTGCCCCTGTAAATGAGCTCACCTTGTGGAGGCGCCCCACTGATCCACCCCTTCCTGCTCTGCCACAGGAAATGTCACAACTGTGGTACCCTATAAAAGGAGTGTAGTGTGGGGTGGTTGGGGATGGGGGTGGGTAGCTGGGTCCTTCCCCCTGCCGAAAAAGAAGAACCACGGATGAAAGAACAAGGAGGTAAGAGCAGAAACAGTCAACAACAAATGCAGTATCCCTGAAAGCTTATCCTAATGTTAGATAAAACTGTAAAACCTGTAAAACACCACCTGTAATAATTTCAGAGAAGATATACGCTGTAAGAAACACTTTGCTACAGAGAAAAATAAAACAATGAAATGTTAGCAACAAACAGTAGCAATTCCTGTGAGTAAAAAATAAAAACAACACCACACAGTAAATCTGCTTAGCCAAAATAAGTCTTAATCCTTTTCCCTTGCTCTGGTAAGTTTCTCTGCTCTGCCTTTCAAGCAGTCTTAGGAGGAATGAGCTCAGGTGAAGCTAGGTGCCTTGGCCAGCAAACCAAGTCTTCTACCTCCAAGATATCAACTAACCTGACTTTTTAACCCTTCTTTCTGTTGAAAATTACTGACAGTTTGCCAGCTCCACCCCCAACATACACACCTAATCCTTTGGAAGAGCTGTGGGAGGAAAGCAATTAGCTCCTTCAATGTGAGAAGGAGACTGAAACACCTCTGAGACAACAAACCTTTTCAACAAACCAAAAAAAAAAACAAGAATAAAATAAAACAGTGTCAACCAGTAGTTTTGCTTAGGCCAATGATTAGTCACAAAAGTGTAAGCTCCACCTGTAATATAGTAATTTCAGAGAAGATATACCCTGTAAGAAACACTTTGCTACAGAGAAAAATAAAACAATAAAATGTTAGCAACAGACAGTAGCAATCCCTGTGAGTAAAAAATAAAAACAACACCACACAGTAAATCTGCTAAGCCAAAATAAGTCTTAATCCTTTTCCCTTGCTCTGGTAAGTTTCCCTACTCTGCCTTTCAAGCAGTCTTAGAAGGAAAGAGCTCAGGTGAAGCTAGATGCCTTGGCCAGCCTTCTTATGCCCCCATCTCATGACCAAGGGTGGAGAAAATGTTCAAATCCTGCCTGAAAGGTGATTTCCTGCAGGTACCACAGCATCACCTTTTGGGTCAGATTTGCCTAATGACAGTGTCATTGTTCATGAGGTGGGGTCCCAAAAAAGGCATGTTGAAATTTTGGACCAAGAATATGAAAAAATGTCCAAGTTATGCAACTAAGTTCAAAATAACATTAAAATACATTGAACCACATACCTGTTTCTTCAGTTTGTGATCCAGCTTTGTAGATTGCAGATATGTCTGCGCTCCAGAGGGGTTTATGGAATTGGACCCTCATTGGGTAAGTAAGGGCTTGAGGGGCAGCGGGGTGGTGGATGCTGAGTGGGAGGGTAGGGTGGAGGGAGAGTATCAATCTTAAGAAAACCAAAACTGCTCTTTTCCCACCCCCAAAACAGAGCTAGCAACCACCCACTCTATATCCTTCCAAGTACCAACCAGCCACTAGAACAAGTCTGCTCCTACAAATACCTTGGGGTTACCTTCGATTCAGCCCTCACATTTCACAACCACATCGACACCCTAACATCCACCACTAACACACGGCTTGGCATCCTATTCCTCCATAGAACCTGCCTTCCCCCAAATGCTCTCCGGCTAACTGTTACATTATCCGTTCTGTCCCTTGTAGACTATGGTCTACCAGTATATGGTGCTGCCGACACCACTGCACTCAACAAAATTCACCTAACCCTGAATAAAGCATGCAGATTGATTACTGGTGCCCCCCAGGCTCACACACACCTGTCAGCTGTATGTCAATGCTAACCTGCTTACCCTGGATGAACGGCTCCAATACCAAACCTGTCTCCTCACCAAAAAAACCCTACTCGGGCTCTCCCCCCCGGGGTAATGGCATCCATCCACCAGAGCCCTCCCACCATTGCAACACGGTCTTCCTACAAGACCACTCTAAAGGTCCCCAGATCATGAACCAGCCGTGGCCAGAGGTCCTTCTGCTATAGAGCCCCAACCTGGTTTAACTCTCTCCCTGCCACCATCACCAATGCCATCACCATCTCCAAGTTCAAAACCACACTTCAGAACCACATCTTCAGCACTCGTAACTGCTCCTGTCTCTGAATATAGCCTCCACCTCTGCTTCTCTTGACAATGCCCCCCGGGCAGCTCTCCACCTAACCATCCCCCTCCACCACTTCCCTGTACACCATGCCTATGTTTAACCTGGCCAGTGCCGGCTGTTTCAGTGTTTACCTACCAGATTGCTCACTTGATACCGACTTGTGTAACACCTGTTATCAATTACATGTACCCTGTACCCAGTTGTATTTGTCTGACCACAATGTGACGTGGCGCCTCTGTTGAACGCCGATTGTTTTGCAAATCTTTGCTATGTAACCAAAAACACAATGTATGTCTTTATGTGATGAAGTACCTTTGGAAACGAGCCTCTGGCTCAAAGGTTGTAAACTGATTCTTAAATAAATAAATAAAAATAAAAAATAAAGGTAACCAATCTCCAAATTATTTTGCCTTTATGTTATTTACTGTTTTCTAACTAATCAATTAGTAAAGCTTGTGGCTTATTTTAAAATAATTCTGCCTATGTTGTTTGTGTGTGCTGCCTTGGTAAGAGTTGTTCAGACTATACTATGCCATTGTGATAGCTTAAGGGCCAAAACGCTACCAAAAGTAAAGTACCATTAGTGACTTCATGACAAAAGGAGAAGAAGATATATAAAGGGTCTCAAGAGAAGCCTGTGGGAGTTTGACCTGAGTGCTGCATTTCTGGGGAAAGACACAGTAATCGGATGTATATAGGCACTCTGAAGCCTATACATGCCTGTGGCTTTCTGGTTTCATGTTGCAGTGGCCGAGGGAGTTCTACATCAGGAACACAGACTCAAGACTGTACTTGTATCCCCTTGCACAGAGAAAGTGTATATCTTACTCCATTTCCCCCCCATTGCAAGAGAGATTCACTGTGACACAGAGAATCTTACCCCACGAGAGTGGACTTGTGACACCATGGTTTTTCCTTTTAAGGAAAATGTCTCACACGTGGGAAGCTCCTTTGCTGGAAGACAAAGTTGTTTGCATTTCTGTAAAGATACCACCCTCTTTTCCCACCAGATACCACTAATGTCCAGAAAGTCCATATGTCCTTAATAGCAGCCACAACAAAAATAATTATCTTGTGACATTAAAAGGAGGCTGCCTCACCATCTTTGTCAGAGTGGCACTGGGAGATTTAAACTATGCTTATGCTGGAGAATCATATAGCAGCTATGAAAAAGAGGGCCCATATTTATTGTAATACATGGGAGCTCCTCTACACCCTCCTGACAATTCACAGAACCAGTCCTGCAACTTAGTTGCCCCCAGTTGTCATCTTAGTTATTGGTACTAGGTTATTTTGTGCCTATCCTGCTTTGTTTCATATACAAGGGGCTGAGGATGAATGGGGGGAGGGAGGAGGGGAGGTACTGCTCTTTTCTTGGTTGGGTTGTTTTTTCCTGTTAAGTCTTTTCTTCACAGCATTGTGTGGATTTACATAGAATATCTATGACTGTATTAGGGTTACTATTGGTTCCACTTGTAAGTTTTTGCCATGTTTTTGTATATGATAAAATTCAATAAAGAATGTTACATTTTTAAAAAAAGACACCACCCTGCCTATAGATGGCTCTGGCCCTATCAGTTTTTGCATGATTAAGTAGGTGATACCCAAACATAAAAGTGATTTCACCTCTATTAGCACACAACAGTGGTGCATCTTGTGCATATTTTGTTGGTCAGAGCCTTCAACAAATAAGTCACTACCCTGGCCAGTTTGGTTCCACCTTTTTCCCCCAAAGGGCGGGTTCCACCTTTCAGGTGGTTATTTACTGGAGATTTTCAGGCTAGACCTCACTCCCTGAGATGACCATGAGGGCCATGTGGCTTGTCATTGGGTCTGGTTAAGCTTCATAGCTAACCTGTTGATCATCGCTTGAGGGAGGCTATGGTCTGATTCTGCCCTGGTGACTATTTAAAGAGTGCAGAATACCATAAACCAGTAGGGTCATGGTAACAACTGGCACAGATAGTTCCAAGGGGAGTTCTGTTTCCTGGGAAATTGGCTCCTGGAAATGGAGACTCCTACTTGGGTAACCAGGTCACAGTATCAGAGGATCACTGGCCAGACTCCATTCAGGAGGTTCAGCACCACAAGCATGGTGCCTCATTGGTAGATTAGAGAAGTTTTTATCAGAAGGGATAAAATAATATCAGACGCCTTATTAGGGATCCCTTTTTCTGCCCAAGTTTTCAAAGGTGGTGGAAAGGCCAGATATCAGAGCCCCCGGCCATCTTTGGGCCAGAGTACAAGTCGCACTATTTAATGAGCTCAGTGGTCCTGTTACTTTTATTTTATGGGCCCCAGAAATCTAGGAGTTGGTCAGATTTCTTAATTCAAGAACCTGTACCTTTTTGTGCTCCACGATGTTTTTGGATGGAGCCCTGGAGATCATTCACTGGGCTGCTCAGGAAAAGTTTTTTTTTCTTAAACACCAGTACTTCTGACTGATACCTGCAGTTACTCTCCCTACGTCAATTCTCCTCAGACGATTTCAGGTTTTGATACTGGATCAACCCTCCAGCGTAGGGCATGTCTTTGCCCAAGCATCTGCTTTTCTGAGTACCTTGAGGGTGTTGGTAGTCTGGGTGGCTTACACGCTGATTGAACAACCTGCTTATTCATGCAGGAGGCCAGTACTCAGCACTCTGGATGCCAGAGTCACATGGTTAAGGTTGAACCAATGGCAGAGCTCCTCTGAGCCATCTCAGACCTTGGATGCCTTGTGGTAATTTTTTCAGCACAAGGTTAATAAAGGTTTTGCAGCCTTTTTTCACAGGCGGTGACCTTGTCAGTGGCCCACTGGATTACTGATGTCGGGCCTCAGGATAAGCATAGACAATTTTAATCCCACGGGCCCACTTCTAGATGTGGCCTAATTAATAAGTTTATTATAGTCCTGGGATCCCTCAATGGATTATCAGCCAGTCTTTTCTTTTTACCCCTTAGGTTCCTCACTCCCTGAGATAGGGAATGGATGTGCAAGACCTGAGCAAGTTCCACTAGAGTGTCCACAGTTAAATCTCACAACATAATGTCAGCCTAGTTGGATGGGTGATATGTCAGAGCCATTTTCCCACTCAGGTAACCCGACCAGCATACAAGAGTATCTCCACATCAGTGTTCAGAAGGTGGAGATGGCCTGCTTAGGTCCTCTTAGTGTGCATTTGTGATTCTACACAAGGTAGATCCAGAAGCAAATGATTTGATACCTTTTAATTGTATTGTATTTGTATTTTAAACCAATGGGGATTTTTTTCTGTTTTTCTCTGCATTATCTAGCTGTTATAAGTATTGTATTTTCCAAACAACTGCCATGAGCTTCTGAAGAAGGACTGGTTGGTCCGAAAGCTAGAGCACTTTGTTCTTGTTACATCTATGTTGGTCCATTAAAAGGTATCAAATCATTTGCTTCTGGATCTATTCTTGCAAGGACCAATACGGCAACTACTAAATCTACAGTTCTACACAAGGTAGGCACTTATATAACCATTAAGGCACATGAGATGTTTCTAGAAGTTGCCAGACTGTCGACAGTTCCCTGGCAGGGGTGTTGAACCTTCAGGTAGACTGCTGAAGTCACAGTCTGTTCATACTGAGCAGTGGAAGTTGGACCGGAGGTGTTTTCAGATCCCTGTACAACCAGTTAGGTTGATCTCAGATCAATCTGTTCCCTTCCAGCCACAGGGTTTGGATCCAAAAAGGTTCTTTAGTCTTGTAGGTGATCACAGATGAGGGCAGTGGTTGCTCTGCCTCAAGAATGGGCCTTCAGCAGAGTGCATTTTCCCTCTTTTACTTTTTCTCAAAGGATACAGAGATAATAGTCAATTGAAATGAGGATGCTCTGCAGGGAGCGGTTCCTTGTTACCTGCTGAGCGTCTGAGTAGACTGTAGTTCTTGGACTTAGAGTGTCTTATTCAGCAAACACTGTTATGCATTCTGGTGTGCAGAGACCTGCTTGGGCCACTTGCTATCCACCCAAAAAATCCAGGAATAATAAAGCTCACTCCTTGGCTCCCGAGAAGAGCAGGAGGCCATCAAAAAAAAAATATGTATATACATATACATACATACATATAGTCTTCTCCAAGAAAACCCACTTGACTCCTTGATGGCTGCCAGAAATCATCTATGTCTGCAGCCTACGCTCCAATAGGGGCCACCTCTCATTTTTCCCTGGGCCAGTTGAGAAGGGTTCTTCTGCACTGCCCTACTCTGCAATTTTTTTTTTGGTTTTCTATAAGAAGGCAGAGAGGTTGGCTTGAGTTCACTGAGATGCTGGATTCTGCTATCGCAGCCCAGGGGGTTTTGGCTTCGGAACTCCTAGGCGCATATTCATAGGACACGTCCGCTGACGGATATGGTTTGCTGTGGGATCTAAAGGTTCGGAATGCTTTTTACAAGGAGTTTTTCCAAACCATTCCCATCCACTTTGCTAGATGTGTTTGTTTTTTCAGGCTTCCTGTTAAGGAGAGTTAAAGGAGTTTCCAAAAACCAGTCCCATCCACTTCACTGGATGTGTTGTTTTTCAGGCTTCCTGCTAAGGAGCCATACCTTATTAGGCATAAGGACAGGCGTATTCAGAACAGTGTTCATCCCTCAAGTGCATATTACCTTCCAGGAGTTCAAGACATAGATTTATGTCTGACTGTTCACAACCTCCTCTATTCAAGGGAAGGGATTGTACAAGTTTGAATTTGTCTTTCACCATTAGGATATACCTTAAATGTATGTCTGAATTTCATAAGTCAGATAGCCTGTTTGTGCTTCTGGGGCAATCAAACAAGGACTAAAGGCCTCTAAGCCCATGCTAGTTAGGTGGGTTGGGGTCTGGGTTGCTAAGGCCTATGTGGAAAAAAAGAAGAGGCCTCTGGCTCTTACCAAAGCTCACTCCACCAGGGTGATGGCAACTTCCTGGGTGAAGAGGGTGAAGCCACAGTTTTCAGCGCTATGCAAGGAAACCATATGGTCCTTAGTCCACACATTCAAGACACATTATAAATTGGATGTTCAGAGTTCTGCTGATGCAGCTTTTGGCTGCAGAGTATTGCAGGCAGCAGTTTGAAAGTAATTCTGAAACATCTGGCATATGTGGTAAAATTCTTCCCACTCCCATTTTTTGTCTGGGTACTGCTTCTTAGAACTCAGTAGTTATGATTACCCATTGACAATGTGGAGCGATACAGAAGGAAGAAATTAGCTTCATACTTACCGTAATTACCTTTTCTGTTAGCTCCAACATTGTCAATGGACCCACCCAGGAGCTTGGCTCCTGAGGGAGAATCTTATCCTGCATGCTAGAAAAGAGGTCTATTTTTTTAGTTAAAATCCTCTACATGGATCTCTCTATTTCTGCTGCACTATACTCTGATATGTGTATTTATATACTGATTTATCAATTTTCTTTGACTGCAGGTTAAAAGGTTCCATTGGTTAATGAAGTTGTATTTTCCTGTTGCAGTTTAGTTCTATGAATCAAAGGCAGGACATGTCTCATTGTGTATTAGCTTCAATTCACAGATCCTGTGAGGCATATTCAGGCCTCCATTCCAGATGGGTGATTTCTGTGAGGCAAACTGTGGTTGCATGCCTTCCTTTACAAGAAGAACCGAATACTTCAGGGCTCCATTTTGGGTAGATGAAATGCATCCCTTCCCTGAATGTCGGATAAGAAGATATGAGAGATTTTTATTACTGCAAGTATGTCATTGTTTTTATTGTATATAAGTGTAGCTCTCATGGCACTGCGAGGTAAGAGTAACTGGGGAATTGCTGTTAGTGCATGGAATCCTCAGCTGCCCAACATTCTAAAGAATGGGCTCTGCCATTCCCCTGGTAGGAATGCACTATACCCAGTTGTTATGATTATCCATTAACAATGTTAGAGCTAACAGAAAAGGAAATTACAGTAAGTACAAAGTTAATGTCTCCTTTTTTTTTACAGGATAAAAAAAAGAGGATTCCTTCACTGGAGGATTGGACACCCCCGAGGCCACTGTTACATTTCTGGGGGGGGTAGGGGGTGGGTGCTGAGAGGGAGGGTCAGGTGGGAGGAAGAAAATTGTAGAAAACAAATTAGGATTACTGCACTGATGGATTGGGCACCCCCAGTGCCACTGTATTTGTGATCAGGACACTGGGGGATTGGGCACCCCCAATGTCACTATTATGTTTTGGGGGGTGGTGAGAGAGAAGGTTGGGTGGGGGGATATGCATAATTTAAAAAAAAAGGAAATCAGCAGTCACAGCAGAACATATCACAGTCTGCCATGACCAACATGGCTGACAGACTGTACTGCGCATGCACTAGTTGTCACATATGGACAATGCAGTCTGGTGGCCAACTTGGACACATTGGAGTGTGCCCGGTTCTATTGTGATCACCGACAGAGCAAAACACAGTGCAGTGCAATTGCCAATAGAAATGAGTGGTGTGTTTCATGGCCATGGAGGTGACTGTGTGGCAACTCCAACATGTTGTTCAGTTGGAAGAAATGTGCTGCCTGCTTTTTCTGTAGCAAGAGGTCTGCTGGGCTATGCCCACTGCAGCCCTAAAAATGATAAGTGTGTCATTTCTTGACACAAGCTGCAGTACATCATATATACTATCACAAAAACTTCAGTGCATTTGAAATTAAGGTACTTGAGTTTGGATGCAAAGCAGAGGACACTGACAGGGTCCAAAATCAGCCCAAATGTCAGCATCCTCCTGTTTGCATATATGGCCCTGGGTGTTTGAAAAACCCTGTTATTCACATCAATTAGAGAATAGGTGCTACATACCAGTAATAATGGCCCTGAAAAGTCGGTACAGTCAGTTTCTAGTTCTAGAGAGCCCCCTTCCCAGCAAACCTAGCTGTATTATTGTAGTGGAACTCAACCTCAGGTGTGAGAGGTGGTCAATCGTGTTTGGCAACATTTGCAGAATATTGGCTTTTTCCACAGGTACAAAAGCTCTTTTTTATATACAATTTGCATTTTACACACAGCATTCTCTAAATTATGGGGGAAAAAAGACATTATCAAGCCATTCTTATCCATGGAAAATAATTCTGCAATTTATACAGATGTCCATATTAAAAGTCCAGCAGTTTACTTACTGGTAAAGTTTCACAGAATTTTCTAAAAATGAGAATCTACAAATTACTGAGGAAGCAGAATGAATAATTCCACTGAAAATCTGACAGTGGAATTTAAATTTCACAGAGTCCTGGTGGCCAACTCCACCAAGTCTGAGCAGTAAAACATGGTAATGGGGGCTATAGGAGAGTGATACTGTTGAACCCTCTCTCATTGGAGACTGCAATAATCACTTCTGGAACACTCCCATCCCTAGAAAGGAAAGTCAGCAAGAGATTCCATGCTGTTCCCCAAATCTGATCTGGCTACATTGGTCGCCTGATATGCTGCATTCACGCTTCTGGGCTAGCACAAGCTCCTTGCTTTGACATTTTGCCCATTTAATATTCCTGTAGCATCACCCTAGAGCTGATTGCAAATCACCAGCATTTATATAATTTCCCATTATTATTTTTTTTTTAAAGTACTACACAATCCCCAAAAAATTCTGTTAGTCATCAGTGCCAAGTAAGAATGGCCTACTTTGGCCTTTTCTCTTTCCTTTTTTTCATTGAACAATGAGGCAAGCAGCTCTGTTCAATTGCATATCATAAAGCAAATAGCAGAGCTGTCAGTTTTCTTGCTCTACAGGCAACCAGGCTTTTTATGTATCAAATGGCACATTATACTTTCAAATTGAATTTAAAAATAAAAAAAAAAAAAAAGCACCCAGTGTCTTGGTGTAATGTAACATTTGCTATAATGGGGGGGGAGATAGAGCGAGAGACAGAGAGACAGAGAGAGAGAGAGAGAGAACTGAAATAGGGCACACTGTTTTACATACTCTTTGTGTGCACGTATACAAACTCACACACAGTCAAACATACACATTTAGTACATATAGCCTGTGTGTCTGTCTCTCTGTCTATCTATCTATCTTATTTATTTATTTGAAAACTGGTAACAGGGAAGGGCATGTTGTGTCATGTCTTGTTTCCATGTGTGATCTGGGAAAGAGGGAACGGGGGTACAATAAATCCAGAGCAGCAGTAGAGAAACATTCCAAAGTGCAAACGGTGAGCAATTCAACAAGATGCAAGTGCCAAAAACAACAAATGGTGAACAGAAGTTGGTTCTATGAGCAGCACCAATGCCCAATTAAAATGACAAAAGCAGTTTGACACTATGTATCTATCTACAGTATATGTTTGTCTGTCTGTCTGTCTGTCAGTCTACCTACTTGCCTGTCAGCCAGTCAGTGTGTCTGCCTTCCTGTCTATCTATCTATCTATCTATCTATCTATCTATCTATCTATCTGTCTATCTATGTAGGATACACACTACCCTGACTCAGAATATGGCATTAATTTTCATGAGTGAGGGATCAGGACCCTAACTCAGGCGTGGCGGAGACATGAGTGAGTTATTAAAGCACTGTCTCCTCACAAGTAATGATAACTAGCATATTCTGAGTCAGACCATTGTATGTCCAATTTATTCAATGTATTTGACATTGTAAGGTTGTGCTGTGTGGAATTTTCAAATTCCTTCGGAACCAAATTCCATGGAATTTTCAAAATTTTGCTGAAATTCTGCCAGAAACAGAATGGTGCAATTCTGCAGCAGAAAATAGTTGTAGAATGATTTTCTGCTGAAAAAATGCTGTTCTGCAGAATATTACTCTGCAGATCCCTGTAGGTAGAATTCTGCAGAAGAACCAGTGAAATTCCAGTGGAAATTCTGCCAGCAGAATGGTCATTCCACCTTAATTCCACTGGCATAATTTCACATTCTGCACAACATTATTGTAAAGTTTTCTGAATAAATCTTTTAATGAACATTCAGCTTTTTCTGTTTGATTTCACTGGTCTGTTTTGAGTGCAGTAGAGGCCTTTGTGATGTCATCAGGCATTGTGCAAGATGCTCTCCCATTGGTTAGGAATTCTGTATGATCAATCTTAAGCAGAAATAAATGCTGACAACCCACCTAACATTGAAATAAACTATTCATTTTCATTTGGAATGCTTTTGTGGCTAACATCAAACATTTATCTGTAGGGTGTGACTCTCACCCCCTGTTGGTGATGGCATTTATTGTCACTTGGCCCCAGCTCTCCTTTCAGTGCAGGTTAGGCCTCTCCAGGCTTTAGCAATTGGTAGAGAAATAGAAATCCAAATGGGTACCTTTCTCGTCATCAAAGTCACAAAGTTCATTTTTGTGGCTGGTGGGCAAAGTCCAATCAGCAAGAAGTACCAGAAAAAAACAATCCCATACAAGACTATATTCAAAAAGATTGTCTCTACAATTTATTTATTTTTCATCATGAAATACCCTCTGACTGAGCTTAACATTTTACCAAAGGGGCTTCCTCTGGGGAGAGCGTTTAAAATCATAATTCATAGAAAAAATAAGCTACACAATGTAATTATTAATTTTGTATGATGTTACTTACTATTTCTGTACAGTACATGCCAACCAAAACCATATTTACAGGCCACTACAAATATCACCTATGTGCTGTAAAAGTCATTTCAACACATGCATATTTCACCTAATATGTTAAAAGAGTTATTTCTCCTGCAATGCATACATACAGTAGCTTTTGTTGTATCTTTCAACAATCCACATAATTACTTACTTTGTTCATGCATATATCTGCTTGTGGTGAGTCCTCAGTTCATCCCTTAAAACATAAAACTTTACTCATATGTATTTATTTCTGTTTCAAAAAGCTGCATGTACACAATATATTGTCTTTTTTTAATGTCATACTTGTACATATTTATATCTGCAGTCCCATTCAAAAAGCAATGTATAACTGGGCAGAATTCACACTACCAAAATTGCTCATAAAAGACTAATTATCAACTTAGTGAAGTATTCTTAAGACTTAGTATTACCTTGGTATCTTATTAGTTACCACTCAGACTTGCAAAGCAACTGTCATTGGTTTATTTATCTCTATGTGTATAAAAATAAATACATTTTAGAACTGGTAACACATGACTGTAAATAATTCTAGTATTAAACACTGGGCCATTCTGATTGCCTTTAATACTGGATCATGCCCATACCTTTTTAAACTGTAGATAGTAATAATAATAATATATCTCTTTACTAGGTGATATGATCAGTACAGTTCTGCCGGAAAAATGTAAACAAAAGCATTTTGAACTATCTTTCCTATATAAATCTTTGAACACGTGTCAAGTTGTATTGTGACCATTAGCATTCATCACTCTAGAGAGTAGTCTTCAGTTCAGCAGCATCTCTGCTGTGGTGCCCAGTGCTGCCAAAGCTTCAGAATTTATGCTCCTTGGGCAACAGTAGCTGCAGTAATTCGGTGACCAGGCAATACGTAACATCACAGGAAACGATGTCATCACCGCCAGCAGCTCACCACACCAGCAAAGCCAGCTGTTACTAGGGAACAGCATTACACTGCCCACAGATGCCTCACATGGGGTGAGTGTGCTTTGTCATCCAGATAGTGCACGCTACTCACCCTCAAGTCCAAGAAAAGTTAGGGTTTTTCAAAGAAATATCCCAAGTGTTCTAAAATAGGTACTCCTGTGCAGGCAGCTAGTTGTTTAGGAACCTGACAGGTATCACGTCAAGTGGGTGAAAGCAAAACGATAACTGTGAAAACAGTGAGTGTTTTACGGTGACTGGAATTAGGGTGACATTTGCACTCCCCCAAGGTGCTAAAGCCTCAGAGTTGGTATAGTTAGAAAGGGGGGGTCAGGGGCAACCCCCCCACAATAGGGGGTTACAATGGGTGGAGCCCCCCACAAATACACTTGTCGCCCTAATTCAGGTCGCTGTGAAACATTCGCTGTTTTCACAGTTGCCATTTTGCTTTTGCCAACATGACATGGAACTGGACTGACATAAATGTAATTTAACATTCAGACTGACAATAATACAAGCCACTTTATAGTCTAATATAGTCCAAAACCTTTTTAACATCTATTGTCATTCATTTTGGAGATTCGGTGTATAACTACAGACCTATGTGCCCTGTTAGGGATTGTACATAGAGTCTACATATCTGCATATGAACTGATTAAAGGAAAACCTCAGCAGTGTACACAAGGATATCATCCTCTTGAACTGATAGTACTAGTATACAGTGAAGTACTAGTGCAGTATAGCTGTTATAGCTCATTTATGTACATATTTGGTTAGTTCAGGTTATCAATCCAGCTAGATTACTGACTAATTTTTAGTCCTCAAATTACTGCAGAGGTTAGCAACTATTTATCAAGCACTACTTCAGAGAAAAGACCTGATTTTCAACTGTTATGTCTCACAGCTTATTTGGGAAAGGGCAAATTGTTTAATGGGAAAGGCACACTAAGTCGGAACTTGTTTCCAGTTGCGACCTGGGAGCACAAGGAAGTTAAGTGACTTGCTCAGGGTCACACAGTATGCAAGTGGAAGCTGTGGGATTCAAACCCAGGTCTGGTCTGCTGGATGTCACCAGATTTGCAGCTCAGAGCCTTAGACCACAGCGCTATACTGCCTCCTATTTGGAAAGGCACTTGGTCATAGTAAACACTGTAAACACAAATTGCTTAAGCATTCTGCCTTCATAAGGCATAAATTAGCTCTGGGTACTGATAACAACATATTCAGATTTAATATTACAATAGATGAAGCGGGCAAATCCGAAAAGGAGTTTATCACAGTATGAGGTGAAGTATGGTAGCTCAGTGTAAAGGGCAAATATGACAATATATGAGAGGCTACCAACAGGCTGCCCAGTTTTCCTCATGATTCATCCCAGTTTGGTTGTTGAGCATGTCTATGGTAAAAATGCAAAACATTTCCCAGTTTTCTGTTTGTTCAAGTCTCCACCTCTTAAGGGCTGTTATAAATCGTCAATGGCCCAAAATCTCAAAGAGAACACAGTATGATCTGTTGTATTGAAGTGCTTCACAACTAGTGACCCCTCATGGCCGTTGTTGGTTGTGCATTTATGTTCACCTTCACTAGTCTAGTTGTTTACCCACATTATACCTCAAACAGGAGCAGGTAAGGACATGAATCACGTGGTGTGAATCACAGGTCAAAGGAGACCAAAAGGGGTATGTAGTGCCACCATTTGGGTGTACTATCTCACCTTTCCTGGATATGAGGAGGAGCATGCCAAAAAGTGAGGGGTCAGAATTGCGTAGAACACCTTAGCCCAGAGTGCTGGGAAAACGCTTGCCTTCTTGAATACACTTTAGTCAACCAGTTTAGCTTTTTATAATCCTGAATAATCCATACATTTGATGAATAGTAGATAATTTATTAACAGAAACGTATGAGTTATTCATGATAATCAAACAGAACTGGGTCCAGAACTGTAGCTTTTGAAGAGGTTTGAGAGAAGGAAGGAAGCCAGAAAAAACTACAGTATATAGCTGCAGTGTAACTCATGCAGTAGTAAAACAAAATATTCCATGGAGATTTTCTAAAAAGTATAATTTTGGTTGCCTGGATTTTCAGTGTATGTTAAGTACCAAAAGGTTTGAACTCAGCCTCCCTGCTGTCATTGGAGAAATCCCACCAGTGTCATTTTAATGCCGCTCCGCTGATTGAAATGTGTGGGGTGAAAATTCATTGTCTGACCCTTCAGCTACAAAGGTGAGGGGTCTCCTGACCCCCCTAACCCCCTGGCTTCACCAGCTATCTCCTGGATATGTTACTGCAATGGGCACACCTCCCACATGGTGCCATCCCAGGTTGTAATGGTCCCTGTAACAATCGATTATCCCTTCTGCAAGGCAGCTGGTATTCTAAATGCACCAGTCTATCGTGTAAGGTACTTACTTACTTTTCTGGATGCTTTAATAGGTGGTCTGCTGACTTCTAAGATGCCCAAGGGAGTTCATACGTCCCACTGTTTGTTCACAATCTATCTGATGTCATCTGTTATGGTGGAATATTCCAAGGAAAGACCCACTTTCTGAAGATTTTTGTTTCCTCTCTCTCTCTTTCTCTCTCTCTCTCTCTCTCTCTCTCTCTCTCTCTCTCTCTCTCTCTCTCTCTCTCTCTCCTCCCTCCCTCCTCCCTCCTCTCCCTCCTCTCTCTCTCTCTCTCTCTCTCTCTCTCTCTCTCTCTCTCTCTCTCTCTCTTTTCCTGGGATGGGATTCTTGGCCTGACTTTTAGTTCTTGTGATTGCGGTTCACAACACCTTGTGAGTAACCCCTTTCACGAAACCTCCATACCATGGATACTAGATCTGCTTCTTGTTCTAGGCTATTGCTACAGTTCTTTTGTATCAGCAAACATTTGTGAATATGGAATGCTTTCTTTAATGTCATGGTTTGAAAACTGTCAATGTGCAGGACTATGTTTCTGTCCATCTCAGTGCACAATAGTTTGGTGTGTAGCTTGTCATTCTGTTTGTAAATAGTGATGTCCAGAAAAGCTAGTTCAGAAAGCCAGAACAAAGCAAAAACTGTACAAAACCACTGGGGAAATTTAGCTTACCCTCTGCTTTTTACTGGCTATAGCATAGTGTACAAGTTCAAAAAAGGAGTAATTTATTGTTCCTGTGGTGATGGTTCTTGCTTTGTTCTGCCTTTTGCATCTTAAATAACTTGTTATGAAGGCTTCATTTCCATGTTTTGTAATGTAAGTCTGGTTTTGAGGTTGACATAAGAAATTTTTAAAACATTGCCAGCTGGTGATGTCATACTTGATTGATTAGTACACTGATGTTACAATTGATTAATTAGCATAAATTACAGATTTAATTAGTAAGCATTATGAGCTGGCAAATATAGCTCCTAAAATCTCACCTCTGCCAACCACTTTATTATACCCAAGAAAGCAGTGCTGCATGAATGGAAGTATAAATAAATATTAAAGTAGCGGTGACCATGAAAAATGTTATTGCTGATGCAGACTTCTGTGAGGCAGGGTTATATTAATAGTAGCTGGCTACAGTAAGAGATGTACAAGAGTCCAAATATCCAGAATCATAATATTGGCTTCCACATACAGGAAGATTTGTATTCAAATCTAAATATTCCCTAGTAGGGGCACTGGCACTTCAGCACACTCTTCCTCCTTACTCTGAGCAGTCCCCAACCTTCTACTACTTCCAAAAGTCCCCAGTTCTTCCAATCTTTTTATATGTGCCCCCTCCCAATTATTGAGGTACACCACTGAGTGTGACTTATCCATGCTGCCCCTCTTGCATCTGCAAAAGTGGGCAAGTTATAATCATCAGTGTGTCTGGCAGGCCCTTTTTGAGTATGCCCTGTAAGCTACAGGGGGAACCACAATAGGATGATGATAATGATGATAAGGAAGATTGAGTTTTTATTTATAAAGTACTCAATTTGAATATTCCACTGTGAGCAATAAAATTAGTGCATACAAAGCCAATAAACAAAATGTAATGAAACAATCAACACAGCACATTTTGACCTAGTGAGCTAGCATATATAAAAGCATCTCTAAACAGACAGGGTTTTAAATTGTATTTTAAAAAGCTCAGTGATGGGGCTGTTTTTTTTTTTGTATTTTCTAGAAGTTTGTTTCAAGATGATGAAGCAGCAACTGAAAAAAATCTGTAGCCAACCGCCTGAAGGGAAGAAGGAGGAGGAATAACCAGTTACTGTTGGGTCTCCGATCACAAAGATCACTCGGGAACAAATGGGATAAAGAAATCCAGGAAGTAAACAGGTTGTAATTTGCAGAGGGCTTAATAAACCAGCAGTAACAATCTGAAAAGCTGACATAATACTTAATAGGAAGCCAATTACAGCTGTAAGGAATTTCTAATTTGATTTCTGCCAGATTTACATTGAGTTTTGGAAGTGTCATCTGATTCTGTGGAATTAGATCAGAAGCAGAAGTCCCACATTCTGAAAACAGAATGCTGACTCCAGAATTGTATTCCACAGTTTATGTAAACAATGGACTCATTTTCTGCAAACCATGGAATAATGGTTTACATGATCCACAGAATATTATTCTGCAGCTGACATAGAAATTCATTTTGGAATTATGTTGAATTGAAACAGAAATTCGGAAAAGCATTTCAGAATTGGAATTGCCATTCTGCATGAATTTTGTGAGCAAAATTCCACTTTCCACACATCTTTACAGGTAGTGCAGCTCCCACAGCAAGGGAGATATTGGGCTGGATTTTCAGCCCATCTGAAATTGGTGCAGCTGCAAGGAAAAACTGCCAAAAGTGGGGCTTCACTTGGGGAGCCATAATTTTCCCTGTAGGCACCATATTTTCAAAGTAGGATCAGGTTTACAATGGGATTCCCAAATTTATGGCAGCTTGCACTCGGTCTTCTGCCACAGCTGTGCCATAATGGTATGCCAAGTGGAACCAGGTGTACCATCTCCCACAGCAACATGGACTGAAAATACAGATCTCCATTGGTGCAGAGGTTTGATTCCACGCTGGCCACTGCAGAGTGAGACTTAGTCCCGACATTGCAGAAGGACTGGAAAGAAAAGTATGTCTCTTTGCAGATGACACTAAGATCTGCAACAGAGTTGATGCACAGGGTGGGGTGGAAAGGATGAGAAGGGACTTGGCAAGGTTAGAGGAATGGTCAAATGTATGGCAGCTTAGATTCAATGCTAAGAAGTGCAAGGTAATGCACCTGGGAAACAAAAACCCAGGGAAAGAGTACACAATGGAGTGTGAGACACTAACAACAACAAAAATGGAAAGAGACCTGGGGGTAGTCATATCAGATGACCTAAAGGTGGCAAGCAATGTGAGAGGGCAGCAAGGAGGGCTGGGGGATACTGGGATGCATAGGGGCGGCATCACCAGTAGAAAACAGGAAGTTATTATCCCTCTGTACAGACAGCTGGTGAGACCCCATCTGAGTACTGTGTGCAGTTCTGGAGACCCAATCTCCATAAAGACATAGACAGGATGGAAGCTGTCCAGAGGAGGGCAACTAAAATAGTGCAGGGTCTGCACCGGAAGACTATGAAGAGAGATTTAAGGAGCTTAATATGTATAGCCTCGAGGAAAGGAGGGAGAGGGGGGACATGATAGAAACTTTCAAGTACCTCAAGGGAATCAACAAAGTCCAAGAGGGTAGCACCTTTTAAAAAAAGAGGTGTGCAAGAACAAGAGGGCACAATTTGAAGATAGAGGGGGGGGCAGCTCAGAGGTAATTTAAGGAAGTATTTTTTCACAGAGAGGGTTGTGGATGCATGGAACGGCCTTCTGGAGGAGGTTGTGGAGTCAAAATCGGTGGTGGAATTCAAGCATGCATGGGATAGTCATAAGGCAATTCTGGGGGGTGGGGGTAGGAAGAAGTAGGCTGCTGGTTAACTAGGATCTGCAGCTTATCCAGTAGGTAGGGAAATGGGCAGACTGGGTGGGCCAAGCGGTCCTTATCTGCCGTCAAATTCTATGTTTCTATTTTTCTATGTTTCTATGAAGTGCTAAAATCCAGCCCAACTCCTTAATACCAGCCTGCATAAGGAGCTGAGCCACAGCATTCTGCACTAGCTGTAAACGCATCAGAGTAGTAGTGCATAGCCTGGTGAAAATGTTGACCTACTGTATGTTTTTTAATTACATTTTAGATTGCATCTTTAATGTTATTTGTTTGACAGCCTTTTCTCCCCATTTTGAGCCTGTTTTAGCACTATTATTTAAGTGAGAAATAATAAAAGGAGTGCTGCTTTTAATATGGCCTCGACCAGGTTATCATCAGTTTTGAATTTTTTTTTTGCAATTTCAATTTCTGAAACCCCCTCAACACCAGCACTGTCACCTGACAGACCTTCTGGTACCACAAACCCTAGAAGGACACCCCATGGAGCCTTGGTTTACCTCCCCCCAGGTGGAGACAGAGTTGTAAGAGAAACTGCAGACCTTCAACTCCCCGCAGCCTGTAGCCGTACTTTAATCTTGTTTGGGTCCATCCTTTCAGGCTGCAGCTCCAGTGGATGAGGGCTAGTATCTACCCTCTCATTGGTATTGCACCAGGGCCAAGCATTTTTTTTTCATGTACACCCCCAGGAGACGTGAAGTGTGCTGACACCAAGGCATAAGCTGGTGTCAGTCATACCCCCCCCGTTAAACTCAGGCAAGCTGTTCCTCCAGCCACCATCAGAAGCCAGGCATGTACCAAGTTAGTGCATCCCCCTTCCCTTGGAGGAGATGAGCAGTCCCCTGGACATTCAAGCCTCCTCTCCCCAGCCAGCCCTCCAATGACCTAAGCCTGTTACTGACCTTGGGTCACTGGCATCGCTAGTGGTAGCACTACTGCTGCACCAGCAGGCCGACTGGTTTTCATCAGTTTTTGTACACATATTCTCAAGTAAAGCCAGGTAGCAGTATCTGCTAAATGCTAGCTCATTTTAGTCACAAGAAAAGTGATGTGACAAAAAAATGGGTGTTTGAAAACAGCTGAGAATCCTGATGAAAACCTGAACCAAGCAGACTTAGAATGGGTAAAGAAGGGTCTTGTACAAGACAAGAGGTTAGGGACAATCTAAAATGGAATAAAAAAGTAAAGATCAATAGTTTCCCTTAAAACTCAGACTACTGCTTTAATATTAGAGGAAAATTTATGTAAAGCATATTACAATACTTGAGTCTTGAAGAAACAAAGGCATGCACCAGGGTGTGAAAGTCATCACGCTGTAGCATAGATCAGGGTCAGGTAATGTTTCTAACATGATAAAGAAACTCCCCATGACAGAGGATACAACCTCAGATTCAAATGGCAAGTCAATGTCAAGGAATCAATGAACTTTCATGCCCTGTGCAGGGATAAACCTTATCACTTCTAACAAAGGATGGGAGGGAACAGAGCCTACCAGCAAACCTCAAACTGCAGATCATGTCACACCCATAGCAGTTATTTCTTACCAGGATTGACTTTAAACCAGCTTACCCTCATCCATGATGCAATCTCCTACATGCAAACACATGGAGATCCAACCTCATCCATAAGTGGTAAAATAAAAGAACTATAAAGTGTCCAGTGCATAGATATGGCAGATGATTCTGTGCCTTGATATAATCTCTCTTAGGGGCAATATGTATATATTAAACAAAAGTGGTGCTAAAGTTGATCCCAGAGGGTATCACAGGTCATAATGAGTTGTATTTACCCAACATCACAGTCTGAGATCTCCCAGTAAGATATGACAAGAACCATTGGAAAGCATTCCTAGAAATAGTACAGTAGATCTTTAGTCAATGCCACAGCAATACATGATCTACCATATCGAAAACTGCTGGCAAATCAATATTGATCAGCTGGGACAGTTGTTTTTGGTCCACTGCTGGAACTTAATTAGATCACTAACCACCTGGACTAGGACAGTCTCCATGCAATGACCAGGTAGAAATTCACATTGCATCTTATCTGAACTGTTAAGACTATCCTGTGAAACTACAGGCACCACCACCTTCTCCAACACCTTTCCTTAAAAGAGTGAGGTTCGAGACTGGCCTAAAATTGTCCAGGTAATCAGCATCTAATGCTGGTTTCATAAACAACAGTTTTCACTAGGGCCCTCTTTAGCCGATCATGGAGTTTAACCTTACTCAGAGAAACACTGACAATGTCTGTGATCAATAAGCCAAGTGGGGTATGAGTCCAGATGACTGGTGTGGAACACATTGCAGAAACAGGGCTCCATTCTCAAAGATGCACTAGAAAGACACAAGTTGTGCCAAACATAGCCTTGGGTCAAAGCACCTTCCATTGTGCTTTTTGCCCCAAATTCAAGTACGGCAACCCAGGCGCATCAAAAAATGATCCATTTATGCAAGACACATAGTGTGCCATAAATATGGTGCATACGGCATCACTGTCACAAGCTGTGGCAGAAATCTGATGCCCTGCTATGGAGGAGGAAGATTCAATGCAAGGAAGGTGAGGAAGACATCAGAGGAAGAAGAATTTTGCCAATGCAGAAACAGACATCCGCATAGAGGAGGTTGAAACCCAGGTCGACATCTTACTGTCCAGAGGTGGGGACAAGGAGCTGCATGCCCATAGACAGTAGGCCTGGGATGAGGTGGCTACCAAGGTGAATGCTGTTGTCCCATGCAGGTGCAGCATGCGTGAGCCCTGGAAGAGGTATCATGATCTCAGAAGGAGGTTGAAGAAGAAAAAGGTACACAACCAATGGGGGGTGGACCAAGTAAGATCAGACCCCTAAGTAGCCAAGAAGAACATGTGGTGTCCCACCTGAGCATCCCACAATAGATGGTGACAGTGAGTGTAATCTGTTCTAGCTACAAAGTGCAGCAAGTATGTACATGTCAGGGACAAAAAGGATGACAACACAGAACAATTGAGAGACTTGGGTGACCCCACACCAAGACAGGGATGTAGACAAAACAACAGGAGGCCTGTGGAGGCAGCACAGGTGCAGCACAGCTGTGATGGGAGGCCATGGCATGTAATGTGCAAAGTAACATGGGAATGCCCCACAATGGAGGTAGCAAGACCATGAATCTATGCAACATGCAAAGGAATCCACACAGCTACCATGTGCCACAGATATAACAGTGCCTCAAATGGAACATGTGGAGCAGACATAGCACACTATGTTGTAGAGACATGAGGGTGGCACACACAACTATGTATGATGCACACTGCGGTGTTGCAGATATGGAAGGTGTGTGTGTGGCCAAGGCACAGGAGTGTGAGATACAATCCATGACACATCCCTGCACTGTCGGGTATAGCATTGTGAAATCACCTGGGTGTGAGGGTATGCACAGAGTGATGCACACACATGGTCCAGTGACAGCAGCACTGTGCAAACATCTGTTGGTTGGAGCAGGTGAACTCTACAGCTTTGGGGTAACAGTGCATGCCACACCCTGTAACTGCTGTGTTGTCAGCATATGTGTGTGACTCAAAGGGTTGCAGACTGTGGAGGGTGTCACACAGGCCATCTTCTGTAGCTGGTGGGCCAGTGATACACAATGCGTGCATGGGTCAAGAGCATGCCACTGGCAATAGACACAGGGGATATAGCAGAAGGGTGTATAGTGGTGTGTGGTGAGCTCATAGTAAACGAAAGATGTGCTCACATAGTGGATCTTGAGCAGAAGCACTTGCAACATGTGGTTGTGGGGGAATGTGCATGCCAGGCAGAGTGGCCTGCAGGCACCCACTCCACTGTGGAAAAAGCATCTGTCAGCAGCACAGTGGGCCCTGCAAAATACCCATAAGGGGCACAGTATGTCCTCCACTGGTTCCCACACCAAGACAACAGGCGCCACCATCTCCAATGTCAATGTGTCCTGGTCATGAAGCACTGGCCCTCAGCATGCCACAGCAGGGCTCAAGCAGCAGCCATTGATAGATATGATGGACGGTCTACATCCATCCGCATCTCACTGTTCCTTATGAGACGCTGCCTGCACAGGATGAGGGGCAATGTTGGAAGGTCCAGTCAGCTGGCCAAACAGATAGATGCCCACAAGTTAGGGCAGTAGTGTCAGGAATGCATACTTGATGGCCTGAATAGATAGCAGAGGGGTCAAGTGGACACACAGTGTTCCACCACTGCAGCCCAGATGGGTACAACATAGCATGCAACATTTGATGCAACTGGCCTCCCATAAACAGCAGCAGCAGCAAACATCATTGAACTATGCACTCTACATCTACAACAGAAACATACTGATATTGCTCTGCAGCACAGCCACAAACCTTGTACATTTTGTCTCTTTACAGGTACTAAGAGTGTGCAGACCAGAAGCACTGCAACCAGCACAACCACAGTCTCCCAGGAGCAGCACCAGCATTGGAAGGAGGGAGACACAGACATTGAGTCCTTTGTGGGGTCTGAGGGGACACAGGAGGAACCTGAAGTGGGCGGGGGTGCCAGTGACCACAGTACCCCCACACACAGCATGCAGCACGACACAGTCAGTGATGCTACCACAGAGCCAACACAGGCCATCCGTGCTGGATCATTCACTGATGGTGGGGACAGTGGCCACATGGACAGCATACAAAGGCCAAACACAGAACTATCAGTCGACCAGGTAGAGTCACTACAGCCACAACCAGAGGACCTTGACATGCAACCCACACTGGAAGATGCCCTGACCAGGTACTACCGCAATGTCATGGAACAACAGGAGACTCTGCAACAGGAGGTAGCAGGCATATGCACAGCCCTACAGGAGCTAAACATTGTCCATGTTGCACAACGCAGTTATGTCAAGGGCACCACGGGTCTGCACAATGCCATGCAGACCCAGAAGCGGGATAGTGCAGCACATCATGCAGATCTGACCACCATAATTCATGGGATACAGGTGTGTGCACAGAGGCAGACAGAAGCAATGGAGTGACTGATAGTAGTGATGGAGCACAGTGTAGCTCAACACACCCAGACCAATGGCATCACATCCATGGCAGGCACCCTGCAGTCCATGGCACAGGCCATGTGGCACATCCGAGTCACAATGTCAACCAGTTAGCACATGTATGGCCCACTGGTGTATGGGGATGAGGGGAGCATGCACCCTGGAGAACATTATGAAACTGGCCACAACACACAAATGTGTGGTGAACAGCAGCAATATCCATACAGTGGTCAGCAACATATTTCTGCTAGGGGCATTATGAATGGTGCACTACTAGGGACAGACCAATGGGTCCAGTTGGAGTCAACCAACATCAGCAGAGGAGGTACAGATATGAGGCACTCAGTGGCCACAGGTACAGCAAGCAAGAGGGACAACTGCAGAACACACAGAGTACCCCAGTCTGCCACAGACCAGTATGACAGGTGTAGTGGGGAACAACCACAGGCCATCCTAGCCCTGTCTGCCATGGTCACTGCTGAAGACATAGCCCACACCAACAGCATGGTGTCTTTGCCATAAGAATGCACCCCAAGCAGCCAGGCCACAGGTACACAGGCAGTGCAGCATGACCTGGGTCAAGCAACGCCGGCAGGGTTTGGACCCCTAGACTCCAACCGGGTGGTACCCACCACCACCAATGTCAACACCTTGCATGTGGACTGCACAATCCACAGAAGTAACACAATGCAGGACTGACATCAGGAACCACAAATCAGTATTAACACCCCCACAGCAGTTAGTAGGGCACCATCGATCTATAGTAACTGTGATATTGATGGTTATTGTGTTATTGTTCTGATATTTCTAATGGTTCTGATTTTAAATGATTTTTCTTTTATACTAAGATTGTCTGATTGCATTGATATTTATTGAATGTTTTAATCTAATGTTGCCTGTTATAAAGACTATACTAGTCAAATAAATAAAATATTTACTACTACTGCCACAGCAGTTGACTCAAACCGTGATGCTACCGATATACTGTATGATGGCCGACAACTACACAGGCCCCTCATGCTGTTGTAATTAGTGACCAGGCCATCAAAATACAGGAGTCCACTAAGATTACTGGCCCCCCAGGCTACACAGCAGTAGCCACGCAGGTTGCAATAGCACAGGATAACACAACAGATGCCAGATGCACCACATGGAAACAGAACACCACAGTGGACATAAATATGACCCCAGAGGGTCTGGCACCACAGGACACCATTGCCTACAAACCCACTGTGCCAACCATACCACTCCTCAGGGAACATGGTAGGAAGCTAAGGGACAGTGGAGGTGCAGGAACAGCAGCTGACATGCCCATCCCAGAACAGTATCTGCTACCAGATTATTCTAGAAGTCTATGATCCTAGGCTCACAGAGAACATCAGGGAACACCAACAATGGAAGTTCACAAGTGGACACCCATGGAGCAGGCAGTGCACCGAGATAGGTGATGCACAAATGGCAGTGGCACAGAACTCTGAAGGATGGACCACCCACATAGCGGACACCATGGTGAGCCCACCATGGACAGGATGGTTATGCTTACAGAGCCCATGGACAGATGCATGACCACGTTACCACCAGCCATATAGTGGACATACACAATGCGAGTGAATGGCATTTGCAATAACACAGTGGTTGACTGTTGTGTACCCAGAGTGTAGTTGCTATTGAACCATGATGCACTCATGCAATCCACCTGTGAATAATCTATGCATGGGGGGGGGTGGGTCACATAATTGGGGGGAGGTTTCCAACACAATGAAAAAGTACACAGCATGGACTTGTGACTGTACACCAGCTGTGACTGGCAGACTTGCTACTCCTTGATATGCACAGTGTGCTGCAAGGTAACATGTGGCACTGCTACACACCACATAATGTGCTGGAGGATAGGTATGTCTGTATAACAATAGATGGCCATGCAGAAACAGTTGCTAGTGCACGCCACCACTGGACATAACTGATCCCAACCTCTCCCTACCCAGACATCATAGGTCCAACCATGCACACATAGGTTACATAGGTAATAGTCTTGGAGGGCACATGGTAGGAAACCTGGGTGCTAGCCATGGTATACATGGTGTAGTAGTGGGCATCGCCCTCCCCAATGGACAACACACGCAACACTCTCTAGCACACTATGCCCATGCGGAATGGCACATCTAACTGTATGCACACTGTCTCTGTGTGACAGAAATGTAACACTCCCCACACTAAATAACTAACAGACCAAAGAACGTTCAAAATAGCCCACAGCATAGACCATGGCCCCAAGGGTGGGCCCATATCCCCAAGTCCAATGCTCTATGTGTAACACACTGTGCCTCCCCATACACCAACAGTGGCTGCAGACTCCTCAGTACCCACATGACACATATATACATATACAACCCCATGGAAACCAGTGCCACCCACTGACATGGCACCATGGTGCCATGCTACTACACATCAGATACCTGGCATGAACATCCAGCAGCCCCATGGGTCATGATGCTAATGGCATGCATGGGTAGCTTTGAAACTACTGCACAACCATACGTCACATGGCAGCACACATCTGTACCCCCATCCCCCTGCCATTAGATGTGAGAGACTACTGCACTGTATGCCATGTTTGTATGCCATTGTAGATGTCAATGAACCCCTGTGTAACACATCACCACAACATATGTATCCATAGCAGTCACATGCAAACCACTATACAAAGTACCAGTAGTGGGGACAGAAGGAAGGGTGTGTCATTGTATACAGGCATACCCATTGACGCAGTTCACAAGGCATGGAACATCCCTGTGTGCCACATGACACCCCAATGACACCAGTAAATATGTGTGATGGGCCAGGATGACACAGTTGTGTGGATGGCAGAGTCATGGCCAACAGATGCCCAGGACATGCACGGGTGGGATTTTGGGAAGAGGGGCACCCTAGGCATTCATTGGGACACTCTGTGTGGGTAAATGATGCATCAGGACAGTGCCAAGGGGCATCAACTGTGCAACAACCAGTGCTGTGGGAAGAAGGGTAATGGGGGGGTGGTGTAGCAGGACACTGGTAGTGTTACATAACTAGCACCTAGAGTCCCTAGTGGTCTGCCTGCTACACTGGTGCAGAGTTGTGGCATGTTAGTGCTGTGGTCCAACACGCCACAGTAAGTAAGTAAGTAAGTAAGTAAAAATGTATTTATATGAGGTGCCCTTCCAAGGCTCACATACAATATTAAAATCCACAGCAATTTAAAACACCATTTACATTTCTGAAAATGCTTGTTTGAATAGAAAGGTCTTTCGAACTTTTTTAAACCCTTCTACAGTCAGGTTATTGTGTATCTGGCAAGGTAGAGAATTCCACAGGGTAGGTGCCATAAAGGCAAAAGTTCTTCCACCAGATGTTTTCAGGGTTACCCTGGGAATCTCTAGCAATCTCTTGCCAGAGGATCAGAGGGAGCAGGAGGTGCAGTAAGGAGTGAGGAGCTCTTTCAGGTAGTGGGGTCCCAACCCATGTAGGGCCTTCTAGATCATCAATGTGACCCTGAAAGTGATCCGCCACTGTACAGGCAGCCAGTGCAATTCATGCAGCACAGGTGCTATATGGTTGGATCTTGGGCTTTCATCCAACAACCTAGCTGCCGCATTTTCCACCAGCTGCAAGTGGTGGATATCCACTCCTGGCAGCCCTAAATAAAGGGCATTGCAGTAATCATGATGACTGGCAACTAAGGCATGGACCAGGGTAGGAAGATCCTCTGATGGAACTAAGTGTTTCACCCATGCTATGTTCCTTAGATGGAAAAAGGATGATTTGACTATGGCCGACACCTATGCCCTCAGAGTCAGGTCCTCGTCAAACACAACACCAAGGTTACGCACCTGGCCAGATGCCATAAGGGGGGACCCCACCAGAAATAAACCTGAGGGTTTTCCCACCCATGAGCTTGACATCCTTACCCCTGGCTCCACTACCAGTACCTCTGTTTTTCCTGGGTTTAACTTCAGCCAGTTGGTACTCATCCAGTTCTGTATCTCCAGCAAGCTGTTGTTAAACACTGCACTTGAATTGGACTCCTGCTCATGCACAAAAGACATGTAGAGTTGAGAGTCATCAGCATAGCAATGAAAACTCAATCCATACTGTCTTATAATGTCCCCCAATGGAAGCTTATAAACCGCAAATAACGTGAGGGACAACACTGAACCCTGTGGTACCCCACAGTGCAGGCAGTGCGAGGCCGAGGAATAAATCCCCAACACTACTCTCTGAGTCCTACCCTGCAGAAAAGATTGAAACCAACTGTGGACCACCCCCCTTAGTCCACAGGGAAACCACAGGCGTTCGAGCAATATCTCATGGTCTACGGTGTCAACTGCTGCTGAGAGATCAAGGAGAAGCAAAATAGAATGAGGTCTCTGATCTCTCGCCATCAGGAGATCATTCAGTACCCTTACAAGATCCATCTCAGTGCTATTTTGTTTCCTGAAGCCAGACTGGAGAGGGTCATAGATACTGTGGCTGGTTAAATGATCCTCCAGCTGGAAAGTGACCACCTTCTTGATAACCTTCCCCAAAAAGGGGAGGTTCGAGACTGGTCTGTATTTTTCTGGGCAGTAGGGATCAAGGGAAGGCTTTCTCAAAAGGGGGCTCACCACTGCTTCCTTTAAGGGATCTGGAAAGATCCCTCTCTCCAATGATACCACCACTGTCCCAGTAAGGATTGGGCCGATAACCTCCACACACCCCACCAATAGGTGAGTAGGACCTGGATCCAAACTACAGTAGGTTGGATGCAAAGTCTGGATGATCCTCACTATATCCATGACTGCCGACTGACTACAGGTGAACCAAGTTAGTAGGGTATTAGTGCCACTCAGTTTATCAGTACAAGACCCAATGGGGAGATGCTGGCTGATCTCATCCCTGATGGTGGACACCTTATCAGCGAAGAACATCGCAAACTCCTCACACTGTAACTGTGACAAAGCTCAACCAGCTTGCTGGATTGCACAGTCTGTCTACAGTCCAGGAAGAGCTGTGCTGGTCTAATCCTCACTGTAGCAATTTCCCTAGACAGGAACTCTGCCTTCTTATGGGAAATTGCTAACTGACAGATCTTATAATGATCCAGCAGTCTAAGCCTGTCCATCTCCAGGTGAGTTTTCCACCAGCGTCTCTCCAATTTTCGACCCAGTCTCTTCAACCCACGGATCTCCCTGGTAAACCATGCAGCTCCTAGATGAAGGGTACAGGGACAAACACGGGATGGAGCAATGACATCCAGGGCCCCCACAACTGCCCTATTATAGGCTAGCATGAGGGGCCCTGGGTCTGTGCTATCCATTGGCAATCCCGAGAAGTCCAGCTCCATCATTAGGCCTTCTGAAGTAACTCCTCCTGAAGAATGGAACTGTACTATCTCCTTAGGGGCATGCCTTTTTCGGGGAGCCATGAAACTAAACTTTAGGGCGTGATGGTCAGACCAACCAATAGGCTCCACCTCCACATTGGAGACTTCCATCCCCAGATAGAATATCAAGTTCAATGAGTGTCCACCCTCATGAGTTACAGAGGTAATAACCCATGGCAGGCCCAATGAATCCATAAATTGGAGGAGGTTTTGTCCAAAAAGTGAGTTCTTCATTGACCCAGGCATTGAAGTCCCCCAGAATTAACCATCGGGGGGATTCCAATACTCTCTCAGTGATGAAGTCCACAACCTCCCTCAGGAATTCCCTCCCATCATCTGGTGGACGATAAATAAGAAGGATCCTGAAACCTGTACCTGCACCCACACTACACTCAAAGGAATTGGTACCTCCAACTGGCACCTCCCTAAGGTCAAGTTTCTGTCTAAAACAGACTGCAACTCCCTGCCCCTACAGTCCATTCTCAGGTGGTGAATCACCGAGAATCCGTCCGGAATCACAGACCCCAAAATAGGGCCCACATTTTCATCTAGCCAGATCTCGGTGGTGCAAGCCAGGTCTACAGATGCAACAAGATCCACCACCACTGCGGTCTTGTTTCTAATGGACCTAACATTGCTTAACACTGCCCGAAAGGGACGAGATTTCAAGGATGACTCCGCCTCCTGCCTGACCAAGTCAGTGCCCTTCGGTGTGGGTACAAGGTAAGGCAGACCTCAATCCTTTATCCATTTCACCCCAGGCGACTCCTGGTTCTGACTGTCCCTATCCACCCCCTCTTTTCCCATCCCCCACAAGAGTTCCTGGAGCTGCTATTCCTTGCACTCCTTCATCTCACAATGCCGAGAGCTCAGCAGTTTTTATAAACTTCCAAAGGCAGTGCAGGATATTCAAAAGGATGGCGATCCTTCAGTCTTGAGGGGGAGTACCACCTGACTGTGTTCTTACCACCTCAGCAAATATTTCAGACTCTAAAGTACTGCTATGTCAATTAAAAAACCCACAAAAAACCAACAATTTTATTCACTCCCTAATAAACCCACCCTCTTAATAATGATGATGAAAACTTTATTTTTATACAGGAAATTCTAATCATTAGGATTTTACAATCCTGTTCTCAAGATAGTCCTGTTTATATTTCATTTAGTTACATCTAAACATATAACATTACTCAAATAAATACAAAATGTACACTATACGCAGCATTTCAATATCCAACAATACATTAAAACACAAATACAAAACAAAAAATACAAAGTTTCACAATAAAAATTTCCCATACATAATCATATGCGACTACATTCTATTTTATGAAGTTTCAAAATTTCATTTTTAAAAATCGTGTGGTCTTCTAGAGATCTTATTTGAGGGGGTATAATATTCCATACTTTAGCTGCCTGACTTGAAATGGAACCATTACCATATTTATTATAAATTTTTATGGGACAAACTCTATGTCTATGCACAGATCTTAGTAACTCATGCCTACCTTTACTAACTTTAGGAAAAAGTGTTTGTGTGATGTAATGTTCGGGGTAAAATATCATTATATTTGTGTATCAGTATTAACCAGTTTTTGGAAAAATCATTTCTAAAGACTGCCAATTCAACTTTATAAACATGTTACAATAATGAGTTCGGTAGGAACACTGCAGAACATATCTAGCTATTCTATGTTGAACCCTATCCAATCTAATCAACTGATGTTTACTCGCTGTTCTATAAATTAAATCCCCATACGTCAGGGTTGGCATAATCAGCTGTTTGGCCACTTTTTTCCTATCCTTAATTTGTAAACATTTAGTAGTTCGTCTCAAGGCTCCTAATTTCTTGGTCACCTTTTTTATGTTATTATTTATGTGGGTGTCAAAGGTCAACAAAGAATCAAAAGTCACCCCCAAATAACAATAGCTATCCACCTGTTCTATAAATTTGTTTGTGTGTGTTACAATATGAATCTGTGATTTAGGCTTCTTATTTGAAAAATACACTAATTTTGTTTTTTTAACATTCATCAAGAGCCTCGACCTGGTGAGCCACTCCCCTACCCCGGCAAAATCTGTTTGAAGCTTTAGTTGAAGATCCAAAACAGAACTTCCAGTGGTGACGATCGCAATATCATCAGCATAGAGCCTCACGGCTGAATGCCTCACCACCTGGGGTAGATCATTATTAAACAAGAGGAATAACAAGGGCCCTAAAATGGACCCCTGTGGAACTCCTCTACTAACATTTCTAAATGTAGACAATGTCTGTGAGACCTCTACCCTCTGGGTACGTCCTGTTAAATAAGATTTTATCCAATTTCTGGGCCCATCAACTATGCCTATATCTTTTAATTTGTCCAGTAGAGGGGAGTGGCTCACCAGGTCAAAGTCCTTGGACAAATCCACAAATACAACAGCAGTTTCCAAACCCAAATTTAAAGAAGTACAAACCAGATTTTTAAACTCTAACAATGCCGTAGTTGTAGAGTGACCCTTTCTGAACCCTGATTGGTGGGGTGTCAACAATCCATATTTATCCAAGTGTTTGGAAATCTACCTATTAACACATTTTTCCAGACACTTGGACAATATGGAAAGTAGGGCTATAGGCCGATAATTATTCAATTCTGCAGTATCACCCCCTTTATGAATGGGAATGATCTTACTTTCTCTCCAAGATATAGGAAAGCATTCAGACTATAAGCTCCAATTAAAGATGTAAGTTACAATTGGAGCTATATAGTCTGCCGCTATCCTAAGAAATCTACCCTCAGTTTCATCTGGCCTTGCTGATTTATAGGCGTTTATTGACCTCAGTTCCCTACATACTTCTGATATGTTCAAGGCCCTAAATCTAAATGGTGGTGAACAAGATGAATTCTCTATTTGCATAAGCTTCATGTCTCCAAATATAGAACCTCCCAACTCATTACAGGTAACTCATTACTCATGGCAGGTCTATAAAAAAATTATTCAGGGCCTCAGAAGTACTTTCCGGTTTATCAATTAGATTTGCCCAAATCTGTAAACTTAAATTTGTTTGTGTTCCAGATTTACCAGGATTTGTTAAATGATTAATAGTATGCCAAAACTTACGTGGGTCAGAATTACAATTCATCTTATTTCGATAGTAATGAGCCCTAGCCTTTCTTATAAGATATTTACATGCGTTCGGTTTTACTTTAAACAACTCCCAGTCAGAGACTAATTTAGATTTTAAAGCCTTTTTCCACAACCTGTTTTTTACTCTAATAATTTTCAAAATCTTTTCATTTATCCATGGTAATTGAGTATGTTTATCATGAAATTTGGATTTTGGTGCATGGGAATCACAAATCGTACGAAAAGTAGTAGAAAAATATTCCACTGCTTGATCCAGTTCTGGTACTAACCTGCATCTTTCCCAGTTTTCATTTGCTACACTCTGCAGGAATCTCTGTTCAGAGAAATGCCGCATATCCCTTTTCTTGTTATTTGAATGTTCTAATAAACATCGGACCTGTTTTGTTACCACAGCCCATATTGGATTATGGTCACCAAGATGCGGTGGTAAAGTTCCTAAAGCCTCAATATCTATAAAAGAATTTGTAAATAACAGGTCCAGTATAGTTCCTTCTGTCCTGGTATTAGTATACCGAGTAGATGTTTTAATATGCTGAGTTAGTCGCAGAGCTGAAGCTATCTCCTTTAATTTCCTATCTCTAGGCATAAACCAATCACAATTCATATCTCCAATTAGGATTAATGACCTATCTCCTATACAACCACAAATCTTATTTAGTACTTCTTCAATAAATACCAAACTTGATTTTGGAGGAGAATATACCACAGCAAAAACTAATTTGAGTCTATCCACATATACTACCAAATATTCAATATTATTCTCACTCCCCTTTAAAAGAAGTTCCACATGGCCTACCACATTTTTAACATAGAACATTACCCCCCACCCTTTATCTCTATCTGATCTAAAAAGTTCGTAGTTTGGTAAAGTTAATTCACTATCCCCAATCTTATTTGATAACCAAGTCTTGCTCAGTCCCAATACAACTGGGTCATGTTCCTCTAGCAGTAAGGCTAGTTGATCAGTTTTTGGTACCACACTACGAGCATTATCATGCATTACTTTACATATATTATTCACTGGGCCAGGATTCAATTCTATGTCTCCTCCCATAATCATCAGCATTATAAAACAAGTCCCCTTATAATCAGGTACTATCCTTAATAAGTTTACAATAGAAATCTTAATATTATTAAAATAATCAAAACTCCCCCAATTTCTAGTAAAAACATTCCTTCTGGTAGATTTCAATTGCTTCTCTGAAACAGAATTTGGCCAATATGCTCCTAATTTGTTTCTATTCACTCTAATAATAGAAGCAAACATCAGAAAGCAAATGAATACTAAGCTACTTAGTACTTTAAATACAATCATTTTCAATAGCAGCAAGTGTAATTTAAACAAAACTGCCTTAGACTAAGCCCACTTAAAACCTTTTTATACTTTATCTAAGTATTGCAGGGCGGGGAAAGCATGGTAAGTCCAAACCCAAACTAAACCAACGTAATAATTACGAGCAAAAAGGCAGCACTGTTTAATACAGTGCAGCCACTCTTACTTATGATAATGGAGCACTTACCATGCCTATCCCAAGCCTCAAGCAACAAACAAATATTCCTGCTACAAAATACACGGAGCTATTACGTAAAATATTTCTTCCAGGTGGGCAGCCACTCGCGATCTTCACCACCTCGGCAGCTACGGGACGGCGCGGGCTTTTAAAATACGTTAGTCCTGCCTCTTCTGCTCGTTCACTGGCTGCCGGCTCTCCCGAGCCCCCACACACCAGTATGCTCACACAGTCAGAAAATGACTGTCCTGCTTCTTATGATGTTGTGGAAATTAGCAGGCAGTTCACAGCAGAACGAAGCCCCAGCACAGATGTAGCAGCTGGGCAAGTTGTAAATTTCAGCCATCAGCAGTAACTCCCAACTCCCCAAATAATAATTAGATCAAAAGACCTAATACTGATAAAACATCTATTAACAAATTTCCTCACAGAGGTATCATTAATAATCTATAAAAGCTGTTTAAGAAAAAAGGAAAAGAAAAAAGAAAAAATAAACAAATCAACAAACTATAAATGACTATATATAACTCAGACTATAAATGGTCTAAATGCAGCACCTCTCACCTGCATGTATTTGTTCCAGCGCAATTAAAAGACATAAATCAAATTTATAAATTCCGACACCGTCTCTTACCTAGTGAAGGAAAACTAAAAATTAATTAACTAAAACTAGTAACTAAAAATAAAGAAAAAAGAAAATTCTGTTTTTATGTCTTCATTGCAGCATCTCTCACATGCCTGCAAGTCCAGTATATTGAAATGACTTGAAGTAATGCTGTAATAAACCCCCAAAACCACCTCTCACATGGTCGGGGACTCTTCGTAAATTAATTCACAATTTAGTCGATAACATGGTAACTGAAGTAATGAAATGGTGTGCGCAGCACTCTCGCCACCCATATATCCAGGACAAAAAAACAGGAGGGAGAACAGGTCAGTTTCTCCAACGATGTCAATTTTATTCAAACAGAGGAGTAGGTAACATCCAACACTGTCCTCAAAATAGCAAGTCCCTACAGTTCAACTTGATCTTTATCCTCTTCCAGTACTTCAGGGAAATTAAAAACAGGAGATACTCAATGAATGCAATAATGGGTGATCAGATCCCTTCCCCCTGCACCATCAGAAGCCAGAACAACCCCCATCAGCCCACGACCCAAGGCTACAGACGCCTCAGTGACCCAGCCCCATGGCTGACCCTGAAGGTGGCTTAGGAGAAGCTTCAATTCCCTTCCGGTTCCCCAGAGGACAAACAAGGTGACTCCTGCCTGATCGAAGGCAAAACGGCAGTCGCGACTCCCAAAGGCACAAGGCAGGTCTCCGCCCAGCACTACTCGCCTGCAAAGAAGCCCCACTGGAGTCTACTAATCCAAATATGCTTCCTCCATTTCTGCCAGTTAAATCACCATGCCATCAGTCCCAGTAATAGCTGTGAGGACTCACCACACCACTCCCGAAACAGGCTTCAACTAATCCCCCGGACTTCCGATCTTCCAATTCCAGTCCCAGTCCCAGTCAAAGCAGTGAGGCTCATCACACCATTTCCAAATTTATAGTAACCCATCCTAGGAATGGGTGTACACAAGCAGAATACCTGGAATATTTCCATGGCTACGGCAATGTGCCTGATGCACAGTGGAGCGGAAGATAGGCTGGACACCCATACATGCATACATGGTGTACCACAGGGCAGTGTACTGCACTCCATCCCACATGTAACAGAATAAAATGACTGTATCATACCACAAGCCATGTGGCACACATAGACTGTACTGCAGAGACATGGACCACCATCCATGGTGGAAAAATAGGTGAAAGACACATGGACACCACATACATAACAAACAATACTGTTTACTGTTATAAAACCATAAAACATTAACTACAAAATGGGGGGCAAAGTACAACAAGCAGATAACAACGTAACACCAACAGTAGTCATTAAAAAGTAGATCACAATGTAACAGGCACTGTGGGTGGCCTTAAACTGCAGAACAGCACCATGTGTTGCCTCAATGTCCAGAGAAGGAGTTCTGGAGACCCTGCCTGTGTGTGGCATCCACCTCCCCATCAGTGGTATCAGGACATCCACCTTCCCTCTCCACATGCTCCTCTTGCTGCTGGTCAGGTGCAGGATCAGTGGGCTGATCCTCATGCTGTGTCTCAACAGACCATGTGTCCTCACCCTCCTGTATTTTGACATCCTGATGGGCCTCCAAGTCCGGTGCCTGTGCATCAGCATTGCTGACATCAAGTGTGATGGTGCCACTGGGTGGAGGTCATTGCCCCTCACCACTCTCTGAGGTACCCTGCTGCTCCCCAGGGAACATCCTTGGACTTGGCCATTATCCCCTTGGCATGGCTGTTGTGCCCTTGCAGTATTAGCCTTGGCCTCAGTCCTCTTCAGCTGTCTCAAGGACCATTCAAATATACACCAACATGGTGTGCATGCTGGATGTCCCTGTTCAGCACTCCCTCTGGCACCTGCAACAATTCAGAGAACACAGTGTTAATGTGCATGCTCAGGAGGACCTGGCATAATGGACTGTATATTCTGCATGTTACAAACAATACCCAAACCCCAACATGTCTGGTGCATAACATGACCATGTCACTGGGACATGGGACAGCCATGCAGCTGCAATGTCCACACCTCTACCACTTACTGATGACATGCGGCATTCTGGTGCTTCCCACACACTGTTCCTGCAGCAATGCAGGAGCTGTCCTCCAAGCCTTGGAAGATGATCATGGGATGGATGCTTCCCCTGCCAGGATCCGGTCGATTCCCTGACACATCATTGCCCGGTACATCATTGCCTGACTGCATTTCCCGACAGACACACTATCCCACCTTATAACTGCCTGTTTTCAAACTGGATGACAAACAGATAGCAGCTCCAACAATCAGCACCAAAATGATAGAAAACAGATTTCAGCTCCACACAGCGCTTTTCACACAACGATAAACATAATTGATAATGATAAACAAAAACATTATTAGAGCTTACCTGAGAGTTCCACCACTTCAGTTGACTAAGGAGTCAAATGCCAAACAATTTAAAAACAAACCTTATTAAGAGAATTGTTAAAATTGTTAAAATCCGTTCTGTAGCATGGTTCACCCGCAAACTATGCTATGCTATGGCAATCCACACTCTGTGGGAAAGGGTCAAAGGTTATAAAGTTCTTGCAGCATTAAAGGAACAGCATCATATTACCAAATTATGAGCTATGCCACAAACATACTGTAGTCCTTAATAGACCACCGATCAATGTCTGCTACAATACTGCTGACCTGCTCCTCTCTTTTCAGGTATTTTTTTTTATAGGTGACTTAGGCATGCCATGGTTGATTTTCTCTGTAGTGCTCTCAGTCACTAGTAGTTCATTGTACAGCTCCTCTACAAACCTGTACACACCAACATGCGAGGCACTCACCAATGTGCCTAGGCATCTGGGCCATGCCTCAACCTTATTCTGAGTCCGTGGGACACCGTCAAGCATCTGGTTATGGACAGACCAGAATTCAGGGGGGTACAGCGGCGGTGCTCTAACCACTGTGTTATTCCTCATTCTGCACCTTATCCTGCCCAGAACACAAGTGTCCTCAAACATCTCTATGATGTCCTCTGTTCCAGAAGGCATGTCACTCTTTAGTTCCTCAAGAAATGTCTGGGATTTTGTTTGTTTGGAGGGAGAAACAAGCGCAAGTGCCATCAGCTGTCACATTAAAAGGCTAAACTCTGGCTCACTTCCATACTTATTTGCCAGACCATAGCCTTGTAACTTTCACCACACAATGTGGCCTGAGTGGAACTGACATCCTTTGCTTTATGTGTCAGGGAACTCTGTCTTGCAGGCATTAATTGCTGCTTGCTCAAAATCGGTAATAACATATTTGGGTGACAGAGTGAGACTATGCTCGTCTGCCACGTCTTGCAGGCCTTGGAACATACGTAAATAACAGTCCTGTGATTTTGCAGACATCAAACAGTATACTAATGGAAGTATCCAACCGGTATCTTGCGCACCCACAGTCGCATGTATTAATATAGTTGGTGAAATAGGTTTGGCACAGTTCTAAAAGTGCCATCCATTATCCAATACAGGGCACTACTGAGCGTTTCAACATTCGTCTTGGTAGTGAACAGGAATATTTTTTCAGATCCACATGTTGATTCACGGGGAAGAAAAAATTGTCCATTAATTGTACTGAATTCAGGTGGTATCCAGACAGTTTCTAGTGTTTTTGGCTCTGATATGTGATTTTGAAGCCTGGCAAGTTTGAAATTCTGACATAGTGAATGCTTTCCAGGCATGTTGTGTCTAATTTCTTGAGGAATCTTTGTCAGCTCATTTTGAGTAAACTGTGCTGGGGTGTCATGTGTTGTCTCAGTGCAGTGCTTTAGTGATGCTATTGCTGTAGCTAAAAGGGCATCACTAGCATTTGGTGCATGTTGGTGCTCTGAGGTACTCTGAAGATGATGTTTTCCACTAGCAAGAATGATAGATGCTCTATTGTGGCAACCTTCAGACTTACGGTGCTGACAGCACCAATAATACAAATCCCCCAGTTTCACTCCTTCATGTACAGATAGCTGCCAACACCGAGCTTGCTGTGCCCATGCTGAGACAGCACACGATCACACACATGAACTGTATCCTGCACTTGAGAAGCAGAAGCAGTAGCAGTTGCAGTTGCTGCAGTCGCCATTACTGAAATGAAAACAGAGCACAATACAGATTGGGTACACATATACCATGCAGGTAATTACAGGTAATGGGATTATTTACATATGGGACAGTAAGGCTATTTGCTTAATTGATTGATTGTTTCAACCGCGTTGAGTTGGGCAATGACAGCATCAGTAAGTTAGCATCGTTGGCAAAATATTAATCGGGAAATCAGAGATGGATCATTACATGTCGGGGAAAAAGGAGTCGGGGGATTGTATGAGACCCTCCCCTGCCCCTGCCATAGATGTCTAGTGCCCGTGTGCCACACTGTGCACAATGTCCCACAGCATGGCACCATCTGACTCTGTGGAACATTGCCTTGTGAGGCCTACCATGTGAGAGGCATGTCACACTAGATGTGCTGGACATGTCGCCTGGTAGGGCATATGGAGCTGAGGCTGGGAAACAATGGAGGGTACCACCAGTTGCCTTGAGCATGTTGGGTATACTGCTATGGCCCTTGACTCCAATGACAGATGGGACCATATGTGGACCAATGCACAGTGACCAGCTTGGTGGGTGCACTACTGGGTATGTGGCTGTTCTGTAAGGCACATGTGAAGACATGAGGCATTAGCGGTGTGTCACTATTCAGAATCATACACCCACCTGACTGGTAGGCCATCTGATGCTGGCTTATGTGCACCCCATGGCTTAGAGACATGTGGGCTATGATCTCAAAGGGTTGTGTAGAAGTCACCTGGGAACATGGTCCTGCTGGTGCCATGGGTTGTGCCCTATATACGGGCCACACTAGCCCAGCATGGGAATGAAAGCACTGAAGTGGATTGGCAGTTACTGTATGTTACACAGTCACATGTCCCATGTGCACATTGCGGTGCCAATGTCTGCACCATGTCAGTGTGGGCGCTGTAGCTGGTGGGAGTGTGACATGTCATGGTCAAGGTCATGGCCACCCCCAAAGACCTGTGTTATGGTACTTGTACCAACACCTGTATATACTGCAGCTGCTCCAGTGATATGGGTCACTATGCATCACAGTTGCAGCCCACACAGGTTGAATGCAGCATGCAGCACAGGTGGTGTGTAGCTAGCAGGCGCCTGACCCCCTGTGTGGATGAGATGCCCTTAGTTGGTGTCCCACTCTACTGATGGCCAGGTAGCCAACATGGGTTGCCTGTTGCCTGCGTTTTTGATGATACCTCTTGTGGGTGTCTTATGTGATGCACAGGTATCACAGACATGGATGGGTCCAGCTGGTGTGGCCCAGCCACAGTAGACAATATCCACCGACTCTTAGGACCTTCATCATGTAACACATCATACAGGCCAATACCCACATGTCACTGATCTGCAAATTTGGACCTGTCCTGGAAAAACCCTTTACACAAAGGTAATGTGAGCTGTCTGCCCGACAGAGGACATTACACGGTCCTATGGTCACCTGTTTCAGCTGTGCCAATGCTGCTCTGGTATGCATTTAGTGTGGCATTAATTGCCACTGTATGTATTGTGCACAGGATATGTGGCATTGCCACTGTCAGTCAGTGTTCCACCCCTTTACATGGTGGTAGAGGCAAGAGACTGCTGGCCAGCCACAATCTGCCCCTGTGCAGAGGTGTCCCTGAGACACACACTGTGGCATGGCTGCAGAATGTAACAGCATGGCATGGGGAATGCTGGCAGTGTCTGACAGCATCTCACACACCATAGGCTGTGTTTTCTTTGGCCGGCAGCACCCATGAGGCTTGCAATGACCGACTATACCCACAGGACCATTTCTGCATATATGTGCACCTGTGCTACACCACAAGGCTGTGTGTTGGGCTGCACAGGTGTGTGTTGTGGCAGTAGCTATGACACCTGAAATATATGTGCACTACAGAGGTTACCATGGGGTTCTGCAGAGACATGGGGACTGTGTAACACATCATCCTACCATCTCTGTGGCCCACCCCTCCCTTGAGAATCATGTCCATGCCACTATGATGTCTGGCATGTGAGTACTCCTATGGCTCATAGTGGCTATCTTCAGGCTGCCATATTTGGCCACCACAGACCACAGCCATGTGTTACATGCTGACCACCATCACAGCTAGTGTACGCCAGTGTACTATGTAGAATGTGTGGCTCCAACAGCCCGGTGAACATTTTTGGCATGGACATGCCTAAGGACTCACTGCAGTTCACTCTGTGGATGTCTACCACAATGATTGGTTGTTGTTAGTGGATGTGTCCTCAGACTGCCTAAGGGGAAATACATGGCATTGGTACATAGTAACTCGGTCCTGGGGCCACATGCCCTGGTTCCTTGAACATATGCCACACATACATGGCCTACACATTCACACTCTAGATGTGATATGGGTGTTGCTGCCCTGTTCTGTTGCCCTGTTCCCTAAGTGTTCTCTGACAGTGTGTGTATCAATGTAATTCATGTAACCAGCAGACACCCCTGTACTCGCCTCAGTCTAGGCATTTGTAAGTTGCCTGCTTCATGCCTTTGGTGAGTGGTGTTTGCTTGCCTGTGTCTCTTACCCTAGCCCAGGGTTGTGCCTCACCCACATTGCTGTGACAAGTGCCAACACTCTCCCTCTGCATTGCCATCCCTGCAACTACTGGGAGGATGACCCCAAGCACCATGTGTGTCCTCTGTCACTGCATGTGGATACACACCTGTGGCTGCAGCCACCATAGGTTCAGGGCTGTATGAATCATGCAGGCACAACTGTTATGGTTTTTACACCACAGGTGGCATACCCTGGCATGCTTTGGGGCATGCCCCTGTGGGTGGTTAGTAGATGCCTTGCCTATGGGTTACTTTGGCTCAGTGGCCTGTCCTGTGAATGTCACATGACCTACCTTGTTAATTGGGTCCTGGCTTGTCTTCTCCCTCCCCTCTCGCCTCTTCCTCATCACTGTCCACCATAGGCTGTCCTCCTGAGGGTTCAGATGCTTGGGCTCCTGTGGAGACAGACATGGGGATCTCCAGATTACAATGGGTACACTGCTGTCACTGTATAGTTCTGCATGTTTGTCTGTAAGATTTGAGTGTCAGCATGTACTTGCCTGCCAATGGTGGCCACCCACCACACATGTCCATATCTGCATACCTGGCCATAGTTCAGTCTCCCTCCAGGACAGATCATTCCATCAACAGTTGACATATGCTACATCTGATGCCAAACTGATGATTTAGTTTTGTGGCAATTATGTGCCACACCTGGTCCCGTGCATGGGGGTGGTCCTACTGCTGCCTGGTAGCAGGAGTATCGTGGGCCACTGCTCCACTAGGCTGATGAGTGGAACCATCTCATCATCTGTAAAATAGGGGGATCTGGTCCAGGATCACATAATTTGGCCTGTGCGGTGGTTCTCTTCGTGGAGCTACTGACACAATGATGTACACGTGCAGTGTGTTTTTCTCCCCATTTGTCTACCACTAAGGCTTGTGTTTTCCCTGCAGCAAAGCTGCAGATTGCATCACACACATGGAGATGCAGGCAATGTAATCTTGACACAAGATGTGTCATTTTCGCTGGTCAATGCAGCTTGCATGAAAAATACACCATTTTTTCATGCAGCATGCGACCATCACTCCCTTACACTGTCATACTGATAAGTAATATTGTATTGCTCATTATCTACACAGACAGGCCCCATACAGCTTGCAGGCTGACATAGCCTGTCTGTACAGCACTTCCTGCAGCCAGCCATAACCCCTTTACAGTCCACCTCCCCTATCACCCAACGCTGGCACTGCCCCATCCCACCCGCTCCTGTTGGTGCATTGGGATCCTCATTGTGCTATGTCTGTCTGCATGGGGTCATTTGCATATGTCCCACACCACCACCACCCTGTTCATTCCCACATGGTGAAGAATGTTGCATGTGGAACACTGTGCACTTGTGTCAGGGGTGGCCTGTGTGCTTGATGACATCATGTTGAGTGGTGACAGGGTCACTAGCTCCCACACGTGCACACCTATGGCATCCCCCAAGTGCCCCACAGCTCACAGTCATCTTATACACCCACCATGACAGTGGTATGCCACATGCTTACTATCTCCCATCACCATCCCACCTTGCCAACAGACATGTGTTTAATGCATCACATGGTATCGAGGACTGTGTTGCACAGGTCTCTGCCCTGGCCATCTGTTCATTGCCTGTGGGTGGTGGGTCCCATCCACTAGCTTCCCTCCTGTGAAGTACCAGGCCACTGCCACACAACAATGACACTCCTCGACACCTCTAGTCTCTGCTGTCCTCCTGCAGGCATGTCTCTGCCATCTGGCACTCCACACACAGGTGACAGGAACTTTCCATGTTGCTACCATTGCCTGTGGGAGGCCCCAAGCAGCCATACCTCCACATTACCACAGTCAGGACCAGGTCCATGACATTCGGTGATATTACAGACATGTCCCGTGATGATGTCTATACTGTGTGTGGTTGACTGTGGCATTCTCATCCTGCTGTGTTGTTGGTGTTATTATTGTATTCCCATGCCAACATCATGGCCACATTACTATGAGGGTTGCTGTGAGCTGGTCAATGCCCTCCAGTCTACTGTGGAGCTGTATAAGTGCCCTATGTGTGCCACACACTGCCTTTAGTGTGCTACATATTGATGTTGCTGTGTATTCCACTGAAGTGACAGGCGACCAGTTGAGCTCTGATATGTTATCCTGCCACTGTTGTTTGTGTCCATGGGTTCAACCTTCATGCCTCTGTCATCCACTGTTCCCCTTCTCCACCCTCCACGTCCTCACCTGGCACCAGTTCCACCTCAGTCATGGTGATTCTGTGTGCTGATGCGATGTTTTGGAGTATGCAGCATACACTGCATACCTTGCATGACATGGCAAGTGTGTACTTCAGAGCACCACATGACAAGTTGAGGCACCTGAACTGCATCTTCAGCAGCCTGAATTTCCCCTAAATCACAGACTGAGTTGATGCGTGTGCCTCATTACAGTGCATTTCTGTCATAGTTACTAATGATATCCACTGTCACCTATTGAGTTAAAACAATGGTTACTGCTGCCGGCATGTCCCAATCCTGTCAGTGTACACCTACACTGCTGGCTGCATGGCTCAGGCATGTCAGACACTTCATAGAGTTTCCTGCATGTGCCATCACAGATCCCAGCACAGCCGCCCATGGGCCCCCCCAGCACACACTTGGTGGCACACCACATACATCACATGCTGGACCATGTCCCTGGCTTTTATGCCACCTGCATCATCCGCAGCATACTGTTTCTGGGATGTATGACAGTGTCACTGCAGTGTGCTCACTGCAGAACTATGAACCTCGGCTACATAGCTCATCTGTAGACCTAAACATAGGGGTGGCCTACATAAGTGGAGGAGCGATTCAAAAACTGGGGAGTCAGAATGAATTATATCACAATATGACAGTTTCACAGTCTCGGAAGTCATGTTAGCAATACTGGGGGAAGGTGATTCTACCATCAATGGTTCATGGTATACCACTGTTTTCTGGTCTTTTAACCAGTTCAGAGGGGTATTTTTTCATCTGTGCCATCTCTCCCTAAATATAGTAATAATAAAAAATGTACCTTAATTTGCCAGGCTTGTAACTTCCATGTATGAGCCGAGTAGCCATAAAGTGCTGCAGCTGCAGTCTCACCCCTAAAATACATTTTATTACACAAACTAGGGAAAGGGTTTGCAGTTGTACTATGTAGAAACAGTATTAACATGATTTGGGGGGGGGTTGGGGTCTCTCCAAACCTACCCACATTATTTTTGCTGGCAGTTCTACATGTATGGGGTTAATTATAAATTCATACATATAGAACTTCCAGCAAAAATAATGTAACTACATTTAGAGAGTCCCCTTCCCCATATATCCTATTTATGTCTACATAGAGCACCTGCAGCCTTTTCCTTACTTTGTGTCCTCATTAAGCTTATTTTAGGGGCAGGGCTGCTGTGGCGCTGCAGCAGCCACTTAGCTCGTGCATGGAAGTTGCAAGTCAGGCAACTTAAGGTACATATTTCTTTTAAAGCTTGCTCTTTGGGCAGCCAACTCCTTTGTACAAGTTGCCTGCTTGGAGTAAGTCAGCTGCTTTCTGAGATACTGTACACACATGACCCTCCCTCAGCCCCACACAGAATCCGAGCACATCTACAGATTATGTACCCCTGCATTCACTACTGGACTCTGTGTTCTCACTGACCAGATCAAATCTAAAGTGAGGTTTTAGTGAAATAAATGGTTTTACCAGAAATATATAAAGGATTCTAAGCAATAAAACAGTCTTTCAAGTGTCTAGATTTTCTGCAGAGTGCACTCTGCCCCTTGTCTTCCTAATATAGTTAGTTTATAAACAAAATTAGTGGGCTTTATCCCCACCATCCCCCTCACCCACAAAGGTATCTGATATATCCAACCTCCTGGCTTAACTGGATAATGGTGTGTCCAAGAAATATCTTTGAGTGTGGTGCTCAGACTTCTCTGTAAACATAATCATTACTTTTAGTTTTCCCATTTCCTTTTCTTTCTTTATATCCCTAATCCTCAGTACTACATTAGCATGTACAGGGTTGCAAAAGCCATAGAACTGGCTACTTCCAGACCTGTTTGTTCTTCCCAGTTACTCCCAGAGTCAAGAAGCCTCATTCCAGATGCCATTACTTCTGTACCCACCATAGTTCACCAGTTATGCTGCAATAAGCATGGTTACAATGCTATAGCTATGCTATGCATTAACAAGCATAACATTTTATATGGGTCAAAATCAAAAACTGTGTGGCACTTGTCCCAAACCCCCACTCTGAAATGAACACTGCCACCTTTCTTCTTTATTTTGGGTCTGCTTTACATTTCCAGCACTGAGCTGGCAGTATAACCTAGAGGTTAGAGTAAGAAGCTGTGAACAAGTTTGGTACATCCAGCAGACCTAGGTTTGATTTCCATAGCCTCCACATGCATACTGTGTGACCCTGAGCAATTGCTCCCAGGTAGCACCTGAAACAGGTCTTGGGCCTAATGGTCCTTACCCAGTTACCGAAGAATAAAATGAACAACAAAATAAAAGGAGCATCTCATAGGCTTTCATATGTATTCTCAATAAGTTGTTTTTGAAGACCCATTAACATTATTTCTGGTGACTAGAACCAACTGCCATATAACAGGCAGTGCTTTATAACTTTATAGGACAGTGGTTGCACTAAAACCATGACCACCTTGTAAATCAGCATTGCTCAATGGAGTCTTTTCCAGGTAGCATACACACACAAGCACACACACACTGCTGGTTTCATACTTTCTGAGCACACACACACTTTGGTGTCCATTTTCATTGAGGCAATTAAGCACTTGACAATTTATAGCCCTTGTCATATTCCAATCCTAGGGAAAGGCTGAAAATTTTTTTTTTCTGTGCCAGTGTGGGAAGGGTGGGTAGCAATTATTCTGTGATCTTTTTTTGGTGCAATAAAAGGTATCAAATTACCTAATTTATGCATCTTGTCAGGTCAATTCAGTGAGCTCATCTGATCTTGCTCTCACTGGCTTCCAGTAAATATGTGTGGTATGTGCCACAGATATGAGACAAAACACAGACTTAAAATAACAGGCTAGTAAATCCTGTATCAGAAGCGAGGGATCAAAATGCACATCCCGACCCTTGCTTTTGAAAGTGAGTTGTCAGCTGACCCATCTGACCCCCCAGCTCCACTGCCTGTGGTGGCCAATGCACATTTTGTGCTGTATACGTGCACCTGCCATGGCAGACCCTGCATGTTACCACTATCCCTGTGTGCATGTCCTGCACCTTCCTAGGAGTCATCCATCCTGTATGGTTCCCTTTTTAAAGGCCTGACACAATCCACTGTACATATATATATATATATATATATGCATCGTGGCATGATCCCAGATACTGGATGACTACATTGAGGATGTGGCACTGACTATCAGACACCACCTATATATTCATGAAATAGTACCCCCTTCTGTTAAAGTAGGGATCTTCTTCAGCTGCTGGTGCATTATGGCAATATGGGTGCAGTCTATTATACCCAGCATGCTTGGGAAGCCTGAAATGCTGTAAAACCCCTTTTTCATCTCCAGCTGCTGCTATGCGACACTGGGGAACTTGATGTACTTGTATGCCTAGTGTACCAGTGTTTGCAGGACATGTTTCAGGCACCTTGATATGGAGGCCTGTGAAATACCCACAGTATCACCACTTGGGGTCTGGAAACTCCCATTTGCTAGGATGCAAAGTGCTGCACTCACCTTCACCTCGATGGGTATTGCATGGCCTCTCTGTGTTCTGCTCTGCAGGTCACCTCTGAGTTCCTGGCACAGCTTCACAACTGAGGCCTTGCTTAGCCGATATCATGCAATGCATTACTCCTCAATGAGGTCTTGGAAGGACATCTGCCTGCAGTATACTTGTTTTTCATGTCTCCTGTTTCTGAGTTGCTGCTGTCTGGCATGACGTTGTGTGCACCACCCTGTTGACAGGCATATCTCCATCGTAGTAGCACAGCCATCCAGATGCCCAGTAGGGCCACCGCTCCTGACATATTTGTGTCTCTCCTCTGGTGCATTTGCTACTGCAGTGTAGCCTCAGTGGGGATTCAACTCTGCCTGCCTGCTGTGTACCTCTTTATATATGCATTGAGTTTTTTTAGATCAACTGGGGCTGGTAGAACAGGTGTTTGCTCTTGTCTGCATATTACACATTTGTGAATCCCAGAAAAGGAGATGTTGCATCATTTTCTTGATGCAAGGCTCCCAGCACCATGTCACATACCATTTTTTGATGAAAGGTTTACACAAGCTATTTTTGCTGCATGCAGGCTGCGTTCAAAGTAGGCCACATATGTGAATAACCCTTGGCACAACTTTTGGCACAAGTCACATCTTGCATTAATTTTTTTAGTGCAAGCTCCTTGCATCACTCTGGAATCTTTGAGACTCAAGCACACGTCTCAAGCATTTGTGGGACAGAGGCTTGTATAACTTACCTCAGGAGACAGCTACAATTATAACCTCAAGTGTCCTTTCAGATCTAACAGTGGGAGTGTTACTGGCTCACATCTATTGAATTTTCTTTCTTCTCAGTGAAAAATCCAAAATGTTCAGAGTGAGAGTATAAACAATTCTACAAAGGTAAGCAGTGTAAATAGCTCACTGAGCAGGAAATGTGTAAGATAAATATAATATCCATGGGATGATAGAGCAGAAGAACTGATTGCAGTGGAAAATCAAAAGTTACAGCCATCCATTAAGTCATTGAAGTCCAAAACATCAGGAGCCGAGAGGGCTATGGTAGTACAGTATTGCTGAACTTTGTAGGAGCCATAACTTGTCATGATCAGAACACATGGCCACTGAAGAGACTGGGGATTTCAAAGTTAGCACCAAACTAAAGTGCACCAGATGGTGATCAGTCTATTCAAAGAGGAGCCTAACCGGGAGATTTGACATCATCTCACCAAAAGAACATCAGGTTTAACATGTGTCCTATTTTATGTTTCGCTGAGTGCAACATATGATTCGTAAGAGAGATATGAACAAATCAAGCTGTAAGAGCCGTTAAATTGCTTGCCATTTCTGCAAAGGATGTATCCATAAGTACAGGTCTTATCCAGCATTTTATCAAGATTTGTCTTAAAACTGTTCATTGTTTCACAAAGCTCCAGTGAGTTGAGTAAGGAGTTCCACTATGATGCCACCCTCAGAGCAAACCACCTACTACATAATGTAATTGTGTACTGTTCCTCCTCTTATAGTAGTGACTTTCTTTAACCTGGAACCCCAAGTATTTCCCTAATTCTCTATCTTGAAAAGCCTTGAACGCAAAACACACGTCCCCTCGCAGCCTCCATTTCACGAGGCTGTAAATATAAAGCTCACCTAATTGCTCTTCATACTTTAGTCCCTTCAAAGACATCTCTAGGATACGCTCCAACCAAGGCAAACGCTCTTTCAAATTTGCTGCCTCCCACCTATGGAACTCCCTTCCAGCTAGTTTTACTGACTCTCCCACCCTTAACCAGCTCAAGTCTGGACTCAAACTTCATCTTCACAATCTCAGTCTCTGTGGCTGCAACCGTTAGCTCCCAAGTCATGGTCTCATCCCAGCCAAACTGCTCTGAACCTCCCTCCATCCGGTTTGTATTCTTCCAGGCCTACTATGTCAATTCTCTGTTGTTGTCTAAATACCCTTCTAATTGGTGGCCAACCAGTTGTCTGAATGTGAACTTGATTTCTACCCCTGTATGCTGTTGCTAATGTTTATCTGTGAAACTAATATAATTTCTGTAAATCACGCCTGAGTCTAATTGTGAACCTGATTTTCTACCCCTGTATATTGTTGTAATGTATATTTGTGTAACTTATGTAATTACGGTATATAATGCTTCTAAATGTCTTTTTATGTAACTAATTCTGGGTCACCCCTGAAAAAGGGATCTCTGGTCTCAGTGGTCTTACCCGGTTACCAAAATCCAAATAAATAAATAAATAAATTTCTCTGACCATCCTGGTAGCCCATCTCTGTACACTCTCTATAAATCTGATATCACTTTTGTACTGTGGTGCCCCCAATTGCCCACAGCACTCTGCATGTGGCCTTACCAATGCACTGTATAATGAAAGGATTACCATCATGTTGTTACTACTTATGTTTGTGCCTATGCAGCCTACTGTACAATCCTGTACCCTTTCCTAGCCACTTCTTTGCACTGTTTTTCAAAATTATTCTCATTCACAACTATTATTCCTAGGTTCCTTTCCTCCTCAATTACTCTTAACTGTTAATCATTACATTGATTGATGGTTTGGGGGTTTTGATTCCCAGAAGCATGCCTGTGCATTTGTTTATGTTGAATTGTAGCTTAACATTGTTAGCCCATTTCTTTAATCCTACCAAATTTCACCTCATAGTTTTGATATCTTTCTTGCTATCCATGATTGCTCCTATTTTGGTATCACTTGCAAACCCGCTCATCCACTTTGTTCACTGCTTTGCATAGATGTAACATATAGGTTGAACAGAGGTGGTCTGAGCACTGGTCCCCGTGGCACACTGCTGATCACATTTCCCTGTTTAAAAGGCATGCCCCTTAATCATAACCCTCTGGGTCTTATTTGTTAACCAGAATCTTATCCATTTAACCAAAATGTTGTTTATTTCTGTTTTGGCTGTTTCTTCCACCAGTTCCTTACGTCACACAGTATCAAAGGCTTTGCTGTAATCCAAATAAACCAGGTCCACATATTGTCTAAAGCTCAGAGATGCCATGAAATCACTGAAAGGTTGAGAAAAAAGATAATAACTTTCTTATGCCCCCCCCCCATTGCTTCCTGTTTGGTAATGTACTGGATGAGACTAATTAAGGCAGTGTGGGTAGAGGGTAAATAGTGTAATTAAGGGGTGAGCTGGATTGACATCAGGGTAGGGGCTGAGTTTATATAAAGGCATCCTTTCATGACCATTTGTGGGGGGGTCCCCAGCCTTTGCTGGTACTGGTGGTGCCTATGTCTGGCTCTGAGAACAGGAGACTGTCAATCACAGAGTAGCCTTAGCCAATTGCACTTTTGAAATCTTACAGAAGAAAACCCACTAATAGATGAGGGATGCATTTCCAACAGTCCATAGTGTGATGTCACTAATAGGATGTGACTGCAGATGTAAGCAGAATGAAAGAGTACATCTCAGTGACTAAAGCAGAGTCATTCTATCAGTAATGTCTCTCTATTGATTGTGTGGTGCCATCAAATTAGTGCCCAAAAACTTAGAAATAAATCTGGCTCTTATATCAGTTAAAAAATTAAACTAAGGTTCTCTTGTACATACATGCTATTTTCCTCTACTCAGACTCAATAACAGTTTCATTCACATGATGGGATCCATACCCTGCTTCCAGATTTTGATGACTCCGACATTGGTAATATCTCACACAGTTGGAAACAAAAAATAATGGAGTAAATCTGAAAATGTTAGGATAACAATGAACATCATTAACCAAGATAAAAAAAGATTTGCCTTTACTCTGTGCTGATTTCAAAGTGCAAAACATCTATAAACCACTGCTGATGTCTTCTAAGGAGCATATGATCATTAAATGAGCAGCACAAACTGAATTGGTCAAGAGATTGGAAGCATTACTCATTTCCAAATCATATTTACTTACCCCCGTCCTCTTTCTTTATATTGCTGTTTTTTTGTTGTCTATTTCTCCAATCTTTAAAGTCCATTCAGATGCCTCCAATTGTGCCTTTATATGTGCTCCATTCAGTGATTTCATTAGTTGCAATCAGTCAGTTGCTACTGATACTTGCATAAGTTACTACTTAAAACAAGCATTTGTCAGTGCCGAATGTTGTCACGCTGGCATTGGCATTGGCAGTGCCGGAGCTAGAGATGCATAATAGGAATGGCAGTAAAGTACTGAAGTGACTCCAACCCCACCCCAGCCCTGTAGAGAGCAACAGGCATTGGGGTATGCCTTTGGGTCATCAGCTATAACGCTCATGCCATTGTACCTCACCCTACCCTGTAGACACTGACAAGTGTCGGGGTGTGCTTTGGGGTATTTGGGCATTATACTTACCCCATTCCATAAGGAAATATGGTGACATGGGTGCAGTATAGGAGCGTGGGGTGAACTTTGTGGCCGAACAGTGCAAGACACACCACAATGCCTGTCAGTGGCTGCAGGGTGGGGGGGGTTGAATGGCGTGAGCATTGCATCCGATGATCCCAAGTCACACCCCTGACACCTGTCAGTCTGTACCAGGTGGGGTTCTACAGTTGGAAACCCTAACACTGTAGGCATGTGGTGATAGTTTCATTCCACATTTTCAACATGGGTTACTTGTCAGGCCACCTCATGAAAAGTGGCACAATCACTTTGTTAGCTGAAAGGTGGTTTTGCACAGTGGCTGTGCCATTTGGTGACAGAGGGATGAAAACACATTTTTGGGCAGGATGTGGAGAATGACAACTGTATTGTTCATGAGGAGGTGTGAAAAAATGGCAACTTTGAAAATCAGGAGTGACAATATGAAATATTGGTGAAGCAATGAGCATGCATACAAACTGTGCAACAAATGTCCATATCCCAATTATTTTTTGGAGCTTGGTAGCCACATTTGTAACATAGGCATGTTGGGACCTCCCCTTATAAACAGTGGTGGTGCGATTTTGTTACTCTTTCCCACAAGTTGATTTCCCACAGTGACCACGCCATTGTGCGCCACAGGTGTGGAAACATATTTTGGGCAGGATGTGAAAAATGACAGCTGTACTGTTCATAAGGAGGTGTGAAAAAATGGCAGTGTTGAAAATCTGACATGGAAATATTGTAAATTTGCAAAGTTACAAAGGTGTGTGGAAACTGCTCAATGCACGCTTGCAACACAGTCATTTTATGGACTTTCAGCACCAAATTTTCCACATAGGCATTTTAGGACCTCTGCTCATGAACAGTGTCACCGTCATTTCCTCAAACTGTCCCGAAAAGTGATTTTGCACAGTGACTGCGCTATTCTGCACTAGAAGTGCGAAACACATTTTGGGCAGGATATGTAAAATGACAGCTGTACTGTTCATCAGGAGGTGTGGAAAAATTCCAAGTTTGAAAATCTGGAGTTAAAACATTAGAAATTCATGAGGTTATGAGCATGCGTAGAAACAGTGCAACGTGTGATCATAAAACAGCCATTTTTGGGAGTTTTGTCACCAAATTTGCAACATAGGCTTTTTGAGAGCTTCCATCATGAACAGTGACACTGTCATTTTGTTACTCAGTCCCAAAAGGTGATTCCATGTAGTGACCATGAAATCACCTTTCGGGACCGAATAATGACATGACAGTGCCAGACTTCAGGAGGAGGGGTTCCAAAAACCCCAAGTTGAAAATTTGGTGCCAAAATTCCAAAATAAGTCTGAGATATCCATCAAAGTTGAAAAAACCCTATTTATTCCATTATACAGCTTACCGGCATTTCTTCAGTTTGCGGTTGGCTTTGAAGAGTGCAGACATGTTCCCGGTCCACCAAAGATCGTCGTGCCAGACTCCGCAGATAAGTATGGGGTGAAGGGGGTGTGGGGAGGCAGGGTGAGCAGTGGGTAGGCACAGGTTGTGTTAGGGGGCAGGGAAACCGCCAAGGGACCATTTCCTTTTTCCACAGGGCACAATAAAAAAAAAACTATTGTGGGACCATTTGTCTGTTTACAGCTGCATGTGGCACACTGGGGGTGGGCTCCCAGCGTGCCAACAGAGCCTTGTTTTTTTGGGGGCAGCTGTAGCTGATGGGGGATTAGGCACCCCCATCGGCACACAACAAAAGAGGGGGTTACTTTATGCCGACGGGGATTGGGCACCCCGTCAGCACACTAGGTAAGCAGGGGAGCAAGAACTGAGGGGGATTGGGCACCTCCCACAGCATATAACAAATGGGGGGGTTCTTTACGCCAACGGGGAGTGGGCTCCCCCATCGACACATACATTGGGGGTAGGATAAGCCGACAAGGGAATTGGGCACCCCCAAAGTTGGCAGTTTTGCGGACAGTGTGCCACCATGTTTGTGTTTCCAAGTAACCACGTCAGGAGGTCAGCTGTGTGTGATGAGCTTTGCTCACATTGCAGCGGGACTTTCCTTAGATGTGCTCACCTGGGTGGTGTGGTGCTGGCATGCAGGCTGATGGGGAATGAGGAGCGCACCTACTGATGCATGCCCTGCATTTGCCCAACAGTGTCTGCGCCTTCAAATCTGCACTACCACAAGATGTTAGCTGGGCAAGCGCACCAACTTAAAAATTTGCATTCACTGAGGAGCTCTTCCATGTTCTTCAATGTAGTGTATCCAATGCATGTAGGGGTGTGTGGTTTGGCTTTTCCAGTTCTAATGGATTGGACTGGGTCATGTTGGGCAAATCAAAGTCAGAATCAAATCCCAAAACAAAAGTAATATGTATTGCAAATAAAGATGAACAAAATGAGTGATTTGATACCTTTTTATTGAACCAACAAGAACTTTATGGAACACAAGCTGGCAAGCTACACAGAGCTAATCATCAGGTACAGCAGACAGGTTCTACAGAAAACAAGCTTTTTTTTACTTTAGATAGAGCAATCTACTGATAAATCAGCTTTTACACATGGGTATAATGGTTCTGTTGATAAGGAAGCATGCAGAGACAAAGACTGTTCTTTTTGTCTCTGCATACTTCCTTATCCAACTTAAATAAGTCTGTTTTCTGTAGAACCTGGCAGCTACACTTGATGAAGCCAGTTCCAAAGAATTGTAGACCACAAATATCTGAAGTTGTGAGGTACAAGATGGGACTTGCTAGCCCAGATAACTCCAACAGAAGTCTTGCACTCTGCAGAAAAACCACATCAAATACCTAATACCTTCTTTCGTGCTTTATTGCAAAGATCAATAGATTTGGTGTAAACAGATAGACAGACAACCACTTCTAGCCGGGGGATGAAGGGTTTTAGTACCTTAAGAGCCTGGGCAAGAAGTGGATGTCTATCTATCCTTTTATACCAAATCTATTGATTTTTGTAACAACGCACTAAAGAAGGTATTAGGTATTTGATGTGATTTTTCTGCAGTGTATGGAGGTCTACACCAGATGAAGGGCTCAGTGTAGTCTGAAAGCTTGTGTTTTGTAAATTTCTTGCTGGTCCAATAAAAGGTATCAAATCACCCACTTTGTTCATCTTTTCATATAGGATCGATACAGCTACAAACAATTCTCTATATACGAATGGTGCGATCAATAGAAAAAAACAGTAATGTTGCATAGCAGATTTGACTATGCCACACTGAAAAGGATGGTGTGATACTCCATTTCTTCATCCATGTGTTCCAACACTTAAAAGAGTGTTATATAATTTTGCTTTTAAGTGGCTTCACTTTACACAACTCTTCCTAAAAATAACTTTTTTCTATACTATTCTTTTCCCAAGCTAGCCCTGGAAATAGCTTTCTAATAGAGTGTCTCTAACAACTGGCTCTTAAGATCATTTAATTTTAAAGAATATTCCACCCAATTAGCCCTTAAAGGGGCGTTCAGTTTTGATCCTTACTGACAAAAAGATAAGAATAACTAAATACGAGGAAATATCCATTTAATCTCTGTCTCTCAGAGAGAGGGAGTAGAACAAAAATGTAACAAAACAAAGTTGTGTGACTGTGTGGCATGAATTGTGCCAGCCTCCAGTTAGTGAAGTAAAAGTAATTTGAAGAAGTGCCTCTCTCATCACCCTTGTTCACACTGACTGCATGGGAGACAGTGAGCTGAGTCTAACCCCTGCAGTCCTTGCCCCTTGGGTACAGTTATCCAGTATCACTCATCCAATGGCTTGTCTTCCATCCTTCCAAATTCCTATACATGCTGCAGGCAAAGCTAATTGACACCTACAGCACAGAAGGTGGCATTGAATGACTGGCAAGGCTGCTGCATCAGGGGAAGTCCACAGACCAAAAATAACTTTTGCACTCAGTCTGACTGACTGACACAGTCTGTCTTCTCCCACTCTTGGTCCCACCCCACCCTGACTCCCCAGTCTATCTGGCTGAATGAGTCAAGTCTGATGACTGGGACAATGAAAATAGGCCACTCAGGGAGTAGTGGTGCTGCTGGTAAACAGAACTAACTGAAAACCAAACAACTGCATGCACACCACCACTGGGCAGAATGAGAGTCGGATACTCACGGTGCTGTTAAAGTGCAGATTTATTGTTCACAGCAAGTCATAGAAGTATCAGACTAATTCTGATTACTTCAAAGCTGACATTTTGTGAAACTATAAATCCCAGAATTCCCTGCAGCTTACATCAGAGCAGGGCTGCAGCAGTCGGAGATTCAATAGCCTGTAGTGCAAAGAATAAAATAAAATTTAAATGTTAGAGTTTATACAAGCTCTGCTCTTTTGTTTGTTGGTCCCACTGTCCTCCTTGGGCTAAGTACAGTCACAGAGGACTGTATTTAGCCCCAAGAGAAAAGCAGGACCAGAAAACATTCTGATCAGAACTTATATAGAAACACAGAAGTTGATGGCAGATAAGGACCACAGGGCCCATCCAGTCTGCCCATTTCTTTTTCTACCTTATAAATGTATCATCAGCCTTTGCTCTGTCAGTGGCCTATCTATTCATACTCATCTGTATTGCTCCCTTATGCCTATCCCATGCCTGTTTGAAGCCCTGCACTGTATTCATAGCCACCACTTCCTGAGGTAGGCCGTTCCATGCATCCACCACCCTTTCTGTGAAAAACAATTTCCTCACATTCCCCCTTAATCGGCCTCCCTCTATTCTCATGCTGTGTCCTCTTGTCCTGCTATTTTTCTTATATTTAAATGTGTTAGACTCTTTCACCTTGTTAATGCCCTTAAGGTGTTTGAATGTATCAATCATATCATCTCTCTCCCTCCTTTGCTCAAGGGTATACATATTGAGCTCCGTTAATCTGTCCTCATATGTCTTCTGATGCAGTCCCTGCATCATTTTGGTTGCCCTTCTCTGGACTGCCTCAATTTGGTTAATGTCGCTGTGAAGATGTGGCCTCCAGTACTGCATGCAGTACTCCAGATGGGGCCTAACCAGTGTCTTGTAAAGAGGGATTATTACTTCCCTCTTACGACTTGTGATACCCCTACTAATATACCCTAACATCCCCCTAGCCTTACCTACTGCTTTAGAGGTCTGCTTGGCTGATTTCAGGTCATTGGTGATGATGATGCCCAAGTCTCTTTCTTCCTTTGTAACTGCCAGCAACTCCCCTCCCAGCCTATAGGTGGCTTCAGGGTTTCTCTTCCCTATGTGCATGATCTTGCACTTCTTTGCATTAAATTCCAGTTGCCACCCTTCTGACCATTTTGCTAGTTTATCCAAATCCCTTCTAATTCTGCCCACCCCATCTGGATCATCTACTCTGTTGCAGATCTTGGTGTCATCTGCAAACAGACATGCCTTACCCTCTAGTCCATCTGCAATGTCACTAATGAAGATATTGAAGAGGACTGGCCCCAGGACTGATCCCTGAGGTACCCAACTTGTGACTTGCATCTCTTCTGACTGTATACCATTTACCACCACTCTCTGTTTTCTGCCTACCAACCAGTTTGCCACCCACTTGACCAACTTCTGACCCACCCCGAGCCTACCCAGCTCATTTATCAATCTTCTATGTGGAACAGTGTCGAAAGATTTGCTGAAGTCAAGGTAGGTGACATCAACTGCTCCCTCTTTGTCCACCACTCTGGTTACCCAGTGAAAGAAATCTATGAGATTAGTTTGACAGGACCTTCCTTTTATAAACCCATGCTGTCTTGGATACTGTGCCCCTATGGATTCCAGGTGCTGCGCTATCCTTTCCTTAAGGAGTGCCTCCATAATCTTGCCCATTACTGAGGTAAGACTGACTGGTCTGTAGTTCTCTACCTTGTCCCTGCTACCACTCTTGTGGAGCAGGATCACATGAGCCCTTCTCCAGTCTTCTGGGACCTCTCCTGTGCTCAGAGACTCACTAAACAGTTTTGCTAATGGCTCTGCTTGTTCCAGCCTTAGCTCCTTAAGTACCCTGGGATGTATGCCATCTTATAAAAGTTCCAGCATTTATTTATTTATTAGCTTTTGATGACCGGGTAAGTGCATTAGGCGATAAACCTGCCTATTTTCAGACATGACCCGGGAGAGTACAGGAAATACAGTAATTACAATTTGATCTCAGGTACATAGTTGCATTGCAGACTATTGAATCTTCCACTGCCGTGGTCCTGCTCTGATTCATCTTCAGGGCATTTTGGTATTTTTAATTACAGAAGATGTCAGCCTGGAAATAAGCAAAAGTAGTCTGATACAATCTACTATACTACACTAAACAATCTACTATACTAAAATAAACAGTAAGCAAGGCCCCTAGAATTCTACAGCCACAGAATTTTGCACAGAACTTGGAACCTACAGCAGAAAATCTGCAGTGCTGATGAATTCACTTTTTTTTTATTAATATTTACAGTTTCTCCATAGCATCTGGTTCCCTTCCCTTTCTTGTATACCCTAAACCACTCTATGATCAGCATGTGATGTTTCAATGACATTACATCATATCCTAGCTAATGATAGGGCTACATTCTGCCACAAAAATGAAGAGTAATTTATCTACTACTGCTCCCAATCCCTGTCTGAGGAAGTGGAACAACACATCAGGCACTGTGATTTGCTCATCCTGTACTACTGTCTATTGAAATTCCCAATGTTAAGTTATTACACTGGGGCCAACTTAAATAAATACTAGACAACAGCACAGACCTGCTAAATGGATACCTTAATTTGTACACATTTATTTGTGCCTGTAAGGTACAGACAAGCCCTCTGAAATGAATGACTGGTAAAATGAATTAACTTATCTTTTTATAAAAAAATAAGAATTATGCCAAGAAAGGTAGAATACAATGATGTGTAGGCCTGTTGAAAGAATAGACCTGTTAAATGAATAATTGTGTAGTACACATTTTTGCCAGAGTTATTGATTACATGTTATTATGGGTTGATAGAATTACCTAAAAGTTATAAAGAAATGTTGTGTGCAGGGCTGGCCATTGGTCTACTGGGTAGCATGCTATGTTCCTGTATCAGCAACTCAAGTTTGGGGATGATCTTGGTGTGCTGGTGGGAAAACACATGGATGGGACTAGCATTGCCACACACCACTGCTCCAAGCTTGGTAAGGTATGGTGCAGTATTGTGTCCCACTGGTGGCACCTTGTGACAGGCCAGGGAGCCTTCTCTCACAAGCAGTTCACGTACATGTTATGGCCTGGCGGGGCAATGTAATGCATCAGAAAAAGTGAGTTGGCATGAAAAATGAGTCTTGAAATATCTCCACCATTCAATTTATTCCATTTCCAAAGGGATCAGTACAAATGAAGATACAATTTCACTAGGGATGAGTTAATTGATACTATCACAGTTCCAAACCCCCCTGGACCAGGCCGAATGGTCTTTTAAGTGGGAAAACCAAGGCTTTCATGGCTTGACCAGAATTGCTGACTTGGCCTGGTTTAGAAGTGTGGTCCAGTCTGGAAATAGCACTCTCATCACCAGTACTGCATGGAAAAGACAGGGCAAGGTGCAGAAAGGTGTAGAAATAAGAAAAAAAAGTATTTTTTTCCTGATCTCTGACAAATACTCCTGAGTCCCTGGGACATCACATGACCAACTGTACCCCCCCCCCATGGTGGGGGCTTACCTTGCTGTCTACTGCCCATTCATCTCCGGTGATTCCAGTCTTGTAGAGGGCCCTTGAATACTCCTGCCAGCCCCAATGTTTCCCTTCTTGTTAAGGGAACTGGCGGAGAAAAGAAAAAGTAAAACTGTCTGCTTGGCAGTTCAGCGATCACTCTCCCTCTCTGTGAGAGTGCTGCAGTGCTCAGATGTAAAAGCATCTCCATGTGACTCCAGCAGTTTTTAGTGAGTGTCCGGCTCACAAGTGCAAGAAGGTTGAAAGGGGGTCCAGGGGCACTTGGGGAGAAAGAAATGAAAAATGTTCTAAAAACTCTCTTAAGTAAGCAATAAGACATGACAGGTTGGTGGTTATTATGTGATAACCACACACCTAGGTGCATGGTGAAGCATGGGGTCAAAGGCCTAGTGTCCTTCCGCACCTTGGTGTGTTATCACATAACAACCACCACCCTGGAGTGTCTCATTGTGCTTATAAAATGGGTGATAACTATGGAAAAAAGGGACACTGACAAGGTGCTTTGATTTTGAAAACTTTGTAACATTTATTTTAAATACAGAATACAGAATTAATTAAAATGTTGAGAAAAATAGTTCCTTGATAAACTTTTTGAATGGACAAAAAAAGCAACTAGTTTTGAACATGTGACAAAATAACAACGTTAACAATATTAGCAAGCAACAGTCATGTGGGATTGATAAGTACTGTTGCAGGGTTTAAATTACCTCCCTGTTCAGCGCCCTCACTGTTGCTTTAATTTTTGCTTCTTACCAGCATGCAACGAGCACTGACCTCACAGAATTGACCCTGCTTTTACTTTAATGACTCTGGGCTGCGATTCACTTAGTTTGAACAGCGATTCACTTTTCCAGCTATGTAACTGATGCGGAAAGTACAAGTTGACTGAAGGAGGGACGTGGCAGCAATGATTTGCCAGTTTTTTTGAGAGGGAGGGTAGGCGAGCATACAGTCAGCTTGTAGGATGGTTGTCTTATGCTGAGATTGCATTCTCCGGTTCTACACCTACTGCAAACAGCTGGATGTGTGGCCTACAAAGATGAACACTGCAGGTGTACTTAGAAAAAGGTCAGTGATCAAGCACCATTGCTACTGAGGTAAGATTACTTTGTCTTGACATTTTTTATTCATTTATGTTATGGGCTCACATGTTTGGTGTTTTTTTATTGTACTGCCACTTGCCAGTTTGCCTAACTCTGATGCATTACTAACATGGAGGTCGAACATTCCACATCATAATGTGGAAAAAAGCATTTATTTCAAGGTAGACTCTGCACTGCTGGCTGAAAAGGTTCCCAACCCAGTGGTTGTTACTCCTTATACCACTGGATTCCAAACCCTTTCAGCCAATCAGGATACATGATATTTCTTATCCATTTTATAAGTACTAGTAGTTTAACTGGGTGCCTGTGAGTTTAAGAGCAGCAAAGGCTGCCTAATAAATATTAATGATCCCTTCTTGTGTCCTGTGGGGTTAACTCTACGGTGGTAGCAATGGGAAAAAGTAGCCCTGTTTTAAGCCCACTCTGCCACCGGATGTAAGGGCAGAGAAGCAGCCAAACATGTATAGGTCAGAATAAATGTAAAGCTGTATTGTTTGTCAGTAATATAGTGTAGAAGTTGGGACACTTTCTGAACTGTTTTGCTGGCAGCCATGTTTGCCAGATTGGTTACTGCAGCACAGCCAATGAGGAAACCAACATCTCAGGTAAGACAACAAAGGTGCCACAAACTTTTCCTGTCAGGAAATTGTCCTGTCAGGAATGAGATTTTCCTGTCAATAAATTGTCTTGTCAGGAATGACAATTGTCTTGTTAGGAAATTGTCCTGTGAGGACCCAGCCGGTATGGTCTAAACCTCTACTGCTGAACTATAGCTGAAAAGCCTAGGTTCATCACTGTGCCAGCTTTGTGGCATACTGGAAAGGTCTACAGCTTCATAAGCAACAAGTTGTGGGTCTGAATCCACACCATGCCCCCTCATTTTTCTTTTCCTAGAATTTCTCTTGAGTGGTGATCCACGACAGAGTGGAATTAGTAAGAGTAAATCTATATGGGAAAATGGATTTAGATGGCACAACAACTTAGTCCTCACAGCTATCCTGAGAGGACAACTTCCTGTTAGGAAGAATTTGTGACACCTTTGTTAGACTTGCAGGATCCCTAGCAGCTGCAGAGAGGGTTTCTGGGAAAAAGGGTGGTTCCAAGTTTTGCCTACCAAACAGCCAGCCAATAGGGCTTCAAGTAAGGCCATTGACTACCATTTTTTCTGATTGACAGTTTGCATGTCAAACAGCCACTGTAATGTTCCCAGAAAGATTGTTCTGGCAATCAGGAGCTGCTTTAGCTCTTGAAAACCCTGTGAAGAGAGACAATCCAGTCAGTTTGGCTGGAGCTCCTCCTCAGGGAGGGGGCTCCTGTCCCCTGATCCCTGCTGGAGTGTGAGGAAAAGAAGGCCTGCATATTTATTTGTTTAGCCACTAGCCTGGAAGCACCTGAGTTACCTTCCAATGCCTGGAAGGAGAAGTTCGGTTTAAAATGGTAATTTACTGGTCAGAGGCAGGGACGTTGCCTGACAGATTTGGTGAGGGAAAGAAAGTCTCTCTCTGTTCTTCAGTGAAGAAAAATGCCTGCCTGGTGGGATTGTACAGCCACTAGCCCAGGAGGCACCTGTGTTGCCTTCCACTGAAAGGAAAGAGTTTGCCAGAACAAAGATGTTGCTGAAGCAATGTCAAGGTATTTGGCTGGGAGTCCCCAAAGGGAAGGGAAATGGCCTGGGATGCCTGTGATGTCTGAAGAGGCATGGAGATCTACTTGGAGGCTTGCACAGTGAAGAGTTGAGGCAAAGGAAGCCTGCCTGAAGTTTCCAGTATGATGAAAAGTGAAATTAAGATGTATGGTGAAAGTTTTGTTCTTCTGGTTTATCACCTGCACGGTGAAGAAAAATGAAATTTCTAGTTTCAAGAGGGTCTTTTCGTGTACATGGTGTGCTTAGTCAGTACCAAGACCAGGGTCCTCATAGGAGCCCATTCGAATGTGCCCAAGTCTCACTGGGACTGCCTGCTTAGTGAGAGTCCAGTACACTGTGTCCTGTATGCAAAGAGCCATGGCTGCCACACTGGCATTGCCTGATGTGACCAAAAGCTTATTTTAAAGTGAAGTTGCGAACTTGATTGTGAAGCTATGAGAGACTGTGAATTTCTAGCGTCAGCCACTAGCAAGGTGGAGTCCGCGAGAAAGCATTGCTGTATCAAGATGCAGTTTATTTCAATGCAGGTGAAAGAACATGACTGCAAGCTGCAACTTGGAGCAGGTAGGAAAACTGCCAACCCCTACTGAGTAGGTCTGACTGGGCCACAGGGAGCCACAGGTGCAGGCCCGAGTGCTAGGGCACTCTAGATCCACTCGTGGGGAGCAGGACCATGGGGTCACTCCTGGGTCAGGGTTCGCTTGTGGCCTGGAAAGCCTTACATATGTGCTCTGCATCTGGCCTGCTTGGTGGACTGAAGGGGACAAGTTGCTAGAACCAACTACTAGCCAGTAGAAAGGTACCAGTTTTCCAAGCTGCAAGGTGCCTGCTACACATCTTTTCACCTCCAGCCTCTCTAACTCCAGAGTTCTGCTGTTTCACCTCCCCCCGAACTACAGTTTCCAATGCCACCCAAGACTGTCAGTAGAATAGTGAGTAACAGCAGGAATTGCCCTGCATCTGGGATTGTACATAGTTTCCACCACAGTTTGGGTCTGGTCATTGGACCAGAACTACAATGATTCCTTTTTAGAAGCCATTTTCAAAATTACATGATCTGTGGGGTTGTGAGTTAAAATATGTTTTAAATGTGCACCAATGCCAGCCAACCAGCTGCATCATACAGGTCTGCAACTAGACACTGGGTACCCAGGGACAGAGTGTTGGGAGTTTGAGCTAAACCGAGGTACTGGTACTAGCTGGGGTTTGTTTAAGTGTAACTAAAAAGATCTGCAGCAGTTAGTCCGAAAGTTAATTCTAATGCCATCTAAATGTAGGTGGGCAGATAAAAAGGTGTGTGAACTGAAATATGCTTTGAACTTAAAGGGGACATGATTGCTCTTAAAAAGTAGAATGCAAAAGGTTTTTTTGATGCTGATCTTTGAACTACAACTCAAATTGAAATTGTTGTTTTATCCTTGCATCCATTTTATCCAGTCCTAACCATCCCCCAGTAAATAAATGTGTTTCATCTATTTTAGAAAAATCTGGCTCATGAGCATAACAGTTGCTTAAGTCAATGCAGAAACAGTTGGGGTCTGGCAGAGGTTGTGTGAACCTGCTTTTGCTGAGCAGATGGGGAAAGGATTTTAGTTGCTGGATAAGCTGTAAATTCTTATCAGTCTGTGGACTTTCAGGCAGGAGTTCTGACTTGTTTAATAAGTGTTATTTGGTGTGGGTAATCCATAGTGGAAGCTGGATATTCATTTATCTTTTCTATAGGTATTGTGAGCAGCTTTCTGGTAGTTTATATCTTTCTTAGCCAGGATCAATTTACAGCTAATTGGGGCTTAAATACGAGGGCTTCTCATATAGCAGTACTGCAGAAACAGTTGGGGTCTGGCAGAGGTTGTGTGAACCTGCTTTTGTTGAACAGATGAGGAAAGGATTTTAGTTGCTGGATAAGCTTTAAATTCTTATCAGTCTGTGGACTTTTGGGCAGGAATGCTGACTTCTTTAATACAGTGTTTGTGTGGGACCTTCCTCCGTAGAAGGTTGCAGTGCTTGGAGGTGCAGTGATGGGCAGACACAGGGCTGATACACTCTCGTGAGAGTCAGGTGTGGCCCTAATCCCACCCTCCCCACCCCTCCTCCCTAGAGCATAGCTCATTTATAGGGGAACACCTGCCTTGCAATTGGAGGAAGTGGCTCCAGGTGCAGCTCATGTAGTTCTATCCAATAATGCAGCCACGGGGCAGGGAAAAAGCATAGGTAGGTATCAAATAGGAGTGCAGCATCCACAATGGATTGCTGAGTAGTGTGTTAGCTGGATATTGTGGAGGGCCTTCAACTGGAATATATCAGGTAAACTTTCTGTTAGAGGTTGGGCTAGTATTAGTTGGTTATTTGGCCTAGAAAAGACTGCTGTAATGATGGGTAAGGGACTGCATATCACTAGAGCAGGTATCTTTGGGAGAGTGGTTGGGTGCACAGGGCATGGTGCGGCCATGATCCTGGACTGGGCTTGGAATTTTGGGGGATGCCCAGTATGCTACCAGTTGGCAGTGCTTAAGGAGGAGGTAGAGGGGATCTGAAGGCATCTGGGGGTGCTGGGGGAGGATTGGAGAGGTAAGAGGAAAGCGGTCACCTACATGGAAGCACTAGGTGCTGGGACCTCCCAAGCTGGGGGAGGAGTGAAGAGAGGTGATTACACTAGGACAGGATAGAAGATGGGTGCACAGGGGGCTCTAGGGGACCCTGGCAGGGTGGGCCCAAAAGGTGGATTATTTTCACAGCAGTAGGCAAGAGTCTGGGGGTGTCCAAAGGAAACTGAGGGGGCAGTAGGGATGGGGCAGTGGGGGATGGATTAAGGCTTGCAAATTGTTTTAACCCTCTATGTCCATTGGTAGAAGAGGGATGTGTGGGAGAGAAGAAGGAGGGGGAGGAGGAGGATAATGATGATGATGATCCTGGTGAAGATGGGGCAGGGACAGATAGAAATAGTGAAGGGGCAAGAGGCAGGGGCGCAATAGAGGGGGCCCCAGACAGGATGGAGGAAGACGGATAGGGGTGAGAAGAAAAAGGAGGATCAGGGGAACAAGGAGGAGGCTGGTAGTATGGAATAGGGGAGCACAACAGGCAGGAAGGTGCAGGACATAAATGTGATGATAGCGAGCAGAAAGCCAAGTAGGCAAACAGATAGAATGGATGGGTTAGTAAGGAGTGGAGAAAGAGATACAGAGTAAGATACTTGAGTGGGGGGATAAAGAAGGTGAGGACACAGGTAGAGGAGGTGACCAGAGACAATAGTGAAGGAGCTACCTTCAAAACCCAGATTGTGGGAGGTGTGAGGAGACTGTTGGTGGGAGAATCCAGATGAAGGGATGAGGAGGGGCATGGGAGGAGGGGGGAACCCAATGGGTGAACAGGGAGGCAAGGGGAAATTAGATTACTGCTATTGGGGAACTCCATGATCAGAGGCATCCAGTGGGAGGGGCAGTAGGAGGGTAAAACCTGTCTGATCAGAACCAAATGCCACCCAGGCCTGATGGTGCACAAGGCTAAGCATGAGTTGTATTCACTGGCAATGGAATGCGGGGGGACCCCAGACATTCTAGTGCACTTGGGGACAAACTACATAAATGGTAATAGTGAACTAGAAATTCAAGAAAGGTTCCGGGAGTTTGCCAGGGTATGTCTTTCCATAGGCTGTAAGATCTCCTTTTCAGAAATCCTTCTGGCGCCAAGGGCTAGTGGGGAAAACACGATGAAGATTAGGGAGATAAATCAGTGGCTTAGGGAGTGGTGTAGGGAATTGTGGTATGACCTGGTGGGGGACTGGGGGAAGACCTGGGAGGATAAGGGGCTGTATGCTAGGGACAGACTCCACCTTAATGTGGAGGGGAAGGAGATTCTTAAGCTCAAACTAGATGGGTTCATCATAGAAAGGTGGGGTTTAAACTTGTGAAGGGGAGAGATCAAAAAAGGGGTAGTGCCAGCAGGTACAATAATTGAGGGACAGGGTCTCCACTCCTCTAGGGCGCTAGGGAGAGATGGAAATGGGTCACCAGGTGGGGTGCAGGAGCTGAGAAATGGGAGCTCAAGGGGGAGAAAGGAAAGGAGGGAAAAGGGATGGAGATGTGGTCCTGATAAATGCCAGGAGCTTAGGGAATAAAATGCCTGCACTCCAGGCGATGCTAGTTGAGGGGGAGGTAGATATGGCAGCAGTCACTGACACCTGGGCCACTCAAGGGCACAAGTGGGACATAAATTTGGAGGGCTACACTATGTTCAGAAAAGATATGGGGAAGGGAAGTGAGGTGGTGTAGCACTGTTAGTCAGAAATGGGATGGGTATTGGAGGTATAGAGGAGGCAGAGGGTAATGTGAAGGCTATTTGGGTCACCTTGCTAATGCAGGGGGGGTAAAAGAGTAAAGGTCTGAGTGGTATACAGATCACCAGCACTGGCGGAGGCCCTGGCAGAAGGTTTGGTGGCAAATCTCGAGGAACAATGTAGATTGGGAAAGGGAAGGGTAGTGGTAATGGGGGACCTCAACATGCCATGAACAGACTGGGGGACTATGATGTCACCAGTGGCCAGAGAGCAGAGGCTGCTGGATGTCTTCCAGGATGTGTTTCTGACACAACGGGTGGGTGAGCCAACTAGGGAGGCCTGGATACTGGGCGTGGTCCTGGCGGACAGTGATCAGATTAGGGGCCTAGAGGTGAGGGACCCATTAGCAGGAAGTGATCATGCCACAGTCTGGTACTTCCTGGACCTGGGGGGGAGAAAAGCTGAACAAGGATGGTAGTAACCGACTTTAGGGGTGCAGACTTCATGGAGATGGCAAGGATCCTTAAAGTCTGTCTGGACAGGATAAGGCCGGATATGGATGCTGACAGCAGGTGGGGGATCATTAGGAGGGGAATACAGGAGGTTACCAGATCCTGCGCAAGAGAAAGGTGTAAGTTCGGTAAGGCCAGAAAACCCTACTGGTGGACCCAGGAGGTACAGGAGGTGGTGAGGAAAAAGAAGGCAACCTATAGGTGCTTCAAGTGCTCAAGGAATGAAAGGGATCAGGAGGAATATGAGCTGACAGCCAAGAGAGTCACCAGGGTGGTAAGAGCAGCTAAGACAAAAAAGGAGCAGTCCTTGGCCTGTGGGATCTGGAAAGGGGACAAGGGGTTCTTTAGATACATAGGGGAAAAAAGAAAAGTAAGGGGGCAGATCAGCAACATAAGGATAGGGGATGGTTGTGCACAGGAGGTGGGGGAGCAGGCAGAAGTCCTAAATGAGTACTTTGCCTCAGTTTTTGCCAGGGGGGATGGAGGGGCTATGTCTTGTGAGGGGAGTGGGGGTAAATCAGAGCAAGGGGTGGGACTGGTAGAGACCAGAGTCCCTGATGGGTCTGGGGAAAGGGATTGGTCACCACAGTCAGATGGGGGCCCAGTAGTACAGGGTGAAAAGGGGGAGGACGTGGAGGCTGAAATTCCAGTAGAGAGAGTAAGGGAAGCCCTCAGGTCCCTTCAGATGGAGAAAGCACCTAGGCCAGATAAGATATATCCCAGGGTGCTGAGGGAACTGGTTGATGTCCTGGCATTCCCTCTAGCAGAGCTTCTCAACATCTCTCTGAGAACTGGGTGGGTGCCCCAAGACTGGAGGCTAGCCCGTGTCATGCCAATCCACAAGAGGAGATCAAGAGAGGAGACAGGAAATTACAGGCCTGTTAGCCTGACGTCGGTGGTCGGCAAAGTGATGAAGGGTATTGTCAAGGAAAGGCTAGGGGGTTACTGGAGCACACTGGGTACTTGGACAATAGACAGCATGGCTTTGTCATGGGAAGATCATGCCAGACAAACATTGTTGAGTTCTATGACTGGATGACAAGGGCCCTGGACCAGGGTGGGCCAGGGAACATCCTCTTTCTGGACTTTAGCAGGGCGTTTGATTTGGTACCCCACAGTGGCCTGCTAGCTAAGCTGAAGGAAATGGGGGTAGGGAGACAGTTGTTAGATGGATAGAAAATTGGCTCTCTGAGCATACTCAGAGGGTGGTGGTTGGAGGGTTAATCTCATCTCCAAGGCGGGTTACTAGTGGGTTTCCCAAGGGGTCAGTGCTGGAGCCCCTCCTGTTCAATGCCTATATCTCAGACATCAGGAGGGAGATCAGGGGTGAGATGAGCCTCTTTGCAGATGACTCAAAGCTGGGTGCAGTGGTGGATGGGGAGGTAGGGAAGGTAGCCTTGCAGGAGAACCTGGAGGCTCTGGAAAAGTGGTCAGGAAAATGGAAACTAAAATTCAATGCGGGAAAGTGCAAGGTTCTGCACCTGGGAGTCAGAAATCCAGGCCAGGGGTATACCCTGGGAGGAGATGTGATTCAAGTCACAGAGGGTGAGAGGGACCTGTGGGTAGTGGTAGATGTCAAAATGAACAACTCAGAGACCTGTAGAAGGGCAGCGGCAAGGGAAAATATGATGCTGGGATGCATCACCAGGGGGATTACCTCCAGAAATGCGGAAGTGATCCTTCCACTGTACAACTGCTTGGTTGGGCCACACTTTGAGTATTGTGTACAGTTTTGGAGACCACATTTAAAGAGGGACATTACACTCCTGTAGAGGGCCAGAGGAGAGGAACCAAAATGATCTGGGGCCTGGGGAGAGGACCCATGAGGAGAAGCTCAAGGAGCTCGACATGTACACCCTGGAGGAGAGGAGGGATGGGGGAACATGATAGAGGTCTTTAAGTACATGAAAGAGATCAATGAATGAGGCCCAGTCAGGGTGCTCCAAAGGAAGGATAGTGGGGCAACACGAGGTCATGGGTGTAAGCTGGAAGGGAGCAGACTCAGAGGGGAGAGGAGGAGATGTTATTTCACTGAAAGGGTGGTGGAGCCATGGAATGCATTGCCCAGGGAGCTGGTAGAGGCAGAGACTGTGGATGGGTTTAAGAGGGGATGGGACAGGTAAAGGGGAGGGTAAATTTGACCAGGTCCAATACAGGTGGAACATATGGGACTGGGGACAGTATAACCCAAGGGGGAGAGGGTACACCAAAATCAGCCTTCAGTGCAGGTGCTGAAAATCAAGCAGACTAGAAAGATGGTTAGGCCTATTCTGCTGACATTTTAGTATGTAATTAAAAGTTCATGAAAATGTAGTTTGTGTTTCAGGTATTTCGTGTGTGGGATGACTCCTATGGAGGTGGGTAGGTACAGCATCCCAGGGGGTTGTACTGAAAAAAAAAAAAAAAAACTATCTGACTCAATTTATATGGTACTCTGGATGGAGGCACCACATTTTTGATGAAATCATTTGGAAATGAACTCCCAAACCATTTCGAACAGAGCCCATGCCCCTAAACCTTGACTGTGTATACAAGGCAGTGGTCATAACCCGTTGGTACATGGCACCTGGGTTACACAACAAAGGCAAACACTCATGATCCTGGGGCACTGAAGGGAGGCAACAAATGATGGTTTCTGTTTTGTGATTGACTCGTTCTAGCCAATCTTGTGTGTCAGCCACCACAGAACATCCCTAGAAAACAGTGTATCAAGTGCATTTGAGGCTTTGCATTCAAAGGAGACAGTTGTGGACTCATGTGTGTGTGTGTGTGTGTGTGTGTGTGTGTGTGTGTGTGTGTGTGTGTAACACGTGTGCGTGTGCAGACAAATTCAAAAAAAGGGGAAAACAATGTTTTTCATTTTGTTAGAGAGGCGGAGGGAGAGAGGGAGAGTAAAGAGACCAATAAATTCAACAGCAGATAAGAGCAGAGTGTAGACATTGTAACACAGTACTCTGCAAAAAATGAGATTTCTTTTTGTTAGAGAGAGAGAGTAGAGAGAGAGAGAGAGATCAATGAATTCAACAGCAGAGTGCAGAGTAGACAACACCACAGTGCAGCCATTGCAGACTGCACAGTAAAAAAATGAAAAAAACACCCATTTTTTGTTAGAAAGAGAGAGAAAGAGAACAACAAATTCAATAGAAGGCAACAGCAGAGTGCAGAAAATAAAATAAAACAAATATTAAGGAGAGCAGAGTCAGACAGGAAAGAAGAACTCTACCTGAACAGGTCATAGTACATCAGATCAATAATTTTGAGGGGGGCTTATGGTGCCATATAGATTTTGAAGGGGGGTGTCACCAACATCTGAGACTCTGTGTTACCCATCTTGTGCTGCCCTGAATGGTCACACTGCCATAGACTCTCTGTTGCCTATCTCTGTTCTGTCCTGAAAGGTCATATTGCCGTAGACTCTGTTGCCCATTTATGTGCCTGAACTATTACTAGGTTATGGTGCCATACAGATTGTGAAGGGGAAGGTGTATTTCACTGTGTTGGTGTCACCTTAAGGGGGGGGCATACCGTTATCTATCATTCTCTAGTGGTCCAGTGGTGCCTGTCCCCTTCCCCATTCTCAGATTGCCATCCCCAATGTTTTGTATCATTCCCTGGTGGTCCAGTGGTCCCTACCCCTTCCCCATTCTCTGTTTGCTATCTGGCTATGGCTTTTGTCCAAATATCTTTGGGGATAATGAAGTTCACATTAAAAATCTTCCTCTGAAATCTGGATGAAACACCAAAACCAGTGGATTCTTTCCTTGTTCACTGTTACCCTCCACTAGCAGTCTCTTTTAGAAGCCCACTAGGGGCACATACTGTACCAGCCCCAGCAGGACTAGCTTCTTTAAGGAGTGTGAGAGATTGATAAATTAATTGATTTGATAGAGCAGAGAGAGAGAAAGACAAAAAAAAAGAAAGAGAGAGCGAGACGAGAGAACCTATGTCTCGGCAAGATTACAGGATGTTACAAGTCCTATACATACCCCAGTTCACTTTCTAAACACATAAAAAATGCATAATAAGATGAAATATCAATAAGCAATGGCAAGGAAACTATAAACCAAGCAATATCATCATCTTTTAAGGGTGAATCTTAGTCCTGCCCCCCAACCAGTATGGGGACACTGGTGAGCCCACTCCCAGTGTCCCCAGATATGTCCACCCCCCAGGCAGTGTGGGATATGGGGGAACTCATCCATAGTGTCCCGTAATATTTGACAAATTGGACCTGTAAAAAAGAAAACAGTCCCCTGACAATTTTTTCCAGAAAAAAAAGAAAACTGTCCCTTGTCACCTCTTCTACCCCCCTCCCCATCCTGACCCTCCCACAGAGCACTCATCACCCCACACCTCCCCTTGCCCTATACTTACCACCGGCGGTCATCTGCTGTCATCTTCTGTTGACCAGGACACATCTGCAGTCTTCAAAGCCAATGTATTGCAATTGTGTTTTGAACTTATACCTTATAGTATATTATGATATCTCTGTCATTTTTTGGGGGGTATTTTTTCACCAAATTTTCAACATGGCTTTTTTGGGACCCCATCTCATAAACACTGTCACTGTTTTCATTAATTGGGCTCAGAAGGTGATTTTGGGGTCACTGAGCAAAATCACCTTCCAGAACTGATTAATGAAATGACAGTGTCAGTGTTCATGAGGTGGGGTCCCAAAAAGCCCACATTGAAAATTTGGTGAAAAAATTCCAGAAAAATGCCCAAGTTATGTGCACTCAGAAAACTTTCTGTGCACATGCATAAGTTTGGTAATTTTCAATATTTTGCCACTAAATTTTCAAGATTGCCATTTTTCCACACCACCTCATGAACAGTACAGCTGTCCTTTTTCACATCCTGCCCAAAATGTGTTTTCGCAGTTGCGGTGCTGAATGGTGTTTCAGTGCAGACTTTAAGATTTTCATCTATGAGGTTTATGAGGTGGGGTCATAAGAAGACTATGTTGAAAGTTTGAGGTCAAAATATGAAAACGTGCCAAAGTTATGACCATTCGTTCTAGTTTTGCTGCACCATTCTTGACTTCAGGTAATGTTACATACTTTTACTACAGATTTTTAAAATGGTCTTTTTATAAAATGGTGTGGGTTAATAAGTACTGCCTAAAATGTGTTTTCATACATGTGCCACTGAATGACGATGCAGTTGCACTGAATTTGATTTTGGCATGGATTTGACAGTTTGTGCTGGGATACATAAGATGGGGTAATAAGATAGCTATGCTGGCAATTCTGTCACTGTTGTTCTACACATGGAAGTGCAGGGTGTGGAGGGCCCTGTGCTTCCACACCTACGTAAATATGTGCATCTGTGGAGGGATGGGAGCACAGGGCCTGGAGGGCCCTGCACTCCCACAGACAAATAAGGATATCATTATATTATCTGAAAAAGTAAGGAAATTCATTGCAAAAATCTTCATTAATGCATCAGCTAGGGTTCATGTTGAAGTGACAAAAGTAAGGAAATGTAGTGTTAGGGTTCCCAACCTTAACATCACCTCTCCACCCAACCCTACCACCCCACTCCCTTATCTTCCACACACCAACAGGCATTGGGGTCTGCCTTGGGGTCATTGACCATAATGCTCACTCCATTCTCTTATGCTATACCATCTCAGCTTCCTTACACATGGAATGAGGTGAGCATTAGGTCGATGACCCGAGGCACACTCTGACACCTGTTGGTGTCGCGGAGGTGTGGGTGTGATGGGCGGTAGGGTTGGGTAGGGAGGTAAGTAGTTTGAAACCCTAACTTCACATTTCCATACTTTGTCGCTTATCATGAACCCTAATTTATGCATTAACAACTTGTTTGATAATATATATATATATATATATATATATATATATATATATATATATATCCCACAACAGGGCATGTGATTATGGAATTATGGGAATTAATGCACTTCCTGGGTGTTGTGAGGGCACTCGGACATGCTAAATATACACTGACAGTAAACACTAGTGGGAGGGTAATTAACAAGCTTTACAGCAAAAGTAGATACTGCAGGCCAGATCATGCCCTTTTCCAGCTAGTACTCAATAGGGTCATCATCAGTAATATTAATTAATTAGTGGTTCTCATAAACAGGCACCCACAATATTAGACAAAGATAAAGATAGCCCCATGACATACACATCTGAATTATCAATTTCCATGAGTTTTTTTGATCAAAAGTGTGTCATTGAGGTGTGCAAAAGTTGTGAATTCTGCTGTCAGTAAACATTCGCAAAATTTTGGAAATTTTGTAAAATTTTCCACACCTCCACCATTGATAAGATCAGAATTTAGGAATATGTTTAGTGGACTTTCACCCTGTTCTGTGGACCTTTTTGGCTGAACTGTGGAATAATCCATTAAACTGTGGAATTTATTCCCTCCACAGTTCAGTGTATTATTTTGTGATAAAGCCCCCCCTCCGCTGATCGCTGGTCCCCTGTAGAATAAAATTCCCCCTGGTGTCTAGTGGCTTCCCCCACCTGCCAATCACCAGCTCCATGTAAACAAACTCTCTGCTGTCTAGTGGCCCCCCTTCCCTCCAATCGCTAGCCCCATGTAAAAAAAAATACCAGGTGTCTACTGGTTCCCATCACCCTCTGATCACCAGCCTCATGTGAAAACAAATCCCTGCTGTCTAATGGCCCCCTCTCCTGGCAATTGCTGGCCCCATGTAACAATAATACCTGGTGTTTAGTGGTTCTCCCCACCCACTGATTTCCATCCCCAATTTAAAAAAAACTGTTGTCCAGTGGCCCCCCTACCCATCGATTGCAGGCCCAATGTAAAAAAAAAAAAAATGTATTTCCCTTCCCTGGTGTCTAGTGGACCCCTTCCCTATCCCTGATCCCCTTATTAAAAAAAGTCAGCAGTCCCTTATTCCCTGGTGTCTAGCTGACCCCTCACCCTGGCAGATAGTCCCCCCTCCAACCTGCTCTCCCACCCCCAGACCCTGAGCAGGCAACCAGCACTGTTCTCCTCTCTCTACCATTTCTGGCTGCACACTGAGCTGTCAATGAATGAGCATGTGCCTTACAAGCACAGGCTTATTCATTGACAGCTCAATGGGTTGACGGCCATGGTGGAGAAAGGAAGGCTCTGCTGATCACCCATTCGGACTCAGGGTGGGGGAAGCTGGGTCATGGGAGACTACCTGTAGGGGGGGCAGTTTGACTCTATGGAATGAGGGACTACTGATTTTTTTGTAAGGGTGTTGGGGAAAGGGAGGGATCCACTAGAGACCAGGGAGGGAAAATTATTTAAATTATTTTTTTTCATGTTGTATCCACAATTGGTGGGTGGTGGGGCCACTAGACACCAGGGACTTTTTTACTTGAAGCTGGCAATCAGCATGTGGGGGGACCACTAGACACCAGGGATTTTGTATTTATGTGGATCTCGCAATCGGTGGGTGGGGGGAAACCACTAGACACCAGGATTGTTTTTTACATAGGGCTGAAAATCAGCGGGGTATTATATTAAACTGCCGGGAAAAAAGCTGCAGAACTAATTACTTACAGCGATCAGTTCTGTGGAGTTTTTTCCTGCAGTTTAATACATTAACCCACTGTATGTATGTTTATTCTACCATTTCAAGGCAGAATGTCTGCAAAAATTGCCAAAATGATTTCTAAACCTTTGCAGATGCGAAAGTCAGACTTTCATGGAAATTCCACCTGCAGAATATTTTTTCTGCACACCCTTAGTCATCGTCTGTGCAACTTTTCAGAATAACATGCCTTTTTCAAGGGCCATGAAAGAGGACTTTGTGCAGGACTACCCAATGTTGATGAAGGAGTGCATGGTGAAACTAAGTGGAAATTATTGCTGGTAGCACCAATAGATGTTGTATCATCAGATACAGCATCCACGTCATGTGATTCATGTGTATTGTCAAATACAGTTCCTTCCTTTTCCTGTGCAATTGCTGAAATCAGCATGTTTCTGTATTCAAGATAAGAGTAACCAAAATCTGAAGGAGGCAGTTGTTGCAACTTAAACCAAGGGTCAATAAGAGTTGAAAGAAAAAAAAATGTAATCTGTCATGAGACTGTGAAGTCTTCTTCGGTTTTGAAATTGGTATATCAGTCGAGCATAAGGGATACACCAGATTTGTCTCCTTTTTTATTCAAAACCTCTACATAGCTCCCTGAGTTCTTTGTTCAATAAATTTAAGATAGGAATATTGTGGCTTAGAGTAGCATGCTCTTTGCTAATCTGTCAAGTTGCTTCTTCAAAAGGAGTCAGGAGCAATGTAAGATTCTCCACTAGGTCACACTGGAATGAATTCAGCATACCATATGTTATATTGTTCTCTATGGCATACTCATAGACTGCCTACTTTTGTGTGAGAAGTCTCTTACACATGTAAAACGTTAAGTTCCATCTTGATGGAACATCTTGTTTTAGTTGCTATATTGGCAAACCGTTTTTTTTTTCTGGAGGTCAGCCACGCTACCACGTGATTTTACAAAGTGACTGAAATTGCCACAAATTTTCTTTGCAGCACTCACTTGTGTTACTATACTGTTGTCACTGGACATGAAGCTCATACTAAAGATTTAATGAGTGTGCAAAAGATGAAATGTAAATAAAACTACCACATTTCAATGAACTAACAATACAGTATTGACGACATTGTCTCAAACCACAAATCCAGTATTGTGTCCCAGGGGCTCTAACCACTGAGAAATGTCACACAATTCTTCCAAAATATTGTAAGTGGTGTGATGCTTACCAAACATGGTAAAGCAAAGATATACCATTCTTTATCTTTCTTCCTGTACAGTGTTGCTTGTGGTGGTGGTGTTTGAAGTTGACAGTGACACCCAATGTGCTGTGTTGCACATATAATCAGTGGTTTGAGAACTCATCCACATGTCTGTGGTCAGGTGCACAGAACTACATTCACTCTCTTTAACAGCCAGTTTATTTTATTTTGCATACATTTGTAGTCATATATTTTGGGAACAGCCACAGTTGCAAAATATTTATGGCTTGGTAGGTTGTAAGTTACATGGAGCAAAATATTTAAAAGCTCCAAAACCATCATTCTCCAGCACAGAAAATGGTTGCAGGTCCTTGATAATAAAGTCAGCTAGTAACTGATTAATTTTTAATGTTACTTGATGTGATCTACTATGGGCATAAATTCGGCTATTAACTGATTCATTTGCAGTGTTACTTGATATGATCTACAGGAAGTTTTTTGTTCAAGCATTGCAGTAATGGTCTCTGTTTAGTTCAGGAAGGGGGGCAGAAACCAAAGGATTGAAGGGGCAAAGCTGTGGCTTGTCCAAATACTTTTGCCAGTGAAGTCACACATTTTTTTTTCTGCCATCTCTCAGTCTCTTTACCATCACTATTGACTGTAGGATTATTTTCATCACAGATATTTTTCCCTTGCTCAGGACGGCTGCTCAGCCAAATGGTTGGATGTGCTCTTTGCAAATGCCTTTTTAGTGATGTCGTCCAGAAATGGCCCCTCAATTCTCTCCTGCTAACTTCCCGAAAAACAAAGGTGCAGACAGCACAACATTCATTTTTGGGACTTAAATAAACATAGCTCCGCACAACAAAGGTGGAATGTGTTATCGTCATACCAGGCAGGAACTGCAGCAATTTCGGTGGCTGATGTTTCTGACCCTGATTCATGCACACTGTGGCTTTCCCCAGAAGAGCTACTATCATTGCTATTGATTTTGTTTTCCACTACTGGCCATGGCTAATGGTGGGGCTTGCTATATATGTTTTTGTTTTTTTCTTTTTGGCGTCAGGAACCAAGGTGGCATCCTATACCTCATCAGTTTCACATTCGGACTCATCACCTTTGGAAGAGCGTAACTGTGATATAATGTATGATAGAACGCTGTTAACCTTAGGAAATCATCATTTCCTAAGGTTGTTATACCATTGTTGTGATGTAGAAATGTTGTTAACCTATCGATGCTACGTCACATCGATAGGTTAACAACAGGGATCGGTCTGCGCGTGTGTGAGCCTTTTTTTTCACTGGGGGACTGACGGATGCATGCAGTGGTAAGGGAAAGACTAAATGGCTATGGCGGTGACCATATTTTCAAAAGTAAGGAGCCATTTTCATTTTTTCTTGGGACCATACACTATAAAAAACAATGTATGGTCCCGCTATCAGTAATGGGTGTCTGTTAACCGTCTCAAGGTTGCCATGGTGATGTAAACCTCTCGAGCTTCACTCTTGAAGTTTACATAGTCGCCCTGGTGACCTCTCGATGGTTAAAAGACCGGTTACCGATAGAGGACCATACATTATCCTCTATATATAGTGATCTTGATCTTGTTCTTGATTTTTGTACATTTACAACATCTTCTTCACCTTTGGAAGGGTATAACTGTGATACATCATGGTGCTGATCTTGTTCTTGATTCTTGTACATTTACTACTGTACCTCTTTATCAGAGGCACTGGTTTTTGATGAAGAAGCCAGATATGCATGACTGGCATAGCGTGGCGTGCCATGTCTAGTGGTACTAGACAGAGCCTTTCCTTAATCATTGGCGTTCTAGGTCTAACTGTTTTGGCTACCCATTTTGTGTTTTATCTGATTTTTCTGGCAATGCTGGCAGTGCTACACTACTTTGATTAGGGGATTCACCAATATTCTTTTCTTTTTCTGGTTGTGTTGCTTCCTTTTCATCAATTGTATTAATTATCTGCAGCAGTGAATTTCTATTTTTATTTTCAGAATTTCTTTTTGGGAAATTTTATTATTGTTACGTGTACCAATTTCAGCAACACTGCTGGTGTTGGATATATGTTTCATAACGGATTCCGATTCTGAATCCATTTCTTGGTGTCCAACTTAATTACTTAATTTGTAGTATTAGTTTGGGTTCAGAGATGGACAGCACTGAGTCTGAGACATGACACCCCCCTCTCAAAATACGTGAGGCACCATGTCCTAGTAGTAGTTCAGTTACAGGGATGGGCAACACAGAGTCTAATATGTACACCCGCCTTCAAAATGTAGTATCACAGTATGACCTAGAAGTAGTTCAGGCACAGAGATAGGCAACACAAAGTCTGAAACATGTCACCCCCCCCTTCAAAATCTGTATGGCACTACTATGACCTTCCTAGTAGTTCAGGTACAGAGATGGGCAACACAGAGTATGAGATGTGTGTGACACCCCCCCCACCCTTCAAAATCTTTACGGCACTCTGGCTGACACATAGGATTGGCAAGAACAACAGTCAATCAAACAGAAAATACCCTAATAGGTTGGCTCTGTTCAGTGCCCCAGAATCATGAGTGTTGCTTTTCATACAGTTTGTTGGTCATGAGGGTCCAGGAAGTATTCGGTATGAGACTGGGGGGAAAAATGTTTTTTTAATATATTTTTTTATTTGGTACCCCACCCTGACCTCCTTGTTCAGTGACTCACTACTACAGTACTGTTGAGTGTTATAGGTTTACTTTTTATTGCTGTTGGCTGCTTGTTGACCAAACAACATAAAAATATGGACACAAAATGTTTTTTTAAAAAAGTTAAATTTTATTTATTTTTTAACAGAGGGATCTAAAAGATTAATACTGATGCTTTTCTCATACTCATATAGACTAAACATAGGTATAAAATTCATCAGAGTACATCAAAACCTTTTGGAAATAAATCAGTCAGAATCAGAACTGGCTCACACAGGATAGAATCACTTGGGGGGGCCCATGGACAGGCACTGACATTGCAGCAGCTGGCCACAGCCCTGGTAGCTGCCCCATAGGTAGCCAGCTCACACATGCCTGTAAACGGTAAGCTGGTGGTGCAAGGTGAGGGATGCCAGTGGTGGGGGTAATGTCTCCGGGCTCCACCACAGTCCCCTCATACCTACCATCCCAGGTTGTAGCAGGCTGCTTTCTGCCAAGAGGCTTATGTGAGCTGGCTACTTATGGGGCAGCAGCAAGGGCTGTGCCCACCTGGGGCCATGTCAGTGTCTATCCTTGGACCCCCCAACCAGTCCCATCCCATGGGCAGTATGGCTCAGCAAATGGCACCCCTGCTGGGTGCCACATCACAACTTGCTCTGCCTGCAGTGCTTCTGACCCCCCATGGCACCCCCTGTACCCCTTATGCCCCGACCCCCTCCTGGCCTGCAGAATCATCACCCCCCAACTACCCAGCCCCTCTAGTGCTGTGCCAGGTGGGGTCAAAATCCCTGCGACATTTCCCACAGGTGTACCATATGTTTCATGCTAGCCTGCAGCTCCAGCTGCTCCTAGGTTTTTGGCACAGGGACCTCCCATTATAAAATTGGGTGCAGGGCCCCTGACACACCCAGAGAATGCCACAGCCCTAGAGTGATGCAACCTGTGTCACGCTAAGGTCTCTTTGAAAATCAAGCCATTTATCTTTTGTCCCCCTATTTTGACAATCTAGTGGCCATTGTTTACAAAAGACTGAGTGGCCTGTATTGTAAATGGAACAAACTCACTAAGGATGCTGGATGACTTATTATAGTAAGCTTGATTCTGCCACTTATAGATATTGGCCTTCCCGTCCATGCAGCTTCCTGTGGCATGGTGCTAAACAGAGTGAAGCTAATCTGTAATAAGATGTGCCATTATGCACTTGGCGAAGATATCCACACTCATAGTTGCACTGTTTATACAGTCACTAACTGGCCACCTTTACTCTGCAGAATAAAGCTCCAGACCTGTTTGCTAGCCAAAAAGACACTCATGGGCCTAACAACCCTCTGCTTTAACAAATTGCTTCTGTACCATCTCAGACCTATACAACACCAGGGCTATGGCCAGGAATGCCCTTAAGCTTTTGTTCTGGCATATTCAGCTGGGCAAGCAGTCATTTTATTGCCAGAGTTGCTAACTGGTTGAACAAACTGCCTGGTACTCTGTTAAATCTCTACAAGATTAATCAGTTTAAGAGAACTTGGCAGTCTACTCTTGCAGTCCATTGCAGTTGTAAATGTTAAACTGTTTTATTCAGTTTCTGTACATATCCTGTGACTTTTCATGAAATGATCTGTACAGATTTTTTCAAAACTGTATGTTATTGATCTGTCATATATGTTTTGTGCCTGATTTGACTGCATTTCCTCTGGAACTGCGTATTGTACTTGTAATGTATTTTGTGACTAAGTATTTGATGTGGAACCTTTGTAAATGAGCATCTGTGTTTTTTCATAATGCTAAGAAACAAACTGCTATTGATGGGGACTTTAACATAGTCACATTGGATGGGGGTTGACTCAGCATTGTTTGTTCATTCTCCTATTTAGCGTAACCCCTGGTTCTTCAACATAAGATTCTGCATTTTATAATACACTGTCCACTTAGAACATATCACTGTGATCTTTTAAAACAAGGCCAATTGATCTTTTGATCAGTGATATATGATTCAAGCAGTGTGTTTATTACCCAAGACCCATTTTGATTAATTACTCCCAGCAGTCAGTATTTTATTTTGCCATACCAGGCCTTTATTTGCTACTAGACAATCCTCAAGACTGATCTATGAAGGTCCCTTCATGTGAACATCACTTGGACAAAGATCTCTTGGTAAACAGGTATCATCAATATTTAATTAATTGCCCTGTGGAATGCTTAAACTGTCAATTGTTTGCTGGTTTTAAATGTTTTGTAAAAAGAGATTCCAACCGTATTGATCCTTGCCAAACAGGAGAAGATGGAAGGTTTGATACCTTTTATTGGACCAAAAAGTGTCTTGCACAAAGATGGAATTATACACAAGCTTTTGGGGCCATGCAGGTCTCCTCTTCAGGTGAATAGCAAAACGGAGCAACATAAGCAGTATTTATATCCTCTGTGGAGCAATTAAAAATCAGGAAGTGAAGTAGGACAGTGATAAAGGGGACTAGAGATGAAAGTCTAAGATGCAAAATAAAAACATGAGAAGAAATGGGGAGGGGGCTAAGTAGGAACAGGTCAGTAGTAGATGAAAGTAAGCTAAAGGGAAGACAAAAGCACGCAGATAGGATCTGAGATTAGAGGCTGGCTGCGAGAGTAGAATAGACAGGAGATGCATAAGAGATGCAAGGAAATCTAGAAATTAGGAGACACAAAAGAACAAAGGCCTAGATAAACAGAATGTGAGGTAGTATAAACAGAGGTGTGAAAACAAGAGGGAGTGGTTAGGACTGAGCTAAAGAGTTAGTAGGAGAGGCAGAGAGGACGTGAGATGTAGGTAAAAAAAGTAGATCAGGCAGAACTCAGAGAAAAATAATGTATAACAAGAAGAGAAATACAGAACCAAAGTGTGATAAATAAATACATGATTTAGTACACAATAACAAATAATTACAGTTTATTGTAGAGTATCGTGAAACCGATGTCTCAATTCAGTCCAGAAATGTTAGATTTAAATTGTTTAATATATTTCAATTCCCATGTCATTCTGTCCTGTGTGTTTGTGAAGTTGCCTCTTAGTATCAAGACTGAAAAATCCAAGAGAGGGTGATCTGTTCATGAAAAATGGTTTCCTACTGGAGTGCTGAAAATCTGGTTTACTATTGTATGATGGTGTTGATTCATCCTGGTTTTCAGTGGTTGGCTAGTTTCCCCAATATAGCAACCATTTGTGCACTTCTTGCATTGAATTAGGTAAACCACATTGCTAGACTGACATGTGTAGGATCCATTAATTCATATTATGTCATTCTGGCTTGTCTTAATGGTGGTCTGTGTGCATATGTGGATGTAGGTCTTACATCTTGCCATGTTGCATGGTGTTGTCTCTCTTGTTTTCTGGTTATTTTGATCTGCTGGGAGTTTATGAATTATTATGTTCAAGAGGCTGGGGGACTGCTTATATGCAATGGCAGGTGGTTCAGGGAAGATGTCTTTCAGTGTTGTAGCTCTTTGACAGTTTCCTGAAGGGTTTTAGCATGGATCTGTAAGTGACCACTAGGGGTGTGCGGTCAGCTTGATGTATTTTCCTGTATTCCAGCAGATTGTCTTGTGGTATTTGTATGGCCTGTTCAAATTCTCCGTCAATTTGTCTTGGAGAGTGGCCCTGCTGAATTAGGGAATTCCAAAGTGTGGAGAGCTGTCTGTTTCTTGTTCTCTCATCAGAGCAGATTCAATGGTATCGAATCACTTGACTGTAGATTACATATTTTTTGTATGATTTGGGTGGAAGCTGGAATTATGCAGATAGTGGTGTCTGTCAGTGGGTTTTCTGTAAAGAGCAGTTTGTATATGTCCATTTTTAGTGATACTGACTATGATGTCAAGAAAATGTATGCTGGATGTGGTGTATTCAATAATGAGATTTATGGAATGATGAAAGTTGTTAAAATTGTGATGGAATTTTTTAAGAGAGTCTTCACCTTCTGTCCAAATCAGGAATATGTCATCAATAAATCAGAGGTAGACAGATGGATTATAAGGGTGATGTTTAAAAAAATCCTCCTCTATGCAGGCCATGAGAAGATCCTCCTTGCCTCTCCTGCTTATTCTTTAGCTCTGTCCCATCCACTCCCACTTGTTTTCACACCTCTGTTTATACTACCTCACACTCTATTTACCTAGGCTTTTGTTCTTTTGTTTCTCCTAATTTCTTGATTTTCTTGCATCTCTTAGGCATCTACTGTCTATTCTACCCTTATAGCCAGCCTCTGATATCAGAGCCTATATGTGTGCTTTTGTTTCCCTTTAGCTTCCTTTCATCTCCTACTGACCTGTTCCTACTCAGACCCCCCCACTTCTTCTCATGTTTTTATTTTGTATCTTAGACTTTCATCTCTAATTCCCTTTATCACCTTCCTTCTTCACTTCCTGGTTTTTAATTGCTCCACAGTGGATATAAATGCTGCTTATGTTGCTCAGTTTTGCTATTCAACTGAAGAAGGGACCTGTGTCTCCCTGAAAGCTTGTGTATAATTCCATCTTTGTACAAGATGGTACAATAAAAGGTATCAAACCTTTCATCTTCTTCTGGTTTTAAATGTAGTCTGAAGTCACATGTGCTTCAGATCAATGAATGTCATTGTTTACACATACTGCTTGTCTTCCTTGTAAATTTTCTCCTCTGATCATCCATGTAAACAGGCAGTTACTACTCATTTACTGATCATACATATGTTTGTTTTTTATAAACTGAAACTGAAACTTGCCCTTTTTTCATTACATGGAAATTGTCTCTCTTTTCCTTCCTGTCCAACTTCCCAGTCCCCATTTTGCCAGTTTCCCATCTTTCCTCTTCTCCCCTCCTTCCCTCATCATTATCTGACAACTCCATTTATACTCTCTTGTTGCACATTCTTCTAGCACTATCCTACCTTCTGGATGTGTTTGTCCATTTTAGAGGTCAGACAATGTTGCCGCAGAATTCATACACTTAGTGTTTTTTATCTGCTTCACTGGTTTTGCAATGGTCTGTCTCAAGTCAAATGTTTCTTTTTTCACTAGTTTTGCCCATATTATTGGTTGCAGGTAACCTCTTAAATCTGTTCTGTTTCACTTCAATCATCACCCCTTTTTTCACAAATGTAGATTTTTTGTAACTATTAGTTTTTATTTTGCATCACTCACAGTTATGGGACAAGTAATGTGTCTTCTTTTCACTGACTTAGTATTCTAGTTTGTCCTCTAGTTATTGGTTACATACTTCTCAATCAAATTGGGGCCCTTTTACAGAAATGGTCATAGCTTACCACCCCCCCTCCCCCCATTAAGCATCACATCATATATGTAAAGTGTTGGGGTTTCCTGTACTATGCTCTGAGCTTTTGAAGCACACCTTTCTGCCAAAACTAAATCACTTTTTTTACAGTGTATTATTTGACTTTCAGATGACAACACAATGTGCACTCCAGAGAGAGAGAGAGAGAGATAGAGAGAAAGAGAGAACTCCAATATGCTGCAGATGGTCTAAGTATATAACTAGACAACAGAACAACAACATATACTGGCACAATGTAGAGTACTATCAAATGACTTTATTAACATTATAAAAATGTAACTCAGACTGCCAGTCTGAGTTACACTTTTTTGAATGGCTATGCCTGCAGTTCAATGGGCTGTAGCAACTAGCCATTCCCCCTACTTGAGCTATATAAGCCAGTTTCTTCCACAATCATTCAGAAGCAGTTTTTCTTTGCAGCGTGAGGATCTGTTGGACTCTGCCTTCCCCAGCTGAAATCATTGCCCCATTCAGGGTCTGTCTCCCTCCTCTACTGCTTTTGTATTTTCTGCTTCGTTTATGCTGGATTTGCTGCTGGTTTGTGTTTTTTCCTGCCTTCTTATGCCACTACTTTTCTTTTGCCTTTTGCTGCTGTTTGTGCTTCTCTCAGTTGTCTGTCTGCTTTCCTGTTCTCCTGTGCTTGTATTTCTTCTGTGTTACCTTTCTGGGGGGGGGCTTCAAGTTTTACTAGTATTCTACTGCTTACCTTTGCTTGCTTCATGCTATTCAGGCCATCCTGTTATTCAGGTTCCCATTTACTTTTATCATACTTTTAACTGTTAACAGTTTACCTGCAATTGTTAGCTGCATGTTATTCAGCTCCCATTTGTTGTAGCTGTCTCCCTGCACATTCACACCTGCTCCACTCCGTGCCTGGCTTCATTCAGCGGTTACAGCTCCCAAATTTTCAATTCCCATGTGTTGGCTTTCCTAGCAGTTTTATTGTTGCTGTACTGCATTTACTCTGCTTTCTTGGCAGTTAATTGTTATACTACTGCCTCAGCCTACCTATATTGTGATGCATCAACAACTAACATTAACTTTCTTTCAAACTGGCTGGCATGCATTCTGGCTATATCGTTCAGTCTCATTCTCTGTTCCTGTTATCATTCAAAGTTTCACTCAGCCTTCCACCCTGCATTCTGCCTGCTGCTTCAGTCACATTCTGCCTGCTGCTTTTAGGTTCTCCTGAATCTGGTATTGCTGGTGCATGCTTACATATGTTGCCTCCCTATTATACTGCTGTTGCTAATGAAGCTATAAATCCTATGCTACACTGTTTTGTCAAATTCTGCTGCAGTTATAACTGCCACCACAAATCAGTTCTCCTGCCTCCTGTTGCTTCTTCATGGCGTACTGTACTGCTGATCTGCTTGTGCCATTGGTTATTCCCATAGCAGGGAACAGCAATGTCACAGCAATGTCACACATGGCATTATGGCTTCAGGTTGAGAATAGGCTATGGAGTCAGAAATAATCTACAGCTGTCTGACTTCATCCAGCCTCTTACTATCCCAGCATTCAGTTACAGCAGCTGTTTAACCTTACCTATATTCATGCTCCATGCACTCGTGGCTGTCAGGATTCAACATGACCCCTCTTCCTACAGTTAGTAGCATGCTAGTCACAACCATTAAATGGCTTGGGGCTTGCCCTGTAGCTGATGGTCTCACTCTACCCCATGTAGTCCACATCTGATGGGTGGCGTCCCACAGCCACAGTGGTCACATTCGCACCATGGGATGATTTAGCCATAAAAAATCATGGAGTAGAAACTGTTGCACCAGGAATTAGGTGTGCCAGGTTAATCAATTATTAAACAGAAGCATCATTGTAAGCAACCAGGAAACCGGCACCATGCAAAAATCAAATCAGCATATGCTGATAATTTGAGCTGAAATCACAAAGTCAATGCTTGTAAGCACTCACCACACACATAGTGGGTATATAAGTGAAGGTTCTCTGTTGTAGAAATTCCAAACACTTCACCAGTAGCAAATTCAGAAGTTTGTTTATTCATTAAATCCACAAATGTGATGAAAAATGAAAAGTAAGTGCAAAGCAGCCCCCAGCCCATTCCTCCCTCTTTCAGCATCCGGCAAAGATCATGCTAAGCATGCTCAAGCACCTGACATGTTTTACTTAAAATTAGCTTTCTCAAAGGAGGAACGGGCTGGGGCTGCTTTTCACTTACTTTTCATTGTTTTTCATCATATTTGTGGATTTAATGAATAAACAAACTTTTGAATTTGCCACTGGTGAAGTGTTTGAAATTTCTACAACAGAGAACTTTTGCTTATATACCCTCTAAGTGTGTGGTGAGTGCTTACAAGCATTGCCTTTGTGATTTTAGCCCGAATTATCAGCATATGCTGGTTTGGTCTTTGTGTGGCGCTGGTTTCCTCATTGCTTACAACGGTGCTTCTATTTGATGATTTAGCCATGCAGATCCTCGGCAACATCTCAAACTTTCAAACTTTATTGGATTTCAAATTGAGATTAAGTTATCTCTTTTGCAATTGAATCCACATTTAACATAACATCACATAAACAGACTTACATACATAATTTCAGTTTCAATATAATATTGATTAATTTAAGTTATACACAAACCCAAATATCAATAATTTATGCATAACAATTACAGTGTTTGCTATATAAAGTCTTTAAAAAAGATTTAAAACGATTAAATGGAAGCAATACTGTGCATTTCCACCTTTTGGATATTTGTTCCCAAGTTTTAGGCACTAAATTTGAGATTGTTTTATCACCACATTTTGTTCTGGTTCTAGATCTAATAAAACCTTTCCGTACAGAAGATCTTAAATTTTATTGACTCTGTATTCTTACTTGCAATATATTTAACAAAAAAATAGGCAATGACTGTTGTACAAACTTATACACAAGTAAATTCCAATGATAATCTCTCCTATCAAATAATGAAAGGAGACCCGAATTTTGATATAGCACACAACAATGAGTTCTAAAAGGAAGATTTGTTATAAATCTCAATGCACTATTAAAGAGAACATCCAAGGAACACAGCAATGATTTTTTTTGCTCTCTTGATGTAGAATTTAAGACTTCAGCTGCTGAAGAGTGGGACCCTTAAGTACAAGAGGGTCCCTTTATCTGGGAAAGCTGCACCTGCAGTACCATCAAAAGCTTTTCTCCCTATAACTGCCTAATGTTCACCTGGTCTCCATATTCTCCCTTTCCCTACCCATTCTCTTCTTTCTTCAACTGCTTACCTTGAAGATGGTCCCTGGGGAAGCCCCTCTGACATCTTCCTTCACATCTCAACTCATAGACAGTCCTCAGGGAAACCCCTCAGATGTCTACCTTCTCCTTAGGCCTCCCTCATGGAAGCTGGGTGAGTGCCTTTCAGAAGTTGTTGCTCTCCTTCTCCCACCTTATGGTGAGGGCCTCCGAAGCAAGAGTCTCCCTTCACAGCAGAGAGCACTCTCAGTCCCCTCATGGCATTTCCTGTTAAAGGGCTAGATCAAGAGTCTTCCTCCAAATTGAAATACCTCTGCTGAATTGGATCTCTAAATTGCAGTAACCAAGCCATCACTAAAAGTATCCCAAGCATGGTGGGAAGGCGATCTAGGCATTTGATCCCCAGAGGTTTCCTCCTCATAGGGTTTTTTCCTCTCCTCCATGCCAAAGGTCATAAATGCTAGGAAGTTCATATTTAGAGTATTCCTTCAGTTTAATAAGATAGGTTCCGCTGTTGGATGGAGTAGGATGGTGGCTCTCCTTCTTTGCTGTTCCCTTTCTCCTTAGGAAGCCATACCCCTCTGCTCAGTTGATATCTGTCAGCTTGCTCTTCAGTCTGTGTCTCTTCCAGTTGTCACTGGTCACTGTCAATCTATACTCTCAGCCATCATGGTCAATGTTTGCTGCTCAATACTTTTTTTTTGTGGCTCCTTCCTAATCTACATTTAGCCAAGGGAATCCTTCCTATGGCACCTCTAAAGGCTGGAACCATCCTTGAGGGTTCCTTGCCTTCAGTACCCCTACAGGGTGGTAGTTCCCCATGGAATAGAGAGTGTGAATGGCCAAACTTATCAACAGTTGCATAAGCATAACACTACACTAAGTTACACAAGCCAATGGAATTGAAAGGCTATGCCTGCAGTTCAATTGGCTGAAGCAACTAGCTACACCTCATGTTGAGCTATATGAGCCAGTTCCTTGCAGCCTCATTCAGAAACATGTTTTCCTATGACCCATCACCCTCTCCTCCTCCAGTGGCATGCCTCTTTCATCTGGGTCCTTTATAAGGTACCTTCAGTCAAGGGAAACCTTTCTATGGCATCTCTAGGGCAGAATCCTCCTCAAGGGTTCCTTGCTTTTGGTATCCCTACAGTGTGGTAGTTCCCAATGGAACAGAGGGTCCAAAAGGCCAAAGTTATCAACAGCTGCAGAAGCATAACACTACAGTAAGTTGCACAAGCCAATTGAAATCATATTATTTGACCATGCCTTTTATTTTACTTAGTCCCATCAAGTGCATCCTGCTTTGTGCATTCCTGGTGTCTCCTGTTTCTGCACTGCACTTATTCATGCTGTGTGTACATGTTATCTGTGTCTCTTCACCCCACTGGCACCCACCTCCCTTCTCCCCCCCCCAGTCCCAGTAGAGTAGTAAATATAATTAATAGATGGGCAGCTACCACCATGCTGTACAAAACCCTGTCCCCCAATCTCTCCAAGCAAGTAACCAACGTGTACCCTGCACCACTTGTAGAACACACTGTCTTCCCAAGCATTTCAGTCAATCGAGTGTTACAAGAAGATATCATTCATTCAGCATTGAATAGTGAGTTGTTATAATGATCTGGCAGGCAGTTCTAGAGTGGAAGATGTGTGCTCAGTGGGTGGGGATAGTTTGCAACATAAAAAGGGTTTTTAAAAGGAAAACACTTTGCCAAGCAAAGATGGGACAGAAGTCAAGAACTTCACTTTGCTATGCATAGCGTGAAGTTCTCCACTTCACACAAACTTTGGCAGTGAAGTTTTAAATCAAAACAGCACTACCACTGAGGCTTACAAGAGCATGATTCTTTTCTCGTTAACGTGGTTCCACTGCCTACTCATAAAAGTGATGTGCATCAGTTTCACAAAAAAAATTAACTGTGCATGCACAAAGCTGGCATTTTATTTTCTTATTAGTTCAAAACCATGACTATCTGAGTAAAGCCTCTTATCAAAGAATCATTTGTGGGACAAAATCTTATGAACATGAAATATTCGTGCTTGAACTCAATTTTTTGTGCCATTGGTGAACAAGTAAAAGGTATTAAAAACCATAATTTTGTTCATCATTCCTTTATGCCATCTGTGCCTCCAGATTGTCCCCCTTCTTGACAGCAAGCCCCAGGCCAATAACCCAACAGCCTGAGACTTATTCCATCTGATTTTACCTTTATGGGTGAGTGGGTGCCTTGGATTGTGGTACAGAGCTTGTGGGATCGCTGTTTGATATCCTGCCAGCAAAGATTCTTTTCCCTGTTTCTCCCTATTGCCAGGCTGGCACACATGCAGTGACATGATCATGAGGCATGAAGACATCTCATGAACTCATCATTTGTGCCCAACCAAGCTGGAGACAGTCACTTCTGTGTCTCCTAGCCTCCTTTAGGTGGTGGCCAATCAGAGACTCCTGTTGTCACCCCCTTCTGAAGAACAGTTGTCAGTGGACACTTGATACTCCTTCCCCCAGCCAGCCCCAAGTGACCACGAGCTATTTCTGAATCCAGGTAACCAGCATGACATGTGATGCCTCAGCCTGCCATGCCACTGGGCCAGCCTTTAAAACCATATTTTTATGTGCATTCAACCTTGTAGAACTTTTAAATTGCTGAACTAACCATTATCAATTTTACAGGATCCAGAGATCCTGGCACTGACTATGCACGTGTCATATTTCAGGATATTCTATCCAGGGATTGCTGCATTATTAAGTTGCCTAAGGTTTAACATAAAATGGCCTAAGCCACTACCGCTGGAGCAAATGCAGCAAGTGATTGTGCTTTATTCCCCAACAACTGCAGTCATGCACCTTTGTAATGTGTTATTTTCCCTTATATATTAATTTTGTACCAATTTTATATGCATGATAACACAATTCAGGGTGTGCAGCCTCTGTCTGATATATGCACTTTTTGGGTGGTTGAAGGCACTTGGCTTTGTTTGTGCCTCATATTACACCCAAGGAGTGCATATATCAGAGCACAACTTCACACCCTAGTGTGCTATAACTTACATATACTGTATTTATATATTTCACCTATCATTTACTTTGTTTTGGGGACAAAGAGGACTTGCAAAATCTGGAATGCATGGCCAGACCACATGAATTGGGTGGGCAGCCTTGCTCAATTCAGTTAAGTCAACTATGTATAAGCATTATGATGAGCCATGGAACTGTCATAAGGCATAAAATGTGATCCATTGTATCGTTAGTGAATTTCTGCCACCCAATTGTTATGCCCCATTACCTTACACTACATTCCTCCTATGTAGCCTACATCCTAATGTTTTGTATTGGCAAGACCATTTTTTCCCTTAAAGGCTATGTAAATGTATATGTAAGATGTAACTCTGGAGCCTAGTAGGTAAATAAATAGAAAATAATGGATGGGTAGGGGGTTATAATGAGAATTTTACGCACCCCTGAGGTGTGGGATGCCACATAAACCCTGAGAGTGAAGCTTGAAGGTTTATAAAGGCATCCCACACTGAGGGTGTGTGTAAAATTTGAGTTTTTCACACCTACCCAGCCTTTATTTTATATAATTGCTGTGGATAATTTTTCACCTCAACAATTATATAAAATAAAGATATCACTAACAAGCCATGGACCAGCTGGGTTTCAGTGAGGTTCGCAGCTCGTGATAAAAAAATATTTTCTTGTGTTGGGATTTTTTTTTGGCAGCTGAGTTTTATTTCCAAATAGCTTTCTTTTAGGCCAGTCATTTGTTTTTTCATTTTTTTAATACACTTACCGCTGACTGCAGTGAACTGTGTAGTGCTGGGCAGCTGGGAAATGGTGGCCAGCGCTGAGGAATGGAAGAGCGGTGTCTGCGCATGCTCAGTACAAGGGAAAATGGACGCATATTTGCTATTATAACCAGCTGGTTATAATGGCAAATTACAACACAATTTCTCCTGGGGAAAAATGCTAACCAGCAATTATTGTATCATTTATACCTTCATAGCAATGGAACCCTTTCTATTATACCTGATTGACCAATTGCAAACTGCATATTTTAAGTCAGGCCATTGCACATCCCTTATAAATATATTTATATAAAGTATTAGTCCATCCTGACACCAAGTGCATTCCCCTCAGCTCTCTTTCTCTCACTGATGAAAGAAGCTTAGCACAAAAGTATAGGGATCTATTTAGAACCCAAAATGGTTCCCGTTGAACCAAGTAATTTGTATATGAGTGCATTGTCATATGTCAACAGTTGCTGTGCATTTTGAACTGCAAGAGCATTTTTTATGGAGGTTCTTTTTGGTTCTAAATTTTAAAACTGGACAGGTTCTAGAAGACACTTTATCATTTTTAGAACCAATTCTCTGTCTGTTACAACTAAAACAGAACAGAATAATAATTAAACATGTTCCCAGGGTTTAACGGAGGCATGATGTTCTGCAGAAAAATACATTTCAAATGATTACTAAACATAATCTTCTATATCCAGTTTTTTTTACATATGCTGCTCTGTTGTGATGAATGCCTACTTAAACTTTGCCACCAGGGAGCTACAGTGCCATTTTAGTTTATTGACATACTGTGACATCATTGTGGAAAGAGTATCTATTGGATGGAGAAAGTGCACAAGAGTTCACTATGCCTTATGTAGTGTTAAAGGCAAAGTATTGAAACTAGGCATTTTCTGCATACTCTTTCCCACAAAGTGAAGGTAGTTGGGACTTTGGGCTCCATTTTCAGAACCAGCCAGCTGCAGACGCAAATTGGTGTACCAAGCAAAAACAATAGGGCCAGTTGGCTCTGGTGTCATATTCAAATAGATAGAGTGATCTGAACTGAATGCACTGTCTGTTTGAATATCTGAGCCTGGAACTGTAGCCAACAGCAAGTTGTCACCATGTCTGATGCAGTGCTACCTGAGGTTGGGACTGAAGAGCATGCGTGGGGTAAAGAGTGATGCACACTGGTGTGCACCACAGCCGCCATGGATGATATTTAGCCCAAACATGCAAATGAGCCCATTGGACATGCACAGCACTAACAGGCCATATGCATGTCCATCATGGGCTCATCTGCATGCTCACACCTGGCCAAGTGTGCCGGGCCTGGTCCCCACCCAAACCCCGATCCCTGTTTACATATTGGAACAAAAATCAGTGGTAGCTCAGTGTACCTCCCCTGCCTCAATCCACATTCATATACATAAAAACAAACTCAATGGTAGTTCAGTGTCCCTTCCCTGCCCTGATCTCTGTTCACATACATAAGGGATAAGGGCAAGGGAGGGACACTGAACTACCACTGGATTTTTATTTATGTCTGTGAACAGGGACCAGGGCAGGGGATGGACTCAGAACTACCTCTGAGTTTGTTTTATTGTATGTGAATAGGGATCTGGGCACTGAAGGGTCACTGAACTACCACTGAGTTTGTTTTTATGTACATGAATGGGGATCAGGGCATGGGAGAGACACTGAACTACCACTGAGTTTGTTTTTAAGTAAATGAAAGGGGATCAAGGCAGGCGAGGGGCACTGAACTACCACCTGGTTTTTATTTATGTCTGTGAATGGAGATTGGGGCATGGGAGGGACACTGAAGTACATCTAAGTTTGTTTTTATGTATGTAAATAGGGATCGGGGATGGACACTGAACTACCACAAATTTGTTTTTATGTATGTGAACGTGGATCAGGGTAGGGAAAGGACACTGAACTACCACAGAGTTTGTTTTTATGTATGTGAACAGGGATCAGGGCAGGGGAGGGACACTGAACTACCACTAATTTTTCTTTCTGTATGTGAATGGGGATCAGGGCCAGGGAGGGACACTGAACCACTAAGGTACCCAGCCCTTGACAGTGGGCATATGGGTCTGTGCACTGTTAAGGGATGGGTTTCAGAAGTGTTAAACTGTGCTGCTGGCAGCTGTTTAGCACTTCTGAGCACTTTCAATATTTTGCTGCACCACATATGACTGAGGGGATCCTCATTTGCATGGGTGCATCACAATATTGAGTATGATGGAACTGTTGGGGGTGCATCTTGCATCTGTGCCCTTTGAATATGGGCACACCCCAAATAGCTGGTGCTATTCCAGGTTAGTGTGGCACAAACTCAGTTTATGCTATGCTAGCCTTTAGAAAAAGGGTCCCTTTGTGTACTGTAGACCTGCAATGGTGAAACACTGATGGTGAAGTTCATGACACTTCATAAAATGTGCACCATAGAGCAGATCTGCAGTGTGAAGAGAATTAGCAGGATCAGTTTTTGGTATGCCAATACACAGATGTAATGCTCATTATGTCATAACAGAAAAAACAAGTTTACCTGTGCCGAATTGACAACACCATTGTCGAAGTTCACATAGCAAGATCCCCAATGTAGGCAGGTGAAATTTCACCTGTCCGACGTTAGACTGTTTCTCTCAGTGGGCTGCTCCCCCTGCACATCCCTTCTAAAGATTAGCAACTTCGAGTCAGAATTGATTTTGGGGGGGGGGGTGACACATGGTGAAAGGGCAAAATGTAGCCCTCAGGTCCCTCACAGCGACAATTTTGAAACCTGTTGAAATTGTCGCTGTGATGGATTTCACCATAAAAGTTTCAATGTTCGGTCAGCACACCTAAAAATCATAGGTAGCACAGAAATCGTTGCTCATGTTGAGAGCTGAGGCTTTGTGGAGGGGAATTGAAAATCTTTTATTTACAGAGGAAACATTTTTAGTAAATATTTTAATAGGTTTTATTGTGAGAATGCAATAGTGCACCAGCTCTGACTGTGCTGGGTATAGAAGTGAGGCAGTTCCCAGTTTCAATGATGTGATAAACTCTTCGGCCCAGATATTCCAAACTGCCCCCATCACCGGTAGTAGGCAGCACCCTGCATACGCCGCCCGCAACACCGTCAGTAGGGCTGTCATCGCCCATTGGTCCTGGCATGAGCCAATGGGCATGCAGCTATACCGTACTACACATTCCAGATGTGAATGGGATCCCATTCACATATCTGGAATATGTAGTACAGTATAGGCACCATGCCCGTCAACTCATATGGACCAATGGTGATCTGATGTCGGTGGTGACAGTGTCAGTCGGTGGTGGTGGGGCGGCAGGTGGTGGTGCTGCCACCCACCGCTGATGGGGGCAGGCGGTGGGGATCAGTGGGCAGGGAGGGTCCACTGGACCACCAGGGATGATAGGTTTTCTTTAATTCTACTGCAGCCCGTGATGGGGCAGACAGGTCCACTGGACCACCAGGGATAACAGGAAGTTACAATTATTTACTTAGCCCACGATCGGGCGGGCAGGTCCTCTGGACCACCAGGGATAATAGGAATTACCATTTATTTACATAGCCCGCGATCGGGCGGGCAGGTCCACTCGACCACCAGGGATAATAGGAATTTCAATTATTTACCTAGCCCGCGATCAAGCAGGCAGGTCCACTGGACCACCAGGGATAATAGGAATTTACCATTTATTTACATAACCTGCGATCGGGCAGGCAGGTCCACTGGACCACCAGGGATTATAGGGATTTTCATTATTTACTTAGCCAGCGATTGGGCGGGCAGCGGTCCACTGGACCACCAGGGAGTTTTGATTGATCTTTTTCTACCGATGCCCTCAATCGGGCATGGGGGGCACCACAACGGAGGTGCAGCCAGAGCTCTGGTGGCCACCCACAGGTGGAAGCTGCCGTATTGCACCCTGCAATGTGGCAGCTCACCTGTGGGTGGCCATCCGTTGTTCCTTTTTTTTTTGGATCAACTTTGTGCTGGCATAGGTAGGAGTTGCGCATGCATGGCTCCACACATTCTGGGCTGAATATCGGGCTGTGCAGAGTATGCATGCGCACGCCCCCCCCCCACCTGCATACATTACTAATGCGCTCCGGCGCATCGGGATTTGTGCCGTGTAATTTTCCCTTTTGAATATCACGCCAGGGCACATCAGTGGGTTGTGCATGGTTCAAAACTGTTGCACCATGCACAACCCTTTTGAATATCTGGGACTTCATGTTTTCTACCAATGGATCTTTTTTATTTAATGGTTTCTGCATTGGCCACTGATGGTAAGTAGCCAAAACTGTTCATAACTGCAGTTATGGAGGTGAGCTGATTTTTTTTTCAAATAGAAACCAAAAATATTGTTGGTATAAAAAAATATTTCTTAACCGTGCAAGGTAAAGGGCAGTTATTTGTGCATGTATATAAAGCAGCAGTCTGGTTGTGTAGCTAATTGGTTAGGTGTTGCACATTTTTCCCCTTAAGCAGGAAATCAGAAATATTACAGGAGGACTGAGCATCCCACAGGATGCTGTCCTCCAGGGAGGATGCATTGCATTCTCCACAGCAATACTGCCTCCAGAATGAGCACAGGTGGTGGTGGTGGTGCAGAGGAAGAAGCTTGAGGGTGGGAGTGTGCAAGTTGGCTCCAGAGTGTAGCCATGCAGTTGAGTGCACATGTAGACCATGGAACCCTTGATAGCTGCACCCTTGGGACTGGGGAGAAATAAAATCAGAAAAAAACAGAGCATTGCAGGATGACACCAGCACATTCACACCTCACCACTCTAACTGGCTTCCTGTCTCCACAAATGGCATACCAAGAGCGCACTTCCCTTTTCAGGCCCCGGATGGAATTCACCACAACATAGAATGCCCTGTGGACCCATGAAGACAGGTAAGTAGTAGATATGCAGCTGGAATTGATTGGGTGGCAGCCAGGCAGAAAGAAGTGACAGCATCATTGACAAGGGAATAAAAAAAATAATAAAAAGAAAAACTAATATAATAGACATTTTTTTTGTCAGAACAAAATAGTACATATCATCCATCAGTGATGTGACAACAATAGTCCTGCAGTGGAGCTGAGGCAGCTACTTTTTTTTAAATATATAAGTCATTAATAAATATCATATTTATAATCATAAATCATTTATAAAAGTGATATTTCCCACATTCATATATTTCATGTTGTCTGATTTTCTGTGCTTGATGCTGAGTGCTTCTGCAACTTAGGTTGAACAATATGAATATTATGCTTTTTTCATGTTTTCATTCTGAGGCTGAGTGCTTTGGGTGCAGAGACTTGAGAAAGTATGCCAAGTATGCCAGGAGGCAACTGGTCACATTAAACACCTTTGTGGAGAAGCAGTGAAAAAAAAAAAGAATGGTAAGGTAATGTAGAGTAAGGTAAGGTCACTTTCTTTATATAGCACCCCATGCCAGGGGTTCAGTTTTTGAAGCCCCAAGAATGCTTTTAGCCCCTAGAGCATTGATTGTTTGGCACACGGGGCTTGCAGCATTCTCCCGGCCAGTGATCGGGATTTTCAATCCCGAGCAGTAAATGCTGCATGTTAGAGCAGCTTTTCTCTGGTCCAACTTGTGCCATTTGGGGGACCTTTTTTATGGGGCTTGCACCAAATCTTTGGAGCAGGCTGTCATAAAATGAGGAAACTGTCAGAACTGTGCCCAATATACTAAAATTAGGTGCAGTTGCATCAAAGAAGTTTGGTGAACCTGTGCCAAAAAAATAGTTTGACACGTACTGTAGCTTGATGCAAGCCCTGTATCACCCTTTGAAAATCGAGCCCCGGGGGCTCAGGGCAATGTACATAAAACCAAACAAGGCATATATTTAATATCATAATATGAAGTACTGTACACTGACAAAACCATATAAAGAAATCAATCATTATAAGTTATTAAAAGCTAATATGAAAAAATGTATCCTCTGGGGATATATTATGAACATATGGAGGTAAGAAATTTGGTAGATGAAGCACTGCCACTGAGAAAGCCCTATTACCTGATGATTTAACGCTGTCTTGGGGGACCTCCAACAGATTGTCTTGGGTGGAGTGGAAAGGGTGACATAATGTATATGGATGCAGGAAGGTACTGTCAAGCTCATGTGGGTAAGAAGTACAGGATTGCCATCCTTATATTAACTCATCAGAACTAGAGATGTGGTGAAGTTTAAATTCCCCTGCGATGTTCGCGCAAACTGATGAAAATTTGCACTTTGTGGAGCATCGCAAAGTTTTCCCAGACCTGAGAAAGTTGACTTCACCTGAATTACAAAGATTTTGCCACAAAGTGTGGAATTTCGCAGTGAAGTGTGGAATTTCACCCACAAAATGTTGCACTTCGCTGATCAATCCATGTTACATGAACTGCACGAAATTCATGAATTGTGCTTCGCGAATTATGTGAAATTCAAAAATTAATTTGTGGAGCGAAGTTTGCCAATTTCACTCATCATTAATCAGCACTTTGTTTTGAGAGAGTCATTGCTCCATTTCAGGTGTGCATAGGGGAAATGAGTAGAACTGTGTGGAATGCAGCATTTGCTGATGGAATTCATGCAGAATGGTAATTCTTCTTTCAAAATACTTTTCCAAATTCCTTCATTAATTTCATGTAATTCTGAAAAGCATTTCTATGTAAACCACTAAATAACTTTAAGTGGATTATATAAACTGCAAAATAATTTACCACAGATCACAGAAAAGGTATACAGTATGTAGTTTATGTAAACTGTAAAAGACATGCTGCTTTCAAAATATCAGAATTCCACTACTGATGGAATTTCATGGAATTAGGCAGAATTTTCACAAATTTTGTGAAATTCCATTTTGATAGAATTAGAAAATTCTGCATAACAGTAGGGATAAGTAAACATTGTTTCCTGTAGTTCATATCATCTGTGGGTTCTGAGAAGATCAAGTCCTGTATTAAGTGGACAGCCATTGCTAGGAACATGTAAAGATTCCTTGAAAAGTAGTCAACCGCCTGCAGATCTGCATAGTTTGGGCTGTGAGGAGACATTCTGGTATACCACTCCAATACGGAAACAGGCGAGGGGTTTGATGTTAACAAGGGTTGAAGTTTAAACTCTGAGACAGAGTATGTATTGGTACTTTATGTATAGTATGTTGGTTAGATGTTCAGCCTGCTATTCCGCTGATTCTCTCAACTTTGCGTAATTTACATTGCTCGTAGAAAGCACCTGTTATATGTGGTAATCTATGTACTTTATTTTATTTTATTCTACACTTATTTTATTCCTTTTCTTTCCTTGCTTCCTGATTTTTGCCACACCCTCTCTTTCCTATATCATTTTTTTTTAGGTTTTAGGACCTACTACTTTGTTTCGGGTTGACTTCAAGCTTCCAGAAGTTATCTTATTAATTATTTTGAGAAGGTCACCAGCAGACTCTATAAGAGATGACAGAAGATGTGGTGTAAGTTGCTAATCCATCTCTATCTCATTTTGTCATGGACTCCTGTCAAGTGCTTTTTCAGCTTGGGTTCCACCTCAATCATTAGTTTGGGATACTTGCCCCAGGCTGTGATCGGGTCAATCCATAAAGCTACTTGATTTTTTATTTCTGATAGACCAGGAGCAGAAACAGGATGCACACTGTAGGATGTCCTGATTTTATGGGGTTTCTGAATCAACCCAGTGTCAGTGTCAGTGTCAGTGTCAGTGGCTCAGTAGGTAGCACACTTGCCTCTGAGGCCGGGAGATCAGAGGGCTGTGGGTTCAGTTCCCACATCTGGCACTTGGGTTAATATCCCAGTACTGACACTGTAGTGCAGCATGAGAGGGGTGCTGCACTTCTGAGGTGCTGTCTTTCGGATGAGACGTTAAACCGAGGTCCCATCTGCCTGGATTGGTGGTAGTTCAGGTGGATGTTAAGATCCCATGGCACTTATCGAAAGAGTAGGGAATTTCCCGGTGTCCTGGCCAAATTCCCTCATTCCTCAAAATACCACCAACAGCTTAATCTGGGTCAAGGTCAGTTGGCATTCATCTGTATCCCCCTCCCCCGGGTCGTGCCTGAAAATAGGCAGGATTTGTCTAGTGCACTTACCCGGTCAACAAAAACGAAATAAATAAATAAAAATAAAACCCTGTGACATGGGGTATGGGCTCTGCCTATTACAATGCTCAGAGTGGACATTTGAGGCAGAGCTGTTAAGATTGCTGGAATAGTGCTTGAGTTGAAGTGAAGCTTAAATATATGATCCACCTCCCTGGGGTCTGTAAATACACTGTTTCTCCCATTGACAACAAAACAGAGTCTTGCATTGAGGTAGCATAGTGAATTTTGGCCTTTCTCATAAAATCTGTACTCAGCTGGGTTGACGAGCTTCGGTTTTGATGGTGTTTGGGCTGAGAAAGTTGGGTAAACATAAATTAATTGTTACAAAAAAAATCAGCTCTTGCTTCATTTTTGCTAGCTGAAGCTTAGCAGGTTCTATGTCATAATAGAGAAAATACTACGGTGACTCGCACAAGAAAAAGTACATGTCGCCAAATTAAAAATCAGCATGGAATCCACCTCCGCACCTACCAAAAAGGTGACGGCAACAAAATAAACATTTAATGCAGGGTGGGGTTATGCCCCCGCACCCCCATATAAATATAATCAACTCCAGAGAGGGGCAAACACTGAACAGTGGGGATACCGAGGCTGGGACAACAAGCCGGAAAAAAATATTAACAACACCCGCACAGTTTTAAAAGAGTATCCGCAGACAGTCTTGAACCTGGACCCATCGGCACTGTAGGCAGCATCTGCGCTCACCACACAAGGCGATCAGCTCTGCAGCAGCAGACTGCACTCATTGATTTAACTCACATCACCATGCAAAGTCCCATCATTCACCATCGCTGTTCTGTCCCTGATCCCTCACTACCCCAAACCCCTCACTATACTTCCACTGTTGCTAGTCCTATGGGTGCCCTAATTGAGTCACTCATTTTTGAGTCACTAAATTTGGTTCACCCATATGATATGATACCAGCTTAGAATTGTAGAATGTGATGGCAGATAAAGACCAAGGGTCCATCCAGTCTGCCCATTTTTTTAAATACCTTTGTCTATTGGAGTCTGTGTTGATGAAACCTTTCACCCTATCCCATCTGTGCTTTAAACCATTCACAGTCTCAGAACCCTCCACATCTGCCAGCAGTCTGTTCCAAGGCTCAGCTGCCAATTCTGTAAAAAAAAATACTTCCTCACATCTGTCCTGAATTTTCCTCCTACCAGTTTCCAGTCATGTCCTCTAGTCACAGAGTAGAGGTTCCTAGGGAATAGCTCCTAACAGTTTATCTTGTTAATGAGCCTAAGGAATTTGAACATTTCAATCATATCACCCAGTCCTCTTCTAGTCTCCAGGGAGTACATGTTCGGGGCCCTGGGTAGCTCTCATAAGATCTGCCTGGCTGACCCCGAATCATTTTGGTTACTCTCCTCTGGACTGTCTCCAGTCTTTTTTTCATCCTTACTCAGGTGAAGGATTCAGAACTGAGTGCAGTACTTCAGGTTTGTCCTTACCGAGGACTTATAAATGAGCAATATCTTCTCCTTCCTTCTGATGTCAGTGCCTTAACCTATACACCCCAACATCCTAGCTACCTGATTGTAGGCCTTATCACACTGACTAGATTGGTTGAGGGAGTCACTACTGATCATCCCCCAAGTCTCTTTTTTTTCCCCTCGAATGAGACTGCCAGACTGACATCCCCCAAACAGTAATCTGTTCTGGGGTTTCCTGTACCCAAGTGCAAAACCTTCAACTTCTCCACAATGAATTTAAGCTGCCAGACCTTGGACAAGCTCTTCAACATATCCAGATCCTCTTTCAGCTCCTTCTTCCTGTCTTGGCTGTCCTGTCTGCCACATGGCTTTGTGTCATTAAGAAGAGACACAACTTTCCCTGCATTCCTTCCCTAATGTCACAGATGAACATGTTGAAGAGGACCAGACTATGGATTGCTCCCTGCGGCACTCCCCTAGTGACAGCCCTGTCTCCTGACTTGAGACTGTTGACCACTAATCTCTGTTTACAGCCTCCTAGCCAGTTTCCCACCCATCTGGTTAACCCTTCCTACTCCTGGATCACTTAGTTTTTTCAGCAGTCTCGTGTGGCACAGAATTGAAAGCCTTGCTGAAATCAAAAGGGTATGTTGACCATCTGTTCCCTGTCTATAGTTCGAGTAAACCAGTCAAAGAAAACAATTAGGTTGATCTGACAGGACCTACCCACCACAAACCCATGCTGTTTGCTATCCTGGAGACTATTGCTTTTCAGACAGACTACCAGCTCCTCCTTGACTAGAGACTCCCTTAGCTTGCCCATGGCGGAGGTGAGACTGATGGGACTGTATTTATTTGGTTCCTCCCTTTCCCCTCCATTATAAAGTGGGATCATCTCAGCCATCCTTCAGTCCACAGGGATCTCACCAGTCTGAAGTAAATTGTTGAACAGCCCCACTAGGGGTTACACTAGCTCTAGTGATATTTCTTAGAGCACCCTTTGGTGTAAACCATCAGGCATTAGTGCTTTGTCAGTCTTCAGTGGTGCCAGCCTATCATTGAAGCACAGGTCAGGAAGCATAGGAAAACCAGGAGCAGTTTCAAAATTCACAAATAGCATTTTAGTTATCTCAATAACAGCAAAATAAAAAATAAAAATGTGCTCAGTATAACTACAAAGTACAGAGAAAACAGTCCTCCTTCTGAATGTTTCTTCTCAGTTTCAAATCTCAGCCTCTTCTGTCTCTCTCCTTGTCTCTCTAACAACAACTTTGCTGCTTCTTTTATAAGTCTTTGCCTGGGAACTCGTTAAGAGAGTCTGCTTCTCACAGAATGTTCTTGTAAGTTTTGATGCAAGTGCAGCAAAAAGAATACAGTGACCCAGAACTGACCTGTTGTTTATGGCTCTGCAAAAGGCTTAAAAACTGCATCTCAGGTTAACCCCTTGAGTTCCAAATAGATTTTTGTAATCATTTCAACAGCATAACTATGTACAGTTTTAAACAAAGGGATAGCAGTTTCACATACAGTTTTACACAAAGATTCACATATATTTTTTATACCTGCAGATATACAAGAAGAAGAAAAGACAGAACAGCAAGTGAAGGCAGAGAGATAGCAAGAGGAGGAGGATTGTGAATCCATTGGAGTGATCAATTCCTAGGTCTCACAAGAAAATTTGGTTGCGCAGCCAGACAGACAAGAGAAAGAAAAGGAGAGAATAGAACGAATCATTGCATTTAACTCTTTCTGAATAACAGCTGGGACAGAATCTTATCTAGCCCTGGGCAGTGAATTTAATTTTACCAATTTCCCTGAATGCCACTGCTTGAAGCTTTGATTGCACTATCCAGGTAATTTCTGTCTGCTTCCTCTGTATGTACTGAGTAGAAATAGTTGTCTAGAACTGATGCCTTCTGCCCATCCTTCTCTATCACCTCCTCATCCTTTGACAGCCTCACAATCCCTCCCTTTGTCTTCCAGTGTTCTCTGATATAATGGAAGAAAAAGTTTCTCCATCTTTCACCCCATGTGCACTATGCAATTTAGTGGAAGACTTCGCATCTCTGACCACCTTTGTCTCCTTCAATGTACTCTGAAATATCTCACAGAATTCTACCTCGTTGAATGGGGGTTACAGTTGTTGAAGGCCCTTTACTTCCTCCTTATTACCTCTCTTACCTTCCTAGAAACCATAGGTGCTTCTTGTGCTTGTTACCCTTGATAAACAGTTTTCATATAAGTCTTCATTGCCTTGAGAACTGACTCCTTAATAACTTTCAATTGTTTTTCTACACTTCCTACTTGAGGTCCCCCCATAGCTTGTTCCTAACTGTCAGTGTCAGTGGCTCAGTAGGTAGCACACTCGCCTCTGAGGCCGGGAGATCAGAGGGCTGTGGGTTCAGTTCCCACATCTGGCACTTGGGTTAATATCCCAGTACTGACACTGTAGTGCAGCATGAGGTGGTGCTGCACTTCTGAGTGCCGTCTTTCAGATGAGGCGTTAAACGAGGTCCCATCTGCCTGGATTGGTGGTAGTTCAGGTGGATGTTAAGATCCCATGGCACTTATCGAAAAGAGTAAGGGAATTTCCCCGGTGTCCTGGCCAAATTTCCCTCATTCACTAAAAATACCACCAATAGCTTAATCTGGTTCAAGATCAGTTGGCATTCATCTGTATCCCCCTCCCCTGGGTCGTGCCTGAAAATAGGCAGGATTTGTCTAGTGCACTTACCCGGTCAACAAAAACTAAATAAATAAATAACTACTGCACATCTGCATTTCTTCCCATATCTGTTCTTCTGAAGTCCAGTACATCAGTTCTGGAAGGAGGTGTGCTGCTACACCGTGCCAACTCGAATCAAAGGGTGTCGCGATCCCCAACTGTCACATTGTTAATCTTTCCCATATTGGTGGGGACCACATCCAAATTGGCTGATTGTCTTGAGGTTTCAGGGCTCGACCTTGTAGCTTATGTTCTTCACGGTGTACATGCTTTCCCTGCAGATGATAGCCAGCTGTATATGTCATTTACTCCCAGGGTATCTGATGCCATGGAGATGTTAAATAAATGTCTAGTCAAGGTCTAGGACTGGATGTCCTCTAACTGGATAAGAATTAACCCCAACAAGACAGAGGTACTATTGATTAAGCCTGGTTGCTAGTGGGATGTCATCACTACCATGTCAGAAACAGGGTTGTTCATGGGTGCCACCCCATTGTTAATTTCCACTAAGGTGAGGAATCTGAGCATCTTCCTTGATGGTGGTTTGACAATTGATACTCAGGTTTCATCCATCATCTGGCATGGTTTTTAACACTTAAGGAATGTCGCCCAGATTAAACTCTTAATTCTGCCTGGAACTGCCCTCACTGGTACATGTCTTTGTTATATCAAGGCTCGACTACTGTAAGAGTCTTTACTTTGGGATCAGTGGAGGAAATCTGTTAACTGTAGCTGGTACAGAATGCAGTGGCCAGGTTGCTGATGGGCCTTCCCAGGTCCTGTCATATAGCCCCAGTCCTGTGTGAACTACACTGGCTGCCTGTTAGATGGAGGATCACCTTCGAGGCAGGCTTGATCACCTAAAAGGCTCTATACATCTAGGGCCATGGTTACCTGCCTGACCTTCTGACTTCTGTCCATCCTGTCTGCTCATTCCACTCCTCCACAGAGAGCTTCCTGGCAGTTCTGAGGGCAAGGCTCAAGACCTCAGAAGACCAGGCATTTGAGGTGGTGGGACCAGCCCTCTGGAATTTGCTTCCAAGTCCTTTGAGGGAGGCTCCATCAGTAGGGGTATTTAAGCGGGGCCTAAAGACACACCTTTTCAGAGAAGTGTTTGATATTCAGTTATAGTGTATTTTACTTGATTATTATTTATTATTATTATGTGTTATTTTCTGAATTGTATGAACTGTTTGACTCATCTTTTTAATGTGTGTACTGTATATTTTCACAGCTCTTCTTTTGTGAAGTGCACAGAGCCTCTGGGATTGGGTGCTCAGTAAATACAACATTATTTACTTATTACTTACTTCCTTTACCAGCTGGACCACTAAGCAAGCTTGTATGTTCACCAGTAGTTCAGCAAAATAAAAAAACAGTGCAACCAAAAAGAAATGGGTTACACAGTTATTTATTATAACAAAAGTGCAAAAATACTCCTAGCACCTTGTGGCACCCAGTCTCTTCTCAGGGAGCCATATTACTACCTGAGAAGGAGTAGCACACCCTGAGGCACTAGGATCATTAAAAAAATGTATATTTGGAGTATTTTTCCACTTTTGTTTAATAATAAATAAGTGCACAACCTACTTCTTTTAACTTGTGCTGTTTTGTGTTTTGCTGGAGGTTTTGTTTGATGGTTTACAGTCGCCTCCAGTTCCATGAGTGCATTTTCCAGTTTTAAATGCCATCAAGTAGTGCCTGGTTTCTGACACTGCCAGCAGTGGGGGTTTCTCAGTCCACATCTGGCTTGTTGTAACTCTCCATCACCACTACATCCCCTATAGTTAAACTGTGAGCCTATTCTTCCCTTTGTTCCCTATCTGCCTTATCACCCTGATTTGGAGGCCTGTAAATCACCCTTACTCTCATTCACTTACTAGATGGAGTAGTCAGGTTTACCCAAAGAGACTCCATCCCAGCATTGGCCCTCCTAATTGACCTGTCTCCATAATCTTTATGCTACCTTTCACATAAAGGGCCACCCCTCCATCTTTGCCTATCTCCCTGTCCTTTCTGAATAGAGTGTACCCTGTGATTGCCAGGTCACTGTCTTTGCTTTCCAATGCCCAGGTTTCCATGATGGCCACCAAATCCAGTTTGGCATCGACCACCAGGGCCTGTAGTTCACTAACCTAATTTCCTAGGCTCCTGGCATTTAGGCAAACCACCTTCCAACCACTATTCTCTCCCTTTCTCTGATGTTTTCTGGCTGACCTGCCCTCCCCTGAGGTCCTGACTGTCAATCCTGTAGAACCCCACTTGATGCTGGATGGGGTAATGATGATGTTACTAATGGTGCCCTCTGTCTATCCCCTGCCTGCAGAGGGAGCCTTGGCTGGGAAATCTGTGCTGTCTTCAGGATTTATTGACATCCCAGTATTAGATCTCCTCCCCACTCAGTTTAAACATCTATCTATGTAGACATCTGGTTTCTGATAACGGTCGCTGATCCCCTGCCATGTCAGATGTAGTCTATCCATCTTAAATAGACACCTACCCCAGAAATTGGCTCAGTCACTGATAAACTGATAACCCTATTCCTGACAAAACCCTTTCAGCCACTCATTAAACTCCTGGTTCACCTCTGCTCTTACCCAGGCATTTCCCTTACCCCAGACAGGGAGGACCTCTGAAAAGGCCAGAGAGGAGGTGACTGGTCTGTGCCTGGCTCCTAGCCTCTAAAAGGTGTTCTTCCCATCCTCCAGTGGTTCCTTTGCTAGATCGTTGGTGCCTAGCTGTATCAGCATCCCAGTCTCTCTCTCCCTATTTCCCCCACAATCCTCCTAAACCTCTCCTTGTCCCCAGAGGCAGACAGCCCTGGAAGGCATTTGGTGATTACTTCTTTCATTACTTTCTCCAGTTCCCTTACCATAGATTCCTCTGAAGAATGACTTCTTTATAGACATGTTCTGAATTAAAACGTGCAAGAAACATAGTGCCATCATCTGAGTTTTCGGAGTTGTGGCAGCCCTCTTCCAATTCAGTCAGTGTGTTTGCAGGCACGGCCGCAGTTCTCCAATCAACGCTGCAGCTGTCTATGACAACAGTTGAAAATGCAGTGCCGTACAGTTGAAAGGGAGAGCTATGCTACAGTGAGCAGCAATAAGATCATGTGCTCATGCACTCCCCCACACACACACACACATGCATTGCGTCACGCATACCTAAGTATGCGTGTTCCCCATGCACACACTGTGTAGCCGACGGTGGTGCCCAATCCCCTGTCAGCTGTGCTGCATTCCCCCCAATAGAGTTCCAGGTGCCACACTGGGAGCCCACCCCAACATGGCAGCAGTTTGTATGGCCGATGGGGGTGGCCAAGCCCCCTTCAGCTCCACTGCCCCATCCCCAAACAGCATTCCAGCTGCCAAGCTGGGTGCCCACCCCAGCGTGGCACAAGTCCAGCATCATCCAAGTAAAAAAAAAACCACCTAAAAGAAAAAAAACCTTCCCTACTTAAACTGTCCACAACCCCCCACCGCCCACCCTCTGTGCATCTACCTCCCCAACCCCACCTCACCCCCATACTTACCTCAGTCCGGCGTGATCATCTTCAATGGACCGGGAACACGTCTGCACTCTTCAAAGCCGACTGTGAACTGAGGAAATGCCGGTAAGCTGTATAATGGAATAAATAGGGTTTTTTCAACTTTACTGCATATCTCAGGCATTTTGGGGAATTTGTTCACCACATTTTCAGCATGGGGTTTTTGGGACCCCACCTCATGAATTCTGTCACTGTCATGGTGCTAATTGGCCCCAAAAGGTGATTTCGTGGTCACTGCGAGGAACCACCTTTTGGGACTGACTTACAAAATGACAGTGTCACAGTTCATGAGGTAGGCCCCCAAAAACCCTATGTTGAAAATTTGGTGAAAAAATTCCCAAAAATGACTGTTTTACGAGCATGTGTTGCGCTGTACTTACGCACGAATGTAAGTTCGCGAATTTTCAATATTTTCACTCCAGATTTTCAACATTGCCATTTTACCACACCTCCTTATGAGCAGTACAGCTGTCATTTATCACATCTCTCCCAAAATGTGTTTCCACGCATGTAGCGCACAATGGCGCTGTCGGTGTGCGAATTCAATGTATGGGACAGATTGAGAAAATCACAATGACACTGTTCATGAGCAGAGGAGTTAAAATGGCTATGTTGAAAATATGGGGAACAAATTCCTAAAATGACTGTTTCACAGTGTGCATTGCACAGTTCCTCATACACTCATAATTTGTGAATTTTAATATTTGCACTCCAGATTTTCAACATTGCCATTTTATCACACCTCCTTATGAGCAGTACAGCTGTCATTTTTTATATGTTGCCCAAAATGTGTTTCTGTGCATGTAACGCACAATGGCACAGTCGGTATGCGCAATCAATGTTTGGGACAGATTAAGAAAATCACAATGACACTGTTCATGAGCAGAGGTGTTAAAATGGCTATGTTGAAAATTTGGTGAAACAATTCCTAAAAATGACTGTTTCACAAGTGTACATTCCACAATTCCTATGCACACTCGTAATTTCACAAATTTTTAATATTTGCACTCCAGATTTTCAACACTGCCATTTTACCACACCTCCTTGTGAGCAGTACAGCTGTCATTTTTTAAGTTGCCCAAAATGTGTTTCCGTGCATGTAGTGCACAATGGCACAGTTGGTGTGCTCAATCAGTGTTTGGGACAGATTAAGAAAATCACAGTGACACTGTTCATGAGCAGAGATCTTAAAATGGCTATGTTGAAAATTTGGTGAAAAAATACCCTTCAGCCATTCTGCAATGTTACTAATGAAGACATTGAACAGGACTGGCCCCAGGACCGATCCCTGCAGCACCCCACTTGTCACCCCCTTTCCCTAGACTGCACTCCATTTACCACCACTCTCTGCCTCCTGTCTGTTAACCAGTTTCTAACCCAGTTTACCACCCTTTCCCCCATATCCAGCCTACTCAGCTAGTTTATCAGCCTCCTATGTGGGATGGTGTCAAAGCCTTTGCTCAAATCAAGGTAAGCGTTGTCCACTGCCCCGCTCTGATTCACTTCCTTTGTCACCCAGGCAAAAAATCAACCAGATTTGTTTGACATGATGTCCCCACTGTGAATCCATGTTGTCTATGATCCTGGGCTCCGATGGCTTCTAGATGCCCCACTATCCTTTCTTTAAGCAATGTCTCCATGATCTTCCCCTTACTGAGGTGAGGTTGAACGGTCTATTGTTCCCTGCCTCCTCCCTGCCACTGGACTTGTGTAGAGGGACCACATGTGCCCTCCTCCAATTCACTCGTGTTGAATGACTCAGTGAACATGGCTGCCAGAGGTACTGCTGTCTCCCTTCGCAGTTCTCTTAATATCCTTGGGTGAATGCCATCTGGTTCCATCACTTTGTCCACCTTAAATTTACTGAGCTCCTGCAGGACTCTTTTGCCTTTGAATGGACTATTGTCCACCTCTTCACCCTCTTGGCAACTGCTTTACTGCTGTGGCTCTTGCCCTTCCCACTCTTCTGCGAATACTAAATGGAAAGACACAGTGCATGTCTTGGGAAGAAGGCAAGGAACTATCACTTCCAAATACCTAAACAGCACATACAAGCAAGCAACATTCAGCATTGACAAATGCTTGTTTTTATTAAGTATGCATTATTAAATTTACAATACAGAAACCACACAGCAAACAAAGAAGGAACAAATCATCAACTGCAATATTTGACAATTTTTTTAAAAAAGCACATGCTGAATTTCCTACTTTGACTCCTGTTTACAATGAAATAACTTAAAGTCAGCATTGCTAATGCAGTAGGTTGCAGTAATTTGCCTGTATTTTATGATCAAATAAATAATAATGAAGGGGGCAGCGTAAAATTCTACCACTGAGATGCTGAGACTGTCTAAGTGCTCCTTGGCCTTCTTCAGCTTCTAGACCATAATGTTAACCATAGTATTTTAATATAGGCAAGCATTAATTTATTCACTGAGGTCAAAAACTTTCCACAGCTGATCTTTACTGTGCCATCTATCCTTACTCAACTGGATTAAAAGCGGCATTTAATTAAGACATGCAAGTGAAGAAGTAGGAGTGATCAACCAGTTAAACATTTCTATAGGCACATTTACACTGCTTCGTTTGCAGCACAGTGACTAGTTCAGACGTATTGCTACATTACAAATGTGGCAGTATAGACACCTGACTGTGGTACTTTAAGTTGCTTCTAAGACACCTTCTGGAGCCACAGCAGAGGTGAGGTTAAATAGTGGAGAGTGCTAGCATTTAATGATCCTTCACTGCATTCCCATGATCCCTGCACTGTAAACAGGAAATAAGCAGGAATCAGCAGCATGGAACACTGGTGGTGCAAACCCTTTCCCCATGCCCCAACTGGATTGTACTGCAGGAAAGATGCTGCACTACCTCCACAGACTCCACACCGATGACACATCATGCTGATCGCTAATCACAAAAAGGCAATTGAAAGTGTTACCTTGTGTGTAATCATCAAAATCAAGCAATGTCTGCCCACCACTGCTCATAGCCTCTCTCAAGCTCAGCTGTCATTGGCACTGAGAGAAGTCAAGTGGATGTGCCACTGCATTGGAGGAGGACTGGAGCAAAACTGAGCATTGAGGATTCTACCACCAAAGAAGGCTGTTTAAATGCATCTTTTAATACAGTTTGCACAAATTAAGCCAAGCCATTAGTAATGGCAACTTAAGTTTCTGTGATGTAATCTGTTAGTTATGCTGTCATGATAAAAATGCAGTAGGATCACATCTGGAGGAATAGTTACCTACTATCCAGCTTCCTAAATAAGGAAGGTAAAAAACATAAGGAAATAAATAGTTTTGGGCTGAGCTATATTCAGAAATTGTCTTCTTTAGCTAATCTTTAGGCTGTCATGAATTGTCACATATATTTGTTTTCTTGACAACTATAGGCACCTATGGAGTGCTAAGTAAATGTACTGTAAGTGAGGGTCAAACCTTATAGACGGAATGATCTATTTTAGCCACTGAAGCATTTTAAATAAAGATAAATCATTTAGCTTAGTGATGGAAGCATCATCACCATTTATCTTCCCTTTGTACTGGTCACAAAGGAACCCACAACCAGTGGAAATGCAGCTATCACAAGGCCTAATGACAGCACAACAGCCTCTGCTGCACTCAAAACAAAGCAGTGAAACCAAACAGAAACTGTTTAAGTCTTCATATAAAATAACTCATTTTAAACCTTTATCATTTAAAATACATAATTGGGCCCTATGTGCGAAAGATAAGCAGTGTGCGTAGCCACAAGTAGTGCCAGTGCATAAGCGCTGAGACGCAAACACGTGCAAGCCACTCAAAAGAGGCATGCACGAAAGGTGCATAGCATGCGTGTAGCCTGAGTGCGTACTGGTATGCCAGCACCCTGTGTGGGTGGTACACGGGGCGGAGCTGCATAGCAACATGTGTAGGTGGTCCATATGTGCATACATGATGGCTCTTAGGACAGAATGCCACCCAAGTGGCATCGTGTAAGATACACCATGTAAAAAGGTGGCATAGTATAGCATAAAGCACCTGGAGGATGCAAGCACAGGCATGCAGGTCGCAGCAGGCAGCCACCATGAGATGGAAGTGCACCTACACACATAGTGGTTGCATGCAAATGTGTGACAATCATGTTCGCATGGGACCATGTGACTATGTTGCTGCATAAGCATGTTGCATGGTGGACACACAACACAGCAGGCAGATGATGCAGCCACATGTGGCATGGAGCGGACACACACACCACCGCAAGATGGAATGAGCAGGGTGATGGCACGCACACCAGTGGAACATGCAGATGTCCCACCACCCACACTGAGTGGCTGCACTGGCGGGACACTGTCTGGTGAATGGCAACACATGAGCACATGTCCGAGGCCCCCAAGGCAATCCCACTGTCAAGGCCTAGCTGAATATGGCATGCACCCCTTCCGAAGACAGTGACCACACAGATGCATGCATAAAACAATTATTTCCTGAGGTAAACATTGTAGACGCAGGTCAGTAATTCTAACAACCACCTGACTCCACGACCCCTCCCATGAGGTACCTGGTCCACCCCTCAATAAGCCTCCCACACAATCCCACTCACCTGCCCTGCCACCCCCAATGTTATCACCCCTGCACACATGCCGGCATGTCCCCCCATCATAATGCAATCCCCACAGGCAACAGCAGAACAGCCCCCCCTCACTAGGTCCAGCAGCCCAGCGCTGCAACAACCCCCTTGGTACCCACCACCCAAGGCAACAGAGTCCGGCCCCTGTAGAGGACAACAAGATGTAACAACAGACAGTCCAATGGATGTGGCACTGGCTGCCACAGGTTGCTGGGAATGGCAGCCATGACCTGCTGCAGGCACTACACTGGTACGGTGACCGCCAAGGATGGCCCCTACTGCGACTCCTTCCATGGACTGGGCTTGGTGGGGGGTGGACTTCCCACTGTCACTCTCCTTGTCCTCCTCAGTGTTCCTGATCACCTCCTCTGGCAGGTGTTGGCCTTCATTTCGCAGAATGATACACCTCACTGGGACCCTGTACCGCTGCAAAAGAAAGGGGGACACATAAGAACCATTATCAAGACACACACACAGGCCCCACATCCCACAGTGCATGGCCCAGAGTACTCACCGGTGAGGGAACACAGATCTCCCACACCCAATACTCATCCTCATCTTGGGGAGCACATCGTGTTCCCAGCAACACTAGCGGAGCTCCAGGTGACTAAAGATACGTTCTACACCACTGCCCAATGTCTGCAGTGCCATCGACAGCTCATACATTGCCATACTCATGCCTGTGAAACATGAGAAGGCCTATAGGAACTGAAGAGACTTTCACAGCATCATTTGCCAGGTGGTATGTGATGCCGGGGGCATAATAACGGATGTGTGCACCAAGTACCCAGGCTTGACACACAGTTCATACATCCTGGACAGATCTGGAATAGGAGTGATGCTAAGTGCTGGACATCTGGATAGGTGATTGATTGGTGAGTTGCATTAACTGTACTGGGTACGGAATATGTGTCACATATACACATACATTTACTGGCACATTTTGCCCCAAACTGCAGGTGACAGCGGGTATCCACTGCGGAGCAATCTCATGACACCATTCCATGCTCCCGCCACACCTTCAGAGGTTGCCTAAAACATGGTGCAAAAGCAGACCAGGACCATCATAGAGAGGACAATAGGACAGCTGAAGATGCAGTTTTGTTGCCTGGACCACACTGGCTGCAGTTTTATGATGAGTCCTGCAAAGGCGTGCAAAGTGTTCACGGTGTGTGCCATGCTGCACATCATCGGGAAGAGGGAGAATGTGCCAATGCCTGATGTGGCTCCCAATGACCCCGGGGGGATGGGGACAATGATGCAGCACCTGTACACATGCCAGGGATGGCGGGTGACCATGTGGCCTGGCAGGTGCCTATGGAGAGAATGTTCAGACACTGACACTGCAACATGCATGCACCCAATGGATATAGCCACAGCCATGGCACCAGGCTCTGACATATCTCACCTCCACGATGTCATGCAGCAGAGTGCACAGCACTGTTGCCCATCTGCTGTGTGCAGGGACGTCATGTGCCAGGGTCGGGGTGGGTCTGGTGGTTCACGATGATGACAGCTGACATGAGTGGACCTTGTATAGGGTGGGTGGGTGTGTTTGTGTGTGTGTGTTGGGGGGTGTGTGCCACTGAACCGTGCCTCTGCAGGTGGGCTCGTACAGCCAGGTGTGTGGGTCTGTGATGTGTGCCTGTACATGTGCCCACATCAGGCGTGCCTTGCCACATGGCACTGTGTCAGTGTACTACCCTGTTTCCTCGGCATTTGGATGTGCCTGTAGCAATGCAGATGCACTTCTGCCGAGTCTGTGTCATGGTTGCCTACTGCAGGGTGCACCCCTGCCTCTGTGTCCCACAGTGGCACCCTCCATGCCAGTGCCTCACTACTGGCACCATCTGCTGCAGCCATGAACACGTCACCCTCCAACGGCCCTTCGGTTGCACCATCAGGCAGTGTCGGCTGGGTGTCCATTGCCCACGGGACCTCACAGGCTGTAATGTCAACATGGTGTGGTGGTGTCTGGCTGTCCCCCCTCCATCTGCGGTATGTGGCCTGCAGTCAGTGAGTACTGCCTATGTTGGTTGCTGCTGCCCACGTGTGCTGTCCCAGTTGATCACTGGCAGGGATGTGCTGCAATAGCTCCTGGATTCCCTCTAATGCCACTGCGCAACATGGGATGGGCCATGTGAATGCCCCATTGCACCATGGTTTGTGCCTCTGTGGCCACAGTGTTATGCTGCTGTGCCTTTAGCTTGTCATGTTCCAGCTGCTGCAGCTGATGATACTGGTCCTTCATTTATGTGTGTGACCTTGCAGACCTGGTGCATGTCTGGGTGCGGTCAGAAGAGCCCTTGTTATCACTGTCGGTGTGTGGCGCCATGTGGGCAGTTACTGGGAAGGCCCATGGGGGCCACCTTGGTCAGTCTGTGGTGCAGTGTTCATGCCGCGAGCTTGTGTGTGACATACAGTGCCACATGTTCCCTCATGGGAGGGCTGCGTGTCAGTCCCCATGGCTGTGTCACTGCCAGTCCCAGTCACCTCTTCATGGGAGATGATGATGCTGTCCTCCTCAGTTGCCATCTCCATCATGGATTCCATCACTGGCTCTGTACCTGTTGGTGTACATATTGCATGTTAGGCGGTTGCTGGTCGTTCAACTTCCATTGCACCTCCCTGGTGTGTGCATACTTACCTGCATGCTCTGCTTCCTGTTGTCTTGCAGCAGGTGTGGTAGATGTCACAGTGGCTGCAGGTTGCTTCCTGTTGGGTGCCGCACCACTCCTGCCAGATCATGTGCCACCTGTGGGTACATATCATGGCTGTTAGTTGGGCATGGTGCTGGCTGTGATGTCATTGCCACATGTATGATGCCATCCCTACCTGCCATGCCATCCACACCTACTGCCACTCCATGGATGGCAAATTCAGTCAGCCTCTCTGCTACCATTCACTCTAGGGCTGTCAGTGCAGGGTGACCCATCCCCCATGCCTCTGTGTGCCTTCTGCTAGCGGGAAGTTTCCACTTGATGGTGGCCCTCAGGTCCCACCATTTATGTTTATTGGCCACAATGGTCCATGCCTCAGACCTGGTGGCATTGACCACAGTCTGTATATCCTGCCACAGCCTGGCCTTGACCTCGGTTGGTGTTGCTGGGGCCTATGCCACATACAGGCGGCTGTAGTTCTGCCATATGTTGGCTACCATGACTGCGACCTGCCCACTGGTGAAGTTGGTTTCATGGGACTGGCCACCGCCCCATCCAGCTTGTGTCCTCACCCACATCCACCTCAACCTCCACCTCCCTTGCCCTCCTCCACTTGATGTGCCATTTGCTCTTTGTCTCTTTCCTGGTCTGCCATAGTGTACAGGGCATTCTGATATGTGACATTCACAACCATGCATTTGCATGGTAGTGGTGCCATTCCATATAAGATGGGGTCAAGGGGAGTTCCCGTGTATTGGTGCTCCACCAGCACTGCCTGCATGTTACATTGTGAGGCTCCTCCTGCCATGCCTCCTGCATGTATGGACATTGGTGAATGCCGCATATCTCCACAGCGTTATGTGCTTCGTAGCTGCACACCTCACCTCTGCCAGTTTTTGGTGTATTATCCACACTTTCATGCATAGAGCCCAATATAAATAGGACACACAATGGCCTAACTCAGATAATCATCAGTGTCAGGTGCATACCCCCAACTGCTTAAAAGAGCCTGCTTTTTTTTTTTTTTTTAAGTTTATACTTATGGTCGAACAAGGAACAATTGGGAAGGCAGAGGAGGCTGCCCCACCAGGAGTTGTCAGGTGGACAAAGGCAAAGACTTGAGAGGAGGAAAAGGTGTTGGTCATTAAGGTTTCCATTATCAAGGCTATACACTGGGCAAGGAAATGAGACCCAACTAGGAGAAGGGAGGGAGGTCAAATGTGTGCCCTGGATGGAAGCAGGGTGGGCAGGGCCTAGGATCTAAGCAATGATAGGGAAGGTGGGGGGTAAATCCCACTTGATCATTCACCTAGGGACACATGACTTGGTTGGAAATGAGGTAGGAGTGGTGCATTGGAAATGAGGTAGGAGTGGTGCAACAAAGGTTTAAAGTGCTAGTAGGAAGCTGCAGGGAGCAAGTGAGTTCAATGGCATTCTCTGAGGTAATCCAGGTTCCCAGTGCCAGTACAGCAGAAAAAAGAGAACAGTGGAGTTCAACCGGTGGTTAAGGGACTGGTGTGTGTTTGAGGGGTTCATTTGCTTTGGAGGGTGGGGGATAAGTGGAAGGATAAAGAACTACTGTATTCAAAGGACAGGCTACACCTCAGTGAGGAGGGGTCTATAGAGCTTAGAGGAAAACTGGTAGAATACATGAATGGGGCCCTGCATTTAAACTTATTAAGGGGGAGTACGAGGCATGGAGGTCAGCGAGGAGGTGACTAGCTGGCACTCCCCCACAAATGGGGGTAGGGAATAGAAGAGGGGATGATGAAAATGGAGGGCAAAAGATTTGGAGGGTCATGGGATGGAACAGAAGAGGGGGTGATGGAACTGGAGGGTGAAAGATTTGGAGGGCCATGTGTGCAAACACTAGAAGTCTGGGCAACAAGATTGCAGACCTAGAGTCCAATGGCAGAGGAAGATCTGGATCTAGTCACCATCACTAAGACCTGGTACAATGAAGGCCAGGATTAGGATATGGCAGTACCAGATTTTACTCTGTTTAGAAGGGACAGGGTCAGAAGAAAGAAGGAGGTGTTTTTTATGTAAGGGACAGCATAAAGGCTGCAGAAATACAAGGAGAAGGGGGGGGCGGAGATCGTGTGGGTCACTCTGGTGAAAACGAATGGTACCCTTATCTGTGCAGGAATGATATACAGACCTCCAGTACAGATGGAAGAAGTGGCTATGGAAATGCTGGAAGCAATCCAAAGGCTGACTCATAAAAAAGAGAGTTGTTACTAATGGGAGACCTCAAACTACCCGACATGGATTTGAGCCTCCCAGCAGCAGCAAGTTCCAGGAGCAGGGATATCCTAGACTCCTTGCAGGGGGCATTTCTCAGGCAACTGGTAACGGAGCCCTCTTGTGAGGGAGCAGTACTAGACCTAGTGCGGATGAATGGGGACAGTGTTGCTGATGTCACAGTGGGGGATCTCCTGGGGACCAGTGACCATCGTATGGTGTGGTTTAGCATTAAAACTGGGTTTGCACCAAACCGCACAAGGACAAGGATCATGGATTTCCGGAGAGCCGATTTCAAGATATTGGGAGAATGCCTCAGGGACATCTTGGCAGGGATAGGGATGCTAGGTGGAGCTGAGGACCAGTGGGCAAAAATTAAAGAGGGCATCGAAAGAGCTAAAAATCTCTGTCAGGCAAGTCTGCAAGGGCAGGAGGGAAAGAAGACCACAATGGTTCTCTACAGAGCTAGCAGAAACAGTAAGAGTGAAAAAACTAGAATATAAAAAATACAAAAAGACACAGAAAGAGGTTGCTAGGTTAATTTAACGGGATGAACAAAGGAAGGAAGGGAAGGGAAGGCATTGAGGTGAGCAAAGGCAGAAACAGAGGAGAATATTGTCAAGTCAATAGAAAAAGGGGATATAACCTTCTTTAGATATCAGTGAGAAGAGAAAGATCAACGGGGAGATAACAAGGATAAAGGGTGAAGGGGGGACTGTGAGGAAGGGGACAAAGGGAAAGCAGACATATTGAACAGATACTTTTGTTCAATATTTACAACAGAAGGGGTAGGTGATGGGCCAAAGATAATGAACAGGAGCAGAACTGGTAGGCAGGTGGACACTAGTCATTTCACAGAGGAGGAACTCCTCAGAGTATTAGCAAAATTAAAAGTGACAAGGCAATAGGACTGGATGGGGTTCACCCTAGGATACTGAAAGAGCTCAGAGAGATGCTGGTGGCACCACTGGCAGTTTTGTTCAACTTATCGCAGGAAAAAGGGGTGGTTCTGGGGGACTGGAGAAGGGCAGATGTCCCACTTCACAAAAGTGGGAATGGGGGGAGGCAGGAAATTATAGACATGTCAGCCTGATTTCAGTAATGGGAAAGGTTACGGACTCACTATTAATGGAAAGGATAGTGAAATACCTTGAAACAAGTGGATTGCAGGATCAAAGGCAACATGGTTTCATAGCGAGGAGATCTTGCCAGAGAAACCTTATCAAGTTCTTCGACTGGGTGACCAGGGAAATGGATCAGGGTGGAGCGTTAGATGTGGCATACCTGCATTTCAGGAAGGCCCTCAACACTGTTCCACGTTGAAGGCTGGTGAACAAGCTGGCCTGTCTAGGGGTGGGACAGAAAGTAGTAAACTGGATAAGAAGTTGATTGAGCAGCAGGAGTCAGAGGGTGGTAGTATATGGAGTCCACTCTGGAGAAGGCAGGGTGACAAGCAGGGTGTCTTAGGGGTGAGTACTGAGTCTGGTCATTTTCAATGTCTTTATCACTGACATTGCAGGACTAGAAGGAAAAGTCTGCCTGTTTGTGGATGACACAAAAATCTGCAACGGGGGACATATGGGGGGTGGTGGAAAAAATGAGGAATGGTTTGCGGAAGTTAAAAGAATGGTTAGGTGTTTGGTAGCTGGGTTTCAATGCTAAAAAGTGCTAAATCATGCATTTGGGGCACAGAAACCCAGGACCTACTTACCAATTGGCAGGGGCGATACTGGCAACCACCAAACAGGAAAGGGACCTGGGGGTAATCACTTCTGATTAATTGAAAATAGCCAGCACAGTGAAAAGGCAGTGAGAAAGGTTAGTAGAATGCTGGGGTGCATAAGGAGGGGTATCACCAGTAGGACAAAGGAGGTAGTGTTGCTCCTGTACAGGTCACTGGTAAGACCACACCACAAGCACTGTGTCCAGTACTTGAGGCCCCACTTCAGGAACAACAGGGATAGGGTGGAGGTGGTATAGAGGCAGGAAACCAAAATGGTGCAGAGACTGCATCAAAAGCCTCAAAGAAGACAGATAGGTACTCACTGGAGGAAAGAAGGGAAGGGAGGATATGGCAGAAACATTTAAATACGTAATAGGTCTTAATAAAGTACAGGAAGGTAGCGTTTTCTGCAGAAAGACAGTCTCAAGGACAAGGGGTCATGCTATGATGCTGGGGGGGGGCTCAGAGGAGATGTAAGGAAATATTTCTTCAGTGAAAGAGTGGTCGAAGCCTTGAAACAGCCTCCCAGTGGAGGTGGTAGGTGCCAAAACAGTTGCAAGATTCAAGCATGCATGAGACAGATACAAGGGGACCTTGGAAGGAACACAAGGGTTGGAGATGACTGGAGATTGTGCAAGAAGTGCAGTGACACAGTAGGCAGGGAAAATGGGCAGACTGGGTGAGTCAAAGGGGTCTTTATTTGTCAACAACTTCAATGTTTCTTTGATACTTTCTTGTTCACATTCTTGTCATGCAATGATTTTCAAAAGGGGGTTCTTAGTTTTCAGATGTCAGCTGATAGTTGAACTGAGCCCATCTATTAATGAAAAAGTGAATCCCATGGATGATAACTATGCTAACATTTTAAATAGCTTGTTCATCTGAACTGGAGTCCTTACTACTTTACTCTATAAGAGACTCCTCTCAAGCTTCCCAGTGTTTACTTATGCAGAGAGCCAATACCTTGAAACTTATGGCTGGTGTGTGGGAAGCCTGCAGTTAGACAGAGCCACACCTCTTCCAATTAATAATCACATCAGAGGGTTAGCTTAACCCCTGCTCATTCACCAAATGTAATAAAATTTCTTATAAATTTCCACATTTTTTAGGATTGTGCTACTGGTTTGTGGCCTATATCAAAACAATCATTTGTGTCCAGTGCACTCCCCCACCAACTGTTTAAAAAAAGCCTGCAATCTTTTTTTTCACTTTATACTTTCTTACTCACATTCTTGTCACTCCATGATATCTAAAGGGTTTCTTAGTGTTCAGATGCCAGCTAATATTTGAAATGAGCCCATCCACCAATGACAAGGTGAACTCTCTGATCTGACTCAGAATGTAGAACTTGAAATCTTCACTGTAAAAAAAAATGTCACTATATTCATTGGAGAGTGTTGTTCAGTGAAATTATTTTTACAGCGAAGATTATTAGCCTTGTCTTGGCATGCCATCACCATTCCACCAGCTTATCACCACCACCACTGGTACAAAGCACATAATGTGCTACGGTAAATGCTCACCTGCCCATTCAGTAGCTAGGTAAGCTGTGTTTCACGTTGACAATGCATGGCAACACCACACCACCATGCCACCACCACTCGAGCCCACATACCCAATCAATATACTAAGTAGGTACTGTACATTAAAGGTACCTTAAAAGTACGGAATTCAAAGTTTGCTATCCATTGAATGAACATATAGTTGTCCCTGTGCTCTAGTTTCTGATGTAATACTATGCGCATCACCAACAGATGGTAACAATAGGGGACGGACTAAACCCATTTACTGGATTCATTACTTAGAACCACGTGATCGGTCAGTTTCACTTCCACATTACTGGCAAAAACGTTTTGCATCTACTTCGTGTTTCGTGTGTAACAGGTTGGAAATACAGCAAAGAAAGACAAATGGTAAGGTGAAGCAAACACTTTATTCATAACTATTGGGTGCAGAAAACAAAACTGAAAAAAAATTCCAAGTCAGATTCTTGACTAGACACAATGCCATCTACGAAGCTGCTGTGGCTTCTCTCATTTTATTTGTCATCTGTAGCATCCTCTGAAAAAGAAATGAAAAGTACAGTAAAACTCAAATTCAGCATGATTATAGACAAAGTTTGTTTAGGTGTAAAAGGTTTACAATTCAGGCATTCAGAGTGTGCATGTAGGATTCCAGCTTGCTTGAAGCCCCACTTACAGTCCTCAGATCGAACTGTGAGTTTTGTAATGCTGGCCACCAACCACTGTCCATGCCTGTTTTTAATACTGGTTGTACGGAGGTCAATGTTAAATTTGGTTGCAGGCTCACATTGTGTCATTTTAGCCACCACCTCACCTGCATACCACTCTGTGAAATGAAGTTTTAATTTATCTTTTAGAATCTTGTTGACTGAAATGTCTAGCAGTTGAAGAACACTGACACAATGTTGTGTTTGTCAAAAGTCTCAATGACATCAGGTGTAGTGTGGCCATGGAAAATAAATCCAGTATTAGCAGGGTTCTCTGAACAGTTGGCAGCTGAAGTTTTGTTTTTATGGCTTGCACATAGGGAACGATTACACCTTCGATGTACTGCACTGTTGTTTGTGAGTTGACCCAGTGGGTTTCACTGAGTCACCTGCCAAACAGATGGGAATTTGTATGAAGGTTGACACTGGTTGGTCTTTCCAGGGTTGATGATCTGAGGGGGAAGGTAGTGGCCACACAAAGTACAATAGAGGATGACAGCAATTTGCCATTTATCACCCAAACCTGCCACTTCAACTTGTTTGTTCCCCACTGTGTCCATAGTCCACTCCGAGCATGGCACCATGTTAACACCGGTTTCATCAAGATTTAAAACTAGCTCTGGTGGAATTAGCTCTTGACAAGAAGTGGTGGTAATTCTGCCCAAGAACACTTGTTTCAAGGCATCAAAATGAATGGGTGTTTTCCGGGCGGGCTTGGTGCCCTTCCTCTTACTGAAGCCCATTCTGTTCAGAAACAGCCATGACCACTGCCTTGAAAATGTCAAACTAGCCTATTTTCTACAAGTAATTCTGGGCTTTTGGCCTTCACAATGCCAGTTGCAATGGCAATCAAGAACCTGCCATTAATCACCGCACATTCTCTAGCAAAGTCTTTACAAGATTTTTGAATTCACCATCAACATCTGCCATAAGTAGATGGGGACGTCCTCTGGGTTTTATTGGGAGCTCCTTGACAAGTTTGTCAGGGTCTGGTGTTTCTGTTAACTTTTGCTTGTAAATCCTTTTAAATGTTCACACTGTGCTTTCGTTAATTTTCTGGTGGTACTTGCCTTCATAATACCTGGTGGCATTCATGACACCATGTTCAGCAGAATATTATCCGATTTCAAATCAGACTTCAGGAGGATAAACCACAATGTGCAAGCTATATTTCTTGGCAGGTGGAGAGGCAGCAGCTAGCTCCTTGGTAACAGCCTCTGTCATTAGATTTGAGATGCCAGCGGTGACTGAAAGAACATCGGCATCCATATTGTCGGTCTATAGGGCCGAACAGTTTCTCTTGCTACCAGTTCTCCGAAGTGAGTTAAGCCACCTGATGAGAGACATCCTTCACAGTTCAGTGGTAATGCTGAAATAAAACAGTTACAATCCATGGGATCAAAGACCTTGCCGTGCAATATTATATAGGCGCGATCAGCTGACTGGTCTCCTGAGCATGATATAAACTTTATGCATATATTTCTAGTTCTACAGTATGTCACTTATCGTCACTTTTGAGGGGGGCCGGACTTGCATACCTCACTCTTGTTATGCCACTCATGATTTCTTGTCCTGCCCTCTCATTCATAAAGATAAATGTCATATTCTGAGTTAGGCCAGTGCATATGTCATACCAGACAATCAGGGGTTACCACTCAGGAGGATGTCATCATTCATTCATTCATTCATTCAGAATCGAATAGTAAATTGACACACTCTTATGAGGGAGGCCATTTCTGAACTTTTTACAGCTGACAATGTATCCTTTATTATTGGGGGACTTGGGGATGATGGAGGTTGGGTGCTACAGGGGATAGGGTGGGGAATGGTTTCTTGAATTGTCAGGGTTGGGTGTCTGGATGGGGTGGGGTGGGGGGAGGAGGTGGTTACTTGTTTGAAGGCGGAGGGGGGAAAGGATTCTTTACATCATCAATCAATCATTCAATCAATCAATCAATCTTTAGTTAACCAGACAAAATCATCCTTGAGCAAGCTCATTTGCAAGATGGTCCTGAGCAAGTAGAACAGGTACAGGTACAGATACAGAGTTACAACAGAGCTGAGGAATAAGTACATACAAGGCACAACTAACGAATATTACAATATTACAGTGGGTACAGAGATTCAATAATGATGAGAGCATCTGAAAAACAGGTAAAATGACATGACAGCAAAACAAAAGATAAAAGGAAGGAGGATGGAGAATACTAACCCAGAGAAGGCCCCGCGAGGGAAGGGCATGGAGGCTGTCATACAGTATACAGTAAATACACCTATTACTTCATCAGAACTGTATGTGTGGGGAGAGGATGCTAGTGTGAGGCTCGGCAGTATGTGTTAGAAATAGCTGGGAGGTGTGTGGGGGAGGATGATATGTGCACAGTGGGTGGAGTGAGTCTGGACCTTAATGAAAGGGCTTTTATCAAACAACATAAACTTTGTTTCAATGGATTTGCTGGGGCTGGCTGTTCTGAGCTGTGCAGTTGGAGGTGATATCAGCCTAGACAGATTTTATCTAAACCAGCACCTACAAAAAAGAATGACATATCTGCAAATAGAACTTATAAAATGTCTGATGTGTATATAAATTAGCTCTGATAAATTTGATTATTGGGTCTCTAACCTCTAGATAAGCATTTATCTAGTGGGGAGATATAACACAAACACTACCATTAACCAAAGCACACAAACAGAACAAATCATAACATTGCTTTCACAATTCTGTTGACATCACAGTAGCCCTGTGTGGCCCAAAAGCAACAGAGGAACACAAAAATAAACAGTTAAATTTGCACTGGATGGGGTTTTGGTCACCCTTAAACCCCAGGGAACTCTTTTCTTAATTGAATACATAGACACATAGAATATGACAGCAGATAAGGGCTGTTGCTGGGCTCACCCAGCCTACCCAGTCTGCCCAATTGTGTTTTTTTAGACCCTGCTTAATTGACATTGCAATCTCTTCTCCCCTCTACCCTATCCCCACAATTCCATAGTTGTGCCTATCCCAGGCATTTTTGAACGCATTCTCTGTTTTTACCCCCACTACTTCCACTGGAGGGCTATTCCCGGTATCCAACACCCTTTCTGTGAAAAAATACACCTTCACATCCCTCCTGAATTTACCCTCTTCCAGCTTCATATCATGCCCCCATGTTATAGAGCACCTTTTTCTCTGAAAGATACTCTCCTCCTGTACCTTATTACATAGAAACATAGAAACATAGAATTTGATGGCAGATAAGGACCGCTTGGCCCACCCAGTCTGCCCATTTCCCTACCTGATGGATAAGCTGCAGATCCTAGTCAACCAGCAGCCTACTTCTTCCTACCCCCACCTCCTAGAATTGCCTTATGACTGTCCCACGCATGCTTGAATTCCACCACTGTTTTTGACTCCACAACCTCCTCTGGAAGGCCATTCCATACATCCACAACCCTCTCTGTGAAAAAATACTTCCTTAAATTACCTCTGAGCCATCCCCCTTCTATCTTCAAATTGTGCTCCCTTGTTCTTGCACACTTCTTTTTTTGAAAGATGTTACCCTCTTGGACTTTGTTGATTCCCTTGAGGTACTTGAAAGTTTCTATCAGGTCCCCCCTCTCCCTTCTTTCCTCGAGGCTTTACATATTAAGCTCCTTAAGTCTCTCTTCATATGTCTTCAGTGCAGACCCTGCACCATTTTAGTTGCCCTCCTCTGGACAGCTTCCATCCTGTCTATGTCTTTGCGGAGACTGGGTCTCAGAACTGCATGCAGTACTCAGATGGGGTCTCACCAGCTGTCTGTACAGAGGGATAATAACTTCTTGTTTTCTACTGGTGATGCCTCTCCCTATGCATCCTAGTATCCCCCCAGCCCTCCTTGCTGCCCTTTCACATTGCTTGCCCACCTTTAGGTCATCTGATATGACTACCCCCAGGTCCCTTTCCATTTTTGTTGTTAGTTTCTCACCCCACATTGTGTACTCTTCCCCTGGGTTTTTGTTTCCCAGGTGCATTACCTTGCACTTCTTAGCATTGAATCTAAGCTGCCATACATTTGACCATTCCTCTAACCTTGCCAAGTCCCTTCTCATCCTTTCCACCCCACCTTGTGCATCAACTCTGTTGCAGATCTTTGTGTCATCTGCAAAGAAACATACTTTTCCTTCCAGTCCCTCTGCAATGTCGCTTATAAAGACATTGAAGAGGACCGGTCCTAATACTGAACCCTGCAGTACCCCACTACTAACCCCCCTTTTTTCAGAGTGGACTCCATTTACTATTACTCTCTGTGTCCTATTCTCCAGCCAATTCTTTACCCAGGCTGTCATCTTGGGACCCACTCCCAGGCTGGCTAATTTGTATATTAATCTTTTGTGTGGGACTGTGTCAAATGCCTTGCTAAAGTCTAGGTAGGCCATGTCCACAGCCCCTCCCTGATCTACTAGTCGGTCACCCAGTCAAAGAAATCTATCAGATTTGTCTGGCATGACCTTCCCGCTGTGAATCCATGCTGCCTTGGGTCCTGTGCCCCTCTGGCCTCTAGATACTCAACAATTCTTTCCTTCAGAAGTGATTCCATCATTTTCCCTACCACTGAGGTTAAACTAACAGGTCTGTAGTTTCCTGCTTCTGCCTTGCTCCCACTTTTGTGAGAGGGAATCACATCTGCCCTCCTCCAGTCCTCGGGTACCACCACATCCTCCCATGATTTGTTAAAGAGGTAGTCAGTGGTGTTACTAGTTCTACCCTTAGTTCTTTTAGAATTCTGGGATGAATCCCATCAGGCCCCATTGCTTTGTCCACCTTCAGTTTTAGAGCTCTTTCAGAACCCTTTCTTCTGTAAATGGGCTGGTATCAACTTCTGTATCCAAAGTGTTTCTACTGTTTGTTTTAGGTACCTCCCTCTTCCTTTGTAAATACTGAGCAAAAATATTTGTTTAGTATCTCTGCCTTTCACAGTCACCCTCTGCCCACCCTCCTCCCTTTATTAAGCCTCACTATCCCTCCCTTGGTCTTCCTTCGCTCCCTGATGTACCTATAAAAGGTTTTATCCCCCTTCTTAACTGAGTTGGCTATCTTTTCCTCGGTTTGGGCCTTTGCTGTTCTGACTGCCTTTCCAGCTTCCTTTTGCTTTAACTGATACAGTTCTCTGTCCTGTTCCTTCTGTGATTCCTTGTACTTCCTGAATGCTTTCTTTTTCTCTTGAACCTTCACTGCCACTTCCTTTGAGAACCATAGTGGTTTCTTACCTCATTTCATTTTGTTTATTTGCTTTACACAAAGGCTTGTTACCTCTGTGATGGCAGTTTTTATTATTCCCCATTGTTCTTCCACCCCTCCTTCCTGCCCATTTGCTAGTGCATTCCTTAGGCACTCACCCATTTTGGCAAAGTCAGCCCTCCTAAAATCCAGTACCTTTGTCTTTGTATTGCTTGACTCTATTGCTGTGTTTATTGTGAACCATACTGTTCGAAGGTCGCTAGTTCCCAGATGGCTACCCACTTCTACATCTGTGATCCTCTCTTCATCTCCATTTGAGAGAACCAGATCTAAGATTGCTCCCTCTCGAGTGGGCTCCAATACTAGTAGTCTAAGGCATGCCCCCTGTAGGGCATCTAGAATAACCCCACTCTTAGAAGTGGCTGCTGCAACTGCACTCCAGTTAACATCTGGCATATTCAGATCACCCATCAGCAATATCTCCCCTTTATCTGCCATTCTAAGTATACTTTCTATCATTTCCTTGTCCATTTCCTTCCCCTGAGAGGGGGGTCTGTATACAACTCCTGTGCGGATTGTGGTGCCATTGCCTGCCTCCAAATTGACCCACAGTGCTTCTTCTCTTCCCTGTTTACCCTTTTGTTCTGTTGCTTTGATTTCTTCTCTTATGTAGAGAGCTACTCCTCCTCCCCTTTTACCTTCCCTGTCCCTCCTGTAGATAGTGTATCCTGGTATGTTTATGTCCCAGTCATGGTTCTGTGTGTACCATGTTTCTGTGACTGCCACGATATCCAAATCTTCCTCCTCTATCAAGGCCACTAATTCAGGAAGCTTGTTACCCAGACTACGGGCATTGGTACTCATTGATCTCCATTTTTTGATGGCTTTACCTTCTGTAGCGACATTCCCCACTGACCTTTCTACCTTGGTCTTTTTCTCATTTAGTACCCTGTTTTGTAGGGGGAGGCTGGGATTTTCCTGCTGCTTATCAGTGCCTCCCCCCTTGACTAGTTTAAAGGCTTGCCAATGAAGCATTTAAACTGATTGCCCAAAAGACTTGTTCCCTTCCTGGACAGATGCAGACCATCCTGCCAGTATAGGCTGGTGTCCTCAGGTGGAACCCCAGTCCCCAATGAAGCCAAATCCCTGTGCTCACACCATTTTTCAACCATTTGTTAAACTGCATGGTGCAAAGTACCCTCGCCTCACCCATGCCACTGACAGGCAGTACCTCTCAGAAGGATACTGTGTGTGCTACTTGTCTTAAGCCCCTCCCCAACTCTACAAAGTCCTTCTGCACAGCTCTAATCTCATGATGAGCTAAGTCATTTGTCCCTAGGTGGACAATGACGTCCAGCTCAGACTCCAGTGCAACTGTTCTCGTGATCCTAAGGATGCGCTTCCTATTCCTCCAAGCCATGGCACCAGGCAGGCACCTTACTTCAGTTTTCCCTGCTCCCACCAGTTCTATCCCCCTCATAATTGAGTCCCCCACCAGGAGCTGCTTTCTTTCCTTGCGGTGTCCTCTGCCTCCTTCCTGAGGGCCTCCCTTGTGACAGTTGTCTGCACTCTCCTTAGTCTCCTCTGCAGGTGCATCCATAGGGGAACTATGCTCCCCCAGAATGGTGTATGAATTATAGAGTGGAACAACTGACTGGGTGTGCCTCTGTTCCACCACTCTTACCCTCCCTGAGCCCACTGTGGTCCAACTGCTGTGCTTTCTTCGCAACCTCTGAGGTAGTGATGGTGGCTCTGGTGCTCCCTGGATGGGGGAGGTTCACTTGCCACTGTCCAGTGCGGCCTGAAGACGGGAAACTTCCTCCCTCAGGGCAGATAGTTGTCTGCAAACAGGGCAGCATCTCAGCCTCCAGAAAGACTCCCAGAAGACTGCTGCCCCACAGCCATTACATTGTACTACTCCCCACATAACTGTCTACCTTGTTTAGTTTTTTTTTTTTTACCACTGTAAGGTTTTCAAAGGCTTCTATCATATCCCCACCCCCTTTCCTCCAGGTTGTACATGTTTAGCTCCTTAAGCCTTTCTTTATAAGGCTTTTGTTAAAGACACTGCACTATTTTGGTAGCCCTCCTCTTGACCACCTCCACTCTGTCTACATCCTCTCTGAAATGTGGTCTCCTTAACTGTAAACAGTCCTCAAGGTGGGATCTTACCTGCGATTTATGTAGAGGCAGAATCACCTCTCTCTTCCTGCTGTAGATACCCCTACCTATACACCTTAACACCTCAATAGCTTTTCCAAGTGCCTTATCACACTGCCTGGCCACCTTTAGGTCATCCACTATGATTGTTCCTAAGTCTCTTTTTTATTTGGTCTTTGTCAGCATCACTCCACCCATCTTATACTCTGCTACTGGGTTCCTATGGCCTAGGTGCATTACTTTGCAGTTTTTTTGCATTAAAACACAGCTACCATACCTTGACCATTCTTCCAATCTCTTTAGATCCCTGCACATTCTATCCCCTCCCCCCTGGAGTGTCCACTGTTACAGATTTTGGTGTCATTCACAGGTAGGCAGACCTTCCTTTCCAGTTCTTTAACTATGTCACTTATAAAGATATTGAAGAAGACTGGTCCCAACAGTGATCCCTGATGACCCCACTGGTAACTGGTCACCCTCCCTTCCTTGAAGCACACTCCATTCACCAATACCCTCTGTGTTCTTTCTGCTAGCCAGTTTCTTATCCAGGGTACCAACTTATTATCTATCCATAATATACCCAAATTGCTTTCTAGTTTACTGTGTGTGGAACAGTGTTGAATGCTTTGCTAAAATCCAGGTAAGCCACGTCCACCACTCCTCCCTGCTGTAACATCTTGGCCATCCAGTTAAAGAAGTCAATCAGATTTGTTCAACATGACTTTCCCTTTGTGAAACCATGCTACCTTAGGCCCTGTAATCTGTTGGATACTAAATATTCCATATTCCATAATCCTTTCTTTTAATTGTATTTCCATTTACTTACACACCACTGATGTCAGGCTAGCAGGCCTATAATTGCTGGCCTCTTCTTTGCTACCACTTTTATGAAGTGGGACTACATCTTCCCTTTTCCAGTTCTCTGGCACAACACCAGTCTCTAGTGATCTGTTAAAAAGATCTGTCAGAGGTGCAGCTAGCCTTCCTGAGTTCTATCAATACACTTGGATGTACCCTGTCTGGGCCCATAGCTTTGTCTACTTTCAGATTATTAATTGCTTTTCGGACTCTTCCCATGGAAAATGGACTAGTGCCCATTTCCCTCCCTTTAAAGCTTCTGGTGCATTTTTGTGGTCCCTCCCATTCCCCTTCCACTGTGAACACTGAGCAGAAGTATTTGTTCAAGATACTTGCCTTTTCTTTATCCTCCTCCATACAGTGCCCCACCCCTGAATCGCACAATTCCTCCCTTTGTTTTTGCCTTTTGATATTCCCTGAGCTGCTCTCTCCTCAGTTTGCACTTTTGTAGCCAGCCTGGTGGCACTGAGGGTTGAGGCGCTGGATGCCACACCTCGCGCTATGCTGACAACCTGGGTTCGGGAACAAGCCCGGACCGCCGGGGGTCAGCAGAGGGGAGAGAGAGAGAGAGAGAGAGTGAGAGGCTGTATATGCAAATCACCATGGTATATTATGCTGGTTCAGCTTTAAGCAGAAATGCATGGTACCAAAAGGTCTCTCACACAGTCTGCAAAGGGTGCTAACAGAAGACACATACACGTGTTTTGTCCTGCCAGGACTCATCAGTGTCCCTCATCTGTTTGACTCTGCAGTGGAACCAGCATAATATACAGTGGTGATTTGCATATACAGCCCATGGTGCTTTGCATTATAGGGGTATGTGTGATTTTGTATTTCTTTGAAACGTGGCTTCCTGGCCAGTGCCCTTTGGGGTAACTATTGCCTCAGTGCTTACACACTGAGTTTTTTTGTCTTTTAGCTTCTTTTTTGTTTTTATTGGGTTCACCACAACATAACCAAGATAGACCATCTTAGGGTAGCAGGTTTATTCAACTGGGGTGTCAAACAGACAAGGCACACTGATGAATCCTGGTAGGATGAAACACAAGTATGTGTCTTCTGTTAGCACACTTTGCAGACTATGTGAGACACCTTTCGGTACCATGCATTTCTGCTTAAAATTGAACTAGCATAATATACTATGGTGATTTACATTATGAAGTTATGTGTGATTCTGTATTTCTTAAATACACTTCAATAACTTCCACAGATTTTGTGATATATTTTTTAAATTTTTATTTATTATGGTCTCGGATTAACACCTTTGAGAACAAGCTCATTACATAGGTGCCATGTCAGAGAATTAACTAACAGTAATTAAAGCTACAAAGAGATAAGCAGTAGAACTGTAAGTGTGGGCAAGTAACAAATAGGACTCATAATATAGAACAAAATTATAAGCAAAATGACACAGACAAAGTAATAGAGACAGGCTAATAATGGCACTATGGGTAGCATGGAGGCAACTAGGAAATTTGGGGGAGAGGTCGGCACTGGCAGAAGGGATTTTGGGGAGGAGTAAGGAGCAGTAGAAGTCAGTGTAAGCAGGAGGAAAAGGATTGAGAGGGATCATAGAGGCTCAGGGGGAGCCACACCTGAGCAATCTTAAGGAAACAGACACTGAAAAGGCATTGTTGAGGATTAGGGGTTTGGGCTGAGAGTTGGTGGTGAGGGGAAATATGGTGAAGTGGGCTGGGGGAGGGGGAGTAGAAAGGAGGCGAGAACAGTGGCTGGGTTGCAGAAGGGTGCAGAACAAGAGAGAAACACCATGTGCAGGGTACAGGGCCAGTTGGCAGCAGGGGATTGATGCCTAGGCATGAGACTGAACAGCAATTGAGGGATTAAGGGAAGCAGTCACAGCTGGCTTTAGCAGTGAGATATTTTAGAAGCTCATGTTTGAAGAGTCCTAAAGCTGTTATTGAGGAGATGATGGGAGGGAGGAAGGGAGATCATTAGTCCATTTGGGGGCACGGAGGCCAAAAGCTCTTTGACCAAGGGAGGTGTGGCACCTAGGAACTGTAAGGACCTTAGTACCTGAGCTTCTGGTGTGTGATCATTTATATTGGGGGGTGAGGAGCTTCTGTACACCCAAAGGCATCTGGCCCAGGCATACTTTCTGTGCCAGGAGGCATGTGTGGTAGTTGAGCCTACCAGTGAACTGGAGCCAATTAGCTTGGTCATATAGGTCACATGTATGATTGAACTGTGCCAGTTAGGAGCCTACAGGCTTTATTTAGAGCAACTGTAATATGACGGAGGGCAGTGTCTGTGGCAGAGCTGTAGACTACGATATCATAGTCAACAAGTGAGACCACAGAACAGTGGATAGTGAGATTTTGGGCCTCCGGGGTAAGACTTTGTTTGTGTCTGTGGAGCAATCCTATCTGGATGTTGACAGCCTTAGTGAAATTTTCGACGTGGTGGGTAAATGACATAGTGCTGTCTATTGTGATCCCCAGATATTTGAAATGCTGGATGAGATCCAAAGTATTACCAGACATGTTAGTTATGATGAGCGGGTGTGAGTGATGTCTATTTTGGGGACTGGAAAACAACATTGTCTTTGTTTTCCTGTAATTAATAATATGTTTTTGGTTCCTGAACCATTTTTCAACCATAGTGAAACTGTCCTGAAGTTTATACTCCAAGGCAATGGGGTCAGGGTCACTTACATATAGGACTTCATCATTTGTCTAAAGCAGAATCAGACAGCTACTGGCCAATGGGAGCCTATTCAGGAACAAACTGAATAAATTGGGACCCAGGATGGAGCCCTGAGGCACACCGGAGTGAATGGGTCTAATGTCTGATAGGACACTTCCAGTCTTAACTTGTTGAGAGCAATTTGTGAGGTAGCTCTTAAACCAGGTTACTGTATCATTGGACAGACCAACAGAAGCAATCTCCATGATAAGCAGGTCATGATTAACCATGTCAAAAGTCTTTGACAGGTCGATGAAAGCTGCACCAACAAGTGTGCCATGATCCAAGGAATTGTGAATATGACCAGTAAACTCAAGTAGCACAGTGTTGGTGCTGTGTCCCTTCCAAAACCCGTGTTGCTGCAGGCACTGTATGTTGTACTTTTCCATATATTCAGCTAACTGGTCAGCAACTATTTTTTCAAGAGCCTTAGATAACAGCAGGAGTATTGAGATTGGCTGATAGTTACCTAGTAAGGAATGATTTCCACTCTTGAAGACAGGTGTAACTAGGGCTGCTTTCCTTACCTGTGGAAACTGAGATAGTCTGAGTAAGGTGTTGATTATGTTAGTTATCGGTACCAGAATGTCTTCAAGGGTTAGGGCCACTAAATTGTGATTGACCCATGACCTTTTGGAGGTATTTTCTAGCTTCCCTTTGAGAAGTAGCTCTAAAGTGGAGGGGGTGATGAGACAGAGGTGGGCCTATAGGGCTAGGTTTGGAGGATGAGACTGTTTGGAGGATGGAATCAGGGGGAAGACACCACTGAGATCTGAGCAGGCATTATTGAGGAAGCTGGCAATGGAATTGGGATCAGTAGTGGGCACACCGTCAATGTTCAGCATGGTGGTGACAGGCTTAGTGTCCTTGCCAGTGACTGCATTGAGGTTAGCCCAGAATCTTCTCCGGTCGCTCCAAGCTTTGGTGATGGCTTCCTTGTAGTGTTGATTTTTTTGCTGTGCAAATGGCCCTTGTGCAGTCATTTTGGGCTCTTTTGTAGGCTTGAGTTTCCACTTGTTTACCCATCTGTCTTGCTATATGCCATAGACAGTTCAAGAAGGTCTGGTGAGAAGAAGGGATTGCTGTATCCTTTGATTTTTCACTTTTTTAGCTGGGCATGCAGGTCACACACACTGTTGAACAGCAGGATAAATTGGTTTAAGTTTTCATCAACAGAGCTGGAGGAGTAGAATGTTGACCAGTTTTGGAGATGAAGGTTGGCTTTTAACAATTCAAGGTGACCTTGTTTGAGGACCCTATGGGTTATAGTTTTAGGTTGGGGGTTAGAGAAATGGTTAGCCCAGTGAGACAGGATTGGCGAGTGGTCACTGCCTGCATCTAGGAGCACTGTGATGTGGAGGTGTGTTCTGGCCAATTAGTCAGGACCCAGTCGAGCATGTGGAGGTGCCAGTCTTGTAGTTTGTCCTAGTAGGTGATCTGACAAGCTGGGTAAAGTGTACCATAGAAACAGCATCCATAGGGGCTAGAGGCTGATCTTAGCCAATTGGCATTGAAATCACCAAGCAGTACTGTTTCTTTCTTTAGGTTCAAAGCACCAAGGCATTCCATCAGTGCGTTTAGCCCAGCAGTCTTTTGAACAGGTGGGATGTAGACTGAGAGAACTGTGAGGGATTTGTTATGCTTCCCAAGTAGCACTTTTAAGGCTAAGGCTTGCAAATTGGACCCAGTGTCTGGGAGATGCAATTCTACTGCTTTTAGGTTCTCCCTAAGGTAGATTGCATGTCCACCACCCCATTTGGTTAAACGATCCCTCCTGTACACAGTATAGCCTGATATCAAGAAAGATGCATCGGTATTGTTAGGGGAGAGCCATGTCTCAACCACTGAGAGGATGTCAGGGTTGTGTTGTGCAATCCAGGCACTGAGGATATCAATTTTGGGAAGGGGACTGCAGATATTCAATCAATCAATCAATCAATCAATCAAACTTTATTTAACCAGGCAAAATCATCCTTGAGCAAGTTCATTTGCAAGATGGTCCTGGACAAGTAGGACATAAACAACTACAGCAAAATTACCAGATAAGCAGTGTACACACAATCAGCAAATAAAAGACAGTTACAGAGTAATGATAAGATCAGGACTTGGGAGTACATATGGCAAACACTATCAGGGTTGATAGTTGACTGTATATATAAAGGATTCCCTCAAGATGTGGGATTATTCAGTCAAAGGTCTCAACGTTACAATAAAACAAGGGATACCAGGTGGGGTAAGTGAGGGAACAACAACCAAAGGTTTATGGGCGGGGGAAAAGCAAAGGAAAGTGTTGGTGAGGGGCGGAAATAGATGTAGCTAAACAAACAGGTAGGAGTTGGCAAAATAATCCCAAGGTGGAAGGAAGAAGAGAAGTATTAGGGGACTACATGTAGCCTTGTGGCACACCACACGGCAGGGACTTTAACTGAGACAGTTCCCCTCGATCTTTGATTTGTTGCATTCAGTTGGTGAGATAACAATCAAACCACTTTAAGGCAGTGTTGTTTACCCCGATGCTGCTCAAGACATTAAGTAGAATATGATGATCCATTGTATTGAAGGCCTTGCTAAGATCTAGAAAAAGAGCATAGATGTCTTGCTTAGTATCCAGGGCATTTGGCATTCGTTGGATACTTTGGCAAGGGCTGATACAGTACTATGCTCTGGCCTAAATCCTGATTGGGCAGGGTTTAGGATGTTTTCGGTGTCAAGGAACTCTCCAAGTTGAGAGTTAACAATTTCTTTCAGAGTCTTTGATAGGACTGGGAGAAGGGAAATCGGGCGGTAGTTGTTACGGTCAGTTGGGTCACCAGATTTAAAAAGAGGAATAATGTGCACTATTTTCCAAAGTGGTGGCAACTCACCATGAGCCAAGGAAATATTAAAAAGGTGAACGATTGGAGCTATCAGGTGATAGTAGCCAAGTTTCAAGACAAACGGTTGTAAGAGGTCAGCACCAGCACACCTTTTAGTGTCCAAGGCTAGCAGGAGCCAATTGAGCCAATTGTGAGTTACCTGATAATGCTTTGGGGCTCAGCTGTGGTAGTTGGTGGGGTCCGATTAGGGTGAGTATTCCCAGATAATAACAGCAAGAATAATGCAATGCACCATAGATATTCGTTAAGGTGTTTGCTGCTGCATTTGAGTGCCCTACTGTGAATTGAGTTGACAGGAGGTTTTGATTGGATAGTGAAAATTCCAGGAAAGAGAGCTAGGGGGTGCCACCACCATGGTTGCTGATGGAGAGACTCCAGTTTTTCTGCTGCAGTGGGTGGTGCCTGCAGACATTTTGCATGTACAAAAAGAGTGATGTCATGTTTTCTGTCCGTGGAACTGACTGAAGGTGTAAATAGTCTCCTCTGCCTTACCTTCCTCCAAGAAATGTTTTCTGCCCTCAAATAAATACACTTTCATGTTAGTCAATGGTTGCAGGGCACTATTTTCTTTCTTAAATGGGAGGTACAAGAACTGGAACCTGAATAGTGGGAGGTAGCATTAGTTTTTTGGAGGAAGTGAAATCCACCCCCATGTCCACCTAAGAAGCTCCTAAAGTTCCACCCCCACCTTTTTTTTTGGTTCATGTGGGAGGGCCATGAGGTGTCTCTATCATGGTGGAACAACTGACTATCAGAGTTGCCTGGGGAAGACATTAAGGAGTGCCTGAAACTGTATCTAGGCATATCTACCCCCACCCCTACCCCCACACATAGACATTGTGATTTTTTTTTAACTCTAAGAATGTCAATATTTGGCTCTTACAGTATGGGCAAGTTGGGCATAAATATAAAATAGAAAAAAAAAGGATCAAGCAGGTGCCTTTTCCTTTGTCAGATACATGCAGACAGAAGGTCACAAATTCTGTATGACAAGTTCATTATATGGATGTTTTCCATGTAAAACAGAAATTTTCTTTGTCATGTCTGTAGCATCGTTTGTAGCCAGTAAACTATTATATACATAGGTACTGTAAATGACAGGTTTTAATTCAGAAATCCAGCCTTGATAAATTAGTATTTTTTAGCAGCTCTGTAAGATTTATGTCTCTCTTTTCAGGCATTGCGGAGTCACTTTCAACAAAGACCCTAGGAATTTTTTAAATACTTGCAAATCAAAGCGGATATACGTGCATTTAAAGGTAACCAAGAATGGACAACAGAATCAACGGATGGTCTCTTTAAGGCCCTCCAAGACGCAGAGCAACCCCATGCAGTCTGTAATATTTATAAGCACCTTCAAGGGTTAGATGCGTCTCTCCCTTAGAGGGTATGTTATTATTGGGTGCAGGAATTGTCTCTGTCTGTAGACACCGTTTATAAAGTATGGGGTGGGATCTATAAAAGTATTAAATAGGATAAACTCTGGTTAATTCAGTTTAATATTTTACATAATATTTACTACACTCCGGATAAACTGTACAATATAGGTTATACTTCCTCCCCTTTGTGTCCTCGAGGCTGTTTGGTCTCTGGGTCATTGTATCATATGTTGTGGCTGTGTCCTCACACTCAGAAGCTTTGGAGAGTGACACGGTGGGTCCTGGACCCTATTCTGGTACTGGACCCTCTTTTTACCCTGGAGTGTTGTCTGCTGGTGATTTTCCCATCTGGGACACCCCAGATACGTAAAGCGCATATAACCTTAATATCAGCTTTGGCAAAATTTGTCATGCTACGGCATTGGAAGGATGAGTCCCTTCCTACTACTGTTGAATGGTACCGTGAAATGTTATTGGCAATCCAGGTAGAGAGACACATAGCAAATCTGCGGCACGTGTATCATAATTTTAAAAAGATTTGGGAGCCTTTTTTGTCCCTGCTGGTGCTAGTGAAATTTTAATAGCTCTTATTGATCTGGTGAAGTATGGTTACTTTCTCTGTTTTACAGTGCCAGATATATATTCCGGATCAGTTAACTTCAATTGTATATGAGCATAGACTTGGAGGGAGGGGATTTTTTTTTTATATATATTAACCCCGATCAGTTATCTCAGCTGTGTATTCTCTGATGTATTGTTAAAATTTCAATAAAGTATATTGAATTAAAAAAAAAAGATTTATGTCTCTCTCTGATGAAAGAGTGCAAGGCATAGAAACAAAAGGGTTTCTGTAATTGATTCTTGTTTGCATAAGGAGTGGGCATGACAGTGGCATGCAAGAGTGAAGTCTAAATAGTTTCTTGGCCATTCTGGGTTCTAAAGTTTAACAGTAATGTGTGAAGAGAATAAAGTCTTGTGTTGTACAGTACGGTCTGCACTCCCATTGACCCACGCAGTTGACCAATGGGTGTACATCCATACTGCATGCTGTCAGTTGGCGGGTGGCTTGTGGGTGGAGAACTGCCACCCGCCACTGACTGGGGATGGGGTGGTGGGACAGAGTGAGTGGTGGGGAGGGTACCGCTGGACCACCAGGGAGTTTTAAATTTACAAAGCCCACGATCGGGTGCACTGGACCACCAGCGATATAATTATTATTACAAAGCCCACAATTGGGCTGGGGTGCAGGTCCACTAGACCACCAGGGATAGATTTATTATTAAAAAGCCCATGATCGGGCATTGAGGCGAGTTGCTGCCGAGGGGCAGGGGGCGTCAGTCCCCAATGGTTGCAGCCTGGCAGGGCACCAGGCGCAAGTCACCGGGGATCGGTGCACCTGCATGCAAATGGGGCCATAATGACATGCAAATGGCCCCATTTGTGCCTTGCATGCATATGGCTCCATTTGCATACCCACTGCTGAATATCACAGTTTCTGCACCTAGCGCAACTGCACTTGTGCTGGCGCATCCCCTTGCTCCTCTCTTGCCACTGTGCCATGTGCAATGGCGGTGGCCACGGTGCCATATTCAATGGTGCTGAGCCATGGTGCAGCACTGTTGAATATCGCCCAGTCCATGCCCTGGTGCATCCCAGTTGCACTGTGCCCAGGCTTGCGCACCTGCCTGGTGCAGTCTGAATATCTGGCTCAAAATATCTAAATATATATACATAGTGTCATGGGCACCTGGAAAGGAAGGAGATACTACTAAAATAAATGCTAATATGATGATTTATTTATTTATGAGTGAGATTTTAAGTGTAGTTTTGCCTAGGTCACAGACACATAAGCTATAAATAAGGATGGATGTATTAGTCCAAGCTTGTAGTAGCAAAATAAAGCAAGAAAATAATATATAGTTTTTTTTTCTTTCAATTGTTTAACAAGGAGTGGCACACTAAGCTGAAAGTTTGTTTACAGGGACAATCTGGGAGCACATGGAAGTTAAGTGACTTGCTCAGGGTCACCCAGTATATAAGTGAGGGCTGTGGAATTCAAACCCACATCTCCAGATTTGCAGCTCAGAGCCTTAAACCACTGTGCTATACTGCCTCTATAGTTATGGTAGTCATCTGTTTTATGGTTCATGATATTGGTGTAGTAAGCATACTAACATACTAAAATGCCAGCAGAATAGGCCTAGCAGTCTTTCATATCTGCCAGTTTGGTCAGCCCCCACCCTGAAAGCTGACCTTGCTGCCTCTCCCCCACCCTCTCAGGCTTCTCTGTTCCCAGTCCAGGGTATTCCTGCTTCATTGGACTTTACTTCCAAAACCCTTCCCCTGTACCTATCCCACCCCCTTTTGAACTCTTCCACAGTCTCTGCCTCCTCCAGCCACCCCCAGGCAGCGCATTCCATGGTTCTACCACCCTCTCAGTGAAGTAGCACCTCCTCCTTTCTCCCCTGAGTCTCCTCCTCCAGCTTCCACCCTTGCCTTCTAGTTGCCCCCTTCCTTCAAAGCACCATGACTGCATCTCCCCTATTTACCCCCTTCATGTACTTGAAGACCTCTATCATGTCCCCCCTGTCCCTTCTGTCTTCCAATGTGTACATATTTAGCTCTTCGAGCCTCTCCCCATAGGTCCTTTCCCCCAAGCCCCAGATCATTTTGGTTGCCCTCCTCTGGACACTCTCTAGGAGCTCAATGTCCCTCTTTGCGTGTGGTCTGCAAAACTGCATACAGTACTCGAGATGCGGCCTCACCAAGCAGTTATACAGAGAAAGCATCACTTCCCTCCTTCTGGAGTGATCCCTCTAGTGATGCATCCCAGCATCCTGTTGGCCTTGGCCACTGCCCTCCTACAAGTCTCCAAGTTGTTCATCTTGACATCCAGCACTACCCCTAGGTCTCTCTCAGCCATACAGCCATAGCAGCAGTACATTGCATAGCAGATGTAAAATGTCAATAAGCAGGTCATGCAACAGATGTGCTGAGCAGTTACTGAAGCAAGAAATGTACAGCTGTCATTTTTTCTGTCCTGTTCAAAATGTGTCTTTGCACCTGTCGTGCCAAATGGCACAGTCACAGTGCAAAATCATCTTTCGGCTAATGAACTGATAGTGTCACTGTTCATGCGCTGGGATCACAAAAAGCCTATGCTGAAAACTTGGAGTGAACGTACCAAGAAACGCCCAGGGCATTAAGGTTTCTGACCATAACACCGTGCCTTGTAGGGACTGACAGGCATCATGGGTGTGACTTGGGATTGTCGACAGTAATGCTCATGCCATTCCACCCCTATCCCCACCCTGCAGCCAGTGACAGGTATCAAGGTGTGCCTTTGACGCTTCAGCCCCAAAGTTCACTCCATTCTCTTATACTGTACCCATTTCAGCATATTTCCTTATGGAATGGGATGAGTGTAAAGTCTGAAAACCCCAAGGCACACCTCAACTCTTGTCTGTGTCTACAGGGTAGGGTGAGGTGAAATGGTGTGAGCGTTATGGGCAATGAGCCAAAGGCACACCCCAATGCCTGTCCATGTCTGCAGGGTGGGGATGGGGTTGGCATCACTTCAATACTTCACTGCCATTCCTATTCTGCCTGTGTGTGTGTGTGTGTGTGTCTCTCTCTCTATATATATATATATATAGTCTACGTAATTATCTATCTTTCTATCATTTGCATGTATCGCTAATTTTATCTGTTTCTTAAACAAACCTGCATATCACATTTGCCTGCACTCTTAGCACATACTTATGAAACTGTGTATATTTGTACTCCACTTCTGCATACACCTCATACTTTCCTAATATTCACATTATTACAAGCACAACTACATTGCCGTTATCAAAAGTGACCCCCTCTGAAAGTTAATATCAAATTTTCTCTAACAGTCCATCATCATTACACCTGACTTCCTGACATCAACACATTGCTTAAATATAACTTACATCACCTCATGGACAAAAAACATGTTTCTCTAAAAAATAAATAAAAATAAAACTGTGTAAATAATCCCAAGGCTGAACATATGCCAGCTATTACTTTTTCATGTACTGTCACCTTCTGTACCATCATGGAGATTTGCATATGTTTCCTTTGATGCTATGCATTATTGGAGTATGTGCAATTGTGTTTTCTTAAAAATGTGGCTGCTTGGCCAGTGTCATCCGGAATAACACATACATCAGTGGCATTTGCTCTGGGGTTCTTTTGTAAGCTTCCTATTCCTTCCATTAAAATGTACACCTCCATATATTTTCCTAATAATGTGTATGCCTTCCTTAGAACAGAAACTAAAACAAATCATACTACTTAAAAATCATTGTGTTCCTTCTCCATACCTCCTTAACAATTCCACACAAATTCACTAACTTCATTATGCAGCCGTGGTGGATGTGACCAGAATTTGTTGTTCGGGTGGGCAATGCTGGGGGAGGTGAGGGGAATATGTTGCGGTAAGTGATCGTAGCGGCACAGTGGGCATTAAGGGCCATATAATGCATTGGTGGACTGACGGCCGGGACCTGATTTTCTGCTAGGCAGGTTGTGAGAGTAAGGAGGATTAGGGCAAAAGCACCTCACAAAAGGGGAACACCAAGCATGGTGCAAGTTTGGGAGGGTGCAAATCGAAGGAAGGAGTAGCCCCTTCAGGGATTAGGGAGTAAATATTATGTTACTGCCCTTTTAACAGGAGAGGATGTTGTTATCCTTTTAAATCAAGTGAGTAGACACCAGTAGAGTGTAATGGGCTCACCGAATGGGAAAGCAAGGGGAGCTGAATTAAAGCTGAGCATTTAAAGGTATCCTGGGGTGGGGAGGGGTGGGTGAAAATCTTTGTTGACAAGCAGCCAGCCCAGCTGAGCTCTGAGCAAGCAGCTGGCACCAATTCCAAGTTTTGAAAATTCACAGAAGCAGTCAATGGGTGGCCTGATATGGTGCTGTGCAGTCCAATAGAAAAAGTAGCTTTTGAGCCCATTCTTACTCTGAGCTAAGCAGGAGCGTTCCTGATTGCTGGTGGGGGATTTAGTCAGCTTGTGGAGCTGGGTGCCAGGCAGCCCTTTCTGGTGAGATGTGGCGGCCATGGGGGGTGGCTGGGGCTGCTTGCAGTTCCGTGCAGCTTGCTCAGGTGAAGATCTAGGGAGGAAGGGAGAAATCAGGGGTTTAAATTGATGTTGTGCAGAGAGCTAGAATAAATAAGGGTGAGGAGATAGACAATGGACTGGACAAGACAGCTAAATAGCAGCTTGAAGAGGTGCTAACCAGGGATTTTTGCAAGTAAAAAGAGGATGGGTGGGGTATTAAACACTCAGGTGCCAGTTGCTAGGGGTAAGAAAAAAATGGGTCTAGGGATGGGCAGAGGCGAGTGCAGGTAGTCTGTCAGAAAAGGGAAATTGGAATTAATTTAATATCTTTGTAAAGGGACTGGCAGTGGGGGAAGGTAAAGGATCAGAAGAAACTGGCGCTTTTACCCACTGGCGATAACAGTGCAGCAGGTCTGAGAAAACAGCAGTATCAGGTTGTGGGTAGATGGAGTAAAAAATTGAAATAAATATAATTATCAGTGGGCTAGGTAGAGAAGGGTGAAGGCTCAGGAGAGCTAGCACTTTCACACACTAGAGGATTGCAAGTTACAGGGACAGAAAAGACGTCAGTAGCTGAGGCAGACAGTGCAGCACAGAGGGAGGAGAAATAGGGAACATTAGCGGCATGTGGGGAAAGGATTTACATTCAAAGTTTGCAGTTTTAGAAAAATAAACATTACAGCAGTATTACTTCTACCATCTATCACAACTACAAATTAATATCTGCACAGGTGTTAGCAATTTTTTTCAGTAAAAATAAACATAGCAGCCGTATTGCTATTATCAGATGTCGCAATTACAAATTAAAAATCTTTGCTGGCAAGCAGCCAGCCCAGCTGAGCGCTGAGCAACTAGCAGGGGCCAAGTCCAAGTTTTCAAAATTCACAGAAGCAGCCAATGGGTGGCCTGCTGTGCAGTCCAATAGAAAAAGCAACTTTTGAGCTGAATCCTACTCCAAGCTAAGCAGAAGCGTACCTGGTTGCTGGAGGATGGGCACAGGAAGGGGTGTTTAGTAAGCTCGTGAAGCGTGGAGCGGGGTGGCAGGTGGCCCTTTCTGAGGAGATGCGGCGGCCGTGGAGGGGTGGAAGGGAACACTTGCAATTCCATGCAGCCCACTTGGGTGAAGATCTGATTGCTGGTGGAGGGTTTATTCGGCTCGTGGAGCGGGGTGGCAGGCGGCCCTTTTTGGCGAGATGCGGCAGCCGTGGTGGCATGGCTGGGGCTGCATGCAGTTCCGTGCAGTGACTCTGGGTTTAACAGAGCATACAGAAGTATTATATGACATGGAAAGATACACTTATGCAGGTAAGGCATTAGGGATCAAATAATAGAGCTCATACATATTTTCGGAGGGGGGGGCCCTAATTTAAGAATCCTACCAAATCTAATGTTCACACCAGAGATAAAACAACTTTATGGGACAAAATAAAGGTTGGTTTATAATTTATAGAGCACTCAGCATCACCAGGTCTCCTTAAATGTTGGCAATGCATTTAGAAAATAGTAGGATTGTTTTTCTAATTGATAAATTGTGTCTACTAGGGCAATCCAGTGAGTCAATGATGGGATGTTGAGTTGGAGCCATAATTTGGTAATCGACGTCTTAGCACACAGTAATAGGATCAGTAAAAAGCTTTAATTGCCTACCACAAGCTGAAAGAGATTCAGCTTGAATGTGTAAAAGATACAAGGTGAAGAAAAGAGCAAATGTTGATTCTAAGACATTAGAAATAGGTGATCAGTAAAGGTGGATAAGCAGACATGACCAAAACATTTGAGCGTGGTCTGCCCATTGTTCACCACAAGCTCACCAACATACCCAAGCCCTTTCACCTAGGTAATTCATCATGATTACCAGTTTCTTAAAAAAATGGATAGCCTGTGAGGAGGGTGCATGGGGAAGGGCACCGTCCATAACAATGAGTAGTTCTCTGTGAAATCCCTCACAGTGATGGGAGGGTAGGGTGACCAGATGGGGGTGGGCAAAATGGGTGGCAGAATGTCGCTATATGTATCGTGAGGGGGAGTGAGCATGGCAAGCATGGGCTGGGAGGGCAGAGAAGCTGTAGGGGGTGGTGCTGCAGTGGGTTGCGAGCTGCGTTGTGGCATCAGGGGTTGGCCTGTGGTTGGGGTGAGTAAGGCACCAGATTCGGGTGCAGGTGCTGATGTGATTTTATTGTGTCCGGCCCGAACCTTTAATTTTACATGCTTTCATCCCCTCGACATGCACCCCTCCCGGAGTTGAGAATCCTTTAGTAGGGGGGTGCAGGGGCTAAGCCCCCCTTGTGGGGAAGTTGTTGGGGGGGCACAGCCCCCAACAGAAAGCATTGAAAAGTTATGTCCACGGCACTGTTGTCCTGTGTCCAGGGTGCCAGTAGTGCCGAAAATGTTTTCGGCACTCTGACTGCGTTATAACGGCGATCGCCTTAAGACCTTCGCCATTATCACATAGAACCAAAAAATGCATTTGGCACTTCCAAGCAAATTCTTTTAGGCAGAGCACCATCAACAGTTTATAGGTTGGGAGACAATATTTCTCCCAAAAAGAAATGTTGTAGGTAAGCTGCAATTCCTTATTCCACTGATTTAGAATTGCAAGTGTGGAGTCCTTTACTTGATCACAGAGAGGCATCCACATTTCCAATTAAATGCTCTTGTATCCCCCTGCTGATGAAAACAAATCAGATCAATCAAAGCCAGAAACTGGGAGCCATCTGCTGGTTGCAAGTAAAGCATGTATAACGGCATAGATTTGTAAATACCGATAATGATCTGTTCTCCGGTGGCCCACTCGAAAGCGACACCATGACAGCGAAACTTGAAAATAGACCATTATAGCGACAGTCACTGTAATGGTCTGTTTTCACTAAAGCAGCTTCTACTGGTGTTCTTCCCCCTCCCCAGAACAACTACAACCTGGAGTTGATTATATTGAAATATGGGGATAGCCCCCCCCCCACAAAAACACTCTCTTTTGTGATGGTACAACACCAGCGTTGGTATTGTGCCATTGATATGCAGGAGGTCAGCAACTTTCCTGTTAACCACAAGTGGTGCTTCCCTGTTCTCAGTAAAGAATACTGGGTTCATGGATCAGAAAAGGGATGCACCCTCTGAGAGTCTAGGAGCTGATGCAGGTATGCCCTCCTTTGCCATGCCCAGCAACATAAAAAAGGGTCAAACGAATTTAGGGGGTCCGTTTGTGTCCATGCCATGGCTTTGAGAAGAGGGACCTGCTCACCTTAAAACTGCTTTCAAGTCACATGCCATACCCATAGGGTTGTTTCAGTATATTGAGAGAAATTAGAGAAAGGGATGTAATTTGGGGGTGAGGAGTAAAGGATCTGCCCTATATTGTTTAGGTAATCAAGAATGAGTTCTATGTCTTTCCAATGAGCTTGGTAGTGGTCTGATGTCCAGAGGCAAATCAAGCAGAGCTGAGAAGCTATTGTGTATAGATGTTCATTAGGCAGGCTGATCCCACCTTGTACAGGGGAGACTTGCAGTAATGAAAATCTAATTCTGGATTTATGACCCTTCTATATAAAACAAGAAATCAATTTGTGCCGATCACAGAAGTAATAATTAGCCGGAAGAAGAGGAAGAGTTTGTAAATAAAATAATAATCAAGGTAAAAGGTTTAAGGAATAACTTCTACCCTCTTCTGAAAAGAAAGATTCAGTTATGATCACCAACTCAAATCCATCACTATACCTGTCATTACAGGTACATAATTAAGCAATTCTAAGTGATCCGAATGTCTAGTTAAATATACATCAAAATATTTTAAAGAGTTGCCATTCCAGCAAATTTTAAATAATGTTTTACTATGAGGAGGAGGAGGACTGTAATTAAAAGCTAATACCTCTACACCCTCAGACTCTGAGTTGCTGCAGAAACTACTTCACTGCATGAAACTTGAGCACCCCCAGTACAAGGCTATGGACAAGGAGTATAGGTATTGGGTAATATGGAAACCACTATAGGAAACTATAGCCCAACCATGGTTTCTGCTCTTTTGGATTAGCTTACAGTAATACAGGCCCAAAAGGCAGAAAAAGACTCACAAACAGGGCCTTAAGAGGATCGGGGGCAGGGCGCCACTAGCTATAGCACCTAAGATGGGGAGTTTACTGGACACTATATCAAACGACCCATAATGACCTTGAACTAAAGTCAATAATGCTATTACAATAAATTAATAAAGTTACTGTATCCAAACTTGATATAACTGTCTGAACTGAAATATGTGAAGCACGTTTTAAAGAAATATCATAAACTTATGTACCTGCTGTAATCTATGTGATTGGAAGATATCAAATGTGCTGTATGTGCTGAACTTTCAAAATAAAGTTTTTTTTAAAAAAAAGCTAATACCTCAGTTTTTTGTATATTTAAGCTAAAACCAGCCATGGATTCAAACCTAACCAAAATTTCAAAAACTGCCATTAATGATTTGGTAGGATCAGTGAGTGTTAACAAAAAGCTGTTCGCAAATAACACTATGCGATGCTCTCGACCCTCAGTTGGAATGCTCTGTATACTATGAGACTGCCTAATATTTGAGGCTAAGGGATCTGTATATAAAGCAAATAAAACAGGGGAAAGAGAGCAACTCTGACGGGTGCCCCGCCATAAAGCAAATAATGATGAGATAGACCCATTATCATTGACATAGGCTGATGGGAAGGAATAAAGGGATATAGCATTGTAATAAAATCAGAAGGAAAATGAAATCCATTTAATGAGGCCCATGGAAAAGGCCAAGACACTTGATTGAAGCCTTCTGCCCATCCAAGCTAGCCAGGACCAGTGGTATAGAATGCTGAGTGGCATAGTGAGCTTGACACCACCACACAAATTCAGCCTGGTCCTGATCTAGCAAGATGGGAGAAGGCTCTCTAATCATGGCACCCACTGATAAGCAGCAGGAAAATCCCAGCCTCACCTACAAAACAGGGTACTAAATGAGAAAAAGACCAAGGTAGAAAGGTCAGTGGGGGATGCTGCTACAGAAGGTAAAGCCATCAAAAAATGGAAAGCAATGAGTACCAATGCCCGTAGTCTGGGTAACAAGCTTCCTGAATTAGTGGCCTTGATGAAGGAGGAACATCTGGATATCGTGGCAGTCACAGAAACATGGTACACACAGAACCATGACTGGGACATAAACATACCAGGATACACTATCTACAGGAGAGACAGGGAGGGTAAAAGAGGAGGAGGAGTAGCTCTCTACATAAGAGAAGGAATCAAAGCAACAGAAAAAAAGGGTAAACAGGGAGGAGAAGAAGCACTGTGGGTCAATTTGGAGGCAGGCAATGGCACCACAATCCGCACAGGGGTTGTAAATAGACCCCCCTCTCAGGGGGAGAAAATGGACAAGGAAATGATAGAAAGTATACTTAGAATGGCAGATAAAGAGAGATATTGCTGATGGGTGATCTGAATATGCCAGATGTTAACTGGAGTGCAGTTGCAGCAGCCACTTCTAAGAGTTGGGTTATTCTAGATACCCTACCGGGGGCATGCCTTAGACAACTAGTATTGGAACCCACTTGAGAGGGAGCAATCTTAGACCTGGTCCTCTCAAATGGAGATGGAGAGAGGATCACAGGTGTAGAAGTGGGTAGCCATCTGGGAACTAGCGACCATCGAACAATATGGTTCACAATAAACACAGCAATAGAGTAAAGCCATACAAAGGCAAAAGTACTGGACTTCAGGAGGGCTGACTTTGCCAAAATCGGTGAGTGCCTAAGGAATGCACTAGAAAATGGGCAGGAAGGAGAGGTGGAATAACAATGAGGAATAATAAAAACTGCCATCACAAAGGTAACAAGCCTTTGTGTGAAGCAAATAAACAAAACAAAACGATGTAAGAAACCACTATGGTTCTCAAAGAAGATGGCAGCAAAGGTTCAAGAGAAAAAGAAAGCATTCAGAAAGTACAAGGAATCACAGAAGGAGCAGGACAGAGATTTGTATCAGTTAAAGCAAAAGGAAGCTGGGAAGGGAGTCAGAACAGCAAAGGCCTGAACTGAGGAAAAGATAGCCAACTCAGTTAAGAAGGGGGATAAAACCTTTTTAAGGTACATCAGGGAGCGAAGGAAGACTAAGGGGGGGATAGTGAGGCTTAATAAAGGGGAGGTGGGGTGGGCAGAAGGTAACTGTGAAGAGGCGGAGATACTAAACAAATATTTTTGCTCAGTATTTACAAATGAAGAGGGGGAGGTACCTAAAACAAACAATAGAAATACTCTGGATACAGAAGTTGATACCAGCACATTTACAGAAGAAATGGTTATGAAAGAACTCTTAAAACTGAAGGTGGACAAAGCAATGGGGCCTGATGGGATTCATCCCAGAATTCTAAAAGAACTAAGTGTAGAACTAGTGACACCACTGACTACCTTCTTTAACATATCATGGGAGGATGGGGTGGTACCTGAGGACTGGAGGAGGGCAGATGTGATTCCCCTTCACAAAAGTGGGAGCAGGGCAGAGGCAGGAAACTACAGACCTGTTAGTTTAACCTCAGTGATAGGGCAAATGATGGAATCACTTCTGAAGGAAAGAATTGTCGAGTACCTAGAGGCCAGAGGGGCACAGGACCCAAGGCAGAATGGATTTACAGTGGGAAGGTCATGCCAGATGAATCTAATAGATTTCTTTGACTGGGTGACCAAAGTAGTAGATCAGGGAGGGGCTGTGGAGATAGCCTACCTAGACTTTAGCAAGGCATTTGACTCAGTCCCACACAAAAGATTAATATACAAGTTAGCCAGTCTTGGAGTGGTTCCCAAAATGATAGCCTGGGTAAAGAATTGGCTGGACAATAGGACACAGGGAGTAATAGTAAATGGAGTCCACTCTGAAGAAAGGGGAGTTACTAGTGGGGTGCCGCAGGGTTCAGTATTAGAACCGGTCCTCTTCAATGTCTTTGTAAGCGACATTGCAGAGGGACTGGAAGGAAAAGTATGTCTCTTTGCAGATGACACAAAGATCTACAACAGAGTTGATGCACAAGGTGGGGTGGAAAGGATGAGAAGGGACTTGGCAAGATTACAGGAACAGTCAAATGTGTGGCAGCTTAGATTTAATGCTAAGAAGTGCAAGGTAATGCACCTGGGAAACAAAAACCCAGGGGAAGAGTACACAATGGGGGGTGAGATCCCAACAACAATAAAAATGGAAAGGGACCTGGGGGTAGTCATATCAGATGACTTAAAGGTGGGCAAGCAATGCAAGAAGGCAGTAAGGAGGGCTGGGGGGGATACTGGGTTGCATAGGGAGAGGCATCACCAGTAGAAAACAGGAAGTTGTTATCCCTCTGTACAGACAGCTGGTGAGACCCCATCTGGAGTACTGCGTGCAGTTCTGGAGACCCAGTCTCCGCAAAGACATAGACAGGATGGAAGCTGTCCAGAGGAGGGCACTAAATGGTGCAGGGTCTGCACCGAAGACATATGAAGAGAGACTAAAGGAGCCTAATATGTATAGCCTCGAGGAAAGGAGGGAGAGGGGACATGATAGAAACTTTCAAGTACCTCAAGGGAATCAACAAAGTCCAAGAGGGTAGCATCTTTCAAAAAAAGAGGTGTGCAAGAACAAAGGGGGCACAATTTGAAGATGGGGGGTCGGCTCAGAGGTAATATAAGGAAGTATTTTTTCACAGAGAGGGTTGTGGATGCATGGAATGGCTTTCTGGAGGAGGTTGTGGAGTCAAAAACAGTGGTTGAATTCAAGCATGCATGGGACAGCCATAAGGCAACTCTAGGGAGTGGGGGTAGAAAGAAGTAGGCTGCTGGTTAACTAGGATCTGCAGCTTATCCATTAGATAGGGAAAGGGGCAGACTGGGTGGGCCAAGCGGTCCTTATCTGCTGTCAAATTCTATGTTTCTATGTAGATATGAATAATTTATAGACAAAATTTAATACATAAATGGGGCAGTATGAAGCTGCTGAGACCAGATCCTTGCCTGGCTTACGGAGAGCAGTGATGATGCGTATTGCCAAGGGGTGTGTATCTCACTCTTGAAGGGAGTAGTAGAGGTGAAGAACTAAAGTAGTGATAAGGTTCCCTATGGGAGGAGTTTTATAAAACTCTGAAGAAAACCCATCAATGCCTGGACATTTACTGGTTTGAGCAGTGCGGACACCTAGAAGGATTTTGTCTAAGGTAATAGAAGAAAGAAGAGCCTGTACCCTTTCAGAAGGTAGTATAGGGAGATGGGCTTGGCACAAAAATGAATGAATGGATCTGTTGCTCTGTGGGTAATGTCCCCTCAAGTGTATACAAATTTGAATAAAAGGTTTTAAAGATGTTTAAACTATTATCTTCATGACTGGTTATCAATCCAGGTTCCAGGTTTTGGAGCTTAGTAATAGCAGCATCTACTTTGTGCGCTCTTGTCATAGAGGACCCCCCCCCTTCCGAGACCCTTTCTTATTCTTCACTAAAGTCTACTGCAGTAGTGTTCTGTACCTTAACTGGTTCTGTATCCTTTTATTTCCCCCCTTCCTGCAGGTAGGCCACCTGCAGAAGTATGTCCTTGCTATTCTGACACTCTTTCCTTTCCTGGGTCTAAAGTTGGGATAGAGTCCACTAATGCCCCCCCCCCACACTGAAATCCTCAGTGCAGTACCTAGGGTAGCACTGGATGCCAGTTATGAGAACGCAGTTTGCACGGTACCAAAAAGAGCTGGCTCTGTGTGAATAGCCAAAGCAATACGGCTAAAAAGAGTAGTAGTTATGTATACAAGCCAGCTGATTCACTTACACGGTTGCCTAAAAGGAGTTACTTTCACTGTAGTCATTATTTCAATGTTTGTTTGGTTATGTAGCTCCAATCGTATCCAGGTTACAGTCAGTGAACTGTGGAGATACCTGGACTGGAAAACAAGCAAAATACACCTCAGGATAGGTTCAGCAGTTAACCAGGGTGATTCTGCCGTCCTGGGAAATCCCAGTGTAAAAGAAATAAAAACCTGATTAAAAGTCGTGAGAATGGGTGCAGAAAAGGTACCTTGACCTCCCATTGTTTCTCTTCCCGATGGGTACTAATGCAGAACCCCAATATTGTAAAGACCAGAGCAGATAGACATAAGTGCTCGTCTTTGTGGTATGCTATTCTACGTCTGCCCGGTCAGCCAATCCCAGCGGGTAACATGACACTGTACAAGACTGGAGAGACGGTCAAACTCAGGGTTGTTTTGCTGTTAAAAAAAGTAAATAAATGTTAGCAGTCCTAAATCTGTCAAGGAACAGCATGCTAATGTTAAAACCATTAGTTGTTTCCTCTATATACCAGGGGACAGAGATGGCTTTTCTCGGTATATCCATTCTGCACTGGCTGGCCGCCCTGTACCTTGCTATCTACACCCAAACCAATACAAACTGTTTTGGACAAGAAAATTGCATAAAACAAAATAAAACGAGCTTATCTGTTGTCTGTTTTCTTTTTACTTTTCCATACAAAGAACTGAAGCTGTTTCATAAAAATAAAAGTATAATGACATGTACAACTCAAACAGATTGTTCCTAGAAATGTATACTATAAATATATAGTGGCCAGAATAGCTAAGATATTTTATTGCATTTATCTCTCCTGGATTCACATTTGAATGATGTTTAAATGACACAATTACTGGACAATGGAAGTATGAAATTCACCAGGAACCAGTGTTTTCCATTACAGAGTCCTGTCCTGAAGCTTCCCAGTGTTTAGTAAGAGCCAGGCGGCCCCGTCCTTTCTGTATATATCCACTGGACAGCCTAGGGGAGGAGCCTGTATCTGAAAAATCCTCATAAAACCTTCTAGGGGAACACTTTTTGTAGAATGATTACCTGAGTATAAAGGCATAACTATATATGACACATAATGTTATTTAGATGTAAATAAAAACAATGTTAAAGAGAAAATATGGTTTAAAATGGAAAAGGGGTGGAGTTTGAAGTGGTCACCTGTTGGGGTCCTGGTATAAAGAGAACTCCAACTGGCAACCAGGTCAGAACCAGTGGAGGAGCAGTGCAGTGCTGATCCAGTAAGGTCTGCAGACTCCTTTCAGACCTTAAGGACAGGTGGGATAACTACCCATCCTACAGTACACTAGCTTATTTCTGGAGCTAAACAGTGTTTCAAACTGTGATTAAACTTTATGAGCTATGTATTATTTTACTTTTATTATTTTGTCATATGATGTCCACTTTTATGTCATGTAAACAAAGGTATTGGCTTGGCAGAGTTTAGCCTTGCTACACCATATTACTGTGTCTGTGTCCATCAAATTCCCGCTATCTCTTACAGCTCTAAGGTGCCTGGCCAAGGTGCGAACATCGTGGTTCCACCCTCATGATATCTATGTGGAAGATAAACAAGGCAGTGCTCCACTTTTTGATCATGTAGTTTTTGAAGTTCTGTCTTAGTATGTAACAGTTGTGTGTGCTCTGTAGGTATCCCATTATATGCGTGAAGCAAACTAAGCAATTCAAATATGAGTGACTCATTTTGCACACCCGGTGGAGTAGTGAACATGATAGTGTAGCGAGGGGTGGGAATAGCAAGTGTGGGGTGACAGAATAGCGAGGGCGAATGATGGGTGAATGGTATTGTTATGTGGGCTAAATGGAGGAGTGCAGCCTGCTGCTGCCAAGTTGGCTGCCTGGAGTGATGGATACAGTCACCACCTGGAATGCTGATGGTACCAGGTTCGGGACTGCCCACAGGTAAATGTTTTTGTAAACTGTTTTGGCTGTTATTGTTTTTTGTTTGTTTTCTATCCCAGGTTTCCCTGTGTTGCCCCAGCCGTGGTATCCCCCTGCATACTGTAGCCCCCCTCCAGTGTATTCTCCTTTCCCCAGTGTCTGCCCCTCCTAGAGTTGATTCTATCAATATGGGGGCATGGGGGTGTGTAGCTCCCACATCAAATGTTACTTTACCTTGTTCCAGTGTTGCACTGTATAGTGCCGTCTCTGTCTTGATGATTGCTGTTGTGGCTGTGTAGCCTATTTTGTTTTTGGGGAAATGTACTCACTGTTATGTGAGTCGCCGTTCCATATTCTTTGTTATGACATGGAACCTGCACTGTGTTATTCCTTTGCATAGAAACAGTTGTAGTGTATGTATTATTTTTTGTAAGTCACGTGTATTATGGTCCTGTTCATTATGAAGAGCTGTAGAATGAGCTATAATGGTTCCCCAGAGAACAGATTTCAGCGTGTCCCAAAGAATACTGGAAGTAATGTTTCAAGAATAATTTTCCGTGAGGAACTGCAACACTTGATTAGTCAATTGCTCAAGGAGCTATTGGTCTCAGAGTAGGTCAGTGTGTAACTGGCAAGTAGTTTGGCATCAAGGTTTCCTTAGTGAGAAGAGCGCACAAAGTGGAGTATGATCAGAAAGATATAATAAGTCATGCTGGACATCATGAAAAGTGTCTACCAGTCTGTTATAAGTGTTGTGGTGGGAAGGGTAATGAGTGTAGTCCCTTTGGGAAGGGTGGAAGTTATGACAAGTATTGAGGATACCCAGCTGATGCAGGGTACAGTATTTCCAAATATTTTTGTGCAGCAGAGAATCTATAGGATGTCGGGTTAGAAGCATCCAGGTCGGGGTTAAGTGTAAAGTTTAATTTGCCTCCCCAAATAAGTTGTCCTTAAAGACATTGAAGTAGTAGAGAAAAAAAGGAGGACAATACTTTTCGGTCTGTACCTGGAGGAAAATAAGTATCTACTAATGTAATAAGATGTCCCTATAATTTGCCTGCAACAATAACGTAGCTCCCCTCTGTATCATCCCCCACAAGTGGTGAATTTCAAAAAGGAAGCCTCTTTGAAAAAGTATTAAATACCCCCTCCAATGACCTGATTTATGAAAGGAATCAAAAATCTGGCTAAAACAGAATTGTAAATATTTTCTGTGTTCCTTCAAGGACAAATTTGTCTCTTGGAGGAATATGATATCTGCATGCTGTTGTCTGAAGTAATGAAGGAGGTGGGTTCACTTAACAGGATTATGTACTCCGTTAATATTATAAGATAGTACCTTGGTAAAAGACACCATAGGTTAAAATGAATAAAGATCTAGCAACAGTTATTCTAAGTGGGGAGCAAGGACACTCTTGGTCCATGGAATCTCAAAATAAATAATGACTCGATGCCTTGCCCAAAAGTAAATTTACAGTCATAATCCTTAAAAGTCAAAAGGTGTTGTCCCATGCAATCAAGTACTAAACATAATATGTAAGAACCACAAATCAACCTGCCAACAGGGCAGGATCTAAAAAAGGAACTATGCACACTAACATGAAACCCAACATAGTTCTCTGGTAACTTCCAGGTTAGGGAGTGGTGCAAGGTACACTGCTCCTGGGTAACAGCTGTAGATGGAAAAACATTGCAAGTGGTGCATGCAAGTCTGACTCAAGTCCCCAAGGTTCTGTCCAAACCTAGTACAAGTCTAAACAACTCACCATGCAAGCAACCATTGAAGCTAACATCCCCCTGTCCCCACTATTTAGGCCATACAAAACAGAGGGGGCTAAGGGACATAGAAAGTAAGGATTTATGGCTACATCATACTTATTGCCCAGTGGACCCATTACAGTGTCATAGAAAAAAGAAAAGAGAATTTTGCAACCCTCATGCCAACCTGATACATAACAATCATGCGCTGTGCACCTTAATCAATACAGTATTGAAAGGAAACCAATATCTTTACTGATTGATTTAGTACTGTAGAGTTCTCTTAATTATCAGAAGGAAATATAAATAGATAGGAGAAGTAAAGGCCAACCTTGTTATACTGAAAATGATATCTGCATTTGTTGGCAGCATAGCCCGGAAGTGAAAAAAGACATTAGAAATGGGGCTGCCTGCTTATCTTACAAGAAAGAAAGAAAAAGAAACATGAAAGAACCCCCCCTTTCTTTTTTGCAATCCAAAGGCATCTCTAATAGTGCTAAGGTATAGAAAAATAGAGAGAGACAGCATACCAACATGACAGTATACCAATATCAAAAAAGACCACTTTAGCAAGGAGGAATTAAACAAGGGTAAGGTAATGAAAGGAATAGGAGAACATGGCAATGTAGAAGATGGGAATCTAAGTAAAAGAGAAATAGTGTAAAAAATAAAAGGATAAAGAGTGCAGAAAGCCTTCAGGTTCACCAGATAAGAAGGGTGGAACACTAAGTAACTACAACAACCACCTGATAAAACAAAGGAGATATGCAATCAGCTAAAATATCCTGGCCCACATTAAATTTACTAGTGAACTCTTATAGAAAAGACAAACCCGGGATATAAACTAGAACATTACACTGAGACTAGCTTCAATCAGTGATAGTGATGAGAAATAAGGAGAGAAGTGGGGTACACTTAGATTAACTAGGTAAAAGACTGGGCTACTTACTAGTGGCATTTTAGTCATCCTCCCAAACCCACTCATTGTTAAAGTTAAACCCCATGGTATCATATCAACTGGGTATAGAATTACCCTATATTCAGACGCTGTAACTTTATGACAGAACTGCCACTCGATAGAATAGACCCAGGGTATGATAAAGCTGATAGCCCAAGATTATAGAAAATGACTTATGCCCTGAATATCGAGTGGGTGAAGAGAAGGAAAGCCTAGAGCTGTTGCACTCAACTTAAAGGGAAAAGAGGAGCCCAATTCAATTTATATTATTTTTCTTTTTTGCTACCCTCTGTGACTTCATCCCCCCACCTTCATCTTCTCTGCAATGGTGATATGACAAGAGAAGCACCCTCCATCATTGGCTAATAATAACAACAAGGACAAGATAAAACAACTAATTACAATGAAACGGATGGCACATTTGCTCAACTAGCAGCAGCAAAACAAATATATCAGTATCCACCACTAATTGTCTTTACCAGTGTCTTTTGCCACAGAGCATGCACAGCACATCAGTCCTTTACATAAAATAACTGCCCATTACAGCAGAAAAAAGGAGGAGAACAAGAAAATATCACAAGGTCAGGTAGCTTTGTAAACTAGCTCTCACAGAGATAATGTTTATATGCCCTGAAGATTCTTTAATCATGAGGTCTCTTCATGATTAAACGATTGAAGTTGAGCTTTGATTACATTAAAAGCCTGCTTGGACTGTCGTTTTTTACTGTGCGGAGAAACTTTATTCCATGTATCTTGTTACTGAGACCTTTTCTCCCAGGAATCTGCTTATTCCATCGGCTTCCATGGTAGTTGAATATTACAGGAATGTAGCTCCTGTACCGATGCTTCCAGGTCATATTTATTTATTTATTTATTTATTTATGTCTTTGATAACCGAGTGAGTAAAATGATTTAGAGGACCGTTTTCAGTTGTGACCCAGGCCACCAGGATGGCAACACAACAAACATCAATACAATACAGAGATACAATTAGAACAAAATAGGACTACCAAATACACTTGGTATGAGGTCAAATTACATAGTACAAATATATCAGAGAAATCAGTACATACTGGTGTAGTGACATACATTAAGTGGCTATGCAATATAAAAGGCTTAACATGGTGATTATGGTGAAGTATTACATGCAATGTACATACAGTCACTGGGGAGCCAATGAAATAAATACAGTTAAAACAAAGGTTCAGTCTATCACCAGTAGTAGTATAGGCACAAGTCATAGGCAGAAATGCAACTTAAGTTAAGTAGCAGAACCTGCTAACAGTTCAGAATAAAACAGGTAGTCATATCCAGATTAAACAGAGGAGCAGAACAGTGCAAGAGGGTAAGGGCACTGGAGGTAGGGTGAGGGCATAACTAAGTGCTATGCCAGGATACAGGCCCTGGTACCACCTGTGGAAAAGCTGCAGGTACAAGCGGCCATGGCTGGGAGTCACGCCCTTAAGTTTGCCTGGAAAGACTGATGGGAGGGGGATGATCAGATGGACAAAGGAAGTCTATTCCAGAGGGAAGGGGCAGAGACAGAGAAAGCTTTACTACCCATGGTAGTAGTAGTGCAAGGGACTTCCAGTGGGGAAATGGAGGATGCCCGGAGACTCTGATAGACCACTCTGTCAGTGAGTAGGGAGGAGTAGGGGGACAGCTGAAGGTTTCTGAGTGCACTGTCAATGAAGCTGCCATAGTGAAGTCGAAATGACCCTGCAGAGAGACCCACCCTAGGGACTGGTAAAGCGAGCAGTGGTGGGTGATTAAAGGGGCTTGAAGGACAATTCCACAGATGGAGTTGTATGTGGTATGTGAGTGGGTCTGTAGGGAAGAGGACACAGTAGAGTATATGAGGGAGCAGTAGTCAGGGAGGGGCAGAAGGTCTCCTTGAGCAATGGCTAGGTGAGCTTCAGGGGACAGAAATTGATTTTGGTGGTAGGCAGCACCTAATTTTTGGTGGATTTTCATCACAGTGTTGCTGATGTGTTCATTGAAAGTAGGGGAGGTCTTGGGTGACACCTAGATATTTAAAGGTAGGGACAGTTTTGAGTGGAGGGCCAGTAAGAGTATTAGGTTTTTGACCTGGCTACCTTTGCTAGGAATGGCTTGGAGCCAAAGAGCATGACCTTTGTCTTTTTCTCATTAACGAGAAGTTTTCTGGAGAGGATTTATTCTAGGACCATCTGTTAAAAAGATGCACAGCCATGCTGGGTAGAGGATCTTTTATTGAAATTTGTGTGGCATCAAAATACATAAAATTGGAACAAAGGCTTTGTGCTTCACTTGTAATGCAGGGGAGTAGTCATTATCAAAAAAACAAGCCATGCCCTTTGTAAGTTATAACCCCCTTGTGCCATGCCTAAAGTAAAATGGTATGTTTAATCACAAAGTTATAGAAATAGACAACAATGGAGTGAGGGTGCATACTGAAACTAGAAGGCTTTGCCTGTAAAGATCAATGAGCACGTTCCATAGATAGTGGGCAGAGGTCATCCTCTTCCAGGAGCAATGGAAATAAGCTTTGGAGGAAGGTAAGCATATCCCCTCCTTCCTCCCCTTCTGGCAGCCCATAAATATGGAGGTTATTTCTCTGTGAGCAGTTCTTCAAATTTTTGTAGCAATCCATTAAAGTTTGCTGATCTTGCCTGACCAGTACCCACTCCACCCAGTTGCCTCTTGCATCAGAGTTCGTGGCATGTTGTTCCAAATCAGTTGCCTGTATTTTAGTCTCTAAGGTTGCTACAGTTTGCTTAAGCTCAGTGTGTATATTTATAATTTCTGCTCAAAACTCTCAAATCTCCTACAAGATTGTTGCGTTCGTGGGCTGCACCATCATGGCTTCTTCAGTAGCCACCATCTCATCACCCCAGTGCTCCTGCTACACTCTGCCCAAAAAACACTGCACAGATAATTCAGGAGTGGTACTTTTTTCAAATTTTTCTGCCTTCTCTCATCCAATATGATAGCTTCTGCTGAACTGCTCTGCTGAATCTGTATAAAATTGGTCAGTTTGTGAAGCTATTTTTTTGGTGGAGGCAGAGCTCCATATCTATTCCTGCATCTTTGGCGATGACATCACTGGAAATCCCAGGATGTCTCTGCTTCTAGCTGATACTGTAGCAGGGAGGCTCCAATATACATCCAGCAGATTGAAGTCCCCTACCAGTAACCCCCCCCACCTTTTACTTCAAACATTACCTTATCTCAGTCCTCTCCTTGAGCTGGAAGCCTATAGATCACACCTGTATAAATATTGGCTCATTCTCCTAACTCATGGGTAACCCACAGCATCTGTGCCCCTTCCTGAGTTCCCTTTATTTCTGTTGCTTTTATGCTTTCCTTCACATAAAGCAATACTCTCCCTCATTTCCTTCTTACCCTGTACCTTCTTAATAATGTATATCATGGTATGACCATGTCCCACACTTCACAGTTGTGAATATTCTGAAAATGTAGCCCCATCAAACCAGATATTAATTTCCTGTATTTTTAACCTTTCAAGCATAATGAACAATTCAGTAAGATCACTGGAATCAGTCTGTGTTGAATTCTCTTCTAAACATAGCCCAGATAAAAAAAAAATTCTCCACATTATCTTGAGTGGTGAATGGGTTGTCTGCTCTAGGATTTTACAGGCTTTTTCTTCCTCCTCCTTGATTTCGTCAAGTAGCTGTAGACTCACGGCCATCTGAATTCATTGCAAAAGCCAATCAGAGTATCATTTACTGGAATCTTCCACTTACTTCAAAAAGAAATATTTTAGGAAGACTTCCTCAAATGCTTTTCACTAGTTCACTCTGGACCATGCATAAATGCGCTAAACACAACCGATGAGGCTTGTGAAGTAAACATAGCATCCCAGGATAGGAATGCCTTGTGCTGCTATGTAATTTACTCCCCACTTCAAGAAAAAAAAGGGGCGAACCACAGTGTAACAATGACTATGCAAAAAAATAAATAAAAAGGTGTACAGAGTGTAACTCCCAAAGGTGCTACCAGACAATTCTAAGGATTAAATAAATGGCAAAGCAATCCAACGCACACACTGAGATGCAGTAGGCAAAAAAGATTTATTATCTTGAAACACACACCAAGAATAAGACTACCCCATGCACATTCACCCACCAAAGTGCTTCATTAGGGTGATGGTGAACAATCTGACTAATACCCTTTTAAAGTGCAAATCATTGATATTCATGAACCAACACGTGCAGTACATTGGAGATGTAAAAAGACCCCATACAAAAAAATTAATCTGTGAATACTTATCCATATTAAAAGTAACAAATTATTGAAAATGTGGAGCCATGCCTCCCCTCCTGCACATGCATAATGTGGACCTGTCCCACTCTGGGGAACTTTTTTCAGGAGCTTGAGAGGGCAATATTAGAAGTACAGTACTACACACTCCAACTCAACTGACACCATAAAAATACTTCTTCTACATCTATCCTAGGAGACTAATAGATAGACATCTGAAGTACTTACTGGGAATCATGGTACTTGCTGCTAAGAAATGTATAATTAGAAAGTGGTTGACAGCCTAACAGATTACCTTGGACCAGTGGAGGGCCATGGTTAATGACATTTATAAAGTAGAAAAGATTGCATACAGCTTGAAAGAGAAACTAGCTCTATTTTCTTCTGGGAGGAACTCATGGGCCTTGTATGTCATGCTCCATGATACCAAATTTATCCCATAAAGGAACTGCAGCCACCTAAGACAGGGCATGCCCCTCAGGGCAGTCTGTACAGTAGCAATGAGGTGGGTCCATTGTCCCTCTGTCTCTCACAGACCTAATAAACTGTAGATATCTGCCCTTATTCCCAAATGATGATGGTTCTCCGGTGCTCCTACCCCCCTCCCCCGTACCCAGCCTCCTTTTAAGGAAATGCAGAAATGATATTCAGTACACTGTAATCAATGTCCTGCCCCCACTGATGTATTGGGAGGCAGAAGACTCCTTTACCACTTGTAAAGCTATAATACATATCCTGTATTGCATGCTAGTTATGGTGCCTATATGTATTCTATGAAATATCTGCACAAAAAAGTTGTCTTTAATAAAAAAGATATTTACTAAAAAAAATGAATTTAGGACTGAGTGTATCTCATAGACATGTCAACCAGAGAAAGAGGGAGAGAAAACAATTTCAAGAATGCAGTTAGAACTGCCTGACACCACAAGCTGAGGGTACAGGCCCTGCTGACACTGAGTTTTAATAAAGAAATTATTGCCGTAATCAAGTGTGTGTGTGTGTGTGTGTGTGTGTGTGTGTGTTATAAATGCAGTGGCAGGAAACTAATGTTGCAGGCTTACCCTGAAGATTTTCCCTTCCTGTCAAGCTGGAAGTCATAGAAAAAGGGTATACCATTGCTACATCAACTCCCAGATCTCGAAGACCACCACAGTGACAGGAATCAGGCAAAATCTGCCTGTCGCTGTGGTGGTCTGTTTGGTGATCAGGACTGCCTCGCTGGGTGTTTACCCCAACCCCCCCATCCAACTCCGACTCAGAGTTAGAATCCTAGAGACCGGGGGTGTGGGGCAAAGCTCCCCACATGGGGGGTTCGGGTTTCTGGATTAAGTCCAAGTGGGGACCTGCAATAAATCCCCAGACAAAAATTAAAAAAAATGATCAGAACCCTAAAAAAAAAAGTTCAATAAGGTTATTTTTGCAGCAAATTGCACCAGTTCTGATTTACTCTGATCTTCTCTGCACCAGTTCTTCCATCCCTATTTTGAACCTGGATCGCCTTGTCCATTGTTGCATTCTCTAATCAGTTTGTTACAATGCCTAAAGGAAAGTAGTATTCTAACAACATTATGCAGTGTAGTTACATGACTGCACACTGAACTGCAACTTTTCATGAACATTTACCAATATCCCTTATGCTCATGGAAGGTGGGTTTCAAAACTGTGTTCTGTGTGGTGTGAATACATTTGACTGCTTTGCTGTAGCAATAACATGCATTCTTACACTAATGTGGATCTCTGTGCTCATTGATGCTGGCTCACATTGAACTTTTGGATGCTCTACTCAACACAGGTGAAGTTGTGAGCTTGGAAATTTGCATCATCAATCACTTACATGCATCTTAAATCTGAAAGCATCTTTGCATGGTTGTTATATTGGAGCAGGTATGTGTGGGACAATGACATGGGCAGAGTCCAATATGGAAGGCTGAAACTTGTGAAGATGAAAACTGACTGTAAACTGTGAAAAAAATACAATTGAGGTTTGAGTGTGAGACCAGAGCAACAATGACCATATAGTGGTCTCTCCATTCCAGTTACTAGCATCCAACATATAATGTAGGATGCATGCAGTTTAATGATTTATATCCAGTATTCAGGTTAAAAAGCACATAAATATATGAGTTCAGAAAAGAAAGGCAATTAGTCCATTGAGTGTGTTCCTTCATTGGCTTATTTGGAAAAACCCATCACCTCATTTTGCTCAACGTTTTCATCAAGTCCAGTTTTAAAACTAGCTACCGTGTTGGCCAATGCCTCTCACTCTGGAAGTCTGTTTCACATACTCTTCAAAAACCAATCTGTGAAGTAGTTTTTCCTTATACAGTAATTCCCTTGGCATTTCCTCCTTTTAGTGGCATTCTGGGCCCCTTGCTGTGTTGTCCATGGATATTTAGAAGAGCAGTATTTGATATGCTGATGTTAGCCTTTCATGTATTTGAATACTTTGACCATATAACTCCTCAGTCTTCTCTTTTCCAATGACAAGAGCCCTAGCTCTGCCAATCAGCCCTCAGAGTCATAGTCAAGGCCCCAAGAATTCTGAAGCTTTGGAATTTTCTGCAGAATTTGCATCATGCCATAGAATTTATATGGATAGATAGAAAGAAAGAAAGAAAGAAAGAAAGAAAGAAAGAAAGAAAGAAAGAAAGAAAGAAAGAAAGAAAGAAAGAAAAAGAAAAAGAAAAAGATATAGTGCCACAGAAGTCATTGCTTTTGGTGAATTTTCATTCACATATACAGTTTTTCCATAGCCGCCAGCTCCCTTCTCCATCTCATTTATCCAGAGCCCCACCTTTATGCTCAGTTGTTGATGTCATTGATTATATCACATAACATTCTGCCCAATGGCAGGACTGCATTCTGCCACAGACATGAAATCATGCTGCAGAAATCAGAAAATGCTGCCACATAAGCCTTGGAGCTCTTCTACAGAAACCAAGACAATGTGCCAGAGAGTACTAGGGTTCCTGGACATAGCTCATGTTTTCCAAGCACTCTACCACATTGGTTGCTCCCCCCCCCCTGGAATTTTTCAATCATGCCAATATGTTTTCTCTTGGATAGAGACCAAAACAGAGAACTGTATTCAAGATAGTTCCTGACCAAGGATTGGTTCAAGGCAATATAATATCTAATGATCAGATTATAACATTTCTTTTGATGCATATGTTGATTCTGCTTCCCTTGCTGGCTATTTACCACCCCACACTGTTGGTCCCATTGGACTACTCGCTGATCATTTCATCCAAGCCCTTCTTCTTTCGGTTTCTTCCTTCCTGTATTTATGACTTTGCAGTTCTACATATTGAGGTTCTTCTGCCATATATCTGCCTCTCCTAGATCTTCTTCAGGTCTCTTTGCATATCATTTATCACATTCTGTGATGTTACTACTCTTCCTACTTTAGTGTCATCAAGAAATGTGGTAACATAATGAAGGGTTTCGTTAGGCTAAAGGTTTTCTTGCAATGAATTTATATGGGACTGTCATCTGCTACAGTATATGGGGCAAATGTTGAAGTCCTGAGTACAAGAGTCAGGCAGGAGGATGGCATCTTTTGCATGCAGTCCAGACTGGCACACAACTGAAGAAGGCAGCCATGACAGGAAATGAATGAATGTAGCAGCAGCAAGAGTTTTCAGGCAGGATAAAGACTCAGAGGGTAGCACTCTCTCAACAGTGACATGAAAATGATACACTATTCTGTATACAAGAATATTACAGCTTCAGCAGTAATGGCTGCATTTGTCATGATAAAGCAGGACAGACTAGATGGACCACTTTATTTTTTTTTCTGTCTCTTTAATCCAGTGATACTATGGCACCAAGATAAGGCACAGCACAGGCAGTACTATACAATATTAAAAACCACCAATAGTTGCATTCATGAGTCTGACCGAAATAAATAGCCACATGTTGCCTATGACAAAGCGACACAGTCCAGATTCAATGTGCCATGGCTAGTGCACATTCTTGAGTTCTTTTGTATTTCTATTCAACATTTTTCTGTTTAAGTAACAACTTACGGTGCAGCAATGATATTCTGGGAATTTACCTGTTTATTTTAAGCTGATTGTGAGTGCTAGTGTTGGTGTTGTTGTCTCAAGTTTATTTAGTCATCTTTCACCAGTAGCCTGAGTGTGCATGTTCCCTGTGCTGAGAAGTTTATAGCAGCAGTGTGGCATAGCAGTTCGAGCACCCAACTGCAAACCAAGACATCCCTGGTATGACACCCACCACAGTGATGACCCTCTGTGCGAACTTAGGCAAGTTACTTAACCTCCCTGCACTTCAGTTTTCCCAGTTTTAAAACAGGATAAAAAGCAAACCCTCAGTGACAATGAGATGCTGCATCACACTTAAGCTAGCCAGGATAAATACATAGTGCAGCAATGGCTATGCAGTCTCTGGTGAAACAAACTTTTGGCATGGATAAAGATCTGTGGCCAGCAGGTTGCAGCACATATCAATCAGGACCTGTTGGCGGGGAAATGGGGGAGATAACCTTGCTATTTAGATAAAAAGTGTAGCAATATCTGAAACTATTAGAAACCTAGAAGGAAATATTCATTTACAGCCTTCAAACTTACAAAGACATATATGAAAGAAATGAACACCTGCCATTCAGCTGTCATCCATGCCATAATATTTTCCTTTCAAGTCCCACAAACCTAACAATGGAAGCATTTGTGTATTGCAGTGATAGACTATTATTTGCCCTTTGAGGCCAAATTGCAGTAATTATAGCTAGCTTGTATGATTCTGAGATTTGTTTATACATACAATATATAAATAACAAACATGCTGAACGAACAAAAAAACATAAGTTGTTATACTTGGCTTTGCAGTATGTGAAAGCCATCTCTGGACAGGCAACAAAAGAGCAAGACTTTGGAATAGTCATTTAATTAGGATCAGGATTCTAGGAGGCATAATGAAACTGATAGTAATGTGAAGGACAGGAGAACTGGCAGGACTAGTGGCATAGTGCACCACTTGGGGACATGGTTCAGGAGAAGAGGATAGGCGTCAATGGTGACATGGTACAGAACAGGAGGAAGACATTACAGGTAACTTGATGCTGGACAGGATGACAGACAGCACTGGTGGCATGGTACAGAACAGAATTATGGGCAGCACTGGCAGCATGTTGCAGGACAGTAGGATGGATAGCACTGGTAGCATGGAGCAGGACAGTAAAATAGCACTGGTGGGATGGTGCAATACTTGAGTGCAGGGGACACACTGATGGAATGGGCACAAGAAGAGGGCAGACATGACTAGTGGCATAGTGGAGTACCGGAAGGCAGGCAGCACTAGTATTAGTGCAACACTGGTGGCATAGTGCAATACAGGATCATGGATAACACTGGTGGAATAGTGAAGTACAGGGGCATGGGCAGCATTGCTGACATGGCACAGTACAGGTGCATGGGCAGCACTGGTAGTATGGTGCAGTAAAGAAGCATGGTCTGCACTGGTATAATGGTGCAGTACAGGGGCTGGGGCAGCACTGGTGGCATGGTGTAGGACAGTAGGACAAACAGCACTAATTGCATAGTACAGTTCAGCAGCATGAACAACACTAGTGGCATTGTATAGTACAGGGTAATGGACAGCACTGGTGGCATGGTGTAGGTCAATTGAATATGTAGCACTGATGGCATGGTGCAGGACAGTAGGACAGATATCACTGGTGGCATAGGGAAAATCTGTGGAACAGGCAGCTGTGGTGGCATACAGCAGTATATTAGCATGGGCAGCACTGGTGGCATGGTGTAGTACAGGGGCATGGCCAGCACTGGTGGTATGGTGCAGATCAGGATCATGGGCAACACTGGTGGCATGGTGCAGTACAAGATCATGGACAACACTGGTGGCATTGTGTAGTACAGGATTATGGGCAGCACTGCTGGCATGGTGCAGTACAGGAGCATGGGCAACGCTAATGGCATTGTGTAATTATAGGATCATGGGCAGCAATAGTGGTATGGTGCAGTACAGAAGAATGAGTAACACTGGTGGCATGATGTAATACAGGAGCATGGGCAGCACTGGAGGCATGGTGCAATACTGGAGCATGGGCAGCACTGGAGGCATGGTGCAGTTCTGGAGCATGGGAAACACTGGTGGTATGTTGCAGTACAGAGGCATGGCAGCTCAAGTAGCATGGTGCAATTCAAGGGCATGGGCAGCACTGATGGCATGGAGTAGTACAGGAGAATGGGAAACACTGATGGAATGGTACAATACAGATCAGGAGCATGGATAGCACTGGTGGCGTCATGCAGATCATGATCATGGGCAGCACTGGTGGCATGATGTAGTACAGGGGGACAGCCAGCACTGGTTGCATAGTGTAGTACAGGATCATGAGCAGCACAGGTGACATGGTGCAGGACCGAAGCATGGGCAACACTGGTGGCATGGTGAAGTACAGGATTATGGGCAGCACCGGTGGCATGGTGCAGTATAGGAGCATGGGAAACACTGGTGGTATGGTGTATTACAGGACCATGGGCAGCAATGGTAACATTGTGCAGTGCAAGGACATGGGTAGTACTTTTGGCATAGTGCAGTACATGAGAATGGGCAGCAGAAGTGGCATGGTGCAGTATAGGAGCATAGGAGCATGGGCAATACTGGTGATGTGTAATACAGAACTATGGGCAGCAATGGTGGCATTGTGCAGTGCAGGACATGGGTAGCAATTTTGGCATAGTGCAGTACAGGAGAATGGGCAGCACAAGTGGCATGGTGCAGTATAGGAGCATAGGAGCATGGGCAACACTGGTGGTATTGTGTAATACAGGACTATGGGCAGCAATGGTGGCATTGTGCAGTGCAGGACATGGGTAGAACTTTTGGCATAGTGCAGTACAGGAGAATGGGCAGCACAAGTGGCATGGTTCAGTACAGAGGCATGGCAGGTCTAGTGGCATGGTGCAGCTCAGGATCATGGGCAACACTGGTGGCATGGTGCAGTACAGAAGCACAGCCAGTACTGGTTGCATGGTGTTGTACAAGGGCATGGCCAGCACTGGTGGCATGGTGCAGATCAGGATCATGGGCAGCACTGGCGGCATGGTGAAGTACAGGAGTATGGGCAACACTGGTGGCATGGTGCAGTACAGGAGCATGGGCAACATTGGTGGCATTGTGTAATACAGGATCATGAGCAGCAAATGTGACATGGTGCAGTACAAACTAATGGCAACACTTGTGGCATGACATAACACAGGAGCATGAGCAGCAGTGGTGGCATGGGGCAGTTCACGGACATGGGCAGCACTGGAGGCATGGTGCAATACTGGAGCTTGGGCAGTACTGGTGGTATGTTGCAGTACAGAGGCTTGGGCAGCTCTGGTAACATGGTGCAATTCAGTGGCATGGGCAGCACTGGTGGCATGGTGAAGTACAGGAGCATAGGTAACACTGTCTGGTAGCATGGGGCAGATCAGGAGCATGGCCAGCACTTGTGGCATGGTGCATAACATGATTATGGGCAGCACTGGTAGCATGGTGTAGAATAGGGGGACAGCCAGCACTAGTTGCATGGTGTAGTACAGGGGCGTGACCAGCACTGGTGGCATGGTGCAGATCAGGATCATAGGCAGTACTGGTGGCATGGTGCAGTACAGAAGTATGGGCAACACTGGTTGCATGGTGCAGTACAAGATTATGGGCAGCATGGGTGGCATTCTGCAGCACAGGAGCATGGGCAACACTGGTGATATGGTACAGTACAGAAGTATGAGCAGGACTTGTGGCATGGTGTGGTACAGGAGCATGGGCAACAATGAATGCATGGTATAATACAGGTGCATGGGTGGCACTGGTGGCACTGTGCAGTACAGTGGCATGGACAGCACTGGTGCCATAGTGTAATACCAGAGAATGGGGAACACTGGTAGCTTGGTGCAATTCAGGTGCATGGGCAGCACAGGTAGCATGGTGTAGTAGAGTGGAATGGACAGAGCTGTTGGCATGGTATAGTACCAGAGAATGGGTAACACTGGTAGCTTGGTGCAGTACAGGTGCATGGGCAACACAGGTGGCATGGTGAAGGACAGTAGGACAGATAGCACAGGCATTGTGGTGGAGGATAGTAGAACATATAGCACTTATGGATTAGTGCAGAACATAGGACAGATAGTACTGAAGACATAGTGCAGATCAGTAGAGCAAACAGCACTGGTGGCATGGCGCAGTACAGGAACTTTTTGTGGCACCAATGGAATAGTGCAGAACTGTGGGACAGGCAGCTCTGGTAGCATGGTGCAGACCAGGAGCATGGTGCAGACCAGGAGCATGGTAACACTGGTGGCATGGAGTAGTACAGGAGCATGGAGAGCACTGGTGGTATGGTACATACAAGTAAGGATCATCGCTAGTGGCATGGTGCAGATCAGGAACTTGGGCAACACAGCTGGCATGGTTCTGTACAGTAGGAGAGGCAGCACTGGTGGCATGCCGCAGTACAAGGGCAAGGTCAGCACTTGTGGGATGCACAGAACAGTAGGACAGACAACAGTGCAAGCTGCAGGATAGTAGAAGAAACAGCCCTGGTCACGGGTTAGTGACTGGCAATACTGCCAACAAACAACAACACTCAACAGCAATAAAGGAGCATTCAATAGCCATCAGAGAAGATCAGAATTGTATTTATTTTGCAATTTATTTACTGAGGACTGTCCAGCTGAGATGTAGTATCATGTTTCCGGTGTGTTCTTGCTTCTACCAAGAGATCACAACTACTTTTCATTTGAACGGTGTGCTTAATCACGGCCTCTGCCTATCATACATTCTGTAGTAGTGGGTTTGCTTTTTATATTAGCAGGTTGCTTTTCCCCCGCTAATACGCTCCATGTTCACAGCTGGACTTGGGAAGCAACCAACCCCACTGCTCGCTTTTGTAGATCAATTCTTTTTTTTTTTTTTTAATTAGAAGTCACTAGGAAACTTGCTTGGTTTCAGACAAGACAGTCAATCAGGTATTACTTTAGATGACATCATCATTCATTTATTAACACATAGCTAATGAGAGCTGACAGTTCCTTGGGGGAGTGAAGTTTTTATCTTTTAGGTGCCAGCTGAGACTATATCCTTAACAGTTTGTGGATTTGGGGGAGGAAGAAGGAGGTTGGCTGCTACAAGTGATTAAGTCAGGGTTTCCTTTGAGTTATAGAACTTGCTGTTTTTCATAGAGTAGTGGGAAAGGGGTGGTTACATTTTTGGCATGGGTAGGGGGAATGAATTTTAACTTAATATTAGCTATGGAATTTCACTGGGATGGGGACAGATGGTTGTATCCAGGTAATGGGTAGGGGAATGGATTTAGCAGCTTGGAAGTTGGTGAGGATGGGAAATGTTTGTACTGTGGGTGGTGTGGTGCAGGTTTCTCTTAATAAATATATCTTTTTTTCAAAGTAATTCACACTTTGTGTAATTCTTCACTGACAGTGTGCTTCTTTGCCCAGTGAAGACTACAGTTAGTGTCACTTCATAGAAATTGTTGGCAGATAAGGACCACTAAGCCAATCCAGTCTGCCCGTAAGCCCTGCACTTTTCTGTGGCCTATGATCCTACCTGGTCAATGACTTTTCACCTCTCCTTCCCACCTCTAAGATTCCCTTATGCCTGTCCCAGGCATGTTTAAATCTCACCACTGTCCTCATCCCACCACCTCCTGTGACAAGCTATTCCATGTGTCCACCACCCTCTCTATGAAAAGAAAATGTTCCTCACATTCCCCCTTAACCTACCACCTTCCAATTTTCATATCATGCCTCCTTATTCTTATACTCCTCCTGTATTGGAAGATGTCCCCCCCCCCACCTTATTTATGCCCTTAAGTTACTTGAATGTTTCTATCATGTCACCCCAATCCCTCCTGTCCTCATTTGACTACAAATTAAGGTCCTGTAATATCTCCTCATATGTTTTCTGGTACAAGTCCTGTACCTTCTTAATTGCCCTTCTCTCGACCGTCTCAACACTGTTGATGTCCATACAAAGGTGTGGCCTCCAGAACTGCACACAGTATTCCAGGTGAGGCCTCACAAGTATTTAGCCAGCAATTTCATGATTGAAGTGCCACTTCACATAATTTTGCTGGGTGAAGGTGGGCACATAGACAAGCAAAAACTATGCAAGGTGCACTCCCTCCACTGAAGCAAAGTCAGTGAACTTTCCAGCTTTGCCCACCTCCATGTATAGTTTTGCAATTATCCATAGTTGTCCATGGTTATTAATTTATACCTGTGTTATAAAACAACTCACTAACCTGCTCAGGTAATTTCATTTTTCTACTGCAGCTTTAACATTCTATAATGTATATATGTTATCCACTCACACTTTTGAAATACAGTGGATTCCCCTTGTATACCATTCAGATGTATGCACATTACAGAGGTATACACAAAAACCTGAAGTCCTGATTCTTGTCCTATTGCAGCAGTGTTAGTTATTTTGTTTGCATGCACACAATGTTTCAGCTATATGCACATTTTTTTTCATCTTTATATGCTCCCCAGCAGGTCCCCAGAAGGTCTTTGTCGCTTCTTTGATGGCTGCGTTCAGTTGTCGTTCCCTTGCACCCACTAAATTGTCCTCATAACTAATCCACTAATCACCTGACAAATACCAGAGCCCAGTTAATACTGCCCCCACCCCACACACACAGCATAGTAATAGTGATTTTTGTTAGTTTTCAGTTCTGAATAACTCACAGAGGGTGATGGACTGATGGCAAAGGATCTGACTTCAAAATTCATGCTACTCACTGAAAGCCATATTCAGTCTCAGTTGCTATAGTGGAAGTGTGAGTCAGCATCAGTGAGTGTTCAGTTTAGCAAAACAAATGAGTGCTATGGTAAAGGCTGTCACTTCTCATATTGTCTCACTAAATAGTTATGATTATCAAGACTAGTCACCCCACACATCCGGACCTTACCCTACCCCCTTGCTTCTTGATCCTGATTCTCCTGTCCTGACAAGGACCATTCTGACTGCTTCATAATTTGCCCATTGCAATTGTATCTATCTGAATGGTTAACATATTGTGTAACCTCTAAGTTCACCACATTTGTAAACTACTGTATTTATAATTACATACTCTGCATTGTATCCTGTCTGTTTTTTCCAGTAAATGTTCTTTGTTGTGACATGGAACCTTGTTAAATGAGCTTCTAGCTCAAAGGTATTTCTCCAAGAAATAAATAAAATAATAAAATAAAAATAACATTTAACAGCATTTAAGATGGCTTAGGTGTATTTGTGAGCATGAGAGTTACATTTGTAAATGGGTTCCCATTGATTTCATTATGCACCCAATCATTTCTATGGCATTTTGGTTGTATACACATTCTGGTTGTATGCACAAATTCAGCTTGCCCCGGGCATGTGCGTACTGTACATCAAGAATTCACTGTAGCTTTCTTTTACTTAGCTATTGCTGATGCAGTTGTTGTTCCTCTTCCTAACGGAGTCTCTTCTCATTCATAAAGTATATAAATAGCAAAAAACTTTGTTAATGTATCAGCTTGGGCTGATGCGACAAAAGTAGGTAAATGTGGCATTAGGTTTTCCAACCCTAACACCCCACCCCACCCTTCACAGATGAAGAGGGATCAGAGGGTGGCATTGGGGTCTTCAGCCCTAATGCATCCCATTGCATTCGAAAATAAGCTGGGCAGGCAAAGCATAGGAGAATGGGGTAAGCATTAGGGCTGAAGACCCCAGTGCCACCCATGATCCTTCTTCATCTGTGCAGGTTGGGGGTGTGATGTTAGGGTTGGAAACCCTAATGCCCATTTCCCTACTTTTGTTGCTTTAACCCTAACTGGATGTATTAAATTGCAAAACACTTTCTTATTTCCTTACTTTTTGAAATAGTACAGTATAAGAGTATCCTTATTTTATGGTGGGAACAGCAGGGTTGTTTAGACCCTGTGTTCCCATCCCTCCATCAAGATAGAATAACAGTATGCTTATGTTACAGTGGGAGATACTTATTTTTCACTTACATTTTCAAGAAGAAGACTCAGCATTTATATAGTGCTTTTCATACACAGCATCCCAAAGCACTTTACAAGCAATGCTAGACTGGTAGTGAAGTGACTGAATGTGTGGTGGTGGCCATGTCACACACCATTACCCACACACAGCCTGGATAATTGCATGAACTGGTTTATGGGAAGGGGAATGTTGGCCAGGACACTGGGAATGTTCCCTGCTCTTTGTGAAGAGTACCCTAGGTTCTTTTACTTCCACCTGGACACCCACCAGGACAACACCAGGATGGGTAGAAGGGACCTCAGTTTAACGTCTCATACAAAGGACAGCACACCCCAGCAGTACAGCACCCCCCAATACTGCACTCGGATGCCAGAGATTTTTAGGTGCAAGTCCAATTCCAGTGTGGGATGAGAACCCACGACCTTCTGGTCCAGAGGCAGATGTGCTATCAACTGAGTCACACTGATGCCTTCAACATAGCCATCTTCTCACTGCACTGCATGTACCTAGTACAGAACATTTTAAACAGTCTCAAATCCCTGTCAAAATGTAATTCTGTGCAGCTGCTATGGTATTCTGAGTCACAAGTGTGAAAACACATTTTGGACAGGATTCAAAAAATGACAGCCATCACATACATGAGGTGGGGTAATAGCAAGGCTATGCTGAAATCATGGAGTGAAAATATAGAACATTTCCAGACTTACGAGTGTATGGAGCAAGATAGCAATGAATGGTCATAACGCAGCCATTTCTCAAAATTTTGACCCAAAATTATCAACATAGCCTTTTTATGACCCCACCTCATGAACAATATGCCTAACATTGCGCAAATTCCACTGGAAAGGTGATTTCGCAAATGGACTGTGAAATCACCTTTCCAACATGACTGTCATATTAGTCGTGAGGTGGGGTCCCCAAACAGACATATTGAAAAGTTGGGGTCAAAAGAACAAAAAATGGCTGAGTAAGGGCCAAAAGTTGAAACCCCTATTGATATACATTGAATTGCATTTACCTCAGTTCATATTGCAGTCGCCAGTTCCAGCAGCAAGATATGTCTTCAGTCAGTGGAGTAGGTCTCGATCCTGGGAGATCCTGAGGTGAGTGTGGCTCAGTGGGGATGTAGTGGGAGGGGTATGGGGAGGAGAGTCCACAGTGTGAGGTTGGGTGGGTTCACAAGCATGATCGGCAATGGACCTTTTTTCCTACAGGTTAAAAAAAAAAACAAGACAATGAGTGACCGTTTTCTCATTTTGCAGGTTGTTATATGAGGATGGGGGGAATGCCACTGACCACAAATGATCACACAGCACAAAATCAGAGTGTGCTGGTGTGTGTGGGGGGTACCACTAGACACCAGGTATGAAGGAAAAACTGGCAGAACCTCACAATGGGGGATAAAAAAATGTAAATAAAAAAATATATAAAATATACATGAGGACTGAGGGTGGGGGGTGTCAATAGACACCAGAGATAAATGGTAAAGTGGTAGAATGCCACAATGGGATTAAAAAAAATACCATATGTTTTAGCTACTCCTTTTTCGTGACCAGTCGTATTCCTGTTTCGTCACCCAATTCCTTTGCAGTGAGGTGACAGAATCCTTTTTTGTGATGCTAAAAAAGAATAGAACTTGTCCAACCAGATGGTCCTGCCAGCTATCCTTTGCTGTGAGCTGACATAATCCTTTTTCGTGATGAAGAAAGGAATTATGACCGCTCACGAAAAAAGAATTAGTCTGATGAAAAAGGAATACCAGCATCACCATCTAATAGGACAAGTCTTTAATCCTTTTTCTCATCATGAAAAAGGATTATGACAGCTCACGAGAAATGATACCTTTTTTTAATCCTCTTTTGTGAGATGTCCTAATCCTTTTTCGTCACCCAATTCCTTTACCATGAAGTGACAAAATAATTTTTTGTGGTGCAAGAAAGGATTAGGACTCGTCCAACCAGATGGTCCTGCCAGACATCCTTTTTAGTGAGCTGACATAATCCTTTTTTGCGATGTAAAAGCAGATTATGACATGTCAAGAGAAAGGAACGGAAGCGAGTCACGAAAAAGGATTTTTAAAATTAAAAATATGCATTTTTTTTGCCACATTAAAGTCAGAGAAAGGCACAGCAGAGTAAAGGACATGCAGATGATCAAGATACATATTTGCATGTCTCCAGAAGACATCCATGGGCAGAGTTCTGAAAGTTTGTTTGGGGAAAAAAAACATGGCAGCTGATGAAAAAGGAATTGTTTTCTCTTTAAAAGGGATTCTAAGGATCCCTTTTCATGAAATGTCAAAGTCCCTTTTATTGACACCAAAATCCTTTTTCGTACCATGCAGCTAGCCAAAAGACTGAACTGAGCATGCTCAGAACCTGGAAATGTAATAGCTCTTGAAAGAATTAATATTTTGTCACCAGAACCAATGCTGGCTTATTCTTTGGGGCACGCTCTTTCTATCCTGAAAAATTTCAGACCAAAATTCCAAATGGTTTGGCCACAGTGCAATGAGGAAAAAACTGCCAAAAAAGGTGAATGTTAGCATTTTTTACAATGTGCAGTGCCAAAATCCACCAATACGATCAAAACTAAACTTGGTATGTCAAGAGATATATCCCATGGAACAGTACATATCAAATTTTTTGCAAATCCATTGAAAGGTTGCAAATGTATTAAATTGCAACATCTGAGGTTTAACATTAAACTGCCTACTGAACTCTTACTATAGGGATGCAACCACACCCCTATAATTATGGCCTAATTTCTATTTAAACAACTATAAAATGAAACTCTAAATGATTTTTATTATGATCAATGAATACATTTCCTTGTGTAAACCGTATTTTTCATCATAAATTGCAAAAAAAAAATTATTGTGATTATTTATATTAAAGTTTCGAATCTTGCATTTTATTATGCAAATAAATTATGTTAATTTTATTACTTTCCCATGCACTTATAAGAGTGTCCAAATGATGGTTAGTCTTTCATGCAACATAGAAACATAGAATTTGTCAACAGAAAAGGGCCACTTGGCCTATACAGACTACCCAGATGTTCCCTGCCTAGTCCTTCTCCACAGATCCTAACTGGTCTTCTGCAACACTGCATACTCCCTGCCTTTTTATGCTGATTGTGCACAGCGCAAGAAACATATTGGCACAGCTTGCTGAGAAGCAGGCTGTGGAGGCATGGCACTGTTGTGACACAAGTTTGGAATGTTTGCACCAACTTGTGACAAATCAGCCGTTGCAATCAGAGGCCGCCTCTTCATTGCAGCATAAGCCATCCGCTGCAATGAGGGAGCGACCCGTCATTACAGGGCGGATCCAGCAAGCCTGATATTGTTTATGAACGTGGTGGCGGGTTGCCGCCCGGTTCAAAAACAATATAACCCCCCCCATGTTTATCTGCTGATGGGGGAGCCCACTTCCCGTCGGCATAATGTGACCCCCCGCTTCATTGTCTGCCGACGGGGTGCCCAATCCCTGTTGGCAAAAAGGAATCCCTACCTTTGTTGTTTGCCGGTGGGGTGCCCAATCCCTGTTGGCAGAAAGGATTCCCCCCTTTGTTATTTGCAGATAGGGTGCCCAATCCCCATTGGCAGAAAGAAATCTTCCCCTTTTGTTTGCCGACGGAGGGGCCCAATCTTTGTCGGCAGAAAGGAATTCCCCTTTTGTTTTCCAATGGGGGTGTCTAGTCCCCCATCGGCTACAGCACCCCCAAAAAGCGAGACTCCAGTGGCATGCTGGGAGCCCACCCCAGCATACCAAATGCCCCTGTGAAGTGCAAAACCATCCCACTTTGTCTTTTTTTTATACCTGGAAAGAAAAGAACGGTCCCTCGCAGTCTCCCAGACCCCCCTCCTGCAACCCGTACCCACTCACTGCGCACCCTGCCTCCCCACACATCCCTTCCCCCCGTACTGACCTCTGGAGTCTGGCGGGACAATCTTCGGTGGACCAGGAACACGTCTGCACTCTTCAAAGGCGACCGCAAACTGAGGAAATGCCGGAAAGCTGTATAATGGAGTAAACAGGGTTTTTTCAACTTTGCTGCATATCTCAGGCAATTTTTGGAATTTTTTCACCAAATTTTCAACATTGGGTTTTTGGGACCCCTCCTCATGAATGCTTCAACTGTCATGGCATTACTAGACCCCAAAAGGTGACTTCCTGGTCACTGCACGGAATCACCTTTGGGGGCCGATTAACAAAAGGACAGTGCCAGTGTTCATGAGGTGGGCTCTCAAAAAGCCTATGTTGCAAATTTGGTGGAAACATATCCCAAAAATGACTGTTTAATGAGCGTGCACTGCGCAGTTGCTACGCACGCTCATAACTTTGCAAATTTGCAATATTTTGATGCCAGATTTTCAACATTGGCATTTTGTCACACCTCCTTGTGAACAGTATAGCTGTCATTGTTCGCATCCTGGTGGAAATGTGTTTTCACACTTCCGGCACTGAATAGCACGGTTGCTGTTAGAAATCAGTGTTTGGGACAGATTAAGAAAATGACGGTGAAACTGTTCATGAGTAGAGGTCCTGAAATGACTATGTTGAAAATTTAGTAATGATACTCCATAAAATGACTGTATTATGAGCATGCATTGCGCAGTTTGCATGCACGCTCGTAACTTTGCGAATGTATAATATTTTCACTCCAGATTTTCAACATTGCCATTTTCCCACACCTACTTATGAACAGTGCAGCTGTCATTTTTCCCATCCTGGCCGAAATGTGTTTTTGCACTTCTGGCGCAGAATAGAGCAGTCGCTGGGGAAAACACTGTCCGGGACAGAGTAATAAAATGACAGTGATACTGTTCATGAGCAGAGGTCCTAAAATGCCTTGTTGAAAATTTGGTGATGATAGCCCATCAAATGACTGTATTATAAGGGTGCATTGCACACTTTCCACACACCCTTGTAACTTTGCAGATTTGTAATATTGTCATGCCACATTTTCAACAATGACAATTTTTCACACCTCCTTATGAGCAGTACAGCTGTCATTTTTCACATCCCAACTGAAATGTGGTTTTACAGTTGCTATACAGAACAATGCGGTCGCTGTGGGAAATCAGTGATTGGGATAGATTAAGAAAATAACAGTGGCACTGTTCATGAGCAGAGGTCCTAAAATCCCTATTTTGGAAATTTGGTGTCAAAACTCCATAACATGACTGTGTTACAAGCGTGCATTCAACTATTTTCATGCACCCTTGTAACTTCTCAAATTTGTAATATTTTCATGCCAAATTTTCAACAATGACATTCTTTCACACCTCCTTATGAACAATACTGCTGTCATTTTTCACATCCTGGCTAACATATGTTTTTGCACTCCTGACGGAGAATAGCACGGTCACTGTGTGACATCAGTGTTGGGGATAGATTAAGATGGAACGAGTGAGAGGGAGGAGTGACCGAGCTCAACTAAGCTCTGTCGGGACTGCTCCAGATTTGTTTGTGGGCAGAAAAAGGCCCCAATGCAAGAGGCCAGTACAAAAGGGCAGCCTGCAGCACTGGGAGAAACAGAACGAGAGAGTGAGTGAGGGAGTGGGAGTGAGCGAACTCACCGAGTGCTGTCAGGACTGCTGCGGATTTCTTTGTGGGCAGAAAAGGCATCAATGCAGGCAGGGGCCCAGTAGAAAAGGCCAACCTGCAGTGGTGGAAGAAACAGAATGAGTAAGTGAGACAGGGGGACAGAGAGAGCTCAACGGATCTCTATCAGGACTGCTGCAGATTTCTTTGTTGGCAGAAAAAGGCGCCAATGCAGGCAGAAGTCCCATACAAAAGGGCCACTTGCAGCACCAGGACAAACAGAATGAGTGCGTGACAAAGGGAGACTGAACAACCTCAATGGAGCTTTGTTGATACAGCTACGGATTTATTTGTGGACAGACAAAGGTGCCAATGCAGTCAGCAGCCCCATACACAAGCACAGCCTGCAGCGCCAGGAGAAACAGAATGAGTGAGTGACAGAGCGGTAGTGAGCAAGCTCAATGGAGCTCTATTGTGATTGCTGTGGATTTCTTTGTGGGGCAGAAAATGCAGCAATGCAGGCAGGAGCCCAGTACAAAAGGCCAGCTTGCAGCACGGGCAGAAACGGAATGAGTGAGTGAGACAGGGGAGTGAGCGAGCTCAATGGAGCTTTGTCGGGACTGCTTCAGATTTCTTTCTGGCTAGAAAAGCCAACAATGCAGGCAGGAGCCCAATACAAAAGGGAAGCCTGCAGTGGCAGGAGACACAGAATGAGCAAGTGAGGGAGGGGGAGTGAGTGAGCTCAACGGAGCTCTGTTGAGACTGCTGCAGATTTGTTTGTGGGCAGAAAAAGGCAGCAATGCATGCAGGGACCCAGTACAAAATGGCAGCCTGCAGTGGCAGGAAAACTGGAATGAGTGAGTGAGAGAGGGTGAGTGAGCGAGCTCAGTGGAGCTGTATTGTAACTGCTGCAAATGGCAGCAACGCAGGTAGGAGCCCAGTAGAAAAGGCAGCCTGCAACGCCACCAGGAACGGAATGAGCGAGTGAGAGAAGGGGACTGAGCGAGCTCAACGGAGCATTGTCGGGACTGCTGAATGTTTCTTTGTGGGCAGAAAAAGGTGCCAACAGAGCCAGTAGCCCAGTACAAAAGGGCAGAATGCAGCACCAGGAGAAACAGAATGAGTGAGTGACACAGGGGGAGTGAGCACTCTCAATGGAGCTCTGTCAGGACAACTGTGGATTTCTTTGGGGGCAGAAAAAGGTGCCAACACAAGCAGGAGCCCAGTACAAAAGGGCAGCCCGCAGTGCCGGCAGAAACGGAATGAGTGAGTGAGAGAGGGAGACTCAGCAGGCTCAACAGACCTGTGTTGGGACTGCTGCAGGTTTCTTTGTGGGCAGAAAAAGCCACCAACAGAGGCAGGAGCTCAGTACAAAAGGGCAGCCTGCAGCGCCAGGAGAAACAGAATGAACGAGTGAGAGAGGGGGAGTGATCCACCTCAACGCAGCTGTGTTGGGACAGCTGTGGATTTCTTAGTGGGCAGAATAAGTTTCCAATGCAGGCTGGAGTGCAGTACAAACCAGCAGCCTGCTGCACCAGGAGAAACAGACTGAGCGAGTGACAGAGGGGCAGTGAGCGAGTGCAACACACCAGTGCAATCAACATTTGGCATTGACAAATGCTTGTTACTAATGTTACCCTATGTCTATTCAATGCATGCTTGAAGCTGCCCACTGTTTTCATCTTGACCACTTCTGCTGGCATTCTGTTTCAAGCATCTACCAACCTTTTAGTGAAGTAGTACTTCCTCACATCCCTCTTAAACTCCCCCCTCCCCAGCTTCAGTGCATGCCCCCTTGCCTTGCTGCTCTATCTCATTTGAGACTCCACTTCTACACCTTGTTAACACCTGTGATGTACTTGTAGGTCTTTATCATGTCCCTTCAAGTTCTCCTCCTTTTAAGAGGTGCACATGTTGGGATCTCTAAGTCTCTCCTCATAGGGCATTTGGTGCAACCTCGCATCTATTTAGTTGCCCTCCTCTGGATTGCCTCCATCTTGTCTATATCCTTTCTGAGGTGCAATCTCCAGAACACGACACCATGCTCTAGGTTGGGTCTCCCCCAGTGAATGATACAGTGGCAACACCATCTCCCTCATCCTGCAAGAGATACATCTTCTTATGTTCCCCAACATCCCACTAACCATACCAACTACTCTGTCACACTTCCCTGCAACTTTGAGGTTGTCAGTTTTGATAATTCCAAGGTTCCTTTCCAGTTCAGTGACTGTCAGTGCCTCCCCTGACATCCTTTACTCAGCTCCTGGGTTCCTATGACCTAGGTGCGTGTATTTGCACTCTTTGGCATTGCAGCCCAACTGCCATTATTTTCACCACTCCTTGAATTTCCCAAGATCCCTGTACATTCTCTTTACCCTCTCCTGAGTGTCCACCTTATTACAGATTTTGGTATCATCTGCAGAAAGGCATACCCTCCCTTCTAATTCTTCTGCAGTGTCACTTATAAAGAAATTGAAGAGAAGCTGCCCCAGTACTGAGCCCTGCAGCACTCTGCTGGTCACTCTTCTGTTATTACAGTGAATGCTATTAACTACCACCTTCTATCATCTATCCATTGAGCAGTTTCTTACCCAATTCCACACTTTGAATCCTACCTCTAAGTTGCTCAATTTCTTAATCAGTCTCCTGTGCATCACAGTGTCAAAGGCCAGAAAGGCCACATCCACTGCCCCCCCGATCTGTTACCCTGGTTACCCAGTTGAAGAAGTCAACCAGATTCATTTGACATGACCTCCTGCCCCCCTCCCAATGAATTCATGCTGCCTGTGATCTTGTAGCCCATTGGATTCATGATACTCTATCAGCCTTTCCTTTAGCAAGCTCTCCACTACTTTCTCCATCACTAAAGTGAGACTGACTGGCCTATAGTTGCTAGCCTCCTACCTGCAGCCACTCTTATATAGAGGGACTAGGTCTGTTCTCTCCAGTCCTCCAGAGTCATGCATGTTTTAAGTGAACTGTTGAATAAGACAATCAGTGGGGCCGCTAGCACTTCCCTGATTTCCTTAAGCACCCTTGGGTGTGACCCATCTAGCCCCATAGACTTGTCCTCCTTCAGAGCTGCAAGTCCCTTCAGCATTCTTTTCTCTGAAAATGGACTTGTGTCCCCCTCCAACTTTTTGTTTCTGCTGCTACCTGATGGTACATCCCCCCTCCACTGTGAAGACTGAGCAAAAGTACCTATTCAGGATGGCAGCTTTTTCTTGCTCCTCTTCTTAGTACGCTCCCCTGCCACCCTCATTATCCTCACTATCCCAACTATTGTTTTCCTTATCTTACTGATGTACCTGAAGAAAGTCTTATCCCCTTTTGCTACCCCTTTGGCTATCCTTTCCTCTGTCTTTGCCTGTTCTCCCTTCACCACCTTTCCCCCTTCCTTCTGTTTCACTTGGTAACCCTCCCTGTCCTTCTCCATCTTCATTTCCTTATCCATGCTGAATGCCACCTTTGTTTCCTTCAATACCTTGGCCACTTCACTGCAGAACCATAACAGTCTCTTTTTCTTTCTGCTTTGACTCAGTTCCTTCATGCAGAGGCTTGTTGCCTTAATTTTAACCTCCTTATTTTTCCCCACTGTGCCTCTACCCCTCCTTTGCAATCCTTTTACAAGGCAGTTTCTGAGGCAGTCTGCTATTTCTTTAAAATCTGTCCTCAAATCCTGTATCAATAGGCATTACTTTTGTTTTAGGCATTCTATCAATAATGGACATGTAGGGCCCCAGCTTCTGAGGTGATCAGAGCAACATGCTGGTTGCTGTCCCATGGTGAGTGGCTGGTAGGTACTGAGTTGGAAGCCTTTGGGTGTATGGAGGTGTGCCACTGGGTGTCATGGATACTTTGATTAAGTCTGCTTTATTTCACGATTTTTGGGGACAAATTTCATGGCTGCTACACAGGAGAAAAGCATTATTGCATGGAATTACATTAAAAAAATGGGAGATGCTTAAAAATGGTAATGTTTAATAAATATCCCCAACAATAAACATGTAACCCCTAGATGGCACTATCCCAAGGGCTACTACCCCTGCTTGTTTGACTACTGACAGGTTGAGGGGCCTAGGTTCTATAATGGGTGCCTCCACCCAGAGGTCAGGGTTTGTACTGGTTGGTCAAGTTTGGTCACAGCCCTCTGGGACACTGAGACCCCCTTTTCTTCCCTGTAATGGCCCACACAATATCCAAGGATGGCAATACTAATACCCCACATGTACACCATATCCAATCATAAGGTACCACTTACCCTCGAGACCAATTCTGCAGTTCGTCTCAGAGGACCCCCTGTGAAATAAGGTTGGTCAGTTTACACAAAATAATGCAATGCCTACTACATAGGTACTGACACTCTAAACAGGTTAAAGTTAATAACAACCAATCTGGTTTATTAAGGGAAGTAAAACACAGGGAGGGGGAGATCAAGCTAATTGACAGAAATAAATCACAATACTGTGCACTCATACAAAGTCATAAAAGTCACACTGTGGGTACCCAGGTTGAGGGGCTAGCTAAGTCCATTGCCCAGAGTTGGCTGGCAGGTGCAGATGGAAAGGGCCCTGTAAGTGAGATATGCACAATACCCAATTGGAATCCAGAGCCGGATGTCTCAGTCCTTGAGAAAATGAAAGAAAATAAATCAGATGAAACACTGGTGATTGTTAACAGGTCGCAGGGGATGCCCTGATTTGTACTCATGCTACCCCACGCTGATGAAACCTGGCACAGATGGTGGTTCTGGATTGCCAGATACACAAGTAGGTAGACAAGATTCTACCACTCAGGCCACACTGCCTTAATCAGCAGACGGATTCAGTCTGAACGCATTCAGCTCAACATTCAGCTTACACTGCGCGGTGACAAGAGAACCGGAATAGCTATTCTTCATGAGCATGCAACACAATTACATGTAAAAGAAATTACTATACCAGGAAGCTGCTATCAGGTCCCAACACACTTACTGCAAATACCAGTGAATTCACACGGCAGCTTCAGTTCCTGACAGACCGAGCAAGATTCAGCAATTTCTCCAGTCTTCTGCAGGGTGAGCCTGGTTTCCACTCTTTCAGCCTTCCTTCCCTTTGGTACTCTTGGATTCAGTCCGATTCGAGTTGGCAATGGCAACGGCCCGAATTTAGGCCTCTCACATGCTTTCCATGTGAAACTTCACAATGCAGAAGCACAGAGCTCCTTCTCTCCTCATGGTCACAACGGATCTGACTCCCCAGTCACAAGGCAGAGCATTCTCTTTAGGTGCCACCCAGTCCAGTTGGTGGACTCAACTGTAAATCACTCAGAAACTCTCTCCATTGGTGCAAATAGGCGCCAAGGTCCAGAACTTCACTTCCCAGAATTTACTAGCTGTACCTCCTCATTGTAAGCAGGCTCCCAGGAGAGTCTGAATTCTGGTTGGTCCAAACAGACTCCATTTTAAAGGTCCCCCCATACTGATTGGACCCATTTGGCAGTTCAGATCCAAAATGGATGGGCAACACACACAGACTCCCAGCTGCAAGAAAGGCAGGTTAGACAAACTGCATTTTTACTAACACTCTAACTGGTTTCAGGCAAACAGTTGCATCTTTCATTTAGGCTCCCTCTGCGCTCTTAGCAACTGCAGAAATGGAATGATTTTCCCACCGTTCAGGCAGGATTCAGGCAGAGAAACACCAGCCCCCTTTAGGAACAGTAATCATGTCTGCAAGCAGACAGCTCTTAAAGAGACAGTATGAGGAGGCTCTATCAGCACTCACAGTGCCAGTCTTAACAGCTTAATCGCCAAATGCCAGCAGGCAGAGGAACACCTAGGCAAGTTCCACAGAGGCTTTTTAGGAACACCCATTCAGGGCCGGCTTTAGAGTTTTGGGGGCCCCCAGTAAGACAAGTCATGGACCCTTCCTCAATCCAAACATACTTCATATTTTACTTTGTCCAAAATGCACAACATTTTATGTTCAATACAACCAGTAATATTTGTGTTTTTTAGGGAGTGGTAGCAATGTTAGTTTTTGGGGCCTCACTGTCCATTCAATCAATGTCTGTTCATTAGCATCTGAGTGGACAGGGCATACCTTAGCGAATCATTTCATGATGTTATAACACCACAAGAAAAGGCTCCACAGAGCCTAGTGATGTCTTTTGGTGCTGTTTTACATTCAATATGAATAATAATTAAAAAAGTGGTACTCTGGATCTGGCTGGGGCCTCTCATTAGCAGGGGGGCCCCCAGCAACTGCAGGGTTCGCTGGTGCCTAAAACCGGCTATGCACCCATTTGTAGCGGGGTTACAAACACATCTGCTAATTAATACATAAATAAACCAGCATTAAAAGCCTTTAGAAGCATCATTAATATATATCAAGCATTCATTAAACAGTGTAAAACCATGTGTAAAAAGAATGCTCCACGCTTGCACTGTGAACATGGATGCTTAGACAACTCAGGGCAATGTCAGTAAGGTGAGGGAAACAAGGGTTAAAAAATGTTTATTTAGTACAGACATTGCAACTTAGTAGCAAATGGATACCCCTAAAGAATAGCTATATTATTCAGTCAAAGGGAGCTGCGTTAAATTGTAACAGATTGTTACAGCTCGAAAAGAAAGCTTCCTGCATTTCTAACTATTAAAAGACACTCCACTGCACTCACATGCCTGCAATCACCCGATCAGTCTGTGGGTTTTGTAATCTGAAGAAGTTGCTGTCAGTGCACTGTTTTCTGTTACTAATTTTGTGTTTATATGGCAAAATTGTTCAATTTTGCAGACATTTTTAAAACATGCTGATTACACGGTTACCTGCCAGTTTCACAGTAATCGTGAATTTTGTGCAGATCGCGATTTAATTACTGCCTTAACTATAATTATACACAGTGGCACCAGGACTCATAGAGACATTATGACCACTTGAAGCCAGTGATACTACGATTAAATATCCCAGCACTAGGAGTTGGGGGGGGGAGGGGGAGGGCACTGGATGTCAGGAATACTATTTTATTTTCATTCAGGAGTTTTTATTCCCTCCTTGCTTCCCCTGTCTTCCTCAGGAATGCAGTAGCACACTTTGACCCCCAGCACCTCTCCTCCCCACTCACCTGCTTCCTTCCTGCCATAGAAGACCACCCAGGTGGGTTTGGGGAATGAGGGTAGGGGTTGCACCCCCTGACAGTGTTAATATCTTTAGGCAGTGGGCAGTGGAGGTGTGGGACCCAAATATACTAAGATCCCTCTTCTACAGGTGCTTGGGCCCATTTTCCTGGTTTTTCATCCTCGCTATCTGGGATGTCATTTTGTTAATCCAAAACTTGAAAATACCTGCACAAGGACGAGGTGCTCAGGAAATGTAAGTAAATACTCATAGTAAAAGATTCCAGGACTCTCACCTCTGACAAATCACACCAAGCTTCATTCAACTTTTAAAATAACATTTATTGTAAAACAAAAAAAATGTGCCACAAGGCTAGCATACAGGATGACCTGACACGTTTCGGACATCTTAGTGTCCTTTATCAAAGATCTAATCTATTCCAGTGCTAATCTCCTTTTGTAGTAGTGAGTTGTGACTTAATTATGATGTAATAATTAAACACATTATTTATGACTTCATGATTAAGTCACAACTCACTACTTTTTTATTTTATAAGAAATATTATTTTAAAAGTTAAATCAGCTCGGTGTGATTTGTCAGAGGTGAAAGTGTTGAAATCCTTTCCAGTGGCCATTTTGTTAATATCATACACATGACCACCAAGTATGTAGCTACACAGCATCAATAAGAGTTCCCCACCCTAACAGGTATGCACAACCTATAACACCTCCTGTGGTCACCCAGGTGGCACTGCAGGAGTGGCATTGTGCTGCCTTCCTCCAAGAGAGGGAGATCCTCCTCTAAGATGTCTGTGCCTTCTTCCCCAGCTGCCCCCCTCTAACCAAGTTCATTCCCAGACCCCAGCTGCCAGCATCACCTGTACTAGCTCTACGGCTGTGCCAAAAGACTGGCTCAGGTATACTATTTTAAACCCTACTGGTACTGGGAAATCAGGGGAGGACCAAACTACATGAGAGGGACAACTCTTCATGCAATCCAGTAGCGAAATGCTTAGCAACAGAAACAGACAATATAGACAGATAAAGACCATATGTCCATCCAACTTAGGACAGTGGAGAAATAGGACAGTGGGGAACACAGCTCCAGGAGAGGACTGGAATCAGATAATTAACATCTCAGATTACAATTTAATTTCAGCTGAAGAAGCAATATTTCAAAAAGGATTCTCTTGTTACAGCTGTGAAACACAACTACTTCAAAACTGAGGCATCCCTTCTTAAACTAATAAGAAAACTGAGTTTAACAATCCATGTTTTTTTCTAAAAAAAAAAAATACAGAATGCAGAAATAGCAGTGGAATCTGCAGTAACTACTCCAGCTCAAGGTAATATAAGGGATACTAGGGACATATCAGATTTATGAGAAGGGGTCTTGTCTACCTTACCAAATATGTTGGATAATAGAGTAGAACGCATTGTTTCTGAAATGGATTATGGAATTGAGTTGCTGGACAGCGAACATGGTCTTAATGATGAACTGACACAAACTGAGGAACTGCCTTTAAAAATTCTTTAAGGCAATATAGATGCAGAGGGGAAGTTTAGTAGCACACAATATGAAACTGATTTAGGCAAATCATTGACACTAGAAGTATCAAAAGTAAAAATAACTAATAAATTTCACCCTATGTCTTCCTTTAACCCTTTTATCTTTTACCTAGCTATTTAAGTTTACCAGATAGCAGTTTCCAAACAAACTGGTGAATTATTTGGAATTTAAAAAAAGGAAAAAATACCCTACAACATAACTTTAGATTGATGAAAAGCATTAGACAAACTAGTTGCTAACAAGTTGATAGAGATAAAACAAGTTGACAGAAAGGGCAACAAGGTAATCATGAATAAGATCAAAATATGAAGAGGTGATGTTTGCATTACTGAATGCTGATACAAGTGATAGAAAATTACCACAGGACCCCACATCAGTGTTCAAGAAGCAGATGTTACACATGATAAATGATGATCAGTCCAGTGGTAAATAACTGAAAATGAATATGAATTCTTGTTAGCAGATAATCCCATTACCCTTGCCTTCTATGACCTACCCAAAAGTCTACAAGAATCTGGCAGATCAACCAGCATGTCCTTTAGTGTCGGGAGTGGGTTTGATGATGGAAAAAATATCCACTTTTGTGGATTATATTTTTCTAAGAGATTTAGTTGTCAAACAGAATTCATACGTCAGGAACCTTATGGACATACTAAGCGAAATGTGTTAAGAGAAGGCTATCTCTGGTTAGGTACTGAATTGTCAACCTTTATACTTCTATTAAACATGAGGATTGCCTGGCTGCAGTAAAACAATCACTCCTACAGGAAATAAATAATCATAATCTGCTAGCTAACCTCATAATGAATGGCTTGGAGTACATACTGACTCATAACTTTGTGTTTAAAAATCAACTCTTCTTACAAACATGTGGCACTGCCATAGAGGCCAGCATAGCCCCAGCCTACACCAATCTATTTGTAGGGATATGGGAGAAGTCCACTGTTTTTAACCTTGATGTTAATCTGCTCAAAGACCACATTGTCAGTTGGTATAACTTTATTGACGATGTGGTCTGTGTCTTGAAGGGCAGTATTAAAGAAAAATATTTTCTAGTATGGCAAAGAGGTGATCAGGTATTACATTTTCTAGATATCACTCTAAAGGTGATCAGTTATTACATTTTCTAGATATCACTCTAACAGGAATTTGTGAATGAGTGGTTACCACCAGGAGTACAGAAAGAAAACTGCTACAAACAGCTTACCTTGAGCAGAATCGACACATCCCAAACACTTGATCAGATCTATTCTGTGTAGCCAACTGTTATGTATAAAAATAAATTGTTTGGAAACAACATTTGAACAGCAGGCTAAGAAATTGTGTGACAGATTCATAGCAGGGGACTATGAAAGAAAATAGTGATGGATGCTCTACAGAAAGCTAGAGAAAAACAGAGAGATATTATTGGTACCAGAAGAAAAAATACGAGGTAGGGTACCAATAACATTCAGTACAGAATTCAACTACTTTGCAGAACAAGTTGGCAACATTGTGAGGAAAAATTTGGCCAGTGCTCTAGAGAGATCCAGTTTTAGACAAGGCATTTGTCAATGCCAAATGTAGTTGCACTGGCATTGCCTTTGGTAGTGCATTGTGGAAACACATGTTTGGCAGGATGTGAAAAACAACAGCTGTACTGCTCATAAGGAGGTATAAAAAAATGGCAGTGGTAAAAATGTGGCATGTACTATAAGTATTGCAAATATGCGAAGTTACAAGGGTACGTGGGAAATGTGCAACGCACACTTATGGCACAGGCATTTTATGGAGTTTTGGCACCAAATTTTCAACATAGGTATTTTAGCACCTCTGCTCATGTACAGTGTCACTGTCATGTCCTCAAGCTGTCTCAAAAAGTGATTTCGCACAGTGACCGTGCTATTCTTCACCGGACGTGTGAAAACACATTTTGGGCAGGATATGTAAAATGACAGCTTTACTGTTCATCAAGAGGTGTGGAAAAATGCCAGTGGTGAAAATCCAGAGTGAAAATATTACAAATGCACAACATTACGAGCATGCATGCAAGCTGCACAATGTACGCTCATAACACAATCATTTTATGGAGTATCGTCACCAAATTTTCAACATAGGCATTGTAGGACCTCTGCTCATGAACAGTGTCACTGTCATTTTTGCAGTCTGGCCCGAACACTGATTTCCCACAGTGACTGTGATATTGTGAGCAGGAAGTGAGGAAACACATTTCAGCCAGGATGCAAAAAATGACAACTGTACTGTTCACAAGGAGAATTAATAGAAAAATGACAATATTGAAAATCTGGCATGAAAATATGCGAGTTCGCCGGAGTTACGAGCTTGTGTAGTAACTGTGCAATGTAATTGAACAGGCAAATATTTTTGATTTTTTCCACCAAATTTGCAACATAGGCTTTTTGAGAGTCCGCCTCATGAACACTGCCACTGTCCTTGTGTTAATCGGTCACAAAAGGTGATTTTGTGCAGTGACTGCTACATCACCTTTTGGGATTGACTAATGTCAAAATTGTGACAGAATTCATGAGGAGGGGTCCCAAAAACCCCATGTTCAAAATTTGGTGCAAAAATTCCAAAAAATGCCCAAGATATGAAGCAAAGTTGAAAAAACACTATTCATTCCATTATACAGCTTACCGGCAATTCCTCAGTTCATGGTCAGCTTTGAAGAGTGCAGACGTGTTCCCAGTCCAGCAAAGATCATTGCACCAGACTCCAGAGGTAAGTATGGGATAGGGGTGTGTGGGGAGGCAGGGTGCACAGTGGGTGGGTGTGCATGGTGGGTAGGGAAACTACGAGGAACTGTTTTCAGTTTACAGGGACCAAGGAAAAGAAAAAAAAAAAAAGAAGGATTTTCTTTTTTACAGGTCATTTCTTTCGCTTGGGGAGGTACTGTAGCTGATGGGGGATTAGGTACCACCATCAGCACAGAAGAAGGGGGGACATGATGCATACGGGGAGTGGGCTCCTCTGTCAGCACAGTACAATGGGAAGGGGGGGCGGATGCAGACATGGATTGGGCACCCCCCATCAGCAAAAATTGTTTGGGGAGTACAGTAGCTGATGGGGGATTGGGCACCCCCATCAGCACAAAAGAAGGGGGGGAGACATGATACCCGATGGGGAGTGGGCTCCCCATTGGCCTAGTACAATGGGAAGAGGCGGATGCTGACGGGATTGGGCACCCCATCAGCAAACATTGTTTGGAGACAGTAGCTGATGGGGGATTGGGCACCTCCATCAGCACAGAAGAAGGAGACATGATGCCGATGGGGAGTGGGCTCCCCATCGGCACAGTGCACAACGGGAAGGGGAGCAGATTACACGGGATTGGGCACCCCATTGGAAACAACGAGGTAGGGGGCCACATTCTGTTGATGGGGAGTGGGCTCCCCAGTCAGCTCATACTTCAAGGGTCAGGGAAGCCGACCGGGGGATTGGGCACCCCGAAGTCGGCGCTGTCAGCAGAGTAGTGGCCACTGTGCTGCCATGCTACTAGCTGGTGAGCACGTAGGAAGGGCCCGCTACGTGTGACGAGCTTTGCTCAGATTGCAGCGGAGCTTTCTTTAGATGTGCTTGCCAGCTTAGTATGCATGGTGTGGCATCGCTGATTGGGGAATGAGGGACGCACCTACTGGTGCATGCCCTGCATTCGCCCAACAGCGACCGCGCCTCCAAATCCCCACTGCTGCAAGATGTTGGCTGTGCATGCGTGCCAACATAAAAAGGCATTCAAAGAGACCCCGAGGATTACATTTATAAGAGGGACAAGTGTCAAAGACAAAGCCATCCAGAACTACTACAATAGTACCACCAGAGTTAATCCCACATAGTTATCCCTTATACCAAGTGTGTTTTTATGTTTGGTTGCACGGATGTGCAAGAAACATAGTGCCATCATCTGAGTTTTCATAGGTGTGGCACCCATCTTCCAGTGCAGTCAGTGTGTTTGCAGGGGCGGCCACAGTTCACCAATGAATGCTGCAGCTGTCTATGACAGCAGTTGAAAATGCAGTGCCCTACAGTTGAAAGGCAGAGCTCCGCTTCAGTGAGCAGTGAGAAGCTACTGCCTGCACATGCGCTCAACCCCCCCAACACACACACACATGCATATTACATGCTAATGCGCTCCCCCCTCACACTGTATGGCCAGGGGTGCCCAATCCCCCATCGGCTCAAATTCCCCCCAACAGACAACCGGGTGCCATGCTGGGAGTCACCCCAGCATGGCAACAGTCCATATGGCTGACGCCGGTGCCCAATACCCCGTCAGCTCCACTGCCCCCCACCCCAAACAGCCTTCCAGCTACCATGCTGGGAGCCCACCCCAGCGTGGCACAAGTCCTGCGTCATCCAAAAAAAAAAAAAGAAACCTGAAAGAGAAAACCTTCCTTTGCTGACTGCTGACTGTCCTGACCCCCACTCCCCCACCCACACCCACCCTCTGCACACCTGCCTCCCCACACCCCCTCACCCCATACTTGCCTCCGGAGCTCAGCGTGATGATCTTCCATGGACCAGGAACACGTCTGTACTCTTCAAAGCCGACCGCAAACTGAGGAAATGCCAGTAAGCTGTATAATGTAATAAACAGGGTTTTTTCAACTTTGATGCATGTCTCAGGCATTTTGGGGAATTTTTTCACCAAATTTTCAACATGGGGTTTTTGGAACCCCACCTCATGATTTCTGTCACAGTCATTTTGCTAACTGGCCCAAAAGGTGATTTCGTGGTCACTGCGAGGAACCACCTTTCGGGACTGATTTACAAAATGCAGTGTCACAGTTTATGAGGTAGGTCAAAAACTCTATGTCGGAAAATTTTACAAAAAGTTCCCAAAGAATTGTTTTGCATAAGCATGCATTTTGCTGTTCCTACGCACGCCCATAAGTTTGTGAATTTTCATTATTTTCATTCCAGATTTTCAACATTGCCATTTTACCACACCTCCTTATGAGTAGTACAGCTATCATTTTTCACATTTTGCCCAAAATGTGTTTCTGCGCATGTCGCTCACAATGGCGCAGTCGGTGTGCAAGATCAACGTTTGGGGCAGATTAAGAAAATCACAGTGACACTTTTCATGAGCAGAAGTGTTAAAATGGATATGTTAAAAATTTGGTGAAAAAATTCCCAAAAATGACTGTTTTATGAGCATGCGTTGCGTTGTTCCTACTCACGTTCATAAGTTTGTGAATGTTCTCTATTTTTGCTACAGGTTTTCAACATTGCCATTTTACCACACCTCCTTATGAGCAGTACAGCTGTCATTTTTCACATCTCACCCAAAACATGTTTCTGCGCATGTAGCGCACAATGGTGCAGTCGGTGTGCGAAATCAACGTTCAGGATGGATTAAGTAAATCACAGTGACACTATTCATGAGCAGAGGTGTTACAATGGCTATGTTAAAAATTTGATGAAAAAAGTCCATAAAATGACTGTGTTACTAGCACCCATTGTGCAGTTTCCATGCACCCTCGTAAGTTCATGGATTTCTAATATTTTCAGTCCAAATTTTCACGACTGGCATTTTTCCACACTTCCTTATGAACAGCACAGCTGTCATTTTTCACACCATGGCTGAAATGTGTTTTTGCACTTCCAGCGCAGAAATGTGTGTTCGCTGTGGGAAATCACTGTTGGGGACAGATTAAGAAAATCACAGTGACACTGTTCATGAGCGGAGGTTCCAAAATGCCTGTGTTGACAATCTGCTGTAAAAAATCCCCAAACTAATTGCATTATGGGTGTGTGTTGTGCAGTTTCTACACACGCTCATGACTTCACCAGTTTTATTAGAATTTTCACTCCAGATTTTCCACCTCCCCATGAACAGTACAGCTGTCATTTTTCACATTCTGTTCTAAATGTGTTTTCGCACCTGTGGTGCCAAATGGCATAGTCGCTGTGCAAAATCAGCTTTCAGCTAACAAACTAATATTGCCACTGTTCATAAGGTGGGGGTCACAAAAAAAACATGTTGAAAATTTGGAGTGAAAATGCCGACAAACGCCTGAGATGTTAGGGTTTCTGACCATAATGCCCCACCCTGTAGAGACTGACAGGCATCAGGGGTGTGACTTGGGATTCTCCCCTGTAATGCTCATACCATTCCACACCCTGCAGCCAGTGAGAGGCATTGTGGTGTGCCTTGGACCGTTCAGCCCCAAAATTCACCCCATTCTCCTGTACTGCACCCATATCACCATATTTCCTGATGGAATGTGGTGAGCATAAGGGCCAAAGACCCCAAGGCACACTGTGACACTTGTCGGTGTCTGCAGGGTAGGGTGTGGTGAAACAGCATGGTCACTATGTCTGATGACTGAAAGCCACACCCAAATGCCTGTCAGTCTCTGCAGGGTGGTAGTGGGGTTGGCTTCAGTTGAATATTTCACTGCCATTCCTATTATGCAGCTCTCTAACTCCTACACTGCCAATGCCAATGCCAGCAACCAAACATTCAGCATTGGCAAATGCTTGTTTAAATGTAATCACTCCAATGGGTGCAAGTTTACAGTTAAAGGAAAATAATTTATCCACCCAGGTACAAACTTCAAAGTTCACATGAGAGAGTTTATACAATGTGGTACAGCGTTTGTTATACATATTATACAGTGTCTCTGTTCAAAACTGTATATAGGCAGAACTGTAGGACAATTTAGGATACAAATAATTCAAGGGCATAACAGAAACCTTGCAGCAAATGCCAACAGTTCAGATGTTAAGAAGTTATATAGTTACATAAACTTGCTAAAGAAAACAAAAAATGCAGTTGGCCCACTGTTAACCGTGACTACAGAAATAAGCTAATCAGTAGCGATTGCTGAGACATTTAAGGGCTATTTTATTTTAGTTTTTACAAAAATTGATAATTAAGTGGATTTGGATACAAATTCCCCAAGGTAACCTGCTCCATATACAGTATTTGGGAAATTACTGAGGAGCAATTTATAGACAAATTAAAATCTTTAAAACAAAGTTCTACACTTGGGGCCGATACAATAAAGAGAAAAATGCTAGAAGTTATGTTAAATCAGGTTATTAAGCCACTTCTAATAATCTTTAACAAACAATAAAGGAAAATAGTGTCCCTTCAGACTGGAAAATGGCACACATGGTTCCAGTTTTTAGAAAAGGAAATCAATCATATATAGCCAGTTACAGACCCATAAGCTTGACAAGTATAATTCAAAAAAATATTGAGCGCATTATCAAGGGTATGTTAATAGACCAGATTGTTCCAACATGGTTCTGTCAGACAGAGATCCACCCTCACAAACCTGTTATGTTTCTATGAAAACATAAGTTACAATCTAGATCAAGGTTCCTCTGTGGATGTCATTTTATTGGATTTCCAAAAAGCTTTCAATGTACTGTAGTCCTACGTGTGGCAGTTTAAACTAAGTTTTAATTACTTAGTGTTCCATCACCCATAATTCTCTCAATAACAAACTGGATGGAAAACAAAATGTAAAGGGTTATATAAATTATATAGTCTCCATTGAATGCCCTGTCACCAACGGGGTGCCCCAGGGCTCAGTGCTTGCTTCAGTACTCTTTAATGTTTCATTTTAGATATAGGTAAACACATTAAAGGATGGTGTTATAAATGTGCTGATGACACTAAACTGGGTGGCCCCAGTAATAATCCTAAGGATGGTGCCCCAATTCAGGCTCTCCTGGATCAGGTAGGTTTATATGCACAACAATGGGGCATTAAGTTTAATCATAATGAATGCATAGTGCTTTACACTGAAAAAAGTATGCATACACCCTACAGGGTATGGCTCTCAGTTCAGCAAAATTTAAAAGACACTGTGGAGTATTGATTGTCTCTGATATGAATGTAAGAGAACAGTGCAAATTTGTAGTGAAAGGATTTAGATATGGGTGAAGCAGTTGATGTGACCTACCTAGATTTCAGTAAGACTTTCAACACCATTTCACACAGGAGACTAGTAAACAAGCTGTGTAGCTTAGAAGTGGGTCTGAAGGTAGTAAAATAAATAAGAAATTGATTAGGGGATAGGTGACACAGGATGGTAGTAAACAGAGTTCACTCCAATGATGGGATGGTGACTAGATGGGAACTTCGGGGATCAGTGCTGGAACCAGTCTTCTTTAATGTCTTTATAAGTGACATTGCAGAGAAGCTGGAAGGGAAGGTATGCCTCTTTGTGGATGACACCAAAATCTGCAATAAGGTGGACTTTCTGGGGGAGTGGAAAGAGTGAGCAGAGACCTGAGAAAACTAGAGGAGTGGTCAAGAGTATGTCAGCTGAGTTTCAATGCAAAAAGTGCAAAATAATGCACTTAGGGCACAGAAACCCAGGGGCAGAGTAAAAATTGGGTGGAGAGGTATTGACAGCCACCAAGCAGGAAAGAGACTTAGGTATAATCATATTGTATGAGCTAAAGGTGGCCAGGCAATGCAACAAGGCAGTAGGGAAGTTAGTGGGATGCAGGGATGCATAGGGAGGGGTATCATCCACAGAAAGATGGAGGTGGTGTTGCCTCTCTATGGATCACTGGAATGACCCCACCTAGAGTACTGAGTCCAGTTCTGGAGACCACATCTCCAAAAGGATATAGACAGAGTGGAGGCAGTTCAGAGTACAGTAACTAAAATGGTGCAGTTCTGTATGAAAATCCTTATGAGGACAGACTAAAGGACCTCAATGTGTACACCCTGGAAGAGAGAGAAGATATGATAAAGAACTCTGAATGCTACATCGGGGTAAATAAAGTACAGGAGAGAAGTACAGTATTTTTCAGAAGAAAAGTTGCTCAAGAACAAGGGGGCATGCTACAAAGCTGGAAAGGGTAGATTCATGAGAGACGTGATGAAGTACTGCTTCACTGAAAGAGTGGTGGATTCCAGGAACAGTCTTCCAACAGAGATGGGGTGGGGGAGAAAATAGTGGTGAGGTTCAAGAATGCATAGGATAAACACAAGGGAATCATAGTGGAAAGGAATGGGGGAGGAGGAAAGAGTTGTAGATTGGGCACGATCTGCAATAATAGTGTAGGTAGGGGGAAATGGGCAGACTGGATAGGCGAGGCGGTCCTTATCTGCTGTCAAATTCTATGTTTATATGTTTCTGTAGTGACAAAAGCAAATAGGGTATGGTGGTCCATTAAAAATGTATAAAATGTTGCAGTCCACAAATCTTTGCTCCATTATATCATACCTAAGTATGCCCACTACTGGATTATGGATCACAATTGTGGGCCCCCTTTAAATAGAGAGAGTTAGATGTGCTAGAGTGAGTGCAGAGAAAGGCTACCAAAATTTTAAGTGGGCTAACTGAGCAACTATATAAAAATACACTTGGGGGAATATAGTCCAATGCCATTATACAGTAGAAAACACGGGGGACATGATATTGTTGTACGACATCATGCAGGACCCATTTCTTATGACACAGTGAAATCTAGAATATAAACCAGACTACAGTGGGACCTGATGTTATTATTTACTAATCAAAAGTAAACTCCTTAAAACAAATATCTGAAAGTTCTTTTTCTCTCAAAGGCTTACTGATCTGTGGATCAAACTACCCCTTGAAATAATTATTAGACCCTCTAAAGCAAGTTTTAAAAGCAGATTAAATAAGTACTGAATGTGATGAGGAGTCAGCATTTAAAATACTGCCACTGAAATAGTGGGGGAGCAGTACCTGTGGGCTCTCCAGCCTCTTTCTGCTCTTAAACATTGTAAAGAAATGAACAAATTCCCCTTCAGACCAGCACTATGAATTGGGGCATGGAACAAGTGTAGCAGGCACAAAGTTTGTGGCCACTGAACATGTTAAGGTACATCAACAAGGGGACACAGAGTGAGAAATTGCTCTAGTGTGAAACAAGATGGATCTACAAACTAAGAACAAAAAAGCCATGGAGATATAATGAAGCCCTGGACTTTAAACTGTTTCTGTAATAAGTTGAAAGTAAAAAATATGAAGCAAAAGACACGATTATGAGATGACAGAAGTCAATTTCCTTTGTGTAACAATCTTTTTGATAATAACAACACCCCGGAGGCAGTATAGTGCTGTGGTTTTGGGCACTGAGCTACAAACCTGGAGACCTGGGTTTAAATCCCACAGGCTCCACTTGCATACTGTGTAACCCTGAATGAGTCACTTAATTTCCTTGTGCTCCCGGGTTCACCTGAAAACAAGCTTTGGCTTAGCGTGCATTTCTGGTTCAACAATTTCTGTTTTGCTTTTATTTTCTGTATTTCATAGGTGATGTTGGTGAAACCTACCTTCCATCACATGTCTATCAATTTGCTTAAGTGGAAATGACACTCATTTGCAGATCCCTGGAGAATCGACAAAACCAATATATATATATGGAGGTTGCAACCCTTAGCAACACCTCTTATGTATAATCCTCATATACAGTGTGTATATATATATATATATATATATATATATATATATATATATATATAGATATATATATACATATACATATATATCTTTTCAGAAGTATTGTTGCTATTATTGTTTCTGCTGAGACACCCATGTTATTAAAACTCATGTTTGCCAGTCATAGCATGTTCCTCTAAGGTTACAGGTTTCAACTTCTGGAACTGAGAATTCTTTGTATTCATGGTACATAAATGAATTAATGGGCAATAGTTTAGTACAGTCACTTTCTGCACTTTAATTAGCATTTTCTTATACCAGCAAGTTAAGAATTACAATATGTCCAGTCTAGAAATAAACACTGTGTTTTTAAATTTGTGACCATATATTTCAGACTGTAGCCACCTGATGAAGACCCCTGGCAGTCATAGCACCAGGGCAGTAGTGACAGGCCACAGTTTATATCAGGCACTGAGCACTTTAAATAATTTTGCACCTTCCCTGTTTGCCACAGTAAAGCAGTGTATGTCTGCTTACATCTTCTATAAAGAAATATGACATGGAATAAAATGGCCTGTAGTAATATGCAGCCTGAACAGCAAAAACTGTTGTACAGCTTGGATTTGTTTCTGAGGGACTGCTACATGTCCCATATACAAAGCATACAGTTAAGTAAACAGGATGCTGGGATGCATAGGAAGAGCCTTCTTGAGCAGAAGAAAGGAAGAATCCCTAGTCTAGCCTCATCATTTACCTTCTTTGCCTACCATTCCTTCTTAAACTCCCCCTACTGTCTCAGAATATTTTTCGCCTATAATGCACTTATCTCTTATGTATGCAACTCTACCCAAACATCTGCTGATACAACATCAGACTTTACTGCCAGAACCCTGCCTTACCTGGCTGTATCACGTCAAGAATTGTCATTTATGAACTTTGTATGTGGTTTTTGCTCGATTGACAATGATACCTTGTATGCTACGTCCATATGTCTCAATTGACAATGTTACCTCCTATATTAAGTCCATAAATCTATGTAAATGACCCAGGACCTCCTTGTGAATGAGCTTGCTCAATGGAGTTTTTCCTTCAATAAACTTGAACTTGAACATGTTTACTTGGTGGACAGTTACAATTTAGGGATTAGCATCCCCTTAATGATAGCACCTTTTTCCTTTTTCAGTGGAGAGCTGGTTCATCCAATCTGTCTGGTTCTTACCTCAGTCCAGGAGCCAGTCTATTACTGGCCAGACCATGTCCAATCAAAAATCACCCCCCCAACAATCCCTCAACCCCCTCACTATTCCCTCTCTTTCCCTCCCCCCTCTCTGGGTTCCCCTCCCCACAAAAGTATGGCTGTCCCAACCTTGCCTGAATGCATTTACCATCTATGCATTATATAGCCCTTGTTGCAGGGTTTGACAAATCCCATAGCCCGACGTCCTGGGCTATCATTGCAGAGTCAGGGACAAGTAGTTTCTGTGGAGCCGGTAGTCCGTGGACAAGTAGCGCTGCTTTAAAAAAAAAAAAACTTTTTCTGCCTGCTATGCGGTTTCTATCCAGTAGGGTGCGTTCATATATACTGAATACAGGCATAAGTATTGTTGGAACGTGCACACCACGTGCTTTTTTTCCCCCCAGTTACTTCCTCTAGCCGTCAGCAATTGGTTCCTTCTGAAATTCCCCCATCCCTCTACACAGTAAATCGAGCTGGCACATTATCAATCCGGGCTGCACTGGAGGTTGGAACCATGAGGGCAGCGGGATCCCCATGCTTAGCTGTGAGGGGCGTTCTATTCTGCAGGGAAGCAGCAAGCTGGATTCTCATCTCAACATGCAGGTATTATTATGGGTCCAGTAACATTCCCTCTCTCTCCCCCTACTGTGTAATTGCTTACAGGCATCCATCATGAGAGACAGAGTGTGTCTGTATTGAATCATGAGTGCGAGTGTTCAGGCCCAGACTAGAAAATATGCCCCGCCAAGTTTTTGGGAATGTAATTTTGGAGTCGGGCTCAGTACTGTGGTAGTGCCCTTTGTGGGCTTGCGGCAGAAGCATAACTGGTGTTGCTGTAGTAGTGGTGGTGACGGGGAGGGACTGCACATGTTGTAGTGTGAATGTGGGCCCAGGCCCAGAGAGTGTGCATCACCAGCCAGACACAATTGTCTCGTTTCACTTTTAAATTCGCACAACCACAAGGAGCACTTCAGGAGTCAGTACTGGACCATGAGTGACGGAGTTACGGTCAGGACTGTAGTCTTGGATGGAGTAACTTGGGACTGAGCTGTGGGGACATGGGTGAGAGGTTAAAAAGTGTTCACCAACTGGGGGGGGCAGCTGATTGTTTATTGTGGCAGTTTAGTTTGCAGCTGAACAAACATGTAGGAGCATTAACTGTAGGTTCAGATGAAAAATGAAGACCCTTTACCTCCAGCATGCTGTGTCAGACAATCCCGGGAATGTTGCTTTCCCCCAAAGGTTTCCTTTTTCCACTTTCCCTCAAGCATTGCCTCTGCACTGCTTCTCTTTTTATGTTGTGTCTGTCGCCGAGGAGAATAAACAAAAATAATGTCCTACATGAAAGATATAGGCTACTTTCCCTTCAGAAAGTGCTATTCACGCTGTCACTTTTTGCAATTTCCTATGAAAGTTTTGGATTTTCTAAGGTGGTATGCCCCTGACTGTGCTCAAGTTTTACATGAGGCAGGGGGGATGAAAGGCTGCAATTAGAATTTTATAAAGTGGAAATCCTATCATAATTTGCTTAAATATTTAATATTGTGGATTTATTGTGGACGACTATAGAAACTCTGGCATAATTTTTGGATATCAGTGACTTATGGCTATAATACCAGTCTTTTCACTAATTTAGATATAGATTTGAATCCTCTGCTGACTTTACAAATGAAATGAGTTTTTTCTGTCTAGCACTACATTCCACCCAGTTGTGCAAATTGTCAGAAGCAGGGCCTAAATAATAAGAACCGCATCTCAGCTGGGCTATCCTGAGTAAATACATTTGCCTACATCTATGCAGTATTAATAATACAGCGGAACAGCCCCCACACCTTCTACTTTGTGGCTACATAAGTTTTTTTTTTTTTTTTTTTTTTTTCCCTTGAAATATAGCCTTCCGACCATGGACTACCACTTGAAACACTGGGACTACCAATTTTGGTTAGGCCAGTTGTCCTGGACTAGCATGTTATTTTGAAATTTGTCGATCCCTGCCTTGTTGTAGTTGGTTCTATCTGTCCACCACCCTTTTGGTGAAGAAGTACTTCATCATGTCTCTTCTGCATTTACTCCCCTCCAGCTTCAGGCTGTGCATTCTCATGATATTTCCCTCCTTGAGCCTGAATATCCCTTCGCAGCCCACTCTGTTAATGCCTTTGAGATACCTGAAGGTTTCATTCCTGTCCCTCTCATTTCTCCTTTAGTCTCCAGAGTACATGTTGAGGTCCTCTACACTTTCCTCCAAGTATCTTCTGTGCTGGCCATGGATCATCTTAGTCATTCTTCTTTGAATGGCCTCCAGGCTGTCTTGGTTCTTCTTTAGATGTGGACTTCAGAACTGGGCACCATATTCCAAATGAGGCCTGACCAGAGACTGGTACAGTGGTAGGAATTCTTCCTTCCTTCTGCTCAAGAATGCCCCTCCTATGCATCCCAGCATCCTGTTTACTTAACTGTATGCTTTGTATATGCTTTGTCATATTGTGCTGAGTTCTTCCGGTCGACTCTGATTATGACTCTCAGGTCTCTCGCCTCTGTTGATTGTTTCAAGTGCACTCCTGCCATCTAGTATTTGATCCTAGGGTATTTTCTTCTCAAGTGCATGACCTTACACTTTTTAGCATTGAATGTTCACTGCCAGATTTCAGACAATTTTATCAAAGTTGGCAAGATCTTCCTTTAGTTCCTGGGTGCCTTCTTCTTTGTTCACCCTGCCACTTATTATGATGTCATCTACAAGAAATGATATCCTGCCCTGTGTGCCTTCCCTAAAGTAACATGTGAATATGTTGAAGAACACTAGGGCCCGTGACCACCTTTGCAACTTGCTGCTCATGATCTTTCTCACTCCTAACTTAACTCCATTAATGACCACCCTCTGAGCCCTGTCCCTGAGCTACAGTACTTACCCACTCGCATAGTGACTGTATCACTCATACCTACATCTCCCTGTTTCTTAACCAACTGTTTGTGAAGTACATAGTCAAAAGCCTTCCTGATGTCCATGTACACGACATCAAGGGATCTTCCCTTGTCCAGTTTCTGCAAAACCCCATTGAAGAATGAGATTTCTCAGACAAAAATCTACCTTTCACAAAACTATGCAGCCTTGGGTCCTGGAGCTGATGTGACTCCAGGATTTCACCAACCACTCTTTCACTATGGATTCCAACAGCTTAACCAGGATGGATGCCAGACCTACAGGCTGTAGTTTCCCAATTTCATCTATCTCCACTTATAGAGGTAGATAATGTCTGCCACCCTCCAGTCATCTGGAGCATATCCTATATTCAGAGAACAGTTCAACATGTACACCACTGACTCTTCCAGTGCTCAACCCAGTTACTTTGCCACATCTGGACATGGTGACTTGTCCACATTCAACCACAGTAACCTTTTCAGTATTTTTCTCTTTGTCCATTTCAGCTCTTTCTCAGCTTGTGTGCCACAGTCCAGGAGAGAGCCCATTTTTTGACCATAATGAACAAGCAAAAATACTTGTTCAGGATTTTTGCTTTCTGGTCATCCACTTCAAACCAGGTGTGTCCCTTTTTCAGCCTTTCTATTTAATTTTTTTTCATTTTCTTCTCTCCATTATATAGATGAAAAACTCCTTGTCATTCATCTTCAACTTTTCTGCTATCCTGAGTTCTGTATATAGCCTTCTTATTCTTATTCAGGGCTTTGACCGGGGTGCAAGAGATGCAGTTGCAGTAGGGCCCTCACTGTCTGATGACCCACTGCATCATCGGGTAATATTAAGAAAACCTTTTACTCTCACAGACAAACTTGCAACTTTATTTTTGTACATTGCTTATCCATTTGAAATTGGGGTTGGCAGCAGCAGGGTCAGTGCTACAGATTCAAGTTCCAGTTCCCTGACAGAACTCAAGTTCCAGTTCCATGAATGAGAATTCAGAAAAAAAAAACCAATAGGTCCTAGTACTCAAAATATTTGATCGTAGTACCTGTCTTCCCAGGAGGTGTAAGAAGAAATTACACTGTTCTGTTCCTTGATCATGATGACAGCAAGGGGGATGGAGGGTTGCATGAACATAATATGGATGCTCAGCAGGTCTGATACAAAAGAATGTATGCTGTAAATACTGTATGTTATATGCACTAGTGACTCTTTTACACTTATTGGCAGAGAGGTAGGGTCCCCAAAATATATTTTGCAGGGAGCCCATACAGTAGCTGGCACAGCCCTCTTCTTATTACCTTGCTCATCTCTTTGGTGGACATCGGATAACTCTCCATACTATACTTCAACTGAGATTTTTTTACGTTCATTGAATGCTGCCCTCTTTGCTGTAGCTGTCTCCCTCACTTCTTATGAATCAAGCTGGTCTTTGTACTTCTCAATCTGGTTAAGGCACCCTATTGACACTTCTGTTACACTGCCTTTTATAAACTCCCACTTAATTTCTGCCCCCTCAATCTGCTGGTATCCAACTAGGTCTGCCCTAAGATCTTCTTCCATCTCAGTCATCCTAGTGTTCTGCCACTATGTTCTTAGTCTGAGATCAAACCATATCATGGAGTGGTTGTTCATTCCAAACAACTTCTCCTCCAAAAGTTTTCCCACACACTCACCATTGGTCAGAACCAGGTCCAGTATGTCCCCTTCTCTAGTGTGTTCCTATATCTGTTGGGTCAAGTAACAGTCCAGCAGGAGGTCCACCATCACTGAGCTCTTGGCATGCTGTACTACTGGGATGTTCCAGTCAATATGAGGTAAGTTGAAGTTTTCCACTAGGACCTGTTCCCTCCTCCTTGGCTACCCTCCTTATTTCTGTCACTATTATCTATAGACCTCCTCATCTGGATCACTTTCCCTTTCTTTGGGGCCAGTTGGAGCCACAGTGTTTCAGGTTGCCCACCCCTATGTTTCCTTATTTTCTATAGCCCTGGTGCTGTCTCTGACAAACAAGGCACCCACCCATCTTTTCCCCTGTCCCTTCTGAACAGGACATAACATGGGATTGTGTGGTGCCATTCATTATTTAATCTGGCCCAGGTTTCCATAACTGCCGGAATGTCCAGATTTTCTTCTCCTATTAAAGCCTGGAGATAACCCATATTATTTCCAAGACTCCTGTCATTCAGTCTCACTACCCTCCAGAACTCAATCTTGTCTTTCTTCCCCCACCTTGATTTTTCTACCCTCTTCAATATTGCTGACTAGTCTCATCCCCGTGCTCCCTGTGTCTGCCTTCCCCCTTCCCTTGTGCCCTCTGCCTCTTTTTTGTTCATATCTCTATCCTGGCCCTTCCTCATATTCTTGCACAATCTCCCCCTTCCCCGGGGAGTACTTCCCAGACCACCCAGTTGTAAACATGCCCAAGCCTTCACTGCTACCAGTTTAAATGGTGGCCAATAAATTTGTAATTTTTTTTTCTTCCATGACTGTAGTCCTGTCCTTGTTGGGATGTAGACCATCTGTCTTGGACAGCCTCCTGTCCTCCCAGAAGTAACCCACCTTCCCATGTAGTGGAACTCCTGTGCTGCGCACCAGCCCACTAACCATTCATTAAATGTGATAATTTTGAGCATTCTTTCCACTTCTTAGTACCCTGTCTGAACAATGGTAACATTTCAATATATGATCACACATGCTATAATAATGCAAAACATCATGGGATATCAATAGAGGGCTGTGGGTGTCAGAAGCAAACAGTTCTGTACCATGCAAATAGCTTGTTTTCTGCTATGGATTAGTAGTGGGTAATCTCTTTAATTCACCCACAGGATTAGCTTGAAGTGGCCCATTATGCACTTTGCATAGTGCAGGCAAATTATCCACTTTGCATTATGCCAGAATGCACATAGTAAAACACCAAAAACAGCCACAAAGTGTGTGAATTAGTGCACTTCATGTAACTTTATACTATGCGAAGTGCAAACTTTGCTCTTCACATAGGTGTGTAGCGCAAACTTCACAAAGTATGTCACTGCATGAAGTTTTCACTTCGCCTAGCACTACGCTAAATGCAAAGTTTTTCATCTCGCCCACAGCTATAGAGCATGTGAGGAATACCTATTCATTTACCCCATCTGTATCCCCTTCATAGGCCAGCTGGGGGCTTCACTTGCAGTTTGTGCCTTCATTGCACTGCTTTCACAAGGGGTATATTCTGACATCAATTGCATAGATAAAGTTTTCTCTGAACATTTTAGAATATACTACTCAGATGCTTTGGGCTACTTTGCCCACGGGTTTGGGACTTTGACTGATGCTTTTTTGCTGCTTCAAAAATGCAGCCCATATTGTGCATTGTATTAAATGTTTTTTTTTAAATATAAGAAGTTATATATAATTTAGGTTACAGTTACTCATGCAATATGCAGCATGAAAATAACCATACACAGACTAAAAGAAAGCAAACACTGATCTATCAACGATATATTCTCCGGTGAGGTCCTGAAGCTGGAGAGGAACCAAAACATTACTTATATACAATGATAAAGAAAACATTACATACATCTCCTTAAATCCACTAGCATCAGCCAAAATAATCAGAGTAAACGTCTCTAAGGTCTGTTGGGGAACACTGTGAAATTCAACAGAAAGAGCCAGGTGCTGTGCATGTATAATGGGTTATTCACTGCTTCTTAAGAGGAAAAGGATACTGCACTTCTCCTGCAGGCAGTCTTATACATCTCAAGTGGTAGGAATGACACTCTGCCTTTATCACTGGACTGAGCTCCTAGAATTGAAAACCATTCCTTCTCTTTAATGGATAAAGATATGTCTAATCCCTTGAAATACCCCCAACACAAACATTCCTCTGTTCTTGAACATCAGCTTATATGATAAAGCAGCAAAATGTATTACACTGTAAACAATTTCATTATATATTTTTTTATTGATACTATATTTCTGGTCAAAAAGTTAAATATATCAACTTATGCAATTTAGTTAAGAATGAAACCTTACAGATACTGTAAATGATGTACTTCTATGACCTGAAGACATAAAATGATGATAAATCATTTATTATCATTCTAGGTGGGTCACCACCATACAGTATATCATCACTTGAGGTTGGTCACAAAGGAGTTCTTAACCAATGGGAGAGCAGCATGAACAATGCCTGATGATATCACAATAACCTCTGCTGCACTCAAAAAAGGGCAGTGAAATCAAACAAAAACAGTTTATTCTTCATTAAAAGAACTATTCTGAAAATTCTACAATGTAAAATACATTGTATAAATTTGAGACACAATGGACTCACTCAGAATATTACATTTGTTATCACTTGTGAAGGGGTCGGACTTTCATAGCTCACTCTAGGCTCTGCCACTTGTGAGTTATGATCCTGCTTATGATGACAGATGGTATATTCTGAGTCTGGCAATTTTGGATGATAAATGGCATATTTTGAGTCTGGCCATTGTGTATACCATATGTATCTTTTTATTTTATTTAATTCCTGAATGAAGATCCATGGCCCGATTCTAAAAGAGTTACACCTGGCGTAACAGCACTTGTGCCAAAATGAATGGCGGAAGTAGCAAGTTACGCCAGCAGTTCAGATGTACAGGATTCTACAATGTGGTCTGTGACATCCCATAGGCCACTTGTACCAAAGAGCAGTTACGCCAGCAGTTGCACCATAAACCCCCTGTGACATGGCGCTAGGGGGTTTACAGCAGCAGTTGTGCCCTATTCTAGTAGGGCATCAACAAAGTCCCCAATGTTGGGATTCTACAAGAACCCCCGTAGGAGAACCGGCAACATAAGTTACACCAGAATTTAGCTGGTGTAATTGTACATACTTCCTCCAGGTGTTCTGGAGACCCACTGCATCCACTCCAGGAGATCCCCCCCAAGCCCAGAACACCCCTATCAGTACCTCACAGGGATACCCACAACCCCCCCCAGCTCCTGATCCCCCACAGCAGATGTGCCCAGCTGGGCAACTCACACTCCCAGTCCCCAGAACCCCCAAACTCTCAATGCCCTGAAGGGCAGCCCACACACATCATGCCCCCGACCCCACCACTTGCACCCCTCAGGAGAGCTGTGTCCTCCCCCATCCAGTCCCTGACCCGGTTTTATGCTACAACTGTCGAAATATTAAAACCCCTGAGATCCCTGGTAGTCTAGTGGCCCCCCACACATGCCACTCAGCAGTGCCAGTCTCCTCCTAACCATCCTCAGCCAGCTACTGACATGGCCCACCTCTCACCTACATGGCCAGCCACCTACTGAGCTCCTCATGAGCGCTTACTGTATAGACGCCCTCAGAAATGAATGAGTATTCATTCATTTCTGAGCTCATCTATACAGTAAGTGCTCATGCGGAGCTCAGTCGGCAGCCAGCCATGGAGTTGAGAGGAGGGCTGTGCCAGTCGCTGGCTGGGGATGGGTGGAGATAGGGGGACTGGCAATGCTGGGTGGGGTGGGTGGAGGGCCACTGGACTACCAGAGAGCTCGAGGGGTTTAATATTTCAACAGTTGCAGCACATAACCGGGTCGGGGCTTGATGGGGGGGAGGTACAGCTGCCCTGTGGGGCTTTGGGGGGCACTTACACTTGTTGGGTGGGGCTGCACCTTGTGACATGCCCCTCGGGTATGCCCATAGGATGGCGTACCTGTCCGCATGTCACAAGTCGTGGGACTTAGCCACGGAGACCCTGCCCCTTCTAGAATAGGGCGCAGGGTCCATGTCATGATGGCGTTTGGCGCAAGTCGCCTTTGGTGGCAACTTGCAACAAGCTTCTAGAATCAGACCCACAGGGTTTAGAACTTTTTTAAAGTTCCTGCTCTCCTGCCATGCCCACCATGAAGAAATAAACATCTTGGTATGGTGTTATGCTGTTTACAATCAGAAATATGCGCTGGCACCATCCTTATGCACAGTATAATAAATAAATAATGCATCTACAGTACAAATGAAGTATGTGCAATCAAAATTTAACTCTAACAGGACACTGTCAGTCCCCCTAGGCCTCAAAGTGTATGTAGTTTAAAAAACATACGTTATGATTGGGTTACTTTCTGTAGAAATTGCTGATGTAGTTGGTAGTTAATTCTGATTCATTTTTTCTATTTTAAAAGTGAAAAACAGATTTTCCACCATTCTGGTGCTATCATCCAAAAACATGTTTGCTTATAGTCTTTGTTCAACTCCTGCTGCATCTTTCCTGGACTTGGAAACACCACCATCACAGTCAAGCCACTATGGTTGCTGCAATGGGAGGAGAGGAGACTATTGCATCATGAGTGGCTGCTTTGTTCGGGGTGTTCCTAATGTTCAGAAAGTAAGCAATAAGAGTAGATCAAGGGTTTGAAAAACAACAACACTGGATATAACTACACCATTAGCATGCATTTCAGTTCTACTAAGACTGGAAGAAAACAAACAACATGCAACATCAACACAATTTAGAGACAGTAGATAATCATGGATGCTGAGTTTTCATCTAGAAATAATATAATGTGAAAAGGGTTGACAGTATCCCTGTGAAGAATTTCCTATAAATTACTTATAGCCAGCTCTGTGGTGCTAAGTGGTAAGGGACCACTCTGACACACTGATGACGTGGGTTCATGCCCCAAAATGTCAGGAGTGGAGGCTGTCAGGGAGTGTGGAAGAGTGTCTGCAAGGATGCTTTCTGCCCTGGCATGTGAGGAGGTAGGCACCACTTGAAGAGCAGCATCTGGAGGCTGTGAGGGACCATTGCTGATGTAGGTGATCACATGCTAGGGGGCCCCACCCCCAGGACTGATGTGGTGCAGAGTCTGCATGGGAAGGCTGGGATGGGTGTGGAAAGCAGGAAAAATTCCCAGTCAAACCATCCTTGGATGCTGGCCTCCCTGTGCACTCTCACACCACCTGACCCTCAGTGGAAATGCATCCACTACCCAGCCCTTGGTGACCAGACGTTGGCTTCAAATGAATGCTTCTCCCTCTCATCCTTTGACCCACTGGGACAGAATAGACCAAGACAGCACAGGTATATACTAGGATTTGGCAGTGGATGTCATCCATGAAAGTGAGTCAGGTGGGCAGAGGAGTGGCAAAATGTGAGGCCTGACAAATTAAAGATCCTGTGGGCATGGATGATGGAAAAAACAATTACTTGTGGCAGAAACATTTATTGATTTGGGCCATTATTTACAAAATTAGTAAGCTGTTTCAAAAATACCTGATGATACATCTAAGGATATCAGAAATGCTTTATTTCTAAATAGGGGATACATAATGGCTTGACTCTGGATAAGCCATTTATCTTCATAAGGAGGCAGGGCAATAATGCACGAGTGGCCACAAGTGGGTTGTGTAAGTCCTGACCCCTCACAAGTGATAATAAATGGTATATTTTGAGCCAGGTGTTCAATTTATACAATGCATTTTAAATAGCAAAACTTTTAAATTAGTTATTTTAAGGAAGATTTAACTTTCTGTTTGATTGTGATGCAATCAGGCATTATTCAAGCTGCTTTTCTATTGATTAAGGGTCCTTTGTGACCAATCAAAACTAAATATTACTGGCTAAAATTGAGAAAAATGATTTATCTTCATTTAGAATGCATCAATGGCTATTTTGTTGTGTCTCTAAGGTTTGACTCTCCTCTACATAATGTATATATATATATATATATATATATATATATATATATATATATATATATATATATATAAAACTAAGATGCGGGTTTTTTTGCTAACCAACAAGTACTGCTGTTTTAATGCCATTGTATGCTTGCCTTACTAATGTGATTTATTAGTCTGCCATACAGTGTACTGAATGGCAAATGGCTGAATTGGGTAAGTAACAGTAATATAAAATGGCATTACTATCGGAGTTTATATTCAGGAATATAGGCCATTGGCTCTGATAATCATGGCCCATGGGTTCTTGCTAGGGATGGGCAAAATGTTACTTTTGTTGCTTATGTATTTATTTATATATCATATTGCATTCACACAAACAGTAATCACTTTTGTTTTCATGAAAATTATTGGATTTGGTCATTTTCACACAACTCATAAAATCTGAAAAAAATCAATCCCTGTTTTGTGCAAAAAGGCTGTTTTTGTGTGAAAACATTGCACAAACAACATAATGTTGCATGAAAATAGCAGGTTTTCATACAAAAAATGTGAATTTTAAACAATTTACTGTTATGAAAATAGGTGATTTTCTTTTTTTTTTCAACTCTGTTTATCTCCCCCAACTCCGGAACTCTCTCAGACTTCTCTGCTGGCCGGTGCCGCTCTGCCGCCCACTGTGAACCCTGCCATCCTCAAGGTCATTTCTTTCTCCCCTGGCACAACTGGGGGGACATAGAGTCCCAAGGAGATTGAAGGGGGCAGTGGCAGGGCTCCAGTGTTGGGCGTGTGGTGGCAAGGCTCTGGTAGGGTCGTAGCCTATCCAGGCCAGAGGAATATTTAGTAATGTTTATGCCCCTGATGTGGGATGTGCAATGCCACTCAGCCCATGATGTGAGTGCTCCCACTCACATCCAGAAGGCAGCCACCCGATGTCTGCCCCAAGCCTGTAAGCCCTTGCATGTAGCAGTGCCACCAGTCTCCACTGGCGGCCGCTGCCGCACCGGGCTACCCCTAGATCCCTCCCCGAGAGAGGAGAGCAGATGCTCGATCCTCTCTCTCCCCTGCTGACCCCCAGCGGTCCGGGATCATTCCCTAACCCGGGTCACCAGCATGGCCCGAGGTGTGGCGCCCAGCAGCTCAAACCTCAGTGCCACCGGGCCAGCCAATATAGGTGATTTTCTTGAGGAATTTGTAAAATGTTGTGTCAGTAATTCCACAAAAATGTATGAAATGATTTCACCCAGCCTAGCTTTTGCCCTTTTAAAGAACTACTATTTATCAAGTTACTCCCATCCACCAAAGCTTAAATCCATGATTAGTCATTTTTAACTAAATGCTGCTAAAACAGCATTACAGTTGTGTGGAATTACATTTTGAGAGGGATTTGAAAGTTTTCTGTATTGGGTACATGCGGTGAGGTGATAAGAAGGTTATGTTGAACATCTGGGGTGAAAATTATTTAAGATGGCACATTTATGACTATTTGTTGCAATTTCACAACACCTGCTCGTAACTTCATGTGTAGAGATGCAGGGGCAGGGACCCCTGCGTTTCCAGAGCTACATACAGGACCCTCAGCTCCCACTGTGACATATGAATAATGTTGTACTATCTGGATGGAGGGTGCTCCCACAGTAAAATGAGGATACTAGTATACTATCTAAATAAGTAAGGAAATTAGTTGCAAAAGCATTTTTAATGCAGCAGTTAAGGTGAATACCATAGCAACAAAAGCAGGGAACTGAGGCATTAGGGTTTACAACCCAAATGCCCCACCCACAGAGTATATATATACTTATATATACTTGGTGTGTAGATATATGTCTTTGTAGCTATGTATGTACACACATCTATATAGTGCTACACACAGTCATACATTCCCCGCTGTGTCCATCCTTATGGGGGGACATCCCTCAGGGTACCCCTCAATCTAACCCTGACCTGCATACATCCCCCATCTGAACAGTGCTTTGCACACATTGACTGTGATGTACAGCCAGACACGGCCACAGAAGGTTCTAGGCTATGGGCCTACATACAGTTACCCTTTGTACATACAACGGTGTTGGTATTTATGGTCTTTGTTTGTATCTCCATGTTTGAGAATGTGTCCCATCTTTTAGGTAGTGGTGTCCCTCATTGCCTCTGATTCTGCACATCTGTGCCCTCATTGCAGTGATGCATCTGCAGGTGGTATGCACTGACTGTGCTTGTCAATACCCATTTCCTGCAGCATCCAGACTGTACTTCCATTCTGACCAACAGGGAGTTGCTGTGTGTACACCGTGGCCTGCAGCTTCCAGTCTGTACTTCCATTCTGACTAACGGGGGTTGCTGTGAGCTCCTTGTAATAGCACCAGACAAAATACATGGGAGTGCATGCAAAGCAGGCCATAATGAGATGCAAATGTGACAGTTTGCAAGCGGATTGCCTGAGTAGGTTCATTTGCATAGGATCTTTGATTATTGCTAACTTTTGCCCTGGCTAATCTGTTTGCACTGGGCTTATGTGTTAGCACTGTGCCATCAGGTTAGCCCCAGGCAAATCTCTCAAAAGCATAGCACAGTCCTGCAGTGTGATGCCTGCACTGTTTGCAGTTGTTGTACAACACTTCATTGCTATCATTCGCATTGTCCACCAACTTCAACTCTGCCACACTCCACCTCTGTATCCACTGAGCTGCTGTTGCATTTTGCACTTCCCTGTAGCTAAATTCAGATCTGTCTTATTTCCCGGGCTATTTTAGCACTGCATTCCCAGCCCTGTTTGCACTGCTTCCTTAGCATGCTATATTCAGCGGGTTTAGCCCTGGGGCTATTCCTTTGACTATAGCTTGCTACTTATTCAGAGCTAGTTTAGCACATTGTGCAGTGCTAATTTAGCCCCAGGGCTAAGTTTTGAATATCTGACCCCATATGTTTTAGACACATTTCAGCTTAACATTCAAATGTTATCTGTATTTTGCTTACTGTTTTGCTTATAGTAGTTCATATTAGTATGACAACAGACAAGCAACCAGAGCAGATGATGTCTAATGGGCAGTGATCCTTTTGTCATAGGAATGTGAATTATTATAACATGGTAATAAATGATGTGTTACTATGTTATAATAATTCACATTAAGATGTCAACAGAATCACAGATCATTGTCCATTAGACATCATGTGCATTGGTCCAGGTTGACAGGTTGACTGGAGAGGGGGCATCATTCTGGACTTTAGCCATTGATTTTGGTTACTACTACTGTCTGTTATCCACCCTTACTGGTGTTACAATGTTAATGTTGTGCTCTGTCAGAATTAAACATAATGTTTATTGCATAAAATTAAGTAGGGTTGTATATTTTTGCTCTAATTATGCAGTTAGTTTATTTTTTTAATAAAACGTTCTAGTTCAAATGTGACTCAAGGCACTGTACAAGTGAGCAAATTCATTAAAACAGATTAAAATACATAAAAACAATATTAGCTTAAATTAATTACCTAAATCAAGATAATCAACTGGAAGAAAAAGCTTCTCTAAATAAAAATGTGATTTCCCTTTTGAAGACATTAATTGATGGGGCCTCTCTAAGAGAATGATGGAGTGAATTCTACAGGGTTGGTGTCACAAATAAAAATGCCCAGGCACCTAATAATTAAGACAGACCCTGGGAATCACCAGAAAGCCCTCATCAGCTGACCAGAGGAGATAGAGTGAGCAGTAGGGCTGTAGATGTTCTTACAGGTAGCCAGGCCCCAGTCCATGCAGGGCCTTATACTGTAGGTAAGAAAACTGACCTTGAAAGTAGTCTGCCACCCAACATGCAGCCAGTTCCTAAAGTACAATATGATGTGTACAGGAGGTCTGAGTAACAAATTGGGGGAGGGTGCTGACAGCCCTGCTACTTCAGCTCCTCCCCTTCATGATATACTGTGCAATACCAGGTCCCTGAGAAACAAAACAGCCATGATCTCAGATTGGATTGGGGATTCCTCAAGGGATCAGGTATGCCTCACCAAAACCTGGTTAGAGGATTATTCTGGGTCTGACCTGGAGCTGGCTGGCTCAGATATCTTCAAAGTGATACACTGCCCAATAAGGGAATGTAGGGGTGGTGGGGTGGCCATTTGTTTTAGATCTTGCTTGGGGCTGATAATATCACCATGCTTACCTGTGACACTGCCCAGCCATTTCCCAAACAGTCCAATCGCCAGAACCTCCGTGGTTATAGGAATGCAGCTTTAATATTTTCAGCCACACTGCAGGCTGACAGCTGTGGCACAACAAGTCCAACACAAACCACTATGGATCAACTCCTTCAATAGATTCCATACTACCTCCTAAGGCTGTGGGCAGGTATAGCCTCTCAGGCATTTCCATCACTTCTCAGGTTTTAAATCACAAAACAGCCTTCTGGAGTTCCAGGTGAAAGAAATGAATTAGGCACTTCCAGGTAGTTGGCTGTGGAAGCCCCAGGCAGGCCTCCAGACTTTTACAGAATCCACAGTCAGAGCCTTCTCACACTCTGGAAGCTCCCAGCAGACTGCTTCAAGCTGGATCTGCCCTCCCTCCCCGGTCTCAGGAGATCATATCAGAGTCCCAATTTGCCAATCAGGCAGTCAGGCCATCAAATTAATATGTGGAATGTTAATTCAATGCCTGATTGGATAGGGAAAAAGGCTTCTATACACAGTCCTCAACTTCTCCCAGAAGCCCCCTTTCTGTAGTCTTTTAGGATCCTTGCATTCCCACTGACTGCAGAACAGGTCAAAGGCAACAACAATGACTATAATCAAAAACAGTCAAATCAGTTTTCCAAAGTCCCATCTTTAAGTTCATATTGCAGGGCTGTTAAATTCTGACATTCACTGTCCCAAGAGTTTAGAAGCTGACCCTCTGCCCTATTGTCCAGTGGCAGAGTGGTGCAGGACAGAGTCTCCTCCTGCCTCTCACTAGCTGTGAAGCTCTGTCCCCCCAGATGGCTGGCAGAGCATTTATTAACAATGCAGCCTCAGCTGTTCTTAAGGAGACAATGCTTAAAAGCACTGTTGCAAAGTTTTTATTTCTTTTTCTCTCCCCCTTCCCGTGTGACTTCAGACCCCCACAAGTACCTTTTGGGGTACCAGGGGTCAGAACACACAGAGGGGACTTTGGCATGAGCTGCAGGAGAGGCCTTAACAACTGAGCGCCATAACACTAACAGGATCTGTGAGTGGACTGAGCAGCTCACACGTAAAAGTAGGCGCCAGCTCAAATGTGTGCACAGAGATGTGTGGTGCTCCACTGAATTGTGTAGTGCTCTTTGCACTATACCTCTGAACTGGTGGTTTTATCTTGTAATAATATGCTCTTCCAGTCCTCCACAGCAAAGCAGGCACACAAGGACCGGCAGGAGCAACAAAGAGAGCACCATGGACTGAGACTGGAGGGACCAGATGGCCAGGAGACAAAACAAGGTACACACCACCCATGTGGGGGTTACATATGGATAATAGGATGTCTGTGAGATCTCACTACAGGTACAGTGCATCTGTAACTTCTGTAAGCCAACATGGCTTAGTATTCAGGATTTTTAGTATGTTGTTCATGAAAGATAAGCACACATTTATTCTACAGAAGACAATAATTCAGAAAAAGATAAATTCTTGTCAGAGGTTATTGCCTCAGCAAGGCAACAAAAAGGACCTCAACAAGAGTGAAGGTGGTGCTACCAGAAAACACACAACTGAAGAAGAAGGAAAGCTGGCACTACTCACCAACTGCAGGAAACATGCTGGAGACACAAGCTGAAGTTTAAACTTGTAAGGGGGGGAAGGGATAAGGAAGGGGCTGACCAGAAGCCCTCCCCTCCAGATGAGGGGAGTAGCCTTTAAGCCCAAGGGGGGGAGGGGGGAAACAGACTGGAGGTGGAGGTTTCAGGAGGAGCAGGGGGAGGATGGAAGTATAAGGAATATGGGTGGGGTTCAACAAAAGGATCAGGGATAAGGGTTGGGGGTTAGTGTTAGTAAATGCCAGGAGCTTGGGAAACAAGTTGCCAGAGTTCCAGGCCATGCTGTTCAGGGGGGTGGATGTGGCGGCAGTCACGGAAACGTGGGCCAACAAAAACCATGACTGGGACCTAAATGTACGGGGGTACACTATGCTTAGGAAGGATAGAAAGGAGGGCAGAGGGGGTGGAGTGGCTATGTTCATTAGAGATGACATAGAAATTGCTGTGGTAGAAGAGGCAGAGGGAAACGTGGAGGCCTTATGGGTCACCTTACGATCCCAGCAGGGAGATAAGGTCAAGCTGGGAGTAGATATAGGCTCCCGGGATGGGGGATGAGTGATGTTCTAGAGGATGGTTTGCTGGACAACATCATTGCCCAGTGTGGTCCAAAAGGGGAAGGAGTGGTGTTGATGGGGACCTTAATATGCCAGGTACAAACTGGGGAACCATGTCCTCTAAGGTGGCCAAGGAGCAGGCGCTGCTGGATGGCTTCCAGGATGTGTTCTTAACACAGCATGTGATGGAGCCCACAAGGAGGGGCATGTCCTGGATGTGGTTCTGGCAGATGGGGATCTGGTAAGGACATGGTTGTACAGGACCCCTGACTGGGAGTGACCACAATACTGTCTGGTTTCAAATAAGCATTGGGGAGTGGGGGTGAGATCTAGGACACTGGCAGTGGACTTCAGGGGGCAGACTTTATGGGCATGGGAAATATTCTATGATCACTTGAAGGGATTACCTCAACGACAAGTGTGGAAAGGAGATGGGAGGTCATAAACGGGACTTCATGAGGCAGTCAGGATCTGCGCTAAGTTGAAACGTAAGGGAGCAAGGTCACATAAACCATGCTGGTGGTCCAGTGAGGTCCAGGTAGCAGTCAGAGAAAAGAAGGCGCTTACAAAAATATAAAACAACAAGAGGATAGGGATAAGGAAATGTACCAGCTGCATCTAGAAAAGTCACCCGTATGGTGGGGAGCAAAGTCCAGTAAAGAGCACAGCTGGCACAGGGATACATGGAGGGAAAAGGGTTCTTCGGTACATTGGGGAGCTGAGAAAAAACTAAGGCCATCTCAGCAGATTGAGATCAGAAGAAGGGTGGGTGGAAGAGGCGAGGGACCAGGCAGAGGTATTTAACGAGTACTTTGCCTCTGTGTTCACTAGGAAGGGGGATGGGATATCTGCAAAGCAAGGCACAAAGGGGATAGAAGCGGCAGGGAGTGGGATCAGGGGAGCAACAGAAATGGAGCAAAAAGGAGGGAAAGGTACCCCAGGGGTGTCACATCTGGATAAGGATAAAAAGACCAGTAAGGTGGAGGGGACAGATGATGCCATCCCTACCAAAAGGGTGTGGTTTGCCCTCAAGGCCCTAAAGAAAGACAAATCTCCTGGGCCGGATGGCATTCATCCGAGAGTACTATGGGAATTGGCGGACATATGGCTGCACCCCTGGCGAACTTTTCAACAGGTCACTTGAGACAGGGAGGTACCTAGGGATTGGCGAGGCACATGGTACCAATCCATAAAGGGGGTCGAAGGAAGTACCAGGAAACTATAGACCCATCAGGTTTAACCTCGGTGGTGGGAAAATTAATGGAGAGTATACTAAAGGAACGATTGGGGGTTTACTTGGGGAGGTGGGAGGTCTGGATAGTCGGCAGCATGGGTTTGTGCCAGGTAGATCATGTCAAACCAACCTTGTGGAGTTCTATGAATGGGTAACATCAGAACTGGACAGGGTAAGCCTGTGGATGTATTATTCTTGGACTTCAGCAAGGCGTTTGACTCTGTCCCCCACAATGGTCTGGTGGAGAAACTGATGGGGTTAGGAGTAGGCCCTTTGATGGTCAGATGGATTGAAACTGGATAGCTGGGCACTCAGAGAGTAGTGGTCTGTGGGGAGCTCTCGAACCCTACAGAGGTTGGTAGTGGGTACCACAGGGCTCGGTCCTGGGTCCAATCCTGTTTAATGCATCATATCAGACATCAGGGATGGTATAGGTGTGAAATGAGTCTCTTCGAGGATGACTCCAAGATGGGAGCAGTAGTTGAGGGAGAAGAGGGAGGTTGGCCCTGCAAGGGACCTGGACACCCTGGAAAGCTGGGCTCACACATGGAAATTAAATTTCAATATCACCAAGTGCAAGGTGTTGCATCTTGGTCGGGGAAACCCTAAACACAGGTACACCCTGGGAGGGGAGGTGCTGGAAGCCTCAACAGGGGAAAAAGACCTAGGGGTCATGGTGGATACATGTACGAATAACTCTGAGCAGTGCAGGAGGCAGCTAGCAAGGCAAACAGGATGTTGGGATGCATCGCAAGGGGATCACCTCAAGGAGCAAGGAAGTGATTCTGCCGCTGTACAATGGACTGGTTAGACCACACCTTGAGTACTGTGTACAGTACTGGAGACCACACTTGAAGAGGGACATACAGCTCCTGGAGAGGGTACAGAGGAGGGCAACAAAGATGATCACGAGGGCTAGGGATTTGACTTACGAGGACAGACTTGAGGAGCTCTGCCTGTTTTCATTGGAGAGAGAGGAGAGCAGGGACATGATTGAGGTCTTCAAGTACCTCAAGGGAATAAATAGGGTAAACATGGAGGGGATCTTTAGACTAAAGCAGGGAGGCATCACCAGAGGGCATGGTTTGAAGTTGGAAGGTGGAAGGGTGAGGGGGGAAAAGAGGAGGAGGTTTTTCACTGAGAGGGTGGTGGACCCTTGGAATGCTCTGCCTGGTGAGCTGGTTCAGAGATCCACAGTGGAGGGCTTTAAGAGAGGGTGGGACAGACACAGAAAGTGGATGTATCAGATGATGGCCTGTCCCGGGGGGGTGGGGATGGATGATAGGGGTTTCTGGAGCACAAGGGATGGGAGGGTCTCTGCACCCAACTAAGGATCTAGGTTCGAGCAGACTTGATAGACCATAAGGCCTAATCTGCTGGCAAATAGTATGTTAGTAAGTTGCTTCTGATTAATTGCCAAAAACAGGGTACACAGCAATCCAGAACACACTACAGGCACAGTGGGAGGCATGCACTGATATCCCAATGTTTCGCACACTTGCACTTTAACAAGATACTAAAGAACAGCTCTTGGGATCAGCCTCTTATTCCCAGATCCCTTTAATCTACAGTGCCATTCCTTGGAGTATAGAACTAGTGAAAAAATGTTGATGTGTCCTGTGGACCACCATGGCATTTACCAAAGGAGTATGCACTCCTTGCACACTTGATCCTCTGTCTGTCCACAACTCTGCTCATGAACAGACAGAGGGAGTAGCAAGGGATGGTACTGCACTCCCCACCATGCACTAAGCTGTAGTGTGCCAGAGAAGGGTGGTGTAGGTTACGTGGGCAGGATCCTGATGCAGCTGCTAAGTACTCCCTCAGTTCAACCATGGATGGCCATGGCAGGGCAAGTGACCCCCCCATCAACTTACCCCAGCCCTCTGGACATGCAGCAAGGGCTGGAGTTGACCACTGGGACACCTGCCTGGAATCTTGTCTCTTTAATGGATCTTTGGGACTTGCCACATACCACAATCCCCTGTTCTGTGCAAAGCAAGGGATCCACTTCAGCAGCAAGACAGGCATCTGATTGGATGCCCACCAGTGTCCACCATCCTCCTCACCCTATTGCTCATATGTACCCACAGAGTCATGGACAGGTGGCCATAAATTATAAATAGTGAGCCATGTGTACATGTCCAGGGGTGCAGGAAGGTGTGCACTAGGTAGGTACCTGCCACACATACCTGACCCACTATAGTGCACAGGTCCCAATATGGGGAAGATGTAATTAAGCAACAAGGCATGACAGAGTGTGCATTGTGCTGAGATAATAGCTTAACTTGGGTGAGTTGAAACATAAGTATGAAGGCTGAGTGCTTCCATCACTGCAAAGTGCCATTATTCCAGCACAATTCATACCCTAGAATGCTTATTGCTTTTATAAAAATAGTCCCTTATTGTGAATAAATAAGATAATGTTAAAAGTTTTTTTAATTAAAAAAAGTTCAAAAGTAAACCAAAAACAACTGAATAAAAATTGCCCCTTTTAGCAGTTCTACTTTATAGATTGGGCAGGATGTGGTGCCCACACTGTATGGTTTCTAATTAAGGGAGGTGTATGAAGATGGTAGCATGAGTACCTAAATCATGTTATTTTTTCTTTTTCTTTTCAGATTGCCAGGCACTGGTAGAACTTTTCTGGGAGCAGCTTTATATTTTCAGGTCTGCTTCAGGAGCACTTGTAGCTGTTTGCTTACTAGAGTGGGCAATTTCAAGAATGCCAGTAGTGGTTAGAGTGTTAGGACAGAGCTGGGGCAGACAGTGGTTAACATGTCCGATGGGCAGAAGTGAGTATGTTTAGTGTGAGGAGACCCACGTTTGTTATTTTCCATTGCTCCCCTCCAACAGTGAAGCCACAGATTATGTATGTGCTATGATTGTTGGGATGAACAGGGAAAAGACTGTGCATATGAGTTACAGTATTCATGCTCTGCAGCTAAGAAACTTAAAAAATCTTCTTTGGCTGGGTGGTGAAAAGACTGTTCACATTATTTATGGTCAATTGACAACTATTACAAGACCAGTTCAGCTGTTTTTTTTTTGGGGGGGGGGACTGTAGCTGCTGATGCATGAGAGTCTGTACTGGTAGGATGCTTGTAAAAGGAATGGGACATTATAAGAGAAACGTCTTTTAGGCAGTACAGTAACATATATGATGCCAGGGTAGCCATGTTAGATGGGGGCATTTCTTGTCAGGTTTAGGTGTAATGATTCTGCGGGTGAGTGTAGGGAGTAAAGCGTTCACTGGACTTTTTTTTTTTTTTTCCAGTTGTTGAACCAGGTGAGACACACTAAGCTGAAAGCTTGTTTACAGGTGCAACCTGGGAGCACAGGGAAGTTAAGTGACTTGCTCAGGGTCACAAGTATGCAAGTGGGGGCTGTGGGATTTAAACCCAGGTCTCCAGATTTGTAGCTCAGAGCCTTAAACCACTGTGCTATACTGCCTCCCTGCCTTACTGTGCAGTTGTGCTGGGATATTGGCATGGAGTTCTGAGGTCCTCAGCCAGTCAACTTTACACATTTTTTTCTGCCCATTTCATAATCATCAGTATCTCTGGACTGCTGCCAGTAACAGGGGAGTAGAATACCTAATTTAAGATCTTTTCCTGAACCTTCAAACTATGATGGACGCTGTTCATAAGCATTTATGCAATAACAACCAAGAAACCGGTCAGTTTCCAAGTGATAACATCTTTATCATTCAGTCATGGACCTTTACAAGAAAAACAAATTCTGTACAACAGACATATACATGTCAAAAAGTGTTTAGGCAGTTAAAACTAACAGTATAATAATTCATAAATATACAAACATTTATCTCCTTATATTAGTTATGCATAACTATAGAACTATCAGTACTGCTACTTTGTTTAATATAAATTCATCTTGTGTAGTAAAGATTATGTTTAATAAGACATCTTGCTCCCTAGTTCTAATACCTGCCCAGCCAGGTTCTAACCAGAAGGCTCGAGGTTTGTGTACCAATTTTATTTATTTTGTTTTTGTTAACTGAGTGAAGTACACTAGCCATATGAATGACTATTTTCAGGCATAATCCAGGAGGCTACATAGCAGAGGTACAGAAAAACAATACAATACAGAAGTATCACAGAACAGAGTAAAACAATAGGCCATGAAATACAAAGTACAGTTTGACATCACACCTGAAGGTAAAATGTACAATATAAGTGCAAGCATTATATTCTCAAGGACATCTCATAGGTCACTAATAAGACACGATTGTGCATGGGTAGATAGGAGACAGAACAGATAGGATGTTAAGGGGGGATTGAAACATTTACATTGTGCACTAGTGGTAAGAAGAGAGCAATGTTTCATTTTAAATAGGGCATAAGTGGATGAGAGCCGTAGATCAGTGGGGAGTGTATTCCAGTATTTGGGGGCAGACTGCACAAAAGCACAGGCACCTTTGGAGGTTTTACACCTAGGTATGTGTAACAGGGCAGTCTACTGATCTAAGGCCATAAGAGGAGGATAGAGGATGTAGCAATGAGGCAAGGGAGGCCAGGGTGCTGGTTGGAATAATGCTGTCTGCTATGGAGCCAAGGACAAGATTTTTGAGCATGGATGGCGAGGTCCACTTTAGATCGGCATAAAGTAGACAGTGGTGTTTAAGCTGGGGGGATCCTGAAGCATAGCAGCAGATATTATTGTATGTAGTATTCCATTTATGGAGGGAGGACTTAGGAGCATTCACATAGGTGGCAATGCCATAGGTATGAGACAGGAGCAGGATGCCTCTAGCAAATTCCCGTCTCAAGTCAGGGGTCATAGCATAGCTAGTTTTTTTAAGCCAAACCAGTTTGCGAATTTACAGACTTGCATGTGGCTAGGATATGAGAATCAAAGTCAAGGGAGCAATCTAGTAGAAAGCGCAGATATTTAAAGGAGCTTACTGTTTCCAGTACAGTGCTATCAGGGCATGTGATATTCAGAAGACTCTGGTTAGACTTCAGTTTGGGTGCTGTGCCAAATAACATAACTTAAGTTTTACACACATTGAGGAAAAGCGTATGCTTGAGGAGCAAGGTTTGAATATTGTGAAAGGATGTGGAAAGGTTAAGGTTGATCTCTGAAACATCCTTAAAGCTAGAGTACAGGACCAAATCATCTACACAGAGCAGGTATGAGTGTGTGTGTGTGTGTGTGGGGGGGGGGTGTTGTGTGAAATCAGATTTAGGAACACAGAGAACAGGAGAGGTGCCAGTACAGAGCCCCCCTGGAGGACACCAATGTTGGCAGAGGAGAGGTCAGATAGGACAGAGCTAAATTTGACTACCTGGCATCCGTTAGATATGTAATTATTAAACCAATCCACAACCTGCATGGAGAAGCCCAGGGATCAAAGACTAGCAAGAAGAAGGTGAGACACAAGAGCAAACGCTTTGGTAAGATCGATAAACACAGCACCGCTCATCAGGCCAGAGTCCATGGCACAGATGGCATGATTAGTGATCTTCAGCACAGCAGTGATGGTGCTATGGCCTTTGAGGAAACCATGCTGCACATGTGAGAGGAGATCATACAGGGTGAGGTAGTCACTGGTTTGAGAGGTGACCAACTTTTCTAGGACTTTGCTCTGCACTGAGAGGATGGCAATAGGTCTACAATTGGACATTTCTTTTTTATCACCCTTTTTGAAGACAGGAGTGATTCTGGTGATTTTCCATATGTCAGGGACTTTGCTATGGCAAAGGGATAAAGTGAACATTTTAGCTAAGGGTGAGGCAATAATGGGGGCAGCAAGCTTTAGGAGTTTAGGCTCAAGGTAATTAGAACCAGCAGAGGTAGTATCAGATAGGGAGTTTAGGAGTTTTAGGACATCAGATCTACGGATAACCTTGAAATGAAATGGTGGAATCAAGTTTCTACAGTCAGTAGGTGTAAGGCTGGTCACATCCTGGGCTGAAGAGAATAGGGAGGTGAAATTGGTCAGGTCAGAGAAGTGCAAGTTAAAAGCATTAGCTATGGTTGTGGAATGATTACAATGAACACCATATAAGACAATGTCATTAACTGTGTGAAACTGAGAGGAGCCTAAGAAGGTTTTGACATGGGTCCAACATTTTCTAGAATCACCTGCAACATCCACAAGGAGACCTTTGCAATAGGAGCTTTTTGCCAGTCTGATTTGTCTTTTACACAGGTTCCGCAGCCTCCTGTAGTCATTACAGTCAGCAGGTAGACCAGTCATTTTAAAACGCTTCCTGCATTTATCTCTCATGCAGATTAGGAAGAGGAGCTCTTTATGAAGTCATCTGGTACGTTTATCTCAGACACAACATGTAGTGAGAAGGGTATGTTTGTCCTGGAGAGCCATGATATGGGAGAGAAAGTAATCAAGGGCATCTTGCACATCTTGGCTCAGATACAAATGTGACCAGTCAATTGAAGAAATATCCTGCAGGAAGCTTGCTTGATCAAGATTGGCAAAGTTTTTAAAGGAGATATACTGTGGTGGTAGCAGAGAAACAGGGGAAGGGTTCCAATTGGAGACGATGGGAGAGTTGTCGTTAATGGCATCAGCAAGGATGCCAGTTATCGGGACCCTGCTAATGTGATTGGTCACTATCCAATCAAGCACAGTGCAAGTGGTGGAGGAAGCTGAAACTCTCATGGGCTCTGTAATTATCTGGTGAAGGTTATGACTTGAACCAGGGATAGGAAAGAGTTGTGAGCTTTGCCTACCCAATTAAGGTTCAGGTCACCAATGATGAGTGCTTCATTTTGCCCAACTGCTTGAGCGGCATACTCTAGTAGTTCCTCCAGGCTTGAGATACTGCTCTGAGGAGGATTGTAGGCACAGATTAGATGCAGCTTCTTAGCACCAAGGAGTAGGGTGGCATGAATGGACTCACACAACATGAGATTAGGTATTGCAGAGATGGCTAGGTTTATATGGGACTTGCAGAAGATGGCAACCCTGCTGCCCCATTTGGGTGGTTTTCTGTCACACCTGAGCACATTATAGTTCAGTATAGAGCAGGCAGAGTCAGCGACTGACTGCTTGAGCCAGATTTCTGTTAAGCATAGAACATCTGGATTGTACAAGGTCACCCAAGCCTCCGGCTCAGAAAAGTTGCATAGAAGGCTTCTAATATTTAAATAGGCAAAGCGGAGTCCCTTCAAGGTTCACCCAATTGGCGTCAGTGTGCAAGTAGCAGGCCGGGGGGCAGGGTTAGTTTCTACATCACCCACCAGCAAGAGGACTAGGAGAAGGAGGTACCATAACTTGCAAAGGGTGAAAGGAGACTGGACAAGTGCAGGGTGGTGCAGTCTCCTGAAGGAACTGATGGCAAGACAGGAGAAGTATTTGGGGATTAGTAAGGAGGTGTAGTCATACTGCTTTAGTAGTTGTAGAAGCAGATTAGAGAAGGAGAAGTCAGTGGGATTTGGTGCATAAGGAGTAGAGAACTGGGAGGGAGTGAGCAGCTTAAGCCATGCAAGGACAGACAGAGTCATTCCCACAAACAGAGTAATCAAGAGTCATCTCAGTGTTTTAAGTGGCTGAATAGTTCAGGGAAATAAGCAGTAAGAAAAGGAGGCTGGGAAAAATATGATCTCCATAGCATGATTGGTTGGATAGAGAAAGTGGGTTGGGACTTGCAGGGCAAAAGCGCATTTAAAGAGTGCCAGGAGTGGGGGAGGGAAGGTGGGAGAAACATCTGGTTAAAAGTAGGTGCAGACTGAGAGGAGATACAGCAAGGAAAAATCAGGGTTTATGGCTTGGGCAGAGAGTTCCCCTCACCCAATGGAAGTAGCAGGAGAAATAAGATAGACCAATCAGAGCAGGTTGAAAAGTGTCCGGGCCAATGACAGTCAAGGTCAGCAAGTCTGAAACTTTGGCAGGGAGTATCAGCAGTGTCTGGGCAGCATACCTTGGCAGCTTGTGGGGTCCAGCAAGCAGGAGCATGGTCAGCAGCTAAAGAGGCTAGCCACAGACTGTCAGGGAGCAGGAAGTGCACCCGTAAAGGGACAGTGGCCTAGAGGCAGGGAGACAAAGAAAAATTAGCAGAAAAGCAGAGCACAGGGGAACTGGAGCTTAATTAGAGGGAGGGCTGAGGTTGAAACAAAAGAAGGCTGAATAGCAGCCTGGGTTGGGGGATGGGGATCATCCACGCAAGCAAAAGATGGCCTGGTGGGGGTGGGAAGCAGTAGGGTAGATTCAGGTTGTGAGGTAGAAAGGCAGGGGTGGGGAAAGTAGGAGAAGCTGAAGAATAGAGTGAAGTTTTAAAGCTGGAGCAGTAGACAGAGAAGCAAACAGAAAGAAATCAGTTCAAGCAATCAAATCACAGACAGATATGGCAGGTATTAAATGCATGTAGTACGGCAGTAGATAGCTAGTAAATAGCAAGCTAGGCAGTAAAATAAAGCTTAAAAAGTAAAACTGAAGTAAAAATAAGGCAGTTACAATTCAATTATAGTAATAAAATTAGGAAGGAATGCATATATAATAAAATTCAAAACACAGGTCTAGGCTGAAAATTCCAGTTAAAAGTAGGCACAGGCTGAGAGGAGAAACAGTGAGAAAAAAATCAGGGTTTATGGCTTGCACAGAGAGTTCACCTCACCCAATAGAAGTAGCAGGAGAAATAAGACAGACCAATCAGAGCAGGTTGAAAACTGTCTGAGCCAATGGCAGTCAAAGCCAGCAAGTCCGAAACTTTGACGAGGAGTATCAGTAGCATCTGAGCAGCATACCTTGGCAGCTTGCTGGGTCCGGTCAGCAGGAACACAGTTGTTGGCTAAAGAAGCTAGCTGTGGACCGCCAGGGAGTAGGAAGTATGCCTGTAAAAAGCCAGTGGCCTTGAGGGAGGGAGACAAAGAAAAATTAGTTGAAAGCAGAGCACAGGGCAGCTGGAGCTTAATCGGTGGGAGGACACAAGTTGAAACAAAAGAAGGCTGAATAGTAGTCCGGGAGGGGGGTGGTGGTTCATGCAAGCAAAAGATGGCCTGGTGGGAGTGGGGAGCAGTAGAATAGGTGCAGGTAGTTAGGTAGAAAGATAGGGGCAGGAAAAGTAAAAGAAGCTGAAGAAAAGAGAGAAGTTTAAAGTTGGAGCAGTAGACAGAGAAGTGAGCAGAAAGAAATTAGTTCAAGCAATCAAATCACAGACAGATATGGCAGGTATTAAATGCATGTAGTGCAGCAGATAGCTAGTAAATAGTAAGCTAGGCAGTAAATAATAAATAAAGCTTAAACAGTAAAGTTACAGTAAAAATTAGGCAGTTACAATTCAGTTAGAGTAATAGAATCAGGAAGGAATACGTATATAATAAAATTCAAAACACAAGTGTAGACTGAAAATTCCGGTTAAAATTAGGTGTAGACCGAGAGGAGAAAAAGCAAGGAAAAATCAGGGTTTACAGGTTGGGCAGAGAGTTCACCTCATCCAATGGAAGTAGCAGAAGAAATAAGACAGGCCAATCAGTGCAGGTTGAAAATTGTCTGGGCCAATGGCGGTCAAGGCCAGTAAATCCAAACCTTTGTCGGGGAGTATGAGCAGTGTCAGGGCAAGCATACCTTGGCAGCTTGTGGGGTCTGGTGAGCAGGAGCACAGTTGTCGGCTAAAGAGGCTAGTCGTGGATCACCGGGGAGCAGGAAGTGCGCCCCGTAAAAGGCAGGTGGCCTTTGCAGCTTGTGGAGTCCGGCGAACAGGAGCACAGTCGGCAGCTAAAGAGGCTACCTGTGGATTGCCAGGGAGCAGAAGTGTGCCCATAAAGGGCCGGTGACCTAGACCAATGACATGCGAAGACATGAGAAGGCAACATTGGCAAAATCTTCTTTTTCTTTCTTTGCCCAGTTATATAGGATAGCCTTTGGGTCTGATAATTTCTGATATCTAGCTATAAATATGTTGCTTGGAAATTTCCAAGAAGCCGGTCTTTTCTTAGGGATTAACGATCAGTTGGGGATAGGTGGCCAGGCGCGGCCGACTCCCTCAGCTGCTTGTTAATCAAAGGTAATAATAGGTTTCAAGGTTTTTATTGCAATTATAAGTCTAATCACAATAACAACTTTTTTTTTTTAGTTTTATTTAGGTTTTTTTGCTGTGTCGCAAACGCTGCCTACACAGCTAAATATTAGGCTGGATTGGTCATTTTTAAAACATTAATGACCAATCCAGTAGCCAATCAGGAGCCTCTCTAGGCTCGTGAATTATTAATTAGACTTAAAATCCCCTTTAGTGTTTGCTTGAAGTTGTATTAGTGAAATGGTTATGTGTAGTAAATCACGCCGGGTAAATTAAGTTAGAAAATTTCTTAGCAACTGATAAAGCATGTAGTTGGTTAGTACAAGCGGAGAAGTCCTATGACTCGTGGCATTTTTTTTATTTTATTTATTTACGATGTATTTGCCCAGGATTGCACTGCTAAGATGCAACATCTCATTTCCAGCGGGGCCCTGCTATTACTCATTTTTACAATGTATTTAATCAGTATAGCACAGCTAAGATGCAACATCTTGTTTCCAGTGGGGTCCGCTTTTACCCATTATTACAATGTATTTACCCAGGCAGTTATTGTCTAGCTTAAATACAAAATCTAATTTCCACTGGGGTCCTGCTTCTACACATTTCTGCAGCTGGGTGGACTGGAGCACTGGAAGTTTGAGTGACTTGATCACCATCACATTGTGAGTGTTTGACTGTAACAGGGATTGTACCTGTGATCTCCTGGTTCACACTAGTGTACAACCACTAAATGACTCTACTTCCACTACCTGTGTGTGTGTGGGGGATGGCACGCTGGCAACTGCCAGCACTGGGTTTTTTTTTTGGTTTTCTTTTTTTTCTGTATTCTGTTTTACCTCCTGATTCTCTCTGGTGGCTCCCTTCTGACCGACCCCCACAGCTCCATTACCCAGATCCTCCCGGACTTACCTTCATCATCGTCCTTTGCCACAAGACTGGGGTTGTGCCCATCCACCCGTGTAAGTCCTGCAGGGGGCCGGTCTTCATCCTGCATCCTGGGGAGGTTTTCTTCTTGATTTTCACCCTGGGCCCTTGGGCTTGCAGTGGGCGCAATGTCTGAAATCTGCTTCCACAGAGATGGCTTCAGCATCCTGCACAAGGAGTCACTTCCCTATGTGGTGGCATGCATGTGCTACCACCCAGCCACTGCTGTGTACTAACCCCCCTCCCTCAGGAAGGAGGGCTGTCTAAGGGATGCTCAATCCTTCCTGTGCTCACCGATTCCTGAGCAACCTGAGTCAGTTCCCAACCCCAGGTCACTGGCGTGGCAGGAGTTAAGGTGTCCAGCGCCTTAGCCCTCCATGCCACTGGGCCAGCCAGCAGTGTTTTTTTATTTTGCAGGTATTTTTTAACCCCTTGTTACAATGTGCTTACCCAGGATAGCCCAGTTGAGATACAACATCTCGTTTCCATTGGGGTCCTGCTTTTAACCATTTTTATAAAGTATTTTATTCAACCTGGACAGACCAGCCAAGATGCAACATCCCCTTTCCAGTGGGGTCCTAGTTAACACATTTTTACAATGTATTTACAATGTATTAACCTAAGATTGTCTGAGTGAGATGGAGCATCACATTTCCTGTGAGATGCTGCTTCTACCTATTTCTGCAGCTAGTTGAACTGGAGCACTATGAGATTAAGTGACTTATTCAGGGCCACACAGTGAATATGTAACTGTAACAGGGTTTCAGCCTGTGATCTCCCAGTTCCCAATAGTGCTCCAGCCACTGTATGATGCTATCTCCATTGGGGGGGGGGTGAAGGAAAGGCTGGTGACTGCCGGAATTTTTTTATTTATTTATTTACCCAGGATAGCCCAGCCGAGATGCAACAACTCATTTCCAGTGGCGTCCTCCTTCTGCCTATTTCCCAAGCTGCATGAACTGGAACAGTAGGAGAGTAAGTGACTTGCTTTGGGTCACACAGCATTTTACTTCAGTTGGGTTTGCACCTGTGATCTCATGGTTTCCAACTGAGTGATCTAACTACAGTAACACACTGCCTGTGCAGAAGAAGGGACAGTTAAGGGCCAGTGACAGGGCTGTTGCCAGGATTTTTGCAGGGAGGTTCTTTTTGTGATGTGGGGTGTTATTCTCACATGCATTGCACGCAAAAACATTTTTTAAAAAGCCGGGGGTCTGGGGGCCACCAAGCCCCCAGAAACCCTGTGGTACTAGATGCTCCGTGCTGCATTTTCTTGCTTAAACTGAAGTTTTTTTTTTTTTGTTAGTTTTTTTACACTTTCTTTTACACCGGCACCCGGGGAACTCTCTCGGGTATCCACCTACCTCTGCAGCTCTACCTCCAGACCTGAAACCACTCTGTCTCTCTGGCACCAGCCCGGCTATCCCCCTCAAGTCTGAGCCCTTCGAGGGTAGGGCCATCCTATCCACCCAGGGTGCACTATCTGGAAATTCAGGCCGGGATCAGCCCAGGAGAAGAGCAGGTCCAGTCGTTGGAGTGTGGCCGAGGGGAGGTGATGCCGTCACCTATCCCCGAGGCCAGGGATTTCTCTTAGGTCCCCCCCATTGACTCGGACATGTCCTGTGATGGACCCTCCCTCCCTCCCAAGACAGGAGACCAGTCCTCCAGATGCTCAGTCCTGCCTTTCCCCTACCAGCCCCCAGTGACCTAAGCTTGGTCTCAAACCTGGGTCACCGGCATGGCACAAGGTGTGGCATCCAGCACCTCAACCCTCAGTGCCACTGGGCCAAGCTTAGTCTGAAGTTAAGTAACTCGCAACTGAACTCTCCTCCACCCCTTGCTCCAAGAAAAATTAACGTTACCTTGTTGGCTGCAGGGTGAATGCATATACTGTATGTATTCTGTACCTGAGGCTAGAAAGAGGTTAATGTGCTGCACCTCAGGGCCTTGGGGGCAAGCCAGGGAGTATTGCCACTGGAGGCAGGTCCCGGGGGGGGAAATCTGGTGAGCGGGGGCTAATCTACTGGAGCTTAGGCACCCAGAAAGAGAAAAAAAAAACTGCCCCCCCAGGACAGGAGTTGGAAGTTAAAAGCCTTTCACTTCTGGAAAACCCTTTCTCTCCAAGATTGGAAATTTCCCCAGAGCTTTCACCCATGCTGTCATGCTATAAATAATCCATTTTGCAGTTGAGGGGGGTGGATAAGCCCCAGGAGAGCTCAGTCCCCAAAATAATTACCTCCCACTCCCAAGAGATACTTTCTCTCACTACCTCTTCACACACACAAGTACCCCTGAGCAGGACCCCAAAATGTGGGGTAAGTGCCCTCCTGCTTCCCCCACACTGACATTTGTCATCCAGTATTAAGCCTATCCTGAAAAACTTCACTAGTGTTCTGTACCAAAGATGCAAGATTTTACATTGTAGGAATTTACCATTAGCATCCATACAAAGCCCTATAAGCATTGGGCCAGCAGTTCTTCCTGGATTTCCCTTTAAGCTGCTTAGACAACAGTACCCCCATCTATCATCATTCTCCTGAGCCACAGTACATTCCCCCAACAACTACTGAAACATTTTGAAAATCTTGGTGATCCTTCATCTGGTCCTCCCCTGACTGGCCCTTCTGATCTTCCCAGATGTTACTAGCAGTTGCAGATGTGAGGCTATGCTCTATAATGGATAGCCAGTGAATCAACTGCAGATACCTTAACTGTGTCTAGAGGTTTATATTAGCAGTCACAGCCTGTGACTTCAGAACTGCCAGCCATTTATTTATAACACTCAGTGCTTTCAGTTCTACAAGGATTCCTGTATTTTGCAGGGATTGTGTGCCATTTACAATGAAATTGTTTCCCTAGAGTTGTACTGGGTTACACAGGAACACAGAGCCATCAAACTTCTATAGGAAGCAATGTAATCTACAGAAAACAAGGAAAATTTCCCTGGAGCTACAGGGAAAATGCCAAATCTGGGAGCACTGCACAATGCAGCCAGTTTACTTAGCACTCGTTCCACCCCTTCCCTGTCTCCACCATCTCATCGGTTGTTGCAGAGTTTTAGCACTTTAAATAGACCAAATTATAGTACTCCTGTTTTTGTGTTTTCACTCACCCCGCCCCATCTCCACCATCTCTTTGGCTGTTGAGACTGGGCCAAAACTTAAAATTCAGTCCTCTCACAGTGCTGCCAGGCAGTTTTAGCACTAACAAACAGTATTCCTGTTCGTTTTTTTCACTCGTCCAGACCCCCCTCCCAGCAGTTGAAACTGAGCCCCCGATGAACTGAAGCCAATAAGTCCCATCCTCACAAACATTTTGGCCAGCCAGAGAAATTACCACTTTTTAAACTCCTCGCTTAGTTTTTAGCACTCAGTCCTTCTGCCTTCCCCTTCCTCCCTTCATCACCCCAACCAGTGTCTCCACCAGAGCGGCTGTTACTTGCTGCTTTAACCGAGGCCTCTGACAAAACTTAAGGGGCACAAAATAGACTCAGGCAGCCGCAGACACCTACCAGGCTAGTATAAAGAGTTTGTGATACACCCGACCTGCATCTTTTTCACCGTTTTCCTTGTTTCTCGTCAACTGCCATGCTCTATCCTTGTTCTCCCGCTTCAAGCTGTGTCACAGTGTGAATTCGGGGCAGGCCGACATGCACACATTTGGCAGGGAGGCACTGTTATTCACTTCCTCAGTGTAGCAAGTGACTGGGCAAGAGAGGATGGGGGTGTCACGTCGCGAGATTCAGACCGAGCAGCTGGAACCCTGATTGGACAGATCAGGAACAGGTGGGGGTGTGTGTTGAAGGGCATCACAGGTACTACAGGTAAGGGAGCTGCTGGGGGGGGATCGCACACATCAGAGAGAGAGAGAGAGAGAGGAATTGTAGTGGTTGCTTCTTACTACAGCCCGAGGACTGGACAACATTTAAAGGGACAGTTACAATATTAATGGAAGGCAAAGAAAAAAATTAAAAGGAGGTTTCAAACAAGGGGGGGTTCGTTCGAACCTGACGAACCCCACCTGGCAACGGGCCTGAGTGATCACTGACAATTTTTTTTGTTACAATTTATTTACCCAAGACAACCCAGCAGAGATGCAACATCTCATTTTGAAAGGCATCCTGCTTCTACCCATTTCTGCATCTGGGTGGGCTAGAGCACTAGGAGCTTAGGTGAGTTGCTCAGGATATTTGTCTCTAGCGATATTTGTACCTGCGATCTTGTAGTTCACAATGGTGTTCTACACAGTAGACCACACTGACTGCTGGGGGAGGGACCAGGAAAGGCCAGCAATTGCTGCAAGTTTCATTTTTTATTGTTTGCAATTTATTTACCCAGGATAGCCATAACATACAATCTCCTGGTTACCAATAGTGCTCTATCCATCAGCCCAAACTGTCTGTGGGAGGGGGCGGAGACCAAGAAAGGTTAACAGCTGCCACCAATGTTTTTTTTTTTCAGTTTATTTCCACAGGATAACACTGCTGAAATACAGCATCACATTTCCAATGGGGTTCTGGGGTATGTGAATCTAGCAGGGTTTCAACCTGTGACCTCCCAGTTCCCAACAGTGCTCTATCACAAGACCACACTGTTTGTGTTGGGTGGGAGGGGGGACTGGAAAAGGCTGGAAACTCTTGCAAGGTTTTTTCTTGGAAGGGGATTCAGTTGATTTACCCAGACAAGCCTAACTGAGACGCAAGACTACATTTCCAACATGGTCTATCTTCTTCCTATTTCCATAGCTAGGTGCACTTGAGCACTGGGAGGATAAGTGACTTGAAACAGGTCACAAAGTGAGTATGTGGCCATAGCGAGGCATGACTATGCAATCTATGAGTTCCCAACAGTTCTCTACAAACTAGAACACACTGTCTGTGGGGAAGGGGGATTCTAAAAGTTCTGCAGCTGCCAGCAACTTTTTTTTTTCCTTACTTGCCCCCTGGCCTGCCTCTCCTTCTGGCTGCTCATGACTCCTCTGACCCCCTCGCCCTGATCCCCTTCCACTCACTTCAGATCGCAGCTGATCCAGGGGTGGCCCAGCGTATCCCTTAGCCGGATCGGTCCCTCTCCTCAGTGGGGGAAGGCGCCAGAAGGGAAGCCAGTGCACTAGTCAATCAGTCCCTGGGTGCTGCTGAGGTGGATTCCGGGGCATCAGGGCATCTCGAGTCGGTAGGAGCCGGCAGCCATCATCCGGCTGACCAGGAGGCCAGGATTTCCACTTTTCTCCCCGGGGGCGTAGTGTGCCACAAATGTCTAGGTCAAGCCGATGTTCACCACGCCCCTTGTGCAGTGGGGCTCACTTAAGCTGCTGCTCTCCTGGCCTCCGACAGGAGACAGCAGAAAGCGAGCCATGTCCCCTTCCCCGGAGAAGGTGAACAGTCGCAGGACACTCAAGCCTACTCCCCCTGGCCAGCTCTCAAGCAACCCAAGTCCATTCCCGAACCCGGGTTGCTGGCGTCGCAAGCGGAAATCCAACCACTGCGCCGACAAACCAGTCAGCAACTGTTTTACAGTTTATTTACCCAGGGTAACCCAGATGCAATACAATATCTCATATTTAGTGGGATCCTGCTTCTACCCATTTTGACAGCTACATGGACTGGCACTGGGAGGTTAAGTAAGTTGCTCGGAGTAACACAGTGAAAATTCTGGACCTTAGTTTTTGGGGCTTCCACTGTGTAAGTTGTCCAACATCTCCACCCAAACCCCATCCCAAATAATTGATCACCACTGCAGGAATATTTCTGTGATTTAGGTCATTGGGAGGGAGAGAGGGAACCACAGGAGCATCAGTACCAGTGCAGCTGGGTTTTTTTGTAATTCAGGTGGAAGGGAGGGGGGAAGGGGGCCATGGGTACAGCAGTACCAGTTGACCCAGTTTTGTTGTGATTTGGGTGAACGGAGGAAGGGGAGTGCATCAGGAGAGTCCGGATGCCCACAGAATGGCCACACCTTGTCATGTTAAAACCGAGAGGCAGAAATAAAATACCTTAGCTAACTAGGATTTGGTAAATGAACTATTGGGAAAAAAGTGTTCTTCCATGATACAATGCTTAGACACTACAGCAGGAGTTCTGACAGGCCCATTTTTGATAGCCCAAGATTGTAATGCTTTTTTCACTGATTTAACAAAATATTTTTAATAAAGATGTCAGGTTAACTAATCAAATTAACAGTAACTTGGAATTGACTTACCCCAAATTTTATTTTAAACATTTAACCCCAGAGGAGGCATTTAAATACCTAGTGAAGTTTAATCCGTGTCCTGCTGTAGGTAAGGATGAAGTCGACTTTAGGCTCATGAGGATCACCACAGACATCCTGTGTTATCCGCTATCTATTATTTTTAATTTGTCTCTACGTTTTTCTATGATTCCCACTTTATGGAAAGAAATTACTGTAGTTCCAATACCTAAAACTGGTGACCTATCAAGCGTTCATAATTATAGGCCCATTTCACTACTGGTACGTCTTTCAAAGATCTTAGAATGCATGGTCCTTGACCAGTTGGAAGAACATTTGTCAAAGTAGGAAACCTTGACACCAGCACAGCATGGGTTTCACTCAGGGCATAGTACTATGACGGCCTTGGTAGGGTACACAAGCACAGTACATGCAACCCTTGATAAAGGGCACTTTGCTGTGGCTGTGTCCATGGACTCGCCAACGCCTTCAACTTAGTCAATCATGGCCTATTGAATTCAGTCTTGTCCAATTTGAGGTGTCCCATGATGTTGCTGGGTGGTGAAAAAGTTATTTAACTAAATGCACTCAACATATCAAAAATTAATGGAAGTTATTATCTCTCTGCTCTGATCATAATTGGTGTACCTCAAGGTTCTGTTTTGGGTCTTCTTTCATTTAATTTATCTTTAAACACATTGCCTTGGTTTTTTTTTAAATCTCAGACTTTTTTGTACGCAGATGATGAGGTGATCCTCTTGAGCGGTCCTAATCCTGACCTTCTACAAGCTGACCTGGCCAGTGGTTTTTTGAAAACTCAGACCTGGTTTTGTGACCACAGATTGGTCTTGAATGGAAAAAAAACCAGCAAAAAAAACATTGTATTTTATAATCATAGAAAAAGTTAATCACAGAGCCTCTCCTAGCATTGTACTCCGCTGCTGGGGCCGTGATAGAATAGGTTAATTATTTTAAATATTTAGGACTAATTGTTGATTCAGGTCTGAGCTATGAGTATCATATTACTAATTTAGTTAAAACGGTGCATCAATGGCTTGGAGCACTTTATAGAATAAACTCTTTACTCATCCCAAAAATGAGGGTATTATTATCAAAAAGTTTTCTTCTTTCTACAATTGTAGGGCTTGATTTTTTATCATACTGCTAGTGATGGGTTCATTGCAAAGGTTAGAACTCACTTAAATCAAGTTGCTCGATTTGCTACCCAGCTTCCAACCAAATACATCGCTGTTCTCCTCAAGCAAGCCAGGATGCTTTCTTTAATGCAAATATTTGAATTTCAAATTGGTTTGTTAGTGAAAAAGATAACTATAAATGGGTTCCTCCTATCTTTATTTAAAAAATACTTAAACCCATTTCCCACCCATTTAACTGATAACTGCTATTTTCTTGTGCCAAAAATGAAAACTGCGATTGGACAGAAGACTGTGTAGTATAAACTATCATGTTCTTAAATGTAGTCATGACTAAGTTAGATTTTCTTGGAACCACAATGTGCAGATACAGAAAGGTGCTAAGAAATTATTTGCTATCAGACAGTGAATGTTGATGTTCTGTGTAATTTGATCTTTTGATTGTCTTGCACATGTATTTGACTGATTTGGATGTATTATTATTCTGTATCCTATGTTTTATATGTTTGTAATGCTATGTATTTATTAAGTGTTATGTAATGACATGTTATGATGCACTCTGGTCACCCATGAAAATGGGTCTTTGGCCCATGGACTCACCAGATTAAATAAATAAATCAAATCAAATCAATTACTTGCCGGGGACAGTAGGCCTTGAATTCCTTATTAGGACACATAAACAGGCCAGCATGTGAATAAAAACGACAAAGGTCTGTGCACACCCTCAACCTCCCCCCCCCCCAAGAAAAGGGTAAATGTAATAACCATTTTTTCAGCCTAGATTGAATACTAACTAATTTGATTTCAAATGGAGTGGAGGTGTATTGGTAGTCACCTCAGGTCCCTGTTGTAAAGTCACCCAGCTACCATAATCCCATTTATAGTTACATGAAGCAGATGCAGTATAGAGTAGGAACCCAGCTGATGAGTGGTTCACCTCGACATGGTAGCTGGGCAACTTCACAACAGGCCCTGAAGTGACTACCAAGAGACTCCCACTCCTTTTGAAATCAAATTAGTTAATAGCGAATCTAGGCTGAAAACATGTATATTACATTTACCCCTTTCTTGGTGGGGGGTTAAGTGTGTGCACTGACCTCTGTTGTTTTTATTGATGTACACCATATGCGTAGCACACCTCATTCAGAGTCCCATTTACAGTTTGTGTATGAGCAAAGGTGAGCAGCAATCATTAGTTCAGGTTAGTAAAAGGAGATGTAAGATTTTCTTATTAGCCAGTTCCCCACCAGTTGCTTGCACATTGGCTTGGGACCACACCTTAATTAAGCCCATTTCAGGCTGATGTACCCTATATAAAGGAAGATAATTGAAGTGGATGCAGTTTGGAGTAGGAACCCAGCTGATGGGTAGTCCACCTTGACGATAGTAGCTGGGCGACTTCACAACGGGGCCCTGAGGTGAATACCAAGAGACCCCCACTCCTTTTGAAATCACGTTAGTAAGTAGCCAGTCTAGGCTGAAAAAAATGTTTATTACATTTATCCCTTTCTTGGGGGTGAGAGGTGGAATTGAGGGTGTGCAGTGACCTTTGATTTTTTTTTTATTGATGTACACCATATGCAGTAGCATCCCTTATTCAGAGTCCCATTTATAGTTTGTGTATGAGCAAGGGTGAACAGCTAACATTGTTTCAGACCAGCATGTGAAACCTGCAGAGTGTCTGCCTCACAGACAAACTGACACCTCAAGTGATAAATCATGTATGACTATGATTTTCAACATAAAAATAACATCATCAGGCAGTGGCATGGATGATTCTGGAATGCAGTAGGCTACAGCTCCATGAATACATTTTATTCTTTTGGTAATGGTTAAATCCCACTGAGCACAAAGTGTGCTTACAGTGATGACCTGGAAAGAGAGGGAGGTTAAGTGACTTGCTCAGGGTCGCATAGTATGTTAGTGGAGGTTGTGATAATCACACTCAGGGCTGCTGGATGAAACAGACTCCTGTATAGCTCATTGCTTTATTCTGTAGGCCATACTACTAGCCTGAATGCCCATATGTAAGCATTCAAATGAACCCAGAGATCCACAGCACCATTGACTGGAAAGTTGGAATATCTGTTTTCTTCACCCCTCACTGGCTAGCAGCCTGTCACACCTACATCCCCCAATACACTATCCCAAAATGTTTGCTTTGTAATTTGCAAGCAAACATGAAAGAGATTAAATGGGACCCTGAATGCATCATAACTACAGCATGTAGTGCTGTATGTGTTGTTAAAGAGACTGGAATTGCAATGTTCAGCTTTGGTTAATGTTTTGCAGTTCTTCACGAAAAATGATGTGCAACTGTTCCTTAATTTAGAATGTAGACAAGTGTGTATTCAAAAGAAAAGAGACATTGCTGAAAATCAAGGAGTTCAAGGTTTTGATGTTCCTGACCCATGCCATGAGAGAGGCAAGACATACCTGGAAATGAATAGAAAAGTTCATCATCAGCTTTTGCTGTGCAATGCCCTTGCCACTGAAAGCATCTACTGTACTATCTGGATGCTTTTCACTGGAAAATGACCATCTACTCTGGGGAATATTATTGAGATAGACTTGGAGCAGAAAGCCCATTTCCTGGATTAAATGCTCTTGGCTAAGCATCTAATATCTGCAAATCTACAGATGATTAGTGGGTGTTTCACAAACATCTCAAGCTCAGGGCTGCATGCACTTCAAGTGCCTTTACCATTCTTTTATAATTACTGGTTAACATAAAGTATAACTAGAAATCAAGTGACAGAAAACTCCATAATAAGAGTGTGCATTACAACTTTTGCATTTATTTGTAATTTCTTACCAGGAAAGTGAGCAGTAACAGTTATATTTTCTTTGAAGAAATCTCCCTCCATTGAGCCACATCACAGAAATGTAAGCCTTCGGGGTCTGGACCACCTGGAAAATTTTGCTAGCTGGAGCCCCCCATGTCTATATCACATGGGCTGCCCCATCATACCTCAGTTCTTTCTTCTGCTGAAAACCATTTTTCAGTCCACCGCTGCTGAAGAATGCTGTTGTACTTTGTATCATTTCATTTTTATTTGTTTATACTTGATAACTTGGTGAGCATCGCTGCCCATTTTCATAAATAGCAAGTAATACATTTAAACATAATTACACAGTACACAACTATGCATACGATTTATTTATTTATTTATTTCAATTCTAGGATTACAAGTTACCTTTGAGCCCAGGGCTCTTTTACAAAGGTTCCATGTCAAAATATTGATATCACAACATTTGTTTCACATAATAGGTTACAAGGACACATGTTACATGGAACAGACAGGGTGTAGGTAGGGAAAAAAAAGGAGGGAGTGGTAGTATGATGGGAGGGGCAGAATACAGGAGGTCAAAGAGGAGGAGAGAGAGGAGAGGAGAGGGTAGGGTAAGGTAGGGATATGGTCGGGGGGGAATGGTGGGTGCAACCAGACTGGTGGCATTGTCAGATTCAGAAGTGCGAGAGGGGCAGAGGCCTACTAGGGCAAGTGCGTTGGGAAAAGGAGCTAGGTAGGGGAGAGTAGCAGAGGAGCGGTGTTGCATAGATTATCCATGGCAGTCGCAGGTGCTGGAAGCGACAAGGGTGTTTTGGAGCCTGGATTTTTAAGCTCCTAGCCCAGGTGGTAGTGATAGTTTCATAGGAAAGACCATTAAAACAAGTGGGTGCCCTGTGAGCGAATGATCGCTGCCCATGGGCTGTGCAGCAGCGGGGGATGCAAAACAGTTGTGGCTTTGATCCTCTGGTGATTCTGGAGCTAGTTTTTGTTTGAAGGAGTGAATAGACTTCGGGAGGGGCAATTCCCAACTTGATTTTCTTTGCAACCACACAGGTTTGGTACTGGATTCTATTTTCAAGTTGAAGCCAGTTTGCTTTTGAGTAGAGGTCACAGGTGTGTGTGAGCTGCTCAGCCCCAGTGATGAGTTGACAGGCCTTGTTAAGGGTGGTGGTTATCCTTCTGAGTGTCGAGGTAGTGGCAGTGCCATAGATGACAAGACCATAGTCAATCTGGGAGATGATGGAGCTTTGAACAGTGGCATTGAGGGCCTCTTTTGTCAGGTGCCGTCATAGCCAGTAGAGTAAACCCAGTCTGATGTTCACTGTTTTTGCGACATTGGTTATGTGGGTTCCAAAGACAGGTGGGGGGTCTAAGGTGATTCCTAGGTATTTGAAGGAGTCAGCCTGTTCCAGGGAGTTTCCAAAGCAGGTATATAAGGAGAGTTGGAGATGTTTGTGCCTGTTTTGGTGACTGGTGAAAATTATGGTCTTGTTTTTTTTCTGGTTAAAGATTAACTTATGTTCTTTGAACCAGTTTTTAACTGAAGTGAAACCATGTTGAAGGGTTTGTTGCAGGTGGCTTGTGTCATGATGGGAGGCAAGAATCACAGCGTCATCTGCATAGGGTATAACTTACTGAAGGGTGGAGTTGGGGAGAGAGTTGAGGAACAGGCTAAAAAGCAATGGGCCCCAGGATGGAGCCTTGAGGGACACCAGAGCGTACCTCTTTAGTGTCGGAGAGCACGCCCACAATTTTTACACATTGGGTCCCATTGTCAAGATAGTTATTGAACCATGCCACCAATTCCACAGAGAGGCCAATGTTCAGTAGCTGATGAAGCAGGAGGCAATAGTGGACAGTGTCAAAAGCCTTAGACAGGTCTATGAATATAGCTCCGGTTAGGAGACCATGGTCAAGGGAGTTGTGTATGGCTCCCATAAACTCAAGAAGGGCCGTGGCAGTGCTGTGTCCTTTTCTAAAACCATGTTGCTGCCGGCAAAGGATGTTGCATTTGCCCAGATGATCGGTGAGCTGGTCCGCTACTATCCATTCCAGGGCCTCAGAGAGGGGTGGAAGAATAGAGATAGGTCAGTAGTTCCCATGGGTGGTCCGGTCGCCGCCTTCATGGATTGGTGTGACTGTTGCTGACTTCCATTTGTCAGAGAACTGGCTAAGAAAAAGGGAGAGATTAAAGATCCTGGTGAGAGGCCCCAGAACTTCTTCTAGAGTGAGGGACAGAAGTTTGAAGTCCAGTGTGTCAGCACTAGCTCTGGTGTTTTTGATGGTTTTGGAAATGCATTTCCTGTCAGTATTTTTGTTTACTGCTCTGAAGTACAAAGGGGGGCATTTTTTTGGTGTAGACTGATGGGTGGGAAGAGGAATGTCGCTGTCGTTGAAAAAGTCGGTGGAGGGGAGGATGCTGCTGAGGTCAATGAAGGCATCGTTAAAGGTGTTGGCTATGACTTTTAGGTCCAGAGTGGTATTTCCGTTCATTGTGTTAGCAGTCGGGGCCGATTTGGACTCCTTCCCAGTAACATCTTTTATGTTATTCCAGAATGCTCTTGCATTTCCCCATGTGTCAGTGAGTGCAGTCTTGTAGTATTCAAATTTCTGTTGGCGTATCGATTTGGTGCAATCATTCCTTGCTCTTTTGTAGTTTTGGGTGTCTACCTGGTTTTCAGTTGTTCTGGCTAGTTCCCAGAGGTGGTCCCTGTGTTTTAGCTTCTTTAAGAGGGAACCCATGAGCCAGGGGTTGCAGAGGGCTTTAATTTTGCACTTTTTTTAGCAGGGCAAAGATGTTACATGCTTCATTGAAGATGCGTATGGATAGGTCAAAGGCTGTGTTCATGTCTGTAGCCAGGTCAATGGGGGACTAGTCTTGATTGAGTAGGTGTGATTTTAGGTGGATTAGCTTCTCACAGGGTAGGACTCTGCTGAGGATGACCTTAGGAGATTTCCAGAATTTATTTGACCAGGTGCAGCTGATGGGGGAATGGTCACTGAGAGAATGAGGCAGTACGGTGTAGCTAGAGATCCGGGAGGGGTGAGTAGACAGGATCCAGTCCAGAAGAGTGCTGGTGCCAGTTTTGTAGTTCCTTCTGGTTGTGGAGTCCAGTACCTGGGTGAGGTTTGCCGATGTGACCACGTCCCTGGCATCACCAGCCTCAGCCCCAGCATCAGCTAATGCTGCTGCTTGTTTGTTTGCTATTTTTGAATTAAATCTTTCATGCTGCCATCAAAATAAAAAAGGAACTTTTGTTCTGTTATTGTTACTGTAGAAAAGAAAAGATATATAAAGATGATGACCACTGCAAGTGCATTCACTGCTTAGGCCTCACAGACAACATGAAGGCCTGCAACATTTGTCAGGACTTTAACCAGGCCACTTGAAGATGTCACAAGAATTCCTTGGAGTTGTATTTAAAAATCAAGGCAATGGAAAAGAAGCAAAATGCATCAAAGTTGGCTTCACCAGCATCAACTATTCCCTTTCCAGAGTTTGCTGTTGGTCTGTCATTCTCCACAGTCAATGGTGTCCACTGCTAATTCAATGAAAAAAAAAAAAAGACAAGTCTGCTAAATCAGAGAAAAAATACCACCACACAAGCAAAGACAAGAGACACAGTGAAAAGGATGCCTCTCCAGACTAGTCCCTGACTCCTCTGAAAAGAGGTACTGTACTATATGTGTAGCAAATATAACAGGATAAAGGCCAAGGCCTTCAATTCTGCTGCCCACTCCCCGAACAGTCTCTCAGACAAAGGAAAAATCATAAACTCTGGCGCACACTGACACCAGGACAAATGCTTTTATAAAAAAAGCAGATAGTCTTTATTTTAAATCCAGCATACCCTCACAGCAAAAACACAGAGCCAAATACCTCAGACACCAAGGCTGGGATCTAACACAGGCTGTAATCTCCTGCCAGGGGATTCAAAGTCAATTACACCATTGGGCACGGTCCTACCAATGGTTCCAATGTGGGGCCCATTGATGTCCAGCTGCTGTATCAGACAATGTCAGAGCTGTTTTAAAGACTTGTGCCTTGGCTCCATCAATGATGCACTCCCCGTTGACCCATTTGGAGTTGCTATTGTCAACCTTGGTGATGACACAAGAGTTCTCTCTGCCTGCCTTAATGCCAGGCATGGCTAGTCCTCTGATGGTAAGCCCATCAATGGCACCTCCCTTGCAATGCTGCCTTACTCCTTGACCCAATGCCAATGACCCTTGACATTGAAGAGGGGATGAAATACAATCTAAATTATATGTAAAAGGAATATGAAGATGTGGAGGAAGATCTGGAGCCTCTGAATATAGTGGGTTCAAGTTCTACTGTGTCCTCTAGCAGTAAGAAAGGTGTGAAGGATATGCCATAGTCCCCTTCTGAGGATGCCTCTTTTCAGGCTTTCCTTAGATAGGTCAAAGCCAAACTGGAATTTATGGTAGAGGAGGAAGCTTCCTCTAAGAAAAACATTTCCTGAGCTCCAAATTGCCAATTGCCAGGTGTATATACTGTAACTAAATCTCAAAATTGCCTGTGGATCTCTATGGCTACAATGGCTAAAAAGTTGCCAGATAGCCCTGGTAAGCTAATAGTCCAGCAGACTGTTGCTAATGGGCTGGAGGCTGAAAAACACCTGTTAAGATCTGTGTATGATGCCTCAGATGCAGCTGCTAGTGTGGCTGCCTCTGACATTTGCCTGCAACTCTTGGCTGCATGTTGCTGTTTTGTTTCCAATGTCCAACAGTCAGTCTTTAATGCTCCCCTTAGAGGAAAGCAGCATTGTGGTACCAGCCTTGAGTAAACTGTAACCAAGGGACAAACTTAAAATAAAACTATTGCAATACTGCAAGTTATTTAAATACCTGGAAAATGCAACAGGAAGGGTTCTTTTTTTTTTCCCTTTCCTCCACCCTTCAAGGCCAGCACTGGGCCTAGCTGTTGCCTGAGGTGAATGTACTGTCACCATAGGGGAGCAGTGCCCTTTTCAGACCCTATTTATAATAGTAAACCTGCCACTCATTGTAGAAATAGGAAGGATTAAGCACTTGTTAAGTGACTGTTACACATGCATGAGTCTATAACTATTGTTCTTTCAAGATTGTACTAAATGTTCTTATGCTTCTTCAGCTCCCCTACCCTTTCCAACTATGCATATGCATCCCCTGCTCACCAGCCTATCTCTTCTCCTCCTCCTTCCTTTGCCTTCCACCTACCCTAGTGTCCCTATTAACCCTCAGCCTCACTACTCCAGTGTTCCTACCTACCCTCCTGTCCTCCCCTCCTCCTTTACCACTGCTCCTCCCCCTCCTCCTCCTCCACATATCCCATATGCTCCTCTCCACCTCACCCCCCTTCCAGACATTACCTTTCCTCCCCCACCCAGCTCCCTTGCACTTCTGATCACTCAGGCCTTCTCTGCCTGTGCTGCCCTACCACCTCCTTGTGCAACTAAACCCCTTCTTCATTCTATCGCTCGCGTAAACTCTCCATCTGCCTCCCTCTGACCAGAGCACTTCTCCTCCTTCTACTCCTAACAGGAACATACATCCCAACCCAGGCCCTGCCCCTCCCACCCACCCACCCAGCCCACTGGTCTTCAAATAGCCTCCATGAACATATGCAGCCTGCACGAAGAAATTTGACGCCCTACAGTGCTGGGCCTTGGCTCATCAACCAGACATCATAGCCCTGGTTGAAACCTGGCTGTCCAAATCCACCCCTGACTCATTTGTCTCCCTCCCAGGCTATACCTTATACCGGGAGGACCGAGTAGGCAAACGAGGGGGAGGCTGTGCAATATACACCAGGGACACAATACCTGGACACGCACTGCCCACCCCTGCCCTTATAAATGGGGCCCAGGCTCTAACCCTCAGACTCACCCCAGACTCCTCTAGGATCCTCTCTATCTCACCACAGCCTACGTTCCCCCAAAGAACCAGTACCCGGCCCTGGTATCTTTAACGGACTACCTGGCCACCCTCCACCATAAGGCAGAACAAATCCTAGTGGGGGACCTTAATGTAAATTGGCTCAGCACCTCCTCATCCGCAATCAGAGACTCATTTGCCACCCAAGATCTGACGCAACTCGTCACCCAGCCCACGAGACTTAACCCTAAGAGTGGTACCAGCACCCTTCTGGATGTTATTATAACTAACCGACCCCATAAAATCCAAAACATCCAGGTCCTCCCAGACTCCCTAAGTGACCACTCCCCTATCCTATTTCATTGGGTAGTCCCCAATCCCAAACCCAAAGCCCAGACCACCCTCCACAGGCGCCTCCACCCTGGTGGGCTGAAAAACTTAAAGCATCCTCACCCAGATAAACTGGTCCCCCATTCAGCATGCAACCAACATTGACACTGCCCCGCTTCTTCACTCACACCTTCAACATGGCCTGTGATCTCTTTGCACCTTCACCAAAATCCGGTCCAAAAAACAGAACGCACCCTGGGTTAGCCCGGCCCTCCTACAATTACTTAGAAACCGGGATAACCTCTGGCACCTTGCCACTGAAACAGGTCATCTGTCTGATAGGCAAGCCTACAAAGCAGCCCAGAATAAGTGCTCATGGGCCATCAGGAAAGCCAAGGCAGACCATTACCAGGCCTCCCTTACCTCCTCCTGGGGCTCAGCCCAGACTTTCTGGGATAATATTAAGCAACTTAATGGTAAAGCTTGCTCCTCTGCCCCATCCCAGCTCACTAGAAATGGCACTACCTCCACCGAGCCTGCCACCATAGCTAACTGGTTCAACACCACTTTCACTGACCTTAGCTCAAGTCCTCCCTAGTAATTTCTTTGACCCTCCCCCAACCAACCTCCCCCTGTCCTCCAGCACCCCAGCTTCCACCCGCGAAAGATTTCCACCCGAAGCCAGACCCATCCTAATCAAAGCTCTCAATGGCAACAATCCCGGCAGTGACTCACTGGACCCCAGCATCCTCAGGCTGGTGCTAGATGAAGTCCTTGCCCCACCATCAGCCTAATTAACCAGTCACTCTGCCTGGGACAATTTCCCCAGCTTGGAAAACAGCCATTATCACACCTATTCATAAAGGGGTTGACAGGTCATTGGCCAACAACTACCGGCCAATCTCCATCCTCCCCCCCCCAAAGCCCTGGAGAAAGTGGTGGCCATTCAAATCACTGATTATCTGGCTAAGCATAACATTTTATGCCCAGAGCAACATGGCTTCCATGCTGGTCACAGTACCAGCACTGCCCTTATTGAATTCTCCAACTTTCTACACTCCTCCTTGGATACCAGCTCCCTAGCTGGTGCACTGTTCATCGACCTCTCAAAGGCTTTCGACACCATCTCCCATCCACTTCTGCTGAATGCACTCTGCCACACTGGTCTCTCAACTGGCCCCCTAGCATGGTGCGCTAGCTATCTTGACACTCAATCTCAGTGTGTAAAAATTAATAGCACACTCTCCGATACCCGTCCCATTCTCTCTGGGGTCCCCCAAGGCTCCATCCTGGGCCCCCTTCTCTTCTCGCTCTATCTGAACACCCTGCCCAGTGCATGCCCTGGCAAAATTCTACTGTATGCAGATGACACTGTCCTTTTGCCACCCACCGCAATCCCATCTCCTACAGGACTCCCTACAGCAGTCTTTCAACAGTGCCGAGGCTTGGTTTAAGGAGCAGACTCATCATCAATCTTAATAAAACCAAAGCTATGCTCTTTTCCCACCCCCAAAACAAAGCTAGCAACCACCCACTCTATATCCTTCCAAGTACCAATCAGCCACTGGAACAAGTCTTCCCTACAAATACCTTGGGGTTACCTTCAACTCAGCCTCACATTTCACAACCACATCGACGCTAACATCCGCCACTAACACACGGCTTGGCATCCTCTTCCGCCATAGAATCTGCCTTCCCCAAATGCTCTCCGGCTCGCTGTTACATCATCCGTTCTGTCCCTTGTAGACTATGGTCTACCAGTATATGGTACTGCCGACACCACTGCACTCAACAAAATTCACTTAACCCTGAATAAAGCCTGCAGATTGATTACTGGTGCCCCCAGGCTCACACACACCTGTCAGCTGTATTTTATTTATTTATTTATTTATTTATTTATTTAGCTTTTGTTGACCGGGTAAGTGCACTAGACAAATCCTGCCTATTTTCAGGCACGACCCGGGGGAGGGGGGATACAGATGAATGCCAACTGACCTTGAACCAGATTATGCTATATATGTCGAGGCTAACCTGCTTACCCTGGATGAACGGCTCCGATACCAAACCTGTCTCCTCACAAAAAAAACCCTACTCAGGCTCTCCACCCCTGGGGTAATGGCATCCATCCACCAGAGCCCTCCCACTATTGCAACACGGTCTTCCTACAAGACCACTCTAAAGGTCCCCAGATCAAGAACCAGCCGTTGCCAGAGGTCCTTCTGCTATAGAGCCCCAACCTGGTTTAACTCTCTCCCTGCCCCCATCACCAATGCCACCACCATCTCCAAGTTCAAACCACCCTTCGGAACCACATCATCAGCACTCAGTAACTGCTCCTGTCTCTGAACATAGCCTCCACCCCTGCTTCTCCTGACAACGCCCGGGCAGCTCTCCACCCAGCCATCCCCACCACCACTTCCCTGTACACCGCGGCCTATGTTTATCCTGGCCAGTGCCTGCTGTTTCGTGTTTACCAACTAGATTGCTCACTTGATACCAACTTGTGTAACACCTGTTATCAATTACATGTACCCTGTAACCTAATTGTATTTGTCTGACCACAGTGTGATGTGGCGCCTCTGTTGAACGCCTATTGTTTTGCAAATTTATGCTATGTAACCAAAAACACAATGTATGTCTTTATGTGACGAAGTACCTTTGGAAACGAGCCTCTGGCTCAAAGGTTGTAAACTGATTCTTATAAATAAATAAATAAATAAATGTGGTCCTATGTAATAATAAAAGCTGGTTATTATGGTGGGCCATCCTGACACATTTGTCTCAGAGATAGTTATTTCATTGTATTAGATAAGGGTCATATCAGGTGACCAGACATTTTTGTATAAAAGCCCACCACTAGATGCTAGAAATTCAGATAGGGAGGTTAGTTGAACACTGACCTTTGGAAGAGAAAGTCCTTATTAGTGTGCTTGAACAAGCACTGGCAGATTGATTTCAGGCTGAAACTAAGCCATCATTTGTCGAGCATGACTAGCCTCATTTTGCTTTTTGTATATACTCTTTTTATTATTTTTCAATTTTCTGAGTAAAATAAAATGATCCCCTTAGAGAAAAGCAGCACTGTGGTACCAGCCTTGAGTCTGCCCTAAAAGGTCCTGAAACATTCAAAATGATCCTAAAGGTCTCTGCACACACTGAATCCTAAGCTCTGAGGTAGGGGCAAGAATTTGTTTCAAGAGCCCTTTGCCCATCCCAGCAGGGGTTACTCTCTGGGTCCCAGCCAGGGCTCCCAGGATCCACAGGCCTCCTCTCAGCAAATCTGCCTCTTGGTGCCCATGCCAGACTCATCAAAGGTACAGGAATTAGTGGCACCGTCACTGCTTCTGGTGACTTATAACTCCCCCCTTTTCTTCAGGCCCCAACTGTTCAAGGAGTCCTAGTAAGGAGCTGAATGTCCCTCTTTCTATCAAAGTAGAGAGAGATCACTACATATGCTTAGGTGTTAGAGGTGTTTCACCACAGTGCTCCTTTCTGTCCCTTCAGGGCACCCTCCCTTACCCAATCTTTACTCTGTAAGGCACCTTGCCCTCCTGCTGGAGGAGATTTAAACCCTCCTCGGCAACAGTACAATAGAGCCCATGTCAGCTGCTGAATTCAACCTAGGCTGTTATTCCTGATACTTTCTGGTCCAAAATGGACTGGAGATTTGTTTTTATTTTAGTCTTTGGCAACTGGGTAAGGCCCACTAGGCACAAGTGCTTGTTTTCAGGGGCACCCTAGGAGCACTGAGCGGTTAAGTGACTTGCTCAGAGTCACAAAGTATGCAAGTGGAGTTTGTGAGAATCAAACCAAGGTCTGGTCTGCTGAATGTCCCAAGCTCGTTCACAGCTCATTACTCTAACTTCTAGGCTATACTGCTATACCTCCTGGGCTTCAATCTGTTTGTAGAATACAAATGGTTTTGAATGGTATCATTACAGTCCCCCCCTCCCCCTGATCCTGCAAGGGGATTGGATGGGTGCTTTGGATATGAAGGATGCTTACTTCCATATCAAAATATGCAGGTCACACAGAAAGCACCTGCAGTTTATGTTCCGGGTGGGTTCATAGTATCAGGTTTGAGTCTTGACCTTTGGTTTGTGCTGTGCACTGTGGGTCTTTACCAAATACTTTGCAGCAGTTTCAGCCACCTCTGATGAGAAGGCATGTATATCTTCCAATACATTGATAACTGGCTAGTGAATGCCCCCTCAAGGAAAACTATTGTTTACACACTGTTCTAGACCAGGCAACTATTCAAACAGTTGGACATTCTGAGGGACAAGCTGAAATTGGTTCTAACTCTGTGCCAATGTCTCCAATACACAGACATTGTTCTGGACATGGGCTGGGGCTGGGCTTTCCTTCCCCACTGCTTGTGCTATGGTGCTAGTTGCCCAGGCTCAGCTGGTCTCTTCCAATGACTATGTCTTGGCAAGATGTCTCTTGTGACTGATTGTCATCATGGCTGCTGCCATTCTGAATATCCCACTGGCACATCTGCATATGTGGATTCAGCAATGGCTTCTCCATGCCCAGTACGCTCAACATTGCAACATCCCAGAGTACAGTATCTTACAGAAGCTACCTCTTCACTCCACTGGGCCCCCTCAGTTCCCTTGCAGATTCTCTCAGCCAGTACCAAGCACTCTGCAATGAATGGGATTTATTGGACTCTGTCATGGATGACCTTTTCCTAAAGCTGGGTTGCCCTACATTAACTTTTTACTTCTCCATACAATGCAAACTGACATGTTTCTGCTTGCTCGCTTCAGGGCCTGGATTTTTTTGGCCAGACAAATTGTCCCTCTCTTGGAAAGTGAGGTTCATGCATGCCTTTCCCCCATTCTCTCTCTCACACTGAGGGTTCTGGTCAAGTTCAGGGCCAAGTCAGCCACCCTGATTCTGGTGGCCCAATACTAGCCCAGACAAATTTGGTTCCCTCTGCTTCAACAATTAGCAGTGGTCTTCCTGTCTTGCTCCCTCAATGAGCAGGAGTTATCTCACAGGAACAGAGCACTTCCACATTTGGCTCCTGAGGACATACAGCACTCCAGCTTTGAGGTTTCTCTGGAGGTGGCTGCTATTCTATTGGTGGCTCAGAAGTCATCTACTTGGTACACCTACTTGCAAAAATGGAATTGTTTTGAGGTGTGGTGTGTTGCCTGTCAACTTTACCCCTTTAAGTGTCCAGTCAGTCTGGTGATGGACTACCTCCTGCCTCTCCGGTATTCCTCCATTAATAAGTGCCATGGTATCTATACCTTCCACATTGACTATGACCAAGGATGGGCAGAAGGGACCTTAGATTAACATCTCATCTGAGGAACACTACCTCAGCAGTGCAGCACCCCCTTGTACTACACAGTCTGAATTATGGATATCACCCCAAGTACCTGGTATAGGGCTGGAAGCCATGACCTTCCTATGTTTTATCTTAAGAGGCGAACATGCTACTTACTGATCTACTAACACATACCGTGCTTTTTCTTGCACGCACACAATTCCCTGATGGATTGTTTTGAGCTTCACAGCACAGAATCAAGCCTTATATCCTTTGAAGTGTTTCTCTTAATAAACATCGTTTAGAAAATTGATTTTTCTATATTCTAAGTTGTCCCTGTGATGAGAGTTGACTCAATGTTTTTTACCCTTAGTTGTAAAATCTAAAAAACAGCAATTATAAAAATTAAGTATGGAAAGTGATGGCAATTATTTTTTTGTGTGCACCCTTCTGTAATAGCAACCTATAATACACCATTTCCCATATATTCTTCCATATTTAATAAGCACAGGGTATCTAAACATGGGTTGGTTCAAAAGTTGCATGAATTCAATTATATTTGGTTCATTTACTATGGCATCCTTTTACTTTTAATAATGAGAAATTTCAGTCTATGCCAAAGCAAGCAGTTTCACAAATATTAGATGTCCATTTCACACTGTTACTGTAAACCTTCCAAGGCCTGAATTATATAGCACACTTTGTTTGTACTGAATATTGCAAAGTATCATTTTAATCCTGAAGTCATCGAGGGGAGACTCTGGGCCTGTGCCAAACCAAACTTAGAATGTTTGCAGTTCTAGGACATAATTTATTTGAGATTCAAGGCAGGATACTCTTGGGTTCCGCTCTGCCGTTTTTTCTTTTTTTTTCATTTTCTTGTATAGTTATTTTCCTGTGATGGAGACTCATTTATAAAACCTCAGAGTATGTGTACATGACATGTTCTGTTCTATGTAGACTCATTCCTGTTAACAAAACAGTACTGAAATGGATTGTCAACGTGCCATAAAAATCTGTAGACTGGTAAATACAGTTCAGAGGATGAGCAATTTTGCCAGGTTTGTGTTGTACAGTGTTTGCAATTAGGCAATTCCTTCATTTCATTTGAGGTATATAGCATCTGCACTGTGATCCTTTGTAAACTGAAGCTTTACAATGGCAGTCAGTGAAGTCCACAGAGCATTCAAAATGGCATTGCAACAATAGTAGAGAAGTGTGCCATGCTTACAAAGCATTTCCTCCTTTCAGGATATCATAATGGAGAAGAACTGTCGCTTGGTTCCTCTGCTAAGCGATCTCTGATGATGACAGCCCAATGGTGTAGAGGTCTGACATGATTACACAGTAGAACATTTTCTCCTGATTGCATAAATGGATGAACAGAGTTAGAAATGGCGCTGTTCTGGGTCAGCTTCACAGGTCAAAAATTCAGTTTGATTTTCTCAGTAAGAGACAATCCATTCTTTTTCACTTTTTTAATCTATTCTTACTTACTCCTCTTTCACTTCTCGAGGGTGGTGCAACTATAGATGTGGCTGTGTATAGCTCTAGCCATCTCAGAGACTCTGCAAGCCATTCCACCAGTCTGTGTCCACCTGCTGATCTCCCAACACTGTTCACCATGGTATAATGATGAGCTAAATCATTCAAAGGCAATATCAACATACAAATAATGCCAGTAGAAGGACTAGTGATCTAATCTAGTCTGCTCATGTTGCAGAGCCCTTGATTACTGATGGCTTCACCTGCTCTTCCCATCCAACCACTTCCCTTTATTGCACTCCCCTTGACCCTAACCTTCATTTTCACCCATCCCACCCTCTTTTAAATCTGTCGACCATCTAAAGGGAGAACACCTCTTCCAGGAGTTCATTCCACCCTGTAACCATTCTCTCTGTGAAAAAAAATGTCTTCTGATCTCTCTCTTGAACCTCTCCCCTGCCAGCTTAAATCAGTGCCCCTTGTGGTTTTGTTCTCACTAAGACTGAAGATGTTTTCTGTATTTACCTTATTGATGCCTTTCAGGTACTAGAAGGTCTCAATCATGTCCCCCCTTTCCATTCTCTCCTCAAGTGAGTACATGTTGAGGTCATCCAGTTGCTAATCATATGTCTTGCCCTGCTGTCTCTGAACCATTTTTATCACCCGTCTCTGGCCTACCTCTAGCAGATTTATGTCTTTTTTCAGGTAGGGTCACCAGCATTGTGAACTATAATCCAGATGCAGCTGTGACAAGGATCTGTAGAGAGATAATATGACCTCCTCCCACCTGCTCATGATTCTGTTGTCAATACAGCTCAGCATTTTGTTGGCTCTGGTCCCCACCTTCCTGCAATGCTATGAATGTGTCAAATTGCTGGTGATGGTCATCCCCAAGTCATTTTACCATGACCTGCCCAATGCTGTACTTAATCTTCAGGTTCCTTCTTCCTAAGTACATGATCTTGCACTTCTTTATATTGAATCTCAGCTGCCATATTCCTGACCACTTCTCTAGTCTGGCTAGATCCTCCTTAAGGTCCTGTATCCCTTCTGTTGTATCAACCCTGCCACAGAGCTTGGTGTTGTCTGGAAATAGAGAGAACTTGCTTTTTAATGCCATCTCCAATGTTGTTTCTGAATACATTAAACAACACCAGGCCAAGCACAGAGCACTTTGGAACCCTGCAGATGACTTCCCTCGACTCTGAAAGCTCACCCTCCCACTACCACCCACAGGGTCCACCCTTCAGTCAATTCATCACCCATCTAGTGTGTTTCTATCCTAACATCAGATCTGCCAGATTCCTGATCAAGTTGCTGTGGGGTACGGAGTTAAAGGCCTTGTAGAAGTCCAAGTATAGGATGTCAACCTCTTGTTCCCTGTCTTCTATTCTTGTTACCCAGTCAAGGAAATCAATTAGGTTTGTTTGACAGGATCATGCCCCCATCAACCCATGTTGTCTCTTGTCCTAAAGACCATTCACCTCAAGAAACCCTACCAGCCTTTCCATAAGGATTGCCTCCATAAGTTTACTCAAAATCAAGGTTAGGCTGACCAGTCTACAGTTAATTTTTGTGGAGTGGTACCAGTGCACCATTCTCCATACCAGTGGCACTACCCCTGAATCCAGCAAACTGTTGAACAGATCTGCCATTGGGCCTGCTAGTTCCCCTACCAGTTCCCTTAGCACACTGGGATGGATACCATCTGGACCTAGGGACTTATCTATGAGGGCTATGAGCTCATTTTTCACCCTATCCTCTATGATGTTCTCTTCCATGCCCCTCCCTTGCAGTACTGGGTCATCGTACTCCTTTGTAAAGATAAAGCAGAGGCATTTATTCAATACTTCTACATTTTGCATTCTACTTTCTGCCCTACCCTCTCTTTCTTAGTCTCTCAATACCATCATTCATGTCCCTTTTTTTCACTAAAGTACTAGAAAAAGTCTTTCTCCCCTTTCTTGATCCCTTCCACTAATTTCAGTTCCTTTCTAGCCTTGGCAAGCCGGACTACCTTACCTGCCTTCTTTGTTTTTCCCAGGTATTCCTCCCTTTCCCCCTCCTTGTGGGTCCTCATAAATTGTCTATACACATAGCAATCCTCTTTTCTCTGACTGCCTGGGTAACCCCTCTATTAAACCAACTTGGTAATTTGGTTCTAGAGTTTTTTCTTTCAGCCTGATGCACTCATTTGTGGCAGTTGCCAATCCATCTTTAATGAGCTCTGATAAACCCAAGCTCCTCTCTGAGACTAGCCAGGTGTTCCCTTAACAGTTCCCATTACATTTCAGAAGTCCAGGACCATAGTCTTGATATTTACTTCTTCCTTCCCCAGGTCCACCTGAACCAAATTGTTTGATGGTCACTCCCTCACAGGGGCTCCTTCACTTTGCCGCCCTAAACATACTCACTGTTTGCTAGTACCATGTCCAGGATGGCACAATCCCTTGTGGGCTCAGTAACACCCTCGATCTGGATCCACTATGAGCCATATCCTGGATCAACTGTCTCCTGGTGCAGGACATGAGTGGGATCTTCCAGTCTACCTTAGGCAGATTGAAGTCTCCCACAAGCACAACCTCCCCTATACCTATACCTGTCCAGATTATGGACACCAACTCCCTCTCCCTTTCCTTCTCCTGGTTAGGTGATCTGTATACTATCCTCAGTCCCTTTTATCTTAGCAGTTTGCAGTTGTGCCCACAGTACCTCTGCCTTCCCCTCCTCTGTCTTCTCCCTTGTGCTAGTTATACCCTCCCTTTCATATATTGCTATGCCACCCCTTCCTTAAATCTCTATCCCTTCTATATAACATGTACTCAGGAATAGAGTGGTCCTAGACATAGTTTGGCATAGCCCAAGTTTCTGTGATCACCACAATGTCAACCTTCCTCTCCACCATCAGTGCCTGTAGGTCATCTATTTTATTTCCAAGACTTTTTGCCTTTAGGGACACCACCCTCCACCACAACCCCATGCCTCTTTTCTCCTTTTCTCCTCAACCTGGTTGCCCTCCCTCTTACCCACCACTGACTCCCCCCCAACCCTCCACTCCCTCTGATTGTCCTCCAGTTCCTCTGATGTCTTCTGGAACTCCATCTACTATGATGCAGAGTATTAGGTGCATAGAGGGTTTTGTCATTCCAGGTCCACTCCCAGCTCCATATGCATCCATAACCTTCCCTCTTGCACCATTCTCTCAGCTACCTATTGAAGTCTTCAATTCTCCTCTTCCTAGATGTGTTGACTCTTGGGAATGATAGTGCTTCTGAGAAGGTTACCAACTTAGCCACCCCCCTTCAACTCTGCCCCACTGCACTAAACATCTCTTGTACTTCCTCCACCTCATTTCCTGCTAGGTCATTTGCACCTAGGTGCATTATTATGTGAGGTACCTATGGGCACACTAGTGGCCATAAGCCACCAGACCCTGCCAAAGTGAAAAAAGGATGATTCATCTTGAATCTCAGCTTCCTTAAAGAACTTTAAAAAACTGGTCATGAAAACATTTTCTGTTAAACCAAGCAGACCTGCAAATGCTTAACTCTGGTATATGAAATTAATATCAATACCCAGGAAGCATGAAACAATCTATGTTGAACAATATGTTGTAAGCTTGCTGACTTCACGGACATTCAGAATGCCAACCAAATAAATTCATTACATTCAGGCATTGTGCAAAGAGCTATCATCTTCAAAAAGTATTTTGAAATAAGTACCCAGCATTTCTTAAGGTCACTGAGTCATACCGTAAGAAGGGGGCTTCACCTCTAAAACCATATAACAGAGGAACTGGGTCCTCAAAAATGGGAATTACCTGCTACCAAGTACCCAGCACCATAAAAGCACAATGAGATAATCTATTACCTCATCTTAAACATACACAGTAAAAGGTCTTGTGGTTATAAGTCTATTGTCTATCACCTTATGAGCAAAGTTCAAAAGAACAAATAGGCAGGTCAATAACAGAGCCCCCAATGACTCAGAATGTCTTTACATGTATTGTATAAAACTTCTAACCCAAAGCAAGCTCTTACCCAAATATGGCTATACCATCCCAAAGCCTCATGCTACTCTTGAGTAAAGTATTCTGCCTATAAAAGACTGCTCCAAGGACAAATAATTTGTAATTACCTACTAGCTGCTATCTAAATCTGTGTTTCCATAGTAAAAGAGATCGCCTGTCTATGCTACTTCTACTAAACTCTGACAACTATCCTTCTAAAAAACTCTAAAGACTCTTTGCATCTACCATAAGTAAAAAAAAATAACATCTGTACTGACTGTCATTTTCTATTTTGAAAACCTCAAAAAAAATGAGAGAGACAAAAAAAAACTGCTTCATATAGCCATCTGAAGATGCATCAAATCTTCAAATGTCAGGAAGACCAGAAACTGCTTAAAAAGTTGGTTAAATAACTGTGTGTTAAAATAAACAACTTTTAATTGTACTAGATGTCTGAGTAAAATCTGTTGTCTCAAAAAGTAACCACAAAAACATGTAGGTACAATTTATTGTATGCCTTTCCTTAAAACAGCCACAAAATAAAATTAATTAATAGTAATTGTGCTTACATACCCCCCACGCAAAAGTTGGCCTATCATTGTGCCATCATTCCCACCCAGAGATCATGTCTACAAATCTGCATGAAGAAATGATTTACTGAAGTATTTGGCTAAATATGTCCTACATTTTTGGCTGACATTACAGATAGAGGTCTTTAGCACATAAAATGATTTGCAACAAATGAAACAAAGTAACTAGTATTTAAATACATAAAAAGTAATAATGGTGTATGTTTTGAGCAAAGAAAATCATTTAAGGTAGTTTATTTGAAAGGATAACATAAGACACATTTATAGATTAAAAATGATGTAAACAGGTGGCTATAAATGTGGATATTCTCATGAATACTTTTCATTTGTGTAGAATTCTCAACAAGAACAGAAAAATACTACAGTATTTAAATGATTCTGCAGCTGAAACATAAGGTAGTACACTGTCTTTAATTTGGATATAATATTATGTTGAGGGTTTGAAATATTAATTATGATTATTAATGTTGTCTAATAACATCACTGTGTCTAGGGGTTAACAGACAGTCAAGTTGCTAGAATGTTTCTTGCCATTGTATAATAAACATTTTTTTCATATTATTAATTATTTTTGGGTCACCCACTTAGAGTCAACTACTACCTGATTTTATTGCTTTGATTTCACTATATTATAGGGATGTGGTAGCACCCCTGTAAGTAGAATTGAGTATGGTGCTTAATGTTGGACCCCTAACTGTGTTCCTTAATAAGTTTGGCAATATTCAATGGAATAGCCTAAAAATGTGTATGCATGGTCACACAGTCATAGCCTCAGTAAGTGCAAAGTTTAATGATGGCACCTTGAGTGGTTTTTGAGATTTAAATACCCCTTAATTTGTAAAAGGGTCACTGTTTTCCTATACATAACATGGGGATTGGGGAGTTTTTTGCTCTCATGTACAGCCTAGATAATATTGAATTTCTCCACAAAACCTTCAGGGCAGAAGTGGCCTGTGCTAAGACAGTGCCTTTCGAAGGTTGCAAGAAGAAATATTAAACTGTTCCAGAGTTATTAGGATTTAAAGTTTGGTTTTGGATAACTCTCTGCTGTGAACTGAACAAGTTGCAGTTCAGGAGAATGTTTTTGATTGCATTAGTTAGGTGTCATGAACAGAAAACTGATCTTCAGGAACTAAATTTTGGGTTTTCTGTTTGTGATGGCCACCATCTTGTTTTATTCCTCCAACTAAAACAAAGGAACTACATAAAATGAGATGTATTAAAAAAAAAACACCGGAATCTAGCTAAACATGATGAATTTAACTAGATTCTGGTGTTTGTTTTTTGAATTTTTTTTTCAAAATAACATTTCTGGGTGCCCAGCTTGGTGAAAGGAGGCATTCATCCATGTTCTTTGTAGGAGAACAGCAGGACTTTCATGAGTTATACAGCCACAGCTAGAGTTCTATTACCAGCTGGAGTGGGAGAGATCACTCTCTCTATCTCTCACTTTCTTTCTGTCTCTCTCTCTCTAATCTGTCTGTCTGTCTACCTCCTTCCCTACCTACCTATCCTATCTATCTTTTGTGATAACCATTTAGTTTCCAAACATATATGTAGCATGAACTTGTATAGGTCCTGCACTGCAAATGATAGTAATGATAGTAATGTGCTTGATTTGGGGCACTGGGTCAATACCGCGCACGGCAGAATGTCGAGGGAAATAATCGCTTTGCACAATGTAATGAAATCTTTTTTCTGAGCGGGCTCCACCCCCACACACCCCCCGGATCCCCCCACTGAGGATTCTAACTGCAGGAATCAACATGGAGAGTGCACAGGTCCGAGTTCACATGATAATGCCGCACGCTATTAAGCGTACCACATTGTGACCCAGTACATTGATGGTGCATGTTGTCTCTCATTTGCATATGAAACTGAGAAGGTAATATGAAAAACTGTGCAGAAAGACTGGGACCAAGCCTACCTTTATCATAACTCTCTTGTTCATGAGAATCAGATGGCAAATCAATTCAGCTAAATTTTCAGCTAAATGCAAATGATTGCATTAATCATTCAAACCAACTCAGAGAAAAAAGTACTAAGACATCAAAACTACTTATCAGACTGGCATAGATGTAATCTCTATCATACGGAATTATATTGGATGCAAGTACTTGTGTTGATACACATATTTTGTAATATGAGCATCGTATGTCTCAAATTTGAGATTCTATGTGGTTTGCATGGAGTTGTGTGGGTAAGGGGGTGGTGTAGCATATATGACAGTATGAATAATGATATAAACAATTGTCCACTTTTTGGATACATGACTTCTTAATTTAAAACTTATCCCTCACTACACATACACACATACACACACACACACACACACAAAGTCTCTAAGTTGTGAATCTTATGAGATGCACATTTATTACATTGTGTGCATGTTACTAGTCTGAAACCACTAGAATCAACTAGCTGTACAAAACTTTATTTCCAACAAATATGAATCTGAGTTGCCATTGACAAATGGCAATGATGTACATTTACACTACTGGACTTTATTTGTGAATTTATTTTTTGTTATTTTGTGGTCTGACAAGACATATTACAGAGACATAGAAGACTGCAAGCTACTATTGATACAGGATTACTGAAGGTAATGTACAAGTCTCAACTATATACTGTATTATACATTACTGACATCATGTACCTTTCAGCTTATATACAAGTATTGAGAGAAAGTATAAGAATGAACTACAGAAAGCACACACTAAAGGATCAGGCTATCATGAGACAATACCAGCAGTTACTGTGTATGAAGTGGCCATGCATATCAGGCAAAGCATGAAGAATAAGAGCCTTTATCAACAGCGGCTTGCTCACTCTAAGTCACGGTTACCATCATTGCTGGCTGGGAAAGATAGTTGAAACTCGAGTAAAATACAGACAGAGACAACATGATTTTAATTTTTAACAATCACACAGGAGTGCAGTGTGCATATTTATGGAACACATGCAAACAGAGGTGAGAAAGAAGTAAGTGCCTCAGCTGGGACTTGAAACCAGGCCAACTGGACTATCATTCGAGTTGCACTAACCAGCTGTGCCACTGAGACAACTGGAACCTGGGCTGTCCCAGAATACATTACTTTTCCTCAAATGCACAACCCAATGACAACACAAATATTTACTTGTAACAATCACACAGGGAGTGCAACGTTCATATTTCTGGAACACATACGAACAGAGATGAGAAAGAAGTAAGTGCCTCAACTGAGACTTGAATGCAGGCCGCCCGGATACTTGTGAGGGAATGCTTGTATTCTATGTAGGCTTGGAGATGGTCATACAATAGCCTCTCCTGGATTTTAGCAAGTGTGCAGAGATGTGAGATGGATCTGCAGTTTTCAATCATTTCTTTCTTGCCCACCTTTGTAGATAGGAACCACCAGTCATTTTTCAGAGACTATACCAGGAACAGATTTATTTATAAGGTGTTTGAGGGGAGTGTCAATGATGGTGGCTGCAGTTTTGAGGAATTTGGGTTCCATATTATCAAGACCAGCTGTCCCCTAACTTTTTATACCTCTATGATACGTAAGAACTTCCTTCCTGGACACTAGACTAAAGTGGAACTTAGGTTGAGATCCAGGGGAAGGTGGCTGGCAAGGAAGTGAGGGACTATTGGAGTAATCCCCCGGGGGGGGGGTCTTAAACTGATCTAAGTCCATGAAGAACTACTCTGATTCTGTTGCAGTTGATTTAGGATTGGAAAGGGCTTCTCTATTAACTACAATTTCATATCAGCATATGTAGGACCAGCCCTTAAAGATAGTTTATTTGGGTCCATAAATTTTTGGTGTTAGAAGGATTTTTGGTTCTGGAGGAACATTAGGTAAGTTTTCTTGGTGCCTTTGAGACTTGATTTGCAAGTGTTGCTTAGATTCCTGTAGATATGTAAATGAGACAATGGGCCTGGTTTCCTAAATTGGCCCTAGACCTTGTCTCAAAGTCTCATGGCCCTTCGGAGGTAGCTGTTTAGTCATTTGGCAAAGAGATCTTTGGCTCTATGTTGTTTTATGGGGGCATGATTGTTGACGATAGTACTGAAGGTGTTAATGAAATAATCCAGCGACTGGTCCACATTTGGAAGATCTATAACTTGCCTCCAGTTAATTTCTTTTAGACCATGGAGAAAGGAGGATTCATCAAACTGGAAAGGCTCCTGGCTTCTATGAGTTTAGGCAGTGGAGTCATAAAATTAGTTTTTCATATGCAAAATATTGGAGAGAGATCACTGAGGGAGTTGTGTAAAACAACATCAACTTTAATTCTTTTATTTATGTTGATAAGGACCCAGTCAAGGAGTGTGCAATTCCCAGATTTACAGTTTACTCAGCAAGCTAATAAAATCATGTTAGTGAATCACATTTTCAAACAGGATCATTTCAAACTGTTAGTCATACTGGTCCCAGAGTATGACATAGTGGGCCTCATGCACAAATGGGCAGGTTATATGTGCCAAAAAGCATGTAACCCGCCCTCTCAGCTCTGCACCTGCGGCCAGTATTCATGACAGGTCACCACCTGTATGTGGCTGCGCCCGTGTGCAGAACTCTGCAGGGTGGCCAGGGGCAGAGTAATGGACCTGGGCCCCATAGTGGATCCCTCATGCAGCATGGCATGCGCCCCTGCTCCAGGGGACAGTCAGCAGTAAGAGTGGAATCTCCCTCCACACACATACACACACACACACACACACACACACACACACACACACACATATGACCAGCAATGTGAACAGGATCCTTAGCCAGTACCCTTCCAACACTGTAGTGTCTGTCGGTCCCCACCAACCCACAGCACTGACCCTCACATCACTCATACCTGTTTGCCAGTGCCACTCCTGAGATGGCCAGTGGCACAACCCTCCTCTCACCACCACGACTGCCGGCCATCTGACGTATACATGGCCACAGAGCAGATGCTCACCTGTGTATGTCAGATGGCCAGCGGCAGTGGCAGTGAGAGGAGGGCTGTATGACTGGACATCTCAGGAGCAGCACCAGGAAACAGGTATGGGGGTCGATGCCATGGGTGGGGACCACTGGACCCCTATGCATGGTGGGGAATGCTAGGTTGAGGGTGTGGGGCCATGCACTGTGCTGGGTTGGGGCTGTGCTGTATGGCACAGGGGGGTTGCAGCACACAGATGGGGTTGGGATGCAGAGGGGTGTATGTGTTGGGGGGGCCATGGTCACCAGGACCGGGGCACCAGTGGGTGGTTGGGGGTGTTGCATGAGTGGCCCTGGGGTATGGGGAAGACATGTGGGGGGGAGGACTGGCATTTAGGGGCTACTGTGCCATGTCTTTCCTGGCTCTCACCTGTTCAGCTGCCCCAGCCCTCCCCATCGGCTAGTGGGTTGTGACAGCAGGGGCCCATTACCAGTTTCACAGCATTAGGTGGTGCTGCACCTGTGAGCATGTTGTGGGTTATGGCAGGGTCCTGGCTGCTGTAACCTGTGCCCTGCTCTACAGCCATGTGGCCAGCACTGTGTGGGATTGTGCACACCATGTAGTGCTGGCAAGCCCCCAGAACATCCTCGGTGCATTGCAGTCTGAGTGGCTGGGGGAGCACCCACATACCTGCCTTGCTCCCCATTTGTGAATGCCACACAGTGTCCATGGCATTCAGGTGTATTAATGCCAACACAGCTGGTTTATGCTGCGCATTGGCATAATGCATAGGGCCCAGTGATGGCAAACACTGACAGTGTCCCTCTTAAAATGAGCTATTGTATGTTTAAATGTTCTTCCACCAGTTTAAAAGCAGTAAAAAACTGTCTTTGAAATATTGCTTCTGTCTTTTTTTTTTTTGCTTTACTTTACTGTGGGATCTAGTTCATAATTGCATTAATACTCCCAGGCCATATGTTATCATAGGACGTCACCTCTTCTTGGGAGTGTAAGACACTCACATTCACCTAAAACTCCACAACACATTCAACATGTGATGATACATTATAATAAAATATGCCCTGTCGTGTATTACTACTTAGTGATAAAATAAATTTTAAAAATTATGAAACTTAATTGGCTAGGGGTCATTTTCACCCATGCTGTTTTCTCAGCACAGTAGTACTTGATAATAATCCAGCCTCCTCTTTACAGTAAAATCAATATCCATACATCCCAGACTGCCATCACAAATATGGCTGCCACCTTTGCTCACTAAAAATGTTCAACTAAGCCCTCCAAATAAAACTGCCTTAAATAAAAAAGAAATTTGAATTAAATGTTGTTTTTCCTCATACCATCTTCTTACACACACACACATAAATTAATAAAGCAAGTATTATAATATTTAGATCCCTATATTCAAAGCCAGCTGTGTGCACACACCCACAATAGTGCTGCACAAGAGATAATGTAGCATACGGCTGGCTTGAGGGCAGTATTCAGACAGTAGTGCACTCTGATCAGATCCTGCTAATTGTCTGAATATGAGACTGTATTAGCACATAGTTACTGTGCCCTGCACTGACATAGCCTGCTACTTAATATGACCCACAGAAGCTGAATGGAGATGGTGTGTACTAAATAGGATAGTGCCAGAACTTCTGTGAGCCATAGTCAGTCCTTACATACTTATGAGCCCATAGGGCATGGGTATTAAGGGACATATGCATGCCCATTATGGGCTCATTTGCATGCCACACAATGCTACAAGGCAACATGGCAGCACTGTGTGGAGCTGTGCTGCCAACCCTGAATCTCCACCCCTGTTGATATGGAAATAGTAACATGCCCTCAGTAGTGGACAGTGTAACCCCCCCCCGGATCACTGCTCCTAGTGACCTGTAAATAGCAGAATTCCCTCATTAGTGGTCAGTGTACCATAGCCTCTGAATAACCAACTGACCTCCTTCCTGTTCCACCCGCTCAGGACATTCCATCCTTCACTAACTCCCCCTTGGCCCCATTCACTGATACCATCAAACGATCCAGCATTAGTGATAGTAACAAGCACAGCCCTCTGCTCATCTCTTCAGTTGGCTGCCAACTGAATGACAGGATGCATGTGTGCAATCACTGTAGAATTACAGTAGTCATATGCACACCCCCTGTCATTCAGAGAGTGGATGACTGAGAAGATCAGCATGGGGCTATGCCAATCACTGTCACTGATATCAGATCAGTTGATGGCATTGGTGTTTGTGGACAAGGGAGGGGAGTGTGGGGTAGAGGATTCTGCACAGATGGGATGAGAGGGAGGTTACCTGGTCATTCAAGGATGGTGAAGTTTGGGGCGTGGGGGTACACTTTCCACTAATAAAGGAATTCTGCTATTTCCAGATCAACAGGAGAGGTGATGAGGGGTGTTACTGAATTGGAATGACAACTCCTGCTGTCAGTCCACTACCTGGCACTTGGCCAAAGGGAAAGGGTAATGCACCACTGTGCTGGGTTTTGGCAAGTGTTAATCTGTACTGAATCTGAGACTGTTTAGCACTGCCAAAACCATTTAATATTTCACTGTACCCTGTATGCAAGAGGACCCCCTTATGTGCATTGCTGCAGCAGTATATTCCAGGAGATCATGCTGTCAGGTCAGCCCCATGCTCTGGGTGTCTTTGAATATGGCCCCCAGACCCTACGCATTGGATCATACTATTCTTAGCTAGAATAGAACTAACATGGTTATGTACCACTCTAGCCTTTTAAATATCAATTTTAGTATCTGATGTTTATTTGCTCACCATGAAAAATCACTCTCCTATCCTCCCTGCTTACCATGGCAATCTCTGCTGTTTAACCAGCTACAAATAAAATGGAAGCTCATGTTTCATTCTTTCTGGTGTGTGATTGTGGAGTGAAATTCTGCCGGTATAACTGAGCAGAGATTTAAATTATTGTATTTCATCCATAATTTTATCTACTGAATAAAAGAAAGATAGAAACAAATCAAGATGAGGAACATTGAGGAAATAATACAGTATAAAGAAGGGTTGAAAGGTAAGGAAAGATGTAACTGGGGAGGGTTTAAATGCTAATTTAAAAAATGTATTGTTTTTTCATAATATTTAAAACTGAGATGGCATGCCATTGTGGGATATGCTGGGTGGGACTGTTTTGTTGAGTTGGATGAACATTTAAAAAAAAAATCATTAAAATGTCTAGCATTACTTTATTTTTGAGCATCCCCCCCCCCCAAAAAAAAAATTCCAATTTTATAATCACAATAAGACACTCCGGGATGTTCTTTGTGGTGGGATAATGGCACTTCTTGGGTGGTTGAAGGTACTGAGCAATGACTTGTTCTTCACAGCACACTCAAGGTGTACCATTAACCCACCACAAAACACATCTTGTTATTTTTTTTTTTTTGCTTAAGTACTCTACACCTTACTGCTCTAAGGGCCAACACACAAATGGGTGAGAAGTATGCACCAGAGGTGCGTATTCCACGAATGTAGTTCGGCACCTGAAGACAGGTGCCCACCGGCTGGTATTCATCAGTGGCCACCGCCAGTCCATGAGCATGACTCCCAGGAGCACAGGTCTGCACAATGCAGCTGGGGTGGCGTCACAGATCCAGGCAAGTATCCACTGGGATTCCTGGCCTGGGTCCCAGAGTGGATTCCTTGCACCCAATGGTGAAGGTCCAGGTGCGTGAATAGCACTCATGTGCACCCGGACCCGCATGGCCATGCTCTGTCATCCACTTTGCCCCCTGGCCCAACCCATTATACAGAGCACCCTCATGGCATGCAGATGGCCCCATGCAGTAGGTCCCCGCCCCACTCCGGAATGGTGCCACCCCCACCAGACAGCAGTGCCCCAACTCTGTGGTGGCAAGAGGCATCCTGCTCTCCACACACACACACATCGCTGCCCATCCCCACTGTAGAAATACCCCTTGAGACCTCCATGCCCTGTCCCCAATGGGGCACCCCCTCACACACAGCTCCATGCCCCATCCCTGGAGTAGTCTCCCTCCACCCCCAATCCTGGTTCACCCTCAGCCCTCATTGGTGGTCATTGTACACCCCAGCACCAACATCACACCTATGTCCTATTCCCCATACCTTCCAATCAGTGCCAGGTGGAGGATGGCCAGTGGCACAACCCTCCTCATACCTCCTTGGCCATCGGCTATCCAAGCGATGCTGGCAATGCACTGCCTATATATAGCAGCATGTTCCCAGCATCACTCGGATGGCCAGTATCCGAGGAGATGTGAGGTGGGCTTTGCCACTGGCCATGCCATGCAGCTGAACTGAGGGGGAGGTATGGGGGTTGGGGAGATCACTGACCACCACTGATTGCCTGGAGGGGCTGGATTAGGGAGTCAGGGGATCAGGGTGGTGGTGTTGTATGGGAAGCTTGTGTCTGCAATCCCAGGGTCAGTGCCTCCATATGTTTGTGTGTGAGGGGATGGTCTGCATTCCCAGGGCCAGTGTCCCCACATGTGTGTGTGTGAGGGGGGTCTGCATTTCCAGGGCCGGTGGCCCTATGTCTGTGTGGGGGGTCAGAATTCACAGGGACAGTAGCAGGGCACAGCTGTGTGCTGGAGTGGGTGGCACTGGGTGGTCAGTGGGGATGGGTGCTGGGGGTCATATTGGTGGGAGACAGTGGCTATCTATCTGGACCAGGCAGCAGTCTGTGTGCATGGGGATTGAACTGCAGTTACAGTAGGTAGTTGTGCATGGTGCATAGTGTTGCCATGCCACCTGCTGCCCATGATGCATTGTAGTCCATGCGGCCAGGGGATCAAGTGTGTAGGGGCTGCATACCCTGGTTTGTGTATTCCATGTGGGGGGTGCAATAGGTGTGGGTGGCTATATGCTATGGATCTACGGCTTATGGACACTCTGCACATATGTGCATAGGCTCCCTATTCTTTAGTAGTCTACATCTCAGTTCTCTATATCTTAGAACTATATATCAAAAATCATGAACTGATCATTTTGGTTTTTTTGTCAGCTTTAGACTTCATTGAGACTTTCAGCTATTCTGATGACTCAGCGACACTGAGGGAGAGAGGGAAACAGAATGAGCAGCTAAGGAACTATTTATGGGACACTCAGCAGATTACCCTTCTTTGACAGAAGAAGCAATTCTTACTGAAGGACAAGGACTGCCAGCCAGATGACCACCTACAGACCACTGGGATAGATTACACTCCTTTTGTCGACAGATAAAGCACTGCTGGTTGAAGAACAAAAATCATTGGCTGTAACAGATGTAACACACAGGTTTTTTTTTTATTATTTTTTTAATCTTATTAGTTATGTTGCCTGTAAACTATTTTAGTTTGAGGATGCATGGGGACAATTGAAATTTGCCACATATTGCAGCCCATGCCTGGGGCACTCAGCTAGGAGCAATCCAGTTCCAGCCCTATAAAAGGTTTTTGTTTTAGGTTAAACTTCAAAGTCTTGAATCCCTTTCACATCATTGTAAACAGGGCCAAGGCAGAATGAGATGGTTTCCAACTGGGTAGCCAAATAGAATAACAAAAAGGCCATGCTCTAAATAACAAATCCAATTTAGACTCATTCTGAAAAAGTGTGGTCCCCAGATATCAAAGAAATGGTCCATACTGTGATGCCACAAAAGCATGCATGACTGGTCAGCTGAAAATATCTCAGTGTTTGTTTTGCCCTTAGAATTTTAGTTATGTTTTGGGATTCTGAACTAAGAACATCACAGGTTCGAGTCTGCCATAACTCACAAAGTTCCCAGTTGTGGGTAAACTTCTTCTACTCTACTTAAAATCTTAATAGTTATGAATTAGGTTTCTTCCATGAGATCTCTAGCTCTTCAAATGTATTTTTATCTCTGTATTCCTCATAGTCTTTAGTGTGTATTATCATTAATAATATGCAAATATCATGAAGTATTAAATTAAGCAATAAGGCACAACAGGGGGTGCATTATGGTCGAGCAGTAGTTGAAAATTTTCTCCACCCTTGTTTATGAGGTGGGGTCATAAGAAGGTTATGTTGAAAATCTAGCATACAAATATTAAAAACCAACAACATTATGAGCATTCATTGAAATTTGTAAATTCAGGCTCATGACTTTGGTAATTTTCAATATTGTGGCCCCAAATGTTCAGCATAGCCAGTTCTTCACAGCACATCATCAATGTGATAGCTGTCATTTTTCAAATCCTGGCTAAAATGTGTTTTCGTGCTTGTGGTGTGGAATGAAGTTTTGGTGGCATGGAATGACATTTTGGTAGGGATTTGAAAATGTTCACCTACCGGGTTAATTAGGTGGGATAATGAGAAGACTATGCTGAAAATTTGGTGTACAAATACAGTAAAATGCCCAAGTTATGACTGAACATTACACTGTTTCAGCATTCACTCATAATTCACTAATTTTCAATATGGTGACTCCAAACTTTTAACATGGCCATTTTCCACACCACTTCATAAACCTGACATGTTTCATTTTTAAAATTCAGGACGAGATGTGTTTTCACACCTCTGGTGTGAGATGACATTTTGGCCAGTATTCTATAAATGGTACATGTCATGTCTATAAGACAACTCATAAAACGAGTATCTTCAAAACTTGTGGTCGGCATTAAAAAAAACAAAACAAATTGTTTAACAAGTATCAAACATCCATAACTTGACAAATGCTTGTTTACCTCTGATGACTGTTTGATGCTGAAGAGACCGTCTTAGATGTGGGCATATGAGGCTAGCAGGGAGGTGAATGGCTTTGGCGTGACTGCTGAGCCCATTTTGGTTGGAGGTACTTTCAGCAGGGCTGTTGTGTTGGGATAATGACGCAGCTGAAAGTACCTCTCAGCCAATCAGGTCATAGTATTTTTGCTATTCATTTCATAACATAGAATAATGCATATGCAGATGTGTATTACATGTTTTTTCTTCACACACGTGAGGAGTGTGTTGCCACATATACCCCAAGAGCAAAGCTTATTTTTTTCCCCCTCTCCTTGTCTTCAGATCTCACACCTTCTCCAGCCCCATAACCCACCATCTCTGGGACTTACTTGAGGGGGCCACCTGTTCCTCCACAGATTCCTCCCTCTGGGAGGGCTGTTTGGGGTCGCCCAAGTCTCTTCTGGATGACCATGACTGTTCGGGTGGTCCCTTGCACCCGATAGGCAGTGTGGGGTCTCTGACGTGTTGCAGGGTATCACCCTGCCCCAGGCAGTGTTTTACATGTTCTGGTTGTTCCTGACCCATGGACACTCTGTGAATGCAACTGCCTGATAGTCACATGTCATAGGATCTGCTGATATCTTCCATCAGGGAGCATCCCCCACTGAGAACTGCTGCTGAAAACTACAACACCATCCATGGTCACCTAGGTGGTGGCATTGTGGCAGAGCAGTCTGCCCTCCCTCCCCAGAGGAAGAAAGTGTCCATTGGGAGGCTTGATCCTCTGCTCCACGGCTGACCCCTGAGTGGTCCAGGTTCATGCTAGAATCCCAGTTGCCGGTAAGGCGTCAGATGAGGCATGAATGCCTCTGCCCTCCATGCCACTGGGCCAGTCAAACTTGAGGGGTTTAACTAGGCATCACACACCAAGGCTGTGTGAAAAAAATGAGTGATTATACATTTGCACCTAATTTGTTTTTTCATAATTACTGGTGACATTGTCTGTTAACCAGTATACTTCTCCAGATATACACTATTAAGGAAAAAAAATAGAATATTTAAGAACACTAAAAACAGAGGTTTATTTGTTCAACACAGCTTATAAAATAGAAGGATGAACATGTTTTTGGTGCTTAATTTAGTTGTCATTTTTTTAGTTTCCTAGTTCTGTACTTGTTTTCAGAGGGCACCAAAAAAGACAGTGAAAGAATTCCTCAACTGATGGCAAAATCACTGAACCGTGAATCAAGGTGGTGAGCTGCAAGGTTGTGCTGTCTCAAGCGCAAGGGGACAATAGCATGCAAGTGACAGCTCTAATGAGTTTTGGGAAACATTAGTGATTTATGTTCTAACAGGCTGTTTCTACAAAAAAAAGTAAACTATTGACATTTAACAATAACAACCGGTTAATCGGATATAATAGAGTTCTGTAATAACCATGATACTGTTGTTTTCGATTAGGCAGGATATTATGGTCTATGAAAGTAATGGACATCTGGCTGATAGACAATTTCACCAGAAATGATATGCTATTTTTATATACTTCATTCTTTCTGTGAGTGAGTAATTCCCGATATCAATAATCAGGAATACATTGGTAAGTTGGTGATCCATTTCCAAAGAGACAGGCTACAGTTACCATACATAAGGCAAAGTGTTTCAGCTGTGACAAAAGGGGTGGGTCAGGGAGGAAGTATAGCACAGTGGTTTAAGGCTCTGAGCTGAAAATCTGGTGACATCCTGCAGACCAGACCTGGGTTTGAATCCCACAGCTTCCACTTGCATACTGTGTGACCCTAAGCAAGTCACTTAACTTCCCTGTGCTCCCAGGTACCACCTGTAAAAAAACTTTCAGCTTTGTGTGCTACTTCTGGTTAAACAACTAAAAAAAATAAATTGCTCTTTGATAAGGAGCAATGTACTGTATGTGAGCAGTAGCTCTGGTGGGATTTGGACCTAGAGGTACCCCAAGTGAGGTTGCGGATGAGTGGTGGCACACCAAGATAACCCCTTCAGGTGTCTGAAGGGTTGCAAAACCTGATGACAGTAACAGACTGAGTTCTGGGAGAGAACCAGTCTGTGACATTCGCTAAAAGACCACCTCAAAATGATTTGGGTGAGGAAGGGATGGCCACAGAACTTACCAAGGCCACTCAGAAGGGGATAATTATAAAAAAATTTGCCAAAGGTCAAAAAGTGCCCAAAGTGACACAAAACATTGACAGCCCTATCACACTTGAAAATGCCACATTTTCTTGTTGCAACCTTTGGAAAAGATGGAGTGGGAAACCACCATATCATGCTCCTAGAAGAATTGCCAGTTATATTAGGGAACAGATGCTAAACTGGTTGAAAGTCATGCAGCAGAAGTTGATGGAACCACTTCAACACAGAAGGTAAGCCTGCTTTTGTAAGCAAGTAATTGCTTTAGTTATGCACTCACATGACCATACACTGGACCTCATGTTCTTAATTGATTTGGAGAACTAATGACATCTCAGTGGATCCTGCAGCTTGTTTCGACCACTACATCATCTAATTTAATGTTGGTGCTGCAGTTTTGTCATCTCTGACTTTGGAGCTGATGCATTATCCCTCTGAATGGGATATGGATCCTGGTAATTTTGTAGGTATAGTGGACACCTTGGGCTTAGGATAGCAACCTCTACTAGGATATCCAAGACTGTGGTCAGAGCCTATAAAATGGCCCTGTCTGTGGCCTTGGATTCCCTAGCACCAAGTTCTCACCTCATTACCTCTCTATGATTGTCTGTTGAGCTTTGGTGTCTGAAGGTACTAGACAGAAAATTAGAGCAATGGTAGATGACAGCTGGATGACATGCTACAAACTTGTCCTGGAGGCCGACTTGCTGAGCTACCAGGAAATAATATGCTCTAAAAAGAAGTTATTTTAAAATTTGATTACTACTGAGATAGACTGCCAGCCTTTTCTGCACTATAGAGTGGATCGCCTTCATTGCTAATGGTGACAAGGATTCAGTAATGGAGGATGGTCACTCCCTGTGTCGAGTTCCCACTGGATGAAAAAGATGCGGCCAAGACCTTTGCCAAACTGAAATGCACTACCTAGAGACTGGACACTGCTCCATCCTGGCTTCTTAAACTAGAGTATAAAACATAGATACTGGTCCTTGGGAGTCTTGTCATGGACTAATTGCATGATGGCCACCATCTCTCTTCTCCCCTAAAGCAAGCATTAGTGAGACACTTCTCGAAGAAGTAATCATAGCATTGGGAGATTCTCCAACATTTTAGATCAGCCTCCATCCTTCTGTTTTTGGTCAAGGCTGCATAGTATGTGGCCACTGACCAGAAAGTAAAGCACCTGGAGGCCAGTGACATCTGTGAGTTACTGAAATCTGTTTTTTGAAGGCCCTCAGTACAGTGATGGCCTGGTCAGGATATGATAAGGCAACAGGAGTAATTACATCTTTTGAAGGACTGTGTCTGTGAACTTGGGCCTGTGGTAACATCCAAGTAACAGACCTCCTGCTGTTGTGCTGCCCACCCCATCCCATCTGCTCCAATCAGGAACAGGTTGCTGTAAGGTGGCATCACCAGAGTCTGGAGGTGAGCAGCTTTTGAAATCTGCCATGGAGTTTACGAATACAAATGATCAGCTGTTCTCTTATTGCAGCAGTGTGTTGGGGTCAAACAGACTCATAAGGCATTAGGAGTGATCACTACTTTTGAAGGACTATGTCTGTGAGCTTGTGCCTGTGATGACATCAGAGCAACAGGCTTCCTGCTGTTGTGCTTCCCACCCAGTCCCCTCTACTTCAGTTGGGAGCAGATTGCTGTGAGAGGGTGTTGCCAGAGTCTACAGTATTTTTAGGCTTCAGCCCAACAGTCCTCCACTATGGTACTTGATGAAAAGGGTTGTAACTTAAGGGTGACACACTTGGGGAGACAGTGTGGGGCAGCAGTTGGCAGGAGATGCTGCACCCCAGTTGTAAAACCTTAAGTTGCCCTGTTGTCTAATTTAAATTTGTGTATATATATGCCAGATGGTGTTTAAGTGATCACAGAATCAAAGAAACACAGAACTTAACAGAAAAATACCCCATGGTCCATCCAGTCTACCCTTATCCCCCTCTTAGACTACTGCCTCCCTCCTTGAGAACCCACTCCAACCCCCCCATAGTTCTTTATGCCTGTCCCAACCCCTTTTGAATCCTGACACTGTCTCCACTCCCACAACATCCTCCTGAAGCCTCTTCAAGACATCCACCACCCTGTCCATAAAGAATCACCCCTCACATTCACTCCGTAGTATCTCCCCTGCAGTCTCAGGCCATTCCCCATTGTAGTGGTGTCCTTATTCTTTTGGAATAAGTACTCTGGTCCCCTTTTTTATCCCCTTGATGTATTTGAAGGTCTCTATCATGTCTCCTGTCTCCCTTCTTGGTCTCCAGAATGTATAGCCCCAGCTCGCTGCATCTCTGTTCATATGCTTTGCCCTTCATTCCTAGCACCATCTTGATCACTCTTCACTGAACCCTTTCAATCAGGTATATGTCCTTGCACAAGCAAGGCCTCCAGAACTGGACTCTGTACTCCAGGTGCAATCTCACCATAGCTTGGTACAGGGTCATTAGGACTTCTCTTCTCCTGCTGGTGATTTCCTTGCCCATACTAGCCAGCATCCCATATGTCTTCCCCATCACCATAGTACACTGTTTCCCCACCTTAGGGTCTCTGGAGACTACTATACCCAGATCATTCTCCTGCTCCATTGCCCTGATTTCCTCCCTTCCCATTTTGTACCCTGTCATTGGGTTTATGTGTCCCAGGTGCATAACCATACACTTCTTGATGTTGAATTTTAGTTGCAAGGTCTCTGCCCACTCTTCTAGCACTCTTAGGTCCTGACCCCACCATCAGTGTCCACCCTATTGCAGATTTTCACGTCATCTGCAAAGTGCACCATACTACCCTTCAGTCCATCCATTATCTTGCATATATAGATACTGAAGAGGAGCAGCCCCACAACACCAACCCCTGGGGTACCCCACTCATTACCTGCCCTTCTTTAGAGTGTTCCCCCTTTACTACCATCCTCTGGGTCCTGTCAGCCAGCCAGTCTTGTACTATCTAGTTATTTTGTCCCCCATCCCCATACTTCCTAGTTTGTTCACCAATCTTCTGTGGGGTATGGTGTCAAAGGCCTTACTAAAGTCCAGGTAAGTCACATCCACCTGCCCCCCAGAAACATCCAACATCAAAACATCTGACACCTTAAGTAAATAAGTGTGTTTAATTCATACAAATTCTAAGCAACATATTACAGTGAAGGGGTTCATAGCTGGTAGTTTACTTTACAAAGAGGATTAAAAGGTAAATTTGGTATAGTTTCTTAATTTTTGAAATAATTCACATTAATATAGTTTGTAGTGGTAAATGAAAGATACGCCAGTGTTGTGGTGCATAAAAACAAATTTATGGTGTGTGTTTAAAAAGTTTAATGAATAGCATGATGTAGGTAATTTAATTTAAAGTATTAGTGCCTGACAAAGAGTAACATTTGTAAATAACTTAGAAGTGTTTCAAAATAATGAAGGGGCAGTGGTAGATACAGTTGAACAGAATCAAATCTAGTAGGACTACTGTGGCTATCTGTGGTAGACCTGTGGAAGCAGGATACATGTATTTATTTTATTTATTTATTTATTTATTAACTTTTGATGACTGGGTAATTGTATTAGGCAATAGACCTGCCTATTTTCAGACACAACCCAGGAGAGTACATTATATAGCCATTATAAACCAATACAGTCATAACACATATACAACAGATATCCATGCAGAGATAGTCAGGAATGATACATACAAGCAGGACCATCCACACAAAATTGAACAATGTAGACTAAGATAAGTTGGGAGATATGTTTGGAGTTCAGGGATGCCAAAAGACAAGGCAGTTAGGACAGGCAAGGTCAGGTACAGTTACATGTGTCAAGTGCATAAAAGTGAGAGAAAAGTGCAGACTTGAAGGAGAAGTGTGATAAAGGGCATTTTAAACTGGGGTGACGGGAGTTCCAGAATCTGGGGGCAAAATGAAAGAATGTTTGTTCATCCATTTTTGTTGAGCAGTGTGGGACTGAGAACAGTGAAGAATTTGAGGACCCAGAGGGTGGGAGTAAATTACAGGGTTAAACATGGCTGTAAGAGAGTTAGGGAAGGGATTTCTGGTCATGGAGTCAATGAAATATCTGGGGGAGTAGAAGCAGCGGGAAATGGGAGACAGCCAGTGCAGGGCAGAGTAGAGAAGCCAATGGTGAGTGAGACAAGGGACCAATAAAGCAAACCCACAAATGTTGTTGTAGGTGGTGTCCCGTTTTCTAAGAATACTCACATTAGCCTGGGAAAAGAGAGGAAGAACATAAAGTAGCCTAGGGAGCACTTCTACCCACAGAGATCCTTGCTGCAGGGGTTAGGGAGTGACGCATGCGGTAACCTGCATCAGTCTTCATGTTAACAGATCTGCATACATTGTTTATGTGAGAGGAGAACTCAAGTGCAGGATACAGCATCATCCCTAGGTATTTGAAGGAGTCCTTGGACTGGACTGCAGACCTATCAAGACAGAGCAAGTGAAGCTAGGGGGACTCAGCTTGGACTTTTCTAGGGGACACAAAGATCATAGCTTGAGTTTTAGGAAGAATGAGGATTAGGAAGTTAGAGGAGAACCAGGATTGAAGTTGTTGGAAAGCAGAAGATAGATGATTATTATGTTCAGAGATGGACTGGGAGGCAATGTAGAGCACTAAGTCATGTGCATACATGATGGAGCGACAGTGGGGTATAGAAGTAGGAATATCATTAACAAAGTTGGAGAATAGCAAAGGCCCAAGAATGGACCCTTGCGGAATGCCACAGGAGATAAGAGAATTTTACAGCAGAAGACTGATTGAGAATTGTTATCTAGGTAGCTGTTGGTCCAGGATAAGGTAGATTCAGAAGCACCAAGAGAATGCAGCTTATCCAAGAGTAGGGGGTGATCAACCAAGTCAAATGCTTTGGTTAGGTCTATGAACACTGAGCCAGTAAGTAGGCCTTTATCCATTTTGGACTTAACGTCACTGGATAATAAGGTGAGAACAGTGGTGGTGCTATGAACAGCCCTGAACCCATGCTGAACAGGGGACTGAAGGTTGGAATTAAGTAAATGAGCAGAGATCTGGCAGTGGATAAGTTTCTCCAGTAACTTGCAGAGAGCAGGCAGCAGTGCAATGGGACAATAGTTGGATAGGATTCTGGGTCACCTTTCTTGAACACTGGAGTAGTCCTAGCAGATTTCCAGGCTGAAGGCACCATGGAGGTGCTGATGGACAAGTTAAAGAGCTGAGTAACGGAAGTGGCTAGAAGTGGAGTAGCAAGTTTGAGGATTCTGGGTTCTAGACCATCTGGACCAGCAATGCCATGAGATGGGTTGGTTCTTAATAATCTAAGGACCTCCTGGTACGTGACACGGAAAATCTCCAGGGAAAGAGATGCATCACATGTGGCTGGAGGAGTGGGTTTGGGACCATAGGATGCAGGAGGAGGTATATGAGGAACTGTGGTAAAGAGGGTGTTAAAGGCATTGTTAATAGTGCAGGAGTCACTGCAAAGGATATCAATAATTAGCATATAAATTGGTGCCTGTGGCTTTTTATTCCCCAGGATCTCATTAATCTGTGTCCAGTACCTCTGAGGGTTAGATGCAGAGGAGTTAAGGAGTTCTCAGTAGAAGACACTCTTGGCTGCCTGAACCTCCTTCATACATGAATTGCACAGGTGTGATACTCCTCAGAGTCAGCCTATAGAGAGGAGGATTTCTATTTTGACCAAAGCTTGTCTTGACTCTTGAACTGCTGCAGGACAGGCCACTTCAGCCACTTGATCACTTTCCCTCTGATCCTATGCATCAAGGACAGAATGTGTTTGTTCTGCAAGGTTAGTAAAGTTGCATTGAAATAATCAGTAGCTTTGTTGATGTCAGTGGTAGTAAAGAGGGAGGAACAGTCAACACTATTTAGATCATAAAAGAATGCTGACAGGTCAAGTTTGGAGAAGTCGGCAAAGGAAAGCACTTTGTGAGGATAAGAGGAAGTGGAGGCACTCCTAACACAGAAGACAGGGCAGTGACCACCAATAGAATTGGATAAAACCCCAGCCGGGGAGTAACAGTCCTTCTGGTTAGTGAGGATCCAGTCTATCAGGGTATGGCTGGAACCGTTCAGCGAGATCGTAGTATGCAATGAGATGAGCTGAAAAAGGTTAGCCTTACTGATTCTAGATGCAAGGAGAGAGAAGTTGGGGCTTAGCCAGTCAAGGTTAAAATCACCCAGACAGATCACCTCATTTTTCTTTGACAGTGCAGGAATTAGCTCTGTAAGGTCCTTGAGACCAAGTTTGCTATTACAAGCTGGCAGATATATGCTGAAGATGTGCAATTTCTTGGCACCACCAAGTAGCAGTAAAGAGTGTAATACCTCACCATTATTCAGAGGAGGTGTAGGCAGAAGAGAAACATTCAGATGAGTCTTGTACTACAGCACCAAACCACCACCTCTTTTGGAGGAAGGTCGGTCGATGCGATACATGTTGCAGCCTGGTAGTGAGCAGTTAAGATCAAAGACTGCTGGTTTCAACCAGGTTTCAGAAAGGATAAGTAAATCCAGATTATTGACCTGAACCCAGGCTTCCAGCACTGGGAGATTGGCAATAAAACTTAAATACTGAGATGGGCAAAGGATAAGCCCATGGCATGTGGCAGTGGATTGGCAGAGCAAGAATAAGTTTGGTTAGGTTTGACTAATGGGCCTGGGCTGGATTCATTGTCCCCAGCTAGGGTAAGAGATAGTGCAATAATCCATAGTGTAGCAAATGCAAAGGAACAAGATATGATACTAGGGGAGGTAAACTTCCTGCATACCATGAGCTTCAGGAGAGATCCTACTAGTTTGCAGCTTAAGTAGACTGGATAAATTGATGTGGAAGAGCTATCAGCAAGCATGTTTGAGTAGGTGCAGTTACTAATGGGCCACTCTGACATGTATGTGGGAGTCCCTGTAACTATAGAGTGGGAGTCTACAGAGATTTATTTAACTCTAAAAATTGATTAGCGTTTTGCTCATAAAAGTGCTAAATCTTTGTGAAAATGCATAGCTCTTGCCTCACTGTGTTTAACAAACACAGCACTTCTAGAAAATCTATATAAATACTTTCTGTACAGTTAGTATATTCCCAAGTAAAAAACTGCTAATCAATTATTTAAAACCCTGGTCTAGTGCAAGTAGGGCAACAAATGTGCAGGGCAGGTAGCACAAAGCCAATCCAGACATCCTAGAAAGAGAGTCAGAGCAAGGACTGGCAAGAAAATTAGTAATTTGAGCAAAGGAAGGTACAGTTGAGAAGAGCAAGCAAGGGGCAGGGGGAGGAGAAGGGTCAAGATAGGTATATACCACCTAAAGGGAATTAGGAATGAAGATCTGGCAGGATGAGCAAACAGTGCTCTCAATGGGGCAGGATAAAAAAAATAAAGAAAAATGGAAAATAGCCAGTAGGAAGAATCAAAACAGGAGACTGATTCAGAGAACAGGCAGAAAGTGTGTTGGGCCAATTAAACTGTTGGTTACATCTAGTGGTGGAATCAAATAATCTGCAAATGGAAAACTGAGCAGATAGAAAGAACTTCACGACAAGCCCCTAACACGTGGACTCCGGTAGCTATATTAAGAAAGCCAGCTAAGGGTGGGAGGATATTGGGGCAGGTGGGGAGCAGCCACATAGCAGCTGCGGGGAATTCCTAAGTCCAACAGCAAAGTAGAAGCAGTCGTCTGTAAGGGCTGCTCATGCTTTACCTTTAAAATGAGAGGCTGCAGCTCCGGATTCCAATTAAAAATAAGCAGCTGCTACTATGGGTGCCCTTAAGCCTCTGGGAGATCGAGACCCAATTACAGAATAGATTAGTTCTAAAAATGGAAATCATATGCTATAGACAGCACTTAGCTTCAGGCTGCAGCATGGGACCCTAAAATGTATTTAAATTACTCAGCTCCATGTAGCACTGAATTAATACTGCAGCAGGTCCACCAGATACGAAATTAAGATATCCTTACTGCATAGGGATGCAAATAAAGGCAAGAGTCTAAACCATATTCAGCGTGAAGCCAGAAGGGCATTCAGAAATGGTGCCAGCTTTGAATCCTGGACAGAAGCTGGGCGTTTTCTCAAGCAACACTATGTTCTGTACCTTGATAAAATGGCAGTTGACCCCCTCGCAGCTCCGAAGGTAGAATGCCCTGTGAAATAGAATGAAGAGCTGTGGAGAGATAAATAGGGAGGTGAGAGAGGATTGTGGACATTGTGGGAGGTAGCTAGTGAGGGAACAGGTGACAGAAATCAGGAGGAAGGGGAGCAGAGCAAGCAGTTTGGTGAAAATCTAGGCACAGGCAAGGGAGCAGAGAAGAGTCGGAAGCTGAGAGACAGAGAGAGAGAGACAGAAAGGAGGGCGACAGCAGGAGGAGGTAGAAGTTAGAGAGTTAGGGGGAAAGGCAGAGAAATAATGGAAACTGTATTTCAGATGTCATTAAACACATATAAATTAATTTAAATCAGACCGCAAATGCATGTGTAAAAGGCACTGTTATAGCCAAACACAACTAAGGCTCCACAGATATTATATCTAACTGTGCTAACAGTTACCTTCTGATAACAGTGAGCATCAAGTTTTTACATAATACAAGCATAAATGGATAACAGTAAAAAATGCCTGAAAGAACCTAGCTTCCCTTTTTCTAAGTCCAGCAACAATGTAGAAGCAGCCGTCTGTAAGGGCTGCTCGTGCTTTAATTTTAAAATGAGAGGCTGCAGCTTCGGAATCCTATTAAAAATAAGCAGCTGCTACTATGAGTGTTCTGAAGTCCTGGGAGATCGAGACCCAATTCCAGAACAGAGCAGTTCTAAAAATTAAAATCATATGGTGCTAACTTTGAATCCTGGACAGAAGCTGGGCATTTTCTTGAGCAACACTATGTTCTGTACCTTGCTAAAATGGTGGTTGACCCCCTCCACACAGCTCCAAGGGCAGAATGCCCTGTGGAATAGAATGAAGAGCTTGCTAAAATGACAGTTGACTCCCATGCAGTTCCAAGGGCAGAATGCCCTGTGGAACAGAATGAAAAGCTTGCTAAAATGGTGGTTGACCCCCACGCAGCTCTGAGGGCAGAATGCCTGGAGCTATAGTTACTCCCTATATGTGGTAGGTCTTCAGAGGAAGGATAGGGTTGCAAAGTTACTTAATCTCCATCTGGGATAGGCCTATAAAGGCAAATTAAAATATTTAGGGTAGGTTGACAAAGGAAATAAAGAAATACACTTTATCTGGGGTAGGCCCAGAAATAGTGTGTTAGGAGATACTTGTTAGGTATGGAAGGGGAGAAGTTACCATATAACAAAAACAATTTGAATGGTCATAGGTGGCATATGATGGGGAAGGAAGATGCTCAGACAATAGCAGGACAGAAGTAGGATGCTGAATTGTACGGGATGTGGGGCTGCGGTGTTCTTAAACACATTGTGGGATGTACAGTAGGTGGTTGTCCAGTGTGCAGGAATCCAAATCACTTGAAAGCAGAGATGAGGCAGCTTAGATAGAACTTACTGTAGGTAGTCTAGTGATGGGGGGTGGGAGATGGGACAGGAAAGAGGGAGGGTATGGGGGGCCACCCAGGAGAGACTGGCAGGCAGGAAGGAGAGGTTTGAGGAGGCGTGGATCCAGATGTCTTTGGCTTCTGTACTTCAGAAGGAGAGGAAAAAAGTGGGGGTGGAGAGAGGTGAGAGGAAGGGGGGTCAGGATGGAGGTGATTGGAGTCAGAGCACCTACAAATGTGCCACTGTGGAATAAATTCCTCCCACAATCTTTGGAAGGGGAAGGGGGTGATAGAGATAGGGAGAGAGGTCTGGTTCTGGACATAGGAAACAGGGAGGGGGTTAGTCACATGGAGAGCCTTGGAGTACTGTATGGCAGTAGTGGTGGAAGGGGTTGACAGATTTGAGAAGAGAGAGTAGGAGATGGGAGTAACAGTGTGGGAAAAGTGGTGGGGAGTTCAAGAAAGCAGGACAGATCTGTGGGGGGGTGGCAGAAGAGGTGACTGCAGAGTCAGTGTGGAGTAGGGTCAGGCTGGTTGGGAGGAACAGATTGAAAGATTGGAGGGTAAGGCTGAGATGGAGCAGTCAGGCAGGGGGATCTTGAGAGCAAGTTAGTGCAGTATGGGGGAGAAAAGGAAGAAGGATAGGAGTGCTAGAGTAATCCTGAGGGACTCGATAGTGGAAGTAATATGCTGGGGAGCGAAGGAGGAAACATGCACAGGTAGGAAAGTGATGTGCATACCTTGCATGATGGCAGAGTGGGTGAGCCAATGATTGAGCAGCTTGTACAGGGTGTTGGGGGGCCCTCATGTAATATTCCATTTAGGAATGGATGACCTAGCTGGAGAAGAGGTGGCAGTAGTGCAGTAGAGATTTGGGGTAGTGAGGAGCATACGTAGGGGGTTGCTAGATCAGTAGCCTTTTCTGAAGTGCTACCAGTACCTTTAGCATGCACAGCTAGGAAGAAGAGGATAGAGGATTTCAATCCTCTAAGAGAATGGTGTATGTGGGAGGGTTATAGTTGCATAGGAGGATGGGAGGGAACCTGGAGTGACAAAACCCTATATGCACCAGATAGGCTGCACCTCAGCAGAGTGGGTTAAATGGTCCTTAGGGATATGCTACAGGAGTGCATAACTGGGAGCCTGAATTTAAACTGCTGACAGGGGCAGCTTGGGTCTTAACACCCAGAGTATCCAGGAGGAGGAGGAGGAGACCACGAGCCCCCAGTCAGAACAAGTTAAGGAGAAAATTAACAGGACAAGAAACAGATGGAGCAAAGAAGAGAGGAAAGTTAGGTGAAATTACAGGAAGCACCACAGGCAGAAAATGGGGAACCGAGTAAACAAAATCCTGATTGGCGATCACGGTGCATAAAACAAGGGTGCTGCCTGCTCAAATATCAACTCTCATGCAGAATCAAAGATAAAGCAGGTACAAACCTTGTAGAAAATTCACAGAAGCCAAGTTGCAAGAAAAAAAAATGCTCAATTGCTTTATTGTAGACCACAACCATGGAGCTGAGGGCAGTGCTAGAAAACCACTCAACTCCCCGGTGCTTAGAATCTGGATGATATTTCCTCAGGGAGGCCTGAGGGGTACCCCGAGGAAGAATCATCCAGATTTTAAGTGCTGGGGAGTAGAGTGGTTTAGAGAGCTTTGCTGCCCTCGGCTCCATGGTTGTGCTCTACAATAAAACAATGAAGCACTTTTTTTCCTTGCAACTTGGCTTCTGTACATTTTTTACAAGATTTGTGCCTGCTTTACCTTTGATTCTGCAGAAAGTGGGGAACTAAGGAGAGCTGCAAGAAGGAGGGAGCAGGGTTTGGACAGCATTATGCACCAGTGCAAGAAGTCTAGGAAATAACATTTTGAACCTGAAAGTCATCATAGCAGAGAAGGAACTAGATATAGTGGCCATAACTGAGTCATGGTGCACTGAAAATCATGACTGGGATATGGCTGTACCAGGATAGACTCAGTTTAGAAGGGATGGGGAAGGGAGAAGGGGTTATCCTGAATGTGATGAAAGGAATCAGGGTAGGCATGGGCGGGTAGTAAAATACTCTATAGTTTCATAGTTTAATACAAGTTCTAAAGGCCAAAGCCCAAAATGAACTTGTCACCATTCAAGACCCTAATGGTGGAAAGAGTACTTCTTATCCCCCCCCCCCCACATATTGATCAAATTTTTTATTTAATTGTTCTATATTTTCACTTGTGACACTGTTATGCGGTAGGGAGTTCCAGATAGAAGGGATTCTCTGTGTGAAAAAGTTACACTGCTTAGTTATTTTATTTACTGAGCTTTTCAATTTAAAATGATGCAATCTGGTAATATTGTTTACTAAGAGTTTTTCAAGACAGATTCTTTCTAGTGTAGAAGCTTCCTGAAAGGCTTTATAAATCAATATCAAGTCTCCTCTTAGTGCTCTATATTCCATAATATATAAGCCAAGATTTCTAAGCCTGTCTTCATAATGCATTTTAGTCATGCTTTTGATTTTCCTAGTGACTTTTCACTGTACTTTTTCAACCATTACCTTCCCACCATTTCAGGTGGGTGCACAGAAGGGGGCGCAGTACTCCAAATGAGGTCTCACAAGACTTGAGTAAAGTGGAATAATAACCTCAGACTTCCTACTTTTAACATGTTTTAAGATGCATCCCAGGATTCCATAACACTTTTTAACAATCGTTTTAGTGTGCATTTCAAATTTAAAGTTATCAGAAATTATAACACCAAGATATTTTTCCTCTGATGTCACCTGCAATTGCATATTGTTCAATGTGTAACTTGCCCTGATCTTATTTTTACCCAAATGCATGACCTTACATTTAGACTCATTGAATGTAATTTTGTATTCAACTGCCTAGTTAGATAATGTAATCAGATTTGCTTGTAATTGTGCAACTGATTGTGTATCATTTACTATGCACTCTATTTTACAGTCATCTGCATACTTATTTATCCAGATGCTGTTAGTTGTCTGCATATTAGAGATCAGGATGTTAAATAATAGTAGTCCCAACACAGATCCCTGGGGGCCTCGACTTCTCACACTTCCCCATGCTGACATATGTCTTCTTATGACTACCCTTTGCTTTCTATCATGAAGCTATGATATTACCCATTTTATGATGTTTGGATGTACAGTAATTTTATTTTTACTAGTTGCTCAATTAGAACTTTATGGGATATGGTATCAAATGTATTTACATAGTCCAGGAAAATTATATCAACAGGCATTCTGTTATCAAGTTGGAGGCAGTATAGCGCAGTGGTCTAAGGCTCTGAGCTGCAAATCTGGTGACATCCAGCAGACCAGATCTGGGTTTGAATCCCACGGCTTCCACTTGCATACTGTGTGACCCTGAGCAAGTCACTTAACCTCCTTGTGCTCCCAGGTCGCTCCTGTAAAAAAGCTTTCAGCTTAGTGTGCTATACCTGGTTAAACAACTAAATAAAAAAAAAAAAGTGCTTTGCTAAACGGCTCAAAGAAGTTAATAAGGTTAGGCATGACCTTCCAGGAATAAATCCATGCTGTGATATATCTATATAGTCTATTTTATGGATACTGTCAACAATTCTATGTTGTAAAAGCCTTTCCATAAGTTTACATATTGTTGATGTCAGCCTTATGGGCCTATAGTTGCTTATCAGTTGTCTACTTCCAATGTTATGTATTGGTGTAATATTTGCTATATTCCATGATTGCAGGGTCTTTCCTTCTTTAAAGGAGGCATTAAATAAAACAGTTAGTGGACCAGACATTTCTTTAATTAACTCTTTCTGAAATTTAGGCATGACCCCGTCAGGGCCTGGAGAGGAATCTAGTTTGATTTGATTAATTTCTGCTGCGATATTTTCTTCTGAGAATGGGACTAAGTCCTTGTCATTCGATATGCTGTTTATGCCAGTGTCCTCTTTTGGTTTGAATACATTTGTAATGTAAAAGTTTAGTTCTTTTGCTATCTTGGTCTCATCACTTATGACTGCATGTCCTATTTTCAATGCTCCTACCCCAACATGATTTCCTTTTAATGACCCAATGTAGTTGAAAACCCCTTTTTATTATCTTTGGATGTCTTTGCTAATATCAGTTCTGATTTCTGTTTAGCAGTATGTATAAGTTTTTTTGTTTTATTAGCCAATGTTTTAAATCTGTCCCAGTGTAATACTGTCCATTGCTTTTTATATTTGCAATAAGCTCTGCATTTTTTATTGATATTTCTTTTTATTTCATTGGTCCACTATAATGTAACTTTTGTTTATTGTGTTTAATACATTCAGGACCCAATTGGTTATACAATATTCAATCTTATCATTTATTTTTTCCCATGTTTGTTTTAATTCAAGGTTTTTAAGTTCATCCTTCCAGTTCCATGAAGCTAAAAAATGTGTATATTTGAATAATCTGCTTTATGATTGTTCCTTATTTTGGTGATCCCTTTTTTTGATGTTAGTAAATCTTTTTAAATTAAGCTGGACCACATTATGGTCACTTTTCCAAGCTGTGGTAGTACTGATGGTATTGATCTTGCATCCCTAATACTGGTAAGTATTAGGTCAAGCAGATTGTTATTTCTTTTAGGTTCTGTCACAAGTTGTTCTAAATTATGTTGGAGAGAAACCTCCAAGAATCTTTTCTCCAACTGACCTTTAACCTCTAGAGTCAACCAATTAATGGTAGGCAAATTAAAATCACCCATTAAAATGTAGTCATCACACACTTCCATGTTTTTCAGTTCATCCATAAAGATTCTATTCTGATCAACTCCTAAGCTAAGAGATCAGTATCCTAGACCTATTGTTAATATTTTCTTATCAGAGTGTAGTTTTGTCCATATAATTTCACTTTTAGTATCTTGTTGTCGTATTTGATAACATTTATACTTTTCTGTTTTAGATATAGTGCAATACCTCCTCCCTTTTTATTTTCCCAATTTTCAAAGATCTTTATGTATCCTGTTATGTTAGTGCGCCAGTCATTGTCTGAGAACCATGTCTCAGTAATACCACATATATCAATTTTATTGGATGCTAGTGTATATGTGTGTATATATATATATATATATATATATATATATATATATATATCACATATCTATCTATCTATATATATAGATATATAGATATATATATATATATATATATATATATATAGATAGATATATATATATATTATCTATCTATATATATAGATATATATATATTAGTTCATTCATTTTGTTTTTCAGGCTCCTTGCATTGATTAATAATATCCTCAGTTCACTGGAGTGGCTCAGTTTTTTTGACATTGTGGCAAATGTTGCATCTGTATGGCAGTTTTTGTTTCTTAAGTTGTGTTTAGTGTTTATCTTTTTCATATTCCTAACTGATTTCTTGTTTATCCTAAACACTACCTGCAGGTATCTCAAAACCACCCTAAATTTCCCTAAAAATACCCTAATACAAAATGGGCAGTTGGTTAGGGTTGGGTAGTTACTGTATAACAGGAAATACTGTAAAACAGGTTATATTTGATGCAAAATAATTATAGTTATATTTGCTTAAGTGATAATTGCACTGAAATAAAAAGGTGTTAATTGGCCAAAATTGAATATCATCAATGGACACAAATTAGTGGCTAATTGCAGAGTGTGAAATTAAATGTGGTCAATTGCAGCTGATTAGCATCATGCACTAAATATAACTTGCGCAACAATGAACAGTTCTACAGTATTCACTGTGTTTTTATTTTTGCTATTTCCGCTGGTTCCATATTAGAATGAAAATAAAAAGTCAGTGAATATTAGGTGAATCACTGCACAATAGCAATACTAGAGTTTCACAAGTGAAAATAAAATGATGTTAACATGTAGGAGTGTGGTCAGAGTGCTAAATAGAAAGGGCGTGAATTTAAATTGTTATACAGTACTACCCTACTCATTCTACTACTCTAGTACTATAGCCTGACTCTAACAAAATGTGAAAGACTCTGTTTTTAACTGGCCTAAACAGAGAAAACTACTCATAAGATCTGTCTTGTGTCAGGTAAGATAGGCACAGCTGCCCTGAGCAAACCTGCTACTGTTTCCAAAATGCAGTCTTTAATATAATGGCTGTACTATATAAGGCATTCTTCTATAGGGTCACTGTGCTATGCCCTGACTTTTTTTTATTGATGTGACATTGCTAGCCAGATTGTCTGTGGTGGTTAGTGAAACAGAGAGCTGTTTAATGGTTAAATAAGTAATTTGTCTATTGGGCCATTAGGTGAGAAAGGCAATTGCAAGAGGTATAGCTGCTCTGAGTGAGCCAGTTGCTGTTTCCAAAAATTAAACCCTGAGAAGACTTGAGCTCGCTATGCCAAATGTTTTTTGTTTATCTTTTTTCTGACTCTTCCTGCTCTTCTGGCCAGCCACTCCTTCAGGCCACAAAATGTTAACCCACCCCTCACGTGCTGGGCCATCCCCATTGCCATCCATACCATCCTCACATTGGTCTGCATCCTCAATAGACTCAGGGTAACCCTTCTGGGACCACCCTCTCAAAGGAGATGTGGAGGGGGAAGAGATAGTTCCTACTACCTAGACTGAGGAACAGGGGCTAGTAGGATTGGAGGAGGCTATGAATGACTATGTGGCTCGGGGGAATGAGGCAGCCATTATCTGGTAGCCTGGTGGATGATTTCCTCTTTTCTGGTCCCACCCAGCTCCCACATTCATGCAGGCACAGCAGCATCCTGGGCAGGGACATTTGGCAATGTGTGGTGGTCCACACTGTCTAGAATGCCTCCATTACTCACCTCCAGGAGTCACTAGTAAAGTGGTCCAGCACTGCCCCCCCTTGAGGAAAGCATCCATAGGACGCTCTGCCTCTTCCCTGCCAGTCTCTGCTCCAGATGTCTGGGCTTGGGGTATGAACCCAGGTCGCCAGCATGCTGAGCGATCCCTCATCACTCTGCTCCATGAAGCCAGCCTCCAAATTATTTAATGTTGGTACAAACAGTGGCCCTAAAACAAATGCCTTATACAGCCATAAAAGGCTGTCTACATTGGCTTAATATGGCCACCGTGCTGGGCACACCGTGAAGTTTGGTGAATTCCCTGCTTTGTTTGTGGATCTCCCCACTTTGCTTGTGGATCTCAGAATTCGCTTTACCTTTCTTTTTATTTGTTTTTCTCTTTTTGTGGAACCCTCTTGCTCAATCGATTTCAAGTCGGTCATTTTTGGGTTAGCTGGGGCTGGCAGTGAGCGAGCTAACTGTGTTCTGCTGAGCATTACCAGGGCCATCGCCAACGGACTCGAAATGTGCATTGGGGCTGTCCAACTTGCCCCGATATCACTCTGATTGCTAGCGGGAATCCCTGGGACCCTGTTATAACTTTGAAAAAGGGGGATGTGCCTGCTAATTTTGTATTATCTGTTATTTCGGCAGGAAGATAGTTGGGAGAAAAGTTTTTGGATTGGAGCAAGTGTGGAGTTGATGTGAGCCGAGGTGAACTGAGCGAATGGCAAGAAAGTGGACAGACTCCCTGAGGGAAGAGTTTTCATAGGAGTGGATCCGTGTAATGATGTGGAGTCTATGGGGACTATACTTTTGAGTGTCAGCTTGCCCAGCTGAACAGCCATGGATTCTTTTGTCTCCGAGGTGGTTGTTGACTGGTGGAGTGGTTTCAAGGGAGTAACTGGATCTTTGCCTTTTCGGACTGTGGACCCTGCATTTTGTGGTTGTTCTGACTGCTGGAATCTGCTCTGCTTGGGAAGACCGGACCTGGATGGATTGGGGAGCCAGCCAGTGGGTGCATGGTTTTCCTAGGCCCTCTGCAAGGCCAGCTGGTAGGTTGACTTAAGCAGAGAGCCGTGGTTGCAGAGCAGTTATCTCCAGTGGCCGGCCTTCACAGGAAGGTTCTAAGGTGTGGACTACCAATTGTGCTGGACTGTGTCTCTTCAGGAGGTCCCCATTCATACTGAATACAGTCAGATCCTGAATTTTTTTTTTTTTTATTTGGACAGTGAGACTATCCTATTCATTGGCCTGGGTTTCTTAACTTTTTCATCTTTAATTTACTGTCTTCCGTATGCCCAGTGAGAGAGGATTACCAGAGTTTTACTGTGGGCAGTGAGACTGCCTTATTTACTCGCACTCCCAGGCTGTGAGAGGGCCTGGGGGTCTGAATTCCATTAGGCTGTACTTTTTTACTCCTGTATACCCAGTGAGAGGGGGTTGCTGGAGTGTTATTTTTATTTTTATGGTGTCAGCTTTTTTAACTTAAGTTCTGTTTTTGATGTACAGTCTCTAAAGTGGGAGTCTCTCTGCCGATTGGGTTTCCACTCTTCTTGGTCTTGTACTGTTTCACTCAGATCGAGTTCACCTATTTGAAACTCTGTGTGCTGGACTGAAACTCCTGAGCAGCTATTTTAAGACTGGATTTTAGTTTGTTATATTTTTAATTTAATTTTTTTTCCTTTCTCCCCTTCTGTGTGAGAGACAGTGTGTGGGACTATACTGGTTGACCATTCCCTCTATTTCTTTTGCTCTGTGAGAGAAAGCAGAAGACGTAACTATTTATCTTTTTAGAGTGGTTTGGTCTTGTCCTTTGTTTGTTTGTTTATTTTTTTTTTATTTTATCTTATTTTTAATTTTTGTCATTTTATCAAGACTGAGTTATTTTTTAGTTGAATTGGTTGATTTTAAGAGTTAATTATATAAGGAATTGATTTTTAAGTACATATTATTTTGTTTTTACTTGTTTAAAGCTGAGGATTTGTATTTTATGAAATGTGTTTACCTGTTGCTCCCCCGGTCGTGCACTACTCAGCCTCTGCTCTTCACTTCCTCCGCCCCTTTTATACCCCTCTCTGGTTTTTTCTACCTACCAACTTTGCCAGGCCTTAGGCATTGCCTGTAAGGGGGGAGGGGTGAACAGTGGAGGCAAGTGGAGCGGAGCGCTCCCATTAGGGTGATTAAGCCCAGGAGACACCCTGGGGTGAAGTGGAGCTTGGAGCGTGGACTACCTTGTTTGGTCCCCACACCCAAGGGCACCATCATTAGTGATGGGCAGGTAGTCAGGGCAGCCCAGGAGTTTTATCCAACTCGGGCGATGTTGTGCAATGTCAGATCTGTCCCGAACAAGACTGCTGTGATTTCTGATCTTGCTGCCTCAACAGATCTGGCTTGCATCACCGAGACCTGGCTGGATAATAATGCGGGACCAATTTTGGAGGCTGCAATTCCAGCCAGGTATACAGTGATACATCGCCTGACATTGGACCGCGGGGTTGGGGGGTTTGCGGTCTGTTTTAAGACCAAATTGGCTCTCTCTAGTGTTCCAGCTGAGGAGACCATCTCCTTTGAATGTGCTGTTGTAGTAGGTGTGGGCTATCGAATTGCTCTCATCTACCGTCCACCAGGAGATGAGAAGCAATTCCTTAATTAAGTAGCGGACTTCATTGTCGACTTGGCCTTTGAGTCTCCCAGGCTGATGGTCCTGGGTGACTTTAATGCATGGGTCAATAATGAACTCTTGCAATTTGGACAACACTTCCTCCAGTTAATGGAGTCACTGGGCCTAACACAGGTGGTTACCACTGCTACACATAAAGGTGGCCATTCTCTTGACTTGGTCTTCCTCCTGGGGATCGAGGCCTCTGACATGGGGTGGAACCAGTCAGTTGGTCAGATCACTAAACTGTGAGATTCAATTTTGGCACCCCACCTTGTAGGCCGACTTCTGTGGAGATGGTCAACTACCGCCCTTTGCGGAATATTTCTTCCAATGACCTTGCTGTGGTTCTTGACCTATCACAATTTCCTGTGCATTGCAATGATCCAGAGGCATTGGTTATGGCTTATAATACCGCCATTGCATCTGCCCTGGATTCTATTGCTCCAGTTCATGTGCATCCTCTCTCCCTTCGACCTCGGGCCCCATGGTTTGATGGGGTCTTGAAGGAGTTGCGGCCACTTGGATGCAGGTTAGAGCATTGTTGGTGGAGGTCTGGCTTGGATGCTGATCACCTTAGCCTGTTAGAACATTACCAATTCTATCAGTCAGAAATCTCTTGTAAGAAGGCAGAGTTCCTGTCCAGGGAAATTTCTGCCGCTCAGAACCAACCAGCTCAGCTATGCAGAACTGTGGACAGATTGTGCAACCCAACCTGTCTACAGCTCCATAGAGCATTTTCACAATTACAGGGTGATGAGATTGCTCGGTTCTTTGCTGATAAGGTGGCTGACATTAGGTCAGACATCTGTTGGACACACTCTATGCGGGTTGCAAGTGGCCAGGATCAGGTCACTGCTCCCTCGTTTTTATGGAGTACCTTCGACCGCCCAGAAATCGTGGATGTTATGCGGATTGTCCAAGGGCTGTGTCCTACCAGCTGTAGCTTAGATCCAGGCCCTACTTCCCTAATTTTAGGGTGTGGGGAGCCCATTTTACTGGTTCTAGCACAGATAGTCTGGTGTTCCTTTGACACAGGTGAATATCCCTGTTCCTTGAAAGAGGTAGTGGTGACACCCCTGTTGAAGAAAGCATCTTTGGACCCAGACTGTCTTGTTAACTACAGACCCATCTCGAACCTTCGCTTTGTAGGGAAAGTGATCGAGAAGGTGGTGGCAGCCCAGTTGGAGAACCATTTGACCATCCATAGCATCTACGAACCTCTCCAATCAGGTTTTCGAAAGAGGCACAGTACCGAGACTGTGCTGGTTCGGGTGCTCAATGATATCCTGATGGCGAGAGACCAGAGAAAACGGTCCATCATGGTACTATTAGATCTGTCATCAGCATTGGACACCGTTGACCATGGGGTACTACTTGAGCACCTGAGATGTATTTGTGGACTCTCTGGGATTGTTCTCAGATTGTTCACTTCTTACCTCACCGGAAGAACTCAGAGGGTGGTGTCAGGGGTCTTTTCCTCTGATCTCATCTCTCTATTTTGTGGGGTTCCTCAGGGTCCTAACTGTCCCCCATGTTGTTTGTGGTGTACATGCTTCCCCCCGGAGACATTGTGAGATGGTATGGGCTTGGGTTTCACTGTTATGCAGATGATACCCAGCTGTACCTGTCCTTTGCACCCAACCAGGAAGGAGCTATCTCAGTATTTAACAGCAGCCTAAATGAAATCCAGGATTGGATGAGGTCTAGTTGGTTGAAATTGAACCCTGGGAAGATGGAGGTGTTGGTATTGGATCCAGATCGCCGGATAGGGGGACCTACGGCCGGCACCCCATCTGGGGTGTTTTGTGGGGAAGTTGAGCTACGGGTCTCTGAATGGGTGCGTGATTTGGAGGTGATATTAAATGTGGGGCTGACTCTTCGATCCCAGGTGTCAGCGGTGGTAAAATCATCTTTTTGTCATCTAAGAAACATCGCCAGAATCAAGTACCTCATTCCTTTTGGGGATCTGCCAACCTTGATCCATGCCTTCGTGACCTGATGCCTGGACTACTGCAACTTGCTTTACCTTGGGCTTCTGGGGGTTGATATCCACCATCTGCAGCTAGTGCAGAATTCCACAGCCTGAGTACTGATGGGTACTCCTAGATCTTCCCATATTACTATGGTGCTGCAGGAACTGCACTGGCTGCCAGTTCAGTGGCGGATCACCTTCAAAGTCGGATTACTGACTTTTAAAGCCCTGCATGATCTGGGCCCTGACTACCTGAAAGAACTCCTGATCCCTTACTGCCCTGTGAGATCACTCCGCTCAGCCAACGAGGGGTTGCTAGACATTCCTAGGGTAATATTAAAATCAGCTGGGGCCCAGACTTTTATGTTTGTGGCCCCTTCCCTTTGGAATTCTCTACCCATCGGATAAGGGAGTGTACGACTGTGGGGAGTTTTAAACAGGCTCTCAAATCCTTTTTATGGGAAAGGGCTTATGGTCTGACTGTTTATTAATATTTCTTTGTATTGTTGTTTTTGTATCTTGTACTGTATCTCATTTTATTGGAATGCGCCTTGGTATTTGAAAGGCTCAATATAAATAAAAATATTATTATTATTATTATCTAGAGACAGGATCACACAGCAGAGCTTCTTCTGGCTTAACCAAGGGCTTCTGAATATACAGGGACTAGAAAATGCAGGGGCTCTATGTGATTCTATTAATGAATCACAACTGACCGCTGGTGATGTTGCTGCATGCTTATAGTACTACACATTCACAGTCATCTCAGCTCTCAGCTCTCAGTGCCAGCTGAGCAAATGAAGCTTCATTTTCATTTTTGTAGGTACTGTAGCTAGTAGCTGCTGCCTGCTGGTATTCTTTTTTTACTCAAATTTCCAGTTTTTCCACCCCCACTGATTTATTCAGCTAGAAAATGAAATTACTAAGGTGGTCCAGTGGCATGGAGGGCTGAGCTGCCAATAGTGTGCCTTACCTCCTGCCACAATGGCAACCCGTGTTTGATCACAATTATGGGTTACTGCGGGTCTGCTGGGATGCAAGAGGATTGAGCACCCAATGGTTGCACTCCTCTTCTGGGGGGGGGGGCTGCACTCTCCACCGAATAACTACCACCTGGTGGAGGCCATGTGGTAGTGCAGCTTGAGGAGGGCAGTGGAACGGAAGGTTGCTTGACTCCATGGTGTGCTCATACCTTCACATACATGCTTTCAGAAGCGCACCCCAGTGTAGGAAAACATGATGAAAGAAAATGAAAAAAACAGGTTGGTGTGGGCTAAGTGAAGCCCTGCCTGCTTCCCTTCATCCCACACTGTCAGCCAGTTACCCTGCTCCATCTGGATGAGTGTCATCAGATGGAGGGAGGACAGCACCCCCTTCCTGGCCCTGCTATGGGGAGGAAATCCATAGGGGATTTAGGGCATGATGGTCTGGTAATACAGATGTCAGGTGAGGGATGGTGTTGATAGAGCAGAGAAAGCCCACCCACAACAGCCAGAGGAGGGAGAAAAACTTGGATTAAAAAAACAAACAAAAAGAAAATTAAATTGCCCCCATCTGAGTATTGTTTTTTTTTCAAAATGGAAAAGTAAGCCTGACAACTGAGTGGCTGCCTGAGAGCAGATAGTCTACTGTAGGTTATATTGCACCCTATATGGTTTAGTAGCATTGTAATTGGGTAGAGTAATTTTAAATTACCCAGCCTAACTACCAGAGCCAATTACCCAACCCAATTACAACATTACTAATACTCTTCCAGACCGAATGCAACAAGACCCTCTAAATACACATGATGTATATGTTCGTTGTTGCTGTATTGTTATATATTAAAAATGTAATAAAAAATCAGCTGGTAAAGTGTTAATAGTTTTCTATCAGAAAACACAGATAAAATAAATGTTGCAGTGGTTGGTGTTTACTGTTTGCAGGAAGCTTTATGTTCCATCGTTAATGAGCTACCTGCAAACAGTAAACACCAAGCATTTCAGTATTTAGGTTTGTCTCTCTTTTCAGACTAGACTGGACTGCCAGCCTGCTATTTTCCAGCGAAAAAGATGTTCCAGGACTAGAGGGCATGGGATGAAGCTGGAGGGGTGAGATTCAGAGGAAATGTGAGGAAGAATTTTTTCACAGACAGGGTGGTGGACAAGTGGAACACCCTGCCTGAGGAAGTGGTGGGGGCTGAAACAATCATATGATTTAAGAATGCATGGGATAGACATAAGGGAATCCTGGATGTCTGGGATAAGGGGCAACAGACTTCTAGAAAAACTTACAGGGATGATCTTACGAGCTCAAATGGGCAGACAGGGTAGGCCATAGGCCCTTTTCTGCCGACAGTATCTATGTATCTATTTAGCAGGTTTTGTTTTTTGTTGTTTTTTTTCTATATATGCTTTTTGCTTCAGTTGAGCCCTGGTAGGTGGCTTCAGCCCTCCGAATGGAGGGACTCTCTCTTTCCAGCTCTGCCGCTCCTGTACTAGGTGGCCCTGGACATTCCACCATGGATTTCCCCCCACGGCAGGGCCGGGGGGAGGTTGCTGGCTTCCCCTTCCCCCGGAGACCCAATCCAGACTCCAGGGTTGCTCCTGGGGGCAGCAGGCCATCATTGAGCCTGCCTGGCTTGATTTTTCTATTTTTCCTTCCTACCCCCTCCCTACCGACTCGTACATTGGCTCGAGGTTCCTGACCCATATCCCCCTCCAGCTATCGCTAGAGGGCAATCAGTGAGAGGAACAGCTACCCCTTCCTCCCTGAGAGAGGAGAGCAGTTTTCTGGATGCTCAATCCTCTCTTGCCCCTGCTGACTGCCAGTAGCCCGGGCTCATTCCCGAACCCAGATTGCCAGCATGGCATGAGGTGTGGTGTCCAGTGCCTCAAACATCAGCACCACCGGGCCAGCTATTTAGCAGTTTTAATTAGAAGCAAGGCAATTCAGACTCCTTACAGGGAGTGTTACTCAGGTAGTTAGTAAGTGAATCCACTAGAGAAGAGGCAATACTGGACCTGGTGCTCACTAACAGAGACAGAGTAACAGATGTCACAGTGGGCAGTCCACAGGGTGACAGTGATCACTGTATAGTGTGATTTAGTATCAAGATGAGTACAGAAGCAAACTACATGATAATGAGGATCCTGGACTTTAGAAGGGGGTTCTTTTAATGAAATGAGAAGCTGCCTTAGAAACAGCCTAGCAAAGGTGGTTGGCCAAGGTGGGATATAGGAACAAAGGAATCAAATTAAAGAGCTATTGATGCCTCAAAGAAAACTTTGAAAAACATGATATTTAGGTACAATTCAGCTTGTATTCCATCTATGTTCTATAGATTTCTCCTCCCCATTATTTATTACTGAGGAAATCTGCATGAATACATGATCTTTATACCTTAGAGTTCATCTGCCCCTATAATTTACTCCCTACTTCAAGTCATAATCCTCTGTTGTGACATCACAATCTGTTGCCATGGGAGTAACTGTGATGTCACAAGCAGTGTATTATGACCTCAGGTAGGCAGAGAGCAAGAGGAACAGATTAACTCTTCAGAATCAAAGGTCCTGTTTTCATGCAATTACATCAGTAATAAATAATGGGGAGGAGGAATACTGAACTAATGTGAAATACAAGCCAAACGGTGTCTAAATATTATATTTTGTTTAAGTTCTTCTGAAGGCATCAGCTACTCTTTAAGGAAGGCTTAGTGAATGCAACCATCCTATAAGTGAAAGAAATTAGTAAAAGCAGGAGGATAAACGGCCATTGTGGAACTCTAGAGAGGTGGCCAAGAAAGTGAAGGAAAAAAAGATGGCCTTTAGGAGGTAAAAAGAAACACTGAGGGAGAAGGATTGGAAGAGGTATCAGGTAAAAAAGAGGGAAGAAAGGAGGGCAGTGAGGCAAGCAAAAGTGTAGAGGAAAAGATAGCCAAAGGAATGGCAGTAGGGGATAAAACTTTCTTCAGTTACATAAATGAGAAAAGGAAGTAAAGGGGAGAGATAGTGAGGATAAGTAAGTCAGTAGATGGTGACTGTGCAGAGGATGATCAGGAAAAAACTAACATCCTGAAGAGATCTCTTTGTTTGACCTTCACAGTGGAGAGGGGGGAGGATGGACCAACAAGGAACAACAAAAACACAGAAGGGGGGAAGTAAACACAAGTCCATTTACAGAAGAAAGAGCCTTGAAGGGACTTGAAAACCTGAACGTGGAGAAGGCCATGGGACCGGACAAGGTACATCTAAGGGTGCTAAGGGAGCTCAGGGAGGAGTTTGCTGCACCACTGGCATCCTTATTCAACATATCAAAAACAGGAGAGTTTCCAGAAGACTGGAGGAGAGCTGATGTAATTTCGCTCCATAAAAGTGGCAGCAGGGAGGAGGCTAGTAACTATAGACCAGTCAGTGTCATATGAGTGGTGAGGAAATTTATGGAAAAATGTTAAAAGAAAGGTTAGTTGAATGTCTTGAATCCAGTGGGTTCAAGACCAAGGACAGCATGGATTCATGAGAGGGAAGTCATGTCAGACAAATCAGATAGATTTCTTTGACTAGGTGACAAAGGAAATAGATCAAGAAAGGGCATTGGATGTGGCCTGTTCGAACTTCAGCAAAGCCTTTGACACTGTACCACAAAGGAGACTGACAAAGAAGTTAGATTGTCTAGGGGTGTTAGCCAACATTGTAAACTGGATAAAAAAACTGATTAATTGATAGGTGGCAGAGGGTGGTGGTCAATGGCACTCATTCTAATGAGGGAGAGTGACCAGCAGGGCAGCACAGAGTCAGTATTGGGGCTGGTCCTGTTCAACATCTTCAGAAGTGACATTACATAAGAGCTTGAAGGGGAGGTATGCATTTTTTCAGACAATGCCAAGATTTGCAATTGATGGATAATCAGGAGGGGCTGCTCAAATTAAAAGGGATCTTAAGAAACCTGAGGAGTGGTCAAAGGCATGGCAGCTGGGATTCAATACCAAAAAGTGTAAAATCATGTACCTGGCGCACAGAAACCCAGGGTCTGAGCATACAATTGGGGGTGGGGTTGACCATCAGTCACTAAGAAGAAAAAGGACCTAGAGGTTATCACACAGTATCCGATGGCTTCAAATTTACAAGCAGTGTGACAAGACAGTGGAAAGAATAAGTGGAATGCTGGGGTACATAGGGAGTGGTATCACAAGCAGGAGGAGGGTGATATTGCCACTGCATAGATCATTGGTGAGAATACACCTTGAATATTGAGTACAGTTCTGAAGGCCACATCTCAGAAAAGACAGGGAGAGGGTTGAGGTAGTCCAGAGGATAGCAACTAAGATTGTGCAAGGGTTGCATAAGGAACTGTATCTTGAGGAGAGACTGAGGGAGATCTCAGTATGTACACCCTGGAGAAGAGGAGGCAGAAAGGGGGCATGATAGAGACCTAGAAGTACATCATGGGAGTGAACAGGGTAGAGGTGGGGAACCTGTTTCAAATGAAAAAAGTACAACAGAATAAGAGGGCATGCTACAAATTAAGGGGAATTTAAGAGGGATGCAAGGAAACAGTACTTTACTGAAAGAGTGGTGGGTGCCTGGAACAGTCTACCACAAGTGGTAGTAGGACAAAAACTGTGTGTATGTGGGGGGTTCTAACATGCATGGGACAGACATAGTGAAACAAGAGTGAACACAAAGGGTGAGGGGATCATTGCCAAAGACCAGTTAGGGTCTGCTGGGACAGAATAAGTGGAGCAAAAACTGGGGAGACTGGATGGGCCAAGTGGACCCTTTGCAGATAAATTCTATATTTTTTATGTTTCTGTTTTTATGTAATGATCTCCATCAGGCAAGTGATTGGGGACAAGTTTCCATCCTTATTCTCCTTGACCTTTTCTAAGCATTTGACATGGCTCAACCTGAGGAGTTTACTGAGAGACTGGAGACATACAGAGAATTGTCTAAGATCATTTTATAATGGTTTCAAACCTTCCTCACAGACAGGGTGGAGTCAATTGAGATTGAGTCATGCTAATCTGGATTAATTCCCCTGGACTGTGGTGTGCCTCAAGAGTCAATCCTTTTTCCTATGTTGTTCACCATGTACTTGCTGCTTCTAGGTGAGATAATTTGATGGAATTGTTTCCCTACTATGCAGACATCACCCAGTTATATCTGTCTTTTCATGGCCTCGGCCTGCCCATTACTTTGATAGAGCAGTGCCTAGAGATCAAACTTTGGATGGCCCACAGTTGATGGGTTTTCAACCTGGGGAAGATCACGTTGTTATTAATAGCTTCATAAAAACAGGTATCACCTCTAAAGAATAGCCTCAGCCCCCACCCCACCCACACTTAAGAGTTCAGCTTGAAGCAGTAAGAAAGGTTTGTTGCCTGGGAATCATTTTTGATGAGCACTTGTAATAGGTTTCAGCAGCTGTCAAGCGTTATTTTTACCATCCCAAAAATATTTCTAGGTTGTGCCATTTAGTTGATACGTCAAGTCTGAGAATACTGGTGCAAGCCTTTGTGGCTTGCAGACTGGATTACAATAATGCACTCTATAAGGGTTTAGCTTATAGCCAGTTGCACCATCTGCAACTATTTCAGAATGTGGCAGCAAGGTTCCTGATCTCTGCCTGTATCTGGTTCAGAATATGGCAGCAAAGCTCCTGACCTGCACTTGGAGATCAGATCACATCAACTCTTGCTACACCTTTTGGGCTGGCTGCTTGTCGGGTGGTAGGTTGACTACAGTGTTCATGATTTATCCTACTGCATGTAGCCCCAAAGGAGACTCAGGCTCCTCTGTATGTACACAGGCCTGAAATGGTTAACATCTGAGCTCTTTAGAACACTGTGCCAGCTGCTCTGTGGAACATTGTGCCATCTGACCTGTTCCAGGACTATAAGTGGTAGTACCAACTGCTGGTATTTGGAGAACAGATGAGAGCTTGAGGGAAGCTGCCAGTCAGGGTAGCGGTGCCTGCTCTTCCATCAATGTGTTCCCATTTGCAGAAGAGTTTAAACCAAAATATCCTCAGGAATCATGGCAATGGCCATTGTGTAGGTATTCCGGGGTGAAAGCCACTGCAGAACACAAGATTCCTAAGAAAGACAGTGTTTGGGAGAAAACACTTAGAGACTAATTTTGAAAACCTGAGGTGAAATATGTTGTATTCATGGTTAAGAGCCAGTTCTACATATCCAGCAATATCCACTTTTCCTGCTGTCAATAAGCAGGGTGAAGAAAAATGGTAGTTTAAATGTTTAGTTCACTCTGGGAACTTCTGCCCCATGGTGGCTGGTGTAGAAGTGGGTGAAGTGGCAGGATCTGCAAAGCTGCAGTCACCCAGTGGCTGCCTGCCCTTCTTTACCCAACTAAAAGTAAATCTGCAAGTTCCAATACCTCTGAGAAGGTAAAAAGGGTAGGGACTGGCTGGAAATTGTGTGAAGATCTAAGGGTAAATACCTCCTGCTATACGATAGGGTGGAGGTGGATAAAACCTGAAATCCCTCCAGGGCTTGTGCAGATCCCACTGGGGACACAACCTCAATGGGCAAATCTTTTCCCTGTGTACTGGGGTTGTGGGAACATGTTGCATATTTTCAGGACAGTCATCTGAGAGACAAGATGCTCCAGGTCCACATGCCAGGTGCTTGAGCATTTAATCTGTATGAAGAGAAAGGTACCTGTGTTTGCAGCTATGTCTCTGATGAAGAGGTAGCATAACCCCAAAGCGCTGAGTCTGGGAGTGGAGTGTGAAGCTGTAATTCACTATGTATGTATATATTTCACTGCTTACAATTGTAAGTATCTAGGCTGAACTTTAATAAATTACTCTCATTGAATTTTGTCTGGCATGCTGGATGTTCATTTACATATGAAGAGAAAAGGGGCCTGCTGTTCTGATGTGAAAAAGTAAATCCTCAGTGTGAAGAAAGGGCATGGGGTCATTACCATGCATGGCTGAAAACCATGGCTAAAAATGCCACAGCAAAACAGTGCCGAACAAAAACAGAGTTGAGCAAAACACTGACCTGTTCCCCGCACCGCGCCCATTGATCACAATGGGTCTTCATGTGTTTTTGGTTGGGGCTTTTCCCCTCAACCCCCTGGAACTTAAATAACTAACTCCAGGGGGGGCCTCAGGGATGGGAAGAAACTTGGGAGGGGGTAGTTTTTTTTAAAGTTGCAAAAAAGATGTAGCAGGGGAAACCTGGGGGGGGATCTGAACCATGGTCCCAGGTCTCCCAACTGCACTGTGAGCTGGTGAACTAGCCATTCCTCCTTGAGAGTGGCTTGACCAGGCACCCAGCACATGGCAACTATGTATGCTGTCACGGGGTAGTGGTATTCCCCTACCACTGTTCTACCCTGTTGCTGTAATCCCAGGCACTCATTATACAGTACACTTAATAGAGCACTGTCTTATATGCGTGGTATTGACCTGAAGAAAGTCCTACAAAGTTATGTGGCTAAGAGACCAATATGTTTGGCTATTAGAGCTCTGTTTTGGGCTATTATAGCCCTGTAATTGGCTAGTAGAACCTGGAGTGAATTAAAAAAAAAAATCCTGTACACATTGAGTTGCTTGCATCCCCAAAATTAACATTGAACTCTGAACTGTCTGGGACAGGGTCTCTCCTAAATGGACTTTCAGTCCCTCCTTGGGGACAAAGAGACTGATCTATGTACTTTCTTTGATGAAAACACCTTGTAGTGGAATAAGTATCAAGCACTAATGATATGCTTGTGAGCTTGTTAATTAAATTTTTCCCTGGTTAGACTTTATCAAGTTGTGGATATTCCATTATTACTGGGAAATGTTTTGTTGTTAACTCCATTTCTTTACATCCCTGCACTGGCCCAGAGAGAGTCTAACTGCCTGGGTGGACACCCTAACTCCTAGAAGTTCAAGTGCTGTAAGTGTTTTTGGTGGTTTAATGCTCCCCTCCCCCGGAATTCCATCTGCATACCCCTAGATATCAAGGAGGGGACTACACCTATAAAGCTTCAAATGAGCTTGGTCCATATAACTTCATGATATCTTGACTCCCTTCCCCCCCAGAAAAGTCAGAACTGCAGAACAGGGCTGGCTCAAGGTCCATTCTTCCTGCTTTAAATCCATAGGGGACATGGCATTTGTGGTATTTGCTCCTGTTCTTTGGAATGCTCTTCCATAGGAGATCTGTAAGGCCAGTCCAGACCTTGTTGAAAGCTGGATTCTGCCAGCACCTCTGGATCCAGGTGTGCTCTTCAGTATGTGTATTAGATCATCAATATACATGCACGATTTGCCATTTATGAATGTGTTTTATTGTTGTGTAAGGTTTGGTGTATTTGTTGCTGTTATTTATGTTTTTCTGCTTCAAATTTGTACAGGGCTCGTGGTTTCAAAGGGGTGCTATAGAACATAAAATTATACAACTATTACTACTTTGGCCCTCATTTCTCCCTGCACCCTCACACCAGCTGATACCTAAATGAACTGGGTTCCAGCAGGAATGCTTTGGCAGGCATACCCTTGGGATTTAGGCAAATTCAGCAACAGGGATACAGACATTATAAAATCTCCATACATAAGGGCTCTATTAAGGCAGGGGCAGTGCCACATAATTTTCTTGCGATGTTACCAGCACGATCGTGAGGAGTTGAGGAGCACCATACTTAAACATGCTAGGTCCGTGGAAGGGTTGGGAAATTTTTATGAGTATTCAGGTAATAAAACTCTTAATTTAATGTGGTGTCTGCAGGGGGAATCTGAGAGGTAAAGCCCTGATCTGTGTAGCAGTCAGGGCTTCACCTCTACTGGTAGTTCACCTTTAATTTTACAATAAATCCATGCACTGAGGGAAACCTGGACTTCATTTCTCAGTGCATGACAGACCTATCATGTGCTTCCTGGCTGAAAGGATGTGAGTCACAGAAAAGGCTGCTGGATAATATATGTTAACAAAGATGCCAAGAGACCAAGCCGAGGAGTGGATGGAGCCGTTACATTGTGGGTAGCTTAACTCTGCAACCCTGGCCTCCCTGTTATGGTTTCCCTGGCCCCCCCCCCCGGCTTTCTGGAGTCCCTACAATACTACCTAGACATCAGGTCCCTGAACATATGTTTGGGCCTCTCCCTAGGTCTCTGGGGTCCCTAATAAATTGTTTCTGTAGTGTCCCATAATGCAGGACATTTTGATGCACTACAGGTATTAAAGGTAGGGCTGTGCAAAACAAGTACTGTTCAGGACAAATACAAATACAGCACTTTTCACAAATAGAAATATTACTCTTAAATATTTGTATTTGTGTTAGACCAGATGAAGTAGTATAAGACTATGGCTAATGCTGATGTGACACGCATATGGCTACTAATATTCATAACTTGAATGCATATTTTATTGATAACACTGCATATTTTATTGAAAGCTCTGAAACCCTTGGTCTTGTGTCATCATAAATAACAGAAACAAGTCTGAAATGCAACAAAAATGTGTTTTGCAAAACTAATATGCAAACAGAGATACAAATATCAGAGACACAGATACAAATGTCAAACATCAGAGACATAGTTACAAATACAACACCAAACATCAGCCCCATGCACAGTGAAAATGAAAGGGTATTCTATCTCAGCTAGGCAATAAGAAAGCCCCAAGTAGCCGAACTTGAAAGACAAAGATCATGGTTTCATGCAAATGGGTCTATGGATTGAAATTCTAAATTTGTTTGGATTGCTGTTTTACTGGGTTTGGTTAATGCTAGCTGTGATTTTCTTTGTTGATGGCAGGAGACCCCCTTTAAAAGCTGTACAGCAGCAAGATTTCAACAAAGTAACTTAAAAGACAGCCCTTAAACCGGATCTGCATATACCACTCTGCATTTTCATTAAATTCTAATTACTCCAGCTGGTCTTTGAGAAACAATTATAATAAAATAAACATAATTAATGAGGAATGAAAAAGAAGATATATAGATACTGGACTGGTATACATAACATGGAGCTGTCAGATAAAGGAAGCTGGCGAAAGAATAGAAAATTGCTACAGAGAGATTTTGTTTCTCTGTTACATTTTAGTAATGCACCTATAAGTAAGTACCCATTAATACTACAGTACCCATAGTGAAATAGGAAGACAATCACTGGTGGAACCCACTCCCTTTGATGCAAAAAAAAAAAATCTCTGAATGATGTTTCCCTTCCAGTGTTGCATTTTTTCATAATTATAAAGCTTTGCCTGCAGTTGAGAGAGGCAGTGGGTGACATTTGCCATGCCCCCCAAGCAGTCCTTAAATTTTGCATACTTAAGTGTCCCTCAAACGCTCACGATTTTTGTTGCCACCATCCTCTCCAACTCTTCCAGCATTCTCTCTCTCTCCTTGTGGTTGGGCCTTCTTACCTAAGGTGCCTTTAGTCTTGAGGACTTCATTCCAGTGACAGCTCGAGGAGTTGGAACCCTTCACTGAGGATTCCTTTTGATATTTATGGAACCCAGCAGGGCAGTAGTCTCTGTAGTAGGGACAGACAGATTGTAAACCAAAGTTAAAAAAAGTTGCCCCAGTAATCAAATACTACTACCAACTACTCACCCCTCCTTGTGCAATCCAAATTATTCCAATTTAAGGAGTCCAAAGAACATTTGAATTTGGTGAATTTACATGTACACACAGGGGGTAAGGATGCTATTGTAAGCAGTAGCAATTCTACCATATTACCCGGAACTGAGCTTGACTTTTTATTTCACTTGGAACTGCATACCTATGCAGAACAGAGACGACTCCCCCATCCTGTCTTCACATTAGAACCAACGCTCTTGAAACAGCTTGTCTTCAATAGTCATGTTTGTTACAAGCTGCTCATGGTTTAATCCAATTATGCTTGGGTGGCAATTTTGTAGCAAGGTTAAAGGGACATTGCCAACCCCCTTAGGCCTCAAAGTGTTCCTAGTTTAAAAAATAATTGTTTTGATTGTTCATATTCTGTAGAGACTGCTGATGTAGCTGGTAGGTGAATTCTGGTTCCTTTTTTCTTATAAAAAGTGAAAAACAGATTGTCCCCTATACTATTGTTACCACACAAACACATGTTTGTTTACATTCCTTGATCAACTTCCACTGCATGTTTCTTGGACTTGGGCACACCCCCAGCACAGTCTAACCACTCATGATGCAGTTGGAGGAGAGGAGATAATTTCATCTTGAGTGGCTGCACTATTTGGAGGTGTTCAAAATGTTCAGAAAATATACAATAAGAGCAGATCAAGGATGTGAAGCAAAACATGGTCAGACCAACTACACCATTAGTGTGCATTTCAGTTTTACTAGAGAAGGAAGCAGATAAAAAAAAACAACATCAATGAATTTTAGAGTAGGATTTCTATACCCCATCTGGAGTACTGTGTGCAGTTCTGGAGACCCCATCTCTGCAAAGACATAGACAGAGTGGAGGCTGTCCAGAGAATGGCAACCAAAATGGTGCAGGGTCTGTCTGCACCAGAAGACATACGAAGAAAGACTAAAGGAGCTTAATATGTATACCCTTGAGGAAAGAAGGGAGAGAGGGGACATGATAGAAACTTTCAAGTATCTCAAGGGAATCAACAAAGTCCAAGGTGTAGAATCTTTCAGAAAAAGAGATGTGCAAGAATAAGGGGGCACAATTTGAAGATGGGGGGACAGCTCAGAGGTAACGTGAGGAAGTATTTTTTCACAAAGAGGGTTGTGGATGCATGGAACAGCCTTCCTGAGGAGGTCATTGAGTCAAGAATAGTGGAGGAATTCAAGAATGCATAGGACAGACATATGGCAGTCATAGTGGGGGGTAGGAGGAAGTAAGCTGTTGGTTAACTAGGATCTGCAGCTTGCCTGTTAGGTAAGAAAATGGGCAGACTAGGTGGGCCAAGTGGTCCTTATCTGCCATCAAATTCTATGTTTCTATGTTTCTATGTGTGCAATCCTAAAATGTGGGTTTTTAACTGAAAGTAATATGAGCATATGTTGCAAAAATGGTTGACAGTCTCCTTTTAAGTAGTGGAAAGACTGGATTTGAAAAATCATTCCAAGTAGTAAAAACACCTCAGAAAAGGCAGAATGTAGTCACTGTTTCACTTGTATTTCACTGAAGTTGTATTCCATTATATCCTTTTACTTCGCCATTTAAATGTATGAGCTATATACATCAAGTATTGCTTTTTACACCTTAAGGGTTATGTAGAGATCATAATTCATTCATTTAAAATTGATATATACCAGACTTTGGGCTTCCTCCACATACTTCATTTCTTTTGCTTTCTTGTGCAATAATGCTGTATTTGCAATCCAGTCAAATTATTCTGGATTTACCTTATCTTTGCTGATCACTTGTCGGCCATTAGGAAACCATAGTTTGAGAAGCCCCATTCGATTCCAATGACATTCATGACATTCCAGGTGTGTAATCCAGCAAATAGTCAATTTATTAAAGCAGTGTACAGCTTGTCATGCTTTCACTTGAAACATTAACATTTCAACCATATTAAAGGCTGCAATAGGCTACAGTGACCAAACAAGATCACCACAAATTTTCACAGGCAGCAAACACTTGCCCCTGTATATGCCAATCATATTTGCTAAATTGTCTTAGTCTGCCTCATTTTATCCCTGCGTGGATGGTCCTGCCTGTATGCATTAGTCTTGGCTATCCCTGCGTTGATAACTGTTATCTATTTTTATGACTTTATTTATGTACCTGCATATGTTAGAATGACTGTATACTGTACTTTCCCGGGTCATGTCTGAAACTAGGCAGGACTAGTGCCTAATGCACTTACCCAGTTATCAAAAGCAAATAAATAAATGCCAAAATGTAATCTTGTTTTAGGTGAAACCCTTCCTCAGACCATTGTATTTCAATGCTCCATAGTCCAGCAAGGGTTGCATGAATGGTGGATGGTCCTGACTGAACCTCCCTCAGGAACTTGTTCCCTTAGTTCTGTGGCATGCCTTGCTTCCTTACCAGTGTATGCTCAAGAACCCAGATCCCCCAGGCTGCCTCCTTCCCATCTGACAAACCCTAAGGACCATTCCCTTCCTGAGGGAATCACACTGGAAGCAGTACCAATGCCCATAGTCTGGGTAACAAGCTCCCTGAACTAGTGGCCTTGATAGAAGAGGGATGCCTGGATATTGTGGCAGTCACAGAAACATGGTATACAGAGAACCATGACTGGGATGTCAACATATGAGGGTATACAATCTACAGCAGGGACAGGGAGAGTAAAAGAGGAGGAGGTGTAGCTGTCTACATAGGGAAAGGAATCAAAGCAACAGAACTAATGGGTAAACAGGGAGGGGAGGAGGCACTGTGGGTCACCCTGGAGACAGGAAATGGCATCTTAATCTGTACAGAGGTTGCATACAGACTCCCATTTCAGGGGGAGGAAATGGATAAGGAAATGATAGAAGGCATCCTTACGATGGCAGAAAAAGGGCAGATATTGTTGATGGGGGACCTGAATATGCCAGATGTTAACTGGAGCACATTTATTGCAGTCACATCCAAGAGCAGGGTTATTCTCGATGCCCTACAGGGGGCATGCTTCAGGCAGCTAGCATTGGAATCCACTAGGGAGGAAGCAATCTTAGACCTGGTACCATCAAATGGGGATGGAGAGAGGATCTCAGATAAGAAGTGGGTAGCCATCTGTGAACAAGTGACCACCCCTGGTCCCTCCCACAAATATTACGCTCTGAATCTTACCAGTCTCACACTTCTAGCAAGGGATATCCAGCACTTACTAGCTTATCTCCCCTAAACCTGGTCTTTTCCAGTCCATTCACTTTTTCTAGCACACATTCGCTCCCTCCCTCCACCCTTACTAGTCTCTTCCCCCTCTCTCCTTACTTATTATTAAAAAGGTATTAACTTCTACTTAGTGGAGACAGCCTAGGATTGTTGTCTCCACTCACTCCTGTAAACCTTTATGGAATGTAGTTGTATGTAACTGTGTTAGACCTGCATGTATAGGCCTATTGTGGCCTACACTTATTCAGTGCTGCTACATTGTTTGGCTACCATATCTGTAAGTATGTATTGTATTGTATTGTACTGTATTGTATTGTACTGTATTAATGATGAGGACCACTATGAAAATGAGCTTGCTCAATGGTGTTTATGCCTGGTTAAATAAAGTTGATTGATTGATTGATTGAAACAGTGTGGTTCACAATAAACACAACTGTAGAGTCAAGCCATACAAAAGCGAGAGTACTGAACCTTAGGAGGGCTAATTTTGGCAAAATGAGAGAGTGCCTCACAAACGCAATAGCAAATGGGCAAGAAGGAATGGTGGAGGAACAATGGGGAAAAATCAAAACTGCCATTACAGAGGCAACACGCCTTTATGTGAAGCAAATAAACAAATCAAAATAAAGAAAAAAAACACTATGGTTCTCAAAAGAGGTGGAGGAGAAGGTAAGGAAGAATAAGATAGCATTCAGAAGTATAAGGAAACACAGAAGGAACAGGACAGACAACTGTACCAGTTAAATCAGAAGGAAGTGGGGAAGGCAGTCAGAATAGCAAAGGCCAAACTGAAGAAAAGATTGCCAACTCAGTCAAGAAGGGGGATAAAACCATTTACAGGTACATTAGGGAGCGGAGAAAGTCCAAGGTAGGGATAGTGAGGCTTAGTAAAGTGGAGGGAGGTGGGTGGGCAGAGGGTGACAGTGAAAAGCAGGGATACTGAATGAATACATCTGCTCAGTATTCACAAAAGAAGAGAAGAGGAGATACCTAAACCAATCAATAGAAGCACTCTGGATCGGGGAGTTGATACCAGTCCAGTCCCTAAGAAAGGGTCCTGAAAGAACTTCTAAAACTGGAGGTGGACAAAGCAATGGGGCCTGATGGGATTCACCCCAGAATTCTAAAAGAACAAGGGGAGAACTAGTGACACCACTGACTACATTTTTGAGCAAATCATGGGAGGATGGTGTAGTACCTGAGGACTAGCTGAGGGCAGATGTGATTCCCCTAAGCAAAAGTGGTGCAAAGCAGATGTAGGACTCTATAGACCTGTTAGTTTAACCTCAATGATAGGGAAAGTGAGGGAATCACTTCTGAATGAAAGAACAGTTATGTACCTAGAGGCCAGTGGGGCACAGGACCTAATGCAGCATGGATTCACAGTGGGAAGGTCATGATGTCAGACAAATCTAATTGATTTATTTGACTGGGTGACCAAAGCAGTAGACCAGGGACGGGCTGTGGACATGACTTACCTAGAATTTAGCAAGGCATTTGACACATTCCCACACAAAAGATTAATAAACAAGTTAGCTAGCCTCAGAGTGGGTCCCAGGGTAGAAACCTGGGTAAAAAATTGGCTGGACAACAGGAGACAGAGGGTAATAGTAAACAGACTCCACTCTGAAGAAAGGGGGCTTACTAGTTGGGTACCACAGTGTTCGGTATGGGGACCTGTCCTTTTTAATGTCTTTATAAGTGATATTGCAGAGGGACTGGAAGAAAAAGTATGCCTCTTTGCAGATGACACCAAGATCGGCAACAGGGTTGATTAGGTGGTATGACTTGAGTTTTCACTGCTGTGCATATGACACTCAGCTATACATGTCCTTTGTGCCTGGCCAGGATGCTGTCATTTCATTTTTTAACAACTATCTCACTGAAATCCAGGATTGGATGAATGGGAGTTGGCTGTGGTTAAACCCAGAAAAAAATGAGGTGTTGGTTGTGGACCCAGGTCATCAGGAGGTGGGTTTGTTGGCGGGATCACCTTCAGGTTTATGGCTTGAGGGTGTACAGCTAACTACCTCAGACCTGGTGCGGAACCTGGGCGTTATGTTTGATGACTGTTTGACACTTAAATTGCAGGTGTCGGCAGTTGTCAGAACCTCTTTTTACCATCTGAGAAATGTCACCCAGGTGAAGCACCTGGTTCCTTCCGACGATCCTCCAACTCTGGTCCACACCTTCATTACCTCCCGCCTTGACTATTGCAACTCCCTTTACCTTGGGTTACCGGGGGTTGATATCCGTCACCTGCAGCTTGTGCAGAATGTGAAAGCCAGGCTATTGACTGGTTCATCTAGGACAAGTCATATAATGTCTGTGCTTCACGGACTGCACTGGCTGCCAGTATAGTGGCAGATCACCTTCAAGGTTGGTTTGCTGATCTATAAGGCCCTATATGACCAGGGACATGGTTACCTGCAAGATCTCCTTCATCCCTACTGTCCCTCCCACTCTCTCTGATCCACTGACGAGGGACTGCTAGAGATTTCCATCGTTCTTTAAAGACATCTGGGGCCAGGTCTTTTAGTTTTGTGGCCCCAACCCTGTGGAATTCTCTTCCTCATCAGGTGCAAGATTTCCCAATCATCCAAAGTTTTAAAACAACATTGAAGATATTTCTTTTTAGTCCGGCATATGCTGATTTTTAATGTTGCAGTCATGGGTTTTAACATGTTTATTATGGTTTTTATTAATTGTTTTGATTTTTTTAATGAACCTTGTACAAGCACCTTGTTTTATGAAAGGTGCTTTTTTTATAAATAAAGCTGATTTGAATTGATTTGCTTCACAAGGGAGGTGTGGAAAGGATGAGAAGGGACTTGGCAAGGTTGAAGGAATGGTCAAAGGTACGACAGCTTAGATTCAATGCAAAGAAGTGCAAAGTAATGCACCTGGGAAACAAAAACCCAGGGGAAGAGTACAAAATGGTGGGAGGGAGATACTAACAACAACAAAAATGGAAAGGGACCTGGGGGTAGTCATATCAGATGACAAAAAGGTAGACAAGGAATGTGATAAAACAGTAAGGAGGGCCGGGAGATACTGGGATGCATAGGGAGAGGCATCACCAGTAGAGAACAGGAAGTTGTTATCCCTCTGTACAGACACTTGGTGAGACCCCATCTGGAGTACTGTGTGCAGTTCTGTAGACCCCGTCTCCGCAAGGACATAGACAGGATGGAGGCTGTCCAGAGGAGGGCAACTAAAATGGTGCTGGGTTTGCACAAGAAGCTATATGAAGAGAGACTAAAGGAGCTTAATATGAATACCCTCGCGTTAAGGAAGGAGAGGGGGGACATGATAGAAACTTTCAAGTACCTCAAGGGAATTAACAAAGTCCAAGAGGGTAGCATCTTTCAGAAAAAGAGATGTGCAAAAACAATGGGGCACAATCTGAAGATAGAGGGGGGACAGCTCAGGGGCAACATGAGGAAGAATTTTTTTCATGAAGAGGGTGGTGGATGCATGGAACAGCCTTCCTGAGGAGGTCATGGGGTCAAAAACAGTGGGGGATTCAAGAATGCATGGGACAGACATAAGGCAATTCTGGTGGGAGTAGGAAGAAGTAGGCTGTTGGTTAACTAGGATCTGCATCTTATAACATAGGTAGAGAAATGGGCAGACTGAGTGGGCCTAGCAGTCCTTATCTGCAGTCAAAGTCTATGTTTCTATGTTTCTCCCCTTTATGGCAGTGCACAGAGATACAGAATGCTTAGACTGAAGTAAAATGCTGCTGATGGAATTCTTGAGTGAACCTTACACAGCTACTGCAAAGCAGCATATCATTACTCCTCTTGAATTCCTTTTATTTATTTTTTTTCTTGTTCCTTACAAATTTGGTTTCAAAAACTTGGTAAAAATAGCTTTCTCTAGGTGAGCTCACAATAATTACTTTAACAGGTGGCAAACAGATGAAACACAGTGTAATTGTTTTTTCTTTAGTTGCAATGGGATCCATCAATATGGTACAATGGCTGCTTCTTTGTAACACTATAGCATGTGTTAAGGCAGGAATCATTTCCTGATGGACCCTTCCATCACTACGCACAGACCAATTTAAGCACTGCTGGCTGCCTCTGGGATTTAGAGTCAAGGCCAGCTCAGAACAAAACAGAAGTATTTTTGTATGGCTATTAGGACATAAAGTGAAATAATTCTGAAACGTGAACAGCAATGCTGAAATGCAGGTCTTGTGATTCCCAAAGCAACATGCCAGAAAACCTGTTTTATTAGACTCAATAATCCTTGTCAGAAAATCAGGGGTAGCCGCTACTCTACTGGAATGCTATGAAATTTACAAATCCTACCACTAAAATTTATGTGAAGCATCCTTTACACATCTGTTAGTTGGAGAATGTAATATGGTTACATTTTGACTCTTGTGTTGCTCAGTTTACCTGCTGTTTGCTGCCTCGAGGTGACATTTAGAAAGTACTGTATGGGGCCGGCCCAGTGGTGTGGAGGGCTGAAGAATTATTGCCTTACCTCCTGCCACTCCAGCGACCAATGTTTGCGGTGTGAACAAGTCACCTGGGGTCGGCTGGGGAGGGAGAGTATTGAGTTTCTGGAGGACAGCTCTCCTGTACTTGGGAGGGTGGGTTGGCAGTCCCACTGAATGATTTCTCCCAGATGGAGGCCTGAGGGCAGAATGGGTCAGGGACACCAATGGAAGGGGGGGTGCTGTGGAACTCCACAATGTGCATGCTCCTCCACATATGAGCATTGACATGTTGTGTCCCAGCAATGAGGGGGGGGGCAGAGAAAACAGAAAAATGGTTGACCGGCAGGATGACAGCAGTTCTCCGCAACCTCCACACCAGGCCAACTGAGCACCTTGGTGCCATCCAGATATGTCCCCGTGGATGCCCGGGCGACGGGGCTGGGGGGACCAGTGGAAGGGGGCTGGTCAAATGTATATAGAAAGAAACAGAAAGTGCTGTTTGGCTTGGGAGTTCATTGCAAATCTGGTGATACCCACTTATACACAAGCACAAGTCACACAAGTAGACTGGACCCCAGTGGCCTATGCATCTGACATAAACTCTGCCCTAACTTACCTCACTATGGCCTTCAACTATGCCTGTGACCTGTTTGCCCCCATCACCACATCTAGACAAAAAAAATGGACTCCTGCATGGATATCCCCTGCACTGATCCAGCAACTAAAAAAGAGAGACAATCTTTGGCACATAGCAAATGACTCTGGCAGGGTGGCAGACAGGCAAGCCTGTAGGGCAGCCCGCAACCAATGCACCTGGGCCATCAAACAAGTGAAAGCTAAATACTATCAGGCTGCTTTGACATCCTCCTGGGGCTCATCCAGAGCCTTCTGGGACAATATTAAAGAACTGAATGGCAAAACCGGCTCCCCCCCTCCATCTCAGATTGTCATAAATGGGGCAGTCTCGACCGACCAAACATGTATTGCAGACTGCCTTAATAAAACCTTCACAGACTTAAGCACAGTTCTCTCTGCCCAATTGTTTGACCCCGTTCCCACGCCCACCCACACTCACACCTCCAGGCCGCAATTCCACTTCCGGATGATCTCACCCCATGATGCCAAACCTTTTCTTCTAAAATACCTCACCTCTCATAACCAAAGTAATGACCCTCTTGACTCCAGGATGCTCCACCTCACGCTGGATGTCATGCTTATCCCCCTCATGCTTGCCATAAATAAATCCTTATGCCTAGGCCAATTCCCGGATGCTTGGAAGCAGGCTGAAGTAACCCCCATCCATAAGTCTGAGGACCGAACACTACCAAATAACTACAGGCCCATCTCCATCCTCCCCCCCTCTCCAAAGCCTTAGAAAAAATAGTATCCACACAGCTCATAGAATACTTATCTAAATACGACATCCTATGTCCTGAGCAGCATGGGTTTCATCCAGGCCACAGCATGTCCACTGCCCTTCTGGAATTCTCCCACCACATACACTCTGTGCTTGACAATGGTCAACTTGCAAGGGCAGTTTTCATAGACCTATCCAAGGCGTTTGACACTGTGTGCTACCCCCTGCTGTTAAACTCCCTAAGCCAACTGGGATTCTCATCCAGACCCCTGAATTGGTTCTCAAGCTACCTGCACATCAGGTCCCAAAGAGTTAAGTTAAATGGGAGCCTCTTCTCCAACCTACCAGTACTCTCAGGGGTCCCGCAAGGCTCCATCCTTGGACCCATCCTTTTCAGTCTATTCCTAAACACCCTCCTAAGCTCCTGTTCCAACAAAATACTGCTCTATGCTGATGATGCAGTGATCCTAGCATCACACTCTGACCCACTCCTACTCCAAGGCACGCTGCAAAGCACCTTCCTCCAAGCTGAAAAATGGTTCAATAACCATCGACTAGTCCTGAACCTGAAAAAAACTAAGTCAATGCTGTTCTCACATCGGCAAAACAGCGCCAAGGACACTCCCCTTCTCATCACCACCAGCATGCTCCTCACACTAGAACAGGTAACATCCTATAAGTACCTGGGCATCACCTTTGACACAGGCCTTACATTCCACGCCCATCTAAAAGCCCTGTCATCAGCCATGAACTCCAGGATCGGGCTCCTCTACCAACATAAAGATTGCCTCCCAGAATCTGCCTTAACATTAGCCATCACCTCATCTGTGTTGTCCCTGGCTGACTACGGACTTCCAATATATGCAGCGGCTGACCCCTCCGCCTTCTCAAAAGTCCAGACCTCTATTAACAAATCCTGTAGGCTCCTCACCGGTGCCCACAGCAGAACTCACACCTGTCTGCTATACTCTGCCGCTAACATACTCACTCTTGAGGAATGACTGAAATATCACACCTGCCTACTGGCCAAAAAATCCATGTCTGGGCTATGCCCACCAGGGGTCTCTGCATCCCTGCAACTGGCTGTCCGGCCTTGCCAACCCGTAACTCCACCAAAGCCACCTTCCTAGTACCCAGGGCAAGGACCCTCTCTGCCAAAGATCCTTTCATCATAAAGCCCCGGCCTGGTTTAACTCCCTTCCTGAGGCAATCACTAAGATCCCTGGGATTGGCCGGTTCAAAATAGCCCTCCGTCAACACATTATTGACAGCTGATGCTGTAAATGCCTGTAGTGGACCATAACCCTGTCTCGTATAGCCCTATGCCCTCTGGGTCCCATAGACGACTGGGTGCTGGTACAATAAAACAACTGTAACAATGATGTTATGTAATGATGCGTGTAACTCAACATATGTATGTACCTGTATAATGCTGCCTGTAACTCTACGTGTGTATTTATGTATCTCACCTGTATGTAACCACTGTCCTAAACCTCACTTAATTGTTGTCTCCCCCCCCCACCATGATGAGGTACCTTTGTAAACGAGTCCCTGACTCAAAGGTTGTAAAACTGATTATTTCAATAAATAAATGAATAAATAAAAATAAATACTTTTATTTTTAATAGTGCCACCTTTGTTTTTTTCTTCCCACCTGGCCAGTTCTCCAGAGGACATCACACCACAACTCGTGGTTAGCTAGTTCCAGCTCATACCAGAAAAAAAATTGCATTTTTATTCTTCTGGCTTGTAGGTAATAGAGGTAAGAGGAGTTCAGTAGACATTTTGAGCTTCTCTGGTGAGTTTATTTATTTATTTAGTTTTTGTTGACCAGGAAAGGAGGACTCGTCGATTCAGTCTATTTTAAGCCTCGTCCCGGGAGAGGGGAATACAGATGAGTGCCAACTGACATTGAACCAGATTAAGCTGTTGGTGGTATTTTTAGTGAATAGGGAAATCTGGCCAGAACACCGGGGAAATTCCCCCACTCTTTTTGAGAAGCGGCATGGGATCTCTAACATCCACTTGAACTACCACCAGAACAGGCAGATGGGACCTCAGTTTAATGTCTTATGTGAAAGACAGCACCTCAGGAATGTAGCATCCCCCCTCCCATTGCACTACAGTGTCAGTATTGGGTATTTTGTAGCCCAAGTGCATGGTGTGGGGATAGAACCCACAGCCTTCGGATCTTCTGGCCTCAGAGGCAACTGGGCTACCTGCTGAGGCACTGACACTGCTATTACATGAGTTAAAGGTGACAGGAGAGAATGTTTGTGTAAACTGTCATCCTCCCAAGTTCCTTTCCATGCCAGTAACATATTCTGATATGCTTTTAATAATTTTTGATAACTAAATCATCTAGCTTAGGGGTGTCATCAGATCTACAGAGTTCCACTCTCCTCAGCAGCTACTGTATTTCTTTTCATATTTCTAAGACATTCCATGACTTCATTTACATCATTCCATGTGATTCATCTGAATGGAATAGTGTTGCTAATGTCATAGAATATTTAGACAGGAAGACAACAGAGACCAGCAACTGCTGAGAAGACAGGGATTCAGGGAAGTTATAAATGTGTAACCCCCTGGTCCCCTGAGGTTACTAGAATCCCATCAGTGTCAGTGCTAGGTAGGGAAGGCAGCTGGTGAATAACTAGCTAAATGGATTTTCACCTGCTCCCTTTCTGTTTACTTGGTCTCAGCTGAGAGCAGAGAGGTGATGTCACTTAGAACTCTCGCAGCAGCATAAGCCACGGTAGGTAGTGGGGAACATCAGAATTTTCAGTTAGCCAGTGTCAATGAGTCTTAGAGTGGAGTTCTGAGTCAGCAGTCAAAGTGAGCAGTTGGAGGAGTGAAAATCTGCAGTGTGGGCTCTGAGAAGATCCAACTTTTTCTCACCCTAGTGCTGAGAACCATCTGGCTGCCTTGTAGAAGTGGTAGAAACCATCTAGCAGAAGTTCCTGATTTTTCCTCATCACCGGTGAGATGAGGAGGACCGCAGAATGGATCCAAGGGGCAATCCCCTGATTTGATACAGGACATTTGAAGCTGCCTTTTCTTTGACAACAGTCAGTAATCTGATTTTGGGTATCCCAGGAGAAATGTACCTGCCTGTTTTCTTTTGGGGGTGTACTCTGACAAAGGGATTTTTACACCAAGTTCTGTTCTGTTTGAGACTGTTCTCATGCCTTTCTTAAAGTTGGCTGACAATCGTGGAGTCCCCAGTGAGACTTGACAAATTGTTCAGGACCTTAACCTGCACTCTGAAGTAGTGTTTTTCTAATGCTAAGTGTGCCAGACAGACATTCCAAGATGCATAATTCTAATGTTTTTACTAAATGTTGTGGTGTAACTATGAAAGATAGGCTGGGTATGGACTGAGGAAGCAAAAGGTGGGCAATCCCCCATCTGGAGTGACCAGTTCAGCACAACAGGTTCTGTAATGATGCCTACTTATTCAGGACATGGTGTCTCCAATGCCTGAAGAGAAAGTTTACCCCCTGGTGTGGGTTGTGCTGTTTTGAGCACCAGTGTGCTCCATCATGGCCAGTTGCCACATTGCCAAACCTCTAAATCGTATGCCATATGGGAAATGTTCAAAGCTGTGGCCAGTGCCACTAGAAAAAATTGTATGCTCCGTTGTGACCATTGCCACTAGAAGAAATGTGTGTGTGTCAGCTGAGGTTTGCCGCTGAAAAGGGTTTGAAGTCCTATGCAATATGGGAAGTTTAGAGTTTCTGTCTGCAACAGATGTTGTTCTCCATTGCCTTGTGCCATGAAGTGTAAACCCTTGGGAGCCCACTTTTGCTTTTGTGTACCATTCATTGGAATAAAGCCACACTCTGGAACCCCAACCTGGTTTAAACATTATTTTTACTGCTTCCTGTGTGGAAATACTGGGTACCCCTCCAGAAGTGCAGACCTAGTATAGCTCCTAGCAAAGGTTCTCTCCTCCGGACCTTGGTTTAGTAATGGTCATTTTGTGTTTCAGTATTTACTTAGTTCTTTGTACCCCCACCCCTCTCTTTCCCCTAGACAGAAAATATGGAAGGAATGCTTACTAGTTAAACAAGTGGCCAGTGGGGGTTTACAAAAATGGAGGCTCATCCAAGGATGTTTAATTTGAGGAGAGAACTGGAGATTTTTGCAGAGGGGTATGGCTAGTGTTTTGTCTGTCTGGTAGCATGGTAGCTCAAAACAGGAAAAGAAACTTTGCAGAAAAGGATTTTGCCCAGGAGAGTGCCATCCGTATGTGCCGCTTGTGTGCCTGCTAGTACAGAAACATCAGAGTGCTGCTCTGTGTGTGTGCCAACTTACAATGGACAGTAAAGCCAGAGAGTGTATGTCCTTGTCTCTGCATCCGGAATGTTTATAGAATTTTTTAATTCGCAAGTTTCAAATGCCAGAAGTAGTGTGGACTTTAGGAAAACAGAGAAAGAAATGTTCCACGACAGTTTCATGTACTTTGTTTGCAAATTGAGGGAGTCGCTAAAGAAATTGCCAAACGTCTGTGGAGAAATTGGTCAAACCGGTGCTCCCACCACTGAAATTGCAGCCCCCAAAAAAAGTTACAGTTTGCAGTTTAAATTTACCCTGCTTGACAATCACCATGAAGGAACAGTGAGAGAGAGAGAGAGAGAGAGAGAGAAGCTCCTTTGAATGGTGGTGAGTGATTGGTGCGACTGCAATCAGTCTCGCCCCCTAGCCAGCTTCTATGTTCAGCCGAGTGTTCAAGGAGGAGAGAGAGAGAGTGGTGTGATGGCTGGTCAGACCAGGATCAACCTTCGAGGGGCTTTTGAACATTCTAATCTGTGAAAAACAGACTTTTGCTTTGTAAATTTGGGCTCAATCCATTGTCCGACTGATTGTAAAGTGAGTGTGGTGTTCGTGGCTACGATCAGCGGGACTGCCATCCTGTTTCACCCCATAGGCCTTCCAGGATCGGCATCAGGCTAAAACTTCCACTGGAGAAAGCCAGCTACTGATTCAGTGAGTAAAACCAGCTAACTGAGCATCAAACTGTTGTGATTTTTCAAGCCAGCTGAATTTGTGTGCAAGCTGTGTGACTGTTTTGTAAAACGACTGTGGGCCCAGTGGCACTAAGGGCTGAGGAGCTGGATGTCTTACCTCATGCTAAGCCAGTGACCCGTGTTCAGGAATGAGCACAGGCCGCCGGGGTTCAGCAGGGAAGGAAAAGGATGGAGCATCTGAAGGATGGCTTTCCTTCTCTGGGGTGGGGGCTATCAGCAGTTGACACTCGATTGACCCCTAGTGGCTGCTGGGGGTGAGTGCGCCACTGCTGCAGAAAGAGGAGGAGATGGGGCTGACGCTTGGAGAGAGCACGTGCAGAAGCATGGGCATTCTCTCCGCAGGCATCATTGCACACCCCATCTCCACATAAGGGGAGAAAACAGAAAAATGTCCTGGCAGCATGAAGCTGTCCCTACGGCACCACCCCAGAGATGGCACCTCCCTGGCTAGACCCGTTGTGAGTGGGTTGAGAGGCTCCCCACCCCCCTGCCATGAAGGGTAAGTCATGGGAGCTCAAGGCAGGTGGTCTGATCCTTTGGGGCAGTGCTTGGGTGACAGCCAAAGGCACTAGGTGCTGCCAGGACACAGAGGAAGAAATACCATAAAAGAAAAAAAAAAGAAGGACTGTGAGTTGTAAGAGTGAGGCAACAAACATAAATTCTGAGCATAGACTGTGAGCATTTGTGATGGATTCAGCAAAGGTAAATGGTTCTAAGCAAAAGAGAGACTGTGAGTTGTATATTAGGCTGCAACAAACAGGCAATCCTGTGCATTAGAAATACTGTTGCTTGCAAGTGACTTTGAGCATGTGTAAATAGTTCTTTGATTCAATGCTGATTGCAAAGTCAAGTAAAAATCATATGAATGTGGTGAGAGATACAGGCAGTGCAATCGATTAGTTTTCAGCAAAATCAGCAGCCAGAAAAGGTTGGAAATGCAGTTCTTGAGTCAGAAACAGATTTAATACATGAGGAGAACTACCACTGCTATTACAGGGGTGAGGTTAGCAATGTAAACACAGCAGCAGGGAGTCATTTTGTGAGACTGTAATAGGACTAGTGAGCAGTTCAATAACAATGAACTTTTATGTGTTTTGATTGCAGACATGGCTTTGGGAACTTCCCGCTATCCGGGTCATACACCAGCTATGATCACAGAGGAGGTGGCCACACTAAGAGAAATAAAGAGAACTTTCTATGGTGAAGGGTTGTCTTCAGATGTAGAAATCCCTAGCTATCCAGTGAGACTATACATTATGTGCCTCAGGGCTGGATGGGATGTGTTTTTAATACCCCACTGTTTGGATTGCCTTGTGAAGTATGGTATGAGCAGGGATGCAGTCCAAGAGAGGATATTATGAATTTGAATGGCTCCCACATGGACCACAGTAGCAAACTCTTCAAGTAACAGCATGCAGCACCAGGTTGAATCTGTAGGGGGATGTCCCATGGAGTGTGGTACAGAGAGAGAGAGAGGGAGAGAGCAAGCATGGATGTACTGCAAGGGCAGGAACAAGGAAGGGGTTCTACACCAGGGTCCCACGTGGGCAGTACATTGGGAGGATCCATGGACCCATGGAAGGAGGGTCCAAGTCCTAGCCTAGTAGGGGAGGATGAACTGCAAGAGACACTGAACTGGGAGGTGTCTACCTCCATGCCCAGTGAGGAGTGGACTGTCTCAGGAGTGAAGATATCTGCTCAGATCTGGGCTCAGATCCTGAGTGAGGAAGAGGAGGATGAAGAAATATATCTTCATGTTGAGGGTCTTCGTGAATCACCTCAAGCTCTTGCCTCAGAAGAGCCAGTGAGAGAAGAAGGCTCCAGTAACCTGCCCACAGAGATGGTCGGGGACAAGTTTTTTCATTCTTTAAGTATGCAGCACTGGCTCAACCAGGACTGGTCACCTTCAAGCCGAGCCATGGGCCGTACAATTGTGAAGAGCAGTAAGGAGGAGAGACTGGTACATAGGAGGGCTGGCACCATTTATGGGAAGTACTTTTCTACCTTTCCTCATAGAGTCTGGGAGAAAATTGAACAGAACAGGAAGTCCTGGTTGTTGGAAGAGGCAAGCAAGAATTTGTACTCTGGTGCTACAGAATGTGTCAGGGACAGAGTCATAAATGATCGACTTAAATTCTGGAAATTGGACAGAACTCGGTTTATGGACACTGTGCAAATTGTGGACAAGGCAGTGAATGAGACTTTCCACAACATCAACTTTGAACGCCCAGATGGGGTCATAGTTCTTGTACCTCACCCCGAGTGGTATTACCCTTAATGGTGCCACTACCTGTGAATATGCCCATCATGCCCTGAGGGAAGCGAGCAGTGGCAACAGCAGCAGTATCCAAGGAGGAATATGTAGCTCTACTGGTATTCCAGGATTCTTCAGGTGCATCCAGATTCATCAGCCCAGCAGTGTTTTCCAATTTTCTTTGCCTGGCCTTCCAGATGACATCATTTCGGCTGTTTTCCTGTTTCATCGCCTGGTTTCCCCGGATGACATCAATCCAGCTGTTTTCTTGTTCCATTGTTTGTTTTCCAGATGACATCAACCCAACTGTTTTTCCTGTTTCATCACCTGGTTTTTCAGAGGACATCATCCGAGCAGTATCCGAAGATGCCACCTGGTGGGAAAGGGCCCTCAGCTCAGTGAAGTAAGGTGATCTTTTGTTTTCGGTCTTCAAGGAACTGGTAAGATAAAATTTTCTTTTTTCTAACTGACTTTGCACAACACACCTTACACTGACAGACTGACCATAAACTGTTTGAATTGTCCTCAAAGACTCTCCCCATGGAGAACAGTGCTTTTCAGGCAATGTCCAATTCCAGAACTGTTCTTCAGCAGGCTCCAGCCCAGGAGAGACTCTTTTATGGACCTTGCCTTCAGGCAACAACATTCTGTCACTAGCATGGACATTTTAAGGCATTACACCCCCAAAATGTGTTGTATAAATATCTGTTTTCCATTTTTTACTTCCGTACTTTTCTAGAAAAATATTTTTGAGATTTTCTAGTGTTCAGGAGGAAATTTAGACACTATGTGGTATGCAGAATGTGGTTTTGTGCTTTTCTACTCTTACAGGTGTTCCTGAAGAAGAAAAGAAGAGAAGAAAAGAACAGGATGTGGGAGATCAGCAGAGTTCCTCTTTTTTCTAAGAGATTTAGGATTGATTGTGGTTAACAAGGTGTTAACATGTTTTTCTTCAAAGATGTGAGATTGTGGGGAAGTTTAGGAAATGTAATGCATTGCAATGTGTTGTTTCCTTGCAGTTTTGGTTTGCAGGCACCCTGGGAGCTTGGGGGGAGGTTCCCCGAGGGGCAGCCCTGTCAGATAGATTTTCCCTGGTGGGCTAGCGGGATAGAAAGGCTATGGTTCTGACCTGCAGTAGGGGCCTCAGTTCTGGTCTATTAGGGCATGCTTCAGGCAGTTTCTTGGAGCCACTGAATATCCATAGATAGATCGTAGGATAGGGGCTGAAGTTTCACCAGCTGGCTTCTTGGCCTTTAGTGTTTCCTGCCTGTGCCTGGCACATGGTAGGGTAGAAGTAGCGCTACCTCCCCATAGGCAACACAGAGGGTAGGATGGCCTGGTGCTGATTAGAGAAATGACTGCAGACTAGTGACCCCTTGGTCCCCTGGGGTCACTAGAATCCAATTAGTGTCAGTGCTAGGTATGGAAGGCAGCTGGTGAATAACTAGTTAAATGCATTTTCACCTGCTCCCTCTCTGTTTAGTTGGTCTTAGCTGAGAGCAGGGAGGTGATATCATTTAAAACTCTCACAGCAGCATAAGCCACAGTAGCTAGCTGTGAGTGGTGAACTTTAGAATTTTCAATCAGTCAGTGTCAGTGAGTCTGTGAGCAGAGTTCTGAGTCACCAGCTGAAGTGAGCAGTTGGAGGAGGGAAGACCTGCATTGTGGGCTCTGAGAAGAGCCTACTTTTTCTCACCCTAGTGCTGAGAACCATCTGCCTGCCTTGTAGAAGTGGTGGAAACCATCTAGCAGGAGTTCCTGATTTTTCCTCATCCCCGGTGAGATGAGGAGGACTGCAGAATGGATCTAAGAGGCAATCCCCTGATTTGATACAGGACATTTGAAGCTGCCTTTTCTTTGACAACAGTCAGTAATCTGATTTTGGGTATCCCAGGAGAAATGTACCTGCCTGTTTTCTTTTGGGGGTGTACTCTGACAAAGGGATTTTTACATCAAGTTCTGTTCTGTTTGAGACTGTTCTCATGCCTTTCTTAAAGTTGGCTGACAATCGTGGAGTCCCCAGTGAGACTTGACACATTGTTCAGGACCTTAACCTGCACTCTGAAGTAATGTTTTTCTAATGCTAAATGTGCCAGACATTCCAAGATGCATAATTCTACTGTTTTTACTAAATGTTGTGGTGCAACTCTGACAGATAGGCTGGGTATGGACTGAGGAAGCAAAAGGTGGGCAATCCCCCATCTGGAGTGACCAGTTCAGCACAACAGGTTCTGTAATGATGCCTACTTATTCAGGACATGGTGTCTCCAATGCCTGAAGAGAAAGTTTACCCCCTGGGGTGGGTTGTGCTGTTTTGAGCACCGGTGTGCTCCATCGTGGCCAATTGCCACATTGCCAAACCTCTAAATTCTATTTCATATGGGAAATATTCCAAGTTGTGGCCAGTGCCACTAGAAGAAATTGTGTGCTCTGCTGTGGCCATTGCCAATAGAAGAAGTGTGTGTGTGTATGTGAGCTGAGGCTTTGCTGCTGAAAAGGGTTCGAAGTCCTATGCAATATGGAAAGTTTAGAGTTTCTGTCTGCTACAGATGTTGTTCTGCATTGCCTTGTGCTATGAAGTGTAACCCTTGGTGGTCCACCTTTGCTTTTGTGTACCATTCGTTGGAATAAATACACACTCTAGAACCCCAACCTCATTTGGACATTCTTGTTACTGCTTCCTACGTGGAATTACTGGGTATCCCTCCAGAAATGCAGACCTAGCATAGCCCCTAGCAAAAGTTCTCTCCTCATGACCTGGGTTTAGTAATGGTCATTTTGTCAGTATTACTATGTTTTGTACCCCGTCCCTTGCTTTCCCCTAGACAGAACAATATGGAAAGTGTGCCTGCTAGTTAAACAAGTGGCCGGTCGAGGGAGGGGTTACAAAGGCAAAATGATTAACTTATTAATATAAAAAAAGGGCAACATTTATCAGAATATTGGATTGACACTAAATAGGAAACAGGAGGCTATCTAACGGTGCAAAATCCTGTTTCCTATCACCTTTTATAATATAGGTCTCCAGATTTACCATAGGCTGACTCAGGAAGGTTGTGTATCTTCCATGTTTAAATTCTAATTTTATCACCTGAGCACTGTTGCTAGACACCATCTTCGATCCTTTGTCATTTCATTTTGCAGCTGCATCCAGCCATGGATTGCTTCAGTGCAATGTATTTCAACTGCAGATAGAGGAACCTCTTCTAGAGTTCCTTTTATTTATGAGGTTGGCACAGTCTTAAGCTGGGGGGGTTAGGAGGGAGGTTAGGAAGCACTTCTTCATGGAGAGGGTGGTGGACACTTGGAATGAGCCGCCTGAAGAGGTGGTCTCGCTGAAGACAGTGGGCATCTTCAAGGGAGGCTGGGATAGGCATGGGGAAGGTAAAGATCATGGGTAGGGAGGATGGGAGGAGTGGAGGGGAGCAGGGACAGTAACTCAGTCTTTGGACCCTGCAATACGAGCAGACTAAATAGCCCAAATGGCCTTCTTCTGCTGGCTTCGTCATATGTTTGCATATATGAAGTTCTAATTAGAAAAGATACTGATTGGAACCTACACATGTTGTTTCTGCTCAGTGCTAATTACATGGCAGTTTCTGGCTTGTCTTTCAAATGATTCCAAACCTTATTTGTCAAGCCACCTTAAAACACATTCAATGAGCTGATGTTTTGTGGCATATAACACTTTGTCAGGGCTGTCAGTGGTTCCTTAGAAAAAGCTTTGAAACATTTTTGCTTTGATACACTCTAGGTTAATGCACTTTTAAGTTTTCCTTTTCTTTCAGTCAGCTTTCTAAGAGCTCACTGTTTACCAATGTTTGATTCTTCATGCTTAGGGCGGGACAAAATAACAAAATTCCAATTTTATAAAATTTCTCAAAATTTTGTAGAATTTTCTAAAATTATTTAATTGGTCATAGCTTGGTCAGTATTACAGCTAGTGATCTGATGTTTGCACACATATTGTTTGAGGAATATTCTAAAATGAAGTCCAGTTTCATAACATTTGAATGAAGGGCAGGGAAGATATAGGGGCTCAAATGCTGGCAATGTATTATTCATGTGAACATTTCTGAAAATGTTTCTATGCTAGCTAACTGAAACGTGTTACGTATACTGTAAGCCACCCTCCCCAGTGTCTAGTGGTATGCCATGTGGAAACGTCTGTGGGGAGGGGCACTCACAGAAGAGACCTCAAAATAACTTTCTGTGATGGCTGGCATTGAGGAGTTCATTTTTTTAGTTTTTGTTGACCGGGTAAGTGCACTAGACAAATCCTGCCTATTTTTAGGCGTGACCCGGGGGAGGGGGATACAGATGAATGCCAACTGACCTTGAACCAGATTAAGCTGTTGGTGGTATTTTCTTAGTGAATGAGGGAAATTTGGCCAGGACACCAGGGAAATTCTCCTACTGTTGACCAGTAGGGGGACTGGGTGACTGTGAGCTTGGTCATTTTTGTGCAGTCCTTGGAAGAGGATGGATGTCTCAGGGGAAGGAGAGCGGCTGTTGAGCCCTGTATTGGAGTCTAAGGAGATGATTTTGGATGCACCAGTATGTGGTGAGGTTGTACTTGAAGAAAAATAAATATATGTTTCCGCAGAAGATTTAACCCAGTCGGTGTTACAACCAGTGAGCACTGTTGAGACTGCTAACAATTCTAAATCGGAGACTCTGCAGGAGCAACTGCAGCTTCAGCTTGCCGTTCTGGCACAAGAACAAGACCGACTGGTAAAACAGCTGTTTACGCTAAATTCCTCAGCTACACCTGTCAAGGTTCAGGAGCAGGCTGTCATTCACTGTGATGCTGAGAAGACCAAGGAAGCCTCTCAAATAGACTGGTCTAGTGAGTCTTTCAATGTTTCTGCAACTGTTTCTGGAACTGCTGTTCAAAATGTTTCCTTGTTGGCTGACAGTAAAGAATCTGGAGAGATTCAGTGCCTAGAGCCATTACTTGACTCGGGAGACCTTAAACCTGCATTAAACTTGCCACCTACTGCTAAAACACAGTCTAAGGACCCGGATGAGCAACACTCAGTCTGCGGCAGCTCTGTTGCTGATTTGCACAACCCTAAGCTTTCTAAAGCTGAGCGGTTTGTCTTTAGGAACCCGCTGATGGCTTCTTCGAATGGTGTTTCTATCCCTGTGGCTCTCTGTGCGTTTCAAACTGCCCCTTTGAATCAGGATGGGGTTTCTGAATTTTTATTTTCCAAATGGCACCAGCAGTTGCATGAGAAATCTGGGGATGATAATAAAGATAAGCGGGCAGCTGTAATCTTTTCTAAGTGGAACTTGGGGGCATTAGAAAAAGTAAAAGATGCTACTTCTTCTGGTTTTACTGATGTTAGCTCGGAATCTTCACCACCTAATCCACACTCACAACCTCTTGCAGCTGATACATGGTCCCCAAAATGATCTTTGAGTGAAGCAGGGTGGACTTTGTATAAAGGGACTTGGCTTCCCACACCTGATTGGGATCCTAAATTAAACTTTTCACAGAATGAACCTACCTGGAAACCTAAGCTACTTGTTGTACCTCTGACATCTAATGAAAGTACTGCCAGTCCAACTGAAACTAGGCCCTCTTCTGTGGCCTTACAGACCACTACTCCATTGTCTACTGACATTTCTGATTCCTCTTTGATTACAGGAGTTGAGCATTTCCCTACTGTGTCCCAGGATAAAACTGACTCAGAGAAACCTTTACTATCCAATTTATTTTCTAAAATTAAAAAGGAAGTTGCACCACACAGGAATGCAGTTAGGCTTCGTTATAAGGGGGGTTGGAGGTTAGGCCTGATAGGCATTATGTGGGAAAATGTTTACTAAAGGACTCCTTGCATTTTTCGCCTAGAGAGGTCTTCGCCTTTATTAACATTTCAGGCGAAGACAATTTTGATATTAGTTTTCGTTCTGCCTATGCTCTGGATTTGTTTTGGGAGCAATACAACCAGGTAAAGTTTTCACCCATAAGGACCCCCTTTTTAGTCATACCTTTGACTAAACCTTTGATTAAATTCATCACAATTATGTTTTGGAATGAGGGGGTTCATGTGAATGATATTACTTACTGGTTGTCTCAAAAGTGTGAGGTATTGAAATTTCCTGAAGCCATTCTGGATTCTGAACAGTTTTGGACTGGAGGTTGGAGGTTCAAAGTGAAGCTTAGACAAAATGATGCTGGCATTGATCATATTCCCAATTTATTTTTGCTAGGGAGGGATAGGGGGGTTTGTTTTTATGCTGGGCAGCCCAGGGCCTTTTATAAATGTGGGCCTCGTACCCATTTATCTAGCTCCTGTGATAAGCCGAGATGTGACAATTGTGGGGAGATAAGTCATATTGCTTTTCAATGTGCTAATCTTACACGGTGTGATCTATGTGAAGACACTGGTCATGTGTTTTCAGAATGTACGTGGGCAGCAAAAAACAAAGCCTCTAGTGGTTGCCCTGATCTTCTGATTCAGAAGGCCCAAGACTTAGCGACTGGTCCAACCCAGACGGAGTCTGCTCCCTTACCAGAAGTCATTATCTCTCCCTTAGACACACCTCAGAAATTGGGACAGTCTGATGAAAACTCCCACTCTACCTCTTCTGGGGTTCCCCCTTCCCCCCCTTCTCCTGTCTGTTACAGCTCCCAGCAGGATATGCCACTCCCTGATCCTCCAGTTAATGCTCCTATGGTTTAGGTTCGGAGGTCCCCAAGAAACCTTAAACCTCCTTCTGTCCCCCCAGGTAGACATTGAATCTAGTAATCCCTTTGCCATTCTGTCCACACAGTAGGGGGACATGGAAATGGACTGTGGGGAACCAGATTCCCAACCAATTCACGATAGCCCCCATCCCCATTCCATACACAAGAAGGGTATAAAGGGAAAAAGAAGGAAAAAAGATGGCTAACTTGTACTCTGTAAATGGCTATCTTTAAAATAGGATCATTAAACGTACACAGTTTATTGAATCCAAGATGACAACAGGTAGTTTATGACTATATTTGTGGTAGTTCTATGGATGTATGCTTACTCCAGGAAACATGGATGTTTACACTTGATCAAGCCAGGTTTTTTCAAAAGTAATGATGCTGGGGCCTTTCCCACTGGTCCTTTGGTCAGCAGACAGCTGATGGTCTTGGATTTCTTTTCAATTCATATGGTTTTTCGTTAATCAAAATTATTGATCTAATTCCAGGGAGACTGATGATTCTTGATGGAATGTGGAATTCTATGGTATGCAGATTTATTAATGTTTACTGTTCCCAGGTAAAAGCAGAACGAGTTGCACTTTTTTCATTGCTTCGACCCTTTCTTATAACTTCCATTAAAATCTTCTTATGTGGAGATTTTAACTGTGAATTACAAAAGGTAAAAAGTGGTCTCACAAGTAGTGGAAAAAAGATCTATTGTGATTCCAATGCCTTGTTTCAATTAATAGATACATCAGGATTGTTGGATAGTAGATGCTTCCAACATGGTGGTCCAAACTTTACTTTCAAAAGAAATTCATCTACATCCACAATTGATTATATGTTTCTTTCAAATATTCTTCCCACCTGTACATTTTATAATTTCCCAATGACCTTTTCAGATCATTTGCTTCTTCAGTGTGTTTTTTCCTGTGCCTCAGTACCATCACCCCAAAAGTCAAGGTGGAAACTGACTTCTCCCATGTTGAAATGTCCATTAGTGATAAATAACATTAGGTCATTACTCATAGGTCGGCTCTGATTTAGGGGAATGGTGGAGGGAGTCCAAAGAGGATTTAAAAATTATGTTAATAAATCAGGGAAGGTCAGGTGAAAACTCAAAATGTTTGCATTACTTAAAATTGTGTCAGCAGTTATACTATTTATTTTCTATGGCAAACACTTCAAGATTTGATTACTTTACCCAAATAACGGCTATAAAACAACAAATGCTGAAGGTGCAATATGATAGGGCAAGTACGATGAAAGTACTTTTTCAGGAAGGCACTAAAAAACAACCCCAAGGGGATCCCTATGAAGCCTTCAAACAATATAAATCCAAAATAACAATGTCTTCTCTAGTAACTCAGGATGGACATTTAATTCAGGATACTGATAGTATTCATGAAGAAATTAAACACTTTTTACTTTTACATAACCCAGTGGTGCCCCCTAGTGTGGAGGATATGGAAAATGTTTTAAATATGATAAAACTTCCAAATCCAGGTTTTGATCTGTCCAGTTTAACTGGTCCTATTACAGCCACTGAAATTGAGGGTGCCATTAAATCCCAAAAGACTGGGACATCTCCAGGGATTGATGGACTAACGTCTGATTTATATAAAACATTTCTTTCTGAATTTTCAGAATGTTTAGTTTTAGAGTTTAATTTTTTTCTTTCCACTTGTACATTTCCTATTTGTTTTTTTCAGGGTTTGTTAATTTTTTTATTTAAATCAGGGAATAAAGAGAATTTGGATAATTGGAGACCGATTACGATTTTTAATTCAGACTACAAATTGCTTACTGGGATTTTAAATTCCAGACTCCGGACATTTGCAAGTATAGTAATTTATCCTTCACAGTATTGTGGGCTCCCTGGGAGAAAGATACAGCAGGCCCTTATGGTTATTAGAGATTTAATTGAACATTTCTCTTCAAGTGGTCAATCAGGGTGTATCATTTCAATTGACCAAATGAAGGCTTTTGATTGGGTCTATCACCCCTTTTTGTTTTGACTTTAAAACACTATGGGGTTCCAGGCTCCTTTTGAATTGGATAACAACACTTTATGCCACTGCAATTATTCATCTGGTTATTCATAGTAAAATTACAGCAGGTTTTCATCTCACTACAGGGGTACATCAGGGTTGTCCACTGAGTCCACTACTATATCTATTTACAATAGATCCACTAATACAATCTTTAACACAGCATCCAAGGTGAAAGGGGGTGTTAGGATCCCCCCCTTCTGCATGAATTACATTTGCAAGTTTATGTAGATGATTTTTGTGTGGGTTTTTTTTTTCGGATTATACTCAAATTCCAATTTTTTTAGACTTTATGGTCTCTTATTCTTTAGTTTCAAACTCAAAAATTAATAAAAAATAAGTCAAGGTGTCTTTATTGGGGTAGGTTATCCTAATGAGATTACTATTCAAGGCCTTCAGATTTCTTCAAACCCTGGTAAGATTTTGGGATTATTGTTTGGACCTCAGAATCTTCCAAATTTGAACTGGGATATTGCATTATCATCTGTTTCTGACAAAGTACAAATTTGGAAACACTGGAAATTGGCAAAATTAAAAAGGGTACAGGTAATTAGACAGTTTTTATTTCCCATTTTGTTATATACTGCAATGATATTCCCACTTCCACAAGAATTTGTGACTAGAATATACAGTTTAGTTTTTCAAATGGTTTGGGGTAGCAGACTTAACCCCATTAACAGGCAATATACCTATCTTACTAAAGAAAAAGGGGGGTTGGGAATGGTGTATCCAGTCACATTTTTTGTTACCTTATTTATATCACAAAATGTTAAGGTGGGATTATTGCCGTCTGCATCCAGATACAGCTCTTTAATAAAACATGGCTTAATTCATTATTACTCAGCCTGGTTTACGTCTCCCCCAAAGTTGTCACAATATTTACAGGTTCCACAATTTTTTAAACGTCTAGCAAAAAACCTTTTTAAATGGGGTCTTTCAAAACAAACAGTAAGAGACAGTACGGGGCCTAAGTTACATAATACTGTTATGTTGTTATTGTATCCCTCCATGCCTGCCTTTAAAAATTGTCCTTCAACATTTATCCCAGGGGTACTTTCTCAATTAAATAATCCCAGATTACCAAACTTCATGCGGGGATTTTTATGGTTGGCTGTATATGGTAGGACTAGGGTAAGGGGTAATGCCAAACATAAGGCTAAAGAGGAAAGAGTATGTCCCTTTCTTGGTTGTAGTGATCCGGAAGAAACAGTTGAATATTTCCTCTTCCATTGTACATATGGTAGTTCCCTTTGGAAATTCCTGGCTCTTAAATGGCATATGAAATGGTTGCTACATCTAAATTATGATATTTTGGTTTTAGGTCAATTTCATCAGCTCGGAAGGAATTATAATACAGACACTTTACAGATTTTTGTTGTTGTTTAAAATATTATTTATGGCAGGCCAGATGTCAATGGGTTCTTAATCAGAAATGAATGTCTTATGATACAGTAGGTTTGCTGATCCAAGGAGCTATGGAGATGGTTTATTTAAAAGATCTACAAATTACTACGTCCAGAAAGGTGTTCAATTGATGGAAAGGGGTTACACGGTTTATAAAATATAAATAGATTCTGGGTAATCATTGGTGTATTTTGGATGATTTATTAAAGAGGCTTCTTAATGGGAAACATGGGGAAAAGGGGGGGTGGGAATGGAAAGAAGGGTTTCTTTAATTTGAACTTGTGAGGATAACAGGTTATGTATATATTGTATATTGTATTGGTTGTTGAGATTTGACTCTTGATTTTGTATTTTTTTTGGATATGTGTTATGTCTTTGTGTGACTTCACATTGATTTTGTATTTTTATTTTTATGTTTATGATGTTATTATAATAAAAAATTCCCCTACTGTTTTCGATAAGTGCCATGGGATCTTTAACATCCATCTGAACTACCACCAATCCAGGCAGATGGGACCTCAGTTTAACATCTCATCCGAAAGATGGCACCTCAGAAGTGCAGCACCCCTCTCATGCTGCACTACAGTGTCAGTACTAGGATATTAACCCAAGTGCCATATGTGGGAACTGAACCCACAGTCTTCTGATCTCCCAGCCTCAAAGGAGATTGTGCTACCTACTGAGCCACTGACATTTGTGAATTGGATGCAGGCATCCTCTGGTGCTGTGCTGCAATGAACTTGGGGAGGGGGTTAGAAGTCACAAACAGTTTAAATAATAACTGAAGTCCATGCAGGAATAAAATTTACCAAGAGGATCCCACTAAATAGGTAAATGTAACACTCCATGGAGCTGACAGAGTCCAAACAAATTAATATGAAATCCTGACCACTGGGGTCACAACCAGTGCTCTTGTCTCTTTGGCCAATATGGCCCTCTAACTATATATGGTTTCTGCTCAAGCTGAGATAGCCACTTAACTGCAGGCAGCTTTACTCCAGGCCGATATGGCCTCCATAAATACAGACAGCAGGCAGAATCCATTCCTCTCTTTATCCCTTCCTTGACTCAGTTCTCCGCTATGGCTCCGAAGAACTACAGACATGGGAGGAAAGCCAGTTCATATCAGGGCTACCACTTTCTCTACCACATCTTCTGTGCACTTGGCCTTAGCAGGTGACTCCACTCCTTGATTGTGGTCAAACATCCCCACCTTGGCTTGCCACATAAGGGGTTGGCATTTTGGGCAGAAACAATTACTCTCTGCTTTCCTTGCCTCCATTCTCATTACTTGGGCCTATGCATGCAACTCTACCCAAGACATATGGGCAAATGTCCCCACCTCGGCTGGCATATACATTTTGGCGTATTGACCATGGGGCTGTGCTGCAAACCCTGTCTTCCACCGGACCCCTCCACCTCTTGGACTCAAAGATTTTTCCCATGAACACTCAGATATGGCAGTAGCCCACAGATCCATCTGGTGACTCCCTTCCAGAGTGTCTCTCCCTCTCTCTCTCTCTCAGCTAGACAGTACCACTGAGCCATTCAAGCAGCAAACCCAAATCTCTCCTGCCTAACCTAATCTTTCCCTGCCCACAGATTTGTCTTCACTCCACTGGGAGGGCATTTTATGGTACCCACACCACAGGCTGGGTTGACGGCAGCCGCCATGTCCTCCTGACAAACTAACCAGATGCCCAAGCACTGAAAAAATGCTTCCTTTCCCCTGCTAGTGGGTAATCAGTTCCACTCACATGAGGCTCTCCCACATGACTCCATACGTACCGTGAGGGCCCCCTTTCAACCAACAGAAAAACAAATTTATACCCCTGCACACCAATGGTGACCTCCCACCTGCAGAAGCTCCTGCCAATGTGACAGAGGGGATTTAACCATTTGATTACTGGCCAAAAAAGAAACTAACATGTACAAAACATGTATACTCCCCTTGGGTAGGGAAAGTTACAATACTTTCTTGAAAGAGTCATAGAAACCCCTAAATAGAGAGGTAATCGGTTGTGTAAATTGTAAGTTACAGAAGTGCACAATTTCATAATTTAATTATTTTTTCATTTGTGTGAAAATTTTCAAAATATTTGGAGGTTTTATCTCCACAGCTATGGCAGGTATACACTCAAGATTTGGCATGCATACCAAGGCAGATATGTTCTGGAACCTAATTAACCTACATAAATGTGGTTTAGTAGGTAAAGATGTGCCAAAGTTTTAATTTGCCAGTGAAGTTGCAGAGAAGTAGCAAAAATTTGCATTTGCAGAGTTTTGGGAAGTTTTCCCTGCTCTCAGGAACTTTGACAATGCCCAGATTGTGAAGTTTTTAATGTGAATTATGGTATTTCACCCCTTGAAGTGGCTATTCATGGGTGAAGTTCTGCACTTCGCAGGCAAAACTTTGCACTTCATGGATCGCTCAACACTCCACTTATTGTGCTAAATTCATGGATTAATTCATGGAGTGAGTTTAGCCAACTTCACCTATCTCTTTTAGTAGGTTGCAATTTATTGTGTATACTTTAGAAATTAATAATCGGCAAAATGTATTCCAAAATTCATGGATTCCTAATAGGTAATGCCACTAGAATTTCACCTGTGGAATTTAACTTTCATAAAGTACTTATCACCACTGAATCACCTTACCTGCACTTGCATCATTGCCCTGCAGTATGCCTCCAACACTGCTGCAACACTGATTTCCACTATCACGCTCCATCATGACTGAAGATATACAGATACTTTTGTCACAATGGCCTAAGTCACAACTTGTTGTAAGGCTCGGCATCACTTGGTGTCACTGTTTTCAAATAACAAAACATACTTGTTTCCTACAGGGTTGTTAAAGAGTCAGCAGGTGGCATTGTACAGAAACAATGATGCACATGTGTGTGCTTTCACAAGTCATTAAGATAGTGAGCTCTAGTGATTATCTGGCATATTACAAGAATTTAGGCTCGTGCACAGTGATGTCCTTGACTTCATGGTTCATCACTCAAGATACTGTAGTGACCTGCCACTTTGCACCATTATACTTTTACTATGTAGCTTTCTATAAATGCTACCTTATTGCCACTTTACTGAGCCTTTACAGTACCTTCCTCTACAATGGTAAATCATGCATATGACTGGGCAAAATGTATGGACATGGCAACAACAAAAAAGTATCACAAATTCCACAATTTCACTAAAATTCATGAAATTCAACTTTAATTACTAATGTTATTTTGGAATCTTTGGCTGCTTATAACTTGGCCAATCTTTGAGCAAGAGATAGAAAGTTGACACTCACTGGCTCTTTTTTTATGTTTGCTTGTGCACATGCGCAAGAAACATCTTGGGACAATATGACTTGCTGGAAGTGTGTGCCTGTCCTTGCCAATGCAGTTCTCAGGCTGTGGGGAGTGTCCCCTATGCACCAAAGGAGATGCGAGCTGTGTATGATGGCAGATTCAGAGCACTGGTCTTAGCTTCAAAGAAAAGTTCCACTTCAATCAGCCGTTGAAACGTATCTTCACTTTACATACATGCTGTGCTACGGCTTCCTTTCCTCAGCATACCCCACCATGACAACTACACACAGCGGAGTACACACAATTTGTTCTGTGGCTGTGTTGTGTGAGAGAGAAGCCAGTGGGAGACACACAGAAATGTTGCCAACACAGTCATTGGCACCAGTAACTTGTCTCAGGAGAAGTATTCTTCATAAATTAATTGAATGTGTTTTTCCAAGTGGTAACATATAAGGCATTCCTAACCCTTAACCAACAAACAAACAGATCTGGCAAGTCAGACTGTCAGTGCCAACCCCCTCCCCCTTTCGGAATGTGCCACATTAAATTAATTGAAGATGGTTTTCTGCACGGGAATATCCGTGGCATTACTGATATGTGCTACCGATTGCTTTTCCTGAAATTAACAAGCAGTAGGCTTACAGTAGCCTTAAATATATATGTAACCTAAAACTTTATTGCCGAGTTTAAAGGTCTTTTTTTTTCCTTTGGCTATAAATTGAAGCCATGAAAGGACTTCAGAATGATGGATATTTCTAATTTTACAGATGTAGCTAAAAGTATTATCAACCTGTTATCAGTTATTTGGCCTATGGACTCCTGTTTGAGGAAACAAATGTTGAATTGTCTACATGGCTTAGAAAAGTGTCTTAAAAAAGAGAAGAACCCTGATGTAAATAAAACATATTTGTTGACCCCCCCCCTCCAAGTCCAGTACAGCACCAAAAGGCAACAAGTTCCAGGGGCAGTTCAAGAAGATATCCAGCCATGCCTGCAAAACCGGAGTTGACAAAAAAAATCAGAGGAGCTGCACAGACAGTTAACAGCCAGCCATGCAAACAGTGGTTTCTTTATACAGCTTTTACTTTTGTTTTATCCCCCCCCATTAAAGACACTTTGATTTGTCCATCTAAAATGAAAAAACAAACTGTCACACGCTAGTGAAAAGTGTCTCCTCGAAAGCCAATCAGTGGAAAAAAAATCCTAAATTTTTTTTTCACGAAAGATATCACACTGTATATGTAGTGATCACCATCAATGCAAGTCTGCATCACGCTGTGGCTGTAACGTGATTCAGGTCCCCCATACAGACTACAGACTGTTCAGTTCAACCTGATAAAACAGTGTCTCTGCAATTAATTAATCAATGAGGGAGTACATTGTTTGAGTTGGTATCAGTACTACCTTTGATGTACAGTATGCAAAATTAATGCATCAGTCTTTCAGGATTAATTCTCATACTCTTCATTTATGGTGGTGGGACTTTACATTGTACTACCTATGCACGACACTCGCATTAACTGTTGTAAAATGTGGCATAACACAAAAGATGCAATTAAAAAAAAAATGAAATTAACTGACCAGCTTAAGAAAAAGACATGGTCACTACAAATATTTTTTTTAAACACATCTAATTGTTTTTTTATGCTAATGCTGCCTTAAGTGTAATAATCACTTTAAAAATGTAATTTAGTGCCCAGCACTTTCATTTAAAGCCACATAGCTAAGCAAACCCTTTTTAAGTTTTAAGAGAAAACTAGCACTTTTTAAACTGAGTAACCTGTCCTCTAAATCACTTTAAAGACTAAAAAGAAATGTATTGTCGCTGAGAGCATGGAATACTTTTTGCGGTCCCTTGTCAGTGGTGTGCTTTGAGTCACAGTCTCCACCCACCATAATAAATACTGTCATATCTCAGCTCCTGCATAATAAAATAAAATAAAAACTCTACACAATCCTCAATCCCTCCTGTAAATATTTAAAATATTTATTTTTCTTCTGTTCTAGCCCTTGCTTCTACGGAATAAAACAAGCAAAAAAAAACCTGGCGGAGCAAATGCTTCTCTCTCCCACTACTGCAGAACCAAAAAAAACTCTGCCCAAGCAACTGCCAAAACAAATTCCAACTGAGCAACTACTTCACTGTAGTGTAGAGTGAAATGCACACCCACTAGGTTATACCTCCATGCTCCCACGATCAGGTAGTGGAGATACAAGATCATGAATCACTTGCGGGGGGCTATTTAAAAGATGAAAGAGCTCACAACTGTTGTCCTGTGCTGTCTTCAGTAATGTTTTGGAGTCCTTACATAGGGTTTGTGCAGTATGAGATGCAGTGTCAGAAGTAGCTATCACAGGTACATCACTTTTATCTTTTACACTGAGGTGATGACAGAAGTAGAAGCAGTTACAATAACTTGTGAAGATGGTAGGTTCTTTTTTTCTTTTGGGACAATAGGACATTTTGGAGGTGTGTGACTCTTCTGGCCAATGCAGTTGTCAGTGTAGGGGGCATGACCATAACACACCAATGGATCGGGAGCTGTCTATGACAGCAGTGGTCTTCAGTTCAAAGAAAAGTTCTGCTGAAATCAGCCATGTTAAGGTGTCTGTAGTTTACATATATGCAATGATAGGTCCCCCTTGTCTCCGGGCCTGCTCCACGCATATGATAGCAGTTTCACAGCACTGCTCAGGAGTTCAAAGAAAGGTTTTGCTGCACTCACAGATGGCTGCCTGTGTGTATATATATATATGCAGCTGATGCCTAGTATTATATCCCAAGCATGAGAAACACATACTCAGTCTGTGTAGTAATGGAGTAGTGCAACAGTGGTGGAACTAAAGAGTTTTGTCTCGGGTTACTACTTAGTGTTTGTATCCAGAGAGGAAAAGCCAGTGTTAATGCCTTGTTTGTGCCTCATGAAGTAGCCAGACATTAAATTTGACAGGAATTAGGCATTTTTTATGAGTGTAGTGTTGGGATACCATCGAATAATGTGAATAAGCATATTGTTCCTGAAAGCCAGTGTGTGTTATTGAGATGTGTGTGTTATTTGGAATAATTGTTAAAGCACCTACTGTAAGGAAAACAAAGGTTCTGAGATTGCACGCGACAGTCTCAAGGAATGTACTGCAACGCTGCACCTCCATTCCTACACACTGGCTGTTGCCGATTTCTCCAGTTACAAGCTGTACAGAGTGTGTAACTGTACAATTTTGTTAGAAGTAATGCCAGTATCAGGGTGTATGAATTGGCATGTAGCCACCATGTTCTATGTATTGACATGATTCTCACTGCTTTGTGATATACTTACGTGTAAGCATAATACACAATATATTCTGTAGGTTTCTGTTTCTATGAACTTCAATTTGTAGACCACAGCCCTCTGAAAAAGCTATATTCTCACAGCAGCATTTCTCTTTGCTTTGTACTGAATTAGCATGCTCTGTGACCAGCGATCAGTTCGCATATCAGTCCTGAAAACATAAGACTGTTACCACCCATGTGAGGTCGGAAACTTTCCATCCCAAGCCCTGAACTTGTATTGATGATTTTAGTCAGGCTGCCTCAAACGCAAACAGAAATTGAAATGAGGACACTTACTGTGCATCATACTCAATGTCTTCAAGTAATGATCTGCTTTGCATTTCTCTAGATCCTATCCTGTTAGCATTTGCATATTTTATCATTTTTACAGAACATCAAATAGAGACGTGTTGCACTATGTACCAGTGACTCTCCCACTTCAAAGTTTAAATATGTAATATTTGTTAGCTGTGATTTTAAAATGTTCTGTGGTTTGAGCCACTCATGTGTTGTCTGTAATATTTTCAACGATATTTGCAATTTGCCACTGTGTGTTCTCTTCTGTATATTTTACCATGTTTTCTGAACCACACATACAGGATCCTGATCTTGCAATTCAAAATGAAGGCTGAGCTTATGCCATATTGGCTAAATTTAATCCAAGGGACCTTAAGAGCTGAGACACAAGGACTTCTTGCCTAGCACTCTGGAGCAATTGAGATGGGATTATGTAATTAGTGAACTGTTCGTTTTGATTGCATGAAATGACAAAGATGGAGCAATCTGATCCTGTGAGAAGTGACACTTTTCCCCACTCAAGTTCAGTAGTACCGTACATGAGTCAAATGGATCCCATCACTTCATTAGGTATGGGGCTCTAGAAATTACAAATTAGAAATGAGAGTGGTATCTCATAAGGAGGTTTCATTTTCTGTGTGGAACAATATTTCAAACTTATTCTATAAAGCTTAAGTTACACTTTTTGTTGCTTTATCCAGTATGGGACAAAATAAGTTAGTGGGGTACGGTATTAACAGAGCTTTTAGCATTTGGGGTTGATGTGATGACATATAATTTGGATAGCTGATCTATGTACTGGATAGGTTGTATTAAATTAACTCATTGTATTTGTACCAAATTATACAGAAGGGCACATCGATATGATGTCAGCATACCACAGTTATTAAAAACACCTTCTGGTGTAGATATTGTAGCCCTTGATGAAGCTCCATGTATGGGAGTGAAACACCGTCAGACGTATTATTTGTGCGGTGGCATCTACTAAGCTCTTTCATATCTATCTATTTGATATGTAGATATTTATAAAAGTGTGTTTTATTTCTACATATCTGCTTTTGTTTCCACTATTTTGAACATCTGTTGGGGTGAGTTGCAAGGCTTTTCAGTTCTGCATTTAATGTGTTTAGCCCTATGCAACCGAAGCCATGGGACCTCACTTTTCAGTTTAGCCAAATTTAAAAATGAATAGCTGACTGCCCACTTCAAATAAAGGCAATATAAAACTCTTAACTATGGGCACCTAGTAATCTAATGTATGCTTTTGAGGCTCCCTCACTAAAATGTATAAGGAGCTACAACAAATGCTGGCCATGACTCTACATTTCTTCAATATAACAAAGCAGCAATATACTACACTAAACAGAAAAATAATACAATGAGAAGTTTTTTTAACCAGGAGTAGCACACTAAACTGAATCTTGTTTGTAGATGTGATCTAGGAGCATAAGGAAGTTAAGTGACTTGCTCAGGATCACACAGTATGCTAGATGGCTGTGGGATTCAAACCCAGGTGTCCCGATCTGCAAATCAGAGCCTTAATCCTCTGTGCTATACTGCCTCCTAGTGTAAAATAATAAGCACTATCAGCACTCAAACCCTCTGACACTGCAGAGGCAAAACCAATGCTCACACTATACAAACAAAGGTATATGATAGTTGCAATGGAAAGAAATATCCATAGAATGAATATTTAAAATACATTCACACATCACTACTGACAGAGAGAACTGTGCGACTGGAGAATCTCTGCAGCAGATTACTGATTTGGCAAACTGTTCTACTGCTGGATATAACATGAGCAACCCAAAAGTACAATACTTGGACACTATTCAGAATGGAATTAATTTTGCCAAATGCTGAAAAAAGAAAACAACTACTTACAAAATAAAAAAAAAAGATCGAACACTGTAAACGGATAATTGCAGCAGATTATGTAGGAGTCAAGGTGTCACACTGCTCTCTAAAATACGAGCAGAATGAAAGAGGCAATAACATAAGAAAAGGAGCACACAGATATTCAGTGATGAATAAGAAAAATTGGATATTAGGCAGACATAAATATCTAACTTAACAGAGATTAATTAAGTGTTGCTACAGTGAATATCTGAGCAAGTAATAGAGCTCTCAAAGGGAAACACTATTATTCAGTACTTAGCTGCAACTAAGCCGAGACTTGATTTGCCTCATACACAGCCGATGTCTAGTTCCAAAATGAGAAAATCATGGAGCTCAAAAGTAAACAAACCAGGATGGAGACAGAAAAAAACAGAGTGTTAAAGGTAGGAAACACAAATGTGTTTGGTAAAAAAAAAACAGCTAGCATACATCTGCTGACTATTATCTAACTATGTTAGATAGAATAAACAAAATACATCCATGCGCACTTGATCTTTAAAAGTAGGAATTTAATTATGTGATGCTTAATCACACTTGAACTTTGTCCAAATAAAGACATAGCTCTTAACTCTTTCAGACCCTGCGTTTCCCTGACGTGCCTCAGAGAATACTACCAACTTTCTCACATTTGAAGGCCAGCGTTGTTCCCCATTTTCCCTTATGTTTATTTCCCCATATGTTGAGATTCAGTGTCCCACAGAGTTACACTGTGTGTGCCTATGGGTCTGTGCTTTACCCCTTATCAGTGCCATAAAATGACTTGACAGGTAGAACCCCATAGATAGGGGTTGTTGAAGAGGGGAGGGTTTCCACTGTTTATTGTTAGTTCATTATAACTCCTACTGTTAACTAACAGATAAACACAGAAACAAGCAGGAGCATTCACATTGAATCAGTAACTTATCTGCTGCCGTCCTCACAGGTCAGAGCCAAGCCAACATATGGCAAGGGTGGAGGTCGGAGAGATAAACATGTCAATGGTTAACAGCAAGTAAATAAAATTCTAACACATTGTAAAACATACAAAGCAGGTTCTTAGAGGGAAAAAAAACAGCTTTAGCCAGAGTAGGACATCTGTTTCCCAGCCCCACTCCCAGTTCATTTCTGTCATTGTAAGAAGAAATTGGTGGTTTGTCCCGGTGGTTTGTGTCATCTTCTAGCAATCTGTGCATCTTTTCCGACCAGAGTTCTAATGACTTTCAATAATTATTTTGCAGACTTTGACTCTTGGAGAGCTAAAAAGAGTTTTTTTTCCCCCTGCCCTTCCCCCACAAAGAAAAAAAGAAAAAAAATCACAGTTAGCAGTATCGCCTACTTCTGTCTTATTCAAGTTTCATGGCTCTCATTGCTGTAGCTGCGTGCCTCCCTACCAGCCCTGGTCAGGTCAACAGATCAGTGTGGCCTTAAGAACACATATGAGCAGTTGAATACTTTACATCAGCAATAGGATTCATAGCAGTTTATAACTGTGTTGGTGGGTAGCAGGCAGACCACCCCACTTCTTAAAAAAATAACAATGAATATAAAATACGTATGTAATTCTGAGACCATTACCACCACACACACACACACAAGGCCAAAAGATGAAGAGGTTCAAAATAACTTTCTAGGTTGCTAGCAATGACTTGTTTAGCGACTGATACTAAGTTGACAATTCCATGGGAATGCCACTAAATTTACATTTCTATTGGAAAAATATGACATCCGTTCTCATTGTCCACCCCTTCCAATTATCAACATTTTGGTTTTCTTTCTCATGAAACTTTGTTAATATAATGAAATGTAAATGGTGCAGTATACTGCAAGTATGCATTTTCTAATAAAGTTCACTAACTTGCACGTTTGCAAATGCCTTCTTAGTAAAACTCCTGGTACTATTTTGTGAACTCTGTTTTTTTCTCCCTCCCATGTTAACTGCAAGTAACATTTAGTTTTTCTGTTAGTATGAATTTATATCAGGACTCTCTTAAGCTTTCAAATATTGCTAAAATGTGAGCAAAATGCTACTGCTGCTCAGCTATTTCAGTCAGCCGCTGTGCCCCCCCAATGGAATTCTTTCTAGAGAAATACATTTACTATACTTTTATACTGGATGTGCAATATTCAAATCCTTAATCTTATGATGTCAATATACAAAGGGTTCCCAGCTTATTTTTACGTTTGCTTGTGCGCATGCGCAAGGAACATTTTGGGAGAGTAGCACACTTGGAGGTGTGCCTCTCCCATCCAATGCACTGCTCCCTTGAGCAGGTGTGGCGGTCCTGCACCAATGGGTGCAGAAGCTCAGTATGACAGCGGGGTTCCTTTTCTTCAAAGTAAAACACCACTGCCGCTGGCGCGCCGCCGTCCCCTCCGTCACGCACTCCCCCACAGCGCATCCTCCTCCCCAAAGTTTTCCTGCTGGCAGGCCCACCCCAGCTTGGCAAATGTTGTTTGTTTTGCCGATGGGGGTGCCCAATCCCGTCAGCTCCACAGCCCCCAAACCATCCTGCTGCCAGCTGGGAGCTCACCCCAGAGTGGCAAACCATTGGTTGTTTTGCCGACAGGGTGCCCAATCCCACGTCGGCTCTCGGCCCAATGTAGTTTGCCAGTGGGGTGCCCAATCCCGTTGGCTCCTCGGACTCCCCACATCTTCTGCCATGCTGGAGCCCACCCCAGTGTGGCAAGCGTCCACCGTCGTCTTTTTTTCCTGTAAAACAAAAATGGTCCATAGCGCATCTCCCAACCCCATCCCACAACCTGCACCCACCACTGAGCACCCAGCCTCCCACACCCACCCACCCCATACTTACCTCTGGACTCCGCGCGATGATCTTGGTGGACCAGGAACATGTCTGCACTCTTCAAAGCTGACCGGAACTGAGGAAATGCCGGTAAGCTGTATAATGGGCTACATAGGGGGTTTCAACTTTATTGCATATCTCAGTCATTTTTTGGAATTTTTGCACCAAATTTTCAACATGGATGGTTGATGGAGGAGATGTGTAGAGCAATAGGTTGGGCAGAGAGGTGTAAGCAGGAACTGAAGGTTTAGAGGCAGTGACGTGTAGTAGTGGTTCAGTATAACCTGCAAAGGGGGAAAACAGGGTGTTAAGTTCTGGCAGAACAGGAAGTCACATGACAAGGGAGGTCCTTAAATTAAGGGACATCCTTGGGCGGGTGGGGCAGTCGATGCATTGCATCGATCGGCTAACACCCCCGGTGAGGAGGCTGCTTCTTTACCTATTCAGTGCCCTGCAGTCCATGTTGTTGCCCTAGGTCTGTGGGGGTGAGGAGGTTGTCCCCTTCCCTTCCTGAACTTGAAAATAGGTTTATACTAGAATCAGTGTTTTTTTCCAATTTGCATGAGCATTACTTGTTCATTCACAATTGTTGCTAGTTGGTCAGCTACAAAAGATTATCTACAAAAAGATTTTATAGTATCTGGGACAGCCAATAGAAGTCAGTGAGTGGAATCAGCTTTTTGTGTTGCACTCATTATGTCATGACATTGTTGTGCTACACTAGCTATGTTACTAGTTCAGCACAACAACATAGAACATCTCCACACATGCACAGCAGGTAATCCACCACACTTCAGGAAGGGGCCGTGGCGGTGAGCACTGACCCGGGACATGAGAGATGATGGTAAAAACAGATCAGTAAGGATGCATTCTTATCATAATTTGTGTCAATACACTATATAAGACTGTGTATGATCTATTATACACAGCTTGGCTCTGTTTCAGTCTCACAGTTTCTGTGGTAACAAGACCTCTCAAGCTGCTTCTCAAGGTCTCTTGTTACCATGGAAACTGCTCAATTGAAACGTAGCTTTATTGTGTATGATAGATCATACACAGTCCTCTATATTCTCAGTTTTAAATTCATTAATGTTTTCCAAAATACATTCAATTTTTTTTGGGGGGGGTACTCATTTAGCTAGTTTTAGTGGTCACAACTCCCCTAGCTTTAGAAACAAATCTGACTGTTTACTGGGAGTGTCACCACAGAGAAGACTTGGAACGTAGTTCTAATTCTAAGATTCCAAAATTAGCATAAGTTCTATTTCTTGGGCAACTCAAGCCAGTGGACTGATTGCTATTGTACAGCTTACTGATGGATCCCTTAAGACAAAACAACATCACTATGGTGAGTAATTTTTTCATCTTGCATATTCATGGTGAGGGTATTCCTGCTTTCTGAGAGTGCCTGCCCACCTCAGGGTTCTCCCACCTCTTTAGCATCCCTGAGGCTGCCAGTTAGGTGGAGGATCTCCTTCAAGGTATATTTGCTGACCTATAAGGTAAGGCCCTACATGATCAGGGGCACGGTTACTTGAAAGACCCCCTAGTCCATCACCAGCCTGCCCACTCCCTTCGCTCCACAGATGTGGATTTATTGGAAGCTCCTAGGATCCACTTAAGAACATCAGAGGCTTGTGCCCCAATCCTGTGGAACTCCCTCCCATGTTATATTAGTGATAGTCCAACAGTGGACATTTCTAAATGGGAGCTTAAGACCTTCCTGTTTGGACAGGCTTTTATGGGAAGTTTGGAATATTTTTATTGAAATTATCTGTAATTTTATTGGTATACAACTGTATGTTTGATTACATTTTTTCTTCATTTTTAAGAACTGTTATTCTGAAGCACACTGAGTCACAATTGAGAAATGTGCTATATGAAATAAAAACTGATTGACTGATTGATAAAGACTGAGTTCAGTCCCTATTGCTACTTATATGGATCTGCTACCTCTAGTATCGGTCAGTTTGCAAAACACTAAACCCTAAAGATGCAGTCTAGGAAGCTTTCATGATTGGGTTGGCTGTAGGGCTGTGTAGAATGTTGAAATTCTGATGGATCAGAATTTTGTGGAATTCAGTTGGTAGCAAAATTCTGACATTTTGTATGCAAAATGTTTGTAATAAAGTCACATTTTATATAAACTGCAGATTGTTTTTCTGCAGTCCATGGAGTAAAGTAGGTTTGCCAACTCAAATGGATACAGGGGCCAAGACCAGTGGAAACTCCACACCACAGCAGCACCAGACACACCACTGGGAAGCAGGATGAGATTCTTGCCTAGAGGACATCACAACCATTGCACAAAGGAGGCTAAATAGGAAACAGGAATGCTGTGCAGCAGTTTATGATCCAAATAGTTAACCACAAGAATTGAAGAACTTTGTTGTTCACTTGGAGAGATTATTATTATAAAAAAAAAAAAAAAACCTGAGGTATAATTTTACAAATTTGGAGGAATATGTCCATCTAATCTAGATTCCTTGAGGCTTAAGAATAGACAGAAGACCACCAGCAAGCTTCAACAATTTTGTTCATGGGGAGGAATGGGAACAGACAGCATAGCATTGTGCTCTGGCATTTGTCAAAATCCTCATTAAGGAGGACAAATGCCGCTATAGTAAGGTGCATGAAGACATAATGGAGATCCAAAGAGTTTGTTGTCATTTAAAGACCTACCATTCTTGAAAGAGGGAGAACGGGCTCTCAGTCAAGTTGTGGATAAAATGGAAAAAGAAACTGAAACAAGTAAAAAAAACAGAGATGCTGGCCTGGTGGCGCTGAGGGTTGAGGTGCTGGACGCCACACCTCGCTCCATGCCGGTAATCCAGGTTTGAGAGTGAACTTGGGTTGTCGGTGGGTTGGCGGGGGGCAGACAAACTTGAGCATCCAATGACAGCTCGCCGTCTCTGGGGAGGGACTTGGCCGAAGCCCGACACTTGCATGATCCTGAGTGGAGGCTCGAGGAAATGCAAGCTCCAACTCAGGAGAAGAGGGGTGGCCAATGAGCAGCAAGGACATTGGCTTTAGTGCCTTGACGTCAGGGAACTACTTGATGCTCAGGGAGGGAGAAAAGTGTGGAAAAATGCCTGCCACAGCTGGGAAGATGGGGGGACTGAGGCCATGCCCATGTTGTGCCAGAACCTGCCCAGCAGCCCCCGACTGATGAAATGTAAGTATCGGGGCGTTAGGGACCCCACCTCTTCCTTGCCCAGGGGGGTAAACCACAGCTCCATGGGGATTAAGGGTCTGTCTGGGTAGGGTTCTAGGTAGTGGGATGTCCACTTGTCTCCCCTGAAGGGTCGGAAGTGGCGGCAAGGAGGAGAGATAAAGAATAATTAAAAAAAAAATAGAGATTTAAGAGGGATGAGCAAGATTAACTGAGAAGACAAAGTTTTTGGGAGGGAAAGATCTTCCTGCTCTGCAAGTAGAGGACAAAACAGGGGTAGAAACTTTAATTGGTCAAAAACAAGGGATGATCAAGGTAAATGAGGCAAGGCAGCTAAAAGAATGTATGCATTTAGGCCGGCCAGCTGGCACAGTGTCCTGCTGCGCCATGAGGAGGAGGATTGAGCATCCCTGGGATGGCTCTCCTTCTCCAGAAGGAGGAAGGCTGAGTGTCAAATGCAAGTTGGATGCCTAGCAGAGGCTGGGGATCTTGCAGTGACCAGATCCTGGATTGCTTAGGAGGCGTACAGATGATAGCATCATTGCACATCACGACTCCTCCTTCAAGGGCCAAAAAAAATCAGCAGCCATCATCCATGATGTCCTGCCCAATTCCCCATCCCAAATTGTCTGCTTTGGCACTCCTGAACAGATGTCCTATCCCATCGTCTGCTGTATCCATCTGACTCCATGCCCCATCCTGGGGGGCAAGCCAGGTAGGCAACGTCGGTTGGCACCCCTGTCAGCATCCTTCTCCTGTCATCTCAGGGTCATGCTGGTGAGGTGGCCCCACCCTAGGGGCCAATCCAGGGGGAATTGCCTGCTGGGTAAATTCAAGGGGAGGTGAGGACAGGGTCCTGGGGTCGGTGAAGGGCTGAGGTAATGTGCAGCGCTACAAAAAGCATACTAAATTAAAAAAAAAGAATGCATCCTTATACCACAGGACCTGCAGTTATTAACAGTGAAGCCTCAGATTCCGCGTCAGAGGGTGAACTTGTTGCAAAACATTTTTATTTAGTTGTTTAACCAGGAGTAGCACACTAAGCTGAAAGCTTTTTTACAGGTGCGACCTGGGAGCACAGGGAAAAAGTGACTTGCTCAAGGTCACACAGTACGCAAGTGGAAGCTGTGGGATTCAAACCCCAGGTCTGGTCTGCTGGATGTCACCAGATTTGCAGCTCAGAGCCTTAAACCACTGCTCTATACATAAATAGTGGAACTGTTTTTTTTTGTTTTTGGTTTTTTTTTTCAGAGAAAGGGACATCAGGCAGATATAAAAAGAATTCCAACAAGAGGGTAAAAGAAAAACAAGGTGAGGAAAATGTGGAGGAAAAACAGAAAGAATAATTACTCACAAGGCATTGAGGGAGTGAACAACAGCTGGGAAGTTATAAACCTCTCAAAAGGAACTCTAACAATGAAGTACAAGTATTACAGAAAGTTCTAAGCTTTATTCCCACACCAAAAATAAACAAAGATGATGTGTTTGTAGAACTGTTTAAAATATTCAGGAAATTCAATCTCCACTTTTTCTTTGCTAACATGGGGGGCAATAATCAAATTGTTTCTCTAGTTAGTTCAGGCTCACAATCTAGCAGGGACAATTAACCTGTACTAATATCTATGTTTGAAAATGAAAACAGCTGTTCACTGTCAGATGCTATTGAACAAAGGCATTGTGAAAGTGATAGTTTACAGGACACAGCTGATAGTCTTGCATTGGCTCATGTTTGTAGCTCTTCAGCCTCTATGGAAGAAACTAGATGTCAAGGAAGGAATAGTCAGTTCAAACCAAAACCCAGTTTTAGCCCTGTAACAATTGATCCAGCTATCACTTTACTTCAGAAAAAAAGTGATACAAGAAGTAAAACAGTTTTTCACTTAACTGTGGAACCTCAACAAAGGTAATTTATGTAAAGATGAGCCAATTGCCTTAAATGAATTTGCTGCCATGAAAGATGTAATTATGCTACAGGCAGAGAAGGGAGATTATGTGGTGGTGACTGACAGGAATGATTACATCTTAGAAGTTAATGGGCTACTAAGGGATGGTAATACTTCTGAAAAATTAATCAAAAATCCAGTGGCAACATGAAAATTGAAATTGTATGAATTAGTGGACACAGCACTAGAAGAGGGTGTTGTTACCAAACAAAAATCTGAATTTCTCAAACTCAAAGATCCCATATCAGGAGAGAGACCTGAGAATAATCATCTCTGATGAATTACAGGTGGCCAAACAGTGCAGCAAGGTAGATGGGAGGGCTAGTGGGGTGCAAAAGGACAGGTATCACCAGCAGAAGGAGGGAGGTGGTGTTGGCTCTCTATAGATGGATGATGAAACCTCACCTGGAATACTGTGTCCCTTCTGGAGACCACATCTCTGAAAGGATATAGGTAGAGTGGAGAGAGCCCAGAGGAGGGCAAGTAAAATGGTGTGGGGTCTGCATCAAAAGTCCTATGAGGAGAGACTAAAGGAGCTCAATATATACATCTTGGAAAGGGGGAAGGGATATGATAGAGACATTTAAATATCTCAAGGGGGTAAATAAAGCACAGGAGGGGAGTAGTTACTCAAAAGTGCTCAAGAACAAGGGGACATGCTATGAAGCTGAAGGGGGGTAAATTAAGGAGAGATGTTCACTAAGTTTCAAGGAGTAAAGGAAGCTTGAGCCCATGATCAGCTCCTGTTAGGACAAGATGTACTAGTCCAAGTTTTCCACTGAGGAAATATACTTATCTAGGTTTTTCTTAAAACTTTCGTAACTTGGACTAGCTATTACATCCAATGGTAATCTATTCCAAAGATCTGCCACTCATACAGAATAGTAATATTTTCTTTTCTTAGTGCAAAATCTATCTACTTTTGTTTGCAGTGGGTGATCTCTGATGTTAAAAATTGTTGTTTTTATATTCAATATTTAATGCTACCATTATGGAGGGGTCATTTAAGATATTATAATATAATAACAGATCACCCCTAGACCTTCTTAATTCCAGACTATACAGGCCTAGGTTAGTTAATCTATCCTTATAACTTTGATTTTTTTAAAGATTTCATTGATTTAGTGTAACATCTTTGTACCCTCTCCAGTTTGAGTATTTCTGTTTTTGTACACGGGTTCCACAATTGACTACCATAATCTAATATGGGACTAACATATGATAAGTATAGAGGCATTAGAACTTCTGCAATACATCTCTTAATATTTCTCTTTATCGCTAATATTGTTTCATTTGCCTTTGCGATAACCGAGCTATATTGCTTACTAAAATTAAGGTAATTTTCGATAATTATACCAAGATCTTTTTCTGAATTTTTTGTGGAGAGGTACATCATTTATTGTGTATGTATGTAATGGATTATGTCTCCCCATATGTATTACGCAGCATTTATCAGAATTTAATCTCATACCCCATGTTGAGGTCCATGATGAGATTGAGTTTATGTCTTTTTCTATTCATTTAATTTGCTCCATGCTACCACAAGGGCCACAAAGTTTAGTGCTGTCTGCGTGTTTAACAATAGAACTTTCTACATGATGGTCCAAGTCAGCAGTAATTATTTGGAAAATGATAGGATCTAGTACAGATCCCTGAGGGACACCACTAGTAACCTGAACTTCAGAAGATAGTTGGCCCCAAACAGAGACATGTTGTGTTCTGTCTCTCCACCAATTGTTGAGCCATTCAACAATATGAGGATCTATACTGTATTTACATAATTTTTGATAAATAACCCAGTGTGGGACCAAATCAAATACTTTGCTAAAGTCGAAAATAATTACATCCATCAGTATACCTGTATCCAACATTTTGTTAACATTATTATAAAAACACACAAGATTAGTGAAACAAGAGTTACCTTTTACAAAGCCATGTTGGTTAGAGTCAAACAATGGAATGGTTTTGAGATGATCTATAATTTTAATTTTGATAAGTGACTCAAGGATTTTACACGGTATCGCACAGTAAGGCTAATTGGCCTATAATTCGAAACATTAGTTCTAATGCCTTTTTTAAATATCTGAGTTACTCTTGATTTCTTCCAGTCGTTAGGAACTAATCCATAATTCAGGGAATTCTCATATATTATTTTAAGGGGCATCCATATGTAATCTTTTAGTAACTTTAACATGGGCGATGTAATGTTATCAAGGCCAGGAGCACTATTGTCATTTAATTGTTCAATTTGATGAATTATTTCCTCTTTAGAAAAACAATGTGATCCAGCTACATAATTATTCATGTTAGCTGGCGACGACGATGATTGGTTAGAGAAAAACAGAACAGAAATAGTTATTGAAAGCATTAGCCATTTTACTAGGGTCAGATATACTTTCATTATTTATTGTAATTGTTGATAGTTCATTATTGCCCCTTTTTTAATGAATTGATGTAACTATAAAATTGCTGTTAGATTTGCTTGCATTTATTACAAGGTAAAGTTCAATTTTTTTCTTTGCCTTGTTTATTTTACTTTTGCACTTTCTTTGTATATTTTTGAATCGATTTCAATTTGTGTTGGACTTGTTTTCATAAACAAGTTGTATGTGTTGTTTTTCTTCTTAATGAGTTTCTTAATGCCTGCATTTAACCATTTTGGTTTCATACCCTGCTTACCATATTTTCTAATGGATCTCATATGTTTTTTATTGTATTGTGAATTATTGTTTTGATTACATCCCATGATTCATCTATAGATTTATTCTTAAGTAGGTTAACCCAGTCTATATTTATCAAATCACTTTTTATGCCTTCACGATTTGCTGTTTTAAATAGGTAAAATTCAGTACAGTCTTTAATGGAGGTAGTATTATAGAATATGGTGTTAAATAGCACAGTGGAGTGGTCACTATTACCTAAAGGGGGACTGGTGACACATTGTGTAATGTTAATATCTTCTGAAGTGATTACTGTATCTAGTAGATTGTTTAACCTAGTTGGGACAGTAACTTGTATTAAATTACATTCGGAACAGAAGTTTAGGAAATCTTTGCCCTGTTTAGTAGCTGAAGTTCCACAAGTCCAGTTTATGTCTGGAAAATTGAAATTACCTGCTAGGATAACCTTCCCATGTTCTAATGCTTTCTTTATTTCTTCTATTATTTTTTGATTTGTAAAGGTATTAATATTGGGTGGTTGATAGCACACACCTAACATGTATTCCTTTGTATTATTCTTCATTATTTGAAACCATAGGGCTGGATTCACAAACATTTGTGCAAACTGTGACAATAGCAGCTTGTGGCAATGGCCTCTGTGTCCTGGACCCTGTGCCTGATTCAGTATCAGACCAGGTCCAGGGGTCTGCATCCTGTGGCTTGTAGCACCAGTCCAGCAAATGGCGCAGCCCACAAGAATGCCGCAAGCTGCAAGATGGGCAGGTGGCAGATGCGCCCGTGCAATTGAGTCCATCAGTGGGATGTGCCCCCCCCACATGCCCAGAATTATGATTGGTGGGGTGAGGGCTCTCCCCCTGAACCCTGACAGGACTAACTGGAGAGCTTCTTGGGCTACTGGCACCCCCCCAGCCCTGATACCCAATCCACTTTCCCTGCCCCAAAATGCCAGTATGGTACATAATAATGCATGAACCACACATGTCCAAGATAGTCATGGTGATCTAGTGGCCTCCCCACCAAGCAGTGCCAGCCCACCCTGCTCTCCCCACACCCATACCCACCCACGACTGGCATAGCCCTCCTCTCACCACCGATGGCCAGCCGCTGACTTAGTAGTGCTCAGAACATGTACAGTAAATATGCAAGTTCAGTGCATGAAAACAGCTGTCATTTCTTTTCCATTTTGATGATGTATTGAAATGTTGTACACAGTGATTAATAGTGGTACAGTTTTGAAAAGATATTTATTAAATATTCAAATATGATAAAAAAAAATAAAAGATAATGTATGGTTCCTCTATTGGCAACCAGTTTGTGTAACCATCTCAAGGTTGCCATGGCAACTTAAACTACTTGAGCTTTGCTCTCGAGGTTTAAACAGTTGCCATGGCAACCTCTCGATGATTAACAAACTGGTTACCAATAGATGACCACATATTATCCTCTATGTAATACTGATAATTCTACCAGATTGGATGTGGGATTTTTAAAGGCTAATAATGCAAACATGGATATGTTACTCATACCTAAGGTCAGAGAGAAACAAACACAAGGGCCCCTTAAATGCGTGCTACAATAAAACTCAATAGCACCCAGAATCAAAAACATTATTACTAACAATTGATCATTACTACAGTAGGGTCTAGGTCAATATAGAGGGAGCAAAATGGTGCAGTCAATAATCACACCAACAAAACAGTGAGAGCCCAAACCGTGCATTAGCAATACAGTGCTGAGCGATGACTGCACATCTGGGGGGGTCAGAACTCAGGAGGGGGAGAACATTTTTTGTGGGGATTTACTATTACACACTCTTGGGGGGCAGCACTCAAGGTGGGAGAAAATCAGTTGGGGGAAAGTCAGTGGGGAGGGGTTTACTATTATGAACTCTGGGGTGGGAGAAAGTCAGTGGGGTGGGCAATTTACTATTAGTAACCACAGAAGAATGACAGTCAGTGAGGGCACGATAACATCCCAATGCTGTTTTACCCCATCAGCTGTTTTTCCCAACACTTATTTTACTGTCCAGTTTTGGTGTTGCGATTATTGCCATGCTATATTGCACGGATACCATTACAGTACTGTAGCATCCCACATTTCTTTGATAAGACTTCAAAAGTGACTTACAGTGAAGGAAAGAATCTAAAAAATCTAGTGACTCATAGTCCCCTTGTTCCAACAGATATAATACATTCTTCTGGGCTGCCACTGCAACCACAAGGGTTTCACATCTGTAGGAGTTGCACAGTGTGCAATCATGGGATTAGTGGCAAATAGTTTTTTATCCCTGAACTAAGCAGTAAAGTAGATATCAGAAAATGTCTTTCTTGTTATATGCATTTCATAGTGTGCATCATAATGTGCTCCTTCCCTTGTATTTATGTTGGGCATATTATTTGGTAGGCCAGAGAAAGAATATTAGAGTATCTCAGAGATGTCTGCTCAGGTAACTGATACCTCAGCTGGTCATCTCTTCATTGAAGTGCACAACCAAGAAGCTAATTTACCTAAGTTCACAGTGAAATAACACATACCTCCAAGGCCCAGAGTTGGTGACATAGATCAGGTTCTGTTACAGAAAGTGTCAAGATGGATTTTTAACTTAAGAGCCATATAGCCAGTAGGCTTAAATGAAGAATTTGACTATACTGTATTTCTATAATTTTCTAATAACATGATACAGATTTTGGCTTAATTTGATGGTTATACGCATTTAATTAGAACCTGATTCTTATTGAAAAATGTTTTTCTTTTAAACCAGTTTTAATATCAGCATCAAAACTGTATACTAGTCCTGAACCCCCAAACTCCATCCACCAATCCCCCTCCCCACCTCAATACATTTTCCTCCACCCCCTTGCCTCCCCCCTTCAACTCATCCTTTCATTTGATCCTTATTACTCTTTCCAGTTTGCATTTCAGTGGCCAGATTCACAAAACTTTGCTGGGGAGCAAACCCATTTCTGCCAGAGCAAACCAGGTTTGTGCCCGGGCAAAGTTGGGAGTGGGGCTGCAGTGCAAATAAGGGGGAAGGGACCTGTATATCCCCACAGTGCAATTCACAAAGTGTTTGCTCCATGCAAGGGCTTTTTGTGAAGGCCCGTGCATGAAGAAATTACTGCAGATAAAAACCTGGTGGTAATCCATGCAACCCTAGTGGTTGACAGGATACTGGCCCCCCACCCCTCCCCATTCTCCAATCGTGGTCCCCAGAGAAAGAAATATAGCTCAGTAGTCTAGGGTCCCTACCCCCTCCCTGATCACTGACCCCATAGGAAAAAGGTTTCTATAGTATAGCGGTCCCTCCCCCCTTTCCGGTCACCGATCGCCAACCCGATATGTTATAATATGTATCTATAGTGCAGTGGTGCCCTCCCCCTCCCTGATCACTGACCCTATGTGTCATAATAATTTTCCATAGTGTAGTGGTCCCTCCCTGGTCCCCGATCGTTGACCCTATGTGCTATCATACTTTTCCATAGTGTAGTGGTCCCTCCCCAGTCCCAAATCGCTGACCCAATGTGCACAAATATTTTTCCGGAGTGTAGTGGTCCCTCCCTAGTCCCCGATCACTGACCCTATGTGAAATCACAATTTTCCATAATGTAGTGGTGTCCTCCCCCTTCCCTGTCACCGATCACCATCTCCAAATATGGAAAACACCATTCCCTGGTAGTCTAGGGTCCCTCCGCCACCCCTGTCCAGTATGACCTACCCCCCCTGCTCATCACATCCCAATCAGTGATCGGCAGCCAGCACAGCCCTCCTCATACCACTGCAGCTGGCAGTCAACTGAGCCCTCATGGAGTGTGTACTAGTCTGAATACAGTATGGTTCATTGGCTGTGAGTCTAGTTACAGTCAATAAGTTTTACTGTATTCAGTATGCGCTCCATGAGGGCTCAGTCAGTGGCCAGCCACGGTGGTGTGAGGAGGGCTGTTCTGGCCACCGATCACCGATTGGAATGGGGGAGAGGGGTGGTGGGTCACACAGGACAGGGTGGGGGGAGGAACTCTAGACTACCAGGGAATGGGGTTTTCTGTATTTGGGGACAGTGATCAGTGACTGGGGAGAGGGGAGGCATGACTACACTATGAAAAGGTGTGATTGCACATAGGGTTGGGGATGGGGACTGAAGAGGGACCACTACAATATGGAAAATTATTTGTGCCCTTAGAGTCAGCAATTAGGGACTGGGAAGGGACCACTACACTATGGAAAAGTGTGATTGCACATATGGTTGGTGATTAGAGACTGGGGAGGGATCACTACACTCTGGAAAAATATATGTGCACATAGGGTCAGTGATCGGGGACCGGGGAGGGACCACTACACTATGGAAAAGTGTGATTGTACATAGGATCAGTGATCAGGGAGGGACCACTACACTATGGAAAATTATTGCAACACATAGGGTTGGTAATCGAGGCTGGGGAGGGCACCACTACACTATGGCAATATACTGTATCATATTGGGTCTGTGATTGGTGTGAGGGAGGGCACCACTACACTATGGAAACATATCATAACATATCGGGTCGGCAATCAGTGACCAGTAAGGAGGGAGGGACCACTACACTCTGGAGAATTATTTTTCATGGGGATGGTGATTGGAGAATGGGGGGGGGCTCTAGACCACCAGGGAATGCGACTGGGTGGGGCATAGCCTGGTGGAGGACACGCTAAGTTACCTGCGAGCTATGCAAATGGGCCCATAATAAGCATGCTAATGACCAATAGTGCCTTGCAGGCCTAATGTGCTCATTTGCATGGCTACTTTAGTCAAAAGGGAGTTAGCATATGTGCACTATTGTTACTGGCCTATTCTCCTGGATAGCTGTGGGGGCAGTGCTAGTGGGGTTCCTGGTGCAAGAAGAAGTGATCAAGCTTCACAATGGACAACTGTAGCTAAAATGCACTTTTTTCCTAAATTCCCCTGTGCAAATGCTGTTTTGGAATTTTGGGCAGTTTTAAATGTCTGCACTGCTAATATGCACAATTCAAATCTATATTAATTCTTAGCCAAAGAGTGCAAATGCTGTCCCTTGAGTAACTCAATTTAAATTTAACCTGTTAGTGATTTTCTGCTAAATGTTGGTATTTTTGAGTATGTCTGTACCATGGGGAGGTATTATGTTTCAATAAAACTGAATAGAAGGCACAGGTACCAGTACTATATGTTGATTGCCACTAGGGCAGTTCTATTAATATGCAAATATCAGCTCATTCATAATAATGAATCATCCTTCTTAATAGCTACTGGCAGCTGGGACTGGCAGAATGGCCTAGAGGTTAGAGTAATGAGAAGTGAATGAGCATGGTACATCCAGCAGACAGACCTGGGTTTGACTCTCACAACTTCCACTTGCATACTGTGTGATTCTGAACAAGTCACTTAACTTCCCCAGTGCTCCCGGGTTGCTCCTGAAAACAGTGACCTGTGCCTAGTGGGCCTTGACCTGGTTACCAAAGAATAACAAAAATAAAAAAGCTTATGTGATTAGCCACACCTAACTCCCAACTGATGAAGAGACAGTGCACCTTGAAGCACCAGGGACCAGGTTATCACAACCATTTGTGTGATGTTGTTTCAATAAATTTTGGCAAAGTATTTTTAGGCTTGTGTGTGCTAGTTTTCTTTTTCATTGTATCGAATTGCCAGGTCATCTGGCTGCACCTTCATTTCACTGAGTGTGCTACTTGAGTATGTGTGTGACGTTGTGTACCTGTGAAAAAATAACATAAAATAAAACTGGAAAAAAAAGAAAAGAATCTTGTAATAATACTGTTACATTAGTGAGAGCTTTGCTGTGTACTGGCATGATGGTACCAAAGAGAGACATGGTGGATTAGAGGCAGCTTAAGTTGACATCTTGCATACTGTCTTGTTTTGCAGCTGTCTAGCCTGATGTTCATGTGGATTGGCAAACCTACAGTGAGAGGAGACACAAGGAAAGAACGATACCCATTTTAATGTCTTGCAAGCAAGGTGGAAGCCCCTCCTGAGTGAGGATGGACTCACCAATAGTAAGGAGGAGGAATGTGCACAACATTGAAAGTGACTTAAAGGGACACCGTCAACCTTTTTTGCATCATATTATTTTTAGGTAAAAACCCACATTTTATGATTGCTTACTTTCTCTAAAATTGATTGATGTTGCTGGTTGTTTCATGTGCCTCATTGCTTATTAGAACCAAAATGCATGGTAATATATAGCTATGCCCTGCTTTGTCTTGCTTCAAATCACTGAACTACTCTTAGTGCACACTTTCTGAACATTAGAAACACCCTCAAGCAGTGCAGCCACTCATGATACAATAGTCTCCTCCACTCCTGCTGCATAATGAGTGGCTAGATTGTGTTGGGGGTGTCTGTGACTCCAGAAAAGATGCAGTGGGAGCTGGTCAAGAAATATTAACAAACGTTTTGGTGTAATATCAGTATGGTGGGCAGTCAGTTTTTCACTTTTTAAAAGGAAAAAGGAATCTGAATCAAACTATCAGTTGCATCAACAGTCTATAGAATGTGCACACTCAAAAAAATCTGTTTTTTAAACTAGGGACACTTTGAGGCCTAAAGGGGTTGACAGTGTCCCTTTAACATCACAGCAGACAAACTTGTGTCTTGATGGACATCATGGGGCTGATTTGCAAAGCCCTGCCCCTTAGATCAGTGTACAATGCACTGAACTCCCACATGTAGCAAACTCAGGTATTCCAGGGACCCTGCACTGGATTTTTAAAGAACCGGGGTCCTGGCAAAAATGTCCTTGAGTTTGCCATAAGCTGTCCTTTGCACTAAACAAATGGCACATGGGAGGGGAATGTCGCAAGCTGTGGGACATGTGTGCAACAGCAGTGGCCATGCCAGTGACCCACTGGCCATGTATTTAGATGACAGGCAGGACCTGTGAAGGGCTGGATAGGGTGGGTTGGGGTGGGAGTGGTGATAGAACCGGGACAGGGACAGGGCATGGCTGCCTCAGTGACTGGCACTAGGCCATGTGGGGGGGTTGGTCATCTTCCTGGCATGGGGGGCCTTGGAGGGTACCAACTGTGGCTCCACCAGGGCCGGGACAGGTGTCCATGTGCAGGGTGGCTGCAGGATTCCACTAGTACCAGCCACAATGGGGGGGCACAGACAACTTCTGACCAAGCCACAATTCTAGCTATGGCGCATTGGCCATTAGACCAGCTCTGGGCTGCTCTAAGCCCTGGTGAGCCATACACCCATTGTGGAATGCAGTAAAAGGGGATATGCCAGCACCACTGTGGTGCAAGTCCCAATCCACCAGGGTGCAGACGTGTACCAACCATGGAAGCGGCTCAAGCCTGGCTGATGCAGGTGGTGCCCCGCTTGGTGCAGGCAGCATCTGAAAATTGGGACTGGTGCACAGTGTGGTGTAAGTTGCCCCTTATACCATTCCTTGTTGGTGCAAGCACCGTGTGCCATTCCTGATCATTTGAAAATCTAGATGAGGGTATTGCTGTCATGATGGGCTCTCTGGTTACAGTCTCAGCTTGAGGGTTGGCTGGCAGGCTGCCTGAAGGTCTACATGGCAACTGTATTTAGACTGTCTTAAAACCCCATGTTTCTCAATCTGGAATCTGAATGCATGTGGTGGAGGTGGTGGTGGCCCATGGTGTTGGTAAGTGTTCAGTACACAAGCAGTCCAGAGGAGGAGGAGGAGGAGGAGAAGGTTGTGTTTTTTTGACTGCTGGAGGATGCATGGTTTGCATGGCTGGCAACAGCATTATTAACATGGCTTGATAGTTTGGTTTCTTAGTCTTAAGGTGCATACTGTTGATGTGGCAGCAGCAAATATTAGTGGATGTGGAGGACAGAAGCATGACTGATGAGGAAGAGGAGGAGGTGGTGTCTAGACTGCTGGAGGATGCATGGTCTGCATGGCTAGCTATGGCATTTACGTGGGCTTAAGTGTCCAGGTTTTTTCACTCTGGAGGATGTGTTCTGTAGATGTGGAGGTGGCCAATGTTATTGCTGGTAATCTTGTCATTTAATTATGTAGTGTTCACTGATTTTCTAGTTTGTCTGCAGGCATGACATAGGAGATGGCAGAGGGAGGTAAGTGGAAGGATTTGTGGAACAGCAGCACAACTTGGGGAAAATATAATGATAGGAAAACAAAATAGAATTATAAATTAAAAAGGATTCAACTAATAAGTAGGAAGAGATGGACAGAACACATTTATTTGTATGCTTCATGCATCCTCATCAATGAAGATGCCTCACCATCTTCCAGACTGGAGTTGTCCCATCATGGGGATTCTTTTTCCATCCATGCTTCATCTACAATATCTCAGTAGAAAGCTTTTCATGTTCACCTTCACCACCACCACCACCTTCATGTTGTAGGAATGCTGATGTGATTGTGTTTCTTGGATTGTGCCATGCATTCATTTTAGTAAATGTCAGCATGCCAACATTCTGAGGGGATGGATTTGTATGCCTGTCCTGCACAATGACCCCTGCTGAACTGAATACCTTCTAAACACTGACAGTCGAGGGTAGACATCTCAGGTATTTCACTGCTGCAGAGATCAGTGCTGGCCAATCAGTGACCTTGCTAGTCCAGTACAGCAATGGCTCTTCCATGATGGTAACGCGTCTTGTATCCACCAAATATGCATCCAGCATGCACTGCACTGCGCACAATCCTGCTGCCTCATCAGACACCTCCTCCTTTTAATCCACTTCATCAATTCCCACCTGGGACAAAATATTTCAAAGTGGAGTTGTGGTTGTTTTTTCTGTTGCCTTGCATGTTTTATCAGCCTGTTTACCAAGTGAGGTGGTAGCAACAGCCAGTCTCTGATTGGTTTCATGTTGTGCCTTACCTAACTGTGACTTAAACATCTGTGTTCCATGTGCCCATCTTACAAGGTGATCTGTTAAATTTTAGACCTGATTACACTCACCCTCAAGTACTGATGACAGGCTCTGTTTATATTGTGGATCCAGCGTGGTGGCAATCCAAAAATCTGCAGACTGTAGAATGCTGGAAATATGAGTATTGCAAAGACATGTGTTTCATTAAGGTATAACTTCCCATATCACCACCTGCCTGTAGCACTTGCTGTGCATTCAACAGCATTTGCCTCAGTACCCGTAGATGTGGGATAGCCTGACTTTTACAGACAATGTCCCCACTTACTACCCTGTGTTGCATATTCAAACACCCTTAGAATCAATACCAGGCCATCCATTAGTCACCACTGGTCTGTTTTCAGAGACCTGGCTACTCTGGCACTGCCATGACTTGAAAGCAGCAGCAGATATTCAGAGATTATTTTGTACTGCTCATACAAGTGCTAGATCATGTACAGTCGAGTTTCATCTGGTGCTGAGCCAATTTGTTCAGGATCTGCAGCTGCCTGAGATGGTGACAATCTTTCTGGAACAGGAAAAGGGTGCACAGATTTGACAAGCCACAGTCAACAGAGACTTGATATTCAGATATCCAGGAAACTCCTGCACAACTAGATTAAGACAGTGTGTCAAGCATGGCATTCTGAGAAACCCTCCATCAATGATGCATTTCACTATATCCCTTCTTCCTACTCGATCTAAACTACAAGAACACATTGTTCTTCCTCACCTCTCCCCCTACCTTGAGTCCTCCTTCTTCTTTACCCCTTTCCAGTCTGGCTTTCACAAACTTAATTTCACCACCTCTTCTCTCCTTTCTCCAGGCTCACTGACTCCTTCCTTATTTGTATGGATCATGACCACCTCACAGCTGCCACCTTTGTCAATTTAGTGACAGCTTTTGACACTGTCTCCCACATTCTTCTCCTTGATCAACTCAAGACAGCAGGTCTCTCAGACTCAGCAACTAATTGGTTCAACTCCTATCTGGTAGGTAGGTCTCAATCTGTGAGACTGAATTCTTTGTCCTCCCCCCTCCCTATCTATACTGGAGTACCCCAAGGCTCCATCCTTGGCCTGTTGCTTTTCTCCACATTCCTCAATGACCTTCCCTCAGCCTATTCTTCTGCTTCCATCCATATGTATGCAGATGACATGGTCCTGTTTGCCTCTGGGCCTTCTTCCTCAGAGTTATCATCCAGGCTTCAACTTGATTTTGATACTATCCAGAACTGGTCCCACTCATATCAATTAACACTAAATGTAAAAAAAAAAAAACTGTCTCCTTGTGCTTTGGCACCAGGCAAAGACTTTCTAGGCTATCCTCCCTCGTCACCTTCCACACCCTTGATGGGTGTACAGTTGTTGAAGTACCCTCCTTTAAATACCTTGGCATCTAGCTTGACAGGCACCTTGACTTCTCTCAGCACAGACACTATTCTTAAAAACCTCTATCCCATGTTTGGTGCCCTTTATAGGGACAAAGTGATATCCCTTTACCTACTGGCTGGGAAATCATTTCAAAGATAATACTTCCCAGCTTTGATTATGGTGACATAGTTTATGGTGCTGCACCCAAGTCCACTTTGTCCAGACCAGATCCACTCTTCCACTCCTTTTTCCAGTTTACCTTGTCCTGTCTTTCCCATACTCACCACTATTCTCTATAGTATGAGTCTCTCCTTCCCATCCCTGGTAGATCGTCGCCTAACCCACTGGTCTCCTTCATCTCTAAATTCTGGCTGCCTTCACTCCCCCCTTATCTCAGTTCTCTTCTCTCCACTATGTTTCCTTCCTTGTACTCTCTCCATAACTTAAGCTATTGCTCCCTAATGCTCCCTTCTTGTAAATCCCTTGTGGGACAGAATGTCTTCTCTTACAACTTTCCTAAAATCTGGAACTCTCTTCCCCTTGCAATTTGCTCTGCCTCCTCCAAATGCTCTCTTTCCTTGTTACTCCAAGCCCATACATCTCCCACCTGCAATTGCACTTAGTCTAATGTCTTGCCCCCTTTCTCTTTCCCCATCCACTACCAGTCCCCAAGCTACTATCCTACCATTACTACTAAATGTTTCAAGCCCCGCACTCTTCCTCTTCCCTTTTTCCTCTCCTTTTCACTCCCCCTCCTTCCACTACCTTCTTTCCTTCAACCCTACTCCTCCCTATCTCTCCCTCTTCCCTTCACTACTAACTCCAATCTATTCACACTCTCTTTCATCCTCTCTCTCCTCCCTGTTCCCTACCCCTCCTTTTTCTCCTCCTTTTCTATCTATCTTTCTTGTTTAGCAATTTGCCATTAACATTACTGTATGTACTGTACATAACCGTGCCTTTTTCTTATCAGATTATTGCACTTTGCTTATACTATGTATTTATCCCACCCCATTCCCCCAGGACACATCTGGAAACTAGCTTTATGGCTCAGTATGGATTTCCTGGTAAAACTCTTTCAATAAATAAATACATTTGAGCCATTATCACTCACAATAAAACCTACTTTCAGTGAATGGGTGTGCAGGCACTCATCAATTTCAGTCATGAGCAATTCAAGCATTTTCTGACCCATGTGTGTTTCAGTTACATTCTTCATTGCCAGCATGGCATACTGATGAATACCTTGAGTGTTGCTACAACTGCAGTTGGGTTCAGTATAATTTTTCCCCCGGCCAGAGTCAAATACTACCTCAGGTACATTTGCCCAATGTGCTTTAATGCATAGTTAAGAACTATCAGCTATTTGGCCACTGGTCCACATATCCACACTGAGATGTAGTGTACGTATGGTGATGCTGAATACATCAGGGCATGGATTACCATGCCTAGCACCATCTCATAAAGTTGAGAATGGCACAGGTGAAGAAGTAAGTTCATGAAAGAATCTGCCATTCTGGATAGACATGCTTCATCAATCTTCTAAATCTCCAGTTCTCCACAAAATAGATTGGCAGTAGATGAATTGTCAGCACTTCAGTGGTTGCTGCATTCAGTTCACATGCAATAGCATGATTGGGTGGGTATTGGGGATGATGTTCAAACATGCTATGCAGTGCAAACTGAACATTTCTGGGTGTTGGGCTACCAAACAGCTGGACTCAGCTTATCATCATAGCTAGTGGGGTAGTATTTGACTAGAAGAGATTCACAGATCCTGCTTGAATGAAAGCAGTGATTTGGGGATGTTTTCTGGACTGCGGTGATGTGCTTTGGTGCCTCTGGGTTCTAGCATACAATCCACCATTGATACTTTGATCCCTAGTAGGCAGTGCCACTGACTCATCTCTGTAGTAGTCCTTCTCAGTCAATCCGGCCTCCACTGGGACTGTTTGCCTGCCACTTCAGGATGCCTTGGCAAATGCAGAAGATAAGGCAGGAGTCATACCTGCACTGGATTGCCTTTGGTGCTGAGTCCAGCATAACAGGTGTCTGGATTTTAACTGTGTGTTGGCCACTAGTGTCTAGCTGGTTCCCTGTTTTCCCTGACTAACTCGTACATGACACAGCTGCCAGATAGCAATTGTTTCATCAGCTGGGTCTGATATGTAAAAATCCCAAACTAGGGATTTTGCATCCCTTAATTTTACATGGTGGTAGGAGTGGGAGAGGGGATGGGTAGTAATGGGTGTTTTATTGGGATGATTTATGCTCTTCGACAGTGGTTGACTCATGTGGTGTAATGTGCTTAACACTGCTAACAGGAACAATCGTTGTAGTATGGGGTACCTTGGTAATTTCATGACATAATGGTGTGCAAAACATCACATGTTCAGCAGCATCACCTTTACTCTTTTTCTTTTGTGTTTCCATAGGGAGTCCAAATCATAATCACCACTGAGGCTGAAACCTCCTCCTCCTCCTGAGCTCTGTCCTCCTTATCTTCACTTTCTCCACACTATCTCTTCTTCTCATTATCTTTAGTCAGATAAACATTTTTTTTCCAACCTGAAGTACTGTGTCCAATTTTGTAGGCTGCACCTCCTCATAGACATTGAAAGGGTGGTGGTAGTACAGAGAAGCACAACCAAAATGGTGAGGGGGTTGCATGAGAAGCCATAAGAGGAAAAGCGGAGGAACTCAACATGTGCTCACTGGAAGAGAGGTGAGGGAGAGGAGACATGACTGAAACCTACAAGTACCTAACAGTAGTGGAGGTTCAATTTCTAGTGCAAGTGGAGGCTCTATTTCAGAGAAAGGAAGGTACTAGAACAAGGTGGTATGCAATGACGCTAAGAGGGGGATGTTAAGGAGAGATGTGTGGAAGTACTTCATCATGGAAAGAGTGGTAGATGACTGGAACAGTCTTCCAGAGGAGGTAGTGGGAGCAAGGACTGTGGGGAGCTTCAAGCATGCATGGGATAGGCATTGGGACATATTAGGTAGAAGAATGGGGGGGAGAGGAACCTCTTTGACCAACTAGTGTCAGTAGTGATGAAATGGACTGGGACAAGGGGACAACTGGATGCTCCTTAAGGTCCTGTTCTGCCAACAAAATCTATATTTTTCTTTTTTAAATGTAGTCTTTTCTGACTACCCAACAGTCAGATCTCACTCCTCAGGCTTTGATTCATAGTAAAGTCTAACACTCTCATTTGGGAAGGGAACCTATCATCAAGATCAGGCTCAGTGCCATCACCACTAGCAGTCACAGGGATACCAACAAAATTCTCCTCAACCACTGTGCTTGAGCAACACATTTTGTTACCTCTTGGACTGCTTGTCTTGTCACCACCTTCCCAAGCACCCACCAGCATGGATGCCACAGATCTGGCAGGAAAAATTTGGCAACACTGATGCCACCACCACATCCAACAAATACTCCTTTGCTACTACTACCAGCACCAGAGCCCATGAATGAAGCTGCTGCAGACATAGTTGTTTTAGCTGAAACACCATTTTGCTCCACAAAACATATGCACTTCTTGGCCACCTTGCTGGCACCACTCCCTTTACTCAAGCATCTCTTTCCAGTCATTTTTACATTCACTTGCGTGCATGCACAAGGAACGTCTTGCAACAGTATGACTTATAGAGGTGTGTGACCCTCCTCCCAAATCCAGTGCTCAGTGTAGCAGGTGTGACCCTACCAGACCAATACATGCTGAGCTGTGTATGACAGCAATTCAGCTATGCTGGCCTTCACGTCAAAGAAAAGGTCCGCTGCAATCAGCGGTGGTAGCATGTATGCAATTTGCATACTGATCAGCTGAACTGCTGTCATGAACAGCTCGGCATTAAAAAACCCTCCCACTTCCTCCCTCTGCTAATGTCCTCCCCTTCCCTTGTTAGTTTTCTCCCCACCCCGATGTTGTGTGTCGAGAGGGGTGCCCAATCCCCCTCGACTCATGCACCCCCGCAGTACACTGTGTGGCTGATGGGGGTGCCCAATCCCCTGTCAGCTGCAGCCTGCCCCCAAACAAAAACCCAGTTGTCACACTGGGAGCCCACCCCAGCATGCTCATGCCTCCCACCTATGCACACTGTATGGCCAGCGGGGGTGCATGATCTCTGATGACTCCAGTACCCCTCCAACAAACAGGTAGGTGGCATGCTGTGAGCCCACCCCAGCATGCCAAAAGTGTCCTTTTTTTTCCTTTTTTTAAAATCCTGTGAAAGAAGACAAAAGTCCTTCGGTGAGTCCCTGCACCCCACACCAGCCCACACCCACCCACCCTTTGTGCACCCACCTCCCACCCCCTCACCCTTACTTACCTCTTTAGCCTGGTGCGATGAGCTTCAGTGGACCGGGAACATGTCTGCACTCTTCAAAGCTGACCGTGAACTAAGGAAATGCCAGTAAGCTGTATAATGACATAAATTGGGTTTTTCCAACTAAGGTAGATATCTCACCCACTTTTTTGACTTTTGACACCAAATTTTCAACATGGGGTTCTTGACACCCCTTCTCATGAATTCAGTCACTGCCATGGCATTATTCGGTCCTGAAAGGTGATTTCGCAGTCACTGCACAGAATCACCTTTTGGGACTGAGTAACGAAACGACAGTGCCAGTGTTCATGGGGTGAGCTCTCAAAAAGCCAATGTTGCAAATTTGGTGAAAAAATTCCAAAAAATTACTGTTTTACAAGCGTACAGTGTGCAGTTTCCATGTGCACTCATAAGTTCACAAATTTTTAATATTTTCACTCCAGATTTTCAACATAGGCATATTTACACACCTCCTTATGAACAGTGCAGCTGTCAATTTTAACATCCTAGCTGAAACTTGTTTTTGCACTTCCAGTACAATATAGCGTGGTCGTTTCTGGAAATCAGTGTATGCTACAGAGTAAGACAATCACAGTGACACTGTTCCGGAGCAGAGGTTCTAAAATGCCTATGTTGAAAATATGGTGGCAAAAGTCCATAACATGGCTGTGTTACAAGAGTGCATTGCCACAGTTCCTACGCACACTCATAGGTTCGTGAATTTGTAATATTTCCATTCCAGATTTTCAACATTGCCATTTTCCCACATCTTCTTATGACCAGTACAGCTGTAATTTTTCACATCCTGGCCAAAATGCGTTTTGTCATTTCTGGCGTGCAATAGCGCAGCAGCTGTGGGAAATCATGTTCGGTACAGAGCAAGAAAATCACAGTGACACTGTTCATGAGCGGATGTCCTAAAATGCCTAGTTTGAAAATTCAGTGCAAAAATTCCCAAAATGACTATATTACTCGTAACTTTGTGAATTTGTCATATTTTCACTCCCAGATTTTCAACATTTGCATTTTCCCACACCTCCTTATGAACAGTACAGCTGTCATTTTTCACATCCTGGCCAAAATCTGTTTTCACACTTCCATCGCAGAATAGCGTGGTCTCTGTAGGAATTCAGGATTCAGTACACAGTAAGAAAATCATAATGGCACTATTCATGACCAGAGGTGACAAAATGCATATGTTGAAAATTTGGTGAAATAATTCCACTGAATGACTGTGTTACAAGTGCGGGTTATGCAGTTTCCACACAGGCTCATACCCTTGAGCACAATCAGGGCGTTAGGGTTCCTAAGACAGACACTTAAGAAGTATGAGGATGAAATGCTACTCAGAAGCAAGAGGAGTTGCAGAGATGTACTCTGTTGGGATATGGATGCTGAAGGGGCAGGGATACAACTGGGGGCGGGACTTGCACAAATGCCAAACACCAATGCAAATACCAGTAAGTGAACATTCAGCATTGACAAATGCTTGTTATGTTTGCTTGTGCACATGTGCAAGAAACATTTTGCCACAGCTTAGGAGAGAAGTGGGGTTTTGGAGGTGTGGCACTGTGGGGGCCAATGTCCCCAATGCCTTTTGAGGCTTGGCCCACTTTCCCCAAAGTGGTGGCACACTGCTGCTGCTGACACTAGTTCAGCCAGCATGCTACCACTTTGAAATGAATCTGCCACTGCAATGAGGGAGCGACCCATCATTACAGGGTGGTACCTTGCCATCCCTGACCCAATTTATTTGCTGACAGTGGAGCCCAATCCCCACTCCCTATCAGCATACTGTAACCCTTCCCCCATTTGTTGTGTGTCGAGGGGGTGCCCAGTCCCTCTTGGCATCATGCACCCCCCCAACAGTCTTTCTTTGCCGATGGGGGCCTAATCCCTATCAGCTTCAGTCCCCCCTTCCCAGTTCAATTTGCCAACAGGGGAGCCCACAGTCCATCGGCATAATGTCCCCCCCAATTTGTTGTGTGACGAGGGGGGTGCCCAATTCCCTATGACTCTGCCCACCCCCTTGGTATGTGCCGACGGGGGTGCCCAATCCCCTGTCAGCTACAGACCCCCCAAAAAAACACTAAGGTGGCACACTGGGAGCCCACCCCAGCATGCCAAATGTCCTTGTAAAAAAAAGCCTGTCTCACGATTTTTTTTTTAACCTGTAAAACAGAAAATGGTCCCTTGTTGAGTTTGGTGGGCCCTCCCCAACCTGCACCCACCCCCTGTGCATCCTGCCTCCCCCACACACACCCCTCACCCCATACTTACCTCCAGAGCCCTGCGCGATGATCTTCGGTGGACCTTGAATGTCTGCACTCTTCAAAGCAGACCCGAACTGAAGAAATGTCAGTAAGCTGTATAATGCCATAAATAGGGTTTTTTTCAACTTTGGTGCATATCTCAGGCATTTTTGGGAATTATGGCATCAAATTTTCAACATGGGGTTATTGTGACCCCTCCTCATGAATTCAACCACTGTTATGGTGTTATTCAGCCCGGAAAGGTGATTTTGCAGTCACTGCATGGAATCACTTTTTGGGACTGAGTAATGAAACGACAGTGCCAGTGCTCATGAGGTGGGCTCTCAAAAAGCCTATGTTGCAAATTTGGTGGAAAAAAAAAATTACTGTTTTACGAGCATGCATTGCACAGTTTCCACGTATGCTCATAACTTCATGAATTTGTAATATTTTCACTCCAGATTTTCAACATTGGCATTTTTCCACACCTCCTTATGAACAGCACAGCTGTCATTTTTCACATCCTGGCCAAAATGTGTTTTTGCACTTCCGGCACAGAATAGCACAGTTGCTGTGGGAAATCAGTGTTCAGGACACATTAAGAAAATCATACTGACACTGTTCATGAGCAGAGGACATAAAATGTCTGTGTTGAAAATTTGGTGACAAAAGTCCATAAAATGACTGTGTTACAAGCGTGTGTTGTGCAGCTTCCACGTATGCTCAGAAGTGTGCAAATCTGTAATATTTTCACTACAGATTTCCAACATTGGCATTTTGCCACACCTCTTTATGAACAGTACAGCTGTCATTTTTCATATACTGCCCAAATCATGCATTTGCACATCTGGAGCACAATGGCACGGTCACTGTGGGAAATTAATGTTTTGTACAGATTAAGAAAATCATAGTGACACTGTTCATGAGCAGAGGTCACAAAATGCCTATGTTGAAAATTTGGTGAAATAATTCCGCTAAATGACTGTGGTACAAGCATGTGTTGCGCAGTTTCCATGTATGCTTGGAACTTCAAGCATTTTTAATATTTTCACTACAGATTTTCAACATTGCCATCTCTTCACACCTCCCTATGGATGGTACAGCTGTCATTCTTTACATCCTGCCTGATCTGTGTTTTTGCACATCTGGTACAGAATGGCACAGTTGCTGTGGGAACTAGAAGTTTGGGACACATTAACCAAACCACAGTGCCACTGTTCATGAGAAGTGGTCCCAAATGCTTTCATGAGGTGGGGGTCACAAAAAGCCCATGTTGAAAATTTGTAGTGCAGATACCATCACACGCCCGGGGCGTTAGGGTTTCCAACCATAACGTCACACCCTGTACAGACTGACAGGCATCAGATGTGTAACTTTGGATCACCGACTGTAATGCTCATCCCATCGCACCCCCACCCTGAAGCAAGTGACAGGCATCGAGGAGTGCCTTGCACTCTTCAGCCCTTGACTTCACCCCATTCTCCTGTACTGCACCCATTTCAGTGTATGTCCTTATGGAATGGTGTGACTGTGAAGCTGAACACCCCAAGGCACACCTCAACACTTGTTGGTGTCTACTGACTAGGGTGAGGTAAAATTCTGTAAGCATTATGGACAACAACCCAAAGGTACACCCCAATGCCTGTCCATCTCTGCAAGGTGGAGGTGGGATTGGCGTGAGTTCACTACTTCACTGCCACTCCTATTCTGCATCTGTCTAACTCCTGCACATCCAATCCTAATAACAGCATGAAAACATTTGGCATTGACAAATGCTTGTATATATTTAGATTTTTAATACTGCAAGGAACAAAAATTAACTAAACTCTACTGTCACTTTAAGAAGTAAACAAAATAACTACAAAAAATACAGAAACAGACTAACACATTAATTCACTTAACCACACAAAACTGTAATAGAGAAATAAAATGTGAAAACACAGACTACAAGCAAAAATAGTTAATGTGAAAGACTGAGGGAAACAAATTAGACTAGTGCTCACAGTAGAAGAAGATCAAATAGTGATATTCATTATGTGCTGCTTTGTTAGCTGAAATACTCCCCTTCCCCCACACAGAAATGCTTCACTAGACAAAACAAGTACTTTAAAAAAGAAAATAAGCAAAATTAGAAACAAACAACACTAATCTAGCTGTACAAGGAACTCTACATCTTGTTTTGTTAGTGATTTGGTTCAAAATATCTGTATGTATGATCTAGGTGTTAACCCTTGCAGGGCCACCGACTGATATATCAGTCCAAAATTCCTATATGTTCTAATTATGTTGGCAGTCTAATAGATTTTGACTCTGAACAATTGTTATAAGTCTCTGTGGAAGGACTCGGTTGGTCCAAAAAATGTAGACATTGTTTTCTTTTTGTAACATCTATATTGGTCCAATAAAAGGTATCAGACTATTTGCTTCTGGATCTGTTCTTACAAGGATCAATATGGCAACTAATCTATTTCTCTTGGTTCAAAATAGTCACTTTCAGATTAGCTGTAATAGTGTTTATTTTTTTTTTTTGCTTAAACAAGCAGGGACAGACATTTCTCTGACTCTTGCTTCATAAGACTGCACTGAGCACAGGCTTCTTGTGGTATACAGCTCATTTCCATAATATGTGACCTCCAATCCCATGGTACTTGGTGAACTTCACCTTTGGGTCCCACTTCATTGGTGAAGTTATCACATTAGCCATTCATGTAATTATCCCTATACTGCAAATTGGAACTTTGCATGGCAGATTAACTTTGTGAATTGTGGTGAGTGGTGAATTTGTGACTTAATCCATGGAGCAAAGTTATCCAACTTTGCACACCACTATATACAGTAAATATATACTGTATATGCATATATATATATATATATATATATATATATATTCTTCTCAGCCAAATGCAATTTGGGGTAACCCTTGCCTCAGTGTTTACGCACAGAGGTTCTTTGTCTTTTAAATAGTTTTTTATTTTAATGGGTTCACCACAATATATCCCAGGCACACTGCCTTAGGGGTAGCTGGTCCATTCCACTGGGGTGTCAAACAGACGAGGCATACTGATGAGTCCTGGTAGGACGAAACACGTGTCTATGTCTTCTGTTAGTACCCTTTGCAAACTGTGTGAGAGGCCTTTTGGCACCATGCAATTCTGCTTAAAGTTGGACCAGCATAACATTCTGTGGTGATTTGCATATGCAGCCCATGATGCTTTGCACTGTGGGGGCATGTTTGATTTTGTATTTTCTTGAAACTTGGCTTCCCAGCCAAATGCCCTTTGGGGTAACCCTTGCCTCAGTGTTTACGCACAGAGGTTCTTTGTCTTTTAAATAGTTTTTTATTTTAATGGGTTCACCACAATATATCCCAGGCACACTGCCTTAGGGGTAGCTGGTCCATTCCACTGGGGTGTCAAACAGACGAGGCATACTGATGAGTCCTGGTAGGATGAAACACGTGTCTATGTCTTCTGTTAGTACCCTTTGCAAACTGTGTGAGAGGCCTTTTGGCACCATGCAATTCTGCTTAAAGTTGGACCAGCATAACATTCTGTGGTGATTTGCATATGCAGCCCATGATGCTTTGCACTGTGGGGGCATGTTTGATTTTGTATTTTCTTGAAACTTGGCTTCCCAGCCAAATGCCCTTTGGGTTAACCCTTGCCTCAGTGTTTATGCACAGAGGTTCTTTGTCTCCTATATATATATATATATATATATATATATATATATATATATATATTCTGTACAAAAAAATCCATTTATGCATCAGTTAGGATTAAAGCAACAAAAGTTGGGAAATGTGGTTTCCCAAGCCTAACGTACAACTCTCACCCTGCAGGCAGCAAATCAGGTATGGGGTGTGCCATGGGGTTATCAAGTCTGACGCTTGCTCCCTTCCATCAGTAAAGAAGCTGAGATGGGTTCTCAAGCCTAATGATTACCCTGTTCCATCTGTAAAGAAGCTGAAATGTATACATTGAATGTGAATGGGGTGAGTGTCAGGCTTGAGAACTCCATGGCACACCCCATGCCTGGTTTGCTGCCTGCAGGGTAGGGATGGGGTGTTAGGGTTGGAAACCCTAACACCACATTTCCCTACCTTCATCGCATTAATCCTAACTGATATATTAACAAAATTTTTTGCAAAGAATTTCCTTACTTTTTGGGACAGTATAATCATATCCTCATTTGGCTGTGGGGGTGCAGTGCCCTCTGGATCCTGCACTCCCTTCACTCCATAGATGTACGCATGTATGTTGCTGTGGAAACATTTCAGCCAAAACAGCAACCAAATAGTCAGCATAGCCTTGTTATAACCCTACCTCATAAACACTGGGCTGATAATTTTCAAATCCCCACTGAAATGATATTCTGCACCACTGCAACGTCATTTCATGCCACAGGTGAAAAAACAAATTTTGGCCAGGATTTAAAAAAAAATGACAGCTGTTATATTCATTAGGGGATATAAAAAAATGGCTATGCTGAAAATTTGGGGTGAAAATATTTAAAATTGCCAAAGTTATGAGCAAGCCTAGTTAAATTTAACACATGCACATAACTTTGCCATTTTTACATACAGTATTTTGACACAAAATGTTCAACATAGCCTTCTTATGACCCCACGTCATGAACAAAGGCAGTGAAAATTTGAAATCATGCCTGAAAGGTGATTTCACTATGCAACCATGAAATTGCCTTTGGGGATGGATTTGAGAAATTCCACTGACATTGTCTGTGAGGTGGGGTCCTCAAAAATCCATGTTGAAAATGTGGTGTCAAAATATGCAAAAATGGCAAAGTTGTACATCAAAGATGAAAACTCCATTGCAATACATTGAACCACATTTATCTAAGTTCCTCATATTGCAGTCTCCAGTTCCAGCAGCAAGATGTGTCTTCAGCTGGAGTGTGGATCTTCACCCTGTCACCTGTTCAGGTGAGTGAGTGTGTGTGGGGGTGTGCTGGAGGATGTGGGAAGGTGGGTGCTGAGTGGGAGGTGGTGTGGGGGGGTTGATCAGCAAGGAACTGTCTTCTTTTTCTAGGAAAAAAACATGGAGGACCATTGTCTTTTTTGCAGACACGGGCAGTGATCAGTGGGTGGGGGTGCCACTAGACACCAGGAAAACAGGAAAATAAAATGGAGGCAGCAATGAGAGGGTGGAGGTGCTACTAGACACCAGGAAAATGGGGAACAAAAGAGGGGCAGGAATCAGAGGGTGGGGGGTGCCACTAGACACCAGAAAAATGGAAAAAACAATGGGGACGGCAATCAGAGGGTGGGGGGTGCTACTAGACACCAGGGAAATGGAAAAAACAATGGGGACAGCAATCAGAAGGTGGTGGTGCTGCTAGACACCAGGGAAACATTTATAAATATGGAGATGGTGATCAGAGGAATGGGGCTGCCAGTAGACAGTGGGGAAAGGTATTAAATTAATGGGAATGGAGATCAGAGGCTGGGGGTGCCACTAGACACCAGAGAAAGGAAACAAAAATAACAGTGATGAAGATTGAAGGGTGGGGGTAACACTAGATACCAGGGAAATACATACAATTAACAGGCAAGGTGATCGGAGGGTGGGGGGTGCCACTAGACAGCAGGGAATAAGATGCAGCAAAGGGAGAATGATTTTCTCTTCACAAAAAATAATCGTTTTTCGTGGTTTGATATACAAAAAAAGATTATTTTTCGCATCACGCAGTCATGAAAATGATGTAAAATGTAACAAAAAAAAATTGGGGGATCATTTTTTCAACATTTAAGTGCAGCATCCACCTAACAGAGTCTCAATGAGTCAGATATATGAGTTAGGCTCTTTCCAGGATGTCAGTTTTGTGGCTTTTGAAATTTTTGTTTTTTTACAAAAAAATGGAAACAATACGGCAGCAAATGAAAAAGGATTATTCCAGTATGGAAGTGGATTCCTTTTTCACTTCATACAGCTACCCTGAAGTAATTATTGAGCATACTCAGAACCAAATTTGTTGAAATTTAAAATTAAATAACTTTGAAACAGATTAATATTTTTTTGCAAACAAGCAAAAGGCACATCTGTGGTCTAGACCCTTTCTACCCTAAAAATTCCAGACCAAGATTCAGAATAGTCTAGGCTGTAGCCGAGTTCAAAGGAAAACCCCAGGAAAGTCAATGGGTGAAAAAATCACTTTTTACACTCTCTTTGAACTTGGAAACTGCATATTTGACCAGAGCAATACTCAGTGCATCCAGAGATCTACCCTGAGACTGTGCATGCAAATTGCCATACAAATCCATTGAATGGTTGCAAAGTTATTAAAGTGAAAAATTTGGGGTTTAACATTAAAGTTCCTACTCAACCCTAACTATAGGGGGTGCGACTGTGCCCTTATAAGATATAGATATAGATATAGATACAGATATTTATATAGATCTATATATAAAATAAATGATGTCTCAGTATGGTATACAAGAAAATAAACCCATCAATGGGCTAATTAGATCATAAGGCCATGAGCATGAAGGATGAATACCCTTATCTGCTTAGCCCCCCCCCAGTGTTTTCTTTTTCCAAATATAGTGACTTACACATATTTTATTTATTATAATACATTTGAATGGTTATTGTTAGTTTAATGCCATATGCAGGAAAAGGGTATGCAGGTAAATAACTGATAACCACCTCTAAGGGGAAAAGACCAATCCATGTATTCTGTATACATATATATTTATAAAATGGGTAGCAATTTTCCTGTGTCCTGATTGGCTGAGAAGGTTTTGAAGCCATGTAGTTTAGAAAAAAAAAACAGATGCGCTCAGATTTTTTTTATGGCAAACTGGATGCAGCACAAGACAAAATTAATGCCTTCAAGAATTTGTTGAAAATACTAATGTGGCAGCCACGTTTGTAAAGTAAAAACAATACTCACTTTTACTTTACAAATGCAATCATTTCACATTTTTCAATTTATCCCCACCCTCGCCTCACCCACAGAACACAGTACAAAGCCTGCATTTTTTAAAATGACTGCATTCTTTATTTCAAATTGTATTCTACCTTTACTTTAAAGGCCTCACTTCCTCCACTGTAAACTTGATCTGGTTTCTGGCACTGCACATTTGTTTCATGATTGTCGCTTGGCATATGCTCCCGCTTCACTGCAGTAAGTGACCCTGTCCACAACATCTATACAGAGAGAGCAGGCAGTAAAAGTCTTTATGAGAAAGTAAATCCAACCTGAAAGAGTAACTGACACAGAGCGAGACAGAAAAAAAAAATACTGAGATAAAGACTGCTGTTCTTGTCTGGTGCCATGCTACACTTTTGGTTGTGGATGATGAAGAACAGCCACATTCATACTCAGTGACTGAAAACACCTACACGCTCAGTAAAAAAATAAATAAAATGAAAAAGCTTTCTTACTAGCAACTGGAAGTATAAAACATGATTACATAAATTATACAGTACGGTGAAACATAGAAACATAGAAGTTGATGGCAGATAAGGACCACAAGGCCCATCCAGTCTGCCCATTTGTGTGATTCAATATAAGTACTGGGCCAGAAACAAGCCACAATAAAATGAGGGTCCTGGACTTCAGGAGGGCCAGTTTCAAGAAAATGGGAGAGTGTCTTGGGGAAGCCCAAGTAGGGATAGGAGAAATGGGTTGAGTAGAGGAATAATGGGCAGGAATAAGGGAGGTCATTGAGAAGGTGATAAACCTCTGTGTAAGGTAGTTTAAAAAGGGCATGAGAAAAAAGGGACTGCTGTGGTTCTCCAAGGAAGTAGCAGAGAAGGTACAGCAAGGGTGAAGAAGAAAGCATTCAAAAGATAAAGTCAACTCAGAAGGCAGAGGATAGGGAGGGTTATCAGGAGAAACAAAAGGAGACAGGGAAAGCAATTAGGAGAGCAAAGGCACAAACAGAGAAGAACATTGCCAAGTTAGTAAAAAAGGGATAAAACATTCTTCAGGTACATAAACCAAAAAAAGAACAAGGCAGGGATAGTAAGACTGAAAGGGGTAGGGGGAGTGTGGAAGAGGATCAGAAGAAAGCAGACATACTGAATATGTACTTTTGTTCAGTATTCACAAAAGAAGGGGTAGGAGAAGGACCAAAGATAGGGAAACGGATATTGAATGAAAGGTGGTGGGCACTAGCCCTTTTATGGAGGCAAGAGTACTCAGGGAACTAGCAAAGCTAAAAGTGGATAAGGCTATGGGGCCGATCAATTATGCATGATATTTGGCTTTGATGGCTTCTCTCAGCTTTTGCAGTTGTTCAGTATAGTACTCACAAGTTATTATCTTTCCTTTTTAAAGATAATCAATCATGATCACACCTTCAGAGTCCCAGAAAACTGAGGACAGGATTTTGTTACTTTAGGCAACCTGCTTAAACTTTTTTGGCGTTGATGATACATGATGTTTCCATTGTTTGCTTTACTGTTTAAACTCCAGATCAAAATGCTGAATGCAGGTTTCATCCATTGTTACAATATGACTGATAAAGTTAGCTGGATCCCTCCTGTATTGTGCAAGAAGTTGGCTTGAAATGTCCCTTCTGACTTGTTTCTGATTGAGTCCCAACATTCTTGGCATCCATCGTGCTGACACTTTGCTTATGCTCAGGTTTTCAGTCAAGACTGATTGTACTGCCCCAGCACTGATGCACAAGGTGCTGGCTACAAGTTGCATAGTTACTCATCTGTCCTTCATCACCATTTGATGGACTGCATCAATGTTCTCCTCAGTGGTCACCTCCCCTTGGGCACCCTGATCTGGGGTCATCTTCAACACTTCTTCTGCCACGCTAAAATTCCACAGCTCATTTCTTCACAGTTTAACATGAAGGGTCTTCTGTCCCAAGTGTGTTGACCATATCTTCATGGATTTGAAATGGAATTATTCCGTTGATATGGAGGTACTTGATGATTGCTCTGATCTCAGTTTTCTCCACTCTCAAATGATCATCACCTATCAAACTTTGTCTGGCGCCTACCTAAAAAATGAAACATTCAATCATTATACCAGTCATCCATATTCTGTTCATATTAGTGTAACTATACATTTAAATAATACTAGGTTCATAGTGCATTTCTTTCTGTGTCAAGGTGCGCACTTTTTGATCGACCTTCGTATATGATCGGAAAGTGTAGGACACGCATATATATTGTCATCTGGAGGAGCTAATGTGGTAATAAAGCCACTTGGTGATCAGTCTCATGGCTTATAACTTTATTAGCTCCCCCTCAATGGCATTACATCCTTGCGTACCAAACTTTCCTATGATTGATTATATATAAACCTAGAAGCCCTGACTAGGAAGAAAAGGGCAGCATACAAACCAAAAAAATATATTCCTGTCAGGGTAATACAGATAAGCTAAAGGAATACACAAAGTCACTCAAAAACTTTATAACAAAGGGAACAACTGAATATGAAAACAAATTAGCAATGGACAAGAAAAATATGAAGGCATTTTATAGATATGACAATTCCAAAAATAAAGGAAATAAAAGGACCTTTATAAATAAATGGAAAACGGATCACCAAAGCTGTACAGATTGCAGATGAGTTAAACACCTAGTTTTTTTCTGTCTACCAAAAATACAACACTGACATAAGGAATGTAACCTCAAATAATGAAAGTAGTAAAATTACAAGGGCAGAAATCTTAAGCCACTTGAAAAAACTGCATACTGACAAGGCAACTGGTCTAGATGATATAGCCCCCTAAATTATTAAAGAAACAGCCAGTGAAATGTGCATTCAAGCTAAGTTAGAGTAGGACTGTAACAACAAATCAATTAAGCATTAGCTACAACATGGCCTCAAACAAGACAAATCCTGCATAATAAATCATTTTCTGTGAACCAGTAAGCAAAGATTTAGATACGGGCAACTTGTGGGATATCATATTCTTAGATTTAAGTAAAGTATTTGGTACAGTACTGCATAAATGACTTATTACTAAACTTAGAAGTGTTGGTCTAAACAATAAAATTGTCAGCCGGGTGGCATCATGGGTCAAGAATCAAACACAGTCAGCAAGAATGTAGGGTCTAAGATCAAGGGTGGATACAGTCACCAGTTGGGCCCTTCAGGGATCTGTCCTAGGACCACCCTTGTTTGGACTATTTATTAGAGCTCTGAGTGTTGACATAAAAAAAAAAATTGCAATAAATTTGTGAATGACACAAAATTAGGAGCAAGGGTAAACACAATGTCTGAAGCAGATGAACTACAGAACTTAGACAAAACAAGCATTTGTCAATGCCGAATGTTGCTTGCTTGTATGTGCTGTTTAGGTATTTGGAAGTGATAGTTCCATGCCTTCCTCCCAAGTCTTCCACTGTGTCTTTCCGTTCAGTATTCACAGAAGAGTGGAAGGGGCAAGGGCCACAGCAGTACAGCAGTTGCCAAGGGGGTGAAGAGGTGGACACTAGTCCATTCAAAGGCAAAAGAGTCTTACAGGAGCTCATTAAATTGAAGGTGGACAAAACGATAGAACCAGATGGCATAGGCCCAAGGATATTAAGAGAACTGCAAAGGGTGATAGCAGTACCTCTGGCAGCCATGTTCACTGAGTCATTCAACATGAGTGAATTGGAGGAGGGCACATGTGGTCCCTCTACACAAATACAGCAGCAGGAAGGAGGCAGGGAACAATAGGCCATTCAGCCTCACCTCAGTAGTGAGGAAGATCACGGAGGCATTGCTTAAAGAAAGGATAGTGGGGCATCTAGAAGCCATTGGAGCCCAGGACCATAGACAACATGGATTCACAGTGGGGACATCATGTCAGACAAATCTGGTTGATTTCTTTGACTGGGTGACAAAGGAAATGAATCAGGGTGGGGCAGCGGACAACGCTTACCTTGATTTCAGAAAAGCCTTTGACACCATCCCACATAGGAGGCTGATAAACTAGCTGGGTAGGCTGGGCATGGGGGAAAGGGTGGTAAACTGGGTTAGAAAGTGGCTAACAGACAGGAGGCAGAGAGTGGTGGTAAATGTGGTGCAGTCTAGGGAGAGGGGGTGATCAGTGGGGTGCTGCAGGGTCTTCATTAGTAACATCGCAGAATGGCTGAAGGGAATTTTTTCTCCAAATTTTCAACATAGCCATTTTAAGACCTCTGCTCTTAAACAGTGTCACTGTGATTTTCTTAATCTGTCCCAAACATTGATTGCACACACTGACTGCGCCATTGTGCACTACATGAACAGAAACACATTTTGGGTGACATGAAAAATGGCAGCTGTATTGCTCATAAGGAGGTGTGGTAAAATGGCAATGTTGAAAATCTGGAGTGCAGATATTAAAAATTTGCGAACTTATGAGCGTGGGTAAGAACTGCGCAATGCACGCTAGTAAAACAGTCATTTTAAGGAATTTTTTCACCAAATTTTCAACATAGCCATTTTAAGAACTCTGCTCATGAACAGTGTCACTGTGATTTTCTTAATGTGTCCCATACATTGATTTCGCACACCGACTGCGCCATTGTGCGTTACATGGGCGGAAACACATTTTGGGTGAGATGTGAAAAATTACAGCTGTACTGCTCAAAAGGAGGTGTGGTAAAATGGTAATGTTGAAAATCTGGAGTGCAAATATTAAACATTTGCGAACTTATGAGCGTGCATAGGAACTGCTTAATGCACGCTCGTAAAACAGTCATTTTTAGGAATTTGTTCACCAAATTTTCAACATAGACTTTTTGAGAGCCCACCTTATGAACACTGGCAGTGTCATTTTGTTAATTGGTCCTGAAAGATGATTTCATGCCGTGACCATGAAATCACCCTTCGGGCCCGATTAACGCCATGACAGTACAAGAATTCATGAGAAGGGGTCCTAAAAACCCCATGTTGAAAATTTGGACCTAAAATTCTCCAAAATGCCTGAGATATGCAACAAAGTTGAAAAAACCCTATTCATAACATTATACAGCTTACCGGCATTTCCTTAGTTCATGGTCAGCTTTGAAGAGTGCAGACATGTTCCCAGTCCACCAAGATCGCCACGCCAAGGTCCGAGGTAAATATGGGGTGGGGGGTGGGGAGGCAGGGTGCGAGGGGTGGGTGCAGGTTGGGGAGGCAGGGAGACTACCAGGGACCGTTTTTGTTTACAGGTGTACTTTTTTTATTAAGATGGCCTTGGGACATTTGCCATGCTGGGGTGGGCTCCAAGCATGGCAGCTGGAAAGGCTGTTTGGGGGGGCTGGAGCTGATGGGGATTGGGCACCCCCATCAGCCATAACAAGCTTTGCCACGCTGGGGTGTGCTCCCAGCGTGGCACCTGGAAAGCTTTTGGGGGAGGCGTGCAGCTGTGGAGCAGGTGGGGGATTGGGCACCCTCGTCGGCTATAACAAGCTTTGCCACACTAGGGTGGGCTCCCAGTGTGGCACCTGGAAAGCTTTTGGGGGGGCGTGCAGCCATGGAGCCGGCGGGAGATTGGGCACCCCATCGGCTATAACAGTTTTTGCCATGCTGGGGTAGGATCCCAGCGTGGCACTAGGACAGCATTTGTGGGGGGGCGTGGAGCCGACAGGGGATTGGGCACCCCCGTCGGCCATACAGTGTGTGCATGAGACAGAGGGAGTGCATCAGACGCAGTATGCGCAGCTATGTGTGTAGTGAGGGAGCTCTGCTCACTGAAGTGGAGCTCTCCCGTTCAACTGTACGACCACTGCATTTTTAACTGCTGTCATAGACAGCTGCAGCAGTGATTGGGGAACTGGGGCCACACCTGCAAACTCACTGACTGAATTGGAAGAAGGGTGCCACACCTCCGAAAACTCGAATGATGGCACTATGTTTCTTGCACATGCATGCAAGCAACATAATGACTAACTGGGCTAACAAATGGAAAATGAATTTTAACTGCGATAAATGCACTGTCATGCATTTGGGAGGTCAAACAGAAAAGGGGAGTAGTTCATGAAATGAATTAAGCTCAGCAGTACAGAAGGTGAAAGAGACTTAGGAATATATATTACAAATGATCAGAAAAGTAAAAAAAAAAGACAAAACATACACCAGAGCAAACAATATACTCAACATAATTAAGATACATTTTAACAATAAATCTGAAAATATCGTACTTTCATCATACCATTCCTATATCAGGTCTATAATAGACTAAGATAGTCAGTTTGGGGGGGTACCTCACATTGCTGAGAACATAAAAACTCAGAAAATTTAGCAAAAGTCGACCAAAATGGTAAGAGAGATAGAGCATAAAACATGAAGATGGGCTAAAACATTTGAGACTACATAGTCTGGAACAGAAGGGGGTAAGAGGTGAGATACTGCTATTATTTAATATTCATAATGACACTGAGCTCATGGCAGAAGTGGTTCTAACATGTGGCCAAGAACATTATAGTCTACGAAGATAAAATAAACAGTTAATAACTACTCACTTTAAAACAAATAGATAAAAACTTTTCTTCACACACAGTTGTGAAAATATGGAACAGTCTTCCAAATGAGCTAGTTAACAGTAACAACATCTGCAGTGTTATAAATGGACTGTATAACTGGATGGAACAAAATAAATGTAAAGGATATTTAATTAAAAGAGTTAGACTACTGTGGACAGAAATGCCTTCTTCTTCTATCTCTGATACCCTGAGTACTACCCTAGTATATTGTAATATTGTCTCATATAGAAGGTGATCACAGCAGATCTGTAATGAAAACAAATTATGTGTCACAACCTGTCCACACTCAGGACACAGTCTTTAGCAGTCTGACAAGTTCCTCAACACCTGTAGGGGTACCTCAGTACCAGTACCAACTCTCAGCATCTGTAAGGGTACCTCAGTAGATTCTCTTTCTTACAGACATTCTTGGTCCAAATTCCACCAGAGACACTGCTGACACAGAACTGTGCTCCTTGGGCTAAAGACAAACAGCCTTCCAGTGTTACTCATTCCTGAGAAACACTTTACTTCCAGAATATGGTAACTGTAGCCGTCTTCTACTATACTTCTTCAGAGATGGATTGTGAATTTTTCAATACCAACAGTTAACTATTCCCCCAAATGGTCCAGTCACAGAGGCAGGAAATATATAAAAATAATATTTACTACTTCACAATATTTACGCAGGCTACAGGATATCACAATACACAAGACTACGGGAAATACAGGCTTATGACAGGAATTCCAAAGACATTACAAATAAATGGTCTGCACACAGAAGAAACAAACAGGAAAAATGTTCCTATAGCTTTTTATAACTAACAAAGTAGAATGACTCTTACCACACAGGGTAATTTTAATGCAGAATGGCAGATCCCAGACTCACTTAGATGGTGTTGAGTATGAGATTCCAACATAGACTGACTTTCTGACATAGACCTCTGAAGCCTTCATCTGTCAGGCCCCTTTCCCATGCTGCATCATCAAATATGACACCCTGACATCATGGATTTGACACTTTATTTGTTTCCTGGGGCACCACATCTCAGGAAAGCTGGCCTAAACTGGAACCTGGCATTTTGTGTATTCAGTTCGTTCTGAGCCATGTCTGCCAGTGCAAGGGGTGACTGCATGACCAGCACAGTTTCCTGACATGAAACATCTTGGGCTCTTTTCTGCTTGCTCTTTAACTGACCAGGGGGTCTGTTGTCATTGGACAAAGTGACTAAAATTACCTACCATGAACAGCTGGTCTGCTTCTGGCAACAATTTTAATCTCATTTCCACATTCCACCTCTGTCCCTTTAGCTGATTAGATTCTACTGTTATCAGTAGAGAACGTGTTACATAAAAATAACAATACCAATTTAAATAGCAAGTTGTTACAATATAAGTTAACTTCCGCACAGTTTCACAGTACAGATTAAAGAATATATATCAAATAAATATTCTATCCTCTATTGTAATACTGTACCCTTGTTATTGTTACACTGTTTTTCCTTGTTGTACTCTCCCAGATCATGCCTGAAAATGGTCATTTCATGGCTAGCGCACTTACCCAGTAATCAAAAACTAAATAAGTGGTTGCTATATTAGTTGCTAAAGGGATTACCTTTAAATTAGTGCATGAAAGTTGGGATCCGGAAGGCCGTTATGTCTTTGTACATGCTATTTTAGCTTCCCAACCGGTGATTTTGGGCTCGATCTATGGTCCTAATAATGACTCTCCTTCCTTTTTCATGAACCTTTTCGATAAAATGGACCAAGACAGCAATAAAATCACCATTCTTGGAGGAGATTGGAACCTGGTGCTCCAAAATGACCTAGATAGGTCTCACGATGAGCGTAGGGGCCTATCTGCAGTAAAGAGTACTAAAGACCTTATTTATAAATCAGCCTTGGTTGACATCTGGCGTATATTTAATCCAGATAAGAGACAGTATTCCTTTTATTCTCCAGTGCATAAGTCATATTCAAGAATTGATTATATATTAGTTAGTTCCTTGGCCATTTCTAATATATTTATGGTGGATATCTCTGCAAGAGTAATTTCGGATCATGCTCCAGTCAGTGTGATCTATAGGCCTTATCCAGAAATTCGCAGGTCAACACAATGGAGGTTAAATTCTCAATTATTAAAAGAACAAATGTCATTAAGGGCCATGAAAGACTTTATAGGCCATTTTCTAGTAGAGAATAAGGGCTCTGTGGATCATACTGACATGATATGGGCAGCTCTTAAATGTTCACTAAGAGGCGAATTAATTAAATTAGCCTCGAGGAAGAAACGAGAGCGGACAGATAAGTTGTGCTCTCTTTTATCCTCAATCAAGGGGTTGGAACATAGTTTATCCCGGAGATCGTCTGATTCTGAGTGGGCGAGTTACACAAATTACAAGCTGGATATGTAGAGATGGTCTTTCAGCAAGCAGAATTGGCTCTTTCTCAGTGAAATTTCAATACTTAGATATGGGGAAAAGGCCAGTAAACTCCTTTCTTTGCGGGTAAAACAAATAGATTCATCTCAACATATTGTGGGGTTCGGTTAGTCAGAGCTAGATATGTACAGATCCGAGAGAGATACCAAAGATTTTTGGGAATATTTCCAAAGATTGTATGCCAGGAACCAGATTCCAGGCCTTGGACTCAGAATTATGCAGCATTTTAAGGGCAACTAACTACCAAGGTTGTCAGAAGCCGAAGCTGAAGGCCTGAATCTGCCAATAACAATCTCGGAGATTCATCAGGTGATTCAGCAGTTACCTCCTGATAAATCTCCAGGTCCTGATGGGTTCACAAGTAACTTTTATAAAACTTTTCTCGGATATCTCGCCAATTTTGTTAGATACTTTCAAATACTGGTTCAATTATGGCATCTCCAACCCAACCTTCTTAGAAGCCACAATATCCCTGATTGTAAAGCCTGGTAAGGATCCCGCTGCTTTAGATAGTTATCGACCAATATCCCTCCTTAACACTGACATTAAAATATTGGCAAAAATACTGGCCAATAGATTATCAAAAGTTATGGATCCACTAATATGTAGGGAACAAGTAGGATTCATGAAAGGGAGACTTTCTCATGATCATATGAGAAAATTAATGTACCTCATAGATAAAGCCAAAGAATTGAAAATTCCGGCAGCTCTCCTATCACTCGATGCTGAAAAAGCATTTGATCGGGTATCTTGGCCTTTTCTGTTAGCTACTCTCTCGACTTTTGGCTTACCTCACAACTTTATTGGCTGGATAAAAATTTTGTATTCTTCCCCCTCGGCGAGGGTGAAATGCAACAGGATGTTATCACCGGCTTTTAAACTGGAGAGAGGCACTAGACAGGGCTGTCCATTGTCCCCTTTACAATTTAATTTGTATCTAGAGCCTTTACTCCGTAGGTTAACTAATAACCCACTCATTAAAGGTATACAAATTGGCGATTCTAGTTATATATGTTCAGCATATGCCGATGATGTCTTTTTGCACTTTGCGAATCCAGCAACTTCGCTCCCACCCATCTTAGAAGAAATTAATAGTTTTTCTAAAGTATCTTTTTACAAATTGAACTACACTAAAACAAAAGTTTTTCCCTTAAATCATTTCACTAGGAAAACAGACATACAGGGTTTAGATTTGGGCTGGGAAACCAAATATATAATGTTTCTAGGCATAAATATTAGCACAAACTTTGTTTCTATGGTTAAGGAGAATCTAACAGTTCTAATTCAAGAGATTACAGATGATCTCAAGAGATGGAGCTCAATCTCTCTTTCCTTATGGGCAGACTAAATCTTCTAAAATGATTGTCCTCCCAAAGATACTCTATCCGTTAGATATGTTAGGATTCTACCTTTCAAGGATTGGTTTATGAAAGTACAGAAGATTTTCAATTCCTTCTTGTGGCATGGTAAAGCAGCTCAGTCGATCATATCTGAATTTGTCAGCTCCCAAACATAGAGGCGGTCTAGCTGCTCCTTCCCTTCTCAAGTACTACCTTGCTCAGCATATGTGTAAGCTGACCTTATGGGCCAAAGAATGGGGACAGACTGAATATTTGCCCCTTTAGCTAGATATTGAATGGAGTCTGGCGAAGACGGTTAAAAGCTCCTTACATGCTCTACTGTTTACCCCTTGGGCCTCCTTACCTAGATTCCTCAAAAATAAGCCTTTAGGCTGGTCAATCAGGGCTTATCACCAGCTCCAACGCTTTCTGGGTGTCCGTTGGTGGCTCTCGAGCACCCAACTTATTACGGACAATCTCCAAATTAAAGTCTCGGGCACTCCCATACCTGTAGCTTCTGGCCCCAAATAAGTAATATGACAGTATCCGACTTATGCGATCAGACTGGCCCACATCCATTCGAGGGTCTCAAAATAAGTTTGGGTCTCACGGATGTAGATTATTTCAAGTGGTTACAGCTTAATAAGGCTTTAAATCAGATACTTGCAGTGATTTCATTGACGGACATGGGGGAAATTAATATTGATCCCCTTTTAGACGCAGTGAGGCAACCACATGCAGTTTCCAAGGTTCACAGTCTCCTCCAGGAATGGGATCACAGGCTCCCTTCCGGTGTAGGTTTCTATTGGGTGAGAGTTCTAAATATAAGCGACTTCACGGAGTTTTGGAAAACACTTTGGTTGAACGCATACAGATATATCAAACAAGATAGGCTTAGACTGATACATTTCAACATATTGCATCATTTATATTTAACCCCTTCTCGCCTATTTAGAAGGGGCACGCTTAGCTCACCTTGTTGTTGGAGGTGCAAAAAAGAAGAGGGAACTCTATATCACTTGTTATGGGTATGCCCAATGATTTGTACTCTCTGGAGGACTATAAGCAATATGCTAGACCCTATCCTTGGCTCAGGAAAAATGGACACTCCCGAAGTTTGTCTACTGCTTGCTTTCCCTATGTCAACTCCTAAAGCATGGCGGGCACGTGTTTCTCTGGCTTCTGCGGTTATGAAGTTGTTAATTCTTCTACATTGGGCGTCGGACAATGCGCCCACTCTTAATGAAGTGGCATAGGAATGCTGCATAAGCACTGCAGCTTGAAAGGCACATTGCTTCTATGCGGATAAGCGTGAACATTATATCTCGCTTTGGGGCTCTCTGGAACACTTCTTGATGACCTGGAAGCCATAATACTAAGTGGTTTTGACTGTGGAAGCATAAACCTCTTTAACTATTTTTACTTGATTTGATGATTTACAACTTAGGGATAGGGAAGGGGAGAGGGTAGCGGCAGTGGGATTTTCTTTTTCTATCTTTTTCTATCTTTTTCATTATTGTTTGTTATTGTCATTCCATCAGAATGTGCTAGAGTTACAGAATTATTCTCATTGATAAGTGAATGTGCACGTTCAGCAAATCATGTTATAGCAACGTATGTGTGTTACCTCATTGTAATGGTAAAAAGTAATAAAACTTTAATTACAAAAAAAAACTAAATAAATAATATTCTCATAATATATTCTGGGCTAAATCATTCTCCCAAAGAGGGTGTGAGTTCAAATGTGTCATACATAAGTCTACTCCATTTAATTTCCCATGAGAAAGAGTATCAGAGTGAGTAGGGGTGTGAGGGTTGGCTTTGCTGGTTCTGTCATTCCGGGTCAGGTTGGGTCACGCAAATCAGAACCAGAACAGAACAAGAACAAGACCCAAAAATGCAATATATAGGGAAATAAATTACACCCTCAATCTAAAAAATAGAATTAATTACATAGCAGCTCTGGGGCTACTTCTGTCAAAGGGCCAGTGTAAACAACTGGATTCCTTTTCCACCCCTTCTGTGCTACTGTGATCCCACCCAACCTATCTGAAGTCACCTAGGAGGGGAAATCTGTGAACTCATCACCTCATAGTCCTTGAATAATCCTATTGTTGCAATACATACAGTATGACGATTCAAAATGGAACCCAACAGTGATATTATTTTTCACCCTTGACTTAGAGTGAGAGCGTTCTCACTCTAGGTCACCTCGGCAAAAAATATTCCTACTATTGGTCCTAGCCAGTTGGAGTTGCAGGTGCAAGCAGTTTAGCATGCTTCTAGTTTTAAATTACTACAGTGGGACTCACATGGCAGCTTCCATGAAATTATAAAGCCCTGTCCCTTAACAGACTTCTGTCAGCAAACATTTTAAAAGCTCTCCCTATAAAAGACTAAGACAGCATTTCTATGTTGCTTGCATGCATGTGCAAGAAACATAGTACCATCATCTGAGTTTTTGGAGGTGTGGCACCCAGTCTTCCAATACAGTCAGTGTGTTTGCAGGTGTGGCCCCAGTTCCCCAATCACTGCTGCAGCTGTCTATGACAGCAGTTGAAAATGCAGCGGTCATATAGTTGAAAGGGAGAGCTCTGCTTCAGTGAGCAGAGCTCCCCCCTCCACGCTCGCACACACGCATACTGCATGCTCATGCACCTTCCACCTCCCCCCCACACTGTACATCTGACGGGGGTGTCCAACTCGCCGGCTCCGCCTGCCTCCCCCAAAGACCCAGAAAGCATGCGCTGGCAGCCCACCCCAGCATGGCAAAATGTTTTATGGCCAATGGGGTGCCCAATCCCCCATCGGCTCCAGCCCCCCCAACAGCCTTCCAGCTGCCACGCTGGGAGCCCACCGCAGCGTGGCAAACGTTCCTCGTAGTCTTTAAAAAAAAAACTGTAAATAACAAAAACTATCCCTCGGCATTTCTCCCTGGCTCCCTCCCACAACCCTCACCCATCCACTGCACACCCTGCCTCCCCACACCCCCTCACACAATACTTACCTCCAGACCACGGCACGACAATCTTCGGTGGACCGGGAACACGTCTGCAGTCTTCAAAGCCAACCGCGAACTGAGGAAATGCCAGTAAGCTGTATAATGGGATAGATAGGGTTTTTTCAACTTTGCTGCATATCTCAGGCATTTTTGGGAATTTTGACACCAAATTTTCAACATGGGGTTTTTGGGACCCCTCCTCATGAATTCTTGCACAGTGATGGCGTTAATCAGGCACAAAGGGTGATTTTGCGGTCACTGCACGAAATCACCTTTCAGGACCGATTAATGAAACGACAATGCCAGTGTTCGTAAGGTGGGCTCTCAAAAAGCCTATGTTGCAAATTTGATGAAAAAATTCCTAAAAATGACTGTTTTACGAGCGTGTGCTGCGCAGTTCCTATGCACGCTCATAAGTTCGCAAATTTTTAATATTTGCACTCCGGATTTTCAACATTGCCAATTTACCACACCTCCTTATGAGCAGTACAGCTGTTATTTTTCACATGTCACTCAAAATGTGTTTCCATGCATGTAGCGCACAATGGCACAGTCGGTGTGTGCAATCAATGTTTAGGACAGATTAAGAAAATCACAGTGACACTGTTCATGAGCAGAGGTCTTAAAATGGCTATGTTGAAAATTTGGTGAAAAAATTCCCCAAAATTACTGTTTTAGGAGCGCACATTGCACAGTTCCTACACACGCTCGAAGATTGCGAATTTTCAATATTTTCACTCCAGATTTTCAACATTGTCATTTTACCACACCTCCTTGTGAGCAGTACAGCTGTCATTTTTCACATCACACCCAAAATGTGTTTCCACGCATGTAGCACACAATGGCACAGTCGGTGTGCAAAATCAATGTTTGGGACAGATTAAGAAAATCACAGTCACACTGTTCATGAGCAGAAGTGTTAAACTGGCTATGCTAAAAATTTGGTGAAAAAATTTCCAAAAATGACTGTTTTACGAGCATTTGTTGCACTGATCCTACGCACACTCGTAAGTTAGTGAATTTTCAATATTTGCACTCCAGATTTTCAACATTGCCAGTTTACCACACCTCCTTATGAGTAGTATAGCTGCCATTTTTCACATCTTGCCCAAAACATATTTCCACCCATGTAGAACACAATGGCGCAGTCAGTGTGCGAAATCACTGTATGGGACACATTAAGAAAATCACAGTGACACTGTTCATGAGCAGAGGTCTTAAAATGGCTATGTTGAAAATTTGGTGAAAAAATTCCTAAAAATGACTGTTTTATGAGCGTGCGTTGTGCAGTTCCTACGCACGCTCGTAAGTTTGCAAATTTTTAATATTTGCTCTCCAGATTTTCAACATTGTCATTTTACCACACCTCCTTATGAGCAGTACAGCTGTCATTTTTCACGTGTTGCCCAAAATATGTTTCCGGCATGTAGTGCACAATGGCACATTCTGCAAAGAATCAATGTTAGGACAGATTAAGAAAATCACAGTGACACTGTTCATGAGCAGGGGTCTTAAAATGGCTATGTTGAAAATTTGGAGAAAAAATTCCCTTCAGACGTTCTGCAATGTTACTAATGAAGACATTGAACAGGACTGGCCCCAGCACCGATCCCTGCAGCACCCCACTGGTCACCCCCTCTCCCTAGACTGCACCACATTTACCACCACTCTCTGCCTCCTGTCTGTTAGCCACTTTCTAACCCAGTTTACCACCCTTTCCCCCATGCCCAGCCTACCCAGCTACTTTGTCAGCCTCCTATGTGGGATGGTGTCAAAGGCTTTGCTGAAATCAAGGTAAGCGTTGTCCACTGCCCCACCCTGATTCACTTCCTTTGTCACCCAGTCTTTGAAATCAATCAGATTTGTCTGACATGTTGTCCCCACTGTGACTCCATGTCGTCTATAGTCCTGGGCTCTGATGGCTTGTAGATGCCCACTATCCTTTCTTTAAACAATGTCTCCATGATCTTCCCCACTACTGAGGTGAGGCTGAACGGCCTATTGTTCCCTGCCTCCTCCCTGCTGCCGTACTTCTGTAGAGGGACCACATGTGCCCTCCTCAAGTTCACTCGTGTTGAATGACTCAGTGGACATGGCTGCCAGAGGTACTGCTATCTCCCTTCGCAGTTCTCTTAATATCCTTGGGCGTATGCCATCTGGTTCCATCGCTTTGTCCACCTTCAATTTAGTGAGCTCCTGCAGGACTCTTTTGCCTTTGAATGAACTATTGTCCACCTCTTCACCCCCTTGGCAACTGCTGTACTGTTGTGGCCCTTGCCCCTCCCACTCTTCTGTGAATACAGAATGGAAAGACACAGTGGATGTCTTGGGAGGAAGGCATGGAACTATCACTTCCAAATACCTAAACAGCACATACAAGCAAGCAACATTTGGCATTGACAAATGCTTGTTTATATTTCCCCAGAGCACTCACACCACCTACAAAACTCCATATTCACCATCACTATGAGATCTGTAAGCCACTTAAGTCACTACCCAACCCACCTTAAGACTCACTCCATGCCATTGACCAGCACTGTCTTCACTCTCAGATCACTGACATGCTCACATGAAGAGGACAATACTCTGGCACAGCTCCACTTCCACCACTAGGTCACAGCCTCCTTCACTCTGCTGAGAGTTGCTCTTCACTTACACGCTGACTCACATAATAGCATCATTTGACTCAAACAATGCTCAGTGATCCCAAAACATCACTCACCCTTCTGAATAAAAAAATGTATTTTAAAATAAAAAAAAAATGCAAACTAGAATGAAATTGTAAACCACAAGGGCACTGTATAAATAAACTATGCCATGGCCCTAAATGAAAATATCACTAATATTTTCTCTCATGGAGATTGCATGACCCTCTGAAATCACTTGTGGCATTGAGACTCATGTCATAAGGTCAAGTTGAACTCAGGGAAAAATATCAGTAATATTTCATTAAGGTCATGGCACATCCATTATAATCTCCTTACTCAAATCCTCAGAAGCACTTCAACACTGGTCCACCACTTCCAATTGCTTATAACCATGCTGCTACATGTGAGCCAGCCACCTTGATATAAAATCAAAAAAAGAGTGCAAATGGCAAAGAAATAAGTACAATTTAAGCATTTATTTAGTAAGGCAAAGCCCGACAGCATTCCAAATTCCCCAGGTGCTTCATGCCTCACTCAGTGGCTCTTTATCAGTTGCCCTGAAGTGCATGGGGATCTTAGCATCCTGTTTCAGAGCCATGCATTGCTAAATAAATGCATAAATCTTATTTATTTATTTATATATTTATTTAAGTCTTTGATTACAGGGTAGGTGCACTGATCTGAGAAATCATTTTCAGGCACAACCAGGGCCAACAAAGTGGCACAAGAGAAATTACATACAGGCACAAATGAATATACAGTCAAAACAACCTGATACAGTACAATTTACAAATGTGTTAGATGAAATCAAAGTATACATTACAATTTACAAATGTGTTGGAGGAAATCAATGGAAACATTACAGTTTACAATGCATTAAATGGGGTAGGGAGACACGCACACAGCAGGGATGAATAGTGCAAATGAGCAAAAAAGAGGAGGCAGTATAGCACAGTACTTTAAGGCTCTGAGCTGCAAACCTGGAGACCTGAGTTTGAATCCCACAGCTCCTACTTGCATACTGTGTGACCCTGAACAAGTCACTTAACTTCCTAGTGCACCCAAGTCGCACCTGTAAACAAGCTTCAGCTTAGTGTGTCTCTCCCGGTTAAAAAAAAAAATACAGACAACATGGCATATTAATTCAGAAGCCTAAAAGGTAGAAAGCAAAAAAATAGGAGGAAACAAATGTCAGTTAAAAGAGCAGGGACAGAGTGCGATATGTGGTAGGGCAGCTATAAGAGTGAACTTTAGTGGTTAGGGTAGTCCACGATGAGATATTAAGTTGAAACAGATTACCCTGGGGAGCACAGACATTTGGCCTCACTCAGTAACCAGGCTTTGAGTCGATGTTTGAAAGTGCAGTGGGTGTTAGTGGACCAGAGTGAAGCAGGAAGACAGTTCCAAATGCCCTAACTTATTATTTCTTTGTTGCACTCTATTTTTATGTTGGCTCATGCATGAGCAGCCAACATATTGTGGTAGTAGCAGATTTGAAGGCGTGGTCACTGTTGGGAGAATGCAGGGCATGCATCAGTAGGTGTGTCCCTCATTCCCCAATAAGCCTGCATGCCGGTGCCACACGATGAATACATAATGTGGCAAGCACATCTAATGAAAGGTCTGCTGCAAAGCAAGCAAAGCTCGTCATATGCAGCGGCACCTCCCGATGTGCTTTCCCTGGTGAAAAAAAAATTTAACATGGCGGCACACTGCCTGCCATAGTGCCGACTTTGGGGGTGCCCAATCCCCCGTCAACATGCCCTGATACAATGTATGTGCCGATGGGAGAGCCCACTCTCCATCTGCATCATGCACCCCCCTATATTTGTTATGTGCCGAGGGGGGTGCCCAATCCCCACGTCATTACAACATCCCCATCAAAAACTTAGGTGGCACGCTGGAGCCCACCCCAGTGTGCAAATCCCTGAAAAGAAAAACTGTCCCACAACAATTTTTTTTTTACCCCTGTGAAAGGAGAAAACGGTCCCTCGCGGTCTCCCTGCCCCATCCCACAACCCACACTCACCCTCTGTGCACCCTGCCACCCCACACCCCCCTCACCCCATATTTACCCCCGGATTCTGGCGCGATGATCTTCGGTGGACCGGGAACACATCTGCACTCTTCAAAGCCGACCGTGAACTGGAGAAATGCCAGTAAGCTGTATAATGGCATACATAGGGTTTTTTCAACTTTGGTACATATCTCAGCCATTTTTGGGAATTTGTGTATCAAATTTTCAACATGGGGTTACTGGGACCCCTCCTCATGAATTCAGTCACTGTCATGGCGTTATTCTGTCCTGAAAGGTGATTTCTCAGTCACTGTGTGGAATCACCTTTCGGGACCATGTAACAAAATGGCAGTGCCACTGTTCATGAGAGGGTCTCTCCAAAAGCCTATGTTGCAAATTTGGTGAACAAAATCCAAAAAATGACTGTTTTACGAGCATGTGTTATGCTGTTTCCACGCACGCTTGTAACTTTGTGAATTTGTAATATTTTCACTCCCGATTTTCAAAATTGGCATTTTTCCCACCTCCTTATGAACAGTATAGCTGTCACATTACATACCCTGTCCGAAATGTGTTTTCGCACGTCCGAAGCAGAATAGCGTGGTAACTGTGCGAAATCAGTTTGAAGGAGAGTTTGAGAAAATGACAGTGACACTGTTCATGGGCAGAGGTCCTAAAATGCCTATGCTGAAAATTTGGTGCCAAAAGTTCATAAAATGACTGTGTTACAAGCTTGAGTTGTGCAGTTTGCACGTACCCTTGTAACTTTGCAAATTTGCCAGATTTTCAAAACTGGAATTTTTTCACAACTCCTTATCAACAGTACAGCTGTCATTTTTCACAGCCTGCCCAAAATGTGTTTCTGCACCTGTAGCACACAATGGCATGGACGCTGTGGGAAATCAACTTTTGGGACTGATTAACAAAATCACAGCACCGCTGTTCATGAGGGGCGGTCCCAAAATGCCTATGTTGAAAAAGTGGCTAAAAACTCCCAAAAATAATTGCGTTACGGACGTGTGTTGCACAGTTTCTATGCATGCTCATGACTTCACTGATTTTTCATGTTTTCACTCCAGATTTTCAACATTGCCATTTTTTTACGCCTTCTCATGAACAATACAGATGTAATTTTCTACATCCTGCCCAAAATGTGTTTTCGTCCCTGTGTCGCCAACTGGCATAGCCACTGTGCAAAACCACCTTTCAGCTAACAAACTGATAGTGCCGTTTTTCATGAGATGGGCTCACAAACAACCCATGCTGAAAATTTGGAGTGACAATACCAATACACGCCTACGGTGTTAGGGTTTCCAACTGCAACACCCCACCCTGTAGAGACTGATAGGCATCAGGGGTGTAACTTGGGATCATTGGCTGTAATGCTCACTCCATTCCACCCCCACCTCCACCCTGCAGCCAGTGACGAGCATCATGGTGTGCTTTGCACTGTTCAGCCACAAAGTTCACCCCATTCTCCAGTAGCCTATGATGTGGGCGACTGTATGTCGGAGACTGGTCATAAGGGCAACCACATAATGGCGCCAACAATGTGAGCGACCTGGGATTTCCCCTCTTTTCCGGAGTTGCACCCCTCTGAGTAGGAATCTTGGCAGGTGGGGCAGAGCCCCCCACATTAAACAACAAACTGTTTTTCAGTTGCCCTGGTGGTTTTGCACCCTTCTACTGGTTGCCATCCTGTAGTTGCCCTTGTCACATAGCACCCATTCTCCTATACTGCACCCACCTCAGTGTATTTCCTGATAGAATGGGGTAAGTATAACACCCAAAGACCCCAAAGCACACCATGACACTTGTCACTGTCTACAGGGTAGGGTAAGGTACAATGGCATTAGTGTTATAGCTGACGACCCAAAGGCACACCCCAATGCCTGTCGGTCTCTACAGGGTGGGAGTGGGGTTGGCGTCACTTCAATACTTCACTGCCATTCCTATTATGCATCTCTAACTCTGGCACTACCAATGCCAATGCCACGAGACAACATTCGGCATTGACAAATGCTTATTATAATCTCCTCCCTCCTTCCCTTTTTAAAGCCACCCCACCACAGCCCCAAACACCTCTTTTTCTCCTGCTCTGTTACCTTTTTGGTATCTTTAGGGGCATAGCATTGTACACCCCCATTATTTCCCTGAAGCAAGAGTCTTGGCAGGCCTGTCTGTAAATAAAAGGGCCCTCAGTTTTCATGGGCACAGCTGCCTGTGCCCCCCCGCCCTCAGTCTGCCACCCAAGAGAGACCACCACAGATCTCCATAATGACTTATCCCTATCCCCCCTGATGCTTTGTTATGTGGGGAGCAACACAGGAACAGCTATGCGGTTGTCTGCCAGTGCCCAGGTTGACATAAGAGCCGGCCTCTTCACCCACAAAACTTTTTAAAATAAAATATAAAGTGTCTTCAGAGGCGCAGCTTTCTATGCCTCACATCCTTCATCACCTAGATCCATTGGCTGCTCCACTCCCTTGCCCTGGTTCATTGGGGGAGCAGCAGATTATCAACCATGTGGCTTGTGACATGGCATGAGGAGAAGCAGTGGGAGCAGTTACAGGTCTGGCAGTGCAACTCTTGTTAAAGAGTCTATTGTGATTGGATACTCTTACATGGCTCCCACACCTGCATGACATGTCACTGTCTGAATGTTATTTGGCACTCTTCCTTGTACCTGCAGGCCACCACATGTATGCTGCTCCCTTCACATAATAAGGCATTTGAGAGAGTAGCCAATTAAACTGGAGGGAGTGTAGAGGATGGGGGCACACAGAGCTGTTCTCCCTGAATATAGACTTGTTTTTTTTGTTCCTGTGGGGAGGAGGGTGGGTGATTTTAGAAAAAAGTGCATTGCAATAAAGAAAAAGGCCATAAATTGGGTCAGACTATCTCTGACCCAATCCTGGCCCAAAAGATTGGACTGGGCAATATCCACCCAATCCAAATCTTTGACCCAACATGCAGCACACCCTTAAGAGTTACTGGGTGGGATTGTCAAATGCCTTCAGTCATTGCAAGGCCTGGTGTGCTGACGATATGGTGCATGGGGCTTGCGGCTATCTAATGGAATTTTTTATCCCATGCAGCAACTGTCACAAGTTAGAGCAACTTTGTCTGGTCTAACTTGCAGCAATCCTGGGGGCCTGTTTTACAGAGGTTGCACCAAATATTTGGTGCAAGCTGCCATAACTAGTGAAAACTGTCACAACTGCTCCCGAGATTGTAAAATCGGGTGCAGTTGCAGGGGAAGAATTTGACGCACTGCCAGAAACAAAGTGTCATGGTGCAGGGCTGGATGCAAGCCCTGTGCCACATTTTGAAAATCCTACCTGCTATATCTAATTTGATCCTCTCTTACCTAACAAATGTTCATAGTTCCTTCCAGCTTTGTAAAGATACAATTTTTCTACTACCACAATTTTAACAACATCATATTTGAGATTGGGAATGCTCACACTGGACTTGCATCATAGAGCCTACACACCACATATACACAGTATATAGGCATTGTTAACTGCCCTTTCCATGCATCGAGGGTGCTGTCAGACCCCCATGCATGAATGAAAGGGGCATGATTCCTCTTCACACCCACACTCATTTCTGGCTGTAGGGCTACACCTGACAGAGAGGGTGGCTTGGGGCAGGGTATGGCTATGTACATTGCACTATGCTGGATTCACAGCATGGAGAGCTCATGGAGGGGGTGCTGGCTACACAGGCAGGGTCCCTACCTGAACCCACACATGCCCCCCCAACCAGCTGCAGTAAAAGGTGGCCTCAATGCCATCCATTCCACCCTGCAACCCCTAGCCTTCTAACCATACCATGGGGTCAGGGGCACAGTGGGGCACAAGGTTGAACTGGTAGATACCCTAAGGGATGCATCAGACCTGAAAGGATCAGTCATACCCCACCATCCCCATTTCATGCAGAGCAGGAGATCCAGTCCACTGGTGAGCAGGCCATCAGATGAGATAGCCGCCATTGAATGATGGACTGTGGCCATGGGTGAGGAGTGGTGCCAGGGACATGCAGCCTGGCATTATGCATTACACTGGTTGTGCTCTGGACTGCTTGTGTGGTGCTCCATCGCCCAGGTATGCACCTTTGGAGCATACAGTACCTTGTCCGAAATTTTGACTATAGCCCAATATGAATAGCCATCTTATGTATAGTATTCTTCAAGGTGATGGTGCATGTGCTGTATGCTCAGAACCCTGATTTTCAGTTTCCAATTTGTCCTTCCTATTTAGTTGGCCCCACAGTTTCACATTAGCAGATACGTGACTCCATCTGTTTCACATGTAATAGAGCTCTAATAAAAATGGCCTGACAATTTCATGGCTAATGAAGCTTTTAGTATTCTGCATAACAGTGCAACACTTATAATTATCCCACTTATTGCAGCCCTTTGATAGGTAGTGTAACCAGTTTCTAGGTCTGGGCTTGCCCTGCCATGAGTGCAGAAGTTTGTCCCTATGATTTGGGGGCATTGGTATACCATGAATGGCAGGTTATTAGATACTACTCTGAGAAAGAAATCTGCTCTTAAAATATTCCCATTTTTGTGTATTATTTCACATACCATATAATCTTTTCATGTGCACTGCATGTAGTGATGACCTGACCTGATGTCTAGTGGTAAGGTCATTTTTCTGTATCTTCTTTAGGAGATCAGTTCTACTAATTGCTTCTACATTCTTCTTAGCTGTCAGGACCACATTCCCATTGTAGCTCTAATGCACATAAAGGAGCGGTATCCACATTCTGACTCTAACACCTGTCCCACAGCTTGAGATATAAATTTGCAAATCTGGTTGCAGAAATAGCCCAATAGCTGTATCTTTAATTTGCAATAAAGTGTTTTCCATACAATGAAAACAGTTAAACTTGGGTAGAAATTCTGAAAATCTAATTAAAATATCCTTATGGGCAGCATAGAGGATAACATCAGAATGAAAATACTGTATAGGTATGGGGCCTTGATCTTTTCCTTGTTTGGGATTTTCAAATAAAGGGTTTCTATTTACAAAGACATTAGATACTAGGGTTGTGCAGGGGCTGAATATTAGTTCCTGAATATCACAAATAGTAGGGATCCTGAATATTCAGCAGCCCTTCTCCAATATCTGAAAAAAAAGAGAAAAAAAGAAACAACCCCCTCACTCCTCCCCAGCCTCAAATCAGGTTGTAACCCCCATCCCCCACCCTCTATATCAAAAGCATAGTCCCCTCTCCCCCCTTGCACCCACAAGTTGTTTTTTTTTAATACTAAGTAGATCCCTCATTGAGTGGCTGGCTTAACCCACCCACCTCCATGGTCACCCACCTTCTTAATGTAAAGTGCACTTTGCATTTAAACAAAAATATAATTTATGCCCCACCCACAGCACCTGACCCTACCTACTACCACCCACCAGCACCCAATTCTCAAATATAAATCGAGAAGATGACCGGCTCAACGTTCCCTCCTCCACAGCCAGTCACCTTCTCATGAATGAAAATGCTCACTCTTGCTATAGTAAAACCAGCTGAGCACGTGATTAGCTGGTTTTACTCTAGCAAGAGGGTGAGTGCTTTCATTCATCAGAAGATGGCCAGCCATGGAGGAGGGATGGCTGAGCCAGTCACCTTTTCTCTTTGTATTTGAAAATTGGGTGCTGGTGGGTGGGGGAGAGTAGGAAGGGTCGGGTGTTGTGCGGAGGTGGGAAAACAGTTATATTTTTTTAGGGTTGGCAGTATAGCCTACAGGTTAGAGGAAGGAGGTGTGAACGAGCTTGATACATCCAGCAGACCAGACCTGAGTTTGATTTTCACAACCTCCACTTGCATACTGTGTGACTCTGAGCAAGTCACTTAACCGCCCAGTGCTCCCAGGTCACCCCTGAAAACAAGCACTTGTGCCTAGTGGGCCTTACCCAGTTACCAAAGACTAAACTAAATAAATAAATAAAATAAGTGCAAAGAGCACTTTACATTAAGAAGGTAGCTAGCTGTGGAGGCAGGTGGGTAGGTTGCCAAATGAGGACCTACTTAAATGTATTAAAAAAACAACTTGTGGGTGCTGTGAGTGAGAGTGGGATTGTGCTTTTGATAGAGAGGAGGGGATGGAGGTTACACGATTTTTTACATGGTTTTGGGTTGGGAGAGGAGGGAGGGGCTCTTTCTTTCTTTCTTTCTTTCTTTCTTTCTTTCTTTCTTTCTTTCGTTCTTTCTTTCTTTCATGGCCGAATACTGAATACCCAAATACTGAATAGCTGAATATTTGGCTACCAAACTCCGAATATTTGGCTGAATATTAGGAAAAAGATATTCACACAGCCCTACCAGATATCAGGCATTGTCAATATCCCAATCATCAAATGTGTGCATAATGTCAGTGGTATCACTGTTATATATTAATACAGTTACTGAGACCACTCTTATGGTTGTAAGAGTGGTCTCAAATGCATACTCAGAGTATGAGAACCACAACCCAAAGGTGAGTGGTTCTGATATCCTAAGGATGTAAGTGAGATCATTCTTACAACCACAAGAGTCATCTCGGTGGCTGCATTACAACCATAAGAATGGTCTCGGTGGCTGTATTAACATGTCATTGACCAAGATTGTTCAATAATATATTAAAGTTTATCAAAAGGGCCCAAAAGTAACTGCTTTTAGGGCAGCTGCATGTGAGACATTTTAGTACTTCAAGAAGAGAAGCCGCACTAGGAATGGGGTGCTTTTGGAAATTGAAGAAATACGCAATGATAAAAACCCAGCAATCACCACCTCTTGTTAAAAATCATGCTGCTCACATGTAATTGTAGAAATTCATGCCAAGCTTTATTGCAGGTGCCAAGGTAAACACACAGTGCCCAATTACATGTGAACAGCGTGATGTTTAACAAGAATTGGAGAGTGCTGTTTTTTTGTCATTGTGCACGTGAGACACTCTTCACAGAATAAGAGTGTCTCATACAAAGAGGAAAGGAGAGCTACAATTGGTTGGGACCACTCCCTCAATCTATGATATAGGAATGTAAAGACACAGCCGCAGCCTGAGAGAGAGATACCCTCAGTCCATGTACTCCAAGAATGGCACCATATGGCAGCAGAATCTAGAGGAAGAGTGAGTGAATGTGGAAAATGGAAACACTGGTACAGCTTCAATTGTAGCCGTTGACTTTGGTTTGACTTCCACACTTCAGTCAAAGACACTGCAGGTCCTTGGAATTCAGGTTTAGCATATTGTAAATAGGGGTATGTGGAACCTCTTAACTACCACTCACCCATCCCAATAAATCCCAGCCTTGTTCACTCTCCCCTCATCCTCCATTCAGATTTTCAAAAATGTCAGTCTGCACCTGATACAGTGCCAGGACCAAACATTCATTTTTATTAAAACCTTTTTTTCTGGAGAAGGGGGAAGAGGGTGGAAAATGGCATGGGTGAGTGAACTGGTTGTCATGGAACTAGCCTTGACCACCTGGGAAGTGCTAAGGTGTTTTTTATTGATTTATTTTAATTATTTCATTTAACCAGAACAGTGGAATGGATCAAAGATTCACTGGCTACATAATTTACTATCCAAATGTTGCAGTAATCCTGACATGGCATAAATGTTTAACTGGCCAAACAGAAGATAAATGTTTTGAATTTTGGCACATTCGACATGTGCAAATATGATATTGGCTTATCCTTATTCTGGTGATGATGGGTCTCCCAGGGGGATACTCTAGGTTATCCTGGTGTCTGAGGCATTAAGCATTTTTCCGTGTTTGCACATCTACAGTATGCAATACAAATGAATGATTGTTGACCCATTCATCCTGGGTAAGTCCATTTTTATTAATGTGTTTGTCAACTTGGGATTGGTGAGCAGCTCCCTTGTGTGTTGTGTTAATTATATGTTTCAGTGAAACACCACGGTTTCCTTCATTAACTATCAACTTGTTTTCTTTTTTCCTTTTTTTCCCTTGCTTCCCTGACCCCCTGCAGGAGCTCAGCTCCAATCTAATGCCACCTCCCCATGCCCAGGACTACCCCCCTGAGTGGGGTCACTGGGTGGGTGCCCCTTCCCCAAGGTCAATGGTAGCTTATCCTGGCTTACCCTCCAGGGCAGGGCCATGGGAGCAAGGCCCCAACCAGTGGACATGGTAGGCAGTGGAGGTGGTGGAACAGAGCATCACACTTCATGGGTCAGCATTTTTTAGTATGCTGTATCAGGGTGGAGATGTGTAATGATGGCCAGCATCCACCTCGCCCCCTACTGACTTGGTGCTGGCACTGTGGTTCCCCCTCCCTCCACTAGGGGTCCATACCATGCTGGACACACAACCCCTCACTCCCCCAGAGAAGGAGAGCAGCCCCTAGGATGCTCAATCCTTCTCCCCCAACCGGCTCTCTGATGTCCCAAGTCCATTCCCAAATCCGGGTCGTCGGTGTCACAGATGGATGCTCTGCCTCTGCACCAGTGGGCCAGCTGATCAACTTGTTTTCTTAAACAAATCTATGTACAGAACTACCACATGGAGCTCTTGTACTACGAGATGGCAAAATACAGGTGAACACTAAGTGCTCAAGTGAGTAAACAACTGCATCAATCCAAGATCTGGCCAGAGCTGATAGGGCAGCAGCTAAAGAATTTGGGGGTAAAAATATTGAAAATTAGTTTTTTATTAAGTTTATATCAAATTTTTAACATAGACTTATTATAACCATTCCTCATGAAGAAAGGCAGAGAACATGTTCAACTCCTGGCCTAAAGTTGATTTTGCACAGGGACTGCAAAATCAACTTTTAGGGTGCATAAACACATTTTGGGAAAGAGTTCAAAAATGACAGCTGTCACATTTATGAGGTGCTGTAAAGAAATGGCTATGTTGAAAATTTTGGGGTAAAAATATTGAATATTACCAAAGTTATGAGCCTACATTTGCAAAATTCAACATAGCCTCATCATTTTTATTTTTTAGAAATATTTTTACACCAAATTTAAAACATAGCTTTCTTATGACCCCTCCTCATGAATAAGATCAGAGAAAATTTTCAACTCCTGTCTGAAAGGTAATTTTGTGCAGGGACCTCAAATTCACCTTTCGGGGTATCAAAAAACATTTAGCCAGGATCTGAAAAATGACAGCTGTTACATTCATGAGGTGCTAAAAAGATATTGGTATGGTGTAAATTTGGGGTAAAATTCTTGAAAATTACCAAAGTTACAAGCCTGCATTCACAAAATTAAACATAGGCTCATAACTGTATTTGTTTTTTCAATATTTTTACACCACATTTTCAACATAGCCTTCTTCTTATAACCCCAGCTCATGAACAAAGGCAGATAAAATTTTCATCTCCTGCATGAAAGGTGATTTAGTGCAGGGACTGTGAAATCAACTTTCAGGGTGCAAACGCACATTTTGGGAAGGAGTTGAAAAATGACAGCTGTCACATTCATGAGGTGCTATAAAGAAGAGACTATGTTGAAAATTTGGGGTAAAAATATTGAATATTACCAAAGATATGAGCCTGCTTTTGCAAAATTCAACGCAGCCTCACAACTTTGATTTTTTAGACATATTTTTTGACACCAAATTGAAGACATAGCTTTCTTATGACCCCTCCTCATGAATAAGGTTATAGAAAAATTTCAACCATGTCAGAAAGGTGATTTTGTGTAGGGACCGCAAAATCACCTTTTGGGGTATACAAAAACATTTTGTCCAGGATCTGAAAAATGACAGCTGTTATATTAATGAGGTGATGTAAAAAAATATGGCTATGTTATAAATTTCGGGATAAAAATATTGAAAATTGCCAAAGTTATGAGTCTGCAGTCACAATATTAAACATATGCTCATAACTTTATTGTTTTGCTTTATATTTTTACATCAGATTTTCAACATAGACTTCTTATGACCCCACTTCATGAATAAGGGCAGATAAAATTTTAATCTCCTGCCTGAAAGGTGATTTCATGCAGGGACCACAAAATCACCTTTCAGGATGTAAAAAAAACATTTTGGCCAGGATTTGAAAAATGACAGCTGTCACATTTATGAGGTGCTGTAAAGATATGGCTATGTTGTTAATTTGGGGTAAACATATTGAAAATTACCAATGTTATGAGTCTGCATTTGCAAAACTCAATGTAGGCTCATAACATTATTGGTTTTCTAATATTTGTGCACTAAATTTTCAACATATCCTTCTTATGACCCCACCTCATGATCAAGGGCAGAGAAAATGTTCAACTACGGCCTGGAAGGTGAGTTTATGCAGAGATCATGAAATCACCTTTTGGGATAGATTTGCCTAATGTCAGTGCAACTGTTCATGAGTTGGGATCCTACAAAAGGCATGTTGAAAATTTTGACCAAGAATATGCAAAGATGTCCAAGTTATACCACTAAGTTCAAAACCCCATTGAAATACATTGAACCACATAACTGGTTCTTTAGTTTGCAGTCCAGCTTTGAAGAGTGAAGATGTGTCTGGGGTCCAGAGAGGATTACAGCATTGGAACCCTAATGGATAAGTAAGGGCTTGGGGTGAGGGGTGGTGGGTGCTGAGTGGGAGGGCCAGGTGGAGGGGGGTCAGAAACAGCCACAAAAGACATCAATGAATGGTTTCCTTTTTACAGATGGAAAAAAAAAATCATGACCAAGGATTTCTGATTGCAACACTGGAGGACTGAGCACACCAAGTGTCAATGTTATGTTTCAGGGAGGAGTGCTGAAAGAGAGGGTTGGGTGGGGATATATATATATATATATATATATATATATATATATATATATATATAAGTCAGGGCAGAGCACAACCGCAACACTGGGATTGGACACCCCAGTGTCATTGTTATGTTTCTGGGGTGGTGGTGGGTGCTGATAAGGAGGGTCGGGTGGGGGGATATCCATAATTTTAAATAAAAAATAAATAAAATCTGTAGTCACGGTGGAACAGAACACACTCAGCTGTGTCCAAGATGGCTGCTGCTCTCTACTGCACATGCATGCACATGGCATAATACAGTTTGGTAGTCATATTGGACATGGCAGAATGTATTGAGTTCTGCTATGACCACTGACAGAGTAGAAAAAATAGTGCAGTGAGATTTCCAATGGAGACAATGAGAGGAGTGCTTCACCGATGTGGAGGTGACTGTGTTGCAACTCCAACATGTTGTTTGGTCTGAGTCCTTTTCTGATAGCAAGAGGTCTGCAGGGCTACACCAACTGCAGCCCTAAAAACAGAGTTATAAACTCTGCTGTCACCACTGAGTAAGGCATCCACATCCATTTTGAAAATATTTTCACAGGACAACGTTCAACAGATCAGCAACTGAAATGATAATTTCTTTTAGTTTGGACAATAGTAACATTTGTTCATATGCTACATATACTTGTGAGTGTACTGAATGTATATGTATTTGTATTTGTATTTGCACTTTGATTGCTGGGGTGTACATGTACATATCCATGTATTTTCATGGTGTGCACCATGGACACTGCTGTGCTAATTTATGTACATGAATGTGTGTTTTGAACTTTTGAAAAGAATTCAACATACCTGTGAAAAATGTACATGTAACCAACCAGTCCCTGGGGTTACTAGGATCTCATTTGTTTTAGATTAGGCAGATTGCCTATGCAGTTCCAGAGGGTTTAAATCTCTCTGAAAAACATTACATCACCACTTGCTTTACTCTGCTGAGGCAGAGGATGGTGTCATGCAATTTAGAACCCTTACAGAAGCCACAGTGCTCTGCCGTTGTTTTGAGCTGTGAGTCAGTTTGGAGTTGAGAGTTCTACAAGCAAGTGGTGCTTTGCCAGAGGCCACTTGTCAGATGCAAGGAGCTTCAGTTTGTTATTTTATATCCTAGTACAGTAACTAGCATCTGGTTTTGTGGGACGTGGTGGCTACCAGATCCTGTGAAGCCCCAATGGGGTGAAGATTTTTCACAGTGGCAGAAATGGGACTGAAGGTTCAGTGACTACTCTGGGACAATCCCCAAAAGACCATGAGAACTAACAGAACTGCCAGAAATGTAGAGACTGTGGGCTAGATATTCAAAGATGTTGTGCCTGGCCAACTGAGTTGCACCAGCGCAATCCCAGAACTGCACCCTGGGGAAATATTCAAATGTGGGAATTACGCAGAGCAAACACAATGCACCAGTGTGCAAAGATCATATATGCAGCACATCTCCAGGGGGCATGCCCATTCATACACAGCACATCCCAATATTCAGCCCAGGATGTGCAGCGCATCTGCTGGCACAACCCTGAGATGTTCACATACCTGGCTCAAAGTTGAGCCTGAAAAAATATACTCAAGTGCAGTCCACCCACCGACTGCCGGCTGTATTGCAGTGTGCAAAACAGCAGCCATCAGCCGTGGGTGGCAACCCCCCCCACACCATGCAAAAGCATGCACAATAGACTCTGGTGGTCCAGTGGTACCCCCCTCCCTGCCTGAATCCCTGATCACCAGCAAATTAGTAAGTTACATTGCCCTGGTGGTCTACTGGTAACCTCCACCTCACCCATAACCCTGATTGCCCATAATGGTGATGTAAGCAATGCAGTGGTAGTCTAATGGCTCCCCCTGCCTATCCTGACCCACGGATCACAGTACAATACAACCAAAGGATCCCAGGAAGTCTAGTAGAATGCCCTCATCCTTCCTGTAGCAGTGATCACTAAAATAAACTGAAGTGCCATCCCTGGCAGTCCAGTGGAACCCCCCATCCCTCCCATAGCAGCACTCATTGTGCTACTATGTGAATGACTATCCATGGTGGTCCAGCTGATCCTTCACCCACCCAGGATCACCAGGCCACCCAGCTCCTCCCCGTCATTGGTGGGCAGCAAATCTGCCCACATACCACTGTGGTTGTCTGCTGAATGACAGATTACAGTAGGAGCGGCAATCTCATTGGTCCACACTGTGGATCAAGGGGTTGTAGTGCATACTGTAATACTTCACAACTTTGTGGAGTAAAATCATTCATTCACAAAGTTGTGACATTCAATATGCACTGCAAGCACCTACTGTAAGCTGTCATTTGGTGGGCAGCAGCAGTGGTATGTGGGCGGGTATGCTGCTCGTCGATGACGGGGAGTGCTGGGTGGCCTGGGGGTCCTGTGTGGGTGGGGGATGGGGGGCACTACTGGAAAACCATGGATAGGCATTCTTATAGTAGCATAGTGATTGCTGCTACAGGAAGGATGGGGGTTCCACTGGACCGCCAGGGATGGCACTTTAGTGTATTTTGGCAATTGCTGCTACAGGAGGGGTGGGGGGTTCCACTAGACTACATGTGATCCTTCGGTTGAATTGTACAGCAATCCATGGGTCAGGATGGGCAGGGAGGAGCCACTGGACCACCAGGGTATTGATTACATTGCCATTACAGGTGACCGGGGTTACGGGCGGGGTGGGGGTTACCACTAGACCACCAGGGCATTGTAACCTACTAATTCACTGATGATCGGGGATTTAGGTGGGAAGGGGGAGCACCACTGAACCAACAGGGATAAGTCATAACTGACTACTATGGAAATTGGAGGGTTGGGTTGGGGGGAGGGCACCACCAGACTGCTAGGGACTTGCTATATGTGTTCATGCAGTGATCGACTGTACAGGACAGGGAGGGAGCACTGCTGCATCATGTGCAGGGTGCCAGGTGCATTTCACCGGCCAACCCTGCACAACTTATGCAAATGGGGCCATAATGACATGGAAATGGACCCATTTTCACCTTGCATGCATTATGGCCCATTTGCATATTGGTTGCTGAATATCAGGAATTTGCTCACAGTGTATTTCCGATGCGCTGGCACAATTCCCATTCCTGGTATTCAGCCCTGTCGGGGGCAGAGCATTGTATTTGCACAGTGCATATTACTTGATAATTTCAGAAATGATCCCTTACAGAATTATAGGTGCACTACGTACATGCAGAATGCCATATGCTTAATTGTGCAATGTTTGCTTGTGGTTCGTATACACAAAGTGAACTTATGTGAACCAAGTCTAAAAAGCAAATCAGTTTCGCATGCTGCAGGCTTGACATGTATATGGCAGGTAAGCTGATGTGAATATCTTCTAAAAATTACGTTAGGTTTGTGTGTTGCATGCTTGACATGAGTGCAGCAGTTAAGCTGGTGTGAATGTCATTTAAACATCACATCAGGTTTACATGCTGCACACTTGCCATGTGTGCAGCAGCTAAGCTTGTACAAATCTCATCTGAAAAAAACACATCAGTTTCTATTTCTTATAGCTAGCAATTAGTGATTAAAATACATTTTATTTGAATTCCCATAAAAATTAGGTAGACTCATTAATTCTGATCCTTTTGCAAGTTGTTTAATGGCTTTTGATTTTTAGCATTTAATCACCATTAATTTGTAAAGCATTGTTGGCTTACTGCATTAAATGCCTAAGATATAGACAGTCAACATCCCCCGTTCCAGATGTACAAAGAGGACCCTCTATGTTGTGAAGACTATCCTTTTTGTTTTGGACCACGAAAATTCTTTATGCATATTACGTGCTACAAATGTGTTTCTCCATGACTGTTTCACCTCACTTATTTTCCCTTTGTCATTTTGTATTGAGCATATACACCATGGCCATGCTCAGCAGTCTTTGTGCTGAGTAGGGTCTTGAAAGCATGCACCATACCTCACATTTAGTCACTGAAATGTGGGACATGGACACTCAAAATGAGGGACAATAAGGGACACTAATCCATATGATGATCAGGACACATCATGAAGCATGGAGATGCAGTACCTCAGAATGGTTCCACTATGCCACGGTAAGAGGAATGTCGGTGACCTCCCCTACAGCGACACATGGTCACCAACATCCCTGACACCGCCAACTACTGACCCTGACTAGAGAGTGCACCGACACCTGTTCAGTGTTCATGCGGAGGGAGGCTTCACCCCCCCTGCACCCCTGGACTGAAGGATTCCAACAACGAGGGGTGGATGTAGAGGGAAAGCGGACCAACTCCGAAGTCAATGACTCGGTCATCTCTCCAGCAACCTGGTCAACACTGTGGGTGTCAATGGGTTGGTGTCACTGTAACAGTGTCGCTGTGAAAGCATCGCTGTTACAATGGTATACTCCTCAGAAAACAGTGGAAACCATGGCATTAGCACCTACATAGATACATAGATACATAGACAGTGTCGGCAGATAAGGGCCTATGGCCCACCTAGTCTGCCCATTTGAGCTTGTAAGTTCAGTTTGTTTTCCTAGAAGTCTATTTCCCCTTACCCCTGACCTCTAGAATTCCTTTATGTCTATCCCATGCATTCTTAATTCCCGTGATTGTTTCAGCCCCCACCACTTCCTCTGGCAGGGTGTTCCACTTGTCCACCACCCGTTCTGTGAAGAAATTCTTTCTCATGTTTCCTCTGAATCGTCCTCCTTCCAACTTCATCCCATGCCCTCTAGTCCTGAAACATCTTTTTCGCTTAAAAATAGTGTTTTCCTGCACCCTGTTCCTCCCTGTAAGAATGAATTTCTACCATTAAGCAGGGGTGTCATTTAGGTAGGGCAGAGGGGGCAGTTACCCCACCGTATTCATGTCTAGGTTGTTCTTAAGGTATGGAAATAATGACTTTTAATTTGGATTTAATCTTTTGCACAATAAATGCCCACCTGGCCTATGTGTGCTCATGCTGCAGGTACTCTCCAGACTCGACTCTGTCTGTGTTGTCCACTCTCTACACCTATAAGCAGCAGCACAATCACATGTGTTTCGATGAGCCAAGAAAAAGCACATGAGCCTAGCAAGTGCAACACTGTCTTTCCCGCCACAGAGTAGACAGACTAACAATACTGTTTGGAGGAGACAGTGAGCACTGAACTTTCAATAGCAGTGTTGTGGCAGCATATTTTTGTTGTTCTACTCTTAGTGAGTCTCCTTCTCCCCTGGTGGCTGAAGGGGCAGAAGCTGAGCTAGAAGTTAACTTAAGACTAGGCTACCTACTTACTCTACTAAGCTTGCCTTGCAAAACAAAAAACAGCACAACCCACCATGGTAGCAAGCTAGGCTTAGCAGCAGTGGTGACAGTGGTGTGGGTGGCCTTCATTGGCCTTGATCAGTGCAGTGTGGCAGCAGCCACAGTAGCAACCGAGCAAGAAGCAAGCAACCCAGGTTGGGTAGGTTCGGATAGTGAGGTGACTTGGTCATGGACCATGTTGGAGAATTGTGATGGTCAGTTCTAGCATCCAGCTTCTGGTGTAGGAGAGAGGGTGAGTGGACTGAAAACTGGACTAGTGGCACACTATACCAAGCTGCAGGTTGTGGCTATATGACTGGGTAAGTAAAAGTAATTTTTTTTTACAGGTGGATTGGGGAAGGTGAAAGGAAGGAATGAAATACTGATGTGTTATTCATGTTTCTTCACCTTTAGGTGGCTTCATGACCCATAGGGGATGGGTATTGAATGGAATGGAGACAGGGAGAAAAATCAGGACAAAGTTCTCTTTGGGGAGAGGGGAGAAGAACTTCAGCAAGGAAAAAAATTGGTTAGTAACTGGGTGGTTTTAAGCCAACTCTGATGCACTGCTCCAGGGTATATACAGATGAATCTTATACATTTCAATTTTTCCTGATTTACATATCACGTTTCAGTCAAACCAATTATTCTAGAGCTGTTCCTTGCATTCACAGACAGTTGAGCAGTATGGTGTGCAAAGACTAATGGAGCCCCACTATAGTCAGGCTTATGCCCCCCCCCCAGTGAAGCTGACCTTCACATCCCCATGCTCAGGCACATTATGACAAAGGGCAATGGAGACTGCAGGGGTGTGCACCTTTGAAATGAATGGAGGTATTTTTTCATTATTATTTTATACATTACTGATGGAGAGTTGGAGATTAATGAAGGCCACCGCTCGAATAACAAGGGTATTCTTAGCAGAACAGTGGCCTTCAATATTCTGCAACTCACCATCATAACATATAAAATAGTAATACAAAATAACTCCATTCATTTCAGGGGGATACGACCTAGCAGTCTGACCTATGGACATCATCTCTTAAAGACTCCTGCCTCTGGCTCCCTAGTACTCAAGTAAGAGACTTTTTACTTATATCTGTACTTGGTGGGTTGTCTGTAGCAGCATGACTGTACCTGCTACAGTGTGTGTGTGCATGGGGGGGACTGGCCATATGTGTGTGTGTGTGTGTGTGTGTGTGTGTGTGTGTGTGTGTGTGTGTGGAGTTATTGCTACTTTTGTGTTTGCACCTTAAAGTCTGTTTGCGTGGAAGCATTCAAAACTATGGAGAGAATATAGTAGGAGTGCATGCCAGACAGAAGTAATTAAGTGGTTTTGTGGGTATGTGGGTATTGGGGGTGGGAAAACATGTGTTTCTATTGGTATGGTGCTACAGTTCAAGTTTGAAAATGAGATGAGGGAGAGAAGAAAATTGAAAAGCATAACAGTGGCTACAAGCATGCCACACGCATGCAGATGTATTCAGATACAGTATGTATTGAAGTACAAGTGAGCCATATGTGTGCAGACAGTATGGCTTAATGGTTAAAGGCACTGAACTGCGATCCAGGAGACTCTGAGGCATGAAGACCTGGGTTTGAATCTCATCAACCGCTACTTGTATATGTTGTGATCCTGAGCAATTTACTTAACTTTTACATGTGCAGTTATCAGTGACCACTTACTTTTTTGTACGCATGCCACATGCATACAGTCTTTACCAATTTAACATAGAAATCATGGTTTCCACACTTGCTTCCTGCTTGCTGCCATATGCATGCAATCAGTTCCAATTTAACATTTAAATCATACTTGCAGCATGCATATCACTTGGGTAGTTTTATGTGTGCAGCATGAAAACATTTCATATAATTATTTCTGTAAGGGATACACCATGGCTCATCTCTTTTGAATATTTCCCGTAGTTGCTCCAGCGCAACTCAGTTGCACTGTGCACCCACTTGCACCATTGCCAGGAGCACATTTGAATATCAGGCCCAGTGCATTTACACCCCAAAAGCTATGGATTTTATGTGAGAACTGTGAATTTTAAATGTTCTTAATAAATGCCTTGGGGGGGCACAAGCTGCTGTAAGTACAAGGTTCATTTGTTGTTCATGTGAGTTGGCTCATGCCTGGCTAGGAGCCCATCAAGGCTAGAATGCAGGTAATTGGGATTTTTACGCAAAGAATGTGATGTAAGGATGTCTCTTGTAGCCCCTGTGTGGCTTGGGAATCCTGTTTTTCCTAAAGATATGCCTGAGCCAGGTGTTGCCCTAACACCAGGGGTGAGACCTTTTTCTGCCAAGTGTGGTTGTTGCCTTGTCTGAGTACAAAAAGGGGGGTGCTCCCTTACAAAAAAGGGAGTGCCTGGGTCTTACATACAAAATGTAATTAGACCTGGTATGTCAAGAATAAAAAGCACACTTAGGGTGCAGTATGTCTCAATTAGCAGCGTCATGTCTGCCTCTGGGCCAAACATTAATGAGTTCTAATCCCACACAGTTACTTGGGATCATATCCCAAATGCTGGCCCTCCTGTGCAGTACTAATGGGGTTTGTACTGTTGGAATGGGTTGTTTAAGATGAGATTTTTAAACCAAGATATATCATCTCCTTCCCTGATGCTGTCCTGGTGGGGGTCCACTTGGAAGTCAAAGAACCCACACAGCCCTTTTTGGAAGAGAAGTGGATTTTCCCTGACTCTTTTTGCAAGTGAAGTGGAGTTTCTCCAGTCTCTTAACCAATATTCCCTTTCCCATAAAACGGGTTTGGACAGTTGCCTATAGCTGTGTGTGAGTGTTGCTTAAGGAATGGCTTTCATTACATGTCTTACAGTAACTTCACTTCCAGTTTCTCTTACTGCTTGTAAAGTGCTTTGGGATACACTCTGCATAAAAAACTGTTATATTATATACAGTGGCACCTGGTGACAAGTTCTGTCAAGTCAAAGGTTACCTTTTAAGAAATCCAAAGTGGGACATTTTATAACAAAACTTGGTCTTTTGCAGAACAATAGGTAACCTCAACTAATGCAACTGACTTATTTTCTTTAAATAATCAAAGCCAAGACTAGGGATGGCCAAAATGTATCTTCTGCCACAAGAATTCTGGCAAAATGTTGATTTTGCTTTCAGGAAGTTTCTTTGAAAACGTTATGACATTTTGCCAAAATTTAAATTTTGATTAATTCCATCTAATTTGAAAAGCATTTGTCCAAATTGTACCAAATTTACAGCAGTATGATCTTTAAAGATGACCGAGTGATAAGCCTCCAAACTTTCAAAAGTGTTCATCCACATTGCACCACATTTGGTATGCTAACTTTATTAATGTTTATATATATATATATATATATATATATATATATATATATATATACTGTATATATGTGTGCCATGTTTCAGTTCTCTAACATTAAAGGTGACTGAGTTATAGGCCTCCAAACTTTCAGAAATTTTTAAATTACATTTCACAATTACATAAACTGCTGAATTTTAAGCCCCAATAAGTTTATTGTTAGAGAACGGAATATCACCCATGTTGTTAGGTTAACTGACACTAAATATTAGGCTTTAATGCAACCCCCAGGATCCAGCATCAGAGTGTCATGCTGACAACCCAAGTTTGGAAGTGAGCCCAGGAAGTAATCCGAGGAGACAGGTCATGGCTAAAACTTATCATTTATATAAGCAGTACTTCTCTATTTAGCAGTTTCTATGATTCTTCCAAGAAAAGTTTGTGTCTTAGTTTTCAATTATCCAGCTCCAAAGGTGTCTAAGTTGAAAGCATAGAAATATTTTCAGAAAGTTTCACATGAATATTAAAATGCTAGAATTTGAACCCCTATTACTTCTCCACCCTTCATCCAAATGTTATGAAATGTGGCACACTTTTAGGGACCAAACCAGACAATATAGCATGCCTGCCAAATTTCAGACTTCTAGCTGCAATGCAGACTGAATTTATAGCCAATTAAAGAACTTTAGAAAATACTGAAACATTTTGTGAAATTTCATGAAATGTTGCAGAATTTTGTAATAAATTATGTGCATTCAGAATTTGCTAATTTTGCCCAGCACTAAGTGTTGTAGTTTTTTAGTTATTCATATTGGGCCCTATGCACAAAATTAGTGGATTTTCTATGAGCCATGTGGCTGAGGTGAGCAAGCCTACATTCGAATGCTGCATAGCAGAGATCTGGTGGAACTCCATTGGCATTCTTGACAGGTGCACAAGCCACCTGTGCTAATGATCCCTCCCTTGATCCCACAGCTAAGCACCACAGGCAGGCCAGGGGCATACCAGGGGGCATGCCCACACAGCATGGCATGCACAGTGGTGCTGTGTGCTAGGCTATGGTGGTAAGTGGCACACATGGGGGGACCCTGCCATAACTGTTTATGTGCCCCCCAAAGGTTACCAGCAGGGTACAGCAGCACCAATATCCCCATGCACACATCTGCCCCAGTACAACGGGTGCCTGTGAGGGCTGGGGGTGACCTGTCAAGCAAAAGGCCATTGTTTGTTCATGGTCAGACTCTATACCTTTCCAGGGCACCCTGCATGGGCGCAGCAGGGAATCCACTGTGGGACCATTGTCAGGCATCCTATTGGATGCCCACCTGCATCCTGCACCCCGCCTCAGTGCTGCCATGATCCAGACCCAGGGTTATGAGTGCCAGATGGGTGGGTCCTTGGATAGGTGCCCTGTGAGATGCTTGTGGACATGAATCCATGCACCCTGCATCTATCCAGGACTGCTTAGTTATGCAGGCAACATTATGCATGATTTGCATGTACATTGTACTCTTCTGTGTATAGCCCCAATGTTTTCTATTAGTTTAAGACATTTTAGTTAGGGTATCATAGTTTTATGCAACTTTAAGGGGAATGTAAGAAAATATTTTTTCTACTATAAGATTAGGGCATTTCATTTTTCATTATGTTTTGCAGAACACAGCCACCCGAACTAGGACTGTCATGTCAAAATCAGGAAAGGTTATAATCCTGGTGAAGTCCCAACATGTCTATCAGCAACTTTCAGAAACTTGGAACTCCTGTTTACTATGGTTAATCCAGTAAGCTTGATACCTATAGTAATTCTTAGTGCTATGACTGTTTACAACTAAAAGCATTATGATAACAGTGCCAGGATATCTTCAGTTATAGTGCAACCTGGCACACAGCACCACTGTAATTGCAAATTCCTTTTCTTAATGCAATAAGACTGAAAAAAAGAAACCAGAACCAAATTATTTTTCTGTCTCTACATGGATGGGAATAAAAATTAATTCATTATTTGTTACATTTCATCCTTACTCAAAAATTAGCATTTTTTGGTCCATGGGTTTAAAAAGCCTCAGCTTCCTTGGGACTGCTTAACTAGAAGTTAATTAGGCCTTCCAGTTCTGCCTAAAAGCCTGTAAGTGCTGCATTAGAGCCCCCCTGAGGAGTGCTCGGAGAGATCTGAGAAATGTTCAGAAACAAGGCCGCATAGCCAATCTGGTGAAGTATCAGGAAGCCCCCAGTGAAGCTGTGATAATAAGGCTAGAAGAGAAACGTGAATGCACATCCTTTTCTGAACTCCACCTTATTGCATTCTCTGCTCATGCAACTGCAGCAGGGTATTCTCAGCACTTTGTTTTGACAAGGATTCAAGTGTAGCTTAAATTAATTATTATGGGGCACTCAGAAGACTGCTTGTCTATTCACCATATTTTTTTCATGAGCATTTAAGAACCCTTGTATGATCACTGGCACTTTTTTTCAACTTTCAATTCCACAGAAATTATATTTTCAACTCTGCCATTATTGCAGTGAGTGTTATGTCCTACTGTAGTTTTGTCTAGAAATTAATTTTTTCTTCAATCATTATACAGCGTAATGACTGGAAGGAATTAGATCAGTCTGCACAGTAGTTTTGTACTGCTGAAATGCCAGGTTGAGGATTTAACAGATACTATCAGCCCTTTCTTAAGCTTCCAGTTTTCACTGGGTTAAAAAATATATTCTTGGTTTGCGGGCCTTCTGCATGATTTGTTGATATAGCAGTTTGAACCTGCTACCGTAATCTTCATAAATGTAAAAACTGTCTGTCCACCATAATGGTATTAGCACACAAAACCTTGAATTTTTACAGCCTTGGTTCTACTCCCACTGCATCCTTCCTGAACATTGGACCTCCCCACATACACTCATGCACAGTCTAGCCACTCATGATACAGTGGGAGGAGACTAAGTGGTTAAAATGTTCGTGATCTTCCTACAGTCTGGGGAGGAATACAAGAAAATAACAATAATCATGAACAACCATTACATCAATAGTCTGCTTTTTTCATATTTAACAAACAACTTAATGCTGTATTGGTCCTAGTAAGAACAAATCCAGAGCAAACGGTTTGATACCTTTTATTGGACCAACAAGGATGTTACAAAAAGTTCAAGGGTCTAAAAAGCCACAGCTTCCTTGGGACTCTTAATGAGAAGTTCATTAGGCCTTCCAGTTTCTACCTAAGAGCCTGTAAGTGCTGCATTAGAGCCCCCTGATGAGTGCTCGGAGATATCTGAGAAATGTTCAGAAACAAGGCCGCATAGCCAATCTGGAAAAGTATCAGGAAGCTCCAATGAATCTGTGATAATAAGGCTAGAAGAGAAGCGTGAATGCACATCCTTTTCTGAACTCCACCTTATTGCATTCTCTGCTCATGCAACTGCAGCAGAGTATTCTCAGCACTTTGTTTTGGCAAGGATGCAAGCGTAGCTTAAATTAATTATAATGGGGAACTCAGAAGACTGTTTGTCTATTCACCATATTTTTTTCGTGAACATTTAAGAATCCTTGTATGATCACTGGCACTTCTTTTCAACTTTCAGTTCCACAAAAATTGTATTTTCAACCACTCTGCCACAACTGCACTGAGTGATATGTCCTTCTGTAGTTATGCCTAGAAATAATTTTTTTCTTCAGCCGTTATACAGCATAATGACTGTAAGGAATTAGATCAGTCTGCACAGTAGTTTTGAACTACTGAAATGCCAGGTTGAGGATTTAACAGATACTATCAGCCCTTTCTTAAGCTCCCAGTTCTCCCTGAGTTAAAAAAAAACCAACACATTCTTGGTTTGTGGACCTTCTGCAGAATTTGTTGATGTAGCTGTTTGAACCTGCTTCCTTAATCTTAATAAATATGAAAAAACTGTCTGACACCATAATGGTATTAGCACACAAAAACTTGAATTTTTACAGTCTTGGTTCTACTGCCACTGTATCCTTCCTGAACATTGGACCTCCCCACATATACACATGCACAGTCTAGCCACTCATGATATAGTGGGAGGAGACTGAGTGGCTAGAATGTTTGTGATCTTCCTACAGTCTGGGGAGGAATACAAGAAAATATCAAGAACTATGAACAACCATTACATCAATAGTCTGCTTTTTTCATATTTAATAAACTGTTTAATGCTGTACTAGCCCTAGTAAGAACAAATCCAGAACAAATGGTTTGATAGCTTTTATTGGACTAACAAGGTTGTTACAAAAAGAACAAATAGCTTTAGCTTTCAGACCAACAAGTCCTTCTTCAGATTGTTTCTTTATATGTATTATTTTGATTATACACTGACAATTTATTGAAATCTGTATATATCAGACTGCATTGTCTCATTTTCTTGGGGGTCCTTGACTAGTACTTCTTTGTATCTGGCACTTACACTGACAATTGATGTTATCATGTAAAAAATCTTGCTATAACACCAAAAGCCTTAAGGTTTCTGGAACATAATAGCTGGTTGAGAGTATGTTGGGGATATCTCTCCAGCCAACTGTACTTTCATTAGTGTGATACACTTACTCACTTTGGGTAAACATCACTTTCATCCGTCTATTTACCATGTAAAGATAATTTATGTTGTTGTAAGTTGTGGAGCTTATTTTTTATTCTTTACTTGCTAATATGTTACATTTTGGCATGCAATTGTTTTCTCCAGGGTCATTTTATTGTCATAGGCCATATTCACAAACTAACAGAGTTCTGAGCAGAGTTGAAGCTGGCTTCTACTGGTGTACTCTTACCTTTCTCCTGAAGTACGTGTCTTTGAGAGGTTTTTCACTTGACGTATAATTTAGCGAGAAGAGAATCTTAGTGTTTTGTTACTCATTAGACTGATACATGGTACAATAAATCTGGGTTGAACTCTCTGCCTGCTGTTATCTCTGGACAACCTTTGACCTTTAAGTTTGATTCAGCTGAAAGCACATTTAAGATATTCAAGCTCTCTGATGTCATTTTAATTATGTTCTGAAGGCCTGTTTTAAACCAATAAGAATTATTTCTGTTTTTTTCTGCATGTTCTAAGTGTTAATAGTATGAGATTTTCTAAATAACTGTTATTAAGCTTCCAAAGAAGAACTTGTTGGTCCAAAAGCTAAAGCTGTTTGTTCTTTTTGTAGCATCCTTGTTGGTCCAATAAAAGGTATCAAACCATTTGTTCTGGATTTTTTCATATTTATCATGAGTTTATATGTACAGTTACTGGGCCTCTTATGTATATTAATACCGCCATCGAGACCACGGGCATGAGACCAGTGAAATGAAGGTGAGTGGTTCTGGCACCATAAGTATATAAATGAAAGAGTGGTTTTGGTGGCAGTATTAATACATTATTGATCAAGCTTGATAAATAATACATACATTTTTAAAAAACCTTAGTCAAATGTGTCCATTTCCAAGGCAGCTGCATGTGAGACACTTTTCACAGAATAAGAGTATCTCACACACAGAGGAGAGGAGTGCTCCAGTTGGTTAGGGAGCTCTCCCTTGATCTATAATAGTTAAAAGAGTGCATTGTTAAGTTATTTGGGTGAGAGGACTGTGAAGTGTAACTGAGCAGTTCTGCCACACAAAGAACTACAGAGTGCCCTCTTACAACCAGATGGGATGCTCTAACTGTACATATAAACATATTATAAATCATCTGCAAAGAAAAGAACAGCACAAAGGTGACCTGGAGTGCTCAGTGACAGCTTTCTATGAGACAACCAGTCACGGCAGTTACCCAGGGCATATCCATAGGAAAAATGAAAATTCCAGCAGATGTCGATTTTAAGACTTAGTGCTTCATTTATTATGCCATACACAGCCAGACCGACCCTCCTGGGTCAAGTAAGGCACACAATTGATCTATTGTGTGGTTTCCCTGACCCAAGCAAGTCGGTCTGGCTGTGTATGGCACAATAAAAGAAGCACTAAATCTTAAAATCAATGTCTGCTGGACTCTTCATTTTTTTCTATGGATATGCCCTGGATAAGTGCCATGACTGGTTGTCTCAATATTGTAAATCATAGTGATATTTTTTTTTAATGGAATTGGGTGCAGAGAATCCAAAAAGGTCCTGACCTTTATTATCAGGATCAGGATCTAGGACAAAGTCCTGACAAGTTCTGATTCTAATCAGAACCTTCTGTAAAATGTGAAGAAAACTGAAAATCTGCCATACTACTGCATAAAATGACACCAAGAGCTATTACATACACATAAAACTGTAAATAGCATATTAAAAAATGAAATCTGAGTGCTTATTATGACACATATATGCTGGTCAGTTGAATACATGCCAACATGCAGGTGACCTGGTTCCCTGCCTCCTGTCTCACTGGTATTTGAGATTACTACTGACTTAGTGTCTACAGTAACTGTCTGATCCAGGAGGGGGATCCAATTAATATTACATGAGGGCATCAGTTTGTTGTAGTCCTAGGGCCCTAACTGCTTCTCTGTTTCAAGGAGAGTGACCATATTGTTTCTCTGCCTTGTAGACAGTAATGAATTCATTAAAAAGGGCCCCTAGCTGCTTCTGTGTTTCAGGTAGACTGACCACCATGTTTTTTTCTGCCTTTTGGAAAGTAACAAATAAATTTAAAAAAGGGATTGTAGAGCACATCATACGCAGTTTATGCATTGCTCAGTTGTCGCTCTCTGTGCTGTTGTTCTGATGAATAGTTATATATTTGACAAATTTCTAATTTTCTTTTGCCATAAATAAAACAAAACGTTTACTATGAGCAGCAGTAGCAGACCGGGAGATGCACATCACTCAATAGCAGTATTCAGAGTTCCCCATAGCTGTCCAAATACCCAGAAAAAGTGAAAACTACTTTAATCAAAATAAAGGTGTAGTCATCAGCACCACAAGACTGGCAAGCAAAGATATGTCACTGTTCTGTATAGATGCAATACAAACTTGCATGAAACTGAATCTAATGATGAGGACAATTCTGATGAACATGGTCATGAAATGAAGGATGCAGACAATAAGGGAGAGATTTTTTTTTACAAAATGAGATGGAATGCCTGAATGAGAAAGAGTTGGCAATTGATTATATGCAGGATAGGGCCGTGTGAAATTAAACTTTCATAGGTGGAATTTTGGCAAAAGACAGAATTTCACTTTTGCAAAATTTTGGAATTTACTTTGGGAACTTTCATGAAAATTCCAACTTAAGGCTGGCCCAGTGGTGCTGGAGGTTGAGGCACTAGTTGCTGCACCTTGTGCCACACCAGCTATCTGGGTTCAGGAATGAGCTCAGATCACCAGGGGTCACATGGGATGAGAAAGGATTGAGTATCCAGAGGACTGCTGTCCTCTCTCGGGGGAGGTCCTGACTTCCAGCTCATTGACCACCCTCTGGCAGTGGCTGGAGGGCAGTATGGGTCAGGAGGCATGTAACTGGTGTCCTTATGTCGGTGGAAGGGGAGACAGAAAAAAATGTGAAAAGGGAGCTTGCAGGTTCCATAATGCCCTGAGATGTCCCCGTGGCTGTTCTGACTTCTGGATTATTCTCTGGGAGGGGAAAGTCAATACTCCCCTGCCTGGCCCCATTGTGGGGGACTTATGGGGCCAATGGGGCAGGGACGCTTGGGCAAGCAGGATGAGTCCTTCTGAGAGAGGGCCATAGCTGCCTGCCAGGCTCCAAGGAGATCAAAATGTATTTGGAAAAAAAGAAATTCCAACTTAATGCAGTAGAATTAATGTATGAATTGTGTATTAATGTATTAAACTGGTCAAGGAAATTCCATAAATCTGATCACTGCCTGTGGTCAGTTCTGCAGAATTTCTTCCTCTAGTTTAATACAATAATCTGCAATTCATAGTCTCTGCAGTTCAGTGAGTCATTGAAGTGTAGAATGAATGTATGAATTGTGGATTAATGTATTATAGTGTATAGTAGAGCATTATAGTGTATGGTACAACATTGTATTCATTGCAAATCTAGCTTTCCCTAGTGTTGTTGTACTATTGATATGATGTCACGATGTTGTTGTACCATCGTGAGTATGTCACATAGATGGTACAACAGCACTTCCACTTTTGCGCATGTGTGAGTTGCTGTTGGTGGAGATGACAAAATGGGCACTACAGTTAATCGGAGGCACAGATGGACAATAACAAAATTTCAGTAAGTTCCATTTGTTTTTTAAAGAGTGGCTGGCACACTGCAGGACCGCGCCTTTGTTTTTAAATGTTTATGATCGCACAGGAAGGAGTGCAGTGTATTTATGGTGACGGGCGGGGAGGGGCAGGGGGTTATCGAAATCACGGCGTGACCGTAGAGGCAGTCAATCACTAATTTGTGTACTGTTGTCCATACACTATAAAAGACAGTGTATGGGCAATGGTAAACAACAACACTGTTGTTTTACTTCTCGTGGTCATGCCAACCGAAAACCTCTTGAGCTTTGCTCACTCTCGAGGTTTTCCTGGTTGTCATGACAACCTCTTGACGTGAACAACAGTGTTGTTGTTCACTGTTGTCCGTCCACTATCCTCTATGTTCTATATAGAAATCCATCCTTTTCAAAATGCTGTTGTACCACAGTTCAAAGGTCATGGATTGTGATTGTATCCTTCTGTGGTAGGACAGCATTCTAGAACCACTAGAGACTGTATGAGTCAGTTTCATTTTGAAAGAGAAAAAAACACAATTCACACATTTAATGTAATATAATACATTATAAAAAATACAGGATGAGCAGCTTTATATATAACCAGTGTGTTCTGCCTCCTCGAGTTTCTGATTCTCACGGACTTCTCAAGCTCCGCTCTCAAGATCAAAGGGAACCAGAACCCCTCAGTGGCAGAACACACTGGTTGTGCATAGTTGCCCATACAGTACTCTCTATAAACTACAGAAAGAAGTTCTGCAGAACTGATCACTGAACTACAGAATAATTACATGTATTGCAGCTTAATGTACTAAACTGTGGAATAGAATTCCTCAGAACTGTTATTCTGCAGTTCATGTGTATTATTCCACAATTCGCCAGAAAACTCCATGGAACAGGGCACAAATTTGCCAAACACATTCAAAAGATTCTGATTTTGCCAAAGGTGGAAGTGCAGAAAATTTTGTGAAATTTATGAATGTTTTAAAAGTTCCAGGAAAGTGGAAAGTGCAACTTCCGCCCAGCTCTAATGCAGGAGGATGAGTGTCAGGATTTTGTGGTGGTGGACTTGAATGAGGAGACAAACAGTGTGGAGTAGGAGGAACAGGATGATGGGGCAGTGCAATCTGAATTGAGTTCAGTGATTGGTTTGGACGAGCTGGATGAAGACAAGATTAAAACAGACCTTCATCAGCTGAAGCAATTGCTATAACAAAACTAATTTCTGAGATGATAACACTGGACTTACAGTCTTAAGGAGTCATGCACGTGTTGGCTTCAAAAGGCTATTTAATCACTTGTCACAATACAACATTCCATCTAGGAAGTTTTTTTTCTACTGGTGCTGTGCCTCACATGTATGAGGTAGTCAGTGTAAAACTATAAAAAATGCTTTAAAAGATGCAGCTGCTGGTGTTGTACATCTGACTACTGACATATGGACAAGATGTCAGCCAGAACCATTTATCGGTATGTCACTGACTTCACATTGGGTGTCATTTACTCCTAGTTGCAGTACCGACAAATCCCATCTGAAATTGGCTTCCATTAACATCTAGTATGTCCCACAAGATAACACAGCTTCCAACATCTTGAATGAGTATAATGGAGAGATACATAACTGACTTACATTAAAAGGGCTTTCTGTAGGTTTTGTTGTGGCTGACAATGGTTCAAACATATCATAACAACTGCAAAGAGAAAGTCACAATTTGATTGTCTCACAGACATTCTGAATCCCTAGATCACCTGCTGGAAAAAATTAGGCTGGAGTCTCATCACAAGAAGGCACAGCAGAACCATACTCTAGAATGGCAAAAAACGAGATCCATCTAAAATGACAAGTATTCTAAAGAAAACTGTCAGGGAGACATTTCACATGAGTTATCTGCTGTAGCAGACAGTGTGTTCATATTGTTCTATCTAGTATCAAACTTTTTTTCTGTTAAAGGTTATCTTCAAACTCCATTTTTTTTAATTTAAACACAGGACTGCTACACTAACCCTGCAGTAAGACAAGTAAATCAATTTTAGCAGAGTCATAATTCCCAAGTTAATTATTATGTGTCCATCCCACAGTAATTGTCCAGGTCTTTCCTGGTCATTATGTAGGTAGGAAAATCATAATGGTAGCAAGAAGGATCTAGCCACTTTACTCTCACGGGATAGTCAGAGACTTGGAAAGTTCCCGGGCGGGTGGGGATTACAATGACAGCTGATTTGTTATCAGTAAGTCACCTAAAATATTTTTTTCTGTTTTTTGTTTTTAACTACTATGCTCATTTGACAGTCTTGTGTTTTAGAATGAATGTAAATCAGTTAAACAACTCTAATGGATTTGACTAAATCAAAGTGAAAAGATAACCAAACTGCTTTTTTCCCATAAACATGCACAGCACAGATGGTAAATAAATAAAAAATATTTTGAAAATGTATTTGAGTACAGGAAAAGTAGATAGAACAGTTTCTGTGTATCTGTTTATTTTTATAACATCATTAAGGACTCCTGGGAGTTGGTTTACCAGTAGTTAATCCAACCTCCTTGTACATGAAGCCCTCAGTTATGCATTAGGCTTCATTACGCACCTGCAGGTTGGATTAACTACTGGTAAATCAGCCTCTTCTCATACCTTAATGCTTGAAAGAAAGCAATGTCTGATGGGGAATTTTTGCACAACACATTCAGTGTTTTGCACACTGTCTAAATTTAATCACGCATACCTTCCTGGAAGAGAACAGAGATATAAAAAGCTCTCACATATGTGACAAATAGAATGCACACATTTTGGCCACTGCTGCAAAGCACACCAGTCGCTGTGGGCTATACAGGAAGAACACAGATGGCTTCAGAACAAGCTCATCCAGGGTTTTGCAACAAGAACTCTACCTTTTACATGTTCCAACAATTGCTTGAGCAAAAAAGGCTGTAAGACAAGACAGTACACATTGGAGAACAACACAGAAGATCCTGATCTATACATTAATCCTTCACAGTTAGCTATTTTAGAACTTATCATCAGGATCCTGCAACCCTTTGAAGAAAGTACTTGGGAAGTGAGTTTTAGCAGTGCCCCACTCAGTCAAATAATCCAACTGATTAAAACTCTTAGATTTCAGATAAATGCAATCAGGGGTTACTTAGAATTCCAGTAAGCTAGTTTTAGATGGGATAATCTTGTGCCACTGACAGGGACTTGCCATCCAGAACAAAAAAAAAGACAGTTCATCAGATGATTAAGAAACCCAGAAATAATGAGAAACTCTATGAAGTGATGAAGGCAGAATGTTACATTATAGAAACAGTATTAGACTCATGGTAAAAGATAAAACAGTTCTCATGGTATGACCGCAATGTGGTCCAAAACTGCAGAGAGAAAATCATCTAAGAAATAGATTCGGTGTTGAAAAGAAACTGTCACAATAAATGAAGTCTCCTTATCCATTCCTCCTGCAACTTCACTGTCCTCTGTTTTCCATCAACTTACAAAACAGTTATCTGCTGCCATTTTATTCTGCTTCCACAAGTCAACATTGGGATAACTTGGATGTTGTCATTGAAAAAGCAGACTTTCATTCTTCATATCTCAGTGCCTCTGCCCAAGCTGTGACTCCCTGCTTTTTGCCAGAAAAAGACATTAAATGGAATGATGATCCTATCAAAAAATGGCAATGCAACACCCTCTGTGGCTTGCACTTATTCGGGTAGCTTTGAAATACATGGTCTGTCCCCTGACCAGTGTATTTTCAGAGTGACTCTTCAGCTCCATACCTCTCACGTGTCCCTCATTATGAGGGACATCTCTCATTTTGCCCTGTAAAAGTGCTCTGTCCCTCATGGAAAAAGTGCTGTCCACACAGAGAATGTGCTGCAAATTCAAACTTTAAAGCAGAAACACTTAATATTTTGAAATACCAATTCCACAATAAACATTGTACAAGTAAGCACTATGGTTTCCAGAGTGTTCTGAGCTTGTATCTCCATGTATGAGGATGTCTCTCTCATTCTGAGGGTCTGTCTCCCTCATTGTCCCTCATTTTGAGTGTCCAAACATTTCCATGGCCCTCATTTCAGTGACAAAAGGTTGAGAGGTATGTTCAGCTCTCTGGGTAATGTGGCAACAGAATAGATACATGATCTATTCTACTGCTGGAAAATGTGAAAAAATTAACTTTCTTAAAAATAAACCTTCCACTTTTTAGCTGCACTTATAACCAGGTTTCTTATTACCCTACCAAAGTGAACTGTGCAGCTAGATACTTTATAGGGAGATGTGCTTTCTTTACAGAGAGAGAGAGAGAGAGAGAGAGAGAGAGAGGGAGGGATCTTCCAACAACTGCAGAGTGACAGCCTGTGAGTATAAGGTGCCCTAATTATGTTCTCCAGAGCAGTACTAAGAGACGTTCACTGAATCAGACATAGGTTTACTATCTGTAACTAGAGGATGCCACAGTCAGTCTGAGGAGACATCACCACTACTCAGAGTCATTAATCTGGTGATTGGCCCTCTACTGGATGATGTGCCATGGGCCACTCATTTACCAGTCTGCAATATGCCTGCAAGGGAAGAGAAGGCATAGCAGTCACAGACACAGTAGCTTCTCACAGCAAGTGAAGAGTATTTTTACTGCCTCCCTCATATACTGAATGAGATCTCCTTTACTAGGATAGGTAGTGCTAGACTGCCACAGAAAGGAGGAGGAGTGGGGCCACATCAAGTGAAACGTTTTAAAATAGGATCCAAAAGAACAGCTGCACTTGATGAGAGACAATGTAGCCAAACATAACACATGCAAGAGCTGCTATATCACCGACTTGCCTTATTGCCAGCTGGCAAACTTTAATAATCATACAGCATACATAAATACAGTGCAGTATTTGTATAAAAACAATACATTTTGCCAACCACATAGTCTCTGGAGGTAAAGTAATACCCCAGCACTTCACCAAAAGACTTCTTCTGGGAGCCCCTTACGTTTTTGTACATATTGCACTATATTTATGTATGCATTGCTGTAGCTGTATGGTGCAGTTTGAAGGCTGGCAATAATGCAAGCTCATTATACAGCCACTTTTATACATTATGTGCCATGTTTGGGTGATTGGTCTTTTATCAACTGCAGCTGATATTTTGGGTCCTATTTGATTAAGCAGGGGGTTAAATAGCCACCACTTCCAGCAGCACCAGTAGCAAGGCTGATGAACATTTTTCCTTTTAGAATTTTTTGTTTTGTTTAGCAGAGAACACACCATGATGCTTAGAGAAGTAGATCACACAATATAGTCACAACAGCAGATAATCACATAGGCAGAGGAACATGGTAGAGACATTTTATTTAGGGACTGGGAGCACAGTAGCACTTGACTGCTCATATGCCTGCCATAAAATACAAAAGGCTTACAGCCTTACATGTACATTGTAGGTTGTAGATTTTTTTAGCTTTTGTTTTACAATAAAAAAAAAGTGCACTGCAGGTGAGGTAGTGTTACACTGCTACACTCAGGAGGGGGGTCAAGTGAGATTCTATTTAGCAGGGAGTTCAGTACACAACAATGGCAGAAGAAATAGTAGGCCACAAAATATATTCACGAGCAACAGCAGATAATCACACAGTCAACAGAGAAAGGCAAATGAACTGACGTGTGATGAATAATAACATGTATCATAGCAATTACTGCCTATTGCTTCTCAAAAGTTTCCAGAATTAAAACAGAAATGTTCAGTCAGTGTCAGTGACTGATTTATTTCACATCAGTTAGTAATATAGGCTAACTGAAGTGTAGAAACCTCTATGCCTCATTGCCTCCCATTTAGTTTAATGGCTGGGTCCACAGAAAAATAAATTGTATTACTTTGTTGATCTTTTCTTAAGCCATCTGGCTGGATTTGACTACTTTGACTACTGCACTGCGGCCAGATACAGAATCAAAAAGTGCAACTGTCAGCCCAGGCCAGACTGACACAATCAACCACTGCCTCCCCACAGTGCTTTCCTCGAGTTTATTTTTTTTCCCCTTTCAGTTACTGTTTCCTTTTTTCCCTTTTGTTTTAAGGACCTGAAATGGCTTCCTGAAACAAAGACTCCAAGACAGCAATTATGAGCCTCCAATTTCCAAAACGATCAAATGAGTGAGCAAAGCACTAGCTTTCTGACCGTCCTCACTCAGTGACTCCCAGAAATGCACTGAACCATGATGCCACACCCACTTTTATACTACCATACCACCTGACCAAGATTTACAGTCACAGCTGATCATGTGATGGAGGTTTGTTTGGTTTGTGTGTGTAGCAACAGCACAATACTCCACTGTGTTGGTTACCTAAGCCCCAATGCCAGTACCAACGAAAGAGTGAAGAAACAAACAGGGACCTCAGGTCAGTAAATGGTAAAGTGCCAAGCCAACAGCATCACTCACCTCAGAGCGTTTAGGAGCTCTGTAGTGTCTGGAGAAAAACAAATTCCCCATATAAAATAAGCAGCATGACAGACCAGGAATCGGTACAATTTGACTGTAGCTCCTTATTGATCCGGGTGTGCCAGGTCGCGTTGGATCCAGGAGGGTTCTTTTTCTTAGTAGGTCAGTCTGCCCAACCCAAAAATGGAACTTATAATGCAAAAATAAAATGTTTTATGTTGTAGAAAATTATAGAAATACCTTGTTTGGGGGAAACGTACTATGCCAACTGAACTTACAACTTCATAATTTTAGAACTAAGTGCATGACACTCTTATGGTTATAGAGTACCTGGAGTGATTAGAAATAAGCAATACTGACTGGTTAAAAATGGTGTCATGATTTAAAAGAGAAAGGAAACTTAAATAAAACATTTAGCTACTTATTCTACTGAAAATGAGAAGCAAAGACATGTGCTTTATAAACCAGAAGCTTTTTCAAACCTAAAGGATTGACAGTGACCCTGTCAGGTTAACCCATGCCAGTCTTCTGTTCTACATACAGTTAGATACTTCCATAGTTTTGCTAAACATCAGCATGTCTGGATGAACTCATAATCAGCTATCCACGGAATACTGTAGCTATTTATAAGTAAATGTTGAATGGTTGCTACACATAAGCTTGCATTGAAAATATCAAGTTAACACCTGGTGAAGATCTAAAAACAGAAGTATAGAATACAAAAGGGCTAAGGGCCCACTGTACAGTGTGAATTATGGACCCATCCCACTGATCTTTGCATATAATTAGATTCTCATTAAGGCTGACACTGTCTGTCTGGAATGGCCCACCTCCTGTCAATTTACTCCACAGAAGTAGGCTTCAGAAAGAGCAGAATGGAAGTGAATAAAGTTAGAACCCTCCTTGATCTCCATTGGCATGCCAAGACATTTAATTCCCTGATGGCTGTGATTGCAGTGGACTTCCAGAAAACCTTTTACTTGGTGGACTGGGGTTACCTCCACCAAGTCTTGGCTGCCTTTGGTTTTGGCTCAATATTTGGAGACTAGATCTGGGCCCTGTGCAGAAACCCCACAGCCTCCGTCTTGTCAAACAGACAAGTCTCACTCTCTTTCCCTTTACAATGAGGCATCAGACAGAGTTGCCCCTTATCCTCCTTACTGTTCCACCTAGCTCTGGAGCCCCTGATCAGAGAATTATTGCATTACCCAGCTGTCTTGGGCATTAGAATAGGGGTCCAGCAATTCCTGGTCAACCTATATGCTGAAGATCTTTTCCACACCCTGCAGAATCTGACCCTACCTATACCACCTCTCATGGAAATTGTCAACACATTTACACAACTGTCTCGCTTAGCAGTTCACTGGGCAAAAACAGTCATTCAATAAATTTTGCATGCTCACCTGCCAGTTGCACAGGCACCCAAATAAAGTATAGTGCCCCTTCCTTGGATACTCAAGGACCTCTATCACTGCTAGATGGGATGATTTAACTTAAGCAAATTTGTTCCACTTAATTATTGACCTGGTAGCTGAATGCCTTAGGTGGCTCAAAATGTATCTTCGCTGATAAAGTTTAAACAGTGAAAATGTTTGCCGTTCCTAGGTTCACATACTGCTTCAGCTGTCTTCCACTAATATTCCTGTTAAGATGTTCAAATGCACTGTTAAAGTCATAGGCAGATTCTGTAGGAAGGTAAGCTTCTTGCCTTAGCAGGAGAAAATTGCAGGCACAATGGTGCAGAGGAGGTTGGGGGCTACCCTGGTTTAAGGGATAACAAATGGCATATTGGATGTAGCAAGACATTTTTTGTCTCCCAACTCTCCCCTTTTCTTGTTTTTTCCTCCTCCTTCACTGCTTTCCAGTCTGGTTTCAGAAAGTCCTACCCCACCTCCTCCTCCAGCTCACTAATTATATCCTCTCTGGCATGGATCTCTGGTAACCTCTGCCATCTTTGTCGATTTAGCTAAAGCTTTCAACACTGTTGCACATCCATTGTCCTAGGCACATTTAAGTCACCAGAACTCTCCTCCACCTCCTCCTCAGTTGGGTGATTCTATTCCTACCTGGAGGGCAGGTCTTAAGCTGTCAGAATTGGAGACTCCCCCCCTCCCATAATCTGCTCAGGCATTCCCCAAGGATCCCTTCTTGGCCCGAATTCTTTTCTCTATTTTTCTGAATAACAACACCTGTTCATCTGCATCTATTCACATTTATGCAAATGACATGGTTCTCTTTATCTGACTCCTCTGACTTTAGACTGTCTCCTCCCTCAAGTACCTCGGGGTTTGGCTGGACTGTCACTTCAATTTTTCTGTTCATATGGATGCTATCCATCAGCAGCCACACCCCAAGCTTGATGCACTTTACAGGAATAAAAATGTGCATCCTGTTTCCTGCCCACACAGAGCTCCTCTTGAAGATGATATCCCCCATCTTTGACTATGGTAACATTGTTTACAGTTTGGCTCTCGAGTCCACGTTAGCCAAGCAGCATCCCCTTTTCACTCTTTCTGTCAATTTGCTCTGGATGGTCCCTTACATGCCCACTTCTGTCCTCTGTAAAGCTTTTTCTCCCTCTCCTCCCTAGATGCCAGACCCCTTGCCCATTGTGACTCCTTTATTTTCAGATTCTGGCTTGACTCCCTCCCCTATTACCTTGCCACCCTCCCACCTCTCCAGCTACTTCTTAGTCACTTTGCAATTCTGGCTGTTGCTCTCCTGCTCCCCCCCTCCACCCCGGTGAAATCCTCTGCTGGTCAAGCTGTCTTCTCCTTCTGCTACCCTAAACTCTGATGCTTAATCTCCACTTCAATCCCCTCTGCTTCCTTTCTTCATGCCCTGAAATCTCTCCTCCATGATTTCACTACTTCCTCCTGCAGTTGCACTTGACACAGGGCCGTTGACTTTTGTCTTTTTTGAATTATTCTGCCCTCTACCCTGTACTGACATTAGCATTGCCCCCCTTCTCCATCCCACAATTTTCAGCCATTTCCCCCCATGCCCACTCAGTGTTGCATTGTTGCACACTGCATATTGTTCAGCACTTATTACTGTATATTTTCTACTCACAAACATTGCCTGTGGTGAGTTTTGCTAAGTTTTTTGTATTAACATTTTATTGTATTTTCTGAACATTGTATTTGTGTAATTATACAGTACACTCCCTTTTCTCTTCTCCTCCCAGGGTGCATCTGGAAATAAGCTGCTACCAGCTCAGTTTGTTTTTCCAAGAAAGAAAGAAAGAAAGGAATGAAAGGAAGGAAGGAAGTCAGTCCGTCCTACTGTCCACAATGGCTGGCAGTAAAGGAAGCTCTATGCCACAAAAATTGTCTAAATTCTCTTTTATAAACCCCACTTTTGCATGAGCTCCAGTCATATCTTATTATAGGAGCAGCCCACAAAACATGGGACCTCTGCTAGTGACCGGTCCTGGGACAACAACAAGCTCATTTTTCAAATCTATGGCAAAATATGAAAATTCATATCAGCTGTCACCCTATTCTCTGGTAATGGTGAATCCGTCCAGTTATCCAATTCTTGAATGATTTCCCTCTCCCTGAAACCTCAGTCCTTATGTCCTTCCAATGTGGCATCCCGCTATCAGCTTTCATGCACCAGCTTCTGGACATTCCTTTAGATATGGAAGCCACCCAGCTCACTACCTCTGCTATACTGTTTCCTATGCCATAACCGCTCAAAGACTGTTTAAACAAGTGAAATAAAACATGGAGAGAAGAAATGGGCAGAGTTTTACCAGAGTATCCTAGATGCTACTCCTCACCTGCTTGATAACAGTCACCAGTCCTGGAGCACAGAGCTAGGTCCTCCTATATAGAGATGTGGTGAAGCAAAACTTCGCTGGTGAAGTTTGTGTGAAGTGATGAAATTCATCGCTTCACAACACTTCCTCAGGTCTGGGAAACTTCGACTTCACCCGAATTGTGAAGATTTTGCCACAAAGTGTGGAATTTTGCTGTGAAGTGTGGAATTTTGCAGGCAAAATTCTGCACTTTGAGGCAAAATTCTGCACTTTGCAGTAAAAAATTCACACTTCACAATCTGTGAATTGCATGAAATTCGCAATTTAATTCGTGGTACGAAGTTTGTTGACTTTACCCATCTCTACTCCTATACTACAACAGACATGGACCTCCTGCATCAGGTTGGCACATGTGGCCAGTCAAGATACTCGAGGATGCCTGATATAGATCAAAATTTTACATCGATGGTACAGTGCAGTTCACATTAAACTTATTGTGCAGCCAGTTTGCAACTCAGAAACACAGAAACAAAGAACTTGATGGCAGATAAGGACCACTTTGCCCACCTAGTCTGCCCATTTCCCTACCTAATGGATAAGCTGCAGATCCTAGTTAACCAACAGCCTACTTCCTCCTACCCCCCACTAGAATTGTCTTATGTCTGTCCCATGCATTCTTGAATTCCCCCACTGTTTTTGACTCTACAACCTCCTCAGAAAGCCATTCCATGCATCTTCAATCCTCTCTGTGAAGAAATACTTCCTCACATTACCTCTGAGCCATCTTCCCTCTATCTTCAAATTGTGCTTCCTTGTTCTTGCACAACTCTTTTTCTGAAAGATGCTCCCTCTTGGACTTTGTTGATTCCCTTGAGGTATTTAAAAGTTTTTATCATGTCTCCCTTCTTTCCTCAAGGCTATACATCTTAAGCTAATTTAGTCTTTCTTCATATGACTTCTGGTGCAGATCCTGTACCATTTTGGTTACCCTCCTCTGGACAGCCTCCACCCTGTCTATGTCTTTGTGGAGATGGGGTCTCCAGAACTGTACACAGTACTCCAGATGTGGTCTTACCAACTGTCTGTACAAAGGGTCAACAACTTCCTATTTTCTACTGGTGATGCCTCTCCCTATGTATCCCAGTACCCCCCCCAGCCCTCCTTACTGCCTTCTCACATTGCTGGTCCACCTTTAGGTCATCTGATATGACTACCCCCAGGCCACTTTCCATTTTTATTGTTGTCAGTATCTCGCCCCTCATTGTGTACTCTTCTCCTGGGTTTTTGTTTCCAGGTACATTTCTTTGCACTTCTTTGCATTGAATCTAAGCTGCCATACATTTGACCATTCCTCCAACCTTGCCAAGCCCCTTTTCATCCTTTCCACCCCACCTTGTGCATCAACCCTGTTGCAGATCTTTGTGTCATCTGCAAAGAGACATACTTTCCCTTCCAGTCCCTCTGCAATGTCATTTATAAAGACATTAAAAAGGACCGGCCTCAGTACTGAACCCTGCGGTACCCACTAGTAACCCTCTTTTCTTCACTGTGGACTCCATTTACTATTACCCACTGTGTCCTGTTGTCCAGCCAGTGTTTTACCCAAGCTACCACCCTGGGACCCAATCCCATTCTGGCTAATTTGTGTATTATTCTTTTGTGTAGGACTGTGTCAAATGCCTTGCTAAATTCTAGGTAGGCCATGTCCATAGCCCCTCCCTGGTCTACTACTTTGGTCACCCAGTCAAAGAAATCAATTAGATTTGTCTGACATGACCTTCCTGCTGTGAATCCATGCTGCCTTGGGTACTGTGTCCCACTGGCCTCTAGTTACTCAACAATTCTTTCCTTCAGAAGTGATTCCATCATTTTCCCTACCTCTGAGGTCAAACTGACAGGTCTGTAATTGCCTGCCTCTTTCTTGCTCCCACTTTTGTGAAGGGGAATCACATCCTCCCTCCTCTAGTCCTCAGGTACCACACCATCCTCCCATAATTTATTAAAAAGGGTAGTCAGTGGTGTTACTAGTTCGTCCCTTAGTTCCTTTAGAATTCTGGGGTGAATCTTATCAGGTCCCATTGCTTTATCCACCTTCAGTTTTAAGAGTTCTTTCAGAACCATTTCTTCTGTGAAAGGACTAATATCAACCCCCCATCCAGATTGCTTCTATTGACTGGATTAGGTATCTCCCCCTGCTTTTCCATTGTGAATACTGAGGAGAAATATTCATTCAGTATCCCTGCTTTTTCACTGTTGCTCTCTGCCCAACCACCTTCCTCTTTATTCAGCCTCAGTATCCCTGCCTTAGTCTTTCTTTGCTCCCTAGTGTGCCTATAAAAGGTTTTATCTCCCTTCTTAACTGAGTTGGCTATCTTTTCCTCAGTTTGGTCCTTTGCTATTCTGACTGCCTTCCCCACTTCCTTCTGCTTTAACTGGCACAGTTCTCTGTCCTGCTCTTTCTGTATTTCGTTACACTTCCTGAATGCTATCTTTTTCTCCCTTGCCTTCCCCGCCACTTCTTTTGAGAACCATAGTGATTTTTTCTTTCATTTTGATTTGTTTATTTGCTTCACACAAAGGCTTGTTGCCTCTGTGATGGTGGTTTTGATGTTTCCTAATTGTTGATCCACTCCACGTTCTTGCCTGTTTGCTAGTGCTTTTCTGATGCACTCTCCCATTTTGGCAAAATCAGCCCTCCTGAAGTCCAGTACTTTCACTTTTGTATGGCTTAACTCTGCAGCTAAGTTATCGTGAACCACACTGTTCAGTGGTCACTTATTCCCAGATGGCTACCCACTTCAAGATCGGGGATCCTCTCTCAATTTCCATTTGAGAGTACCAGGTCTAAGATTGCTCCCTCCTGAGTGGGTTCCAAAACTAGCTGCCTGTAGGGCATCTAGAATGGTCCTGCTCTTGGATGTGGCTGCAGCAAAGGTGCTCCAGTTAACATCTGACATATTCAGGTCCCCCATCAGCAATATCTCCCCTTTCTCTACCATCCCATGGATGCCTTCTATCATTTCCCTGTCCATTTTCTCCCCCTGAGACAGGGGTCTGTATACAACCCCTGTGTGGATTGTAGTGCCATTTCCAGTCTCCAGGGTGACCCACAGTGCCTCCTCTCCTCCCTGTTTACCCTTTAGTTCTGTTGCTTTGATCCCTTCCCTTATATAGGGAGCTACTCCTCCTCCTCCTCTTCTTCCCTCCCTGCCCCTCCTGTAGATTGTGTACCCTGAAACATAGAAACATAGACTTTGACGGCAGATAAGGACCACTTGGCCCACCCAGTCTGCCCATTTCCCTACCTATTGGATAAGCTGCAGATTCTAGTTAACCAACAGCCTACTTCCTGCAACCCCCACTATAATTGCCTTATGTCTGTCCCATGCATGTTTGAATTCCCCCACTGTTTTAGACCCCACAACCTCTCCAGAAAGGCGGTTCCATGTGTCCACCACTCTCTCTGTGAAAAAGAATTTCCTCACATTACCCCTGAGTCGTCCCCTCTAACTTTTAAATTGTGCCCCTTGTTCTTACACATCTCTTTTTCTGAAAGATGCTTCCCTCCTGGACTTTGTTGATTCCCTTGAGGTACTTAAAAGTTTCTATCATGTTTCCCCTATCCCTCCTTTCATCAAGGGTATACATATTAAGCTCTCTCAGTCTCTCTTCATATGGTTTATGATGTAGACCCTGCACCATTTTAGTTGCCCTCATCTGGACTGCTTTCATCCTGTCTATGTCCTTGCATAGATGAGGTCTCCAAAACTGCATGCAGAACTCCAGATGGGGTCTCACCAACTGTCTGTACAGAGGGATAACCACTTCCCTTTTTCTACTTGTGATGCCCCTCCCTATGCATCCCAGTATCCCCCTGGCTCTCCTTACTGACTTCTCACATTGCTTACCCACCTTTAGGTCATCTGATATGACTACACCCAGATCCCTTCCATTTGTTGTCATTAGTACCTCCTGCTATTGTGTACTTTCTCCTGGATTTTTTATTTCCAGGTGCATTACTTTGCACTCTTTGCATTGAATCTAAGTTGCCATATGTCTGACCAATCCTCCAACCTTGCCAAGTCCCTTCTCATCCTTTCTAGTCCCTTTGTGTATCAACTCTGTTACAGATCTTTGTGTCATCCACAAAGAGGCATACCTTTCCTTTTCAGACCCTCCCAATGTCACCTATAAAGACGTTAAAGAGGACTGGACCCAGTACTGAGCCCTGAGGTACTCCACTAGTAACCACCCTTTCTTCAGAATGTGTTCCATTCACTATTACCTTCTGTGTCCTGTTGTGCAGCCAGTTTGCTACCCAGGCTACCACCCTGGGACACACTCCCAGGCTGGCTAACTTGATTATTAATCTTTTGTGCGGGCTGTGTCGAATGCCTTGCTAAAGTCTAGATAGGCCATATCCACAGCCCCTCCCTGGTCTATTACTTTGGTCACCCAGTCAAAGAAATCAATTAGATTCATCTGACATGACCTTTCTGCTGTGAATCCATGCTGCTTTGGGTCCTGTGCCCCGCTGGTCTCTAGATACTCAACAATTCTTTTTTTCAGAAGTGATTCCATCAGTTTCCCCACCACTGAGGTCAAACTAACAGGTCTGTAGTTTCCTGCTTCTGCCTTGCTCCCACTTTTGTGAAGGGAATCACATCTGCCTCCTCCAGTCCCTCAGGTACCACTCCATCTTCCCATGATTTGTTAAAAGTGTGGTTAGTGGTGTCACTAGGTCCTCCCTTAGCTCTTTTAGGATTCTAGGTGAACTCGTCAGGCCCCATTGCTTGTCCACCTTGAGTTTTAGGAGTTCTTTCAGTACTCTTTCTTCTGTAAATGGACTGGTGTCAACCCCACTATCCAGAGTGCTTCACTGTTTGGTTTAGGTAACTCCTCCTCTTCTTCTTTTGTGAATACTGAGCAAAGTATTCATTCAGTATCTCTGCCTTTTCACTGTCTCCCTCTGCCCACCTCCTCTCCTTTATTAATCTTCACTATCCCTCCTTAACCTTTCTATGCTCCCTAATGTACCTATAAAAGGTTTTATCCTCTTAACTGAGTAGGCTATCTTTTCCTTGGTTTGGGCCTTTGCTTTTCTGACTGCCTTCCCCACTTCTTTCTGCTTTAATTGATACAGTTCCCTGTCATGCTCTGTCTGTGATTCCTTATACTTTTTGAATGCAGCCTTTTTCTCCTTAACCTTCCCTGACACCTCTTCTGAGAGCCATAGTGTTTTTTTATTCCACTTTGTTTTCTTTATTTGTTTCACACAAAGGCTTGTTGCCTCCATGATGGCAGTTTTGATTTTTCTCCATTGTTCTTCCACCCCTTCTTTCTGGCCATTTGATAATGCATTCCTCAGGTATTCACCCATTATGCCAAAGTCAGCCCTTCTAAAGTCCAGTATCCTTGTCTTTGTATGGCTTGTCTCCATGGTTATGTTTATTGTGAAGCACACTGTGCAGTGGCCACTTGTTCCCAGATGTCTACTGACTTCTAAGTTTGTGATCCTTTCTCCATTTGAGATTACCAGGTCTAATATTGCTCCCTCCCGAGTGGGTTCCACCACTAGCTGTCTAAGGCATGCTCCCTGTAGGGCATTGAGAATGACCCTGCTCTTGAATATGGCTGCAGTCCATGTCGCCCAGTTAACATCTGGCATATTCAGGTCCCCCATCAACAGTATCTCCCCTTTTTCAGCCATTTTGAGAATGCCCTCTATCATTTTCTTGTCCATTTCCTCCCCTTGAGACGGGGGTCTGTATACAACCCCTGTGCGGATTGTGATGCCATTCCCTGTCTCCAAGGTGACCCAGAGTTCCTCTTGTCCTCCCCCTTTACTTTTTAGTTCTGTAGCTTTGATCCCTTCCCTATGTAGAGCTACTCCACCTCCTCTTTTACCCTTCCTGTCCCTTCTGTAGATTGTGTACCCTGGTATGTTGACATCCCGGTCATGGTTCTCCATGTACCATGTTTCTGTGACTGCCACAATATCCAAGTGTTCCTCTTCCATCAAGGCTACTAGCTCTGGAAGCTTGTTTCCCAGACTAAGGGCATTGGTACTCATTGCCCTCCATTTAATGTTGGCTTTATCCTTTTTTACCCCATCCCTGCACTTATTGCCCTTGTCCATTTTTCCATTTGCCCCTGTTCTGCCCTCTGTCAAGCTCTGTACCTTAGTATTTACCCCACTACCTGCCATGTTTTGTGGGGGGAGGCATGAACTTTCCTGTTTCCTATCAGCACCTCCCCCCTTGGCTAGTTTAAAAGCTTGCCAAAGAAGCCTTTAAACCTGTCACCTAGGAGCGTGTTTCTCTTCCTGGAAGGATGCAGACCATCATGCCAGTATAGACCTTCATCTCTCCAGGTGGACCCCCTGTCCCCAATTAAGCCAAAGCCCTGTGTTCTGCACCAGTTTTGCAACCATTCATTAAACTGCATGGTGTGCAGTACCCTAGCCTTACCCCTACCCTGGTATGTTGATATCACAGTCAAGGTTCTCTGCGTACCATGTTTCTGTGACTGCTCCATTAGTTTTAAAGGACTGCAATGAGATGTCAACTAGTTGGTTTGTTTTTACTTCTGCTGTAGAAAGTAACTTTCAACAGAAAATATATTTACTGTACATAACTCATTCAGAGCTCAGCAAAAACCCACTAACAGCCACATATCAAAGATGAAGAGATTTCCTGTGCAGAGCCTTAACCGTTCACATGCTAACTGTCTGTTAACTGTCTGCCCTATAAGTTAAATGTGAAATGCGCAGGGAGAGGGGGGAATGTGGTTCCGGTGCTGAAAAGAATGGCCACTTAGATCAATTACTCAGCTCTGCACCAGACCAACATGACACCGAAACTATGGTGTTAGTAGCTGTTTTCACTGAGCCAAGAAGAGCTACAGGGATCAGATGATAACCAGTCAAAAAATCTGCTAAAAACTGTCAATGTGAAATGAAGTAGGAGGGAGACACTACTGTCTGAAACAACCATGCAGGGGGCTGACCACAAGGAGCAGATCATCCAAGTTTGATATAACTGTACCTTATGAGCACCTCTGCAAAGTTACATCTCCTAAAGGACCATTTCTCTGATCAAGGACAGTAAGTACTTGGACTTGTTAACAACCGATCGGTGGGGAGAAACACTGTATTACCTACCTCCAGAACAGCAATCCAAAAGCTTAAACTTGTCACCAGCAGGCAAGTCACAAAGGAGAAAAGTAGAGTACCATGGCAGAAGGCAGCTCAGCAGAGGCTGTCCCGGAAAGCCCCACAAGCCCAGTTACAGATTCACTGAACTATATCACTAAAATGCTTGAAACCCTGCTCTCAGAAGTTGCATTTATAAAACAGGGTTAATGGGCAATACTGAGGAGGTCTGACACTTAGCTGACAGAATAAATGTGTCAGAACAATGGACAGACAAGCTAGAAAGGCAGCAGCATGCTATTCTACAGAAAATAGAAATGCACAAACAAAAACTCAAAAAATTATGGTACCTGGTCCGAGGATCAAGAGAATCGGTCGCTCTGGAATAATATAAGAATACTGGGCTTCCCCAAAGGCTTAGAGGGTCCCAGCATGGAGGGCTTTTTGAATGCCTTTATACCGAGACTGCTTGGAGAGCACTGGAAATGCCCAATAGAGGTAGAGGCGCCTATCATACCAGAGGACAAGCTTCACCACCAGGTACTGCCCAAAGGCCTATAATTGCGTACCTTGTAAGATATTTCACCAAGGAGAGAGTATCAAGAGCTGCAAGAGAGCTGGGTGATATATGCTGGAACAGGGCCCGTATCTCATTTTACCATGACTTTTCCCATGAAATAGCCATGAGGAGAAAAGCTTATGTTCCTATCAAAGCCAAACTAAGGGACATGGGCTTTCATTATCATTTTAAAGGACTTGCCAGTCTCTCTGTGTTAAGGGTGGGAAGGAGTATGTTGGCACTTCACCACAGGGCATTTTAAACTGGCTTAATAAATACTGGCCGAACCTGAGGGGATCTACAACAAACCCAAGAAAGCTACGGGAACTGTGCGCAACAGCTGAACAGCACCAGAATGGAAACATGGCTCCGATCCTCGCAGGGGATGGTAAACAGCTGAGCACATTCAACTCTAAAATGGCAGCCCCAGGAATAAATCAAAAATGGATTCCAGTGGGCGGCCAGCATAGCCGAACTTATGGAATAACTCAGAGAGGCTGGAATTTTTGGGACCCCTTCACCCTTCCCAACAAAGCAAAAGTCTCTGACCACAGAGGCAAAAGAGCCGATAAAGGAGCAGGAATGGACGTGACTGAAATTTGCAACAACTTCCAGCACAACCCCCAGCGAAGGTACCGAGGGATGATTCAGACAGCAGTGAAGATCAACAAAACTTTGAGTCACAACCAACGGTAGAAGACACCCCAGGTACATCTCTGATTAACTGGGCTGAGGCTTCAAAGGAGGCATTTACCGATGCAGATGAAGCAATGGACAGCTCGACAGCATCGGAGGAATTGGTTAAACCTGGCAGTTGCACATTTGCTGAGGTAGCAGCTGCAAAAATGGGCTAAATGGACTGGAACTCTATTTTACCTCTCCTCAACCAGCCCAGAGAAAGGGGAAGTCTCGAAGTGAAATGGGTTTCAGTCAGTAATGGCAATTATGTAGAGGTACTGCTTTTCTATTCTTTACTGAATGCTTTTAGTTAAATGTTCAAGAGAATGGAGAGAGACTGGGAGGGAACAGACCTGAATTTGGGTGACCTGCCCCCCCCAAGATAAGGGACATAGGCAAGTAGCCCTCTCGGGTGGGGGAGTCTCACTCATGCCCCCAGGTCTAGGTGGGAGGTTTAGTCAGGGAGGTAGAGGTGTCTGTGAACCCCCCACAATGGACGATCACATAGGGCACGGGGGGGCAAGTTCCTATCTCCTAAATCCCTCACCTCTGACTCATGTACATAGTTATTAGTTCAGCAGTTTTAGAGAGAAGATGAGGGAGGCTAGACTAGGGACTGTGCGACCCCCTCCCTCCCCTGTAAGAAAGCAGCTACTGCGGCTGACTGACCTGTAGGGGAGTGTTCCACCCACTAGAACCGGATGTCTGGAGGGGATGGGCAGTTGCAAAGGACAACCGGGGGCCAGGACTGTCCACCCCTCCAATCTATGAGAACAACCGTGGCCATATACAGGAACTTGAGAGGTAAGATACAGTGAAGGGGGAAGAGTTGCCCCCAAGAGCAAATCAATTTAACCTCTCACGAGCCTAGGCAAACCCGGAAGAGAACCAGCTAACCTACCATGGGCTACCTACAAGAACAGCAGCACCTACTAGGCAAAACAACCTCCCTGGGGTGCTGGCATACAGATAGAAGAGATCACTAAACTGTTGGTCACAGGTCACAGGAGTAAGGAAGATGGAGACAGAACCCTCAAATAGCATATTAAGTGTTTGTCACTTCTTGGCTCTGGGTCTTGATAACAACATACCCCAGAGGGAGCACAGAGGCTAACCTGGCTGCCTAATCCTCCCTTACATCGAAGGGTGTAGTAGCATGAGCAGCAGGAAAAAGAGATTTTTTTAGACTCTGCCTCCTAGGAATAATATCCTGCTACTCTTCATGCCCCCTCCAAGGAGGGAAATCAGGGGCAGCGAGACCAGAGGGGGCAGTGACACCTATACATGATGTTACTTCCTCAGACACAACGGCTCTTCCCACAACCACAGTCTGTTATAGGGCCTGTGTCAGCAGGCAACTTAATTTAACACCCTGTTAATAAGTAACAGAGGTCTAAAGCAGAATGAGTATTTCCTATAGTTAGTGCCTAACCTCCCCGATTGATACCAGAGTGGTGTGGCTGAGGTGGAGTGTAACCGCAACCACCTGTTTTCTATTGTACAACCTCTTGGTTACTTTAGTGAATTCACAAATCTTCATACACAAAATATGCAGCTAACTGCATGGCACTCACAAAGAAAGGCATCTGATAACAGAACTATGATAGATCACATCTGATAACATACTGAGAATATTTATCGCTAGTACTAACTGCTGAGGCCATTGCGTAGAGTAGTAACAACACAGTCTCTTTTGTGTTTTTTTTTACCAGGTTTACTGCTCTTTAATTTAACTTATTCCTTTTACTGCAATCTAAACAGGACAGCTAGCAGCCACCCTGCATACCGGATGGGAGCGCATAGGCTTTTCCTCTCCCCACATAGCCCGAAATTTGGAGTGCACCTGGCCTGAAGTCAGAGTTTGGAGCAAGTGACAAGAAGAGGTAAGTGTAATTGGGGTGTCACAGTTGGGAAGAATGGCCAATGACATGCAACAGGGGTGGAGGTGTGTCCTGGAATGTTAAGGGCCTCAACCACCAGGCCAAAAGAGCTAAGGTGATAAAGCCTCTAAAATTTCTGAGTACAGATGTGGCTCTACACCAGGAGACACACTTCGATGCCAGGACGATACAATGGTTCTGGAAAGGATGGGTAGGGAAAGTGTTACATAGCTCGGCCTCATCCAAAGTGAGAGGTGCAGCTATTCTAACACACAAAACTTGCCCCTGGGTAGAAGAATGGACCAAAATGGACAAGTTAGGGTGGTGGGTGGTGGCCCACTTCACTTTATCGGGAGTGAAGGTAGTGCTTGTAAACACTTATATCCCCAATAGGGACAAACAAAATTTCTTCCCACGGATCATTCAGGCCTTAGCTGAGGCAAAAGGAGAGGATGAAAGCATCCCTGCCATAATAGGAGGGGACTTTAATTTGGTGGACGATATTTTCCTGGACAAATCCAGGCCCACCCCAGAATCCGCACCCCAGGGTGAAAGAGGCCCTTTCAGCCCTGAAGGAAGAGTGGGGCATGATGGTTGTGTGGCATAGAGACAACCCCACAGGAAGAGGTTACACCTTCTTTTCCCCTGTACACAGCTCTTTAAGTCACTTTGACTTCTGGTTAGCCAACGAGGTTGCAGCCCAAGGGACCTATGATGCCAGAATCGAACCAATGGTCATATCTGACCATGCCCAGGTGAGCATGTCCTACCTCCTGGTGGGGAGCCAGCAGTAACCCCCAAGGTGGCGTTGTAACCCCCTGCTCCTTAGAGATAAGAAATTCTACACATGAATCCAGAAGGATGCCCATGCTTTCTTCCAGATCAACGCTACTGAGGAGGTAAGGGCAGGGACAGTATAGGAGGCCTTTAAAGCCTGTCTTAGAGACTGCATAATCTCCATTGGCTCAAAACAAGAAATGTAGAGAGGAAATGAGCAGGCTGCAGCAATAACTTGTCACCTTCAAGGCACAGTTCAAACTTTACCCCACTCCAGAGAATGTTGCACTCTGCCACATAATGGGCCTGAAGTGTAAGATCAACACCATAATGCAACAGAAAGCTGAGTAGCAGCTCCTCAGATCAAAGCATAGATTCTTGGAATCAAGCAACAAAGGGGGCAAACTCCTAGACTCCCACTTAAGGAAACAAAAGGCTAGCTCCCAGATTCAGCCACTCCAGGTCCCAAATGGGAAGGCAGTGCCTAGACCCCTAGAGGTCGATGGCACAATGAGGCAGTACTACCAAACCCTCTATGCTTCTAAGACCCCACATATATGAACTCCTCCAAGCTCAGAAGCCACAGTCTTCCTTAAGGCCATCTCCCTTTCACACTTAACCCCCCGAGGAGGCCCCAAAGCTGGATGAACCCATATCCCTCCAGGAGATGAAGGACACACTTCACCAGCTGACAAAAGGGAAAGCCGAAGGGGCGGATGGCATGATGACTGAACTCTACCAGCTACTCTCAGGTGAAATCGCAAGCCCATTGTTGGATGCACTATGAGAGGCCCAAGAACAGGGAGTGCTATCCCCAATGCTTAAAGAAGCCATAATTACCCTAATACCAAATAAATCTGCATACCCATTGGACTGTGCCAACTTTCGACCTACATCCTTGATTTCAGTAGACTGTAAAATCATGGTGAAGATCTTGACCAACAGACTTCAGGAAGTCCTCCTGTCACTGATACACCCCTCCCAGTTGAGTTTCAGCAAAGGCAGGACAGACGCAGACAACACTCGATTGGTCCTTAACCTCAAGTGGTGGGCTCTACACTCCACCACATTGATGGCGGCAATGGTTGTAGACTTTTGTAAAGCCTTTGACTCAGTGGTGTGGGGTTTCCTCCTTACCACCCTCAAGGCCTATAGGCTTGGCACTTATTTCTGAACATGGATAGCCACCCTATATAATACATCCACTGCTAAAATATTAACAAACTAGAACATCTCTACCTCCTTGAGTTGCAGAGAGGTACACACCAGAAGTGCCCACTCTCACCACTACTGTTTCTTTTGGCTCTAGACCCCTGTCCAGAAAACTAGTATCAAAAGAAACCATCCAGGACATCAAAGTGCGGGGGAAACAATATACAGTCAGTACATATACAGATGATCTGCTTATTACACTGGCTAACCCTTTCTTATCTCTACCCTCGGTGCTAGACATACTACAGGAGTTTGACCAGATATCAAGGGATTACAGTTAACCCGAAGAAAACTACCCTTTCTCCTTTGAATCTGGCCTGCACTAAGGAGTGCCTTAACAAGACCCCAGTCATATGGGCATTGCAGGGCTTCTCCTACTTAGGAATCTCTATCACCGCCCACTGAAAATATCTGGTGGATGCCAACTAGATGCCTCTGATGCATAGCCTCACAACTGAGATCCAGAGATGGCTTAAACTTTTGCTATCCCTAAATGGCAAAGTGGAAGCCCTTACGATGTTCCCACTCCCCAGGATAGCCTACCTCTTCAACAACTTACCGATTAAACTGCCCCCTAAGCTATTGCTAAAAGTGGATAGAATGGTGGCTGCATTATTATGGGAAGATAAACCATCCAGGTTTGGTAAAGTGAGACTGAGGGTGCACTGGTCAAAGGGAGGGCTGGGCCTCCCATGGTTTCAAGGCTATTTCTTAGCATACAGGGTGGCCAAGGCTATTAGATGGTTCATGCCCATCACCTGCCAGACACTAGTCTGGATCGAGCTTGAGACTACCCTGGGAGAGTCCTCTGGTTGGGAAATTGACTAGCAATGAACACTCTCCCTGATACAGCCTCCCCCCCGATACTCTGGGAAACATGGAAAGCCTAGAGATCATGCATGCCTTTTACCCATACGGTTAGGTCAGAATGGGCCCCCCTTACATTATTACCAGCTTTGTGACAACCCCACTATTCAGACAGGGGGAGCCCCCTTTAAGTGGCTCTCATGGTTGAAGAAGGGGATAAAGACAATCGCAGATCTCTGGCTACCCAATTCAGAAGACATGCCATTCTTTCAACAGCTTCACGAGCAATACTCCCTCCCCAAAACAGATTTTGGAGGTATATTCAGATACAGAAAGTTATCTGGGAGCTTAAGACAGAAGGAACACAGTAGAGGAGTGGCAGTGACTAGAGTCAATGCAGAAACCTGAGAAAACCAAAGGGGTAGTGGGGAGGATCTATTGCATGCTTCAGGATTCACAACCTAAGTCCACAGATAACTGCAGAGCCAAATGGGTGCAAGATATCCAGGAGGACATCTCCCCAGGCACTTGGGATCGCTGCTTATGAAATGCCCATCGGATATACAAGGACATGAGAAGCCAACTCATACAACTTAAACTGTTCTCAAGGTGGTACCACACCTCAGATGCACTGAACAGAATTGAAAGGCTTTGCCTGTAGTTCGGTGGCCAAGCAGCCAGCCACTCCCACTTCCTGAGCTATATAAGCAGTTCCTCTCAGCCTCACTGTAAAGCATTTTGTCTTTGCAGCCGGAGGCTAAGTTGGTTTGTCCTCTGAGCTGGCTGGGGCCTACCCTCCCTCCTTGCTGTTTCTCTATGTCTCTGCTGAACTTCGGTGTTTGTTTTCCTGCTTTTGGTTTGTATCTTTCCTCTGGCTGTGTGCTTCTGTGTGTTTTGTGTTTCTAGTTTTTGGGCCTTTCCCTGTTTTTTGTTTTGCTGTGTTTTGGTTTTGTCTTTTTTTTTGGGGGGGGGGGCTTTTCTAGGCTCCTAGCATACTGCTATTCAGCTCATACTGCTAGCTTTCAGTTACTCATAACTCTCAAATTACTTGCATTGCAACTGCAAACCTGCCCTGTGTGTTCCAGCTCAACTATAGCTGGTCCATGTGGCATATTTTATTACTTTCACCTGACTCAGATTTACTTGAACCTAGATATACAGCTTACTCGTGCTTCCTCTACTTCCCTCAATGCTGCAATCTCATTGCACTGTCTGTTGACAATGCTTCAGAGCATTATGCCTCATTTATTTGCAGTTACAACTCAGTGTACTCATTTGTTGACTACTGCTGTACAGGCCTACTTGCTTCCTGCTGCTGCACTGTTTACTCCCATTCCTATTGTACCTTGTTACTCTGAGGTTAGCTGAAGCTCCTGCTGAGGCTATTAAATTAGCTTTTATATCTGCATGTGGTTCTCGGCCTTTCATTGTTTCCTTGTTTGTCCTACAATGGGGACTGGGAAGTGTTTGGGGGGTCATGGCCTGTGTGGTTAATTAATTCTGTTCTAAATCCTGTCTTCACAGCCGAAAATCCTCAGAGTTTGTCACCTTGATTTGGCTATTCATGTCTGGCTGACTTGCCCCTAATTCAGTGCTATTTACTTGCTATACAGTTGTTATGCAGGTTCACCTCTTATTACTACTGCTTATTGACCTATCAGGTCCACACTTGCTTACGCAACCATTGCTTCTTGCTTACACAGACCATTGCTTAATGCCTACTGCCATCCCCTCGGCTTCAGCCTGGGATTCTGCTGCACTCTGTATGCATTCGACCTTGTAAGGCCTCAGCACTCAATGCTCATTATGATCTCAACACACCGTGCTCGTTCAGCTCACCAGCTTTACAGCTCTCAATCAATTTCTAGAGCATGCCAGCCATTCTATTTTGGCACAGGGTTCCTGCAGCTGACGGTCTCACTCTGCATTTACTCCGCATTATCGAGCGTGTCCAACTTGGGGCAGGATCCTTCTCACCTGGCCCATAGCTGGGAATGTCCTTGCCCCGGGCTTGGCTTTAGCTGCCTGCTATGCAACAGCAGCTCCTGGTGTCAAATTTAAGACTAGCGGTGAAAGGTGGTTACGAAGACCTCCTTTGGCTCTAGTATTCCACTATAACGGTTAGCCATTGACTTTAGTGGTTTTCCTAGCAAGGCACCTTCACCGCATTCTCCCTATGACTGCCTCTGGTTTACCTGGTTTCATTTAGTGCGGACAGGCCTGGTGAGTTCCTCAGCAGTTGTTGCTCTCCTCCTGTGCCTTGGATGCATGTATTGTTGCAGTGTTTTCTCGCAGCCTTCCACAGCATTCCCGCTAGAGGGTTTGAGTGAGAGCCTTCCTCCAAATTGGAATATTTTCCACCTCCTTTTAATTGGGCTTTCCAAATTGCAGCTGCAGAGCCTTCACTAAATACATTTTCCCAAGCCTGGAGGGAAGGTGACCTAGGCCTTGGTTCCCCAGAGATTTCCTCCTCATAGGATTTTGTTCTCTTCTCCGTTGCCTCAGGTCATAACACTTAGTTAGTTTAATGTTTCCCCCAAGTTTCTTTAGGTAGGTTCCATTGTTGGATGGAGATGGAGGATGTCCTGCCATTCCCTCTCTCCTTAGGTGATCCCCTCCTCTCGGCTAACCATTACTATCATGCTACACAAACCTGGGCAGTCATTACGTTATCCCACTTAACATCTCACTGCATTGTAAAACTGCCTATGCTTCTCTACTATTACGTTACAGTTACTACTCTTATGTCACTGTTACTGCCTGCTCATATGCTTCGTGTTGCCTCTTTTTTGGGGATGATACTACCTTTCTTTTGGGGATTCCTAAGGTACCTTTACCCATGGGAACCGTCCCATGGCACCTCTAGAGGCAGAACCCTCTCCGAGAGTTCCTTGCTTTTGTACCCCTACAGGGTGGTAATTCCTCTGGAATAGAGAGTGCGAATGGCCACAACCAAACTAACAGTTGCACAAGCATAACACTATACTGGCTGTGTAGGTCAGTAAATTGAAAGGCTTTGCCCGTAGTTCGGTGGCCAAGCAGCCAGCCACTCCCACTTCCTGAGCTATATAAGCAGTTCCTTTCAGCCTCACTGTGAAGTATTTTGTCTTTGCCCCACCATCCTCCCCTCCTCCTCCAGCAGCAGCACTCTCTCCTTAGTGGGATTCCTAAGGTACCTTTAGCCACAGGAACCATCCCGTGGCACCTCTAGGGGCGGAAACCTCTCTGAGAGTTCCTTGCTTTTGTACCACTACAGGGTGGTAATTCCTCTGGAATAGAAAGTGTGAACGGCCACAACCAAACTAACAGTTACACAAGCATAACACTATACTGGCTGCGTAGGTCAGTGAATGAGCTTGTTGCCACATGCCTGATGCTGGAGGTGTCAGAACTAGAAAGTCAACTTACTACGTATAGTGTGGCAATGCCCAGCACTAGGGCAGTATTGGTCTTAAGTGCTTGAAAACTGCTCCAAGGTGGAAGGATCCCAAATCCCCCATCCCCAGCTTTCATACTGCTGGGGGAAACTGGACAGTTGATCTCCCTCCCATCACACACAAAGGAATGGCTGGCCACAGTTATAATGAAAGCCAAACAAGCTATCTTAATGAGATGGTGACTCCACAACCCTCCCTCTCTCCTCTCCTGGCACTTAGCAGTGGTGAAATTTTGGGTTTTGAGTGCCTTTCATATGCCGGCTTGGACCAAATGAGCAAATAAACCATGAAATGGGGGGCATATTTGACTTTACATCTCTGATCAGTCCCTCCAACACCACCTGGTAACCCCCCATCTTGAATGTTCTTGCACCCTATTACAACCGCCACTTCCATGGCACTATAGCAGGGCTCATAACAAGACCCTGACCCAATCTGGGTTCATACCTAAGAAACTAGCATTAATAAAGTATACTAGTATGTTTACCATATGGTTTACTATAAACCCTAGGAATAGAGTATTTCTTATGTTCTTATCTGTTAGGTATATTGGATTTTCTGCTTTTCTGTCGGGTATCTGCAGAATGAAGCAAGGAAGCAGTAGACTATGCTAGCGAACTAAGATATGGTACTGTATCTGTTCACAATTGTGTTAACATTCACTGCTGGGAAGGGTGGAAGGTCAAACATTAGCCAAAACTGGGAATAGGAGCAATACTCTATCTAGGGTAGGTGTATATACAGATTTAAACAAGGTACGTGGGAACATTAATAGCACCCTATCTAGGGTCAGGTAGCAAAGGGTTAGGGAAAGGTAAAACAGCACTTCCACAATAGGAAAAATCTGAGAAGGGTAAGAGGGAAATGAAGGAGGAAAACTCTTCAGACAAGAGGGAACTGCTTGTTTAGAGGTGTAGAAGTGAAAAGCCCTATCTAGGGTAAAGGTACAAAGAAGCATAACAAACAAAAACAATGAAACTAGAAATACAATATAAGGGGGTAAGGGAAAAAAGTATTGACAGGTAACACAGAGATTAATAGAATTGGGAATGATATGAGTGGAACAGTGACGTGGCTATGAGGTAGTAGTTTTAAGAGAGATCTTCTGGAGACTGAAATGCTGCTCCATCTGCACGCACCTTTCAGGGTTGAGGAAGAAGGTTGCTAGACTCCAGACCAACTTGGTTAGGATTTGAGGGACCTTTTCTCCCACTCAGAGACCACCAGGTCTGTCACCATTATCGCAGAGGATGCCAGGGAGGAGAAGGAATGGCTGGACTATGGTGGACTCTGGAAAGGTGGGGGTCAGAGGCACATTCCTTAACCAACACCACAACTTAATTCCTATGCTGCTCAGGTGGTGCAGGACTGCTTGGAGGAGGCACCCATGGTAGTGACCAGGGAGGATGTGGAGATCCTCTATAGTGGAAACTAGAAGGAGGGTGGTAGAGGACCCCAAAGGAGGAGGAAGCAACTTCTGGCATGGGACTCAATTATGAGTGGAATAGATTTGGGAATAGGAATGGGTGGAGAGGGTGGTTAGGTGCCTATGCTGCACCATGGTTCAAAGGGATAGGAAGCAGATCCTGGGGCTTGTTAGGGCAGCAGGACTGGAGGAACACCTGGATATCATTGTCAACCTGGGACTAATGGCCTGGCTAAGGATGGGACTGGGATAGTGCAGGGGGATCTTAGGGAGCTAGGAAGAGGTCTTAGACAGATAGTGTGCTCAGTGTCTTTTGCTGAAGTGCTGCATGTCTATGACAGAGGGAGGAGAGGAATCTCCTTACCAGGAGCTTCAACACATGTTTGATGAAATGGTGCAACAAGGAGGGGTTTGTGTACATTGTGGACTTGGGATCTACGTGGAGGGATAAGAGTTTACACAGGGATCTGCGTCTATCCAGGAAGGGAACTACAGTCCTCAGTGGATAGTTTAAATTATACTTTGATTGGGTAGGCAGAAACTGCCCCCTCCTATAGGCTGAAGTACAGAGTAGAGAGAACTTGAAGGGAGAGATATCTCTAAGGATACAAAATTATAAAGGTAGCAGGATGGTATAAATGAAGAGGGATAGGAACAGGAGCATTAAAAAGAGAGTGGGGAAGCAGGGAGGGCAAAAAGGATAAAAGGGGGTAACAAGTAGAGTGCTAATAAAATCTGGAAGGCCATGTGTGTGAGTGCTGGAAGTCTAGGAAATACTGTAAAATTCTGGACCTAGAGGCCATCATGGGAGAGCTCTACTTGGATATTGTGGCCATTACCAAGTCATGGTGCACTGCAAACCATTACTTGAACAGGGCCATATCAGGCTATACTCCATTCAGGAAGGAGAGGGTGGGAAGGAAATGCGGGGTGTGAGGGGGTTTGTGAGGGAAAGAATAAAAGCAATGGAGATACAGGGACTACAGTGGGGCAGAGGTACTGTGGGTTATTATGCTGAAAATGGGGAATGGAGCCATTATTCACACTGGCATGATCAACAGATGTCCAGCACAGGGTAAGAAGTTTAAAAAGGTATTGGTGGAAACCACTGGTTAGATGGCAGAAAAGGAGGAGGTGCTGCTGGTTGGGGACTTCAATCTGCTGCATGTAGATTGGAGCCACAGCTTCAGCTTCAGCTAGAAGAAGCAACATCCTGGACTCCCTGCAGGAGGTGTTCCTCAGGCAACTAGTCAGAAAACCTACTTATGATGGGTAATACTGGACCTGGTACTCACTAACAGGGATAGTGTTGCAGACGTCAAGGTGGGAGGCCACCTGAGGACCAGTGATCACCATACAGTGTGGTTCATTATGAAGATGGCTGCAAAATCGATACACACAAGGGTGAGGGTACTAGACTTCAGAAGGGAAGATTTTATAAAGATGGGTGAATGCCTTAGGGATGACTTGGCAGGGGGGATGACCTGGATGGGGTTGTGGAACAGTGGGTGAAGATAAAAGGGGGGCATAGTGGAAGTATCAAACCTCTAGATCAAACAAGTGAGCAAAAGCAAGAGGAAAAAGAGACAGCTGTGGTTCTCAAAAGAGGTGGCTGAAAAGGTAAAGTGTAAAAGGGTAGCATTCAGAAGGTATAAGGAGACACAGAGGCGGAGGATAGGGAGGTATATTAGAGGAAACAGAGGGAGGCAGGGAAACAGAATGGAGCACAGAGGCACACACTAAAGAGAGAATTGCTCAGGTGGTAACAAAAGGGCCAAAACATTTTTTTAGGTAAGTAAATGAAAAGAGGAAGACTGGGGGGATTGTAGATTTTAAAAAAGGGAGAATGGGACATTGTAGAGGGGGGAGCAGGAAAAGACAGACATCCTGAACAAATACCATTGTTCAGTATTCCCAAAGAAAGGAGAAGGGGAGGGGCCACAAAAAAGAAACATGAGCTTTGGAGGAAGATCTTTTTTCAGTGAAGAGAATCGTGAAAGGACTCACTAATCTGAAAGTGGGCAAAGCAATGGGGCTAGACGGAGTGCATCCACGGTTATTGACAGAGCTCAGGGGGGTACTGGTGTACCTCTGACAGTCCTATTTAACAGCTAACCGGAAACAGGAGTGATTTCAGAGTACTGGAATAGGTCAGTTGCAGTACCACTTCACAAAAGTGGTAGCAGGGAGGAGGCTGTCAATTATCGTCCAGTCAGCATGACATTGGTAGTGGGAAAGTTAATTGAATCACTGCTAAAGGGAAGGATTGTGGAATGTCTTGAATCCAACTGATTTCAAGACCCAAGACAGCGTGGATTTACAGGGAGAAGGTAATGTTAAATCAATCTGATAATTTTCTTTGGGTGACCAAGGAATTAGATTAGGGTGGAGCAGTGGATGTAGCCTACCTTGATTTTAATAAGGATTTTGACACCTTCTACATAAGAAAGTAGTAAGAAAGCTGGGTTGCTTAGAAATGGGTCCAAATGTGTTAAACTAGGTTAGAAATTTGTTAGGGGCTAGGCAACAGAGGGTGCTGGTAAATGGAGTTCACTCAGAGGAAGGGAGGGTGATCAGTGGGGTGCCTCAGGGATCATTGCTGAGATTGGTCCTCTTTAATGTTTTTATAAATGACATTACAGAGGAGATGGAAGGTCTGCCTCCTTGTAGCTAACACTAAAGTCTGTGATAGGCTAGACACCCCAGGGGAGGCTGAAAGGATGAGCAGAGACCTGAGAAAACTCAAGGAGTGGTCAAGGGTATGGCAACATAGGTGGCGTGGTACCACCAAGCTGGAAAGAGACCTGGGGTAATCATATCTGATGACCAAAATATGGCCAGGTAGTGTGACCAGGCAGTTTGGAGGGCTGGTGGAATGCTGGGGTGCATAGGGAGGGTATCACCAGCAGAAAGAGAGAGAGATGATGTTGCCTCTATAGATCATTAGAAAGACCCCACAAAGAGTACAGCATGCAGTTCTGGAGACCACACCTCTGGAAGGGCAGAGACAGAGTGAAAGATGTTTGGAGGATGACAACAGAATGGTGCAGGGTCTGCATCAAAAGCTCTATGAAGACAGACTAAATGATCTCAATATGCACACTCTGGAAGAGAGGAGGGAGAGGGCAGATATGATAGAGACTTTTAAATACCTCACATGGAAAATAAGGTAAAAGAGAGAAGTATTTTTCAGAGAAAAGGTACTCAAGAACAAGGGGATATGCGATGATGCTGGAGAGTAGTAGATTTAGAAAAGATGTGAGGGTGTACTTCTTCACAGGAAGAGTGCTGAATTCCTGTAACAGCTTTCCAGCAGAGGTGGTGGGGGTGAAAACAGTGGTGGGGTTCAAGAATGTATGGGATAAGCCAAAGAGCATCTTAGAGGTAAGGAGGAAAGGAAGGGGGAAAGGAGAAACTGTTTAACCAGGAAAGGCACACTAAGCCAAAGCTTGTTTCCAGGTGCAAACTTGGAGCACAAGGAAGTTAAGTGACTTGCTCAGGGTCACACAGTATGCAAGTGGGGGCTGTGGTATTCAAATCCAGGTCTCCAGGTTTGTAGCTCAGAGCCCTAAACTTGCAGCTCAGAGCCCTAAACAAATGGGGGGGGGGGTGGAGATCAAGTAGGGTATGCAGTTATGCTGTAGGTAGAGAAAAAATGGGCTGAAGGAGTGGGCCAAGCAGTCCTTATCTGCCATAAAATTCTGTTTGTGTTTCAAAATACATTTTCTTTTCCCTGACTTTTGTGCTCCAGTTGTGTGTTTTGCTTTGTTTACTCATGGCTGCCCTAACTCTGGAGAGCGTGCTGTCATTTGACTTATCACAGACCACACTACCTTTGTCTACTATGGACATTACAAAGTGTTCTACTAGCAGTTTCTTAAATTCCAGTCTAAATTTTGTTTTATTCCTGAACAGTAGATCAATGGGAACAGTAACAGATTTTACCAAGAAATCAACATGATTGTCAATGACACCGTGCTGTCCAGAATTACTCCTAGATGCATAAATCTACTAACCTGTTCTAACGCTTATCCAGAAAAGGTCATAATACTCAGGCAATAGTAAGCTGATTTACACCTGCTGCAGAAAATCATACTTTAAGTCTTTCTTGCATCGATAATCAACTTATTACTCTGAAACCAGGACTGCACATTATTATAATCCTGTTGTAGATGTACCCTAAGTTCTTTCATGCTTTTATTACTTGCAAATCTAACAGCATTTTCTGCATATAAAATGATATTTAAGTATTAAGGCATGACTGGGTGTGTGTTATTATGTAATAACATCACATCTCGGGTGGTTGAAGCACACGGCCACAGGCAGAGAACATTCAACACCCCAAGAAGTGACATTATTACACAATAACACACACTCTGGAGTATCTTTTTGCTATTATACAATGGCTTGTTTGCTGAAAAAGAAAATTAAGAAAATATGTTTAAAATGCTTTTTCTTACAGTTTTTCTTATGGTAGGTTTACATATTGAAGAAATAGTCCATGGTTTCCCTTTTTTTCCATTAGCATATTATAATTTCTAGCCACTAGAGGGTTATATTTCCATCTGTTCACTACCTTCCCATTACTGCTATCTCTTAAAAGTTAATTTAAGCTTAACTTGCAACCCCTTCCACTATACCTCCTCCTTCACTCTCATATTCTCCTGTGTTCCTTAGACTTAATTATGGATCACTCAGTCCTGACAGAGCCCCCAGACACCAGTTCAGATAGGCCCACCCATCTCAATTTTGCTGCCCCTCAGTACTACAGAACCTAGTTGTACAACTACAACCTTCCTGCTATTCTGGCACTGCACCCCATGAATATACTGCTCTCTTTCTAACTGTGGTATCCTCCCCTTACATCTTTGAGCTGCCAAGTATCCCTGTTTGTGTGGCACCGTACGCACTATCTACTGACTATGCTCTGCTCCTCTCTCCTCCTCCTTCTCCTCAAGGACTCCACCCTCTAAATGGCACCATCTTTTGCTCCTTAAATTCCTATTTAGTATACTCAAGAAACTTATCCTATTACTACTGTTATGATTTGGTAATACTGAATTAAATCATAGACCCCCCCCCATATCCATTAAGGCCCCCTCAGACCTCACCCAAATAAAAGGTATCAGCTTTCTGCATAGTAACAGCTGCAGCCTGCTTAAAAACTTGGGTATTATACAGGACTGGATCCTCCATTCCTCCCCAGATATAGTAGAGGTCACTGAATCCTTGCTGAAAGTGTCTACCACTGACCATGGTATTAATATCACTTCCTATAATGTATTTAGGATTGATAGGACTGTCAGGGGGGGTTGCAATCTATGTCTCAGACAAGCTTTCAGTCTTTGTTTTTGATTCCACCTCCTCACCCAAGTAATTTGAAAGCCTCACCTTAAAAATGTCCCTACCTTCTAATGAGTCTTTTTCTCATTTCCAGTTGTTACAGACCACCATCAGGAAGACTAGGGATACTCCATCACCTCCATAGGATCATAGAAGCCTCCAACTCTGAATGTATATTCTTAGGGGATTTTAACCTAGGCTGGAACTTGAACTGCTCTGAACCTTTAAAAACCTTGTGAGACACTCTCGGTCTTACTCAACTAATTGGTGACATCACCCATCCTAACCTAAAAAACCCTGAACACATCACCCTCCTTGATTTGATACTTACTAATAGACCACATAAAATGTCATACATTGAGGTACTCGATAACGATACTAGCAACCACAGAGCTATAGCTTGTGTGAGGTTCCTACCCAAGATCACTTACTCACTGGTCTTTTTATTCCAAAGAATTTTCCATAAATTCAGGATTCCTGATTTTTTTTGTCTGATCTTAGCAAGATTAAATGGCAGGACTTTTACCTGGCCCCCACAGTTTCTGAGGCCTGCAACTATTTCCAGCACCTTGCTTTGCAAGTGATTAACACACATGCCCCAATGGTTAAAGTTATAGTAAGGAAAATAACATGCTCTTGGTTTATCAACACACTAAAAACCTCTCTACTCCACAGGGATAAGTTATGGAAGAAAGCTTGTAAAACTAAATCAGATTCCTATTGGGCTGCTTTCAGAGCAGCCAGGAACCACTGTACTAGACTTGTTCAGCCAGAGAAGTCTAAGTACTTATAGTCAGCGCTGGAATACCCAAAAAAACAATGCTGCCAAATTCTGGCAAGTCCTGAAGTTGAAGGGCATAAACCGCTTTTGTCCCTCCCAACTAAAATAGTATCGGTGCCAATACCTGCACAAGCAACCACTATATACTAGACTAACTAAACAACCATTTTGTAACCTCTGGGCTAGCCTTTGACTCTTCACCCGCTAGCAAGCTTCTTCTCCCACTCTCTGTTTGTGGACCTCTGCACCTATCAACTAAAGCCCATCATTGCCAAAACCAATTCAGTTTCAAGCCAGTTACTGTCAAACTGGTTGAAGATCTTTTAATTGCCCTGGACGAAAAGAAAAGTGCTGGGGCCGATCAGCTCAAACCTTTTTTCCTAAAATTAGGCTACTATTCTCTGTCCTCACCTATTACCCACCTCTTCAATATGTCCCTTGCTGAAGGTGCACTTCTCTTAGATTGGAAAATAGTGCATGTTATTCCCCTTTTCAAATCTGGTGATCCAAGTGATCTTAATAATTATAGGCCAATCTCCTTGTTACCCATCATATCCAAACTTCTAGAAAAACTGGTCGACTCCAAACATAGAGATCATCTTGAATCCACAAACCTACTGAACCTTCTCCAGTCTGGATTCAGGCCTAAACATGGTAAGTGTCGGCTCTGGCAAAAGTCATCAACAATTGGTAAACCTCCCTTGATGTCAAAAATGATGTCTGTGCTGTCTTTTTAGATTTGAGCAAGCCTTTTGACACTGTTGATCATCAAATATTTTTAACAATGTTATATAACCTTGGGTTGGACAACATTGCTATAAAATGGTTCTCATGCTACCTTACTGTTAGACAGCACAGGGTAAAAGGTCATGGCACATTCTCTCCTCTAAAACCATTGCAGAAAGGAATTCCTCAGGAGTCCATCCTGGGGCCACTGTTATTTGCTATTTATATAAGTAACATTGACTTTAATATTAACACTGCACGCGTTCACCTTTTTGCGAACGACACTGTGCTCTGCATTGCTAGGCCCTCCTTACATCTTGCCTGCCTTGAATTGCAGCATGAATTTGACCTTCTCCATCAAAATCTGCTACAACTGAAACTAGTACTCAATGCCAAAAAACACAAAGTTATGCTCCTCTCCCCTTACTCCAAAAAGCCAACTCCCCACTCCTTGAATACTAACCCTCAGATCATTACAATTTTGGGGGATCACTCAAACTAGTAGAGAAGTTCAAATATCTAAATTTCTGGCTGGATTGTAAACTTTCCTTTGTTACCCATATTGAGGAACTAGCTAAAAAACTATGCCAAAGATTTGGACTCTTCTACCTCATCAAGCACTTACTTACTTATGAAGCCAAAGTAAGACTGGTCCAGTCAACCTTCCTACCACTAATTGACTATGTGGATTTCCTCTACAGCCAATGCCCTAAAACATTCCTCGGCACCCTAGACACACTCTATCACAAAGCCTTGAGATTTATCTTAATTGCACTTTTCAACATCCACCGCTGTTCCCTTTATCTACAGATAAATTGGCCTTCTCTCACTACTAGGAGGTGGCATAGTGCGTCCTTCTGGGTGTATAAAGACATCATTCTGAAGATTAACCCTTAAATCTGCAACCTATTTAAATGATCCCCTTGCAGGTATTCCCTCAGAAAACTTTCCTATATTACATTTGACACCCTTAAGATAGGAACCCATTTTGGATCTGCATCCATGGGATATGCACTACCCACTCTGTGGAATGCCTTACAAAAACATTAAAACTTACCATACTGTTAGGATGTGTACCTTTCAGCCTCTGCTTAAACTCACTTTGCAGACAAAGGACAAGTGCACCTGCTTTGCAAAATAACGGGCCCATCTCCTAAAGAGGATCTCCTGTACTTATTACTTCCTTGGCGGTATGTGTTCCATACTCTACCTGTTCTTCTTCCTTCCCCAGTGGAGGGATCCTGTAGCATAATTCTCTTTTTCTAAACTGCTTCATACACTAATCCTAAATAACGTCTACTTACTCCCTATTTTCTGGATCCTCATTTTCCCAGTTTTGCCTATCCCTTTATCCTTCCACCATTTTCTAGCCTCCCCTTTCCCTTATTTATCTCTTGCTCTCTCATTGCCCCTTCCCCATACTCTTACACCTCATTCCAGCAACTTTTCCTGTTCTCCAACTCTTTTTATTGTTAGTTTCCTTTCTGTAATTATTTTGAGTTGTACCTGCACATTATCTGTCTCATATCCCTTGTACAGTTAGCACTGTTTTCTTTTTTTTGTATCTGCCACCCTGATTTCTATGTATGGAACCTAAGTAAGCTGTACTTGCACATTACTTGTTCTGTACATCTGGCTTTGTCACCACTGTTGTTGAATCTGCCATTTTGATTATTTATTCTATGTACAGTACCTCCTATGTAAGCTAGCCCTTCCAGGACTGCCTCACAAATGAGCTGTCTCAATGGTGTTATCCTGGTAAAAAAATAAAATTGAATTGAATTAAATTAAATTTTGTGTAACAGGTGGCGCTGCCACTATATCTCTGCCCCGTATCTTGTTTTTAGATCTGTCTTTGGCAATTTGGGTACATCTTCCATTGCATTCATTCTTGCTACCTGTTTTTCTGGCCAACAGGTTAGTGACTGAAATGTTGTACTCTGAGGTTTTTACTTATGATTGTGTGGCCACCATGTGCCAAGCAAGTGGTAGGTGAAGACAAGAAGTGCCTGCTCAGCTCTTCAAATACTGCTCATTGCACTACTGAATGAATGATTATGACAGAGTGGCAATGGTGATGAGGATGTTTCATTTTCACTGACTTGAAGCCATGACAGGTTTGGTTGTTGTAAAATGTTGTGGCAGGTGCAGGAGTGAAGAAGCAGTTAGTGACTGGATGTACATTTGTAATGTTTTGCTGTTGACGGGGTTTTCTTAGTTTTCTTCATTATCTCGGGTCATGCAATGGGAAGTTTCAGTTTTGGCCCTGCTTTCAACATTTCTGTGATGTTGGTCCATTCATGGAAAAAAAAGCTGAGTGCAGAAGCTGCAACAGTGATTTTTACAAAACTAAAGATTTCTGTGAAAGAAGAAAGGGACGAGAGACAGAATGTGTGTGTGGATGTGTATGCACGGGGGGGGGTTCTGAACTTAAGTCTGGGGTGGGAGTGCTGCAGCAAAGTGGTGTACAACACTGGCTACTTCTGAAGTCAAACATTGATTCCCGAGTCTGTCATGCAGTCATGTGTGTGCCTGGACTTGATACAGTAAAGTTATGCTCAGATAACATCACTGTTCCAGGCACCCCCCTGACCAATCAGAGCACTAAAAATGTTCTTGCCATTGTTTAATTAAATCTATACATGCATAAGGTTGATGATTAACTAAAATACTGATGAGCAATAGTTCATGGGCAGATCCCTGAGGAACTCCTGTCTGGAGATGCTGTGAACTTTTAATTTTCAAGTGAACTTCTGGTGAAGTTGCAAATTCTCCTTTGTGAATTACTTCAGGAAGTTCCCATTTTACCAGTCTGCCCTCCTAATGGCTGGCAAAGTGGCACCTTTTCATGCAAAGTCTGGCAAAGTTATGGTGAAGTTGCAACTGCATTGATGAATTTAGGTCCATTTGCATGAAAAAGGGGAAACTGTGCCAGGCAAAAACTTTGTGAAATCAGTACTTCATAAATTTTGCCAACTTTACAAATTAATTTGCAAAGCAAATGTCAGCCATGTCAAGCAAATAATTATCAAAACACACAAGAACATCCAAACAACATCCAATAGCAGACCAATATAAGCCAGTTCCTTTGTAAGTAGGTTGTGATTTATTAACTCAAACAGTTTTGTAAGATCTTTTGTAAGATCGATACTCAAGTACCAGTGTAGTCTCCTCCATCCTAGGCCTCATGATGCTTAGCCATGACTTATGAGACTGGAGTGTTCCAAAGTGCAAACAGGTCATAGAATGGAGCAATCCCAAGAAGAAAATCTCTCTGTGGAGAGATAAAAAACTGAGGCCTGGTGCTGGCTGTAAGGCAAACATGCAATCAGAAAAACTGGGCAAGAACTGCCAACTCACCGCTATGTTCCTATATTATTTATTTGTTGTATTATTTCAGACCACATACAGCAACAAACATTTCATGACCTCAATGTCATCTTACCAAGGTAGAGTCCTGTAAATTATGTATTTTTTTTTTAGAATAATATAAATATTATTAATTTGACTTTCACGGTGCAAAATACCATATTCAGTAACTATTAAAAACACAACAGTACCTCTTATCTTCTCAAAATATTGAAACATCTCTATGCATATCTAATTTATCTAATTTACAAAAATCTGTATAACATAGTATACCATGATACATTTTTTCGAATAAATTTTAAACCTTCCATAACAATAACAATTTCTACATATTTAAGACTTTTTTTTACCATGTAGCATAAAGATTAAGGTGGCCGATTATTCATCCTCAAAGGAGGACTGGGTGAACTGTGTAGGAGCTTGGGCATCCCAGTTGCAATAATTATAGGCATTTAATAAATTATGAGCCAGTAAACCATTTATACTATTACTAAAGAAGATACACTATTACAAATGAATGTGGTATGTCAATTTTTCATTTTTATGGTACATATGCTAGATTGAAGTAGAGGGTTTCTCTTCATCTTTTTGGAGAAGGCAGTCTGGTTGTGCCACTGTGCACCCTGCTCATTGGAGGTGTGGAGGAGTTTGGCCTGGGATCGGATGGCAGAATGAACAGGAGGAGGACTGAACAGGGGACTCATTGATGTGCTGAGCTGCAGCAAGACCTATGCTGCACTGGAGTGAGAGCTGAAGATCCAAACCGGAGTCTTTGAATGAGGAGTCAAGAGAAGGTCGGACAAGCCCCAGGAATGAGGCTGAAAAGCTGAAGTGAGAAGTAATGAGAATGAGGATGAGTGATGCAGAAAATAATACTGATAACTAAGAAACAAACTCTGATTTTAGTGATTCAATGGATTACGTTGTTTCTATGGACAGTGTGGATAAATAATAGCAAGTAGGGCAGCTATAGTAAAATTGAGAGAGAAAGTGTGAGTGGTAAAGAGGGTTAGGTGTGTTAAAATTAAGCAATAAGGCACGACAAGGTGTGTGTTATCATGTAATAATGTCACTCCTGGGGTGGGTTGAAGCATGAAGCAAAGCCAAGTGCTTCCACCACCCCAGGAGTGATGTTATTACATGATAACACACACCTTCGAGTGCCTTATTGCAATTATACAATGGCTCAATGTTATACAAAACAAAAATAAAAATAAAAATGGTTTTAGTAGATTTTTAGTGAGGCAGTATATCTTTGTTTCTGAAAAAAAAGGCTCAGGCTCCATAAAATCAGCACAGTGATGTTATTCTGTAATATCATCACGTCTCAGGCACACACTGACCAATCAGAGTCCAGGAAATTTTCTTACCATTGTGTAATTAAATGTTTTAGCACTAAATACTAAATACTGCAACATAAAATAACAAAGCAAGAATCATAATAAGAACTGCTTGGGAAATAAACAGTGGCACATACTGTATAGAGGGGTAGATAGATAAAAAAAGCCATATTCAAGGGTCTCATTAAATTGCCTTGCTTGGATTTATTTTTGTACCCCTCTAAGCCAAGTTTTCAGATCTTGCAAGTACTGTAATAATTGCAATTTAACCATTTTACTGCTATTTATTTTTCCAACTTTAAACTGAACTAGGATGGAAAGCTGTATGTTCTAATTTATCCAGAATTTTATGATTTTTCCTTTTCTTTTTCAAAAACAGAGAACTTTTTAAGTTTTAACTGAGTTTTCTTTTTTTCTTTTTTCCCAAGGTTAGCCAGCCATGATGCTCATGTGGTGATATTGGCTAAATAAAAAGAAATGCTTCAATAAGCCCATTCTTGCTCAAGGAAAACAGTTGGGGGCTGCAACGGGGATAAGAAAGCTTGTTTGCACTGGGAAACATTATATAGTTGTTAGCTGTTAATGGATGTTAACCCAAGTATATTTTAAATATAAAAAGGAAAAATACTCTCCCTGATCCTCAGGGGCAGCATAATTTGTGTAGACGATCTGTGTAACAGAGGCCAACCTGCATGACAAAAAAGTTGAAGGCCTTCTCAAGCTTTATAACAGCATCATTGCTTAATATTAACACATGCTGTCTCACCCGATATGATGTTGGAGTATGTAAAGAAAATTTGAAGTATTGCTAGGTAACTTTATATTATACTGAATCATCATTATTAGAAGACTGTTTCTACTACAGCTGTGATTTAAAGGGACACTGTCAACCTGTTTTTCATCATATTATTTTTAGTTAAAATTCTACATTTTAGGATTGTTTACCTTCTGTAAAATTCATTGATGTTGCTGTTTGTTTTGTCTGTCTCCATTTTAGTAGAACTGAAATGCATGCTAATGTATATTTATAAACAACCTTGTTTTGTTTACAATCCTGGTTCTGTTCTTACTGCATACCTCCTGAGCATTAGAAACACCCCCAAACAGTGCAGTTACTTGTGATTCATTAGGCCCCTTTCCTCCCACTGCACCATGAGTGGATAGACTGTGTTGTGGGTGTTCCAAAGTCCAGCAAAGATACAGTTGGAGCTGATCAAGAAATGTAAACAAACTTGTTTTTGTGTAGTAACACCAGTATAGTGGGCAGTCTATTTTTCACTTTTTTAAAGAAAAAGGAATCTGAATTAAACTAACAGCTACATCAGTGATCTTTACAGAATGTTGGCAATGATAAAATGTGTTTTTATGTTTGCTTACGCGCATGCGCAAGAAACATCGTGGGAGAATGCGACTTGCTGGAGGCGTGCGCTGTTCCTGCCAGTGAATTGCTTAGTTTGTGGGGTATGTCCCATATGCACCAGTGGAGGAGCGAGATGTGTATCGCAGCTGATTGACAGCAGTGGCCTTGGCTTCAAAGAAAAAGTCCTCATCAATCAGTGAGCGAAACGTGTTGTCAGGGTGCATGCACGCGATGCTTGTTTTAGGAGTGACAACTGAAACAATTTCACAAAACAGCTAAGTTCAGAATAAGAGGCATCGCACGCCCAGCCACAAGTAAAGCACTTTTCTGGTTGTTACTGTTCAGGTTCCAAAAGGAAGCAGAAATGCCTCTGGTCCCAGTTTGTATTTAATTTGTTTTACCTCCATATGTCAACTTCCTCGAGCCTGCTTTTTCTCCAGCTGCTGTGGTAGAGCAGTTCTCTGTAAGCCAAGCAGCTCCGGTTTGGGTTTAGCAGACATTTTAAATGTTAATCCTGGTGAGTTGAGACACACGTTAGCCTGTCCTCCTGTTGTGTCCCCTCTCTGAACACTTCACTTTTTTAGCTAAGCCAGTGGAAGCTAGAGTTATGGCAGCAATGGCAGAGCAAGCATGCTGGATAATGGGACAAAGTTTTCACTCATTCCTTCCTCCACGGCATTCTGGCTCCAACTCCAGGTACCCCGCCCCTGTCCCGAGCCCGCCCTACTCAGTGCCAGACCCGGCCCTTTTGTGTTCCCGATTGGCCCTGATGTACTGAGACAGCCCATTTAAATTTATGTGTGTCCCCCCCACACACACACACACACCACCCTACAGCCTGGCGGGGATGTCACTCTCCGGTAGTCCCGGCGGTGGACAAACAGTAGGTATAGTATTCCACAACTGCACATACTGTAGTACTCTTAGGAGAGAATGTGGGTGTGTGCAAGAACTTGCTGACAGCCTCAGAACTGTAGTAATAACTATTATATTTTGAAAAAAAAACCAAGCACGTTTTACAATGCTAGTAAGTGCTTGCATGAAAATGAAATGCAGTTCAGCAGAGCATATTGCACGAACTGCTGAGACAAGAGGTAGTATGTGGTGATACAACAAAAAGGGCATCTCCTGCCTTTTAGAAGCCTTATACAGAGGAAGTGTGTGTGTGTGTGTGTGTGTGTGTGTGTGTGTGTGCGCCCGCGGGGGGGGGGGGACTAGAATAGAGAAATCCAATGGATTCTGCAAGGGAGAGAGGGCTGACTTTTCTGCACTGACCGGTGCCTTTTATAGTCAGGGAGGGTAGCATTATGTGATCCAGTAAAATACATTTGCCATAACTGTTTTAGGGGAAAACTCTGCAGCCGAGAACAGTTGCAGCAATTCAGTAGATTGGACGGTGTGCTGGGGGGTGGGGCACACTGGGTTTATCCGCCCCCCCACCGCACACTTTTAATCCCTATTATTGCTATTGGGAGCTCACCGTGGACTATCCAAAATGTGTAGGACCTGCCCATCCCTTATGACAGTATTACATCCACCTGCCCCCTAAATTACCCCAGTGATATTTATTGCCTGATGTCAGTCTTTCACACTTCAATGGGAAATCATTTATGGCAAAAGATGGCCAGAGTGTTTTCTATAAAAACAAGTTTCAAGCTGAATTGTGAAATATTTTCATCAGGGTTTCCTATTTTTTAAGTGACTGCGTTATAATATTTTTCAAAAGGAAATGCACTTAGGAGCAGTTTTTCAAATATGTGTTGGGAAAAACTAATTTCAAAGTTATTTGCAGTCATGTCTGGTTTATGATCATTTCTAGTACTGTATTTACAGTGCTGTGTATTTGCTTGAAGGTGATAGTGTCAGTCTTTTTGAAATTTATTTTATTGAATTGTGAATTACATAAATGTGTACTGTATAAGCACAAGTCAGTATATATTTAGATTCATTTTACACAAGTTTAAAAATATAATATAGAATATAGGAAAAATATAATTCCAGTCTTATTTAACCTTAGATAAAGAAGAGAGTTTCTTGTTATGACAGCCTTTAGAATAGACTTTGCAAAATACATTGTCAATATGCTACTGTATATGGATGGCATGCTGTACTTCTCACAATAATTTACAGGGCTGTTGGGAAGCTTCTAAACATATACCTTTCCAGTCAGGAAGACAGTCTCCCTGATAGTGGTTAATGTTTATCTCAGAATGATTTGCTAACGTTTTCAATTGTATGTCTACTACAGTATATGTGACATATTTGAATTATTTTTTGAAACAGTTGTGGTAGCACTCGATCTCTGTCCATTAGGAAATACAAGAATTAAGTTTTGGAAAGTCATCAATGATTACACTAGAATGAATTAAGATTGCATATATCATGTTTTGATGAACTGTGGTCTGTAAGAGCCTCCAGATTTCCTGATACACCTTAAAAGGAAAAGCAGATGCAATGCTGAACTCTCACAACATAAAAGCACACCCAATAAAAATAAAGATTACTTAAAACCAGTATGGTTAAGTTTTGTTATTTATTAAAGTGCAGGTGCCACATGCCACAGTGGCAAGTTACCAAATATACTTCAGTACCAGTCAATGATTCCACACACTGATGCTCCCAAAGTTACCGACCCACCATTACACCTACGTGAACAGCACCTCCCCCTCCCCGAAAAAAATTGAAGTGTCAAGAATTATGAAAACAAGCATAAGAGAATGCAATATCAACATATAAAGTGATGGACTACCCCCTTTTTGATTCCCCTGCTCATGGTCTAGAAAGCATACTTCAGAACTGTTGTCCCTGAAATGTGGGACACTGACAAACAAAACATGAGAACATTGTTTTTATTTGTACAACATTTCATTTTGATTTAGCTTCATAGAATGTTAAGCATTTCTGCTGAAATATCTGAATTTACAGTGAGGGACAGCTCCTTCTACATGTGGGCAGTACCTTTTTATGTTTGCTTGCACGCATGTGCAAGAAACATAGTGCCATCATCCGAGTTCTCGGAGGTGTGGCAGCCCTCTTCCAATTCAGGCAGTGTGTTTGCAGGCGCAGCCGCAGTTCTCCAATGCCTGCTGAGCTGTCTATGACAGCTCCAAAATGCAGTGGCGTACAGTTGAAAGGGGGAGCTACATTTCAGTGAGCAGTGATCAGATATCACCTGCTCATGCATGCTCCCACTATACACACACACACACACACATGTGCAGCCGAGCCAGCGTGCCCTAATCCCGGTGGCCATCGTGCTGCTGCTCTCCCCCCAAAGTCTTCGTCATGCCATGCTGGGTACACACCCAGCATGGCAACTCATGGTATAGCCAACCAGGTGCCCAATCCCCTCCGGCTCCACTGTCCTCCCCCAGAGTAGGTGCCACGCTGGGAGACCACCCCAGCACGGCAATAGATTCTATGGCTGACGAGGTGCCCAATCCCCACTGGCTCCATGCCCCCAACCAGCATCCTTGTGCCACGCTGGGAGCCCACCACAGCATGGCAAATGTCCCACGCCGTCTCTTTGAAAAAAACAAACCTGCAAATAAAACTGTCCTCTGCGCTTCTCCCCTGCCCTCCCACAACCCGCACTCCACTCACCGCGCACTTGCCTGCCTTACTCCTCACCCCATACTTACTCTCCGACTCTAGTGCATTATCTTCGGTGGACTGGAAACACGCCTGCACTCTTCAAAGCCGACCGCGAACTGAGAAATGCCGATAAGCTGTATAATGGGATAGATAGGGTTTTTTCAACTTTGTTGCATATCTCAGGCATTTTTGGAATTTTGCACCAAATTTTCAACATGGGTTTTTGGGACCCTTCATGAATGCTGCCACTGTCATGGCAGACTCGCTCAAAAGTGATTTCACAGTCACTGCGTGAAATCACATTTTGGGACTGATTAATGAAACGACACTGCCAGTGTTCATAAGGTGGGCTCTCAAGAAGCCTATTTTGAAAATTTGGTGGAAAAATTCCAAAAATGACTGTTTTACGAGCGTGCGTTGTGCAGTTCTTACGCACACTCATAAGTTCATGAATTTTCAATATTTTCACTCCAGATTTTTAACATTGCCATTTTACCACACCTTCTTATGAGTAGTATAGCTGTCATTTTTCACATCTGACCCAAAACTTGTTTCTGCCCATGTAGCACACAATGGCACAGTTGGTGTGTGAAATCAATGTACAGGACAAATTAAGAAAATCACAGTGACACTGTTCATGAGCAGAGGTCTTAAAATGGCTATGTTGAAAATTTGGTGAAAAAATTCCTAAAAATGACTGTTTTATGAGCGTGTGTTGCGCAGTTCCTACGCACGCTCATAAGTTCTCGAATTTTCAATATTTTCATTCCAGATTTTCAACATTGCCATTTTACCACACCTCCTTATGAGCAGTACAGCTGTCATTTTTCACATCTTGCCCAGAATGTGTTTCCGCCCATGTAGCGCACAATGGCGCAGTCGATGTGCGAAATCAATGTATGGGACACATTAAGAAAATCACAGTGATGCTGTTCATGAGCAGAGGTCTTAAAATGGCTATGTTGAAAATTTGGTGAAAAAATTCCTAAAAATGACTGTTTTATGAGTGTGCATTGCGCAGTTCCTACGCACGTTCGTAAGTTTGCAAATTTTCAATATTTTCACTCCAGATTTTCAACATTGCCATTTTATTACACTTCCTTATGAACAGTACACCTGCCATTTTTCATATGTCACCCAAAATGTGTTTTCACACATGTAGCGCACAATGGTGCAGTCAGTGTGTGAAAGCAATGTTTGGGACAGATTAAGAAAATCACAGTTACACTGTTCATGAGCAGAGGTCTTAAAATGGCTATGTTGAAAATTTGGTGACAAAAGTCCATAAAATGACTGTGTTACGAGTGAGTATTGTGCAGTTTCCACGCACTCTCGTAAGTTCATGACTTTGTAATATTTTCAGTCCAGATTTTCACCAGTGGCATTTTTCCACACTTCCTTATGAACAGTACAGCTGTCATTTTTCACAACATGACCAAAATGTGTTTACACACTTTCAGCGCAGAGATGCGTGGTCGCTGTGGGAAATCATTGTTTGGGACAGATAAAGAAAATCACAGTGACACTGTTTATGATCGGAGGTCCCAAAATGCCTGTGTTGACAATCTGCTGTAAAAAATCCCCAAACTAATTACATTACGGGTGTGCGTTGTACAGTTTCTAGGTACGCTCGTGACTTCACCAGTTTTTTTAATATTTTTACTGCAGATTTGCAACATTGCCATTTTTACACCTCCTCATGAACAGTACAGCTGTCATTTTTACATCCTGTTCGAATGTTTTTGCACCTGTGGGGAAAGCAAATGCCGAAGTCGCTGTGCATAAGCAGCTTTCGGCTAAGAAACTGATATTGCCACTGTTCATGAGGTGGGGTCACAAAAACCATGTTGAAAATTTGGAGTGAAAATACCAATGAATGCCTGAGGTATGAGGGTTTCCAACCATAACGCCCAACCCTGTAGAGAATGACAGGCATCAGGGGTGTGACTTGGGATTCTTGCCTGTAATGCTCATACCATTCCACACCCTGCAGCCAGTGAGAGGCATCGAGGTATGCCTTGGTCTCTTCAGCCCCAAAGTTCACCCCATTCTCCTATACCGCACCCATCTCACCGTATTTCCTGATGGACTGGGGTGCGCATAAGGGCCAAAGACCCCAAGGCACACCGTGACACTTGTCAGTGTCTGCAGGGTGGAGTGTGGTGAAATGGCATGGCCGTTATGCCTGACGACCCAAAGGCACACCCCAATGCCTGTCACTCTCTGCAGGATGGTGGTGGGGTTGGCTTCAGTTCAAAACTTCACTGCCATTCCTATTACGCACCACTGCCAATGCCAGCAAGCAAACATTCGGCATTGACAAATGCTTGTTTAAACTAAGGACAGTTTGAGGCCTAAGAGGCTTGACCCTTTAAAGCTCATAGAGTTCTTCTGTTTTACTCAAAGCCTGAAAAAACACTGAGTCATACTTTTTTGGGGGAAATTAGATGAATAAATAACTTAAATACCACAACATCAGTTTCAGATCTACTGTGTGCCTCTTTATAATAGGAGGGTTTCATTAGGCTATCTCTAATTCATGTTATGCCTAGTGTTCTTAATTTAATAGCATGCCAAGTGGTCATTAACCTCCTTTTTGCACACAGAGGAAGACTCCTTGTGGCCCAAGAATGGAAATACTTTGCACTTTTTCCCCAAAAGGGAAATCAGGAAAAGGGACATTCCAGATCACTAATTGACAGGCCAGACATTTGCTCTGACAAGAAGCACTGTCTAGGGAACTTATTCTTACTCTCTGTACTACCAGCACCATTGAGCTTTCTAATAATACATAACTCATTCAAGTACCATTTTATGTCATTTTAAATTGGGTATCGGATGCTGCTGAACTAATGAAAAGGAGATTTTATATGGTGAACCTTTCTTAGTTGTCATAGTGTTTTGAATGGTTCTCTCAGATTTTTAAACTGAGCAAGTGTGTTTTAATTGATGCTTTACAATGTTACCATATACTACTTGTAAAATAGTTGATTTAGTGAGTTAGATAGGTGTGGGTTGATTTTAAGTGCTGTCTATACTAAATCAGAGATTGGTATACATAGTCTATTAGAATGAATACCAGAAGTAAACAAGCATTTGTTAATACCGAATTCTGCTTGCTGGTATTAGCATTGGAAATACAGGAGTTAGATGCAGAATAGGAATGGCAGTGAAGTATTGAACTTCACGCCAACCCCACCTCCACCCTGCAGAGACAGACAGGCATTGGGGTATGTGTTTGGATCATCGCCCATAATGTTCATGCCATGTCACTTCACCCTATCATGCAGACACTGACGCATGTTGAGGTGTGCCTTGAGGTGTTTGGATTTACAGTCACCCAGATCCATATGGACATATGCTGAAATGGGTTCAGAATAGGAGAATGGGGTGCACTCTGGGGCCAAAGAGTACAAGGCACACCTTGATGCCTGCCACTGGCTGGAGAGTGGGGTTGGGATGGCATGAGCATCACAGTCAGCAATCCAAAGGCACAACCCTGATGCCTGTCAGTCTGTACAGAGTGGGACGTTATACTTAGAAACCCTAATGCCCGTGCGTTTGTTGGTATTTGCACTACAAATTTTCAAAATGGCCTTTTTGTGACCCCACCTCATGAAAGCATTTGGGACCTCTTCTAATGAACAGTGTCAGTGTGATTTTGTTAATGTGTGCTGAACTTTGAGTTCCCACAGCGACTGTGCCATTCTGCACCAGATGTATGAAAACACAGACTGGGCATGATGTGAAGAATGACAGCTGTACCATTCATAGGGAGGTGTGAAGAGATGGCAGTGTTGAAAATCTGTAGTGAAAATACTAAAAATGCTTGCACTTCCAAGCATACATTGAAACTGTGCAACACATGTGTGTAACACAGTCATTTAGTGGAATTATTGCATCAAATTTTGAACATAGGCATTTTGTGACCTCTGTTCATGAACACTGTCATTATGATTTTCTTAATCTGTCCTGAACATTGATTTTCCACAGTGACCATGCTATTCTGCACCCGATGTGTAAATGCATATTTCAGGCAGGATATGAAAAATAACAGCTGTACTGTTCATAAGGAGGTGTGAAAAAATACCAATGTTGAAAATCTGGAGTGAACATATTACAAATGTGTGAAATTATGAGGGTGCATGGAAACTGCACAATGTACACTCATAACACAGTCATTTTATGGACTTTTGTCACTAAATTTTCAACATAGGCATTTTAGCACCTCTGCTCATGAACAGTGTCACTGTGATTTTTTTTATCTGTCCTGAACACTGACTTCCCATGGCGACTGTGCTATTGTGTGCCAGAAGTGCAGAAACACATTTCAGCCAGGATGTGAAAAATGGCAGGAGTACTGTTCATAAGAAGGTCTGAAAAAATGCCAGTGTTGAACATCTGGAGTGAAAATACTACAAATTTGTTAAGTTAAGAGGGTGTGTGGAACTGCACAACGTACGCTCATAACACATTCATTTTATGGACGTTTGTCACCAAATTTTCAACATAGGCATTTTAGGACTTCTGCTCATGAACAAAGTCACTGTGATTTTCCTAATCTGTCCCAAACACTGATTTCCAACAGCGACTGTGCTATTGTGTACCAGAAGTGTGAAAACACATTTTGGCCAGGATGTGAAAAGTGACAGCTGCACTCTTCATTAGGAGATGTGAAAAAATGCCAATGTTGAAAATGTGGACTGAAAATAGTACAAATTTGTGAAGTTACAAGGGTGGGTGGAAACTGTGCAATGCACTCTCATAACACAGTCATTTTATGGACCTTCATCACCAAATTTTTAACATATGCATTCTAGGACTTCTGCTCATGAACAGTGTCACTGTGATTTTCTTAATGTGTCCCAAACACTGATTTCCCACAGTGACCGTGCTATTCTTCGCCAGAAGTGCAAAAACACATTTCAGCCAGGATGTGAAAAATGACAACTGCACTGTTCATAAGGAGGTGTGGAAAAATGCAAATGTTGAAAATCTGGAGTGAAAATATTACACATTTGCAAAGTTATGAGCAGCTTGGAAACTGCACAACGCACACTCATAAAACAGTAATGTTTTGAATTTTTTTCACCAAAATTGCAACATAGGCTTTTTGAGAGCCCATCTCATGAACAATGGCACTGTCATTTTGTTATTCAGTCCCGAAAGGTGATTCTGTGCAGTTACCACAAAATCACCCTTTGGGACCGAATAACGCCACGACAGTGACTGAATTCATGAGAAGGGTCACAATAACTCCATGTTGAAAATTTGGTGCCAAAATTCCAAGAAATGCCCACGATATGCACCAAAGTTGAAAAACCCCTATTTATGTCATTATACAGCTTACCAGCATTTCTTCAGTTTGCAGTCAGCTTTGAAGAGTTCAGACGTGTTCTTGGTCCACCGAAGATCATCACACCAGGCTCCAGAGGTAAGTTTGCAGTGGGGGGGTGTGGAGAGATAGGGTGCACAGTGGGTGGGTACAGATTGGGAGAGGGGACCTGACTGGTGTGGGACTATTTCCTTTCTTTCAGGGAGGAAAAAAGGCATCATGGGAAGGTTTTTTTTTGCAGGCTTGCTTTCCTCACACTGGGGTGAGCTTCCAATGTGCCACTTGCCTTTTTGGGGTTGGGGGACTTAAGCTGACAGGGATTGGGCCTCCTGTCAGCAAGGAATGACTGTTTGGGGGCCGTGAAGCCGAGGGGGATTGGGCACCCCCCTCAGCACACAACAAAGGGGGAAGCATTATGCCAATGGGGAGTGGGCTCCCCCATCAGCAAATGAACTGGGCTGGGGATATGTCGACAGGGGGATTGGGCACCCCAGTCAGTTGGCTTTCATGGGACTTGGAGGCAGCGGCAATGCTGCTGCCATGTTTAGGGACATGTTACACCAGGCAAGGTACCACCCTGCAATGACAGGTTGCTCCCTCATTGCAGTGGAATGGCTGATGCTGCAATGACTAGGCGGCCCCTCATTGCAGTGGCCAAATCATTTCAAGTTGGTGTCACTACTGCAGAACAGTCCAAAGTCCACAAATGCAGTGCTGATGTTGGCTGCTATAGTGTCGCTCCTCCACAACCCACTTTTCTCCTAAGCTGCCACATAATGTTTCTTGTGCATGCATGCAAGCAAACAAAAAATAACAATAACAATATCACATGAGGAAGTTGAAAATATACCCCTCAGAAGAATTCAAAGAAGAACTGTGTAGTTTGGGGGGATTTCAACATAGTGGAATCAATACCTGTTGACAGTAAAAAGAACAATACGATATTTGGTGATGATACTTAGGCACATGAGAAGACAAGTCTGAATGTTGGCCTAAAGGAGCTAAATAACATTATCTATACTGAAGTCCCATCACCTCAAACCATAAGTGACACCCCTATTTTATTTGAAAAAGAGAGTGATTTAAATGGCCTACAAAAGTACAAAAGAAAGTGAATAATACAAAAATAAATAAAAATAAGTATGAAGAAATTCAAAGCAAAAGAGCCAATTAATAATTAAATAAATAAATACAAGTGGCCATAACAGACTTTTTTCAATGATTAATCCATGGAAAGTTCACAGTAATAATGAAAGCAAAGGAAAAAAAATGCAGACCTATATGTTATAGAGGGAAAGAATGAAGTTTGAGTAGTAAGACAAGAGGGTAATTCAAGGTCTCCTAACTTGCAGGAAACTCAAAAAAGTAAATTGGAGTTGTTTTGTCCCTTCAATTTTCAGAAAATTCATAATCCTCTTCAATAAAAAGTTGAGTATTAGTATACAAAGAACATCACAACAGTGTGAGTACACAAATTTCCTCATAGTGTTTAAAGGACTTAATCAACAGGTGCAGACTATCATGTTAGAACCTGAATTGTTAAATCAGTACCCTATATGTCTATCTAAATATATCTTAAAAGAAATGACACACCCACTGGTACAACATGCTTTTGCTGGAAGTTATGATGGAAAGTAAGACAAATCTGGAGTCTTTAGAGCAGAATGTTTTGGAACTTCAAAAAAACAAATAGAGGCAGCATTTATCATTCTTGATGGAGTTAATCCAAAATACTATTTTAACTAACTATAAAGGTCAGAAAAGAGGAAAAAAGTCAAAAAGGAAAATGAAAAAAAAAAAGAACTCTGTGAATCTGGACAGTAATAATCCAGAGAATACTGCCATTTAGCCATTTCTTAAAGAAATAAAATACCAATGAGAAAGCAGTAATAGAAGGAAACCCCATTTAATAAAATGAAAAGGAAAGTGACAATGAAGGTGATAAAGACAAATCTCAAAATCAGTGAGGGACAAAGGAGCTCAATTCAGAATTCAAGGAAATGGGAAACTTCACAAAGGAATATAAGGTGAAAAAGATTGAATATACAGAAATCAGAAAAAAAAACTAATCCTTCTAACCAGGGTTCTGTACTGCAAACCAGTAAACCATTTGACTTGAACAAATTAAATGAAGAACTAAATCTTAGATTATCTGGGAATTAAACAATATTACATATAACAGGTGTCTATCTTAAACCAAATGAAACAAAGTGACTCATTGATGAAGTCGATATCATTTTAGTTCAGTATGAACTGGGAGTTAATAGAAAATATCTTGACAGTTTTTTGAGGCAGTAATGATTCTGACTTACCAGTATGAGCAATGATTTCTACATGGAGTTTGCCAGAGAGATTTGGTTTAAAACAGAGATTATCTCAACTGAGCCTGTAGATAGCATTCCCAGTAACTTGGCATACAATAGATAAGATACTATTTAATATGGTACAAATAAGATTACAGATTGAACATAAAATACCTAAGTATGTACTTGTGTCCCCGAAATGGAATTTTATAGAAATGCCAATTTTATCTTCAACAGCTAATTCAGATGGAGAGAATGGTGTTACACTTTATTTGGAATGAAAACGTTAACTAATGAATATGATCAAATGTTGATGTCATCAGTATGTTTTTTACTATCCAAAATATTGAAAGTTAAACTGGGATTTAGAGGAGTCACCAAAATAATCAGAGTAGACAGGCAGTTAACCTGTGGTCAGATTGATATATATATATATATATATATATATATATATATATATATGAGAAATATTGAAGAAGCACAAGAAATACTTGAAAATGCCACAGAATAGGACAGGAATTCTCATAATAGACTTACATAAATTACCAGACATAATTGACAAAAATAGAACAGGTGAATGACTGATATATGAACAAAACAGGACCAGAAATTTCTTTAGAACTAGATACTATACAGACAACTGTGAGGAAAAAAATGTTCTTTCATGAAACACAGCAGAACTCTTAGGGAAGTTAATGGACTCAGAATTGCAATCTTTTATAAAAAAATACACTGTAATATGTTTTAAAGAAACTAATGATATAATAAATATTAATTGGTATGAAGCCATCTGTGCCCAAGATCAAAAATTTAATAAGCGTGGAAGACATGTAGGTGGTTGTTGACCTATGTTAAGAGCAGGCCTGGAGTTAAAATTCCTGAAAATATAAAAGTAGGAAATAATTTTATGCTTATCTTTTTACAATGGGATGACATCACATTCATCTTGATGAATATCTATATCCAACCTAAAGGTTCTTCTTGTTATAATGATATGATGTGGGCCACTATTGGTATGGAGTTACAAGTTGCTACAGTTACATTTTCTGCAACATGTATCTTAATGGCAGGCAATTAATGCTAAAATAGTTAAAGAGCTGCTGACACCTTTGGGAGAACTTTGGAAAATATAATATTTTGACACAATTCAGCTTACATTTCATACATCATCTACAGATTTCTCCTTTCCATTATTTATTACTGAAGAAAGTCCTACTAAAACAAGATCTTTATCTATCTTTATCTCTTAGAGTTCGTCAGCCTATATTGCGTGTTCCCTACTTGAAATTATAATGCTCTGTTGTGATATTTCAGTCTGTTGCCATGAGAATAACTGTGATGTCACAATCAGGGTATTATGACATCAGGTTGGGAAGAAGCAATAGGAGCTGATGAACCCTCAAGAAACAATTATCCTGTTTTCATGCATATGACCACAGTAATACAATAATGTGAATAAGCAATATAGAGCTAATGAGAAATATAAGCTGCTTTGTTTCCAAATATTATGTTTTACAAAGTTCTTCTCAAAGCATCAGTGGATCTTTAATTTTGACAGTACAGAATTTCTAGAAACATATATGTAGTCACTGAATTTCCTCTAGAGAAAAACACAGTCGTTAAAAATGAGAATGGGAAATACAGTATCTAATGGAAATGATTGCAGACAGTTCTCTTCCTACTTTAAATGACAAGCTTTCAGGAGATGAACAGGGTACTTATTGTGGACCTAATGCTAAAAGTACCATAAATATCCTTCTATGTAGTCCTGAAAATCATCCCATCTTTAATTTGATAAATACTGAAATAAGAGCTGAAAGTGACAATGCCCTGTTATTATTATCGAATATTGAAAGTTGGGGAAAGTATTGGTTCCATCACAACCACCTTACATATGCCCTAGTTGTAAGGGAAAATAGAAGATTATGTAAGGCAGATTTAGCCTTAGAGAAAATCAATGATGTACTGCTCAGTAAAGAAGTGAATACAATGTTAAACGTAATCACTCAAATCACTGAACCAGAGAAAGCATTTGCAATTCTTAAAAAACAGTTTTTTAAATCCTATACCCTATTCTGTGTGTTAAGAAGATTTTCCCAGTACATTTCCGTATGGTTTAAATACACATGCAAAATAGCAAAGAGAGAATTGCTGAAAATAAGCAGATGGATGAAAAAGGACCCCTCAAGAGTTAACTTTAGAAGCCAGCCCAGTGGCACTGAGAGTTGAGGCACTGGATGCCACACCTCACACCACACTGGTGACCTGGGTTTGGAAATGGCCTAGGGCTGCTGGGGGTCAGCAGGGGCAGGAGAGGATTGAGCATCCATAGGACTGCTCTCCTCTCCTGGGGGTGAGGGGGGTTCAGTCTATTGCTTCTGGTATGACCTCTGTCAGATGATGGCGGTAGCTCATTGTGGAGACCATAACAGGGGGTATGGGAGCATCAGTGGATGTTCTGTGGGAGTGCACCATCATGCGCTGGACATCATTGCATATCTGAGCTCCCAGGACCAAGAAAAGAGTGAAAATCCCTGGCATCTGGGTAGGCAAAGGCCTGCCTACCCAGCTCACCCACACTCACCGTCAAGACTCTCCCATCCAGTCTCCAAGTCCTTCAATCCCCTGGCAGCAACTGGACCCTATAGATAGAGTGCCAGCAGGAGTTACAGCAGCCCTTACCTGGGGGGGCTCAAAACTGGGTAGTCTGTCACCATGGAGGAGCCAGGATGACGTCAGAGGTAAGGACAGTGGAGGTCCTAGACCAAGCGGGAATGTGGGATGGATCTAGGCAGTGCTGGAGAGAGAGAGAGAGACTTAAGGGACCAGCATTAGAAGGTGTAAAAAGAATACACAAAAAAAGAAGAGTTAACTTTAGTATGATAAATACAAAAAAAAAATAATATGCCTCTCCCTAACAGATAAAAAACAGTTATCAGTTGATAGTATAGCTGGAAATGTTTACAACCCAAAATATTAAAGATAAAATAATTTCTAGATGCTGGTTGCTAAACACACTGATGAGTATCAGCCATCTTAATCTGTCTATATTCCTGAAGAAACTTGGGTTGGGCATTATAAACATTTTTTCTAATACTCATTGGTGCCACGTAGTGGAAATCCTGAGTAAGATACTGAAGGCTTGATTTTCAAAGAGTGACACAGGGCTTGCATCAAGCCCTGCATCACACCTGTTTTTTGGCACAGCTGTGCTAAACTCCTTTTATGCAACTGCAACCAATTTTAGTACATCGGGCACAGTTACAACAGTTTCTTCAATTTAAGGCAGCTTGTTCTAAAGATTTAGCACATGCCCTGTAGAAAAGGTTTCCCATATAGTATAGGTTAGACCAGGGAAAAGCTAGACTAACTTGCGGCATTTGGAGTTCGGGATTGAAAATCCCCATCACCAGCTGGCAGAATGCCACAAGCCACATGCGCCAAATGATCAGTGCAAAAGGGGCTTGCAGCTTTCTCAGGGTTCTGAAAATTTAGCTCTGAATTTGACTTTTCCAGCAATCTTTTAATAGTCACGATGTGTGAGGTTGAGGAGGCAATTCTATCTTTTGCTGCTAATAAAGCTCTGACACCTGATGCTATGCCCTGTGAATTGTACAAGAATAATTTAAATTTGTGGGCAGCAATATTAACACTTTTCTTCAATACATGTTGAAAACAAAGATACATTCCTTCTTCTTGGCAAAGAAATATCAGTGTCCACATACATAACAAGAGTTCAGTATATGATCCTAGTAATTTTTGACTCATAAGTATTCTTGACTCTTTGTCAAAAATCTTTTTAAAAATTCTTGTTAGACTTATGAATTGGCTAAAACTTAATAATCTTTTATCTTGGTTCAAAGCTGGTTTTAGGCAGGCTTTTTAACAGGTAAAAATATGTTTGTTCTAACTCATCTACTAGAAAAGTCTGAAACAAAAGAAATGAAACTATACATCCTTTTACTCATTTCTCATTTGTCTTCAGTTCAGTCAAAGAAAAGGACTGTGGCAATTATGAACAATATTGACATTGACAATGCAATATTGATTCCCATATTTCAACTTTACATTGATAATAAGACAGTAATTAGATATGATAATGTAGGGATTCTTTTCATGCCATTGACAGTTGACAGGGGAGTAAAAGGATATTTATTAGCACCCACTTTGTTTAATATTTATGTTAATTCCCTATTGAAAAATGACACGGACCAAGAATGTGATGTGCCTAAAATCAAAAGCAAGCATTGCCACACATTAGCATATATCAATTATATGTCAATGATATGTCTTACTCTCACTTCCCCCAAGGGTCTTCAAAGAAAAATTTATATATTTAAACTTACCTGTGATGAACTCCAAAGATTAACCTTGAGAAAACAAAAATAATTATTTTCGGATCAAGCAAAAAAAAGTAATTCCTCTTGAGAAAAGAAAAAATCTCTCTCTCTCTCTCTCTCTCTCTCTCTATATATATATATATATATACACACACACACACATATATTTATATATGTTTTTATGTATCTATATATTATACTGGCACGGTAGTGACAGTATATTAGGGTTGGCAGGGCACATTAATGCTAAATCTCAAACTTTGCACTTTAATAACTTTGCAACAGTACTAGGGCATGGCATGAAATTTGATATGCTCTGGGCCTAGGCGACGGTCTCTTGAGGTGCAAAATTTTGTGTCAATCCCTTTTGTGTTTTTTGAGATACAGAGTGGTAAAAAATGCTAAATTTTAATAGGTTTTGTCAATTTCTTTCAACAGCCATTTCTCAAAAATGGCTTTTTTATGTGGTCTGAAATTTTCAGGGTTAGAAGCCTTCGCCGTACAGGTGTGCCTTTTTGAGGTACAGTGAAAAAATATTAATCCATTGAAAAGTTATTTAGCTTTTAATTTCTGATTATTTCCTATGGAAAAAAAATGATGTGCCATGCAAAAACAAGCTTGTTTTCGAATGCAGGTAGCTTGTTTTTGCAGACAGGGTACATAGTGTTGCAGGGAGCCTAAGGGCAGATTAAAATCTACATAACTTTTGAATCAACTAATATTTTTTCACCAATCCTTCAAAAGCCACATCTGTGGGGCAAATGCTTTTAACTCTGAAAATGTCAGCCCACAAACAGCAGCCATTTCCCAGAAATGGCTGTTCAAAGAAGAACTCCTCACAGCTTAAAAAAAAATGGTCCCTTGTTGTGGGACACTGGGGAGCCCACTCCTACTGTTCCGAGTCCTATGTCTCCCCCCCAAGCAGTGTGGGACATGGATTCCCATGCCCAGTGTTCCCAAATAAAGTTTTATTATTGTCCAACATTGGGGTGCCCAATGCCCATGTCAGGGATCCCCCTGTAGCTCCCCCATAGTGTCCAACACTGGGGAGCCCATCCCCAGTGTTTCAAATTACATTTTTATTATTCTCCAACATTGGGGTGCCCAGTCCCCATGTCAGAGATCCCCCATAGTTTTGTACAGTGGGGAGCCCACCCCCACTGTCACCATTCATACTTCTCCCCCACCACCACTCTAGAACACAGGGGAGCCCACCCCCAGTGTCCCAAAACACTTTGTACCCTGTCAAATGAGAAAACAGTCCCCAATGTTTTTTTAATCTGTAAAGAAGAAACTGTCACCCATCATCTCCCTCTCTCTGTCCCCATCCCCACCCTCCCTCTTCACACCCACCTCCTCGCATCCCCCTTACCCCATACTTGCTTCTAGAGGTTGGCTGCTGTGATGTGCTCTGGACCAGGACACATCTGCAATCTTTAAAGGTAAATTGCAAACTGAGAAATCCAGGTAAGCACTGTATAATGGCTATCAATGGCAGTTTCAACTTATATTGATATCTCAGCCATTTTTTTTTTATTTTTGCACTAAATTTTCAACATGGGCTTTTGGGACCCCATCTCATGAACACTTGCACTGTCATTTCATTATTCAGGCCTGAAAGGTGATTTTTGCAGTCATTGCATGGAATCACCTTTGGGACAGATTAACAAAATATCAGTGCCACTGTTCATCAGGTGAGGTCCCACAAAGCCCATGTTGAAAATTTGGTGAAAACATTCCAGAAAAGTACCATGTTACGAGTATGCATTGTGCAGTTTCTATTCACACTCATAACTTAGCCAATTCTTTATATTTTCATTCCAAAATTTCAGCATTGCCATTTTTTCATATCATCTCATGAACAGTGCAGCTGTCATTCTCCACATCCTGCCTGAAACATGTTTTCACATTTGTGGAGCAGAATGGTGCACTCACTGTGCGAAATCACCTTTTGGGACCAAGGAACAAAATGACACTATCAGTGTTCATGAGGTGGCTTTATAAAAAGCCCATGTTGAAAATTTGATTAAAAGAAATCAAACAAATGACCACATTTTGAGCATGGGTTCCGCACTTTGTATGCACACTTGTAACTTCACCTAATTTATACATTTTCACTCCAACTTTTCAACATTGCCTTTTTTTCGCACCTCCTCATGAACAGTATAGCTGCCATTCTTCACATCCTGCCTGATATGTGGTTTTCCACCTGTGTTGCAGAATGGCACAATCACTATGTGAAATCTCCTTCTGAAACCAATGAACAAAATGACAGTAGCACTGTTCCTGAGGTGGGGCTGCAAAAAGGACATGTTGAAAATTTGGTGAAAAAACTCCTAAAAAATGGCCAAGTTACATGCTTAACTTTGGTCATTTTCAATATTTTCACTCAATATTTTTATCATGTTGTGATTCTTATTTAATAATAATCAAAATATCCCTGAGTTCTCCCTGCCCTAATAAGGATACAAATAAACTAACTGAAAAAGTAAGGAAATTCATTTAATAAACTTTGTTGATGTACCATTAGAGTTGGCCTGTTAAAGTAGGGAAGCACAACCTTAGGATTCCCAAGCCTAACACCCCACTCCCACTGTGCATGCAGGAACAGGAATGAGGGGAGCTTAAAGTTCCCAACCCTTACACCCCATGCCCTCCCTCAGCTTCCAACCCTAACACCCCACCCCCACTGTGCATGCAGGAAGAGCTGTGCTGGGTGTGCCTTAGTGTTTCCAACCCTAATGCTCACCCCATTCCAAGCCTAAGTAAGGTAACACGGGTACAGAATAACAGAATGGAGAGAGCATTAGAGTTGGAAATGCCACGGCACATCCATCACAACTGTTCTTGCATGTATGGTGGGGTGTTAGGGTAGGAAGCCAAGGGAGAGGGTGGGGTGTAGGGGTTGGGAAGTTTAAGCTCCCCTCATGCCTGTTCCTGCATGCACAGTGAGAGTGAGGTGCTAGACTTGGGAACCCTTATGTCATAGGTCCCTACTTTAGACTGGCCAACCCTAATGGTGTATTAACAAATATTTTGCAATGAATCAAGGCTAAACACATAGTGAAAGCAGTAGTGAAATTTATTTACAATTATGGAGGGAGCTGTCAGGCAGGAGATATGAAAATAATCCAGTTCTGCTATATGGTGCTAGATATGGGGAATAAAACAATGTAAAAAACTCAAAACCCCTTTAGTACATTATCATAAAGCAGTTTTAAGGGTATCACTCTCAACTTCTGTAGCAATGATAAGGACCAAATTGTGCAAGATTGATTTATATTCAGAAGCCAAACCTGGTGTGATAACTTTTGGGATAAGATTAGTCAATAATCATCAGAATATATTACCAAGAGAATATCTTCATGGAAAGCTATTCTGTCTGATCACAGATATACAACCAGGAGAGCTGAAGTCCCTTATTCAATATTTGACTTCCATTAAGTCAGAACATTTATGAAGAGATTATCTAAAAAAATAAATGCTTCATAATCACTTTGGTGTCTGACAAAAAGTAAACTATACCAGCTTGCACAGAAAGTGGACTTTGATAAAGTAAGGCATTTGCAAATTGTTGCTTGGTACAGAGTAAATAAAATACACATGGACTAGAGGAGTACTGTACCTCCTCTTATCACTTCATCCAGATGGTAGAAGGTCAATTACATTAGCAAGATTTGAACTGCTTCCACATAAACTTCTTGAAATTAGAAATAAGAATAAAAATTATTATTTGACGAGGAAATGGAATGTCAATGTTATGAAGTTTTATTACACCTGAGGTATGCAATGTCCTGTGAATCTCAAAAATGAAGCTTGTGAGGTTTATGTGGCTATCACATGATAACTGTGTTTAAAAACTTCATAAGCTCACATTTATTTATGCTTTATTTTTTATAATAACTGGTGCATATACTTAAGCATAAAAAATAGAAGGCAACTAGGAGGATCCACACAAGTCAAATTCCCACTGTTGAACTGTAGAAAAGGAAAGTGAAGGGTGAGCACTCCAAATGCCTTAATAACTGGGTAAGATGCTATCCCCAGGTATTATGGCTTTTGATCAAACTGATAATTAGCGTGAAAAAGAGGGTCACCAGTTATTATGACCATTTTAGGGCTATGCTGACATGCTGACCCCAAAGCTTTCTGTGCAACATTGGGCTAAACTTTGAAAACAGAGGTGTTGATTTCATCAGCTGAGGAAACTGTTTGATAGCATATCAATGACTTGTCAGACCTTGGAAATAAAAAGCTGTTGAGAAGTGCAAGACATACTGTATAACAGTAAATATTCACTGTTTTTTTAATTTTTTGCTATTTTCACTGGTTCCATATTAGCATGAAAAAAGAAAGACAGTGCATATTAGGTGAATCACTATACAACAGCAGCACCAGTGTTCCACCAGTGAAAATAAAATAACATGAACATGTCAGATTGTACTTAGAGCGCTAAATATAATGGGTGTGAATTTAAACTGTTATACAGTACCTGCATAATACAAATGTGGAACATCATACCCATTTATTACATAGATTTCTGTGACTTGATCACAGGTTAGTAACAGGCCCAGCTGGTTGCTGTATTATATAGAGAATAATGTAAATGAAAATGTGTTACACAATATATTTTTGTAAACACCCAAGGTGTATTTTGCCACATAAAACACAAGATTACTCTCAAATGGTTCATAAAGGCAAATCACATTGCAAGTATGTAAAAATAATAATGAGCAATCACATACACACCTATATTTTAATCACACATGCTCCTATATTTTATTTTTTTATAATTGCTGATTTTCAGGAATTATACTCATATGGTTCTGCTTTTCCTCTTCCATGTAAAATAAAATTTCCATTTTTGTTCTCCTCACAAGTAACTATCCTTATCTCTGCAGACATACAAACCACATTTCTGTAACCAAAGAACTTATCTGGTCACTGCTGCTGGGTTACAGTATGTATGTTTACAATTTTAACTTAAAAGCTGATCAGTAGCACTGTGGTTTTCTGGCTCATGAGTGATACTGGACTGGAGATCACGTGGTTCTGAAATTAGCCGTGTGCTATGTGGAGACTGTGTTGGGTGCAGTCTGCTGTAGAAAGAGTTGGACTTCAAAGTCTGTTCCTGCTTGGCTGAGCAAAATCAACTTTAAATCAATCTAAAAACTGAGTATCTTGAAACCTAATCACTCAACAAAATATCTAGAGGGCCTTGTGCAGCTAGATTAGTGTTGTTTGTTTCTGATCAGGCTGATTCATTTAGTTTAAAGTAGTGTTTTTGTTTTGTCTAGTGAAGCATTGCTGTGTTGAGCAAGTGAGGTATTTCAGCTAGCAAGGCAGCCTATAAAGATCAATGACTTTAAGCACTTTTTTTACTGTGAACACTAGTCCATGTGTAGCAGAAATCTCGCATTTGTTTTCCTCATTCTTTCCTGTTAAGAATTTTTTGTCTGTGGTCTGTGATTTCTCAATTTTATTTCTGCAGTACTGTTTGGTGTGGGTAAGTGAAGTAGTGTGTCAGTGTCTTCCTGTATTAGTTGTAATTATCTGGTTTAGTTCTTAAAGTGACAGTGGTACTTGCAGTAACTTTGTAATTATCACTGTTTTGTGTGTCTTGTTAATCCTATTGTTTAAAAGAAATAAAAATAAATGTTTGTTTTGGTGGTTTCACTGTAGCTACTATTAGCTCAGCAAACTGTTCTGTTCAGAATCAGATCACACTGCTAATCCCTTGGGGAGATATTATCTGCTGCTGCTATTTAGTTTTACTGCAGGGTTTCTTTAAATTTTTTCCTTACAGTATTATACAGTAAATCTAAATACTGTATAACTGTTTAAAATCATGCCCATTAAATTTAGTGCAACTTGGAGATGGTCCCTAATTTGTACTGGTGAATGTTCGCGCCTTTACTGTCAATGATTGACAGGCGATTGTCAGCTGTCATTTAAACTAAGGCTTGCTCATCACATCTGCTTGCTGCCAACATTACAGCCAGAACTTGTGAGTTAGTGGGTGTTGAAGATGTCTCTACTTGGCTGGCTACAGATAAATGCAGTTAAACATCCGCAGGAGCACCTGCTTGATGCTGATAGCCTCAAAGCGAGTGATCTCACTGAGTGCTTAAGTTGCGAGCCTTCTGTTGCTAATGCTGTTGTGCAGGAGCTGTCAGCTTCATCCCCCCCAAACAAAAAATGATGTCTCTGCTCCTATGCCACCTATACTCCAGAACTATGCTTCAAACTGGGTAAGTATGCCTGTGACCATGGTATGATGGCAGCTGTCCGTTGCTATGCAGTAAAGTACAATAACACCATAAATGAAAGCACCATCTGTAAAATTAAGAGTGACTGCCTACAACATCTATGCGCTACCCCCAACCCTGGTAATCTGGCTCCACAACTGCATAAAAAGCCACAGGGTTGTCCAACACTTCTTGTTGTAGAGCTTATAAAAAAGCTGCCAAACATTGTGAGAAGTTTGTGCTCTGAGGGTGCTATTGTTAATGCCTGAATTGTGCAGGCAATATCCATGTGTATAGTAAAAGCCAACTCACCACAACTACTGTATGGGAATGGTGATAATTTAAAGCTTAACTCTAAGTGGACATGGACCTTCCTTAGCTGAATGGACTTCAACCACAGGAAAAGAAACAAAGCTGCCCATAAAACACCTGTACATTTCATATCACTTAAGGCTGCTTTTCTATAACATATAAAGAAAGCTGTTATGCAAGAACTGATCCCTCCAGCTTGTGATCAACCTGGATGAGATGGGAGTTAGTATGGTCCCTACGCAAAGTGGACCATGGAGGCAACAGGTTCAAAGCACACGCCAGTCACTGGGCTCAGTGATAAGCGGCAGGTATCATTAGTTCTAGCATGCACTCTTGCTGGTGATTCCCTCCATCACAAGTCATCTATAAGGGTAAGATACCTGTCTGCCATCCTACCCATAAATTCCCTGATGATTGGGCAATAACACAGTCCTCCAGCCACTGGGCAAATGAAACCACCATGATACAATACATAGACAGAGTTTGTGTGCCTTATTTGTAGCTACAAAAGAGAGACTGGACCTACCAAGTCAGCAAAAAACATTGATAATATTGGATTTGTTCAGGGTGCATAGAACTGTCACTGTCAGAGATCATCTGGGATTAGGCAGCTTTGTACCATTTTGTGTTTCAGTCGCTTGTACAGACTTGCTGCAAGTGCTTAACATAACGGTTACTAAACTGTTAAAAGATTGTATTAACTGTTTCCTTGTTTTGTCACCACAGGGTTGGGGGGGGGAGGTTAGGCAGGATGGGAGAGTTGATAGTACTTTTATGTATGTTTGTGAGGGGGTATGTTTTGTTAGTAGTGTTAATATATTGTTGATGTATTGTTTATTGCTTGTTGTTCTGAAAATCAATAAAGCATATTCATTAAAAAAAACTAAATAAATAAACTGTTAAAAGATGCAATGAAGGCATGGTACACTGCTGGTGTGGTCTCCTCCCAGCCTGAATATGGCACTACTCACAGTATTATGAAGGTAGATTTTAAATTGGGCATCCTTAAAGAGCACCATGCACATTGGCTGGAGGACAGTTTCAATGAAATGTGCCACAGACATGAGGACATCATCCAAGGGTTCCCAGAGGCTGGGATCCTGTCAGCACATGAAAATTATCTAGACATGGTAAGTACAATAGCAGCAGCACCATCTAAGATGGTAAACCCAAAAACAACTTTTTTTTTACAGGTTTGTGAGACATTTGCAGAGGACGAGGAAAAGGACTAGCATGACTGTGGACCAGAGGGCAAACCAAAATGTATTAAACGTCATGTGAAGAGGAATGGCTTTACAATATGCTTTTTTTTTATCTTTCACAATACAAATAAAGTTGATACACTTTTGATGCACTGGGTGTTGTGTGAAGGTGGGGAGCAATTAGAGGTAAATTGGAGGATTTGGGGAATTTCAGTGGATTTTCGGGAATTGGGCAATGGGATATGGTAGAACACCATAACGTGATCTGAACAGTGAAACAAAAGTGATTTGCTTAATAAATACAGTATAAGTTGATGTATTGAATACTGAAGTCCTATTCTTTTTTGCTGCATGTTTTTCTCTTACTTACTCTTGCCACTTATTGCCTGATAGCACAAAGTGATAGCATGCTGTACAATCAGTGCTGTCAACCTTTAGCACTGTTTCGATAGTCATGATTATCATGAAAAAAAGGGTATTGAAATATTTTAGTTATACAGTATAAAAAATAACTGGGAGGAGATGCTCAACTAAAGGGAGATGTGCTGTGGAGGTAGAAAAGAAGCACATATGGTCTGTGGGGCAAAAGGGTGTTGAAGCTAAAGAAACTAAGTATGGAGCAGCATCATTTATGGGCTCTGGGGCAGGTAGTAGTTGTAATAAAGGAATAGTTAGCCACAGAGGTGGTAGCATTAGTAAGGCCAGATTTTTTTCTGCCACATCTGTGGTGTCCACGCTAGTGGGAGCTTGGTTAGGCAGTGACAAAAGCAGCAGTACAAGAGGTAACAAATTATTTGGCTCAGGTATAGTGGTCGAGGAGGAGGATGTTGGTGTCCCTATAACTCCTGGTGCTGGTGGGGCTCAGCCTGAACTTGATGATAGTTTCCTATTCCCAAATGAGATTGTGGAGCTTGACCATGAGTAAGAGCCTGAGGAGGGAAATGTGACTGTTGCAAACTCAGAACAGACTAAATTGAGAAGTGCAACTCTGGCTAAAGATGATAATAGGGAGAGAGAGTCTGGAGAATGTGAAGATGAAAAGGACAGATCTCAGTAAGAAGATGATATCAGCAGTGCTGGGGATGATAATTTGGATCCCCTATAGGAACTGGAAAACAAAAAGAGGAAGGATGATATTGCTGGACATGTGGGACCTTGCCCACCAAAATGTCATAGGAATATCAAAATTCCCCCCAATACTATAACAATTGTTCTGCTTATTAGTATTCAGCCCATTACACTGAGTGAGTCACCCAGTGTCAAAGTACATAAGTCATCCCAAAAATACTCATTTCCACTCCTCCCCTGTCCCACTCCCATCACCATTTATATCAAGGGGTACAAATTTCATAGTCTGAGATTTTTATATTTTCAGGTTCAAGTTCAATTTTATTAAATTGTTTGGCCACAGCCATTACAAAAGTATACATAGCCAAGTATACATATATAAATAACATGAACATTTCTAACAGTAAAATAAGCATAACACATCCTAGTTCTGATGAGGATTGGGATTTTTAGTAAAATAACACAGGAAATATCAATAGTGATACGGAGTTTTATAACTTTTATACTCTCCAGTGGACTGTATGTCCTTGTATAAGTAGACTGTATTACTTGTAGATTAACTGACACATGGTCATTAAGCCCTGCCAAAATACCTAGGTCAGATCAATTAAGGTAATTTTCTAAGCTGAATTTTATTTATAGTTACTAGATACTCCACTACTTTATTACTTATATAGGCATCCTCTGTGGCAAAAATTAAGTTCAAAAGAAGATTCTTGTCTTGTGTTAAAATCTTACTCCATATGGGAATCAGATACTTTTTTCTGGGACTCTCATACCACGTGCAGTTATAAATCACATGACACAAATGTTCTTGTTCAGGTCTTAAGCATGTACAAAATATTGCTATTGGGTATAATACTTTGTTGTACCTTGCTAGAATAATATTACTCTGAAAATACTCCATCCGGTATCTTGTAAACAGACGTCTTTTTGTTAGAACTATTAGTTCTTTAAGGTAAAATTAATTTTACATCAATCTATAAAGTTAACAACTCTAATGTGACTACCCCTGGCGTGGATATGTCAGAAGTATTTAGTGTCACCCAAGACATGGTTGTTAAAGAGTTATATAAAATACATACAACCTCCTCATCAGGACCTGATACTATTAATTCTATAAGCTGGAAATAACTGGCTGATGTGGTTGTTGAACCCTTGACTACTCTATTTAACAAATCCATTCTGACTGGTGAAGTACCACTTGATTGGCGTAATGCAATAGTAGTCTTAATATATAAAAGGGTAATAAATCAAATGTTGCCAACTATAGGCCTATCAGCCTTACGTCTATCTACTGCAAGACTTTAGAATGACTGATTAAAAATAAAATTGAAGAAGACGTAGTTGTATTAGGTTTATAGGACATCTCCCAACATAGTTTTAGGAAAGGCCATTCATGTAATACTAACTTGTTATCATTCTATAGTTTTGTCAGCAGTAACTTAGATAAAGGAATACCTACCAATGTAATCCTACTGGACCCAGGGAAAGCATTTGATACAGTACCACATAACAAATTAATACAAAAATTATGTGATTTAGGTCTGAACAAATACATTGTGAGATGGATAGGGAATTGGCTGATGAAAAGAAAACAGAAAGTAAAAAGTAATTCAGTTCTCTCTGATGAGGGTGTAGTTTGTAGTGGAGTCCCACAGGGGTCAGTACTGGGTCCAGTTCTGTTTGGTTTATTTATAGGCGATTTGGGAACTGGTCTAGATTCAGTTATTACAAAGTTGCAGACGACACAAAAGTAGGTGGGGAAGTGTCATCCTTGACAAAATACAAACAATTATGTGATAGTCTAACTAAAATTGAACAATGGGGAGAGATCAACAACATGAAGTTTAATGAAACTGAATGTGCAGTAATACACTTTGGTAAAAAAAAATCTGAAATACCAATATTGTCTTAATGGAAAAACGATCAAAAATAGCAAGTGTGAAAAGACCTAGGAGTATGGATAAACTCACAGTTATCCTCAGGTTCACATATAGTTAAAACTGTTGGGAAATGTAATAGTATTATCTGTTCTATTAAGAAAGCCTTCCTTTCATGGAACACAGCATGTGTTATGAAACTATACAAAACTTATGTGTTACCAGACCTGGACTACGGATCCCCCATCTGGAGCCCTTATCTTAAAAAGGATATAAATCAGATAGAAAGAGTACAAAGACGACTGACCAAATCCATTAAAGGACCAAAAACTATGGAATATGGCAAAAGATTGGAGAGTGTAAATCTTTTTTCCTTGGAAACCAGAAGAACCAGGGGAGACCTTTTTATCTCTAACCTGCCATCTGATTGGCTGCAAAGTGCTGTTTTCAAAATTCACTCGAAAATGGCACCTGTACTTAACGAGCAGTGCGGTCGGGCAAGTACTTTATAGACACAGTTTGGACACGGACTACTAAAGTCAGTTCCGTGTATCCAAACTGTTACTTTGCATTTTTTTTCTTAATTACTGGCACAGTTGTCGGAGCACAGCGTGACTGCTGAGCGAAGGACCTATATCTTCGGGGACAGGTCTCGGGACAGGAACGCAGCGATGAGTACCAGAATTATTGGGGACTGAAGTGGACAGAATGGGAATCTAGCCAGTACCAGTGTGCAAGTGTTAACAAGGAACAAACACATTGCGGGAAACCATATACAATATAAAATAGTAGATGGTCACCCATCCACAACTTCGGCAGTGTTTTCCATCTCGGGAGTTGATGACATCATGGAGACCTCTCAAGCTTCACTCTCTAGGTCTGTCTGATGTCATCAACACCCTCAATGGAAACACAGCCTTGTTGTGGATGGGCGCCCATCCACTATTCTATATGTTGCCAGCCATGCAGACAATGCATCTTCCAACAGTCAAGATACCACCATCTCCTCCTCCCCTGCTTGTGTCTCCTGCATCCACCAACAACATAGGCTGCCACCATCTAAACCACATGCTCCCAGACTGAGAAACAAATACTTTTAAGCCATCATAAATGATGATACCATGCAGACCGTCAGCCAGCCAGGTAGCCCTCAAGACAATAATCCAGTCACCCAGCTCATCAAGGCAGCAAGATATGAGGTCCAGGAAGGCTCAACATTTTCTGATGTGATGGTGAGTTACTTTTAATGTTGATCATACTCCTTATCCTCACTGTTGGTGGTTAGTTTGTCCTCACAAGAGGAGAGGCATCTACCTTGCTTGCAAGATATTAAAATGTGTTTCTTTCTTTTTGTCTCCCTCTCACTGCAGATTTGACCATTCACAGGGATGACTGGTAGGCCAGTCACAATGCCAGACAAACTGCAAGGCACAGATTTAATTTGACTTAGAAAATGGGTAAACGTCTTTCTGAATTTTCACTGGATGAGACATTTGTTTAGGTGAGCATCTATCAGACAACAATGCCCACCTTCAACAAATGCCAGTAAAATCACTCACTGGTATCAATCAGCCACTTATGTCATTCAAACCTAGCGCAGAACATTTGTGAGTGACAACTGAAACAGGTAAGGTGTCAAAACCATTTAGGAAGAAAACGACAGACCCATCAGTGAACTTCGAACTTGTCAGTGATCAGACTCTTGAAAAAATGCTGAAAGCTATTGAAAGAAATGCCACCCAACCTACACCTGATAAAAAAAGAATAATGGAGTCAACAGAAAGAAGCAGCTTCACAGTGTCACCACAGAACAGCCAGAGGCAACAGGAAGAAACTGTCTCAGCAGTGCCCACACAGAAGAGCTGCACAGCTTACAATGGGAGCCTGATGAGGTTGTCAGCCAAGAAACTTTGAATCAAGTGGTGAATGACAGTGAAAGAAATGCTGTCCAACCTGCACCCTACAGAAAAATGAAAAGGGAGGCAACAGGAAAAACTCATATCAGTGTTGGCACTGTCACCATGGAAGAAGCAGAAGCAAAATAAAAAGACCATCTCCATAGTGACTGCACACAAGATGTGGAGAGCATAGAACTGCAGCATGAGGACTTTCTCAATTATCAAAATGTAAATGAAAGTGTTAAGTACAGTTAATCACCTACAGCAAGTAGTTTTTTTTTTCCAACAACAAAATGTGCTACAGCGGGAGTCAAACCATTTTATTTTCCTTTTTGGTTTTCCTGAGGGACTATTTGTTGTCCTACTGTTTAATTATTTAATAAAGGTAATTGTTTAAGTTTTTTAAAAGTAAAATTATGTGCCTGTGTTATTCTTTGTACCTTAAACCCATTTTCTAAGTGCAATAATGCCCTCCAGGGTGGGCGGTATTGGGCTATACCCACCTTTCCAAGGCCTATAAGCCCTCTACTACTTGCAGCAGTGGTCCATTATACCACTGGGTAGGTAGGTATGAAACCAATACTGTCCACCCTGTCAGGCATTATTGCTTGCTTTGCCTCCACCACCGCTCTCTGTGGCCAAGGCATGGCATGGCCCTCACTAATTTGACTCTAAGTGTCATTACATCATATTTTTCTTTGTTTAATGTTTTACGTTTTCTTTTGACAGGTAAACAGTGACATAGTGGCCAAGTCAAGCTACGTAATTTCTCTTTTTTCTTCACAGGTGACTGGTACAGTAAGATTAAGAGTAGACAATGGTTACCATCTGTTTGGTCATCCACAGTCACTAACTGAGTAAAGTCTGAATAACTTTCTCTTATCTTCACAGGTCTTCTGTTCTGCTGCCTTCTCATCCAGTAAGCAAGACTTCCCATTCTGTCTCCTTTGTCTGAGCACCATTGTGCTATTTCAAGGCATGGCCATCACCAATATGATGTGATAGTAAGTATAATTTCCAAAACTTCTTTTTTTTAATTTTTTTCCTTTCATTTTGTTGTCTCATGCAACATCCCCTCTTTTTTTTTTTTGGTTTTCCTATCATAGGTGCAAGACAATAAGGGGTGTGTACTAGAGTAAACACTTTGAATCATGTATTCACAGGACTCTTTCTATTATGTCATGCATGCCTTCTCCTCCAACCTAACAGATAGTCACACAGGAATAACATTTAAGAAGCTAAAAATAAAAATAAAAAACAATACTTACCTTCCCTAGTAGGAAATATTGCTAAATTAAATATACAGATCCAGGCCAGACTCATACAACAATAGAATTTTATCACCTGAATGATAAATACCTAAAAAATGAGAAACCTTTGTGAAAGATGGTTAGAAATACACTGTTTTCACATTCCCTCTCTCCCGCTCACCATCGAAAAGTAAAAATATTGCTGGTAGGATATGCAATAATACTCAGAGATCATCATCCGGTTCTAAACCCCAAACAGGTATGTATCCAGAATTGCTGGTCCCTACAGTAGTCTGGAAAGGTGATGAGGTGGGAGACTTTCACAGTGCTGAAGCAGCATATTAACTCATGGATCCCTGCTCATTTTCTTGCCTCATGCAACATCCCCTCTTTTTTAATTTTTGTTTTCCTTTCAAAGGTGCAACACAATAGGGGGTGTACTAGAGTAAATAATTTGTCTTGTATTCACAGGTCTCTTTCTAGTCTGTCATGCATGTCTCCTCCTCCAATGAGCAACAATCACCATCTTCTCCACCAGATTGTTGCTGTGGTCAGTATTGCAGACATGCACAGATCTTCTCCTCCTCCTCCTCCTCCTCCTCCTCCTCCAGCTTCTCCAACACTGTGTGGTCTCATTAAAGTCAACTCATTCTCTGTATCAAGCATTAACACTAGTCATCAACCTGACACTGCTACCTAATTCTCCATGGTCACACAGCTGAAAAAATACCTGAAATGAGAGAAACAGGAGTGGAAAATAGATATTGACATAGGAATATTATCAATGAAACTTCCCAATGTAGCCAATCGTCAACCTTATTGGGTAGGGTAGTAAGAGAAAGCGAGATTCTGAGGAAGACTTTGGCTTTTTAAATGATGAGGGTTGGTATGAGGTTCAGACCAAGAGAGCTGCTAAGAAAAGAAGGAAAGCTGAAGTTTTTACACTACCTCTCCTAAATAGTTTTGACCGTCTTAGCTTACATGATCAGGATGTCGAAACAGATAATGGTGCCTCTAACAGGACTGATGTAATTAATGATTATCAAGGGACCCCAATTGATGCTCAAAAGGAATACCTCAGTGATATAAATCAAATAATTAATGAGCCCCATGGCACCTTTGTTAGTAACAACTTAGCTAATGATCAACTGGCAGAAGCTGTTAGGTCTGATGTGGGGTTACAAAACTCCACTAATATTATTTCTTTTCAAAATTCTAAGGCATTTTCCCATTCAAAGGGTTTAAAGTACCCTGAAACTGATGATAACAAAGTATTTTACATTTTGGGTGATTCAATTATACGATATACAGATCGTTATTCTACCAGAGGCAATAAATCCAAAGTCAACAGCTGTAGTTACAGTGGTGCTTCAATAAGGGATATTGCGGAAATGTTGCCTGACAATCATAATACTGTTATTTTTCATGCTGGTACGAATAACATAAAGAAATCTGAAATACAGGAAATGATTAATGAGTTAATTGAAGCAGTGTCCGTAATGAAGAGCCTAAAAGCTGAAATTATTATTTCAGAGATTCTACCAGTACCACGAGCATCTGCTGCAAGACTACAAAAAATGAAATCTTTTAACAATTGGCTTGGCAGTTGGTGCTTGGAAAACAACATTACATGTCTACGGACATGGGAAATGTTTTCTACTAATGACTGTTTGTTTTGCTCAGATGGTTTACACCTGAGCAAATTAGGCTCCAAATTATTGGGGAATATTTTTTACCAGTTAGTCAATGGTAAAAATGAAATTTCAAAAAACTGGCAACTGAGGGGTGAATAGAATCAGAAAATTCTTCATTAACAAGTTCAATTCCTTCCATCAAACAAGGGCAGAATAGTAGTAGGAATAAAAATCAGACCCTAAAAGTCTTGCTGACTAATGCCAGAAGTCTCCATTATATAAAAAAAGATGAACTTGAGTTAGTATTAGTTAACAACAAGGTTGACATTGCTGCAATCTCTGAAACTTGGTGGGATGACACTTCAACATGGAATTATTCTATCCATGGCTATAATTTAATTCATTTTTTTTTAAAACTTCTTTATTGTGTTTTTCTTCCAATAATCATTAGACAAACATACACATACCCAGGATAATCCCAGGTCCATACCCCAAAACTGAGCGTGGTCACTATGTACACTCCATAACTATGTACATACACAGCTGCACTGCACACCCTCTAACATCTTGATCAGATCTGCATTTATATTGTATTAACTAGGACAACCCCTATTGAAGAAATATATTCATACATCAAAGTCTGCATCTCAAGATGTCCTTTCATAGCTATAGGGCCCTATATCACTTGTAGGATCCTCAGGGTAGTATCCTGCAGCCTTGTCCCAAGGGAAAAGAGAGAGCCCCGCCACCACCACAATCTGACAGACTCTGTGGCACCTGCTATCAAGTCTAACAAAGGAGCTTTTGATCTGGGCATATATAATTCCATAAACCAACAGTAATTAAGTAAGCCCCCTATTACTAAGACATCAATCCCATATCGGCATATTATTGATTACGTACTTTCCGACAGACAGACCCTTGTCTGAGGTATTTTATGCTGCAGGGTGTATACTGCCTCTAAAGCCTCCATCTTTTATTATAAGCGTCCACCCCCGGCATTTCCCTTTTTAAGTCTAGTTAACATTAACAGCAAATCCCCACCCATTGGTCATATGTATAAATCAAATCACTTTTCCAGTGTCTCAAGACAAATGTTTTAACCAAGGATGACATCAAAGCAATATGTCTTTTAATAGTATTAAGGATGTTGCCATGTCCCCAGCACACAAATCTTAGTAATGATCGTTATAATTCATCACTGGGTCCATATTGTGTTTAATTTGCTCCCAAATGGGAGAAACTTTGGAACAGTGCCATAGTACATGGAGTAAATTCCCTGGGGTTGCACCACACCTAAAGCATAGGTCTGTCTGTCTGAGGCCCCTAGCACGTAGCTTAGTAGGGGTATAATATATATTAGAGGCTACGAAAAACTGCATGATCCTGTGTTTAGGAATAGGAATATATCTACTACTCCTCCATATTTCCTCCCAATCAGGTCTCTGAGGGCCAAAATCTTGTCCCAGTATGAGATCTTAACAAAGGAGCCCCCACTTAAAAAATCTAGTAGCAATTTATAGATCTTGGTCAGGGGGTTTCTAGCACAGTTTACCTCCTTAAGGGCGTTCCATGTAAATGCATTATCCTGTAGACTATCCCTCCCCTCTTCCATTTTTTGCATCAAATTAGTAAGTTGCAATTTCTTAAAGAAGTTCAGGTTCTTGCACTGGTCCGGGAGAACCACACTATCTCCTCTTATAAAGTCCGCCCACTTTGAATTAAGCAAGTGAGTAGCCCATTATCTTTTGATTATTTGCCTTCCAATAAGCATATTCGGGTTGCCCAAAAGAGGGGCTGGTCCCTAGAAGCTTTTTGGGAATTTCTTTGGTAAGGGGACAAAATTGTCCACCAGGCCAGCATTGCTTTATATATTGGAGTTCATCTTCCTCCATACGGTAGCTCTCCTGGGTTAAAAAACAATACCGCTTCTGGGGAAAGGCCCATATCCGAAAGGACTTGCTTCTCAACCTGAAGCCAGGTTGGGATATAGTTCCCCTCATTCACTGATTTACACCACCGACTCATTAACCCAAGTTGCCCAGCTACATAATATAATTGTAAGTCCTGAATTTTGAGGCCTCCCATGTTATAAGGTAGTTGTAACACATTATGTTTTTTTCTAGGAGGTTTAGCATTCCACAAAAAGTTAGAAATCAGTTTTTGTATTTTAATAAACCAACACTTAGGGATGATATAAGGGGATAAATGTATTGGATATAGGAGTCTAGGCAATAAATTCATTTTGACCAGACTCAATTTTGCTGCCCAATTTAGAGGGGAGTTTATTCCACCTAGTTAAGTCTGTTGTAATTGTTGATAGTAACTCTCCTAGATTTGCTTCAAGGCCTTCGGTCTCATTAGGTGTGACCCAGATGCCAAGATACTTAAGCTTTCTAGGAGACCACTTCACTTGGAGTGGTTCAAAATCTGCTTTATAAGTAAATGAGGTAAGAGGGAGAACCTGCGTCTTACTCAGGTTTAACTTATAGTTTGACACCCTAGAAAATCTATCCACTATATCCAGGATCCGCTTGAAGCTCTCTGCTGGGTCTTGGAGGTGCAGCAAAATATCATAAGCAAAAACAGATAATTTCATTTCTGTCCCCCCAATAACAATCCCCTGTACTACTGGATCCTTTTGAATCGCCCTTAATAAGGGTTCCAAGTAAATATTAAATGGTATTGGCGAGAGAGGGCATCCCTGCCTGGTCCCATTATCTAAACCAATTTCCTTCGATAGATAGCCATTACATAGAATTCTAGCCATAGGAGCAGCATATAAATTTTTTATACCATTAAGAAGACCCTCTGGGAAACCCATGCAACCCATGGTGGCAAATAGAAAATCATGAGAGACTCTATCAAAGGCCTTCTCGGCATCAAGTGCAATTACCGCCATAGGCAATTTAGAGGTAGAGGCCTTATGTAATATATGGTGAAGTTTCCGGAGTGCATCATGTGCTCCTCTACCCAGCATAAACCCCAGCTGCTCTTGGCTTATTAAACCAGGGGCGACTCTCAAAATTCTATTGGCTAGTAGCTTTGTCAACAACTTCAAGTCCTGGTTCATCAAGGCAATAGGTCTATAACTCTCAGGGAGTTCTTTGGGTTTCTCTGGCTTTGGAATGAGTGTTATATAAGCCTGATAGAGCTGCGGGTGTGGGACCCCATCTTGCATAATATTTGTAAATAAGTCTTTCAACAAGGGCAATATAACTGTAGCATGAGATTTATAGAATTGGGCCGTTAGACCATCAGGTCCCGGTGACTTACCATTCGGAAGTGAATTGATCACCTCTAATATTTTGGATTCCGAGATAGGGGCCACTAGCCACTGGGCTTGTTCCTGGTCCAGTCTTGGAAAAGGTATATTTTCCAAGAACCCTTTAATGTCCCCTTCACTAGCCAAGACCCCCCCTTGATAGAGACCCTCAAAATAAGCTGCAAAGGTATCAGCCATTCTCTGGGGCTCTGTTATTATTTCTCCCTGGTATTTTATAAATGAGATTACCCTAGCCACCTCCCACTCTTTTATTCTATTACCAAGAAGCCTTCCTGGAGCATCCCCCTGCAATAGATAATTTGCTTGTACCTTTTCCGCCCACCACTCCAACTTACCATAAAGGATATTTGCCAGCTCTTCTCTAAGTTCCTTAAGCTCTAAGTCCATCCCTTCTGCAGTGCCCTCTAGGGGAGCCAGTGAGCTAATGGCACCCAAAATAAACTCTTCCCTTGCCCTTCTCATACGAGCTCTCCTAGCTATAATTCTCTGGGCCATACCCGAATATAAAACTTTACATGTAGGCCACGTTAGTCTGCTATCTGAGAGTGTAGGAAGTTGAGTCTGGATAATTTCCACCAGTACCTGCTCCAATTTAGCTAACATATATTTGTCCAATAATAAGGAATCATCAAACCTCCATCGATATGGTTTCGTTGGGAGAGATTCTATCACCGAGTTTAATTGAACTGGAGAGTGGTCTGATAGAACTCTAGTGTGGGTAACCACTTCCCTTATTCCCTGAATTGCTTCTTTGTTAACCAAATAGAAATCGATTCTTGAGTGGGTTTTATGCACCCCAGAGTAGAAGGTCATAGCATGCCCCCCTTACTACAGACCACAAAGGGATCAACCAACGCCTCAACCTTCAGAAGCTTAGTCAAAGCTGCCTGTGCCATAGAAGGCAGACGATAAGATGGAGGTTTTTTGTCCACCCTATTATTGAGACAAAGATTCCAATCTCCTGCAAGGATTAGAGGGTGGGTTGGAAGTAGAGCTAAATCAACTTCTATCAATGCAAAAAAATCAGGCTTGGGTGGTGTAGGAGCATAGATAGAAGCAATCGTTAATGCTTTACCCATGATGGCACCCGTAACATAAATCCCTCTGCAGTCTTCTCTAGTTTTAGTTTGTGAAACTATGAATGGGCAATCCCGCCCAATCAGGACTGCCACTCCCCCTGAGGCCTTAGCATTTCCATCTCCTAGAACCTGTCCTACCCATTGTTTTTTGAGAAGACCCAATTCCTCCTTAAGAAGGTGTGTTCTCTTGCAAGGTGACAATCTGGGCTCCCAATTGGCGGATGTACTTTAATATCACCATCCTTTCCTCCGCCCCCTCTGAGGCCTTTAACATTCCAAGTAATAATTTTAATGTTGATCATGCAGTTTTTAATACCCCTGACTTCACACCAACAGAGTCTGCCTGAGTAAACAAAAGAACTTTGGGCTCTCTCTTTCCCATTTCCCACAAGCCCACCCCCATTCAGCCCCCAATCCTTGGATCGTCCTCCTATCTCAATTGGATACGTAAATGAGCTATCCGGTGAGCAAGCTCCCAGACCCTCTAAAGCCCTCCTATTACCCTTATAACTGCCTACATTCCCTTATAAAAAACAGACCTAACTTTTCGTTCACCCCCTACAGGTTGCTCACACAGTTTAAGAATCTTCTACTCTATTGTATAGGGTTGAAGAGGACAATACTAACGTCTTAAACTAGAGTAAATACCATTCACCCTACAGAGCTAAGAGATAATGTAGCAACCTCTTTAGAGTCATAGATTCCTGCCTCGGTGGGGTCCTGGACTTAAAATCTAAACTCCTTAAATCTCAACTAACATCAAGAACATATTATAAACCTATGATTCCCTTAAGGTACATTACAACTGAGCCATGAATTCTCGGATCTGAATAGAAGAGAAACAAAAAGGGGGGAAGGGGAGAGAAAGGAGGGGAAGGGGAGGAGGAGGAGGAGGAAAATATGGGAAGGATAATGAAAGGGTGGAGAAGGGGAGAAAGGGAAGTGTTCTCATTCTTCCAGTCTTTTTCTTTCTTGTCTACCTTCTTCTCGTCCTTTTAGTCTTCTTCTCTTCTTCTGTCCTTCATATCCCGTTTTCTCCCTCCGCACTAATTATTTAGCCTAATACTTCATTATTGCCCACCAGTCCATTAGATATCTTAAACCTCATAAAGGACCACCACAAAATAGTGTCTTCCTTGTGGATCTTATTCAGTTTTTGGAATTAAACAAATCAGGGAGTTCCAGTCTCAGTCCCTCGGCCACCTCCTTCGCCGTTAAGTACCTCCGATCGCCAGCTTGTAGTTTCACAATCAGAGTGGCAGGATGCTGGACTCTAAACTTCACTCCAGCCAAATAAAGCTTTTTCTTAATATCCCCATATTCCTTCTGCTTCTCCCGAATTGCTAGAGTTTGGTCCTGAAACATTAACAAAGGCGCACCATTCCACTGCAGATTTTTAAGTGCTCTGGCTCTGTTTAAGACATATGTCTTTTCTTTGAAGTTTAGAAAACGCATGATGATGACCCTCGGTCTGGCCCCTGGTGGAGGTATCTCTCTAAGTGAGCGGTGGGCTCTTTCCAAGTTATAAGAATCTCCATATGGTGTGGGGCCTACGAGCTTCAACATCTCCTGGGTAAAAGTAATACAATCTGCTCCTTCTGATCTCTCTGGTAAACCCACCAAGATTAAATTGTTCCTTCGGCTTCTAGATTCCTGGTTCTCGACCCGATCCTCCAATTTTTTAACTTGCCTATGGAGAGCCATCAGATCCTGCTCCTGAGCAAGAGCTTTACGTTCCTGCGAGGCCACACGCACTTCCACGTCCCCCATTCTTTGGGCCAGAGCTTGTAAGGTGGGTTTGACCGATGAAAAGTCAGCAACTAGTCCCCGAAGCAAAGCTTTAATCTCTGCGATATCTTCTGGCGCTGTCTGAGCTCCTCCTGCATTCTCAGAGTTAGGCCCTAGGTCTTCCGGAACAGGGGATGGGGGTTTCAGTCATTTCATTGCCGGTGCTCTAGCCTCGAGGCCCTCCAGAGCTTCGTACTCCATCTCGGATGTTGCGCCTGGCTCCGTGAGTCACTATGGTAGCGCAAGTGAAGGGCTGGGATTCGAAAGAAGAAAAAAGGAAATCTTTTTTATTTTTCCCCCCGAAGGTAAGAGGAAGCTCTAGAAGGTTGATCTTTCTAGTTCAGCTGTCACCACCGAGTCTAGGGTAGTTTTATAAGACAATTAAATTGATAGGGCCCAGGAGCTCTGCTCAGTGCTGCCTTCCCCGATCAGCTCATCATGTGATCCCCGGCTATAATTTAATTCATAAGGATAGAAACCATGGGGGGTGGCAATTTATCTAAATAAGACAATAACATTTAGAGAACTAAATCTAATATCCAATGACAAAAATGAAATACTTTGGGTTGAAATACAGTCTACTCCTAATAAAAATCTCTTGGTTGGCATGTGCTATAGGCCCCCTGATATTACACAGTGTGATCATTCATCCTTATTAAAAGACATTGTAAATAACTTAAATCATAAGAATGTCCTGTTACTTGGAGACTTTAATGTCCCAGGAATTGACTGGAATGAATACACTGCAACCACCTTTCAGGAACATGAATTGCTGGAACTCTGTATTGTAAATGGTTTGCAACAAGTTGTTGACAAACCTACATGGGGTAAAAATATATTAGATCTTGTACTTACAAATATACCTGAAAAAATTACTGATCTGGAGGTTAGTAATCCACTGTTTAACAGCGACCACAATATTATTATACTGAATGTTATATATGAACAAATTAAGCAAACTGGGGTTGCAAAAGTCTTGGATTTTGGTAAAACAAATTTTTTAGCTATTAATGAAGATTTGCAAAATAATTCCCAGTTAGATTATACCATTCCTGTAAACGATTTATGGAATAAATTAAAATCAAAAATTCTTGAATTAATTGATAAACATATTCCTAAATGTACCTTGTATGATCACAAAGGGAAGTTGCCTATGCGGTATACATATAGGGTACGTAAATCAATATTAGCAAAAAAGAGAGCATACAGAATAATGAAAAAAGAATCTACCGACTATAATAAAGCCAAATATAAGGAGGCACTAAAATTATGCAAACTTACCATCAATAAGGAAAAAAGAAATATTGAATTCAGACTAGCACATATTAAGGATGGAGGGAAATCCTTTTTTTCTTATGTAAATAATAAAAATAAGGACTCCAGTATAGATGGTCCAATTAAAGTTTCAAATAACATCTTGAGTAACCCAGTTGATATGGTCAATGAGTTTAATATATTTTTTGCTCTGTGTTTTCCGATAAAGATATTAATTCCTTACAGGATACTGGTATAAATTCTATTGACGAAATTACAATAACTAGGGATCAAATACGTTGCAAATTAAATCAGATTAAAACAAATACTACACCTGGACCAGACTTAAAGGCTATGGGATGGTGGCTAGTTGAACCACTTATTTGTCCTTTACAATAGATCCTTACTCATGGGGGAGGTTCCAGCTGATTGGAAGCAAGCTTTAGTTGTCCCTATTTTTAAAAAGGGAGACTGTGGTAGCATGACAAACTATCGACCAATCAGTCTGACCTGCATCTTGGGTAAAATTATGGAATCTGTTGTAAAGGACATACTTATATCTGATTTAAAAACTGAATGTTTTGTCAATGACACACAACATGGCTTTAGGCCCCAAAGATCATGCCTCATTGCTAAGCTTTGTTTCTATGAGAAAATTAGTATACTTCTAGGGGATAAAAAAGCAGTAGATATTATTTTTTTTTATCTTTGTAAAGCCTTTGACAAGGTTCCGCATGTAACCCTCATTAAAAAAATGAGTAACCTTGGGATAAATGGATTCATTAGAAATTGGGTTCAGGAATGGTTGATGAACAGAGAACAAACTGTTAGGATTAAAGGATATACTTCTGACAAAGGTAGGGTTACTAGTGGGGACCCCCAGGGCTCAGTATTGGGCCCCTTATTGTTTTCAATTTTTGTATCTGATTTAAACAAGGATACTAAGGGATTCTCAGTCAAGTTTGCTGATGATACTAAACTTGCATTGGACATCAGCACAACACATAGATACTCTGATCTTTGTAGAGATCTCTTATTAATGGAATAATGGGCAGTCTCAAATGGCATGTTCTTTAATCTGGAAAAGAGTGTGGTTGTGCATTTGGGTAATAATAACAAATGCCTCAACTATTTTTTAAATAGTCATCAATTACAGTCTGTGGAACATGAAAAGGATTTAGGTGTTTTGATATCAAGGATTTAAAATTTACTAATCATTGCACTGAATTAATTAAAAAGTCTAATAGACTCATTGGCTGTATTAGATGCTCAATTACTTCCAGAGATAGGAATTGTATAATTCCCCTATATAGGGCCTATGTACGATCCATTCCTGCCTGGATTACTGCTCTCCTTTGTGGAGCCCCTTTTTACTTGGTGATGTAAGGAGAGTGGAGGGGGTTCAGAGGAGGGTTACTAAGATGGTTCAGGGCCTTCATAGGGTAGATTATGATAATAGACTGCTTTCTTTAAATCTTTATTCCTTGGAGCTTAGGAGAAAAAGAGGAGATCTCTTACTAATGTTCAAAATTATAAGGGACCCTATATTGTTTGCAGATTTAGGTTTTATCCGATATCAAAGGCTTTACTCATTAAGAAGTCACAGTTACGAATTAGGACTTACATATCCAAAAACTCAGCTAAGAGGGTACTTCTTTACTCAACGGATTATTTAATCATGGAATTCTTTACCCAAAGATATTGTCGAAGTTGATTCTTACAACTTATTCAAACTTAAGCTTGATAGGTTTTTGTTAAATGTTGGAAATGGGGATTAATGCCTGCTATGGCAGGAGATGTATATCTATGGGCTTTGGCCTTGTGTAAATCTACATTTCCTAGTATGACTCCTAGTATGAATAAACTTTTAAGAATCTAAAAACAAAAATAAAAAATAATACTTACCTTCCTTAGTAGAAAGCACTGCTAAATTAAATATACAGATCCAGGCCAGACTCATAAAATAACAGGATTTTATCACCCAAATGATAAATACCTGAAAAAAACAGAAGCCATTACGAAAGATGATTAGAAATACATTGTTTTCACATTCCCTCTCCCTCGCCCACAGTCAAAAAGTAAAAATATTGCTGGTAGGATATGCACTAATACTCAGAGATCATCATCCGGTTCTACACCTCAAACAGGTATGTATCCAGAACTGCTGGTCCCTACAGTAGTCTATCTGGACAGGTGATGTGGTGGGAGACTTGCACAGTGCTGAAGTAGCTTATTAACTCATGGATCCCTTCTCATTTTCTTGCTGCATTCAAACATTTCCAGACAGAACAATTAATTAGACTGAGAATTTCTAGGCACTAAGTTTCTTCCCCTAAACTACATTTTAAGAACTGTGTTGTTGGGACTGACACACAGTGCATCACCACATAGCAGCATGCAGCAGCCTGCCTTTTCTTTCCTTTTGCTGAGAAAAAAAATCTTGGAGAATAGATTTTAGGTATATTGTGCTTTTCGCACCATTTTCCCTAATATGCATTACAAGAATTGTACTGGTGGTACTGACATAGAGGGTGACACCATCTAGTAACATGCAGCAGTCTGTTTCTTTTCTTGTTGTTTAGAAAAATTCTTGGTGGACAGATGTATGGTTTATTATTCTTGTCGTACCATTTCCCCTAAAGTGCATTACAAGAACTGTGGAGGGGGGACTGACACAGTGCTGCACTTTGTAGCGGCATACAGACTCCTGATAGATTTATTCTGGTACAGTAGTTTGGATTTATTCTGGGAACACTGAATTATGCAAGTTGTGCATTTCTCACGATATTACCTAAAGTGTGTTACACGAACTGTGGTGGGGGTACTGAAACATAATGCAGCATCTTGTAGCGACATGCAACAACCTGATGTATCTATTCTGATAGTTCATAAACATTCTGGGATCACTGAATTTATTTGTATGATGGTTTTTGCATCATTTCCCCTAAAGTGCATTATGAAAACTGTGACAGGGGACTGACACACAGCCTATCACATTGTAGCACCATGCAGCAACCTAATATGTTTTTATGGTAGTTGAAATAAATTTTGGGCACATATAATGTATGCATGTTGTGCTTTTCTCATGATGTCACCTGAAGAATGTTGCAAGAACTGTGGCAGGGAGACTGGCACTGTTCAGCACCTTGTAGCAGCATGTAGCAACCTGATGTATTTATTCCAGTAGTTCAGAAAAATTCTGAGAGCACTGAATTTATGTGGATTTTTGTTTTCACACCACTTCCCCTAAAGTGCATTACAGGAACTGTGGGAGTGGGACAGACACACAGACACACAGCGTGGCACCATGTATTAGAATGCAGCAGCCTGATGTATTTATTCCAGTAGTTCAGAAAAGTTGTGGGAGAACAGAATTTATGTATGTTGCCCTTTTCTCACAATATCTCCTAAAGTGTGTTACATGAACTATGGCAGGGGACTGACACACAGTGCATCACCTTGTAATAGCATGACATACAAGTATTTACAGAGAATGATAATGTAAGGACTGTACATTTGTACAGGAAAGAGAATAATATAGAGAGGAAAACAGATTTTTTTTCTTTTGTTTATCAGGAAGATGATAGCTGACAGCAGAATGTAGATAGACAGTAGGAAGCAATATCTGAAATCAGGACATTTAGAAATGAAAATAGACACAATTTCTTGTGGTTTTCTTTTTTTTTTTTACTTTTTATGTTTGCTTGCACGCATGTGCAAGAAACATAGTGCCATCATCGGAGATTTCGGAGGTGTGTCACCTCCTCCTCCAATTCAGGCACTGTGCTGGCAGGCGCGGCCCCTGTAAGCCAATGCATTTTGGAGCTGTGTATGACACGCTCCAAAATGCAGTGGCATACAGTTGAAAGGGGGAGCTATGCTTGAGTGAGCAGCGATAAGAAGCTGCTCACGCGCAGCACCCCTCCCAGCCGCAGGCGTGCGCGCCCCCCGCACGCAGAGTATAGCCGACGGGGTGCCCAATCCCCGTCGGCTGAGCTGCATCGTCTCCCCCCCTCCCAGTAGTTGATGCCACGCTGGGAGCCCACCCAGCGTGGCAATCAGTCATTTTTCGCGAGGGTGCCCAATCCCCGTCGGCTGAACTGCCCAAAGTCCTTGTGCCTACGCTGGGAGCCCACCCAGCGTGGCAAACGCTCCACAAGTTTTTTTATATATTTTTTTTCCGCGGGAGTGCCTAATCCCCGCCGGCTGAACGCCTCCAAAGTCCTGTGCCACGCTGGGAGCCCACCCCAGCATGGCAAGCGGTCCCATTAAAGTTCTTTTTTTTGTTTTACCCTGTAAAACAAAACGTTCTGCATGCGCGCGCCTCCTGAACCTCCTCCCACAACCCGACTCCACCCACTGCGCACTCCAGCCTCCCCACACCCCTCACCCCATACTTACCTCCGACTCCGCGCGACAATCTTCAAGGACTGGAACACGCCTGCACTCTTCAAAGCCGACTACAAACTGAGGAAATGCCGGTAAGCTGTATAATGGGCTAGATAGGAGGGGTTCAACTTTATTGCATATCTCAGGCATTTTTGGGAATTTTTGCACCAAATTTTCAACATGGGGTTTTTGGGACCCCTTCTCATGAATGATGTCACTGTCATGGCATTATTTGGGCTCAAAGGGTGATTTCACGGAGTGACTGCGCAGTGACTGTGAAATCATCCTTCAGGACTGAATACCGCCACGACAGTGACATCATTTATGAGAAGGGGCCCAAAACCCCCATGTTGAAAATTTGGTGCCAAAATTGCAAAAAATGACTGTTTAACGAGCTGCATTGTGCAGTTCCTACGCAGGCTCGTAAGTTTGCGAAATTTCAATATTTTCACTCCAGATTTTCAACATTGCCATTTCACCACACACGCCTTATGAGAAGTACAGCTGTCATTTTCACAACTCACCTAAATGTGTTTCCGCCTTGTAGTGCAGATGGCACAGTCGGTGTGCGAAATCAATGTATGGGACAAATTAAGAAAATCACAGTGACACTGTTCATGAGCAGAGGTCTTGAAATGGCTATGTTGAAAATTGGTGAAAGAATTCTAAAATGACTGTTTTTAGCAGCATTGGCGCTGTTCCTATGCGCTCATAGGTTCTGAATTTTCAATATTTCCACTCCAGATTTTCAACATTGCCATTTTTCCACACCTTCTTATGAGTAGTACAGCTGTCATTTTTCACATCTCACCCAAAATGTGTTTCCGCCCATGTAGCGCACAATAGCGCAGTCATTGTGCGAACTCAGTGTATGGGACACATTAAGAAAATCACAGTGTCACTGTTCATGAGCAGCGATCTTAAAATGGCAATGTCAAAAGTTGGTGACAGAATTCCTAAAAATGACTGTTTTATGAGTGTGCGTTGCACAGTTCCCATGCACGCTCGTAGGTTTGCGAATTTTCAATATTTCCAGTCCAGATTTCCAACATTGCCATTTTTCCACACCTCCTTATGAGCAGTACAGCTGTCATTTTTCACATCCTGCCCAAAACGTGTTTCTGCCCATGTAGCGCACAATGGTACAGTCGGTGCAAACTCAATGTATGGGACACATTAACAAACCACAGTGACACTGTTCATGAGCAGAGGTCTTAAAATGGCTATGTTGAAAATTTGGTGAAAAAATGCCTAAAAATGACTTTTACCAGCGTGCATTGCACAGTTCCTTTGCATGCTCGTAAGTTTGCAAATTTAATATTTTCACTCTAGATTCTCAAGATGTCCATTTTATTAAACTTCCTTATGAACAGTACAGCTGCAATTTTTCATATGTCACCCAAAATGTGTTATCGCACATGTAGCGCATAATGGTGCTGTTGGTGCGTAAAGCAATGTTTAGGACAGATTAAGAAAATCACAGTTACACTGTTCATGAGCAGAGGTCTTAAAATGGCTATGTTGAAAATTTGGTGACAAAGTCCATAAATGACTGTGTTACTGAGTGAGCATTGTGCACTTCCACGCATCCTCGTTAGTTCATGACTTTGTAATATTTTCAGTCCAGATTTTCACTAGTGGCATTTTTCAACACTTCCTTATGAACAGTACAGCTGCCATTTTCACAACATGGCAGAAGTGTGTTTCACACTTTCAGTGCAGAGATGCGTGGTTGCTGGGAAATCATTGTTCGCACAGATAAAGAAAATCACAGTGACACTGTTCATGATCGGAGGCACCAAAATGCCTGAGTTGACAATCTGCATAGCATATATCCTCAACCTACGATACACAGTGCAAGCGCTGCACAGTTTCTAAGTGTACGCCGTGACTTCAACCATTTTTTAAATATTTTTACTACACATTGCAGCATAGCCATTTTTATACCTCCCCATGAAAGAGTACAGCTGTCATTTTTACATCCTGTTCGAATATTTTTGCACCTGTGGTGCTACATCCCGTAGTCACTGTGCATAAGCAGCTTTCAGCTACCAAACTGATATTCCCCTGTTCATGAGGTGGGGTCACAAACAAACATGTTGAAATATGTGCTAAAATACCAACGAATGCCTGAGGTATTAGGCTTTTCAACTAAATCGCCAACCCTATAGAGAATGACAGGAATCAGGGTGTGACTTGGGATTCTTGCCTGTGATGCTCATACCATTCCACACCCTGCAGTCACTGAGAGGCATCGAGGTATGCCTTGGACTCTTCTCCCCCAAACTTCACCCCATTCTCCTATATCGCACCCATCTCACTGTATTTCCTAATGAAATGGGGTGCGCATAAGGGCCAAAGACCCCAAGGAACACATAACACTTGTCAGTCTCTGCAGAGTGGGGTGTGGTGAAATGGCGTGGCCGTTATGCCTGATGACCCAAATACACACCCCAATGCCTGTCACTCTCTGCAGGGTGGTGGTGGGGTTGGCTTCAGTTCAATACTTCACTGCCATTCCTATTACGCAGCTCTGTAACTTCTACACTACCACTGCCAATGCCAGTAAGCAAACATTCGGCATTGACAAATGCTTGTTAAATGTTTTTACAACAGGAGAAATTAGAATAAAGGAGGCAGTAAGACAGATACAATATCAGGAATAAGAGAGTGTAGAGCATAAGAGAATAGGGCTATGGCCTGGGGACAGAAGGTGCACTGCCACCACAGAGTTCCGCAAGACCTTCAAGAATACATCCTTGGTTTTGGAGCAACACCTCCATAATTTCTTTCATGGCAACAACTTGCTGGGAGAGATCACCTATCCTACCATGCAGCAGTGCTGCTTCTGTGCCGAGGGATTTGGGATGAGGATCTGAGGCTGGTCTCTCTGGTGATCCCCGCAGCACCTGAATCTACCTGCAGCTCCATTTCCTACTTCCCTCCATCCCCTCCATGTCCCACTCTGGAACCTGTCCACTGTGTGATGGCCCATCACGTCACCTCTTTTTACCTTGACCATCCTGCGGCACAGAAAGGGCACATCCTCCACCTGTCTCAGTCTTTCTCCTCCGCATGTGCTCCTCCCACTCCTGACAGTGCCTCACCTTAAAGTGAGAGTGCTGGCCACCTGCACCCAAATAGATGACCCATTTCCCACACTGAACAATGGTGCAACACAATGTGAATATCACCACACTTTTGTAAGCAGGGTCAATCACAAAAATGTCCCAAACATGGGTCTTTTGCTGCTGCCGATGGGATGAACCAGGTGGTCTGAGGTGGGACTACTTCTCCTTATGGGACTCAGGTGGAGGCCAAGCAAAAGGGGGCACAGGAGCAGGTGGTGCAGCAGGTACAAGATGTACTGGAACAGAGTCAACTGTTGGTGGTGGTGTCACTGCATGCTACTGCTGGTGCTGCACTGTGGGAGAGGGGGCATTTCCCAGTGCTCCTGGTCCCAAAGCTGGCCTCTTCAGATGAAGGGGATGGCATGCTCCATCTGTGGACTCCATCTCCCTCTGCTTGGTGGGACTGGTCCCAGTACTAGTCATCCTGGTCTCTTCCTCATCAGTCCCACTCATTTTAATTGTGAAAAAAAATTATGGAAAAAATGAGTAAATGCAAGAAAACTAAAAGAAATACAAGTGGGGAATGTGAAGAAAAATACTCAAAAACAACACCTAAATAAAATCTCACAAACTGCTACTGTAAGTAGAGATAAGATAAACAAACCAAAACAAAAAACAGTGTTTTTTTTTTAATTAAGATTTCTAAAGGCTCTAAAAGTAGCAGATTGGAACTAGTCCATTAGGTCATTCAGACTGCAAAATAAAACTAAGGCTCAGGCTGTATATGGAGAAGTAGCACGTGACCTGCAGGATCTATTTCCATGTGACCTATAGGCACTTGTTTACCAGTGGCCTCGATTTGAGCAAACTTTGCCAAATGCACTAGTGAAGTTGCCAGCAAAGTTTCCAGGTGAAGTTGCAAAATGCAAACTTTCCAGTAAATGGCAACAAATCATGAATTGGTCTGTAAATGCAAAGTTGGTGACTTCAGTAGAAATTTGCTGGTGAATTTAAACTTAGCAACATCCTTATATGGGGGTCTTGGGGAAATGTGGTGCAGACAAATTTTTTTTCCAAAATGGTAGAACAAGGATTGTAAATGATAACACAGCTGTAGCATCAAATGCCAATTTGACAGCTTGCCCATATTTCACAGTTTTTAGGTAAGCCATATAATGCAAGAAACATCAGTGCTGACTTCTGGTGAATATTCATATCAACTAGTTGTTATAGCCTTATTATGTACACTTGGGTGTAGAAGTTTTATCTTGCTCACCATGAATGACCAGTGAAGGCTAGCTGACTGTCATCATTCCTCCCTAATCCATAAGCTCTGCTTGTTCCCCCCAATGAAAAACAGATCCCAAGAGTACCCTTGAATATCCTACAGTTTACCCAGGCTCTCAGCACTACTGCATTTGGAAGAGGATGGCCGACAGGGATGGTTCAGTCAGAGAAAAGTGACACAGCTGGCCTTACATTTATTTATTTAAAAACTAGTCTGCTGTTGTGCTGCAGGGTTAAAAAAGTGAACAGCAAGTGACTATGAGTCCTTAATGAGCCACATTAGTGAGGGGAAATAAAATACTCATAAGAAAAAAAAGTCCATTTTATAAATCATACTACATGCAGTTCAGGCTACTAAATAATCAGGTATTATTGGCCACTAGTGCATGCTCATTTTTACAAAATTGTTTTCTTCTTTGCTATTATTATGGCACCGCTATTATGTGCAGCAGTAAGAAGACAATGAGCTATTTTAGCTGGCACTAATAAATACTCTCCAATTTAGCAATCACAATTTTTTAATCGCGATTTTCACATGGGACCAAAATTTTGGGTCAGATTATATAAAAATGAAAAACAGCATATGTTGAAATTTTCCTATACTCACTCATAACATTGGTAATTTTAAATATTTTGATCCCAAATTTCAGCATAGCTATTTTTTCACACCACCTCATGATCGTGACAACTGTCATTTTTCAGATCCTGGCCAAGATGTGATTTTGCATCTGTGGAACAGAATGATGTTTTAACGGGGATTTGAAATTTTATGTGTACAATGTTCATGAGGTGTGGTAATAAGGAGGCTATACTGAAAATTTGTTGTACACATGGTAAAATGCCTACTTTATGAGTGAATATTGCAATATTTCAACTTTCACTCATAACTTCACTACAGAGTTACATCGAATGTGACAGCAGATAAGGGCCACTGGCCCCTCCCAGTTTACCTATTTTTTTATTTAATTTTTTTATTTTACTACCTTACCGCTGCAATTCACTTGTGCCTATCCAAGGCACTTTTGAACCCCACTTCTGTTTTCTCACCCACTACCTCCATGGAAAGCTATTCCAGGTATCAACCATCCTTTCTTTGAAAAAAGTACTTCCTCACATCCCTCCTGAATTTAACCCCCTCCAGCTTCATAGCATGCCCCATTGCGATAGAGTGCCCTTTTCTGAAGAATACACCCCTCCTATACATTATTAACCCCTGTGATGTATTTAAAGGTTTCTATCACATCACCCCACCAATGTTTTCAATATTTTAACTGCAAAATTCCAACACAGTCATTGTTCCACACTACGTCATAAATGTGGTAGGTGTAATTTTTTACATCCTGGACAAGATGTGTTTTCACACTTATAATGTGAAATGTGTGACAAATGCTACAACAGACTGAGTTAGCAAGATGTGGCTAGACATACTTCTTTACCTTTGAAGAGTGTATCACTATGAGGCACTGGCTTGGAGCTGCACCTTGTGCTTTGGACAGCAGGCTAGAGGCTTGGGGTGTGGGGTATCCATTAGGGTTCAGTAAGTTGGTGGGGGTGGGGAGTTAGGGCTGGAAACCCAAATGCCACATTTCCCTACTTTTGTGGCATTAATATGAACCCTAACTGGTACATTAACAGAGTTTTTTGCAAAGAATATATTTATGCAGTAGGGGTGGGCACAAAGGTCATCTGTTTCTGTGAACTACTATGTAAATAAATCTAAAATCTTAGGTTTATACACATAGTAAAGTCATCATCACAGATTTATAAATATAGTAAACTCATCATCATTTGACCATACCCCACACTCCCACCCAACCGATGGCACTTCTTCACAGAGCTTTGGTCTTCAATTCCAATCACTATCATTAGTATTCCCACACAGACTGGGGGACAAAGACCAGGCAGAGGCATGGATGTGTTGGGAGGTTACATCTTACTGCCAGCACCGGGCAAGTGTTCTGATGTATTGGGTGACATCTGTGTGCCTTGGATGCCAGACAGGGATGAGGGATCCCATGACAACTGAGAACTAACAGTGCAGTCCCCAGGTGCCTGTGTGTGTATGAGTGCACCTGAACCCAAACCATCCCACACTTCCATGCTCTTGTGGGAAGGGGGGATCCACTCTTGGACCCAGGATGGGCATCCAATTGGCTGCCCACCTGAGTCTACTACTCCACCCCCTCTGCCCTACATGATCCTGCATGCTGGGGGGGGCCGTGGACAGGTGGCCAGCAATGGTGCATATCGGTCTGTGTGCACCTGTCCATGGGTACAGAGCTACATATGTGTGTGGGGTACATGCCTTTGGCATGTACCTTACACCCCATTAGTGTATATGCACCATAATTATTAACAAACTTTGTGTGTAGTGCCAGTTGTGACCCCAGCTGGTATGCTTTGTGATCTGGTGCCACTGAGCTGAGTTCAGTGGTGAGCTCAGTGACCCAGCTGGATGGGGTGAGGGTGGGTGGATGGTGCTGTTATGTGATACCCCCCTCAGCCAGGGAATGAAAGGTTTTTGGCTGTCCGCATGGGCCTAGGTACCATATAGTGAACTCAATGGTCCTCTTGGCATAGAACCCTCCATCTCTCTACCCGTGGGTGGCAGAAGGCCCTGTGCCTTTGCTGACAGATGCACTCTTTGCCCTATGCATCTGTGTCTTCTGCCACATAAAGATACAGGGACCAGAGGGCCCTGAGCTTTCATAACCCACCAAAAAGTCCCATGAATTCTTCACATCCATTGCTGCATGGAAATCCAGAACCTGCAAGATCCCTGCACTTCTGTAGGTGGACAGAGTCTTCCCTTGGTTCAGGGCATGGCATTTGTTCACACAGAGCTCTCAGAACCTGCATGAATGAGGATATGATTCCCCTATCTCAAAAAGATAGGAAATGTTTTGCAAAAAACTTTGTTAATGCACAAGTTAGGGTAACTTAATGCCACAAAAGTAGAGAAATATGGTGTTAGAGTTTCCAGCCCTAACTCCCCACTCTCATCCCCCAAGCAGCAAAAGAAAACAACATTAGGGTTTGGGGTCTCCAGAGTCTTGGTGAATTAGTGGTGGGGTCTTCCTTGGAGTAGTTAACCCTAATCCCCACCCAATACCCTAAGCAAAAAAAATCACACATGATTTTCTTTTAAAGCTACAACAAACTGTGTTGGCAACATGTGCCAAGACTACTTCTCTACCTTTGAGGAATGTATAACTATGCAGTACTGGCTTAGAGCTGTACCATGTGCTTCAGACTAGAGACTATGGGCTGTGGGGGATGGGAGAACATTAGGGTTGTGTGCATGGGTCAGGCCAGCCTTATCCAGTGCTCTCTTACACCCCCCCTTGTGCAGCATTATGTACATTTGTGAATGGCATGTTGTGTGGACACGCCACCTTTCTTTCCACTGGACTGCCCTGTCATGTAGCTGCCCAAATGGCTGGGGAATTGGGTGTGTACCTGGCCAGCACACATTTGATGAATGCCGCCAGGCATCCACCGGACCCGCTCTGCATGGCATTACTGCATATGTATGCCTACCCACCTGGTTTCCACAGCCTGTTGGCATAGTGCATAGGGCCCTATATTTTTTTTTATTTTGACCCCTAATTTGAAAGATACTCATTTTATGATTCACCTTATAAACATGACATGTACCATTTATAGTATATTGGATAAATGGCATTTCACACCAGAAATGTGAAAACATGTCTCCTCCAGGATTTAAAAATTAACATATATCATGTTTATGATGTAGTGTGGAAAAATGGCTATACTGAACATTTGGAGTCAAAATATACTGAAAATTATCTAGCTTTCACAAAATCTATGGCCGTAGCAGCAAGAAGGATTTTGAGACCATAGCCACAAGGAACATTCGGCAGCTGAAGCCGTGGGAGAAAGTTTGGCCACTGTTACCACAATAGAATCAGCAGTCAATGGTCGTAGCCATGGGGACAAGTTCAGTGGCTGTTGCTGACAGGGTGGTTGGCTCCTCTAAGTTCTGGGAGCCAATCAGGACACAGGACTAAAAGGCGCCAATTTTAAACAGGGCTAGCAGTTTTTAAAAGTCCAAGGCTGCTCATGCAGGGAGGAAAATTTCAGCAACCATAACCACAAGAAGGATTCAGTGGCTGGAGCTGCAAGGAGGGTGAGTTCAGTGGCTGTAGCTGCAAGGAACTTTTGGCGGCTATAGCTGTAAGGAACATTCAGTGGCCGTAGTAGCAGGAAAAAGTTTGGTGGCCGTTGCCGCTGTAGAACCAACAGTCAGTGGCCGTAGCCGCAGGGACAAGTTTGGTGGCAGTTGCCACCAGAGTGATTGACTCCTCTAGGTTCTGGGAGCCAATCGGGACACAGGACTAAAAGGTGCCAATTTTAACCCTTGCTGTGCCGTGGACTGATATATCAGTCTGAAATTCCTATACGTTCTAATTCTGTCGGCAGCCTTAAGGTTAAATATGGTGAGCAGCCTTTAAAAGGCCAAGGCTGCTCGCACAGAGAGGAAAATTTCAGCTGCCATAGCAGCAAGAAGGATTTGGTGGCTAGAGCCACAAGGAGGGCGAGTTCAGTGACAGTAGCTGCAAAGAACATTTGGTGGCTGTAACCACGAGAAAGTTTGGCAGCTATTGTCACAGTAGAACCAGCAGTTGGTGACCATAGCCATGGGGAGAAGTTCAGTGGCCGTTGCTGCCTGGATGATTGGCTCCTCTAAGTTCTGGGAGCCAATCAGGACACAGGACTAAAATGTGCCAATTTAAAACAGGGTGAGCAGCCTATAAAAGGCCAAGGTTGCTCGTACAGGGAAAAAAATTCTCCCACCCTCCCGCTTCCACCCCCTCCACTAATTAAATACTCCCACTGGTCTCCAGAGGAGGCTAACCCTGTGGGAAATGAGAAGAGGTGGTGAGTTTTCGGCACCAGGGGCATGGCCACTGGGAAAAATTGTTCCCCCAGTGAGCAGAGCTGGCTGGACTGGAGAGTGGGTTCTAATTGTCTAAATGTTTAAAATATTTAAAACTTGAATAATAGATGGGAGGTGGGGGTGATAAGAATCTTAAAACTGAGCAGCATAAGGGGTGCAGGGATATTGGAGAGAGGGTTTAAATTGTTCAAAATGGAAATTTATGTTGGAAGTGGAGTGGAAGGGGTATTGAACCAGGGCCAGAAAAAAAAGGCTCTAAATGTCTAAATGTTCAAACCTTGAATATTAGTTGGGAAGTGGGGTTGATAAGAAACTTAAAATTGAGCATCATATGAGGTGCAGGAATATTGGAGATGGGGGATCAAACTGTTCAAACTTGAAATTTATGTTTGGAAGTGGACTGAAAGGGATATTGAACCAGGGCCAGAAAAAAGGTGCTGAAATATTGGACTGTTGTTAGGGTTTATAGTCTACACATGAAAATTCGAATAAGGTCTTTTGGTATGAGGGAGTAGAATATGCATAGGAAGGGGAAACATAGGGGTGAAGAGTGGGGGTCAGACAGGGAATATGGCAGCCAGGGGGGTGGAGCAGTGCATGGCAGGGGTCACATGGGATGAGGACAGGATCAAAGAGAATTGTGGGATGTAATGGGTGCGAGGCAGCAGTTTATACAGAGACGCTTTGGAAAATGGGATTTTGCCCAATGTGTAAAAGACTGTCACATATAGAGGCAGAAGTTATCAGACTTAGGGGAGATTTGGAAAGGAGGTACATGAGGATTATGGACCGGAGTAGCAGAGGAGGGCCCAGTAGCTGGTCAGGAGAAGAGCACTCAGCAAATAAGGGTTAAAAGGGGTCAATATCCATGACAGGAAATGGACAGAGGCACTGGAGAACTAAAGAGGAAGGCAGGTGGAGCAAGGAGAAAGGGAGGAAGTGATGGGTGAGGGGAGGGAGGGAGGAGGAGCAAGCAAGGCTGCAGGGGACACAGAAACTGGTATAGAACAAGCATTTGTCAATGCCAGATGTTGGCTTGCTGGTATTAGCATGGGAAATGCAGGAGTTAGACAGGTGCAGAGTAGGAATGGCAATGAAGCATTGAACTTCATGCCAACCCCACCTCCACCCTACATTGACAGACAGGCATTGGGGTATGCGTTTGGGTTGATGCCCATAACATTCATGTCATTTCATCTCACCCTATCCTGCAGGCACTGAGAAGTGCTGAGGTGTGCCTTGGGGTGTTCAGCTTTACAATCGCCCCACTCCATAAGGACATACTCTGAAATGGGTGCAACATAGAGTGGAATGAACTATGGGGTCAAGGCACAGCTCGATGCCTGTCAATGGCTGCAGGTGGAGGGCTGGGGTTGGAATTGCATGAGCATTACAGTCGGCTATCGAAAGGCACACCACTGATGCCTTACAGTCTGTACAGGGTGAGACATTATGGTGAGAAACCGTAATGCCCCAGGCATTTGTTGGTATTTGCAGTACAAATGTTCAACATGGCCATTTTGTTGCCTCCACCTCATGAAGGCATTTGGGACCTCTTCTCATGAACAGCGGCAGTGTGATTTTGTCAATGTGTCCCGAAATTTGAGTTTCCATAGCGACCATGCCATTGTGTGCCAGATGTACGAAAACACAGATCAGGCAGGATGTGAAGAATGACAGCTGTACCATTCATAGGGAGGTGTGAAGAGATGGCAATGTTGAAAATTTGTAGTGAAAATATAAAAAATGCTCAAACCTCCAAGTATACGTGGAAACTGCGCAACGCATGCACATAACACAGTCATTTAGTGGAATTATTTGACCAAATTTTCAACTTCGGTATTTTGTGACCTCTACGCATGAACACTGTCACTATGATTTTTTTTAATCTGTCCTGAACATTGATTTCCCACAGCAATCACGGTATTCTGCACCAGATGTGTAAATACATATTTCAGGCAGGATATGAAAAATGACTGCTTTACTATTCATAGGGAGGTGTGAAAAAATACATGTTCAACTCCTTCAGCCTAACATCATATTCCTTTCCTTCCAACCCTTTTAACATTTTTGTTGCCCTTCTTTGCACCCCCACCAGTATCTTTATATCTCTCCTCGGGTATGACCTCCAGTATTGCCCACAGTACTCTAGGTGTGGTATAACCAATGATCTGTAGAGAGGTAGGATCACATCCCTGTGTCTGGATGAGAACCCCCTTGCGATGCACCCCAGCATCCTATTTGCCTTCACTGCTGTGTTCCTGCACTGGGCCGAGTTGTTCTTGCTCCCAGGTACCAACACCCCTAGGACCTTCTCCTCTGTGATCCCCAAAGAATAGTCCCACTTCTGGTTCTTAGCCCTGAAGTGCATCACCTTACACTTCTTTGCACTGAATCCTAGCTGCCACTCCACCACCCATGTCTCTAGTTTGGGGAGGTCCCCCTGCAGTTTTTGCCATCTGTCCTCTTTGATCACCACTGCCCCCAGTTTGGTATAATATGCGAACAGACTAATCCTGTTCCCTACTCCATGTGCTATATCAGAGACAAAGAGCCCAAATAGCACCGGGCCCAGCAATGAGCCCTCCAGCATCCCGCTAGTCATTGCTCTGGGTGCTGAGAGCTACACCACCACCACCACCATCCTCTGCACCCTCCCCTGTAACCAGTTCTCTGTCCATTTAGTCAGACCACCTTCCACCCGTACCCTCCTTCCCCTCACTCTTATCCTCCCCTCCTCCTTGGCCTGTGTCCCGCCTCCTGGTAGTCCACACTCTTTCTCCTCCTTATTCTTACCAGGTGGTGGTGCCTTCTGTATTATACTCAGACCACTCTGCCAGCCCCCTCCCAGGATTACTACGCCTCCGCCTTTACCTATCTGTAGGGCGGTGACCTCATTAGGCTCCCCTGCCCGGACCTTTCTACCAACCTCAGTCTTTTGGCCACCCCCTCCCCCACTAGTTTAAATCCACCTTAGTAGAGATGTACCCCTCTAATCCTGCCTTTTTTTTTCTACATATTTTCTCCCTGGGCTATGGTTGGCTTGGTCATCTCGACCGCACCAAGCCCTGCCCCCGACATCAGGCAGACCTCCTCACCACCACAGATTACCCCCATGGTGGGGTGGTGAAGAGCTTCTCAGGTCAACCCACTGGAGCAGGATCCGGTTGAGGAAGCACCATTCAGGGAGGGCAGCAGGGGTTGGAAGCTCATGTTGCCTGACCGTAGCCCATTTTCCACTTTTCTCCCCTTTGCGGAGTGCAGGCGTGCAATGACACTTAGGCACAGCGTGCCAACATCCTCCGCACTCTACACCCTTTATTACACCACTCTAGTAGCACCCCCAGTCGTCACCAAGGGCTGCTACAGAGTGGTGGGTCCCTGGATCCCTCCCCAGGATAGGAGAGCAGTCCTCCAGATGCTCATTTCTAGCCCTCCCCTGCCGACTCCTGGCGGCCTGGGCTCATGTCCGAACCCGGGTTGCCAGCATGGCATGAGGTGTGGCATTCAGTGCCTCAACCCTCAGAGCCACTGGGCCAGCACTAATCCTGCCTTTAATACTCCCCTCCACTTCCTGCTCAAGTGTACCCTGTCCCCCACGTACAAGTCAATATTCCCCCAGACCCTACCCCAATTAGTCATTAACCCATAATGTTTGGTGTGGCACCAATCCCTTAGCCACTCATTGAACTCCTCAAGCCTACCCTTCCTCCCCATGCTTGCACATGGTACCGGCAGTACCTCCTAGAATGCCACCGACACCCCCACCCTCTCACACTGCCTGCCCAACTACTCGAACCTCCCCCACACTACTTCCACAGTCTCCCCTGCCAAATCGTTTGTACCCACATGCAACACTAAAGGAGGTTTCTTCCTCCACCTCGCTGCACATTTGAGCAGTACCTGCCCTGCCCCTCCTGCAGTCAACCTGGGGACAACTTCAACCCAAATATGGCTATGCCTTTTCCCCTTTACACCACGTATCACCCCTTTCAGTATAGAATCCCCCAGGATGAGTACCCCCCGTCCCTTACTCTCTTTCCCTTCTAATGCCCCTTACACCACCCCAGCATTCGGTCTTCCCTGTCCCTTAACCCCGCCAGCTGCATCCTCTGTGACTTCTGTATCTGTACCCCCTGCTTCAGCCTCACCCCTTTTCTCTCTCTGCCTTATTCCTCCCATCCCCCTTGAACCCCTTCCCAGCCTGACTACTTCCTATTGGGCTTCCCATGTCAACCTTCCCTCCTCCCCTGCTGATTTCCAACCCTTCCCCTATCCCCGCTGGTGTCAATTTAGAGCCCCAATTCCCTTCTACCCCCATAGTGATGCCCTTCCCATTCTTCCCCCTTCCTGTAGCCTTCTCTCCTCCAGTCAACCTCCTCTCCTTCCTTACTAGCCCCCCTTCTACCCTTTCGTCCTCTCAATCTCTTGCTCTACCTGCTGCCATCCCTCTCATGCCCCGCTTGTCCTCCCATCCTTCAGTATGTTCCTGCTCCCCCTCTCTCTCTCCCACAGCAGAGGTTTGAATCTATTCCTAGTCGATACCCCTCCTACATCTCTACCCCCTATCAGTTCCCCCCTCCTATTTGTTCCCCTCTGTGCAACCCCTGGTCTCTCCCTACCTGCAGCCATCTGATTTCTCCCCTGGTACTCCTCACGGTCTCTTCCTCCCCCATCAGGAGGCCTCGCCCTTCACCTCGGGCACCCCCTCCCTTCTCCTGTCTTTTCTATTAGTGTCTCGTGCCTCTGATACTGGGGTCTGTTTCACTCCCTAGTTGTTCTTCCTCCGTTCCCCTTTGCCATCTCCTACTCCCCCCCGCCAGGATGCCTACCATACTCATCTGCCCTGCCACTTAGACTCCTCCCTAACCTCCATAGTTCCCCTCTCAAACTACCCAGATGTCTACAGACCATATAACCCTTCCCCATCCTCGAAGCCCAGTTCAGGATCATGGCAGACCCACACCCTGTACACCCCACCACCATCCAAAGATGCCCACCCTATTGACATGTGGCACCTGCCCCATTTTGGCCCCCATCTTATGTTACAGGCTCTTACTCCCAGGTTCTGTACCCTACTACAACTGTTAGGCCCCTATTTACTCAAATTCCTGTCCCCCCCCAAACTAGTCCCCCTACTGCCCTCTTGCTGATTGGGTTAATTCAGTCTCAAATCTCATCCATTAGATACTGTATTACTCTAGCAATCCTAAAGCCTCCTTGTCCGTTTTTCACCCCTCAGCTACTATACTTTTTGTTCTTAGCTCTCATATAGTTTCACTTAGCCCAGTTAGAAATCCTGTAGCAGTCCAAGTATTACTCAGCTCAGTTAGAGAAATAAACAGAACAAATAAATATGTATTATTGCAGCAATCATAACAGTATAGCTCAGTACTTAGCTCAGTTAGAGAAATAAACAGAACAACTAAATCTGTATTATTACAGCAATCCTAAAAGTATCCAATCATTGCTTTGTCTCCACTCCAGAGATCCTGCTGTAATATAGGACCACAGAGGACCCTGAGCAGGAGGGAGGGAAACTCTGAAGTCTTGGCAGAGCTCCATTGAGCTCACTCACTCCCACTCTCTCACTCACTCATTCTATTTCTCCCAGTGCTGCAGGCTGCCCTTTTGTACTGGGCTCCTGCTTGCGTTGCAAGCTTTTTCTGCCCAGAAAGAAATCCGCAGCAGTCCTGACAGAGCTCCATTGAGCTTGCTCTCTCCCCCTCTCTCACTCACTTGTTCTGTTTCTCCCGGAGCTGCAGGCTGCCCTTTTGTACTGGGCTCCTGCCTGCGTTAGCACCCTTTTCTGCCCACAAAGAAGTTCACAGCTGTCCTGACAAAGCTCCATTGAACTCACTCACTACCCCTCTCTCACTCACTTCATTTCTCCTGGTGCTGCAGGCTGCCCTTTTGTACTGGGCTCCTGCCAGCGTTGGCGCATTTTTCTGCCCACAAAGAAATCCGTAGAAGTCCCGACAGAGCTCCGCTGAGCTAGCTCACTTCCCCTCTCGCACTCACCTGTTCTGTTTCTCCTGGTGCTGCAGGCTGCCCATTTGTACTGGACTCCTGCCTGCATTGGTGCCTTTTTCTGGCCACAAAGAAATCTGAAGCTGTCCTGACAGAACTCAGTTGAGCTCGATCACTCCTCCTCTCTCACACGCTCAATCTTAATCTGTCCTAAACACTGATTTCCCAAAGCGACCATGCTATTCTGCGCCGGAAGTGCGAAAACACATTTTGGCCAGGATTTGAAAAATGACAGCTATACTGTTCATAAGGAGGTGTGAAAACATGCCAGTGTTGAAAATCTGGCGTGAAAATATTACAAATTTGCGAAGTTACAAGGGTGCATGGAAACTGCACAACGCACACTTGTAACACGGTCATTTTATGGACTTTCATCACTAAATTTTCAACATAGGCATTTTAGGACCTCTGCTCATGAACAATGTCACTGTCATTTTCTCAATCTATCCCAAAAACTGATTTTCCACAGCAACCGTGCTACTCTGCGCCAGAAGTGCAAAAACACATTTTGGCCAGGATGTGTAAAATGACAGCTATACTGTTCATAAGGAGGTGTGGAAAATTGGCAATGTTGAAAATCTGGAGTGAAAATATTACAGATTTACAAAGTTAAGAGTGTGGGTGCAAACTGCACAATGCACGCTCGTAAAACAGTCACTTTTTGGATTTTTTTCACCAAATTTGCAACATAGGCTTTTTGAGAGCCCACCTCATGAACAGTGGCACTGTCATTTCATTAATTAGCCCCAAAATGTGATTCCACGCAGTGACCATGAAACCACCTTTTGGGACTGAATAATGCCATGACAATGACTGAATTCATGAGGAAGGGTCCCGATAACCCCATGTTGAAAATTTGGTGCCAAAATTCCCAAAAATGCCTGAGATATGCACAAAAGCTGAAAAAAAAAAATTTATGCCATTATACAGCTTATCAGCATTTCTTCAGTTCGCAGTCAGCTTTGAAGAGTGCAGACGTGGTCCCGGTCCACCAAGATCATTGCACTGGGCTCGGAGGCATGGGGTGGGGGTTGGGAGGCAGGATGCGAGAGGGTGGGCATGGGTTGGTGAGGGGCCACCAACCGATGAGGGACCATTTTCTGTTTTGTAGGGTTTAAAAAAGAAAACATTGGGGATGGTTTTTCTTTTACAGGAATATTTGGTATGCTAGATGGGGTTCCCAGAGTACCACCTGAGTGTTTTTGAGGGGCTGTAGCCAACAGGGATTGGGCACCCAGTCGGCACATATGAGGGAAAGAGCCGAGGATTAGGCACCTTGGCACACAATTCATTTAAGGAGTAGTTTTGCAGGACGGGAGTGAACTCCCCATCGGCAAATTCAACTGGGAATGGAAACTGAAACCGATGGGGATTGGGCACTCTTCGGCAAAGAAATGGCTGACGCTGCAATAACAAAGCAGCCCCTGATTGCAGTGGCAAAAACATTTTAAGGTGGTGGCATGCTGGCTGAACTAGTGTCAGCAGCAGCATGCCACTGCATTGTGGAAAGCGGTCCAAACCTCAAAAGGTAGTGGGGGCATTGTCCACAACAGTGCCGCACCTCCACAACCTGCTTCTGCAGCAAGCTGCCGCAACATGTTTCTTGCGCATGTGTGCAAGCAAACATAAAAAGGGGGGAGGGGTCAGGGGAAGTGGCAAATTGTCAGATCAAAAAGGAAATAATGTATAGGCAAGAAATGGGTAGGTAACAGGATGGGGCACATCGGGCAGTAGGCTGCAGAGTAAGGGTACTGAGCAGCAAAACAGATTAGCACCCTTGGCAACCCTTGTAGACGAGGAGGCAATGGAGAGTAGCTGTGAAGTGGCCACAGGGGATGAAGGTGGGACTAGGGTAAGAGAAGGTTCTAGAGGAAGGGGGATGGGGAAAGCACTTTTGAGGGGGGAGCCTCAAGAGAAGTCTCCAAACCAAATGCAGCAAGGGGTGGGGGTAAACACACTCATAAGGAAGACACACCCCACAGAAGAAATATGGGGGGGCCTGTAGCAAGCTCAGGACAAGGGGGGGCTCAACAGAGAGGGGGAATGAGGAGGGTACCAGTTCACATAGGGAATCAGACAATAAGGAGACATGAAAAGAAATAAAAGAGGGGACAGAACTCACAAAATGCGAGGTAAGGATGAGAAGGAGCAGAGGTGACACCAGGAGGGGGGAAGGGGGATGTAGTCCAGGGGAGACCACCAATTTGGGGAAGAAGCAGGACAAGGAGGAAATGGAGAACAGTGAGGTAAATGGAATGTCAGGAAAGGAGAGTAAGCTGGAGATCAAAAAGTAAAAGCAGAAGGAAAGTTGTAGAAGGGTCTTGCTCATAGAGGACTCAATAATAAAAGGAATCAAACTGGGAGGAAAGGGAGACAGGAGAAGTGCAATTTGGGTTGAGTGTATGCCAGGAATGACAGCACTCAAGGTAAGACACAATATACCCTCATGGAGCAAACAGCAAGATGCAAGAACTCACTTGGTGATGCACCTGGGCACCCATGATCTGGAGGGGAATAGTCTAAAGGAGGTGCAGGCAGAATTCAGGGAGCTTTCCTGGTTTTGTAGTAGTATGGTGTTCCTGTCGATTGCTTTCTCGGAAGTGCTGCTTGTGCCAAAGGCAAGCACATCAAGGAAGAAAAGGACTGAGGAATTCAATAAATGGCTGGTGAGATGGTGTAAGCAGATGGGATTTGGGATGGAGGAGGACTTGGGTACAAAGTGGGAAGACAAGAGCTTATTTGCCCCAGACAGACTGCACCTCAGCAGGGATGGATCAGCAGCGCTTAAGAGTAAGTTAGAGGAGTTTATTGAAAGAATGTTTAATTTAAACTAAATTCGGGAGGGTTAGATCAAAGTCGACTCAAGGAGGAAGGAGATATGGGAAGCATCCAGCCTCCCCGAGGTTGAAGATAGAGGGCTCACAAAAAGTATGACCAAGGGAAGGGTAGAGTGGGAGGGCAGGGAGGGGGGATACATGGCGGAAAGGTTTAGCAGAAAACACCAGGAGTTTGGGTAACAAAATGGTGAATTTGGAGGCCATCATGGTGGATGAGGGTCTGGACATAGTGGTGGTAAGTGAGACTTGGTGGACAGTACATCATACATGGGAGACTGTTAACCCAGGCTATAGACTGTTTAGGAAGGACAGGACTGGAAAAAGGGGTTGGGGGTGGCATTGTACATAAAGGACGACATTAGGGCAATGGAAGGGCAGGAGGAGGTAGGGAAGACAGAGGTCCTGTCGGTGACACTGAAGAAACAGACTGAGGAATCATTGAGAAGGTCAAAGGAAGTTGCACTCAAAGTGGAACAATATGACTGTGTTACAAGTGCGTGTTGCGCTGCTTCCACGCACACTCGCAAATTCGTGAATTTATAATATTTTCACTCCAGAGTTTCAAAATTGGCATTTTTTTCACACCTCCTTATGAACAGTACAGCTGTTATTTTTCACATCCTGGCCGAAATGTGTCTGCGCACTTCTGGCGCAGAATAGTGTGGCCACTGTGGAAAATCAGTGTTTGGGACAGATTAAGAAAATCACAGTGACACTGTTCATGAGCAGAGGTCCTAAAATGCCTATGTTGAAAACTTGGTCACAAATGTCCATAAAATGACTGTGTTATGAACATGCATTGCACAGTTTCTACGCACCCTCATAATTTTACAAATTTGTAATACTGAAAATCTGGTGAAAATAGTCCTCCAAATAATTGCATTATGGGTGTGCGTTGAGCAGTTTCTATGCACGCTCGTGACTTCACCAGTTTTTTTATATTTTCGCTCCAGATTTTCAACATTACCATTTTTTTACACCTCCTCATGAACAGTACAGCTGTCATTTTCCACATCATGTTGGAAATGTGTTTTTGCACCTTTAGCATTAATGGCGCAGTCAATGTACAAAACCACCTTTCGGCTAACAAACTCATAGTGTCACTGTTCATGCGGTGGGGTCACAAAAAGCCCATTTTGAAAACTTAGAGCAAAAATACCAAGACATACCCAGGGCCTTAGGGTTTCTGACCATAACACCCTTCCTTGTAGGGTTTGACAGGCATCCACCCTACCCTGTAGGGACTGACAGGCATCAGGGGTGTAACTTGGGATTGTCAACAGTAATGCTCATGCCATTCCACCCCCACCCCCACCCACCCCTGCAGCCAGTGACAGGCATTGAGGTGCACCTTGGACTCTTTGGTCCCAGAGTTCACACCATTCTCCTATACTGAACCCATTTCAGTGTATTTCCCTATGGGATAAGGTAATTGTAAAGCCCAAACACCCCATGGCACACCTCGATATTTGTCAGTGTCTGCAGGGTAGGGTGAGGTGAAATGTCATGACCGTTATGGGTGATGATCCAAAGGCACACCCCAATGCCTGTCCATCTCTGCAGGGTGGGGGTGGAGTTGGTGTCAGTTCAGTACATCACTGACATTCCCATACTGCATCTGTCTAACTCCTGCACTTCCACTGCTAATGCCAGCAAGCAAACATTCAGCATTGAAAAATGCTTGTTAATATCTATATCAGTCATATAGCAGACAGGCTGGAGGGAAGGGGGTGCCTTTTTGCAGACAATACTAAGATCTGCAATAGGGTGCTAGCTATAGTAAAACCAGCTGATAATGTGATCTGCTGATTTTACTATGCAAGTGCGTGAGCGATTTCATTCATTAGAAGGTGCTTGGCCATGGAGGAGGGAGGGTTGTGCCAATCACCTTCTGATAAGGATAACTGGGTGCTGGGGGGAGTAGAGCGGGAGTAGGGTGCTGCCAGGGTGGGTGTGGGTGGATGTAAGTGTCATCTTGCAAGAGGGTGGCTGGCTGTGGAGGTGGATGGATTGTGCCAGTTGCAGGGTTTTATCTTTTATTTCCTTATGGCGATTTGGCGAATGGACTGTCATTATTAATTATAACATTTTGCGGGTGCTGGGAGCAGGTAGGAACCAAAGGGTGGGATGGGCTGCTGCTGCTGCTAGACAGCGGCAGGATGGGGGATACATTATTCCATTTGGTTTTGGGCTGCAGAGGAGGGTGGGGACTGTTTTTTTCTATTTTGTTAGGGCTGTGCTGAATACAAATATTTCGGATGGATAATAAATATCCAGGATACGAATACCAGGTATTCGGAAAAAGGTATTCTCACAGCCCTAGTAGTGACCCTTTACTTCATTTTGAGTGCCCTTACATCTCATAACAAACAGCTGTACCAGCCTGTACTGCTCAGTGACTGGCAATCCAAACACAGTTTTATTGTTTTTCTTCCCAGTTGGTCAGCAAAGCAGTATGTCTGTTTGTATGAAGCTGAGAAGAAAACAACAGTTGGAGTTCAGATTAAGGAAATGGGTCATAAAACCAAGGTCTATATTCATACCACATATAGATTTGGAAACGTGGCATTTGAGGAATTATAACACTTGAAAAGCTCAGAACAGAATTAATAACACCCTTAACATACGGACTGGACATCTTATCTGAAAATTTGATAAGGCATATGCTGAAACCAGAAAGAAGGCCAGTCCTAGGGAACTTGGTGATGTCTCACTTTCTGGCATGGTTGTTTTTCCCCCTACTCCCCCCAGTCTAGTCATGAGCTCTGAAATCATTTTCAGTAATGAGTTAGAAGCAACCTTGGGGCCCCCTTCACATATGAAAAAGTTCAAAAGTTACCAGCAAACTGGCTACCTGCCCATGGAAGTGATTTTTGAATCTTCAAAAATGATGGGCATTAAAAATTATTGATTTGGGTACCAGTTTTTAAAAGTTAGGGGGCAAGCTGACCACCAGCTCACAAACTGATTTATCCCACTCTGGATCCAGACTAAGGGTACTCTTTCTTGTGCTGATGGATGGGAAGGGGGATTGGAGCAAAGGACCTGCTGATCTGTCTTTGGGAATGCCCAAACTCTTTAGGATTGTTTAAAAAGTGATACGTTATCCAAATATTGTCTGAAAATATGTGCTTTTAATAATTTGTAGTGCAACACTTTGTTTTCTAATGTTTTTGTTTGTGTCCTATTTATCATCCTTGCCTCAGTTTGTTTGTGGAAACTGGTTTGCTCCCACCTCATTCCCCCCCCCCGCCTCCAATTCAGCAGCCAGAAGAGCTGACTTGGGACTGCACAGCCTGCTAGTGTGGTTTGGTTGGGAGGGTGGAAAGATGGGCTTCTTGGTCTGGCTGGGGGTGTGTGTTTAGAGCACAGGGCCTGCTTGTGGAGCTTGAGGGGGTGGATTTGGAGTGAAGGGCCTGTGGTTTAGTTCTAGGAGTATATGCACTTATTTCTCTACAGATTCCTTCCTCTGACAAATCTCCTTATGGGGAATTTGTGTGTGGTGTATTGTCTGGCCAGAGTTTAATACCTTTGTGTAAACTACTTCTTTTCTTGTTGGAAGTAAAAAGGTAGTGGGTCTCCTAGGTGCAAGTTTAGCTTTGTTGGGAAGGTGTTTAATTGATAGGGTTTCAGGGACTCCCTCAAGATATAAAACACGGAAGGTTTCAGTCTTTGGGATGGGCTCAAAAAGAGTGCTATACTAAATTAAAAATCAATATGTCTGTCTGCCTCTCCCTCTGGTTACTAGTGGTTTGCTGCATTGTGGGAGGCACTCAAGAGTGGTGGAGGTGGCATTGCACCAGAGAGAGTGTAGGAGACACAACTTGAGCTAAAGTGGAAAATCAAACTGTTGGTAGCTATGTTATTATTTCTCTTTGTTGGATTCTCATTCCACAACATTTATGGCATGAGCCCAACCCCAGTGTGGGATTAGAAGCCACAACTATCTGGCTTGGGGGAGAGGAGGGTTCTACCATCCGAGCCACACTGACAACTGCTAGCCAGTAGCCACAGTTTTATGTGAGACAAGAGACACAATGACAGACAAAAAATTAATAAATGGTGAGAGCCTAGCTTATCTCCAAAATGGTCTGGTCCCTTATCCTGTATTTTTTTAACAGCATGTTTAAATCCTATGTGCACTAAAGTTGCCAATGTGAACATTTCAAGGCTGAGTTTTCTGGATTAGAGATGTATGCAGTTTCTGCTCCTTGATATTGATCAAGAAGTTGTTTTAGTTTTGACAATTTTTTTTAAAGAAAATAAAAAGCTAGTTATTTTGATAGTGATATTGGGTGTTTGTAATAAGTCAATGAAGACTTTAAAAGCAGCGAAATAGTGTCAAAATGACTCTCAAAATGCAGCAGAGTACATCTAAAACCTCATAGCTTCTGGGGACCTAGGCAGCCCCCAGACCCCCGGCCTATTGGTTGGCGGGCCTATGATTCATGGTCAGAGACCCCTAACTTCTAAATTTAGCACTATACCACTGCTCACATCCATCTTAAACTCCCTTCCCCAGCTTCAATGCATGCCCTTTCTTGTTGCTTTTCCTCATTTGAAAGAGACTCCCCTCCAGCACACTGTCCAACCCCATGAGGTACTTGTAGGCCTCTATCACATCCGCTCTCGCTCTCATGTCTTCCAGTGTGTACATGTTGAGATCCCTCAGTCTCTCCTTATTGGACTTTTGATGCAACCCCTACACCACTTTAGTTGCCCTCCTCTGAAATGCCTCCACCTTCTCTATTAGGGGGGGTGTGAGTAACGAATAGTATTTCCCGAATACCAAAAAAAATGCACTACTCGTTTTTCGGATCTAAATAATGGATAGTGGCGCTATTCAACAGATATTCAGGACCAACTATTCAGCAGGAGTGTCTGACACCCAAACTAGCCCACCACCAACTCTCCCATTTTTTAACAAAATACATGTAATGTCAATCCCCCCTTTTTGTCCCCTTACCTTGATTGTGAGGTGTAGTGGCAACAATCACAATCCAGGCTAATAAATCCACCCCTTCCAATGGGGTCCCTTGCTGATTCATTCAGCAAAGCCCATTGCTGCTGTCTGTTAAGTGTTCCTATCTTGCAACTGAGGTGACCTTTCTCTCATATCGCTAAAGGGAGTGCACAAGGTAACATACAGAAAGAAAGTTTTTGAAAGGATAAATCTAATCCTGACCTAATCTAATCTTGAAAATTATCTTGACTGCTGGTACCTGACTGATTATTCCATTTATTATCCTTTTCTTCCTGACTTCCATGCAATAACTCCAGCCAATGGGACAGCACAATAACAAAGGAGTAGCAGGGCAGCAGCATCCCAGAGTGATGCTATGGGCTGTATAGTATATCACTCTATTACATTGCTGCCTCAACCCTCATTCATGACTGCATGGCTCAAGTTGCTGCATGGAGGCCTAGAACCAAGGATTCCTAATGAGGAAAGTTATCAGTCAGGTACTGTCAGCAGTCAAGATTTATACTTTCTGAAAGTTTCTTTCAGTATCTATATGAGAGAAGCTAACTTCAGTTATGAGAGAAAAATGCTAACATCAATGGGCTGACCCGAGTAAGTCACTAAAGGACATGGTGGGTTGGGGGTGGCAACTGACTAGCCTGGATTATGGTTGTCACTACAGCCCTCCCACCACAAATTAAGGTAAAGGAACACTGCTACTCTCCTTGGGGCACCAGAGAAAGGGATAGCTGGGTGGAAAATGCTTGGAATGGGCTGGGGTGGCCTGGACCAGGTGAGCAGGTGAGGGAGTAGGGTTATTTTATGTTTTTTCTTCCTCCTAAAAAACAAGCTGAACACTGAATACAGAATACGAATACCTGAATATTTGGGGCCCTGAATATAATATTCAGTTCGAATATTCGGGATAACGTATTTGCACCCCCTACTGTCTATGTTGTTTCTGAGGTGCGGCCTCCAGAACTGGGCAAAATACTCCAGGTGGGGTCTCACAAACAATTGATACAGTGGCAGCACCACCTTCCTTCTTCTGCTGGAGATACTTCTCTATATGCATCCCAGGGGCCAGTTGGAGAGTTGAGAGGACTGGATAACTTTTAGGTCTATTTCTCTCTCACCAACACCCAAAGCTAAACTCCAAATACCCAAATATTTAGGGCCTGAATATAACATTCAGGCTATATATCTGAGAAATGGATTCTCACAGCTCTAATACAGTTGAGCCCACCTAAATGCATACCTGTTAAACTCATAGCCAGGTAAAATACATACTTTTCAATGTATGAATTTTTTTCCCTTTTCTTACAATGTTAAATACTCCTTCTAAATGCATAATAGTGCCCATTTAAATGCATAGTTGTATGGGCTGGTGTCAGTGTGATTCTCTTATTTTCAAGATGCAGGCCAGTGCAGCATGTCTGTGGCCCAGTATATGCAGCATAGGGATGCTGCACATTCCTCAACTCTCAGCTTGCCATGGAACCCAGCTAACTGCAACAGTGATGCAACCACCACTACTCCATACTGGACACAATGCTCATCACCTCAGGCACCTCACACATGTCAGCCACTATGCCATGTGGGTTGGGGCATTCACACCTGTGAGATAAACCCTGACCTATAGGGACCCAAAGCCCAACATATACACTATGACATGTGTGTGGGGCTGGCACCCTACTTTCAGGAGCCATAGCAGTGCTGCCACACACTAAATGTGACCCACTACCCACCACCACTGTGAACAGTGATACATATCCAGCCCCCAACCACTGCCCATGTGTGCCATGCTTCCCCAGGCATGTCATACCTCCACTGCAACCCTGCCCCACCACTGCCATGCCCTTTGGCCTCCAGTAGTCACCCCCACTGCATCACCCATCTGATGACCCACATGGGCCATCTCTGCCCTGGGTGTAGGTTCTGCCTTCTGTTACCCCACAGGACCATCGCAGTGGCTGCTGTATCACACACACTGTGTCTGACCAGGCCACCAATTGTCACTAGCGATGTGCTGCTGGCTGACCCTGTTGCTCTAGACTGAAACTATCACCCATCCTACCCCACAGTCCACTCCCCTGCCTCTGGGTCCATGGGTGCCCTTGGCCTGTGGGTTTTGACACCAGTGTGGGTCATGCCTACCAATTTTGAAGCACTTCTATACGGCTCTGGTGGGCTTGGTATATCTACCACTCTATTGTGTGTCACTGGGCATGTGTAGTGTGTCATAAGCCACCACCCAGATCCTCCTCTGTGCCATGGCCACCCAACAGAATCACCAATATGAGCTGTCCTACCACCCAATACTGATGCTGTCCCCTGTCTATTCTTACATGTGCCAGTCAATGTGCTGCATGTGGGCAGCAGAGTGTTCTATCAAGAGTCCTTGACCTTGAGAGAGCAATGTGGACGCAGAAATGCCTGGAAGCCATGACACATGCAGACTGCAACAGAAGCCAGCTGCAGGAAACAAGGACCACTACTGGGGACATCATTGACCAGGAAGAGCAGCAGACCAGTGACAATGAGAGTGCCATCCCAACAACCACAGATCCAGTGCTGTGGGCCCATGCCAAGGTGGTGCCTGTGGCTGCTGCAGTCGAGGACTCCAGGGATGTCGAGGTGGAAGTCATTCCACCTGCTAAGACACAGATGCTGCTCCACACCCAGCAGCAGAGGATGCACCACCCGACCCCTAGCTGATCAAGAGGAGACAAGCAAAAGCAGTAGAGGATATGGCCATAACACAGGAGGATGTTGGGGAGGCTGGACATGAGCACCAGTGCCCCAGGTTTTGGGTGTTTATGCAAATTGTCCGGAATGGCCTGTAAACCATTATGGTTGATGTGGCACACCTTTCTGGCTCTGTTCAAACTCTATATAATGCTGCATCTACTTATGACAGACATTGACCATGTCAACACAGGGCTGCACCTGTGCCATGGGCACTTGCCAACACTCATTAGGTGGTGGGTTGTATATAGTTATGTTTTTTTTCTTTTCACTGCAGCTGTTTTTGGCTGAGAACTGCTTCTTACTATTGTTACTTTTACATTGTTATGTTGTACTATGAATACATGTTTCCTGTTAGCCTATACATGTTATAGAAACATAGAGACATAGAAATTGCCAGCAGATAAGGACCACTAGGCCCATCAAATCTACCTGTAAGACCTACACTAGTTTGCAGCCTCTGAACTTACCTGGTCCATGCCCGCCTTCCTACATCTAAGGTTCACTTGTGCCTGTCCCAGGTATTTAAATTCCTCCACTGTGCTCGCTCCCATCACCTCCTGTGCCAGACTATTCCATATGTCCACCACCCACTCTGTGAAGAAAAACTTCTTCACATTTCCCCTTAACCTACCACCTTCCAGTTTTATATTGTGCCCCCTTATTCTTGTACTCCTCTTATATTGGAAGATGTCTCCCTCCTACACCTTGTTTATGCCCTTAAGGTACTTGAATGTTTCTATCATGTCCCCCCAATCCCTCCTGTCCTCTATTAAGTACATATTGAGGTCCTTTGATCTCTCCTCCTATGTTTTCTGGTGCAAGCCCTGTACCATCTTAGTCGCCCTTCTTTGGACCACCTCTACCCTGTCAATATCCTTACAAAGGTGTGGCCTCCAGAATGGCACACAGTACTCTAAGTGAGGCCTCACTAGCGTTTTATACAATGGCATCACTACCTCCCATCCTCTGCTTGTGATACCTCTGACTACGCACCCCAGCGTGCCACTGGCCATTCCTGCAGCCTTTGTACACTGCTTAGACACTATTAGGTCATCTGAAATGATAACTCCAAGCCCCTTTCTTCCTTGGCAATCTTCAGCACCTTCCCCCCATCCTGTAGCTCTCCCCAGTGTCCCCTTATCCCAGGTGCATTGTTTTGCACTTCTTTGAATTGAACCTCAGTTGCCACACCTCAGACCGTACTTCAAGCTTCCCCAAGTCCCTCCTCATTCTCTCCACCCCTTCTGGAGTATCCACCCTGTTGCAGATCTTGGTGTCATCTGCAAACAGGCAGACCTTACCCTCTAGCCCTACTGCAATGTCACTAATAAACACATTGAACAGGACTGGCCCAAGGACTGATGACTGAGGTACCCCAATGGTCACTCCCCTTTCCCCGGATTGGATCCCATTTACCACAACCCTCTGCTTCCTGTCCATTAGCCAGTTTCTAACCTAGTTTATCACCTTGTGCTCTATACCCAGACTACCCATCTTGTTAACCAGCCTTTTATGTGGAATGGTGTCAAAGGCCTTGCTAAAATCTAGGTAGGCGATGTCTACCACCCCCCCCCTTGGTTTACTTCCTTAGTCACCCAGTCAAAAAATCTATCAGAGTCATTTGACACAGCCTTCCTGCTGTAAATCCATGTTGCCTTGGATCTTGGGCCCTGCTGGATTCCATGTGCTCTACTATTTTTTCTTTAAGCAGTGCCTCAATGATCTTCCCCACTACCGAGGTGAGGCTGAATGACCTATAGTTCCCTACCTCTTTTCTACTACCACTGTTGTGTAGAGGGACTACATGTGTCCTCCTCCAGTCCTCTGGGATCACTCCTGTGTTGAGTGACTTGGCGAACATGGCTGCCAGAAATGCTGCTAGCTCTCTGCGTAGTTCTCTTAATAGTCTCAGGCGTATGCCATCCGGCCCCATTGCTTTCTCCACCTTCAGTTTTGTGAGCTCCACCAGGACTCTGTCCACTGTGAATGGATTTGTGTTTACCTCAGCGTCCCCTTCATGTCTATTGGCAAGCTGTGGTCCCTGATCCTCTCCTTCTTCAATGAATACTGAGCAGAAGTATTTGTTCAATATTTCTGCCTTTTCCAGGTCTCCCTCCTTACATTCCCCTTCCTCTCCTTTGAACCTAACAATCCCTCCCCTGGCTTTCCTTCTTTCACTGATGTACCTATAGAATGTTTTGTCCCCTTTCCTCACCATCTGCACTAATCTATCCCCCGTCTGTGCCGTTGCACTCCTTATAGCCTTCCCTGCTTCCCTTAGATTCCTTAGGTATACCTCCCTGTCTTCCTTGCCTTGAGTCTCCTTATATTTCCTGAAACTCGCCCTCTTGGCCCTTACCTTGTCTGCCACATTCCTCGAGAACTGTAGTGGTTTCTTCCTCCTCGTGCCTTTGGTCACCATCCTTATGCATTGGTTTGTCACCATGTCTGCGGCTCCCTTCAAGTGTTCCCACTGCTCCTTCATGCCCTCTGCTATTTTCCTCCTCATCAGGGCCTCTTTGATACACCTCCCCATTTTAGCAAAATCTGCCCTCCTAAAGCCTAAAACCTTTGCCTTTGTGTGACTAGACTGTGTCTTTGTCTTTATGCTAAATCACAATATGTGGTGGTCACTGGACCCCTGTTGACCTTTCACCTGGACATCTGCGATTCTGTCCCTATTGGACAGTACCAGGTCTAGAATTGCCCTGTCCCTGGAGGGATCAGTCACTAGCTGTCTGAGGCTTGCCCCCTGTAGGGATTTCAGGATGTCTCGATTAGTGGTTGAAGCAGCTGCTGTGATGGTCCAAGCCACATCTCGGATATTGAAATCACCAGCAGTAATACCTCACCTTTTGAAGCCATCTCATGAATCTTATCCCCTAAATCCCTGTCCCTGGTGTTCTTTCACTGTAGTACCATGTTACCAGGGGGACACCTGCACAGCACTCAGGGCCATGTGTGCAACTGGTATGACATGTGGGCTGAGAGTAGGTCCCTATCACCAGGGTGCCTTCATGCTGCACAGTACATAGGTGGCCAACACACATATGCAGAGGCCCTGTATAGCCACATGATGCTACTGTGTCCTGCAGCATGCAGCAAGCACAGCTACCATGCCATTACCTGTCTTGCCAGTAACACACGTGTACCACCTAGCTACACTATATGTGTGACCCCAACTCTCGGGTGTCCCAGCATGGCCCAGCATCATGACTGTGGTGAGGTCCATCCCTCATGATAATCATATGTCACATACCCATGACAGCAATACATCCCACACTGGTACCTGTACACACTGGCCAGCATGAGTGGGCTTTGCCCACTGCATGCCTCCACGCACTGGACATTACAGATGACACTGGAGTAATGCAGGATGGGTCTATCAAAGCTGCAGCACATTTGCCTAGTCCTGGACGTGGCCCTATGATTTACATCTCCCTTTTGGGGTCATGAATGTACCTGGGCCTATGCTGTGCTGTACAGCGGTTTGCTACCCCCAAACATGACAGGCACGTATGTTGCACTGCTGACATGAGTACATAAGATGCACACAGGTGCCTTACGCTATCTGATAGCTATCCTCAGGGAGCCTGCCTGTCATGTATATTGCTCAGGCCACATGCTTCTAAGCCACTGCCACCAATATGTTGCAAATAACCCATGTGGGAGGCTCCATTGCTGTGTGAAGGTGGCCGACACGTGTGAGACAAAGGAAATGCACAGTGTTTCTCTTTATTAACTTGATTCATGTACACACTGATGATTAGGAATGATACACAGATCCACTATACAATCAGATGGTTTATAACACACATAACCTGCTGATGTATTTGTATTCCATATGTGCCCCTTGGGTACCTCCCATGGAACCTGTTGAGTACTTGCCAGACTATGTTCCCTGTGTCTATGTCAGTAGTTCATTATTTAAAAAACAAAAACAAGGCGCTGCGTCAGCATGTGGTCTAAAAGCAAAACAAAATGGTCATATTAAATGTACGCTGAAAATAGAAAATACAGTTAAAAATCTACGTTTCGACCTTAGGTCTTCTTCAGGAAATATCTAAAAGAGAAAAAAAACAAAGTTAGTGTTATTAATTTATTTTGCTTGCTTACCACAATTCCATTGTTTACCTGCAGCAAGGTATCTATGGTGGTAGCTTGGTGGTGGCACAGGGTCTGGGTGATGGGGGTTGTGCAAAAAGGTGCTCACACAGTGGATGCCACAACACTGCACCATTGGGGTGTAACCCTATGGGAGGGGCACAGACCACAGGGTCCGGTGGCACCATTAGTCCATCAAAAGAGCTGGATCCTACGGCTCCACCTCTGCATGGGTGTGTGACCACTGTGTATCATACTACAGTGCCAGTTTCAGGTTTTGTTGATACATGGGGGTGGGTGCCTGACTACCCTTCTGGGACCTGCACACCACCCTCCACCCATACACAGCTGATGGGGTCCCCCTGTGCACATTGTATTGGGCTGCAAGCCTACAATACTACAGAACGGTGGATATCCTGGTATGAGGGGATGACAAGGGGGACTACCTGCATGTGGCCATTATACTGCTCCAGCCCCTCAGATTCACTTGAATGATAGTAGCATGCTGCCTCTTGTGTGCACAGTAGATATCTGCTGGGGGGGCAGACATATGTCCTATGGGGGCAGAGACCTGTGATGTGATCCATGGCCAGGGGTCTATCATGGAGAACATCATGACACAGCCCCTGTGTGCTGCCATCATCATGGAGGCCTGTATGGTAATGGGAGTTGGATCATCTCTCACCACATGCTGTTGTGGCAGCCAACCATATTCGCAGCACTGGGGCCATCTGGGGTACATAAGAGCAGCATGGCCTTGCTCATGTGGCATACATGTGTCGACATGTTCACAGGTGAATGGGGTAAACCATTAGGGTCTTCAGAGGGTCTGTGGTGTATGGACCAGAGGATCATAGAACTGAGGTCCCTACAGCATTCTGTCTTTATGTCAGTGTGCATGGGTCGTCCCTACTGTTCCTGTTCTGGGTGGCCACAGAGGCCCTGTACATGTGTCCTGTGTTTCTTCTCCCCTGACAATGCGCAGGCACTGATTTCCCACCACCACACTGTGTGGTTTATGTCATTCATCATATGTTCATGCTGTGTCCCACTGTCATGTGTCCACCATGGTCCAGGTTTCTTTGTCCAAGCGGTATGCATGGGCCATTGGTACATAGTGTACATTCCCACTGGCCTACTTCACTTGCTGGATTCTCCTTCCCATGCCGCTGTGCCTCTGAGTCCATCCAGCATGTATCTGTCAGGAATGTGGGCACTGGGAAGCCATGGCTGCCCTGCCCTTGCTTGTATCCCCATTCAGTCTTCCTGGATGGAGAACCATTGTCTTTAGCAACCTCCTTTTGGCTGGTGCTATGTAGTGGAGTGAACTACCACTTGGCATCTCTTGTGTCACTGTATCCTTTGGCTTCCTTCCCCTTTTCCTTGGGAGTGCACCTGTGGGACTGTCTCTTCCCATCATGGGGTGTCCTGTGTGTGGGTGCCCCTCTTGACCATTGTGCTCTAACAGACAATGATGTGGGACTGTTTCCCTGGAGGCCTGGGATGTGGGAGGCTGGGCCTCTGTTGTGTGCTGGGCACAGTGTGCCTGCCCTGTGGTGTTGGTGACTTCCAGGACCTGTTGCGTGGTGGTACCATGGGTGGTGGTTGCCATGGCTGAGGTTCATGTTGGGTGCCAGTGTCCTGGGCATTCATGGTAGTGGTGTGTGTCACCAGGTGGGTGCTTGGGGCCTGGGATGGGGTATATTCTGGTGCTGTTGGCTGGAGAGTGCTGCCAGACAGACTTCTTTGTTGGTGGTATTGTGTCCTCAGTCTGTGCTTCAGTGTGTGCCTGTAACACCTGAGCAGTATGTGCCTACAGGTGCGGTGTACTCTGATGCACTGGCCAGGGTGTACTGGACCACCCTGTAATGTCCAAACTGTACCCATTTTTCGTGTACATTGTGTATGCCACCCCAAGGTGGCCTGTATGCCCATGTCTGCAGGGCCCCTCTGTCCCTTGGTCCAGTGAGACCTTGGTAGTTCAAACTACTTGATGTACTGTCACTTCTCTTCCATGTATGCCTGGGTTGTGTGACAACTGTATTGCTGGCTTCTGTGAGTGGTGTCATACTGGATGCCTGGTACACTGCTCTAAAGGCCACTGAGTACATTGCAACTATGCTGGTGTGGCCCCCTAACATTGCTGTGCTGCTTGTACCATATAGCCACACTGCAATGTTATGTAGTACAGCAGTGATGGCAGTGGTTTGTTCCTGCTGCACTGCAGTGCTCCTCTCCAGCACTGATGCAATGTGCTCCAGGGCTTCTGCTTGTTGCTGCAGGTGGCTGTATCATCACCTCCTCACGTTCCGAATGTGTGGGACTGAGTTCTTGGGCAATGTTGTCAGGGACTGGTTCTCCAGTGTCTGTCTCAAACCGCTCACTGTTGACTTGTGCACACTGGGAAGCCCCATCTGTGTCAGTGGTTTGATGTGTCACCACAGACAATTCACTCTGGCACAAGCTCTCCTGCTCCTGGCCCCCCTCAGTCACCGTGCCTCTACTGCTATATGATGACCCTGTGTTTGTGTCAGCTGTACCCACTTCTCCAGGTTTTATATGTGCAGTGGTGCTGCTCATACCCAATGTTGCTTTTCCTGACTGTTCAGCAGAAGTATCTGTTGAAATACAAATATATCCATTTTTAGTTGCTGTGTTGTGCAGCCATGGCAGTAGGTAGCTGTCTATAGTCTGCACTGCCATTTTTTGTTGTGTAACCTCCTATCCACTTGGGAATTTGTGACCACCAACACATGGTGCAGCATATGTCATAGCACAGCTGTTGACCATTGCCATGTTGTAGGACCCCCACCCATACTCTCCTGTGGACAGTATGGCACTTTGCATATGTCTGTACCACTGGCCTGCATTTGTTCGGCTCTCAGGGCACAGCTGGCATGCCTTCTGTTCCATACACCCTCCCTACTTGTGTTGGGCTCCTGTGGTGCAGTCGTTTCTTCCAAAGCAGTGTGGTATGCACATGTCAGCTATGTGGTAATGCTGCCTGTGTTTAGGCCAATGGCAGACCTTGACCTGGGATGGGCAGGGTAATGCCGGGGAGTAGGGGTTGGTGTTATAGGGGCACTGTGGCTTGTCTTGCACAATGCAGCTGTAGTATACACTACCAATGTGTATTTTCTCCTTTCCTCTCTGCAGATTATTGATGTGCAGTACAGGGGTGGGGTGTTGGGAACCATACTGCCAACACTAGCTGCTTTGTGTGCAAGTAGGAGTGCTCCACCTGTACAGGGTTCCACTCCCCTCCACCACACACCCATAGGCTGAATTCACGCGTAGCATCCATCCTGTGGCAGCCACATTCTGTAGTCTTTCATGTTCCCCACCCCCTGATGCCTGCCGCCTCCTGCACTTATGTTGTGCATTCACCCATGGCAGTCTGGGCCATGCCTGTATATTCTCTGGCCTTCTCTCAGTAGGCAGCCCATGACCCACTCCCCCCCTCCACAATGATTATGCCTCTACACTGCAAGCCTCTGTTGCCAGCCTGCAGGCAACCTCACTGTTGCATGCTAGGTAACAACATCCTGTAATGCTGCATGTTCTGTCCACAGAAGTTGATCCCACGCCTGTTGTCAACAGTGCAGGTTTCTTGTTACCCTCTCAGCCTTTGCATATGTCCCAGCTGCCTTCTAGGTCCATGGTACAGGGCTATGCCCGGTGCCACAGTGCACATCCCTCATACCAGTGTTGCTATGCCCAACTCCAGCTCTCTGTACAGTGTAGCTCTGTTCCCATCATGTGCAGCATGCCTGACATGCTGATAGTGGCCATGTTTTGCCTATTTGCCAGTGTCACACAATGCTGGCCATGCCCTGTTGTGGCCCTTCCAGCCATTTGCCACATTTGTGGTTGTAGACATGTGTACCTCGTACATGACACACATACTGTAGACCACCTTTTTGGCTGTGATACATGCATGTTGTCCATTACACATGTGCCACCCTTGCCTAGTGGCACACATATGTGGTGTTAAGGCAGGCATGACAGTCCTCCAAGTTTATTCTATGTTGTACACACCTGCATAGGCCTGGAACTCCTACATGTGCCTGTGGTACGGGTTTGCCATCCTCATCCCCCCTTGTGTAGCTACAGTGCCTGTGAAATACCTGACAAACTCTGTAGTCTGAAGTTTTCAAGGTTGCTGTCCTTCTCAGTGGTGCAGCTGCTGAGGTATGATGTCACACGTTCCTCCTAGGTGCTCAGGGCATCACTTCACTTGGTCAACCTCCAGTTGTAATGGAACACTGTCTATTGTTGCTCATCTTCTCCTTAGACCTACACCTGATGTCATGGAAACACTTCTGGAGTTCCCTTACTAAGTGCTTAACCGGGTCTACTGCCTTGATCCTTCAGTCCTCAGCTACTTGCCCCCACCTCTGCTTAGCAACAGGCCCACTTGTGCATCCACCTCCTCTATAATATGTAGATTTTTTTTTGACGGTGTTTGCCAGCCCTTCCTTGAGTCACTTTTTGGCTCCTTCCTGTGCACCCCTTCAGGTCGACACCCAGATGGCGAAACAGGAAAAAAGACCATTACAGTGACATTTGTGGTAATGGTCCTTTTTCTGTGTTCCACCTTCCCCAAGTGTTCCACCCCCTCCCCAGACCAACTCTGACCTGAATCCTAAAGTCTGGGTGGTGCGGGAGGCAGAGCCCCCAGCATAAGGGGTGTGTGTGTGGGGGTGCAGCCCCCCACAGAAAACACTTTTGAAACGGATGGCACAATACCTGCATCGGCATTGTGCCATCACTGTGGGGGAGGTTGGCATTTTCACTGTTGACCTCCCTTGGTGCTTCCGGCTCCTGCTCCCCACCATTGCTTGCACCCCTTTTTTTGGCATAGCTTATGTCATTCCTAATGCATGCACCACATTTATGATGCAGGTTGTGTCTTGCATCAGTTTGGGTGACTCTGACACAATGGCCACCTCCCTACTAGAATCTGGCACATCGGTTTTGATGCACGTGAAATTGATGCAAGATGCATATTTGAAGCATCTTGCTTTGTTCTAAGGCATCTTTGAAAATCTGTTCTGAGGTGTTTTTCTGCCCCTCACCCACCCAACAAATAACCTTAGGGGCATGTTAGCTATCTAAATGTTTCATATAGCTGCGAATTGACAAGTGAATTTTGACATCACAGCTACCATCACAGGTCTGCACATTGTACACAATTTCAGCATTCGGGTTTTATACTTTGGCTCCTCAAATATTTTCATTTTCTTGATCTTTGGCTATAGATTAAGCAGAAACTTGGGAGGGACCTTTCTATTCTAGTTCTAGCAATCAGATGGTCAACAGGAACATATAAGGAGCAAATTACCTGCATTAGCCTAGACTTTGGCCACACAGTCACTGTGTTTATAGATTAATCAGCAAAGTTGCAATAGTGCTAATCCATTTCAAAGACTCATTTTACTGCTCTTACTGGAAGCAAATGTATTGAGTTACAGCCATCAACTGTACATTTGTAATGGGAAGTACTAAATTCACTCATCTAATAGGTTTTAGGTCAACAGCACCAGCTATCAAGCTCAGACAGTTGAGGCTGAACAGAGGAATGCCATCAATAAAAGAGCTTGTGCATTATACAAGCCAACTCAACAGCTGTTTTATTTATTACACTGCTTGCGAGAAAAGTACTTGCATAATTCACTACTCACATAATGCTTGGAAATACAGCGTGTACTCTGGAGACATAAGAGTAATCTGGATATTAGCTCAATGAACACAGTTTATAGGGGCACAATCAGCACTAATAACCCCATGCCCGAGAGTGGGGTTGGTCTTAATTCACAATTTTTGCCCAATTTATTTTTTCCTGTTTACCACAGTATATTGTATAGTAATTGATTGATCCTGCTGACTCCAGAGCTTACATTTGTTGTAAGCAGCAATCCCTGAAACCCTGCAGCTGATGTCAGAGTTGGGCTGCAGCCACAGGAGAGCCAATAGTCTTCAGTGCATGTTAGAGCTCTTATATTCTCCGATCAGCTGTTAGCCAGTCCAGCTGTTGTCCAAGAGATCAGTACAGTCCTCTGTGACCATACTTAGCTCCTGGAGGACAGCAGCATTAGCAAACAAAAGATCAGGGGCCAGATATTCAAAACTTTGCACTGGGCACAAACCGTTTGCACCAGGTTTGTGTGGATCTGCTATATTTGAAAGGCCAAATAGCGCGGCAAACTGCATTAGCACTGGGCAAAAGTATAACGTGTGCAAGGGACCAAAAGCGGGTGTGTGTACATGAATACAGGTGCAATGCTATATTCAGCGCATTAGTGCAGCGCAAAGTCTTTTTGCTCAACTTAACACTACACTTTGCATGGTGCAAATTACCACCCAGAAAAAGGTAATCTTAACTCTGGGCAAACCAGCTTTGAGTGACTTTGTGGCTTTGTGCAGATTTGCGCTGCTTTGTGTGACTTTGCATGACATAGAACCATGGTTTATGGAACTCTGTAATTCACAAGTGTGAATTATGGAGTTTGCGAGCGAGGGTCTGCCAGTGGTGGTTTATTGACCCAAACCAGTAAATATTAAACATAAAAAGAAATCAGACATGGAAGAAACATGCTGCACATGGATGGCACCTCCTATGTTACCATCATCTGCCACCAGTCCCAACCATACCAGGCATTAATTGGTGACCTGGCACCCAGTGGACACCATGGCATTGTGTACAAACAGCACACACACACCTGCAGACCACCCTTCGGTGGACACCAACAGATGCAGCACTGGGGGTGTGGAGGGTGTTGAGGGGAGGGTGTACAGGTGGCCAGTCTGCACCACATACTGGGTGCTGCCACAAGGCTGGGACAATCCACGCAGTGCAAATGGTCCAGTGGAGGGAATACCCCAACACCAGTTTGCCTGTCTGATGGTATGCGCCCCCCCCAGCCACATACTGCACACATCTGTAGATACACCACTGCACACACAGCAGGCCATGTATATGTCAATGTGAGTATTCCATGCCAGTGGTGCAACATCTGTGGGTCACACAACAGCATAACAGTAATGTCCACTGTCAGTACACTCCTGCAAGATGGGCCTGTCACTGACTAAAATTCAGCTATCATTGATGCCCTACACACCATATGCATTGCTGTGTTCCTCACGCTACTGCCCCCCTTGTTACAGTAGTGTCTGCTGTGCACTGTAGCAGGAACTACAGTTTGTCTATTGCATGCAGCACCACCACCTGTGCCTGTGCTATGTAGTCCCCTGGGGCACAATATTCTATGCGGTTCTGTACAAATGTAGCCTGCAGCTAGCACCATGCACTTCCAGATTGACCTACAGGTGGAGCTATGGACAGACCCAGTCAGCCCCTATACTTCCAGACTGACCTACAGGTGGAGCTGTGGGACCCTGCAATAGCACTGGGCAAACTGCATGCAAATCAGGACAAAATGAGATGTTAATCTGGACGTTTGCCCACAGACTGCCTAAGTAGTTTCATTTGCATATCACTTTTGAAAATAGCAAATCTTTGCCCCAGGCAAACGTCTTTGCCCCATGCAAAACCTACGCAAATGTGTCTGCACTGTACAAACATTTCGGAAACATGGTACATTTCTACAGAATTTCACAAGCACTGCTACTTGCAGCTTTACTGAATCCACTCCTTTGCTAGCACACGCATTGGTCACATAGTTCACCTTTATCTTACTAACATACTAACATACTAAAATGCCAGCAGAATAGGCCTAACGGTCTTTTGAGTCTGCTCGATTGGTCAGCCCCCACCCTGGGTGCTGACCTTGCTGCCCCCCTCACCTTCTCTGGCTTCTCCCTTCCCAGTTCCGGATATTCTTGCTGCATTGGATTTTGCTTCCAGACCCCTTCCCCTGTACCTGTCCCAGCCCCTCTTGAACCCCTCCACCATCTCTGCCTCCACCAGCCCCCTAGGCAGTGCATTCCATGGCTCCACCACCCTCTCAGTGAAGTAGCACCTCCTCCTTTCTCCCCTGAGTCTTCTCCCCTCCAGCTTCCACCCATGCCCTCTAGTGGCCCCCTCCTCCTTCCTTCGAAGCACCCTGACTGTTCCTCCCCTATTTACCCTCTTCATGTACTTGAAGACCTCTACCATCTCCCCCCGGTCCCTTCTCTCTCTTCCAATGTGTACATATTTAGCTCTTCGAGCCTCTCCTCATAGGTCCTGTCCCCCAAGCCCCAAATCATTTTGGTTGCCCTCCTCTGGACCCTCTCCAGGAGTTTAATGTCCCTCTTTAAGTGTGGCCTCCAAAACTGCACGCAGTACTCAAGGTGTGGCCTCACCAAGCAGTTATACAGAGGGAGCATCACTTCCCTCCTTCTGGAGGTGATCCCCCTAGCGATACATCCCAGCATCCTGTTGGCCTTGGCTGCTGCCCTCCTAGAAGTCTCTGAGTTGTTCATTTTGACATACACCACCAGCCCCAGGTCCCTCTCAGCCATCGAGACTTGTAGCGTCCCCCCCCCAAGGGGGTCTCTGAGCACTGGGCTGCTGTTGTGGTTTGCAATTCCTGGTTGCTATATTCAGAGCTGTCTTATTTCCTGGGCTATTTTTGCACTGCACTCCTAGCCCAGTTTTCCCTGTTTCCTTAGCACGCTATATTCAGCAGGTTTAGCACTGGGGTTATCCCTTTTGAATATAGCAGTCTATTGGTTCTAGTCTAATTTAGCATGCAGGGCAGTACTAATTTAGCCCCGGGGCAAAGTTTTGAATATCTGACCCCAGAGCTTATAAAACCTCTAACATGTATTTCAGGTTGTTGCATCTTTCACAGCTGTAGCCGGGCTCTTATGAAAGCTGCAGGGGGTTCTGGAATTCTTGGTTACTGCAAATGTCAGGGTGGGAGTAAGCAGGATCATCCAGATACAATCCAATATACTGCTGTAAACAAGACATAAAAACATTTTTGGCACACAACCTGCAAATAGGGACCTCACTTGAGAGTAAGGTTCTTAGTGCTGACTGTTCCCTTTTAAAATTCAGGATGCGAGAACCAGCAAAGGATAAGTTCACAGCCTTTAATTGCTTGTGCCACTTATTGTAAAAAAAAATAGTATCATTATTTTTTTCAGGTTCTGATCATTTTTAAAGCATTGATTTTGGACCTTAATGTTCTCCTCAGCAGGTCTTAATCTGGAATTTAGAGAAGGCTGGTGATAGTGGAAAGACTCAGGAGGAAGGCTGGAGGTAGAGAAAGGACCAAATGAACTACTGTATAATAGTGTTCCACAAACGGAACTAACTAGACAAGCTATATTGCATTTACTATATTTACTGTAGTACCACTCCAAGATGTTTTTAAGATTCCTTTCCCTTTACTAATGGTTACTTATGGGAGGACATGATGTTTAAAACAGTTGCACTTCAAAATGTTCCAATTGTTCTGATTGGGGTTGCTCAGAATCCATAGAATGGAACTGCATTCATCAGATTCAGAGCTTTTCTCAGAACTGGGAATTTTTTTATCTAATGCCAACATTCCAGATCCAACAACTTTAGTTGGAATCAGAAATGGAATCTGATTCTGAATTCTGATTCTGCCAAAACATTTTGAAGGGTGCCATGTGAAAACGGTTAAGTAAAAACAGCGACCACCAAAAACAGCTAATACAAAACAGCTCAGTCAATACAACCAAAATTTTGTTTTGCGGAGAGCTAACCCTCTTCTGCACGCCTTGCTGGGGGCTTCCACTCCTTCTTTATACATACCATTCGGGGACGACCTGAGGGGGGGCTATTTTCAGTTGCTGTATTTGACTTAACTGTTTTTACTTAGCTGTTTTGACTGGCCACCAACATTTATACCACGTCCCACCTGGTAGGAAAAAAACAATCCATCCTCTTACCTTATGGGCAGTGAGAGTCAGCGGGTGGTCATTCAGCCACCCTGGCATCATCGATGGCCCTTCCCTGAGTCCACAGTTTCAGTGCAGACCCCCTCCCACAACCAAGTCCCACTGCCAGGTCAATGGTTGAATGACCCTCCCCAGCCTGATAGTAACAGGCAAACTGAGAGGGCTATTTTTAATACATTCTCTACTCTTCCCTTCTTCAATAGTGCCCCTTGAATCCATGGTGGTCCACTCTGAAGTTCTGAATTGACTAAACTGAGTTTTTCACACTAGGATCCAACATAACACAATCATTTGACTGACTGTGTCCTCCTCCTCATCCTGACTTCATTCCCACTCAGACTCCCCTTATCGAGTATCTCCCTCCGAAATTGGTGGCTGACTGACTGACTGCCCCACATAGTAGGCACTGAGCAAGACATGTAGTAGATGGGTTGCTACCCAGGGCTATCTTTCAGTCGTCCACTGCTCAGGGAGTGGGATGCTGAGTAAAGGGAGTCTGGGTGGGAGGGGAATCTGGATATGTAGGACGCAGTCTGTCAGATGATTTTGTCATATGGAGAGCAGCACATAGTACTTGGATTAGGCAATTTAGAACTTTGGAGTGGACTGCTGCAGAGTTAGGTGGTACTAGTACTAAAGCAGAAAAGAGAGCTAAATAAAAATAGCTCCCTCTGCCTGCCTGGGAGGAGGGTCACTGTACTATGGGCAAGGGAGTAGGACTGGAGTACTGTTACTGGGAGGGGCGCTTTTTGGCACTGAAGTTGTGGAGTGTGGACTTGTGAGGGGTTGCCAACAATGTGGAGGGGTTAATGACCACTGCTCACCAACTCTCACTGCCTGCCCTGCTTATGGATCTACTAAACCTCAGACAGCATAGCAGCAGAACAACCCTAGCCTACAGCACCAGTGAACTACTGGAAATATGGTAATGGGAGGGAGAAGAATGGGGGAAGATGAAGACATTTCTCTTGGCCCACTAGGTGCTCATCATGGTTTAGTGGGTGGAGGGAGGTTTTGAAACATGTACTAGGATTTAGATGCAGAACTGGAACATCTGATTCTAAATCTGATTCTGACTTTGATGCCTTAGTAGGAATTGGAATGGAATCAGAATTGGGTATTTCAGTTGTTTGACAAATGGATGACGGAACAGAATCAGTAAATTCCAAGCACCCCTAGTTCTAATAATGATCAGATAACTATCAGAACTTATCATGGTTTATCAGCAAGCAATAAGACCTGGCAGAGTGGGTGGTATTGAGCTGTACCGGACCGCCCAGGAGCATTATGAGGCCCTATACTCCAGGTGGAGGGCCTTAGAGCCTCTGGAGGGTCCAGTATAGCTCATATCATCCACCCTGAAGGGTATTATTGTGCTTAGAAAATGGATATTACTGTAAAATTTGATGAAATATTATAAAATATAAAAAAAAAATAACCTGACATATATTTAAAATTAATAAAAAATAACATTTTTGTAAAGTAGTCCCTCTACTGATTTACTTATACTTGCCAGTAGAGGGTGCTGCTGTTCTATTACTGTTGTTTATGTTTGCTTGTGCACATGTGCAAGAAACATTATGTGACACCTTAGGAGAGAAGTGGGTTAGGGAGGCGCAGCAGTGTAGCAGCCAAGGGAGGTACAGCATTTTGGGGCTTGTCAATGGTGCACCAATGGAGGCACAGTGTGCTGATGACACTGGCTTCCAGAAGTTGCACCAAGTTGTAATGTTTTCACTGCAGCAATCACGGGCTGCCTCGTCATTGCAGTATCAGCGATTTGCTGCAATGTGGGAGTGACCCGTCATTGCTGGGCGGAACATTGCTAGTGTGATATTGTTTGTGAACATGGCGGCACCTTGCTGCCGTGTTGACAAATAATATCAAACGGCCCCAGTGCGGAGAGGGTGCCCAATCCCCCTTGGCAGCATGTGCCCCTCCCCACACAGTGTGTTTTGGTGCGATTTCAGTTGCCTCTCCATCTCTACAAGATGCAGGTGGGGTTGGTGTGAACTTCCTTACTTCACTGCCATTCCTATTCTGCATCGGTCTAACTCCTGCATTTCAAATGCTAATACCAGCAAGTAAACATTTGGCATTGACAAATGCTTATTTTGTTGTTGTTGTTACTGCCTTTTACTGCCCATTGAGCCTGTGGTTTGTTGCACATCCCATTCTTTTTCTTGGGACAGCTGTCCTGCTATGCTTGTTTGCATGCTTGTTTGTTCACTTGATAATTTATGATCATGACTGCTGGAAGAGGTGCCATCGGAGGACCATGGGACAGATTCACAAAATGAAATGGGATTATGTCCCATCCCACAACTCCAGTTGTGGACCATAATATTCACAGCTGCAGAGAGTTGAATTCACAAACCCTCGCAGCTGTGGAGATGTTATGCTTGGTCACACCGGCTGTATTATTTTTCCACAGCTGCGGCGAAAAAACATCTGCAAGCTGCTGTAAATTGTGGAGCCAGTCATAAATCAGCTCCACCTATGTGAATACTGCAGCTGCAGGAAATACTGTGGCTCCACAAGTGGCAACCCAGTTGTACTGGGTTTTTCCCACAGCTGCAGGATTTTCTGTTTTTTTTTTAATCCAGTCCCATGTCAGCAGCATGGTTTCGGGAGGACTGACGGCAGTGAGGTATGATTGCTAGCAAGATGCTAGTTCACCACTGTCAATCGGTTTAGTAGATTTTTTTCAATTTAGAGAAGACTGCAGCATGCAGACTGCAATAGGATCTGACTGCTGAGCAGCAAGGTGAGAGATCGAGAGAGTAATGGGGTTTCATCGACTCTAGCACTAGAAGCTTAGTATGAGGCTTGTCACTCCAGTGCTTTGAATGTTCAGCCCATTTCATTTCATTGTCAGTCAATCAGCTGCAGTGATTTGTATTTGAATAGAATTTGTGAGCGGGAATTTTTTTTTTTTTTTATCACGTCTGTTTTTCTCCCCAGCGGAGTGGATCGCCACGATCCCTCGGTTGCAGACACCCAAACACCCTGGGCCCAATCTGGCACCCCCTCAGAGAAAACCATTGATCGCTCACATCGCTTTGAATGCAGGATCCTCTCTAGTACTGGGGGGCACCAGGTATGGCCATCAGCAGCAGAGATCATGCCACGCCATTTTCCATCTGGTTTTTCTTTGCCCAGACAGCCGGACATGCAATGGCGTGCAAGCACATGCATGATGATGCCTGCCATGCTCTCCTCCCACTCTACTGCTTGCTGCTGTAGTGCTACTGGCCTCTGCCAGTCACTGCTACAGTGCACTGCAGTGCCCCAGCCCTCCCCAGAGGAAGGAGAGCAGTCATGAACCTTTCGATCCTTCCTCTCTGCTGCCAACCCACGGTGGCCTGAGTCCATTCCCGAACTTTGGTCACCAATGTGGTGTGAGGTGTGGCATCCAGCACCTCAACTCTCAGCTCCACCGGGCCGGCTGGGAGCAGGAATTTATAAAACATGCTGCAGTTTGATTGTGTTTGGGTCAAGCCGGGAGTGGAGCCTGAGCGAGCTGGTGAAGCTGTTTCAGCTAGTGCTGAGCACAAGACTATGGGGCCTATGCAAGAATGTGTGGAGTGTCTCTGCGCCATGTATCAGAGGTGCATAGCCACTCCACATCCATTGTGCCCCCTCCTTAACGGAATGCACCAAAGGCACGCACAACCTTTACATACCCGATTCCCTGGCCTAGTGGACAGCAATGCACCGGGGCGGGTGGGGTGTGTGCTGGGGACATGCCTGCACTATGTACCATGCACTAAGGTGCACAGTGCTGTGCACAAGGGGATATAGGAGGGCACTGGTTATGCCAGGTGGGACTTTGCCATAACCCACTGCGTGCCTCCATGGACTACACCCACAGGTCATGGCAGCACTGGGACTCTACTATCTGACCCAACACACTAGGCTGATGGGGAGATCTGGGGCTGCTGAATGGGCAAATGCTCGTACACATGAGCAGTGTGTCCTATTGCAGATCTGCACCTGAATTGTGTGTCGGCCACCCAGTTCCTGAGGTCCAACCATACCCCTCCCAACACAGGTCTGCCCCACCATATTAATGCCAAGCACACCCCACTCCCCACACATGTCAGCCCCAAACCCATGCAATGTATAGCAGCCCCTCCCCACACACATATGTCAGACCTAGCCCCTGGTAGTAGCAGCAGCATTCCCCCAACACATGAAACACCCATCCCCAGTGTAGCACATTACCGCCCTCCTTCCCGCACAGTGCTCCGGTACACAAGACCTGACCTGACCTGGTACCCCAGCCACAACATTGCTAGACAGTAGTTCCTCCCACACACCCATGGCACCAACAACCCCCCCCACCCCAGTACCTGACAGCTGGTGCCGCATGGCAGGTCAGTCAGCAGCACATCCCATCATACACCTCCTCAGCCACCGGCAGTCCAACTGATGCTGCCTATTTATAATGGCGCGCTCCAGCATCAGTTGAATGGCTGATGAGCTGAGGTGGCATGTGGATGTGCCATTTGCTAGTCCTGCTCCATGGCACCAACTGTCAAGTGCGGAGTTGGGGATTGTTGAACCACCGGTGGTGGGGGAACCACTGTTTAGCATTGTTGCAACTGGGGTACTGGGTCGGGGTCAGGTATTGTGTACAGGGCACAGTGCGGGGGGGTGGTCATGTGCTACACTGGGGACAGGGTGTCATATGTTGGGGAATGTTGCTGTTGGCCACAGTGGGATGGGTCTGCCATGTGTGTGAGGGGGTTGCTATACATTTAACGGGTTCTGGACAGACATGTGTGGTGGGCTGCTATACATTGCATGGGTTAGGGGCTGTCATGTGTGGGGGGCTGCTACGATATAATGTGGACTGGACATTTGTGTATTTAGGGGGGCTGGCATACAGGCCTGGTGTGGGGGACCTACAGCCAATGGGGCTTGGCCACACTGTTCCTGGTGCCTTTGGGTGCTTTGCATACACCCCAGACCCATGCCACTCATGCAAGCAATCCACTCTGGGACCTAGAACGGGCATCCCATTGGATGCCTGCCTTGGTCAGCAACTCCACTCCTGGCCACCCTGCGGAATCCTGCTCGCCGGGGGGGCAGGCCACGGACAGGTACCCTGTGGGTGCATGTGGTAATGAATACCATGCACCCTGCACCTGTCCGGGACCACAGAGTTACGTGGGCAGGCTATGCACCTCCAGCGCATAATTCCTGCCCCTTCATGCATAGGCCCCATTTTGCCAATGCTATTAGTTTGAAACAGAACAAAAAACTGTATTGGATTTAAAATCAGGAAAATGTTAATTGACTGGCATATTATGTGTTACTTGTTTTAAAAAAAAATGTTAATGTGAGAAACTAGCTGATCCTAGGTTGGTGATGGTGCTGGTGGTGGTGGGGGGTCCCTCACTAAGTGAGGGAAAAAAATGTCTGCCATTCAACTTTTAAAATTCTATGGTTGATGGTGGTGGTGTCCCTCACTAAGTGAGGAAAAGAAATGTCTGCCATTCAATTTTTAAAATTCTATGAAGGCAATGATTTTTTGGTGATAGGGCAGATGGCACAGGGACTTGTTATTCCCCAGTCTCTATTGCCACATGAATGCCCACCAGGCAAGGTGCTTGGCCAATGAGAGACTAGGAAATTGCAAACCCATTTTCAAAGAACCTATAAAACCCTGTTAACTTTTTGTGGTTCTCCTATCCCTAGGTTAGATCCTAGATAACATGGAGGGCAGCAGAGAGAGCAAAGGAGACAGAAAGAGTGTGTGTGTGTGTGTGTGTGTGTGTGTGCATGCTCACAGGGGGGTGTGTATGTGTGTGCTTGTGTGCATGTGAGAAGAAGAAGAATGTTGTCCATCTGAGGGAAAGTACTTGGAATACCAGCAATACTTGGTTCTGCACCATGACTTCTCCTGTAGGTATGTAGAAAGCATAAACCCTTTGTGTTGAAAGTGCTGTGCTTTCCAGCCCATTTGCATGGCTCAGGAAGCTCATGCTGAAACACAAATCTGGGTTTAAAACTGCTGTTAGTTCAGCACTTGACAGTTCTCAAGCATTATTGTTTCTACTTGTGTTATGGCTTCATTTGTGTGGAAAACTCATAATTTCCATCCTTCCCATTCTCTCTTTTTGCCTTCTATTTTGTTGGGTATATTATGGTACAGGAAATCCCCAGTGCTCACTGTGGACAGCATTAAGCAAAGGGAGTGGGGACAATTCATCAAGGCTGCAGCAAGACAGTGAGACTCAAGGTTTTGAAATTCACTGCTGCTGAGAGCAACAACTACAGAGAATAATGTATACATGACTGTGTGTTATGAAGTTTCCTTACACACCCAAAGTGTGTGATGACCCATAAATCTAAACGGTGTAGCTCAAGAGGTTTATGTGGTCATCACACTCCAAGGGTGTGAAAAAAAAAACTTCTTACGTACACAATCGCTTATGTTTATTATTTTCAGCATACCTGATGCAAGGGCATAAGCACAAAAATCAATTATCCCACTGAATTGTAAACAGGAAAAATGAAGTGCAAGTACTCCAAATGTCAAAATATCTGGTTATGACATCATACCCATTTGATCACACTGGTAATCAGTATGATGAAGGGGGTCACCAGTTATTATAGTAAGTTTACAGCTGTAGGTGGTTCTCTCGCCAGCCTCACCCCAAGTCCACAAACATTTTTATTGCTTCCTGTTCAACATCCGAGCAGTCAGGCAGAGGCACATCCCAGATCCTATTCCACTCAAGAACTCATATGCCACACTGGCAAACAAGGACAACCAAATAGAGGTACCCAGAGAAGTGGAAGGAAAGGATGTGGAGGTTAGCCAAGGAGGTGACCTCAGTGGGGAAAGCAGTGGACCCCAGAGGAGGAGGAAGCAAATCCTGGTGGGGGACTCCATCAAGAGGGATCCAGCTAGGAACACAGGAGGGGGAGGACAGGAGGTGAGGTGCCACCAGGTGCTACGGCATGGAGGGATGGAAGGAAGATCCTGGGGATCACTGGGAAGGCAAGACGGAGGGTGAGCTGGATGTCATTATCCACCTAGGTACTAATGACCTGGCAAATGGGGAGCCAAAGGAAGTTCAGGAAGAGTTTAGGAAACTGGGGAGGGTCTCAAGCAAGTAGCTACTTCTGTCACTTTCTCAGAAGTACTACCTGTGAGAGCAAGGAGGCATGAGAGTGCATGCACCAGAACTTTAACTCATGGTTGAAGAACTGGTGCTGTGAGGAAGGGTTTGATTCATTGGTGACTGGGGACCCACCTGGAGGGATGGAGGTTTGTTCAAGCCTGACAGCCTGCATCCATCCTGGAGAGGAATCCAAGCACTCAATGATAAGTTTAAATGCTACATTGACAAGCATTTAAACTAGCAAAGGAGGTGGCTTGAGGCCAGCAAGGATGGTACCTACTTGCTCACCCCCCACAGCTAGCAGTGGAACCAGTGACCCAGAGGAGTGGCTATCTCTGCAAAGCAGTGTGCAAAAGATGGAGATTAGTGCCCAAGAGGTGGATAAGCAGAAAAGGCAAAATTCAGCAGAAGGGTAGACAGCAAGGAGAACCAGGGATAAATGACAACCAAGGAAGGGGCTGAGTAGAACAGTGAAGCAGTCTAGGGAGGTCAAATCATGGAAAGCCATGTGTGCAAATGCCAGGAGCCTTAGCAACAAGATGGAAGATCTGGAGGCTGTCATGGTACAGTCAGACCTGGACATTGTGGCCATCACTGAAACCTGGTGTAATGATAACCATGACTGGGAGATGGCCATACCTGGCTACAACATATTCAGAAGAGACAGAGCAGGCAGGAAGGAGGAGGAGTGGCACTGTATGTGAAAAATGACATAAGGGCCACAGAGATCCAGGAGGAACAAAATGGGGAGAGATACTGTGGGTTAAGCTGGAAAGGAAAATGGGGACAGCTATTCAGACAGGTGTGGTCTATTGACCACCAGCCCAGGAGGAAGAAACAGATAGGAGTTGATGCTAGCCATCCAAAGGATGGCAGACAAGGGTGAGGTAGTACTGGTTGGAGACTTCAATATTCCAGACGTGGACTGGAGCATCCCAGCAGCAGCATCAACTAGAGCAGATTTATCCTGGACTCCTTCAGGGTGCCTTCCTCAAGCAACTGGTCATGGAACCAACTCGGCAGAAGGCAATACTGGACCTTGTGCTCACAAACAGGGACAGTGTGATGGGCGAACAGTGGGGAGCACCTGTAACAGTGACCACCAGTCATTGTGGTTTGAAATCACAGAAAGAGCAGAACCAAACCACACAAAACACGTATCCTGGATTTTAGGGGGCAGACTTTGGAAAATGGGAGATACTTAAAAGAGCATTAAGGGGAATGGGACAGGAATCAGGGGTTGAGGAACAGTGAGCAGTATTTAAAACGGGATTACAAGAACAACAGAATTATGCATTAAGCAGGTTAGCAGAGGAAAAGGAAGAGGAGACCATTATGGTTTTCCAAAGAGGTAGCAAAGAAAGTGAAAGCCAAAAAGATTGCATTCAGGCAATACAAAAGACACAGGCAGAAGAGGATAGGAGAAGTACCAGGAGAAGCAAAGGGAGGCAGGAGGTCAGTAAGGGAAGCCAAAGCTCAGACAGAAGAACACATTGCAAAATCAGTGGGTAGAGGGGACAAACCTTTATGGGTACATATGAAAAGAAAAGACAAAGGAAGGATAGTGAGACTGAAGGGGAGGATGGGAGCCATGGAGGATGACAATAGTAAAGCTGACATATTGAACAGGTATTTCTGCTCAGTCTTTACTGAGGAAGAAGGGGTAATGGGTCTGAAGGAGTACAAGGGGTGAGAATGGTGCAGAAATGGACACAAGTCCCTTTACACAGAAAGGGTCCTGAAGGAACTGGAAGTAATAAGAGTTGATAAAGCAATGGGGCCAGACGGGTGCACCCAGGGTCCTTAAAGAACTAGAGAGGTGGTGGCTGAACCTCTGGCTATCCTGTTTAGCCGATCACTGGAAACAGGAGGTACCCAAAGACTGGAGGACAGCAGCTGTAGTCCCCTTATACAAAAGTGGGAACAAAGAGGAAGCAGGGAACTACAGACCAGTCAGCCTCACCTTGGTAGTGGGGAAGATCATGGAAGCACTACTGAAGGAGAGATTGGTGGAACATCTGGTTGTCAATGGACTACAAGACCCAAGCAGCATGGTTTCACCAGGGGGAGGTCATGTCAGACCAACCTCATTGAATTTTTGACTGGGTGACTAGGGAGGTGGATCAGGAGGGCAGTGGACATGGCCTATCTGGACTTCAGCAAGGCCTTTGACACTGTGCCACATAGAAGACTATTACACAAACTGGGGAATATGGTGTGGGCAGGACAGTAGTGTGGTGGGTAGGTAACTGGCTGGGTGGCAGGACACAGAGGGTGGTGGTAAATGGCTGTCACTCCACAGAGGGAAGAGTGACCAGTGGGGTACCACAGGGATCAGTGCTGGGACCGGTCCTATTCAACATTTTCATCAGTGACATTGCGCAGAATCTAGAAGGCAGAATTTCACTGTTCGCTGATGATACAAAGCTCTGTAACAGAGTAGACACACCAGAGGGTGTAGACAGAATGAGAAGCGACCTGCAGAAACTTGAAGAATGGTCAAGGGTTTGGCATTTGAAATTCAATGCAAAGAAGTGCAAGAAAATGCATATGGGGCACAAAAACCCTGGCACAATATATCAGTTGGGGGGTGAGGATATAGCATGCACCATGCAGGAAAGGGATCTTGGGGTTGTCATCTCTGATGACCTCAAGGTAGGGAAACAGTGTGACAGGGCAGCAGGTAAAGCAAATAGGATGCTGGGATGTATAGGCAGGGGCATCACCAGCAGGAAAAGGGAGGTCATAATTCCGCTATACAAGACACTAGTGAGGCCCCACCTGGAGTACAGTGTACAGTTCTGGAGACCATACCTACGTAAGGACATAGACAGGGTAGAAGTTTCAGAGGAGGGCAACAAAGATGGTGCATGGATTGCATCACAAGTCCTATGAAGACAGGTTGAAGGAACTGAACATGTACTCCCTGGAGGAGAGGAGGAGAGGGGATGTGATAGAGACATACAAGTATCTTACAGGGAGGAACAGGGTGCAGGAAAACACTATTTTTAAGCGAAAAAGATGTTCCAGGACTAGAGGGCATCGGATGAAGTTGGAGGGAGGACGATTCAGAGGAAACATGAGAAAGAATTTCTTCACAGAACGGGTGGTGGACAAATGGAACACCCTGCCAGAGGAAGTGGTGGGGGCTGAAACAAATGCATGGGATAGACATAAAGGAATTCTAGAGGTCAGCGGTAAGGGGCAACAGACTTCTAGGAAAACAAACTGAACTTACAAGCTCAAATGGGCAGACTGGGTGGGCCATAGGCCCTTATCTGCCGACACTGTCTATGTATCTATGCATCTATGTATCTATGTATCTGTGTATCTATGTATCAAGAGTAATCAGCCCCACAGAAAAATTCCAGTTTCAAGGACTTTATTAAAATAATCCACCAGCTAGACCCAGCCCAATGCTGCACCTTTGGAGCTTCAGCAGGGGAAGGTGTTCTTGAAATATTTCCACTTCACATTATTTCAGAGCTGTAACAATGTAAAATACAGCTCCTTGCCAATGATAATACACATGCATGGGTTTCTGCTGCTATAGTATAGCCAGCTAAACCTTCTCTGCCATGCAGCACACCACCATGGTTTCAGTCTACTGCTGCTGGAGTTGTGTTTCTTGGCTGTGACCCTGCCACACTCAGAGCTACAGATTTGTATTTGTACTGAGAGCAACAATTACAGTAAGTTTACAGTTGCATGTGAGTCTCTCACCAAACTCTAAACCAGTCTGCAACCTTTTTTACGTGCTTCTTACACAGTCCTTTAAATGATGACATTTCTCACAGAGAGCTTCAGACATCTAAAGACAAAGAAACTCAATCCACTTAAATGTTTTTCCGCTGCATACATAGCTTAGTGGTAGTAATGGTTCAACAGCTGCCTCATTTTAAGAAACTGTCTTCTCTGTGAGCTTGGGCTATACTTTTTCCATATTAGAGAGAAGGGTGGTCGATATGCATTTTCAGGAGAAGGAGTGCCTAAGCTTTTTTTCAGATGTTTTTATGGACATGAAAGATAATTGTATCAGATCAAAAGACTCTCATCCAATATAGTTAACCAAAATCTGATTGGTTCAGACCCACGCCTGACCTCACTAATTTCACTAGCCAGTGGATGCTGCACTGTATGATTTTAGTTCATGTTCCGATACCCAAGCTTCAAGTGCATTTTGTTGTTCTGTAAGTACCAATGATCCATGTCGCTCATCAAATCGCCTTTTTATGTTCTTTAGCACTGTAAGCTTCCATCTTAGCCAACTATACAGTCACCAGGAAGCTACGTTGTCTGTAATATATTGTATATATTGTAAATAGTACATTGTGTATTGTATATTGTCCACTGCTTGTTACTTACTGTACCGTTTCCCTGGGTCACACCTGGAAATGAGCCTGGGCTAAGTGTGCCTATCCCGGTTACCAAGATTTCAAATAAAATTAAAAATAAATAAAAATGCTGATTAGGTAGGATATTGTGTTATCTGAACAGGTACAGTATGGGCAAGGAGGAAAAGGTAGTCAGGATGGAGTAAAGGATGGAGGGGGGGGAATTAGGGTATGAGAAAAGGAGGGAAAGGTGGTAGCAAACAGGGTTAGCCTGGGAGAAATAGGATCAAGGTGGGACAGTGAAGCAGAAGGCAGGGCTAGTGACAGAGATGGCAGGAAGTAACTGGAGCAGATAGGGAGCAATAGAGTGGCGAGGTGGCTGGTATAGTAGGAGAGGAGAGTAGGCTGCAAAGCACACCTGCAAGAGACGGAAGAGTGGTAATCTTTGGGGTCTCCATAATTAAGGGTATACATTAGGAGAGGAAGGGGGACCAAAGGGCAAGAAGAATGTCAGATTATATGTTGGGGATGATAGTGGGGAGGGCAGAACCAAGAGTCAGAGAAGGTATAAGGGATGTTAGTGGAAAACATAACTTAGTCATCCACCTGGGAACCAATGACTTAACAGGGGAAGAGGTGGGGGTGTTGCTGGGTAGGTTTAAAAAGTTGGAAAAGGCCTGTAAGGAAATAAGGAGCTCTTTGGCCTTTTCAGAAGTGATACCAGTCCGCAGAGCCAGCGCAGTCAGGAAAAAGAAGATAGAGGAGTTTACATAGAAACATAGAAACATAGACTTTGACTGCAGATAAGGACCGCTTGGCCCACCTAGTCTGCCCATTTCCCTATCTAGAGGATAAGCTGCAGATCCTATTTAACCAACAGCCTATCTCTTCCTACCCCCCACAAAAATTGCCTTATGTCTGTCCCATGCATTCTTGAATTCTCCCACAGTTTTAGACCCCACAACCTCCTCAGAAAGGCTGTTCCATGCGTCCACCACCCTCTCTGTGAAAAAATACTTGCTCACATTGCCCCTGAGCCGTTCCCCTCTATCTTCAAATTGTGTCCCCTTGTTCTTGCACATCTTTTTTTCTGAAAGATGCTACCCTCTTGGATGACTATGACTGGCTGAAGAGCTTTTTCAGGGAGGTGGGGTTCAAATGTATTGAGGGCTTGGGCACATGGTGGGACAAGATTCTGTTTTTGGCAGATGGACTGCAGCTTAGTAGGGAGTGCTCAGATATACTCAGAGATGAACTGGGGGAGTACATAGCAAACAAGCTGTGATTAAACTGCTAGGGGGTATGGGACAGCAGGCCCAGAGACTTTGGGATGAGGAGGTCAGTGGATCCCCCCCCCACTCTGGCAATAGTAATCATGAGAGTGGGCATTGAGGGAAAGGGCAGCAATTAAGTACAGGGGGATGAGGGGGATGATGCAAGGGAGAGGCAGGTCAGGAAAAGTACAAAAAGTAGGCAGGGAAGCATGGAATCAAGGTGGAGGGTGGTGTCACTCAATGCTCATAGTCTCACTAACAAGATGGCAGGCTTGCAGGCCCTCTTAGTGGATGGGAAGGTAGACATAGCAGGAATTACCACAAACTGGGCTATACCACACCATGACTGGGACCTTTCGATCATGTGTTACATGCTTTATAGAAAAGACAGGGTATTTGGCAAAGCGGGGGTGGCAGCTTATATCAGGGAGGGGAGAATATGCAAGAGTAAGGAGACATAAAAAGGGACTGTGGAAACAATGTGGATTCAGCTCCAGTCCAATACAGGGAAAAAGGTGAGGTTAAGGGTGGTCAACAGACTGCCTAAACACGAGGAGGAAAGAGACAAAGAGCTGAGTTCATAATTACTGCAAGCTGCAAGAAAGGGTGAGATTGTCGTGATGGGGAACTTTAATCTGCCCAAGGTTGACTGGGTATACCAGCCACGTCCTGTGTCTGGATTTAAGTAATCTCAGATGTGACATAGAGTGGGTTTCTGACTCAGGGCATTACTAAGCTCACAAGGGAGGGGGCAATCCTAGGACTAGTGATTATAAACAGGAAGCACATGCAAGAGATAATGGTCAATGAGCCCCTGAAAGGTAGCAAACATAGCACAGTGTGGTTCAGGATGGACATGGACAGGGGAAGGATCTCCACCAAGACCAAAATCCTGGATTTCAGGAGGGTGGACTTCAGGAGGATGGGAGTGGTGTTAAGGTTGCACCTAGAGAGTGTCTAACAAGACATGAGGGTGGGCCAAAAATGGACCATCGTAAAAGAGGTAGTACTGGCTGCCACAGTGGAGTGTGTTAGGTTTAGGGAGAAGAAACTGGGGGCCAAATCACCCATCTCGTTCAACTCTGAGGTTGTAGATGGTGAGGGACAAGAGGATGGCATACAGGAGCTACAGGAGGACTATGAGTGAGGCAGATAAGGAAGACTACTTGAAATTGGCTAAAGTGGCAGGTAAGGTAGTGTAGCAAGCTAAGGTACAGAAGGAACTACAAATAGCTGAAGGGATTGGGGGGGTGGAGAAGGCTTTATTTCACTACATAAGTAAGAAGAGGGATAAGAAGGACAGAATAGTTAGGCTTAGACAAGGGGATGAATGGGTAAAGGAAGAAGGGATCAACGCTGAGATATTGAATGATCAATTCTGTTCTGTTTTCAGTAGGGGAAAAAGAAGGGCTGGTGCTGTCTGGGGGAGAAGGTGATGGGGGGAAGGAAGCATAGACATAGCAATACAAGTGGATACAGTGAGGGAGGACTGCTAGCACTGAAGACAGACAAATCCCCAGGACCAAATGGAATATACCCAAGAGTGCTAAGGGAGCTGGTGGAGGAGCTTGTGGGGCCACTGGTGAGCCTCTTCAATAGTTCCCTGGAGTCAGCAGTGGTGCCACAGGACTAGAGAATTGCACATGTGGTGCCTCTCCACAACAGTGGACCCAGGGATGACCCAGGGAACTATAGGCCAGTTAGTCTGATCTCTATCATGTGCAAACTCATGGAGAACATACTCCAGGAGAGGCTGGTAAGGTAATGGTCTCCATGATGAGAGGCAGCATGGATTTGAGGAATATCATGCCAAACTAACCTGATTGACTTCTTTGACTGGGTCACCAGGGCAGTGAATGGGGGCCAAGTGGTGGACATAATCTAATTGGATTACAGAAAGGCCTTCAACTCAGTGCCCCACAAGAGGCTGATCAGGAAACTGGTGGATCTCAAGGTAGGGAAGAAAATGGCCAAATGGTTAGAAAGTTGGCTGAGAGACAGGACCCAGTGAGCAATGGTGTGGGGAGAGTTATCCAGCACCAGTGATGTCATTAGTGGGGTGCTGCAGGGCTCAGTGCTTGGGCTGGTGTTGTTCAATGTCTTCTTAAATTGCATTGGTCAGGGTATTAAGGACAAGATGTGCCCATTCGTGGAAGACACCAAACTCTGTGGGAGGGTGGACACAGGGGAAGGGATACAGGACCTGAGGGAAGACCTCAGAAAACTTGAGAGATGGTCAGGGATCTGGCAACCTGGCTTCAATGCCAAGAAATGCAAAGTAATGCATGTTATAGCCAGGAATCCTAGGACCAAGTACTACCTGTGGTGGTGGGGGGGGGTTCAGTTAGCAGCAACAGAGAAAGAAAAGGACCTGGAGTTGGTGATTACTAGTGACCTGAAGCACTCCTCTCAGTGCAAAAAGGCAGCAGCAAATACAAACAGGATGTTTGGGTTTATAGCCAGGAGAATCAGCAGTAGGTGGAAAGAAGTTATACTACCTTTGGACAGGCCACTGGTGAGACCACACCTAGAATACTGAGTAAGATACTAGTGTCCATACCTTAAGAAGGACATCAGCCTGCTGGAGAAAGTTTAAAGGAGGGCAACCAAGATGATCTGGGGTAAGCAGGGGAAGTTTTATGAAGAGAGGCTGGGAGCCTGAGAATGTACTCCCTGGAGGAGAGGAGAGAGAGAGAGAGAGAGAGAGAGACAGGGAGAGAGAGAGAGGATATGATAGAGACATTCATATATGTGAAGGGAATAAATAAGGTGGATAGGGAAGGTCTCTTCAAGCTAAGGGACAACTGAACCATGAGGAGGCACAGTTTAGAGCTGGTGGGGGCAGGTTAGGAGGGATGTTAGAAAGCATTTCTTTATGGAGAGAGTGGTGGCCAAATGGAATATGCTGCCTGAGGAAGTGGTCTCAGAGAAGACAGTGGGCAGCATTGAGGGCCTGGGACAGGCATGAGAGGAAACTATGGGACTGGGAGGGCAGATATGGAGGTAGGGAGAACCAGGAAGGGGGGAATGGTCAGTGGCATAAGCTAGGGATCCTGAAATAACAAGCAGACTCGATAGGCCAAATGTCCTTCTTCTGCTTTGTCTTTCTTATGTTTGTATATTTGTACCATGTCTAGCAAATATTTTTTTATTTGTAATCTTTGACCAGGAAAGGCACAATTAGCTGTGACATGTCTTTTCTATGTGTCTCTTGGAGGGTGAGTTGCATATACCTGTTTTATTGACAGGAAGAATGTTGACCAGAACACTGGGGAAAATCCTGTACTTTAAAGAGCAGGTACCTACTGTCAGACACCCAGCTCCCCTCAAACATATATAATAGTAGATCTGCTCTATTGTTGAGGGGCATTAAAAATTATATGTGCTTCCCTCTGGTTAAAAAGTAATAGCACCCTAAATTTGAACCCCCATGAAAACAAAGCCTTGTCTGACACACCTCCTTTTGTGATGTCAGAAAATGAAGGCTGCTTGTGTGTGCTCCATAGATCTATACCGGTGCAATTTCTCAATGACGTCTAGTACTATTTAGAGTTGCCACTTGGAATAATGAAAGTGACCGCTCCAGTAAACAGGGACTGTTACTCCAGCGGACGGCTGCTTTGATTTTTCTACATGGCACCTCCAAATAGTACTAAATGCCATAGACATATTGCATACATACAGGTTAATGACCTGCACCCTCAGTATTAATTTTCTGACATCACAATAGGAGGCGTATCAGACAAGGCTTTGTTTTTATGGGGGGTGCAAATTTGGGGTGCTATAACTTTTTAACTAGAAGGAAGCGCATAAAAGTTTTAATGCCTCTCAACAGTACAGCATATCTACTATGGTATATGTTTGAGGGGAGCTGGGTGTCTGACAGTAGGTACCTGCTCTTTAATGGTAAGTGACATGGAATCTTTAACTTCCCCTGGATAGGAGCAAACTGGGCAGAAGGGACTTTGGTTTGACAGCGCTTGTCACTGCCACAACCCCTAGTGCTGCCATGTTGTATTAATATTTGGTATTATAAAATGGATAGGGGAAATACTGCATGCTGATTGGCTACACCCTGTGCACTGAAGGAACATAATGCTTGGGTGGAAATAAGTGCCAGCAATCAGGACACAGCACACTAACAATATCAATACCTTTTAAAAAAAAAATCCTTTTTGCCATTACAAATATGGCTGCCACCTTTACTCACTAAAAATTCATCTAGGCCCTAAGAATAAACTCCCTTAATAATGAAAGGATTAGACCAATACATTTTTTTTATTTTTTTATTATTTCCCTCTTTACACACACACACACACAAAATTTTAAAATGGAGCACTACTTACAGTTTTATTTTTAGAGCATCTTTTCTGACCATGGATCCAGTTTTAGTTACTCAAATCCAAACTAGGTAGCCAAATGTTTGGGAGGTAACCTGATTTACTTTATACTAGCCTAAGAGCAAATCTTAATCCCAGTGTTTGGACCTCATGTAAATGCTACAACATTATGAGTTTCAAAGGAAAAAGCAGATAACAAGAAACATATACTATACTATCCAGTATGCTTAATTTTAAGCAACAGACTTGAAAAGAAAAAAACATTTTGACATATAAGCAATTAGTGAGTAATACAGCAACAGTCTCATTCAAATACATTTGTACCAGTACACTCTTGTTAGATGAACATCACATTGCTGACAGTATTTTGGCTTTTTGTGGGGAGGCTGGAAACAGTTCCTTTTTAGCTGACACCCTCAGTACAACAGTCCTAATTTCAGACTGGCATATAACCAATCAGGATGATGATGACAGTTTATACAATTCTTATGAGAGCATGCACACACATTAGCCATTCAGTGAACTTGGGTAAAATCTCACTCCCAGCCATTTTAGTCTCTTGCCAAAGATAAGACATTAGCTGTGGAGTTAATTTGACAAGGGTTTACAGTCATTGATAAACATTTCTTTTTACCTGCTTCATCCTGGGGAGGAGTGAGGTTTGCTAACATTCTCCTTCTCGATGGTCCTATCTGGTGTAGATGTTTGGAGCTGGTGGGCGTCTTTTTCCTGAATGACTAGTAACGTAATTATTTTGAAGCATGGTAGATGGCACAGGATTCTGCATTTTGTTGTCTTTCTCCTGTGGTACCACAACTTTGAAGTTGCTGCAGACAGACCTCTTGCTGGAGAGGATGTGATGATAGTATCAATTGTTGAAAATACCATCTTGATAGTGTTGGATACTCAAAACACCATAGTTGATGTCATTAGTTGTTGAAATAGCATCTTAATGGTACTGTTGTTCAGGCATACCATGTCTTTTGATGGCATGAGATGTTCAGAATACCACTGTTTTGCTATTGATGGATGTTAAGCTTTACCATAACTCTATTGAGAAGTGGTCATATTTTTATAGAGTACATCGTACAGAGCAATAATTTTGTCTCTCACATCATCAGACATTAAGACCGATAGGCTGAATTATGCTTGTAACATGGCTTTAATTGTGAATCTGAAATGCAGTGTTGTCATTGGTGGAAGTGCAACAGTCGACCACAGAGCAACCATGGTCTAATTTCCAAGTAGACCATGGTTGCTCAGGTAGTGCCATTCTAAACCACCGAAGTAAACAGCAGCAATGAAACATTTTGTATTTTACACCCACCCACCCCGCGGTCTGTCATTCACCAACAAAAATTTAAATGGAGCAATTTAATGACAAGTTTTCATAGTGTGCAGTTCTAGCCATTGCCCAATGGGTGCACACCCACTATGGATATAAGGCTATTACAAATGCAATAAGTAACTCAGCAGTATCTCACAGCAATCTGCAGCTGAAGAGAAAGTTCAAAGAGGTCAGTCAAATTTTTACTGCAAGTGTCTGTAACCTAGAAACAGACATTCCATGGTAGGTGGACACCCACTACACAAATAAGGCAACTAGAAGTACAATAAGTATATCAGCAGTACTTCACAGCAATCTGCAGCGTAAGACAAAGTTTAATGAGCTCAGTGAAGCTCTTACTACAAGTGTCTACAATGTACAAATAAGCACACAACATGCCATGATCATTCCGGATGATTTAGACCAGTTAGAAAAAAAGAAAAATGCTCACAAGAACAAGTCCTGGTCTGTTAATGTTTTCTTTGACTGGCTCAAATATGTGCATGAAACAGTAGATTTAAAAACTATCCCAACTGAGTAATTTGCTACACTACTCCACCGTTTCTATGGCTCTGCGCATAGTGGAGACAGTAAACAGTACAGAATCAATTCTTTTACTGGTATTCATGGAGGAATAAATCGGTACCTCAATAGTGTTGAGGTAAACTGAAAACTAAACAGCACAGACTAAGTTCCGCACAGTGAGCAATGTATTTGTCACTGTCTTAAAAGAATATCTCGGTGCAGGCCAAGATGTGGCCTCCTATCACCCAAGGATTACTGACAGAGATTTGCATCGAATCCATAACTGTGCCAAATTGAGGCCACAGTCAGCATACAGCCTAGTACGCTGACTGTACTTGAACTGCAGCTCATGACTTAGCGAATTTGCAATATTTTCATGCCACATGTTCAGCATTGGCATTTTTCCACACCTTCTTGTGAACCGTACAGCTGTCATTTTTAACATTGTGCCTGAAATGTGTTTTTGCACTTCCGGCGCAGAATAGCATGGTTGATGTGGGAAATCAGTGTTCAGGACAAATTATGAAAATGACAATTGCACTGTTCATGAGCAGAGGTACAGAAATGCCTATGTTGAAAATTTGGTGCTGAAAGTCTATAAAATGACTGTGCTGCAAGCATGCGTTGTGCAGTTTCCACGCAGCCTTGTCACTTCGTACATTTGCAATATTTTATGCCTGATTTTCACCACTGGCATTTGTGCACACCTCCTTATCAACAGAACCGCTGCCATTTTTCACAGCCTGCCCAAAACGCATTCCTGCAACCGTGGCACACAATGACGTGCTTGCTGTGGGAAATTACCTTTAGGGACACATTAACAAAATGACAGTGCCACTGTTCATGAGGGGAGGTCCCAAAATACCTATGTTGAAAATGTGCCTAAAAAACTCCCACAAATTATTGGGTTGCGGACATCTGCTGTGGAGTTTGTATGCATGTTCATTGCTTCACCAATATTTCATATTGCCACTCCAGATTTTCAATGTTGCCATTTTTTATGCCTCCTCATGAACAATACAGTTGTCATTCTCCACATCCTGCCCCAAACTGTGTTTTCGTCTCTCTGTCACCAAATGCCACAGCCACTGTGCAAAACCACCTTTCAGCTAACAAAGTGATTGTGCAGCTTTTCATGAGGTGGCCTGACAAGCAGCCCATGTTGAAAATGTAGAGTGAAACTCCACTACATGCCTACGGTGTTAGGGTTTCCAACTGTAACACCCCACCCAGTACGGACTGACAGGTTCAGGGCTGTGACTTGGGATCATTAGATGTAATGCTCACACCATTCCACTCCCCATGCCCACCCTGCAGCCACTGACAGGCAACATGGTGTGTCTTGCACTGTTCGACCACAAACTTCACCCCACGCTCCTATACTGCACCCACGTCAGTGTATTTCCTTATGGAATGGGGTAAGTATAATGCCCAAAGACCACAGAGCACACCATGACCCTTGTCAGTGTCTACAGGGTAGGGTGAGGTACAATGACATGAGCATTATAGCTGACAACCCAAAGGCACACCCCAATGCCTGTCACTCTCTACAGGGTGGTGGTGGGGTTGGCATCACTTCAATACATTACTGCCATTCCTATTATGCGTTTCTAGCTCCACCACTGCCAATGCCAGCGTGACAACATTTGGCATTGACACATGCTTGTTTGGAATTGTTTCACCAAATTTTCAACATAGGTATTTTGGGACATCTGCTCATTAACAGTGACACTGATTTTCTTAATCTGTCCCAAACATTGATTTCCCACAGCGACCACACCATTGTGCACCAGATGTGTGAAAACACATTTCGAGCAGGATATGAAAAATGACAGCTATATTGTTCATAAGGAGGTGTGAAGAAATTTCAGTGTTGAAAATCTGGAGTAAAAATATTAAAAATTCTCAAAGTTATGAGTGTGCATGGAAACTGCACAATGCATGCTCATAACACAATCACTTTTATGTTGTCTTGCGCCTGCGCAAGAAACATGTTGCGGTAACTTCAGAATAGCAGGTTTTGGAGGCGCAGTCCTCTTGTGGCCTGTCGCAGCACTGCTTTTTGGGGCTGGGCTCCGTGGCATGAATTAGACTGCATGCTGTCTATGACAGCAGTGCAAAAGCGTGTCCACCATCTTGAAAAGTTTTAGCCACTGCACAAAGGGAGCTCTACTTCATTGCAGGGCATGCCTTTCCCAGTGTATGTTTCAGTGCGACATGGCAGCAGCAGTGCCATCCACCTCACACAGTAACCAGAAAAGCTGACTTAGTGAGGTGCCCAATCCACCTGTTGGCATCATCATGCTCCCCCAGTTCATCTGCCGATGGAGGATCCCAATCCCCACTGGCATCACCCTACCACACTCTTTTTTATTAAACGACAGGGTACCTAATCCCCGTTGGCTCCAGTCCTCCCCCTGAAAAAAAACCCATGCAGGTGATATGCTGGGAGCCCACCACAGGGTGTCAAATGTACCTGTAAAAAAAAAATCCCACAATGTTTTTTTATACCCCGTAAAGTAGAAAACGGTCCCTCACAGTCTGCAGCCCCCTCCCCAACCCACACCCACCAACTGAGAAGAAGCCAGAAGGTGAAGGAAGGAAACATATTCAATTCAGTGCTTTAGAGTAACTGGTAATTGATATGTTTCTTTTAAACTTAGATTGTAGGCTTGTAGTGACACTATACTTTCTTTCTGTGTTGTCTTTACTTATAATTGTTTTTGGGCTGTTGAAAATTTAAAACATAGTGGTGGTGTAATTCTGTGCTGTCTTTAATTGCTGCAAATTTTATCTTGCCTTGTCTGACTGTCCTGTAGCTGGGTGAAGGGTGTTAATTGTCTGGCCTCTGACCTCAGCTACGTGATAACTGGAGGTGGGGCTTAGTCACAATTAAAGCAGCAAACAGAGGTTCATCTTCTCAGAAGAAGCCAGAAGGTGAAGGAAGGAAACATATTCAATTCAGTGCTTTAGAGTAACTGGTAATTGGTATTTTTCTTTTAAACTTAGATTGTAGGCTTGTAGTGACACTATACTTTCTTTCTGTGTTGTCTTTACTTATAATTGTTTTTGGGCTGTTGAAAATTTAAAACATAGTGGTGGTGTAATTCTGTGCTGTCTTTAATTGCTGCAAATTTTATCTTGGCTTGTCTGACTGTCCTGTAGCTGGGTGAAGGGTGTTAATTGTCTGGCCTCTGACCTCAGCTACATGATAACTGGAGGTGGGGCTTAGTCACAATTAAAGCAGCAAACAGAGGTTCATCTTCTCAGAAGAAGCCAGAAGGTGAAGGAAGGAAACATATTCAATTCAGTGCTTTAGAGTAACTGGTAATTGGTATTTTTCTTTTAAACTTAGATTGTAGGCTTGTAGTGACACTATACTTTCTTTCTGTGTTGTCTTTACTTATAATTGTTTTTGGGCTGTTGAAAATTTAAAACATAGTGGTGGTGTAATTCTGTGCTGTCTTTAATTGCTGCAAATTTTATCTTGGCTTGTCTGACTGTCTGTAGCTGGGTGAAGGTGTTAGTGTCTGGCCTCTGACCTCAGCTACATGATAACTGGAGGTGGGGCTTAGTCACAATTAAAGCAGCAAACAGAGTTCATTCTTCTCAGAAGAAGCCAGAAGGTGAAGGAAGGAAACATATTCAATTCAGTGCTTTAGAGTAACTGGTAATTGGTATTTTTCTTTTAAACTTAGATTGTAGGCTTGTAGTGACACTATACTTTCTTTCTGTGTTGTCTTTACTTATAATTGTTTTTGGGCTGTTGAAAATTTAAAACATAGTGGTGTTGTAATTCTGTGCTGTCTTTAATTGCTGCAAATTTTATCTTGGCTTGTCTGACTGTCCTGTAGCTGGGTGAAGGGTGTTAATTGTCTGGCCTCTGACCTCAGCTACGTGATAACTGGAGGTGGGGCTTAGTCACAGTTAAAGCAGCAAACAGAGTTCATCTTCTCAGAAGAAGCCAGAAGGTGAAGGAAGGAAACATATTCAATTCAGTGCTTTAGAGTAACTGGTAATTGGTATTTTTCTTTTAAACTTAGATTGTAGGCTTGTAGTGACACTATACTTTCTTTCTGTGTTGTCTTTACTTATAATTGTTTTTGGGCTGTTGAAAATTTAAAACATAGTGGTGGTGTAATTCTGTGCTGTCTTTAATTGCTGCAAATTTTATCTTGGCTTGTCTGACTGTCCTGTAGCTGGGTGAAGGGTGTTAATTGTCTGGCCTCTGACCTCAGCTACGTGATAACTGGAGGTGGGGCTTACTCACAGTTAAAGCAGCAAACAGAGGTTAATCTTCTCAGAAGAAGCCAGAAGGTGAAGGAAGGAAACATATTCAATTCAGTGCTTTAGAGTAACTGGTAATTGGTATTTTTCTTTTAAACTTAGATTGTAGGCTTGTAGTGACACTATACTTTCTTTCTGTGTTGTCTTTACTTATAATTGTTTTTGGGCTGTTGAAAATTTAAAACATAGTGGTGGTGTAATTCTGTGCTGTCTTTAATTGCTGCAACCCTTCCCCCAACTCTTATTTATATGCCCTGATAAATCTGATTGACAGGAGCTAAACACAGGGTATAGTAAGAGGTGTGAAGTGGGAGGGGCATAAGGGGGAAGAAGACCACCCTCAGCACGACAAGTGTTTTGACTCATTTATTTATTTATTGGTTTCTTTTTCCTTAAAAAATATATATCTGATGATCAGTTACAGGATTTTTAGTACTGTAAATAAATAAAAAGAGAACTAAGAGAGCTTCAGTAACAGAAAGTGAGTGGAATTGCAGTATAATGTGGGAGTGGTGCAATGCAGTGGCTGTGGGGCAGCCATATTCAGGCAACCTTCTGGACACTGAGGTGCTGCCCTATCTGCATGCATCTCTCTGGACTGCGGGATGAGGTAGCCAGACTCAGAGCGGAGTAAACTAGGTCAGGAGTACCATCACCCTATCCAGGGACCACCCAGTCCAATGCAGCTGCCTCAAAGGATGCCGAGACGAGGAGCACTTGGATGACAGTGGGCTCAGGGAGGCTAGAGCAGTCAGGCAGAGGCACATCCCAGATCCTATTCCTCTCAAGAACTCATATGCCACACTGGCAAATGAGGACAACCAAATAGAGGTACCCAGGGAAGTGGAAGGAAAGGATGTGGAGGTTAGGCAAGGAGGTGACCTCAGTGGGAAAGCAGTGGACTCCAGAGGAGGAGGAAGTGAATCCTGGTGGGGACTCCATCGTAAGAGGGATCCAGCTAGGAACACAGGAGGGAGGACAGGGAGGTGAGGTGCCCACCAGGTGCTACGGCATGGAGGATGGAAGATACTGGGGATCACTGGGAGGAAGGCAAGAGGAGGGTGAGCTGGATGTCATTATCCACCTAGGTACTAATGACTTGGCAAATGGGGAGCCAAAGGAAGTTCAGGAAGAGTTTAGGAAACTGGGGGGGTCTCAAGCAAGTAGCTACTTCTGTCACTTTCTCAAGTACTACCTGTGAGAGGCAAGGGAGAAACATAGAGTGCATGCACCAGGAACTTTAACTCATGGTTGAAGAACTGGTGCTGTGAGGAAGGGTTTGGATTCATTGGTGACTGGGGACCCACCTGGAGGGATGGAGGTTTGTTCAAGCCTGGCACTGCATCCCATCCTGGAGAGAATCAAGCACTCAATGATAAGTTTAAATGCTACATTGACAAGCATTTAAACTAGAAAAGGGGATGGAAGGCCAGCAAGGATGGTACCTGCTTGCTCACCCCACAGCTAGTAGTGGAACCAGTGAACCAGAGGGTGGCTATCTCTGCAAAGCAGTGTGCAAAAGATGGGGATTAGTGTCCAAAAGTGGATAAGCAGAAAAGGGAAAAATTCAGCAGAAGGGCAAACAGCAAGGAGAACCAGGGATAAATGACAACCAAGGAAGAGGCTGGAGTAGAACAGTGAAGCAGTCTAGGGAGGTCAAATCATGGAAGCCATGTGCAAATGCCAGGAGCCTTAGCAACAAGATGGAAGATCTGGAGGCTGTCATGGTACAGTCAGACCTGGACATTGTGGCCATCACTGAAACCTGGTGTAACGATAACCATGACTGGAGATGGCCATACCTGGCTACAACATATTCAGAAGAGACAGAGCAGGCAGGAAGGGAGGAGGTAGCACTATGTGAAAAATGACATAAGGGCCACAGAGATCAGGAGGAACAAAATGGGGAGAGATATTGTGGGTTAAGCTGGAAAGAAAAATGGGGCCAGCCATCCGCTACAGGTGTGGTCTATAGACCACCAGCCCAGGAGGAAGAAACAGATAGGGAGCTGATGCTAGCCATTTAAAGGATAGCAGACAAGGGTGAGGAGTTACTGGTTGGAGACTTCAATATACCAGGCGTGGACTGGAGCATCCCAGCAGCAGCATCAACTAGGAGCAGAGTTATCCTGGACTCCCTTCAGGGTGCCTTCCTCAAACAACTGGTCATGGAACCAACTCGGCAGAAGGCAATACTGGACCTTGTGCTCTAAAACAGGGACAGTGTGATGGGGGTAACAGTGGGGAGCACCTGGGTGACAGTCACCACCAGTCATTGTGGTTTGAAATCACAGAAAGAGCAGAACCAAACCACACAAAAACACGTATCCTGGATTTTAGGGGCAGACTTTGGGAAAATGGGGAGATACTTGAAAAGAGGCATTAAGGGAATGGGACAGGAATCAGGGGTTGAGGAACAGTGGGCAGTATTTAAAATGGGATTATAAGAACAACAGAATTATGCATTAAGCAGGTTAGCAAGAGGAAAAGGAAGAGGAGACCATTATGGTTTCAAAGAGTAAGCAAAAAGTGAAAGCCAAAAGATTGCATTCAGGCAATACCAAAAGACACAGAGCAGAAGGGATAGGGAGAAGTACCAGGAGAAACAAAGGGAGGAGGAAGTCAGTAAGGAAGCCAAAGCTCAGACAGAAGAACACATTGCAAAATCAGTGGGTAAAGGGACAAAACCTTTTACAGGTACATAAGTGAAAAAAGAAAGACAAAGGGAGGGATAGTGAGACTGAAGGGGGAAGATGGGAGCCGCGTGGAGGATGACAACAATAAAGCTGACATATTGAACAGGCATTTCTGCTCAATCTTTACTAAGGAAGAGGGGGGTAATGGGTCTGAAGGGAGTACAAGGGGTGAGAATGATGCAGAAATGGACACAAGTCCCTTTACACAAAAAAGGGTCCTGAAGGAACTGGAAGTAATAAGAGCTGATAAAGCAATGGGGCCAGATGGGGGGCATCCCAGGGTCCTTAAAGAACTAAGAGAGGTGGTGGCTGAACCTCTGGCTATCCTGTTCAGCCAATCACTGGAAACAGGGGAGGTACCCAAAGACTGGAAGACAGTAGATGTAGTCCCCTTATACAAAAGTGGGAACAAAGAGGAAGCAGGGAACTACAGACCAGTCAGCCTCACCTCGGTAGTGGGAAAGATCATGGAAGCACTACTGAAGGAGAGATTGGTGGAACATCTGGTTGTCAATGGACTACAGGACCCAAGGCAGCATGGTTTCACCAGGGGGAGGTCATGTCAGACCAACCTCATTGAATATTTTGACTGGGTGACTAGGGAGGTGGATCAGGGAGGGCAGTGGACATGGCCTATCTGGACTTCAGCAAGGCCTTTGACACTGTGCCACATAGAAGACTATTACACAAACTGGGGAATATGGTGTGGGCAGGACAGTATTGTGGTGGGTAAGTAACTGGCTGGGTGGCAGGACAAGAGGGTGGTGGTAAATGGCTGTCACTCCACAGAGGGAAGAGCAACCAGTGGGGTACCACAGGGATCAGTGCTGGGACCGGTCCTATTCAACATCTTCATCAGTGACATTGCACAGGATCTAGAAGGCAGAATTTCACTGTTCGCTGATGACACAAAGCTCTGTAACCAGTAGACACACCAGAGGGTGTAGACAGAATGAGAAGGACCTGCAGAAACTTGAAGAATGGTCAAGGGTTTGGCAGTTGAAATTCAATGCAAAGATGCAAGATAATGCATATGGGGCACAAAAACCCTGGCACAATATATCAGTTGGGGGGAGGATATAGCATGCACCAAGCAGGAAAGGGATCATGGGGTTGTCATCTCTGATGACCTCAAGGTGAGAAACAGTGTGACAAGGCAGCAGGTAAAGCAAATAGGATGCTGGGATGTATAGGCAGGGCATCACCAGCAGGAAAAGGAGAGTCATAATTCCGCTATACAAGACACTAGTGAGGCCCACCTGGAGTACAGTGTACAGTTCTGGAGACCATACCTCACGTAAGGACATAGACAGGGTAGAGAAGGTTCAGATGAGGGCAACAAAGATGGTGCATTGGTTGCATCACAAGTCCTATGAAGACAGGTTGAAGGAACTGAACATGTACCCCTGGAGGAGAGGAGAGGAGGGATATGGAGACATACAAGTATCTTACAGGGAGGAACAGGGTGCAGGAAAACACTATTTTTAAGCAAAAGATGTTTCAGGACTAGAGGGCATGGGATGAAGTTGGAGGAGGACGATTCAGAGGAAACATGAGAAAGAATTTCTTCACAGAACGGGTGGTGGACAAGAGGAACACCCTGCCAGAGGAAGTGGTGGGGCTGAAACAATCACGGGATTTAAGAATGCATGGGATAGACATAAAGGAATTCTAGAGGGCAGGGGTAAGGGGAAACAGACTTCTAGGAAAACAAACTGAACTTACAAGCTCAAATGGGCAGACTAGGTGGGCCATAGGCCCTTATCTGCCGACACTGTCTATGTATCTATGTATCTATGTATCTATGTAACTGCGTACCCCACCTCCCCACACTTACCCCTCACCCCATGCTTACCTCCAGAGCCCAGTGCGATGATCTACGGTGGACTAGGAACATGTCTACACTCTTCAAAGCCAACCACGAACTGAAGAAATGCTGGTAAGCTGTATTATGGCATAAATAGGGTTTCTTTTTCAGCTTTGGTGCATATCTTGAGCATTTTTCAGAATTTTGCCACCAAATTTTCAACATCGGGTTATTGGGACCCCTCCTCAGGATTTCAGTTACTGCCATGCGTTATTCAGTCCCAAAAGGTGATTTTGCAGTCACTGTGTGGACTCACCCTTCGGGACCGATTAATGAACCGACAGTGCCACTGTTCATGAGGTGGGCTCTCAAAAAGCCTATGTTGCAAATTCGGTGACAAAAATAAAAAAAAATGACTGTTTTATGAGCGTGCATTGCGCAGTTGCCATGCACGTGCATAACTTCATGAATCTGGAGTATTTTCACTTCAGATTTTTAACACTGGCATTTTTCCACACCTCCTTATGAACAGCATGACTGCAATTTTTCACATCCTGGCCAAAATGTGCTTTTGCACTTCAGACGCAGAATAGCGTGGTGGCTGTGGGAAATCAGTGTTTGGGACAGAGCAAGAAAATCACAGTGACACTGTTCATGAGCAGAGGTCCTAAAATGGCTATGTTGAAAATTTGGTCACAAAAGTCCATTAAGTGACTGTGCTATGAGCGTGCATTGTGCAGTTTTCACGCACCCTCGTAACCTCGTAAATTTGTAATATTTTCACTCCAGATTTTCAACATTGGCATTTTTTCACAGCTCCTTATGAACAGTACAGCTATCATTTTTGACATCCTGGCTGAACTGTGTTATCGCGCTTCCAGCAAAAAAATAGCATGGTCGCTGTGGGAAATCAGTGCTTGGGACAGATTAAGAAAATCACAGTGATTCTGTTCATGAGCCGAGGTCCCAAAATGCCTATGTTGAAAATTAGGTGACAAACATCCATAAAATGACTGTTTTACAAGTGTGCATTGTGCAGTTTCCACTCACGCTTGTAACCTCGATAATTTTTAATATTTGTACTCCAGATTTTCACCATTGCCATTTTTTCACACCTCCTTATGAACAGTGCAGCTTTCATTTCCCACATCCTGCCCGAACTGTGTTTTCACACATCTGGCACGCAGTGGCACAGTCACTGTAGAAAAACAATGTTCAGAACAGAGTAAGAAAATTAAAATAACACTGTTCATGAGCAGAGGTCCCAAAATGCCTATGTTGAAAATTTGGTGAACAATTTCCATAAAATGACTATGTTACAAGCGTGCATTGCGCAGTGTCCTTGCACAGTCGTAAGTTTGAGAATTTGTAATATTTTCACTCCAGATTTTCAACATTGTCATTTTTGCACACCTTCTTATGAACAGTTCAGCTGTCATTTATCACATCCTGCCTGAAACGTAGTTTAGCACATCCGGCGCACAATCACACGGTCACTATGGGAAATCAATGTTCAGGTAGATTAAGATAATCATAGTGCCACTGTTCAAGAGCAGAGATCCCAAAATGGCTATGTTAAAAATCTGGTGAAATAATTCCACTAAATGACTGTATTATGAGTGTGCGATGTGCAGTTTTCACACACGCTTGTAACTTCGAGAATGTTTAATATTTTCACTCCAAATTGTTCCACATTGCCATCTCTTCACACCTCCTTATCAGTGGTGCAACTGACATTTTCATGTGGTGCAGAATGGCACAGTCACTGTGGGAAATCAATGTTCTAGACAGATTAACAAAATCACAGGGGCACTGTTCATGAACAGAGGTCCCAAATGCTCTCATGAGATGGGGTCACAAAAGGGCCATGTTTTAAAATTTGGAGTTCAAATACCAACACAAGCCCAGGGTGTTAGGGTTTCTAACCATTACATCTCACCCCGTACAAACTAACAGGCATCAGGGGTGTGTCCTTGGATTGTCCGCTGTACTGCTCATGCCATTGGTCCTCTGCCTCCACCCTGCAGCCACTGACAGGCATCAAGGTGTGCCTTGTACTTTTCAGCCCCAAAGTTCAACCCATTCTCCTATGCTGCACCATCTCAATGTACTTCCTTATGAAATGGGGTGAGCATAAGGCCAGATGACCCCAAGGCACAACGTGACACTTGTCAGACTTTGCAGGGTAGGGTGAGGTGGAATAGCATGAGCGCTATGGCCACAAACCCAAACACCCCCCCAATGCCTGTCACTCTTGACAGGGTGCGGTGGGGTTGATGTTGGTTCTGTACTTCACTGCTACTTCTGTTATGTGTCTCTCTAACTCCTGCACTACCAATGCCAAAACCAGCAAGACAGCATTCGGCATTGACAAATGTTTGTTTGGAATTGTTTCACCAAATTTTCAACATTGGCATTTTGGGACCTCTTCTCATGAACAGTGACACTGTGATTTTCTTAATCTGCTCCAAACATTGATTTCCCACAGCGACCGTGCCATTGTGCACCAGATATGTGAAAACACATTTCGGGCAGGATGTTGAAAACGACAGCTATACTGTTCATAAGTAGATGTGAAAAAATGACAATGTTAAAATTCTGGAGTGAAAATATTAAAAATTCTTGAAGTTACAAGCGTGTGCAGAAACTGTGCAATGCACCCTCGTAACACAGTCATTTTTTTGGAATTTTTCACCAAATTTGCAACATAGGCTTTTTGGGAGGCCACCTCATGAATAGTGGCACTATCATTTTTTAATCTGTTCTAAAAGGTGATTCCGTGCAGTGACTGCAAAATCACCTTTCGGGGCTGATTAACAAAATAACAGTGACTGATTTCATGAGGAGGGGTCCCAAGAACCCCATGTTGAAAATTTGAAATCAAAAGTAAAGAAAATGGCTGAGATATCGACCTAAGTTGAAACCTTCCCCATTGATGCCATTATATAGCTTATCAGCATTTCTACAGTTCATGGTCGGCTTTGAAGAGTGCAGACGTGTTCCTGCTCCACCGAAGATTTCAGCGCTGGACATCCGGAGGTAAGTATGAGGTGAGGGGGGTGTGGGGAGGTGGGGTGTACAGAGGGTGGGTGCGGGTTGGTGGGGGGGCCCGCCTACAGCGAGGGACTGATTTCTTTGTTTCAGGTTCCAAAAAAAAAAAAAAAACGATTAGCACAGATGAGTTTCTTTATATACAGTTCTATTAAACAATGTTGGGGACACTGGGGTGGGCTCCCAGTGTTCCCCATTACTTTGTGGGGTGTGATTTGTGCCACACTGGGGTGAGCTCCCAGTGTGGCTCACAGTGGGGGTTGGCGGGGGCAGGGACATGCTGACCTGGTTGGCTTCTGAATACAGGGAGGCACATTGGGGTGGGCTCCCAGTGTGTCACACAATCTTGGGGGGGTTGACACATGCCAACAGGGTGATTGGCACCCCCAAATTTGGCTTTCCAGGAATTGCAAAAAGGCGGGTGGCGGAGTCGCCACCATGTTTATTGAAAAGTTACACCAGGCAAGGCATGTAGCGGAGGCGTGTCATCATACCGCTGCATGATGAGCTTGGCTCTGATTGCAGTGGCAAAATAATTTCAAGTTGTAGCACTGCAAAACACTTGTGTCACTGCTAGCATGCTCGCTAATTAGTGAATGACGGGCACACCTTCTAAGGCATGCCCTGCATTCACCAAAACTGACACACCTCTGCTTTTCTCCTACTAATCTCCTTCTGCCACAAAATATTGCTTGTGCATGTGCAAGACAACATAAAAAGGCCAAAGCTATGTATTAAAGTTCAAAATACATAAAAAAGACGTCAGCCAGACATACCTTGTTTTCGGCTAGTTTGAGTTGAGGTAAACAGGATGTTCACAGGTCATAAGAGGATTATGGTGCTGGGCCTTAGAGAGGTAAGTGAGGGGTAGAGCATGGTTGGTGCTGCTGATGTTCAGGGTGGGGCTGGGGCTGGGGGTAGCTAGAAGACATGAAGTGATGGTTTTCTTCATTTCAGGGACTGAGCAACCGCCATCATGTTTTTTAATGACCAGGTCGGATGGGAGGGGAATAGAGGTTGCATGGTTAATCAGCCATGTCTGGTTTTGTTTCAGGTTTGGTGGATGTTGACATGGTGGCAACAGTCAGGAAAAAGCTTTGGCATTACGTAACAACTTTGCCATTTCTGGAGAAACAAATTAATAAGCAGCATCACATCAGTAAGCAAGGAGATATGATGGGGTATGCATTATGCTGTGATAACCATGCTCCCAGGGAGCAGTTAGGCAGAAGGCCACAAGCAGCATGCTACCATCTATGGGGCCTGTGCACAAATGCGTGGAGTACCTACTCGATGTGGAACCACGATGCATAGCCACTCCACACCCATTGTGCCCCCCTATGCAGGATGCACAAAATGGGGTGTGCAGCCCCTACACACCTGATCCCCCAGCCACACAGACAGCAACACATCGGGGCAGGGTGGGGTGTGCCAACACTATGTACTATGCACCAAAGTGAGTAGTACCGCCCACCAGGGGGCGTTGGAGGGCACCTGTTAAGCCAGGGGGAACCCTGCTGTAAGTGCCCTATGCACCCTGCCCTGTGCACAGAGCAGCCCTGGCAGCAGCAAGGCAGCTCCCCATCCCACATGCCCGCCCTGCACTCAATGTGTAGAATAACCCACCTGGCAACACAGCCCCATCGACGTATATGTTAACCCCTCACCCACCAGCTGGGTGAGCTGCCTGGTGACAACTGCCAGCCCACCCCATCCCACTGAACAATGCTGTGTGCTGTCTCCCCTGCCACAGCATCCTTGCATGGGACCCAGCACTGCAAATCCAATGTCAGCCCTTCGCCACCCCGCCCCCGACACCCCAATGCTACATTGGTGGACAGTGGCCCCCCACAACTGCCCCATCGTGAATGGCCCGGTGCTGCAGGGAACAACCCACAACCCCCCTGCACCCTGATCCTGGCACCCCCACCCCGTAGGTGTCTAGTGATGCACACCGCCACCCCTACGGCACCAACACCATCACCCCCATCCCCCGTACCTGCATGCCAGTGCCACCTCCCCAGACAGCCAGTAGCACAGCCCTCCCCGCACCATCTCAGCCATTGACCATCCAAGATATACTGCGAGCGCAACCCCATATATAGGCAGCTCACACCCAGCAGCACTTGGATGTCCAGCAGCTGAGGAGGTGTGGGGAGGGCTGTGCTGCTGGTCATCTGAGGAGGCAGCAGCAACACATGGGTACAGAGGATGGGGTGATGGTTACAGTGCTGCAGGGATGGGAGGCCACTGGATGCCTACAGGGGGTGGGGGTATGGAGCAGGGGGTCAGGTTGGGGCTGCACATGGCACCTCAGTGTCTCGGGAGTTGTCACACTTTGCATGGGGACTGGGCAGCCACTTGCAAGGAGTATGTTGTCTGTGGACTGTGACTCAGCTGCCTGTTGTCAGGGAGTTTGTTGCTGCTCCCAGGGGACTGGGCAAACACCTGCCAGGGGGTTGGGGGGTAACCTGTACACCTGGGTATGGGGAGGTGGTGCTGTGAGAGGGGGCATTGGTGCGGCATGCACCTAAGCAGGAGCAACTGTATGGCCATGGTGGTCTGCTGGACTGTGGGACATGGCAGCATGGGTCCAGGTCCCTATGGGAACTATTCACGCACCTGGACCACACAAGTAATCCACTCTGGGACCCAGTACAGGCATCCTATTGGATGCCTGCCTGGGTCTGCAAATCTTTCCTCAGCTGCCTTGTGTAGTCCTGCGTGCTGGGGGTGGGGCCATGATCAGGTGCCCTGCGGGTGCTTGCGGTAGTGCATACGACACCCGCTGCACCTGTCTGGAACCACAGAGCTACATGGGTGGGATACACACCTCCAGCACTTAATTCCTGCCCATTGGTGCATAGGCCCCTATGGTAGTAGGATTCTCAGAGAAGTACCTCTCATATCTTCTTGCTCTAGTAGACTGAGCAATCAGTGTGAGTGTGATGCATGTGCAGATCAGAGATCTTACTGAAATGAAGACAGAGCTCGGTTAGCACTTTTCATTAACAGAATTATTATATGAAGTTATTTTTAGTGTTGGGGTCAGCATTTTTGAGTCTGACATGCAGGAGGTGATATGGTTCATTCACATTTCGGGACTGTGTAGTACAGTACGGTCTGCATGCCCATTGGCCCACACAGTGGACCAATAGGCATACAGCCGTACTGTATGCTGTCAGTCGGCGGGCAGCTTGCGGGTGGGGAACTGCCACCCATCGCTGACTGAGGAGGAGCGGGGTGGCAGGTCTGAGTGGGCGGTGGGAAGGGGGGTACCACTGGACCACTAGGGAATATAATTACACTGAAGGCCCATGATCGGGCTGGGGATTGGGTCCACTGCACCAGGGAATTAGTTAATTCATTTGCCCACGATCGGGCAGGGGAGCGGGTCCACTGCACTACCAGGGAATTTAAATTCATAATATGCCCATGATCAGGCAGGGGAGCAGGTCCACTGGACCACCAGGGTTTTAATTATGTTATGCCCATGATCGGGTGCTGGGTAGGGTCCACTGGACCACCACGGATTTATTTATTATATGCCAACAATTGGGCATTGGGGCACATTGCCTGCTGAGGGGCAGGGGGTGTCAGTCCCCAACGGTTACAGCCTGGTAGGGCACAAGATGCAAGTCACTTGTTATCGGCGCACCTGCATGCAAATGGGGCCATAATGACATGTAAATGTCCCCATTTGCGCCTTGCATGCATAATGGCCTCATTTTCATTCCCAGAGCTGAATATTGCAGTTCATGCACCTAGCGCACCCGCATTTGTGCTGGCGCATCCCACTGCTCCTCACTTGCCACTTGCACTGGTGCAATGCCACTGAGCCGTGCACAGTGTGGGTGGTCCCAGTGCCATATTTAATGGTGCTGAGCCATGGTGCAGCACTGTTCAATATCGTCTGGTCCATGCACTGGTGCATCCCTCTTGTGCTGCACCCAGGCTTACGCCCCCTGCTTGGTGCAGTCTGAATATCTGGCCTTACATGTGACTCAACAGGAATAATATACATTTCACTATGCAGAACCTTGTATGTGGGGAAAACTATTTAGCAGATTAGGTTGAGAGTGGGTGAATATTGGTGTGCCATTGCACAACATAAACAACGTTTCCCAAATACAGAGGCACACGATTTCACCTACAGAGATATAGATAATGTGAGTCCATTAGCAAGGAGGGGGGATTTTAATAACTTATTGCTCAAAAGGGGAAACATTTTAGATTTTCAGCCTGGGAAACTGTACATACCCAGGCTTAAATGATGGTTATGGTTTACCACCTTTCCTAAGTGAAACACGGTGACTTACATCTACTGTATGTAGTTGTTGCATTTATAGAATCAGCAAAATAAATACAGTATAGAAAACTGGCTGATCTAATGATTACCCGCTATGTATAACCGATGCCCCTCATGCGACTGGGAATTAAAAATCATTTACAAAAATCAAAAAAAGGAATAATTGCTAGTTTATGGACTGCAGTGATCATTACATATTAAGTAGGGTAGACAACAATATCACTTTTACAAGTTTGTACATATTATGTATGCATTATTGTATTGACATGAGACTTTTTTGTGTATGTGTTTTACTGTCTATCCAACATTTATTTCACTTGGCACTTTAGAATATGTTTTTTTACCTCAGTCATGCAGGTGTGTAATAATGTTACTGTTTGATGATGTCATAACTTTGTAGTTTTCTTTGTGGTTCTTTTCTTGTATGAATGGTTGCTCCATTGATGAACAATTTGTGTAAAATAAAAATATAGGGAATTTGTTTAGAAAGCTTTATGTATTTGGTGGTTTGCATGCCTGCTATGGAAAAATGCAACATGGTTATCATACAGTACAGATTGTTCACAGTCTGGAAAACAAACTTTTTTTTCTCAGCATTTTGAATGTCCCATAATGTCTGTTGCAAACTCATAGACTGTGTATTTTGCATCTGTCTTCTAATATTTTGTCTTATTTTTTTTTTTTTTTTTTTTTGGGAGGGTGGTACCAGTCTGAGTCACTGTCACTTGTCAGCACATAGATTTACCTCTTTTTTGTGGGGGACCTCCTATGAGGAAAGATATAAAAACACAATATAAGTTAAACTTTCTTTTATTTGTGAACCTTTATGGAGCTTGTATTCACCTAAGAAAACCTGGATGGCTATTTATTTAATTTGTATTTATTTATGTAATTTTTTAAGACTAACTGAAAAAAGCCAAGGATGAAATCTGGTGTACATCTTTGTTCCACAATGCCACTTGTGCATATTGAAGTTGGTTGCTGGTTTGTAGGATTCCCACTTAGGATTGAAAAAAAAATGTCTTATGATGAAAACAAAAATGCTGTGGCTACTAAGAAACAACTGCAGCTAGACAAATAGCTACTGCTAGCAAAAAATCTGTAATATGTAGAAAAACATTTCTTGTTCAACTATTACTTTCAGCAAAACGCAAACAGAAAGACTATGACTGCAACCAACCATCTCACTTAACATTCACGCACATGTTTGCACTTTAAATTATGTTAGTCTTTACATACTGCTTGAGTGAAACCCACCACCAACCCACTTAATTTTTCATTTTTTTTTTTAACTTGTAAATTTATTGAGAGCAAATCACAAAACAAGGTTATACATCTCACAAGTACATGCAATGTAGAAAAAAGTATTTATGGCCTATTATACACACTTAATACATGGCAAGGACTGAAATGAATTCTAAGACCTTTGTAGAATACTTCCACGTCAAATGCTAATTACATTAGATAATCTTTGTAATTTTTCTATTATAGGTCTGAGGATTGACCAAGAAGTTTAATATTCCAGTCTTTTACTCATTTGATATAAGAAGATCAGGTGTAGAACCGAAGACCTGTATGCAAGCAATTTTCTATAGAGCATCACTTTCCACAAATTATGACCTTAATATGAAGGGTCATTCATCTTCCTTCTGGTTGCTCACATTTTATTTGATAAAATGAATAGAACTTTAAGTAACAATAACAGGAACAATAACAATAATGATCTGTCTGTCAGGAAAATCAACTGTGTAATTCATTTCAACTTCTAAATGCAGGAGATTATCAACATAGAGCTTTAATTATAAACATTTCTATAATGATTTGTCAACTAACAGTTCATTGTAATCCTTCATTATAAAGTAATTTGCAGGGGTTAAACACCTGGGAAGATAGCATTATCATCAATATCATGTTAATAGCTGCTCCAACACAGGCCGACCTCCAATATTTTCTATATAAGTAAAATATGGATGCCAACGTGAATTATATTTGTCAATTTGGACTCTATTTTTTGCTGTAATGGCCTCCACCTTCATAATGCTTTTGGCATTGTTTGTCCATTGAATTAAGGTTAATTGGCTTGTAGACAACCAGTTTTGCATTATAACTTTAAGGGCTATCACTGTTAATACTAAAAACAGACACTCTTGAGCCACTGCTTTAATCTCTTGAGGGGTGCAACCTAAAACCATATGTATAAATGTAAGATCCCGTGTCACTCCCCAAATATTCTTAATATTGTCTCTCACCTGTGTCCAATATGTCTGAATTTTGGAGCAGCTCCAAAACAAGTGAAGATGTGAGCCAGGTGTTCCACATTTCCTCTAACAAGAATCCATTGGAATTCTGGTATAGTGTTTTGATATAGTAGGGATAATAAAATATGTAATAGAGATTTTCCAACAAAACTCTCTCCAAGCTAAAGAATTTGTAGTTTTATGAATATTTTATCAGATTTGAACCCAGTCCTGCTCTGATTTAATCTGTTCAGATTCCCTTTCCCATTTATTTTAAATATTTTGAATGTCCAATATGGCAAGGTCCTCTCACAAGAGTTTATAGAATTGTGAGATCGAGTGCCTTGTGTCAGAGGATCTAGCTCTATTATTGATTAGCACCACACCCTCCGAAACTTGAGAGGCCAACACAGGTGTCCCCATGGATGTCTGAACATAATGCCTGCACCGACTTAATGTTTCTTACACATATTTGCAGTTTAAATATTGTTTCCCATTATGTACTGTTTGAGTGAAACTTGCATGCGTGCGACCCACCAACCTACTTGATGTTTCATGCACATAACTGTATCTCAAATGGTGTTACCCATTACATATTGTTTGAGTGCCACCCATCAATCCACTCAATATTTCTTGCACAGGATTGCATTTTAAATGGTGTTCCCCATAACAAACTGCTTAGGTCCAGCCCACCATCCCACAAAACACTTCATATGCATGTTTGTACTTTAAATGATGTTCATCATTACATACTGCCTGAATGCCACCCATCATCCCACTCAATGATTCACATGCATATTTGCACTTTAAACAGTGCTCCCCCAGGCTAGCCCAGTAGCATGGAGGGCTGAGGCATTAATTGCCTTACCTCTGCCACACTGGTGACCCGTGTTTAGTAATGATCATGGGTTGCCGGCGGTTGGAGGGTTGGGAGAGGATTGAGCATCTCAAAGACTGCTCTCCTCTCCTGGGGAGGGGTGGCCAGCTGACTCAGATCTTGACTGCCATCAAGTGGAAGCTCAATGACACTACAGACTGAGTGGCTAAAAGGGAGGGGCAACAATCCTGCAGAGCATGCATGGCTCCACATGCATATCTTGACAGGGGGAACAGAAAAGAAAAGCAGAAAACGGGACCCAGTGGTGTATCACCATTCCATGCACCTCCTTTTTGTCTCCACACCACTACTCAGATGCCTGGAGCAACTCTGGATGTGGACTATGGGAGGGGGGACAACCCCTCCCTCTTCAACCCTGCAATAGGGGTGATATGTGGGGCACTGACTTCAGGTAGGTTCAAGGAAGGGGTGTGCTGTCAGGGTTGAGGTGTAGATGGAATTGAGAATGCCCAAAGTGTAAAAAGCTGTATGAAAACAAAAATTAAAAGTGCCCCCTATTACATACTGTCTGACTGTCACCCATCAATCCAGGTAATGCTTCACACACATTTGCACTTTTAATGGCATTCCCCATTATTTACTTCTTGAGATGATCTATTGCTTTATGAAGCACACCATGATATGACTAGCAGGAGGAGGTGCATTTTACTCTTGACAAGGAACTATGCACTAATGCATAAAATGTTCAGTGGGTTGGCAGATTGCACTTGTAGAATGGCGCATTTGATGAAGCATCTGTTTGCAGGTGCAAAACATTAGATCATGCCAACCTGGATCACTGCTGACTGAACCTATTTTAGCACCTTGATACACCCTAATAAAGGCAAACCATTTTACCTCATACCTTTGGCTTTGCCAGTGCCTTTTCTCCTCAGTTTGATTTCATTAATGACAGGTCCTGGTTTACATCCTTCTCAATCTCCAACTGAAAAATCTCAGCTGGCCAATTGACTTTCTTCTCTTGCCTCTCCCACCTCTAGAACAGCCTCCCCCTTGTCCTCTGGGATTTCTCATACTTGTTCTTGCAACTTCTCCCCCTTTCCTTTGGCTATTGCACTTATTCCCTGCTCTTCTACCTCTATGCCCATATTGGCCATAATGAACCAAAGTTTATCATACAGTATATATATATATATATATATATATATATATGAGATTTTGCCTGAGTCTCGATTCTCAATATTTAATAAATGTAATTGTATGTTTTGCTACCCTTCGCCTTTTGAGTTAATGTATACAAGTATGAATCACTTTCAATCATTGCACAATTCCACTGTTTTATTTGGCTGTGTCCCCAATCCCTTCCTAATCTCCATCCCCCAGGGCACACCTGAAAATGAGTTTTAGTTCTGTGTGCCTTTTCTGGTCTGCAATTATAAATAAATTAATGATACCAAAAACCATATGTAATGAGATTCTGACATAGATAATACATTAGGATCTGGAAGTGTCATAACTGGAAGAAGCAATCACCCAATCAAAATGTAGCAATTAGTATGTAGTGGAGTAATGGCAAATTGAGAAATATTCTGACTAATTCCATATCAGTTTATCTTAGCAAAACCCCAGAAGCATTCTTGCTGTAATTCATCCCTTCACATTTCATATTTGTAATGGCAAAACATGCATGTCTGGCTCCCCAGAGTGATAAATCTCAGTCACAACTCTTCTGCCAGAGGATTTTCCACAATTTTTAACAGGATTAACTTTTTTTTTTGCTTTGACTATGGAGAATTACATGCCATACTTTTCCATTCCCCTCTGCTTCATTAGTATAGGATGTCAAAGAGTATCTTAGACAGCTGGAAATAACATAGTGGCGACGAGAACAAAGAAAATCACTCCTGATGTTTAATGATTTTTAGTAAGAGTTGTGGGTAGTGTACATCTTAGGCTGTACTATGTTTTGGACTGCACCAGTCTCTTGGGATGTCATACGCCTTGTTATATTTTATACCATTTAGCTGTGCTGTAAATTGGATTCAAATAAAAAATAGAAAACATTGAAAACATTTTTAATGCTTAAGCTCAAACCTTTGCTGAGAATCTCAAACTTCAGTTGGCAAGTTGTGAAACTTTAAACATGAAATATGTAGGCAAAAATTATAGAGATTCAAGCATCTGTTCTCTCATCCACTTTTGATTTGTTTCCTGTTTTTTTCTGCCATCTTTCTGATTTAGTTACTTAATTAGTTAATTTAGTTAGTTATCTATTTTTATGTCAAAGGCGTAATCAAGAAAGACATACTAAGCTAGTAACAGCTTGTTTCCAGATGCATCCTTCCTGGGGGAAGGAAGTACAGTTCAACTTTACAAAAAGGTGCAATAAAATAAAATAGAAAGCAGATTACAGTTGTGTAATGAGGCAATATAAATGAGTAAGCATAAGTATAGTTGCTACAGTTGTACAATCAGGCAATATAAATGAGTAAGCATAAGTACAGTTACTATAGTTGTACAATCAGGCAATATAAATGAGCAAGCATTTAGTAAGTACAGTTTCTGGGTAAAGAAACAATATAAACACAAAGTATGCAAATGGTAGACATGAAACAGATACATTCAACAGGAATTGTCATCATTTTATACATAAAACCATGGGACCTATAGGTCCCAATGAACTAAAATGCATGGACTGGTTCTTTTTAGGGTTGCAGTGGGTGGAGCCATGCAGACCTCTTGCAGACAAAAAGGACTCACCAGATTCCAACAGAAGAACAATTTGGAGTTCCACCACAGTCTCGTCCATAGTCTGTGAAGCAGTCCGCTCTCTTCATTGACTCCAACAGCAGCACTATTTTTCATCAGTCAGCAAAGTCCCATTAACAGAGGTTATGGTGGAACATAATTATTCCAGGGTGTGCAGCTGGAGGATCTAGATGACCTAGGGGAAGACATAAAGAGGCCTGCCTGTTGAAGACTGTCTACAAAGGTCTCTATGGTGAAGATGAAAAGGTCAGGCAGGTGACGACATTTATCTTTCGTTATCCAGTGTTTGAGTTCAGCACCCAGTGATCCAAGGGCACCCCACTTCATCAGGTCTGGTAAGCCAGGACAACCAGGTATGTGAACTTTTTATTGTTGTTTAGTGCACCCGTCCCCAGGACATTTCACCATCATATCTCTGGACCTGGTGGGGGGCTTACAAAGGTAATAGTCCAGCTGTACTCCAAGGTATCTGAAGGAGGAGTCACACTCAATCAGTACACCATCACAGGTATGGAAGGAAGGAAAGAGTGATTCTAAATTCTGGCTCACCTCGGCCTGGTGCTAAAGGTCAAAGAGACCATTTTCCTGGCATTGAGGGACAACTGATTATACAGGAACCCATCTTGGATTTTGGGGAAATCCAGTTGAAGCTGAGCAGCCAGGTCAGGACTGGAGTAAAGGTGCCAGTGACATAGACCACTGCATCACCCACATATGTGGATGACCACAGAGGAACAGGCATTTGGAAGGTCATTAAGAAAAATAAAGAGAGCCGGCCCATCGGCGCAGTGGTTGAATTTCCGTCTGAGATGCTGGTGACGTAGGTTAGGGAATGGACTTGGGTAGCCGGAAGGTCAGCCTGGGGGAGAAGGATGGAGCATCCAGGGACAGCTCTCCTTCTGCAGGAGGAAGGGTGGGGATGCACACCGGCGCATGCTGACTCCTGGCAGAGGCTGGGAGCAGAGCAGTGATGACCGGGTTTGGTGCTCAAGGAGAGTGACAGATGTCGGTGTATGCCTTGATGTCAGGACGTACTCCCCACAGAAAACCAGGAGAAAATGCTTCCTGGCTGGCCAGATGATGGTCTCTCTGTCCTCCGCTGCCACCAATCCCACAACCAACATACCTCAGTGGTACCCCGGGTCAATGAATTAGTGCACTGGCTGCCCCAACCGGTGCCTTCCCCCTTGGAGGGGGGGGACCAGCCCGGCAAAGGGATATGCCAGGTTATCTGGGGGACCGCCATATGAGGTTGGTAGCCAGTGTGGGACTTGGGGCAGGCAGTTGGGATGGGCAATGGAGACCTGAAGGAGTGGGCAGCCAGGGAGAAGAGGAGGCGCAAAAAAAAAGATAAAAAAAGAAGAGGACTGGGCCCATGAAGGAACCTTGGGGCATGCTTGAGCAGATCTGGGGGGGGGGTGTTGTGAGAGTGAGTCGCCAATATGTACAGCTTGGGACCTGTCATTTATGTTACAGTTCTATTACATTTGAAGACTGGGAAATAAAAATCAATCATTTTACAATTGAAAGGCTATGCCTGTAGGTCACTGGGGTGAGCAACCAGCCACACCCCTTTCTTGAGCTATAGAAGCAGTTCCTCCCAGCCTCCTTCTGAAGCACTTTTTCTTTGCTCCACCATCCTCCCCTCCTCCTCCTCCAGTAGCATGCCTCTCTCCTTGGGGGTCGGTCATTCCTAAGGTACATTTAACCAAGAGAATCTTTCCCACAGCACCTCTAGGGGTGGGGCCCTCTTAAAGGGTTCCTTGCCTTCAGTTCCCCTACAGGGTGGTAATTCCCTGTGGAATAGAGAGTGTGAATGTCCAAACAGTTATCACAGCTACACAAGTATAACACTACGCTGGTTGCGTAGGCCCACTGAAATAAAATGAACATTTCTCTTCATTAACTATCTTAAAGGAGACAGAAAGTATCTGTTATTTAAAGTTGTTTTTAATATTCCACTTAACAGAAATGATATGGTTACCTGTAAATGATGCATACAGTACCTGAAAAAAATTGATGCAAGAAACTGTGTCTTGAATTTATTTTAATTTATTGGGAAAATTCTTTTTTTTTTTTAATTTAAAGTTTATTGAGGTTTTAACAATACAGCTACAACTCCACATCAGAAAACAGACACACAGGTTATGATCAGAACTAGGCAGGAGTCATTCCCCCCTTCCCCACAACCTAAAGAATCCACCTACTCAAGACAACAGTTCCAACCCCCTACCCACCCCTCTAGTTCCATCCCTCCCCACTCCCAGCACAGCTGAACGTAAATGCTTCCTGCCCAACTAAAAGGCTAGTAGTACTCAGTAGCTTATAGGGAATACAGTGAGTACCAAGGACCCCAAATCCTTTCAAATCTAGTTAACCGGTCATGAAGACTGGTGATCATCCTTTCTATTCTGAGGTTGGCTAGAAGCTCATGTAACCATTCATTGTAAGTAATTGTATCAAAATCTTTCCAATGTTTCAAAACCAGTTTCTTAACTGTCATGGATATAAGGGCCATATGATATTTGTGATTACGGATGCCAACCTATGTGAAATCCCCTACTAGACAAATCTTGGGTGTAAACAGATTTTCTAGTCCTAATAAGGGGTCTGTATTTTGCTTAATATTGGCCCATAGGGGGCCCCTTGGGGCAATCCCAGAAAATGTGAAGCAATGTACCCTTCCCCTGAAGACATATTGTACAGGAGGAGGGGATTGCATTGTTAAATTTGGCTACTCTCTCTGGAGAATAGTAAATATTGTGAAGAATGTGGAATTGCATCAGGGGAAACCTATCTTGAGTTATGAATTTGTGACAGCCTGTCCACACTGCATTCCAGTCTACAGACAAATCTGGAAAGTGAGGTGACCAGTATGCTGTTGGGCCCATCTGCTCTGGATAAGCCCAGTCATACAAAAGACCAGATATTCTAGATCCAGTTAGAGGACCTAGTTCCAGGTGAAACAGGGTTTTAGGAGGGGATGGGGGCATGGCTTCAAAAAATTGCACCAGTAGGTGTCTCAGTTGGTATACTTTAAAAATAGCTCCACCAGGGATGCTTGATCTAGTTATGATTCCTGGTCAGGTGAAGAAAGGGTTCTGAAGGAACTAGTAAAATTGAAGATGGAGAAAGCAATGGTGCCTGATGGGATTAATCCAAGAATTCTAAAAGAACTAAGAGCAGAACTAGTGACACCGCTGACTACTCTCTTTAACAAATCATGGGAGGATGGGGTGGTACCCAAGGACTGGGGAAGGGTGGATGTGATTCCTCTTCATAAAAGTGAGAGCAGGGCAGAGACAGGAAACTACAGACCAGTTAGTTTGACCTCAGTTGTAGGGAAAATGATGGAATCACTTCTGAAGGAAAGAATTGTTGAGTACCAAGAGGCCAGTGGGGCACAGAACCCAAGTCAGCATGGATTCACAGTGGGAAGGTTGTGTCAGACAAGTCTGATAGATTTCTTTAACTGGGTGACAAAAGTAGTAGACCAGGAAGGGGCTGTGGACATGGCCTACCTAGATTTTAGCAAGGCATTTGATACAGTCCCACACAAAAGATTAATAAACAAGTTAGCCAGCCTTGGAGTGGGTCCCAAGTGGTAGCCTGGATAAAAAATTGGATGGATGACAGGACCCAAAGGATAGTAGTAAACAGTGAAGAAAGAAGGGTTACTAGCGGGGTACTGCTAGGTTCAGAACTGGGACCAATCCTTTTTAATGTCTTTGTAAGTGACATTGCAGAGGAACTGGAAGAAAAAGTATGTCTCTTTGAAGATGACACAAAGATCTGCAACAAGGTTGATACACAAGATGGAGTGGAAAGGATGAGAAGGGACTTGGCAAGGTTAGAGGAATGGTCAAATGTATGGCAGCTTAGATTGAATGCAAAGAAGTGCAAGGTAATGCACCTGGGAAACAAAAACCCAGGGGAAGAGTACAAAATAGGGGGTGAAATACTGACAATGGTAAAAATGGAAAGGGATCTGGGGGTAATTATATCAGATCACCAAAAGGTGGGCAAGGAATGTGAGAAGGCAATAAGGAAGGCTGGGGGGATACTGGGATGCATAAGGAGAGGCATCAACAGTAGAAAACAGGAAGTTGTTATCCCTCTGTACAGACAGTTGGTGAGACCCATCTGGAGTACTATGTACAGTTCTGGAGACCCTATCTTGGCAAAGACATAGACAGAGTGGAGGCAATCCAGAGGAGGGCAACCAAAATGGTGCAGGGTCTGCACCAGAAAACATACGAAGAAAGACTAATGGAGCTTAATATGTATACCCTTGAGGAAAGAAGGGAGAAGGGGGGACATGATAGAAACATTCAAATACCTCAGTGGAATCAAAAAAGTCCAAGAGGGTAGTATCTTTCAGAAAAAAGAGATGTGCAAGAATAAGGGGGCACAATTTGAAGATAGAAGGTGGGACGGCTCAGAGGTAATGTGAGGAAGTATTTTTTCATGGAGATGGTTGTGAATGCATGAAACAGCCTTCCTGAGGAGGTTGTAGAGTCAAAAACAGTGGGAGAATTCAAGAATGCATGGGACAGACATAAGGCAGTCCTAGTGGGGGCTAGGAGGAAGTAGGCTGCTGGTTAACTAGGCTCTGCAGCTTATCTGTTAGGTAGGAAAATGGGCAGACTAGGTGGGCAAAGTGGTCCTTATCTGCCATCAAATTCTATGTTTCTATGTTGTATGTCTATGTTTCTATAAGGTGAGCCAGTTACATGCTTCACTTACAAAGTATGAAGGGGAAAGGGGGGTTAGTTGCGGTAGTCATGTAGATAGAAGCATTTTGCCTCTTATTTTGAAATTGGGGTTATTCATGAGAGGCTGAGTAATATTTCGACCATGATTATATTTGAAAAAGTTACAGAATTGGGAATGGAGCCTAATGGAGGTGCCAATGGGGGAATCCTGCAATTGAGAAGGTAGGGTTTTGTATTTAATATGTAAAAGTGCAGAAGGAGAAAGGTTCCAAGATCGGATTTGAGCTTGTTCAATATTAAACCAAACAGGTGTATACGAGGGTGAGTTTTGATCTGTTTCTGAGGTTAGCCATCTAAGATGCTTATTAGCATGGCTTGCCCAATAGTAGAAACACATATGAGGGAGGCGTAACCCTCCTGTATACTTTGGCGCAGCCAGTTTGTAATAAATCAGCCATGGCCTCTTCCCTGCCCATATAAAATCTGCAATGAAACTATGTGCTCTTTTGAACCAAGCAAGAGGAAGCCACAAACTGAGAAGATTAAGGGGATAAAAGAGGGGAGAAGACATTAATTTTTATTAGGTTAATTCTACACCAGATGGAAAGAGGAAAATGGGACCATCTAGTCAGATCATGAGCAAGCACTTGGAGAAGAGCATCCAGACTGTTTTTTTGAAGGCAAAATGCATTCCTGACAAGGTCAGTCCCCAGGTGGTGCAATGTCTTGAGTTCCCAAGTAAGACCAAAAGCAGCTATCACAGGTTTTTGAATTTTGTGATTTAATGGGAATACTACTGTCTTTTCTACATTTAATTTGTAATTTGATAAGGCACTGAACTGTTTAATGATTCTTAACATGGGTAGTATGGAGGTTGTAGGGTTTATCAGCTGGAGAAGAAGGTCATCGGCGTATGTGGCTACTTTAACTTCATAGCCTTCTATACTAACTCTTTGCACCTTCTGACATTCTGTTAGTCTACGAATCAAAGGTTTGAGATACAAGTTGAAAAGGAAGGGAGATAGGGGACAGCCTTGTCTAGTACCTGATTATAAGGGAAATACATTTGACATCCATCCGTTGGTGTAATTATGAGCAGTGGGAGTGCTATAAAAAGCATGTATCCATTGAATGAATTTAGAGGGGAAGCCAAAGGCATATAGAGTCCTAAAAAGAAAAGACCTATTGACTCTATCAAAGGCCTTCTCGGCATCCAGAGAGACCAAAACAGCTGGGACATCAGCATCTCTGGATGCCCAGAAGACATGAGCCAAAGTGCGTAAGTGGTTGACCGAAGACCTGCCCTTCACAAATCCAACCTGTTCTAGGCCAGCGAGATCAGGTAGGATTTGATTTATATGGTCAGCTAAGAGTTTTGCAAGAATCTTGATATCTTGGTTGAGAAGGGATATTGGTCTGTAACTAATAACCGGTTCTACTCATTTTCCAGGTTTGGGTAGTAAAATAATTAAGGCTTCAAAAAGGGTTTTATCTGAATTGGTACCTGTGAGAATGTGTTGGAAAAGGGAATGCAGCAGTAGAATAAGTTGTTTAGCAAAGGACTTGTAGAAATTAGTGGTCAGGCCATCTGATCCAGGAGTTTTTTAGTGGGAAGGTCTGAAATTACTTTCAGTATCTCCACCTTCGAAATAGGGTTATTGGGAATATTCTATATACTTCTCTTAAAGGAATCAGAAATCTGGAGTTGACTATATCTCAGTTTATGTACAGAATGATAAGCATAAGCCATTTTGTCCTACTATATCAGTGCTGTGCTCAGAGTGCCATACACAAACTGTGACATAGTGAAAATGTTAAATTACTGGTTCCATGAAGAGACCAGTACAGAATGCTGCCCATAGAAACAAAACAATACAAAACACAATTTTTGCATCAGCATTTATTGACATAACATAGAGTTAAATATTGTCCATTTAGGTATAGGGATATAATTTCTTACTCCATAAATATTGTAAAATGATTCAAATTTCAGATAATTTCCTCTCCTTTTTAAAGAGCAGATGACTACTAAAATAAAATGTTTAAGTGCTGACCCGTTGGTGCAGTGTTAGTGCTACTGCTCATAACACTGGCAACCTGCATCAGAAGCGGGTCCAAGTTGTCAGGGGCTAGCCGGGAGTGGGGAGGATTGAGTGTCCCAGAGGATACTCTCCTCCTCCATTGGGGGGGGATCTGTGAGCTCTGCTGCAATACTGCCACCTTGGTGACTATAGGTGACATTGCAAGTAAGGATGCAATGAGTGGGTGCCTTTTGATTGAAGATGTCGGCATACTTGTCTGCAACATCCACCTCAATCCTTGCCTGTGAGGCATGAGGCACCCAAAGGGGTGGGAGAAACAGAAAAAAAGAGGCCCTCAACTTCCGGAAACTACAACATCTATCCTTGTAGGCCCCACAGTACTCACTGGGCAGCCAACCAAACATCCAAGCTAAACTCCTCCAAGGCCTGGGGAATCCAGGAGACTTCACCATAGGAGGGCCAAACAGTGGGGCACTGTCGGGTCAGAGGTAAGTACTGGAGACAGCAGGTTTTAGGTTGGGGGAGAGAGTGGATGGTCAAATGTGGGAGATGGTACTAATAAAAAAGTTTAAAATCATTGGTGGGGGGAGGAGGAGATTTTCAGAAGAGTCAGATATGAATGGGTTGGCATGACAAACCCACATCCCCTTCCAACCCTATGCATCCAGAGTTTTCTGTCTCCCTTTAAAAGGGTTGCTAACATTTGAGGCAATTTCACAATCTGTGACAGCTTTAAGAAAGTACATAATTTCTGTAGCACAAGTGCTCACTTTTAAAAAACATCTGTGTCCATACTGCAGATGCTAGTGGATCATCTAAAAGATGGACTACTACCAGTGCAGATGAAAGCCTGCTTTGGCAATATGGCTGACAGATCAGTTCTGAAAATCCTGCCCATTATCGACTGTATGCACTAGTAGGCCAGCTACTTGCAAGAAAAGATGCATACTTCACTGGCCAGCTGGTACAGAGGCATTACATCCGTCTGTGATGCCGATGATCCAGGTTCGGGAATAAACCCGGGAAGTCAGAGGGCCGGCCAGGAGGAGTAAGGATTGAGCATCCATGAACTGCTCTCCTTCTCTGGGGCGAGGGGATGGAGTGTTAGGCACATTATGGACCCCTGGCTGAGTCCGGGGGATCTGCTGTGAGCAGCGCCGTAACATACATTGGGTGGGGTGGACGCTGGTCATCATTGCATGTCCCTGCCCCCCCAGGGTCACAGCAACAAGAAAAATGCCAGCCCCATCAAAGATCCTGGCTCCATTACTGCTCCCTCTAGGCCACCAGCAATCACTTTGGTGGTCCTACTCAAGGGGGTAAGCCTGAGCATGAGAGGGCAGGTGGAGGAGCCGGTGGAGCTTGTATGGGAGCTTGGGCACCAGCAACAAAAAAAAGAAACACATAAAAGATGCATACTGAGCCATGTGGCTACATGCTATGATCCTGGCTCTGTGTGTGAAGCATGTTGTAACAGATATCACGCATGGGTATATTGGAGTGATTCTCAAAGTCATGTCTCAGCCCCCCCTAGCTCGACCAAACACACAGCTGTGTTGGATCTGGCCCTAACGGGGGGACCAGGCATGAATGGTTACATGCCTGTATTAGTGCATACATTGGTATCTTGGTATCTAGTGTATTTCTGAGACCTGAATCTTCACCCCAAACAGTCTCCCATTAACATAAGCTAGTCTCCGACAGAGACCTAGTTACATACTGTACATGTGTGAAGCATAATATATAAAAAATCAGAATCTTTCTATTCAATGCTCAGTACATGATCTAATGAATTTATAGAGATATTATTACAGCTGACTCCCATGCAAAATTTGCATGAAACCTAAGCTCCGATTCCCTCTTTCAAGAATGAATCCCCGCAAGACCTCCAAATACTTGTGTGTAGAATTATCCGCTCCTCCTGACTCTAGATCCACAATGGGGAAGGGGAATACTGTTTAAAATGGAGTCTCTCTCTGTAGTCTAGCCTCCCAAACAGCCCACTTACCTTTTATAGTACAGAACTCCCCAACCCACGATCCACAATTTAGGTGCAATAGTTCAATACCTTGTTAGCTCACTTACCCCCCACCTTATTCCCTAGGACCCCCATGTACATTTTTTTGGTAGGGGGATCCCAGTTCTTCATAAATGCATAATGATTTAAGGGAACAATAGTGCAATGCCAAGCTAGCTCAGTCACACCACCCCCCAACCCAGTTAACCTATGGCACATGCCACATTCCCACTGACAGACTGAGTAAAGTGTGAACCAAGGAGAAAGGGAGGGAGGAAGAGGCTAGTTGGTGGTACCACTGATTACGGTAAGTTGAATGACCAATCAGTTTGCCTAGGATCATCAATGACCCCCCAATGTCTTTCTGTCTCCTCCTGGGTGTGTGCTTGTTTAATTGTTAATGGACTGTGGCACACACCGTGGGTTAGGGACAGACATGATTGAGCTAGCTAGTGATTGATCTATCCCCCCCCCAAACCATGATTGATGGGTCATGAGTGGGTCCATTACCAATAAATGTAGTTGGGGATCTTGTGTGGAGGGGTCATTCTTGGGAGAGGGATTACAGCCTAGTTTTTGTGTGTGTGCGCCCAGGTGGTTCACATTTGCATTTGAACATCATGGCCACTGAGTTCAGGCACACATGCAAACCTAGTATTACATGCTGTAGAGCTCCCCCAGCTGTTCCCCCAAGCCCTCCAAATAACTCTTTGGAACACTGCCCCCCATTCTGACTCATGATGCAGGATTTGAGGGGGGAATATAGTTACAAATGATTGCAGACAGGTTGTAAAAATGCCAGCTCCTGGCAAAAGCCTCTTCTGTCTTTAGACACAATCCCCCTTTGCCATGTCCAAAACCCCACGATCCCCACAAACATTTTATGGGTAGCAACCCACCCAGTCTTGACCCCTGAGGCTCAATTTGTGGGGGCAATAGCTCAACAGTCATCTAGCTTAGTTGCTGCCCCCAATATGTACTTTATGTATGTATGTATTTATTTAGTTGCTTCAAAAGTTTAACCAGAAAAGAAATACTGAGCTGCTAAGAGCTTGTTTCCAGATATATCCTGGGTATGAGGGTAAGTGGAGCTAGATCAAGAGGTAGAGAAAAATCTAAACAGTAATAACAATAGTATATTACAAAAAATTGAACTAATATACAATAGTAAAGTATATCAAAGGAGCATAATCATAATGATGTCGTGGACTCCAATGAAAAGACAAAATCCTGTATTTTGATTGGCTAGCTGGCACCTTTCAGTTGTGGTAACTCCCCCGATAACCAATGCAAAAGGTGCCAGCCAGCTGCATCTTTAAAAAAAAAAATCCAACCCCGAAATCACGAAACTCCAGTCACCATCTTGTTTCCCTGCTAAACGAGGATCATGAAAAACACCTCCGTACATCGTGAAAATAGAAACAAAACAGTGTGCAAGCCTGAATCAGTAAGTATAAACAGTTTTTTTTTTACTGTTTCCCTGCAATCACTTCCACCTGGCTCACCTCTAAATCTTTTTTTCTGTCCGCTCTGCTCAGCTACGTTCTGTTCCTGGTACAGTCTCTATCTCTCTCCAGTACAGTCCCCCTCTCATTTTTAAATCCCTGCTCTTGCTGTGTCTATGGCAGCACAAAAAACAAAAGAAAAGTAAAGAAATTCCCCCGAGTCCATTTTCACCATGCAAACTGTAACCCTGGAGCTTGTATGACAGCAATGCATAATGCCTCACAACATGCCACACAGTCAACATGAATTTTTTTTCTCCAAGTGGGCTAACAAATACATTAAAATTAAATGGAAAACCTGAAATACCAGTTTTATTTCTTTCTATATAAAAAACAACCATGCTATAATTGCAATAACCCACTTCAGGGTGTGGGTTATGGGGGAATTTACCACGGCTGGTGAGGATTTGACCACTCAGCTGCACCTCGTGGCCAAACCACACCAGCTGTGGTGAATCCCCCTATAACCCACACACTCTCATGGTTCATTGCTTAAATAATTAAGGAAAATCAGTGCAGTAGATACATGTAGTAGATAAAACAGGGTTATGGTAGGCAGAGGGAACTACTCAGGAAGGTATAGCATGAGGATGAGGGGAACAAGATGGCCAAGGAAAAACTAGTAGCGGGGAAAGGAAAACAAGAAAAGAGGTAAAGGGTCATAAACAGTTGCAGATAGGTGAAGAAAAGTCATGAAGAAGAGACTTTAGGAGAAAGCAGAAGATGCAGAACAGATTGACAGGGGAAGGGAGGACCAGAGTTTAGGAAAGTGATAAGAGAAAGCAGATTGACTAGCAGTAGATTTTCTAGAAGAAATAGAGAGGAATAGTAAATATTACTGCGGAGAGGGTAGGAGGAAGATGAGAGAGAGGACAAAAGGGATGTAAGGTAGGAGGGAAGAGAACCACACCAGAATTCAGATATAAAGGAGGCACAATGGGAAAGACACCTGGCATCAAGAGAGGGAAGCAAAAGAACAGAGTTAGTGAGGGGACAGACTAACGCAAAACAACAAAAGGATTGAAAGTGAGGTCCAGCATGCGAGAATTTGGGAGCTCCACTATACTGTAGATTAACTCACTATAGTCCAAGAAAGGGAGAATCATCTTAAAACAATCTCTTGGCAGGCAGGAAGCAAGATACTCACTTGTTTCCTGCACAGTACACAGAGGTTAGGGTAGAGCTTATGGTATATGGCAACAATATGCACCAAAAAATCAAGATGCCAGTCCAGACAGACCTTGAGGTACTCAAGTGAAAAAACATCCTCAATCACCGCACAATCAAGGGCATGAAATAAAGGGAGATGGGTGAGTTGGGTAAGTCTCTAACTGGTGCCAAAAGTCATGGAAACAGTGTTTTTGGCACCAAGGATCAGCGGGTTAGACTGGAATCAGCACTAAATGTTGTCAAAGTCCAGCTGTAGGTGTGAGGTAAGGTCATGGGAAGAGGAGCCAGATGCAAAAAGAACTGTATCTTCAGCATACATACTGTATGAATGGACACAGAGGAACAGACAATGGGGAGGTCAGTCAAGAAAATGGAAGAGAATAGGGTGCAGGACAGACCCTTCAGTGACACCCAAGCAGATGGGGAGTGGAGATGAAGTGGAGCTACCTATCCAGACAGCTTGAGACCTTCCCTCAAGATAAGAATGAAACCAACTGACTGCACAGTCAGAAAGGCCTGCTGATTTAAGCTTGCCCAGGAGGAGGAGATGTGCCACAGTGTCAACAGCTTTAGCACGATCAACAAATATGGTGGACCTGATAAGTCCCTGATCCATACCTGAGAGGATGGAGTCAGTAAGCCAGAGGGAGGTGGAAGTGGAGTGGAATTTCCTAAAACAAGACTGGAAGGGAGTGAAGAAGGAGGAGGAGGAGGAGGAGGAGGAGAAGGAGGAGGAGTCAAGGAAGGAAGAGAGCTGAGATACTACAAGGTGTTTCTACAACTCAGACAGAGTGTGAAGGACAGAGATAGGCTGACAGTAACCAGGAGAAGAGGGATCACCAACTTTTGGGAAAGGTACAATTGTAGCCTGCTTCCAGGCTTCAGGGAGAGTTGCAGAGGAAAATGAAAGGTTGAGTAGGGTATGAGGCAGTGTGATTGCAGGGGCTGAGGCAGAGAGAAGCTTAGGATCAAGGCCATCAGGGCTACCTCCCTTATGAGGATTAAGGGCAAGCAGGCCTCAAGGCAAGCAGAGGGAGCAGCAGAACAGAAGGAAAAAGAGAGAGGAGCAGAAGGCAGAGTGAGGGGAGAAAAGAGGAGAGGGAGGAGGGAATGAGAGAGAGGGTACAGGTAATGAAGTAGGAGTTAAAGGAAGAGACAACAGCAGAAGGGTCAGAGATGAGGGAGTCACCAGCCTTGAGAGCATGGGAGGGAGGGAGACTGGGTTGGATGTCTAATCACTTGTGTGCTACAACTCCATAGATGAACAGAGTAAGCATGCACCTTGCAGGGTGGAAAGAAGGACTGGGGCTGGTGGCATCATTACATACGAACATACGAAAAATGCCAACAGATACAGGCCCTTAGGTCTATCAAATCTACTTTAATGTGCAGGTATCTGAGTTTATTCTATAGCTGTCCCCCCCTCCCCTTCCACTAGTTCTCCTCCCCATGATACTATCCAACCCCCTCTTAAAACTGTTCGCCAATTTAAGTGACACCACCTGTTCAGGAAGCATGTTCCACCCTGCCACCTCCCTCTCTATTAAGTAGTGTCTTCTCAACTCCTTCTTGAACTTGCCCCCCTCCAGTTTCAGACTGTGCCCATTAGTGGCCCTCCACCTTTTAGTCTAAACATCACCTATGTGCTGACCCTGTTAATGCCCTTCATATACTTCAAGGTCTCGACCATATCCCCTTTATTCCCGCCTCTCCTTCAGGGAAAACGTATTGAGCTCTGTCAGTCTATCCTCGTAGGGTTTATCCTCCATTCCTGTTATCATCCTGGTTGCTCTGCATTGGACTCCCTCTAGCAGCCTGATATCCTTCTTTAGGAAGAAACGCCAGAACTGCATGCAGTACTCCAGGTGTGGTCTGACCAGCAACCTGTACAGTGGAAGGATAATCTCCTTCCTCCTTGAGGTGATTCCCTTGGCAATACATCTCAGCATCTTGTTAGCTTTAGCTGCTGCCTTCCTACACTATGCTGAATGGTTCATTTGCTCTGTTACGAGTACCCCAAAATCCTTTTCCTCCTCTGTGGTGCCCAACTGTATTCCCCCCATTCTGTAGCTAAATGTACAGTTCCTGACACCCAAGTGCATAACTTTGCACTTTTTTGTGTTGAAACCCAGCTGCCATGTGTCTGACCATTGTACGAGTTTATCCAGGTCTTCCTGCAGTCCTAGCCAGTCCTCTGTGTTGTCCACCACGCACCTATCTTCATGTTTCCTGCAAACAGGCTGATCTTATTGTTGACCCTGTCAAACAGCACTAGCCCTAACACTGAGACCTGCGGAACCCCACTCATCACAGCCTGTGGGGATGAGAGCTCCCCCTGTAGGACAACTCTCTGCTGCCTATCAACCAGCCAGTTTTTGACCCACTCCACCAACCTCTCTCCTAACTTCAGGTTCCCCAACTTGCCTATCTACCTCCCATGCGGAACTGAATCAAAGGCCTTGCTGAAGTCCAAGTACAGGACATCCACTGCTTGACCCTGGTCTAGTGCTCTTGCTACCCTGTCATAGAAGTCCACCATGTTTGTCTGACATGATCTACCAGCGACAAATCCATGCTGTCTGTTGTCCTGAAGACCATTCTCCTCCAGGAACTCTACTAGCCTCTCCTTGATGATGGACTCCATGAGCTTCCCCACAATGGAGATTAGGTTGACTGGCCTATAATTTCCTTGCTCATCCTTGGGCCCGCTTTTATGGATGGGCACCACATGTGCCATCCTCCAGTCTTGGGGTAAGCATCCAGTCTCCAAGCAGGTGTTGATCCGCTCTGCCAGAGGTCCTGCCAGGACCTCTGCCATCTCCGTTAGCACTCTGCGTATATGCCGTCCAGACCCGGTGCCTTGTCCACCATCAGGGCTTTCAGACCTTCCAGTACCCTACTTTCTTGGATTACCCCCTCTATGATCTCCGCCTCTCATATAACCACTGCTACCTTCCCCTGAGGGATCGGTCCCATTTTCTCTGGTGAACACAGAACAGAAGTACTCATTGAGTGCTTTTGCATGTTCCCCTCCTTTCAGCACCCCCGCCGGCCACCTTGATTTTAACAATCTGATCCTTGCATTTTCTTCTCTCCCTTATGTAACAAAAGAAATCTTCTTCCCATTTGCTGTCCCCTGTGCCAGCCTAAGCTTTTTTGCTACCTTGGCTGCCCTGACTAATCTGCTTACCTCCCTCGATTTCTTCACGTACTCCTCTCTGTTCTTCTCTCATTGATTCTCCTGTTTTCCTTGAAGGTGGCTCTTTTTTGCTTAATCTTCTCAAGCACCTCTCTCCTTAACCAGCTTGGTCTCCTGGACCTGGACTGTTTCCCTTGGAGCTTTGAACAGGAGTGTGTGGTATCAGTTAGGCTAGCCTTGATAATCTCCCACTTCTGGTTGGTATCCATATGTGGTTGGATTCTGGCGAGGTGCTCTTCCAATATGACCCTCATCCTCCTGAAGTCTACCCGCCTGAAGTCAGTCACCCCTAGTCCTTGTACTGACTGTCTCCTTACTCATACTAAGGTAGAACCACATTGTGTGGTGGTCGCTCCCTGCCAGGGGTTCCTCCACCCTTTCCTCCTTCACTCCCTCACTGTTTAACAGCACTTAATCTAGTATGTTCCCCCCTCTGGTAGTCTCCCCCACCAATTTTAAGGCCTCCTCCCTGCTCTCCTCCTCCTCCTCCTCCTCCTCCTCTTCCCTGCTAGAGGGAATTCCCTCCCTAATGTAAATAGCCACCCCTCCCCCTTTCCCTCTAACTCTATCTTTCAGAACAATTTTGTATCCTGGGACCACTAGATCCCAGTCCTGGTATAGGGTGGCCCATGTCTCAAAGATGGTAGCTATGTCCACCTCCCCTTCTGCCATCATTACCTGCAGGTCAGCAGTTTTGTTTCTTAAGCTCCTTGCATTTAAGGAGACCACCCTCCAGCTTGGCCCGCCCCCTTCTGTGACTATTCCTAGTCCCCTCATGCTACTCTCCCTTTTTGAGCCTGGATTCTCCCTCATCCCTTCTCTTCTGGTCTGGGTTGGGGGGGAGGCATGGCAGCCTCCCTTTCCTGGTGACTTAGCTCATCATCCAGCCTACTGCCCCCCTCCACCTAGTTTAATGGTATCCTGGTTGCTATATACTCACCCAGTCTCTGCTTCAAGGCTGCTGTGTTCTCTACTCAAGTGAAGCCTGTCTGGGGCATAGAGATTCTTGTTCTGCCACATTTCACCCCCCCCACCCCATACCCCATTGACTGACACCATTGCCTCAAACAAGTGTTGAACTCCTCTATCCTTTGTTTCCTGACTGTGCTAGCCCTGGGTATGGGGAGAACTTCTGAAAAGGCAGCTGATCTCCCTGCCACCTTGCTTAGTCTACCCACCTTCCTAAACCTTTCTTGGACCTCTGTGACCGTGCCCTCTGCCAGGTCATTTGTGCTCAGGTGCACAGTCATTGATGCAAAGTATGTTGATCAATCCATCTGCCTAGCTTCATAAATAACCATCATCAGGATTTCATTTCTGACTTCATAATGTGCTTATTATGATATACTGTAATGCTTACCATGTCAACAGACTGTGGTGTCACAAACACAGCAACTGTGAAGTCAGCTTGAGATAGTTAACGTACAGTAGAGATCTTTTGTTGTTGAAAAGTTTAATTGATTGGCTACAGACCATTACCATACAGTAACAGATATCTTTTAAAACAGCGTAATAAATACCTGCTACACCTGACAATGATGAGACAAAGCCAAATGTCTAGGGAACATTAACATGGTCTTAAATAAGGATGTTTTGAATTAAAACTTTGCCTGCAAAATTATTGAAAAGTGGATCAATTCATACTACACAGCAAATTTTTGCCCATCCACCAACTTTCCCTGGCAAAGTTTTGTTATCAATTAAGAAACAGGCCGCCGCTGCGCTGACTTCATCGGACAGATCAGCCCGGACTCCTGGTTCCCAGATGCAGATCCCACAGAGGTATGACTGTGTAATCCAAATTGGAGTCCCATAGTCTACGGCTGCAACCTGATTGGTGCGCCGCTGCTGCTAGTGGACCATGATTGGCCCAAAAGGCTTTTGGCTCTCCAGCCATTGGTGCGCCTTTGGACCATTCTCTGGGCTGCGTTTCCTTACATTATTTTGCCTTCCAGTTAGGCAGATTTTTCTTCCCACCACCCTGCCCCCTCCCAGGCATCCTTTAAATACACCACTGCAACACCCATCCTAGGGCTCTGTCCCCCCCCATTGGCTCTGCAATCTCAGCCATTAACCACCTCCTCTTGCTTACACAGTACTCCTTACCAACTGATAGGTAAATCTCCTTGCAGTGACTGCCCTCTACATACCAGACATCCCTCTCGGTAGCTCTTTGCTATCTTGCCTAAACCTGCACACTAAGATGCTACTAGTGGTGCTCATGATACTTTGCTGCCCCTTAACCCCTGATGGTACCACTTATCAGACCTTCTTCCAGCATAAGTCACCACCAGCCATACACTATGTGCAAGGTATGTCAACAGCGATCGATAACCTTATTTCTACTGACCACTACACCCCAATCTGGCTCATTACCTGCTGAAACTTCATATGCTTAGCTCCCCTGAGAACTTTGTACCATTGACAATACATTGCAATGTAGCAGAGCACCAACAATACTATAGTGCCAAAAGGCACAAGCAACTAGCCAACAAACAAGTCATCAAAATGCTTAAAACCTTGCTCCTGAGAATTCTCCTCGTGCTACTTTTTATCTCTGGTAACATACACCCAAACCCAGGGCCAGCCAGGCAAACTGTACCTCCCACCTACACGAGGGAGGGGTCCCTCTTACTTGCATCAATCAATGTCTGTAGCTTCCTCAGCAAACTTGATAACCTCCAAACATGGGTTCAGCATCACAACCCTGACATCCTCTCTGTGATTGAAACATGGATAAACCCTAACATACCTGACACTGCAGTCACACTCCCTGGATATTCTATCTTCAGGCAGGACAGAATTGCAAAGCGTGGAGGGGTTGTGCCATTTATCAAAGGGATACTCTCATGGGCCATGTTACCCCATACTCTAACCCGGACTCCCCCTCCCAGGTCCTTGTCATCAAAGTTGTCCTTGGAACCCATAATAAGCATCTTAATATAGCCTCAGTGTACCTACCCCTAAGGACCAGACCAGGGGCTTCAATAGCATCATGAATTATTTACAGGGCCTACACCATAACTCTGAGACTATAATTCTGGGTGATTTTAACATAAATTGGCTTTCGCCTCAGGTCTCCACTTACAAAGATGTTATCTCAGCACAGCACCTCACACAGCTTGTCACTACCGCCACCAGGTGCAACTATAGGACTGGGACCTACACTCTGCTAGACTAGGTTCTGTCTAACTGCCCGATCATATCGCAAAGGTCTCAGTACTCCTGGACACTATAAGTGACCACTCACCTATCATCTGCTCCTGGGCTAACAAATTCACCAAGGCCTCCCCAAGGTAATCCACACCAGGATCCTAAAACAGGGGCACCTCAGACTGCTAAAATGCCACCTTAACAGGTTGGGCTGGGCTGTTAGTGATACACTTTATGACATTGACTAAGCCTTGGATCTCTTCATTACCCACTTTACTGCTGCCTGTGATATATATGCCACACTCAAACAGATGAAGGTCAAAGGCAGACCCAATCCTTGGATCACCTCGGAACTCATAACACAGCTCAAACAACAGGACCACCTCTGGCACTCTGCTCGAGCCTCGTCCACACAAGGGGACCTTCAAAGATACAAAACTGCAAGAAATAACTGCACCCGAGCAATACGGAATGCTAAAAGCAAATATTTCAGGGAGTCATTGATACACTCCTGGGGTGACGGAAAAAAATTCTGGAAGAATATGAAAGACCTCACAGGTAAGGATCCTAAAACTCCTCCAACCATGCTCAACATTGATGGAACACCTACGCAAGACCTGGGCATCATTGCCAGCACCTTCAATAATGCGTTCTCAAACCTCAGCAGTGTCCTCCCACCTGACTTCTTCTTCGCACCTTCTTCCAGCACCCCCTATGACATGACATCCCATGTACACACGGTTCCACAGTTTTTCTTCAGAGGTCCCTATGCACATAACCAGATCATATATTCACAAGGCCATCTGCAAAGCTGGGCACAGTGGCGACGAGCTCAACCTGAAGCTGATGGTGCTAGTTCTAGATGATATCCTTGTATCTCTGACAAAGATCTTCAACTTCTCACTTAGGTTAGGCCAATTCCTAACACTCTGGAAACAGGTGTCCATTACACCAGTCCTCAAAAGAGGCAACAAGTCACTGCACACCAACTACAGGCCTATCTCCATCCTCCTCCCCTTATCCAAAGCACTTGAGCGTATAGTCTCGGACCAGCTTTTCGAGTACCTGGACAAGTATGACATCCAATTCCCGGAACAGCACAGCTTCAGAAAAGGACATAGCACCACCACCACACTGCTGAAATTTACAGGGCTCATAAATGCCACCCTCGAACAAGGTAACTGTGGGGGGGGGGCAATATTCATTGACCTTCAATCAATCAATCAATCAATCAAAATCTTTATTTATTCAGGCGAACATCATTGAGCAAAGCTCATTTACAAGATGGACCTGATGGTCAGAAACAACATAAAGGTATAATTTCACATATATACAAATACAAATTGAGTACAAGAACAGAGACTTTATAAACAAACAGGTACAGTAATAAACACATATATACAAGGTGGTTAACCAGTGAATTTGGGCACCAAAACAAAAAGAAAAAGAGACAGGATTGACTAACTAAAGGTAGGGTATTGGGATTTAGGAGATAATCTGGTAATGTGTAAGTGGAAGAATGCTTAAACAAGTAAAGGTGGGGGAATATAAAAGGGTCAGGGGGGGTAAGGGGTATGAAGGGACTAGGCCTTGTGGAAGCAGTTGCATGTCTCTGGGAAGAGACTTATATACAGCTTTTTAAAGGATGTTATAGGAATGAAGGTGTTCAATTTCAGGGTCTTCTGCAGGGAATTCCAGATAAGTGCTAGAATGTAGCTGATTGCAGCCCTCCCATGCCGGGTACTAGCATTTGGTACCTTCAAAGTGATGAGGCTATTGCTTCTTAGGGCATATGGCCTGGGTGTAACCAGAGTAAAGCAATCTGAGATGTAGGATGGTAGTTTCTTTGTCAGAGCTTTGTAGATCCATAAAGCAGCATTTTTGTTCCTTCTGTGATGTAGAGATATCCAGCCAACTGCAGAATAGAGAGAACAGTGGTGGACCTTACTAAGGCCTTTTTATACCGTTCACCACCAACTTCTACTTAGGCAACTGTCAACCATTGGGCTCTCTAATAATGCACTGCCCTGGTTCGCTAGCTATCTCGGGGGAAGGGTCCAGCATGTTAGGATTGCCAGTGTCACCTCTAATGAAAAACCAGTTCTTTCAGGTGTACCACAGGGGTCCATACTAGGCCCTCTACTCCTCTCTCTTTTCCTGAACAACCTTCCCAGGTTTGCCACCAGAAAATATTACTTTATGCAGACAATGCAATCTTATTTACTAGCCATCATGACATCAAACACCTGGAGTGTCAGCTGCAGTGTGACTTTAGGCATGTAGAAGAGTGGTTCAAGGATCACAAGCTCACCTTAAATTATACCAAAACCAAGGTCATGACCTTTTGCTACATACAGAGCAAGTACAAACCTTAGTCCCTCACCATTAAAAACCAGTCTGGGTCTTCACTTGAACATGTGCCTGAGTTTAAATATCTTGGCATCACACTGGACAGCTCCCTCACCTATGTACGGCACATCGACAATGTAGCAAAGGCCGCCAACATACGAATCAGTCTTCTCCACAGGCACAAACACTGCATGACTGTGGGATGCCCTTAGATTGGCTATCTATAGCTCTGTCACCTCCATCATTGACTATGTTCTAGCTATCTATGGTTCTGCTTCTCCCACTGCTCTCCACAGGATATCTGTGTCACTCAACAAAGCCTGCAGGGTCCTAACTGGTGCTACCCACCGAACTCACACCTGTGACCTGTACACGCAGGCCGGTTGGCTCCCACTTCATAGCAGAATTCAATATCAGACATGTCTGATCACCAAGAAGATTCTCCTTGGGCTCATGCCGCCTGGTGTTCAAAGGCTCCTCACGACATATAACAGTACCCAACACACACGTAGTGCTCAACATCAAACCTTCCAGGTTCTCAGATGCAGGACCTCAATGGGTCAAAGGTCATTCACCTACTGAGCTCCCCAGTGTACAATGCCCTTAACAATGAAGTACTTACTCCTGCAACACTTGGACCCTTTAAAAGGCAGCTCCGTCTATACTTAGCATCTACCACGCAATGTGACTGCTTCCCCTAGGGACAGCATCCTACCGCTCCTTAGTCTTAGGTGGAATGTTTAGCCCCCCACCTTCTTCCGTGTCACCTGCTTCCTCCTCCTACCCCTACCTTTCCACACCTATGCCCAGCCCTACCATTCATCTCCCCTCTCGTAGGCATTTACAGATCTTGGGTCCCTCAACCCCTACGTACTATGCACTCTCGTTACCTGCCCATCACCTCCCGACAATGGCCCCTCAATCTGCCTTGCTCTCTTTAACCCTGAGATCCTATATACACTATCTGATCTAGATAATGTACTGTTCTGCTATGAAACATCTTTTTTTCATTAACAGTTTCACTATGTCTCTACATTATATACTGTTTGTTTTAGGGTTACCATTTTTTAAAAAGCCCAAAGTGGGACATTTCTTACTGAAATATGATTTTTCGCAGGACAATATGTAATCTCGACCAATGCAACAGATTTGTATTGTCAAAATAATCAGAATTAAGTCTAAGTGTTGTAGTTTTTTAGCTGTTTTAGTGTTTCATGCCATTTTAAGGTATTTTAGTTAAGGTATTTTGTTGTTTTGTAGCATTTAGAGGAAAGTCAGAAAAAATTTTTTTCTACTATAATGTTAGGACATGTAGCATTTTTCATGTTTTTTTGCAGGACACAGCTGCCCAAATCATGATTGTCCTGCGAAAATAGGGACAGGTGGTAACCATAGTTTGTTTATAGCTTTGCCTTCACTGTGATAATCCTGTAACCATGAACTACCTCTGTAAGTATGTTTCCCCTGCATCCTTTGGCGTGGAATCTTTGTAAAAGAGCAGTAATTTCTGCTCAAAGTTATTTGTAATCCTAGAATTTAATAAATAAATAAATGATAATAAAAAATAAAAAATCTTCCCTCCACACACAGCACATATTACACCCTCTTCCTCTTTCAGCTTTGACCACTTTAAACATGTTCCCTCTGTCCCATCACCCTCATAGCACTGAACCACCATTTCCTCCCCAGCCCCATTGGATTTTAATGCAGTTGCTAGTGGACATAGTTGAAAATATCATTCTGTTGTTATTGTTTCAGTTACCCTTCACCCCACTCTAAAACGTCTCCCCTTCAACCCCTATTCCCAGCCCAGTAAATATACACAGTAAAGCCCCATCCCTCTACCCTCGAAGCACCAAATAGTACCACCCCCTCTCTCATGACACACTTGTACAGTAAAAAAGGATACTATACTGTCCAATCCTGTCCAGCACTGGGCTGACCAGCACAAACAGACGCACTCTCCACCTCAGCTGACTGTCAGCTAAATGACTGGCACAGCGCATGTGCTCATGGTAATCAATGTAGTGCTTCTTTAAGCAAAGTTTTAAGACTTTGCACATCATTAGTTTTGAACATGTTACTTTAGTAAATTCCTGGGACTCAATTCTCAGTTGCTCTGATCGCCCATATTACTATTTAACACCCACACAGAATTTGTGACCTCATAAAATCATGATTAACAGTGATCACAAACACCTTCCTAAGTCCTCCCAAAAGTCATTGGGGGCAAACAGGAAAAAGGGTGGAGGCTACCATGAAAATGGTCCACTGGGCCATACACAAACATATAGTGGGCCTTGCAGGCCTTGGCATACGCAGCTACTCTTGCATAGTTATTGCATGATAAATGCAGGCAATACTGCAATAGAGGATCTCAGCTGCTCCCAGCACATTCAGGGTCAATTAACTCGGAGTAAGGAACATGCTGGATGGAGGACCACTGGATCACTACAGTAAAAGGCATGCTGGGGTTAGAGAGGGAGTACTACTAGATGTTTATGGGTGAAGATGCTTGCAGGGGAGAGTGGGTGGACCACTGAACCACAAGAGATTTGCTGTGAAGGCAACAAGGATAGAGACTACTGGCCAGTCAGGATCCATAAAAGTCAGGGTGGGTTAGTAGAGGAAACACTTCTGGATGTGATGCCAATTTGCACGGTGCTATGACCTTGACTCAGTGACACAGACATATGCCTGGCACAATGCCATGCTTTGCTGTGGTTGAGGCATACAACAGAGTGCTAGTAGTTGCAAATCCATATGTGCCTACTAACCTCTGGACTAGAAAACTATCTCACACCACTGTCACAGTAGGTACACCTCCCTCTGGTGTGTGCTCAGGTCTCTGTACGACAGGCTGTAACCCAATGGTGCCAGCCCCAGTAGCAACTAAAACTCAGCCTGTTTACCTGAGGTGGCCATTTCCTCAGCTTGCCAGCTCCAATGTGTATTCATGGAGAATCTTCACTGCTGCAAGTGTTACAGCCAGTGTCAGGAAAATGTGTTTCTCAATGCACAGTGCTGAGAAGCTCACCTTTCTTTTTTTTTTTTAATACTTTAGTTTTAAACTGCAACAACAGATATTACATTTGCAGATATTGTCTGTATAACAACCATTGTAAAACATGACAATTAAAAACATGCTTCAAAAGTATCAGCACAGTAGATACATATCTAAAAAGTTGGACTAATTAAAAAAAGCATGAAGAAGAATGAAAAATGATTGTGCTTACAATACCCAGAACTGAGGTCCTCCTCTCTAAACGTAAATTTGACCAAAGTCAGAAATGCATTCCCCACTTTATACAAGATTAGAGGACTCCAATGACCCATCTCAAAGATGATGATGAGGATGGAAAGGAGTTCTTAATACTTGCCCAGTGTCTAGCAATCAGTTTAAATTATCTGCTTCTATAACATACAGATCTCAATTTGTGCATCCTCCTCTGCTCCTTGTAAGAAGAGCAGGTCAGTCCATCTACTGCACTTCCTCAGCCAAAAGCTCCTGTTGATCATAACCTGTGTGCAACTGCAAAGCCCTGCCTTGCCTAGATGACTGTAGTCCTGGCTACCCATGCCCCCTACCTACCATCACCATCCAGTAGTACCTTTGGGGTGAAGAAGCCTGTCAAAGTATAATTTGGCATTCCCTTTATGAATTTTTAATTGTGTGCCCCCTATTCTCATACACGTATTACAGAAACCAATAGAAATACTGTCAGGCTACTCTGCATCACCTGCTGCCGCACTTCAGTTCTGGTGGAGTCCTGCACTTGTGCATTTGAAGAATTTTCATTTTTCTAGTAAGTAATATATGTTACCATGAGATCAGTTTTGGAGCTCAGTGGGTCAGCTTAATTTGGGGTCTGTTGCACAACACTTTCTTGCCTAGATGCGGAACTTTGTACAGCGATTCTTGGAACTGATGACAGACTACTCTGCGTGTTGCTGTTCAGCACAGTTTTGCCTTAGCGCAGACCATAATGAAAATAAAACATTGCTGCATTCCCAAGCACATACATTTACATTCTACAGCACTTCACATGATGACTGCAGCGGCCTAATTGTCAAGGCTATAGACTAGATGGACCACTTGTTTTTTTCTGTCTCCTGCATCTTACAATCTTACTGTATGCCTGCATGCCTAAAGCCATGTACAGTATATTTGCAATAACTTTCTGAAATGTTACTAGACTACTGTGTGTCACCTGCTATGGCACTACTTTTACTACAGTATATATACCTGCTCTTGGTCCAGTCACTAAATGGAGAATAATGCATAGGCAACTCTTCGTTATGAAGTTTTTTTGTTTTTTTTATACACACCCAAGGTTTATGTGATTACCTATAAACCTCAAGAGACAAACTCAAAGGTTTATTGCATCACACACTGAGGGCATGTAATAAAAAACTTACGAAGCACACATTCTCTTATATTTTTTTTTTTTTTGCAATAATTGGTACAGGAAAATGAGCATAAAAATCAAGTTTCCCAACAAGTAAAGTGAAGAGCGAGTGTTTCAAATGCTGTAATAATTGGGTGTGACATTATACCCAGTTATTACAATGTCTGATCACACTGATAATCAGTGATATAAAAGGGGTCACCAATTATTAATGTAATTTGTACCATTTCAGTGAGAATAACTTTTGTTAGATAAATAGTATTGTTTCTTGATGACATACCTGCTATAGTGTCAGAATAACAAGATGTTAGATAATATAAAAAAACTTATAAAATTGGCACCTAAAATAAAGAACTGTGATTGGCTGAGAACCATCATATGAAAATGCGGAGATCTGGCTCGCTGCATGGTTATGCTGGTACTTAGCCTTATCACAAATCACTATGACACTGTTTTTTAAAAAAACTTTCTTGGCAGCCATTTTTCTCCCTCACTAACCATTCACTGTAGTTTTCAAGGCAATACCCACATTACACCAATATCATCCACACACTGTCCCCGTACCTCTAATCAAAACAAAAGTGAACTATAACAGAACCAAACATAATTAAAGAATAGCAATTTATTTGCTTTTACAGCAGCAGTTTTTTTCTCATCACTTTTATAATGTTTACATAGAAACACAGAACATAGAAACATAGACTTTGATGGCAGATAAGGACTGCTTGGTCCATCTAGTCTGCTCATTTCCCTACTTACTGGATAAGATGCAGATCCTAGTTAACCAACAGCCTATTTCTTCCTACCCCCCCCACGAGAATTGCCTTATGTCTGTTCCATGCATTCTTGAATTCTCCCACAGTTTTAGACCCCACAACCTCCTCAGGAAGACTGTTCCATGCATCCACCACCCTCTCTGTGAAAAAGTACTTCCTCACATTGCCCCGAGACGTCCCCTCTCTATCTTCAAATTGTGTCCCCTTGTTCTTGCACATCTCTTTTTCTGAAAGATGCTATCCTCTTAGACTTTGTGGATTCCACTAAGGTACTTAAAAGTTTCTATCATGTTCCCCCCTTCCCTCCTTTCCTCGAGGGTATACATATTAAGCTCATTTAGTCTCTCCTCGTATGGCTTCTCTTGCAGACCCTGCACCATTTTAGTTGCCCTCCTCTGGACTGCCTCCATCCTGTCTATGTGCTTGCAGAGATGGGGTCTCCAGAACTGTACACAGTACTCCAGATGAGGTCTCACCAACTGTCTGTACAGAGGATAACAACTTCCTGTTTTCTGCTGGTGATGCCTCTCCCTGTACATCTCAGTATCCCCCCAGCCCTCCCTACTGCCTTTTCACATTGCTTGCCAACCTTAAGGTCATCTTATATGATTAGCCCCAGAGCCCTTTCCATTTTTTTGTTACTACCTCCCCCCCATTGTGTACTCTTCCACTGGGTTTTTGGTTCCCAGGTGCATTATTTTGCACTTCTTTGCATTGAATCCAAGCTGCCATACTTCTGACCATTCCTCTAACCTTTCCAAGTCCCTTCTCATCCTTTCCACACCTCCTTGTGTATCAACCCTGTTGCAGATCTTTGTGGCATCTGCAAAGAAGCACACTTTTCTTTCCAGTCCCTCAGCAATGTCACTTATAAAGACATTAAAAAGGACTGGACCCAGTACTGAACCCTGCGGTACCCCACTAGTAACCCTCTTTTCTTCAGAGTGGACTCCATTTACTATTACCTTCTATGTCCTGTTGTCCAGCCAATGTTTTACCCAGGCTATGACCCTGGGACCCACTCCAAGGCTGGCTAATTTGTTTATTAAGCTTTTGTGTGGGACTGTGTCAAATGCCTTGCTAAAGTCTAGGTAGATCATGTTCTCAGCCCCTCCCTGATCTATTACTTTGGTCACCCAGTCAAAGAAATCGATTAGATTCATCTGACATGTCCTTCCCACTGTGGACCCATGCTGCCTTGGGTTCTGTGCCTCACTGGCCTCTAGGTACTCAACAATTCTTTCCTTTGGAAGCCATTCTATCACATTCACTACCACAGAGGACAAACTGACAGGTCTGTAGTTTCCTGCCTCTGTCTTGCTCCCACTTTTGTGAAGGGGAATCACATCTGCCCTCCTCCAGTCCACAGGTACTACACCATCCTGCCATGATTTGTTAAAAAGGGTAGTCAGTGGTGTCACTAGTTCTCCCCTTAATTCTTTTAGAATTTTGGGGTGAATCCCATCAGGCCCAATTGCTTTGTCCACCTTCAGTTTTAAGGGTTCTTTCAGAACCCTTTTTTCTGTGAAAGGACTGGGATCACCTCCCCCCATCCAGAGTACTTCTGTTAATTGGATTAGATACTCCTCTTCCTCCTCCTCCTCCTCTTTTGTGAATACTGAGCAGAAGTATTCATTCAGTATTACTGCTTTTTCACTGTCTCTCTCTGCCCACCCACCGTCCATTCTATTCAGCCTCACTATCCCTCCCTTTGTCTTTCTATGCTCCCTAATGTACCTATAAAAGGTTTTATCCACCTTCTTAACTGAGTTGACTAACTTTTCCTCAGTTTGGGCCTTTGCAATTCTGACTGCCTTTCCTGCTTCTTTCTGTCTTAACTGATTCAGTTCTCTGTCCTGCTCCTTCTGTATTTCCTTATACTTTCTAAATGCTATCCTTTTTTCCCTAACCTTCCCTGCCACCTCTTTTGAAAACCATAGTGGCTTTTTCTTTCATTTTGATTTGTTTATTTTCTTCATACAAAGGCTTGTTGCCTCTGTGATGGCAGTTTTGATGTTTCCCCATTGTTGTTCCACCCCTCCTTCTTGCCTGTCTGCTAGTGCTTTTCTAAGGCACTCTCGCATCTTGCAAAAGTCTGCCATCCTGAAGTCGGGTACCCTCACTTTTGTATGGCTTGACTCTGCAGCTGAGTTTATCATGAACAACAGTGTTTGGTGGTCACTTGTTCCCATATGGCTACCCACCTCTAGATCTGAGATCCTCTCACTGTCCCCATTTGAGAGTATGAGGTCTAAGATTGCTCCCCGAGTGGGTTCCAAAACTAGCTGTCTGAGGCATGCCCCCTGTAGGGCATCGAGAATGGCCCTGCTTTTGGATGTCGCTGCAGCAAAGGTGCTCCAGTTAACATCTGGCATATTCAGGTCTCCCATCAACAGTATCTCCCCTTTCTCTGCAATCCTAAGGATGCCTTCTATCATATCCTTGTCCATTCACTCCCCCTGAGATGGGGGTCTGTATACAACCCCCTGTGTGGATTGTGGTGCCATTTCCAGTCTGTAAGGTAACCCACAGTGCCTCCTCTCCTTCCTGTTTACTCTTTTGTTCCATTGCTTTTATCCCGTCCCTTACACAGAGAGTTACTCCTCCCCCTCTTCTACCCTCCCTGTCTCTCCTGTAGGTTGTATACCCTGGTATGTTAACATCCCAGTCATGGTTTTCTGTGTACCATGTTTCTGTGACAGCCACAATATCCAGACATCCCTCTTCCATCAAGGCCACCAGTTCAGGGAGCTTGTTGCCAGATTATGGGCATTGGTACTCATTACCCTTCATTTTTTGATGGCCTTACCCCTTTTTGCCCATCCCTGTCCTTATTGTCTTTGTCGTTTTCCATTTACACCTGCCTTTCTCCTATCAATGTCTCTATCTTGGTCTTACCTTACTATTACCCTGACTATTTTTTTTTGGGGCTAGATTTCCTGCTCTTTTCCAATGCCTCCCCTCTTGGCTAGTTTAAATGCTTGCAAATGAAGCATTTAAACCTATCACCTAGGATCCTGGTTCCCCTCCTGGACAGACGCAGACCATCGCGCCAGTATAGGCCTGCATCACTCCAGGTGGACTCCCAGTCCCCAGTGATACCAAACCCCTGAGCTGTGCACCAATGTTTCAACCACTGATTGAATCCCATGGTGTGGCACACCCTAGCCTCACCCATGCCATAGACAAGCAGCACCTATGAGAAGGTTGCCTTGTGTGCTACTTGTCTAAGGCCTCTCCCCAGTTCCACAAACTCTTCCTGTACTACTCTGATCCCTTTCCCAGCCAGGTCATTTGTCCCTAGGTGGACAATGACATCCAGCTTCCTCTCCCATGCAACTGCTCCTGCAATCCTGAGGATTCGCTCCCTGTCCCTCCAAGCCATGGCGCCAGGCAGGCAGCATACCTCCCTCTCACCTTCCTCTCCAAGTTCTACCCTCCTAACTATGGAGTTCCCCCACCAGGAGTTGTTTCCTTTCCCTGTGCAGTCCCATGTCACCCTCCTGTGGGTCTCCTTTGTGGAGGTTCCCAGCATCCTCCTTGGTCTCCACTGTGGGTGCCTCCATAGAGGAACCACACTTTGCCAGAACAGCATATGAATTATGGATAGGTACAACTGGAGGGATGTGTCTCTGTTCCACCACCCTCACCCTCCCTGAGCCCACTGTGGACCAACCTCTCCTCTTTCCTGGCAACCTCTGAGGCTACAACAGTGGCCCTGGTGGTCCATGGGTGGGAGAGGAGGTCCCCCAAATCCTGGCCGACTCAGCCTGGAGATGAGCAACCTCCTCCTTCAGCCCAGAGAGGTGCCTGCAGATGGGACAACATTGCATCCTCCAGAATGTCTCCGGGAAGACTGTTGCTCCTCAGTCACTGCGCTGCACCACCCCCATCATGTCTTATTTCTGGCCCCTTAACTGCTGTTTTGAATACTTACTCTTTTCTCTGTTTATTTATTTATTTTTATTTATTTATTTTCTCTTACTTACCGCCTCTGTGCCCTTTAAGCCCCTGATCTTCCTGTTCTGAGACAAGAAGTTCCTATATTTCTCAGTAGTCTCTTTACTTGCTCAGAGTCAGGCCTCCAGCAGCTGGGGGGGTGGACAGCCACCCTTTTCCTTCTAGGATGGTGAGTCTTTTGTGGCTCTGTGGTCACTCACTTCCTGCTTCCAAACAGGAACTTCTTGTTGTCAGTCAAATCCTGTGCCTATAAAAGTAGAACTGGCTAAGGGGGGGTGGTGGAGGGAAGGGAAGGAGGGCAATATAGTCCCAGTAGAGAAGTATAGTTATAACAGCAGCTCCTTCCTCTTGCTGTTCTCTGCCTATTATTTTGGCCACAGTTTGACTGCCTCATTACCTCACACTCACGCTGTTCAACTCCTGCCTCTCCACCTGACATTTTATAAATAAATGAAAAAAACAACAACTCTGACCTCACTGATAATCCTACAACTGTTTTTAGGAAGAAAGCCAGACTCTGCTCCCGAGCTGTGATGAGAGGGAGTGCAGCACTACAACACAGAGAAGTACAACTACAGAAGGATATTATGGTCAAAATATCCAAGTCAAACTTGCAAATGCTAAAAAGTTCCAGTAGATGGAAGGATTATTTTACTTTAATAAAAACAAGTAATTCTTAGTTTTATACATCTTCAAATTATTTGTTGTAAAGATTATGCATTTTTAACTGCAATACCCCATTTTATAAGTGCAAGAATATACTCCAGGGTGTGCGTTCTGCTAGATTGCTACACTTCCCTGGTGGTTGAATGCACATGGCCTGCAGCCATGTGCCTCAATATGCACCCAGGGCATGCAGCGATCTAGCACAACGTGTACCCTGGAGTGTGGTATTGCTATCTTATAAAATGACAAGAAAAAAATCTAGAAATGTCATTGTCCAAGAGACTTCACCTAGCTGTGAATTAAATCTCTATAAATGCATGGTCAGGAGCTGAATCTCTTTTTCCTCCTCAAAAAAAAAAAACTACTTAGAGCCATTTTACAAGTATATTACACCCTTTCAGGGTGTGCATCATAGGATTTTAATGCATGTCCTGGGGCATAAAGACACTCAGCCTTTATCCTTGTTCTTTACTGCATCCCTGGAGTATGCATTAAAATCCTATAATGCACACCCTGTCATAGCATATTACTTACATAAAAGAAAGGTTAAATATGTTACAATAAGCAGTCTGTTATGCATCATAGCAGGTGAAGCATTGTTTGTGCCCCCCTCCGCTGAAACCTGGTCTGCAGGTAGGCAGGTATACTTCCACCCACGGGGGTCAGGAGGTGCTCTGGCACCACCTCCAGGAGAGGAACCTTTTTGGCTACCATGGGAAGGGGGATAGAGTGATGGGTTAAAAGGAAGCTGCATGTGATGGCTCCCTCTTACTCTGTTTCTCCAGCAGAATATCTCCCACCTACCTGCCCTCATAGCAGCATGGTTCATATACAGTCATGTAAGAATAGGGACCACCTTACATCCATTTGGAGGACTGCAGTAGGGGTTGGGGAGGAATTTGCCCATTTTTTCCCCTCAGTGGTATTTTTGCCTCTTCCAAAGGACTTTTTTCAATTGTCATTTTAAGTGGTGTATCTTGGGAATCTAGAAGAAGATGGTACAAGGGGGAAAAGGGGAGCATTGCACTCTTCTGAAGGGTTCCTCTCCTTGTTTGGTATAAAGTGTGGGGGCCACATGACCTGGTTCTTGGTTTGGGGGGGTTGGCAGCCAACCCTATCAGGCTTGCCTGTAGGTGCAGTGCCACCAGACAAGGATAGTCATTTGCCATCTGGCCACTTGATCCCCTCTGTTCACTGAGGTTTGGGTTCCAACTCAGGGAGGTACATTATTCCCTCAGTCCATACAAGTATACGGCCTTTCATGGAAAGATGTGCGGAGGTTCTGCTGTTAACTCATCAGCTGTGCATGTTACTCAGATATGTGTCATGTTAGTAATGTAATAAATAATTGACTGCAGCCATTTCCTCCAAGACATGCATTGTGTGCTGTTTGTCTGGGGCAAGGGATGTAGTGGTTTATCAAGACAATGCTTTACTTAACCAGTAGGAGTGCTGATGAAACAGTGTTTAAAGGCGTCCCACTGCAGCTATGTATAGTATCATTCTAGCGACAGTACTGAAGTCAGAATAAACAAAGTTCCACAAAAAAAAGAGCTAATTTGAAAGGTCAGCATTTAAAAATATGTGGCATAAACCAGAGAAGCAATTACCTGACTCAGAATATGACATCTACAATATATGTGTGAGGGGGCAGTACATTCATAACAATTATAGTACTTTGCATAGTAAAAAATGATGAGAGACAATGTCTGGAAATTATCTCTGTGGAATGCCTGCCACAGTGTCTGACAAATTTATCACAGACATCCAAATACCAAATTTAACCAGTATCGGGGTGGTGGGGGTGGCCTAATATACAAGGGTATGCCAGCTAGGTTGTTGTTGCCAGTCTCCTTGGGAAAAATAAGGAATTGTTTCAGGACCTTTGGATGCAAATGTGCCTAGGGTCCTTTACTGTTCCATTCTCTCTTTAACACTCATGTCCACGTCTGGGCCAGCCAGGCTGCAACACTTAGTCCAGAATTAGAAATCATGCTGTCATGTACACCTTCAAACAGCTGTTCTATAGTTTATTTGATACCAACAGCAGCACCTTCAGGCTTGATTTGTGAAGCAGGGTAGAGGCAAAGTACTTGTTGCCATATCCTGGGAGGAGGCACAACAATCTAGTGAATCAACATTAACAACAACTGCACTGTAGACACTTTATTTCATTTCATGAGGAGGAAACTCTAATTAAGCCTACCAGTTAATTATCCCCAGGCCAAGTTCAGACATACTATAAATGTATCTGACGTATCTAGAAAAGCGAAAGTCCAAACTGATAAAACCTAGTTTTAATAAATCCTGGTGGAAACAGCTATGGAGTCCTGTTGTGATTAGTGTTTTCAGAGCCGTGATTAGCCAAAACGCTAAGTTGGCTTTACTGGACTAGAACTTTGATTCATTTCAAATACTTCAGGTCAGAGCCTCTTGAAATTATTTTTGTTTTTACATCTGCTTCATTGGCAATTGTGATTCAATATTGTTTTCTACTGTACAATGCAGTGACTCATGTCACCAGTGCACAGCCATCAACTACAGGACAGAAAACTGGGTGCTGTGTCAAGCTGCCTTAAATCTGCACTGCCATGCCAATGCTAGGCAGGATCAAGCAGTGTGAGCACACTTGTAATTCAATGGTGGGATAAGGTAAAGTACTTTTGCATTTATGTAGCCTTTCTGCACAAATCATGACTTCTAGATCTTCTCTTAGGAGAAGATGGACGTGCTGTAGCTGTGAACCCTGTGGTGGAGCTGAGCAGCAGAGATTTGAAGGTTTCATTATAATTTTCAACAGGTATGTCATCATTGCCTATAAGGCATAAAGCCAATTCTTATTGTCCATGTGTTGTGGATTTTTATATGCCCTGCAACAAGTTTTATGTTTTTTTTTCACCCACTTGTGTAGGTTCTGGTACCACTGAGTAGTGCAGAGAAGAAGATCAAATCCGGAATCTGGTGGTCAAAGTTGGGAGGTGAAGTTGTGGTGGTATAGGAGGAGTATTCACTACAGGAGCAGTGCCTTGTTTGAGGGGGCACCATGGTTGGTGACGGAGCCTGCCACCTTGGTGGAGTCAGTGAGATGGATGGACAGGACAGGACAGGAACTGAAGACAGAGGCAATGAAGAGTTCAAGATCTGGAGGACAAGGGAGTCAAGGAGAAGTGAGATATAAAAGGCAGTAGCAGAAGTGAGATATAAAAGGCAGTGCTGGACAATGTAGGATTTTTCTGAGCAGTTGGGTAAATCAGGGGTGCTTTGTCTTATAAGCCACAATTCAACCAAAACCCATGTTCCCATGAATTTTGAACTTGGATTTTCGACAGCACTTGTAGGTTTATAACATCTGAATTGAACTGAAAAGTACCAAACAGTGCCAAAAGTGCTAACTTTAGTGCTCAAGGTACCCTAAGAACACATGAAGGTTGGGAGCATTTTGTCTTTGTTTTCTGTGTGGTCACAGATGGTTTTGAACAATACCCTAAATGGTAAATTTATTTTAGGATCATTTCAAAAATAAGTTTCAAACCTCTCTGTTTTAAGACTCAGTGCTATCAAATCAAGTAGCATGCACATAAGACCATGAGGATTTGGTTGGTTGGTTTTCTACAAGTCACACTCTAACTAGTGAAAAGCAGACTGCAAGTACTGTAGATGTCTGGTAGCAGTCTGCATTTTGAAGGGCTGGAAGCCACATGCCATTTCTTCCTGATCCAGATCTTTTTATGTCTTTGTAAAATTCAGCTAACCCCAGGTTCACAGCCTGTGACCTTGAGCATCTCAAAACCACCCCAGTTTACAGTTCCAACCAAACAAGGACTGAAGCTAGCACTAAAATGTCACTGTCAACTCCATTAGATCTCAAAATATCCTTAGTTTAAAAATCACATTTTATGATTGGTCACATTCTGTAGAGATTGTTTATGTAAACTGTAGTTTGATTATGATTCATTTTTTTCCTATTAACAAATGAAAAAGGATTGCCAACCATACTGGTGTTACCATAACAAAAAAAAAATTATGTTTACATTCCCTTGCTCAAACTCCCACTGTATTTTTCAGTCAATCAATGAATCAATCAGTTAATTAATCAATCAATCAAACTTTATTTATGGTTCTGGACACAGAGAACACTTGCTTACAGTAGACACTTCATACAAAAATAGACATTGGTACAGGCAGTTGCAATATACAAGTCAGTACCTGAATGAATCAGACATGTTAAGCAAGTGAAAATATAGGCATTTAAAGTACAGCATATACAGGTTGTAGCTTATAGAGTACAAGTGCGGAGAGGAAGGAGGGACATAGAGAATGGTAGTGGGAAGAAAGGGTGTCAGACACATAGTAGAGAGGGAAAAATAAGGCAGCCTAATTGAATGAGGCCCCTCGCAAAGCTAATTGATGAAAGGGGGGAGGAGGAGGTGGTTGCCCTAAAGGGATGCTGGCTGACACAGGAAATAGGTGGTCCAGGATTATAGAGATTAAGGGACTCAGTTGTGTGGGGTAAGGCTTTACTTGAAACAATCACATGCTGTTTTCAGACCTCAGTAGAGCAGCCCCTAAATATAAAATGGCTGAGCAGCAGGGAGATTTTAAGTATTTTTGCTTGCTATTCCAAATAGCTGGTAAAAATGAGCTAATGCAGTTGAGCCAAGACATGTTCTTGTTCATGGTAGCTTAAGAAGGACATAGGAGGGGTTTAATAGTCCGTAGGCGCCCTTTGAATGTTCAAACAGGTCACAGATGTAGGGCAGTAGTTTGTTGGACAAAGCCTGGAACAGCCACATAAAGGTATTTATTTGCCTCTTCATGGAGAGGGACAGTCAATCTAATGCTTGGTACAATGAGCAGTGATGAGTCTGCAAGGGAAAGTCAAGAACAAATCTCACTGTGTGATGAAGGAGTGTATCCAGCTTTTGGAGAGCATACTGGGGGCAATGGCTGTATAGGAAGTCAGCGTAGTCAGTCAGGGGAAGAAATGTTGTTTGAACCAGCCACTTTCTAGCTTCTAGGGTGAGTAGGCATCTTACACGGTAGAAAATACCGAGGCGCTGCCTTAGCTTTTGTGTTAACTCACTTAGATGTACACCGAAGGTGAGTTTGTTATCCAGCCAGACTCCCACATATTTAATGTATCCACTAGCTCTTGTGGTTCATTAAGGAGGGTAATAATCCGTGGGGTCCCAGGTATCCCCGTATTATGGGATGAAGAGATAATCATAGCTTTTGTGAGATTTTTTGCATTTAACAAGAGCTTTAGATTCAGCAGGTTGTGCTGGAGGATGATAAAATCCTGGACTTGGTATCACCCTAACACAATCTAGCCACGTATGATGCAGTGGGAGGACAGGAGCCTATTGAATCATGAGTGACTGCTCTGTTTGGGGGTTTTCCTAATGTTGTTGAAGTATTTAATAAGAGTAAACCAACTATTTTTTTTATTAATAATGAGGTAATAAAAATACAAAGAAGACATACAAGTCAGACAACTAATCAAGATTTACAATCTAAGAGCACCCAACTGGTGCTACCAAGTTGACCGCTAATCCTATGTCCCCTTAATATATATAAAAAAAATGGATTCACAATCCTACTGTGGTGAGCTACTCCTCTGCTAGCCCTTATCTGTAGATATTATTATGTTGTATATATGCTTTTTATTTAATTATATGTACATGCAAGTGTCAGCAAAGGCACACAGAGAAAAGACAGAATTTCTTTTAAAGGGGGTTTGACCTTCCTCTGACCTACAAGGTCAGCCTTGCTTGCAGGAATCTGACAAGTTCTAGTCAAAAAGCTTGTGGCTACATGAGCAAAGAGTATTCCTCTAATGTTAACTGGCCAAGGGAAACAGAAGTAATAAAATCAGCTTGTATAATCATATAACTTACAGGATCTCCCTTATAGCTAATTAAATTAAGCCAGTTCAAAATCCCAGGATGAGAGAAGCTATTTCCACTGTTGTAAACCCTTAAGATCAAAAGGGAAATGGTCTTAGACAAGAGACGACAGAAAAGGTTCCCACAGCGCACTGAATCCTTTTTTTTATAAGTGTCAGGAAACATCCTTCTAACCGGCCTTTGTGAGATTATAAACCCTGTGTTAGCTATGGGAATCTGACATCAAAGATTATCAGGAAAATAATACTTTGAGAAGGTGCAAGAGTGGCACCCAGTGGCCTAAAGTGGAAGGACCAACCTTTACACATAGAAGGGCCAGTCTTTATTCACAGACTGTGGGGGTGGTCTTCTATATAAACTCTCCAGAACAGACACTCAAAGCCACTTTGCCATTCTGTTTGGACTCTCTTCTCCTGAGCACAGAGTACACCTGTCAGTACAGAGACTGCCTAAGAGCCAAAGGTTGCTACAGAAAGACTGCAATATTTTGCAACGCAGCGATTCTCTGGATATTGAAATCTTCATACCTCAGGTAATTTAAAATTTTATTGATAGGTCATTGACCTTTTCAACATAAAAATTCACAACTATGTTAAAGTACAGCAAGATATAGAAAATACTTAGTTAAATATATATATATATATATATATATACAAGATTAGTGCACTTACAAGCTAGTTTTCAATCATTAGTGAAATAATAAATTGCACATACAGCATCTTACACCATTTTGTATTATAGATTCATCATATTAACATTCCTATTTATCTGCTTCAATACCTTTTAATCTTAGGCAAATTCTTGAAATACACACTAAATAGTGAGCTACTGTGCCAACAATAATTTCATCATTAGTAGTAACAAATAACCTCAAGAGAAGGTCTTGATCAGAAGTCTGAATGGTGTCACAAAGGGTGTTAATCATTTCTCCCTCGGTGTCTTGTACCAGGGACACTTACACATAACACGCTTTACATTTTCTGGAGATGTAGAAGTACATGAACACAATCTAGCCTGCATAGAAGAATATTTTCTGTATATTGCTGGAAAATAACTCTGACTTATATTTTGTGTATTGAGTTCTCTGATTGTATGCAGCTAAAACATCTAGGTAATTCCTATAAAAATGTACATTATCATTTCTAAGTAATTCCTATAAAAATGTACATTATCATTAAATCTGATCCAGGCTGAAATTTTCAGTCTGTGATTATTCTCCAGCTCTTTAAGTTTGAAATATTCTGCTATTCTTTTAGTAACAAATTCTTGGTATATTAAACTTATTGTAACACCAAGGTCACTATAATTTTTTTAAATAGCCTAAACCTGTTTCAGATAGTATATGACAAATTAAAGAAAGCCAGTCTGACTTTAAATGACCCAGGTTAAGCCAAGTATATTTCTCCTTTAAGCAGAAATAAGTGAATCTAGTGTGTTTATAATGGGATATCTTGATCCAATACTTTACCTTCCTGGCCCAAAAAAAGGCTCTGATGCAAGAGATACCTAATTCTGCATGAATCAAAGAGGCAGTTACAGAGTTATTTAGCCCCAAGCAAGATCTTAATAACTTGTTTAATGGAACTTTGAGTTTATTCACAGAATGAGAGTGCCAGATTTCTCCACTGTACAAGTCCTGGTCATTATACTTTGCTCTAACTGCTGTCAGTAGGGGTTTAATAGAATTCCTCTCATATTTTCTATTAAAAATATTCAAAGAGCTTTGTAAGTAACATACTGGTATGTCTAACCATTTACCACCATTGGTTTAAACTAGACCAAGATATGTATAATACTTAGTTAATTTTATTTTATTGGTCCCAATCAACCAAGTCTTTCTTATAGAATTTGACCTGAAAGTCATACTTCCGGAGTGTTAGTGCATTTCATTGTACATTTTCCCATTTTCTTTTCCTGTATACTGTAACCCAAATTAATATTTTCATTTTAGTTGTACTTGTATTTCAGTATTTTTGTAAAATATTTGCTTTTCTAAAGAAATTATGCCCACTGAGCTCACAGTGCCCAGCCTTAAATGCAATCCATGATGGGGAGACTAGGTGGGCCATGCAGCCCTTATCTGCCATAAAATTCTATATTTCTATGTTTCTGCCTGTGTGAGATTTCTTATTTTGAATATGTGACTGTAGAAGGTTTATTAATAATTTGTGACAACTGTTACTTGCTTAGAGGGGCCACCGTAAGCAACCAAATTGTAAAGGGGTCTTTAAGGGACATCTGGAAGGATAGGGAGAATGCCAGAGTCTACAAAGATTTTGAACCAGGCTGTTGCATGTCCTGTAGGGAGAAGGTCAAATCAGGTGTTACGCTGCTACCCCAAAGAGAGTGTGATGTTTGGGTCATCCTCCTTTGTGTAATAGTCAAGAAAATGTTTATATCTGGTCACAAGACTTGAGACTGGTATTGTGCCCTTATCCAGAGCTAGAGGGATGCCTGGAATCTTCATGGCAGAGGTGCTATCAAGACTTTGGTGAGCATTCTAAAGGACAAGGAGGGTATCCCTGTTCCCCCATCACAGATTGCACTTAAGGGTGGGCACTGTGAGCTCAGTGGGCCTGACCCACAGTAGTGGGTTTGTGACAGATCTGGTGCACAGCATTGGGATCCAAGAGATTTGGTTGCATAGTGTTGCAATTCAAGAGATATTGGTGGCACAGGCATAACAGTTGTATTTGAGCCATGTATCAGATTAATAAACTGTAAACAATCCACACACAATTAAGGCAGAGATTTAACAAATATATATATATACAGTTTGTTACAGTATAAAGTTCCCTACCTGTTGTTGTTTTTTTCTCAGGTGAAAGCTAGTGTAGCAGTAGTTAGGGAAGAAGATGGCTTCCATCTACAGTGAATACACTGCAGACTACCTAAAGTAGTTGTGCCAGGAAAGAGGAGTCCAGTGTGAGGGGTGAACCAAAAAGCACCTTTTGGAGGCTTTTGTGTCAGATGATGAGCAAGCAACTGCCCAGGACCTCGAGTCATAGCCAGTGACTGAAAGTGATGAGACCTTGGGAGTGGGGGTGCCAGGGGATGTCGCAGTGTCCAATCCCAGGGAGGAGGAGGAGGACAGCGAGACCAGAGGGAACCCAGAGCCACAGCGCTAGGAGAGATTCACCACAAAGCTGGAGGCAGAAGGGATCAGGCTGCAGCTAGAGTTGAGGAGATTGGAGCTGGAATTTGAGCAGAAAAGTCCTGAAGCCCAGCAGCAGAGGAAATTCAAGCAGAGGGAGTTCGAGCTGGAGATGCAGGGAAATGAAAACCAGTGGAGGAAAGAGGTGGAGCAAAAAGAAAAACAGCTTCAGAGAGAGAGGCTGAGTGAGAGGAAAGAGAGCACCAGAGGGAATTCGAACTGGTGAAGTTAAGACTCCAACTACCAGCACCAGAGGAGGTAAATGTCAGGAGTGATCCTGGAACTCCAGGACTGAGGTACAAGTTAAAGTATAACTCAATAGCTGAATTTCAAGACGGGGAGGATATGGATGCATTTTTGAATTCATTTGACAAGGTCTGTATCCAGGCTAAAATAACCAGGGAGTCCTGGAGCTTTCAATTATCCATGCTACTTAACTAGTAGAGGGCATGAGGCACTAGGCCAAATGGACAATCAGGACAGTAGTAATTATGAGAAACTTAAAGCTGCATTGCTTAAAAGGTATGCATTGATACCTGAAGCATACAGGGTTAAGTTTCATAAGCTCTGGAGAAGCCCTGACATGAACTATGAGAGCTCGCCACAAAGCAATGTCAGTTTTTGAAACTTTGGTTGGAGGGAGAAAAAAATTGAAGAGGTTGTGCTTCTGAAGCATTTCTTTTGGGCTTGCCCAGCAGAGCTAAAAACCTGGCTAGAAGACCAAGACCCCAAAGCAGTGCAGCAGGCTGCTGAACTCTCAGATCACTATGCCAGGAACAGCCCTGTTCTGAAAGGGAGTGGGGCAGGTGTGGCAGTGCAGAAGAGAAAAAGCACTCCTTCAGGGCAGCTAAAACCCTCACTGCCTCCACAGAAAGGAGGAAGCCCCAGGTTACAGAAAAAGGATTTATCGGATACAAGAAATGATGATTGCTGTTTTTGCAAACAGCCAGGGCATCTTGCTAGACAGTGTCCTAAAAAGGCACAGAGTGGTCAAAGTGGTGCTTGAACAGAGCTGGGTGTGCTGTGTATCCCTGAAAGCATGTCTATAAACAAGAGGGAGTACATGCACCTGGTTACTGTAAATGTGGTGCACACCCATGGGTTAAGGGACATGGGAGCCTCTTACCTTAGCAAAAGAGGGTTTGGTTAAGCCTGAACAGCTTATATCTAATCAATTAATAACAGTAAGGGGATTCACAGGGGAGGAAAAAACTATTGCACTTGCTTGTGTTCTCCTGGACTGGGGTGAGACAGAAGAGAGGGTGCAAAAAGTGGCTTTGGCAGACAACCTCACCCTGGATGTGATTCTAAGAAATAATCTCCAGAAGGGGGTGATGTGTGCAGTTACCCACAGTCAGATGGCAAAAGCTGATTGTAGTTCCCTGGACCCCATAGAGGATCCTGTGGAAAACAATGGGATGCTGGTTCCTCAGCCTGTGTCTCCTGAAATGGAGAGTAGTGAAAGGGAGGTAGGACTTCCCAAAGTAGCAGTTCATAAAACAGCTACAAAAGGTTACTCTGAGGAGGGAGGGATAACCAATGGTCAGAAGGTTAGGGATGGCAGTGACCCTGAATGCCCTGACACCAGAGCTATGGACCCCAGTTTAGGAACTGAAGGGGACATGTCCCATGCCTTTGGAAAATGTGAAGAATTTGCAGCTGCTCAGAGGACTGATCCTAGTTTGGAGAGACTGAGGGCTTGTGCATAATCTGATGGGACACAGTGACGTGACGGGAGACATAGAGTATATTGGGACAATGGGCTGTTTTATACACAGGACATAAGGACAGAAGGAGGGATGATGGGCAGGCAGCTTGTCTTTCCCCAGGGGTACCATGAGCAGTTGCTCAAGACTGCTCATGATCTCCCCATGTCTGGACATCTGGGACTCACGTGTATCATGCATTGATTGGCTCAGAATTACTATACGCCCAACTTCACCCAGCAGGTGAAGAAACATTAGCAGGGACCCTGGTTTTCCATTTTTACTGGTAACAATCATTGAATCCTGCTTGGTTTTCGGATTGTGAATTCTTGTACCGGTGCCTCATGGAAATTGCATGTCACTGCACAGAATCTCTAAGATTTCAGCATCTTTTAAAAAAAAATATTTTCTTTTCCTATGTCCCCTTCTCACAGCATCAGTCTCTAATTTTCAGAGATCCCTAGGCTGTGTATCCTATAGCTTCACCCCCAGGAGCTCCTGTGGGCCTACCCCTATCCCACCTGGATTGTACCCCCCCAGGTGGGAAGGGACCCCACGTCACCCCTCCACACTCCCTTAGTGTGTGTCTGGCAGCTCTGTGGGTCCCTCATGGAGCCTGGTTATGAAGTCTGGGGCACCTGGGTCCTTTCTGCCAGTGGCCGATGTGGGGTGATTGTTCCTGGTTTTCTGGTCTCTGTCCCTGAGGGCACTGGCACTAGAGTATATCCAAGGAGGTAGGTCACATAGAGACATGCCACTGCTCCAGATCCTGGCTAGCGTCCTCCATTCCTGATCACTCTGCAGCACCATTGCACCACCACCTGTGGCCACACAGGTGGTGGTAAAGCAGCAGGACCTGCAGCCCACCCTCCCTGGAGGAGGAAAGCAGTCCCCCAGGTGCTTGATCCTGCTCCCCTTGCCAGACCTCCAGCAACCCGAGTTCGCTTCTGACCCTGGGTCACTGGCATTGCAAACAATACTGCTACCAAAGCGCCAGTGGGCCGACCCAGATTTCATCATCTTAAAATGAATGTTGCTGTGCTTTGCATTCTTTCTATTTTGCTGCATATAGAGTCAGTAAGGAAATCACCCTCACTGCTTTATTGTAATCAACTATTCAGTTTAACCACCCATGCCTAGTGGTTAGAGCAACAACCTGTGATTGAACTAGGTACATCCAGCAGACTTGGGTTTGATTCCCACAACCTCCACTTGCATACTGTGTGACACCAAGCAAGTCACTTAACCTCCCCAGTGCTTCTAGGTCACTCCTAAAAACAGACAGTTCTGCCTAGGGGGCCTTACCTGCTTTACAAAGAATATTAAAAAAAATACCAATATATGTTAACTACATCATAGAATAGTTGTCAGGGTACCACGTAATTTACCAGAGTTTAACTTGGGCTGCAATGATTTTGTATAGGTAAAGATAAATGTTCAGATACATTTTATGTGTTTTATAAGCTTGTTTTTAGATTTTAGTCAGGTTTTTATTGTATTCTTTGCATATAAGCATCTAGGTTGTAGATTGCTAAATGCAGGATCACTGTCACCAACTAGCTTATTCAAGTTTATAATCAGTAGGGCCATCCAAAATCCTCAGTTGTTTGAATGAAAAGTAGTCTGAATGAAAGTATGTTCACAAAGAAGAGACTGCTTTACTACTTATTAAAAGACTTCTCAGTTAGCACCCTATTTAGGTGAATTGGATCATTTTCACCTTTTCTCCCAACTGCTGTTTCAGTCTTTGTGTCAACAAAAAGTTTTCTGATAGATTGCTTCAACAAAAAGCAAATGTTAAGTATTTAAGTGTACTTATGTTTGGTCAGTGGATTTTGAAAGCACAGTCAATGACATACAGAAGGTAAGACCCAAGGGGCTGTATGATGCTGATGGGCAGAGTAGTGCTCAATTCACATCTGAACAAAGACATGAAAACTGGGAGACATCCTTTTCATCGACACCAAGTAAAAAAAAAAGGCATCCACATGTCTGGGAGATGCATGAATCCATTTGAAGGTCCTCCACTAATCACTTGTGGATTTTGTTGGTGAAGACACTTTATTTCAAAGAAGCAAATTCAAGCAGTTTTTTTTTTGCTCCTCCTACCCCCTGGCCATCCACTCCTTCAGGCCTGCCAAGGCCCCCTACCACCACTGCTGCATCCTGACCTCCATCCACTGCCCCTTTCTGCTGTGCTACCAGGTAACCCAAAGTAACCCTTCATTGAGTGGGCTCCCACCCGTGTGGGTGGCTGCTAGGGAAGGAGAATTGCCCCAAAGAGCTTCCTGTGTATCCTGGGCATTGCAGGGTCAGAACGGACAAATGTCTGGGGCTTCCGGCTTATGGAGGGACCAACAGCTGTCCTTCGGGTTAGTCAGCAGGTGCTTTCCCATTTTCTTGGGATCGTGACAGGCCACATGATGTCAAGGCACAAGCCAGTGTCCATTATGCTCCCTCCTGCAGTGAGGGCTGACATGTTGTTGTGCCTCTGGCCTCCACCAGGGGCCAGCAAATGCTGAGCCATGAAACCACCCTCCCTCCCTCCCAGGAGAAGGTGAGTGGTCTTTGGACAGTCAATCCTTCACTCACCAGCTGGCCCTCCAACACCCAAGTCTGTTCCCTAAACCTGATCAGCAGTGTCCCAGGCAGAAATCCAACTCAGGCAGTTAAATTGTAGATAGGAAAAAACAAAGGTAGTCCACCCTAGCGGTGATGGTTCAGATTAATTCACAGCTGAGTTCTAACAAGCAAAGAGACTAAGTCATTTGTAACTTGTGCATGTGGGGTGTGAGTGTTGAAGAAAGGGGATCATAGTGCTGTCACGACTGCCATCATTCTGAGGGATGTGGACTGCATTGTTGCTACTGCCATCACACCGAAGGGGTGGGGGCTGTACTGCTTTTGCCATCACCACTTGTGGATGGTGAATGTAGTACTGCTGTCATCCCGCCTGAGGGATGGGGGCCATAGTGCTGATACTGCCATCACACCTGAGGAATGGTGAACATAGTACTGCTGCCATCACACCTAAGGGATGGGGGTCACAGTGCTGCTACTTCTGTCACACCCGAGGGAGGGAGGTCATAGTGCTGTTGCTATTACCATCACACCAGATTGATGGGGCCGTAGTGCTGTTGGTGCTGCCATCACACCTGAGGGATGGGGCCATAGTGCTGCTTCCATCACACTTTAGGGATGGAGGCTGTAGTGTTGCTGCTGCCATCACATCTTGTACATAAAATAACTTTAAATTGGTTCAAGGATGGAAGGATGTGTAATAGTGGAGGTCAACATTGCTAAGATGCATGTTAGCAGAGTTAAGAATTGTTAAATAAAGTACACAAAACCAAATACCGGTAAAACCGGATTTTGGCTTAGCAGACACCGGTGACAATACCATTGTTTACAATGTGCAAAATGGAATATGCCCTTTCTCAATCCTGGTAAACCAGTGTCCCTGAACATTGCAGGTCTTGTCACCAGTGCCAACAAATGGGGAAGGCAGGTAGTAAAACCAAAGCCACCCTAATTCCCTTGCCCATTGTGGAGGAGTCATTCCAGAGGGTAGGAATGGATATTGTGGGACCCTTGAGTACCCCAAGATCCTTTGGGAAGATGGTGGTAGATTATGCCACCTGATACCCAGAGGCAATCATCCTTTCCTTACTTAGGATGGACAAAGTGGCAGATGCCTTGCTAGATATTTTCTCCCTTTGGCAGGTTTCCACAAGAGGTTATCACTGAGTGAGGGGGGTACCTTCATGTTTGACCTGATGAAGTGTTTGTGGAAGAAGCGTGGGGTGGTGCAGAGACGCAAAACACCTTATCACCTGCAAGCCAATGGGCTTGTGAAAAGGTTTAATGTTATCCTAAAATCAGTGATCCAAGCATTTGCTGAACAGCATGGGATGGAGCAGGAAAAATTCCTTCCCCACCTGTTGTTCACATACAGGGAGGTGCCCCAAGAGTCGACAGGATTTTCCCCCTTTGAACTCTTATATGGACATAGAATGCGTGGGTCCCTAGACTTGATCCAGGAAGACTGGGAAGGCAAGCACACCACCCAGGGAATTCCCATAGTGGAGTATGTCCTAAAGTTTAGGGAAAAGCTGAAGGAGCTTGTGGGAACAGCCCAGAGCAACCCATCAGCTGCTCAGTAGAAGCAAAAGGTCTGGTATGACAGCAGAGCCAGAGCTTACTCGTACAGTGTAGGTCAGGAAGTCATGATCCTAATTCAGGTCTGGAAGGACAAGCTGCAGGCCAAGTGGGTGGGACCATACAAGGTAGTCCGACAAGTAAATGACATGAATTATATTCTGGAACTGCCTGACAGGAGACATACCCATAGAATATACCATATCAACATGATGAAGCTATATGCAAATAGGGCTGACATGGAGTTTGCAGTGTGCAATCCTGGGGAGGAGACTGACAAAGAAGACCTCCTACTGGACTTGCTGGAGGAAAGCAAGCAGGAGCCCTCTGTGGAGGCAATAAAACTGTCACCCCAGTTGACCCTGGAACAGACCTAGGAAGTAAGGGAGGTTTTAGCAGACTTTGACCCTTTGTTTATGGCTAATCCTGGACCAACCCACTTAGCGACACATGATGTAGACACAGGGATTCAAGCACCCATACAGCAGAGAGTCTACCTGGTGTCTGAGGCCATCCTAAAGTACATTAGGAGGGAGGTGGAGAAAATGCTGGATTTATGGGTAATCCAGAAATCCTACAGCCCCTGCACCTCACCTGTAGTCCTCGCTCCCAAGCCGGATGGCTCTACTCACTTTTGTGTGGACAATCATGGACTCAACACAGTCACAAAGTCTGATGCCCTCTCAATGCCACGGATGGACAAAGTACTGGACAAGTTGGGTGGGGTGACACACCTTACCACAACTGACTTGACAAAAGGATATTGGCAGGTGGAGTTAACTGTCAGAGCTAGGGAAAGGTCAGCCTTCATCACTCCAATAGGATTATTCGAGTTCAAGGTAGTGTCTTTTGGAATGAAGAACACCCCTGCCACCTTATAAAGGTTGGTCAACCACGTGTTACATGGTACTGAAGAGTACGCAGTGGCGTATCTGGATGATATTGCCAACTTCGGTGCCAGTTGGAAGGAACACCTGTCTCACCTAAAGGAAGTGTTGGGCAGGATACAGAGGGCAGGGCTCACTGCCAAGGCTGAAAAGTGCCAGGTGGCCATGGCAAATGTGGCATACCTAGGACATGTAGTAGGGTGGGAGCAGCTTCCTCCCAATCATGCCAAGATTGAGGCAATAGAGGCGTGGCCCAGGCCTGAGACCCAAAAGCAGGTTTGGAGTTTCCTAGGGACCACCAGGTACTATCAAAAGTTTGTACCAAATTACAGTCCCCTGGCAGCTCCCCTCTCTGGCCTGCTAAAGAAAAGAATGTCCAGAAAGGTAAAATGGGAGCCACCATGTGAACGAGCCTTCGCACAGCTAAAGGAGGCACTGTGCAGTGCCCCTGTGTTGGCCAGTCCAGACTACAGTAAGCCATTTGTAGTTCAGCCAGATGCCTTAGATGTGGGGATTACAGCAGTCCTCAGTCTGACCTCTAGTCAAGGGAAAGATCACCCAATAGTGCACCTTAGCAAAAATTTGCTTCCTCAGGAGCAGGCTTATTTCACAGTCGAAAAGGAATGCCTTGTGCTGATATGGGCCCTGAAGAAATGAGAGCCGTACCTCTACGGGAGGCATTTTGAGGTACAGACCAATCATAACCCCTGGTGTGGTTAACACAGATGGGAAAAACAAATGATCATCTCTTAAGGTGGAATATTGCCTTTCAGGGCTACGATATAACCATTACCCATGGGGCTGGATTGACCAATGCCAATGCAGATGGACTATCTCACTAGTTAGAGCACTGACTAGAATGTGTGAAACTCACACCATGTCTAGTGATGGATTTCCACAAATTCATTCTAGGATGGAGGGGTGTTTCGAGCTACCCCACTGCTAGCCCTTATTTGTAGATATAATTCTATTGTATATATGTTCTTTTATGTAACTATATGTACATGCCAGTGTCAGCAAAGGCACATAGAGAAAAGACTAATTTTTGTTTAAGGGGTTTGACCTTCCTCTGACCTACAAGGCCAGCCTTGCATGCAGGAATCTGACAGGTTCTTGTCAAAAAGCTTGTGGATACATGATCAAACAGTAGTCCTCTAATGTTAACTGGCCAAGGGAAACAGAAGTAATAAAATCAGCTTATATAATCATATAACTTACAGGATGTTCCCTATAACTAATTAAATTAAGCCAGTTCAAAATCCCAGGATGAGAGAAGCTATTTCCACTGTTGTAAACTCTTAAGATAAACAGGGAAATGGTCTTAGACAAGAGCTGACTGAAAAGGTTCCCACAGTACACTGACATTTTTTTGGTAGCACCCTATATGAGCGACTATTATTGAATGACTCAAGATGAGCGATTCAATAATAGCGTTTGTAAGGATAGCAACTAGTGAAAAACATTGCTATATCCTGTACAGCGAGTGTAGCAGGGAGCTACACTCACTATTGCAGGATATGGAATCCTGCTTGGCCTAGTTCTGCCAAGCTGGCCGTGTAGCTTAGTGGTGTACGCTATCAACCCTGGAACCATCGACCCAGGTTCGAGTCTAGTGCCAGACAAAGAAACCTTTTTTTTTTAATTTTCTTTCTTTTCTAAGTCCATGCCCCCGCAGAGTGGATTATCTTTATTTTGGGGGGTGCAGGGGTTGTAGCCCCCCACATAAAAATAAATATGGTGTATTTTTTAATGTGACATAAGCGACCATCGCTATTTGTGACGGTCTCACTGGGGTCCATCGCCTGCTTCTGTCGGGTGTTTTTTCTGTCACTTTTTGTGATTGGTGCTCATTAGAAGTCACTGTTATCACATAAATCCCATTTTTTTAATAAGTGCCAGGAAACATCCCTCTTAACAGGCCTGTGTCAGATTATAAACCCTGTGTTAACTATGGGAATCTGCATACGAGTGTAGAGTGGGTATCCTTTTCTAAACAAGTATTTCCATTTTCTTATTTGGGGCTAGTTATATGGACAATGTCAGTTGGGAAACAAAGTATTTGAGCCAAAATGTCACACCTCTTTATTTTCTAAAATTTGAACTTTTATTTTCTTTTTTTCAATTAACACAACATGTCACCCACCTCGGGCTTCTTCAAGAGCAAGGGTCTATGTAAATATACAGCAATAGTTTTCAGAATATATACTTGACATCAATTAATAATATTATTTTCATTGTTAGTGTCTATATAATGTTATGGTCCATATCTGGCCTCTAGCAACTCTGGCACTTTATGTCTCTATTGGTATATTCATTCTCAGTCATACAGATAATGCATTACTGAAACAATTATTAACTGTACAAAATGTTTCTTCTTTTTTGACTGGATTTACAAAATGGACACCAAATTGTGTATTTTACTTTTTACTTCAGAAACTGTCATTATTCAACTTCTATATACATAGAAATTCATTTCTACAACAAACATTGTCTTTTACTTATTGTGACCGGCAGAAAATTGTCGATATCATGTGGATTATCCAGAATATGCAGCCAACCTACTGTAGTTTGGACCCCGGAAGCCCTAGGTAGAGGGATTTGCATTAATCCAGGCACAAGGACACAAAGGCGTGGACCAATGTCAGCAGGTCACTGGACAGAACAAGGTGATTGACCTGGGTGATGTTCCTATGATGGTAAAATGAGGACTTGACAACTGCGGACACCTGTGAATGCAGAGTCAGTATGTCATCAAGGAGCACCCCTAGGTCACGCACCTGTTCAGAAGAAGGCTTATCATACTCTCCTACTTGTTTTGTATTTTATTATTTGATCTTAAGCTGTTTCTGATATTTATGTCCTGTTTTTCTAATTGTTTTTATGAATTGTACAGCGCTTTGATTTTAGAGATTGCACTCTATAAATAAAATGTATTATTATTATTATTATAATTATTGACTGTAAGAAATGTTTTTCCTTTTTTGACTGGATTCACAAAATGGCCATCAAATGGGAATCTGAAATCAAAAATTATCAGGAAAATAAGACTAGGAAAGTGCAAGAGTGACACCCGGTGGCCTAAAGTGGAAGGGCCAGTCTTTATTTACAGAAGAGCCAGTCTTTATTCACAGACTGGTGGGTTGGTCTTCAATATAAACTCTCTAGCACAGACACTCACAGCCATTTTGCCATTCTGCTTGGCTCTCTTCTCCTGACCACAGAGAACACCTGTCAGCACAGAGACTGCATAAGAGCCAAAGGCTGCTACAGAAAGACTGCAATGTTTTGAAAACCAGTGATTCTCTGGACTTTGAAATCTTCATACCTCAGGTAGATTAGCTAACAGTCTTAGTGCATTTCATTGTACATGGTTCCATTTTCTTTTCCTGTATACTGTAACCCAAATTAATATTCTCTTTTTAGTTGTAGTTGTATGTATTTATGTATTTTAGTAAAACGTTTGCTTTTCTAAAGAAATTATGCCTGTGTGAGAGTTCATATATTGTATGTATGACTGTAGAAGGTTTATTAATAATTTGTGACAACTATTACTTGCTAAATGAATCACCGTAAGCAACCAAATTGTAAAGGGGTCTGTAAGGGACATCTGGAAGGATAGGAAGAAAAAGAGTCTACAAAGATTTTGAACCAGGCTGTTCCATGTCCTGTAGGGAGAAGGTCAAATCAGGTGTTACGGTGCTAGCCCAAAGAGACTGTAAAGCCTGGGCCATCCTCCTTTGTATAATAGCCAAGGAAAGGTCCCTATCTGGCCGGAAGATATGAGACTGGTACTGGGTGAGATCTATGCCATTTACAGTGTGTTTTCTTAAGTTTCTAGAAAAGCTATATTAAAGAAATTGTTGGTGCCGACCCCTCTGTGCTTATTTTACCAGGTTTTGTCTTTACAACTCCTGGGATATAGTGTACTTTCCCCTGTCATTTTGGAGAGCCTCCTGCCTCTCCATAATTTATGAGAAGCAGTTTTTTGTTTCACTGACTGATACTTGTGCCCTTATCCAGAGCTAGATGCCTGGATCCTTGTGGCAGAGATGCAGTTGTGACCTCGGCAAGCATTCTAAAGGATGAGGAGGGTGTCCTTGTTCCCCCTGTCACAGATTGCACTTAAGGGTGGGCACTGTGAGCACAGTGGGCCTGACCACCAGGAGTGGGTTTGTGACACCTACCTCCTAACTAAGTAATCGTCCTCCTCTAAAGTATAACTAATTATAAGAAAACAGAATAAAGAATACAACACACATAATTATAAACCTCTTAAAACAGTCTGCCAATATATGTCATTACAGAATGAAAAGAAAAATCACCTTGCTAGTGTCTGCCACTTCCCCTCCATGGATGCCATGGTGAGTGGGGGGCATGAGGAAGGGGGAAGGAGAACATCAGGGAGAGTTCATCCAGGCCCACCAATACACTCAAGATCTCCAAAGACAGGAGAAATAGGCCATTACCCTACTTTAATCTGAGGGGTAGTGAGCCCTGCTAACCCAAATAAAATTCCAAAACTCCTATATCCTACAACCCCACATGTACCTTACTTTGCCATCGTGGCCAAGTCCACCCCTAGAGACCTCTTCAGAGGAGGCAGTATCACCTGAAACTTGTGTGAAGAGGTAACCACTCCCTTCCCTTCCCTTCCCTTCCTTCCCTTCCCTTCCCTTCGCTTCCCTTCCCTTTGGGACAGGCACTCTGAAAAGGTCTAGAAAGGGTCTCCAGACCTTCAAAAATTGATTATACTTGTCCTGCACTATATAAGCCATGTATTCATACCCTGCCACCATCATCATACAATCCATCCACTCCTCCATGTAGGGGACATCAGTTGATTTCCAATGTCATAATAATAGGCTCTTGGTTTCCGTAATTGCTGTCATAAACCAAGCCCGGTCATAGACCTCCATGACCTTAATCTATTGGTATTTTCCAGTATAAACAGGGAGGGGTCAGCTGCAACATCCCTGCCCAACACCTGCCCCACCATATGCTGCACTCCTTCCCACCAGGACTGTAATAGAGGGCATCCCCACAAAACATGTAACAATGTCCCCTCCTGAAGGTTACAGTGCCAACACCTTGGGTTAGGAACCAACTGCATTGAATATAAGATAGCAGGGGTGTGATACCAATGTGACAAAGCATTTAAATGCATAAGTTTACCCCCCATATCACTTATTTGACTCTAAGCTTTGGACCATATTGTCCTCTACTCCTCCTCCGGCAGGACAATACCTTGCATATTCTCCCATTTGCCCGGTACTTTACCTAGAGTTGGGGCCATATAATCCCTCAACGAGGAATAAATTATACCTAATTTTGGAAGTGGAGGTAGCTTCTGTGGGGTGCTCCTCTGTCCAAAAACCTGTACCCCCCCCAACCCCAAAAGTGGCTTAACTCGCTCAGCTCTAGAATGGAATCTTGAGTGAGTTCTGTATTCCTGTGTAAAAATAGTTGTTTTCCTGAGTAGTTAGACTGTTCAGAACTAAAATGGTAACACTCTGACTCGGAGTATAAATAACTAAAAAAGTATAACTCCTATCACAAAACGTTCAGCACGATGTTTGCTCACAATAAAAAAATCTTTAAAATGAGGGGTCACACGTTAGTAGCATTAACCTTTTTTTTTTTTTTTTACAGAGCTTGTAACGATGAAAATTTACATTTTTTCCTTTTTTTTTAAACTCAAAAAAACACCTTAGAAGTGGCAAATGTCTGTTGTATGATGGTTTTCCATCACACCAACATCTGTGCATTACACTGCCACAGTTTAAAGTATTTCTGAGCTGTTTTACATAGCAAAACAGACCATAAACTAAGGCATGTGCCAACAAATAGTGCCAGTAAACTGACTGAATTCGGAAAAATGGTCTGCACAACTGTCTACATGATGCATGAACCACGATAACTGAAAAAGTATGCCTCCTAGCCCCTAGACACCTGCACGGAAAATGTTCATAATAACAAGTTTTAAAATGATGGGTCACTCATGTTAATGGCATTTGCAGATATCTTCTTATAGTTCCTGAAATGATAAAAAAGTGCATTTTTTTTACATTTTGTTGCCAAATAAAAGCCTACATCAAAACAATTACACCTCCTACATCCCAGACACCAGTATGATAATTGCCCACATTAAAGAGACCTTTCAAATGATGGGTCACACAGGTTTCTAGCATTTACAGTTTTTTTTACAGTACCTGAAATGGAGGAAAATCTAATTTTTTACATTTTTTTTATCCAAAAATAACTAAAATAAAAAAGTATACCTCCTAGCTCCCAGAAACCAGCATACTAATTTGTCACAATGAAAAGAGCTTTCAAATCAGGGATCACACGTTTTTTAGTAATGGAGAAAAAATAGCATTTTCTTCACTTTTTAGCATAAATTAAAACCTAAAAAAAGTAATTTACTCTATTAACTCAATGGTGACCCCTATCTTAAAGTCTGTATTCTGGTAGGTAGGAATGTTTCCTACTGATCTGCACTTTCCAATAACCTTATCCCTGACTGGTTGATCCAGAAAGTGCATAAGAATTGCAGGATGCACATATGTGCTCTGGGGATGAGATGAAGTGAATACCTGATGCACATATGCACTATGGGGACTAGAAGAATTTTCCTGATGACACACGTATGAGCTATGGTGCTAAGTGAGTTAAGGTAATCTTTCACTAAAGTGGAGAAAATTAAGTGCCTCAACTGCAAATATCACCAGTGATGTGTACTGGGAAGAGAGGTCTGCCCTTGAAGCTCTTGGAAGGACTTAAAAAAGCCAGTCCACTCCAAAAAAAAGTCCCCAACCTGCCTTGCTCCCCCTTCAAACCTTTGCTCCCCTAGGAAGCTTTCCCCCCTATGAGAAGCTGAGGATTATTCCAAATGGGCCATAAGGCAGGGTGGACACACTACTCAGGCCCCAAGTACTTTTGAGCTAGGTACTATATTATGCTTCGCATACACCTGAGAAGCTAATAGGGGTGCTGACCCAGTCTTGCCCCACAAGGCACATTCAGGGTGGTGAGGAGAGCAGCAAGTTCTCTCCAGTTCTAACCACTGAACCAAATCTTTCCACAGTTCTGCAGACATCCATAACCAGATTTGATTAAGGCCCACTGCCATATAGTACCCCTGCAACCAAGGGGCAGCAAAGCTCCCTTTACTGAAAGGCACCATCAATCTAGTATAGGCCAGTCGGGGGTTCCTTACCCTCCCTATAAAACATTGTCAACACTTTAATAAACTGTATCCACCAAGTATCTGCTATCTTTAGTGGTAAATAGCATAAAATATAGAAATACTTGGGCAAAAAGATCATATCAATTGCTTGAATTTTCTCCCATATCAAAAGACAGAGATGTCGCTACTGATCAACATCCCTTCACAATACAATGACTATATGTCCAATGCACTGTGGAAAAATAGGAGTAATCTCTTCCTGTCTGGTTATGAACCTGCCAAACATCCCAGAGCCCCTTGTCCTTCTGCAACTGAAGTAGGGCCTTAGACCCTAGTGTGGTTAACCTGCTTGGGGTGCCACTTCAGTCACAAACTGGATCTGGCTCTTCATACATATCGCCTCCCACTATTAATGATCCTTCTCCCTTCTTCTGCAATACTTGTGAAAACCTGTTGAAAAAAGATGCACTGTCCTCATTAGGGGCATAAACTGATGCCGTGTATTGTTGCCTGTCCAGGGTTCCCATAACTAACACCCAGCAACCACCTGAATCCCTTGTCACCTGCTATGTTACCTAGTTGAGGTTTCTAGCTATAAGAATTAGAACCCCCTTTTTCTTGGCTGTATGTGAATCTCCATATATTTGCCCCTTCCAAGTATTTTTCAGGCACTCCACCTCCTTAGATAACAAATGCTTTTCCTGTAGAAGAATGATCTGCCCTCCTAATTTTCTAATGTGACTCAATATCCTCCTTTGTTTAACTGGCCCATTCATACCCCACATGTTTCAGGATAAAACCTTAAATTCCATCATATTCCCTATCCTCCCCCCCCCAACAATCTGCCCCGTTCCATCCTCCTCCATGGGCAGACATCTATAACAACATTCTAGCAAGGCAGACTTTCGAATTAAAAAATAACAAGAACCCCCAAAACCAACTATAAGTACCCCCCTCCGCTGCCCACTTCAAACTATGTACAATACAGTCAAAAACTAGACTCAGGAGAGCTCCCATGATAACAGTCCACTGGCGTTCCATGAGTCATGTTTTCCACCTCCCCCCCCTCAAATCCACCAAGTACCACCTCCTCTCTCTTTTCCATATATACACAAAACTATGTAAATTAAAAAAAAATCCTAAAAATAACCCCTGTGTACAAAACATAACTGGAGACCCTCACACCAAAACAGAAAGCCAAAAGGGGTAACAAATGGAGATGCTAGTCTTCAGTTTGTTAGGGAGACAAAGTCTGTTCCCAAGTCCATTATCCATTCATGATCCTTCCATATCCGCTGAATGAAAAAGATAATCTACAATGCAGTCCAAACCACATAACCCCATCTATTATTTGGTCCCCCTAATTTGATTCCCTGCAGAACCAAACTGGAGTCCCCGGAAATGGCTGATTCATAGCATTGTTCATACAAACATTGCTTGAAGTCTATGTAGCATAGATCCTGCTCCGAGTAGTAGCCAAACAATGCCATCACTGATGCTCATCTTGTTCAGGGACTGTCAGAAGCCGAGGGGAATGCCTTCAATGTACTGTAAAACAAAAGAAGACTCAAAACTGTTTTAGCATCGTTATATCCATCCAACTGTGCTGAAATGCCCGAATCCTTCCCATCTCAGAACATGCACCACTTTAGCCAAGGGCAGTCCCTTCTGCCAACTCTTCTCTCAACCCGGTATATTCAAAATAAAAGTAACATCACCTCAGTGTCCCCTCTCTCACCCATGACCCAGTCTGGTAACGAAGGGTTAGCTGCCCCCAAAGAAGTTAAAAATTCCTCCTGTTGCAGCCTCGCATCCAGCAACCAGAAGAAACCCACTTCTGGCTGTGGTTCTTACTCCCATTCCCCAAAGCTCTGGCTTCCAATCCCATCAGCATGTCAAGGTCCACCAAAAGAGCTCCCCTTTTGGACCCGAATCCCCCTCCTCACTATCCATCACCTGAACAGTGGCATTTTGGTAACTAGTTGGGTTCTTAAATACACACCTCTCCCCCAGCATTTAACAGTCCTCCCTGCTACAGCCCAAGGGGGATCTAGCTGAAAGTAGGGACAAACCTCAATAGGTAACACTATTCCCACATTTCTAAATGCCCACCTCCAAATTATACCCCAACCCCTGCCTAATATACCAGTCCCTCTCCCTTGACATACCTCTCCCTTTCACCATTATTAAATAGTAAAGTCTGTTAAATAATAAAGCTTAGAGAAAGCCCTCCCTCTCTCAGCTGGGAAGCCTGAGGTAGCATTACAGGATTACCCCCATATCTCACCAACCTTAACCCATCAATACATGAAACCACAGTGTGTTATGCTGGATCAAAGAAGAGGTAGTTTTCCAGCACCCATCCTCCCCTAAGTTGTCCTCTTTCAACCCGTGACAGTAATCGGGGTAGCCAGTCTATTCAACTGCTAGTTGCACCATTGTTATGGGTTGCAGAATTTTGACCAAATATCAGAAAATCCCTCACCTCCCTAATCTACCCAGTCAAAACCATAGCATAATCATCTGTCTACTTACTCCTGATCACTCGGTTTCCAAAACAGACATGAATCCCCCATTTCCACTGGTGTCTATCGAGCCATCAAGAGGAAAGCAACAATAGTGCAGAGGGCCATAGACAAACTATCCACCCCTCATAGTGCAGCACCTGTAGGGGCACCCTCGCTCCTGACAACCATCGGTAGTGCTCTCACAGAACTTTCCAGAACTTTCTAAAAGGAAAAACAGATACACAAGGGTTAAATATAACCAGACCACCACTTTGCTTGAAAAAATGCCACTCTCCCTGTTCAGGGGGAAAAAGAAAATTCTTAATCATGGTCACTCAGAAGCCCATTATCCATAAATCCCCCCCAGCTAGCTACAACAAATTTCAAACTAACTGAAGCCCTCAGTCCCTCTAACCCCAGTCCTCAGTATCAAAACTCCAATGGAATACATAACCCCATCAGCCATATATCTCACTCAAACTACTACAAATTTCAAACAAACTGAAATCCCCAGTCCCTTTAACCCCAGTCTTCGATGTCAAAACTCAAAGAGAGCACTTAGCCAGGTAAGACTTGTCCCCACAACATTTCCTACCTGGAGAAGGCTGCTCCACTAGGACAAGGGAAAGAGAAAAGTCTCCACATCCACTACCTCCTTTCCTTGCATAGCATCTTCTGTATATTGCAGTGCTTCAATTATAGCTGCTCCACCTCGGGCCCCCTCCAGAGCTGATGTACCTTCCATCTTTGGAAACCTAGCCAATCTGTCCTTACTTCTCTGCGGCTGAGGAGGGGTTTGCTCTCTCCATGGGCTGTGATGGGATCGATCCTGTCCTCCATCTCATGTATGAAGAAATTCCAAAGCCTCTGTGGGAGAGGTAAAGAACTGGCCCCCCTCCTTATCCATTATTTTCAAAGTGGCTAGTGGAACTAAGTGGGCCTTGAGACCCTGGGCTCTAGCCATATCGCAAGCTTTATCAAAAGACTTCCAACATTCTAGAACTCTCCTGGGGAAGTCTTGCCTTAAAGAAAGTTGTTCCCCATTAATTCTTATCTTCCAGTGTTCGGGCATTTCGTAATATACAAAGGCAATCCTGAAATCGTAGCAATTTGAGTACCACCGAGCGGGGATGTGTAGTACTGTCTTGTGGCAGTGATCTGGTAGGAACCCAGTGAGCCATTTCGATCTCCACAGTTCATCCTGGCTCCCACTGCAACCAGAGTGGAAGGTTCCCTTAAAGGTATTCGATCATGTTATCTCCTTCAGTACATTTGGGAAGACCGAAGATCCAAACATTACTCCTGCAGTTTTGGGCTTCCAAGTCATCAATTTTCTCTCACATAGCCCGGATCTCCTTCTCTGCCAAACTTCAGCAGTGCTCCATGGGGTCAGCCCAATCCTCTACCAGGCCGTTCTGCATCTCAGACTATTCTACCCAGTGCCCTAAAGCTTTGACTAAAACCCGGACCACAGTAAGCTGCACCGTAATATGATTGAGGTCTGTGCAGATTCTGCTCATAAAAGTTTTGATTTCTGATAATTCTCAGGCCACATAGCTAGCCTCTGACTCCTGCTCAACTTGAGTATCTACATAGAGCCCCAGACCTTCCTCAGTCAGCAGAGATGCTGACAATTTGTATTTCATCTTGGATAGCGCAACCAATTTTTCTAAATCATTCTTAGAAGACATCCTTGTATTCAGATAGCAAAACTGAACTCCAAAACCCTATGAAGGAGAGAGAAAAACATTGATTTCCAAGGGATAAGGATGAACTCCTACACCACGCGGCTGCTCAGTTCAATGGCATTACTTGACTCCCATAGATCAAAGATTTGAAACAAAACAAGGTTGGGTATAATTACACCATTAGAATGCATTTCAGTTCTACTAAGAAAGCAAGCAGATGAAACAATTAACTACACTGATGAATTTTAGAGAACATACCCAATCATAAAATGTGGGTTTATACCTAGAAATAATGTGATGCAAAAAAAGTTGACAGTGTCACTTTAACCTCACAGTGCTCCAGTCCACTCAGCTGTAGAAATCGGTAGAAGCAGGACCCCACTGGAAATGAGATGTTGCATAACAGCTGGTATATCCTGGGTAAATCAGTTGAAAAACAAATGTCAGCATTTCATGTCAAGCATGGTATCCCCTCCAGTAGCATGTGAAGAGTGAGAGTACAAAATGACTAACGTTAAAAGGGCCAATGGATAATGCAGAATGAGAAATTTGGCGAAGTTTCTGTACCCTCTCACTGAGGTCCACCCCCCCCCAGAGTTAGTATATTTAGTAAGGTGGGGTATGAGGGCACAGCCCCACACAAAAAGAGACATTGCTGAATTTGTCATTCAGCATTATCCATTGGTCCTTTTAATGTTCGCCATTTTTTAATCACCATTCTGAAATGAAGCCATTCCCTCCCATGTCTGCAGCTGTGCAAAAATTTAAAAGTAGCTCTAGCCCAGGGGACACTGGAGTCAGCACAGCAACCAAGCATCCTGATGAAGTCAGACAAGGGTTGGGTAAACCTTCCCAGACTCTAGTTAGGAAAAAATAACGCTATGACAATAGGTCAAGGGGCATAAGGTAGGAAAATGGGGCAGACTGGATGGACCTTGGGTCTTTTTCTGACATAGGTCTCTCTGTCAGTTTCTCTGTTTGTGTTTTTAGAACCCATAAAATATTCTTTATTATTTTAGCTCATCTTGAGCACAATGACTTAGATCTGCTGTACATGCATTTCAGTGATATGTTACTCATCTGCTAATTACTCATTTGCAATTATAACTCCAGGGGCCGGATTTTCAAAAGAACAAAAAAATGCACACAGGCAGCAGAAATGGCTTGAAGGGGGGGGGCTTCCCTTATGCAACTGCAAGTTTTACCACATGTGAACAATTCTCTACTGCAGAGACATTCTGTGACCAGTTCTGTGATTTGCAGCAACAAGCAGATATATTGTATGTGCAGCTATGCCAAACTGTTATGCCTGGTATAACCTGCATAACATTCCTCCTCAACTGTGCCTGTGACTTGTGTGCATGAAATGCTGAAAATAACACCAACAAGTTGGATCCCTGGGCCATGTCAAGCTGTTTGAAAACTGGACCTCAGAACTCTGTTTTATGGGGAGGTTATTTTGGTTGAGACTTGTAGAACTGGTCAGCTTTTATGCAGTTTATTTCTTAACTGACTTATCCCCTCCTCGTGTAATAGTCACCCAGAGTTTTTCCTTCTCTTCTTCCCAGGAACATGCTGTTGTGGCATGTCTCCCCTCTGCTCCCTCCCCCCACATAATACACTGAATTCCCAAAACATAATACTTTCTCTAGTGGATCCAGTTATGAAATTAAGTAATACTCATTACTTCTTAAGTTAGCTTAGCTGTTTAAGTCAAATATGAGTCTTAAAAGACTACTTGTATTCCCATTTTTCTGGAGAAAGGGCTACTCCATGGACAAAATTGATATCCCATTAAAAAATGATGTGCCTACCCATGGATACATTTGCCTCAGTTCAAATTATAGCCTGATTGAAAGCACTGGAGTTCACACTTGCCTTGTACATGTGGCAGTAACAGATGGTCCCACAGCCCAAGCTCATATACTGACCATTGAGCTGTTTCTCAAAAACATATTAGCAGCTATGTAATCTATCCCCCCCATCCCCGATTTCCCTTGTTGATCAAAGAAGAAAAGAAACTTTGCCTGAAAAGCAGTCGTCAGATTTGTAAAAATGTAATAACCAGTACAGCTGAGAGATTTATAGTGCTCTGATTGTTTCCAATCAGTTTTAATAACAAGGTTTTGTCTTGTAATGAAATGGGGATTGCAGGGGAAATGCCAAGTGAGAGAAAAAGGAAAAGAAAAGGAGAAAGGTATTTTGAAAGATGAATCCTGAACACTCCACAGTTTTCCTTAGTGGCCGGTTTGGCCCTGAGAATGAAAACCTGAACTGGGTCTGTTAAAGTAATCAGCACTGTCACAGACTGTAAAGTAGATAGATTCCATTCTCTGTTGCTGTCAAAGGTCTCCCAAGACTCCATGGCACACTCCAAAACAACAATAAAACAAAATCATCTGCACTCCAAAGCTCTAATGCAGTCAAACTCACAGGTTGCAGACTCAGCACAACAGTAATTTAAGCTTAGAGGCAGGAATACAAATAGAGGTGAGAGTATCATTAGATATTTTCTATTGAAAACATATTAAAGAGGACAAGACATTTCCAGTATTTCTAATTAGCTGCTGTTTATAGTGTTCCTGTTTTCAGAAATGTTATTCATCCCCCTAAACGATCTATATTTAACTGTACCTGGATAAAAAGTGATACCAAAAACTGTATTTTGAATTGCTTTGTTTTTATGGGCAGTATTCTTTTACAGTTCTCTTCATTTAATCAATGATCTGGCATTGTAACAATTTCAGACAGTTCGCGTACAGAACTATAAACATGTTCTGATAGATCATGCTTAGCATTCCATACACAAACCATGACATAGTAAAAACTGCAAATTACCAGTTCCATCAAAAGAACTGAGGAGAATGCTGTCCAATAAAAGAAAACAGTTGAAAACTCAGTTTTTCATAGTAGCATTTATTCAAGTACTGTTCAATATGGATCAACTGGAGATATGAATTTTATTTCTTTTAACAGGAACAGTATTAACCACTGCCAAGTAGCACAAATGCCCTGCCCAATTTAAAAACAAGCATTTGTCAATGCCCAATATTCACCGCTTGCATTGCCGTTGTACTGGGTCCTGCTTGTAGACATTTTTACAATATATTAACCCAAGATAGATCAGGTGAGATACAACATGTTATATGCAATGGGGCCCTGATTTTACACAGTTTTATATCTCATTTACCCAAAATAGTAGAGGTGAGATTTCAATCAATCAATCAATCAAAATCTTTATTTTGCCAGGCGGAACATCATTGAGACAAGCTCATTTACAAGATGGACCTGGAGCAAAACAATTGCCAACAGGGTTAGACATAACAGGTTGAGTGAATGTACATAACAATTACATAGTAGTAATAATAATGACATAATAACATATGACCATCACATGTAACAAGATACTTCCACCAGAACATAGCAATAGGTTCAACTAGAGGTAGTGCCATTTAAATACAATCGCATAGATACAGATATGTATGGATGTAAGGTAATGAGATAAAGTTTATACAGTAAACATCATTGGAGAAGTAATAGTAAGCAGGAGTGGCAGTTCCTCTAGTATCAAAGTGCAAAGAAGATTGAGATGTAAGAGTCCTTTGATAAGTACTGTAGGCATGGCCTGGCAAGTGGGGTGGGAAGGGGAGGGGGAGTATAGGGAGTGGGGAGGGAAGGTCAGATGAGGAGAGGGTTGGACATAATGGCCTAGGGAGGAAGAACTGTTCTAAGGGAAAAAACATGACAGATGCCACAGGCAATGGTTGGGGTTTAACTCCAATATTTGAAGCAAAGACAGATCGTGATGTTGGGACCTTGATTTGGACAATGACAGAAGGGAGGACTCAAATGACGCCTCAGGCAATGGTTGAAGTTTAAGTCCAGAATTTAAAGCAGTAATTAATTGTGATGTTAAGACCTTGACTTGAAGCAATGACAGACCTCAGAGAAGATCCTCATGAACAAGGATTTGAAGAGGGAGAACGTGACAGGGGAAGTGAGCCCTAAGGTTTTATGGATCTTATTCCAGAGCTTAGGAAAAGTGAAGCTTACTGAAGCTCTACCAAAGTGTGTTCTAACTTTAGGGATAGCCAGAGATAAGATGGTAAGGCTTCTGAGAGAATAGGCACTAGGGATGCAGAGAGTTAGGCAGCTTGTGAGGTACTGAGGTAATTTATGAGTGATTGCCTTATATGTCCATAGAATAGCATTCTTTTGCCTCCTGAAGCCAAGGGAGTTCCAGCCTACAGAAGGATAGAGGATGCAGTGGTGTGTGTCATAAGGGGCATCCAAAATGAACCTAAGGGCTTTGTGATATAGGGTATCAAGCTTGGAGACAGCTGTGCTAGTACTATGGCTATATAGGAAGTCTACATAGACTAGGAGAGGCAAGAAGGTAGCTTGGACTAGGAGTTTTCTAGCCTCCTGGGTTAGTGAGTGCTTGATCCTGGAGAAACTACCGAGCCTTTGATGCAGTTTTTAGTGAGATCTCACTTCAATGTGATTAATGAAGGACAACTTGTAATCAATCCAGACCCCCAGGTATTTGAATTGTTCCATGAACTCCAGGGCTTCTCCCAAAAGGGTGCTCATGTGAGGAACCTTATATGGGTTGTTTTGTTTGAGATGAGGGGCTGGTGGAGACAACATCATGGCCTTAGTTTTTTTGGCATTGAGCAAGAATTTCAAATTGAGAAGATTTTTTTGGAAGACATCTCAATTTCAATGTAGCCCTGCTTTTATAATGTATTTTTGTAGGACAGATAACTTTTCCTCTTCAGTGGGGTTCTGCTGTAGGATCTTATGTTTTACAGTTTTGTATTATATGGACATGGTTAAATAATACCATCCTGTCCTGTACAAAAAAATTCCCAGGAATACAACACTGTCCGAAGTGATAATGCCATCGTTCCTCCCTGATAATATTATCGTTTAGAGCTGATAATGCTGTCGTTTCAGCTCTCAATGAAAGTATTATCACTAAAATCCCACAGCACATGTCCAAATCTGCCTGAAAACAAACCCAGTTGCCATGGTGCCACGTCCCTTCCTGCACAACCATACTGACGGCATGCATCTCCATTGGCAGCTTTTCTCTTGTAGGTGGGCAGAACACCCTGAAAAACATGGTGTCTTTTTCCTCTCATTTAGCGCGAGGAATGTGTTCGTTGCTTCAATTTTTATTCTTTTTTAAACATATAATGGTCTATGTCGGGGATCTTGCATTTGCTGCATGACAAAAAGAACTAAAAGTTAACACTGTCTACTAACTTCTGTAACCTCCCCCAACTGGTCCCCCTTGTCTAAGTAGCAGGGCTGCTCCTCTCACCACATGGTGCCAAAGAGAGGGATGGAGGTTGTCACTACAGTTCAGTTTACAGTACATTTACTTCTGAGCCTGCCATACACAGACAGGCAAACCAAGTGTGGCAACTATCTGGCACACACCTGGTGGGATCATTTACCATGGCCATCAGCCTAGGTCCATGGGAGAAAACATTTGCTCACAATTATGCTAGGTTTGCACTTCTGGACAGGGGTACCAAGAAAATCCAGACATAGTGGAAGCAATAACAGTACTGTCCAAACCAGGTTGGGATTCTAGAGTGTGACTTTTATTCACATACACAGAGAATAATCACAAAGTGAAGATGGACCCCCCACAGGGCTACTCCTACTGGTAATGCAGATTACTGAGGTGCAGACATTCCTAAATTCCCATTTAGCATAGGCATACTGAACACACACAGCGAACACTCAGGTTCTGACTTGAACAGCGAACACTCTGGTTCTGAATTACACAGCAAACTCTCTGTTTCTGAAATGAAGATTGGCACACACGGCCATAACTGGTACAATTCCTCTTGACTAGGCACACACAGCCAGTACTAGGAGACTTTCCCATATTTCATGAGGAATTACTGGTGGCACCTTTGACCACCAAAGAGCACATACAGCCTCACAGAGAATCCAACCCCACATCTGGGTAAACTATTTTCTTTAGGCACTGGCCAAATGTACTGAGAGAAAACACAGGTGCTCAAAACTGAACCCAGAGAGGTAAACTGGTTGCTCAAGATGGGGGGATCTCACACCTTTTGCTTCCAAATTTATACTTGGCCATTCATCTGGCTAATAACACCCTCACAGAAAACTTGTAGATGCTATCTTGAAATGTCTTTCACATTTAACATACTACATTACCTACCTCGGAGGTGTCAGAAAGTTAAAAGTGCTGTGATTGGCACTGTTTCATCACTGGACCCCAACTTTAGCAGACACTTTTTTTTTACTCTCTTTTTATTCCTACCACCTTATCTACCCTCAGCTCTCCACTCAGTCAGAGCCCTCAATGCCTCAAGCGCGCCAACCTATCCAACTCAGGGTCTACCTCTAGAGTGTCCTAGCTCGACTCCCTTAAGTTCTTGATGGCCCGGATTGCCCCCTGGCAGGGTGATAAAAGGTCCCCCTTTTACCTTTTCCCCAGAATGTTTAAGGGAGAGGGCCTGCACAACAGAGTCTACCCTAATGTTATTGGTGGTGGTGGCGTTCATACTGCTGGAGAAGTTGTCACCAAGGAGAGGTGAAGGATTTTTCCACCTCCAATCCCTTTTGTTGCCCAACCCCCTGAGATGCTGGTGCATAGGATGTAAGTCCAGAGAGTCAATGTGCTGATGCACACTCCTCTCAAGCACATAACAGCATCCCCCCTCCCCGGCTCCATTGATCGAAGCCACCATGCCCCTCAAAAGCTGGTGCACCCTCTGGCTCTCTCAGGACATCAGACACTTTATAGCACCCCTGGTATCCCACCCTGAGGGAGGAGATCATCCGTTGGGATGCTCCATCCTCCCTCCATCCCCCGACCGACCCTCAGCGACCCAAGTCCGTTCCTGAACCCAGGTCGCTGGCATAGCATGAGGTGTGGCATCCAGCGCCTCAACCCTCAGCACCACCGGGCCGGCCAGCAGACACTTTTAAACAGAAAACAGTCTAGGTGACAGGATCCCTTTGACAGAGAAAATTCACCACAAGGAATGCAAGTGTCCCAGGGCTTTTCCACAAAAAAGTCACAGGTACTCACAGAGGAGTTGAATCTCAGGCAGCTTCACCACAGTCCAGACTGGACCAGGGGATTGCCCCTGAATCCTGGAATCCACCCCATCCATCCTGGGATAGGGCACTGTGAAAACCACTTGGCTTGGTTTCCACCACTTCACCACTAGGCTGTACTGGCTCACACTAGGGTGAGAAACAAACAAAAACACTATTGGTCACTCTCTGACAGAGCTGAAGACAGGATATGCACTACCTACAATCTCCTCTACTGACTCCAACTGCAGACTCCCTCACTCTAACTGAACATTCCAAAGCTAACTCCCTGCAGCTAGCTTGAGTGTGACTCATGCTGCTGTGACAGTTCCATGATTACATCATCCTCCAGCTCATCTGAGACTGAAACCAGAGAATGACAGTGTGAAATCCATTTAACTGGCATTTCACTAGCTGCCTCTCCCTGCCTGCCACTGATTCTAATGGGATTCTAGTAATACCTGGGAACAAGGGGGTTACACTCACCCTCAGCCAGAAAAATGACTGTCCCCAGTCATTGCCTACCAGGCACCAGACCATCCTACCCTATGTGCTACCTATGGAGAGGGGTGATCAGGCCCCCTCCTACCATGTGCCAAGCACAGGCAGGCAACACTAAGGGCCCAGAGGCCATTGGGTGATGCATCAGCCCCTATACTAAGATCTTACTACAGAAACCAGTGACTCTGGAAGAACTGTCCAGAGCATAGCCCTAATAGATCAGCACTGTGGCCCATACTGCAGGTCAGGACCACAGCCTGTCTATCCCCCTAGCCCTCTAGGGAAAACCTATCTAACCAAAATAAACCTACCCAAAATGGGGGAACCTCCCCCATCCCTGGACATCTGCAAACCAACCACTGGAGCTAACACTATACACAAGCATTACACTCCCACACTCTCCCACAACTACACATGTGGAAGGAAAAAGGTTAACACATGTTAACAAAGACACTGTACTTTAAAAACATGTTAAAGCACACAGAGACTCTGATGAGTCCCTCTAATCCTCTTCTTGTCTTCTCTTCTTTCTTCACAAGGATCCACCTGAAAGGAAAAGAGACAAAACACACCCCAAATCTGCAAACACACAGTACAACAACAGTAACCCATACCATCAAAACACGGGAGGATCCCAAAAATATTTTTAGAAAAAGTAGAAAGTACAAAACAGTAGAAAACATCAACATCATGTACAATACACCTTTTGGGGATGGAAGGCCCTAAATGTCCCAACTAGTGACAAACAGTGCCCGAAGGCAGGGTCCATGAAAAAGTCTCTTCTGGGCCTGAGCCCAGTGAAGCACAGTTCTTGAAGTACTGTAGTCCCAAAGGGGAGAGTCTTTTTGGACAGTTCAACACTCTGTAGTCTGCCAGGTGTAAGATGTGTATTACAATGTCAATAAAGTAAGAAAAGTCTGGACTTACCCGTCCCTTGAAGAATGAAAAATGGAACAGCACCTGGATCTCCAGCTAAAGACTTTCCTTGGCAGCATTTTTCCAATACAGCTGAGTGGAAATCTTCTGGAAAACAGGATGATGAACTGGAAATTATTGGGCTGGTGTCATCTTTGGCTGATGTCATCTAGAAGATGGGACCTTGGAACAGAAAAGGAACAGCTGGGGTGATGTCATCCAAAATCCCAGGTGATGAATCAGGAAAACAGCTGACATGATGTCATCTCAGACTGCTGCCATCTGGAAGGCCAGGCGATGGAACTGGAAGGCACACTGCAAAACTGATGAATCTGGACGCACCTCTGGATCCTTGAATACCAGACTGGCGGAACAACGTGGGTACGGCAATGGCTGGATGGCAGACACTGGCTACCACTGCTCTACTTCCCTGAAGGTAGACAGGGCACATTCACAGGATGATGGTAACACTGAGAGTAGTACCACAATGGGTCAGGTGCAAGAACTGTGACCCCATCTGGGTGCTCATAATTCACATTATGGATGGTCTGGTTTCCGTTATCATCCACAAAATGTACAGTGTCTATGAACAGTGTCCTGCCCAACTTCCAGAACTTGAGTTTGTCTCTGACAACTTTGACTCTGACATATCGAGTTGCACCTGGATGCAGGTTCTTGGTTTGCATCTTCCACTAGCCAGGCTGTCCTGTTATTCTCAGTCTCCTCCCAGACTCTCCGAGGAAAGGTAGAAAAGAACATTCCATAGATCTCATTTGTCTTCCTGTGAAGCAGTCTTTCCTCCTTACTACTCTTTATCAGTCTGCGACTCTCGGACTGGCTTGGGGGTGGCCAGTTCTGGTTCTGCCAGTGTCGCATACTCAAAGCTATGGAGAACTTGCCCCTGACCCCTCCTGAGGGCAGGGCTGTGGAGTCACCAACTTCTTCTCCTGGTTCCTCTGAGGCAAGAGCCTGAGGCTGTGGACTAGGACCTTCAACGTAAAGGTACAAAGCTTCCTCCTCCTCCTCTCCTCTTCCTCACATAGGATCTAGGCCCAGGATTGAGCAGTCATCCTCACTCCTGAGACAGTCCACTCTTCAAAGGGTGCAGAAGTAGATACCTCCCAATCTAGGGTTTCTCGAACCTTGTCCTTTCCCATGAGGCTGGAACTAGGACCCTCTTTCCATAGATCCACTGATTCTTCCTCCACACTGTCCATCTGTGACACAGGCATGGAAATATCACAAGGAATCTGCTCTGGCAGTGCATCTACACCCTCTCCCTTTGTGCCACACTCTGCTGGGCCTCCCCCAACAGGTTCCACCTGGTGCTGTGTGCTGCTACTAGCAGGATCTTGTAGCTTTGTCCAAGTGGAAGCCAAATGAATATTAGGTGTCTTGGACAGACCTAGCTTCTCTAAACACCCTGAGCAGTGAGGAATCATGAATATGTCCCTTCCAGCCTTGAGGCACATTATGCATACTTTCACAGGATATCTGGGAATCGCAACATGAGGAGGTAAACTTTCTCCATAGAAACATTGCTCTATTTCTTTAAGCTTGGTAACCTCTTCAGCTATCATAGCCCAGGCATTATCCAGGTAGCGGGATGGTCCTGAAGCCATGACTGTAGAAAAACACACATAAGTTCACTGTTATTACTGAGTTCACTCTACTTGGAACAGTCTCACAAAATGGCTCCCTGCTGCTGTGTTTACTTTACTGCTCCACCCTGTAATGGCGACGGCAGCACTCCTGGTGCATCTACAATCTGCATCTGACTCAAGCCACTGCGCATCCAATTTACTGCCTACTGATAAATGTTATTCAAACTGTACTGACTGCAATGTTTTTCTTCCTCAGCACATCTATATGATTTTCAGTTTTACGTGCTTAAAGTCACTAAATCCACAGTATTTCTTGAACAGGATTGCCTGTTTGTTGTAGCCTCTCATACAACTCACAGTCTCTCTAGTTGCTCAGAAAATTACACTGTTGCTGAATTCATAATACATGCTCACAATCTAATGCTCAGAATTCTTGTTTGGGTTTGATTACTTTACACAGTCCTTCTTTGCAAAAACAATCACACTGTTTACACACAGATCCAGTTGGCTTTTGAAAAATCACAACACAGTTTGAGCTCAGTTTTGCTGAATGGTACTCACTGAATCAGTAGCTGGCTTGCTCTGATGGAAAATCTCGGCCTAAAGCCGATCCTAGAAAGCCTCTGGGTTGAAGTTGGCTGGTGATCCTGCAGATTGTCCCTACGAACACCACATTTTCTCCCCAGTTGATCAGAACATGGGTTGAGCCTGATTTAGCACAGAAAAGTCTGTTGTTTTAACTTTTAGAATGTTTACAGTCACCGCAATGATCCTCTTGGCTACCAGCTCACACATCACTTGCTCTCTCCCTCTCGAACACTGGGCAGCACTCTGAAGCTGGCTTGGGGGTGGGACTGATTGCTGTCTCATCAATCACTTGACGCCATGCAAATGAGCCTCTTTATCTTCTCGTGCTCTTCTCCTTCACGGCGATCATCGAGCAGGCAAAATTTAAACTGCAAAACAACTTTTTTTCTTTCAACTGTAACTTCATGGCAAAAGTACCATTTTAAACCATTTTTCTTGGCTATTTCTCTAGCAACTCCCCCAGTTCACACAGCAAGCATTTGAAACTTTCAGGGCACAATTGTCTTTATTTCCCACAGTTCACAATACTTTTTTTCTGTCACAACTTGAAAATTAAAGCTGGCAAACGTTCTTTTTGATGCAGGACAAGGGGCACACACAAGCTGGCTTTACAGCTCCTTGGTAAATGTTGGCACAATCACAGCAACACTTGAACAGCAGGCACACAGTGGCACATACAGATGGCATTACTCTGGGCAAATCTCTTATGCGCAAAGCTTCAAATTTTAGGCTACCAACTGCCAGACAGACAAAATGCTAGCCACAACCTGAGCAAACATCTCTTGTTTTCTCCCAAATTCAAACACATCTACAGCGGTGCCTCCATTTTGTAACCCGCCTCACCCAGCCCCTTGTCTAACTAGCAGGGCTGCTCCTCTCACCACATGGTGCCAAAAGAGGGATGGGGTTGTCTCAACAGTTCAGTTTACAGTGCATTTACTTCCAAGCCTGCCATACACAGACAGGCAAACCAAGTGTGGCAACTACCTGGCACACACCTGGTGGGACCATTTACCATGGCCATCAACCTAGGTCCCTGGGAGAAAATGTGTACTCACAATTATGCTAGGTTTGCACTTCTGGACAGAGGTACCCAAGAAAATCCAGACACAGTGGAAACAATAACAGTACTGTCCAAACCAGGTTGGGATTCTAGAGTGTGACTTTTATTCACGTACACAGAGAATAATCACAAAGTGAAGATGGACCCCCATAGGGCTACTCCTAATGGTAATGCAGATTACTGAGGTGCAGACATTCCTAAATTCCCATTTAGCATATGCATTTGGAACACACACAGCAAACTCTCAGGTTCTGACTTGAACAGCAAACACTCTGGTTCTGAATTACACAGTGAACTCTCTGGTTCTAATTTACACAGTGAACTCTCTGGTTCAGAAATGAAGATTGGCACACATGGCCAGAACTGGTACAATTCCTCTTGACTAGGCACACATGGCCAGTACTAGGAGACTTTCCCATATTTCATGAGGAATTACTGGTGGTACCCTCGACCACCAAAGAGCACAGACAGCCTCACAGAGAATCCAACCCACATCTGGGTAAACTATTTTCTTCAGGCACTGGCCAAATGTACTGAGAGAAAATACAGGTGCCCAAAATTGAACCCGGAGAGGTAAACGGGTTGCTCAAGATGGGGGATCTCCCACGTTTTGCATCCAAATTTATACTCGTCCATTAATCTGGTTAATAACACCCTCACAGAAAACTTGTAGATGCTATCTTGAAATGTCTTTCACACTTAACATACTACATTACACACCTCGAAGGTGTCAGAAAGTTGAAAGTTCTGTAATTGGCACTATCTCTTCACTAGACCCCAACATTAGCAGACACTTTTAAACAGAAAACAGTCTAGGTGACAGGATCCCTTTGACAGAGAAAATTCACCACAAGGAATGCATGTGTCCCAGGGCTTTTCCACACAAAGGTCACAGGTACTCACAGAGGAGTTGAATCTCAGGCAGCTTCACCACAGTCCAGACTGGACCAGGGGATTGCCCCATAATCCTGGAATCCACCCCATCCATCCTGGGATAGGGCACTGTGAAAACCACTTGGCTTGGTTTCCACCACTTCACCACTAGGCTGTACTGGCTCACACTAGGGTGAGAAACAAACAAAAACACTACAGGTCACTCTCTGACAGAGCTGAAGAGAAGAGATGCACTACCTGCAACCTCCTCCACTGACCCCAACTGTAGACTCTCTCACTCTAGCTGAATATTCCAAGGATAACTCCCTGTAGCTAGCTTGAGTGTGGCTTATGCTGCTGCAACAATTCCATGATTACATCATCCTCCAGCTCAGCTGAGACTGAAACCAGAGAATGACAGTGTGAAATCCATTTAACTGGCATTTCACTAGCTGCCTCTCCCTGCCTGCCACTGATTCAAATGGAATTCTACTAACCCCTGGGAATAAGGTGGTTACACTTTAAAGAAACAAAATCTTATCCGGAATTAGCAGTGGGACAGTCATTAGTGCTGTGGGTAGCTCAGAGACAGCACATGCTCAATGCGGTGGTCGGCTAGCACGTTTCACAAAATACACATAAAAAAGCAGCAAATTTTCACAATGAGGTCCATATTTTACAAAAAATAACAAATAAAGGAGTATGTATTAGAAGGCAGTCAGACCATCTCAAGGTTTTGGGGACTTTGGGGTTCCGAGTCCCCAAAACCTCTCAATGGTCTTACTGCCTTGTAATACATACTCCTCTATCTATTATTCTATTTATATTAACTGGTGAGCTCTTTTTTCTTAGTGCTCAGCCAGTTGATATTTTCTGTACTAACCTGCTGGTTATTATGGCATTCATGTGTTACCTCTATAAAGTGTAATGCTTTCTGATTGGTTTTCACCTGCTCTGTAGGTGGGCTAAACCATTCTGGAAACCTGGTGGCTCTGAGTGATGCTTACCAAGGAACCACCAAAATAACATGTAACTCACCTTGCAATCTTTTTTTTATAATCAAACTGATTCCCAATTACTAACAAGGCTTTATCTGGTTGATCCTGCTCTTCATCGATGAGTTCAGGAGGAATTGAGCCACTGCAGTGAATGGGGCAACAACTGACTCCCTACAGTGCTAAGTAAGCACTAGCCAAATAAATATAAAACTTGAGGAAAAAGACTAGAAAAGGGAGACTGTGTGTCTCTCAGTGTGGCTGGCAGTGTGTGTGTGTGTGTGTTTGTGTGACAATGACAGAGAGCATCACAGGACCCAGGATGGAAAAAAGTGCTCCCCAGATATTATGTAAAATAAAAGATGGAGAACTGTCAGAAACTCAAATTTAATACACACCCTCAGTGTGGGATGCTTTAATAAACCCCTTGGGCTTTGCTCTTGGGATTTATGTAGCACCCCACACCTCAGATGTGCATTCAATTTTCATATCACACAGATCTTCATCCTTTATTCTCTATGTAAAATATTTATCCAGGATAATTCAGCTGACAAAACACATCAAAATGGTAAGAGTCCAACACTAACATCTATCTTCAATCAATGAGTTCTTTTATACCTTTATTTTTCAAGATCTTGAAGCTAGGGTGCTTTGTATTTCAGGTTTAAAATCAGAGAAGCTGCAGCCCAGGGATAGTGACTCAGCAGTTTGTTTGAAGTGCAGGGGACAATGCTCATACATCTTCAGTGAAGTGCTGGGGACAATGCTCACACATCTTCAGTGACACGTTTCTACCCCACCCCCACCCGGTTGCAACAGAGCTCTCAGCAGCTGTTCCATCATCATGCCATCCAATGCATATCTGCATTTATGTAAGAAAGAGCGGAGCTCCCAGATCATCAGGATTTCCTGTATTTTACAGGAAACTAGGGCAGAGCAATTATAAGAGATTGTTCCCATGCTCGTGTACCATTAGAACAGCACTGCCCCAGAGTCAGTTTACAAGCAGAACTGCTCTAGAGCCAGCACGTGTGCCTGAACATGTCCCCTTGTATCTGTGGAATAATTCAAGGAAAATAAATATTTTGGTATACCCAATTTATGTATAGCTTGAAAAAATAATAATTTATTTGTTGCACTATTTGTCCTGGATTTGTACTATTTTTGAATATTATCATTTTAAACTTGTTCAACTCCTTGGCTTTATGTGTACATATTTCATTGTTCTAATTGTTTGTTTCTTTTTTTCCTCTCTTGTACCCTTTCCCCTGTGAAGCATCTAGAAATTGACTGGTCTTTGCTTAATATACCTTGGTAGGCATGTTGAAATAAATAAAATACAACTTTTTGTTTAACTTAGAAATACAGATCATTGCCATTTTACTAATTTATAAATCTTTCAGTCATGCACTGTTGGAATCATGCTATGTTCCCACTGTTTTCAGTTTTATTTAATGCCTGACCTGAGAAATAATGTGAACTTTGGAGGGACAGTTTCATGACCTATTATGCAGGACTGCCTAATGGAGCAACAGCAGCTATTGTTCCTTACAGATTTGTCACAATCAGTACATTAAAAGAACGGTTTGCAGAGTATATGCTGATAGGATTGTAGGTTCTTGGCATGGGATGTGGAAAAAGTAAATTGTGGAAAAAAAATTGTGATTCCTGCCCTGCATGAGTACAAAACAACTTTGTTTCTTAAGGAACATATCTTGCAGCTGAAACAACATCATTCATGTTTACCTGGTGTTCTCCTTAAATGTAAAAATGGTGCTTCTGCATGATGACCTCCAGCACTAGGGGGGCATTGAATGGCTTTGCTGCCACCAATGAGAGCATGGAAAGCTGGGGGCTGGGCCAAGCCATGATATCGAATGAAACAGCAGCAGGAAAATGGAAAAAGAAAAAAGTTTAGGTTATAATACGAAGAGCTTCAGTCATAATGCACATCATGATGTTTCGCTCTACAGTTCAAAGTTCATTCTTCAACCCAGTGCCTCATAAATCTTGGAAAATGTTTTAAAAATCAGGAGCAAGGACCAAAACTGGGACACAAGTTTAAAGTGGTACTATCAGCCCAAGAAGATGTTCTTATATGTGGATGGTTGGATAGATAGCTAGATAGCCATGTAGACAGACAGATAGATAGATAGATAGATAGATAGATAGATAGATAGATAGATAGATAGATAGATAGATATAATTCAAATAGGAACTAGACTGTAACTCAAATGTTTCGCATTAATTTATGATTCCAATCCTGACTTTTGTGTGAAAGGAATGGTATGTTTTAGGAGGGGATGATCAAATTTTTGAAGCAAAAACAGGGACGTCACTGGTAAAGCAGAGGCTGTTGAGAGGTATGGTTGCCAATGAGCAAACCTTTCTACCTTAGTCCAGTTGCTACTAAAATGTACATGCATAAGTAAGCTAAAAATTTTGCAGGGTTGCTTGCTGGGTACGGAACTGACTGGTGATGCCTCACTTTTTAGAGTATCGCATTCTAGCTGATGTTGACTGCCAGCTGGGAGGTGGCAGCACAAGGAAACTCACAGGCACTGACCATCAATCAGCCACTACTTTTAATGCCACCGGAATGAACTGGAGTAGAAGGCTTCTCCATGTTACTGATTGACAGCTGAATCATGGACGAGGTAGACAAACTGCTAACCTCTGCCTCCTCCTACACTGTGGATTGCACCACCACATCCTGCTGACCATGCTGTCAGACCACGTTCCTAAGGGAAGAAGAAAGAAGTGCATCTTTTATTTAACATTTTTAAAAATAAATCAATAAAAAATGGTAAAACAAAGACAAAGAAGCAGCTCAGTCTCTGTCCTTCGATTAGCAGAAATGTCACATATACTTTGACAAAGATATAAATGGGGGCAATATAGCCTAGAGGTTAAAGAAATGAGCTGTGAATGCACTTGGTACATCCAGCATACCTGGGTTTGATTCTCACAACCTCCGCTTGTATACTGTGTGACTCTGAGCAAGTCACTTAAACATCCCAATGCTCCCAGGTTGTTCCTGAAAACAGGCACTTGTGCCCAGTGGGACATACCTGGTTACCAAAAGAATAAAATAAAAATATATATATATATATATATATATATGAGACAGGTGATAGCCTGAAAATTAAACGATTCATTAATTTAAATGCCACAGGAATGAACTGGAGTAGAAGGCTACTCCATGTTATTGATTGACAGCTGACTCATGGATGAGATGCACAAACTGCTAACCTCTGTCTTCTCCTATACTGTGGATAGCACTGCCACGTCCTGCTGTTCATGCTGTCACACCATGTTCTTAAGGGAGGAAGAAAAAGTGCATCTTTTATTTAACATTTTTAAAAATAAAAAAAAATAGAAAAGGCAAAACAGACAAGTAAAGAAGCAACTGAGTCTCTGTCCCCTGAGCTGCAAAAACATCACATATTACTTTGAGAAAATATGGTGGCAACACAACAAGGTCTAAAGGAAGGTTTGGGTGTAGACAGCACAAATGAGGTGGATGTGATTCTTGCAAATGAGGAGATAATAACTCAAGTATAGCAAGAGGAATAGAATGAAAGAAGATGGCACTAAGAAATTAAGTAATAATCTAACAGTGATAAGAATGAATCACAAAAACAAGCTAAGCTAATTCTGTACCAGAAAAAAATTAAAGAGATGCGTGAGGGTTCTGACTACTCCTACACTATTTCTACACTAAATAAAAGCCAAAGTAACACAAAGATAAGTCATCAGGAGTGTATTAAAACATTAATCACTGTCCTCTGTGCTGAAGTTGAGAAGGAACAGGTACAATAGGGAAAATCTTTAATTTGTAGTTTTCTGATTCCACAATTGAGGATCAGTTTATCGGGAAGTGAATGACAAGTTTTCATGCAGGAGATGAGTTCTGCATAACTGCCAAGTAAAGACAGTAAAAGGTGAAATGGAGACTAAACAATAGGATGACCATAGTAGACAGCATGTGAAGAATGCTAAGCTAAGGTAGGGTAAATAGGGTAGACTAGGTGGGCCTGGAGGCCCTTCTATGCCAACAGCTTATATGTTTCTATGTTTCTATGAACAAGTGAAGGCAGCAGAGGAAATATATGAAAAGAACTGTGTCGCAACTGCTCATTTTAGGTTATGTTCGGGAAGGGGGTCAGATGACCACATCAGTCTGATCATTATGCGATTCGCTCTGCTTGCTAGGTGGAGTTATGCAGATCGAAGGAAAGAGATGGCCTATGATTGGGCCAGCTTTCTCCTTTGAACTATATGAAGTTTCCACCTAGCAAGCCAAAACAGTGTCATGATCAGCCTGGCAGATGATTGGAATGACACTGATGAGCCCCTTGCAGACTGCTCTGCATTGAACCGACAGTGTCAGACCTCTCAAAACCCACTTTCATAGCAAAATGTTTGCTGTGCATGCACACACGGTGAACATACAGTACAAGTCACATTAAATTGTCTCAACAATGAGTTGGTTTAGCATTGTTTTTTACAGTTGGCAATGCACTGGCAACTCATATTGCCTTGTTTTACAATGCTTAACCAGCTAAACAGCAATGTTTGTAAAATGCTTTTGCAATTCAGCTGAAATGTACCTACAGTCCAGCCACAATGCGATGCAAAACTGCATTTTAACTCTTAAGGAACAATCTGTACAAGGCTGTCTGCTGGATCCAGCAACACTTATGCAACTCAGTCAGAAATGATAAAGCAACTTATTGGAGGAACAGTTTAATGTGACTTGTACTGTAGAGTGGAAATTTCCAGAGAAAGTTAGTTAGTACATACAGGATAGTGTATATGTGCCATACACAACAAGGCAGTGTTTCCATTGAGGAGATGTGATGGCATTACAGAGACCTCAAGAGAGAAGTTTGAGAGGTCTCCATGATTTCATCACATGCCCAAGATAGAAACATAGCTTTAGTTGTGTATTGGGACCCATACACTGTATTATGTGGTGTATGTGTTTTTCTCTAGCAGTTCAACCTTGGTTAGTTTGTTGTTTTTTCAGTAGCTTGAAAAATTGCTCCCGCTTGCTCCAGCACCTCACTGTGTACCCATTGCATCACTCTTGAGGATCTGTCACTCCTACTCTCAGCCATCTATGGCTGTCTGCATCCAAACTGTCTCAGTCATCCACTTGGCTCTCACTGAATGGCGCCACCATTTTTCCTTGAGTGTTTTTAGTCAAAGTGCATCTTTAACCAATCAAGTGGCTTGTCAAGGCTGAAATCTTGTTGTGGTATCACTGTGATGTCAGAATGACACCACAATGAGTTTTCATGACCTTTGAACTGTACCATAGCAGCATCTTGGAGTGTATGGAAGTTCATACACAATAGGGCTAACCATGCACTATTGCACAGTACAGTAGTTCACTATATACTGTATATCTAATGCAATTCATAGTGCCTGGAACATTGACCAAGAAAATAAAAGTGACTGCTTGACTAACAGGTCTCTGTTAGTCAAGAGGTCCCTTTGATTTTTTCAAAATTACAACATTAAATAGTAATAAAATGTTTAGAAAACTTGACCCTTTTAAAGTCAAAGGGGCACGCACACACAGCCTTTGTTTTATGACATCCCAAAATGGGGCTGCTTGTGCTGATGTGGAAGCGTGTCTGCTGATTCAGGAAGTCCTTCTGTTTTTTGTGAGTGCTATGGGAGTAAAATTATGAGTGCAATTTATTTTTTAAATGGAGGAATTAGGAAGAAAGATTAACATCCCGCAACTCTGCCCCAAGTAATCTAACATACTGTATATGTTTGTGGGGCCATCTACTAGAGAGCTGCTCTTTAAAATCCTAGATCCACCCCTGCACCTGATTGTTATGTTCTAATGGCCCTATCTTGCATGTTATTTTTTAAAGGTATTTATGTAACTTTAAAAGGATTTGCTATTGTTTTTGGATGCATTTTCAGCTAGGTATAGTTCTGTATTATATTTTGAGGTTCTTATTTCTGTTTTACATTTCATCTCTATTTGTTTGTATTTATTCCAGTAGTGTAATGAGTTTTTTTTTTTAGATCTTGAAGATTTTATGGGTTTTTTTGGATTCGTTTTCTAACTTTGCTGCTTAACCATCTTCGCCTGAGTTTATTGTTTTTATTGTTCTTCCTATACTTGGGTATGCAGGTATTACACAGATCCAAGATGACTGTCTTTAATTTAACCCACATTTCTTCTGCATCACACTCCATGAAAGGAGAATCCCAATCCGTTTCTCCCAGTGTACAAGCTATCTTTATTCTGTCTGCCAGATTATAGTTGTAAAAATAACTTTCCTTTTTGATAGTTGTATATGAGAAAGTGATGTTAAAGGTCACAGAGTTACTGTATGGTCACTCATTCCCAATGTCGGCATACAACTGGTGCAATGGAGGGGATTACTGCAAGCTGCGGGATGGTCATGCTGCATAGTTACCAGAACCAGACACCTGCTGGCTAGTTTCCCAAGTGGGCAGCAGGGACTGTAGAGGACTGGAAGTGTCAGGGGCTGGGGAGTGGCAGATGGCATAGATCCCTGATGGAGACTCAGAGCGATGATGCAAGTGCCAGGCCCTGTGGAACAACCAGTACAAGGGGTGGCTCCATGGGCAGAACCCTGTGGGCAACAGGGTACTGGGCCAGGTACAACTGTACCAAGAGCTTGCACTGCTTCAGTGGTGGTACAATGCATAAGTGGGTCACCAAGTGCACAGCACTGTGTCCTATTGCCGTGAGTACTAGATATGCCAGTGGTGCCTTGTCCTGTGCATGGCCCTGGGTGTTCAAATGCATATGGATGGTATCCACTGTGACATATCTGAGTGGTGTTAATTATCACTTGTGAGTAGCAAACTGGGCACAACCCACACAGACCACAAGGCATGCATGGCCAGGAGTACAGCAAATGCAACGGGTTTGCCTGTGGCACACACATGGAGACATCCCACCCCACCACACAGCAGCACTATGGATAGGCTGTCCCTGACTGTGCATCCCTGGCAGTTCATACTGCCATGACTGCCCACAATCCCTCAGTTGTACACATTTCAAGTACAGCAAATATATGTGATTTTGTACAGCCTCTGCAGACATCCCTGCAGACTGTGACAAGTCCATGTACCTGTGCCAAGGATTTCCTTGTGGATGACACTTGGTGATGTGTTGCCTGGGCTAGTTATGTCCTGGCTGAGACTACTGTTGCAAGGACAACTGTGAAGTAGTCCAGCTTGCACCATACATACCTATGTCACTGTCATCTGATACCTCTACACTACTGATGAAAACATGTTGTCCTTGGCTCCTGTCTGTCTGACTCCTCCATGACAGCAGCCCACACCTCGCCACTCACTCCCCAGTGTCTGCTGGTTTGTTGGCAGTGCAAAGGGCCATTAGACCATCTCTGGCTGGTCTAATTCCAGGCAGTGACTGTGGACTTTGGGTGGCTTAGAAAATCCTGATATAGGGGATGCTGCAGTCTTGTGATGTGTCAGCTCCAGTCTGCCATGGCACAACCATGCATCCGCTACAATCACAGGGCATGCCTGACTGGCACAGACAGCCCACCTTCTGGAGCAATCTGCCTATGAAAATCAGGACTGACATGCAGTGTGGTGCAAGGTGCCCTTTGTGTCACATCTTTTTAGTGCATGCACCATGCATCAGTCCCACACCTTTGAAAAACAAGATCGGGAGCATGCAGAGCCAATAGTTCACAATAACCTTTTTATTTATTTATTTGTTTAAGGATTCAGAGAAGACCTTTGAGCACAAGCTCTTATACAAAGGTTCCATGTCAGGTTGACAGACAATAGACATATTACATCAAGCAGGTATATGTAACCTCCCCCTGTTACACGGGGTTACTAGAATCCCAGTAAGACCTAGTGGTAGGCAGGGAAGGCAGCTTGTGAAACTCCAGTTAAATGGATTTCACACTGTCTCACTCTGTTCTCAGTCTCAGCTGAGACTGAGGGATGACATAATTTAGAACTGTCTCAGCTGCATAAGCCACACTGGAATGTTGCAGTTGGAGGTTAGAGTAGAATGTTGGGGAATTTGAAGTCAGTCTGTGAGTTGAGTAGAGTCTATAGTAGAGGTGCTATGCTGTAAACAGCCCATCAGAGCCCTAAGCTCTGCCAAAGAGCTGTTTTTTTGTTGTATAGGTGTGTGTTCTCACCTGAAGAGGAACACAAGAAGAGCACATTGAAGTGGTGGAGACTGCTTTCAGTGGTTCCAGGCCCCATCCCTGCGGGGATGGGGGGAAGGAATCAGTCTGCTTCCAGGGGCAACCCCACTGGTCCAGCTAGGGAGAAAAGAAGCTGCCTGATTTAAGTTCATGCTGAGGCACCAGAAGCTCTGGATGAGAGTTCTTTGAGGAGAAAATGCCTGTGGGGCACCTGCAAACAAGGGGTGAGTTCGCTCTGCTAAAGGGCTATGTGTTTTCACCTGAATCAAGATGAAACTAAAGGGACTGTTACAGTGGGGTCAGGAAAAGACAGTCAAGTACAGTTTGGAAGATGTGGGGATTGGACTGCTTAACTGGGGGGGTCTAGAATAATGGACACAGCCTTTTATTAAGTATGTTCAAGTTCAGCACAAATGGGAGGTAAAGACAGTAGATCGAATGTGTAATACATTAAAAAAGAATCTACACAGCAAAGTGCTTTAAAGGATGAGGTGTTACAGTCCAGAGAAATGGCCGGGTATGAATTATGGGATAGGGAGGTGGGAGACCCCCCATCAGTAGTAATGAAATTCACCTCTACGGATTTGCTCTGGGACACCTGTTGCTTTCTCTCAGGTACTTGGCCAGTGCCTGAGGAAAGTACCCAGACGTGGGATTGATGAGGAAGATTCCCTTATGGAGCAGAAGTGCTCATAGGTGGTTTAGAGAGCCACCAGTAAATGTTTCCATGCTATATGGAAAGTGTCTAAGTGGCTGACAAGGGAGCCGAGCCAGGGAAAACCCAGAGCAGCATACAAGTTTGGGCTGTGTGCCCAGTGTGTTTCAGAGCCTGAGAGCTAAAGTGATGAGGATGTGTTCTGGTCTTCTTAAATCTGCATTACCAGGAGTGTAGCCCTGTGGGGGTCCATCTATGCTTTGTTTATTCTTTTGGATGTGAATAAAAGCCACACTTTAGAATCCCACTTCTGGTATTGGACATTACAGTTATTGCTTCCTTTGTCTGGAGTTACTTGGGTGCCCTTGTTGCAGAGCAGCCAAACCTAGCCAATGTGCCGAGTGACATATTCCTCCCCGAACCTAGCCCACCAGGTATAGCTGTCAGATAGAAACGGCATACCTGGGTGGGGGTTACAAAAATGGAGGCATTGCTGAGGATTTGGGTTTGGAATTTAGGGAGGAATGTAAGAAAGGTTATTCGGACAATGGCTAGCGTTTTGGTTATCTGGCAGTGGGTAGCCCAAAAAGTTGAAGCAATGCTAACTAATGTGCCGCTGTGTGCTGTTATCCATGTGCTGCTATTAAAATGCCAACTGTTTACCAAGGAGCAGTAAAGCCTGAGAGTGTATGCCCTTGTCCTGCATCAAATTACAGCATTTTTCAGCTTTTAAAAGTATTTGTGACAAAGAAATGTGTTGAAAACTGTGGGTAGCAAAAGGAAAATTGTGCCCTAGATGTTGGAAATGCTTTCTGTGTGAACTGAGAGATTTGTTGTGCTTAATGGCCATGAAAAATGGTTGAAATGAGCTCCCTCCATTGAGTCAGTTAAAAAAAAAAAAGTGTGGTTTTGCAGTTTAAATTGGCCTGCTCGGCAATCGCCATGAGGAGAAAAGTATGAGAGGAAAGAGGCTTATTTGCATGGCGTCGAGTGATTGGTGAGACTGCAATCAGTCCCGCCCCCAAGCCAGCTCTAGAGTGACTGCACAGCATTCGAGAGGGAGAGTGAGTGAAGTGTGTGAACTGGCTTACCAGGAGGTGCACTGCGGTGACTGAAAGTGCTGTAAAAAGTTTAAAACCTGACTTTTCTGTTTGAATTCAGGCTCAACCCACATCTGGATTGACTGGACTGTGAGTGTGGTGTTCAGAGGGATGATCAGCAGGACTGCCAACCCGCTTCCTTCCAGAGGCCTCCAAGACTGGCTGCAGGCTGTTTTTCCATTGCAGCAAACAGCTACTGATAACAGTGAGTACCAACAGAAATCATTGCTCAAACTGTGTGATTTCACCAAAAGCCAGCTGATTCTGTGTAGCAGAGTAATCACTTTGCAAAGAAGGACTGTGTTAAGTTTTACCAGCAAAAGCAAGAATTCTAAGCAATTGACTGTGAGCATAATTATGGGTTCAGCGTCAGTATAATTTTCAAAGCCATGACAGAGACTGTAAGTTGTATCAGATATGCAGCAAGAAATACAGGCAATCCTGTACTATAAAATACTGAGGCTTTAAGGGACTGTAAGTTAGAGCAATGTCTCCAGCAAGTAAAAAGTCTGTGGTAAATCATACAAATGTGCTAGGAAAAAGAACAGTGCAAGTTTGTGCAGTTTGAGCAAAGTTATCAGTAGAGTGTGTAAATTGGATGCGCAGTGGCTTGACCCAATTACAGAATGTTGATGAGTAGGAGTGCTGCCACCGCCATTACAGGGTGGGTTAGTAATGTAAACACAGCAGCAGAGGAGCCATTTTGAAAGAGAAAGAAAGTTTCCAGTGATGTGGGACTTGAAATAACAGTGAGCGTTGTTGTTTTTTCTCTGCAGTCATGGCTTCAGGATCAGCCCATTACTCGGATCATGCCGGGCTGTGATAGCAGTAGAAGTTAACAAGTTAAGGGACATTGAGAGATGTTACTATGGGGGCTGACTGCCTCCACATGTGGTGATTTCCTGGATATCCAGTGCGAGTATGTGTGATGTGCTTAAATGCTGGAAGGGACGTCTTCATGGTACCTCACTGTTCTGGGTGCCTAGAGAAATATGGTTTGTTTAAAGCTCCCAAGATTCATTTGGCTCCCACATGGACAAAAGTTCACAAATCTGCAGTTGGCAGCACACAGAACCAGGTGGACCCTGTTGGAGAAGGCCCCTCAGAGTGTGGCACAAAGCAAGAGGGTGCAGATTTACAGACAGAACAATGTGCTGATGTTTCAGAGTCTGAGTCACAGAGAGACATTTCAGAAAGAGCCTCAGTAGACCCTTGGAGAGAGGGGCCTTGCCTAAGTCTCATAGGTGAAGATGAGATGAGGGAGGCCTTTGAATGGGAGGTTTTGACCTTCACGCCCAGAGAAGAGTGGACAGTCTCAGGAGTGAGGACAACTGCACATTCCTGGGCACAGATTCTCAGTGAGGAAGAAGAAGAGGGGGAACCTATGTGGCTTTGTGAAAAAGGAAGTGGTACACAGCCTCAAGCTCTTGCCTCAGAGGAACACATGGAAGAGAGTGGTGATTCCACTGCCCTGGCTGTGCAGGAAGAAGCCCAGGATCCATTTTTTGTGTCGTTTAGGATCTGTAGCTAGCAGAACCAGGAATGGCCACCCCCAAGCCAGGCCAGAGGTCTCAGGTTGACCAAAGCTAGTAAAGAGGAAAGACTGGTTCGTAGGAAAGCGAATTAAATCTATGAGATGTCTTTTCCTACCTTTCCTCGGAGAGTCTGGGAGAAGATTGAAAAAAGCAGGAAATCCTGGATTTGGGAAGAAGCAATGAAATGTGTGCATCCTGGTGCAAACAAGCATGTCAAGAACAGAATGTTTCAAGAAAAATACAGCCAGTGGAAAAGAGGCAGGACACTGTTTATGGACACTGTTCGAATTGTGGATGGAGAGGGACGTGAAACCTTTCACAGTGTGAATTATGAGTGCCCAGATGGGGTAATAATTCAAGCACCTGACCTGTTGTGCTATTGGCCACAATGCAAAGACCTTCCTGCGAATGTGCCCATGCCTACCAAATGGAAAACAGAGCAGTGGTAGCCAGTGCTGCCACTCCTGCCATTGCCGTACCTATGTTGTTCTGCCAGTCTGGATGTCCAGGACTCAGGTGCCCCACATTCATCAGTTCTACAGTGTACTGGCTTTCCAGAATCCATTGACTGGCCCACCACATGACTTCAGATCCAGAGAGAACACCAGCCCAGCTGTATCCTGATTCATTGCCTGGGTATCGGATGACTTCAGACCAGCTGTTTTCCTTTTTGTTCCTGTTTCAAGGTTCCATCTCCAGAGATGACATCAACCCAGCAGTTTCCAGATGTGCCCTCCTGTGGTTTCTTGGAAGATGTTTGCCCAGCTGTATCGGAAGAATGCTGCCAGGGAGAGTCTTCAGCTGAGGACCAGGTGTGGTATCATGTTGTTCTACAAGGGACTGGTAAGTCCAGACGTTTCTGTTCTTATGACATTGCAGTACACACCCTACACTAGCAGACTCCAGATATTTGAACTGTCCTCAAAGACTCTCTCCTTTGGGACTTTGGCCTGCTAGAACTGTGTTTCACTGGGCTCTGGTCCAGGAGAGACTGTTTAATGGGCTTGCCTTTGGGCACTATGGTCACTAGATGGGACATCTAGGGCACTCCATCCCCAAATATGGTGTATTGTAAATAATGTCATTGATTTCTACTGTTTTCTAATGTTTATAAAGTTTTTTCTACTTTTCTAAAAAAAAAATATTTTTTGGGGATTCTCCAGTGTTTTGATGGTAGGAGATTAGATAGACTGTGTATGCAGATTAGGAGTGTGTGTTGTCTTTCTTTTTCTTGCAGGTGTTCCTGAAGAAGATAGAACAGAAGACAAGAAGAGGAGGAGGGACTTAGTGGAGTTCCTCAGTAGTACTTTAGAGCGTAGTGTTTAAAGTACTGTTGTTGTTACTGTGTGTAACTTTTCCTTCCACAGGTATGGTTGTGGGGGAGTAATGCATAGTTTAAGGTACTAGCTTCTGGTGTGTGGTTGCATGGTGTCCAGGGTTGTGGAGGTCCCCTATGTTTTGTTTTGGGAATTTTTATGTTAGAGGCAGACAGAGTTTCCCAGGCGGGCTAGGGGAAATAGACAGGCTGTGGCCCTGACCTGCAGTAGGGGTTGCAGTACTGATCTATTAGGGCTATGCTCTGGGCAATTCTACTGGAGCCACTAGGTACACATAGTCAGTGGGTAAGGTAGAGGCGGATGCATCAGTCGAAGGCCTCTAGGCCCTTAGTGTTATCTGCCTGTGCTGGCACATGGTAAGGGAGAAGGTAGCTCTACCTTCCCATAGTCAACACATGGAGTGAGATGGCCTAAACCGGGTGACTAATGACTGCGGACAGTCATTTTCCTGGCCCAGGGTGAGTGTAACCTCCTCGTTACCCGGGGTTACTAGAATCCCAGTAAGACCTAGTGATAGGCAGGGAAGGCAGTTTGTGAAACTCCAGTTAAATGGATTTCACACTGTCTATCTCTGTTATCAGTCTCAGCTGAGACTGATGGATGACATCATTTAGAACTGTCGCAGCTGCATAAGCCACACTGGAATGTTGCAGTTGGAGGTTAGAGTAGAACGTTAGGGAATTTGAAGTCAGTCTGTGAATTGAAAAGAGTCTGTGCAGTCTGTAGTAGAGGTGCTCTGCTGTAAGCAGGCCCCAAGAGCCCTAAGCTCTGTCAAAGATCTATTTTTTTGTTGTATAGGTGTGTGTTCTCACCTGAAGAGGAACACAAGAAGAGCACATTGAAGTGGTGGAGACCGCTTTCAGTGATTCAGGGCCCCATCCGTGCTGGAATGGGGGGAAGGAATCAGCCTGCTTCCAGGGTCAACCCCCCTGGTCTGGCTAGGGAGAAAAGAAGCTGCCTGATTTAAATTCGTACTGAGGCACCAGAAACTCTGGACGAGAGTTCTTTGAGGAGAAAATGCCAGTGGGGCACCTGCAAACAAGGGGTGAGTTCGCTGTGCTAAAGGGCCATGTTTTCACCTGAATCAAGATGAAATTAAAGGGACTGTTACAGTGGGGTCAGGAAAAGACAGCCAAGTACAGTTTGGAAGATGTGGGGATTGGACTGCTTAACTCAGTGGGGGTCTAGAGTAATGGACAGAGCCTCTTATTAAGTATGTTCAAGTTCAGCACAAATGGGAGGTAAAGACAACAGATCGAATGTGTGATACATTTAAAAAGAATCTACACAACAAAGTGTTTTAAAGGATGATGTGTTACAGTCCAGAGAAATGGCAGGGTATGAATTATGGGAGCGAGAAGTGGGAGACTCCCCCATCAGTGGTAACCAAATTCATTTCTTTGGATTTGCTCTGGGACACCTGTTGCTTTCTCTCAGGTACTTGGCCAGTGCCTGAGGAAAGTACCCAGATGTGAGATTGATGAGGAAGATTCACTTATGGAGCAGAAGTGCTCATAGGTGGTTTAGGGAGCCACCAGTAAGTGTTTCCATGCTATATGGAAAGTGTCTAAGTGGCTGGCAAGGGAGCCGAGCCAGGGAAAACCCAGAGCAGCGTACAAGTTCGGGCTTTGTGCCCAGTGTGTTTCAGAGCCTGAGGGCTAAAGTGATGAGGATGTGTTCTGGTCTCCTTAAATCTGCATTATCAGGAGTGTACCCCGTGGGGGTCCATTTATGCTTTGTTTATTCTGTTGGATGTGAATAAAAGCCACACTTTAGAATCCCACTTCTGGTATTGGACATTACAGTTATTGCTTCCTTTGTCCGGAGTTACTTGGGTGCCCCTGTTGCAGAGTAACCAAACCTAGCCAATGTGCCGATTGACATATTCCTCCCCGAACCCAGCCCACCAGTTATAGCTGTCAGATAGAAACGGCATACCTGGGTGAGGGTTACATACAGAACATACATACGTTACAATATTACAATGTTATCACTAGTACCATGGTATTAGTATTGTGTCAGTAAAGGATATAGAAAAGCAGTGGTGAGAAACGTGGGGAAAGCAGGGAAGGACCCCCTTTCGAGTTGAAGGGAGACTTAGGAATGGTAAGCAGCCTCTTGTTGGGGCTTTGTCAAAAATAGGAGGGTGAAATAGTAGCTGGGGGGTGCCAGGGAGGAGGCGGAAAGGGGAAGGGTGCACCAGAGGGGAAAAGTGCTTGACTAAATGGTCGTACCGGGGAGGGAAGTGCTGCTGGGATGGAGTTATGATGAAGGGAGGTACTAAGGGGGAATAGCAGGGGCAGCATGCTGAAAGCCACATGCGGGTGGGGTTGGCCCTAGGCATGTCAGAAGAGGTAGGGAGTCAGGAGTGACCAAGGGGGTTGGGGGGGAACAGAGTGGATGCATAGTGTCAGTTCAGGGGGCAAGGTGTAGGTTAATGGAGGGGGAAAGTACCAAAGGAGGGAAAGAGTGGCTACTACGGAAGGCAGACACTAGCTGTACAGAGGAGGGGGTGCAGTGAGTGGAGTGGTTGAGTGGCAAGCATAACCTGCAACAGCTCTTGATGTTATTCTTACTCCTGCAGATTTTAAAGATAGTTACATTTAATATGTGTGAGCCAGCTTTGGTCAGGTTTGAAACTGTATGGCCTGCTGAGTGTAATAGCAGTTGAGTACTGCATCACACACACACACACACACACAGAGTAGCATTTGCATACCCATGATGCTTTAAATGGGTTTAGGCTTTAGAATGCATGCATATGCCTTGGCGAGAGTTACAAAAATCAAACGAATAGAAAATAATCTGCTTTCTTTTATTGTTTAGGCATCCTACATACTGTACTGCCCTTTGAACTGTCATTTTGTTAAGTTGCTTCTCAGATTTGTTTTTGACTGCAATGGGTGTCTCATCCATTGGCCTGTAGTGGATGACAAGCCGACTTAAATGAAGGAGAAAGTATATTGTGTGCACCATTACTTTGGTTCATGCTGCTGGCAGTGGTCTAAAAATAGCTTCTTGCTCCATGTTTGTTTGTCTGTATGTTGCTGAGGAAGTAAGTTGATAAATGACACTCCCTGTGGAGTTGTGGATTACGAGCTGCTGTCTTTGACCAAAATAAGAAGGCAATGGGAGAAATGATTACTTGGAACTTTTTACTATCATTGCTGTTTTTATTTAATCCTGCTAGTGAATGGACTATAGAAAAATATTCATTTTCAGTTATGTAGTGCTGTATCCCAAAGTGGTTTACAAGCAATTTACATACAATAGCTGAGCTGAGATGTTGCATCTCCTTTTTAGTGGGGTCCCATTTCTGCTTGGGGCAGTTTGATACCTCTGAGTACCACTGTTTTTTTGATTTCTAGGAAACAAAATAAAAAATAATAAGGTGCTGCATTGCTGCATCGGTAAGTCCACCCTTTTTTGTCCCATATACTATGCTTGCAGCTAGCCCAGCAGCATTCAGTCCTGTTTTTTCTCCTTTTTTGCCCTTGGTTTCATCCACTATACCTATCGCTATGGTCCTAAAATTTGTCGATACACTTCAGTATACCGAACGCTAAGATCATGTCACCCTCAGCCTCTTTTCCCCAGACTGAACATGTTAAAGTGATTTACAAAGATTATTTAGTGACTTACATGGCTTGGAAGCCTATATCAGCAAATGTCTTTTGGGCTGGATTTTATATTGTTATTCCAAGTCTATATGGAAGTGAAAAGGATCGTAATTTGGTCCCTACAATGTAACTAGTTGATCCCTTCTCTTCTCTGTTTCTCAGATCTGCTCCTATGCTCAGGCACGTAATGACATGTGCTCAGGGAAATCATGGGTGCATGCCCCATTAAAGTCAAAAATAGCCAGTTTGATATTAATGAAGGGCACCACTCGACTAACAAGGGCTATCTTAGTCAAGTGATGTCCTTCATCAATCCCAAACAGGCCATTCTTTTGTGTGAAAACATCAGACCCCATTGGCTTTCATTGTGTGCACACCTGCACTGTCCCTTGGCACGCGTCATTACCTGCCTGAGTGCAGGGGTGGATCTAAACAATTGGGATGTGAAGGGACTTGTTAGGTACCTTGTAGGGGCCAAATTATGATCCCTTCCACACAAAGCTGGAATAAAAATACAAAATGCAGCTCAAAAGACTTTCATCAATATAGGCTTCCAAGGCATGTCAGTGTTAACCCAACTTAATAAACTTGTTCAGTCACTTTAAGGGTAGCAGTCTCTCCTCATAACTTCTATACTCCATGCTCCTGATCATTTGGGGGGGCCCTGTGTTGCATCTTCTCATCTGCGTCAATGTCCTTTTTGTATTATAGTCAGAGCCAAGAACTCTGCCTTGCACCTCAGTCGTGATATTCAATGTCAGAACCTTTTAATGGTCTTACACCTTTATTTATTTAGTAGATCATCAGTTTACAGACCTTTGAGTCATAGACTTATTTACAAAGGCACCTCATCAAGAGAGCAATACATCACAGCAAACTAAACAGTACAGTACAGTACATAACGCTTAGATTAAAAAAGCAACCAGTGTTACAGGCATTCACTGGTGGTACATGCTTGGTAATAGGTAGATCACAGTAGTCATAATATAGGTACACGAGTACCACGTCAGGTAGCAACCAGAGATATTTTATTACATTAGTCAGCAGATGTTGCATGATACCCCAGGTATATACAGCAAAAGTAGACAGGGCAGACCCAGCCTAGGGGTGAAGGTAAGGGGCTGGGGGGGGATTATGTGCAGTTGCAGCAGCGAGTGCTTGTCAGATGGCTTATGAGGGAGACCTTGAAAAGACCAAGCTTAGTGGAGTCAGCTATATTGGCTGGGAGGGAACTGAACCAGGAGGAAGCATGATAGCAAAAGGATTTCTGGGCCATAGAGGTACTTACCCTGGGGACAATAAGGGAGGTTTTGACAGTGCTGTGGGTGGAGACTGAGGGGAAAGCACACTGCAGGGAGGTGGCAACCCCAGTGGGGGAGAGCCCTAGCAGGGTCTTTTTTACAAGAAGGGAGGTTTGGAAGCGGAGTCTTTCTTCAAGGTTGAGCAAGTTGGTGGTGGAGTACAGCAGGCATGTATGGGTGCACTTAGGGGCTCCCCGCATTAGCCTGCAGGCCTTGTTTATAGAGAGCTGGATTCTTGCAAGTGCAGTGTTGTCAGCTGCAGCATAGATGGGCAGCCCATAGTTGATTAGCAACAGGACAGAGGAGGTGATTGTCAATCTAAGGGTCTCTTGTGGTTGGCAGTCCCTATAGTAGTATAACAGTCCAGTCCTGACATTGGTGGTAGCAGAAAGGGCATGGATATGGGAATAGAAGGAGAGTGCCGAATCAAAGGTAATGCCCAGATACTTGTAGGAGGAAACCTGCTCAATGGGTTTAGTGTGCTAGGCAGTATCACGAGAGGGGCACCACTGGCTTTGCTTTGGTGATGTGAGAAGAGCATAGCTCTGGTCTTTTTTAGGTTCAGGACTAGCCTTTGTGATGTGAACCAATGCTCAGCTCTATCAAAAGCTTGTTGGAGGGTGGTCTGGAGTGTGTTGGGGTTGGGGTCAGCAGGGAAGAGCACAGCGTCATCTGCGTAGAGGAGGATCTTGCTTGGGCAAGTCAAGGGGAGGAAGTTGAGATAGAGACTGAAGAGGAGAGGGCCTAAAATGGAGCCCTAGGGAACCCCAGAGCGGACAGGTTGTGTGTCAGATAGGGTGCTATTGATCTTTACACACTGAGTTCTGGCGAAGAGGTAGCTGGTGAACCATGCAAGGGGGCTGGGGCAGAAACCAAGGCATCTGTGGGAGTCAAGCAGGAGAGGATGGCAAACTGTGTCAAAGGCCTTGGAGAGGTCAATGAACATGACTTCCGGCATCAAGAGCAGAGTGCAGGAAGTTGGAGAATTCAAGTAGTGCGGTTGTGATTCTGTGACCTGCATGAAAGCCATGCTGTGAAAAGTGAAAAGCATGAATGTCAGATATTTTTTTGCAGTTAGTGATGTTTTTCCCAAGGTCCCAAGCCGCCCTCCAGATGCTGCCCACCCCAGCCCTGTTTCCTCGCTTTTCCTACAGGTCTTATGTTCATGGTGATATGTGACCAGTTTTATGGGATAAGAGTGAGTCCCTTATCACGCCGCTGAATAGAGCAATGAAAAAATTGCCATGGCAAAAGGGCATCTTCACATTAGAGAGACTGCCACAAACAGTGACAGTCCTCTAAAAACATAAAAAGCATCTTTTGTTTTTTTTGTGGTGGGCTATGCCCACTGCATCGCACTATGTGGGGGGCAAGCCCCCCCACACCCCCCACCATAATGATTCTCAACTCCAGGGGAAGCGGACTTAGAAAATAATAGAAACTCCCCCTGAGAGCAAAAAGGTTACCTGCACCAGGATCCGAACCTGGCACCTCATTTTCTAGGTGCAGTGGCTCAACCACTACACCACACGGCCAGCTCGGCAGGGCTTGGTCAAATAATTCTTTTTTACCCTTTCCTCATGAGTGTAGTGCGCATCCCTGAATGCTACACTTGCTTTCTCTATTGAAAGCTCTTTTTCACTACTGGCTCTACATGGGAGCAGTTTTACTGAGTCACTCAATAATACTGGCTCATATGTAGTGCTATCATGTGGCCAGGGTGCTCATCAGGGCATAGCATTACCAGGTGTCCAGGGTTATCTGCATCTCAGGAAACCATATATTGGTTTGTTATCAAGGGGTGGCATCTGATGCCACCCACACATCCCCAGATGTGCTTCTGTGCATAGCACATTGGCAGCCACCACTCTCTCTCCCTATGCTGATAATCCCTGGCTGCCTTACCCAAACCAATGGCAGGGGCAAGGTGAACACCATGCACTGAAACTCTTCCTCCCCAGGAGAAGAGAGCAGTCCTCTGGATCTCTATCCTCTCCCTCCATAGCCCATCTCTGGTGACCCAAGTCTGCATCTGAACCTGGGTCACCAGTGCGTCACAAGAAGTGACATCCAGCACCTCAACCTTTAGTACCTCTGGGCCAATCGAATGTCAGAGATGTGAAAATAGTTGAACAGTTTGTATCCAAATATGACTCAGCTATGGCACCATGACCAAACATGTGAATATCATGTGAATAATATTCATATTTGATTCAACATAAACAAAACATGCTAAAAGTATTGTGTTCAATAGAATTTGATAAAAAACCAGTGCATCCAAAACATGTCAGGAGAGACTACATCTGTGTTCTACTTTAATTAAATGCAACTTTGAAAAAGTAAATACTTGCTTTGAATTTGTGTCCCTCTTTAAAGGTTAGTGTGTGCTCAAAACTTTTTTAATTTACAGTACTGGTAAGTTTCATGAGCACCACGCTCCCAGTGCACACTTCTTTGTCTTAGTAATGTGTTCAATATTATATTCATTTCAAAGAAACCAAATTAATGTAAAATTTAAACAAAAAGTCTTAACCACCTGCAAGCTGGTGATTGCATTTATATTATTTAAATGTCCATAATCATTCTTACTGCTCTTCTCTCTTATCTGTAATGTTTCCAGTTCCACAGTGTCTTTATTGATGTATGATTCCACCACCCAGAACTGGGTACAGAAACACATATATTATGGTACAGGTTACCATGTCCTCCTCACAAAAAAAAGAAAGAAAGAATTTATACAAATTCATAACCAATGTCCAACTTTCTTAAATTGGTTCTATCACTAGTGGGGTTCACAAGGTTCCGTACTGGGCCCATGTCTGTTTCAGGCCTTCGTAGGAGTCCTAATGCAAAATTGCTGTTCCACCACAATAAAATATGCTGATGACAAAAAAAATAGGAGGAACATGTTCTAGTTCTGAATACACAGCTACAATTCAGAAAGACCTTAATCTCATCTCACAATGGGTTAAGAAGTGGGATATGAAGCTGAATCACAGTAAGTATAAAGTTATGCATTTGGGCCCAAATAACCAAAGTCATACATACTATTTAGATGATAGGACACTAACAAGCACATCATTGGAAAAAAGATCTAGGTGTCCACATAACAGATGATTTTCTACCTGGTTTACAGATCAATGAAACTATTCAGAAAGCAAATAGAGTTATTTGGTCTGTAAGACGGAATATTAAATCAAGAGAGGAAAAAGTGTTAATGCCATTATACAGAGCCTACGTCCGTCCACATTTGCACTATGCATCTCAATCATGGTGTCCATTGAGGAAATCTGATATTATGCAATTAGAAAAGGTACAAAGAAAATTTACTAAATATATCAGAGGTCTTTCCAATGTTCCTTATGAATCCAAACTTAAATCTTTACATTTAATGGTATTATCAACCAGACGTCTATGGGGGGGATCTTCTTCTCATGTTTGATATCTTGCAAGGTCCTTTTTTAAAGACAGCAATGGGTTTAGATTTTAAAAACAGTGTCTTTAACATTAGGGGCCACCCTTTACAACTACAAAGTAGAAACTTTAATTTAATGCCTCCGAAATACTTTTATACCATTAGAACCATTAATCCTTGGAATGCTCTACCACCGGAGTTAATCATTACCAATTCCAAGGCATCTTTTAAGCATAGACTGGATAAATTCATTCTTTCCAAGGTTAATAGTAACTATTATTAATTAAAGGTGTAATCATGGGACCCATAACATCCTAGCTCATGTTGCTTCCTAGTATAACTAAGCTTAGCATAGTTCCCATGAGAATAAACAAACACCACCACCGAAAAAAGAGAACAAGTGGAGCTGTGCAAATACCTCACAGTTAAATATTTCAAACTTTTAACATGCCAGCCAGTAAAGTCCTCAAAACTGTTCTGCTGTGAAAAGCAGCCTCTTTCATTTATGGCTGCTTTTAACAGCCATAAATGAAAGAAGGGGTCCCATTTAAGAGTTAAAAAGCAGTGTTCCACAATGTTCCTACCCCTTACTCTCCACCCCGACTCCTCACACCACATGCCTTTAAATTTCTAGGGCCCTGCTTAATATTGAATCCAGCTGTCCCCCTCACAATTGGTTCCTGTCCCCACAGTGGCACGCCTCCATGAGGGGCTTTCCAGCTTGCCTACCAGGGCTGAATTGACCTGCAAGAATTTTGACCCACAGACAGGTTCTTCCTTAACCATCACCTGCAACTTCTCATTCTGTGATGGGCATCACCATAATGACTGCTTTTAATCAGTTATGGTAATTACAAGCTAATTACTGATTTGAATTTACAACTATTAGAACTGTTTTTATGAAAGTTTTTTTTTCAGTTTGCAGGGGGGTTTCTTCCTTTTAAGAAGCATTTCTGACTGTCCCTACCAAAGAAAGATGATGCATCTCAGTTTGGACTGATGGCACTAAAATGGACCTGTCTGCCCATCTCCACTAGAAAATACCAGGATGAACACTCACATGATACTTGGAATGAGTAGAGCTTGGAAAGTGCCTGTCACAGCTTGTGGGAATAAACTTCAGATGAGGCAAATTTACAGGTTTAAAACACACTGTGGTATGATATTTATTTTTCAAACGTTTGTAAAATAATATATGAAAACAAAAAATTACTACTTAACATCAGTAGTTTTTCTCATAATACAGTCCTGGATCTTAGAGCTCCAAAGACCCTTCTTATCTGCATTCAACAGCTCATCTGCCTCTCTTCTCCTCTCTCCGGGCTGAGCCCCACTGGACTGAACTGAAGTGAACTCAGTGAAGAGGTTTTCATATCTTTTGGTGGGGTCACCAGACTGAGTCCTTTTCTATTTAGATGTCTGGAAATGCTGTTTCATGCCTGAACATGTTGTTTCAAAATGAAGGGGGTTGTTTCAGGGGATTCCTGGTTCATTTAAAGGTACAGTGTATATCTCCACAGATATTGACTGTATATCTCTGATCCACAGTGACTAAGCACTTTTATTAAGTATACCACATTCTCATACATAGAACCTTATACAGTAACAGGTTTCTATTGTGAATTTATGAAAATACCTTAAGGATTTCTTATAACTGTACTAATCATGACATTATTATTGTTTTATATGACTTCTGAATCCTTTTTATTTAAAAAGGCTTTATTAACTGTAAGTATTCCTATTTAAAATAGCCTTCATGTTTTTTGTACACAAAATGCACTTATGCACTTTACACAACACCTCTCTGGGTGTTTGTCATCATTCCAGGGACAGGATGGATGGAAATGGAAAAAAGAATGAAAAGAGAGAACTAGTAAGAAGTTTAGTAGGGACAGTAAAGAGCTACGCTAGATGGCCAACCTAGGTGGGGAAAAAGAAGAAAAGCAAAGAGAAAAGTGTTAACTGTTGCTAGGAAATATGGAGATAGAAAAGTGGTCCATCAGTCACAGCTGAGAGTGTAGCCTAACTCCGTCACACACCTCCCTCCTTAAGAAAAAAACAGTTCTCAAAACTATACTGTTTTTTCAAGAACCCTTCTCAGTCATAAATATTCTACCAAAACAATTGAATGGGGGCTTGTTGAAATTTTCTGTCACCCACTATAAGAGCTTCACCCTAGGGTCCCTTAATTCAGTTGTTTTTTAGTATTGTCCACCATACCAACTTACTGCAATATGACAATAGTTTCACAACATTACCCTGGGGCTATCATACAGTTCAGCACATTACATATCTATGCTCTTTGAGGACTTCAGCCTGTAGTGACTTTTTATCCCCTAACTATTTCACTCTGGTTACTACAACTCAGACACTTCATATGTAATATCAGGCACCCATCAATAGGCATCGTTTCAGCACCCATCACTTAACATCATTTCAGAATCTATCCCTTGGTGTCATTTCAGCACCCATTACTTGGCATCTTTTCAGAACCCATCACTTGGCATCCTTTCAAAATTCTGTGCACCAACTATTGTACCTTCATCAGTACATTAAAAAGAGGAACTAATACACAGAAGTTTTATGCTGACTTCAAGCTTCCTCCATCTAGTTATCAGGGTGGCCATACAAGCCTATACCACAACTTTCTCTGGGGTGAGTTTTACCCAGCTCTAATTCCATTCCAACATATCATTTCAACTAAGGGGCCCAATCATAGTTTCCACCCCATACCTAGATCCTCCATGACTCTAGGTTCCTCATTTTATATCCTACAGTATAAACATTTCTTTTATGTTATACATTTCTATTAATTATTTTGTACATTTCATTTATCCATTTCCAGTTCATATATTTTCTGGCAGACAAGGAACCTTCTCATACTGAACATCAACCAGCCAGTTCCTAACTCCAAAACCTTTGGGGTTTCCTTTCAACCCTTGCATCATTCTGGTATCCACAACTGACTGTACTCAGCATCAGTTTTAAAAAGCTAAATTCATTTTGAACATTACATGTTTCAAACATTTCATCCAATATCACTGGGGGTTCAAAACATGGGAAAGTCCAGTCAACTACCATGGTGTCTTCCCTGCTGCTTGTAGTCTTCACCCCAATATGCAAATGTCCTGAAACAGTCTTACCTGGGGCCTTCATCTCATCATCCTCCAAGTAGCAGCAGCCATAAAAGTGGGCAACAACTGGATTTCAAGGTGACTGGCAACAAAGGTTCCATCTGGGGGTCCTCCTTATCTAGAACCCATGGATCCTGGTCCTCTGCCTCCACCACAAAATGTTCCAGTTGGGAACTCTCCATCAGCACCTGGCAGCGGTGCTCTGACTCTCTACAGTGCTGGTGCACCTTTGCGTTCCATCGAACTCCAGTCCAGTTAGTAATTCCTCTCTGATCCTCCTCACCTGGGCTCTGTTATGCTCACCAGAAAGCCCCTCCTCCTTCAACAGATCCTTGGCATCAATGAGATCCTGGAGGTACACCATTCTGCTCTTTGCCCCCTATGTCTGGATACCAGGGCTGGTATTAGGGTACTGGTCTCTCCCTTGTTTCTCTGGACAACCAGTGCTATCCCACTTCTAATGCCAAATTTGTCACAGTATGTGGGAATAAACTTCAGATGAGGCAAATTTACAGGTTTAAAACAAATTGTGGTGTGATATTTATATTTCAAAAGTTTGAAAAATAATAAACGAAAGCAAAAAAATTGCAAAAAAAATCACTACTTAACATCAGTAGTTTCACCCATAATACAGTACTGGATCTTAGAGCTCCTAAGACCCTTCTCATCTACATTCAACAGCCTCTCTTCTCCTCTCTCAGGGCTGAGCCCCACTGGACTGAACTGAAGTGAACTCAGTGAAGATGTTTTTATATCTTTTGGTGGGGTCACCTGACTGAGTCCTTATCTATTTACATGTCTGTACATGCTGTTTCATGTCTGAACATGTTGTTTAAAAACCAAGGTGGGTTGTTTAAGCAATAAGCCATGAGGGGGTGTGGGTTATCAAGGGATTTACCATGGCTGGCATGGTTCCACCTCATGGGTAAATCCTCACCAGCCGTGGTAAATCCCCCGATAACCTACATCCCCAAGTGGCTTATTGTGATTATACCATGTCCCTGTTTTTTAAAGAATGTAAGATTAAAGTGATTTTACTTGAAAATATGTTTTTAAATTGATTTTTCCTGTACTATCCTTCCCCCATGTGTTAAATAGTTCCCTGTTGCTAGGTAGAATATTTTAAGTAGATGGCAGCTTCCCAGCAACCCCAACCCCAGACCACTTTCCCCAGCACTGGGCAAAAGTAAAAAAAGAGAAAGTCTTTACCATGCACATTATCACACTATTGTGTGTAGCTGTGTGTGTCTCTGTCTCTTGCTGTCTCGGAGGTGCTTGATCCTGGTTTGATTCGGGAAGCAGCATGTTAAAAAAAAAAATAGGAAAATCTTCACTGGTCTGTCTCGGTACGGGGGAGGACTACTGTATTCCGTGGTTTTATTTTTGTTTTTTAATAATAAAAAAAGACAACGGTCTCCATTCTGTTTTAGTGGTGGCAGAGTGCGGTGTGAGTGTTCATTGGCTGTAGTCCATCTGCACGTTTACTTCTGGGTGTAGTTTTGTGGTGAGCGAGGACAGTAGTTTGAATTGGCAGCATTTTTTTTAATTATGTTTTGGCAATAAATTTATGTTTCTCAGGTTTTCTGCTCTTTTCTTTAGTCCCAGAATACTGGAGAGGTTCGGAAGATAGAGGATGATGAGCAGCAATGGCAGGAGATTTAACGTACGGGACACTGATGTTTGTGCCCTCCTGGTGCCCCATCTTCAGCAGTCTTGGGACAGGTGGGTAAAGATTTTGGGAACAGGGATGAGAAATTAAGTAGGGTAAGCTAGGAATTTACCTGGGAGGGGGGCACACAATTTTGATTGGGCTGCACTGTTTAAAAAAAAATGCTGCTTCTGCATCACATTTATTGGGTTTCAAGATGGCTGTTTCCCACTGCTAACTTCGGGGTTTGGATGGATTTTAGAGATGGGGCTGACTGGTACCTTTACCAGTGATTATCATAGGATTTACAATGGGGCTAAGGTGCCAGTCTGCATATGTGATTGGCTGTTACTTTATGTCCATGGTATAATTCAGGGGATTTCCTGGTTCAGATAAAGGTACAGTGTATATCTCCACATATATTGACTCTATATCTCTGATCCACAGTGACTAAGCACTTTTATAAAGGAGGTGGAAGACTAGGTTTGCTGGCCAAGGCACCTAGCTTCACCTGAGCTCTTTTCTTCTGGGTTGCTTGAAAGGACAGGGCAAAGAACCTTACCAGAGCAAGGAAAAGGATTAAGGCTTCTTTTGGCTAGGCAGATTTACTGTGTGTGTTGTTATTTTTATTTTGTACTCAAAGGGATTGTTACTGTTTGTTGTTAACATTTTATTGCTTTATTTTTCTCTGATTCAAATTGCCGTTGCTGGCTATACCATCTGCTGCATTATTACAGGGTGTGCCTACAGGCATGTGCTTACAGATTACTGCTGTAATCTTCTGATTCAAATTGTCTTTTGCAAGGTATATCTTCTGTTACTGCTTTATTTTTCTCTGCAGCAAAGTGTTTCTTACAGGGTATATCTTCTGTGAAATTATTACAGGTGGTGCTTTACAGGTTTTACAGTTTTATCTATAATTAGGATAAGCTTTCAGGGCTACTGCATTTGTTGTTGGCTGATTGTTTCTGCTCATACCTCCTTGTTTCTTTCATTTGTGGTTCATCTTTTATGGCAGGGGAAGGGCCCAGCCACCCTCTCCCATACTCAACAGTGCCACACTGCATTCCTTTTATAGGGTAGCACAGTCATGACATTTCCTGTAGCAAAGAAGGAAGGGGTGGATCAGAGGGGTATCCACACAGTGACCTCATTTACAGGGGCACTAGTAATTTTACTTGTTATGACAAGTTATACAAAAACAAACAAAAAACAAAATAAAACTTTTGCTTTCATTTTCTTCCTTCTAATTACTCTGACCAGCTTATAAACCCAGCAGCTTATCTGGAATGGATATCATTAACTGCAGGTACTGCGGAACACTTTTCAGAAGGGCAGTTTTACAGGATTTAGGACACTGTCCTATATGCTGGGCCACTGGAGATCTACAGGTTCAGCTCCAGGCAGCATGGGAGAGATTGAGTGCCTCAAATTGCATATTCAAGAGGAAATATATTATAAGAACCGCCCGCCATTTCCCCAACATCCAACAGAAGCATCTCGACTGTAGAGGGTAGTTGGTCCGAGAGGTTGGCAGGTGGTTAGAAGGGGCAAATCAGGTGTCCCATCACAACATATCACCTCCACAAACCATATAAAAACTACAAACAGGTATCTGCCTCTATTTCCAAAGTCAAACAAAGAGGCAGAGGACACTGCAGAGAAGGACACTGCAGCACAGGAGCTCACACAACAAAACTCACCCAAAACAGGAACCAAAACAAAAAAAGCAAAAAGGAAATCTAAAAAACTTCTGATCATAGGAGACTCCATGATTTGGGGAGTTGAAACCTATCTCCAGTCAGGGGTAATGGTCAGATGTCTCCCAGGTACATCAGCATGGAGAGACACTGACCACATTGCTAAAATTGTTCAGGAAGCAGGAAAAAACATTGACATCCTGATAGACATAGGGACTAATGATCTCACCAGCTGGTCAGTTGTGGAGACCAAGGAACACCTGACCAGGCTGGGTGAGAAACTATCATCCATTTCATCTGGAATCTCCTTCTCTGAGATCCTGCCAGTCTGGGAGAGGGGGCAGATGGACGGAAGGTCAGAGAAGGGGAGATAGGGGAGCAAAACATGTGGCTCAAGGGCTGGTGCCAGGAAAAAGGACACATTTATAGAGAACTGGCAGCAGTTTGGGGAGTGAAAGTTCTTTAAATTTGATGGACTGCATCTGACTAAGGAGGGAGTCAGTGCATTGGGGAAGAAGTTTGACATCTTTGCAGAATATTTAAACTAGCAAATGGGGAGAGGGGTGCAGCACCCCTTAAGTCAATTGGGAAGAATACACCTCCCCCTCAGCTAGTGGTCAAACAGGAGTTCAGCATGTTTGTAGTTCATTTGCATCACCAGGTAAGGAAAAAGGTCTGGCTCCCCATACAACGTACAGGGGAAACGCCAGACCTCTCCCAACAACTAACACACCAAAATCTGGCCAATGAAAAATCATGTACACAAATGCTCACAGTCTGGGAAACAAGATCCCAGACCTGCAGGGAATAATGACAGAGGCTAAACTGGACATAGTAGCCTTTAGTGAGACATGGTTTACCAGTAACCACATTTGGGAGACTTCAGTACCTGGCTACAGTATGTACTGTTCAGAAGAGACCGAGGTGCAAAAAGGAGGTGGAGTGGCCCTTTATGTCAATGAAAATATCAAATCTACAGAAATTCAGAATACACATAAGGAGCCAGAAGAACTGTGGGTCACCCTGGAAACAGGAAATGGGACAGCCATATGAACTGGGGTTGTCTATAGGCCTCCAGACCAGGGTGAGGACATAGACACATTACTGTTAGAAGATATACAAAACATGACAGCTAAAGGGGAGGTTCTGAAAATGAGAGACTTCAACATGCCAGATACAGATTGGTCAATACCAACAGGAACATCTGCCAGAACTAGACATATGGTGTATTCCCTGCAGGGGGAGGGCCTCAAACAACTGGTACAACAACCCACAAGAGACAGGGCTATCCTAGATCTAGTACTTACAAACAGGGAAAGGATCATAGATCTCCAGGTAGAAGGTCACCTAGGGGCCAGTGACCATCACATGGCATTGTTCAATTTGGCCACTAGAACTAAATCATCCCAATCCAAGGCAAACATATGGGACTTAAGAGGAGCCAACTTTGATAAGATGGCCAACGGAGTTAAGCTAGCCCTGGCAAAAAGAAATACAGGTGAGGGGATACAGGCAAAGTGGGCAAGCATTAAGAATGCAATACTTGAAGCAACATCCCATTGTGTTAGAGAGAAAAGGAAGTGCAAAAGAAGAAGGAAACCACTTTGGTTCTCAAAAACAGTAGCAGAAAAGGTCAGATCCAAAAGGCTGGCCTTCAGGAAATATAAGGGAACACAGCAGGATGAAGATAGGGAGGCATACCAAACTTTTCTAAGGGAAGCAGGGAAGGCAGTAAGGCAGACAAAGGCCCAAACCGAGGAAACACTAGCACAAATAGTAAAATAAGGCGACAAGACTTTATTAGTGGAATTATGTGTATTCTGAATTTCTGTAGCTTTGATATTTTCATTGACATAAAGGGCCACTCCACCCTCTTTTTGCACCTCGGTCTCTTCTGAACAGTACATACTGTAGCCAGGTACTGAAGTCTCCCAAGTGTGGTTACTGGTAAACCATGTCTCGCTAATGGCTACTATGTCCAGAGGGGGTATTGATAAGATCAAAGGAGATAAGAGGCTTTTGAGGAGGAGGACTATGTAAAAGCATCTATCCTAAATAGATACTTCTGCTCAGTTTTTACTGAAGAGAAGGTAGGGTAGGGCCCACAGCTCAGCACCATGGACACGGGGGAGGGAGGTGTACACTAGTCCCTTCTCAAAAGAAAAGGTCCCACATGAGCTCGATAAGGGTGGACAAGGCAATGGAACCTGATGGCATACATTCCAGAGTACAAACCGAGCTAAGGTTGGAACTAGCAGAGCCATTAACAGAACTGTTTAGTGAGTCTCTGAGCACAGGAGAGGTCCCAGAAGACTGGAGAAGGGCTCATGTGATCTCGCTCCCCAAGAGTGGTAGCAGGGAGGAGGCAGGGAACTACAGACCAGTCAGTCTTACCTCAGTAGTGGGCAAGATTATGGAGGCACTGCTTAAGGAAAGGGTAGTGCAACACCTGGAATCCATAGGAGCACAGGATCCAAGACAGCATGGATTTATAAAAAAGGAAGGTCCTGTCAAACTAATCTCATAGATTTCTTTGACTGGGTAACCAGAGTGGTGGACCAAGGAGGAGCAGTTGATGTTGCCTACCTTGACTTCAGCAAAGCTTTCGATACTGTTCCACATAGAAGATTGATGAATAAGCTGGGTAGGCTCAGGGTGGGTTAGAAGTTGGTCAGCTGGGTGGCAAACTGAGATTACAGGAAGGCCGATTAAGGGGTAATGTGAGTAAGTTTTTTTTTTTTGTTTTTGTTTTTTTCTATATTTTGTCTTCTTTTTCCCCGGGAGTTTCCCTGTCAATCTCTGCCCTGGTCACAACCCCCAGAGCTTCCAATAAACTGCTTATTGCCTGCATACTCACGGTTAGCCCCGGCTTATCCCCTGGAGGGTGGGGCCACGGCACTGGTTCCCCTAATTCTGGTGCCATGGGAACAATATCTGGTTTGGTGTGCAGTAGCAGTGGCTAATTGAAGCCCAGGGAGGGCTTCATGTAGATGGATGCTCTCCCCTCCATTTTTCCTGATTTTTCATCCAGGAGGTGGGGATGTGCAATGACCTTTAGCATCCGTCCCGCCTCCATTAGATGAGACGCCGGTAGCTGCGAGACCCCCGGCCTCTGCCAGGGGTCCGTCTCACGCCGGACACTTCCCAACCCCCCCAGAGAAGGAGAGCAGTCCATAGGACCCTCTATCCTTCTCCCACTGCTGGCCCTCCAGCATCCTTGGTCCATTCTCGAACCTGGGTCACCGGCATTGCAAGTGGAAATCCATCCGCTGTGCCTGCGGGCCAGGAAATTATTTTTCACAGAAAGGGTGGTGTATGCATGGAACAGCCTACCTCAAGAAATGGTGAATATAAATAAGGTGCAGGGCTTCAGACAGGCATGGAATAGGCATAAGGGAGCAATACAGATGAGTATTAATAGATAGGCCATTGACAGAGAAAATTCTGATGGCACATTCATAAGGTAGAAAAAGAAATGGGCAGACTGAATGGGCCTTGCGGTCCTTATCTGCTGTCAACTTCTATTTTGCATTTGTGTGATTTCCTCCAATCTAGAAGAGTTATCTGCTGGGAGTGGAACACTTTGTGAGTAATGAAGCAGCTTTTGAAACAGCTGCTCATAAATTATTCATCTGTTTGGGACTATCAATTGCAGCCAGTGTTGGTTGGCTGTCTGTTAGCCAGTCAGACTCAGATTTTATCCTGAACTTTTTGCTGGGTGCATCTCAGAACAGATCAGCCCTGCTTTTGCCATGTGTGATTTCTTCTAATCCAGAGGAGTCTTCTCCTGGGGGCAGAGGTTTGTGTGAGGAGCACAGAGGCTTTTGAAACAGCCACTCATGAATTATCAGCTGTTTGGGACTGTCAGTTGCAGCCAGTGTTGGTTGACTGTCTGTGAGTCAATCGGGCTAAGATTTTATCCTGTACTTGTTGCTGGAGGCTTCTCAGGACAGTTCAGCCCTGCTTTTACCCTGTATGATTTCCTTCAATCTGGAGGAGCCTTCTGCTGGTGGCAGAGCTTTTGTTTCTCCATTTCAAGCCTTTTTTGTTAGTGGTCCTCCACTGCGGTCTGATCGCTTAAGGGCTGTAGTGTAAGGACATCTTGGAGTTTGCCTGGAGTGAGCCATGAGTTTGACATCAGCAGACCAGGCTGCTCCCTTGGGCTTCCAATATAGACTATCTGTGTCTGACTGTTCGTTATTGCTGAATTTGTAAGTGTACAGTATCTTGTTCCCTTTGAGTACGTTTTTTCACTTGGTTGCACTGTAGCTTTTTAAAGCCATGTATCTGTTTATTGTCATTACTTAAACTGTTGTTTACTTTTTATCTACTAGTTAATTTAATTTTTTTATTGTTCTTAAATTGACAGCTATCCTAGTACTGCATTTTTAGATGTCCCCTATTGGTGATATCTACTTATTTACTGTTTGTGAACAGTTTTCATTTGGGTATCCAGGGTTACTACTTTGTTCTATTATTTTTGCTTGTGTTTTGCAAACTGCTAATGTTTGCACTGCCTAATTCGATTTTGCCGAATGTATCTTTGCTTTTTTCCCCGATCCCATCTTAGTTATACTTATTTTCTACTTCTTGTTTATTTTGTTTGAATCCCCCCACCCCACCCCCATTTTTTTAATTTCTTAGCCTCTTAATTTCTAATTCCTTGTCCCATATTTGGTTGCTATTCCTTCTCTCTACTCAACTGTTGCTCCTTGCCTTAACTTGTTTCTTGTAACTCCCCCCTCCAGTTCTTTAGTTCACTGCAGTCTGTGTTTTTGCCTTACGTCACATTTTCTCTTTGTTGCTCCTTTCACTCTCTTCCCCTTCCTGTTTTTCCTCACCTCAATCACCCATATTACCTAATCTCCCCCCTGTACTCTTTTCCTCATTCTCTCCCACCCTTCCATCCTCTTGGCTCCTGGCCTTGCTTTACTCTCCTTGGTATCCTGGTTGCAGTCTCCTCTCATTCTTGGTTTCATCTTGAAACTCTTAAGCCCTTCCTTCTCTCCTTCCTTGTACGCTGTTATTCTTCTTGCTCATTCTCTCCCTCCACCTCTCATAAGTGTCTCTTGGGTTTTCTAAAGCTCATTGTCTCCTTGGTACTTTTAGTTGCTGCAGACATATAGCTCAACCCTGGCCCTTCTCCATTTTCTATTCTCCCTAAAGGTTTGAAAGTGGCCAATGTTAACATTCATAGCCTTCTCTCAAAAACTGACCTATTACAGCCACTTATGGTTAACCTTAAGTCTGATGTATTGGTGATCTCAGAATTGTGGCTTTTCCCTAAGGTCCCTGATTCCTCTGTTGTCATCCCATGTTTCACTATTATTCGACAGGATTGAGTTAAGTAGGGTGGTGGCACGGCCATCTACCTCTCCTCAAACATTCAGTTTGAACCTGAACTCTATTTCTATTCCCTCTGCCTATAAGTTGCTTCTTCTTAAACTCATCCTCCCCTTCTCTACACTTATATTTATTGCTGGTGTCTACTGCTGCCCTGGTATGTCTCTGCCTTTAGTAACTGAGTTATTCATCTCCATCTTCTCCCAGGCCTTCTCTAGTGAATTACTTATACCAGGTGATTTTAATTTAAATTGGCTCTCTCCCTCTCTTCATAAATTTTCCCTTAACGTAAAGTCCCTCCTTTTAATGCAGCTGATTTCTGTCCCTACTCATTATAATTTCAAATCTCAAAATCCTTACCTTTTGGACTGGGTCCAGTCCTCCTACTCACATTGTATTGTGGATGCCAGCATTCTCCCTGATGCCCTCAGTGACCACAGTATGGTCTAATGTGTGTGCAAAAGTCACCATCCAAAACCTCCCTCCAAATTCATTCAGATTTGGGGCCCAATATTCAGTAAGGTACAAAGCATATAATTGTGCTGTGCTTTGCAATTGCCCAGGGGTCCCAGGATGGTATAGTCAGTCAAGCACTACCTGACTGAATATAGGGCCATGTCTGTGCAGTGCTAAGTCAGGTACCACCCTGACATGGGTCTCAGAATTGCTCTCTGAGTTGATAGTGCCAGAGTGCTATCAGCAATTTTTAAAGGTGCCCATGCAAATGAGCTCATTGGCCATGCAAGATGCTAATGGGTCATTTACATGCCCATTATGGGCCCATTTGCATAGGCAGCAGAGGCAGGTAGTGTAGTGCCACCTCATCACTGTCCATGGCATCTCTATCTACCCCTGGTGCTAGTGGTTCCTCCTGTTCACCAGCACTTACCATTAAAAAAAAAATCCCAGTTGGAAATGGTCCCCCATCCTCTAATTGCCAGCCCCTTACAGAAAAAAACCCTGATTGTACTGGCTCTGCCATCCTCTGATTTCCAGTCCTTCCTTGCAAAATGAATCCCTGTGAGCCTCACGCCCGGGATCATCATCAGTCCTCTTGCAAAATTAACTGGTGGAAATGTCTCTCCATCTGATTGCCAGCCTCTCACAGAAAAAAAATCCATGGTGCTAGTGGTTCCCCACCCACCAATCACCAGCCCAGAATTATTAAAAAAAAACTCCCCGGTGTCCTGTGGTCCCCACCATGGCATTGGGCAGCCCTCCACTGATCCTATTGATGTCCTTGGTGGCACAGGTACATATGGCAACTGGCACAGCCCTCCTCACACCTCCTCAGCCAGCCACCGTATGTTCAGGCAGGGAGAGCACCTCTTACTTATAGGACAGGGCATGTCACCCTCTCCTATAAATAAGAGATGCACTCCCTGCCTGAACATATGGTGGCCAGCTAAGGAGGTGTGAGGAGAGTGTGCTAATCACCATATGCACCCATGGCACTGTAGATAACAATAGGGTTAGTTGGGTGGGTGCCTGTTGCTGCAGGGGGATGAATGGAGGCAAAGGAGCATTTTTTTTAGAAGTCTAAATGGTCCAACTGCAAATCCAGGTGCAAGACTGTTGTGATAACAAACAGGCAGCCAGCCTGAGAGTACAAACCAGTGAGTAAAAATGAAACTACACTCATAGAGAAACATGGAGACACACCAAACTTCTGGATATAGTGTCAAATAGAGCTTTATTCAGATAGTGTTCCAGAAATAAAGGTGCAGAACATTTGGTAAACTACTAAATGCCCTGGCGCTTTGAGTATCCCACTCATCATCAGGAGGCACCCTGACAAAGAGTGGGATACTCAAAGCACCAGGGCAATTAGTGGTTTATAGCTTGTTCTGCACCTTTACTTCTGGAACACTATTTGAATAAAGCTGTATTTGGCACTATATCCAAAAGTATTGTATTTTTTTATCTGTGTTTTTCCATGAGTGCAGTTTTGTTTTTACTCTTGTAGTGTTTTTTATAAATCCGGGCCAGTGATTGGAAGGAGGAGGGACCAATAACACCACAGATTCAGTTTCTCAGTGAGGTACTAGTGATCAGAGGGCAGAGGGACCCACTACCTCCAGGGATTTTTTTTTCTGTGAGGGACTAGCGATTGGAGGGCGGACCACTACCAGCAGGGATTCATTTTTTCCAGGAGGGACTGGCGATCAGATGGAAGAAGGGACCACTACCACCCAGGATTCATTTTTGCAAGGAGGAACTGGTGACTGGAGGGCAGGGGGGAATGACTACCATCAGGGATCTTTTTCTGTGAGGGGCTGGCAGTCAGAGGGTGGGGGGGGACCATTACCACCAGGGATTCATTTTTGTAAGGTGGGACTGGCAATAGGAGGGAGGGTGGGTCCACTACCACCAAAGATTCTTTTTTTAACAGTAGGGGCTGGTGATCAGAGAAAGGAGGGACCACTATCACCAGGGATTCTTTTTTTTTTTTAACTGTACGGGCTGGCAAATGGGGAGGATGCCTCGGACCACAGGGGTGGGTATGCTCCCCCCGGGGCCAATTAGCTGGTTGGCTGCATTACCTGCAGCAGCCACTAAGGTTTCATGGTGTAAAAGGAGGTTTTCTTTAGTGGTATTTCAGCAGCACAAAAGGACCGTGCAAAACCCTTTTGCGCCATGCAAATCCACTGAATATTGGCTTGTGCCAATATTCTTGTTCTCACCCTACCATTTGCATACCCCTCCTTTTGGCTTGTGCAGGCACAACACCTGTTTGCCAGAGCAACTGAGCCTTTTCAATACTGTGTTCCAGCTTAAAACCTGGTTTGCATGGGCAAATATCAGTTAGTGCCCCTGCAAAACTTTAAATATTGGGCCTCTGGTTTTTTCATTAGCTGGACTTGACTTGCCTTCATGCTGATCTGTTAGCCACTGACTGGTCCCCTATTTCTACAGCTGGAAACATGAATGATACCCTCAAAATTTTCACTTTTTAATTTATGCCTATCTGGGATCATCATGCTCCTCTTAGAAGAACTAGGGTTTGAGGTTCTCACCTAATATGGATATCAGCTGAGTTACTAGCTTGTCATCATGTTGGGCTGGCAGTATAGCCTAGAGGTTAGAGTATCGAGCTGTGAACAAGCTTGATACATCCAGCAGACCAGACTTTGGTTTGATTCTCACAACCTCCACTTGCACACTGTGTGACTCTGTACAAGTCACTTAACAGCCCAGTGCTCCCAGGCTGCCCCTGAAAACAGGCACTTGTGCCTAGTGGGCCTTACCCGGTTACCAAAAACTAAAATAAATAAAAATATGCGTGACCTTTCCTGGAGGTCCTATAAATCCTCTGGCTCCACTTCTGACCTTGCTAATTACTGATTCCTTCTCAATGCTTGTACTAAAGCTACTAAGCTTGCAAAGTCTGAATACTTTGCATCCATGCTCTGGAACAACCTTAATCACCCTTCTAAGTTCTGGAAGGTTATTCATTTACTTTTTTCCCCTCCTCTGACTCTGTCCTCTCTACCGGTTCTTAAGCTGGGCAGTACTATTATCTCTGATCCTGCTGCAGTTGACTCTTCTTTCAATTTTGTCTTCACCTCCTGTGCCCATTCACTCCTCTCCTCCTCTTCCTCTTCATCCTCCTACTCTCCTTCTATCTCTTCTTCTCTTCCATCTCACCCTATTTCTCAAATTCTCCCACTGTCCCCTTAATCTCATTTTCTTTTTCATCTATCACCCGGCTGTTGCTCTCAGGAACCTTTTTGGCTATTACATCTCACAATGGTGGGGGTGCTAATGGACTTGATCTAGACTACTATTTCTCTCTGCTCTTGGGTTTGCTCTTCCTATTTCCCATGATCTTAACCTCTCTTTCTCATCCTGTGTCCCAAACTCTTGGAAGTTGACTACTGTCATTCCCCTTCCCAAAGGGGGTGATCTCTCTTCCCCTAGTAACATTAAGCCTATCTGTCTTCCTCCCACTTTAGCTATGCTCCAGGAACAACTTGTTCTTTCACAACTCTCCCATTTTCACAACTCAGCCTCCTTTTCCACTCCTTTCCACTCTAGCTTTAGGAAGTCTCATTCCACTACCACCTCTGTCCTCCAGCTCACTGATGCTATCCTCTCTGGTATAAAAAAAGCAATCAGGCAGCTACAAAGCAAAAAATAGAGCCAAACATAAAGTGTACTCACTCAGAGCAGATGGCAGCATGGCTACACATCACTGCTGGCTTTTGAAAATGAAGGTCATTTGCAGGATAGTTGCAGGGCAGATTTTATAAAGATGGGTTAATGTCTCAGGGATGAAATCTCAAGGAGGGTGACCTATGGGGAAGGGGATTGAGGAACAGTGGGTGAAGCTAAAGGGAGACATAGTAAGGATAACAGACCTCTGCATCAAGCAAGTGAGCAAAAGCAAAAGGAAAAAGAGACCACTATGAGGTAGCTGAACAGGTAAAGACTAAAAGGGTAGCAACCAGAAGGTACAAGGAGACACAAAGGAAGGAAGATAGGGAAGGGATCAGGTGAAACAGAGAGAAGCAGGGAAAGCAGTAAGGTGTGCAAAGGCTCAAACTGAAGAAAGAATAACTCAATCGGTAATGAAGGGGGACAAGACATTTTTAAGGTATGTGAGTTAAAAGAGGAAGACCAAGGGAGGGATTGTAACATTAATCAAGGTACCAATGGTACTGGGTGGTGCCAAGTTATGGAACTTTCATTTTTTATATAGTAAAAGACACACATACTGTGCATGTTAAACAATGTACATGCAGATGCTGCACATTACAGATACATACATGCATGCAAGTACATACATATGCCTCAAAAAATAAACAAGCTTAACCCACACAATACAGAAATGCAGAACTTTCTAACCTGATCAGTTCCTGCACTAGAGCATATGGAGTTGGCCTGCTTTTTTTCTAAGTTTGAAGTAATGCTTCCAAGTTGCATTCAGACCTTAACATTTCAACTAGAGCTTTTCAAGTTATCAGTATAGAACTTCAAACCTTGCTGAAACTCTAGCACTAACATTAGCAATGTCATCTAACAATTTCTCTCATAATATAGAAATTGTAGTGAGAACAAAAGAAAAGTCCTGCACTGGGGATCAAACCCAAGCCAGCTACCCAGTACCGTTTGGTAGCCTGTAGCTCTACTGTTGTACAAAGGTTCCTTGACAGGAAATGCATGCTGTGGCAAAGGACATCCAGCACTGAGTGCAGAGAAACCCCCTATACACACACACACACACACACACACACACACACACACACACACACACACACACACACACACAGCTGCAGTGGATGTAGTAATGAACCAGTCAATCAATTTGAAGTAATGCTCCCAAGCTGCATTCAAACCTCAAAGTCTCAGCTGAAAATTGCTAAGTTATCAGTAATATAGAAGTTCACATCTTGCTGAAACTGTATCACTAACATCAGCAACAAACATCAAACAATTTCTTTTGCCATGGTAAAGAGACCCTGGTGTTGGATATACCCAACATGGTGGACTTTGATTGTATATAGATAATTGACACCAGCAAGCTTCTTGGATACTACTTTTCTGGAATAACACCCTCACCACCTTGTAATGAGCACCAACCAAGAAAATGAGATTCTATTAGTATGTATAAAATCCATGGACAAACTGGAAAAGCAGAAAAAAGCTGCTAAACTAAAACTTGGAAACTACCAGAAGCAACCTCAACAGCAGAGGAAAGTGAGATCAAAGACTTACAGTTGCAGCCATAGATATAGTCAGATATTTACAGATATTTTGCAATATTTCTAAAGACAGTCTCTCTGCTGGCCCACAGTGGTACTGCAAGCAAGCAATGAATTTCTCTAGAGGTACCACAGCAATGTCAGGAAATATCTAATGATGTCTTTGGGTGCAACTGTATTTATAACATTTGAAAGATAACTGTTTGCAGAATTAAATATCACATATTACAAATTTGCATATAAAATGATTTTCAACTGAAAATAAGCCCATGTGGTCTCAGAGATATGACTGTTCCCTCTGGAGGACTAGAAAGTTTTAATATCAGTTTTGCATTCTCTCATATGTCCACACGGCCTTCACAGTTCACCAGGATAACCCACTGTCTTGGGGATAAAGTCCATGACTGACAATTTGTGTATATTTTTGGATTTTTTTCCCCCAAAGAAGAGTCGTGTCAGGGATCCTTCCTCACAGACGCAATACATGTCCTGGCCTCCATACACTGCCATCACTGCATAGCAGCATGCCAACATTTTCTTATCAAGGATCCTGGAAAATACTCCCTTTAATTTTATATGAGAGGGGCTAGACACTGTACTCAAACAATAATTTCTTGAGTTTGATGGTGAGTACTAACTCCAGTGCTATGGTACTGCATGGGGGCAGCTATGGCTCTATCATTCATCAATTTATTTCTTGCACCATAGGAAGACTCCACAGTACTGGAGCCTAATTCAGATCCCTACCATAAGCATATTATAAGAAGATTCTGCTTTATAGATGACAGCTTGTGCATCTGGGAAGACACCCAGGAAGAGGCATAACATTTTTTATTGTGTATTAATCAAAATTATATCAACCTTAGATTTACCAGCTCTATCAACAGCAAACAAATAAATTTCCTATATAGCACCTTAGAAGTCAATAGTTACAACAAGGTTTTCTCTAGAGGCTATTGAAATCCTACAGCTTCCAATAGCTTATTACCAGTGACAAGTGCCCCCCTCCAACACATACACCCTTAAGGAGTTCATCTTTTATAGGAAAGCCTTATATTTTAAACATAATTGTTCATGCACTGAGAACTCTGATGCCCAATCCAGTGAATTCTACAATAGATACCTTGCTAGATATTATAAAGCTATCATACTAGACAATGCATTACAAAAAGTCCAAAATCAGGTGAGGGAATCTTTATTACAACAAAAAGCCAGAGCACAGAGTGAGAATGCCCAAGTTGGCTTTTAAATGAAATGAAACTTTATTTGCATGGTGCCTTTCTCAAACCAAGGTGCCTTACAATAATTTAAAACAAGGAAAAATAAATAATAAACACAAATCCATAAATAATTTATACTATACTAAATCTGAGCTCCAATTCACAATCAATTAATTAAAATTAATCTTTGACCATAAATAGGTCTTGAGGGCCTTTTTAAACTCCTCCATGGTCGTACACTGATGAAGCAGATGGGGTAGAGAATTCCAGTGGGTCAGATTAACAAACATAAAAGCACGAGCACCTGATGACTTTAAAGAAACCCTCGGAATCTCTAACAACCCCTCATCCGCCGAGCGGATAGATCCCCCGGGGTGGTAGGGAACCAAAAGCTCTTTCAAGTGGTCTGGATCCTGTCTGTGTAAGGCTTTGTAGGTCAAAAGACCAACTTTAAAGGTGATCCACCACTGAATCTGCAGCCAGTGCAGATCGCATAATACCGGCGAGATATGACAGGTACGAGATGTACCCGTCAAGCAATCGAGCTGTAGCATTCTGCACCATCTGCAAGCTGTGGATATCAACCTCAGGAAGCCCTAGATAAATGGAGTTGCAATAATCCAGGTGTGAGGTCACAAAAGCATGGACCAACTTAGGAAGGTCAGCTGGCGGAACAAGGTGCTTAATCCTGGCGATTTTCCTAAGATGATAAAGGCAAAGTTTGACAACTGCTGACACCTGCAAATGTAGTGCCAGTTAGTTGTCAAAAATACCCCCCAGGTTCCACACCAGTTCAGAGGTAGGGAGTTGAATACCTCCCAGAAGTAAACCTGAGGATAAACCAGCTCCCATCCCCTCTATCCTGCGACCTGGGTCTACAACCAACACCTCCATCTTCTCTGAGTTCAACTTTAGCCAGCTTGAACTCATCCAGCCTTGGAATTCAGTGAGGCAGCTATTAATAACTGAGAAAGCTCTATCCTGGTCAGGTGCAAAAGACAGGTAGAGCTGAGTATCATCTGCATAGCAGTGAAACTTCACCCCATACCTTCTTACAATGTCTCCAAAGGGCAGTTTATACACTGTGAACAACATGGGCGACAACGCTGAGCCCTGGGGTACCCCACATGACAGTGAAAGTGGGCAGGAAGAATTTAATCCAGACACCAGTGTCTGAGTCCTGTCAGTGAGGAAAGATCTAAACCAACTGAGGACTGTCCATGACAGACCACAGATAAACTCCAGGTGTGTGAGAAGTACCTCTTGGTCCACAGTGTCAAAAGCTGATGAGAGATCAAGAAGAATGAGAATGGAATGATTCTTCTGATCTCTAGCCATCAGGAGATCATTGAGCACCCAAACCTGCGCTGTCTCGGTACTATGCCTCTTTCTAAAACCAGACTGGAGGGGTTCATAGATGTCATGGATGGCTAAATGATTCTCCAATTGTGCTGCCACCACTTTCTCAACAATTTTCCCAACAAAGGGAAGATTAGAGATTGGCCTGTAGTTAGCATGGCAGTCGGGGTCCAAGGTAGCTTTCTTCAGGAGGGGTGTCACCATCGCCTCCTTCAGGGAGCTAGGAAACTCACCCGTATCCAAAGAGCACCAGACTATCCTTGCTAGAACTGGGCCGATAGTCTCAAGACAACCCTTTATCATGGAAGTTGGGCCCGGGTCTAAACTACAGCATGTAGGGTGCATACTCTGGACAATCCTCATGACATCAATGAACTCAGGCCGGTCAAAGGAACTCCAGGAGAGACCAGAGGGAGCAACCAGATGCCAATCAAAAACATCTCCAATAGAGGGAGCAGATTGGAGTGCTGCCCTAATGTCAGCCACCTTATCTGCAAAGAAGCGAGCAAGCTCATCACACTCTAATTGTGAAAAGGCTTTCTGAACCTGGAGACAGGCTGGGTTGCACAGTCTGTCAACAGTTCAAAAAAGCTGAGCTGGTCAGTTCTGAGCAGGCAATCTCCCTGGAAAGGAACTCTGCCTTCTTATGAGAGATTGTGGAATGATAGAATTGATAATGTTCCATCAATCTAAGATGGTTGGCATCAAGGGCAGTTCTCTGCCAACAATGCTCTAATTGTTGTCCTTGTCACCGCATCTCCCTCAAGGCCTCATCAAACCATTGAGACCAAGGTCAAAAGGGGAGAGGATGAACATGGACAGGAGCAATTTGATCCAGAGCCGAGAAGATGGCCCTATTATAGTCCAGCACCAAAGCATTGGCATCATTGCTCACTTCAGAAAACTCTGATAGGTTAAGTGCTGCTGTCAGGCCCACAGAGCTAATATCTCATAAAGAGCAGCACTTAACCATAGAAACATAGAAACATAGAATTTGACGGCAGATAAGGACCACTTGGCACACCCAGTCTGCCCATTTCCCTACCTAATGGATAAGCTGCAGATCCTAGTTAACCAGCAGCCTACTTCTTCCTACCCCCACCCCCTAGAATTGCCTTATGACTGTCCCATGCATGCTTGAATTCCACCACTGTTTTTGACTCCACAACCTCCTCCGGAAGGCCATTGCATGCATCCACAACCCTCTCTGAGAAAAAATAATTCCTTAAATTACCTCTGAGCTGCCCCCATCTTCAAATTGTGCCCCCTTGTTCTTGCACACCTCTTTTTTGAAAGATGCTACCCTCTTGGACTTTGTTGATTCCTTGAGGTACTTGAAAGTTTCTATCATGTCCCCCTCTCCTCCATTCCTCGAGGCTATACATATTAAGCTCCTTAAGTCTCTCTTCATATGTCTTCCGGTGCAGACCCTGCACCATTTTAGTTGCCCTCTTCTGGACAGCTTCCATCCTGTATATGTCTTTATGAGATTGGGTATCCAGAACTGCACGAGTACTCAGATGGGGTCTCACCAGCTGTATGTACAGAGGGATAATACTTCCTTTTTCTACTGGTGATGCCTCTCCTATGCATCCCAGTATCCTCCCAACCCTCCTTGCTGCCCTCTCACATTGCTTGCCCACCTTTAGGTCTTCTGATATGACTACCCCAGGTCCTTTCCATATTTGTTGTTGTTAGTATCTCATCCCCATTGTGTACTCTTCCCTGGGTTTTGTTTCCCAGGTGCATTACCTGCACTTCTTAGGATTGAATCTAAGCTGCCATACATTTGACCATTCCTCTAACCTTGCCAAGTCCCTTCTCATCCTTTCCACCCACCTTGTGCATCAACTCTGTTGCAGATCTTGTGTCATCTGCAAAGAGACATACTTTTCTTCCAGTCCCTCTGCAATGTCGCTTATAAAGACATTGAAGAGGACTGGTCCTAATACTGAACCCTGCAGTACCCACTAGTAACCCCTTTCTTCAGAGTGGACTCCATTTACTATTACTTCTGTGTCCTATTCTCCAGCCAATTCTTTACCCAGGCTGTCATCTTGGGACCCACTCCCAGGCTGGCTAACTTGTATATTAATCTTTTGTGTGGGACTGTGTCAAATGCCTTGCTAAAGTCTAGGTAGGCCATGTCCACAGTCACTCCCTGATCTACTACTTTGGTCACCCAGTCAAAGAAATCTATCAGATTCGTCTGGCATGACCTTCCTGCTGTGAATCCATGCTGTCTTAGGTCCTGTGCCCCTCTAGCCTCTAGATACTCGACAATTCTTTCCTTCAGAAGTGATTCCATCATTTTCCCTATCACTGAGGTTAAACTAACAGGTCTGTAGTTTCCTGCTTCTGCTTTGTTCCCACTTTTGTGTAGGGGAATCACATCTGCCCCTCTCCAGTCCTCGGGTACCACCCCATCCTCCCATGATTTGTTAAAAAGGGTAGTCAGTGGTGTCATTAGTTCTACCGTTAGTTCTTTTAGAATTCTGGGATGAATCCCATCAGGCCCCATTGCTTTGTTCACCTTCAGTTTTAAGAGTTCTTTTGGAACCCTTTCTTCTGTAAATGGGCTGGTATCAACTTCTGTATCCAGAGTGTTTCTACTGTTTGTTTTAGATACCTCCCCCTCTTCATTTGTAAATACTGAGCAAAAATATTTGTTTAGTATCTCTGCCTTTTCACAGTCACCCTCTGCCCACCCCCTCCCCTTTATTAAGCCTCACTATCCCTCCCTTGGTCTTCCTTCACTCCCTGATGTACCTATAAAAGGTTTTATCCCCCTTCTTAACTGAGTTGGCTATCTTTTCCTCGGTTTGGGCCTTTGCTGTTCTGACTGCCTTCCCAGCTTCCTTTTGCTTTAACTGATACAGTTCTCTGTCCTGCTCCTTCTCCATTTCCACAGGGGTAGGCCTACGGGGGGGGGTGCAAAAACTGAAGCCCACAGTGTAGTGATCGGACCAACTGACGGGTTCCAAGTAGCCCCCCCCAGTAGCTCCAGTGAATTTAGTAATGCACCAGTCTATCAGTCTGAAGTAATGCTTCACATGTTGCATTCAAACCTGAAAATCACAGCTGGAATTTTTCAATTTAGTAATATAAAACTTCAGACTTTGTTGAAACTCTATCACTAACATCACCAAAGGCATTTAACAATGTCCAGGTCCACTACCCACTACTGCTTGGTAGCCTGCAGTTGTACCACTGTACAAGGGCTCTGTGACAGGAAATGCATGCTGTGGTAAAGGACATTCAGCACTGAGTGCATACCCCCCACACATGATTCACCCACTTGAGGGCAAAAACAACTGTAGTGCAGAAAACTAGGGCACAACCAAAAGGTCACCAGGAAATATATCAGGCAATACTGGTCATAGACATATAGTGCACATACAGCACTGAATTGAACCTCTGTCAGCAAGCAGACCAGGTGGGACACAGAGGATGGTACACCGGATCATGTCCCACAGTTCAGCTTGTGTCTTTCATCCAAATGTTATATGGGAAGCTCTGCCCCCAGTACCCCATCACAGTGGGGGCTGCATCCCCCACACCCCTTCTAAAATCTTTATAATCACCTCCACCTGCTCCATATCAGGGTGGAGAAGGCAGAAGTGGCAAGTCACTCACAGCACGCCCCAAACTCCGGCATGTTCACATCAGTCACACTCTGTTGTTGATGCCTGCATTATGGAGCCCTCTTTCCTGCACCCTATTGATGGGATACCCCACACACACACACAGCTGTAGTGGATTTAGTATTGTACCAGTGAGTCAATTTGAAGTAATGTTCCCAAGTTGCATTCAAACCTTAGCACTTCAGTGGAAAATTTTCAAATTATCAGTAATATAGAACTTCACATCTTGCGAAACTCTATCACTAACATCAGGATTGACATCAAACAATTTCTCTAATTACTACAGAAGCTGAGTAAGAAAGAAAAAAAATGTTCTACACTGGTGATCAAACCCAAATCCCGTACCCACTACTGCTTGGTAATCTGCAACTCTATCACTGCACTACAGACCATTGACAGAAAATGCATTCTATGGCAAAGGCTATCCAGTACTGAGTGCAGCCCCCAACAGCTTCAGTAGATTTAGTAGTGTAGAGGTCTGGCAGTTGGAAGTAATTTTTCCCAAGTTGCATACAAACCTGAAAGTCTCAGTTGGAACTTTTCAGCTTATCAGCAATACAGAACTTTAAACTTTGCTGAAACTCGATCACTAACAGCAGCAAGGGCATTTAACAATTTCTGTCATACTATAGAAATTGTAGTGAGAACAAAAACAAAAATATCCCACATTGGGGATCTTACCCAAGCCCCCTACCCACTACTGCTTGATAGCCTGTAGCTCTACTGCTGTACAATGGCTCTGTGATAAGAAATGCATGCTGTAGCATAGGGCATTCAGTACTGAGTTCACCCTCCCCCCACACACACACACTGACTCACACAACAGTGGGGTTAGTAATGAACAAGTCAGTGAAGTTTGAAATAATGTTCACAACTAAGCCGCATTCAAACCTCAACATCTCAGTTGGAAAGTTTCACGTTATCAGCAAAATAGAGTTTCACATCTTAATGAAATTCTATCAAACATCAGCAATGACATCAAACAATTTATCTCATACTACAGAAACTGAGTAAGAAAGAAAAAAAAAGTCCCACACCGGGGATCAAACTCAGATCCCTACCCACTACAAATAGATCCCCTACTCACTACAATTTCTGTCATACTACAGAAACTGAGTAAGAAAGAAAAAAGATGTACCACACTGGAGATAAAACTCAGATCTCCTACCCACTACAGCTTGGTAGTTTGTAGCGCCACTGCTGCACTGAAGCATATTGACAGGAGATGTACGCTGTGGCAAAGGTCATCTAGTACTGAGTGCAGCCCCTCCAAAAAAAGCTGCAGCTGATTTAGTAATGCACCAGTCTGACAATTTGAAGCAATTTGTCCCAAGCTGCATTCAAACCTGAAAATCTCAGCTGGAACTTTTCAAGTTATCAACAATATAAGATTTCAAACTTTGCTGAAATCCTTTCACCAACATCAGCAAGTGCATTTAACAGAAGTTATCAATGATATAAAACTTCAAACTCTGGTGAAACCCTATCACTAACATAAGCGAAGGCATCTAGCAATTTGTGTCATACTACATCAAATTATAGTATTTGGTTAGGGCTTATTATTGATGAAAACTGGTGGCTTTCTAAATCTTGTTGTAGGGCAGTTCAAAGGTCAAAAAAGTGGTTGTACCATCGATGTGACGTCAAAACGATAGCACAACTTTTAGCATTAAGCTGCCTTCTGATTGGCTCATACTACCAATCTCAACGTAAATAAATACTGGAAACATGGTGGCACCTGTTTAGTGAGCGCCACGTAGAGGACTCTGACTGTTTTGACACGAGGAGCTACCATCGCTCTGTGTCAGATAAGTGTTTTTTTTTTTTAAAGTACTAATACCGACACCAGAGGGAGCAGAAGTGGTAACAAGCTGAACAAGTGCCAGCGGGAGCAGGGAGAAGCAGGAGCAAGTGGCAACAACAGCGGGACAAATTTGAAGTGGGTGGGAGTGGGGAGATGCAGGAGTGAGAAACATGAGGTAAAACAAGCCAGCAACCAAAACAAAAAAATGTTTTTCAACAATAGGCCCTAGCCATATATTATATAAAACAGTGGATGGTCACCCATCCACAACTAAAGCTGTTTCCCTCTCCGAAGTTGATGACATCAGAGAGACCTCTCGAGCTTCGCTTTCAAGGTCTCGATGATGTCATCAAATCCCTCGAGGGAAACACAGCCTTGTTGTGGATGGGCGACCATCCACTATTCTATATGTAGTGAGAAAAAACAATATTTCCCACTGGGGATCAAACCCAGGCTTGTGTAGATCTGAAACTCTATGCCAGGACCTAAAAACCCAATCATTGTCATCATCAGTGATATCATGCAGCTGAATCACTAGCACCGAATGAACCTTTGAACTTGACTAAATGAAAACCAAAAAAGTATACATGACCACAGTGGGTGCATACAGCTTCACTCTTGGCACCTAAAAAGGGAATTGAGGGACAGGAAAAGGTAGGAAATATTTTTTTCAGTGTTCACAGAGGAAAGAGAAGGGGAGGGACCACAAAAAAATTGACATGAATACTAGAGGGAGGGAGGGAGGTGGACCGCAGTCCTTTATTTGGAGGAGAGTGTCCGGAAGTGTATAATTATGGAAAGTCTGTAATTGTATAGGAGATATATGGTGGACATTCATGAGATGTGTTACAGTATTTATCTGGATGAGTGGTCAGTAACCTCTTGACCTTCATGAGCAGCAAAGCCATGAGTCACATGCACAGTTGATACAATATGCATTAGTGCTTTTTCATAGTGACTTTTGAAAAAAATGAAAAAGTTTACTGTCTTTGTAGAATGTTTATTTTTTAAATTCTGAATGAAGCCATGATTGACATGTTCCCAAGATACAGTGATGGCAGATTGAAAGATGTAGCTCATCATGGAGGAGTATGTGGCTATAGAAAAATGTAGAAACAGCATGGCTCAGGTGTCAGAATGAAATGCTTTTGTAGTGATGTACTCAACTAGCTAGATAAATATTGTGACATACCCTACTTTAGAGATACAAAATGTGTCTAGCTAGCTGGTGTTCTCTGATACAGATAACATTTTTATTTAGCATAAAGAACACTAACGTATATTGTATTCTTTGCAAAAAAACTTTATTAATGCACCAGCTAAGGTAACTTAACACCACAAAAGTAGGTAAATGTGGTGTTAGGGCCTCCAACCCTAACTTCCCACCCCTACCCCCATCCCCAGGCAGCAAAAGGAAAAATAAAGCATTAGGCTTTAAGGTCTCCAGAGTTCTGGCGAATCAGTGGTGGTGTCTTCCCTAATGCTCCCCCTTCCCCATCCCTAGCCTGCAGTTCAAAGCACAAGGTACAGCTCCAAGCCACTCTCTCATAGTGACACACTCTTCAAAGTTTGAAAAGTATGTCTCACTACGTGTTGCCAACAAAATTTGTTGTATCTTTCTTCATAAAGGGCCTTGCGTGAAAAAAGATCACATGTGCCACTGTTTACTTAGGGAAAAGGGTGGGCATTATGGTTGACAAGGAAGATCCCCTCCACTGATTCACCAAGACTCCAGAGACCAAAAACCCCAATGTTTTTTCCTTTTGCTGCTTGGGGGGTGGGGAGTTAGGGCTGGAAGCCCTAATGCCACATTATCCTACTTTTGTAACATTAAGTTACCCTAACTGGTACATTAACAAAGTTTTTTTGCAAAGAATTTCCTTTCTTTTTGAGATAGTGAAATTGTATCCTCATTAACGCAGGTCTCTTCAGGACCCGTGTAAACGGATCCAGATGTCCTGAACTAAGGCTAGATTCCATCTGCCTACGGAAGTGAAGAATTCATGGGTCTGTCTGGTGGGCTGTAGAAACACAGGGATCTGTGGTCCCTGCACTTCCCTTATGGCCATAGATACAGATACACAGGGCAAAGAGTGCATCTGTCTGTCAGTCAATGCACAGGACCCACAGGAGGAGAAGTGCAGGGCACTATGCCACAAGAAGAACTGCCTTCACTACAGTATATGGTACCTGGGCCCATGTGGACAGCTCTGCACCTTTCATTCCCTGGCTGGTAGGGTGTCGCATAACAGCTCCATCCTCCCAACCTCACCTTATCCAGCTGGGTCAGTGAGCTCACCCCTGAACTCAGCTCACCAGCACAGGTTCACAAAGCATACCTACTGCAAGGCTGGACCTACACACAAATTTTGTTAACAATTTTTTTTCCTCCCCCTCCTGGCAAGCCCTCACTCCAGCCAGTCCTCCCAGCCCCATCACCATGGCTTCTCCCACGATGTACCTCTCCCTCACCCATAAATCCCTAAGGCTTACCATTTGTGGCAGGGTGAAAGGGATGCCCTCAATCTGCTGGGTCTGGACCCAGATTCTGGGAGGAGCCTGAGTCATCTGCTGCAGGGGCTGTGGAGGACAGAAATCATCCTTGCGGTGTCCAAGGTGTTTCACATTTTTTGTCCTCATGGGAGATGAGGCATGCAGTGACATCATGGCACATGTGCAGACATCTGCCACATCTCCCCAACCTCCTAGCTTGGGCTGCCTCTCCCCCAGCTTCCACCAGAGGCCAGTAGAGCATCAGACTCTTCCCCACCATCTCCCTGGAGAAGTAGACCAGTCCTATGGACACTCAGTGTTCCTCCTCTTCCCCCATTCTGGCCTTTCAGACACATCAGACTTGCTTAGAAGTCATCAGTGTCACAAGCGGTATGGCAACTGCTTCACCAGCAGGCCAGCTGTTTGTTAATAATTATATTTTTTTTAATCATGACTCCAAGTTTTCAAGATGATTATTTTATGATTTACCTTATAAACATGACATTTATTGGCCCAAATGTCATTTCACACCAGAAATGCAAAAACGCATCTCATCCAAGATTTAGAAAATGACACGTCAGCCCAGATATTCAAACTGCGCCCAAAAAGTGCACAACAGCAGGAGCAAGCACAAGTCCATTGCACCCATGAGCAAGAGGCATGATATTCAAAAACTGCCCTGGCCAAGATGCGCCTACAGCCGACGACTGAATATCGCACCACCTGCGCCATAGCGCAACAAGGGATGTTCAGCTGAGCAGTCCAGATGCGCCATATCGCAACCAGGGACATCCCCCCAGCAGCAGGGCAGCAATGCAACAGCAAAACCAGGGATGCAGGGGCCCACCACTCATGCCACAGATGGGCAGAGGAACACACAGCAGAACAGACATCGTCCCCCCACACCCCACGCACTGCACAACTGGGGGAGGGCTGGAATAACCACTGGCCCATGAAGACAAGCAACCAACCCACAGCTGGGCCATGGTGCCCCATCACACCCCCTGACAAGCTGTGACCGGCACACAAGGAGGGCCGACCACCCCATGCCACACTATTCCCCCAATGCAGAGCACACCCTGCACTGTGACCCCCAGACACCCTGCCCAGGAGCAGTGTCCACCAGTGCAGGATACCCCATGCTTGCCACCACCTCCACTGTGACAATGCAACCCTGTGCACCACAGAACCATGCAAGGCAGCCCCACCATGAGCACCCATCAGTGGGTGGCAGCACACAGCGATGCAACGACGGCATATACAGTGCCACCACACACAGCCCCCCCGAGGTACAGCTGAGAGACCGACCATGCGTTGGCACACGAGGTACCCCACATGTGACAGGGCATGCCCCGGACCCCACCACCAGTGGTACAGCTGCCTGCACACCCTCCCAAGGACACACCCCGACCCAGCACTGGCCCCAACAGCCAGCACAGACACCCACAGTGGTGCATGGAAGCATGCACCACACCAGATGCAATACAGTGCATGGACAAACACCCACCCATACCCAAGGGCACACCAACACAGGGACGCAGTAGCGGGGCAACCAAGCCCCCAGTGTGGGGCCATGGAAACTGTGTACACATGGCCAGCAGTCCTCCATGGCACAGGAGTGCCAGCCACTCTTCGCAGGCACTGTGGACCTGTATGCCACCAGCATTTGCCCAGACCAGAAGTCACAGACAGTGGTGCACATCCCCTGCAACACACACAAGCCACAGCATGGAGGTGGGACAACAACAGTGGAGGCCACAGTGTCACCCGAGGCAGACATGCACCACACCAGTGACAGGAGGCAACCCAGCATTGTGACGGGTACAGTGGCTGCCCTGCATGGACAGCCACCACTGACATGCCAGCAGACTGTGCAGGTCACAGACATGCAAAGGTGTCAGCTGCACAGGCCATGGATGGGCTGACAGGTGCCATGGACACAGAGCATGCACCATGGACCACTGCACACAGTCATCCAGTGTACAGGGAACAACACACACACACACCACAGACAGTGACTGATAGCTACTCCCACACCATAGTCACTTCCCCATGGACACACACACACATACCCATGACTGCACCGCCCCTGACGCCATGCACACCACTGCAGCTGAGCACCTATAGCCAGCTGCAAATCAGAAACCACCACAGTAGTCATATCAAAAGAAATGTATTCAAAACATCAAACAAAACTATGTACAATTATTTAAAATGTGTGGGGAGGGCCACAAACAAGGTGGGGTGGGTAAGGGCAGGGTGTGAACAAATGGTACAGGGAAGGAGGGTGTGAGGTGGGTCAGGGGTAGGCTAAATCAGGGGCAGTGTGCCTCAGTGGGAGCCCCGCTCCTTACTCCGGCTGCTCCTCCTTCCATGATGTCGCCTGACCCCCAGCCTCTCAATCCTCTGCAGGATGTCCAGCGACGCCCTGGCAACACTCAGGATTTCCTGCAGTGCCCTCTGGATCATGCGCAGCTGCCATCCACTTAGGACAAGGGAGCAGAGTCAATAGGTGTGAATGCACAGCCCCATACAGCCCACCCACTGTGCATGGCATATGGCCGTGGGACACGCCTCTGTGATGGTGTGTGACCACCCACAGTGATCGTGTCCACAAGACCTGCCCACCCTGGCGCACACAGCCATGTGGACCACTGCACACACTCAGTGGCCAAGTCCTGCACAGCACCACCATGGCTGTTTAGTGACATGGCTATGTGGTGCGAAGGCAGTGGCACAACCATGTACCCGGTGCACTCATGGACCACCATTGACACACTCCCAGACATGCAGTGCCACTTGACAGTGCTGACCATAACAAGTTGCGTGCATGGCAGTGGTGTCAATGGATGGTGGCCATGCCCCACTGTCAGCCCTGTTACACAGCATGCAATAGTAATCATGGATGTAATGCACTCACCATCATCAGGCTGGTCCCTCTGCTTATGTGGACCTTCACCTCTCCTGGTGTGCCGGTCTTCCAGCTGACACCTCCTCTCCCTCGCCAGCCGTCTCTCTTCTGGGCCTAAGGTGCAAACATGGAGAGAGGAACATCAGTACAATCCTGTAGCAAAGTCCCCCTGCCCCCATATGTGTGCAATCCCACACAGCCAGACCCATGCACCCCACACCCTAATAACACCACCACAGCCAACACCGGATGGTCCTCCCCCATGTTCTGGACACATACAACCATGATACCCATATGGAAAATGAAAGTGTATGGACGTTACACCTACCTGGCCATGGCACCGTGCCCCTCCTGGCACATGCCCACAGGTGGGCAAGCAGGTCTGGGTCCCTCCGCCTCAGGTCCCCATATCTGTGGCAGCACTGCTCCACCATCCACCCCATTCCTGTGGCCTCCTCCAGGGTGTCGGCCACCTACTGCCACACCTAACTCCTGAACCTGTCCAGGGGTGCCTCCCCAAACAGTGGGCCAAGAAGTGGCTCCACAATGGCAACCAGGTTTGCCATTTCAATCTGGCTCCACTGGGCAGCTGTCCTCCGCGCCATCTCTCTTGCTCGGTAGGGTCAAAATGGCACTCTGCAGCACAGTTCTGCCACGTGCAGATGCTGCGTGGTACAGCGCTGCCATTCCCTATTGCGCTGTCACTGAACAGTGCGATAGTGGTGCACCCATGCCTGACGCATGGCGCCTAGGGGGCAAAGGTCGGGCACAGGTTCAAGGGTCTCTGGTGCACGGACAGCCACAGCATGATTGGAACCCAATGCATGTAGCATGATTGTGTGCCTGTGTGCCACCTCCAGTAGCGGGCCTACTGCGCTGTTGCCCCAGTGCGCCTACGATGCCCCAGTGCCACAGCGCCATATAGGTGAACATCGCTGTAGCACCACTGGCACAATGGTGGCCATGCCCTGCATTGCCTCCCGCACACAGCACGTCAGAAGTACAGCTGGTGCCTGCGTCATCAACCCGGGCATGCGCAGTTAGGTGTGTACTGCGCATGTCACAGAACTGCGCCCTTGGCTCAGCACGTTCAACACAATTGCGCAAAGTGCAAAAGCGCGATAGTCAGCCGTCATATGCAAATCAGCTAATCAACCATTCAGTGGCGCAGCACTGCAATTTGCATCCACTTAAAGTTGCGCCCTCGCCTCATTTGCATGGGTTACGCTATAAAAGTGTGACATTGGGCTGCACTGGCCATAGTTGGTTACTGCAGTCTATTGGTGAGTTGCATGCAGTTTGGGAGTGTGGACTGTGGATTTTGGGACATGCATGGGACTGCACAGTCACAGGTAACAACTTTCATTCTCACAGGCTGAATCATTGTGGGAGAAGAGGAACAGAGTTGTGGGAGGAGGAGGAGGAGGCCAAATTTCACCAAGGCCGAGACCGATGCCCTGCTTGAGGCCTACCTGGACCAGGATCCTCTTCTCAGCGGATGCCAGGGAACACCACAGGCCCGTGCTGCTGCATGGGAGGAGGTGGCGCGTGCTTTGAACCTGCATGGCAGCCACCAGTGCTCCGTGCAGGAGTGCAAGAAGAAGATTGGCATAGACAGGAGGAGGATTAAGGAGATGGTGGCTGTCATCAGGGCAGCACAATCTGTGACAGGTGGGGGACTGCCGGAGGTGCTACGCCTGACCCCACAGGAGGAGAGAATTGCTGGCAGCATGCAGCATTGTGCCATTGAGAGTGTTCTGGGTGGTGGCTTCCAGACGGGTGGTAGCCCATCACTGCATGGTAGGTCATGGTCTGTCTATTGGGGGGGCAGGGTAGGTCACATGCAGTAATGCAACTTTGTTTTCCCTTACAGATCCTGATCGTCTGCATGGGTCAGCGGTGGTGGGCCTCTCCACTGAGGCCAGTCAGATGGAGATGGAGTAGAGCCTATCCACCTCCACAGTAATACGCAGCTCAGTGCAACAGTGGGCCCGCCTGGATGTCCAGACTGATGTTGTTGGAACAGGTGCGGAGGAGGCCCTGCCCGTGTACCAGAGTGCCAGCGTCCACGGATGCCAGCATGCTGTGACTTGGGCTGGTGCCAGGTCCGTCACCGATGATGATGTCACTAACGTCATGAGCAGTGGCACGTGTGAGCAGGTAACATCGTGGCCATGCCTGTGGCTGGTGCTGCTGTGGAGACCTGCGTGTCATCACAGTCCCAGCCTGTGCCTGTCAGCTCTGGTGGGGCAGCACTGGTGTGTGTACAGGACAGTGGGACTGTTGCAGCCACTGCGGTGGCACCAGTGAGCCCTGGGAAGCGGCAGTCAGAGGGCAGCATCAGCAGTCAGCCAATGGGCTTGGGGGTACAGTGTCAGGGGGTGGCGTCAGTGCACCACCTGTGGACATGCCCAGGCCTGGTCCTGGTGTGCAGCGCCCACCCTCAAGGGGTGCTGAGCATCAGGGCTGCACACACCCTGAGGGACAGGATGCTGAGCAGGCTGATGACCTCTTGGATGAGCACACCCGTATACTGCAAGCATCAGTCAACTAGCAGATGCGGCCTGCGACGTTGGTGGATGCCCTGCATGCAGCCCTGGAGTGGGCAGAGGAGCGTCACAGCAGAGACACTGCTCTGCTGCTAGCAGAGATGGAACAGTTGTGGGAGGATGTGACCACTGTCATTGACAGGCAGACACAGGCATTCACTGCTGTCATGGCCACAATGGGCACAAAGTTATTTGCCCATGCGTCAGAACACCACGCAGTGCACTGTCCACCCCCCTCCCGGCATTGTGCGACACCATCCTTGTTGACACTGGGTTCAGCTGTGGGCATCCCGAGCACACCTGGCGCAGGCATGTTCGGTGTGCTGCAGACCCCTGCATGAGCACGGTCATGTTCACGAGTCCATCGGTGCCACCCCATGAGGCCAGTGGTCAGCCTGTCAGTGCTGGTGGTTGCAGGGCCACCCACGCATCCGTGGTGGCTGGGGCACTGTGGCACGTGACTGACCTGTCTCCCAACACGGCTACTGTCTGATGCTGCCCTGTGTGCATTGTGTCATTCAGCGGGCAATGCACGGGTGGGTACCAGGCCCTGCACACAGACATACAGTCCATCTGCACACCCTCCCGGCTGCTGTCCGCAGTTGCATGTGCATGATGATGCCTGCATTGCACTGTACACCAATGTGCAATGGTGCTCAGCATCTGACACACGCACAATGACCGGCAGTGGGCGTGGTGGTCTGTGGACATGTGTGTGGCAAGGGGTGGCATTCTGGGTCAGTGTGCCTCCTACCCTTTGTGCATGTCTGGTGCATTTTGTGTGTGTGTGTGTGTGTGTGTGTGTGTGTGTGCTGTCCATGTGCCATGTTAGACCTCACCCATCCCTAGTGGTGTGTGTGGTTCCATGCCCAGCCTGTTCCCTTGATGGCATGCACCCCTGGTGTGTGTCCATGTGTGTTTGTGGGTTGTGCCATAGCCACTGGTGGTTGCACATGGCTCCATGACTTACCTGGGTTGGCTGAAGTGCCCCTCCATGATGGTGTCCCGGTGCAGCTGTGCCAGCCGGAGCAGTCGGGGGTCCCGTCGCCTAAGGGGGGGCTGCCCATCACCATTGTCACCGGCATCCTCATCGTCCCCATCACTGCCCCCCGCTTCGACCTGTACGGCTATCCCACATTCATTGGCCATGTTGTGTAGGATGCAACAGGCCAGGAATAGCCCACAGGCCCTTGAGGGGCTGTACTGTAGGGCACCGCCGGAGGTGTCAAGGCAATGGAAATGTGCCTTCAGCATCCCGAACACCGGCTCGATGACATTACATGTGGTGTCATGTGCCTCATTGTAATGTTGCTGCGATGGGGTCGCGGGCTGCCAGTATGGTGTGAGCAGCCAGGGACGGAGTGGGTATCCACTGTCATCTGTGTGTAGAGGGTGAAGGTTAGTTTGGTGATCAGCATCGCCCTGCCCCAGGCCATGTAGGCCACTACCCATGTCATCTCTGACCATGCCCCCCCAGGCCCTATGATTGTCTGTGTGGTTTGCATACTCACCCACTAGGTGGCCAGTGTGGATATCCCCACTCTCGAATCTGTGGCACAGTGCTGACTGGTGCCAGGTGAAGGCATCATGTGCTCCACCAGGGTGCGTGGCACAGACATTGATTATGCACCCCCTGGCATCGCACACCATCTGGCAGTTGATGCTAGCATAGCCCTTCCGATTTATATATGCGGCCCCTCGGGGCCAGGTGGTGTGCAGATGGCCACATGGGTGCAGTCTATTGCCCCTGGCATGCCAGGCATAAGTGCTACCCTGTGGAACTCTGTATGTTTGCTGTGCACTCCACCGGTGTGCTGGGGAAATGGATGTACTTCGCAGCATGTGGCAGCAGTGCGCTGAGGAATTGGGTGAGGTGGCATGACGTTGCTGACTGGGTTATGCCTGTGGTGTCCCCAGTTGGTCTCTGGAAGGTACCTGTGGTGAGCAAGCACATGCAAGCTGTCACTTTCATCTCCAATGACAGAGCATGGCTCCGTCGTGTGGGTGCCTGCATCACATCGCTGCACAGCTCACAGAGCCACCTCAGAATTGCCCGATTCAGGCAGTACTGGCCCACGATCTCCATATCACTATACAGCTCGAAGCTGGTGCGGGCTTAGTACTGCCTGTTGGGGTCATACGGCCGACAGTCCCTTCCATGGCCATGCCTCCCTCCTGCCCGCCTTCTCACCCCCCCTCATTACTGCCTCCATCTGGATGGTGGCACTTGCCATGTCCCTGGCTTGTGTTCACCCCCCGGCAGCTGTTTCTGTGTTTCCCCCACTGTTCTGGCTGCTACTTCCCCTGCACTGGGAACACCTGACTGTGCTGGCCTCACTGCTGTGTGGCAAGTACTTCCCCCTTCTGCACTATGGCTCCCCACACCTTCCCCTGAGCCTGTGGGTTCCAGGTGCCCTTTCACTGTCCTGCCCTGTGTGTATGTGTGTTGCCTGTGTGGCTGGCTGTAGTTCCGCAACATGAGGCTTCCTGTAGCGTTCTTGCACCTCTCTCTTGCTCCTTTTTATTTTGGCTCATTTCTGCTATGGCGCGACTTCCGCTGGCTCCCCTATTGCATATGGCGCATATTGTAGAATATCGCACTGCGCCATTTGTGCATGGTTCCTCCCCCTTCAGTTACGCATACATTCATTATCATTGCGCTGTTGCTCAGCCTGATTTGGGGGGCACAACTGCCTCCCGCTGAATATTGCAGAATGGCGCTTTTCGGACTTGCGCTTGCGCAACTCTTTTGAATATCTGGGCCGTCATGTTTATGAGGTGGAGTGGAAAAAAAGCTATGTTGAAAGTTTGGATTCAAAATATTGAAAACTAGCAAAGTTATGTGTGAATGTTGAATTACTGCAATGTTCACTTGTAACCTAGGCATTTTACTGTATTTGTACACCAAATTTTCAGCGTATCTTTTTTATTACCCTACCTCATGAACCTGGTAGGTAAAAATTTAGAATCACTGACAAAACATTATTCTGTACCACCAAAACATTATTCCACACCACAGGTGAAAACACATTTTGACAGGATTTGAAAATTGACAGCTATCACATTCCTGAGGTGGTGTGGAAAAATGACTATGTTGAAAATTTGGGATCAAAATATTTAAAATTACCAAAGTTAAGCATGAACATCGAAAAATTTCACTGTACAGTACACTCATAACTTTGCCATTTTTACATATTTTGACCCCAGATTTTCAATATAGCCTTCTTATGACACTACTTCATGAACAATGGCAGTGGATATGTCCAAATCCTGCACAAAAGGTGATTCCACCAAGTGACTGCAAAATCACCTTTTGGGCCTGATTTGCATAATTTCACTGCCATTGGTCATGAAGTGGTGTCCCAAAAAGGCCATGCTGAATATTTGGGGTAAAAATATGCAAAAATAATAAAGTTATGCATCAATGTTCAAAACTCCATTGAAATACATTAGGGCTATGTGAAATGAAATTTCAGTCAGCAAAACTGTGACGAAAGTCAGAATTTTGAAATTCACTTTCACAAAATTGCAGAATGCACTTTGATAACTTTCATAGAAATTCCAGCTTAAAATGGTGGAATAAATGTATGAAATGTGGATTATTGCATTAAGCCGCCGAAAACAGTTCTGCAGAACTGATCACACTGTCAGTGGTAGTTCTGTGGAATTTTTTTCTGCAATTTAAAGATCTAGTTTTATGAGTTATCTGGCTGTATGGTTGTGACTGGAGTGATTAGTCAGTGTGTTCTAATTCATACCTATACATTTTTATTGACTGTTTGATGTTTTATGGATCATTCAAAAATACCGGCGGTTATGCCTTTCTTGACTGAAATGGTCATGAACTGGTCAATGCGTGCACAGCCCACTGAAACAAGAAGTGATGCTGTGGGGGAAAGCTGAAGTGGATAGCTTGAGATCTGTGCACTGACAAGATTGGATAAAGCTTGGTATTCTTTATGCCGATTGCCACTAACTGTAGTTTTCTACTGTACCATATGATTCAATTAATTGTCCTTAAAATGACATTTTCTTTTTTTTTTAACTTCATGGACTTTAATTTTTCTTTTTGTTTAATTCAGTGACTCTGACTCAGTGTAAAAAGGGATTCCATGTGATAACAGCTATTGCAGAAAAGCAGTCGCCATTAAGGCAAGTGTACATGGCCAAAAATCAGTTTCGGAGATGTACATTCCTGGTGTATAGCAAAAGGGTGCCAGGGACTTGTTTCCCCCCTCACCTCCCTACTAAAAGATTCTCAACTCCAGGGGGGTGCATGCCGGGGGGGGGGATCAGAAAAAAAAATGGCCAGGAGGAACAAAAGGAATGTGCACTCTGAACCCAACCCGACACCCTTGAAACCCTAGCCTGACACCCACCCACCATGCCACAAGGCCGGCTCAGCAGCCCACCGCTGCACTACACCTTACAAACTCTTCCTCCCCTTCCACCCATTGCATGGTGTGCTTGCTCCCCCACCATGCGCGTGTACATATAGTGACATCCTGTCGCTATATTCGTCGACCCCCCCCCATCCAGTCATCCTCCCTGCCTGGTAGCCCTGCGGACGGGCACCTCAATTGAGTCACCCTTTTTGAAAGTGCTTAATCGTGGTTGCCATTGTCACAAGCTACCATAAAGAAGTGTATTACAGCCAGTAGCTTTTAAAGTGTTAGATCAGTAGATAGCAGCTCACCTGGAAAACTGCATTTTTCCTCTCATAGTGCAGACTCAGTTGTGCTAGGCATGGACAATTTGATGGGACTCTTTATTCTTTATCAGTTTTGCATATTACATTAACTTCTTTCGAAATTGCTCACTGAACTATTATTAATTATGTTTCAGATTTTTAAGGAGCAGGTATTTACATAAAAAACATGTTTTTATCAACAGCTTTTGTGTATGTGTGCAGTGAAATAAACATTCTTACTGGTGTTTGTGTGGTCTCCTTTACTTTGTTTATTTTATTCTTTTCCCAGCTATTAGTATTGTCAACCGTGCTACTCAGACTGTCAGACTGGACAGAATGTAAGCCTGAGTCTGTATGATGTACTTCCTAAAAACAGACTCGGGCTGCACGAGTCTACGCTATGCGACTGTGCTAGATAAAAGCCATCTGGTCAAACGGGTATCCCTCACGTCTGTTTCTTTCTACAGTATAATTCATTAATAGGCAATTCATACATTCATTCCCCAGTTCAGTGACTCACTGAACTGTGGAATGAATGTATGAATTGCAGATTAAGGTATTAAAGAGCTAGTGGACTGACCATACTGTTTTTGAATTTCCAACTTGAACCAGGTTGCCATTACTGTCACTGCTGAATTTGTCAACTCACTTTCACTGTCCTGATAACATTTTTTTGTGCATAAACAGTTTTGCAGTTGTCTCTAGCAGTGCTCAGTGCCATCCCTTGCCAACCAGCCTGGAAATGATGCCAAGCGAGGAAAGCCTGTCAAGCACACATCAACCTCTCAAAAATGTATGCTGCACATCCAGCTGGGCCACTGTGCAGCCATTAACAGGCACATGGAAGGACAAAATGGCAAACAGGTGAACCGTAAGAGAAGAGTACTGCAGGCCAGCATTGAATAGGGAGTGCAAGTACTCAACAATCTGAGTCATTGGACAAGTGAAAGGATCTAGGTGATGTGAAGCAGCTCTCAGAGCAAAAGGGCTTCCACTTCATAAAAGAAGGGGCCCTGATGGAGGGTTTTGGAGCTGCCAGCAGCACACCAGCCACTTAATGTAAAACCCCAAGCCTCACAATGTATATGTCTTTAGGAGACATGCATGGAGAGGAAGAGATTGGAGGTACAGATGAACTAGAGTGCCTTACCACTGTGAGAGCAATCCAGGGCACAGAGGTAGAGGTACAGTGGGTTCCATAGTCAGCTGCTGCAGTAAGGGGAACCAGATCTAACTATGCCAGGAGGGAGCCATGAGGATCAAAGTATCCCTGTCCATCTGAAGTTTGATCAGAACCCTGTTGACTCTGTTTATTCACTGCTGCCCTGGAACTCTCTCAAGCTGCTGCTCTTGCTGGTACCACTCTACCGCCCACCTGGTCTCTTGCCTCCTCAGAGGGTAGCTACCTTCCACCAGCCTCCTGCTGACAGATCCCCCAGCTCTGAGCCCCCTGAGGTAGGGCCATCTCCACCACAGTGTTCTATTCGGATGGCTTTTAGCCCGTGGTTCGATGGGCGGAGCAACAATGTCACTCCCCCATTGAGTTTAAAGGTCACAACATCCTGGGCCTCGCCAGGATTCTTTTTCATTGCAGCCAGAGGCGCTGATCTACGTCCCATCAATCTGGTTTTCTGCTGCTGTTCTTTCCTCATTTTCTCCTGCCCGCTTTTCCCCCTGTTTGGGCTTCTGCCTCAGGCTGCCAGTGCATGTCTCACCCTCCATCTCCATTTCCCAGTCCTGTCCCTTCTTTGTTCTTAACTCACTTGGCATCTTTCTGTGCTGCACTGGAGACCACTACAGATGTACAAGTCGGTGTGTTGATGAGACTGGGAGCGCCTCCATTTTCCATTTGCTACCGCTTTTGCGCTACTCAGGAGTCTTTTGTCTGAGCATCTCAGATAATCTTGTAAGCGGTGCTTTACCGCTGCCTCCAGCTCGCTTGGGCTTGTCAAACTCCCCTTCCACCACCGCCAAGCGACTCATCTCCTCCTTCTTCTTCCCCTGCTTCCTCCTCCTCCTCCTCCTCAGCAGCTGGGGAATAGTCTTGCAGAAAGCATGCTCTCTCTTGCTATCCTGCAGAATGCGGTGGCCGCCTTCTACTGGCAAACTCTGAGCACAATGACATTGCTGGGCAGCAGCTGCCTCCAAAATCCCTTCCTCCTGCTTGTACCACCTGCCCTGTCAGCAGCCCCCACCCCATCCTTATTGTCACTTGAGTGCAGGGACCGTCGTTACTGTCTCCCACACGCGCTAGTGCATCCATAGTTATTGGGGATCGCCCCCACTCGTAGGCTGCCTCATGACTACCGTCACCTGACCACCCCACACACCATATTGCCCATGAGGGATGACGGCTTTCGTGCAGTGTGGGGGCGACGCAGTCGGTGGCATCACTTGCCCCTGTAGGAGCACCTCAACCCGGGTGAGCGGTCTGTGGTCAGAAGATCGCAGCATGCTATTTGAAACGTAAGTTCATCATTATGGTGCAGTCAGGGGCTTCTCCTCTACATATTTCTGGATTGCATGTTATGGAGAGTTTCACCTCCTGGGGACGACAGTTTCACCTCCCATCTGCTACACCTGCAGTGCTTGCAGTTCACCTAACCATTTCCGGTTTAACCTCTGGGTAGAGTGTTAAACGAGAGAAAGGACAAAAGAAAAAAGGAATATGTCTTCCAAGGTACTTGTTTCTTTCCTTGGAGCATTGGATGGACCATGTTGCATATTTAGCAGCCGCTGTCAAGGCTCCGTATGCCCTATGGTCTGCTATTATTTTAATTTGCATGGCTTATTGCTCTGTGTCTTGACCTTTCCTCGTTTGTCCACTTGCTCGGCCCTACTTGACTCTTCAGTTTCCCAGTTGGGCACAATTCCTTCTATATTTATCATGGGGGATTCATGCTCTTTCTCAGGCTCGTTGTCTTCCTGGCCAGTAGGTGGCACTGTACACCATCTCTGATCTGCTTCAGGCATTTCGTGGCCCGTATTAGATATTTAGTTGGGGCATACCTATCGTGGCTCCTATGTCTTCCCTCCTTTTTCCTGTATTTACTTCTCAATGCCTTTCTTCACCGCATCAGGGGTGCCTACCCCATTGATTCCACTTGTTGCCTTCCTCCTCCTCAGTCACCGTCTGGTCTGCACTTGATATTATTTTGAGCATCCCTATCCTTTCTCTGTGCAGGCTTTCACTGACCTGCTCCTCTATTTCCATTGTTCATTCTGTCTGCCTTGGCTGACCATTCAGCTTGCCTCGACTGACTCAGTCTAGCTCCCCTACTCTTGTGTTTTAATTTTGAGGGGCCTACTTACTCATACTGCCTTTGTACCAGTTCATTTCCAGTTCATTCCTGTCTTCTCCTAATTCCCATCTCCTCCTCTTCCAATTCTGTCTGGCCTCACAGGGATACGAAGGAACTTGACTACACTGGCCTCTTCCTCCTACAATTCACACTATTCCTCTCCCAGCGCAGGCTGTGCCGGGGCCAGCGCTCCTTTCTTCATTTGTCTTAGGGCCATACCAAGGGATAGTGTAAATAAGCAGAACGACAGCACTGAGATTCTTCTTTTCACTTCCTGCCAGTAAATGGGCACATCGTCCCCATATTTAATTTCCACTGCATTATGTTTCTTGCGCAGTGCTGGTCGCTGAGCTCCTTCCCATACATGCCCTTCCCGCCCGACATGTCTCTCTTTTTCGTTAGTTCTGCACGTTCTACTGCTTGCACGTATGTCCTGTGCCACACCAAACTGCCTCAACTCCTTGCGCTGGCTGGGTCCTATGCTACCCAGTGCCCTCCCTACCATCCTTCATCCTTCCTACCTCGTTTTCCTGTGCCAGCCTCCATAGCTCCACTCCACTGACGTACCTCACCTGTTCCCTATCTTACCTTCCTCATCCTGGTGTCTTTTCTCGTCCCACCCAACTCTGTCCAATCTATAATGGATTTCTTTTGGTCCTACTGATCCCGACTCTTATTGCACCTCATCACTCCGCTGCCTTCCTGCTGCATGTCTCGGTTTCTCTATCTGGTCCTCTTTGCCATTTTTTATCTCATTGAGTCACACTTCATAGCTTCATTCTATCATCGTCCTTCATGGCTCCACTCCAGTCATAGTTTCCCTTGGTCTTAGAGTTTCATTTTCCAGTCGCTTACTCCTGCATCTGCTGCCTTCCTACCTCATAGACCCACGATGCCTCTCTTCCTACTTATTTTTCACTCGCTCACTTAGTATGCCTCAGCTGCCTTGTATGTCTCTGCTGCCTCCCCTTGGCATGCATTCGATAATTCTTTTCGGCATACCTATCATTAATCATACGCCGCCTCATTGACCTGCGGTTCTACGGCCGCCTGTATCGGGTTCAAGACTCTGGTCATCATTCACCACTTCGTGCCAGCAATTGGAGATCACTCCACTTGTGGCTTCACTTCTCATATATCCATGCTAGCCCAATTCGATTCTACCTCCACTCAAGAGCCATGCCTTCCTGTCTGTCACCTTTGCTAAGAGCTGGCTGGAGGCTCTCCACCATCATTCAAGTTCCTTTCACATTCCTTTCCGAATCTACCTCCTCTCAAGAAGCCTACTTATTCACATTGCTTTGTTCATTTCCGAATCTACCTCCTTTCCAGGAGTCTACTTAGTCGCATTGCTCTATCAGGCTCATCACCCCTCTAGTTTGCATACCTCCTGGTTTCAGATATGCCTTCTTGGCCTTGGAGTATATCTCCTTTTGAGGAGCCTCATTACTTGCATCACTCCATCGATTCGTACGTTCTCTCATGGGCCATCCACAGCTGACTCCATCTGACCTTCCATCAACCCGGGCCAAAGCGCCACCTCATCCAGCTCATCCTCCTGTCCCCTGTGCAGCCTTCCTCCTTCACGGAGTCTACTTGCTCCATGTCGTCTGTCATCGATCCCTTCATGAGAGATCCTTCTACTCTTTAGCCTCCTTAGCTCGAGATGCCTGGCCTCGACCTGCTCGTCTAATTCATTCCCTCTCTCAGTATGCTTTGGCATGGTTTGCTGCCTTGTCTGCACTTTTCCCTTGCTCCATCTAGCCATTCCTATCATGGATCATATACTGCCTAATCTGACTCACCCCTGTGCAGTTCTCATCCTGTACCGGCTGGGTCCTGTGCTACCCTATTGACCTCCCTACCATTCTTCGTCCTTTCACACCTAGCTTTCTAGTACCTGCTTTCCTGGTGTGAATCCCTCCTCGTCCCTCATCTGTTCCCATTACTTTCCCCAGCCTATCGCTTCTTATAGTTCTGACCATCATGGAATTCTTCCGCTGATGACTTCCCTCCTCATCGTGCATCACCTGATTTTTCTCCCGCTGATCGTCGCCCTGTGCTTCCCTTCTGATTCGCATGCCCTCTGGTTCCTGTCACACCTTCTCGGCCTCAGAGTCTGCCTCCTTTCAGGGAGCATCATTGTTCTTGTCACTCCATAGAGCACGTTACCTTCATTCTAGTTATTTTCCTGTTCATTCCTGTCTTCTCTTCTTCCGATTCCATACCAGCTCTTCAGGATTCATTCCACTTGTGGCCTACTGTCGATATTTCTTTTTGGGCGTACCTACCATAACTCCTAGGCCACCTATCAACCACAGCCATTCTGCCTTATGTATATAGTTCATAACTCCAGTCATATCGAGTTCATAAATCCAGTCATCTTTCACTCAGCACTATCTCAAAGTGTATATATTTACAATGCTTACGCCAAGATTCCCATCATTAAACTCCATACTACCTCATCGACTACAACTGTAAGGTCTAATCATTCAGGGTCTATTAGTTTGCATTACATAATTAAGCATGCTTTTTCAACCTCAGTGTCTGTTTGCTCGCATTGCTCAATCAAGCCAGTCTGCAGTATTTATCTCCTCATGAGCACACTTGAATATCCTCGTGAGCACATCTGAATACCCCTTGCTCCTCCGACTCATACATGGATTTACTCCCTCCCATCCTTGCTTTTCTGATCTACTATCTCTCATCGACTACTCGAGCATACTCTCCTTGAGTCCAGCAAGGTTTATCTAGCTACATCATTCCCTCGAGCATTCCATCATTGACTCCGATGCTACCTATCGACCACAACACCAGGATCTAATTGTTCACATCGCATAATCATGCCTTATTGACTTCAATGTCTATCTACTCACTCGCATCACTCAATTGAGTGCATCACTCAATCAAGCCAGTTTGCAGTACTATTTATCTCCTCATCAGCACATCTGGAATATCCTCATGAGCACATCTGACTACCCCTTGCTCCTCTGACTCTCACATGGATCTACTTCCTCCCATCCTTGCTCCCCTATCTACTATTTTTCATCGACTACTCAAGCATACCCTCCTTGGGTCCAGCAAGGTTTATCTAGTTATGCCGTTCCTTCGAACAGTCCATCATTGACTCCAATGTTGCTCATCGACCACAACATCAGGATCTAATTGTTCACATCGCATAATCATGCCTTATCAACCTCAAATATCTAATTCCTTGCTCAATCGATCACACCTCTCATCCAATCTCATGCTACCTCATCGATCTGTCTACCTCCTGCGGTGATTATCACCATCAGTATTCATCATTGCCTCATGTTCCTTATTCGATCCGTGCACAGCCTCATGCTCCATTTTCGACCTGTGCTTTCTTTTGAAGATTTCCCTATTCCATCATCATCCTCCTTACTCGTATCCCTCTGGTTACTGAACCCTTCTTTTAATGATGTACATCCTCAAATCAAACATCGTAAGCCTGGAGGGAAGGCAACCTAGGCCTTGAATCCCCAGAGGTTTCCTCCTCAAAGGGGGTTTTCCTCTCCTCTGTGTCAATGGTCATAATATTAGTTAGAGTTAGTGATTTCTTCTCGTTAGTTAGTTAGGGTCCACTGTTGGATGGAGGTGGATGGTGGCCCAGCTTTCCCCTCTCTCCTCAGGAAGTTAGCCCTTCTTCTCACAAAATTCATTCATCATCCGCGCCTCTTCAATGATTGACCTCTTTGGGTATTCATTTTGGACTTCTTCCTAACCTACCTTTAGCCAATACATTCATTCCCTGCACCTGTAGGGTTCCTTGTGACATACTCCTACAGGGCGGTATATCCCATGGATATAGAGGTGGAAAGCCACAAAGAAAACTCAAGTTACACAAGCATTATCTCATATTATCACATTCAATTGCATCAGCACATCAAACTATAATCTAATTTGTCAGCCGAGGAGGTGGAGGTGCAGAGGGGGCGGAGGCAAGGAGGATATTGGGCATGTGGTGGTGCGGTCCTGAGGAGAGCCATTGCCTATACAGGCATGGGAATTTTTTCTTTGTTGTTTCCCCAAGAGCACGGGCATGCAACGATGTCTGCACGACTGAGCACTAGACATCTGTCATGCCCCTTCCCTATGCTGCTCCATGCTAGCTGTGCCCCCAGTCTCCACCAGGGGTCCCCACTGTGCCAGAGACACCCTGGGTCCTTCCCCAGGGAGAAGAGAGCAGTCTGTCAGATGCTCAATTGTTTCCCTCCCTCCCCTGCCAAGCACCGGTGCCCGAGCTCATTCCTAAACTTGGGTCACTGGCATGGCACAAGGTGTGGCATCCAGTGCCTCAACCCTCAGTGTCACCAGGCCAGCTTGTCAGAACACTCTTCATAGGGGAAAGGGAGGGAGGGCATAAATAGATCTCCCTGTCCAGGAGAGGGACAACACGTCTCAGCAGGAGACTCCAGGCCGTGGCGTGAATGAGCAGGGATGCTGCAGTTTTGCTTTGAATGGGGATGCAAAAAGGTCCAGCTCTCGATGACTCCATCTGCCAAACAGGTTTTTGGACACTGATTTCAGCAGCTCCCACTCATGCATTCTGGACTGTGATCCACTTTACTCATCTGCTGGGATGTTTTGGACATCTGGAAGATGGACTGCCAATAGCTCTAGACTGTGTGCTAGAACCTCATACCAGATCCTCATCACTTCTTGACACCAATGATATGAAGGAGTCCTCCCTTGTTTGATGATGTTGTGCACTGCATTGATGTTGTCCATCTGAACCAACAGATGACCAGGGGACAGATTGGTCTGGAGGGCTTGTAAAACATACAGAATGGTCCTTATCCCAGGACACTTACGTGGAGGGAAACCTCCACTCTAGTCCATGTGTCTAGCAAGGCCCCAGATGTGTGTCCCTGCCAAGCCCCAAAGCATATGAGGTGAGAATCTGCTGAGGGGAGGAAATGAGGAGGGGAACCCCTATCAGCAAATAGCTGGGGTCCATCCACCACTAGAACACCTCTCGGATAGATGAGTGATGAGAACCTGCTGTTCTAGAGCATCATTGCGCTGCTCCCATTGGACTCCTAATGTGCACTGTGGGATCCACATGCTCACCCTGGCCAAGGGTACTGAGACACAGGCTGCCATCATCAGGCCCAACAGTCTCAGGAATGTCCTGGGTGTGACATACCTGTTGTGGCAGAGTGTTGCCTCTTCTATGAACTGCAGAACCCAAGCATCTGTTGTAATCCCCCTCCACTGGCAAGGTGGAGGTAAAGGCAACCCTCTACCAACCCCTCCAAAGCAGTCATGCTAAGGAAGATCCCAGTGGCCGCAGCCTCACCTCCACTCGGGGCTTTGGGGTGGGCACCCATGGGGGTGGATGAGACCCACAAAGATGCACCGATGCCTGGCCTCTGGCCTAGGTCTACTGGTAGTCATGCAAATCAGCACTCTCTGCCTACGTCATGGTTGGGTGGGGTAAAGGGAATGGTCTGATCTTAGAGTCCTTCCAAAGGCTTGCAAGTCAGAGATGATATCCCACACATCTGCCCCAAAGAGCCCGTATTCTCTGGAAGGGGTGGTTAGAGTGGATTGCTGGGCATCACTAGCAAATCCAGAAACTTGCTCTGGCTGATGCATCTGAAATGATGCAGGTAGACCTCAAGAGGAGCTTACCCATGTCAGCCCCAGCTTGGAGGGTCGTGAGCATCTCCTGCTGCTAGGGACCTTTGAGGGGGGAGTCTAGGCAGCTGACATAGCCTTTTTTCCAGTGGGAAATCTGGTGTTTGACTACATGTGCTTGATAATCTGCTAGGCTGATGCCCAGTGCGGCAGACGTAAGAATTATCTTTCCCCTGAGGACCAGTTCTCTGTTCTAAAAAAGTTTCTGGATGAATGCATTTACATATATTATGTTTAGTAATAGAATATTTAATTTCTTTGCTGCTTTGAGTTCATTAACTCCCTTAGCCAATTAACTCTCTCTCTATTTACATTTCTGTTTAACATGAAGTATTTCAGATAACTGTCATAGACATTATGTGTGACTATTTTTATGACTTCTCTTTAAATGTTTTGTACATTACTGGTAGACTACTTAATATCTACTTTGGAGTTGTATGTCACTTTAAATACTGCCTGATCAGATGACCTATGATATATATAAATAGACAGACAGGTAGATAAGAGACACACCCCCTGAGGAAGACCGGTAAGGTTCAAAGTGCTGGGGTCTCTTGCTTTATCCTCCATGCTGGAATAAATTTGCTTCACTGCCATTTAGATTCTTGGTTTGTCTCCCATGGGTGCAACCTCTTTCTTTACATGTACCTGTATGGCTGGCTGCCTTTCAATTGCACCACCAGGCCTTGTCTTGTGAGTGCACTTGTTTTTTCCTTGTACCATTTGACCATGTGTGCCTGATAATCTGCTAGGCTGATGCCCAGTGTGGCAGAAGCAAGAATTCTCTTTGCCCTGAGGACCAGTTCTCTCCATACCTCTCAACTGTACCACATTATGAGGAACGTTCCTCATTTTACTTCACAAAAGCTCCCTGTTCCACATTGTGAGGACTTGTTCTACATTCAAAACCAATATTTTAAAGCAAAAATCCATAGTAAATAATGCAAAAAATATATTATTCAATTAGTAACAGACTTTCTGAACATTGAATGCAACATGTTAACAGTGTTTTGAGCTTCTTAGGCAAACATTTCATTAAGTGTTCCATATTTTGCCCATTTGTTCCGCATTTTGACAGGCAGTGTTCCACATTTGGGGGACAAAAGGTTGAGAGGTATGGTTCTCTCCACCATTGAACTCAAGGGGTGGGAACAGAAACTTTTAGGCCCTTAGACATGTCATGGGCTGCTGCATTACAGCAGAAGCGGCCTTAGGTTTGCCCACAAAAAAATGACTTTCCTGAAGGAGCCTGGTATAGCCTGTCTACTTTTTTGAGCACGGCAGGGAAAAAGCTTGGGCAGTGCCTTACAGCCATGGTGGTGCCCTTTGATGCTAAAGGAGCAGAAATGCCCAAAGGTGGAGAGTCTGGTAGCTCTAAAATCTCTACCAAAATTCCTCTGGTGATGTACTGATAGCATCAACACCCATTGCAGTGTGCCACTGCTTCATCATAGAGATGAAAGAGGGGCTGTAGAGGGGACCTCAGAGTATGCAATGAGGGGCCCTAACTCCAGGTGTAAATGGGGGAGCCGAACCTGTCAGATGGACTGTCAACCATATCTTCCTCCTCCTGTGCCTCCTCATGTGAAAAGAGGTCATGGTAAATGCCTGACCTCGTCAACAGGCCCTGAAAGCCTCAAGGAAGGAATCAAGGATGATGACGCCCTAAAGTGTATAAAGTATGGCTGCAGGGCAGGTGTTGATGCTGGGGGGGCCAGCAGAGAGGCACCCGATTCACTACATCAGCAATAGCCTGCAATTAGGAGTGCATAGCGACAATGACAGGAGAGACTGGAGCTCCCATGTCGATGGACCAGTGCCCATCGGGGGGCAGATTTCCCTGCTAGCAGACCTTAGGGGTTCTGAGGCCTGAGCCACAGAACCTGCAATGTCGACAGGGGTGACAGCAACTCTGATGTTGGCAGGACCTCTCCGGTCACATCACCAGAGCCCACTCCATGGAAAGTAGAGGGCAGCAATGGTCGCATGTGAAGCAGGATGCATCGTACTGTCAACAGGGGAACCAGAGTCCCAGCATCAACAATCTGACACCATCCATAGAAGATCCAGTGAAAGTCATCACAGAAGCTGACCTGTGATACATAAGGTCTGGGCTGCAGGACTAACAACATAATTTATTGCCCCGATGTTTATGGACAAATGCTGTCCAAGAAAGGTCTAGCAGGGGACCTTATTAGGCCAGATACATTGGTCATTGTGTTGATGGGGTACCGGGTCAATATAGCACTACCTGATCAGTGCAGCAATAACAGTGCAGCAGGTAGTGCTAAAGCTTGTACAGCAACATGGATTTTTAAGCATATGAAAGAACTGCCACCCTTGTCACTGTATGCTCTGCTAGGGTAGTGTTGAAGAGGCCACCGGTGTGGTGTCTGGTTGAGCTGCTTCCATGGTGGAGTGACTAGGACACCAGCACCTGGTAGCGTGGGGGATCAGGGGCCACAGTTTGGTTCCCTCCAGGTCCCTTAGTGCTGCATTTAAAAAAAATAGAAATAGTTACTTTCCCTCCTTCCTGACTTAAACCCTTTTCCCAAAGTCCACTTCCTCCGGAGTTCGTTATCTATAGTCCAGGGGTGTGGTGGTGTGGGAGCGGAGTCCCCCTCAAAACAAGACACAGTCCCATTCCACATACTGTGATGTATGCCTTTGTTGAAAGGTCAGTGTCTTTACTGATGCTGTTACCGCAAGTCACTGTTCTGAGTGCATCATTTAACCATGCACAGTTTCCTCCATGACATAATGACCGTGTGCCATCGTTGGGCCCTCACCGGCCATAGGAAGGCCATCAGAGAACACTGTCAGAGCCGTACCTTGTGGAAAAGATGGTGCTGGATGGCAGGAGATATTGCTGCCAAAGCGGATGATGACACAGTGCAGTCGGTGCCGAGAGGAGTGGAGAGTACCACGTGAAAGGATTCCCCACCCAGGGGAAGATAGAGGTCTGATGTCATCTGGCAGACTGCAGATGTCCTGGGGATCCCATGGAAACAATCAGTGACATGGTGGGGCTCTTGCACTGAAGACTGCCCTGTGGGGGGCAACCGACAGTGCAGATGTTTTCTGGACTGGTCGCTGAAGTCACCGGGGAGCTTGATTGAAGATCAGGCCAAAATGGCGGCCGCAACAGTTGTAGGCCTTGGGGAAATCCACCACTCTAGAGGGAAAGGGAAGAGGTGGTGGCAGATAATAACAGTGAAGGACAGAAGGAAATGAAAAGCATGTTTAAAAATATAAACTGATTTTAGAAAAGAAAATCAAAGATTTGGAGGTCAACTGAAGCGGGAATGACTCCGTGGAGCCCCATGCGCAATGGTTGATGGCAGGAAAAGAATTGAGGAGGGTGAGGGGCCACCAATGTATATGTAGGAGTGCTGATGTTGGCTGATGTCATCGTCATGGGCGGCCCCTTGTAGACTGCTAGCTACAAATGTTTCCGTGCGGTCCTATTGCCTGACTATAGTTACAAAGGTGTGGCTTGCTGCAAGAGATATCCTCAAAAAAGACCTTATTCTCAGCACTTACAACTTTTTGTATTTATTTTAATTTGTACAAACTTTATTAGAATGTTGTTTTGTCTGACTTGTTATTATGTATTGTACTGCTGTTCTTCCATTAGTCCCCTCTCCCATGTCACACCTGGACACAAGCCTTGGCTAAGTGTGCTTTTCCCAGTTACCAATTGTCAAATTAAATTACAAATACAAAAAGTAAACAAACAAATAAATAAATAAAAAACAATAGTTAAGTCTAGAAATGACAATGCAACATGTAATGATTTCAATGTCTTCAGGGGTCAGAGTCTTCTCAAAATGCATAACATTAGCCAGGTGGAAGCAGCAAACTTTAGTAGTCGCCAACCTTTTTTGAGGAAAGTGAAAGGTCAGTTTCAACATAAACCCCACAATTTGTAACACAGTTATTGTTGGAAAGAAGGAGAGGAATGGCATGTTAGTTGAGCTCAGAACATAGGCTTAAAAATAACTCCACAGAAGATGTGGCTGGAGGGTTAAGAAATATCTGTTTTATCTGCATTACTTTTCATTGCATTCCATGAACACAAACATTATATGAGTTGCATAGAATGGCATATCATTATACCACCTATTATGTGTGCTTCCTGGTGCCAGTGGGTTAACTCTTATGATAGGTTTTGCCTGCTGGGGGCATCTATGGAAATGCTTCTTTGTCCTGCATTAGAAAAGGGTTGAGAAGATCCTGAAACCTCACTAGCAGATAGTGGTTACAGGTCATAAGCCGGAACTGTTCCTGCATAAGGACTGTTTTGCATATAAAATGTGCTATTTATATGTTTTAATTTTTTTTTTAATCTGCAAAAGCCCAATTTCTAAGCGCAATAAGACCCTTCAGAGTGCAGATGATACCCACACTGATACCCATACTTCCAGGGACTGTAAGGCCTTCTACCTGCAGTGACATGCCTCATTATTCCCTGGGTATGCAAGTGAGGGAGAAAGGCAGGGAACTATACCAAGTAAAATAGAGGGAAGTAGGAAAGGCATTGAGGGGACCAAACGTGCAGATACAGTAAAGGATAACCAATGGGGTAGCTAAAGGTGATAAGAATTTCTTCAAGGACATAATTGAGACAAGGAAAGCAAAGGGAGGGATAGTGAGGATAAGGAAGGTGACAAAAGAGGATTTAGAACAAGCATTTGTCAATGCCAAACATTTGCTTGCACGTATTTGCATTAGCGTTTGGCATTTATGCAGGCCCCCCCCAGTTATATCCATTTCCCTTTAACATCCATATCCCAACAAAGTACCTCTCTGCAACTCCTCTTGCATCTGATCAACATTTCACCCTCATACTTCTTAAGTGCCTGTCTTAGGAACCCTAACGCCCTGGGTGTGCTCAAGAGTATAAGCCTATGTGGAAACTGCACAACCCATGCTTGTAACACAGTCAATCAGTGGAATTATTTCACCAAATTTTCAACATAAGCATTTTGTCACCTCTGGTCATGAACACTGTCACTATGATTTTCTTAGTGTGCACCGAACACTGATTTCCCACAGCGACCGCGCTATTCTGCGTCGGAAGCGTGAAAACACATTTCAGCCAGGATGTGAAAAATGACAGCTGAACTGTTTATAAGGAGGTGTGGGAAAATGCAAATGTTGGAAATCTGGAGTGAAAATATGACAAATTTGTGAAGTTATGAGTGCACGTGGAAACTGCGCAATGCACGCTCGTAAAACAGTCATTGTTTGGAATTTGTGCACCAAATTTTCAACATAGGCATTTTAGGATGTCTGCTCATGAACAGTGTCACTGTGATTTTCTTACTCTATACTGAACCTGATTTCCCACAGCAGCCATGCTATTGTACGCAGGAAGTGTGAAAACACATTACGGCCAGGATGTGAAAAATGACAGCTGTACTGTTCATAAGGAGATGTAGAAATATGCCCATGTTGAAAATCTGGAGTGAAAATATTACAAATTTGTGAATTTACACGTGTGCATGAAACTGCACAATGCGCACTTGTAAAACAGTCATTTTTTGAATTTTTCACCAAATTTGCAACATAGGCTTTTTGAGAAGCCACCTCATGAACACCAACACTGTCATTTGTTAATAGTCCTAAAGGTGATTCCATGCAGTGACCACGAAATCTCCTTTCGGGACCGAATAATGCCATGACAGTGACTGAATTCATGAGAAGGGGTGTCAAGAACCCCATGTTGAAAATTTGGTGCCAAAAGTCAGAAAAAATGGCTGAGATATCCACCTAAGTTGGAAAAACCCTATTAATGCCATTATATAGCTTACCGGCATTTCCTCAGTTCGTGGTCAGCTTTGAAGAGTGCAGACATGTTCCCAGTCAACCGAAGATCATCATGCCGGCCTCTGGAGGTAAGTATGGGGTGGGGGTGTGGGGAGGTGGGTGTGCAGATGGTGGGCGCGGGTTGGCAGGGGGGCCAAGGACTCACCGAGGGACCATTTTTTTGTTTTACAGGAATTATAAAAAAAAGACAAAAATGGACAGTTTTGGCATTCTGGAGTGGGCTCCCAGCGTGCCACTTACCTGTCTGTTGGGGGGAGTGGAGCCTGTGGGGACCAGACAACCCACCAGCCATACAGTGTGTGTGTTGAGGGGAAGCATGAGCATGCTGGGGTGGTCTCCAAGCGTACCAATTTTTTTGTGGGGGCTGCAACTGACGGGGATTGGGCACCCTTGTCAGCCACACAGTGTGCTGGGGGGGGTTCATGAGCCAAGGGGAATTGGGCACCCTCCTCAGCACACAAGATGGGGGACAGGGACAAAATCAGAGAGGAAAGGACATTAGCAGAGGGAGGGAGGAAGCGGGAGGGATTGCCGAGCTGTGCATGATGACAGTTCGGCTATGTATGCTAATAGCATACACGTTACCACTGCTGATTGCAGCGGACCTTTTCTTTGATGTGAAGACCAACACAGCCAAACTGCTTTCATACACAGCTTGGCTTGTATTGGTCCCCCTAGACAGCTCCCTGCACACACAGTCACTGCCATTGCGGAGGGAGGGTCACACACCTCAAAACTCATACTATTTGCAAAGTTCCTTGCGCATGCACACAAGAGAACATAAAAAGCAAAATCCTGAACAGGGACTTCTGCACAAGTCTTCACAATGGAGGTGGGATGGACCACAAGGGAGCAGTAGGAACAAGGGGGGGAGGAGGTGAATACAAGTCCATTTTTGGAAGAAAAAGTCCTGAAGGGATTCAGCTTTGAAAGTGGACAAGGCCACAGGATCTGACAGGATAAACCCAAGGGTACTAAGGGAACTCAGGGAGGTGACAGCTGCCCTACTGATGGCCTTATTAAACAGCTTACTGGAAACAAGTATTTTTCCAAAGGACTACAGTAATGCTAATGTGGTTCCGCTCTACAAGAACTGCATGAGGGAGGAGGCTAACAACTTATAAGACAGTCAGTCTCACATCAGTGTTAGGGAAATTAATGGAAATCCTGTTAAAGGAAAGATTTTTTAGAGTACTGTATCTTAAATCTAATGGGCTACAAGACTAAAGGAAGCATGCATTCATGGGTGGAGGGCATGCAATATGAATCTGACTAATTTCCTTGACTGGGTGACCAGGGAAATAGATCAGGAAAGGCAGTAGAAGTGGTATATCTAGACTTTAGCAGACCATCAACACTGTGCTGCACTGTGATAAACATGTTGAGCAACCTAAGAGAGAGATACAAAGTGGTCAATTGGGGTAAAGAAGTGGTTAATGCATAGGTAACAGAGGGCAATATTTAACTGCACTCACTCTAAGGAGGGGAAATGACCAGCAGGGTGCTGTAGGGCTCAGCACATGGACCAGTCCTCTTCAATGTCTTCATAAGTGGCATTGCAGAATGGAAGGAAAGGTATGCTTTCTGCAGATGCCACCAAAATCTATAATAAGGGGGACACTCAGGAGGGGGTGGAGAAAATGTGTAAAGATATTGGGAAACTCAAGGAGTGGTCAAGAGCATGGCAGTTAGTGTTCAATGGCATAAAGTGCAAAATCTTGTATCTAGGGCATAGGAACCCAGGAGCTGAGCATAAAATGGGAATGGGGTACTAACAGTCACTTAGCAGGAAAGAGACTTTGGGGTTATCATATCTGATGACCTCAAAGTGGCAGGGCAGTGTGACATTTTCTGAAGAAAAAGTCCTGAAGGGACTCATCTTTGAAAGTGGACAAGGCCACAGGATCTGACAGGATAAACCCAAGGGTACTAGTGACTGGGGAAGTGTGTCCTGTAAGCATTGGGTAGGGCCAGTGGGATGCTGGGATACATAGGGAGAGGTATATCCAGCAGGAAAAGGGAGGTGGTATTGCCATTGTATTGCTCACTTGTGAGACCCCACCTGGGGCACTGTGTCCAGTTCTCGAGGCTGCACCTCAGAAAGGACATAGACAAGCTAAAAGCAGTGCAGAGGAGGGTAACTATTATGGTGCAGAGGCTGCATCAAAAGCCCTATGAGGAGAGACTGAGGGATCTCAATAATGTACACCCTGGAGGAGCGGGAACAAGACAGAGACATACAACTACCTCAGAGACACAACAGTGTGCCAGAGAGGAGTATATTTCAAATGAGAAAGAGCAGCAGGATGAGAAGGCATGCGATGAAGCTGGGGGAGGGGGAGTTAAAGAGGGAAAAGAGGAACTACTAATTCACTGAAAGAGTTGTAGATGCTTGGAATAGACTGTCAGCAGAAGTGGTAGAGAAAAAAATAGTAGGGGCCTTTAAGCATGCGTGGGATAGACATAAGGGAATATTAGTAAATAAGCAGGGAGAAGTGAGGAGGAGTGAGCCCCCTGAAGAAGACCCCTGGTCAAACCACTGTGGTTCCAGCATGAGCTCTGGTTTTGTTGTAGGAGTGCCACTGCAGCCATTCAGGTGTAATAAATTAATTTGCAGTTATATTGTACATCATGAGTTCTGAGTCTGCTTTCCTTCATTGCACTTGACTTCCGGTTCTGCACAGGAAGACGTGAGGTGTCTGGAGACCAGTTAGGGTCTGCAAGACAGACTAGGCAGGGACCCTGTGCAGATTGAGTGGGCCAAGCAGTCCCTTTCTGCTGACAAATTCTGTATTTCTATTTTTCTATCCCCTAACACCCCACACCCTGTTGGGTCTTATTACTTACATAATAAAGAAGTAATTTAAGATGACTCCAGCATTTCCATTTCTCTGGTGTGGTATCCCTTGTATCACAGCATTAGAGCAGAGATAACATTGCCTATTGTATGTTATCTGTGCAAGGTATAGATTTCTTCATGAATGACTCTGATTCTATCCTTAGGAAGAAAATCCTTTTCAGCCACATTTTACATATGGTATGTGGAGAAATCTGTATTTGAAACATGACCAGGATGACTAATTGTGTCCATGTCATGTTTTCCGGAAATATTTTCTTTCTTCTGTTTTGCCCATCGTGTTTGACACTTTCTGTCAACTTTTGTTGGCATACCGTTGCCATGTAACACATCTGTGCTGACCATGGCTGACCCTGCTCAACATCACTGTCAAAACATGGCTGAACAAGGCCCACAGTTATATTTCAATTATGAAAAGATCATATTCAGTCTTGATTTGGCTGCGAAGCAGGCTAACAGGTTTTTCCATCTGTGGTGTAGCTCTCATAGAAAAGGATAAACTAGGCAGGAAAAATGCACTGAACATCTATAATTAAAAAGAACTGAACAAAGATTATACTCTCTAAGCAACAGTTGAATTTAGCTGTTTCTGGATTATTTTTTTTTTTTGTGGTTTGCAGAACACCTTTTTTTCATCCAGGATAACTCAACTGAGACACAACATCTCAGGCAGGATTTTCAAAGCATTGCACAGGGCTTGTGTCCCGCCCTGAACCACAGCACTTAGGTTCTGGTTGTGTGCCAAACCCTCCCTACAACTGCACCCGATTTTACAATCTCAGGCCCAGTTGTGTCAGTTTCCATGAATTATGGCCACTTGTGCCAAATATCTGGTGCAAGCTCCATAAAAACGGCCAAAGGATTGCCACAAGTTAGACCAGAAAGGTCTGTGTAACTTGCAGCAATTGCCACACAGGATAGAAAATCCTGTTAGATCACCTCAAGCCCTATGCGCCATATCATTGGCATATCGGGCCATTCGGTGATCTAAGACTTTTGAAAATCCTGCCTCCCATCTTTAGTGTGATCTGATTTCTTCCAAGTTTAACAGCAGGAAGGTACTGAACTGATGCACAGGGTGGTCAAGTGATGCATACAAGGCCACACAGGTAGCAGGTTACACAGAAACATAGAAGTTGACGGCAGATAAGGACCTCAAGGCTCATCCAGTCTGCCCATTTATTTTTCTACCTTATAAATGTGCCATTGGCCTTTGCTCTGTCAATGGCCTATCTATTCATACTCATCTATATTGCTCCCTTATGCCTATCTCATGCCTGTTTGAAGCCCTGCACTGTATTCATAGCCACCACTTGAGGTAGGCTATTCCATGCATCCACCACCCTTCCTGTGAAAAAGAACTTCCTCACATTACCCCTTAATCGGCTTCCCTCTAATCTCATGCTGTGTCCTCTTGTCCTGCTATTTTTCTTATATTGAAACATGTTAGACTCTTTCACCTTGTTAATGCCCTTAAGGTGTTTGAATGTTTCATCATATCACCTCTCTCCTTCCTTTGTTCTAGGGTATACATATTGAGCTCTGCTAATCTGTCCTTATATATTTTCTGATGCAGTCCCTGCACCATTTTAATTGCCCTTCTCTGGACTGCCTCAATTTGGTTAATGTCCTTGTGAAGGTGTGGCCTCCAGTACTGCACGCAGTACTCCAGATGGGGCCTAACCAGTGTCTTGTAAAGAGGGATTATTACCTCCCTCTTCTGACTTGTGATACCCCTACTAATACACCCCAACATTCCCCTAGCCTTACTTACTGTTTTAGTGGTCTGCTTGGATGATTTCAGGTCATCGGTGGTGATGATGATGACCAAGTCTATTTCTTCCCTTGTGACTGCCAACAACTCCCCTCCCAGCCTATAGGTGGCTTCAGAGTTTCTCTTCCCTATGTGCATGATCTTGCACTTCTTTACATTAAACCCCAGTTGTCACTCTTCCGACCATTTTGCTAGTTTATCCAGATCTCTTCTCATTCTGCCCACCCCATCTGGATCATCTACTCTGTTACATATCTTGGTGACATCTGCAAACAGACAAACCTTACCCTCCAGTCCATCTGCAATGTCACTGATGAAGATATTGAAGAGGACTGGTCCCAGAACTGATCCCTGAGGTACCCCACTTGTGACTTTCATCTCTTCTGACTGTATACTGTTTACCACCACTCTCTGTTTTATGCCCGTCAACCAGTTTGCCACCCAGTTGACCAACTTCTGACCCATCCTGAGCCTACCCAGCTTATTAATCAATCTCCTATGTGGAACAGTATCGAAAGCTTTGCTAAAGTCAAGGTAGGTGACATCAACTGCTCCCCTCTGGTCCACCACTCTGGTTACCCAGTCAAAGAAATCTATGAGACTAGTCTGACAGGACCTTCCTTTTGTAAACCCATGCTGTTTTGGATCCTGTGCTCCTATGAATTCCAGGTGTTGTACTATCTTTTCCTTAAGGAGTGCCTCCATAGTCTTACCCACTACTGAGGTAAGACTAACTGGTCTGTAGCTCCCTGCCTCCTCCCTGCTACTACTCTTGTGGAGCAGGATCACATGAGCCCTTCTCCAGTTTTCTGGGACCTACCCTGTGCTCAGAGACTCACTAAACAGTTCTGATAATGGCTCTGCTAGTTCCACCCTTAGCTCCTTTAGTACCCTGGGATGTATGCCATCTGATCCCATTGCCTTGTCCACCCTGAGCTTATCAAGCTCTAGTAGGACCCTTTCTTTTGTGAAGGGACTAGTGCGCACCTCCCTCCCCCCTGTGTCCATTAAATACTGAGCAGAATTATCTATTTAGGATAAATGCTTTTACATTGTCCTCCTCCTCACATGCCCCCTTATCTCCCTTAATCTTAGCAATACCCCCTCTAGACTTTATCCTTTCACTAATGCATCTATAGAAAGTCTTCTCATCTTCTTTTACTGTTTGTGCTAGTGTTTCCTTGGTTTTGGCCTTTGCCTGCCTTACTGCCTTCCCTGCTTCCCTTAGCTAAGTTTGGTATGCCTCCCTATCTTCATCCCTCTGTGTTCCCTTATATTTTCTGAAGGCCAGCCTTTTGGCTCTGACCTTTTCTGCTACTGTTTTTGAGAACCAAAGTGGTTTCCTTCTTCTTTTGCACTTCCTTTTCTCTCTAGCACAATGGGATGTTGCTTCAAGTATTGCATCCTTAATGCTTTCCAACTTTGCCTGTACCCCCTCACCTGTATGTCTTTTTGCCAGGGCTAGCTTAACACTGTTGGTCATCTTATCAAAGTCAGCTCCTCTGAAGTCCCATATTTTTTCATTGGAATTGCCATTTGAGGATTCAGTGCTACCCACTGAGTTAGACCCTTAAATTTAGACATCCTGCTTTCATGGAGACCCAAGAACACAGCTGCTCTCTGGCAACAACATGCATTTAACACATTTCCACAGAATTGCACAAATAAGCCATAACTATGAGTCTAGAATGAAAAAGTACTAGTATACATGATTGTGATAATGTGGAGATGTTCCTTGTGCCATGCAACCCCATGGCATTCATCAATGAACATTTCCAGCTATGCTACATTCTGGACCACCTTGTGGTAATAAAGGAGCAGTGATCTTCTGGTTCACAGTTCAGTGCTCTTAGCTCTCACTGCCTTGCCAGCTGGATGTGGATGCTAACTTAAAGCAACATCCAAGTAATATCACAACGCAGGAAGTTTCATCACCATTAGAGATGTTGCAAAGTTTTCCTTTGCCAGTGAGGTTCTGGGAAGTTGCAAAATTTGACTTCATGAAAAACTTTGCAAACTGCTAAATTTGTCCCTTCACAATGACTTTTCCAGGCAAGTGGCATTTTTTCAGTAGAAGTCAGGTGAAATCATGGTGAAGCTGGAACTTCGTCAGAGAATCTGAATGATTTCACCAGAAAATAGTGCCATTTGCCAGCTGAAAACTTTGCAAAGCTGGCACTTTGCACTCAGTGAATGTGGCTGTTTTGCAAATTAATTTAAGAAGTGAAGTTTGCCAACTTTTCGCATCTTTAATCAGCATCAATTAAAAAATGTTAGATTTAAATTATCTCACAGGAATATAAAATAGAGGAGTAGGCTTGTTCTTAGAGTTTTAAAGAGCCCCTGATGTAATAGTAATACAGTGACATAGTAATTTCAGGTTTGAAGTGGAACTAGGTGCATCAGGGTTGCCATTTTGCTTCATGATCAGGGACTAGCAAATATTTTGTGGAAACAGATACTAACGTATAGAGATTTCAAGGATAACATTGAAAAAACACACAGTTTATACTTAATTCATCTTATATTGTATTTCGTATATTTCCATTGTTCATCTTCTCATTTTATGTTAGCTTGCATGCACAAAGTAAACATATTGGCAGCATTCCAGCAGGATAGTGGCTGGGAAAGTGTGTCCTATAAGCAGGCAATGTAACCCAGCCTGTAGGAGATGTAGCCTATACACACACACACACACACACACACACACACACACACACACACACACACAATCCAGGCAAGGCTGCTGAAGAGACTGGTGATGCTATCTGATGGGTGAAAACTTCTCACATATGAAAGGATGAAGCTGCACCTGTCACTGTATGGCTGCACCCTTTTATATGTTCTGTCCATCAACCAGCATTCCCCCACTTTCATGTTTAAATTCTTGTATGGCACCATACCCAGCTACCTAAAATCTCTCTTCAACTGCTCTCCTTCATCTACATCCTGAGAGTTACTCACTGTCTCTTACGTCTCCTTCCTCCACCCTAAATCATCAGTTGGGAAGCAGTTTTCTCCTACAGGGTCTCCATTCTCTTGTCTAACTTTCCCTCTTCTGTTGCTGTTCTGCCTCCTTCTCTTTCTATAAGCCCCTGTTCTGTGGGCATACTACTCACAACTGCTCCTGCATTAGCCTTCCTCTCTCCTCCAGTTCTCCTGACCTTCTTATCCACTCTTCTTAACCATTACCTCCTGCCTTATTCCTGTTCCATTCTCTCACTATACCTTTCTGTCTCTGTGTGGGGCTGATGTCACCCTTGTGCAGTGACTTGCTTGTTTGGTTTTCCATTGATCTGCTCCATTGCATAGCAGTGCCCATCTCTGTACTGCATCTGTATTATTTCCTCAATATGTTCTTCTCTGTATTAAATTTATGCTAGAATCAGGTGTATTATTAGTCTATAGTAGAGGTCTGTATAGAATTCCATCCCTTTCAAATTGCTGTTATATTACAGTTCAGAGGTCATGTAATGTGATTGTATCTTTCTGTGGTACAACAGCATTCTGAAACCTCTAGAGACTGCACATGTCAGTTTCATTCTGTAAGTGAGAAAGCTGCCACATGCACATTTCACATAATACTGTGCACTATAAAAAATACAGGATGAGCAACTTTATGCACAACCAGTGTGTTCTACCACCTCAGGCTTCTGACTGTCATGGATCTTTTGAGCTTCTCTTTCGAGGTTAGAGAGAGAATCAGAACCCCTATGTGGCAAAACACACTGGTTGTACGTAGTTGCTCATGCAGTATTCTCTATTTTTTGTATCTCAGTATTTGTTTTGAATTTCCTTGTCCCATTTCCCCAGGATATACATGGAAGTCTATTGCTTAGTGTCAATTCCTGAACAAATAATTTAAATACATTAATAAATTAATAAAGAAATAAATACATACATAAATTAATACATTTTCTGGTCAAATCTGAAAGGATCCAAACCAAAACCAGAAAAGCTTTGCCCAGCTAGAGTGATAGGAGGAAATTGGTCTCTTCCACCTTTTCTCTGTCTTCTGTACGTATATGTCCCTTTCCATCATCTCTCTAAGTGTGCTTACACTCACCTCACTGCACCATTGTGAGTAGTACACAACTGCTTCTCAGCAGTAGACATGCACCATGTGCCAGTCAGTTTTCACAGCAGTAAGCTTTTCATGCCGTGGGGAGCCAAACCCTGCTGAAGTTTTTGGTTTCTGTGCAGACACTCTGCACTACCTGCAGTTTTGCCAGCCATTTCTGTTTTGGGGATGAGAAAATACAGATTCACAAATGAAAATGGGACTAAGTCACATGCCACAATGCCGGTTGTGGACTAAAATCTCTGCAGCTGCAGAGATGGCAATTCACAGCCACAGCACCTGTGGCTTATGTTACGGCTGGTCCCATGAGCCAAAACAGTTCTCCACAGCTGCAGGGATATCTTTGACAATACCTCCTGCTAGTTGCCATACATTGTGGAGCTAGTCATAATCCAGCTCCACCTTTGTCAATACCAGTAGCTGTGGGAAAACCGCAGTGACCCGCAGATCTGCAAGTGACAACCCACCAGCACTGTGTTTTTCCTGCAGCTGTGGTTATTTCTGCTATTTCATAAATCTAGCCCACTGGGTGCATACAGCCTAATGTTAGATGTGCAGATCCATAGGGAAAGTAATTATTTTAAAATCTGAGCCCTGTATTTTGAAATATGCTCAGTCTCCTGGAACTGCTACTTCAGACAGAGCTTGAACTTGGGCCTAGAACCAGACCTGTGCAACTCTTGCTGCAGTTGAGTGCATGATCCTTTGTATATGGAGTGTGTGTGTGTGTGTGTGTGTGTGTGTGTGAGTGTTGTGTGCGAGCATGTGTGTATGTTTTCCAGTTTTCTCTTTCTGATTCATTTTCATCTTCCCAATATTTTGTTGCCCACACCTCTGTCGATCAGCACTGGATCGGAACATAGCCGACCACAATGCTGCTGACATGAACAGTGCAGCAAAAATGCCATAAATTTTGTTTTTGCAGGGGGCTCTGTCCCCCCACCCCCAGTGCTCTCTGTCCCCCACAATGCCTGGTCTTATGGATTCCCACTCTTGGGAGGGGGGAGCAGATCACGGGGCAAGCTAAATTTGTGGGGCTATGGAATACTGTTTCCATGGCCCCTTGTAAAAAAACAAAGTCCTGATATGTATAAAATGGTTGGAGACCAGGATTAGAACCCTGGTCTCCACTACTGCTGGCCAAACTGCTCTATGCCCCAGCCCTCCACATCACAGGAGCAGCTCAGCCAGCATCCTGGATTTTGGTGCCCTTGTCTCTTTTGAGCACCACATACAGTGACCTGGGGCACACTTACTGCAAGCGCTGTAAATCCCCTCTTGCTGTCCATGTTAGCTTACAGGGACTAGTGCTCTCTTGACTGGTGCTATTCCCTGTAGCACTAATCTATTTGTGTACCCTGCCAAACTTCTAGTCACTGCCACTAGACTACCATAATAACAAGAAACATGACTTCCCTTTATTTAGTTTAAGATAAAAACACTACTTGCATCTGTTCTCTTCCAGTCTTCCATTCTTCCCTTAGAATAAACCTGTTTGGTTGGTCAGGCCAGAATATTACATCAGTGTGAATAGACTTGTGGAGCAGGGTGGGTGGGATGGAATAGACAGAGAAAATGAAGCCACTGGTTAAGATTGGTCTTTTTAGTGCATTACATGGTACTTTTTGAATTGATTGCATCATTTAATGTAACTACAATATAGTACATCTTTGGTTCTGATTCTAGGTCTGGTTTCAGTTTGCCTAACCTGACCAACCAGAACTGAAAAAGTTAATCTATGCACCAAAAAACCTAATCAGTATTATTGTTTAATCCTGCTGTACCCATTGGCTCACTGCATGGACTCAGACCAGCCATGGGACTTTTATAAACAGCAACTGGGATCTTTAGCATGTACTTTCATAAGCATAGGGTGCCATATTCCAACAAGCATTTGTCAATGCCGAATGTTTGCTTGCTGGTATTAGCATTAGAAATGCAGGAGTTAGACAGATGCAGAATAGGAATGGCAGTGAAGTACTGAACTTCACATGAACCCCACCTCCATCCCGTAGAGACGGACAGGATTTGGGGTAAGGTTTTGGGTCGTCACCCATGACGGTCAAGCCATGTCACCACACCCTATTCTGCAGACACCGACACATGTTGAGCTGTGCCTTAGGGTGTTTGGCTTTACAGTCACCCCATTCCATAAGGACATACATTGAAATGGGTGCAGCATAGGGAGAATGGGGTGAAGTCTTGAGATGAAGAGTCCAAGGTACACCTCTATGCCTGTCAGTGGCTGGGGGTTGGGGGAAGGATGGCATGAGCAGTACAGAAGGCAATCCAAAGGTACAACCCAATGCCTGTCTGTCTGTACAGGGTAGGACGTTATGGTTAGAAACCATAATGCCTCAGGCATTTGTTGGTATTCACAGTACAAATTTTGAACATGGCCTTTTTGTGACCCCACCTCATCAAAGCATTTGGGACCTCTTGTCATGAACAGTGGCAGTGTGATTTTGTCAATGTGTCCTGAAAACTAACTTCCAACAGTGACAGTGCCATTCTGCACCACATGTACGAAAACACAGATTGGGCAGGATGTGAAGAATGACAGCTGTTCCATCCATAGGGAGGTATGAAGAGATGACAACGTTGAAAATGTGTAGTGGAAATATTAAAAATGCTTGCATTTCCGAGCATATGTGGAAACCACACAATGCATGCACCTAACACAGTCATTTTATGGAGTTTCATCACCAGGTTTTTAACATAGGCATTTAACGACCTGTGGTCATGAACAGTGTCACTGTGATTTTGTTACTGTGTCCTGAACACTGATTTCCCACAGCAACCACGGTATTCTACACCGGAACTGCAAAAACACATTTCAACCAGGATGTGAAAAATGACAGCTGTACTGTTCATAAGGAGGTGTGGGAAAATGGCAATGTTGAAAATCTGGAGTGAAAATATTACAAATGTGCAAAGTTATAAGTGTGCGTGGAAATTGTGCAACGCGCACTCGTAACACAGTCATTTTATGGACTTTCATCACCAAATGTTCAACATAGGCATTTTAGGACCTCTGCTAATGAACAGTGTCACTGTGATTTTTGTAATGTGTCCTAAACAGTGATTTCCCACAGCGACCGCGCTATTCTGTGCCGGAAGTGCAAAAACACATTTTGGCCAGGATGTGAAAAATGACAGCTGTACTGTTCATAAGGAAGTGTGGAAAAATGGCAATATTGAAAATATGGCATGAAAATATTGCAAATGTGCGAAGTTATGAGCGTGCGTGGAAACTGCAGAATGCACGCTCATAACACAGTTAGTTTATGGACTTTTGTCACCAAATTTTCAACATAGCCATTTTAGGACCTCTGCTAATGAACAGTGTCAGTATGATTTTCTTAATGTATCCCGAAACATGGATTTCCCACAATGACCACACTTGTCTGCGCCGGAAGTGCAAAAACACATCTGGACCAGGATGTGAAAAATGACTGCTGTACTGTTCATAAGGAGGTGCGGGCAAATGTCAGTGTTGGCAATCTGGAGTGAAAATATTGCAAATGTGCGAAGGTATGGCCGTGCAGACAAACTGTTTAACGCACGCTTGTAACACAGTCATTTTATGACCTTTTCTCACCAAATTTTCAACATAGACATTTTACAACCTCTGCTAATGAACAGCATCACTGTGATTTTCTTAATCTATCCCAAACATTGATTTTGCACACCAACTGCGCCATTGTGCGCTACATGCACAGAAACACATTTTGGGCAAGATGTGCAAAATTAAAGCTGTACTGCTCATAAGTAGGTGTGGTAAAATGGCATTGTTGGAATTCTGAACTGCAAATATTAAAAATTCATGCATTTACGAGTGTGCGTATGAACTGCGCAACGTACCCTCGTAAAACACTCATTTACAGGAATTTTTTCACAAAAATTTTCAACATAGCCATTTTAAGACCTCTACTCACGAACAGTGTCACAGTGATTTTCTTAATCTGTCCCAAACATTGATTTTGCACACTAACTGCGCCATTGTACGCTACATGCGCGGAAACACATTTTGGGTGAGATGTGAAAAATGACAGCTCTACTGCTCATAAGTAGGTGTGATAAAATGGCAATGTTGAAAATCTGGAGTGCAAATGCTACAGATTCATGAACTTATGAGCGTGCATAGGAACTGCGCAATGCACGATTGTAAAACAGTCATTTTTAGGAATTTTTTCACCAAATTTGCAACATAGGCTTTTTGAGAGCCTGCCTTATGAAAACTGGCACTGTCATTTCATTAATCAGTCCCGAAAGGTGATTTCTCGCAATGACCGCAAAATCACCCTTTGGCCCCGATTAACACCATGACAGTGACAGAATTGATCAGGAGGGGTCCCAAAAACCCCATGTTGAAAATTTGGTGCCAAAATTCTCAAAAATGCCTGAGATATGCAGCAAAGTTGAAAAAAAACTATTTATTACATTATACAGCTTACCTGCATTTCCTCAGTTCGCGGTCTGCTTTGAAGACTGCAGACATGTTCCGGTCCACCAAAGATCATCATGCTGGACTCCAGAGGTAAGTATGGGGTGAGGGGGTGAGGGGGTGGGGAGGCAGGGTCTTCAGTGGGCGGGCTTGGGTTGTGGGAAGTGGGTCTGGCAGATCGTGAGGGAACATTTTTTCTTTACAGGGAAAAAAAAGACAACACGGATGGTTTCCAATTTTACAGGGGCATTTGGCACGTTGGGGGTCTGCTCCCAACATGCCATGGGACTCTTTTAGGGCAGCTGGCCGATGGGGATTGGGCACTGCAGTCGGCACACAAGAAAATGGGGGGGGGGACATCATGCCAATGTGATTGGGCACCCCATCGGCAGGCAACAAAACTGGGGAGGGTTTACATCATGCCAACAGGGAGTGGGCTCCCCCACTGGCAGACAACGAAAATGGGTGGGGGGTCACATTTTGCCGACAAGGAGTGGGCTCCCCCGTTGGCTAAATAAACATTGTGGGCACTGAAGCCAGTGGGGATTGGGGCCTCCATCGGCCAACAAAGACTGTTTGGGGGGCACATGCTGCTGAGGGGGACTGGGCACCCCCTCAGCATGGGAAGCTGCCTAATATTGTTTGTGAACATGGTGGCAAGCCGCCTACCATGTTCACAAACAGTATTAGGCTAGCTAACGTTCCGCCCTGCAATGACGGGACGCTCCCTCATTGCAGCACAAAGACTGATGCTGCAATGATGAGGTGGTCCCTGATTGCTGCAGCAAAAATGTTACAACTTGGTTCACTTTTTGGAGACCAGTGTCATCTGCACACTGTGCCTCCATTGGTCCACCAGTGCCAAGCCCCCAAATGCAGTGCCTCCCCTGGCTGTTACACTGCCGCGCCTCCACAACCCACTTCTCTCCTAATCTGTCACATCATGTTTCTTGCACATGCATGCAAGCAAACATAAAAATGCATAATCTCAGGTGCAAAGGTCTGTTAGCATGTGCAAACACATGAGACCACAAACAAAGCAAAGCACAAACCTATGTGGCTGAACATAACACAGATTTGACGAATCAAGCAAATAGCCACTGTCCTCTGAGGAAGTCAAGCAATTTGAGAGGCACAAACATATTAGCACTGAAATGCAAAACTGCAGTAATGGTACCTAATATGTTAATGACCCCACTCAACAAGCATGGCCCTATTCTGAGGATGTAGCACACCATCGACTGAAATCAAATAAATGTATTTCTGTGTGTTGAGTAGAGCATGCTATTGGAGCTGTGCTCTTTTGTTTGCATTGCATCTGTGCCATCATACTGAGGTCCACGACCACTGATCATGCAGTTTTAAAATAAATAAAGTACACCAACCACCACCATCAGTGCTGCAGAGGGAGCGCTTTTACAAGTGTCTTTCCATCCCCTTGGTTCACCAAAAATTCACACACAACTTTAAAGGGCTGTGCTAAAGTGTTTTTGTTGGTAAACTATTTGCATGCTGTTAAAACCTGCTTTTACAAAGTGTTGACTAGTGCTGTGAAAAAAGTCAGTTTGCATGGTCACCAGGATTTCAAAACAACATTTTGCTATGTGTGTATGACCTCACCTTTCATTTACATGCTCTTCAGCCCTCTTATTGCACTAATGCACACACTGTTTTGTGCCATGCAAACTGCAGCTTCGAAAATAGAGATTGGCATGCTCAGCAATATCTGAGCACTATTATCCCAGTTTGCATGGCACAAACAAAGTTTGCATGGCACAAACACAGTTTGCATGGCACAGACTTTTTGAATATGCTGCCCATGATATTTCAGCTAATACAAATCAGTTGGATATTTTGTTTTTAATTTTTAGTGCCACTGCAAGGGTTTACATCACATCTTAGTGGTCTAAGAAGTGTGTATAAAAAGCATTTGCCTGTCCCCAACTGACCTCATAGTGCCTCTGTTTATAACATCATAGTGTTTACTATGACAACAGAGCATATATCACAGACTACAATTCTGAGGTCAGATGTGGGACAGTCTGAGTCTTTTTGAAAGGCATAAAAAAAGTGCTGCAGGATTTGAAATATTTAGTAAAAAACAGAGGAAAAAATAAAAAATAAACTAAAACAGAATACAAAAGTGAAACATAATTGTAAATCAAAGTTGTATGACTTTTATTTCAGTAGCTAGATGCCCTTTAATGTGCCTTTTCTTGGGTTGGTATGGAGAATTGTTATGTCAGCATACACTTGGAAAATCATTTCTATATTTGACTAGCGAGACCGAAGCACTGTGATTAACAACTGTTACAGGGAATGGGGCAAACATCAGAATAAGAGTAGTATACAGGCCCCCAACACAGATGGAAAAGAAGGACAAGGAACTACTTGAAAAAATATACAAAATGATGAAAAAAGGTGAGCTGATATTGGTAAGGGATTTTAACCTACCTGACATAAATTGGAAAACACATACAGCAGCAACAACAAGAAGCAGGGACTTTCTAATGGCCTTGATGGGAGCAGGCTTGAGGCAGCTTGTAGATACTCCAACAAGGGAAGAAGCTGTCCTGGACCTGGTTCATAGCAACAGCAAGAGGGTAAAGGGGTTAACATTGGATGCCATCTGGGAAATAGCAACCACCGTATGGTCAAGACTCAAAGTGAACACAACAGAGGACACCAGCCACTCCAATAGTAGGGTGCTAGATTTTAAGAACCCTGACTTCCAGAAAATGAGAAAAAGCACAGCAGGGATCTTAAGAATCACAGAAGGGAAAAGGGTGGAGGAAATGTAGGAAAGCCTTAAGGGAGCTATTAATACAATCACAGATGAATACACAAAAAGGGTAAGTAAGGCAAAAAAGAAAAGAAACCCTCTCTGGTTCTCAAAAGAAGTAGCCACTATATTGAAAGGAAAAAAGGCTGCCTATAGGAGATACAGTATAAAGCACTGAATAAAGAAGAGGATAAGGAAGCATATAAAGGGAAACTGAGAGAGGCAAGTAAGGTAATTAAAAAGGTTAAAGTCCAGACTGAGGTGAAGATTGCTGATGGGGCACAACAAGGTGACAAAACCTTCTTTAGGTACAAAAGGGAACAAAGAAAAACTAAGGGGGGATAGTTTGACTAGCAGTGGAGAAAGGAAACTAATAGAGGAGGATAGAGAGAAGGCAGAAATTTTCAACAGGTACTTCTGCTTAGTGTTTACAAAGGAAGAGAAGGGCAATAGACCAGAACCAACTACTAACAGCACCACTGGACTAGCAGTTGATACACACCCCTTCACTGCAGAACAAGTCTTGAGGTGCTAAACAAATTATAAGTGGATAAAACCATGGGACTGGATAATATACATCCCAGAATCCTGAAAGAACTTGGGAGGGTACTGGCAGCACCCTTGATGGACCTACTTACTAAATTGCTTATGTGCAGAGAGGTTCCAGAAGACTGTAAGAGGGCATAGGTGGTCCCACTTCATTAATCTGGAAACAGGAAGAAAGCAGGGAACTACCAACCAGTGAGTCTCACTTCAGTCGTAGGAAAATTGATGGAATCCTTACTCAAGCAGAGAATATTAATGTTCCTAGAATCCAGCGATCAGCCAGATCATAAAAATACAAGGGTTCATGGTGGAGAGGTATTGCCAAACAAACCTAATTGAATTCTTTGACTGGGTTACTAAGGCAGTCGATAAGGGGTGAGCAGCTGATATGGTCTACCTGGACTTTAGCAAGGCCTTCGACTCTGTTCCACACAGAAGGCTGGTAAGGAAGCTAGACTGCACAGGAATGGGACAGAAGGTGGTAGACTATGTGAATGATTGGCTGCATGGGAGAACACAAAGAATGCAGGTAAATGGCACATTATCAAAAGTGGGGGAGGTAACTAGCGAGATACCCCAGGGCTTGCTGTTGGGGCCTCTACTTTTCATATCCAACATTGCAAATGGACTCAAGGGGAAGGTGTGTATGTTCGCAGATGACAAAAAGATATGCAAAAGGGTGGATTCCCCAGAGGGAATAAAGAAAATGGAATCAGACATAAAGAAACTATGGGAATGATCCAGTGTGTGGCAGCTGATCCAGTGTGTGGCAGCTGAAATTCAACACCAAAAAGTGCAAAATCATGCACCTAGGAAGAATCAACCCAAAAAGGGAATATTACTTGGATGGAGAAAAACAAGCTGCAACCAACCAGGAATGCGACGTGGGGATCATGATATCAGACCACTTGAAAGTGTGTAGATAGTGTGAGAAGGCGGCACTAAAGGCTAGTGGCATGCTAGGATGCATTAGGAGGGGAATCACGAATAGAAGGTGGGAGGTGATATCACCACTGTACAGGGCACTTGTCCACCCCCACCTGGAATACTGCATGCAGTTTTTTAGACCACACGTCAGAAAGGACATTGATAGGATAGAGACAGTGCAAAGAAGGGCAACAAAAATGATACAGGGGTTACACCGGATGACATATGAGAATAGGGTGAGGGAAATAAACATGTACTCTCTGGATCAGAGGAGGGAGAGGGGAGACATGATCGAGACCTTCAAGTACATCAAAGGTATAAATAAGGTACAGATGCAATGCTTTCATGTCAAAGAAGGGAGTGGAACAAGGGGGCATGATCTGAGACTGAAAGGGGGAAAATTTGGGACCAATAGTAGGAAGTTCATTTTCACTGAGAGGGTGGTGGATGTCTGGAACAGTCTGCCTTCAGAGGCCGTGGGTGCCAAAATCATTGGGGATTCAAGAGAGCTTGTGACAGACACAAAGGTATCATTCTCCAGAGGGGCATATAGGAAGGGGGGTAGAAACCGATTAACCTTGGGCAGACTAGATGGACCTTGCTGCGCCCTTCTGCCATCATCTTCTATGTTTCTATTTTCTATGCTCTTTATAGTAATGGGTCAAACCTTGTCTAAAGACCTAGAACCCCTAAAGCAAGGGTACAACATAATAAAAATGGAACCACTCCTGAAGAGAGTTCAAGTGGTTTGAAATACAGTTACAGCACTTGATATGATCAGGTGTTTCCTGAAATTTTTGAGTTACCTCTAGAGAAGTTCCCTGCTTGCCTTCAGTACCACTGTAGGTCCATCAGACAGAATCTCCTCAGAAATGTTATTAAGTATTTGTTAATATCTGACCATGTGGATTGCTGCAACTGTACAAATAAATTGCTTACACAAGACTGGCACATAAGACACATACAAAAGCAAGCCAATTGCTTGGCTCCAAAACAATATTCTTTAAGAACCATTTGTGGTTTAAGTTAGAAGTGAAAAACATTGACCAGCAGGTATTTAATATGTACCACTCAGCGCATCATGAATGATCGTGGGAAATGTGGGTTTCTACCGGAGACTCTGCATGCAATAAATGAAAGCAAGCTGGTTTTCCAGCAGTGCATAACAAGGACCAGAGTGTAACTCATCTTTCTCAAACGTTCTGCACTGGAGGTTCAGCACCCTGTGATATGTTCCATTTGCTTTGAAGTTCACATTCCTACAGTCTGTTTGTCAGCTGTAAATGTCATTTGCAGAATGCTTGGCAATTGATCAGGTCATATTGTTAAATTATTGAAAAATGAACTATCACTCTTAGCATTTTAAAGCTTTGCTAAGCCAAACCCTAGCTTCATTTCATATAACATCGCCAGGTGACTTCCCAACAATGATTTCACAGAATGTAAATGCCTCAAATTACCTTAGCACAAACTACATTAGGCTTGCACCTAACAGAATCTTTGCTTCAAAGGATTCAAACAGGAATTGCTAACTAAGCCAAATCCTCAGTCAGGCAATTCTGTTGATTGGCTCCATAACCTACAGTATATCAAAGTGGCTTTAGGAACTCCAAACCAAACAAATTGTACATATGCCACAATATTATCAGTCTATGAACTCCAGAGATTGGTTTTCCACAGATCTATTAGGGGATCAATTAGTTATTAAGCCTTGCTATGACAGAAATATCTATACACATCCTGAATTCTTTTTAGTATGTACTAAATCTGCTGGCAACCTACTGAATAATAAAATGAGGATAAACCTGCAATCTTAGCATATGGCTGTTGTTAGTGCTTTGTGTAATTTCACATTGCAAGAGAATGGAATTTTGCAGAAAGTCTGACTAAATCTGTAGAATTCCATTGGAAGCAGAACTCATAATTCTGTATGTGGAATTTAAACGGAGGATAAGTAATACATAGTTAACATAAACTGCAGGTTAAGTTTCCACAACCAATGGAAAATCCATAGAGAATAATGACTATGTAATTGTGTGTTATGGATATTTTTAACACACTCGAGTTGTGTAAAAAAAATCATAACAACACAGATGCATAGGCTTTATTTTTTTATAATTACAGGTGCAGGGAGTCAATGTTGCAGAAAATCACTGATGCAATTCTGCTATGATCCCTGCTGCCTCTTACTTAGTCCCTCTCCTGCGCACACACACACACACACACACACACACACACATATGCATGCACACACACACTCATGCATGCACACACACACACATATGCATGCACACACACACACACTCACGCATGCATGCACACACACACACACACACACACACTCTCTCTCTGCAGTACAGGTTTTACTTTATTCTTTACTTGCTATTTTTTTTTAGTTACACTGCGAAGCACAATAAGTAAAAATGACAGTACTCAACCACGGTCCATTATCAATGCAGTTTCTGTCTCCAAAGCCATGCCTGAAGGGTACGAACTGCAGGATTGATCAGATAGTTTTCTAAAGGTGTAAAGGCAGGATCATCCAGATAAATGTTGAGAAACATTAAAAAGTTACGTGGAATCACTGTGAGAGGTGAATGAACAGTGTGGGTCTTCTGTTATGGAGAAATGGCACTACCACGTCTGTTGAGGTATTCAGCCTGCCTACATACATAGTATGAGCCAATAAGGTGGTGCATTAACAGAGACTGACACTAGTACTGAAAGTTTTGAGAACACCGTAATAACTGGTTTTCTGGTTATTACAGCATTTGAAAGAGGCCTGTTAATCGTGTGATAAGGGGGTCACCAGTGATTATACACAGTTTACATAATCCTTGGAAAGCTAATCTGCAGTTTAAATTAGATGATTTTTGAAATTCCGTGGATATTTTAAAAAGTTCCAAAAGCTTTTCAGAAGGTGAATTGCTATTATGTTTGGAATCTATCTCTTACCTTATATGATTCACAAAGGGATGTTTATATTTTGAATAGTGTTAGGAGACCTAAAAAGTGTTCTGCGGCACTAACAGGTCATAAAAGATTCTGGTATTTGTCTGAGCCTTATCAGAACTTTCAGAACATCTGAACCCAGATTTCAGAAAACACTAATGCACACATTTGTCTCCTCAAGTCTGGATACAGCAGAGCACTTTATAAGGACTTAACCTTGTGGACAGATTTACAGCCAAAGGATGAGCTGATGCCAAACTTGTAGTTTGTGAATGTGACAAAATGTGACACTTTCACTGTTCATTTGGACCAGCTGAGCTTTTGGGCCAATTTGGGTTCACTTTGACCTTTGGCTAGTTAATTAAAAAAAAAACTTTTGCTCTTCCTTTCTCGAGTGGCAGGGACTAGTCTAATGATTACCACCTCTCCCACCCTGGTCATTTCCAACCCCCCTCTTCCCTCATCAGACATTGTTAAAATAAACAAAATTCTGTCTTTTGGCATTGTTCCAGGTGCTGCAGGACCAGGGCAAGATGGATGAGATTGGGATTGACTGGGCTGGGTGAGTGCTGGTTGAGAACTGCCACTTACCCCAATTTGTACAGGGAATATTGGGGGGGGGCAAAGGAACTGTAGGTCACCCTTGAGACTGGGAATGGAGCCTCTAATTGCTCTTGTGTGATCTACAGACCTCCAGCACAGAGGGAGGAGTTAGATAAGACACTGATGGAAGCCATTAGCAAGATGGCAAAAAAAAAAAAATAGGAGTTGCTGTGGTGGGGGACGTCAGTCTGCCAGATGCAGATTGAAGCCTCCCAACTGCAGCTTCAGCTAGAAACAGGGAAATTTTGGAGTCCCTGCAGGGGGCACTCCTCAGGCAACTAGTCAGTGAACCCACTTGTATGGGAAAGTACTGATCCTGGTACTCACCAAGTGTTGCAGACATCAAGGTGGGGGGCCATCTGGGGACCAGCAATCACTGTACAGTGTAGTTCAATATAAGGACAGCTACAGAACTGAACCACACAAAGGTAAATGTCCTGGACTTCAAGAGGGAAGATTTTAAAAAGATGGGTGAATGCCTCATGGATGACCTGGTGAGGGGTATGAGCTGGGTGGAGTAGAGGAACACTGGGGGCAAACTAAAAAAGGGCCATAGTGAAGACAACAAATCTCTGTGTCAAGCAAGGGAGCAAAAGAAAGAGGAAAAAGAGACCACTATTGCTCTTGAAAGAGGTGGCAGAAAAGGTAAAAGTAAGAGGATAGCATTTAGAAGGTACAAGGACACACAGAAGGAAGAGCATAAGGAGATGTATCAGAGGAAACAGAGGAAAGCAGGGAGAGCAGTATGGAATGCAAAGGCACAAACTAAAGAAAGAATAGCCAAGGCTGTAACAAAAGGGGAAAAGACATTTTAAGGAAGAGCAGGCGTGGTATTGTATGGTTAAGAAGGGAAAGGGGGACTGTGTAGAGGGGGAACAGGAAAAGGTAGACAACCTGAACAATTACTTTTGTTTACTGTTCACAGAGAAAAGAGATGGGGAGGGGGCCACAAAAAATGTAGCAGGAGCATTGTAGGGAGGGAGGGAGGAAGGTGGACACTAGACCATTTTTGGGGAAGAGAAAGTCCTGAGGGGTTTTGAGAATCTGAAGGTGGACAAAGCAATGGGGCCAGGCAGGGTTGACCCAAGGGTGTTGCAGGAGATCAAGGAGGTACTGACTGTACCTCTGACAGTCCTGTTTAACAACTCATTGGAAACAGGAGGGGTCTTGGAGAACTGGAAGAGGGCAGATGTTGTTCCACTTCACTAAAGTGGTATCAGGGAAAAGGTTAGCAATTATACACCAGTCAGCCTGACTTCAGTGGTGGGAAAGTTAATGGTACTACTGCTGAAAGAAAGCATTGTGAAATATTTTGAATCTAACGGGTTACAAGACCTGAGACAGCATGGATTCACTGGGGGGAAGTCATTTCAAATGACTCTGATAGACTTCATTGACTGGGTGACCAAATACATTGATTGGGATGGAGTGGTGAATGTCACCTACCTAGATTTCAGTAAGGCATTCAACACTGCTCCACATAGGAGACTAGTAATCAAGCTGCATAGCTTAGGAGTGGGTCCAAAAGTGGTAAGCTGGGTAAGAAATTGGTTAAGGGATAGGCGGCAGAGGATGGTGATAAATGGAGTTCATTCAGAGGAAGGGAGGGTGACCAGTGGGGTGCCTATGGGTCAGTGCTGGGACTGGTTGTCTTTATTGTCTGTATAAGTGACATTGCAGATGAACTGGATGTGAAGGTCTGCCTCTTTGCAGATGATACCAGACTCTGCAATAGGGTGAAAACTCCAGGGGGCTGGAAAGGAGGAGTAGTGGCCCGAGAAAACTCAAGGAGTGGTAATGGGTATGGCAATTGGGTTTCAGTGTGAAAATGAGTAAAGTAATGCACTTGGGACACAGAAATCCAGAGGCATAGTTCAAAATGGGGGTGTGGTAGTACTAGTTACCACCAAGCAAGAAAGAGCCCGGGGGGTAATCATATGGATGACCTAAAAGTGGCTAGGCAGTGTAACAAGATAGTGAGGAGAGTGAGTGGCATAGGGAGGGGTATCACCATTCAATTCAATTTATTTTTACCAGGAATAACACCGTTGAGTAAAACTCATTTACAAAGTGGTCCTGGAGGACAATCAAGTTATAAAAGGCATAAAGTGCAAATTAAACAAAAAATTTAGACATAGCCTGAAAACTCACATAATTGAACGTACAGTCAAAGCATATCAAATCAGATGAATGGCAAAAGCACATACGATCATGACATAGCAGGATGCTAACATGTACAATCATAGCATAACAAGGCAATAAGGAACAAACAGATGAAGGTGTTAGAAGCATAATAATGACAGATTGCTTATAGATAAATACCTTAGCAGTGATATAGGTGAGGAAATAACATATCGGGGAGGAAGAGGTAAATGGAGAAGATTAACAGAAGAAGAAGGGATAATAGAGTAAGACATACAAGCATAGGGGGAACAGAAGTAAGCACGGGTAAATGTACAGATGGATAGCGATGAGGATAGGAAGGAGGAGGATAAGTATCATAGAGAACAAAATAACTACAGTGCTTAAGCAGGGCAAGTTACTCATAGTGCTCAGTGGGGAGCTACAGTATGTATAGCAATGGCATTTATCTGCTAGTACAGAATTCCACAACAATTTGAAAGAGTTAGGGCCAACTAGTTGGGTTATTATTAGAGAGTCTTGGATGGTATTCCACATGCTGGGAATGGAGTAACTAAAAGACGCAGCACCAAAATGGGTCCTAATTCTGGGGGGTGTCAAGTCTAATACAGTCATAATGCCTTAGAGAGTATGAGCAAGTGGAGATTGTAATGAGGTCATACATATGAGGCTGTAGCTTCATAGTAAGGGCTCTTTAGGCCCAAAGTGAAGCACTGCGGCATCACCAAACAGATAGGGACACACAGCCTAGTTGCGCATAGAGTGCACAATGGTGGGTATTTGGTGCAGCATCAGTAACAAATCTTATTGCTCTATGGTAGAGTATCAAATTTTGTAACAGCTGATTCGGTACCATGTCGACATAAAATGTTGGCATAGTCAATGAGGGGCAGAAAAAGTGGTAGTGATATGCCTCTGTTTTGTTTCATAAGTTAGCAATCTTCTGAGCCTAAAGAACAGTCCTAGTCTCTGCTTAAGTTTTTTTGTGAATTCCTCGATATGAATCGAAAAGTAAAGCCTGTATTCCAGCCAGAAGCCAAGATATTTGAATCAGCAACCATCTCAATAGTTTCACCCAAGATAATTGAAATGTGTAAGTTTCGGGGGAGGAATTTTTTGTTGACCAATTTATCTTGGGGTGAGAGGAGCATTAACTTGATCTTTTTGACATTAATTAATAATTTTAAGTGAAGGAGGTTATGTTGCAGAAGATTAAATTCCTTTTGAAGTTCACAGAAAGCAGCCTCCAATATAAGTTTATCAACATAGATAACCCTATCATCAGCGAATAAGTGGATACTAGCATTCCTGACACTTCACAAAGAGGAAGGTGATGTGTCCCCTGTATAGATCATTGGTAAGACCCCACCTAAAGTACTGTGTCCTGTTCTGGATACCACATCTCATAAAGGACATAGACAGAGTAGAACCAGTCCAGATGAGGGCAACTAAAATGGTGCAAGGTCTGCCTCAGAAGCCCTGTGAGGAGAGATTAAATTACCTAAAAATGTACACTCTGCAAGAGAAAAGAGGGGAGCTGTGATAGAGATCTCTTAATTCCTGACTGGGGTAAACAAGGTACAAGAGGGAGGTACTTTTCAGATAGAAATGGTCCTCAAGAACAAGTGGGCATGATAAGAAGTTGGAGGGGGGGTACATTTAGGAGGCTCCATCATGTTGGTTCAACATCCATCATGTCGTCCGAAACCACAGCAACAACAAAATGCTGACAGTGACTAGAGATGGGCCGAAGAAAAATTTTGTGGGCAAAATTCCAGCAAAATCAGCAATTTCACCATGCAAAATATTTTGCAAAATTCAAGCATTCCATGAATTTCATGGGAGCGAAATGTGCAATTTCATGGGAAATTCTGCCTAAAACAATTACGTTTCCCTGGTGGCTAGCAGTCCCTTCCCTCGCCCAATGACTGGCAAGGTGTATAATTAAAAAAACAAGTTACCAAGCATGTCTCTCCTTAGTGGATAGTGGGCCCTCCCCCCGGCCATCACCAGCCCCATAGTAAATTAAAAAAAAAAAACTCTTTGCTTGTGGTCCTTCCCCACCCAAACAACTCCCCATGTCCAGTACTACCCAATCCCCATCAGTTTCCCCATATATCATATCATCCCTGGTGGTCTATCTAGTGAACCCCTCCTCCCAATCCATGATTGATCCCCTTTTCCCAGTATGTATGTCTTTAAATATTCCCTGGTGGTCTAGCGAGCCCCCCTCCCTCCCTATCCCCGACAGACCCCCTACCCCAGTATGTTTTTTGTACATGTTACCTGTTGGTCTAGTGGCCCTGCCCTCCACCCCAGCAGCTAGTGTCCAACCCCGCTCCCTCCCCCGTCCCAAAACAGAGCAGGTTACCGCACAGCCCTCCACTCTGCTCCACGGCTGGCATCTGGCTGAGATATGAATGAATGAGCACATGCTCTGTTGTGCCGCAGTACTCAGTCATTCATATAAAAGAACTAAATTAACCCTGGTGGTTAGTGGTCCCTCCCCTGACCCCATGACCCCACCAGCCCGGAGGTTTTTTTTTTTTTTATTATTCTCTGTGGTCAGTGGCCCACCCCGCCCCAATCCAGCAAGTAGTGTCCCACCCCACTCCCCCCATCCTGAAACAGAGGACCACCAGCACAGCCCTCCACTCTCCTCCACGGCCAGCAGCCCACTGACATATGAATGAATGAGCATGTGATTTCAGTCTACAATATCTCACAAAGCTACCTTAACATTCCAAAGATTCCACAATTCATTGTTCTCAAGCAAATTTTCAACAACCTGCTACTCCTTCAAGCCCTGGTACAAAATAATTCTAGGCCCTCATATCATCAAACACCTCATGTTCAGCTAATCAATACAGCAGTGTTCCTTTTTATTTCATACACTTATGCTTAGGCGAATGCTCATATGTTTTCCACCTCTAGAGCTACCACCTTACAGAGCTGCAGTTTAACTAGTATATATGCCCAAACTTTCAATATTTTACTTTATTGGTTTGGTCTTGAGCCCCTTCATATAGCAATTCATTTTCTGTGTAAAAATATTTTTAACAGCAGTTACTCATGCAGCTTTAATCAGCTCCATTTCATCGAGCTGCCTTCACACTATGGGAGCTCCACAACATGCCATTGTACTACTAAACCTTTCACAGACTACGATTCTTTCAATTATTATTATTTCTGGCTTCTCAGCTCATCAAAAGCATTTAGCCTACTCTGCTTGGTATACACATATTCATAAGTTACAAAGTGGGGACTCTGTATAATGTAACACTTTTAGTAGGATGAGATTTCATATGATTTGTTTCCTGTACCACCAGGTAACAGGTAAAAAAAAACATCAGGGGTAGGGAGGAGGGGTTCACTAGACCACCAGGAATATTAAAAAATACATACTGGGAAAAGGGGATCAATCGGGCATAGAGAGGGAGGGGGAGAGGGGTTCACTAGACCACCAGGGATTATGATATATGGGGAAATTGATGGGGAGGGGGTCGAGCAGTACTGGACAAGGGGGGTTATCTGGGTGGGGGAGGACCGCAAACAAGGAGTTTTTTTGTGTGCGAAATTCTGCCATTATCGGGTGGAATTTTGCATTCTGTGGATGAAATTCAGCTGTTTTCTGGCGGAATTTTGCATTTCACTTCAGTGAAAAAAGTTTGAGAAATGCACTAATTTCGCAAAATGTTTTGTTGAACGAAATTTTTCAATTTTGCCCATCTCTAATGGTGATGATGTCACCCAGCAAGCGTGCTGCCTGTCCGCCATCACAGCAATGCACCAGAGCACATACTGGCTGTTTGGGGGGGTTGCCCCTGGCACCCCCCCATAAAATAATATAATCACCTCCAGGTCAGAGGTGCGGGGGGAAACAGTGCAACACACCTGGGGTGGCAAGATGACAGGCATGCAAAATCCTGATTGATGGAATGACTGTTGATCAGGTTGCAGCACCCACATTTCCATCGAGGTAAGGGTTTTGCTGCGCTGATGGCACATCAATTTAGGAAAGATATGAGGAAGTTTTTCTTCACAGAAAGTGTGGTGGGTTCCTAGAACAGTCTTCCAGCAGAAGTGGAGGAGGCCAAAACAGTGGTGGGGTTCAAGAATGCATGGAATAGGCATAAGGAAATCTTAGGGAAAGGGAAGGGGTTGCTGAATGGGACAGAGATCAAGTAAGATCTGTGGTGATACTGTAGGCAAGGAAAATAGGCAGACTAGATAGTCCAAGCAATACTTAACTGCCAGCAAATTCTGTGTTTCTGTGTTTCTATGTTTATAGTCTGCTAATCCCAAATATGTAAGACCCAAAGTGTCTTTGGCCAAAGTATCGAAGATGAACCGAAGTAAAAGGTCTGAATTTTTGGCTCAGTTAGACTTTCCCAGTCACCAATTTTAAGTTAATAAGTAAATCTCCTGATCCTCTACTGCTCTGGAAGAGCAATGCTTTCCCATGAGCAGGGGCTGCTGCATGTCCCAACATCCACACTTGAAATATGCATTTACTGTATTGCTGTGCATATTATGTTTTTTTTTACTTTATGTTTATTGATTAATTAAATTAACATACAGTTAAATTCCTGATGCAGTACATACAAGAAGTGTTATTTGTAACCAATGAGGACACCACCTCTCTTAATACATGCAGGTAAAAAGATTGTGCTGCATCTTTAAGATACGTCATGGGGGTATCCCAACATAATTTATAATTTGTATGGACTAAAACAAGATAATTGCTGCAGTAAAGAACCCATGAGCTGCATGGAAATGTTAATGAAGAGTCAAAACTCTAACTGTTCAATCTCTGCTTTCTGCAATAGGAAAATGAGAGTCCATGCATTATACACATTTGAACAACCTATATAGGTTTTTCTCCTGAATTAACTGTAGCCCTATATCTCATCAGCAATGAAGGATGAGGCATTTGAATTCTAACAAGGCTGAACAATTTCTAAATGTTTGAGTGTGCAGTTTTTAAACTAGAGCTAGTTACAGCTCCAACAACTTTATAGTCTCAAAGTGCCCAGAAGAACAAATAACAGAGCAGCAGTTTACTTCCACCCTCCCCCTCCCAATGTTTAAAGTTTTCCTACAACTAAGGAACTGATAGTCCAGAAACAAGTAAAGTCTTAGTGAGAGGGGCGAATCTCTTAATTAAAGTGAAAAGGGACTTAGAACAAACCTCAACCCTCCGGTAATCCCATTAAGTGTCCATGCCATCCTCATCCTCCAACTCCTGTGACTACTATCTCAGTTGGGAAGCAGGTTTGTGCTGTTGAACCCATTTCATGGCTTCATTGGGATCAGTAAACAAAAATGCCCAACCCTGATGGAGAATTCGTAGCCAGGTAGGGAACACTACTACATGGGCGATGTGCACTTCCCTTAGAATTGCCCACACCTCATCAAACCTTTTCCTTTCCTGGTGAATGGCATAGCTGAGATCTGGTAACACACACACACTTGCTGACCATCATACAGTAACATTCATTTCTGTCTTGCCAGAGCTAGGATGTGATCTCTGGTTCCTACTCCGTAGAGGACCATGATGATCTCTCTGGGGGCATCAGGTTTATCTTGTCATCCTCAGTAGGCCACCCTGTAAGCTTTCTGCAGAGTACTATTCTGGTCTTGCAGGGGTTGCCCCAATTGCTGCTTTAACCAGTTTTTTATAAAGAGAAGCAGATGATCTCCCTTGCTTCTTTGAGGCATCCGCATAATCTGCAAACTCGCCGAGTAGGCCTGATTCTCCAGGGTCTTGAATCATGACCTCAGATGAGTGTTTTCCTTAATTAAAGTTGCTCATAGCACCCATGGCCACTGCCGCTTGTTGCTTGGTCTCAGTCGAGGTTGTTTTCAAAAGAGACATATCTGTCTCCAAATTAGTGACTCTGTTGGTCAGGGTATTGAATTTTTCACTGAGGACAGCTACTTCGGATTTTAATCTGTTTAATTAAGTCCAATACTTTCCTACATTTCAATGCCAGTTTCCTCAGTTTGGCAGATCTATGCTGCCCTGTGCAGATCTAGTAGCTGGGGGACCAGGATTGTTTTAACTTTTCACACCATCCTGTTGCATCTTGTCCTTCTTAGGGTTACTCATTTTGCTATTGCAGATATTCCAACAACAGTTAAGCACTTTAATTCTGTGCCAAATGCCAAAAAAAATAGTTATAATAGAACTTAATTGCTGATTACAGTGCAGATCCTCAGTTCTGAGCCACCATCTTGCTTGAGCTTCACAGTGCCCCCCATGCTTATTATGTTTTTATATTTATCACTCCTGATATTTATTGTACGTTTAGTCTTGATAGTCCATCTTTTGTTTATCTTGTTATTTGTACCATGTTAAAGAGCTGCTGACACCTCAAAGAAAACTTAGAAAAACATGATATTTAGACACAATTCAGCTTGCATTCCATATGGCCCTGTTCATGAAAATGTTGTACCAAACTGTGACATGAAGGGTCAATTTTTAAATGCAGAGTATATAATTTTTATAGGCATTTCAACATGTTGTGATGCTGCAGTGAAAAGTGCACTGTGGTGTGAGATAACTCACTTTGAAATGGCAGAGAAAAATTATCTTTAAAGTTCTGAATGTTATGGTGGACACCAAGCATGCGTTCTGAATGTTATGGTGGACACCATGCTGCACTGCAAGTTCTTGAAAGTTAACAAATTGACATCTGTTTGAGAAACTGTATGAAAATATATTTGTTATGGTGCGGATAACAGATGGACACAACAACCGCAATTCCAATGCAACCCACTTGCTTTCATGGGATGTTTATTGCAACCAAGAATGTTTACAGTAAAACATGGTTCAGTTCTATGACAGGGATGTCCCCTGGCACAGTATTAAATGTTATTTATTTAGTGTTTGTTAACTGGATAAGGCCTACTAGGCACAAGTGCCTGTTTTCAAGGGTGACCCAGGAGCTTTGGGCTGGTTAAGTGACTTGCTTAGAGTAGCACAGTATGCAGTTGGAGGTTGGGGGAATCAAATCCAGGTCTGCAGGTACCAAACTCATTCACAGCTCATTACTCTAACCTCTAGGCTTTTAAAGCAACATTTGATAATGTCCCACACTAATCTATTTCGGATCCAGTGCTGCTTTAGCTTTTCATATCTCGCTGAGATTATTTGCTGTACTTGTGACTCAATTTGGCTTTCTGCATTCAGAGTTAATGGCCCATGAAAAAGTCTGTGTTGCCTTACCACATCGGTATCCTGTTTTTGAGACCATATGTACGATCCGTTCGCATGTTGCTGCAGAAATTTGACTGAAAAAAGATGTCTCTCTTCAATGAATTCCACCACCTGCCTTATAAAAAATGTTTTTGAATAGTACACTGCATAGAATCTCCCAACTTCTATTTTTTCTGGGTTCATTTTTTTCTTTTGAATTGGTGGAAGTACAGTGTGCTAAGCAGTGGTGGAGGGGTCTGTTGCAGATGTTCCTGAAGCAGAAGAGGGTTCTGTCAGTGGAGCGATGGAAACATTGTTGGGATCCATCATTGGAGTGCTGGAAGCATCACTGGGGTCTATTGATGGAGTTGCTGTAGCAGTTGAAGGTTCCTTCAGGGGAGTGCTGGAATCCGCATGGGGGTCCATCATTGGAGTTGAGGCACAGGGGTCCATCACTGGATAGCCAGAATCATCCCTGGGATGCATCACTGGAGCTGAGGCACAGGAGTCCATCACTGGATAGGCAGAAGCATCGCTGGGGTTCATCGCTGGAGATGCAGGAGCAGTAGAAGGATCTAGCAGTGCAGTGCCAGAAGCAGTGCAGGGCTCCATCACTGTAATTGCAGTCATTGATGTGCCAGGAACAGAGTCCGAGTTCATCCGGTAGGCAGGCATTTCAGTAACGTAACTTCTCACGTGTGAATTTGTGAGCCTCCTTACTGTCCATGGTTGTATATGTTCATTGTTCAGACATGGGCCATCATCAGTTTGCAGTGGATGCAAAAACAACTTAAATTTCTGCTGGCCACCACACCAGGCACCACAGTCTTCACACTTTGGATCTGTCGAGTTCCAGGGACAGGTTTCACATCTTTTCTGTTTGGCCTTCTTATGCTGTTGTTAGGCACCCAGAAGAAAGTTCTTTGGTAGTGTCTGCATCCCTCAGTTGTAGGTGCTAGAGTTAGATTATTCCAACAGTACACAAACAGCACTTCTGCTCTGGAAATGACAGCACGACGTGGCATGACAGCCAATGTTGCCATTGATTTAACAACAGCACTCTGTCCATCTGAAGGGCCCTTCCCATGCCTTGATCCAAAGTATACCCTTTCAACTGAAAATCCAAATTCTTGGGTAGCCATGGAAATGACATTGAACACCCACTTTGATTTATATTGGCTCCCACAGCCATCTGTAAAATGTATCTCCTTTTCTATGATTAGTTGCCGGATCTTTGTGAGATGTGTGTTGGCCATGTTAATGAAGTGCTGAACTGCATGGTGGTCATGTGTGATGTCCTGTGAAATGAATACCAGGGATTCTGTGATGGTATCTTCACAATGAGCACATTTGTAGTATGTAACAATGGGGTGCACTGTAGCCTGTTCACGATGCAAGTGGCAGGATTGGATCTTGTTCTGGTATTTGCAGGCATAGTTCTCAGCAAAGTCCAGCACCATGATAACCCATCCCTGAGGTGGTTTCTTATTAAGCGTTTTGAACTGGTAGTGTTGCCATGCAGCCACATGCAGGTGGCACCTCAAAAACTGAAGATCCTCCTTAAGCATGTTCATAAGTTGTTGTAGTGTTGTCAGCTTGCTCTTCAGCACTTTTCGGGATGTTTTTGTTTCTATTTCATCTGTCTTTTTGGTCAAAGTCATGCTTTCCCACTGATACCACCTTACCATTTCTAATCCATATTTTCTCAACAGTTCCTCTGTGTGCTTATCTATTGCATTAACAGAACAGCTGTCACACATCTTATCCACACAGTCTCTTCTAAAGAACCTGTTACCTTCTTCCTTTAAAAAAACATTGTCAGTTCCACAGCTTTGTATATGTTCAGGACTTTGCAAGCATTCATTTTATGATTATCGGGCCATGCGGTTTAAAGTGTGTAGTTTTAAGGAGACATTTTCGCAGCACTCGCATAGACACTGGTCAAGTTTCTGCTGTTTGGCAAGTTTAATATGTGTGGGTCGTAGACTGTTGAATCGCATTGCACTCCTCTCCTTTCCTGTCAGTGGAGTGGACAACAATCTCAGTTCAATGTTGATCAAGGATGCAGCAGACACGCGTGGTCTTTGGCTATGTTGAGATTCCATTGTTCAAAAGAACCTTAAAGAGCAGAAAGATTCAGAATTAATCACACACAATAACTTCCTCTTTCACAGCTGATATGGCCTGTACAACAGGGCACAATTTCTTCACTGCAGAGAAAGACAGAAGGAGAGTGAACACACACTGATTGACGCAGAACTGATGGCATGATGGAATGAAGGAGTTAATCACATCAATTGTGACCCTAGGAGATGCAGTGATGGAAGGAAGGAGAACATATCAACAGCCTCACGACATATAAAACAATGGAAGAAAGGAGAGCGCATGTCAGTTGCCTCAGAAGAAATGATGGAAGGAAGGAGAGTGCACATTAGTTGCCTCAGACGAAATGATGGAAGGAAGGAGAAGACAAATCAGTCTTTTCACACAAGATGAAAGACAAGGAATGTGATGAAGCAGAGTGGTGCACTGCAACACAAACTAAAAGCTGTATGCATTATGTGCTTCACAAATCAGGTGCACAGCAGCAACTGACACCAGACATTACACAGCAAACCATGTATTAAAAAGGGTAAACAGTCCACAACACAGACTGCAGGGTCTCAACATGGCTGGAGATCGAGCAGCACAGAAAGGCCTGCTGCTCAGCATCCAGCCATGTGGAGAACATGTGGTGGGTGGTTGCACATCGGAAGGACGTCAGGGCCCAGCACCACAGAAATGGATGCAGCAAACAAACTGACATCAAGAAAAACATTTTTAAGGCCATTCCCCTGGCAGGGGTGCACAGTACCCAGTTGTAGTGATTGTCCACTGACAAGGTGGAGGGCTACAAAAACATTCATGCCCAAGCAATACACTGAACTCCCCCCACCTCCACCCTCAAATAACCACAGACAGAAGGTTCTCAACATGGCAGGAGATTGAGCAGCAAAGAAAGGCCTGCCCAGCATCCAGCTATTTAAAGACCATGCGGTGGGTGGTTGTATAACATCGGATGGACATCAGGGCCCAGCACCACAGAAATGGACACAGCAAGCAAACCAACATCAAGAAAAACATTTTTAAGGCCACTCCCCTGGCGGGGTGCACTGTACCCAGTTGTACTGATTGCCCATTGACAAGGTGGAGTGCTACAAAAACATTCATGCCCAAGCAATACTCTGAACTCCCTCCACCCCCCAAATAACCACAGACTGCAGGGTGTCAACATGGCTGGAGATCGAGCAGCACAGAAAGGCCTGCCTAGCATCCAGCCATTTACAGACCATGCGGTGGGTGGTTTTAAAAAATGTGCGGACATCAGCACACAAAACCCCAGAAATGTATACAGAAAATCACATATTAAACAAACAAAGCTCTCGGTAGCAGGCAGGCTGACCAATAGCCCCCCCCACAACCACACACCACATGGTCTCAAAATGACCAAAGGTGAAGCAGTAAAGAAACTACTGCCCAGCATCCAGCCATTTGAAGACCATGTGGTGGGTGGTTTTAAAATGTGCAGACGTCATTACACAAAACCCCAGAAATGTACACAGAAAATCACATATTAAACAAAGCTTTTGGTAGCGACCGCTCTATTCTGTGCCGGAAGTGCAAAAACACATTTCGGCCAGGATGGGAAAAATGACAGCTGCAGTGTTCATAAGTAGGTGTGGGAAAATGGCAATGTTGAAAATCTGGAGTGAAAATATTATAAATTCGCGAAGTTATGAGCGTGCATGCAAACTGCGCAATGCAGGCTCATAACACAGTCATTTTATGGAGTATCATTACCAAATTTTCAACACAGCCATTTCAGGACTTCTACTCATGAACAGTGTCACTGTCATTTTCTTAATCTCTCCTGAACACTGATTTCCCACAGCGACAGTGCTATTCTGCGCTGGAAGTGTGAAAACACATTTCTGCCAGGATGTGAACAATGACAACTATACTATTCACAAGAAGGTGTGAAAAAATGCCAATGTTGAAAATCTGGCAAGAAAATATTGTAAATTCATGAAGTTACGAGCATGCATAGCAACTGAGCAGCGCACACTAGTAAAACAGTAATTTTTTGGATTTTTTCCACCAAATTTGCAACATAGGCTTTTTGGGAGCCCACCTCATGAACACTGGCACTGTCGTTCTGCTAATTGGCCCCAAAAGGTGATTCTGCACAGTGACCGCGAAATCACCTTTCGGGGCTGATTAACACAATGACAGTTCAAGAATTCATGAGGCGGGCTCCCAAAAACCCCATGTTGAAAATCTGGTGAAAAAATTCCCCAAAATGCCCAAGATATGCACTAAAGTTGAAAAAACCTTATTTATTATGTTATACAGCTTATCGGCATTTCCTCAGTTCATGGTCGGCTTTGAAGAGTGCAGACATGGTCCTGGTCCACTGAAGATTGTCACGCCGAGCTCTGGAGGTAAGTATGGGGTGAGGGGGGTGTGGGGAGGCAGGGTGTGCAGTGGGTGTGGGTTGCGGGTGGGGGCAGAGAGACTGCGAGGGACCGTTTCCTTTTTTGTAGGTAAAAAAAAGACTTTGCGGGACCATTTTTCCCTTTACAGGCATGTGGGCACGCTGGGGTGGCTCCCAGTGTGCCACCAATGGCTTTCTTTGGGCAGCAGTAGCGGGGGATTGGGCACCTCAGTCGGCACACAAAGGGGGGGATTCATTTTACTGACGGGGATTGGGCACCCCATTGGCAGGAATAAAATCGGGGGGGTGGGGTGTTACAGAATGCCGGCAGGGAGTGGGCTTTCCCGTCAGCACCAGAAACATGAGGGCACCGAGGCCGATGGGAATTGGGGCCCCCGTAGGCAAATAAACACAGTAGGGGGGTTATATTGTTTGTGAACACGGCAGCGACCCGCCGCTGTGTTCACAAACAATATCAGGGTTTATACATCCCACCCTGCAATGATGGGTCGCTCCCTCATTGCAGCGGATGGCAGATGCTGCAATGATGAGGCGGCCCCTGATTGCAGTGCCTGATTTGTCTGAAGTTGGTTCAAACGTTCAAAACTACTGTCACCAGCAGCCTGCAATGGCATTGGGGGAAGCGGAACAAGCCTTTGCAACCTGGGGGGCATTGGCCCACAACAGTGCCGTGCCTCCACAGCGTGCTACTGAGAAAGCTGCTGCAATATATTTCTTGCGTGGCGTGCAATCAACATAAAAATGGTTACTGAGTAGTGTGGCTGCACTGAAATGGTTTAGCTAAACTGGTTTTAAAAATGGTTTTCAAAAACAGTTCTGTAGTGTGTCCAGGGTCTTATTTACAGTGTACATAACACAGCATCCAAAAGACTTGAGATGCTACAGAGGACTGTATCCAAACAATTAGTACAAATAACAATACTAAATACCAAAAAAATAAAATTCTGAGACTCAACACACATAAAACAATAGACTACCAGGATCATGAATTATATGTTGGCTGGGAAGGCTATGTTGAACAGAATGGGTTTCAAGTCTTTCTCAAGATGCTCCACTGAGCCACACATGTGGAACTCAGATGGAAGAGTGAGCTACAATAAAGACGCAGCCACTGCAAATGCAATGTCCATTGACATCTTCAAACAAGATCAGCAAACAGCAAGTGACAGGGTATCAGCAGAGTGAAGGGACCGGGTCAGGGCATGGGGTATTAGGAGGTCAGTTGATTGGCTGGGATCCAAACTGTGTAAGGCCTTACATGTTCTCAAGGAAATCTTGAAGGAGATGTACCACCTAAACTGCAACCAATTCATTTCACTCAGCTCTGGCTGGAAATGATGGAAGGTACTTGCTGGCAAAATCTGCCATGCCTTTGTGTTCTGCTCCAGCAGCAGGAGGCACATGAAACCTCCAGGACGACCTAGCTACAGTGTTGTTGGGGACATCCTGAAGGCATGCACCAATGTGACCAGGTCCTCTAGAACTAGATATGGCATTAACCTTGCAATATTTCACAGATAAAAAAGTCACATCAAACTACAACTGCCACCTGGGTTTCCAGGGACAGCTTGCAGTTGATAATGACCCCTGGCTTCTTGGAAACATCTACAGCACAAAGGAGAATTCAATTTAAAAATTATTGAGCTGTTCCTAGTCATTACTGTCAGTGAAGGGTTGAGTGCAGTCAGCAGCACCTCCACTTTTCAGGATTCAAGTTCAGCCAGTTTATGGCCATCCAGCATTTACTACTGAAAAACTTCAGTCTATCACTGCAGCTGTCTGTCCTGTTATGTGCAAAAAACAAAATACAATCAAGTGACTTTGGCATAGCAATGAAACTCAAAAATGTATGGCCTAAAAGTGCCACCCAAGGGCAGCATATACAGCAAAAACAACATCAGGAAGGGAATCAATCCCGTTGGTACCCCACAGCTAAGAGCAGTGGGCTTTGACAAGTAACTACTCATCATCACCTTCTGCTTTCTGCTAGAAAGGAAGGATTTGTTGTCTCAGATCACTACAACATTCTTCCAAAGTCATCCCAAAGGAGCCCAAGGCAATATATCAGATTCCAACAGAGAAGGAGAACAACAATGACTTGTTTACCCCTGTATCTCGCCAAGAGTAGATAATTCAGAACCTCAACAAGAGCAGTCTTGACTATGCTGGGGAATGAAACCAAAGTGGAGCATTTCAAAGCACTCTACTTGAGCCTCCATCTGCAGTGCCTCCACTTTCCAAGCAACTTCCCTGAAAAGAAAAGATTTGAGATAGAACTATAGTTAGCAAGAATCCAAATATGGCTTATTGAAGAGTTGCTTTACCACCACCCTCTTTAAGCAAGTGTGATAAATTCCGTCCTCAAAGGTGCATTAGTAATTCCCAGGAAAACTGAGCCCTGGACATCTTGATATCTACCAACCAGATCAGCTGCTTATCCAGTGCACAGTAAGCAGTTCACAGCCTGACTACAACCTGAGACACCAGTTTAAATTAAACTGGCTGAATCTTTGCCCCCAGCATTACAGTGCCTTCTGGGTCACCATTTCAAACACTACTAAATAAAACCTGTCCACCTGTGGAGATTTAAGCCTGAACAGCAGACACCCTGTCAAGTAAGAAACTACTAAAACTCTTGACACTCTTCTATGCTCTGCGCTATGAAGGGTGCTCTATAAACTACTTGCATACCATAATAATAAATAATAAATTTTAAGCTTAACAAGGTAGAGAAGGGAAAGGAAAAGGAAAGGAAGGAAGGAAGGAAGGAAGGAAGGAAGGAAGGAAGGAAGGAAGGAAGGAAGGAAGGAAGGAAGGAATTCCTAAATTAGTAGTGCTATAAGCAATGAGCAAATAGTCACCTCAGCATTTCCTGCCTTATATGCTATCCTCAGAAACTAAGCTACCCCAAATACAAACGTTTAAGTTTTGTGAGGTTCCTTAACTGCTTTCTTCCATCCTCTATCTCTACCAGCCCCCCACTGCCAGTTCTGGTTTCATTCACATAGTTTTCAAACTTGCTTATTGGCTTCTCTTTCAGGTATACTATTCACATGTTGGACAGTAGGAGAAATTCAGAAAAATAATAAATGCTCAGAAGTAGACTGGTACGTTAATAAGTTTTTCTGATTTTTTTACAAGTCTCCCTTTGTGCCTACCCCTTCTCCTTGTGACATCTTCCAGTCAGCTCCACTACTGCTCTGATTTTCTGCTTCCACAACTCCTAACCCTTCTCTATACTCTTTTATAATCAACCAGCCACTCATGGCTAACTATTCCACAGCAAGTCTCACCCTGGGTGAGTGATGTATCCCAGGGGAAGATTAGTTGTCAGTTTGTGTGGTCATAAGAGTTAGCTCAGGCACATGTAGGCATATGAGTTTGGTGAAGGGAGCATTCACAGCACTTGGCTGTGGTTAAGGATGAGCTGATTTTGAAATTGTATTTGATGAATGTGCTTCAATTTTCCTCATCTGAACTTTTGGGCCACTTTGTCAGGATTACTTCTGCACTCAGCCAAATAATTAGAAAAACACTTTAGCCCATCCTAGGAGGCCAGGTCTAGTACAATGGTCACCCTTTCCTAAATTCAGTCATGTTATACATTCTTCTCCCATCTCCAGACTTTTTTTTTATAAAAAAACAAATTTCCCAAATTTCTGACACTGTGCCAGGTGGTGACTGAGCTGTTTTACAAAAAAATGATTGAAGGAATGAGGGAGGGTGGAAGAGATTGGAACTGAATGGAGTTAGTATAGGGTGGAGTGGGGTGACTCTTTCCCTTAATTGTATCCTGCTGGATCCCATAGCAAGACCCCAAAGTGTATTTTGCCAAAGTGTCAAACCAAGCCAAAGTTGGGTGTTCAAAATGAAGCCGAGCAGAAGTTGGCAGGTTTAACAGTTGCTCACTCTTTTGCTGTCTAATCTGTTCATGGAGGGTTCCATCTTTCATGGCTGGCACCCCTAGGGCTGCAAAGGGACAGCCATGTAATGGCAGAGTTTGCTATCAGATCCTAAAGTGGAATTAAGCTAGTCTCAAGAAAGATCCTGCTGGCGTTGGACTATGCAGGCATGATGTACTATGGCACTTTCTAAACCACCCACACCAGAGTGAACTCCCTTTTTCATTTCTTTTCCACTTTGTTCTAAATGCCCCACCTCTTATCCATCACTGTTCTCTTTACCTCAACTTTCCCAACCCTTTAAACTTTAGCATCTCCTCCACTGCTTTTCCTATCTTTCTAAATATTGGGTCTCCTCATTCCACTGCTAATTATCTGCCCTAGTCTCCCTTCCATCTCTTTCTCCTACTCCTTCACTTCCTCTGATTCTTTTATGAACACATAGTCATACAATCCCTTGGAACTTTCCTTTTCTATTCCTCATTGCAACACCTTTACTGGCAAGTCTACTTTTTCCATTCATCTCCTTATTGTGTGGAACAGCCTCCCTCTACCTGTTTGTCCCTTCCCTATTCCCTCCATCAGGTTCCTCTTTCATGATCATTGCTGCTCTACCAGTAATTCCTACAAAGCTCCCAGTCCCTCTCTGGTTCCTTATTCCCATATCCACTTTCCAGTCTTATTATTTGAAGAATGATGATAAGAATTGCACAAATAGTTCATCTATGTATGTATATATTATATATGTATATTCATGTATACAATAGGTATGAAGTTTAGTAAAATCTCTGTATTATCTCTCCTGGTGTGTAAATCTACGATGATGTATGCACAGATATATCTTCTTACATTTATCTGCACTGTGTATACGTAAGCACCCGATTTATTCACAGTGACTACATCAACAGACCACACTTTTTTTCCTCCCCTGTACAACACTGTCTGCACTACTTTCAACTCCTGTAATGCCAAAAATTATACTCACCTGTTCCCATACCTGTTCAGAAACACTGGCCCATCGCTTTCCTCGTGCTGATGCAAAAACACCAGATCACACATTGGAGATGTGGAAAGCATCACGTAGTGGAACCTGTGGAAAATCTACTATTCCAAAACAAAGTCTAGCAATACATACCAAAATCAGTACAGAAATTACATCGAACAAAACAACTATCGACAAAATCAACAAGTTAAAGCTGCAGAAACATCAGAAACCAATGAACATCACTTAAGAGGTCTATTTGAGCTGCAGTCAGTTTGAGACAGACAGAGAGCCTCTCTTAGACCCTAACATCAAAGACGATACATTCACAGTGCCAGAGATGCAAAATATTGAGGAAATACCCAGTACGATCCACAAAAGATACTGCTTACATTGACTAGTTCATTATTGCTACTAAAAATTACAGTACCCACAGAAAAAACGATACTGACTTCAATCATTTACACACTTTCCTTCAAGAGCAAATGGGCATATCAGAACCAGTTTGTAATATTCCTCCTGTGGACCTGGACACATTGTTATGTCTTTATTTTATAAACTGTCAATGGAAGGATGGAACTCAGTATGAACCATTAAGTTTACAAGCAAAATTTCAAAGCTTTGAAAGATTTCTTTTTTTTTTTCCTAGTACCCTGTATTTTTCTCCTCCTCCTTCTCCTCCTCCTCCCTTGGTGGCTTTTCCTTCCAGGTCGGCTCCCCAGCCCCATCTCTTGGCTCCACTGGGTGGTCTTACCTTCTGCTGTCCCTGGCTTTGTGGGATCAGCTCCTGGCCACCTGTGTGGAGCCTGCAAAGGGCCAACAGTTCATCCTGCCAGAGGGTATTTGCCATTTTTCTCCCCCTTTCCTTCCCATTGCTGGGGTGTGCATGTCACCACACAAGCATGGAGGTGTTCACACGTATGTGGTCCTATGGCACCCTCCCTTATATTGGAGTCCTCACTGCACTGTCCCTTGGCCTCCACCTGGGGGTGATCATTTGTCGGGACTTCCAAACCACCCTCCCGGGGAGGAGAGCTGTCCTCTGTACGCTTGATCCTCTCCCACCCTGGCCAGTCCCAGATAACCCGCTCGCACCATGAACATGAGTCACCGGCATGGCAGGAGGTAAGGCATTGCTGTCTCAGCCCTCCACGTCACTGGGCCTGTGCTTTGAAAGATTTCTGAAATACCATGGATAGTCTGAATCACTGTCACAATCCTTAACATTCTTTAAAACTCGGCAAGTTCTGTCATCCAAACAGAAAATGCTGAAGGAACAAGGTAAAGGCAACAAACCTCATGCTGCCGATGAGCTCTCCAATCTGTTGATAAATGAACTATGAAAATAACATCCTTGGACCTGACAGTCCCCAATCCTTGCTGAACACCATGTGGGTTACTGTAACCATGTTTTTTGGCATTAGAAGCTGCACTGAAACACGGAATTTAAAATGCGGTGATGTAAAGTTTGGCACAGACGAAAAAGACACCCCATTCATCAAATATATTAAAGAACGATAGACCAAAACCAAAACGGGTTCTAATCCAAAAGACATCAGGATTCTGAAACCCAAGGCCTACCAAATATCTAACAAAAACAAATGCCCAGTTGCCAGTTACCTGTTATACAGAAGTAAAAGGCCAGATAAGTGTAAAGATGACAGTCCTCTGCTTCCTTCTGTCTGAAAACCAACTCCAAAGATCCTCCTATCCCAACAGCTGGTATAAGAACAAGCCTTTAGGCATCAACAACGTCAACAATATTGTTAAAAACATGATTACATCGGCAGAAATTAAAATGGACAGGAGACTCACTAATCATTCTGGGTCCTATGCATGAATGTGCATGCAGCGTGTGGAAGGCAGACAGATGCATCACACGCAGCAGAACAGTGCAGAAGGGCAGAGAAATACGCGGTATGCACAAAGAGATATGCACCATGCTCACAGGCTGGGGAGGAACCAGGAATAGCATGGAGCGGGATGCACAGGAGGAGGACAGCCCCAGAATCACGACTCCATCCCATAACCCCACCATAAATGGTCAAGAGCCCCTCCCACTACACATACACGAAAGTGAATGCCGGTTGCCAGAGCAAGATGTGCAGGATGGCAGAAAGCAAAGCGCCCATGTACAGAGGCATGCAGAACACAGCGTGAAGCACCGCATGAGGTGGCAGTACCAGCAGCCAGTGGAGGCCATGGCAGAACAGACGATCCAGGTCCACAAACTTCACGTGACCACAGATGGTAGCCATGGTCCGTGAGATCAGTGCCAAACACAAATGGCTGTTCAGTGTCCTGTTGTTGTCCACCCCTGTGGATGTGAAGGTGTAGATCTGGCTGGAGGTGCAGGCAGCCATAAATGCTGTAGGACCAGATGCCTGGACCCTGCCAGTGATCAATAATGGTGTGATCTATACACCACTGTGAAACACAAGGTAGTAGTGGGAACGCGGGCATGGCAAGACACAGGCATAGGGTAACTGGGGCCTAACACCTAGCTGTTGCCTGTGGAGAAGATGATTGTGGACACCCTCACCATTGTGAGTATCCACGGCATGCTGGAGGGAGTGGACACACTGGCCAGTGAGTACGGTGCCAGGAAACACCAAACCCAGTGACACCAGGACTGTATGCACAACAGCTAATGGTGTCCCGCTGTGCCAACAGAGCATGCCAGGTGTGGTGGACATGGTGCCAGACCACCGCAGGGGTGCCCACCCAGCACTGCAGCAGGTGCACAATGATGACAGAAAACACAGGACAGCACCACCGGTGAGTATGCACATGACAGAACTGATGCAGTGGCATGGCGCAACATACAGGGCAGTAACCACCCCTCCCTGTCTCAACACAGGCAGTCCTGGAAAGGCAGTGGACATCCCACAAGAACTGGAGGAGGAACCCACCCAAGGAACAGACAGTGATGACATGGACACTGTGATGGAGCTTACTGATGATGAGGCAGCTGAGGACCCCCATGGGGCAGAGCACAGTGGGCAGGCACCCATGCCCACACTGTGACTGACATGCAGTGGCATGGTGGTCTGAGGTAGTAGTGCACTGGGTACAGTGGTGGGCATGCAGCAAGTCATGCGAGGTGGGCAAGACAGCATGAATGAGGGCCCATCTATCAGCCCAATGGGATGCACAAGGCCGTGGGGCATGGATCTACCAGACCCATGATACGAGGTGCTGCAGCAGCTGGAGTTGGATGACCTAGAGGTGCAGTGAGCAACACCAAAGCCATCAAAGAGCAGATGGGAGCAATCCAGGACCTGGGTCACAATGTAGCACATATGGCATGGGCACTGGAACCCATGGCAGACATCATAGGTGGCGGAGGCACACCACCATGGCAAGCAGGTGTTGCAGTGACCAGTGGGCAGGGTACAGTGGCCCCAGGCAGAACCTTCACCAGAACCCAGTGCCAAATGGACACTGTGACTCCCCAAGGTGTAGGGGGATGGCCGTGCACCACACGGGGCACAGCACAGAGTCAGCAATAAGTGCCAACAGTGTCAGCACAGGCATTGTGGAGCTCCAATCCATGGGCACAGGTGGTACTGACATAGAATCAGAGGTTGCTGCTGATAGTGTAGTGATGGGGAGAAGGGTGCAGTGCAGGCATGGCCTATCAGGGTCAGGGGCCAATGGGCTCTCAGACAGACCCTCCATTGGGAGACACGATCAATGGCACGTGACATGGTTGCCCCCGACGTGCCTCAACAGCCATGAGGAACAGGGGTCAGCATGGACCGGGAAGAGCACCGCAGTGGTATGATGTGGCAATAGTGGCACAGAGGCAGTGCCATGCAAGGACACATGCACACACACATGCTGGGTCACACACATGTATAGAGGCACACACACACACACACACATATGCATGGACATGGTGGCAGAACATGACATGCATAGGGTGAAGCGATGTGATGATGGCAGAGACTGCAAGGACCGCACATGCCCAATGGAATGAGGGGGGGTGGGGGAACCCCTGTGTGGCTGACTAGTGTGCCGAGGTACATGGACATACAATAGAGGCATGTGTGCCCTGTCACCAAATGCCAGCCATAGCCAACACTGACCACCCTCAACAGCACAGCTGCACTGGGGGTGACTTACACCCTCAGGTGGTGGCATCATCGGACGCACGGGACCTGATACAATGCTGAACTGTGAGGGGGCCAATGCATATGTGGACCAGTGGTGCATGCAGGACTCCAGCAGGTGATGCAAACATCACATGCTGGTGCGCTGATGTGGTGACTAATGATGGAAGGTCCCATTCACCACTGCCATCCTTGCAGGGCATCCAGCTGCTGTCTTTTGTCCTCACTCCTGGTCATCCTGCAGCTGTTCTTTCAGCTGGTCCTGAGGAAGGATGTCAGGTATTATCAGCCCACAGCACATGGCCATGTTGTGTAACATGGCACAGGCACATTACGGTGCCAGCATGATGATCCCCCTGTGTGATCAAGACAGCAGAAGTGTATCTTCAGAATCCCAGTGCTCTGCTCCCTGATGGACTGTGTCCATCGGTGTGCACTGTTGTATGCCTCCTCAGCCGCAGTTGCAGGTGCCAGGATGGGTGTCATCAGGTATGACCGCAGTGGATATTGCTGTCACCTGTGGGAAGAGAGACATGACATGAATTCAATGTGGGGCACCAGGCACACTGCTACAGACACCAAAGCATGGGTGCAGCACACCTACTCAGGAGCCAGCCATCCACACAGCCCATATGCAGCAATGCTTCAACCCACGAGGTGTTGAATATGTAGGCATCATGGCACAATCCCGGGAACCTGGCACACACATCTGGGAACAGTTCACCTGCATCACACACTAGCTGACAGTTCATGCTGTGGAATCCCTTATGGTTGTGGTATACCTTCTCGGCCATGGACAGGGACTGGATGGCAATGTGTCTGCCATTGATGGTGCCAAGGACGTTGGGCATCCCATGCATGCCACAGAATGCCTGCTTGGTAGCATGGACCTCTGCGTTGGACAGTGGAAGGTGTATGTGGTCCCACATGCACACAAGCAGTGTGTTGGTTACCTGGGCAAGGGCATGGGACACCAATGACTGGCTGACACAGAGACCATCACCCATCACATATTGGAAGGACCCAGTGGTGTAGTATGACAGGGTGCACATGACCTTCATCTCAACAGACATGACCCTAGATTGGTGTATTCACGGTGCTACATTATCATGTACAAGGTCACACAGTTGCAGCACCATGTGCCATGGCAGTTGGAGGCATTCTAGGCAGTGGGTATCATGGAACACACTGCCATCCATGTGTGGTCTGAACATGAGCACCCATGGCCATGGCCACCAACCCCTCACATGCTGTGCAATCTGCAGATAGACATTCATGAGTAGTCCAGGACACATCCTGATGTCAACCGGCAAATGGTGTGTGCATGGTATGGCACATGGGTATGGCATCTTTGCCTATGTAAGGCCCACAGTCCACACGGTGTGCACCTGTGCATGGGCCACCACTGGTTGGCACATGCACCGTGTGCACCACGTGGCCGTGGGCACATGGATGCCACCCGCGGACCCATGTGGCATGCCATGCATGCATGTGCATGTCACAGTGCCATACTGCACTACATGGCAATTTACTGGCCATGGGTCTGCCTGCTGGAATGTTCACTGTCACCAGCTGTACTAGTGTCCATTGTGGACCTACATGTCCATCCCCCATTGACTTGCGGTGAGGACGATGCATGGTCCTCATCGATGCACTTGCAACACACAGGCATCCATGGGAGTTGTGGTGTGCAGGGCTGCATCACCATGGTCCCTGCATTGTCCTGTCCATGTGTGCATTGCTGCAACTGTAACACGACTGTGTGCATGGTTGCCCACCATGGTGGCATGCCCTGCACCTGCTGTGTGCCTGCACACTGCCTGTCCTGGCCACAGAGGCAGTTGGCGCATGCGGGGCATGCATGGACATGTGTGCTGGGATGCATGCTGGTGTGTCAAGGCATGGTGTCTCACAGGGCCACTGTGAATGGTGGGGGTGGCTGCACGTGTCACGGTATGCCTCAGCTGCCGGCACATGTGTGCACACTTGCCACATGTACTGGGTACAAGGCTGTGGGTGTTTAGGCATGCATCCAGTGAGCTGGTCAGGGTGGTGCAGGAGGGAACACTTCCCAGGAATGATGTGGCATGTGGTCAAGGGGGAGTTCTGTGACAGTGGCAGGTATGGCACCCTGTGGGTGTCACGGCATATTGACCCAGTGAATATCACGGCCATGCCACACCTTGCTGTCCATGGCTGTTCTACTTCCTCTTCCAAGTCTGCATATTGACTGACTGCTGCTTTCACTTTGTGTCTCCCTGTCCTTCCCCATATAGGATGCCTCAGGAATGCTGAGATGCATGAAGCTGTGCTGGATGCCACAGCCAGATGGGGCTGAGGTGATGGTGATGCACCCGCGTGGCCTGTACGACTGATGCTGGCAGACCGTGATGCTGAGGTACCTCTGTCAGACCTCCAGGGATGGCCATCCTTACTATGAAGGACAGCATGGTGATGCCAAGTTCTGGACCATGTGGTGGGTCACCGTCCCATCACAGGTAAGTGTTGCATGCCAGCACAGATCCAAGGTCCACAGACCACGTGGGAGGGTGTTGACCATGACTTACCATTCCCTTCTCTTCACAGTGCTACAGGAGTCCTGTGTGCCAGATGCTGCTGTGGAGGGAGGAGTGGCCAAAGCTGTCCGGGGATGAGCTGAGCACCAACCAGGAGCCATGGCCATGGCAGAAGTGCCAATGCATGGAAGTCTAGACATAGGCGGAGGGGATGGCTGTGGGACTGCAAGACCCGTCGACTGCTGGTGCTGCCTCTTGACATGCCTGGACTGTGGTGATTGGGGTGGATTGCTCTGTGTTGGGGGGGGAATGCACTACATTGAGGGCTCCTGTACTGACATTTGTTATTGCTGTGGCTGGGGGAGAGCTTCAGTGGATGACCTCTGCCATCCTGTGTTACTGTAAACCTTGTTATTGCTGCCTTAATAAAGACTTTTCTGTTCTACATGTCCTGGTCCTTGTCTCATGTGACTGTGCCTGTGTGTGTGTGTGTGTGTGTGTCCTGATGTGCTATTTGCAGGTCTGAGGTGGGGGTCACACCACAGTGTTGGGCTGCGGCCTGCATGCAGCATGGGGTGGCCCATGGGGGGTGGCCATGCATGGTCTGGTCCTGGCTGCTGGATGTATGGTGGGGTGGGATTGGCATGGCCGGCTGTGTTTCACCAGGAAGGCACACTGAACAACAGGGTGCTCATCTCCCAGTGTAACCTGGGGGATGGCACGATCATGGTCGGTGTGCCCGTTGTGGGTGGTATGGTGTGGTCTTGCTATTGCTGGCCATTTGGTGGTGTCCATGGGCAGGCACATCTCACAGGGCAAATGGGTGGATTGGTGGGGCCCCTGGGCATGGGGTGGCTTGTGCAGCCACTGACATGTGTTGTGCTGGCTGGGAATACTGTCCTGGCTGCTGTTCCATGGCACTGTTCGACCACTGGGTCACACGCATGCTGGCTGTCGGTGGCCCTTACACTGTTCGACCACTGGGTCACACGCATGCTGGCTGTCGGTGGCCCTTACATACTGGGGCAGTATGGTTAGGCTTGCCCGCCGTGGTGTTTGTTGTGTGTGTGTGGGCAGGCCTGGACTGTGTGGGTTGGCATGCCGGTGCTACGCCCATCCCAGTGGGTGGGGCCCTGTGTCTCTGCTTCCGCTTCTGGTGTGCGTGCTGTTTTATGGCTACCCTGTGATGCGCGTATCTTTATGCACCATGCACCATGCGTCTGCATGCCATGTGCACATCTGTATGTGCTCAGCATTCTGTTTCAGGCCATTTACATGGGTACACCCCTGCTTATTCAGCACTCTTGTGGTATGCGTGCTTGCACATTCCTGCCTTGCATGCTTGTTGTGCATGCGGCATTGCATGTTGCCCACATGTATATTTACCTGCTGCCTACGCATGCACACTGTGCATGTCACGCTGGCTTTGTGCATAGTGCCCTCTGTCCATAAGCATTTAGTGCAGAAATTGGTGGACAGCAACATTCCTCCGACTGAGGTGATCCAAGTATCAGGGCATAAAAAAATTCTAATCTTTAAATGATTACTTCAAGCTCAATGAGGAGAAGCAGAAAAACATATTGCACATCTTAAGCAGCCACAGTGACCCACAGCCCTCCACCTCCTTGGGGATGTCACATGTTAAGTCTGAATCTGTCTTGTCACCTACAGGGTGCAGAGAAATGACAGCCTGCTTTTATAACCCCAACATATGTGCCACCAAAATAACATTTAACATTATTCATGGTGTGTATCTCATTTATGTAGCATCTTGCATGCAGTTTCTCGTAGATACATGTCCAGTAGAAATAAACACAATTTATTTTCTGTTTTGCAGGTCATCATTATGACAGTTCACCATGGAAAAGAGGAAAAGTAATTACTTCTGACAGCAACTCAGAATAAACTTGAATATCACACTGCATGAGCCTGAGAAAACTCCACATACCTTCTTTACAAAACCAAATGCCACTGTTCTCTGCATTGCTAAAGAGAACTGTGCAACTCTGAAGTTAAAATATCCAAGTCAGGACAGTGAAGTGAACTCCACTACTCGTGAGTATCCCGAGGTCACTGACCACTCATGGAGATATTTTCCATTTCACACTCCTATCCATCATGTTTCCCCTATATCTATATATATCAATATCTATCTATCTATCTATCTATCTATCTATCTATCTATCTATCTATCTATCTATCTATCTACCTATCTATATCTATTATAATGGCATGCTGGCATGCTAGACCACTATAGTTAGGTTTCAACGGTCACTTCTATGTTAAACCCAACATTCTGCACTTTAATGTCTTTGCAACTGTTCTACCAATTCATAAGAAATTTTGCATGCACCATCTGGGAACAAAGATCACTTGATGTGTCAAGTGTCTTTCTGGTTGGATGTGTGGGTGAAGAGATACAGATTGTCAAAAAATTTGAAAATTACCATTTTTATGTAAATCCTTTGTCACGATGTTTCTCAGAAATGGCTTGGGTGTTTGGTCTGAAACTTTTAAAATATGTTGGTCTTTGGTCCAGATGTGCTTTTTGAAGGTTTGGTTTGGTGAAAAAATATTAATCCATTCAAAAGTTATTAAGTTTCAGTTTCCCATTATTTACTATGGAAAAGTTAGCTGGCAGCCTTGACACAACATTTTTCTACGGCGAATGTGTTTTTTCTTTGCAGCAAATGCAAAAAGTTTTGCTGAGATTCCACCATCTTGTTTTTCATTATTGAGGCAAACAAATTTAAATATTTCAGAAAATACTTAGAAATGGCAAACACCAACAGTTGTGTTTACCTACAGAAATTGGGGCACGAGGAATCACATTCTGGGGTCAGTCTGCCCCCAAAATGCCCAGAAATATGTTAGTTTTGTCTGCAGATGTATTTGTGCCATAAACTGTGGAAATTGTTTTGTGAAACAATGGGAGTTTGTGCTGCAAATTGCAGCAAAATGAGTCAGTGTTTCGAAACATTTTTCCTTGTTTCACGAAACAACTGCCACAATTTGCAGCGCAAATATGTCTGCGGACAAAATTAAGCTATTTCAGGTAATTTTTGGGACACACTGACACTAGAATGCCATTCTCTGGCATCCTATTAGGTGAACACCTGTTGGTGTTTACCGAATTCAAGTATCTTTTAGATTTTAAAACCTCACAGGGGCAGGGTCTGAGGTATAAGAAAAGCATACATAAAAACATGGGCGTTCCAATTTCGTTGAGTACATTCTTGACAAGGCATGTCATTGTAGCCCTGCCATCCTGCCTGTGCTGTGCCTTCAACTGTATCTGAAAACCGGGGGCGCCAGTCTCTGGTGGCAGTGTATTTATTTAATTAATTAATGTATTTATCAATGTGATACACTGGGGAGCCCACCACAAGTGTCCTGAAATAGTGTAATAAATAATTTTGTATGTTCTGACACTGGGATTCCCACCCCAGGTGTCAGATCCCCCCCACCCACTGCAGCCTGTTATTTTAATACTTTTTGATGACATCAGAGGGCCCCATCCCCATGTTGACATTCAGAATTCACCCTCCCAGCAGAGTGAGACACTGGGGAGCCCACTCTCAGTGTCCCGACATAAATGTATTCTATATGTATACCTGCAAAAAAAGAAAAAGGTCCAACATCTTTTTTTTAAAACCTGAAATAAAGTAAATGGTTCTTTGTCATCACCACCATTCCCTTCCCCCATCCCAACCCTCCACTCACACCACAAACCCACCCACCCCTTACCCTATACTTACCTCTGGAACTCAGATGCTGTCATCTTCTATGGACCGGGACAAGTCTGCTCTCTTCAAATCTGAACCGTGAACTGAGGAATCTAGGTAAGTGCTGTAAAATGTATTTCAATAGTGCTTTGAACTTATGCTCATAACTTTGCCATTTTTTGGATTTTTTTCACCACATTTTCAACATGGCCTGTTTGGGACTCCACCTCATGAACACTGCAACTGTCATTTCATTAACTGGACCTGAAAAGTGATTTCATGGTCACTGTGCAAAATCACTTTTGGGGACCAAATAATGAAATATCCACCAGTGTTCATGATGTGAGGTGCCAAAAAGGCCATGTTGAAATTTAGTGAAAAATTCTAAAATGACAGAGATATGTGTGTTTGTTGACATTTTTCTATGCACACACATAATTTTGGTCATTTTCAATATTTTGACACCAAATGTTCAACATAGCCTTTTTGTTCACTCCCCTTCATGAACAGTTTAGCTGTAATTTTTCACATCCTGTCTGAAATGTGTTTTCAAACCTGTGGTGCACAATGGCATTTTGGCATAGATTTGAAAATTTTCACCTATAGGGTTTATGAGGTGGGGTCATCAGAAGACTTTGTTGTCAATTTGGGGTCAAAATATGAAAAAAATTCAAAGTTATGACCATTCATTGCAATTTCACTATGCCTGCTCATAACTTCAGAAATGTTAAACATTTTTTTACCCCAGGTTTTCAACATAGCCTTCTTTTTACCCCACCTCATGTATGTCACAGCTGTCATTTTTTGGATCCTGGTCAAAATGTGTTTTCACGCCTGTGGTGCAGAATGGCTTTGCAGTTGCACAGAATTATGTTTTGGTGGGGATTCAAAAGATTTCTGTACTGGGGTAAATGAGGTGGGGTAATGAGATGGCTATGCTGACAATTTGGTCACTGTTGTCCTATAAATGGAAGCACAGGTCCTGGAGGGCTCTGTACTTCTATGGCTACATACATATACGCATCTATGGTGGGATGGGAGCGCAGGGCCAAGAGGGTCCTGTGCTCCCACAGACAAATAAGGATATGATTATACTATCAGAAATTGTAAGGAAATGAATTCCAAATAACTTCATTAATGCATCAGTTGGGGTTGTTACTAAAGTGACAAAAGCAGGGAAATGTGGTGTTAGGGTTTCCAACCTTAACACCCCACCCCCATCCTGCAGACACTGGCAGGCATCAAGGGTGTGCCTTGGGGTCATCAGCCCTAACACTTACCCATTCTCTTGTACTGTACCATCTCAGCTTATTTACTTATGGAATGGGGGTGAGCATTAGGGTTGACAACCCCAAGGTACACCTCGAATGCTTGTCAGTGTTTGCAGGGTGGGAATAGGGTGTTAGGGTTGGAAACCCTAACACCACAGATCCCTGCTTTTGTTGCTTTAGTAACAACCCTAACTGATGTATTAACATAGTTTTTTGCAATGAATCAGTTTGTGTGTGTGTCTGTCTATCTATCTATCTATCTATCTATCTATCTATCTATCTATCTATCTATCTATATTTTCATTTACCTTCCATACTCACTGAGTCTTGCAATAGCACATGCTGCTGATTTTTACTTTGGTTACATTTGTAAATTTTGTACATCCTTGTTTTTGTACATTTTGTCTCTGCACCTACTGTATGGTGCTTTGTTGTGCACATGTTCTTGTTGTTACTGCACTCTTCATATCTTGCACTTGATCTGTTATATTCTGTATCATCGCCACTGCTTCCTCTCCTTTGTCCCAGGTAACACTTGATAATGAGCTTCGTCTCTGCATGCCTGTTCTGGTCACAAAATCTTAAATCATTCAATCAATCAATAAATGTAACTATCTAATAAAATAAATAAATCAACAAATAAGACTCTACATCCAAAAATATAGAATATTAGCTATGCAACTGAAATGGTAAGGATATTTAAAAATGCACTTTCTGATGGATAGTGAATACATATTTGGACTATCAGTATGTGTCTGAAAGAAGAATGTACTGTAGAACCCCTGTTCTGTATATTTGGTGTAAAGGGTTACTTCATAGCTTCCCAGGTGGGGAAGTATCCTATTCCTAGGAGACAGCAGATAAAGTTAAATTAGATTGGTGTGATTGTCAAGTAGAGCTGCGTGGAATGAGAAAATTCTGAATTTGTGGAATTTTTATGAAATTCCATGAAATTCTGTGAAACTTTTTTGGCATTTTGATGGAATTTTGTGGAATCTTTGAAAAGTATTAATTTGGTCATAACTCTGCTGTCTATTAAGCTAGAGATCTGAAATTTGACAGGATTACTTGCTGATAGAAGCTCCAAAGGTGGACATTAGGATGCATTGTCTCATATTTATGGGTGCTTATAGTCTGCCATTTTATTTTTGTGGGAAATTTCATGGACATTTTTATCTCCAGGCAACTCAGGTGCCTTTGAAGCTAGAAATCTGAAACTATGTACATATATAAATGTGGTAATAACCCTTATGCCTGCAAAATGTTATAACATTTTGATGAATGTTTTCAAAATTATACTAAAATAATTGAAATTTAAATTTTGACAAAATTGTTCGACCACCAATAGCACAACCCCCCTTTAAAGCTTGATACTTAAAACTTATTGCACATACCCATGTTGCAAGTTTCTCCAAATACTGACACTGTAGAGAAATATGGATAAGAATGTTTTAACTTAGATGGAAATAACTGAAAACTTAATTTTGATTAAATGTTTGGCCACCCACAACTCAAGCCCTTTTAGCCTAGGACTCAGAAATGTATACACTTATGAAAGTCATTAGTACTGCTATACCTGCCAAAGTTGGTATAAATTTGGATATGCACTTTGAGAACTATACCAAAATAACTGATATTTAAAATGTAATGAAATTCAGTGGAATTTTTGAAATGTATTAATTGGGTCATAATTCAGCCTTCCACTGATCTACGGATCTGAAATTTGGCATGATTACTTGATGAAGGAGTTGTAATGATGTGCCATGTATCATGAGATTAGGGTGCATCATTTCAAAATAATAGGTGCTTAGAGTCTATCATTTAATTTTTTGTCGGAAATTTCATGAAAATACAGTATTATTCTGCATCTAACTCAGGTACCTTTAGAGCAAACAATTTGAAACTGGGTGCATGTATAAATGTAGTAGTATCCATATACCTGCTACATTTTATAGCATTTTGATGAACACTTTCAACATTATACTAAACTAAAATCTAGATGTTGGCAAAATGTTTGGCTACCTATGCCACAGCTCTTGTTATAGCTTGAGACTTAAAACTCCATGCACATAATCATGTTGCATGTTTCTCTAAATCCTGAAACTGTGAAGGAATTTGGATAGGAAATGTTAAAATTAAATAGAAAACAACTCAAAATTATATTTTGATTAAATCTTTGGCCACCCGCAACTCAACTCCCTTTCAGTTTAGGAATCTGACTTTGATACACATATTCAAACCTTCAGTATCTGTATACCTTTTAAATTTGGTATAATTTAGATACATACTTTAAAAACTAGACCAAAATAACTGAAATTAAAAATTTGGTGAAATTATGCATAATGTTTGTGCACATTCTACAAAATTCCACAGAATCAGAATTATAATTCTGTGGGCATTCCATCAGCGGAATTTTATTTTCTGTACAGCTCTACTGTTGAGGTCCTGCCTGGAGTATGAGCAAGGGAGATCTTTCTCGAGGAGCCATCATATGGGCTGTGAGGCCTGCGGCTGCCAAGGATGTGAAAGAATCATGGTGTGAGGAGAAGAATATGGCTACTCATGTGGTAAGCACTGCAGCTACATTTGTTTGCCATGCCAAGGTTAACTGCTTGACTATCCCTACCTGAAGTCAGGTGAGGAGAAGTGACAGACCTTGCCTAGGCTAACAGCTGAAGGGTGCTCTTCATGGGGTGCCAATATTTGGGAATAACCAGAGTTTAAAAGACTTTATTGTAAGTCACTTTAGAAGGTAGGGAATGCCATATATTCCCAGACCCATTATGCTGGCTGTTTTTCTTTCATTTGAAACTAAGTGTTATGTATTAGAAACAGACCCAGATTCTATAACCCCAGAAGTAACTCTGCTTGCTCTATCATGAAGAATGGATTTATCTGTCAGAAGGGGTTCACTCCATGCAGTATCAGACAGAGAAATGCTGTTAACATTTGCAGAAGGTGCAGACTGAAACACTGGTGCTTGAATGTCTCCCTCCCTAACATCTCCCATTCTTACAGGCACTTCTTTGGAGGTAACAGTTCTATTTGTACACATACTATATTTATATCAGAGTCCTGCTAGAGTAGTGGGATACCAACTGTCTCCAGTGGGGACCCACCATATCCTGTTCAATTGAGGGTATACTGTTTTGGGCATAGGATGAATAGTAGCTACAGTGTTAGCTGTGGAGATCATACCACTTTTAAGCGCTTCTCTTTGCTGTAGTGCAGTAGTTGTAGGAAAGTTAGTTACAGTACTTGAAATATAGGGCTGATGTTCTGACATGTCAAGCAGTTCTTTTGAAAAAGGTAAGTATAGAGTACTCACCTTACTCTCATCCTTGATTTCAGTTGTCTCAGTCACACCTCCCAGCCAGTCCCTTTTCTTTTTCATCCAGGCTCATTGAAAACTCAAGGTACAATGGTTTAAACATGTCTTTTCCCAGCCCGCTCCTGCAAGCTGCTCCTCTATTGAAAGCTCGGAGAACGGGGGACTCTCCTCCAGCCTTGAGCTAGCATGCCTACCTGTGAGAGGCCAGGTAGCATTTGCTATTACTACTGAGAGAGATCAGCTGCTCTGGGGCACTTCCGACTTCTGTCAGTCTCTTGTCAGCTTCCCTATCACTGTCATTGCCACTCTGGGACTGTTAAGGGGATACTGACACCATTCCTTAGGATGCTTTGGGAGCTCTCAACAACTTCTTTCGCAGCAGGCATTTACTCTCTTCCTTTGCAATAAGCTGTAAAACTGATTTTTTTTTGCTTGGAGATCTGATTCCAGATGCAGCTCAGTCCTCTGGATCAAATCTTCCTCCAAATCACCATCACTTTCAGGTATGTCATGCTTCATTCCAAACTCCACACTTTCTGATCTTATGGAGTTGAGACTGTAGGGATTGTAGTTACAATACTTTCCATAGAGGCTTCTGCATTACTCTGGGTGGGGAGGGATGCAAGCTACTGCAACCAGTTCACCATGCCATCACACTACACCATCACACCATCCAACATCTTCTCATAGGAAGTGTAGCGGGACTCCTGCAGGATGAATAAGGGTAGTTTTTTTTTTATTAAAACAAATATCATAGTGCGACCCCTGTAGGAAGAGTAGGGGTATTTTCAATTAAAACAAATATCAACAAACATACATAATACATATTACATACTAAAAGAGTCACAAACCACACCCCCACAAGTGAAACAAAATAGTCTATAACCCTCTATACTATATATACAATTTTATTACTAATGAAACAAAGTATGCACTCATAGAAAAAAATGGCAATAGGGAAATAAATAAGCAGTGCCCAAGTGCACCAGTCGTACCATATTCTGCAAAAAAAAATATTCTGTGTCTAACCAATCAAATCCTTTCCATAGGTTTCAAAAAATAGGGATAGACAATCATGGTCTCGTGCCTCAACCAATAACAATTGCTTCCTAATATTATTAAATCACAGTCAATAAAGACATATCCTTGTTCTGGAACACATATTTACAATGTGCCTGCCATATACTCCATTTAATACAGGCAAAAGATTTGAGAAGAGTACTGTGTGCCCACATAACCTATGTATCTGATATACTACCATACCTCAGAGTTTGTCATATACTGTAGCTCAGAAACTGCCCATCATTATGTGATTAGCATCCAAAAGGAATGAATGTATGAGCACACAAAAAATGGATGATCCATGGCTTCAAGATCTCAATTACAATCAGGTCTAAGACAACCTCTGTCTTCAATGCTCTTAAGTTTGGCATTTCCCATAGCGGCCCTGTGGCACTGGAGGTTGAGATGCTGGATGCCACACTTCGCACCACACCACTGAGCTGGGTTCAGGAACAGACTCGGGTCGGCAGCAGTTGGCGGGGTTAGGAGAGGATTGAGCATCTGAAGGACTGCTCTCCTCTCCTGGGGAGAGTGGGCTAGGTTCCTAGCTCATTATGACCCTTGGTGGAGACTGTGGGAAGCCAAACTGGGAACTCTAGGAATGGGTGGGGGACATGGCAGACGTCCTGTGGCTGGTGCACAGGAGTGTGACCACAATGCGCTGACACCATTGCATGTCCGCATCCCCGGGGTCAAGCACAGCAAAAACCCTCTGCTCATGGAGAATGATGCCTCCAATGGGGTGCCACCTTCCCCCCCAAACAAAGCCTGAAATGAGGGGCATGGGCTCAAGGGTGATACAGTCTTCCTCCTGCCCCCTCTTGGGAGGGCCCCTCCATGGGGGACTAGTCACAGTCCTCCCTGCATTAGCCAGTCATAGTGTAGGCTAGTAGAGGGAGAGATGTTGAGACCCTGTGAGAAAAGCCCAACTGGGAATTAGTCTCCCTACTGTGAGCAGAGAGAAACAAGCATTTGTCAATGCCGAATGTTTGCTTGCTGGCATTGGCATTGGTAGTATAGAAGTTACAGAGCTGCATAATAGGAATGGCAGCGAAGTACTGAACTGAAGCCAACCGCACCACCACCCTGCATAGAGTGACAGGCATTGGGGTGTGCCTTTGGGTGATCAGGCATAACGACCATGCCATTTCACCACACCCTACCCTGCAGACACTGACAAGTGTCACTGTGCCTTGGGGTCTTTGGCCCTTATGCGCACCCCATTCCATCAGAAAATACGGTGAGAAGGGTGCGGTATAGGAGAATGGGGTGAAGTTTGGGCCCGAGAGTCCGAGGCACACCTTGATGCCTCTCACTGGCTGCAGGGTGTAGGTGGGGGTGGAATGGTATAAGCATTACAGGCAAGAATCGCAAGTCACACCCGTGATGCCTGTCATTCTCTACAGAGTAGGGCGTTATGGTCGGAAACCCTAATGCCTCAGGCATTTGTTGGTATTTTCACTCCAAATTTTCAACATGTTTTTTGTGACTCCACCTCATGAACAGTGGCAATATCAGTTTGTTAGCGAAAACTGCTTTTGCACAGCGACTACGGCATTTGGCACCACAGGTGCAAAACACATTCAAGCAGGATGTGAAAAATGACAGCGGTACTGTTCATGGGAGGTGAAAAACAGCATGTTGAAAATCTGCTGTAATCTTTAAAAACTGGTGAAGTCACGGAGTGCGCTAGAAACTGTGCAACGCACACCCGTAATGTAACTAGTTTGGGGATTTTTTTTACAGCAGATTGTTAACACAGGCATTTTGGGACCTCCAATCATGAACAGTGTCAGTGCGATTTTCTTTATCTGTCCCGAACAATGATTTCCAACAACGACCATGCATTTCTGCGCTGAAAGTGTGAAAACACATTTTGGCCATGTTGTGGAAAATGGCAGCTGTACTGTTCCTAAGGAGGTGTGGAAAAATGCCACTGGTGAAAATCTGGACTGAAAATATTACAAATTCATGAACTTATGAGGGTGCGTGGAAACTGCACAATGCTCACTCGTAACACAGTCATTTTATGGAGTTTTGTCACCAAATTTTGAACATAACCATTTTAAGACCTCTGCTCATGACCAGTGTCACTGTGATTTTCTTAATCTGTCCCAAACATTGTTTTCGCACACCGACTGTACCATTGTGCGCTACATGTGCGGAAACACATTTTGGGAGAGATGTGAAAAATGGTAGCTGTATTGCTCATAAGGAAGTGCTGTAAAATGGCACTGTTGAAAATCTGGAATGCAAATATTACAAATTCGCAAACTTGCCAGCGTGCATAGGAACTGCGCAACATGCGCTCCTAAAACAGTCATTTTTGGGAATTTTTTCACCAGATTTTCAACATAACCATTTAACACCTCTGCTCATGACTAGTGTCACTGTGATTTTCTTAATGTGTCCCGTACATTGATTTCAGACACCAACTGCGCCATTGTGCGCTTCATGGGCAGAAACACATTTTGGGTGAGATGTGAAAATGACAGCTGTACTGGTCATAAGGAAGATGGTAAAATGGCAATATTGAAAATCTGGAGTGAAAATATTGAAAATTCACAAACTTACAGTGTGCGAGAAGGAAATATAGCATGCGCTAAGTAAAACAGTCATTTTTAGGAATTTTTTCACCAAATTTTCAACATAGCCATTTTAACACCTCTGCTCATGAACAGTGTCACTGTGATTTTCTTAATGTGTCCCGTACATTGATTTCGCACACCAACTGCGCCATTGTGCGCTACATGGGCAGAAACATGTTTTGGGTGAGATGTGAAAAATGACAGCTGTACTGGTCATAAGGAGGAGTGGTAAAATGGCAATGTTGAAAATCTGGAATGAAAATATTGAAAATTCACAAACTTACGAGTGTGCGAAGGAAATGCGCAACACACGCTCATAAAACAGTCATTTTTAGGAATTTTTTCACCAAATTTTCAACATAGGCTTTTTGAGAACCCACCTTATGAACACTGGCAATGTTGTTTTGTTAATGGGTCCTAAAAGGTGATTTTGCTCAGTGACTGCGAAATCACCCTTTGGGCCTGATTAACGCCATGACAGTGCAAGAATTCATGAGGAGGGGTCCCAAAAATCCATTGGAAAATTTGGCCCAAAATTCCCAAAATGCCTGAGATATGCAACAAAGTTTAAAAACCTTATTTATTCCATTATACAGCTTACCGCCATTTCCTCAGTTTGCGGTCAGCTTTGAAGAAGTCTAGAGCGTGTTCCGGTCCACGATGATCCTCGCACCGAGCTCTGGAGGTAAGTATGGGTGGGGGTGTGGGAAGGCAGGGTGTGCAGTGGGTGGAGTGCAGGCTTTGGGGGTGGGGAGACTGCGAGGAAGGTTTCTTCTTTACAGGTTTTAGGCGACACAGGATGTTTGCCATGCTGGGTGGGCTCCCAACATGGCAGCTGGAAAGGCTGTTTGGGGGGCTGGAGCCGATGGGGATTAGAGCACCCCATGCCGCAACATGCTTTGCCATGCTGGGGTAGGCTCAGCGTGGCACATGGACAGCTGTTGTTGGGGGGCGTGGAGCCATGGGGATTGAGCACCCCCATCAGCCACACAGTGAGTCCGTGGGGGGGAGCGCATCAGCACGCAATATGCATGCTTGCGTGTGTGTGGGGGGGGACAGCTCTGCTCACTGAAGCGGAGCTCTCCCTTTCAATTGTATGCCACTGCATTTTCCTGCTGTCATAGACAGCTGCAGCAGTGATTGGTGCACTGCGACCGTGCCTGCAAACACACTGACTGAATTCGAAGAGGCTGACACACCTCTAGAAAACTCGTATGATGGCACTATGTTTCTTGCACATGCGTGCAAGCAAACATAAAAATTGCATGTAAAAAATAAAAGTTTGTCATTTCCCTTTATGTTCAATTTGCCATGAGCACAAAGCCATACAACATCCCACATTTCCTTGGCAACATGCTGATCAATTAATTGCTTAGTGATTATGTGTACAAAGATACCACAAAGTGGGTCACATACTGGAGTTATACAAAAGCAGGATTGAACTATACGGGCATACAGTTTCTTCCCTGTCTTTAGCCAAACAGTTTGTATTGTTAATTTTCAAAACTTTCTGTTTCTAGAAAGTGAAATGAATATATGGAGTAATAGGAAGTGCAGGACCTTTAAGTCAAGTGAGAGAATTTTGTTCCCACATCTGCATGCAAGGTGCACACACCTCTCAAAAGTAGAGATAGTCCAGCAGAGATAGTGTCCCCAAATAAGAGTCACATATTAAAACTTAAAAAACTACAAATACAAAAATGCTGCCAGGTTTATCATATTTAATTCATTCTCTTTAACCTCCTGACAGGATGAGTAGGGACATTTTTATTAGGAATAATTAACAAAAAAATGACAATCACCCAAAATCTCTTTTTCAGACATTTACAGTCCTTCATATACACAAAATATGAACATTGCCTTATTTGCTATACATATATCATTATATCAGAAAACAAAAATAATGAAAAAACAAACAAACAAAAAAAAAAAAAACAATAACTTAAACCAGGCACAGGAAGCCATGTTATATTACATGTTATATTGTAAGTTAATGATCCACTTACAGTGCCTCTAATATTGGCTTAAAAATGAGGGTTTGATGTACTCTTTCTGTAAGATATCTAGTGTTTAGAGCTGTTTTTATCAGTTGAACAACACCTATGTCAGGAAAAGCTTTCTGTTGTAGTGTGACAACACACATGGCCTGTGAAAGATAGTATTATAATTACTGGCCAGCAATTTTTTCCATAGGCTGACCGAGTTATAATTTGCCGTTATAACCCACGGGTTATAACGGCAAACATGCGCCACGTCAATCGAGAACAGCCACTCCCTGATTGGCTGTTAATGTCCTACTGGGCGGGCTTCCACTCATGAGCAAACATGGTGTGTCCTTACCCGCATAACGAGGAGCCGAGAGGAGCCTCCGAGCCGCCAGACCGAAAGTACTCAATGTCTCTTTTAAAAAAAAAATTAAACAGTCATTTAAATATCTGGTTGATCGCTCCATTCGAAAGCCGTAGAAGACAACATGAACGGCTCATACCTCACTCCTTGAGGTAAGACGATTACGATTTCCACACAGAACTTTGGCCAAAGATAAAAAAAAAAAAAAAGCAATGATTAAAAAACAAACTGAAAAAAAAAGACGACTGGAAAGACAGACAGGGTGTGTGTGTGTGTGTGTGTGTGTGTGTGTGTGTGTGTGTGTGTGTGTGACAGAGAGTCACAGTGTGTGTGTGTGTGTGTGTGTATGTGAGACATAGAGTCAGAGTGTGTGTGTGTTGAGAGAGATTCAGACACATGGCTGGAAAAAATTGCTGTCCAGCAATTATAAAAAATAAAATTAGGGGTAGTGTGTGTAAAACTCGGATTTTACACACACCCTCATTGTGGGATGCAGTTTATAAACCCCTCGGGCTTCGCCCTCAGGGTTTATGTAGCATCCCACAACTCGGGTGTGTGTAAAATCTTGTTACACACACCACCCCATATATTATTCTCTATATATTTACTGGTTAGGGTCAATAATACACAGCTGGCAGACCGCTACAAACTCCATAATTCACACTTGTGAATTATGGAGTTCTGTTAACCACAGTTGTTAGAGACATCAGTGACTCTCCCTCACTACCTTTCAAAGAAGCTGTCTCCCCACTTGCAGTCCACTTGTGCTGTTGTCAGAAAACCACCTGCACAAAGAAAACACACTGCTTGGAGAACTGTAAGGAAAAACCTGGCACACTATAAGGTAAAATTTCTTTGAGAAAATTATTTCACAATGGCAACCACATCCCATTTTCAGTTCTCTTTTACTGTACTGATTTGAGAGGTTCCTACCAGAAACGGGCAGGAGGTTCTCAAAAAAATAACATTTTTCAGATACACTGAATTCTGTTCAAGCACTTCTTAAAAATACAAATATGAGTGCTCAAAAAAGTAAATCTCTTACATTCTTATAAGCATCTACAGACAGTCTTACTCTGTTTTTTTCAACTGAAATAAATATTCTTGTTCACAAAAAACAGGTTTCGTGTGTCTCAATTTCTACATTAACCAGTAAATATCAAAAATAAAACATGGGGAACTGTTTAAATTCAGATTTTATGCACACCCTTGGTGTGTGATGACTAGATAAACCCCTTGGGCTTTGTCCTCAGGGTTTATGGGGCATCACACACCTTGGGTGTGCATAAAATACTCATAAATCACACTTCCCCATGCATTATACTATATTATGTATTGAAAAAATAAGTCATAGTGTACTGGCATGGTTTTTATGTAGTCTGACTGGAAATAACCCTAAAATCAGAATATCATAAATAACAGGGTCCACATTTCTATCATTCCATAATTTTAGAAATAAGTTCCAAAAGTTGATTGCAACTGGACATGATAAAAATATATGTTCTTATGTCTCCAGTTTTTGCCTACAGTAGGGGAATTTTACTGTGGGAAAAGGGAAATAAAACACAAAACAAAATCAAACACAGTCAAACATTCAACAAATTACAATCAAGATACAGTATATACAAAAAACCATAACGTAGTAAAAGGAAAAGGACTAACAAAAATTGCCTAAAGATACATTACTATAAACACTGAAAATGAAGACGCTAACCCCTTAACATCCCAAATTATGTTGGCATGAGTGCCAATCCGTTGCTAGTTTGGATCCACCAGCTTTCAAGCAATTAGTATCATGAATTTTTCTCAATGTAATACAGACATTTCTCAAGATAGCAGTTGGGGTTACTACAGTTTTCTGAAGCACCCAGGTGCATTGAGCTTGCCATATGTAATACTTCAGTACTGCGAATATAACTTGCAATGTTACATTATGGAATCATGCCCACTGTCTAGGGAATAACCATAAAATCAAAATCTCAAACATTGCCCCATCAGTAAAACAGGTCTCTGTAACACATACACCCAGGCCACACAATAAAACAAGCTATCATAGCTAAGCATGTCTTTTCTGGTCAAAAATTGTAAATAAAAAAGTTATCAAAACCTCTAAGAACCTGGCATTATGTTCTGAAAAGGTTATGTTTTGTTTTCAGAAAAACAGTAGCATCACTAATTATTAAAATACCTGCTGTGCAGTTACACTGTTATCAGTTACATGCAGATCATCATCAGTTATGTTCACTGGAAAATAAAGAAATTATATTACAAACAATTGAGCTGAGACTTATTTCCAATGGTGTCCTAATAAGAGATAAGTACTGCCTCTCTATCTTCTGCATTCTGGCCCATGGAGATCTTGCCTGTGGTTTCTGGGTTACAGACCAAACAATACAGAGTTATAAATGCAACAGAAAAGTCCTATGTTTGGCTGAGATGGATGGTCAAATCTAAATGTACTAGAACCTTTGGGGACACTTTTAGGATATTTACTGAAGTATCAACACATGGAAGAGGAGAATTTAACCATATGGAAGACATGCAATATTTGGTGGTGGTGGGAAGTTCCCTATTTTTTTTTTTACTAAGGATTGGGGAAGGTGTCAACAGGTAGGTATGGAGTGGGGGTGCATTAAGGAAGTGAAAGCTAGAAGTAGGAGGGGGTGTTAGCAGTGAAATGAGGATTTATGACAATTTTATTACAGGGAGGTTGTTGATTTCAGTAGGTGAGAGGAATGGTGAGGATGTGTTCTGAAATGCAGGTCCCTGAATCTTATCTGGTATTTTCTATATGAGTAAAAAATGGACTACATGTGGATTTTTCCCAGATAGCCCTGCTATGCACTCCTGATAAAAATGCATATCACAGTCTGAGCAATGCTACCTAGAATACATGACTCTCAGAACCAGATGCCTTCTGAGCTGCTAAAAGATCAATTATGGGATAGCAGCACTCAACAAGTGAGTGTCCGAGACACCAATAGCCATAATTAAAGACACTGTGTTGCAAACTGTCAGCAGAAAGCAGTATCCCCAAGGGGTTTTCAATAAAAGTCCATTTCCTTGTATCAGTGACTAATGTAACTGTAATTATCTTGTTTCAGATTTCTAAATTCCAGCTATTCAGTCTAGAGTAAAAAAAAAAAAAAGAGACTGAACGAAGAGATTTTAAATACAAACTCAATAATGTTTTTGATAACCAGCTACAGTAACAGTAAGAGGTATGCCAAGAACACAGAGTCAATATTGGATGATAGAAGTATCTCAACTTTAATATATATATATCTTATAGGAGCATGGTAGTTAGGGTTGAGTGCAGTGTTTAATGCTAACTTTCTACCTTAATAATGTTGCCCAGGTTCAAGGGAATTGCATGCAGTTTTGCATGCACATTCTGGAGTGTAAGGTATCTTGATGTGACAACTTTGTGATCATTGAATACCCAGATTCTGAGATCAGTATAGTGCAAAAAGTGGAAAAACTGGGATTTTGGCAGGGGTTTTTTTTGCTCTCACTACTGCCCAGATAGTTTAAAATTTTGTTTTGAAATTTGCAGGGTAGAAGGACCTGTCTTAGAAAGAGGCCATTTTGTTTTTTGGTTTGGTCAACAAATATTAATTGGTTTCTGAGTTACAAGGATTTGAAATTTTGGTTCTGAGCACGCTTAGTATGGTACTTCATTTACATGTCTGATGTGAAAGAAGAATCTTTCATGTGCCCAAATTCTTCTTTTGTAAAAGAAAAATTCTTCTTTTGTATCTTGTTTCTCATCCCCCCCCCCAAAAGAAATTGGGAATCCCTAAAAATGATTCCCTGGAGAAAATCAAACACACAAATCAAGCTAAACAGGTCTGGTTTAGCTTGATTCTGGAGCTTTTCCTTCTTGTTGAAAAATGAACCCGAAATATGGTTTGGAGTCATCCCTAAAATCCTAGGTAGAAGGCTTATTGACGGTTTCCAATTCTTCTTTTATGAACCAAAATTCTTCTTTGTGAGCATCACAAAAGAAACATCTCATATCTCAAAAGAAGACATTTCTTGTTTTATCTTCTTTCATGATCTTCATTCATGAGATTTCTTATTTTGTGATCTTTTTCATATCTTCTTTCATGAGATTTCTTCGTTTGTGATCTTTTTTGTCAGAAGAAGCTCATGAAAAAATTTCTTCTTTCGTGAGATTTCTTATTTTGTGATCTTTCATGACCTTTCATGAGATTTCTTGTTTCGTGTATCAAAAGAAGAATTTCTTCTATCATGAAGTGAGATTTACTTTTGTAGTATTTCATGAAACTTCTTTTTGTGACCTTTCATAAGACATTGCAAAAGAAGAAAATATGCTCACAAAAGAAAAATGTTGTCTTTGTATAGGAAAACAACTCCTGTTATAACAAGGATGTTTTGAAAGATTTTTACTCAATCCATTAAACATGACCTTATTTTTGACCAACCTCATGAACCAGGAAGGTGATTTTTTTCAAATCCAACCCAGAAGGTGGTCATTCAGGCAGGAGTTCAAAAATGTCATCTGACTGGCTCATGAGGTGGGAGTCATAAGAAGACTAAGTTGAAAATTTATGATTGGAAGTTATGAAGGAAGGCCCCTGTATGTCTATAGCTTCATGGAAGTGTAGGGCCTTCTGAACCCTGTACTTCCACAGCTAGATGGACTCCACACTTGGTGCAGAAGCAAGGGTCCCACAGGGCCCTGTGCTACTGTGCCCAGACAGACTCCTCACTTGATGCATGGCCCTCCAGGTGCTGCACATCTGCTTCAGTAGCTGCCAGCATTACCAGATATTTCCATTCTTCCCCCATATGTGCCGAGTTCCTCTGTCAATACAAGCAAAAGCAAAATATCCCTGAGAATTGCTTAAAGACATGTCAGGAAGGTAGATGCCTGTCTCCTCTATATGGTAGACAGAGTGGAAACAGAAAGCTGTGTTCCAGGCTATAGAATTCAGTAATGTGGTCTGTGGGGCATATCTGTCCTTGGTGTAGTGACATGCATTGCAAAAGCTTGTTCCTCTTCTGAGACCTTAAGAACAGGCCACCAGACATGTCGGTGCTAAATAATCAACCTTAACCATGGTCTTTCCCTTAGTGAGTCTACTTAAATGAAACATACATTGTTTTTGATCTTATACAGCAACCTAACACAGCAAGGCTGAAAGTGGTTTCCAATGTGGCAGCACTCGTAACGGTGGAGAGAGTGCAGCAATAATGATGGTGGCAGAGGAAGTGGTGATAACACTACTATTTCATCTGAGTCATTTTAGCAGAAGCACAAGCAGGATGCAGTAGTCATTAAGGAAATTATAAAGATATTCCTGACATGCCTTACAGCTTGATTTCAAAGCTTTAGATGAGACACACAGTTTGACAAGGAAACAGTACTGGATCCAAAATATAAAGATATGCATTTATCCTGGATGCATTGACTATCTTAAGCAGAAACTGTTGTATTCACTTATAATGGAGCAGCACACACAATGTAAAGAAATAGCCAAATATCAAACTCCTACTCATATTTCTGCTCGTACTGTTTCCCCTCGTTAATCAGCTTCACATGCTTCCAGTGCTAGGTGTTAGCATGACATGGAAGATGACTTGGGCAGTGATGATCTGGAGAAACAAAAGTCTTTTGGAAGCTTTTTGACTCTGAGACAGCTGGCATTGTTTAGATATTTTGGAAGAAGGCAGACACATCTCCCCAGAGTACATGATGGTAGTTTATTTAGCAGATCCACTGATGAGTCAAAGTAGTGATCCAATCAATTTCAGGCAAGACAGAAAAGTCATTTGGCCTGCCTTGATTAAAGTGGTTTGTAGTTTCTTGACTGTCCTCCAACACTGGCCACTTTAGAAAGATGTTTCATCACAACTAAAGTCAAGTCAAGTCAGTTTTATTTATATGGCACTCAATCCAGATGGCTCTGAAGGCCTAACAGTAGACAGATAAAACAATTAAAGCAACAAGTTAAAATTAGCATAAAAGGATTAAAAGGCCAGTCTAAAACATAAACTAAAGAAATACATTTTCCAACACGATTTAAAAATGGTGAGCGAGGGAGCCTCCCTCACTTCATGGGAAAGGCATTCCAGGGAGTCAGTGCTGCTACACAAAACGCCCTACCCCCAGATGATATCAGTTGCAAAAGAGGGAAAGAAAGGAGGTCTGCCTCAGCTAAGCTGAGGGCACAAGCAGGAGCATACCGACTCAGGAGGTCTTTCAGATAACTCAGATCCAAACCATGCAGGGCCTTGTAAGTTAACAAAAAAACTTGAAACTGATGTGCCACCTGACCAGAAGCCAGTGGAAAATATGGAGAACCAGAGGGAATTGCTTGGAATGAGATGTTCCTGCCACCAACCAGGCTGCTGCATTCTGAACCAGCTGCACAAAAGAAAGAATGCTTGGCCCTCATGGTTCAATTGTTTTCAAAGCTTTAGTGCAGATTTATTTTTGGCAAGATGCCTAGCGTGCACCCTATAGCCCCTAGTGCTTCAGACTTTCAGCGGGTCTTTCTCAGGGGGTGGGCCTGAGGATTACACAAACATGAGCCCAATTTATAAAAAATTATTTAAAGTGACACACACCTAAAGTGCAATCAAGCGCACAGTTAACTTAAAAAAAACTCTCACACAAAACTAAGTTCATACTTCTAAAGGCTAAAAAGGATTTAAACTTATTTTTCAATATTTGTATTACTTTTCAAACAGTTAGTCTTTATCTGATACTATTTATGCCTAGCCAATGCAGTGTACAGCATTATCAACAGAGATTTATATAATATAAAAATAAACATTCAGAATATATACATGGAGCTGCTTATTAAGGAAATTCTGCTTGAAAATACCAGGATAACATTTAAATAGGAGCATAGATTGTGACCTTTTCATAACACCAACAAATCCTCCTCAAAAAATAAATATAGATCATATAGAAATTTGATGGTGGGAGGTCAAGTCAAGATATATGGTCAACCAGTCATGTAGACCTCTGAAAAAATAATTCTTTTGTGTACTATTTCAGTTTGTCTTACCGTCATTACATTGCAACAGATCAAAAGAAAGTTTTACAATTTATCAATTTTTAAAATTATGGAACACCAATTAAAAGTAGTTGTGACGTGGGGGGGGGGGACCTGGGTGAGGTTAAGGGAAAAACAATATATCATCTTTAGCATGGGTGACAGGTTTAGAAGATGAAGTTTAAATATGGAAACAACAAGTTATACTGGTTCCTTGGAACAGAGAATTAGTGACCTCATGGATATGAAACAACAGTAAAGGGAGCTCATCATTTATACATATTCCATTCAAGAGAGTTTTAAGGCTCCACATAACACTGTATTCTCTCAGATGTGCTGTGTAAACAAATAGTACTGGTTACTTTTTGCTTAGGGAAAAGAAAACAAGAAAAATCGTTATAGAAATAACCTGCCCCAAGTCCAGTATTAGTAATGAACTTCATCTGTGCTCCACGGGCATACACCATTGTAGTTCACACTTTGCAGTTTCCAGACATAGGGGTTAGGTGTTATTCCTGTAGAGGACAAAGGATAAAAGATAAATGATTAATTTAGGAAAGTAGACTTCTGGTGACGTCACTGCTTTAATGGCTGCTTAGCTAATGTGCTCCGGGGCAGCTCAACTCAAAAATCAAAGTGTTCAGTGATAAAACATTAATTACTAGTACAAATTCCCATCCTAACTCCAAAAAGGAATGGCAGCGAGTGGATAGAGGCACAGAAGTCTGCAAGCTGCCACGCTAAAGCGTCTGATGGATTCCGACAAAAAAGTGGGCCCTCCAAGGGAAATACCCTCAATTTCTCCAGTCAGTAGTTTGGCAGACTCAAATGCCAATTTATTTATTTATTTATTTATTTTATTTAGTTCATAAATCGGATTTACAACCTTTGAGTCATAGACTCATTTACAAAGGAACCTCGTCACAGGGAGGGGGAGACAACAAGTAGTAAGGCGAGACAGGCTGAGACAATACAGTTGTGTACATACATTATACATAGCATAAGACATAGGTGTTTTACACAGTAAATTATACATAGCATAAAGATTAGGTAGATTACCATAGTACAGAATGGAGAACACTGTTAAAGCCTGGTAGGTCATGCAGCGAAGAAATGGAGTGGGGCAGGCTATCGAGGCTGGAGAGAAGACGATGGCCTTACTGTAGGCACATACACTTCCGAGTGCCAAGTAGGTGGTTGCGCAGGGCAGTTTTGAATTGACCAATTTTAGGGTGTTAGCGATGGGCTTGAGGAGGAGTTGCACCAGGTTGGTGCCCTGTGATAAAGGACCTTTGGGCAAGGGAGGTCCTGGCTCTAGGCACCAGGAAGGCAGTCTTGCAAGCACGGGTGATGGTAGAGTGGGAAGCAGGCTGGAGCTGAGCCGCGACACCAGGGGACACAGACCTAGAAGAGTCTTTTTGCTAGTATACCAGTGTGATATTGCAGGCGTTCTTCCAGATTGAGTATATTCGTGGGCGTAGAGCTTGCATGTGGGTTCTGCTTGGGGCACCGGCCAGGAGCCGACAGGCTTTGTTGATGGAGGTCTGGACTTTAGTGAGGGTAGTGGGGCTAGCAGCTGCGTGTATGGGAGCCATAGTTGACTAGTGACAGGATGGAGAAGTAATGGCCAACCGCAGGAGTGAGTCAGGAGGCAGTCTTTGTGGCGATAGAGATCCCAATCCGGTGTTCATGGCAGAGGATAGGGCACTGATATGGGTATGAAAGGAGAAGGATGAGTCAAGGTGATCCCCAGATATTTGAAAGTTGACACCTGTTCAAGGGGATGGAGGCTGTTGGGAACTATGGAGAGGGGCATTTTGGAGCTACTTTGGTGGTGTGTGAAGATCATTGACTTTGTCTTCTTGAAATTCAGGACCAGGCGGTGCTCGAGGAACCATTTTTCAGCTTGGCTGAAGGAGGTTTGTAGGCTGTTCTGGAGAGTGACCGGATTGGGGTGCGAGGAGAGCAGGACTGCATCATCTGCGTATAATAGCAGCTTTCCTGTACACGAGCTGGGAAGGGTGTTCAGGAAGAGACTGAATAATGTGGGGACCAGAATGGAGCCTTGAGGGACTCCTGAGAGGACAGGCAGGGCCAAGGATAGGCAACCAGCTAGCTTGACGCGTTGAGACCTACCATTAAGGTAGCTGGAGAACCAGGCTAACGGGCTAGCAGACAGCCCTACTTTACAGAGGGTGGCAAGCAATGATGGTGGTTCACGGTGTCAAAGGCCTTGGACAGGTCTATGAAAACTGCCCCAGCCAATTCCCTGCCATCCAGTGCAGAGTGTATATGGTGGGAGAATTCCAGAAGGGCTGTGGTGGTGCTGTGACCTAGGCGAAATCCATATGTTGTTCAGGGCACAGTATGTCGTGGCTGGATAGATAAGTTACTGAGTTGTGCAGATACTATTTTTTCAAGCGCTTTGGAGAGGGGGAGGATGGAGATGGGTCTATAGTTAATAGGTACAGTGCGGTCTCCACTCTTATGTATAGGGATGATTTTGGCCTGCTTCCATGCCTTGAGGAATTGTCCGAGACACAGGGATCGATTAGGAGGTCAGTGAGGGGACTAACATGACATCCAGTGTTAGGCGGAGTATCCAGGTCGAGGGTCATCACTAGGGTTGCGGGAAGAAAGAGCGTTAAGGAGGATAGGCTTCGCATCCTGTGGGGAGATAGTCCTAAAGAGAAATGGGGGGGCGAGCAATAGCTGGGTTGTCGCATACCGGTATGGGGTCAAAGAAGTGGGCCGGGAGAACTGAGCTTAGGTCAGTGAAAGTTTCGTTGAGGCAGTTGGCAATATGGGGAGGGTCCGCATTAACAGCACCATTTATGAGCATCTGAGATGGAGGAGTGGAGCAAGTCGTCCCGTTTAACTCCTTCATGTTGTTCCAGAAGAGTGCGGCATTGCCCAAGTGGATGTCAAGATGGATTGGTAGTAGCTGGCTTTGGCTTTTCTTATGGCCCATGTGCACTGGTTCCGTGCTGCATTATAGGTCTGTCTGTCAGCTAGTTTGCCAGTATTGACAGCAATGTGCCATAGATTATCACGTTGCTTCAGCTGTTGGATCAGGGGGGTGGTTATCCAGGCAGCCGTGTGCTTCTTGGTATGGAGGTGGGTGATAGGGGCAAAAACATCACAGGCCTTGCAGAAGGCATTGGTGAGGAAAGCAAGGGCAGCATCTATGTCCGGCGCAAGGGAGATTGGAGACCAATCAAGTTCCGCAAGGTGACGCTTAAGTTTATGTAGACCTCCTGGGCAAAAACGACGACGGAGGGTGGCAGGGCCCGGGGTTTTGAGCATGGGGGTGGACCAGTGGCAAAGAATTGGTGAGTGGTCACTGAGGGAGTTGGGCAATATATTGATATCCTTTATTTTGTGTGGGCGGTTGGAGAGCACAATGTCAAGCAGCATACTAGTCCCACTAGATTGGTTAAATCTGGTGGGTTGAGTCACTAGCTGGGATAGATCAAGGGAAGTGAAGGTATCTTTGATTTGAGCAGAGGTAGTACTGAGCCAGTTGACGTTGAGGTCACCCACTATGAGTTGTTCTGCCTTGTGAGGCAGGGAAGAGAGGTATTCAGTGAGGGAGTGGATAGCTTGGTTTTGTTCACGTGGGGGTACATATGTCGTTGTGAAATAAAGCGGGCCATGGCCTGGGTTAGGAGAGATTTTTAGGGTGATAGTTTGAGCCCCATGATCGAGCTTTGGGGTACGCAGGGCATGACCCAGGAGAGAGTTCCTTAGGTAGACAGCGCAGCCCTCCCCACGCTTACCCACACGATCATCTCTGAAGAGGGAGAAGCCAGGGAGGGAGACGGTCGAGTCTGGGATCAGTGGTGAGAGCCATGTTTCAACTATGGCAAGGACAACGGGCTTATGCTGGGAGGCCCAGCATTGGAGTGCAACAGTCTTTTAGGCAGACTGCAGATATTCATGCAGGCAATGCGGAGGCCTTGCCCTGTGGAGGGCAGTGTGCGGGTCCTGGGCCAGGGTTGGGGTGGACATTACCCGAGAGCAGGAGGAGTAAGATGGTGAGCCGAAGCAAGGGACTGCAGCTGTGATGGTGGTGGTGTCTGGGCGGTTGGGAGGGTTTGCGAGGGGTATTGCAGGGGATGGGCAGGGAGCTAAGGGTGAGCATTATGATGGAGGTGATCAAGGTAGATTTTTAGAAAAACTGGATGGAATTATTAAAGTGATCCATAGGGTCGAATCTTCAGTCGCAGACCTTAGGGCACATTTGAAAGCCATAGACAACAGGACCACAGAGATCAAGGAATGTGTTGGTAGCCTAGCAGACTCATCTGGGCAACATGACAGGCCATTTTGTATTTGCTCACCAGGGAGAGGGAGTTGCAACTCAAATTGGATGATCAGGAAAACCGTGCTCACTGGAACAATTTCCGCATTTACGGAGTTCCAGAGGAAATGGAGAAGTCATTTAAGTCTATTGAGGCTTTCGTATTGAATGTATTATGGGAGGTGTTGAAAATATCTGAAGACATACCACTGCCAGTTGAAAGAGCACACCGATCATTAGTCCCCAAGCCAAAGGATCAAACAGCATGACCACGCTCTATAATAGTCCATATGTTAAACTACCAAGATTGCCAAATGGTCCTTCAGACGGTGGAAATTAAGGGACATTAAAATCGACAACCAGAGATTGTTTTTTGACCAGGACTTCTCAGATCTTCTTAATGAGAAAAGAAAATCAGTTCAGGAGATTGTAAAGCAAGCAAAGGAAAAGAAAATACGAATACAACTGTATTACCCAGCTAAGCTCCGCATACACACTGAAAAAGGCCCTGTTCTCTTTGACAACTTACAGGATGCTGTGCCCCTATTGAAACAAATGGGCCTTCATTGTCCTGATATGCAGTGCAATACTCTAGAAAATGAGATTTCCCATTCAGCGTGGCGGAGAGCCGGCAGGCCAAAAAGGATGCAACCGTCAACAATTACCTGGCCATCCCACTTAAATCAAGACTTGAGGGAGATTTTGTGCAGAAAAAACAAATCCTCTCCTGCTGATGTAACAACACAAAATGCGGACATAATCTGGAAAGCAACCCGAAATCCACACTGATATTTTTTTTTTTTTTCCTCCTTCTCATTTCAAAATAATGCTGGCGGGTAACAGAGTTTATTTGAGATGAAAGTGACTTATATCTACTGGATTAGTGGGGTTCATTGGAAACGACTTCCTTAACCAGCCCACTAACATGGACTATTGAGAGTTAACGCCCACTTTAAAATTGGACAGGTATAGGAAATAAGCAGAAAATAATAAAAAATGAAGGCTGTAATGTAGGGGAGAGTTGAATAAAGTTTGAGGAGAAGAGGCTTCATATGCAGGTCTAATTGCCTTTCCTTGATTGGCTGAATGCTGATATCTTGTTTGAGGTAAGGGGGGAGGGACAGATGGGAAACATTATGTCTCAGACAGGTTTAGCTACAGTTGTTATGGTTTACATGGGCCCAGATATTCAAACTGTGCCATTCTGAGGTGCAAGCCCTTGCGCTGCTCAAAATAGTTGCGCAGGGGTGTGGCCGGGGTGATATTCAAAGGAGTTGCGCTATTGAGCAGCTCCTTTGAATATCACTCCCTACAGCACTAGCATGGCATGATGGAACTGCGCCACCGCAAGTTGCCAGAGTTGAGCATTAAACTTGCGGTGTGCAAGTACCATTACACCATGCTCAAATTTCCAATATTCAAAAGGTGACATGCAAATGGGGCCATAATTTATGCAGGCAGCGGGGGCCATTTGCATCTATTTATGGCCCCATTTGCATGCCATTTGCATGTAGGTGCGCCGATCCCCGAGGACTTGCTCCTGGCCACCCTGCCAGGCAGCAGCCGTCGGGGACTGGCCGCACAATGCAGCCCGATCGCGGGCATCACAGTTACATGAAACCCCCACACATCTCCCACAGCCCGATCGCCCGGGCAGTACACGTACATGAACCCCCACATCTCCCACAGCCCGATCGCCGGGCAGTACTCTACAGAACCCCCCACACATCTCCCACAGCCCGATGCGGGCAGTACAGCCATGAACCCCCACACACATCTCCCACAGCCCGGTCGCTGGCAGAACGAATGATCATTCACAAACCTGGACTGTCATGTACGGTATGGGCTGCATGCCCATTGGCTGTAGCTCTGCACCAATGGGCGTGCAGCCCTACACGGACAGTCAGTCGGCGTGGCCAGGCGGCAGGCGGAGTGGGATGCTGTCGCCTCGCCGGCTGTGGGGAGCGGTGGAGGCTCGGGGGTGGGGGGACACTAGACACCAGGGAGATGTTTGGGGGTTGTGCTAGACATTCTGCCCGCGATCGGGCTTTACGGTCCACTGGACCACCAGGGAGTTATTCGAGTTGGGGAGGGTTACATTCTGCCCGCGATCGGGCACTGGGGGTTCATACAGGTTCTGCGCCGATCGGGCTGTGGGAGATATGGGGGGTTCATGTACTTGTACTGCCCGATCGGGCTGGGAGATGTGTGGGGGTTTCATGTAACTGTGATGCCCGCGATCGGGCTGGTGGGGGGGCACAGGGACCGAGTTGGGGGCCAGCCAGGGGTGGCAGCTGCTGTGTTGCGCCCTGCAATACAGCAGCTCACCTGTGGGTGGCCCTCAACTTGATCCTTTTTTTGGCTCAAGGTTGTGCAGGCGCAGGTTGGGGGTTGCGCATGCACAACTCTGCACAACCCGACTGAATATCCGGTTGCGCAGGTTATGCATGGTTCCTCCCCCTCCTGTTGAGCATGCATTCATTTGCATTGCTCTTTTGCGCAACCTGGTGCCAGTGGAGCAACTGCCTCCTGCTGAATATCGCAGAATGGCGCAATGTAGGACTTACGCATGCGCAACCCTGTTGGCAATGGAGCAACCCTTTTGAATATCTGGGCCGTGATGTACAGAAATCAAAGGCACTGTACCACTGACTAAAATGGAGGGGAAATTAAAAACATTCTCCTCATTACTGCTAGTTTTAAAAGCTTTGTTAAGTTACTGTTTATTGTTCATTGCTTGTAACCATGTTTCGTATTGGTTTGTTTATAGGCAAATTTGCCTACCATGTTAATAATGAATGTTTTAAAATGGCTTTCTCAAGTCAGAAATATAGAGGTCCTAAACAAGAAATAATGAAACTGGGGACTGTCGGTGATCTGTGGGTGAATCCTGTACACTGGAGACAGGGGGAGGGGGATAAGAGTAGCAAATATCGTAGCCCTTGGAAATGGGTACCCTTCGAATTACTTCCCATAATGTTCAGAGAATTAATTCACTAGTCAAAAGGACAAAGATACTTCACTACCTGAATCAAAGGAACACTGACATTGGCCTTATTCAGGAAACTAGGCTCTCTGACGAAGAACATCAGAAACTGAAAAGAAGCTGGGTGGGCAGAGTATTTTATTCCTCACACTCCTCGGGCAAAAGGGCTGGGGTGGCGATCTTGCTCCGGAAGTCACTTCAGAAGTTAATTTAGGTAATGGAAGGGGACTACTAATTACGGTTAAAATCTTTTCCCAGGTGATACACATCATTAACGTATATGCACCTAATAAAGACGACCCACTTTTTTACACACAGATTTTTGAGGAGATAGTTGACCTTGAGAAATGAATGATTCTGATGGGGGGGACCTTAACTGAGTTCCAAACCCACAGGTTGACCGCTCTTCTCAGAATGCAGCAACAAATAAGGGCATGAGTCGAACAGTTAGAGGAGGGATGAGTGAATTAGCATTAACAGACATTTGGAAGGAGCTAAATAAAACAGTTAAAGATTATACTTTTTACTCTCCTCCAAATGATGTCTATTCCAGAATTGATTATTGTCTCTGCAGTAGGCAAGACCTTCACAGAATTACAGCTTGTGATATTCTACCACGAATAGTTTCAGATCATTCTGCAGTTACACTAACACTGAAGTTGGGGGGCTGGAAGAGAACAACACAATGGAGAATGAACACATCTTTATTGAACAGGGAGGATTTCAGGGACCTTATTCAAGATATAATTAAAGAATATCTACTGCACAGTTCAGAAGTAGGCCCAGATTCCAGATGCTTTTGGGATGGACTAAAAGCAGTGATGCATGGTGAGATTATTTCTTGCGCATCTTATCTCAAGAAATCTCGAATAGAAAAACAAAACAATCTGGAAACTAAGTTAAAACAATTGAAGTCTCAGGTTAAAATGGGGGGAACTAACAAAAAATGCAAAAAGGAAATGTGGGAAACTAGGAAACAGCTTCCAAATATATTAGATTCTCAGATAGAGAGAAAGCTAAGGTACAGCAACCAAAGGTATTATGAATCAGGTAACCGGGCTAGTAGGCTCCAAGCTTTCCGATTAAGAAAAACCCAAGCTGATAGATATGTCAAGACTCTAAAAACAACCAGACAGATTCTCTCCACCAGATCTTACACCCCTACGGATATTGCAAATACTTTTAGGGAATATTATAAAAATCTATATGACTCACCCCCCAAAAGCTCACATACCAAAAAGATAATTCAAGACTTTTTAGACAAAATATCCCTCCCAAAACTAACTGAAAATCTCTGGAAACAATTAGACTCCCCCATTACATCCCTGGAGGTGACCCAAGTCATTCGGAATTTAAAAGGTGGTAAATCTCCCGGACCGGACGGATTTAATGCTAAATTTTACTAAAAATTTAGAGAAACTTTGGTTCCTGTTCTGATACAGGTCTTTAATGGGACAGAGTAGGAGAAGGGATTCCCTACATCATGGAGGGACACTTACATTACAGTGATTCCTAAAGAAGGGAAACCCCCAGACTCCTGTGGATTCTATAGACCAATATCACTTCTAAATGTGGACTCAAAAATTTTTATAAAGATCCTGGCAAACAGAGTCAATGCAGTACTTCCCGATCTGGTCCATCCTGACCAGGCTGGGTTTGTACACAATAGACACCTCAAAGATAACATTAGACATTGTCTAAATATATTGCATTTGGGTAGGGGGGGAAGGAACAACAGATAGCCATAGCAATTGACGCAGAAAAAGCGTTCGATTGCTTACAATGGGATTTCCTTTTGGAGGTATTACATAAATTTGGTTTTGACAGTCAATTCATAGAATGGACAAAGGAGATCTATAATAACCCCCTAGTTAGAGTGAAGGTAAATGGCACAATCTCACAACTTCTGCCAGTTAATAGAGGCACTAGGCAGGGCTGCCCTCTGTCCCCTATTCTGTTCACTCTCAGTATGGAGCTCCTGGCCCAATTGGTTAGGACACACAAAAGTTTGGCTGGTATCAGGGTGGGGGGAATAGAATCTCACTATACACCGATGACACCATGTTATATTTAAGGGATCCACTGCAAAATTTCTCCATCCTGAACCAGATTTTAGAGGAATATGGTCAGGTGCCGGATTTCAAAATCAACCAGGACGAAACAGAAGTAATCTTAGTTAGTGGTCTACGCACCAGAGACTTAGAACAATTAATTCCTTTTAAATGGGTTACTTCACAGATAAGATACTTAGGTATTTACATCCCCATTGATATGACACAACTCTATCACATAAATTATGATAGGTTATTCCACGAAATTTTCACCGACTTGAAGAGATGGAGTATTCTTCCCCTGTCCCTACTTGGAAGAATTGAATCCATTAACATGAATATACTCCCCCGTTATCTAATTTTGTTTAATGCCTTACCCTTAAGAATTCCAAAGAAGGATTGGAAAAAAATAACTAAGGTTCTACACCAGTTTATCTGGAATGGAAAGTGGGCGAGAATTGCTTTGGGAATTTTGCAAAGAGTTAGGGAACAAGGCGGGCTGGGACTTCCCAATTTCAGAACCTATTACCAAATGGCTCAGCTTGGATCTTGGGTCAGTTATCTGGCCGACGACCCCAATAATACATGAGCATCTCAGGAAATACAGAGTGATCCAAATTTGAATCCTTGTTTAGATTTTTTTGGTTCCCCAGCTTACCTCTTAAAAAAAAATGTAAGTAATCCTTGGGCCAAGCAAACATATTGAATCTGGGGTGAAATCAAAAAAGACCTAGGTATATCAGATACACTCATGGACAAGACTGAAATTGTAAACTGCTTGGACTTTACCCTCCCCAAGGTTAGACTTGGTCTTCACTCATTGGAAATGACAAGATCTTAAGTTTTTTACTCAGTTTATTCACCTAGGCCAAATTAAAACATTTCAGGATCTCCAGGGTGAGTTCCAGCTTCTAGGTACTAATTTTTTTTAGATACGTGCAGTTACTCTCATTTCTCAGAAAAGGGTATAACATTAATGCGGTACAACAATCTCCACATTTAATAACACAAATTATATGGGACTCAGCCTCCAGGAGGGATGAAAAATAGTTAATTTCTAGACTAATGGGTGCTTATAGAACTACTAAAGAACTATCCCCCCCCTTCTCTGTTAGATGCAATGGGAGAAGGAGCTGGAAACACAGCTAAAGGACGTCACCTGGTTGGAGGTTTGGGAGGGGATCAGGCACACCTCAGCATCGAATAACTGGAAGGAATTTAGATGGAAAGTTGTTTCTAGATTTTTTCATACCCCTACGAGAAGTAAACACTACATATCAGGGGGCACAGATTTGTGTTGGAGAGGTTGTGGAAAGATAGGATCCCATCTTCATGTCTTCTGGGACTGCCCTGTAATTCAGCCCTTTTGGTCGGAAGTGGGTACCCATATAGGAAATATATTGGGTAGGGCTGAAAACCCAGACTTTCAGACCATAATTTTGGGTGTCCTCCAGAGGGGAAGTAGATGTAATGGTCAAAAATCCTTTATTGGGATACTTTTAGCAGCAGCTAGTAAAGCCCTTACAAGATGTTGGCTCACCCAGGCTACCCCCACAACAGAGGATTGGATAAATATAATAAAATATATCGCAAGGGTGGAAAGGATTACAGCAGATTTGCGACTACAAAGTGATAAATATAATCAGATCTGGCTCCCTTTTATGAAGTTGATAGAGGAACTTCAGGGCACCCTGGTCTTAGAACAATTGGCTTTTGGACACTAATTGGTGGGACCTCCTCCCATAGATGGGGGTGGGAGATGGCTGAATTGGGTGAACTCACTCTGGTTTTTGATATATTGTTATGGGGTAGTCTTTGGTCCTAATTGCTCCTATATGGAATAAGAGCTGGCCTATTATAAATCATATGGAGGAATTATACCCCTTGGGTTAGTTTAGGTACTGAAATGAGTAATAAATCAGCCATACAACCAGTTATTGTTTTAATATTTTATTGTACAAGTTGCTTATCTGTGCTATAGTGAATTTTAGAAATAAGGTGTGAACGAGGATGAGTTGATAATGATGAACACTAACAGGCATCTCACTGAGCTGGGGATCTTTGCCCAAACCTGAAGACATCTTGAAGATAAATAACATTATTGTAAGCTGGACTGCATATTCAAGGTGAGATATAAAAATTAAAAAAATAGTTTATTTTATTCTGTATTGTCCTGAATAATTGTATGAACAGACACTGTATGCACAGAATTTATGAAAATAAAATATGAAGTTTCAAATAACCTTAGGGAAGTAGGCAATGCATTATAGGTAAGGAGAGAAACCAATTTCCTCATTTAGTCCTACAGGGACTGCTATTTCCAACATTGGGATCCATTCTCTATTTACAATTGCACAGACATGTTCCTGTACCCTTTTTTTGGCAGGTCTCGTGGTCATGCCAACATAATAGTAAGAACATAGCACCAACATATGTATACTATGAATGGTCTAGAACAAGTAATAAAGCTGTTAATTTCAAAGATTTTTCCATCTTTGGAAAAAGTCTTCCCTGTGAGTGCATACTGACAGATGTTGCATCTCCCACATTTATGTAGGCCTTAAATTTGTTTTAAGCCAGTTATTTCCCCTTTGTGTATTCAGTGTTGGTACAAGGTGACTTTTAGTCACTCTGTCATCAACATTTCTTCTCTTGGAAAATATCACTCTAGGTTTCTCTGTAATTTGTTTTTTATGTTGGTTCGCGCTTACGTGCCAGCCAGCGTATTGCAGTAGTAGCAGATCTGGAGGTGCTGTCACTGTGGACAAATGCAGGGCACACATCAGTAGGTGTGTCCCTCATTCCCCAATAAGGCAGCTGCAGTCACTGACACCATCAAAATGTAAACCAGCCACCAGATCTAAGAAAATGTCCACTGCAATGAGAACCAAGCTCATCATGCAGTGGCTTTCCTTTCCTGATGAAGCAGTTCAATAAACATGGCGGCATTGACTGCCACTACACAGAGGGCCAATTTCAGGGGTGCCCAGTCCCCCTGTCAGCATGCCACAACCCACTTCATTTGCCGATGGGGGAGCCCACTCCCTGTTGGCATAATGCCCCCTCCTTCCCATTTCAAGTATGTGCCGAGGTGGTGCCCAATCTCCCTCGGCATCATGCGCCCCCAACAGTCTTTCTTTGCTGATGGATGGCCCAATCCCTGTTGGCTTTAGTCCCCCCTTCCCAGTTTAATTTGAGAATGGGGGAGCCCACTCCCCATCGGCATAATGTCCTCCCCCATTTATTGTGCTCTTGTTCCCCCCTTCACCTTGGTACATGCTGATGGGGGTGCCCAATCCCACATCAGCTACAGCATCCCCCCAAGACACTCAGGTGGCATGTTGGGAGCCCACCCCAGCATGCCAAATGCCCCTGTAAAAAAAAAAAGTCCCACAATCTGTTTTTTAAACCTGTAACTCAGAAAATGGTCCCTTGTGGTCTGTCCTGCTCCCTCCCTCAACCCACAACCACCCTCTGCATACCCCACTTTTACTCACCCCTTCACCCCATACTTACCTTCAGAGCCTGGCGCGACGATCATCGGTGGACCGGGAACATGTCTGCACTCTTCAAAGCTGACCGTGAAATGAAGAAATGCTGGTAAACTGTATAATGGCATAAATTGGATTTTTTCAACTTTGGTACATATCTCAGCCATTTTTCGAAATTTTGGCACCAAATTTTCAACATGGGGTTATTGGGACCCCTCCTCATGAATTCAGTCACTGTCATGGCATTATTCCATCCCAAAATGTGATTTCACGGTCACTGTGCAAAATCACCTTTCAGGACGATTTAATGAAATGACAGTGTCACTGTTCATGAGTGGGGATATCAAAAATCCTATATTGCAAATTTGGTGACAAAAATCAAAAAAATGGCTGTTTTACAAGCATGGGTTGCAAAGTTTCCATGCACGCTCATAATTTCATGAATTTGTAATATTTTCACTCCAGATTTTCAGCATTGCCATTTTCCTGCACCTCTTTATGAACAGTACAGCTGTCATTTTACATATCCTAGCCAAAATGTGTTTTTGCATGTCTGGCACATAATGGTGCAGTCCCTCTGCGGAATTAGTTTTCAGGACCGTTTGACAAAATGACAGTGAACACTGTTCATGAGCAGACGTCCTAAAATGCCTATGTTGAAAATTTGGAGATGAAAGTCCATAAAATGACTGTGTTAAAAGCAAGTGTTGCACAGTTTCCATCCACCCTTGTAACTTCGCAAATTTGCAATATTTTCATGCCAGATTTTCAACACTGGCATTTTTTCACACCTCCTTATGAACAGTACAGCTGTCATTTTTCACATCCTGCCTGAAATGTGTTTGCACACCTGTGGCATACAATGGCGTGGTCACTGTGGGAGATCAACTTTTGGGACAGATTAAGAAAATCACAGTGCCACTATTCATGAGGGGAGGTCCCAAAATGTCTATGTTGAAAATGTGGTTTAAAAAAAAAACACAAAATAATGGGTTAAGGATGTGTGTTATGCAGTTTCCATGCATGCTCTTGATTTCACCAATTTTTCATATTTTTGCTCCAGATTTTCACTGCTGCCATTTTTTCACACCTCCTCATGAACAATACAGTTGTCATTTTTCACATCCTGCCCAAAATGTGTTTACATACCTGTGACCTCAAATGGCACAGTCGCTGTGCAAAATCACCTTTCGGCAAACAAACTGATTCTGCTGCTCTTCATGAAGTGGGGTCACAAAAAGCCCATGTTGATAATTTGGAGTGGAAATACCAACACATGCCTACAGCATTATGGTTTCCAACTGTTACACCCCACCCTGTAGAGACTGACATGTGTCAGGGGTGTGACTTGGGATCATCAGTTGTAATGCTCCTGCCATTCCATCCCCACCTCCACCCTGCAGCCACTGACAGGCATCGAGGTGTGCCTTGGAGTGTTCAGCCACAAAGTTCACCCCATTCTCCTATACTGTACCCACCTCAATGTATTTTCTTATGGAATGGGGTAAGTATAATGCCAAGGACCCTAAAGCACACCACAACACTTGTCAGTATCTATAGGGTAGGGTGAGGTAAAATGGCATGAGCATTATAGCTGATGACCCAAAGACACACCCCAATGCCTGTCAGTATCTGCAGGGTGGCTGTGGGGTTGGTATCCATTCAATACTTCACTGCCACACCTATTATGCATCTCTAACTCCTGCACTACCAATGCCAATGCCAGCGAGACAGCATTTGGCATTGACAAATGCTTGTTTAATATTGGATCAGTGAGAAGTTAAGGCCAGAATTTATGGACCAAGCCTCCTATTCTCCCTGCCAAAGGATTGAACTCTCTTACAAAAGTTATGACATACTTTTCTTTTTCATTTATACTATTGGGGGTGTTTGTCCTATTCAGTCTATTCTTACATATGGGGCTGATGCTAGGTATCCAAAGGATGGCAGACAAGGGTGAGGTAGTACTGGTTGGACACTTCAATATTCCAGATGTGGCATCCTAGCAGCAGCATCAATTAGGAGCAGATTTATCCTGGAATCCCTTCAGGGTGCCTTCCTCAAGCAACTGGTCATGGAACGAACTCGGCAGAAGACAATACTGGACCTTGTGCTCACAAACAGGGACAGTGTGATGGGAGTAACAGTGGGGGAGCACCTGGGGAACAGTGACCACCAGTCATTGTGGTTTGAAATCACAGAAAGAGCAGAACCAAACCACACAAAAACACGTATCCTGGATTTTAGGGGGGCAGACTTTGGGAAAATGGGGAGATACTTGAAAGAGGCATTAAGGAAATGGGGCAGGAATCAGGGGTTGAGGAACAGTGGGCAGTATTTAAAATAGGGATTACAAGAGCAACAGAATTATGCATTAAGCAGGTTAGCAAGAGGAAAAGGAAGGGAGATCATTATGGTTTTCCAAAGAGGTAGCAAAGTGAAAGCCAAAAGATTGCATTCAGGCAATACAAAAGACACAGGCAGAAGGGGATAGGGAGAAGTACCAGGAGAAGCAAAGGGAGACAGAGAGGTCAGTAAGGGAAGCCAAAGCTCAGACAGAAGAACACATTGCAAAATCAGTGGGTAGAGGGGACAAAACCTTTTACAGGTACATAAGTGAAAAAAGAAAAGCAAAGGGAGGGATAGTGAGACTGAAGGGGGAGGATGGGGACCGTATGGAGGATGACAACAGTAAAGCTGACATATTGGACACGTATTTCTGCTCAGTCTTTACTGAGGAAGAGGAGGATAATGGGTCTGAAGGGAGTACAAGGGGTGAGAATGGTGCAGAAATGGACACAAGACCCTTTACACGAGAAAGGGTCCTGAAGGAACTGGAAGTAATAAGAGTTGATAAAGCAATGGGACCAGATGGGGTGCACTCCAGGGTCCTTAAAGAACTAAGAGAGGTGGTGGCTGAACCTCTGGCTATCCTGTTTAGCCGATCACTGGAAATAGGGGAGGTACCCAAAGACTGGAGGATAGCAGATGTAGTCCCTTTATACAAAAGTGGGAATAAAGAGGAAGCAGGGAACTACAGACCAGTCAGCCTCACCTCGGTAGTGGGAAGATCATGGAAGCACTACTGAAGGAGATTGGTGGAACATCTGGTTGTCAATGGACTACAGGACCCAAGGCAGCATGGTTTCATCAGGGGGAGGTCATGTCAGACCAACCTCGTTGAGTTTTTTGACTGGGTGACTAGGGAGGTGGATCAGGAGAGGGCAGTGGACATGGCCTATCTGGACTTCAGCAAGGCCTTTGACACTGTGCCACATAGAAGACTATTACACAAACTGGGGAATATGGGTGTGGGCAGGACAGCAGTGTGGTGGGTAGGTAACTGGCTGGGTGGCAGGACACAGAGGGTGGTGGTAAATGGCTGTCACTCAACAGAGGGAAGAGTGACCAGTGGGGTACCACAGGGATCAGTGCTGGGACTGGTCCTATTCAACATCTTTATCAGTGACATTGTGCAGGACCTAGAAGGCAGAATTTCGCTGTTCGCTGATGACACAAAGCTCTGTAACAGAGTAGACACACCAGAGGGTGTAGATAGAATGAGACGGGACCTGCAGAAACTTGAAGAATGGTCAGGGGTTTGGCAGTTGAAATTCAATGCAAAGAAGTGCAAGATAATGCATATGGGGCCCAAAAACCCTGGCACAATATATCAGTTGGGGTGAGGATATAGCATGCACCAAGCAGGAAAGGGATCTTGGGGTTATCATCTCTGATGACCTCAAGGTAGGGAAGCAGTGTGACAAGGCAGCAGGTAAAGCAAATAGGATGCTGGGATGCATAGGGAGGAGCATCACCAGCAGGAAAATGGAGGTCATAATTCCACTATACAAGACACTAGTGAGGCCCCACCTGGAGTACAGTGTACAGTTCTGGAGACCTTACCTACGTAAGGACATAGACAGGGTAGAGAAGGTTCAGAGGAAGGCAACAAAGATGGTGCATGGATTGCATCACAAGTCCTAGAGAAAGTTGAAGGAACTGAACATGTACTCCCTGGAGGAGAGGAGGAAAGAGGGATATGATAGAGACATACAAGTATCTTACAGGGAGGAACAGGGTGCAGGAATACACTATTTTAAGTGAAAAGATGTTCCAGGACTAGAGGGCATGGGATGAAGTTGGAGGAGGGATGATTCAGAGGAAACGTGAGGAAGAATTTCTTCACAGAACGGGTGGTGGACAAGTGGAACACCCTGCCAGAGGAAGTGGTTGGGGCTGAAACAATCACGGGATTTAAGAATGCATGGGATAGACATAAAGGAATTCTGGAGGTCAGGGGTAAGGGGCAACAGACTTCTAGGAAAACATAAACTGAACTTACAAGCTCAAATGGGCAGACTGGGTGGGCCATAGGCCCTTATCTGCCGACACTGTCTATGTATCTTTTTTTTTTTTTTGGAATCAGACAATCACATCTCCTTAATCTCTAAATTTTATCAAATGCATCATCAAATATTTCACTCGTTTAGCCCCTTTCTCCAAGTCACGATTTAAACATTGTGTCTTGTTCCAGAAATTCATTATCATTTGCGTAATTCCTTTTCAGCCTGTTTAATTCCCCATATGGTATTGATGATACCAGTTTTCTGTTGTGTGCACTAGTGGCATGTAAGATTGTATTTGCTGCAGTTTTCTTTCATGATCCTCTAGTTTTAATAACTTCACCTGTATTCCCTATCAGTTCCAAATCAAGGACTTTGATACTCTTTTTATCTTTTTCACGTGTAAATTTGAGGCCCCTATCGTTGTTGATTAAGTAGGAGATGAAATCTGGTTTAATTGTTTCATCTCCTTTCAACACCACAATAATATCATCTATAAATCTATACCAGATTTCTATGTGATTGAAAAATTATTTTGGGTGCCATCTTTAATGAATCTTTCCTCAAATATCCCATAAACAGATTTGTATATGATGGGGCAAATGCCGCCCCCATCGCAGTGCCACATATATGGAGATAAAATTCTTTGTTGAAAATGAAATAATTATGAGTTAGTGCAAAGTCTATTGCCCATTTTAGGAAACAATGCATCACCATACTGCTCAATGCTGAACTCTGAGAATATTGAACTGCTAGTCTTTCTCAGACCCAATTTACTATGGAGAAACTTCAGCAATCCATTTGATTATTCCTATGACCAGTAAGTCACATCTATTATCAGTCCCACTGTTATACCTCCATGCTGTCAAATCTCCCTAGACTTCCACTGACAATGGCAGTAGCACTGTCTGGCTCACCACCTCCAACAGTGATAGCAGCACAAACAGTATAACACACACCACCCCTCAAATCCTCCAGAAGACACAATAATTTTTACAGTGCCATTAACAGCAAGCTCAATGTGATCAGCTGTAATGCACAGCTCACATCAAGTCATTATAAGTTAATTAAGACCCATCATGTCATCCAAACCTTCATCAAGGGACAGCAATGTTGGTGACCTGATATCAAATGGGGCTGGCAGTATAGCCTAGAGGTTAGAGTAATGAGCTGTGAATGAGCTTGGTACTGTATATCCAATAGTTCTGGGTTTCATACCCACAACCTCCACTTAAATGTTGTTGGATTCTAAGTAAGTCACTTACCCTCCCTAGTGCTCTCGGGTTGGCCCTGAAACAGTCATTATGCTTAGTAGGCCTTACCTGGTTACCAAAGAGCAACAATAAAAACAGAGTCATCAGTGATGACCATGCACAGATGCACAAGTTCCTCTGTATCATGACCTCATTTAGCCCATTGACTACAACATGTTTGGTTGCCATCAGGCAGCAGCTGTCTTAATTGTTGCTTCACTTCAATTTATACAAAGAACAAAGAAAAATGTAAAACATTAAAAAAACAAAAATAAACCTTTACATCCATTCATGGTGACACATTGGTAGATTTAATGCACCAAATGTACTGCCTTTGTATTTGTGTTTATGTTTTTGGGTGCATTACTTTTTTGTGGGGGTTAATACAAATTTTGAAAACATATGGGTCCTGTGAGAAGGTAGTTATTGGCATGGAGGTAAAACAGAGACTACAGGGGTAAGCCTTGATGTCCTCAATGAATGTAAACAATTACTATAGCTCTGAGTTGGGACACAGCAGTTGTATTTATTGCAGGCTGTGTCATCACACAACCACAAACAGTAATCCGCAGGAGATGCATACCAACAGCCCCTGCCACAAGTTAGCTACAGTAATTCATATTCATTGCTGACTTCAAGGTTCTACTCCCATTTACAGTCTGTTTTACCCTATATCAATTACTACAGTGAGGGCTCAAGTGGTTGTAATGAAAGGACAAAGACAAAATGCATTTTCAGGCAACAAGTGAAAGCTGATCCAACAAGGATTTGTCAATGCCGAATGTTTGCTTGCTGACATTAGCAGTGGAAGTGCAAGAGTTAGAAGGTTGCAGTATAGGAATGGCAGTGATGTATTGAACTGATACCAACTCCATCCCTACCATGTAGAGATGGACAGGCAATGGTGTGTGCCTTTAGGTCATCACCCATAATGGTCATGACATTTCACCTCACCCTACCCTGCAGACACTGACAAGTGTTGAGATGTGCCTTAGGGTGTTTGGGCTTTACACTCTCCTCATTCCATAAGGAAATATGCTGAAATGGGTGCAGTATAGGAGAATGGTGTGAACTCTGGGGCCAAAGAGTCCAAGGTGCACCTCGATGCCTGTCACTGGCTGCAGGGGTGGGGGTGGGGGTGGAATGGCATGAGTATTGCTGTTGACAATCCCAAGTTACACTCCTGACACCTGTCAGTCCCAAAAGGGTATGGCGGACACCTCTCAGACTCTACAGGGTAGGGCGTTATGGTCAGAAACCCTAAGGTCCTGGGTATGTCTTGGTATTTTTACTCTAAGTTTTCAACATGTGCTTTTTGTGACCCCACCGCATGAACAGTGACACTATAAGTTTGTTAACCGAAAGGTGATTTTGCACAGTGACTGCACCATTAATGCCACGAGTGCAAAAACACATTTCCAACATGATGTGAAAAATGACAGCTGTGCTGTTCGTGAGGTGTAAAAAAAATGGTAATGTTGAAAATCTGGAGCGAAAATATAAAAAAAACTGGTGAAGTCACGAGCTTGCATAGAAACTGCGCAATGCACACCCGTAATGCAATTATTTGGGGGATTTTTTTCACCAGATTTTCAATATAGGCATTTTGGGACCTCTACTCATGAACAGTGTTACTGCAATTTTCTTATTCTTTCCCTAACACTGATTTCCCACAGCAACTGCACTATTCTGTGCTGGAAGTACAAAAGCACATTTTGGCCAGGATGTGAAAAATGACAGCTGTACTGTTCATAAGAATGTGTGGGAAAATGTCAATGTTGTAAATCTGGAGTGAAATATTACAAATTTGTGAACTTAAGAGGGTGCATAGAAACTGCACAATGCATGCTTGTAACACAGTCATTTTATGCACGTTTGTGACCAAATTTTCAAAATAGGCATTTTAGGACCTCTGCTCATGAATAGTGTCACTGTGATTTTCTTACTCTGTCTCCACCACTGATTTCCCACAGTGACTGCACCATTCTGTGCCAGAAGTGCGAAAACACATTTTGGCTGGGATGTGAAAAATGACAGCTGCACTGTTCATAAGGAAGTGTGAAAAAATGCCAATGTTGAAAATCTGGAATGAAAATACTACAAATTCAGTAATTTGCAGTGTGCGTGGAAACTGTGCAACATATGATCGTAACACAGTCATTTTGGGGAATTTTTTCACCAAATTTGCAACATAGGCTTTTTGAGAGCCCACCTCATGAACTGTGACACTGTTATTTTGTTACTCAGTCCCGAAAGGTGATTCCATGCAGTGACCGCAAAATCACCTTTTTTGGGACTGAATAACCAAATGACAGTCACTGAGTTCATGAGATGGGGTTCCAAGAACCCCATGTCGAAAATGTGGGGCATAAATTTGAAAACATGACTGAGATATGTACCAAAGTTGAAAAAAAAAACCTTATTTATGCCACTATACAGCTTACCAGCATTTCTTTAGTTCACGGTCAGCTTTGAAGAGTGCAGACGTGTTCCCGCTCAATCGAAGATCGTCGCACCAGCCTCCGGAGGTAAGTATGGGGTGGGGTAGGTGGGGTTCACAAAGGGTGGGCACAGGTTGCAGGAGGGGGCCAAGAGAGTCAAGAAAGGACCATTTTCTTTTGTTACAGGTTTTTTTTTGTTTTTTTTTTACATGGAGGTGGGACTTTTGCCATACTGAGGTGAGCTCCCAGCATGGCACCTGGAAGTTTTGGGGGCAGTGGAGCCAGCAGGGAATTGGGCACCCCATTGGCTATACAGTGTGGGGGGGCACATGAGTATCCTGGACTCCAGCCACACTGGGATTGGCTTCCAGTGTGGCAGCTGGAAGTTTTGTTTTTTTGGGGGAGGGCACTGGAGCTGATGGGATTCAGCACCCTCATTGGACATACAGTGTGCAAGGAGGGGTGTGCATGAGCCAAGGGATTGGGCACCCCTCAGCACACAACAAAGGGGACGCCATAATCAATTTCACATAATCAGCTGTGAAGACATGGAGGCAATCTGCATACTGCTGATGGCAGGGTAGTATGCAAATTACCTACACATTACCACCACTGATTGTAACGGTTGTTTGCTTTCAACTGTATGCCACTACAATCTGAACTGCTGTCATAGATAGCTGGAGAATTCATTGGTGCGGTGCGGCAATGCCTGCAAAAATACTGAGGACACTGGAAGCAGGGGTGCCACACCTACAAAAACTCGTATGGTGGCACTATGTTTCTTGCACATGTGTGCAAGCAAACATAAAAATGTCTCTGGTCCATTTCTTTTATCCTTACTGTTAGCTACAGGTCAGCCCAAAACTTCATGGAATTCCATATCATGATAGCCACAGTTCATAAATGCTCCCCGTTCAGGTTCCAAAAAAATTCTTACTTTTGAATCTGTTCTCAAAATTTGTAATTGGCGAAAACAATGATAATATGCTAACCACACCTTAACTATTCATTTGAAGTTCCAACCACTAGAAATACATTTTACTGTGTGGGATTCACTGATTCTACATTTTAGAACTGGACAAGTTCTAGGGAGTTCTCATTCTTTCAAAAACAGTTCTGTCCACCCCCTACTGGGAATATTAGACTTACTTGAATGGAAGTGAGTCATAGCCTGGCAGAAAGACAGTGTGAGAGATGTCAGCAACAGCACCATCTATTCAAGGAGGATTAAGACTGTGTTAAGAATGCTGCTTTATGTGTGTTTAATGAATCACAAAATGAAAGAACAGGTTGTGTGGAAGAGCTACCTCTGTCTCTAGCATGCTCTAATTATCTCACACCATCCCACAAACAGGATATATCCATATTTCAACATGCAGAAAATACAGCAGGGATAATGATGTGCAGAGGATATTACAGCAGTTAATTTCTCCAAGGTAAGTCATGAGTATTAGGTCCAAATCTTTGTGGGACCTGGGGGTCGAGATTTAGGAACAGTAGCTGTAGCTGGTCACCTGAGAGTGATTGGTGCTCTGTTCTCAGAACAGGTGTAGCTTGGTCATGGGCCACAAGTAATCTATTTATGGAAAGTACTGTACTGGAGTGTAGCCTACCCTGAACATTCACCTGCTTTCTAGCAATAAACATTTAACAGACTTTTAACCCTTTTAGCATCATTTTCATAGTGCAAGTCATTCACAGTTAAAACATTTTAATGTCCTTATTTTCAACACACTGGCCTATCTTGTTGTTGGCAACTGTCTTCCAAAGTGCTTTTGCCGGCGTTTGGGAGACGTACACTCCAGAGAGACTGTGTCTCTTGTTGGCGGACTGGACTACATGCTACTGAACAAAGCAGTCCTTACCCTAAAATGTAAGCATGCATCATGGCATGTGACCTGTGGGAGGTTGAACAACGTGAGAGGCACTAGCAGGACATAAAGAGGGAACTTTTAAAAAAGGAATCCCTGAAGCAAGTAGTCCAGTCGGTGGACACATAACCACATTGTTTGCCTCTAGAAAGCCACTGAGTGTCCACTGACTTTTGCACTTCAATTGCATTTTGCACATCAGCACTGTTGCTGCATAATAAATTCTGCAAGCTACATTACAGGACTTGTGCGCCTCTATTTCTCCCTTGTGGGAGACTGCACTGTGTCACATTTCATAAACAGATTAGCTGTAGCTGGCCTCTGTCGTAGCCCACAGTGATCACAGTGAGCTCCACATGAACTCAACCAATGGGAGTTGCAGCTAGTGCTACATTTCTGAAATGAGCTACTGTGGTTACATGCGTGCACCTTTTACTGTTGCCAGAAAGACTTTAGAGGCCTAATTAGAAAGGTGAAGGAAAAGATGGACAATTTCTTACCTTTAAAAAATAGGACATATTTTTCAAGTAAAAATATATCATGATTTAGTGTACACTGTGTGAAAATAAATTATTTTATGTCAGGGGTTTGGGATATAACAGGAGGTTGTGGGATGAAACAAATAAAGACTGAGGACATCAGTAATTTCTGGTGGCAACACTTTGGGGGCAAAACAGCTAGGGTCTTGAGAACCACTCAGTTAGTAAGCACTACTGTATGTGCACGAGAGCTGTATGAACAGTTTAAATGAAATGTATGTAAATACTCAAGATTAAAAAAAAAATTCCAGTTTATCAAAGCAACTGCCATGTAACAGTGGTACTATTCAGAAATCAATGTACCAACTGTGTTGAGAGATGTCAATCTGTCCTATGCAGAAGTAGGACCACACTGGAAATGAGATGTGCTTTCCTGTGTAAATAAATTGCTTGTATAGTGCTTTGGGATGCAGTGCATGAACAGTACTGTAAATTCTATACTATTTTTCAGGCCAGGCACTATCAGTAGTTAATCAAAGTACCAATGGATATCAGGGACCATGTCACAGACCACACCTTTGCTGGGCCATACACAAACCAAAAAAAAGATAACTTAAGTCTTTCTTAAATCAACACCTTTAGCTTCAAGAAAATGGTGAAATGTAGCAGGTGTATATGCTGCCCCCAACTACAGTCAACTTCTATGAAGCTAGGGTCAGAGGTTTATGGAGAACTACTCTCCAAGTGCTGACAATTTCTCTTCCCTACCATGTGAATCCTATAATGATGGTAGTTGCTGTTGCTTCAACTGCCTTAGAGCAGATACATTTGAACTCCTTTGGGTCCTGTGGAAGTGTTGGAATTGCTGACAGAGAAGGGAGTAAGGACCCTGCTTTAACCTAGAGATAGATATGTAACCCCTAGGTGGTGCTATCCCAAGGGCTACTACCCCTGCCTGCTTGGCTAATAGCAGGTTAAGGGGCCTGGGTAATGAAACGGGTGCCTCCACCCGGAGGTCAGGGTTGTTAGTGGTCAAGCTAACCTGGGCACAGCCCTCCAGGACATTGTAACCCTCTATTTCCCTTTTAGTGGCCTGAACAATATACAATAATTACTTTCACAATGACCCTTATTCACCAGGCGATTACCCACACTGTTTGCACTTACCACAAGAGCTGGTTCCTCTAGCTTGACCCTTGGGATCCCCTGTAAAACAAGGTTAAGCACAGCAAATAGCAACAGTACAATACTTTGGGCACAAACTGGAACCACAGTCAGGTTAAATGCAAACAAAGTTAAATCTGATTTATTCAGGGGACTTGAACAAGGGATGGGCGTAATCAGGTTGATTTGCTTAAAACATATATTAATCAGACAGTTGTACATGCAGTTCAGAGTCCCTACACAGTCACACACTCTGGGTACCCAGGTAGAAAAATGGTGGGCTAGCCAGGAATGTTGCAGCTAGTTGGGGCCCTATGATGGAAGAAAGCAACATGCACAACACACACTATTTGTAATCTGGAGCCAGAGGGCTCAGTTTGTGAAAGAAAGGGCAACAAGACAATCAGATGACAACACTTTTAGATTTAGCTGTTGTTGCAGGGAGCTACCCTGATGTTTACTCATGATACCCAATACTAGACACAGGCAGGATAAAATCGAGACTGCAGGCTGTTGAGCTGGAGTGCCCAGAAAAGCAGGGCCCACACAAATCACTGAGGTGTCATTCCTGTTCAAGGCGTTGAGCAGGGGGCTAATCCCCAGGCCAGTCTGTCATCGATTACTTTCTCTGCGTAGCAGGTATTCTGGCTGGGCTTGTGTAGCAGGGCCCTGGCAAATGGAAATGGATAAAGATTCAGCCAGTGGAGCTAGATACAGCCTCCAGCAAGCAAAACACAGTTCAGACACACAGTGGGGAACCAAATCACGACCCACGATAAGAACACAGCACATTCACATGTAAGAAAATTCCACTGTACTAGGCAAATGGCTCTCCGGTAGCAATTACAGAGTCTCTGCAAAATCTGGGTGTTCAGAGGTAGCTGGAAGTCTTGACAGGTCAATCGCATTCATCAAATCTTTGGTCTTCTTCAGGTTAAAGCCTGGTCACAATTCAGTGGCTTAATTTGCTCTCCAAATTCGGATTCAGTCCAAAAAAAGCACAAGTTCCCTTTTAGGAACAGCAGGCTGGCATGCAGGCCAAACTCAGGCCTTTCCACAGTTCTCCCATGTGAATCCACTATGGATTGCTGCTCGAACTATCTCGAACTGTTAATTCTTCACTTCCCAACTCAGATCTAACTGAAACCGCAAGCAGTGTGGGACTTTCCGCAAAATCCAAAAGGTTCAGTTGGCTGATTTGTCAGTCACAACAAGGGCTCCCCCTCCAGGCTATTTTAGGCACCAAAAGCCCAAAACTACAATTCCTACAAGTTTTGGCCCCACCAGGCCCCTGTAGGCAGGCTTCATTTTAAAGTCCAAAATGAACTGATTGGCCCATTCTGCAGTCCAGGACCAAGATGATGGAAACAAACAGAACTGTCTATGCTGCAAAGAAGGCAGGTTAGAACAAACTGCAATATTATTACTACTCTAACAAATGATCAGCAAACAAGTATATCTTCTAACAGAGCTCCCTCTCAGTTTAATTATGACTGCAATCCAGGCAGCTCTTAAAGAGACAGTACACAGAGGCTATACAGGCACTCTCTGGCAATACATTTAAACTGCTAAAAAGCAGAACACCAGCCTGGCAGTGAGCATTTAGGCAAGCTCAAGGAAGACTTTTGGGGAACCCCCACTTGTAGGGGGTTACATCTTTCCCTGCCTGGAGAAACTTGGCATCCACGTCAAGTCTGTACCATCATGCATCAGTTAACATAAACTTATTACTTCACTATACATATTCACTACACATCATGATACTATATCCATAAGGACAATACTTATGTATGTTTCATATAGGTAATACTGATTTCACTATGATTAACATACTTGTGACATCACAATACTGATTCATGCTATAACTTCCTGAGCATTAAAAAATGTAGGAGGGGCCCTTTCCTATCAGCTAACTTGGGGCTGGATGGGGCAGGGTCACTATACTGAGAAGGAAGAACAATCAACCTGGAATTGGCCATTAAGCTCAGTTTGGGTAGTGAACACTGAGAAATATAAACACCTTTGTGAACCACATTGAGAGGCAAGTCTACTGGCCTCCCAGGAGAATCATAACTGAATCACAATACTGGCTTGACAGCTTGGCCAGTCTTTCTTGGGGGAACAGCCACAGTCTCTATACTTTCAGCACTAACTTTGGTGCTTTCGTCATTCGTGAGGGGTGCCTCTGCATGGATGGGAATGTCCCAACCTGGAGCACTGTCAGCTCCTTGCTCTATAGGCTCTGTTTCCACAACACTTGGCTCATTTAGAGAAGGTTCTGGCATAATTAGGCTTTGTGGCACTGAAGTGGGGCTGTCAGCACACTCATACTGTTGTTCAAGTTCTGGTGTGTCACCATGAGACTCAGACCATCAGCCCCTTCTTTGGGCAAGTCACACAGTTCCACTAAACATAGGGAGTTCACAGCCTCAGATGTGATACTTTGCACTTCACGTTCAGGGAGCATTGGCTCCAAGGACGAAGCTGGGGGTTAGGTAGTCCAGGAGACCCAGCTTCATCCCCACGATTCTGCATAGGATTTCCATTAAACAACTGACTCAGTTCATAGGAGGGATAATAGGCATTACCATAGTCACTTTCATCAGAGGTGGACTGACAGTCACTATCATTCTGGGCCTGCTGCGGACCTTAACTCTGTAACTACTGGTGTAGGTTGACTCTGTCTCTTTGTTGCAGCAGCATGAGTCACTGGCCCAGGGAAGGCAATGGCTGCTAGCTCTACTTCAATAATAACTTGGCCGATAGGCAGCAAGTGGTTACAGTTCATGGTCTTGACAGCTTTGGAGTTATTCTCTGGGCGTACCTTGTATAACTTTCTATATATGTGTGTATATATATATATATTTATTTCTACTATATGAGGAAGATGGTGCCACTTATCAGCAATTTTGTGCTTGCCATGTAGTCCGAAACTATGTAGCAACACACGGTCTCCGGGCCATAGCTCTTGAGCATTTACTTTCTTGTCATGCCTCTCTTTGTTGGCGAAATCTCTTTTAGTGGCCATTGACTGGACCAGTTGATATGCATGGTTCAATTTAGCTTTCAGTTTCTGTACATACTGCAGGCAGTTTTCTGCTCAGACCCCATCCAGAGGGACTCCAATACAGACATCAATTGGCAGGCAGGCCTTCCTCCAAAATATGAGGCGATAGGGGGAGAACCCAGTAGAGTCATTTTTGGTGCAATTGTACATGTGTACCAAGGTGCTAATCTGCTGGCTCCACTTATGCTTGTCTTTTGGATGGAGGGTGCCCAGCATGTCTAGAAGGGTGTGGTTAAAACATTCTGGTTGAGAGTCCCCCTGCGGGTGATAAGGGGTGCTTCTTGACTTTCGCACCCCCAACAGAGAGAGCATTTTTTTGATTAGCCTACTTTCAAAGTCTCTGCCTTGGTTGGAGTGGATCCGCTGGGGGCACCATAGTGGATGAAGAATTTTTGGTCTGACTTTTTTCTGTTTGAAAGCCTTGGACCCACAGATGTGCCTTTTGAAGGTTTGGTGCAAAAAATATTTATCCATTCAAAAGTTATTTAATTTTGTTTTTTCCCATTATTTCCTGTGGGAAAAAGTTAAATGTGCCATGTGACACTTTTTGTGTGGTACTTTTCTGCAAGAATTTTCAAAAAGTAACTCACAAAATGTTTTGCAGAGGATATCTAACTGATGCCCATTCAGAATAATGGGAAAAGAATCCATATAAATTCCCTGGTGGCTAGTGGTCCCTCCCCTGTACCCAGTTACCCACCCTAACTTTTCAGTAAGCTCACCCATCCAAAAACAATATCTCCCTTGGTTGTGTTTCCCTGGTGGTAGTGTCCCCAGTATGGTCTCTGCCCCAGCAGTATGCCCTTTGCCAACAGCGGGGTGCCCAATTCCCGTGTCAGCAGTAGACCCCTCCACACAGTGTGGGACACTAGGTAGCCCACTCTCAGTGTCCCCAGTATGGTTCCCCCCCCTCAACAGTGTGCCCATTGCCTACAGCAGGGTGCCTAATCCCTGTTTCAGCAGTAGGCCTCCCCCACAATGTGGGACACTGGGTATCCCACTCGTAGTGTCCCCAGGTGTCTCCTTTATACTATTCTTTTTGGACCCTGGGGAGCCCAATCCCAGAGTCCACAAATCATATATTTAGTCGAAAAAAAGGAAAACAGTCCCCTGACATCTTTTTTTAAATCCTACAAAAAAGGAAAACCATCCCTCTTTGTCCTCTGCCACCTCCCGCCCCCAACTCGCATCCTCCCACTGAAGACCCACCACCCTTTACCTTCCTTTTACCCCATACTTACCATCGGAGGTCAGTGGCTGTGATATTCTCTGGACCGGGACACATCTGAACTTTTCAAAGGTGAACCATGAACTGAGGAATCCAGATAAGTGCAGTATAATGGCTGCCAATGGGCTTTTCAATTTATGTTGATATTGCACCCATTTTTAGGAATTTTTACCCCAAAATTTCAACATGGGGTTCTTGGGACCCCACCTCATGAACACTGGCACTGTCATCTCGTTACACAGTCAAGAAAGGTGATTTCATGCAACCTGCGCAGAATCACCTTTCAGGACTGATTAATGAAATTACAGTGCCAGTGTTCATGAGGGAAGGTCTCAAAAAGCCCATATTGAAAATGTGGTGCTAAAAATCAAAAAAATAGCTGTGTAATGAGAATGCATTGCTCAGTTTCTACACATGATCATAACTTCACCAATTTTCAATTTTTTCACTCCAGATTTTCAACATTGCCATTTTTTCATAGCTCCTCATGAACAGTACAGCTGTCAATTTTCACATCCTGCCCAAAATGTGTTTTCGCACCTGTGGCGTGGGATTGCACAGTCATTGTACAAAATCACCTTTTGGGACTAATTAACAAAATGACCATGCCTCTGTTCATGATGTGTGTTCCCAAAATGCCCATGTTGAAAATATGGTGAAAATACTCCAAACAATGGCCAACTTAGGTGTATTTGTTGGAATTTTTCTACGCACACCCGTATCTTTGGTAATTTTTATTATTTTGACTCCAAAGTTGCAAAATAGTCATTTTTTCACACTACCTCATGAGCACTACAACTTCCATTTCCAAAATCCTGTCCAAAATGTGTTTTTGCACCTCTTACATGGAATGGCGTTGCAGTTGCACATAATTATGTTTTGGCACTGATTTTACTATTTTATCTACAGGGTTCATGTAATGGGGAAGTAAGATGGCTATGCTGATAATTTCATCATGCATCTATGGAGGGATGGGTGCACATGGTATGAAGGACCTTGCGCTCCCACAATACAATTAGGAAAATCCTTGTACATGGGAGGGCATGGCCCTAAGGGGCCTCTTCTCCCAATCTAAAATAAGGTAAAGGTACAAGTAAGCAATTTAAAACAGTAAGGAAATTAATTGCAAAAAACTTTGTTAATGTATCAGTTAGGCTGAGTACTATGGCAACAAAAGCAAGGAAATAAGGTGTTGGGATTTCCAACCGTAATTCCCTACCCGCTCCTTGCAGACACAGACAACCATTGGTGGGATGACTTGGGGTCATGATTCCTAATGCTCACTCCATTCTCATATACTGTACCCATCTGAGCCTATTTACTTATAGAATGGGGTGATCATTTGCATTCATGACCCCAAGTCATCCCACCAATGGCTGTCGGTGTCTGCGGGGTGGGAGTGAGGCATTAGGGTTGGAAACCCTAGCGCCTCATTTCCCTGCTTTTGTCGCTATAGTACTCACCCTAAGTGACGCATCAACACAGTTTTTTGCAATAAAAATGTGTGTATATATATAGATATATATATATATATATATATATATATATATATATATATATATATATAGTAGCATAAGTAGTAAGGTAGAGGACAGAGATTTGTAATCATTGTTAGGGGCACTTTGAGACTTATATTTAAATTTGTAGCAGGTACTGTAGCATGGGGAACTGAGCTCAGGAAATTAATCTTTGCAGTGAGTGGGTTAAGAAAGCCCTGTAAATCAGGCATGTGAATTGGGGGTGGAGCTGCCATAGGATTAGTGCCAGAGGTTAAAATGCTACTTGGATGAGCATTTAAACTTGCCAGGGGAAGGCCATAATACCAGGGGAGGCAAAAATTGTCCACCAGATGATGAAACAACAAGGATGGTGGGCGCAGGGGAGGAAGCTCCCCCAGGGCAGGGGTGCAAGAAGACATGGGTAGGAATAAGGCAGATAACAAGGAAGGCATAAATTAGGAGAGCAAGATGAGAGGAATAAAGGAGTCAGGGCAACATAGAAGGTAACAAGGGAAGAAGGAGTCAGGGGGAGCCTCAGGGAATAATACAGTCAAGGGGGTAGGAGAAATCAGAGATGCAGGGAGGGAGGGAGGGTATAAAATACGGAGAGCCTTATATGCCAATGCAAAGAGTCTGAGTAATAAAGTTTCAGACCTGGAGGCCATCATGGAGGAAACTAGCTTAGATTTGGTGGCCATAATATGGTGCACTTGGACCATACCAGCCAAAAAGTTATTTAAAAAGAACACCAGTTTGACAACACAAAGGCATGACTGGAAGTTGAATGGAGGAAGGTACAGAAGGGATGTGAGAAAGTACTATTTTACTGAAATGGTGATGGAACCATAGAAAATTTTACCAGCCAAGGTGAGGGGAACTAAAACCACGGCAGGCTTCAAATGAGCTTGGGACAGAGCAAAAGGAGTAATACTCACTTGTAAAGATAAAACCAAGGAAAAGAATAGGAAGACTGATGTGAAGGGTTACCACCCTGTATTGACACTAGGTCACAGGGTTATATAGGACCCAATAGGCAGACCTGATGGATCTTTGGTCTTTTTCGGACATCACTGTCTATGGTTCTATGTCTATGTTTCAGACTACTCTCTGTTCAGAACAGATAAGGAAGGAAGGAGGGTGAGGGGCTGTACTACATGTGAGGGAGGGAATCAAGGCTATGGAAGTAGAGTCATGCCCAAAGGAAAAGAAAGGACTGGAGGTGCTGTGACTAATCCTGGAGACAGGATCAAGGCCTGCTATTCATACAGGAGTGGTATACAGACCTACAGCACAGGGACAGGAGTTACTTGGGAAGACATCATCAGCTTGGCAAATAAGGTTCAGGTACTGCTAGTGGGTGACTTCAATCTGCCAGAAGCAGACTGGAGCCTTCCAGCTGCAGCTTTGGAAAGGAGCAGGGCCATCCTTGACTCCCTACAAAGGTTTTTTTTTTCAGGCAGCTCTCCAACAGATCCACGAATGATGGGTCAGTGCTAGAGCTGGTGCTTACAAACAGGGACAGCATTGCATATGTCACAGTGGGCCATCACCTAGGTACTAGTGATCACTGTTCAGTGTGGTTTACCATTAAGACTGGAACAGATGCAACCCACATGAGGATAAGGGCCCTGGACGTTAGGACAGCAGATTTTAAAGAAATGGGAGACCGCCTCAGAAACTGTCTAGTATCGGTGATTGCCAGGGAAGGTAGAGGAACAGTGGGGGAAAATAAGGGAGGGCATAATTAAGGCAACCAGCCTCTGCATGAAGTTAGTAAGTAAAAGCAATGGGAAAAGAGACCTTTATGGCACTGTAGGGAAGTGGCCATGGTGGTGAAGGAAAAAATGATGCCATTACAAGGTATCATGAAATGCAGAGTGGGGAAGACAGAGAGGTGAACTAGTTAAATCAGAGGGAAGCAGGAAAGACAGTTAGGGAGGCAAAGGTGCAGACAAAGAAAGGATAGCCAAAGGGGTAGCAAGTGGGGATAAGACTTTCTTGAGGTACACAAGTGAGAAGAGGAAAATAAGGGGAGGCATAGGGAGTATAAGGAGGGTAGCAGAGGGAGACTGTGCAGAAGGTGACCAAGAAAAAGACATCCTGAATAGGTACTTCTTTTCAGCTTTCACAGTGGAAGGAGGGGAGACAGGCCATCAGGAAACAGCAGCAACAAAGAAGGCAGGGAGGCTGACTTAATTCCATTTTTCAGAGGAAAGAATGCTGAAGGAACTTGCAGGTTTGAAAGTGGACAAGGCTATGGGACCAGACAAAATATAACCAAGGATACTCAAAGAACTCAGGGAGGTGCAGATCGCCCTGATGATCACATTATTGAAAAGCTCACTGGAACTGGCCATGGTCCTGGAGGACAGGAGAAGCACAGACGTGGTCCTTCTACATAAAAGCAGCAACAGGAAAGAGACTAACAACTATAGGTGAGTGAGCCTCACCTGAGTAGTGGAGAAATAAATGGAAACACTGATTAATGAAAGGTCGGTAAAGTATCTTGAATCCAATGAACTGCAAGATCAAAGGCAGTATGGATTCATGGTGGGGAGGTCAAACTAGATGAACCTGTTTGGTTTCTTTCACTGAATGATCAGGGAAATAGATTGGGGGGGGGCAGAAGACGTTGCCTATCTTGGACTTTAGCAAGGCCCTTGACATTGTGCCACACAGAAAACAATTAAGAAATTGAGCAGCCTAGGTATATGAACATATGAACATACGAAACTGCCAGCAGAAACAGACCTCATGGCCTATCAAAGTCTGCTCGAGTGTGCAGCTAGCACCCCTAGATTGCAGCTGCCAGAACCCCCTCTCCCATCTTCAGGATGTTCTCAGCACTATTCCCCCAGTTCTCAGCACTATTCACCCAGACCCTCCCTTGTTCCCTGTCCCATGACCTTTTAAAACTTCCCACCATCTTGCATGATGAGGTATGGGATCCAAAGTGGTGAATAGGGCTAGAAACTGCTTAATGTATAGGCAACAGAGGGTGGTGGTCAACAGCACTCAGTCTAATTATGGAAGAGAGATCGGAGGGTGTCCCAGGGCTCAGTACTGGGACCAGTCTCTTTAATGGCTTCATAAATGGCATTGCAGATGAACTGGAAGCAAAGTTTTGCCTTTTTGCAGATAATATCAACATTTTTAATAGGGTGCACAATCAGGAGGGGGTGGAAAGAATGAAGAGGGATCTTGGCAAAGTTGTGGCCAAAGTGGCCAAGAACATGGCAGTTGAGGCCCAATGCCAAAAAGTGCAAAATTATTGACCTATGGCATAGGAACCCAGGAACTTAGTATGGAAGGGGGATACTATCAGTCACTAAGCAGGAAAGAGACCATGGTGTTATCATAGCTGGTGAACTCAAAGTGGCAAGGCAGTGTGACAAAGCAGTGGGTAGTACCGGTACAGTGCTGGGATGCACTGAGAGACATATCTCCAGCAGGACTAGGTAGGTGGTAGCGATACCACTGTAACTTTCACTGGTGACACCCCATCTGGAGTATTGTGTTCAATTCTGGAGGCAATACTTCAGAAAGGACACAGGGTGGAGACAGTCCAGAGGAGGGCAACAAAAATGGTACAGGGGTTGTAGCAAAAGCCCTATGAGGAAAGACTGAAGGATCTCAACATGTGCACCCAGGTGGAGAGGCGAGCAAGACAGGACATAATACACACCTACAAGTACCTCATGAGGGTGAAGAGGGTGCAGAAGGGTAGTCTCTTTTGGATGAGCAAGAGCACCAGGAACAGAGGGCATGCAATGAAACTGGAAGGGGGACTTTAAGAGAGATATGAGGAAGTATTACACCACTGAATAAGTGGTAGATACCTGGAATAGACTGCCAGTGGAAGAGGTGGAGCCAAAAACACTAGGGGCTTTCATGCATGTGTGGGATTGACATCGGGGAATATTTCAAATATGCCCAGTGACAAACATATATATATATATATATATATATATATATATATTTTTTTTTAATTAACCCTTAAACCTTCTATTTTTCCCATGTAACTTCCATTTACCAGTTTCCTCATCTTTTCTTACCTATCCTTCTTCTATATATCATTTTCTCCTTTTCCTCACCCTGTTCCTTTTTCATCTTTCCTACGTTTAATAGATTGAATGCTTATTGTGGAATTAAAGAATTTAAGTCTATTTTCTGCTAGCAATAGCAGTTAGGAGGTGATTCTTCCTCTGTAAAGTTCCCTGGTTCAGCTCCACCTGGAATACAATGAGATGTTTGGGAGCCAGTACCTGCAGAAAGACTGTGATAGGGTGTAAGCAGTGCAAAAAAGGTGACCAAAATGAATTGATGACCATGACAGAAAACATGTAAGGAAAGGCATAGAGACTTCAACATGTTTACCATGGAGACAAGGGGGGACCTTTTATTTATTGAAAATTTCAGAGAATACCTTTGAGAACAAGTGCTCTTTTACAAAGGTTCCACATTAATAACAGAGATTACAAGGCAACACAACAAACAGAATAAATGAGTCCCAGTGGATGAAGTCAAACAAGTACAAATAAATAGGCTAGATCAAGGGTATACAGTTTTAAAATAAGGCAGGTAATCAGAAACAGTGTAAAACAGGCATAGTAATGGTACATGGCCACAGAGCTATGTCTTATACAGTTCAAAGTGTATAGCGGGAGGGATTTAGGATGATTAACAGTTACAACTGCATTGAACTGTTAGGATTGTGCATAGTATTCTGTTAAACTGCGTTCACCACACGAAATTGCACCTGTATAATCTGAGGCGCTACCCACTGTGCCCTGACAATGCCCACTGGGCAGCATCCAAACCACACCACGTATCTCCTCTGGCAAAATTACCACTGCTCTGCCGACTGCTCAAACTGCAGTATTGCTATATGTTACTGTAACCTGGCTTAAATTGCTCTGTTGATTTCGCCCTGGCAGTGTTACTATGTGCTGCTGTAACCTGGTTAATTTGCCACTGCTCCTGACTGCTCTTACCATTGTATACTGCTGTAACCTGTTAAATTACCACTGCTCTACTGACTGCTACATTTCCAGTCTCTATGTTGCCACAATAACCAATCTGGCCTCTCTGTAATATCGGTCCAATCACCGATTGATTGATGTACCCATATCCTGTAACCATAAGTGAGTTTTTGTATTTACTGTTGTATCTATCATGTTCTTCACAAATGTGTATGTTAATTCCATGTAACCTACATCCTGTAACATGAATGTCTGTACTGTATTTGTCCTCTTTGTGACGAGGTACCTTTGAAAATGAGCCCCTGGCTCAAAGGTTGTAAACTGATGTGCAAATAAATAAATGAATAAATAAACTGGTTTAACTTAGGTAGATTAAGCAAGGTATCAGGCAGCTCTTTAACCAGCCAGCAGCCCAGCTCACTACAGCAAAAAGGTAGTATAAGGGCATTCCGAGCCGCCATGCTCCTAGTGCAGGAGGGATTGGTGACAGGGTGGAAGCAGTGGGTTAGGACTTGGGGGTATTAGGCACAGCAGTGTTTCTTGGATAGCAGACATGTCTGGAACTTAATTCTGATGGGAAGGGATAACCAATTTGTTTGGGTGTAGAGGGTGTAGCTATGGGTGCACTTGTCAGCCCCAAGCACATAGTGACAAGCTTTATTACATATCACATTTATTCTGGTGAGAACTGAGTCACCTTCAGTTACATAGACAGGGAGACCATTGTCAACCAATGATAATACTGAGCTGGCCACTATGAGGAGTGTAGTATCAGCAGTGAAGTTGACTCAGTTACTTTACAATGCTCCCAGTCTCCTGATTACCATGAACACAAGGTGGTTAACATGGGGAGCCAAAGATAAGGGGCTGGCTTTTCAAAGGCTGATGCAGGGCTTGCATCAAGCTCTGTGTCACACCCATTTTTTTTGCACAGGTGTGCCAAATATGTTTACCACAACTGCACCCGATTTTCCATTCTCACATGCAGTTGCAACAGTTTCCTCAGTTTAATGCAGCTTGTGCCAAATACTTGGCACAGGCTCCATAAAAATGGTCCCCTGAATGCCACAAGCTTGACCAGGATGAGCTGATCTAACTTGCAGCACCTGGCACATGTGAGTGAAAATCTCCATTGCTGGCCAGGAGAATGCCACATGCCACAAGCGTCATATGATTGGCACAACAGGGGCTTGCGCATTCTTGAGGGCTTTGAAAATCCAGCCCCAGGTATAGTCCAGAATCACCCTGAGGTATTTAAAGGCTTTTATCTGTTCAAGCAGTGATGAAAGTGGACAGAAACGTGCAGGAACTCAGTTCCTGTACCTTTTTTGCAGCAGGAACTGAGTTCCTGTACTTCCCACTGACACTGGGACTGAACTTCTTAAACCAGCAAAATAATGAACAGTTTCTGGGCTTGTGACCTGAAATCAGGGATTCCATCCCAAAATGTGACTTGTACAACAATGATATTTTCCTAGAAATACTTCAGTATCCCTGACTGAATCCCATAGTATCTCTGCAGTTATCCTTCAGATTGAAGAATTTCATTCTGCGTTTCATATTTGCAAGTGCCTGAGTTCCTGTACTTATTGTCTACTACCTGCACCACTGTGTTCAAGTATATGTCCAATGTCATTACGGATAACAAGGAGGGGGGGCACTTTTTCTTCACTTGTGGGCTTGTGAAGAGCATTGTATTAGTTGTTTTGTAATTTAAAACTGGTTTGTTTTGGGAAAACCACTTTTCAATGGCCTTAAAATTATCTTGGAGGATAGAAGTAAGACTGCCAAGGTCAGGGTTATTGGAACAGGTAACAGCATCATCTTTAAAGAACAGTACAAGGGGTACATATTTAGATCCCTCAAACTATCATCATAGATCATATCCCCCAGTCAATCAGTCAATTTGTTCACCCTTCTCTGGACCCTCTCAAGCCCATCAATGTCCCTCCTCAGATAAGGACTCCACAATGGAGTGCCGTAGTCCAGGTGTGGCCTGACAACTGCTCTATACATGGGAATAATGCAAGCTCTATTTCTGTTAGAAAAAGCCTTTCTGATACATCCAATTATTTTGTTTGCCCTTTTAATTACTTTGCTGCATTGTCTACTGAAATTGAGGTAATTAGTGACTATCACCCTTAGATACGTTTCGCTGTCAACTGTTTTAAGTTAGATCCCATTCAAAGTGTAGGTATTCCCCTCGTTTCCATCCCCGAGGTGCATAACCACACACTTATCTATGTTAAAAGACATACCATTAATATTAGTCCATTCCTCAATCATTTTCAAATCTTCTCTCAAGGAAGTTATTTGCTGCATGTTCCCTACATCAGCCCCTATTTTGGTATAATCAGCAAACTTAGTGCAAAAGTTTTTCATATCTGTTTTCATGTCTGAAATGAAAAGAGTGAATAATACAAGGCCTAACACCAAATCCTGGAGTACCCCACTCATCTCCAACCCACTACTTGACAGATGGCCTCTGACCCATACAGGCTAAGTTCTCTCCATTAGCCAAGACTCAACCCTCTTCACCAATGTTTTTTCAATTCCCATGTCACACATTTTATATATTAATGTTGAGTGAGGAACTTTATCGAAAGCTTTCTTAAAATCCAAGTAGATGGCGTCAACAGGGCCATCTGGTCCTGCTCCTAATCCTGTTTTGCATGATGACACAGGATTTTGTCACCTCATGAAGGAGGATTCCGCTCACAAAACAGGATTTTGACAGCTCACAATACAGGATTTAGGTTCTCTGACCAGATGTGCCTGCCCTAATTCCGTTTCACATAATGACACAAGATTCTGTAGCCTCGAGAAATAGGAATTAGCTCACGAAACAGGATTTTGACAGCATACAAAACAGAATTAGGGTTCTCTGACCAGATGGCCTTGCCCCTAATCCTGCTTCACATGATGACACAGGATTTTGTCACCTTGCAAAATAAGAATCAGTTCATGAAACAGGATATTGACACCTCACAAAAGAGGATTATTTTTCAAAATCCTCCTTTCAAGAGACAACAAAATCCTGTGTCATCATACGAAATAGGATAAGGGTTCCCCAACCAGATGGCCCTGCCCCATAATCCTTTTCCATCACAATACAGGATTTTGCTGCTTCACAAAAGAGGATTTGGCTTGCAAAACAGGATTTTGACAGCTCATGAAACAGGATTAGGGTTCTCCAACCAGATGGCCCTGCCCCTTTCCTGTTTCATTTGATGACACAGGATTTTGCAGCCTCATGAAATAGGAATCGGCTCGTGAAACAGAATTTTGACACCTAGCAAAAGAGGATTATTTTTCAAAATCCTCTTTAGCGAGCTGTCAAAATCCTATCTTACAAGCTGTCAAAATCCTGTTTTGTGAGCTGATTCCTATTTCACATGGTGCAAAATCCTTGGTTGTCATGCAAAACAGGATTGGGGCAGGGTCACCTGATCGGAGTACCCTAATCCTGTTTCATGAGCTGTCAAAATCCTGTTTCACGAGCTGTCAAAATCCTGTTTCGCCATGCAAAACAGGATCGGAAGTAAATCACAAAAAAGGATTTTTAAAATTAAAAAAATAAGCATTCTGGGGCAACCAAAATTAAAGCAAAGGCACACAACAATAGATAACATCCTAATGAAGAAAACATATAATTCTATGCCTGCTGAGGACATCCCTAGACACAGTTATAAAAGTTTGCTTGGGCCCAAAGGAAAAAAAACAAGATGGCGGCTCAAACAGGAATTGTTTCTCATGAATGAGGATTCTAAGCATCATTTTTTGTGAGCTTACAAAATCCTCATTCGTGATACCTGAAAATAGGCATATGTATTGTCTAGTGTACTTACCTGGTTAACAAAAGCTTAATAAATAAATCCTCTTTTGCACCTTGTAGCTATCCAAAAGACTGAACAGAGCGTGTTCAGAACCCAAAATTTAAAAATTGAATAGCTTTAGAAAATATTAATACTATTTCACCAAACCAATGCTGGAATGTTCCTTGGGGTAACCTCTTTCTACCCCGAAAACGTCAGACCAAAATTCCATACTGTTTGGATACAGCATAATGAGGAAAAATCAGCAATAATTGGCAATTTCTAGCATTTGTTCACTATGCACAGAGCAAAATCTGTTAATCCCACTGACACACAACTTGGCATGTCAAGCGATCTATCCCTGTAGACAACACATGCAAATTTTTATGTAAATCTGTTGAACAGTTGAAAAAGTTATTAAAGTCCAAAATTTGAGTGTCTACTCAACACTAGCTAAAGAGACGGAAACGCACCTCTATTATATATATATATTTAGAGAGAGAGAGAGAAAAAGAGAGGCGTGTGGTTGCACCTCTTTAGCTAGTGTTGAGTATATATATCTCTACATGGGATAAACAGGTTGAACTGGAATGAGTCGTTCACCCCGTTTAAAATCCAAGAACAGGGGAGAGAATTCAGAAGGGATGTCCTAAAGTATTCTTTTCATGGAAAGACTAGTGATGGACAGGTGGACCAGACTGTTGATTGAGGTGGCCTGTACTAACTAAAACAGAAGGGGGAAAAATAAGGGTGGGATAGGTATAGGGTCATGATCAGCTTAGCTGATGTTAGAACAGGGGAGGGTAACATGGGATGAACAACCAGCATCACACACACACACACACACACACACACACACACACATACATTAGGCAGGGTTGTGCAGACTTGATTGTCAATGGGAAGTTTTCTTTCATCAGATTCTATATTTCTCTTTTTCCATGCTCAGATCTGCTGGCATAATGTTCACCCTCCACAGTCAACAGACAGCATGCTTCGTATGGAGCCATGGCTTGTATAATATGTGTAGCAGGTTAAGCAGTAGAGATTTTGTGGTCAGTAGATAAGGACTGGGGAGGGGGTCATGGTCAGCAAAGAAACAACAGAAATTAAACTGTAAGCACAGCAGTACTTTATGTTTTTAAACTCTGTATGTGTGTAAGAAGAGAAGAGAAGAGAAGTATGTGGGAAATAACATTTAATTTATTTTTTTTTTATTTAAGGCTGTTTTATTTTTAGCACTTAGGTGAAGGTTTTTAGTGAGTAATGGTGGCAGCCATGTTTGTGATAGCAATCAGGAAAGAGTAGCCAGTACTGAGCTGATTATAAAAAGGCTGATGGATCCTTACCTGCTGCTGTTGTGCTAACAGCATGGGTAACGATGGTCCTCAGCCAGTCTTGACATCAATTTTATTATGGGGTTTTAGTGGAGCAATTCTGTGATTTTTTTCCCTTAATTTAAGGGAATCAGTTATCTGGAAATTAGGCTATCAATCTGATAATTTAATTGTTGAGTCAGTAAAATCAATTTATGCAATGGTATAATGTTTCTGCAGGGCTCAGAAAGTAGTTTTCTACAGAAAGAGTGGTGGTGGACAGGAGCAAGCTTCCAGAGGAGGTCATCAGAGCTGAAACAGTGAAAAGGTTCAAAAGAGGAAAGGTTAGGCATATGGGAATAGTGCATAAAGGGCCATATGGTGGGGGTAGGAAGGATGGATAATGGCACAGTCCAGAAATTAACAGACTTGGGCTGACTGGATGGGCAGCTAGACTTTTATCTGCCAACATTCTCTATGTTTCTATGCTTAAGTCTTCATCAGAGTGTTTGAAAAGCAAATGTTGCTCAGGAAGGGCAAATGCATTATCCCATGTTTGTTCTCTGCAACTGCTGGAATCTATCATTTCCGTCTGGGCAACCACCAGAAAAGGGAAGTTATGACCTCACTGAAGAAATGCATCTCTAGCAGAACCTTGCTGATATCAAATTGCAGTGTTAGCATTGAATATGAGCCAAAGTCCCTACTGTGGTACTTTGTGTACTGAGGTGAGAGGATTACAGTGTCAGCATTGCTGACAGGTGAGGACAGAATTGAATTTTGCCCGTGAACATTTGTTGAATTCTGTTTTGACTTTTGTAGAAAAATGAGGATTATTTTCTAAAGTCACAAAAGTTTGTGCTTCTGAAATTTTGTGGACTTGTGGAGTCTTTTTCAGAATTTGTTGGCTTGTGTAATTTTTTTTCACAAGTTATTGACTTACAGAACTGTTTTCTGCAAATTGAAGACTTAGTATTTGTTTTTAAATCAAGTTCATAGCTTGCAAATGGTACATGAACATTCCAAACTGCTTTCCCAAATTTCATCCTTCTTCAAGGTCACCAAGCCCTAGCTAATGACACACTCATTGCAAGGTCCTAGATTGCTTTCAGAGAGTGGGTGGTGGATGGCAGATAGTCTACCAAGCAATGTGATCCATGCTGGGACTATAGCTGGGATCCAAACACAAAAGGACACCTTTAAGCACACCTTTAAGAAGGCTATTAGGAAGTAATTTATTGTACAACTTCAGAACAGACTTGATGGACTCAGAGAGCTGGATCTTCAAAGCAGCCAAACTGCCAAAAGCCCCAGGTGTACCAAAGATATGGCAATCTGGGCTTGTGGTAATCTAATGGGATTTTCCATCCCATGTGTCAATTGCTGCAAGATTGACCAGCTTTTTGTGGTTTAGCTTGTGTCAATCCAAGGGACCATTTTATGGTGCTTGTGTCTACTATTTGGTGCAAGTTGCTGTAAATGGAGTAAACTGTCACAATTGCGTTTGACCTACTAAAATCGAATGCAGTTGTGACAAATGTCTTTGGTGCACCTTTGAAAATCTAACCCATGGTCTTTTCTGTCTTATTCGTCTGGGGTTCTCTGTTTCTAGATGTAGGGCTCTTCATGGCCTACAGAGATCTGCACAGTCTCCTGTTCTTCTCATATGACTGTAAGTACATGGGGTGGAGAAGCCTCTTCTGATTCACATATAACTTGTTTCTAATAAGATTTGGAATTTCATGTCACTACTGCTACAAATTAGAATGCTCAGTATATCGAGTTTGTGTAAAAGTCAAACCAAAAGAATTATTAGCTTCCAACATTTTTCATGCTTCAGCTGTGACAGCAAGGAAGAATAGGAATTACTAGAGTAGAGTTTAAATCTTTGCAATGTGGTTAGGGGCACATAATAAATTTAAATTTAGTGCTAACTACACAGTTGCTAATTAAATGTGTAGTACAGCATTACCAAATTTCAGAAAAAGTAAAATTTATAACTGTCATGCAATTTTATGTATCAATAGAAAAAGTAGTATCAATGCAATTTGTCAATACAAAAAACTAGTACTGATACATGAACCCAGATTTTCAGATGACTTACATTGCAGCAAGCCTGAGATGCCTCCATGATATGGTACACTGGGCGTGCAACGATCTAAATGGGATTTTCTAACCCATGTGTCAACTGCCACAAGTTAGACCATTTTTTTAGTGGTCTAGTTTGTGGCAATCCCAATTTTGTTTTGTATTTTTATGGAGCTTGCACAAGATATTTGATGCAAGCTGCCATAAATCATGGAAACTCTTGCAACTGTGCCTAAGACTGTAAAATCACTGGCAGAGCTGTGCTTATGCAAGGGTTTGATGTAGAGCTTGCCTCAAACCTTGTACAGACCTTTTAAATCCAGCCCAATGTTTATCTTTTTTTGGCACAGTCACAACTGAGGAAAAGTATTGATAATATATTGAACAACTGGTTTCAAAGATAGTATACATATAATAATGTACTGACACATAAAAATTGTATGACTAGAAATTATTTTTTTAAATAATAACTTTTATTTTATCATAAGGAATATATCAAGTGGAATATATCATTCTCATAATAATACCAAATATTGTCTGATTTATACATACATATGTACATATAAGGATCTTTCGTGGAACATAATGATACAAATTATTTCATCTGTTATTAGATTCTTAGTAAATTCACAGCAAAGATCATGAGAATGGTAGGTTCAAAATCAAATGAAACGTGAAACTTTTAGTTTATTTACCACTTAATAGGTTGGAAACAAGGGAAATATATAAAACAAAAAAACACCTTATGATGAAGCTAAGGGGACTAATCTACTGCCTTTAAGAGTTCATGGGCTCAATGTTCAAAGCCCTGTGAATGCTGCAAGCCCCTGGTGCAGTGATCATTTGGTGCACAGGGCTTGAGGCATTCACCCGGCCAACGATTGGGATTTTTGATCCTAAGAGCCAAATGCTGCAAGTAAGATAAGTTTTTCCCAGTCTAACATGTGCCATTGTGGGGACCATTATGACAGGCCTTGTGCCACATGTTTGACACAAGTTGCTGTAAAGTGCGGAAACTGTCACAACCGCACCCATTGTACTTAAATTGGGTGCAGCTGCATCAAATGAGTTTGGCATAGCTGCACCAAAGAATGGGTCTGATGGAGGGCTTGATGCAAGCCTTGTGTCACCCTTTGAAAATTGAGCTCAATAATTCTAGAACGGGGGAAGAAGGTGACTAATTTCTCTTCAGCTATTTCCTAATAAATCATTGTGGTCATCAGCTTGAGCTATCAGGTTCTCATAAAGTAAAGTCCCAAATTAAGTTGCCAACCATTTTAGAATGTCAAATTCCCCAGGGTCATGTACATTCCAGTTATTAAAGTATTAATTGTTTAGTAGCCATGCTACCTAGAGTGCAAATTCTTTGTTGTGCAATATTTAAATTAGCACAATTGAAGTAATTTAATATGACAAATTCAGGAGTTAAGGGAAGCTGCATCTTTAAGCAATGCTGTAATTCATTATGAGTACTGTTCCACCAAGGGGCAATTTTTAGACAATACCATAGTAAATGGATCAAATCACCTACATGGTTATAGTCATGCCCATACAGTCTCAACAATCAGGTGGACATATGAAAAATGTTACAAGCCATTAAGTAAGCCATGTGAAAAATATTCAATTCTGCACTTTTGTTTTTGGCATATCTGTTGTTCTTGCCAGTTTTGTATCTTAATTTGTTCCAATAATTTGATTGAAAATCTCTTCTCAGATCTTTAATCCATTTCATTGTAGTATTTTGAAAATGATCTATTTTGAGTGTAGTATGGGATAATGCTATTCTGTGGTACAGTTGTGCCAAGATGCTAGTTGCAATATCAGTTCACTGGACACCAATATATATAGGTCCAATACAGTCCAGCTCATATCAATTTCTCCCTTGAATCTTTTTCTCAGGCATGCAAATGTAGTTTTCAGTGTAAAATAATAACAACCGGTTATTACTGAATGTATTTATATTTATTTATTTATAGAATCGGAATTACAACCCTTTGAGTCATAGACTCTTTTGCAAAGGCTCCACATCTGTGGACTGAGATTGCAGATTTCTCAAAGGAAAAATGTTATTTTGGTCAAGCAAATCAGTCCAATTGGTAATATTTGATTTTATCAAGGTGTTTGTCCATTGTAAGGAAAATACATTCTTTTTCGAAATGAGCTTATCTTTTAACAAAGAAGAGTGTGTCTGCCAATATTTAATGTGTAACTTTTGTGAGCATATTTCACTGTTAATACTGCCTATCTTATTATAGGGTTCCTAACATCTTAAAGAGATCTAGAAAGAATTAAATGTTTTTGAATCAGCAGATCTTCCTTTTCCACACTTAGTTCTTTTTGAATAAATGATATATAAAGTCTGATTCTTTCTATCTTTTTATAATTTTTTTATCAACCCAAGTAAGAATAAATTTGGTGTTTACTAACAAGATAGTAGCAATAGGGATCAGGGCACACATTCCACCCTCTTTCATTGGGATAACCATTTTATGCTATGCTGTCCTAGGATATGCACCTTTCTACAAAAATCCAACAAAGATACATATTACTTTTTCAAAATATTGAGCCAGAATCTTACCTTGGAGAGCCTTGAACTGAAACATATATGTTGCATCATTATTATTTTAATGGTTTCCACTTTGCCTACAAAGACAAAGAAAGGTTTTATGACTCTTCAAGTAAGTTCCTGATTCTGCTATAAGTTTTTGTATGTTTCTATGAATGGCCTGTTTAATGTCTGCTGCAAGATAAAGAACCATATACTTATTTTCATATCTACCTTTAAAGAATGGATAGCTGATAATGTCACCGGGGATAATTTGGTGAGGGGGAATAACTAGGGACTTTGTTTTGTTCAATACATATCCCGTTAATAGAAATTATTTTTAATGACCTGACTCCAAGCTTTCATTTAAAAATGAAATTACATTTCTAGCCTAATTGTTCCAAAGTAAGAACTTTCTAATGACAATTTCTTTAAAATGTTATGACTTTGGAATTGTTAGTATAAGAAAAATAATTTTTTAAATAAAAGCTTGGAGTCATTTAAGTTGAAATATTTATATACTATATCGCTAGTCTTCTCTATATCAAAATATTAAAACATACAATGCTTCATAAAATGTGTTAAATCCTGTTATTTTTATCAACATATAATTACTGGTGAGGCCATTATTGACTGGACTGACATCACTTCGTGACACCATAATAACTGGGTTCCATCCATAATAACTATGGCATGGATGTCAGCCAATCAATGGAAAATACAGAAACATAGACATTCTTTAACTATTAATGGAAAAAAAAATCTAAAAGTCATGCTGATAACCAGCATCAGGAACACAGCACATAGCAGAACTCCACATTAGAAGCCAAAGACAGTTTAAAACATTCTGTTGTAAGAGAATGTTTTCCCTGTATATGCCTGATGCAGTCGCATAAGTTCGGCATCATCTGTGTCTCTGCACCATTCAACAAGGGGAGCACCCCCCCTCACCCCCCACACACATATCAAAATACATCTAAAACACAATATTTTTATTTAAAGTACAGTCTGAACAATGATCTTTGGGAGTACATTTGAAACTGCAAAACTCACTCTGAAAGTAAAAGCTGCTGCCATCTTGCTCTCACAGAAGTGAAATGCCACAGGAAAGCCAACAACCATTTTTTATACCACACAGCATTACACTGACCAGCAATTATATAAAATAAAGTATGGTGTGTCACATTCATTTCTTTTATAAACCCTTGTTGTGTAATACCATGACAATGGTGTTTGTACTTTAAGGGGCAGACCAGGTTGTCCTGGTGCACCCCTTCCCTTTTCATCAAGATGGTGTGCTCAGAAGGGGAGGGGAGCAGGAAGGGGAGGGCCAAGGGATAGAACAATAGCCAAGCAACAGGAAGGGGAGGGGCAAGAGGAGGTACATAATGGGCAGCACAGGAGTGCTTCAGCCACTTTTGCTAGAGTTTTGATTTAATTGAAACTACAGCATATTAGATTGGCTGAACAACTGGAGAGGTTTGTGCACTAGGATACAGCAGGTAAGAAAGCTTTCAATGAATGAAGTTTAAAATATATATATATATATATATATATATATATATATATATATATAAATTAATAATAATATATAATGATAGTTGTATTACTTTACTCGAGAAAAATCATTTTAAGGTGAATTGTATTTGACTGGTTCATTAGGCTTCTGTTTGAGGGAAGTTTTTCTTTAAATTGAATAATGCTGAAAGGGTCCTGGTTAAGAAACTTGTAAAGGGTAGCTCTTTTGGCATTCAGTGCCAGTGTTCCATTATTTTGGAGGTTTGAACTTGCAAACACATTCTGGACAAAGGGCAGGCAAGGTTTTCAGCTTTTGTAAAGTTTTTTGTTTAAGAGCCTCGCCGAGCAAGCGTGTTGAGCTGAACCTGCACTGATACAGGATGTTGGGGAACGCCATAGGGCAATTTTGCAATTAAGGTGCTTTGTTTTTGGCTTTCAGTACAGTGTTTTGCTTTAGTTTAAGGGTACATGCACGGAAAATGTGGGAGACAAAGGAGGAAGTGAGCAGGCAAGGCCTCAGCCTTCAGGGGGAGTGTACAGAAGTTTTTCATCTAAAAGTCTTTCCGAACAAGCATGTGGAACTGAACTGTGCTACGTCCTGATGCTGGGGAGCACCATAGTTTGGTTGAAAAAATTAAAAGCTTGCTTGGTTTCTTTTAATATTTGGGGGAAGCAGGGCGCATTTCAGCTTTGTGTAGGGATGAAATGGAGAATCTCACCGCTGAGTGAGAGGAGGGCAATTCAGAGAGCGAGATGGCTTCTGCTGAAAAGCAGTGAGGGCAGCAGGCATAGGGGTTGCTGTTGCCTAAGGGCAGAACATGGAGAGCAATAGGCAAGTGAGGGGGAAGGCATTGGATACAAGGGGAAGAGGCAGGCGATTAGAGGCCTGGGCGCACTGATAGCGCCATAAAAATGCATGGCATGATGTCACATGCCTGGAGAACCACGTGGTGCAAAACAAAAGGGTTTGGCAAGATGGGGAAAGTGCCTACAGATGGTAGACAGGGGATATAGGGCGCAATGTGAAGAAGCAGCCCAAGCTGGCAGGGTAGCAGCAGACAAAAAAGGGGGAATGCAGCCAGAGGCATTCGAGGGCATGCAAAGGGGGGGATGTATAGGCCCAATAAAGGTCACAAGAGGCAGCACGATGGATGCAGCATGGCCACAGGTGGTCGGACACCGGCCGTTGGGGACAAAAGGAGAAGTGGACCCAACAGGCCAAGAGCATGGTGGCAGAAACCAAAGAGGGGAGTAGGAGCAAAAACAGGACCCTCAGGGAGAAGGGGAGAGGGTTTTTTAAGCAGAAAAGGCCACTTGGGGTGGCCGGAGACAAACAGGACAAAGGGAAAGGGGAACGGATAGGCCTCGGAGGGTCAGCAAACATAGCCAATGTGAGGGCATGCATGGGGAAAATGGTTAGGCCTGGAAGGCCACAAGAGGTGGCGCTTAAGGCGTTTTGATGGCCATGAGAGGTCTGAGGCCTGGGGGGGCACAGAAAAGAGAGGTGGGGTCTGACTGGCAGGAGATGAGTGGATAGAAGACAGGGGAGGCCATAGGAATGGTAAGAAGGGGGAAGGCAACTGGAAAAGGCCTTTTTGAAGGTGTATGGTGGAGGAAGACCCCGGGCAGAGGATCAGGTGTGATGCATCTGGTGTCCAAGAGGGCAGCATGGAAGGAGGTTTTTCAAACTTTACAGCATTGCTACAGGCACAGGAAAGGGAAGGTGTAGCTTTTGGACATGAATCAACCTGACAGCATTAGAGGACTGTGCAAAAATCATCTGGCATCCATGAGGGCAGGTCAGAGCAAAACAAAAAAAGGCACATTTTGTCAACATTAGTCGACTGTTCTCTTGAAAATGGGCCTGGCCATATGGGGAATACTAAAGGCAGATTTGTAATTAATAGAAATTTTCTTTTCTTTTCCTCAGTTGTTTTCACAGTTTGCGAGGAGCAAGGAACATGGCACCAAAGAAGAACAGGCCTTCAAAGGAGGACGCCTACAGGGCTATAGTGGAGCTGGTGGAAAAAGCCTATAGAATGTGGGATCTGGTGGAAGGGAAGGAACTGGGAAGATCTGAGAAGAAAAGGAAAGTGGGGAAGGGAAAAGGGGGCAGAGGGAAATGGTCAGCTGAGGGACCACACAGCCCAGCCAGGATACAGCCACCGATAGTGGGACCCAACAAGGTGGCTAGTCCAGTACCTCTGCAACCTGTTGACCCGGTGCCGCCTGTACCTCCCCAAGACCAGGTTGGGTTTCCCCCAGTGGAACCCAGACCAGATCCCCAGCACATAGTGGTTCCTCCACAGCCACTAGTAGTGCAACCACCCCTTCAACCACAGGGCACCATACTTGGGCACCAGGAGGACAGCAGGCAAAAAAGAGTGGACAAGGCCACAGGTAATGCACCCGGCTCAGTGGGTGATAGCATCAAGGAGTATATAAGCCAAATGGTTTCAGAACTGGGGACAGGGGTTTGGAGCAGATGGAGTCAGCACTGGCAGAAATTAGGTCAGAAAAAGATGTGCCAAAAAAAAAGAAGGAGGCGTGGAGAAAGAAGGAAAAGGAAAGAGGGAGATAAGAACTCCTGGGATGAGGGTAGACGAACACGTTCTGTTGGCCACAAAAGAGAAAATATGGAAGGGAGAGTATGTGAATATCTTTGCCTTAGTAAGCCAGGAAGTGGCAGCAAAATATGAAGAGGCAGGGAACATAGGGAAGAGTGAAATGGCAGCAGCGGTAGTTTTGTTAAGCAGGAAAAAGGAGGACAAATTTACTAAAGGGAAGACTTGGGAAGGGTGGTTTATAGGTTTTGCCACATTCTCAGCCATAGTATTGGAGAAGAGGCATGAGATGGGCATCCCACTCATCACATACTCCCTGATAATAAGGCATGCAAAGGCAAAAGGGGGTGTGGGGTGGATATTCTATGATGAATTCTTTTGGCACAGAATGGCGACATATGGGGATATAAGATGGGACATGAAGCAACTAGATTTGTGGACAGACTATGTAACTGATCAGTCCACACCCGAGGGGGAGCTGGGAAAGAAATGTGCCATGCCACAGAGATGTTGCTGGGCTTTTTGTTCCTGGCCACAATGCCGTTTTCAGCACGCATGTTCGAAATGCAGGGGATCACATCCAGCGAGCAGATGCAGGATGACATGGGTCCAGGGAGCCCTAGGTTCTGGGGGGCAAGGATCAGGTCAACAGTTTTTCCGTGAAGGACAGGGATATAAAGGGCAGGCATGGAATAGAGGGGGAGGGGCAGGGGACATGCAAGTAGAGGGAGTCACAGTCACTGATCAGCAAGGCCAGACATCGAGCAGAGGGGGAGACCTTGGCCGAGCAGAAGGAAAGAAGGCAAGGGAGCAATTTGAAGAAGCTAGAACCCCCATCAGGATAGAGGCATGGAAAGAATGGTTAGACAGATACTCGAATCAACAAATGGCAGAGATGATTAAAAAAGGTTTCTGCACAGGTTTTTCATTGCAGTGTGAGGGTCAAAGGCAAGTGAGAGAGGTGAACAATCTGGGTTCGGTAAAAGGGAGCGAAGAAATGTTAAGACAAAAAATAGAAAAGGAAAAGGCAGCAGGGAGAGTAGAGGAACCATATGATACCCCCATTGCAGAATATGAGGATCTCTCCATTGGGCTTGGTTCCGAAAAAACAGGAGGGGGAATAGAGGGTGATTCACCATCTATCCTTTCCTGAAGGGGATTCGGTGAATGATTTTATCAGCGAGGAATATAGTAAAGTGACATATGCCACTTTAGAAGACGCAGTTCGCATCATCCGGGCAACTGCTGATGCGTGCATGGCAAAAACAGATATAGAGTCCACTTTCAGATTACTTCTGGTTAGGACAGAAGACTGGGACCTGTTGGGGTTTAAAATTGGGGGACAGTATTATTTTGACAAAGCCATGCCCATGGGATGTTCTATAGCACGTGTGACATTTGAAGCATTCAGCACATGTTTACAATGGATATTTCAAGAAAGAACTGGTTACAAAACAGTTATTCACTATTTGGATGATTTCCTTTTTACGTTCGCTTGCGCGCATGCGCAAGGAACATTTTGGGAGAGTAGCACACTTTGGAGGTGTGCCTCTCCCATTAAATCCACTGCTCAGTTCAGCAGGCATGGCGGTCCTGCAACAATGGGTACAGGAGCTGTGTATGACAGTGGTGGTCTTCGCTTCAAAGAAAACCACGCTGTCATACAGAGCACCGCGTCACGCTGCCCCCCCGCGTCATGCTGCCCCCCCCAAATCTTTGCTGCCACACTGGGAGCCCACCCCAGCATGGCAAACGTCCCCAGTTGTTTGCCAGCGGGTGCCAATCCTCTGTCGGGTCCTTGGCCCCCAGCCATCCTTGTGCCATGCTGAGCCCCCAAGCGTGGCAAACATCCCGTCATCAATTATAAAAAAAGCCTGTAAAGTAAGCGGTCCCACGCAGTTTTCCCCCCTCCCACAACCCACACCCACCACTGTGCACCCTGCCTCCCACACCCCCTCACCCCATACTTACCTCCGAGCTCGGCGCGATGATCTTCGTGGACCGGGAAACATCTGCACTCTTCAAAGCCGACCACGAACTGAGGAAATGCAGTAAGCTGTATAATGGGCTAGACAGGGGTTTTCAACTGTGTGCATATCTCAGGCATTTTTGGAATTTTTGCACAAAATTTCAACATGGGGTTTTGGGACCTTCTCATGAATGATGTCACTGTCATGGTGTTATTCAGGCCTGAAGAGTGATTTCGCAGTCACTGCACAAAATATCCTTCAGACCTGAATAACACCATGACAGTGACATCGATCATGAAGGGGTCCAAAACCCCATGTTGAAAAATTTGGCAAAATTCCAAAAATGACTGTTTTACTGAGCGTCTTTGCAGTTCCTCACGAGCTCATAAGTTAGCGAATTTTCAATATTTTCACTCCATATTTTCAACATTGCCATTTTACCACACCCCTTATCGAGTAGTACAGCTGTCATTTTTTCACGTCTCACCCAAATGTGTTCCAGCCATGTAGATCACAATGGCGCAGTCGGTGTATGCGAACTCAATGTATGGGACACATTAAGAAAATTACAGTGACACTGCTCATGAGCAGAGGTCTTAAAATGGCTATGTTGAAAATTTGGTGAAAAAATTCCTAAAAGTGACTGTTTGACGAGCATGCGTTGCGCAGTTCCTACGCACGCTCGTACATTTGCGAATTTTCAATATTTACACTCCAGATTTTCAACATTGCCATTTTACCACACCTCCTCATGAGCAGTACAGCTGTCATTTTTCACATCCTGCCCAAAACGTGTTTCCGCCCATGTAGCGCAAAATGGCGCAGTCGGTGTGTGAACTCAATGTATGGGACACATTATGAAAATCACAGTGACACTGTTCATGAGCAGAGGTCTTAAAATGGCTGTGTTGAAAATTTGGTGAAAAAATTCCTAAAAATGACTGTTTTACGAGTGTTCATTGCGCAGTTCCTCATGCGCGCCGTAAGTTTGCGAATTTTCAATATTTTCACCCCAGATTTTCAACATTGCCATTTTACCACACCTCCTTATGAGCAATGCAGCTGTCATTTTTCACATCCTGCCCAAAACATGTTTCCGCCCATGTAGTGCACAATGGCGCAGTTGGTGTGCGAAATCAATGTATGGGACACATTAAGAAAATCACAGTGACACTGCTCATGAGCAGAGGTCTTAAAATGGCTATGTTGAAATTTGGTGAAAAATTCCTAAAGTGACTGTTTGTGGAGCATCGTTCGCCAGTTCCTCATGCCTTCGTCGTCTTAATTTTCAATATTTGCACTCCAGATTTTCAACATTGCCATTTTACCACACCTCCTCATGAGCAGTACAACCGTCATTTTTCACATCCTGCCCAAAACATGTTTCCGCCCATGTAGTGCATAATGGCTGCAGCTTGAAAGCGAAATTAATGTATGGGACACAGTAAGAAAATCACAGTGACACTGTTCATTAGCAGAGGTTTTAAAAATGCCAATGTTGAAAATTTGGTGAAAAAATTCTAACAATGACTGGTTTTACTGAGCGGCGCGGCGCCAGTTCCCATGCACGCCGTAGGTTTGCTAATTTTCAATATTTCCACTCCAGATTTTCAACACTGCCATTTTACCACACCTCCTTATGAGCAGTACAGCTGTCATTTTTCACATCCTGCCCAAACGTGTTTCCGCTATGTAGCGCACAATGGGGGTAACAAAAGGTCATGCTGAAATTTTATTGTGCAAATACCAGCAATCGCATAGGGCATTAGGGTAAAGCACCATACGTGCCAAACTCCACTGCAAATACCTGCAAGCGAACGTTCGGCATTGACAAATGCTTGTTATAGGGAGTGGGAGAAGAGAGACAGAAAAAGTGTTAGCCAGCTTTCAAGAGCTGTGCAAAGAACTAAGGGTTCCATTGGCACCAGAGAAAACAGAAGGGCCCAGTAAGGCGTTAGAATTTCTGGATATTGAGATAGCTGCTCCGGGGGAAATATTTAGGCTGCAGGACAAAAAAGTGGAAAAACTGAAGGAGCTGATTCAGATACATACCAGTAGAAGAAGAGTACAACTAAAACAGGTAAAACAAGTATTGGGACATCTGAACTTCGCATGCAGGGATATTGGGCCAGGGAGGGCTTACACTAAAAGGTTAGCAAGGGCTACAGCCGGGGTGACCAGACCACACCACTGGGAAGACATGACAAAAGGAGTAAAGGATGATTTTAAGGTATGGGAGGAATTCCTCAGGCATATAATGGCTGCTCCTTCTACCAGGAGGAATGGGTTTATAACACAGACCTCGATCTTTACACAGACACAGCAGGGGGCCTAGGCATGGGGGGCTATTGAGGGGCAGATGGTTTACAGAACTGTGGCCTACAGACTGGGTGAGGGATGGTAAGGTAAAAGATATAGGTTTGTTGGAGATCATGCCCATCTGGGCATGCACCCTGGTTTGGGGGAAAGAATTACGGAATCAGAAAGTGACATTCTGGTGTGACAATAGAGCAGTGGTAGAGGTCTTAAACAACAGGGGAGCCAGGTCAGAAATGGTCATGCAGGTCTTGCAACTTTTGGTGCTAAGAGCCTTGCAATTGAACATGTCATTCAGAGCAAAACACATAGAAGGGGTACGGAATACCCTGGATGACAGCCTTTCCTGTCTGCAGCTGGATCGTTTCCGGAGGCTGGCACCAACAGCAGAGGAGCAAAGAACACTCATGCCAATGAACATCTGGGACATTGGCAAGAAGGAGCAGAACTGTTGTTTCGTAGTACATGGGCACCACAGACTCTGAGGGCCTACGATGGGGCCTGGCGAGTGTTTCAAACATTCAGGGCAACACACCAAATGGAGGTAAGTAGGCCACTCACAGAAGAGCAACTAGGGAAGTTCACTGTAGAACAATGGCAAAGAGGAACAGCCCACACCACAATGGGGGTCTGTTTGATAGGGATTAGTGTAGTTTGCAGCCTAAAAGGATGGAAGGACCCGACAAAATCAATGTTCATTAGAAGAATGATGCTGGGGTGGAGTAGGTTAAAACAGGGGACTGTGGATAGTAGAAGACCATTAGGGGAGCAGTGGCTTGCAAAACTAAAGGATGTGTTATCAGCAATGTGCAGATCGAAAGCCGAGGCCCAGCTATTTCACACGATTTACGTGGAAATGTTTGCAGGGGCCATGAGAGTGAGTGAGGTGGTGGGGCATGGCAGTAAAGAAAAGGAAATTGATTGGAATGGGAATATATAAGCTGGGGGATGAAGGAGATACAAATCATGATTAAGAGGTCAAAGATGGATCAAAGGGGGCAGGGTTGCATGGTAACACTAAAGAAACATGTAGAGGGTGCAGTGTGCCCAGTGAAGGCTTTGTGGGCTTTCACCACAGAGCATGGGAATAGGACAGGGAAATTATTTGTGCATGGAGATGGAAGGAAGGTCACAAGTTATCAAGTCACAGCCTTGCTCAAAAAAGGCAGCAATTCCTGGGGGAGGATCGAATTAATTACTCATCCCGCTCCCTACGGATAGGGGCTGCCTCACAGTGGGCAGCGGCAGGTGAGACAGTGAATAATATTTTGGAAAAGGGGCGCTGGCAGTCTGCCAGTTATAAGAGATACATTCGAACACTGCAGTATGGAGACTAATGTATCACCTGTGTTTTTTGTTACAGATTTGGAGCCACATTGGGGGGTGGGGACAGGGAGGAGTGATATTGTGAAAAAGGAAGCTAAGACCATATATAAGATATTTATTTTGCTTAAACCCTATTGGAAGAGGGAGGAACACGGAAGGCTGGATCTGCGGTCACTCTTATGTTTATTAGGCAGAAAGGAGAGCTGAGAAAAAGGCTGGGGGAAAACAGTTGTACTAAGATGTGAAACAATGTAGGTTGGTTTGGCATGGCATCAGGGAGATGAGATGGGCACAGCTGCTTCCTACCCTGAAAGAGCTGAAGGAGCAGCGACCCATTCCAGACCTAATTATTATACATCTAGGGGGTAATGACCTTGGGGGTAAGCCATGGGTGGACACATACATGCAGGTAAAAAGGGACCTTGAGACAATACAGCAGTGGTGGCCTATGGTATGCCTTTCCTGGTCAGATATGATCCCAAGAAGGTTTTGGAGACATAAGCACAGCCATAGAGCTGTGGAGAGGGCCAGGAGAATGATGAACAGAAGGGTAGGGACACTGATAAAGAAAATGGGAGGACAGGTAATACTGCGGGGTGTGGAAGAGTGGGTAGAAGATTTCTACAGGTCGGATGGCATGCATCTGTCAGATCTAGCCATAGACATGTTTAATACAGAAACGATGGGTTTTATAGAAGCATGGAGGAGGCATGCAAAAAATGAAAGTTAAAAAAAAAGAGAGAGTGAGAGAAGGACTGGGAAGGAGGTTCCCTGAGGTAGTGGGGAGCAATACCTAAATTGAGGAAAGCCGGTGCGTCCAATGCAAGTGGGAGACCGGCTAATGGGAAAAAGGGGGAAGGGGGAAGGGGAAAGACAAAGAATAAGTTGAAAGAAGAAGAAACTGAAGGAGGAAAGCGGTTCAGCTAATTGCTATTTAACAGAAAAGGAGAAGATGAAGGCACCCAGGTTTTCACCTGGGGGGAGTAAAAAGAGGAAGAAAGAGGGATGATCAGAGATTGATATATGGATGCAAAAGAAATGCAATTGTGAGAGATATAATAATGAAAGATGATGAAATGGAACATGGAATTATGATATATAAACAAATTAATTGACAATCTGAGCACAACAAACAATGGTCTCTGTCATTTTGTGAGGGAAAAGGGGGGAATCTGGGACAAATCACTCGCGCTTGGCACTAATGTTTTATGTGGTATTACACACCTCGGATGTGTAAAAAAACTTATAAAATACAACACCCCATAGAATATTCTCTATAATATATCAACGTGTATAGACATGTATCAACACATGAGAAGTGGCAGTGATAGATTAGAGCTCGAGTTATTGTAGGCAGCTACCTCTGTAGTATCCTATTCTCTGGCTTACATTTACAACTTGTCACTACTTACTTGGGTGGTACCAGCCATCTAGATATTAACACATGTCACTCCAGTATTCAAGGGAGGGAAGCCAGCTATATACAAAACTACAGCCTGTTTGCTGTGCTGTTAGCTACTGTCAAATTCCTAGAAAGGTTGGTAGTCAGTCATCTATGTGCACACGTTTTAAAAACATCCTTCAAACTAGAAAACAATTAGATTTTAGATAAAGACATAGCACCATGCATGCCATAACCAAATTTACAAATGATGGGCCCTATGCACATACAGGCAGGAAGTACATGCCGGAGGTTCATATCCTGCCCACGAAGGACCACACCTGTGGACAGGTGTGCACCTGAGGGTGTGCATTACCAGATTGCACCTGTCCATGGCCCAGTGCACAGAAGCATGGAAGTCAGATATGCGGACCAGGTGGGCATCCGATGGTATGCACGACCCAGTTTGCCAGTGGATCCCTTGTGCCTGCTGACATGTAGAAATGGCTACCGCCATGCTGCACATGGCAACCAAGAAGTGGGCTGGTGCCCGTTCAACTGTCCCCAGACCACCATTCATTTTCCGTGGTCTGGAGCGGCATGGTGTGGGGATGGCAATCCCCACCTGATCTTCGGCGTCCAGGGGGTCAGCATCCCAGGAGGCATGCAAATCTTATGGCAGGGGTTCCCCCTACTAACTATGCACCCCTTGTGCCCAGAGCTCCGTGACTTTGTGAATGTCATGGAGTGCGGGCATGCCCCCTGCCCACCACAACTACATTGCCCTCCACACGGACTGGTGGTGTGGCTGCATGCCCCATAGGTGAATCCCAAGGATGGCCATGCAGGGGTGCAATGGGTGCGATGTGGTTACATGGGATGGGTATGTGCCGCATAGCCACTCCACACCATGGTGCATAGGGCTCAATGTGATTACTGAACTTGATAAGGGTGCCTTAACTAGGACTATCTCTGTAGATCAAACTAAGGCCACTGACTTAGTAGCCCATTAGTTAATGTGGCAGAAACTAAAACTCCTAGGTACAGGCTTCCCAGCTCATAAATGGTTCCAAGACTATGTCAAAAACAGAATACAAATGATAAAGGTAAACAACAACTTCTTTTCACCTTCCAAAGTCCAAGCTGGGCTCCCTCAGGGATCTGTAATAGACCTGTCACTATTTATACTGTGCCCTATGCACTATGCATGCACGCTGCAGAAACCAGGTGTGTAGGCATAGATACGTATGAATGCTGCCCATCAGGTGTCCTGCAGTCCCTGGCGTCATTCATGAACTGTGCAAATGTTGGTTACGTGCTGGATCCCCCTGCCGTGCAGACTACAATGTGCTGGGGGTAGGCAGGGGCAGGCCAGGGGCATGCCTGCACTATGTGCCATTCACAAAGGCACATAGAGCTGGCCACATGGGTATGTATGAGTGTTCAGACTATGGCAGAGGGGACCCTGCCATAAATGCTGTATGTGCCAGTGTGCACACAGACCCATGCCCAGTCCAGGATGGCAGTGGCAGACCCCTGCACCAACAGCAACCTAGCCCCTGTCCCATATGCCAGCCCCCCCACACACAGAGATGTTCCATCCCCGACAGTAATTCAGTGGTATACCTGCACTCTCTACCACACTCCGGCTCCTTCTCCCCACATGTTTAAGGCCCCCCCGCCACACATCAATGCCCTGTTCCCTATTAACAGGTACTACTATGACCTAGTAAAAGATGTCCAAATGAATACATAACTGTGTACTAATGAGCAGGCTTACAGTATCAACAGCCTATCAAGGTAGAGTCTGCCAGGTATTATATGTGCCATGTGGTGCCAAGGTATGGCTAGTACTGTCAAACCTGTATGAGACTTCACTGGGTATACCGATTCAGCCAGTGGAACACAGTCTCTTTCCTGTAACCTGTGTGAATGTGAAACAATAGAAGGCTGTGTACCCACACTATTCATGCCATGGATATATGTCCCATCCCTGACACAGTGCAGACAACCCCCCCCTTGCCACTCAGCACAGCCCCATTCCCACAGGCATGTAACCTCAGCTCACCCCCACCCCCACGGCACCAACACCACCCACCATCCCACACACCAGCCGGTTGGTGCCGTGGCTCCAGTCAGCCAGTGGCAAAGCCCTCTGCACACCTTCACAGCCACCAGCCACCCATCAGATGCAGGGAGCACACCAGCTATATATATAGAGGCATGCTTCCAGCATCAGTTGGATGGTCAGCAGCCATGGAGGTTTTCGAGGGGCTGTGCTACTTGCCATTCATGACTGTGGGACCGATAGACAGGTATGGGTTTTTTTGAATGAAATGTCTGTACTCTGGGTGGATGGGGGGACTACTGGCCACCAATGAAACTGTCAGAGTACCGGGTACAGGGCAGGGGTGGTTGGCTGGGGCTCCTCTGTGGGTGGTGAGGTTGACATGTGCAACACCGACCAAGATGGGGCAGACATGAGTAGGGAGGGGAGTATGCTTCACCACAACGTGGAAGGGGGCAGACAGAAGGGGAGGAGGATGCTCTGGCACTATGGGGATGGGGCAGACAGTGTGGGAGGGGGATATGCTTCTTCTATAGGGGGATGGGGACAACATGTGTTGGGTGGGTCGCTGTGCTAGAAGGGTGATGGGGCTGTCCTATGTTGGGGGGTAGTTTGGTGGTGTGTCGGGTGACTGTTGTGCAGTGTGGGCTTGGCCAGGTGGTCCTCTGGCCAACAGGGCATAGCTGCACAGGTCTGGGTGTCTGCATTGGCTATTTACACACCCAGACCTGTGCCTGCACTCATAGGTGATCCACTATGGGACCCATGACAGGCATCTGATTGGATGCCTTCCTGGGTCCGCTGCTCCACCCCCAGATGCTCTGCTCAATTTAGCATGCCAGGGGGTGGGGACATGGATGGGTGGCAGCCATTTGTGAATACCAGCCTGTGCACACCGGTCCATGGGTGTGGAGCTATGCAGGAAGTTGCGTACGTTCTGCACCTTAGTGCATAGCCCCCATTGTTCATGAAAGACTCTCCTAGTATCCTTAGTGATGTCTCTGTTTAATATTATGCTGATGATGCAGTTATTTAAGCCAGCAGCTCAAATGTCCAGGATGTTACAGGTAAATTACAAAAGGGTTTTGACAAATTGTAAAATTGGAGTCTCAGCAATAAACAATTACCAAATGAAAACATAATTCAACTAATGCTCTTCACCTCAAAATACAAGCTTGACAAACAGACACACTGATCATCTGCTGTCTAGATGGGGCAACCCTAAAGAATACAGAGGTATTTAACCCATATCTGACCTTTGAAGAACATATATAACGAAAATCAGCACAGCCATAAATATAAAAGTTGGGGCCCTCTTCAGAGAGAAAAACTGCCTAACAAGCTGTTGTCAGCAAAGTGGTTGCTTGCAATAGAAATATAGAAACATAAAAGATGTCGCCAGGTAAAGACCTCAAGGTCCATCCAGTTTGCCCTATTATTTCCTACCTACAGCTACACTGCAGACCCTTACTCAGTCTTCAGACTTCTCCCCCACCTTATTTTCAAGATTCCCTTGTATTTATCCCATGCATTCTTGAATCCTGTAACCATTTTAGCCTCTACCACCTCCTCTGGGAGGCTGTTTCATGTATCCACCACCATGTCTGTGAAGAAGTACTTTCTTACATTTCCTCTGAGCCTCCCCCCTTCCACTTTCATAGTGTGACCCTTTGTCCTTGAGCATCTTTTTCATTGAAAAATGCTGCCTTTCTAGACCCTGTTTTTACCTGTAAGGTACTGGTATGTTTCTGTCATATAGCCCCTTTCCCTCCTTTTCTCCAGGGAGTATAAGTTCAGCTCCCTAAGCCTTTCTTCATAGGACTTTTGATGCAGGCCCTTGACCTTTTTGTTTGCTCTCCTTTATACTTATTTGACCCTTCTATATCCATTCGGAGATGGGTCCTCCAGAACTGGCCACAGTACTTGTGGTGTGGTCTCACCAGTGACCTACTATATAGGGGTATCACTACATCCCGCCTTCTGCTGGTGATTCCCCTGCCTATGCAGCAAAGTATCCTGTCTTCCCCACTGTCTTGTTGCACTGTTTAGCTACTTTCAGGTAATCAGAAATGATTATCTTTAGGTCCCCTTGCTGCTTTGTGACTGCTAGTTCCATTACTCCCCATTGATATGTTGCCCCCATGTTTTTGTGCCCCAAGTGCATGATTTTGCACTTTTTTGCATTGAAACCCAGCTGCCAGACCCATGACCATTTTGCCAGCCTATGTAGATCACCCCTCATTCTTTCTTCCCTCCCCAGTGTGTCCACTCTGTTGCAAAGCTTTGTGTCATCTATGAACAGGCATACTTTCCTTTCCAGTATCTCTTTGATGTCACTAATAAATATATTAAAGAGGACTGGGCCTAGTACTGACCCTTGTGGCACTCCACTGGTCACCTTGCCCACTCCAGAGTGAATGCTATTTACCACAATCCTTTGACTCCTGTTTGCTAGAAAACTCTCTACCCATTTGACTATTTTAGTCCCTACTCCTAGGCTCTCCAGCTTGTTTACCAGTCTCCTGTGTGGAACGGTGTCAAAGGCCTTACTGAAATCCAGGTAGGCCATGTCCACAGCTCATCTCTGATCCACTTCTCTGTTTACCCAATCGATGAACTCTATCAGGTTAGTCTGACAAGACCCCCTCCTTTAAACCATGCTGCCTCACTGCAGTCAATACCCTGTTCCCAATATTCGAATATGGAGAAATTTCCTGCAGGGGTCTCAAAAAAGGAGCAAGACAAATTAAGCATTACAAACTACGTTTGAATATTCATACTTAATGCACCCAGGTTCCCCTACAGCTGCCACCTGTAGTCACAGATGGGCATCCTATCTCCTTGAAAAGATGGACATGCCTGTGGTACAAGCTTCTATTATGTATTATAAACAATAAAGAAGCAGAGACATTTTGCAGCCTCCCCCAAGTGCAAAATGAACACTGCAACCTCTGTTCCACAACTGTCCAGGTTGTAAATACTGTATCCCCAGTACTAAAACAAAAAGCAGAGAACATAGTTTCTAATTCCAGGGACCATGGCTATGGAACAAGTTGCCTCCCTGTGTACAAAATGAGTCAAATAATGCTCAGTTTGTAAACTATGTTGTAAACTACCTAATAACCAACTCAGCATATAACTGTTTTCAAAGCAGAAATCTGAATGTTTAAGCTATCTGCATGATTATCCTGCTGCCTTGTATCAATCTGGTTTGATGCCATGTATATACCTTGAAATCATTTAAATGAATGTACTGCACTAATTCCCCTTGCTTTCCCCAAGGTCATTGCCAAAGAAAAGACCCATGTCTCTGTTCACATTACCTGAGCATTATAAACAATGTTAAAAAATTGTTTTCTGAAATGGCCAGTGAGCAGGACCAATTTCTCAAAATTCTCAAATATCATAGTCTCCTTCAATATATTTACCCATGTCTGCTTGTTCAATTTCTCTAGTGACTATGTTTTGCAATCACTCAGGATCATTCTTTTTGTAGCCATACCCCCAAATGCAATAATTTTCTGAAGACTAGTTTTATTGGTAATATGGTTCATATCATGTGTCTATAGCAAAGGGTATATCCAGTTTTGTAATAGTTTGAAGTTTGTGATGTGCAGCAACAAGGAAGCAGAATTTTGATTCCACATTCAGCTCAACTCTAGTTAGAAGTCATACAGGCAAAAGTGAAAAGGTATGTTTTGAGCTGAAATTTGAAATGAGATGGAGAATTGATGAGTTGCAGGGTCAAAGACATGCAGAATCGATGATTTGCAGGGATGAAGACATGCAAACGATATAGCTGCAATGAAGAAGTCTCCCCTGCCAACAGCAGGGAATTTATATAATGGGACAGAGAGGAGGTAGTCAGTGAATAGATTGGGGAAGAAGAAAAGGAAAAAGAAGTTGGAGGTGTAGTAAGTGGGAGCAAATCATTGAAGTGCATTGGCTATGAAGCTCAAAGAGGAGACAGAAAAGACCATTGGTCTATCTAAACCATCACTCCTAAAGTCTTAACAAATATAGTATCTCTTGATCTTTCTGATTTTTGTCGAATGTAAGCTTGAAACTACTTACTGTATCTCTCTCAACTGTCTTTTGTATGAAGGTTTGGCAGGCAACCTGAAACCAGTCAATGGTCCACCTCTTGTCCTGGTTCTGGGCGCCAAGCCTATTTACAATACTTGCCTGGGTTCCCACTTTACTTCTGATATCAGCAAGTCTGCCGACCACCCCTCATCACCTTTAGTTTAAATGTATCCTACAATAGTCCATCAGTTTCTAGATCCTCTGCTCCTTCCCCCATGTGCTGGTTGTCTAATTGCCATACTTTGGAGAAAAGAAGGGAGCCATCAACATCTGCTATTTGTGGCAGAATAAGCAGTCCACGATGCATTTCACACTCAACCACTATGCAACATAATTAAACTGAGGGTGGGGTTTAGGGGGTCAAGGTGGGATTGCTGGCAGAGGGTAGTGGGGATTGGGGTCCAAATGGGTTATTTAAAATAAAACAGAATATAAGACCCTGTTTACGGTTTGATCTGGTCCCAAGTGGCTAGACCTACCAGACTTTCTTGTTTCCCTCACTTCATCTCTTGTGGAAATGTCTTCATTCTTCTATCCCCCTCTTTGTGAAGTAATATTTATTTTATTCAGTTTAGTTAAAACTTCCTTCTCCCACTTGAGGACTTGGGGTTGATTTTCAAAAGGGTAGTATGCAGATGCAATTGCAGACTGTGCCTGCACGCTCAACTCTGAGGACGGGAGATCAGAGGGCTGTGGGTTCAGTTCCCACATCTGGCACTTGGGTTAATATCCCAGTACTGACACTGTAGTGCAGCATGAGAAGGGTGCTGCACTTCTGAGGTGCCGTCTTTCGGATGAGATGTTAAACCGAGGTACATCTGCCTGTTCTGGTGGTAGTTCAGGTGGATGTTAAAGATCCCATGGCACTTATCGAAAAGAGTAAGAGAATTTCCCCGGTGTCCTGGCCCAATTTCCCTCATTCACTGAAAATACCACTAACAGCTTAATCTGGTTCAAGGTCATTTGGCATTCATCTGTATCCCCTTCCCCTGGGCCATGCCTGAAAATAGGCAGGATTTGTCTAGTGCACTTACCCGGTCAACAAAAACGAAATAAAATAAAATAAAAATTTGTACTGCTATTTTTCAAAAGATGCATCCGTTTGCAAAAAAAAGTCATGATCTGCATCTTTTTTTGTCTTAATCATGTTCTTTTTTTATGCTAAAGTTAGTTGTTTATTTATTGTATTGTTGTATTGAAAAATGTTTCACCAGGAAAGTCACACTGAGCAAAAAGATGCTTATCTCACTGTGCGACCTGGGGGAAGGGGTTACAGTGGAGGCAGGTATACATACAATAGTTAAATATAGAAGTAGAGCAATACAGATAATGTACATAATTGGGTGGGATTACATTTGAACTTGTTACATAGGAGAACAGAGCAGAACATGGTCTTCAAATACAGGGTATACATTTTATGGTACACATCAAGGGTAATACATGGTTACATAAGTTCTAGTAACAGAACTTGAGTGACGGTAACAGAACTAGCTGAAGCGAGCTGCACCAAGTTAACAGCAGGGGTTGGAGAGCAAGATGGGGGTGAGGAGGAGTGGGCTGAGACACTATGAGTGTGGGGAGTGGTTTAAGTGAGATGGGGTAGGAGAGGGGTTAGTAGCTGTGAGTACGGCTGAAGAGCATAGGTTAGTAGGTAGGAGGGAAGGGGAATATTAGGGTGAATAAGGTGAGTGAGTGTGAGGTGTAAGTCGTGGGCAGTGTATAAGTCAGACTATTGGCGAAGGCCAAGTGCTGGTCAGGTGCTAGGGGGGATGGGGAGGAGAAGCTACTCGGGGAGGGTCAAGGGCAGTTGCAATTAGGTGCAAGGAAGTTGGTGAGAGCAGAGGATAGGAGTGTTTGGATGAAGAATGGCGGATCTGAGCTGGCAGGCCGTTCAGAGTTTGGGGAAGAGGCATGGCGTGGATGTGGGGGGGCAGAGGGCAAGCTGCCCCCTGAGAAAAAGTAGACCAGGACTTTTTTTAGGAGCTCAGCCACCGTTCTCTGGTTATCATTTTTTTTTTTTTAATATTGAATGGGCTCAGGGCTATGCCCGGACTGCCTGCACCTCTCTGGGGGGGGGGGGTTGGAGGGCGGTGCTGTGTCTCTTAAACAAAAACTATCCCCTTTTCCGATTGGCTGCAAGCCTGCAACCATAGTAGCCTGCATATTACAGCCAATCAGAGAGTGCTGCAAGCTGGCACCATCACGTGAGCAGTACTCTGTTAGCGGTGCCATTTAGTTGTCTGTGTGCCTTCCATGAAGGAGCAGCAGCAGCATCCATATAGCCTAGGGCTGAGGACAGATAGCTATTCGAGGATGTCGAGCAGCAGTCGTTGGTTGTCTGTCAGGTGTCACCAGTGTCTCAGTCAGTCTAGTGTTCCCACCCTCCTCCTGTTCTGAACAGCCCAGTTTAAATATACCTCACCAGAGTCCTCTGACTACCTACTCTCTGTTTCTCAGTGCAGCCAGCTGTGCTCTGGGCTCTCTCGCTGCCACTTGAGCCTCCCATCCCCGAGAGCCTAGGATGCCTGCGGCCACAAGGCCTCTACCACCAGACAGACCAGGCGGAGGAGTGAGTAGTACAATTACAGTGAGTCTGAGGCAAGGCCAGGCTTGCCTGCACACCCAGCTCCTGTGTCCAGCAGGCCAGAAAAAGATTTACCGTGTTGTTGGCGAGTTCCACACCACGCCCGTTGCCCACCAGTTCCACCATCCACAGAGAGGGATTATTCAGGTCAGTGAACAGCCAGGCCCAGAACAGTGAAGAAGCCAGTGGTCATGCAGGCTATAGCAGACCCATAATGTGACACGTTCATCTGGCATCAGAAAAAATTAGTTACTGTCTCGTCGGGGGATTAATTGGGAGAGGAACGGGACTGTTGGGAGAGACTCGGCTACCTGACCTGCCTTCTTGGCCTTGCTGTGCCCTGCTGCATGCTGCCCTGTCTGTGCCTTACTGATTTGGTGAGTAACTGTGCTGCAAGCTGGTTGTTGAAATTAATACCATTCACATCCCAGAAATGTGTTTTTTGGGGAGGGGTTGTCTTGGCCATGGCCATGTGTCTGGGGGTGGGTGGTGGAAGGTTTGCTGTCAGCTCTGTGTTTCTTTGGGTGGGAGGGGATTTGCTGGCTGTTGAGGCTGTCCATGTTGGTGGGGTGAATGGGGGGGCTATTTGTTTGGTATGGTGTGGACACTGGTCATGTTTGTGGGGTGAGGACACTCAGTTACTGTGCTACTGGTGTGGTGGGGTTTGTTGGGGAAACTCACTGGATGGTCTGTGTTTGGTGGGGCTGGGGGGGACGATCAGTGTTTGGGGCTGGGGATGGTTAGTGTATGGGACTGGGAGGGCGGTCAGTGTTTGGTGGGGCTGGGGGGACAGTCTGTTTTCTATTCTGGGGTTTGGTGGGGTGGAGACACAGGCCATGGTGATATGGGGACACTGGCTGTGATGGTGGGATGGTGACACTAGCCATTGTTTGGTGGACTTGGCTGGCCATTTGTCTGGGGGGACTGTCCATAATGGTGGAGAAGGGGACTGTTCATGTTTGCCTGCCGGGTGTCTTGTGGGAGGGGGACTATTTGCTGGTCGGGTGTTGGGGGGATCTTTCCATGTTGGCTTAATGGGGGTGGGTGAATGTCGGTGATTGCTGATCAGGTGTCAGAGACGGACTATCAATGTTGTTGGGGAGGAACTCTCTGTGTTTGCTAGCCAGGTGTTTGGGGGATTGTTCATGTTTGTGAGGCGGGGAAATTCTGTGTTTGCTAGCTGTGTGTGGAGGTGAGGACTGTCCTTGATGGGATATGGGGGACCGTCCATGTTTGCTGGCTGCCTGGGTGTCTGGTGAGACTGTCCCTGTCGGTTGGGAGGGGCATTCTATGCTCGCTGGCCGGTGTCTAGTGGGGATGGGGGACTGTTCAGGTGTCTGGAGGGGACTGTCCTTGTAGGTGTGGTGAAGGGGGGGACCGTCCATGTTTGCTGACTGGGTTTCTGGTGGACTGTCCGTGTTGGTTAGGAGGGGGGACATTTTGTGCTTTCTGACTGGGTGTTAGCATAAAAACATAAATAAATGTTAAAACATAATTTCCACCTCATCCTTTACCTGTCAAGGGATGTGTCTCACTGACCTGTGCCCGCAGCTAGCATACAAACATTAGTAAATGTTGAAACATTATTTTTCCCTCATCCTTTACCTGGCTGTAAAAGTAATATTTCACTTTTTTGATTTCTCCGATCGTCCACTATGGAGGGGTGAAACAGACAGATTCCTTGGCCTTGCTGTCTCTGTCTTCATTGCCAGGCAAACACAACAAAGGGGTAGCTTTTGTGTTCTCCCCCTACAGTGGTTACAAGACTAGCAAAAAATCTTGCACTAAAACATGCACCCTAAAGAAATGATTATACTACTACCTGGCTATTTTATAGCGACTACTGACTGGCCATGATTTTTTTTGGGGGGGTAGGAACACTGGTTGTGTGTGGGTGGGGTTTCGGACACTGCTGGTTGTGTGTGTGTGTGTGTGTGTGTGTGTGTGTGGTTGGGGACACTGCTGATCGTGTGTGTGTGGGGTTGAGGACACTGCTGGTCATATGTGTGTGTGTGTGTGGTGTTGCGGACACTGGTCATTTGTGTGGATGGGGTTGGGGATACAGGCATTGTGTGGGTGTGGTGGGGGCACTGTTGTGTGGGTGGGTGGAGGCACTGGTATTGTGTCAGTGGGGCGGGGTTGTAATTGTATACCAGACAAACTGTGCTGACCGGTAGCTCAACATCTCTCTTTCCAGACAAAGAAAGAAACAAACAAAATGCAGTATAAAATGTGGTTTTATTTATTTTTGTGTGCCTGTGATGGGGAGGCACAGACCTGGATGCCTGGAGCGGATACTAGATAAATGGAGCTGGAAATGGTGTTGGTTGGGTGGGGTGGGGAGAGTGGCTGTGCTGGTGCGGTGGGGAGAGTGGCTGTGTTGGTGGGGTGGACACAGCGTGTGGAGAGTGGCTGTTCAAGTCCATCAGGGTGTAGAGAGTAGCTGAGCTGGCCAGTCTGGGTGGAGATAGTGGCCTTGCAGGTCTGGGGTGGGGATAGTGGGCTGTAGCTTTTTGCATGGACATTTAATTCACTGTTGCTTGCTGTGCCTTCTGCTGCCCTGCCAGCTTTGTGCTGCTGTGCTGACCAGGGCGGACTGTACACATGCTGAAAAAAATGGTTCTGGACACTGGTGATGGAGAAGGGAGGGGAGGACGGGCATACTGGCACAGAAATATTTTTTTCAACATGTATGCCAGTCTGCTGGGTCCACGCCATGCTTACCTCCCTCATACAAGGGGCTTCTGAGCACTAAAGATAAGTTTCTGTGTCAAAATTAGGAACTGTTGGAAAGTATGAAATCCTACAGTATAAAAATTGTGCATGTTTATGTAGTTTCACCTTACTGTGTGGTTCGACAAGATGTTCTGTGGTCTCTCCTCCTCATTTAACACCCTAACCTGTGACCTAGCCCCCCCAGGGCAGGGGGATGGTCCATTGTTTTGTGGTCTTTTGGTGGTTTGTTGGGCATTGTAAAATGCATTGTTTCATTTACTGTGTTGTACTGCCTGGACCTGCTTTACCCTGTCTCTATCCTGAATGTAAACATGGTATAAAAAAAGTTCATTTTTTGGTGGTGTGTGTGTCTGTCTGTGTCTATGTGTAGAAGAATAGAGACACGCTTGGACAAAAAAAAATGTATTAAACCACATCAAACTGAAGCAACTATGTTTCATTTGTGCCCTTCAAAACTGTCAGATGAGACGATTTTGAAGTAGTCTGTGGGGGGGGGGAGCGTCCACGGCAACCTGGGCTACCACAACTGGCTCACCATACACTGTCATAGGTGATGCTAATAAAAACCACAAACCAAGTACTTACCTTTCAGGGTGGGTCCTGCGAGGCTGTGCACGGGTATCTGGAGTCGTTGTTCCAGCAAACTTCCTGTGGAGTCTGTTCTCTTAGGTTATGTGATGTGACCACTTTTGTGCCAGTTCAGTCCATGTTTGCTTGGATGGGGTTGTGTAACCTTGGGCATGGACAGAGATGCATATTCCTTAGGAGCCCATGGGGAGGAGAGTGGTAGGGGTTGTGGTGTGACCACACCATGCCCATGATCATCTTGAACAATTAGGGGATTTACATTGTTCTGTTACACTGTCCCAGGTACATTAGCATGCTTGTTAAGAGCACCGCCTGAGGGATATCAGCAAGTCCCATGCTTATGTATGCAATGCTTGCTTGCTTGAGAAAAGCATTATCCTCTTCGGTATGGAAGATCAGAGGGGAGGGGAGTTTGGACAGGTGCTGTCTAGTGCCGAAAGACACAGAGACAGTTTTCTTGGCATTTAGGGAGAGTTGGTTGGTATTGAACCAGTGTTGGATTTTGTTGAAATCAGATTGAAGTTTGGAGGAGAATTCTTCATGGGTCAGGCTGGAGGTGAAGAGGACCGTGTGGACTGCATACATGTGGATTATGGAAGTGGAACAGGAGTTAGGCAGATCGTTTAGAAGGATGGAGAAGAGGATGGGGCCAAGAACTGAGCCTTGGGGAACGCTGGTACTTAGATCATGCAATTGATGGTCTGATAAATTAGACTCATTACTGTTTTGAAAATAATGGCTGGCGGATCTCTGACCGATCCATTTGAAAAGTCTGCTTGGAACAGGGTTTTTAATTTTTTTGGTTCTAAAATTTTTAACTGCAGTCATGTTGTTGAAGATTCTTTTGTTTACAATTGGTTTGCCCACTCATCATTGTAACTAGTGCACACTCCTACTTCCTATTACAGAGAGTTGCAATGCTGTCTTAAGCTCTCTGTAGTCCTGTAGTGCTAGAATATTACATTCACACAACACAACCACTAAGGCTTGGATTTTCAAATGGTGATCTAGGATATAAGCCACTTTTGTAATGTAATTGTGCAAATTTTGACAGAAAGTTAGGCCACCTAGAAACATAGAATTTGATGGCAGATAAGGACCGCTTGGCCCACCCAGTCTGCTCATTTCCCTACCCAGTGGATAAGCTGCAGATCCCAGTTAACCAACAGCCTACTTCCTCCTACCCCCAACCCTTAGAATTGCCTTATGTCTGTCCCATGCATTCTTGAATTCCCCCACTATTTTTGACTCCACAACCTCCACAGGAAGGCCGTTTCATGCATCCACAACCCTTTCCATGAAAAAAATACTTCCTCATATTACCTCTGAGCTGTTCCCCTTCTATCTTCAAATTGTGCCCCCTTGTTCTTGCACATCTCTTTTTCTGAAATATGCTACTCTCTTGGACTTTGTTGATTCCCTTGAGGTACTTGAAAGTTTCCATTATGCCCCTCCCATCCCTCCTTTCCTCGAGGGTATGCATATTAAGCTCCTTAAGTTTCTCTTCATATGTCTTCTGGTGCAGACCCTGCACCATTTTAGTTGCCCTCCTCTGGACTGCCTCCATCTTGTCTAAGTCCTTGCGGACATTGCGTCTCCAGAACTGCATGCAGTACTCCAGATGGGGTCTCACCAACTGTCTGTACAGAGGGATAACAACTTCCTGTTTTCTACTGGTGATGTCTCTTCCTATACATCCCAGTATCCCCCAAGCCCTCCTTACTGCCCTCTCACATTGTTTGCCCACCTTTAGGTCATCTGATATGACTACCCCCAGGTCCCTTTCCATTTTTGTTTCAACTTTCTGATATAATTGTTATAATTTGCAACACTTTAGTTCCCATTCAAATAAAAAAATTACACATTCATCAATACATAACATATGCAACATTTCTTTGCATAAAGGAATTTAAATTGTCACAAATTCATCAAATCAATTAAAAATAGCACTCACAGAGCTGGCCCAGTGTTGTAGAGGGCTGAGGCACTGTGCGCCTTACCTCTTGCCATGCTGGCAAAGCAAGTATGTGAATGAGTTCATGTTGGTTGACTGGAGGGAGAGGATCGAGTGTCCACTGGGCAGCTCTCTCTCTCTCTCTCTCTCTCTCTCTCCCAGAGCTGGGAGGCACACCATCTTAGTCCTTGGCTGCTACCTAGTGGAGGCTGAGTGGTAGAGCCAGAATTATGAGCAATGTAGAAATGGTAGGGTCCATGATTCTGTAGTGTGTGTGCTCCTTCACATGCACATGGTTATGTGCTACCATGGCTGGGGAACTGAGAAGAAAATGGAAGAAGTTTGGCAATGGCTTAATGAAGCCTTGCCAGCCTAGCCCCATCTCCCCATCACCACCTGAATCACTGAGCACAGTTCTGTTGAGAGATACCAGTTGGGGGGAGGACAGCCCTCCCCTTCCTGGCCCTGCCTTGGTAGGGAGCAATCCATGGGGGAAATACAGGCAAGGTGCATCTGCAGCGAGGTGGGAACAGGGCTGAGTATCCCACCTGTGTCACACCATGGGTGAAAAACCAATATAGCAAAAAATAAAAACACTCATAGATTCATAGATACTGTACGTACATGTTAATGGACAGAAAAAGACTTGGTCCAATGTGTGTGCCTGGTTTCTGTTTAGGTCATAAACAGTCTAGCACTGCATAAGCCTCTAGTAGATTAATCATGCCATAGTTCCTCTTAAACTAACCCCCCTCCTCATTTGCTCCAACCCCCTCCCCAGTGAACCTTGCCAGTCCCATGTGTTAATCCTACCGTCTTTTAAAGCTTGCCATTATGTTAACATTGATCACCTCCACCAGCAGACTGTTCCATTTTTCCACGCTCTTCATGAAGAAGTATTTTTTCCTCACCCCACATCTCAGTCAGCCCCCATCAGCCTGGATCCCCACAGCCCCATCATCCTGACTTTCACTGGGGCTTGCTGCCGGCCAGTAACCCTAGAGCTCCACCCCCTGCAGTGTCTACAGGGTCCCCCAATCTGCCTCCGTGAACCAGATCCAGTAGTTGGACCAGTGAGCCCAGCTAGTTGGGTGCAGGGCCTGCAAGTGTCCAAGCGCCATCCTGCCACTGAGGATTTTCCTCTTTTCTTCCCTGAGGGGCACAGCAAGCAAGTGACACCATGACAGGTGATTCATACACCTGCATGTCATGTGACAGTGTCTGTCTGCCCCTCCTACCCATTCTGTAGCTGTCCCTGGAGCCATTTCCCTAGCTTACCACTAGTTAGTTAGTTAGTAAAAGATTTATTTTTATTCAGGAAAGGTTCTTTTTTCACATCTTAGGCCGAAGCCTTTTTTCAAGGTGGTCTTGACAATAGAAGTAGGTGCCAAGCATACGCCAGGCTCTGCAATCCTCCCCCCAGAGGAGGAAAGTAATCCTACAGATGCTCTATCCTCCTTCCACCAGCTGGCCCTCTGATGCCATAAGCTCGCTACCAAACTTAGGTCACTGGCGTCATGAGTGGCACTGCTACCGTTGTACTGACGGTCCGGCTATGAAGAAGTATTTCTACAGCTGTGCAGAATGTAGAATTCCATTAATAGAATTCATGCAGAATGGAATTTCTGCCTCAGAGATGATTTTTGGAATTTCTTTTAATTATGAAATGCATTTCTATATAAACTCAGGAATGATATGAAATTTGTGGAAAATGAATCAGAGGTTTATGTAAGCCTCTTAATATAATTCCTGTTATATATATAAACCGTGTATTACTACTCAGCAGTTTTTATTTTTAATTTACAGTTTTTGCCACCTTGTCTACCCCAAATGCTCCTTCTGACTGGTCCCTCCAGCCCCATCACCTGGCTTACATGATTATGGGAAGCACCCAGTTACCAGTGTGGGGCCTGTGAAGGATCTATGCTTCATCCTGTGATTGGGAATCTTTTCCACCTTGTTTTTGCTGAGGGAGCCACCTCATGTGCAATGGGCATGATGTGCATGCTCCACCACCACAGAAATGCCCTTGGTGCTCTGTCTGTGGTGTTCCTTCCCCTGTGTATTCATGCTGCACTACCTTCCAGACACCTCCTGGTGACAGACAAAGAGAGGAACACCCTCACCCACCTCCCTGAGGGAGGAGAACTGTCCTGGGGATGCTTAATCCTCCCAACCCTGGCCAGCCCCTAAGAGACTTGCATCCATTCCCAAACCTGGGTCATTGGTGTGGCAGGAGGTGAGATGCCCGGTGCCTCTGCCTTCCACACCATTGGGCCGAGTATATTCCACAGTTTAAAAAAAATCAATTTTCAGAATTATAGAATTATGCTTCTGATGGAATTGCTTGGAATTCTTAGAGAAGTGGAATTTGAAAATTCCGCACAGCTCTAAGTACTTCCTCCTTCCCTAGTAAATTTCCCTCCCAGTAGCTTATAGCCTAAATCTCACACTGTCCACCTCCATTACTCCAAATTTTCTCTCCCAAACTTTTTTCTTTCCTTTTCATTTTCTTTCTTTTTTTTCCTTTTACAACCCCTCTACAGGAATGCAGACCCTGCTTGACATAGTCCTCTCAACTGCCCACATAAAATTGTGGACATCTCTGTCCTACTAAACTCTCTCAGCAACCACTCACCAGTGATCTTCTTGTGGTCCAGTTGGCTGCCTAAACCAGCACCAAGAACCACAGGCCACCAACGCCTCTGCCCAGGTAGCATCACAAAACTCAAACAGCATCTTGCCTGCTGGGACTGGTCCCCAATTTTCTCTCCCAAACTCTTTTTCTTTCCTAACTCTTTCCCTTCACTTACTATACCACAGCACTTGCAAACAAGCTATGCTTTACAAATGTCACTACAGTTCTTCCTTAGCCCAGTTTCAGTTGCTATTTTCATGTACTAATATCACCTTTTTATTTTCACTGCCTAACTATATGTATTATCTCAAGTACTGTTTGACTTGATCTGTATCTAATCTACCTGTATTAATGCAATGTATGTGTATCTCATTTTATGTATGCAATCTCCCGGGTCATGCCTGAAAATAGTCAACATTGGCTAGCGTACCTAACCCGGTAAACAAAAACTAAATAAATAAAATACATGTGTGGTTCCTTGTGATGGACCCCTCGCTAAGCTCAAACATTCATCTGCTGCTCACCCTGTTTATACCCTTCAGGTACTTGAAGGTTTCAATCATGTCTCTCTTCTCTCTTCTGGCCTCCAGTAAATACATATTCTAATGGATCTTGTGGTAAGTCATGCTGGCACCACCTTTGGTAAACCGATGTAGTCTGGTTGAACTAGGGTCAAGGGAGAATGCTGGAGACACTTCAATTGAGTGAGCCACAAGGGCCTCGGCTCTTGGTGGACTTGGTAAGGAAACCACTAATTTCTGTACCGCTCAAGATGTAATAACCACATCAAGTTTTGGGAGGCAGTATAGCTCAGTGGTGTAAGGGTCAGATCTGCAAACCTGGAGACCTGGGTTTAAATCCCACAGCCCCCACTTGCATACTGTGTGACCCTGAGCAAGTCACTTAACTTCCTTGTGCTCCCAGATTGCACCTGTAAACAAGCTTTCAATTTGGTGTGTCAGTTCCATGTGATAATGGCAATCTCAGAAAGACTATCATCGTTAGGGTGAGTGTACATCACCGAAAATCAGTGTCGGTGATGTACATTCCCAGCACACAGTAAAAGGGCGCCAGGGTCTTGGCCCATCTGGTTGCCCTCCCTGCCTGGTAGCCCTGTGGACAGGTGCTGCAATTGAGTCACCCTTTTTGAAAGCGCTCAATCAAGGTCGCCATTGTCATGGGTTACCAGTGTGTCTCTCATGGTAAAAAAAAAAATGTTTAACAGCAAAACACAGACACCCAGAAACATAGAATTTGTCTGCAGATAAGGACCATTTGACTCACCCTGTTTGCCCAGTTTGTCCCTTTTCTACTGTCACTGAAGACCCTACCTGATCACAGTTTTATTAACAATAACATCCTGGAAGAAAAAGGGTTAGAGCAATCAAAAACATTTAAGCTTGGCTCTGTTAGATGCCCTCTGTGCAGACCAGCTCCAAACCTTTCAACTGTCCCTGATTTTCAAGGACATCCCTGATTTTGCCTCAAAAATGTCCTCTGTCCTTTGTAAAAGTTGTGTCTTTGTGATTAAACAGTGAGGATTTTAGGCACAAAATAATATAATACATTAAAGTTATAGACTTGTTTGTCTTCAGAAAATGAATCTTAACACTAATCCCCTTATTCTATCAGATTTCTGAGTAAATATTATTAATTTTTAAGATGTGTTCCTAATTTGGGGTCTTTGTTTCTGATTCTTTTAAGCCTTGGCCCTGATTTATGGGGCAAGAGGTTGAGCAGTATGGCCTGCTCTGCCACTTCCTACTTGGATCCAGGATTTAAACAGACCCAGATGAGATCACTCTTACTGTAGCACAATCCCTGGTTATCACAGTTGTAGAATCAGTGAAGGCCTATAGATGTTGCAATGGGTTAGCTAGTGTTAGTACACTCTAAACAGTGCAACATGCTCAAAATAACTGTCACCCCTCAATCATGTCCAGCCCTAAATTTGTAAGTTCAACATGAAAATGAAGCAGGTGTTCTATCGCACTAGTTGAATGACATTTTGAAACTTTCTCTTTTAAACTACAGTACACCATGTCATTGTTAAACTGATGAGCTGTACTTCACATTTAGTTAAAACCCCAGCCCAATATTGCCTTTACTCTGATCAGCCTGAACTATAGGAACACTAACAAAGCAGCAGGTTACCTTATTCAGCAGAATTTCTAGCCCTCACTGAAACTGTCTAACTGCACAGTTTCTTGATATGCATACAAATTATTCCAAGACCTTGAGTGCTACTTACGATTACTTCAAATGGAAAGAAGAGGTTTTCTTGAGTTTCTCACAGTTGCTTTCAAAGCACAGTACTGAGGTTTCACAGATGTGCTCATATGGATATTGCCCTCTAACACTGCTTTTTTTTTTCAAATTGTTTAACCAGGTGATCAGATGTATATCAGAATGCCTTGGCTTTCAAGGAAAAATAACTCACAAAAATATTGTGTGAAAGAACAACAACACCATCAAAAATCAAATACAAACCAAAAAAACCAGAAGGCTATATTTACATTGCAGAGGCAATGTGACTGGCTCCCTGGGAGGAAAGGTGTAGATATTTCAGCATTGGCACACCTTCACTGGCCAATCACTGAGGCATGAAGGAAAACCAAAAAAAACAAGAAAATCAGCAAAAGAGGACATCACTGAAAGGAGTCAATAAAGAGCTCTACTCCAAGACCTCATGGCCCAGGTCCCAACTGTAAGAATGAGGGGCAAGGGAAAGCACGGGGAGAAAACACAGGGAAAAAGAAAGAGAAAAGGACATTGCTGTAGGTATTCATTAAAGAGTTTTATACCAAGCCTTCATGGCCCCTGCCAGTGTCGGCATTATGCTGTCAGTTTTGCCATGTGTTTTCTTTGGGGGACTGCACCCCTGAACTCCCCATGTATGGGGCTCTGCCCCTAACCCCCCCCAGTATTTTGTTAACCAACTCCAAGTCAGCTGTTTCAGAGAGGCCAAACACTGGGAGACACAGTGCCAATGTCAGTGGGGACCATTATGTCGACCTGTTAATTTCTGTCCTGTAATGGTCTTCACTGTAAGAGTTTTGTTGTTTGATCAGTACATCCCCTGCGCATGGTATTGTAAGGTACAATTTGCATCAGATTTGGATTTAATTCTTCCAACATTGCAGCTATTTTTTTAATGACTTATTTTTTCCTTGTGCAAGTGTTACCCCTGTCTGCTTAAGTAACTTTCAAGGCCCGTGCCCAACATTGCGTTATTTGGGGCTTCTGATTCCTCCCCAGATTTCCCTCGTGCCAAGGTCTTTTAGGCAGCATCCACTCATAAGATCAGATCCAAATGTCTCAAGGTAGTGTGGGGACAGAGTGTGCTGGATGTTATCCAGCTGGCTTGGGATAATCTGTACTTTTTTCATTGATCTCCCCCACCCCCACGGAGACACTGTATGCTAGCAAGCCCAAGCACATGTGTTTCTATCACATAGTAAAATGGTATTGGGGCAGCACCTCCACCTTCCAACAAGGTGTGCTTTGGCTGTCATTGTTTCCCTCTGGCCAACAGTGGCCAAAGTTATGTCCACCCTCCTTTGCTCACCCTCTGGAGGAGGAGGAGGAGGAGGAGGAAAGCATCTTCTAGAACATTCTATCCTCTTCCTCCTACTGGCCCATGGCAGTGACTTGGGCTCTAAGCATGAGCATATGCCTTAAATACAAGTATATTCCATAGGACAGTGGGAAAAAGAGAAGGGTGGGTGTTGCACTGTTGAAGTTCTGTACTTTGGATGAGACATTCCCAAGTGGAAGTTACTGTAAATACCAAAGAACATAAGTCCCCATTGCATGTATCACAAGAGTAAGAGGTTCTCCATTTTCCTGGCCAACCTTCCTGCAGTAATTTAGTTTCAGTTTCAGTTTGTATTATTGTTCAGCTAACAAACCATTACAATATACTAAAAAAACAATACAAACATAGCAAACAGAGGCCTCAGAGGTTGCCAAGAAAGAGGAGCAGTTGGACCACGGTGGGTTCAGGGAGTGTAAGGGTGGTGGAACAGACGTGCATCCCTCCAGCTGTGCCTCCCCACAATTCATTCACTATTCTAATCAAGCATGGTTCCTCTAGGAAGGCACCCACAGTGGAGACCAAGGAGAATGCTGGGAACCTCCACAAAGGAGACCCACAGGTGAGTGGCACAGGACCCCACAGGGGAAGGAAACAACTCCTGGTGGAGGACTCAGTCATTACTGGGAGTAGAACTGGGAGAAGGAGGTAAGGTGCCTGACTGGCTCCATGGCTTGGAGGGACAGGAAGCGAATCCTCAGGATCGTGGGAGCAGCTGCATGGGGGAGGGAGCTGGATGTCATTGTCCACCTAGGGAAAAATGACCTGGCTGGGAATGGGATCAGAGCACTGCAGCAGGAGTTTGTGGAGTTGGGGAGGGTCCAAAGACAAGTAGCATGCATGGTAACTTTCTCAGAAGTGCTATCTGTCTATGGCATGGGTGAGGCTAGGGTACTCTGCACCATGGGATTCAATGACTGGTTGAAAAACTGGTGTGGAGCTCAGGGATTTGGCTTCATTCAGGACTGGGAGTCCACCTGGCAGGATACAGGCCTATATTGTCTTGATGATCTGCATCTGTCCGGGAGGGGAACCAAGATCCTAGGTGAAAGGTTTAAATGCTTCATTGGTGAACATTTAAACTAGCCAAAGGGGAGACACTGAAGGGAAGCAGGGAAATCCCAGCCCCCAATCACAAAACAGGGTAGTTAGCGAAGAAGACACAAAGGTAGAGAAGTCGATAGGGAGCAGGACAGGGGTTAATCCAGAAAAAGGCAAAGGCAGTAAGGACAGGAATGGGCCTAAAGGGGTAAGGCTATCAAAACATGGAGAGCAATGAGTACCAATGCCCATAGTCTGGGTAACAAGCTCCCTGAACTAGTGGCCTTGATGGAAGAGGGACATCTGGATATCGTGGAAGTCACAGAAACATGGTACACAGAGAACCATGACTGGGATGTCAGCATACCAGGGTACACAATCTATAGGAGGGACAGGGAGGATAAAAGAGGAGGAGGAGTAGGTATCTACATAAGGGAAGGAATCAAAGCAATAGAACTAAAGGGTAATCAGGGAGGGGAGGAGGCACTGTGGGTCACCCTGGAAACAGGAAATGGTGCCACAATCCGCACAGGGATTGTTTACAGACCCCCATCTCAGGGAGAGGCAATGGACAAGGAAATGATAGAAGGAATCCTTAGAATGGCAGAAAAAGGAGAGATATTGTTGATGGGGGACCTGAATATGCCAGATGTTAACTGAAGCACCTTTACAGCAGCCACATCCAAGAGTAGGATAATTCTCAATGCCATACAGGGGGCTTGCCTCAGACAGCTAGTGTTAGAACCCGCTCAGGAGGAAGCAATCTTAGACCTGGTACTTTCAAATGGGGATGGAGAGAGGATCCCAATTTAGAAATGAGTAGCCATCTGGAAACAAGTGACCACCAGGCAGTGTGGTTCACAATAAACACAGTTACATAGTTGTAGAGTTAAGCCATACAAAAGCGAGAGTGTTGGACTTTAGGAGGGCTGACTTTGGCAAACTGGGAGGGTGCCTCAGAAAAGCTCTTGTAAACTGACAAGAAGAAGGGGTGGAGGAAGAATGTGGAAAAATCAAAACTGCCATCACAGAGGCAACAAGCCTTTGTGTAAATCAAATCAACAAAACAAAATGAAGGAAAAAGCCATTATGGTTCTTAAAAGAGGTGGCAGGGAAGGTTAAGGAGAAAAGGATAGCATTCAGGAAAAATAAATAAACACAGAAGGAGCAGGACAGAGAACAAAATCAGTTAAAACAGAAGGTGGCAGAGAAGGCAGTCAGAATAGCAAATGCCCAAACTGAGGAAAAAATAGCCAACTCTGTTAAGAAGGGGGATAAAACCTTTTATAGGTACATTAGGGAGTGAAGAAAGTCCAAGGGAGGGATACTGAGGCTTAATAAAGGGGAGGGAATGTGGGCAGAGGGTAACAGTGAAAAAACAGGGATACTGAATGAATACTTCTGCTCAGTATTCACAAAAGAAGAGGAGGAGGAGGTACCTAAACCAAACAATAGAAATACTCTATCTAGGGGGGTCAATACCAGTCCATTCAAAGAAGAAAGGGTTCTGCAGGAACTCTTAAAACTGAAGGTGGACAAAGCAATGGACCTGATGGGATTCAATCCATAATTCTAAAAGAACTAAGGGTAGAACTAGTGACACCACTGACTACCCTCTTTATCAAATCATGGGAAGATGGGGTAGTACCTGAGGACTGGAGGAGGGTGGATGTGATTCCACTTCACAAAAGTGGAAGCAGAGCAGAGGCAGGAAACTACAGACCAATGAGTTTGACCTCAGTGGTAGAGAAAATGAGGGACTCACTTCTGAAGGAAAGAGTTGTTGATTACCTCGAGGCTAGCAGGACACAGGACCCAAGGGAGCATGGATTCACAGTGGGAAGGTCATGTCAGATGAATCTAACAGATTTCTTTGACTGGGTGACCAAAGTAGTAGACCAGGGATGGGCTGTGGACATGGCCTACCTAGACTTTAGCAAGGCATTTGACACAGTCCTACAAAAAAGATTAATATACAAGTTAGCCAGCCATGGAGTGGGTCACAGGGTGGTAGTCTGGGTCAAAAATTGGCTGGACAATAGGTTTGAGAGGGTAATAGTAAACAGAGTCCACTATGAAGAAAAGGGGGGTTACTAGTGGGGTACCACAGGGTTCAGTACTTGGACCAGTCCTTTTTAATGTCTTTATAAGTGACAGTTTTATTTTTTTTATTTATTTATATAAAGTCTAGGAATTACAACCCTTTGAGTCAGGGACTCATTTACAAAGACTCTGTGTCGTACATTGAATGAGGACAAATACAAAGTAATATAAGGTATTGTAACTAAGTACAGAGACAAAATGGAATAAATACATGTACAGAGCAACACCAAAGGTGCATAACTGTGAAGCATACATTATATTGTGAAGGGACTGGAAGGAAAAGTATGTCTCTTTGCAGGCGACACAAAGATCTGCAACAGGGTTGATACACAAGGTGGGGTGGAAAGGATGAGAAGGGACTTGGCAAGGTTGGAGGAATGGTCAAATGTGTGGCAGCTTAGATTCAACACAAATAAGTGCAAAGTAATGCACCTGGGAAACAAAAACCCAGGAGATGAGTACTCAGTGGGGGTGGTGAGATGCTAACCACAACAAAAATGGAAAGGGACCTGTGGGTAATTATATCAGATGATCTAAAGGTAGGCATGCAATGTGAGAAGGCAGTAAGGAGGGCTGGGGAGATACTGAGATGCATAGGGAGAGACAGCACCAGTAGAAAACAAGAAGTTGTTATCCTTCTGTATAGACAGTAGGTGAGACCCCATCTGGAGTACTGTGTGCATTTCTTGAGACCCCACCTCTGCAAGGACATAGACAGGATGAAGGCTGTCCAGAGGAGGGCAACCAAAATGGTGCAGGGTCTTCACCAGAAGACATACGAAGAGAAACTAAAGGAGCTTAATATGTATACCCTCGAGGAAAGGAGGAGGGGGAGACATGATAGAAACTTTCAAGTATTTCAAGGGGATCAGCAAAGTCCAAGAGGGTAGCATCTTTCAGAAAAAGAGATGTGCAAGAACAAGGGGGCACAATTTGAAGATAGAGGGGGGGACGGCTCAGAGGTAATGTGAGGAATTATTTTTTCACAGAGTAGGTTGTGGATGCATGGAATAGCCTTCCGGAGGAGGTTGTGGGTCAAAAACAGTGGGGGAATTCAAGAATGCATGGGAAAGACATAAGGCAATTCTAGTGTGTGTAGGACGAAGTAGGCTGTTGGTTAACTAGGATCTGTAACTTATCCATTAGGTAGGAGAAATGAGCAGACTAGGTGGGCCAAGCAGTCCTTATCTGCCATCAAATTGTATGTTTCTATGTTTCGATGTAAACAAGTACAAGGTGTAACATTAGAAACAATATCATAATTACACATATTATAAATATATGGATATATTTTCCATCTGGTGAGGTGGGATTATTAACATGAGGTAATTATTCAAACCTCTTAATCCTAAAATTGCCAAGATTTAAGCAGTACCCTTTTATATTAGCTATTTTTTTAAGTAAAAAATATTATTAAAGTACTATTACTGTCCCAACATTATAATAACACAGAGGTAGTAAAAATGGGAAAATCCATTTAATTTGTTTTCCCTGTAGAAGCTAGATAAAATCCCAATAATAAGACCAAATAGGGAGACAAAGGCAAAAAATGCAACCTCTGTGGGAAACACAGTTGTTTTTATATGCAAAAGTGCAAAAGGGGATATTGCACAATCATGAAGTAAATCCAACCTGTTTTGGAGAAAAATCTTACTGATACATAACCTAATCCCATTCAAAACAGGGCAAAACACAAGTTGCAGTATATTACCCTTATAGGAGGCACGGTGTCAGTAAATAAGCTCTGTTTCACATACAGTAGGTGTTCATGCAGTAAAATGTTTGGTTATTGGGCCAATAAGGAGAGTTATTGCCACTAGCAAAAGAATCAGCTTTTTTTTAATTAAAAAAAAACATAAAAAGGGAACAGCCCTCCTTATTCTACAAGGGGAATCATCCTTACAGCCATCTCTACCATAGACCCCAACAAACAGTTGCAAATTTAACTCCAGGTAGGCCTTATTAAGCCATAGATACTCTCAACACGCAGTCACATAGTCCCATTCCTAGACCTATTACCTCCCCTATGTCTGGCCTGCAACTTCTCAGCCTGCTCCCCTAAAGAAAAGGAAGTTAATCGGACAAACTTAACATGTGTTTACCTCTTCAGTACATATAGTGCACTTCATTGCTTTCATGTCAGGGCCTAAATATTAAACAATTAAAGAGCCACTGATGCCTCAAGAAGAACTTTGAAAAAACATAATACTTAGACACAAAGCAGCTTATATTTCTCATTAGCTCTGTATTTCTTATCTCCATTATGTATTATGTATGTATGTATTACTGAGGTCATATGCATGAAAACAGGAGAGTTGTTCCTTAAGGGTTCATCTGCTTCTATTGCTTCTACCCTACCTGATGTCACAATATTCTGCTTGTGACATCACAGTTATTCCCATGGCAATAGGCTGTGACGTCACATAACAGTATTATGATTTCAAGTAGTGTGCAAGCTAAAGAGGTAGATGAACTCTAGGGATAACGATCTTGTTTCTGTGGGAATTTTGTCAGTAATAAATAATGGAGAGGAGAAATCTATTTTATTTATTTATTGAAATGTTTCACCAGGAGGGCACACTGAACAACAAGCTGCTCATCTCACGGTGCGATCTTGGGGGAGGGGTTACATAGGACTGTGAAGGATGATCAGTTACAATAGTATGTGGATAGTACAAACAATAAAACATTGTAAGATTATGCAACAGCTGGAACACAAGGTATTGTACAATAATCAGTAGTGGAACATTGGATAAATTATAATACATGTCCAAAATAATACAAAAGAACATATGCATGTACAAAACAGTAATAATGTGATAAAACCATTTATAGTGCATGAGTGTACCAGAAGCAGGCTTGAGGTAGTACACAAGTGCTGTTGGAGTAAAAAGGATGGGGTTAGGTTGTGCACACTGGTGACCCAGAAAGGCAGGTGGAGAAGAGAGGGGGGAGAGGCAAGAACTAAATATGAGGAGAAGGGGTAGCCATTTCCTGATTTTCCCCTTCAGGATGTAGAGAACCCTGCCGGGGGGTTCATGGTAGAAAGGCAGAAACTGGAGATAGGTATTAAGGTGGGTTAAAGAAGAAACAGCTGAGGGAAAGATAAGTGTGTAGGGCAGAGGTAAGGGAGTAGCTGGAGGAGTGTCATATTTCAGGGGAGAGGGAATTCCAGATTTTAGGGAAATGATGGAAGAAACCAGTCTGAGCGATGAGGTTGGAGTAGCGAGGGACCGTCAAGGTGCGGGCGTGATTTGATCTGAGAGAGTGGGTGGGGGGAGGAGGAGGAGGAGTTGAGAGAGAGGATGAGAGATAGGAGGGGAGCCCCCTGAACCAGAAGTTGGAGGTTAGTTTGGCACAGTGAGAGATGCATCTGTGAGATGGTGGAAGGAAGGTTAAAGAGCGATAGAGTTCAGAGTGGTGGGAGTGGAAAGGGGAGTCTATAGCAAAGCGGCAGAAGGCGTTAAAGATAGTGTCCAACTTGGTCAGGGAAGATTTGGGAGCAGCACCATAGATTACGTCATAGTAGACAAAGATGGGGAGTATTATCTTCTGGACAGTTTTGTGCCTTGCAGTCAGCAGGATGCAACTATGATTCCTATACAGAGCACCAAGCTAGGGGCACAGTTTCTTCAGGATAGCATCAATATGCACAGTGAAGTTGAGGTGCTGGTCCAGCCAAATTCCCAGATATCTAAATGAGGAGATGTCCTCCAAGATGGTCCCATCAAGGGTGTGGAAGGGTGTTTTATAGAACATATATGAAATTCAAACAGAACTGTATCCAGCTGTTGTGTTTTCCAATATTTTTCCAGTGGCATCAGCTGCTCTTTAATCAAGGTTTGATGGAGCTTTGCACTATCTTAACAATTTTCCACTGCCTAATTTAACATTAATTTATGTTGCTCGGTAGGCAAACAATGCTGCCTAATGATAAATGTGATACAGGCTAACAAAAATAAGTTGATTATTTATACACCAGATATAACATTGACTGAAAAAATGACATACTGAGAATAAGAATAAGATTAAAATAAACTGAAATATACATACATATATATATATATATAGAGAGAGAGAGAGAGAGAGAGAGAGAGAGAGAGTGAGAGAGAGAGAGAGAGAGAGAGAGAGAGAGAGAGAGATACATTTCAAAAAACTTTGTTAATATTGCAGTTAGGGTCAAAGCACTAAAAGTTGGGGAATTAGGTGTTAGGGTTTCCCCTAACACCCCATCCTCCCAAACCAGGCAAGAGAGCAGATGTGGGGCGTGCCTTGGGGTTCTCAAGCCTAATACTCACCCCATTCAATCTGTAAATAAGTTCAGCTGTGTAGACTTGGAGCGAGCATTAAGCTTGAGAAGCCCAGGGCACACCCCACACCTGCTTTCCTACCTGATTTGTGAGGGTTTGGGTGTTAGGGAAACCCTAATACCTCATTTCCCAACATTTGTCACTTTGACCCTAGCTGAAGCAATAATGAAGTTGTTTGCAACTTATTTCATTACTTTTTGAGATACTATAATAGTATCATCATTTTACTGTGGGAGCGCAAGGTCTGAACCTCTGTAGATGTGACTATGTATGTAGCTGTGGAGCAAAGGGCCCTCTGGACCCTGCACTTCCATTTATAGGACAACAGTGACCAAATTGTCAGCACAGCCACCTTATTACCCCACCTCATGTATCCGGTACAGAAAATATTTGAATCCTCACCAAAACATTATTCTGTACAACTGCAATGCCATTCTGCACCACAGGAGAAAAAAACACATTTTGGGTAGTATTTGAAAACTTACAGCTGTGACATAAATGAGTTGGGGTAAAAGAAGGCTATGTTGAAAATCTTGGGTAAAATATTGAAAATTTCAAAGTTACAGTAGAAGTGTGTGATGAGGTGCATGGTCTCAACATGCATTTTTCATATTTTGACCCTAAATTTCAACATATCCTTCTTATGTCCCCACCTCATGAACTAGGTCAGGAAATATTGTGAAATCCCACCCAAAAGGTGATTTCACCAACTGACCGAGAAATCACCTTTCAGGCTGGACTTGCATAACAACAGTTGCATTGCTCATGAGGTGGTGTCCCTGAAAGACAAGGTTGACAATTTGGGGTCAAAATGTTAAAAAATGGCAAAGTTATGCACCAAAGTTGAACCCCCCATTAAAATACATTGAACCACTTTTGCCTTAGTTTCTCATATTGCAGTAGACGATTCCAGCAGCAAGATGTGTCTTCAACTAGAGAGTGAATCTCAAACCTGGGACCTGTTTATGTAAGTGAGGGTGTGTGGGGGTGTACCGGGGGTGTGGGGTGGTGGGTGCTGAGTGGGAGCTGGGGGTTGGGGACTGATCAGTGAGGGACCTTTTTTTTCAGGTTTGGAACAAAAAGACATTGAGGGACCATTTTATTTATTTCAGGTTTATAATACAATGGGAGGGTGGGGGTGTGTACTACTAGACACCAGAGAATAGAACCATCAAATGGGCACAGCAATCTGTGGGTGAGGGATGCCACTAGACACCAAGGAATAAATGCTATGTTTACCAGGAGTCAGGGACAGTGATTGGTGGTTGGGGAGGGGTGCCTCTAGACACCAGGGAATATATTTTGTGTTTACTTTTATGGAACAGATTCTGTGGTCTGGTGCCTACCTCTTAGCTGGATGCTTCATGTATTGCATAGCCCTTCCAATGAGAAGTTGAGTCAGTAAGATAAAAAAAGGCAACCTATGACAAATGCTTCTTAACTAAAAGTAAAAAGGTGTTTGAGCATTGAGAAGCCACATAATCATGATACCAAGTGTTGCCAGCAGAGGAAACAACATTTTCTTATGATTGATTCAGTCTCACTGTAGCAGAGGTCTGCAATAATAAGGCTTGCCACTAAAAGGCAAGCCAGTTTGTCTCATGGCTCTTGCCAGAAAGAAACAATGTAATGGGAGGAGGAAGAGGGAGGGGGGGAGGAGGGGAGTGCTGACATCACCTATGATGAAGGCAGGGTAATATGACAGGGTAGGGGCTAGGTCTCGGGGCATAGGTCACAGGGCGGAGCTACCAGGGGTCCTGATCTGGGGTCCTGAGGGGGTACAGCAGGGCCAGACACCCTTAGCCAGCTCTCTTTTGCTGATAAATTCTGCAATTAAGAACTCAGCACATCGTTGGTAAGGAGAAGGTAAGGTACAAGCACATGGCAGCCTGGTCTTTTGCATTTAGCTGTGTGATTTTTCAAGACGTGGTGCTGTTTTGCTGAGACAATTTTAATTTCTTTTTTTTTTTCAATGTAAAGTTTATTGATACATTTTCCACAGTAAAAGGCAATTTAAATGACAGTGACATTGACATTCTGATACAATATAAAGGAATAACTGCCTGACCCACCCTTCCCTCCACATACTGCAGTAACCCAACCTAATGCCCATCAAATGCCAAGCACCTTACTTAAGGTCTTACATGACAATATAGTCTGAGCTATACTTAGACTTGAACCAGAGAAATTAGAGAGTGAAGGGGATCCCAGATTTTGGTATATGCTGCCATTCTATTGTGGAGACTGGCAATCGCTTTTTCTGTGTGCAGATTGGACAGAATTTATTTTACCCATTCCTGGACACTTGGAGAGGACTTATCTTTCCAGTGGCATAGAATAAGCTTCTTAGACAATAAGGCAATCATGGAAATGTGAAACTTTTGTACCTTAACTCTATACATGATAAGTCCCCTAACAGACAGATCTCGGGAGTAAAGTATTCCTGAAGGCCCAGCAGAGTGTCCAGGAAAGTTTTAATTGAATCCCATAAGGGGGAGATTTTAGGATAGGACCAAAACATGTGGAGAAGTGTTCCTTCTTCCTGCAAACATTTATTGCATATATTGGAATTCAGGTAGCCCTACTTCTGTAATTTAACTGGGGTGTAGTACAAGTTATGTAAAATATGATATTGCATGAGACACAATCTGTCTTGAGAAATATATTTATGACATGATCTCCACAGAAAATGCCAATCCAAATAATGTTGAGGGAAAAAATTATTCCAGAATCTTGTAGATCCAAAGGGACCACTTTTTGTTTGTGAAACAAAACCTGATATAGCTTAGAGATTACACCTGAAGATCCAGAAAGTGGGGAAACCTCAGGTATCAGAGAAGTGATGGTCTGGGAGGGAGGAGTATTACCAAAATTGATTACAAGTAAATGCTTTAATTGTATAACTTTGAAATGAGAGGAAACCGGAATGAGAAATTTCTTAATAATATCTTCCACTGATAACCAATGCCCCTCTCCATCCGTAAGAGAAAAAAGCTTCCCATCCCCCAATTGGGACAACCATTGATGGGAAATCTGATTCTTGTTAATAGTGAAAGATGGGGAATTCCAAATAGACTGGGCCAGGTCCCAATGAGGGGGGAATATTGTAAGAATGAACACATTTGAGAATAAATCTTTAAAGAAGTCATTATTATGGGGCACTCTTCAGTCATACATACCTGGGGAAACTTAAGGAAAAATAGTGTAAGAGGGTCCAAATTCTTGGACTTGATTGCATCCAGTTCTATTCTAAGCCAAACCGGTTGCTCTTTTTCTGGGCCGGGGGATACCCATCTCAGACATTTTGCTAAGTGACTAGCCCAGTGATATATGGCCAGATGGAGAATTCATAAACCCCACTCCAATTTTGGGGCTGCCAGCTTATGATAAGCCAGCTGAGAATATCTGTCTGCCCAGATAAATCTGGTGAATACACCATGTGTCTTTTTTAAACCAGAGTAAAGGAATAAAAGTGTGAAGAAGAGATAATGGATAGAAAATTCTAGGAAATATGTTCATCTTAATTATGTTGATCTGGCCCCATAATGAAATAGGAAGTTTGGACCACCTCAAGAGGTCATGAGCTATCAACTGTGAGAGAATCCAGGTTTTCCTTAAACCATGTTAGAGGGTTACGAGAAAGCTTGATACCCACATATTTAAATGACCTGGGAGTCCAACACAAACCAAAAGGACTAATGTCATTTTTGAAAACTTTATGGTTTAGTGGGAAAAATAAAGATTTACTAGCATTCAGTTTGTAATTGGACAGGTCGCTAAATCTTGCTATTTCCCTTAGCAAAGCTGGAACAGAGGATACAGGGTGAGATAAGTGTATCAACAGGTCATCCGCATATGCAGTGACTTTAATTTCATGTCACCCAACTCTAACACCCTGTATAGAAACATTATTGAGAATATTTTGAATGAGAGGTTCCAAACATAAATTGAATAACAAAGGAGATAAGGGACATCCTTGCCTAGTTCCTGAGTGAAGCAAAAAGGGCTTAGAGAATGCCCCATTTGCAGAAATTCTTGCGGTAGGGTTTTTATAAAGTATAGCAATCCAGGAAATGAACAGAGAGGGAAAATGAAATACTTCCAGAACTCGGAACAGAAAGTTCCAGTTCACTCAATCAAATGCCTTCTCGGCATCCAGGGAGACCAGTCTTGTGGAGAACTTGGCATCCCTGGTGGCCGAGAAGACATGTGACAAGGTACGTAAGTGGCCAGAAGATGAACGCCCTTTCATAAATCCTACCTGGTTTATACCTATCAACTCAGGAAGAACTACCGTTAACCTATTAGCTAATATTTTGAAGAGAATTTTAATATCCTGATTTAAAAGTGAGATAGGTCTGTAACTCTAAACCAGCTCAAGATCTTTATCTGGTTTGGGGAGCAAAACAATCAAGGCCTCAAAAAGGTGAGAGTCAGCCTCCGCCCCAGCTAAAATGTGCTGAAATAAACGGCAAAGTACTGGTGATAAAAGGTCCTGAAAAACTTTATAAAATAAGGAGGAAAAACCATCAGGGCCTGGGACCTTGTCTGCAGGCAATTCACTAATAACATCAGCAATTTTCTCCTGAGAAATAGGAGCAACCAGAAAATCCTTGTGTCGGTCAGAGAGAGGGGCCAAAAGGGAACCTTTCAGGTAACTCTCCGTACTCCCAGGGCAAGGGGGATGCTCCATATCACTGTACAAGTTTGTATGGTAATGGGCACATTCTTGAACTATTTCAGTGGGAGATACTTTTAAGGATCCATCAGCCATTGCCCTGATAGGAGAGATAAATCTCACTGATTCTTGTTGCTTAATACGCAGTGCCAGTAGGCACCCCGCCTTTTCTCCCTGGTCAGTGTAACTAGCTTTTGTACCAATAATAGCTAATTCTGCTTTGTCTCGGAGTAACTCCAAATATCTATCTTTCAACACTAAGAGGTTCCTCATTTCCTCATTGGGAGGATTAATTGAGAAATTATTTTCAAGTGATCTAATTTGGGATAGTAAAGATATTAATTCCTTCTCCTGTGCCCTTTTCCTACCAACCGACATGCTGATAAGGATCCCTGTCATGAAGGCCTTAAAGGCCCCCCACAAAATGTCCGGCTTTGCACTATCTAAAGGGTTAGATGAAAAAAAGGATTCAATTTGCTCCCTTATAAGTTTGCAGTATTTAACATCCTTGAGAAGTTGTTCATTAAGTTTCCATCTGGTTTCCCTGTTAGGTAAATTAAGCAGTACCAATTTACATAAAACTAGTGAGTGGTCAGAGATTGGGCCAGGTTGAATCATGGAAGTCTTAACCCCAGGTAACAGGCACTGAGAAATAAGTATGTAATCAATGTGGGACTGCGAGCCGTGCGTCATTGACCTGAAGGTAAACTCCCTAGAATCAGGATATAAAACTCGCCAGACATCGTAGAGCCCGCATTGATCCAATAGATCTTTAAAAGCCTTCTGCCCCGGAGTGACCCCTCCCAGACCTTTGCTGACCTATCTAAATTAGACTCAAGTACTTGGTTAAAATCCCCCCCTCCCCAAAATAATCCTGATGGGAAGCACTGGGAGAATAGCAGATATAAGTCTTATAAAAAATCCCGGGTCATCTATGTTAGGGCCATAGACACTGCCAAGTAATATTGGAACAGACCAGAGAGTGCCTTTAACAAGGATAAACCTTCCCTCAGGATCTTTAATAACCTGTGTAGAAACAAAGGGAATACCCCTATTAATCATGAGCATGACCCCGCAGCTATTTGTAGATCCCTGGGCATTGTAAACCAATCCCACCTGTTGTCTCCTTAACTGTAAAGCTTCCACTTCTAATAAATGGGTTTCCTGTAAAAAAGTTATCTGAGAGCTAAGTAAGCTTAAATGTTTAAGAACCTGATATTGTTTGTGCTTTTTCCTGATCCCCTTAACATTCCAAGTCACAAAAGTTATCTCATTAGCCATCCAGTAAGGGTAATTAGACTTAGTGTATTCAGCTCAGCACACGGGATACATAGCCCCTGCAAACGTACGCCCATGGTTACTGCAGTAAAGCCCTCCCTCCTCCCTAACCCTCCCACAATTAAGTCCATCCCATCCCCCCTACCCACCCCCTACCTTCCAACAATACCTCAAACCCCGCCCCCAACCCTCTAAACTGTCACAAGCAACGTTCAGCACAGTACTAATGCTTTTCCTTCATCTCCCCCCCACCGATGATGCACCCCTGTTAATAAAAACTCTTACATTCCTCTATCCTCGTATAGAAAACAAAACAGTGCTGGTTATCCCTAAAAAAGAGAGAATGGTCCTGGGCTTTCAATACCACCACACCAAAGTGTAAACCTATTGGGAACCAATTAGAGAAGGTCCACAGCGAAAGCCTTGTACAACCCAGGTAGCCATGGAAACCCGAACGAAACCCAGAGAGAAAATTGAAATCATCCTTGCCTCAGTGAGGGCATGGCAAGAACAAAACTAGATCAGGAACCCAGTGAGGGAGTGACCTGTGCCACAGACTGAGAGCAGGAATCGAGAAAGAGATAGTAATCACATCACAGGAAGGGAAGACAGAAAAAAACGCGTCTTCCCAGAAATAACCAGCCTCCAAGTGCACTGGCTTTCCGTGTGAAAGTTAATTGTCCTGCACTCGAGTCTAGTGAGAAAGTTCAGAGAGATCCACTTCGAATTGAGGGCTGCACACCCATGAATTACTAATGCCTGACACGCCCTCTAGTGGCCAATTCTAGGTCATGACAGAGTGAAAATGATCTACAGAGAAGGCCCAAGACCGCTCTCATTCCAATCCAGATGAAATAAACACGAATCTAAATCTCAGCAAAACTGACTCCCCTTTCTATTGTGTTTACCATACAAAAAATAGTAAAACTTGAAATATTATTCCCCCCCGTAAACAAGTCACGAGACCCTAAGTGTCCTTTGCCCTTAACCGGCATGGGCCCTCTGCAATTGGAGCCAAGAAAACTAGTAGCAAGCGCACCCTGAGCTGACCCCCCCCAGTCCAAACAAAGCAGGGGAAGTATCTCCTCCCGTTCGCACTGAACGGTTTCTCAAATAGGGAAAAAACGAAAGTTCCAGTTCTCAGCTCCACACATCTCACCATCCTGCAAACACAACATCTCAGGGCTCCTTAAATAGATCTGGTAGCGTAGATTTAAGGCTAGTCAGGGCAACTGCAGGATCATCATAGTTGGACCAGGATCCATTTACTAGAACCTGTAACCTGGCCGGGTATCCCATCCTGAATTTCAGGCCTGCCGCAATTATCTTAGAAACAATGGGATGGAACGCCTTCCACTTCAGGCGAACCAAGCCCTGGCAAATCTTGTGAAATTCTCAGTTTCATGTTCTCCCAGCGAACCTCTTGCAAAGCTCTCACTTTCTGCAGAAAATGCTGCCTCTCCAAGTAGTTCAGAAAACTGACATAATGGGACGGTGGGGTCCCACGGAGAAGGTTTAGGCCGTAGGGCCCTGTGAGCTCGCTCTATAATATAGACAGGGCCGAAGGGAGAGGGGCCGGCAACCCGCTCCACCAACTTCTGCACAAATGCCACAACATGTTGGCCTTCTTCTCCCTCCGGTAACCCAAGTATCACAACGTTGTTTCTGCAGCTGCGGCCCTCTAGATCTTCGAGCTTGGCTTCAGACGAGATAATTTCTGGACGATAGACACCAGATCAGGATCTAGATTTTCTAACTTTTTCTCTATTGAGACTATTCGAGCTGTGTTATCGGAAACAGATAGCGAGACTTCATCTAATTTTCTGGAGAGAGACTTCAGGTCCATCGCCATTTCTTTCATTTCCTCATGAAAGGGCTTAAACTCTTCAAGGAACCTACTGAGCATTAAAGGTTCCTGTTCTCCAAATTGACTCGGAGGATCAGACCTCTCAGGCCCACCGAAGCCCTGGATTTCTTAGAAGCCTTTTCAGGAGTAGCAGGGGGGGGGTGCTTCTGTGAGGCTTTCTTCATGTAAGCCTCCATCCGCCAATTTTACACTCAAACCAGACTTCCAAAGTGTTCAGACAGCACTAAATCTTGAAAGCAGAGGAAACTGAGGAATTCAGATGTCCAAAAAAGATGATTTAGTGATCAGGAGGCAGGAGCTTCTTGAAGGAGCTTCTACTCAGCACTCTGCATCACGTGATCTCCACGATTTTAATTTCTGCTTTGTGCTTAGTAGAATGGCGTTTGGTTTAGTAAAAAGACCAGGTTTGTATGCAGATCCAAAGGCTAAAGTGGAAGGTTTTGTTTGGTAGGAAATCATCAGGTAGTAGTTGGAGGGGGTGGGTTTGCTCTAGAGCAAAAGATGGCTCAGCGGCTGGGTGCTAGCCGCTTTTTGGGAAGTAGACCAGGTGCAATGCTAAAAATGAGTATCTAAGGCAAGTTGTGGTTTGTGAGCAGCATTAGTGGTGAAGAAAAGGTATGTCTGGCTTTTAGGCCTCCTGGCCACGTGGTCGGAGCTTTTTCTGTGGTTGCTGTGCAATAGGGAACCAGGTTGTGTGGGTGAATAGCAGCTATGTGGTTGATTCAGGGTGAAAACTGGGAGTGTTGCTGCCAAAAAGACAGAGCAGTGAGAATGCCGGAGAGAGGATTGGCCTAGTGGGCCTCTGGTATGCTGGAATGTCCGCATAGTTGGTTTGCGAGGTCATATGTAAGAAGCAGGTGACCGCTTGCAGCAGGTGCAGTGGTGGGGCAGGGCCGAGAGCAGTCCTGTCAGAGCCAGAGACATCTGCTCGGTTGGGTAGAAGTGTGGCATTTGTTGGTGGTGCTCCTGCTGCATGCAGGACTAGAGGTTTTCAGCCACTGCGGAGTTCAGGACTTGGCAGCAGAAGGGGTCCAGCAGAGGTAGCAAGCAGCTGGGGCCACATAAACGGCCATGTGGAATAATGAGTCAGATGCATGGTGCGCTCAGCGGCACCACAGCAAGTAGTGAGGTGTCAGCAGGCAGCTCCTTAGTAGGTGAGGAGTGGGCGGTCACTTGTTTGGTTTCCAGGGGGAACAGAATGCGGGGCATGCATGGCTACCGGTGTGGGCCTGTGGCTAGGTTCACCAACAAGCGACCGAGAGACCCAGTCCAGAATGGTTTACGGTGGAAGGGGCTGTTGTCTGTGAGGTGGTGGAGCAAGCTAGCCGGGAGGGCATAGGCACAAGGTCAGGGACAATCATTATGACCAGGAGGAGCTGCACTGGTGTGATGATGTGAGCCATATCTAAGACCTGTGACAAGGGGCAAGGTGAGGACACGTGGCGCAGAGCAATGGAGGCACATGGTTGCATCCTAGGCACTCACATGGAAGGGACAGGGTATGGAGACAGGACGGGAGAGGAGCATTGGGCCTGGGGTAGCAGGGCAATTGCCTCCAGGAAGTGGGATGTGTACCTCCAGTCCAGACTGCGGGGTGGGGACAAGCAAAGGGTCCAGCCAGCATGAGGGGTGAAGCAGGTACATGCTCACTGCACAGTGGAGTTTAGGGACACATGGCCCTAGAGCACTGCCCCACTACAGGTGGCAGAGGCAGAGAGATGACCCATATGGGCAGCCAGGCAAGAGCAGGGACTCACCATAGGCCAGATCAATGGATGCCATTTCCATGTTGGCAACAGAGTAATCATGTTACATTTTGTGATTCCTTCCAGCATGTAGTGGTATAGAGCTTAACAATGACAGCAAGTGAACCCCAATTTCCAGCGAAATGATGATGGAGGAGGTGGCCAACCTGATGGGCCAGATGACTGAGTTGGTGGTGGCAGACAAGCAGAGAGAGAGGTGGAAGAGGAGGCACAGAAGAAGCGGCTGGAGTGCCCAGGCAGGGGGATGACTGGGAAGAGATGGGTGGAACCAAACCCAGCACTCACCCCAGTGCCCGCACCGACTCCAGACGTGGAAGACTCAGATGGGGGTAAGGATGGTGTAGATATCTCCGATGAGAACAAGCTGAAGGAGTATTTGGAAGGGCTGCTGGGTGATATGGGGGAAGCAGGGGCAGAAAAGATGGAACAGGCCTTGCAGACCATAAAGGGAAAAGGGTCTTGGGGGGATAAGGGTGGGGCCAGGCCAAGTCAGGGGCAAGAAGCTGTATGAGGGACCCATGGGTCTCTTGTTGGGGGACCACATTCCAGTCTAGCTCAAAGAAAAGATCTGGAAGGGGGAGTACATCGACATCTTCAGCCTGGCGGACAAGGATGCAGCCACAAAGTACGAGCAGAAGGAATCAGTGGGGACGTCAGAGAAGGCAGTGGCGCTGGCAGTGGTGGGGCATAAAGCAGAAGAGGCCAAGTACAAGAGGAAGATCATTGATAATTGGCAGGTGGGCTTTATCATTTACAGTGCATTAGTGCTGGAGAAACAGACAGATCTAGCCACTCCCCTGCTGACATACATGTCCATCATTAAGGGCACTTACAAGGCTAAATTAGGTTATGGGTGGCTAAAATACGAAGAGGCATTTCGGAAGAGAATGGCAGCAAAAGGGGACTTGAGGTGGAATTGCACCCATTCAGAGTTGTGAGTGAGAACTCTGTCAGGAGAGGGGGGCAGGAATGAGGGGGGAACAGGGAAAGAAGAACCCTCCTGCCCTGGGGGTTAAGACCTGTTTGAGTTTCAATAGGACCTCCTGCACCTGGAACAATTGTAAATTCTGACACGTCTGTTCAAAGTGTGGAGTCACACCCGACTTCAAGCTGCAGACAAGGGGTGGACAAAGAGGGGGCACAGTGGGGCAGTACAATGAACAGCCCTTTCAGGAGGGCCAGGGAGAGGGCATAGCGGGGGTGGGGGGACATAACAGGCGAAGTTATAATTCCAACTACAGATGGAATTAGAGGCGTGGAAACAGGGGGCGTTGGGGTTGTGTGCTGGCACGCACGCCCATCTCCTTAGAAGTGGTGGAGGCATGGACTATGTATTACCCAAATGAAACAGGAGAGGCACTACTTAGGGAGGGTTTTGGGAAAGGTTTCCCACTGGGTTTTCTAGGGGGGTGGGCAGAGATACGGGCCAAGAATCTCGGTCACTGAGAGGAAAGGAGGAGGTAGTTTGGTCCAAGATACAAAAGGAAGTCAAGGCAAGTCGGGTGGAAGGGCCTTTGGGGGCCCCCTTCAACAACTTTTGGGTGTCTCTATTGGGAATAGTGCCAAAGAAGCAGAAGGAGGAGTTCCAGTTGATCCATCATCTGTCATACCCCAAGGGTTCATAGGTGAATGAGGGCATACCAGAACACCTCAGGGCAGTGTCCTATGCCTCATTGGAACAGGCCATAATACTGATCAGGGTAGTCGAAGAGGTATGGCTAGTGAAGGCAGACATAGAATTGACATTTCAGCTACTGCCAGTCTGTCCAGTAGATTGGGACCTTCTGGGTTTCCCATTTGAGGGCAGGCTCTACTTTGACAAGGCCGTGCCAATGGGCTGCTCGGTGGCCTGTTCCACTTTTGAGACATTCAGCTCCTTGGTGCAGTGGGTATTTGGGATCAGGTATGGGCACAAGAGGGTTGTGCACTATCTGGATGACTTTCTCCTCATTGGAAAGACAAAGGGCATAGGCACAGAAAATGTTGCAGGACTTCAAATGGATGTGCCAGCATATAGGAATACTGTTGGTGCAAGGCAAAACAGAGGGCCTGGCCTGTAGATTAGAATTTCTGAAAATTGAGTAGGACATGGAGCAGGAATGCTTCCATCTACCTGGTGACAAGGTGGTCCGGCTCAAGCGGTTACTGACTCAAGTGATGGGAAGGAGGAGGGTGCCACTGGTACAGGCACAGCAACTGCTGGGGCACCATAATTTTGCATGCAAGGCCATTAACCCAGGCAGGACATTTAATAAGAGACTGGGTAGGGCTACAGGGAAGGCTAAGCAACCTCACCACTGGGTGTTCATGTCAAAAGGGGTGCAGGAAGATTTTAAGGTGTGGGAGGAGTTCTTGGACAGCTATAATGGGGTAACATTACGGCAAGATGATTGGGAGTGAAACTCGGATTTGGAATTGTACACTGACGCCTCGGGTGCCCTGGGAATGGGAGCATATTTTCAGGGGAATTGGATGTCAGAAGCATGGCCGGAACATTGGAGGGCAAGTGGGGTATTGAAGGACATCACATTCCTAGAGATATTCTCGTTACGCGTGGCCCTGGAGGTATAGGGGACCAGGATGAGGGGGAAGCGCATCCTGTTCTGGTGTGATAGTAAAGGGGTGGTGGAAGTCATTCATAGACAGGGCGGGAAGACGGAGACTGTGAGCAAGATCCTGCAGTGCATGGTATTACTGGGGCTGCAAATGAATTTGTCTTTCAAAGCACAGCATATTGAAGGGCTTAAGAATGAAGTGGGTGACAGTCTTTCCCATTTACAGCTTGGAAGGTTTCAGGAGCTGATGCCACAGGTGGCAACACACAGGACCAGGGTCCTGGGACAGTTGTGGGAGATTGGAGGGATACAGCCAGGGCATTGTACCATGGCTCCTGGTCAGCCAAAACCCTGAGGGCCTACCAAGGCGGATGGGTGAGATTCCAGGTATTTAGGGGGAAGTACGGGTGGGACAAAGACAAACCAGCCCGGGATGAGCAGGTAAGGTGGTTCATAGTGGAGAAGTTGGAGAAAGGGATGGCCCATGCCACAAAGGCGGTGCAACTGGCTGGCATGATCTAGGTTTGCCAGAACTGGGGGTGGCAGGATGCCATGTCCTGCAGGACAGTAAAAAGGATGGTCACAGGCTGGCAGAGGGGACAAGGTAGTTGGAAGGATGGGAGATGACCCATTAAGGGGCAGCTGCTGGTTGGGGTACTGGGGTCAACATGGCAGGTGTACTCATCTGCCCAGGAGGCATGCCTGTTCATGGCTGTTTTTAAGACCATGGCTGGGGCTTTTCAGGTGGGGGAAGTGGTGGCACCACATAAGTCGGCAGCGGGCCTGACATTACAGCACAAGAGCGTAGTATGGGGAAGGACAGATTGGTCATCACATTGGCCAGGTCAAAAATGGAGCGGGAGGGAAGAGATCATTGTGATGCTGGTTCAGCAGCCACAGGCTGCCAGCTGCACAGTTTCCACATTGCAGGCATATGAGAACATTCGGGGAGTGGCCGGGGGGGGCATTGTTCCACCACGGGGATGACTCCCCTGTCACTGGTTTCCAGGTTGGGGCAGTGGTCCGGAAGGCCCTAGCTTTCATAGGGGAAGAACAGGGGTATTTTGCCCCCCACTCATTTTGGATTGGGACAGCCTCAGAAGCAGCAGAAAAAGGTTTTCAATGAAGGAGTTAAAAAGGGTTGGGCACTGGAGGTCCAACTGCTACAAGAGATATGTCAGGTGTTGATATCAGCAACTCACGCTGTTCTCTCTTATTTCCATGGCAAGTACTAAGAGGAAGGTCTGTATTTATTTTGTATTTAGTTTTTGTTGACCGGGTAAGTGCACTAGATCAATCCTGCTTATTTTCAGGCATGACCTGGGGGAAGGGGATACAGATGAATGCCAACTGACCCTGAATCAGATTAAGCTGTTGGTGGTATTTTTAGTGAATGAGGGAAATTTGGCCAAGACACTGGGGAAATTCCCCTACTCTTTTCGATAAGTGCCATAGGATCTTTAACATTCACCCGAACTACCACCAATCCAGGCAGATGGGACCTCGGTTTAACGTCTCATCAGAAAGATGGCACCTCAGAAGTGCAGCACCCCTCTCATGCTGCACTACAGTGTCAGTACTGGGATATTAACCCAAGTGCCAGATGTGGGAACTGAACCCACAGCCCTCTGATCTCCTGGCCTCAGAGGCAAGTGTGCTACCTACTGAGCCACTGACACTGACCGTGTATAGTGGAGCACTTCTTTCATCTACTGGCAAAGAGGTTTGTGGCTACCACAGCCACAGGGACACAATTATGCAGCAACATGGAGCACACCACGGTGCAATGGAAGGACATCAGGGGCATGAGGTGGGCCAAGCTGCTGCCCCTGCTGGATGAACTAATGTGCAATGGGAAAGGCTGTATTGCATTATCATCCACTTGGGGGACAATGATTTGGTGTGTTTATCATGGGGAGTGCTGAGACAGAACATAATGGGGGACTTAGAGAAGATAAAGGGATGGTGGCCGAGGGTGACCATCGGCTGTCCAAGATCACCTCCTGAGGGGTTTGGAGGGAGGCCAAGGCCATCATATTGATCATAAAAGTGAGGAAGCACCTTAACAGGAGGGTAGCGAAGGCAGTAATCGAAATGGGGGTGGGTGCACATCCAACACAGGGACATTTCCTTCTATCAAGCTATAATATACAGGTCTGATGGTGTGCATTTGTTCGAATTTGGTATGTGCCTATTCCTAAGGCCATTCAGCAATCTAGTGGGAGAAATAGCCAATAAAGAACTTAGATTCTAGCCCACAAGGGGGGTAGTCCCTCCGTCCTTCGCAAGTCGGTGGTGGGACAGTGGAAGAAGGGAAAGGCTGGAGGCAGGGCAGTGGAAGAAGGGAAAGGGGAGCAGGGGGAAGGGGGCAGGAAAGGGGGAAGAGGTAGGCTACACTGGCTGGGGACAAGGAACTCAGGTGTGGTGTTAATGCAGGGAGGGTGGATAGGTCCAGGCACTGCATTCATAGTGTCCAGGTCTGGAGGGCCAAGGCCCGAGTAAGTGTGGAACCGGCTTGCCTCTGGTGATGGAGAAGGGGGCCAGATTCACAGTGTTCGGACCCTGAAACATGGAAAGGACAAGTAGCCAGAAGAAGGAGGAGGCCGGAGTGAAGAAAATTTTGGCGACAGAGTTGTTGCGTATTGTGACTGAACTGTGACAATGAGGAATGTAAATAATATCTTTGTGCCTAATAAATATTGCCAGCGAGTAACCAAAAGTTACTAAGTTGTGGCATTTCATCATTCCTGGGTGGGGATAAGGGGACAATTAGGCTTGCCACTAAAAGGCAGACCAGTTTGTTGCATGGCCCCTCCCAGGAAGAAAGAATGGGATGGGGAAGGGAGGGAGAGGGGGATGAGGGGAATTTTGGCATCATCTATGATGAAGGCAGGGTAATATGACAGGGTAGAGGCTAGGTCTCAGGGCATTGATCAGGGGGTGGAGCTACCAGGGGTTTTGATCTGGGGTCCTGAGTGAGTATACCAGGGCTGGACACCATCAGTCAGCCCTCTTTTGCTGAAAATTCCCCACCACCCACCCTTGAAAGTAAGGCTCTGGGTTCAAGGTTGGCACAAAGATGAGAAGAGCAGTTCAGAAGGTGGTGCCCAGTGTGCACTGGGCATGGGGCCAGTGGTATGGTGCTGCGGGTAGGAAGCAATGGGCATGGCGGCTGGGTAATAGCCCCTCTGGGGGCAGCATTGACCAGAAAGGAAATCAGGAGATATGAGAAGAAGGGAAAGGGGGAGCAAGGGAAAAAATGTGGCAGAAAAGGGGGGAGGGGTAGGCTACACAGGCTGGGGACAAGGAACACAGGTGTGGTATTAATGCGGGGAGAGGGGGATAGGTCCAGGTGCTGGATTCATAATGTCCGGGCCTGGAGGGCCGAGGCCCGGGTAAGTGTGGAACTGGCCTGCTTCTGGTGATAGAGGAGGGGGCCAGATTCACAGGATTCAGACCCCAAAACATGGCAAGAACATGCAGCTAGAAGAAGGAGGAGGCCGGAGTGAAGAAAATTGTGGTGACAGAGCTGTTGTGTATTGTGATTGAACTATGACAATGAGGAATGTAAATAATATATTTGTGCCAAATAAATATTGCCAGTGAGCAACCAAAAGTTACTAAGTTGTGGCATTTCATCATTCCTGTGAGGGGATTCAGGTCATTCAGCTAGGAGACGGGCAACAGACTCTGGATTCTGTGCCATAAAATGTGTATGTAATATGTAGATTCTGGATGCTGGAGACTGGGAAATCATCAGGTAATTCTAAATGAATAATCCCCATTGGGTGAAAAACAAAAACAAGGAAGGCCTGCTCCAACTGGATTCTGTCCTCATCTTTATTTGTAATATGTATAAGGCAAGGGGTCACAGCTCTCTACTGTCCATGCAGGGATGCCCCTCATTTTTATCTAAAAAATTCCCCACTCCCTACTAAAATCAGCAATTTTGTCACTGAACAGCATGGAATATGACACAGAAAATAATATTAAAAGGTTGAAGTTACAGATTAGCCACACATTTCCCTAGTTTTGTTGAGTCAATCCTAACTGATGCATTAACAAAGTTTTTTTATAATTTATTTCCATATTTTTTAAGATAGTATAATCATATCACAATTTACTTGTGAGAGTGCAGGGCCATCTGGGATGTGCACTCCCATTCCTCCATAGATGCGTATACTGTATGTACTTAGCTGTGGAAGCAATAAGAGAACTGCTGCACTCCAACAAAAAACAAAGGAGATAATCCAAAAAAATAGTCTAAAATTTAATGTGGCAAAGTATATAAAGTTTTAGTTGTGGAAGCACAGGGCCCTCTGGGCTCTGCCCTTCCATGTGTAGCCCAAAAGTGATGAAATTGTCAACATAGCCATGTTATTACCCTACCTGATGTACCCAGTGCAGAAAATATTCAAATCCCCACTGAAATGTAATTCTACGCAACAGCAATGCCATTTCAACGTTGCATGTGCAAAAACACACTTCAGCCAGGATTTGAAAAATGACAGCTATTACATTCATTTGGTGAGGTAATAACAAGCCTATGTTTCAAATTTTTGGTCAAAATATTTTACATTTTCAAAGTTATGAGAGTGAGTAGCGAAATTGCAATGAATGCTTATAATGTAGCCATTTTTTGACATTTTGACCCCAAATGTTCAACATGGCCTTTTGGGGACCCTACCTCATGAACAATATGATTGTCATTATGCAAATCCTGCCTAAAAGGTGAATTGGCCAAGCAACTGTAAAATCACTTTTTGGGCAGGAGTTGACAAATGGCAGTTGTATTGTTCATGAGGTGGGGTCCCCAATAGGCCATGAAGAAAATGTAGGGGTAGAAATCTCAAAAGACAGCTGAGTTATGCATCAAAGTAGCCTGTAAAATCCTTTTTCATGAGCTCAGAAAAAAAGGATTGGCTCACAAAAAAGAACTGGCTTGCGAACAAGGATCTAAGCGAGTTACAAAAAAGAATTACAATGTTTAAAAAAAAGCACTGCAAGGTTGTTCTTCCACCAAATAACTTCACAGTCCACCTATTGGAGTACTGATGAACAAGATACATGTGTTGGTGTCCCTAGATACCTTCATTTTGGGTGCTTTTAAATTTGTTTTCTTTTGAAAAAAAAAACAGAAAACAAGAAAGAGCTCACGAAAAAGGAATTTTTTTTAAGGAAAAAGGATTTTATTCACACAAAAAAGAAAATGCTTACATTAGACTAAATCCTTTTTCACAATATCAAATCTTCGTTGAATTCAAGACATCTACCCTAAAAAATGAACTTTCCTTAGTATATAATGGGAACTAAAAAACGGAATAACTTAGCACAAGTTTAATATTTGTGCACCAAACTAACAGTGGCGATTCTGTTACCCAAGTTCTTTCTATCATAAAAAAATCATGCCATAATTCTACACCATCTGGGTACAAGGTGACAAGGAAAAAAACTGCAAAAAAGGGTGATTTTTTACTTTTTTTTCACTATCCAAATCTAAGGATCCACACTTCCAACCAGAACAAAACTTCCCACTTCAAGAGATCTGCCCAACAGAACAGTAAATACCAAATTTTGTGCAAATCCATTGATCGGTTGCAAAGTTATTAAAGTGCTAAATTTGATGTTTAACATTATACAGGCTATGCAACCACAAATATAGGGGCATTACAGTGTCCCTATAATAATATAGTGACGCAGTAGTTAGGGTTGAGCAGGAGTTTCTATGTTAATCTCAAATTTGCACTTCAATAACTTTGCAACTGTTTAATGGATTTGCACAAAATTTAACATGTGCAATCTTGTTTGGTAGAGCTTTTGATAAGCCAAGTTGTGTGTCAGTCGGATAGGCGGATGTTGCACTGCACATAGTGAAAAAACATGAAAATTCACCATGTTTTGCAGATTTTTTGTCATCATGCTGCAGCCCAGTGGTTTGGAATTTTGGTATAACATTTTCAGGGTAGAAAGAACTTGCCCAATTGAACTTGTCTGCATTATTTTGGTGAAAAAATATGAATCTGTTCCAAAGTTATTTAATTTTAAAATTCTGGGTTTTGAGTATGCTCAGTTCACTCTTTTTGAAGATTCCTGGAACAAAAAATAATTTTGCTCTGATGAACAAGGATCCTTTTTCTTGAGGGGCCAATCCTTGCTCATCAAAAATAGTTCCTTTTTTGTGAGCCACCATCTTGTTTTTTTGTTTCTGGCTAAAACAAACTGTTATAACTGTGCTCAGGGATGTCTTTTTCAGACATCCAATTGTGTATCTTGCTCATCGGGCATCCATGACCTGTTCTGTATGTTTGTTTTTTTTTGTTCTTTGTATGCGGTAATAATTTGTTTAAGTATTTAAATCCTGTATTGCCACTCACTAACTTCCTTTTTCATGAGTCCTTATTTATGATGGCAAAAAAGGAAATCTGCTGGAGAAAAAGGATTTCCCCTTTTCAAGACCAGATGGCCATGCTGGTAATCCTTATTCACCAGCCAATTTCCTTTTTCACCATGATGAAAAAGGATAGCAAAAAAGGAATTGCTCAGACAAAAAAGGATTACCGGCATGGCCATCTGGTTGTGAAAGGGGAAATCCTTTTTTGCCAGCTGATTTACTTTTTTTTCGCCTTGATGGAAAAGGATGGCAAAAAAGGAAATGGGATATCAAAAAAGGATTCTTGGCATGGCCATTTGATTCAAATTGTTTTTGGACCATCTGGTCCCAAAAATTACAGCTATCTGGTCATCATTCCCCTTTTATGGCTGTATAAATATCCCTGTGTCTAGTGGCACTCCTCACCCTCAGTCCCCATATGTTTTTTTAGTGTGTGTGTGTATATATATATATATATATATATATGTATATATATAAACAGTAGATATATCTATCTATCTATCTATCTATCTATCTATCTATCTATCTATCTATCTATCTATATATATATAGATATACATAGATATATTATGGTAGTATGTTGTAGGGTTGAGGAACCATTTACATGTTAAACCTAAAATTTTGCACCTTAATAACTTTGCAACCATTCAATGGATTTGCCTGAAATTTGGAATACCTGATCAAGAACCATAGATCTTGGAATCTGCCAACATTCATACTGTTTGGATATACAGCTGTGGAGTTATTAAGCGTGATCTGCATGCGCGTTTACACTTTTTTGGAATTCTTTGGTTGACTCTAGAGGTTGCACGGTTTGTGCGACCGGTCATAAATCTTCAGGGAACATGTGACCGGTGTCCCCAATGTGCCTTTTGAAGATTTCGTGAAAAAAATTAAATGGTTCAAAAGTTATTCAAAAAACAAGTTTCCATTATAAGTCAATGGGAAAAGTTAACAAAAAGTTCGACAGTGTCGCAAATGCAGTTTTTACTTTTATAAATGGCCCTTTTACTGTCACAAATCTGCCATTTTGTTTTCAGTTGGTCATCAGAAAAATGCTTGGAATTTAAATTTGGGACCCTGTAGCAACCTAATTATTTTTGTATTCACCTAGTCGGACCCTGAGGATGCTAGACACGTCTTTATTTTGGGGTAAAACACCCCATAAATATGTTTTTCAGATTTCTGGAAAAAGTACGTTCACACTTGTGACAATGTCGAATGAATTTGCAAAAGCTTTCTCAACGTTCAACAGTATTTTTTCAGGTTGTGTGAAAATGACAACAATTCTTTGGCACCCTGCTGCAAAAGAATGGTTTGGTCTTTTGGGCTGAAATTTGGAGGTAACGCAGTCAACATCTAATAGATGTGCCTTTGAGTATTTTGGTGAAACAATATTACAGGGTGGAAAAGTTACGGCACTCCAAAGTTGACACTTTTTCCCATGGGATAACATTACAGAGTCTGCCACATTACAGAAATTCTTTGCCGCCCTGATGCAAAATAACGGTTTGGTCTTTTGGGCTGAAATTTGGAGAGAAGAAAGCCAACATTGCACAGATGTGCCTTTTACTGGTTTGGTGAAAAAAATATTACAGGGAGCGAAAGTTATGGCACTCCAAACTTCACTTTTTTTCCCATAGGATAACTTTACGGCATTCGCCGCGCCTTTCAGGGCCCGTATCTCAGAAATGGTGTGAGATACAGACTTCACGTCAGAAAAATGCTTAGCCCCCTACTGGGGCCTAAGTACAAAACTAGCCAGGAAACTCATAAATCATATGACTTTTTAATTTTTTTCTACGTCGTACGGTTCCTGTGATATAAGCAATTTATTATTCCAACTCCTCATTTTCTGATCCGAGACCGATTATTATGCATACATTCTTTGTACTCACTGTCTTTCTCTATTCAGCTTTTGGGGAAAACTAGCCTGTGCACTTACATTACTGTTACTCTTACCACTTCTGCTTGTGGTTCCGTAACCGTTTCACTTACTGTTCCCGTCTACGGCACCCTGTGTGTTACCCTTCGCGTTTTCATTTGTGCTTGCATTTGTGTTATTTTAACCATTTCTGTCTACAGTACTGTTTATCTTTCTGTTTGCTTTGCATCACCATACGCATTAATAACATTGCGTTTGCCAGCTTTTATTACCAATACAGGCGTTGGGCCCGCACACCGCCGCATTACATTCACTGGCTTCTCATTATACTTCTCAAAAGAAGGGAAATTAGAGGCAAAAACTCAGTTTAATGCATTAGTTAGGGTTGTTCCACAGCAACAAAAGCGAGAATTGATTATTAGGGTTAATGCACCCTTGGACCCCCTGCCCACACCCCAACCAGTATTGGGGTGCACGTTGGGCTTGTCGGTCCTATCACCTATTTCTCCTATACCTCTTCTTCTTCACACATCTGATGGGGTGAGAGTTAGGGCCGATGACCCCAATGCGCACCCTGATGCTGATTGGGGGTGTGGGCGGGGGTCAAGGGGGCTTTCAACCCTAACACTGAAGTTCCTCACTTTTGTCACTGTGGAACAACCCTAACTAATGCATTAAACAGAATTTTTGCCTCTAATATATATATATATATATATATATATATATGTATATGAGTGTGTCTGGTGTGTGTGTGTGTGTGTATATATATATATATATATATATATATTTATTTATATTATGGTAGCAGGTAGTGCTACCATGATTAGGAATTGACTAGCCCTTTTTAAGGTTAAAAGGTGAAACTTTTCACCTTAATAACTTTGCCACTGTTTGACAGATTTGCCTCAAATTTGGCGGGCTTGAGTGGAACCATAGATCTCAGGATCTGCCAACTTTCGTATCAGTCAGATATACGGCTGCAGAGTTATTAGCGACATTCATGGCGCAAGTACTTTTGTACATTCTTTGCTTCGCTTCTACAGGTGGCAGTTATGTGACTGTGTACAAAAACACCAGGAACATGTGACCGGGTCCCTGATGTGCCTTCAAGATTTCATGAAAAATATTACAGGGAGCGAAAGTTATGGCACTCCAAACTCCTACTTTTTTCCCATAGGATAACTTACGGCATTCGCCGTTTTCAGGGCCCGTATCTCAGAAATGGTGTGAGATACAGACTTCTCGTCAGAAAAATGCTTAGCCCCCTACTGGGGCCTAAGTACAAAACTAGCCAGGAAACTCATAAATCATATGACTTTTTAATTTTTTTCTACATCGTACGGTTCCTGTGATATAAGCAATTTATTATTCCAACTCCTCATTTTCTGATCCGAGACCGATTATTATGCATACATTCTTTGTACTCACTGTCTTTCTCTATTCAGCTTTTGGGGAAAACTAGCCTGTGCACTTACATTACTGTTACTCTTACCACTTCTGCTTGTGGTTCCGTAACCGTTTCACTTACTGTTCCCGTCTACGGCACCCTGTGTGTTACCCTTAGCGTTTTCATTTGTGCTTGCGTTTGTGTTATTTTAACCATTTCTGTCTACAGTACTGTTTATCTTTCTGTTTTGCTTTGTGTCACCATGCGCATTAATATTTGCGTTTGTGGGCACCATGTTACTTTGTGACAAGACATCATGTGGCGGGTTTGGGCCCCACACTCCCACCGCCGCATTACATTCACTATTTCTCATTATACTTCTCAAAAAGAAGGGAAATTAGAGGCAAAAAACTCAGTTTAATGCATTAGTTAGGGTTGGTCCACAGCAACAAAAGCGAGGAAATTCAGTGTTAGGGTTGAAAGCCACCCTTGGACCCCCTGCCAACACCCCCAACCAGTATTGGGGTGCACGTTGGGCTTGTCGGTCCTATCACCTATTTCTCCTATACCTCTGCTTCTTCACACATCTGATGGGGTGAGAGTTAGGGCCGATGACTAATGCGCACCCTGATGCTGATTGGGGTGTGCAAGTGGTCCAAGGGGGGCTTTCAACTCAACACTGAATTTCCTCACTTTGTCACTGTGGAACAACCCTAACTAATGCATTAAACAGAATTTTTGCTCTAATATATATATATATATATATATATATATATATATATATATGTGTGTGTGTGTGTGTATATATATATATATATATATATATATATATATTTATTTATATTATGGTAGCACGGTAGTGCTACCATAGTTAGGGTTGACTAGCCCTTTTAAGGTTAAAAGGTGAAACTTTTCACCTTAATAACTTTGCCACTGTTTGACAGATTTGCCTCAAATTTGGCAGGCTTCGGGTGGAACCATAGATCTCCGGATCTGCCAACTTTCGTATAAGTCAGATATACGGCTGCAGAGTTATTGAGCGACATTCATGAGCGCAAGTATTTTTTTTGTGCATTCTTTGCTCGCGCCTACAGGTGGCATAGTTTGCGTGACCAGTACAAAAACACCAGGGAACATGTGACCGGGGTCCCTGATGTGCCTTCAAAGATTTCATGAAAAAAATTAAACGGTTGACAAGTTATTTAAAAAACAAGTTCCCATTATAAGTCAATGGGAGAAGTTAATAAAAAGTTCAACAGTGTCTCAAATGCACTTTTTAGTGTCACAAATGGCCCTTGTAGTGTTGCAAATCCACCATTTTGTTTTCAGTTACTGATCACAGAAATTCTCGGCATTTAAAATTGGGACCATCTAGGGACATAATTATTTTTGTGTTTACCTAATTGAGCCCTGAGGATGCTAGCCTTGTCTTTATTTTGGGGTTAAACACTCCAGAAATATGTTTTTCAAATTTCTGGAAAAAGTAGTGTCGCAAAGTAGTTTCGCAAATTTTTGTGAAAGATGTCGCAAATCAGGACTCTACTTTTCTAGACTATGACCAAAATTACAGGAATTCTTTGTCACCCTGCTGCAAAACAACGGTTTGGTCTTTTGGGCTGAAATTTGGAAGGAAGGCAGCCAACATCTCATAGATGTGCCTTTTGGTGGTTTGGTGACAAAATATTGCACGGATGCAAAGTTACAGTACTCTGAAATTTACTTTTTTCCCCATAGACTAACATGGTGGCGTATGCCGCGCCTTTCGGGGCTCGTATCTTGGAAATGGTGCGAGATATGGAATTTTCATCTCAACAATGCAAAAACCTAGCCAGGAAACTCATCAATTATTTTAAATTTAAATTTTTTCCTACGTCATATGGTTACTGATATATTACCGTTTTAGTATTACAACTGCTCGTTTTCTGCTCCGAGGCCCATTATTATGCATACATTCTTTGTTTTCACTGTGTTTCTCGATGGAGCCTTTGGGGAAAAATCCGGTGTGTGCTGCAGTTACTGTTACACATAGGCTTTACACTTCTCTTTCCGTGCCCCTTTGCAATACCATTCCTGTGTACGCCACCGTGTGCACTACCCTTTGCATTTCTGTTTGCGTTTGTGTTACTGTTACCATTTATGCCTCCACTACTGTTTGTGTTTGTGTTTCGCTTAGTGTCACTGTGCGCATTACCTTTTCTGTTGGCATCCGCCCTTCCCTTTTTGTTTGCATTTGTCTTTCGTTTTTCATCATCGTTGTTCTTACCATTACAATTTGCATTTCCAATTGCATTCCCATGCCCGTGTGCTTTACAGTTTGTGTTTCCATACGCGCTTACATTTCTGTTTGTGTTTCTGTTTTCTCTGGCATTATTGTTGCTGTTACAATTGCAGTACCATCACCGTGCACGTTACGGTTTGCGTTTTCGTACGCACTTGTGTTTGCATTAATGTTTCTGTTTCCTTGTCTGTTATTGTTGCTGTTACAGTTATCATTTGCGTTTACAATAGCGGTACTGTGACTGTGTGCATTACCAGTTGCATTTCTGTATGCGCTTGCATCTCCATTTGCATCACTGTTCGCTTTGGCATCACTTTGCGCCTGTGTTTCTATAATGCTTGCTTTACAATTTACATTTGTGTCACCATGTGCGTGACCATTACCACCTGCATTTCTGTTGTTGTTACCATTACTATGTCACAAAAAATCACGTGGTGGGAGCATTCTATTCATTATTTATAGTCCTCATTCTCAAAAAGAAGGGAAATTAGAGGCGAAAAACTCAGTTTAATGCATCAGTTAGGGTTGTTCCACAGCAACAAAAGTGAAGAAATTTAGTGTTAGGGTTGAAAACCCTCCTTGCACCCCCTCAGCCTACTCCCCAACCGGCATCGGGGTGTGCATTGGGGTCATCGGTCCTAACTCTCACGCCATTCTCCTATGCCTCAGCTTCTTCATGGCTGTGATGGGGTGAGAGTAGCCTAGTGACCCCACGCCTGCACACCCCGATGCCAGTTGGGGGCAGGGCTGAGGGGGTGCAAGGGGAGTTTTCAACCCTAACACCAAATTTCCTCACTTTTGTCACTGTGGAACAACCCTAACTGATGCATTAAACTGAGTTTTTTACCATATATATAGATATATACACACACATATACTTTTTTTTATTATTATTGTATTGCTTATTTTTGTTATTACTTTTTTTTTTTTTAGAATTGTGGCTTTCTGCCACTTTGGTCCTATTCCTGGTGTTCAGTATTACCATTCTTCATCCTCTGAATTGTTCTGCGATTCATTGTTGGTGGTTAGTGGCATCCACCCACACTCCCATGTGTGTTTTGAGCTGTAAATGAAAAAAAAAGTCCCTCATTGTCTCTTTCTTCCTGTAAAAAAAAAAGAGTCCATCACTAATCACTCCCGCACCCCCACCTGACCACCCACTGTGCACCCACCTTAGCACAACCCCTTGACACCCACACAGACCGTCACTCACCTGCAGAGGTCCTAGGTTTGAGATCCACTGTCCTGATTGAAGATGACGAAGACACATTTTGTTGCTGCAACCGGTGACTGCAATAAGAGAAACTAAGGTAAATGCACTTCAATGTATTTCAATGGGGGTTTCATCTTTTATGTATAACTCAGCTGTTTTTTGAGATTTTGACCTCACATTTTCAAAATGGCCTTTTGGGGACCCCACCAGATGAACAATATGACTGTCTTTAGGCAACTCCTGTCAGAAAGGTGATTTTGCAATTGGTTTGCAAAATCACCTTTCTGGTGGGATTTGTGTAATGACAGTCATATTGTTCATGAGGAAGGGTGATAAGAAGGCTATGTTGAAAATTTGGGGCCAGCATTTCAAAACAAAGCTGTGTTATGACCATTTCTTTGCAATTTCACCACGCACATGCATAACTTTGGACATTTTCAATATTTTTATACCATATTGTCAACATAGCCTTCTTAGTACCCCACTTCATGTATGTCACAGCTGTCATTTTCAAATCCTGGCCAAAATATTTTTGCACCTGTGGTACAGGATATCATTGCAGTTGCACACAATTATGTTTTGGTGGGGATTTGAAAATATTCTGTACTGAGTACATGCAATGAGGTCATAGGAAGGCCATGTTGACAATTTGGGATCAAAATTATTAAAAATGGGAAAGTTAGGACTATTTGTTGCAATTTTGCTACGCATGTTTATAACTTTTGGGAATCTGAAATATTTTGAGTCCAAATTTGCAAAATAACCTTTTTATTAACCACAACAAAAAATAAATGGATGAATTCCACCTTAAGTATAACTAATTTTAATTTTTATTCAAATCACATTTCACAAAAAACAGGCAACAGTTTCGTGGTGATCCCACTTCATCAGGCCACTGTGTTACACTAAATATATGACGTATCTATTACTTCAATAATTGGCGCTCATCTCGGCGCTAGTTTAGTTTCATTTAGTGTTTAACACTCGTTATTATTTTAGAAATATTGGATATATTCCAGACAATCCTTCAAGCCTCATAAATGTCTGTTTAACTAGAGAAAGCTTGGTTACCTAAATAGGACTTGACCTCTTTATTGAATAACAAGCAATAGCCAATTAAGGTAGTAATGCACTTATATATATGTGGTATGATGTTTCATGGGGGCTGTGCTGGTTTCAGTCCTGAGGGGTGTCTCTCAGAATGGGTTCATCAAGAATTGATTATATATAACTAATGTATGACGGTTGTGATTATTGAGTGAGATGATATAATGGTTATCACAGATTTCTCAGCACATTGTGATCCATAATTTGTGCGGATGGTTCTGTTTCAGTATGATAATATCATTACATAAACTGAATATTCATTATGTCTTTTTCATTTTATTTCTAGTAACACAGTGGCCTGATGAAGTGGGATCACCACGAAACTGTTGGGGCAACAGACATTTACGAGGCTTGAAGGATTGTCTGGAATATATCCAATATTTCTAAAATAATAACAAGTGTTAAACACTAAATGAAACTAAACTAGCGCTGAGATGAGCACCAATTATTGAAGTAATAGATACACCATATATTTAGTGTAACACAGCCGCCTGATGAAGTGGGATCACCACAAAACTGTTGCCTGTTTTTTGTGTAATGTGACTTGAATAAAAATTCAAATTAGTTCTACTTAAGGTGGAATTCATCCATTTATTTTTTGTTATAATTTTCTTGGTACTAATGGATGACCCAATTATAGAGATTCTCTAAATCTGGCAGCCTGGAATCCCTTTCTTTTTTTCAAATATCTTTTTATTAACCACCTCACGTATGTTACAGCTGTCATTTTTCAGATCTAGTCCAAAATGTGTTTTTGCTCCTGTGGTACTGATTGGCATTGCGCTTGTGCTGAGTTACATTTTGGCAGGGATTAAAAAATGTTCTGGACCGGGTTCATGAGGTGGGGTACTAGCATGGCTATTGTGAAAACCCTAACTCTGCATTCCCCCCTCCCAGACAAACACATACACATGCAAGCAGGGAAAGGGGGAAAGCAGCAAGGCAACACAACCTATCAGAGACAGCCATCGTCAGGTAAGAGAAACAACATACTGTACCACTCTCTGAACATAGCACAAGAGACATCCAACATCATGCTCCACCAACTGTATGAGTTCTGCTGCCATACCATTGTCTTGGTAGTACATCGCATGTTGGGCAACCATGGAGGATAGCCCACTGCATGCACTGTACCCCAAACTGCTCCTGACAGATGCATGACACAGAATGCTGTTTAAAGAAAACACACTATTTGACTAAGACAATGCATGTATTTCAATAACAGTGCCTCAATATACCTGTTCATTGTTATTCATGCATAGACACTCTATACAAACTATTCCATTCATTTCCATGAGAGTGTCATGTTCAAGGCCACTGATTTACAGTGATTAAAACAATTAAATTCTGTTTTCAAGACTTAAGATTCCGGAATTTCACCGGTGATTGTTACTCTAATTTCCGGATTTTACCGGGATTCTGTTATCATTCTTTTAGCATGTGCATAAATAATCAGAATTAAAGAAGGCTTAATATACAGAGCATTAAATAAAGCAAACTGAAAATAGTACAGGAAGGAATTAAAAGAAAAGCACACTTTTTTATATATTTACTGATCTGATAGAAAATGCCAAATTCCATGAAATCTTCGTTTTTACCGGTCTTCAGGTAGCCCTAATTCCAGAATTTTACCAGATTTTCCGGTAAAAAACGAAAAACAGTGGCCTTGGTCATGTTTTTTCATGAAAACACACCCATTGTCAGACCAACTCCATTCATTACTATGGGAGTTTTGTGACATAACTGTGTTTTTCGCAAATCACCACAGTTTGTCCAAGCCGCTCCATTCATTCATTTTTATGAGAGTGTCATAACACAACCATGTTTTATTTTGTGAAAAACACAGTTTGTCTGAGCCACTCCATTTATTGCTATGTGAGATTCATGAAACCACTGTTTTTTTAATGAAACAGCACACTTTGTCCGATCCATTTTATTCATTCCTATGAGAGTGATGCAAAACAACTGTTTTTCCTTTTTTGTGAAAAAAACACACTTTGTCTGAGCCACTGCATTGATTACTATGGGAGCATCACAAAACAAGCAGGTTTGCCTCCTTAAAAGGCAGACTAAATTGTCTCAGGCCCTGAATAATAGAGTGGATGCTAGGCAGGGGACAAGCGGCAAGAAAAGGGGGGAGGGGTGAATGGTCTGGGAAGGGGAGGAACTTGAGGGAAGTTCACTCAAGGAGAAGGATAGGCAGGAGGATATCAGAGGGAGGTGGAGTCTCATGACATCATGCCAGGAGAGAAGGAAGATGATTGGGTAAGGAAGAGAGAGAGAGAGGGGTGAGCAAATGAGGGTTTAAAAGGAGTATGCAAGGCAGAGAGAGCTCACAATTTGCTTCAGTAAATTCCCACCCACCCACCCTAAGAAGAAGGAGAGGGAAGGGAAGAAAAAAGAAAGGGGTAGGTGCACAGGAGAGGGACAGACTGCTGAAGGTGGACAGCAGGTCTGCCAGGACTGCTGAAGGTGTACAGCACAGAAGAAGAAGGGGCACAGAAAAAGGGAAGGGGGAACGAGAATGGGGTGGGATAATCTGACTCAGAGGACTGCAGAACACCAGACAGATGAGTGGTATGTGTGTACATGCATACCCAACAAGAAGAGAAGAATAGGAAGACAGAATCCCCCAGATGTACGTCTGGGGGGCAAGAAGAGAAAATAAGAATGGAAAGGTTGTTTATGAATATTGTGGCAGTGCCCCCCCCCCCCAGATTTACCTAGGGGGGCAAGAAGGGAAAACAATGAGAAAATGTGGTTTATGTAATTTATGTATATATTAAAGATATGATGAACATAAGGTTGTAAGATATGAGGATAAATTATTGTGAAATTGGACATTTGGAAGAGATTATGATAAATTAATTGTCAACTGCGCATCCACACGAATGGTAGTCTGTGTTTTTATTGGGCAGGGCTCTGGAGACAATTATGTTTTCTCCAGAAGACACTACACTCCCACACAAACATATCTGTTCTTTAATGTGAAACATAAATGCTGTTCATGCTTTTAACAAATTTTAATCAGATAATTATTCTGAAGCTGCAGCATGAACAATTTGTGGTGCCATTACCTTTGGGGAAAATTTAACTATTAAAGATTCAAAGCATTGCAAACTGCTGAGCAGTTGTAAGCTTGATGTGGTTGGCACTTCATAGAAACATAGACTTTGATGGCAGATAAGGAGCGCTTGGCCCACCTAGTCTGCCCATTTCCCTACCTAGAGGATAAGCTGCAGATCCTATTTAACCAACAGCCTATTTCTTCCTACCCCCCACAAAAATTGCCTTATGTCTGTCCGTTGCATTCTTGAATTCTCCCACAGTTTTAGACCCCACAACCTCTTCAGGAAGGCTGTTCCATGCGTCCACCACTGTCTCTGTGAAAAAATACTTCCTCACATTGCCCCTGAACCGTTCCCCCCTCTATCTTCAAATTGTGCCCCCTTGTTCTTGCACATCTCTTTTTCTGAAAGATGCTACCCTCTTGGACTTTGTTGATTCCACTGAGGTACTTAAAAGTTTTTATCATGTCCCCCCTTCCCTCCTTTCCTCAAGGGTATACATATTAAGCTCCTTTAGCCTCTCCAGCGTGTGGCTTCACTTGCAGACCCTGCACCATTTTAGTTGCTCCTCCTCTGAACTGCCTCCATCCTGTCTATGTCCCTATGAGATGAGGTCTCCAGAACTGGACGAGTACTTCAGTTGGGGTCTCACCAACTGTCTGTACAGGGGATAGCAACTTCCTGTTTTCTGCTGGTGATGCCTCTCCTATACATCCCAATATCCCCCAGCCCTCCCTACCACCTTCTCCATTGCTTGCCAACCTTAAGGTCATCTGATATGATTACCCCCAGGTCCTTTTCCATTTTTGTTGTTGTTACTACCTCCCCCCATTGTGTAATCTTCCCCTGGGTTTTTGTTTCCCAAGTGCATTACTTTGCACTTCTTTGCATTGAATCCAAGCTGCCATACTTATGACCATTCCTCCAACCTTGCCAAGTCCCTTCTCATCCTTTCCATGCCTCCTTGTGTATCAACCCTGTTGCAGATCTTTGTGTCATCTGCAAAGAGGCATACTTTTCCTTCCAGTCCGTCTGTAATGTCACTTATAAAGACATTAAAAAGGTCTGGACCCAGTACTGAACCCTGCAGTACCCCACTAGTAACCCCTCTTTCTTCAGGGTGGACTCCGTTTACAATTACCTTCTGTGTCCTGTTGTTCCACCAATGTTTTACCCAGGCTACCACCCTGGGACCCACTCCAAGGCTGGTTAATTTGACTACTAATCTTTTGTGTGGGACTGTGTCAAATGCCTTGCTAAAGTCTAGGTAGGCCATGTCCACAGCCCCTCCCTGGTCTACTACCTTGGTCACTAAGTCAAAGAAATGAATTAGATTCATCTGACATGACCTTCCCACTGTGAACCCATGCTGCCTTGGGTCCTGTGCCCCACTGGCCTCTAGGTACTCAACAATTCTTTGCTTCAGAAGTGATTCCATCACTTTCCCTACTACAGAGGTCAAACTGACAGGTCTGTAGTTCCTTGCCTCTGTCTTGCTCCCACTTTTGTGAAGGGGGATCACATCAGCCTTCTTCCAGTCCTCAGGTGCCACACCATCCTCCCATGATTTGTTATAAAGGGTAGTCAGTAGTGCCACTAGTTCTCTGCTTAATTCTTTTAGAATTCTGAGGTGAATTCCATCTGGCCCCATTGCTTTGTCCACCTTCAGTTTTAGGAGTTCTTTCAAAACCCTTTCTTCTGTGAAAGGACTGGGATCGACCCCCCTCTCCAGAGTGCTTCTGTTAATTGGATTAGGCACCTCCCCCACTTACTCTTTTGTGAATACTGAACAGAAGTATTCATTCAGTATCCCTGCTTTTTCACTGTCACTCTCTGCCCACCCACCATCCATTCTATTCAGCCTCACTATCCCTCCATTGGTCTTTCTACGCTCCCTGATATACCTATAAAAGGTTTTATCCCCCTTCTTAACCAAGTTGGCTATCTTTTCCAATCTTCACCTTTCTGTGCTTGAAAGAAGGGCTTTCCACACCAAGAAATTAAGAGTGAAAAAAAACTTTTTGTATTCCTTCCCCAACACACAGCAAAAACATGATAGAAACCAGATATATCCATACAGAATATTTAAATTCCTCAATAGGTCACAGTTCTCATACAATTCTTTTCTATGTGTATATTAAGTTCGCCAATGTTATTTTTGTTATATTGTATTTTGTATCTCACCCGTCCCAAACTCTTCAGAAACTTTCTTCTTGCCACACTTGGCTAATCCATTATTGTTTACCACACTCCTTATTCAGGATTGTGACTACCATTCCTATTCCTGTCAGAGGGAGATGGGGATACACAGCAGTGGAGGGAAGGACTAGAACTGTTTTTACATACGTGACCAGACAATTTTAAATGTTTGCGCCATTACTGCTCATCTTGTTCCTTCTTCCTGGTCCGACTTCAAGCCATGACGTGGTGGTTACCATGGAGAGCTGATGTTCCTGACGCTCTTACATCTTCATCAGAGCTGTAGTAATTGGGCCGGCACCAGCCTTAAGTTCCATTAGGTAACCATGGTTACTGTCAACATCCACTTTTAATTCTTAAAGTGCTAAAAGACCTCCTACACTCTAAGTGTACACATTACAAACTACAGTGTCTACTCACATAATAAAGTATTCAACTTAAAATAACTTCTCTATATGTTATTTTTTTCCACCAAAATTATTTATTTTTAATTTTTTATATAATTCCTTCTTTATGTTTTCAAATGAGAACCACTGGGGTCTAAAGAACCCCTTACCTGCTCCTGCCAAATCCTTCCAGCCTCACTTCACACAGTGCATCCTCATCTCCCCTCCTACAACAAACCCTCTGGCTATGGTTTGCCTAGGCCTCTGCTCTGACTAGTTTGTCACCCTTTACAGTGCTCATTTTCCTGGGCTCCCAACGGTTGACCTTAACTAGGCTGCTTCAATTGGCATGCTCTGTTACCCTAAGATATCTCTTGGCTTTCTTTTGGCTTTCATATTGTGTATTTTGTCCAGTTATGAACACCCACATTTATTTATTGAATTTTGTTGACCCGGTAAGCCCACTGGGACTAGAAGTCCCTTTTTCTGGGGTGACCAGGGGAAGGGGGGATACAGATGGTAAGCAACTGAAATTGAACCAGATTAAGTTGTTAGTGGTATTTTTAGTAAATGAGTTACACCTAACTTGTACTTATTCTGCCTGTATTTATTTATTTATTTTTGTTGTAACTGCTATAAAAAGTTGGTGTAATGTTTAGAAATGTTTGCCTGTTATGTATATCTACTCACATTGTATCCACGTGACATTGTACTTGCACTATTCCCATTCCCCTTCCACCCAGGATGCACCTGGAAACAAGCTGTTCTACTCTGTGTGCCTTCCTGGTGAAATGCATGAATAAATAAAATAAATAAAAATATATTCATGTGGGAGCACAGGAGCACAGGGACCAGAGGGCCCTGTGCTTGCATGAATGCATATTGTAATTGTCCATCATTTATGTGTGGGAGCACAGTCCATAATGGTATCCTTATGTGGGGAGGAGTAAACCTCATGCCTTACTCCACCCCTAACGCTGTAGTAACACATGGTGCCTCATGTCTTACTCCACCCTCCAGGAGCATAGTAAGGTTAAGGATCAATTTTCTGGGGGTACTCACCATACAACATGCACCTAATTGTAGGCAAAGCAGTACAGCTCACACATTGTGATTACATGTCACAGTAGAACAGTCACCTTAGCCCCATTCATTATAGTTCACCTGCAGCTTTAAACAAAGTCTTGAAACATGTGAAACAGCTCACATAGTAAGTCCATATTTCAAAGCAAATTTGAGATATAACTGCCGAAACATGCCCCAACTATTACAATGATATCCTATGGGAAATTACTAAACTTCAAATTCTTATAACTATAGAGCAGATGAAAATTTTCTCACCAAAGCAGCAAAAGACACATCTGCAGGCAAAGACATTTTTTCCCTAAAACACTGTTACCAAAATTCCCAACCATTTCAGACATATGGCTGGACAAAGAATTGCCTAATGCCAATGTTATCCTATAGGAAAGTAACCAAAATGTAAATGGTTTATAACTATGTAGCGCATTAATATTTTTTCATCAAACCATTGTAAGGCACATCTGTGGGGCAAGTCATTTTTACCTAGAAAATTTCAACCCCAAATTTCAAATAATTTTTTTGCTATGAAATGACAAAGAAGCAGCTAGATAAAGAGTTTTGCTGCAAATTGCGAAAAAAGGAAACCTTTTCTGAGCTTCTGTTTTGCAATTTGCAGCAAAACAAAATGCTGTGCAGTAAATTGTGACAAGACCATGGTGTTTTGAGGCAAATCTTTACCGTGATTTGTGGCAAAAAAAAATTCTGCGGATACAATAAACACATTTCCGGGCACTTTTTTGCAAACTGACCCCAGAATCCAGTTCCTTGGACCCCAATTAGATAAATACAAGTGCTGATGTTTACCAACACTTAGTATTTTTTTTTACATTTTAAGTTTGTTTGCCTTGCTAACCGAAAACAAGATAGCAGAATCTCAGATTTGCAGCAAAAAAAAAGTTGTTTTGAGACTTCCATCTAACTTTTCCCATAGGAAAAAATGAAAAATTAAAAATGTTATAACTTTTGAATTGATTAATATTCTTTCATCAAACCTTCAAAAGACACATCTGTGACTCAAACCCAATATACTCTAAACATTTCAGACCAAACTCCTATGTTGTTTCTGAGAAATGTGATGACAAAGAATTTGACAAAACATGGTGATTTTCACATTTTTTGACATTCTGTATCTCCGCACCTGCTAATCTGACTGAAACGAAACTTGCCGCATCCAGAGATTTTTGATCCACAATGGCCCATGCAAAATTTCATGCAAATCAAACAATACCAAAGTTATTAAAGTGCAAAATGTTCGGTTTAATATAGAAGTGTCCATTGAACCCTAACTATAGGGGCGCTACTGCGCCGTATAATATATACATACACAGACACATATATACAGTATATATATATATATATATATATATATATATATATTCATATTCATACAGTACATATGTATAGATGTTAAATGAGTCATCCTAGTACAACTTGTATCAGCTGTTCAGTGGTTATGACCAAAATAAAAATCATGCTTGAGGCTTCTGAAAAAATAAAATCAGTAAGGTACCTCACACTCTAAATCAACAGAATTCCTTGTAAACATAATATAATCTTGATAAGAGTGAGGTTGGAGAGTCGAAAACATTCAGACTTCACAATGAGGGTCATAAAAGGAACATCAAATGCATTCAAACCCAATAGCTTTGTTTCCATAATTTGTCTCGAGCATTTATTTATTTATTTATTTTGCTTTTGTTGACCAGGTAAGCACTCAAGACAAATATATGCCAATTTTCAGGTGTGACCCGGGACATTACAAAGAATATGCAGACAAAAGACAAGGTTTACACATGATTAAACACAATTTCAAGGCAGACAAAGCAGGGTGTAACAATGGAGAAAGCTTAGACACCATAAGATAGGACAGTATTACAGATGGTCTCAACATAAAAAAGCATCAGACATATTCAATGGTAAGTACAGTCATGGACTCAAGCTGACCCCAGCTGGCGACCATACAGGAACAGTAAAGTGCTATTATAGTCCAAGAATGCTGTACCATCCAAATTACTGAGCAGCTTTTAAAACCCTGCATATATCACAGCTGTTATAAATAATCTTTCTGGGAGTCCACTGATTATACGCCATACCTTCCATAGTTTCCAAAGGGTCAGAGAGCCAGCAAAACTCTGAAGAATATTCCAGCAGCATTCTTTCTGCAGAGAAAGCTGGAGCACTTACAAGTTACCCCCAAGTATAATCTTAATAAGTGTATCACAGGAAATAAAAAAAAAATTCAGTCTCCATAATGAAGGTCAAACAAAGAATGTCATATGCGTTCAAATGCAACAACTTTATTTCAATAATTTGTCTGGAGCATTAAATCATAGTCCAGGAGTCCTGACCCATACAAATTACTGTGAGGCTTTTAAAACCCCACATATATGAGGCCATCAAATGCAAAAAGAGAGTAGCACCTCTTGAATGAAAAAATACAGCGTCTCACTGTATGTTTCAAAGTTCCTTAAGTCACTACAGCAGCATTTGTATAAAATTAGCAGAGTGAGATCACAGCTTTACAAACAATCAAAAGTCAAACCAGCTCCCTTCTCTTGTTCTGGGAGTCCATTGATTATATGTCATACTGTACCTTCCATAGTTTCCAAAGAATCTGAGATCCGGCAGAATTCTGGATATTCCAGCATAATTTTTTCTACAAAGAAAATCTCAGCACTTCCATCCCCCAAATTTCTTTGAAACTAACTCCAACACATTTCTTAGCACTTGCTCCATGTCCTCATCCACCTCCTGGGCACTCTCCTGTTCAACTTCCTTGGCGTCCTTGCTCTCTCCTCCATGCTGTGCAGATTCATGCAGGGAAAAAAATGTTCCTCTGAGCATAGTATTGACTCTGAAATTGGTATATGGACCCCAACCCCTGGAAATGTTAGCATACATGGTTTTCAGTAAAAAAGCACCTTTAAACACTAATAGTGCTATCAAGTCTTCCCTTTATGAATGGGAATAGAATCATCAGGCCTCTCTGACCAAGCCCCCCCCCCAGGCTTTCTAATGTCACCACTTGCTGATCCTCAATCTCTCCACCATGAAGTGAAGACTCCATAGTTTAGGGAATGGCTCAATTTTATGAGTAAATCTGTCTGGAGCCACACAGCTCTGGTCAAGCTAGCACACACATGCAAACATTAGCTAGCACAAGGGATACCAGTGAGACCTCCAAGCACTCCAGGCCATCAAATGAGTTACTAATGGAACATTAAATGATAGCTCACAGTTCCAAGAACTAGATATTATTAGAGGTGGGCAAAGGTTGCAAATTCTGCTTTTGCAGAACTTCCATGAAATTTCATTACATTTTTTGAACTTCTGCCATTGGTGAAATTGGGATCTTCTGTTGATTTTTGCCTGGTTCTGCAGACATTTTCACTGACTTGTGGAATAACACAGCTAACCTGCAGAATTCATTCCGTCCACAGTTAAATGTATTATTTCATATTGTAATACAGCCCCCACCCCCACGATTATCGGCTCCCTGTCCAAAAAAACTCCCTGGTGTCTAGTGCCCCCCCATCCACCAATTGTGGGCCCAAAGTAAAAAAAAAGAAATCCCTAGTGTCTAGTGGTCCTACCCCTACCTGCCATCCCATTCCCACCTGCCGATCATGGGTCTATCATTGTAAAATAAAAACCTCTGCTACCTAGTAGCTAGTGGTCCCACAACCACCTGTTGATCATGGGTCCCATCAGGTTAAAATGAAAACCTCTGCTCTCTAATGGCTAGTGGTTCCACCCCCACCTGCCGATTGCAGGTCCCATCATTGTAAAATAAAAACCTCTGCTCCCTGGTAGCTAGTGGTCCCACTCCCCCATCCCCACCGATCGCAGGTCTCAGCATGTTAAAAAAACTCCGATCCCTACTGGCTAGTGGTCCCACCCCCACCCGCCAATCGTAGGTCACATCTAAAAATAAACCTCTGCTGCCTAGTTACAAGTGGTCCCCTCACCTGCTGATCAATGCCCCCAAAAGCTACAATTCCTCAGTGTCTAGTGGTCCACCCTCCCATCCACGCATCCCTTATCAGGGCAGTTCATCATCTCCATCCAACATTCTCGCGTTCAGTGGATCACCACTATCCCTGATCCCTGTGTAAATTATTTCGGCACCAGTACCTGTTGCTTTTCACCGCTCTCGATCCTGGTTTGATCTTCGTTACTGCGCAGCCCTCCTTCCATGGTTAGTGGCTTCACTGAGTTGCCATCGTAACGAACGCATGCTTGTATAAGCACGCGCCATTCAACAGCTCAGAGGGTCACTGGCTACGGAGTAGAGAGGAGGGCTGCACCGGTGGCCTGCTTGGGGTTAGGATGGGGGGATCAGGGTGGTGGGGGACTAACTGTGAGGGTGGCTGGGTCCACTAGACACCAGGGAATGGGAATTACTTTTTTACTGAGGATCGGGGATGGGGGGGTCCACTAGACACCAGGGAATAAGTTGGATGGAGGTGATGGACTGCCTTTTTTGATTAAGGGGATTGTGAATAAGAAGAGAGATCTGCTAGACACCAGGAAATTATAACTTTTTGGGGGGCCATGATTGACGGGTGGAGGTGTGACTTCTAGCCACCAGGGAGTAGAGATTTTTATTTTAACATGATGGAATCTATGATCGGCGGTTGGGGGTGGGACCACTAGCCTCCAAGGAGCTAAGGTTTTCATTATGACATGATGGGACCCATGGTCGGTGGGTGGGACCACTAGCCACCAGGGATCGGAGGTTTTTTTTTCTACATGGCAGGGACCCACGATCAGCAGGTGTGGGGGATCACTAGACACCAGGGATTTATTTTTTTTTTACCTGGGACCCACAATCTGTGGATGGGGGGCCACTAGACACCACCAGGAGAGTGGAGGGTGTAATTTTGTTTTACATAGGACCTGCGATTGGTGAGTGGGAGTGTGCATTAATGTATTAAACCATAGGGGAAAAAAGCTTTAGAACAGACCGATGACAGTGATCAGTTCTGTGGATTTTTTTGGCACAGTTTAGTACATTAACCCACAGTCTGTAAATTTATTCTGCTGTTTTAAGGCAGAATTTCTGCAAAAGTTGCCAAAATGATTTCTGAAATTTCACGGAAGCGAAAGTCGCACTTTTTCGGAAATTTAGCTGGTGGAATTTTGTTTTCACACACCTTCAGATATTATTCAAAATAATAGAGTGATGAAAAATCAACAAGGTTTAATATTATCATGTAAAGTCCCCTGAACAGTAGTTCATTTAACAAAAAGGAGTGGAGCCAAGTGTAGCAGCACTGCCGTCATCTTGCTTCACCACCCCTTCCCTGGGTAAGTCCAACCTGCAGATGTCTTTGAAACTGGTCCATATCCTTTACTATTTCAGGACACACCTGGAAATAAGCTGTCACATCTCTGTGTGTCCTTGCTAGTTAAAATATTACCAATAAATAAAACAAACAAAATAAATAGATGAAAAGCACAGGTTATGCAGCAGACCACATCACATGATTAAACTTGCACATTCTTGCTACCAAATTGGAGGCAATGGTTGATTCATATGCATCCCCCCAAAGGCTCCCAAACTGGGCTTTGCCACAGCTTCGATGCTATCTTCCTCAACTACAAAAACTGGACTAGGGTATAATAAACTCCATGGGAATCCCCTGAGAGGAGACTCTAGCTTCCCCTCTACAGCCCTTCTCTGATGTTTGTTAGACTGTATCCCTTTCAAGATAATGACATTTTAATTCATGACACTTAAAAAATGGTAAACTTGTTAAACAAAAAATTCTGTGACGTTTTTACATGTGATGATAAGACTGACAGTACTGTACGTAAAGGTGATTCCAGTAAGCTACATCTATCAACTGAACATATACACAAAAAACTTCAGACTCAAAAAGATAAGACAAGTCCAGGCCCAGATAACATAGCTGGCCATCTATAATATTTATTAGCTGATAGCCTTGCATATCCACTCAAACTTCTCTTTGAGGGATGTTTACTACAAAATTATGTGCCAGATCACTGGAAAAATGCTAACATTATCCCAATATACAAAAAAGGAACTAAAACAACGTGGGAAAATTACAGACCCATCAGTCTGATTTCTTCCATATGCAAGGTTTTGGGAGGCGTTATTAAAGATATCATTTCATCAGTCCTGGACGCGAGGATCAGGAACAACATAGTTTCAAAAAGAGCAGGGGTTGCTTGACTAATTTACTATGTTTCTATGAATCAATGAGCTCCAAAGTAGATTAACACATCCCCTGCGATATGTACATAGATTTCAGGAAGGCATTTGACATCATGCCTAACTGAGCATTAAAAAATAAACTATACAATTTTCAAATTAATACATATATTATTAACTAGATTTATAGCTGGCTTGCAGGATGAACACAGAGGGCCAGATATTCAAAGCTTTGCCCCAGGGCTAAATTAACACTGCTCGGTGGGCAAACTTAGCAGGGAGCACAAAGCAAGCTATATTCAAAAGGAATAGCTCAGGGAAAACAGTTTCTGAATGTAGCATGGGAATGAGGCTGGGCAAATTGGGCTGGGAGTGCAGGGCAAACTTAGCCCTGAATATAGCAACCATGAAGTGCAAACCACAACAGCAACACAGTGCACAGCGACGTGAAGGTAGGTAGAGGTGACCTATGTGGCCAATGTGTGTGCCTGCAAATGTGTGGACCCAGTACAGCTGCAGGCAGCAGCGCATGTGAAAGTACAGTGTTCAAAACTGTGTAATATTCCCCAAACTGTTTGTGCAGTGCTAACGCATTTGCACAGGTTTAGCGCAGGGCTTAACCACTGGTCTGGTGCAAACACGTTTGCCCGGCACTAAACTTTGCCATATTCAAAAGTGACATGCAAATGAGCCTACTTAGGTAGTCTCTGAGCAAAAATCCAGATTAGCATCTCATTATGCCCTGATTTGCATCCAGTTTGCCCAGCGTTACTGCAGGGTCCCACAGCTCCATCTGTAGGTCAGTCTGGAAGTACAGGGGCTGGCCAGATCCGACCACAGCTCCACCTGTAGGTCAGTCTGGTGGTGCATGATGATAGCTGTAGGCTACATGTAAACAATACAGCATAGAATATACTTTTGTACTACAGGAGACAACACAGCATAGGCACAGATGGTGGTGGTGCTGCATGCAACTGTCACACTGTAGGTCATGCTACAGTACACAGCAGACATTACAGTAGCAAGGGGGCCAGTAGAGTGTGGACACAGCACTGTCTATGGTGCATAGGGCAGTGCTGATGACTGCACTATACACAGTGACAGGCCCAACATGCAGGTGTTTACTGACAGTGGACATTACTGTTATGCTGTTGTGTGACCCACAGATGCTGCACCTCTGGCATGGGATGCTCACAGTGACATATACATGTCCGGCTTTGTGTACTGAGGCAGTTGTACAGCTTTGTGGTACGTGGTTGGGGGGCATATATTATCAGAAAGGCACACTGGTGTTGGGGTATTCCCAATACTGGCCCATGTGCACTGCATGATGTGTCCCAGCCTTGTGGCCACACCTGGTCTGTGGCACAACCTGGCCACTCATACCTTCTCCCCTCAACATCCTCCATGCCCACAGTGCTGCATGTGTATGCTGGCATCTGTTAGTGTCCACAGAAGAGTGGTCCACAGGTGTGTGCTGTATGGCCACACTGCCTTGCTGTCCACTGGTGGCAGGGTCACCACTTACTGCCTGGTATGGCTGGGACTGGTGGCAGATGATGGTATCATTGTGATGCCATCCATGAGCAGCATGGTTCCTCTATGTCTGGCTTTGTCTATGTGTCATATTTATTTGTTAGGGTCATGCAAAGCTGTGCAATAGCCACGCAAACACCGCACAAAGCCAAACTGTCACACAAAGCTGATTGCCCAGGGTTAAGACTACCTTTTCCTGGGCGGTAATGTGCACCGCGCTAAGTGTCTCACTAAGTGTTGTGCTAAGTTGTGCAAAACCACTTTGAGTGGTGCTAGTTGATGAATATAGCATTGTGCCTGCATTCATGTACACCCTCCCAGTTTTCCCCTTGCATTCATTATGATTTTGCCCAGCACTAATGCAGTTTGCTCGCACTATTTGGCCTTTTGAATATAGCAAACCCACGCTAATCCCATGCTAAACCTAACAGTTTTGCACACACAAAGTTTTGAATATCTGGCCCAAAGAGTTTTAATAAATGGACAACTCTCTGACTTGGGAGAAGTGACTAGCAGTATGCAACAGGGTTCAGGTTTTGGACCCTGTTTATTTCAGTTATTCTTAGCAGATATGACCATGCTTTTCTCAAAAAATCAAATATGCAGATGACATTAAGATCAGCAGACCTGGTAAAAACACACAGGATATAGATATAATCCAACATGACCTTGATAAGATATCCTCATTGTTTATCACCTGGGGCATGAGGCTGAATTCTGGCAAGTGCAAAGTTATGCACCTTGGCCCACGTAACCCAGAAGCCTCATATATCCTGGGCAGAACAATTCTGAGTGCCACTACTGAGGAAAAGGATTTAAGTGCTGTTATTTCAAATGATTTAAATCCATCTAAACAAATTAATGAAGTCATACATAAAATGAACAGGGTAATGTGGTCAATAAGGCCTAACATAAAATCTAGAAACCCACAAGTGTTGATGCCCCTGTTTAGATCATATGTCAGACCACATTTGGAGTTTGCATCCCAGATATGGAACCCATTTAAGAAATCAGATTGTTCCCTTTTAGAAAAGGTTCAAAGGAAAGACACTAAAGACTTACATAAGTTACATGGTGACACCTATGAAAAAAGATTAAATCACCTAAACGTACTAACACTTGACGTACATCATATGTGGGGTGGAGTTATTGTTCTTATACGACATTATACAAGATCCATATCTCATGACTGAATTAGGCCTGGAGTTCAAAGATAACACTCATAACACTAGAGGTCATCCTCTCAAACTCCTGGGCAGAAAATTTAATTACACCAGTAGAAAGTAGACAGAGCAGGCAGGAAGGGAGGAGGAGTGGCACTGTATGTGAAAAATGACACAAGGGCCACAGAGATCCAGGAGGAGCAAAATGGGGGAGAGATACTGTGGGTTAAGCTGGAAAGAAAAATGGAGACAGCCATCCGCACAGGTGTGGTCTATAGACCACCAGCCCAGGAGGAAGAAACAGATAGGGAGTTGATGCTAGCCATCCAAAGGATGGCAGACAAAGGTGAGGTAGTACTGGTTGAGACTTCAATATTCCAGACGTGACTGGAGCATCCCAGCAGCAGCATCAACTAGGGCAGATTTATCCTGGACTCCTTCAGGTGCCTTCTCCAAGCAACTGGTCATGGAACCAACTAGGCAGAAGGCAATACTGGACCTGTGCTCACAAACAGGGACAGTGTGATGGGGTAACAGTGGGGAGCACCTGGGTAACAGTGACCACCAGTCATTGTGGTTTGAAATCACAGAAAGAGCAGAACCAAACCACACAAAACACTGATCCTGGATTTTAGGGGCAGACTTTGGGAAAATGGGGAGATACTTGAAAGAGGCATTAAGGGAATGGATAGGAATCAGGGGTTGAGGAACAGTGGGCAGTATTTAAAATGGGGATTACAAGAACAACAGAATTATGCATTAAGCAGGTTAGCAAGAGGAAAAGGAAGAGGAGACCATTATGGTTTTCCAAAGAGGTAGCAAAGAAAGTGAAAGCCAAAAAGATTGCATTCAGGCAATACAAAAAGACACAGGCAGAAGGGGATAGGGAGAAGTACCAGGAGAAGCAAAGGGAGGCGGGGAGGTCAGTAAGGGAAGCCAAAGCTCAGACAGAAGAACACATTGCAAAATCAGTGGGTAGAGGGGACAAAACCTTTTACAGGTACATAAGTGAAAAAAGAAAGACAAAGGGAGGGATAGTGAGACTGAAGGGGGAGGATGGGAGCCGCGTGGAGGATGACAACAGTAAAGCTGACATATTGAACATGTATTTCTGCTCAGTCTTTACTGAGGAAGAGGGGTTAATGGGTCTGAAGGGAGTACAAGGGGTGAGAATGGTGCAGAAATGGACACAAGTCCCTTTACACGAGAAAGGGTCCTGAAGGAACTGGAAGTAATAAGAGTTGATAAAGCAATGGGGCCAGACAGGGTGCACCCCAGGGTCCTTAAAGAACTAAGAGAGGTGGTGGCTGAACCTCTGGCTATCCTGTTTAGCCGATCACTGGAAACAGGGGAGGTACCCAAAGACTGGAGGACAGCAGATGTAGTCCCCTTATACAAAAGTGGGAACAAAGAGGAAGCAGGGAACTACAGACCAGTCAGCCTCACCCCGGTAGTGGGGAAGATCATGGAAGCACTACTGAAGGAGAGATTGGTGGAACATCTGGTTGTCAATGGACTACAGGACCCAAGGCAGCATGGTTTCACCAGGGGGAGGTCATGTCAGACCAACCTCATTGAATTTTTTGACTGGGTGACTAGGGAGGTGGATCAGGGAGGGCAGTGGACATGGCCTATCTGGACTTCAGCAAGGCCTTTGACACTGTGCCACATAGAAGACTATTATACAAACAGGGAATATGTGTGGGCAGGACAGTAGTGTGGTGGGTAGGTAACTGGCTGGGTGGCAGGACACAGAGGGTGGGTAATGGCTGTCACTCCACAGAGGGAAGAGTGACCAGTGGGGTACCACAGGGATCAGTGCTGGGACCGGTCCTATTCAACATCTTCATCAGTGACATTGCACAGGATCTAGAAGGCAGAATTTCACTGTTGGCTGATGACACAAAGCTCTGTAGCAGAGTAGACACACCAGAGGGTGTAGACAGAATGAGAAGCGACCTGCAGAAACTTGAAGAATGGTCAGGGGTTTGGCAGTTGAAATTCAATGCAAAGAAGTGCAAGATAATGCATATAGGGCACAAAACCCTGGCACAATATATCAGTTGGGGGTGAGGATATAGCATGCACCAAGCAGGAAAGGGATCTTGGGGTTGTCATCTCTGATGACCTCAAGGTAGGAAACAGTGTGACAAGGCAGCAGGTAAAGCAAATAGGATGCTGGGATGTATAGGCAGGGGCATCACCAGCAGGAAAAGGAGGTCATAATTCCGCTATACAAGACACTAGTGAGGCCCACCTGGGTACAGTGTACAGTTCTGGAGACCATACCCACGTAAGGACATAGACAGGGTAGAGAAGGTTCAGAGGAGGGCAACAAAGATGGTGCATGGATTGCATCACAAGTCCTATGAAGACAGGTTGAAGGAACTGAACATGTACTCCCTGGAGGAGAGGAGGGAGAGAGGGGATATGATAGAGACATACAAGTATCTTACAGGGAGGAACAGGGTGCAGGAAAACACTATTTTTAAGCGAAAAAGATGTTCCAGGACTAGAGGGCATGGTATGAAGTTGGAGGGAGGATGATTCAGAGGAAACATGAGAAAGAATTTCTTCACAGAACAGGTGGTGGACAAGTGGAACACCCTGCCAGAGGAAGTGGTGGGGGCTGAAACAATCACAGGATTTAAGAATGCATGGGATAGACATAAAGGGATTCTAGAGGTCAGGGGTAAGGGGCAACAGACTTCTAGGAAAACAAACTGAACTTACAAGCTCAAATGGGCAGACTGGGTGGGCCATAGGCCCTTATCTGCTGACACTGTCTATGTATCTATGTATCTATGTATCTATACCTTCAGAGTGATTAAACAATGGCAAGAAAGAATCCTGGACTCTGATTGGTCAGTGTATGCCTGAGACAGTCATGCTATTACACAATAACATCACTGTATGGATGATCACATGCTTTACCACCACTTTTATTAAGAAACAAAGATACATTGCCACACTAAAAAGCTACTAAAAACATTTTTTAAAATATTTTTTATTTTGTATAACAATGAGCCATTGTATAATAGCAATAAGGCACTCCAGTGTGTGTGTTATCATGTAATAACACCACTCCTGGGGTGGGTGGAAGCACTCGGCTTCGCCAAGTGCTTCAACCCACCCCAGGAGTGACGTTATTACATGATAACACACACCCTGTCGTGCCTTATTGCTTAATTAATCCCTGGAACAAATTTCCCCTCGAGATAGTCATTAGGACCACCAAATCACAGTTTAAAAAATGCCTAGATACATTATTATCAGGACATTGTATGAAATATTATACAGTACAGGAGCACTTATGGGTCAGAATGACCTTCTTGCTCCTTACAAACCTTAGAATGAACCTTAGTGTGGCCTACAAACTCTCTCTCTCTTTTCTGTTCCTCTCTGTCATAACTTCTCTTGGACCGCATCTCTTTTTTTCTTCTGTATTATGGCTACTTTGGCTTTCTAGTTCTTCTCTTTTCTCATACTCTGCATTCAGACTTCCTGCCTCTGACCAGGAGCACTTTTCCCACCCCTCCCCAGGAGAAGGTGCTGGTCTCTATTTGCTTCTAGCTCTTTCTTCACCAGCTTCTAGTCTGCACACTCTGGGCTAGTGATTCAGAACTAACAAAACTAAGCTGGGGCCTTTCCTTTTACAGGCAGTGGGTGGGGCAGGCAACTGTCCCAGCATTTGCATAGACACCGTGCATGTGTGCCAACTAGAGATGTTGCAAAGTTATATTTCACCACTGAAGTTCCAGGAAGTTACAAAATTCACCTTCACAAAAAACTTGACAAATTGCCCACCTCGCAATGAGTTTGGAAGTACCACTTTTTCTGGCAAAGTCATAAAGAAGCTGCAACGTTGCTGACAAATTTGTCTGACTTTGCTTGAAAAAGTACCACTTGACCTGCCGATAACTTCATGAAAATGGCACTTCGCACTTTCCAAGTTTGGCAAACAATGTGATTTTATTCATGAACTGAAGCTTGTCAACTTTTTACATCACTATTTTCAGCAGAAGCAGTGACTCATCTGTCCAGCAAAACTGGGGAAGGTAGGAATCTGGAAAGTTCCAGGACATAGGGCTTCTGTTTTCTATGTTAACACTTAGTAACCCAGACTCAAACCACTAGGCGGGGGAGAAAGGACTGTTACATAATAACCCCTGACCATACTGTCTGCTCCTCAGCTACCTCACACCCTTGCATAATGTCTCACAACCAGTATCCACTGCACAAGTATCCCTTACCCCATTATCTGCCCAACTATCCACCACACCAGTATTTCTCCCCATCCTCCTCACCTCTGTATTTTTTTTATATACTCCTCGACTATCCAAACCACTATCTTCTGCCCAGACTACTGTATCTGACACCTGAGTATCTTCCTCTTAACAATCCCATATTTTAATATCTGCCAGACAATGTCCCCACTCCTCACTGTTAGGCAGAAGCTAGGTCACACCCCTCTATGTGCCCACAACAAAACAAAACCCTATATACAGTATATATCCCACATCAACATCTTGGTGTTTCCTTGAATGCAGATACTAGTGTGTAGTGTAGTTGTGGTGTAGATTCCCAGGACAAAAGGCATTTTTTCCAAACTCCTTTCTACATTTTTTTTTTAATGATCTCCTGATGGTGAGAGATCAGAGAAGCCGTACTGTTCTGGTGCTCCTTGATCTCTCCTCAGCTTTTGACACTGTAGACCTTGGGGTATTGCTTGGGTGTCTGAGGTCCATCTGTGGCTTGACACATAAGGTTCTCAGGTGGTTTACATCTTTTCTCACTGGAAGAACCCAGAAAGTGGTGTCCGGGTTTTTTACCTTGGGCCCATTCTCTTTGTCTTGTGGGGGTACCTCAGGGCTCAGTGCTTTCCCCATGTTGTTTGCAGGGTATATACTACCCCTCAGAGATATTGTAAGATGGTATGGGCTGAGGTTTCACTGCTATGCTGAGGATACCCAGCTCTACCTGTCTTTTGCACCCTACCAGGATAGTGCTCTCTTGGTATTAAACAACTGCCTTGTGGAAATCCAGGACTGGATGAATTCAAGCTGGCTAAAGTTGAATGCAGGAAAGATGGAGGTGATGGTGGTGGAGTTGGGTCACCGGATAGAGGGGCTCAGGACTGGTCAGCCCTCTGGAGTTTATCTAGGGGGTGCCCAGATCCTTACCTCTGAATGGATGTGGGACCTGGGGGTGGTGCTTGATGATGAGCTGACCTTACGATCTCAGGTGTCAGCAGTCGTCAAGTCTTCTTTTTACCATCTTAGGAACATCGCCAGAATCAAGCACCTTGTTCCATCTGGAGACCTGCCTACACTTGTTCATGCCTTTGTGACCTCGTGCCTTGATTACTGCAGCTCCCTATACTTAGGGCTTCCTGTGGTTGATTTCTGCCACTTGCAGCTAGTGCAGAATGCGGCAGCGCATTTGTTGATGGGTATTTCTTTAACATCTCATATTGCCCCTGTTCTGTGCAGTCTGACTGGCTGCCGATCCAGTGGTGGATCACCTTTAAGGTTAGTTTACTGACCTACAAATTCCTACACGGACTAGGCCCTGACTACTTGAAAGAACTTCTGGTTCCCTATTGCCCCGAGCAACAGCTCCGCTCAGCTGGTGAGGGGTTGCTAGAGATCCTGAGGGTGTCTTTGAAGTCTTCTGGGGCATGCATTTTTATGTATGTTGCCCCTACCCTCTGGAATTCTCTACTCTGTCGGCTGCGGAAGTGCACAACAGTGTCAGGCTTTAAGCAAGCGTTGGAAACTTACTTATGGTGCCAGGCCTTTGATGGTATTTAGTAAATGAACCCTGTGGAACTCTGTTTGTTTTATACTGAATTTATTGTTTTACTATCCTCTTTTAAATCTTTTGTAAAGAGCCTTGATATTTGAAAGGTGCTTTTGTGAAGTAAAGCTATTATTACTTTTATTATTCTTTGGTAACTGGGTAAAAGGCCCACTAAGCACAAGTGCCTGTTTTTAGGGGTGACCCAGGAGCACTGAAGAAGGTAAGTGACTTGCTCAGAGTGACACAAAATGCAAGTACAGATTATGGGAATCAATACCATGTCTGCTGAATGCACTAATCTCATTCATAGCTTGTTACTCTAACCTCTAGGCTATACTGACAGCTGTTTGGTGCAAAATGCATTTTGTCAATCTTCTAACTTAGTTCTGTGGACAAATGCAGTTTTGAATCACCACATATCATTCTGTGGACACAGATAATTACATTTCGTTATTCCAACTAGTGTGGTGTATATATAATGAACCTAAACAAACAGAAGAGAGAAAGCAAAAAAGAAATAAGTACCTTAGCTGGGGTTTGAACCAAGGGTACTTGGAATACCATTCAACTGCACTATCAGCACTGCCACCATTCAAATTGTAAACATATGACTCCCTGAAGCACATTACTCTTTTTTTCTAAATATCAACCTGGTGTTGCTCAGATAATTATGTTTTTTTAACTCACAAGCATGTGGTGTGTATCTATATGGAACCCAAACAAATAAAATAGGAAAATAAATACCTTAGCAGGGATTTGAACTCAGGCCACCCAGAATACTGTTCCAATGCACCACCAATCCCTGTTAAGGTACTTATATCTTTCTCTGTTCCGTTTGTTTAGGCATCACACAGGAGCAGGGGAGAAACAAGCAAAGAAGATACCGAGCAGGTGCAAGACACAGCAAAGGATACAGGCATAGAAAGAAAAGAAAGCTGTAGGGCAGGTAGGCAACACCAAGGGCAGCAGAGCAAAAGTAGCTTGGTCCAGTGAAAGAGCAAGAAAGCTGGAGTCAAGCACTGGAACACACTGGTGAGTGTGGAGCAAGCAGCATAACAAAGAAATGGGAGCATGGAGGGAAAGGAAATGGAGGATGCAACCTGCAACAGAGGAAGTCATCTGCAGAGCCAGCAGCATGAAGAATCCAGAACAGGTATGCAGCACAGGAAAAGAAGCTGCTGGGAAGACCAAGTGGCAACTAGACCCAGATAACTACTGGAACACAAGATGAGCATAGTGTGAGCCCAAAGGTAGGGGAAGGGAAAAGGGGAGCGGAGATACCACCACATCACAGGAAACAAAGAAATTAGCATCCGAAGATAGCTTGGGTCATGGACTTTTCAGAAGTGCTTGGTTGTGGTGTGGTGAATGTTGCCCACTGCTCCACCAAATCCCTTACAATTAAACTGGCATAGCGATTCAAGTTCCATTTTTCAACTGTCTGATTTACAGCTAGGTCCAAATAGAAAATATAAGGTCTTTCCTGTGTGCCCAAGGAGCTCAGGTGCTATTCAGCAATTGACATGCCATGCTACAGAAACTGCAAGCAGCACAACCTACTTGAACAAGACCATCCCATTAAAGACAGAAAAGAGACATTCTGCATTAGAGGTTTGAGCTATATTGTACTCTCACATCCACCTTAACTAGATCAACTTATTCACCACTTAAGAATAATTACACTCCATTCCACAGGGAGAGAACGGTTTGAATATATTTTGCAAAAAAAAGAGAAAGATTATATCCGTTGTTTCTCAGAGGATAATGGCTTTTATGATGACAACACAAATGGCTGCTGACTATTAATTAAGATGCAAACGGAAATGGTAATGAAAGGCCATTTTTGCCATCTCCCACATTTTGACAGAACAAAGGAAAGTAATGACAAAAAGTTCAACTGGAAGTAACGAGGATGTAAATTATCAAGCACATACGACTGAACAAAATCTTGCAGGACATGTAGAATACTTTGAAGTCTGAGTGCATAATTTTCATCCTACTAGACTTTCAAGAAGATTAAAACTAATTTATTGCTTTAGTTGGCTATAGAAGAGGCTGCAGATTTCTTATTTTTCTAACTGGAAGAGAGGAAGACTGTAAAAACTGGATTATAAAATCATAATTTTAATCTAATGAATCAAGTCACTCTACAGAAATAATCAAATGTAGAATAAATCAGCACTACTAATCCCCCAAGTGAACTGTTCATAAAAAAATGAACTGCTAAAAATGTTGACAGCTCATGTAGCTTTTATTTAAAACACATTAAACACTTCTAATCTTATCCTGTTGTTCATTGTTTTCTGTTTATTTGTCTTCAGTTCAAGACAAAATTAGAAAGAAGATAAAGTAATTAAAACAAATATATGCAATGCAAAATAATGTGTGGGCAACAGTATATAATAAGGCTGTGCTTCCATATAGGGGTAAGATGACATCAGAAGCCTTCAGAGCAACCTACACATGAGTACGGACATGGACATGGCAGGTATTGCTTGAGCAGAGCCTGACTGGTGTGCAGCACCACCACCAGTCCTCTCCATGGAGGCAACCATGAATGGGATAGAACTAGACAGTCTATGGTCCTTAGCTGTGTCTGGATCAGAGAGATTGGATGGTTACTGTCCATCAATTTAAGTTCAGAGCAGGTGACCACTATGGCACTGATATTATGGAGAACAATACCATACTGTACAGGGCACAATCTCTCAAGGCATTAGCAGAGACCAGGGCATGGCTGTGTCTGGACAACCAGTGTGCTGTCAGTGCTTCTGGTCATGAGGTAGGGACAGTAGCCCACATAAAACATAAATGGAATGACCTCAAGTCAGCCATACAGTGGATGCTGGCAGACACCAAGCAGTCCCTGATGGCCACAGGTGGGGGCTACCCAACCAGATGCAGTCTCTCATGCAAATTGAGAGGATGCTAATAAACAGTCTGACACATGCAGCACTGCAGAGTGACAAAAAAGGCACGGACACTATGCCAGGTATTCACCAAGTATAACAGGTTCACAAGGGTGCAAACATTGTACAGCCCAGCTATTATACCTGAGTCATTCCTTACAGAACCTGTGACTTCCTCATCACTCAGCACTGAGGCAGCAGTGGATCGTAAGGACCACAACATCTTCCTTGTGATCAATACAGGCAGCCAGGGGTACACCATTCCAGGTACAGTAGGTAGCACAATCCACCTGTACACATTCAACCTGCAGCACACTGCCTAACAACTTAATGTGGATGGATGCATCCCAACTATTCTCTGTCCACAGGCAACCAACAGGAACGGATGTCAGCCATGGAGGATGACAGAGGCTTGGAGGATCCAAGACTCATAATACAACTGGGCCAAATGGTGGACATGAAATTACACCTGCTACACAGGATGAGGCAGCAGACAGTGATGACCACATGAATAGAAAACAGTCACCAAGTGCACCCATGCATACAACTCACCTAAAGATACCCAAAGCAACACCCACAGTGCCCAGCACTCAGGGAATGGTGGCCCCTACCAGACTAGGTGACATAAATGGGCCATGCACCGAAACACAAGTGCCTTCCACTGACAGAGAGCCACTGTGAGGGACAGGCTGTCAGCATGGCCACAGTGCAACGTGACACCCTGGGTGGCTGTTGGAATGTATGCAGTTGTAAGAGGACAGTGGGGATGAGGGTCCTTCAGGTAGAGACAGACAAGAAGCATGATGAGGATCCCACAAATGATTTCCCCCACATGTACTAATCTGAGGTGAGGCAGCTTGAGTGGGACAGGCTACATGCTCAGAAGGAGCACAAAGACCAGCTGCGTAAGCTGATCACCAAGGTGAGGGACATGATCAGCAACTTTAGCTGTATAGGGGACATCATTCAGCAGATAGCAGAACACATCTGGTCTTTTGACCCTGTGCCACTGCCTTAGGGAGCAGCAACTCACCACCAGAGCAGCCTACCCTACAACAGCATGCAAGGATGGGCACACAGATGGGCACATGAGTCTAGTCAGGTGAGAAGACATTGATTCAGGCCACTACACAGAGGGGACAGTCACCAGGCAAGGGACAGGGGTGTAGCCTGAGCATGGCCCCCAACACCATGTATGGCACAGGAACTATTCACACCTGTGTACTACACAAGAACCAGTTCCCCTAGTGCATAGCACTAGCACAATCCCCAGTATGCAAAACATGCACATACACCCAGTGTACATCACAGGCACCAATCCTTCCAGTGAATATTATACGCACCACTCCCCCTCATGTGTACATCACTAGAACACACACCCACATGCTCCATCCATGGCACACCCATCACACCTGAATGGCACAGCCATGGCCCACAGGCACATAGTACCACACTGGGGACATACAACATCATGGACAGTATACATGTGTGTATGACGTTCAGATGTGGGTATCATCACCTTGCCACATCACAACTGCCTACCTCCCACTCCCATGCGCACTACACAGCACACATACTACCTGCATTTCTCACTGCATGACCCCTGCACCAGCCTATGTAACACTCCCCCTAACAATAGCTCTCCACCCTGTCCATGCTTTTCCCAGCCACCCTGATCACCCTGGGAACTATCACTATGGCCTCCATCATGGCCATTGTAGGGCACTGGGATATGCATCTGCAGAGCAATATTATGCAGCATGGCACATGTGGTGAACAATCTGCACATCAGCCCCAGGCCGAGTATTATTATGCCACAGGTCATGTCCAGGCACTAGAACCACATCTTCAGGAGTCCTACTGTCCTTCTTGTGTGCCTCATTGTGCATCTCCTCTTCACATTGTATGCTACTGGATACAGTGTCACCAGGTAGGGTCATAATGGATAGCTGTTGCCACCTGTAAGGGTGAGAACATCAGTGCTAACACATAGTGACTGCTTGGCATGCAAAGTGCTGGCATATGTGTATGGGGCCTTGCATCCACCAATGAGCCATCTGTCTCTGCTCTTCTCTGGGCTGAGTACTGTGGTTAGTCATAACCCATGTAATATACAGGCACTATGACATGATCTGGGGTACTTTGCATGTACATTTCTGATTAGCTCTGCCACATTGCAGACCACCTGGCAATTGATGCTGAGGGAGCCCTTGCAGTTCTGATCAGCCTCCTTGTCATGGGATGGTGCCAGGATGGTGACATGCATATAGCTGATGGCTCCCTATACATTAGGCATGTCTTACATGCATACAAAGCCTCTTTCATGGTCTGTATATCCTGTGGTGTGGTTGGGACTGGGATGTGCTCATGAGTAGGAGCAAGACATTTGTCACCTGGTGTAGTGCCCTGGATGTGGATGACTGACGGACATCTCTAACATCACCTGAACCCTCCAGAATGACCCCATGCATAGTATTACAATGCACACAACACCTTAGTCTGCAATCACATGGCATATGACCACCACCTTATGGGGGCTACATGGTCACAGACCATATAACGTAACTGTCTGACTGTGTCAGGGTCCACAGGAAAGTGTTTCAGGCAGTGTGGTTCCCTGACTGCATATGCATCCAGCCTGCCCCACAACACCCATGGACATGGCCTGGCCCTCTGTGTCTGTTCCAACTCATACTCAACATCCTGCAGGAGGCAGATCATAAGTAGGGATGGACACATTGCACCAGGGCCCATGGCACTTGGTTCTGCTCCATTCCATTGCATATAAACCAATTGGCACACAGTATGCTACCTCTCTGGTTCCATGCAGGTAACATGCACTGACAGGATAGGTCTTGCCACCATTTGTACCATCAAGCACATGTACTGCTGTGCCTTGTTGCAGGCATAGACAACTCACACAGGATCCCTGGTAAGTGGCCTGTGGCACATGCAAACTCTCAGGGGGTGCCATATTTTGTGGTGTGGTAACAGGGTATCTGGTCAATATCAGTTTGCAGTACTGTGTCGGTAGCCCTTTAAGGAGCACAAACCTGGCATACCAAAGGGGCACAATGGCATGCTCAGGCAACATTTAGGCATTCCTAACAGTAACATGGCTAAGTATGCAGTGACCCAGCCAGCCAGAGCTAAAAGGGATAGGAACTTCCCTCACAACCTGATATGAGTGTCCCTTCTGTCATACCAGGATGACAGGGGGGTCCTGTGGAACTTGATTGATCCAGGGGTAGTATGTGTGCCATGTTCTAGTTCGTGGGTTATACCTTGTGTTGTACACATGTGGTGTCACTAATGGACTTCTATACTTGTGTCTCCACAAGACTTCCAGGCAGGCTTGGGCACATTGCACTATTGGGCAGGCAATGCTGGATGGGGCTGTGCCTATGGTTATGGCAAGTCCAGTGCCATCAAAGCTTAAGATACCAGAAGAGCTATTCCTGCAGTGTCACTTCTATAAAGAGGGCATGGGAGTGTACTGCACAGTGGCAGAACCCTCCAATATGGGTAAGTATGGTAACAGCAGGGTGTCCTGTGAGATGGGAGACCACTATTGCGCACTTACAAAAAGGGTGACTCAGTAGCAGCTCCTGCACAAAGGGCTACTGGACAGGTGGTGAATAAGGGTACAGCAACATCCTGTAGCTACATGTATACGTTTGCGCTAGAGGGTAGCGAGCATGCAGCGCAATGGGCAGAATGGGAGGGAGGATTTGTGAGGTGTAGCATAACAGTGGGTTGCCGAGTTGGCTATGTGGAGAGGTGGGTTCATGGCAGGCTAGGGTTTGGAGGGTACCAGGTTCGGTAATGGGCACTTCGGGATTTTGGCCCCTGGTCTGCCAAAACTTTTTTGTTTCACCCCTCCATGACATGCACCCCGGGAGTTAAGAATATTTAGTGGGGGTGCAGGTGAAGCCCCTGTGGGGTGCAGGGGGTGCAGCCCCCCTGCATAAACAAAAAATAGCAAGTTCCCAGTGCCCTTTTGTCATGCGCTGGGAGTGTACATCGTCGAAATAGATTTTCACTGATGTGCTGTACATTCGCCCTAATGGCGATCACCTTTCTGCAATTGCCATTATCACATAGACCCTAACAGCAGTCCCTGCCCTTCCAGCTAATGCAAGTTAGGAAGCTGCACATCCATATGCCTGGGTGTGCTGTGTGTCCTTTCTGTGCCACCCTCACATACATGTATATTCTGCTCATACATATTCTCTGTGTTCTTCTTGTTATGGGCCTACCTTGGACTGATGAAGTACATGGCCCTGTGCATCAGGCAGTGCACTGTCAACTCCCAGGTGGAGGCCTGAAGAGGGGAAACATCAGTCAACAGTATGCCACCATCATTGGGTTGTGGGGGGTGGCCATTCTATGTTTGCTTAGGTCTAGCATTATTGGTGCCAGGGTTGTTTAGGCAGACCTGTAATATCTGTTCAGCTGATAGCCTTCATCTTAAATGGCTCACCCATATTGATGTGACAGTCATTTTGTCAATGTTGATATAGGTGAAGGCAACATGCCGCCTGGTTTACAGCACTAGGCATTGCTGTTCCCAGGATGTATAGAGCCAAAGCTTCATACCATGAAAGAGTCCTAATTTCCAGGGGGGGAAGCATCATTCCCCATCCCCCCCATACCACCCAAAACTAAAGATAACCTCCTCTGAGGTGGGCATGCCCTGGAATGAACAGAAATTGTGTTGGTGCAAAGGACAGCATGAGTGAGTGGTGAACTAAAATCAAGATCACCCCTGTCACTGTTGCCCTTGTTGTGGCACCCTAATTGTGATGCCAAAATGAAGACAATGCACTAATGGTATACCACTGAACAGTAGGGGTGACTGAAGTTTGCAAATGTCACTTTAGCAGAATTTCCGTGAAATTTCAGAAATTTCACAAAAATTTTCGGAACTTTTGCCATGCCGAAATTGGTATCTTCCACAGCTTTTCACCAGTTTCCATGGACTATTTTTCAGAACTGTGGAAAGATACATTAAACTGTGGAATTTATTCCAACTGCAGTTTAATGTATTATTTCATATCCTAACTTCTATAAGCAGGCTGGTGGTGTCTAGTGGCCCCCCCACCCACTGATCGCGGGTCCCACCATGTGAAAATAGCACCCTCCCTTCCCCTCCTCACCCTAGTGTCTGGTGCCCCCACCCACCAATCACAGGTCCCATATCAAAAAAAAACTCTGATCTCTGGTGTGTAGTGCCTCTCTCCACACCTGCCAATTGCAGGGCCTATTCATGCAGAAAAACTTGAATTAATCCCCATGTCTTGTGCCCCCCCCAGCTGATCTCGGGTACCATGTGAAAAAAAATCCATTCTGGGTGTCTAGTGCCCCCCCCACTCACTGATCACTGGTCAAGTAAAAAAAAAGTATACCTCCACTCCTGAGTCCCTGGTGTTTAGTGGTCCCCCCACCTTCTGATCGTGGCCCCACAACAAATTATAATTCTCTAGTGTCTAGTGGATCCCCCTCCCTATCCAAGACCACATAACAAAAAAAATCGAGTCCATTCATTTTTCTTTCCATAATCTGTATTATTCCCTAATGCCTAGTTGACCCCCTCCCTATCCTCGTCCCCTGTAAAAAAAAAACAAAATCACAATTCCCTGGTGTCTAGTGGACCCACACACAATGGCATAGTAAGGTGCACGCCACAAGTGAATGCCTATTGTGCCAGCAAAATGCTCAACTTGTAGTGTCTTATTGAGCCTATAAAATGGGGAAACTGAAAATTAAAAAAAAATAAAAAAACAAATCGACTCAATAAAACCAGGTATTTTCTCTTCTTAAAGTTAACTTGTTAAAAGTAGCCCCTATCTAGTACTTAAGCATCTGTATATCCACACATTCAATAGATAGAATGTTTGTTTATCTAGGAATGAAGAAATGCCAGACTGTGAAGAGTTCCACTGGCTGAAGGATCATTTACAAAATCACTTTTTAATTCTGCCAATGCTTCTAATCTCCTTCTCCAAGCCACTTTTAATACCTCACACTTTCTTTTGTCCCACATCTGGGATGGTTCTTTTTGACTCCTTGCACTTATACTCTATCACTTGCTTATCCATTCAGCCTCACTGGAACTGTCTTACCTTATGTAACTCATTGTTTTCCTTATGTATTCCAAGTGTAACTGTTTCGTCTATCTGAAAGATGCATTCCTACTCCTTTGCGCTCCCATGTAATGATGCCATTCTGTAATATGTCTTTGCCACTGCGTACTTTGCCTGCATATTGTTGAGTATGTTGTATAAGGGACATCACTGCAAATTTTCATCCCTTCACAATAAACTGAACTGAACTGAATGTTCACATCTTCCCACACAAACACACCCAACAGAAGGTCTCAGTAAAGCCAAGGATTCCATCTGTATCTGAAGCAGGGCAAACAGGAAAGATTTCCTTTGTAGACAGGTAAGGATAGACGGAGGGCTCCTTGACCAGAAAAGAAGTTCCAAAAAAAAACTGTGAGTAGTACTTCATTTTAATTTGTGTATGTGTGTGTCAGGAGGGACTATAAAGGAAACCAGCATTTAATCAGTTTGTTTGTTCTTTTTATTTAGAGGGAGTTTATATTTAGGGCTTATGTGATTTTTTTAACAGAGTAAAGGTGCCAGCCATATTTGTAATGACAGTCAGGAATTAAACAAAAAGGCAATGATATTGTTAGTGTCTTGTGTCCTGTTGCAAGCACCTTTTTTAGCACACAGGCTGCAGCCAATTAGGATGCAGTATTTTTCCTATCCATTTTAGCAGTGACTTTTTTCTACTTTAAAGTGTAAGACTCAATAATAACAATAATAATAATAATAATAATAATAATGATGAATAAGGAGTAGAAGACTGACAGGTAGGATTTTATTCAGGAAATAACAGTGTCCTGGTTGAAAAACACGAGGCAGACTGTTAACTCAGAATGATGGTCATACCTTTTATAAAATTAGTCAAAACGGTCATTATAGATGCTACTATCTGAGCGGATGAACCAGGTTACCTGCCATGCCTAGATATACTCATGAATGCACAGTGCTACATTTTTTAAGCAAAATGTATAATACCAGGCCATTTTATAAGGGCAATAACACATTACAGGGTGCTGCATTGGTTAGGATATATATAGGCCTCCTCCTGTGTGTGCTGAGGAGCCCTCTGACTGCCACCTCATGTCTCAGTACACAACACAGGCGTGCCTCTATCTCCTGAGAATACACAGTCTGTTGTGTGTAACTGTCAATGAAAACCCCAGCTGCCGTAAGATGACAGTATAGCAGAGATCTAAATACTGTTAACTCTGGAAAAACTGACTCTTTAGATATTTGAAAAACAGCATCTGAAAATCTTGTACAGTCTGACATAACCCTTTGACAGTTTTCACAATCCAAGAGGCCTCTACTGCATTTGTGCCCGGTCCATTGTCCAATGAAAAAGAGCAACTGATGAAATTGGCAAAAAAAGTGCCACCAAAATGACAAAGTAAAGCTATGTATTTCCAGTTATTTGGAGCCTTGCTATTTGTTAAAAGTACCATTTTATGATCTTGAAACAGCTGCAGAAGAAAAGAAAAGTTGCAAAGACTTCAGCCCCTCTATGACGCTCTGTGTTAGCTTGGAATGATGTTTGACTGCCTTACTCCCTCTGAATTTTTCCTTCAGAGCACCGTGATAAACTTTGATAAACTAATGTCTCTGTCTCTGCTGCTCATCTTTTCATATTACAGCAAGTAAATGAAGTGCTTAACATTTATCATGTCTGCCATCTCCTCTGAAGAAAAACTGTCAGCAACTCATTTGTGTATAAATGAGCTCCCTCCTCGTAATGCGCTCTAAATGATTGTTGTCATCCTTTAATCTGGCCGCTTTGTTTTATCATGGTGCCACTCTTCATTTCAGCATCCGGCCTTGTCTTAACTAGCATCCCTCGTTTCCCCTTAGGGTTGACTACATCGTTTGTCTCCTACAATTCTGACAACTTGATTGTGATTACTATTAGATTTTTGTTCATAAAATCCTTTTTCTTTTCTTCTGTAAAGGGCTTGCTATTACAGCAGGACCACATAAAGATATTATACATGAAGCAGTTCATTTTAAAGTGTTATTTTAGGACCTCTTGTTCATAACACAATAAAAACAGATTTTACATGTTATACAGTTAAAAACAATACTAAAATTCACCCGTGGAGATATATAATTTCAGGTGATGTTTATGTCACTGGTGGTCTGGTCCAGCCAGTAGTAACTGGATGGCATTAGTATCTGGTGGCTGTTCAGTGACCTATGTGAAAAAAAGCTGTAGTGGTCTCATGCCAATATCTATTAGACAAGGGTTCACATCACGAAGCCACCATCATCCAGCTGGCATTACGTGGCAATTGCATTGGTAGTCCCACATGAGAAACCAAGGTTTGACTGCATGTGTACTCTAGACAGCGTCCTTTTCAAAACAAGGTGCAACCTTCATGACATGCTTGAAGTGACTTATCAGGGCAGTGTAGGGAGGTTTGTGCTGTGGTTTGGTACAATAGCACTTCACCTGCAGGCTGCCATATCTAATGCTGTTCCTGCCCCTATAGTACATCAGTATTGTGGCATCAATTAATATTATATGGTTCATAGTTCACTGCTGCATCTTCAAATGTTTATTGCTCTGGCTGAGTCATACTTTCAAACTTTTAAAAACTATATTACAGCAGCATACATTTTGTGAGCAACAAACTCAACTGCATGAGACTATAGGTTCATCAGTCAGGCTGATAAAGGTGTCGATGGTTTCTGTGCTGCCAACCCGGCACATTTATCAAACACTAGGCTTTAGAAGTGACACTAAAGAATATGAGGGATAAATAATATGTATTGAGTTATATTGTTTTATATGTTTGATTAAACATCAGTCCATCTATATCTACAAATGTATTGCAGTGTGTGTGTGTGTGTGTGTGTGTGTGTGTGTGTGTGTGTGTGTGCATGCATGCTTGTTTGTTTCTGTATCACATTCACATTGTGCAAGCACACAGTCTGTTTCTTACTCGTGATCTATGTTTGGTATTGTAAATGAAAAAAGTGATTACTGAGTATCAGACTGGGCTAACAATGAGTGGAAATGCAAATTGCTTTACTCTGTGCAAATGAATACTCCTGACTCTCGAAGATCCATTAATTACTCAAACCATGTGTATCAGACTGACATTTTAATTTCCTTAATTTATATTAAACACAGTCTTGAATTTTTAGATTATTTGTTGATGCCCATTGTCATGTTGCAGTAAAACATAGCAATGCCCTAGTTTCAACTCTTTTGAACCCATTTTACTCATGAACATGGATCTGAAGATACTTGCAGCTATTCTTGCAAAAATAATGCAAACAACAGTGTCAGGGTGGATTTATTCATGTAAAGCAAGTCTTATCATGGTAGCCAGACAAGTGAAGTATATTAAGAGATCCTTGGTCATGCAACAGAAAAGAATAAATACATATGCTTTCAGGAAATACCCATCTAGGATCTGAGATAACACACATCTTGTTGCCAAATGCCGACAGTGAGTTTGTTGAACAGGATGTCAAGTGATCACATGCAAGGTACCCCCTTGTAGGAGCAGGTCTCAAGCACAGATGAAGAAGGATTGATCTATCTATATATCTACTAGTGTGCTGGCACTGCCAATAGCATGAGGATGGTGTGGGAACTGATTCCTGGTTGGGGGGGCTGACCTGTTAACTATACTGCCAGTGAGGGCATCAAGGGAGTACAACAAGATTGGCACCACTACAAGCCCCACCCATAGGATCAGGATCCATGGGGCTGCATCTATTTGTGTAGGTAGATGGGAGGGAGTATTGTCTTAAATAGGACAACCCATGTCATAAAAAGTTTCACAAAAAGTGATAGAAAAATGTGTTAATGTTTGCCATTTCTGCAACAGCAAACCTTGCATATCTTATGTAGTTTGCTGATGGAAAAAATAAGTTTGCCCGACCCTATCAGTAATGTACCACTATGGTGTGCAGTGTGCTCAAAAGAAATACTATACATTTGCAGCCAAAGACTTGATTAGATATTTCCCAATATTTCTAAAGAGATTCTCTCTGCTGGCCCTATAGTGATACTGCAGGCAGGCAGGGAACTTCTCTAGAGGTATCACAGAAATTTTTAGGAAATAACTAACCATATCTTTGGCTGCAACTATACATGAACCAACCTGTCTGCAACCTTACATCTCTGGTGCTTGCACCTGTCACATTTCAGAAACTAAACAGTCATGCCTTTTCTATAGTTTAAAGGAAGACCTCCAGAGAAAATCAGGTCCTGCAGGAAGCAATGTTGGTTTGCAGTTCTGCAAATGGGGATCTCTGCTTGACTATACATAACAGACTATACTAATGTCCCATGGTGTTTGGTGTGCTGTTGGATAAGACATTAAATCAAGATTCTATGGTTCTTCAGGCGGATGTCAAATATCCCATGGCACTTCTCAAAAAGAGTAGGAACATTTCCCATGGTGTCCTAACCATTCCCCCCACATTTGCTAATACACCAACAGATTAACCTGATTTAGTATCAATCAGTGCTTATCCATATCCACTTTTTTGGATGATGCTGAAAGTAGAAATATTTACTAGCCCTCCATTCCCTAACAAAAGATATTTAGGTACAGTTGCGGCCAAAGACATGGGTATATATTTCCTGAAATTTCTGACATTTCTAGAAAACTTCCCTGCCTGCATGCAATAACACTAAAGGGCCAGCAGAGAGAATCTCTTTAGAAATATTGGGAAATATATGAAAATATCTGACAAAATCTCTGGCTTGACCTGTATACATGCACATAGTTCATTGGAGCAGCAGAAAACGTGTGCACTGCTCCACACCAAAAACTTGTGCACTGCTCCACACCAAAAACTTGTGCACTGCTCCACACCAAGCACTAAGTAAAGCACAGTGCAACAAAACTGGCAAACAATTTGACTCTACCTTTTTTCCTGTAAATTAAGATTCCAGTCATCTTTTCATTTTTTGTTCGGTGGTAACATTTGGTAGTTAAACCAAAATTTTAGTATTTTATAAATGTTTTAATTTCGTTTTTTTTCTCAAGAAAAAATATGGCCACCACATTTGGGATAGACATAGCACTGTAGTCCTGGCAAGGGTTAGGAATGAGAACAAAAATCATGGTGCACAGCAAAGGAGATACCTAGAAAAATATATTTCATAGTTATGCTAATATTTTCTGTTAACTGTAGCTGAACCTAGTTTTTGGAAAACATTTCCATTGCACTGCTGTTTTAATTAGTATATGCACAAGTGACCTCCTGCTTTCTTTCCTCCACCATCCCCTTTTTTTTTCTTTTAGCAGCTTCATCTCTCTTCTTATGGGATTCATTATGTTGGCTCATGCTTGCGTGGCCAACATATTGCACTAGTAACAGATTTGGAGGTACGGTCATTGTTGGATGAATGCAGAGCACGCATCAGTAGGTGCGTCCCTCATTTCCCAATAAGCCAGCATGCAGGCACCACACCAGGAATACATCATGTGGTGAGCACATCTAAGGAAAGGTCCGCTGCAATGAGAGCCAAGCTCGTCACACGGCGGCACCTCCCGACATGCCTTTCCTGGTGAAGCATTCTAGCAAACATGGTGGCAGTGACTGCCGCCACCACCTGCCACAGTGCTGACTTCGGGGGTGCCCAATCCCCCTGTCAGCATGCCCTGACCCAGTGCATGTGCCGATGGAAGAGTTCACTCCCCATCAGCATAATGTTCCCCCCATTTGTTGTGTGCTGAGGGTGGTGCCGAATCCCCCTCAGCTCTAGCCTCCCCTTCAGTATGTGCTGATGGGGGTGCCCAATCCCCTGTCAGCTAGCCCCACCAAAAACTCAGGTGGCATGGTGGGAGCCCACCCCAGCATGCCAAATGCCCCCCCCAAAAAAAGTTCTGCTATGTATGTTTTTTTAAACCTGTAAAAGAAAAAAATGGTCCCTTGTGTTCTGTCCTGCTCCCTCCCTCAACCCGCACCCACCCACCCTCTGTGCACCCTGCCTCACCACCCTCTCACCCCATTTTACCTCCGGAATCTGGTGTGACAATCTTAGTTGGGCGGAACACACCTGCACTCTTCAAAGCCGACCACAAACTGAGGAAATGCCGGTAAGCTGTATAATGGCATAAATAGGGTTTTTTCAACTTTGGTGCATATCTCAGGCATTTTTTGAAATTCTTGCACCAAATCTTTAACATGGGGTTATTGGGGACCCTCCTCAAGAATTCAGTCACTGTCATGGTGTTATTCTGTCCTGAAAGGTGATTTTGTTGTCACTGCGCGGAATCATCTTTTGGGACCAAGTAATGAAATGACAGTGTTACTGTTCATGATGTGGGCTCTCAAAAAGCCTATGCTGCAAATTTGGTGAAACAAATCCAAAAAATGACTGTTATATGAGTGTGCGAAGCACAGTTTCCACACAAGCTTGTAACCTCATGAATTTGTAATGTTGTCACTCCAGATTTTCAACACTGGCATTTTTCCACACCTCCTTATGAAGAGTACAGCTGTCATTTTACATATCCTGGCCAAAATGTGTTTTTACACTTCCAGCGCAGAATAGCACGGTCGCTGTGTGAAATCGGATTTTGGGACAGTTTCAGAAAATGACAGTGACATTGTTCATGAGCAGAGGTTCTAAAATGTGTATGTTGAAAACTGGTGATGAAAGTCCATAAAATGACTGTTACAAGCATGTGTTGCGCAGTTACCACTCAACGTTGTAACTTCGCAAATTTGCAATATTTTCATGCCAGATTTTCACCACTGGCATTTTTTCACACCTCTTTATGAACAGTACAGCTGTCATTTTTCACATTCTGCTCAAAATGTGTTTTCACACCTGTGGCGTAGAATGGCATGGTCATTGTGGGAAATCTACTTTTGGGACAGATTAACAAAATCACAGTGCCACTGTTCATGAGGGGAGGTCCCAAAATGCCTATGTTGAAAATGTGTCTCTTCAGGGTGGGGGTGAGGTTGGCATCAGTTCATAAGTTCACTGCCATTACTATTATGCACCTCTAACTCCTGCACTACCTATGCCAATGCAAGCAAGACAACAGTCTGCATTGACAAATGCTTGTTTATATTTTGCCATGGTGCCTGTTGTTTAAGGAGACCTAGTTTAAGGATACTTGTCCTTGTAGCATTTCTAGGTGGAGAATCCTCCTCATCATGACTTGTTTGATCACAGTAATAAGTCTTTAACACCTCAAGGGGGTGGTACTCCCTCTTGAGAAAGTAGGTCATGGGTACAGTGGGAGGAATGGACAAATTTGTTACATAAGCATTCACATCTACCTACCAAACATGCTACTATGTTTGACAGGTATCTCACACATACTGTAGTTACAGACGTTCAGAACCAGTGAATAAATACATTAAAGAAAGAAAGAAAGAAAGAAAGAAAGAAAGAAAGAAAGAAAGAAAGAAAGAAAGAAAGAGTCTTGAGGTCAGAGGGTGGGTTACATGATCTACTATGGTTCAATTTCACCTTGTGACTCCTGTAATTACAATTTTCTTAGTAATAAAAAGCAAACTCAACCTTATAAACATGACCATTGAGAGAATGCCATTAAAATAAACCTGATCAGGATGGGTCCTATAGGAAGAACAACTCTAAGAGTTTGCTGAAATTGTTACCACTCTGGAAAGGATATCTGGGGAACCTATTCAGGGCATCTTGCGAGAGATACATAATAATTACCAAAGGACCTTAAGAAAAGCCATGCTTATGAAAAATAGGAAATTGGATGCCCTTCAACATACCATACTTCCTAACAACCATGAAGAACATAATGGAATCACTGAACAACAACACAATACAGATGGGCATCTTTCAGTTGTTAATTTGTCCAACTACACACTGACTACTGGAGAATTAAATGTATTTTCAAAGGGCCTCACTTTGTGCTCAATAAAACAACTGGATAAAATAGTTTTGTGGTGAACTGGAAGAATACTTCCGTAGATTGAGACTTAAAGAATTCTTTCATGGCAAGGAAGAAATCACTGGTAGTGAAGACATCGCAATCAGTAATAAGTTAATGGATAAGAAAAAGAAATCTGAATTTACCCCCTCAAGTGGACTAACAAGAAGATAGACAATTACATTCATTGTTTCCACCAACAAGTCAGTGGTCGGATCCTTACTAGGCAAAAACAGGCCCATTATAACCTTTCTCCACTGGAATGAAGAGCTATAAGGACACTGAAATCAAACCACAACATTGTCATCAAAAAAGCTGATAAAGGCTCTGCAGTGGTGATTTTAAACAGAGAGTATTATATTAATGAAGCTAACAGACAGCTAACAGATCTTACATACTACAGAGAACTGGAGAGTGACCCCCACTACAAGATATAAAGATGAATTAAGTGCCTTAATTAAAACTTTTCCAGACCATATCCGAAACAAACTAACTGACCTCATCCCTGCTGAACCCAGGCCAGTGACATTCTACATGCTGCCTAAAATACATAAACCTGGCAATCCGGGAAGACCCATAGTCTCTGGTAATGGTACTTTGACTGAGGGGATCTCAGGGTTTGTAGAGACAATTTTGAAACCGCTGGTTATGGAAAGAGACAGTTATATCCAGGACACTACGCACTTTTTGCATGTACTTTCTGATTATAAGGATTTACCACCTGATACCATTTTAGTGACAATGGATGTAACATCCCTCTACACTAATAGTCCACACACAGATGGCATTACAGCATGCCTTAAATACATACAGAAGAAAGGACCAGAACAAAACATCAACCCTGAAGTGGTGGGGAAACTTATGGAATTCATTCTGACCCATAACAACTTCAACTTCAATGATAAACATTATGTTCAAACTATGGGAACAGCAATGGGCACCAAAATGGCTCCACAGTATGCTAACCTCTCTATGGCAGACTTGGAGGAGGATTTTTTAAGGCAGTGTCCCCATAAACCACTAGCTTATTTCTGTGACATTGATGATTTGTTTGTCATCTGGACGGGGGGCACAGATGCACTTAAAGATTTTCATTATGAATTTAATAATCTCCACCCTACCATAACGCTTACCCTGGAGTATTCTACCACCAATGTTAATTTTCTGGACACCACGGTCACCATTAAGGATGGAACCTTACATACATGTATTTATAGGAAGCCAACAGACAGACAGACAGAGATATCTGCACAAGAAAAGTAATCACCCAAACCATACAAAAAAATCTGTCATGTACAGTCAAGCTCTTTGGTGTCACCGTATTTGTTCAAAGGAGGATGACAGAGATACACATTTGGCTATGTTGAAAAACACCTTTATTGAGCAGGGACACTCTTCCAGAGAAATTGATGGGATAACAGAACATGCAATGCAAGTACCAGGACAACAACTACTTCAATATAAAGAAAAGACAGCTACAGACGGAATACCCTTAGTAGTCACATATCATCCAGACCTTGAACTTCTGCGTAAGATTATTAAAGACCTCCACCCAATATTTGGTGAGGATGAAACCCTTCATTGTATTTTTAAGGAACTCCCACTACTGTATTTTAAACAACCACCAAATTTAGCCAGCCTAATTATTAGGAGCAAACTTTCACCAGAACATAATATCATGTTACACAATGGCACACGACCCTGCAATCAATGCACCTGTAAGACTTGTGAGCTCATTTCCGCCTCAGACTGTGTGGTTACATCACAAAACAAACAATTCAAGGTGCATGGGAGTTATACATGCACATCATGACATGTTGATTATTTCATTCAGTGCAAGAGATGTCCACAAACAGGTTATGTTGGAGAGACAAGCCAACAGCTCCGCACTAGGATGAACTCGCACAGACATACTATTAGAGGAGAGATGACTAAAAAACCAGTGGGGCACCACTTCTCCCAGTCTGGCCACTCAATTTCAGATATGTCAGTAATGGCCTTGCGGGGCACCACTTCTCCCAGCCTGACCACTCAATTTCAGATATGTCAGTAATGGTCTTAAAAGGAAATTTCAAAAACACACAACAGAGATGAGCTTTTGAGATTAAACTTATTTTACATCTCAATATGGTAGCAGATGGGATGAATCTTGATCTGGGTTTCATGGAACATTACAGAAACTGACATCCACAGACCTCTTCTTCTTCAGACTGGCATATTATAGGACTTCGGCTTGTGTGGGATGTGGGTGCATGTGTGTATGTATGTATGTGTGTGTGGGTATGTGTTGTGAGGCACATGATATAACAGGTGTGGGGCTTGCTGTCACATTGAGGTAGGCCTCTGTTTAGATACATGGAGTTACAGTGTGTTACTACTCTTACTTCACACACATAATGAATATTAATTCCTCTTTACTTTTTATCTCTGCCTGGGAGTGAGGTGGATTCCGTTACACCATATTCAGATTACCTAGCCTGTTAATGTACATACAGGAGTGTTATCATAGACTGTGACATATATTTTTTTAACTCTGTACATATTGGGGTGCGGGATCTCATTTGCATGGGGGTTCTGGACAGATCTTTGTAGATTAGGCTACTGTTGTAGTGATTTGTGGAAATGTAGGTATGTTAGACCTCCGGTCTTACTCACATACTTTATATTTACTTCTAGTTACCTTATCCTGGGGAGAGTGGCAGGTTTAGTTCATTGTAGTTGCATCCAGAATCCTTGGAAATGTGTTGTGTGTGTGTGTGTGTGTGTGTGAGCATCTCCTTAAAGCTAGTTATCCCCCCCTCCCCCAACACACTTTATGGGGATGTGGGGTTGGGTAGGGTTTACCATTTGTGTGAAGAGGAGTAGGAGAGAAATTACATTTTTTTCTCTTTTTCAGATTCCTTAGACACTTCTGGTACATCAAGTTTTTACATGCTCAGTGTAGATTGACATCAGTACATATCAGGCTACATGGACTTAATTCCTTGGAGGTCCATGATTAGAGCTTTTTGTTTGACACTAATACTGTCAATTTATATTTAAATTATCATTTATAAAGTCCTGTCACTACACTAGAGGTTTTTTGAAATTTATGGGGCATGATATCTAGCTGAAGAGTACGGCAGGGTGACAGGTCCAGCTAAGTTTTTCACATCATACAGTGTGCACTGATGTTTTTAAAACAACTCTACTGGTAATTCCTTGTCTATAATGCATGCATTGAAACTTCTTGGGAGTCCTAAGACAATCTTAGTATGTCTTTAATCTGGGTGGAGGCTGCTTTTCAGTAATCACATCCTTATACACACTGTGACACCCATAGCTTGATTTAGGAGTCATCTGCTCCAGCAGTGTTATCTTATGTCAATTAAATTTATATGCAGTAGGATTCTTTGTATACGTGTTCCACCAACCACCTTTAACCCGGGGACATTCCTGGCTGAAGGTATTATGGTGCTGTTAAACTTCTCTGACATCATTATCTGTATTTTTCAAATGAGTATTTTAAACCAATGGGAATTTTTTCTGTTGTTTTTTTCTGCATGATCTAGCTGTTAAAAGTATTGTTTTTTCTAAACACCTGCCATTAGGCTTCTGTTGAAGGACTGGTTGGTCCGAAAGCTAAAGCACTTTGTTCTTCTTGTTACATCTATGTTGGTCCATTAAAAGGTATCAAATCATTTGCTTCTGGATCAACTCTAAATTGGTCATTTGTTCTGGATTACAATGCATACAACAGCTAGAACAAGTTCAACAAGCTGAACAGGTTAAACAAAAAAACAATGCCAGACAGGAATAAAAATGATTAGAATGATCAGCACATAGTTACTTCTGTACAGCAGATACATGATCGAATGGATCTTATCAGCATTAGAGCACAGGGTTGATATACCAGTAACAAAGAGGTATCTATGCAACAAAGGCCTAGATAGAGTTTGTTGTCCTAGGATCTTAGCAGGCCACGTGATGCACACATTCTATCATGTTGTGAAGCATGTAGCAGCCTTGAGAGATGTTACAGTATGGGCAGTGTACATACTGGTCCCAAGTGGCAGTGTAATTCTCTAGCTTATCTAACACCACAAGAAGTTCCCTTTTATAGCAGGCTGCCCTGCCCCTCTCTTCCATCTGCTCCAACAATGTGGGAGGATTAGTGTCCCTCCAGTGGTGTAAGATGACCTGCTTTACAGTAATCAAGGCATCTTATAGCCATCTCCTGGAAACAGATGGGGCTACTGCTGTTGTACCTATATAATGTAGTGCACCTAGCATTATCATTTAGGCTGTGGAGGTGAGTGGGGGCAGATAACACCATGGCAGACCTATAAATCTCTGTCCCAGTAGGTGCTCAGTTTTTTGCACAACCAGAGTAGGTGTGTAATGTTTCTTGACTCTGACTGGCATTGCCAACATGCATCAGTTGGCACTAGGCCCCACGTGTGGAGCTTTTGGGGAGGGTTCTATGCCATCAATGAAGAATTTTAAATTGTGTAAACTGGTTCCTGGTGTCCTTGGCCACTCTGGCTAGGTTCCTCCAGCAGTCCTACCACTCCTGTGTCAGTATATCTACACCCAGTTCATTACTCCATGCTTATCAGAGATTGCCAGTAGTGTCCCCTTCCAGGGCTGAGTTTTTTTGTATATATAGCTAGCCTTAGGGGGAGGGAGTACCGGTCCATGTCTAGTAATGTATCCATTACATTTTGGCTAGTAACTGTATAGGAGGATCCGAGGACATGTGTGAGTGCATATCTGAACTGTAGGGATTGCCAGTGCTGTTGTTTCTCTGGGTGGAATTTGGACTGAAGCTGTCTGAAAGCCTTGAGGTGCCCTGACCACTGATCTTTGAGGTGGCCTAATCTGGTTATACCTTGTAATTTTCACCCAGGCCATGAAACTAAACAGTTTCCAGTTCTGAGGGCTGGGTTGTTCCAGAGACAGAAGGCTGGAAAAGCACAAGAGTTACAGTGGGCATCGTTAGATATGCCACCCGCACACTGCCAAAGTGTGGGTGGGTGGGGTGGGAGTGCAGATCAGCTGGGATGATTCCAAACATAACCAGCTGAAGTGGGGAGTTGTCCAAGAGGAATGTTTCACATTAGGACCACCCCATGACTCCTAAATAGAAACACAGAAACATAGAATTTGACAGCAGATAAGGACCGCTTGGCCCACCCAGTCTGCCCATTTCCCTACCTAATGGATAAGCTGCAGATCCTAGTTAACCAGCAGCCTACATCTTTCTACCTCCACCCCCTAGAATTGCCTTATGGCTGTCCCATGCATGCTTGAATTCAACCACTGTTTTTGACTCCACAACCTCCTCCGGAAGGCCGTTTCATGCATCCACAACCCTCTCTGTGAAAAAATACTTCCTTACATTGCCTCTGAGCTGCCCCCCTCTATCTTCAAATTGTGCCCCCTTGTTCTTGCACACCTCTTATTTTGAAAGATGCTAACCTCTTGGACTTTGTTCATTCCCTTGAGGTACTTGAACGTTTCTATCATGACCCCCCCCCTTTCCTCAAGGCTATACATACTAAGCTCCTTTAGTCTCTCTTCATATGTCTTCCGGTGCAGACCCTGCAACATTTTAGTTGCCCTCCTCTGGACAGCTTCCATCTTGTCTATGTCCTTGCGGAGACTGGGTCTCCAGAACTGCACACAGTACTCCAGATGGGGTCTCACCAGCTGTCTGTAGAGAGGGATAACAACTTCCAGTTTTCTACTGGTGATGACTCTCCCTATGCATCCCAGTATCCCCCCAGCCCTCTTTACTGCCCTCTCACATTGCTTGCCCGTCTTTAAGTCATCTGATATGACTATCCCCAGGTCTCTTTCCATTTTTGTTGTTGTTAGTATCTCACCCCTCCATTGTGTACTCTTCCCCTGGGTTTTTGTTTCCCAGGTGAATTACCTTGCACTTCTTAGCATTAAATCTAAGCTGCCATACATTTGACCATTCCTCTAACCTTGCCAAGTCCCTTCTCATCCTTTCCACCCCACCTTGCGCATCAACTCTGTTGCAGATCTTTGTGTCATCTGCAAAGAGACATACTTTTCCTTCCAGTGCAATGTCGCTTACAAAGATATTGAAGAGGACCGGCCCTAATACTGAATCCTGCGGCACCCCACTAGTGACCCCCTTTCTTCAGAGTGGACTCCATTTACTATTACTCTCTGTGTCCTATTCTCCAACCAATTCTTTACCCAGGCTATCATCTTGGGACCCACTCCCAGGCTGGCTAACTTGTATATTAATCTTTTGTGTGGGACTGAGTCAAATGCCTTGCTAAAGTCTAGATAGGTCATGTCCACAGCCCCTCCCTGATCTACTACTTTAGTCACCCAGTCAAAGAAATCTTTTAGAATAGTCTGGCATGATCTTTCTGCTGTGAATCCATGCTGCCTTGGGTCATGTGCCCCTCTGGCCTCTAGGTACTCGACAATTCTTTCCTTCAAAAGTGATTCCATAATTATCCCTATCACTGAGGTTAAACTAACAGGTCTGTAGTTTTCTGCTTCTGCCATGCTCCCACTTTTGTGAAGGGGAATCACATCTGCCCTCCTCCAGTCCTCAGGTACCACCCCATCCTCCCATGATTTGTTAAAGAGGGTAGTCAGTGGTGTCACTAGTTCTGCCCTTAGTTCTTTTAGAATTCTGGGATGAATCCCATCAGGCCCCATTGCTTTGTCCACCTTCAGTTTTAAGAGTTCTTTCAGAACCCTTTCTTCTGTAAATGGGCTGGTATCAACTTCTGTATCCAGAGTGTTTCTATTGTTTGTTTTACAATCCTACATTTCAAGGATGTAGTAAAGATTTTAGGAGTATATAATTTAGCAGAAAAAAAAATTGGTTAGTCTTTTCAAAATCAAAAAAATCAAAAAAGTCAAAAATAAAGAACTGTCTGAAATATAGAAATATCTTAGTTTCTATTCTGTCCATTACAGCAAAGAAACTTATCAGCAGAAACAGACTCAAAAATTCCCCTGCAGTTAGGGAGGAATAATGTAATATGGTGAACATGTTTTATTAGCTCAAGAAGATGAAACATATTGTGAGGTTTCTTAAGGCTATCTCTGATAATGCATGGGTGCTATTGATTGTATTTATCAATTAAACGGTAATTAATCCAGTTCCATAAAGGAATGACCTGGCACACTGAAGAATTCCAAGGAGGTCAATATTTTGTATCTTTTTTTCCAGAGATTTCACCAGGAAAGACATACTGAGCTGTGAACAGCTTGTTTTCAGATACTTCTAGGGGGGTAGGGGTTGGGGGAAGGTGAGTAAACAGTACAAGATAAACAGTAAAAATACAATGTATTAGGTAAAGTAGTAAAGTTGAAATAAGATGTATTGATCTGAGTGAGGCAGAGCATTTGTTTCAGAAGTGAGCATTTAGAAAATGAAAATTAATTTTTTAGCCTCACTGCATGTTTTTAAAAATATTACATTTGATGAGATATGACAATGAAGCCATTAGTGAAAAAATAAAACATAAAGATAATGTTGAGGGTAAATGATGAATAAATTAATGCTGAATATCTTATCAAAATGTAATTGGTACGTCACTGGTTAAATTGTCAGTGAATGGTGGTGACTACGTTGGCAGTTTTAAACTTTGGTATCGTGATGATCAACCACTCCCAACTGCAACCCATTATTTTGCTGTACAAAATATGTTTCACTGTGTCATGAACTTCACAAGAGTTCTAAAATTCTATAATGTAAGTCTTGTTCACTGCTGAGATGAACAATGTTAGACTGTTTGATCTGCGACCATAATTTCTCATTTTACTCACTACGGTTACCAACCACAGCAACCAACACTTGTTAAATTATTATCAATGTTTCCAGCCATGTTCAGACATGTTGTCATGTCCACACCCACCTGGGGAGTTAAGTTTAAAATCTAGTTGGCTCTAGAAACTGACTTGTTTACTTCAGGAATAATTACATTGAAACATAGATAGCATTAGAAAAAAAAGACCCAGAGATACATCCAGTCTGCTCATTTCCCACCAATCTACATACTCAGCCTAACTCTGGATTGTATTTAGAGACCAAGTAGTTTTAGTGACTTGATTGTTGTTCCCTTCACCAGGTATTCCTTTCCTCTTCTGCTTGAGGGTCTCACTATACCCTTATGTCTGTTCCATCTATATTTAAACTCTGTCACAGTCTTGGCTTCAACCACTACTCTGGGAAATCTGTTCAATTCATCCACAACCAGCTACATGAAGAATAACCTTCTCACACAACCCTGAATCTCACCCCAAAGCTCTTCACCCATGCCATCTAGTAACTGTTCTGTTTCCTCATGATAAAGCCCTTACAATCCAGCCTGTTGACTCCCCACAAGAACTTGGGTTTCTCAGACATACCCCCTTCCCCTCAGAGCCTTCAGTGTATATATGTTAATGTCGGCAAACCATTCCTCATAAAACTTTGTGACCTTTCTTTGTATGGTCTCCATGTGGTCTCTGTCTTTCTTGAGATTTGGATTCCAGAACTGCATATAGTACTCTAGGTACAGCCTTACTAGGGACCTGTACAGCAGCAGTATCATCCCTTTCTTTTTTTTTTTGCTGGTTTCCCCAAGCCCTGGAATGGGATCACCAGGCTCTGGCAGCCACTCCCCACATGCTCAGGCTTACCACCCCTGAATGGGGCTACTGAAGGTGAACTATGGTGGCCTAGGAGGGATGGCAATGGAGCTGACTCATTAGTGGGGGCCAGCATTTTTGCTGCTGTAATCCCTACAGGGGTGGGGACATGCAGTGATGACCAGCATCTGTCCCACCCTGCCCACAGAATGTGCAGGCACTGACTGCTACAGATCACTGGCCTCCACCAGGGGTTCATCTTGCATCAGACACTCAACCCCACCTCCCCCCAGAGTAGGAGAGCAGTCTGCCGGATGCGCAATCTTACTCCCCTTGACTGGTCTGCTGAGTCCCAGATCCATTCCTGAACCAGGGTCATCTGCATCGCAGATGGCAATCATGCCTCTGCAACAGTGGGCTGGCTCAGTATCACCCCTTTCTTACTACTATCAAATCTCCTTCCCATACTTCCCAGCATCCTGTTTGCCTTCCCTTACTGTATGCATGATTGCACTGAGCAGTGCATTTGAGGCAGTCACTAATGATGAAATCCAGGTCTTTCCCCTTAGTTGTCTGAAACAACTGTTACTCCTCCCACCTAGTATTCTGTTTTAGGGTTCTTTCCACCAGTGTTAATCACTTTGCATTTTTTTGCACTGAACTTAAGATGCTATTATCTGGACACTCTTTACAAATTTTTCATGCCTCTTTTCAGTTCTCTAATTCCCTCTTCATTATCCGCTATGTCACAGATCTTTGTGTCATCAGCAAAAATACACACCTCATTCTGGATTCCCATTCCTACAGTATATTGCAAATGAAGATATTGAAGAGCTCCAGTCCCAGAGCCAATCCCTGTAGTACACTGCTCATGACTCCCCTGGGCTCTAATTGCACTACATTGACAACAACCCTTTGCATCCTGCCCCCAAGCCTGGTCCCCAAACTATTTGTCAGTGTGTCCCCTTCTGCCAGGTCACAAAGCTTTTTTACTAGGTCTTATATGTGGAATAGAATCAGGGGTCTTGCCAAAGTCAATGTACAATGCATCTACTGTTTGGCCCCTCTCCTCCAACTTTGTGACCCAAAGAGAATGATCAAGTTAATCTGGAAAATCACTTTGCTATAAACCCATGCTGCCTTCTGCCCAGCAAAATATTTGCTTGCCAGAATTCCACTATATGTTCCTTAATAGTGGTTTCCAGCAGCTTGCCTACAATCAAGGTTAGATTGACCAGTCTTTTCATTTTCTGGTTCATCCCTGTCCCTGCACATGAGAGGTGACACCACTTTATTGATCAAGCCAGAGACTGTATTAGCCAGCATTGTGCTATGTGGTATGGAATGGTATTTAAACCATTTTATTTATGAACTGGAAATTTATTTTATATCAGATTCAGATTCCTAGTCCTGCCATTTTGCCAGCTTGGGTTCAGGTCCAAGGGCATTGGTAAAAATAGAGCTGCATGAACCTAAACATGTTTGACTTACCAAATGCCTGTTTTATTTTATTTATTTATTTATTCATTCATTCATTGATTCATTCATTCATTCTTGGATTACAATACCTCTGAGCACAGACAGCTTATTCACAAAGGTTCCATGTCAGTGAGAAGTGGAGAAAAACATGCAAAAGGTAAAAGTACAATGTTTCCAAAACAGTAAAATAAATTGAGCAAATATATATGTATCTATACTCAGTTTTATTGTTCTTATAGAAGGAAAGTGTAGATGAGAGGAGAAGGATAAAGATTGAAGAAAGAAAGGTAGGAAGTGGCAGCCATAGGCCTTGTCAGGTTGGTGTGGGGGTAGGGACAGGAGGTGAGGTGAGCGGGGGGGTAAGAAAGGTAGGAGGTGGTAGCCATAGACCTTATCAAGCTGGTGTGGGAGGGGTCGGGGCAGGTGGGTGAGGTAGATTGGGGTAGCCAGGGGTTTTGTCAAAGTGTGAAAAGGAGGGTAGCCTCAAAATTATAGAGGTAACAGCAGAGATACATACAGGGTTATCCAGTTGTGAGGAGAAGATTGAATGCTAGTAGACGGGAGTCTCAGGTGAAGCAGTCACAAGAACCATTGGTGTGAGATGTTGGCATAACTTCAGTTTGAATGGTGCTAATTTAGGTAGGGTAATTATATTACTATGAAGAGCATTAAACTAGTGAGGTGCTCTGTAGGCAAATGAGCATTGCCCCGGGTTGTCCGGCATCTAGGAACATAGAGATGATGGCTGTTTGAGCTTTACCTATGCTGTGAACTACAATGGGGGTTTAGCAGTTTTGCAGTGCCTGGTGGCAGGAGGCTTAGAAGTGCTTTTTTGGCTACAAGACAGGTTTGGTATTGGATTCTCCTGGAGAGCTGTAGCCAACCAGTCTCAGCGTAAAGACCACAGGTGTGGGTGAAATGTGTGGACCCTGTGAGTAGTCTGCATGCCTTGTTCAGAGCAATGGATATCCTGCACAATGAAGACATGAGGGCTGCTCCCTAGATTACAAGACCAAGAGGGCTGTGGGTTCAGTTCCCACATCTGGCACTTGGGTTAATATCCCGGTACTGGCACTGCAGTGGAGCATGAGAGGGGTGCTGCACTTCTGAGGTGCCATCTTTTGGATGAGACGTTAAACTGAGGTCCCATCTGCCTGGATTAGTGGTAGTTCAGGTGGATGTTAAAGATCCCATGGCACTTATTGAAAAGAGTAGGGAATTTTTTTATTAGAAGAAATATAACAAAAGATAACACTCAAGAAAGCCCACAAACAAACAATCAGTAGAGAAAAAAACAGAAGAAGGAGACAATAACATACTGAAAACTGGAAATAAAACCAGACAACCAGTGAACAAGAAAAAAAAACATATCATCAAAAACAGATAGAACAAACAAGAACTTGAAGGATATACCAATATATTGATCATGTTACCCCTTCAAATAAGAGTTTTGGGAGTGCTCTCCACCAATTCTCAATCATAGGAGGAGGCAGTGCCGACTTTTCTTTGAAATAAACTACTGCCACTTCTTGTGTAACAGCCATAATAAGACCACATAGCAGAACATATTTTTGTTGCATCCCAAAGTGACACCTATTCTGCCAAAGACACCATTTTATTACAATGAAAACCATCCATAAAGTTCCCTGGAAAAAAACATCCCATGCTGACCCAAATTTACCATACACCAACTCAGTATATGTTACTTGACAGAATAAAGGTATAACCCAATGTCGGACCAATTGGTCCCAAAACAAAACAATATAGGAACAATCAAAAAATAAATGTTACATAGTTTCAACCTGTACAAGACATAAATCTCTAATACATAATCTGTCCTTAACTGTTTTATGAGCATGATTACCTCTCACATTCAATTTTCCATGGCAACACAGCCAAACAGTATCCCACATTTTTCTTGGAACCCTAGCTTCTGTAAGCTGATAGAGTAACCATTTAGACTCAATATTAACGGGGCAGGTAAAACAAGGCCCATTCAAAAATTTCCTGCCAAAGAGAGAGACATGTAAAAAGTTTTCCTAGTTAACCCTTGACAAAGTTGAATAGTCACATCCCACTGTTTGAGTTGTTTTGAAAAATTCAATCAACTAAGGAGAGGTACCATCTGGAATTAATCAAAATGGTCCCCATTGTGGTGCTTCCCATTTATTAAAAAAATATTAACATCTAGCCTTGAGGCTGATTGCCCAATTGATCTGATATACCACAAGAATGGGATAATATTAGAATATACAAATATCAAGAAAAAAACAATACTGGGTTAATAATATTCAAACCCCCTTGCTTAACCGGCCAATATATCACAACCCTCCGAACAGCATTCAACTGACTCCCCGATAATAATTGGAAACATAAATTATATAGTATATCCTCCAGCCTAAGAGGGAGTGGAAATACGTAACTGAAAGTTAAAATATAGGAATAATATATGTCTTTAACATATAAATCCTCTTAAATCTTGTCATTGGATATGATTTCCATTTTTGCATTTTCTTTTCTGCCTCCTCCAATTTTTCCACCCAGTTCCATTCTGCTGCATTTGTACCCCCAAAGGACACCCCCAACAAATGCACTGAGTCACTATGAATCTGAATCCCTTCAATCTCAGTAACTTGAAGCTTAGGTCTAATAGCTATAGCTACCCCTTTACTTTTCTGCGTATTTATCTGGGATCTGGAAAAAGCCGAGAAAGATTGAGTAACCCCCAGTGCATGAGCACCAGACCTATGATCCACTACCAGCAGGCAGACATCATCTGCATAAGCCATAGTACATGGGAAAGGTGTACCAGCAGGGCTCCTCATGTGTCTTATTTGGTCATCCATATTTAAAAGTCTTAAAATAAGATCCATAGTAAAGACATACAAAAGAGGACCAAATGGACATCCCTGTCTAACCCCTCTTTTAATCTGAATATGTGGTCCCAGACATTCATTAACTATAGGTGTCAAAAAAGCAGTGTCATACAATCTTTGTACCCAATGTACAAAAATCTGCTGTAAACCATACCATTTTAATACTGTAAATAAGTCAAAATGGGGCACTAGATCGAATGCCTTTGTCTGATCTAGGCTAATAACATAACCCCCAGCTGTAGGACTATCAAAAATCTCCCTCATGAACTTCAAATTATCTAACATTGACCTCTGTAGAATTGCACAAATTTGAGTAGGATGTATCAAATAACCCTCAGCCTTTGACAACCGAACACATATAATTTTGCTCAACAATTTCCGGTCAGTATTTAGCAAACTTATGGGCCTCAAATAATTGATATCATCTTTTGCACTTTTTTTATGGAGATAGATTAACAAACTATCTGCTAATGTGGGGGGATGGAATGGTGGCCCTGTAAAATAGTGTTGAAAACCATAGACAATAATCGACATATTATATATATACTTTTTTTCATAGAATTCATTAGGAATACCATCAGGGCCTGGAGTAATCCCAGTCTTTAACTGATGTATCAGAAACTCCACTTATGATTCCATAATTGGTTTAGTCAAATCTCTGATATCGGTACCTGATAACTGAGGAATATTAAGTTTGTCCAAGCTATGTTCCATGTCCCCTAAGTCTGACACATCCAGGCTGAACATGGACTAGGTATGGTCCACTACAAAGTTTAAAACATCCTGATTAGTCATCAAAAGATCTCCTTCCATAGTTTTAATTCATGGCATATATTTTATATCAACCCGCTGTTTACAACTATCATAAGGATTCACCAACTGTGCCTTACCTCTCATACCATATTTTTGTTCCATAAACAATGATATAGCTCTTTCATATTGATAGGAACACATTTCTTTTTTTATTTGAGTTATTTGCAAGGTATAATCCAAACCATAAGTGGCTTTTAAAGAAAGTAAGTTTTGTAACCATCTTCTTTTGTTTAATTATCGGATATAAGTATCCTTATTTTTAAGTTTTGATGTCTGTCTACAGTGATGCTTAATTTCAGATTTAGCTTCTAACCACCACAAAAGAGGATCTTCGTACAGCTCCAAGACTGAAAGTTTTGCCTCAAGAACTAAATGAAGAGCACTCCAGTCTCGAGTATCCTCTAAAATTTTGATATTCATCTTCCAGTGATTATGAGTGTGTAGTTTATTTCTAGGTATTCCTAAATGTAATTGTAAAAAACAATGATCAGAGGTTTCCATGGGGAAAATAATTACATGGTTACAGTGCAACCATTCCGAGAGAAAAAAGAGGTCAATTCGAGAGGACGATCTTCCTCTATGGTACATGTGAGCTGGAGGGTGAGGGCCAAATAGGGATCCATCCAACAATATAGCAGCATCACGCATTTTACCTAAGAAGTTCGAATCACATTATAATTTCTGCATCAGGCCAGTTTTATCCGACAAAGACATTATACAGTTAAAGTCCCCTCCCAACAATACAGATGTTGTGGTATGTAAGTAAGGTTGGACAGCTTTCATGACTTCTACTCTTTGTGTTTTTACTTAGGATTATAAATATTTATAAGCCTCCACTCTAGATCATGAATAACCACATCAAAAATTAAAACCCTCACCTGAATCAGGTTTATCAGACGAGTCACAAAAAAGTCTAGCTTATTAAACAATATCCCAACCCCTGCACAAGTATCCTTCCCCAAAGACCAGTAAGAGAGTCCACTTGTCCATTTTTGTGAGGCCAATCGTGTGTCTTGTAAAGTATACAGCCTGGTATCCTGTAAAAAAAAGAATATGTAAACTTAGATTTTGTAAAATAGAGAAAGTGCATCGTCTTCTCCGTGGATTCCTAAGGCTGTTTACATTTAAGGTCCCACAAGTAAGATCCAGGAGCATTGTAACTAAGTAAAGAGGGGATCATGACTTTCTCCCTTTCCCGGGAGATCTCTGTTTACATCTCTTCATCCCAGATTGCTTTGAGTCACTTGGTATTTGTTCAGTATCAGTCATAAGTTCAGGTTCTGAGGAAGAAGCCATCAAGGAAGCATCTGAGTCATCCACAGACCCTTCTATTTGCTTTCTTTTGGATAAAGGAGCATACCTGTTGCATGTGAGTACCACATCCCCTGATTGTTAGGCATCAGCTGAACGTTGAAAGTCCGAAGAAGCTTTAGCAGAACTACTCCTAGTTACCCATTTTTTGGACTTTAATGACCTGGTTATATCCTCTGGAGGCAGCATCTGAAGACCACCAATCAGTGTAGTAGACGTAGGAAAGTCTGAGCAACTGGGGCCTGGAACAGGATCCCCAATACCAACCGTTGGTGGTGACAGGGGTATAACTGGAACAATTACAAGACTATCATCTACACCCAGTTCTGGAACTGCAGCTGGAGGGGAAGCCTGGACTGAGGCCATGTCTTGTTCCCCAGGTTCTGCATCTAAGGTCAAGAGGGCTGTGTCTGACGTAGGAGCCTTCAATTCTACTGAAGAAGAGGGCCGTGCAGTTGCTTGTTGTTGTGCTTTGAACACTGTCTCATCCTGAGCATCCTGCATTTGAGAGGGGTCATTATGAAAGGCCCAGGGGCAGTTCTGAAAAGTATGGGTGGTAGCCTCACATAAATTGCAGTAGGCTGGGCAGGGGCAGCCTAAGCTAGTGTGCCCAATACCGAAACAAAGAGAACATTTCAATTTATCACACACATTACTTAAATGGTCTGGGCACCACATCTAAAACAAGACCTAGGTTGCCTGGGATAGAAGATGAAACCACGATCTCTCCCCAAGTAAAAACAGCTAGGTAAATGTTGAATAGCACCGTTTATTTGAGGCAATCTACAGTAGCAGCCACAGACACTGCCAGCTATTTCCCCAAATTTCTGTGATATTTCCAGATATATCTAATGCTTTCTCCATTTCTACAGTAGGGGCAGCAGAGAGAAACTCTTTAGAAATTTCATGAAATATCTGGAAATAGCTGGCAATGTCTCTGGCTACTACTGTAACTTGAATTTTCCAACCCCCGGTCCAAAATTGTTCGGAATCAATAATCGCCTCAGGTAAGCCCAGGACCATACATTTGAGTTTCAGCCACTTGATAATATCAGTCACTGCCACTCCTTCATTTTTAAAAAGCGCCATGATAGATTTGATAGCTGGCTTTGACAACAGGATGGCCACAAAGGGGGACCACAGCGGGGTATATTTCACTGTCTGATATCTCTCCCAAAATTACTCGAGGCCTGCAGCTGTTTTAAAGCTGAGATAAAATTTGAGTCACCAGATGTGTGAATAAGCATGTAGATCTCAGTGGGCAGGAACTGCAAACTACCCTTGATCAGAGATTTACCCACATATACTCGGTCAGGAAAAATATCAATGACCCCCCTTATATCATATGTGGACAGCATTTCTCCATTTGGCTAGCTCAGGAGGAGCATGAAAGAGTCCCGTATAAGACCTCGGATGGGGTCCTTGATTCTCAGAAGATCCTGCCCCCTGCCAAAAGATAAAGGATTGTGTCCAGATGTAGTAGGAAGGGAAACCTTATCAGGGTTTGATGTATGCCCGTTTTCCAGAAGCAGGTGGCTAGAAACATACTGAGCATCATCCAGGTGCTGTCCTGCAGAGGAAGCGGAAGGGAACCAAAGGGGTGGGAATAGCCCGATCCGGTATCAGAGAATCAGAAATTTGAGATGCTGCTCCAGCAACTATTGTGACTGAAGCAACTTGCATAACAGGGTTTTGGGTTAACTACAGCTCTGACGGAATATCCAAGGGGTCCACCATAATAACTCAATCATCTGTAGTCCAAATATCTTCAGGAACAGGAGAAGACCAAGTATGAGTGTCCACAGATTTCGACCACCCGGCCCCTCGCACAATGTCTGCAATGGAAATACCAGTAACTGAAACATTAGCATCGTAATTAGGTGCAACAAGGTCCTTATCCAGGGGAGAACACTGTCAGCACCCAACAATGAAGTTGTAGACCCTCCAGCAATATAAGCCTGATGTACATTTACCACTCTCCCTGAGGTAGCCCTGGAAAACTGAGCAGTAGCAGAAGAACTGGAGATAGTACCTGAAGCTGTAGAAAGTCCTGCAGTTGTTTCCGTAAAAGGAAGGTTGGGTATGTCTGACTGAGAAAGTGCTTCACTGTCCTGAACAGCCACATCAGGGGATCGCAGAGCAGATTCCATATGCTGCATCATCGGGTCATTGTGCACAGTACTACAATCTGTAGCTTGAAAAGGCACTGCCAGGAGCCCTGCTCACAACCTAAGTCCCAAAACCACAGCCGAATCCTGTGGCATAACAGCAGCGGAAAATTCCCCATTGTCTAACTCTAGGTACATACCTTATTCAGTGCTCATACTGCCAGTCGCAACCTCTCCAGACAACTCAAGGGGTGAAACCAAGTCAGCAGCAACAGCCACTTTGTCAGGCTTCTCCGTGAACCCTTTGAAGATGCTGTGTCCTCCAACAGCTGGTGCTTTCTGACAAGCTAAACTGGAGCCATGACAAACACCATGGAAGCCTTCAAAAGTGCAATTTTTCCACATAAGTATAGTTGTTTAGCCAAACTGTGCATTTCCTCTTCTTCAAGCCAGGAGAGCTCTTGTTATACTGCCAAGTGTCTTTTATCAGAAATATCGTCATGTCCTTCAAATGTAGAAATGTTACCAATACGTTCTTCCAAAAGGTCAGTTCTAACCACACCATGCTGTTCATGCACTGCAACCCCTTCCAGTTCCAAATGTGCAACCTCTAAAGGAATCAAGACAGGGGAGGAGGCCTGCTTCCCTGTCTCAGACTCATCTGTCCTCTCCTCCAACACACCCGAAGTGGCCATCTTGGCTGACAGCCATCAATTCTCCCAAAGGTGAGTAGGGGAAGTTTTTATTGAAAAAAACAACTGAACAGAAAAGAAACCAAAATAATCCACATAATGTACAACAGAGGAGTTATGTAACAGGAAAATCAGAGTCAGTAATCCAAGGTAACAGAGTCCACAATTCCAGTAAGGATTCTGATGGCAAACACTTTGCTTCAGAGAAATATACCGTATGTCCTTCACATCACGTTCAATTCTCTGAATAATGGTAATAAGGGATACATCCTGGTGTTGAAAATTAAACATTGAGCAGTCCATATATGCCATGATCACAAAAAGTAAATTCAAAGTGTTCACATTCCAACGTGTCCAAGAAGGTGGAAAAAAAACATACATCAACATTTCATAATTTATTGAAGTAAACAAAGGTTCTTGCCATCTGGCAGCTAATAAGGCCCAAAAATTAGTTATATAAGTACAGAAAAAGAAAAGGTGTGATATAGTTTCTTCCTGTTGCTGGCATTCAGGTCTAGAACAAAGCCTATCTTGTAGTGTTTTGTGTTTATGATTATGTTTAACGTTAATACATTCATGACAACTTAACCAGTGTAAGTCCCACATCTTTTGGGGAATCCTAGAGTTACAAAATAAAGTGAATGAAGTAGAGAGATGCTGGCTGGGGCATTTGGGAAAAACAACAATATCTAAATAGATGCGATCCACTAAATATCTATATAAGGCCTTTCTAGACACAGTCACTAGCATATGGCCAGTAACCTGCCACTGTTTCAGATGAAGAAAGGTGTCTCTAACATAAGCAGGAATCTGAGGGTAATGAGATAAAGCTATCAATTTGTTTAGTTCCCATTTGTGAAACCAAGGACCACAGGATTCAAGGAACCAAGGCTCCCACCCCCATCCCAGTTAACCAGCAGGGGTCTAACATTATGGAACAAAAAAATACTAGTGTAAAAAATAAATAGGTTGGACCACGGCAAGGTCACCATCCCGAATGGGTAGGTATGTAATTGGGCGTTTAGTAGGGTTAAGGAGGCTGCCCCACAGAGCTTGAAAAAATAGACTAAGTAATCTAGTTTCAAGTTGTCTTGGGGAGGGGGGGGAACATAAGCCAGAAAAAGAAATAAAGGAAGTAAATGAGTTTTAATCATATATATCCTCTTCTTTTTAAACATCTTCCAGGAATTCCAGCAGGAAACCATAGACTGAGCATAGGTCAGTTTGGGTGTACAGTTAGGGATGTCCAAAGGGCCATTGCCATATAAAATACCCCAAATTCTAATAGGTTAATCACAAATCGTAAGGTCAGCCGCATCGATCTCACCTAGAATTGGAGGACTCAGTCTTTGACCTATGCATTTAGCAAGATTAAGGGTTGCACCAGAAACAGCCCCAAACCTGGAGCAATGCTGTAAAGCAGAATGTACTGAAGCAGCATTTGCCACCATCAGACTCATATCACCTGCATAAACTAAAATGGAATAGGGAGCTGAGGGAAGTGGCAGAACTGTCAGGGCCACATTGATTGAATAAAGCAGTGGATCTAAGAAGAAAACATATAAGAGCAGGCTGAGGGGGCAGCCTTGTCTAACTCCTCTGCGTAGGGGAAGCATAGGACCTTTCCATCCATTAACTAGGGGAACAATAGTGGCAGATCAGTAGAGCAGCTGGAGCCTGGCAAGGGTCCTTTCAGGGACTTTATAATGACGTAGAGTAGACCATAAAAAGTCATGACGTACAGAATCAAAAGCCTGTTGCTGATCTAAGGAAAATATGAAACCTTGTAAAACGTTAGCGTTACCACATTCAATTAATTCCCGAAGTAAAATAATATGGTCCTGAATGCATCTTCCAGAGATGCTGCATGATTGTGCAGTGGAGATCACATAGGTGGCCAACTTAGAAAGCCTAAGTGCCAAGATATTAGTCAATATTTTAAAATCAGTGTTTAATAGGCAGAAAGGTCTCCAACTGGACAGTAATCTCCTATCACCTTTTTTATATAAGTAAAATAAACAACCCATGTTGAAATCCAAAGGAAGATTAACATAATGTAATATAGAATTATACACTGTAGCCAATTCAAAACTTAGGTCAGTAGAAAGTGATTTAGAGAGCTCATCTGGGATACCATCTAGGCCTGGTGTTACTCCTGGTTTTAAAGACCTGATTACCGCTTCGATTTCTTGTGCATGTATCTCATCATTTAACGTGTCTACAACAGAGGAGGGTATATCAGGAAGTTGTATGAAGGAAAGATAGTCTGAAATAGCAGTAGGGGGGTATAGGACCGAACAACCATTCTATATAACAGGTAATACGATTTCTGATATATGAAATAGCAGAAAGTTTGGAGAAAATATCGTCAAACAGTGTATCGAATGTTTTGCACTCCAACCTTTTCCGAATAGTAGCGTATGGACAGACAGTGTCACTGGTACCAGAGGCCCCAAAATACTATTGGTGTTGGATGGAAGTAGCCTTCAGGAGGTGGTAGTCCATTAGGCGCTTTCTTAGATTCCCAACTTGGGTAAAGAAATCATGGCCCGTTGTATGAGACAAAGTAAGTAGTTTCTGTAGGTGCTGTCTATTGCTATGATAATGAAAATATAAAGAGTCATGATAATGTTTACTATAGCGTTTAAATAAAGTCCGGAGTCCGGATTTTGTTTCCTGCCACCAGACCCATGGGACGTCATATAAAAAAAATACAGATTTCCGATTCTTAATGTAGTCAGTCAATTGACATAACATATCTGAATCAGATAGAAGGGAAGTATTCAATTTCCAGATGCCTGGACCAAAATAGGATTTCAGGGAAGGGCCAAAGGAAATGGATAATAAGTTATGGTCCGAGAATTCTGCAACCTGAATGACAGCATCAGAAAGTTGGAGATGGGAAGAGATGAAGAAAAAATCAATACAGGTCACAAGGGGGCCCTTGTGAAAAGTGGGAGTATGCTGACCCGTAAAGTATAAATATGCATCCCGTAAGTTTGTTGAATGAAGCAATTATTTGAGGAAATTTGTGTCACAAAACAGTTTGGTAGTTTTAGAAGTAGAAGTCTTATCTTTGGTGGATAAACCACAATTGAAGTCACCCCCAAACACCACATGCATAGACATGTATAAGTAAGGCTGTATGAATCTCAGCAGTTCAATCCTATGGGTCTTGATTTGGGAAGCATATATATTAATTATCCAAAAAAGGGACAGAAGAAATCAAAACTTCCAATAAAATAAGTCGGCCAGGGTATAAATCCAAAATTTTTATAACAGTAACATCAGGTATATTAAACAGAACACCCAAACCGGAACAAGAGTCTTGTCCAAAGGACCAATAAGAAAGGCCAGAGATCCAGGCACATTTGGCCTTATAAATCTCCGGAAGGGTGTGGAATCATACATCCTGTAAAAGGATGAAGCCAGCTGTTAAGCCGGACAAAAAGGAAAAAACTGCATCCCTTTTTGTGTGCTTCTTAATACTGTTAACATTAACAGTATGTGCTGAAAAAGCAGAAGACATGGTGAAAGGGAAAAAGCAAAACAAAAGTAAAAAAATAAAAATCACCTGGGCTTACCTTTCCTAGGGGTATACTTCCTATGTTTCAACTTCGCCTTAGCTTTCCTTTTCTGAGAACCTAAATTGTCAATGGTCACCTCTGTGTCTGTAGTCACGTCAGAATGAGAAGAGAGGACAGAGGAAGTGTCAGAGTTCGTGTTTTCCTGAGGGTGGTATAATATCTCAAATTTATTGGCATGGGTCACAGTAGAGGATTTTAGAGCCTTTGAGGAAGGAGAAGTCCCTCTCATTGACCCCTGAGTTACTCTAATGAAGGGCTCAGAGGGGGTCCATGGAAGTCACAGAAGTGCTAGGGAATACAGGAGCAGGTACCCCTTCCAGGGTGGAAGCATCAGAATCAGTGGCAGGAGGAGGGTGGGTAACAGTAGGTGCAGGTAACTCTGAAAATAAAATAGGAGCAGGCTGTCCCTGTAAAAAAGAAGGTGCATCAGTAGCAGGCACAATAGATTGGGGGGGTATGCGCTGAGACATAGAAAGTGTGTTAGTCAGTCAGGAGTGCTGTGCAACAGTAATGAGCAATCATTGTTTCTCCCCATCAGCAAGAGTCGGGGAGTTATGAGCTGCCCAGGTGCATGTCTGAAAGGTGTGCCCTAATTCATCACAAAGGACTCAAAGGGGTTCATCCACGTATTGGGAACCTGTATGACCAATGTTTCCACAAACAGAGCATTTAATCCCATCGCAAATGCTACTAATATGGTTACTAGAGCCACGTTTGTGGCATGCTTTCGGCTGTCCGGGGTAGAAAAGGACTCCCCTAACTTTCCCTAGCATATAGCTATTAGACAAATGTTGAATCCCAGTATCAGAGGTCCGAAGCATAACCCTTGCTTTCCACCCACCTGTCCAGAGATTCTCTGAATTGAAAATAGCCTCAGGGTCAGAAAGTAAAGTACATCTCTGCTTTAACCATACAGTGATATCATTTAAACTCACACCCTCATTGCAAAATAAAATGGTAACAGTTTTTTGTGTAGGCTTAGTCAAAGGAATGGCATTAAGGGGGCCCATAAGGGAGAAGTTTTAAGCTAGTGAAATTTTCTCCAAAACTTTTCCAAACCAGCTACAGTTTTAACACTGACATCAAAATGGGATTCAGAAGAAACATTTATTTAAGCATATATTTCAAAAGCAGCAAGCTTCATAGAGTCCTTTAAAAGGGTGCAACCAACAAAAAAATGGTCAGGGAGTTCAGACCACCCCCCCCCCAAGTATTGTAATCGGACAGCATTGTGTCTCTTTGTTTGCTGCACAGAAGGTTGAAAACAAGCAGCATATGATTTTGGAGCAGTAATAGCTGAGGGAAAGGTGGAAACAGCAGGAGCAGGGCGAGACCCAGGGCCCTGGGGAGTCTGGTTGCCAATATGCGTAGAGGTAGAAGATCCAATCTCAAAGTTGGATTTTGGGTCAATAGAAGTTCAGCAGGCAGGGAGAGGTCGAAAGAATCAGTAGGCACTTTCGAATCAGGAGGGGCTACTAAGTCTTCAGTCTCAGGCAACCGAGTACAAATCAGAGAGGAACCAGAATGCCAAGTCCCGACAGCTGGATCCTTCTCCCACCCCACTGCCTCCAGAGCTGACTTTATGGACCAGTCTTTTGTTGACATGCATCAGGTAGGGCAGAGGGAGGTAATGAAGTAAAAAAAGCCATAGCAGAAGATTTACCTGAAGAAAGCGGAGTGAGAGGTGCAGTCTGTGCAGGCGGTCCGGCGTGGATAGAGTCCACTGAAACAGGCAAAGAATGTGGAAGTGTCAGATTCGGTGAAGAGGCTTCAGAAGCCACACTCACAGAAGGTGAGTCATGGGGGAGAGTAGCAGGTAATGAAATAGGCTGAGTCTTGACAGCCAACAACCGCTGTCTAGTAGCAAAATAACGCTGCTCTTCAATACGAAGTAACAAATCCACATCCTGTGAAGTAGAAGGGGAAGACTCACTTGTAATCATTGAAGCATAGCTAGGAGACATTGTAGGTATAGCCAGGAGAGCAGAGGATGTATCTAGAGCTGAAATATTTTCGCAGTGATCCACAGCAGTAGCAGGAGAAGTATCCAAAGCCATAGAAGCATTCAATTCAGCAGGCAGCAGTACAATTTCGGTATGAGATGTGGTCTCTCTCAAGACAGAGACAGGGGAGGAGACCATCTACTCTGCCTCCAACACTTCCATGTCCTCCACAGCTCCTCCAGAGATGGCCATCTTGGCAAAGAGCCAAGATGTAAGAGGACCCTAGTACAGAGTAGGGGAATTTTTTATTGAAAAACATCAAATAAACATCAAGCAAGTAATACAAAGAGCATTAAATCACACCAGCCACTACATGAAAATCAGAGAAAATCAGGAAAACAGTATCAAACATTAGATAGTATAACAAACGAGGTAATAAAACTATATTCCATCACACAAAACAGTAATAAGAAAAAAGGAAGAAAAGAAATTGAAAAATAATCACACAGGAAGCTGATAATACCCTCAACCCCCTTCTGATCTTTGTCAGGGAAGAAGACCTATTTGTATTTAATAAACCACGTGAATCCCTTCCACCAAGTAACTACCTTTCTAGCAGTAGCACATTGACAATCTTTATGATATACCCTTTCCATTGCCCCTTGAATTAATAGTCCTACCGTATCATATGACATTAATTTCTGGTATAAAACCCACCGGCATCTAGCCTGCCATAAATAACATGTTAAACAACAACAAAATATTTGCCAGGTGTCATAATCATACCATCTCCGTAACAAAGGGTAGCTACCTAAAATTAACATATCATAGTCCAAATGTACTAACCATCCTATATTCCATTTTAAGGATAAGAATTTCCAAAGAGAACTGGCATATGAACAGTGGAATAAAAAATGTTCCATTGATTCCTCCTGGGAAATACACCCAAGATAGGGACAAAGTCTTTCGTTCTGAGCCTTCTGTTTTGCATTACCCCGGACATTAATTCTCCCATATACAGAAAGCCAAGTAAACTCCCACATGTGTTCTGGCAACCTAGGATTATTTAATTTGCGAAGAACAGTTGTGATCTTAAACGAAGGACAGTTTTTTTAAAGGCTGGTTCAGTTGGATAGAGCAAAGACATCACAATTTTATAAAGTTGTGCACCGGTACTGTTTTTTACCTCTTGAGTAGTCAAACCCCATTTAAAAAGTTTTTGTGCAATAGGCTCAAAATAATGTGGAAGACACAGTTTCTTCCAAAATTTAGGGGGTGATACCAACCATGTTCTAAAATAAGTACTCAAAACCTGTTTAAGTAAAACCCCATACATAGCCGGTGTTGATGATAGTCCAATACGAATATTCTGTGAGACAAACAGTGTAGCAAAAAACGTAACTGGATCCAACATCCCAAGGCCCCCTTTTTTTTCCTAGGTATGTGAATTGTCTTTTTATTGGGTTGAGCCTATTTCCCCATAACATTTGAAAAAAACAGACTATAAAGACGGGTATCCAATCTAGCTGGTAACGGAAATATCATTGCAGTATACAGTAGACTAGGGACGATAAACTTCTTTATTATCTGTATCCATTTAAGTTTTGACAATTTCCAATGTTTCCACCAATTAATCTTCCCCTCTATCAAAGTTAAAGCATTTTCCCAATTTTAATCAGGCAAATTGTGAGGGCCATACAATAATCCTAATATTTTAATTGGTTTAGAAGAAATAGAAATTCCCTGAATGATAACTTCTGAAGTCATTCCCACCCCCAATGGAGATACCCCGGCTCTTTCTTTATTGAATTTTAGAATTGGATACCAGAGAGAAAAGCTTCAAATGTTCTAAAAAATACCTCTACTTGTTCTGATTTTGAAAAAAACACGCAAAGATCATCAGCATAGGTCTGTATATAAAGGTGTTCTTTAAAGGGGGAACCCAAGATTCCATCCCATAGAGGCCTCTGGGAAATGGATTGGATCAGGGTATCTATAACAAATGAATATAATAAAGGGCTTAAGGGGCACCCTTGCCTCACCCCAGCAAGCACCTGAACACCCTCACCCAGTGTACGCTGTACTATAGGATGAACAATAGTCCCTGAATAGAGTAATTTAATCCAGTGTATGAATTCATCAGGAACCCCATAATGCCGTAGCGTAAAAAATAAAAATGGGTGATACACTCTATCGAAAGCCTTACATTGGTCTAGAGATAAAATACAACCTGAATTGTGTGACTGACCCATATATTCAATTAAATCCCTGATTATCATATGCGCCTGCTGAATTTTCCTACCTGGGAGCCCACAGTATTGAAACAGTGATAGGACAGTTATGGTATATTGCTTAAGTCTAGTATTCAAAATACTTGTAAAAATTTTATAGTCCATATTCAAAACAGTAATTGGTCTCCAGTTTTCCAGCAAAGTTCTATTTCCAGTTTTGTATAGAAAAATCAACAACCCCTGCGAAAACCAAACTGGGAAAGTTACTGCTGACAAAAAAAAATTAAAAACTAGTCCCAAACATGTAGAAAATTCTACTGACAATGCTTTATATTATTCAGAAGTTAATCCATCCAGTCCTGGAGAAACGCCAGATTTAAGTGACTTGATTGCTTCCATGATTTCCGAATTTGAAATAGAAGCAGTTAATAAAGATTTATCAAATTGAGATTCTGTGAAGTGTAATGTACACAAAAAGCGTTGCAAATCCTCATCACTAGGGGCCACTGTAGGAACATGAGAAAGTAAATAAGTCCGAATAATCTGTTGCAAACCCCTAAGATCTGTAATAACCTGACCATCCTTGTTCAGTAGTGCAAGTAAATCAATATTATTTTTAAATTGCTTAAAAGCTTCATAAGGGTCCCCCTGAGGTTGTTTTTGTACACTAAATTGAAAAAGGACTTGTGAGGTTCTCACCCTGCTATACTGGAGAGCTTGTAACTGTTGTTTTAAGTCTTGTATCTGGGCTGAGTGATTAATCTTCGAGGTATTAGCTAAGGACATTAAATAATAAAGCTGTTGCCATAGTTGCAAATACTGTAAAAAATCGAAATTAGCCTTGGACCTCCCTTGGTATTTAAGTAACTGACATAAATCATCTTTCGTATTACTCCACCATTGTCCCAAATCCTCATATAAAAAGAAACTGAAAGCCTTGCGCTGAGCAATAAAACAACCTTCTGTAGCACCCCATGAGAATGTAATAAAGGGGCACTCAGTTTCCACAGAGTTTTTTTCCACCGAGGGAGAGAGGTAGAAAAAAAGTACATTGTGGCAACAAATGGTCTGAAAAGGAAACTGGGATTGTATGAAATCGAAAGGGGAGATTATCTGATAACAAAATATAATCTATAGTAGACGTATATGCATTTTTTTTATAAGAAAAACGTGGTCCCCTTGCTGATGGCTACTACCCAGGACCAACCCAGAGTCAGTTATAAGTGCACAAAATGCATAAGAATCACAGTAGATCTTTTTACCAGTGTCTCTCGAACCCACACCGCCCAGTTTCAGTTCACAATTGAAATCTCCACATAACAAAAACCTCTAAGGAGGTAGCCAAAAGAGGCTATATCTCGTGAAATAATGCCACTCTTTCAGCCTTCAATTGCGAACAATATAAATTAATAAAGTGACAGGACATAGACTTCCAGACCCCATCCAAAATCAGCAGGCACCCTGGAATAAGATCCATTAATTTTAACAGGGCAAACTCATTAGTATGAAAAAGAAAACCTAACCCGTCTGCTGATTGTTGCCCAAAGGACCAGTATGATGGCCCCCAACACCATTCTCTTTGAAAAGTCCTAGCTTGGTCTGCTGTATACATCCAAGTTTCTTGCACTAAACAAATATCTAAGGAATTACTATGGACATAATCATACACAACCTGTCGCCTTTTATAATTCAATAAACTGTGAACATTTACAGAACCTAGTTTAAATTGAGCCATTTAATGGAAGAGAAAACCAAAAAACCTCAACCATCTTTTTTCCGCCTTTTCCTTTTTTTGCCTTTATATCCTTCTTGAACCACACAGGGGAAGGGGGGACTATCCTGAATTGATTGAGAATCAGGGTCCTGACAATCCATGACCGAATCACCCCATGGAGTGGATAAAACCTCAAAGGAATTACTAGTCTCCAGCCTTTCAGAAGGGGGAGAAATCACTGTCTTAAAAATCCTAGAGGACCACCTCACTTGAGGCACTAAAGGAGTTACAGGTTCTTGAGGAAGAGTCTTCAGCTGTTTAGAATAACACACTGGGGATAGAAGGGGAAAAGTAATATCAGAAACTATAGATAATTGCACTGCAGCAGACTCAGGTATGGGATGTGCAGGGGAAGAAACCATACCCCCCTTGGGGCCCAAGGTCCCTGAAACCAGGCCAGTAGCCAAATCGTGGGCTTCCTGAATCAAAAGATCTGGGCAAGTAGTGGAGGTTTTATTCTTAGCTGCCCATCCACACTCGGAGAACACATGACCTGAGTCCTGACAAAGATCACATTTTGTAACATTGGGACACTGAAAAGCTGTATGCCCTGACTCCCCACAGTTGTCACATCGTGGTTTGTCACATGAGCTGGATAAATGTGTCCTAGACCCACACTTATAGCAGGCTGTGGGTTGCCCAGCATAGAAACAACCCCCCATCACGTCCCAACAAAAAAGAGTTTGGAATATGTGAAATCCCAGTCTCAGTCTGCCTAAGTTTAACCCTAAATTGCCAACCCCCAGTCCAAAATTGTTCGGTATCCAAAATAGCCTCAGGAGGGCTTAATACCTCACATTTCTGAGAAAGCCAATACGAAATATCATCTACATGAACCCCCTCATTCCTGAACATTATAGTCACAAACTTTATCAAGGGTTTCATGAGGGGAATGACCAAAAAGGGGGTCCAAAGAGGAGAAAACTTAAGTTGATTATAGCGTTCCCAAAATAAGTCTAGGGCAGATGGTGATCTAAAACTCACATCAAAATTGTCCTCCCCCTGAGATATTTATAAAAGCAAATACCTCCCTAGGGGAGAAATGAAGGGAGTCTTTCAACAAGTTTTTCCCCACATAGTGCCTATCAGGCCAAACCTCCAAACCTCCCTTATACCTCAACCTTACTGCATTCCTGCGTGGAGCTGTGTCTTTTTTTACTTTAGAGAATAAGTCAGACAGTAATGGCTTGTCAGCCACAGTATCATTTTGAACAGGGAGCCCAGGTGTTTCAGAACTTAAATCTATCAAAACTGCAGCAGGGTTAGTTTGTACAATATTAGAAACAGGCTCAAAGTTCTCTCGTACCCCCCCAATTACAGCAGGGGTCCTGGGTAGATCAGGCAGTCGAGGCTGCCAAGTTGGTTCATTTTGGGAAAAGTTCAGCTTGGGATCCCAGTCTGGAGTAGGGTGCCAAGTATCCCCATTCATAGTCCATCCAGCTTCACTTAAGGCCTTTTTCAGGAGTCCAGGGATCACTAGGCACTGTATGCATCGGGGACACAGACCCAGAAGTCACCAAAGTAGAAGATGTACCCATAGGAGGCAAGGCTTTCACCTCAGCAGTCAATACCTCCAAGTTCCTCTTGGCAGAAATCACTGCTGCTCATGTCTCCTTCCCTTCTCTTCTTCTCCCACCTTATCCCCATGGGCCAGTTTACAATTCGAAAAAAAGAAAATTCAGACACTCTTGTCTGATTCAATGGCTCAGTCTGAAATTTACAGCTTACCTCTGCTGTATGTAACTCCATGGAGGTCGTAGGAAAAGGTGCTCGAAATACAAATCCTGTATTTTTAGACAGATTGTGCACAGTCATGGTATCGGAGCTCCCCGTGCTCCGTGGCAACCTCATCCGCTTCTACTGAAGCCCTCACGGCGACCGGAGCAACATCGGGAGCCAATCCTGGTGACAGAACACTCGGTGAAGGCTCTCGGCACAGAATCGCTTCAGATTCAAAACTGCCAGCCACACGAGCACATACAGGGGAACACCCAGAATGTAGAGGTGAAACAACATCGCTCGGCAACCTAGGACAGGAATGCTCCTGTTCAATTTCGCTGTTTGCAGTTACCGCTCTCTGCATGTCCTGTATAGGTAAGTCCTTCGTGACATATACATGTAATTGCTGCTTAACACGGTCGTGTTCAAGAATTAAATCTGAAAGACATCATTCCAACAGTTGTTCTCGATCCAGTGACAACTTATTACCAGAAATGTTTTCCTTAGTTTCCACCACAGCAGATAAATCCTCGGTAGAGACAAAAATATCTTTATCCTCCATAGACTCGACTGTTACCTGACACTCAGGTATTCCCATAGAGTCACCCATCATTCAGATGGAGCAATTCCTCATCGTGCTCCCAGTGACCGACCACCTCAGAGTCTGCCCATGAATGAACTGGTCAGCAGCAAGTCCCCCTACTGGCCAAACAATAGGGGAATTTCCCCGGTGCTCTGGCCAAATTTCCCTCATTCACTAAAAATTTCCCACAACAGCTTAATCTGGTTCAAGGTCAGTTGGCATTCATCTATATCCCCCTCCCCCGGGTTGTGCCTGAAAATTGGCAGGATTTGTCTAGTGCACCTACCCGGTCAACAAAAAAAACTAAAATAAAAAAATAAATAGTCTACAATGGATATGACACAACTATATATAGTAAGTTGGAGGGCTTCTAGAGTAAGACAGTGTTTATGTCTATGTAAGAGACCAATCTTGACATTGACAGTCCTGGCTACATTATCTATATGTTTAGCATAGGATAGACTGCTGTCTAAGGTGATCTCCAGGTATTTGAAATGTGGTATTTGTTCAAGAGGGACCCCAAGACAGTTTCTGATGGTAAGTGTATGGAATTTGTGCTTCTTTTGGGTGCTGCTGAACATCATTTCTTTGGTTTTCTTGTAGTTGAGGATCAGTTTATGTTTAGAGAACCAGTCCTCAACTTCCGCAAACCCATTCTGAAGGTGAAATTCCAGTTGCTCGGGGTCATGGCTGCTGGAGTACAGGACCGCATCATCTGCATAGAGGAGGATCCTTTGGTGGCAGAAACATGGTAGGTTATTAAAGAAGATGCTGAATAGGAGTGGCCCCAGGATTGAGCCCTGTGGCATGCCAGAGTGGACGAGCTGTTGGTCAGATAGGACATTGGCTATTTTCACCCATTGAGAGTGGTCTTCAAGATAGCTTTTGAACCAAAGTGTTGTGTCAGAGGAGAGGCCAGTGGTGGTAAGCTGTTGGAGGAGTAGTGAGTGATGGACAGTATTGAATGCCTTAGTGAGGTCTATGAAGGCAGCTTCTACTAAGGTACCCTGATCCAGAGATTGATGAATAAAGTCTGTGGTGAAACAAAGCATTTTCCATAAATACTGTGTAACTGTGACAAAGTCTTCCTGTTGCTTTAAAACTCCATGGAATTCTCCAAACTATTTTCTGTCAGCAAAACAATAGACTGCTAAGGTGACACCCAGTTCACATATTTTTATTTAGTTAAACAGTGTTGATCAGGAAAGGCTGAAGCTTGTGCACAGTTCCAAAAAAGTGACAAGTGCAATATACAATACAGAATATTGGAAAGTGCAAGGTGCAACATTTACAAACTTAGAAACATAGGAACAGAGGTAATACAGACAGGAGGGAGCCTTATGGCCATCTAGTCTGTCCAGCGATTTGTCACTGATAAAGACTGCCAAACCATTTCTCTTTTAAGAAGTGATCTAACCTATATTTAAAGATATTCATATTTTCACGGGTAACTACTACCTCAGGCAAACTGTTCCAAAGATAGACCACCCTTTGAGTGAACCAATGTCCTCTTTTTACAGTTTTAAAATGCCTGACCTGCAGCTGGGATGTATGCCCCCTTGTTTTCCTACTGAATGTTATTAGTTCCAAATACAATTTATCATATCCTCACATTTGAATGCTTTATACACCCATAATCTCCCCATAGTCTTCTCTTCTCCAATGAATATAGTCCCAGGCTACCTAATCTAATCTCTGTTCATATGATAGATCATCTATTTTCTTAATTATTTGTGTAGCCTTCCTCTGGACCCTTTCCAGTTCTTTGATACCCCTGACATTTTGTGGTGACCAGAACTGGCCACAGTATTCCAAATATGGCCTCACCAATGCCCTATACAAAGGCAACTCCATGTTTCTACTCCTACACTCTATATTCTTCCTAATGCATGCAGTTACATATCCTGTTTGATTTTGTGACAGTCTCATTTCAATGGTTAGTAAAATTTAAATTGTCAGTTAAACTGTAGTTATTCCCAGATCCCTTTCACTTTCAGTGACTTTGATAACTGTATTCCCTAGTCTGTATTATGCATTAATACTTTTATGGTCTAAGTGCACTACCACACATTTATCTAGATTGAAACTCTTTTTATACTTAATTGATCATTCATGTAGTTCTTCCAATTCAGCCTACAATTACCTAACCTGTTCCTCTGTGTCCACTATATGTCCTAGCTTTGTGTCATCAAAACATTTGGGTAGCTGACCCTCTGTCTATTTTCATATTGGATACATAAATGTTGAACAGATTGGCTCCCAGCACCAACCCCTGTGGGACTACACTAGTCGCCTCCATTTTCCAAGAATCTTGCCCTTTCACTCAACCTCTTTATGATCTATTTCTCAACCAAGATCTTGCCCATGCTATAATCTTGCTATTTATTCCTACATTTCCCAGACACTTAATTATTTTGGTGTGTGGCACGGTGTCAAATGCCTTTTTGAAATCCAGATAGAGCACATCCATTGATTTTTCTTCATCCAGTGCTAGACTCACCCTTTCAAAAAAGCTAATTAAATTTGTTAGGCAAGACCTCCCTTTCATGAAGTCATGCTGTGTTTCATCTCCTAGATCATTACTAGTCAGATGTTCCCCATTATGCCTCTTACAATAGTCTCCATAGTTTTCATTAAGATGGACATGAGGCTTACCACCCTGTAATTTCCTTTATAAGAACTGTTCCCTTTCTTATGCACAGGGTCAACAAAAGCTGATCTCCATGCCTCTGGTGTTTCACCTATTTCTAGTGATTTATTACAAAGTCAAGTAACTATTCCCTTCAGTATACAGGATGACTCCTTTAATAATCTTTGGTTTATCCCATTGGGCTCCTGAGATTTATTTGTATCAAAATTATTCAAAGCCTTATACACCACTGGTTCTGTAATCAATGGTGTAGTGTCCCGATTTTCAATTTCCACCACATTTAACTTGAATGGCTGATATACAAATGCATTTACTACATTTGCCACTTTGCTGTTATCTATAATCCCTTCTGTCAAGGTTCCCACCATCTTATATCCTCCTTTCTTTAACATATGCCCAAAATAACTTTGGATTACTTTTAGCATTCCTGGCAATATCCTTCTCTTTCGCTTTCCTAATTAGAGTTTTACACTCCTTGGCTACTAATAAGTACTGTTCCCATAATTTTTTATTCCCTGTGTCTTTTGATCATTTTAATAAGCTAATTTTTTACTATTTTTTTCATGACTTTCCTGTTTAACCATAATGGCATCTTACCATTCTTGTTATATTTGTTATTTTGTGCTACATATTTGCTTTCCAAATCTTTTATTTTGCTGTCTAGTGTCTTCCATATATCGTTGACAGACTTACAAAAATTTACAATAGGAAAAGTAAACAGTGGAATGCCACACAAAATCAGACAGTTCAAAGTACAAAAATTTTCAAAAGTAGAACAATTGTATTTGTAATCCAATGCAATGTAACTGTAATGCAATGAAACCATAATTAAGGAACAGAGTCATATCCTTGGAAGCAAATGGGTTACAGAACAGTGGGCACCATGAGTTGTTTGTAACAGGGTCTTGCCACACTAATCAGATCAATGTATTCAATTGGGTCACAAAGGCAGGAGGCAGGGCCAAGTAATGGATGTGTTGTATCTCAGCTTTAACAAGGCCTTCTATTACGTTCCACACAGAAGACTAATAAAAACACTGGTTGACCTGAGGGTTGTAGGCAAATTGATCAGGTGAATAGAGAAGTGACTGGAAGGCAGGATACAGAGGGTGGTCTTCAAACTGAAACACTCAATGCCCAGGGGAGTCATGGGCAAGGGTAACACAGGGTTCACTTCTGGGACCAGTACCCTTTAGAATCTTCATTGGATGTATGAGACAATTACTTATTCAAAAGTTTCACCAGGAAAAACATACTGAGCTGGTAACAGCTCCTTTCCAGATGCATCCTGGAGTGATGGGGATAGGGGGCTGTACAGTACATGATGTGCAAGTGAAACTATATAATGTAAAGTACAGTAGTAATAAAAATAAGTACAGTTAAAAGGGTTTACAAAAGGAAGGTCCTGTCAAACTAATCTCATAGATTTCTTTGACTGGGTAACCAGAGTGGTGGACCAAGGGGGAGCAGTTGATGTTGCCTACCTTGACTTCAGCAAAGCTTTTGACACTGTTCCACATAGAAGATTGATAAATAAGCTAGGTAGGCTCGGGGTGGGTCAGAAGTTGGTCAACTGGGTGGCAAACTGGTTGACTGGCAGAAAACAGAGTGGTGGTAAATGGTATACAGTCAGAAGAGATGGAAGTCACAAGTGGGTACTTCAGGATCAGTCCTGGGGCCAGTCCTATTCAACATCTTCATTAGTGACCTCTAGATGGACTAGAGGGTAAGGCTTGTCTGTTTGCAGATGACACCAAGATCTGCAACAGAGTAGATGATCCAGATGGGGTGGGCAGAATGAGAAGAAATCTGGATAAACTAGCAGAATGGTCAGAAGAGTGGCAACTGGGATTTAATGCAAAGAAGTGCAAAATCATGTACATAGGGAAGAGAAACCCTGAAGCCACTTATAGGCTGAGGAGTTGCTAGCAGTCACAAAGGAAGAAAGAGACTTGGGCATCATCATCACTGATGACCTAAAATCATCCAAGCAGACCTCTAAAGCAGTAGGTAAGGCTAGGGGGTGTTAGGGTGTATTAGTAGGGGTATCACAAGTCGTAAGAGGGAGGTAATAACCTCTGTACAAGACATTGGTTAGGCCCCATCTGGAGTACTGTGCAGTATTGGAGGCCACACCTTCACAAGGACATTAACCAAATTGAGGCAGTCCAGAGAAGGGCAACAAAATGGTGCAGGGACTGCATCAGAAGACATATGAGGACAGATTAATGGAGCTCAATATGTATACCCTTGAGCAAAGGAGGGAGAGAGGTGATATGATCGAGACATTTAAACACCTTAAGGGCATAAACAAGGTGAAAGAGTCTAACATGTTTAAATATAAGAAAAATAGCAGGACAAGAGGACACAGCATGAGATTAGAGGGAGGCCGATTAAGGGGGAATGTGAGGAAATTCTTTTTCACAGAAAGGGTGGTAGATGTATGGAATGGCTTACCACAAGAAGTGGTGGCTATGAATACAGTGCAGGGCTTCAAACAGGCATGGGATAGGCATAAGGGAGCAATACAAATGACTATGAATAGATAGGTCACTGACAGAGCAAAGGCCGATGGCACATTTATAAGGTAGAAAAAGAAATGGGCAGACTGGATGGGCCTTGCGGTCCTTATCTGCCGTCAACTTCTATGTTTCTATGTTCTATGTAAAGAAAGACAAGAAAAAAAGCAAGAAAAAAATTACACTGAGCAGTCACAATTTACAGGCAAAATATTCAGAAGTACAATGAAGATGAGGTAAAATGCAAATTAAGATATGCGTACTATGCAGTACAGGGACCAATACCAGATAGTACCAGGATTAGCACCACCAAGGCATCTATGGAGTAAGCGAACTAAGCCAGTGCAGGAGGTAGGCTCCAGACCAAAATATTGCCAGGAAGATTAACTGATTAAGGCACAGTTATCATTGGGGAGGCGGGGTAAAAGCTGCTCACAGCTGGTGGGGGGGGGACAAGTGGGACATCATCAGCACAGAAGGAGAGAATACAAGGATCATGGATCAGGAACAATTGAAGGATGGGATGGAAAAGTTATGAAGAAGGGATCTGAGAGATGAGAAGGATGAGGCTGAGTGGAGAAACAGAGGATGGAGGACCAGAGTTTAGGAAAATAATATGAGGAGTCAGTTCGCCCCATGGAAGTTTACCTGAGGGGAGAGGGAAATGAGAAGCAGTATTCCAGAGGGGGTAGGTGGAAGGAGGCAAGGATCTAGGTACACCTTTGTTAATGACATTAAGATACATGGCAAAGTGGACACCGAGGACGGAGTTAGAATAGTGAAAAGAAGTTTGGAAAAATTGGAAAGTGGTTAAAATTATGACAACTAAGTTCAAGTGAAAAAGTGAGAATAAAACACAAAAGAGGAACCTGCATTCTGGAGTCATAAAAAATATTTATTTATTGAATACTTAAAGAGCCATGTTGGGAGTCAACAACCCTCCCCGATGTCTTGCTCCATACAAATATTCAGGAATGCTGCTATTTCATCAGGGTAGAATCTACCCTAAAACAGACTATTGGATGAGGGGAATAAGCATCATAATGACAATTGAGAAGACCTGGGGGTCATGATTAGTGACAGATTCAAATCCATTGCTCAATGCAACAAAGCGAAGGGGAAGGCAAACAGGATGCTGGGATATATGGGATGGGGATTCGATAGCGTGAAGAAGGAGGTGATGCTGCCCCTGTACAAGTATGTGGTAAGGCTACGCCTGGAGTTCTGCACACAGATCTGGTGTCCACACATCAAGAACAACAGGGACTACACAGTGACCATACAAAGGAGGACTACAAAGATGATTCAGAGGTAGCAAGTGAGGTCATATAAGGAAAGGTTGGTAGACATTAAAATGTGTACTGAAAGCCAGGAGGGAATGGAGGATATGATTATGGCATACAAGTTCTTGCAAAGAATAAACAGGATGCTTTACAAGGACTTGTTCATGAGGAACGTGGACACAGTGACTTCTGGACATGGATGGAGACTGGTGGAGGGAAGGATTTATGATGGAGAGATTTAAGAGGGACATAAGGAAGTTTTTCACAGATTGAGTGGTGCATGAATAAAATAGACTGTCCTGAGAGATGGCTAAAGCTAAGACTTTGATGGGTTTAACTTGAGTGGGATAGATATAAGTGAACAGTGGGACCCACAAGAACAAGAGAGGAAGGGATACCTCAGGAACGGGGTGTTAGTATGTCACTGGGTTATTTGATCCCTTACATAAATCCAGGACCATATTAATCTGAGCATGGAGCTGGGCAGGAAATAGGCAGACTGAATGGGAACTCTAGGTCTTTTTGTGCCAATGTAATCTATGTTTCTATGTATATACAGTACATAATTCACTCTGTTAATAGTATTAAATCATTATTAAATCATTTAAGTAGTGAAACCATACCTTTTAACTGTCCCAGATTTTCAGGGGTGCCCCTAATTTTGCCTCAAAGTTTAATTCTGCCCATCTGTCACCGGGTGTGGGTATACTAGATAACATTAACCAGGCAGACAACCATAAAAAAGTGCATAAAAAAATCTGATGACGTCTGTGATTTTATTTTCTCATAAAATCAAAATAATAATGTTAATATATGCAAAAAGTAAAACAAAAAAGGAAAATACCAGGTGTTTAATGGAGCACACTGATCAGGCTTCTTATAACTAAATTCACAGCCACTTTCCTGTGTCCTTTCCAGCTCAGCCAGTGAACCTGCACACATTCTTCCTTCTAAGTCCAGCTACTGTACCTACTGACCCACCCTATCTATCAAACTAGACTCTAGTAGCAGGTTTATATACATATCAGTGGTGACATCACCTGACATGTGATCTGCCCACACTATGTCCTTTAACCATAAGTTATCCCTGTAAGGCTCATAACCCAACCTAAACAAAAAAATAAAAGGGTTATTTCTAAGCCTTTGTTAAAGAGGGCTCACAACAGTGGAGAAAAAGACATATTTTATAATGCTAGCCAGAATTATTGTCAACAGGAGCTTAATTAATCAGGAAGGCTAAGCTCCACCCACTGGCCAGCTTACTATCCTAAAATATTTTAGTATAAATATAGGCCACTAGGGGCCACTGTTCCCCTATAACATTTATTCTAAAGGCGCTCTCCTGGAAGCAGGTCAGTCAAAACTAAAGCATTAGTCTTCCTGTAACAAAAAATAACTATATCTGTATTTAAAGAACAGCCGTCAAAACGTTTCTCACAGGGCTTACTTTAAGGGGTAGGGCATCTTAGAGACAGTCAGTGTCTCAATCTGTTATTTAAACAGTTTTATTTAATTATTTTTGCTTTTCTTAGTGTTATTTATATACCCCACCAACACTTTGCTTGACAAAGACCATTGTGGTCTTAGGTATGTCATTGCTTCTTCACTGAGCTTTCATTTATTTTGTTCTGTAAGTCTTCTTAGTTTTTTCTGATGGCTGAAATCTCCAGCCACTGGGTACACATTTACTTTGGACCTTTCTTTTTTCTTATGTCCTTTTTTCCCCTCAGCCGTTGGCTGAACAATGAGATGCCTTTCTTTTTATTCACAATAAAAACTATCCCTGAAGGGCTTCAGACACAGGAGACTATGGGGAGATTACAAACAAATACCCCATAGCTCCCACTTCAGCACCAAATCCCCATCTGTACAGAAAAACAGGCATGGGAGCTGGAATTGTACAATGCTGTACAAGAGCCAGCAAAGAAAACAGGGAGCAGCTTCTCGACCGCAATTTCAGTTCAGGTGTACTACGAATTCTATGGCCACCAAGAGAGACAAGCTCTTTTGTATTTATTTTAAGGGCAGCAGTTTCTTGATATCATTACTAGGGGTGTTTCTGCCCCTTTTTCTACAGTTAAGCTCTTACTTAATTTCTTTATTTATTCCTTGGTAGTGCTTAATATGTATAGGTATGGTGCCGATGGCTGCAATATCAAGCCGTCGGCTTACTTTTCATTTTGACTGTTCCACTAAGGGCCAAATCATCAGCGTTTGTGTTTAAATTAGCCTCCGTTTATGGAGGAGGAACCTGTAAACACAAGAACAGCTTTAAGATTCAATTGCAACCGTTTTACGCATTTTCAAAAAAAAAAAAGCCTAAAACAGCCAGAATTCAGGTCCCAGTGTTATAAGTAGTGTTTCCTGAAAGTTACATGCTGTTTGGTTTTGTGGCATGCTTTAAAGCAGCATTTGCTAACTTGTTCTGCCCTCAATTCTCACCTCAGATGGTTCAACTAAAACTTCACCCTGGGATATAGCCATGTTTTTTGAAAATTTTTACTGCAATCATGAAGTAGTTGAATATTTGGATTCTATTGATCTTCTGCGTTTGCTCAATCACCATCAGGCATCCCTGTCATCTCTTATCTCTCTTTCTGAAGTGGAAGAATCAATTAAAGGCCTAGCAATAGATAAGGCACCCAGACCAGATGGCTTTCCCTCCAACTTTTACAGAATCTTTTCTAAGGAGCTATCCCCTCTGCTACTTAGATTCTATAGGTATACTCTCAATGCCGACTCCTTGGATCCATCACTCTTGGAAGCCACCATTGTCCTTCTCCTGAAACCGGATAAACCACATGTTTATCCAGCCAGATATCATCCCATCTCCCTCCTGAATTGTGACATTAAAATTCTCATCAAAATTCTCTCCTCTCGAATTGGAAGGGTCTGGATGCACTTATTGAGTCCAAAACAAGTGGAATTTGTACTTGGGAGGTCTTTGGCAGATCATCTATGGAAATTAAGCTACATTTTTCAGGTTGCCCAATCCTCTCCTATTCCTATGGCCTTAATATCACTTGATGCCGAGAAGGCCTTTGATAGAGTTGACTGGGGTTTTCTCTGGTCAACTCTATGGAAAATGAGCTCCCCCCCACCTTCCTTCAATGGATCCAAAGTATTTACTCTTCTTCCTCCACTAAGATATATTGTAATGGGGTTTTCTCATCTCACTTCCACCTTTTCTCTGGCACCAGACGGGGCTGCCCCCTATCACCTTTTCCTTTTCAACTTATACTTGGAACCTCTCTTTAGAAACATTAAAATGACCCCCCAGATACAGGGCATCCCAGTGCATGGCTCCATACTAACTCTTTCAGTGTATGTGGATGATATTCTCTTACACCTGGAGTATCCTCCAATTTCTCTTGAGCAAACTCTAAATGTGATATCCCAGTTTAGCCGTATCACCAGTTACAAAATCTAAATCTTAATAACCAGCTCCACTCACAGCTCCCTCGACAATGGACAACAAACTGGTGCTATTTTCATCGACCAGACCAAAGCCTTCGATACTGTCCACTACTCCCTCCTGCTGAGCCAACTAAAAATGCTGGTCTCTCCAATGATTCAATCTCTTCATTCAAAAGCTATCTTGAAAACTGCTCCCAGTTTGTAAAAATTGGGGATGTGCACTCTGATTCCAAACCTGTCCTCTCTGGAGTCCCCCAGGGTTCAATACTGAGCCCCCTACTCTTCAGCCTGTTCCTTAACACTCAACCGGACTCCTGCACTGACCATATCACCCTGTATGCCGATGATGCAGTAATCCTAGCCACACACCTGGACCCGAAGAAATTGCAAGAAAATCTCCAACTCGGCTTCTTCTTGGTTGAGAATTGGTTCACAAAGCATAAACTGATCCTTAATCTAAAAAAAACCAAGGCCATGATCTTCAGCAGCTCCTATAATAAACATTAGCACTTCCAACTCTCCATTATCACCAGACAAGGTGCTACACTGGAACAGGTCAAAAACTTTAAATACCATGGGATCACCCTTGACCCTCACCTCTCCTTCACTGCCCACATAGACCATGTCGCCAAAGCCGCTAACTCCTGGCTAGACCTGCTATTCCATCATAGGAAACACCTGACACCTGAAGCCCTCGCTGTTGCTGTGCAGAGCTCCATCATATCCATCACTGATTATGGCATAATCATTTATGGCTCTGCTACAACCACCACACTCAAACGTGTATCCACCATCCTCAACAAGGCCTGTCGACTTGTCACTGGCTCACAATGCCTAACTCACACCTGTGACCTCTATTCTCAAACTGGATGGTTGAATCTTGCCAATTGAATAAAACACCAAACTTGTATTACTACTAAGAAAATCTTGCTGGTCCTTGCCCTTCCCCCCAGAGTCTGTGCCCTCATACAACTGAGAATCCACACCCGCCATACTAGGGGATTGAAACCTCAGCTTCTGCAAATCCCGCATTGCCACATAACACAAGGGCAAAGATCCTTTGCTTACCGGGCCGCTAGTTGGTACAATGGTCTCCCCAGAGTCATCTCATCTTCACTATCGCTTAGCCCTTTTAAGATTTGGCTCTGCCTATCACTCACTGCCTCCAATCTCTGTGACTGTTGTGGCTAAACATGTCTGTTGGTTCCATAGCTGAAGATGCCCTTTTGGATCCACATCTATTCCTGCACTTTGCCAGCCCCCCCATCTCCACCTCCCCTGCTGGCCCATGTAAATGCCACCCGGTTGCACTACCTCTATTCTTACCCACCTTCCACCTCTCCTCTCTCTGTTTCCCCTCCCACCTACCTCCCCTTTTCTTCCATCCACTTAGTCTCCCTGATTTCACCCTCCTCCTTTCCCTTTCCCATTCCCAAAGTTTCACCTTATTGTTCTTTTTTCCTCTACAAGACTATGTGTTTTTTTTATTTTATAAACTGTTATCTTTGCTTATGTTTGTCTCAATTGTACCAATGATGTGGAACCTTTGTAAAAGAGCCTCGGCTCAAAGGTATTTGTAATCCTAGAACAAATAAAAAATAAATAAAAATAAATAAAAGCAAAATATTTCCCCTCAACCATTACACACACAAGGCTGACTTTAATCAATTTGGCATGAAGTGGTCCCCCAACTCAATCAGGTACCTGGGTATACTCCTAACTACTGATTCTTCTCTTACCAGGAAGCTGAATCTGGATGATCTGGTGGCCACCATACAAGAGGCTCTTCTGAGATAGGAGTCTCTCCCAATATCCCTATGGGGAGAATCAATATTATAAAAATGAATGTCCTCCCCAGACTTTTCTACCCTTTAAACATGCTGAATATCTGGCTTCCTCTTTCTTTCTTCTAACACTTTCACTCCCTCATTTCTAACTTATTCTGGTTGAATAAGCATCCTAGGCACTCATTCCTTAAATTGAGCCTTTCTATGGAATCGGGTGGTTTCCATCTCCCAACCTTTTTGTTGTAATACTGGGATAGTCACTTCTCCAAATGTGGAAGATGGCTCTCCAGCTCTGAAGGAGATTATATCCCCTCATGTTGGCAAATTGAGAACCAACTTCTACATTCACACAACTTACCTGCCTCAACTGTATTTTACCTCTCATGGAACATTTTACCAGACCTACTTTGAAACTCAGCTATTGGTATTTCGGTTAGAGTATTCTCTCAGTTTTGTTCCTCCTTTAAGCTCTCCCCTTACAAAGACTTCTCCCAGCCTATTGTCCTTAATCCTAATATCAAGATAGGAGGCTCTATCCTTACCTCAGGATGGCTATCCCAGTTAAGAGATGCAAAGGTAGCTGATTTCTACTCTCAATACTCTCTTCTTTATTCCCCAGACATTCTCTCAAAGTTTAGCTTGGGTCAAGTGTACATCTTCAAGATCTTCCAGCTCAAGCATCTGTGGGGTCAACTATTTGGTACACCCTCAAACCCTCCAGCTTAAGTCCCATCCTAGCTCAGCTAAAGGACTTAGCAACCGTGCCACATGGCAACTCACTCCTGCAGTCTTATCTTCTGTCCACTGGCCACCCTGAACCCCCTGAACCCCCTCCGGGTTCTAAAGTCTGGGGCTCCCTGTTACCTGATGTTCCCCTCAATTGGCTACAGATTTGGAAGGACCATTATATTTACAATTCTCAGGACAAGCTCAGACTCACCCAGTATCACATCCTGAGCAATATGTACTCTACACCTGTTAAGTTGGCCAAAATTGGTCACCTTCCCTCCCCTCTATGCTCCAGGTGTGGTAAAGCTGAAGGGAATCTTCTGCGCATATTCTGATACTGTGAAATAGTTTCCTCCTTATGGCAGCTAATCCAACCCAAACTGGACCCTTTACTGGGGTTGGATGGCCTTCTCACTGTGGACATCTGCATTTTGGGTATCTACACCAGTATCAGCATCAAGGAAAGAAAATATCAAATGGCCTTAATATTGATGGTGGTCAAGCAGCTGGTTCTTAAACATTGGCTAGATCACCTTGCCATTTCCTACAATGAATGGCTGAGTGAATCTCTGTTTGTTTCAGAACTGAACACTTAATTGCAAGTTCTCGCAATAGACTCAAGCTTTTTGATAAAAAGTGGGATAAACTATATGTGCTATATTTGCATTAATTGCATACTGGTTCTTTAACTCTCTAAGTGTTTAATTCCAATGAGTGTATGTGTCTGTTTCTCAGGGGCACCCTCCAAGAGAGGGTGAGGAGGAGGGTGGGGGGATGGAAGGGTCGTGGGTAGATAGGAATCATTCTTAGGTGCAGTTTTCTTTGTCAATGTATCTATGTTTGTGAGTTTTAAATAAAATCAGTAAAGATGTTAAATTAAAAAAACTTGTTCTGCCCTAACTGAAAACAGTCAGGCTGTTTCTGTCCCTCTGACTGAGCCTGGGAGAGTGATGACATCATATGGGACTAGGCTACAGCTTCAGCAGTGTAAGTACCTGCTTGACTGATGAGCTGTTAACTTCCCAATTAGAACAATCTGTGAAAGCCAGCCCGGTGGCGCTGAGGGTTGAAGCGCTGGACGCACACCTTGTGCCACACTGGTGACCCAGGTTTGGGAACAAGCCTGGGTTATTGGGGATTGGTAGGGGAGGGAAGAGACTAAGCATCCGGAGGACTGCTCTCTCTTCCCGGGGAGGGTTTGGGATAACGCCCGCTTGAGGTGCGACTTCTGGTGACAGCTGGGGGTAGCCAACTGTAGTGGCGTGGCCTATGTCTGGGGTGCAGCTGTGGCAGCATGTTGCCATGGCACCCAGGCTCCACAGGGGATTCAAAACAGTAAAAAAAAACTCCCACCAATAGGTGATGGCACCTTCCACCTATGGCCCACACTCCCATAGTAGGGCTCCCCGGCCTGGAGCTCAAACCTATAAGAAAGAGCTCCCTGGGCAGGAGCAGCCCTTCCCCAGAGGGATCAGACCCAGGGCATGTACCAGGCCTTGGGAGGAGCGGAGTCGGGCCATGAAGACAGTTAGAGACTGTGGCATGGGAGGACGCCATAGAGAGTTCGGTGGGGCTCAGGAGGGCCAAAAATACAATTTTGAAAAAATAAAAAACAACAATCTGTGAGGTAATTGTTTGCTGTCCAGGGTTTTTACAAACTCAGTCTCTGGTGTTTGTACAGATGAATTAGCTGAAAATCCACATTTTGGTCTTATAAAGAGCGGATCATTTGAGTTTCAGTGCCGAATTGAAGTGGTATGCATTTGAGAAATCAACTTATCTGTGTTACAGCTGCTGCCAGTACTTTCTGATCAAAAAACTCTGTGTTGTTCTCTAGCTATAACACTTGTTTGCTTATATAATGGATATAAAATAAGTCAAAAGTATGTTAGTTCATACAAGTGGCTTGTCTTTTTAATGTAGTCTCAACAAATAGGTTCCTGTAAGAACTTTATTTTCCTTTCAGATTGACAGACAGGTGCCTGCCACACTCTACTGTTTCAGGCACATGTACTATATGAACTCACAAATTTCAGTTCTTTGATGGTTTATGAGTTAAAATACAGTTCATCATGCATATGTATAACTAGAAACACTACATAGCATCCTGATGCTCCCATCTCTTACCTACAGTTGAGGCAGCAACACTCTTCTGCCACATGCCACCTGCCCCACATGTACCCTGTCTCCTGCCCCAAATTCAAGGATGCTGCACCCTGCTGCCCACTCTCTTATCCTTTAGAATCAGGGCTGCTGCACCCTGTTGCCCCATGTCCTACCTGAGCAATCAGGGCCTCAGCATCGTGCTGCCGCCTACATGAAGAGTTGAAGTTACTGCACCCTACTGTTGCCCTTTGTCCCCCACCCCTTCAGTCAGAGCCACTGCACCTTGTTCCCCCTGTTTCTGTCACCAAAGTCAGGGCTGCTGTGCACTTCTATACCCTAGAAACCCATGCCCCCTGCTTCCACATTTGGGGCTGCTGCACCCTGCTACCTACATCCATTTTGCCAAATTGGCAGGGCTGCTTCACCATGCACATCCCATCCCTCAGTCAGGGCTGCTGTGACCTGCTGCCCTCCCCCCCATGTTCTACCCCATAATCAAGGCTTCTTCACCATGCTGTAGTCTGTCTCCTGCCACCATAGCCAGAGTTACTGCACCCTGTTCCTGTCTACACAGTCAGGGTTGATGTACCCTCTTGTACCCTTCAACCCAATTCTTCCACAGCCCCATGACTCCACAGTTAGAGTTGCTGCACCATGCTTCCCCCTGCCACCAAAGTCAGATTTGTTTGCTGCACTGCCAAAAAGACAGAAAAATGCTTTCATCTTGTATTATGGGAGTGAAAGACAGAGGGCATTAGGGTGCAGATGTTTGAACTGTTTGGTCAGGAGATAAGGGTGGCATTAGGGTACAGCAGTCCAAGCTGTGGGACAGGATGCAGCAGCCACACCTGGGTAGAACTGACACAACTATGGGGGCAGAGGACAGGGGGCAGTGAATGCTGTAACCCTTGCAGCAAGTATCAACATGGTGCACCAGCCCTAATTGTAGAGGCATGTGGCTCTAGGCACAGCAGGCCACAGCAGCCCTGCCTGAGTAGTCCAGAACAGGGTGCAACAACCCTGGCTACGGTAGTAGGGGACTGTGGACAGCATGGTGCAGAAGTCTTGACTGTGGGGCAGGACACAGGGGGTATCAGGGTACAGCAGCCCTGACTGTGTCATGGGGTGCTCATGGTGCAGCAGCCCAGCTCAAATGAGACATTGGATGTGGATAGCAGGGTGAAGCAAAAGCCCCACCTCTGGTGGCATGTGGCAGCAAAGTGCAGCAGCCCCAACTGTAGAGGAAAGATACAATGGACCATAGGGTGTAGCAGAGCTCAGCAACTCTGACTGTGGAGACAGGAACAAGGGGCAACAGGGTACAATGTCCCCAACTGTGGTTTGAGGGACAGTGGATAGCAGGTTGCAACAACCCCAACTCTTCTGGCACGGAGAAGAAGCCCTGACTGTTCTGGCTGATAGTGGGCAACAGAGTGCAGTAGCCCCAACTGTGTGGGAGAAGAAAGTGGGCAGCAGGGTGCAGTGGCCTTGAATGTGGGGCAACAGACATAGGGCTTGTGAAGGCAGATGACAGGGCATCAGAGTGCAGCTGCCTCAACTATGGTGCAGGAGACAAGGGGCATCAGGATGCTATACACTGTTTCTAGTTATGCATTATGTATTTTCACACAGAAACCATCAATGAACTGAAATTTTTGAGTTCATATTGTACATGTGGCTGAAATAGCAGAGTGTGGAAGACTACTGTTTGTCAATCTGAGAGGAAGAAAAATTGTTCATACATGTACCTATTTACTGAGGCTACATCAAAGTACTTTTATGAATGAATAAACTTTAGATTTATGTTACATCCATTAAATAAACAACCCAGTGTTATATAGTTAAAAAAACAGTTTTAATGAAAAAGAACTGGTGGCAGCTGTGATACAGATAAGCTGATTTCTCAAATGCATATCACTTCAGTTCAGCACTGACACATAAATGATTAGCTCTTTAGAAGTACAAAATGTGGATGTTCAGTTAATTCATCTGAACAAACCCCAGATACTGAGTTTGTAAAAACCCTAGGCAGCAAACATTCACTATAAATACCACCAACAGCTTAATCTGGTTCAATTTTAGTTGGCATTCATCTGTATCCCCCTTCCCCAGGTTGTGCCTGAAAATAGGCAGGATTTGTCTAGTGCACTTACCCGGTCAACAAAAGCGAAATAAATAAAAAAAAAAATTACCTCACAGATTGTTCTAATTGGGAAGTTAACAGCTCATCAGTCCAGCAGGTACTTACACTGCTGAAGCTGTAGCCTAGTCCCATATGATGTCATCACTCTCCCAGGCTCAGTCAGAGGGACAGAACAGCTTGACTGTTTTTAGTTAGTGCAGAACATGTTATTAAATGCTGATTTAAAGAAAACCACAAAGCCAAATAGCATGAAATTTTCAGGAAACACCACTCATAACACAGGGACTTGAATTCAGATGTGTTTAGGCTTACTTTAAACAATGTGTAAAAGGGTTGCCATTGATCTGTAAGGAGAGCCCAGCGAGGCTTTTTGCACCATTGAATATAATGCCAGGCTCTGCCAAAGAACTTGCAGTCTCCAGCAATGGGTGAACAGTGTGCAGCGCGCACGAGGATAGGAATGAGAGAGAGAGGGTTGTAAGATAGCAACAATGTTTTGCAAGCAAAACCCTTTCCTCTCTGTTCCTAAACTTAGCTTGTGCCCCTTTTATTCATTTGGGGCTTGTATTCTTGGCTTCACTCCTGACCTTGCAGCAAACAGCCACTAAAACAACACAGACCAGCCACAAGCAGCTTTAGGGGGCACCGCAAGCAGAGTAGAATTCTTCGGTTGCAATTTCATCTCCCTAAAGCTGTACTACTCCTAAAGCTTAGCGATAAGCAGTCAGGGGACTGTATGCATAATTTCTATTTGCTTACAATAAAAACTCAAATATAAACATAGCTTCATACGGACATGGAGCAGCAAACAGGGATCAAAGGGGACAAAAAGAAAAAGGGATTGCTGCTCCTGCCCTAACCTTAATATAAACAATACTATACATATTCTCCTACATTTCATGTTTACACTTTCTATATATTTTTCCTCAATACTCCACAAAGACAGCACTACTAAACAAAAATGGGAAAAAAATTAAATAACCATTTTACTTTTCTGGCAGTCTTATTATATATATTCTAAGACTTTATAAGAATGGGTCATCCATGGCTTGGAGGTCATTTTATTTTACCCTCCCATGTTCTTTTGGACCTACAGTTCCTAGATTTTCCAATAGGCTATTAAAGCCCTCTATTTAATCAACCTGAAAGCCAACAAGATAAAGGGGGAGGGGGGTTTCAGGAAGATCACCGTCTCCTTGCCAGGGAAAATACCTAGGATAGGGGTCACCCTGTCATGTCATCCCATTCTTTGTGTCTCCATGACTGCATGGTAGGGATTGCAGGAACAAAATAATGTCAAACGGTAAAGTTACAGGTTAGTTCTTGTTCAGGAAATGCATTGTACAGAACATCCCTCTTTCTATAAGCTTTCTGAGTGGGTAAGTTGTGACCCTGATTTTGGTCCTTTGTCCCTGATTTGTTTAAGCCATAGCCCTGATTCTTGAGGCAGGAGGTTGAGAAGTATGAGTGGAAACAAGGTTCCAATTTGAAGAAAAAAAGATTCTTTGTAAGCTGCCACATGAATAGAAACTACTGGGGAAGGGGGCTTCAGTTTGTAAAGATTCTCTTTTCTTGCTTCAGTTCCAAAACATCCAGCTGAAAGACCCTCTGATATTTATATATTCCTAATTGGGGGCTGTATGCTGAAAAGATATGTTTTCATTTAAAGGTGTCCAACTTTTTGCCAACACCCATAACGCCTATTTTCCCTACTAGTACACCACAAATCTCTTAAGGGTCTGATTGATGTAAAAAAAAATCTCTGCCAGAAATGAATGGGGTTGAGTTTCATGACCGAGGTGTCCACTTATTCAAGGGAATTTCTGTGTACAGCAACTGTTGCCATCTGTGGTATTTGTAACTCACAAGGGATATTTACAAAATGAAAACTATTGCAAAACGCCATCTTGAAATGACAGGTGGTAGATGAAAGCTGGTCTTGTCGAACTTTTGTGAATTTTTTCCGGAAACTATAAACTCCACTTTCTTTCTTTTGAAGGCAATAAGAAGTATTTCTCAAAAGATTTTAAGGTGATTTTATTTAAAAATAAAATGTTTTCAATTCAAGGTCAATGTTATGGCTACAGTTGGAGAACTTCCTAAGTGAGGAAAAGTCATGTACTTGGTGTTCTGTAGCAGTGGAACTGTAACAAATGTGAATGTTATCGGCATTTTTCAGTCAATGGGGAATTCCTCCCTTGCTGGCTGGTAGAAAGTCAGCCACTGGTATTCATGATTCATGTTTCAGAACCCATAGAAGTCTTTCATTACTTTCATTACTTTCTAACATGCAGTTTACTGATGAGCGCACACATGGGCCATGTCTGATATAACCAAGCATTATAGATCCCCTAAGGAAGAACACAGTTTATTTGGGGGGGGGGGGATTTTCTGGCACCACTTAACATTATAAAGCATGGATTAACATGTTTTAGTCTTACTACCATTACTACTGGTTTTATTTATCCTGGTAAAATAACCACTTCAAAATAAATTTTTTTTACAGGGTGAGATTGGCCAATAGGTCACATTGCAATCTGCATAGAGAACATAGACACAGAGGCATCCTGAAGGTATATAACAGAATCTAAAAAAGTTACTAGTAGGCAAAGTAATAATGTGCACCAACTAAAGGTGTAAACAATAATCAAAGAAAAGCATGTTTAAGTAAAATTAAATAAACATTTGTAATATATGGATATACCATTTTAATAGGCTAGTAAGCCATACAAAAAATTCCCTGTAATAGAAGTGCCTGAAAGTGATAATACTACTACTGATTTTAAGTGATGATACTATAGTTCAGTACCCATAATACTACTGTTTGGAGCTGTGAACGACAGAAATATCAGCTAATCAGAACAGTGCAAGCTCAGTCAGGATTCAGAACTAGTTGCTATGCTGCCAAATGCAGTTGCAAAACTCCCAACCTGACATTTTCAAACCATGCTTCAGGATTGACAGTCTTTGGTCTGTGGGCAGAATGAACAGTTTCCTAAACATGACAGCCGTCTCTCTCTTAGCGAGAGTAGTTCGAACCACGAAATGTCTGTACCCTTCATTTTCACTAGAACAGTTTTTCTTTATTTTTTCCCACATGTAAAGCATTTTCTGGCTGATTCTGTATTATTTTATTGATCCTACACTTAGACTCCTGTAAAAACAACAGGTAGGACATGTTACATGACTGTGGGGGGGGGTGTACATGGAGCTACTGAGTCTTCATTGCGGTGCTTGGGTGGCCACTGTAAACGCTGTCTAAAAAAATAAATTCAGAACAGGAAATTTTAATCAGAGCCATATATTACAAAAAATAACACATACAAGTGTGGACATTACAAGTGAGTACTCCCATCTAGAGATTCTGGGGACATAGGGGCCTCTTGATGGGCATACTCACTAGTAATGTCCACACTCCTATGTAATATTCCATTTATTTTATTGTACGGTGAATTTCAGGTATGCGATCTGCACTGCTGAACCTTTCAATGACCCCAATGCACAACAGGGTGGAAGATACATGCCACAGGTGTGTACCCCACCTGTGGAGCTCTGCACTTGTGGACAGGTGAGCACCAGGTGGCATTCATGACTGCCAGACACTTACCCATGACCCCACCCCCCCAGTGCCCAAGTTCGCATGGAGCTGACGGGGGGCAGAACAGCGGACCTGGGCAGGCATCCAATTGGATGCCTGGCCCAGGTCCTCCAGTGGATCACTTATGTGGTGGGGCATGCATTGGCTGTATGCCCCTGCAGATCAGACTGCTGACAGCCATGGAGGTGTTAGGATGGCAGCACTGCCTGCTATCCCATGAGGCAGCACCTGGGCACAGGTACAGGGTTGTGGTTCATGTTGACAATGCGGGGGGGGGCACTGAACCCAAGTGTATGCCTGGAGGGTCTGGGGTCAGGGGTGTCTGTATCCCAGGGCTGGTGCCCCTACATATGTGTGTGTGGGGGGTGTATGGCTGGCACAAGGATTGGGCATAGTTGAGAGCTGGGTTGGGTGGCACTGGGCAGCCAGTAGGGACCAGTGCTGGAGACCTGCCAATGGGGGATGGTGGCTCTATGCCTGGACCAGGTGGCAGTCGATGTGCATGAGGCACATAGGGGACTTATTGCAGGGTTCTCCCTGGTGTACCCTGCACCTCCTCCACACCCTTGCTGGTACCACTATGTGCCATAGTGCATGGTGCATAGTGCTGGCACACCCCCTGCCCACCCATGGCATGTTGCTGTTTGGCCAGGGCATCAGGTTCATAAATGCACTCAGCACCAGTCATGAATGCTGTGTGTGATCCATAGGACCCTGCTTAGTGGCATTCATGCATATCAATGCCAATATGCCCGGTTTATGTGGCGCATTGGCATCGTGCATAGAGCCCAATCTGTGCAAATTGGACTGGTAATGTGAACGTTTCTATCAATAATTTTTTTTGGAAGTCACAAACAACACATAAAGAATAGATCAATAGAAACATAAAAAACAAAACATCTGAACAAGGAATATCTCAGCAGTGTGACAAAGCACAATATCACAGTACAGTAAGATGCATAGGGGGAATAAATATCAGGGGGGAGGCCAAGATCTGGAAGGAAGGCATCCTCCCAGCACTGGAAGCCATACCAACAGGCAGCAACAGGGCTACTAGAGAGAAAAGAACAGAGAATGATCCAGTGGATTGCTTCATGTTGGTGTAAGCCATTGCCCCCTTTCTATAAAAGGGGAACAAGGATCAAACTGACATAGATCAGATTCCATGTATGGCTTCCAGCACTGATACAACTTGGCTAAGAAGCTCTGGGTCAAGTGCACCATTCTAGACATGGAGGCCAAGGTGGCTATCACCTCCAGTCACTCATGCAATATGGGGGTCACAGCGAAGTGCCAGTTTTTGAGAAAAAGACATTTGGCCTCCATACTTCACCAATAGGATCCAAAGGAGGTGCAGATGTGTTGAGAAGCAGCCTCCAGGTGGAAGTCCAAGAAGGTTGCTCTTCAGAAAGATGTGGGATATCAGGCCCAAAACCCTCTGACATGTTTTTGGGGCCTTCTTTGAAAAGGGCTGTATGTCCAAGCAGCTCCAAAATACATGGGAAATAGTCCTACCTAAGTGCAGACACCACTAGAACCTCTCATCTGGATGGAGGCCCATCCACCTAAGCTTGGCAGGGGTACAGTACAAGGAGTGAAGTAGTTTTTCTGAATTAACAGACTTTGCAAGTCTAAACATGTTATCCTTGCTGACATCCAAAACCCCTTCCATTCTTGATCTAAAAACTGTCTGGTGAGAAAGGTTTCTCATGGCTGGCAGGTACTACAAGTTTGGTCCAGAAATGCTGCAATAACAAACAGATGTATTTTATTGGCACAGCCTTGAGAAGGCAGGTCCAATCTACAAGAAGAAAGTAAGTGGGAGGTGACTTAGAGGCCCATTTCAACAGAGAGGATAATATGGACCTCATCTAGAGGTACTGCCACAGGTCTGTCTGAAGGATTCCATACTGGGTGCACATATTCTCAAATGAGTCCACAATCAAGGAGCACAGAATACAAAGATCTCAGACTAAAAGGATGCCGGCATCTCACCAGTGCTTCCAAAGTATGAGGTACTGGTCTATCTGAAGGAGACAGTTGCTTAAGAAATGCATAAGGTGAAAGATAATTTGTGACAACTGCAGAACCATGAGATGAGGATGGCATTGATTGTGAAAATATGTTGTGCATTCACAGTGACAGTTTGAAGACAAACTACAGAAGGGATAATATCAGCCTATGACCCTCATGGCAATGTGAGGAAATAGTGGAACTTCATGCAGAAAAAGTACTGAAACTAAAAACAATCACATCATATGATTTACAAAAGTCATGTACAATCAGTGTTTTCAAGAACCCAGTCAACTTGTGTCTTCTCCAAGAAAAATGGATTGGCCATGTGAATGCTTCCCTATTGCTACTGTCTGTTGAGCATTCCTTTTCACTGAAGCATCATTGTGCTGAGTGTGCTGTTTATGAACACCCAGTACAGGGTGCAATCATAATCCAAAACATATTGGCTAGATTTAATCCTGCTGGAGACTTGGCAACTGGTTGCTTATGCTTTGATATGAAATCAAATAACGAGCTGAACAATGAAAGAAAGGGCCCCTCTTAAGGGCTGTTTCAGTACTGATCAGTCAACATATTTCACAAAATCACTTAGTTTTTAGCCCTCATGCCTGTTTGTCAAGAAGATCACATAGTTGTGGTCTAGGGCTCCGTGGAATTCCAAAATTCCATGTCTGCCAGAATTCTCCCTAAGGTGGAATAGGCCTTTTTTCCTGTAAAATAGTCACAGAAAATGCAAAACGTTGCCAACTGATACAAAGTTCCACAGAAAACAGTACATTTCCACAGTAGAAAAGACAAGACCCCCAGAGCAAATGCTGTGAGGTGTGTCTTACCCTGAAAGAATATTGGCCATACAGCCAAATTTCAAAGAAAAACATATTTGCATATACTCCAATAATGCAAAGCATCATGGGAAGTATATGCAAATCCCCATGAAGGAATTTAGACTGGCTCAGCTTTAAGCAGGGTGTTCTTAAGCAACCATTCCAAATTCATTCATTGGGAGTTGTAAAAATGTCCCATGATGCTTTGCATTATTGAGGATGTGCAACTGTCTTTTTCTTTGAAATATAGCTGTATGGTCAGTTCCCTTCCAGGGTAACCCTTGCCTCAGGACATTTGCTTTAGGGTTCTTGTCTTTTGTTGTTCTTCTCTTCTTTAATGTGTGCTCCCCATGAACCTAACAAGTAAGATCCTCCTAAAGCAGGCTGGCTTCTACTATCTTGGATGAGATACAGATATGGCACACTGATGAGTCCTAATAAGGATGAAGCATGTGTTTGTGTCTGCTGTCTCAGCCTTTGCTGGTTGCATGGTTGCACTGTGAGATGTTTTGGTATCATGCAGTTCTGCTTAACATTGAGTCACTCCAAATTCCTTCATGGGGATTTGCATGTGCTTCCTATGATGCTTTACATGTGCAATTGTGTTTCCCTTTGAAATGTGGTTGTATGGCCAATACCCTTCCAGGGTAACCCTTGTCTCAGGGCATTTGCTCTATGGTTCTTGTCTTTTGTAGTTCTTCTCTTCCCTACTATGGTTTCCCCATGACCCAAACAAGTAAGACCATCCTAAGGCAGGCTGGCTTCCTCCATCTGGTCTGAGATATGAATATGACACATGGATGAGACCTAACAATGATGAAACATATTTCTGTGTCTGCAGTTCTCAGCCTTTGCTGGTTACATTGCATGTCCTTTTGGCATTATACAACTCTGCTTAAAGTTGAGCCTCTCTAAATTCCTTCATGGGGATTTACATATGCTTCCCATGATGCTTTGCATTATTGGGATATGTGCAATTGTGTTTTTCTTTGAAACTTCCACAATGTCCACAAAACATGTTTCCATAATTTAGCAAATGAAACAGTAGTTCACATTCAAAACCTAAGATACTTAAAAATCACAGTTCACTTGATGGAATTCCATGGGATACATGATGACATTCTGTGAAGCTTTTCAGAAGTGCAACTTGTGTACTACTGAAATTCAGCCAGCAGAATTCTGCATTCCACAGAGCTATATTGTGGGTTCTGGTCCTGTGTCTGGTACTTGGTTTAATACCAAACAGTGATACTACAGAGCTGTACCAAGTGGATGATGCATTGTATAGAGGTGCCAAACTCTAGATGAGCTTTTAAACCATTGTTCCTCCTGCCACTCTCTAGTGCCTGCTCTGCTGGCTCCCATGACATTTATGAAAGAGTAGGAGACTTACCACTGATGCTCTGGTCAACATTCGCTCTCTCAGTGTCACAGTTTTACAATAGTGGTGTGTATGGTATTACCACACTTAGTGGATGCTTCATGTATGCTGAATACAGTACAAAAGATATACATTAGGTGATAGGTAGACCAGATCCAAGCAAAAATACAAAAGGCACTGAACTGCACAAAACAAAGTGAGAAAGCAAAAATCAGTCCATGAAACCATGGGTGTCTGCCCATCAGAAAATACTTTTGGATCTGTATCTGTACCAGTTATTTAATATATTTTCTCTTGATAGATGCAGTTCAGTGCCTTTTGTATCTTCCTTGCTTGGACATGATATGCTTCCCCAATTGTATATTTTTTTCATATGGTTCTGCTTATTAAATGGCACCCAGCTGGACTTTTGGTGTGCATCCCTCCAACTGTTTTTGATACAGTATACAGTACCTATACTACCAATCTCTATCAAATGGGGAACTTGCAGCTCTCTAGCACCACACATTACTCAGAATTCTACCACCAAGCAGAAGGGAACATCCTCTAGTGGAACTAAGGTAAGATCCACAAACACTTAAAGAGGACAGGAAATAATTTCTGATTTGCAGCTGTATGAAAGGGTCCTATTTTAGAAATGATATCCATATGGCCAAATCATCCATATTTAACAGTACGGTAAATAAAATGTGAAAACATTTATTTTGTATTGTTTTCTTTGTATGGGCAACATTCTCTAGTTTTATTCATGGAACCAGTAAATTGGAGTTTTGACTATGTCACAGTTTGTGTATAGAACACTGAGTGCTGCTCTAATAGGGCAACAGTTCATGTATAGAATTCTATACACAACACATGACACAGGGAGAAGTCCAAATTACTGATTCAATAAAGAGAACTCTACAGAATGCTGCCCGTGGAAATAAACATCAGAAAGCTCAGTTTTTCACATCACCTGTTATTCCGGTATTGTTTAGTATAGGTCATTTGGGGGTACTGTATGAATATTGTTTCTGTAAACAAAATCTTTAAAATAGTTTGTCTATGTCCTTCACTAATTGCATTACCTTTTTATGTGGCAGTAGAGGAGGTCCTTGCATTACCACTGAACCTGCCATCTGCAAGAAAGCAGCACTGCTCTACACAACGGTCTTACAATAACTGGTAAAACCATTCTTTTTGCATAACACCCTCTTCTGAAAATTGTAGCAAGACTGCTAAATCTAGCCTTCAAAATTAACTTGACAGATAAAGTGGTCACTGATGTCGGACGTGTATTTTTGTGAAGAATTAGATAAGTTAATGGATTAGTTTTCCAGGTGACCTATCAGGTGCCATTTCACTGGTGCTATTTCTAACAACTATGACAGATGTACTGTATGTAGTTTTTGATACTAGGGCCAAGTACTGTTGGTTCTCACACAAGTAAATCTGCAGAGATTACTATGGATTCTGTGAATGAGCTGTGCTTTTTCTATCTCGTTCCAAATCTTAACATGAATGTGCTTTTAGCAGGGTGAGAAAAATTAAACGGAACCATATTTCTCATAAAACCAAGACAGTTCATTATTGGTTTCACAGTTAGTGTAGATCATGATTGTGTCCTTACCAGACAAACAAAAGTCAGAAACAATCAAAATGACAATGGTCTACTTCAGTAACAGACCACATATATGCTAAGGTAATAAACAGGAAATATAATTTGATTAGACATGTATTAGCCCTAAGCAAGAAAATAAACAACACTACATATGCATGCTAAATCATTTGTAACATTTGCCGTGAGGCTCTGAGGACCTAACAAAGACAGGAACTTAAGAAAACACCTACAAGGTGTGGGTACTGGCAGCACTTCACTTGTATTTTGTATTTTTTATTGTTTTATCAGGATACACTCCATTGAGTAAAGCTCATTTTCAAAGAGATCATCATTAAAAACAACAGTTTTCAAAGTAATTACCTGTAACAGAGTATAACTTTGGAAATGTAAGGGCTAGGAACTGATTTTGTAACTGAAAATGTGGGTGCAGTTATAAATGCCCTTTTTGTTGCTATATCAAATATATATGTGTCAATCACATTTCCCATGATGTTTTTTAAAGAAAAAAATGTAAATTCATTTTTAAAATGTTCTGATTTTTAGTTCCCAATTAGCATAAACAAATAAGGATAGCATAATTTCGAAAGGGGTGGATCCTTTCTAAAACAGTGTTGTCACATCAAAAAACTAAATCCATTTCTCCTCAACCCACCCCAGAATTTTCCTTCCAATATCCATCAAACACATCAGAAGACAACAATTAAGTTCTTAGCTCTAATGGGCTGAAAGCCAAACATTGTTACTTCTTGAAATAATTGCCTTTGAAAAGCTATAACATTAGGCTGGTCTAGTAGTTCAGTGTCAGCACTAGCACTGATTATGCTGGCGACCCGCGGGTTCGGAAGTAGACCCAGGGACTGGCTGAGGGAGAAGGATCCAAAGGACAGCCCTCCTCCCTTTGTGAAGGGTGAATAATGCATCCTACTGATATACTGCTACACAGTGGAGGTTAGGTGGAAATGGGGCTGGAACATATAGAAGGGGAGTGAGAGGCAACCACTGGAGCCTAGCATTAGTGTGCTCCCTTGAATGTATATTACTTTATTGCATGCCTGTCTCCTCAGGTGCACGCTCTCATTCATTGAAAGTGGTGGGGTCGCTCCAGCACTTTTGGTAAGAGAGCTCAGTCAGGCTACTGTCCAGGAGGTGAGTGGAGGTCTGTGCCCATGGCCCATGGAGGGGGTACTTGATGGGGGGGGTGAGGTGAGGGATACTGCTACTGGACATGATGGGGTGTTGGGAGGGTCCACTAGACACCAGGCAAGGTTGTGTGTGTGTGTGTTTTTTTTAATGACATGATGAATCAGGCTACAAGCCTACACTTTGGACAATAGGACAGGGGTGACCCTCTGGGGGTAGGGGGGGGTCATTCTTAATTTGATCAGTGATCAGCCAGGAGGGTGGGGCCACTAGACACCAGGGAAATTATTTAATTTGAAATTATGTGGATGGAGGGGGATGGGGCTTAATCTCGGCGGTGGGGTGGGGAGGGATTCTATTTGGGCCAGCAATTGGCTGGAGGACCACTAGACACCTGGGATAAGGAGTCACTTTTTGGGAAGGGGGAAAACGGAATTTTTTTATAGCAAGTTGTTCTCCCCTGGTTCTGATTGAAGTGTGGAATTTCACCCATAGGTGGTGAAATTAGCATTTTGCAGGTGAAATTCCGCATTTTGCAAGAGGCATTTTGTATTTTGCACCCACAAACTATTTTGTGTAATGCGGGGATTATGCAAAATATTTTGCTGGTGAAATTTTTTAATTTCACACAACACTGCATATCTACTGCTTATCCTCTGCTGGAGCTGTGAAAACCCATCTTGCCCACCTTAATGGGTCTCAAGATCTGTGAGTACTTTGCTGGGCTGGGAAGTGTTCACTTCTTTGTGGATTATCTTGTGGAATTATTCATGTAGTACCCTGTTTTGTGGAATACAAATATTTGGGTTGTAAGTCCTAGCATGGTTACAAAAAAATCGCTCAGGTTTGTGGGACTTTAATTTATTTAAATTGTGCACCCCCTCTATAGACCCCAGGCAATGCAAGGTCAGGCCTGAAACAGTATCTTTACCAGTGGTACCTATTTAACTTGCTAGTTTTAAATATAATAACACCCAGGTCTACTGGCTTGGGCCACCCAAAGTGTACTTGAAAGAAGAGGGAGAAAGTGTATTGGGGTGGGCTCATGTTGGGCACAGCCTTTTCATATGCATTGTTGTTATCTAGCTTTTCCCCTTTTCTCAGGAACCATAAATAAGATAGATAGATAGATAGATAGATAGATAGATAGATAGATAGATAGATAGATAGATAGAAAGAAAGATAGATACTTTATTTATAGAGCGCCCCTTTCTGAAGACTCAGGGTGCTGTGCATTCAAAACAATACAATTCTTAAAATCATACAAAATAAATAGATGAACTGGGAGTCAGCAAATGATCTATCTATCCCAATTAAGAACATTACAGTATATATTTTAACCATTAAAAGCCTGTTGGTCATCAGATCCTTTTTAAAGGGAGCCTCCTTCAAATAACCAGGTAATAAGTTCCACTGGGTAGGCGCGGCCACCAAAAATGTCCGGTCCCTCGAGTGCTGCAGCCTAACTCTGGGAACTCCAAGGAGGCCTCCCTTGGCAGAACAGAGTGCCCAGGGTGGCCAGTCAGGGGCAAGGAGATCTTGCAGATAAACAGGACCCCTTTCATGCAGGGTCTTATACATCAGGAGCCCTATCTTGAAGACAATCCTCCACCTGACTGGCAGCCAATGCAGTTCATGCAGGACAGGAATGATGTGGTCACACCTTTTTGCAGCTGTCAACAATCTTGTTTCCACATTCTGCACCAGCTGCAGCTTGTGGAGGTTGCCTACAGATAATCCTAGGTACAGGACATTACAGTAGTCCAGCCTGGATGTGACAAACGTATGTACCAACATAGTCAGGTCCTCAGGCGGGATCAGGGCTTGGATCCGGGCAATGTTCCTAAGATGGTAGAATACACTTTTGACCACGGCCAACACCTGAGCATCAACTGTCAGGCCATCATCTATGATCACGCCCATATCCTTCACCCACCTAGATGGAGCAAGGGGAATCCCCCCCAGCACTAAGCCCAGGAATATCCCTTCACCCCCCCCCGCCCTGATGACCTGGATCCACCACCAGTACCTCAGTATTGTCTGGGTTAAGCTTAAGTCAGTTCTGAGTCATCCAAGTCTGGATTTCCTCTAGGCAACTAATAATTACAGAGGCTGCCATCTGGGTATCAGGCGCGCAGGACAGGTACAGTACAGCTGGGTATCATCTGCATAACAGTGAAAACCCAGCCCATACTGCCTGATAATGTCTTCCAATGGCAGCATATACACTGTAAACAACAAGGACAACAAGACTGAACCCTGCGGAACCCAGCAGCATGGAGGCTTTGAGTTAGATGAGGCTAACCACATCATCACCCTTTGCACTCTGTCTCTCAAGTATGACCTGAACCAGCTGATGACATTACCTGACAGGCCACACCAGAACCGCAGACGGTCAAGTAGCACCTCATGGTTCACTGTGTCAAACACTGCTGAGAGGTCCATGAGGACTAAGATGGTACAGTCTTTCCTGTCCCTCACCATCAGGAGATCATTTAGCACACTCACCAGGGCAGTCTCCATACTATTCCCTACTCGGAACCCTGACTGAAAAGACTCATAGGTACAGTAGAAGAAGAGGTATGATGCTCCTCATGCTAAACTGCCACCACCTTTTCTATAACCTTCCTTAAAAATGGGATGTTAGAGACTGGCCAGTAGTTGTCGAGGCAGTCCAGGTCCAAGAAGGGCTTCTTCAGAAGGGGCCTAACCAAGGCCTCTTTCGAGGTCAATGGAAAGACCCCACTCCTCAAAGAACTCCAGAAAATCTCCACAACCACAGGTCCAATCAGGTCCAAACATCCAACCAAAAAGTAAGTCAGACCTGGGTCCAGATCACATTGTGTTGGTTGCAGCTTCAAGACTATTTCCACCACCTGCTCCACCCCAACTAGCTCAAACTTACCCCAGGCAGGAGGAGTGTTTTGACACAGCTCAGAACAGACTCTGCATTCCTTTTGAAAGATGCTCAATGAGACCTCGGCCCTGATACAGGACACTGTTTGCAAAGATCAGAGCAAGCTCCTCATACCTACTGCTTGAACCTGCCCCACCAACAAGGAGACAGGTAGGATGTAAAAGCCCATCTACCATGCGGAAGAGCTGAGCTGGTCTGCACCTTGCCACAGCAATCTTCCTAAATAAAAATTCAGCCTTTTTCAAGAGATTGCCCCCTGATAGTCAGCCTGATGTGACTTCAGGGTCAATTTGTCCTCCATCAGGCCAGACCTCCTCCAGTGCCACTTTAACCTCTGACCCCTAATCTTTAAATCCTAGAGATTCTCATCATACCGTGGAGGTCTCCAGTGAGTAGACAGGGGCTGGACATGAATGGGTGTGGTTGAATCAAAGGCCACAGCAACAGCCCTATTATTGGCATCCATTGCCTCCTCCGTCCCAAGGGTGGTTGTGGACCATCTCCACAGGGGCAGGACCATCTGGGGGGGCCCTAAACAAGAACCTCATGGTGCTATGATCTGATCAAACCACTGGATCTACTCTGAGGTCAGTGATATCAAGACCTACAGAAAAAACAAGGTCCAGCATATGGCCACCCGACTGCGTCGCAGTCATAACATTCTGTGTCAGGCCCAGAGCCTCCATACTCCTAAGGAGATTGCTTACAAATCCCAAGAGCCCACCATCAACCTAAGCATTGAAGTCTCCCAGAATCAACCGTCTGGGCGACTGCAACACCAGGCTGGCAATGAGCTCATCAATCTCCTGTAAAAAAAAAAAAAAAAAAAAGTCCTGTTGTAAGTTTTTTATATCTTGGGTCAGTTCATGATGTTTTGCACTGTCTATTATTGGTGCTGTAGTGCACTGTTTATTTAGGTTTACTTCATGGGTGGCATCTAGAGTGGTATTTGTGCCAGTGAGGAGGTGGCATAAACTCTGTCCCAGGGGGTTTTACCACACCTTTCACCAGGCCCACTAATCTGTTCTCTGGGTTGAGGCACCGTGCTATTTTCTTTTCTTTCTGGATAAAACCCCTCACAAGGAGTTTCAAAGAACCCAGGCCCCTCAACCTTGTGCCTCTGTTTCAACTACTCATGTATATTCTAACTGCACTATTACCTTGTACTCTACCTGTATATGATTGTAAATACTGTATATACCATTATTATAACTGGGTATATGCTGTATTGTATGTATGTATTATGTTATTCTTGCATCAATCCCTTTCCCCTTCCCCCAGGACACATCTGGAAATGAGCTATTAAAGGCTCAATATGTCTTTTCTGGTGAAACACTTTAATAAATAAATACATCTTGCAGGCCTCACTCTGTCAGTGCAAGGCAGGGATGTGACTGCAGCTTTCCAGTGAAAGGTTATGTAACCTGGCAACATCTGCATGCATGAGTGTGTGTCACTACTTCTAACCTCAGGAAGAAAACCTAGAGGTGGACAAATCTCCAGTCTGTGAGAGCAACATCAGCACCCCTGCAGACTGACTCCCACATGAACGACAGGGAAAACCACCCACCTCAATTTTGGTCCTGGGTTAGTGGTGGGACAGTAAATCCTTGAGAATATCTAAAGTAATTCACAAAAAACTAATTTCCTCTCGACCCACCCCATCGTATTCCAATGGTGCAAAAGCACTGGAAGATGAGAAATAAACAAAAATCCCTCCTGTTCTACTAAAGCAAAGAAAGAGAAAGAGGAAGTCTGTGACTGTTACTTAAGAGAACCAATGTTTGTTAAGTTTAAAAGGTCTGACAAGCACTGAATCAGGGATCCAGCCAAGAAGAGAAGCACCTGCCCACTAAAGCATCATTAGCCTCCCTTTTCTCTATTGGCTAGGATAAATGATACATCATGAAGTTTTCATCACCTATGAAGTTATAAGTACCTTTATATGTTATACAGTATATGTTTAAATTGCACTACATAAACGAAGTGTTGGTATTAACCTAATATTGGCACCCTCTATGTAACTGGGCAGTATATTGCAGTGGTCTAAGGCTCTGAACTGCAAATCTGGTGACATCTAGCAGACCAGACCTGGGTTTGAATCCCACAGCTTCCACTTGCACATTGTGTGACCCTGAGCAAGTCACTTAACCTCCTTCTGCTCCCAGGTCACTCCTGTTAAAAAGCTTTCAGCTTAGTGTGGTATACCTGGTTAAATAAAAAAAAAACTGTTGTGTCTCTATTTTACTTGACTGACAAGAGAGTGCCAATATTATGGATGCATCAACAGGGTGTCACATGATTATTTAAACTCTGAGGAACAGAACACCATACATTCTCCTTGGTTCCAGTGAGTTTCAAACTTCTTTTTCATTTCTCTACATTTTACACTTTATGTTTCTAAACTAATAGATGTATTGACACAGATTATTTGCAATGTATTTCCTTACTTTTTGAAACCAATCTATAACAATTAATGCCTTTAGCTTTTGCAAGCCTCACTCCCCACGATGAACACTGCATAGTGATACTTGCTGCACCACAGGTGTCATGCAAAGATATTTTTTAAGGGTGCTGAAAAATTGAAACCTCTCTAGGGGGTCTGGGGGCATGGTCCCCATGTAAATAAAAAAAAAAAGCAAACTGGTGCATTCTGGTGACTTTTGGCAGCTATCAGTTCCACAGCCTTCTGAAAGGCATCAGAATGCAGAGGAACAGATACAGTTATTAGATTCTATAGTTACAGCAACCTGGTGTCTCGTGGGGTGTCTGTTTGGCGGCAACCAGCCTTCAAAGCAATTAATGTTGTTTGTTACTATTACTATTAACTTATGTTTCTGGTCATATCATTCACTGCCTTAACAGACATGCTTAAGGTGTGTGTGTGTGTGTGTGTGTGTGTATCTGATAACTAAACCACCATCCCCCCACACACACACACAAAAAATAATTCCTAATTATATCTGTTAAAACAAACTGAGAAGCAATAAATCTTCTATTTCCAAATGTCTATTTTTTAAGGGACACCCCTCCATTCCAAATACAGACAAACACACATGTCCTGGCAGTCATGATGCTAGAAAGTAGGGTGTCTTCAGAAAGGCATAAGCCAAGCACTGCAATTTCCATAATCCAGGGACAGGAATTTAGCACCACAGTCCACATGGCACTTGACTATCTGCAGTCTTTCTCCCCCTCTGCATCTATGTGGTGTAGACTTGGAACAGCAGAGCTAAAATACAAAATACACATTTTTGTTTGCCTCTTCCCCAAACACACACACACAAACCAAGTAGCAACCTGCTGCTTCAGTGCTGCTGGCAAGCTAAAGCTGCAAGCTGGATTGGGCAGCTGAGCTGTGTAACAGCCTGCACAAACAAAGATATTATTTATTATACAATAGCAAGTAAATGTCTTGCACTCTGATTGGTCAGTATACACCTTCATAACAGATGTTCTCTGAGGATAACATCACTGTATGAAGGTCAGGCACACTTGACTACCTGCTTACATTTTCCGATATGCCACACATTCATACACCCCAAGTTTTTAAAACAAACAGATATCTCCAACCCAATGAGGCACATGTCTGGTCCCCAAACAAAACCTCTATTTTTTTATTTGTTTCACTGGTATTTGGAGGAAATGCTGCTGCATGAATGCCAGCTTCACTCTCACTGGCGTAATGGAGAGCACACTCAGTGCTTGGCCGTTTCTTCACAAAGCTGCATGAAGTGGCTGTTTCAAAAATCACTTTAAATGTAAAATTTAACTATTAACACTCTCACTAGCTCTTCCCTCCTAACAGTTGATCTGGGTGATTTACTGATCATGGAAAACAGGAAGTCTCCACAGATCACCCAGTCGCAGTACAGGCAGTGGGACTGGATCAATTAAACTTGAGAGGCAGTGGTGCTGGTTGGGGGTGGTACCTGACAAAATATAAACAGAGAAAGACAACTGTTTCTGTGTGAGGGGAAGGGGAAGAAGTCCACAGTAGCAAGAAAAGCAGTGCCACCCACTGGGCAAAAGAATATAGCAGCACTATTTATTTTATATGTATACCTACCCAGCAATAAATTCATTAAATGAAAACACACTTTTAAATAAATTTGTTGATAGACCTTTTTTGTTATATGAGCCATCGTACATTAGCAATAAAGCACTCCAGGATGTGTCATGCTTGGAAGATGTCACTTCTCGGTTGCTCTATGCATCCAGCAACCCAAGGCTCGATTTTATCCAAGCAAGACACACAGCCTGTCTTGCATTATTGCTTAATCATACACTTACACTGTCACAATCAGGCAGTCTGCAGGCAACATGTGCCATCCCATATTCACAACTCTGCCTCTAATGCTTCTCAGATACTCACTGCTTATCACCAAGTTGACACTACCATGTTAGAATTGCAAAAAATATATATATATATATATATATATATATATATATATATTAAATGCAGCAGTGCAGTCTGGCTGACCAAGGCTCAGATTCTGCTCCAATTAAAAAAACAACATTTTCATCCCTTGGAGGAGGCCTGCGCGGCACTTAGTAACATGTAAACTGCAACTTAACCTGCAAGGAGCTAGGTCAAGGTCAGTGACTACCTGATCAACTGAAAAATACTCATCCTGCCAGAAACTTTAAAAAAGTAACAAGCCTTTCAAATATTCAGTCCTTTTCTAAGTTATGGCATTAAGTTGCATTACTGTCACCAGCTCCCATTGTCAAGCTACACCTTAGACTGGAAGCCTCAAGCTACAGCTCTGCTGCGCATTGGACTGTCTCTCAAAGCATGCACTTCTAGTGATTATCTATGCTACACTGTGAAGGGGAGGCTGGAGATGAACAGTAACACTAAATTAAATCTGCCTGCCCCAGACCTTGTCTGATAGCTTGATGCTGGAATGGAGTGAGAGGCAAAATTCACCCACACTTCATGTTTTAGGGGTGCAGTAGGTGGAGCTCTGCAGACCTTTCAATTTGAGAAAAGGACTCCCACATTCCTTGCAAATGAACATGCTGGAGTGACAAAAGTCACCTCCGCATCAGTGGAACAGTCTGCACTCACACTATTGTTTTTAATTTTCGGCAGTCCATGACTGCTGAAATATTTAGCCCCCATTTGACACTCCATCTCAGCACCCCCTGAAACATAATAGTTACACTGGGTGTGCCCAATCCACCCGTGTCTCAATCACAACTCCTCTCACTGCCCTGTCCACCCTTGTCCACTACCATGCATGCATGCACGGTAATTTCTGCTTATATCTAAAAGGAAAAGAAGTTAGTGAGACGGAATCAGTCATTTTCCTAACTCTACAAAGCATGATTTCAGGTCCCTAAATCTACACCAAGTGAAATTTACAGAGCAGAATTAGGTAGAACAAAAATCCTGAATATGGTAAAGCTGAAAAAACTAGCATATTGGTTTAAATGTCAAAATCAGCCCAATACTAAGTTAACAAACTTATGTCTACTCTTATTTTCTGCTGTCCATGACTGCTGAAATACGTAAACCCCACCCAAGCCACCCTGTTAGCACTCACCACCCTACACATCTCCAAACACATAATAGTGACACTAGGGGTGCCCAATCCCCTAGTGTCTTGATCACAACTCTTCTCACTACGCAGTCCCCCCTCGTCCACTACCACACCCGATACTAAGCTAACACATTTATGTCTGCTTTGATTTTCAGCAGTCCCTGACCATTGAAATACATAACCCCCACCTGACCCTCCCTCTCAGCACCCACCACCCCACACACCCCCAGAAACATAATAGTGACACTGGGGGTGCCCAATCCTTCAGTGTCTTGATCACAACTGCTTTCACTGCCCAGTCCCTCCTCGTCCACTACAGTGCATGTGCTCTAATGTCTGCTTATATCTGAAAGGAAAACAAATTAGTAAAGTACATATTTATATTTTGATATCCCCCACCCAACCTTTCCTCTCTGCACCCATCCCCCACCCCTTCCCGAATCACCCAGTGTCCTGATGAGGAAACCTCCTTGCATTTTTTTGTTTGTTTTAAAACTCTGCAAAAGGAAAACCCTCTATTGATATATTTTGCATCCATAACTGTCCCCACCCAGCCCTGCCACTCAGCACCCACCACCACCCCACACACACCCCAAGCCCTTACTTACCCAATAGGGATCCAACACTGTTATCCTCTCTGGAGGTCAGACACATCTTCACTTTTCAAAGCCGGACTGCAAACTGAAGAAACAGGTATGTAATTTAATGTATTTCAATGGGGTTTTAAAGTTACTGGCATAACTTAGGCATTTTTTGCAGATTTGTGGCACACATTTTCAACATGCCTTCTTTGGGACTCTACCTTTTGAACAATTGCACTGTAATTAGATAGATCTGCCCCAAAAGGTGATTTAGCTGTCCCTGTGCAAAATCACCTTTCAGGCAAGAGTTTAACATTTTCTCTGCCCTTGTTCATGAGGTGGGATCATAAGAAGGCTATGTTAAAAATCTGGGCCCGGATATTCAGACTGTACCAGGCTGTGGTGCAACCCTGGGCGCAGCACAAATAGGCTGCACAGGGGCGTTGACAGGGTGATATTCAACAGAGCTGCACCATGGCACAGCATCACTGAATATCACACCCTGGCCACCCCCACAGTGCACATGGTGCAGTGGCACTGCACCAGCACAAGTGGCCAGAGTGGAGCAGGGGGATGCGCTAGCACAAATTCCATTGCAGTAGGCACAACAACCGCAATATTCAAAGGTGCACATGCAAATGGGGCCATAATGCATGCTAGGTGTAAATGGGGCCATCTGCATGTCATTATGGCCCCATTTGTATGCAGGTAAGCCATCCCCGACGACTTGCACCTGGTGCCCTGCCAGGCTGCAACTCTCAGGGACCGACGCCCCCTGCACAGCATGGAAAAGTGCCCACTGCCCGATCGCGGGCATCTGTTAAAATAAAACATGTCCTATATCCCTGGTGGTCCAGTGGATCACTCGCAGCCCAATCGCGGGCATCTGTTAAAATAAAACACGTCCCATATCCCTGGCGATCCAGTGGACTGCTTGCAGCCTGATCATGGGTTTAAGTATAAAAATAATCATCCTATATCCCTGGTGATCCAGTGGACCACTTGCAGCTCGATCACGGGCTTAAGTATAAAAATAATCATCCCATATCACTGGTGGTCCAGTAGATAGCTCACAGCCCAATCGCGGGCGTCAGTAAAACATTAATGCCACAGCAACCCAACCCTGGTGTTTTAGCAGTTCCCATCTCCCCACCTGCCCACTGATCCCCACTGCCCCTCTCCCCCGGTCAGTGGCGGGCAGCAGCTCCCCACCCACTTGCCACCCCACTGCCCGCCAACTGACATGGTACGGTAGGGCTGTACGCCCATTGGTCCACAGTGTAGCCATTGGCATGTAGTTTCGCATTGTTTTACACAGTCCAGATATGTGAATGGATCCATCTGCCACATCTGGACTGTGTAGGACGGTACGGGCTGCACGCCCATCCACAACCCTTCTGAATATCTGGGCCCTGGCGTACAAATATTGAAAAATAACAAAGTTATGAGCCTACATTGAATTTTCCAAACACAGGCTAGTAACTTTGCTAATTTTTCAATATTTTAACCCAAATTTATAACATAGCCATATCTTTACAGCACCTCATGACTGTGTTTAACACAAATTTATAACATAGCCATATCTTTACAGCACCTCATGAATATGACAGCTCTCATATTTCAGCTACTGGCCAGAATGTTTTTTTTTACATCCCAAAAGGTGATTTTGCGGTCCCTGCACAAAATCACCTTTCAGACAGGAGTTTTTCCCTCATTGCCTTGCGTTCAGATGTTGTGGAATTTTGTTTTGACTTTTTATAGTAGAAAGAACTTTGGTAACAGAACTGCCACTGTTGGTTTGCTGCAAAATTAGTAAACTATTACAAAGTTATTAAGTTTTTAAGGTCCCATTATATTCTAAGGGAAGTTAATTATTCAGGATAGATGTAAAATGTTCGACAAAGGAGTTGATCTTACAAAAAAGGGTTTAGTCACATGACAGCATTTTCTTTTTCATGAGGACAAAATCCTTTTTTGTGAGAAAAAATCATTTTTTGTGAGCTGCCTTCTTGTTTTTTTTTCAGCGACTAAAAAGTCTGGAAAATACAAAAAATGCATCATTTTAAAAATCAAACACTAGAACTTAGCTAAACAGGCCTCATTTAGCTAGATTCTGATATTTATTTTTTCACAATTAGAGCAGAAATACTTTTTCTGGGGACCTGAAATCCCGGGTGCCCAGCTTAGCATGAGGAACCTTCCACCGTAGTTTTGAGCAACAGCTGAACTCCTGCTGCTGTCTGCAGTGGAAGTTATAAGCCCCTTGTTTTCCCTAGAATCTAGTGGCACCACTCACTTTCCAACCCCGATAACTGCTCCCAATATATTCTCCCTGGTGTCTAGTGGCACCCCCAACCCTCTGATTGCCATCCGCTGGTCACTTTTGACATTAATTATATAATCCAACACCAGGATGTCTACCCAGAGTGTTGGATGCCCTCCCCAACACACAGACCATAATTTTATTAATTTTCCAACATCAGGGGGACAAATTCCAATTTTGGCATTAAGATTCGACCCCTAAGCAGTGTGGAACACTGGCGAGCCCACCCCCAGTGTCTCATAATATTGCCACAAACCTGTAAAAATAAGAAAACAGACCCCCAATGTCTTGTTCTCTAAAACCTGAGAAAAATGAAATGGTCCCTCATTGTTCCTGCTGTCCCTCTCCCCTATCATGACCCTTCTACTGAGCACCCACCACCCCACATCACTCCTTACCCTATACTTACCAACAGAGGTCAAGGGGTGCCATCTTCTGTGGACCAGAACATGTCTGCACTCTTCAAAGCTGAACCACAAACTGAGGAATAAAGGTAAGTGCCATATCATCGATTTTGTATATTCCATTTCTTGCTATCCGTTTGTTAGACTGTTATGATGTGTACAGTCCTTTTGGTGCACCTGAGTGGAATTTGATATTATTATTGTTTTACTTTATATTAAAACACTATAACCTCAATAAACTATTAATTCAAAAAAGTAAAAGTGCAGTATAATGTATTTCAATGGCATTTTGAACATATGTTCATAACTTTTCCATTTTAAGGTATTTTTCTCACCAAATTTTCAACATGGCCTTTTTGGGACCCCATCTCATTAACACTGTTACCGTCACCTCATTAATTGGTCCTGGAAGGTGATTTTGTGGTTCCTGCATGAAATCACCTTTTGGGCCTGATTAATGAAATGACAGTTCCAGTATTCATGAGGTGGGTCCCAAAAAGGTCATGTTGAAAATTTGGTGAAAAGATTCCTAAAAATGGCTGAGTTCTGAGCATTCAGTGAAATTTTTTGATGCACTCACATAACTTTGGTAATTTACAATATTTTGAAAACCATTTCTTTACACCACCTCATGAAAAGTACAGCTTTCATTTTTAACATTCTGTCTGAAACATGTTTTTGCACCAGTGGCATGGAATGGTGTTTTGGCATGGATTTGAAAATGTTCACGGGGGGGGGGGGGTTATGAGGTGTGGTCATAGGAATAGTATGTTGAAAATTGTGGGTTAAAATATGAAGAAATACCAAAGTTATGAACATTTGTTGCAATTTTGCTAAGCCCACTTGTAAATTAGGAAATTTTAAATATTTTGACCCAGATTTTCAACAAAGCCTTCTTATTACCCTACCTCATGTATGTCACAGCTCTCATTTTTCAAATAAATCATGGCCAGAATATGTTTTCTCACCTGTGGCATGGAATGGCATTGCAGTTGCGCAGAATTACATTTTGGTGAGAATTCAAAAATGGTCTGTACTGGGTACATGAGGTGGGGTACTAAGGTAGCCATTCTAACAATTTGGTCACTGTTGTCCTATAAATGGAAACATGGTGCCTGGAGGAGCATGTTCTTCTACAGCTACATATACAGTATATATACACATCTACGGAGGGATGGGAGTGCAGTGTCCCACAATAAAATAAGGATACTATTAAACTATCTCAAAAAATAAAGAAATTAGTTGTAAAAAATGTTGTTAATGCTCCAGTTAGGGTCAAAGTGACAAAAGTTGGGAAATGAGACATTAGGGTTTTCCTAACATCCCACCCTCCCAAACCAGGTAAGAGAGCAGGTGTGGGGTGTGCCTTGGGCATCCCAAGCCTAATGCTCACCCCATTCTCATAAATTCTACACATCTGATCCCCACAAACATAGAGGAATGCCACTGGCACTATATTATGCTATATTGATAGCACGGTATATTGCTGCGGCATTCTGTTTTGTAACATTATGACCCCATGCCCTTCAGTAGCGGTTGCACTGACCCCTCCCCATGTAAGGGGGTTTTACACTGGATTTGAAGCTGGATACATTCTCGCAGTCCTGAGTATTAGAGGGAAGTTTGTTCCATGTTGTGGGAACATAAAAGACAAAGGATCAGGTACCTGACTTTGATTTGGGAACCTCCAGTACGGTACTGGATGAAGAGCGAAGAGTTCTCCTTAGTGACATAATTTTTAGAAGGTCTTTCAGGATAGGAGGAGTGATGCAAACACTAGCTTGTGTGTTAGACACAGTGCAGGAAATTCTAATTTACATTTGGGGTGGGCAATTAAGCAGGGAGAAGACCATACAGTGATGCTCCCTGTTAGAGACACCTGCAGTGAACCAACTAGTTTTGTTGTATAAACCTTTGAGCTTCCTGAACTCTGTCCCCCAAGAAAGCATAGCACTGGAGTTCCACATAGTAGCTTATTTAGGAGAATATTGTTAGCGATGGATCGTCAAAGGGATGGGATGAAATAGTCTTCAATGCAGAACATAAACCCAAGCTTCAGATGGAAGAAGTTTGAGAATTGTTCATTATGTGGTTTGAAATTTAAGTCCTGGTTAAGGTAGAGACCAAGGTATTTTGCAGTATAGACTACCTCTGTGTGAGAGCCCAATATATATTAAGTAGATTACTTCTGTTCACATCCAGCCTCCTGGAGCCAAATAACATGGCCTTAGTCTTTATGGAGTCCAATATCAATTTATTCCTACCAAATCAGTCTTCATGTGTCCTAAAATCTCTGCCAGACCTGCATTTAAAAAGGCAGGATCGGAATGACTTTTATATAGTACTGTATCATACACGTAAATGAGAGCCTTGGCTCCAACTCAGTTTTCCAACAGGTCATTAATGGATAATGAAAAAGGGAAAGGACCAAGTATTGAGCCCTGTGGTACCCCATCTGTGACAGATCTAAGGGAGGATAAACAACCTTTCCATTTAACCAGTTGCTTCCTGTCTGATAGGTAGTTTTTTAAGCAGTGACAGGAAAGTTCACCCAAACTCATGGTGCTAAGTTTAGTTAGCAGTATATCATGGTTGACTAAGTCAAAGACTTTTGTTAAATGAAAAAGATGGCTCCAGTTGCTAGACCAGAGTCCATTGCTCAAAAGATGTCTGAGATCAGTCATGTTGCATCTCACCTGGGTTAACTAATTATAAAATTGAAAATAAAGTGGACAAAAGAGAAAGGAGCTGAGGTACGAGGGGAGGATACCAAACCAGACTTTAGAGATGAGCGGCATAGTGGGAGAGGTGCCTACCTATGAGAGAAACAGAGAGAGGGAAAGAGAGAAAGAGAATGGTATGGAGTTGTAAAGGATGCAGTGGTGAGTATGGAGGGAAGGCAGGTAAGGGCAAAGTGACAAGGAGTTTAAGGGGGGGGGTCCAGCCTATTAAGTGTGGAATTTGACGCAGCACTACTGTATATGCAACATCCCCATAGCCAAAAAATCAGGAGAATCATCTTATCAATGATCTCATGGTGTACAGGGAGAGAGACATGGGGAATTGTAATGAAATGTAACCTAACTTTAGGTTGGAGCTTCTTATGAATGGCCTCCAGATGGGTGGAGAAAATAAAAGTATGGCTTAGCCAGACCCCAAAGTATTTAAAAGTGGTAACATCTTCCAGTGGGGAATAGGGCTGTGTGGGATGCAGAATTCCACCATCAGAATTGGTGCAAAATGGCAATTCTGCTTCTGAAATTCATTTTGGAATTGTGTTTTAAATCCCATGGAATTCGGGAAAGCATTTTGTTTTAAGCAGCAGCATAATTTTTGATCAATCACATAACCCATGCAATTCTCAAGTTCTCTGCAGACTTCAGAAAAAGAATCCAAAGTTTATGAAATCTGCACATTATTAAGCCATGAAAACCACTTTGCGCTTGAAATGTTGGAATTCCACTACCAAATTATTTTTCAAAATTCTGCAGAATTCTGTTACATAAGAATTACAGCATTCCACATAGCCCTAGTGGAGCCATCCAGGATCATTATGGCTAAGGGGGATCATGAGTTTTGCTAGTTGCTGCCTGGAGTCAGAACTCATGGTGACATTTTTCTTGCCATTGAGAGTAAGCTGGTTAGTACAAAATCAACCAACAAAGGACATTGTTGAAGACATGCTGTAGCAACCAGATCAGAAGCAGAGTTGCCCGAAGCATAAATTATGGTACAGTCCACATACATAAGGATAAGCAAAAAGGCACATGCTTTGGGGAGATCACTGAGGAAAATCAAGAACAGGATGGGGTCAAGAACAGAGCCTTGGGGAACAAGTTAACCAAGTGGGAGGGGAGATATTTTCTGTAAGGACTGCTTCAGATCTGTCAGCAAGGTAGGAGAGAAATCATTTGACTGTGTGGTCGGTCAGTCCAACCCTGCTGTATAGCTAATAGAATGTTGTGGGCAACAGTGCAGAAGAATTTGGACAGGTTGACAAAGATGGCAGAGTCAAGCAGGTCCAGAACCTTCCCCTTCAAGATTGTATCAGTGAGCCTGATTATGAAGGTCACTGTGGAACGGGATTTTTTTAAAGCCAGACTGTAATGGTGTAAGGAAATCACAAAAATCAATGAAAGGGTAGCATTGGAAGGACAGAATGTTTCTGGATTTCAGCCATTGTATTGATGATAAGAATGATTGTTACCTAGGACTGAAGGGCACCCCTGTTTAGGAAGGGGATAACTTTAATCATCTTCCATATATCAGGATCTGTGATAGACAGAAAGAACAGATTTAAGATAATAGTGATTGGGAAGGCCATTGCAGAAGCAGAAAGATGGAGAGGTTTGGGGCTGAGCCTGTCAGGGCTACTCCTTTTGTTATGTGAGGGGGGGGGGATGAGAGTCTGTGGGGCTTTTAAACCAAACATGCTAACTTATGATTCTGAACTGCTGATTGCCACAAACATATTAGAAAATGGATAGGGAAAAGTCTAGTTTCTGATTGGCTAATGGTACTAACTTGCCAGTCGGGTATCAGACAACAGAGACCGAGAACGAGTTCCAGTCTCTGGCTGCCTGATTACCTCACAATATTACAGGGACGATCGAATGTTCACTTTCAAATAGCGCCGCCATTTGTTTTGTCTCTGTTAGTGAGAGAAAGAGCCTGCCATGTTAATTTCAACACAGAAACAGGTAGTGTCTCGCAAAATGTATCACAAGGTGCCATGTAGCAGGTACCTAGCAACACCAGCACAAAGTAACCAAAGCAGCAGCCTGACAGAAAGACTTTTCATACCTGAAGCAGCCTGATAGAAAAGCCCTCCCCCAACAGTCTTGCAACTGAACTGCAGTGCAGTGTCAAGAAAAGTAAGCCATTAAAAAAATTACATTTCTCACAGAACTGCTACTTTCTTCTGAAAATTATTTAAAAGTGCTTCACACTCGCCTGCCTCAGATATTTGAGCTGCACGGCTCCATTCCTTCACCCCCGCCCACCCATCTGTCCGTTAAGATGTTCTTTTCCCCAAATCTACTTATTTGTTAAAAAAAATTCTGCACACTTGCCCTGGCTCACAGATTTGAGCCATGCTGCCATTCAAAAATTAACCTTCATAAGCATTAGCAGTTTTTACCCACGGTGTTCAGTGATATTACGTGAAAGCTTACAGGATGTTGATAGCGCAAACCCAATGCAACAGTGGGACTATTCTGTACCTTCTCGGCACCTCCACAGCTATCCGCATGTCAGCAGCATTCATCTCCTGATCTAATTTAAAATGGTAGCACTGCCAAGTAAGGGCACTCAGTGGAGCCACATAACAAAATAAAAATACACAGTAATCTGCCTGTTTTTACAGACTTACAACCCTTTTTTTTTGCCAGCTCTCTCTGTTCACCTTCAGACCTTCTGTTCCTCTAAGCAGCTCCAGATAGCATGATCGTTCGCCTGCAGCCTCTCCTGCTCCAACACTGTGTGTCTTTTTTTGGGGGAGCTAGGAATGACAAACCACAGTTTGTCACCCAATAAATAAATAAATGAAACTCCATCACCAAGGAGTAAAAAAAGAGCACAAGGTGTGCATACAGTATGTGTGTGTGTGTATATGGGGGGGGGTGACAACAAGAAACTGCATGAAAACAAATTAAATTGACAGTCTCTGTGCCTGTGTTTTTCTGTTGGGGTTGGGGAAGGGGAGCAGGGAATGAAAAGATACTACAGAAAAACAAAGGTGATCAACAGTCTCTGTCAACTTACAAAAGGAGGTAGTTTTTAAGTATAGTCTTCAAACATAACAAAAGTCAACTGCAGGTGGAGGGACTATTTTATTTCAAAACTTACTTTAAACTTATTTTTCATTAACATTTTTTAACTATTTTTTTTTTTTACAATACCCATTTTCTAAGCGCAATAATACCCTCCAGAGTGGGCAATATTGTGCTATACCAGACCTTCCAGTGGCTATAAGGTCCTCCGCCTGCCGCGTCGGGCCTCATTATGCCCCTGGTAGTTCCGCTATACCATAATACCGCCCACCCTGTTGGGTATTATTGCTTACATATATAATTGTTCTGTGTACAGTATTTCTTGCCTGGATCATAGATTGATTCCTGAAAAATTGACAAAACTAATCATTCTTTCCTGGCATTGTTTCTATTTCAACCACTTCCAACACTTTGTCTGTTTTCTGCAGATGCAGAGGTTTCACATTTAATTGTGTCTAGCCCTTCCCTGTATGAAGATAGCCCATTCCATACCTCTCAAGTGTCCCTGATTTTCTGGGATGTCCCTGATTTTGCCTCTGAAATTTCTTCTGTCCCTCCTAAATTTGGCATTTCTGTCACTGAAGAATGGGGATGTGAATCACAAAATAATGCTAGTCATTGGTGTTACAGTCTAGTTCTCATTAAGAAAATGCTATTCATACTAAGAAGCATGTTGTACACAGCTTCTGGAACTAATATTACTATTTTTTCAGATGTGTCCCTGATTTTGGTCATTTGTCCCTGATCATTTTAAGCCTTGTCCCTGATTTGTGATGAAGGAGGTTGAGAGGTATGGCCCATTCAAAGCAAATGGATTCCAGCTACACAGAGCCAACTTTTCTGGAAACCATCTGTGTTTGAAATAAGAGCAGTATGAAAGGTACAAGATTCCCTCCATTCACCCTAATAGTACATAAACTTCAAAGCTTTGTGACCAGTTAAATACTAATGATTTTATGCAAGGGAACATCAAAACATGAACACTAGCTGGGATTGGAGAATTTAAACTTTTCAAATGTAGAGCACTGTGTAAGCTGTTATTGTTGCATTTTTTGTAGAGAAATCGGACGGAGGTTGCATGATGCACCGTGCTGGGTAAACAGCTCTGCTCTTCAGCTCTGTTCTTCTCTTTACTGTTATAGCAAATATTTCTTCTTTTTTTAAAAAAGAATACTGGGAGATACCGTGATTAATACAACCATTGTTACTTCCGAGTCTGCTTTGGTAGTACAAAATTCAATATTCGTGGATGTGGAGATGAAGACAGTGGCTATATGCCACACTCCTCAGTCCTCACTCCTTCCCAAGCCTTGATCGAAGATAGTTTTTTTACAAAAAATCTCACCACTTAAAGAGGCTTTAGAGTCAATCACAGATGAAGTAAATCTATCTGACCTTCAACAGAAAATCTAAATTGAAAAATGGGCAATACGGAAGCCAGAATAAGATCAATTGAGGACTGGCATAATCATCTAGACCGTGAGGCAGTGTCCCTCCGTCAAAAACTCACATGCCTGGAGGACAAACTGGAGGACCTGGAGGGACATAGTAAAAGGAATAATAATGTAATTATTGGCTTACCAGAAGGTTCAGAGGGTCAGAATTTCATTGTTTTCATCCAAATGTTCTGTGTGAAGATCGCCGGCATTTCACCTAATGGCCTTGCCTACATAATAGAATGTGCCCACAGAGCTTTTAGACTCACTCCTCCACCAGGTTCGACACCTCATCCTTTAATTTTTAAGTTTCTAAATTACCTGGACAAAATGCACATGCTAGCAAAAACCAGAGAGGTGAAAGAAGTGACTTAGGAAAGGAACAAATTGCAAATTGTTCAGGATCTCCAATGTTTGGTACGTTAGAAGATAGCAGCATATCAACATACTAGGTTGGATTATCAAATGGCCCTTAGATCCATGCAAGCTGCATCAAACAAGCAACTTCAGTCAGATCTAGGTGGGCCAAATACTGTGTGCTGTATTTTGCAAAAAAAGCATTCTGTGTAACAAAGTAAGGGATGAGAATAACACAAGCTGCACCAAAATAAATGGTGCAAGTTTAGTCAAAAAAAGTGCAAGTTGAGTAAAAAAAAAGACTCAAAGAATGAAAATGATGCAAACTGAGTAAATAAGTGATGCAAACTGAGTGATAAAATGGTGCAAAGTGAGTACAAAATGGTGCAAACAGTAAAAAATGGTGCAAACTGAGTCAAAAAAAGGTGAAAGTTGTGCAAAATGATATAAAGATGAGAAATGATGCAAATTGAGTTAAAAAATTTGCGAACTGAGTAAAAAATGGTGCAAGCTGAATTTAAAAAATGGTGCAAGCGCAGTAAAACAAGCATTTGTCAATGCTGAATGTTGATTGCTTGTATGTGCTGTTTAGGAATTTGGAAGTGAAAGTACCATGCCTAAGAACTGTCATGTGCCCCCCCAAGACATGCCCTATGTCTTTCTGTTCAGTATTCACAGAAGAAGGGGAAGGGTAAGGGTCACAGAAGTTGCAAAGGCATGAAGAGGTAGACAATAGTCCATTCACAAGCAGAAGAATCCTGCAGAAGGTGAGTAAATTAATGGTGGACAAAGTGAGGGGACAAGATGGCATACACCCACGGATATTAAAAGAACTGTGAAGGGAGATAGCAGTACCTCTGGCAGCCATGTTTGGTGAGTCATTCAACATAGGGTTGGTACCAGAGAATTGGAGGAGGGCACATGTGGTCCCTCTATAGAAATCCAGCAGTAGGGAGGAGGCAGGGAAATGTAGGCTGGTCAGCCTCACTTCAGTAGTGGGGAAAGTCATGGAGACATTGGTTAAAAAAGGATAGTGAGTCATCTAAAAGGCATCGGAGGCCAGGACCGTAGGCAACATGGATTCACAATGGGGAGGTCATGTGAGACAAATCTAGTTGATCTCTTTGACTGGATGGCAAAGGAAGTAAATCAGGGTGGGGCAGTGGACATTGCTTACCTTGATGTAAGCAAGGCCTTTGACACCATCCCACATATGAGGCTGATAAACTTGCTGAGTAGGCTGGGCATGGGGAAAGGGTGGTAAAGTGGGTTAGAAACTGGGTAAGAGACAGGAGGCAGAGACTGGTGGTAAATAGGATGTAGTCTGGGCATAGGGGGTGACCAGTGGGGTGCCTCAGGGATTGGTCGTGGGGCTAGTCCTGTTCAATGTCTTCATTAGTGACATTGCAGAATGGCTGATAGGAAAGGTCTGTCTGTTTGCAGATTACACCAAGATCTGTAACACAGTGGATACCCCACAGGGGGGTGGAGAAAATGAGGAGGGACTTGGGGAAGGTTGAGAAATGTTCTGAGGACTGGCAACTGAAGTTTAATTCAAAAAAGTGCAAAATTATGCACCTGGGACACAGGAAACCCTGGGGAAAGGTACAGGATGGGGGTTCTGACTGTCACAAAGAAGGAAAGGGACCTGGGAGTTCTTATTTTAGATGACCTGAAAATGTTAATGTGGTAAGGCAGCTGAGAGGGCCAGTGACATGCTGGGGTGCATAGGCAGGGGTATCACCAGCATAAGGATGGAAGTAGTGATGGCATTATATAAAACCATGGTCAGGCTTCACATGGAGTACTGTGTGCAGTTCTGGAGGGCGCACCTTTGTAAGGATATTAACAGGCTGGAGATGATCCAGAGAATAGCGAATGAGATGGTACAGAGCTTGCAACACAAGACTTATGAGGAGAAATTAAGGGACCTCAATATATACTCAGTGGAAGAGAAAAGGGAAAGAGGGGATATGATGGAAACATTCAAGTACCTCAAGGGTATAAATCTAAGTACTGAGAAGCAGGAGACAGCTGCTATAGGCATGTTCGCCAGCTTCTGTGTGATATTCTTTTGTTCTTATAAATCTGTAATCTCCAGTAATTCAGTAACCACATGACCACACTGCCTTCTTTAGGCAATTTTATGCTGGCAGATGCCTGGTGTCAGATGGCAGGCAGAGGGCTCACCAGCTTGTGTTGCCATTTGAAAAACTTCATAGAGTATTCTTTTACTGGTAAGTGTTTTGGAGAGCTGTTGAAGGTCTCACAATTTTTATTATGATTTTATCTCCTTAGGTCTGTCCCCTTTGGTCCCCCCATCCCCACACCTGAACAGTCATCAGTGGCCCCAGCTGCAGCCTTCTTCTTGCCAAGATGGTGGGTAAGAAACATAGAAACATAGAATTTGAAGGCAGGTAAGGACCGCTTGGCCCACCTAATCTGCCCATTTCCCTACCTGATGGCTAAGCTGCAGATTCTAATTAATCAACAGCTTTCTTCCTTCTACCCCCCAGTAGAATTGCCTTATGTCTGTCTGTGAGCAGCTGCCTTCACAGTCTCTGAAGTCTGATGTCTTTCAGTGCCACTTATTGGTCATCTTCCAACACAGGCAAGGTGCTGCCAGCCCAGAACTAACTCAGGACAAGCAGTTTTCAAAGTGGGGAAGAAATGGAGTGAGGAAGAATCAAGTACTCATTCAGATGCGGTGTCAATTTTAAGATCAGCATACTGGTGTGGACACTGCAAATAGAACCCCAGCTCTTTAAGCAGCCTTATGAAGAGTAAAGGCTTCTCGAAGCATTGGGGTTCTGTTTATTGTACTGTAAGTGGGCTGCATCTAATTTGGTAATTTACTGTACCTTACATCTGGATGCACGGTAGTCTCAACTTTGAATAAACACTGCACCTGAATTAACACATGATGCCATAGAAACATGGAATTTGTCAGCAGAAAAGGACTGCTCAGCCCACCCAGTCTGCCCAAGTGTTCTCTACCTACCTGTAAGTCCTGCCTGTATATGTTGCTGCATGTCTTATTCTGCCTGTGTCCATCAGGACCTCCTTATGAATGAGCTTGCTTAATGGATTTTTCCTGCAATGAACTTGAACCTACTCCACTTCCATAGCCCTATTGATCTCTGTTGACCCCCTCCTTCCCCTTTTTCTAATATACCCCTCTGTTTATCCCATGCATGCTTCATGCCCCCTACCATTTTTGCTTCCATTACTTCTCCTGGCAACCTGTTCAAGGTGTCTACCACCCTTTCAGTAAAGAAATATTTCTTCACATCCATCCTGAATGTCCCTCAGCTTCGTTGTATGTCCCTTGGTTTGGGTGCTCATCCTCATTTGAAGGAAACTCCCCAACTGTACCCTCTTTACCCCTATGAGGTACTTTGTAGGTTTTGATCATGACACTTCTCGCCCTCCTGTCTTCCAAAGTGCACATGTTGAGATTCTTCAGCCTATCCTTGTAGGGATTCCTGTGAAAATTCTGAACCATTTTAGTTGCCCTCCTCTGGAAAACCTCCACCTTATGTCCTTTCTGAAGTGTGTACTCTAAAACTAGACACAGTACTCCAGATGGGGGTATACCATGAAGTGATACAACAGTAGCACAACATCCCTCCTCCTCCTACCAGCAATGCCACTCCTTATGCACCACAGAATCCAATTTGCCCTGCCGTAGCCTTGTCACACTATACTGCCATCTTGAGGTCCTCTGATATAATAACTTCAAGGACCTTTTCATGTCTAGTGAGTATCAGTACCTCCCCCCATCCTATACCCAGCATCGGGGTTCCTATGCCCTAGGTACATGATTTTACACTTGTTGGCATTGAACCCAAGTAAGTAAGAAAATGGAACTGATTTGAATGAATTGCAGGCTTTTAAGCAGCTTTTTGGGGAGTGTATATGTGTGTGTATGTGTGGGGGGGTGGCTCTGCTACTATAACTATTTGCTTTTGATTTGGTATAATGTTCGAACAGACTAACCCTGATCTCCCCCTCCATGTGCTATATAGGAGATAAAGAGCCCAAATAGCACTGGGCCAATCACTGAGCCCTGTGGCACACTGCTTGTCACTGTTATGGGTGCCGAGAGTCACCCCATCACCACCACCCTCTGCACCCTCCCCTGTAACCAGTTCTCTATCCATGTTGTCAGACCACCTTCCTCCCATACCCCTCGTTTTCCTCAGTCTTCTCCTTCTCCTTGGCCTGTGTCTGTGCTCTCAGTAGTCCACATCCATTCTCCTCCTTATTCTTACCTGGTGGTGGTGCCTTCTGTATTACACTCAGACCACTCTGCCTGCCCCCTTCTATGGTTACTACGCCTCTGCCTTTACCTATATCTAGAGTGGAAGCTCATCAGGCTTCCCTGTCCGGACTTTTCTATCAACTTCAGCCTTTTGGCCACCCCACCATTTGTTTAAATCCATCTTAGTAGAGATATACCCTCCTAATCCTGTCTTTTTTTTTCTTACATATTTTCTCAATGGACTATGGTCAGCTTGGTCATCCCAACCAACCCCCCTAGCCCTGCCCTTGACATCAGGCCGACCTGCTCACCTCCACGGATTACCGCTGTGGTGGGGTGGTGAGGAGCTTCCCAGATTGACTCATCAGAGCAGGATCTGGTTGAGGAGGTGCCACTTGGGACGGGCAAGGGGGTCGGAAGCTCATATACTGCTTGAGTGTAGCACATTTTCTACTTTTCTCCCTTTTGCAGAATGCTGCCGTGCAATGATGCTTAGGCACAGTGTGCCAATGTCAACCACAGTCTGCCACCCTTTACTACATCGCTATAGTAGCTCCCGCAGTCATCACCAGGGGCCGCTACAGAGTGGATGGTCCCTGGATCCTGTCCCAGGATAGGAGATCAGTCCTCTGGATGCTCAATCCTATCCCTCCCTTGCCAACCCCTGGTAGGTCAGGCTTGTGTCTGAATCAGGGTCACCAGCATGGCACGAGATGTGGTGTCTAGCACCTAAACCCTCAGTGCCAGTGGCCCGGCAGCAATGCTGCCTTTAATATGCCCCTCCTCTTCCTGCTCCAGTGTACCCTCTCCCCCGTGTGCAAGTCAGTATTCCCCCCTAACCCTACCCTAGTTAGTCAGTAACCCATAATGTTTCATGTGGCACCAATCCCTCAACTACTTAAACTCCTCAAGCCTACCCTTCCTCTCCATGCTTGCACATGGTACCGGCAGTACCTCCAAGAATGCCACCGACTTCCCCACCCCCTCACACTGCCTGCCCAAGTACTCAACCTCTCCCTCACTACTTCCACAGTGTCCTCCACCAAGTGGTTTGTACTCACATGCAACAGTAAATGAGGTTTATTCCTTCTCCTCAGTGCACGCTTGAGCAGTGCCTGCCCTGCCCCTCCTGCAGTAAACCTGGGGACAGCTTCAACCCAAATATGGCTGTGCTTTTCCCCATTTCTGTCCCATCTCACCCATTTGAGTATAGAATCCCCCAGGATAAGTACTCCCCCACCCCTTACCCCCTTTCCCGTCTAATGCCCCTTCCACCACCCCAGTATTCATTTTTCCCCTGTCCCTTACCCCCTCCAACTGCACACTCTGTGACTTCTGTATCTGTACTCCCTACTTTCGTCTCACCCCTTTTCTCTGCCTTATTCCTCCCATCCCCCTTGAACATCTTCCCAGCCTGACTACTTCCTACTGTGCTTCCCATGTCGACCTCCACCCTTCCCCTGCTGATTTCAAACCCCTCTTCTATCCCCATTGTTGTCAAATTAGAGCCCGCATTCCCTTCTACCGTGATAGTGATGCCCCTCCCATCCTTCCCCCTTCCCATAGCCTTGTCTCCTTTAGTCACCACCCCTCCTTCCCTACTAGCCCATTTCTACCCTTTTGTCTTTGCTATGTCTTGTCCTACCTATTGCCATCCTTCTCATACCCCGCTTGTCCTCCCCTCTTCAGTATGTTCCTGCTCCCCTCTCTGTCCCATAGCAGATGTTTGAATTTATTTGTAGTTGATACCAGTCTTGCATCTCTTCCCCCTATTGGTTCCCCCCCTCCTATGTGTTCCCCTCCATGCCACCCCTGGTCCGTCACTACCCGCAGCCATCTGCTCTCTCCCTAGTTCTCCCGGTACTCCTCATCATCTCTTCCTCCCCATCAGGAGGCCCACACACCTCACCTCGGGCACCCCTTCCCTTCTCCTCTCTTTTCTGCTAGTGCCTCTGATACTGGGGTCAGTTTCAGTCCCTAGTTATTCTTCCTCTGTCCCCTTTTGTCGTCCCGTATTCCCCCCCTCAGGATGCCTACCATACTCATCTGCCCTGCCACTTACACTCCTCCCTAACCTCCACAGTTCCTCCCTCAAACTATTCAGTCATCTACAGACCATACAACACCCCCATCCTCTAAGCCCAGTCCAGGATCATGGCATACCCACACCCTGTACAGCCCTCCACCCTTCCAAAGATACCTGCCCTATTGACATGTGGCTTCTGTCCCATTTTGGCCCCCATCTTATGTTACAGGCTCTTACTCCCAGGTTCTGTACCCTACTACAACTGTTAGGCCCCTATTTAGTCAAATTCCTGTCCCCCTACTGACCCCTTGTCGACCAGGGTAATTCCATCTCAAATCTCATCTGTTAGATACTGTATTAGTGTAGCAATCCTAAAGCCTCCTTGTCTGTTTTTCACCCCTCAGCTACCATACTTTTTGTTCTCGGCTCTCATATAGTTTCACATAGCCCAGTTAGAAATCCTATTGCACTCCAAGTATTACTCAGCTCACTTAGAGAAATAAACAGAACAAATAAATACGTATTATTACAGCAATCCTAAAGTATCCAATCAGTGCTTTGTCTTGACTCCAGAGACCCTGCTGTAATATAGGACCACAGAAGACTTAGGCGGGAGGGTGGGCAACTGTAAAGTCCCGGCAGAGCTCTACTGAGCTTGCTCACTCTCTCTCTCCACTTACTCACTTATTCTATTTTTCACGACGCTGCAGGCTGCCCTTTTGTACTGGGCTCCTGCCCACATTGGCACCTTTTTCTGCCCACAAAGAAATCTGCAGCAGTCCTGACACAGCACTGTTGAGCTTGCTCACTCCTCCCCTCACTTGCTCGTTCTGTATCTCCCAGTGCTGTAGGTTGCCCTTTTGTACTGGGCTTCTGCATGCATCAGCGCCTTTTTTGGCCCACAAAGAAGTTCACAGCTGTCTCGACAGAGCTCCATTGAGGTTGCTCACTTCCCCTCTCTCACTCTCTCATTCTGTTTCTCCTGGCACTGCAGGCTGCCCTTTTATACTGGGCTTCTGCCTCCATTGGTGCATTTTTCTGCTCATCAAGAAATCTGCAGCAGTCCTGACAGAGCTGTTTTGAGCTCACTCATTCCCCTTCTCTCACTCGCTTGTTTCATTTCTCCCAGCGCTGCAGGCTGCCTTTTTGTACTGGGCTCCTGCCTGCATTGGCACTTTTTTTGCCCACAAAGAAATCTGCAGCAGTTCCAATAGAGCCCCGTTGAGCTCACTCACTCCCCCTCTCTCACTCACTCACTCACTCACTCACTCATTCTGTTTCTCCCACTGCTGCCTGTTTTTACTGGGCCCCTGCCTGCGCTGATGCCCTTTTCTGCCCACAAAGAAATCTGTAGCAGTCCCAACAGAGCTCCATTGATTTCGCTCACTCCCCGTCCCTCGCTCACTCATTCTGCTTCTCCCAGTGCTGCAGGCTGCTGTTTTATACTGGGCTCCTGCCTGTGTTGGGACCTTTTTCTGCCCACAAAAAAATCCGCAGCAGTCCCGACCGAGCTCAGTTGAGTTCAGTCACTCCCCCTCTCCCACTCACTCAATCATAATCTGTCCCAAACATTGATTTCCCAAAGTGGCTGCACTATTCTGAGCCTGAAGAGTGAAAACACGTTTTGGCCAGGATGTGAAAAATGCTAGCTGTACTGTTCATAAGGAGGTGTGAAAAAATGCCAGTGCTGAAAATCAGGCGTGAAAATATTACTAATTTGTGAAGTTACAAGGGTGTGTGGAAACCACACAACGCACGCTTGTAACACAGTCATTTTATGAACTTTGATCACAAAATTTTCAACATAGGCAATTAGGACCTCTGCTCATGAACAGTGTCACTGTGGTTTTCTCAACGTTGTCCAGAACACTGATTTCCCACTGCAACCGTGCTAGTCTGTGCCAGAAATGCAAATACACATTTCGGCCAGGATGTGAAAAATGACAGCTGTACTGTTCATAAGGAGGTGTGTAAAATTTCCAGTGTTGAAAATCTGTAGTGAAAATATTGTAAATTCATGCAGTTATGAGTGTGCATAGCAACTGCACAATGCAAGCTCATAAAACAGTCATTTTTTGAATTTTTTCTACCAAATTTACTATTCAGCTCAGTTAGAAAAATAAACAGAACAAATAAATATGTATTATTACAGCAAGCATAACACTATAGCTCAGTACTTAGCTCAGTTGGAGAAATACACAGAACAACTTAATCTGTATTATTACATCTATCCTAAAAGTATCCAACCATTGTTTTGTCTCCACTCCAGAGACCTTGTTGTAATACAGGACAACAGAGGACTCTGGACAGGAGGGTCAGCAACTCTAAAGTCCCGGCAGAGCTCCATTGAGCTCCTTACTCCCCATCTCTCTCTCACTCATTCTGTTTCTCCCAGCACTGTAGGCTGCCCATTTGTACTGGGCTCCTGCCTGTGTTGTTGCCTTTTTCTGCCCACAAAGAAGTTCACAGCTATCCCAGCAGAGTTCCTTTGAGGTCGCTCACTCTCCCTCCCTCACTCGCTCATTCTGTTTCTCCCTGCGCTGCAGGATGCCCTTTTGTACTGGGCTCATGCCTGTGTTGGTGCCTTTTTCTGACCACAGGGAAATCCATAGCAGTCCTGACAGAGCTCAGTTGAGCTCGGTCACTCCCCGTCTCTCACTCACTCAATCCTATTCTGTCTCAAACACTGATTTCCCAAAGCGATTGCGCTATTTTGCACCTGAAGTGCGAAAACACATTTCAGCCAAGATGTGAAAAATGACAGCTGTACTGTTCATAAGGAGGTGTGAAAAAATGCCAGTGCTGAAAATCTGGCATGAAAATACTGTATTACTAATTTGCAAATTTACAAGGGTGCGTGCAAACTGCACAATGCACGCTTGTAACACAGTCATTTTATGGACTTTCATCGCAAAATTTTCATCATAGGCATTTTACGACCTCTGCTCATGAACAGTGTCACTGTGGTTTTCTTAATGTGTCCCAAACACTGATTTCCCACAGTGACCACGCTATTCTGTGCCTGAAGTGCGAAAACACATTTTGGCCAGGATGTGAAAAATGACAGCTGTGTTGTTCATAAGGAGCTGTGGAAAAAATGCCAATGTTGAAAATCTGCAGTGAAAATATTGCAAATTCATGAAGTTATGAGTGTGTGTAGCAACTGCCCAATGCACGCTCATAAAACAGTCATTTTTTTGGATTTTTTCTACCAAATTTAATACTCAGCTCAGTTAGAGAAATAAACAGAACAAATAAATATTTATTATTACAGCAATCATAACACTATAGCTCAGTACTTAGCTCAGTTAGAGAAATAAACAGAACAACTTAATCTGTATTATTACAGTAATCCTAAAAGTATCCAACCAGTGCTTTGTCTCCACTCCAGAGACCCTGCTGTAACATAGGACAACAGAGGACTCTGGGCAGGAGGGTGGGCAACTCTAAAGTCCCAGCAAAGCACCATTAAGCTTGCTAACTCCCTCTCTCTCATGCGCTTGTTCTATTTCTCCCAATGCTGCAAGCTGCCCTTTTGTACTGGGCTCCTGCTTGCGTTGGTGTCTTTTTCTGCCCGCAAAGTAGTTCACAGCTGTCCCAACACAGCTTTGTTGAGTTCACTCACTCCCCTTCTCTCACTCACTTGTTCTACTTCTCCCAACACTGCAGGCTGCCCTTTTGTACTGGGCTCCTGCCTGCATTGGCACCTTTTTCTGCCCTCAGAGAAATCCGCAGCAGTCCTGACACAGCTTCGTTAAGCTCGCTCACTCCCCTTCTCTCACTCACTTGTTCTGTTTCTCCTGGCACTACAGACTGCCCTTTGGTACTGGGCTATTACCTGCACTGGCACCTTTTTCTGCCTGCAAAGAAGTTCATAGCTGTCTCGACAGAGCTTCGTTGAGGTGGCTCACTCCCGATCTCTCACTCGCTCATTCTGTTTCTCCTTGCACTGCAGGCTGCCCTTTTGTACTGGGCTTCTGCCTCCATTGGCACCTTTTTCTGCCCTCAGCGAAATCCTTAGCAGTCCTGACAGAGCTTAGTTGAGCTCGGTCACTCCCCCCTCTCACTCACTCAATTTTAATCTGTCCCAAACACTGACTTCCCACAGCGACCGTGCCATTCTGTGCTGGAAGTGCGAAAACACATTTCAGTTAGGATGTAAAAAATGACAGCTGTACTGTTCATAAGGAGGTGTGAAAATATGCCAGTGTTGAAAATCTGGCATGACAATATTACAAATCTGCGAAGTTACAAGGGTGTGTGGGAACTGCACAACGCACACTTGTAACACAGTCATTTGATGGACTATAATCACTAAATTTTCAACATAGGCATTTTAGGACCTCTGCTCATGAACAGCATCACCGTCATTTTCTTAATCTGCCCTGAACACTGATTTCCCACAGCAACCGCGCTATTCTGCACCGGAAGTGTGAAAAAACATTTCAGCCAGGATGGGAAAAATGACAGCTGTACTGTTCATAAAGAGGTGTGAAAAAATGCCAATGTTGAAAATCTGGCATGAAAATATTGCAAGTTCGCAAAGTTACGAGCGTGCGTAGCAACTGCGCAACTCACACTCAAAAAACAGTCATTTCTTTTGAATTTTTTCTACCAAATTTGCATCATTGGCTTTTTGACAGCCCACCTCATGAACACTGGCACTGACATTTTGTTAATCGGTCCCGAAAGGTGATTCCATGCAGTGACCGCAAAATCACCTTTCAGGGACAAATAATGTCATGACAGTGGCTGAAATCATGAGGAGGGGTCCCAAAACCCCCATATTGAAAATCTTGTGCCAAAATTCCAAAAAAGTGCCTGCAATATGCCCCAAAGTTGAAAAAACCCTATTTATGCCATTATACAGCTTACCTGCATTTCCTCAGTTTGCGGTCGGCTTTGAAGAGTGCAGACGTGTTCCTAGTCCACCGACAATCATCACGCCAGGCTCCAGAGGTAAACATGGGGTGAGGGGGGTGTGGGGAGGTGGAGTATGCAGTGGGTGGATGTGGGTTGGGGAAGGGGGTGCAGACAGGGACCATTTTTTTCTTTTCAGGATGTAAAAAAAAAACAATAGACATCGCAGGATGGTTTTACTTTTCCAGGTACTTCTGGCATGCTGGGGTGAGCTGCCAGTGTGCCACCTGCGTGTTTTGGGATGGGGCACTGCAGCCAATGGGGATTGGGCACCCCCATTGGCACACACTTGGGGGGTCATGAACCAAAGGGAATTTTGCACCCCTTCAGCACACAAGAAATGGGGGACATGCCAATGGGGACTGGGCACCCCGTCGGAAAAGAAAGATGGTAGGGACATGATGCTGAGGGGGATTGGGCACCCTCTCAGCACACAGTAACAGAAACCAAAAGGGACTGGGCTCCCCATTGGAAAACTGGATGGGGAGAATACAAGGGACCACCCTGCAATGATAGGGCAAGCACTCATTGCAGTGGATGACACTGCAATGATGAGGCAGCCCCTGATTGCAGCAGCTGAAACTTCTCAAAATGGTGGCACACTGGCTGAACTAGTGTCAGCAGCAGCATGCCACAGCATTGGGGAATAGGGCCAAGCCTTAAAAGTCAGTGGGGGCATTGACCACAACAGTGCCACACCTCCACAACCTGCTTCTGGAGCAAACTGATGCAATATGTTTCTTGCGCATGCATGCAATCAACATAAAAATGACACAAAGGATGAGAATGACACATGCTAAGTGAAATAAAATGGCAGATGAAATGGCCAAGACTATGCCCCAAAAATGTTCTAAACTATTCCTGCAGGAGAATATTGTCCCTTAGTAGTAGCATAGTCAGGTATGACCACATGCAGTGGGTCTCTTTATATGCTCTAGCATCCCTTAGACCACCTCTGACTGGTCTAACAGTGACTTGCATCTTAGGCACAATGACAGGACTGGTATTCTTTGGAAATCCCAAATAAGGGGATGGTGCATCATTACAGTGATGCAGGCATCCCTTCCGACATGGTGCAGGCACTTTTTTTGTTGCAAGCATGAGTCAAGCCACTCTGGCACATGCAGACCTGTTTTTGATGCCAGCACCATTTGAAAATCAAAACTGGTGCAAGGTTTGACTCATCCTGCCCATTGCATCAGTTGTTTTTGATCAAGCACACTGCATCATTCTCTGGCCTTTGAAAATCTGGCCCATTGTCTTCAAGTTTTTAACGGCCCAAATATGATTCCACGTTACATCTGGTTAGGTTAGAGATTACGATAAAATTCTCCAATAATAAAAATGTGTGTGGGGCACAAATTAATATACAGTAGGCAGCTTGGATGTAGAAAAATGTTCACAATAATTTAATGAATTTTCAAGGCAAACAATCTCTACGTTTCACCTACATGTGTAGTTTTCTTGAGGAGATGCCTTTCACTGCCTGATAAATAGAAAAATGCATTATTAAATAGCTGTCCACCTACCACCATAACATATTTTAACAAAATGTAATGTTTCCAAAGTTACTCGTTCAAAATATGGAAGCCTATTGATGTGTCCAACAATTCTTCTTGCAGTTCATCAAACCCTGTCAAGCAAACAGAGCTTTACTGTAAGTTTTTACATTATATTGTACTCCATAAGTCCATTAAGACATGTTACACTTACTGCTAAATGGTTATTTTCAGTTTAATCATTGAATTGAATGAAACTCTTCATCCATCTTAAACTCAATACCACAACTTATTTTACAAAAAGTCCAAAGACATACTAGCACCAAGGTTTTCACACTGATTTTAAAATGAATAGTTTAACCCCAAAAAATAATTCTTTATCCTGTACATGCTTTCCAAAGAGCCCAAAGGAACATGCTAGCACCTTAGTGTTCTCAGTGATTTATGGAAAAAATAATTTGAACTGTATAGTTATACTTTAGCACAACTTTCCTAAAGTCACAGTCATTTTAATGAGCATTCTTGCCAATTCACAATACCTGTTTTTAAACATCTTCATTTCCACATTATTTTCAATGTTTATACTTTGGCATATAGCCTTAATAATCCTTCAGTGGATTTCTGTAACAGATATAAAGTCATTTACTTTATTGCCAAATCACCTTAATAAGACACAGAGGAGCTGAAGACCAGTCACTAGAGAGCACCACACTCTTCCCTCTTTTATTCATGTTTCTCTTAGCTTTTTTTCTCCTTACTTGTGCTTACTTTCCTTTTTTGCTAACTCTATTCAGCAACTACTTAAAGCATTTCACTTTAAAGGGCCTTTCTTTGCCCTTTCTAATCCCTATGCTTCCTGTATTTGCTGACTGCATCCCTTCACCATTGCATTTTACAATCTAAGCAACCTGCTCCGACAATTAACTCCTTCCTCCTATTTTCAAATGCTCTCTACTTCAAAACATTTGTCATATTTTATTTACTTCTGCTCACTAGTTACTGATACTGATAATAGGCCTTTTTAAGTTCCAGAAAAACTTGGTTGTTTCCTTGCTTGATTGGTTGAAATCTACCAAAGATGCTGAGTTGCTACTATCATGCTTTCCTGTTTGAAACATGAGTAACTTTCAATCTGATTTGTTAGGTAGCAATTGCTGATGTAAGGGAATGCAAATGCCCTCATTGGTGGAGCCAATTCAGTAACAACTGTTTGAAAAGTGAGTAACTTTCAATCCGATTTGTTAGCTAGCAAGTGCTGATGTAAGGGAATACAAATCCCTGCATTGGTGGAGCCAAGCCAGTGATAACTAATTGCTCTATGTAAGAGCTGATGTAAGGGGAAGCCAACCACACCCTCATCAGACTGAGGCTGCCCTTCTGTGCTATGATAGTCACTGGTAGCCCTTCATAAGCCAGTGTCATGCTCTACACATTCATTTTCCCTAATGTTTGCATATGAAAATCTTCCCGTCTTTCTGATGAAACGTTAAACTGAGGTCCCATCTGCCTGGATTGGTGGTAGTTCAGGTGGATGTTAAAGATCCCATGGCACTTATCGAAAAGAGTACGGGAATTTCCCTGGTGTCCTGGCCAAATTTCCCTCATTCACTAAAATACCACCAACAGCTTAATCTGGTTCAAGGTTAGTTGCCATTCATCTGTATCCCCTTCCTAAAAATAGGCAGAATTTGTCTAGTGCACTTACCCGGTCAACAAAAACTAAATAAATAAATAAATAATAATAAAAAAATGTTAGCACATTCCACTTGTTTTTAATTTTCTAGAGCAACAAAAACTGTGCATTATTATTCTTTCTTTTAGTACCTCACATGAATTCTATAAGTACATTTGGTCTCTTTGGCCTATATTTACCAATATTTACCAAAAAATGGAGAGGCAACCGAGAACAGGGGAAAGGGGGGGGGGAGGAAGAAGGAGACAGTCACAGCACAGGACCCAAAAAGTCCAAATCTCCAGACCACAGACTCAGCAAATATACAAAATACCATAATAAGAATCTAAGGGGAAAGAGGGAAGGGAAAGAAAGAGAGAGAATTTTTGCTTTCATGTATCCTATATACTCATCTTGTATAACAATTCCAATTAATATCTTTGTTTAGACCTATCTTAGGGTCCAAAACCCCCATTTCAAATATCCACCTGGTCTCTACTCTTTCTACTGTTTTACTAAAATCTGCTCCTCTTTCAGGAGGGGTAACTGCTTCCAGGCTCCAAAACCTCAGGGGCTCACCTGTGTACCCTGCTGCTTGAAAGTGTTCAGCCACTGATGTTTTGGTCTTATTCCATTTATTTGACTTATTCTCCTGAATATGCTGTTTCAGTGGTCTGGTGGTCATCCCAATATATATTTAATCACACTGACATTGTAGTAGATACACCACTCCTGTTGTATCACATGTTATAAACTGTTTTTTTGTGATATTCCTTACTAGTTAATGGATGCTTATAGATACTTTTCTTACTAGTGTGTCTGCATACTGAACAACATCCACAAGGTGTCATCCCTGGGGCAAGAAGTCCCAGAAGCAGTTGTTTCTCTGTGTGTTTACCTTGTGGATGGTTTGTATGCCCCAGTGTATCCCTAAATGTATGCACTTTCTTTTCTGTCACAAATGGTGGGAGTTGAAAAATGTAACTTGTTCCCTAATCATTCTGAAAGATTGACCAGTGTTTTTTTTTTCAAATCTGCCTGACTTGATTGATACTGTGATTATGTCTAGTACTGAATACTAGCCTGAAGTCTTTTTGTCTTTCTCCTACTCCTAATAGAGCCTTTTTGTGTGTTATATTTTCCATATGTTTTTCTGCCTTTTTTAGAACCTGTTTGTTATATCCGCACTGTCTAAATCTTTCAGTAACGTTTCTCAACTCTCTTTCACCCTTCTCCTCTACATTAGTGTTCCTGCATACAATCAGGAACTGAGAGTATGGAATGCTATTAACTAAATTTTTTGAATGGTAACTATGAGCATGTAATATGATGTTCCTTGCGGTTTCTTTTTTATAGTGTGGTCATTAAACCTTTATCCCCCCCATCCCAGCCTGGCATCAAGATATGGGATAGATTCTGTGTCATTGTTTAATGTAATCGTTAAATGTGATGTACACCTATTCAGGTATTCATAAAAACGTAATAGGTCTGCCTGAGACCCTACCCATAATAAAACAAATCATCTATATATCTTTTTTATAACCTAATACTGTAATTCTGAAATAAGGATTTGTCTGGATATCCAAGATGTATTTGTTCTCAAATGTATACGTGAAAGTATTTGTGTATCCCAGCACCATGGTAGCTCCCATGGCAGTCCCTCTACTTTGTTCATAAAATGTTTTCTCAATTCTGAAATAGTTGTTATTCAGAACAAAAATCTGCTAACATCTGTAATGTTCTATTTTTTGGGTGAGATGGGGACATTCTCATGCCTAAAAGTCTACCCATTGCTCGTACACCTTCCTCATGTGGCATTGAGGTGTATGGGTCAGAGACATCTAAAGTGACCGTCAGCAGATGCTGTCTTTCCTGTGGCTCTAACTGTACTTCCTGTACTGTCCTTATTAAATATGATGTGTCTCTAATGTATGTAGATGTATTCTCTAACAAAGGTTGCAAATGAAAATTTATGTAATTTGACACAGGTTTGAATAGACTAGATATGCCAGAGACAATTGAGAACTCAGGGGTTTCAGTGAGATTTTTATGTATTTTATTAATACAACAAAAACTGGCATTCTTGGATGTTTTTGTAGCAAACATTCCCCTTCCCATTCTTTCAAATTATTGTTAAGAACTAATTCTTCCAATAAACTTGAAAAGCTTCTCTGTAATTTCTCCATAGAGACTGTCCTTAATCTCTGGTAATTTTCGGGATTTTCCAATTACTTCAAACACATCTTTTGATAGTTAGCATAGTCCATAAGTACTGTTGTAACATGGCAAAAAAGAGAATCATGAAATAAGGGAACTGTCATTGGACAAAATGTACCACATGATCAAAGTTGGAGTGGGGACTAATCACTGGTAATGCCCACTCCAGCTATTAATCATGGGGTCACTGGGTCAAGCTGTAGCACCAGTAGCTGTCACAGCAGAAAAAGCTGTATATCCCACAATGCAGCAGACCACAGAAAGCACACTGCGGAGAAGATGCAGGATTTGACTGTGCCGATACAAAAAACAGTTTCAGTGAATAGAAGTGAAAAAACAGAATGGAAACAACAATAACACAAGTATTGTCATATTACAAGCACATTAATGCCCTCTAGAGTTGGCTTCTACAGGGGAATTATATGCCTGGTTGGGTGGCTGTAGGCACTCGGCCTTCAGTCTCATGCCACCCCCCCCACCTCCCAACCATGCATTGATTCCCCAGTAGAAGCCTTCTTCATCAGGCATTAATGCTTACTTATGTAATGCCTCTGTAAGATCTCAATTGTAAATAGCATACTGCTGCTGGTCACTAAACTGTGCTTTCAACCATAACAATCTATAAAAATTTGGTAAATCACATCCAAGTTCAAAATAGTCTACTGTACTAGTGGGTGCAAATGAAAGTCCTTTCAAAAGGATGTTAGTCTCAGTTTATGTTAATTGTTTCTTACTGAGAATGAAAATAGGTATTATTTATGGTAATATTTCTGTTTTGGGCTTGTGTCTCGTCGCCGACTGCCTCACCCTGCCTCTCCCTCCTCTGCTTACCCTACATCCAAGCCTACCATACCTTTTGCCTTGGTGTTATATCATGGTTCCCTGTATTCCATCCTGTCACCTCCTTGAGAAGTGCCTGGAGGCTCCGTGTGTGCTATAGCCTGTTTGGAATAATACTCCCTATTATACGCTTGCTCTTGTCTCTGCATAGGTGCTGGCTGTTGCTTTGTCGGCCATAGCTGTTGTCACTGTCAGAGCCACTATCAGTGGTTCTGAAAGGCACACCACGATTTCCCCTAAAATTATTCTTACTATGTGTGTATACTTTATTTGCTTTATAATCATTTGTAGCTCTGATAAATTTTTTGATCTTTTGTTGTTTATGATTTTTTTCATACTCATTGCATTTCTTTTTGAAATGTTCCAGAGTGAAGTTAAATTCTTCTAGTTGTAGCTTAAGTTTCAGGGCTTCTTTTTCTTGATTCAGGCTTTCAGCTATTTCTGCCTGTCTTCTATGATGGCTTTGATAAGAGCATACATAAAATCTATCGAACATCTGTTCCTTATGGCTTCCCATTTTTGATCAAGTTTGACTGATTGAATACCAATATTGTGCTCTATGTACACTCAAAACCCTCTCGGGATTCAATTATGTTCTAAATATTGCCCCAAACTTACGGCATGCCAATCTAACCTGCAGACTTTGAATTGTTGATTCTCAATTTTCTCTGCCAGTTGTTTTGTATTATCAAAAGATACCATTGTTACTTCCCTATCTCCCCTAATTAATCCCAACATTTTTTTTCTTTTTCTGCTTCTGTAAATGTGATGAAGTGATATCTATTATTAATGCCAGCACCTGTTTCATTAAATGCTTCCATTTTATATTATATTAAGCACACAAATACAAACTGAGTGAACTCCTGGATAGAAAAAGGAAAATATTTAAATATCAAATTTAGTGGTCCTTTAAAAAGTTCAATTATCCACACTCTTTTCTAAAAGAAATTTTGGGCCTTGAATTCAGAGTTCAATTTTCTTTCTTAATGATAATAGTCCTTGGTTCAGTCTCCGTGTTATAGACACCAAACATGAGGAGTCTCAAATATCATAAAGTTCCATTCTCTGAGAAACCTCAGAATGTCCCAGGGTAATGAGTCACTCATAGTCTCTAAGTGCTGCTACCCTGATGTGAATGCCAAAATGATACAGTTCTCCTGTAGCAGAAATGTGTAGGGGGTGCAAATGAATATACAGCAGACAACTTGGATGTAGAAAAATGTTCACAATAATTTATTCCATTTTCACAGCAAACAATCTCTGCGTTTCACCTACATGTGTTGGCTTCTTCAGGAGATGCTTTTCACAGCCTACTAAATAGATAAATGCATTATTAAATAAGGTGTCCACCTACCATCATAAAATATTTCTACAAAACTTAATGTTTCCAAAGTTACTGACTCGAAATATGGAAGCCTATTGATTTGTCCAACAATTCTTTTTGCAGTGCATCAAATCCTGTCAAGCAAACAGAGCTTTCCTCTAAGTTTTTACATTATATTGTACTACTTAAGTCAACTAAGACATGTTACACTTCCTGCTGAACTGTTATTTTCAGTTAAATCATTGGATTGAACAAAACTCTTCATGCATCTTATACTCCATGTCAAAACTTATTTACAAAAAGTCCAAAGACATACTAGCACCATGGTGTTCACACTGATTTTAAAATGAATAGTTTAACCCAAAAAATAATGCATTGTCCTCCACATGCTTTCCAAAGAGCTCAATGTAACATGCCAGCACCTTAGTGTTCTCAGTGAATTATGAAAAAATAATTTGAACCATATAGCTATATTTTAGCACAACTTTCCTAAAGTCACAGTCATTTTCATGAACATTCTTGCCAATTCACAATACCTGTTTTTAAACATCTTCATTTCCATGTTATTTTCAATGTTTATACTTAGGCATATAGCCTTAATAATCCTTCAGTGGATTTCTGTAACAGATATAAAGTATTTTATTGCCAAATCACCTTAATAAGACACAGAGGAGTTGATCACCAGTTACTAGAGATCGCAGTGCTCTTCCCTCTTTAATTCATTTTCTCTTAGCCTTTTTTCTCCTTACATGTGCTCACTTTCCTCCTTTGCTTACTCTATTTAGTAACTACCTAAAGCATTTCACTTTAAAGGGCCTTTTTTGCCCTATCCAATCCCAATGCTTCCTGTATTTGCTCACTGCATCCATTCACCATTGCATTTTACAACCTAAGCAGCCTGTTCCAACAATATTCAACTCCTTCCTCTTATTTTCAAATGGAATCTACTTCAAAACATTTGTCATATTTAATTTACTTCTGCTCACTAGTTACTGATTATAGGCTTTTTATGTTCCAGACAGTAACTTGTTTGTTTCCTTGCTCACCTGGTTTAAATCTACCCAAGATGCCGAGTTGCTATTATCATGCTTTCCTGTTTGAAAAGTGGGTAACTTTCAATCTGATTTGTTAGCTAGCAAGTGCTGATGTATGGAAATACAAATCCCCTCTTTGACGGAGCCAATTCAGTAATAACTGTTTGAAAAGTGAGTAACTTTCAATCTGATTTGTTAGCCAGGAAGTGCTGACATAAGGGAATGTGAATCCCCTCATTGGTGGAGCCAAGTCAGTAAGAACTAATAGAGCTATGCAAGAGCTGATATAAGGGGAAGAAAATGGCACCCTCATCAGACTGAGGCTGCTCTTCTGTGCTATAATAGTCACTGGTAGCCCTTCAAAAGCCAGCATCATGCTCTACACATTCGTTTTCCCTAATGTTTGCATACGAAAATGTTAGCACATTCCACTTGTTTTTAATTTTTTGGAACAGCATAAACTGTGCATTATTATTCTTTCTCTTAGTACCTCTCATGAATTCTATAGGTACATTTGGTCTGTTTGGCCTATGTTTACTAATATTTAGCAAAAAATAGAGAGGCAACATTCTGTAATGTGGAGGAGGAGTATGAAAGAGTTGAGAGACACTACTGAAAGATTCAGACGGTGGGGATATAACACTATTGAATGATTCAGACAGTGGGGACACAACAAACAGGTTCTAAAAAACAGAAAAAACATATGGAAAATATAACACAGGAACAGGCTCTATTAGGAGTAGAAGAAAGACAAAAAGACTCAAGGCTAGTATTCAGTACTAGACATTATTACAAGATGGATCAAATCAGACAGATTTACAAAAAAAAACACTGGTCAATCTTACAGAATTATCAGGGAATGAGTTCAATTTTTCAACTCCCACCACTTGTGGCAAAAAAGAAAGTGCATACACTTAGGGATAAGCTGGTGCATACAGACCATCCACAAGGTAACCAAACAGAGAAACAACTGCTTCTGGGACCTCTTGTCCCAAGGATGACAACCTGTGGATGCTGTTCAGTATGTGGCCACACTAGTAAGAAAAGTATCTATAAGCATCCATTCACTAGTAAGGAATATCACATAAAACAGTTTATAACATGATTCAACAGGAGTGGTGTATCTACTATAGTGTCCGTGTGATAAAATATATATTGGGATGACCACCAAACCTCTGAAACAGCATATTCAGGAGCATAAGTCAAATAAATGGAATAAGACCAACACACCAGTGGCTGAACACTTTCTAGCAGCACGGCACACAGGATTGTCCCTGAGGTTTTGGAGCCTGGAAGCAGTTACTTCTCATGAAAGAGGAGGGGATTTTAATAAAATGGTAGAAATAGTAGAGACCAGATGGATATTGGAAATGGGGGTTTTGGACCCTGAGATAAATCTAAACAAAGATATTAATTGTGATTGTTGTTGAAGATGAGTATATAGGATACATGAAAGCAAATATTATCTCTCTTTCTTTCCCTTCTCCCCCCCCACCCCCTTTCCCCTTTGATTCTTATTATGGTATTTTGTATATTTGATCAGTCTGTGGCCTGGAGATCTGGACTTTTGGGTCCTGTGACTGTCTTCGCCCCCCCACACTTTCCCCTCTTCTTGGTTGCCTGTCCTTGTTTTGGTAAATATTGGAAAATATAGGCCAAAGAAACCAAATGTACCTATAGAATTCATGAGAGGTAATAAGAGAAAGAATAATAATGCACAGTTTATGTTGTTCTAAAAAATTAAAAACAAGTGGAATGTGCTAACATTTTCATATGTTAACACTAGGGAAAATGAATGTGTAGAGCATGATGCTGGCTTTTGAAGGGCTACTAGGGACTATTATCGAACAGAAAAGCAGCCTCAGTCTGATGAGGGTGCTATTGGCTTCTCCTCACATCAGCTCTTGCATAAAGTAATTAGTTGTTACTGACTTTGCACCACCATTGAGGGGATTCATATTCCCTTACATCAGCACTTGCTAGCTAACAAATCAGATTGAAAGTTTCTCACTTTTTAAACATTTGTAACTGAATTGGCTCCACCAATGAGGGAATTTGTATTCCCTTATGTCAGCACTTGATACCTAACAAATCAGATTGAAAGTTACCCACTTTTTAAACCGGAAAGTATGAGAGTAGCAACTCAGCATCTTGGGTAGACTTCAACCGGGTGAGCAAGGAAACAAACAAGTGTTTTTGGAACATAAAAAGCCTATAATCAGTAACTAGTGAACTCAGATTGAAAGTTACTCACTTTTCAAACAGTTGTTACTGAATTGGCTTCACCAATGAGGGGATTTGTATTCCCTTATGTCAGCCCTTGCTACCTAACAAATAAGATTGAAAGTCACCCACTTTTCAAACAGGAAAGAATGAGAGTAGCAACTCAGCATCTCAGGTAAATTTCAACCAGGTGAGCAAGGAAACAAACAAGTTTTTTTTGGAACATAAAAAGCATGTAATCAGTAACTGGTGAGCAAAAGTAAATGAAATATGACAAATGTTCTGAAGTAGAGACCATTTGAAAATAAGAGGAAGGAGTTGAATATTGTTGGAGCAGGCTGCTAAGATTGTAAAAATGCAATGGTGAGGAGATGCAGTGAAAAATACGGGAAGCATTGGGATTGGAAAAGGCAAAGAAAGGCCCTTTAAAGTGAAATGCTTTAAGCAGTTACTGACTAGAGTTAGCAAAAAAGGAAAGTAAGCACAAGTAAGGAGAAAAAAAGTTCGAAAATGAAAGTGCGCCGAGCAAGATGCTCTCAAGTGACTGTGGCTCTGCTCCTCTGTGTCTTATTAAGGTGATTTGGCAATAAAATAAATGACTTTATATCTGTTACAGAAATCCACTGAAGGATTATTAAGGCTATATGCCAAAGTATAAACTTTGAAAATAACGTGGAAATGAAGATGTTTAAAAACAGGTATTGTGAATTGACAAGAACACTCATGAAAATGACTGACTTTAGGAAAGTTGTGCTAAATTATAACTGTATGGTTCAAATATTTTTTTTCATAAGTCACTGAGAACACTAAGGTGCTGGCATGTTACACTGGGCTCTTTGAAAAGCATGTGGGGGATAAATCATTATTTTTTGGGTTAAACTATTCATTTTAAAATCAGTGTGAACACCATGGTGCTGGTATGTCTTTGGATATTTTGCAAAATATATTGTGGCATTGAGTTTAATATGCATGAAGAGTTTTATTCAATCCAAGGATTAAATTGAAAATAACAGTTCAGCAGGAAGTTCAACATGTCTTAATGGACTTAAGGAGTACCATATAATGCAAATCTTACAGTAAAGTTCTCTTTGCCTGACAAGATTTGATGAATTATAAAAAGAATTGTTGGACACATCAATAGGCTTCCATATTTTGAGTCAGTAACTTTGGAAACATTAAGTTGTGTAGAAATATTTTATGATGGTAGCTGTCACGTTTATCTATTTATTAGGCAGTGAAATACATCTCCTGAAGAAGCCTACACATGTAGGTGAAATGTAGAGAGTGTTTGCCGTGAAAATTGAATAAATTATTGTGAACATTTTTCTACATCCAAGATGTCTGCTGTATATTCATTTGCATCTCCTACACATTTATGCTACTGGAGAACTTTATGCTTTTGGCATTCACAGCAGGGTGGCAGCACTTAGAGATGATGAGAGGCTCATTTCCCATGGGACATTTCTAGATTTCTCAGAGACTGGAACTTTATGATATTTTGGACAACTGATGTGTGGTGTCTATAACACGGAGCTTGAACCTATGACTATTATCATTAAGAAAGAATACTGAACTCCGAATTCAAGGCCCAAAATTTCTTTTGGAAAAGGGTGTGGATAATTGAACTTTTTAAAGGACCACTAAATTTGTATTTAAATATTTTCCTTTTCGTATCCAGGTGTTCACTCAGTTTGTATTTGTGTGCTTACTATAATATAAAATGCAAGCATTTAGTGGAGCAGGTGCTAGCATTAATAATAGATATCACTTCATCACATTTACAGAAGCTGAAAAAGAAAAAATATTGGGATTAATTAGGGGAGATAGAAAAGTAACAATGGTATCTTTTGATAATACAAAACAACTGGCAGAAAAAATTGAGAATCAGCAATTCAACATCTGCAGGTTAGATCGGCATGCCATAACTTTGGGGCAATATTTAGAACATAATTACCTTGAGGGCTTTGAGTGTACATAGAGGACAACATTGGCATTCAATCAGTCAAACTTGATAAAAAATAAGAAGGCATAAAGAACAGATGTTCGGTAGATTTTATATATGCTTTAATCGAAGCCATTATAGATGAAAGGGGGAAAATAACAGGAACCCTGAATCAAGAAAAAGAAGCTCTGAAACTTAAGCTACAACCAGAAGGTTATAAACACTCTGAAACATATCAAAAAGAAATTCTATGAGTATGAAAATAATCTGAAACAACAAAAGATCAAAACATTTATCAGAGATACAAATGAATATAAAGCAAATAAAGTATACACACATACTAAGAGTAATTTTAGGGGAAATCGTGGTGTGTCTTTCAGAACCACTGATAGTATCTCAGAGAGTGACAACAGCCATAGCCAAGATAGCAACAGACCAGCACCTATGCAGAGACAGGAGCAAGAGCATAATGGGAGCATTTTTCCAAACAGGCCATAGCCCACAGGGCACCTCCAGGCACCTCTCAAGGAGGTGACAGGATAGAATACAGGAAACCATGATACAACACCATGGCCAAAGGTATGGCAGTAGTGGATGTAGGGGAGGCAGAGGAAGGAGGGGGCAGGACAAGGCGGGGGGGAGACAAATGCCCCAAACAGAAATATTACCATAAATAAAACCTCTTTTCAATCTCAGTAAGAAACAATTAACTTAAACTGAGACTAGCATCCTTTCAAAAGGACTTTCATTTTCACCCACTAGTACAGTAGACTGTTTTGAATTTGAATGTGAGTCACACAGTTTTTTTAGATTGTTAAGGTTGAAAGCACAGTTTGGTGACCAGGAACAGTATGATATTTACAAATAAAATCTTGCAGAGGCATTACAAATAAAATCAATATACAACCCACCCGTAAGTCTAAATCCTGCCATAGAAACATACTCTGAGATAGTAAGGGCAGAGACACAAGCACTATTCTCTACAGATCAAGATGAATGACCTATAAGAGACAATCTTAGTCAGCAAGAAAGGAGGACTTTAAATAGATTAAAAGAAGATGAAATGATTAGCATTAAACCAGCTGACAAAGGGGGTGGTATAGTACTTATGGACTATGCTGACTATCAAAAGATGTGTTTGAAGTTACTGGAAAATCCAGAAAATTACCTGAGATTAATGACAGACCCTATGGAGAAATTACAGAGAAGCCTTGTGAGTTTATTGGAAGAATTAGTTCTTAATAATCTGAAAGAATGGGAAGGGGAATTTTTGCTACAAAAACATCCAAGAATTCCAGTTTTTTGTTGTATTAATAAAATACATAAAAACCTCACTGAACCCCCAGGGTGCCGAATTGTCTCTGGCATATCTAGTCTATTCGAACCTGTGTCAAATTATATAAATTTTCATTTGCAACCTTTGTTAGAGAATACATCTACATACATCAGAGACACATCACATTTCATAAGGACAGTACAGGAAGTACAGTTAGAGCCACTTGAAAGACAGCATCTGCTGCCGGTCACGTTAGATGTGTCCGGCCTATGCAAACTCAGTACCACATGAGGAAGGTGTACAAGTTATGGGTAGACTTTTTTTTTTTTATTTGCTTTCCTCCTTCAGAGCCTCCGCCGCCTATCCTTCTGCCGGTCACCGGGCTGCAGCTTCTGCCTTCAAATGCGGCCGCTGCCACGATACCCGTGGCTTACCCCACGGTGGGGCCCGGCGTGACACACGGCTCCCTATATCGCCGCGGGCACTGTAATAGGTCGGGGCCCGCCTGAAGGCAAATTGAAGCCGCGGCGAGCTTCATTCACGGCGGCGGGACGGCTCATCCATTTTCCTATTTTCTCCCCGGGGAGGCGGGGTCGTGCAATGACGCCCGGCGTCTGCCCCACCTCCATGTGCTTGAGCTCGGCAGTGTGGGTGCTCCTTGCCTCTGCTAGGAGTCCCCATCACCCTGGATGCTGCCCCAACCCTCCACCCGGAGAAGGAGAGCAGTCCCACGGACGCTCAATCCTTCTCCCCCAGCCAGCCCTCCGACGAGTTGGGTCTGTTCCCGAGCCCAGGTCGCCGGTGTCACAAGCAGAAATCCAACCGCTGCGCCGACGGGCCGGCCCCTATGGGTAGACTTTAAGACATTAGAATATCCCCATCTCACCAAAAAACTGGAACATTGCAGTTGTTGTCAGATTTCTATTCTGAATAAAAACTATTTCAGATTTGAGAAAACATTTTATGAACAAAGTAGAGGGACTGCCATGGGAGCTACCGTACTTTCATGTATGAATCTGAGAATAAATATATCTTGGATATACTGTACAGACAAATCCTTATTTCAGAATTATAAAGTTATATAAGGGATATATAGATGATTTGTTTATATTATGGGTAGGGTCTCAAGCAGACTGATTAAGTTTTTATGAAAACCTGAAAGGGTGTATGTCATATTTATTTATTTATTTATTTATTTAGTTTTTGTTGACCAGGTAAGTGCACTAGGCAAATCCTGCGTATTTTCAGGCACAACCCAGGGAAGGGGGATACAGATGAATGCCAACTGACCTTGAACCAGATTATGCTGTTGGTGATATTTTCTGTGAATGAGGGAAATTTGGCCAGAACACAGGGGAAATTCCCCTACTCTGCTGGCACTCTGTGGCCAGTAGAGGGCTGTGCTAGGTCTGCAGGATGGCAGATGAGATGCAGTTGTGTTTGGAGCAGGACGTTTGCATGGAGGCTCCCGCTATCAGAGATGCAGCTTTACCGCAATCTGAAAAGATTGTTGCCCCTATGAGTGGGACACCTGCATGCAACTTTTCTGGGTGTGATACAGAAGATGCTGGCAGGACACCAGTCCGGGAGAACATACCTGCAGGTGCTTCTTTAGTATGCTCTCTTGTTTCTGCACCTACTATTTGCAAACTGGGAACCTCTTCTGAGTCGGGTCTGGTTGTCAGCACAGACCCGTTTTCAGTACCAGAACTTCCGGATATGGAGTCTGAGAACACCAAAGGGCCGATTGGACTTTCAGCAACTTAGGCAGCTTCTTCTACCTCCCAAGTCATTTGGTGGCAATTTGGACTAACTAATTCGACTACTGCTATTTTTGGCTACTGGTCGGCTGAGGTCTCACTTTCACAGTCAGGATGGCTTCGTACAACTTCAGGAACGTGGGTACCTGACCCTGACTGGGTGGACGACGGGCCTACATCATCTGCCACTATGCATGCCAACACACTGAGCTCAGGTACAGATTCTGGACATCCTTCTGTTTCTATACAAGTTAAAAATGGTGCGCACCTTATTCAAGGGGAGTCTGAGGCCATTTCTGGCCCAAGTACATCCTCGGGAAGGGAAGGTTGTGGTCCGAAGTCTGGGCAAAAATCTACAAAATCAGGAGCTTCAGGCAGCAACAAACGCATTCCTATGGCAGATTTATTTAAAAGTAAATTAGAACAAGCTCCTAGGAGGAATGCTGTGAGATTGCGTTATAAGGGTGGGCTTACTACTCATCCTGACAGGTATTATGTTGCCAATCATTTGCTTAGAGGCTCTATGCATTTTCTCCCCTCTGACCCATATGCCTTAATTCATGTATCTGGGGAAGACTTTTTTGATGTCAGTTTTTGACTTAACAGTAGCCTAGAAAAATTTTGGTAAAAATATTCTGCCCTTAAAAATACTCCTTTATGGACCCCCTTTTTTGCCATTCCCCTTACTAGACCTAAAATTCGGTATGTTACTGTCATGTTCCGAAATGAAGGGGTGAATGTCAATGATATTTACCACTGGATACAGAACCAGTGTGACATTCTTGGCCCTCCTGAGGCTCTTTTGGATTTAGAAGGTATCTGGACTGGGGGATGGAAATTTAAAGTAACGCTATTTCAGGTCAACTCTGATCTCATTCATCTACCCAACAGTTTTTTTTTGGGTAAAGACAGAGGTGTTTGTTTTTATAGCGGGCAGCCCAGGGCCTGCTATAAATGTGGCTCACGAACACATATCAGTAGCTCTTGTGATATGTTAAAATGCTCTTTGTGTGAGGGATATGGACATTCTATGGATCTATGTGAAAATATTTTTCAGTGTAACTTATATGACGAGAAAGGGCATGCTTTTTATCAGTGCCCTTGGGCCAAATGAAATAGGACTGAAGGTTGGGATCATGACAATTTAGTTTTTCAGGCTCAAGAAAAATATCAGGGTTTTCCACCTTCAGATCCTTCTAATCCCCACTCTGAGTCTACCCGTTCTAGAGGCCCTCTTTTGGTACCCACTTCTGACTCTCTCCTTGCTAAAGCTAGGCCTTCTATGTCACCCGAGCAGGGCCCTGCTCCTACCTCAGACATTAGCCCTGATTCTGCTGTTAATGAACCTATTGCACCCAGTGAGACTACCATGCCCCCCCCCTTATTTGAAACTGTTAAGGTACAAAGATTTACCAGGTTCTCTCTCAAAATTCCCACTCCTTGTCCTATTTCTGCAACAAACATCTTTTCCCCCTTCAGGATGATCTGGGGGACTCTGATTTGGAGTCAGACACCTCACATAGATCTGAGCTGGCTACTGAAGATGAAGAGAGCAGATCCACTGAACATTCTAAGGAAAAACAAGGGAAAAAAGGGAAAAAAAGAAAAAAAAGAAAAGCCAGCAGCAGTTTAAAGGGAAGGCCTTGACAAAATTCTATGTAATAGATGGCTGCTCTGAAGCTCATGTCTTTCAATTTCTGCAGTTTAAAAACCTATAAGAAACAGATACCCCTGTTTTCCTTTTTTGATTTCCTTAATGTTGATGTTATCTTTGTTCAAGAAACATGTCTTTCCTCACTTACTGAGGTAGAACTACTTAAAAAATGATGGCATTGGGGGCCTTCCTTTTGGACTTTTGGTTTAGAAGCTGCAGACGGCATTGGCATTCTCTTTAAATCTACTCAATTTCAAATTACTAGGCTTACTGATATTAAGCCAGGGAGGGCCTTGGTGCTTGTCTGCTCCCTTGGGGATTTTTCTTTTCATTTTATTAATATTTACACCCCCCCCAGCTTAAAACAGCCAGAATTGAGCTATTTAAGGACATTAAGCCTTTCTTATTTTCCAAGAAACATATTATTTGGGGAAGAGACTTTAACTGTACCTTGGACACTAAGCTTACAGGGGTCACCCAGAAGAAGATATATTGTGATTCCAATGCCTTAATACATATTATTTCTGGGGCCAGTATGCGGGATGCTTTTCGCAGTTTACATACCACAGGTACTGGAGCTACTTATCATAGACACATATATGCTACCCGTATTGATATGTTTTTTATTTCTAAATATTTGATTCCTATTTTGTGTACATCTCAGCCCTCTGAGTTTTCAGACCATAAGCTTCTATTTTGCACTTTAAGTTTAACTGCTATTCCTCCTAAAAATTTTTCCCCACATAATCGCTGGCGGTTTAATATGTCCTTTTTGGAGTCCCCTCACCTTTTTTCTCATATTGAAGTTTTTTTTGCAAGTCGGGACTCAGTTATGTGCTCCTATGATTCTTTACTGAATTGGTGGCTGGATACCAAAATGGAGCTTAAAAAGCTTATGCTGTCCTTTAGTAGGCATCAGGCTAACTCTAACTATTTAAATTATCTCCTTTTAATAAATCAGTTATATAAATTAATATCTTTTCTCCCACGTGATAAGAAAGGATTTACTTCTCAAATTTTTGAACTCAACAAACAGATGAAGACCTATCAATATGATAGGCCAAATTCTTGGAGATGGAATTTAGATTTAGCACACAGAAGACACCTGCATCAGACCCATATGCGGCATGCAAACAGAGGTTAGATAATACTCTCATGACTCATCTTACCTCTACTAATGGCACTGTAGTAAACACGGATTTAGAAATGCTAGCAGTAGTGCAGCAGTTTGTTAGTACCACATTTCATCCCACTCCTGGTAGTTCTTCTCTCGTATTGTCTGGGTTTAATGCACCATTGCCCCAGGTCCCTATGGCCATGGTGCAATCACTAGTACAACCTATATCATCCAAGGAGGTTGAGGCCGCTATATCCCAATTAAGTATGGGTACCTCTCCCGGGTTGGATGGCATCCCCAATGACTTTTATAAAAAGTTTTTGCCTCATATGACCTATTTTTTGCCTTTGGTTTTCAACTCTATGTTGAGTTCTTCTTCTTCTTATTTTGCGTTTAATACCTCTCTACTATAGTTTTTATTTAAATCAGGGGATAAAGCCCTGTTAGCTAATTGGAGGCCATTGAGTCTATTAAATAGTGACTACAAGATTTTAGCTAAAATTCTTAATAATAGATTATTAATGATTGCTGATCTCCTTATACATCCTGCTTAGACTTGTGCTATCCCCAAGAGACGTATACAACATAATTTATGTCTTTTATGGGATTTATTTGAAGCTAGCCATACACAACATCTCTCTGGGTTCATAGTAGCCTTAGACCAGGCTAAAGCCTTTGATAAAGTACGACATGATTATCTTTTTCCCCTTTTGCTTAATTATGGTATTTTGAAACCCTTAGTGTTTTGGATTTCTTCCCTTTATGCTGGAGCAACTATTATACCTATGGTTAATGGACTATTTGGCACTGATATTCCTCTCACTATTGGGGTGAGGCAAGGTTGTCCCTTAAGTCCTCTCTTATATTCTTTTGTTTTGGACCCTGTGATACAACAAATAATTTGGGATAATACTATTTTAGGTGTGGCTCCTTCTCCTTTTTGCCTCATGAGAAAATCACTGCTTATGCAGATGATGTTACTTTATTAGTTCAAGATGTACCCTCCTTAGCAAAAGCTTTACAGATTTTTTCCACTTTTTGGAGCTTTGTCTGGAGCCCAGCTTAATATGGATAAGAGTTTTATTTTTTCTTTGAACTCTGTCTACCCAGTTTCTTTACTTTTGGAATTCTGGTGGTTTCTTCCCCTCACAAAATTTTGGGTGTCTGGTTTGGTCCAGGTTATTTGGCAACTTACAATTGGGAAAAACAGCTACATATAGGAGAAAATAAGATTCACAGATGGAAGGGGTGGAAATTTGGGAAAAAGAAACAAATCATGATTATTTAAACAATTTTTACTCCCTTTCTTTTTATTTTTATGTTATATCTTCCCCCCTCCATTACATCTGGAAACTTGAATTTTTAGTCTCTTTTTTCAGATGCTTTGGGGCAACAGACTAAATCCTGTATGAGGAGACATTACCTATTTGCCCATTAATAAGGGAGGATTAGCTATGATCAACCCCATTGTTTTCTATCATTCCCTGTATTTTTTTTGGTTCCTTTACTTATTTATGGACCCCTGCTACCCTGTCCTGGCAGTTGTGGTCATGATTTCTTTGGTCACGATATTTTGATAAATGGTCATTATTACCCCCTAAAATTCTATCAGCAGATCTTTTACCAGCTTATGGTTTATCCACTCTCAAAAAAATGCAACAATAGAAGGTTTCTTTTCCTATTTTACTGACTTTCAATAGAAAATCATTTTATAACTTTAATGTGTATGATGTACAGAAAAGTGTTTTATTATTTCCTGAATGTGTGCCTACTAAAATGATGTTTTCCCCTATGTAAATTGACTGAATTTAGGATTCGCCCACATATTTGGGATATTGTATGGATTTCTATTCAGGGGAGATTGGGAGTTCAGGGGAATTTAAAATATAAACTCCTGACTGAAAGATTCTGTTTGAGACCTACCTGTATTAACAGTGAAGGAACTATGATCCATTTTTTTATTAACTGTCCCCATTGTAAATCTTTTTGGCAGGACGCTGCCACACATTGGCGTTTACCTTTTTTAAACCACATTCCTTATCACACCATTGTTTTAGGAGATTATACAGGGATCCGGGACGTCTTATCACAAAAGTACTCTGAATGTTTTCTTTTCTTTTGTTCAATATTTCTTATGGCAGGCTCGGTGTCATTTTGTGTTGCAACAACAGTTAGTTTTACATCTTGTCACAGATTGAAGAAGGTTTATTATCTGTTAAAACCAAGGACATTCATAAATTCTCTAAAGCTAAAGTAGAATTCTTTATGGAAAAATGTTTTCTTTTGAAATATGTTATGTTGACTGTTTTTTTTCTTATGGATTTATTTTCTTTTGTATAGCTGAATAATCCTGTTGCTTTATTGTTTCTTTTGTGATGTTGTGATTTCTTTTCAATAAACTTCCCCTACTCTTTTTGATAAGTGCCATGGGATGTTTAACATCCACCTGAACTACCAACAATCCAGGCAGATGGGACCTCGGTTTAACGTGTCATCCGAAAGACGGCACCTCAGAAGTGCAGCACCCGTCTCATGCTGAACTACAGTGTCAGTACTGGGATATTAACCCAAGTGCCAGATGTGAGAACTGAATCCACAGCATTACATTAAACTATGACACATAATCTATCCCATATCTGGATGTCAAGGTGGGATGGGGGATAAAGATTTAATAAGCACACTGTAAAGAAAAGAAACTGCAAGGAACAATATATTACATGCTCATAGTAACCATTCAAAAACATTAGTTAATAGTATTCCATTATAACCATTCTTGCATGTATGCAGGAACTGTAATGTAGAGAAGGAGTATGAAAGAGAAACGAGAGACACTACTGAATGATTCAGACAGCTGAGATATAAAAAACAGGTTCTAAAAAGGCAGAAAAACATATGGAAAATATAACACAGGAACAGGCTCTATTAGGAGTAGGAGAAAGACAGAAAGACTTCAGACTAGTATTCAGTACTAGATGTAATCACAAAATGAATCAAATCAGACAGATTTTAAGAAAAACACTTGCCCATCTTACAGAATTATAATGGAACGAGTTCAATTTTTCAACTCCCATCACTTGCGGCAGAAAAGAAAGAGCTTACACTTTGGGATAAACTGGTGCATACAGACCATCCACAAGGTAAACCAACAGAGAAACCAGTGCTTCTGGGACCTCTTGCACCAGGGATGACACCCTGTGGATGGTGTTCAGTATGCAGACACACTAGTAAAAAAATATCTATAAACATCCATTCACTAGAAAGGAATATCACATAAAAATAGTTTATATCATGTGATACAACAGAAGTGGTTCATCTACTACTGTGTCCATCTGATAAAATATACATTGGGATGACCAGCAGACTATTGAAACAGTGTACTCAGGAGCATAAGTCAAATACACAGAATAAGACCAAGACACCAGTGGTCAAACACTTTCTTGCAGCAGGACACACAGGAGTGTCCCTGAGGTTTTGGGTCCTGGAAGCAGTTACACCTCCTGAAAGAGGAGGAGATTTTAATAAAATGTTAGACATAGTAGAGACCAGATGGATAATTAAAGTGGGGGTTTTGGACCCTGAGATAGGTCTAAACAAAGATATTAAGTGTGTTTGTTGTAGAAGATTAGTATATAGGATATATGAACACAAAAAGTATCTCTCTTTCTCCCCCCCTTTTCCCCCATAGATTCTTATTATAGTAATTTGTATATTTGATCAGTCTGTGGTCTGGAGAGTTAGACTTTTGGGTTGTGTGCTGTGACTGTCTCCTCCCCCCCCCTTCCCTCTTCTCAGTTGCCTCTCCATTTTTTGGTAAATATTAGTAAATATAGCCCAAAGAGACCAAATGTATCTATAGAATTCATGAGAGGTACTAAGAGAAAGAATAAAAATGCACAGTTTATGTTGTTCTAAAAAATTAAAAACAAGTGGAATGTGCTAACATTTTCATATGTTAACATTAGGGAAAATGAATGTGCAGAGCAAGATGCTGGCTTTTGAAGGGCTACCAGTGACTATTATAGCACAGAAGAGCAGCCTCAGTCTGATGAGGGTGCAATTGGCTTCCCCTTACATCACCTCTTGCATAGAGCAATTAGTTGCTACTGACATGGCTCCAACAATGAGGGGATTCATATTCATATACATCAGCACTTGCTAGCTAACAAATCAGATTGAAAGTTACTCACTTTTCAATCAGTTGTTACTGATTTGGCGCCACCAATGAGGGGATTTGTATTCCCTTCTGTCAGGACTTGCTACCTAGCAAATCAGGTTGAAACTTACCCACTTTTCAAACAGGAAAGCATGAGAGTAGCAACTCAGCATCTTGGGTAGAGTTCAACCAGGAGATCAAGGACACAAACACATTTTTCTGGAAAATAAAAAGCCAATAATCAGCAACTAGTGAGCAGAAGTAAATGAAATATGACAAATGTTTTGAAGTAGAGACCATTTGAAAATAAGAGGAAGGAGTTGAATATTGTTGGAGCAGGCAGCTAAGATTGTAAAATGCAATGGTGAAGGGATGCAATAAGCAAATATAGGAAGCATAGGGACTGGAAAGGGCAAATAAATGCCCTTTAAAGTGAAATGCTTTAATTAGTTACTGAATAGCATTAACACAAAAGGAAAGTAAGCATATGTAAGGAGAAAGGCAGCTTAGAGAAAATGAATAAAAGAGGGATGAATGAGGTGATCTCTAGTGACTGGGGCTCAGCTCTTCTGTGTCTTATTAAGGTGATTTGGCAATATAATAAATGACTGTATCTGTTACAGAAATCCACTGAAGGATTATTAAGGCTATATTCCTAAGTATAAACTTTAAAAATAATGTGGAAATGAAGATGTTTAAAAACAAGTATTGTGAATTGGCAAGAACACTCATGAAAATGATTGTGACTTTAGGAAAGGTGTGCTAAAATGTAACTATACGGTTCAAATTATATTTTCATAACTCACTGAGAACACTAAGGTACTGGCATGTTACATTGGCCTCTTTGTAAAGCATGTGGAGGATAAAGCATTATTTTTTTTGGGTTAAAGTATTCATTTTAAAATCAGTGTGAACACCGTGGTTCTGGTTTGCCTTTGGACTTTTTGCAAAAAAAGTCGTGGCACTAAGTTTAAGATGGATGAAGAGTTTTATTCAATCCAAGGATTAAACTGAAAATAACAGTTCAGCAGGAAGTTTAACATGTCTTAATGGATTTAAGGAGTACAATATAATGTAAAACCTTACAGTAAAGCTCTCTTTGCTTGACAGGGTTTGATGAACTGCAAAAAGAATTGTTGGACACATCAATAGGCTTCCATATTTTGAGTGAGTAACTTTGGAAACATTAAGTTTTGTAAAAATATCTTATGGCGGTAGGTGGTCAGCTATTTAGTAATGTATTTATCTAGTTATTAGGCAGTGAAAGACATCTCCTGAAGAAGCCAACAAATGTAGGTAAAACATAGAGATTGTCGTGAAAAGTAAATAAATTATTGCAAACGGACAATTGGTAAGACCACATCTGGAGCGCTGTGTACAGTTCTAGAGGCCCCATCTCTACAAAGACATATACAGGGTGGAGGCTGTCCACACGAGGGCAACCAAAATGATGCAGGGTCTGCATCAGAAGACATGTGAAGAAATACTAAAGGAACTAAAGATGTATAGCCTTGAGGAAAGGAGGGAGAGAGGGGACATGATAGAAACTTTCAAATACCTCAAAGAAATCAACAAAGTTCAAGAGGGTAGCATCTTTCAGAAAAAGAGATGTGCAAAAACAAGGGGGCACAATTTGAAGATAGAGGGGGGATGGCTCAGAGGTAATGTGAGGAAGTATTTCTTCACAGAGAGGGTTGTGGATACATGGAACAGCCTTCCTGAGGAGGTCATAGAGTCAAAAACAGAGGGGGAATTCAAGAATGCATGGGACAGACATAAGGCAATTCTAGTCAGGGGTAGGAGGAAGTAGGCTGTTGGTTAACTAGGATCTACAGCTTATCCGTTAGGTAGGAAAATGGGCAGACTAGGTGGGCCAAGCGGTCCGTATCTGCCGTAAAATTCTATGTTTCTATGTTTCTACAGCCAAACTGTCTGCTGTATATTCATTTGCACCTCCTACACATTTCTGCTACTGGAGAACTTTATCCTGTTGGCATTCACATCAGGGTGGCAGCACTTAGAGACTACGAGAGGCTCATTTCCTGCTGGACATTCTGAGGTTTCCCAGAGACTGTAACTTTATGATATTTTGGACACCTGATGTGTGGTGTCTATAACACGGAGGTTGAACCAATGACTATTGTCATCAAGAGAGAAACTCGAACTCTGAATTCAAGGATCAAAATTTCTTTTAGAAAAGGGCATGGATAACTGAACTTTTTAAAGGACCAGTACATTTGATATTTAAATATTTTACTTTTTGTATCCAGGTGCTCACTTAGTTTGTATTTGCATGTTTAATATGATATAAAATAGAAGCATTTAATAAAATAGGTGCCGGCATTAATAATAAATATCACTTCATCTCATTTACAGAAGCTGAAAAAGAAAAAAACATTGGGATTAATTAGGGGGAAGGGAAGTAATAATGGCATCTTTTGATAATACAAAACAACTGGCAGAGAAAATTGAGAATCAACAATTCAAAGTCTGCAGTTAGATTGGCATGCCATAACCTTGGGGCAATATTTAGAACATAATTTAATCCCTAGAGGGCTTTGAGTGCACATAGAGCACGATATTGGCATTCAATCAGTCAAACTTGATAAAAAATGGGAAAGCATAAAAAATAGATGTTCGGTAGATTTTATGTATGCTGTTATCGAAGCCATCATAGATGAAAGGGGGAAAACAGCTGAAACCCTGAATCCAGAAAATGAAGCCCTGAAACTTAAGTTACAACTAGAAGAGTGTAACAACACTCTAGAACATATCAAAAAGAAACTCTACTGAGTATGAAAATAATCTGAAACAACATAAGATCAAAACATTTATCAGAGATACAAATGATTATAAAGCAAATAAAGTATACACACATACTAAGAGTAATTTTAGGGGAATCATGGTGTGCCTTTCAGAACCACTGACAGTGGCTCAGAGAGTGACAACAGCTATAGCCGAGATAGCATCAGGCCAACACCTATGCAGAGACAAGAGCAGGACTATAATAGGGAATATTTTTCCAAACAGGCCTTAGCAAACAGGAAGCCTCCAGGCACCTCTCAAGGAGGAGACAGGATGAAATACAGGGAAACACAATACAACACCAGGGCCACAGATATGGCAGGAGAGTATGTAGTGGAGGCAGAGGAAGGAGGGGCAGCATGAGCCAGAGGGGGAAGCACATGCCCCAAACAGAAATATTACCATAAATAATACCTCTTTTCAATTTCAGTAAGAAACAATGAACCGAAGCTGAGACTAACATCCTTTCAAAAGGACTTTCATTTGTACCCACTAGTACAGTAGAATGTTTTGAACTTGAACGTGATTTACAAATTTTTTTTAGATTATTAAGGTTGAAAGCACAGTTTGGTGACCAGCAGCAGTATGATATTTACAAATGAGACCTTAAAGAGGCATTACATATAAAACCAATGTACAACCCACCCGTGGGTCTAAATCCTGCCAGAGATACATACTCTGAGATAGTAAGGGCAGAGATACAAGCACTATTCTCTACAGATCAAGATAAAAGACCAATAAGAGACAATCTTAGTCAACAAGAAAGGAGGACTTTAAACAGATTAAAGGAAGATGAAACGATTATCATTAAACCAACTGACAAAGGGAGTGGAATAGTATTTATGGACTATGCTAACTATCAAAAGATGTGTTTGAAGTTACTGGAAAAAAATCCAGAAAATTACCAGAGATTAATGACAGACTCTTCAGAGAAATTACAGAGAAGAATTTTGAGTTTATTGGAAGAATTCCTTCTTAACAATTATCTGAAAGAATGGGAAGGGGAATTGTTCTACAAAAACATCCAAGAATGCCAGTTTTTTATTCTATTACTAAAATACATACAAATTTCACTGCCCCCCGCCCGCATATCTAATCTATTCAAACCTGTGTCAGATTACATACATTTTCATTTGCAACCTTTGGAGGAGGATACTTCTACATACATCAGAAACAAATCACATTTCATAAGGACAGTACAGGAAGTACAGCTAGAGCCACTTAAAAGACAACATCTGCTGCTGGTCACATTAGATGTCTCCGACCTATACACCTCAATACCACATGAGGAAGGTGTATAGGCTATGGGCAGTCTTTTAGACATGAGGATATCCCCATATCATCCACAAACCAGAACATTACAGTTATTATCAGATTTGTATTCAAAATAAAAACTATTTCAGATTTAAGAAAACATTTTATGAACAAAGTAGAGGGACTGCCATGGGAACTACCATGGTGCTGGAATACGCAAATACTTTCATTTATGAATTTGAGAACAAAAATACATCTTGGATATCCAGACTAATCCTTATTTTAGAAATATAAGATTATATAAGAGCTATATAGATGATTTGTTTATATTATGGGTAGGGCCTCAATCAGACCTATTAAGTTTTTATGAATACCTGAATAGGTGTACATCATATTTAAAGTTTACATTAAACTATGACACAGAATCTATCCCATATCTTGATGTCAGGGTGGAATGTGGGATAAAGATTTAATAACCACTCTGTATAGAAAAGAAGAAGCAAGGAACAATTACATGCTCATAGTTACCATTCAAAAAATAGTTATAATAGTATTCCATACTTTCTGTTCCTGCATGTGTGCAGGAACTGTAATGTAGAGGAGGAGTATAAAAAAGAGTTGAGAAACACTACTGAAAGATTCAGACAGCGGGGATGTAACAAACAGGTTCTAAAAAAGGCAGAAAAAAACATATGGAAGATATAACACAGGAACAGGCTCTATTAGGAGTAGGAGAAAGACAAAAAGACTTCAGGTTGGTATTCAGTACTAGACATAATCACAAGATGGATCAAATCAGACAGATTTAAAAAAAACACTCGTCAATTTTGCATAATTATCTGGTAACGAGTTCAATTTTTCAACTCCTGCCACTTATCGCAGAAAAGAAAGTGCATACACTTAGGGATAAGCTGGTGCATACAGACCATCCACAAGGTAAACCAACAGAGAAACAAATGCTTCTGGCACCTCTTTCCCCAGGGATGACACCCTGTGGATGCTGTTCAGCATGCGGACACACTGGTTCCACGTCAATAGGGCACAATAAAATTCATCGCAATCTGTTACAGCGTGGACATCTCAGCACTGCAATGTTAAGCACTGGAATATTTCATCGCTGTCATTATGGCCAAAATTAAACAACAAATGTGGCATCCTAACATGACTACTACAAGTCCCATAGCTGAAAATGGTAACCAATTGCAGCCCATGCAGTAACCAGTGATGTAGTTCTGGGCAGCCTGGTGTCAGCTTATGCAAATGACACACACCTAAATTTGACAGGTTGCTACCGACTCCCTTCCCAGCTAAAACATGCCACTGCAAATTGCTTTGAGCAACTGAGAATACCCTCTCCTAAAACATGAAGGTCACATTTATCGAAAGGAGCGAACGTATGGAGATAAGAAATATTGGAAGTGTCAACAGTACAATGCATACAAATGCCCTGTCCATGTACACACAGCTAATGATGCTGTTGTTAAATTTGTGGGACAGCACAATCATGTCCCTAATCCTGTTGATGCTGAGGTCCAGAGGGTAGTGATTGAAGTTAAGGACTGAGCTTCAAGCTCTCAAGAAACAACACAGCAGGTTGTAGCTAATGCAATTAGTGCTATCAGTCAGTCAGCTACTGCTAAGCTCCCCTCTATACCCATCCTAAAACGAAGTGTATAACAGGCATGGCAAATTGCTGCTTTTGCTCCTAGCCAACCAGTTTCCCTCACTGAACTGCAAATTCCACTTGACTACTGTGTTACGGACAGTGGGGAACAGTTCTTCCTATTCGATTCTAGAAGTGATGACAGGGAGCAATTTCTAATATTTTCCACACAGAGAAATCTAGCTTATATGAGAAACGCAATAAACTGGTTTGTGGATGGAACATTTAAGGCAACACTTAGCCTTTTTTTCACAGCTATAGAAACATAGAAACATAGACTTTGATGGCAGATAAGGACTGCTAGGCCCATCTAGTCTGCCCATTTCCCTACCTACAGGATAGGCCGCAGATCCTAGTTAACCAACAGCCTATATCTTCCTGCCCCCCACAAGAATTGCCTTATGCCTGTGCCATGCATTCTTGAATTCTCCCACAGTTTTAGACCCCACAACTTCCTCAGGAAGGCTGTTCCATGCATCCACTACCCTATCTGTGAAATAATACTTCCTACATTGCCCCTGAACCGCCTCCTTCTATCTTTAAATTGTGTCCCTTGTTCTTGCAAGTCTCTTTTCTGAAAGATGCTACCTCTTGGACTTTGTTGATTCCCTTGAGGTACTTGAAAGTTTCTATCATGTCCCCCTCTCCCTTCTTTCCTCAAGGGTATACATATTAAGCTCCTTTAGTCTCTCCTCATACGGCTTCTCTTGCAGACCCTGCACCATTTAGTTGCCTCTTCTGGACTGCCTCTATCCTGTCTATGTCCTTATGGAGATGGGGTCTCCAGAACTGGACACAGTATTACAGATGGGGTCTCACCAACTGTCTGTACAGAGGATAACAACTTCCTGTTTTCTGCTGCTGATGCCTCTCCCTATACATCCCAGTATACCCCGGCCCTCCCTACTGCCTTCTCACATTGCTTGCTAACCTTAAGGTCATCTGATATGATTACCCCCAGGTCCCTTTCCTGTTTTGTTGTTGTTACTACCTCCCCACCCATTGTGTATTCTTCCCCTGGGTTCTTGTTTCCCAGGTGCATTATTTTGCACTTTTTTGCATTAAATCCTAGCTGCCATACGTCTGACCATTCCTCCAACCTTGCCAAGTCCCTTTTCATCCTTTCCACGCCTCCTTCTGTATCAACCCTGTTGCAGATCTTTGTGTCATCTGCAAAGAGGCATACTTTTCCTTCCAGTCCCTCTGCAATGTCACTGATGAAGACATTAAAAAGGACTGGACCCAATACTGAACCTTGCGGTACCCCACTAGTAACCACCCTTTCTTCAGAGTGGACTCCATTTACAATTACCTTCTGTGTCCGGTTGTCCAGCCAATGTTTTACCCAGGCTACCACCCTGGGACCCACTCCCTGGCTGATTAATTTGACTAATAATCTTTTGTGTGGGACTGTGTCAAATGCCTTGCTAAAGCCTAGGTAGGCCATGTCCACAGCCCCTCCCTGGTCTACTACTTTGGTCACCCAGTCAAAGAAATCTATTAGATTCAGTCTGACATGACCTTCCCGCTGTGAACCCATGCTGCCTTGGATCCTGTGCTCCAGTGACCTCTAGGTACTCAACTATTCTTTCCTTCAGAAGTGACTCCATCACTTTCCCTACCACAGAGATCAGACTGACAGGTCTGTAGTTTCCTGCCTCTGTCTTGGTCCCACTTTTGTGAAGGGGAATCACATCCGCCTTCCTCCAGTCCTCAGGTACCACACCATCCTCCCATGATTTATTAAAAAGAGTAGCCAGTGGTTTCACTAGTTCCTTCCTTAATTATTTTAGAATTCTGGGGTGAATTCCATCAGGACCCATTGCTTTGTCCACCTTCAGTTTTAGGAGTTCTTGCAGAACCCTTTCTTCTGTGAAAGGACTGGGATCGACCACCCTATCAAGAGTGCTTCTGTTAATTGGATTAGGCACTTCCCTCCTCTTTGTGAATACTGAGCATAAATATTCGTTCAGTATTCCTGCTTTTCACTGCCCCTCTGCCCACCCACCATTCATTCTATTCAGCCTCACTATCCCTCCCTTGTCTTTCTTCACGTTGATGTACCTATAAAGGTTTTATCCCCTTCTTAACTGGGTTGGCTATCTTTTCCTCAGTTTGGGCCTTTGCTATTCTGACTTCCTCCTGCTTCTTTCTGCCTTAACTGGTACAGCTGTCTGTCCTGCTCCTTCTGTGTTTCCTTATACTTCGGAATGCTATCTTTTCTTCCTGACTTTCACAGCCACCTCTCTTGAGAACCATAGTGGCTTTTTCTTTCATTTTGATTTGTTTATTTGCTTCACACAAAGGCTTGTTGCCTCTGTGATGGCAGTTTTGATAATTCCCATTGTTGCTCCACACCTCCTTCTAGCCTGTTTGCTAGTGCTTTTCTGAGGCACGCCCCATCTTGCCAAAGTCAGCCTCCTAAAGTCCAGTACCCTCCTCTTTGTATGGCTTGACTCTGTGTAGCTGAGTTTAACGAACCACACTGTTTGAGGGTCACTTGTCCCCAGATGGCAATCCACTTCTAGATCTGAGATCCTCTCACTGCCCCGTTTGAGAGTCATGAGGTCTAAGATTGCTCCCTCATGAGTGGGTTCCAAACTAGCTGTCTAATGCCTGCCACCTGTAGGGCATCAAGAATGGCCCTGCTCTTGGATGTGGCTGCAGCAAATGTGCTCCAGTTAACATCTGGCATATTCAGGTCTCCCATCAACAGTATCTCCCCTTTCTCTGCCATTCTAAGAATGCCTTCTATCATATCCTTGTCCATTCCTTCCCCCTGACATGGGGGTCTGTACACAACCCCTGTGCGGATTGTGGTGCCCTTTCCAGTCTCCAAGGTGACCCACAGTGACTCCTCTCCTCCCTGTTTACTCTTTTTGTTAAGTTGCTTTTATCCCTTCCTTTACATAGAGAGCTACTCCTCCCCTCTTCTCCCCTGCCTGTCTCTCCTGTAGGTTAGTACTCTGGTATGTTAACATCCCAGTCATGGTTCTCTGTGTACCATATTTCTGTGACTGCTACGATATCCAGGCATCCCTCTTCCATTAGGCCACCAGCTCAGGGAGCTTGTTGCCCAGACTACGGGCATTGTTCGTACTATTACCCTCCATTTCCTGATGCCCTACCCCTTTGCCCCCATCCCTGTCCTTCTTGCCTTTGTCATTTTCTCCATTTACCCCCTGCCCTTCTCCTATCAACTCCTCCATGTTGGTGTTTGCCACACTTACTACTGTGATTGTTTGGGGGCTAGGATTTTCCTGCTCCTTTCCAGTGCCTCCCCTTGGCTAGTTAAAAGCTTGCCAATGAAGCATTTAAACCTATCACCTAGGATTCTGGTTCCCTCCCGGACAGATGCAGCCCATCATGCCAGTATAGGCTTGCATCACTCCAGGTGGACCCCCAGTCCCCAATGAAGCCAAATCCCTGAGCTCCACACCAGTTTTTCAACCACTGATTGAATCCCATGGTACAGAAAACTCTAGACTCTCCTATGCCATAGATGGGTAGCACCTCCGAGAAGGTTACCGTGCGTGCTACTTGACTAAGGCCCCTCCCCAAATCCACAAACTCTTCCTGCACTTCTCTAATCCCTTTCTTAGCCAGGTCATTTGTCCCTATGTGGACAATGACATCCAGCTCCCTCTCCTGTGCAGCTGCTCCGGCAATCCTGAGGATTCACTCCCTGTCCCTCTAAGCCATGTCGCCAGGCAGGCTGCCCTCCCTCTCCCTTCCTTGCCCAGTTCTACCTTCCTAACAATGGAGTCCCCACCAGGAGTTGTTTCCTTCCCTGCAGGGTCCCCTTCCACCCTCCTGTGGTCTCCTTTGTGGAGGTTCCCAGCATCCTCCTTGGTCTCTACTGTGGGTGCCTCCATAGAGGAACCACACTTTGCCAGAATGGCATAGGAATTGTGGAGAGGTACAGCTGGAGGGATGTGCCTCTGTTCCACCACCCTCACCCTCCCTGAGCCCACTGTGGTCCAACCGCTCCTCTTTCTTGGCAACCTCTGAGGCAACGGCAGTGGCACTGGTGATCCCTGGATGGAAGAGGAGGTCCCACAAATCCTGGCCAACTCAGCCTGGAGATGAGCAACCTCCTCCCTCAGCCCAGAGAGGTGCTGCAGATGGGACAACACCACATCCTCCAGAACATCTCCCGGAAGACTGCTGCTCCGCAGCCACTGCACTGCACCACTCCAATCATGTCTTATTTCTGGCCCCTTAACTGTTTGCAATCCTTACTCTTTTCTCTGTTTTTTTTCTCTCTCTCCTTACTTTCAGCCTGTGTGCCCTTTAAGCTCCTGATTGTCCTGTTCTGAGACAAGAATATCCTATATTTCTCAGTAGACCACTTACTTGTTCAGAGGCAGACCTCCAGCAGCTAGAGGGGGCCGGAGAGCTACTCTTGCCCTTCTAGGATGGTGGGTCCTTGGTGGTTCTGTGATCACTCACTTCCTGCCCCTAAACAGGAAGTTCCTGTTCCTATACACCATTCATGGTGTATGTTACTCCTCTGCCATTCCTCAGTTTTTATTCTAATGTGCAACAAAAGTCATGCAACCAATACGTGATTGAGAGAAGAAATAAAGAAACTGTGCCCTGGTTTTTCCCCCCTCAGACAATAATGTTAGATTTTGAATAGGCAGAATCAAAAGCTTGTCTGGCACAGTTCCCTACAGCCACAATGAGGGGGTGCTTTTTTCATGTATGTCAGTCAGTGTGGTGTAACATCCAAGAACATCATGACCTGTTAAAAATTTACACTTTGGACTCAGATTTTGCACTGTAAAGTCACATGATGCCAGCGCTAGCCTATGTTCCCCCAGGTGATGTGACACATGCTTTTGAGACTCTGAGGGGCATGGAATTCTATAGCACATATGATGACCAACTGGATCCCCAGTTGACTATTTTGAAGACACCTGGATAGGGAGACCAGTTGGTCTCAGTGGCCACCATAAGTCACACTTTGAAATTGGGTTTTGGAACTGCTACAATGCAGTGAAGGAGGGTTTGCAAAGCATGAAGAACTCGATAGAGGGAGGACATCGAGGATTTAATAATCTGTTGGGTGCTAGCCACCCCTATATTTGGAAATTAATTAATGAAATGAAAGTAGAGCATAAAATGAACAAACTGAAAGTTGAGCAATATCTGTCAGGTTTGGTGCCCCCACGCACAGAGAAAAAAGTATGGTGATTCTGGCAAATGAAAGAATTGGTAGTCAATTCATATGGAATGTTCGATTGCACTGAGTATCTGAAGGGGGTGGCCCATAACTTTCAACTAGAAGTGTAAGAAGATTTAGGCCCCATTCACACTACACCCAACAATGCTGAAATGGTTCCAAACCGTTACAGGCTGCAAACGTAACAGCATGTCCACACTGCCAGAGAACAGAAGTGAAAACGGTCTGGAACCAGCACAGCCTATCCACATTGAGATGTGAACAGTGTATGCACCCAACCCCTGTAATGTGGAGTGCATCCCATGGTGCACCAGGGGAAGACAACTGTGAAGACAGAAACCCACCTGAATGAACACCCAGCTGCCGGTGTGCACAGGGAGTGTGTCAGAACATGCAATGATGTCCTGCAGCAATGTGTGCTCAGTGGCATCCATGGGGGACCAAGGGTGTGCAGCAGGTGATGGTGTGGAACCGAAATGAGGGGAGGCCCCTACACATGGCATCAAGGCATGCAGTGATGCACCAACACATGCCGGATACAGGGACCCTGCTGTGTCCCACAGGCAGGCATGTGGTGCACCACCAGAAAATGGCATACCACACCCCGCTGCCACCCGATGCAAGCTGCATGCCCTAGCATACACTGTACAGCCAGGCCACACATTCAGAACCCCCACACCAGCAACCCATGGAATCAGAAGCCCCACTGTGCCCCAGAAAGCAATGTGCACATGCATGCATACCGTCCAAGCAAACCAGCAACACAATATGGTGACACAAGACAGCCTTTAATCCAATGCCGCCATGGCTTCTGGTGGCAATAACACAAGTAAACAATGTGCAGTGGCAGCATGGCCATGCAGTGGACCGTGTGCATTGCTGTGTAACACCACAAATCCCCAAATGAAACTGACACTGTCATGTGAATGAACAATGCAATACACAATGCCGGGCCACCATATGGGCGGCAGTGTACACCAACATATAAAGGAACCTACATAGAAACATAGAATTTGACGGCAGATAAGGACCGCTTGGCCCACCCAGTCTGCCCATTTCCCTACCTAATGGATAAGCTACAGATCCTAGTTAACCAGCAGCCTACTTCTTTCTATACCCACCCCCTAGAATTGCCTTATGGCTGTCCCATGCATGCTTGAATTCAACCACTGTTTTTGACTCCACAACCTCCTCCGGAAGGCTGTTCCATGCATCCACAACCATCTCTGTGAAAAAATACTTCCTTACATTACCTCTGAGCCACCCCCCCTCTATCTTCAAATTGTGATCACTTTTTCTTGCACACCTCTTTTTTTGAAAGATGCTACCCTCTTGGTCTTTTTTGATTCCCTTGACGTACTTGAAAGTTTCTATCATGCCCCCCCCTCCTTTCCTTGAGGCTATACATATTAAGCTCCTTTAGTCTCTCTTCATATGTCTTCTGGTGCAGACCCTGCACCATTTTAGTTGCCCTCCTCTGGACAGCTTCCATCTTGTCTATGTCCTTGCGGAGATTGGGTCTCCAGAACTGCACACAGTACTCCAGATGGGGTCTCACCAGCTGTCTGTACAGAGGGATAACAACTTCCTGTTTTCTACTGGTGATGCCTCTCCCTATGCATCCCAGTATCTCCCCAGCCCTCTTTACTGCCCTCTCACATTGCTTGTCCACCTTTAAGTCATCTGATATGACTACCCCCAGGTCTCTTTCCATTTTTGTTCTTGTTAGAATCTCACCCCACATTGTGTACTCTTCTCCTGGGTTTTTGTTTCACAGGTGCATTACCTTGCACTTCTTAGCATTAAATCTAAGCTGCCATACATTTGACCATTCCTCTAACCTTGCCAAGTCCCTTCTCATCCTTTCCACCCCACCTTGTGCATCAACTCTGCTGCAGATCTTTGTGTCATCTGCAAAGAGACATACTTTTCCTTCCAGTTCCTCTGCAATGTCGCTTATAAAGACATTGAAGAGGACTGTTCCTAATACTGAACCCTGCGGCACCCCACTAGTAACACCCTTTTCTTCAGAGTGGACTCCATTTATTATTACCCTCTATGTCCTATTCTTCAGTCAATTCTTTACCCAGGCTATCCTCTTGGGACCCACTCCCAGTCTCACTAACTTGTATATTAATCTTTTGTGCAGGACTGAGTCAAATGCCTTGCTAAAGTCTAGGTAGGCCATGTCCACAGCCCCTCCCTGATCTACTACTTTTGTCACCCAGTCAAAGAAATCTATTAGATTCATCTGGCATGACCTTCCTGCTGTGAATCCATGCTGCCTTGGGTCCTGTGCCCCTCTGGCCTCTAGGTACTATACAATTATTTCCTTCAGAAGTGATTCCATCATTTTCACTATCACTAGGTTAAACTAACAGGTCTGTAGTTTCCTGCTTCTGCCCTGCTCCCACTTTTGTGAAGAGGAATCACATCTGCCTTCCTCCAGTCCTCAGGTACCACTCCATCCTCCCATGATTTGTTAAAGATGGTAGTCAGTGGTGTCACTAGTTCTACCCTTAGTTCTTTTAGAATTCTGGGATGAATCCCATCAGGCCCCATTGCTTTGTCCACCTTCAGTTTTAAGAGTTCTTTCAGAACCCTTTCTTCTGTAAATGGGTTGGTATCAACCACTGTATCCAGAGTGTTTCTATTGTTTGTTTTAGGTACCTCCCCCCCCTCTTCATTTGTAAATAGTGAGCAAAATATTTGTTTAGTATCTCTGCCTTTTCACCATCACCCTCTTGCCACCCCCTCCCCTTTATTAAGCCTCACTATCCCTCCCTTAGTCTTCCTTCGCTCCCTGATGTACCTAAAAAAGGTTTTATCCCCCCTCTTAACTGAGTTGGCTATCTTTTCCTCAGTTCGGGCCTTTGCTGTTCTGACTGCCTTCCCAGCTTCCTTTTGCTTTAACTGATACAATTCTCTGTCCTGCTCCTTCTGTGATTCCTTGTACTTTCTGAATGCTTTCTTTTTCTCTTGAACCTTCACTGCCACCTCCTTTGAGAACCATAGTGGTTTCTTACATCATTTTGTTTTGTTTATTTGCTTCACACAAAGGCTTGTTACCTCTGTGATGGCAGTTTTTATAATTCCCCATTGTTCTTCCACCCCTCCTTCCTGCCCATTTGCTAGTGCATTCCTTAGGCACTCACCCATTTTGGCAAAGTCAGCCCGTCTGAAGTCCAGTACTTTTGCCTTTGTATGGCTTGACTCTATTGCTGTGTTTATTGTGAACCATACTGTTCGATGGTCGCTAGTTCCCAGATGGCTACCGACTTCTACATCTACTATCCTCTCTCCATCTCCATTTGAGAGGACCAGGTCTAAGATTGCTCCCTCTCGAGTGGGTTCCAATACTAGTTGTCTAAAGCATGCCCCCTGTAGGGCATCTAGAAAAAACCCACTCTTAGAAGTGGCTGCTACAACTGCTCTCCAGTTAACATCTGGCATATTCAGATCACCCATCAGCAATATCTCCCCTTTATCTGCCATTCTAAGTATACTTTCTATCATTTCCTTGTCCATTTTCTCCCCCTGAGGGGGGTGTCTGTATACAACCCCTGTGCGGATTGTGGTGCCATTACCTGCCTCCAAATTGACACACAGTGCTTCTTCTCCTCCCTGTTTACCCTTTTGTTCTGTTGCTTTGATTCCTTCTCTTATGTAGAGAGCTACTCCTCCTCCTCCTCTTTTACCCTCCCTGTCCCTCCTGTAGATAGTGTATCCTGGTATGTTTACGTCCCAGTCATGGTTCTGTGTGTACCATGTTTCTGTGACTGCCACGATATCCAGATGTTCCTCCTCTATCAAGGCCACTAATTCAGGAAGCTTGTTACCCAGACTACGGGCATTGGTAAACATGTGGGTCATTGTACTGTTACCCTAATCAAAGAAAAACATAACCATGCACAGCTGGTGCCCTAACCCAGGCACCTGTGTGGCCATACTGTATCGAAGCCCCTGACACAGCATGTTGCAGAGACGCCACGCAACAGTGCATGCGACCCAGGAACTGCACTGTGCAACTGAGTGCCACAGTCGGCACATACCTCTGTGCCAACGTGAACCAGGCACTGTTGTCACTGGGCAGACCCCAGCGGCATCACCAATGTAGAAGGGAAATCAAATAGGGAGTCCTGGGTGGCAACTGGCAGGATGCACCGGTCAGCCAACCCCTGCATGCTGCATGGGTTATCACACGGTGGTCCACTGGAACCTGTCACTGTACAGGTCCTGTGTGAAGCTGGGCATGCCTGTTGCAGGATCCAAGGAGGTAGCACTGTGCAGAGCAGCGGCACCATGCATCGGGGTTTGGGGTGCTGTGTGCAGGCCAGCGGTGGCTGGCGTGACACCTGTGGGGTACTGCTGTACCATGCTGGTACCAGCCAGTGTTGCCTGTGACGTGGGTGGCAGAGTGGTAGGGGCAGTGACACCACCCATGTACACAGCACCCTGTAGTGGGGTGTCACACCTGTGGTGGAGCTGGCATAGCTGGATGATGCATCCTGGTGGTGGCTGGCTGTGTCACGCAGCCTGTCTGTACACCAGCGGTGTATGGGTGGATGATGGTAGGGTTGGCCATGCCACTGAGGGTCTCATTGGCCATTGGCATGGTGGCATACCCACAGGGGAATAGGGCACAGGGGGTTGGGGCTGCGGTGGTGTGTGCCATGGGGGTGGCACCCGGCCATTGCGGTGCAGCTGCAGGGGGTGGCTGCTGGAATTGCATGGCCAGTAACTGGACCATCTGTGTGAAAAACTGCTGTGTCTGCTCTGTCTCCTGTTTCCGTAACTGCTCCTCCAATGCCATCTCCTACCGTGCCCACTCCCTCTCCAGGTCCATCAGCTCCCTGTGATGCTCCTGCATCATTCTATGCATTGGTTCCAGCACTGCCCCAAGTATGTCTGCCATCCATGCTGTCTTCAACTTTCTCTTCCTGAGGTCTGGGCTTCATGCCTCTGACGTTGTTCAGGTGCTGTCCTACACCATTTTCACCTTATTGCAGTGGTTCCAGTCCTTGTGTGTCTATCTACCTTCTGGGCACTTCCTTGTTCATTTGCCTCCCATGTGCTCCTCTGTGGTGCACTGCCTGCTGGTCTAGCAGCTGACTGGGGGGCTGCACAGTCATGCGTTTAGATGGCCAGTGGTAACGTTACAGCCCTGCGACCATTTCTGTAACCGTTGAAGAAACCACATCCTGACAGGTTTCTAAAATGGTTGCGAAAATGCCTGCTGTAATGTTACCAGTATAAATGCACACCATTATGGATGAAGTTTATACCCCTCTGTAACATTACAGAAGAGTTTTCTGGCTGCAGTGTGGACAGGGTCTCTGATGTTGAAGAACAGCTACAGTTTTAAGTATTATTCATTTTAATTTAACTATAATAAAGGTTATGTTTTAAAACTGAGCTAGAACTGAGCTGGAATTAAATCAAAAAAAACTTTGAACTTTTTAGACAAGATGCACCGAGGCATGCCGAATGATGTCTTCTGCCCTAACACCGAATGATGTCACCTGGAAGCGACAGATTATGGAAGAAAGACATGATGGCATGTAACATTCCCACACTCTCACATTCTCATTTTGTATTCTGTATGAGAGCATGCTGATTTGCATTTAGCTGATATTCATTTAGCTTAAATGTGATTTACGCTGTAATGTTAATTGTGCTTAATTTGCATACACTGTATTTGCAGCGCTATGTTTTCTGCGCTGATATATTCATGGTGAATTGACATGCTACCAGACACACAAGTAAGAAAAGTATCTATGAGCATCCATTCACTGGTAAGGAATATCACATAAAACAGTTTATAACATGTGATAAAACAGGATCAGTGCATCTACTACCGTGTCCATCTGATAAAATATATATTGGGATGACCACCAGACCACTGAAACAGTGTATTCAGGAGCATAAGTCAAATACACAGAATAAGACCAAGACACCAGTGACTAAACACTTTCAAACAGCAGGACACACAGGAGAGTTCCTGAGGTTTTGGGGCCTGGAAGCAGAAACACCTCCTGAAAGAGGATATTTGAAGTGGGGGTTTTGGACCCTAACATAGGTCTAAACAAAGATATTATTTGTGATTGTTGTTGAAGATGAGTATATAGGATACATGAAAGCAAACAATACCTCTCTTTCTTTCATTCCCCCCCCCCTTTCCCCTTAGAGTCTTATTATGATATTTTGTATATGTGATCAGTCTGCGGTTCAGAGATTTGGACTTTTGTATCCTGTGCTGTGACTGTCTCCTTCTCCCACACCCCTTCCCCTCTTCTCGGTTGCCTCTCCATTTTTTGGTAAATATTGGTAAATATAGGCCAAAGAGACCAAATGTACCTATAGAATTCGTGAGCGGTACCAAGAGAAAGAATAATAATCCACAGTTTATATTGTTCTAAAAAATTAAAAACAAGTGGAATGTGCTAACATTTTCATATGTAAACATTAGGGAAAAAGAATGTTTAGAGCATGATGCTGGCTTTTGAAGGCTGCCAGTGACTATTATAGCACAGAAGAGCAGCCTCAGTCTGATGAGGGTGCGATTGGCTTCCCCTCACATCAGCTCTTGCATAGAGCAATTAGTTGTTACTGACTTGGCTGCACCAATGAGGGGATTAGTATTCCCTTACATCAGCACTTGCTAGCTAACAAATCATATTGAAAGTTACTCACTTTTCACACAGTTGTTACTGAATTGGCTCACCAATGAGGGGATTTGTATTCCCTTACATCAGCACTTGCTACCTAACAAATCAGATTGAAAGTTACCCACTTTTCAAACAGGAAAGCATAAGAGTAGCAACTAGGCGTCTTGGGTAGATTTTCAACCAGGTGAGCAAGGAAACAAACAAGTTTTTCTGGAACATAAAAAGTCTATAATCAGTAACTAGTGAGCAGAAAAAAATGAAATATGACAAATGTTTTGAAGTAGAGACCATTTGAAAATAAGAGGGAGTTGAATATTGTTGGAGCAGGCAGCTTAGATTGTAAAATGCAATGGTGAAGGGATGCAGTGAGCAAATACAAGAAGCATTGGGATTGGAAAGTGGAAAGAAAGGCCTTTTAAAGTGAAATGCTTAAAGTAGTTACTGAATTGAGTTAACAAAAAAAAGGAAAGTAAGCACATGTAAGGAGAAAGAAAGAAGAGAAAATGAATGAAAGAAGGACGAGTGTGGTGCTCCTTCCTCCCTACACCCCCCACCCAAAGCCAGTTCTACTTTTACAGGCACAGGATTTGATCATAAACAAGAGCTTCCTGTTTGGGAGCAGGAAGTGAGTGATCAGAGAGCCACCAAAGACTCACCATTCTAGAAGGACAAGAGAAGTTCTACGTCCCCCCCCAGCTGCTGGAGGTCTGCCTCTGAGCACGTAAGGGGACCAGTGAGAAATATATGATCTTCTTATCTCAGAACAGGAAGATCAAGAGCTTAAAGGGTGCAGAGGCAGTAAGTAAGTAGGGAGAAAAAAAATAAACAGAGGAAAGAGTAAGGATTCCAAACAACAATGAAGGGGCCAGAAATAAGACATGATGGGAGTGGTACAGTGCAGTGGCTGTGGAGCAGCAGTCTTCCAGGAGACGTTCTGGAGGATGCAGTGTTGTCCCATCTGCAGGCACCTCTCTGGGCTAAGGGATGAGGTTGCTCATATCCAGGCTGAATTGGCCAGGATTTGTGGGACCTCTTCTCCATCCAGGGACCACCAGGGCCACTGCAGTTGCCTCAGAGGTTGCCAAGAAAGAGAAGCAGTTGGACTACAGTGGGCTCAGGGAGGATGAGGGTGGTGGAACAGTTATACATCTCCACAATTCATATGCATATGCATTCTGGCAAAGTGTGGTCCATCTATGGAGGCACACACAGTGGAGACCAAGGGGGATGCTGGTAACCTCTACAAAGGAGACAGGAGTGTGGCATGGGACCCCACAGGGGAAGGAAATGACTCCTGGTGGGGAACTCCATTGTTAGGAAGGTAGAACTGGGGGAGGAAGGGGAGAGGGAGGTAAGGGACCTGCCTGGCACCATGGCTTGGAGGGACAGGGAGCAAATCCTCAGGATCACCAGAGCAGCTGCACAGGGGAGGGAGCTGGATGTCATTGTCCACCTGGGGACAAATGACCTGGCTAAGAAAGGGATCAGAGCAGTGCAGGAAGAGTTTGTGGAGCTGGGGAGGGGCCTTAGACAAGTAGCACGCATGGTAACCTTCTCAGAGGTGATGCCTGCCTATGGCATAGGTGAAGCTAGGGTGCTCCACACCATGAGATTCAATCAGTGGTTGAAATACTGGTGCAGAGCTCAGGGAGTTGGCTTCATTGGGGACTGAGGGTCCACCTGGGGATAAGGGGCACTGGAAAGGAACAGGAAATCCTAGCCCCCAAAAGTCAGGGTAATAAGTGAGGTAAACACCAAGTTAGAGATGTAGATAGGGAGAAGGACATGAGTAAATGGAGAAAGTAACAAAGGCAATAAGGACAGGGATGGGGCAAAAAGAGGTAAGGTCATCAGAAAATGGAAGGTAATGAGTACCAATGCCTGAAGTCTGGGCAATAAGCTCCCTGAACTGGTGGCCTTGATAGAAGAGGGATGCCTGGATATCGTACCAGTCACAGAAACATGGTACACAGAGAACCATGACTGTGATGTCAACATACCAGGGTACATAACCTACAGGAGAGACAGGGAGGGGAGAAGAGGGGGAGTAGTAACTCCCTTTGTAGGGGAAGGGATAAAGCAACAGAACAAAAGAGTAAACAGGGAGGAAAGGAGGCACTGTGGGTCACCTTAGAGACTGGAAATGGCACCACAATCAGCACAGCAGTTGTATACAGACCCCCATGTCAGGGGGAGGGAATGGACAAGGATATGATAGAATGCATTCTTAGGATGGCAGAGAAATGGGAGATACTGTTGATGGGAGACCTGTATATGTCAGATGTTAACTGGAGCACATTTGCTGTAGCCACATCCAAGAACAGGGCCATTCTCGATGCCCTACAGGTGGCATGGCTCAGACAGTTAGTTTTGGAATCCACTCATGAGGGAGCAATCTTAGACCTCGTACTCTTAAATGGGGACAATTAGTGGATCTCAGATGTAGAAGTGGGTAGCCATCTAGGAACAAGTGACCACCAAACAGTGTGGTTCATGATAAACTCAGCTACAGAGTCAAGACATACTAAAGTGAGGGTACTGGACTTCAGGAGGGCTGACTTTGGCAAGATGGGGTGTGCCTTAGAAAAGCAGTAGCAAACAGTCTAGAAGGAGGGGTGGAGCAACAATGGGGAAACATCAAAACTGACATCACAGAGGCAACAAGCCTTTGTGTGAAGCAAATAAACAAATCAAAATGAAAGAAAAAGCCACTATGGTTCTCAAAAGAGGTGGCAGGGAAGGTCAGGGAGAAAAGATAGCATTCAGGAAGTATAAGGAAACACAGAAGGAGCAGGACAGATAGCTGTACCAGTTAAGGCAGAAGGAAGTAGGGAGGGAAGCCAGAATAGCAAAGGACCAAACTGAGGAAAAGAAAGCCAACTCAGTTAAGAAGGGGGGATAAAACCTTTTATAGGTGCATCAGGGAACGAAGAAAGGCAAAGGGAGGGATAGTGAGGCTGAATAGAATGGACGGTGGGTGGGCAGAGAGGGACAGTGAAAAGCAGGGATACTGAACTAATATTTCTGCTCAGTATTCACAAAAAAGGAGGAGGGGGAGATGCCTAATCCAATTAACAGAAGCGCTTTGGAAAGGGGGGTTGATCCCAGTCCTTTCACAGAAGAAAGGCTTCTGATAGAACTCCTAAAACTGAAGATGGACAAAGCAATGAGGCCTGATGGAATTCACCCAGAATTCTAAATGAATCGAGGGGAGAACTAGTGAAACCACTGACTACCCTTTTTAACAAATCATGGGAGAATGGTGTGATACCTGAGGAGTGATGGAAGGCAGATGTGATTCCCCTTCACAAATGTGGGACCAAGACAGAAGCAGGAAACTACAGACCTGCCAGTTTGACCACTGTGGTAGGGAAAGCGATGTAATCACTTCTGAAGGAAAGAATTGTTGAGTACCTAGAGGGAAGTGGGGCACAGGACCCAAGGTAGCATGGGTTCACAGCAGGAAGGTCATGTCAGACAAATCTAACTGATTTCTTTGACTAGGTGACTGAAGTAGTAGACCAGGGAGGGTCTGTGGACTTGACCTACCTAGACATTAGCAAGGCATTTGACACAGTCCCACACAAAAGATTAATAGCCACATTAACCAGCCCAAGAGTGGGTCCCAGGTGGAAGCCTGGGTAAAAAATTGGCTGGACAACAGGACACAGAAGGTAATTGTAAATGGAGTCCACTCTGAAGAAAGAGGGGTTACTGGTGGGGTACCACAGGGTTCAGTACTGGGTCCCGTCCTTTTTAATGTCTTTATAAGTGACATTGCAGAGGGACTGGAAGGAAAAGTATGCCTCTTTGCAGATGACACAAAGATCTGCAACACAGTTGATATACAAGGAGGTGTGGAAAGGATGAGAAGGGACTTGGGAAGGTTGGAAGAATGGTCAGAAGTATGGTAGCTTGGATTCAATTCAAAGAAGTGCAAAATAATGCACCTGGGAAACAAAAACCCATGGGAAGATTACACAATGGGGGAGGTAGTAACAACAACAAAAATGGAAAGGGACATGTGGGTAATCATATTGGATGACTTTAAGGTTAGCAAGCAATGTGAGACGGCAGAAGGGAGGGCTGGGGGGATACTGGGATGTATTTGGAGAGGTATCACCAGCAGAAAACAAGACGTCGTTATCCCTCTGTTGAGACAGTTGGTGAGACCCCATTGGGAGTACTGCATCCAGTTTTGGAGACCCCATCTCCGGAAGAACATAGACAAGATAGAGGCAGTCCAGAGGAGGGCAACTACAATGGTGCAGGGTCAGCATGAGAAGTCATATGAGGAGAGACTAAAGGAGCTTAATATGTGTACCCTTGAGGAAAGGAGGGAGAGGGGGGACATGATAGAAACTTTTAAGTATGTCAGTGGAATCAACAAAGTCCAAGAGGGTAGTATCTTTCAGAAAAAGAGATGTGCAAGAACAAGGAGAGACAATTTGAAGATAGAGAGGAGGTGATTCAGGGGCAATGTGAGGAAGTGTTTTTTTCACAGAGAGGGTGGTGGATGGATGGAACAGCCTTCCTGAGGAGGTTGTGGGGTCTAAAACTGTAGCAGAATTCAAGAATGCATGAGACAGACATAAGGCCATTTTTGTGGGGGGTAGGAAGAAGTTGGTTGTTGGTTAACTAAGACCTGCAGCTTATCCTGTAGGTTGGGAAATGGGCAAACTAGGTGGGCCAAGCAGTCCTTATCTGCCATCAAAGTCTATATTTCTATGTAGTGACTTCTGACTTCTTAAGGTGATTTGGCAATAAAATAAATGACTTTATATCTGTTACAGAAATCCACTTAAGGATTATTAAGGCTATATGCATAAGTTCAAACTTTAAAAATAATGTGGAAATGAAGATGTTTAAAAACAGGTATTGTGAATTGGCAAGAACGCTCATGAAAATGACTGTGGCTTTAGAAAAGTTGTGCTGAAGTATAACTATATGGTTCAAATAATTTTTTCATAAGTCACTGAGAACACTAATGTGCTGGCATGTTACATTATCCTCTTTGGAAAGCATGTGGAGGCTAAAACATGATTTTTGGGTTAAACTATTCATTTTAAATTCAGTGTGGACAACATGGTGCTAGTATGTCTTTGGACTTTTTGCAAAATATGTTGTGGCATTGAGTTTAAGATGCACAAAGAGATTGATTCAATCCAATGGTTAAACTGAAAATAACAATTCAGCAGGAAGTTTAACATGTCTTAATGGACTTAAGGAGTACAATATAATGTAAAAACTTACAGAAAAGCTCTGTTTGCTTGACAGGGTTTGAGGAACTGCAAAAAGTATTGTTGGGCACATCAATAGGCTTCCATATTTTGAGTGAGTAAATTTGGAAACATTAAGTTTTTATTTTAAATATTTTATGGTGGTAGGTGGACAGCTATTTAATATTGCATTTATCTATTTATTAGGCAGTGAAAGGCATCTCCTGAAGAAGCCTACACATGTAGGTGAAACATAGAGATTGTTTGCCGTGAAAATTGAATAACTTATTGTGAACATTGTTCTACATCCAAGCTGTCTGCTGTATATTCATTTGCATTCCCTAAACATTTCTGCTACTGGAGAACTTTATCCTTTTGGAATTCACATCAAGGTGGTAGCACTTACAGACTACGAGAGGCTCATTTCCTGTGGGACATTCTGAGGTTTCTCAGAGATCGGAACTTTAGGTTTGAGATTAATCATAAAGGTACTTCTAAAATATTTGAATCCTTTGAACAAGTAAAATTTGAGCTGACACAGATGTATCCAGATCTAAGTCCCTTACTTGAGGTCATTAACTCTGAACCCACTTCACTTGCCTACACTGGTAAACCTAAGTCTAAAAATGGTTTCTTTATTCAACTGTTTTGGAAACACCTAAACCTTAAACTGATAGCTGCTGGACGATGTGGATGCTGACTGGCTTCTGAATGTGACCCCCACGCTTCAGAAACTGTTGTTTCTTTGGTTCAATAATTTGCTCCAACCTCTGCCTTTTTCTCTTTTTTTTCCTCTAATTTGAAATCCTGACTCAATTTACTTTTGCACTAGCATATTATTCTGACTTAGATTCAGGATGAAGTCTGTGTTTACCCTGACTACTCTGAATAAGATGTTATTTTTCATCATAGACTTGCCTAGACCTGGTTATCATTTCTTATTTTGTTTAGGATCCTATTTGAATTCACCTCTGCAATTCGCAGGGAATCCTACTTCGATTCAGGATTTTGTTGCATTATGCATTTCTTATGTGCAAATATAACCAGCTCTGATTTACGATCTGGAGGTAGGATATCTCGATGTGGTGGTACCAGAATAATTTAGTCTTCATGGACTTTGGACAGTATTCCACATAGTTCAGCCCGATGTTTAGAATCTCCTTGCCCCTTTCTTTGTATGACTTCTCCCACCTCCTATAGTGGAACTGATTACCTCTGTGGATTCTGTTACCTTGAGAAATCATGGCATTCAAGAATTGAAAATTCTCTTCCTGTGCTTGAATCTGCATGCCCTGCTGCTACTTCATTTTGAGACCTTCAGAATTTCTTTTCTCCAAAAGTCTGCACTGGACTCTTCAGCCTTGGTGTACTAGGTAAGCATTAATCTATGACAGAGGAGGGTTCTACTACGTGATTAATGCATGGTTGGGGGGTTGGTGCACAAAGCCGCAGGCCGAGTGTTTCCAACCACCAACCAGGCATTAATGCCCTAGCAGAGCCCGACTCTGGAGTGGATTAATGCTTTTGTAACATGGGCAATGTGCAAATGGGTAATGTTGCAATATTATCTCTTATATATTATAGATACCGATATATGCACTGTTTCACAAAATATGATTTGACATGAAAATTATGTACTACTTCTCATTTGCTCAAAACCATATTTATTCATATTGTGGTGTATTTTTGCTTACAGATTAATAAATGTGTGATATGAAAGGAAGATAATGATTATTGATATGCTACTTTTATTTTTAAAATCTGTAAATTCTATTTTTATTTTTTTCCATTATTTCTCTTGTTTCACTGATGTGTCTTGCTTCTACTGGCATACAATGCTCTCTAATTTGCATATTTACTATGTCTCCCTGATGCGCACATTTAAGATCTGTCATGTGCACTGATCGATGCTCTTTTTCTCCTGATTCATACATTTTTCAACTATTCAACCACTGCACACTACTTTTACATTCAATGCACGTTGGTTTTACTAATACAATGGGTAGGACAAGCCTACAGTGCAGGCTACAGCATGCAGAAGGGTGGGGTGGCCATTCTCATAGCTCGAATAGGGTTTTCACTTCTGTTGCATTCTGTAGATGTTGGTCTTGGAATGTTTATTGGGGAGGCATGGGAGGGAGAGAGTAATCCTGCCCTGGGGTGTTTCCTTTTTATAGATTACAAATTTTAGACTGGATGATCTGGAAGTCTGTTATTATATTTGGACGCTATGGCCAATTATACCTTTATAATGTGGAATATAAAAGGGGGACATAACAAAAGGAAATGCCATATGGTGCTTCAGCATCTCAAGAAACTGAAGGCCAATATTGCAAATCTCCAGGAGACACATGTCAAGCGAGAAGAGGTTTTGCTTTCTAGGCCACAATGGGTAGGACAAGCCTATGGTGCAAGTTACAGCATGCAGAAGGGTGGGGTGGCCATTCTCATAGCTCGAGTGGTCCCCGTTAGTTTGGTACAAGAACACTGGGATCTGAAGGGACATTATCTGTTCCTGCAGGGTAGGTTGGGGTCCAGCATGGTAGTATTAGGTTTAGTGTACAGTCCTAATGTAGACTCCCTGAGATCTGTTACTGATTTAATTCCCATCTTAGCTCCCCTGCCCCATCTTCTGATTACAGGTGACTGAATATGGTGTATCAGTCTAATATAGATAAATCAGGGTCTTTGTGGTGGGGTCTCTCCACAGGTCAAAGGGGCCTACGGAGCCTAATGGATAAGTTGGGTCTGGTTGACCCATGGTGTATACTTCATTCCTCAGATAGATGCTACACTTTTTACTGTCATCCCCATAACACATATTCTAGATTGGATTATTTTTTGATCTCACAAGAAAGTCTTACAGGGAGTTTTGTCTGCTGATATGCTCACTACAGTTATTTCTGACCATGTCCTCATTAATTTGATTTTCGATGTGGGTGGATTGATGGAATGAGATTTCATCTGGCATTTCAATGCACAACTACTTCAAGACCCAGGCATGCTTCAGTCTTTATGAACTTGTTTGAAGGGCTTCCTGGAGACAAACATGGGGTCAGTCTCAGTGGTCGATGTATTAGGTGGAGCTTTTAAATGTACCCTGAAGGGTGAGTGTATACGCCTCTCCTTCAAACATATGAAAATACATTAAACCTGCCTTACACGGCTCCTCAGAGAAATAAGACAGATTGAACATGCCCTTACATCACACACAGACCCTGTGGTTTGATCCAAATTACAAGACTTAAGAGCACAATATTCATAACTATTAGCACAAAGGGGTGAACTAGTACTCCAGAGGATTAGAATAAAATACTCAGAATCAGGTGATAAGGTGGGCAAACTACTAACCCTCCAGCTCCAGACTCTGGAATCTACCAATCACATTCCCCATCCATGACAATACACAGCTGGCATAACAGCTACCCATCCTAGAGAGACAGCTGAGATTTTCCACCTATTTTACTGTGCTCTTTATGCACCTGATTCGTCTATATCTCCTTTGGTTAATATAGATAATTACTTAGAACCCATCCCCCTTCCAGCACTGGATCATGCTCAGCAGAAGCTTCTCAAAGCCCTTATAACTACCATGGAAATCTTATAAGTCATCAAGCAACTTTCACCTCATAAGGCCCCAGGGCCAGACAGTCTTACTAATAACGTTTATACCACATTCACAGAGGAACTACTTCTTCTCCTTATCAAGGTATATAATTATTGGTACAAGTTGGGCTTTTTTAATCCTACTTTTATGGAAGTTTTAATAACCATAATTAAAAAAAATGGGTAGAGATGATACACTTCCCGATAACTATTGCCCAGTCTCATTAGTTAATACAAACATAAAGATATTGGTGAAAGTGTTAGCTAATCGGGTAGCTCAGGTTTGGTATAAGCTCATTGGTCCAGTGTAGGTCAACTTCATGAGGGGTCATCTCTCTAGTGACCACCTCAGAAAACTACACTACCTAATCTTGGCTTCTGGGAAGGGCAGATACCCTGCAGCTTTGGTCTCCCTAACTATTGAAAAGACTTTTAACCTGGTCTCCTGGACATATTTATTTGCAAACTTATGCAAATGTGGTTTCTCCTTGGAGTTCATTGAATGGATTCAGTTATTATACTATAATCTGTCAGCTCATGTTCTCTGTAATGGAGTCCCATCTGACCCTTTTCCATTGCAGTGGGGCACTAGACAGGGTTGCCCCCTTTCCCCATTTCTTTTTAACCTTTATTTAAAGCACCTTATTTATTTTCATCAACACAATATGGATATTAATGGTATAAGAGTTGGAGACACACATTATGATCTGCCAGCTTAAGCTGATGATTTATTATTTCATATTGAAGATCCCTCGCAATCCATATGGGTGCCCTTTGAGAAATACAGTGGTTCTCTGACATTTCAGGATATAAATTAAATCTATGTAAAAGTAAGGTTTTACCTCTTAACAGTCTGGTGTCCAAACACAAACTCATACAATTGGGTTTGTCTTTGGAGCCATGTAGTATTTCGTATTTGGGAATACATATTGCCTAAACCTCCTCGAGATTAATTAGAGATAATTTATCTCCCCTATTGCATTCCTTACAGCATGATTTTAGCAGATGGTCTTTCCTCCCCTTCTCAATAAGGGGGTGCATAAGTATGGTTAAGATGAATGTGCTGCCTTGCATCCTTTACCATCTTAGCATGTTGAACATATTTCTCCTCAAAACATGGTTCACCCATTTACAACACCTGATTAACAAATTTATTTGGAAGGGAAGAGTAATTAGATGAGCCTACTTTAAACTTTCAATACCGGCCTGAAAGAAAAAGGGGGGCCTACAACTTCTGAATTTCTTTCTTTACTGTGTGTCCCTACACAGTAGTAAATTTCTGCAATGGTATATATGAGAGTGTGCTTACACACTCTTGTGGCTTGAATAGAATTAACCTTATGCAATCAAATGGCATACATCTTAATAGCTTACTATTCATTAAGGCTTCAGCCATGCCTCACCCTCTTTGACATACACCATTTTACTGGTGCTTAAAAGTCCTTCACCAGTTCAGTACATATATGAGCTGGAACCAGACCAGAGCAGATTTGCAACCTTTGTTTGGTAATCCTAATATACTCATTGCGGGCCATTCTCGCTCTGCATTCTTTTGTCCACAACTAAAGGATCTAACTCTACAATCTTTAATGACCAGAGACACCATTCTCCCATTCACTACATTTAAAGAATGTTTCCAACTCCTACCAGTGACCTGTTTTAAAAACTTTCAACTTACGCATTCAGTTTTATCATTCATGGGCCCCAGGCCTTGTGAAGGGTGGGAATCCACTATTATTGAGTCTCTCCTTTCAGCGACTTATCAGCCACATGTTGTTTTGAAACTCTGCCAGTTTTACCAATCTTTTAATCTGAATAATACTTCGGGAGTTTGTTTCTACTGGCAGCATGCTCTCGGCCTTCAGGACGAGACTACCCTTTGGCATTCTATCTGGTGGAAACTATATAAGTATATTAAACAAGATAGAGTCCAACTACTACAGTTCTGTATATTACACAATCTGTATTACATACCATTTATTTTATTCAAGATGGACAGGCTGCCCTCACCAGTGTGCACTATATGAGGTAAGACTGAAGGCACACAGAAATATATGTTATCAGATTGCCATAAGGTATTTACATTTTGGCATAACATTAGATATTGCCTTGACCCTAATCTTGGATTAGAAGACAGAAACATAGAAACATAGACTTTGACGGCAGATAAGGACTGCTAGGCCCATCTAGTCTGCCCATTTCCCTACCTACAGGATAGGCCGCAGATCCTAGTTAACCAACAGCCTATTTCTTCCTACCCCCCACAAGAATTGCCTTATGTCTGTCCCATGCATTCTTGAATTCTCCCACAGTTTTAGACCCCACAACCTCCTCAGGAAGGCTGTTCCATGCATCCACTACCCTCTCTGTGAAATAATACTTCCTCACATTGCCCCTGAACCGCCCTCCTTCTGTCTTTAAATTGTGTCCCCTTGTTCTTGCAAGTCTCAAATGCTACCCTCTTGGACTTTGTTGATTCCACTAAGGTACTTAAAAGTTTCTATCATGTCCCCCCTCTCCCTTCTTTCCTCAAGGGTATACATATTAAGCTCCTTTAGTCTCTCCTCATACGGCTTCTCTTGCAGACCCTGCACCATTTTAGTTGCCCTCCTCTGGACTGCCTCTATCCTGTCTAAGTCCTTACAGAGATGGGGTCTCCAGAACTGGACACAGTACTCCAGATGGGGTCTCACTAACTGTCTGCACAGAGGGATAACAACTTCCTGTTTTCTGCTGCTGATGCCTCTCCCTATACATCCCAGTATACCCCCAGCCCTACCTACTGCTTTCTCACATTGCTTGCTAACTTTAAGGTCATCTGATATGATTACCCCAGGTCCCTTTCCTTTTTGTTGTTGTTACTACCTCCCACCCATTGTGTAGTCTTCCCTGGGTTCTTGTTTCCCAGGTGCATTATTTTGCACTTCTTTGCATTGAATCCTAGCTGCCATACTTCTGACCATTCCTTCAACCTTGCCAAGTCCCTTTTCATCCTTTCCCGGCTCCTTGAGTATCAACCCTGTTGCAGATTTTGTGTCATCTACAAAGGCATACTTTTCTTCCAGTCCCTCTGCAATGTCACTGATGAAGACATTAAAAGGACTGGACCCAATACTGAACCTGCAGTATCCCACTAGTAACCCCTTTCTTCAGAATGGACTCCATTTACAATTACCTTCTGTGTCCTGTTGTCCAGCCATTTTTTATTTGTGGCTACCACCCTGGTCCCACTCCCAGGCTGGTTAATTTGACTATTAATCTTTGTGTGGAACTGTGTCAAATGCCTTGCTAAAGTCTAGGTAGGCCATGTCCATAGCCCCTCCCTGGTCTACTACTTTTGTCACCCAGTCAAAGAAATCTATTAGATTCGTCTGACATGACCTTCCCGCTGTGAACCCATGCTGACTTGGGTCCTGTGCTCCACTGGCCTCTAGGTACTCGACTATTCTTTCCTTCAGAAGTGACTCCATCACCTTCTCTACCACAGAGGTCAGATTGACAGGTCTGTAGTTTTCTGCCTCTGTCTTGGACCCACTTTTGTGAAGGGGAATCACATCCGCCTTCCTCAGTCCTCGGGTACCACACCATCCTCCCGTGATTTATTAAAAGAGTAGCCAGTGGTTTCACTAGTTCCTCCCTTAATTTTTTAGAATTCTGGGGTGAATTCCATCAGGACCCATTGCTTTGTCCACCTTCGGTTTAGGAGTTCTTGCAGTCTTTCTTCTGTGAAAGGACTGGGATCGACCCCTATCAAGAGTGCTTCTGTTAATTGGATTAGGCACTTCCTCCTCTTTAGAATACTGAGCAGAAATATTTGTTCATTATTCCTGCTTTTCACTGTCCCCTCTGCCCACCCACTGTTCATTCTATTCAGCCTCACTATCCCTCCCTTTGTCTTTCTACGCTCGCTGATGTACCTGTAAAAGGTTTTATCCCCCTTCTTAACTGAGTTGGCTATCTTTTCCTCAGTTTGGGCCTTTGCTGTTCTGACTTCCTTCCCTGCTTCCTTCTGCCTTAACTGGTACAGCTTTCTGTCCTGATCCTTCTGTGATTCCTTATACTTCCGGAATGCTATCTTTTTCTTCCTGACTTTCACAGCCACCTCTTTTGAGAACCATAGTGGCTTTTTCTTTCATTTTGATTTGTTCATTTGCTTCACACAAAGGCTTGTTGCCTCTGGGATGGCAGTTTTGATAATTCCCCATTGTTGCTCCACACCTCCTTCTAGCCTGTTTGCTAGTGCTTTTCTGAGGCACTCTCCCGTCTTGCCAAAGTCAGCCCTCCTAAAGTCCAGTACCCTCACTTTTGTATGGCTTGACTCTGTAGCTGAGTTTAACATGAACCACATTGATTGATGGTCACTTGTCCCCAGATGGCAACCCACTTCTAGATCTGAGATCCTCTCACTGCCCCCGTTTGAGAGTATGAGGTCTAAGATTGCTCCCTCACAAGTGGGTTTTGAAACTAGCTGTCTAGTGCCTGCCACCTGTAGGGCATCAAGAATGGCCCTGCTCTTGGATGTGGCTGCAGCAAATGTGCTCCAGTTAACATCTGGCATATTCAGGTCTCCCATCAACAGTATCTCCTCTTTCTCTGCCATTCTAAGAATGCCTTCTATCATATCCTTGTCCATTCCTTCCCCCTGACATGGGGGTCTGTACACAACTCCTGTGTGGATTGTGGTGCCCTTTCCAGTCTCCAAGGTGACCCACAGTGCCTCCTCTCCTCCCTGTTTACTCTTTTGTTCAGTTGCTTTTATCCCTTCCTTTACATAGAGAGCTACTCCTCCCCCTCCTCTCCCCTGCCTGTCTCTCCTGTAGGTTATGTACCCTGGTATGTTAACATCCCAGTCATGGTTCTCTGTGTACCATGTTTCTGTGACTGCTACGATATCCAGGCATCCCTCTTCCACTAAGGCCATCAGCTCAGGGAGCTTGTTGCCCAGACTACGGGCATTGGTACTCATTACCCTCCATTTCCTGATGGCCTTACTCCCTTTTGCCCATCCCTGTCCTTCTTGCCTTTGTCACTTTCTTCATTTACCCCTGCCCTTCTCCCTATCAACACCTCTATGTTGGTGTTTGCCACACTTACTACCGTGATTACTACCGTTATTATTTATTACGTATTTACACCTGCGATTTGTCTGATTGGGCTTTACCTTTTGGATCTTCCTGGTATATATAAGGCCCATATGGCTTTAATAGCTATAGTTGCCAAACTTGTTATTCTCCATCACTTGAAGGACAATGTGATCCCTCAATACAAAGAGTGGCATCAAGAAATTTTGACAGCCTTAATAGTTCAAAAACATATAGCCTCACTGTGGATGTGTTTCAATTATTATCGTACTACTTGGGAACCCTTATATACATTATTATCTCTTTCCACCTCAGAATCAACTGCCAGTAACAACTAAATTGGTTTCATTCTTGGCTATTAGTTTAACACACCTATGCTCATCCATTTATGAGGCTTTATTTCCATGATGCAGACTTGCTCAAGGGAATGTTAGGGGGAGGGATGGAGTTTTAGAAGTATGGTGTGGGGTTGTTTGTTGTTTTTTTACTTGTTTGTTTTGTAGCTACCATTAAAAGTTATTACTCATACCACCTTTAATGTGCTTGTTTTTGCTGACTATGTATTGGAAAATCAATAGAGTATACTAGATGAAAATAAGAGGACATCTGCCAAAATTTTTTTAACATCAATAATTTCAGAATTTGAATCAACATGTCCCAATAAGCCTCATGCCAAAAATACCAAAAATTAGGTTTCTAAGTTATTTGTGTAAAAAGTTGCAGGCCATTTAGTAACCTTAATTTCACTGCCTGTACCAAAAAAAAACTGGTTCAGTGAAGATCTTGTTTATTTATTTCTTTGAAAATTGATAATGGGGAAAGACACCCAGAGCCAAGGCTTCTTCCTAGGTGCAACCATACCTCTCAACTGTCCCTGATTTTCAGGGACATCCCTGATTTTGCCTCAAAATGTTACTCTGTCCTTCCTAAAAATTGTGTTTCTGTGACCAAACAGTGGGGTTGTAAGCACAGAATAATGCCAAACAATAAAGTTACAGACTTGTTCTTCCTTAGAAAATGTGTTTTGCACTAAGCCCCTTATTCTACAAGCTTCCTGAGTGGATATCACTAATTTTGAAGATGTGCCCCTGATTTTGGTCCTTTGTTTCTGATATCTTTAAGTGTTCTCCCTGATTTATGAGACAGGAGGTTGAAAGATATGGGTGCAACCCAGGAAAAAGAATATAGGTGTAAACTGTGTAACAGTACAGTACTTTACATGATGTAGGCAATTAGTAGCAAGAATGCATAGCTGGTATAAACATGTAACAGGATAAAGTGCAAAATATGTTGTACAAATACAAGTGGAAGTTGAAAACTGAGAATGGCATCAAACAATTCATAGTCAGTCAAAACAGATGCAGGTGTCTGGATTACAAGATGAAGTGATGAATGGAAAGAGGCAGCTGATTCCAGAGTAATGGCATATGATAGGACAAGGCATACAGTCCAGCAAAGGAATGGGTGTGAGGAGTGGAGAAGGTTCACAGATCCCTTGACCAGAGCGAGCAAGGAGCCTTAAACACTAGAGAGAGGAATGATGTGAGACAGGATGGAAGGAGTCAAACCAGTACTTGGAGATGAAGTAAGTGTCATAACCAGAACTCACAGTCCAGTCTTCCTTGCCAGCAAGTTTAAATGACTTATTTGATATCTCTCAAGTTACATAAAATTGTAGTTACAGTAAACATTTAAAAAAGGAAAGCTGACACTGAATTGGTGAATTGCATGCTTTTCCAGAATGTGCAGCTGTAAGGTACTTATGAATGTTGTAGGGGAGGTGGTTTTAGAATGTAGCAACACAAATTGTATACATTCAGGAATAGGGCTGGGCAAAATCAGCAAATTCTAATTTTGTGAAATATTTTCAAAATTTTGCAATATGTTGTAGAATTTTCTGAACTTTTTAAATTGGTCATAACTTGATCAGTCATATAGCTAGAAGTCTGATATCTGGTATAATTACTATTTAGAAGAGACCCTAAAAGGATGCCCCATTTCGTGACATTTGGATGTGGAATGGGGAAATTAGATGGGCTCAAAACCTGGCAATGCATTAATCATGTGAAAATTTACGAAACTATTTCTATGCTTAAAAGTTTACACCTTTGGAGATAGATAATTGAAAATGTATATACATGTTTTCTTGGAAGAGTCTTGGAAACTGATAAATAGTGAAGCAGTTGCTTACATAAATTATGAGTTACAAGAGTTCAGAATTTCCCAATTTAATTATTTGTTAAATTGTGTGAAACATTTTCAAAATACTTGGATATTTAAAGCGGCACTACTACTGCAGCTATATACTAAAAATTTGGCATACACATCAAAGTAAATATGGCATGGAAGCTAAATTAAGCTGGATACATATGATATAGTAGGTTAAAATATATAGTAGATACTTCAAAAATTACTAATTAGCAAAATGTGTTCAAAAATTCATGGACACATGAGGCAGGATTCCCAAAGCTTTCAGAAGGTGCAAAAACTTTCCTTAAGTCCCCAAAACTTCCTCGCCTACAGAAAAAAAAGGCAGTTTGGTCCAAGTGCTAGGCACAAAACCCTCCGCAGCTGTGGGAAAAACCACTATAGACTGTGGAAAAAAAGTTCAGTTGCGGAAGTCCCTCAGGACAAAAAGGTGTGAGATAAGTAAGGCATAGCCCCTGAAAGGCTATTCACAGCCAGTTTTTTTCCACAGCTGAGGAAAGAATGTTACACAAAGTGGAATGAGGTGTAACTCTCCCTCAGCACACTGCAGTAGTGCCCCAGCAACTAGAATCAATTAAGGTGGAGGTGTACTACAGGTAATAGCATCTCAGACAGTATAGCAGTAGCTGATGTTACAGCACTGAAAGCACACATTGCCATGATATGGCAACAGGCAACAACCACTAGACCCAGTGCAGTCCATGACAGAGCCCCCCAAGCAGTAAAGCTTGACCAGCCAGCAGTGAGTGCTACCCCCACAGGCCACAGGAACATCCCAGGGAGGGACAACCAGTAGGGACAGTCAGCCACTGTGGTGCCAAGGTATTGCTGGTACTTGTGGTGTTGCTGTGGTCCCAGTTGGTGACTGGTTGCTGGTCTTTGTGTGTGCTATTGGCTTCATATTATAGCAGCACTGTTACAGTCTGCTGCTTCAGCTACTGTAGTTCCCTCTTGCTGTGACTTCACAGCCTCTGCAGCTGTGGATTTGCAGCACTTTTGCAAGTCCTGCACCAGTTAAATTGTCACACCAGTGTCACTTTTTATGGAAATCCACAGTTGTGCTGCTTTTCTTTGAGAATACAGTGCAACTGTGTTTCCACACTGCAGCAAGCCTTTTTCCCGCAACTGCGGGAATTTCAGCTTTCTTTGTGAATCCTGCCCATCATATGTAATGTCACTAGAATTCCACTTGTGGAATTTAACTTTCATAAACCACTTATCACCACTGAATCATCTTACCTGCACTAACATCATGGCCCTGCAATGCTCCTCCAACAGTCCTGCAATACTGATGCCCAGCATCATGGTCCATCATGACTAAAGATATCCAGATATTTCTGTCACAATGGCCTAAGTCACAACTAATTATAGCCCCTGGCATCACTTGCTGCCATTATTTTCACATGGTGAAATATACATTGTTATCTACAGGACTGTTAAAGAGTCATCAGGTGGCACTGTACAGAAGCAATGTTGCACATGAACGTGCTTCCAGAAGTGCTTTTGTCACTTAGCTCTTTTAGTTAGTTGGCATATACTGCAAGAAGACACGCTAATGCACAGTGATGGTTTATCACTAAAAATAGTGACCTGCCACTTGCTGCTACTATACATTTACATGGAACCTCATATAAAAGATACCTTACTGCACTTGATCCATTCTTTACCTTCCTCTACAATGGCAGCTCAAGTCTATACTTGTGCAAAATGTATGGAGAGATTCAAGGATAGGTGAGCAATCAAAGACAGTGGTCCAGCGGTGCAACTTGAGGTAACAAACCAAAACTAACATGTGAAAAAGGAAGTTACACTCATAGGAACACACACCAAGGCCAAATATGCTTCAATAGTATTTTAATCCAGTATGAAAAAGACGCTGTAATAGCCCCAGTGCTTCTACCAGAAACGTCTTTCTCAGGGGAGGCTTGAGGAAGACCTTTCTGGTTGAAGCACTGGAGCTGTTACAGCATATTTCCGTACTGGATTAAAATAATATTGAAGCATATTTGGCCTTGGTGTCTGTTTCTACAAGCACAAAATGAATGGACGGGGCTTGAACAAAAGTATAACAAATTCTATAATTTTATTAAAGGTCTTGAAATTCAACCTTATTTAGTGATGTTGTTTTGGAATCTTGGCTGCCTATACCTTGGTCAGTCTTTGAGTGAGAGATCAGAGAATTGAAACACTCAGTGTCTTTTTTTTGTATTGCTTTTCTCCTGGCCAGCAACTAATCTCTCAGGAATATATTGTACCATGTTCACTGGCATTCACCCTGATCAGGCTGAATCCAACTATCATTTAGATGGCTAATAGGTTTTTCTCCCACATTTTTTTCCATCCCACCTTCCCTGGTGGGGGTGGAGTCTCTGTCAGCCTCGCAGTCATAGTTTCCCCTGCAGCAGGAGCAAGCTCCCGGGCCTAGCCACAGGGGTTGCTGTGATGCTGGAACCCACTGCCAACTCACCCTGACTGAGATGCTTTGCCAAGCAGCAGCTGTCTTGGCCATGGCCTGCCTTCCAACTTAGCTTTCACTGGCTCACTCCAGATCCTGGGTCATCAGCATGGCAGCATGGTGTTCTGCTGCTGGGCCAATGAGAGTGGCCTCAAAGATTAATATATAGGGTCAGTGAACCTAAAGAAATTGGTGATATTCCATTCTCTAGTTTTGAAGTTATAGGAACTTAAAATTCTGCAGCTTATATAATTTTGAAATGTAATTTTAAAATGTCTGAACATGTGGAGGCTTATAACTTAGTCACCTTTAAAAACAGAACTTTGCAACTTGACACACTTCTGTGTGGTCTTCAGTAAAGCCATCATATCAAGTGTGGTTGAATGTGGACAAATACTTTTTAAATTAGGTGGAAACAACTGAAAACACAATTTTAGCAACATTTTATAAATATTTCATGGAAATTATGTGACATTTTATGGATGTGAAATCAGAATTTTGCCAGCAGAAGATACATTTTACACATTCCAAGTTCAAAAACATCTAGATTTAGAGAAAACTAATTTTTACCTTGATGTGGAGCACCAGACATACTGCATGAGGAAGTTAAAAGACAGTTAGAGGAAAGGAAACAAATTCTAAATAAAATGTTGGATGATAAAGTGGAAAAAATCTCCACTTTACTAGGCAACAATATTATGAATATAGAAACAGGACAGGCTGCCTTTTGGTGCTGCAACTCAGAAAACAGGCAGTGAATAAGGCATTTCTTCAGATTAAACATATAGGCAATAAAGGGCTGTTTCTGGAGACCCCAGAATTATATTAGAAGGATGTGCATGATTCTGTAAGTACTGTAGGGGAAGGGGGACACAGACCCATCACAGTTTTTTTTTCAGCTCCAGACCGTGTGCCAGAGTTGAACTGGACACTCCATTTTCAGGGGCAGAAATTCAAGAAAGGATTAAAGGGTGAACAAATAAAAAATCCACTGGCCTGGATGGTCTATCATCAGAATGGTATAAACACTACTCCTCCACTTTATTGTCCATCACATAAATGTCTTTAATGAGATATTGGAAGATGAAAAATGTCCACTCTTGTGTTGACAGGTCTAAATCATAGTTTTACATAAAGCAGTTAAGAACCCCAACGAATGTGAGTCGTACCAACCAATGTCACAGCTATGTACTGATATGAAGATTTTCACTGGGATATTGGCACACAGATTTCAGAACCACATTCCATCCATTATTCATCCAGACCAGTGCGGGTTCATTAGAAGATGCTTTATACAGGACAACGCAAGATGCCTCCTTAACATTTTCTCTTCCCTGAAACAATGTCATACTTTATAACTGTCAGTTTCAGTGGATGCAAAGAAGGCATTTGATAGAGTTAATCTGCACTTTCTAAATTACTCTCTGTGCATCTTTCAGTTTGGCCCCAAATGTCTACATGCTGTAGAAGCCTTATATACCAAACCTGAAGCAACAGTTAAGGCCAATGGTTATATATCAGATAGATTTGAATTAGGGATGGGGTCTCACCATCCTCATTTGTGTTTGCTGTTAGCAGCAGCTGTTCACCAAGATCCCAGTATAGAAGGGAGGTTTCCCTTTATGCAGATGGTACCATCTTCTTTCTCTCTGCATTAGATGCACTGGTCATGGAACTACTTAGTACTTTAACTGACTTTGGTAACTTGTCAGGATATGAATTAAACTATTATAAGTCTGAGGTGGTACAGATTAGTGCAGATGCACTATGGAAGCAGAGTCTGCATTTTGCATGGGCTTAAACAATCACATTCGGTACTTAGAGGTGCAAGTTCCTCTGAAAACCTTTAACAATTTCTCTGTTAACTATGTACCTTTTATGCCAAAATGCAGGCAGATATAGCATGCTGGAAACTTCTTCCTCTTTCATTGATAGATCATATTAACATCTTTAACTGAACTTATTACCAGGATTCTTATTTCTGTTCCAGATTCCACTGATCAGTATTCCAAATCAGTATTGGGCTAAGGTTCTAAGCGATCTTTCTAAATTTACCTGGGGGCCACAAACCTAAAATCCAAACAAATATTCTAACAGCACCCAGGGAGAAGGGAGGCTTAGCTATGCCCACCTTGAAGCTGTATTTTTTGGCACCCCAAGCTGCCTTGCTGATGACATGGGCAAAACTGTATCATATAAAAAACATACATGGTGCCCGAATACCTGTCCTTGCCCTACTTACCACACCAATACCCACAGCCCTCCAAAACCAAATTATTAACCTCCGGGGTTCTTTTTCTCTGAGAATTCTACAGTAGTAGCCACAGACATGGCCAGATATTTCCTGATATTTCACAACATTTCGAAAGAGTTTCTCTCTGCTGCCCCTACTGTGGAAATGAAGAAAGCAGAAGATTTCTCTAGAAATATCACATACATTTCATAAAATATCTGGCCATGTATTTGGCTGTAAAACATTTCCAAGAGATAATGCAACAGTTTCATTTACTTCATTTTGATTTATTTTTTGTTTCCTTCAGATTAGGCATTTCGTTCAATGAAATAATAACCTGCATAAACTAACCAGAAAACAAACTCCACTGGAGGAATTCTTTCATTGAGGGGGTGACCCTAAATACTGGATTTGGATGCATATAGAACTGTAATCAATGTTACAAAGCATGAGACCACCACCTCTGGAGAAAGTTTGGTTAAAATGCGAGCAGCATGGTGGAGCATTGCTCTTACCTAAGGATCAGGAGAAATTCCTGAACACAGGATGTAAAGTCATTTCTTCAGTTTGAAGGGAGTTTTGATGGAAGATGACAGGTCCTTATTTCTACACCCCAACAGTCACCAAACACTTTAATAGCACTAATACGAACCTCTGCTGGAGACTTTGGGGGAACAGAGGTTCACACTTCCACATATTTTGGGAATGCACTAGGATACAGGGTCTCATCAGAAATCCATGGGATTATATTATGGATTATGGGCAATACCATCCTCTTTAGCTTCAATAGTTTAATCTGTGGGCTGAAACCTATGCCAATCAGAAACAAACAGATTAAGAGGTTATTTCATACAATGTCGATAAGTGTAATTAAATATATTATTCTGTTATGGTTGTCTGATGTTACTCCACAGATTTTCTCCTGGATTAAAGAAAAGTAAGGGAACTTCAAAGCATGGAAAGGAAAACCACAGATTTACAGCTATGACAAGAGTCTTTTATTACTACTTTTAGACACCACTGGGAATCACATTTTGAAGGGGAGGTCCAATAATAGCAATTTTTACCAAAATGTCCCTAGATATTATTAAAGATGTTTACTTAACTGCATATGTATCTCCTGGTTCTGTTTATTTCCCAGAGAAATTAACTACTTTGTTTATGTCCCATGAAGAGCTGTTCATACGTTACTGGAAGTTAATCATATCAGCAGATCTATATCCTTTATTATTCAAGGTGATCTCTAAAATAAGGGTTTCAAAAGGGTGAGTCATGAACTCCACAAAAAACAATAGCCTTAAACACATGTACTCCTATACTTATTATTTTTTATCCTTTATCCAATAACTCAAGCTGCTGCAATGTTTTGTTTTACAGTTATATAGGGACACGTTGGCCTAAAGTTCTTTGATCAAAAAATGGTACTAGTACTGTTACACGTTTTGAGCTGACCATTTCCAGTGGATGTTTGACTACATTTGATCAATAAAGCTGAGTTATAAAAGATGGCATAAACATGTCAAGGTTGTGTGCATTTTCAGAATACTTCAGGGATGAGATTTCAGAATGCCATCTGGTTGCAGTTCTGGAAAGCAGCAAGTACACAACCTCAGAAAGTAGCTGGGGCATAGTATTTTGGGGTTGTGGCAGGGAAGCGGAAATTCATAATAAGGCAGTGTCACAAATATTTAAAATTTTGTGGATATGCAATTTCAGAATGTTGGGGTGTCATAGTTGCAGAACGCATCAGGGATGTACAATTTCATAATTTGTCCGGGATGCATCATTTTTGGCATGAGGTGGTGATGTTTAATTTGGAAAGTGTTAAAGATTTCAGATTGTAGTGGCAACATGCAAATTCACAATGTGGTGCAGACACAGAATTTCAAAGTGTGACAAGGATGCACAGTTTCTGAATGTGGCGATGACATGCAAAGATAAAATGTGGCAGGGCTGCACAGTTTCAGAATATGGTGGGATGTGTAATTTTGAAATGCACAGGGAAAAGATTTTTCAGAATGACAGGCATGTACAATTTTGGAATATGACAGGGATCCACAACTGTCGAAAGTGGCAGGGATACACAGATTCCAATATGAAGATAAAAAAAATAATCAATTAGATGATATTCGCCTTGATGATGAGTGAGTCCATTGATCTGACCACCTAAAAAATAATTAAATGAGCACAGCAAGGCAAGTCCATTCCCCTCCTCCTAAGGGGCCTATTCCTGTGGACCTAGCAACAGTTGCGGCAAGCTTCCTTCTCCATCTTGGCCCACTCTACTGTGCTTGCCTTCAGTTAATGCAAGCTGCTGCTGCCTACTCCTTCTTATATGTCAGGCAGGCATCATTTCTGAAACACAGGTAGCTTATAATGTGGGCTGCTGTAACTGCTATTCTATGAGAAATAACATGTCAGGCAGTCCTGCTGTATGGTCTGCTGTAACAGCTATTCTGCCAGCAACAATAAACATGTAAGAGAGGCATAATGTTTTGTGACAGTGGTGGCTGAGATCAGTGGGTTGCTGTATGTACCTACTGCATGTCACCCTGACACCAAAATTAGGAGCCCCTAAGTGCTCAGCTCAAATTCTTTTCAATGCCAATTTCAGATACCAGCTTTAAGAGTGCACATTCAGTATCAAAGCTATAATACATGACATAACTTGGTGTGTTTTGCCTGTAGATATTGTCATGCCTGTTGCAAGGCATGAGGCCACAGGCTATATGTCACATAAACCGGAGAAGTGACAATATCCATCACACACCTGGAAGGGAAGAATTGATATTATACAATGGATCCATTTTCTCATGCATTAAAAAGTAAAAAACAAAAATAAATAAAAATAAAAAAGTATACCTTTTTGGTGTTTTTTCCTGTCTGTACATGCTGTATATGTATACATTTTAGAAAATTAGTTTTGTTAAGTTTTGTTTTGGCCCATAATTGATGCAGTTTGATGATTTGCATGGTGTGGCCTTAGTAGTCTGTGCCCGTTGCTAAACCCACTCCTCCCCAACCAATTTGTAATGTCACAATGAGGGAGTAGTTTGTGCTGTTAGCATTTTCTTTGTGTGACAGAAGGAATACTGATAGTGAAAGCACTGCAGGTACTGTATATTATGTTTTTTGTTTTTAGGTGCACTGAGGCTGATGACTGCAGCATGTGCTGGTTAGGAGGGACAGAGATTACTGCAGGTAGTAAATAGAAGTTTTTCAAATATAGCATGGCACATGGTGCAGGTCAGGAGGAACACAACTCATAGAGGGTGGGAGATACATGCTGCTGGGTGTGGATCTGTTTGGAGAGTGAGACTAACAAACTTGTTAATCTGCAGTTTAAAGCATATCCTTTGCATTTATGAACATTTGCAAAATAATTGGTGGCTTATCATATGGCCTGCCTTAGATATAGATACTGTACATGAACCTTGGTATACCTACTCATTTGGTATGGTCCTTAAAACTTGCCACATACTGTATTGTTAATATTTGTCAAGTAGTTTTAAAATTACACTAAAATGTTATTTTACCAAACACATCTGTAAAGTTCAACAGATACAGAATTGGTTATGCCACTTAAATGTGGCTATCAAAATTTACATTTCACACAGAACTATGAATTTGCACCATTTTTGCATTCTAAAATGGCATCTATCTTGGACACCACTTCTGCTGCCACTGTCTCTGGCCTTCTTTACCACCTATGGTTTAGCCCCAAGCTAGTCCTCACCCCAGCCTTCTCCCTCTGTCTATCTTCAGTAATGATCTCCTTGACACTCTCATCAGTGTCTCCCTTTCCAATCATGCCTTTCTTCACCATTTTCCCTACCACATTCTCTCACTGCTACTCACTCTCCTTTAACCTCACTTACAACTCTTTGCCTTTACACCCTCCCGTTCACCCACCAAGGAGGTTCTTGACACATTGAAAAATATATGCTCTGCAGTTTCCTGCAGCCCTGCTTATTACTCACCATACCCATTCCATTACCTCCAATGTACAGTCTTTTTACCTGTGGTACAGTAGCCATCTAATAACCTGTACTTCAATGATTCTTTGATTAGATGGCCTTCCTCCCTTAAGACCATCCCAATATGATTTTTATTTATATATTTTTTTTTGTTTTTTTTTTAACTGGTAAAGGAGAGTGGGAAAATACTTCCTGTTTTCAAACTAGTCTCAGGAAGGGGAGAGGGGTTGAATGCAGATGCAAACTGATTGATATTGAACAAGGTTAAGCAGTAGGGATTTTTAGTAAATGTGGGAAATTTGCCCAAGAAACCAGATGAATTATTTTACTCTTATCGGAAGGACCATAGGTCCTTTAACATCCCCCTGAACAACCACCAGAACATTCAGATGGGAACCTCAGGTTGAGACAGTATAGTGCAGTGGTCTAAGGCTCTGAGCTGCAAATTTGGTGACATCCAGCAGACCAGACCTGGGTTTGAATCCCACAGCTTCCACTTGCATACTGTGTGACCCTGAGTAAGTCACTTAACCTCCTTGTGCTCCCAGGTCGCTCCTGTAAAAAAGCTTTCAGCTAAGTGTGCTGTACCTGGTTAAACAACTAAATAAACATCTCTTCTGAAAGACCTATCTCTGGACTTCTTGCATCAATCTGCGTACCTAAACACACACACAATTGTTTTCTTCTGCCAGGTAGAGCTTGAGCACTTTAGGGTTAAAGCAAAAAAGGAAACTGGACTAAGGTTTCACTTCTAAGGTATACTGGTGCTCAGACTGCAATGTTGTTTAGCCATGAGACAACCAAGTTGACACGTGACCTGATACACGTTAACAAGCAATTTTCACACTAATAGCTAAAGAGTGTAATCAGTTCACTTAAGTACAAACATGGCTAGTTCAAAAATAAGCAGGTAACTAACCATTAAAAAGAATAGTTTATCAGATGTGAGGCAACATGCCATTAGTTGTCTTTGTAAAGTAACTTACTTGCATATTTTTGCACTACCTGTTTGCACTTAAATAACCTGATGACACACTAGCTGCTTGTATGAAGAGTGCGTTTCCTTCAGTGTGAGGCTGAGTGCCAGCTAGGTTGTCTCATTGCTAGATTAAAGAGCAAGTGTACTGCCTAAAACAAATACTAGTTTTTTAAAAGCAGTCAACCATTACCTTTTTCATCTCAGGTACTTTTCTTCCCCTTTTGTTAATTAGAAGATTGTTTGCTGCTGTTAGTAGGTGTGATGTGTAGGATAACACTCTGCCTGGTAGCTGGCAAATCTATCTCTGTCCCTTCACACACCCCCCAACCACAGCATCAGCATTGTGATCTCACTGGCTCTGACATCACTGCTGCTTAGGAACAGCCACTCAGTAGCTGCAAGGTCAGCCACCTGTGATGTTACAGGTGTGAGATAACAATGCTGGTGATGTAGTGGTCAGCATTAAGATGGATATGTCAGCTGCCTGGCTAACAGCTGTTCCACACATCCAGCACAATGTTATCACATAGAAAACTTTATGATGACTAAAAGAAAATAGAAACATACTTCAGAAATAAAGTTATAACTGACTAATTCTTAAAATGTGTATTCATTTCCTGTCAGCCTGTTTTTGTTCCACTAGGTCTTTAAATAAAAATCCTGCTTTTGATATCTTGCTTGATGGTTATTATTAAGACCATAATAATATTAGCTCATGGAGACCATACTAAAGGAGAGGTTGGTGGAATATCTAGTGGAGCATTGTCTCCAGGATGCGAGGCAGCATGGGATCATGGAAGGAGATCATGTCAAACAAATCTGATTGACTTCTTTGACTGTGTCATTAAAACAGTAGATGGGGCCAAGCAGCAGACACCCTCTATCTTGATTTCAGCAAGACCTTTGACTCTGTGCCCTACAAAAGATTGATTAGGAAGTTAGTGGATCTCAGGGTTGGGGAAAAGATGGCCAGATGGGTACAAAATTGGCTGAAGGACAAAACCCAGAGGGTGGTTGTGGGAGGAGAGTTATCTGGCACCAGAAAGGTAACCAGTGGGGTGCCGCAGGGCTCAGTGCTGGGGATGGTGTTGTTCAATGTCTTCATCAATGACACTGAAGATGGCATTAAGGGCAAAATGTGCCTATTCATGGATGACACCAAACTCTGTGGGAGGGTGGACACAGTTGAAGGGATACAGGACCTACAGAAAGATCTGGAAAAGCTAGCGAGGTAGTCCAGGATATGGCAGCTTGGCTTCATTGCCAAGAAATGCAAAATTATTCATATTGGAGTCAGGAATCCTAGGACAGAGTACCACCTAGATGGAGTCCGAGTATCTGCATCAGAGGAGAAGGACCTGGGAGTGAAGATCACTAGTGACCTAAAGCACTCCATGGAGTGCAAGAAAGCAGCAGCAAAGGCAAACAAGATGCTGGGATGCATAGCTAGTGGGATCAGTAGTAGGAGAAAGGAGGATATACTGCTTATGTACAGGTCACTGGTAAGGCCGCATCTAGAGAATGGAGTTCAGTATTGGTGCCCACACCTCAAAAAGAACATTAACCTGCTGGAGAAGGTCCAGAGGAGGGCTACAAAGATGATAGCCGGTCAGCAGGGTGAGGTATATGAGGAGAGGTTGAGGGCATTGAACATGTATTCCCTGGAAGACAGAAGAGAGAGAGAGAGGGAACATGATTGGGACCTTCAAGTACTTGAAAGGAACAAATAAGGTTGATAAGGAGAGTCTCTTTAAGCTGAGTGGCAACCATAATATGAGGGGGCACAGTCTTAAGCTGGAGGATGGGAGGTTTAGGAAGGAGGTCAGGAAGCACTTCTTCACAGAGAGGGTGATGGACACTTGGAATACACTGCCAGAAGAGGTAATCTTGTTGAAGACAGTGAATAGCTTTAAGAGAAGCTGGGACATGCATGGTGGAGGGTAAGGGTATGGGTAGGGAGGATGGGAGGAGTGGGGAGGGAGGGCAGGGACATTAGATCAAGTTATGAACCCTGCAATATGAGCAGACTTCATAGACCAAATGGGCTTCTCCTGTTGGCTTCTTCATATGTATGAATGTATGAAAGACTGGGTAAACTTGATTTATACAGTTTCAAGAAGCTTTTTTGTGGATACAAGCCACAACTGTGCAAATAGCATCATCTGCCCCTTAAAAAAACATTGTTCCATTTTTTTAAGCAGAAATCTCTAATTCCATGCAAAATTGATGTTTTAACTTATGATCCAGTGATCTTTGTACACAAAACTACTGATTTTTTTAAAAGGATGATTTCTGTATGATTTTTGCATGATTTTAATATGTGAAAATGACAAAACCTTTCAAATATTTTTTATTTATTTATTGAGGACTCGGAAATACCTTTGAGTCAAAGACTCATTTACAAAAGTTCCATGTCACAGAAATTAGGTACATAACAGACTTTACATAACCATTCAATGAGAACACAGTTCATCAATGAATACAAGGAAACAGTGAAGGCTAACAATCAGAAGCTAGGGTAAATTAGTGCAGTTGGAGATATATGGTAAAGCTCAGAGATAAATCTTAGGTCTGAAGGCCTAGTAAAGCAGGCCAGTGGCAGTGGTCAGTGGGGAAGGGGAGATGGTAGGGGTTAAGTAACAATCACAGGTATTAGAGGCCTGGAGGTGGTTCCTAAGATGGGTTTTAAAAGTGCCAATTCTTTTTTCATTTACAAGCCAGGTTGGAAGGTTGTTCATGAGGAAGGGGACTCTAAAGCTGAAGAACCATTGGAATTGTGAGGTGCGGCAGGATGGAACCATGGGGAGTGGCTTGGCAGAACTTCGAGTGTGCTGAAGCTTTGAGGCTGAGTGGACTAAAGGGGCGAGCCCAGGGGGGAGAGGCTGAGGATAATTTTTTTAGCCATGAGGCAGGTATGGAACTTGATCCTGTTGTTGAGGTTGAGCCAGTTGATGGTGTTATAGAAGAAGCATGTATGAGTGAGACGATAGCATGCCATGTGACCACGACAATAAATACAGGAGTTCATCAAGGGTGGTCTTGGGGGGCAGTGGGGCAGCTGATGCATAGCGTTAGCAGGGTAAATAAAGACAGAGAGAGGGAGAGCCTCCTCACGCTTGGAGAACACCATCTATACTTTGATTAGGGGAGTTAGCAGCTGGGGAAGGGCTTCTTCCATGGAGCCTTCATGACCTTCTCATAGTCCTGGTGCTTGGGGCTATGGGAACAAGATCACAAAGAGGATTTCAATTTATGTGGGACCTTAATGCAGGGTAAGACTGGCTTGCATGGTGATTGGAGAGGGTTGGGGGTCGATTAACAATCACAATAGCAGCAGCAGTACAGCTCTACAAATTGATTTCACAAGAGCTACTTAAGGTAATGCAGAGAAATGCAGGTTTTCATATAAAATAAAATAAGCTTCTTGTGTAGAGCTATTTACAATACAGTAACACTTAACTTGTCAAAACAGGGTTTAATGCAATATTCACTCACAAAAAATTGCTCAGCACTACATATTTTTTTTATAGGGATAGCTTTTCCCACAACTGCCAGTGAGACTTGATGGCAGAGTACTGACCATTAATTCCTGCCCGCTTGTGGTGATCATGGTGCACAGCGGGGGGGGGGGGTCATAGGTACTGAAGTATTTGTGGTAAGCCCTAACCCCCTGAGAGTGCTGGCATGAAGGAACAGGGTCCAGGTGGGAAGTTGTGTGGAGACACAGCTTCTGCCAAGTGCATAGCAGTACCCTCCCCTCCTGACCCAATCAGCTATTTGGATCAGTGCCCAGCCCTCCCCTGGAGAGGAGAGTTGCCTGACAGTGGCTCAATTCCGCTCCTCCCTTCCACCCATCAATCCCCAACAACATGGGCTCATTATCAAACTCTGGTCACTGGTGCAGTGCAAGGTGTGGCTTCCAATGCCTCAACCCTCGGTGCCACTGGGCCAGCCATCAGCACTACAATTATAGTGGAATGGTGCCTGTTTTTCAAATTTACAAAAACGAACATGATCAGTGCCGATTGATCTGTTGTAGTAGACGAGTGGTGGTATTCCCTGACAATCTAGTTTAGAAAGGTAAAAAAAATTGAATTTATTAAGTCTTCTATTATGCTAATGTATCCATCATAGGAAATATCATTTAAGGGCCAGTCTATTAACAAAGACAGCTGAGGTGCTGTAAGTGCCTTATCTATTCCCATGCCAGTGACCTGGGCTTTGGAACAAGCATGGATCATCGGGGGTTGAGCAGGGTGGAAGATGATTGAGTGTCCTCAGAACTGCTCTCCTCTACCTGGGGGAAGACATGCCAGCCGAGCCTAAGCTTCCCCCAGGTGGAGACCTAGCGTAGTGCAGTGTTGGGGTGACACATGAAGGGAGGAGACTGTGGGGAAATGTTGGATCAGTGTGCCTCCATGCATTAGTCTGATGTTCCACAGCAGGGTGGAAAGAAATAAAAAAATGGAGTATCACAGGGCTTAATGAAATTCAGCCCAGCTGCCTTCAAGCCTACACTGCCACTCAGTCAATGACCTGGTCTGATTGAGATTTGTTGTACTGGGGAGAGGACAGCCCTCCCTCTCAAGCCCTGTCACAAGAAGGAAACTCATGGGGAGAACTACATACAAGAAAGGTGGGGTTTAAACTTGTAAGGCGGGAAGGGATAAGGGAGGGGCTGACCAGAAGCCCTCCCCTCCAGATGAGGGGAGTAGCCTTCAAGCCCAAGGGGGGGAGGGGGGAAACAGACTGGAGGTGGAGGTTGAAGGAGGAGCAGGGGGAGGATGGAAATATAAGGAATCTGGGTGGGGTTCGACAAAAAGGATCAGGGAGAAGGGTTGGGGGTTAGTGTTAGTAAATGCCAGGAGCTTGGGAAACAAGTTGCCAGAGTTCCAGGCCATTCTGTTCAAGGGGGGGGGGTGGATGTGGCGGCAGTCACGGAAAAGTGGGCCAACAAAAACCATGACTGGGAGCTAAATGTACGGAGGTACACTATGCTTAGGAAGGATAGAAAGGAGGGCAGAGGGGGTGGAGTGGCTATGTTCATTAGAGATGACATAGAAATTGCTGTGGTAGAAGAGGCAGAGGGAAAAGTGGAGGCCTTATGGGTCACCTTACGATCCCCAGCAGGAGATAAGGTCAAGCTGGGAGTAGCATATAGGCCCCCCGGGATGAGTGATGTTCTAGAGGATGGTTTGCTGGACAACATCATTGCTCAGTGTGGTCCAAAAGGGGAAGGAGTGGTGTTGATGGGGGACCTTAATATGCCAGGTACAAACTGGGGAACCATGTCCTCTAAGGTGGCCAAGGAGCAGAGGCTGCTGGATGGCTTCCAGGATGTGTTCTTAACACAGCATGTGATGGAGCCCACAAGGGAGGGGCATGTCCTGGATGTGGTTCTGGCAGATGGGGACCTGGTAAGGGACATGGTTGTACAGGACCCCCTGACTGGGAGTGACCACAATACTGTCTGGTTTCAAATAAGCATGGGGGGAGGGGTGAGATCTAGGACACTGGCAGTGGACTTCAGGGGGGCAGACTTTATGGGCATGGGAAATATTCTCAAGGATCACTTGAAGGGGATTACCTCAACGACAAGTGTGGAAAGGAGATGGGAGGTCATAAAACAGGGACTTCATGAGGCAGTCAGGGTCTGCACTAAGTTGAAACGTAAGGGAGCAAGATCACATAAACCATGCTGGTGGTCCAGTGAGGTACAGGTAGCAGTCAGAGAAAAGAAGGCGGCTTACAAAAAATATAAAACAACAAGAGGGGATAGGAATAAGGAAATGTACCAGCTTGCATCTAGAAAAGTCACCCATATGGTGAGGGGAGCAAAGTCCAGTAAAGAGCAGCGGCTGGCACAGGGGATACATGGAGGGGAAAAGGGGTTCTTCCGGTACATTGGGGAGCGGAGAAAAACTAAGGGCCATCTCAGCAGATTGAGATCAGAAGGAGGGTGGGTGGAAGAGGCGAGGGACCAGGCAGAGGTATTTAATGAGTACTTTGCCTCTGTGTTCACTAGGGAGGGGGATGGGATATCTACAAAGCAAGGCACAAAGGGGATAGAAGCGGCAGGGAGTGGGATCAGGGGAGCAACAGAAATGGAGCAAAAGGAAGGGAAAGGTACCCCAGCGGTGTCACATCTGGATAAGGATAAAAGACCAGTAAGGTGGAGGGAAGGATGATGCCATCCCGCCAAAAGGGTGTGGTTAGCCCTCAAGGCCCTAAGAAGACAAATCTCCTGGGCGGATGGCATTCATCTGAGAGTACTATGGAATTGGCGGACATACTGGCTGCACCCTGGCGAGCTTTTTCAGCAGGTCACTTGAGACAGGAGGCGTACCTAGATTGGCGAGAGGTACATGTGGTACCAATCCACAAAGGGGGTCGAGGAAGTACCAGGTAACTATGGACCCATCAGTTTGACCTCGGTGGTGGGAAAATTAATGGAGAGTATACTAAAGGAGCGATTGGGGTTTACTTGGAGGAGGTGGGAGGTCTGGATGAGTCGGCAACATGGTTTGTGCCAGGTAGATCATGTCAAACCAACCTTGTGGAGTTCTATGAATGGGTAACATCAGAACTGGACAGGGGTAAGCCTGTGGATGTATTTATTCTGGACTTCAGCAAGGCATTTGACTCTGTCCCCAATGGTCTGGTGGAGAAACTGATGGGGTTAGGAGTAGGCCTTTGATGGTCAGATGGATTGAAAACTGGCTAGCTGGACGCACTCAGAGAGTAGTGGTCTGTGGGGAGCTCTCAACCCTAGAGAGGTTGGTAGTGGGGTACCACAGGGCTCGGTCCTGGGTCCAATCCTGTTTAATGCATACATATCAGACATCAGGGATGGTATAGGGTGTGAAATGAGTCTCTGCAGATGACTCCAAGATGGGAGCAGTAGTTGAGGGAGAAGAGGGAGGTGGCCCTGCAAGGACCTGGACACCCTGGAAAGCTGGGCTCACAATGGAAATTAATTTCAATATCACCAAGTGCAAGGTGTTGCATCTTGGTTGGGGAAACCCTAAACACAGGTACACCCTGGGATGGGGCGCTGGAAGCCTCAAGGGAAAAAGACCTAGGGTCATGGTGGATACATGTATGAATAACTCTGAGCAGTGCAGGAGAGCAGCTAGCAAGGCAAACAGGATGTTGGGATGCATCATAAGGGGGATCACCTCTAGGAGCAAGGAAGTGATTCAGCCGCTGTACAATGGACTGGTTAGACCACACCTTGAGTACTGTGTACAGTACTGGAGACCACACTTGAAGAGGGACATACAGCTCCTGGAGAGGGTACAGAGGAGGGCAACAAAGATGATACGAGGGCTAGGAGTTTGACTTATGAGGACAGACTTGAGGAGCTCTGCCTGTTTTCATTGGAGGAGGAGAGACAGGGGGACATGATTGAGGTCTCAAGTACCTCAAGGGAATAAATAGAGTAAACATGGAGGGATCTTTAGACTAAAGCAGGGAGGCATCACCAGAGGGCATGGTTTGAAGTTGGAAGGTGGAATGGTGAGGGGAAAAGAGGAGGAGGTTTTCACTGAGAGGGTGGTGGACCCTTGGATGCACTGCCTGGTGAGCTGGTTCAGAGAGCCACAGTGGAGGGCTTTAAGAGAGGGTGGGACAGACACAGAAAGTGGATGTATCAGAGGATGGCCTGTCCCGGGGGGGGTGGGGATGGATGATAGGGGTTTCTGGAGCACAAGGGATGGGAGGGTCTCGGCACCCAACTAAGGATCTAGGTTCGAGCAGACTCGATAGACCATAAGGCCTAATCTGCTGGCAAATAGTATGTTAGTAACTGACCAGATAAACTCACCGAGGGAGGTGGGGGGCCAGTTTGGGGGATCTGGGGACTGGGTTGATACAACCACACCTCAGATGCAAGAAGAAAACAACAACTACATAGAAATATCATTTAAGGGATAACCTTCAACAGGATGTGAAGTCCTAAGGAATTATAAACATGTTGTGCATGTACCAATTGAGAGATTATTTATTTATTTATTGAGTTTTGTTAACTGGGTGGGCTCACTGAGACTAAAACTTCCCTTTTCAGGGGTGACACAGAATAGGTTACACAGAGGCATTGCAAAATAACACAGGAAGTTGAAAATACAAATATTACAACTTTACACAATATCCATTGCAAAAAAAAAAAATTCATTAATGCACCACTTAGGGTTATTCAATGCCACAAAAGTAGGGAAATGAGACATTAGGGTTTCTAACCCAACTTTGGCCCCCATCACCCTTGCAGCAAATGGAAAAAAAAATAGGATTTTAGGTCTCTGGAGTCTTGGTGAATCAGCGGTGGGATCTTCTTTGTGGTTTTCAATCATAATGCTTACCCCCAAACTCATTGCCTCCAGTCCGAAGCACAAGGTATAGCTCCAAGGCAGTTCCTCATAGTGATAAACTCTTCAAAGACAGAGAAGCATGTCTTGCCACATGTTGCCAACACAATTTGAAGCTTTCTTCATGCAGGGTCCTGAGGACTTTATGACCTTTGTGAACAGGTGTAGATGCGAAGGGCCATTTGGGTCCTGTGCCATGGGATTACTCTGTCTACCTACAGAAGTGCAGGGCCTAGTACATTCAATCTTCACACTTTTACTGTTCACACTTTCACTCTTCACTAGAGATGCAGTGAAGTTTACCTCCATGGGTAAATATGATGCAAAGTCACCAAATTTGCCTCCACAGAGCACATTGCATACTTTTTTAAAATTACCCAGATTTCACGATTTGTGACTTCATCTTGCTATTTGGGTTTTTTAAGTGCAAACTGCACTTAATACCTCCAAAACAAGTAGAGATTACAATTGAGGAAACCCCCAACACCAACCCTGATCTATCCCTGGTGTCTAGTGGTCCCATACCCCCACCAATCATGGCCCCCAGTTTAAGTAAAGATATATATGTTTATAAAAGTAAAATAAAATCCCTGGTGTCTAGTGTACCCCCAATGATCACCAGCCACAGTGTTTAAAAAAAAATATATTGATTAGTAAAATCCCTGGTGTCTAGTAGCCCTCCCCACCCACTGCTGATTGCCGACATCAGTTTTTTTTTTGTAAAGTCTGTTTATTAAAGTTTTCATCACACATCCACAGGAAAAAAAGATAAAATACACACTACATTTGATAATGGACGGACAATACGATACACATAAACAAACAAGAAAACAAAAAAGAAAAGGGAAAAAGGGAAAATATACCTGGTTATTTCATTTATACATCCCATAAATTCCTTTTGTAATATTACACTACTACAATGTCATGACCGAGTGTGTGGACTTGCCCCCGAGTTCCTGTGTGCCCCAAGATCCTCCAATCCCTCTTGTTACTGACCTACTTAATAACAAATGGTGGCCCCACTGTCTTGCCCTGAACTGAATACCCATGAGAGGGGCTAGGGATAAGCTCAAAAGAGTGCCAACCCACATTTGTTTGCACCAAGCTTCCTTTCTCCAATGGGGCTTCTTTACTCATTTTCTAAATCTTCCTCATACCTAGGCCTAAGTGTCCCACCCTGTACGGAGCATTATGCATTCAGAGATGCTCAAAGTTGCCAGAAACTGAGCCACTCTCTCACAAACCCTCTCCTCTTCTTCTCTTACTGCCCAGGTGAATCTCTCCAGGGCCAGAGACCACAACACCACCCTTTCCATTCTACTATTGTGGGCCCATTTCCAGTCACCCAGGTATTCTGGATGCAGTGCCTTGCCAACACAAACAATACTCTAACCCACCTGGGCAAGATTTGCTATTCGTCTTCCCCATCTTTCCTTTCCATCCCAAACAGACACACCAGGGGATCCCGGGATAACCTCCCCCCATCCCCTTGTTTACCTCCTGTACTACCTTCTCCCAGAACTTAACCAAGACTGGACATGTCCAAAATCAATGGTAGAAGGTACCCAACCTTCCAACACATCTCTTGCAATTCAGGGAGACTCCAGGGTGAATCCGGTTGGTGTACTGCCACTGGGGGCCAAAATGCTGTATGCAGGAATTTAATAAAAGCCTCTTTAAATTTATTACATACCATAATATCCTGCGGCATCCCCAGTATCACTTTCCAATTATCTTCAGATATCTGCAGGCCTAAATCCCTTTCCCATAGGGCTTTTGTGGGGCCCGTCAGATCTGGCAAATTCAACCTATCCTGCCTGGTAGATTTGGCAATAAACCCTTTCGTATCTTTCCTGGCCTGACATAGTATCTGCTCTAACTTGTTTGGGCTTAACCCCACACTCCCACCCTTACTCAGTCCCCTAACATATGCTCTTACCTGAAAATATCTAAATAAATGCGAAGCCCCTAGGTTTATCCTCCTACTAATCTTGTTAAACTCGATCAGCTCCCGTTTCTCCAGCAAGGTTCCTACGCATACCACTCCCCTTTTTTCCCAATCCAGGAACCCTCTGTCCTCCATTCCTGGAATAAAAAAAGGATTCTTTACAATCGGGAGCAAAATTGTTTCTCTCTGTGCTGGTCCCTTTCGTCTCCAGGAATGTCCCCAAGCCTCCAGCGTCTCTCGCACCAACGGATTAACCTTCCCAATTCTCCTGTACGCCTGTAGCCCCTTACTATGTAAATATGCTGACAATCTCCCGGGAACTCCCTCTTGTTCTAATCCCACCCAGCTAGCCACCTCTGGCTTGTGAATCCAATCCGTCACGCTCCTAAGTTGCACCGATCTATAATAGACCCCTAGATCTGTAAAATTAAGCCCACCTCTGGATCGATCTGACTTAAGTCTTGCTAGGCTTATTCTGAGTTTTCTTCCCTGCCATATGAATTCAACAAACCCCTTCTCCAACCTTTTAACATCCCTCTGTATTAGTCTCACCCGTAGCATTTGCATCGGTATAATATCCGGGGTATAATGTTCATTTTAATGAGGTTTATCCTCCCAATCCAAGATATGGACAACTGTAACCACCGCTTCAGGTCCACCAGAATCCCTTTGATTAATGGGTGATAATTCAATCTGTACAAGTCGTCCCACCTTCATCCCACATGTAGCCCTAAATATTTAAGGTCTGATTTAACCACACTAAAGTCTCTATGCAGCACATCTGGGCTGATATCTGGAAATCCCATTATTTCTGATTTCTTCACATTTATCTTATACCCAGAGAAGTCAATGAATTTTCCAATAATATTCATCAGGTGTCTCACCGAGTCACCCATGTCCCTTAAAAAAAGAAGCATATCATCGGTGTAGAGTGCCACTTTATGCTCTCTCCCTTCCCCATCTCTCACACCCACCACACCCTGATGCAGAAGTAATTGCCAGCATGAGAGTTCAATTGCCAGAAGCGAACAATAAAGGCTAGAGGGCACCCTTGCCTAGTCCCTTTCTAATTCAACCCTCCTAGACAAGCATCCATTTACCATTACCCATGCACTGGGCTTCTGGTACATGGATTTAACCCATCCTATATACGAGTCCCCCAGACCAAGCCGGTCCATCACCTCAAAGAGGTAGTCCCACTCCACCCTCTCAAATGCTTTTTCGGCATCCATGGAAAGTATCCCCATCCCGGATCCATTCTGTCCCACCCTCCAGATAATATTTAACAGTCTCCGTACATTGTGATAGGATTGACGTCCCTTAATGAACCCGGTCTGATCTGGGTGGATCACATCCGGCAAACAGTCCTCTAACCTCATGGCTAATAGTTTAGCCAAAATCTTCATGTCCACATTGAGGAGAGATATCGGACGGTAGTCTGAGCACTCCGGCCCCTCCTGTCCACTCTTACGGATCAAACAAATATTAGCCTCATAGCATGAGTCAGGCAATGTTATAGTCTGTTCCTCCTCTCCTCTCCCGAAGACTTCCTTCAAAACATCTACCACTGTTCCCACCAGGATCCTATAGTACTCAACGGGGAATCCATCTGGTCCAGATGCCTTCCCCTCCTGTAGTTTCTGTATGGCCCTTAATATTTTCTTTCATGATATAGGCCTATTTAGACCCTCCTTCTGTTCATCTGTAATCCTCGGTATGGATATCTCATCCAAAAACTCCCGTATGTCCTTTATCTGGCCAGCACGCTCTGCCCTATAAAGTTTCCCATAAAATTTCGCAAAACACTCTGCTATATCTTCTGGCCTTGTCCTGATTTGCCCCGCCTCTCCCTTGATTTGCGAGATCCTAGTTGGGCCCCTCCCCCCTTTCATCAGCCTTACCAACATAGGGCCTGGTTTGTTTCCCCATTCAAAGACCCGCCTCTGACAGCTAAACCACGCCTTCCCTGCTTCCTCCCTCAGTAAAGAGTTTAAGGCTTCTCTTGCCATTGCCAGCAACTTCAAAGCTTCTCCCTTGTCACCCCCTCCTACCCTCTTTTCCAGCTCCTTCACTTGTCTTTCCAGTTCTACTCTCTTATTCTTTTTTTGCTTCTTAATTTTACCAACATAAGCCATAATGGCCCCTCTCATATAGGCCTTGCCCGCCTCCCAGAGGGTGCTCCTAGAGACCTCCTCCATATTATTCACCACATAGAACTTCCATTGCCTTAGTGTTTTTAAATGCCCGGTCTTTAGCCAAATGGAAACCTCCAGGTTGATGGATCTCCCCGTTTTCCTGTGAATCTTAACACCACCATAGCGTGATCCGATATAAATATGGGGCTGTGGTTTATTTCCCTTATCCTTCCCAGCCAACTCCGGGGGAGAAACAAGTAGTCCAGATGGGACCATGTTTTGTGAGGGTTGGACTAGAAAGTATACTCCCGCTCAGTAGGGTTGATGGCCCTCCAACTATCCACTATGTCTAAGTCTGCTATACCTACTTGCCATTGTCCCATAGCCTCCGTTACCCGCCCTTTTCCCTCCGAATGTTCCATTCTCGCATCCATCACCCAGTTAAAGTCCCCCCCCCAATATGAGACCAGGAAATTGTTCTTTAACAAGCAAGCCAAGTAAAGAGGAGTAAAGATCTGGGTCATATACGGCTGGTGCATATATGCATCCAAGTGTGATTATTTCACCTTGCCACACACCGGTCACAAAAACATATCTGCCCTCCCTGGGATCTCTGATTACTCTCTTCACCTCAAACATTAAATTCTTATGCAGAAGTATGGCTACTCCCCTTTTATGAGATGAATAAGAGGCCGCAATGCACTTCCAGCTCCGCTTTCCAACAGCATGCTCTAAATCAGTCAGGTGAGTCTCCTGCAGCAAGGCCACCTGTGCCCCTTTACGCCTCAGTGCAGTCAAAAGCGCTGTCCTCTTCACTGGGCTTGCTATGCCTTTTACATTCCACGATACCACATTTAAGTTTGTTACATCACTCATTTTATCCCAATCATTTTGATGAAAATACCCATTTATCTTAGTACAGCAGACCCCTATGGGATCGTATGTCTCATCAGCACACAAACATCTTTTACTTTGAGTTCCATACACTCGGCCATCTCTCCTTAAGTATAACCAGGTTGCTATCCTACTAACATATACTAAATAAAGATTATTCATTTTAACATTCAAAAACAACCCCCCTTCCGCAACTTTCCCGGCCCCTCTCCCCTCTCCCCCCCTTCCCCACCTTTGTTGAATTCTCCTTATCCCCCCACTATTACACTAATTGCTATTATAGCACAAGTGTATGCAAGAAAAACATCAGACAATTGCCAATCACCATTCTCCTTTACAACTGGATGCATGTCCCACCCCACCAGGCAGCCAGATTCCCCTTCGGAACCCTCTAGTCCTGCAAACTCTACCACGCTCTTTCTCAGGTCCAAATCCCCCTTACCCCTCCATACCCAAGCCTTGAATCTGAGCCTCTCCTCCCCTTTCCCTACCCTCCGACCCTCTCCCTATCCTCTTTGGATAACCCCTCTCTACTCCCCTCCAGCCCTCCCCACACCTCCTTTCCCATTCTTTCCTCATTATATTGGCCCATCCCTTTGATCTCACTCATTATATCCCTACCCTTCCCTCTCTTCCTCTTCTACAGATCCCTTGGCTGAGGGGTATCAGGAAAGTAAAACAATCTATTCCCATCCATTCCGGGGATAGTGTACCCCCTTCCTTCACCCACCTCTCAATGTTCTGGCCTGCCATAGACTGTATAGGGGGATCCGACCCCTCCTCCCCCAAACTAATCCTCTATCCCCCCTGATCTCCCCCAATCTAACCCAGGCAAGAACCTCTGAGGGAATCCAGACCCTTCACCCCCCCCGGCTAGTCCCCGACATCCCCTGGTCACTCCACTAACCCGCCCTTTCCCTTACACCAGCCCCACTCTAAAACTCTTGATCCTTCCCCTCCTCCTATCAAACCCCTCCCCTCTACAGAGCCCATGTCTGGCAGCAACAGGAGTCCTTTTCCATAAGGCCATGGTCAAATGAACAGCATCTGAAATAAGCAGGATGTGGCGGGGTTAGGCTGTGCCCATATATATCACGTGCATAGCCCTCCCCCTCTCCTACCTTACAGGCCACCACGATCTTCTGAACTTCCACTGTCCATAATCTGCTGGGAAGCTATCAGACCTCCAACCTTCACCCCAGCAGGCAAGGAACTACTATGCAACTCAGCTCGATCCCCACGCCATTCAGTCCACTTCACTCCAGGCCTTCATGGCTCCCAGCAATCCTTTCGCGAAAGTCCTCTTCTTAGTAACCCAGTGCAATGGCGCCAACCAAAACAGTTCAAACGTAAACCAGTAGCATAAGAGAAAAACCCCAGTAACAGGAAACATCGCCACTTTATAAGCGAGGCAGCGAACAACCCTCCTGATCATCTTCCCATCTCTGAGTCCTTCCTTTGCGATCCTTCAGCTCACTTTCCTTCTCAGGCCCTTAATAAATTCTTCTGCTTTCTCAGGATCCCAAAACGAATAAGTTGCCCCTTCATGTTTAATTCGCAGTGTCGCAGGGTAGGTCAGGAAGCATTCGACTTTTAGATTTCTAAGCTGAGTCATCACCCCATTGAATGCTTTCCTCCTTTTGAGCAGCCTGGCTGAATAATTCTGTGACAGATACAGCCTGTGATCTTCAAAGCTCAGAGAACCTCAGGATCTATATGCCTTCAAAATCGTTTCTCGATCCTGAAAATTGTGAAACCGCGTAATGATCTGTCGTGTGGGCTGATCTGCAGGGGGCCGAGGCACTACCGCCCGATGGGCCCGCTCCAAATTAACCCTGCCATTTTTAAACTTCAGTCTCAGCAACTCAGGAAGCACTTTTCCACAGAAGTTTAAGGCATCGCTCCCCTCCAGACCCTCAGGTAGCCCTCTGAGGCGCAGATTCAGCCTATGATGGTAATTTTCTTGATAGTCGTAGGCCTCTTTAAACTCCTCCAGTTCCCTCTGTAGTGTACAAACTTGTTCAGGGACCATCAGTACCTCGTCCTCCAGCCTGGAGATTCTCTCCTCTGCCTCTGCCAACCGGGAGCTCTGGTGTGACTGCTGCTCCAGAACCTCTTGTAGTTTGCCTTCCAATTTGTCTTCTAGCTTAACTAGCTGTGGCTCCAAGGCTGCGATTACCTGGCCCTTCAATTCCTTGCCCAAGGCCACCACTTCCACTACAGAGAGTGAGACTAGACCTGAGTTTTCTCCTCCAGAGCCCGCCATTGCTTTTTTACCCGCTTTGCTGGTAGACCGCTGACTTTTAGAGGGCATCGATGTTAAATATTCATCCGTGATACTATCAGACAATCATTACCGCTGTTCTTAACACACACGGTGGAAAAACTACGTACTTTTTATCTTTAAATACTGATTGCGCGAGCGGCAGCGGAGGTCACGTCTTCAGTTAGCTGCTCATTAGCGCCCTCCGACATCAGTTTTAAAGAAAATATATATGAAATTATTAATAAAATCCCTGGTGTCTAGTAGACTCCCCACCCAGTTGGGGAGTGTCCCTCCTTCAAATTCAGTCACTCCCTCAACCCAGACCCCAAGCGGGTGACCAGCACAGCCCTCCACTCTCCACCATGGCTGGCCACCTGGCTGGATGAATGAGCACATGCTTGTACAAGCACACATTCATTCATTCTGAAAAATCCAGCTCATTTATTGAGCTTTCTTTGGGGATGCAGACAACAGCAGAGGGCTGTTCTGGTACTGGTGGGATGGGTCAGGATGGGAGGATGGTGTTATGGACCTCTCCTCCCCACATCCTACTCCCCCACTGGCACTGGAACAGCCGTTCATTCTGTCTGCACCCCCAAAGAAAGCTCAATGAATGAGCTGGATTGTGGCCACATGGCAAATGAATGAGCATTTGCTTGAACAAGCAGATGCTCATTCATTCCAGCCAAGTCAGTTGGGTGGCCAGCCGTGGTGGAGAGTGAAGGCTGTGCTGGTCATCCACTTGGGGTCTGGGTGGGGAGGACTGGTGATTGAATCTGGAAGGAAAGCACCCCCGACTGGGGTGGGGTGGGGGTCCACTAGACACCAGGGATTTTGTTAATAATTACATATATACATTTTTTTAAACCGATGCTCATGATCAGCCAGGGGAGCACTAGACACCAGGGAGTTTACTAATAAATTTATATTTTCTTTTAAACTGGGGCAGCTGATTGGTGGGGAGGGAGGCAACTAGACACCAGGGATATTACTGACTTTTATAAACATATATATATACATACAGCTATTTAAACTGTGGCCAGCAATTCAGCAGGAGAGAGCCACTAAACACCAGAGATATATATTTTTAGTTAATTGGGGCAGGTGATGGGTGGGGGGCACCCACTAAACAGAAGGAAAGGTTCTTTCTGTAATTGTGGAATTTCACGGGTGTAATTCTACACTTCCCAGTCAATCCGCCAATGTGAATTTGCAAATTGTTCTCCATGAACTTTGCGCAATTCGCAAATTATTTTACGTAGTGAATTTTATGAACTTTGCCTGTCTCTACTCTTCAACACATTCACACTTTATATTTAAATTTAAACCCAGATTTTCAAGATAGTCATTTTATGACTGACATTATAAACATGACATATAGAATTTATAGAATATTGGTCAAAATGTCATTTCACACCAGAATTGTGAAAAGACATCTCATCCATGATTTAAAAAATGAAACCTGTCACATTTATGAGCTGGTGTGGAAAATGGCTATGTTGAAAGTTTGGAGTCAAAATATTGAAACTTACTGATGTTATGAATGAATGTTGAAAATTCTGCAATGTTCAGTCATAACTTATGTATTTTACCATATTGGTACACCAAATTTTCAGCATAAACTTCTTATTACCCCACCTCTTGAGCACATTAAGTGAAAATTTACAAATCTCTGCTGAAACATCAACAGGTGCCACTAAAATGTCAGTGGGTACAACAGGTGTGAAAGCACATTTTGTCCAGGATTTGAAAAATGATAGCTGTCATGTTCATGAGGTGGTGTGAAAAAATGGCTACATTGAAAATTTTGAGTAAAAAAAAAGTTAGAAATGACTATAGAAAAATTTCAACATATGCTCATAACTTTTTCATTTTTACATATTAACCCCAAATTTGCAACATAGCTGGCTTATGACCCCACATCTTGAACAATGGTGGTGAAAATTTTCAAATCCCAACCAAAAGGTGAATTCACAAAGGACTCACAAAATTACATTTTGTGACTGGTTTGCATGTTTTCCTTGCCATTGGTCATGAGGTGGGGTCCAAAAAAGGCCACGTTGAAAATGTGGGGTCAAAATATGCAAAAATGACAAAGTTATGCCTCAAATTTCAAAAACTCATAGAAAAACATTCAGTGGGCCTACACAACCAGAGTAGTGTTATGCTTGTGCAACTGTGATGATTGTTTTGACCTTCATCATGGAGGAGAGGGAAAAAAACTTTTAATAGGAGGAAACCTCTGGGGATCCAAGGCCTAGGTTACCTTCCCTCCAGGCGAGGGGTAGTTTATTTAGTGATGGCTCTGCTGCTGCAATTTAGAAACCCACTCAAAGGGGAGGAAATATTCCAGTTTGGTGGAAAGCTGTCATGATCTCTCTAATGGAAACACTGTGAAGGGTTGTGAGAGGTATCTGCAACAACAGGTACTCTGAGTGAGAGCAGACCTCCAAGGCAGGAGGAGGAGAGCAATGAACAGTGAGGCACTCCGCTGGCCTACTGACTAAAACAAACTGAATGAACCAGATGCAGTCATACAGAGAAATAACTTTTGAAGGTGCAACAGCAACACCATAGCCAAAGGAGTGCTGTTGGTCTGTGAGGGCTCCATCTCTCTGCAGCTGAAGTCTTAAATTCTGCAACAAGAGGTGCACCTTATAACTGCACACTAAAGCTTCACCTGGAGTGAGGACATTCCCACTATCAACCAGATGAGAAGGACCCCATCCCGAGGTTCACATGCTCAAGGTGTGGACTTTGTGACTGCAGAGCCAGATCATTAGCTTACAGGGCGAGCCCTGAGCCAGGAAAGGTAATGGGCATGGTTGGCATGTCTCCGATGTATGAATGAGTTCATGAATTAACTTTGAGTGCTTGCTAGGAGGAGGTCGGGCAAAGCCAGTGGCCACAGATTAGGTAGTAGGCCTTGAAAGTTAGTGAGCAAACTCTGTAACCATGAGATGGAAAGGTTGTGAATAAAATCTGCAACCACAAAGTTAAAAGGTTGCGAGTGAACTCTGCAACCATGACACTACCAAGGCTGGGCCTGGGAGAGGTAGGAGACTACAGTGGGAGCCAGCATTTTATGGTTTGATAGTAGTAGCAAACAGCAGAAAATAAGCCAACCTGTTCCGTTACGAAACCAAATTGATGGTGACATAGAAGGTAGGAGTTTATGAGAGTCTGTGATGCCAGTGACTGAATCAATGAGGTTTACCAAAAATGAATCAGTGATGTTTAGCAGATTGGAGATATGCAGCAGGATTTGCAACAGTATTTGCAATGGCAATAAAATGGGCAGTAGCATAGGTAAGCATGATGTATTGTATAGGAGGTAAGATGAATTATGTGTATGCTTAGCAACCAGATCCATACAGGAGCAATCATAGTTTACACAAAAGCATTTGCTGCCATGATTTTAGCATGAATAGTGAATTGATATGATTGGCATGAATACCTTAAATGCTGTTAAGATGGAGATAAGCTAATCCAGTAAGGAGCATGCAGCACAGTAATAGAATGCAATATCTGATAGCCATGTAGGCTGCGTGCTTAATGATTTATGCATGGATAACTGAAAGCCATGTAGGCAAGAAGCAGGGCAAAATTATGTAGCTTACATAAAAGCATGCTCCTGCTAATTGCAGACAAAATGCCCTACCATGACATCACAGTCTCCCATCATTGGAATAACAGGGAAGCCACAAGCTGAGCATCATGAGACCAAACAGCAAATGTAATGTTGGTAGGGTTGGAATCCCCCAAAAGTCTATTTTAATGGCAAGGTCCTACTGAAGGACAAGTCATAGGATAGCAAGCTGCTAGAGTAATGTGAACAGGGGAAGCAAATAATGACTGAAAGAGTCTAAATAATTAAATTCAGAAACAAACTGCAAAAATGCCTGTAGCTTGAAGCCAAGACCAGGCAGTTAATGTAGTAGCTGAAAGTGTTAGTATAGCAATGCAGCAGTTAGGCCAGGCTGAGCAAACACTGAATAAACTGAGTAGAGCACACTGAACTCCAATACTGAACGAATTGAGCTAGCACTGAGTGAAGTAAGAGCAGAGCTGCTGATCACATATAGCACACAGGGAGTGGCAGGATGAAGTACAGTAGGTGTTCAGGCAGTGAGAGGCTGTGAGTGATGCCTGGGCCGGGTGCAAATTATAAAGGAGGAAAGCACAGGAGAAAAAAGACAGGAAAACAGCAGTGGGAGCTGAAACAAACAATAATAATGCAGTTGACGGAGGGCTTGCAAAATCTGGTGAGTAAATGGAACCTGAGAGCACAGGCACATGACAGCTTAAGGTATGGAAGCAACAATATGTAACCTGAAGCACAAATAAACAATGCATACACAGGGTGATAGAAAACTAGAAAGCCCAAAAGAAACAAACAAAGCAAACACAAGCACAGGAGTACACAGGACACAAGCACACAAGGAAGCACCTAGCAGCTGGAGGCAAAGCAATAAAAACCAAAAGCAGCAGAACATAAAAAAAGAAGTCCAACACAAACCAAGCAAAGCCCAAAGCACAGCAATGCAGGTGGGGGGTAGCAAAGCCTCAACAGGCCACAATGGAGAAGACAGACTGACAGAGCCTCTAGCAGGCAAAGAAAAAGTGCTTCAGAAGGAGGCTGAGAGGAACTGCTTATATAACTCAGGAAGGGGGCTCAGCTCGTTGCTCACCACATTGAACTACAGGCATAGCCTTTCAGTTGAACCACATTTAGCTTAGTTTCTAATATTGCAGTCAGTGGTTCCAGCAGCAAGATGTGTCTTCGATCGGAGACTATATCTACACCATGGGACCTGTTCAGGTGAGTGACGGTGTGGGGCGATGAGTGCTGAGTTGGAGGTCAGGATGGTGGGGTCAGATCAACAAGGGGCTGTTTTCTTTTTAACGTGTTTAAAAAGAAAAAAAACATAGAGGGACAGTTTTCTTTATTGCAGCTGAGATTCTGAAATGGGGGATTAGGCACCCAGGTGTTGGGCTACAATTTGGGGAATGGTGGTGGGCGACCTGGAGAGGAGGGGTGTAGAGAAGTGGTACAGTACTGGGGTGGGCACCCTGGTCCATTATATATTAAGAAATTAAACATTGGGAAGGTCAAGCCACCTGGAGGGAAGGGGAGAAAGAAGCAGTACTGGGGTTGGGCACCCTGGTTGACTTAATAAAAAAATAAAATAGCTAGCTACCTAGATAGACAGACAGACAGACAGACAGACAAATAGGTGGACAGACAGACAGACAGATAGATAGATAGATAGATAGATAGATAGATAGATAGATAGATAGATAGATAGATAGATAGATAGATAGACAGACATAGACAAACAAACAGAGACACAGACAGAGAAAACAGACAGACACAACAGGGTATTGACAGCTCACTGCTCTCATTGTAGCTCATAGAACTACTTCCAGATGTGGCTGCAGAACTCAAAAAAATCCTGCTGTTCTAATGCAGAGAATGCAGGTGAATGTCTCCTATCACTAAGCTAGGCACTCTGGTTTTGGAGGTGGCCATAAAAGGTATTTCTGGCAACTTTTTTAAAAACAAACAGCAGAATCTAGCTAAATGGCTCCCATTTAGCTAGGTTCAGGTAGGTTTTTTTGTGTGTTACAGAGGTCATTTTATGTATTTTTAATACTATCCAAGAGGTAAAGCATGACAATAATCACAGACTTTTTTTTTAACCATTCTCATCAAGACATTAATTCTAAAATCATTATAACTCTGAAACCATGTAATATTTTTTTCATGAACCCTTCCAAAGCACACCCTTGGCTCAGGCCCCTTCAACTCTGAAAAGTTCATGAAAAAACTTCCACACCATCTAGGCTATAGGTGACAGCAAAAAATACACAATGCTACGTATAGGGAAACTAAACTTTTTTTTCTGGTTTTTGGTGCTCCATATCTTGAAAACTGAACAACATGTCACCACAAAATGTTTTCCATTGTTGGAATCCGGTAGCCTGAGCAAGCCTGCCAAATGTTGAGCTATTTCATCAAATGATGCCAAAGTTATTAAGGTGCAAAAATTGGGGTTTAACATTAAACAGCCTACTCAGCCCTAACTAAAGGGGGTACCACCATGCCCCTGTAATTCACAGGATTTCAGACTTAGTGGACAATGATGAATTTACAGCAGTAAGCTAACATACAGGTAAATTAAGACAAGTCAAATGCTGTGCAGCAACAAGTATAGGCCACTGGGGCAAATACAGGCCAGTAAGTGCAAATCAGTCATTGCAGGTACATTGGCCTGTGCTCTAGTAGGAATGGCTTAAGCCTTTTCTTGAATTCTTCAATTTAGGAGCAATTTTGAAGGATTGCTGGGAGGATATGCCACAGAGAGGGGGCTGAGGTAGTGAAGGATCTTTTGTCCATGCTTGGCCTCACCCTAGGCATCTCTAGGAAGGTCTTGATATTGGACTAGAGTATTCTTCTCAGGGGTTTGGTTACCAGAACATCATGGAAGCTGAGAGGGGTGATACCCTTGGCTATTTTGAAGGCAAGACAGAGGAGAAAGTACACTTCTCTCCCTTTCAGAGAATGCCGATTGAGGAGTGAAAAACATTGCAGTGGTGCTCCCTAGGTGAGGCTCCAGAGGCAGTTTTATTGTGGAGGACTTTAAGCTTGTTTATTTCAGAGCACCTAAGGGTCTGAACAGTTGGGACACCATACAGTAGAAGGGGGATCAGTGTACTGTTTGCAATAGCTGACCATGAATCCTTGGAGAGGTACTTTGGTAATAGGGCTGCCCAATTTTTTGACCCAAAATACCACAAGGTATTTAAGAGACTCAACCACCTCAATTTGAAAGTTCTTTAAATTTGATGGACTGCATCTGACTAAAGAGGGAGTCAGTGCATTGGGGCAGAAGTTTGATGTCTTTGCAGAATATTTAAACTAGCAAATGGGAAGAGGGGTGCAGTACCCCATACGTCGAATGGGAAGAACACCCCTCCCCCCTCAGCTAGTGGTCAAACAGAAATTCAGCGTGTTTGCCCTTCATTTGCATCACCAGGTAAGAAAAAAGGTTTGTCTCCCATACAATGCACAGGGGTAATGCCAAACTTCACCCAACAACTAACACACCAAAATCTGGCCAATGGAAAATCATGTACACAAATGCTCACAGCCTGGGAAATAAGATCCCAGACCTGCAGGCAATAATGTCAGAGGCTAAACTGGACATAGTAGCAATTAGTGAGACGTGGTTTACCAGTAACCACACTTGGGAGACTTCAGTACCTGGCTATGTATTGTTCAGAAGAGACCGAGGTGCAAAAGGGGAGGAGGGCCTGTATGTTAATGAAAATATCAAAGCTACAGAAATTCAGAATACACATAAGGAGCCAGAAGAACTGTGGGTCACCCTGGAAACAGGAAATGGGACAGCCATAAGAACTGGGGTTGTCTACAGGCCCCAGACCAGGGGAGACATAGACACATTACTGTTAGAAGATATACAAAACATGACAGCTAAAGGAGGTTCTGATAATGGAGACTTCAACATGCCAGACACAGATTGGTCAATACCAGCAGGAACATCTGCCAGAACTAGATTCATAGTGGATTCCTGCAGGAGGGCCTCAAACAACTGGTACAGCAACCCACAAGAGACAGGGCTATCCTAGATCTAGTACTGACTAACAAAGAAGGGATCACAGATCTCCAGGTAGAAGGTCACCTGGGGCCAGTGACCATCACATGGTATGGTTCAATTTGGCTACTACATCTAAATCATCCCATTCCAAAGGCAAAATATGGGACTTCAGAGGAGCTGACTTTGATAAGATGGCCAACAGAGTTAAGCTAGCCCTGGCAAAAGAAACACAGGTGAGGAGGTACAGGCAAAGTGGGCAAGCATTAAGGATGCAATACTTGAAGCAACATCCCATTGTGTAGACAGAAAAGGAAGTGCAAAAGAAGGAAACCACTTTGGTTCTCAAATACAGTAGCAGAAAGGTCAGAGCCAAAAGGCTGGCCTTCAGGAAATATAAGGAAACACAGCGGGATGAAGATAGGGAGGCATACCAAACTGCCCTAAGGGAAGCAGGTAAGGCAGTAAGGCAGGCAAAGTCCCAAACTGAGAAACACTAGCACTAACAGTAAAGAAGGTGACAAGACTTTCTATAGATATATTAGTGAAAGGAGAAAGTCCAGAGGGGTATTGCTAAGCTTAATGGAGAAAGGGAGCAAGTGAGGAGGAGGACCTGTAAAGGCATCTATCTAAATAGATACTTTTGCTCAGTATTTACTGAAGAGAAGGTAGGGCAGGGCCACAGCTCAGCATCATGGACACGGGGAGGGAGGTGAGCACTACTCCCTTCACAAAAGAAAGGGTCCTACAAGAGCTTGCTAAGCTCAGGGTGGATAAGGCAATGGGACCTGATGGCATACATCCCAGGGTACTTAAGGAGCTAAAGGAGGAACTAGCAGAGCCATTAGCAGAATTGTTTAGTGAGTCTCTGAACACAGGAGAGGTCCCAGAAGACTGGAGAGGGCTCATGTGATCCCACTCCACAAGAGTGGTAGCAGGAGGAGGCGGGAACTACAGACCGTCAGTCTTACCTCAGTAGTGGGCAAGATTATGGAGGCACTCCTTAAGGAAAGGATAGTGCAACACCTGAATCCATAGGGGCACAGGATCCAAGACAGCATGGGTTTACAAAGGAAGGTCCTGTCAAACTAATCTCATAGATTTCTTTGACTGGGTAACCAGAGTGGTGGACCAAGGGGGAGCAGTTGATGTCACCTACCTTGACTTCAGCAAAGCTTTTGACACTGTTCCACATAGAAGATTGATAAATAAGCTATGTAGGCTCGGGCTGGGTCAGAAGTTGGTCAACTGGGTGGCAAACTGGTTGACTGGCAGAAAACAGAGAGTGGTGGTAAATGGTATACAGTCAGAAGAGATGCAAGTCACAAGTGGGGTACCTCAGGGATCAGTCCTGGGGCCAGTCCTATTCAACATCTTCATTAGTGACCTCACTGATGGACTAGAGGTAAAGCTTGTCTGTTTGCAGATGACATCAAGATCTGCAACAGAGTAGATGATCCAGATGGGGTGGGCAGAATGAGAAGAGATCTGGATAAACTAGCAGAATGGTCAGAAGAGTGGCAACTGGGATTTAATGCAAGAAGTGCAAAATCATGCACATAGGGAAGAGAAACCCTGAAGCCACTTATAGGCTGGGAGGGAGTTGCTAGCAGTCACAAAGAAAGAAAGACTTGGGCATCATCATCACTGATGACCTGAAATCATCAAGCAGACCTTTAAAGCAGTAGGTAAGGCTAGGGGGTGTTAGGGTGTATTAGTAGGGTATCACAAGTCAAGAGGGAGTAATAATCCTCTGTACATTTACATTGGTTAGGCTCCCATCTGAGTACTGCGTGCAGTATTGGAGGCCACACCTTCAAAAGGACATTAACCAAATTGAGGCAGTCCAGAAGGGCAACCAAAATGGTGCAGGGACTGCATCAGAAGACATATGAGGACAGATTAACGGAGCTCAATATGTATACCCTTGAGCAAAGGAGGGAGAGGTGATATGATAGAGGCATTCAAACACCTTAAGGGCATAAACAAGGTGAAAGAGTCTAACATGTTTAAATATAAGAAAATAGCAGGACAAGAGGACACAGCATGAGATTAGAGGAGGCCGATTAAGAGGAATATGAGGAAATTCTTTTCACAGAAAGGGTGGTAGATGCATGGAATGGCTTACCACAAAAAGTGGTGGCTATGAATACAGTGCAGGGCTTCAAACAGGCATGGGATAGGCATAAGGGAGCAATACAAATGTCTATGAATAGATAGGTCACTGACAGAGCAAAGGCCAATGGCACATTTATAAGGTAGAAAAAGAAATGGGCAGACTGGATGGGCCTTGCGGTCCTTATCTGCTGTCAACTTCTATGTTTCTATGTTTCTATGAAATCTGGAAGATATGGTAAGGGTTAACAAGTGATACTTTGTTGTACCCAGCTGTCTGGGGCTAAATAGGATAGCGCGCATTCAGGACCAGCTTACTGGTAGTGAACCACTTTTCTAGTTCCAAGAAATCACCAGATAGCTACAGTAACTGTTGATTTGGTTAACATCAGTAGAGCATCTATATTCCCCCAAATTGCAAGATTTTTGCCATGAAGTGTGAAATATCACCCATGAAATTCTGCACTTCATGGTGAAATGTCTCACTTCATAGATCAATTTGTGCTTCTCGAATTGTACAAAATTCAAAGATTAATTCACAGAGTGAATTTTGCCAGCTTTGCCTATCTCTATTTTGGCAACATTTGTGAGATTTCAAAAATAATTAACTGAAACATTATGAGCCAGGTTATGTTCATAACTAAATACTGTATCCAAGTGTCATAACATTTGGCGGTTGCAATCCATATACAAGCATGCAAATTGGGTAGTGTCTAAATTGATGATCACCTGAGTCATCACCAACTAAAAACATTAGTGAAATTTCAAGAAATCCTGTGATTTTATTTCACCAAAAGCAGAATATTTTACTTTTGCTCAGCCCTTTCATGTAGTTTAGGAGAAGTATGAAGTAATAAGAAAATGATATACAGTCATGTGATGTTTCTTTACCAATGAAGTTGCGGGATTCTTATACCCCATTTTACAGTGAGGGATAGCTTGTCAAAACAGGATAAGTATGCAATAAGCCAAGACAGCATATGCATTAAAAGATTTTAATGCATACCCCATAGGTGCCCCAGGGCAGTGAGTCATGATGCTAAAGGTCAAGTATCCATACACCCCTGGAAAGTGCACCTATGGGGTATGCATTAAAATATTTTATTGCACTAATCAAATGGTTTGCTGCTCTTTTGTATTACATGTAAAGGGAAACATTTTAATCTAACTTTTTTACATAAATAATTTTTTTAAATACATTTTAAATAACAAAATACATACATGGAACGCCCCTGATTTTGCAGGTAATGAGGATTTTTTGGCTTGACAGTGAGATCTGGCACCTGATCATGTGGAGTGTAAATGTATGGGATACAAAGACACAGCAGGGAAGGATAAAGTGCATAAAAAATGCACAAGTGGGGTTTTCAATTAATTTTCCAACTTCAAATAAATAAAAAATATAGAAAGGAAAATAAATGGTTAGTCCCAAAAATAAATCAGACCACTTCCATTCAACAGAGCCTGTGGCTTTACTTCAGCCTAGGATAGTTCTGAATAGTGTGAACAGCAACACACTAATACCTTCTTTCAATCAGTGTGAAAAACAACACACTAACACAGGTCTCTCATCTTCTACCCATAGCACGTAACTAGCACGGACTGTCTCATTAACCCACGGTTGTGAGCCTTTTTATATTCCCCAGGTCTGATATCACCATCTAGTGATAGAAACACACATAGAATCATAGAAATTGTTGGCAGATAAGGACCACCTGGCCATCTAGTCTGCCCATAAGCCCTTGTACTGGATTAGTGCTTCTGACCCACCCACTGCTGTTCCTCTATGGTTCCCCTATGCCTGTCCCAAGCATGCTTGAATCCATCCACTGTAATCACTCCCACCACCTCCTGAAGCAGACCATTCCATGTGTCCACCACCCTCTCTGTGAAGAAGTTCCTCACATTCCCTCTTAACCTCCCACCTTCAAATTTCATGTCATGCCCCTCATTCTTGTGCTCCTCCTATTTTGGAAAATGTCTCCCTCCTGCACCTTGTTTGTACCCTTGAGGTACTTGAATGTTTCTATCATGTCCCCTCTTTCCTTCCGCTCTTCTAGCATGAACATATTGAGGTCCCTTAATCTCTCCTAAGTCTTGTGTTGCAAGGCCTGTACCGTCATAGTTGCCCTTCTCGTGACCGTCTCCAGCCTGTTTTATCCTTACAAAGGTGCAGCCTCCAGAATTGCATATAGTACTCCATGTGAGGTCTGACCATGGTTTTATATAATGGCATCACTACCTCACTCCTTCTGCTGGTGATGCCCCTGCATATGCACCCCAGCATGCCACTGGCCTTCCAAGCTGCCTTAGCACTCTGCTTTGGCATTTTCAGGTTGTCTGAAATAATAACGCCAAGGTCCCTTTCCTCCTTTGTGACTATCAGTAACTCCCCCCATTCTGTAGCGTTCCCCAGGGTTTTGCACTTTTTTGAATTCAGCTTCAGTTGCCAGTCCTCAGACCATTTGTCAAGCTTCCCAAGATCCCTCCTCATTTTCTCCACCCCCTCTGTGGTATCCACTCTGTTACAGATCTTGATGTCATCTACAAACAGGCAGACCTTTCCCTCCAGCCCTTCTGCAATGTTACTAATGAAGACATTGAACAGGACTGGTCCCAGGACCAATCCCTGAGGCACCCCACTGGTCATCCCTCTCTCCCCAGACTGCACCCCATTTACTACCACCCTCTGCCTCCTGTCTGTTAGCCAGTTTCTAACCCAGTTTACCACCCTGTCCCCCACGCCCAGACAACTCAGATTGTTTATCAGCCTCCTATGTGGGATGGTGTCAAAGGCTTTGCTGAAATCAAGGTAAACAATGTCCACTGCCCCACTCTGATTTACTTCCTTTGTCACCTAGTCAAAGAAATCAACCAGATTTGTCTGACATGATCTCCCCACTGTGAATCCATGCTGCCTATTGTCCTGGGCTCCAATGGCTTCTTGATGCCCCACTATCCTTTCTTTAAGCAATGTCTCCATGATCTTCCCCACCACTGAGGTGAGGCTGACCAGCCTATAGTTCCCCACATTTTCCCTGCTGCTGGATTTGTGTAGAGGGACCACATGTGCTCTACTCCAATCCTCTGGTACCACCCTTGTGTTGAATGACTTGGTGAATATGGCTACCAGAGGTTTTGCTATCTCCTTTCACAGTTCTCTTAATATTCTTGGGTGTATGCATCTGGTCCCATCACTTTGTCCTCCTTCAATTTAGTGAGCCCCTGCGGGACTTTTTCCCCTGTGAATGGACTATTGTCCACCTCTTCACCCCCTTGGCAACTGATACACTGCCATGGTTCCTGCACCTGCCCCTCTTCTGTGAATACTGAACAGACATTTTTATTCAGTATTTCTGCCTTTTCCATGTCATCCTCCTTGCATTCCCTTCCCTCTCCCTTGAGCCTTGCAATCCCCCCCCTTGTTTTTCCTCCTTTTGCTGAGGTATCAGAAGGCTATCTTGTCCCCTTTCTTAACTGACTGTGCTAAGCCCCCTTCCTCAGTCCGTAACTTTGCTCTTCTTATTGCCTTTCCTGCTTCCCTAGACACTCAAGGTACTCCTCCCTGTCCTCCTCCCTTTGGATCTCTTTATACTTCCTGAACCATTTCCTTTTTGCCCTGACCTTTACAGCCACCTCTCTCAAGAATCACAGTGGCTTTCTCCTTCTCGTGCCTTTGGATACCAATCTGATGCATTGGTTTGTTACTTCCAGTAAGGCTTCCTTTAGATGCTTCCATTGTTCTTCCACTCCCCCTCCTGCCCCTGTTCTCTCCAGGGCTCTTTTGATACCCCACCCCATTTATAGCGTTTTTGAAATCCAAAACATTTGTCCTTGTATGACTTGAATGAGTCTCTGTCCCTTTGCTGAACCACACAATGTTGTGATTGCTGGATCCCAGTTGCCCTTCTACCTGGACATCTGTGATTTGATCCCCATTGGTCATTGCTAGGTCTAGAATTGCCCTGTCTCTGGTGGGATCAAGCACAAACTGCCTGAGTCCAACCTCCTGGAGTGAATCAAGGATGCCTCTACTTCTGGCTGAAACAGCTACACTGGTGCTCCAATCAACATCCGACATGTTGAAATCCCCCATCAGTAGAATTTCACCTTTCATTGCTATCTCATATATTTTCTGCACTAGCTCCCTGTCCAGTTCCTCTCCATGTCCTGGAGGCCTGTATATCACCACTGTGCATATTGCTGTGCCATTTCCAGGTTGAAGGGTGACCCACAGTGTCTTGATCTCCCCCTGCCTACCCTGTACATGTGTTGCCATTATACCCTCTCTGACATACAGGGCTACTCCGCTCCCTTTTTGCCCTCCCTATCCCCCCTGAATAGAACATATCCTGATACATTTGTTTCCCACTCATCATTAGCTGTGTACCAGGTTTCAGTTATTGCTACTATGCCCAGATCTCTTTCAGTTATTATGGACTCCATGTCTGGGACTTTATTTCCCAGTCTGTGTGCATTTGTCAGCATGACCTTCCAAGTTTTACTGCCTGACCTCTCTCTCATCCTGTTTTTGGTCCCCTGTATCTCCCCCCCCTTTCCTGATATTTTTCTTTGTGTTCCTGATTCATTTCCTATTCCATTTCTGCCTGATTCTGATGACCTTGATATTAAACTCCTCTTCCTGCTCCATTGTTCTGCTTTCTCTACTATGTGGGGTGGGCTGCCTGAGTATCCCTATTTCTGTTGCCTTCCCCCCTAGCTAGTTTAAATGCTTTTCAGCAAAGCATTTAAACTTGAGGACTGCCTTCTCCTTGCTGGACAGATGCAATCTGTCCCCACTGTACAGGGTTGGGATCAGCCCCCATTTCCTTTATACTTGGGAAACAGACATTCAATATATAACATCTCATCTTTGGTCACATAGGCGGAAGGTCTAATATCCTGATATCTCATAAACATCTTATATCAGACATAGTTAAGAATAAAGGTGTTCTTATTCCATTTGAATGCCTAACGAGCTGTAATGTGGCTAAACCCCTCCCCTCGGCTGTCATATCACTCTCCCTGGATGCCATAAAAAGTGACATACTGAGGGCTGTCAGCCCTATAGGAAAATCCTAGTGCACACACTCCCCACAGCTAATACACTTTTTAAAATGTTCCATGAATTTCCCTTTTTCCAGGCATTTCTGAGTTGGCAAGGGGAAGGGGAGATTGAGGGTGCACTCCTCATCTTCCTTCTCCTGCCAGCTCATAAGACCTGTGTTTATGCTGTGAAAATCAAGAAAGGAAAAACAAATATATTTTTGGTTTATTTTTCTTTCAGGGTATTTATTCCAGCACCTTTCCTCTTTTTGGAGCACTTATGCTGTGCCCACAATTTATTCTCTACATAAAAGCCTCTCTATTGGCTTTCTTCACAAAGGGAGAATCCTTCCCCTCTGGTCTGATGGTTGAAATTGTCAGCCATCGGGTTCAGTTGCAATTGGGCCCTTCATTTCACTCAGCCCCTTTTTCTTCATGGCTGGTGGCCTAAAAATAACATTATTTCCTAGGCTTATCCAGGGCCACATATTATGCAGACACTGTGGGACTTTAGTCTGCCTATGCCCATAGTGTCAGCTTCATGAAGGAGCCCTCATCACATTTTGCAGCAGATACAGTGTTTTGGAGCACCATTCTGCTCTGAACAAAGATTTATTTCTGTGCCACATCTTGCAGCTTCTGGGAGAACAGGGGTATTGACACCGCTGGAGCAGTGCGCTTTATGGGAGCCTATTTCTTTCTTTCAGGGCACAGTATATTTATGTATTTATGTAAAGTGTGACTGGCACATACAATCAATTCTGTTGATTGGGAGTTTCTGAAAAAGCGCTGCTCGCGCTTGCATCGCACAGCTTCAAGGGTTGAAGGAAAAGGGACAGTAAAGTTTTTTTTTTTTTTAATTTACTGTCAGGTTGGCCACCTTGACAGTGAAAAGGAAAAGGACAAAGCATGGAAAAGAAAAGAAGGATAGGAGAGATGGAAAGGAAATAGTTGGGGGGGGTGGTGCCACACTCGAAACTGTACTATATATTTCTTAACAGGGGTCACCCTGTTACATGGAACTGGAAATTTATTGCATGGTCAGGTGACCTCTCAAAATAAAGTTTCTAGAATTTTAATTTTGTGCCATTTTATAAACTGCAATGAAGACTTTGGAAACAGTAAAAGGAACTTGTTTCCAGTGTGCTTACCCGTTAAGCGAATAAACAAACAAACAAACAAACAGTATTCAAAGAGCTATAGCCTTGTCCCATCTGTCCCTATATTCAGTTATAGATTTTCATCTGCATTTGTCAGAGCTATCAGACCATCTAGAGGATGGTTTAACAGTTGTGTTCCTGCTTTCAATTTGCAAACGAATTTGTGGCAACAATATATAATGCAAATTTACATGTTTTTTCTTTATGCAAATTACAGTTTTTCTTATGATTTATACTTCATGCCCCTTCTTTCTCTGGCACAACTCCATCTCTACTTTATATTTACAGAAAGACAGGTGGCAGACTGGAACAAGCTTCTGGAGGAAGTCATCTGGGTTGAAACATTTTGAGGTTTCAAAAGGGTATGGAACAGGCACACGGGAATAGAGCATGGGGTCCTAATGTCACATGACATTATGCCACATGGCAAAATTGTACTGTCAGTACAGTGCAATTTCTGCCATGTGGCATAACTCTCTTTTTTGTGGGGAGCTTTGCACCCACACCCCCAGTTATGGGGGGCTGTGCACCCAAGTGCCCCCAATAAAGATTATCAACTCTGGGGGGGTTCAACTTGGAGAGCGCACAAAGTGAAAAAAAGATAAAAGTTTCTGGGACCAGGAATCAAACCCAGTCCAAGAAGCACTGCCTGGGTTCCCTGCTGCTATGGCTCAGTCCATTGAGCCATGGCAACTGCTCGGCAGAACCCAGTCCCAGCAGAGGTCTTATCCTCTACCTGGGATAGTGCACATGGTGCAATACTGCATACAGCAGTATACGTGGTCTTGCACCATTCGCTTACCTCTACAGCGCTATGCTGGGTTAGCTGGAATGTCATACGCTATTAAGCATATGACATGCTGACCTGGTAGGTGGGAATAGTATGTAATGGGGCAGACTGTGGTAGGGAGGACTGACATTGACACAGTCCTAAAACTAAACAGGTTTGGACAGACTGAATGTGCTGCAAGGCCATTATCTGTTGTCATTTTGTGTTTTCCTTTGTTTGTGTAAAAGCCACATACAGTAAGTAGGGTGCATCAACCATGGAGGTGGGTTGGCTCCAGATTAGTACAAGTACTGTATGTGTGAAGCTATGTAAGTTGGCAAAGGACCAGATCCATGAAGCAGGTAATTTGTCCATGTCCCACTCCTAGACCCCAGCAAATAATGTGTTGGAACATCCCATGCAGACACAATACAGAAATATTAGTTGAAAATTTAGCATGGTGGCGGGGGGGGGGTGAACAGTGAAGACTGGTATGGAGCAGATAGTCAGTTTATTGATTTTAGTTATTTGCATAGTTGCAATTTTTGAATAGGAAAGGCACACTAAGCTGTGATAGTTCATTTTGAAGAGTGTTCTGGGGAATCGGTTACATTGACCTTTTTTATTCCCCACTCCCTCAATCACCTCCTCAACTCTCCCGTAATTGCCACCCCTTACACCCTACCCCCATCCTCCTGTACTTTCACCTGCCAGGTCCTCATCTCCTTTCAGGGTTTTCTGCATCCTGAAGGGGGTGAAGGCACCCTCTCACTAATTTTACCCCAACTCTCTCTTAACTGCCCCCACCCACCTCATACTATCCCAATTAGCCCTTCCCCAGTACTTGTTTCCTCTTTCTCCTCCCCCTTCCTTCCCTATCTTTTCTACTTCAGCTCACTTGTTCCCCTGCAGTGTTCTCAGCACCCTGAGGGGGTGATGGCTTTGGCATCTCCCCTCCTCTCCCTCTCCCCACACACCCACACCCTAGTACCTTGCATACTATGCTAATTCAGCTAGCACTTGGCTACTATCTTCCGAACTTAAGCACTTACCTCCTAAGGCCTCCTCACACTGTCAGAGTACTAACATTGTAATCTACTTCCAGTCTTTCCACACTGTTCTTTTTACGGCTGCAGTAGGCAGAGCCTGCAGACTTTTGCATGTACAAAAGGAGTGATGTCATGTTTTCTGTCCATGGAACTGACTGAAGGTGTAAGTAGTCTCCTCTGCCTTATCTTCCTCCAAGAAATGCTTTCTGCCCTCAAAAAATACTCTTTCACATTAGTCAATGGCTGCCGGGTACTATTTTCTTTCTTAAATGGTCAGTACAAGAAATGGAACCTGAGTAGTGGGAGGCATCATTGTTTTTTTGGGGGTGGAGTAAGATCCACCCCACCTCCACCCGAAAAGCTCTTAAAGATCTACCCCGCCTTTCTTTATTCATGTGGGAGGGGCATGAGGTGTCTCTATCATGCTGAAACAAGACACACTAATTTGGGATCTGGACCAAGGAACAGAACAAGACTGTGAAGTGAATGAGTTGTGGAGCCCCAGCATTTTATTAAGGACTAAGAAAATAGAAGAACCTTAATGCCTTCAAATTGACTTAAAAACCATTGTAATAAATGATTATCAGAGCCACCTGGTATCTCAAAAGTAGAGAGTAATTAAGAAGTGTCTGAAACTACAGCTCTCAAGGAAAACAATAGACACAGCATTTTGGTTGAAAGAGCCACCTTTTTTTCTTAAACATTTATATACTAAAAACATAAAGTTCAGCTTTTGCAATTAACAATATTTGTTTGCCATACTATTTTTAGAAAGCATTGATGTTAGTAATGCATTTAGAAATACATGTTTTAATAGTCTTTACAGTTAATCATGCAGTTTCATGTGAGGGCACATTTTTTGGTGGAAGGGGTTCAAATTATTTTAATCATGGGCACAGTACCCTTGATGAGAAAATGTATTTTTTCTTTTAAGTTTGAGAAGTGGACTTGCCTTGCACATGTTAAAAATATCAGCTGCAATTAATAACTACTTGTAGAAGCAAAAGGCTGGGTGTTTCTTTTTCCTTCTTTCTTTTTACTGATATTATACACTAAGACAAGAAAAAAGTAAAACTGGAACAACTATCAGAGCTGCCATACCCCTGGACATGCCATTCGTCACTCATTTAAAATAACACAAACGTAGTTTCACATTTTTACTATGTGGGAAGCAAGAAGATGAACCAGCATGGTTAACAAATACATTCATTGATACCTGTGAACGAGTGGGGAGCGGTAGTTTTTTCTAACATTCCTGGTGGTTTTATTTCTCCCTGGAACCTGCTATTCAGGTTTTTTTTATTGCATCTTGTCCCAGGCAATCTTCCCAGAGTACAGTTTGCTCTATTGTTTAATAGCTTCAGTGGAGGCCAGTGTCTTGTTACATTGTCTTTTGTTTTCAAATTAACCACAGACATCATGGCAGCCAAAGGAGACACACTTTGAGTCTTAAGGTGTATACAGCATAATAAAAAAGTTTTCATATGCATCATTTTTCCATTCATGTTACTGCTAGACATACTGCAGCTAGCTTGGCTTGAGGAAGGGTGAACATGGTCAGAACCCCTTAGCAATTGAGAAGCATATTCAGCAAATAACTCCAGATGTGCTAACTGCCTGCTGAATGAGGAAGGATTGCAGAAACCCAGGGAATGATTCTGGGGGGGGGTGGCTGATGGTCATCAAAATGGAAAGGGATTTGGGGGGTAATCATATTGGATGACCTAAATGTAACTAAACAATGTATCAAAGCTGTGAGAAGAGCCAGTGGAATTCTGTGGTGCATGGGGAGAGGCATTACCAGCAGATGGAAGGAAGGAGGTGGTGATGTCACTGTGTAGATCACTGGTGAGGCCTCATTCTGAATATGGTGTCCAGTTCTGGAAGCCGAATTTCTGTCATGCAACTTTAAATCACAAATGGGTTAAATGGTTCTATTTTAGATTTCTGTCCCTTTCCCCTACTTCTTCCACTGGTTAGCCTTATGGAATGCAACTAGAACATATATTGACTAGCATGATGAATGCACCTACACAAGTTGCTTCTCAGTCTACAGCACTGTCTTTTTAAAATGATAACTTCTTGTTTAAAATATGGCATCATTTTTCCATCCATATTACTGCTAGACATACTGTAGCTAGCTTGGCTTGAGAAAGGGTGAACATGGTCAGGACCCCTTAGCAATTGAGATGCATATGCAGCAAATAAGTCCAGATATGCTAACTTACCCTATAACTGTTAAGTGTCACAGTTTGCATTTTCTTCTTGAAATGGTTACTTTTGCATTTATGTTTATATTAAAATATTTAATATTCTGACCATGTGATCATGTCATGGACCATAACTAATCTCCAGCCTCACCCCCCATGCTCCAACTTGCATAGAAGATAGTGCTTGTAGACAAATTTTATGATTTTGCAACTGTGTTCTGGTATGTTCTGGTGTGTGTGTGTGTGTGTGTGTGCTTTGGATTCACTTGCTTGTGTCTTGCATGGAAACAGTGCTTGTAGACAATCTAATCATTTTGCAGCTGTGTGCTGCTGTGTGTGTGTGTGTGTGTGTGTGTGTGTGTGTGTGTGTGTGTGTGTGTGCACCTCTGAGACTGTTCTTGCAACCTAGGAAAGGTACTTCTGCAGACATAGCAGCAGTACATTGCATAGCAGATATAAAATGTCAATAAGCAGGTCATGCAACAGATGTGCTGAATAGTTACTGAAGCAAGAAATGTACAGCTGTCATTTTTTACATCTTGTTTAAAATGTGTTTTTATACCTGTGGTGCCAAATGGCACAGTCACTTTCAGCTAATGATCTGATAGTGTCACCGTTCATGCGGTGGGGTCACAAAAAGCCCATGCTGAAAACTTGGAGTGAAAATACCAAGAAACGTCCAGGGCATTTGGGCTTCTGACCATAACACCCTGCACTATAGGGACTGACAGGCATCAGGGGTGTGACTTGGGATTATCAACAGTAATGATCATGCCATTCCACTCCCATCCCCACCCTGCAGCCGGTGACAGGTATCAAGGTGTGCCTTTGACTCTTCAGCCACAAAGTTCACTCCATTCTCTTATACTGTACCCATTTCAGCATATTTCCTTATGGAATGGGGTGAGTGTAAAGTTTGAAAACCCCCAAGGCACACCTCAACTCTTGTCTGTGTCTTCAGGGTAGGGTGAGGTAAACTGGTGTGAGCGTTATGGGCAATGACCCAAAGGCACACCCCAATGCCAGTCCATGTCTGGAGGGTGGGGGGGGTTGGCGTCACTTCAATACTTCACTACCATTCCTATTCTGCCTGTCTGTCTGTGTGTGTGTCTCTCTACCTATCTATCTATATGTCTATGTAACTATTTATCTTTCTATTAATTGCATGTGTCGCTATTTTTACCTATTTCTAAAACAAACCTGCATATCACATTTGCCTGCACTCTGAGCACATACTTATGAAACTGTATATATTTGTACTCCACTTCTGCATAGACCGCATACTTTCCTACTATTCCCATTATCACAAGCATAACTACCTTGCCCTTATCAAAAGCGACCCCCTTTGAAAGTTAATATCACATTTTCTCTAACAGTCCATCATCATTACACCTGACTTCCTAACATCAACACATTGCTTAAATATAACATGCATCACCTCGTGGACAAAAACTCTGTTTCTCTTGAAAAAATAAAAATTAAAAAAAATTGTCTAAATAATCCCAAGGCTGAACATATGCCAGCCATTACTTTTTCATGTACTTCTACCTTCTGTACCATCATGGGGATCTGCATATGTTTCCCTTGATGTTTTGCATTATTGGGATATGTGCAATTATGTTTTCTTTGAAATGTGGCTGTCTGGCCAATATCATCCGGGATAACACATACGTCATTGGCATTTGCTCTGGGGTTCTTTTGTAAGCTTCCTATTCCTTCCATTAACATGTACACCCCCATATATTTTCCTAATAATGTGTATGACATCTTTAGAACAGAAATTAAAACAAATCTTGCTACTTACAAATCATTGTGTTGTTTCTCCATACCTACTTAACAATTACACACAACTTCACTATTTTCATTATGCAGCCGTGGTGGATCTGACCAGATTTTGTTTATTATTGTCTGATATAAGTCTACTGTCATAGACAAAAATGTCTGCTGCTCTACTCACCATGAGTCTGTGATGTAACTTATGTCCACGTTTTTATTACCCTGGCCTGTAACTGAAATGCATTTTGATCTGTACGATGCACTTGTACTTAACTATCTACTACCTAGTTATTGCTTGTAAAGTCTGTGATTCTTTTTCTCTGTTTCTCACAAATGTTGTCTCAAGCTTCTTCCTATGTAACCTCACCCCCCAGGGCACTTCTGGAAATGAGCTGTTTACAGATCATGTTGGTTTCCTGGTGAATCTTTTCTAAATAAATAAATTATTGACAGAGAGAATGTTAATCATGACACCAGGGAAACTTCCTTACTATTCTTCCAAATGTGCCATGGGTTCTTTAGTGACCACCTGGACAATAGTAAGTAAGTAAAATATTTTATTCATAAAAAGTCTTAATAATCAGGATTGGTCAATTGAGCTAAAAGCTCATTTACAACAAGGTCCATAGAACAGAAAGAACGGTACTATTTCAATTATATTGTTTCAAGTACATTATAAATACATTGACTAATACAATATAAACATGTATATAAATACAAAGAGAGTGAATCAGACAAGTGTACAGAGATTACACAGCACATAATTCAGCAGCATATTCCAGTTACATACAGCAATTATGCAAAGTTGTGCAACACAGTCTAGATTTAAATGCTGTATTTTCCAACCAAGTTTTTATCCCCGTTCAAGTGTTTTTCCCATTAGATGTTCTTAATTTATGTGGAATACTATTCCAAGCTAAATTGTCTACATAATAGATGGAATCTCGCCCAATATCCATATTGCATTTTGGAATTTCCAAGTCTTTACTGAGTGCAGATCTTAAGAAGCCCTTTTTTTCTCTACCTACTAAGTTGGTGGATGTATAATCTGGGAGTTTTCCATCCAGTCCCTTATGTGTAAATGCAATTAAGTGTTCCTGCCTTCGTTCACTCAGTTTTTGCCATCCCAAGTTGTCAAATAATTGACAGCTATGCATCAGACAGGGGGCACCAAGGAAGAACCTGGCAAGTCTGCCATAACAAACATCCAGCTTTGCCAGGTCCCCCTTGGTCCCACTTACATACAATATATCTCTGTAGTCAAACATTGGTGTTATCATAGAGCTGACTACATCTTTCTTTGTCTTTTGTGATACACATAAATTTGCCCTATATACTCTCTTTCCCATGTTTTTCAACAAATGATCTATATGTACTTCCCAACTAAGGGAACTGTCTAGCCATATGCCCAAATACTTATAAGATTGGATCTGTTGTATGGGGATCCCCTCAGGGTAACAATACTTAGTGGTTGTTTCTCAGTCCCTCCATTGTTATATGACAGCAACATTGTTTGTGTTTTAAGGGATTAAGTACCAATTTACTGTGGTCAAAGAACGTGTACTTCATTAAATGTCTGCTGTAATTGATCTCATTTTTTTGTACTGTGACATCAGATGTGTAAATATTTGTATTGTCTGCATATAAATGACACATAATGGATTGAGAAACATAACTTGTTAACATAAATGTTAAACAAAAGGGAGGGGCAGCTGCAGAATAAGGGGTGCTAGCTGCACATTCGAGCAGACTTGATAGACCTCTAGGTCATTATCTGCTGGCAAATTTTGTAAGGGGCCCTAATATGGAACCCTGGGGGACCCCATAGACAACAAGTACTAGTTTTGAAGAAACATATCCTATTGATACTAACTGTGATCTTCCCTTTAGGTAGGAACTTAGCCATTTCATACTGTTACCTGACACTCCCAGTGAGACCACCCTGGACAGGAGGACATTGAAGAATCAAATGCTTTGGATAAATCTACATATATTGCTCCAACTGGAGTCCTCCTGTCCAGGGCCACCTGCACATCACTCACCACCTTAACTAAAGTGGTTATAACTTTGAGGTGCTGTCTGAACCCTGACTGCACCTCATTGATTTTATCCTGCGAGTCCAGATAATCTTTTATCTGAGATTATATTAATTTCTCAAATATTTTAGAAACTTGGGGCTGGAGGGAAATTGGACGTTAATTCCCAAATTCAGTTTTTTTACCTTATATGAAAATGGGCACTACTTCAGATTATTTCCAAGCTTATTCATATTCCCCAGTTTTAATTGACAAATTAAATATGTCAGTCAGGGGTAGACAATAATGGGAGAGGCATAGTTTAAAAGCTTGGACAGAATACCATCAAATCCTTTGGCCTTGGTTGTGTCCAGTTTTAACAACTCTTTCATAACTGTATCCACAGTTACACTGGAAAGGGATAACTATCCTATATTATTTGATTCTAACACTTGTTTGTCCAAAATATGTGAACTATTACTACAGTATTTAAACCCATATTCACCATCTTGCTAAAATAATCATTGAATTTAGCAGCCACAATTTGGGATACTGGTAGCATTTGATTATCTACATTAAATACATTTGAAGTTTCACTACCATAACCTTTTAATAAGATATTCATTTGTCTCCAAACTTCTTTAGGATTCTGGGAACAAGTGTTGTCTAATGTTTGTATATAATGCTCTTGTTTTGCTTTATTTTATCTCACTAACATAATGGTTGTGTAACTTTCTATATTAATCCCAGTCTTGTTTATTACCACTTTTTTTGCATGATGCCACAATTTGTCCCTGTTCTTCTTAAGTTTCCTTAAATTGCTCATATACCAAGGGGTGTTATTATATTTTAAGTTTTTTTTTTTTTTATAGGGCCATGTTGTTATACATACTCATAAATTTATTTACAAACTATGCCCATGCTTTCACCATTCTTGGAATTAATTCAAGTCTATCCCAGTTAATAATACTCATCTCTAACATAAATTCTATATAGTCAAACTTTTTGTAGCTTTGCCATTTATTATTCTTATTTCCTCCCAAAGTTTTTGACTTACCCCTAATACAATAGATGAACTGAAGATCAGAAATTGAGTCTAGGAGGACCCCACTCCTTAGAATGTTATGTGGGGAGTTACTAAAGATGAAATCCAATGTAGGTGATGCTGCAGGATCACTGGCATTGATTCTAGTCAGTTTCTTAATTAAATGGATAAGTCCCAGGTTCACCTGAAGATTGGTTAATGAGTGTACCTCATTTATGGTCTGTGAATTAATATTGAGATCATCCAAAATAACTATTTCATGAGGTTTTTTTATATTCTTGCAAAAGATCCTGCAAGCAGTCAAAGACACCAAGTTCCATCTTAGGTGGTTGATAGACTCCTGACAATGACCAGGGATGGGCAGAGGTTACTTTGGTGTAATGTACCATCTAAAAGATTGCACCTCAACAGTAAAATATACTCCTCCCCCCATACTGCACTAAAGTGTGAGTTGTGGGTAGTACCCCAAATACCAGAAGTAGGCTAAAACCCACAACATTCCTATCTTCTGGCCCCAGAGAGATGTGTGCTACCTACTGATATACTCACATTGATCAGACACCAGCCCTGCTGGTACTGCTTGACCTAGGATTGGGCCATTTTGCCAAGGACATGTCTGTGAGAATCTGCTGGCCCAGTGTCTATGAACAACAAACTTCACAGTGGGATGTTCAGTGCCACTACTAAACTCTGTAAGGGCAGGGGACTCTAAAGGGCATGCCCAAAAGCTGGTGGTGTTGGTGGGGATACAGGTGGCAAATAACATGCCTGTGCTATCAGGACTGTCATCTCTATTAAGCCCAAGTGGCAAAAACTTCATTACAGCATAAAAAACAGGATTTACCTCCAATCCCAGGAACAGGTAGCCATGAGAAAGAAGGGCCCTTATAATCTGCCTTAGCTGGACCCAGTTGATGACTTTGTGGCAGACAGGAGTTGATTGATGGGGAGGAAGGCAAAGCCAAGACAGAAAGTGAGTATAGCACTGGCCCACATTTACCATAATGGCGTACCTTCCAATAGACACTAATGGCATTTCCTTCCATCACTATTTGACCCCCTATAACATGACAATAAGGAGGAAAGGGACAAGAGTCTTTCAGGCATTTAGACAGTCACAAGTAAAATAGCTGGACCTGTGGCCAATGGCAAGTATACAGTAGGTGGCATAAACATATCCTTGTAGGTGACACATGATGCTTACAATTCACCCTAGGGCAATTTGTCCCCATACAATTAGCCCATGTGACACTTTGCCTCCAGACAATTTGACTCAGTCATTGCTTTATATACATACATGTTGCAGATTTCTCTCCATTTTATTACTTTATTAGATCCATTCACAATCCACAAGAAATCTGTTTAAGGATGATTGTTTACTAATTTGTCTTATGAAATATGGTGGTTTTATAAGAATTGATATAAGGGAGAATGGAGAAGGGACTGGAGTGGGGTAGATGATGGCTGGAGGATGGGTGGCCATGGAAGTAGCAGTGGCCACATAGTGAGGGTTAGAGTTTGTTTTTTACATTTTACATTTCTTATTGCTTTTTTTATCCAAAGGCTGAATACTCCACATAGTGACAGTTTCTCAGTATTTGATCCCAAGTACTGAGTATGCAATTGTTGTGGGTGTTTGGGTATTAATATTGGTCTTCCCAAAGACCACGGTTGCACTCACTAATATACTGTATCTTGGTTTAGAACAGCCACAGAGTTTTGGCATGGCATGGAATCATTTGCAAGGAGACCTGCTCTGTGGTATGCTGCAACCCTGAATGAATGGGCAATAGCTATCCAAAACTCTCCACTCTCTCTGACTCCTCTTAATCTATGCAACCCTATGCCAGTCAGTTCCAGTGTTTGAGGCATGGCAGCTAATGTACCTGTAGTCCTGTAGACAGTCACCCACTCCCTGAGCTAACATTTATTCCCTAGTGTCCCCCTCCCAAGCCAAAACCCTCTACAAAAGTAACTTGTATGCTGTGACCCACACCCCACAAAAAAAAAAATTCTTCCCCCACTCCTTGAGTTCCAGTTGTAGCACTCCAGTCTGCCTGTATTAATTTTGCAGGCAAAAGTGACTGCAGCAGTCTGTAAGTGGCTTTATGAGGACCATCTTGCTCTTAGAATGGACCTGTTAGCCTTTTGCAAGCCCCTGTGCCTACACAAATACATTTGCGCATGTGTAGGGAAGGAATACAAGCCCTCCAGGGCATATCTAATGGGGCTACAATGTCATGACAGATACAAACTAGTCACAGTTACAACTTTGCACTATTCATTTTGGCTATGACTACAGGGCCCTTACTATTTACAGAGTAAATATTTCTTTGATCTCAGTACTTCCATTTAGTGAACTGTCAGCATTACCACCATCATTGTATCTGGCTCCTAAAGTTGCAGAACTAATTTCTGTATCTCTAGCTAAGTACATTTTGCATATACCACCCAGGATTATGTGTATCTTTTCATGCTCCTTTAGAAGATTAGCTTCGCTGCCAGGAGGATATTTGACAAACGTTAGCTATGAATTCTTTTACCGTGAGGTAATTTTTTCCTTTTTTAAATAAATTAGTTTGTAATTAGTTATTCTTGATGGTTGTGGAAGAAGCTGTCTGGGTAAAAAAAAATGTTTTTCTTTTAAAGCAAATGTGTGCACACATGCATAAACAAGACCAATGATTTAATCAGTCTGTACTGAGTCTGAATGATGTGCTCTAACCAATATTTATCCAAATTTAAACAGACTGGGTGGCAGCTTTTTTCAGGTATGGTATAACAGAATGTGTGGCTGATTGGTTAATAATAAGGGAATTCTTTTTTGTCTTTGTTAAGCAAAGGCTTGGTAGCTTTGAACACCCAGGAGTGGGAGTTTGGCCAGAGGAATGATTACAGCCAGCTTGTCCTATGTATGGTATGTGAAAAGAGATGTTAATTCCTGTACAAGAAATAAAACTTAAACTGAAAAAAAATAATGTTCACAGAGTAGGAACTACATCAGCAAAAGGCAAAATCTGGCACCTAAAATAAGCAGAAATGTATTTATTTATTTTGTTTTTGATCACTGGGTAGGTGCGCTAGACATCAGAAATGCCTATTTTCATGCACGACACAGAAGAGTACAGAGCAAATACATGTAAAACCTACAAAAAGGTAGGGTACATAAAAATGCAGGCAACTTACAAAAGGTAAAAAACATATATAGACAACAGGAGTCTGGTAATATCATCACATCCAAAGTATAAGTAGAGATGGCAATTGCATACAGAAGTGGCAGTACATACAGTGGTTGTTACAGATAAGTTTCTCAGTGATGAGATAGATTGTGGCAGGGGTGGCAGTAATAGTGTCAGTTAATCAATGCATCAGCCAGGCAGTAACAGTCCTTGTGGTAAGTGATATGGCTTTGTGGGCATATGGGGTAGTTCTGAACTTGTTTAATTAAATGAGGTTTCCTTTTCCAGCAGGGAAAATGCACCAGGTGGGGCTCTTCCACATGCAGTTTTCCATGCCACTTTCCGATTCTCCTGCAGGTGTCTCAGGAGTCCATATTTCATTCCTGCACGCTGTTGCTTAGCTGTATGACACTAGTTGTTATTTCTACATTTAATTTAGTAAATGTCTCGGGCAATATTTCTTGTCGTTGAACTGACTATTGCATAGGTATCATGCTGCAGCTCCCACAAGCCAGTGTCCATTCTCCGGTGTGATTCATGAATTAGACTAACCTGCATCCCAGCCTAAATCTAGTAAATCAAGTCAGAGAAAGTTTGGTGCTTGTTAATAAAGGAAAAAATAAAAAAGTAAACTACTATACTATTGCCTGTGTTCAGCCTCCATGGTGACCCTTTTTCAGTTCAAAATAGTCAGAGACATGATGCCAGTAACCGATACCTGTTTTCTATTTATTTAATGTTGATAACCAGGTCTGTGGCAGATCCCTAAAGCAAACTAGCCTGCCTGCATCACAGTGTGCATCTTAATTGTGATAGATATGGGGGACTGTTTAAAAAAATAAATATATACTGTAAATGAACTGGTGAACAGGCAGGCGGGATAAGTGCAACGGATAACCCCCCCATTCCCATAACGCACACTGACTGTAGCCTTCAGCCTGTCATTGTCTAAAATTTGAATGCTGCAAAAAAAAAACTCCCTAAAAATTAATTGCAGTATGTGCTGCATTCAATGGAAAATCACTATAAGTGAAATTGTGCACTTTTGGGTAGAAAAGCAAATTTGCAGCGTGTGTATACATTACTTGTATGAATGAAGCAGCACAACCCACACATAAGAAAAGAGCATCCTAGCCAGATCAAGTCTATCTTGTAAGAAGTTACCAGTTTAACTGATCAGTTGCCTGTAACATATATAAAAACAGACAGCACTTTTGAAAGAAGAAGCTGCATAACCCACGCTTAAGAAATGAGCAGCTAAGCCAGATAAGTTATCTCTTGTAAAAAAGTTACCAATTTAACTGATCAGTTGCCTGCAACATACAGTATATAAAAATATATCAGCACTGTCTAAGAAGTAGCAGCAGAGCCCACAAATGAGAAAGGGCCTTTAAAAATGACACTTACAAAACAGAGCTACACATTTGGTCTCCTCACCCATATCTGCCCCCCCCCCCCACAGTCAACACTGGGACTGACACCAACCTGCTGAAGGCTACTGACAGTCATAGCCCATTATTGGGGGGCATCTGCTGCATTTCTCCCACATGCCTCTTCACCAGTTAATTTACAGTATTTATTTATTTAAATAGATTTAGTTTGGGATGCCAGTTACTCTAATTCATGAATCACACTGGAGAACTAACTAGATTAATTTGCCTTCTTTGGCTCCATGTGTTTCTCCTGGCCATCCTCCATGTGTGGAAGACATCAAGATTTGAGAAGAATTTGAAGTAGAGACCTCCTCACCACCCCTCTATTTTAAAACTATTAGTAACACCCTTACAAAGATTGCTTTTAATATTGGAAGCTGTGAACATTTGTGGAAGGTGCCCACCCTTCCTGTTTTATCTCCTTATCAGCAGCCTCCACCACAGCCAAGTAAGGGTACATTTTCACACCAAAATTACTGGGGAAGGGGGTAGAAGGATATCACCTCATTAGTACCCCCTCCATATTGTGGGTGAGATATCAAATATTTGCTTTGTCGGGTATGATATTTTTGATTTTACAGACTAGCTACCCAGCCCCAGCAGAGATGCAGAAACTCATTTTCATCTAGATCCTGCTTCAGTTTTGTTCTGCTTGTGGGGTTTGAAGAACCCATGATGTCATGGTCCACAGATAGGTGCTTCAACCCCTTGACCATACTGCTTCCAAATTTGCTTGGCTGGATGCATTTGTAACATCTTCATATCATGTTTTTTCACTAATCTAAGAAGGCAGGGGACAGAAGGAAAGAAAGAATCAAAATAAGCCATTATTTTATGCAATCACAATAGTCAAGTGGTAGAAGTGCACAGTTTCCTGTGAAATTAATAAATAAGGAGCCACCATGGGGGACTTCAGAACAAAAATATGACTAAATGACAAGGGAATTCTCATGATAAATTCCCAAAAGCACTGAACAGACATGAAAGAAAATTAATGTTTTATGATTACAGAGAAATAGCAGATGTGACACTATATATATATATATATATATATATATATATAAAATGTTGAATTATTTTGCCTGGTAAAAGCTAGAAACCTCAGGTTCAACATTCAGAGAAAGTTCAAATGTGCTAGCTGCAGCTGCATAAATGCATAGTCCTTAAATTGCTTGCTATCATGAGCACCTCATGTACTAATAAGAGGAGGAATATCTCTTCCAATGTTAGATGCATAGTACAGTAAACTTAGTGGGTAATGTAGTAAAAAAAAATCCAGATGTACAGTAGCCTGGAAATGATGCTTTTTACTACAATCTCCACTGTGTTTTGTTTTAAGATGTTGTTTAAACCAGGACCACTTCTGTGCCATCACCTGTCTACCCCTTTGCTGTCACAACTCATAGGTATACCACATTGAGATTACCACACCATACACTCCAAATAATAGGAGGTAGCAATATAAGTTACAAAAGTGGCACTCGAATGTAGCGCTCTTTCTCATTCTGTTCAGTGTGAATGAAAGTATGAATGAAAAGATATCCTCCTATAGCAATAACAACTGATTGATCAATATTCAGCCAATCAGGTGTTACTACCATAGGAGAACCTGTTTTCATTCATACTTGCTAAAATGAAGAAAAGTGCAAACTGCTCCCCCTTGGAAGGCCGAGGATATTAACTATGATCAGGAACTACAATCTGCTTTCCAAATCTTGCTGTCAATTTTCATTTCCTATGCACATCTATGCTTCATACTTGCCTAAAGCAGTGAAACCATCAGGTAATTGCACTTGAGTGTGAAAACATACCATTTTCAAAAGACTCTGTATATACCCATGTGGAACAAAATGATTATTTGTGAATGAGGTATGGGTTCAGAATGATTTTGGGGGGCCTCTTTAGTCCCATCTATGGTTAATACTCTTTGGAACCAAACCACTACTCTTAAAATCTCACACTGTGTAGACGAACCCTCTCTTGCCCTGTACCCTCTCCTATTTACCCAGTGAGCGATAACCCCCTCCCTCATCCAAACCCACCATAGTGAAGCATTCCATGTTCTGCATAATTTCCAGTACACTCCACTAGCATGGTGCAGTCACATGGTGTAGCACTGCAAATGAATTAAGGAGAATCCACTTATGGGGTAATACAGGTGTATGAAATCCTTAAGATTGTTTTGAAAAGAATAAATTGTATTGTAATTGTATATTTTGTTATATTACATAATGTTAAATGCACATTTGCAGTTCCACCAGTGTATTTAACAGAAAAGTGTTTTTTATAGTATTAATGAATCATGTATGCACTGCAGTTAAATATTTGTGATGGCACAGTGACAAACTGAATAGATGACCTGATTGGTGCTGTAATCCTTATCAAGATTGTGAAGTAAGTTAAAGTATGTTGATGTCTGTGTTAAGGTGTGTATACCGCCTACTCCCTGGTGTCTCTAATGCTCATCATCATGACCCTGTATCATGGAGCAGGTAGCAATAAGTTAAAGCATGCAAATATACCAGCAACGCACAAATAAGTTTACTATATACAGTTTTTTATAACAAAAAACTCCATATTTGCATGAAAATGCTTACATTGTAAAACAACAGTTAGAATTGTGTGTATAATACACTATTTGGTGTTTATGATACTGAAGCATGATAAGGACCTCATTACAGAACTCAGTCAGGTCCCCCTCAGACTCCATCCCTATGGACCCCAGATGGTGGTTACAGTAGACAGGTGTCAAAGTAAAACTGTGGATATGCAGCAAAGTGGCAGACTTTACCCATTGTGAACATCTAACAAAACACCCAGTCCTTCCTTCACCCCACTTAGCACCGGGTTCCCCATCTTTACCCCCAAAGTATTGATAGTTAAGTATCCCCTTTTACCCATGATGACTGGCACCCCAACATCCCCTTCCTCCACTAGCCCCCAGGTGTGATGATTTAAAAAATGCAGATGAATAATATGATCCTGCTCTTGATCACATTCATTTAGCTGGCAGCTGGCTGAGGTGGTGTACAGAGGACTGAGCTGGTTGCTGTCTATGAAACTACATTTTTTCCCTTAAGTCCACACACCCTGTGGTGGATGGGGGTGGTGGGTGCTACAAAAATAAAACATTAGGTAAATTTTAACAAGAAAGGAATATAAAACTGAAAGTGGTCTGAACCACTCACATGGCATTGACTAGACAGTTTAACTTTGTCCTGCCTCTTATCACTCTTGTTCTTATTAAGACTCTGTGGTATTTTATTATTTATTTGAAAAGGTTTCACCAGGAAAGACAACATGAGCTGTAAACAGCTTGTTTCCAGAAGCATCCTGTGGGAAGGTATTACATAATGTGGGGAACAAACAAAAGCAAAACAATTAAATACATGCAGCACAATTCAATACATACAGTGTTGTACTAAAACAATGCAATGCAAATACTAAACAAACAAATACATACAGTTCAAATCAAGTACATACAGTGGAGCACTGATACGATGCAATACAATTCAGTTTAGGACAACAGAAGGTAATAAAAACAGGAAGTGGTAAATGGTAAAGTGAAGGTACAGAGATAGTGGGAGAGAAGAAGTCTTAGTCCTGGGGGGAGAGATGGGGGCTAGAGGAAAAATGTGCAGAAGTAGATCAGGTAGTAGTATGCAGGAGTAGTAGTAATGTAGGGTAAGGGGCAGAGGGAGGGCAAGAGGTAGTGGTAGCGCGCGGGCAAGTAAGTGCAGATCCAGATCCAAAAAGCCAGATTTTGAGAGTTGCTAAGTGCTTAAGGATTTAGAGGAAGGGGGTTATAGCACAAAGGGCATGGAGGGGGTTGGAGGGAGAGAGGAGTTACTGCATGAGTGTCAGGGAAGGAAGGATGGGTGGGAGAGAGGAGGGGGAGGCCAAGAATAGTCCCCTTTAGGATGCTGCAACCCTGCAATGGGGGGCCTAGGCAGGAAGGAGTAGGGAAGGGGCTTGAAGGAGAAAGGAAGGGCAAATCAGGAACTTTGTCCCTTCAGGATGCAGTGAATCCTGCAAGGGGACATGGCCCAGTTGGAGGAAGGGATGGAGTAGTTGGGGAAGGTATGTAGGTGGGGGCAAGAGGAGGGGGATGAGGCAGGGTTTATCAAGGAGCTGAAAAACCCTACAAGGGGCAAGACTTGGTAGGGAAGGAGTAGGGGGAGAGGGGAGGACCATAAGGATGCTGAGAACCCTGCAAGGGGACAGGACCCAAAGGAGAAGGAGAAGAGCTGGGGGGAGGTGTAGTGTGGAGCAGAAGGAGGGGTAATAGGCTCATGGATGCACAAGCTAGAGGTGGTCAAGAGAGGCATGGGGAGGAGTGGGTGGAGGGGAGGGAGAGAGGAATGGAGGCAGAGGGAGGTTGATTGTGAGAGAGAGGTATCAGCTGCAGATGCAGGAAAGCTTACAGAGTAGGAAGGAGAGAGAGGGTCAGAATCATGGGAGTGAATTTCTAGAGGGAGGGAGTTCCAGACTATAGGGAAAATGTAGGAGAAGACATCGCAGCCAGACAATGTGCGCAGAGGAGGGAGGGAGAGAATCCTGTGGGTGGAGGTGCAGAGGGAATAGCAGGATAGGAAGGGGTTGATGGGAGGATGAATGAGTAGGGAGGCAGAGAGCCAAGCCAAAAATTCTCAACTACATTTGCAATGTGTGAGAGGTGCCTGGCATGGAGGAGGGGGGGGAAGGCGAGCAAGGGATAAAGCTCACAGTAGTAAGTACGTGGGGAACAACCAAGAATGTAGTTGCAGAAGAAGTTGAGAGTGTCCAGTCTGGCTAGGGTGGTTTTTGGGGTGGAGCTATAGACTACATCCCCAAAGTCAAGGACAGGTAGAATCATCTTTTGAACGATTTCTCTCCTGGCATGCTGGGGCGGCAGCTGCAGTTACGGTACAGAGCGCCGATCCTAGGAAGTAGCTTTTTGTGGATGGCTTCAATTTGTACCTTGAAGTCTAGATTCTTGTCCCACCATAGCCCAAGGTACTTGAATGTGGCTACATCATCCAGTGATGAGCCAGAGAGGGTGTGGAAGGTGGAGTGGAATCAATCCTGGCCAGTTTTTGTCTGGAGCCAAAGATCATAGATATTGTTTTTTGACATTCATGGAGAGTTGGTTAACATTAAACCAGCACTGGACATTGTTGAAGTCCAATTGAAGGCTAGTGGTCACCTCAGAGGGTGAGTTACCAGAGAAAAAAATCACAGTATCATCAGTATACGTTTGTATGCATGAGGATGTGTAAGCTTTCAGCAGATCGTTCAGGGATATGGAGAATAAAATAGGTCCAAGTGCTGAGCCTTGGGGGACTCTGGTGGTAATTGGTATGGGAGGGGAGAGTGAGTTGCTAACTCTGGTGGACTGGTAACAGCCTAAGAGGTAGGACTGGAACAAGCTGGTGGCAGAGTCAGAGATGCTGGCTGCAGTAAGCTTGCTGAGGAGAAAAGAGTGGAAGACAGTGTCGAAGGCTTTGGCCAAGTTGGCAAATATGGCTGAAGTGCTGCATCCCTGGATCCATGCTTGAGAGAATGGAGTCAGTGAGCTGGAGGAGGAAGGTGGTGGTGAAACAGTCTTTATGAAGGCCAGACTAGTGTGGGGTGAAAAAGGAGGATGAGTAGAGGAAAGAGGAGAGTTGTTCCAGGACCAGATGTTCCTGAAGTTTGGCCAGAGTGGGAAGTAGAGAGATGGAGAAGAAGTTGCAAGGGTCAGAGGTGTCCCCACTTTTGGGGAGGGTGATCACTGTGGCAGATTTCCAAGCATCAGGCACAGTAGCATGCAGAAACGAGAGATTTAGAAGATATGTCAAGGGCAAAGCAATTGATTATGTAGAGAGGTGAAGAAGCTTGAGGTCGAGACCATCCTGGCTCTTTCCTTTGACTGGGTTCAGAGTAAATAGTACGCGTAGCGTGTCCTCTGGGAGGATGGACATAAAAGAGAAGGGAGGTGTAGGAGGGGGGTTGAGGCAGGGGGGACATATGGGGGATCAGGAAGGCCCCTAGGAGAAGGGAAGAGATGCAAGAAGGGAGGAGGCACAGGTGGTGAAGTAATTGTTAAATTCTGCAGCCACTGAGCAAGGGTCTTCTATTGTGCAGGTACTAATTTTTAAGACAGGAGATGATGAGTGGGTGGGGAGAGAGAACAGGGCATGGATGACCTTCCAGAATTTGGATGGATTGTTGATGTTTTCCTGGAAGGATGATTAGAAGTACTCTGCCTTAGCGAGGTGGATGGCCTTGGTACAAGCACTGCAGAGCAAATGATAGCATTGGAGATTGAGGGGGCACCAGAGGTTATGTACGCAGCCCATGCTTGGTCTCTTTTCTGTTGACATGCTATGAGTTCTGCAGCAACCCAGAGCATGTGATTTCCATGGGCCCGCACCTTTCTGAATGGGGCATGCCAGTCCCACATGTTCAGGAACTGGGAGCTAAACAAGGTCAAGGCTGAGTTGATGGAGGGGGCAGTGGCAATTGGTGTCCAATCAACATTGGACATATTGTTATGTAGAGAGGATAGGTCTAGGGAGTGGTAAGTGCAGAAACTGAGAATGACTTGGGGGGACATGACACAGTGAATTTTTCACACAAAGTAGACCAAATGATGGTCACTGAGAGTGTCAAGGAGAACACCAGAGCTTATGATGGGGTGGGGGTGAGAGGTCAGCACCCAGTCGATTAGGGAATGCTTCCCTGATTTGTGATTAAGACACATGGGGCAGGAAATAAGTTGGGTAAAGTTTAGTGAAGAGATATGGTTGTAGGTTTTTGACTGTTGGCTGGACAACCAGTTTAAGTTGAAGTCCCCTAGGATGAATAGTTCACAAGGGGTGGCAAGGGCAGAGATGGATGAAAGTAGAATGGTAATGGAGGAGAGGGAGGAGGGAGGGAGGTTAGGGCAGCAGTAGATACCACATACAAAGATGAGGAGGGAGAAGGGAAGGGATATTTTTAATAGCAGCATTTCATAGGTAGAGGGAGTGTCATTGAGAGACAGACAGTGGATTTAAGAGAGGAGGATATATACATGGCAACACCACCTGCCCTGGAGTTATGGTCCTGTTGGATGAGGGAATAATCATGGATGGTGATGTCAGAGGCCATGATTTTAAAGCTGAGCCATGACTCTGATGAGGTGTGGATGGAGGGTTTAAGGTGGGTCATGAGTGGTTGTAGAAGGTCTGTTTTGGGGAGCAGACTTCTAATATTCAAATGAAGACGTTTTAGTCCTTTTGGTAGTTCAGGGGAAGGGATGGGGGCCCTGGGTTAGGCTCAATGTCACCAGATGTGAGCAGCAGTAATGAGATAAGTAATTTAGTAAGGATAGCCAGGAATCTTTTAGATGGAGTGAGAGGTCTGCTGTGGGTTAGACCTGGCAAGGTATTTGTGTGGCTGATTTGGGGAATAAGGGTGCATGGGGTTGAAGATGGGACCAGATCTGGTGAGGAAGCCAGCCACAGTGTGCCAATGGAAATGTAGTAGCAGGGGGGTTGACAGGAGGAGGGGAGTGTGGGAGAGGAGGATGAGACAGACGGGGGGATGATGGGAGAGGTTGGAAGAGAACTAAGGGAGATGGATGTCAAGGTGAAAAAGAGGGGGAGGCAGAGCAGGGGGAGGGGCAGCATGGTGATAGGTTATGCCTACGGGAGGAAGCCAATGAAAGTGGGAGGGGAGCGAATTGAATTAAAAAGAATGATGAGCTGTAGCAGACAGAATGAATTTATTAGGCAAAACAGGCAATGGATTCTGCAGTTAATAAGCTCCCTATTTGTACAGTGGTGTGGCCTTATGGGAACCAGATTAATTACTGAAGACCCCAGTTTCCTTACTTTTAATGGTGCCACAGAATAGAAAAAAACTGGCTGCAAGGATGCACTGTATGTATAAGTCAGATGCCCTCTGTCTGTGTCTTGGAATAAGCTGCAAATATAAAAGTGGGGTGATAGTCACATGATTACAACTCACTATAAAAGAACAGCCGGAAAAGGGTGGGAGTGGTAGGGGCCGGGTGGGGAGCAGCTGCACAGTGGCTGCGGGAAGTATCGAGAAAAGTCAGGCTAGATAAGCCTGACCTTGTAATGCAGAAGCTGCAGTAAATGAATATAAACTGCAGGTGCAGCTGAAAATAATTTAAACTTAACATACAAACTCAGGTGCAGCATGACAAATGTAGCTAAGTTAGAGTGCAACATGAGTTACACAGATGCATTACAGAGGCTAGTCCTAATTGGAATTGTTGGCCTGTGTTGGAAAAAAATAACACCAAGTTTAAACACAGCACATCACTCTCCATGTGATCTCCTGAAGCTCTGTACCTTGGATAATTGTGATGGCATCCTGGAGCTCCAAGCTATGTGTGAAGGGCAGGTAAACTGCTCAGAAGGGATAGCCTTGGATAATTGTGGTAGCATTCTGGAGCTCCGAGTGGTATGCCATGAGCATTGTAAGGGCCTCTGATACAAAAAACAAAGCTTTGGCATTTGTGTCTAGTCCTGGTTCCCACCATCACCTTGTTTCACTCAGGTGGTCATTAGGATATGCATGTTTATCAGTCAGTCAAAATAGTTTGAATAACAGCAGGGTAATTTAAGTTGCTCTGGAAGGATGTGAAATTTTATCTGCCCATACACGTTACTAGAATTCACTAGTATGGAAGCATAGGTAGAGTTGTTTATCATTTGGCAACTCCAAGCTGATCTGGAGAAACCCTTGGGGAAGCTGACATGCAGATACTAAGATACAATGAAAGAGTATCTTAAACTTGTTTGTAATGGCTGTGAATTTTTCTTATTTTATCAGCACAAGATGGCATGAAGTAAATGAACAGCTGATTTAAGCAGCACATTTTAATTGTAGATAACAATAAAGTCATGGTTAAATTAGGCATACTGTGTTTTAGAAAACCAGATAAAATGCTAGATAATGTTAGGTTTGTTTCATACGAATTCAGTATACTGTAGATTTAAAGCATGAACATTTCAACTATTGAGTGGTTTGGCACAGAGGTGGGGGAAGGGAATTTTGAATAATAATGGAAACATAGATAAGTGATACTCTTGCTATTAGAACTTACTTTATTGGGTGTGTGTGCATAGGGAGGAGGGTTGGCTGGCAGAGAAATGCCACTGCCTTTGGTTGGAGGGGGATGGAGAGAGGTTTGAAATGGCTGTGTGCGTGGAAATATAATGATACAGGGGTGGGGTGGAAATATTTAAAAAGAAAATCTACAGTATGCTTTGCTATTGCTTTGCTATTGATCAGATGAGTTACTACTGCAGCATGCAGCATAACACATATAAAAAGTATGTATGTTTATCTATCAGTGAGGGATATGTAGAAGTTAATTCTGCAGCACCAAGAAGCACATATTTCCACTAAGTGTTCTGACATACTTCAGCAATCATCAAAGTGGGGATAGGAGTGAAAGCAAGAAAAGAACAAGAAAACTTCACATTTTCCTATCACAGCCATATATGCATTCATGATGCTTTAATTTCCACTAGTTAAACACAGTGTGCAACTGACTGCTGGAAAACTGCAACAAAAATGCAAGAAATAATAACAGTGCTGCTCTTTGTGTAAAGATCAAAGTTTGAGGGTAGTGTAGGCAACAAAGATGCAAGTAATGGTTACAATGTTGCACATGCTGCACATTGCACATTCTGCATTTTAATCACAAGCCACGTACAAAGTCCTTGCCATTCACTGTAACAAGTCTGATGTGGTAGTGTACTGTAAAAAATGAGCTAGTGTTTCAACCCCCCATCCCCAAACAACATAAAACTGCTGCACAGCAAAGTTGGATCGTTTTTGGGTGGGCACAATGTTTAACTGTATCTTATTTGAGCCAGTTAACCTTAGTGTTATGCCAGACACTTAGAATTGTATAAATTCAAACAGCTGACATTTTTTCAATAGGAACCCTTAAAAGACAGATGCAATAACCTGTGACCTGCACCATATCATGTATTTCAAATTACTTTTGTGTTCCAGCATACTTTGTCCTACTAATTGTTAAAATAATATCCAACCACTAATCATAATTTACATCACAATCAACTCAAGTTCTCCTCTGACCACTCAGTAAAAATGCCATGATTCCTCATGCCACTTCATTGGACATCAAAAGGAGCAAAATACAAAACTTGGTAAATGTCACTTCATTTAAAAAAAATTAAAAATAAATAATAATAATAAAAACTAATTTTTCTACATGAGAAAATAGTGTTATACTCTAGCAGTGCTATGATTACTGTCTTGAACTAGAGCTCCCAAAGGCAACAGTGTGCTCACATTTAGTTTTAAGTGCAAGCATGTGCCTCTGGGTGTTTCATTCCTAGATAATTGCAGAACTACTGCAACATGGGTTTCTAACATAAAAAAAATGGCTAATTCTTATGAAGAAATAACTGAATCAAATTTGAGTAATTTGTGGATGAGGTCACAACAAACAGACTATAAATAACTTGATTGTGGAGAACAGGCTGCAAACAACACAGCAGTTACCTGGATACATTTTAGTAGTACCTCCAGCATACTGCATGGCATACTAGCAATTTCTGGCAATAGCCCACTAGCAGAATAACTATTTTATATACTACAGCACATTTAAAATGTTTACAATTATTTTTATTTCATTAAAAAAGTAATTTTAAACTGTGACTACTGGGGGTTCTAGTGCATAGAAACTCTTACTGTGGTTTCAAAACAGCATTACTTCTCTCATCCCCATTTACAGAGTGATGAGATAATCACTCTCAGGCCAGCCTAAGAAATCTCCTCTATTCTAGTTAGGTGCGAATGAGCAGAGCCATTGTTAACATGACAACAGAAGTCATGCCTTGCAACACAACACAATGTCTATAAACATAGAGCAGTGTCCTACACAGGCTAAAACAAGCATTTATCAATGCCGAATGTTGATTGCGCTGGTGTGTTGAGCTCGCTCACTGCCCTTCTGTCACTTGCTCAGTCTGTTTCTCCTGGCGCTGCAGGCTGCTGGTTTGTACTGGGCTCCTGCCTGCATTGGCACCTTGTTCTGCCCACTAAGAAATCCACAGCGGTCCCTACACAGCTGAGTTGAGGTGGCTCACTCCCCCTCTCTCACTCGCTCATTCCATTTCTGGTGGCATTGCAGGCTGCCCTTTTCTATTGGGCTCCTGCCTGCATTGCTGCCATTTGCAGCAGTTACAATACAGCTCCGTTGAGCTCGCTCACTCCCCCTCTCTCACTTGCTCATTCTGTTTTTTCTGCCATTGCAGGCTGCCATTTTGTACTGGGCCCCTGCATGCATTGCTGCCTTTTTCTGCCCACAAACAAATCTGCAGCAATCCCAACAGAGCTCCATTGAGCTCACTCACCCCCATCCCTCACTCGCTCATTCTGTGTCTCCTGCTGCTGCAGGCTGCCCTTTTGTACTGGGCTCCTGCCTGCATTGGTGGCTTGTTCTGGCCAGAAAGAAATCTGAAGCAGTCCCAACACAGCTCCATTGAGCTCGCTCACTCCCCCTATCTCACTCACTCATTCTGTTTTTGCCCACGCTGCAAGTTTTCCTTTTGTACTGGGCTCCTGCCTGCATTGCCGCATTTTCTGCCCACAAAGAAATCTGCAGCAATTTCAATAGAGCTCCGTTGAGCTCGCTCACTATCCCTCTGTCACTCACTCATTCTGTTTCTCTTGGTGCTGCAGGCTGCGATTGTGTACGGAGCTGCTGGCTGCATTGGCACCTTTGTCCACAAATAAATCTGCAGCTGTACTGACAAAGCTCCATTGAGGTCACTCAGTCTCTCTCTGTCACGCACTCATTCTGTTTGTCCTGCCGCTGCAAGTAGCCCTTTTTTATGGGGCTCCTGCCTGAATTGGCGCCTTTTTCTGCCAACAAAGAAATCCACAGCAGTCCTGATAAAGCTCTGTTGAGTCTCAGTCCCCATCTCACTCACTCATACTGTTTCTCCCACTGCTGCAGGCTGGCCTTTTCTACTGGGCCCCTGCCTGCATTGATTCCTTTTTCTGCCCACAAAGAAATCTGCAGCAGTCCTGACAGCGCTCCGGTGAGTTCACTCACTCCCCCTCCCTCACTTACTCTCTTGTTCTCTTTCTCCCAGTGCTGTAGGCTGCCCTTTTGTACTGACCTCTTGTGTTGGGGCCTTTTTCTGCCCTCAAACAAATCCGGAGCAGTCCCGACAGAGCTCAGTTGAGCTCAATCGCTCCCCTCTCTCACTCATTCCATCTTAATCTATCCCCAACACTGATGTCCCACAGCGACTGTGCGATTCTCCGTCAGGAGTGAAAAAACATATTTTAGCCAGGATGTGAAAAATGACAGCTCTACTGTTCATAAGGAGGTGTGAAAGAATACCACTGTTGAAAATGTTGCGTGAAAATATTACAAATTTGCGAAGTTACAAAGGTGCATGGAAACAGTTGAATGCACACTTGTAACACAGTCATTTTATGGAGTTTTGACACCAAATTTCCAACATAGGGATTTTAGAACCTCTGCTCATGAACAGTGCCACTGTCATTTTCTTAATCTTTCCCGAACACTGATTTCCCACAGCGACCGCGTTATTTGATGCTGCAACTGTGAACCACATTTCACTCAGGATGTGAAAAGTGACAGCTGCACTGCTCATAAGGAGGTGTGAAAAATTGCCATTGTTGAAAATGTGGCATGACAATATTACGAATCTGCAAAGTTACAAGGGTGTGTGGAAAGTGTACAATGCACCCTTATAAAACAGTAATTTGATGGGCTATCATCACCAAATTTTCAACACAGGCATTTTAGGACCTCTGCTCATGAACAGTATCATTATCATTTTATTACTCTGTCCTGGACAGTGATTTCCCACAGTGACTGCTCTATTCTGCACCGGAACTGCGAAAACACATTTCGGCCAGGATGGGAAAAATGACAGCTGCACTGTTCATAAGTAGGTGTGGGAAAATGGCAATGTTGAAAATCTGGAGTGAAAATATTATACATTCATGAAGTTACGAGCATGCGTGCAAACTGCCAATGCACACTCATAACACAGTCATTTTATGTAGTGTCATTACCAAATTTTCAACATAGCCATTTCAGGATCTCTACTCATGAACAGTGTCACTGTAATTTTCTTAATCTGTCCCAAACACTGATTTCCAACAGCGACCGCGCTATTCTGTGCCGGAAGTGTGAAAACACATTTCCACCAGGATGTGAACAATGACAGCTATGCTGTTCACAAGGAGGTGTGACAAAATGCCAGTGTTGAAAATCTGACATCAAAATATTGCAAATTTACAGAGTTACGAGCATGCATAACAAATGGGCAGCGCACGCTTGTAAAACAGTCATTTTGGTGATTTTTCCACCAAATTTGCGACATAGGCTTTTTGAGCACCCACCTCATGAACACTGGCACTGTCATTTCGTTAATCAGCCCCCAAAGGGGATTCTGCGCAGTGACCACGAAATCACCTTTTGGTGCCAATTAACGCATGACAGTTGAAGCATTCATGAGGAGGGGTCCCAAAAACCCCATGTTGAAAATTTGGTGAAAAAATTCCAGAAAGTGCCTGAGATATGCAGCAAAGTTGAAAACCCCCTATTTACTCCATTATACAGCTTACCAGCATTTCCTCAGTTCGTGGTCACCTTTGAAGAGTGCAGACGTGTTCTCCAGAGCTAAGTATGGGGGGGGGGTGTAGGGAGGCAGGGTGAACAGTGGGTGGGCGCGGGTTGTGGAGGGGGGTCTGGGAGACCACAAGGGAACATTTTTTCTTTCCAGGTAAAAAAAAAAAGTAAGACAACACGGGACAGTTTTGCACTTCACAGGGGCATTTGGCACGCTGGGGTTGGCTCCCAGTGTGCCACCAGAGTCTCGCTTTTGGGGGGGTGCTGTAGCTGATGGGGGATTGGGCATCCCTGTTGGCAAACAACAAAAGGGGGGATTCCTTTCTGCCGACGGGATTGGGCACCGCCATCAGCAAACAAAAGGGGGGGATTCCTTTTTGCCAAAGGGGATTGGGCACCCCGTTGGCAGATAATGAAATGAGAGGGTCACATTATGCCAACAGGGAGTAGGTTCCCCTGTTGACAGATAAACATTGGGGGGTTATATTGTTTGTGAACAGGGTGGCAACCTGCCGTCATGTTCACAAACAATATCAGGCTTGTTAGATCTGCCCTGCAATGACGGGTCACTCCCTCATTGCAGCGGATGGCTTACGCTGAAATGAGGAGGTGGCCCCTGTTTGCAGCGGCTGATTTGTCACAAGTTGGCATGAACGTTCCAATCTTGTGTCACCAGCAGCCTGCAACAGCACTGGGAGAAGTGGGACAAGCCTTTGCAGGCTGTGGGGGCATTGGCCACAACAGTGCTGTGCCTCCACAGCCTGCTTCTCAGCAAGCTGTGCCAATATGTTTCTTGCGCTGCGTGCAATCAACATAAAAAAACTGTTGAAAGAAAACAGTTTGTATTGTTTTGAATAGTTTAACATTTTTGTCCATACCATCGACTTCACTAGAATATAATATCTGTGAATTAATCTTGGCTTCAAATGTTCTTTTTAAAGTTGTGAATTAATTATTTGAATATACATGGGAAAACCCTTGTATCCCTTTGTTTAATATCAATGCATATTATTTGCATTACCACTATTATAATCAATTCCCACACTAGTTTTCAGTGAATTTGTGCCCCAAGATACTGTATTTATACTGTAGGTGTGCATAACTTCAGTTTTTAGTGTTCCTATTTGGGTGCAATACAGGCTGCTCTAGGTCTGTAATTACATCATAAACTGTATGTCTGTTGTTTTGTGAATAGGGACTATAACTCCAACTTCCCAGTCCCTTGGAAGAGTCAGAAATTGTATAATGTTATAGTCCACATGTTATGGTGAAGCTGGAAATAAAGGCAATAATCATAAGAGTAGTGTACTGTGTGATCCAAAGTGTTTTTAAAGTAATGTGGTACAGTAACAGGAGGTACTGATTGCAGACCTTTCCTAATGCCTGAAGTAAACAGGCAAAAAATGGAGTAATCAGTGACGTACAATACAAGTTCAGTTTAAGTGTGCATTTTAAAACATCCATTGCATAGATTTTTTTTTCTGGGTAGGAATTATTAGACATCAAATGTGCAAGCTACTTCAGACCCTTAAGGAAAAGGGATGCAATGTTATGCATTTGATGCAGGTGGATTATGGAGGGGTGGGTTACTGCAGGTCAGGTGGTGGTGTTGGTAGTGGAGGGGCAGTTGGCAGAGTTGGCATGATTTGATGGAATCTGCTGCACATCCTGTTATATAATAGGAAGGGGGTTCTGCTTGATGGCCAGGTTTAATTTTTTCCAGTGACAGCTTTGGAATGAATAGTGAATGTGCAATGGAAACACTTCCACCATACTGCATGGCATACTAACAATTTCTGGTGACAGCCCACTAGCAGAAGAACTATTTCATATAATACAGAACATTTAAAATGTTTATAATAATTTTTATTTCATTTAAAAAATGTGATTTTAAACTGTGACTACTGAATATGGGGGGGGGGGTTCTAGTGCATCGCAACTCTTACTAAGGTTTCAAAACAACATTATGTCTATCATTCCCATGTACAGAATGATGAGATAATCACTCTCAGGCCATCTTAAGAAGTCTTTTCCATTCTAGTCAGATGTGAATGAGCACAGCCATCATAAACATGATAACAGGACTCATGACTCCAACACAACAGAAAGTCTGTAAATATAAAGCAGTGTGCTACTCTCCCTAATGTCCCACAAGTTAAAAAAAACAAGCATTTGTCAATGCCGAATGTTTGCTTGCTGGCATTGGCAGTGGTAGTGTAGAAGTTACAGAGCTGCGTAATAGGAATGGCAGTGAAGTATTGAACTGAAGCCAACCCCACCACCACCCTGCAGAGAGTGACAGGCATTGGGGTGTGCATTTGGGTCGTCAGGCATAACGGCCATGCCATTTCACCACACCCCACTCTGCAGAGACTGACAAGTGTCACATGTTCCTTGGGGTCTTTGGCCCTTATGTGCACCCCATTTCATTAGGAAATACGGTGAGATGGGTGCAATATAGGAGAATGGGGTGAAGTTTGGGGCTGAAGAGTCCAAGGCATACCTCAATGCCTCTCAGTGACTGCAGGGTGTGGAATGGTATAAGCATCACAGGCAATAATCCCAAGTCACACCCCTGATTCCTGTCATTCTCTATAGGGTTGGGCGATTTAGTTGAAAAGCCTAATACCTCAGGCATTCGTTGGTATTTTAACTCCAAATTTTCAACATGTTTGTTTTGTGACCCCACCTCATGAACAGAGGGAATATCAGTTTGGCAGCCGAAAGCTGCTTATGCACAGTGACTACGGGATTTAGCACCACAGGTGCAAAAATATTCAGAACAGGATGTAAAAAATGACAGCTGTACTCTTTCATGGGGAGGTGTAAAAATGGCTATGTTGCAAATGTGTAGTAAAATATTTAAAAAAATGGTGAAGTCACGAGCGTACATAGAAACTGTGCAACGCACACCCGTTACATAATTAGGTTGGGGATATTTTATAGCAGATTGTCAACTCAGGCATTTTGGTGCCTCCGATCATGAACAGTGTCACTGTGATTTTCTTTATCTGTGCCGAACAATGATTTCCCACAGCGACCACGCATCTCTGCACTGAAATTGTGAAAACACACTTCGGCCATGTTGTGAAAAATGGCAGCTGTACTGTTCATAAGGAAGTGTTGAAAATGCCACTAGTGAAAATCTGGACTGAAAATATTACAAAGTCATGAACTAATAAGGATGCGTGGAAACTGCACAATGCTCACTCGTAACACAGTCATTTTATGGACTTTTGTCACCAAATTTTCAACATAGCCATTTTAAGACCTCTGCTCATGAAGAGTGTAACTGTGATTTTCTTAATCTGTCCTAAAGATTGCTTTCGCACACCAACAGCACCATTGTGCGCTACATGTGCAATAACACATTTTGGGTGACATATGAAAAATTGCAGCTGTACTGTTCATAAGGAAGTTTAATAAAATGGACATGTTGAAAATCTAAATAATATTAAATTTGCAAACTTACGACCATGCATAGGAACTGTGCAGCGCCTTCGTAAAAGTCATTTTAGGCATTTTTTCACCAAGTTTTCAACATAGCCATTTTAAGACCTCTGCTCATGAACAGTGTCACTGTGGTTTTGTTAATGTGTCCCATACATTAAGTTTGCACACCGACTGTGCCATTGTGCGCTACATGGGTGGAAACACATTTTGGGCAGGATGTGAAAAATGACAGCTGTACTGCTCATAAGGAGGTGTGGAAAAATGGCAATGTTGGAAATCTGGAGTGGAAATATTGAAAATTCGCAAACCTACAGTGCGTGGGAACTGTGCAACATAGTATACAGTCATTTTAGGAATTCTGTCACCAAATTTTCAACATTGCCATTTTAAGATCTCTGCTCATGAACAGTGACACTGTGATTTTCTTAATGTGTCCCATACACTGAGTTCGCACAATGACTGTGCTATTGTGCGCTACATGGGCAGAAACATGTTTTGGGTGAGATGTGAAAAATGACAGCTGTACTACTCATAAGAAGGTGTGGAAAAATGGCAATGTTGAAAATCTGGAGTAGAAATATTGAAAATTCGCAAACCTATGAGTGTGCGTAGGAACTGCTCAACGCACACTCGTAAAACAGTCATTTTTAGGAATTTTTTCACCAAATTTTCAACATAGCCATTTCAAGACCTCTGCTCATGAACAGTGTCACTGTGATTTTCTTAATTTGTCCTGTACATTGATTTCACACACTGACTGCGCCATTCTGTGCTACAGGGGCGGAAACACATTTTGGGTGAGTTGTGAAAAATGACAGCTGTACTACTCATAAGATGGTGTGGTGAAATGGCAATGTTGAAAATCTGGAGTGAAAATATTGAAATTTTGCGAACTTTCGAGCCTGCGTAGGAACTGCGCAATGCACACTCGTTAAACAGTCATTTTTTTGGAATTTTGGCACCAAATTTTCAACATGGAGGTTTTGGACCCTCTTCTCATGAATGATGTCACTGTCATGGTGGTATTCAGTTCCGAAGGGTGATTTCACAGTCACTGCGCATGTCACTGCGGCGAAATCCCGCTGAGCCTGAATAATGCCATGACAGTGGCATCATTCATGAAAGAGTCTCAAAAACCATGTTGTAAATTTAAAATCCAAAAATACCTGAGATATGCAATAAGTTGAACCCTCTATCTAGCCCATTATACAGCTTACCGGCATTTCCTCAGTTCACGGTCGGCTTTGAAGAGTGCAGGCGTGTTCCCGGTCCACGAAGATCTTGGCGGAGTCCGGAGGTAAGTATAGGGTGAGGGGGTGTGGGAGGCTGGGTGCGCAGTGGGTGGGTGCAGGTTGTGGGAGGGGGGTTTGGGAGACGCGCCGCGGGACCGTTTTTGTTTTACAGGTTAAAACAAAAGAAAAGACTTCGTGGGACCACTTGCCACGCTGGGGTGGGCTCCCAGCATGGCACAAGGACTTTGGGGGGGCGTTCAGCCAATGGGGGATTGGGCACCCCCGTCGGCAACAAAAATTAAAAAAAAACCTCGTGGGACGTTTGCCACGCTGGGGTGGGCTCCCAGCGTGGCACAAGGACTTTGGGGGAGCATTCAGCGGCGGAGGATTGGGCACCCCATTGGAAAAATGACTGATTGCCATGCTGGGGTGGGCTCCCAGCATGGCACCAACTGCTGGGAGGAGGGAGGCAGTGCAGCTCAGCCCGGCGAGATTGGGCACCCCGTCGGCTATACCATCTTGAGCGCGCTGCGCCTGCGGCTGGGGGGCAGCGTGAGCAGCTTCTTGCTGCTCACTCCAAGCATGAGCTCCTCCCTTTCAACTGTATGCCACTGCATTTTGGGTGTGTCATAGACAGCTCCAAAATGCATTGGCTTACAGGGGCCGTGCCTGCCAGCACACTGCCTGAATTGGAGGAGGAGGTGACACACCTCCGAAATCTCCGATGATGACACTATGTTTCTTGCACATGTGTGCAAGCAAACATAAAAAACTGTTGAAAGAAGACAATTTGTATTGTGCCAAATAGTTTAAAATTTTTGTCCATACCCCAGACTTCACTAGAATATAGTATTTGTGAATTAATCTTAGCTTCAAATGTTATTTTTAAAGCTGTGAATTAATTATTTGACTATAAATGGGAAAACCCCTGTAGCCCTTTATACTATATGGTTAAGGTTTACTGTGGATGGAAAACAATGGCTTTCAAAATCTTGTTGTAGTACAGTTTAAAGGTCAAAAAAGTTGTACTATCGTTCTGATGTCACATCAATAGTACAGTAACTTTTTTGACTTGCCCTGCCGCCTGATTCACTGATTCCCAGCAGGGATTAAAAAAAAAAACAGAAGAAAATGGCGTTGTGATTTAGCCATCGGTCAGGCAAGCAGTTTATAACTGCAGTGTCCAAACTGTTTTCAGTGTTTCTTTTTATTAAATTTACTGCTACAGTTTATGGTTGCTAGTGTAGCATGGGATGGTAGCGAGGATTCAGGTGAACCGGTACCTTCTGGGGCAGGACTGCATCGAGCACTGGAATCCTCAGGTATGTGAGTGCAGAAAGAGAAAGGAAAAAAAAAAAGCGGAAGTGTGAATGCAAGGTATGAACCTTGCAAAATAGTGGGCAACCACATACTATATAAAATAGTGGATGGTTGACCATCCACAATGAAAGCTTTGTTTCCATCTCGGGAGTCAAGGTTTCAATGACTCCCTCGATGGAAACACAGTCTTGTTGTAGATGGTCAACCATCCACTATTCTATATGTTTAATACTGTTGCATATTATTTGCATTATCACTATTATAATCAATTCCAAAACACTAGTTTTCTGTAAATTTGTGCTCCAAGATACTGTATTTATGAACATACGAACATACGAAATTTGCCAGCAGATAAAGGCCTAGAGGTCTATCAAGTCTGCTCAATTGTGCAGCTAGCACCCCTTATACTGCAGCTGCCACTCCCTTCCACCCTTCCCCTTTGTTGACCCTCCCACTTGTCCTGTTCTGTTCCATCCCCTTTTGAAGCAGTCCACTGTTCTACTGGATACCACTTCTGCAGGTAACGCATTCCACCCAGCCACCACCCTCTCTGTAAAAAAGTGTCTCCTCATCTCCCTCCTGAACCTTCCTCCCTCCAGTCTCATATCATGACCCCTGGTGTCCCTCCCCTCCCTTACTTTGAACAGCCCCTCTGTACCTGTCTTGTTTATTGCTTTCATGTATTTAAAGGTTTCAATCATGTCCCGCCTGTAGGTGTGCATAACTTTAGTTTTTATGTTGATTGTGCGCATGCAGAAGAAATATGTTGCGTCAGCTTTCTGCGCCAAGCAGGTGATGGAGGCGTGGCACTGTTGTACTTAATGCCCACAGCCTGCAAAGGCTTTTCCCCTGTCCCCCAATGCCGTGGCATGCTGCTGCTGACACTAGTTCAGCCAGCATGCCACAACCTTCTAAAAAAGTAGCCGCTGCAATCAGGGGCCGCCTCGTCATTGCAGCATCAGCCATCCGCTGCAATGAGGGAGTGACCCATCATTGCAGGGCGGGATGTGAAACCCGATATTGTTTGTGAATATGGCTGACGGGATTGCGCCGTGTTCTAAACAATCCCCATGTTTACTTGCCGATGGGGAGCCCGCTCCCGTCGACATTCTGTTGACCCTCACTTTCTGGTGTTGTTCCTGCTGATGGGAGGCCCAGTCCCCTTGGCATAATGATACCCCCCTTTGTTCCTGCCGATGGGGGTGCCCAATCCCCATCAGCATCATGATACTCCCCCTTTTGTTACTGCTGACAGGGTGCCCAATCCCCATCAGCATCATGATACCCCCTTCTGTTTGTATAGCAGGGTGCCCAATCCCCTCGGCTCCTGCAGCTCCCTCTCCTTGTTTCTGACGGGGTGCCCATCCCCATTATCTAATGCACCCACCCACCCACCCACAGAGGTGGCACATTGGGAGCCCACCCCAGCATGCCAAAACACCTGTTAAACAAGAAAACAGTCCCCGTTGTCTTATTTTTTTTCAACCTGAAAAGAAGGAAAGCGGTCCTCGAACTCTCCCAGGCTCCTCCCACAACCGCACCTACCACTGTGCACCCTGCCTCCCACCCCTCTCTCTGTACCTCCCGAGTCTGGCTCGACGATCTTGGTGGACCGGGAACACGCCTGCACTCTTCAAAGCCTACCGCTGAACTGAGGAAATGCCGTAAGCTGCATAATGTAATAAATAGGGTTTTTCAACTTTAGAGCATATCTCAGGCATTTTTGGGACTTTTCACCAAATTTCCAACATGGGTTTTGAGACCCTCCTCATGAATTCTTGAACTGTCATGGCATTAATCAGCCCCGAAAGGTGGTTTCGCGGTCACTGTGTGGAATCACCCTTCAGGGCCGATTAACAAAATGATAGTGCCAGTGTTCATGAGGTGGGCTCTCAAAAAGCCTATATTGCAAATTTGGTGGGAAAAATCAAAAAATTACTGTTTTACGGCGTGCGTTGCGCGGTTGCTACATACACTTGTAACCTCGTGAATTTCCAATATTTTCACGCCAGATTTTCAACATTGGCATTTTCTCATACCTCCTTGTGAGCAGTATAGCTGTCATTGTTCACATCCTGGCTGAAATGTGTTTTCACAGTTCCAGCGCAGAATAGCGCAGTCACTGTGAAAAATCAGTGTTCAGGAGAGATTAAGAAAATGACAGTGACACTATTCATGAGTAGATATCATAAAATGCCTATATTGAAAATTTGGTAATGATACTCCATAAAATGACTGTGTTACGAGTGTGCGTTGCGCAGTTGGCAAGAATGCTTGTAACTTCGCGAATTTATAATATTTTCACTCCAGATTTTCAACATTGCCATTTCCCCAGACCTACTTATGAACAGTGCAGCTGTCATTTTTCCCATCCTGGCTGAAATGTGTTTTCACACATCCAGCATAGAATAGAGCGGGTGCTGTGGGAAATCACTGTCCGGGACTGATCAAGAAAATGGCAATGATACTGTTCATGAGCAGAGGTCCTAAAATTCCTATGTTGAAAATTTGGTGATGATAGCCCATCAATTGACCGTGTTACAAGTGTGCATTGCGCACTTTCCACACACCCTTGTAACTTCGCAGCTTTGTAATATTGTCACACCAGATTTTCAACAGTGCCATTTTTTCACACCTCCTTATAAGCAGTACAGCTGTCATTTTTCACATCCTGACTGAAATGTGTTTTCACAGTTCTGCTGCAGAATAACGTGGTCACTGTGGGAAGTCAGTATTTGGGACAGATTAAGAAAATGACAGTAGCACTGTTCATGAGCAGAGGTCCTAAAATCCCTATGTTGAAAATTTGGTGACAAAACTCCATAACATGACTGTGTTACAAGCATGCATTAAACTGTTTCCATGCACCCTAGTAACTTCGCAAATGTGTAATACTGTCATGCCACATTTTCAACAGTGGCATTTTTTCACAACTCCTTATGAACTCTACAGCTGTCATTTTTCATATCCTGGCTAAAATATGTTTTTGCACTCCTGACAGAGAATAGCACAGTCGCTGTGGGACATCAGTGTTTGGGATAGATTAAGATGGAATGAGTGAGAGGGGGGAGTGACTGAGTTCAACTGAGCTCTGTCGGGACTGCTGCAGATTTGTTTTTGGGCATACAAAGGCCCCAACAGAAGATCCCACTATAAAAGGGCAGCCTGCAGCACTGGGAGAAATAGAACGAGAGAGCGAATGAGGCAGGGGGAGTGAGCAAACTCACTGAAGCGCTGTCAGGACTGCTGCAGATTTCTTTATGAGCAGAAAAAAAGGTGTCAGTACAGGCAGGGGCCCAGTACAAAAGGCCAGCCTGCACAGCACTGGGAGAAACAGTAGGAGCGAGTGAGACAAGGGGACTTAGTGAGCTCAGCGGAGCTCTATCAGGACTGCTGGGATTTCTTTGTGGGCAGAAAAAGGCACCAATGCAGGCAGGAGCCCTGTACAAAAGGGCAGCTTGCAGCGCCAGGACAAACAGAATGAGCAATAAGAGAGGGAGACTGAGCAACCTCAACGAAGCTCTGTCGGGACAGCAGTGGGTTTCTTTGTGGATAGACAAAGGTGCCAATGCAGCCAGGAGTCCCATACAAAAGTGCAGTCTGCGGCTCCAAGAGAAACAGAAAGAGCGAGTGACAGAGCGGTACTGACCGAGCTCAATGGAGGTCTAGTGTGACTGCTGCAGATTTCTTTGTGGGCAGAAAATGTGGCAATGCAGGCAGGAGCCCAGTACAAAAGGCCAGCTTGGAGCACCGGCAGAAACAGAATGCGAGAGTTACAGAGGGGGAGTGAGCGAGCTCAGTGGAGCTGTGCCGGGACTGCTTCAGATTTATTTCTGGCCAGGAAAAGCCGCCAATGCAGGCAGAAGCCCAGTACAAAAGGGCAACCTGCAGCACCAGGAGACACAGAATGAGCGAGTGAGGGAGAAGGAGTTAGTGAGCTCAATGGGGCTCTGTTGGGGCTGCTGCAGATTTGTTTGTGAGCAGAAAAAGACAGCAATGCATGCAGAGGCCCAGTACAAAAGGGCAGCCTGCAGTGGCAGGAAAATCAGAATGAGCGAGTGATTGAGCTCAACAGAGCTGTATTGTAACTGCTGCAAATTTCTTTATGGGCATAAGAAGGCAGCAATGTAGGCAGGAGCCCAGTAGAAAAGGGCAGCCTGCAGCACTGGCAGAACAGAATGAGCGAGTGAGAGAAGGGGTGTGAGCGAGCTCAATGCAGCTTTGTAGGGACTGCTGCAGATTTCTCTGTGGGCAGAAAAAGGTGCCAACAGAGGCAGGAGCCCAGTACAAAAGGGCAGCTTGCAGCACCTGGAGAACCAGACTGACTGAGTGAGACAGAGGTAGTGAGCGACCTCAATGAAGCTCTGTATGGGGCAGCTGTGGATTTCTTTGTGGGTGCAAAGAGCCACCAACACAGGCAGGAGCCCAGTACAAAAGGGCAGCCTGCAGCACCAGGAGAAACAGATTGAGTGAGTGAGAGAGGGGGAGTGACCCATCTCAATGGAGCTCTGTCTGGACAGCTGCAGATTTCTTCCTCAGCAGAACAAGGTGCCAATGCAGGCAGCAGCTCAGTACAAAAGAGCAGCCTGCAGCACTGGGACAAACAGACTGACCCACTGACAGAGCCACTGAGTAAGCTCAATAGACCAATGCAAGCAACATTCGGCATTGACAAATGCTTGTTTTTATTCCTATTGGGGTGTAATCCAGGCTGCTCTAGGTCTGTAATTACATCATAAACTGTATGACTGTTCTTTTGTGAATAGGGGCTGTAACTCTAACCTCCCAGTCCCTTGGAAGAGACAGAAATGGTATAATGTCATAATTCACATGATATGGTGAAGCTGAAAATAAAGACAATAATCATAAGAGTACTGTACTGTGTGATCCAAAGTATTTTTAAAGTAATGTGGTAAAAGGAGATACCAGTTGCAGGCTTTTCCTAATGCCTGAAGTAAAAAGGCAAAAAAGGGGAGTAATCAGTGAGATACAGTATAAATTCAGTGTAAGTGTGCATTTCAAAACATCTATTGCATTGAGTTTTTTTTTTTGCTAGGTAGGCATATTAAGACTTCAAATGCAAGAGCTACTTCAGACCCTTAAGGAAAAGGGATGTAATTTTATGTATACGATGTGGGTGGATTCTGGTGGGGTAGGTTACTGCAGGTCAAGTGATGGTGAATAGTGATGCTGCAGACCCCTAAAGAAAAGTGTGAGAGACTGAAAGTACGGGGGCAGTAATGGTAAGTAGCTGGGAATACTTTAGGAAAACAGTTTGCTCAAACCTTTTCCCAATGGACATGACAGGATTCCAACAGTGTGATGTACAGTAGGTCATATGGCGGTATGAGGTAATAATCTTGTCTTACACCAGAAGGTTATTATGCGAGGGATATTATGCAGATTTCAAGCCCAAATTACTATGAATCCCCATAGGAAAAAAGGTATGGTATATCCACCTACAGTGTTTATCTTAGCTCAATAATGCACAAGTCAGAAGTTACAAGTATTCCAAGTATTCCAGCCTGCCTAATGGCAAGCATGCTAAAAAGGCTTTGTGGCTAGCAGATGTTTCTGCACCATCACTTCTTGTTTACTTTATTTGCAATAAAGCTCGAATTAGTTTTGACAGCAGATTATGTGGATTCCTCTTTAAGCGCGGTATTCTTGCTTTTTAAGTTAGCATGCACTTGTTGTATTTGAAGTGTTAATTCAGACTGTGTTCAGTAGAAATTAGTTGCACATGCAAAAAAGGTACTGTATGCCACATGTAAACACTTACCAACCCTAAAATTTGCAGTCATCTAATGAACGGTTGTGGCTGCATACATTAGATAAGGCAGCATTGGTTTGCACAGTAACAAAACAACATTTCCTTGCAAGGAAAGTGAGCTACAGGCTATCAGAGGACTTTTCTGGGGGTACAGAACTTTCAAAGTCTGTAATTGAAAGTGTTTTATGACTTGTGCAGAGCCAGAGCACTATCACATCAGCACCAACAACCAACAGATGCATACAAAACTGTACTGGACAAGAGCAGATCAAAACCTGTCTACTCTTATTCATTGAAGAGTTCATGAAAAGGGGGGCAGTATTAATCCTTCAGACATCACCAGGTTAACAGGCAGAGAAGTGCTCTCCATGGCAAGGGTGGATGTAACAATCCATCCTTATGGATACAATACATCCAATGGATGTAAAATACCACCAACAGCTTAATCTGGTTCAAAGTCAGTTGGCATTCATCTGTATCCCCTTCCCCTGAGTTGTGCCTGAAAACAGGCAGGATTTATTTAGTGCACTTACCCGGTCAACAAAAATGAAATAAATGAAATTAAAACAACAAAAACAGCTGGTAATGTATCACCGTGCGACACCCCCTTCCCCCCAGTTTCACAGGGCAGGATCAGGAAAATATGTGGGATACAAACAAATGGAGATAAAAACAAAATCAACACAAATATTACACATATGAACAAATGGACTGAATTTTTTTGAATGTCTGCATCACTTAATTATTATCAGGACAGTTCATACAGGACACAGCACAAAACTGCATTAAGAATGAGCCAAATACACAATGTCGAAAATGCGAGGGCTACATCAGATGTAACAATGTACCACACAACCATTGGCAGGGCTGACATTATCATGCAGCGCACATATAGAAATTGAATAATCAGGGCTGCTATTACTTTCATTGGTGTCAGTATGTGCTCAGTGCACAGGAATGTGACTGTAACAATACAATGCTGATTTCCGGATGCCACTTGCATTAATAGCAACCCTAATTATTATAACATTTCACTACTAAATGCACAGTGCACGATAAGGTCAGCCCTGCAAATCATGGTGCTGGTACCTTGTTTAGTCTGAAGTTGCCCTTGGATTTTTGATAAGTAATGATGACCCAACCAGCAAAAAAAATGCAGTCAAAGAAACTTTTGAAATGCACAATTTCAGTACATTGAATTTGTGTCGAATAGCTTACTTTGATTTTAATTCAGGACCGTATAGAGGCTGAGACTGGGTAACACTGGAAGGCCCTCTTTTCACAAAGATATCATGCACCACTCAGTAATTGTTTTCCATACTGCTGTAAGGTTAGAAGCATAACTTTTAAAATTAAATTAAGGCATGCCAGGAGAAAACCTTTTGGTGCAGACACTGCAGTCTGGACAAATTGGTTTTATAATGGAATGCATGTATTTATGGAAACCTTAAGCTATATGAAATGATTTTATGAAGGCATGCATTATATTTAAAAGGAATGCCGTTGACATGAAAGTGAAATTGAAAACTATCACTGGCTGGTCAATGAAAGCATGAAAAGATAGCCTACCAGTTTTATCTGTTCTCAGTCTCTACAGGGCCCCAAATGAAGATCTTGCCAAAAGTATCATTTTAAGGAATGCGATGTTATGTATATGATGTGAGTGGGTTCGGGTAGGGTGTGTGTCTCTGGAGGTCAGGTGGTAGTGGTGGAGGTGCAGTTGGCAGGGTTGGCATAGTTTGATGGAATCTGCTACTCATCCTGCTACAAGATAAGAAGGGGGTTCTGCTAGATGGCTGGGTTTAGGATTTTTTCAGTGACGGCTTCGGAATGAATAGTGAATGTGCAATGAAAACAGATTCAACCTTGAGAGCAAATCAGAGAACAAATAGCGATGGTGCAGACCCCTAAAGAAAAGTGTGAGACTGAAAGTGCCTGGGCAGTAGTGGCAAATGGCTTAGAATACTTTAGGAAAAAAGTTTGCTCAAACCTTATTCCCAATGGACATGACAGGATTCCAATGGTAAGATGTACAGTAGCTTATATGGTGGTATGCAGCAATAATCTTGTCTTACAGCAGAGGGTTATTATGTGAGGCTTACTATGCAGATTTCAAACCCAAATTACTATGTAACCCCATAGAAAAAAAAGGTATGGTATATCCACCTACAATATTTATTTTAGCTCAATAATGCACAAGTCGGAAGTTGCAAGCATTCCAAGTATTCCAGCCTGCCTAATGGCAAGCATGCTCAAATGGATTTGTGGCTAGCAACTGTGTCTGCATCATCACTTCTTGTTTACTTTATTTGCAACAAAGCTTGAATTAGTTTTGACAGCAGATTATGTGGATTCCTCTTTGAGCGTGGAATTCTTTCTTTTTACATTAGCAAGCTCTTGTTATATTTGAAGTGCTTATTCAGACAGTGTTCAACAGAAATTAGTTGCACACACAAAAAAGGTACAGTACAGTACGCCACATGTAAATAGTTATCACCGTGCACCCCAACCCCCAATTCCACAGAGCAGGATCAGGAAAATTTAAGGGATACAAACAAATGGAGATAGAAAAAATCAAATCAAATAGTTACACGTTACTGTACATTAAACTGTTCCACCAATGAGTTAGTTTAGCATTGTTTTTTGCAGTTGGCAATGCATTGGCAACCTATATTGCATTATTTTTTAATGCTAAACCAGCTCAAAAGCAATGTTTGAAAAATGTTTTTGCAACTCATTTGGCAAACATCTGTAGTCTAGTCATATTGCAATGCAAAACTGAATTTTAAATTTTAAGAAACAGTTTGTGCAGGGCTTTGTGCTGAACCCAGCAACACTCATGCAACTCATTCAGAAATGCTACACCAACTCATTGAAAGAACAGTTTAATGTGACTTGTACTGTATTATACATATGAACAAATGGACTGCATTTATTTCAAATCTCTGAATTGATCATCCAGGATACAGCATCATCCAGGATACAGCACAAAACAACATTAAGAATCAGTCGAAGACACAAAGTTAAGAAGACATCATTGCCATCCCCATTTTACATTAACAGAACGTTTAATAATGGAAACAGACACACTGCCATCACTTGTGAAAACAGGCAGGGGAAAGTGAACATTTTTCTGTCTCAAGCGGATAAAACACCACTGCAAGATGATGGATTTCTTTTATTTTTCATCACTATAGTACATCAGATCTATGCCACTTGCTGGTACACCTGCAAACACAAACCCTGATTCTGGATGTGTTGCAGTCACCACCAGGTAGACAAGGGGGAACTGCAGTTTGACGCTAAACATACAGCAGTGAATAATTACAATACCCTGCCATGCCAAGCGGCACAGTGCTGCACAGAGTGGTATAGCCAGCAGTACAGTGTCGAACCAATTGGTATGCCTCATCAATGAGAAACTTATCTATAACAACCGCTGTATATTAACAACTAAGCAAACTGATACAAAATACAATATAGAGGTGCATATCTCTAATCCAATGGGCATCAATCTCAAATTACACTTCAAAAACTGACATAGTACTTTGGCCTGAAGTGGAACACTCAAGTAACATGGTTATATGAAAGCCCACATGTTCACAAGGTAAAAAAAAAAACACCAAGAGGTGTGGTACCAGAAGGTGGGATGTGGGAAGGAATTTGGTTTCATAGATTGCTTTTCATACATGCTGTGTCCTAAAATGCCTTATATTCTATGAGCCGTGGCATCAGCCATCAGATGTGAACAGAGAAGGTAATGTAAAACTGAAGGAGGTTAAGGAAAAATCTGAGATGCTATGCATTGGAAGAGAGAAGATGTTAAGCAGCAGTTCATGAAAGTGGTGAACATTTTGAGTTATATATTTGTTTCTATTTAAGATTATCTCCTGACTTGTATGATACCATTTTTCCCCAATTTGGAGTCTGATTTAACTCTTTTTTTCAAAAATTTGAAATAATAAAAGGAGTGTTCCTTTTAACACGGCTAGGAGCAGGTTTTTATCAATATTCTCAGCTGCTTTTGTACACGTGCTGTCCCATATGTTCAAGAAACAGTGGCTGTTGTGTGCTAGTTCATTGTAATCATATGAAAAGTTATCTTAAAATATGGGTGTTTAAAAAAACTGAGAAAGCTGATGAAAACCTAGTCCAAGACATATTAAATGGAGCACTCAATTTATTATTTCAGTTTTTAAAAAGTGGTAATTCAGAGTCAAAATGAAGAGTAATTATCATACAAGTCTGAAGATAAGGGGCAATCTAATATAGAATTAAAAAAAATATGTCAAAATGTTCACTGCTATCATGCACTCCCACTTTAAACAGCAGTGGTTAAGTAATTAGCTTAAGGTTAGACATTAAGTGGCTCTTGTGGGATTTCAACATATATCTTCAGGTTCACAACTCTTTTCTTTAAACCACTAACCTGCACCAAAATATAAGGAAGCATGTGGAAAAGTTAAATCAAATGAAAAATAAAAACTTGCAAAAGAGAATTTTCTAATTTTGACCAGCCTCTGAGGACCCAGTGCTCCAGAAAGTGGATTTTGACATGATGAGTCACCTGTTGTCCAAGGATGTAGAGCAGCTGCTTGAGACTGGTAAAGCATAGCATTTATGAAATGTGTTAAAGGGGGTACATAACATTACCACTGAGGTCTGCATCACTGTAAACAGTATGTGAAAAAGGGCCAACAATTGTCCCCATATAGAAACAAAGGAGAAAACAAAACAAGATTTTAAGTGTTCATTAAATTTATTGATACAGATACAGAAATTCTACCACTTGCTACACTATATATATTTTGAGGCTTGCCAGCTCTTTCCTGTTGTCTTGTTAAAATATGCTTGTAAGTATTCAGAATATCTGCTGAGTTTCTTAGAATTCCCTTTGCATTCTATGTAAACTGTTTTTCCAGGTGTTGTCTAGGACAGCTGTTTGGCAATCCTGCCTAAAGTGTGCCCCCAACTCAACAGGTATCCAGGTCAACCAATACTAAATTAGAATTAAGTCTATGGGCCCGATTCTCAAAGTTCACGGTGCAGCACAAGGGACTTGTGCCACAGTGAATGACACAAGTGTCCCTTGTGCCAAACGATGCACTGGGAGCGATTCTCAGAGATTGTTGTTGGAATAGGAAGAGTCTTATCAAGTTTAATATTTGTACTATTATGCTTGTCTTGTCATTATTGGGGTTATTTATTTTTAATGTATTGGCAACATGTAGTAACATGACTGTCTTGTAAACTAGGCCAGTCATCCTAAAGACAAGTTTTCTGCTGTACAAAAATAATGTTTTTTACTACTACTGCTACTACTCAAAGGCAGCCTGTGTCAGCCATGGGATGCCTGCACCAAATGGTGATTCCACCGCCCATGTTCCACAAAATAGACTGCAGCATGCCACTAGGGGGGCATGAGGCAGACACAAGCTGCCATATCCCAGAAAGTCGGATTTTCAAAATTACCCCAGAGAGAGAGAGAGAGAATATTTTAGCACCATTAAACCAGCCAGGACTGGTCTAAGGGCTCTTAGAAATATCTCTCAGTTAGAGTTTGACACTTTGAGGCAATGTGCCATTTTCCCCTTCCCCAGCCCTGATCCCCTATTATGCTTAATTTACATTGCCTAGTGGTCCAGTGGACCCCCTTCCCAATCCCAAATTCAGATCATAAACATATATATTAGTCAGCCCCTTCCCTTGTGGTCTAGTGGCCCCCCCTCCCTGATCCTTAATTCTGCCTATATATTATAGATACTGTTGCACCTCTATAGGTAGGGTTGAGTAGCATTTTTTATGTTAAACCTCAACTTTTGCACTTCAATAACTTTGCAACAGATCAATGGATGTGCACAGAATATGGCCTGAGCTGTTCTGTGGGGCAGATCTCTTGATGTGGCAAGTTTTGTTCCAGTCTGATAAGCAGATGATGAGATCTGAATAGTGAAAAAAAAGTTAAAAAACACCCTTTTTTGCAGTATTTTCCTCATCACCTTGTGGCCAGATGGTATGGAATTTCTGCATGATTTTTGTAGGGTAGTAAGAACTGTATAGCAGAACAAATGGTGAACATCTGGTGCAAAAATTTTAATCTGTTGCTAAGTTATTAAGATTTTTAATTCCCATTATATCCTATCGGACTTATGAACATATGAACATACAAAATTTGCCAGCAGATAAAGGGCTAGAGGTCTATCAAATCTGCTTGAATGTGCAGCTAGCACCCCTTATTCTGCAGCTGCCCCTCACTTCCATCCTTCCTCTTCATTGACCCTTGCCCTTGTCCTGTCCCATGCCCTTTTGAAGCAGTCCACTGTTCTACTGGATACCACTTCTGCAGGTAATGCATTCCGCCCAGCCACCACCCTCTCTGTAAAAAAATGTCTCCTCATCTCCCTCCTGAACCTTCCTCCCTCTAGTCTCATATCATGGCCCCGGTGTCCCTTCCCTCCTTTACTTTGAACAGCCCCTCTGTACCTGTCTTGTTTATTCCTTTCATGTACTTAAAGGTTTCAATCATGTCCCCCCTGTCCCTCCTCTCCTCCAGCGAGTCGAGTACATGTTCAACTCCCTCAGCCTCCTTTAATAAGATAAGTCCCCCAGCCCCTTGATCATCTTTGTCACCCTGCACTGCACCCCCTCCAGTAACTTAATGTCCCTCTTCAGATACAGGTGCCAGTACTCCACTCAGCACTCCAGGTGCGGTCTAACTAATGACCTATACAGTGGCAGAATCGCCTCCTCCCGCCTCAAGGATATATACCCCTTGCAATACAATCCAACATTTTGTTAGCCTTTGCAGCTGCCTTCCTACATTGTGCCGAGTTGTTCATTGACCCTGTAATGAGCACCCCCAGATCCTTCTCCTCCTCTGTATGGGCTAGCAGCACTCCCCCCAGATGGTAACTCCTCCTTGGGTTCTTTATCCCAAAATGCAGCACCTTGCACTTTTTGGCATTAAACCCCAGTTGTCAGGTGTCTGACCAGGTTTCAAGCTTTGCCAGCTCATCCTGCAACCCCTGCCATCCCCCTAGGTCATCCACCATAGCTCCTACCTTGGTATCATCAGCAAACAGATTGATCTTGCTCTTGATGTCCAATGATATGTCTTCAATGAATATCCCAAACAACACTGGTCCCAACACCGAGCCCTGTGGAACACCGCTCATCACTAACTTTAGGTGTGAGAGCTCCCCACCCACCACCACCCTCTGTGACCTTCCTAGAAGTCAGTTCCCTACCCATCTCACCAGCTTTGCACCTGCCCCTGTGCTTTCTAACTTACTTCCCAGCCTTCCATGCAGCACAGAGTTGAATGCCTTACTGAAGTCCAGATACAGAACATCCACTGCATGGCCCCTGTCCAGTTGCCTAGTTGCCCAGTCATAAAACTCCACCAGGTTGGTTTGGCAGGATCTGCCACCTATGAAGCCATGCTGTCCTGTAGTCCTTTGGCCTCTAGGAGGGCCACCAGCCTCTCCTTCAGGATAGTCTCCATTAGCTTACCCACGATGGATGTGAGGCTCACTGGTCTTTAGTTTCCTGGTTCATCCTTGGGGCCAGTCTTGTAGATGGGCACCACATGAGCCATTCTTCAGTCCTGAGGTACATACCTCAAATGTAGTGAGGCATTAAATAGGTCTGCCAGAGGTTCTGCAAGGACCTCTGCCAACTCCTTCAGTACCCTGGGGTGGATGCCATCTGGGCCGGGTGCCTTGTCCACCCTCAGTGCCTTCAAACCCTCCCGAAATCTGCCCTCCACGATTTCCCCATCTGTCACCCCCCATTTCTGCCATTCCTCCCCCCTTGGGTGTCACCCCTCTCTTCTCCATAGTAAATACCTAGCAGAAGTAATCATTTAGTGCTTCTGCCTTATAGCACCCTGCTTCCACCCAACCCCTCTCCTTCCTAAACCTTACTATGTGGTCCTTACAGCTCCTTTTCTCCCTGATGTACCTAAAGAAGTCCTTCTCCCCCTTCTTAATGACTTTTGCCAGCCTGAGTTCCATAGATGCCTTGGCTCCTCTTACTGCCCTTGTCACTTCCTTCAATTCCATCAAGTTCTCCTCCCCCTCCCTGTTTTCTTGTATCTCCTAAAGTCAGCTCTTTTCCTCCTTACCTTTTCCATGACCTTTTTGCTTAGCCAGCTTGGTTTCTTAGCCCTAGCCTTCTTGCTCTGGGCCTTGCAGCAGGTTTTGGTTGCCTCCACTATTCCCAGCTTTATGAACTCCCACCTCTGGTTAGTGTCCATACTAGATTGAATTCTGGCCAGATACCCTTTTACCACTTCCTCCATCCTCCCAAAGTTGGCCCTCCTGAAGTCCAGCACTCTTGTGCCAGATTCCACTCCTTCCTTGCCCATATTCAATGTGAGCCATACTGAGTGGTGGTCACTCCCTGACAGCGGTTCCTCCACTGTAAGTTCTCTCACAAAGTCCCCATTTGCCAGCACAATGTCAAGGGTATTCTCTAATCTGGTTGGTTCACTGACCATTTGCAGCAGGAAGCTGTCCTGGAAGGCATACAGCAGGACCTGCTCCCTTCTTTTCCTGGTTTTTGGGGTTCTCCAGTCCACTCCTGGCATGTTGAAGTCCCCCACAATCACCACTCTACCCTTCTCGCAGGTCCTCCTGATCTTTCCCTCTAGTTCCCTGTCTAACTCCTCCGTCTGAGATGGCGGCCTCTACACTGCTCCCATTCTGAGACTTCTATTCTTGGAATCCTGGATTTGCATCCAAAGTGACTCCATACTACCCTCCTCCCCTTCCTCCCTTACACACTTCAGTCCTTCCTTCACATATAGTGCCACACCCTCTTCTTCCCCAATCACCCTGTTCCTAAGAAATAACCTCTACCCTGGTACAGACAGGTCCCAGTCATTGCATTGGGTGGCCCATGTTTCTTTGATGGCTGCAATGTCCACCTCTCCCTCTGCCATGAGCACCTGTAACTCTGCAGTTTTCCTCCTAAGGCTCCTAGCATTAAGGGTAACCACCTTCCACCCTTCACCCCTCCCATCCTGCCCTCCTTTACTAGCATCACCAATAGTACTTGCCTTTTGTCCTTTGTTACTGTTATGGGGGTAAGCTCATATGGTTTCCCAACCTGTGGTCTCTGCATGTCTCTTGCCCAATTGCCACCCCCCACTCCTAGTTTAAATTCCCAACTTCCTCTATGTACTCCTCCATCCTCTGTTTCAACACTTTCTTTCCCTCCTCACTCAAGTGTAGTCTGTCCTTGGCATAGAGACTACTGTCCTCCCAGGTCCCTCTCCACCCTCCCCAACAGCCCATACCCTTCAGTACAACACCAGGTTCTTAGCCATCCATTAAATTCCTTTATTCTCAGCTTTCTTGTTGTGCTTGCCTTGGGCACTGGAAGTATCTCTGAAAAAGTTACTGATCTTCCTGCCCCCTCACATAATTGTCCTAGTTCCTCAAACCTCCTCTGTACTATATCTACTGTCTTGTCAGCCAGGTCATTCATCCCAAGATGTATAATTAAATGAGGCTTGTCCCTACCCCTTTTAGCATATTTCAGAACAGATTGACCCACCCTTTCCGCTGTCATTCCTGGCATGGCCTCCACCTAAATGAGACTATTCCTCTTCCCCTTGCTACCCCACCTGACTCCTCTTAGTATTGAGTCCACCAGCACTAAGATTCCACTCCTCTTACTCCCTGCTTGGTTCCATTCATCTCCCTCTCTCACCCAGACTTTCTGAACATTCCAATCTTTAGGACAGCTGTCATTTTTTCAATGAAGGATTTGATCTCATGAAAAAGGACTGAGTCTTGAAATAGCATTCCTTTTTCATGAGAACACAGATCCTTTTTCGTGAGAGAAAATTCCTTTTTCGTGAGCTCCCTTCTTGTTTTTTTTTAACAACTAAAAAAAACTGTAAAATGCATACAAATGTCATTTAAAAAACAAACAAACAGCTGAATCTAGCTAAAGGAGACCCATTTAGCTAGATTCTGGTGTTTGTTTTTCCACAATTAGCCCCAGAAATTATTTTTCTGGGCACCCAAAATCTTGTGTGCCAAGTTTAGCAAGAGGAGCCTTCCACCGTGTTCTCTGTATGAGAACAGTGGATTTAATTTGTTCTGCAGCCGCAGCTGAACTCATGTTGTTGGCTGCACTGTGAGTTAAAGAGCTAGCAGAATAGGATTATTGATTTGAATTAGTGGATGGTATTTTCAAATGTGTAGTAACCTTGCTTTCATTCAGACTTGCCAATGTGCACACCTGATTAGATATTCTGATGTTTTTTACTCTTTTTTTATATTGCAGGCTTGGAAGTTACATTTCAGGGGGGAAGACAACAGTCTTTGCTTACTTTTGTATTGTGCATGTGAGGTCCATCAATAATGAAGCTTTTTTATGTTTATCCATCTATCTGTATCTAGAAACTCCTCCATTTCTTCTGTCAGCCTTTGCCATAATCTTTTTATGCATTTCTAGCAAGAGGTGATGTGATTTCTGTATACAGTTTAACTTTATTTTTACTGTCAGTATTTCTGTCCCACTGAACCTTTCATCTTTTTTTCCTGAATGTTTTACTGAGTGCTATGTATTGCATCTTTGTTAAGAGCCTTATTTTCATTTAGTCTTTGTATGAATGACTGCAGGTGTTTGAAAGAAATGTTCTCTTTGTCCAAATTATTGTTTTTTTTGTTTGTTCCCATGATTTTATTTTGCTATAACTAATGACTTCAGTCACGCCTAAGCAGTTTGTGGTTTATGGCTGCAACAACATATCCAAATAAGCTGTGTCTCTCCATTTTTTCCCAGCTGAGGAAGTGGTGAAAAAGTGTGTTTTTGAGAAGGACTGTGATAAATTTCACATATTCCACTCCATGATTTGCAGTGCTCCTTTCAGTGCTGAATCTTTTCTGATTACAGAAACTGTGAAAGAAAAATTCAGTCTCAAACTGAGCCCAGTTTAGTTAGTTCAAGCTCTGAATGTCACTCATATAGTCTACACTTTGCTTGCATGCTGTTTTGCAAACAGAAAGATGTCAAATAACAATATATTTACATAGTATTGTCACTGTGTGCCCCAAAAATAAAAGCTGCCATGCATACATTGCAGAAATGAATGAATGAATGAATGAATGAAGCCCACAAGACTATACAGGCAATAGTTTATCTTGCCTGTCATTAGCATATGTTTGCCACACTAATATAATAATCTGAGGATGCCTACGCATATTATACAGTAGATGGAGTTACCTGTAATTAAAGAATATGCCTCACATATGATGATTGCCTATTACAAAAGAAATATATATTTCTTGCTTATGATGCAGCCGGCTTGCATCCCCCTCTCCCCAAACTCGCATCAAAATAAACTTTGATGTCAGGTGGTCTTTTCTTAAAATTTTCAGTCTGTACAGCAGAACACAGAACTAAGAACTGTGTGATTGTAAATGATAAGCTGCCATGACCTGACTGCATTAAAAGAAAATGATGCTCTTGAGAACATGTGGGCAGCAGTTTAGCTTTCCTTTCAGAGGTACATGATAGTTCTTCATTTCTCTGAGGTATGTCCACTAAAAATGGAAAATGAGAATCATGCATGACAAGCTTCATTAACTTTATTAAGGTTATTAATCCCAGTACTTTTGAGCTGCAAACAAAAAAACCTTGAAACTCAGCTATTTGTTGGGGCAGCCTACATCAGACACAGAGCGTCTTTCCCCTCGCTTCATAACTTCCTGTCAGGACTCCAGCCTGCAGGAGCTCCTCTTTAAGAACACAGACTGGTGACTGGACTTCAATGAAACATTTTAGAAATCGAAATCCACATAAAAAATGCGTTAAAATATAATTATAAAAGAAGATGTATAGAATAAACACATTACTCCAGTTACACATATAACAGAAACAAACCCCAATACATTAGCTCTTTAAGACCCCCCAGTTTTCCCTGGTGTCTAGCAGAACTCCTCACTCCCAGATCACTGTGTCCATTCCCTGGTGCTAGTGGCACCCCACTACCACCCTCCAATCACTGTTCTCTAGTCCCATCTCTGATTTAATTTATTTATATATTCCCAACACTGGGATGCCCACCCCTGGTGTCAGTTGACCCCTCTCCCCACAGCCCTTGTTTTAGTCATGTGCCAACATCAGGGGACCCAATCTCCATATCAGCATTTAGAAACCCTTCCCCAGCAATGTGGGCACTGGGGAGCCCACCCCCAGTGTCCTGTAATATTAATTTTATTTAGAAAAACTTGAAAAAATAAAACAGTCCGCCAGCATCTGTTTTTTTCTTTAACTTATAAAAAAGAAAATGGTCCCTCATTGTCCCAGCCACCCTTCCCCCATTCTGCCCTTCCCACTGATCACTCACTACCACACATTCACCCTTACTCTATACTTACCATTGGAGGTCAAGGGCAGGGTTGTCATCTTCTGTGAACTGGGACACATCTGCACTCTTCAAAGTCAAACTGCGGACTGAAGAATCAAGGTATGATGGCTATTAGTGGCATTTTGAACTTATATTGCTACCGTGGCCATTTTTAATTATTTGTGAATTAAATTTTCAACATGAGCTTTTGGGGACCCCACCTCATGAGCACTGGCACTGTAATTTCATTACTCAGTCCCAAAAAATGATTTTGCAGTTGCTGCATGAAATCACATTTTAGGATCAAATAATGAAATGACAGTGCCAGTGTTCAAGAGGAGGGGTTTCAAAAATCCCATATTGAAAATTTGGTGCAAAAATACCCAAAATGCCTGAGTAATGCATGATCATTGACATTTTTCTACGCACGTGCGTAACTTTGGCAATTCTAATATTTTCGCTCCAAATTTTTAACATAGTCATTTTTTCATACCACCTCATGAACAGTGCAGCTGTTATTTCTTACAACATGCCCAAAACATGTTTACACACCAGTGGCACAGAACTGCATGGTAGCTGCACAAAAATTGCCTTTTGGGACTGAGTAATAAAATGACAGTGCCAGTGTTCATGAGGTGGGGTCCCAAAAAGCCCATGTTGAAAATCTGGTGCAAAAATACTTAAAAATGCCTGAGTTACATGTGGTCATTGAAATGTTGCTATGCACATGCATAGTTTTGTCAATTTGTAATATTTTTACTCCAGATTTTTAACATTGCCATTTCTTCACACCACCTCATGAATAGTACAGCTGTCATTTTTCAAATCCTGCCAAAAAAGTGTTTTCACACCTGTGGCACAGAATGGCATTACATTGTGCAGAATTACATTTTGGTGGGGATTTGAAAATGTTCTGTACTAGTACACGTGATGAGGTCATAAGAAGGCTAAGTTGAAAATCTGGGGTCAAATAAGGATACTGATATACTATCTCAGTGGAGGGATGGGAGCGCAGGGCCCTTCTGACCCTGTGCTCTCTCCATAACATAAGGATACTGTTATTCTGTCTCAATGGAGGGATGGGCATGCAGGATCCGAAGCAATGTAAGGATTCAGACCCTGCACTCCCATTGTAAAATAAGGATAGTCATATACTATCTCAAAAAGTAAGGAAATAAATTGCAAAAAACTTCATTAATGCATCTCTTAGGGTTAAAATGACAAATGCAGGGAATGTGGCATTAGGGTTTCCAACCCTAGCACCAGTCTCCAACCTTGCACAAATGAAAAAGGATCAGGAGGTGTCATTGGGGGCATCATCCCTAATGCTTATTTCATTCTCCTATGCTGTGCCAGCCAGTTTATTATCTAATGGAATGGGGTGAGCATTGGGACTGATGACCCCAATGACACCCCTAATACCTCTTCATCTGTGCAGGGTGGCGATATGGTGCTAGGGTTGGAAACCCTAATGCTACATGTCCCTACTTTTGTTACTTTAACCCCAACTAATGCACTAACAAATTTGTTTGTCATTTATATACATATATGTGTGTATGAGTGTGTGTGCACAAGTGCACACGTATGGGTGCAGTACCACCGCTATAGGTAGATGGTGTTGAATTTTGGTCTGAAACATTTATGGTAGAAAGAGCTTGGGTCACAAAACAGGCCAAGCATTTATTTGGTGAAAAAATATTAATCCATTCCAAAGTTATAGCATGTGTAAAGTCCAATTATTTTCAATGAGATTTTTAATTTTCTGGATAGCTGCATGGAACGAAAAAGAATCTTTTTTCTTGAGGGGTCAATTCTTGTTTGGCAGGGGTCAATCCTTGTTCACCTCGAAACAATTCTTTTACGTGAGTTGCCATCTTATTTTTTGTTTTTGCCCCCCCAAAAGTGTCATAAATCAACCAAGGGATGTGTGTTATAAATATGAAAGTGTGTTTCTTGCTCATTGGGAGCTGCTGAGCTGTTCTCTGTGGTTCCCGAGCTTTGTATGGCTCTAGAAATATTTTTGTTCATCAGTTTTAATCCTTTTTCACAACTCGCTAAGATCATTTTTTGCCATTCCTTTTTTGTCGTGGCAAAAAAGAAAATCAGCTAGTGAAAAAGGATTTCCCATTTTCATGACCAGATGTCCCTTTTGCTGACTTGATGGCCACCTGATGAACAATATGACTGATGTTAGACAATTCCCATCAGAAAGGTGATTTCATGGTCGGTTGTCAAAAATCACCTTTCCGGTGGGATTTGTGTAATGACAGGTACATTGTTCATGATGTGGGGGGGGGGTTAAGAAGGCTATGTTGAAAATTTGGAGTCAAAATGTTACAAAATGGCTGCATTATGAGCATTTATTGCAATCTTGCTACACACCATCATACCTTTGGACATTTTCAGAATTTTCTACCCATACAGTATTTTCAAAATAGTCTTTTTATTACCCCCACCTCATGTATGTCACAGCTGCCATTTTACAAATCCTGATCAAAATGTGTTTTTGCACACGTGGCGTAGAATAGCACTGCAGTTGCGCAGAGTTACATTTTGATGGGGATTTGAAAATGTTCTGAACTGGGTAACTGTGGAGAGGTCATAAGAAGGCTATGTTGAAAATTTGGGGTCAAAATTAAAAAAATGCCAGTTATGACTATTTCTTGCAATTTCACAATGCATGCTCATAACTTTGCGAGTTTAAAATATTTTCAGCTCAAATTTTCAACATTGGCTTCTTATTACACCACCTCATGTATGTCACAGCTGTCATTTTTCATATACTGGCCAGAATGTGTTTTTGCACATGTGCTGCCAAGTGGCATTGTTCTTGAGTGGCATTATGTTTTGGCAGGGATTGAAACATTTTCTGGACTGGGTACATGAAGTGGGGTAATAACACAGCTATTTTGACAATTTGGTGACTGTTGTTCTGTAACTGGAAGCACGGGGGACAGAGGTTTCTGTGCTTCCACAGCCAGACACATATATGCACCTATAGAGGGATGGGAGTGTAGGGTCCTGACTGTTTGGCTGTCCAGGTCAAGAGCCTTTCACCTATGGCAGAAGTCTTGGATAAGTGATTAGGAGGTCTTCTAATCCACAGTACTAAGAGCAATCTGACTGGCAGTTTATATTGATCTCATGCTGCCCGAGCACTACAACTAAGTTATTGTGCCTACTGCTATATGAGTTCCATCCTTCTTTTGTTTTGATTTCTGCCTTAATGGAACACCATGTTAATCATTGTCTACAAATTCTACAGCCTTTTTGAGAGGGTTGTGTACCTACTTTTACCTGCCAGATGATTGTCTCAGTCCCTGGCTTAGAGGGCCCAGATTTTTCTGGTTTTCCCTCTCGGTGCAGTTTCTCCACACCCTGCCCTATAGGAGAGTTCATGATGCAGCACTCCCTACCTATAAAGACACGTTTGACATTATCTCTCTTCTCTTCCATTTCGTTCTCAAGTGGTAATGTTATCTTTCTATGTTGTATATAGTTTTCTTATAGCAGTATGCCTGATAGGCAACCGTTGTTACAGTTCCCCAGCAGCACCAAAGGCAACCGGTGTCTTGCAGCATAGTGAGGGGCCCCAACCAAAATCATCAGGTTCCTTTGAGGGAAATTGTCATTTGTCTCCCAGTGAGTAGATCTTACAGCCTGACCACTTTAATTTATCTCTAATGATGACTATACCTATAAAAAATACTGTTGTTTAGTATGAATGGAGTCCATGACCCAGTTAAAAGGAATTGGTTGCTTCAAATGTTTAAGAGACAGTGTCCTGAGGTACTACTGGTACACCGTGCCCTGAGGTACTTCTGGTACAGGAGACTCACCTCTCTACGGCTGAACAGGACAAGTTTGCAACATATGGCTATCCCCAATAATGGTATTGAAAGCTGTACAAAAAATTTCTTGTAACACTATTGAAGAAATCCATTGATAGTATTGCGACATGTCATATAGGACACCCTAGCAAGCTTTCCATTCCTCTCAGGCATTGCAAAAATATTTCAACTCCTGTATGAAGCCGCATAGGCCTATATTAAGCTTAACTGAGCCCTATCTGAATCAATAGACTTAGCTAGGGGCACTCAGGGGCCTCTTGCCCCTACTAACTGCACTTTATAGAGGGCTTTTGGCCCAGGCCATATGCCTTGCCAAGGGATAGAGGGAATCCCTATAGGATGTAGAGTATAACGTTGTTTGCAAATGTCATCATCCTTACTTTGTTGTCACTAGATACCTCCATCCCCACGGTTTGGTGGCTACAGTATGATTTGGACACTATCAGGTTGTAAATGAAATAGCTAGAAAACAGAAATCTTGCCCTATAACTGTCATCCCTCCCCAGCCCATAAAAGATAAATACCAGAAATAACTGGGATTTTTTTATTTCTTATTTACTGCAGATTCAGATACATAACCTTTGAGCTAGAGAGCTCATTTACAAAGGTTCCACATCAAAAATCAAGGTGCAGAGACAATTTAGAGTTACACAAGGACAGCAGTTCCCTCAGTGAATCAAACAATGTTGTACAGACAATTGTGGGTAGTACACAGGACAAAGAGGAGTAGGCACAATAGGACATAAAGGTGCAAGTAAGCAGCCAACATAGCGTTGTCATGTTACATTTAAATGCTATAGGTTGGAAAAAGAACTTAGGTCAGGTATTGGAGGTTGAGGAGAGGATGTGCTACCTGACAAAAAACTTAGATAATTTAGAGTTGCTGAATTATGAACATATCACGCAGAAAATAACTGAGGACATGGCTACCTGGGCCCAGCTCTCACTATTTTTTCTAACCAAAGTGGAAAGCATTAGGCAACATATCTTTCTTAGGGTATCATATTTAGTTCAAATACTACCCCCGGCCCAGACACATAATACATACATCACTGGAACAAGGTGATTTTGTGCTTCTTATTGGGGTTAGTGGGCCACAAGTACAGTACTCTATCTTACTGCTGCCAAAGCAAAAGGGGGATTTAATTTATCCAATCAGACACTCTATTGTGTAACAGCCCAGCTTGGCCTTATCTGTAGCTGACTTTCCCCACAACATCAACCATATTTAAATAAGATAGTGTTCACTATTAATCAGTTGTATGATCTGGATCAATGTTTGTTTGCCTGTCCAAACAACACTGTTACTCTGAGGCTTTTCAATAGGTATACAATACAGCTATCATTATATGTCACTGGAGAACGATCTATAATCTCTACCTTTCTAAGACCCTTGCCTCGTGGTTCAGATCTATGGCATATGGCATCACTTACCCTCCAAATGCATTAGACTCCACCATCTGAAATCAGAGTATACTGGGCATTCGCCGTATGCATGAAGTGTATGACTCCCAGGGCTTCAAAACATTCACTATGCCGCAGCAAGAGTTTCAGCTACATACATGAGCCCACTTCTTTTATTTACAATTGCGATCTTATTTCCTGTGGCTGGGGGAAGACTTTAAGGCCTTGCCACTGTGCCCACATCTGTTACTGACTGTGATTGATGGTTATCAAACAAGGGATCAGTGGCAACATTTTATTGGAGTCCTGTACCGGGGTCTGCAGGAATTAAAGTTAACTTCAATAAACATCCTAAATAGATGGAATGTTGAACTCCAGTCTGATTACACACTAGACAACTGGCATAAATATACCATTCCAAACTACCATATCACATCCTCCACTTACTGGAGAGAATATGCATGGAAATGCAGAATGCAATACTTCATCAGCATGGCAACACAAATGAAATACGTGGGACCCTCCTATGTAACATGTTGGAGGGAATGAGGTGAACCCACAGCTGCTCATAACCATATTTTATGGCAGTGCCCTACCTCAACAGCGTATTGATAAATCACAGTGGTATGTTGCAGATAATATTTTCAGAATCTCATCTACTGACCCTCTCTCTGGTTCTACTAGAAATTCTGTCTAGAAGGCTACTGGTCATAATGCTCAAATTATTATTAATTCTGGTAACTGCTGCCAAAACAAAATTAACAAAACTTTGGTTAACTGAAAAATTACCCACTTTAGTCCATTGGCATAAGACAGTTAATACTATATCTATGCTGTACTATGGAGCAGATGACTTATAAAATGAGGGGACAAGAACAGAAATGTGATCATTTTTGGCATAAGTAGGTTTTAAGTCAATTAGAGGTTGAACAAGGATTTATTCCCTAGATACGTTTTACCCCTTTTTCTGATTACCTCACCTAACAAATGGACAGACACTGATGGACAGTTATGTACTATGCTGTTTATTATATAAGCAATAAGACATGATGGGGTGATGTTTGTGCTGCCACAACCACACACTCAGAGGAGTAGTAAGACACAAGGCTGCAGGATGAGTGTATTCTGCCTCAGAAGTGTTGTTGTGACAGCATAACCAACATCCTGGAGTGTCTTATTGTGCTTATAAAATGGGGTTTGTGTTAAAAAGTAAGAAATAAATAATAAAGACTCAATTATATTAAAAATCAGTAGCTTTATGTGAATTAGTCCCTCTGCAGATGTGCTGTCACTACAAAGATCTAGCCTGAGTTGTACTGTGTGTACCACTATGGTGTTTATGCTTTTTGTGTGAACTGTCACTTCAAGTCACCCCCTCCATTCATAACTGTTCCACTTTTTTTCTTTAAATTGAAAAAAAAAATTATGATATTGTGGACATGAATTGGAAGACATTGGTTGCAGGTGTTTTAGTTCAAGGACTGAGTGGACTAAGCGTGGTAGTAGTGTGAATAAATGTGAAACCAGGATTAGGGATTACAACATCCAGGAGCTGCACACTAATACTTTTTAATTGAGCAACATTGCTACTGGGACTTTTTTATAACCATTGGGTGTGCTGTCTCAACCTGATGGGTAGGAACAGGTTTCTGCCAACCAGGATGCAGGATTCTTAGTTTCTATTTTATAAAGGACAACTTTGACAACATGATTTGTTCTCCTGTTCAACACCAACAACAGGCTGCTTGTTTTAATTCCATTTACAGACAAACTTGTTTACCAGAAACTTCTTGACACATCGAAAGACTGCTTGGTGGTTGTTTTCATGGCCCCTCACAGGAATGTTTCCTATACTTTGACACAGTTAATTTCCAGCCTGTGTGCAGCTGCTTGTTCTCTGTTCTTTGTTGCATGTTTGCTTTTCCCTGTGTATCTGTCTGGAAAATTGAAAAACTTAACAAAATATAAGTATATAAAGTGTCAGTTGTATGGAGTGAGCAGAGTAGTCACGATAGTGGGGATTTGAGAGAGGAGGTAGAGATGGCATAAGAAATAACAAGGAGAGGGAGTAGACCTGAGTTTAGGCAATCTGAAGGAGGAAGCAACCTGACCTGCAGAGGATTTACATATAATGTAGTGAGTATATAGATCTAGCATGCACTAACCAGGTTAGTGCCACACTAACCACAACTAATGCTGGTGGTCAGGGTGGGGGCCATATTTAGAAGCTCCCAGTTTGCCACACTAACCTGACAGAGCTACCGCACAGAATATACAGTTGCATCTGTGCGAATTAGGGATCTCTCACGCATAATGCAAATTAAGGATCTCTCATGCATAAAGGGTGCAGGAATATATTTAAAGATTTTGGCAGTGCTAATAGCCACCATCGCAGGGCTGTTTAGCATTGCTGAAACCCTGCCCATAACCTGTCTGCAATGGCTGGGCACCCCCCCACCACCGGTGACCCATCCCATTATTACTCCACTATTCCATGGTAGTTCCCCAACCCCCAATTGCCATTTTCTGTGTCCATATTTATAGTCCCTGGTATCTAGTGGTCCCCCTACCCCTAATCACTCATTCTATATCATGCAGTATATACCTGGATTTGTATGTGTCTGTCAATAATAGTATGTAGCGTTGTCCAACAAGCACAGAGTAAAGTGTACTTGTACATTCCAATAGATGCATCTAATAGTGTCATTCGATATTCCCTGGTGCCTAGTGGATCCCTTCCAAACAGTTGCCAATCCCCACTCCCAAAGCACCCGCTTTGGCCCCAGCATCTTGCAACCCCCCGCCCCATGCACCAGTCTGTAATTACCAACATTGATGGTGACCGGCACAGCCCTCAGCTCTCTTCCCTGACTGGCTGCTGTCTGACAGTCAGTGAGAAATCATGAGACTGTACCCTTGATCAATTACTGACTGTGAGATGTCTGCAGAAGGCTGTGATGGTCACAGTTGATGTTGGTGATTACAAACCAATGTCCAGGGTGAGGTAGGACTTGGGGCAGTGTGCTCAGAGCAGGATGGTCAGAGGGGGGCATTTGGCAATGGCTCAGGTCCAACAGACACCAGAGAATATTAAGTAACACTGTTAGATGCAGAAATTGTTAGATTGGGGTGGGAGGGACCACCAGACAGCAGGAAATATAAATAAGGATATGGGAAATGGTGGCCGGGGTGGTTGGATGACCACTAGACACTGGAAAATATAAATATAGATACAGGAAACAGTGATCGGGGGGGTGGGGAGCCCACTTGATGCAGGGAAAATAAATATGAATGGGGAAACGGTGCTGCCTGGCATGCTAATGAGCCTATAATGGGCATGCTAATTGCCTCTTGGCACCTTGCATACCCAATGGGCTTATTAGCATTCTAGAGCTGAATATGGCCCACAGGAGCCATGGCACTATCCCATTTGGGCAGCGCTATGCCCAGTGGGCTCCTCTATAAGCTATATTCAGCTGTGGGTGTAACACCCCAGCCCTTAGTCACTATGGCTGCATTGGCAAGGTCCGATATTAACTGTCAGAATATTGCACAGGGCGGTTTTGCACTATTTGCCATGCAGTGCAGGTAACAATGCTCCTACTCCCTGGCACCATCTCATTGCAGACTAAGTAGTTCTGCTGCTCACTTGTGCACAGGTCTGTGAAGCTCATATGGCAGGCTCTGAATATAGGGCTCCATGTCTTCAATAATGTTAAGTGCAATACAGCAAAAACACATAAAAGAAAGCTGGACATGTGTTTACATATTTGTATATTTAGATGTTTGCTCTAGTCCCTCTTTAAATTTCCAAAACATTGCTTTATTTCTAATACAAGTCAAAACAACAAAACAGTTTGTTTTGCATTTGATGTTTAACAAAAGCATTCAGTTATTGGATGCCACTAAATCTTTTAATGAAACAATGAAACCACATCTACCTCCTCTGACTGTAGAGGAACTCTTTTTGTTGTCAAAAGGGTTGCAAGTTAAGCCTTTCTACCACATGTGGTGATTCAGCCAAAATATCCCCCAAGACATTGATCAATTTTCAAACAACCTAAAACATTTCAGTAATATTTAATCTGAAAACAAAACAAAATGGTTATATTAAATGCACACTGAAAATAGAAAATAGAGTTAAAAATCAACATTTTGACCATAGGTCTTCTTCAGGAAATATCTAAAAGAGAAAAAGCAAAATCAGTGTAGACTACACTAATTTTGCTTTTCCTCTTTTAGAAATTTCCTGAAGAAGACCTATGATCAAAATGTAAATTTTTAACTCTATTTTCTATTTTTAGTGTGCATTTAATATAACCATTGTGTTTTGTTTTCAGACCACATGCTGACACAGCACTTTGTTTTTGTTTTTATATTTCATCTGGCTCAGGCCCTTCACATAATGAAACCAATTTGTATCATACAAGGCATATAACAACATATAACAGGAAAACACGGAAACCACATTTTTGCTTGCTTATATTTAGGCTGGCAGTATAGCCTAGAGCTTAGAGTAATATAGACTTTGACTCTGATGGCAGATAAGGACCGCTTGGCCCACCTAGTCTCCCCATTTCCCTACCAACAGGATAAGCTGCAGCTCCTATTTAACCAACAGCATATTTCTTCCTACCCCCCCAAAAAAACAATTGCCTTATGTCTGTCCCATGCATTCTTGAATTCTCCCACAGTTTTAGACCCCACAAGCTCCTCATGAAGGCTGTTCCATGTGTCCAACACCCTCTCTGTGAAAAAACAGTTCCTCACATTGCCTCTGAGCCATCCACCCTTCTATCTTTAAATTGTGTCCCCTTGTTCTTGCACTTCTCTTTTGCTGAAAGATGCTACACTCTAGGACATTGTTGATTCCACTGAGGTATTTAAATGTTTCTATCATGTCCTCCCTCTCCCTCCTTTCCTCAAGGGTATACATATTAAGCTCCTTTAGTCTCTCCTCATATGGCTTCTCTTGCAGACCCTGCACCATTTCAATTGCTCTCCTCTGGAATGCCTCCATTCTGTCTATGTCTTTGTGGAGATGGGGTCTCCAGAAATGGATGCAGTACTCCAGATGGGGTCTCACCAACTGTCTGTACAGAGGGATAACAACTTCCTGTTTTCTGCTGGTGATGCCTCTCCCTATACATCCCAGTATCCCCCCAGCCCTCTCTACTGCCTTCTAACATTGCATGCTAACCTTAAGGTCATCTGATATGATTACCCCCAGGTTCTTTTCCATTTTTGTTGTTGTTACTACATCCTCCCATTGTGTAATCTTCCCCTGGGTTTTTGCTTCCCAGGTGCATTATTTTGCACTTCTTTGCATGGAATCCAAGCTGCCATACTTCTGACCATTCCTTCAACCATGCCAAGTCCCTTCTCATCCTTTCCACGCCTCCTTATATATCAACCCTGTTGCACAACTTTGTGTCATCTACAAAGAGGCATACTTTTCCTTCCAGTCCCTCTGTAATGTCACTTATAAAGACATTAAAAAGTACTGGACCCAGTACTGAGCCCTGCAGTACCCCACTAGTAACTCCTCTTTCTTCAAAATGGACTCCATTTACAGTTACCTTCTGTGTCCTGTTGTCCAGCCAATGTTCTACCCAGGTTACCACCCTGGGACCCACTCCCAGGCTGGTTAATTTGACTATTAATCTTTTTTGTGGGACTGTGACAAATGCCTTGCTAAAGTCTCGGAGGCCATGTCCACAGCCCCTCTCTAGTCTACTACTTTCGTCACCCAGTCAAAGAAATCAATTAGATTCATCTGACATGACCTTCCCACTGTGAACCCATGCTGCCTTGGGTCCTGTGCCCCACTGGCCTCTAGGTACTCAACAATTCTTTCCTTCAGAAGTGATTCCACCACTTTCCCTACCACAGAGGTCAAATTGGCAGGTCAGTAGTTTCCTGCCTCTGTCTTGCTCCCACTTTTGTGAAAGTGAATCACATCCGCCTATCTCCAGCCATCAGGTACCACATCATCCTCCCACTAAAAAGGGTAGTCAGTGCTGTTACTAGTTTTCTCCTTAATTCTTTTAGAATTCTGGGGTGAATTCCATCAGGCCCCATTGCTTTGTCCACCTTCAGTTTTAAGAGTTCTTCAGAACCCTTTCTTCTGTGAAAGGACTGGGATCGACCCCCCTATCCAGAGTGCTTCTGTTAATTGGATTAGGCACCTTCACCTCCTCCTCTTTTGTGAATACTGAGCAGAAGTATTCATTCAGTATCCCTGCTTTTTCACTGTCCCTCCCAGCCCACCCACCATCCATTCTTTTCAGCCTCACTATCCCTCCCTTTGTCTTTCTACGCTCCCTGATATACCTATAAAGGTTTTATCCCCTTCTTAACCAAGTTGGTTGTCTTTTCCTCAGTTTGGGCCTTTGTTAATCTGATTACCCTCCCTGCTTCCTTCAGTTCTATGTCCTGCTCCTTCTGTGTTTCCTTATACTTCCTAAATGCTATCTTTTTCTCCCTAACCTTCACCACCACCTCTTTTGAGAACCATAGTGGCTTTTGCCTTTCATTTTGATTTGTTTATTTGCTTCACACAAAGGCTTGTTGCCTCTGTGATGGCAGTTTTAATATTTCCCCATTGTTGCTCCACCCCTCATTCTAGCCTGTTTGCTGGTGCTTTTCTAAGGCACTCTCCCATCTTGCCAAAGTCAACCTTCCTGAAGTCCAGAACCCTTAATTTTGTATGGCTTGACTCTGTTGCTGAGTTTATCATGAACCACAGTTTGGTGGAAACTTGTTCCCAGATGGCTACCCAGTTCTAGATCTGTGATCCTCTCACTGTCCCCATTTGAGACTATGAGGTCTAAGACTGTTCCCTCACAAGTGGGTTCTAAAACTAGCTGTCTGAGGCATGCCACCTGAAGGGCATCAAGAATGACCCTGCTTTTGGATGTGGCTGCCGCAAAGTTGCTCCAGTTAACATCTGACATATTAAGGTCCCTATCAACAGTATCTCCTTCTTCTCTGCCATCCTACGGATGCCTTCTATCATATCCTTGTCCATTTCTCTCCCTAACATGGGGGTCTGTATACAACCCCTGTACATACTGTGGTGCCATTTCCAGTCTCTAAGGTGACCCATGGTGCCTCATTTCCTCCCTGTTTACTCTTTTGTTCAGTTGCTTTTATCCCTTAACTTACATAGTACTCAACCCCCTCTCCTCCCCTCCCTGTCTCTCCTGTAGGTTGTGTACCCTGGTATGTTAACATCCCAGTCATGGTTCTCTGTACCATGTTTCTGTGACTGCTACAATATCCAGGCATACCTCTTCCATCAAGGCCATCAGTTCAGAGAGCTTGTTGCCCTGACTACGGGCATTGGTACTCATTACCCTCCATTTCCTGATGGCCTTAACCCTTTTTGCCCCATCCCTGTCCATATTGCGTTTGTCATTTTCTGCATTTACCCCTGCCCTTCTCCCTATTGACATCTCTATCTTGGTGTTTACCTCACTTAGTACCCTGATTTTTTGGGGGGGCTAGGATTTCCCTTCTCCTCTCCAGTGCCTCCCCCCTTGGCTAGTTTAAATGCTTGCCAATAAAGCATTTAAACCTATCACCTAGGAACCTGATTCCCCTCCTGGACAGATGCAGACCATCATAGCAGTATAGGACTGCATCCCTCCAGGTGGATCCCCAGTCCCCAGTGAAGCCAAATCCCTGAGCTCTGCACCCATTTTTCAACCACTGATTGAATCCCATGGTGTGGAGTGCCCTAGCCTCACCTGTGCCATAGACAGGCAGCACTTCCAAGAAGGTTACTGTGCATACTACTTGTCTAAGGCCCCTCTCCAACTCCACAAACTCTTCCTGCACTGCTCTGATCCCTTTCTTAGCCAGGTCATTTGTTCCTAGGTTGACAATGACATTCAGCTCCCTCCCTCCCCCATGTAGCTGCTTTGGTGATGCTGAGGATTCGCTTCCTGTCCCTCCAAGCTATGCTGCCAGGAAGTCACCTTACCTCCCTCTCCCCTTCCTCCCCCATTCTACCTTCCTAAAAATGGAGTCCCTCATCAGGAGTTGTTTCCTTCCCCTCTGGGGTCCCATGCCACCCTCCTGTGGGTCTCCTTTCTGGAGGTTCCCAGCATCATCCTTGGTCTCCACTGTGAGTGCCTCCCTAGAGGAATCACACTTTGCCAGAACAGCATATGAATTGTGGAGAGGTACATCTGGAAGGATTCATCTCTGTACCACCACCCTCACCCTCCCTGAGCACACTGTGGCCCAACCGCTCCTCTTTCTTGGCAACCTCTGAGGCAATGGCAGTGGCCCTGGTTGTCTCTGGGTGGGAGAAGAGGTCCCACAAATCCTGGCCAAGTCAGTCTGGAGATGAGCAACCTCCTCCCCTTAGCCCAGAGAGGTGCTTGCAGATGGAACAACACTGCTTACTCCAGAATGTCTCCCAGAAGACTGCTGCTCCACAGCCACTGCACTGCTCCAGTCCCATAATATCTTATTTTTGATCCCCTAACTGCTGTTTGGAATACTTACTCTTCCCTCTGTTTGTTTATTTTTTTCTCCCAACTTACTTACTGCCTCTGTGCCCTTTAAGCTCCTGATCTTCCTGTTCTGAGTCAAGAAGTTCCTATATTTCTCAGTAGTCTCCTTACTTGCTCAGAGTCAGACCTCCAGCAGCTGGGGGGGGGCGGTGAGCTACTCTTATCCTTCTAGGATGGTGAGTCTTTGGTGGCTCTGTGACCACTCACTTCCTGCTCCCAAACAGGAAGTTCCTGTTGTCAGTCAAATCCTGTGCCTATAAAAGTAGAACTGGTTTACAGTGGGGGGGTGGAGGGGAGAAAAGGAGGGCAATATAGTCCCAGTAGAGAAGTTTAGTTATACAAGCACCGCCTTCCTCCTGGTGTTCTCTGCCTGTCCTTTGGCAGAAGCTATCTAGGGCAGTGTTTAAATCTGGCTTTAACCTGGCTTCCTTCTAGCTAAGCCACTCCCCCTACTTTGCAAATCTTTCTACACTTAGTTAATGGCACAGATAACAATTCCCTTCAGCCACCTGAGACAAGCACCTAGATAACTGTACAGATAACAATTCACTTCAACAAACTCTGAGAAACACACCAACTTTTTTTTACCCTAAATTAAAGGTCCCAGTAGTAGAATTCAAGTTCTTAGTCCCAGTAGAGAAGTTTAGTTACTGTATATCAGCAGATCCTTCCTTCTAGTGTTCTCTGCTTGTCCTCCACCTGTAATGAGTGTGGTACATCCAGCAGACCTGGATTTGATTCCCAAAACCTGCACTTGTGTACTATGTGACTCTGAGCAATTCGCTGAACCTCTTCAGTGCTCCTGAGCCACCAGAAACAGGAACATGTGCCTTGTGGCTCTTACCTGGTTACCAAAGAATAAAAAAATAAAATGTGGTAAGAGAACTGATCTTTCAGAGGAAGGCATGATGCCAAGCCAGGGAATGAAACATTGTTCTGATGTTTGGGGACTGATTCTCAGTCACTATTGGTCATGGCATAAATTCAGGGGGTAAACAGGTGCCCCATTGCCCCACCATTAAAAACTGTTCTGCACTGAAAACTGAATAAGTCACTAGAGGAAGACTCTTTCTGGTGATTAAGTCACAATACAAGCCAGCTAGTTAGATGTTAATGGACACAAGCAGGGTATGCATGCACTAACATGCTAGTCTGCGACACCCACATAGTTATGGCCAATGCATAGCAACAGTCATGTGCAGTGTTGGAATTACGGGGGGGGGGGGCTTGCTGACGATCAGTCCCCATAGCTCTGAAGCAATCTCTCAGTAGCTCATGCATCATTGCCTTTGACATAAAGTAGGAATGGAGATTCAGTTTAAAGATAAGACCCTCATGAGCCCACCATAACTCCCAAAGTTCATGAAGTCTAATTCCAACACTGACTTCATGGTGCAATGCCATGGGTGGAGCTTGAGGGAAACAACACTACCACCATTGTAGTAGTAGTAGTAGTAAACACTTTATTTTTATACAGGAAGATATATGTAATTTGGGACATACAACCCAGTTTACAAGACAGTCCTGTTCATCTCTAAGTTACCTATACATGTACACATTGACTAACTAATTAAAACATACAGATGCAAAAAGATCCTCAAGTACAAAATACATTCAGACAATGTAGAAAATATTAAGTATAACAATTTAGTAATATGTTATAAGTAGAAATATATTTTATTCAAAATATGCCATGAAATGGATAAAACATAACTGAGCAAACTCATTTTCAAGGTGTGCAATAACATTTATTTACATCATTCAATTACAAATATTAAAGTTCAATGGGTTAATTACATTGGCATCTGAATTGATTTTTACCCTTTATCTCCTGAATGAAGAAATCAAGTGAGTGTGAAATACAAGCAGAATAAGGTAAAATATTCCAATATCTGGCTGCCTGAAAACATAATGTTTGTTCCCCACGTTTATTCTGAACATTGGGAAAGTGAAATTTTTTCACGTGAACTGTTCTTGCTATTTTATCAGAGAACATTTGTTCCTTGTCAAATAGTATAATATTAATGTAATGATTTGGATAGAAAACATGGTATTTGTATATTGTTTTTTGCCATGATCTGTTATAATTAATGTCTAGAGACTGCCATTGTAGTAAAGATAGTAAAGTACAATAATGAGTTCTTATGTTACATTGTAGTACATGCCTTGCTATTTTGTAGTGTAGCTTATCTAATCTATTCAATAATTGCCTACTTGTGGTTCTGTATATGAGTTCACCATATGTTAACACTTGTATAATTAATTGTTCTGCCACTTTTTTCAATCATTCTTATTTAAGCATTTTGTTGTTTGACGTAGAGTGCCTATTTTTTTTATTTGATTACGTTTTGTTTGATTGAGTTCTCCCTTCCTGCCAATCCTTCACCTATACTTCAGTTTATGCTGGCCTCTTCAGGATATCAGTGGTGGTTCGGTGGCCCCCACCTGCTCACTCATCAAACCCTTGGTATCTAGTGGACTGCCCATGTCTAGTCCAGTCCACAGTCTTGCCAACAGTTCTACAGTAGTTACACAATGATTTCAGCCCCTCAGCAGCTTTACTGGAAGTGGTTACAGCTTTGCAACACCCCAACTGTTTGCTTGTAGCAGGTGTTCAGGTAGCAGTAGAAGTAGTAGTAGTAGTAGTAGTAATAAAACTTTTATTCATTTTATTATGAATTGGATCATTCTTGTGAGTTAAACTCATTTCCACCGAGGTCCACTATACAAAGTTTCCAGATATAGTTACAATGATCATACACTTACAGTACACCTATTTGCATATATAAAACATCACATTATACAAAAAAGAGCAGAACAAGACATGCAATGTATACAGAGTAGACCCAGTAAATAAATAAATAATATTATCTCCTATAACATAACCACTTACTTCCATTTTTATGTTGCTTGCACGCATGTGCAAGAAACATAGTGCCATCATCGGAGATTTCGGAGGTGTGTCACCTCCTCCTCCAATTCAGTCAGTGAGCTGGCAGGCGTGGCCCCTATAAGCCAATGCATTTTGGAGCTGTCCATGACACGCTCCAAAATGCAGTGCCATACAGTTGAAAGGGAGAGCTACGCTTCAGTGAGCACTGATAAGCGTAGCTCTCTCCCCACATGCAGGCGTGCGTGCCCCCGCACGTCCTGTGTAGCCGACGGGGTGCCCAATCCCCGCCAGCTGAGCTGCTGTCATTCCCCCCCAGCGTGGCAATCAGTTCTTTGGCTGATTGGGGTGCCCAATCCCCCATCGGCTGAACGGCCCCTTCCCATCCTTGTGCCATGCCGGGAACCCACCCCAGCGTGGCAAACGGTCCCACAATGTCTTTTTTGTGTTTTAAACCTGTAAAACAAAAATGGTCAGCGGCGCATCTCTGACCCCCCTCCCACAACCGCACCCACCACTGCGCACCCAGCCTCCCCACCCCCTCACCCCATACTTACCTCCGGACTCCAGCGGCGATCTTCGGTGGACGGGAACACGTCTGCACTCTTCAAAGTCGACCGCGAACTGAGGAAATGCCGTGAAGCTGTATAATGGGCTAGATAGGAGGGGTTCAACTTTATTGCATATCTCAGGCATTTTTGGGAATTTTTGCACCAAATTTTCAACATGGGGTTTTAGGACCCTTCTCATTAATGATGTCACTGTCATGGCGTTATTCTGGCCCAAAGGGTGATTTTGCGCAGTGATTGTGCAGTGACTGTGAAATCACCCTTTGGGCCTGAATACCACCATGACAGTGACATCATTCCGAGAAGGGGTCCCAAAAACCCATGTTGAAAAACTGGTCCAAGAATTCAAAAAATTACTATTTCTGACGTCGTTCGCAGTTCCTACACAGGCTCGTAAGTTCGCGAAATTTCAATATTTTCACTCCAGATTTTCAACATTGCCATTTTACCACACCTTCTTATGAGTAGTACAGCTGTCATTTTTCACATCTCACCCAAAATGTGTTTCAGCCCTTGTAGCGCAGAATGGTGCAGTCGGTGTGCGAAATTAATGTACGGGACAAATTAAGAAAATCACAGTGACACTGTTCATGAGCAGAGGTCTTAAAATGGCTATGTTGAAAATTTGGTGAAAAAATTCCTAAAAATGACTGTTTTACGAGCGTGCATTGTGCAGTTCCTACGCAGGCTCGTAAGTTCACAAATTTTCAATATTTTCTCTCCAGATTTTCAACATTGCCATTTTACCACACCTCCTCATGAGCAGTACAGCTGTCATTTTTCACATCCTGCTCAAAACTTATTTCTGCCCATGTAGCGCACAATGGCGCAGTCGGTGTGTGAACTCAGTGTATGGGACACATTAAGAAAATCACAGTGTCACTGTTCATGAGCAGAGATCTTAAAATGGCAATGTTGAAAATTTGATGAAAAAATTCCTAAAATGACTGTTTCTACGGTGTTCGTTGCACAGTTCCACGCTGCGCTCATAGGTTTGCAATTTTCCAATATTTCCACTCCAGATTTTCAACATTACCATTTTACCATACCTCCTTATGAGCAGTACAGCTGTCATTTTCATCACTGCCCAAATCGGCGTTTCGCCACGTGTGAGTGCACAATGGCGCAGTCGGTGTGCAAACTCAATGTATGTGACACATTAACAAAATCACACTGACATTGTTCATGACCAGAGGTCTTAAAATGGCTATATTGAACATTTTGTGAAAAATTTCCTAACAATGACTGTTTTACGAGTGTGCATTGCGCAGTTCCTACGCACGCTCATAAGTTCGCAAATTTTCAATATTTTCACTCCAATGACTTCCAAATACCTAAACAGCACATAGAAGCAAGCAACATTCGGCATTGACAAATGCTTGTTGATGTATCCCTTACTTCTTTTATTAATTCAATTATGTTAAATCTGTTATTGTTCTTAATTTGGCTTCCTCAATAAACCAGTTCTTAATGGAACTTATGCATTTTTTTTTACTTTTGGGCCAGAATGCTTGAGGTGTGGTGTTCCAGATCATAGGACCAGTATAAAAAAAAAATGTTTAGCCCCAGGATTGTTCTATAGTTTGGGGGTTTATACTCTAGTCCCTGTGCAGACCATAACCTTTGTTTAATGTGTCTAAGTACAAAATGATATAGGATGTAATCTGGAGCTAATCCCTTAATACTCTAGGTAGGGAGTGTTGTAAAATGCAACTCCATAAGGTAACCAGCCCAACTGTTACAGCTTTGAAGCACCCCTACTGCTTGCCTGCAATAGGCATCTAGGTAAGTAGTGCTGTAAAATGGTGCAGCTATATAATGTAACAAAGCCTCTGCTCCCTGTTACCACCTCATTACATACTGAGTAGTTTTGCTGCTCACTTGTGTGCAGATCTGCTCTACTGTCCCTAACATTGGCCAGCAGAACAGATCTGCATACAAGAGAGCAGTGCTCTACTTTGTATGCTACAAGGCTATAAATTGGTGCCATGGAGTGAAGGGAGGTTATTTGCAATACAAAGCTGCACAGCTTTCATAGTTTTCAAATCAGCTAATGAAATAATTAATTTGCAAAAAGCCTTAAAAAAGGTTTAGGTTTGGGGTGGGGGGTGTTTTTAATGAATTCAGGAGTTCTGTTTTAAAAGAGTAAGGAGACCTTGTCCATAAGAAACGCATCAGATTAGGGGAAATTTATGACTAAATTTTCTTATTCATTCCTCCTCATTCCCCTCTCAACTTAATCATTGCCCTTTACACTGGCAGGTCGTACCAATCTTGCAGTTCTGCCTGAAAGTTACAAAAATTCCCAACCCACACACAAACAATCCCGTCACCTCAGCAGGTGGGCTTCAGGTAATTTGGTTGTCCAGTGTAGATCTATGAAGTGCTCCCAAACAATTGCAGCACTCCTTTCCTCTACATGTGAGACACTCTTATTCTGTGAAAAGTGTCTCGTGCTCAGCTGCTCTGGAAATGGACATGTTCAAGGAAGGTTGCTTTAAAATTTTAATATAATATTAATCAATCTCAAGCAATAATATAGTACTACTGCCATTGAGACCCATCTAGTTCCCTAACTTTCATTCTTAGGGTGTCAGAACCACTCATCTTTGGTTCGGGGTTCTCATACCCTAAGACTAGACATGAAACCACTTGTACAACTGTTAGAGTGGTTTCAGTGGTGGTATTAACATGCAGCTGTTCACGTGGGTGGGATGATTGAGTTGCTTGGATGTGGAATTTAGCTGGGTCTTTAACTGCGGTGCTTATTAATGGGACTCAAAGGCAGTCATATTCAGAGTTCACAAATCAGTTTGCCTTTTTTATGTAACCTCAGCATGATTTTCTTCTTTTTTTTCAAATAAATTATTTTATTTTCTAAAGAACACACATTATTACTTGTTTTGTAAGCAATACAAGCCTACCTTAATTAGTGGAAGTGGGAACTTTCTTTTTCTTAATTGAATGGTTAGAGTTTTTTCCATTAACTCTTCTTTTAACTATTAGGCCACCGCTAGGAAGGACCAATTCCTGTAGTGCCACTATATTTAGGGTTGAGAACCTCATTTATGGTTAAATCTGAAATTTGGTAGCTTAATAACTTTGTCACTATATGACATATTTGCCAGAAATTTGTCATTCATGGTCTGGCACCATACATCTCTGGACCTGCCAAGTTTCGTTTTGGTCCGATGTACGGTTGCGGAGCTACAGAGCACCGTAAAATGCACAAATTATGCATTTTTGTACATTCTTTGCTCGCACCTACAGCCCATACGGTTTGAACGACTGGTCCAAAACTTTAAGGGAACATGCAGCCAGGGTCCCCGATGTACTTTGCAAAGATTTCATGAAAAAATATTAAACTGTTCAAAAGTTATTCAAAAAACAAGTTTCCCATTGTAGTCAATGGGAAAAGTTAACAAAATATGTGAAAGTGTTGCAAATGCACTTTTTACTTTCACAAATGATCCTTCTAGTGTCGCAAATCAGCCATCTTGTTTTCAGTTGGTGGTCACAGAAATGCTTGGCATTGAAATGTGGGACCCTATAGGGACACAATTCTTGTTGTGTTCACCTAGTCGAGCCCTGAGGATGCTAGCCATGTCTTTTTTGGGGGTAAAACACCCCAGGAATATGTTTTTTAAATTTTTGTAAACAGTAGTGTCACAAAGTACTTTTGCTTATGTGACACTTTCATGATTTCATTTGCAAAAATGTTGTGATTAAGCTGGTCCAGTGGGGCTGAGGGTTGAGGTGCTGGACACCACACCTTGCGCCACGCTGGTGACCCGGGTTCGGGAATGATCCCGGACCGCTGGGGGTGGGCAGGGGAGAGAGTGGATTGAGCATCCAGAGGACTGCTCTCCTCTCACAGGGAGGGATCCAGGGGTAGCCTGGTGCAGCAGCGGCCTCCGGTGGAGACCGGTGGCACTGCGGTGCACAGGGGCTCACTCGGGGAAGACGCTGGGCGGCTGCCTTCCGAACATGAGTGGGAGCACCCACGTCACGGGCTGACAGCATTGCACGTCGCACGTCCCACGTCTTGGCATAAAAACCTACACACAAAAAGCCCCACCAGCCCGGACAGGCGACAGCCATCCCAGTGCTGAACCACCACATGCTCAACACTGGAGTCCTGCCACTGCCCTTTCAGACTTCTAGGAGCCCTTCATCCTCCTCGGGGCTCGGGGAGAACGTAATGCCCTTGAAGATGACAGGGCTCACAGTGGGTAGTAGAGCAGCATAGGCAAGAGGATAGGTCTGAGAGAGTTCCAGTGCCTGAGGGAGACAAACAGAATTTGAAAAAAAAAAAAAAACTGTCATGATTTGTGAAAGTACTTTGTGACACCATGGCCAAAACAATAGGGAATCTTTGCCACCCTGCTGCAAAAGAACAGTTTGGTCTTTTGGGCTGAAATTTGGAGGGAAGAAAGCCAAGATCCCACAAATGTGCCTTTTGGTAGTTTGGTAAAAAAATATTTGAGGGCTGCAAAGTTACAGCATTCTGAAGTTAACAATTTTTCCCATAGGATAATATTACAGTGTCTACCGTGCCTTTCGGGCCCGTATGGCGAAAACGGTTTGAGATACAGACTTTTTGTCAGAAGAATGCTTAGCCCCCACCAGAGGACTAAGTACAAAACTAGCCTGGAAAGTCATAAATAATATGAGATTTTAAATTTATTTTCAACGTCATACAGTTCCTGAGATACAAGGAATTTATTTATTTATTTTTATTTTATTTATTTAGGGATTCCGATCACACCTTTGAGCTCAGAGCTCTTTTACAAAGGTTCCACATCAAACAGTGACAACGACAGCAATAACAAACAGTTTATATACAATACTCGAATAGTAGGTAGCTAATATACAATAAGGTTACAATGTCATTCATAGTACCAATGGTGATAGTACAGTGTCAAGAACTTTCAACTAGGGTAAAGGACAGTGTTTATATGTAGTGTAGGAGATAAAGAGGCATGACACCTAGTGTGAGAGTCCAAGGATGAGTCAAGGTGAGGGGGAGCGGAGACTGGGGGGGAGATTGGGCGGCCAAAAGAAGTGGCTTTGTCTATGAGATTGGGAGGTAGTGGTAGTAGGTTGGTTTTAAGGTTGATCCAGTGGTAGAAAAGGCACAGGGGGAGAGGAAGACAGAGGGATAGGGCAAGATGGAAGAGTGGGGGTTAAAGGAAGGGGAAGGAGAATGTGGATGAGTGGGCATTATGGGTGTTAGAGTCCTAGTGGCAGTCACAAACTGTCCTAGTAAGTAGTTGTTGCCTTAGGCCATTTTTGAAATGTGAGATGCATTGGGAGTTTAGAATGTGCACTGGGATTTCATTGAGCCATTGGGGGGCCCTACAGCTGAAAGCACGCTGTCCCTGCACAGTTCAACGGAAAGGTGTTGATAGGGCCCCCCTATCCTGCCTCTGGTGGTATAGCAGGTAGCACTTGGTGTTAGGATGCTAGAAATGCATGCGGTTTTACCCATTAGTGCCTTTTTTCCAAGGAGACATGTTTGGAATATAATTCTGTTCTTTAGTGGCAGCCAATTGGTCTCCTCGTATAAGGAGAATGTGTGGGTATTTTGATCTGCAGCCATTGTGAGCCTACATGCCTTGTTGAGGGCAATGTGAATCCTTTTAAGTGCAGTGTCTGTTGCTGCACTGTAGACCACCAATCCATAGTCGTTGGTAGAAAGGATGGAGCTGGAGACTGAGAGATGGAGCGCCTCTGGAGTGAGACACTTTTTATGGCTATATAGTACACCCAGCTTGGTGTTCACTGCCTTTACCACTGTGTCGATGTGTTGGGTGAAGGTGAGGCAGTCATCAACGGTGACCCCCAGGTACTTGAAGGTCTGAACTTATTCCAGCGGCTCACTGACTTTATTGGAGATAGTGAGGGAAGGGAGCTTCTTTTTGTGCTGTGGGCTGGCTGTGAGTACCACCTTGGTTTTTTTGTAGTTTAATAGAAGTTTATGACTACAGAACCAGTCTTCCAGCTTGTAGAAGGATGCCTGCATCTTAGAGTGGAGGGCTACTATTGATGAACTGCTGGTGAGAAGCACAGCATCATCTGCATAAAGTATCAGCTTAGTGTCACAGGCTTCAGGAAGATTATTTAGGAAGAGGCTGAATAGTAAGGGCCCCAGTATTGACCCCTGTGGGACCCCTAAAGATAGCTCATTGGAACTAGATACTGTGTGCCCAATTTTTACACGTTGGCTTCTGTGTGTTAGGTAGTCCTTGAACCAGCAGACAGCATTGGTTGCAACCCTGAGGTTCTGTAGTTGAGTCAGGAGGAGAGAGTGATTGACAGTGTCGAAGGCTTTGTTGAGGTCTATGAAGAATGACCCCACCAGCTTTCCTTCATCTAGTGCCTTGTGCGAGTAGTCAGTGTAGTCCAGCAAAGCTGTGGAGGTACTATGATTCTGCCTGAAGCCATGTTGGTTGGGACATAACAGGTTGTATTTGTTGAGGTAATCTGTGAGTTGGGTGGCCACAATCTTTTCCAGGGCTTTAGATAAGGGAGCGAGGATGGATATTGGCCTATAATTGGCAGTGCATGTCATATCACCGTTCTTGTGCACTGGCATCATGAGAGCCTGTTTCCAAACCCCAGGGAACTGTGCAAGGACCAGCAATTTGTTAAATAGTTTTGTAACTGGCATGATGATAACATCCAGTGTTAGGGATAGGAGTTTCATATTGATTCCATCACTCCCCATTCTGGTCTTGCCTAGTATTTTTTTATGTATTTGTAAGCCTCCTTCACTGACACTTTTTGGAAGTAGAAGACAGGGATTGAGCCCCCTTGAGGGGTGCAGTTGGTTTGTTCCCCAGCAGAGTACAGGTAGTCGGGGTGGGGTAGCACTCCAGTCAGGTCAGTAAATGCTGTGTTGAGAGAATCCGTGATGTGCCGAGGGTTAGTAATTGTGACATTGTTAATGTTCAGCGAGTGGGGAATCTTCTCATCCTTCCCAAGAAGGTTTTTGATGTTCTCCCAAAAACCTTTCCCATTGCTCCAGGTTTTATTAAGCTGCTCCTTGTGGAAGTTGGCCTTTGCTTGGTGGATAAGGTTGGTGCAGTGGTTTCTTGCAGCTCTATAGCATTGTAAGTTGTGTTTGCTGTGAGAGGACCTCGCTTTTTCCCAGAGGTTGTCCCTTTCCTTCATCTGGGCGAGGAGACCCCCTGTGATCCAACCATTAACTTGACCCAGAATTTTTCTTTTCATCAGTGGTGCAAAGATATCACAAATCTTGTTGAAGCCCTCTATAAAGAAACTTAGGGCCTGGTCAATATTAGGCACATGATTGATGGGGGACCAGTCATACTGGGAGAGGGCAGAGGAGAGGGCCCCAAGCTTGCCTTTCCCCAAGACCCTACTATTAATTATGATAGGCGGGGGCTTACTCAATTTGTTTGACCATGTGAAAGTGACTGGGGAGTGATCACTTAAGGTGTCAGGCAGGACCTTAAGTTCAGAGATCCGAGAAGGGTAACTCGAGAGGAGCCAGTCGAGGAGGGTGTCTTTTCCTGTTTTGTGGTTCCGCCTTGTTGAGCTGTCTACAAGTTGGGTCAGATTGGAAGTAGCAACCATGTCCTTGAAAGGCGTGGATTCCCTGCCCTCCCAGTTGATGTTAAAGTCACCTGTTATGAGACGCTCTGTGCCCTGAGAAAGGATAGCAATTGTATCCAGTATTTTTGGGAGGCCATCCCTGGCTTTAGTGGGTGGAAGATAAACTGAGGCTAAGATTAGAGATTTGCCGTGTGTCCAATCTGTGCTTTTATTGCTAGTAGTTCATGATCATCCTTGACCCTGGTAACAGGTAGGACCGAGCTGCATACATAATCCCTGGCATAGACAAGGACTCCTCCGCCTCTCTTGCTACACCTGTCTTTCTTGAATGTTTGATATCCCGGGATCATCACTTCATTGTCTTTTATCTTGCTTGACAGCCAGGTCTCTGTCAGACAGAGAATGTCAGGTACATGGTGGGACACCCACGCTTGGAGTAGGTCAAACTTTGCTGTGAGGATGCAGATGTTCAGTGCAGCTACTTTCAGGCCTTTACTCATGTTTCCCCCTGCATTTGATACTGGTGGTGGGCCAGGATTGGAATGGAGATTACCTGATAGAAGAAGAAGAAGCATGAATATTATTTTCCTGACTGAGAGGTTTATGCAAATGGTGTATCGTATCTTGTGCCTCCTGCTCTTGCAATGGGGGAGGCGAGCATTCACCAGGGTGATCTTTACGGGCATGAAAATGGTAATGTTGATAACCGTGGCAGGTGTCAGGGGCCCCGGGCTAGAAGGTGGGATGTAGGTGGTGGAAAGTTGGAGCTCCTTCGGCACAGTTGGCATTGGGGTGCCATACAGTCCATTTTTGTCAGGAGCAGGTTCTCGCAGGGGTGGTAGTGATCCAACTTGGCATCGTGTGCCTGTAACACCCTCAGCGAATAGAAGAACTAGGAGGATAGAGTAATCCACGGTAGAGCAGAGGTGGTGGCACTTCGGTGGTCTAACAAGCACACCAGGAGATAGCAAAGGAAAAATGCTGATGGTTAATTACATCCACAGGAAATTAACTGTTGAGATCCAGGATCACATAATATGTCAAAATTCCTGAAAGGTGATAAACTGTGGCCTGGGCATATGCAATGTGCGAAATCCTTTTGTCTATATGTTTCCTTAGATCTTCAACGTCCTCAGAGACAAGTACAATACCTTGGAAGTAGGTCAGACAGTAGGCATATGCAATGTGTGAAATCCTTTTGAAACATAGAAACATAGAACATAGAAACATAGAAGTTGACGGCAGATAAGGACCTCAAGGCCCATCCAGTCTGCCCATTTCTTTTTCTACCTTATAAATGTGCCATTGGCCTTTGCTCTGTCAGTGGCCTATCTATTCATAGTCATTTGTATTGCTCCCTTATGCCTATCCCATGCCTGTTTGAAGCCCTGCACTGTATTCATAGCCACCACTACTTGTGGTAAGCAATTTCATGCATCCACCACCCTTTCTGTGAAAAATAATTTCCTCACATTCCCCCTTAATCGGCCCCCCTCTAATCTCATGCTGTGTCCTCTTGTCCTGCTATTTTTCTTATATTTAAACATGTTAGACTCTTTCACCTTGTTAATGCCCTTAAGGTGTTTGAATGTCTCGATCATATGACCTCCCTCCCTCCTTTGCTCAAGGGTATACATATTGAGCTGTGCTAATCTGTCTTCATAGGTTTTCTGATACAGTCCCTGCACCATTTTGGTTGCCCTTCTCTGGACTTCCTCAGTTTGGTTAATGTCCTTGTGAAGGTGTGGCCTCCAATACTGCACGCAGTACTCCAGATGGGGCCTAACCAGTGTCTTGTAAAGAGGGATTATTACCTCCCTCTTACGACTTGTGATACCCCTACTAATACACTAACACCCCATAGCCTTACCTACTGCTTTAGAGGTCTGCTTGGATGATTTTGGGTCATCAGTGATGATGATGCCCAAGTCTCTTTCTTCCTTTGTGACTGCTAGCACCTCCCCTCCCAGCCTATAGGTGGCTTCAGGGTTTCTCTTCCCTATGTGCATGATTTTGCACTTCTTTGCAATAAATCCCAGTTGCCACTCTTCTGACCATTTTGCTAATTTATCCAGATCTCTTCTCATTCTGCCCACCCCATCTGGATCATCTACTCTGTTGCAGATCTTGGTGTCATCTGCAAACAGACAAGCCTTACCCTCTAGTCCATCTGCAATGTCACTAATGAAGATGTTGAAGAGAACTGGCCCCAGAACTGATCCCTGAGGTACCCCACTTGTGACTTGCATCTCTTCTGACTGTATACCATTTACCACCACTCTCTGTTTTCTGCCCATCGACCAGTTTGCCAACCAGTTGACCTACTTCTGACCCACCCCGAGCCTACCCATCTTATTTATCGATCTTCTATGTGGAACAGTGTCAAAAGCTTTGCTGAAGTCAAGGTAGGCGACATCAACTGCTACCCCTTGGTTCACCACTCTGGTTACCCAGTCAAAGAAATCTATGAGATTAGTTTGGGGACCTTCCTTTGTAAACCCATGCTGTCTTGGATCCTGTGCCCCTATGGATTCCAGGTGTTGCACTATCCTTTCCTTAAGAGTGCCTCCATAATCTTGCCCACTACTGAGGTAAGACTGACTGGTCTGTAGTTCCCTGCCTTCTCCCTGCTACCACTCTTGTGGAGCGGGATCACATGAGCCCTTCTCCAGTCTTCTAGGACCTCTCCTGTGCTCAGAGACTCACTAAATAGTTCTGCTAATGGCTCTGCTAGTTCCACCTTTAGCTCCTTAAGTACCCTGGGATGTATGCCATCATGTCCCATTGCCTTATCCACCCTGAGCTTAGCAAGTTCTTGCTTTGTCTGTATGTTTCCTTTGATCTTCAAAGTCCTCAGAGACAAGTACAATACCTTGGGAGTAGGTCAGACAAAAATGTTGATTTAGTCACAAAATGTGTTAAAATTCCTTTGTTCTTTAAAGTCCACAAGTGCAGCTGCTTTAAGAGTGGTCAGACGAAAATGTTGAAAATGTTGATTCAGTTGCAGGACCCAGCATCACCATGTTTGTAAGACTAGTTGTAAGGCATATGCTTCCTTGGGGAGGCTTCAAGAAAGTTGATTTAAAATTAAAAAGCTGATACCTGATGATGACGATTTGCAGACGTTCAGTCCAGGAGACTTTCACTGATGTTGTATGCAAGAATGGCACAGGTATTCCCAGCAGAAAAACATGTAAATGAACAAAAACTAACCTACAGACACAGATAAGCACAAACAGCAACCCACACAGCCCCAGGATGAGGAGATACATATTCCAAGTGCTCATTTTCTGCTCTGAGGGCCATTATTATGCATACATTCTTCGTATTCACTGTGCTTTTGAATGCACCTTTTTGGGAAAAAAAGGATGTGCATTTGTGTTACTGTTATCGTTAGCATTTCCGCTTGCATTTCCGTTACCTTTGCATTAACGCTTCCATTTACATCATCGTGTGCGTTACCCTTTGCGTTTGTGTTACTGTTACAGTTTGTGTTTCCATTACTGTTTTTGTTTGCGTTTACTTTTGTGTCACTGTGTGCGTTACCATTTGCTTTTGTGTACACGCTTGCATTTGCATTTCCGTTTGCGTTACTGTTTCCTTTGGCATCATCATTGGTGTTACCGTAACATTTGCATTTCCAATTGCTTTACTGTTACTGTTTGCGTTTCCATTGGCCTTAGCATTCACGTTTTCAGTAGTGTTTCTGTTGTCGAGTGCATAACTGCTTCCTTCTGCATCACTGCTGCTATTGCCATTTGCATTTCTGTTTGTGTTTCTGTTACCATTTGCATTTTCTTTACTGTTTTCGTTACCATTTGAGTTTTTGTTGCATTAGCATTGGCGTAACAATTTGCGTTACCATTTCTGTTTTCATTCATGTTTGCATGTGCATTTCTCTTACCATTTGCATTACCGTTTCTGTTTGTGCCACCGTGTGCATTACCATTTGCACTTGCATTTCTGTTACCGTTAGCGTTACTATTTTCTTTTACCTCACTGTTGCCATCACCGTTTGCATTAACGTTACCGTTTGTGTTTTTGCAATTGCGGAGTGCAGTGCAAAATATTTTTTTTTCTATTTTTCTGCAATGTCTTCTGCAATGAATAGTGCAGCCAGTGTGTGGCTGATTGATCTGAAGCTTGCCATGCAGAAAGACCCGTGTTCAAGGAAAATGGCAGTTTTTGTTTGGTGAAATAATTTTGTTCCATTCCAGAGTTACTGCTATTTGAAGTTGGACCCTCTCACAATTACAGATGTTTTGGCCACCAGGTCCACCATTTTATTGCATTTTCGGCTGCAATTTTTGCCATTTTGTGGTGGAAGACTTCTTAAAGGTGCAGAAATGTAAACATTTCATATCTCTGGAATGGTTTGGTCTTTTCACATGAAATGTGGAGGGTGTTGAGTGGATGTCCTTGGGATGTGAATAATACTGTTTACATGTTGGAAAAATTATTCACTGTGGAGATACTGCTTGATGCAGTTACCATGTTGCACATAGCATTCTGCATTGTGCTACTGGCTTGACATTTATTGCATAGGTAAGCCTAGTGGTACGGAGGTGCCTTGCAGTGGTTTGGTGTGTAAAACATTAACAGGTCTGTAATTATGCCACTCCAACAAATGAAGATTTGGTTCATAATGCTTCAATAACTTCTGAACCATGTGTCTGATTTGCCTGGCATTTGGAATGTACAAAGATGTATAATACATCGTTGACTGTGACAATTTGTGGGATCCTGGCACTTACGGTTGCTGATGTATGCATTTTACGTTGTATGCTCGTGGTGCTGTGTGACTGTTGAATGGATGTACACACAATTCCAGACACATGGTGTGTCATGGTACATGTCTTCATTTACTAATTTTCATTTCAGTTGGTCATACAGTTTTTGCACAACAAAGTGAGTCCAGCACTCCCATCACCACATTCCATTCACTATTTATAGTGCACATTCTCAAAAAGAAGGGAAATTCATGGCAAAAAATATCCATTTAATGCATCAGTTAAGGTTGTTCCACAGTGACAAAAGCAAGGAAATTCAGTGTTAGGGTTGCCACCCCTTGTACCCCATTCCCATCCCATCCCCACCAACAGGCATTGAGGTGTGCCTTGGGGTCATTGGTCCTAACTCTCACCCCATTCTCCTTTACTGCACCACCTCAACTTATTTACACATGGAATGGGGTGAAAGTTAGCGCAAATGACCTCAATGCACACCCCAATGCCTGGTGGTGATTGCAGGCATGGGGTTCAAGGGTGGCAACCCTAACAATCGAATTTCCTCACTTTGTATGTGTGGAATAACCCTAACTGATGCATTAAGTGGATGTTTTGCCATAATGATATATATATATATATATATAAGATAATAGTTGCGCGATAGCACCACTATAGTTAGAGTTGAGCAGGCTGTTTAATGTTAAACTCAATTATTTGCACCTTAAAATATTTGGCTCTCTTTGATGGAATGAGCTGAAGTTTTGTATGCGTTGTCTAGCAGGCAAATTCTTATGCTGTGGAACTTTTTGCAATGCCAGCTTGTGTGGCTTCTGAGATCTGCATGTGTCATTTTAAGAAAAAAACTATTTTTTTTCCTATAGTTAAAATTTTTTTTTTTAGATCTCACCTATAGCCCACATGGAAAGGAACTGTTGCCCCAAACTTGCAGGAGACACGTGCCATTTCCCAAGGTAGTGCCTTTGACACTCATTCGACTAGAGGTACAGCTGCTTCCCTGGCTGCTGCCAGGGATATTCCTTTGCTAGAGATATGTAAAGCAGCCACCTGGAAAACAGTCCATACATTCACCAAGCATTACTTTCTGGATATCCAGGCTAGGAGTGATGCTCGGTTTGGTACAGCAGTACTGCAGAGCCTATTCCCAAAGTAGGTTCGAATCCCTCCTCCATGGAGGTACTGCTTGGTAGTCTGCAATAGTCAGAATACAGCAAGACTTCATGTTGTTTGAAGAAAAAATTACTCAGCTTAGTAAATTATGTTTCTTCTAATGGAGTCTTGCTGTATTCTGACCTCCTTCCCTGCCTCCTCTCTCAGAACCTGTTTTTGGGAAGTGAGCTGGCAGATGCAGTTGTTGCACCTCGGGGGTGCATTTGTGCATTCGGTGAAAAAGTTTCAAGGGGTTCCAGAGCAATTAAGCTTTAAATTTTAGTGTTTTCTGACTTGCACAGTATGTTTTTTCAGATAACGTTTTGTGCTGAAAGTAAAACATTGATGATTCAAATGTCCATTTTGCTTTTGGGGCACTTCTTTGGCACAGTACCTAACATTTGTTTTGTGCCATGCCAACTGCCATCTTGTTGACCTTTTCCACAAACAAGCAAAGGTGGAAAAAGCACCAAAAATGCTGTGATTTGAATAAACAAACATCAGAACCTAGCTAAATGAGAACAGTGTGATTTTCTTGACTTTTGCAGCCATAGCTGGAACTTGTGATCCTGGCTGCAGATTCAGCTGTAAGCCACCATTTCCATGGTGTCTAGTGGCACACCCCCACCCTCTGATCCCCATACTTCATTTTATAAAAACAATTCATCCATTGGTGTTAGTGGTATTCCCCCACCTTCCTTTGTATATCCCTGGTGTCCAGGGGCATCCCCACCCTCTTTTAAACCCTTATAATTAAATATTTTTTCTCTCCCTTGGTGTTCATGGTACTCCTAATCCTCCCATATGTTTCCCTGGTATCTAGTGGCACCCCCCACCCTCTGATTCCCATATTTCTTTTACTTCATTGGTGGTTAGTGGCTCTCTCCTTGTATGTTTCTTTAATAACTCCAGTAAAAAAGAAAACAGTCCCCCGATATCCATTTTTTTAACCTGAGAAAATGAATGGAAATATGGAAATGAACATGCTTTAATGCCAGGATCCTGGGTAACATAATCTATGAGCTCTGGATGCTGATGATGGACAATGTGGTGGACCTAGTGGCTATCACAGAAACATGGGCTATGGAAAATAATGACTGGGGCCAGACAGTGCCAGGATAATCATTGTTAAGGAGGGATACAGGACAGGTAGAGGTGGAGGAGTAGTAGTTCATTTTGTCAAAGAGGGCATTGAGGTGAAATAAGATGGGTGTATCGGGGTACTAATGGAGAGACTGAGTCACTGTGGTGCAGTTCAAAGCTATCAGTGCACAAAGTTCTGAAATATCCACTCCATGGAAAATTTTACAGATGTTCCAAATTTCACAGAGTTAATTCTCTGTGTGAAGCCCAAATTCACTGGCCCAAAAAACTCTGCAAAATGTTTCCAGTGTCCAGTGGTCCCCCCACCGCTTGCTGCTACAGGTACAGTTTAATTCCCTGGTGTATAGTTATCCCCCCTGCTGACTGCTGCTCAGTATTAAAGTTTTTCCAAGGTGTCTAGCGTCCCCCTTCTGGATTACAGGCATGATATAAAATAAAGGTTCACAATACTAGGTGGCTAGTGGCTCCTCCCCCTCCTGAACCCATGCCCCATAGTGTAAAAAAGTATTCCCTGGTGTCTAGTGGACCCCCCAACCTGGCAGAAAGTGCTCCACCACCCCACCGCACCCCACCCTGACACAGAGTGGGTGACTGGCACAGCTCTCCACTCTCCATTACAGCCAGTCACCTAACTGAGCTGGAAAGAATGAGTGTATGCGTGTAAAGCACGTGCTCTTTCATTCCTAGTTTTTGCTCATTTATTGAGCTCTTTTGGGGATGCAGACAAGAGTGGAGGGCTCTTCTGATCACTGAGGGGAGGTTGGGAGTGACATCATCGTGGACCCCCTGAGGGTCCAAGATGCTGTTCCCCCCTCATCCAGACCCACTGCCAGTGACTGGAACAGCCCTCTGCTTGTGTCTCTGCCCCCAAAGAGCTCAATGAATGAGCACAATCTGGCCTGGCTGTCCAGTGAATGAGTGCATGCTTGTACAATTATGCACTCATTCATTGACAGCTCAGTCAGGCAGCCAGCCTTGCTGGAGAGAGGAGGGCTGTGCTGGTCACCCACTCAGGGTATTTGGTGGGGGGACCATAGTGGTGGGGCACTACTTGCTGGGGTCAGGGGGCAGGGAGACCTCTAGACAATAGGTAATACTTTTTTACAGTACATGGCATAAGTTTGGGTGGTGGAAGGGCTCGTAAGCCACCAGGGATTGAGAAACATTATTTTATATCATGCTGGTGATCGACGAAGGGGGGGTGGTGCCACTAGACATCAAGGAATGCTTTTTATACTACTTGGCATGGGTTTGGGTTGGGGGAGGGACTGCTAGCCACCAGGGATTGGGAAACTTTATTTTATATCATGCCAGTGATCAGTAAACAGGGGTGGGCCACTAGACACCAGAGAATACTTTTTACACTATAGGGCATGAGTTTGGGTGGAGAGAGGGACCACTAGGCACCAGCAATTTGAGAAACTTCATTTTCTATCAGGCAGGTGATTGGTGAAGGGTGGGCACTAAACACCAAGGTAAAAAAATTATTTAATATTGGACAGGCAATCAGTGAAGGGGGGACCACTAGACACCAGAGAAAAACTTTAGCAGTGATTGGCAAAGGGGGGGCACAAGACACCAGGAACCCAGGCTGGCAATTCAAGAATTTGCCATTTAGAGCTGGTCCACTGGTGCAGCAGTTGGATTTCCACTTGCAAATGCCAGCGATCTGGGTTCAGGAATGGACCCGAGCCATCAGAGGGCTGGCCAAGGGGATAAATGTGGAGCATCCCATGGACAGCTCTCCTTCTCCGGGGGAGGGTGAGGAAGTGCTCGGTGTACTGAGGACTCCAGGAGGAGGCCGGGAGATACTCATGTCACTGACGCTCATCTCGTGGGAGGCAGGGTGGACGCTGGCATCATTGCACGTCTCTGCCTCCAAGAACACAGAAAAAAGAGTAGGCAGATGGAGGACACTGTCTAAGTGAAGCCCTCCTCGGGACTTCGATTAGCCATCATTGCTGCATCCCCCTTACCAGTCACTAGTTCCACAGCACAGATTGGGCACCGTTGCCATGGCCTCACCCTCCGGTGGTAAGCCTTGGGTAACTGGGGGATTAAGTGGCAATAGATGATGGTGGAAGTCCCGGGGGCTGTGACCAGAGCTGAAGATTGACAGTGGCCCTGCCAAGGAAAAACAAAAAAAGAATTTGCCATTTGGTAACTTTGCCTTGCTTTAGGGTTTTTTAAGTGAAATTTGCAATTAAAAAAAAAACAAGAGCAAGGCAAAGTCACAAATGGTGAATTTCCAATTAAAGAGGAAAAGTTTGCTAAATGATTCGCTGGATGGATTTGGTGAATTCATGGGAAATTCGCCCGCTAAGTTAAACTTCCCTGCATCTCTACTAATGGCATCCTCAGGCAAGAAACTGCACTTCAGGGTGATCCATAGACCTCTAAGGCAAGGGGAAGAGAGAAAGACATAGAGCTCAGTGAAGAACTTGAAAGAGGGGTGGTAAAGGGGTAATTAGTGGTTGTTTATGATCTGAACATGCCAGATATTGATTGGGATATTCCAGTGTCTAGAAGCACCAGAAGGTAGGCCTTTCCACATGCCTTTCATGACTGTCTGCTGGTATTGATAGTTAAAGAACCCACCAGGCAGACAGCAATTCTCAATTTGGTGCTCACCAACTCGGAAGTGTTGGAGCTATGAGAATAAGGGAGCCACTGGGGAACAGCAACCATAACTCCATTTGGTTTAAACTTGCCCTCGGGCCCAGAAAACCTCAATCACATGGTGAAGTCCTATATTTCAGAAGGGTGGACTTCAACAGGCTGAGGGAAACATTAGCCAGGGTGGACAGTATGGGATGGTGGAAGAAAGATGGGATGCAATTAAGGAATTCTGAATAATGCATTAGAACTGTAAGTAAAAATAACGGGTTCAAGAGACTGTTATTGTTCTTAGCAAGAGTCTGGGAAGTGGTGAGGACAGAGAAAAAGTCATTTTTTTAAGTATATAGAAAAGTAGGGGGAGGAAGACTGGGGAGAAGACTTACTGAAACATAGGGAGACAGAGGGCAGTAAGGGAGGCAAAAGCAGACACAGGGCTGCATATTGTAGAGGGGGTTAAGAGTGGAGAAAAATAGTTATTCTGATATATTAGGGAAAAAATTTAGAATGGAAGGGAAATCGTAAGGCTAGCAGAGGAGGGTGGGATGATAGAGGAGGATGGACAAAAGGCCACGATCCTTAATGATTTATTTAGCTTGGTTTCCACTAAGGAAAATGGTGGACCCTTGCCAGAGAATGGCATCAAAGCGGCTACTAAGGAGGTCCTGGAGTTGAGGCAGACAACATTTATAAGCAAAATGATCCAGAAAGGGCTGGCAGCACTAAAATAGATAAAGCCCTGGTACCAAATGGGTTGCATCTGAGGTTACTTAAGGAGTTGGCAGCAGAACAGGCTGAACCCCTGGTAGGAGCTAACAAACAAAAGCAGCTCCACCCCACCAGGGTGCTTTCATTAACAACGTACTTCCATCAAATGAAAATCAGCACCACTAAAGTCAGAAGTATGAAAAGTTTAGTTGTCCCTTGGTGGTAGCTGGATTGACTACTAGGATTTTGGGACAGAAACTATTTTTAAATAATTTACTGGTGCATAGGATTTTGTGATAGTTAAACTATTTTTGAAAACGTTACTGTGGTTAAGGAGTTGTCTTAGCAAAACCTGCAGTGTGAATTGAAACACAGACAGCCTCAGGTGCAGGAAATTATTTCCCTCATTCTTTTCAGACCACAAAGTGTTGTATTGGATCAGGAAAGGTTGCACCATAACCACTGTAAACCAATTGCCCTGGGTGAAGCTTTCCAGACTTGATCAGGTTACTATAGACTACTGGTGGCTATAATATTTAGAGACACAAAGCACATCTTCTTGACTTGGAAGGAGACTACTTCTTTATTCAGCTGTGAGCTGTGTGGGGAATTCTATATTGCACTTCATACTTGCAACAGCGTGCACTTTTGCTCAATTCTGTGGGAGATGAAACAAACTACCCTTGGTAATTGTTTTTTATTTGCATATTTATTTAGTGTTTAAGCAAGAAGGAGCTTGCAAACTCTGTTTATCTTCTGAGTAACTTCAGAAGAATTTAAATACTGCATTTGGGTAGACCTTTGGAGGTAGCTAGATTGTCTACTAGGATTTTCTGACAGTTAAAATATTATTAAATAAATTACAGGTGGCTGAGGAGTTGAATAAGGAGTTTGCAAACTCTGCTTATCTTGGAAGTAACTTCACAAGGGTTTGAATACTGCATTTTGTTTGTCCCTTGGGGTAGCTGGATTGACTACTAGCATTTTGGGACAGAAACTATTTTTAAATAATTTACTGGTGCGTAGGATTTTGTGATAGTTAAACTATTTTTAAATAAGTTACTGGAGGTTAGTTGAATTACTATAAAGGACAGTACTCACCACGGTGGTGGAGCAGTGGTGTATTTGATTGTTTCTAACAGTCACCTGTGGTTGTGAACAGCCCACCCCCCCCTTCGCCACACCCCACACCCCCAGGCGTGGCATTTCCTTTAAAGCCAAAGTTCTGACATCACTTCCTCAACAGGTCTTGGGACAGAACTGTCATATTCTTAATAACCCAGCACAGTGCATAAAGGGTAAGTACACACCACAAAAAAAGGTAAAAATAAATTATATATATATTACATATTATATATTATAAGGGAGATGGACATGTGGGGAGTGATGCAATGTACTGGCAGTGGGGCAGCAGTTTTCCAGGAGACATTCTGGATACTGTGTTGCTGTCCTCTTTGCAGGCAACTGTCAGCTCTGAGGGAGAAGATTGCCCACCTGAAGGCTGAACTGGCAAGGACTATGGAGGCCTCCCCCACCCAAAGAGCACCACTGCCACAACCACTGCCTCAGAGGTTGCCAAGTACGAAGAGCAGTTGGACCACAGTGGGTTCTGGGAGGGTGCGGGTGGTGGAACAGAGGTGAAGCCCCCTAGTTGTACCACTACACAAATCATGCACCATTCTAGCAGAGCAAGGTTCCTCTATGAATGCACACTCAATGGAGACCAAGAAGAATGCTGAGGATGTCCACAAGGGAGACCCACAAAAGAGTGGCAGGGGACACCACAGGGGAAGGAAACAGCTTCTGATAGGGGACTCAATTGTTAGGGGGGTAGAACTGGGGAATGGAGAGGAGAGGGAAGTAAGGTGCCTGTCTGGTGCCATGGCTTGGAGGGACAAGAAGTGAATCCTCAGGATTGCAGAAGCAGCATCACAGGAGAGGGAACTAGATATCATTGTCCACCTTGGGACAAATTACCTGGCTAGACATGGAATCAGTGCAGTGCAGGATGAATTTGTGGAGTTGGGAAGGGGCCTCAGAGAGGTAGCAAGCATGGTTACCTTCTCAGAGGTGCTGCCAGTCCATGGCAGGGGTGAGGCTAGGGTACTGCACACCATGCAGTTTAATGAATGGTTGCAAAACTGGTGTAGAGCACAGGGCTTTGGCTTCACTGGGGACTGGGGGTACACCTGGAGAGATGAAGGTTTATACTGGCATGATGGTCTGCATCTGCCAACAAAGGGAACCAAGCTTCTAAGTGACAGGTTTAAATGCTTCCTTGGCAAGCTTTTAAACTAGCCAAGGGGGGAGGTGCTGATAAGAGGCAGGAAATTTCAAACCTCCCCCCACAAAACATGGCAGGTAGTAACGTAAATACTGAGGTACAGAGCACAACAGAGGGCAGGATGGGGTAAATGGAAAAATAGACAAGGGCAATAAGAGCAGGGGTGGGGGAAAAAAGGATAAAGTCAACATTAAATGGAGGGCAATGAGTACCAATGCCCATAGTCTGGGAAACAAGCTTCCTGAGCTAGCAGCCCTGATGGAAGATGAACAATTGGAAATGGTGGCAGTCACAGAAACATGGTACACGGAGAACCATGACTGGGATGTCAAGATACCAGGATACACAGTCTACAGAAAGGAAAGGGAGGGTAAAAGAGGAGGTGGAGTAGCTCTATACATAAGGGAAGGGTTCAAAGCTACAGAACTAAAAAAGTAAAGGGGGAGAACAAGAGACACTCTGGATCACCTTGGAGACAGGGAATGGCATCACAATCCGCACAGGGGTTGTATACAGACCCCCATCTCAAGGGGAGGAAATGGACAAGAAAATGATACAGGACATTCTCAAAATGGCTGAAAAAGGGGAGATACTGTTGATGGGGGACCTGAATATGCCAGATGTTAACTGGATGACATGTACTGCTGCCACATCCAAGAGCAGGTTCATTCTCGATACCCTGCAGGGGCAGGCCTTAGACAGCTAGTGTTGGAACCCACTCAGGAGGGAGCAATACTAGACCTGGTACTCTCAAATGGAGAGAGGATCACAAATTTAGAAGTCAGTAGACATCTGGGAACAAGTGACCACTGCACAGTGTGCTTCACAATAAGCACAACCATGGAGACAAGCCATACAAAAACAAGGATACTGGACTTTAGAAGGGCTGACTTTGTCAATATGGGTGAATACCAGAGGAATTCACTAGCAAATGGCCAAAAAGGAGGGGTGGAAGAACAATGGAGAAAAATCAAAACTGCCATCATAGAGGCAACAAGCCTTTGTGTGAAACAAATAAAGAAAACATAGGGGAGTAAAAAAGCACTACGGTTCTCAAAAGAGGTGGCAGGGAAGGTTAAGAAGAAAAAGGCTGCATTCAAAAAGTATAAGGAGTCACAGAAGGAGCACAACAGGGAACTGTATCAATTAAAGCAGAAAGAAGTAGGGAAGGCAGTCAGAACAGCAAAGGCCCAAACAGAGGAAAAAAATAGCTAACTCAGTTAAGAAGGGGGATAAAACATTTTATAGGTATATTAGGGAGCATAGAAAGGTTAAGGGAGGAATAGTGAAGATTAATAAAGGAGAGGGGAGGTGGGCAGAGGGAGACAGTGAAAAGGAAGAGATACTTAATGAATACTTTTGCTCAGAATTCACAAAAGAAGATGGGGAGGAGTTACCTAAACCAAACAATAGAAGCACTCTGGGCAGGGGGGTTGACACCAGTCCATTTATAGAAGAAAGAGTCCTGAAAGAACTCCTAAAACTCAAGGTGGACAAAGCAATGGGGCCTGACAGGATTCACCCCAGAATCCTAAAAGAACTAAGGGAGGACCTAGTGACTCCACTAACCACACTTTTTAACAAATCATGGGAGGATGGGATGGTACCTGAGGACTGGAGGAGGGCAGATGTGATCCCCTTCACAAAAGTGGGAGCAAGGCAGAAGCAGAAAACTACAGACCTGTAAGTTTGACCTCAGTGGTAGGGAAAATGATGGAATCACTTCTGAAAGAAATAATTGTTGAATACCTGGAGGCCAGCGGGGTGCAGGACCCAAAGCAGCATGGATTTACAGCAGGAAGGTCATGACAGATGAATCTAATTGATTTCTTTGACTGGGTGACCAAAGTAATAGGCCAGGGAGGGGCTGTGGATATGGCCTACCTAGACTTTAGCAAGGCATTTAACACAGTCCTGCACAAAAGACTAATAATCAAGTTAGCCAGCCTGGGAATGGGTTCCAGGGTGGTAGCCTGGGTAGCAAACTGGCTGCACAACAGGACACAGAAGGTATTAGTGAATGGAACACATTCCGAAGAAAGGGGGGTTACTAGTGGAGTACCTCAGGGCTCAGTACTGGGTCCAGTCCTCTTTAACATCTTTATAGGTGACATTGCAGAGGGTCTGGAGGGAAAGGTATGTCTCTCTGCAGATGACACAAAGATCTGCAACAGAGTTGTTACACAAGGTGAGGTAGAAAGGATGAGAAGGGACTTGGCAAGGTTGGAGGAATGGTCAGACACATGGCAACTTAGATTCAATGCAAAGAAGTGCAAAGTAATGCACCTGGGAAACAAAGACCCAGGAGAAGAGTACACAATAGCAGGGGAGGTACTAACAACAACAAAAATGGAAAGGGGCTTGGGGGTGGTCATATCAGATGACCTAAAGGTGAGTAAGCAATGTGAGAAGTCAATAAGGAGAGCCAGGGGGATACTGGGATGCATAGGAAGGGGCATCACAAGTAGAAAAAGGATAGTGGTTATCCCTCTGTAAGGACAGTTGGTGAGACCCCATCTGGAATACTGTGTGCAGTTTTGGAGACCCCATCTATGCAAGGACACAGTCAGGATGGAAGCAGTCCAGAGGAGGGCAACTAAAATAGTGCAGGGTCTGCATCAGAAACCTTATGAAGAGAGACTGAGAGAGCTTAAAAGGTATACCCTTGATGAAAGAAGAGATGGGGGGACATAATAGAAACATTCAAGTTTATTCAAGTTCAAGTTCAAGTTTATTGCAGGAAAACTCCATTGAGCAAGCTCATTCACAAGGAGGTCCTGTGACATAAACACTTAAAGTACAAACACAGATAAGTAATAACAGTATATACATGAAATGCACGTTACATGATACAGGCTGGATATACATACAAGGGTACCACATAGGGTGACCGCAGGTGGTAAACACTGATATGAGACAGGGAAGCGACTTACAGGTTGCATACTGATAAATGAAACATGATGACTGGTGTGTGCAATACATATACAGTATTTTGGCAGCTAGAACAAACAACAGTCTACAACTGATATGGGGGGGAGGAGTGATTTGATAGAGTAGTAGTGGAGCGTAAGCAAAGATAAAGCCAGGAGTAGAAGGGGGAAGGAAAGCAGTTAATATGACAAATCAATTATACCTTACCAGTGGATAAATATGGCACACATGGGGAAGGAAGAGACTTAATGACAGTTACAGGTGTCTTTTATTTTGGCTGAACTTAGCGATTTGTAGAAGTTTATTGAAACTGTGCTAGTTAGTTTCAGTACGGTTTGTAATTGGTTCCAGATGGTGGGAAGGGCATATGCAATAGCACGTTTACCAAAGGAAGTCTGCGTCCTTGGTATGTCAAGCGTAATAAAGTCAGATTTTCTTAATCAGTATGCACTACATGAGATACTAATAAGGGAAGAGAGATAGCTTGGCAATCTCTGCAGGAGCAGTTTAAGAGTCATTCAAGTACCTCAAGGGAATCAACAAAGTCTAGGAGGGTAGCATCTTTCAGAAAAAGAGATGTGTAAAAACAAGGGGGCACAATTTAAAGATAGAGGGGGGAAGTCTCAGGGGTAATGTGAGGAAATGTTTTTTCATGGAGAGAGTGGTGGATACATGGAACCACCTTCCTGGGGAGGTTGTTGGGTCTAAAACAGTGGGGGAATTCAAACATGCATGGGACAGACATAAGGCAATTGTAGAGGGGGTTGCAGGAAGTAAGCTGTTAGTTAACTAGAATCTGCAGCTTATCCAATAGGTAGGGAAATTGGCAGACTGGGTGGGCCAAGTGGTCCTTATCTGCCGTCAAAGTCTATGTTTCTATGTTACTTACATACTGATGTACAAATCAATAATCTTGTGCAAAAGGTGCTTAAAGTGCCATATAAACAGGTGGAAGAACAAGTAAAAAGCCCTTACAGGTTTTGAGTGTCTAGAGCCTCATCTGGGAGTCAGTGACCTGACAATGCTACAACCTTTTATAGAAACATAGAAACATAGAAGTTGATGGCAGATAAGGACTGCAAGGCCCATCCAGTCTGCCCATTTCTTTTTCTACCTTATAAATGTGCCATCGGCCTTTGCTCTGTCAGTGGCCTATCTATTCATACTCATCTGTATTGCTCCATTATGCCTATCCTATGCCTGTTTGAAGCCCTGCACTGTATTCATAGCCACCACTTCCTGAGGTAGGCCGTTCCATGCATCCACTGCCCTTTCTGTGAAAAAGAATTTCCTCACATTCCCCCTTAATTGGCCTTCCTCTAGTCTTATGCTGTGTCCTCTTGTCCTACTATTTTTCTTAAATTTAAACATGTTAGACTCTTTCACCTTGTTAATGCCCTTAAGGTGTTTGAATGTTTCAAACATATCACCTCTCTCCCTCCTTTGCTCAAGGGTATACATATTGAGCTCCATTAATCTGTCCTCATATGTCTTCTGATGCAGTCCCTGTACCATTTTGGTTGTCCTTCTCTGGACTGCCTCAATTTAGTCAATGTCCTTGTGAAGGTGTGGCCTCCAGTACTGCATGCAGTACTCCCGATGGGGCCTAACCAGTGTCTTGTAAAGAGGGATTATTACCTCCCTCTTATGACTTGTGATACCTCTACTAATACACCCTAACATCCCCCTAGCCTTACTTACTGCTTTAGAGGTCTGCTTGGATGATTTCAGGTCATCAGTGATGATGATGCCCAAGTCTCTTTCTTCCTTTGTGACTGCCAGCAACTCCCCTCCCAGCCTATAGGTGGCTTCAGGGTTTCTCTTCCCTATGTGCATGATCTTGCACTTCTTTGCATTAAATCCCAGTTGCCACTCTTCTGACCATTTTGCTAGTTTATCCAGATCTCTTCTCATTCTGTCTGCCCCATCTGGATCATCTACTCTGTTGCAGATTTTGGTGTCATCTGCAAACAGACAAGCCTTACCCTCTAGTCCATCTGCAAGGTCACTAATGAAGATATTGAAGAGGACTGGCCCCAGGACTGATCCCTGAGTTGCCCCACTTGTGACTTGCATCTCTTCTGACTGTATACCATTTACCACCACTCTCTGTTTTCTGCCCGTCAACAAGTTTGCCACCCAGTTGACCAACTTCTGACCCACCCCGAGCCTACCCAGCTTATTTATGAATCTTCTATGAGGAACAGTGTCAAAAGCTTTGCTGAAGTCAAGCTAGGCGACATCAACTGCTCCCTCTTGGTCCACCACTCTGGTTACATAGTCAAAGAAATCTTTGAGATTAGTTTGACAGGACCTTCCTTTTGTAAACCCATGCTGTCTTGGATCCTGTGCCCCTATGGATTCCAGGTGTTGCACTATCTTTTCCTTAAGGAGTGCCTCCATAATCTTGCCCACTACTGAGGTAAGACTGACTGGTCTGTAGTTCTCTGCCTCCTCCCTGCTACCACTCTTGTGGAGTGGGATCACATGAGCCCTTCTTAAGTCTTCTGGGACCTCTCCTGTGCTCAGAGACTCACTAAACAGTTATGCTAATGGCTCTGCTTGTTCCACCCTTAGCTCCTTAAGTACCCTGGTACGTATGCCATCAGGTCCCATTGCCTTGTCCACCCTAAGCTTAGCGAGCTCTTGTAGGACCCATTCTTTTGTGAAGAGAGTGGTGCTCACCTCCCTCCCCCCCCCCGTGTCCATAGTGCTGAGCTGTGGGACCTGCCCTACCTTCTCTTCAGTAAATACTGTGAAAAAGTATCTATTTAGGATAGATGCTTTTACAGGGTCCTCCTCCTCACATGCCCCCTTTTCTCCTTTGAGCTTAGCGATACCCCCTCTGGACTTTCTGCTTTCACTAATGTATCTATAGAAAGTCATGTCACCTTCTTTTACTGTTTGTGCTAGTGTTTCCTCAGTTAGGGACTTTGCCTGCCTTACTGCCTTCACTGCTTCCCTTAGGGCAGTTTGGTATGCCTCCTTTCTTCATCCCGCTGTGTTCCCTTATATTTCTTGAAGGCCAGCCTTTTGGCTCTGACCTTTTCTGCTACTGTATTTGAGAACCAAAGTGGTTTCCTTCTTCTTTTGCTCTTCCTTTTCTGTCTAACACAATGGGATGTTGCTTCAAGCATTGCATCCTTAATGCTTACCCACTTTGCCTGTACCCCCTCCCTTGTGTTTCTTTTTGCCAGGGCTAGCTTAACTCTGTTGGCCATCTTATCAAAGTCAGCTCCTCTGAAATCCCATGGTTTTGCCTTGGAATGGGATGATTTAGATGTAGTGGCCAAATTGAACCATACCATGTGAAGGTCACTGGCCCCCAGGTGACCTTCTACCTGGAGATCTGTGATCCCTTCCCTGTTAGTCAATACTAGATCTAGGATAGCCCTGTCTCTTGTGGGTTGTTGTACCAGTTGTTTGAGGCCCTCTCCTGCAGGGAATCCACCATGTGTTTAGTGCTGGATTTAAAGTAACACATAGTTAAAATCATTACCATAATGTTTACTATACTGTATATGTAGCAGCTTACAGAAGAGTATTATAGTACTGGCATACAAATAGGTACAGTACAGAGCAAATTCCCATAAAACATATATGTTAAAAATAAATCGATACATCTATTACAATGTCCAAATCATTTTGTTGCCCATGGTATCTTGGTATTACTTGGTTTGTGAGACAGAAGTCTTTAGGCTCATCTAGACTGTCTCCCACTCTCAGTGGGCATACATGTTACTGCCACAAGAATTTACTAGACACTTGTCAAGCCCCCTTTTGAATTCATACATCTCTGTCAAATACTGAAACAAGGAGTTCCAAGCTTTTAGTGCCCATATAGTTAATTAATTGTCTCTCCTCTTTGTATTTGTTCTTGGTATTCTTAGTTGGTTATTACATGATTTAATTTTCCCATATCTACAATTGTAAACAAAACCACATTGTGTGCTTAATTCCTCATCTTCGAGTAACCTATGTAAAAGAAGTAGGTCTCCTCTTTTTCTTCAACTTTCCAGACTGAAAAGGTTTAGTTGATGGTGTCTTTCTGTGTAGACAGATGGGAAAGTCTAGGTATCAGTTTGTTGTCCTTTGTGGTACTACCTCTAAAGTTTTTATGTCTTTTCTCAGATGTGGGGACCTGAATGGGGAGGCATAGTCCAAGTAGGACTGGAAAAAAGACCTGTATAGTTGTTCTTTCCTGGATACAAAGCCTCTCTTTACACGTCCCACTAATTTATTTGCTCTCTGCTCTGTGTTATTATTCTACAGTGGCTAGCTGACATAAGGTTATCAGTAATCACAATTCCAAGGTCCATTTCATGTTCTACTGTATTTAACGTTGTGTATATCTCTAAAAGAATGATGATGTCCATAAATGCAGACAGTCCAACAATATGCAATCTTTCCATGGGGAAACAAGGAGAATATCATAAGATTGCAGCTTGCATTTTATACAGGGGCTGTAGCACCTGTATTATAGGATTGAGTAAGCACTTAGATGTAAAATCTAAATCTTTGCACCTTAATAACTTTGCCCCTGTTACTGTGGGGATTTGAAAATTTTAACCTACTGAGTTCACGAGATAAGTCATAAGGATACTATGTTGAAAATTTGGGATCAAAATATTAAAAACAACAAAGTTATGAGAGTGTGTTGTAATTTTTCAATGCATGCTCCAAACTTTGGTAATTTTCAATATTTAACCCTTAAATTTTCAACAAAGTTATTTTTTCTAAACACCTTGTGAAAGTGACAGCTGTTGTTTTTCAAATCTTGGACATGTAATTTATACTTCCGGTATGAAATTATGTTTTGTCTGGTATGCTATTAAAAATAACACCAGTCATGTTCAGAAGGAGGGATCGTAAATAGATGGTTAACATTTTGTCGTCAGAATGTCACAAAAAAAAATTTAAGAAGAAACCTTGTTTTCAGAGATGCCCATTAGCCCCATGGGGGCCACATTGCCTTCCTCTGCCTGTGAACTGAGTTCAGGTGTAAGCTTAGTAAGCTGGATTAATGGACCAAGGGTGGAGGGGTGCTGCAGTGTGGAATATCAGTCCCAGCCTGAACAAGGGTGGGGAAATGTTTTGGCACACACAACACCTTCTGGTGGGCCCAGGAGACTTCCCTCACAAGGTGTTGACATGCATGTTTTGGCTTGAGAGACCCATGCACTGGATCAGGACTATCTCCAGCATTCTATTTTTGTTTTGTGCACATCTCAGAGTGACCTCTACAAATGTGGTTATGATTCCAGTATCAGAAAAAGAAGAGAAATAAATTGAAACAAAACAACATTAATTCAGACATTAAGGTTGAAGAACACTAAGTATTGATATGAAAAACGCTAGGGTTTTGGGTCTCTGGAGTATTGATGAATCAGTGCTGGGCTCTTTCTTGGGATTGTCAATCCTAATGCCAACCTTGTCACCCCCTTAACCCACCGACCGTAGCCTCCTGTCCAAAGCACAAGGTACAGCTCCAAGACAGTGTCTCATAATGATACACTCTTCAAAGGTAGAGAAGTATGACTCCCCACATTCTGCAAACAGAATCTGTCATTGCTTTCTTCATGTAGGACCATGCGTGAAGAAAAGGGATCATGTCTGACCTCGTTTGCTCGGGGACAGGGTGAGCAATAGTGGAAAGCCCCAATCAAGATCCCACCACTGATTGACCAATACTCCAGAGACTCCAAACTCTAATGTTTTTCATTTCCATACTTTGTTCTTTTTGCGTTCTTAAATCATAATGTCTGCATTTACATAGTTTTTGGAACCTGAGCCAGAATTTGGCTATAAGGATAGTAGAGTGGATGAGGCATCTGGATTCAAGGGATAGGAGGGAGAGGGCTTTGTAGAGATTGCAGTGATGGGTCTGTGTGGGGCAGAATAGAGTGAAATAACAGAAGGAATGAAAGAGGGTATTCAGTCTGGCAAGGCTGTACTTGGGAGGAGCACTATAGACAATATTGGCATAGTCAATAGTGGGGAGGATCATTTTCTATACAATTGCATGGCTAGACAGTAGTGGAATGCAATCACAGTGTCTGTGTAAAGCACCAGGTTTGCAGTGCAGTTTCTTTTGGATTGCATTCACATGTACAGAAAAGTCCAAGTGCTGCTGTAGCCGGACCCCAAGGTACCTAGAGGAGGTAAAGTTCTCTAAAGTTGTCCCATCCAGAGTATGGAAGATAGTAGGGGTTGGGGGTCTAGAGAGTCTCTGCCTAGTGTCGAAGGTCATAGATTCAGTTTTTTTGGCATTTAGGAGTAGCTAGTTGGAGTGGAGCCAGTGCTAAAACTTGTTGAACTCCTGCTACAGTCATGATACCACATTTGATTAGGACGAACCACAGGTGTAAAGGATGGTGTCCACTGCATACACATGTATTCCTGCTAAAGAGTAGATAGCATGTACTATAGGTCATTCAAGAAGATTGAAAATAGGATTGGGCCATGTACTGAGCCCTGTGGGACTCCGGTATTGATGGGGTGAGGGAGGTATTAATCCTGACTGATTGTGACCTATCATCTATGTAGGAGTGGGAAACAGGCAGTGGTTGAAGTGGATAGACTGGCGGCTGTTAGTTTGTGAAGAAGGAGAGAGAGTGTGATACTGTGTCGAAGGCCTTAGCCAGATTGACAAATATTGCAGAAGCGATCTGCCCCTGATTCATACTGGTGAATATGGAGTCAGTGAGCTGGGTGAGAGAGGTGATGATAGAATGGGAATTTTAGAGGCCAGACTCTAAGGGGCAAAAAAGGAGGAGGAGTCAAGATAGGGTGAGAGTTGTGAAAGTACAGTGAGCTCCTGTAGTTTAGCTAGGATGAGGAGTAAGGAGATTAGGTGGTAGTTTCCAGAATTGGTGGGGTCACCATCTTGAGGGAGAGAGGGATGACTACTGAGAGTTTCCAGTTTAAAGGGACAGAGGCAAGAGAGAATGATAGGTTTGAGAGTGTGGACAGGGGGGAGGAAATAGTGGGGCAGAAAAATAAAGCAGTTTGGAACTGAGTCCATTGGTGCTTTTCCCCTTGCAAGGGTTTAGGGCTAGGAGGGCTTCATTTAGGGATATTGGTGAGAAGGAGAAAGGGGGACTATATTGGGGTTTGGATGGATAATGGGTGTGGTAGTGGAAGTTGGAGGGAGTGGCAAGGAGTGATGATGCACAGGAGGTGAAGAAGGTGTTAAAATTTGCCACTATAGTGGGAGGATCAGTTAGGGTGGCATTACCATCCTTGAGAAGCGGCATGGGGGGGTTGAGTAGGGCATGAGAAGAAGGATTGGACAACTTTCCAAAATATGCAAGGGTAGCTTTTTTGTAGTTAAAGAAGGTGCATGCGTTCCTAAGGTATTGATATCTGAGTAGATGTGTGTAGGACCCAGAAGCCTTGAGTGCTTTCCAGGCTTGGTCACAAGTGCACATGCAGACCAGCAGTTCAGCAGTAACCCAGGGGAGATGTGATCCTCTTACTCTAGTGTGTTTGAGGACAGCATGCTGGTTCCAGATTCCCAAGAATTTGGAACAGAACTAGGTAAGGGGATCACTTATAGAGGGAGTGGTGGAGATATGAGAACAGACTATTTGGCCTAGGTCAGCTAGGAGAGGTGCTAGATTTGGTGAATGAAATGATAATGGTAAAATAAATTTTGGGGAAGCTTTAGTTTGATGGGTCTTGTGGATGCAGTAAATCATATGATGATCACTGAGGGAGGATGCCAGAATCAATTATGCAATGAAGGTGTGAGGTAAGGTCCCAGTCTAATAGGGTGAGGAGGCTATTATCAGGTATTTTAGGGGAGAGCCAGGTTTCTGAGAGAACCAAAACATCTGGCTGGAGGTCTAGCATGAGGATCTGGAGAAGGTTTAGTTTAGGAATCAGGTTTCTTGTGTTTATCCGGGTGATTTGTAGGCCCTTAGGAAGATGTGTGGGGGAGAACTGGTCCTGGGTTGAGTTTGATGTCCCCAGCAGCAAGAAGTAATAATGTAATGAGGAGTCTGATAAGGTTATATACCTTCTTAGTGGGCTTTGTGCAGTAAGGGGGGTAGGAAGGGGAAGGGGTGGGGATGTGATGGGAGTTTAAGCATAGATTGGGTAGCTAGGAGGCTAGTGGATTGGAGGATAGTTGCTCCTTGGGGCCATGGTCAGTGGGGCAGTGTTCTGACAGAGAGGGGTGAGGTGAAAGTTGGGGAAGTAATTGGGTCAGGGTTGGGATTGAGAGGTACAGTGACTGAGGAGGGAAACTAAGTTGATTAGGAGAGGGAGGAGGTATATTGTAATTTGAAGCTTTGCAAGGTTGGGAAGTGCCAGCTGGGTAAAATTAGGGTGCCTTTGGGGGAAGGAGTGTAAAGGATGAGGGAGTTTATGGACTGTCAAGATAAGGTAGAGAGTAATATAGTATGGGGGTATTTGTGCTTAGTTGGGGGAGGTGTAGTTAGAATCTTATAGAGATGCAAGTGGGAGAAGAAGGAGTGAGAAAGGTAGGATGTACAATATTTTGGATAACAATTTTAGTGGGGGCACCACTTAAGGATAGGGTGGGAAGCTGAAATGTGCTTTGGAATTATGAGGTAAGTAACTGGCATTGTAAGTAGTAGCTGGCTTTAGAATACTTACCTAGTTAAAAACATGCCAGGTGATGCAGACAGTTACTATTGAGGGATTCAGAATGGGGATGTAAGATGGAAGCACTGTCTAGGATCTTGAGCTGGGTATCTGCAGTAGGATGGTGTGTTTAGTAATATGTTATGTCATATAGGGTACAGCAGGTGATGATGATTGGAGGGGCAGGGGAAAGGCCTGGAGAAGGGAATTAAGTGTGACAAGTGCAGTAGCTCCACTATAGTTAAGGTTGAGTAGGCTGTTTAATGTCAAACCACTAAATTTGCATTTTAATAGATGTGTCTCCATTCAGTGGAATTGCACAAAATTTTGCATACGCAGTTGGGGGGAGGGGTCTCTTGATTTGCCAAGTTTTGCTTCGGTCAGATGTGCAGATTCCGAGATCCGGATTGTGCTAATTTATGAAAAATTGGAGGGGGTTTCACTGTTTTGTTTTTTTGTCATTGCCTACAGCCCAGACAGTTTGGAATTTTGGTCTGATATTTTCAGGGTGGAAAGGACTTGCCACAGTATAATGCCTTTCAATGGTCTGGTGAAAAAATATTTCTCTGTTCCCATGTTATAAGGATTTGACATTTCAATTCTGAGCATGCTCTTTTGGGTGGACATTTCATGCCCTACTCAGCATGCTCAGAATCAAAATCTGAAATCTATATAACTTATGAATGGATTAATATTTTTTAACCAAACCAACAAAGGCACCATTCTGAGGCAAGCCCTTTCAACCCCGAAAATGTCAGACTAAAATTCTAAACCATCCTGGGTGTACGTGATAACAGCAAAAAAAAAAAAACAACAACAAAAAAAGTTAGTTTTCTTAAAAACGCACTACTCAGCTTTCAGAATCTACACTACTGAGCAAGCTCTGTACTGAAAACTAATTAAATTAATTTACTTTAATTTAATTTAATGAAATTTAACTAGAATCAATCTGGAAGGTGGTCAGCAGCTACTGGTATAAGGACACTAAAAAATAAATCTTCACTTTACTAGTTATCTCAAGATGTTTGTCATATAATAGGCTCAAAATATTGAGTAGGCACAATCTGTATAATAGCAGCACTCACAATCATAATACAGTAACAAGAGATTTGCACCTTTACACACACACACACACACACACACACACACACATATACACACACTGTGTTGCACACTGGCACTCATCTCAAATAGTAAGTTTCCTAAGTTCAGTGAACAATCCATTGATGCTAACATTATTGCAGAAGACCATATAAAGTGAAATAAGAGTATGGCTAAAAAAAAAATGCTGCATTTCGGCAATATTAATTTGAAGTAGAACATGCTTTGTGAGCTAATTATATGAATCTTAAATACATAACCACCCGGACTGTTTTGAAAATCAAAACTGATGAACCAGCATCAATATGCTATGTATGAAAATAGAAAGATTGATTGAAATAGTATAAGTATAAAATATAACATTACTGTGACTGATCGCAATTCAGAGAAATCAGGAAGATAAAGTTTAACATTTCTTTCATTACAGTGCTTACTGTGCTGCTCGCAAACTCAGAATAAGAGGTTGTACTTGTATGAATAACATTCAGACAGTCACATAAATAAAGATGAAATTGTGTTTCATGCTTTTGAAAATTATGAATGGGCCAGGATAAGTAGTTTACTGCTTTTCTTAATTATTGTATTTCACAGCAGGTCAAAATGCATATAATTACCTATGTGATGTGAAATTGAAAGAAACATTGCCAGTGCACTTTGTCCATAGTTCTAAAATGAAAAAAAAAAGTGGGGCGTTAAAACTTATGGCACTATTAGTAGTAACTACACATGCTAGTATTCTTAGCTGCAACCACATACGTCCCCTGAAATAAAAACAGTTCTCCTTTAAGTGGACTGGGTTGCCGACCCCACCATACTGCTTCTTTCTCCACACTCCCCTCCAGAATGTCTACCCAGTGATTTTTGCCACTATACTATAAGTGCTACATGTCACATTTATAAGGGCAGTCATAAAATGACTACTATATCTTGAATTTTAAAGAAATAAAGAGTGAATGTGTGAAGAGTAAATGTGTAAAAAGTAAATGAGTAAAGAGTGAATGTGCCAGGCCCTGCACTTCTGTAGGTGGACAGAGTCTTCCCATGGTGCAGGGCCCAAATGACTCTGCACATCTGCAACTGTTCATGTAGATCCCAAAGAGACCAGCGTGAATAAGGACATGATTCAACTTTCTCAAAAAGAAAGGCAATTCCTTGCAAAAAACTTTGTCAATGAACCAGTTAGGGTAATGTAATGCCACAAAAGTAGGAAAACATGGCATTAGGATTTCTAACTGTAACCCCCAGTAACAAAAGGAAAAAAAACATTAGGTTTTTGGGTCTCCTGATTCTTGGCGAGTCAGTGATGGGGTCTTCTTTGGGATTGTCAGCCATAGTGCTCAACCTATTCCTTGAGCAAACAATGTCTCACATGATCTCTTTTCTTCACACAGGGCCCGCAGGTCCCTTCATGAAGAAAGCTATAATAAACTGGGTCGGCAACATGTGTCGAGACATACATTTCTATCTTTGAAGAATGTACCACTATGAGGCACTGGCTTGGAGCTGTACCTTGTGCTTCGGACTGGAGGCTATATGCTGGGGGTGTCAGCATTACAGCTGACAACCCCAAAGAAGATCCCACCACTGTTTCATCAAGACTCTGGAAACCCAAAACTCTAATATTTTTTCCTTTTGTTGCTTTTGGGGTGGGGTGGGGAGTTAGGGTTTGAAGTCGTAATGCCAGATTTCCCTTATTTTGAGGCATCAAGTTATCCTAACTGATGCATTAACAAAGTGTGTGTGTGTGTGTGTGTGTGTGTGTGTGTGTGTATATATATATGTATATATATATATATTATGGTAGCATGGTAGTTAAGGTTGAGGAGCCATTTACATGTTAAACGTAAAATTTTGCACCTTAATACCTTTGCAACTGTTTAACAGATTTGCCTGAAATTTGGAATACATGATCAAGAACCATGCATCTTGGGATCTGCCAACATTCGTACTGTTCGGATATACGGCTACGGAGTTATTAAGCATGATCTGCACGCCCATTTATGCTTTTTTGGAATTCTTTGCTTATCTCTACAGGTCGCATGGTTTGCGCGACTGGTCTGAAATCTTCAGGGAACGTGCGGCCGGGGTCCCCGATGTACCTTTTGAAGATTTCATGAAAAAATATTAAACAATTCAAATGATATTCAAAAAACAATTTCCCATTATAAGTCAATGGGAAAAGTTAACAAAAAGTTCAACAGTGTTGCAAATGCAGTTTTTACTTTCGCAAATGGCCCTTTTACTGTCGCAAATCTGTCATTTTGTTTTCAGTTGGTCATCAGAAAAATGCTTGGCTTTTAAATTTGGGACCCTCTAGCAACCTAATTATTTTTGTATTCAACTAGTTGGACCCTGAGGATGCTAGGCATGTCTTTATTTTGGGGTGAAACATCCCAGAAATATGTTTTTTAAATTTCTGGAAAAACTACTTTGGCAAAGTACTTTTGCATTTGTGACAGTGTTGCATGAATTTGCGAAAGCTTTCGCAAACTTCAACAGAACTTTTCCAGGCTGTGGGAAACTGACAGCAATTCTTTGCCACCCTGCTGCAAAAGAATGTTTTGGTCTTTTGGGCTGAAATTTAGAGGGAACACAGCCAACATCTCACAGATGTGCCTTTCAGTAGTATTTTGGTGAAAAAATATTACAGGGCAGCAAAGTTATGGCACTCCAAAGGTGACACTTTTTCCCATATGATAACATTACGGCGTCCGCCGCATTACAGGAATCATTTGCCACCCTGCTGCAAAATAACAATTTGGTCTTTTGGGCTGATACCATCGGGGTGCATGTTGGGGTTGTTGGTCCTAACTCTCACCCCATTCTCCTATACCTCTGCTTCTTCACACATCTGATGGGGTGAGTGTTAGGGCTGGCAACCCCAATGTGCACCCCGATGCTATTTGGGGGTGTGGGCAGGGGGGGTCCAAGGGGGGAGCTTTCAACCCTAACACCAAATTTCCTCACTTTTGTTGCTCTGGAACAACCCTAACTAATGCATTAAATGGATTTTTTGCCATATATATATATATATAATGGCACAGTAACACCACTAAAGTTAGGGTTGAATGCACATTTTTATGTTAAAGCCAAAGGTTTGAACCTTAATAACTTGGAACTGTTTAATTGATTTGGCATGGGTAGTCTCTATGGGTAGATCTCTTGATGTGCTAAATTTCACATGCATCTTTTGTGGGTTTTGTTGAGATACAGAGGGTCAAAAATTCTAAATTTCCATGTTTTTTGCTGTTTATTTCTACAGCTGTATCTCAGAAACTGCTTTAGGTTGAGGTTGGACATTTTCATTGGAAAGCCTTTGCTTCACAGATGTACCTTTTGAAGGTTTGGTAAAAAAATATTAATCTGTTGAAAAGTTATTACATTTTCAAATTTCCCATTACTTCCTATGGGAAAAGTTAGATGTTTTGCACAAAAATACTTTTGGTTTATAGGAGGTACTGCATTTTTGCATGTATGGTCACACAGAGCCTAGTTTGTTTTCACAGAGCTCTGTTGTGTTAAAAGGAGCTACTGCTGTTTTGAATGTAGGGTCACATAGAGCCTACTTTGTTTTTGCAGATCTCTATTGTGTCTGCCATCTTGTTTTTCTGTTAGCGAGAGAGACAATATATTAAGAAAAAATGTAAAAAGCCAGCCCATCGGCACAGCAGTTGGATTTCCACTTGCAGCGCCAGCGACCCGGTTTCAGGAACGGACCCGAGTCGTTGGAGAGCTGGCGGGGGGGAAGAAGGATCGAGCATCCCATGGGCTGCTCTCCTTTTCCTTGGGGAGGCATGGTGTGTGACCGATGCTAGAGGAACCTCTGGTGGAGGCTGGGGGTAACACAACATCCAGCACCAGCTTGACTCTGAGGGGCAGCCACCCTCTATGATGCCAGCCTTCGGCTCTGATTAGCCTCCAGGATAGCCTTCCTTGACCTATCCCATCATCTGCAGTGCCAGATGGGGAGACTGGTGCCATGACCCACCCTGGGGGGTAAGCCAGGGGGTATTAAGGAGGGGGGGTGCATCTGATAGGGAGGTGGGAGCGAAGGTCCATGACCTGGCAAAGTTACCGGGTGGCTGGTGGCCACAAAAAGCATAGTAAATAAAAAAAAGAAAAACTGTAAAATAAATGTGATACAAAAAAAATCAGAACTTAGCAAAATGGGATATGTTTAGCTACATTCTGATGTTTGTTTTTTTTTTATTGTGGCCAGAAACACCTTTCCTAGGCACCTGAAATCTTGTGTACTGAGGTTAGCGAGAGGACCGCTTCTCCCATGTTCTGTGTATGAGAACAGTAGGGTTTTCTTGACTTCTGCAGCCACAGTTGGAAATGATGCTGCTGGCTGCAGAATTAGCTTTATGCCACTGCTTTTCCTTGGTGTCTAGTGGCACCCCCCCACCCACCAATCACTGTCCCCTATCCTTGTTATGTAGTGGTACCCCCTCCTTATCTTTTCCTGGTGTCTAGGGTACCTCCACCCTCCTATTGCCATATACTTCTTTCTTTATTTATTTTATTAGTATATTCTAGCACCGGGATGCCCACCCCTGATGTCAGATGCCCCCTCTCCTGCAGTCCCTTGTCTCATTTTATTCTGACAAGGGGGACCCAATCCCCATGCTGGTAGTAGAACCCCCCCCCCATTTCCAGCAGTGGGGGACACTGGGGAGCCTACTGCCAGTGTCCTGTAATACCTATTTGTTTTTATCTGTAAAGAAGAAAACCATCCCCTGACATCTTTTTTTTCTTGGTTAACTTCAAAAAATGAAAATGGTCCTCTTGATCCCTGCCATTCCCTCCCATCCCCACCCTCCCACTGAGCACCCCACCCTTATCCTACACTTACCTTTGGAGGTCGTCTGCTGATATATTCTGTTGACTGGGACTAGTGTTGCATCAACATTTTATTTCACCAGCAAAATTCCTGCAAAATCATGAATTTCACCACATGAAACATTCTGCGAAATTCACATATTTTGCCTGTGAATTTTGTGGGTGCGAAATGCAGAATTACATAGAAACACAGAAACACAGAATTTGATGGCAGATAAGGACCGCTTGGCCCACCCAGTCTGCCCATTTTCCTACCTGATGGATAAGCTGCAGATCCTAGTTAACCAGCAGCCTACTTCTTCCTACCCCAACCCCCTGGAATTTCCTTATGACTGTCCCATGCATGCTTGAATTCCACCACTGTTTTTGACTCCACAACCTCCTCTGGAAGGCTGCTCCATACATCCACAACCCTCTCTGTGAAAAATACTCTTAAATTACCTCTGAGCCGCCCCCTTCTGTTTTCAAATTGTGCCCCTTGTTCTTGCACACCTCTTTTTGAAAGATTCTACCTCTTGACTTTGTTGATTCCTTGAGGTACTTGAAAGTTTCTATCATGTCCCCCTCTCCTCCTTTCCTCGAGGCTATACATATTAAGCTCCTTAAGTCTCTCTTCATATGTCTCCGTGCAGACCCTGCACCATATTTAGTTGCCCTCCTCTGGACAGCTTCCATCCTGTCTATGTCTTTGCGGAGATTGGGTCTCCAGAACTGCACACAGTACTCCAGATGTGGTCTCACCAGCTGTCTGTACAGAGGATAATAACTCTTGTTTTCTACTGGTGATGCCTCTTCCTATGCATCCCAGTATCCCCAGCCCTCCTTGCTGCCCTCTCACATTGCTTGCCCACCTTTAGGTCATCTGATATGACTACCCCCAGGTCCCTTTCCATTTTTGTTGTTGTTAGTATCTCACCCCCCATTGTGTACTCTTCCCCTGGGTTTTTGTTTCCCAGGTGCATTACCTTGCACTTCTTAGCATTGAATCTAAGCTGCCATACATTTGACCATTCCTCTAACCTTGCCAAGTCCCTTCTCATCCTTTCCACCCCACCTTGTGCATCAACTCTGTTGCAGATCTTTGTGTCATCTGCAAAGAGACATAGTTTCCTTCCAGTCCCTCTGCAATGTCGCTTATAAAGACATTGAAGAGGACCGGTCCTAATACTGAACCCTGCGGTACCCCACTACTAACCCCTTTTTCAGAGTGGACTCCATTTACTATTACTCTCTGTGTCCTATTCTCCAGCCAATTCTTTACCCAGGCTGTCATCTTGGGACCCACTCCCAGACTGGCTAACTTGTACATTAATCTTTTGTGTGGGACTGTGTCAAATGCCTTGCTAAAGTCTAGGTAGGCCATGTCCACAGCCCCTCCCTGATCAACTACTTTGGTCACCCAGTCAAAGAAATCTATCAGATTTGTCTGGCATGACCTTCCCGCTGTGAATCCATGCTGCCTTAGGTCCTGTGTCCCTCTGGCCTCTAGATACTCAACAATTCTTTCCTTCAGAAGTGATTCCATCATTTTCCCTACCACTGAGATTAAACTAACAGGTCTGTAGTTTCCTGCTTCTGCCTTGCTCCCACTTTTGTGAAGGGAATCACATCTGCCCTCCTCCAGTCCTCAGGTACCACCCCATCCTCCCATGATTTGTTAAAGATGGTAGTCAGTGGTGTCACTAGTTCTACCCTTAGTTCTTTTAGAATTCTGGGATGAACCCATCAGGCCCCATTGCTTTGTCCACCTTTCAGTTTTAAGAGCTCTTTCAGAACCCTTTCTTCTGTAAATGGGCTGGTATCAACTTCTATATCCAGAGTGTTTCTACTGTTTGTTTTAGGTACCTCCTCTTCCTTTGTAAATACTGAGCAAAAATATTTGTTTAGTATCTCTGCCTTTTCACAGTCACCCTCTGTCCACCCTCCCTCCCTTTATTAAGCCTCACTATCCTCCCTTGGTCTTCCTTCGCTCCTGATGTACCTATAAAAGGTTTTATCCCCCTTCTTAACTGAGTTGGCTATCTTTTCCTCGGTTTGGGCCTTTGCTGTTCTGACTGCCTTTCCAGCTTCCTTTTGCTTTAACTGATACAGTTCTCTGTCCTGTTCCTTCTGTGATTCCTTGTACTTCTTGAATGCTTTCTTTTCCTCTTGAACCTTCACTGCCACTTCCTTTGAGAACCATAGTGGTTTCTTACCTCATTTCACTTTGTTTATTTGCTTTACATAAAGGCTCATTACCTCTGTGATGGCAGTTTTTATTATTCCCCATTGTTCTTCCACCCCTCCTTCATGCCCATTTGCTAGTGCATTCCTTAGGCACTCACCCATTTTGGCAAAGTCAGCCCTCCTAAAATCCAGTACCTTTGTCTTTGTATGGCTTGACTCTATTGCTGTGTTTATTGTGAACCATACTGTTCGATGGTCGCTAGTTCCCAGATGGCTACCCACTTCTACATCTGTGATCCTCTCTTCATCTCCATTTGAGAGAACCAGGTCTAAGATTGCTCCCTCTCGAGTGGGATCCAATACTAGTTGTCTAAGGCATGCCCCCTGTAGGGCATCTAGAATAACCCCACTCTTAGAAGTGGCTGCTGCAACTGCACTCCAGTTAACATCTGGCATATTCAGATCACCCATCAGCAATATCTCCCCTTTTTCTGCCATTCTAAGTATACTTTCTATCATTTCCTTGTCCATTTCCTCTCCCTGAGAGGGGGGTCTGTATACAACCCCTGTGCGGATTGTGCCATTGCCTGCCTCCAAATTGACCCACAGTGCTTCTTCTCCTCCCTGTTTACCCTTTTGTTCTGTTGCTTTGATTTCTTCTCTTATGTAGAGAGCTACTACTCCTCCTCTTTTACCCTCCCTGTCCCTCCTGTAGATAGTGTATCCTGGTATGTTTACATCCCAGTCATGGTTCTGTGTGTACCATGTTTCTGTGACTGCCACGATATCCAGATCTTCCTCCTCCATCAAGGCCACTAATTCAGGAAGCTTGTTACCCAGACTACGGGCATTGGTACTCATTGCTCTCATTTTTGATGGCTTTACCTTCTGTAGCAGCATCCCCCACTGACCTTTCTACCTTGGTCTTTTTCTCATTTAGTACCCTGTTTTGTAGGGGGAGGCTGGGATTTTCCTGCTGCTTATCAGTGCCTCCCCCCTTGACTAGTTTAAAGGCTTGCCAATGAAGCATTTAAACCGATTGCCCAAAAGACTTTTTCCCTTCCTGGACAGATGCAGACCATCCTGCCAGTATAGGCTGGTGTCCCTCCAGGTGGAACCCCAGTCCCCAATGAAGCCAAACCCCTGTGCTCCACACCATTTTTTCAACCATTTGTTAAACTGCATGGTGCAAAGTACCCTCACCTCACCCATGCCACTGACAGGCAGCACCTTCCCTTAGGAGAGTTTTGCCTTGTCCAGTGGCATAAGCTGATGAAGCACTGCATCCCCACATGGGAGACTCAGGAATCAGGATTGAGTCCTGATCTTGACAGACCCTCCCTCGATCGATTGGGTCTAAAGTGCAATGCAGAGGCATCATGTGCTGGCCCCAGCAGGAGGCAGCTGGTTCACCAGCTAATTTGCCACTGCATAGACTTACCAATCTTTTGTGTCTTCCTTCTTCTGTGATCTATTTATTCTCCTTCAGATACCTTTGGGTGGGTACCCCAATGAACAAACATGGAAGTCTAATGCATCCCAGTATGCAGGTCCAAGAAATAATATGGTATGACTGCTGGTACAGGGTGGAAACTGCAAATAGAAAATGAAACAGAGATTAAAGTGCTTCCAGAAATACTCTTTTAGGGCTTATGTATTGCTAACTACTTTTAAATTGTGAAAAGCCTTGCTTATACTATATTTGCACATCTATTAAAAAGTAGCCAGAACATAAATGTGAGCTGGAAATGTTTATTTTTTGCTTCAAACAGGCTCCATAACTCATTATATTTTAAACACAGTTTAACAAAACAAAAGTTGCCCTCCCTAAAATGTAGCTGGCCAGGAGATGCCTAGGCTCAGCAACACATGCCCGAGAAAGGGTTGGTTTTAAATAAAGTCCCAAGGAAAACCACAGAAATAACAAATATTAATAAAACTCTTGTCTCCAGGTTCAATAGGCAAAGGAATTGGCAGGGTAAAAAGAATTGGTAACTGCTTCCACCTATGTGCATGTGTATATAGTTACAAGAAACAAACTCTGGCCAGAGCTGCTAGGGCTGCATCTGAGGAATCTGGGGTAAAAATATTGAAAATGTGTATTTTAATATTTTTGCACCAAATTTTTAACATAGCATTGTTATGACCCTGCCTCATGAAGTAAGGCAGAGAAAATGGTCAACTCCTGGCCTAAAGGTGATTTTGAACAGGGATTGCAAAATCAACTGTCAGGATGCAGAAACACATTTTGGGTAAGAGCTGAAAAATGACAACTGTCACATTCATGAGTTGCTGTAAATAAATGGCTCTGTTGAAAATTTGAGGTAAACATATTGAATATTACTGAAGTTATGAACCTGTATTTGCAAAATTTAACATAGCCTCATAACCTTGTTTTTTAAAAAATATATTTTTACACCAAATATATAACATAGCCTTCTTATGACCCCGTCTCATGAATAAGGTCAAAGAAAATTTTCAACTCCTCTCTGAAAGGGGATTTCATGCAGGGACTGTGAAATCACATTTCGAGATGTAAAAAAAAAATTAAAAAAAATGACCAGTATTTGAAAAATGACGGCTATCACATTCACGAGGTGTAAAGATATCGCTATGTTGTAAATTTGGGTTAACGTATTGAAAATTACCAAAGTTATGAGCCTGCATTTGCAAACTTCAATGAAGGCTCATAACTTTATTGTTTCTTTAATATTTTTACACCAAATTTTCAACATAGCCATCTTATCACCCCACCGCATGAACAAGGACGGAGAAAATGTTCAACTTCTGCCTGAAAGGTGATTTCATGCAAAATCAGCGTTCAGGATATAAAAATAACATTTTGCAATAAATTTGAAAAATGACAACTGTCACATTCATAAAGAGCGGTAAAGATATGTCTATGTTGTTAATTTGGGTATAAATATTGAAAATTACCACAGTTATGAGCCTGCATCCACAAAATTCAATGTAGGCGCATAACGTTTTTTTTTTATATTTTTACACCAGATTTTTGACATAGCTATCTTTTGACCTCACCTCATGAACAATAGTGGAAAAAATGTTCAGCTCCTGCCTGAAAGGTGATTTTGTGCAGTGACCTCAACATCACCTTTCAGGACAGATTTACCTAACGTCACTTGCATTGTTAATGAGGTGCTGTCCCCAAAAAGGTATGTTGAAAATTTTCAGCAAAAATTTTGCACAATGGTCAAGTTATGCTACTATGTTCAAAATTCCTTTGAAATGCATTGAACACATAACTGATTTCCTCAGTTTGCGGGCCAGCGTTAAAGAGTGAAGATGTGTCTGTGGTCCAGAGACGATTATGGTATTGAACCCTCCTTGGGTAGGTAAGGGATTGGGGGGTGCAGGGTGGTGGGTGCTGAGTGGAAGGGTCAGGTGGGGTGACAAAATCAGCCACAAAAGACATTGATGTTTTTCTTTTTTTTACAGGATTAAAAAAAAAAAAACAACCTGAGGCTCTAGATCGTAATGCTGGTGGATTGGGCACCCCACCATGTCACTCTTATATTTCTGGGGGGGATGCTGGGTACTGAGAGGGAGGGTCAGATGGGGAAATATTAAAAAACAAAACAAAAGAGGATTACTGATGGCAAAACTTGTGGATCGGGCACCTCCAGGTTCAATCTAATTATTTCTGGGGGGTACAACAAAAGGGGGAAGAGAACACAATCATGGCACTGGGGAAATTGGGCACCCCAGTGTCACTGTTATGTTTGTAGAGTGGGGTAGGTGCTGAGAGGAGGGTTGGGTGGGGGATATCTATAATTTAAAAGACAAAAAAGATTGGTGGTCACAGCACACTGTGTCATGACCAAGATGCCCACTGTAGTCCACTGTGCATGCACTGGTGGTTGAACATGCACAATAGACTGCAGTGGCCATCTTTGATATGGCAAATTGTGCTGTGACTGACAATTTTGTTTGTCTTTTAAAGTATAGCTATCCCCCACCCAACCTTCCCTCTCAGCACCCACCATCCCACCCCCACAAACACAAGAGTGACACTGAGGGTGCCCAATCCCCCAATGTCATGATCAGGATGCTCCCAATGTTTGTTTTTTTTTAAAAAATAGTACTGGTTGAGTGGAGTGCTCCACAGACACAGAGGTGACCATGGTACAACTCCAACATGTTGTTCATTCACAAAGAATGCAAGGAATACAAAGTCTTTTTTTGAAAGCAAGAGGTCTGCAGGGCTCTGACCATTGCAGCCCTTAAAAGCTGTTTTCAGCTTTTTACATATACACAGTTATAAACAGACATACTACATTAAAATGATGTAAGAAAATGCATTTCTTAAAGCCTCAGTGACAGTGCAACAAGTGAGACAGGGCTATAAGGAATGTATATATTCATAAATATTGTAAATAAAATATCTAAAGTTTATCTGTTATAACAGCCTGCGTCAACATCGAGAGTTTTTTATGGCAGCCAGGAACCTCAAGAGTAGAGATGCAGCGAATTTAAATTCCGCTGATAAAGTGCCCACAAAGTGGGCACTTCATGTTGTCAATCTGCTATGCGAAGTGGCCAATGTAAAAGGCTCACTTTGCCTTGTGATTATTACTTTGCGTTGTCATTCCGCCTTAACGTGAAGTAAGGTGAAGTGACAACAATATTGGCAGCCCTTCACACAGTCACCAGAATTAATGTGCATCCCCAAAATGCTCAGGTCTTATGTCCAGAAAACTCCCAGTGCTGACAAAGTGTAATGTGAGCACAAGAAATGCAGTCTCCCAAAATTAATGGCACACTCAGTCATGTGTGCAGTGGTCACACACAGTCACCAGAATCAATTTGCATCCCCAAAATGCTACTGTCTTGTGTCCAGAAAATTCCCCAGTGCTGACAAAGTGAAATGAGAAGGTAACAAAAAATGCAAAGTCTCCCAGAATTAATGGTGCACTCCATCATGTGTGCAGTGGTCACACACAGTCAACAGAATTAATGTGCATCCCAAAAATACTAGTGTCTTGTGTCCAGAAAATTCCCCAGTGCAGACAAAGTGAAATGACAGTGTAACAAGAAATGCAAAGTCTCTCAGTATTAATGGTGTACTTCAAATGCACAGACAGATTAAGATTGTGCTGCACACTCAAGAGATGCAGACGCAAAGACACCACAACACCAACCAGTGTTCACAAGTCACAAATCTAAATCTGGAAAAGAATAACTTTTGCCAGTTGGGGGGAGTGCACAGCAGTAACAGTCCACTACCAGTAAAGATACCACAAAGCAGTATAAAAATGTCATGCAGGTGCGGTGGATAGTAGGTTCACACTGCTGCAATTACTCTGTGGCACAATAAAAGGTGTCTGATTTAATGGCACGCATCGCGCACACACACACACACACACACACACACACACACTACAAGTAATGAGTAGAAAATTGAAAACCTTCATAATATAACCAAATGTTTTAAACAAACTGAAATTATGCACTGCTGCACCACAACAATTGGCAAAAAAGTCAAGAATTACTGAAAATATTACTGTGTGTACATTAACACACTTATACAAGGAAAATATAACCAAAACGGAAAGACTGACTTTTTCTCCCAGTTAATCTGCCTACACCACCGATATGCCCTTCCCCCAAAGCACACTTCGCAGTACACAGAATGACTGTTCTAAATTAAAATTCAAAATCCACACACAAACAATAAACTCTCGATGATATGAGCACTGGAGGGTTTCCTACAATTGATGTACTAAATCTTGAGCAAAAAAAAAAATAGCTCAAAAAGGCTTTTTTAACAGCTTTTAGGGATTTGAATCGCAGAGCTCTGAGAGAAAACTGTCTCCATCTTCCATGACACACACACACACACACACACACACTACACAGAACTGAGGCTGTGCAGAACAATCTAGAGCCCATGTGACCTGCAATCTCATGAAGCACTGCAAAATTCGCCTTTGAAGCTCAAAAACAAGGTGAAGTGAGGCAAAGTACATTGATTTCAATGTACTTTGCCTTAAAAATGGTGGAGAAGTGGCTTGGGGAAGGCGGAATAATGCAAAGTCATTGTTTTCAATGGACTTAGCATTCCCCATTATAACGCAAAGTACTCTGCTTCGCATTGTGGAGTATGTCACAGTTCCACATTACTTTCAATCACTTCGCGCAGAGAGCTTAATTCTTGGCCACTTCGCCCACCACTACTCAAGAGCAAAGCTCAAGAGGGTCACTGTATGCCATAGAAAGCTCAAAGCTCCTGTCAGTGAACTGGGGTTGGGGGAGAGGTACCTGAGGGTTGATGGCAAGCTCAATATATTGACTAAATGTGCTCCAATTTGTTCTGTAAGTTCATGTTAAAGGAAAAAACAAACAAAAAACAAGCTTCCAGCTTGATATGATAGAGGAAAGCATTTGTGTGGCAGCATTCTAAGTTGTGCTGCAGTAATGACATCACTACTACAGCACAACAACATAATGATGTCACTACTGCAGCACAACAAGTATATTACAGGCATGGAATTCCATGCATGATAGGGTTCCACCATACACTGTGAGTGTTTTGGTACTATCATAAGCTGAGAGAGAAAGAAATAAAGCATTATATTGAACGGGACCAGACAAAAAGTAATGGTACTTAAATAGATATTCAATAGTTTACCAAGTGCATTTCCTGAGGCTCTAGCTGGCCAACCAGGTTTCCTAGTTATACTTCCCAGAGGAAGTGGGAGTCCCAATGGTGCGATTTGAGCTGGAGTTTAGCCCTCATAGTCCTTATTTTCCTTTTATTTCATTCTCTGTAAAATAAAGAAATGAGAAATACTGGTGATGTTATGAAAGCCTTGTTTAATGTATTTGTTGTTTTGAAACTTAAAAGGAATGTGGTGCAAAGAAACATTTTCACATACCTGAAAACTGTTGTGTGACCCTTGAGGAAGGGTATTTAAGAATGTAAATTTGGATTGGGGTTCAGTTGGTATCCGGCTCTGCTAGAGGTAGGATATTATTCTCAGATATCCTGCCATGGAGAAGAATTTCAGCTACATGACAACTTGTGCTGGTCATTTTGCCGTACGACACCTCGCCCTGGACCATTCTCTCTGGAGTGAATCGGCAACCTGAACAGTTCATCCCCAGACAATTCACCCCCAGCATAAATAATAGAAAACAAACTCATCCAGGGATGAATTGTGCAGGGTGCAATTCACACCGGAGTGAAGATTCTGAGGCGAGGTGTCACATGGCGAAATGACCGGTATGAATTGACGTGTCATCAAGAATGCCTTAATGCAGAGAAGCTGAAAAGCTATGTAAGCTAATATTCCTTACATTCCTAGTAGTTCCTAGAAAGTGTGAGTGGCTGAGAACTTTGTCACATCTCTTATTGACAGCCACAAAGTTATTGACATCATCACTTGAACAGCAAATTAAACTTCTATGTCTACCTTTGCTATCATTCAATAGAATTATGTTGAACTGTACAATCTCCAGCAATACCTTGTACTCCTGGCCTTCTTGACCTCCCTCCTTCACAGAGAGAAACAATGTACATCAGACTTCAGCACCTCTTGTGTAACAAGGAGATGGATACGCCCTGTATAATTCTGGGAAAGGAACGTTTTTTCTCCTGAAATGTCAAGGCACTTGAATGACAGTCAGTCCATGGCTCTGCAGTGTGCTATCTGAACACTGCTAGATCATGTACAATCTGCACCTGTCGAGTCATCACAGAAGATGGGCATGGGTTGTCCTTGGATCAGAGACACACAAAAGAAAGCTGCTCAAAGCACAATAGTGCTAGTGTTTCAGAAATGCCTGAATACACTCCAAAAGACACCACACTTATTGTCCCGGATTCCCCCCTTTTCTCTCACAAAGAGACAGAGACCATTGTTTGTTGTTGTGCTCTGATTGGCAATTAATTTATTTATATATCATAATTCCATATTCCATTTCATCATCCTTTATTATTATATCTCTCACAATTTCAATTTTTTCCATCCATATATCAATCTCTGATCATCCCTCTTTCTTCCTTTTTTTCTCCCCCTGGGTGAAAACCTGGGTGCCTTCTTCTCCTCCTTTTCTGTTAGGTAATGGTGAAAACCGGGACCACTTTCTCCTTCATCTTCTTCCTCTTTTGGTCTTATTCCTTTTTCTTTCCCCCCTCCCCTCCTTTCCTCCCCTTTTTCCTCATTAGCCAGTCTCAAGCCTGCATTGGACGACTGGCTTTCCCCTCACTTAGGGTATGATTCTCCCTTAACTCTAGGAAAACACCCTTCCTAAACCTCTATAAAACCCATTGTTTCTGTGTTAAACATGTCTATGACTAGATCTGATAGGTGTACCCTATCTGATCTGTAGAAATCTTCCACCCATTCTTCTACCCCCTGCAGTACTACCTGTCCTCCCATACTCCTTACCAATGTCCCTACCCTTCTGTTCATCTTTTTCCTGGCCCTATCCAAGGCTCTATGGCTGTGCTCCTGCCTCCACACCCTCCTTAGTATCATATCTGACCATGCAAGGCTTAGCCACCACTGCCGTATTGTTTCTAGGTCCCTTTTTATCTGTAAGTATGTGTCAACCCATGGTTTGCCCGCAAGGTCATTGCCCCCCAAATGTATAATAATTAAGTCTAGATTGGGTCGCCATTCATTAAGTTCCTTCAAGGTGGGAAGCAGTTGTGCCCATCTCATCCCCCAGATGCCATGCCAAACCAACCTACATTGTTTCACATCTTGGTACAGCTGCTTTCCCCCTGCCTTTTTCTCTGCTCTCCTATCTGCCCAATAAATATAGGAGTGGCCACAGATCCAGACTTCCGTTATCCTCCCTTTTCCTAAGGGGTTTAAGCAAAAATAATTATCTTATATATGGCCTTAGTTTCCCACCATAATATCCCTCTCCCTGCCCTTCCTCCAACCCCCATTTGTCTCCAGGTCTGCAACAAAAGATAGGCAATATGTTAATTTTCCAATTTCAGTGCTCGAATGTATCTCTTATAACTGGCAGACTGCCAACGTCCTTTTCCCAAAATACTATTCACAGTTTCGCCTGCTGCTGCCCACTGTGAGGCAGCCCCAATCCGCAAGAAGTGGGACGAATAATTAACTGGGTCCTCCCCAAGGAATTGCATGCCTTTCTTGAGCAATGCTGTGACTTGATAACCGGTGACCCTACTTCCATCACCATTAACAAATACTCTCCCTGTCCTCGTCCCATGCTCTGCGGCGAAAGCCCACAAAGACTTCACTGGGCATACCGCGCCTGCTACCTGTCTCTTTAGTGTCACCATGCAACCCTGTCCCCTTTGATCTGTCTTTGACCTCTTAATCTTGATCTGTATCTCTTCCATCCCCCAGCTTATATCTTCTCATTCTAATCCCCTTCCTTGTCTTTTTTGCCATGGTCTACCACCTCGCTCACTCTCATGGCCCCTGCAAACCTTACCACATAAATCGTGTTAAATAGATGGGCCTCTGCCTTTGATTTGCATATTGCTGGTAACACGCCATTTAGTTTCACCAGCCATTGTTCCCCTATTGGTCTTCTATTATCTACCATCCCTTGTTTTAACCTACCTCAACCTTGCATCACTCTTCTAATGAACATTGATTTTGTCAGGTCCTTACATCTTTTTAGACTACAAATAACACTAGTCCCTGACAAGTAGACTCCCATTGTGGTGTGGGCTATGCCTCTTTGCCATTGCTCTATGGTGAACTTCCCCAATTGCTCCTCCGTAAGTGGCCTACTTACCTCCATATGGTGTGTTGCCCTGAATGTTTGAAACACTCACCAGGCCCCATCTTAGGCCCTCAGAGTCTGTGGTGGCCATAAGCAGTGGAACAACAGTTCTGCTCCTTCTTGCCAATGTCCTATATGTTCGTTGGTATGGATGTTTTTTTTTTTCTCTGCTGTCAGTGCCAGCCTCTGGAAATGATCCAGCTGCAGACTAGAAAGGCTGTCAGCCAGGGTATTGTGTACCCCTTCTATGTGTTTCGCTCTGAATGACATGTTCAACTGCAATGCCCTTAGCACCAGCAGGCACAACACTTGCATGACCATTCTGACCTGGCTCCCCTGTTGTTTAGGACCTCTACCACTGCTCTATTGTCACACCAGAATGTCACTCTCTGATCCCATAATTCTTCCTCCCAAACCAACGTGCATGCCCAGATGGGCATGATTTCTAATAATGCTATATCTCTTACCATGCCTTGCTTTACCCAGTCCATGGGCCATGGTTCTGAAAACCACCTGCCCCTCAGGTAGCCCCCCATGCCCAGGTCCCTGGCTGCATCTGTGTAAAGCTCGAGGTCTGTGTTATACACCCACTTCTCTTGCTAGAAGGAGCAACCATTATCTTCCCTGAGGAATTCCTCCCATACTTTAAAATCCTCCCTGACACCTCTTGTCAGGTCTACCCAATGGGGTGGCCTGGTGACCCCAGCTGTGGCCCTTGCTAACCTTTTTGTTAATGCCCTTCCTGGTCCAATAGCCCTGCAGGTGAAATTCAGGTGCCCCAGTACCTGCTGCACTTGTTTGAGTTGTACCCTTCTCCTGCTGGTGTGTACCTGGAGCAGTTCTTGTAGTTTTTCCACCTTTTTGTCCAGTAGCCTGAATATTTCCCTCAGGGCATCTATCTCAATCCCAAGGAATTCAAGCACCCTGCTGGGCTCTTCTGTTTTTTTTCCAGTGCCAGTGGAACCCCTAATTATTTGCAAAGCTATTGAAACTTGACTAGCATTTGTTGTGTCTCCCTTTTCCCTCAACCAATGAAAAGAAAATCATCCAAATAGTGGATGACCGTTCTATACCCAGTTTTCTCTTGAAATATCCACTGCAAACAAGTGCTGAATGCTTCAAATGTTGCACATGCTATAGAACAACCCATGGGCTTGGCTTTGTCAAAATAGTACTGACTCCCAATTTTAAAAACCAATAGGTCCCAGTCTTCTCTCCTAACTGGCAGCAGTCTGAATGTGGGTTCGATATCCGTTTTTGCCATCCATGCATCCTTAGTAGCCTGGATTATCCAGACTGCATCCTCTAATGTCGCATATGTCACCTTACTATACTCCTCCCTGATAAAATCATTCAACAAATCCCCTTCTGGATAGGATAGGTGGTGAATCACCCTGTACTCTCCTTCTTGTTTCTTGAGTACCAAGCCAAATGGTGAAATCCTCATGTTCCACAATGGGGGGGTATCACATGGGCCTTCTACTCTTCCTGCTGCCTTTTCCTTCTCTATCTTCTGTCTTAACATCTCTTCCCTCCCTTTGAACGATCCAGGTTGCTCGCCTCTCTCACTTGCCTGGGACCCTCACACTACAGTGAAAAACCTGTGCAAAACCTTCAATGATAATATCCGCCACACTTTTGTTTGGATATCTGTCCAACCAAACTGTCCATGCCTCTAACCTGATGGGGGTTCTGGCCACCCCAAACTGCTCTCTGTCTTTCCTCCCATTTACCCTCCCCAGTTCCTCCCTCTCACTAAGTGCTTGGTTTTCCCGGTCAGTGATTCTGACCTCCTCTACTTGTGTTCCCCTCCCCTCCCTCCCCCCGTTCCATGCCTGCCTTTAAACCCCTGTCCCTCTCAAAAAACTGTTGCCCCAAACTATGACCTCCGGGTCCCTGTGCCCCTTGGGCCTATGTCGTTCTGCATCTGCTTGCCGGGTATGTTCCTCCGCATTTTGAACATGCATGCCGAAAAAGACATTGAGGCCACAAACAAAAGGCTCTGTTGTAAGCCCAGCAGTACCTCTGGGGCGTAACTCCTTTCCTCCCCCACTCCCCTTCGGGTGTGGATTGATCTATTACATAATCTGTCCATAAGTCTAGCTGCTTTGTATCCCATTACATCCCCGTATGTTGCCATTCTCTGCTGAAAAAAATTCTTCATAGTATATCCACCCCACCCTCCCTTTTGCTTTTGCCCACCTTATTATTAGGGAGTATGTGATGAGTGGGATGCTGAACTCTGGCTTCTTCTCCAGTACAATGGCTGAGAAGGTGGCAAAACCTATGAACCACTCATCCTAAGTCTTCCTTTTTGTGAATTTGTCCTCCTCCTTCTTCCCTAACAACACTACCGCTGCTGCCATTTCACTCTTTCCGATGTTCTCTGCTTCCTCATACTTCACTGCCACTTCCTGGCTCACCAAAGCGAATATATCCACATACTCTCCTTTCCATATTTTTTCCTTTGTGTCCAGTGGAACATGCTCACCTACCCTCATCCCGGGGGTACCTATCTCGCTTGTACCTTTTCCTTCTTTCTCTGTACCCCCTTTATTTCTTTTCAGCACCTCTTTCTCCATCCTAATCTCTGCCAGAGCAGATTCCATTTGCCCTAAACCTCCTGTCCCCAGTGCCGACACAATTTGACTTATATATTCTTTTATACTGTCACCCACTGTGCTGGGTGTGTTACCTGTGTCCTTGTCCGAGCCTTGTTGCCTGGCATCTTCCTGGTGCCCCACTATAGCACCTTGTGGTTAAGGGGGTGGGTGAAACACTAGGGGTTGTGGAGGAATCACTATGTTCTGGGGATCCAGTCTGGGTTCCCCAAGGGGGATCCTGATTTGTTCTTGAGGAGGTACTGGCAGTACCGGGTCTATGGGCTGCAGAGGTACTGGATCAGCCACCTTGGTGAGTCCCGCTGCTAGTGGTTGTACCCTAGTGGGACTGCGTGGCCTTTCAGTTGGTCATTTCCCTCTGCCCCCTTTTTCTGGTCCTGCTTTCCTTTTCTCCATGGGTCTCCCCGGTTCCTCCCCTTCCACCAGTTCCCACATTCTGTTGGCTTTTTCTGCCAACTCGATTATAGCCTTGTAAGCATCTTCCTTTGATGGCCTGCTCTTCTTTGGTGCCATGTCCTTTGCTCCTTTTAACTGTGATGACAACTGACAGGAAGAAAACAAGATTCCATTGTTAATTTATGTTTACGGCATGCCTTCATGTGGAAGGGCCCCCCATAGACAAGAAATGAAAATTCTGTTAAACAACTTGTCCCATAAACCTCCCCTATGACCCAGCCCCATTTTTCGAGAGAAACAGTCAACCAATGTCGCCTTGTGTGTGTTTTTTTTTGTTGCCCCCCCCTTCCCAGGCCTTGAAAACGCTTAAAAAACATTGCCTCCTGTGGCTGTCCAGGTCGTGCTCTACCCCCCTTGCATGCCTCACCATGCTATGGCTGATAAGCCTTCACCGGCTTCTCTACTCCCCTTCCCATGCACTGCCCCCCCAGCTCTCTTGTCAGTTGCTGGGTGCTGCTTGTCCCTCAAATGGCACACCTCCCACTCTAGGCCATGGTCCCCTTCCATGGCAGATCCCTTCCTCTCATTATCAAACCCTGTTCCTGAATAACAAACCTTTTCTTGGGCCTCCTTCTTTGTTTGGCCCTCCTGGCATGTGGTGTCACGCCACCTGGCCAGGCCCCTCAGTACAAGGGCCCCTCTGTGCCCCCCCAGGCCTCAAAAAGCTCATGGTCATCAAAACATCTTAAGTACCACCTCTTGTGGCCTTCCAGGCCTAAACCTTTTTCCCCCTGCATGCCCTCGCTATGGCTGATGACCCTCCGAGGCGTATCCATTCCCCTTCCCCTTTGTCCTGTTTTTTCTCCCACCATGCCACATGGCCTTTTCAGTTTAAAAAGCCCTCACCCCTTCTCCCTGAGGGCCCTGTTTTGCTTATCCTGGGGGTACCCTCCTACTCCTCGCTTGGTTTCTGCCGCCATGCTCTTGCCCTGTTGGGCCCATATCTCATTTTGTGCCCCCACAGTCGGTGTCCTACCACCTGTGGTCATGCTGCATCCATCGCGCTGCCTCTTGTGGCCTTTATTTGGCCCATACATCCCCACATTTTGCATGCCCTCACATGCCTCTGGCTGCATTCCCCCTTTTGTCTGCTGCTACCCTGCCAGCTTGGGCTGCTTCTCCACACTGCACCCTGTATACACTGTCTGCCATCCCTAAGCTCTTTCCCCAGTTTGTCAAACCCTTTTCTTTAGCTCCGCATGGTTCTCCGGGTGTGTGACGTCACGCCATGCATTTCACAGTGCTATCCATGTGCCCAGGCCTCTAATCGCCTGCCTCTTCCCCTTGTAACCAATGCCTTCCCCCTCTCCTACATTCCCACAGGGCTCATCCCACCATAACCCTTTTCTGGCCCCCGTTATTCTTTTTTAGGCTCCGCTCACCTCGCAGCTGCTGCGCGGCATGTGACATCACTCCACGTGGCTGCCCGTGTTGGGCTTATGCTACCCTTGTGTTTCAGGCCTCCTCTACACAAACTAAACTCTTCGGAGGTGATAAAAACAGGCCAAAGCCCCTGGCTTTTTAGTCCAACCTCAACACTGCAACTTTTTTCCCACTACTCCAATCTCTTGATCCACAAAACTGTCCCAATGACTCTTCTCTTGCTAGGCCCCTCACTGGGCAAACACTGTTGCACTCTTCACAAAACTTTCTTAACTGGAGCTGTACAAGTCAACCTCAGCTTCCCTTCTTCAGCGCTTCACCTCTGCTCTACAAAAACAGCCTTGCTATTGCTGTAACTGCTGCAATCTCCTTAACTGCTGCATTTAATACAAAAATTCCCTCTAAACTGGGGATGCACAATTCCACATCAGCTTCCTTTCTTCAGCTCTTCAACTCTGCTCTACAAAACAGCCTTGTTATCGCTGTACCCAACCATAAACAATGCACTTTTTCTCCTCTTTTTTCAATTACACACCATCTTATAATTTTATTAGCCACCTGCTTCCTTCTTTTTTCTCTTTTTAAAGCAAACTTCAAATATTCTCCACCAAATTAGTTGTTTATTTCTTTACCTCTTTCACTTTGTGCACAGACCTCCAAATTAATATGCCAATCTGACGTGTTGCAGTTAAGTGGCTGAAACCCCTTAGTGCTGTCCATTATGTACCTCCACTTGCCCCTCCCCTTCCTGTTCCCTGGCCATTGTTCTATCCCCTGTCTCCTCACCTTCCTTCACCCTTCCCCTTCTGAGCAAAACCATCCTGAAGAAAAGGGAAGGGGTGAACTAGGACAACCTGGTCTGCCCCTTAAAGGGCAAACTCCATTGTCATCAATACACTCCTATGGAAAAAAGGATTTAAAACAATTGTGCAGCAAGGAAAAAAAAAATTAAATAAATGTTGTACATAAACATACTTATGGTTTTACAAAGACAGAAGTTTATATAGCTAGTGAGACTACCACAATGAAAATGAAACAGCCACTCATTTTGTGAAGGTATTGGTAATAGCAGGTGTGGAGTCCTTTGCTGTGTGTTGTCCCCGGATCAACCTGGGAAACAGATGCAATAAAACTGAAACTGAAATTATGCAACCAAGAGGGCTCTGTCTCAGTTCCGGTGTGAAGCTACGTGCAAAGACTTTCTAGGACCTAAGCGGTAAGAGCACACATTTTAGTTCACTTTACTTTTTTTTGCTTGCTCTTCTTTTGTATAAAACTTATTTATTTTGATTTTCCTTGTGGGTTCTTTATTTCCCCTTTTGTTGTCTGTATAGCTTTTACAGTATCTACAAACTATTTTATATTATTTTTTTTGTGTGACTATGCAGTGAATTTGAATAGATCAGGTAGTTAATTTTATTGGCAAACTCTGTGTTCCATCTCCAAGTTCATTCTCCAGAGTTATTCTTCAGCTCATTGTGTGTATGTATATATATAAATATATATATATATATATATATATATATATATATAACTGTACTTGTTTTGGTAGTTTGTGTATCTTATGAACTCCTGCATTCTATTTTATTACTTTCATTGTTGCCGCACACCCCTTTTTCCTTCTCCTCCAGTTCACACCTGTAAATGAGACTTGGCTCAGTGTGCCTTTGCCTGGTTATCAAATTTCAACTAAATCAATCAATCAATAAATAAAGTGCATGTACTGAAGTTAAAGTGAGATTGCTTCCACTACAGGACCATGTTCAGGACTATCTGAAGCAAATAGAGTTTCACTGTCCAGGGGCCCAGTTCTGTGTTGTTAAGGTTCTAAAGTGGGACAAGAAGGGAAATGCCCAGCACTAAATTCTCAGCAGGTTGGTGGCAGCACTGGTGAAGTAAGTTAAGCCAATTGTCAGCCAGGGGCATGGAGAATCCTGCACTGACTGCATGTTCACTGTCTCCATTGGTAGGCTGTTCCATTGATTCACTTCAACACCCTCTGTGAGAAGAAGTGCTTCCTTAGATCACTTCTGAACTTACCACCTCTGAGCCTCTCGGTGTGTCATGTCCCCATCATGTCTTGTTGGAAGACACCAGATCAAACTTCTCTGTTGGTTTGATCTTCGCAATAACCTTGAGTATGCTAAAAATTGATTTTCTTGTTCCTCCTCAGCCTTCATTTATCCAAGGAGAACATGTTATGGGACATCCACCTCGCCTCGTAGCTTTTGTCTTCGATACCCCTGATCATTTTGATGTTCCTGCATTGTACACTCTTGACAACCCCAATGACCTTTTTGTACTGGGGAGCCCCAAAGTACATCAGGTAATCCAGATAGTTCCTGACAAGGGTTTTGTAAAGAGGCATGATATTGTACCCTGTTCTTCTGGTCCCTTCCCCTTTTGATGCTTCCAAGCAATCTTACAGCCCTTTTGATATTAGGTACATATTATTTGCACGCTTCATCCCCTTGTCTAATATGAACCCAAAGTTCTTTTCCTCCTTCTCCACTGCAGCTAGATGAGCTGCACACAGTATGGAGGTCCTATGTACCTCTGTACTTAACATTGTAGTTTGGCACAGCTTCGGCATCTGTGACTTCACAAGGTTCAACAAGCATTTGTCAATGCCGAACGTTCACTTGCAGGTATTTGCAGTGGTGTTTGGCATGTATGGTGCTGTATCCTAATGCCCTGTGCGATTGCTGGTATTTGCACAATAAATTGTCAGCATGACCTTTTTGTTACCCCATTGTGCGCTACATAGGCGGAAACACGTTTTGGGCAGGATGTGAAAAATGACAGCTGTACTGCTCATAAGGAAGTGTGGTAAAATGGCAATGTTGAAAATCTGGACTGGAAATATTGAAAATTCGCAAAGCTAGGAGTGTGCGTGGGAACTGTGCAATGCACACTCGTAAAACAGTCTTTGTTAGGAATTTTGTCACCAAATTGTCAACATTGGCATTTTAAAATCTCTGCTAATGAACAGTGTCACTGTGATTGTCTTACTGTGTGCCATACATTGATTTTGCACACTGACTATGCCATTGTGCACTACATGGGTGGAAACACGTTTTGGGCAGGATGTGAAAAATGACAGCTGTAATGCTCATAAGGAGGTGTGGTAAAATGGCAATGTTGAAAATCTGGGTAAATATTGAATATTCATGAAGCTCTGACGTCGTAGGAACTACACAATGCGATTGTAAAACAGTTATTATAGGAATTTGTTCATCAAATTTTCAACACAGCCATTTAAGACCTCTGCTCATGATCAGTGTCACTGTGATTTTCTTAATGTGTCCTATACATTGATTTCGCACACCGACTGCCATTTATGCGCTACAATAGGAAACACGTTTTGGGCAGGATGTGAAAAATGACAGCTGTACTGCTCATAAGGAGGTGTGGTAAAATGGCAATGTTGAAAATCTGGAGTGAAAATATTGAAATTGCAAACTTCTGGCGTGCATAGGAACTGCACAATGCACGTTCGTAACACAGTTATTTGTAGGAATTTTTTCACCAAATTTTCAACATAGCCATTTTAAGATCTCTGCTCATGAACAGTGACACTGTGATTTTCTTAATGTGTCCCATACACTGAGTTTGCACACCAACTGTGCCATTGTACGCTACATGGGCAGAAACACGTTTTGGCCAAGATGTGAAAAATGACAGCTACACTGCTCATAAGGATGTGGTAAAATGGCAATGTTGAAAATGTGGAGTGAAAATCTTGAAATTTGCAAACTTATGGCGTGCATAGGAGCTGCATAATGAACACCTCATTAAAACAGGCATTTTTAGAATTTTTCACCAAATTTTCAACATAGCCATTTTAAGACCTCTGCTCATGAACAGTGTCACTGTGATTTTCTTAATGTGTCCCATACATTGATTTCGCACACCCGCTGCACCATTGTGTGCTATATGGGTGGAAACACATTTTGGGCAGGATATGAAAAATGACAGTTATACTGCTCATGAGGAGGTGTGGTAAAATGGCAATGTTGAAAATCTGGAGTGAAAATATTGAAAATTCACAAACTTACGAGTGTGTGTAGGAACTGCACAATGCAGACTCGTAAAACAGTCATTTTAAGGAATTTTTTCACCAAATTTTCAGCACAGCCATTTTAAGACCTCTGCTCATGATCAGTGTCACTGTGATTTTCTTAATGTGTCCCATACATTGAGTTCGCACACCGACTGTGCCATTGTGTGCTACAAGGGCAGAAACACGTTTTGGGCAGGATGTGAAAAATGACAGCTGTACTGCTCATGAGGAGGTGTGATAAAATGGCAATGTTGAAAATCTGGAGTGCAAATATTGAAAATTTGCAAACGTACGAGCGTGCGTTGGAACTGCACAACGCACGCTCGTAAAACACTCATTTTTAGGAATTTTTTCACCAAATTTTCAACATAGCCATTTTAAGACCTCTGCTCATGAACAGTGTCACTGTGATTTTCTTAATGTGTCCCATACATTGATTTTGCACACCCACTGCACCATTGTGTGCTACATGGGTGGAAACATGTTTTGGGTGAGATGTGAAAAATGACAGCTGTACTGCTCATAAGAAGGTGTGGTAAAATGGCAATGTTGAAAATCTGGAGTAGAAATATTGAAAATCTCGCAAACCTATGAGCGTGCGAGAACCGCGCAATGCACGCCAGAAAAAGTCATTTTTGAATTTTTTTCATTAATATTTCAATACGTTTTAGACGCCCTTTCAGACGATGTCACTGTCATGGTGCTATTCAGGCCTGAAGGGTGATTTCATGCAGTGACTACGCAGTGACTGCGGAATCACCCTTCAGGCCCGAATAACGCCATGACAGTGACATCATTCATGAGAAGGGGTCCCAAAAACCCCATGTTGAAAATTTGGTGCAAAGATTCCAAAAAATGCCTGAGATATGCAATAAAGTTGACCCCTCACATCTAGCCCATTATACAGCTTACCGGCATTTCCTCAGTTTGTGGTCACCTTTGAAGAGTGCAGACATGTTCCGGGTCCACCGAAGATCATCGTGCCGAAGTCTGGAGGTAAGTATGGGGTGAGGCGGGTGTGGGGAGGCTGGGTGCGCAGTGGGTGGGTGCGGATTGTGGAAGGGGGGACTGGGAGACACGCCGCTGTACCATTTTTTCTTTACAGGTAAAACCAAAAAAAAAAACGATGATGTGAGACATTTTCCATGCTGGGGTGGGCTCCCAGCATGGCAGAAGATGGCTGGGGGGGCCGAGGAGCTGATGGGTGATTGGGCACCCCCGTCGGCAAAACAAAGCGGATGTTTGCCACGCTGGGGTGGGCCCCAGCATGGCAGCAGGATGGCTTGGGGGGTGCCGTGGAGCCGATGGGGGATTGGGCACCCCTGTCGGCAAACAACGTGTGCCACACTGGGGTGGGCTCCCAGCGTGGCACCAAAGCTTTGGGGTGGGGCGGCGTGACATGCGCTGGGGGAGTGCATGATGCAAGGCGGCATGACATGGTGCTCAGTATGGCAGTGGTGGTTTTCTTTGAAGCAGAAGACCACCACTGTCATTCAGAGCTCCTGCACCCATTGGTGCAGGACCGCCACGCCTGCTCAAGGGAGCAGTGCATTGGATGGGAGAGGCACCCCTCCAAAGTGTGCTACTCTCCCAAAAAGTTCCTTGCGCATCCACGCAAGTGAACGTAAAAATGGTGGCAATTTAGAATCAATGTAGGTGGGATGGTAAAGGTGCCATGAGATTTTCTTGTCAGGAAATTCTTCTGTCAGGAACAACATTATTCTCTCAGGAAGGAGATTGTCCTGTTAGGAAGTTGTCCTGTCGGGAAACAACTGGCATGGTTTTAACCTTTTACCACTTAAGAGCTCACCCTCATTGCTGTCTCAGCTTTTTGGTGCAGTGAGAATGTCTACAGCCTCATCAGTATCAGGTTGTGGCTTTGAATTCAAACAGTATTCCCTCCCTTTTCTTTTCTCAGAATTTCACTTGGGTGGTGATCCATGGTGGAGTGGTGTTAGAATAGTTAATCTATGCAGGAAACTGTGCTTATATGGCAAAAACTCTTTAAATGCAATGAGTGGGGCAGCACAGGTGTCCTAAATGGAAAATCTTGTGGCACCTTTATCATCCTTGCATCAATATAGGGAACAGTAAGTCATCAGCTACCTCTCCCTGTCTTGCCCCCTTCTACCTGCCTACCCCCTTGCCCCTCTCCCTTTCCTCCCCCCGGGCATTTTCTGACTTTTATCCCTACCTTCCCTCCCCTTTAGAGCTTTTACCCTCACCCTCTACCCTCCGACAATGGCCTTCCTGCCTGCATACCCCCTTCCCTCTCGCCTGCAGTGCTTATTTTTAAGATTGCCCTTGGCTGGTATGTCATGCTACCTAACATTTGGCACATTTTGAATTATTGGAATTTCCTAAGCCTCAGTCTCTTACTTCTTTTTATTGTGTAACTATGTATTATTGACCTTTGTATGTATGTATACCCCCCATTCCTTAGACGTGGAACCTTTGTAAACGAGCAGTTCCTGCTCAAAGGTATTTGTAATCCTAGATTTCAATAAAATAAAAATAAAAAAACAGTTTCTTCAAAGTACTGCCATTTACAGGTAATGCCAATATCTCATTTAAAAAAGCTTTTCATTGGCTTTCAATCTTGAAAGAACACTGTTCATAAATTTTCCATTTTAAAATTTCTTTGGATAAAGATTGAACCATTTCTATTTGTCTTCTCTGCTTTCTTAAAGAATCATGGAAACATAGACATGATTTCAAGCAGAAAAAGTTCAAGGGTCCATCCAGTCTGCTTTTCCTCTAACTAATTCAGCTCAAGTTTATCACTGGATGGACTGAGTCTCCACCCCCTATTAGCAGCTCAATATGTTTAACAGCTTTACCCCCTTCTATCTCTCCTACTTCCACTGCTATCAATTTCATATATGTGGCCAGTGCAGTGTTGTGGAGGGTTGAGGCACTGGTGGTTACATCTCTGACAGTGACCACACTGGCAGCTTATGTTTGGGATTGGTTTCTGGGGGTCAGCTGGAGGAGAAGATTGAGCATCTGATGGACTGCCCTGCTCTCCTAGGGAGGGGGGATGTGCTGCACTGTTGCAGTGGTGCCACTATGTGGAGGCATGGTGGCAGAGCAGCAGATGTACCAGCACTGCAGGATGGCCAGTGGCATGATGCACAGTGTGTGCATGCTTCTACATGCATGCACAACTACATCATTGTACACCACTGGAGAAGGGGAGAACATAGGAAAAACAGAGCCATTGTATGATGACTGGCTAGCTCCTGACACATACTACTGCCTGGTGCTCCCAGCCCAACTGGATTATGCTCCAAAGTGGGGAGGACAGCTCTCCCCCTACTGAGCCCACTATGGGGGAGGGAGCAAGCTGTGGGTCAAACTGACAATGTGTACGGGGGAGGCTGACTGCCAGTTGTGGGTAAGATATGGCAGAGAGAGTTGACCAGGCTCAATGGAGAAAAAAACACTAGATTAAAAAAAATTCTTATATGTGTCCCACCCAGCTTGAATCCCTGTACTGTCTCTGCTCTGAATATTTCCCTTGCTAAGTTATTCCACTTGTATACTACCCTTTCCATAATGCTGTACTTCATCCCATCTCTCTTGAACTTACCTCCAACCAGACTGCATCCATGTCCTGATAAGCTGATTCCTTAATTTTGCTTGAATACTTGTTGACATTCTACCTGGTTAATGCCACTGAGGTACTGAAATGTTTTTATCTTATCTCCCCTAACCCTTCTGGTCTCAAAAGCATACACATGCAGCTTACTTAACCTTTTCTCGTGAGGCCTTCCCCTGCATACCAGTATAATTTTGGTGACTCATCTCTGTACTGTTTCCAGTCAACTCTGTCTTTCATCATAGAGTATGAGGGCTCCAAAACTGTAGACAGTACTCTAGGTTTCACCTTACCAGTGATATGTAGAGGGATAGAATCACCTCCTGTTTTCTACTGAGGAAGCCCCTGCCACAGTAGCCCAGCATCTTTTTGGCCCTAGTACTGTAAAACTAGTTATTTTCACGAAAAATATTTTTAGCGCAAACACAGCAGCAGCCATAATTGCATAAATTAAATTTAGGACACATAAGTTATACTAGGGAAAGTGCTAAAGACACTAGTGCAAATACATTTTAGCTCAAATTAGTGCTTTAGCGAATATAGCAAAAATTATTTGATAGTGAAAATTTCAAGTTGTGCAGTATACGCCTTTTGCTCTGGGTTGCTATTTGAAGATTAGTGTTAATTATTACCTCTATGTGCTCCATTGCTTTGCACACTCAAACTTATCCTGTACAATACTGTGTATTGGAATCTTTTGCCAATATACATAATCTTTTTCTTTTCACATTGAATGTGAGCTGTCAGACCTTGGACCAGTTTTTTTCAACATCTGTAAATCCCTTCCTATTGTTCTGATCTCCACCCCTATGTCTACCCTGCCACATAATTTTGATGAATGTGAGAATAAGCTAATCTTTCCCTGTACCATATGCCCTTTCCTGTATCACAGATGAACATAGAGAAGAACACCGGTCCCAGAACTGACCCTAGTGGTACACCGCTTGTCGTCTTCTTGACTCCTAGTAACCCCCAAATCATCACATACCATGTTATTTATGATTTCTTACATATCAACCAATGAATATATATAATGGAAGAGAAAAGTGTTAACAAAATATATAGTTTGTGAGCCTCCAAACCACACCAAGTTCCTTTTTCATAGATTCAGTCATCTCACTCATCTACATGGGTTGACCCATTGGTAAATGGAATATGAACTGTAACTAAGATATTTCTGAAATTGAAAGTGAACCAGAAACCACTGGTTCCAAAAGCAGAAGTCCTACTAATGAGCAAATATTAAGGGTCTGGACATCCAAAAGGCTAGGATGCAGACACAAATGCATGCTATGCGTGTGTCTGTGTCAGCCTGAATCATCCATTTCCACACTCCCTGTTTACAAATAGATTCATCCATTTGCAAACCAAGGTGCCATTTACAGCAATTTGCATTAAAACAGATGGTGCAAATCGCCCAAAGTCCAGATGAATTAGGTGGTTTACCAATTTGGATGGGTATCTGACTTTGAAAATACAGATGCATGGATTTAAATAGTTCCACTTATAAATCCATCCCCAAATCTCTTTTTACCTGGACTTTGATAAACCTGCTACAGTATACTGTATGTATTCCATATGTTGCAAACTCCACCATTGGAGGGCCCCCAGTACATGACTTTTCTCTCACTGTGACACCTTGAACATGCATGTCACTCACCATTGCTCAATGGCTCACTGCCAAAAGAGAAATAAATAAACATTTGTCAATGCTGAATGTTTGCTTGCAGGTATTAGCATTTGAAATGCAAGGGTTAGACTGATACAGAATAGGAATGGCAGTGAAGTATGGAAGTTCACGCCAACCCCACCTCCATCTTGTAGAGAAGGAGAGGCATTGGGGTAAGTGTGTGAGTCATTGCTCATGACGGTCATGCCATGTCACCTCACCTTATTCTGCAGACAGTGACATGTGTTGAGGTGTGCCTTAGGGTGTTTGGCTGTACAGTGACCCCATTCCACATGGACATATGCTGAAATGGGCACAGCATAGGAGAATGGGGTGAAGTGTGGGGCTGATTAGTCCAAGGTACACCTTGATGGCTGTCAGTGGCTGGGGGGTGGGGGTGTGATGGTATGCGTAGTAGAGTCGGCAATCCAAAAGCACAGCCTGATGCCTGTCCATCTATACAGGGTAGGACATGATGGTTAGAAACCCTAACGCCTCGGGTGTTTTTGTTATTTACAGTACAAATGTTCAACATGGCCTTTTTGTGATGCCACCTCATGAAAGCATTTGGGACCTCTTCTCATGAAGAGTGGCAGTGTGATTTTGTCAATGTGTCCCAAACATTGATTTCCAACAGTGACAGTGCCATTCTGTGCCACATATTCAAAAAGACAGATTGGGCACAATGTGAAGAATGGCAGCTGTGCCATCCATAGGGAGGTGTGAAGGGCTGGCAATGTTGAAAATCTGTAGTGGGAATATTAAAAATTCACGCACTTCCGAGCATACATGGAAAGTGCGCAACACATGCATGTAACACATTTATTTTATGGACTGTCATCACCAGATTTTCAACATAGGCATTTTATGACCTGTGCTCATGAAGAGTGTCACTGTGATTGTGTTAATATGTCCTGAACACTGATTTCCCACAGCAACCATCGTATTCTGCGTTGAAAGTGCAGAAACACATTTTGGCCAGGATGTGATAAATGATAGCTGTACTGTTCATAAGGAAGTGTGGAAAAATGGCAGTGTTGAAAATCTGGAGTGACAATATTACAAATGTGTGAAGTTATGAGCATGCATGCAAACCGTGCAACACACGCACGTAACACAGTCATTTAATGGAGTTCCATCACCAAATTTTCAACAAAGGCATTTTAGGACCTCTGCTAATAAACAGTGTCACTGTAATTTTTGTAATGTGTCACAAACAGTGATTTACCACAGCAACGGCTCCATTGTGCACTGGAAGTGTGAAAACAGATATTGGCCAGGATGTGAAATATGACATCTGTACTGTTCATAAGGAGGTGCGGAAAAATGACAATGTTGAAAATATGGAGTGAAAAATATTGCAAATGTGCAAAGTTACAAGTGTGCGTGGAAACTGTGTAACACATGCTTGTAACACAGTCATTTTATGGACTTTTGTGACCAAATTTTCAAGATAGGCATTTTGGCACATCTGCCAATGAGTAGTGTCACTGTCATTTTCGTAATGTGTCCTGAACATGGATTTCCCGCCGCGATAGCGCTAATCTGCAGCAGAAGTGCAAAAACACATTTCATCCAGGATGTGAGAAATGACAGCTGTACTGTTCATAAGGAGGTTCATAAAATGGAAATGTTGAAAATCTGGAGTGAAAATATTGCAAACGTGCGAAGTTACAAGCGTGCATGGAAACTGCGCAACGCACGCTCGTAACACAGTCATTTTATGAACTTTACTCACCACATTGTCAACATAGGCATTTTAGCACCTCTGCTAATGAACAGTGTCACTGTGATTGTCATAATGTGTCCTGAACATGGATTTCCCACTGCAACTGCACTATTCTGCACCGGAAGTACGAGAACACATTTCGGCCCAAATGTAAAAAAATTACTGCTATTCCATTCATATGGAGGTGCGAAAAATGGCAATGTTGGAAATCTGGAGTGAAAATATTGCAAATGTGCAAAGTTATGAGCATGCATGGAAACTGCGCAATGCACACTCATAACACAGTCATTTTATGGACTTCTGCCACCAAATTTTCAACATAGGCATTTTAGCACCTTTGCTAATAAACAGCATCACTGTCATTTTCATAATGTGTACCGAACATGGATTTCCCACAGCGACCGTGCTATATTGAACAAGAATCGCGAAAATACATTTTGGCCAGGATGTGAAAAATGACAGCTGTACTGTTCATAAGGAGGTGCAGAAAAATGGCAATGTTGACGATCTGGAGTGAAAATATTGCAAATGTGTGAAGTTACGAGCGTGCATGGAAACAGCACAATTCATGCTTGTAACACAGTCATTTTATGGACTTTTCTCACCAAATTTGCAACATAGGCATTTTAGGACCTCTGTTAATGAACAGTGTCACTGTGGGATTTGTAATGTGTTCCGAACATGGATTTCCCACAGCAACCTTGCTATTCTGCGCTGGAAGTACAAAACCACATTTTGGCCAGGATGTGAAAAATTACAGCTGTTCTGTTCATAAGGAGGTGCAAAAAAATGTCAACTTTGAAAATCTGAAGTGAAAATATTGTAAATGTGCGAAGTTACGAGAGTGCGTGGAAACGGCACAGTGCACCCTCGTAACACAGTCATTTTATGGACTTTTGGCACCAAATTTTCAACATAGGCATTTTACGACCTCTGCTAATGAGCAGTGTCACTGTCATTTTCATAATGTGTCCCAAACATCGATATTTCCATAGCGACTGTGCTATTCTGCGCCAGAAGTGCGAAAACATATTTTGGCCAGGGTGTGAAAAATTACAGCTGTACTGTTCACAAGGAGGTGTGAAAAATGGCAATGTTGAAAATCTGGCATGAAAATATTACAAATTCGTGAAGTTATGAGCGTGCGTAACAACTGCGCAAAGCACTCTTGTAAAACAGTCATTTTGGGGATTTTTTCCACCAAATTTGCAACATAGGCTTCTTGAGAGCCCACCTCATGAACACTGGCACTGTCATTTTGTTAATCAGTCCCGAAAGGTGATTTTGCACAGTGACCACAAAATCACCTTTCGAGTATGATTAATGCCAGGACAGTGACATAGTTCATGAGGAGGGTCCCAAAAACTCCATGTTGAAAATTTAGTGCCAAAATTCCAAAAAATGCCCATGGTATGCATCAAAGTTGAAAAAACCCTATTTATTCCATTATACAGCTTACTGGCATTTCCTCAGTTCGTGGTCGGCTTTGAAGAATGCAGACGTGTCCCAGTCCACCTAAGATCATGATGCCAGACTCGAGGTAAGTATGGGGTGGGGGTGTGGGAGGCAGGGTATAAAGTGGGTGGTTGCGGGTTGTGGGCAGGGAGACTGTGAGGGACCATTACCTTTGTTTACAGGTGAAAAAAAAACAAAATACATTGTGGGACAGTTTTTGGTTTAACAGGGGAATTTGGCATGCTGGGGTATGCTCAAAGCATGCCAATCAACTGTTGGGGGGGCACTGGTAGCAGACGGTGGATTGGGCACCCCCTTCGGCACAAAAGCGTGGGGGGAGGTGCAACAGCCAAGGGGGATTGGGCACCCCCTCAGCAGCACTTACTGTCACTACACTTTCGGGGACTTATGTCGACGGGTGGGCCCCCATCAGCACATCAACCTGGGAGGGGGGACATAATGCTGACGGGGAGTGGGCTCCCCCGTTGGCAACTGAAATCGCACCCGAGGGATGCAAGTCGATGGGGACTGGGTACCCCGTCGACAGCAACACATTGTGTGGTGAGGGGCACATGCTGCCAAGGGGATTGGGCACCCCTCAGCACTGGGACCACATTAATATTGTTTATGAACAGGGTGGCAACACGCCACCATGTTCACAAACAATATTACTGTAGCAACATTCTGCCCAGCAATGATGGGTCACTCCCTCATTGCAGCAAATTGCTGATGCTTCAATGATGAGGTGGCCCATGATTGCTGCAGCAAAAAAGTTACAACTTAGTGAAGCTTCTGGAAACCAGTGTCATCAGCACACTGTGCCTCCATTGGTGCACCATGGCCAAGCCTCAAAATGCTGTGCCTCTCTTGGCTGCTACAGTGCCGTGCCTCCCTAATCCACTTCTCTCTTAAGCTGTCACATAATGTTTCTTGCGCATGCGCACAAGCAAACATAAAAATGAAAGTGGCCATACTTAACACAGTCAAAAGATAGTTACTTAACATGGTTATTGGCCACAGAAGATGTCTATGAAAGAGGTTCTGAACATGAGGGATAATGATGCTGCAATTGAACATCTTGGGCTTGATTTTCAAACAGACTGCATTCACTGCAATAGACTTGTGGCAGAGAGTTTGACACAAGTGATGACTTGTGTCAAGCTATGCTGTGAGTCTGATTTTGCAAGAATCGGAGCCACAATTCCCTGGTGCAAGTCTCTTGCACTGGAAGCAGGACTTAAACCAGCCATCTTACAGGGCTTGTGTCATACCTTTGACGCTAGCTTTTGCAAAAATAAGAGGGCACTATAGTCAACTTCGTCCAAGGTTATAAAATTAGGTGACAATTGTGACATGCCCTTGGACACAGGTGCACCAAACTTTGTGTGGACACAGGGGGTCGCAAGCCCTGTGTACCCATTTAAAAACCGGGCCTCTTGTTTACAGGATGATTCCATAGTTCAACCAGGGATGATCCAGAATGATGATTTCCTATAATGAAAAGTGAATTAGGTGTCTTAACAGAGACTCAGACCACTGACTTGTGATGAATGAATGTAAGAAGAAAGGAAGGAAGGAAGGAATTTGGTTTTAGCAGCTCTACTCCTCATGTAGCAGTTCATAGAGAAATGAGTTGGATAATGCTGGGACTACAGTATGTGCAGTTATTTTCAGCCATTAAGCAAGATATCTACATGCAAACATGGATGATTGCATTACAATGAGATGGGGATCAATAAGAAGACACAAGAGGAAAAAAATCAGGCCTTGTTTAAAATAATCCCTTGTAGATAAATACTCTAATCCTGTGTAAGATTTATCAGTTTACATTTTTTTCACAGTTCATTTTGAGTGGTATTTTTTTCTCCCAACTCAACCTCAGAGAGGTCATAGTCCCTTTAAATGTAGCTTTGTTATTTTTCATATGTATGTGGTCTGAAAAGTTATTGTCTGATTGTCTGCATTCTAAATTGACAAAAGAAAATTGCACTCTCTGTTCTACTGGATTAAAATTGATGCTTGCAGTGACACCAGAGTTCAACCCCCCACCAGCCCATCACAGCAACTGGCCTTCAACTGTCACCAAGACAACATGATATGATGGTGACCTGTAACCTTTGGATGACTCATGACCCCTCTCATCATTTATCAGGCAGTTACAGCTTTTAAACTTCAATTGTTTCTTTCTTTTTAGCTTCACTTTTAACTTTCCACTCACAGTTCATAGCTTTTATGCAGTTAAATGGTACATGTTGAGCTTCTATGCCTAGACAAGTCATTAAGTTCTCACTAACCTCCCTATGGAACCCATTAACTGGAGAGAATGTTAAATAGTTTTCTTTTCTTGAATAATTATGCTTTCAAAACATTTCTATTTCACTTTGAGATGTTAGTGCTGGGGTTTAAAGTGTTTGTGTTTGGCTTATTTTTATATACAAAATATATTTGCATTAAATAATAAATAAGTAGATACTGTCTCATGATATTTAAATGGGACCCAACAATCAACTGCAGAGCAGTCATGCAGCCAGAGGCATTCCTTGTTGGGGTAGGGTTTTCCTTTGTGATTCATAAACACATATCCATCTCCACATTCCTTAACTTTCCTTCAGTGCTTAATGACAGGCTTATTGCCAGCTAGAAAGATGTTTTCTATGTGTTGAGCAGCCATGAAATTCCAAGTTCAGCAGTTCAGATTAAAGCTCACAGACTTTAGCTCTTAGATTTACTAGCAAAGGCCTGAATGTAAGATTGTTGCTTTATGCTAAAGTACAGAGCTATGAACCTGGAGATCCAGGATTGAGTACAGCCAGTGGCAATAATTCACCATGATCTTGACCATATCACATAATATATCCCTTTCCTTCCCTTTTTTTCTTTTTCTTTCTTTCTTTCCTTTTCTTTCTTTCTTTCTTTCTTTCTTTCTTTCTTTCTTTCTTTCTTTCTTCTTCCTTCCTTCCTTCCTATGTGAGTTAAGCTTTTCTTAACTTTCCTCAAACTTGGTTAACTTCTCAGTGGTGTCCAATTTCTACTGCCAGCTGTTCATGGCTTGTAAAGTGCTTTATGATACTGTACATATGAAATGTGAGAGATAAAATCCATTACCATTCACCATGCTGGTACACATAGAACCACAGAAAATTATGGGAAAAAAAGACCATTGGCCCATCCAATCTGCCCAAAAATAACCTATTCTACACAAAGACCTAGTTTCTATCCAGGGTTATTTATCCCCACTACCCCGCCATGTTTCCTAACTTATGGCTACCCCTCTTGGTCACAATTAAGCCCTTAAAGAGCCACCAACACCTCAAGAAGAACTTTGAAAGCATAACATTTGCAAACAAAAGCAGCTTATATTTCTCATTAGCACAACATTTCGTGTCCCCATTATTCATTATGGCTGTCATATGTATGAAAACAGGATAGTTGTTTTTGAGCATTCATCATCTCCTATTGCTTCTTCCCAAACTGAAGTCATAACACTCTGTTTGTGACATCACAGTTATTCCCACGGCAATTGACTGTGCTGTCCCAACAGAGCATCATAATTTGAAGTGGGGAATAAGCTATAGAAGCAAATGAACTCTAAAGGATGAAGATCTTGCTTTAGCGGGAATTGTTTTTAGTAATAAATAATGGAGAGTAGAAATCTATATAAGCTGTAATGGCAAACTGCTGATCAATAAAGCTTTTTGAATGGAACTATAGAAGATAAATGAAATACAAACTGAATTGTGTTTAAATATTTACAGTATGTTTTCCATAGTATTCCCAAAAGTGTTAGCTGCTCTTTGACTCTGTCCAGCCATGTTTGAAGCCATTGATGGTGTTGGCATCTACTGTATCACCTTAGCTGACAGGCTGTTCCATGGCTCAGCCACTCTCTCTGTGAAATAGAATTTCCTTACTTCCCTCCTGACTACCCCTCCTTCAGGCTTCCACTCATGCTCTCATGTTCAAGATTTGCTACTCCTGGTGAATAATTCCTCACAGTCTACCTTGTTCATTCCTTTTCAGGAACATGAACGTCACTTTCACAGGTATATACAAACAAAGACTTTTGCACGTGTGCTTCTTAACATTTGCATCCACATACACATTGAACTGCTCAGGATCTTTACTATATTCAGTTCTCCCAAACAGAACAAAACAAATAGTTCCAGGTGCTTGGGTTTTCCTTTCTAAAACTACAGAAAATCTTTTACTATGTGTCAAGAAACACCAGGGTTTCAGGTTCTGGTACCATAGTTAACAGTTTCATGGATAGAAATAGTTTAACAATTAACCACTCAGACTTTGATAGATCTAAAATTTTGAACTAAAAAGAACCTTTTAATAAGAAATAGTTCTGGTAGAGGTTTAGAAGGCAACTTACTATGACAACACAAGTGAATATAAAAAAACTACACATAACTCCATTATGCTAATTATCAGGGGTACAATATACAAATCATGATTAAAAGAAGTGTGCTCACTAGGCTTTAAAAATGAAAATGAGGTTAAAAGGGCTCACAAACCATCCGCAAATGTAGAAAACAGCAAGCCACAGACTGTGCTTTGATCTTGCTAGACATTATCAGTGTGCCATAACTATATCCTTGGCCTGGCACAGATGGTGGACCAGCCAAAAGATCATACAGGTTTGGGTTGTGTTAGTCCCTAAAGAAGAAAATAATACAAAGAGCAAGTACCTCATTTAAAAGCACTGAAACAGGGGTAATGTTGAAATCATATAGGACCCTATACACTAATCTGGGCTGGGTATGTGCAACAGGCATGCCCCCACCCCACATTTATCTGCACCCATGAACAGGCTTGCAAGGTATACCATTTATGAAAGCTGGTCACCTGTACATGGCCCTGCTGGTACATTGGTGCATGGGGTCAGACTGGCAGACACAGATGAGCATCCAATCAAATTCCCACCCTGGTGACAGAGTGGATCCCCTGATCTGCATGGAGCAAAGGATTGTGGGACATGTCAATCCCTGTATACAGTACTGATAGGGCAAGTGCCCCAGTGGCTTCCTCCAGCCATCTCTGCATGTCCAGAGGTCTGGTGCAGCATGGTGGGGGTCAATTGCCCTACCATGGCCAGCAGAGTGCGAGATGGTAGGGGCAAGCAGCAGCTACAGAAGGATCCTTGCTTACATAGCCTATCCCCCCCCCCGCATTCCTTGCTTGGTGCATGGAGCAGAGGGCAGGAAGGCCCCCTGGATATTCCCTGGACCATCCATGTGCACAGCTCTACAGACAGACAGAAGGTTGAGTGCAGAAGGGTCCTGCATCCCTTCCATGGAAGCTGCAGTGGTCCACAGGACCCCCAATGTGTGGCAATGAGATGTAGGGAAGCCTATTGCCCATGTGTATGCAGCATGTAGGCTTCGTGCATAGACCTCACTGCCTGTATTGCCAAGAGTTAAAGAAACATAAAATTACAAGTACCCTTTAAAAGGAATACCATCAAGGGTATTCAAATAGATACATAGACAGTGTTGGCAGATAAGGGCCTGTGGCCCACCCAGTCTGCCCATTTGAGCTTGTAAGTTCAGTTTATATTTTCTTAGAAGTCTGTTGCCCCTTACCCCTGACCTCCAGAATTACTTTATGTCTATCCCATGCATTCTTAAATTCCGTGATTGTTTCAGCCCCCACCACTTCCTCTGGCAGGGTGTTCCACTTGTCCACCGCCTGTTCTGTGAGGAAATTCTTCCTCACATTTCCTCTGAATCGTCCTCCCTCCAACTTCATCCCATGCCCTCTAGTCCTGGAACATCTTTTTCACTTAAAAATAGTGTATTCCTGCACCCTGTTCCTCACTGTAAGATACTTGTATGTCTCTGTCATATCCCCTCTCTCCCTCCTCTCCTCCAGGGAGCACATATTCAGTTCCTGCAACCTACATAGATACATAGACAGTGTCAGCAGATAAGGGCCTATGGCCCACCCAGTCTGCCCATTTGAGCTTGTAAGTTCAGTTTGTTTTCCTAGAAGTCTGTTGCCCCTTACCCCTGGCCTCCAGAATTCCTTTATGTCTATCCCATGCATTCTTAAATCCTGTGATTGTTTCAGCCCCCACCACTTCCTCTGGCAGGGTGTTCCACTTGTCCACCACCCGTTCTGTGAAGAAATTCTTTCTCATGTTTCCTCTGAATCGTCCTCCCTCCAACTTCATCCCATGCCCTCTAGTCCTGGAACATCTTTTTCGCTTAAAAATAGTGTTTTCCTGCAACCTGTTCCTCCCTGTAAGATACTTGTATGTCTCTATCATGTCGCCGCTCTCCCTCCTCTCCTCCAGGGAGTACATGTTCAGTTCCTTCAACCTGTCTTCACAGGACTTGTGATGCAATCCATGCCCCATCTTTGTTGCCCTCCTCTGAACCTTCTCTACCCTGTCTATGTCCTTACATAGGTATGGTCTCCAGAACTGTACACTGTACTCCAGGTGGGGTCTCATTAGTGTCTTGTATAGCGGAATTATGACCTCCCTTTTCCAGCTGGTGATGCCCCTGCCTATACATCCCAGAATCCTATTTGCTTTACCTGCTGCCTTGTCACACTGTTTCCCTACCTTGAGGTCATCAGAGATGACAACCCAAAGATCCCTTTCCTGCTTGGTGCATGCTATATCCTCACCCCCAACTGATATATTGTGACAGGGTTTTTGTGCCCCATATGCATTATCTTGCACTTCTTTGCATTGAATTTCAATCACCAAACCCCTGACCATTCTTCAAGTTTCTGCAAGTGCTTCTCATTCTGTCTACACCCTCTGGTGTGTCTACTCTGTTACAGAGCTTTGTGTCATCAGCAAACAGTGAAATTCTGCCTTCTAGGTCCTGCGAATGTCACTGATGAAGATGTTGAATAGGACCGGTCCCAACACAGATCCCTGTGGTACCCACTGGTCACTCTTCCCTCTGTGGAGTGACAGCCATTTACCACCACCCTCTGTGTCCTGCCACCCAGCCAGTTACCTACCCACTACACACTGTCCTGCCCACACCCATATTCCCCAGTTTGTGTAGTAGTCTTCTATGTGGCACAGTGTCAAAGGCCTTGCTGAAGTCCAGATAGGCCATGTCCACTGCCCTCCGGCTGATCCATTTCCTTAGTCACCCAGTCAAAATTCAGCGAGGTTGGTCTGACATGACCTCCCCTAGTGAAACCATGCTGCCTTGGGTCCTGTAGTCCATTGACAACTAGATGTTCCACCAATCTCTCCTTCAGTAGTGCTTCCATGATCTTCCCCACTACTGAGGTGAGGCTGACTGGTCTGTAGTTCCCTGCTTCCTCTTTGTTCCCACTTTTGTATAAGGGGACTACATCTGCTGTCCTCCAGTCTTTGGGTACCTCCCCTGTTTCCAGTGATCGGCTAAACAGATAGCCAGAGGTTCAGCCACCACCTCTCTTAGTTCTTTAAGGACCCTGGGGTGCACCCCATCTGGCCCCACTGCTTTATGAACTCTTATTACTTCCAATTCCTTCAGGACCCTTTCTTGTAAAGGACTTGTGTCCATTTCTGCACCATTCTCACACCTTGTACTCCCTTCAGACCCATTACCTCCTCTTCCTCAGTAAAGACTGAGCAGAAATACCTGTTCAATATGTCAGCTTTACTGTTGTCATCCTCCACGACCCCCATCCTCCCCTTCAGTCTCACTATCCCACCCTTTGTCTTTCTTTTTTCACTTATGTACCTATAAAGGTTTTGTCCCTCTACCACTGATTTTGCAATGTGTTCTTCTGTCTGAGCTTTGGCTTCCCTTACTGACCTCCTGCCTCCCTTTGCTTCTCCTGGTACTTCTCCCTATCCCCTTCTGCCTGTGTCTTTTGTATTGCCTGAATGCAATCTTTTGGCTTTGACTTTCTTTGCTACCTCTTTGGAAAACAATAATGGTCTCCTCTTCCTTTTCCTCTTGCTAACCTGCTTAATGCATAATTCTGTTGTTCTTGTAATGCCCATTTAAATACTGCCACTGTTCTTCAACCCCTGATTCCTGTCCCATTCCCCTTAATGCCTCTTTCAAGTATCTCCCCATTTTCCCAAAGTCTGCCCCCCTAAAATCCAGGATACGTGTTCTTGTGTGGTTTGGTTCTGCTCTTTCTGTGATTTCAATCCACAATGACTGGTGGTCACTGTTTCCCAGGTGCTCCCCCACTGTTACCCCCATCACACTTTCCCTGTTTGTGAGCACAAGGTCCAGTATTGCCTTCTGCTGAGTTGGTTCCATAACCAGCTGCTTGAGGAAGGCACCCTGAAGGGAGTCCATGATAAATCTGCTCCTAGTTGATGCTGCTGCTGGGATGCACCAGTCCACGTCTGGAATATTGAAGTCTCCAACCAGCACTACCTCACCCTTGTCTGCCATCCTTTGGATGGCTAGCATCAGCTCCCTATCTGTTTCTTCCTCCTTGGCTGGTGGTCTATAGACCACACCTGTGCGGATGGCTGTCCCCATTTTCCTTTCCAACAACCCACAGTATCTCTCCCCATTTGTTCCTCCTGGATCTCTGTGGCCCTTATGTCATTTTTCACATACAGTGCCACTCCTCCTCCCTTCCTGCCTGCTCTGTCTCTTCTGAATATGTTGTAGCCAGGTATGGCCATCTCCCAGTCATGGTTATCATTACACCAGGTTTCAGTGATGGCCACAATGTCCAGGTCTGACTGTACCATGACAGCCTCCAGATCTTCCATCTTGTTGCTTAGGCTCCTGGCATTTGCACACATGGCTTTCCATGATTTGACCTCCCTAGACTGTTTCACTGTTCTCTCCAGCCCCTTCCTTGGTTATCATTTATCCCTGGTTCTCCTTGCTGTCTGCCCTTCTGCTGAATTTGCCCTTTCTGCTTATCCACCTCTTGGGCACTAATCTCCATCTTTTGCACACTGCTTTGCAGAGATAGCCACTCCTCTGGTTCACTGGTTCCACTGCTAGCTGTGGGAGTGAGCAATGAGGTACCATCCTTGCTGGCCTGCCACCCCCTTTGCTAGTTTAAATACTTGTCAATGTAGCATTTAAACTTATCATTGAGTCTTGGATTCCCCTCAGGATGGATGCAGAGCGTCAGGCTTGAACAAACCTCCATCCTCCAGGTGGGTCCCCAGTCACCAATGAATCAAACCCTTCCTCACAGCACCAGTTCTTCAACCATGAGTTAAAGTTCCTGGTGCATGCACTCTATGCCCTCCTTGCCTCTCACAGGTGAGTACTTCTGAGAAGTGACAGAGTAGTTACTTGCGAGACCCCTCCCCAGTTTCCTAAACTCTTCCTGAACTTCCTTTGGATCCCCATTTGCCAGGTCATTAGTACCTGGGTGGATAATGACATCGCTCACCCTCCCGTCTTGTCTTCCCAGTGATCCCAGGATCTTCCTTCCATCCCTCCATGCTGTGGCACCTGGTAGGCCACCTCACTCCCAGTCCTCCCCCTCCTGTGTTCCTAGCTGGATCCCTCTTATGATGGAGTCCTCCACCAGGATTCGCTTCCTCCTCTTCTGGGGTCCACTGCTTTCCCGGCTGAGGTCACCTCCTTGGCTAACCTCCACATCCTTTCCTTCCACTTCGCTGGGTACCTCTATTTGGTTGTCCTTATTTGCCAGTGTGGTATATGAGTTCTTGAGTGGAATAGGATCTGAGATGTGCCTCTGCCTGACTGCTCTAACCCTCCCTGAACCCACTGTCATCCAAGTGCTCCTCGTTCTCGGCATCCTTTGAGGCAGTTGCATTGGACTGGGTGGTCCCTGAACAGGGGTGATGGTACTCCTGTCCCAATTTACTTCCGCTCTGAGTCTGGCTACCTCATCCCGCAGTCCAGAGAGATGTGTGCAGATAGGGCAGCACCTCAGTGTCAGAAGGTCTGCCTGAATATGGCTGCCCCACAGCCACTGCATTGCACCACTCCCCACATTATACTGCAATTCCACTACTTGTCTGCTACTGAAGCTCTCCTAGTTCCCTTTTTATTAATTTACTGTACTAAAAATCCTGCCACTGATCCTCAGATAATTTTTTTTTAAAGAAAAGGAAACCAATAAATAAATAAATGAGTCCAAACACTTGTCGTGCTGAGTGTGGGCTTCTTCCCCCTTATGCCTCTCCTACTTCACACCCCTTACTATAACCTGTGTTTAGCTCCTGTCAATCAGATTTAACAGGGCATATAATTAAGAGTTTGGTGAAGTGGAGGAAGGGGGAGCGAATGCAAGCAATTAAAGACAGCACAGAATTACACCACCACTATGTTTTAAATTTTCAACAGCCCAAAAACAATTATAAGTAAAGACAACAAAGAAAGTATAGTGTCACTAAAAGCCCACAATCTAAGTTTAAAGGAAAAATAGCAATTACCAGTTACTCTAAAGCACTGAATTGAATATGTTTCCTTCCTTCCCCTTCTGGCTTCTTCTGAGAAAATAAAACTCTGCTAGCTACTTGTCCTCATAGGACTTGTGATGCAATCCATGTACCATCTTTGTTGCCCTCCTCTGAACCTTCTCTTCCTTGTCTATGTCCTTACTTAGGTAAGGTCTCCAGAACTGTACACTGTACTCCAGGTAGGGCCTCACTAGTGTCTTGTATAGTGGAATTATGACCTCCCTTTTCCTGCTGGTGATGCCCCTGCCTATGCATCCCAGCATTTTATTTGCTTCACCTGCTGCCTCGTCACACTGTTTCCTTACCTTGAGGTCATCAGAGATGATAACCCCAAGATCCCTTTCCTGCTTGGTGCATGCTATATCCTCACCCCCCAACTGATATACTGTATTGTGCCAGGGTTTTCGTGCCCCATATGCATTATCTTGCACTTCTTTGCATTGAATTTCAACTGCCAAACCCCCGACCATTCTTCAAGTTTCTGCAGGTCGCTTCTCATTCTGTCTGCACCCTCTAGTGTGTCTACTCTGTTACAGAGCTTTGTGTCATCAGCGAACAGTGAAATTCTGCCTTATAGGCCTGTGCAATGTCACTGATGAAGATGTTGAATAGAACCGGTCCCAGCTTTGATCCCTGTGGTACCCCACTGGTCACTCTTCCCTCTGTGGAGTGACAGCCATTTACCACCACCCTCTGTGTCCTGCTGTCCAGCTAGTTACCTACCCACCACACTACTGTCCTGCCCACACCCATATTCCCCAGTTTGTGTAATAGTCTTCTATTTGGCACAGTGTCAAAGGCCTTGCTGAAGTCCAGATAGGCCATGTCCACTGCCCTCCGCTGATCCACCTCCCTAGTCACCCAGTCAAAAAATTCGACGAGGCTGATCTGACATGACCACCCCCTAGTGAAACCATGCTGCCTTGGGTCCTGTGGTCCATTGACAACCAGATGTTCCACCAGTCTCTCCTTCAGTAGTGCTTCCATGATCTTCCACACTACCGAGGTGAGGGTGACATGTCTGTAGTTTCCACTTCCTCTTTATTCCCACTTTTGTATAAGGAGACTATATCTGCTGTCCTCCAGTCTTTGGGTACCTCCCCTGTTTCCAGTGATTGGCTAAACAGGTAAGCCAGAGGTTCAACCACCACCTCTCTTAGCTCTTTAAGGACCCTTGGGTGCACCCCATTTGGTCCCATTGCTTTATCAACTTTTATTACTTCCAGTTCCTTTGTGACCCTTTCTCAAGTAAAGGGACTTGTGTCCATTTCTGCACCATTCTCACCTCTTGTACTCCCTTCAGACCTATTACCCTCCTCTTCCTTAGTAAAGACTGAGCTGAAATACCTGTCCAATATGTCAGCTTTACTGTTGTCATCCTCCATCAGTCCATCCTCCCCTTCAGTCTCACCACCCTCCTTTGTCTTTCTTTTTCACTTATGTACCTGTAAAGGTTTTGTCCCCTCTACCCACTGATTTTGCAATGTGTTCTTCTGTCTGAGCTTTGGCTTCCCTTACTGCACCTCCTGCCTCCCTTTTCTTCTCCTGGTACTTCTCCCTATCCCCTTCTGCCTGTGTCTTTTTGTATTGCCTGAATGCAATCTTTTTGGCTTTCACTTTTTTTGCTACCTCTTTGGAAAACCATAATGGTATCCTCTTCCTTTTCCTTTTGCTAACCTGCTTAATGCATAATTATGTTGTTCTTGTAATCCCCATTTTAATTACTGTCCACTGTTCCTCAACCCCTGATTCCTGTCCCATTCCCCTTAATGCCTCTTTCAAGTATCTCCCCATTTTCCCAAAGTCTTCCCCCCTAAAATCCAGGATACGTGTTTTTGTGTGGTTTGGTTCTGCTCTTTCTGTGATTTCAAACCACAATGACCGGTGGTCACTGTTCCCCAGGTGCTTCCCCACTGTTACCCCCATCACACTTTCCCTGTTTGTGAGCACAAGGTTCAGTAATGCCTTTTGCTGAGTTGGTTCCATAACCAGTTACTTGAGGAAGGCACCCTGAAGGGAGTCCATGATAAATCTGCTCCTAGTTGATGCTGCTGCTGGAATGCTCCAGTCCACGTCTGGAATATTGAAGTCTCCAACCAGTACTACCTCACCTTTGTCTGCCATCCTTTGGATGGCTAGCATCAGCTCCCTATCTGTTTCTTCCTTCTGGGATGGTGGTCTATAGACCACACCTGTGTGGATGGCTGGCCCCATTTTCCTTTCCAGCTTAACCCACAGTATCTCTCCCCCATTTTGTTCCTCCTGGATCTCTGTGGCCCTTACGTCATTTTTCACATATAGTTCCACTCCTCCTCCCTTTCTGCCTGCCCTGTCTCTTCTGAATATGTTGTAGCCAGGTATGGCCATTCTCCCAGTCGTGGTTATCATTACACCAGGTTTCAGTGATGGCCACAATGTCCAGGTCTGACTGCACCATGACAGCCTCCAGATCTTCCATCTTGTTGCTTAGGCTCCTGGCATTGGCACACATGGCTTTCCATGATTTGACCTCCCTAGACTGTTTCGCTGTTCTACTCCAGTCCCTTCCTTGGTTGTCCTTTATCCCTGGTTCTCCTTGCTGTCTGCCTTTCTGCTGAATTTTTCCCCTTTTCTGCTGATCCACCTCTTGGGCGCTAATCTCCATCTTTTGCACACTGCTTTGTAGAGATAACCACTCCTCCAGTTCACTGGTTCCACTGCTAGCTGTGGGGTGTGAGCAAGTAGGTACCATCCTTGCTGGCCTGCCACCCCCCTTTGCTAGTTTAAATGCTTGTCAATGTAGCATTTAAACTTATCATTGAGTGCTTGGATTCCCATCCAGGATGGATGCAGGCCATCAGCCTTGAACAACCCTCCATCCCTCCAGATGGGTCCCCAGTCACCAATGAATCCAAACCCTTCCTCACAGCACCAATTCTTCAACCATGAGTTAAAGTTCATGGTGCATGCACCCCTATGCTCTCCCTTGCCTCTCGCAGGTAGTACTTCTGAGAAAGTGACAGAAGTAGCTACTTGCTTGAGACCCCTTCCCAATTTCCTAAACTCTTCCTGAACTTCCTTTGGCTCCCCATTTGCCAGGTCATTAGTACCTAGGTGGATAAAGACATCCAGCTCACCCTCCCGTCTTGCCTTCCCAGTGATCCCCAGGATCTTCCTTCCATCCCTCCATGCCATGGCACCTGGTAGGCACCTCACCTCCCAGTCCTCCCCCTCCTGTGTTCCTAGCTGGACCCCTCTTATGATGGAGTCCCCCACCAGGATTCACTTCCTCCTCCTCTGGGGTCCACTGCTCTCCCGCTGAGGTCACCTCCATGGCTAACCTCTACATCCTTTCCTTTCACTTCTCTGGGTACCTCTATTTGGTAATCCCCATTTGCCAGTGTGGCATATGAGTTCTTTAGTGGAATAGGATCTGGGATGTGCCTCTGCTTGACCACTCTAACCCTCCCTGAGCCCACTGTCATCCAAGTGCTCCTCGTTCTCGGTATCCTTTGAGGCAGTTGCATTAGACTGGGTGGTCTTGGGATAGGGGTGATGGTACTCCTGACCTAGTTTACTTCTGCTCTGAGTCTGGCTACCTCATCCCACAGTCCAGAGAGATTCATACAGATTGGGCAGCACCTCAGTGTCCAGAAAGTCTGCCTGAATATGGCTGCCCCACAGCCACTGCATTGCACCACTCCCCACGTTATACTGCAATTCCACTACTTGTCTGTTACTGAAGCTCTCCTAGTTCCCTTTTTATTAATTTACTGTCCTAAAAATCCTGCCACTGATCCTCATATACTTTTCTTTTTTAAAAAAGAAAATAAACCAATAAATAAATAAATGAGTCAAAACACTTGTCGTGCTGAGGGTGGGCTTCTTCCCCCTTATGCCCCTCCTACTCCACACCACTTACTATCCCCTGTGTTTAGCTCCTGTCAATCAGATTTAACAGGGCATATAAATAAGAGTTGGGGGAAGGGGGGTGAAAATTTGCAGCAATTAAAGACAGCAAAGAAATACACCACCACTACATTTTAAATTTTCAATAGCCCCAAAACAATTCTAAGTAAAGATAGCAAATACATTACAGTGTCTCTAAAAGCCCACAATCTAAGTTTAAAAGAAAAATAGCAATTACCAGTTACTGTAAAGCACTGATTTGAATATGTTTTCTTCCCCTTCTGGCTTCTTCTGTGAAAAGAAAACTCACTTGCTTCCTCAACTCTGACTAAGCCCCACCTCCAGTTATCATGCAGCTGAGGTCAGAGGCCAGACAATTAACACCCCTCACCCAAACTACAGGGCAAGTCAGACAAGCCAAGACTAAATTTGCAGCAATTAAAGACAGCAAAGAAATACACCACCACTACATTTTAAATTTTCAGTAGCCCAAACACAATTCTAAGTAAAGATAGCAAATAAATTGAATTACATGCAAATTACCACTAAGGAATTAAGTCTGGTTAAGCATTAAGGCAGGATTGTAAGATGCCAAAAGTCAGATACATGCATATGAGTAGGTTTGAAAATAAAAAAAAAACTTTTAGAACTTTTGAAGTTCTATTAATTAGAAGCAGACACGGTTTGTCCATCCCTGCTGTGTATCCTTATTAATGCCCATGACCTTCTGATAGATTGTACTGATCAGCTTAAGTGCCAGGAGTGAATAGTGGACCAATCTTGAGATCCAAACATAAAGTATCTGAACACTGAACACTTGCATCTGGAGACCCAGACTTTTAATGGTTTACACCTGAAAAGGTAGTTAGGGAGTCTAAGCCTGTTATTATGTTTGTGTATCTCAGCTGACAATAGCACTCCTGACCATCATGTGGATTTGAGTGAGGGTAGCTCAGACTCCTTGCTTCTGATGATTCAGTGCAGTTCTAGGGGATGCTGCACTGTTAGCAATACCAGATTAACAATGGCTCAGTGGGGTTCAGGCACATGTCTTTTTGGTCATTGTCTATTTCCAACAACTCCCTATCCCATATTTGCAGTCACCTGGTAACCCCCGGGGCACCAGCCTTTTGCCTGTGGACTACTTAGAGACAGTAGTAGTCGGTACCAAATTACTAAGTCTTGTACTCTGACTTGTTTCATGTGACATCCCTTCTGAATATTTGAAAGATTATCTTCATAAGTTCCTTTGGAGTGATATCAGCTGAGGCACTTTGTGTTGTTTTAGAGCCTCTGTAATGAATTTTAACCCTTGCATGGCCGCGGACTGATACATCAGTCCAAAATTTCTATGCGTTCTAATTCTGTTGGCAGCCTAAGGGTTAATTACGGGACACTTTCACTTCAGAAACACAGAGATTTAAGCATATCCCTATAGCATCCCTTCAAGTTATTCTCCCTAAGATATACCTCCTTGGACTTGTATTGCTACCGGTTCTTGATTCCTCCTGGGGCTTCTCTTGGGAAACACAGTTATAAAGCATATTTTTATTAATTTTCATAGACTTGTCTTTTGCCTGCAGTTTAGCTCATGTGGGTTACATTTTTTTTAAGACTTTTGACTTGGGATAACCCCCTTTTTTGTGATGATTAAGAGGACTGAATGTCAGGGGTTTGGTAGGGTATGGTTTCTAAGCAGGTGAGTGGAGATGATGGATTTTAGTTTTCCTATCCTAATCTACTTCACACAGTTAGTATTTTTTCTTCTTGTTTTTCTGTCTCTTTACCCTTCCCATTTACAAGGTCACAGATTCCTCATGGGAGCTCAACTCACCTCTAGGGTCAATTACCTACCTGGGCAGTTAATTGTACTGCCACATATGGGGGAGCTATGTTTTGCACCTCTCCTTGGAAGTCCTGTTAGTAGTAATACTGTTTACCTTAATCTTTGTGGATGAGTGGGTCTTACATCTTGCTCCTCCACTCTGTTTGCATTTTTGGCCCAGCTGGCCAATTCAAAAGTTGAGATATTTTTTGCTGTCTCTTAGATATGGGTTGTGCCCAATAGTTTGCTGTTCCTATGTTGTTAGTTTTTCTTTTATATTTCAGGGTTCTACATGTGGTACATACTAGACAGTTGTCAGTTATTATTCATGTAGCACATACTTGAATGCATTTCTCTATTGGATACAGCCTCATAATTGCACTGGCTTGCTGTTGTGGGGAGAGGGGAGTGGGTTCATGGTATTGGTTACAGTTTTTGTGGTCTGGAGGAAGAAGGACCCCATGTCGATAAGAAAGGCTACAGGGGAGTCATCAGTGCTAAATTTACAATCATATTACATAGTGTAAACAGACTGACTGGACCTGCCAAGAGGTATAGAACCATGACAGCTCTCAAAAAGTTTAAACCTGATATTCTACTTTTATAAGAGACACATTTATCTAGCACAGAGCATCAGAAGTTAACTAAATTTGATTTTATATATGTTATTGAATCATCTTAAAACATGGGAGACACAGAGGGACAGCAGTTTCGGTCCCCAAGAATTCATTATTTGTCTTATCAGATCACTATTCTGATAATAAGGTGCGCTTGACTTTGGTGTCAGGCACTATACATGGTCAACAGGTGACAGTTTGCAGCATCTATATACCCCCAGGCAGTGATGCCTCCTCCATTCAAAAATTGATGGAAGTCATTGTAACTTGTAACAAACTCTGGCAGAGCCACAACGGCTGCAAATGCATTAACTAAATAAGGGTGTTTCATGGACATAAACATAAACATGACTTGCATTTAGTAAGCCAATGATACTGTTCCACATATGGCTTGTGAACAAGCTGGGCAGCCTAGCAGTGGGTCACAAGGTGGTAAACTGGGTTAGGAAGTGATTGAATGATAGAAGATAGAGAGTCATGGTAAATGGTTCTCAATGTAAACAAAGGAATGTGACCAGCAGGGTGCCACAGGGTCAGTCCCTGGCCCAGTTCTGTTTTATGTCTTCATAAGTGAAATTGAAGAGGGGCTGAAGAGGAAAGTGTGCCTCTTTGTGAATGACACTAAGATCTTCAACAGGGTGGACACTCCAGGAAGGGTGGAAAAAATGAGGCAGGACTTAGGTAAACTGGAGGAATGGTCCAAAGTGTGGCAGCTGAGATTTAATGCAAAAAAGTGCAAAATCATTCATTTGGGTTGTAGAAACCCAGCAGAGGATTACAGGAGTGGGAGGGTGAACTGATGGTCACCAAACAGGAAAGGAATTTGGGGATTATTGTATTGGATGACCTGTAGGTGGCTAAACAATGTACCAAGGCTATGGGGACAGCCAGTGGGATGATGGGGTGCACATACCTTACCCAAGAAGACTGCTATACTAACAGTACATTAGGATGCAGATGACCTTCTGACTGCAAAAACTGAGTTCCTTAATAGTATTTTACCAGTCAATTAGTTTAGCCTTCAGTTTAGCAGTCATTTTGAGCCGATGCTAATGTTAAATACTGCTAACATGTTTACTGTGAACAGTCATTAGCAATCAGAAGCAGTATAAAGATTTCACAGAATAATAGTAGCAGTGCAAGGACAGCAACCTAAAATAAATACAGATAGTTACTGAAGATCATGACGTATGACTCCACAAACTCTTCAACTGGACTGTAAAACACATACAGTTTTTCAAGAACCTTGTTTTTACTAAGCAAATAATTTATTGATACCCGTGTTGACAGACTTTCACAGAGTTGGAAAATATCTAGAATACTCCATGAGCACCTGTGCACAACACAACTGAAAGATCAGTAATAGTTGCTGAAATGCTTATTTAAACAGTTTTTCAAATTACTGTCTTTGCTATGATTAAGAATAATTCAGAACAGTTTAAAGCAGATTAATAGTATATATTTATCTTTAAATGATTAAATGCAAACATTATGTAAGCAATAAGATAAGACAAGACAATACGGAACATATTTTACCAATGGCCGGGGGCATAATAAGGCACAGGGCCTTGACCGAGTGCCTTTAACCCCTGGCGTGTGGTAAAATATATTCTATGCACACACCTGGAGTGTCTTATTGCACTTATAAAATGGTCTACTGTTAAAAAAAGCTTTCTAGATTTAGAAAATTAATTTTTATATCTGTTAAATACCATTTACTTATGCTGATTTAAGATAAAATAGTCCTTCCGCCTACTACAAAATGATGTCATTCTGCTGTCTCTAGCTCTTTGAGAAGTAGATGCTCTCTACTGTGTGTGTGTGTGTGTGTGTGTTGGGTAGGGGGGCTACTGCATTTACTAGATTAGAGGCTATTCTCTTTGTTTCAGTACTCAAAATATACACTGACAAAATGATGGACTGTTTCTTAGACCCACATCTCTGTAACACTACTGCTATGTGCATATAAATGCAGTGAGCAACATGGCAGCAGAGCGATGTGTCAAAAGTTAACCTAACTTAAAAAGAATTAAAAATGGCTAATTTATTTCAGTTTTCCTGAAAGATGAACTCGAGCTACTCTTGTATCAAAGACTTTACCACAGTTGGTAAACCCGTTATCAGCTCCTTCGCCGGGGGGGGCAGACAGGCTATGAAAATGCTTGGTATGTATGTGCCAGACAGATTTTCCCTGAAGTCATCTAAGGTTCAAGAAGGTATAGGGTTATGCACCGCAAGGCAAATCAAAAAGGTTGGTTTAAAACCTCGGTGCTGCTGCCTTGTCAAATAAAAGTGTGGGATTTTTTGTGCAGGAAACTTTTGTTTGGGATTCGCATTCACCGTGTACCCATTGTGTCAGTGGGGGGATTTAAGGCATTCAAAACACATGGGAAAATAAATACGTGGCACAGGCAGCATCACTGTAGCTGTGAAGGCTAAAAGGGCACCGTCTTCTATTGCGAAATCTAGCAGTTCAGGAGAGTGTTCATCTGTAATGGGTACAAGGAGACTCATGTGTGCCGAAGAAATGAGTGAATGCTAACTATAGTATGGATTAACTGGAGAAACTGATTTTTTCATTTTACTGAAGCCTGCAAATAATCTTCTGGGCATATGCTAATGCTTCTTAAAAGGAACCTCAATCTCAAATTGAGAATTCAGTTGCTGTTTAGTTGTGTGACTTCTGGACTGGATATGTATATCAGTAACTGCCGTGTTCATATACTTTTCATGCAGGGGAGACTGCTTTTAGTGAGGAAACAACAATGGTGGCATTTTTAAATGCTAACATTCTAAGGCTTAATGATTTTAGCCTTTTTACTGCCATCCTTTTTTTTTACCCATGTATCGAACATAGTCCATGCATGGTGAGCTTGATCTCTGATTGCCTGGTTTAGCCTACCCATTTTATAAAATAAGATTGAACGGGCCTGTCTGCTGGTGCACAGGCATGGTGACCATCTGCGTCACTGATGACTAGGGTTCGAGAACTCTGGCCGGTGGGGATAAGGATCAAGCGTCCTCAGGACAGCTCTCTTTCTTTGAGGTGAGGCTGGGTAGCATGACTGGCACTTGCTGTCCTTTGGCAGAGGCCAGGAGGGTGCCTGCAGTGGGCACTGACATAGTTCAGAGGGCCGGGACAGACGTAGGTGTCAGCCTGCAATGTCATTGCATCTCTCACCCCCTCAGGGAGCATAGCAGCAAAAATGGTCCACCAAATAAATGGAGTCACCCAGACCTTGCTGCATGCCCCTGAACCTCACTGCCAATACCACTTAAGGCCTGCCAGGAAGCTGGTAGCCCTGCCCTGGGGGGTTAGTAGGGGTGCTGGAAACCTCCCCTTCTGCCCAGTAATATAGTAGCAGTTCTGCATGGGAGCACCTCCCCAAACACTTGTCTCTTCCTCTGGAGTGAAGCAGGCGCTGGCACCCAGTAGACACTGACCCCTGGTAATGGATACCTAACTAGCAGCTCTCTACAACTTGTTGTCACAAAACTGATACTGGAACACTGTGGCAAAGCTTCATGGCAGGGTGACCTCACTGGAGACAGTTCTGCTGCAGGTAGAGGAAGAGCTGGGGACCTTCCTAGGTCACAGTCATGCTCTGAAGAAGCTGATCCTGGGGGGTGCCTGCCGGCACAGTGGCAAGGCATCCCAGGTCTGGGATCGGACACAGATGTCAGAGAGCTGGCTAGGTGGAAGAAGGATTGAACATCCAAGGAATGGCTCTCCTTCTTCAGGGGAAAGGAAGATTAGGTTCCAGCACAACAGAGACCCCTGTCAGAGGCAAACCTACAACATTATAATAAGATTGAACTACTTTGCAAAGTTTTAACAATGTGGTCCAGCACACCATAGCAGTGGTAGTGATCACTTGAAACAATGATGATATGGGTTCAGTAGTGAATTCAGGCCACTGGAGGACTGGATGAGGGTGTGTGGAGAAGGAAGAGCATCCCAAAGACTGCTCTCCTTCTCTGGAGAGTAGCAGGCACTGGTATCCGGTAGACACTAGCCCCTGGTAATAGATACCCAACTAGCAGCTCTCTACAAATTACCATTGCAGAACTGATATGGGAACACTGTAGTGGAGCTTCAAGGCAGGGTGCTGTCACTGGACACAGATCAGCTGCAGATGGAGGATGGGTTGGGGACCTTCTTAGGTCAGTGTCAGGCTCTGAAAAAGCTGGCCTGGGGATCTGGGCTGATGGTGCAGTGGAAAGGCTTCAGCATGCAATGTCAACATCCTGGCTATGGGAACAGACTCAGGTATCAGACCGACTGGGTGAAGAAGGATTGAGCATCCAAGGGACTGCTCTCTTCTAGGGGAAGGGTTGCTAGTGTCTGGCACAACAGAGACCCCTGACAGAGGCAAACATACAGTATTATAATATGGCTGAGGGATCTACTGCAATTGGTGCCTAGAAGTCTGGGAGGTGGAACAGACTTTGGACTTGTCCCATGGATGTCATTGCACATCCCACCTCCAGGGGAATACTGAAGCAGCAAACATCTGGTCCTCAGGCATAATGACCCTTCTTTGCTTTTGTTCCCACTGCCCTTTCTTGCCTGCTGGGGAGTCCCACTGCCATGATCTCACCCCTGGGGGGGCCCATTCTTGTCCATTGGGAGGGGGTGCCCACCTGGCACCTTGACTAGGAGGATAAGCCAGGGCATGATGGGATGGTGTGGAGTGGGGGCTAAGCTCCTGTGGTAGGGATTTGAAGCCTGAGCCAAAACAAAAACTGGTCCAGGCAACAAAGGCAAAGCTGGATGTCATCTCCATTGCACTGCCAGCCTTGGTAACCTAAGTGGTCACTTAGGTGGCAGTAGTACAGCAGAAGCAGTGACCCACCCTCTGGAATGCTCAATCCTCCTTCCCCCAGCTGACTCCCAATGATCGGGGCTCACTTCCAAACCTGAGTCACTGACATTGTGAGTGGTAGCACTACTGCTGTGCCAATGGGCTGGTCCTGAGACCATTTTAATAATTTATTTTGTTGTAGTAGGTTCATATATCTGGCAACAGCATTCCTCTTTTTTCCCCATGACAGAGAAGTCCTTGGGAGAGGGGGCAGAAGAGAGTAAAAATAATAAAAGTAGCATGCATTATCAGCTTGGCTGTGCAAAGTAAGCATTTACAATTTTGGGGCACTGCAAAAGTGAAAGGTACAGGTATCCCATGAAAACAGTGAGCACAAAACAGTGAGGAAGCAAGAGTGCTTCAAAAATAGCAAATTTCATTTTGATGACCTTATGTTAATAACACCTATTTGTTTGTGCTATGATAGCATTGTTTAGTGCTGTAGGGAGTACAGGTAGAGAGTAATGTAGTCATTAGTGGCTGGGGAAAGTTGTGCTGGCTCTGTAGCCTAGAAATTAGAGTCACCTACTTTGTGAAGGGTTGCTGGACCCAGATCTGGGTTCAGATGTCAATGTTACTGATATTTTTTGACTTACACCCACCCTCCCTCCATATTACCCCACAGTTCCCTCCAGACAAACCCCTCCATACACAACCCAATGCTAACTCCCATCACCACCTTCTTCCTCTAGCCCCATCACCACACAGTTTTCAAAGCACCATCAGTCCTGCCGTAGTCCTCTGATACACTCTCAATGTCTCCAGAGTCTCCCACCATGTATACCACCTGAACACACTGTACCACCAGTTATACCAACCAATAGAGGTTTTTACGAGGAGCCTGGTCAGGGGCCTGGAAGGTGAATGCAGCAATAGGAGGGAAGTTAGACAGGGCAGTTCTGGCTACTGAGAGAGTGGTCAGCTAGAGGGATGCTGGACTTATGGCTGGTCCAGTTGCAGGGAATTTGGGGGGAGTAGAGGGTGGTTGAGCTATAGAGTGGTGGTTCAGCTACAGGGAGGGTGGTAAGGAGGCTAGCTCAGCTGCAGGAATGGTAGTGTGCTAAAAAAGGGAGGTTGTGTTGTGTGTGGGGGGGAGTAGAGCATGCAGAGTGAAAAAGAACTCACTAAGACCCATGGCTTGTTGCCACAACAACCATCATAGAAATAATGTTGTTGTACCTGTCTTATGCTATTAACACAAATGTTACTTCAGTGATGGCATATTTACTTAGTCAGTATGATTTATGGCTCAGGATTGACATTTAGGCTATTTGCAATCATTTGATCTCCCTAGGGTCTATTCATCTTCTGAAGAATTGAGCAGAAAAAGCAGGACGTCATAGAAAATGAGATCCTTCATCTTCATTTGATAACCCGAGGTAAGTAAATGGTTAAATAAAGTCAGTACTCTAAGATGCACCCTCATGTATTTATCTTTATGACCCCCAAGTTTTGCATAAATAATTTGGAACATCTTGAAAACTGACAGATTGCACTTGTCTGTTGCCATAAAATCTAAATAAAAAACTTGATTTCCCATAACCCCTTGGCTTCTTGGTAGGATATGATACTGCCAGAGTGATTCACTTCCTAGTTTATTGCTGCTCTGAAAACCAGCTAGACCATTTGGAACTAGTTTGTGATTTGGTCTTGATGCTTGTTAGAGGGCCTGCCTAGAGAAAGCATAAACATTTTTAGGCATTTTTCTACAGTTTTTTAAACTTTAACTCGGAAAAGAGCTTATTATTCCAGGAAGAGTTGTGCAGAGATTCTTTTGGCTTGAATACATGGGGCCGGATTCCAAGACAAATGTCGCAACTCACCAGTGCTTGTGAGTTGCAACATATGCCAATACACTGGGGACCCTAAGCCTGATTCCAAAACAGGCAGGGTCCACTGTGACTACATCCTGTGACTTGTGGCACCTTCAGCAATGCACCAAAGGAAGGGCTCACATACACAGGGTGTCACAAGCTGCATTAATGCCCTCCAATAGGGTGCAAGTCTCACATGGCATGGCCCCTCCCCAAAGCCCCACTCCCTGACACCATGGCAATGCCCTGTAGGACTGGTGGGAGGCCACTGGACTACTATGGATTGATTGGTATGGCATGCATGTTGGTGAATGGGGGTGTGAACTGCCCTGCGGGACAACACATGGGGATGGGAGCATAGGGGTGCCAGCAGCCCACAGATGGCTGCCCTTCTAATGAGGGATGGGTGGGGGCCTAGGTTGGACCATGGAGAGGTGGCTGTTGGGGCACGAGGCACAGAGGTTCACCCCCGGTGGATGTGAGGTATGGTTAGACCAGCTAATAGCTGGTTTAACTGTACTTAGACCAATGTCTTCCAGGGTCTGTCTTGGAATAGCACATTTGCTATTCCATCAGCCACACTCTTGGAATCGGGCATAACTGCTGCCATAAACCCCCTTGTGCCATGTTGCAGGGGGTTTCTGGCATAACCGGTGGTGTAGCCCACCTTTGTTGCAGGCAGCCTTCTGGACTACCAATTGGCATAATGCATGGCGCAAAGTGCCACTTGCACCATTTTGTTTGGTGCAAGTCACTTTGTGACATGTGTAACTGTTCTGGTACCATACCCCTTGTGTTTTTGGAGCTAGCTTCCTGCTGTTCTGGTTCAGATTTCATATACTTCCTTGTTGCAAATAAGATTGATTAGTGCATTCTTTATTTTAACTGCATTTTTAAAGTTTTGTCTTACAGAAAATTACCTTTCAGACTAAGAAATGTGCAACTGCAATTACTACAGCATGTATGTGTGTGGAGGGAGAGAATGGTTTGCATTCAATTGCATGTTTGCAGCTGCTGCGGGTATCATGTTGCAAGCTTGATTGTTAGCTGAAGAAATTGTTGTGGCTCTGTGTGAATAACATTTTGTGAAAGACAACTGACAACCCCAACACTACTGTTTTGAGGTTAGAGATCTGGGAGGTGATATTTGTAAACCCAGCCTTTATTTCTAACTACATGTTATTGAGCATGGCTGGCATACTGGCAACAGATTTTTCCAACTGTTGTTTGGTGTTTTTGAGCATTTGCAGTTTGTGAGTGGGTGCAGACCTCATGAGTCTGCTATTGGTACATTGCCAGCAACAGGAGCTCAAACTAAAGTTTTGTTTTCCTGTTGCCTGGCTTGCTTGCTACTGCTTGTTGTTTGCTCACCATCTACACTATTTTGGTGAGAAAGGCTATTCGGATTACATATTATGCTGCGATTTCTATTGTTGCCTTGCCAGAGCTGCATTAAGAGGCATCTACTCTGTTGCCTGGTTGGCCACTACTTCCCAGAGTGATTTCATTTTAATGTTGCCTCAGTCATTTGTTTGCCAGACCTTGATACAGTGATGTTTTGCTGGGATAACACCACAACCACTGTTCAAAGTGCCATTGACCACTCAGAAAGCAGGAACATTTCTCTGCTATTGCATAATAAGTGATTACATCATCCTACTGCATCCAGAGTATGAATCTAGCATGTTCATTTAACAGGTAAGCTCAATGGAAGAGATTTTTTAGAAATTGTGAGTAGTGGTCATGTTTAATGACTTGATTCAATAATTATAAAAGTAGGTGATGACACATATGGCCACTCCTTGTGATGGAAGGCTCCCTGGCCCATCACAAGATGCTGACTGTGTGACAGAACACTGTGCAGTACCTTCCCAGGCTTGAAGTAATGGTGCACAACTGTGCTTGGCCCATCCTTATATTGCTCAGCTGGGACTCCAAGCTTGTTCTCGAACTCGAGTCATTAGAATAGGAACACAGCACACTACCTGCTGGGACAATGGCTGGCTCTGCACACAATGTTACTTTGTAACTTCTTTTGACATTTTTATCCCACATTTTTAACATAGTCTTTCTTATGACCCCCCCCCCTTCTGAACATGACATGTGTAATTTATAAAATACAGATTGAAATGTCATTTAGTGGCAGAAGTGTGGAAACATGTTTTAGGCCAGATTTGAAAAATGATGTCTGTCACATTCATGGGGTGGTGTGAAAAAATGGCTATGTTGAAAATGAGGAGGTCAAAATATTGAAAATTACTAAAATTGTAAGTGAACATTGAAAAATGTAAATGCACCTTCATAACTTTGGTGTTTTTTTTTTATTTTGACCCCAAATATGACATCTAATTTTCAACCTAGTTTGTTTTCATAGCCATGCTTCATTAACCTGAATGTGAACATTTTCAAATCCTGCCTGAAAGGTGATTTGGGGTAATGACTGCAAAATTGCCTATTGGGCCAGGTTTAAAAAAATGTCACTTACCCTGTTCATGACGTTGGATCTCAAAAAGGCCATGTTGAAAGTTCGGTGGAAAAATATTGACAAATAGTGATGTTATGAGTGAACATTTAAATATGTCAATGTTCACTCAGAACTTGGTCATTTTACCATATTTTTTTACAACATTTTCAACAGCCTTTTCATAGTATGACCCAACTCATGAACACAGTAGGTGGAAATTTTCAAAACCTGTTGAAGCAGTGTTTTCACAGAGCAATTGTGAAGTCACCTTTCAAGCTGGATTTGAAAAATGTCACCTACCTAATTCATGTGGGGGGAGTGATGCAAAAAAAGACAATGTTGAAAATTTGCTGAAAAAATATTAATAAATGACAAAGCTATGAGTAAAAGTTTAAAACACATTAAAAAACCATTAACCAAACCTACTCTGTTTTCAGTCATTCATGGTCAGCATTGGAAGAAGCAGGATATATCAGTGGAAGGAGCAGGATGTGCCAGTGGACTGGATAGGTTTGTGAGGGGTGCAGGGGTGTGGTGGTGGGTGCTGATATGGGGCTTGGAGTGGGGGGCAAAGTGAGTCAAACATTGTTGCTGGACAGTTTTCTTCTTTAACGGGTATGGGGTACCAGACAAAGAAATTGGCAGATGGGTTGGTAAATTGGCAGCAGGTGGGAGTTAATGTTTTACAAACGGGGCACAAGGGAAGTGATCAGGAGGTGGGTGGGAGTTTGTTTTTTTTACAAACGGGCAGGGGAAGAAATCAAAAGGTGGGTGGGATAATTGTCAGTGGGTAGGAGTTTATTATTGCAAAAAGAGCATGGTGAATTGAACAGAAGGTTGGCAGGACTGGCAATGGTTGGCAGTTTATTTTTAAAAAGGGGACATGGGAAAGCAGTTGGGAGGTGGGTAGGATACCAGGCAGTGGGTGGGAGATTATTTTTACAAACGGGGCACAGGGGAACCATAGGGAGGTGGGTTAGCTAATTGGCAGTTGGTGGATGATTATTTTTACAAACAGGCCATTGGGGAACCATCAGGATGTGGTTGGGATAATTGGCAGTAGGTGGGAGTTTATTTTTATAGAAAGGGACAGTAAGGAAGTGATCTGGAGGTGGACAGGCTAAACTGCAGAGTGTAAGATTATTTTGCAGAGGAAGCACTGGGGAAGCCATCTGGTTTCGGGAGGATGAACAGCAGGCTGATCATGATGGTGCTCAACTAACTGCTGAGGGTGTGTTGTAGATGAAAGCACTCAGCCACTCTCTGATAGGTGCAGTTTTAATCTTAATGCCATAACTTGGGCATTTTTGCATACTTTTGGCCCAAATTTTCAACATGCCTTCTTTGGGACCCACCTTATGAACAACGTCATTGTCATTATGCAGATCTGTCCCAAGAGGTGACTTTTCAGTCCCTGCATGAAATCACCTTTTGGGCTGAAGTTGAACATTTCCTTTGCCCTTGTGCATGAGGTGGGGTCATAAGAAGGCTATGTTGAAAATTTGGCATCAAAATATTGAAAAACAACAAAATTATGAGCCTACATTGCATTTTGCAAATGCAGACTCATAACATTTGTATTTTTCAATATTTTTATCCCCAACTTTACAAAGTAGCCATATCTTTACAGCATATCATGAATTTGATAGCTGTCATTGTTCAAATCCTGACCAAAACATGTTTTCTTTTAACATCCCAAAAGTTGATTTCACAGTCCATGCACAAAGTCACCTTTGTGGCAGGAGTTGAACATTTTCTCTGCCCTTGTTCATGAGGTGGGATCATATGAAGTTTATGTTGAAAATGAGGTGCAAAAATATTAAATAAACAACCATGTTATGAGTCTATGTTGAATTTTGTGAATGCAGGCTCATACCTTTGGAACTTTTCAATATTTTTACCCCAAATTTACAACATTGCCATATCTTTACAGCATCTCATGAATGTGATATCCGCCATTTTTCAAATCATGTCCAATTTTACAATAGGGAGGGTAATGACAGAATGAAAAAAAAAAGGTAGATAAAGCCATGGGGCCGGATGGAGTCCACCCACCTTATTGCGGGAGCATAATGATGAATTGGCAGCATCACTAGTGGATCATTTTAGCAGATCCTTGAGAGAAAAGATGGTTCCCCAGGACTGGAAAAGAGCAATAGTGGTGCCCATTCACAAGAGTGGTAGCAATGAGGAGACAGGAAACCACCACCTGGTCAGCCTCACCTTGGTGGTGGGTAAGAGGATGGAGTCATTGCTCAAAGAAAGGATACTAGCATTCCTGGAGGAATCTGGACAAGTGAACACCAAGCAGCATGGCTTCACAATGGGAAGACCCTGCCAGGCTAACCGTATTGAGTTCTTTGACTCAGTTACTAGAGCTGTGGACCGGGGGAGCCGTTGATGTTATCTACCTTGACTTTAGCAAGGCCTTCAAATCTCTACAACACAGAAGGCTGCTAAACAAACTCAACCATACAGGAGTGGGGCAGGAAGTGGTAGCATGGGTGAGTAGCTGGCTTGAATGGAGAACTCAGTCTGTGACAGTAAATGGGGCAGTATCAGGGGATAGGGAGGTGACAAGCGGGGTGCTACAGGGGTCCGTTCTTGGACCATTACTTTTTAATATCTTCATCAGAGATATCACAGAGGAGTTGAGGGGGAAGGTGTGCCTGTTTGCAGATGACACAAAGTTCTGCAACAGTGTGAACACTGCACAAGGGTAAAGCAAATGAAAAGTGACCTACTCAAGCTGGAACACTGGTCCAACTTGTGGCAGTTAAAATTCATCACAAAAAAGTTATGCATCTGGGCAGAAGCAACCTAGAGACCGAATACTACCTGGGAGGGAAGAACTAGCAGCCACCCATCAGGAGAGGGATCAAGGGGTTATCATGTCAGACAATTTGAAGGTTAGGTGGACAATGCAAAAAGGCAGCAAAGATGGACAGAAGGATGCTGGGATGCATAGGAAGGGTCATCACAAGTAGAAGAAAGGAGGTGATCCTGCCTCTGTACAAGTCCCTGGTGAGACCCCACCTTGAGTACTGCATCCAGCTCTGGATACCTTATCTCAGGAAAGATGTAGATAGATTGAAGACAGTACCGGATGAGGCCAACAAAAATGATACACAGTCTCTATAAGTTGCCATATGAAAGCAGGTTACAGGAACTCAACATGTACTCCCTGGAACAATGCAGGGATAGAGGGGACATGATTGATACATTCAAGTTTCTGAAGGGTATAAACAGAGTCTCCACCCAGGAGCTCTGTATGGTCAATAGCACCAGTAGGACAAGAGGACGTGAGATGAAATTGAGGAGAGGAAGATTCAGGGGAAAATGCAAAGGTTTTTCTTCACAGAGAGGGTGGTTGACTCATGGAATGGTGTACCGGCTGGAGTCATTGACTCCAAAACAGTAGGAGAATTCAAAGCATTTTGGGGCAGTCACAATGTGATTGTCTCACAGAAATCCTAAAGAGGAGGATAGGGCTCGGGGCAGACTAGACGGATCGTTGTTCCCCATCTGCTGTCAATTTCTATGTTTCTATGATGGTTTTTTTTTTACATTGCAAAGAGTGATTCCATGATCCCTGCACAAAATCACCTGTCAAGCACCAGTTGAACATGTTCCCTGTCGTTGTTCATGAGGTGGGGTCATAGGAAGGCTATGTTGGAAATTTGGTGTACAGATATTAAAAAAAACAAATTATTGGCCTATGTTAAATTTTGCAAATGCAGGCTTCTAAGTTCCCTAATATTCAATATTTTTTTCCCAAAATTTTCAACATAGCCACTTCTTTACAGCACCTCATGAATGTGACAGCTTTCATTTTTCAGCTCATGCCCAAAACTTGTTTTTGCATCCGGAAAGTTGATTTCACAGTCCCTGTGCAAAATCATCTTTAAGCCAGGAATGAAACATTTTGTCTGCCCTCGTTCATGCGGCAGGGTCATAACAAGGCTATGCTGAAAATTTGGTGTAAAAATATTACAAAACAACACATTTATGAGCCTATGTTACATTTTACAAATGCAGTGGTATAACTTTTATTTACTATATTTGTACTCCAAATTCCTCAGTTGCAGCCCTATCGGATTTTGCCAGAATTTGTTTTTTGGTGGCAGAGTGCTTCGTACAGTAGAATGGTATTTTGAGGAGCCTGAGTTCAAATGTCAGCTAAGACACCTATTTATTTTTCTCTGCTGTCTATGTCCCATATATATGCACTCTGCACCTATGTGAACAAACATATAATTAGTTTGAGCAGCACCATGCTGTGCTTGTGAGAAAGAGTAAAGTGCTACTGAGAGTTTTAGGTTTCTAACTGTCTTGCTGCCACATCTGGTAGTTTAACAGAATGGTATTCTGAGTGGCTGGATTCCAATCCAAGCTGAGGCACTTATGTTGTTCTCTCTTCTATCAGTAATAAATATTAATTGCTGATCTTAAAGCTTTTATTACCCCCTATTTTTAACCCTGATTGCTTTACCTTGTGTCAGTTCCTGTAATGGGACCCAAAGTGGTTTGGATGATTTACTGAAACTGAATCAAATTCATGGGATCCAAACTGAAGTCAAACTGAATGTGCCAATGGCCAACTTCTCTTGCCAGTTATGAATCATGTTCAGAAAGAGTTTAAGTAGAGGAGTCACGTGATGCGTCAAGGGGACTAGATGCAGCTCTTTGGGTCTCCGCCTCTCCGAAAATAAATCTACAGTAAAAATTCCCCTTCCAGCTGAATCGACAGTATATCCTTAACTACGAGGACCGAGACTGCAGACAGCGGTTATATTTGGTTTCGCCACTGGGAGCAATGAAAGTCCCGAATCGGAGTCGGATGTGTGCCGGCTCGCCGGAGTTCGTCGCCGCTAACGCCGCAAGATGAGACCACACCGGCTAAGATCTATGAAGATCTCTCCACAATAAAGGATGCTCTTTTCACATTGGTGGACGAGATGGCAGAATTCAAGCCAGCCCTAGCGCAGCTTGCCAGAAGGTAACTGATGCGAAGCCAGGGTCTCATCGTTGGAGAGAAACAGGAGAAATTAGGCCTTGCAACCACTCGAGAACAAGAGGCCATTACTAAGTTAGAGGATCGACTGGATGATCTCAGGGAAGAGCAGACGAAATAATCTAGTGCTATTGGGACTTCCTGAGGGTGAGGAAGGCGCTAACACAGTTCTGTTTTACAGAAATTCTTAAAAAGTCAGTAGCTCTCTCACCCAATGGTGCGGAATACGAATAGAAGGGCCATCGGCCTTAAGAGCAAAGCCCCTTGCATCGCAACCACCCAGGCCTGTAATTTTTAAATTACTGAATTATTTGGATCGGGAATTTATTTTGAAAGAGTCAAGGAAGCTAGCCACATTCCAATGGGAAGACAAGAGAATTTGGCTAGTTCCAGACTTGACATGGAAGGTACGTCAGGCTCGAGCCAGTTTCAGACCCATCACTTCGAAACTATGGGCGGCTGGAATTCGCCACTGAATGCTGTACCCTGCTAAGTTAGAGGTTACTCTGAAAGAAGGGACTAGACATTTTGAATCAGTAGATGAAGCACTGCAAGTCCTTGTAACCTCTCTACCGGATTTATTCAAGAATGGATGAGATTCTAGGACCTTTTCAGCCGCAATATGCCATGTTACCTAAAGGACATACAGGGGACTGTAACAAGTTGGGAATCCGCTGTTTGGATTAGAAAGTCAGATTATGCATGATTCACAGGAACTGTTTCTTTTTCATTTTGTGGACAATCAATATTTAGTAACTCAGTACGTTAGGTGATAACTACATTGGCAGGGGAGAGCTTATATATTGTCTAAAAGGTGTATAAACCAAGAGATAAATGATTTAGGTTATTAAGGAAATATGACCCTTAGGGGATTCAAACTTTAAGTTATAATTTAGAGGAGCTAAGCTTAGGCAAGTGACCCACAAAGGTAACAAGGGTTAGAGGAGCTCTGTATTGACCACAGGATAAGGTTACTTCCCCCCTCTTATTTGCCAGCTGGCCATAGAGAGCCGATACAGGTGGGTTGTTTAACCTTTGCAGAGCCTCAAATAAACGTTTGATCTCCTGTGGGGTTACTCTTGGGTAATTAGGTGCTCTGTGGTTAAGTTATTGATCAAGGCAGGTTTAACCCTTGATCTTACTTCCTAGTTCCCTTATGGGACTAACACAATGACCTTCGAGTTGCGGGTACTATTGGTAACTAGTTTTGAGATATTTAATATTAAGACAGTTCAGTTAGTTCTCCCATAAGTAACAATTGTTTTTTCTTCTTTCCTTTTGCTAGTTATGATGTTAACTGTTAAAGGGTCCTTACAAGGGGATTGGGAACTGTAGACATGTATTTAATGGTCCATTTATTCACTATATGTTGGAGGGGACACCCAGCCTCTATGGCGCCATATTGCATAGTCTTAGGAGGTGGCTTTGGGCCAGAGGGTCCGCCCTTGTGGCGGTCCAAGAGAAGGTTTTTTTTTTTTGTGGAGGGGTATGGGGGAGGGGGAAACTGATTCTTTACTTTTGTTGTTTGGGGGGGAGGGTGGCAGCTATCCACATCCTTTTAAGATTAAACAGGGATATCCACATGGCTAGTCAATTGAATATTATTTCTTAGAATGTTAAAGGGGGAAAGGACAACTGGAAAAAGAATATTTTACTCCACCATTTGGCCCAATTTGACCCGTCCATAGTATTTCTTCAAGAAACCCATGTTCTGTCTGACCGGCTTCATTGCTTTAAAAAAAAGTGGGTCAGTCAGGTTTTTGGCGCCAGCTTCTCCCCGAGTAGTCGAGGAGTAGCTGTGCTGATAGACAAGGAGTCCCTTCAGTATCCTCTGAGACAATCCCAGATCCGAAAGGAAGGTATATTATAGTTTCGGGTAAATTGGGAGGGGCAAAAATAGTTTTAGGATCAATATATGCCCTAACTTTGACTCTCCATCCTTTTTCGTACATTTGGCCACAATCTTAGCTCCCTTCAAAGATACTCCTATTATCCTAGGAGGTGATTGGAACTTAGTTCAGTCCAACAGCCTGGACCATTCTTGGTACAGATCATTGCATTCCTCCCCAATAGCAGGCTTTGGTGGAGTTCAAAACATCTTTGGACTAATTGATCCCTGGAGGTTGTTCAATCCAACAACTAAAGATTTTACCTTTTTCTCCTGTGCATAAATCTTATTCCAGAATTGATTACTTTCTGGTTAGCCAGTATAATTTGGCGACAATAGAAGAGGTTTTACTTCTGCCTCGGGTTATTTCGGACCATTCATCAATTAAACTGAGATGCTCCCTTTTGTCTATCCCGTCCAGATCTTATTCGTGGTCATTGAACAATAGTCTTTTAAAGGACCCCCCTACATTAGCTCGTTTTCAAACATTTATGGATAACACTATAGCGGAGAATTGGGGATCCCTAAATGCAGTAGACCTAGTTTGGGCTGCATTAAAGGCCACTTGGAGGGGGGAGCTCCTTAGAATAGCAACAGTACGTAAGGCAAAGAACAGATTTCTACTTAACAATTGCTTTAAAAAAATCGCCATTTTAGAAGCTGTTAATGAGGCCTCCAGAACTAAGGACCAAGAACAGGAACTGAGTAGTCTGCGGATCTGGTATGTAAATACTTTAAGGGAGAAGGTAGAGAACTCTGCCTCTAAAATAAGAGCAGCATATATAGGGCGAGGTAGCAAGACTGGCAATCTTTTGGCCTGGCAGTTAAAACAAAGAGAAGAGAAAAAATGGGTGGCAGCTCTGAAACATCCTGCCACGAATAAGTTGACTACCGATCCCGAGGGCATCTTGGATATTTTCTATAATTACTATAAAGCTTTACATTTTAGTCAACCTCTCCCTGTACAGAGTGAATTTAAAATGAAAGAGTTTTTGGACAAAATACCTTTTCCACAGATGCCCGAGGAATCGTTACGATCACTAGTAGCTTCTTTCTCGAAAGAAGAGATTGCAAAGGCTATTGATTCATTAAAATTAGATAAAGCCTCTGGCCCGGACGGTTTAACCCCCTTGTTCTTTAAGATCTTTAAGAGTAAGTTGAACCCACTGTTGTATCAACTTTATGCCTACTGGCAGAATAATGGAGTAAATGATAGATCTCTTTTTGAAGCCAGGATAATACTGCTACCCAAACCGGATAAGTTCTTGGACTCAGCAAGTAATTATAGACCTATTTCTTTATTGAATATAGATATTAAGATTTATGCTAAAATTTTAGCTACTAGATTAAAACAAACATGGATTGGGTTGTTGAGTCCGGAGCAAGCTGGTTTTGTTGCAGGTCGATCCTCGGCGGATCATTTTAGAAAGTTGTTTTACTTAATTTCTGCGTCCGAAAGCCCGGACGAGGAGGCCTCTCTAATATCGTTGGACGCAGAAAAGGCCTTTGACAGGGTGCAGTGGGATTTTATGTTTGCAACATTGGCTAAATTTGGTATCCCAGAGAAATTTATCAACTATATTCAGATTTTGTATAACTGTCCATCTGCAAGGGTTCAGTGTAATAATTTAATTTCGGCCACCCTCCCCCTTATGCGTGACACTCGTCAGGGCTGTCCCCTATCACCCTATCTGTTTAATTTGTATTTAGAACCCCCTGATAAGAACCATTCAAATGAACTCCTTGATACAGGGAATCGGAATAGGTAATGCGGAATTTAAGGTATCAGCATTTGCCGATGATTTGTTGTTACATATTAGAGATAGTACTACCTCTCTTCCCCACCTGCTTTCAGTAATTTCATGTTTCAGTGAATTTTCCGGCTATAAACTTAATAGAAGCAAAACAATGGTTTATTCGTTATCCTCCCATCTTTGTAAATCCTGGTGTTACTCCCTAGGCTGCAGTGGCAGTCAAATTCCCTACTATATCTGGGTATCCAGATATCAAAAGACCTTGGGCAAGTGGCCAATTTAAATTTTAAACCCTTATTTAGAACTATCAAGGTGGACCTGGAGAGATGGACAAAACTCCTTCTAACCTTTTCAGGTAGAGTTAATACACTAAAGATGATGGTATTACCCAGGCTTTTTTACCCTCTCTACAATCTGAGCATATATCTCCCCAGGTCATTCTTTGACCCGCTTTATAAGTACTGCTCGGATTTTTTATGGAGGGCAAACCCAAGCGTGAGGGCCTATACTAGTTAATTTTTCATGGAAAGTAGGTGGCCTCAAGTACCAGATTTTTATGCCTACTACCTAGCCATTCATGACCAGAGCTGCTTTGTGGCTACGAGATGGAGATACCCCCTTACCCAGTCTTGTCCTAGACCAGAAGGTCTCCAGGCTAGTGAATTTGGATTTAGAATCCTTTCTATATTTACCGTGGTCTAAGGTTCCTAACAAAGTTAGGAATACCCCCTTGGGTTGGGACATTAAAGCGCTTCACCAGTTGTATTTAAAGCTACATATCTCATTTGTTAATGATCTTTCTCAACCCCTTTTGAGGAACCCCAATTTTCTTGTGGGTAATAAACCTATTACCAGGTTTATACATGATTCCTGTACTAAACCCCGCATTTCAGATTTCTTTTCTGGTAATATACTTTCCCCCTTGCCTGATTTGGTGGACAAGTTTGGGGTAAAGTCCGTGGACCTTTTGCGTCTTTTCCAGATCCAAAGAAGTATTTTTCTCATGCACGTAAAAATAAGGTATCTGGGGAAGCTGGCAAATTAATCCAGACATTGAAGGAGATTGTCCTTTCGGTAAACCAGTCTCTAAAATATATAAGTATATTATATCAAGTTTAGGCCAAAAGTCTCGTAATCTCCACTATTGGAAACAAACCTGGCTATGGGGTGGTCAGGCGAGACCTGGGAAAGAGTATGGATGAATGTTTATTCATACATTAAGCAGGACAGATTGAGAGAGATTCAGTTTAATTTGTTGCATAATTTATATTTGTCACCGGCCAAACTGTATAGGTTGAAGAGGCTGTCGTCTCCGGCCTGTGCGGATTGTGGTAATCGGTTAGCTACTACCTTCCATAAAATCTGGGCTTGCCCCAAAATAGTCAAGTTCTGGCAAGCAGTTAAAGGTTGGATACAACCGTATTGTGATTTATCATCTCTTTTTAATGCAGAGATTTGTGTTTTTGGGAAGTGTGCCCAATCCATATCTAGCACCCAGAAATACCAAATAGCTCTGGTGGCCTTGGTAACAAAGTTATTGATTCTCCACCATTGGCAAGGCAATTGGACCCCTTCCTTCAAAGAATGGTGGGATGAGTTCATGAATGCACTGAATGCTGAGAGGTCAGTTTCAAATTTCCAAAATGCTTCAGCCAGATTCTCTAAATGTTGGGGCAGCTTTCTCCAATCCTTGAAAGTGAAATATGGTTATTAGCTATCTGATTACTATTTTTCTTATTCACCAATCTAATTCTGTTGCCAGGATTTCCATGGAGCCTTTTACTCTTCATTATTCTACAAGTTTACTGTCACAGCTGAGTGTCCCTTCTCCCGAGTATAAGTACAAGCATGCTTACTTACTAGCCAATGATTCACCTTTAGTTGTGATGATTCTGTTTCTTTTTCTAGTATTCTTTCATTGAAGATGTGGATGGCTGCCAAGGGGGTGGGTGGTTAGGGGATGGGAGGGTGGGGGTGGGTTATTTTCTTTTCTTTTGTTGAGGGGTTTGTGTGTATTTGGATATGTGATGTTTGTTGTTTAATATAACTGTGTTGTTTACAAAATAAAGTGATTTGCCAAAAAAAAAAAGAAAAAGAAAGAGTTTAAGTAGTTTTACAAGAGAAAACTGGAGGGTGTTTTTGTTTACTCAAGTGGTTGTCATTAATGGCTAGGAATGGATATTAATGCAATACATGCTATTTTCTCGTCCAGAAAACATGCACTAATCTAATTTTCTGACTTGGGAAGGGGGATCCAGAATAGCTCTTTTAGTCAGGTAACAACACAAACAATATTTTGCCTAAAATGCCATGCTGAACCAAAACAAACCAATAATACTGGTTAATAGATTGCAAAAAGTTGAACATAAATACATTTGAGGCATAATTAAACTAGGGAATACATTAAATCCATCCTAAAGAATAGGTATGGGGTAATGAATTTTTTACAAACAATGGCAAATCTTTGGAATAACATCAATCCAGAAATTAAGAAATCAGTCTCCAAACCAGAGATATTCTTAACAGCGATACAGCACAATCAAAATCTGAGCAGGAAAAATCACTACAAACAGCATAGCACTCAGTAAAAACAGTGAGTGCTAAATACATTGTCTAACCATGGAGCACAAACTCAGATGGTGGTGACTGGCAGAGTCCCACTCACCTGCCCGAATGTCCACCCCCATCCCAGTTTCCTGTGGCAGGAAAGAAAAAATGCCATGTAATTTATACAATGTTATGTGGGGGGCTTTGCCCCTTGCACCCCCCCCCCCTGGTAAAATATATATACATCCTCCAAAATGTACCACAAGCAAAAAAACAAACAAACAAAAAAACACCATAAGGGGAAAACTCAAACCCTGTCCAGTGGCTGTCCTACAGACTCATGGCCTGTCACTCTAACCAGCACTCCATGGAGTCAGTTGGTTCACTCCCAACACAATGTGATTGTTAAGAGCTGGGCCTGAGTGAAAAGAGCTCCCTCTATAGTACTGTAATGGTCACGCTATAATTTCCTGGACCTCTTTTCACTCATGTTGTTTTTACAGCATGGTTTTTACCATGCTGTAAATGACATGCACATTTGAAGCGCTACCTATTTTAAATAGAGCTATGTTTGCCCTAATGGTCTTTTGTTACATGTATAAAAATAAACTTACTACTACTAAAGTACTGTGTCTAAAGGATGTTTCCCTATTGATAAAATTCAAATTCAAATATTTACTAATCAGCATATATTTTTTTAATATTTTGATAAACTTGGGGCCATCCTTCCAATAGAGATGCACCATTGTACAGTAGTGCAGAATCCAAACTACATGAATTATGTGTATTTATTTATTGAACACACGAGAGATTAACTTTGAGAACAAGTGCTCATTTATAAAGGTTACACATTAAATACACAGTCTCAACAAACAAACAAATAAAAAAATTACAGGTACAAAATACAGTTCCATAAAAAATTCAGTTAAGTCAGGCTAAAGGCACTTAAGACAGAACAACTACAGTTTTAAACAAATCCATACAGATAATTGTAAGTAAAGTCACAGGATATTTACAGAGAGAAACCAAATAATACAGTTTAATGGTAACAATTGCATTGGACTACAAAGGCAGACTACAAATATCTCTTATATTGATTAAACTTGGGGTGATTCAGCAGTGTATCAAACAGTTTGTTTTACCAGTTAGTGGTCCTGACAGCAAATGATTGCTTCCCGGCTGAGTACACTGGAAAGGAGACTTAAGAGCATTCCTGGCCATGTTCTTGGTGTTGTATTGGCTGGAGATGTTCTGGAAGTAATTTGTTAAAACAACGAGTGTTAGGCCCAAGAGTGCCTCTTTGGACAGTAAACAGGTGTGGAGCTTTATTCTGATGGAAAAAGGAAGTCAGTTAGTGAGTGCATAAAGGGTACAACTGTGAGTGCGGTTATCTGCACCAAGTACATATTGGCACACCTTATTCCAGATCAGCTTTAATCCGTTTAGCACCATGTCACAGGCAGCCGCATAGACAAGGATCCCATAATCTATAAGTGACAAAATGGAGCTGGCCACAACAAGGTGTCTTGAATCCCCAGGGTGATTGTTCCAGTTAAGGTACAGGACACCCAGGCTTCTGTGAACTAAGGCCACCAGATTGTCAATAAGAGGTATCATCCAGAGTTATTCAAAACAACCCTGACATTGGATGTGCCCATCACTGCAATGCTGGCAGTTAGCAAAAAGAATTTTATACTACTCAGAATTATATGAAACTTTATTTTGTTTGTTAGTTTAGTATTATTAAATCCAAACAGCAATCATGGCACACACACACACACCTCTTAATGATAGGAGTCCAGATCTGTTGTGTACATAAGTCTCCTCTTTTATTGAGCAGAGAGCCACAGCAATGAGGAGCAGAAAAAACTCTGATATTTCACCTCAATAGGCTTTTTCAGTGCCCCTTGAGACATTCCCCTTACATAGCAAACACTTAGTGACATCACACCTAATTCATTAAAGTAACATAGATATTATAATTTTGTAAAGATCACCCCAAATTAAAATAAAGGCATCTCAAAAAATGTTATTTCTAAAGCTTGGTTTAAAGTACACAGCCCATTTTTACTTATGTCAAAAGGTTCATTACCAGTGTACAATAGTATTATTCTGGGGTACCATACCAATGCTACAAAAGACTTTTGTATCTATCTATTTACATGGCAGAATGCCTCTCAGGTAGATTTAATAGATACAGGATGTACAGAAAGAAGGAAAAAAAGGAAAAAGAAAAGAGAAAAAAGTTAGAAAAATTAAATGAGAGAAGGGATGGGGTGGGGAAGGGGAAAGGGAAAAGGAAAGGGATGAGAAAAAAAAGGGGTGGGGTTGGAGGGGGTTAAAGGTATTAAAACCCATGGAGATCCATGCACCATAAAGTCTCCAGTGCCTACTCTTTCTCTATAGCTATTCTCAGCTTCAGCAGACTCAATAGACCTACAAGAGAACAGTAAACAACAGTGTTTATCCATCAACTAAAAATGGCTGCAAATACATGTTATCATTTAGACTTTTCTCTGTAACACATGCTCCCAGTTTAAAAACCAAGAAATTTTCTCCCCCTGCCCAGTCTGAGGTCTCTATCCCCACCCTTAGCTCCTGGATATACTGCTCCAGGCCTGTGAACCGCAAGGTATGGTCCTTTTTTATGTTGGCTTGTGCATGCACAAGCTACATCTTGCACTAGTAGCACTTTCACAGGTGTGTCAGTGGTGTGGACAATGCTGGTGATGCTTTAGTGGGTGCATCTCTCAGCTGCCAGTCAGTGAGCATGCTGGCAATGACAGCAGTTTCAAAGAGAGCCACAGAGTTGAAAGAAATCTGCTGCTCCAATGAGGTGCAGTTTCCTTACTGAAGCATCAGATGACAAGGCTCCATTAAGTGCCTTTCCTGGTGAAACATTTCAATAAATATGGCAGCTCCTGCCGCCTACCACACAATCCCCACAAAGTTGACATCGGGGATGCCCAATCCCTGTGTTGGCATTCCCCCCAGTTCAATTTGTTTGTTGATGGGGGTGCCTAATCCCCATCGGCATCATGTTCCTCCCCCACACACTTACACTTTCTTTGCCGAAGGGAGTGCCCAATCCTCATTGGCATCATGTCCCCCCCAAACCTGTGACACACTGGGAGCCCACCCCAGTGTGCCCTAAATCATTTTTTTACCTGTAAATAAATAAAACCTTCCCCAGAAGTCTGTTTTTTTAACCTGTAAAAAAAGGTCCCTCTGTGAGGTGTGGGATTAAGAGGACAACAGCCAAATGATGCAATTTAAAGAAGTTGTTTATTTTTTTTTTCAAAATCATAAACTAGTGGACTTATGCGACACAAAAATAAAACAACATAAATTAATGCAAATGGAACATAGAAGAAGATACAAATATATGCCACACTAGAATTAGCTAATGTTTCCTCTGACAGGTACAGAACACATCTACACCTCACAAAAAACTCTTTCAAATGAATGAACAGACACCCATATACCTGAGAGCTAGGGGAGGGTTAACATAACTCCTCCCACTTTGACAAGTAGCATAAAAAACTTCAGCAAATAACATTATTATTCTTAGATGAACACAGATATATATATTATCATTGGCTCACTTTATTTCTAATATTGAAAATAATGAAAACCACCTTAATTGAACAAAAATAAAGGGTATGCACCATAAAGATTATGATGAAGCTTCACCCCCCCATGTCAGATCTATAAAAAAAAGGTAAAGGGATGGCCAGCACATATAGGAGAGACACAGAGTAAGACGGGATTCCCCTGAAGCCTTACGTGCTAAAACCCCACCCTACAGACCTGAAATAGGTAACCCGAGCTTTTCACAAAAAACAATTAAATTAAAATTAAATTAACAGCATTTACAGTGCTGAAACAGCAATGCAAGAAGAAACTCACAGTAACAATTGAAGCATAACCTTTTTTATAAACAAAGCTGTTTGGAGCGTAACCCACATAGGGAGAAGCAAATGGCTCCTACAGTCTCTGTAAATGAGAACACTTATTGCACAATACTCTCCCACATGTTTATAAAACAAAAGGCATAAATGAAGTATGTCTAACATATACTGAGGTAGCCTAAGGATAAATAAAATACTTTCGATAGGATAGCCTAACTTTGCTACCTTGAGCACTCTCAACGCCGCAAAGCAGACACTGCTCTAACTCGAGAACAGTGCTTAAAGCTGTCTCTAAGAAATGGAAGGGGGTGAATGCATTTTCACAAATATTAGCCCTACAACCCTATTTTTCTAATGTACTGATACTACAAAAAAGTTTAAATCCTAAAGGAATATACAAATATATTACAAACCACTGCTCTTATATTGTAGTTCCATTACAAGACAATATAATTATTGTTCTCTAAATGAAACTGAGCAGCACCATTAAACAAGGATGGATAGGGTTGCAAACATGAATGAATTAGATAAAGGAGAAAAGGAAGGAATTTAGGCATAGAAAGCTCAGGGAAAGAAAGATACACAAATCAGATGGACTTCCTGACAGTGTGAGTTTAAAAAAAAATAAAGTAAAGTGACACTTGAATTTTAAATAAAAATTAGTGCTGTTGCAACAGACTTGAAGAGAGAAAACCCTTCTTAAAAGAATCCATCATCACACTCCCCCCTGCCCAGGAAAGAAACAGGAGGAAAACAACCCAATTTTCCTACCCTCAGTTTCTTTTTGAACCTGCATAAAATAAAACCAAGAAATCAGATCTCCCACCAATCATTAGGGAGGAGATGGAGCTTCAGCTCGCCCACTAGCAAAGCTCTACACTGGGGTCCCTCAACAAGAACAAATAAAACAACAAAAGTAAGACATAATTAAAGAGAGTTCTCTGACTATTGCCTTTTACTTCTTTCATAGATACATAGATACATAGACAGTGTCGGCAGATAAGGGCCTATGGCCCACCTAGTCTGCCCATTTGAGCTTGTAAGTTCAGTTTGTTTTCCTAGAAGTCTATTTTCCCTTACCCCTGATCTCTAGAATTCCTTTATGTCTATCCCATGCATTCTTAAATCCCGTGATTGTTTCAGCCCTCACCACTTCCTCTGGCAGGGTGTTCCGCCATCCTACCACCCCGTTCCTGTGAAGAAATTCTTTCTCATGTTTCTCTGAATCGTCCTCCTCCAACTTCATCCCATGCCCTCTAGTCCTGAAACATCTTTTTAGCTTAAAATAGTGTTTTCCTGCACCCTGTTCCTCCCTGTAAGATACTTGTATGTCTCTATCATATCCCCTCTCTCCCTCCTCTCCTCCAGGGAGTACATGTTCAGTTCCTTCAACCTGTCTTCATAGGACTTGTGATGCAACCCATGCACCATCTTTGTTGCCCTCCTCTGAACCTTCTCTACCCGTCTATGTCCTTACGTAGGTATGGTCTCCAGAACTGTACACTGTACTCCAGGTGGGGCCTCACTAGTGTCTTGTATAGCGGAATTATGACCTCCCTTTTCCTGCTGGTGATGCCCCTGCCTATACATCCCAGCATCCTATTTGCTTTACCTGATGCCTTGTCACACTGTTTCCCTACCTTGAGGTCATTAGAGATGACAACCCCAAGATCCCTTTCCTGCTTGGTGCATGCTATATCCTCACCCCCCAACTGATATATTGTGCCAGGGTTTTTGTGCCCCATATGCATTATCTTGCACTTCTTTGCATTGAATTTCAACTGCCAAGCCCTTGACCATTCTTCAAGTTTCTGCAGGTCCCTTCTCATTCTGTCTGCACCCTCTGGTGTGTCTACTCTGTTACAGAGCTTTGTGTCATCAGCGAACAGTGAAATTCTGCCTTCTATATCCTGTGCAATGTCACTGATGAAGATGTTGAATAGGACCGGTCCCAGCACTGATCCTTATCTAATACCCCATGGTCTGAAGATTGTTCTAGCAAACAATTGGCTCCATAATGAGACATGCAATCTGCATTTTTGTGTTTACTGCCTGCTCAAAGTTGAATCATGAATTCATACAGTTGAAGAGCTAAATACCAATGCATGATGCAAAGATTCTTATCCTTCATCATCTTCGGCCAACATAATGGGTTATGGTCTGTGATAATCGTAAATTCCTTCCCCCATAGATAGAATTTAAGAGTGTCTACTGCCCAGCTGATTGCCAGGCATTCTTTTTCAATAGTAGCATATTTTGTTTCTCTCTGGTGTAATTTATGGCTGATGTACAAGACTGGATGCTCATCCTCTCAATCCATCTGGGACAAAACTGCTCCAGTCCCATGAATGGATGCATCAGTCTTCAACAAAAAAGGGCACTGAAAATCAGGGCTATGTAACACAGGGTAAGAGCATAATTTAGCTTTTACCGAAATAAATGCTTCTTCACATTTGTCAGTCCATTGTGCTTTATCAAGTTGACATTTCTTGGTTAATTCAATTAAGGGACTGGCTATCTCAGAGAAATTGGGGACAAAGAGGAGGTAATAGCCTGCCAGTCCCAAAAATGCTCTAACATGCTTCTTTGTTTGGGGTTGCAGACTATCAGCAATGGCATCTATTTTATTAATTTCAGGTTTAACTTCCCCTTTTCCGATTATACATCTCAAATACTTAGTTTCCTGCATTGCTAGGGAACATTTCTTAGGATTTATAGTCAGCCCTGCTTTGGTGATGGCTCCTATCACTTCCTTAAGATGTGTCATATGTTCTTTCCAAGATGGACTGAATATTATGACGTCATCTAAATATGCAGATCTATATACTACATGTGGTTGTAAAATCTTATCCATAGCTTTTTGAAATGTGGCAGGGGCCCCATGCAAAACGAATGGCATTACTGTAAATTGAAATAATCACAAAGGAGTGCTGAATGCTGTTTTCTCTCTTGTGATTCTGCATCAAGCGGATTTGCCAATAACCATTGGACAAATCCAAGCTGCTGATATACTGGGCATTACCTAGATGATCAATGATGTCATCAATACTGGGCATAGGTTATCCGTCAAACTTCAAGACAGCATTAAGGCTATGAAAGTCTAAACAGTCCCTTACCCCACCTTCTTTTTTGTTCACCACCACCATTGGAAAACTTCAGGGACTCATGGATTCTGTATAACTCCTAGATGTTGCATTTTTGTAATTTCCCCTATCACCTCTACCCTCAACCTTTCAGGAAACCTGTAAGGCTTCAGTCTAATACGCAAAGTGCGACCCACATTTATATGATGGGTAATGCCTTCCATATGTCCAGGGAATGTTGTGAACGATTGCCTAAATGCAAACAATATACTATCTAACTCTTTATGTTGTACATCACTTAAATCAAAGTTAATGTTAACATCCTTCAAGTCTTCTTTACCATCCAATCTATCATAAGCCAGACCTAGATCACTTTGTTCCATTTCGGGGTACACATAAAGGGAGGGTTTTGTACAATCATGCCAGGCCTTAAGTAAATTTGTATGATAAATGTGCAATTTGTTTCTTTTGTCTGTACACCGAATTTCATAATTAACAGGTCCAACCAGTCTCTGTACTATGTATGGCCCTTGCCATTTCATTAACAGTTTATTGTCTGAACAAAGCAATAAAAGAAGGACCTTCTCCCCAGGCTGGAAAGATTTTGTACCCACTCCTTTGTCATATTACGTTTTCTGGTACTTCTGGTGGTCTATCTTAAACTGCTGGGCCTTGTTTGTATATTGCACTAACTTTTGTCTTCATGGTTTAATGTATTCCGAGGATGTTAGAGGTACTGTATCATGTTTCCTGTTTTCACAATTCTCCTTAACTATATCCAGTAACCTTCTAGGATTTTTACCATGCAGCAGTTCGAAAGGAGAATACCCAGTAGATGACTGTGGTACTTCCCTATATGCGAACATGAGATATGGTAATAAACTGTCCCAATGTTTTCCTTTGTCATGGGTGAACTTTTGCTACATTCTTTTTAACGTTTGATTAAATCATTCTACTAGCCCATCAGTTTGGGGATGATAGGGAGATGTGTGAATAGCATGTACCCCCAAAGCTACATATAATCTTTTTAATACCTGTGAGCAGAAGTTACTGTCACTGTCTGACAGAATTTCTACGGAGATGCCATCTTGAAATTTTTTTTTCTAATTCCTCTGCCACCTTATCTGCTGTCACAGTGCATAAGGGTATCACTTTGGGATATTTTGTAGCATAGTTGCAGATGACTAATTTAAAATTATTCCCCTTTGCACTTTGGGGCAAGGGGCCAACCACATCCATTACAATCCGCTCGAAATGAGTGGAAATCAGTGGTAGGGGTTGTAGAGGAACTTTTTCTTTTTTACAGACAGGAGTTAATTTTGACAGTGCTCACAAGTTTTACAGTACTCTGCTACTTGTTTTTTAATTCCTTGCCAGAAAAACCTATATAATAGCCTCTGAAGAGTGCATTCTACCCCCTGGCGACCAGTTAATGGAACATCATGGGTTAAAGACATCAGGTGATTTCTATAAGCAGTGGGAACAAATACTTGTGATATGGATTCATTTGTTTTTGGATTAACACATTCCGTATATAACAATCCTTTGTTTAATATACTTATGCTCCTTACTCTGATTATTTCGGACCTGTAAAAAAAAGGTTTCAATATCTTATCTTTTATTTGTTCAGTTCCAAACACATTATTATCCTGTGCATTTACATTGTCCATGCCCATGTCCTTTTGACTTTTAAAGTTCTCATGAGTTTGTTGCCATCTCTTTCTATCCAGGCTTTTATCTTACCTAGATTTCTTTGGAACACCTGGTGCCCCAAAAATATCTTCTTCAAAAGGGAACAAATGCTGGAAGTCTGCACTGCATCTCTTTTGTGCTCTGGTAGTGATGGTCCCCAAATGTGTAGCCTCAGCCAGTAGAGATGCAAAGTCAGGGTGGTCGTGGGCTATTATAACTGGGACTGGAAGATGAGGAACCACTCCTACATCCAGTCTCTTTCTATTGTTTTGCATTTCAACATCTACTGACTGTAAGGGATAATAATGCGTATCTCCATGTATACAGGTAGCCTCTGTTTGAGTCTGCAGATTTAATTCAGTGGGAGTCCAATAAACCCACTAGCTGTTTCCCATTTACAGTAATAGATGTTAAAAACTGTCCCCAATTAGCCAGATCCATGTGAGTCACTTTTTAGGACAGAACCTGGATATATATCCTTTTCCTTAGCAAAAATGACATATTATATCAGGATTATGCACTCTGTCAGGTTTTGCCTGCTTTACACCACCACTAGACGTATGATATGTGACACAAGAAGTAGAAGGAAAATTTCTTACCATGGGCTGGGTTGCACCAGATCTGAAATATCCCTTCTGTCTGTTAGGCCTTGCAGCTAGGCAGTCCTCTGCTAATTGAACTGCCTTCTCTGAAGACTCTGGCCGGTGCTCCCCAACCCACATTTGTACATCCTGAGGTAAAATATGGATGAATTGTTCCAAAATTATGGCTTCCATCATTTGTTCTGTGATATTAATTGCAGGCTGCAATCATTTGCTACACAAATCTTTAAGTCTAGAATAGGTTTCTTGAGGGGTATCTGTCAAATGAAACTTCAAGGTCTGAAAATGCTGTCTGTAGATTTTGGGACAGATATCATATCTCTTTGAGATTGCTTCCTTCACTGTATCATAGTTTTAGCTCATATTACTATCTAGATGTCCATAAGCCAGTTGAGCTTTACCTGTAAGATATGGAACAAGTCTGATGACTCATTGCCTTCTAGGCCACTGGCACACTCGAGCTATTCACTCTAAAGTAGTCAGGTAAGTTCCTATATCATCAGTTTCACAAAGCTTTGTTAGCTTAATATACTTCGGGCCCTCCCCAGCACCAGGAGGATGTCCAACACTTAGGGCCTGTATCGCTCTCAGAGTATCTGCCCCTCAGGCTTCATTTCTCTGCATGTCCTTTTCCCTCTGTTTCATCAGGGCTACCTGTTGTACACATAACCATTGCAGTAGTTCTTGGGTGTCACCAGCTGGAGTGGTTACCTCCACCTTTTCTTCTTCCTCCACTTCCATAGTACCACCGATAGCACTTTCTTCTTCTGTCTTAGCTGTTTTTCTCCTGACATTACCAAGTCCAGGCATTAATGGTAGTCCAAGTTTGTCCGCCATTGCTTGCGTTAAAACACTACTCCACTGTTCTTCCTGAAACATTCAAGTCCTCTTCAGATACTTTTGCAGTATCAGAAGCTCACCATAATAGGCTTCAAATCCCACGACTGCCGCCACGTGTGAGGTGTGGGATTAAGAGGATGACAGCCAAATGATGCAATTTAAAGAAGTTGTTTATTTTTTTTCCAAAAAAATAAAGTAGCTGACTTATTCAAAACAAAAATAAAACAAAACAAATTAATGCAAACAGAACATAGAAGAATATACAAATATATACCACACTAGAATTAGCTAGTATTTCCTCTGACAGGTACAGGACACATCTGCACCTCACAAGAACTCTCAAATGAATGAGCAGACACCCATACACCTGATGCCTATGGTAGGGGTAACATAACTCCTCCCACTTTGACAAGTAACATACAAAACTTCAGCAAACAACATTATTATTCTTAGATGAACACAGATATATATTAAATTATTGGCTCACTTTATTTCTAATATTGAAAATCATGAAAACCACCTTAATTTAGCAAAAATAAAGGGTATGTGCCATAAGGATTTGGATGAAGCTCCGCCCCCTCCATGTCAGATCTATAAAAAAAGGGAAAGGGCCAGGGGCACATATAGGAGAGACACAGAGTAAGACAGGACTCCTCTGAAGCCTTACACGATAAAACCCCCACCTTACAGACCTGAAACTGGTAACCCGAGCTTTTCACAAAAACAAATTCAATTAAAATTAAATTAACAACATTTACAGTGCTGAAACAGCAATGCGAGAAGAAACTCACAGTAACAATTGAAGTATAACCTTTTTTTATAAACAGAGACGTTTGGAGCGTAACCCACATACGGAGAAGCAAATGGCTCCTACAGTCTCTGTAAACAAGAACACTTACTGCACAATACTCTCCCACATGTTTATAAAACAAAAGGCATACATGAAGTATTTCTAACATATACTGAGGTAGGCCAAGGATTAATAAAGTACTTTCGATAGGATAGCCTAACTTTACTACCTTGTGCACTCTTTACGCGGCTAAGCAGGCACTGCTCTATCTCGGGAACAGCGCTTAAAGCTGTATCTAAGAAATGAGAGGGGGCAAATGCATTTTCACAAATATTAGCCCTACAACCCAATTTTTTAATGTACTGATACTATGAAAACATTTAAATCCTAAAGGAATATACAAATATATTACAAACCGCTGCTCTCATAGTTCCATTACAAGGCAATACAATTATCGTTCTCTAAATGAAACCAAGCAGCGCCATTAAACAAGAATGAGGAGGGTTACAAATGTGGATGGATTCAAGGAAGGAAGGAAGTAATTTAGGCATAGAAAGCACAGCAAAAGAAAGATACACAAATCAGGTGGCCTTCCTGATAGTGTGAGTTTAAAAAAAAATAAAGTGAAGCTTGAATTTTAAATAAAAATTAGTGCTGTTGCAACAGACTTGAAGAGAGAAAACCCTTCTTAAAAGAATCCATCATCACACCCTCATTGTCCTGTGCACCCCCTCCCCAACCCGCACCCACCCTCTGGTCACCTCACCTCCCCACACACACTCTCACTCCATATTTACCTCTGTAGGGCCACAGCAGCAATCTTCTATGGAGTGGGAACACGTGGGAAATCTTCAAAAGCAGACTGGGAACTGAACAAAATATGGTATACTTTATAATGGCAGGCGATGGGGGGTTCAACTTAGGTGTATCTCTCAGCCATTTTTAGGAATTTTGGTACCAGATTTTCAACGTGGGGGTCTTGGGACCCCACCTCATGAACATGTGCACTGTCATCTCATTACTTGGTTCTGAAACGTGATTTCGCAGTCACTGTGCAGAATCACCTTTCAGGACCAATTAATGAAACAACAGTACCACTGTTCATGAGGTGGGGTCCCAAAAAGCCAAAGTTGCAAATTTGGTGAAAAAATTCCCAAAAAAATAACTGCATTATGAGCGTGCATTGAGCAGTTTCCATGCACACTCGTAACTTTGACAATTTTTAATATTTTCCCTCCAGATTTTCAACATTGCCATTTTTTCACACCTTCTTATGAACAGTACAGCTGTCATTTTTCACATCCTACCCAAAATGTGTTTTCACACCTGTGGCACACAACGGCATATTCGCTGTGCGAAATCAACATTTGGAACATATTAACCAAATCACAGTGCTACTGTTGAGCAGCTGAGTTCCAAAAATGCCTATGTTGAAAATGTGGTTAAAAAATCCCCCCAAAAATTGTGTCACTGGCGTGCATTGGGCATTTTCTATGCATGCTTGTGACTTCACCAATTTTTCATATTTTCACTCCAGATTTTCAACATTGCCATTTTTTTACACCTTCTCATAAACAGTACAGATGTCATTTTTCATATCCTGCCCAAAATGTGCTTTGCACCTGTGACACCAAATGGCACAGTCACTGTGCAATATCACCTTTTGACTAATGAACTGATAGTGCCACTGTTCATTAGGTGGGGTCACAAAAAGTCCATGTTGAAAATTTGGAGTGAAAATACCAACAAATGCCTGGGCATTAGGGTTTCCGACTGTAACTCACAACCCTGTAAATACTAATAGGCATCGGGGGTGTAACTTGGGATTGTCTGTTGTAACACTCGTGCCATTCCACCCCTACTCCCACATTGTAGCCAGTGACAGGCATCGATGTGTGTCTTGAAGTCTCTGGCCCCAAATTTCACCCCAGTCTCCTATACTGCACCCATATCAACATATTTCCTTATGGAATGGGGTGAGCATAAGGCCCGAAGACCCCAAGGCACACTGCGACACTTGTCAGTGTATGCATGGTTAGGTGAAGTGAAATGGCATGAGCATTATGGCCGACAAACCAAAACCACACTCCAGCATCTGTCAGTCTCTGCAGGGTGGGGTTGGGGTTGGTATCAGTTCAGTACTTCACTGCCATTCCTATTATGTATCTCTCTTAACTCCTGCACTACCAATGCCAATGCCAGCAAGACAGCATTCAGCATTGACAAATGCTTGTTGTTCTTTGCTTGTATCATATGCACTGCCCACAAATATTCCATGCTGCCTTGATTCATAACCATAATATGCTCCCTAATTCTCTCATTCCACTTATGTTTAGTTTTTCTAACGTTGTATGCCCCGCATGTACAGTTCACAAGGTAAATAACATACATGGTATCACAATTTATAAATTGATTTAAGTCCAACATTTCCCCATCATTAGGATACTGTACCTAGCTACATTCATTGACATATGGGCAGTATTTGCACTGTCTGCACTTCTTGCAGCACTTAAGTAGTGGGGCATCCAACTCCTAGGTTTCTCTACAGGTTGTGCTGAGTAGACCAACTCATCTTTAAGGTTTTTGGCATGCCTATATGCCATGCAGGGTGGTGTTTTAGCAGTTTCCCTGAGTCTCACATCTGCTTCTAATACTGTCCAGTTCTTTTTAATAAACTCCTGTACTCTCCAGGACCTGATACTGTACATGGTGACAAAACTGATTTGATCACTTTTGGGCTCTGATCCCTGGCAGCTTTCTATCTCTTCAATATGGATTCCCTTGTTCTATTTTCACTTAAAGTTCTGGCATCTGAATAACTGTATCAGCATAGCCCCTATTTCTGAAATGTCTTTCCAGGTACTGATACTTATTCTGTAGGGTATCTTCTCTACTACAGTTGCATTTTATGTGTAGAAACTGACTCCTGGGAATGTTATTTATGGTGTGAAGGTGGTGACAGCTACTGGCTAGCAATACTGTATTGCGGTCTGTGGGTTTTCTGTACAGGCCAGTGGAAATGGTGCCATCCACTTGTTTAAATATACACAGCTCAAGGTATAGCACTTCCCTTTGACTGGCATGACATGTAAACCACAAAAACTGGTTGCTCTCATGGGTATAATACATGAATAAACCAAATTCTGTCATGTACACCAGCCATACCACAAGCACATTGTCCATGCACCTCTTCCAAAGCCCTATCTATCTGAAGTATGGGTTAGTGTGTCTGTTCCATATGAACTCCTCCTCCCAGAAGCCATATACAGATTGGCATAATTTGGCATGAAACCCATGCCCATAGCTGTCCCTCTCTCTTGATGGTAGTATCTCCCCATAAGTGCAAAATAGTTCCCCTCTAGCACTGTTTTGGTCATCTCCACCAACAGGTCAGTCTCAGGCTTAGCTTCATCCTCTCTAGTGTTGAGGAAGTATCGCAGTGCCCTCAGGCCACCTATATGCAGGATACTGGTATAGAGCACTTCAACGTCCAGTGTTACAAGTAGCTTATCCCTACCCACATTGATTTTTTCTATCATGTTCCAAACATCACCAGTATCCTGCACATATGAGGGGAGCTTCCAAACCAAATCCTTTAATTGGTCATCCTTGAGAGAGTACAAGTGGCTCCATGGCTGTGCCTACCCCTAACATGATTCACCAACCAGGCAGGTTATCCAATGTCTTGTGCACTTTCAGTAGAACATAAAACCGTGCTCTCATTGGGCATTTAGTGATTAGTAACTCCCTTTCATGATCATTTATCTGGCCTGTACTATGCACCCATTCTATAAATCCATCAACCTGTTCTTAAGGTGGGGTGTGGGGTCAGCATTAAACAGGTTTATAAACTTCCCTCTGCTCTAACTGGCATTTCACTTCCGTATGTAGTCATTGGTGTTCATGACCACCACACTCCTGCCTTCATCCACAGGTTAGATGGTTATGGTACTGTTAGCTTTCAGACTCTCTAATGCCTGCTTTTATTCTCTGCTTATGTTATTAAATCTGGGTGCATACTCTTCATTTCTTAGTACTTCCAAATCCCTTTCACACAATTTTATGAATGTGGTAACTATGGGGGGATGTGGTGGGCAGAGCATACTTGGCTTTTTTCTCACACTTTTATAGCCAGTTTCCTCCACACTTCCCGCAGGTGCCTCCTCTCCAGCAATATACACATTGTGTCCATCAGCATAATCATTCAGAGCAGCTAAAGCATAAAGTACCTCCTGGATATTAGAGATACTATTTTCCTGGTCAGGTTGGCTAGTATTACCACTGTACCTTTACTGATGTACTGTCTCTGTATTAGACACTGCACTCCCCATATTATCCACCTTCGAGTAAAAACATCTCTAGCTTAACACTCTACACAGTCTATAAATGTCCAGAGTAGCTTGTAAGTAATCAATGGTCACTGTAGGAACACATTTTGAGTCCCTTATTCAGGACTCTAATTTCAGTATCAGTTATTACATGATCGATAAATTGATTACATTGTCCCCCCCATTGTCATTACCTCTAGTTCTCTTGGTACTGTTGTTTCTGAATCTGGCCTCTGTATCCCCCGTGACATCCTTTTACCCTGCCTTGTTCTCCTCCGATGACTTGGTATCATACTTCCCATTTTCCTCGAAACTGTAAGCAGTCCTTCACTTACTCCTGCTCAAAAAAGGTGTCCGATGGATCAGAATCACTCATTGCACTTGTTTTGGATGCACTTGTGGCATTTTAGGATCTTGGAGTCACTGGGATATTTCTTATCTGTTCTTGTTGCTGCTGCTGCTGTCTTGTTCGTTGCACTGTCCCTTTAAAAATCTAGTTTGGTTCAAATCTTAATTTTGTGGGTTTCTTTTTGTGCTGCTTCTTGGGCCAGTGGAAGATGATTCCCTGTAAGTAATCATTTTCGTCTCTGACATATTTTCATCTCTTTACTGTACTTATCTTTTTATCCTGGTATCGATTTTCTGATTGCAGCTCTTCTTTGAATTTTTTTAAATTCTTATCTGCTGCAAATGTATTCAGAACTGTTTTCTTAGCCTCAAGGTCTTTTTTGATTTCATTCTGTGCTGCTTCCATGTTTCTCAGGATCCGTCTCATGCATTTAATGGAGGCGTCATTGAACACTGGATCTTTGGTAATCCTGAGACCTCTGGGACCATATTTACATTCAGGTAGGCTTCCATGGATTTCAAAGCTCCTTTTTATATGCAAAAAAGGCTCCCCTTATGTTCTGTTCTTCTTGGTTGTGCTCTGGCTCTGCCCTTGGAATGTTATTTGAACCAAATTGGTCCATTTGTGGTAAATTCTAAAACAAGTCCTCTGTAAAAGTTACTGCTCTGTCATTGTTTAGTATTATTAGGATCATTTAAATTTATTTACTCTGATTTCCCCACTGAGATGTAGCATCTCATTTTTCAGTGATCTGTGCTTATACTATGAGCAGGGAGGTCAAGCTACTTGATCATGGTCACATCAAGAAGCTCTGGTTGGGCTTGCTCTGCACCTAGGTTTACAATGCACAGGGATGTCAAGTGACTTTCTCAAAATAGTAAGTAAGTGACTGTGTGTGACTGCAGGGAAAATTGTAAAATATATTCCCATTAAATTATTTAAATGTAAGTTGTTCATCATTTGGTATAGTCATCTTCTGAGTTATGATGGGCTTTGGGGTAGAAAAGAATGATAACTTGAGGAAGTGTGCACAACTTTAAAAACTTTGCAAAGGGTTGCAGTTGAGACTCTAATAGTTGTAGTCACAACTCATGTGACTGCAATGTTTGAATTTATAACAACATTTCCGTCAGTATTTGTTTAAATAAATGTTATGTGGTGCAACCCCTATAGTTCCAATGAAATGAGACTTTTAACTTCTAACAATGCTACTGAAATGGGCCTTTACAACCCCTTCAATTCTGAAGACATGGGCTTTACAAGAAAAAAGATGAACATGACTGCTTCCAGGGCTGGCAGTGCTCCATCTCAAACTACTGTAAATATTAGTAGGGAAAAGAGACAGCCACTCTCAACCACCACCAAATACAAAAGGCACTACACAAGTTAGTTCATACCAAAATGTGCATAATACTTTATTCTGTGCCAGACTTGCAATATGAGGTAGCACCTGTACATTTCTTAGACTATTACCAAAATGAGACTTTGCAGGCCCTGTGACTCTGCAGAGAAAGATTTTGCATCCCCTGTGACTGTAGTGAAATGATGCTACTGTGTAATAATTATAATTCTAATAACACTAATCCTATTTTTGCTCTGACTAAAATGGAAAGCATTAGAGAAATAGAGTAAAATGGTCCCTCCTGTCTGCTGAACAATCACATGCTTCATAAGTCCAAAACAGATAAAACTGTAGATGTACAAAAGAGATAAGAGCACTGCCTGGTGCATAGAAATCCCATTTTAATGGCAAATAGCCAGTTAATTAAATGTGATTTAATCATCAGGCCCAAAGTAAATCTTAGGAAAGGAGGACTCACAACAATGTTCTCAAAGAGCTTAGCCCAACAAGCACATTCTTCAACCTGTCGGGTAAAAACTGAAAGGGGTTCAGGTGTCTCATAGGGTGATGTCCACACACCTGTTACAAGATTGCTTTTGTGTGTTTGGGAATTTGATCTTGTACACAGTACTTTTTAAGAGCATAGGCTGAATACCTCACAATTTAAGGGTCATTTCCCATAACAACAGCCAACAAAGACTGTCATATTGTTTAACAGTGCAAAGTGACGTTGTCTGCCCCCTTCAAATGACTCAGCCAGAACCCACATTCCCTGACAACAGAATTTCTGATTCCTCCATTTTGCTAATAGTTTTCTAAGACTGCTGCATGTCACATAATTAAAATTTAGATGGTATAAAAGAGCAGCTGATGCCTTGGAAAAAAACTTTGGAAAACGTAATATTTAGACACAGTCAAGTTTGTGTTTTGTATATCTTCTATAGATTTATCCTCTCGATTATTTATTACTGAAGAAATTCCCAGAAAAGCAAAATCCTTATCCCATACAGCTCTCTGCCTCTGTAGCTTAACCCCTACATGAAATGGCAATTCTCTCTTGTGGCATCTGTCTCTTGCTGTGGGAATAACTGTGATGTCACAAACAGAGTATTATGAAACAATAGTAGCTGAAAAAACTCTCATGGAACAACTATCCTGTTTTCATGCATATGACCTCAGTAATAAATAATGGGAGTACAAAGCTTAGAAGAAATATAAGCTGTTTTGTGTCCAAGTACATTTTTCAAAGTTCTCCTTGATGGTATGCACTACAGTGCTTTTTACTAGATACAATGGCCTGATTTTCAAAGGCTCGGGCATGGCGCAAGGTGCTTGCACCACAGAGAATGGTGTAAGGTGCACCTTGCACTGAAAGATGTGGCCAGGAGTGATTCACAAAGGCAGCCTGCATCAAACACAGGCTGCCTGCTCCAAATGGCGGATGTGCCAGCCCTGTGCCCAGACATGGGTTATGACAGGGGCTAGGGGCCCCCGAGGCAGACACAAGCTGCCACAGCCCCACAACTGCTATTCACAAAGATCTCTCAAAGGGATACATTCTAAGTATCCTTAGACCAGCTAGGGCTGATCTAAGGGGACTTAGATATAGCTCCCCTGGAAGAGCTGTTCTATTAGTAGTGCTGCATGCCCCATCACCCCAAGCCCTATATGCCTCACAAGTGCCATATAGCTATTGGACCCCCCATCCACATTACGCCCCCATAGGGCATACAGGGCTGGATCTCCCAACTGATCCCCAATGTGCCCCCAATATGAAAAGCTATAGTGCCCCCCCAGATCCTGGTGTCCCTGTTGTTACCATGTCAAATGCCACTAATCTTCCCACTGGTGGACCCATGCCCCCCACCCAAACAGGTAGTGTTCCTCCCCATCCCCAGACAGAGAAGAGACCAGCACAGCCCTCCGCACACCTCTGAATTGAATGTGCAGCGGACTGTACATTGTATGCACTAATTGCTGTCTATTAGTGCATACAGTGTATAGTCTGCTGCACATTCAGTTCAGTTGGGGACTGGTTGTGGAGGTGTGGGGAGGGCTGTGCCAGTCCCCTGCTCTGTCTGGGGATGGGGAGGGGCACTACCTGCTTGGGTGGGGCACATGGGGCCACCAGTAGGAGGGTTGCTGGCATTTGACATGGTACTGAAAGGGACACTGGGATCTGAGCAGGGGGTTAACTATATCTATTCATGTTGAGGGGCACATTGGGGAGGGCAGGCAATCCTACCCTGTGTGCCCTATGGGGGTACAACATGAATTGGGACTTGGGGACATCCAGCCAGTGCTGCATGGGGCTTGCAGCAAACCCTCCCATGTGCCATGTGTTTACCACATGGGTGGAGTTGCTGCAAGTGTGGTACTTAGGTGCCAGGACCCCTCCTGTACCTGAATCAGGTGCAGAATCCCTGGTGCAGGGAGCTTGCTCCTGTTTGCCACAGCTTGTGCTGAATGCAGCCCCTTTTGAGAATCGGGGCTTCTATGTTTTTTACAGTTGTATGTGTTGCAGATTGTGATACCTTTTATTGTACCAACAGGTGTTAGCAAGCTTGAGTAGAGTAATGAAAGGATATGATAAATGGACCTGTGAAATGTAGGGCATACTCCGTAACAGAGTCCTCTTGGAGAGCAAGCTCACCCTCTCATTCATCCCTTACCAAATCAAAGGAGCCTCTCACCTTACAGTCAAATAAAAGTTTGAAGGGTGAAAATCATGTAGACTCCTGGGAAGCTTCCCTGTATGTAAATAAGAGAGTGGGTAAGTACTTGTCCCACTTTCATGCATGCTGGTCATCAAATATTCTCAACATGGTCTGAAGAGATTCATTGTGTCACTCAACCAAACCATTAGTCTGTGGATGATATGGGGAGGCCCTGAGCTACCTCACTCCACACTTCTCGCAAAGACTAGTCATCAAACCAGACATGAAGCTGGTGCACTAGTCCAAAAGAATCTCCTTGGGAAAACCCACCTGGCTAAATATCGCCAGCAGTTCATCGGTCACTTTCTCAGCCTCAATGGAGCACAGAGCACTGCCTCTGGGCACTTTGTGGTGTAATCTACAACCACCAAGATGTACCACTTGCCAGTGTAACTTGGGGTGCTAAGTGGCCCCACAATGTCCATGGCAAATCACCTAAATGGCTTTTTAATAATGGACAGGGCAATCAAAGCAGCCTCAGCCTTGTCTCCAACCTTTTCCATCTTGTGGCACTGTGAACAACACCAGCAGTAGTTTGCCACACCTTTAAAAATACTGGGCCAGCAAAAATTGTTAGTCAGCTGCTTTTTTTGTATGGCTGACCCCTAAATTTCCAAGAAAGAGTATGTCATGGGCTAAGGCCATATGCTGCTTCTTATACTACCTAGGAACCACTATCTTCCACTGCACCTCATCTTCCAATCCACCTTAGGAACCCACTCAAGGTGCAGGAGCCCATTTTACCAGTACACTCCTCTTTTTTCAGAGCTTGGAGAGTCGGCTTCCACACTGGTAGCTAATGCCCTTAATCTACACAGGGATGGTTTTCTGAGTTCATCCCAGCTCTGCAAGCCTGACCTTCCTCAAAACACACTCTCCTCTTGGAGAGTCACCCATGGCTGGACTCTACTCCATCTGTAGCTGTGGCTTAGAACTCTTACTTTAAGCATGTCCTTCAGCTATAACTTTCCCTGCTGCTGAGGTAGGGGAGGCTTCATCTTGCACTGCCCCCCTGCCTTCTCAGAAACTTGTTCCTTCGCCTTGCTATGGATTGTGACACACATTATATCGACCCTCCTGTCAAACTCATTCTCCAAAATCACATAAATGGGAAGATATAGTACAATACCCACCTCCTGTATGACCAGACCACCTTCCCAGCTTAGTAAGATCTGAGCCATTGGCACTGTTGCCACCAGACCCATCATCTCTCTAATCCGAGAAAACTGGCCAGGCAAGATTTGTTCCATGTAAATCGGCCACCATGTTTCTTAATTCCCAGGGTTACAAACCATTCACCATCACTGAGTACACATGTGCAGTGGATTTAGAGGGTACTGCACTCTGTGTACAGGCCACTGTCTGCTACGATCTCCTGGAGCTCCACTCTGCTGATGCAGTAGACCCTTTGGTTAAATTGTTTGGACAATCATATGACAAATGCCCCCAGTTTCTGATAGCTATAATACCTGTGTTCCCCTGACTTATTACCTCTGAAACCACTTGGCTTTCATTACGGATCAGGCACAGACTGCTCCCTTTATGTTGCCCCTCCCCGGGTTTCCCTTAAAGCCACCTGATGTCCCTCCTCCATTACCACTGAGATGAGAGGATGGTTGGCTGGATATGAACTGATTAGCCCTCTTGACTGCCTCCCTCGTGCAGCTTGGAGTTCTAGCCAACAACCATGTTCTCTGTTCCTCAGGTACAGTCATTAGGATCTGTTCCAGAAGAAATAAATGATTTTATTTCTTCTACAGAGCAAGTTTTTGCACCCTCTACCCAGCATTCTAACAAATTACTTAGCTGCATACACACTTCAGCATAGCTGTCTCTTGGTGCCTTTATTAACCATCTAAATTTTTGTCTATAGGCCTTGGGAGTTAACTCAAAATACTTCATAACACACTTCTCTCTTTTTGCACAGCTCCTGTAAGTTTAGCAAAGTACAGTTTTCATATGGTCCAGACCTACTGCCCTTTCTCTAACTATACTTTTGCTAAAAACAAAACAAAAAACAGCAGTAGTGTACACCATGTTGCCTTATGCAATATCCTGTTCTGTGACTGGATAGTAAACTAGCTTATAATTTGACAGTCCTTTTTCAATCCAGACCACTGGCACCAGTTTGTCACATGCATAGCCTGTCCTCACTTATGTTGCAGTCTTAACAGGTTGACAATTTTCTCTGACCTCCATACCTGTAAGGATGCCTCCATAGCTTCCAGATGTGATTCTCTTGCCTGGAGACTTTCTCGGTCCATATCCCACCACAGCCACTGCTCACACAGTACAGTGCTTCTTTGGTTAATGGCTAATGCCACCCCCCCCATCACTCACTCCTGAGAAAACATTACACTTCTTAGAATATGGTAACTCTAGCCTTCTTCAGCTTCTTCAGAAGTGGATTGTGAATTTGTCCATGCCAACAGTTAACTTTTCCACCAAAGGATTCAGTTCTAGAGGCATGAAGTATTTAAAAATAATATTTACTACTACACAATGTTTATACAATCTACAGGCTATCACAATACACAAAGACTACGGGAATTACATGGTTACTACAGAAATGAAAAAGAATTGGTTTGCACACAGCAGAAGCAACACAGGAAAAAACAAAAACTTCCCATAACATTTTAAGTTTTAGCAAAGCAGAAAGATTTCTTACACATAACTTTAGTGAGATGTGACAGACGTCAACCTCAGATGGTGAAAGTATAAAGCCCCAACACTGACTGACTTGTTAGGGTCTGTCAAGCCCTCAAAGGCCTTCAGCTGCCAGCTCCCCCCCCACCAGCTGCACCATCAGTATGTCACAATGACACCATGGATTTGACTCTTTATTTGTCTACTGTGGTACCACCCCTCTTGGAAACTGGCCTAAACCTGAAACTTGTTTTTTGCATAATCACAGACCCCATCACTGTTCTGATCCATGACTGCCTAGCAAGGGGTGACTGTATGGCCAGGACTGTTTCCTGGCATGAAAGAGATTGATCCCTTTGAAGCTCCCTCTTTAATTGACCATGGAGTTGTGGACCGATCAAAGGAATTGTAATTATTTCTCAGGGGCACGTGCTTCTGCCTCTTACAATAATTTTAAACTCATTCCCCCTACCTATCTCTGCTCTTCAGCAGATAGAGTTAATTAAAAAGGAAAAAAAAAACAGTTCCAAATTATTGTTACAACATGTCACTCCAATATTATGTAAATAAATTTAATAAACAAATGGTTGTGGCCATTTCTCCAAGACTTGTGTTTTGTGTCTTCTTCCAGGGAAGGGTTATGGGGACTACTAAAACAATGCAAACATGCAAGGGATCATCTGCAGGTTAAGATGCATAAGGCTAAATGAAGGAATTAGAACCCAAAAAAGCCTCACACACTAACCACCTCTGGCTAAGCAGTTGTGAAAAACAAGTGGCTAAAAAAGCTCAAGTAATATGGATAATTTATTAAACATCCATACTTACTATACAAAGATATGTGCTTGGCAATGATAAAGTGCCACCCTCACAGTTCATTCCAACTCATCCAAAAAGCAAATATCTTTTTAATTTCTGACTACTAGGACAATACGAAGACTGCCAAAGCATTGCAGTTGACATCCCTTGTCTGCGCCCTCTACCCTGTAACCTGACCTTAGACAGATGGGTAGGGTTCCACCCATGGGGAAGAGAGCATAGCCTTGGCACCAACCCCAGGGAAGGAACCACTGGTGCTACTCACAGGGTGAAGGGCAAATGCATGGGGGAGGGGCAAAGAATGAGGGATTAAAAAGGGCTGAAGCCAGCACCTCCCTCACTTCTACCTCTTTGTCCAGATCACTCACCCACCAGCACTTGTGAAAGCAGGGGCAGATTTGGCCATGGTAGAACAGGGAACTTTTTGCCCACACTGTAGGTGATCACACTAGGGGTCAGGGAGGAGTTTTACCAGTTTTCCCTCTGAGGGTTTTCCTATTTTTTGCCTACTCCAAAGGGGTTAACTGAGGCAGGTTAGCACAAATCACAAATCATCACAGTCATTGTAACATAGCAGATTGGATGTCTCTTAGAGCCATGGCACAAGAGGAAAAGGGGAAGGAGATGAATTCTTCTGAAGGACTTGTCTTCCCAGCCCAGCATGAGATCTGTGGAGCTGCAAGACCAGGACTCTATTTGGGAGATCACAGTCCATGTTGACTGATTATGTGGTTCTTCGCACAGCAGAGTGTGAAGCATTCCTATGGCATGCTGATGGCAAGCCCATAACACTCTATCAATTCATATATATTTTGGGGTTGGTGGTCAAACAGGCCAGTTCAAATGCCAAAGAGTACAAGACCCATTCCCTTTGGATTGGGAAGGGAACAACTCTCAGGACCCAAAGGCTTGGGACAGTGACATCCAGGCCATGGGGCAGTGGAGGGCCCAAGTGTTTTTTATGTCATAGTCAAGTGCATATGCTTTAACATTATCTTGCTGTTTTCCAGGTTTACCTGATGGCCCAAAACAGGGCTGGACCTGTGGACATTCCTTCATTCATTAGGCTGCAGAAAAAGAGAGAGTGGACATCGACTTGGGGGAAGGAACCTATCAATTCCAAAGCAGAAGGCACAGATTCGCTAGTTGAGAAAGAGGGACATGCACTGGGACAAACCACTTCCTAGGCTGACAGAGGAGGTACATCAGGGAAGCTCAAAAGACATCTTACAGATTACCTGGGGAGCGAATGACTTTGGACTCTAGAAAACCATTACTCTGCTCCTGAGGATGAAGGAGGATTTATGAATCATAAGAGAGCAGTGGCTAGAGACCAAGCTGATTTGGTCTCATGTGATTTGTCTTCACTGGCAACATTCAGAGGACTATAAAGCTATGTTCAAAGCATGCATACTCATCAATTGAGAGATACAGTCATTTATGGAATCCATTGGAGGAAATGTGGTTTTGGACTGAGACATTGGCACTCCTGTCAGAGATTTTATGCTAAATATTGTGTACAACACTTGAAGGACAATGGCTAGAACTTGTTGCTAGACTCTTTCAATCAGGTCTTGGAGCAACAATTGGAGTGAGTTGTTTGGGGGACTCAGACTTATATAGAAACATAGAAACATAGAATTTGAGGGCAGATAAAGTCCACTTGGCCCATCCATTCTGCCCATTTCTCCCTACCTACACTATTACATCAGACCATGCCCAATCTACAGCTCTTTCTCCCTCTCCCTTCCTTTACACTATAATTCTTTTGTGCTTATCCCATGCATTCTTGAACCACACCACTGTTTTTGACCCCAAAACCTCCACTAGAAGGCTATTCCAGGAATCCAACACTCTTTCTGTGAAGAAGTACCTCATCACATCTCTCCTGAATCCTCCCTGCTCTAGCTTCATAGCATGTTCCCTTGTTGTTGAGCACCTTTTTTTTCTGAAAAACACTTCCCTCTTGCACCTTATTTAGCCCCATGAGGTATTTAAATGTCTCTATCATATGTTCCCCTATCCCTCATCTGTTCCTGGTTGTACCTATTGAGGTCCTTTAGTCTATCCTCATAGGGCTTTTGTTGCAGACCCTCCAACATTTTAATTGCCCTCCTCTGGACCACATTCATTTGATCTATAGTCTTCCAGAGATGTGTTCTCCAGAACTAGACACAGTACTCTAGGTGGGGACTTACCAGCGATCCATACAGAGGCAACACCACCTCTCTCTTTCTGCTGGCGATACCCCTCCCTATCCACAGCAGCATCCCACTTGCCTTCCCCACTGCCTTCTCACACTGCCATGCCACCTTTAAGTCATCTGATATGATTATGCCCAGGTCTCTTTCCTGCTTGGTGGTCATCAATACCACTCCACCCATTTTGTTCTTCTCCACCCTGGGGTTTCTGTGCCCTAAGTGCATTATTTTGCACTTTCCACATTGAAACCCAGTTGTCATGCACTTGACCACTCCTCTAGTTTTCTCAGGTCTCTGCTCATCCTTTCCACACCCCCATCACAGTGTCAACCCTATTGCAGATTTTTGTGTCATCTGCAAAGAGGCAGGCCTTCTCTTCCAGCTTTTCTGCAATGTCACTTATAAGAATATTAAAGGGGACCAGTCTCAGCACTGATCCCTTAGTCACCCTGCTGGTCACCCTTCCTTCCTTCCTTCCTTGTAGTGAACTATGTTTACCACCACCCTCTGTCACCTATCCCTAACCAATTTCATATCCAATTTACCACCTTTGGACCCACTTCTAAGCTACCCAGCTTGCTTACTATTCTCCTATGTGGAATGGTGCTGAACGTCTTACTGAAATCTAGGTAGGCCACATCCACCGCTTCATCCTAATCTAATTCCATGGTCACTCAGTCAAAGAAATCTATCAGATTCATTTGACATGACTCCCTTGTGATGCTATGCTGCCTTGGATCTTGTAACCCACTGAGTTCAAGATATTCCACAATCCTTTTCTTCACCAGTGATTCCATTAACTTTCCCACCACTGATGTCAAGCTGAGTGGCCTATAGTTTCCAGTCTTCTCATGGCTGTCACTTTCATGTAGTGGGACTACATCCACCCTCCTCCAGTCCTCCAGAACCACTGATGTTACCAACAAGCTGTAAAATAGAACTTTCAGGAGTGTAGTCAGTGTTTCCCTGAGCTCCCTCAATATCCATGGATGCACCCCATATGGCCCCATTGCTTTTTCCACCTTCAGATTACCAAGTCCCTTCAGTGCTCTCACCTCCAAAAAAGGATTACAGTCCATCTCCCTCCTTTCAAAGCTTTTGTTACTTTTTTGAGTCTCCTCCCTTTCTCATTTCTGTGTGAACACTGAACAAAAGTGTTTGTTCAGGTTGTCTGGCTTTTCTTGGTTCCCCTATGCACAGTCCCCACACTTCCCTTTTTAACCTAACAATCCCACTCCTGGTCTTCCTCTTTTCACTTACATTTCACAAAAAAAATGTCTCATCTACTTTTGTTACCTCCTAGGCTATTCTCTCTTTAGTTTGTGCCTTTGCACTCCTTACTGCTTTCCCTGCTTCCCTCTGTGTTTATCTTGTAGTGGCTTGGGAGTCTGTCAGGGTAATGTTACAAGGGAAAAGGGAAATTAATTGAATTCTTCCAAAAGACTCATCTTCTCTGGTCAGCAAAAAGTTTGTGGGACTGCAAGACCTCAAACTCCATTAGGGGGGTCACAGTCCAACCCCATTGGGCTTGCCTGCTGGTGTGGTGCCACCGGATGAGGTCAGTCACTTGCCACCTTCCCACATGACCTCTCCATTCTTTGGGCTTAGGTATCAACTCAGAGAGGTGCATTACTTCCTTGGTCTGCCTAAGGGGTAATGCATTTCACTGGAAGGGGTGGAGAGGCCCAGGGTAACTGAAGAGATCTCTCAGCTACACATGCCACTCCAACCACTGTGTAAATACATTTTAAAAACATATGGCTGCGTCCATTTCTCTAAGACCTGTGTTGTATACATTCTTCCAGGGGATGGGGTATGGGGGGGTAACAAACAAATTTTGAGGGATTTAAGCTAAAGGATAGGGTAGGGGAGACAGCTTGTGTAGGGGGTCACTTGTTGCAGGAGTCAGATGCATTGGTTCACTAAGAAACAAACAGCTGAGCTGGGAAGCACAAGAATGGTCGACCCAAAGTTGGTACAAGGTAGCAGAGAAGGACAAAAAATCCATCTTGGAGGCAGGTTGTATTTAGAAGCACACAGTCACACCCAATATAATTGGGTATCCTGAGAGTCTGATGTACTTGCAAGTCCAAAATTTAGAGGTTATGCATGATCATTTTTTTACAAATCTAGCTCCAAATGTTGCTTAGTTATAAACAGATATGTTCATGAAATTTTTGCAAACAAATAAAATGCCAGATTTGAGATCCTATATGTTTGCAACAGCTCATCAAAATGTCATGATATTTGGCATACATTTAGTGAACCTATCAGCATGTGTTAATGCCACATATCAGGTTTCTAGCTCAATAAATGGATACATTATTACCAAATAAAGAAATTAAAATGATACCACAAAAATTCCACTGCTGTTTGTAGGATTTTACAGAATTCAGTGGAAATTCTGCAAATGTGGAATTTACCAATTCTGAACAGCTCTATTGCTGGTCCAGTTTGGAGTATGGCCATCCTATTTGGAATTCCTCCCTTACTCAACAAGACAGCCAATCTTTGGAATCTTTACAGGGTCAAGCCATCTGGTTAATTTTTGGATATAATTCTAATATGAATGCAATAATTCAATATTTGAAGTGTGTACCCTAAGCTGCCAGGAGGTGAGAGGCTTGTAAATATTTTTTTTAGTGAAATGCAAAACCCAGCTTGCAAATTGCATGATTTTCTTATCCCTCCCTCAGCCAATTTGTACCTAATCCTCAAAAAAGCATAGTTTAGATTGATGGTAAGATCAGAGCAGTTAGAAATGAGAATAGTTTTATTCTTTGGGCCTGAACAATCTTTTCCAAATGAAACACTGTTCTTACCTAGCGTTCTAAGCATTTTTATTGTTAGTTATTTCTTATTTATTTCCTTCCTTTTGTATCAGATTTCCTTTGTTTGTGAGGATATATTCTGCAATCTTCAACCCTCAAGTTATATGTAATAGTGATGGAGATATTATTTAAATGGTCCAAAATTATGGTTAAATATGGTATCTATAAAAAATGTGAAATGGAGACATGAATGATACATTATTTAAAAGCAGTTTGTCCTCTGTAAACTTCACTAGTGGCGTAAACTGAGGTCAGACTGCTTCACTGTAGATAATTAATGTATCACACATGGTCCCCATTATATATTTCATTTATGAAATAGTATAGGACCTTGTGTGGTATATTTTTTTATCTTTTATTTATTTTTTTTTTTGTAGAGTTTGTGTCTTGTTTTTTGAAAGTGTGTTTTTGCATGCCTCCCTCTCTCTCTAGGTTGCCATGGCTGTTGCCATGAATTCATTGTGAGGACGGCACAGGCATGCTGAGATTTCACAGCTAATTGGTGGAGCCAGTTGGGGGAAGACATTCTGAGTGAAAGATGGCAGTGCCATATACCAAGGGCACTCACATGGAGTGCACTGAAAATTATGAAGGCTTGGTGAATTGAGCGTACTTTGTGATGTCTTCTTGATACTCTTTTTTCTTGTTTTTGTGCTGTCTGCCAGGGTTGACTTAATGATCAGGACCTGGAGCACAAGTACAGTGTTTGGCTGGGATGAGCGTGACCTGGAGTGTGATTGTAGTGTTCAGCTGTGGAGTTTTAGAAAAAAAGAAAGCAAATAAAATTACTTTTTTCCAGTGTGTGGAATTTGAAGGGAAGCAGGACTGCTGGCTCTCAGTTTCTACAAGTCTTGATGACAAGTAGGGACCATGGGACCAGGAAGAAACCTGCTATGAGTAGAGGACCAGAGGATTGGAGAAAAAAAGACAAAAGCAGACAAAAGATTGCATAAAAATCCAGGCAAAAGGTACTGTTTGTTATGCTGTAGTCTGAAGGAATTCAAAATGTGCCACATGTGTTTTGTGTCAGATTGGGGGGGGTATTACTTTGAAGAGCACTGAGGGCAGTTGGTTTAAGTGTGAGTGCTGGCAGCCCAGGTGAGGTGGACGGTCTTTCTGGTTGTTACATAGTGGTGGATCTCTTTGTTTTAAAAATAAAATTAATATAGTTCTTACTGCAGAAATGAAAAATCAATGGCTAAGGAAAAGAAGGAGTGTTTTTCCAAGAGATACATGAAGGCAATCACTGTACTGAAATGAACTAAGGTACAACGTAAAATGAAACTGCGGAAGTAGTTCTGGCAGGCAGATGTGCAAGGGAAGAATATGACTTTTCTGCTATGTACATAAATCCTAATGACAAGTCTACTATGTGTATTATGACATTTAAACAACAGTAGCTTAGATAACAGGGCTTATGTAATGGCCCTTGTGTCCATGGCTACTGCATAAAAGGAAATATACCCATTGAGGGAGACAACCAGATACTAAGACCACAAGCCCAGAGTGCAGTAATTGACCAATAACTGTACTGGTCTGGAAAGTGCCTTGCATGTCTTGGAACTACACAAATTCTGGATTCCTAGTAATTGTAAAAGTTGGGAAAAAAACAAAAAAGGTTCAACTAAAAATATGCGCTACTTACCTGCAAGCCAATTTGACATCTTTGATGGGGCAAACCTAGTTGTTTAGTGTGAGAACTGATTTACCAGTGATAAAGATTTGTTTATTCTTAATTGAAGGATTTAGGGCCTGATTTTCAAATGTGATTCGGCAGCCACATTGGACTTATGGCCAAGAGTCAGTCGCAAGTGGCGACTTGCAGCAAACTGTGCCGCAAGCAGGACTTTCAAAGATGAGTGCTTCTGCAAGTCCTTTGCAACACAGCAGCTCAGTTCTGAAAGCTCCCCCTGGTATACCTTTGTGTCTGTGGGGGAGCCGCATAAGTGGGTTTTGCCACAAGCCCTGCATCCCTATTTGAAAATCAAGCCCTTAGTCTTATTTATTTTGGTGTCATTTTATAAATTCAGTAACACACTTCAGAGCTTGCTGTTATTGGATAATTACTGTACTTCCCCCATCCAATGGTTAAAGGGCACTTGGCTAATGCCTCATGCGTTCACCCCTTGGAGTTGTGTGTGTGTGTGTGTGTGTGTGTGCGTGCAGTAATTACCCAATTACTGCATGCCCTGGTGTGTGGCTATTGCTTACTTTGCAATCATTTCCAGGTTTGCCTTTTGGTTTCCCTTTTCTATTTTGCGTCCTAGTGTTTTTTTGTGGTATTTTTGTTTTGAGCAGTGTATTTTCCCTGATGGTGTTCCATAGCATAGTGTAGGGTCCCCTTATATAATAAGTCATGGCTGGGTCAGTTCTTCCTTTACTCTGGCATGTGGCATAGTGGTGTGGCATCTGTGGTTGCACTCAGCATGGTATCTTTGGTTAGGACAGGTGCGTAGTTGGGAATGGCATGTGTCTGTAGTCAAGCATTGTAGTCAAAGGAGCTCAGTGATGGCAGCTGGCAGCAGCATTATGAGCATGGTGCCAGTAGGAGGAGGAGGATGGAGTCAGTGGCAGCAGAAACAGGAGATGGTGCCTGAGGAGAGAGAGAGAGGCAGCCTCAAGGGGCATGACTGTTTTGTCAGACAAAAGGAGGCACCGTTAAGTAACTTTTAGGCTGCATTCAGTTTGCTTTTTTGTCTGGACAGGGTTTTTTTTGCAGATTTGGGAGTTTATTCAATGTGTGCTGTGGCTAATGTTTTTTAGTGGTGTGGGATTTGATGTATTCTACCAAACCTACCTATGGTAGGTATGTTAATCAATGTGTTTACTCAAAGAATTGTACCTATATGGAACAATCTTCCAGAGGATGTGGTTGACAGTGAGACAATGTCTTCATTTAAAAACAGTCTAGATACATTTATGGATAATAAAGAATTTGAATTCCATCCATAGACATTGGGTGCAAGTTCACAATGGGCGAAAGCCTGCCAAACTTGTAACATGCTATGAAACTATGAAACTATGAATAATTGGTTTGGTAATTAGTGTGGCTCCTTGGAGCTTTATGTACTGCAAGTATATACTTTTAATTGTTTGATTAGTGTAGAGTAGGCATATATGTTTATGTAATCCTTACACTTGCAGGACTACAGGGAATAAATGATGGCTTTTTCTTTGGTAAAAAGATCCACCAATGTATTATTATATATAGAATTTTGCAAAGGCTAGACTCAGAATATGCCATTTGTCTTCACAATTAAGGGGGAAAGACCACCTCAAGAGAAGTAGAGCCATGAGTGAGTTATAAAAATCCTGCCCCCTCATTAGAAACATAGAAACATAGACTTTGACGGCAGATAAGGACCATTTGGTCCATCTAGTCTGCCCATTTCCCTACCTACTGGATAGGCCACAGATCCTAGTTAACCAACAGCCTGTTTCTTCCTACCCCCCACAAGAATTGCCTTATGTCTGTCCCATGCATTCTTGAATTCTCCCACAGTTTTAGACCCCACAACCTCCTCAGGAAGGCTGTTCCATGCATCCACTACCCTCTCTGTGAAATAATACTTCCTCACATTGCCCCTGAACCACCCCCCTATCTTTAAATTGTGTCCCCTTGTTCTTGCACGTCTCTTTTTCTGAAAGATGCTACCCTCTTGGACTTTGTTGATTCCACTGAGGTACTTAAAAGTTTCTATCATGTCGCCCCGCTCCCTTCTTTCCTCAAGGGTATAGATATTAAGCTTCTTTAGTCTCTCCTCATACGGCTTCTCTTGCAGACCCTGCACCATTTTAGTTGCCCTCCTCTGGACTGCCTCTATCCTGTCTATGTCCTTGCGGAGATGGGGTCTCCAGAACTGGACGCAGTACTCCAGATGGGGTCTCACCAACTGTCTGTACAGAGGGATAATAACTTTGTTTTCTGCTGCTGATGCCTCTTCCTATGCATCCCAGTATACCCCCAGCCTTCCCTACTGCCTTCTCACATTGCTTGCTAACCTTAAGGTCATCTGATATGATTACCCCCAGGTCCCTTTCCTTTTTGGTTGTTGTTACTACCTCCCCCAGCATTGTGTATTCTTCACCTGGGTTCTTGTTACCCAGGTGCATTATTTTGCACTTCTTTGCATTGAATCCTAGCTGCCATACTTCTGACCATTCCTCCAACCTTGCCAAGTCCCTTCTCATCCTTTCCATGCCTTCTTGTGTATCAACCCTGTTGCAGATCTTTGTGTCATCTGCAAAGAGGCATACTTTTCCTTCCAGTCCCTCTGCAATGTCACTTATGAAGACATTAAAAAGGACTGGACCCAATACTGAACCCTGCAGTACCCCACTAGTAATCCCTCTTTCTTCAGAGTGGACTCCATTTACAATTACCTTCTGTGTCCTGTTGTCCAGCCAATGTTTTACCCAGGCTACCACCCTGGGACCCACTCCCAGGCTGGTTAATTTGACTATTAATCTTTTGTGTGGGACTGTGCCAAATGCCTTGCTAAAGTCTAGGTAGGCCATGTCCACAGCCCCTCCCTGGTCTACTACTTTGGTCACCCAGTCAAAGAAATCTATTAGATTCGTCTGACATGACCTTCCCACTGTGAACCCATGCTGCCTTGGGTCCTGTGCCCCACTGGCCTCTAGGTACTCAACTATTCTTTCCTTCAGAAGTGACTTCATCACTTTCCCTACCACAGAGGTCAAACTGACAGGTCTGTAGTTTCCTGCCTCTGTCTTGGTCCCACTTTTGTGAAGGGAATCACATCCGCCTTCCTCCAGTCCTCGGGTACCACACCATCCTCCCATGATTTATTAAAAGTGTAGCCAGTGGTTTCACTAGTTCCCCTTAATTCTTTTTAGAATTTGGGTGAATTCCATCAGGCCCCATTGCTTTGTCCACCTTCAGTTTTAGGAGTTCTTGCAGAACCCTTTCTTCTGTGAAAGGACTGGGGTCAATCCCTATCAAGAGTGCTTCTGTTAATTGGATTAGGCACTTCCCTCCTCTTTGTGAATACTGAGCTGAAATATTCATTCAGTATCCTTGCTTTTTCACTGTCCCCTCTGCCCACCACAGTTCATTCTATTCAGCCTCACTATCCCTTCCTTTGTCTTTCTACGCCTTGATGTACCTATAAAAGGTTTTTCCCCTTCTTAACCGAGTTGGCTATCTTTTACTCAGTTTGGGCCTTTGCTATTCTGACTTCCCTCCCTGCTTCCTTCTGCCTTAACTGGTACAGCTCTTTGTCCTGCTTCTTCTGTGTTTCCTTATACTTCTGGAATGCTATCTTTTTCTTCCTGACTTTCACAGCCACCTCTTTTGAGAACCATAGTGGCTTTTTCTGTCATTTTGATTTGTTTATTTGCTTCACACAAAGGCTTGTTGCCTCTGTGATGGCAGTTTTGATGATTCCCCATTGTTGCTCCACCCCTCCTTCTAGCCTGTTTGCTAGTGCTTTTCTGAGGCACTCTCCCATCTTGCCAAAGTCAGCACTCCTGAAGTCCAGTACCCTCACTTTTGTATGGCTTGACTCTGTAGCTGAGTTTAACGTGAACCACATTGTGTGATGGTCACTTGTTCCCAGATGGCAACCCACTTCTAGATCTGAGACCTTCTCACTGCCCCCGTTTGAGAGTATGAGGTCTAAGATTGCTCCCTCACGAGTGGGTTCTGAAACTAGCTGTCTGAGGCCTGCCACCTGTAGGGCATCAAGAATGGCCCTGCTCTTGGATGTGGCTGCAGCAAATGTACTCCAGTTAACATCTGGCATATTCAGGTCTCCCATCAACAGTATCTCTCCTTTCTCTGCCATTCTAAGAGTGCCTTCTATCATACCCTTGTCCATTCCTCCCCTGACATGGGGATCTGTACAACCCCTGTGCAGATTGTGGTGCCCTTTCCAGTCTCCAGGGTGACCCACAGTGCCTCATCTCCTCCCTGTTTACTCTTTTGTTCAGTTGATTTTATCCCTTCCTTTACATAGAGAGCTACTCCTCCACCTCTTCTCCCCTGCCTGTCTCTCCTGTAGGTTATGTACCCTGATATGTTAACATCCCATTCATGGTTTTCTGTGTACCATGTTTCTGTGACTGCTACGATATCCAGGCATCTGTCTTCCATCAAGGCCCCCAGCTCAGGGAGCTTGTTGCCCAGACTATGGGCATTGGTACTCATTAACCTCCATTTCCTGATGTCCTTACTCCTTTTTGCCCCATCCCTGTCCTTCTTACCTTTGTCACATTCTCCATTTATCCCTGCCTTTCTCCCTATCGACACGTCTATGTTGGTATTTACTGCACTTACTACAGTGATTATTTTTTTTGGGGGGGGGAGCTAGGATTTCTCTGCTCCTTTCCCTTGCCTCCCCCCCTTGTCTACTTTAAATGCTTGCCAATGAAGCATTTAAACCTATCACCTAGGATCCTGGTTCCCCTCTTGGACAGATGCAGCCCATCATGCCAGTATAGGCTTGCATCACTCCAGGTGGACCCCCAGTCCCCAATGAAGCCAAATCCCTGAGCTCCACACCAGTTTTTCAACCACTGATTGAATCCCATGGTACAGAACACCCTAGCCTCTCCTATGCCATAGATGGGCAGCACCTCTGAGAGGGTTACCGTGCATGCTACTTGTCTAAGGCCCCTCCCCCAATTCCACAAACTCTTCCTGCACTACTCTAAATTCCTTTCTTAGCAAGGTCATTTTTCCCTAGGTGGACAATGACATCCAGATCCCTCCCCTGTGCAGCTGCTCTGGCAATCCTGAGGATTCACTCCCTGTCCCTCCAAGCCATGGCACCAGGCAGGCACCTAACCTCCTTCCTTGCCCAGGTCTACCTTCCTAACATTAGAGCTGATAATTCCATATTCTGAGTCAGGCCATTGTGCTTCCAATTTATACAATGTATGGTAAATTGCAAAGCTTTTAAATTATTTATATGGAGATTTAAATGATTCCACTTGATTTTACTGTTACATTTTGACTACAGTAGAAGCCATTGTGATATTGACACTTTCCCATTTGCAGCTTATAGACACCAACCACAAGGGGTTGCTACACTCTCCACCCCTTCCTAGCAACTGTTTGCAAACCTACCCACTAGAGGTCCCTACACTTCTCTTTGAATCCTTTCTGCCATCTACTTTCCTCACTTCTCCCATCAGCCTACCACTAAGCACCTGGCAGCCTCAAACCTGGTACCCTTTTTTCCAAAGTCTACTGACTAACCACTAAGCCAATGAACCAGGTCAGCATCTTCTTCTACTTTTAAACTCTTAACCCTTCCTTCCTCCTTTTCTGAATTAAAAAACTTTCTACATTCTGTCCCTAAGCTGTGCTCAAACCCAGTACCCTTGCAGTCAGAGTCAGCAGCTCTACCTCTTAACCACTTCATCTATCTATTTTATTCCTACTTTCTATGCCTTTTAGTCTCTTACCTCCCCCCCACCTGCCAAAATATAAGTTTACCACTTCTCTCTTGCTGCCTTTGCAGGCTTTGAATCCTGCACTCTCACTGTCAAAGTCAGCAGTTCTACCACTCAGCTAGCACACCTGTCTATCATTGCTACAGGATTTCAAACTCTAAAAAACACTCTAACCCTCAGACACTGCTAAAGTGTTATCTGATTGTTTCTGCAGATCTTGAACCCAACTCCCTGCTGCTATAGCCACTGGCTGGGCTCCTTCTTGCTACCCTGGGCAAGACTTGAACCTAGTGCTCTATGCACCTCAAGCACCAGCTCTGTCACTGTACCAAAGCGCCAACTACACTTAGAGGTGACCTCTCACTACTATCTCCCCTCTATCATCCTAGTTCCCCCATTCTTTCTTCACTTCATCTCCCCCGCCCTTACCAACTATGCATGTGCACCCCTGCTCACCGGCCTCTTCCTCCTCCTCCTCTTTGCCTTCCACCAACCATATTGTCCCTATTAACCCTCAGCCTCACTCCAGTGTTCCTACCACCCTCCTGTCCTCCCTACTCCTTTACCACTGCTCCTCCCTCCCTCCTCCTCCACACCCCATATGTCCCTCTCCACCTCACCTCCCATCCAGACATTACCTTCCTCCCTGCTCCTCTGTGCATCTGATCACGCAAGCCTTCCTGCCTGTGCTGCCCTACCCACCCCTGTGCTATGAAACCCCCTTCTCATCCTATCGCTCCTGGCATAAACTCTCCATCTGCCACCCTCTGACCAGAGCAGTTCTCCTCCTTCTACTCCTGACAGGGAACATACATCCCAACCCAGGCCCTGCCCCCTCCAACCCACCCACTCAGCCCACTGGTCTCCAAGTAGCCTCCATGAACATATGCAGCCTGCTGAAAAAATTTGATGCCCTACAGTGCTGGGCCTTGGCTCATCAACCAGACATCATAGCCCTGGTTGAAACCTGGCTGTCCAAATCCACCCCTGACTCATTTGTCTCCCTCCCAGGCTATACCATATACCGGGAGGACCGAGTAGGCAAACGAGGGGGAGGCTGTGCACTCTACACTAAGGACACAATACTTGGACATGCACTCCCCACCCCTGCCCTTGTAAATGGGGCCCAGGCTCTTACCCTCAAACTCACCCCAGACCCTCTAGGAGCCTCTCTATCTCACCACGGCCTACATTCCTCCAAAGAACCAGCACCCGCCCTGGTATCTTTAACTGACTACCTGCCACCCACCACCATAAGGCGGAACAAATCTAGTTAGACCTTAATGTAATTGCTCAGCACCTCCTCTTCTGCGATCAGAGACTCATTTGTCAGCAACAAGACCTGACGAACCTCGTCACCCAGCCAATGAGAATAAAACCCTAAGAGAGTGTAACCAGCACCCTCCTGGATGTTATTATAACCAACCGACCCCAAAAAATCCAAAACATCCAGGTCCTACCAGACTCCCTAAGTGACCACTCCCCTATCCTATTTCATTGGGCAGTCCTCAATCCCAAACCCAAAGCCCAGACCACTCTCTGCAGGTGCCTCTGCCCTGGTGGGCTGAAAAAACTTAAAGTATTCCTCACCCAGATAAACTGGTCCCCCATTCATTGTGCAACCAACATTGACACTGCCCTCGCCTTCTTCACACACACCTTCAACATGGCCTGTGATCTCTTTGCACCCTTCACCAAAATCTGGTCCAAAAAGCAGAATGCACCCTGGGTTAGCCCTGCCCTTCTACGATTACTAAGAAATCGGATAACGTCTGGCACCTTGCCACTGAAATGGGTCGTCTGTCTGATAGGCAGGCTTACAATGCAGCCCGGAATAAGTGCTCTTGGGCCATCTGGAAAGCCAAGGCTGACCATTACCAGGCCACCCTTACCTCCTCCTGGGGCTCAGCCTGGACTTTCTGGGATAATATTAAACAACTTAATGGAAAATCACGCTCCCCTGCCCCATCCCAGCTCACTAGAAATGGCACTACCACCACCGAGCCTGCCACCATAGCTAACTGGCTCAACACCGCTTTCACTGACCTTAGCTCAGTCCTCCCTAGTAATTTCTTTGACCCTCCCCCCAACCAACCTCCCCCTGTCTTCCAGCACCCCAACTTACACCTGCACAAGATTTCCACCTGGGAAGCCAGACCCATCCTAATCAAAGCTTTGAATAGCAACAGTCCCGGCAGTGACTCACTGGACCCCAGTATCCTCAGGCTGGTGCTAGATGAAGTCCTTGCCCCACTCACCAGCCTAATTAACCAATCACTCTGCCTGGGACAATTTCCCACAGCTTGGAAAACAGCCATAATCACACCAATTCATAAAGGGGGCGACAGGTCATCGCCAACAACTACCGGCCAATCTCCATCCTCCCCCCATCTCTAAAGCCTTGGAGAAAGTGGTGGCCATTCAAATCACTGATTATCTGGCTAAGCATAACATCTTATGCCCAGAGCAACATGGTTTCCGTGCTGGTCACAGTACCAGCACTGCCCTAATTGAATTCTCCAACTTCCTACACTCCTACTTGGATACCAGCTCCCTAGCTGGTGCAGTGTTCATCAACCTCTCAAAGGCTTTCGACACCATCTCCCATCCACTTCTGCTGAATGCTCTCTGCCACACTGGTCTCTCAGCTGGCCCCCTAGCATGGTGCACAAGCTATCTTGCCGCTCGATCACAGTGTGTAAAAATCAATGGGATACTGTCTGATACTCGTCCCATTCACTCTGGGGTCCCCCAAGGCTCCATCCTGGGCCCCCTTCTCACTCTATCTGAACACTCTGCCCAGTGCATGCCCTGGCAAAATTCTCCTGTATGTAGATGATGCTGTCCTTTTTGCCACCCACCGCAATCCTGTCTCCCTTCAGGACACCCTACAGCAGTCTTTCAATAGTGCCGAAGCTTGGTTTAAGGAGTGCAGACTCGTCATCAATATTAAAAAGACCAAAGCTATGCTCTTTTCCCACCCCCAAAACAAAGCTAGCAACCACCCACTCTATATCCTTCCTAGTACCAATCAGCCACTGGACCAAGTCTGCTCCTACAAATACCTTGGGGTTACCTTCGACTCAGCCCTCACATTTCACAACCACATCGATGCCCTAACATCCACCACTAACACATGGCTTGGCATCCTCTTCCGCCATAGAACCTGCCTGCCCCCAAATGCACTCTGGCTCGCTGTTACATCATCCGTTTTGTCCCTTGTAGACTATGGTCTACCAGTCTATGGTGCTGCCGACACCACTGCACTCAAAAAAATTCACTTAACCCTGAATAAAGCCTGCAGATTGATTACTGGTGCCCCCAGGCTCACACACACCTGTCAGCTGTATGTCGAGGCCAAACTCCTTACCCTGGATGAACGGCTCCGATATCAAACCTGTCTCCTCACAAAAAAAACCCTACTCGGGCTCTCCCCCCCTGGGGTAACGGCATCCATCCACCAGAGCCCTCCCACTATTGCAACACGGTCATCCAACAAGACCACTCTAATGGTCCCCAGATCAAGAACCAGCCATGGCCAGAGGTCCTTCTGCTACAGAGCCCCATCCTGGTTTAACTCTCTCCCTGCCCCGTCACCAATGCCACCACCATCTCCAAGTTCAAAACCACCCTTCGAAACCAACTCTTCAACACTCGTAGCTGCTCCTGTCTCTGAAAGTAGCCTCCACCTCAACTTCTCATGACAATGCCTCAGTCGGTGCTCTCCACCTAGCCATCCCCACCACCGCCTCGCACACCGTGCTTATGTCTCAACCTGGCCAGTGCCAGCTGTTTCATTGTATACCTATTAGATTGCTCAGTTTTTGATACCAACTTGTGTAACACCTGTTCTCAATTACATGTACCCTGTAACCTAAATGTATTTGTCTGACCTCAGTGTGACGTGGCGCCTCTGTTGAAAGCCTATTGTTTTGCAAACCAATGCTATGTAACCAAAAACACTATGTATGTCTTTAATGTGATGAGGTACCTTTCGAAACGAGCCTCTGGCTCAAAGGTTGTAAACTGATTTTACAAGTAAATAAATAAATAAGTGACCTTTCAAAAGCACATACATGTTGATAATGCTTCCACATTGAAATAAAATGATTTATCTTCATTTAGAATGCTTTGCTGGCTAAAGTGAATCATTTATGTGTAAGATCTGATAACCAGCGACAATGACAATGACAATAAAGGCAGAAAAAAAACACAATGGTCCATTCAGTCTGCCAGAGTTCCTTGTTTAACCATGGGACCTACTGTACCTCCAGGGTTTTAGCTCTCCCCATCCTTTCCCCCATTCATCTCCAAGCTTCAGTCACCCTGAGCAACCACTACACACTTAAGTCTATCATAACTGTGTTTGAACTCATCAACAGTTTTGGCAGCCACAACTTCAGCAGACAGACTGTTCCTTATGTCTTTTCTAAGCCTCGCTCCTGTCAGTTTCCACTCATGTCTATATGACTGTGAACCTTTATTCAAGCTAAATATTTCTCCACAGTTCACCTTATTAAATCCTTTTAGGAACTTGAAGGTCTCTATCATATCTACCCTCTCCCTTCTGGTCTCCAGTGAGTACATGTTCAGTACCTAGAGATGCTCTGAAATGTTATTTGCCTGCAAAATCGCTGCAAAATCTGCAATTTCACCCGATTAAATATTTCTTGAAATTGCATAGAAATTGCAAAATCTCACCGCAGTTTCACTCGTATATACACCAGCCATCTTTATATTTTATTTTCCACACTCCCCTGGTGTCTAGTGTTCCCCCCGGTCGACCCCCAACCAAATTCACCCACCCCCCAAGTCATCTTGAGTTATCCCTGGCCCCCAATCTTCAAATAAGAAACAATCTCCTCCCATCTCCCTGGTGTCTAGTGGACCCCCTGGCCAATCATTGACCAAACTAAAGTCAAGATTAGAACCCCCCTAGTCAATTCCAGTTATTTTCCCTTCCCCTCCCCTCTGGCATGACCCAGCCCCCAATCTTCAAAATAAAAAAAATAACAATCTTCTCCCCTGTCCCTGGTGTCCAGTGGATCCCTCACCTCTCAACCCTTAGTCAGAGCCTACCCTGCTCCCCCCCAGTACCCCAATTCGACCACCAGCACAGTCCTCCACTCACCTCCACAGCTAGCAACCCATCTGAGTGCTCAGTGAATGAGCATCTGCTTGTTCGTTGAGGGCTCAGATGGGCTGCTGGCTGTGGAGGTGAGTGGAGGGCTGTGCTGGTGGATCAATTGCGGTAATGGAGGGGAGCTGGGTGGTCTCTGACTTATGGTAGGGGGTCCACTAGACACCAGAAAAAGGGGAGGGGATTTTTTTTTTACTCCGAAGATAAGGAGCCGGATCATGGCCGGGGGGCAGGGGAAAATAACTGGAGTTGCCTGGGAGGGTTCTAATCTTTACATCAATTCAGATGCTGATTGGCCAGGGGGGGCCACTAGACACCAGGGACAGGGGACAGGATTGAAGATGGGGAGGCGGGGGATAATTCAGGGTGACTGGAGTGGAGGGTTCTTGAATTTGGCCTGTGATGGGATGGGGACCACTAGACACCAGGGACGTGGAGTTTTTTTTTTTTTAAATGATTAGTAGCTGGTGATGAAATTGAGAAATTTCACCTGTGAGTGGTGAAATTTCACCCATGAGTTACAATTTCGCTGGTGGGAGGCGACATTTCGCTCTCCTCCACTCCCTGAATTTCACATTTTGCCTGGGGAAATATTCAGTGAAATGCATACATTCTGCAAAATATTTCACCAGGCAAAATGTTCAAATTTTGCACAACACTATCAGTACCTTAAGGTACTCCTCATAGGACCTACTCTGTAGGGCGTATATAATTTTTGTTACTCTGCACTGCAGCATCTCTATCTCCAGCTTGTCACTATCATTTCTGAAGTGAGGACTTCAGAAGTGGGTGCAGCACTCCATGTGTGGCCTCACTAAGGATCTATTTAAGGGAAGTATTACCTGTTCCCTTCTGCTATCGGTACCCCTCTAAATACATCCCAGCATCCTACTCAATTTGCTATATGCTTTGTTGCACTGAGTTGATTGTTTGAGGGAGTAACTGATGATAACTACAAAGTCTTGTTCCTTAGCCATAGTGCTAAGTCTCACCCCACCCATCCAGTACTCTGTCCTGGGATTCTTTAGGGATATTAGCTTGCACTTTTTGACATTGAAATTCAACTGCTATACCATAGACCACCCCTTTAGCTTTCATATGTCACTCTGCATTGCCTTTATTCCCTCATCACTATCCACTCTCCCAAATAGCTTAGTGTCATCTGTGAAGAGACACACCCTGCCCCAGATACCCTCACCAATGTTGCTAATGAACATATTGAAGAGGACCAATCCCAGAAAAGATTCCAGTGGTACCACACTTGTGACCTCCCCCTCTGCTGACCTGAGTCTGTAGACTACCACTCTCTGCTCCCTCCCTTTATACAGTTACCTAACCAGTTTACTGTGACCTGAGCCACACTCAGATCTTCCATCTTCTTCAGCAAGTGTCTTTGAGGCAATGAGTCATAAATTTTGCTGAACTCAAAGTAGTGCAAATTCACAGCATGGCCCCTATCCAGTTCCCTCATCATCCGGTGAAAGAAAACTATTAGGGGTACCCAGTCCCATCCTGCTGGCAGCAACAAGGAAATCCATTATGGTTTCACCTCTCTTGCCTCTTCACAAATCAGGTGTGGGGTGTACCTTGGGTTTGTCAACTGTAATGCTCACCCCATTCCTTCAGTAAATAAGCTGAGATGGGCACAGTATATGAGAATGGGTTGAGCATTAGAGATGGCAACCCTAAAGCACACCCCTTGCCTGATTTGCGAAAAGGCAAGAGAAGTGAAACAGTAATGGTTTTTCATGCTGTTGCCTGCAGGGTGGAGGTAGAGTGTTAGTGCTGGAAACCCAAATGCCACATTTTCCTACTTTTGGTGCTTTTACCCAAGTGTTTTGCAAATATTTCCTTACTTTTTGAGGTAGTATAATTGTATCCACATTTGTCTGTGGGAGTAAATACCCTCTGGGCCCTGCACTTCTACCTGTAGTAAAACAGGAACAAAATTGTAAGCATAGCCTTCTTATTTTCCCACCCTATGAACCTCATAATGAACATTTTTAAATCCCTGCCAAAATGTGATTCTGTACAACAGCAACACCATTGCATGCCACAGGTGCAAGAACACAGTTTGGCTAGGGTTTGAAAAATGACAGCTGTCATGTTCTTGAGGTGGTACAAAAAGATGATTATGTTGAAAATGTGGGTGAAAATATCTAAAATTGTCAAAGTTATGAGTGAACATAGCACAATTTCAATGTATGCACATAACATTGCCATTTTTAAATATTTTTCACCAAATTTTCAACATAGCCTTCTTATGACCCCTCATCATGAACAAGGTTGGTGAAAATGTTCAAATCCTGCCCCAAAAGTGATTTTGCCAAGTGACCGCAAAATCACCTTTCAGGATGGATTTTCATAATTCCAAACTTATTGTTCATGAGGTAGGGTCTCAAAAAGGGCATATTGAAAATCTGGTGTCAAAATATGCATAAATGGCAAAGTTATGCAGCAAAGTTGAAAACCCCATTGAAATTCATTGAACTGAACTTGCCTTAGTTTCTTATATTGCAGTCAGAAGTTGTGTCTTCTTATTTTTTTTACACTCAGTCTTTATTGAAAACTCAGAACAAACCAACAATTGACAATACATCCCATAAAAGACTACACAAAGTTTTAATTCTGTACTAACAATCTAATACGATCTAGTATTCACAGGACATGAAGAATAAAAATGAATATTAACATGCTTGACAAAAATTCTTAAAATAAAAAATAGTTCAAGGAGAAGTTACAGAAAAACAAGAAAAGGCAGCTTATATTTAACCTAAAGAAAAAGTAAAAAGAGGCATGGACTGGGAATAGAACAACCCAAGAAGTCTTGTCTTCATCAAAGTGTGGCTCTTCATCCCAAGACCTACTTATGTAAGGGAGGATGTGTGGGGTGTCTGGAGGTGTGCATGGTGGTGGGTGCTTAATGGGAGGTTGGGTGGAGGGTTAGATTGGTGAGGGACCGTTTTCTTTTTTACATTTCATTAATTGGCCCAGAAAGGTGATTTCCTGCAATGACCACAAAATCGCCTTCCTGGTCTGATTAATGAAGCAACAGTGACAGTGTTCATGAGGTGGAGTTTCAAAAAGCCCATGATGAAAATTGGTGAAAAAATACCTAAAAATGGCAAAGTTATCAGCATAAGTTCAAAACACCATTGAAATACATTAAATGGCACTGACCTTGATTCCTTATTTTGCAGTTTGGCTTTGAAGAGTGCAGACATGTCCCGGTCAGAGATGTGCAAAATGCGCAAATTTAATTCGGCGAAATATTTCACAAAATTTGCATATTTTGTACAATATTTCATGGGTGCGAAATTTCACCCACAAAATCATGCATTTCACCCACGAAATGCAGAAGTTTGCCCATGACTGGCAGAATTTCATCACTCTCTAATGATAGGAGAGTGACCAGTTGGGTGCCACAAGGCTCAGTGCTAGGACCAGTCCACTTCAATGTCTTCAAAAGTGACATTGCAGATGACCAGGAAGAGAAGGTATACAATGGGATATATTAGAATATAGACAGGGAAAAGGGAAGGTCACCAGATCCAAGTTAGGGTCTACAGAGGCAAATTAGACAAGAACATTTGGGTAGATTAATGAAAAATAACAATAAGGTATGCACTCCAGTAGACACAGAAAAACTTTTTGAATATAAATATTCAAACAAATTTGGTCAGACCAGATGGTCATTTTATTATACACAAGTGGGAGTACAGCAGAACAAAATCACAGACCACAATTCAGGTGCCCCTACATTGGGGCAGACTGGGTGGATGAAGTGGTACTTTTCTGCTGACATATTCTATATTTCTGTGTTTCTTAGTTGTCAGCAGGTCCATTCACTCTCTGTCTCCTTCCACTACGCTTAACAGGTAGACAGGCATGCCGGTGTCTGTGGGTCACTACTAGCCAAGGCCCAGCAGCTTGAGTAGTCATTCCATGTAACTGTCTGTTGCTACCACCCCTACTGCTGCCCCCGATATCAGTCCCAGTGCTGGTCCATCTTCTCATACAGCTTTGAAAGAGTTGGTGAACTGAGTTCATGAGGGGTTCCTGCCAAATTTAACCTCTGTGCAGTTCTTCAATGTGATGTAAGTAACAAGGCAAAAAAAAAATGACTCAGTTAATCAAAGGTCAGTCCATGGTAGAATTTGAAAACCAATACCAGCACCTTAAGGCTGATTTGTTGCAGTTTCAATATTGGAATTACTGGGGGCTTGTGAGAGCTCATCCCCCTTGGCTCTGATGTGCACCACGGTAGCTCATACATTTATTTATTGAATTTTGTTGACCAGGTAAGCTCACTGGGCCCCAGAGAGTCCCTTTTTCAGGGGTGATCCAGGATTAGTTACATACAATTGAGACAGTATATATTGAAAAATGCAGAAATACAGACAGTGGAACAGAGTTTTTCATATACAGTATACTATTGAGATTACAAATTAACATGCAATTAGTAATTCAGTCGTTATACATATCAATTAAGTGCTCCAAGACATTCAGGCACAATAAACAGAATTAGACATCGGTATAGTCAAGACAAGCAGCACATTCCAGGAACTGAGTAGGAAATCAATGATAACAGTTGCACTGGTCCATGCTAAGTGGTTGGCTTTTAGGTGCTTCTTAAATCACAACAAGGACAATGATTTATGCAGCTCATGCAGAAGTGTGTTTCAGATAGTGGGGACTAAGTTAGTGAAGGATCTACTACCAGTGGCAGTTTTTGCTTTAGGGACCTGGAGGAGTGTTCTACAAGAGGATCTAAGGGGTTATCTGTCAGACTTATAATTTAGCAGACCTTTTAGGTCGGGGGGGCATCAGGGCCTAACAACTTGAAGGCCAGGCTTAATGCTCCACATTCTAGCCTATCAGGGAGTGATGGCCTTTGGAGCCTGTTGAGGATGGAGCAGTGTTGTTCTCTGGCAGAGGCACCTGCTGTGAAGTGATCAGTTATGTGGTATAGGGATTAAAGTGTTTCTATTTCAGAGAATCTGGCAGACAGCAGTACAGAAGAGCCATAAAGGAGGGTTGGAAGAAGAGTGGGAAGGCTATATGTAGGCAGGAGTCTTTGGTGAGATAGGGGTGCAGTCAGTATAGCAGACCAACTTTTTGATGATGAATTTTGGTAAGTGAGTCAATATGGACTTTGAAGGAGATGTCCTGGTTGATGCAAACACTTAGATATTTAAGGGAGTCAACTGCCTCAATGGTTGAACCATTACAGAGGGAGAGGGTGAGAAAGTTACCCCTTTGTGGACCTAGGCTTTTCTGTCCAAACAGAATAGCCTTGATCTTATTGATATTGAAGACAACTTTATTTGCTAGAAGCCAGTGCTCTAAGGAGTGTACTGTAGGTCTGAGGAGAGTAGATTAGGAATAGTGGTGCTAGTTTTAGAGCTATGGTAAAGGACAGCATCATCGGCATAAATTAGAGGTTTTGCCCCTCCACAGTTTGTTGCTAATTCATTGATGTAAGGAAAGTACTACAGAGGTCCCAGTATTGAATGTTGGGGCATGCCTTCATGGATCGGATGCCTATCAGACATGTCCCCCTTCCATCTAACAAATTGAGACCTGTCTGATAGGGAGTCAGTGAACCATCTCTGGGATAGACTAATAAGACCCAGGAAGTTTAGTTTGTCTAGGAGTAATTGGTGGTCCACCAAGCTGAAGGCTTTAGTTAAGTCAAACACTGCCCCTGTCATTATCCTATTGTCCAGTCCCTCCATGATATTTTTAATAAGGCTGACTAGAGCAGTGTCAGTACTGTGGTTTTTACAAAAAACTGTGTTGGACAGGGGTAAGGAGGTTGTGTCGGTTTAAGTAGTCTACCAGTGGTTTAAGTAGTCTACCAGTTGATTGTAGATTAACCTCTCTAGTAATTTGCTAAGCGGAACAGAGAATGGAGATGGGCCTGTAATTAGTTACTTGCTTTTTTGTACCCCCTTTGTATACTAGAGTGACAAGTGACACTTTCCAGGTGGAGGGGACTAAGCCCTCTTAGTCCCCCTCCATCATCACTGAAATTCACTTATAATGGTAATGGGGGCAGTTAAAAATAGGACCCTCATGATCCCGTTGAGCTCTCAAAACCCATAAATCAAAATTCACACACTGCTGCTCTTCAAACCAGTGCAGATTGGCCAGAACAGTAAAAAGTGGTCAGATTTCTTTCAGCCCAGTAATAGCCTAGCTATACATTTCTGTATACAATTCTGAATGTATGTTGAGGTGTATTATATTCAAAGAAAGGTTTACTGATGATCCCTAGGCCACTTGCTCACCACAGGCTGATGTCTCTCTCATTAAGGGCCCTTGATAAAATCATGAGGCAACCTGTTGTTTCCTTGCCATGCCACTGCTGATTTTTTTGCAATTTACTAAGCTTTACTGATTTTTACCAGTACAACAACAAACAACGCAAAATGCACAAGCTCATAATTACAACAGCAGAATGAATGATGCAACAGCCCCCCCAAAAGACAACCCCAACCCTCCCGGAGCACAACAGAAACATGACCCCTAAACAGGGGCCTGTTAAGATACATAACAGTTACGTACTGTACATTAGTATGGGACACACAGTGGAGAACAGTACAGAACAGAACAGAAGATATTTAATGCCTTACAATTGACTTAAAAATCCTTTGGAACAAATGATTGTGTTGTCTGTATATCCATGCCACCTCTGATCCATTACCTTAGGGTTATGTACACCTGATAGGCTGTTGATGCACATGTGACCTAAGTATCAGATTTCAGTCTCCACCAAGCCCCTTCCCCTTCTGGGTGTCTTCAGTTTTAACTTGTGCATCTGATAAGAGACTGCATCACTGTCCCAAGCTCCAGCATATCAGCAAAGTAAAATGTAATTATGACAATGAAATAAATAAATAATAATAACTGCACAGAGAGTATAAGTGGCTAGTAATGTTGCTCAGAGGGCAAACAATTATTTTTATCTCATTGGTTCAATATCTGTATAGGAAGAAATAGAGCACAGGATAAGGCATTATCTATCTGAGACAGGTTTGCGTCATGAGCGTCGCGTTGCTGCACAAATAATTTGAAGTTTTTAGATAGCAATCTAATTCTGAGAATGAGCCAGCTACTTTGAATATACCACCAGCAGAACTCCTCTCTCATGAGTGAGGATATTCTGTTTCTGTCCCCTAAGCAGTTCCTGACCAGCGACTGCCTAGAGGAAGGCACAATACCAAAAGAAAAAAATTACAAAAGGGGCTCTCCTCTGTTGATTGTCCATAGGAGATCCTGCTCATCATCTCCCTCATGAGTGAGATGATGGTGCACTGTGCCTCTGCCCCCTTTCACTGAAACAAACATAAATAAGACTCTCTCGGGCTAAACAAGCCCCCCCCAACATGGTCTACCTGTTACCGCTGGCTCTCGCTACTGTTCCGTTGCATTTGTTTTTTAAAAATTGTCTAACCTGGTCCCATTCATGGGCTTTGTCTGGCCATGGGGCCATGAGAATCCTAAGGGGGTCATAAAATAACAAACATGGAGATGTTCGGCCTCCCTGCTCATTCTATCGCCATTTTGTCACACTAGACTGCTTTCACATGCTCTGTAGAGCCCTTGCGCATGCGTAGCATTTCTTGCAGCAATTACACCTGCTCAATGCCCTACTACTCCATCTTGAAGAGGGGCAGGAGCACACACACACACACACACACACACACACACATATGCAAGGAGTGCTTGTGCATGTGCAATAGCTATCTGCTTCACGATCGTGCTAATTAATGCCCACAATGTGTAGGGAGCTGCTGCTACTATAAAATGAACCAAATTAAGTCAAACAGAGGGGGACAGATGCATTATGGTTATCCCATCGCTCATTCAGCCATCCAGAATGAGTCTCTTAAAAGGGCAGCCCACAAGCAGGTTATGAACCTCTTAAAGATGTCCACCAAAACAATATTATGGGGCTCAACACTGCTTACCGTTGGCATTTCCTTCACAAGGGGGGGATACCATTTATTGCCTGCCCTGAAAAGATTCTGTATTGCACACCAAGCAGCAATACTTTCTGGGAAAGTAAAAAAACAAAAAAACATTTCAGAATACTTCCATGGTTATTCCTTGGACTTTCTGCTACTGAGTCTAAGATGATAAGAGAAAATAAATATGATCAGGCTACAGTGACCCCTGCTAGTGGTCCCAGTGTAGTTCCTGCACCGACTACTGCACAATACTGGGCAGAGAGCCCCCTATGACTCCTGCTAGCAGCCATAGGGATAGTTTTCTCAGGGATGCCTCACATTACTCTGCTGCCTTGTAACCTGTGAGTGTATTCCTGCAAAAAATATTGCTCCTACATTACACCCCTCATTTTGGGGGAAGAAAGCCTGCTGCTCTGGTATGCAATCCATTTGCAGTTAGCCCATCAAATAAGATTCTGGTTGATGCATGTTTCCTCTCCCTAGCAAGATCCTGACTCAACTACACAGTGACTGAATGATTGGGCACAGTAAGTGATTATCCTTGGGGGCAGACAATAAATGATGACATTATTGCAAAATAAAACTGGTACCTCTTGTAGCAGTACCTGTGTTTTGATGTACTGTAGAATATTTCAACACAGCAGCACCAGAGTATGTTTTGGCAGATATGCAACTGTTTAAAATTGCAAAACTGGCAGTCTTGGAAATGTTAGCACTGCAGCATCTACCAGCATCAGTTGTCTAGAAAAATGTTAGCTGAGAAATTGCTAGCACAGTATTCAAATTATGAACATTATCACATCATACAGGCATAGAGACTAATAGCTACCCGAACACCCCTGCTAGCGGTGCCAGGTGCTAAAAGCAATATCTGACCTACATAAAAGAACACAGAATCTATGCAATGATTTACAGGAGGTAATATAATATATAATCAACCTGGTTCCCTTGCCAGCAGTTCCTGAGTTGTATTATTCACCAACAAGAACATGGTGACCCACTAACATCACTAACTTGTAAAAACAGTACTCACAAACTCATCCAGAAAAGTTTCCTTGTATTGGAAGGTGCTTAAAATGCCCATGCTGTATTCAGCCATTCCTCAGAATCCATGGCAGTAAATAAAAGCACCGGCAACCATTTCATGTTATTTCTATCCAAAAACACTCCCTACAGAGAAAAGGAAGCTCTAGGGACCAAAATGGAGACAATCAAATGTTATTTTATGGCTTCTTAAACAGCATGATCATCCCCCATGCTTCTTCATAGTTTCCAAATTTCATGCTCCATGAAAACTGCAAGCTGACTGATTCTCAGCTCTCACGAGATCTTGGCCACCATCTCAGAGGTAGATAAACCAACAAGATTTGACTAAATCCAACATATCTTGCAATGGAGAATGGAGCTAGCAATAGTAAAGCTTCTCAAGCCTAAGTCCCCTGACTTTTAACACTGACCATGAAGGACAATTGCAGAAATATATTTTAAAGAGAAAAAAAAACAAAAAAAACCAATGCAGATGATTTTTCCTCAGCTTGCCACACCTAAGGCAATAATTAGCTAAGACATCCAGCCCATCCCCCCCCAAAGGCACATGCCTACATTATCCTAAAGAATACCAAGGCATATAAAAGGGGCCAGAATAAATAAAATATAAATTAAAAATAAATAAATAAATAAAACACAGTACTGTATTATATTGGTCAATATAAAAGGAGGTTTGATTACTATAAAATAACTATTTGAGAAATAGTGTACTGTAATAGTCATTTCTTTTACTGATATCCACAGTTTCCTGCTCTTAATGGCACAGTCACATATTAATTAAGGAGCCGCTACTATGTACTGTGTATAACAAAGTAATGCATACTAATGTGAATGCATGACTTAGTCCCATTAATTTTATACAAAAAAAAGGCTTGAACAACATAATTTATCACATTTTTGAAATTTAAAGGATGCTAAACTTAATAAACTTAAAGGATGCTAACAGAGCCATGTATTGTCGGAGATCTTTCACAGATGACCAAATAGATTCCACAGCCACAGCAGCTCAGTACATCAGGTGCTACAAAATAATTAAAGGCTGTCATTCCTTAAATGGGAATACACTCTTGAGTCCCCCTACATGCTGTCCAGAACAAGCATACCACTTTATTAAGGTGCCAGATGACCTGGAGCCTCTGCCAGCAGCTCCACAGTCTATCCACTATTAAGTGAGCAAGTGACCACCTTAGAATATCAGGACTACCCTGCCAGCATCCTGGACTGCTAAAATACTAAGTATGTGCCACAGTTCCCCATTACGTGGATAGTAGCACCTGAAGTGCTCACTCAAGACATAACTACACAACACTTTCTGAATCATTTTCTCAGTCCCTCTGTGCCTCACCTCAAAATGACGTGCTCTCAATAGGTTTTTATGGCAATTTATGTCTTTTAAACTCACCACCTTCTTCTATCAAAAGGTAGAGGAAACTCCTCTATCATCTGATCTGCCTGGCTCAAACACCACAAACAAAATAGGTCTCATGGGGAGGAGGAACATTGAGGGACTAACCTAACTTGCCTATCCAGATTGGCAGCTATGACAAATATCATCACAAGACTTGCTGCTGTGATCTCGGATAAGCTCTCCACCCCCCCCCCATCTATGCAGGATTAAGGGTACAGGCAACCGCCAGACAGTGTAGATTGACTGACAGTCACTGCCGCCATCTTGTGGAGAGCTCAACTATGCTCACAAATGGCCAACCAGCACAGAGGGCATTAGTTAAAAGCACCAACCGATCTGCAACTGCAGACCACAATGTGAATATTTAAATATACAGGCAATGATTTGAAAATCAATTAATAATGGGGTAAATACATTGGGGGCAACACTGTTACCACAGCGGTGGGCAAGACAGCATAACACTGAGTCCCTCACTCACTCTAGCCACATTTATAGGGACAGTGCACACTTTAATGCACAGGCACAACAACAGCCTGTACAGTGTAGAACATTACTGATTACTGTGCAGGGGAAAAGGAAAAAAAAATTAAGGGAAATAAACAATAAAACTATATATATATATATAATCCCCCCACCAACACCACTCTTTCTCAACTTACTACAATGGTCAAAACAAAAAGCAGCAGACAACACAATGTGCTGCTAGCCCCACAGAAACTAAGTATACTGTGTGCATCAGATGCAGAAGATGCACCCATGCCATCTGACCAGGAGGACGCTGGGGAGGACACCAATGAATACACAAAAGACAAGGCACAAACAGATATGCCACCTGCAATAACAAGTCCTCCACTAAATGCAGGGTACCATGACTCAGTTATAGACACCATGATACAATCATGCCGAAGCTCCACCACTTTGACCTACTCCAGACAATGGTCAATATTTTCATCCTGGTGCAAATTGAGGAACATTTGCCTTCAGTCACCATCAATACCCGACATACTGATGTATCTGCAACAGGGCATGGACAAAGGGCTAGCAACCACGACACTGAGAGTGCAGATGTCAGCAATAAGCACAGCAACAGGACCCATTGACTCTGGGATCTCACCCTAACATTATCTGTTTCCTCATGGCAGCAGGCAACCTGTGCCCCAGACTAAAATCGACCATTCCCCCATGGGATCTCACCTTAGTACTAAATGCCTTGACAGAGTCTTCCTTTGAACCAGTCTTGAACATTGAACTGTACTGGTTAGGACTGAAAATGGCCCTGCTGATAGTGGTGTACTCCACCCGCAGAGTTGGAGAATTAACAGCCCTATCCTGCAAGGAACCGTTCACCACATTCATGGATCAGGGTGCCATACTAAAAATGGTCCCGTCATTCATACCAAAGGTCAACACCACATTCCATACAGACCAGATCATTGAGCTCCCAACTTTTTTCATGGAACTGGCCGATGACCAGACCAGGGCCCTTCACAAACTGGATGACAAAAGAACAGTACAAGCGTACATTGAAAGGACAGCACCACTCAGGCATTCTGAGAGGCTGTTCATCATATCATCAGGTAACAAAAAAGGCCTACCAGTGGCAAGGAGCACTATCGTTACTTGGATAAAGAAAGCCATCACGGAAGCATACAAGGCAAAACACAAGGTACCACCCAAGGGAATTAAAGCATGCTCAACCAGGGCAGTAGCAACCTCTTGGGCAGAGAGAAACACAGCTACAGCACAGGAGAGATGTGCAGCAGCAACTTGGTCCACTATACATACTTTTGCAAAACACTATAGCTTGGACACAGACATTACAACCAAAAATTCCTTTGGACATAAAGTCCTAATGACTGCCACAGTGAGGGACATTTAAGTGACTCTTAAGCATTGGTACATGGTACAAATATGATAACACATCATGCTCTTCCCTCCCGTATTACTAAGGCACTGCCTTTGAATCACCCTAAGGTAATGGATTGGAGGTGCCATGGATATACAAACAACACAATGGTAGTTTACTCACCTGGTAAAGGTGATTGTGTATCCATGGCACCTCAACCCACCCGAGGGAGCATGATAAAGCAACCAGTAACATCTAACATTTAAGTGGCACAAGACATACAAGCATTATAAATGTATTACGATAAAAGAATAAAGTAGTATTAGAAACTAACCATGATTATGAGATTATGATTACTGTCCATGCATATACATAACCATTTATTTTTACAGCTATGGAAGCATCGAAACTGAAGACACTCAGGAGGGGAAGGGGCTTGGTGGAGACCGAAATCCGAAACTTAGGTCACATGTGCATCAGCAGCCTATCAGGCATACATAACCCTAAGGTAATGGATCGGAGGTGCCATGGATATACAGTAACACAATCACCTTTACCAGGTGAGTAGACTACTCAGAGCCACCTGGGGCCTCAGACGGAGACCTAGACACACATTCTAATTTACAGTAAGAGCCACATGTTTTCTTAAACATCTAGCAAGAGATATAGGTTTTTAGTTTTAGTTTTCAGTACTGTTACAAGAGAATTTATTTACTTGAATAAAGGTCAAGGTTAACAAATACATTCTACCTTTAGTTAGATTTGGTCTAATTCAAGCAATTGTGATTTTAGAAACTATTCTGAACAGAACTAACATAAAACAAATCTTAATTATTTTTTATTTTCTCATGGACACTAGAAATAGGATGTCAGCTTTCACTCCATTAAACCTGTTTTTTCTGTTTTTTATAGCATCTTGCTAAGGCAATCTTCCCAGAATGCAATCTGTCATGGGGGGGTTGAAATTTGTTTAATCATGAAGCATTGATGTTAGCAATTCATTTAGAAATACAATTTTTAATTGTCTTTATGGTTAAACATGCAGTTTCATGTCAGGGCACATTTTTTGGGGGGGTTAAAATTATTTTAAACATGGGCACAGTACTTGGTAAATACAGACATTGATGATAAAGTGTATTTTTTCTTTCAAGTTTGATAAGTATGTATTATATATAAGTGTAACCGTGTTGTAAATGGTTAAATATCTTCTGTTCTGTTCTGTACTGTTCTCCACTGCACAGGCATGTCTGTGAGCTAGCTAACTAGCATTTCTGTAAGTCAACAGCTACTAAATAGCCATGTTGTAAATGGTTAAGTAGGCAGTGGTTTAAGGATCCGAGCTACAAACGTGGATACCTGGGTTTGACTCCCGCAGCCCCCACTTGCATACTGTGTGACCCTGCACAAATCACTTAACTTCCTTGAGCTCCCAGGTCACACCTGTAAACAAGCTTTCAGCTTAGTGTGTCTCTCCTGGTAAAAAAAAGGGCATAGAATTATTTTTTTTAGTATAGTTCAGTTTATATGTGATAAGAAGATAGGTTATGATGTACATAGCATCTGAAAAAATCATACCATGCTGTATTGTGATTCAATGAACTGATAAATAGGGATTTTGGTTTCTTTTACAAATTCATTTTTCCTGACCATGGATAGACTAAAGCAAAAATTTCTGAACACAATGGTTTTAAATAGAGTTTAACTCACAACAGCAGAAGAAGCATGTTGGCATTAAAAGCTTAGTGGTGTGGATGTAGAGGCACCAGTATTTAAGCATGACTTTGGTAGAGGATTAATTGTGACTAGGGGGTGAGGGAGGGAGTGAGTCTTGATATTTGTAGCATAATGGTTTTCTGAAACTTCAGCCTTCAAGACGTTAGACTCTGCAGCCATATGTACAGTATATCACTAAGCCATATGCAGTGTGGTATGGGTAAAACCCAGATCACCAGACCAGGGCCAGTGCTGTAAAATCTGCACTGGGCACAGCTTGTGCAAATATTGCTGATCCAGTGGATCAAATAAATACGTGCAAATAAATAAATACTCTGCATCACCTCGTACTTCAACCCACCCCAGGAGTTATGTTATTACATGATAACACACACCCTGTCATTCCTTACTGCTTAAATATGCCCTTTCTCAATGTACTATACTTTGTTTCAGTTAATGTATGCAACAGCCTTCATGTGAACACTCTGGGCTTCTCTTTGACTCCTGATGTCTATTTGCTTTAGCTATTGTACATTGTTTGAACTGCATTGGTCTTCTTGATGTGGTGCCTGTGTGCCTAAACTATGTAATCTCTTTATCTACTGCTACCCATGTATCTCTAGTGAATGATTGTTATAACTATCTGCTCTCAGAGCCATTGTTTTTGGACTTAACTGTGCTGTCCTTGTACTAGTTTTGACGAGGTGCCTTTGTAAATGAGTCTGTGACTCAAAGGTTTGTAAATCTGATATTTTTTTAAATAAATAAATAAATGTTTATGTTTAAGCCCATGAAACACCCTTATCTAGTTAATGCATTCACAGTCATAGTGGCTTTGCCAGAGCTCGTTTAAGTTATTAATTCGCATAACTCTGCAGATTAATATACAATCACTAAGTACTCATTGGTTATTTATTTTTCTGATCTCTAAAACTGTTTTCAATTGACAGGTTCCTTTTGGTTCTACATTTTAGTTTGGGGGGGTACTTTCTTTTAAAAGTGGTTCAGACCATCCCTAGGGCACCATTTACACTTGTCACTATGTCATACTAGTTGCCAAACAAATGCTGAACTGTAGCCACACTGTTGATCAAAAGGCAAGTATAGTGGGATTTTTTTTTGCCAACAAGTATGGTGTGGCTTCCCACTGCATGTGAAGTGGTGACACATGTACTAATGGTGTATTCTAGATTACAGTAACTTTTGGAGGCTAGAATACAATGTAATTCACATGAAGCTGTCACTTTAATTTATTGCTTTAGCATTTCTCAATGAGTTGCAGAAGTATTGTTGGATCCAGCACAAAGCTTTGCAAAAACATTTGCCTAAGAGTTGCAACTCTGTTTTGCATTATATTGTGACTGAGATAAATTACAGATGCATTCCTGTTGAGTTGCAACATTCTGTAGAAGTTCCTCTTGGATTTTTTAAGTATTGAAAAACAACACAATGTGAGTTTCCAGTGCATGCCCAACTTTGAAAAACAACACAAAATTATTTAATTGGCATGACAGTTTAATGTAAATTGTGTTGCAGTAGAGTAGGTTATTTAAATTCACAGCAATCAACTTGCAGGCAGAGATGGACAAAGTTGGTAAAATTTGCTCCATGAATATAATGCAATTTGCGGAGCTAGGATCAATTCAAGAAGTGTGAAGTTTTCACCTTGAAGTGAGTTTTGCCCATGAATTGAAATTCCAAAGTTCATGGGCGAATTTCCATACTTTGTGGAGCAGACGTTGCTATTCGGGCATAGTCAAAGTTGTTGAGTGGAGGGAAAACTTTGCAAAACTCATCAAATGTGAATTTCAGCCACTTGGTGTCAACTTTGCCAGCAAATTACAACTTTGCCATATCCCTACACAGGTGGAACGGGCATGAACCGGACTGGGAGGTTAAGTGCTGAGGCTTGTCTGTAGGATCCCAGCCCTGTTTCTGTTTTATAGGCCAAACGTCCACGCCCAGAATGTTAACTCATCCTGCACTACAATCCACAAGGTGGAGAGCTGTGGAGAATGCAGAACTCCACTGGTGGAAATAGTGTGAAATGGCAATTCTGTTATTTCTTTTTTTAATCAGCACATTTTTGAAAAGCATTTTTCAGTGGGACTATGCAACCAGAGTAGTGTTATGCTTGTGCACTGTGATAACTGTTTGTCCATTCCCACTCTCTATTCCACAGGGAATTACCACCCTGTAGGGGTACCAAAGGCATGGAACCCTCGAAGAGAGTTTCACACCTAGGGGCACCATGGGAAAGATTCTTTTGGCTAAAGGTATCTTAGGAAGGAGCCAGGCATACCACTGAAGGAGAAGGAGGGGAGAATGCGGGGTAATGAAAAAAGTGCTTCAGAAGGGGGCTTGGACAACTTATATAGCTCAGAAAGGGGGTGCTGCTGGTTGTTCCCCAGTTGAACTACAGGCATAGCCTTTCAATTTAATGGGCCTATGCAACCAGAGTAGTGTTATGCTTTTGCAACTATGATAACTGTTTGCCTTTTCACACTCTCTATTCCATGGGGAATTACTACTCTGAAGGGGTACTGAAAGCAAGGAATGCTTGAAGAGGGTTCCACCCCTAGAAATGCTGTGGGAAAAATTCCCTTGGCTAAAGGTACCTTAGGAAGGAGTTCCAGAAAGAACAATGAGTAGTAAACGCTGACTATGAGGTAGAAAATCTGATTGACAGCAATGAGACAGCTTGATGAAATGCAAATGAGATGCACAGGTTGTCAGGATTACAATGTAGAATGGATTGCACTGATGCGATCAGGGGACTTCCTAGGAGAGAAGGAACAGTGAGTAGGGCCACCATTCATCTCCATCCAACAGCAGACACCTACCTAAGGAAATTAGGGCATATCCTATAAACAACTAATTATATATTATGACCATTGGCATAGAGGAGAGGGGAAAAAAACATTTTTAAAAGGAGGAAACCTCTGGGGATTCAAGGCCTAGGTCTCCTTCCGCTAGGCTAGAGGTAATTTATTTAGTAATAGCTCTGCTGCAGCAATTTAGAAACCCAATCAAAGGGGATGAACATTCCAATTTGGTGGAAAGCTCTCATGATCGCTTTTATGTGAACGCGATGAAGGGCTGCAAGAGATATCAGCAATGGGTACTCTGAATGAGAGTGGACCCCCAAGGTGGGAGAAGGAGAGCAATGACTGCTGAGGCACTTATCCATCCTACTGACTAATAGAAACCAGGTGAGCCAGAAGTGGTCGTTGGGAAAAAATCTTTTGAAGCTACCACGGCAAAGCGATAGCCAAAGGAGCCCTCTTTGGCTGGAAGAGCCCCACCCCTCAGCTGCTGAAGTCTTAAATTCTGAATCATATGAAACCGCATGCTAAAGCTCTGCCTGGAATGAGGATATTCCCACTATGGGTCAGATGGGAAGGACCCCTCCCCAAGGTTCACATGTTTAAGATGCAGACTTCATGAGTACAGAGTGAGACTGCCTGCTTACAGGGCAAGCCATGAGCTAAAAAAGGTAATGGTCATGGTTGGCATGCCTCTGATTTAAGAATGAGAGCATGATTCAGCTTTGAGTGCTTGACAGAAAGGGGCTGGGTGAGCCAGCAGCCATAGATTAGGTAGCAGATTATTGATGAGGAGGCTGGCCTTGAAAGGTTGCAAGTGAACTCTGCAACCACATGATTGAAAAACTGCAAGTGAACTCTGCAACCAAAAAAATTTAAAGGTTGTGAGTGAACTCTGCAATCATGAGAACTACCAAGGCGGGTCCTGGGTAAGGTAAGAGGCTGCAGTATGAGCCACAGATTTGTTTTTTGATAAAAGTACTAACCAGTGCAAAACAAGCCAACCAAATCCATTATGAAACCAAACTGATGGTGACATAGAAGATAAATGTTTAGGCAGTGAGAAGCTGGGATGCCAGTGATTAAATCAATGAGCTTTAGCAAATAGGAAACACTTAACAGATTTGCAATAGTGTTTGCCACTGCAATAAAATGGGCAGTGGCATAGGTAAGCATGATGCATTGCATATGAGATGAGCTGAATTAAGTATATGCTTAGCCAACCAGTTTCACTAAGGAGTAAACAGTAGTTTGCATAAGACATTGGATGGTATAGTTTTAGTATGAATAATGAATTGGTATGATTGCATGAATAGTGATTGATATGATTGGCAGGAATACCTTAAATGCCATTAAGGCAGAGATAGGTTAATGCAAGGCAGTACGAAATTTCAAGCAGTAATGACATAAATCCCTTAAGTACCATTAAGGCAGAGTTAGGTTATAGCAAGGCAGTAAGTTTTGCAATGCAGTAATGAAATGCATGAGTTCTCGAAAGCCATGTATGCTGTGAGGTAAATCTACATATGCAATGGATAACTGAAAAACATGTAGGCAAGGAGCACTGAGGACAGGTGATTCATTTAACTTACTTAAAGCATGCTCCTGCTACTTGGGCCATGATGCAGCACTGAGACACCACAGTCCTCCACCATAGGAATAACAGGAAGCCAGGAGCAAGGCACCATGAGAACAGGAAGCCATGAAATAGCAGAAAGTGTCAGTACAGCAATGCAGCATTTGTCCTAGTTGAACTCACACTGAGTAAATATGAGCAGAGATGTAAAACAGGAAGTAGCTGCTAGCTAGGCAGTAGAGCCAGGACCAGGTGCAATCAATTAATGAGGAGTAGGATGCCTCAAACTACAGCGTGAGCTGAAACATACAATAACAATTGAAGGAAAACTGAGGTGTGGTAGGAGCCCAGAACACACACAAGATAAACACAGAGCAAACAATGCCAGCAAGATGTTAGGAAAACTAGAAAACCCCAAAATGAAACACAAAATAAAAACACAGACACAAAGGAACAGAAAAACAGGCACACAAGGAAGCACACAGCAATAGCCGGAGGCAAAATAATACGAACCAGAAGCAGAACGCAAAAATACAAGAGAAGTCCAGCATAAACCAAGCACAGCCCAATCACAGCAATGCTTGGGAGGATGAGGCAAAGCCTCAACGGGACCCATGGGAGAAGTCAGACCGACATCGTCTCCAGCCAATAAAGAAAAAAGGCTTCAGAAGGAGGCTGGGAGAAACTGCTTATATAGCTCAGGAATGGGGGTGTGGCTGGTTGCTCCCTCATTGAACTACAGGATAGCTTTTCAATTATATAAACCACAGAATAATATTCTGTTGATCATGTAATATGAGGAATAATATTCAGTGGTTTGTGGGAAATTAATCCACGGTTTGCAAGATGTATGGAATATGACTCCTCGGTTAACATTCTGTTTTCAGAATTTTGGAGTTCTACTTTTGACAGAATTCTGTGAAATTAGGCAGAAGTTTCAAAATTCCATAGAATTCTGGTGGAAGAGGAATTTGAAAATTCCACACAGCTCTATCACTGTGGCTAGCTGCACACTGTCCTCTGATTTGGAGAGTGGCGAGCAGCTACCATTCACATCTAACACAAATGCTGTTCAGGAACTTGGTAGTAGAGGTAAGAGTGTGCCAGGCAGTCCACATATTTTCTTCTGCAGGAGTGGAGAAACTCATCTCTGCTATGTAACCACACCCCATTGGTTCAAGAGTGAAAACCTCAAAATCATTTTCACTTCTGGATATGTCAGGTGGCAAACTGGAACACTACTGCCACACCACTTGACCAGTGGTCCAGTAATTTGTAAGTATGCTCTTCAAACCCTTTTTAACCCAATTTTGGCTTTTAATTACATTCTGCTAATTCTTGCAATGCATTTTTTCCCATTAGCTCCATCAACTGAAAGAAGCAGAGGACTGTGATATTTCGCTTGTTTTATGATCTGGTTCCCAAAGAAACTGAAATCTTTAGCTGGAAAAAAAAACAATATGTAAAAATATATAAGAAAGTTTGACATCTTCCAGAGTATTTCCTTAGGTTCCCATTTGGAAACTCTACCAATGGCACTTAATGCAGTCACTGTTATCATACACAATATACTAACCTCCCAATGTTGTAATCTGGTTTTAATTGCTAGACTAATTAACATGCTTCCTTGCCTCTTCTGCTCCAAGTCAGAAAATTGTACCTGAATTGTCCTAGCAATTGTTACACAGTATAAATAGTTTTTACTTAATATCTAAAAATTGGTTTTCAGATAAGCAGTGTATATACTCCAAATAATCTCAAGCTTGCCCAAGATGTAGGGATGAGCAAGTCTTGCTGACTTCTAATCAAAATTCAAAATGGTTCTAAAAGGTTCCTATTATTGAACATTTGAAACTGAATAATTTGCCAACAGTTACATATTATGTATCAGTTGATGGCATTCTAACTGCTAATTTGCTTTGGAAACATTTAGAACACTGTTTTATAGTGCTATTCTTTTTGGTTCAAAATTTTAGAATAGTCCAATTTCTATTGGGGGGGGAGCTTTGTTAGGGCCAGGAGTTGCTGATGCTTAAACTACTGTCCAATAAAAGTAGCTGATGAGCAAAGTGGTTGCACTGCATCTGGCTTGCATGCTCACAGCTAAATTAATGGACATTTGCAAAGACTAAGAGCAGGGTTTTCAAATGGATCCCTCTTGGGTGCAAGCACTCATGTTTTCAAAGTCTACTGTCCATCCAAACTAACAGACCATCTATCTGTCCACATTTTTTGTTAAAACAGTGGCATTTCTATTACAAAAAAAGCCACAAAACCTGATATGTGTAATTGTTTTAATGCAAATTGCCATAAATTGAGAATTTTTGGCACAAATAGATCTCTTAGAAAACAGTGTCCGGGCTGTCAGACACAATCAGGTGGATGCAGATACAGGTGCTGCATGCATTTGCACTCACCTCTGACCTTTTTCAAAATCTAGCCCCAGTATTCTCATTGCAATCCAGTCACAACAGTGGTGAAAGTTATAGAACATCAAATGAAAGCTACTATGACTACTGACACTTGTAGTAAAACTAGATCCAACATAGATCTTATCCTGCACATGGTACTTCATGCAAATTGCTTCTGTTGTATGCTACCTCAGGCTGCATTAAAGCAGCAGTGCATATTATGGTATGTAAGATACCCTTCCATTTGAGTCAGCTTTAGAATTATTTTAGATTTTATATAATGTAATCAATTAATTAATATATTTGAGGTTGGTTAGGAAACAGGGTGTATAAACTTCTGATTCAGCCTCCTCTCTATGTGGGTGTAGATCAGCTCAGCTCTCTCTCCCCCTGGGTGATTATATATATCTTAATCTGCCCCTAGTCCATGGTTTTCCCTTTCACATGATGAACCACCTACACCAAAACTATTATGCCAGCAAACGTTAACCCAAAAGATGTGGTGTAGGTCAGCCTCGATGACTTCCAAGCAAGCAAGCTGCCACAGCAATGAGGAGGGAAAGGGGCAATTCACAATTACCTTCAGATGCCTGTTCTTCAGGCTCAACAAGCTAAGCTCCACCATGGACAGACTCAAGAAAGAGGTGGTAAAAACAACTCGGGGACTCACTGAGATTAAGCAGTGCACCAATGCACAGAAAACAGGCTTTATGTAATCCACAGAGACCATCAACTCTCATAGCACAGCATTGAGTCACATTCTCTGTCAGGAGTGAGAGAGAGAGCACTCTCTGAAAAATCGATGATCTAGACCTTGGCTCCTGCTTGGATAATAGCCTGATCCATTGGCTTCCAGAAACCATGGAGAATGGTAAAATGGCACCCTTTTTTGAATCCCTCATTAAGAAAAAGTTGAACTGGCCCATGGCAGAGCCATTGAACATTGTTTGTGTCCACAGAGCCCTGGGCCCACAGCTGACTGACCCGAAATCACAAATGCACTTAATTGTGCTGAAATTCCTCAATTACAGAACCAAGGCAAAGGTTCTGATGTTGGCATGGAGCAAGAGAAAAACATTACATTTATGGATGGCTATTCTTTATGCACACCTTCACTAGAGATGCAGCGTAATTGTGCCCTTACGGCGAAATTTCACCTGTAAATTTTGTTGAAATTTCCATGTCAATTTCACCTTTCACCTGCACATTTTACTGGATGTAAGTATCAGGCAAAATTGGGGGAAAAAAAAGCTTATCGCATGACTGTCTCTCTAGCACACTTCTGGTCACATGGGTGACTGCACTTAGGTAGGTAGCCAGTTTAAGTGTACTTCCTTTAGAGCTGTTTCAGCCTAGTAGTAGGAAGTAGGAGAGAGACTACAGCAGGAGAACTCAAACTTGTCTTTATAAAAAATAGTGTGTGTGTTTGCAGCTTATTTGATTTGTGATCTTTTCCCCACTAGTTTAAAAAGTTAATATTTTCTGTTATTGTTTTTTCTGCACTTTTATATTTATCTATCTTTTTAAGTGTGTGTGTGTGTGCGTGCTTACGTGTGTGTGTGTGTGTGTGTGTGTGTGTGTAAAACTCCCTCATTCTCTCCCCTTTCTTTTTTTTTCTTAGCAAGGAGTTGTAGGAGGAGATATGAGAGCTTAGAATGGATGGAAAAGATAGAGACAAGGTGAAGATTAGGCAGAAGACAGCTGAACCACCCCCACACAGTGTTCACATTAATAGGTGGGCCTTTATGTCTGTGCCCCCAAACAGCAGCAGGAGCATGTGCTCCTCACACCCCAGCAGGAGAATGTAGCCCCCACTCCACAGGAGCAGCATGAGCCCCTCACCCCCCCAGCAGTAGCTGAATCCTCTTGTTATCCAGCAGCTGCATGTGGCTCCCACCCCCAGGCAACCGCAGCAGGCACCTCCAGATACCATCCCCCCAGCTGGATCATGCTCCCCTTGCCTCCCCCAAGCAGGAGCATGATGTGCCCACTGGCCTTGGGACATCAGCTGTTGCCCCCCCCCCCACAGAATGTGTCATCAGCTGTGTGGCGCTTTTTCAGCAAAAATACCAATGATAATACAGTTGTGAGATGCAACTTGTGTGGCAGATCTGTTAGAAAGGGCAAGACTAGGGTCATTTTGGCACTTGCGGCCAAAGGAGTAATCTGCAGCACCAGCAAGCTGCAGATTGGCTTGAAAAACAGAAGGAGTTAGCAGCAGGTAGAGAGGCCTGGGGTGTTGCTGAGCAGTTAGAAGGGAAGGGGATCAGCAGAAGGTAGGGCCAGTGGTCAGCAGAGGTACTGCAAAAGGCAGCAGCAGCAGCAGCAGCAGGAGGCACCTGCAGAGCCCCCATCACCCTCATCCCACAGACACAGACACAGGTGTTGCCGAGTTCATGGTGGTGACCCAGCACAGCCTGCAGCTGCCCCAGCCACTCATGTGCCAGCACCAGCGGCAGTGAGCCTTGAAGAAGACCTGACAGCATTATGCAGAGAAGAGGGAGCTCTGTGCAGTGAGTTCACTGATTTCCACCAGTAGGTCAGGGGGGACCAGAGGAAACTCCTTGAGGAGCACAAAAAATGTTTGACCTCCTGACGGAGCTGCGTGGTGGTGGTGGTGGCAGGGCAGAATCTGTACCTGGCACTGGTACAGTGTAACAGTCGGACTACAGACCAGTCAGCGGAGCACTGGCAGCAAAAATTTTTTTTATTTTCTTTCTCTTGTCCTTGCTTTCTTACTGTCACTCTTTCCTCATCTGCACCCTCTGGCCCAGCTATTCAAAAGGGTTGCGCATGGTGCAACGGTGTTGAGACATACACAACCCACTGATGCACCCCGGTGCGATATTTAAAAGGGAAAAGTGCGCCTCACAAATCCTGATGCACCGGGGCACATCAGTAATGTATGCAGGCACAGGTGGGGGGGCGTGCCCATGCATAAACTGCACAGCCTGATATTCAGCCCGAGCCATGCAGAGTTATGCAGGTGCAACCCCTACCTGTGCCTGCACAAAGTTACGCCTAAAAAAAAAGGAACAAGTCGAGGGCCACCCACAGGTGAGCTGCCGCATTGCAGGGCGCAACACAGCAGCTGCCACCTGTGGGTCACCATCACCTGTTCCGGCCACACCTGGTAGTGCCCCCATGCCCCTATCATGGGCATCAGTATCCCCCTCCAAGTTCAATATCTCTGGTGGTCCAGCGGACAGCGATTAGCCCGATCATGGGCATAACAGTATTCCCCCCCCGATTAGCCCGATTGCGGGCATAACTGTAACACCCCCATTAGCCCGATCATGGGCATCAGTATCCCCAAAGTCCAATATCTCTGGTGGTCCAGTGGACGCCGCGGAGCCTGATCCCGGCGGCATTCCTCACCCCAAGTCCGAAATCCCTGGTGATCAGTGGACCCCCCACCCCTGCCGCCAGGGCCCTGCCACCCCCCCCCATCAGCCGGTGGGTGGCAGCACCACCCACCTGCCGCCCCACTGACTGACAGCTAGGTATGGCTGCATGCCCATTGGTTCAGAGTATGAGCCAATGGGTGTGCAGCCCATACCATACTAGTCTGTCCAGATATGTGATTGAATTCATTCACATATCTGGACTGACTAGTACGGTATGGGCTGCACGGCCGTTGGCTCATGCTCTGAACCAATGGGCGTGCAGCGATACCGAGCTGTCAGTCGGCAGGCGGCGCGGTGGCAGGTAGTTGGGGTGCTGCCGCCCGGCTGCTGACAGGGTGGGAGCGGGGTGGTGGGGCTCCATGGGTGAGTGGGGGGGTCCACTAGATCACCAGGGATTTCGGACTGGGGGGGTGAGGAATGCCGCCCTCGATCGGGCTCCATGCGGTCCACTGGACCACCAGGGATATTGGACTTTGGGGGGATATTGATGCCCGCAATCAGGCTAATGGGGAGGTGTTACAGTTATGCCCGCAATCGGGCTAATTGGGGGGGATACTGTTATGCCCGTGATCGGGCTACTCGGGGTGGGGTTACAGTTATGCCCACGATCGGGCTAATCGGGGGGGAATACTGTTATGCCCACGATCGGGCTAATTGCAGTGCACTGGACCACCAGGGATAGGAGACATTCATTGTCCCTTACGGGACGTCTCACGATTGGGCTGCAGGGGGCGTCGGTCTCCAACAGCCGCTGCCTGGAAGGGGCCAGGCGCAAGTCTTTGGGGATCAGTGCACCTGCATGCTAATGGCATTTAAATGGGGCTGTAATCAGATGCAAATGGCCCCCCATGTGCCTTGCATAAATTATGGCCCCATTTGCATGTCACCCTTTGAATATCGCAGGTGCTGTGCATGGCACAATGGAACTTGCGCCACTGCATCCCAGTGCTCCACTCTGACCACTTGCACTGGTGCAGTTCCACTGCACCATGCACAGTGGGTCTGGCAAGGGGGCAATATTCAAAGCAGTTGTGCCATAGCGCAACTCCATTGAATATCGCCCTGGCCACACCCCTGCGCAACTATTTTGAGCGGTGCACAGTGTTGCTCCACAGTCTGGCACAGTTTGAATATCTGGGCCTCTAAAAATAACAAAAAGTAAAAAAATTTTTTTTTTCTGTCCACTTCTTCTATATCCTTTCTTTTGTTTTTGTCCAGTTTTTTGTGTGTTATGCAATGTTTATGATCCCTCCCTTTCCTATTTCGTATGTATACCCTGTCCCTGACCTGGCCCTTACGATGCACCCCCTGTCATGTGTTACTGTTTGTCAGTCACTTTTAGTCTTTTTTACCCATAATCACTGTACCTTTACATTTGGTTTAAGTTAGTCCCTCTGACTTGTATGTATTGCCTCCTCCTATCCACAAATGTCAAGTATTGTAATGTGTAAACTGTTCCTAGGAACAAAATTTTTTCCTAAAGCTATATGTGTTGTTGAAGGCTGGCAGCAGTTGATTTGGCTGTGTGCAAGATCAATTTGAATGAATATGTACTGTACACAACAATCATAGAAACATTAGAACTTTTATTGTGAAGTTAAACATAATGTAAATTTTTTTTGTGCTTAACACGTGTGTCCCCATGGCTTGCCACAATGTTAACTTGGTGTTACAGTGCCTAACCACACCACCGCCACCACCTGGTACAAAATGTGCTCTAGTAGGGCTACAGTATAACACAGCCTCTTAAAACCATGCTGTGCAGAGTAGGCATGATAAGACGAGAAATATAGTATGACCGGAAAACATTTGTATGACATTGAGAATGTAGAGTGAGGCAGAGTGTTGCCACTGTCTAACATGGCCCATAATTCCAGAAATGTTTCCCAAACAATGTTTCAGTAAATCAACCCCCAAATCAGGTCTTAGCTATGATGTTTTAGGGTGCCCCCCACCACCCAGACATTAAATAGCCGTTTTGGGGCCTGTTTGCCAAATATTTCTGCCTGAAACTCACTGCTGCCGATGCCAAATGAAGCCTACAATTCCAGAAATGTTTACTAAAAAATGTTACATCAAATTGAGACTGAAATCAGGTGTCAGACATGCAGTTACATAGTTCAGATCCACTGTGAGGACCCAAATGTGCTGTTTTCTACACCATTTAAATGCTTTTCAGGCCTAACTGTGGTGCTGCCACTGCCTAAAATGGCCTAGAAGTCCAGAAATATTTCCAAATAAATTGCACAGTGCATTCAGACTAAAATCAGGTCCCAGCCATGATGTTTTATGGCATCCAGACAACAACCTGGACCAAATGATGGTCTTTGGTCCACTGTTTACAATTGTTTTTCGGACCCATCTTGGTTCTGCCAGTACAGCACAGGCAGAAAATGTCCAGAAAAGTTGCAGAAAAAATGGTGTATTAAATTGAGAGTGAAATCTGGTCTCAGCGATGATGTTTTAAGGTGCCCCCACCACCACCCAGACATTAAATAGCTGTTTTCGGGCCTGTTTGCCAAATATTTCTGCATGAAACTCACTGCTGCCGGTGCCAAACAGGGCCAACATGTCCAGAAATGTTTACCAAAAAATGCTACATCAAATTGAGACTGAAATGTGGCATCAGTCCTGATGTTTTAGGGTGTACCACCACCTCAGGGACCTGAAAAGGGTTGCAACCCATGCAGAGAAATTGAATTCCTCCTGCAAAATGCTGCTGCTACTTACAATTATTTCCTCCTGCTGCTGCTGTTTAAATTGATTGAGATAGAAATGTACAATTATCATTTCACCATTCCTGTGTTGTACTGATTGACTAGCTGTGTTGACTGTTTCTGTGGTAGCAGCTTGCCTGGCGGTGGGGAGTGAATGACTTTTGGGGCACTGCAACTGGCTGCCTGCTGCTGTCTCTGACTACTACTTTCCAAGCTACCACAGGAACTACTGTTCTGGATGGTTGTGCTTGGTGGATTATCTTCACACAGTCCATACTGCTACTGTTGAACACAAAAGTATCTGTCTTCATTTTTTTTTCCTGTGCAAGGTAAGGGTGTTGGTGGGCTGGTATTCAGGCATCTTGAGTTCTAATATGCTTGTACTGCTCTTATATTATTTTTCAGTGTGCTGTGGATGACAACATCATGCCAGACTGTAAGGGAGGGAGATCTACGGATCTTCCCAATTTCCCAATGCAGACGGTAAGTATTGGAATTTTCATACAAGTGTGCTATGTCTGTTACTGCCATCTGGTTGTCTGAGCTTGATAGTAATTGTGTTATTTTTTGCTTTTATCAACACCAGGAGTTCCAGCAAAGTTAAGTATCATTCCATCCTGCTGCTGCTGCTGGCTGCTGAACCAGATCTGGGGGATTTATTTATTTGTGCGATGGTTCAACTTTCACAGTCATTAAGGTAAGTATTTCTTCATCTTTTATGGTCTTCTGGTGTGGGGGGGTGGACGGTCACGTGTGTGGTGGGGGTGGAACTTTTTAACAATCCTCAGAATTTGTTCTTATTTTTTACGTATTTCAAGGTACGCAGTGCTGACAGGGGAAGGGAAATGCCTGCTAGTGCTACTGTGCTTTGTCACGGACCTTAGTCTGGATTGGAATCATGTGCACCATACAGCATGTTCCTGTGGGGAATGTCCTCAGTTTAATGACATCATGGGGTATGGTAAGCATACATTTTTTCTCTGCTTCTTCTTCAAACTTGTTACATTAAACTGGGTATGCTGATTGATGAGTATCCAACCTTTTGTCTTATCTTTGATCTTGCTTAGATCATCTTCCTCTGTTGAGGTTTCATCGTATGTCATATCTTGATAACTACATGATCAATCCAGGCCATGCAGGAGCTGTGTTGTGTCTGTGGAAACATAGAAACATAGAAACATAGAATTTGACAGCAGATAAGGACCGCTTAGCCCACCCAGTCTGCCCATTTCCCTACCTACTGGATAAGCTGCAGATCCTAGTTAACCAGCAGCCTACTTTTTCTTATCCCCACACCCTAGAATTGCCTTATGACTGTCCCATGCATGTTTGAATTCCACCACTGATTTTGACTCCACAACCTCCTCTGGAAGGCCGTTCCATGCATCCACAACCCTCTCTGTGAAAAAATACTTCCTTAAATTACCTCTTAGCCGCCCCCCATCTTCAAATTGTGCCCTCTTGTTCTTGCACACCTCTTTTTTTGAAAGATGCTACCCTCTTGGACTTTGTTGATTCCCTTGAGGTACTTGAAAGTTTCTATCATGTCCCCCTCCTCCTTTCCTCGAGGCTATACATATTAAGCTCCTTAAGTCTCTCTTCATATGTCTTCTGGTGCAGATCCTGCACCATTTTAGTTGCCCTCCTCTGGACAGCTTCCATCCTGTCTATGTCTTTGCGGAGATTGGGTCTCCAGAACTGCACGCAGTACTCCAGATGGGGTCTCACCAGCTGTCTGTACAGAGGGATAATAACTTCCTGTTTTCTACTGGTGATGCCTCTCCCTATGCATCCCAGTATCCCCCCAGCCCTCCTTGCTGCCCTCTCACATTGCTTGCCCACCTTTAGGTCATCTGATATGACTACCCCCAGGTCCCTTTCCATTTTTGTTGTTGTTAGTATCTCACCCCCATTGTATACTCTTCCCCTGGGTTTTTGTTTCCCAGGTGCATTACCTTGCACTTCTTAGCATTGAATCTAAGCTGCCATACATTTGACCATTCCTCTAACCTTGCCAAGTCCCTTCTCATCCTTTCCACCCCACCCTGTGCATCAACTCTGTTGGAAGATCGGGGTGTTGCTAGAAGATGTTGGCCACTGGACTAGTGTCCATACCATTACCATTAATGAGTAATCACCACTGCCACCCACATACAGGGAGGAACTATGTGCAAAAACTCATGGTTGAAATGGTGTTTAGTAAATAATTAGGTGGAGGGGGGGTTAATGTCTTGTCTAATCAATGGAGATTGCATAGCTGTAGTAATTGTGAACATTTTGAATACATTCCAAAGTGAGGACAGCAGGACCCTCCCCCCGCCCCCCTACCCCAGGTCAGGAACCATTGCAGTTTAGGTGTACATTAACCTGGTACTGTAGCATAAGTAACCTTTTTGCGGCTATTTGATGTTGTAAGTTGTTAAGCCTCTTCATGATTACTTTTATAATTTATGACTTTCATCATTAAAGATGGCCACCATTCACCATTTCTAAAAATGTGTTCCACTTGAGGTGTTAACTGTTGAATTAGCATGTTACATTCATATGCTACTTGTACTAGTCTAGGAGCTAGGGTTCTTGTACATGTGACCGACACTGAGTGGCAGCGAAATTTTTTTCTGTCGCATGTAGTGCATGGCTGTGTCAGGTCAGATCAGGTCAGGTGATGAGAGGGGGGGGCGGTAGGGCAGTGTGGAATTTGCCATCATGGGCACTTTTAAGGACATCCAGGCAACATATCTTGATGTAAGATGGGGTTCATAAAGTAAGTCAACATGAAAAGTAAGATATTTTTGGAAGAAAAACATTATATCTGTAACCATGCAATTGCTAAATCTTTACGGCTATGGTAATTACATTGCTGCTGCTTTATATAGGCGTTGGGGATTGGTGGTGAGGTGAACAATCAACGGGTTATTGCCAAGGGTGATCAAATGAAACTTATACACACGGCAGCACATAACAACATATTTTCATAACCAATCCAATGGTACAGAGCTAAAAATAAGATATAACATACACACCCCAGCCACCATACTGTGACTTGAAAGTTGTTGGGGGGGGCCTTGGAGTAAACTCAGCCTTTTTTAAACTTCCAATTCCACATCATCCAAGAAGCACCCCTCATAGTCTTCAAGACTAGACTCCTCATCAGGTGGGAATTCACTCAACATTGCTGCCTTATCCACCTGGCTGCTGGTGGACACCCTAATTGAGGGATCATCATCCTCGTCAACGAGACACAGTTCCTGTGGCAACACCACTGACACCACTGTGTTGCATGGAATGTGCCTTTGATTCATTTTGATGAATGTTAGCATGGACACATTCTTGGGTGACAAATTGGTCCTACGGTCACTCACAACTGCCCCAACCACACTAAACACTCATTCCACAGTGACACTGGATGGTGGGCAGCTCATGTATTTCACAGCAACCGATGTTAGTGCTGGCCAGTCAGTCATTTTACTGCTCCAGTACAGCAGTTGCTTGCCATTAATGGCAAGGTGCTTTGGGTACCCCATGTAGGCCTCCACCATTCGTTCTGCTGCCTGGAGTCCAGCCGCGTCATCTGTCTCCTTCTCCTCCTTTTCCTCTATATCTTCCACACCCACCTGAAAGAGAACATCCCAAATGGGATTAATTGATGTTTTCAGCTCTGCCTTGACCATTTTCTCTGATTGGGTAGCCTCTAAGCCACTGGTGGTGGTAGCAACACCTGTTTTTGATGCAATACGTTCATATTTCATTTGTGCAGCATGTACCAGTTTAATGAGTTTCTCTGTCAACTGTTGTAGGGAATAGTGTGCTGTGGTTCTCATCTGCTACACTGCCATGACTTCTGTGTGTTTCATTTTTGGCTGTTCTGAGTGCTCTAAATCTTGCGTATTTTTGCATTCAATTATAGCAGACAGACCACGATTGTAGTGTGGATCCAGCATGGTGGCGATTGCAAAGTCAGCTGACTGTAAAATGCCAGATACATGGGTATTTCTGTCCAGCACATGGAGCATGTGATCCATTAGGTCACAAGTGCCATGATCTCCACTTACCTCTGTCTGGTGACTCACATTCACTAGTGTCTGCCTCAGCACCGTATGAGGGGTATGGACTGACTTTTACAAGCAGTGTCCCCACTCACTGTCTGTGCAGCATGCTTGAATGGATGGAGAATGCATATTAGCCCATCAATTTGGCACCACTGCTCTGCTGTTTGAGCGATGGACACTCCAGCACTTTCACAGGTGGTGTGCAGAAGCAGGTATTCTGACACAGCCTTATACTGTTCATACAGCCGGTCAAGCATGTACATTGTGGATTTCCACCTTATGACAACATCAAGCTTCATCCAATGTTGAGGCAGATGGTTATTGTGCTGTGGCTCATGTAGATGATCTCAGGCCTTTGCAGAATGGGTGAAGTGGACACAGATGAGATGGGCAACAGTAACTGTTTCCTTAATGTCTGCATGGTTGAGAAACTGCTAAACGACAAGATTAAGGCAGTGTGCCAGGCAGGGCACTCTGAAAAAACTACCATTGTTAATGCACTTCACTACATTGGAGCCATAATCACTTGCGATGAATCCTGCTATGAGTGACTGTGTATGTAGTCACCCATAAGTCTCATCCAGCAGAACATTAAGCATTTTCGCAGCTGTGTGAGAACCTGTGACACTTGTCATACTTAGGATTACATGCTGCCGAATACCAGGTGTGTTGCTACCACCACAGTTTTGCTTCACAATGTTTTGCCAGGCCCAAAATCAAGTACCACACCAGGCAACTGTGCCCAATGTGCTGTTATGCACAGATATTAGCTTGCTGCTGTTTGTCCACTGGTCCACATATCCATGCTAAGATGGATATAATGTGATACACTATGCTTCAATGCATGTCTAATGTAATCAGCAATGCTACTGATCAGCTCTGGCATGGCACGCTTACTAAAATAGGTTCGCGATGGAACTTACCATTTGGGACAGGCACGGGCCATCAACCTGCGGAAACCAGCATTCTCTATGAATGAGAATGGCAAAAGATTGATGGCCAGCATTTTAGCAGTGGCAGCATTTAACTCTCACTCAGCAGCATGATTGGTGGGGTACTTTGTCTGCCGCTAAGGGATGGTCTTCAGAGTAGGCTGCATCTTTGGGGCTGTCTGATCAGAATGCTCTACTTGTGGCAGCAATGATTTTCTTTTAGGGGTAACATTTGACTCTTGGGGCTGTGTAGACTGCATGAAACCAGTTATCTTGGTTGCTTGTGGGGATGGGGGTGGTGTACTTTTCAGACTCATGGGACTGGGACTCGCACCACCACTGCTATGCCCACTACTTGAGAGATCAAAGGATTGCTCACCCTCCTCCCCCACCACTGACCCACTCTGCCCTCCCTCCTCCTGCTCTTGCTCTACTACATGCAATTTGCTACTAACAGCTCTGGCATCCTTCTGGTATTGCTGCCATCTCAGTGGGTACTTGTATTTCAGGTAGGTGTGTTGGCCACTGGTGCCTATGTGGCTTCCCTTTTTCCCCCCGACTAACACAGGATTGACAAGGTTAGCATATTGCTATGGTCTCATCAGCAGGATCTAGCATATAAAAGTCCCTAACTAGGGACTTTTGACCTCTGGATTTCAGATGCTTCAGGGAATGGGATAGTTCAGACACAGGTGTGGAAGTGTGTGTTTTTTGGGCTGCTCTCATCACTTCAGTAAAACCACATTTGGGATGGAGATTACTTGACTGCTTGGAGGTTTTCTTATAGGCTTGGTGACAGACTGACCCACGGGCTGTACATGTAAATGGCCTACATCACCCTTGACCTTTTTAAACTCAGGCTCCCATATGGGATCATCCCAGTCATCGTCATTACCACCAATAGCGATGATGTCCTTGTCTTCCTCCTCCTCCTCCCCTCATCACTGTTTTCTTGGAGGACGGCACCTTTTTCTTTCTCTACAACCATCTCAGGGGGCTGACTATCCTTATCTCCAAGATTATCAGACTCTGGTTGAACACTATCATCACCAACTCCTGCAGGAACATGGACAGTCACACTAACAGACTTATTATCACCCTTCTCTGAGTCCTGGACTACTGTTCCTGTGCTGGTGTCAGTGTCTCCCAGTCCATTCTTCTCACTGTCAGCATCCCCCACTAGCATGGCTGCAACAATTTGAACTTTAAACAAGGAAGACACAGGTATGCCTGCTCCAGTTCAGCCACCAACTCCTTTGATGGTTCCTGCCGCACCACCAGGGCCCACATCAGAAGACACTGATTCAGACATATGTGTGTTTTCACTGCTGTGGGGAAATGGAACTGAAATTGTACTTTTTTCAGCAGACTTCTTGGCTCCCTCATCCCCCCTGCCACATTCCCCCCATACTTGGCTGCTTCTTAGAAGGCATTTCTGCTGACTGCTGCTTCAGAGTTTTTCCTTTCTCTGTGAGTATGTGAAGAAAGGATGTATTACTACTAACTGTATGAATAACACCTCACATGTGAATGACATCACACACCTATAGCTCAGCTCTGTGTATTTAAAACTTTAGAATTCACAATTAATTCACAACTAAAAGTGGAAGAATGGTATATATAACACAGCTAACAGTGGCAGGAACTCTCTCAAACAGGATGGAGAAACTTTTCAGAGATTAATAAATGGCAAGATAAAACAAAATTAATAAGAAATAACAGTAAATAAATAACTCACAATTGTAAGTAAATACCAATCTGCTTGGCTAGAAATAGCCTACACCACTTTACCCTCCTACCCCCTACACTACACAACTCTTTCAAAGACACAGAGAAAGGAAAAACCTAATTTAAACTAAGTATTTAACAAAAATCCACAAAATTAGAAAATATTCCCTAGCAGCACAGTACCACTAGGAAAAAAGTTTATATTTTCCAGCAATTAGCTCTTAAAAACAATTTCTAGCTATGTTTTCAAAGGCTTTATTGGCTGTGATGCACCACGACAGATAGCTCTCCAACTCAACACACAGCAGAATGAGCTGGAAACAAGTTACACGTGACTTTTGACCTATTTACCCACAATGCATTGCACATTTTGCCTTTGAACCAAAATTTTGCTGGCAAAATCAAAAGTTACACTGGCAAAATTATGCCACAAGGTGAAAAGTGGAGCATCAATAGGCGAAATTGGCAGACCAGTGCATTTAGGTGAAATTTTACGAGTTTACGTGAAATCGTGAAACCAAGTGAAATTTTGTTTTGCATAGGCAAAAAATTTTGCCAAGGCATGTTAAGCAAAATGTCACCATTGCGCAAAATTAAAAAAACAGGTGACATTTTGTTTCGCATAGGTGAAATATTTCACGTAATTTCAAAATATTTTGCCAGGTAAAATATTTCAATTTGGCACAACACTAACCTTCACACCACTCACTCTTCTAAGGTGGCATATCCTGCTAGCAATTCAGAAGAAATTAGCCACAAAAGAAAACATTAAAATATATATCTTCCAAGCAATGGGGCATTGCTCTGGCATGCTGGTGACCTGGGTTCATTCCCTGAGCCTGACCATCAGAAGTGGAGACCTGTAGAGAGGAAATCAAAGCATCCTTCTGATCCTTCCCTCCCAGGGGAGAGGATAGTGTTTGACTGCTTGGTAGTGGCTCCTGGAGGTTGATCATGGAAGGCAGCATTCTTCCCAACGTGGGAGACCACATGCTACAGAACATCCCCACTCCCAGGATGCCACCATGGCTGCATAATTGTGGGAAGGGCTCTAGAAATGGAAATAAGCTCACCCAGCTGACTGGATGACAGCTGCTGAATTCTCCCATGTCACAACATCCCTCAAGCACACCACTTTGATCCCTCAGCCCCTTGCATTCCCAGGACAAGGCAGCAGAATGTTTCTCCCTCCCTTGCTCCCTACCAGGGAGGCCCCCCGTAAGGATATGCTGGCTTTACCCAGGACATTGAAAATGGGGATGGAACAAGACAGCTGTGGGGAATGGACTGGTGGGTAGGCGGGGTTAACAATTTGCTGCCCAAAGGAGTAGCTGATCAGGGGGAAGGTTAGGAGCAAAAGAACTAAAGGAGACCTTGGCCAAAACTAAGTACAAGATCTGCACAGCAGACAGACCATGATTTTTTCTCATCCTCGCTGAACCCAGACTCCTTTTAAAAACTTAGGGTACCACTGGGTTGTTGTCATCCCCCAAACCAGTGCTGGAGGCCCTACTAGAACAGAACATATGGCAGACAGTCTCCAGATCTTGGAAGAGACGCCATTCCCAGTAAACACAGGCCACCACTTCTCAGTCCCAGCAGGTAGCAGTGTGATATCCTGAGCATAGATAGCAACTATTCCAAGCATCAGTGGATCCTGTTGAAGACTGCACCAGACTTTGTAATATCTTTAAAAGCAGCTTTTTGAACAAATAGCTTGGCTACTAGAAGCAGTAGTTCCAAAAGAGCAGTGGGTGAACTATTTATCAGGGATGCTTATTTACTTTCTACTGTGTGTTACATGTTGTTGCACTGCATATATGAAAGGCAGACAGTTTTACATTGTGACATTAATAATCAGTGGTGGGGCCAGTATGGGGGCCTGAGAGTAAACTGAGGAGGCTGATGTGATGGTACTGGGTTCACACTTTTTTCTTGTTCCCTGCTTCTCTCTCTCTCTCTCAGGCTACATAGGTTGATGACTGTTGCAACTATGATGGATAGGGAGACTGAGCCCTACACAGAAATGGGCCTTGGTGGAAAACTTCCAGTGGTGCTGGGTGATCTCTTGGGGGGGCTTGGTGGGTAGCAGTAAGCAAGTATGGCTATCTTTCCTCATGAGCGGGTTGGGTCTGACTCTATGGCTCTCCAAAATGACAGGCACCACTTTAGCCTTAAGAACTTAGGGGGTGCAGGGGATGGGTCTGGGGGACTGCACCCTTCCCTAATGAGCTGCAAGACCTAAACTTTGTTGGAATACTCCCTCACTTCCATGGAAGATGGAAGTGCCTGAAGAGGCACATGATTCACTGTCCTGATTATGAAGGGCATGGTGGTGGTACTGGTGGGACAGGGTGAGGGGGGTGGCTGTCCACCATAGCCTCTCCTGGGACATTTGAGCATCCTAGCTCTAAAGCAAATAACTGGTACATCCAGCAGTCAATAAGGTGATGAGCAATGTGGTGATGCCATGGTGTGTGCATTTAAGAGGTCTGCAGGATGGTGGTGGCTGTTCCTTTTTGGGCCTCTACTGGTATTACCTGATTTTAAAATGAGACAATGGGCCTGATTCAAGGACAAATGTTGCAACTCACCAGCGCTTGTGAGTTGCAACATATGCCGCTATGCTGGGGACACTGTGCCAGATTCCAGAACAGGTAAGGCCCCCTGTGACTATGTCCTGTGACTTGCGGCACCTGCAGCATTGCACCACAGGAAGGGTGCACCTATACAGGGTCCTGCAAGCTGCATTACTGCCCTCTGACAGGGCACAGGTCCTGCATGACACAGCCCCCCCAATATCTCACTCCCCAATACCATGGCAATGCCTCACAGGGCTGGTGGTGGGGGCCACTGGATTACCATGGAGTGTTTGTCATGCATGCCAATAGTGGCATGATGATGAACCATGATGTGAATTGCCCTGCAGGGCAATACCTGGGGATGGGGGCATGGGGTGTCACCAGCCCACAGAGGGCTTCCCTTCCTCAGTTGGATGGGTGCTGGCCTATGTGGGACCATTGGGAGGGTGGCTGTTGGGGCACCAGGCACAGAGGTGCACCCCTGGTGGACATAGGGTACAGTTAGAACAACTAATAGCTGGTCTAACTGAACTTAGACCACTGTCTTCCAGGTCAATCTTGGAATAGCAGATTTGCTATTCTGTCTTCCACCCTCTTGGAATTGGGTGTAACTGCTGCCATAAACCCCCTTGTGCCGTGTTGCAGGGGGTTTATGGCGTACCCGGTGGCATAGCACATTTTGGAGCAGGCAGCCTGCTCCATGTCGCAGGCTGCCTTCTGGAATACCAGCCAGTGTAATGCATGGTGCAAAGTGCTTCGTGCACCATTGTGTTTGGCACAAGTCACTTTGCGACATGCCTAACCCATTCTGGAATTGGGCCCAATGTCACACTCACTCTACTACCCATGAGGGGTGCTTGCCACTGGCACTGGGGACATGCAGCATGGGAAAGGGGTGCTCAGCACTGCCTATCTGAGTTTCTGATCTCACATGGTACCCTGATATTGAGGCCCAAGCACTGTTTCTGGTTGCTCCTGGCCTGACCATGCACACACTATTTAGATGGTGTGGGTTGCCATCACAGCCAGTCAAGGGAGTAATCCCCACCATTTTTTTTCTGTCTGACAACTCTTCTCACTTACTCTTTCTCTGGCGTCATCACTCTTGGATCATTCTGGGTAATTGCTTTGGCCCACAACTGCTGCCTGCCACATCATTGGGGGTGTTGAACTGGAACAACTGTCAATTTCCATTTACATGGACAGGAGGTGTCATATCAAGCTACCTGGAGGCACAAGTTTGATGGTGGCCCCCCATAGCTGCCCATATTTTCGGACAGAGGGACATTGATGCATACTTTTGTAAATTGCTCAATTTTCTCAACCTACTGGCAACATATTTTACAAATACTGTAGCATCTAAACTTATAGGGATTAATTTCCCTATTGATCCAGGAATAATTTTGCTAGGTATTATGTAAAATATGGATAGGATGGAAAAAAGGGAGAGCTTAGCCAACCTAATTCTTGTTAATATAAAAAAAAATTAATACTCAAACACTGAAAGGTTCTGAATCCTCCAGTTTTTAAGAATTTGTTAAATATGATAATTGATTCTGCAAGAATTGAAAGGGCATACTTTAGCATGTCTGGAGAATTAGCTAAATTTGAAGTTATTGCTATCTTTTCTGGAATATTTGAAGAGGAGAGCATGAGAGGGACAACCAATCCTTTAAGATTATCATAATTCAGTTCTATGTTATTTTTAGGGTAGACACTCCTGGACTATATGAACCACATGGGTAAGTGGGCTATGATACATTACAGAAGCTGGAGGCTGAGAGATGGTTCGTAGAAAATCTTAGACCTTCATGCAATGTTTATGTACATTTCTAAGCCACCTCAATAAAAGAAAAAAAAAAGAGATGGAGGATGGCACTATTGTGTCAGTGGTGCACACAGTCAGCACCACACTGGCTCCACCTGGCTGCTCTGCTACCATCATTTCCTTATGTAATGTGGCAATGTAACCTGTTGAAGGGAGGTGGGGAGGTGGTTACTACAGGTACCCCAGGGGTGGGGATCCATTCCAAGCACACCATCATGGTTGAGAGTCATGTAGTGACTTTAGGGGCATGAACAGACCCATCTAGTGCTCCAAGATCCTTCAGGAATTACAGCAAGTGAAGGTCATGGTGGCCTTCTTTCAGGAGACCCACCTCATGATGCAAAAACACACTAAGCTTAAAAGTGCATGAATGAGCTCAGTTTACTTCTCCACATACACAACCCAACCCCACAATACAGGGTTAACAATATCAGTTCAGAGGGCAGATATGTCTGCATTATCTAGCTGGCCCTTGTGCCATCCTTATTCTGTATGTCCAAAACCACGAGTGGGGAACATTTTCTGTTCATTAAAAAACTATTCTGGCCAGCCTGGTGGCGCAGAGGGTTGAGGCACTGGTGCCTTACCTCACACCACACCGGTGATCTGGGTTTGGGAATGGACTCGGGTCATTGGGGGTCAGTAGGGGAAGGAGAGGATTGAGCATCCACAGGACTGCTTTCCTCTCCTGGGGTGGGTTCCAGGGTCACTTCACTCTGCAGCAGTCCCCGGTGGAGACTAGAAGCACTGCACAAAAGCATCACAATGTGGGACGTACCAGAACATGGAAGAAAAAGAAACTGGATTGGCCGGATGATGTCATCCAGTCTACCAGCACACCCAGAAGACATCCTGCTGGCCAGCCATCTCAGCAGTACCTGAGGCCGAGGAAAAATAAAGTGTACTTGGCTGACCCAACTGGTGCCTTCCCCCTCAGAGGAGAGGGACACGCTTTGAGAAGGATAACGCCGAGCTACCTCAAAGTAGGCTACAATGTGAGGCAAAGGCGCTCAGGGGGGTTAGAAGGGGTGCTGGTGACCTTGGATGCCTGAAGGAGAGGTGGATTAAAAGCATGGAGGGAAGAAAAATAGATCGCTCAAAAAAAACTACTCCAGTCCATAGTGCCTGACACTAGTGACCTGTTCATTGTTGGGGGACTTCAACACAGTGTTGAAATCTAGCACTGAGAGATTGGGCTCTTAGGGAAACTCCTCGACTAGAGTAAGGGAGTATATTAGATGATTAATCCAGGAACAGGGGTTAGTGGAGATTTTACATTTTGTCCACCCTGGGGTGTGCCCCTCCCCCATATTTTACTTGGGTAAATACATAATACACAGGAACACCCAATCTTAAAGTTGGGGCAAATCGCCTTGTGGTTTATGGCTGTTGTTTCAAACTGCATGGTTCTGGCATGAGTTTTTTATATTGCAACTCAGTCTTTGTTTATTACCTTAGGAAGTCGGCATCGATTGAATGTGAAATATGATCGCTGTAAGTGCAAGTGTTGATGTAGTGACCACTGTATGCATTGTATGGTGCTTTTGCAATGCATATGTACTTGTACTGTTTTATACCTGAGCTAAGACAGAAAAAAGTGGGGTGATCTGGTGATAATGGTTCACCCACGTTGGTGCAACAACTTTTTTGTTGACACTGCATGGGTGCAAGGAATCTGCTGCCTGGCTTTACAGTTCTTGGCAGTGTGGCTCCCTGACAGCAGATCGTCAAACCGCTCTGTGAGGCAAAGGTTTTTTTGGGGGGAGCTATGCCAGAGAAAGTTGTTGATTAAACTGAGCATTTTTTTTTAAATGTGAGTTTTTAAAAATGTACAATTTCAGCACATAGCACCATTTCTCCCCAAGCTGCACATTTTTAAAATGTGAATTCTTAAACATGCACAGTTTCAGCAAATAATGCCACAGGCTAACCATAAACCTTCAAAAGTGTGCATTTTAGAAACCTTAATCTTCAAAATAGTGATGAGAGGTGGGCTGTGCCAGTTACCGGTTTGGTTTTGAGATGGGGGGGACGGGGTGGTGGGGCACTGCCTGTCTGTGTAGGGAAGGGTGGGAGTCCACTAGACCATGAGGGATGTGGTAACTGTACATAACGGGTGCTTGGGACTTGGGGTGGCATCTGCTAGATCACCAGCAATGATTTAAAATATTCCATAAACAAGTTCCAAGGCTTGAGAGGAGGGTCCATTAGATCACCAAGGAAATATTTACTATAATAGTTTTACATTATGGGCAGATCAGGGCTGGGGGGGTATGCTATCCACCAGGGAGTGGCAGACAGCCACCCAGCAGCTTGCAGCACATAATGCAGATGCACTGTCTGTTGGATGCACTGTCATGATTACTACAAACTGATGGACTTTGCCACTGGGACCCTACCCAATAAAGAATTGGGCGCAGGGTCCCTGGTGCACCAGGCTTTGAAGCAAGAAGCCTTTTACCAAAACTTGCATCAGTCTAAGGCAGGAGTTCTCAAATGGTGAGGTGCACCTCCCCAGGGAGGCGCGTTCCTGTTTCAGGGGAGGCGCGGGATGTTTTGAGAAAAAAAAATGTAGCTGCACTATGTGTGCCTTCCGATTCTGTTTCCTAGCAAAAGTGTGTAGCAGCGAGTTGCACTATGTGCGCCTCCCGATTCCCTTTCCTGATTGGCCACATCACTAACACACCTCCCCCACCATGCTCCACTCACCGCATGTGTGCAATTATCATCCTCCCCCATGATCTCCTGCTGGCAAGAGGCTGTGCTGCAATGCCCAGCTCTGTACATTCCCCGGCCCCAAACTGTTTAAACCTAGTGGGGCTAGGAAGGGATCCACAGCTGGCCAAACAAAATGCAGAAAAGATCTGTATCAGACCAATAGGGAGTAGGTCTGTATCAGACCAATAGGAAGCAAGATTAATTGGGCCAATCAGTGGACAAACTTAGCTAGCCAATCATCGGCTGGCTTCCGTGGGCTTTCTCGGCCAATCAAAGGCCAGCTCAGGACAGTGTCGTCATTTCTTCTGGCAATAAAACATGGCGCAAAGTCAGGGAGTTTCAACTTTTGCAGAAATCGCAATTGCCTGCCCAAAGCCGCCAACTTGGACCGCCTGCCTAAAGCTGCTGATTTGATCCACCACCAGCTGCCATCTCAGACCTTCACGCTTTGCCACAGTCACCTGGGACCCAAGCTTGGCTGCCGCCTAGGACCTGCATCTCCACCCATTTTAGCTGTTGCCTGGATGCTCTCCCTCATTGAGGCTTCCACCTCCCACCTGTAGCTGCTGCCTCGGACCACGTGAGCTCCAAACTGGGCCATCTTCTGCCTTCCAGACTTCTCCTGGACCCACTCTGTAAAGGGCTGGTAAGAAATTGTTCTGTACTGCATAAATGTTTTGTTTGTATGCCCAAGGGGTTTAATATGGTGGCAGTTGGGGAAGAAGGGTTGAAATGGCACTGTTTTTGGTGGCTGGGGGCGGGGTCATATATGGTGTCTCTGTCCTGAAAGAGAGTGGGCTCACTGTTTGTTTTGATGGCAGGGGGTCATATATGGGTTTGTTGCTCTGAAGAGAGCTGAAATAGCACACTCATTTTGGTGGCCGGGGGTTATATATGGTGTCTCTGTACTGAGAGAGTTGGCTCACTGTTTGTTTTTGATGGCTGGGGGGGGGTCATATATGGTGTTTCTGTTTGTACTAAAAGAGAGAGTTGAAACTGCTCACTGTTTGTTTTTGATAGCTGGGGGGGGGTCATATATGGTGTTTCTGTTTGTGCTGAGAGAGTTGAAATGACACACTATTTTTGATGGCTGAAGGGTAGGGGCTTTTGCAGATCTTTAGGAGGACCCTGCCTGTGCTGGCTTCATATGTGATGGTTTCTATGGGGTACATTTTGGGCGAAGGGTCTTCTGGTGTGGCTTTAGTGGGTAGGTGTATTCTGCAGGTCTTAAGCCCAGGAGCACCTCCCCCCCAGCACTTCACTTCAAAAGCAGCAAAACCTGCCTGTTGAATTCAAATGAATGGAAGTTTACAAAGTGCCTATGTGTTATTCATTATTACAGGTAGTTGGCAAGTGCACAGTGGTAACCATGCAAAAGTTGACCAGAAATCTGATTTAGTGCATATACGTGTGGTGCGCTAATGGGCAGTTCTTACACAATTACCGCAGTATGGAAATATGTATGTAAATGAGGTCATGACACATGGGGAGGCCTGACATGTTTTCAGGCCCAGTAGGGGAGGCTCACCATGGCAAGGTCTGAGAACCCTTGGTCTAAGGGATCCTTAAGAATTGAGCCCCAGTTCTTTTTTGGAGTCCTGAAGAAAGCTGCTAATCTGAAAGTGGACAAAGCAATGGGGCCAGATGGGTTAATCCAAGTGCATAGAGGGAGCCCAGCGAAATGCTGGCTGCCTGCACCTTTGAGAGTTCTTTTTAACAGTTCACTGGAAATGAGTGGTTCTGGAGGACTAAAGAAGGGTGGATGTAGTCCCACTACACAAAAGTGGTAGCAGGGTGGAGGCTGGCAATTATAAGCCAGTCAGCCTGAGTAGGAAAGTAATGGAATCACTCCTGAAGGAAAGGATTGTGGAATATCTGGAATCCAGTGGGTTACAAGACGCGAGGCAGCATGATTTCACAGAGGGAGGCCATATCATAGAAATTTGATAGATTTCTTTGACTAGGTGTGACACTGGATTCAGATTGAGGGGAGCAGTGGAGATGGCATTCTTAGATGTCAGTAAGGCTTTCAACACCATTCCACATAGGAGACTAGTAAGCAAGCTGGGTAGCTTAGGAGTGGTTACAAACATGGTAAACTGGATAAGAAATTGATTAGAGGATAGATGACAAAGGGTGGTGGTAAATGGAGTTCACTCTGATGAAGGGAGGGTGACCAACAGGGTGCCTCAGTGATCAGTGCTGGAATTGGTCCTCTTTAATGTCTTTATAAGTGACATTGCAGAGGAGCTGAAAGGGAAGGTCTGCCTCTTGGCAGATGACACTAAAATCTGCAATAGGGTAGAATCTCTGGGGTTGGTAGTAGAAAGGATGAGCAGAGATTTGAGAAAACTAGTGGAGTGGTCAGGGGTATGGCAGCTAGGTTTCAATGCAAAAAAGTGCAAAATAATGCACTTAGGACACAGAAACACAGAAACAGAGTACAAAATGGGTGGAGTGGTATTGACGACCACCAAGCAGAAAAGAGACCTGGGGCTAATCAAAATGGATGACCTAAAGGTGGCCAGGCAGTGTGACAAGGCAGTAGGGAGGGCTAGGGGCATACTGGTGTGCATAGGAAGGGGTATCATCAGCAGAAAGGGGATGTAGTGTTGCCTCTATATGGATCACTGGTAAGACCCTACCTTGAGTTTTGTTTCCTGTTGTGGAGATCACATCTCTGGAAGGACATGGAGCTGATGCAGTCCAGAAGAGGGCAATTAAAATGTTGCAGGGTCTGCATCAAAAGCACTATGAGGAGAGACTAAAGGACCTCGATATGTACACCCTAGAACAGAGGAGAGAGAGAGAGAGTGGAGGTATGTAGAGGCCTTTGAATACATCATGGGGGTATATAAGGTACTGGCAGGAAGTATTTTTCAGAAGAAAAAGAGCTTAAAAACAAGGGACATGATATAAAGCTGGAGGTCGCAAATTCAGGAGAGACGTGAAGAAGTACTTCTACACAGAAAGAGTGATGGATTTCTGCAACAAATTTCCAGCAGAAGAGGTGGGGCCAAAAATGCATGGGGTATGCACAAAGGAATCATACTGGAAAGGAAAGGGGAGGGAGAAAGAGCCATTTGTCAGGCATGGTCTGTGGTAATAGTGTAGTTAGGGAGAAATGTGCAAACTGGATGGGTCAAGCAGTCTATATCTGCCATCAAATTCAAATTCAAATTTTTTTTGGAGGTGAGAGTCCAGAAGAAACTTGTTAATCTGAAAATGGACAAAGCAATGGGGCCAGATGGGTTAATTAAAGGGTATAGAGGGAGCCCAGCGAAATGCTGGCTGCCTGCATCTTTGAGAGTTTTTTTTAACAGTTCACTGGAAATGAGTAGTTCTGGAGGACTAAAGAAGGGTGGATAAAGTCCCAACACACAAAAGTGGTAGCAGGGAGGATGCTGGCAATCAAAGGAGGCAGTACAGCATAGTAGTGTAAGGGTATGAGCTGCAATCCTGGAGACCTGGGTTTGAATCCCACAGCCCCCACTTGCATACTGTGTGACTCTGAGCAAGTCTTCTCTGTGCTCCCCGGTCACACCTGTAAACAAGAGTTCAGCTTATCGTGTCTCTCCTAGTTAAAAAAAAAAAACAATTCTAAGAGGCTGGTACTAACTACCTGCAATTTTCTGTCCAGTTTGGTATGGTGTGTGTTTACTAACCTACTTTTCATTTGTTTTCTTCTTTGCTGGGGACAGCACATTGAAAAGAAAGTTTAGTCATTAGGAAACAGCTGTTAAGTCAGCAGTTAATAATTATGGATTGTTTAAGTCCATCACAACTACACGTTTTAGTGCTTATTTTAGAATCTATCTTAAAATATCTTAGAAACTCATTGTGTTGGTCGAACCACAGACATATTTTGGCTGTGGAAAGGGGAATCATGTTTATTACTAGCTGAGTATAATATTGCTCCATTTAGAGACATTCCTACACCAGGAAAAGGATGACCTGGATTCTTACCTTTTGGTCTACTTGGTGTATGTATGCCACTGCATGCCACTCACATATGCTTCACATTCATTTAATGAGAGACTTACAGTTCACACACCTCTGAAATGGAACTTTTCTAAATGTCTTATTACTGATAGTATTTGCCTATTTTTTTTTCTCCCAGTTTCAGCCTCATTCTATTCATTATGCCCCCCAGATTCACTTTGTAAGTATGATTTGGAGTATCTAAATGGATGACCTCTATCTTCCTCTAATATGACTGAATCAGCCGGACCCCCCCCAACACACACATATTATTAACGATCCATGTATGAGCTGAGTTGTTTTCTTTGTTGAAGCAACCAACACACTGCAAGAGATTCTGCTAGAGTGAATTTATCACATGCATAGATAAATAAACACATAGACAATGACAGCAGAAAAAGGCCTGCTGGCCCATCCAGTCCCCCCCCCCCATCTAACTATCTGCACTGGCCCTAGTGGCTGTCTCTCCCCTTTGTGTCACTTCCACCCTCCTAATTAAACCCATGTGCCCATCCCATCTCAGCTTTAAACTGTTCACTAATCTGGCCTGTACCACTTCCTCTGGCAGCATATTCCACTTGTCCACCACTCTTTCAGTGAAAAAGTGCTCACGGATGTCTGTTTTAAATCTCCTCACCGTGAGTTTAAGTGAGTTCCCTTTTGTCCCTCTAGGTGAACTCAAGGAGACAAGTTTACTGGTGTCTACCCTATTTATCTAATGCATTTACTTGTATGTCTCAATCATGTTGTCCTTTTCTTTCCTTTTCTCAAGGGTTTACATGTTCATGTCATGCAGCCTTTCCTCGCATTTACTGCCCTCAGTTCATGAACTATCTTGGTCACCTTGCACTGTACTGCTTCCACTTTGTCATAGTATCTTCTCAGGTGTGGACTCCAGCATCTGGTGCAGTTTTCCAGATGGATGTCACACCACTGACATGTACAATGGTAGGATCACCATCTGATTTCTACTGCTTATCCCCTCCATATGCAGCATCCTGTTTTCCATGTCCACAGCTCTATCGCAATGTGCTGTTGTTTTTAGGCTCTCCAATATCATAATTTAAGGTCATTTTTCTCTGTGGTGTTTCCCAGCAGCACTCCTCCCTTTTCAACTTGCACTGATAGGCTCCTCTTGCCAATATGCATCACTTTGCATTTCTTGGTGTTGAAGTCTTGCTGCTAGCTCTTTGACCAGCTCTATAACCTGCCCAGATCTTCCCTAACTTCTCTTATCCCTTCCTCCATGTCCTCCCTTGCAAATCTTTAAGTCATCTGGAAAGAAGCAGATCTTACTCTTGGTACCTCTACTATGTCTCAAATGAATATATTGAAAAGGACTAAGGCCAGCACTGACCACTAAGATATTCCATTTATTGCTTCCTTACCCTTAAAAAATACTCATTAACTACTACCCTTTTTGTTCCTCCCCTCATCCAATTCTTGACCCAAGTTGTCATGTTTCCTCCACCCCTAAGTCCTTTATCTTTTTGACCAGTCTCCTGTGGGGGAACTGAGTCAAAGATCTTGCTGAAATCCAAGTTTACCACATCTACTGCCTGTCCCCCATCTGCTGCCCTGATCACCCAGTCAAAAAAGTTGACCAGATTTGTCTAATAGGACCATCTCCTTGGTAACCCATGTTATCTGGAGTCCTATAGCCCATTTCCCTCCTGGAAGTCAACCAGCTTCTCTCTTAGCAAAGACTCCTTTAGTGGTTCCTTTTGTAAACAGCTGTAAGTGAGTTGTGATATTGAGAAGAAATAATATTATAGGTTCCACAGAGTCACACTGACAATAAAGTTGTCGACGGACTTTACAGCAACAACATTTTGCCGATGGTGATCACATCGCCTGGAAAATGTGTTGACAAACCACTGTGGCAATGGGATACTGAAGATTGTGGGGAGGGTGCTTCAACACCCGCACCCCACAGACTTAAATATAATCAGCTGCGGGGGGGGGGGAATTACTGGGGAGAGCCGCCAACACTGGAGTTGCTGTATTAGTACAGTGTTCCAACAACCCATTCAACACTGTGGATGTTGAACAGGTTGTTGTCGCTGTGTTGGTTTAACTCTCCCGGATTAGTTGTTCTAACAGTATACCGATATTATAATAGGAGAGCTTTTACCGGTGTGTGATGTATTACATGTATGCATGTGTGAGTGGTCTTCTCTGGGCTGGCCATCTTATCAAAGTACAAAGGCTTATCAGTCCATGAGACTGATAGTAAGAGACAGCTTTATTTTGTGAGATATTCTTTTTTGTTATTGTATTGGTATATGACATGCAGTCATTGCAGCAAGTATACTGTTTTGAAAAGTTAAATGTTTAAAATGTTTAATACATAATAGCCAACTATTATTAGTAACATGTATGAAAACAACATGCAAATATAAACATATGGCAAATAAATTTGTACTCATTAAAATAATCTTTACTTCTTTAACACAAGACCTATTTTGTATAAACTTTTCTAGATAACACTATAGTATTTCTTGTTGGTGCTACATATTTCATATCTGCTGTGTAAATGATTGGTCCTGATAATCAAAAAGTGGCATACTGCTGAATTTTTTACAAACTAAAATGTATTTTATCTGTTTGTGTGCGTACTGCTGCTGTCACGTATGTGCATGTTCTGTTCTTCCCTCTATAACTTGTCTTTTTCTTCATCAGTCCATGGATACCACTGCAGAGTGCTCACACCACTGCCAAACTCCTTGTCAGTATCCCTAAAAATACTAAGAAAATCAGGTGCTGAAATTGTCTTTTTTTAAGAACTTTTTCATTGAGAATTTTAAAAATGACAACCAACAAAACAACAACAATATCAAACAGTACATAAATCGTCATAACATATTGTAATATATGGATAATCAAAATAATAGTACTGTAAACTATTCAAAAAAATTCTTGTAATTCATACCACGGAACTCTCCACTCCCAATAATACCACACTTCACTGCCAATAATACTATCATTGCAAGAAACTATAGTATTATCACCAAAATGCCACAGCGCATGTGCAACTCTGCCTGGCAAGAAACCCAGTTGCCATGGAGCCACATCCTTTAAAGCACCTCCAAAGTCACACCATCCATTCTAATTGGTCACTGTTCCTCTGTGGGCAGGCACACTCATTCTGAAAACATGACAGCTCATTACTCTCGCTTAGTGAGCCAAATGTGTCCGCTTCGTTTTTTTTTTTCTATAATTGGATTATCTGGTTGATCCTGCATTACCCAAAGGATCAGAAACGAAAAGGTAGGACTTCAAAATACAAACAGACACCGACAGAGTGTCGGTTAGGAGTGGGGATGTGGGCAAGTGATGCTGTCTCCAGTGTGACGGTCAGCCAACTCCAAGCATGTCTTCAGTGTTGTGACTGGCTTCACAGCTCACAGACTGTAAACAAAAGCTACATCCATATATTACAAAAAATAACAAATAGAAATGTATCTATTTCACGGCAGTAAGTCCATCTTGAGGTTTTGGGGACTTTGGGAACCTCTAGAGCTTCACTCTTGAGGTCCCAAGTCTCCAAAACCTCTTGATGGTCTTATTGCCTTGTAATAGATACTTTTCTTCTATTATTCTATTTATAACTTCAGGAAATACCCATACTATGTACTGTACAGTAATAGAAGCATCCTGAGAGTCAAAACAAATAGTATAAATGTTTAAGAAATTTTAGTTATTTTTAAAAGGCAATGTACTTCCGGTGAAAGTTCTTTGCAAATATTCTATTCTTCCCTTATACAAATTCAATTTTTTTGGGACTGATCAGGTCAAAATATTACACCTCTCTTAGTGTACTATTACAGGTGGCTGGGTGGGTGTAATGGAACACATGGAAGGGAAAATGATGGTGGCTCTTGTTCACTCTAGCCTTTTCATTCCAGCAGACCCAGCACTGCTATATAGTATTATAGCATGCTTTCAAATTAGTTGCACAACTTTTTTTTTACTTTATTGTTATTAATATTATTTCCAGAAACACCATAAATAAACAAATTGACACATCCAAACAATAAATAGAAAAATGCACACACAAATAATACCAGGCATATCCAGGGACCATAAAACAGAACACAGTAATACCCCAGAAAGAAAAAAAAACACCCAACGCCTAAGTTAGATACTAATTGTAGCTCCCTACTTCACCCAAGGCTTGATTTCTCTCCTCTTTAAGGAACAAAGTTCAGTCTATACCTTCCCATATTCAAGACCCTTCTTCTCCATATCATCTCAAAACAATCAGAAGTATGTCTAATAAGAGCTGTGAGTAGATCCATATGATATACTTGTACCATAAGGTTCTGCCATTCCTCAATAGTAGGAGGGATGGAAGAAAGCCACCTCTTAGTTATGTCTTTCATAGCCATAAGAGAACAAATCCTGAAGAGCATACAGGAGACCCGATCTCAAAGGTCTTCAGAGTACACTGGGAAAAAGAATAAACTCGACTTTAAGCCATATTGGAGTAGCAAAGATCTAGGTCAAGGCCTCCTGTAAAGTTGCACTTTTTTTTTGTTACAGTTGGTTTTATTTGCTCCTAAAGCAAGAACTCCTACCATCATAGAATACAGGAGCAGTATTTAAAGATCTGCTTCTGCCTCCACTGTATGCAAATTCCTGTTGCTCACAATAGCATGTGTAACCATTAGTCTGTAACAAAAGAATATACATCTGCCTCATGTATCTCAGCCTTGAGCTTCCTATCCCTGAAAATAGAAGGGAGCTTCACTGGACAACTATAACGTTCAACAGCATGCATGAACTCCTTCCAGCCTAACAAAGAAGACTGTTAGTCAACCATATCAGAAACATCAACTGCACTCTCAGACCAGAGATATCATGCACCTACCAAGAACATACCAATATTAACAGCAGCCACTGCATCCTAGAATTCACTACCTGATATAAAAGAAGAAGCCAGAAACCTGAGTTTCTTTATAAGGGCCATGTCTGATCACTGACCAAGCCTCTGTGACTGCTGCACAACGTGTCTGCTCTGTGACCATGAGCACGTAACTTACTTTCACTGTGCTTACAGGAAGTACCTCGAAACAAGTGTTGGCTTAGTGTGCCTGTCCTGGTCAGAAATTGTAACAAAAAAGAAAAAAAATAGAATTCAAATGGAATGGCAATTCTGTTACTGAAATGCCTTTTGGAATTTCTTTTTGAACTCTGTGAAATTCCAAAAAACATTTCTATGCGAACAACAGAATAATTTTTCATGGATCATGTAAACTGCCAAATAAGTTTCTGCAGATTGTGGAAAAAGAATCCACAGTTTATGTGAACTGTGGATTACTAATCCACAAAAAACATTTTACATTCAAAATTTCAGACTTCTGCTATTGATGGAATTCTGGGAAATTAGGCAGAATTTCCCAAAATTCTGCAGAATTCAGTTTCATCAGAATCTGAAAATTCTGCCCAGCACTACCTTCTATGGATTTATTGCAAACAGATGCCCAAAGCCTACAGTCATACCACTTTGAAAATATGATCTCTAAGAACCTTAGTTACTGTTTATAAACATTTGGATGCATTTTGTGTGCCACAGCTTGGAAGAAATTCTGCGGCAACTCTTGCAGCACAGCCTTTGAAAATATAGTCCTGTTTGTCTTAACCATTTTTGAAAATTCTTGTTGTCCAAAACTAGGTAACTCTAAAGTATTGACTCTCTGCTGCTGTATCATTCCCAAGAACTCACTTGAAACATAGATATTTCACCTAAAATTAGTCTATCATTACTGTACACATTTTTAAATGAAGTAAAATATTTCCCCAGTCCAACCTGGACCAACTCATCAAGACTGCAAAAATCAACCAATCAACTCTTATCTATAGTATAAAGGCCCATGATATTTATTGGACACACTTCCCATAAAATAATGGGTAAATGTATATTTTGAAATTAACTTATACAATGGGAATAAAAAAATCCAGAAATATACTTGGCTAAGTAGCTCAGAATCCAGTGCTAATATCTCAGCACAACAGCACTGGAAAGATTTATTATCTTACAGACCTTTTTACATTAAGTGGTACAGCTGAACCAGTACACTTCTATTGACTTACTTGTATATAAAAAAAACAAGCCTTTGTCAATGCTGAGTGTTTGCCACATGCACTGGTGTCATAGGGGCTGTGTGGTGCTGATACCACTGAAAGTGACATTAAAATGGCTTCAGTGAAGGAATCATTTTATTAACAGTTAAGAATGCAAAGTAGAAGTGATGATGTTGGGCACTGTCTTGTTTGATTGTATTTGTGCCCCAAATTTTCAACATACCCTTCTTATGACCCCACCTCATGAACAAGTACAGAGAAAATTTTCAACTCCTGCCTGAAAGGTGATTTTGCACAGCAACTACACAATCACCTGTAAAAAGACATTTTGGCAATGATCTGAAAAATGACAGCTGTCACATCCATGAGGTGCTGTGGTGAAATGGCTATACTGAAAATTTGGGGTCAAAATATTGAAAATTACCAAAGTTGCAAGCTACTTTCGCAAATTTCAATGCAGGCTTACAACTTTGTTCTTTTTTTAATAGTTTTACACCAAATTTCCAACATACCCTTCTTATGACTCCACTTCATGAGCAATGGCAGAGAAAAATTTCAACTCCTTCCTGAAAGGTGATTTTACACAGTGACTATGAAATCACCTTTTGGGACAGATTTACCTAACATCACTTGCATTGTTCATGAGGCAGGGTCCCAAAAAAGGTATGTTGAAAATTGTGGGCAAAAATATAAAAAAAAAATGGCCAAGTTATACTAAGTTGAAAACCCCACTGAAATAAATTGAATCTGCAAATCCTATTGAAATACATTGAAGCGCTTACCTCAGTGGTTGAGCTTTGAAGAGTGAAGATGTGTCTGCGGTCCAAGAAAGATCATGGGGATGGATCTCTGGTGGGTAAGTGTGGGGTGGGGAGGATGTGGGGTGGGGGTTCTGAGTGGAAGGGTTGGGTGGGGGTGGGTAATGGCAGCAGACAACAATGGATGTTTTATTTTTTCAGGCAAAAATGAGGGACAGTTTTCCTTATTTCAAGGACAGGACACTGTGGGATTGGGCACCTCCAGTGTCACTAGGGGACAGTATTGCAACAGTTGAGGACACTGGGGGATTGGGCACCCCCAGTGTCACTGACTTATGATTGGGGGGTGGCACAACAGACGTCTTCTTTTCTGGGGGAGAAAAATGACGAGGGACAGTTTTAGACACCGGGAAATTGAGCACCACCCATGTCACTAAATTGTGTGTGGGGGGAAGGGGTGTTGACAGGGAGGTTTGGCTTGAGGCACAATTAGTGCCACCAGCAACAGACATCTATGGATGGTTTTCTTTGTTGCAGGCACACATTCCAGGCTGACCATGACAGATTCCAGGCTGACCATGACAGATCAGCCTGGCTTGCTAGGCAATGCAGATCAAAGGGATGGCAACTCTTTTGAAGTTGATGCTGTCCCCACCCAGCAAGCCAGAAACTCCACCATTGTTAGCCGGGGTGCTGATTGTTGTGGCACTGTCATTTCCCTGCAACACTGCTCTGCATTGGGCAGACAGTGTCACACAACTCAAAGGGAACTCTCATACCAATGTGTTTGCTTGTGCTTGCATGCAAGATGAACACAAAAAGTAGCATCTACCATCTGCTGGCCAAAGATTACAATGGCTGAATAGGACTCCTTTTTCCTTTTCTCCTTTTTAATTTTTTTTCCTAATGTTTATTTATTTAAATAAAAAAACACATTTATATTTCTTTACTAATCCTAATAGATCCATTTAATTATCACAATAAAACACTCCAAGATGCAATTTGTGTTGGGATAATGGCACCTCTCGGTCAATTGAATCACTTGGCTTGGTTTTCGGTTTCATGCTTTAACCACCCAAGGCATACCACTATTCCAGCACAAAGCACATCCTGTCAAGCCTTATTGCTTAAGTGAACTCTGCAGCTGCCTCCATGGTACAAAATAAACATGATGGACTTACAGTATATTACAGGATTTTCAAAGCCCTGCATCTTGTTTTGGACACACATACATCTGAAGTTTGTAAGCTGCAGCTTTGGAGCTTCAAATGCAGTTGTGGCCAGACATGAGGAGCTTGAATTTTATAAAACATTAATGAAGACTTGCTTCTAATCATATTCACAACAGGTTTTCATTATATACTTCCACCAAAACACAATGGATATGGCTCAAGGCCGCTTCATCAGGAATGGTGGTAGAGCACTAAAGGTTTAACGTGTTGAGGTCAAACTACAAAGATAACTTCTGGTTTAAATTTAGTTGTTGCCACAGCTTACTTACCCTCCCAGGCACCGCATAGAATAAACATGTCCTATAGCCAATGGGTTGCTTATAAAGTTTCTATATTCCACTTCCTGGGAGTCTCTGACTTCTCACTGCCACACACTTCTTACATCTTGAAGTTAGATGCTCTCAGAAAGTGGATTTGTTTTTATTATTTTTCTAAGAACACAATTAGGAGTTGAGCCTCTATTTGGATTTTATTGGATTTCCAGTATTGCCATACAAGAACTCCTCCAAATTATTGCAGCTTCATAGTAAGAGATATTCTCACATAGTGCTATTACATAGAGAAGGGGCCTCTAAAAGCATGTTATGGGATACTGATTGTACCACAGCTGTTTCCTTGCACAGAGTGGAGTTGAAGCACATCTCTCTGCATGCTGTCCATTCAGTAAAATATGCTTCCTTCCTCTCACCCCCCCCATTGCACTATTTTCTTGCTCTTGAACCCACTGCCTACTTTGATCTAATATTTCAGGAGTGGGGTTAATTATTATTATGCCAAGCCATTGACATAGATTAGAATGCATTCTGAGTACAAACACAGACACAAATAAAATAAAGCAAGAGCTGTTGTAAAGCTAGAACATCGATCCACATTGTGGGTTGGTTGGTTGGTCCTTGGTAGTAGTGTTGCTGCAGGTCCCCAGGAAAGACAAAAGTGTAGTTCTTCTCCTAGCTGGCTTGAAACAGAGGATCCCCACCCAGTTAAGTTATCAAGTGTCAACTATGAAAGGCACTTGCAACTGTCAGCCTCACTACTGCTTTCACTGTTTTGATATTTTTATTGTTTTTCTTTTCCTTGGCAGCTGCTTGAAAAAGCATTAGCTTAATGTAGTTGTCTTTTCATTGTTTATACTGATGTTAGTTTGAATGCATGCAGTGTACATGTTTTGCTCAAACAGACATATTGAGGTTGGCAGTTGCAAGTGCCTTTGATAGTTGATACTTGATAACTTAACAGGGTGGAGAGCCTCCATTTCAAACCAGCTAGGATATCTACACTTCAGTCTTTCTTCGGGAGCTGCAGCAGTGCTACTTCCAAGAACCAATCAACCAACCCACATGAAGAACTGATCGTCTAGCTTTACAACAGCTTATTTTTACTTTGTGTGTGTGTGTGTGCATATGTGTGTGTGTGTTTGTACATTCAAATCTCTCTCAACAGCTCAGCATTATAATATTTAACCCCACTCAAATTGTAGTTTTCTTTAATGAAAACCAAACTTGATTGTCTGTCCAAAGCCATTGAGAGCATGCTAGAAGGAGATTGAAAGCTTGGCAAGCTGTTGGTGGGCCAGCTTCTATGGCAATGGCAGCAGTAATGTTTGATCAACAGGGGTGAGCTGCACGTGGTCGGGATGTTTGGACGTCTATCAAGTGTTACAGAGTTGGTAAGGGCAAGACTGCCTAGCCAATGTTGCAAGTATTTTTTTTCATGTGAGGTGGATAAATAAAGCACAATGCATGCTATACCTATTATATCACAGAACATTTTATTACTAATACACTACTATAAACTTTACTGAACATCGCAAACTCCCATCCCATACTCTACACAACTATTGCAAACATTGCTTGTTAAGATCTTTTTCTGTCTTTCAGTGCTGTTTCTTTAGAGTACTGTAATTCAGCGTTATGTATTCCAAGACCCATACCATAGCAGCTTGAATGAATGCAGCTGTACTAGGGAAAGTAGGTTTGGAATATGTAGGAGATGGTGAATAATGACTACAAATTATTATAATTTTTTTGTGCAGAATTATCACAATTATATGTTATAATGTGTTTCATAGTTTAAATGACAACTTTTTTTGTTTTGGGAACCTTTACTGTTAGTATGGCTGACGGAACTTTGTTGTTGGGTTTGCAGCTTTAAGAAAAGACTTTGTTACCTGACCGTGTGAAGGTGTATCCTTTGTATAGCCTCATAGTGAGAGTTATGCTGACGTAGTGCTACTACATAGAGAAGGAGGATCTGGAAGCATGTGACTGAGAATGCACTACAGCTGGCTTCTTCCACTGAGTGGAGCTGAAGCACATGTCTCCGTGAGCTCTCTATTCAATACAGTGCGATTCCTTCCCCCCCAATACACTGCTTTCTTGCTCCTGACCTCGCTGCCTGCTTTTATCTAATAGCACTGTAAATGGGAAAGATCCGTTCCACTCTCCGCTTCATTGCATTACATGAAATAACAAAAATGTTCTCCACAAAAGAAAATGTTAGTGATTGCTACATAGTTGTTGATAGGAGCTGGATTTCCTGAATAAAGACCTGCTGTGCACTTCTTTGAATTTTCTTGCTCCCCACATGAAACTCATGAATCTCCGTATTCCACACTCCCTTCAGCAGAAATACAAAGATTATTAAAACTGGAATGTTTTCTCTGTGCTGGTGACTTCCTCCAGACTGAAACACAAACACAATCCAGTAAGTAGTAACCATAAAGTTATCCACTTTTTCAGTCATATAGGTGCAAAAGTGAAACTTTCGCAAATTACTTCTTGTGTTACTTGCACATTCCCAGGATTAAAGGAGACATAACTCTAAATTAACTTCTCTTGTCCTTTACTTCTAAGCAAATACAATACAAATGACAGCTGTATATTTAAATGCCAGTCATATTTTGTCACCTTACCACTGTTAAACTAAGAAGAAAAAGCCTAAATTCTGGATTTACAAAGTTACCGCCATCTCTTGTATGAAGAACACTGCCAGTTCTGCTGTTGATTGCTTGGCTGTGCTCAATTCCCACTGAGGAAAGATGCCATGCTACTAGTACTAGATACTAGATTACTAGCACTAGATACTGTGGGACTAGTAGTTATTGTGGCCGTTAGCTGGGAAAGCTTTATAATGAACAACAGCCCCAGGTTTCATTGCAAAGAGTTTCTGCCAACTGGGCTGGCACAATAGCATGGCATCTTTAAGACAGAAGCAGTTGATCACAGCCAAGCAACTGGCAGCAGAAACTGACAGTGTTCTGTATACAAAGGACAGCAGTAACTTTGATGATCCAGAATTTAGGCTTTTTCTTCTTAGTTTAGCAGCAGTAATGTGGCAAGAAATATGACCCTTTCTTTGAAATGTACAGCTGTCATTTGTATTGCATTTGTTTAGCAGTTAAGGACAAGAGCCATTAATTTAGAGTCATGTCTCCTTTAATCCTGGGCATGCGCAAGTAATACAAGAATTTGTGAAAGTCTCACTTTTTTACCTATATGACTGAATAATTGGATAACTTTACGGTTACTACCTTTTGGATTATGCTTTTATTTCAGTCCAGAGGAAGTCACCAGTACAGAGGAAACATTCCAGTTTTAATTATCTTTGCATTAACATTGAAGGGAATGCAGAATATGGAGATGCATGAGTTTTGCTTGAAATTGACTTTTACAGTTGCCGTTTTGGCTCTGACCAGGGACTAGATTCACAAAACTTTGCTCCAGCAAACTAGATTTTATGTCGAGTTGGTATTCACAAAAGTCTGGTTTGTGGGCTCCAATCAGGTTTGCACCATGGCAAAGTGTAGAGGGAGCCAAAATGCAAATGAGGGGAAGGGGACTTGCATATCAGCGTAGTCCCATTCACAAAGCATTTGCTCCATGCAAGGGCCTTTTTGTGGGGTTCCTTTGCATGGAGCAAATACCACAGATCAAGACCTTGCTTTAATTCCATGTAACCCTGGTGGCTGGTAGAGGTACTGTAGCATCCCCTTCCCCCCACCAATCACTGTCCCAAATATACATAGATATGATACCCTAGCATCTAGTAGTTCTCCCCCTCTGCCGATTGCCAGCCCAATATGAAATTAATAGTTTCCCTGGTGGTAGTGGTCCCCCCCCTAGAATTCCAGCCTGTTATGATATTAATACTTCTCCTGGCAACCAATGGTTCACCCCCCCAGTGATCACCAATTGCTGGCCAATGTGCAAAAGACATTCTCCCTGGTGCTAGTACCCCAGCCCCCTGTGATCACCGCTCACCAGCCTGTATATGACACAGATGTGTGCCTGGTGTCTGTGGTCCCTCCCCCCACCTGCTGCAATGTCTGACATATAATTCCTATTCCCTTATATCCAGTGGTCCCTCCCCCATCTGATCTCTCACATGATATGTAAATACATTTTCCCTGGTTTCAGTGGTACCTCCCACCACTCGCAGTCATGCCCAAGTTGTTTGTAATATTCTCTGGTGTCTAGTGATGCCCCCCCCCCGCTGACCACACACCCAATATACATAGGTAATCCTTACCTGGATTCCAATGATCCCTCCCCCACCCAACCCCTCACCCAATGTTGATAGCATATACTCTGGTATCCAGTGTAACCCCCATCCTGATCCCCTATAGGAAAATTAGACATTTCCTAGTGACTAGTGGACCCCTCCCTATCATCTATTCCCTGTACAAGACCGACCCAAATTCCCTGTACAAGACCCACATGTCCCTTTCCTGACATCTAGCGGATCCCTTGCCCCCCCACCCCAGCAGGTAGTGTCCCACTACCCAATTTCCCCATCCCAAACCCAAGCTGGCAACCAGCAATGCCCTCCTCTCTCCACCATGGATGGCTGCCGACTGAGATGTCAGTAAGCACATACTGTAAACAGTCAGGGAAACAGGAAATATTACAAACAGCATGGGCATGGGTGCAGGTGGGGGAAGGGACCACTGGACTCCAGAGAATATGTATTGACATATCGGGTGAGGGATGAGGTGGGGAAGGGATCTCTGGACACTAGGGACACTTCCTATATTGGCTGGTGATCAGCAATTGGGGAGGAGGTACCACTACCACCAGGAAAATATTACTTTCATAATGGGCCAGTGATCGGTGGAGGAAGGGGAAAAACCAGAAGCCAGTGTATGATATTTATGTATGTTTGGGTTGGGAATCAACAATCATGGGGAGGGGACCACTAGAACAAGTGAATTAACTATACTATATGGGAGCCTGCAATCAGCGATCACAGGGAGTGACCACTAGCCAACAAAGACTGTGGCTGTGTGTCGGGAAGAGGCTGGGAGAGTCACACTAAGCCACATGCAGCCTATGCAAATTGGCCCATATTGGGCATGCAAATGGACACCTAAAACCTAGCATGCCCAATGGCCTCATTTGCCTAGGTGCCTTAGTGAATCCAAAATAGTGCACCAGTGCTATCCGTTATGGGGCCATTCACTTGGCTGTGGGTAGGGGCTGCGCTAGTGGGGTGGTTCTGACGGTAATGAGGTTACCATTCAGGTGACCTAGCCCCATAGTTCATGCATTAATCGAAGTGTAAACAGCAAATGTCTAAGACTGGACAATTGGAAATTGTGGTGCAAACTTTTGCAATGTGATTTGCAATTGTTTGTGAATCAGAACCTAAAGCTCGTTGAACTAGTTGCCTATTGAAGGCAGTGGGTATAATGGAAATTTATGCATGCTTGCAATTGCATTTTATGACACAAGCTGCTGCAAATCACATAAACTGTCACAAAAACCTGGGATCCTTTTGAAAATAAGGGTCCTCAGTTTTGGTGTAAGCTGGCAGACACAGATGTCAGTAGCATACATGTATGTGTTAACCCCCATAAAAAAATGATGCCCATATTTTATTTTTTTGTCAAGCATTTCCTGTTTCATATGAGTGAATAAAGTGAATGATTTTATACCTTTTATTGGAACAATAAGACATTTTTAGTACTCAAGTTTTCAGACTTACAAAGAGTCATTTTCAGATGATGGTAGTTTATACCAAAAGCCATGCAGTGAGTTGAAGCTGCTATCACCTGAAGACGGTTTCTGTGTACACTGAAGGTTTGTGTACTGATAATTTCTTGTTGGCCAGTAAAAATTACTAAATTGCTCACTTTGTTCACCTGTTTGTACAAGGACCAATATAGCTATAAAGTACAAGTAATTATATCCCTATGTAAAGTGTTGTGAGGTAAAGTGAATTGGACACAGAGCTTTGCTAGATCATCATATCAGTATAATTTAGTATTCCTATATTGCTCCCCTTCCTAAATGGTACCATTCAATATTAATTCACATTTTAATTGAAGCACAGATTAATAATATTGTTATTACCCAGTACTTAGTTATAATTCAATGTAAAGGAATTGCCTTGAGTTGCTTGAGTATTTTTTTTTATAAAAAAGAATTCTGTAGACTTTTCTTCTAAAGAAGTTCCACTGAAGATTTTACTTTAGCCTCTTAAGTTGATCATTTTGCCAATCAAGGGGAGACAGAGGATAGTGATCCAGTTTCAGTAGCAACAGCATGCAACCTCCTCTTTCTTTCCTTGCCACAAAATTCTAACTTTCATACCACTCAAAAAAATTTATGTTTTCAGTCATTCACTTCTGTCTCACTCAAGATGCTATCCCTCTTTTATCCCTCCAACATCTCCTTTTTCTGTTTGCATATCATTTCCCTGACTTAAACAGACTCCCCCAACAGCTGACATTTGGTGTGGAGTCTTGTCTGGGAAATAAGACACATATTTGCTGGATAGGTAAAGTCATATTCAGGTTGACTAATCCTTCTTTAATTCCCTTTTTCTTAACCCAGGATAGGCCAGTGATATAGTCTGGCTATAATAGGCTAATATAGTGAGGAACCATTTGATTCTCACTGTTAAAAACGGTATTGAATATTTGAATTTGTCCAGCCAATTTCAGAATTCTTTTTACTATTATTTACATCTTATAGTTTATTTGCACTGGCTTACCTAGCTAAGATGCAGCATCTAATTATCAGTTAGGTGGGGGGGGGTCTAGCTGAGTAATTGAACCTGAAACACTGGGAGTTTAAGTGACTTGCTAAAGGTTATGGATAGGGGTGAGTGGACTGTTCCATCAGAAATCAGACCCCCCCCCCACGGATCCGTGGCTTACCCATGGACTTGGATAAATATGGACATGACTGCTTAAGTCTGGTTCCGAGTCCATGGATAAGCAAAATGCAAATAAATTCAGCCAGACAGCCTGCCAGATGCTTCCCACCTTGTGCATGTTTATATGATGTCTCCCTCTTCCTGATTGTGTGCTTCTGGCTCTATTCCTGCATGGCTATGTGAGTGATGGACTGAATGAATAGTTTGAACTGTGTAAGTTGGCTGCTCTATGTCTCGCAGGAAGGATCACTAACAAGACTTAACAGCAGACAATCTGATAAGAGAGAAAGAAGTGTTACCATGTGACACAGCTGTCATGAGTTGGGGATGAGACAGTGTGAGAGGGTGCTACTACATTCTCTGATAAAGAAGGGGGAGAGAGAGAGAGAGAGAGAGAGAGAAAGAGCTTAGATGGGTGCCAAGCCAAGGGACAATAGAGTTAAAAAAGTTTACATTGTTTAAAAAAAAAACTTCCTATTCTCTGTCTCTCTTCACTGGAGCCACAGAGCACAGCATTTGATATCAATATGTGGCAGTACTACTGACTAATGGGGAGGGCAGGAAGACAGTAAGCCACAGTCTGCATGCAACTATTTGTGTGTGTGTACTGTGTGACTGTTCTGTGAATTGAGAGAGAAATAATGAAAGGCAGCAAAGAGGGGTTAAAAGAGTAGGAGGCAGGTTATACAGAGTGAATGTGTAAGGGAGAAGAAAAATAGGTGTGGTAGCTACCTGCATATCTCTCAATCTTTTGTCAAAGAAAAGAGGGACATGGGCACTCAAAATGAGAGACAAGAAGGGACACTGGCCTTCATAATGAAAGACATATCCTTAAGCATGGAGATACAAGCTCAGAACACTGGGGGGGGGGGACATTTGTTGTACTTGAATAACGTTTATTTTTATTTAGCATCTTACAATATTTTGAAACCTTTTCTGTGTGGGCAGCATCCTTTCCATGAGGAATGAGTGAGGGACAGAGCAATCTTAAGGGGTAAAATGAAGGACATCATGAAAAACCAGGGACAATTAAAAGGTATAGCTACCTGCTCTGTCCTGGCAGGCTGCAAAAAAAGAAACAAAAACGAAATAAATAGTATTACAAACATATGAGAAAACGAGAGACCCAGCATTGTTGTTCTGGATTAAGGATGATCCTGTCTGCCTTCAGCTGCTGTTTGCAACATGTTGACATTCCCACTTCTAGAGGGGGATGCTGTGCTTGCTTAACTTTCTTCCATTTTAGCAGTTCTACTTTATTTTTCCTGTACATTATGATTTAAAGTGTTCCATTTGCCTCACAGTACTGAATACTACAGTATGTACCCCTTAAAATGCATGTTAACACACATATTGAAATATTAAGTAATAATCAGAATCCTCAAAGTTCCAGTTTTTATTCAATATGGGTCAGACCTTTACCAACTTCTTCCAATCCTAGTAATAGAGAGAGTCAGTTGCCTTGTTTTAGTGCACACTGAAATCAGTTTTAAATTCCAATTTCAGTAGAATCAGTGTTGCATTCCTCAACTGGAAGCCCCTGTAAACTTATTCTGAGTTAGGTTCCTGTTTCAGTTTGAACTGGATTCAACTACAGTGTTCAAGTGCATTGATTATTTTTAACCCGGTTACCTTGTCTGTGTAAACTTGATTGTGAACTGATTCTGCTATATTTACTGTTGAAACTGCAGCAAAAGAGATGCAACCAGATTCAAAATCCTCAATTGCTGTGTTTATATGCAATGAGAATCAGTCACTTTGTAATCATTTCAGTTAATTTTCATCAATCAAACAGCATGTACACCAGAAAGGATTAAAATCTGAATGAAGTGAATTGATTACAAAGTAATTCTTTCCCACTACATGTAAACATAATAGTGACTATGGTGGATTCAAACTTATGATCGGCTGTTTCCCACTAGCAGAGCTCAAACCTCTAGACCATGTTGCCTTTCTAGTTATCTGAAGTGGTTTTGATTTATTGTAATCCCAATAAACCAGGGTCTGCGCGGGTATAGCACTGAGTGGAAATGACTCACCCACATTAAATTTGACCTTGCATCATTGGCACTTAGGTAGCTGGAGCAATATTTCATCATCCACTGGCTACATTGAATTTTAACTTTCATCATGAAGCTGTTCTTTTTCCAACAAAAAACAGTATGACAACAAAATTAGATAAGTACAGAAGTAAGGAAACAAGGGACAGGCAATACGCTGAGGTAATTTCTGTGATTACAACATGCTGTAAAAATAAAACTTATTCAACATCATCATACATTAGTTATGCAAAATACATGCATAAGAATCTCATTTTATCCCCAGGAGGGAAATCACAGTGATTGAGCTTCCAAGATTAGCTGAGTATCTTGTGTATTTGTTCAGTTTGGCTATGCTCTCTGTGTACGTATCCTGGACTTTTTCCTTTGACAGTATGTGACCAAGCTGAGCCAAGTTAAACTAATAAAAGAAATACTCAGCCCAAACAATGTTTTAACAGTCCTCATATCTCTATGGAATATCAGCTCAGCTGAACTCCATCAGCTTCAAGTAGGGTAATAAACTCATATGGCATTTGAGCTGGGAGCTCACTGTAGTGGCTGAAATGTCAGAAAATTTACATTTTGTGGGAAACAGCAGAATAAAAAAATGCTTGAACCTACTATAAATTCTTGATCTCTAACATCAGACATTTAAAAAATTTATAAAAAGAATAGTTGTGCTGTCTTCTTTAGAGTAAGTATTTAGATCCAATTATTTACCTTGCTCAAATACTCACCAATACTGCATATACTGTAGAAGTCAGTTTGGTCTAACACAAGTAGCACTCTTGAAGCTGGGTTGTGTAACTGCCATGATACAACTGTTCCATGTTTGAACATTTTAAATGAAATTATGTAAATAATTTATGTAATAGAATGGTAAATGGTGTGTAAACTTGCCACATGTTGGAGGGTAGATGAAAAACAGTGACATATTACAGTAACTAGACAGGGACCCCTGAAAAATAAGAAATACAGTCAGAAAAAAATTGCAGCCTATATGATTCTTTGGTGCTCATGTGGTACCCTATCCAACCAATCCACCACCATATATGCTAGTAAATACAAATATAGTGATCTACATATGTCTGCTTTATTTATAAATATTTAAATGTCTGTTGTTAAAAAAATCAAAAGTGCTCCAGTAACTAATGGCTGGCATAGTGCTCTGCTATGTAGTCAATTACTTAATAATAGACTGATTTGTGGTGAAAAAAAAAACTGTAAAAAATAAAACCATATGCAAAAGGGTAGCTGTCTGTAAAAACACTGTTTGTTCTTATAGGATTACACCAGTCTGTGGGAAAAGTAATGTTTGCACACTAAGGGGCGGAGTCCCCTTCACTCTGCAAACACTGGTTGTAAGCACAGCCAGTGAGAAAGAGTGGCAATTCTGCTCACCTCCAACCAAAAATGCTATCAGAAAGGCAGGCTGTGGCCTGCATGAGTGCAACAGAGGCACTATGTGGCACCTTGGTCCCACACATTGTTGAGAGATGTTTTATTTTTTGTAAATTCATGTAGTTGTCAGGTGGCAAATGTCAGGAAGATTCTTTTAGGGACTGGGGAGCACTGGTAAAACAAAAGAAGATCCTGGAGAGGCTCATGAGACACACTTAGGCCTGAGAGGCAGTCAGTGCTGCAGGCAGCCATTTCTACATTTATACTGCAAAGTAGCCATTTCTCTGACTAGAAAATGTGCCTAAAGCTTAACTAAAATACACCAAATTTTCATTTTATGGACAACAGCTCAGGGGAAGGTCAACCTTCCTGGGACATATTGATACAGTTTTGATGCTATCATGAAAAGGCTTGGAGGAGATTGAATAGTAAGTTACACTTTCCTCCAGTATGCCTTAAAATAGCCACACTTATTCACATATTTAAATTCATTTTGAGGATTTATTACCACAGTTTTCTACATAGTGTAATGAGGGAAGCAGGGTCTTAACCTTGGGAACTTCATTATCTCATGACCTGGGGTTCCTCTGGGGGACATTTTACATAGCAATTCTATAGGAAGCCAAAAGTATTAGCTTTCCATTATCATTAAGTGTTAAACTTTTTGAAAATGCAGATTTGATTGAAAAATTAAAGGTATGCACTTTTTATTTAATTTTACATCTGGAAATGGGGCAGAGCCTTTGTGACAATTCCTCAGAGGTTTCAAAACCTAACATTCCAATCTGGATTATGCTGCTCCAGGATTTCAAGGGAAGTCATAGCTGATTGGTATTATGGAGGTGGCAAAGGAACATGATCTTGCCCCAGTGCAGCACAGGATTTAATTTATGTAGAATTGAGGATGTTTATAAGGTGCTGCACAGCCAGAAACTGAGGAGATTGAGCACAGAAATAAACCAGAGTACAACCTGATGGAATGCTTTACAGCCACAGAGCCCTTTGGTCAGGGTTAGACCTAGAAGACTAGCCTTCATTGAAGTAGATAGACAGGGTAGGAGACCATACTTGAGGGAGATAGAGAGGGGTCAAAGGAAAACCCAATAACAGGGACAGTGGGGCAATGAACAAGTAGAGGAAATATTCAGTATGCTTTGCTGTGGATAGGTACTTGCTTTTCTTAATTTATCTTGCCTGCAAATTCTAAATGTTCCAGTCCAGTGAAGCTCACCATCATATGACATCTGCATAAATCATCACCCCCCTCCCCCCGAATGTTCAACTGCCACTCTTCAAAAGCTTCAACTGTCTTCAACAGCCACAAGTGCCATGGACTCTTTAATCATTTAATTACCTTTTCTCTAAATGGGTTAAATGTACTTTTTCATTAATGGACAAGGTAGAAATTGCCTCATTGCATTTTACAGTCCGTAGATGTTCTTACTGCAATTGCTACATTTCTGATATGTGTGTGTGTGTGTGTGTGTATGTGTATATATATATATATATATATGTATATATAGATATATATATATATATATACACATATACATATAAGATAAGAAATCAAATGTTTTGCAGTACTTAACTGCAACTGCTAGGTAGATATCTGGGAGGGGTGTCTGGTATAGGGGTAAGTGGACATGTTGAGGTTTTGGATATAGGTCTTGCAGATGCTTTAAACCCTTACTGCAGGTTACCTATGTCAGTGCACTTATATAATGTAAGTTAAGGGTAGGGGCCTTGGTTATTTAAGGGAGGGCCAGGAACATATTGTACTGATGCGTTTGATCGCCAGATAGGGTAGGTGCTAGACCTGTGGGTTAAAAGAAAGTTGGGTGTAGTATTAATTGAATATAGAAGTTTAAATGTATGTGTCAATGTAATTATATTTTCATTTTGTTGAATGTGTCATGCTGGCAATACAACTAAGAAACACTGTATCTACAGGGCTAGCCATCACCACATGTAGTAGTGGCACAGTTTCTGCTGTGACACAACCTGATATTTTTTGGAAAAGCTGCATTCATTTGAAGGTAGCTTTTCTGGTATTGGGCTTTACTGCATTTTGCCATGGTGCATCACAATTTAACATCAGGATGGCTACCACTACCAATTTGTCTCAATATTCTTATAACTGTGTGTAAGATACGTGTATTTGCTCTCCATGTTTGTTATAGTAATGGTATACATACTTATGTTTTGTTTGTCTTTGTTTTTGCCTGGGTTGATCCTGAAAAAGGACATTTGGTTCATTTGCTTCTTGCCATAATAAAGTTTCAAATAAATAAATAAATTTGCTCACTGGAAAATGGTGTCTGACCCATCACTCTAAAGTTGTCTGAATTTCACTTGTTTCCTGTGGTCCCCAAAGTCAGTACATTGCAGTCCCACCTTTCCTGTCACATGGGTTTCTGCACTTAGTCTGACTGGGGTGTCAGCTAAGCATACCAACTCCATTGTTCCCTGACTGTGATGGTGTAGAGGTGGAAGGTAAATTACATATTTCCCTTGCTTACCAGAATAGATATAGCAAAAGGTCCTAGGTATGATATGATAGAAGCCAAATTCTTAATGCTATTTGCTAGAGAATTGGCAATTGTTTTCTAGGGCACCATACCCCAACACTCAAATGGAAGAAACATACACAGTGCTTAGGAGAAAATGGTGACAGCCATATATTTATTGAATTAAATGCAATAAAAATGTGGCATGCGCAGCTCGGCAGTGTCATCAAGTCTTTGGTAGTTAATACCATAACTGGTCCATCCTTACACCCAGGGACCATCTAGGCAGACCAACTCTATCCCAAAGGGTACTGCCTCCAGAGGGACAGTGGCCACTGAAGCCTAAAGGGTAGCTCAGAGCCATGTGATGTGTGCCCTTCTCCATCAGATGACATTACAAATGCAGAGAAGCCTAAAAAGGTTATCCCCTGACTGTCCTCATGCCACCCAGTCATTGGGGCTTCACCTTCTGCTATCCTCAGAAGAAACCAATCAGTGACAGTGGCAGAACCTCCCAATTACCCCCTTTGCACACTTCTTACGAGACTACTGTGCTGCACATTTTCATGACTCTGACATGCCTAAATAAACACTTATCAACTTCTCCTGCTTGATAAGATGAAACAAACTGGCAAACCTTGTGAGAAAAAATCAGGAACATTCCTCCTCAGTCCCTAATATGATCCCTCATATTGGAATAGCAAGGCTCCATACCTACCTGCAGACCCATTTTTACTCTGCTTTTATGAGGGTTGGTAGGTGTGAATCTCATCCAGTGATGGGGAATCAAAGGGGTTGGAATACAATAAGCTGGACCCTATATATCTGGGTCTGATAGCATCCACCATTTTTGTTGATCTTGCTGAAGCTATTGACACAATGGCACATCCCCTCCTTCTGAACAAGCTTATAGCAATGGATCTATCTGACTGTGCAGTCAGCTGGTTTCTCTCCTACCGGGGGGTATGTCTCTCAATCTGTCTGGATAGACAGCTTTTCTTCATTACCACTAACAATCTGCTCAGGTGTTCCTCAAGGGTCTGTCCTGGGCCCTATTCTCATTTCCATATTCTTGCATGACCTCCCTCTCTCTCTGTTCTGCTGTGTCCATTCATATGTATGCTGATGATGCAGTTATTTTTTGCATCAGGCTCCACTTCCCATGGTCTTTCCTCACAGCTTCAGTAGGAGTTTGACAATATTCAATGCTGGTTCAAGCCTAAGCAACTATCTCTTAATGCCAAAAAATAGTCTCTATGATATTTGGCACCTGTCAAAGAGTTTCTAGACTTGCCCATCTCCCTTCTTTTCACACCCTTGATGGTGATATTATTGAGGCTGTATCCTGTTTTAAGTACCTCAGGGTTTGGCATGACATCTTGATTTCTCAGTTCATATTGATGCCATACACCAAAAGGTTCACCCCAAGCTTGGCACACTATACAGGAACAAAGTAAATATCCTGCTTCCTGTCCACTGTGAGATTGTTTTAAAGATGATCTTACTTATTTTTGATTATGGTGACATAGTCTACAATGAAGCCCCCAAATCCTCCCTTGCCAGACTGAACCACTTCTTCAACTGTTTTGTCATTTTGCTTTAGATGGTTCCCTGTGCACCCACCACTGTTCACTCTGCTCTGCCCTTTCACTCCCCTCTCTTGATGCCAGGTGCCTTTACATTTGTGTCTCCTTTATATCGAAATTCTGGTTTGGTTCCCTTCCCTCCTACCTTACTTCACTCTTATCCTCTCTTTCAACTTCTACTACCCTCTTCACAATAATACTTCCAAATCCCTCACTATTCCTTACAGAAAATCTACCGCTGGTCAATCTCCTTTCTCTTACCACTTTCCTAAACTTTGGTCCTCCCTTCCTCTGTCAATTCGTTCTACCTTTTTGGCTTTCTCCTTAAAGTCTGCACTTCATGACTTCTCTTCTCACTCCTGCAACTGTTCTTGACTCTCTTCATCCCTCTGCCTCCCCCAACTAGTTTTGCCCTAGCAATCTGTTTCCTTCATAACCTATACATATGTTATTTCAATTACTTTTTAATTTTTGAATATTCTACATGATGTATTATACTTGCATAAGACTTTCCTCATTTCCTACATCCAGGACACATCAGGAATTGAGCTGTTATCATCTCACTATTTCTCTCCTGGTGAAACATTTTGAAATAAATAAATTCATACATTCTGCACATACATATGTAAATAAATATACCCCTCATAGCTCCTCCTCTCTAGCCATAGATTCCTTCTTCCCTTTGGTGCACCTATCTCCTACCTAAACTCTCCCCATTTTCCCCTACCCACAACTTTTCCTTATCTACCTGCTGTGTTCTGGAGTCATTGGATATGGCCACAGAGAAAGTGTTCCCTACTGCAAGGTTTCCCTGGCAGGTTGTCTTTTGTCTTATTAGATCCTATACCCCAAAACTGGGACAGAAGAGACATACAGTGTGCTTTGGAAAAAATGGCCACAGCCATTTATTGAATCAAATACTTACATCAATAACATGGCATGCACAGCTCGGGAGTGTCAACAAGTCTTCAACAATCAATGCCATAACCATTCAGTCCCCTACTCTAACTCTATCCCAAATGATGCTGCCTCCTGTGGGACATTGGCCTCAGATGTCTAAAAGGTAGCTCAGAGCTGTGTGGCATGTGTTCATCCCCCGTCAGATGACCTTACACATGTAGGCAAACCTGAAGATGCTATCCCCTGACTGGCTCCAATGGCACCTAATTATTGGGGCCTCACCTCCTGCCAGCTTCAGGAGAAACCCATCTGTGACAACATCAGATTCACCCCATTATCCCCTTTACATACTCCATGTGAGACTACCATGCCACTACAAGATGACAAATTTCCCCAAAGCTGACACACTAATATGCCTCCAATGCGCCATGTAGATCTTCTAGGAACATGTCTTTACCCTCATCTGACAAACGTACATCGTCATGTGCATACGACTGTGGTAACATTGTGACTATTGCTTTATGTCTTAATACCATTCCCCCACTAGTGCTCATACAAATCAGCAGGACCATGTTAACCATCTTACGGGCCTCCTCAAGTGTCATCACATTCCTAGCATTCTGCCAACTTTGCCTTTGTATAATGTGTAACTAAATATCACCCTCAGCCACCCCCAACCAGGTTTTCCAAAGCAACTGCTGGTCATCTTTAATCCAGCATAGCAACCCCAATGACTTCTCCAGTCTTAGATTATTGCCATCCAAGTGGACCACCAAGACCTTGGGAGGGCCATGTCTATATGCCTCAGCCATTACCCATGGAAGAAAATCCTGCTAGCTGCTCTCTCACCACCCCATCCACTGCATCTGCTGATGTCAGGGATCCAGGAAGAGGTTATCCCTGCCCCTTGTGGCTGCTTCACCTGCCTAGCTACCCAGAGGACAAACAAGTTTCCACAGATCCAGAGTTGTTTCTTCCTTGAGGTGTCTTCTGACAGAAAAACAAACATTGATACAATAAATGTGGTCACACATACCATTCAAACTCCTGAGATCACCTTCATCCCAGTGCCTGAATTTGGCCATCGTTAAACCTTTCCACCCTTGCATTTGTTTCTGCTCAAATGCAAAAAGAGTATTAAACTCCCATAGCTTCAACACAAAACTATCTGAGGCTCACCCAAGAACATATTAGAACTGAAACACCATTAGCAGTGTGCCATATCTGTGTCATATGAATGCTCCCCACCTCTGGACCTCTGAGTTTTATATACCTGTATCACTGCTTGCACATTCTAGCTTGGCCCCAAGGTTAACCTCAGGATGCACCACCAAACCTGTGCTAGGTGGTCCATTTTACCCTTATGGAGCCACATGCTGCCATACCCTTATCCACTAATATTGCGTCAGCCCCTGCTGCTTTGTTAGGTTGCAGCAGTTCAGACACCAAGAATGAACCACAAAAGGCTACCAAAATTCTGTTCTGAACAAGACCGTGTCCAAAGGGGATGTGCATACTCACTCCAGTGCAACCCATACCTGTTCCAACAAGGCCTTGACTTAATTGTGCACCTGCATCTATCCTTTGGGTATCCCGGGACAAGCCCTCTAACATCTTTCGTAGCTGGAAGTCCCACATGTTATCTGGAAAACTGGTAACATTTCAAAAAATAAGACATGCTCATTAGGTGTTTACTGACCACCCCTAACATCAAACCCCTTTGTTAGATCAGGATCACCTAATGGCATAACTAGCCCACTTGGTACTGGCCTCACATTACCCCAAATCTGCCAGCCTTACATTTAGAAAGATTTCAATTCCACTCCTGTATGCTGCCAAGGAATTTCTGATGAAATCCCAATTCTTACTCACTAACCCCCACAGGTGAGCTGGGACTTCCTTGGGATGTTCCTCTGCTTCAGGTGCCAGTTGTTAAAGACTTTCTCACTGTGAATGACAGAGCATCTGCTATACAATTATCCACACCCAGCACATCTACTGCTTTAAAATAAATGTTCAAAAAAAGATGCTTTAGTATATAGACCTGCAAGAGATCCACCATCAGATCCTTTGCCCCTAATTACCTATTAATGGTATGAACTCAAGATTCTGCCACACTGGTGATCCGGGTTCAGGAATGGACAAGGATCACTCAGGTGCTGGCCAGGAGATGGAGGATTGAGTTTCCCTATGACAGCTCTCCCCCCTCAGGAAGGGGGCAAATGTGTCTTGCTGCTCTTGGGCCCCCTAGAAGTATCTGTGCTAATGCAATGGGACCTCAAAAGAGGAGAGTCCCCACACACAGGGCACTGGGGGCATTTCCATCGAGATGGAGCTTGTACACTTTACTGCCTTCTCACATTGCTTGCTCACCTTAAGGTCATCTAATATGATTACCTCCAGGTCCCGTTCCATTTTTGTTGTTACTACCTCCCCCCCATTGTATAATCTTTCCCTGGGTTTTTGTTTCCCAGATGCATTATTTTGCACTTCTTTGCATTGAATCCAAGCTGCCATACTTCTGACCATTCCTGCAACATTGCCAAGTCCCTTCTCATATTTTCCACACCATCTTGTTTATCAACCCTATTGCAGATCTTTGTGCCATCTGCAAAGAGGCATACTTTTCCTTCCGGTCCCTCTGCAATGTCACTTATAAAGACATTAAAAAGGACTGGACCCAGTACTGAACCCTGCGGTACCCCACTAGTAACCCCTCTTTCTTCAGAGTGGACTCCATATACAATTACCTTCTGTATCCTGTTGTCCAGCCAATGTTTTACCCACTCTACCATCCTGGGACCCACTCCCAGGCTGGTTAATTTGACTATTAATCTTTTGTGTGGGACAGTCAAATGCCTTGCTAAAGTCTAGGTAGGCCACGTCCACAGCCCCTCCTTGGTCTACTACTTTGGTCACCCAGTCAAAGAAATCAATTAGATTTGCCTGACATGACCTTCGTGCTGTGAACCCATGCTGCCTTGGGTTCTGTGCCTCACTGGCCTCTAGGTACTCAACAATTCTTTCCTTCAGAAGTGATTCCATTACTTTCCCTACCATAGAGGTCAAATTGACAGGTCTGTAGTTTCCTGCCTCTGCCTTGCTCCCACTTTTGTAAAGGGGTATCACATCTGCCTTCCTCCAGTCCTCAAGTACCACACCTTCCTCCCACGATTTATTAAAAAGAGTAGTCAGTGGTGTCACTAGTTCTCTCCTTAATTCTTTCAGAATTCTGGGGTGAATTCCACCAGGCCCCATTGCTTTGTCCACTTTCAGTTTTAGGAGTTCTTTCAGAACCCTTTCTTCTGTGAAAGGACTGGGATCAACCCCCATCCAGAGTGCTTCTGTTAATTGGGTTAGGCACCTCCCCCCTCCCCTTTTGTGAAAACTGAGAAGACGTATTTGTTCAGTATCCCTGCTTATTCTCTGGTCCCTTTCTGCCCACCCACCGTCCATTCTATTTAGCCTCACTATCCCTCCCTATGTCTTTCTACGCTCCCTGATGTACCTAAAAATGGTGTTATCCCTTTCTTAACCGAGTTGGCTATCTTTTCCTGTTTGTGCCTTTGCTATTCTAACTACTATCCCTGCTTCCTACTGCCTTATCTGGTACAGTTCTCTGTCCTGCTCCTTTCGTGTTTCCTTATACTTCCTAAATGCTGTATTTTTCACCCTAACATTCACACCACCTCTTTTGAGAACTGTAGTGTCTTTTTCTCTAGGCAGAATAGCCTAGAGGTTAGAGGAATGAGGTGTGAACAAGCTTGGTACATCCAGCAGAACAGACCTGAGTTTGATTCTCACAACCTCCACTTGCATACTGTGTGGCTCTGAGCAAGTCACTTAACCGCCCAGTGCTCCCAGGTCACCCCTGAAAACAGGCACTTGTGCCTAGTGGATCTTATCCGGTTACCAAAGACTAAAATAAAAATTTTGATTTGTTTATTTGCTTCACACAAAGGTTTGTTGCCACTGTGATGACAGTTTTGATGTTTCCCCACTGTTGCTCCACCCCTCCTTCTAGCCTATTTGCTAGTGCTTTTCTAAGGCACTCTCCCATCCTGCCAAAGTCAGCCCTCTTGAAGTCCAGAACCCTCACTTTTGTATGGCTTGACTCTGTAGCTGAATTTATAGTGAACCACACTGTTTGGTGGTCACTTGTTCCCAGATGGCTACCCACTTCTAGATCTGAGATCCTCTCACCATCCCCATTTGAGAGTATGAGGTCTAAGGCTGGTCCCTCACAAGCGGGTTCCAAAACTAGCTGTCTGTCTTTCAACCACTGATTGAATTCCATGGTGTGGAGCACCCTAGCCTCACCCATGCCATAGACAGGCAGCACCTCCGAGAAAGTTACAGTGTGTACTACTTGTCTAAGGCCCCTCCCCAACTCCACAAACTCTTCCTGCACTGCTCTGATCCATTTCTTAGGTTATTTGTCCCTAGGTGGACAATGACATCCAGCTCCCTCCCCTGTGCAGCTGCTCCAACAATCCAGAGGATTCACTTCTTGTTCCTCCAAGCCATGGTGCCAGGCAGGCTTCTTACCTCCCTCTCCCCTTCCTCCCCTAGTTCTACCTTCCTAACAATGGAGTCCCCCTCCAGGAGTTGTTTCCTTCCCCTCTGGGGTTCCATGCCACTCTCCTGTGGGTCTCCTTTGTGGAGGTTCCAGCATCCTCCTTGGACTCCACTGTGGGTGCCTCCATAGAGGAACCACACTTTGCCAGAACAGCATATAAATTGTGGAGAGGTACAATTGGACAGATGCACTTCTGTTCCACCACCCTCACCCTCGCTGAGCCCACTGGGGTTCAACAGCTCCTCCTCCTTGGCAACCTCTCAGGCAACGGCAGTGGCACTGGTGGTCCCTGGGTGGGAGAGGAGGTCTCACAAACCCTGACCAACTCAGTCTGGAGATGAGCAATCTCCTCCCTCAGCCCAGAAAGGTGTCTGCAAATGGGACAACACCACATCCTCCAGAACATCTCCTGGAAGACTGCTGCTCTGCAGCCACTGCATTGCACCACTCCTATCATGTCTTCTTTCTGGCTCCTTAACTGTTGTATGGAATACTTACTCTTTCCTCTGTTTTTTTTCTCCCTACTTATTTACTGCCTCTGTGCCCTTTAAGCTCCTGATCTTCCTGTTCTGAGATAAGAAGTTTCTATATTTCTCAGTAGTCTCCTTCTTTGCTCAGAGTCAGACCTCCAGCAGCTGGGGGGGGGGGGTGGAGAGCTACTCTTCCTTCTAGGATGGTGAGTGTTTGGTGGCTTTGTGATCACTCACTTCCTGCTCCCAAACTGGAAGTTCCTGTTGTCAGTCAAATCCTGCTCCTACAAAACTAGAACTGGAATAATGTTGTCAGTCAGACAACCTAATGAATAAGCCCAACATGAAGAAGGAGGCAACCAGTGGAGGTCAGAGTAGAGGGTACAGTGGTGCTTAAGATGAGGAACAGATAGTGCAACTCTACAGATATTGTTGTAGGCAATGTCCCACATTTGTAAGATGCTTGCCTGTGCCATAGCGAAGACAGGCAGTGCGTGTCAGAGTACAGGGCAGAGAAGGCCTTGGGTGACAGAGATCCTGGTGGCAGGGGTCAGAAACTGATGGACTCAGTAAACCAGTCCAGTTTTATCATTGACTGATTTGAAGACAGGTAAACAGACCTTAGCTTGTAACCCTTCTGTAATGTCTGTACATGAAGACCTTGAATAGGACTGGTCCTAGGACTTGTTCCTGAGGTACCCCACCGGCCACCCCCTCTCCCCGTATTGGATCCCATTACCACCATCCTCGGCCTGCTGTCCATCAGCCAGTTTCCAAATCAGTTTATCAGCCTGTGTACCATTGCCAGACTACTCATCTTGTTAATCATCCTTCTATGTTGGATGTTGTCAAAGGCTTTGCTGAAATCAAGGTCCTGTAGGTGACATCAAACATCTCTCCCTGATTTACTTTCTAAATGAGGCATTAAGGTTTAAAACCCTAACATCCCACCCCCACCCTGCAGAGACTGACAGGCATTGAGGGTGTCCCTTTGGGTCATTGGCCGTAATGCTCAAACCATTCCACCCCCACTCTGCAGACACTGACAGGCACCACGGTGTGCCTTGAGGTCTTCAGTCCTCACACTCACCCCATTCCATAAAGAAATAAGCTGAGATGGGTGTAGTATAAAAAAATGAGGTGAATGTTTGGGCCAAAGGCTCCAAGGTGCACCCCGATGCCAGTCACTGGCTGCAGGGTAAGGGTGGAATGATGTGACATTATGACCAACAATCCCAAGGCACATACCTGATGCCTGTCAGTCTCTATGGGGGGGGGGAGCATTACAGTTGGAAACCCTAATACCCCAGATGTTTGTTGGTATTTTCACTTAAAATTTTCAACATGACCTTTTTGGGACACCAACTCATGAACAGTGGCACTATCACTTCGTTACTCAATCCCAAAAGGTGATTTTGCACAGTGACTGCACTATTCGGTGCCACAGGTGCTAAAACACATTTGGGGCAGGATGTGAATAATGACAGTTGTACTGTTCATGAGGAGGTGTGAAAAATGGCAATATTGAAAATCTCAAGTGAAAATATGAGAAATTAGAAAGTTATGAGTGTGCATAGAAACCGTGCAATGCACACCCGTAACAAAGTAATTTTTTTTTAATTTTTTCACCAGATTTTCAACATCGGCTTTTTGGAACCTACCCTCATGAACAGTGACCCTGTGATTTTGATACTCAGTCCTGAAAGTGGATTTTGCACAGTGACCACGCCATTCTGTGCAACTGGTGTGGAAACACATTTCAGGCAGGATGTGAAAAATGACAGCTGTACTTTTCATAAGGAGGTGTGAAAAAATGGCAATGCTGAAAGTCTGGGGTGAAAATATTAAAAATTGGCAAAGTTATGAGTGCTGTAGAAACTGTGCACCACACACTTATAACAGTAATTTTTTGGAATTTATTCACCAAATTTGCAACATGGGCTTTGTGGGACCCCACCTCATGCACAGTGGCACTGTCATTTCATTACTTGATCCCAAAAGGTGATTCTTTGCAAGGATAGTAAAATCAACATTCGGGACTGAGGAATAACATGGCACTAACATCCTCAGGAGGTGGGGTCCCAAGAATCCCATGTTGAAAATCTAGGCCCATAATTCTTAAAAATGGCTGAGATATTAAGGTAAGTTGAACCCCCGATTGATTCCCATTATACTACATACCTTGAATTCTTTCAGTTTGCTAGTCAGCTTTGAAGAGTGCAGATGTGTTCTGCTCCACAGTAGATCATGTCTGCCAACCTCAGAGGGTAAATATGGAGTAAGGGGAGGTGGGTGCACAGGGGGAGGGTCAGGATGGGGAGGGGGACACAATAAGGGACGGTTTTCATTTTTACAGGTGAAATTTAAAAAAAATCATAAGGGAAGGTTTTCTTCCTTTACAGGTAAAAAAAAAAAAACTATACATTTGGGCACACTGGGGTGGGCTCCCAGTGTGCCACAAATTACAGTAGTGGTGGTGGGGGTGCTGACAGGGGGATTGGGTACCCCAATGTCAGCTAGGGATGTAGACAGGGGGTGCAATCCGACACCAGGAGTGGGCATCCTGGTGCTGGAAATGGAAATGGGGAAATTGTTTAACCAGGAAAAAACACACTATGGGGCTGCAGGGACCGGGGAATTGTTTAATGAGGAAAGATACACTATGGGGCTGCAGGGACTGGCGGTTTGTTTAATGAGGAAAGACACACTATGGGGCTGCAGGGACCATTGGATTATTTAACGAGGAAAGACACACTATGAGGCTGCAGGGACCGTTGGATTATTTAATGAGGAAAGACACACTATGGGGCTGCAGGGACCAGGGGTTTGTTTAATGAGGAAAGACACACTATGGGGCTGCAGGGACTGGAGTATTGTTTAACCAGGAAAGACACACTATGGGGCTGCAGGGACTGGAGTATTGTTTAACCAGGAAAGACACACTATGGGCTGCAGGGATGGGGGAAATTGTTTCACCAGAAAAGACACGATGAGCTGCAGCAAATGGGGAAATTGCTGAACCAGGAGAGAGAGACACACACTGAGGAGCTCCAGCTGAGGCCTCACATTTCAAAGGACAGAACTGCATGCAGCATCAGCTCTGTCCTTTGAAATGTTTGCTGAGACCAGCCCCCTCAGCAAAACAGCATCATCAGAACACTGCCTGCTGATTTGCTGGCTACAGACCAGCCCCTGCAGCACTGTTGGTCATTGGGCTAGCACCCCTCACAACCCTGTTTAGCAACTCTCATATCAACAAGTTCATCTGCACTTGTGTGCATGACAAACTTAAAAAGGACAACACACAATTGATTGCCTACCAAGTGATGAGGCCCTGGGACCTGATAGCTTTATAGTGGAACTCTACAAAGCCTGCAGTAAAGAATTAGTTCCTATTTTAACCAAATTGTGTAATAACTTTAGTAATTGACTCCAGGCAATGCTGGAGTCATTTTGAGAAGCATTATTGACTCCTTAGACCTGAGACTTCTCTGTCTCATGCTACAGGACATCCTCAACCCCCTCACCCACATTCTCAACTGCTCTCTTTGCCAAGGGAAATTCCCCACCTGCTGGAAATCAGCTTCCATTACCCCCATATTTAAGAGTGGAGACCATACCTCAACTAACAACTACCGCCCCATCTCTATCCTTCCCCCTCTATCTAAAGGATTGGAGCATGTCACCTCTGATCAGCTCACTGACCACTTAAATAAACATGACCTACTTTGCAAGCAGCAACATGGCTTCCAAAAGGGCTATAGTACTACTACAGCTCTCCTGGAGTTCACCTCTCACATCCACTCCACCTTGGACAGAGGCCATATCACCAGTGCTGTCTTCGTGGATCTCTATGCTGGTTCACTGACTACCTGTTGGACCAGATTCAGCATGTCAAAATTGGGACCACACTGTTCACCAGATTCCCAGTCCATTCAGGTGTCCTGCAGGGCTCCATGCTTGGTCCCCTGCTCTTCAGTCTTTACCTCAACTCCCTCTCTTTGACCTGCTTTGGCAACCTACTCCTATACGCAGATGATGCTGTCCTATACTCATCCAATCCTGACTCCATTCAACTCCATCAATCCTTCCAGACCTCCATCAGTGAAGCTGAAGAATGGTTCTCCACCCAGTGCCTTATACTAAACTACAAAAAGACTAAGGTCATGTTTTTGATGCACCCACAGAACACAAGTAAGAATATATGTCCCCAAATTCTTAATGCCAATCGGTCTCCTTTCAAACCAGTGGACTCCTTCAAACATCAGAGCATCACTCTTGACACAGCCCTTAACTTCCATCAACACATCCATCTCCTGTCCACTGCTCTTAACATCAGACTCGGCATACTCTATCGGTTCAAACACTGCCTCACTCCTGACGCCCTCCATCTCTCTGTTTTATCCTCAGTCCTCTCCCTCTTGGACTATGGAAAACTCATATACAGTGCTGCAACCACCTCAGCCCTCTGCAGGCTCTGGATCTCCCTCAATAAAGCCTGCCACCTCATCCTTGGCTGTGACCATCTCACCCATACTTGCTTACTTTATAGGTCCACTAACTGGCTAAATCTGGACAACAGGATCAGGTTCCACACCTGCCTAATGGCCAAAAAGATCACACTCGGACTCTCTCACTTTGGACTCACCTTAATAATACACCCGGGTCTAGTACTAAAAACCACAAGTAGCTCTGGCAAGCAGACTTTAATGGTTCCCCACTGTTGGACCTTCCAGTTTCATAGAACCTTTAGTTACAAGGCCCCATCATGGATAAATGTGCTGCCTAGCTCAATAGCAAACAAAAACAGAACTGGCTCCCTTCAGATCCCAGCTAAGGGATCACCTCCAGTCCTCTAACTCCTGTGACCATCACTGAACCCTAACTGGACTCCCTCCCCCCTTTTATCTGCAATGACAATGGTCACTGGCCAGCCTATCCCCCCCCATCATCTGGTATATCTAATTTGATTTGTTTGATAGCCTTATATTTAATCCCTATATACTCATTTGCCAGAGTTAATGAACTGAAACTATTCTGAATGGACTGCTAGCTTTATACTGAATTCTTATGTATTCATTTGTCTGTGTTCCTGCACTGAAACTGTAATTTTGTTGTCTTTGTACTGCTAACTGTGATGTGGAACCTTTGTAAATGAGTCCTTGACTCAATGGTATTTTCCGAATCCTCAATAAATAAATAAAAAAAATAAATGTTTTCTACAAAAAAAAGGCAAAGATCCACAACTATGTACATCTTACTGGTCAGTTTCCTTATTGAATACTGATCTCAAAATATTCTCAAGAATTTTAGCTACTTGATTAGAAGTTATATGACCAACACTCATTCACCAATATCAAACTGGCTTTATTAAAGGCAGACATATCATAGATAACATTAGAAGAAAAACTAATATAATCAATAATTATACAAACCCAGAAACTATCCTTCCAGCTATTAATGCAGAAAAAGCATTTAAGATTGGATCTGGAAAACACTATACAAACTGGAAAAAATTACTTTATAATTCTCCAATAGCAAAAATAAAAACAAATATATTATAATATAATAATAATACATATTTATTTTGCATTAACTAGAGGAACAATACAGGGTTGTCCACTTTCCCTGCTAATATTTGCAATTGTAATAGAACCTTTCACTATTGCAATACGAACAAACCATAAGATTTGTGGCATTACAGTTATTAATGTTACACAAAATTAGTCTGTAAGCAGACAGTGCATTATTATATCTCACAAACCTCACAACATCAATAAATGAGTTAATCTCCATTTCAGAGAGCTTTGGAACAGCATACAACTGTAAGATAAACTGGAATAAAACAGAAATATTGCCATTGGATAAGAAATGCCCACTTCAAATCCCTTTTCCCTTCCCTTGTCAACAATCTGAAACAATCAAATATCTTGGGACCACACTTACTCTTCATCTGAAACTACTGTTTCAAATTAATTACTTATTGTACCATTATTAAGACATATACAAAATGATCTAAAAAATTGACATTACCTATAACATTAATAGGGAGAGTTAGTGTAGTACAAATGAATATCTTACTCAAATTATTTTTTTTCCAAACACTTTGCACTTTAATACCATTACTGTATCATTCTTCAAGAATTTAACAAAAAAAAAAACTACTACTTATTTTCTCTGAAAAATCAAAAGACCATGAATTGCATTTGAAAAGTTAATATTGAGCAAAGAAAGGGGAGGATTATCATTACCTGATTTTCAACTTAACTGTATAACAGCACAAATTGTAACACCTAAACCATGATCTGGAACATCAAACAGCCCTGAGCAAGCATTTCACATAGAACAGCAAGCACATGCATATGCAAGTTTAACGCATACAGAATATTAGTCTCAAATTATTATGAATAAAAATGCCTATAATACTCCAAGTATGCTACTAAAACAACAGCTGCTTACTGGCAGAAGGATTACCAAATTATAAAGTTTGAAAGTAAAATTAGTTTGCACTCACCTGTATTTAACAATTTTCTTTTCTTACTATCAGCTACAGATCCATCATTTAAACAGTGGAAAGAAACTAGGACAATTGAAATTTAAAATCTATTCAATAGCAACATCCTAAAATCATTTGAACTGCTACAAACAAAATTCAATCTTCCTCAAAATAATTTATTTAATTACCTGCAAATTAGGAATTTTATAAAATTGGTCTAAAATATCCTGTAATACAAATGGCTGATATACTTTTCTAGCCATGTCCTTATCAGGACATAACTTCACAACTAACAATAGTTGTGCCAACCAAAATGCTGTACATGGTAAAATTAATGCATGCCATAACTCCCACTGCAGCTCTGCAGCTAGTACCCAATGGAGCTGCTGTGGGAGTTTGGTGGCACCATATCTGCCAACCAGAGATTCCCAATCACTGCGTCCTTGTCATTCACCCAAACCCCTGGCAGTCAAGCAGCTTACCTGCCTCTTGCTCCCAAAAAAACTAACGAAGCAATGTCATTTGTTAAAACAAAACTCTCTCAGCTGCAGTTCAACTTTTCCCAAACATTGTGACTTGTAAACCCACCTGTAGAGCTCACCCACAACAATTCCCCACTCACAGTCACACAAAGAGTCATAAAATAACATCTTAAATTTAAAAACAAACAGTGTTTGATAGAGTGAGCAGTGTGATGAAACTGCAGTGATCAATAAGCCACTGACTCAAGAGGTGGAAGCGTGAAGCAGGAAATGCAGAGTATGGCAGTCACAGATGGACATGCTTGGTCTTGATGAAGCCAGGTACTCGATAGCACTCTCACAGGAAGCAATGTTAGTCAGAATAACACAAAATAACAGTTTTATGAAATCAAACCTTCCATTTTCCCATCTTACGCACAGCGAGTGGCCAATATTAGAAACCACGGTCAGGGAAGCAGTAAATACAGTGGCTGGTGAGGGACATGCCCCCTGTCAATGAAAAAGGCTGCTAACTTTGTATTCAACAGCCATTCTGAGCTTTTGTCCCTACTAAAGACACCCTCTGTAGAAATGTATGTGGGGAGTGGTCTAATGTAAATAAAAACAGAGCCAATAAATACAGTGCCTCTGGGGAGCAATAACCATACCTGTACATGTGTGTGTGGTTGTTAATGAATTTGGCCACTCACTCTGAATCCAACAGCTGCTATGAGCTTTCCACCATAGCAAAAACACCCTATATAGAAATATACAGTGTGTGGAAGGAGGGGTCTAATGTACATAAAGCAGAGCTGATAAATATAATGTCTGGGGGAGGGGGGAAATAGCCTAACCAGTATGCGTGTGTGTGTGTGTGTGTGTGTGTGTGTGGTGGTGGGCGCGCTATCTACTAAATTAATAAGGGGACTGGTTTTAGTATTCCAGCTATTAAAACATCCTTTTTTGCTTTCCTTTTCTTCACATATTTTTTGCAATTTTTTGTGTTTTATATTCTCAAATATTTACTTGGGGAACCCATTTTATAAGTGAAATAAGACACTGCAGGGTGTGGTTGATGGACTGGTGAGAGCACTTCCCAGGTGCTAAAGGCACTCTGCACAAGCATCTCAGGCCTCATTGCACACCTGGGCATGTTCTTATCAGCCCATAAACCAAACTTCATGTCTTATTCCTTACTTATCCAACATACAAATGGTCAACTAGTACTGCTATGGAACTCTCCAATAGTTGATATACTGCAAAACACAGATGAACAAACAAGAACAAGGGGTACCACAACAGAACTCTCCAATAGTTGATATAAATCAAAGGACAGATAAGCAAACAAGAGCAATTTCAATAATATACAAAGGTCTTAGTGAGCAAAACCAAAAGAATCTAACCAAATTAAGAGGATGGTGGAGTAACAATCTAGCGAAGACCATCTCAGATAATCTATGGCAAGAGAAAGTGCAGACTCCATCATACAGAATCAAAGTTTCTAAACTTCAACAAATCCAATTCAATTGTCTGCACAGAACATACTATACTCCCACTAAACTTAATAAAATGAATCATACCGTATCACCACATTGCCCAAGATGCACACACTGCAGGCACTCATATGTATTATGCATTCATGCCCATATCTTACTAAATTTTGGACTAAGATAGTTAACACACTATCAAAAGCACTAGACAATAACTTAACTTTTACACCATTACTTATACTACTAGGGATTCCAGATCATACCTTTAACCCAAATAAAGAAAAAATATATTTAATCATTATAGCCATAATTATTGCAAAAAAAATACATCCTGAATAAAAGGAAAGACCCCTCACCATCTAAATACAAGACATGGGTAAACTACATGTTGGGCATTATGTAACTGGAAAAAATGCAAAACTTCAAAAAAAACAGTCAATAGTATTTGACTGAATCTGGGCCCCATTGCACACATTAGTTCAAAGTGGATTGAACAGCAACTAAAATGCATACTCTAATTAAAGGAAGTGAAACAATAAGTAATAAGTAAGAGATAAAAAAGTCAAATTAATAAGCATTTGTTGTGGCATTTCTCAGTTGTTCTTTGTGCCAGAGATTATCTATACTAGATGTGTGTTTTTTTATATTACAGACTCTGCTATATAGCAATATGGTTATATTTAATTGCAAGACAAAAGTTTCCTGTGTTGCTTCTTAGCTCATTACATGTGTTTTCCTTAAAACAAACTAATATGTTTAATGATATATGCTTTTGTAAAACAGTTCTAAGCTCTCAATAAATAAAACGGCTTTGAAGCTTAACATCAAGCCTCACACAGTGTTTGTGTGTGTGTATGTTTCTCACTTATAGTGGTTTCCTCTTACAGACAGGAGTCTGGTATGTTTCTGTGTGAAAACATAAACATAGTGGGAGAAAAAACACTCAGGATGCGAAGTAAAGATGTTATAGCATCGAATATGTTAATGGCATATCAATAATAATAGAAAACACCAGAAATATTTGATTTAAATTACATATTGTCTATGTCCCCTTTACAGAGCCCCTGATACCAATTAGATAACTTTGACAAAAGTGAAATGTAGACACAGTTCAGTTAATAGTTCATATAGTTTTGAAATTATTTTTTTCTTCATTTTGACTTCATTCTCCAGTCCCTCTTCATCAGCCCCCTTCTGATGTTAACCCCCAGCCCTGTTACCTAGCTTCCAGTGCTTGTGTCATCTACTTCTTATCTTATTGTGTGAGATGATGCCATGGATAGTGGTGGTGTGGTGTCTGCAGGGTCACAGTCTCATCCTGCCAACAGGGTTTTCTTTTTTTTCCCATTATTCCCCTTGAGTCAGATCCGGTGGTATGCAATTGCATTCACATGGACCACAAAGATGGTGCATCCTCTTAATGCCTGACTCCAGATTTTGATTCTGGTGACCACTGCTCCACCACCTAGCCTCCACTAGGTGGCAACCAAGCAGTGATATATACTGTCCCCCCCACCCAAAAGGAGGAGGGCCATTAATGGATGTTCAATTGTCCTTCCCCCTGCCAGCTTGTTAGGAACCCTTGTCCATTCTGAAATCCAGCTTGCTGGTGTGGCAGCAGGTGAGGCATCCAGTGTCTCAGTCCTCCACACCACTGGGTCAGCTAAAAGTTCACTGTAGCTGGGGGTGTGGCCAAGCCATTAAGTGTGATGGATGCTTGATTTCTAAGCTGGGACCCAGCTACTTGCAAATAAAGCCATCTTTCTTCAAAACCTTGGATTTCTAATACAATTTATCCTGCTGGACATTCCTAATGGCCTCTGGAGCAAAATCATTGAAAAAAACAGTCTCAATTGACATTCCACTCAATGGGAGAGTAGCATCAGCCTACGGTCCCTGACCCACCAACAACGCATGCCACATCTAAGACGCCTGCTGACTTGGCTATATTAGAACAATCTTCAGAAACATCTAACCCACCTGCATAACTGGAAACGTTGTTTAACAATCTAAAATATGAACTGAAAATGCCGATACAGTCAGGCTTCACCAATATTAATGCTCAACTTGCACACATGCAACTTACTATTAATGGGATGAGCGAGTGGTTGGAGACCCACGAGGAGTGTCTCACTGAACTTGAGTCCTGGGTGAGCCATGCAGAAGATTCAGCATCCAGATCTAACCCTTTGTTCCAGCAAGATTTGAAGGAGATCACATCCCTGAAAGCAACGTTAGACAGTCATGAGAACAGGGATAGCTGATGCAACATTAGGATTGTTGGGCTCCCAGAAAGTCTGGAGGGGTGGGACTGTGCAGTTTAAATTCAGGCCTGGTTAGAACAGAATCTTCCTCTCCCTGGAAACACTACCCAGGAGATACAATGGGCCCACCGCTCATCATGAAAACATCCGGAGCCCAATGAACGTCCCAGGCACCTTTTGGTCAAATGTTTAAGATATCAGGACCTCCAGAAGTTTCTGGCAGCAGCACAAAAGAAGGATACCATTACTGTTGATGGCCATAGAGTAAGTATTTTCTCTGATTTCTCTTGGCATCTGCAACAAGAACGTAAGGCCTACAGTGAAGCCAAACAGAAGCTGCTTTCTTTAAACTACTCCTTCTCCTGGGTTTATCCATTGAGATTGCTAGTCGAGGGCCCAGACAAACCCACTACATCCTTTACAGATCCACAGGTGGCCCTATCCTGTATTAAAGAAGAACTGGAGCCTCGAGGTCCCTTGGAAACCAACCATCATCATACAAGAGCTACCTGAATAAGAAGACCTTACAGGTATCTGCTCAAAATTTGACCCAGGATCTTCAGGGGTGGTGGAGGGGGCCATTCCATCCCATAGTGGGGTAATTCCAGCCTATAATGGCAGGGTCGGGGGGGTTCGTTCTTCCCCGCTGCTGTCCTCTGCATCAACTGCTCTATTTTTTTTTCCTCCATGCCTTCAAAGAAGAGCCCTAATCTACTTCTGGAAGCTTATTTTGGCTCAGCCTAGTTGCAGCTCGCATAGTAAACATTATTTCTGAAGAGACTGTTTCCATGCGGTGGTCACCCAGCGCTGAACTATCCACAGGATATCATGCATACCAAAAAGATGTACCTTTGGAACTTTTGCTTTTTTCTCTTCTTGTAAATGAACTTTATTTGCTTAATAGTATTACATTTATACTTCAGCAAATATGCTGGGTATTTGATCAACTATGTTTCAATACGGGACTATGACTTTCCATTCGAGACACTTACACATAAATTCTAAAATTTGCATTCTTTCTTTATTTTGAAATGGCTTGGTACAAAACACAGCAGAACTATAATTGATGCTACGAACAGGAAGACGTGCTGATTACATACAGAAACACCATAAGCTACTGAGATATAAATACTCTAATGGGTTCGGGGGGGTTACCACTATATTATTAACTGGTCAGCTCATCTGCTGGGATCTACATTTCATAAATAGTCTAAGCAATTAAAGACAAAACTGTGCACTGCACGGGGTGGAAGTGGAGCCTGGGGAAGGGCATGACTCTGTGTGTTTGGTGGGCCTCAGCCGCCCTATAGTAGAACCCAGCAATATTATGTCTGTTTTTTATTTGTGAAAAAGGCTGTCACCAGAGCTTGGAAGTCCTGTCTAGCTGACATATTGCCTGCATTAACTAGTAGCCATTGATGCAAGGTAGTTGCCCTCTTTCCCCAGAATTATGGGTCATTTGAGGCTATGGTTGTTTTCCCTTAGCTCTTCTTAACATTTTTTCTTTAGTGGTTGGATGGGTCCCACATGACCCTTCCACATGCAGGAATGAACTGTCAACTCCTTCATGAATTTAAGGAAGGTTTGGGGGAGATTTTGTGGGGGACAGAAGTTTTAGGATGGAAGACTTTCTTCTTGACCATCCAAGTTGCAAGGGAACCCAAGACACAACATTTTTTTCGTTAATTTTGGATCAGTTTAACAACTCTCGGGATTTGGTGTTCTATTTTTGGGAAGGGGGAACATCTGAGTTGTGAACTGTTTGTTCTGGTTATTGTTTCTGAATCTTTTGTAACTTCTAGTACAGCATGTGTTGAGGTTTGATGTACATTGTTCTTAAACAAATGTGGGAGGGGAAATGTGGTCAACATAGCCATCCAAGATTTATGGGTTATTTAACAATAATGTCATGGAACATCAATGATCTGAACACAGTAGCAAAGCATAGTAGAGTGTGGACTTTAGTTAGAAACTATAAGAGTGACATCCTTTTGCTCCAGGATACCCAGCAGACCAACCCCAGGATAGATAGGTTGCATAAAACCTGGGGAGGACTTATGGTATCAGCAAACTTTTCTTCGAGGGCCTGTGGAGTAGCTATATGGTTTAGACTGGGGCTACGCATGAAAATTATTAGTATAAAAGAGGTCCCATTGGGCAGATATGTGATAGTAGAATCCCAGGTAGAGCAGAAACCAATAACCCTGGCCTCAATATATGGACCTAACTATGATAGTCCAGAATACAGTCACAGCTTGGCCACATTGCTGGCACCCTAAGGGGATAACCTGTATATAGCAGGAGATTTTAACACGTTTTGTGACCCGAGGGAAGACCACTCGGGGACCTGGATGTGTCCTCCTCCCAAGAGTGTTTCAGCTCTTCACACCCTGGCTACAGATAGAGCTTTGATGGAGCTGTGGTACAAACTACACCCAGGGGAGAGGGCGTTCTCTTTCTACTCCCACACCCACAAAATTTATACCCACATTGATTTGGTGTTGGTATCCCTGATTTGGATCCAAGTAGTGGTCAAGGCAGAGTATGGGCCCATAGAAGTCTCAGATCATACCCCCTTGTGGTTTATATGCATTTGACCACAGACCCCCCCCCAGCGCGGCAATGGTGGCTGGACCTGACCCTTTTAAAAGACTCTGAATATGTAGATCACATCCATTAGAATATTCATGATTTCTTGGAACACAATAAGCCTCAGGATACTTGTGGTAAGGTGGGACAACCTTAAAGCTTTTCTTGATGGGGCTACCATATCTTTTGCCTCATATAAGAAAAAGGTAGCAATGCATGAGGAGAGGGAGTTGGAATCCCAAATAGAGGCAATGGAGAGGGAAGCAATGCAGGATATAAATAGGGTAGAAATGGGAGAACTTAGGAAACTCAAGGGGAAGCTGACCCAATTAGCAGATAATAAAATAGAAAGAAATTTGTTAATCAACAGAGCTGGTGCATATTTTGAAGGGCACTGTGGAGGTCGATGGCTGGCCTGGCAGACGAGGCAAAAAAGGGCAGAGAGGCAAATAGTGGAGATCTTGAGTATGAATGGGCATTTAACAACTAGTCCAATAGAAATTAACAACATTTTTAGAGATTATTATTGGACTCTGTACACCTTTGAAGTTCCTCCGGGCTCGGACCTGGAAAAATTTGTTAGTGCTATCCCTCTTCCCGTACTGGACCAGAAGGTGTGAGATAAGTTAAAGGAACCCATAACACTAGCGGAGATACATCAAGCTGTCCTGTCATCCAAAAGTGGGAGGGCCATGGGACTGGATGGTATCCCAATAGAATTTTATAAGATATTTTTGGTGGAGCTAAAGTACACCCTGGGGCTGTTGATAGATGAGGTACTGGAGGAGGGTTCATTACCACAATCACAAACATTATCAGTTATTACTGTACTCCCTATGCCGTGGAAAGACCCCACCATATGTGCATCATATCGGCCAACATCCCTCCTTAATGCTGACTATAAAATTATAGCCCAAGTCCTTGCTCTTTGACTTAAGCCTGTTTTGCCGCTCCTTATTCACCAGGACCATGGACCAAACATAATATAAGGAGAACCTTGAATATTATCCAGCACTGGAGGAAGAAGGGAGGGGAGAATCAGTGGGGCCTTCTCACACTTGATGCTGAGAAGGCATTCAATCGAGTGGAATGGCCCCTTATGTTCCAGGTCCTGCAGAAGTTTGGCCTGGGACCTAGGATCAGGTCATGGATAGAGACCCTTAATAAATCCCTGTCTGCTCAGGTATTAACCAGTGATACCCTGTTGTCCCCCTTTAGATTGTATAGGGGAACCAGGCAGGGTTGTCTCCTGTCTCCACTGTTGTATATACTATTGAAATACTAGCACAAGTAATACATCAAAATCCAAAGATTAGGGGTCTGACAATGGAGGAAGAGAGCATGTAATATCGCTCTTTGCAGATGATATGTTATTGTTCTTCAGCAACCTGAATGAAACCCTTGCAGCCCACACAACCTTTTTTTCGCAATATGGCCCAATAGCTGGCCATAAAATTAATTGGGCGAAGTGTGAGTGGCTTCCGGTGAATAGTAGACCAGGACCAGTGCAAATAGGGGGTACAGTAATCCAGCCCTCCCCATCAAATAAATATTTAGGTATTCTTATTCCCCGAAAACCCTCCCGACTCTGTGATGTCAATTACAGACCACTCTTAACAAACATTGCCGCAGATTGCAAAAGGTGGAAAACCTTGCTACTCTCCTTAATAGGTAGGGTTAATTTAGTTAAGATGTGTCTCCTTCCAAAATGCTTATACTTATTCCAGGCTCTCCTGTGTTGTGTTCCAAAAAGGTTTTTTAAGCTACTCTATAGCTTTATTTCTACAGCACTATGGAGGGGGTGATAAACCACGCATTAAACAAGAAACTGTGTGGCAGCTACTTCACAGAGGAGGCTGTGGTCTACCAAACCTATATCCTTATTATCAGGCAGCCCAATTAATTGCTTTAATAGATACATTACCAGAGATGGGAAGATATCGGGAATGGGTGATCCTGGAAGAAGCACTATTGGGAGTCCACCTTTATGGCACTCTCTTTGAAACCTCACTCAAACACCAGGTAGTTAAATATGTCAAGAACCCCTGTACATGGGCAACCATACATGCATGCCTAGGTACACTTGAGATGTTGCAATACCTCCCCACCACGTCCCCTGAAGCTCATATCTGGGCTTTGCTGTGGGGAGGTAAGCCCCGTCATCCAGTGACCCAGACAGGGCTAAAGCAATGGGCAGCCAAGGGTCTGAGCACAATTAAACAACTTTTGGAAGATGGGAATTGTAAACGTTTTGTCAAACTGTCAGAAGAGTTAGATCTACACCCTGAGTATTTATTTACCTTTTTCCAGATTCGATCAAGATTGGCCAATATGGAGAATGATCAGGGTAAATCACTGAAGCTGAAATGATCCCCAGTTGAAGAGATTTTATTTTGGGAAAAGAATAGATTTAAACCCAAGCCACAAGCTGGAATTTATAAAACTTTGCTGGGGGGTCTAACAGACCCCTTCACTGGGACCAAGCAAAAATGGACCAAGAATTTAGCTAGTGATTCTTTAACTGAGGGGGATTGGGATATAATTCTAAAGCAGGGTTTGGATGTTTGAAGAATAGATTCATGGCGATCCATTATAATATGATCCATAGAGTATATTTTACCTCCTCTCTAGCTCTCAAAATAAACAAAGATTACCCATCTTGTTGCCCCAAATGTAAAACACAAGAAGGCATCATCTTTCATTTACTCTGGGAATGCCCATAAATAAAAGCTTTCTGGACTGAGGTGATACAACTGTTGGGTCAAGTGTTAGACATACCGGTCAGGTTAGACCCGGTTTATTTTCTTTTATTATTGGGCAGGGACTTGGAAAGAGTGGGAAGAGACCCACTTTTGTGGAGCCTTGAAGTGGTTATTGCAATACGCTGCATAGCCCAGGAATGGGGCTCAGAGCGAGCCACTAGGATAGCCACATGATTGGCTACATTGCTTCAGGCAATGAAATTGTAACACACTTAATATAAAATCCTAGGTCAGCTCCTCAGGTATCAACAAATGTGGGGACCACTGGAGAGGGATTTGGAGGCACAATGGTTTCCGCTCTGATAGTCAACCTTTTATTAAACTTAGTCAGTAGTGTGGATGCTAGGAAGTGATGTCAGGCAGGGAGGAAACAGATAAACCGTTTATGGGTCTGGAAGCTAGATCCTACCTATATACTACTGTGGTAATCCAATTGTCAACAAGATCCCATTGACTTAGTTGCAAATTTAAATGTATGCTTAAGTCTTGGTAATGTCACTGTACATGGTACTCTATAATAGAATCTATTACCTTCCACCTATGTAAGTATACAATTAGTTCTAGGAATGCTGTACAAATGTGATGTATGGAAAATTACATAAAATAAAGTTTACAAAAAAAAAAGTTTACTGTTGCTCAGATTGATTTAGGCAATATTGTTTGTGGCCCAGAGAGGGACTGAGCCTGCAACACTGTGTTTTACGGTTCTATGCTTTTACCCCCGGTACCTTTCAGCCAGAACTGTTTTTCTAATTCTTTTCCCCTTTTCTTTATTACTGAGGGAAGTGACATAAAAACAAGATTACTGTCCCTTAGACATTATTTGCTTTGCCTGCCTGTCTACACATGACAGGGTAATGCATTTATGACATCATAATTATCTCAATAGCAACAGATTGGGATGTGATAAGCAGAATTATGATGACTTCAGAAATAAACAGTCAGAGCAAATAGGGCCGAGATCCTGTTTCCAAGCAAATGTCCTTACTAATAAAGAAAGAAGGGGAAAAATTACAGGAAAAGTGTTAAATATAATTGACATTGTTTCTAAACATTGTATTCTTTACAGTTGACCCAACAACATCAGAGCCCTCTTACACTGCAAGCAAACATTCAGCATTGACAGATACTTCTTCATGATAACTGAGAAAATAGAAGTAGGTAAGCAAATACACCACATACCAAAACAGGAAGAAAATGGCTGGCTCTTACTAACAGTCTCATGAATTGGTTTACCCTCTGTACCATGTCATGGTGGCCAATCAAAAAAAGGAACACATATGGTACATGATGCATGCAGAACATCCAACTCACCGTGGTACACTCTTTTCTAATATTCATCCACCACTCGCAGCTCCCTTGCAGCCATTCACCAAAACATACCCTTTCTCCCATTCAGATTTTCTCCCTGATGGTCAAAAATCATGCTATCACTGCAGTCACACTAAAACTCATTTTGTTTTAAGTCCTACATTTCTACTCTTTGTATCCATCCTGAATATAAGGAATGCGAGCACAGTCCAGCCACTGATTATGATGATGCAGAATCCTTCTCCTTTTACAACAAGAACAGTTAGGTCATAAGGCAGTCTTCCCCACTATTTTGGAAGAACATAAATCTTGTCAATCAAGAGCACTGTGCCAGCTTATGTACCAGCATGTATTTGGACAAAGTTTTGCACTGTTTATAAAAATATTCAGTCATGTACAGGGTGGAGTCCAATCCAGTGGTGACATCAGCCTTCAACTAAGGCAGGTTGTTCTAGATAAGCAGTTGCCTGAGATGAGTATAGGCATTCTTAGAGCTGACAAAGTGAGCACAGATACAGAAGCAAAAGTTTGAATTTGCTTCAGGTCTTACTGATTTAGGAATTTTTGTACAGAAAGATTGAGTCAATGTGCCAAGCACGTCACTAGGACAAAACCCCAGCATTTATACACTTAACCGTATTTGAGCCATTATCACTCACAATGAAGCCCATTTTCACTGGTTGTGAAAGTAACCAATGGTCTGCCTGCACCAAAGCTACTTCCAGGATTTTCTCGATACTGTGTGTCACCATTATGTGTTTCTTTGTCCATGTGGCATGTTGCCGAATTCCAAGGAAGACACTGCTGGGACACTTTGATTCCCCACACTTGCTGCCTGTGTCACATATTACACCAGGCTACACGTAATGTCTCTGAAAACAAAATGGCCACTCCACAACCCGACTGTGCCAGGCCAAAGTAGAATAACAGCAAACAAAACAGCTGGCACCAGTCACAGAATACATAACATAGAGAATAATAGATAGGCAACTGTGTGTTATGGATTTTTTTTCACACCTGAGGTGTGTGATAACCCATAAACCTCGAAAGCAAAGCTCAAGAGGTTTATGAGGTAATCACACACCGAGGGTGTGTTAAAAAAAATCCATATACACACAGTTGCTTATTTTTAATTTTTTATAATTACTGATGCAGAGTTTACTCTGTGTCTCAGTATATCTGCTATTTACAAGCACACACACACACACACACACACACACTGTCTTTCTCTCACACACACACACACATACACACTTTCTCTTTCTCCCTTGCTCTCTCAGACTGACCTTTTTTTTTTTAAACTGTCAGCTGTTGACTGGTACTGGGGTCCATCCAGCATTCAACTTGGAGTCGGTGATGGCATCTCCCGATCTGGAGACACAGTGGGATCAACCAGATAGTCCTTTTGTATTTGGAAGGTGGGATCAACCAGATAAAACAATAAAAAATCAAATAAAGATGGGGAGGGTGGTAAATAAAAATGGCTCATCGGCAAGCGAAAAAACGTGCCGTCATTTTTTCAAGCTATTCAGCCCGCCCACTCACAGAGTATGAACCAATGAAAAGGCAGAATACAGATAAGTGACACACAAAGGAGACAGGTGGTTATTACGGCGTTTTGAAGGGCCTTGAAAACAGTTTGATAAAGGGGGTTAATTATTGTAAGTTTATTCAATGCAAAGTAAATGGCTAAGTGCAGAAACTGTCCAATACAGAAGTGTGCAAAAGAACTTACACAGCAGCAGCAGGTTAGGGTTCTGATGCACACAGAACATCCAACGAGTTTCACACTAGGCTTTGTCAAAGGTTGCTTGATGGAGCTACCATGTGGGCTCATATCAGCCCAGATTTAAATTGACAGTAAGTGCAAAATGCTAATAAAGTGTGAAGTAGAAACAATCAAATTCTGTGAGGCATTAAATGCTCCACTATTGCAGTAATCAAAATCTTTAAGAAGTACAGTTAGGTGTATAAACTACAATTGCAAATAGCAATAAATATTTTAACTTATTAACATATACTGTAGTAATAACATCAACAGCTGCTGAAATTGATGGACTGTACCTCAATGCAGTTGAGCAGAGCTAAAAGAAAGAAATAGGGCAAAGTTAGTATCAGTACAGTCACACAACGGCAATACAGAACAAACCACTGCAAACCATTAAAGGGCCATTTGCTATATTAGGTATACTTAATAAAAGGAGCCTATTCCAACCTCTCATTCAGTTCTTGTGGATGTAGTGCCCCCAGCTGGGTAATCCACATACCCTGTCTCCTCAGAGTAAGTGCCTTCAAATCCCTTCCCCTTTTGCCCAGTTTTATTTTTTCCATGCCAAGAAATTTTAATTCATGTACCTGTCCATCCCTTGGCAGGCTCTTCTGGAACACAAGGTGGAAAATCTGAGCTGATATAAGCCCACATGGTAGCTCCATACTGCAACCTTTGAGAAAGCCTGGAACAAAACTGGTCAGGCTATCCTATGTGTATCAGATCCCTCACCTGCTGCTTTGTGAGTTTTTTTTACACATTTGCATATTGCACAGTTTCTGCTGTTATCACTTTGCTTTGCATAGAATAAACTTACAATTACTGTACACATTCCGTGAGTGGTGGTGCCTTTTTTGTTTGCTTCAACTTATAATATCCACACAGCTGGCTATCATACCCTGAAGACCCTAACAACCATTCCCCATGGAGGGAGGGAAGGAGGGAATATGAATCTTGGGGGGGGGGCATACATCCATATCACACACTACCAATAAAGGAAAGAGGTCTGCCACAAAACTCAACTGAGGCTGCTTACTTCCAGGTTAGCCATGAATACATACTTCATACAGGTTATTCCTTATATGTAATAGAATGAATAATTGTACCTGCTGAATATGTGATACAGTCATCTCTGTGTTTTGTTATCTTTTCCCATGGACCTTAAAAGCTAAGGAAAAAGTAAAAAAAATTACACCAGGCACTTAAGCCCAATGTGCTATAATACAAATAAATACATAGATACATAGATACATAGACAGTGTCGGCAGATAAGGGCCTATGGCCCACCCAGTCTGCCCATTTGAGCTTGTAAGTTCAGTTTGTTTTCCTAGAAGTCTGTTGCCCCTTACCCCGACCTCCAGAATTCCTTTATGTCTATCCCATGCATTCTTAAATCCCGTGATTGTTTCAGCCCCCACCACTTCCTCTGGCAGGGTGTTCCACTTGTCCACCAACCGTTCTGTGAAGAAATTCTTTCTCATGTTTCCTCTGAATCGTTCTCCCTCCAACTTCATCCCATGCCCTCTAGTCCTGGAACATCTTTTTCGCTTAAAATTAGTGTTTTCCTGCACCCTGTTCCTCCCTGTCAGATACTTGCATGTCTCTATCATATCTCCCTCTCTCCTCTCCTCCAGGGAGTACATGTTCAGTTCCTTCAACCTGTCTTCATAGGACTTATGATGCAATCCATGCACCATCTTTGTTGCCCTCCTCTGAACCTTCTCTACCCTGTCTATGTCCTTATGTAGGTATGGTCTCCAGAACTGTACACTGTACTCCAGGTGGGGCCTCACTAGTGTCTTGTATAGCGGAATTATGACCTCCCTTTTCAGCTGGTGATGCCCCTGCCTATACATCCCAGCATCCTATTTGCTTTACCTGCTGCCTTGTCACACTGTTTCCCTACCGTGAGGTCATCAGAGATGACAACCCCAAGATCCCTTTCCTGCTTGGTGCATGCTATATCCTCACCCCCCAACTGATATATTGTGCCAGGGTTTTTGTGCCCCATATGCATTATCTTGCACTTCTTTGCATTGAATTTCAAATAAGTTCACTGCTGTTTGTCCACAGGTGTACATGTCAATACTTAAATTTATGTAGGCAAAGCTGAATGCTGCAGAGCATGCAGTAATGTACTTAAAAACATTTCATACCATTCAGGCACAGCATGAACCAAAAAATATGTTTTACTAAGCACCTGCCATTTGGGGCAGGACCTGGCCATCAGCTTATGAAACCATTTATTCTCAACATAGGAGTATGGTAGCATGTCTATTGCCAACATCTCTGCAGTTGCAGCACTTAGCTCTTGAGCTACCAGATGATTCAGGGGATATTTGGCATGGCACTCTAATATTTTGGGCAATGTGGGCTGCTTATTTTGGTGTGCTGGTGAGCCTTTTTTTACACCACGTGACTCGGCCATGACATAGAATAATTTGTGACTCAGCAGGGGAGGACCAGATGCTTTTTGTGAAAAATTATGCTTACTGATGGGGTTGTCAAAGTACTGCTCATGTCTCATTTTTGGTGCCACTAAGGCTGGGCAAAATGAACAAATTCAGATTTCACAGAAGTTTTGCAAAATTCTGTGAATTTCATAAAACTTTGTGGAATTTCCAAAAATGCATTAACTCGGTAGTCGAATAGCTAGAAATCTCAAATTTTTCATGCTTTCTGTTTAGAATAGGCTTCAGAAAGTATGCCAAAATAGCTGACATTTTGAGGAAGGACAGGGAAATTAGAGGGACTCAGAATTTTGGCAATGTATTATTCAAGTGAAAATTTCTGAAAATATTTCTATGCTTACAACACAACCACCTTTGGAGCAAGATAATTGAAAACTGAGCTATGTATCTTCTTGGAAGAGTCTTATAAACTGATAAATAGAGGAGTAGATATTTACGTAACTTGTAAGTTACAGGAGTTCAAAATTTCACAATTTAAAATTTATTAAAGTGTGTGAAATATTTCAAAATATTTGGGTGTTTACAGCTCCATTGCTAATGCAGGTATACACTCAAGATTTGTCATGCACACCAAAGTAAGTATGTCATGGAATCTAATTAAGTGGGATATATTTGGATTAGGAGGCTACAATTTAATGTAAATACTTTAGAAATTATTAGTTGGCAAAATTTGCTTAAAAAATTGTGGACACATAATAGGTAGTGCCAGTAGAATTCCACTTGTGGAATTTAACATTCACAAAACATTTAACAACACTGAATCACCCTACCTGTACTAGCATCATGGCCTGAAATGCACCCCCAACACTCCTGTAACACCGATGCCCAGCACCTTGATCCATAATGGCTAAAGATATCTGGATACTTCTGTCAAAATGGCCCAAGTTGCAACTAGTTGCAAGGTTTGGCATTACTTGGTAACACATTTTTTTTCAAAAAGTAAAAATATACATTGTTACTGTACCTACAGCGTTGTTATAGAGTCAGCAGGTGGCATTGTGCAGAAACAAAGCTGAACGTCCATGTGCTACCAAAAGTCATTAAGTCAGTGAGCTCTAGTGGTTTACTGGTATATTGTAATAAGACAGGCTATTGCAAAGTGATGTCCATGACTATTCTTCATGGTTCATCACACAAGATAGTGACCTAACACTTGACATCACTATACTTTTACTATGGAGCCTCCTATGAATGCTACCTTATTGACACTTTACTGAGTCTTTACCTTCCTCTACAATGGTGACTCATCACAACATTCCATAATTTCACAAAAACTTGTGAAATTCCACTCTAAGTACTGATGTTAATTTGGAATCTTTGGCTGCTTATAACTTGGCTTGGCCACCCTTAGAGCAAGAGATTAGAGAGTTGACACACACAGCCTTTTTTCTCATATTGTTTTTTTTTCTCCTGTTCAGCAACATGTCCCTCAGATATATATGGGATATGACATGGGTGAGTGTGAGACAGCAGAAATATCTCCATGAGCTGCCATTGAACTCTTGATATCCCATGAGTGGCAACGCCACGAGTGGGATACCTTGAGTTCAATGACAGTGAGTGGAGATATTTCTACTATCTCACTCTCACCCATGTCATATTTGATATATACAACAATTGTGTTTCTCTTTTTTCAGTTTTAAAGTTATTTACATTTGTTTGTTGCCAAAAGGGGAAATAAATTTGGATTTTTTTTGCTGGTTTTTGCCGATTATAAAAAACTAAATGATATCTTTAAATAAAACACCACTCATTTTGTAGATCATTTTATGCTGAACAACTTTTGTACTCACCATACCATGCTATCATTTTTCATTTTAAAGTTATTCGTATTTGTTTGTCAAAGAAGTGAAAAGAAAACAATTGTTTTGCTGTTTTCTTTTGTTAATTATAAAAAAAACTAAAAGGTTGCTATCAATGAAATACCACTCATTTTGTAGATCTTTTTGTGCTGAACAACTTTCGTGCTCACAATACAATGCTATTGTTTTTTCATTTTAAAGTTATTTGCATTTGAATATGGTTAGTACTGCTGCTGAGGCCGAACATTCTAAATGAGTTCTGAACCTTTTGTGACATACCCAACTGGCCAAGATATCCATTGTGACATACCCAACCGTGAAGATAAAAAGTGATTTCTCACATATGGTCAGTGAGATATATCTCTTTTATCCTCCTGAAAAGAGACCCACACATTGTATTAATACCCTGTTCACAGGGATATACCCTGATCAGACTTACCCAGCTAACATTCAGTTGGCTACTGTGCTTTTCTTCCAGTTTTTACCTCCCACCTTCTCTTGTGGAGGTGGTGCCTTTGTCTGAATTGCACAGCCACAGCTTCCCCTGTAGCAAGAGCAAGAGCACAAATTGAAATAATCAAAAAAAGAGAAAACTAGAAACACCCTATCAGTGGTAAGGGTAAAAAGGTATCTCCAGGTAGCACAGGGATAACAGAGGTTGAGAATGCTGGGAGTGGCACAGTGCAGTGGCTGTGGGGTGACAGTTTTCAGAGAGATCTTCTGGAGAATATGGTTCATCCCCACCTGCACACACCTCTCTGGGTTGAGGGAGGAAGTCACTACAATCCAGGCTGAGTTGTCTAGGATTTTGGTGGCCTCTCCCCCTACTCAGAGACCATGAAGTCTGCCACTGTTACCTCAGAGGATGGTAGGGAGGAGGAACAGCTGGACTATGGTGGGCTCTGAAAGGGAGGAGGTGGTGAGATAGAGAAACATTCCTTAAATGGTACCACTACAGAATTCCTACACCACTCTGGAAGGGCAGGGCTGCCAGGTGGAAGCATCTGTGGTAGTGACCAATGGGAAGGTGGGGGATCTCCACAGTGGAGACCCCAAGGAGGGTAGCAGAGGACCCCAGAGGAGAAGGAAGCAACTTATTGTGGGGGACTCAATTGTAAGGGGGATAGATTTGGAAATAGGAAAGGGGGGAGAGGCAGGTTAGGTACCTACCTGGTGCCATGGCACGAAAGGATGGGAAGCGGTTCCTGAGTAATGCTAATACAGAGTGATGGGAGGAGATGTGGATGTAATTTTCTACCTGGGGACTAATGATCTGGCTTGGGATGGGACTGGGACAGTACAGGAGAAGTTTATGGAGCTGGGGCGGGGTCTTAGACAGGCAGCTCACTCAGTGGCTTTTGCTGAGGTGCTGCCTGTCTGCGACAGGGGACATGAGAGGGAACTCTGCACCAGGAGCTTCAACACATGGTTAAAGGAATGGTTCAGAGAGGAAGGGTTCAGCTACACTGGGGACTTGGGAACCACCTGGGAGGATAAGGGCCTATACAAAGATGATGGCCTGCATCCATCTGGGAGGGGAACCACAGTCCTCAGTGGACAGTTTAAATGTTACTTCAATGAACATTTACACTAGCCAAGGGGGGAAAGGCAGAAGGAATAGAGGAGTCAGAAACTGCCCCCTCCCCACAAGCTGAAGTAGAAAGTAAGAAGAACCTAATGAGAGAGGAATTCCCCTAAGGAACTATTTTATATAGAGAGCAGGGTGGTAGAAATAAAGGGGGAAAGGAAAGGGAGCATTAAAAAAAGAGGAATCTGGAAGGCCATGTGTGCTACTGCTAGAATTTCTGAAAACAAAATTCTGGACATAGAGGCCTACACTGCAGAGGTCATCCTGGATATTGTTGCCATTACTGAGTCATGGTACACTAAAAACCATAACTGAGGCATGGCCATTCCGGGCTATACTCTGTTCAGAAAAGACTGGGTGGAAAGGAAAGGAAAGGGTTTGGTGCTTTATGTGAGGGAAAGCATAAAAGCCATGGAGATACTGGGACTAGAGGAGGTGGCAGAGGTACTGTGGGTCACCCTGGAGATGGGGAATGGTGGCACTATTCACACTGGAGTGATCCTAAGACCTCCAACATGGGGAAGATTAGAGAAAGTACTGCTGGAAGCCATTGGCAAGATGGTAGGAAAGGGGGAGATGCAGATGGTGGGGGATTTCAACCTACCAGATGTGGATTGGAGCTTCCCACTAGCAGCTTCAGCTAGAACAGGGGCATCCTGGACTCTCTGCAGGGGGCATTCCTCAGGCAACTAGACGGTGAACCTGATCATGATGGAGCAATACTGGACCTGGTACTCACTAACAGGGATAGTGTTGCAGACATCAAGGTGGAGGCCACTTGGAAACCAGTGATCACTGTACAGTGTGGTTAATTATAAGGATGGCTGCGAAACTGAACCATACAAAGGCGAGGGTCCTGGACTTCAGGAGGGCAGATTCTAAAATGATAGGTGAATGCCTTAGGGATGACATAACAGGGGTGGGTTACTTAGGTGAGGTGAAGGAACAGTGGATGAAGATATAGGAAGCATGGCAAAGGCATCAGAAAAGTGAGCAAAAGCAACTGGAAAAGGATACCGATATGGTTCTCAAAAAAGGCGGCTGAATAGGTAAAAGCTAAAAGGGTAGCATTCAGAAGGTATAAGTCACAGAGTGAGGAGGATAGGAACAGGGATGTGTATCAGGGGAAACAGAGAGAAGCAGGGAAAGCAGGTAGGTGTGCAAAGGCACAAACTGAAGAGATAATAGCCCAGGAGGTAATGAAAGGCGACAAGACATTTTTTAGGTATGTAAGTGAAAAGAGGAAGATCAGGGGTGTGATAGTAAGGTTAAAAATGGAGGGGGTTCAGAGGGGGACCTGGAAAAGGTAGACATCCTGAACAAACACTTTTGCTCAGTGCTCACAGAGGAAGGAGAAGGGGAGGGGCCACAAAAAAGTAACAAAATCTTTGGAGGGAGGGAGATGGACACTAGTCCTTTTTGGAGACAAACATCCTGAGAGGATTTGCTAATGTGAAGGTGTACAAAACAATGGAGCCAGATGGGTGCATCCAAGGGTATTGTGGGAGTTCAGGGAAATACTGGATACACCTCTGAGAGTTCTGTTTAATAGCTCATTGGAAACATGAGTGGTTCTGGAGGATGGGAGGAGAGTGGATGTATTCTCACTACACAAAAGTGGCATCAGGGATGAGGCTGGCAATTATAGGCCAGGCAGCCTGACATCAGTGGTGACGAAGTTAATATAATCACTGCCGAAGGAAAGGATTGTGGAATATCTTAAATCTAGTGGGTTACAAGACCCAAGGCTGCATGGTTTCACAGGGGGGAGGGCATGTCAAACAAATTTGATGGATTTCTTTGACTAGGTGGCCAAGGAACTAGATTTGGGTGAAGTGGTGGATGTTGCCTACCTAGATTTCAGTAAGGTGTTCAACACCATTCCACATAGGAGACTTATAAGCAAGCCAGGTAACTAAGGAATGGGCCCTAAGGTGATAAACTGAATAAGAAATTGATTAGGGGGTAGGAGACAGGGGGTGGTGGTAAACGGAGTTCACTTCAAGAAAGGGAGAGTGACCAGCGGGGTGCTTCAGGGATCAGTGCTGGGACCATTCTTCTTTAATGTCTTTATAAGTAACATTTCAGATAAGCTGGAAGGGAAGGTCTGCCTCTTTGCAGATGACACCATAATCTGTAATATGGTGGACACTCCAGTGGGGTGGAAAGGATGATCAGAGACCTAAGAAAATTAAAGGAGTGGCCAAGGGTATGGCAGCTGGATTTCAATGTGAAAAAATGCAAAATAATGCACTTAGGGCACAGAAATGCAGGCGCAGAGAACAAAATGGGTGGAGTGGTACTGACGGCTACCAAGCAGGAAAAAGACCTGAGTATAATCATATCAGATGACCTAATGGTGGCCAGGCAGTGTGACATGGCAGGGAGGGCGAGTGGGATGCTAGGAACATAGGGAGGGGTATCACCAGCAGAAAGAGGAAGGTGGTGTTGCCTCTTTATAGATTGCTGGTAAGACCCACAAAGAGTATTGTGCCCATTTCTGGAGACCACATCTCCTGGAGAACATAGAGTAGAGGCAGTCCAGTAGAGGGCAAATCAAATGGTGCAGGGTTTGCATCAAAAGCCCTATAAGGAGAAAATAAAACACCTCTATATGTACACTATGGAACATAGAAGGGTGAGGGGAGATATGATAGAGACATTTAAATGCCTCATGGGTTCAAATAAGGTTCAGGAGAGGAGTATTTTTCAGAAGTAAAGGTGCTTAAGAATAAGGGGACATGCTATGAAGCTAGGTGGAGTAGACTCTGGAGGGAAGTGAAGAAGTACTTCTTCACAGAAAGAGTGGCAGATTCCTGGACCAACCTTCCAGTGGAGGTGCTGAGGTTCAAGAATGCCTGGGATAAGTAAAAGAGAATCATAGTGAAAAGGAAAGGGGGGTCATGGAGCTGTAGATCATGTATGGTTTGTGGTAATATTGTAGGTAGGGAGAAATGGGCAGACTGAATGAGCCATGCAGTTCTTATCTGCTGTCAAATTCTATGTTTCTATGTTCTAAGCTCCATGCCCCAGTCACAGGGGTCACTGTGCTGGCGGAAACTGCAACCACCCCATCCCACCCAAGATGCACTACCAAACAGCAGTTTTCTCGGCTGTGACCTGCCTCCAAACGTCACTTTCCAAGCTTGCTTCTGATTCTTGGCCATCAGCATGACAGCACGACGCTCTGCTGCTGGGTCATGGGGGTGGCTTCAAAGTCTAATATTTAGGGTCAATGAACCTAACAAAATTGGTGATATTCAGTTCTCTAGTTTTAAAATTTTATGGACTTAAAATTCTGCAGTTAACATAATTGTGAAATGAAATTTTAAAATGTCCAAATGTTTGGAAGCTTATAACTCAGTCACCTTTTAAGATAGAAATTTGCAATGTGTACACTTCTCTACAGGTCCCAGTAAAGACACCAGACCAAATGTTGTATAATGTGGTCAAATACTTTTAACGTTAGATGGAAATAACTGAAATACCAATTTTGGTGAAATTTCATGACACTTGCATGGAAATTTTGTTCCATTTCATGGAAGCAAAACTGGAATTCTGCCAGAATTTCACTGGCAGAAGATAAATGTCACCTATCCTTAGTTGCCAGTAATGAGGAAACTGTCAGCCAATATGATCCTGCTCATCCTTCTCCAGTAAGCTCCTCCTCTTCCTCTGTATGGACTACCTTCACAGTCCCCATGTGGTACCTTGCAGTGTCTTACCTGAGTAGAGGTGGTGATGAGCTCAGTGTAGGTGAACACTGCAGAGGCTCTAACTTGTTTGTGAAATAAATTAACTCCTTCTCGCCTCCTGAACTACCCCCTACTTGTGTGACATTCTTCTGAAAAAAATTAAAACAAAAAAAGAAAGAAAGAAAACTACCCCAGGTGTTTCTACAGCCTATCACTTTAAGGCAGCATGGCGCAGTGTGGCAGCTATAGTCCCATTTACTGGACTAAAGAACTATTAGGGGTCCTTCAAGCTTTCGGTTTTATTTAATTTAAATATTTTAAGGCAGACTTTAGGCTAGCCAGTAGTGGAAACCGCAATTCTCCTGTTAGAAGTACTTTTTGAGAGCTGTGAAGTCAAATTGCAGGCTGAGGTGATTACACTACAACAAGGCACTTACAGTGTACAAACTATAATTTAAAATTCCTAGCGAGTGAAGGTGAGCTCAGTGGAGGTGTATATGACAGAGGCAGGTATCTGATGTGTCTGATGGGTCAGACAGGGGAGAGGGCCAGAAATAATACATCTGAAGACAAAACATATTCAAGGTACTAGAAACATGGAGGATATTATGCCACAGTGTGGGACAGGGTTGGACCGGGGTACTGGCAGTAGCAGATATGGGGTGGCAAAGGGTATAACTACACACCCCATTGTAATGTACCTGATTGCTTGCTGCTGCTGCATTTCCCTTTGTTGAAGAAGTCTGATTTATTGATTGTACAAAAGTTTATATTCAAAACTATAGGTTACTTTGTATTTTCTGTCAAAAAATGCTATGAAAAGGATAATAGTAGACAACATAATGGATTAAAACAACATTACGAACATTGCACACCACCCTAGCCCCCCCCCCCATTGTAAAATCCTGGATCCATCACTGGGTACTGGGAACCCACCTGGAAAGTATATACAGGGGCCCACCTGGAAAATCAACAGGGGAGTGCCCAGGGTGACATGTGTATGTCATTATTCCTCTTAAAACTGATACTCTAGCACCTTGTTTGCCTCTTACATTACTTTGCAGTGCCAACAACACTCTATTTAATTAGAAAATAGATGACAAATGCAAAGATTTTCAGAGTTCTGAAGGTGGCCAAGAACCCAGAAGAGGGGGCCCGCTTGGGAATTTCAGGTATCCTGGTATGCCAGCCTGACTCTGATGTGAAATGTGTAAACTGTCTGAGTATAAAGAAGATCCAGAGGAGTTTATATGTATAAAATGCACTCAAAACAAAAAGCTAGAAGGAAAATAAACAAATAAAAAAAAAAGAGGGAGGCATTCCAAATTGAAATACTCGAGCAGGATCAGTTTATTTATAAAACCAGTATGCAGCTACAAGGGAATGAACAGGCAGCAGCTGGTTTGTGGAAACAAAATGAACAGAGGGAAATCAGGGTTACAGCAGACAAAAGGAAAATGAACATTGGGGATGAACATGAAGTAAATAGTTTCCAGCATACTGATGATGACTAGTACTTGGTTAAGGGGTGGCAGAAGAAGGCACTAGTAGGAAAAGGAGTTGGCTATTTTGAAATTAAGAAATGCTTTCTCCATCTAATCTGATGAGTGTCAGGGTACAAGAGAACTATCAGCTTTACTAGTTGAGGCCCAGAATTCAGAGAAAGAATTAGTAGTTAGTGTGAGAAAAGGTAATCATGAAAAATGGTCCAGGTAATGTGGAAATCAGTCCTGCAGCATTTAAATGCCATGGAAATATACACACAAGGAGGGAATTTCAGTGCAGCCTTAGACAAGCGGAGGATTGGAAAGTAGAAAACGTGGTCCCCGTTTTTAGGAAGTGGGCACAGTTGTACACTCACAACTATATGGTGGATCAGCCTGAAATCAGTGCGGGGATGGTCCTGGAAGCCAGTTTCTAAGACAGCCTAGTACAGTACTTGGATGAGACCAATGTTCTTGCCCTCTCTTATCATGGTTTTATGAGTGTCCAGTCATGCCAATCCTAACTGATCACCTTCTTCAAGGAAGTCACTAGGAAGGTGGCAGAGGCAGGGCTGTAGACATAGTCTGTTTGGACTTAAATGAAGCCTTTGACACTGTGTTGCATGACAGGCTCCTGGGCAAAGCACACTATGGTGATATACAGTATGTCAGGCATAAACAAGGTGGATTTTTTACTGTCCAGAGACAGAAAGCAGAGGGTTGTATGGGGTGGACACTACTCCAAGGGGAGACACGTACACAGCAGCATCTCTCACAGATCAGCGCTCAGCTCATTGATGTTCAGCATTTTCGGCAATGATCTGGATGCTGAGGACTAGCAGTCCGCTTAAGTTTGCAGATGACACTAAACAGGCCTAGGTATAGTGGACTCCCTCAAGGATGGGGACAAACATCAGGAGCACCTGCACAAGCTGAGTATTTGGTCAGATTCTTGGAGCCCTTCTATTCAATGTAGCCAAACACAATATGCTAAATCAAATCAAATCAAACTTTATTTTTATAGCGCCTTTCAAAACCAAGGCACTGCACATAAAATCAAATACAAATATAATTTTAAAACAGAAGAATTAAACACATTAGCCATTAGGGAAGGCCAAGTTAAATAAATACATTTTTAACTCAATCTTAAATTTGTTTACGGTCAGGCATTCTCTTGACCAACGAGGTAAAGAATTCCACAGAGTTGGAGCCAAAAAGGAAAAAGCACGGGCACCTGATATTTTTAATTGTACCCTGGGAATCTCTAGCAATCCCTCGTTCGTGGATCGGAGATGATGGGGAGGCAGTAGGGTATCAGGAGGTCTTGCAGGTAACCAGGTCCCTGATCATGTAGGGCTTTAAAGATTAGCAAACCAACCTTAAAGGTGATCCGCCACTGAATAGACAGCCAATGCAGTTCGCGGAGAACAGAGGTAATATGACTGGACCTAGAAGTCCCAGTCAAAAGCCTGGCTTCCACATTCTACTCTAGCTGCAAGCAGTGGATATCAACCCCTGGAAGCCCTAGGTAGAGAGAATAGCAGTAATCAAGGCGGGTAGTGACGAAGGCGTGGACCAATGTTGGAAGATCATCCGGAGGAACCAAGTGTTTCACCCGGGCGATATTCCCCGGTTGGTAAAAAGAGGATTTGACGACAGCCGACACCTGGGATTTTAGTGTCAGGCCATCATCAAAAATAACACCAAGGTTACACACTCAGTCTGAGGTAGTGAGCTGTATACCATCGATCAAAAGACCTGATGCCTCTCCAGCTCCGATACCTACCCCCGGATGACCAAGGTCCAATACCAACACTTCAGTCTTGTCCGGATTCAGTCTCAGCCAACTAGTACTCATTCAGGTTCTAATCTCAGTAAGGCAGTTGTTTAGCACAGAGAGTGCAGCATTATGTCTGGGCAGACATATACATACTGTTGAGTATCATCTACATAGCAGTGAAAACTCAAACTGTATCACCTGATGATATTTCCTAATGGAAACATACACACTGCAAACAACATGGGGGCCAAAATGGAGCCCTGTGACACCCTGCATGGCAGGGAGTGAGTGCCAGAGGAATAAATTCAGTGGCAACTCTCTAAAACCTGTCCACAAGGAAAGAATGAAACCATTTGAGGACTGTACCAGACAGACCACAAGGAAGCTGCAGGCACTTGAACAGCACACCATGGTTTACAGTGTCAAATGCTGCAGAGAGATCAAGAAGGACCAGAATGGTATGTGCCTTTCGATCTCTAGCCATCAGGATGTCGTTCAATACTCAAACAAGTGCAGTCTCTGTGCTATGCTTCTTCCTAAATCTGGACTGGAGAGTATCATAGACCTTGGGAGTTGTAAGGTTGTAAGGGACCTGGGAGTAATCATATCAGATGACCTTAAGGTTAGCAAGCAATGTAAGAAGGCAGTAGGGAGGGCTGGGGTATACTGGTATGTATAGGCAGAGGCATCAGCAGCAGAAAACAGGAAGTTGTTATCCCTCTGTATAGACAGTTGGTGAGACCCCATCTGGAGTACTGTGTCCAGTTCTGGAGACCCCATCTCCGCAAGGACATAGACAGGATAGAGGTAGTCCAGAGGAGGGCAACTAAAATGGTGCAGGGTCTGCAAGAGAAGCCGTATGAGGAGAGACTAAAGGAGCTTAACATGTATACCCTTGAGGAAAGAAGGGAGAGGGGGGACATGATAGAAACTTTTAAGTACCTCAGTGGAATCAACAAAGTCCAAGAGGGTAGCATTTTTCAGAAAATGAGACTTGCAAGAACAAGGGGACACAATTTAAAGATAGAAGGAGGGCAGTTCAGGGTCAATGTGAGGAAGTATTATTTCACAGAGAGGGTAGTGGATGCATGGAACAGCCTTCCTGAGGAGGTTGTGGGGTCTAAAACTGTGGGAGAATTCAAGAATGCATGGGACAGACATAAGGCAATTCTTGTGGGGGGTAGGAAGAAATAGGCTGTTGGTTAACTAGGATCTGTGGCCTATCCTGTAGGTAGGGAATTGGGCAGACTAGATGGGCCAAGTGGTCCTTATCTGCCCTCAAAGTCTATGTTTCTATGTTTCTAAGGTGATCATCCAGTTGCAACACAACTACCTTTTCAATAACCTTACCAACAAATGGCAGGTTAGAGATAGGTCGGTAGTTAGCTAGACAGGCTGGGTCCAAGGAGGATTTCTTAAGGAGTGGTTAAACGACTGCCTCCTTTATGGGTTCTGGAAAGACCCCTTTCTCCGAGAACTTCCAGACAATTTCAGCAAGGATTGGGCAGATAACATAAACACATCCCAATGAAAGGGGTGTCGGGCCCAGATCCAAACTACAACTGGTTGGGTGCAGTGTCGGATGATCTTCACAATGTCAGTGAAATCTGGCTGGCAGAAATCTGACCAGAGAGACGGAGGGCACGCCACATCCCGCCAGTCACCACAGGTCCTCATAGGAGAGGCCATGCCGATGCTAGACCTGATGCTGGCAACCTTATCTTCGAAAAATCGAGCAAACTTCTCACATTTCAGCTGAGAAAAAGCTTCTCTGGGCTGAAGACAGATTGGATTGCACAATCTGTGAATGGTCCAGAAAAGCTGAACTGGTTGATTCTGTGCAGCAGAAATCTTTCTGGACAGGAATTCTGCCTTCTTACGGGTGATTTCTGACTGACAGCCATCATAATGTGCCATCAGCTTAAGCCTGTCAGCATCATTTTGGAAGGAAACTGGAGGCAGGACCTACACACTGTTTGAGGCTTCCCTTGCTGCAATGAAGGAGTAAAAGTACCAGGGGGTAGTAATAAACAAAAGAATGAAACAGGACAAGCAGTGCATGGCTTCTGTCAAGAAGGTCATCAGAATGCTGAGGTACATCAAAAGCAGCGTGACCAGCAGGGCAGGGGAATGTATCTTTCTTCTTTCCAATGCCCTGGTCAGGCCCCACCTGAAGCATTGCCTGCAGTTCTGGGCTCATGAACACAATAAGGACATTCAGGCAGTATAGAGGGGGTGCAATGCAGCATTGCTAGTTTTAAGCTATGTATTAAATAACAATTTTTTAAACTTACACTCCAAGCTAGTAGTGCTTCCCTTTGAGAGTGGTTTGTGGGCTAGGGCTTCCGGACTGTTGCTGATGTCCCTTTTTTTTGCCCTTGTGTTCCTTTTTTCCCACTTGCATTATCTGTTTTTGGTATGAATATAGAGAGGGTGCAATGTATAGCCACCAGAATGATCAGGGTATGGAATGCAAAAGTTATGAAGAAATGTTTGTGGCCCTTAACATGTTCACGCTCAAGAAAAGGCATCTAAGAGGGATCATATCTTTGTTTTCATCATACTGAAGGATATAAACAATGTCAAGCAGACTTGTATTTTATCTAGTGCCTTCCAGCAGGACACAGGCACAAGCCCTGAAGTTTAGAGGTGGTAAGGGTAGTATGTACTAGGTGCCATACTAGGTTTTTAAGACAGAAGGATGCTGTTGCCCATTGGCTTTGTCCCCTACTTTAGTGGGCCATCTCAGTCCCTTTTTTGTGTATAATATAACGATAAAGGAAAAATGCCTGACAAGGTGTGTGCCATGTTGGGATAATGTCATGCCTGGAGTTGGGCATGAGGCCACAGGCCTCGTGTATCCAATACCCCAGAAGTGATGTTATTCCAGCAGGACACACACCCTGGAGTGTACTATTCCAATTATACATTGGTTCATTAGCAAAACGAACAAAAACTATTTGAAAAACTACTTTTAAAGTACATTTCTAGCCATTTTGTGAGTGGGTAAGGTTACTTTATAAAAAAATAGTGCTGATTTCTTGTTTCAGCCAATAGGTGGAGCTGCCATGTTTTAATGTGGTTCTGTACTTCTCATAGCAACATTTTGTCAGTGCTGCTACTCTTTGTTCATGTTCTCTATTCCCTTGCTGTTTATGTTATGTTTTGGCAGATGGTTTTGAGGGTTTTTTATTTCCTTCCTCGATGTATTTGAGTTTCTCTGACTCGCTGGTCACATTTTTACTGTTTGGAATCTGAGATTGCCCCCCCCCCATGACCGTCATGACTGTCCGCCTGCTGCCATGAAGATATGTGTAAAATGAGAGAAAGGACGCAGGTAGGTAGTAGGGAGATGCTTTGTGAGTTGTTTTGCTTGGTGGGGATTAAAGCAAAAAAAAATCTGAATGAGCAGACTTGAAGAGCTAGCTAGTTGTTATTTGAGGAGTGAGCATGGCACTTTTGAACTCTGGAGATGCTCACAGAGTCGTGCCAGGGAAATTTGCAAGTGGTGGATTTAGGGCTTCACTTCATTTTCTGGCTTGAATTATTTTTTTTAACTGGGTTCAGTTGCAAACTTGTTGAGGCTATGTGTGGATTGCATAATTAGTGAGGCAGCAACTGAGCCTCTGCCCGAGGGATGATTGCTGGCTCTGAGTAGACTGGACAGTGCAGTTACTGGGCAGTGGGCAGTGAGCTATTTTAATGCTGGCACATGCAAAGTGCTCATGTGTGTGCTGGAACTACATCCATGATGTTATGCCAGGATAACATCATGGGTCCAGTTCTACACTGACCAATCAGAGACTAGCATTCTTTCTTGTGATTGTATAATCTAATTTATTTTTTAAACTTGTAAAATTATTGATCTCCACAAACAAAATATCTTCTTGCAATCTGCTTCATAATCTACCAGCCCTTTGACTGAAGAACTCCTTCCTGCTATTCTTTCTAGATTGTTCTAGTTTGTTTGTTATGTGATCTTAAATTTCATTTCCTGTCTTGAATTTCTAGCCATAGCTCAGTTCTTTAACCATCATCAGCCATGGTTTTGGATAGTTGTGGTATATCCTCTCTTTTCCTCCTTTCTTTAAGCTAAACAATCCCAACATATCCAGTCTGTCCACATATGGCCTGTCATGGCAGTCCAGGGATCACTTCAGTAGCTCTGTGTTGCATTTGCTCATTCAGTGCAACACCGTTTCCCAAATAGGGGCTCCATAGTGGCGAATAATAGTCTAGGTGAGGTCTAATGTAGCTCTTATATAAGAGTAGCATACACTGTTTTGTTCTTGCTACAAATGTTCTTGTAATGCAACCTATCAGTCTATTTGCTGTGAGTGATACCCTACTGCACTGGTTCTTCTGTTTGAAATCCCTGTTTTTGAGAACCACTTGATTCTTTTCAGATGTAACTTGTATCAATTTTCTATTATTTAATTTATATTTGTGATTGGGATTAGGATTCCTGTGGCCCAAGTGTAGTACTGTAGACTTATATGTGTTAAATGCCATTTCATTTTATTTACTGGCCAGTCTTCTATTTTCTTTAGGTTATGTGACAGTGTTGCCCTTTTACCACTTGTATGAACTAGTTCCTCAAGTTTTGTGACATACACAAATTCAGAAAGCCATTTGGTAACAACTCTGTGCATGTTGCCACTCAAATATGAATATAACTAAGGTCCCAGGATGGACTCCTGTGTCTGAAAGCACATTTTCCAGACAGCTGTGAAGTTATGGAACAGCCTAGCAGCAGAGACTGTGAATATAAAGACAAAACAGACTTTCTAGGAAAGCTTGGCCAAATTTCTTTTTCCCAAGGGAATCCTACCCAGTGTATTACAGTGGACAGGGAGCCCCTTTTAATTAGTACATATCTGCACAGCAGCTTTATTGATACCTGCTTATGATGCAGCAGGGTGGATATAATGGACCTAGAGTCCCTTCTGACCTGACTGGTTTATTACTATGTTACTACCAAAGAGTGCTACAGAACAAAAAGTCATGGGGGAAGGGAGACAGACATATGGGAAAGTGCAGCATATCCCATCCCAATGAGGATGCTTGGAAATGATCACTTATAAACATAAATCATGCATTAATGTTATATTCAGCTTCCATTTTTAATGCTTACTGGCAAGTAGCATAGATAAGCATTTAAACATTGCCATTTTATGAATTACAGCACCCTGGAGGACATAAACGTGATGTTTTAGGTATTATTACTGTGACTGATAGAATTTATTGACCATGGCAAAAAGAAGCACATACATGATAGGGCAGAGTAGGCAGGTGGAGATGTCTTTATTGCCACCCCTCCTTCCCATTCATACCCCCTTCCTCTAACTGCATGTGGTACTGGCTTAAAAGGAACATCATTGATGTAACAATCAGTTTTTTGTTGGACCACACAAGATGTTGGAACTCTGATGACCCATTTTTGTATATTTAGTGGAATAAAACAAATAAAAAGACTCTCCAAGAAATCTAACAACAAACAAAGCTGTGTGTTGTGCTGCTGACCCTTCCTGTATCATTCAGAACAAGAAGCTGTATTTTACTGGATGTGATGAACACTTGCTAACTTGCAATACAGATGAGTATGAATAGATAGGCCATTGACAGAGCAAAGGCCGATGGAACATTTATAAGTTAGAAAAATAAATGGGCAGACTAGATGGACCTTGCGGTCCTTATCTGCTGTCTATGTCTATGTTTCTATGTAACTGGAAACCATTGGCTTCTGAGATTAATGCAGTTGGTGTTAGAAAATGCATAACACAAAGGTGTTTTCTGGTAGAGGAAGCATCCCCAGAGTTGTTAAAGTAAAGGGTTGTAGTAACTAATTTGTAGTAGTACAATTATTTTTCAAAGTCATACACTGCAATAAGTGATTATTTTTGAAAAGGAAAAGAATCTGAATATGTAATCAGACTACACAGCAACCTGTGCATTTTGGACTCAATCTTGGGCCCAAACAGGGCTTAAAGTGGGCCAGGTGTGGCAGGGTCTCAGTCCTGGCAAAAACATACTGAGGAATTTGAAGGGGTCTCACAGGGTCTTAAAGCAGGACCTTTGCTCCCATTTTTGTATACCCTTACCATGACTTCAAAAGGGCAGTATGGCCATTAGTTTCTTGGTCTCTCAGTTTCTTACAGTATCTTCATGGTGTGTGCCAGTTGAGAACTTGTTAACTTTGAGCGAGATCTACCTCTGTAGCACAAAAGTAATTAGAAAATACTGATTAAAACCTGGGATAGCCATATTTGAAGGGGCAATCCTTTAATTACCTAAAGTCTAAAATACACTAACACAGATACAAAACAGGGGGAAATGACATCTTACAAGACTGGAGAAATGGGACAATTTAAAATAGTGTAAAATGTACTGTACAGATACATTTTCAACATAACATGCATTGCTGCTTTGACTTAATACTCAGCCTTGTGCAAATCAATGTGCCCTTTACTTCTCTTTGCTTCTGTAATACCATGTCTAAAACTGGTTAAAAACATGAGGACATCATAGAAAAACAAATGTTTGCTTGTATATTCCTGGATAAACCAACTGTTGAATATAAAACCTCATGCTGTGCTACATGACAAACACCATGATAAGAAAGATTTGACAGAGAATCTACACTATCCCCAGTATGATTATTTTAAAAACTACTAATGTGATCCATTAACTGGCTTATAAGGTTAAAACTAACAAACGTCTTAACAGAAAGCCACATAATGACTTTAAAATTATGATGTGGAGGAATCTATTTTAAGTGCAGAATGGACAATACTGTAAAACATGAAATTCTCACTGTTACATAATTTTCGCTATTTCCACTGAAGAACTAATTTGCGACAATATAAATTTGCATTAATTAGTGCTATTAGCACTTTTCCATTATAGTGAATGTGGCACTAATGTCTTAGTGCTAAATTAAATTTGCACAATTATGGTTCCATTTGGGTTTGTGCTAAAATTACTTTGCATGCAAATAAATAGTTTTACAATATATGATATCACAGGTGTGATGTCATAGTCTCACTCATCCTAATAGTTTATACTGAGTTTTGTGAGGGCAACTTGTACCTTTATAACTTGGAATTTATTTGTATCAGTGTATAAAATGAGAACCCGTTGGTCTTCCTTATAATTAACTCAGTCTATCTAATGCTGCCATTTTGGGTCAGGTTAAGCAATGGATGGTTCTGACGCCATATGACGCTAATGGGTATGATGGGTTAAGGGAATTTTTATCAGTAGAATCCCATTTCCCAACATCTTTGCTGCACAATGTTAGGGTCACTGAGCCTGTGACAACATCAAAACTCTCATCTTAATGTCCACAAAATAGATGTGCCCACATCACTACTTAAATTGTATTTTTCTTCATTTTAGACAAGACATTTGTTACGCTGTACTCTAACAGCCAAGTTACTAGATAACACTGGACCTTTTACATCATCTGTGAGTACAGGTGTACAAATTCACTTTCCAGAGATCTGTCTCATTAATCTTACCCAAAACTCAAGACCCTACTTAGCTGGTAGAAAGTGGTCAGGTCACAATGATCACTTTGCAGAACTGTTTGAACTTGTTACTTTCTCTGCTATACACAAGAGCATTCCAAGCCTTTTCCTATGCTGATGCAGTGGGCATTGTGCCAGCATAGGGAAAGGATTGGGGTCTGGCATGCAAATGAAGTGCTGAGTTAGGCATTGTCATTCCCTGAACCACAAAAAGCTAGCCACATGCCAGAGTGACTCCAATACCTTGTGATATTGGCAGCAGTAGGGTGGAAGAGTGTAAATTACATCACAGTGGACAGGGGGAATAGTGTTTTACTTACTTATATTTACTGGTGACCCCCTTTATCACACAATTTACAAGGCTCTCCAAAACACTGTAATAACCCAAAAATTAGTTATTACAGCATTTTCAAAATTTTCTTTCACCAGCACCATCCTCAGTTGCCACTCACTTGTACTGAGCCATTTCATTGGCTTGAACTCTGTGTGTGGGTGGGCTGAACAGTATAACAAACATGATAGTACTGTACAGAACACACACTCAACCAATGAGTGTGTATTCTGTCCAGTGACGTTCCTGGACTGTTCAGTTGGTGGCTGGCCATGCTGGTGAGCAGACAACTGTGCCAGTTGCTGGCATGGGTGGTGCAGGGGAGTGCAGGGAGGGGTCCTGCCTACAGGGGTGGAGGGTTGGGGGTTACTACACTATGAAAAATATGAGGAATGAGAGTATGTATCGAACAAGGATTTTTGACTGGGGTGCTGTCTGTTTAATGCGATCGGGGTTCAGTGATCAGAAATGAGGTGGGGGTACCCTGCAAAATGGATATGTTGCGGGGTATGAGTATATCTTGGTCATGGTGGGAGGGCTGCTACACTATGGTACCTATTCAATGTGGGATCATTATTTGAAGGGGGAGTTTGGACTGGGCAGGTGTTTTTTTTATCAATAGGGGTTCAGGGATTGGGGACGGGGTGGGTGTCCACTACACTATGAGAATATGGGGATCTTGCAAGGCTGGGTATCAGGGAATGGGAGTGGGTGGGGGTCCACTACACTGTGGAAACTGGGGATATTTCACAAATGGCATTGGGACACGGGGCTGGGTGGGGGACCCCTACACTATGGAAACTGTGGGGGATTTTATTTGTTCTCGGACGGGCATCAGGGATTGGAGCTGGGTGGAGGGACCGTGTGGCAAGTCATTTGTACCAGCTGCTACCCTTCCCAGCACATAGTTAGGCCAACTTTTTATGGCCCAACTGTTTGCTGGCACATCCAGCCGTGCCTTCACCATGGGATGACTGAATATTTCAGTGTGGGGCATATGCATGAGGCAGACCTCATCTGCATACCCGCATTGCAGTATTCTGTGCCAGGGCACAGTGTGACTTGCATGGCTCATCAGGGGCTTCTGAATATTGCCATGCCCCCAACGGCCATGCAAATCTGGATATGTGACAGCGCATCTAGAGATACACTGTGCATCTCCTTTGAATATGTGGGCCTTGCTTTTTATGTCACATCAGGTGTCTTGACACAGCAACATTCACTTTGTCACTCTAGCATCACTGGCAGAAACTGAGAAAACTGCATTTTAAAACCATTTCTACCTGAATAATTGTGCAGTTTACTACACTGCTCATCTGGCAGACCCAAAGTGCCTCATTTCACAACTAAATCATTTACTCTTGTCTGCTTTCTCTCCACTTGTTATAAACAGCTGAACCTAACCATTGTAATGGCACTCAGTTCCTTCAGTTCTAAAACTGACTTATTTAATGTAGAGAATTTCAGCTTGCAGCTACTTGCAGCTTGTTTTGTGTTTAAAATATAAAATGCTTTATTTAGCATTGACATTTACCACAGTTTTGCACTGAAGCTCATGGTTTGGTCTTAAAATTGTTACTTGCTTTTTCCTGTAATTAGTGCTAATCGCATGGTTTTGAAAAGTAGAGGTACAGTACATGCTCTAAGACCAGCAGAATACCAAAGAGAGGTAAGTGACATTTAGTTTTCACTATTTGTGTGGAGTATGCCATGCACTGCATTCATCCTGTACAAATTCTGATGTAAGCTGATAGTACTTCAGAGAGGATTAGACAAAGAGGGTTAGGGAAAAATCGATGGTCAGCAATCGTAGGATATAAGACAAGGGGTGATGTGGTAACCTATATAGAAACAGACAATGACTGCAGAAGAAGACCAGTGGCCCATCCAGTCTGCCCATAAACCCTAACAAACCCAGGACCTATTGTCCATATAAGGTTCTACCTACACTATCCATCTTCATGCTCCCCGTCCTACCACTATCACCTTGAGCAACCACTAAGCTTGTCACTCTGTCCCAGTTGTGTTTGAAACCATTGATAATTTTGGCACCCACCACATCAGTTGACAGATTGTTCCATGGCTCCATCACCCTTTCTGTAAAATAAATCTCACTTCCCTTTTGAATCTCCCCCACCATCAGTTTTTACTTGTGCTACTGTGTTCTTGATCCGCTGCTTATGCTTAATAGATCCTCGCAGTTTACCTTGTTCATTCCTTTCAGGAACTTGAAAGCAGCAGTACTACTTAACAAAACTTAAATAATTTGGTTGCCTGTTAGGGAAGCCCAAAATATCAATGTTTCTGATTCTCCTTCTGCTTTTATTTCATTCCAGTGGCAACATAGAGGATTTGGAAGTGCCTGAAATTATTTGGTCCTTTGCCAGGTCCACCATCATATATGTAAGCAAATCAGAGCACTGCTGTGCAGTTGGCCATCAGAAACATATGCTGGCAACACCCTGTCATATCTACATTACAAACACAGTTTGTACAGTTAGTGTGTGATCTCTGTGGAGAAGATTTTTGAAAGTTGCTGGGTGCTGCCATCTTTATTGTAGATTCACACAAATTACAAAAGTTGCAATGAAACATAGTCTTAAAAAAGCTGACTGAATTGAACATACCAGAATGCAGAATCTAACATTATCAGGAATACATTACTGATAAAAAAAAGGTAGCATGACATTTTTTGCTGCATAACTAGTACTGCTGCTTGGATGTCTCAATCATATAGCCCCTCTCTTGCTTGGCTTCCAGCGCATACATGTTTAGAGCCTTGATCCAATTCTCATTACATCTACTTCAAAGAGGTCAAATTGAATGAAGCCTGCAATTACATTACCAAAGCAATCTCCGAGTCCAGAACTAGTGGTGACTCCTTGGACCTTACGCTGCTGTCTCTTACCCTTGAAAAGGTCCTACTTCTGTTAACCAGAATTTTTAACCTATCCCTTAGCCGCAGTCAGTTCCCTGACAAATAGAAATCTGCCACTGTTACCCCGGTCCATAAAAGTGGTGACAAGACCAATCATATGAACTATCGGCCAATCTCCATATTGCCCCCACTCTCTAAGGCCTTCGAGCGTATAGTTGTGGACCAGCTCACTGACTACCTGGACAAATATAATATTCTATGCACACAGCAAGACGGTTTCAGAAAAGGTCACAGTACCACCTCTGCCCTCCTGGAATTCACTGGAGCACTGCACAGCACTCTGGGCAGTGGCCACCTAACCGGGGCAGTCTTTATCGACTTCACCAAGGCGTTTGATACTGTCCACCATCGGCTGCTAATAAACCAGCTGCTGAACTCTGGGCTCTCTCATGACTCTACAGTGTGGTTTTAAAAGCTACCTTGAAAATCGTTTGCAAAGAGTCAAAATTGCTGACATACTCTCTACTACTCGACCAGTTCGCTCTTGTGTCCCCCAGGGATCCAAACTGGGTTCACTTCTTTTTGGCCTTTTTCTAAATTCCATTCCACAATCCTGCTCAGAACAAATCATCCTGTATGCTGATGATGCAGTTGTTCTCTCCTCACACAAAGACCCTACACCACTACAACTTAATCTGCAACATGGTTTCACCTCTGTTGAGAACTGGTTTACTAATCATAAACTTGTCCTTAATCACAAAAACACAAAGTCTATGCTTTTTAGCAGCTCTCACAACCAGCACAGGCTACACCCCTGACTATCTCCACCAGCCAGGGGAATACCCTTGAACAAGTACAATCTTTCAAATACCTAGGGATCCTGCTTGACTTCAACCTATCCTACAGGGCCCACATTGACAGCATAGCAAAAGCTGCTAATACATGACTAGGCTTATTGTTCAAGCACAGGCAACATCTCTCCCCGGAAGCCTTGAAGATCATTGTCCAGAGTTCCATGATCTCCATCACTGATTACAGCCTAATCATTTATGGCTCAGCCACGGCAACTGCCCTCAGACTCATGTCAACATCCCTCAACAAGGCCTGTCGGCTTATCACTGGAGCCCACCATCTCACTTATACCTGTGATCTTTACACTCAATCTGGATGGCTCCAACTCTCCAATCATATTAAGTATCTGATCTGCACCATGGTGAAAAAAAATATCCTGGGCCTCGCCCCTCCTGGTATCCAAGCTCTATTGCACCCTTGCAGTAATCTGTGGTGCTCCAGGAGATCTGAATCGCAGTTCTTGCAAGTTACCCACTGTCGCACTATCCAGGGTCAATGATCTTTGGCCCATAGGGCTCCCTCGTGGCTGAATGGACTCAGCACCACCATGAGCCTTGTCTCAAAGGTATTTTTAATCCCATAACCAAATAAATAAAAAATTAAAAAAAATCTGACCTGCTGCTCCTGAATCATTTTGGTCACACTACATTGCACTGTCTTCATCCTATCATTGTCCTTCCTTAACTGAGGACTCCAGAACTGGGCACAAAACTCCAAGTTGGGCCTCATCAGTGATCTATAGACATGTAGTATTACTGCATTCCTTCTGCTGTCAATACCCTTTCAATACACCCCAGCATCCTGTTTGCCTTACTGTAGTCCTTCTCACATCGGTTTGATTGTTTTAGGGAGTCACTGCTGATGCCCCCTAAGTCACTTTCCTCATAGATTGTGCACAACTTTACACCCACCCCATCCAATATTCTGTCCTCAGTTTCTTGCTCTCAATTACATCACCTTGCACTTTTTGGTATTGAATTTCAGTTGATTATTGACATCAGTTCCTCTTTGGATAGGTCTTGGTGGACACTTAAGAACACTTTTTTCTTAGAGTGACCAAGAGGGAACTCATTTTTTCTGCACTGAATTTCAACTGCCAAATTTTTGACCACTTTTCTAGCTTTAACAAGTTTCTCTGGATCTCCCTCACCTCCTCCTCACTATCTACCCTGGCACAGAGCTTAGTGTTGTTATCTGCAAAGAGACACACCTTATCCTGGATTCCTTCTCTTATGTCTCTAATGAACATATCAAAAAGGACTGTACCCAGGATGAATCCTTGTGGTACCCCACTGGTGACCTCCCTCTCATCTGATTTAGCTCCATCAAACACAACTCTCTGCTAGCTCCCTTCCAACCAGATTCCCACCCATCTAACAGTGTCTTTTGCTGTACACAAATCCTCTGACTTCTTCAGTAGCCTTCTGTGAGGCGACTTGAAAGCCTTGCTGAAATTGAAGTGGAGTAAGTCCATAGCATGGCATTATCCACTACCTTAGTTAACCAGTCAAAGAATACTTTTAGGTTAGTCTGACAAGAACTTCCTGCCAGAAACTTGTGCTGTTTGCTATCCAGGAGTCTACTTCCATCCAGATACTTCACGAGGTCCTCTTTGACTAGTCTCTCCATCAGTTTATTCACAATAGAGGTAAGACTGACAGGTCTGTACTCACCCAGTTGGTCATTGCCCCCCATGGAGTGGGACTGCATCTGCTACTCTCCAGTCTCTTGGAACTACCCCTGTCTGAATTGAACTATTGAATAGTCGCACCAGGGGTTCACTTAGTTCCATTGCCAATTCCTTGAGCACCATCAGATGCATCTCATCTGGTCCCATAGCCTTATCTATCTTTAGTGCTGCTAGGCCTTTTGCTGGAAAGTACTTGCTGCCTCATCTTAAGGGATCCACCTTACAGCTGCTTTAATGTCATTGTCTGTCAGAGGACCTCTGTCTTTCCTTGTGAGCACAGAGCAAAAGTAGTCATTAAAGAGGGACTCTGGCCAAAAAATGCTACATAGCAGAATTATAATAAGCATGTCCCCAATAAAGCTCATACCAAATATTAGGTTTCTATGTTACTTCATTTTAAAGTTATGAGCTATTTTGTAACCCCGATTTCATTGCCTGTTCAAAAAAGCCAGTTTTGGTGAAGAACTGCTGCTGATTTCATCTCCTGAACTTACAGGCTAATCTTCCCTGTCAGCAAGCTTATAGGACCTGTTTCTCATGTGGTTTAAGATCATTGTGTAATGGTTTTCACAAGTAAAACAGGCAGCACCATTCTAAAAACATTGCTACAAAATATGTGTTTCAGGTTTTGTAACTAAGTTGACAAATATGTATTTTTTAATGCTTTTCTGGTGTGGGTCATTTCTTCAAAGTTGCAGGATGCTGAGTCAACATGCCTCCGGTTACTGACAACATTTGTGGTGTTTCTCTACAGTGTTTGTTAGGAAGTTGTAGTGCTACAAGTGTAATGCTGGTAACTTCACTGGTGTTTGGCAGTGTCTGCTTTACAATAAGTTTTAATAGGAGCCTTACATGTGTTAATTCCTACTAGGGGTTAAAGTGTTAATCTGCATCAAATAAATAATTTTAATGTGACGTACAACACAGATGAGCCTGAATGTAGGTCAAGTAACAGCCTGCCAGGGAGAAAACAGAAAATGAGCTGTGCACATGAGTATCCCATTCATTCATACTTTAATGATGAATAAAACAGTGATTGATTGATTGATTGAATATTGAGCTGACTACTGCATAGAAACTCAAAGTTATTTTTCAAGACAGCATTACCTCTCCCACCCCTATTTATGGGGTGATGGAATAATTGTTTTAAAGGGCCATCCTGAGAAGAAATCACCTCAATTGAATGACATGTTTGAATGATCACAGCCTTTCACCACATTAAAAGATATCCAGTTTGCAAATCTCATAGCAGTGTGCTATGACTCAGCACTCAGGAACCCTGGTGAAAAGGACCACAACAAAAAGGCCAAAAACAAACAAAATAAATACAAATTTGCCAACTTTGTTACAAAATCTGAAATACACATAGTGTTTAAAGCAATGTTTATTGAATGACCATGCCTGTTTTTCTGGTGAAAATCATTGCATGGAATCTTTAAACTTTGGAGAAACAGGTCCTATAAGCTATATCTACGATTTGTTCCAGTCTGGCTTTAGGAAAAGGCATAGTACCGAGACAGCGCTCGTACGAGTACTAAATGACCTCCTAATGGCAAGGGATCGTAGGACCCGATCCATCTTGGTACTACTGGATCTCTCTGCAGCGTTTGACACCGTTGACCATGGTGTGCTATTGGAGCGCCTGCAGTTAGTCTGTGGACTGTCTGATACGGTCCTCAGATGGTTTCAATCTTACCTTGAGGGTAGGACTCAGAGAGTGGTGTGGGAGTTTTTCTCAGCATCATTCTCCTGCCCTGTGGGTACCGCAGGGCTCCATTTAGCACCCATGTTGTTTTCGGTGTATATGCTACCATTGGGGGCAATTATTAGATGCACAGTTTGGGTTTTCACCTATGCAGATGATACCCAGTCTGTATATGTCTTTGTGCCCGGTCAGGACGCTGCCTTGTCGGGCTTAATAACTGCCTTGAAGAAATCCAAGAATGGATGAATGGGAGTTGGCTGAGGTTGAACCGAGAAAACTGAGGTGTTGGTTGTGGATATAGGTCGCTGTGAGGCGGGTCTGCCAGAGGATCACCCTCAGGCCTATGGCTTGAGGTGTCCAGCTGGCGACCTCAGACCAGGTGCGAAATCTTGGCGTAGTACTTGATGACCATTTGACACTTAATCCCAGGTGTCAGCAGTTATAAAGACTTCCTTTTTTCATCTGAGGAATATTGCCAGGGTGAAGCACTTGGTTCCTCCAGAGGACCTTCCAACATTGATCCACGCCTTTGTTACCTCCCAGCTTGACTACTGTAACTCCCTATACCTAGGGCTATCGGGGGTTGAACTGCTGGTCTGCAGCTGGTGCAGAATGCGGCAGCCAGGCTGTTGACTGGAGTCTCTAGATCCAGTCACATAATGCCTGTGTTCGCAGGACTGCACTGGCTGCCAGTGTTTCATGACCACCTTCAAGGTCGGTTTGCTGACCCATAAAGCCCTACATGATCTGGGACCTGCCTACCTGAAAGAGCTCCTGTGCCCCTATAGTCCCTCTCGCCCCCTCCGATCCACTGACGAGGGATTGCTAGAGATTCCCAGGGTACGTTTGAAAACATCTGGTGCTAGATCGTTTAGTTTTATGGCACCTACCCTGTGGAACTCTCTACCTCGTCAGGTGCGAGATTGCCCGACCGTTCTTAGTTTTAAAGGAGCGCTGAAAACCCACCTTTTTAATATAGCTTTTAAGGATTCTTGTTAATTTGATTTATTATATTTATTGTTATATTTATTTGTACAGGCGCTTTGATTTAAGAAAAGCGCCTTTTAAAAATAAAGTTGAATTGAATTGAATTGAATTGCTGACAGAGAGGACTAGACTGTGAGCTCAGGAGATGACATCAGCAGCAGCTCTTCACTGAACCTGGCTTTTTTGAATAGGCAGTGAATTTAGGATTGTAAAATGATCTATAACTTTTAAATAAAGTAACTTAGAAATCTTAGTTTTAGCATGAAGCTGATTGGGGTTATGTTGAATCATATTCTGGATTTACTAATGCCAGTCATTTTTATCATATTCCCTCTTTAAAAATGGCTGCTTTCTGCCTGTCTTCCTCAAATACCCTACCTCCTGCTATTAGCTTAAAATTCCTCCACCCTTCCTTCTATTTTCTCTAATATATCTAAAAAATTGTTTTCCCTACCCTTGACCCCCTCCTCAATATGCAGCTCTATGTCTGTCTTTGCTTCTCTGACCACCCTTTTGGTATCCCTTGTTCTCATTTGGTACCTCCCTCATTCTTTCTTTCCTTGTTTTACGTTGTACCTGGTGAAAGCTTTCTTTTTGGCTCTCACTGCTTCACTGACTTTTCCAGAGTATTTGTCTTGTGCACTTTTTTGTGCTTACTGTTCTCATGCAAGACTTTGTTGCCTTGAGAAAGGCCACTTTGATTATCCCCATCTTTCCTCCACATCCTTAATACTGGCCACTCTGACTAACTAGTCCTGGACCAGCTCCTTCATCTGGTTGAAGTCTGCCCTTCGGAAGTTTAGAACGTCAGCCTTTAATGAGGGTTTACTTGTCACAATGGCCTTGTTACTCCATATAGGGTTATGGTCTCTGGACCCTAGTGGCTCCACTGCCCTCACTCCTCCCACCACTTTTGAGTTGGTGAGCACCATATTGAGAATGGCAGGCTTCCCATTGGGTTATTTAACTAGCTGTACCAGCAGGTAGTCCTGCAATATATCTAAGAGGGCCTGACTTCTGGAGCTTCTGGTTGCTGAAATGACCCAATCAATATAGAAACATAGAAACATAGACTTTGAAGGCAGATAAGTACCACTTGGCCCACCTAGTCTGCCCTTTTCCCTACCTATTGGATAAGCTGCAGATCCTAGTTAACCAACAGCCTACTTCTGGCAGTTTTAGATCACCCACACCACCACCACCTCCTCCTTTGCCACCTCCTTTCTAGTTCTGCCCCTAGCTCCTTATTTCTCTCCTCCCCCTGCCCTGGAGGTCTATTGATCACCCCTATTTGTAGTTTCTTGCCTAAGGATGCCAAGGGTTGAACCCACAGAGATTCTATGTCCAGGCTACCTCCCCAGCTATTTCTATACCCTCTCTGACATGAAGGGCTATGCTTCCTCCTTTACCTTTTCCTCCATCCCATTTAAATATATTGTAGTTTTGGGCTGTCAGGGCCCAATTATTATTCTTTGTTACCCAAGTTTCTGTGATGGCTACTATATTCATATCACTGTCTGCCACCATTGTCTGGATCTCACTAATTGATGCTACTAGTCCCCTGTTCAGGGTTAGCAAAAGCTAGGTTTACTACTTGCTCTCCCTTTCCAGTGGTTCCCCTAGCCTCTGTCTCCCTCACAGTCAGTTTAACTGCCCAGTGTAAACACCAAATGTCTTTCCCAGAACACTGGCATCTTAACTCATCAGGTGAAGTTCATCACCCTTAAACAACTTCCTGTCCCAGAAGCCCCCAGTCCCTCACAAAGTACTACCCATCCTCCTGACACTATCTCTTCAAACATACATTAAACCCCTGAGTCTCTTCCTCCCTTACTTTATTGCACCTATTACCCCTATTCCACACAGGGAGGACCTTGGAAAAGGCCAGGGAAGTCAAATGTGCCTTCAATCTGTCCTTCAGCCTCTTAAAGTTCTGCTTCACTGCCCCCACAGGCTGGTTTGCTAGATCATTGGCACCCAAGTGTGCCAGCACCTGAAGATCCCCTCTCCCTTCTTTGCCATCCTTCTATCCTATCTGTATCTCTGATGGCTAAAGCACCATGAATGCATCTGACAATTTCACTCCACTTCCAGTGCCACAGCTGAGATACCTAGTCTTTTGCTTCTACCAGCAGATTATGGAGTGCCAAAAATGTCTTGCAGATTGGGCAGAGCCCCCTCCTCCAGAAAGTAACCCTGGAAAAGAGAGTCCCACAGTTCCCATAACTGACTACTTCCCTGCTGTATCTCATCGCCATGCTAATCCTATAATACACAAAGGATCAGCTTATATATGGAGTTCTGTTACATTTGGAGTACTTTCTCCACTTCCATCACTTACTTAATCTCTTAACCCTTGGTTAATTGTAATTATATATTTGTATAATATACATATACATAACAATACAAAAATATATAAATACCTATTTCACTTATATCATCCAAATGTAACAGCAAATTTCAATATTATAGAACCTAGTGGGCTGCTACTTTAGATGTTCTATCAGAACTAGAACAATATGCCAGGAAAGCTATTTCTTTGCAACAGCCTGATGCTGGCTAAAACATGTTTTCGCTAAAACCATTTTTTTTACTAATAAGAAATCAGCAACCCAGAAAGCCCACTAAATAGTGACAAACAGTCACCAACCTAGAGTGTGTGAAGCTTGAATAAACCCCGTAGACTTTGTTCTTGGGGTTTATGTAGCTTCACACACTTTAGGTGACTATATAATTCTCATTCTGATACCATTGATGCATTATTCTAAGTGTAATTCACTGGTGGGCAGAGGAGGGTGAAATGGTGCTCTAGTGGCTGGGAGGAGGGTGGGGTTGGATAGGGCATAGGTAGGTGGGTGGGAGAAGGACTTTTTTTGTTTTAAAAATTACCAGCAAAGATCATGCTTCACCACACTTTGTGAAAAGATGAAGCTATTGTCAGGCTTCCTGAATCACTTCTTGAAGAGACAGAACTTTTTGAGGAATTTTATGTTGCAAACTATGGGTACATCATGCACTGGTAGAGGATACTGTTGTGTAGTGTCTTCCTTTCCTTTCCTTTCCATAAAGGCTTTTATTTCCCCCTTTGGACATCTTGCCTTCAGGCTTTAGCTCAAAATCACCAAATCCCATTGACCAATAGCTTCTACACTTTCTCCTTAGCTTGCCCTGAATGACAGGAGGTCTAGGGAAGGCTGTCCTTCCCCAGCCCAGCTATGGATTAAGTGGGTGGGGGGAATGACATGTGGCACAAGTGTACTGACAGCCTTCACCCTGATGGAGTCCAGTGGTTTACTCTCCCAACTTTCTCCCAGAGTCCATCCTACTCCACTTGTCATGGGCACAGCCTATGTCAGCCTTGGGCATGTACAACATGCCAGTGTGGAAGCAGAAAGCTAGCTCTAACCCAAGTGCATGTGTTGCTGTGGCAACAAAACACACCACCAGCCCTCCCCTGCCAAAGCTACTGTTCAATCGAAGCTGCCTCAGCCTGGCCTGCCTCCAGTATGGCTAACCAAAATGATTCAGGACCAACAGGGCAGATTACTTGATCTGTCTTTGACTTCTTTTTAGTTGTAAGAAAAGTATATGGTTATTGCAGGTACTACACATAAGCTTGAATGGTGGTACAAACTGGAAAGAGAAGCGTTTTAAATCTGAGGTCTTTAATAAAGTTTCTAAGGGTTCATCTCTGTATACCTGATTAGGTGTCCATAGGCAAAGATATCTGGCCCCCCAAAGACAGAAATATCTGAGCCTGTGCATTGGGTGTGCTAGCAAGAGGTTCACAGTTTGAATCCTTCCAGAACTTGAGACCAAATGTTGATCTGAACTCACAAAAACAGACAAGAGGGTTACCTTGTCTGTTACACTGTTCACAAGACTGTGCTCAGAGGTTGGCACTTTGGGGGTAGAGGGCCTGATCTGCTGAGTGGGTTTGTGACAGATTAATGGCAGTGGTGGGATAATTTTGGTATTACAAGCTTGTATTGTTCTGTGTCAGCTGAGACCGTAAGCTCTCTTGCAAAGAAAGAAAAAAAGGCAGAGTTTTATTTTAAAAAAGGAAACAGAACTATATATCACTTGGCATACAGTCCAGTTCCTACCCATTTAATTTTTTTTTCCTCTAAAGTGCAAGCCAGAGTAGCTGTAGTCAGGGAAGAAGAAGATGGCTTCCGACTACAGCAGGCACACTGCAGATTACTTGAAGCAGTTGTACGGGAACAGGGGAGTCCTGTTTGAGGTGACAGCCAAAAAGCAGAACCTCATAAAGGCCCTGATGGTAGCAGATACCCAGAGCAGCGAGTCACCGACCGTGACTGAAAAGGACAGCAGGGCCACTGTCAGGGAAGGGCCACAGCAGCAGTGGATAGTCACCAGTATCCTGAATTCAGAGGTACTCAAACTGAAAATTGAGTTGCACAAGATGGAACTGGAGGCAAAGCAAGAACAGAGAGAGACAGATTGAGAGACAGAGCGACAACAGAGGGAGGCAGACTGTGAGAAGCATGAGCACCAGCGAGCTGCCAAGGAGAAGAGAGAATGAGAACATCAAGACGCAGACCATGAGGAGCAGGAATGCCAGAGGCAACATGAATTGGAGAAGATAAGACTCTGACCAGTGGCACCAGAGCAGGTAAGTGGCTTGGGTTTAACTGGGACTGCAGGACTGGGTTACAAATTGAACTCCAAATTAATAGCTGAGTTTAAGGAAGGGGAGGACATGGATGCCTTTTTAAATTCTTTTGAAAAAGTTTGTATTGAGGCTAAAATTCTTAGAGAGTCCTGGAGCTTCCAGCAATCCTCGCTACTTACTGGGAAAGCTCGGGATGCATTGGGATAAATGGACAATGAGGACAGCAATGATTACAGCAAGCTAAAAGCTACACTGTTAAAAAAGTTTGACTTAACTGCTGAATCACACAGAGCTAAATTCTGTAAGCTCAGGAGAAGCCCTGATATGAGCTACGAGGAGCTAGCCATGAAACAACGTCAGTTTTTAAAACGTTGGTGGGAAGGAATTGAGGCAAACTCTGTTGACTAAATTGAAAATGTGATTTTATTAGAACAATTTTATTGGGCTTGCCCAGCCAAGCTAAAAACCTGGCTAGAGGACCAAGATCCAAAAACAGTGCAAGAGGCTGCTGAACTCTTGGACTGCTATGCCAAGAGCAGACCTGCTCTGAGAGTGAATGGGGTGGGCGTGGTAGTGCAGAAAAGGAAAAGCGCACCTTCAGGGCAGCTAAAACCCTCACTGCCTCCACCAAAACCAGTTAGCTCCAGGTCTCAAAGAAAAGATTTCTCTGAAGTAAGAAATGCCTGTTGATTGTGTAAAGAAACTGGGCATATTGCCAGACAGTGTCACAAAAAGGTGAGCCATTATACACAACAGGGTGCTAGAAAAGAAGTGGGTTGTTTGTGTGTCCCTGGGAGCATGCTAGTGAACATGAGGGAACACATGCACCCAGTCATGGTAAATGGTGTGCAGACACAAGGGTTAAGTGACACAGGGGCATCCCTGACATTGGTGAAAGGGGATTGGGTACAACCTGGTCAGCTTATACCCAATAAATACATTACTGTCCAAGGGTTCACTGGTAAAGAGAAAACATTGCCCTTCGCTAGTATTCTCTTAGAATGGTGTGAAACAAGGGGAACTGTGTAACAGGTGGCTGTAGCTAAAACATTAGTAGTGGATGTGATCCTGGGTAACAATCTCCAAATGGGGATGGTATGTGCAGTTACCCATATCCAAGCGCAAGGGAAAATTATAGTTCCCTGAACCCCACAGAAGCCATTGTGGAAACCACTGAGAGGCTGGTTCCCCAGCCTGTGTCTCAAGATGGGGAGACTGATAAAAAGGGAGTAGAAATTTCCCCAGTAGCAAGTGATCACACAATTACGAAAGGTTACTCCGAAGAGGGAGAGGTGACCCATTGTCTGAGGGTTAGGATTGACAGTGATCCTGAGTGCCCTGACACTAGTGCTAGGGACCCTAGTTTAGCGACTGAAGGGGACCTGTCCCATACCTTGGGAATGTGTGAGGGGTTTGCAGCTGCTCAGAGGGGTGACCCTAGTTTAGAGAAGCTGAGGGCTTGGGCAGACTCAGACAGCACACAGAGAGGTGAAGGCAAATATAAGGCTTATTGGGAAAATGGACTTATATATACTCAGGCAGTATAGATAGAGGGAGGGATGCTAAGCAGGCAGCCTGTCTTTCCCCAAAGGTATCATGAGCAGTTGCTCAAAATTGCACATGATGTTCCCTTGTCTGGTCATCTGGGAATTGCGCACACTATGCAGTGGTTAGCCCAGAATTTCTACTGGCCTAACTTCACCCAGCAGGTGAAGGAGTATTGCAGGTCTCATCACCAGTGCCAAGAAATAGGGAAAGCAGACAAGAAAACCCAAGCAGCCCTGGTTCTATTGCCCATAGTGGAGGAGCCATTCCAGAGGGTGGGAATGGATATTGTGGGGCCTTTAAATACCCCCAGGTCCTCAGGGAAGAGATTCATCCTGACTGTGGTGGATTATGCCACCCGGTACCCAGAGGCAGTTGCCCTATCTTCACTGAGGACGGACAAAGGGGCAGCTGCCTTACTTGGGATTTTCTCCCGTGTTGAGTTTCTCCAGGAGGTAATCACGATTGAGGAGGTTCCTTCATATTGGACCTGATGAAATGTTTATGAGAGAAGTGTGGGATGGTGCAGAGATGCACGACACTGTATCACCCACAAGCCAGTGGACTTGTGGAATGATTCAATGGAACCCTAAAATCAGTGCTCCGGGCATTTGCTGAACAGCATGGGAGGGACTGGGAGAAATACCTACCCCACTTATTGTTTGTATGCAGGGATGTGCCTCAAGAGTAGACAGGATTTTCTCCCTTTGAACTCTTATATGGACGCCGGGTACATGGGCCCCTAGACTTGATCCGGGAGGACTGGGAAGACAAGCAAGCCACCCAGGGAACTCCCATTGTGGATTGTGTCCTTAGGTTTAGGGAAAGGCTGAAGAAGCTTATGGGGACAGCCCAGAGCAACCTGGCAGCTGCCCAACAGAAACAAAAGGTGTGGTATGACCGCAGAGCCAGAGCTCACTCGTACATGATGGGTCAGGAAGTCATGGTCCTTATTCTGGTCTGGAAAGACAAGCTGCAAGCTGAGTGGGCAGGTCCATACAAAGTGGTTAGGAAGGTAAATGACATGAACTACATTGTGGAGTTACCTGACAGAAGACAGACTGAAAGGATGTACCATATCAACATGATGAAGCCATATGCAAATAGGGCTGACATGGTGTTTGCAGTGTGTAGTCCTGGGGAGGGGATGGACGGAGGAGACCCCCTTCTGGATTTGCTGGAAGAGAGTAAGTGGGAGTCCTCTGTGGAGGCAGTAAAACTGTCTCCCCAGCTGGCCCCAGACCAGGTCCAGAAAGTAAGGGAGGTTTTAGCAGACTTTGCTCCCTTGTTTAGCGCCAAGCCTGGACTAACCCCCTTAGTGGCACACAATATGGAGACAGGGACACAGACGTCCATACGGTGAACAGCATATTGGGTGTCAGAGGCTGTCCAAATGGACATTAGGAGGGAAGTGGAGGAGATGCTGGATTTAGGGGTAAGCCAGAGATCCCACAACCCCTGGGCCTCACCCATAGTCCTTGTGCCCAAACCTGATGACTCAGTTTGTTTCTATGTGGACTATCGTGGACTGAATGCAGTCACAAAGTTTGATGCCCAACTGATGCTCCAGATGGATGAACTCCTGGACAAGTTGGGAGGGGCGACTTACCTTATGACTATTGACCTGACCAAGGGGTATTGGCAGGTAGAATTGACAGACAGAGCTAGGGAGAGGTCAGCCTCCATCACTTGGATAGGCTTATTTGAGTTTAAAGTAATGCCTTTTGGAATGAAGAATGCCCCGGCCACTTTCCAAAGGTTGGTGAACCAGGTGTTAAATGGTGCTGAGAAGTACGCAGTGGCATTCCTGGATGACATTGCCATCTTTAGTATCAGCTGGGAGGAACATCTATCCCACCTTAGGGAAGTGCTGGGCAGGATACAGATGGCAGGGCTGACTGTCAAAGCCGAGAAATGTCAGGTGGCCATGGGAGAAGTGGCATACCTCAGGCATTTGGTAGGCCGGGGACAGCTCCGTCCTAACCAAATAAAGACAGAGGTGATCCAGGCATGGCCCAGACCAGAAACCCAGATGCAGGTCAGGGGCTTACCAGGGATAGCAGGGTGCTACAGGAAATTTTTACCCAATTACAGTGCCCTGGCTGCTCCCCTATCTAACCTGACAAAGAAAAAGATGCCAAAGCAAATTTCCTGGGGCCCAGCCTGTGAGGAAGCCTTTACCAGTCTGAAGGAGGCACTGTGCAGTGCTCCTGTTTTGACAAGTCCTGACTATAGCAAAACCTTTATAGTTCAGAAGGACACCTCAGACATGGGTATTGGGGCAGTACTGAGCCAGACATCCAACCAAGGGACAGATCACCCAGTAGTGTACTTGAGCAGAAAGCTGCTTCCCAGGGAGCAAGCATACTCCACGGTGGAAAAGGAGTGTCTTGCCATAGTGTGGGCCCTAAAGAGATTAGAGCCATACTTGTATGGGCAGCATTTGTGGTGCAGACTGACCACAACCGCCTGGTTTGGCTGATACAGATGGGGAAAAACAATGGCAGACTACTAAGATAGATTTTTGCTTTACAAGGGTATGATCTAAAAATAGTACATAGGGCTGGAGCGAAGAACCAGAACTCAGATGGGCTGTCTAGGATCTATGAGGAGTGAACTGATTTGGGAAGCTCATCCCATGTAGGGGAAAACTCCCCCAAATTCAGTCTAGGTAGGAAGGAGTGTGACGTAGACAGCTGGCTCTGAGTGCTGTATCATTTTTTTTAATATAAAATTTATTACTAACTGTCTCTGCTGAAAAATCTGGTGCTCTTAGAATGACCTCACTCATCAACACCCCAGGTTTCAGCTGACAGATGCAAGCCATAAGAAAAATGCTGACAGCATGTGCGTTCACACACACACTCAGTTTTTAGAGACCATGTGTTACATGTAAGGCGTTAATTAAGGATCCTGTCTGTCTGAGTTAATTACAACCATAGTTGCTAGAACATATCCATTTTATGACGTTGGAAGGAAAACCCAGGTTATTACATAGAACTGCGAAAATCATAAAGATGCTGTCATGTCCTGGAAGGAGGAAGCTTATTATGAGATCAAAAGTAGTGTAATTTGAAGGATATGACTTATGCTGAAGTTGCAGAATGTAATACTTTTGCATAATATATATTTTTTTTATTCATATCTGACAGAGGGGGAGCTAGCTGACCTCACACAAAATTGGTTGTCCCATACAGCTGTATAAAGAATACTCTGTTTTACTTACACACTTTTACCTCAACTCTGACTGAGGAAAGATCTTTGGAGCACTTGTAAACAAGTATTTAGAAAGATTTCAAATCTAAGTACTGTGAGCAGGAATTTGCACTGTTTAAACCTTGTTCTTTTAAAAGATTTGCATGTCTGGGGTTATAAGAGTTCTGTATTTTGCATTTTACATCTTTTTAACTACTTTAGTAAAATTATTTTTAGAACTTACTTGGTCTGTCTTTGACTTCTTTTGAGTTGTAAGAAAAGTATATGGTTACTGCAGATACTAAACATAAGCTTGAATAGTGGTACCAAACTGGAAAGAGAAGCATTTTAAATCTAAGGTCTTTATTAAAGTTTTTAAGGGTTCATCTCTGTATACCTAGTTAGATGCCCATAGGCAAAGATATCTGGCCCCCCGAAGACAGAAATATCTGAGCCTGTGCATTGGATATGCTAGCAAGAGGTTCACAGTTTGAATCCCTCCAGAACTTGAGACCAAAGGTTGATCCGAACTCACAAAAACAGACAAGAGGTTTACCTTGTCTGATACACTGTTCACAAGACTGCGCTCAGAGGTTGGCACTTTGGGAGTAGAGGGCCTGACCTGCTGAATGGGTTTGTGACATTGCTGTGGCAATAAAACACACCACCATCCCTCCCCTGCCAAAGCTACTGTTCAATGGAAGCTGCCTCAGCCTGGCCTGCCTCCAGTATGGCTAACCAAAATGATTCAGGGCCAACAGGGCAGATCCTAAGAGTATCTTCCCGGGGCAATGAATATGTGCTTGCTGGAGGTCAGATGAGAGAGGGGTGATATGGCTAGGACGTTTAAGTTCCTGAAAGGCATGAACAAGGAAAACAGTGAGGAACTATTCAAAAGGAACAATGAGTTTAGAATAGGGGGACATGAGTGGAAGCCGTCGGGTGGGAGGCAATGACTCAGAAGGGACATGAGGAAGTTTTATTTTACAGAGAGAGTGGTTGAACTTGAGTTATGGAAAAGTAAAGATCTTAGTAGTTACTCAGGAGGTGGCAGTAAGGCAGGAATGATGGGGCAGGTAATGCAGACAAAACTCCTATATAGACAAAGATCTTGGGGTAAGACTGGGTACTACGTCAGACTGGATGTATCAGTGGTCTTTTTCTGTCTTCATTCTTAATGTTTCTATGTTTTGTGAGTTTGTTCCTGAATCTGGATCACCTGCACACCAGTGTGATATTATTCCACTGGGCATTTAGAGCAATCTTGTGGTATCTTTCTTAGGACAATCTGGATGCACAGTTGATCAGTTTTAAATGTGCTGTATCTATCATTATCTGTTTACCCAAAGAGTGAATGATTTCACCAAAGTGGCAGTTTGTATCCCAGAGTTGATCAGGTAGTTGCTACAATACCTCACCTGGATATATGTGGCTATCTAAGCTGAACTGTAGTGTACACTTGTCCTGATCATTTCTATCTGATCCAAACACAAGTACAGTTCTTCTCTGATCTAAAATGGAGTGTATATGAAGCAGCTACAGTATGACATCCCTTAATCAAAATGTCAGTGGTACTGGTCAATGCCAAGGTTTGAATGACAGTACATACATAAATATACACACTTACACAAATACACACACACTTATAAACACATACATTACAATTTTATCAATGTTACTCCCCCAGAAGGGCTTTATGTTATAGTATGCTGTGCTGTTTCCTGCTCCTGCGGGCTTTCTTGATATTGACACTATCATTGACAGCTCCCTGGGCCATTTATCACTGAAGTTGCCAGTTGTAGTGACTCCCCTGTCTGAGTTATATAAACTCCCCCATGGCTGAAAATATATGGTCTGGTCCCAGCTGTCATAGATACATAGATACATAGATATAGATGGCAGATAAGGACCACCATGCCCATCCAGTCTGCCCTTAGTTGTTCCTTGAGTCAGCTACCTGTGACCCCACTCAGTCACTGGCTGAAGCTTTTTCCTTCTAACCTCTAGGATTCCCTTTATTCCTGTCCCATGCATGGTTGAATCCAGTTACAGTACTTGCAGACATCACCTCCTGGGACAAGCTATTCCATGCATTCACCACCATCTCTGTGAAAAAGTATTTCCTCACATTTCCCCTGATACTGCCTCCCTCCAGTCTCATGTCATTACCCCTTGTTCTGGTGCACTGTTTGAACTGGAACATCTCTTCACTATTCACCTTATTCATACCCTTGAGGTACTTAAATGTTCCTATCATATTACCTCGCTCCCTCCTCTGTTCCAGTGTGTACATATTGAAGTCTATCATCCTCTTCTCATATGTCTTTTGCTGTAAACCCCCCACCATCCTGGTTGCCTTCTGCTGCAATCTTGTCGATGTCTTTTCGAAGGTGTGCCCTCCAGAACTGCGCACAGTACTCCAGATGAGGCCTCACCTGAGTTTTGTACAGTGGAATTATTACCTCCCTTCTTTGACTAGTGATACCCCTTCCAATACATCCCAACATCCTGCTGGCCTTCCCTACCACCTTGTCTGCTGCCTGCTGGCCTTTAAGTCCTCAGTGATAATGACACCCAAGTCTCTCTACTCCCTTGTGACTGACAGCAGTCCCCCCACCACCATTCTGTAGCTCACTTTGGGGTTCCTCCTTCCCACATGTATGACTTTGCATTTTCTGGCATTGAACCTTAGCTGTCACTCTTCAGACCAGCTCTCCAGCTTCTCTAGGTCCCTTTTCATCCTGTCTACCCCTTCTGGAATATCTACCCTATTGCAGCTCTTAGTGACATCTGCAAATAGGCATACCTTCCCCTCCAGTCCCTCCGCAATGTCATCAATGAAGTCATTGAACAGGACAGGACCTAGGACTGACCCCTGAGCTACCCCACTTCTCACTCTCCTTTCCGCTGACTGGATCCCATTTACCACCACCCTCTGCTCCCTGTCCTGTAGCCAGTTTCTAATCCAGTTAGCTACCTTATTTCCCAACCCTTTGCTGGCCAATTTATTTATCAACCTCTTGTGTGGTATGGTGTCGAAGGCCTTGCTGAAGTCCAGGTAAGCGATGTTGACTGCTCCACCCTGGTCCACAGCCTTGGTCACCCAGTCAAAGAAATCTATTAGATTTGTTTGACATGACCTACCTGCCATGAAGCCAGGCTGGCTAGGATCTTGCTCACCACTGATAGCCAAGTGCTCCACAATCCTCTCCTTCAGCAGTGTCTCCATGATCTTACCCACCACTGAGGTGAGGCTGACTGGCCTATAACTCCCTGAATACTCCCTACTCCCACTCTTGTGCAGTAGAACCACATGAGTCTTCCTCCAGTCCTCAGAAACCACCCCTGTTCTGAGTGACTCAAGACTCAAGGGGTCTGCCAGTGGGGCTGCCAGCTAATGCCTCAGTTCTTTCAGTATCCTGGGATGTATACCATCCGGCTCCATAGCCTTGTCTACTCTAGTTTAGTGATTTCCTCTAGTACCCCACCTCTGGAAATGGGTTGGTGTCAACTTCCTCATGCCTTTCATATTTGTTATCTAGTTGTGGCCCCTGACCTTCCCCCTCCACTGTGAAAATTGAACAAAACTATTTATTCAGTAGCTCTGTCTTTTCCTGGTGTTCCTCCACACACTCATCCCTGCCCCCCCCCCCAAGCCTTACAATTGCCCTCCTGGACTTTCTTCTCTCACTGATACATCTATAAAAGCCATTGTTCCCTTTTCACACCATCTGAGCTAATATCTCCTCTGTTTGTGTTTTTGCCCTGCTAACCGCTATACTTGCCTGACTCTGGCACTCTATGTACCCCTCTCTTTCTTCCTCTCTCTGGATCTCCTAATATTTCTTTAAAGCTTTTGCTTTTTGATCTGACTTTCTCTGCTACCTCTTTTAAGAACCATCATGGTTTTCTCCTGTTTTTTCCCTTGCTCCTCAGCTTGATGTATTGGTTTGTTACTCCCACTATGGCAGCTTTTATGTGTTCCCACTGTTCCTCAACCCACTCCCTTGCTTTTCCCCTTGTGAGTGCACCCCTGATGCTTTCTCTCATCCTGTTGAAATCCACCCCCCCTGAAGTACAAAATTCTTGCCCAGCTATCAGTATATTTCCCTTGTAACTAACAACACACACACACATATGCACACACACTTACTCTGTCAGCTGGAGCAACAGAGAAATAGACTGTGAGCAGCATGTTACACAGCATAGCGAGAGATCTGAAGATGTTCCTGTCAGGGATTTGTGTGTGTGTGTGTGTGTGTGTGTGTGTGTGTGTGTGTGTGTGTGTGTAGGACATGCATGCTGGTGCCTTGCTGTTCAACTATGTAGGAAAAAGAGTCAAAAAATACTACAGTCCACTAACTGTGTAACTATACAGACTGCACAACTGGCTCACACAAAAGGTAACATTAATCTTGACAAAATTATCATAAAATACAGACAATATTATCATAAATACTAAAAGTATTGACAGGCCCAAAGAAATGGACTTGTGTCAAATAACTGTAAATGGGGCTCTGGAGTTGTCTCTTGGCTAACAAAGAGTGTCTCCTCATGACTTCTTAGTATTCAAGAACTGAGAAACAAAACTGAATGGTTCTGGTACCATAAGCAGTTACAGTGAGATGCTCTAAATTAACCAAGAGTAGAGATGGGTGAAATCTGCAAATTTCATTCCATGAAATATTTTGCGAAATTCGTGCAAAATGTGAAATTCCACTGGCGAAATGTGGAATTTCACCAGCAAAATGCAGAATTTCACCTGCGAACAGCAGAATTTTGCCACTCGCGGGTGAAATCCCGCCATTTGCAGGTGAACTTCTGCATTTTGCCATCAAAATTCCTCATTTTGCAGGCAAAATTCTACATTTGGCACCCACAAAATATTTCACAGAATGCTTGAATTTCACAAAATATTTAGTGCGGCGATATTCTTGATTTCGCCTGAATTTCCCCGATGAAATTTAATTTCACTGCATCTCTTACTAAGAGACATCTCACAAGTCCCATTTACTTTTTATTAATATTTCTTTTTTTTCCAACTCAAATTCAAATACAAAGGGAAATGTGAATGTTTTGAAGTATACAGGAAAAAAGAATGCAAAGTCAGATAATTGATAAACATGACAACTGGATCATGTTGAATGATCGCCTCAGTTTCTGGGTTGTATTTTCTGTCAGTATTTAGCCATTTCTATTGAATTTGCTGTCTGTTGTTTAAAAAAAACACACATTTTAAAATTGCAATTATAATAGCAGAAGACCCAGCCTAAATACATACTAGAGACTGAGGCTCCCAGTATCAGACACAGCCATTTGAGTAGCATGAAATAGTACAGGGTCATCAGGGAGGCATAGTCATAAAGAAACATGTTCTGTCTAGTGTACACTGTCTTTATGAATACTGGAATGTGGTAGCAGAGGCAAAGTACATGTGTCCAGTGCACCACAGCCATCTGCTGGTAACAGATGCCAAAGAACAATGGGTGATAGCCCATCCCAAATGGAGTACGGCCTTTGTCTCCTGGGTGCCATATTCAGAGGTCTGCATGCCAATGACCACATATGGCATGCAAGGTGCTAAGGGTCCATTTACATGCCATTCTGTAGACATCAGCAGCTCTGTGCAATGCCTCCATTCATATGTAAGCATGGAGACATTGTGCAGAACTTTGACCATTGTCCTCACCCTTACCTGATCTCTGTACACTAATGCATCAATCCCTGGTTGTTTAGTGGTACCCTCCCAACCGTCCTCATCCCCACTTTGAAATAAAATTACCCTGGTAGTCCCTTGTCACCCCCTCTTACCCAGATCTCCATTGTTAAAATAAATTACCCAAGTAGTTCAGTGATACCCCCTTACCCTGCTCCTCAAAGACTACATCAGAAGCAACCCCACCAGTTTGAATCTACACTAAAGAATCAATTTGAATACAGAGTGCTGGGGTTGTCTCTGAAGCAATCTTTCTTGTTTCACTTACCATAATAAATGCCTGTTACTTACCACCCAGCTTGATTTGTATTTTATGTGCATTACAGTTTTGTATATTTTCAGCCCCACCCTACACTGCTGTTGAGAGTTCCTTTTTGTATATTTTTTATAATTACTTGCGACCCCCTTTATCAAACAATTAACGGGCACAATCAAATGCCATAATAACCAGAAAATTGGTTATTATGACATTCTCAAAACTTTTTGTTTCACTCTTGCTTCAGTTCCATTTAGCACATGCCCTCTGGAGCTATTATTCTGTGTGGGCGAGCTAAACAAATCAGGAAACAACGGATCTGTATCTCCATTTGTCATTTAGCAAGGGACCATACTGCTGATTTATTTTCTTGTTTATTTATTTTTTATCTGGTTGATTCCTTCTTTTCTATTTGATTTCAAATGCTCCTGCTGATCGGCGTGAGAAACACTGACTGCGATCCAGAAACATCTATCACTGACTAAGCGGTTCCTCACTGTGAGTTTCAAAAAAGGAAAAAAAAACACATGGAGGGAAAGCAAGTGTGTGTGTGTGTGTAGGGACTGAAAGTGTGTATGTATAGCAGATTGGTTGAACAAGGCGCAGTAGGGATCATGGCAGAAATTGCTTTGGACACTGTCTTTGCCCTATACTCCTTGCACCAGTAGTTATAAAAAATAAAACATAGACAGCTGTATGTCTATGAAGTTGTTTTACACACTCTTGGTATGTGATGACCTAATAAACCTCTTGTGTTTTGTTCTTTAGGTTTCTGGGTCATCACACACCTCAGGTGTGTAAAACAACTTCATAACACACAGTTGCCAATGCTTTATTCTCAATATATTTACTAATTTTGTATTCAAAGAAACATAAAAGACTTGTTTGCTAATATTATTTGGGCATTACATATATTACTTTTAACAAATTATACTTGACATTTTAATACCTGAGTTAATACAATTAACAGTATAAATATTTTAAGCAACTTAAAGTTTTGTGTGCGTGTGTGTGAAAAATATGGAATTTCATGGACATTAAACCTGATACAGAACCCTTAATACCCGAGATGATTAAAGTATACATATTCAAGTTTCATTTTCCCTTCAGACTGTCATTTACATGTACTGTATTGTGTTTTGATTGGCATTTTGCATGATACTGAATCATGTTTAAAGTTTCCTTTACTAGAAATTTTTTTATGTCTGTTGTACTGGAGAAAAATGAAAAAAATAGCGCTTTGAAAGAATATTATATAAAGGGGAACAGTCCACACTAAGATCTCCTCACCCTAGTGTGGACTTTGTTCTACTTTGCACATTGTGTGCAAAAACATTTTTTTTTACTTACTGTTTACTGCACTATAATAGACTGCATCAGGCTGATTTTGCTCACTTCCAAAGTGACATGTTCTTTAAATTACTGTAACCAAAAATCCCAGAATCCACTGCAGCCAACATCATAGGAGGGCTGCAGCAATTGGAGATTCAATAACCTGCATGGCATGTCAGAGGTTTTATAACTGCACTTCAGCTGGAATATCATAGGGAAAAACACTGTAGAAATGATTAAAAGCAGGACATCACTGGAAATAGGATACTGCAACTCAATTGCTTTATCCTGGGTAAATAAATGGTTTGGGCTAAAAAAGGCCAGTCAATTAATGTTTATATAAACTGGTGGTACTGATTTCCTTTTTGCACTCCAGCAGCAATAGCCCAGACAATAGTTACGGAGGATGTAAGGCAATATTCCTGACTGAACTATTTTAGAGGTATCAGTGGCCTGAATCCAGTCTATTGTTGATGAAGTGCCTGTTTTATAATTTATTCTCATTGGTCCCTCAAATATCTGTGAAAGCGTCATATCAAATAGAATATTCCAAGATCTTGTGGCATTTTTACATCTCCAATTAAGTTTCATACACCCAAAATAAATGACTCATGATTGACAGGGACAGAATCCCTGTACCTGCAAATGATGTCAATGCCATCACCTTGTAAACTGGGCAGAGCATACTGTATATGACTACCAGGAACAATTCTGAACCAGACCCAAGGTTAATGGCAACAATTTACAGGTAATAGTATTTCAGAAAGTACTCTGGATCATTATGTATTGATTTTCGACAAAAAGCAGTTCTTGAGCCAGAAACAGCCCTTGCTCTTGCAGTCCAAATTGTCAATGTGCAAAGAGAGCAACTTCAAGCACAGTCATGAACAAAAGCTGTCTCAGATGCAGCAGACACGGCAAGAGACTGGGGGTACGGTTGCTTTACAGGAATAATTCCTGGGGAAGAGCTGCCAGAGTCTGCCGCACTCCAGCAGACTCATACAACATGACTGCCCCACTTCATTGCCACTATTGAGGCATCAATGTGTTTCTCGCAAGCTGATTTTAAGCCCAGTTGAGTACACCCAAATGAAGCTGGGGGCAGTGTGTGGGCAACTGCTAGTATAACTGATACCTCAATGAAAACAGAACAGGCTAGCTGGCAGGAAACTTGCTTTTTGATAAATGGTGTAACAGTTCTTGAGCCAGAAGCAGCCCTTGCTCAGGCAGTCAAACATGTCAGTGTGCAAATGGAGCAAGATCAAGCCCAACATAATGACAGCACAATACAGTCAAAAACAAGCTTTCTCAGATGTAGCAGGCAGAGCAGGAGACTACAGGCACAGTTGCTTTAAAGGAATCACTCATGGTGAAAGAGGTGTCAGAGTTTGCTGCACTCCAGAAGACTCATTTCACTCGACTGCCTCACTTCTCTGCCACCACTGAGATGCCACCAAGTCAATGTTAAGCCCAGTTGATGCTGCCCAAATCATGCTGCCACCAAGATTGGGCCAATCAATTAACAGAGTGTGGTGTGTGGGCAGATGCCAATATGACAGCTACCTCTTTGGAAATTGAACAGGCTAGCTATGCAGGAGTCATGCTGCAGATAAATGGCTTAGAACAGCCCTTCCTCAGGCACTCCAAATTGTCAATGTGCAAACTGAGCAAGGTCAAGCACTACACAGTGACAGCAAAATGCGGTCTTGAACTAACTGTTTCAGATGCAGCTGGCAGAGCAGGAGGACCGGAAGCAAATTTGCATTACAGGAATCACTCATTGGGAAAGAGCTGCCAGAGTCTGTTGCACTCCACCAGACTCATTCCACTTGACCACCACTGCTACCACTGCTGTAACAGTAGGAAAAAGGGGGTATTACTTCCTCTATAGGTCACTGGTGAGGCCACAGCTAGAATACTAGGCTCAGTTCTGGAGTCTTTACTTAAGGAAAGAAAAGGACAGACTGGATACAGTGCAATGCAGGGTGACCAAGATAATTCAGGACCAACAGGTTAGAGCTTACAAGGATCGTCTCAAGGCACTGAACATGTACTCATTGAAGACCAAGTGAGAGAGGGGGATATGACTGACACCTTCAAGTTCCTAAAGGGAATAAATGAGGTGAACTGTGGGGAACTATTCAGCAGTAGTAAAATTTTAAGAACCTGAGGTCACAAGCAGAAACTAGAGGGGGGAAGTTTAAGAGGAATGTAAGGAAATTCTATTTTACAGAAAGGATGGTGGAGCCATGGAATAGTCTTTCAGCTGATATGGTGGGCACCAAGACCATAAATGGTTTCAAGCATGGCTGGAACAGTGTGAAAGGTTTTGTGGTTACTCACATCAGTAAGAATAGGGAGGACTGCAAGGGGGAGGATAGGAAGGGATAGAACCCCATATAGACAATAGGTCCCAGGGCAGATAGGGAACAACTGGCAAACTAGATGGACCCTTGGACTTTTTCTGTCATTATTGTGTGTTTCCATGACTCAAAGCAAGTAACCAAAAATAAGATGTTGCATCTAATTTGGAGTATCCTTGGTAAATGTATGGTAAAATCAGTAAAAGCAAAACCCTTAATGGGCTCAAGGGTAGCCTGTGAATTTAGCGACCGCAATTGGGCACCTGCCAAAACAGCGATCCAATCACAGCTCTTTTGACCATAGTGAGAAGGGAGGGTGACTGGATGGGGGGGCGTGACTATAGCAACAGGATGTTACTACATATATATGCATGTAGGTGGGAGTTAGCACGCTGCACATGGGGTGGATGGGAGGGAGAGATTGTGAGGTGGCACCATTGTGGGCTGCAGAGTCACCCTGTGGCTTGGGGGTGGGTTCAGGACTAGGGAATGTGTGGTGCTGGGTTTGGGTCTGGGTGCCTTTTGTTGCACCCTGCCAGAAATGTATTTTACCAGATTTGCACCCCAGAATGCACCCCCTGGGTTGAGAATCCTTAAGTAGGGGGTGTAGAGGGCACAGCCTCCCTCATTGAAAAGTAAACTGTAAGTCCCCAGTGCCCTTGTGCTGTGCACCAGGAAGTTAGAGTGGCGAAATAGATTTTCAGAACTCTGGCTTCATGATAATACCGATCACCTTTAAGCTTTCGCCATTAGCACATAAATCCGGCTAAAGATATTGCATCTTAACTGAGCTTTCCTTTGTCAATAAATAGTCCAAAAAAGAAAAGAAAAGAAAAAATATATTAATTTACCCTGTCATTAACTAAGCATAACAATTTCAGTAATAAAACATGTTTAAATTAACTCTCGTTCACTTAACAAGCATAATTTCTCTCAGAAGGCATAGAACCTCTGTGTGCAAGCACTGAGGCAATGGTTACCCCAAAGGGCATTTGGCCGGGAAGCCAAGTCTCAAAGAAATACAAAATAACACATGCCCCCACAATGCAAAGCATCATGGGCTGCATATGCAGATCACCTCAGAATATTATGCTGGTTCAACTTTAAGCAGAAATGCATGGTGCTGAAAGGCCTCACACAGTTTGCAAAGGGTGCCAACAGAAGACATAGACACGTGTTTCATCTTACCAGGAGTCATCAGTATGCCTCGTCTGTTTGATACCCCAGTGGAACGAACCAGCTACCCTAAGATGGTCTGTCTGGATTATGTTGTGGTGAACCCAATTAAAGCAAAAAACTATTTAAAAGACAAAGAACCTCTGTGTGCAAGCACTGAGGCAATGGTTACCCCCAAAGGGCATTTGGCTGGGAAGCCAAGTTTCAAAGAAATACAAAATCACATATGCCCCCACAATGCAAAGCATCATGATCTGCATTTGCAAATCACCACAGAATATTATGCTGGTTCAACTTTAAGCAGAAATGCATGGTGCTGAAAGGCCTCTAGCACAGTTTGCAAAGGGTGCCAACAGAAGACATAGACATGTGTTCCATCCTACCAGGACTCATCAGTATGCCTCATCTGTTTGACACCCCAGTGGAATGAACCAGTTACCCTAAGATGGTTTATCTGGGTTATGTTATGGTGAACCCAATGAAAGCAAGAGACAATTTAAAAGACAACATGCAAGCAAACATTAAGGTAATCACCAATGCTTGTATTTTCTATGTATCAGCCTGTAGTAAGTGATCAGCCTCCCTTTTTGCATGAATTCTAATTCAGTGTAGGTTCCACCCTCCCCCATACCTACACAGATTGAATGAGCTATTAAGTCTTCTCAGGGAAAGATTTGCAGTTGGAGTGCTTTCTGTCCATCTGCATTCAAACTACAAGCCCCAGCTGAAACTAATTTGGACTGACTCTCTGCAACATACTGCAGAACTCATAGCATTACTCCACACCAGTCCCTATTGCTGACATCAGCAACCAAATTACTCAGAATGAATGTAACACTAATCATTAAGAAGTTGAAAAAAGAGTATGCATGCCTACAACAAGTGTTGCAAGCTACACTTATTGGCATCTAAAATAGTGCAAATACTGATAACTACAGTACTAGAGATTAATGAATTGATCCAGTTTAGAATCAAAATGAAGTGTTCAATGAGGCAGAGGTGTTGGAGAACAGATGTCTCAGTTGACTTTAAGCAGATTCAAATATAGGGGCATCATCCATTGGATGGTCTCATCCATTTTTTTTGTTCATCTTAATCTCTCCAGGTAGAGCCCCACTTCCTAATGACCCATAATATTTTGAATGTCACAGTTTATGCTAGTACGATAGCGCTTGGACTACTGGCAGCTATGCTGCAGACAGCGGAGGTTCCTACAACTGCTCACTCAAGTTACATAGTGTTCAATGGGGTGCTTATTCCACCTTTGTGCTGCCTGTTTTTGATGTTCTGAGTTCTGGATATGAATGTCAGTCACTGACATAGCATGCAGGTCCCCAGAAATAAAATAGACCAGTCCAGGTTTAATTTGCTTTGAAAGAAAAAGTGCATACAGTACTGTGAATCCTCTCTAAACATGTTCACTTTCTGTACATGACCCTTCCAGTCCTTGCTACTCAGTGGAAAGCTGCCCTTCTATGACAGGAATCTGGTAAGACAGCTACTCAGGGAAGCTATCACTCGGGGTCACAATGGACTTCCTTGCCAGTATCCTGGTCCCTTCTAAAATTTTAAGATGGCTGACTTGGCAAGAGTACATGAGCAGCACCCTAGTCATAATTATTACATTGATCTCATCTCAAAATGAATACTGTTATAATAATTTTGCTGTTATCACAAAGTTGGCTTATTGTCTTGGGGCTGGATTTTCAAAGATGTGTTTATAACTAAAGTGTACCTTTGTGGGTTGTGTTGCAGCAGTTGTGACTTACTTAAGAAATGGTACTCTAAAACTAGAAGATGACCTATCATCCATCTATGATCTGTGCTATTTATCATCTTAGGAAAGAAGGAAATAAAGAATTTTGGTTGAGGTGTGAGAGAATTATTAACATTGGGAACTTCTGTTCTGCTTCAGTTCAGACCCTCTGTCTTTGGTTTGTCTTCACCACTTTGGTCAAAGACACTTCATGTCCTTATTATAGGTATTTAACAGTCTACAGATAGGGATAATCAGCATCCCTCCACTACCCCTTACCTACCCCAGTCAGTCCCAACCTCTTCCACCTTCCCCTAGTTCATCAGTCATATTCTCAAACAAAACTCAGTCAGCACTTGAAACAGTGCCAGTCACCAGAAATACTGTATATGTGTTTTAATAAAAAATTATTGGAGAGTGAGGAAGAGGGTGGGAAATAACAGTTGGGTGAAGGGGTGGTCATGGGACTAGCTCAAACCACCTGTAAAGGACTAAAGTATTTTTTAATTTACTGGTAGAAGATTGAAGAGTTCCTGAAGTGACCCAAAGATTCAACTTGGCAAAATTTAAAGTAAAGTTTCCAAATTCTGGCACACTCATTGTATACAAATGTAGCACCTTTTCATGCTTACTAAGGCCTCTTAAGTAGAGCTGCATGGAACACAGAATTCTGCCAGAAGAATTCATGCAGAATGGCAATTCTGCCTGCAAAATTATTTTTGGAATTTCTTTTTTAATTCCATAGAATTCTACACATTGCAGAAAAGAATGTGCAGTTTATGTAAATCAGTGATTACAATTCCATGGAAAACATTCCACTTTCAAAATTTCTGAATCCTGAATCTGCTGCGAACAGAATTGCACAGAATTCAGAGGACTTTTCTGAAATTCTGTGGAATTCTATTCTGTCAGAATTAAAAAATACTGCATAGCCCTATATCAAGTTCTTACCCTACCTGTTCAGTGTAAATTCATGGCTGTCACCCACCTTCTTAAAATTATTTATGTCCAAGTTTAAATACCATTAGAGTATCAACTAATGCCACCTGCTCTGGGAGTGTATATTACATAGTCACCACTTACTCTGTGAAGCAGTTATTCTTATTTCCAGTCAGTTTTTCCCATTCAGTAACATTTTAAGTCCTCTTCTCCACTCATCCTTGTACTGATAGATGAATTTTCATATGTAGCCTCCATGTACCCCCACAGGTCCTGATATATTTCTTAAGTGCCTGCTCAGGCATCCTACGGTTCAATGGGTTCCTTCTGGGCACACTGTTCTGAAACACGGGTAATGCTTGTCAGGGGTGGAGTCAGACTGACTGTCTCTGTAAAGAGAAAGGGATGTGCATTGGTCAAGAGATAGCTTACTGCCTATAGTGGAGTGTTGGATCACAACTGAGAGTGCTGTAAGAGATCTTTGAGTAGTGACCATAATAGCTGCTTAACTGTGGTGGTAGCCGTCTCTCTAAATGTTCCCCATGCCATGGATTCCAAGTTGCAATATGACCCTGACATTCAGAGATAAACTCTAACATGAATGTACGATGAATAGCTACATGATGCTGGCCAATGCTCCTTGTGGAGGTAGTGCCCATGTGAGAGTCAATGTGATTCTAATTTGCTATGCTGCTCAGAGTGAGCTCTCATACCAATTTGTTGGCTAGTGATGTCCAAGGTTTAACACTGATTCAGTTTGAGTTCATTTGTTCGGTAGTTAAACCACTACAAATTTCATCAAAACAAAAAAATTACAAAACATTAAAAAAGCTTGTTTGTTTTACATAGCTAAAAGACATTTCAGTAAAATGAAGTCAAATCTAAATCCCAGTTTGCTAAACCCTGGACCACCTACTACCTTAGACTCTCCGACCAACTTCGCATCAGCATCAGACATTAAGTTCATGCTGATTAATGCCTACAGTCTACTAAAATATTTCAGTTAAATCCAAACCTGAACTGCCCATACCAACCCAGATGTGTTAGTAATCACAGAGTCCTGTTGAACAGCTCCATCACTGACTCCCAGATAGCACTACCCTCATATAGCACATTCAGAGTAGATTGGCTCACTAGGGATGGAGGGGTAGTTATCTACCTCAATAACAAGCTCAAAAGTCAAAACTCAAAGAGTTTGAGTGCCTAGCACTTAGGTTACTACTCCCATCCTCTGAAGTAATCAGTATCATTGGCTGTTACAGACCTCCCTCAGGTGAGCTGGATATTCTATTAAAGATCAGGGATATCACGGAATCCAACATCAATGAAACCATCATCCTTGGGGTCTTAAATCTTGACTGGCTCACCACCAAAGCTAATGCCATCAAAGATCTATATGACGAGCTTGGATTCACTCAGTTAGTCACTGAACCTACTAGGACAAATATGAAAAACAAACACCACAGTTCTATTCTCGACCTAATCCTCAAAAACCAACCTCACAAAATTGAACACTCAGTAGTCTTCCATAATGATGTAAGTGATCACAGTAATGTAGTCTGCACATGTGCCTTTACCAAACACCCCACTGGGCCCAAATTAATCACCAGCAGAAGTTTCCATAAGTTTAATTTCCATAACTATCTTGCAGACCTTAAGAGGATAGACTGGCAATCCTTTTATTTAGCCAAATCTGTAGAAGCCGCTGTCACTATTTTTAATACCATCATCACAAGCCTTACTAACAAGCATGCACCATTTCGTAAATGCAGAGTTAAGAAATTCTCACACCCATGGTTCACCCCTGAGCTGAAAGCTGCACTCTCACATCATGATAAACTGTGGGCCCACACAAGGACAACTAAAACTGTGACCCACTGGAAGGAATTCAGAGCAGCAAGAAATAGATGCATCAAGCTTATAAGGAATGCCAAGGCCACTTACTATGTCAAAACCTTAGAGAAAGCTAAAGGCAACTCAGCAAAAATATGATGCACCTTCAAGACTATCGAAGGCCACAAAACCCCCCAATCTCTCCCACAAAAAGTCACCTCTAAAGGTAGACTGGTCACTGAGCAATGTGCCATATTGGATCTTCTAAATGCCCACTTCGCCACAGCTAGTATGGCCTTCAACACTTCACTAGCTGCAGGGCTGCCCACTAGCCCCTCCATTCCAGACTACCCTTAGTCCTCACCACTGCACACCTCCTTTCAACTCTTCCTGGCCACATTCAAGGACGTCGAACAACTCCTAATCAGGTTGGATACCAGGAAAGGGGCAGGTGCTGACGGAATTGAAGCATTCTTTCTAAAAATAGGGAGTCATCTATTAGCTGCGCCCATCATGCACATATTTAACCTTTCCATCTCCACGACTACTGTTCCCTCCAGCTGGAAAACTATGCATATCATCCCATTATTCAAGTCTGGAGACTGGAGCGACCTCAACAACTACAGACCATTTTCCATTCTACCAGTCCTGTCCAAGCTAATGGAAATGTGAATACTACTATATTCAGGGACACCTTAGAGGTTGTGGATCAATTCAAGTATCTTGGAATATGGCTAGACTGTAAACTAACTTTTAGTGCCCATATCAACTGCCTTGTCAGCAAGCTAAAAGCCAGGCTGAGGTTCTTCTTCAGGAACAGATCCCTATTTACACTCGACTGCAGAAGAAGAATGGTCCAGGCCACATTCCTTTTTTTTTATAAATTCGATATACTTTACCAGTTTTATAAAAGTTACATTCAGACAATCACAATACAAGTCTTACAGTGACATTGAAGCAAAGAAACAATAAATCATGGCTTTGGGGTTACATCGACCTACTTAACACAAGTTACTAACTATCTCTACATACTAACTAAAGTAATCTAACTAACTAAAACTTATTGTAACCTAAACCCCTCCCTCCCTAAGTAGCTAGACACATCAACAATGTGGCTCTAGTAGATATGTACATACTAAGTCCTATTCCTTACTGTATGAAACTTGTTGAGGAGTCAAAGTCAACTCATAGATTTTCCCCCATTTTCTATTCCAATTTTTAAGATTGTGTCTAAGGCTTGAAATCATTTTCTCTATCCTTAAATTATACAAAATGAGCCATTCTGAGTAACTTATATTATGAGAATCTTGCCAGTGTGTCAATTCTAATTGTTTAACAGTATGTGAAATTAAAGACATGGCGTATCTATGTTCTAGAACATGAATTTGAGAAAATTGTCCCAAAATACAAATATCAGGTTCAAAAAGGGACTTGAGTCCTAGCAAAGGGTCAAGTTTGCATTTGATCATGATCCAAACTGATTTGATTATGGGACAGTCCCATAATATATGATACAAAGTGCCTGTAGTCAATCCACATCTGCTACATTGGGGTTCTTGCAATCTGCCCATGTCATATAGTTTGACCGGGGTAAAGTAAAAATTGTGTAACATGTTGAATTGAATTAAACGTAGCTTGTTGTTGGAGGAGTATTTGTATACAACTTGCCACAATTTGCCCCATGTGATCTGGGTGGTTGGAAAGCACTTGGACCAAAACTCTGAATTCCCTTGAATATCTGGATAAACAAGTGGGTAGAGTTCAGCTGTAAATTTAGACACTGCATGGGATTCCCATGCCAATATACGAAGTAAAGTAAGGAGCGTAGTTTGATCATCATTCTAAATTCTGGATCCCATCTTAGTTATCAAAAGATGTCTGATTTGGAAACCTTTGAAAATTTGGGTAGGAGTCAAATTTAGAACTTGCAAGATTCCCATCAATGACCTAACTCTGCCATTCTCTAACAGATTTGTGATCTTGGTCTCTGATACGGAAGTGTTATCTATAAGTTTAATGTATTTCTTGTCTATTACAAAATTTGGATTTAAACATAATGGTTGAGAGATATCCTCATTATTATTGTAATTAAGAAGTTTACTGAGTTGAGCATGAACTTTTAGGGACATGCAGAGCAGGTCATTATTTAGTATTTTTGCACCCAGTTTAGGAGCAATGAACAGCAAACTGTGGGAGGTGATACCACTATCCTGCACAATTTTCTGCTCTATTTGTATCCATACTGGAAGTGTACTTGTCTCTGACATCCTTGAAGGTGAATGGTACCATCAGAATTGTTTAGCTATGTGGCTTGCTAAGTAATAGTGGAGAAAATTTTGCAGGTTAAGACCTCCCTTCTGTTTGGGGGCATATCATTTTTAACACAGGATTTTATGGGCAGTTTAGATTGCCACAGAAATTTAGAGATTATTTGTTGAACTTTTTTAAACCAAACAAGGGGGAGATGAAAATTTAACATGTTTAGAGGATAAAACAATCTCGGAAGAATGTTCATTTTTACCACATTAACTCTGCCCTGTAAAGACAAATATAAAGGAGTCCATCTTTCAAGATCTTGCTACTTATTTCTACTTTATCGTCTAAATTCAATTTTTTAATTTGTTGAAGATTAGCCATTATTGCAAGTCCTAAATACTGGATCTGTTTAACCCACTGTAATTGGAATTTCTCTACTTGACACTGGTAAAGGTTAGCATTTGGAGGCATAATTAAGAATTTGGAAATATTTAATTTATAGTTGGACAGAGACCCATAAGCCTCTATTAGGGAGATTATTGTTGGTATGGAGGTTATTGTGTCAGAGAGATGCAATAATATGTCATCAGCATATACCGACATGCAGAAGTCCCATCCCTCAATACGGACAACATGTATTGTGGGGACAGTCTGTAGTCATATTAATAGCAGTTCTAAGTATAAGTTAAATAGTAGAGGGGGAACTTGCCGTGTGCCAGAGTGCAGAGAGAAAGGTTCAGAGATAATCCCATTACAATAAATCTTTGCTGTGGAATGTGAATACAAAAGTTGTATCCACTGAATAAATTTATGTGGAAGACTAAAGACTTTTAAAACCTCGAAAAGAAAGTCCATTTCACTCTATCTAATACCTTTTCTGTGTCTAGGGATACTAAGGCAATTGGATGAGCTACCGTTCTAGAAGCAGGAATAATATGAAATACTTTCCTTATATGATCCATAGAGAAATGACCTGCTACAAAGCCCACTTGTTCTGGACTAAGAAGGGGGTGCAAACACAGGCCAATCTGGTAGCCAATATTTTAGCAACGATTTTAATATCATAACTCATCAGGGAAGTGGGTCTATAGTTCGTGACCAATTGGAGGGATTTATTCGGCTTAGGGAGAACTATTATGGTGGCTTCTAATAAGGGAAGATTAGTGATTCCAGACATGCATAAATAAGTAAATACTTTCAGCAGGAAAGGTGAGAGCAGGTCTTTAAACACGTTGTAGAATCTTGGTGAGAAACCATCTGGACCTGGTGCTTTGTCATCTGGCAACGATTCAATAGCTTCCCACACTTCCTGCTGGGTTATCCCCCATCCAGGGATTGTGCTTGCTCTTTCTGAAGAGATGGAAGGGGAAACTCCCTAAGATACCTGTGAATATCTGCTAACGAGGGTGGAAGGGGGGTGGATCATATAGACATCTATAATATGAAACAAATTCATCCACAATTCCTGCTGGTGTAGTAATGAGGGAGTTATCTTTGAGAGAATTTAGGGCCAATACCCCCCTTGCCTCTTCCTGCTGTGAGAGGTGGAGAGCTAGTAGATGACTGGCCTTGTCTCCTTTTTGCATATATTTAACCTTAGTTTTAAAAGTATGTATTGAGCCTGCTCCATTAAGAGTTCTGAGTATTGATTTTTTAACTGGGTCAGGTGTTCTAGGTTTTCTCCATCCACAAGATTAATTAATTGGTTTTCTAGGAGCTGGATCTGGGTTAGTAAGAACACTACCTTGATTTCTCTTTTCTTCTTTCTGGTTGCTGATAACCTAATACACTCACCTCTAACCACGCACTTCATTAAACACCAAAGTTTATCTGTACTTAATGAAGTTCCTTGATTGTGCTGTAGAAATTGGGTAATTGTGTCTGCAAGGGATTGTCAGGCATTGTCATCCTGAAGAAGCTGGGAGTTTAGCTTCCACATACCTGTTCTGGGTGTTTGATTGGGCAAAACCGTTTCAATCCATACTGGAGCATGGTCTGATATGACCCTCGGAGACATGCCACTGCCCAATGTCCCCTCCAATATTGCGCTATTAACCAAAAAATAATCTATTCTGTACAGACAGCTGGTTAGACCCCATCTGGAGTACTGTGTGAAGTTCTGGAGACCAAGTCTCTGTAAGGACATAGACAGGATGGAAGCTGTCCAGGGGAGGGCAACTAAAATGCTGCAGAGTCTGCACCGGAAGACATATGAAGAGAGGCTAAAGGAGCTTAATATGTATAGCCTCGAGGAAAGTAGGGAGAGGGGTGGCATGATAGAAACTTTCAAGTACCTCAAGGAAATCAACAATGTCAAAGAGGGTAGCATCTTTCAAAAAAAGAGGTGTGCAAGAACAAGGGGGCACAATCTGAAGATAGAGGGGCAGCTCAGAGGTAATATAAGGAAGTATTTTTTCACAGAGAGGGTTGTAGATGCATGGAATGGCCTTCCAGAAGAGGTTGTGGAGTCAAAAACAGTGGTTGAATTCAAGCATGCATGGGACAGTCATAAGGCAATTCTAGGGGGTGGGGTAGAAAGAAGTAGGCTGCTGGTTAACTAGGATCTGCAGCTTATCCATTAGGTAGGGAAATGGGCAGACTGGGTGGGCCAAGCGGTCCTTATTTGCCATCAAATTCTATGTTTCTATGTTTCTATTTGGGATAATGACTTGTGAACCACTGAATAAAAGGTGTTACCTCTACCTTGTGGATTTTGTAGTCTCCAGGGATCATTCAAGTTATAAGTTGTTAATAAGTCTTTCAAGGCTCTCTGAGCTGGAAAGAGAATAGATCCTTTGCCTGATGATCTATCTAAGTTGGAATTCAAAACCAGATTCCAGTCCCCAGCTAAGATTAATGGTAGACGGGGAAATATTTAGTAAAGATACAAAAAACTCAGGGGAATCAATATTCGGTCTGTAAATTGATCGCAAAATAAGTTCAGTATGATTTGTGATACCTCTAATGAGAATGTATCTTCCTTGTCTATCTATAGGGGTCTTGTGCTTGGCAAATTGTGTGTTTCTAGTAATTAAAATGGCAACTCCTCGTCATGCTGTGGCATTACCTGCTGAGTATACGTGCCCTATTTGCCTCCTCCTAAACAGATTATTTTCAGTCTCAAGCAGGTGTGTCTCCTGCAGAAAAGCTACATTGAATTGTATCGTTTTGAGATGTCTAAGTATTTGGTAGCATTTTGTCCTGGAATGAGCCCCATTAACATTCCAAAGAAATTAACCCCAGTGACATATTATCTTAAAGATAGAAGAGGCAATATCCTGTGGGATGTTTCACACTAATAAAAGTGGGGAAAGCTTGGATCAATACCTTTTCTGGGTTTATTCTCAATTTCTGTCGAGTATAAATTGTATCTGGCTCGCTACTACTATTACCAGTATCTTCTACAAAACTACTATTATAAAACTACTCAAAATAACTAATTGTCCCAACTAAAATAACCAATCCCCCAATCCAAATGACTGTACTCCTTTGCAACATTCATTTGCGATCATGCCCTGCCACCAACAGGACTGCAGCCCACACTCCCCACCCCTCCCCCATTTCAACAATAATAGCTATAGTAAGCAAAACATTAGGTAATCTAGTTGCCTTAATCTGAAACAAGATTAGTCCACACTTATATAAATTAAAAGTAGTGCAAACTGTCAGGAAAGAGTAGAGTCCATATTAACAATTCTGAAATAGAGATGTTACTCACAACCATATAAGGTTCATTAGCAGGATAAGTGTAAGGAAACAAACCAGTTAGGCTCAGGGAGCCTGAGATTCTAAATATGAGAGTTTTCTGAGCCAGCAACTAGTGAAATATTCTGCAAAGGAATTTACTACCAAGTTACCATTTATTTATTTATTCAGTTATAACTTGGGATTGTAAGCAAGAAGCCATATTAAGAAAGGAACTGGTTGAAATGCATAGTTAACAGCATGCAGAGAAGATCAGGCTCTCCTATCAGCGAGCTGTGTTAAATGTCAGACTGTTACCACGGAATCGATTAGCCAGCAGGATTATTCACAAAGCGAGACTCCATTCTTGCTTGTTACTCTGTGATTCATCTTGCTCAGCCTTGCTGGGGACTCACTGTTAGCTGACATTCCTTTTTCGTGATGATAGATCTGAAATAGCATTTTAAGCTCATTTAAAGGCTTGTCAACAGAGTCAAATGAGAGCCACTGCCCTTCCCTATTTACTTGTAATGTCGCGAGGTATCTCATCCTAAATCGAATCCCTGCAGCAATCATCTTAATTACAATGGGGTGAAATACTGTGTGATTTTGCCAGACTGTGAGTGGTAGATCTTGGGCTATTCTGATTTTTGCAGATTCCCATTGTACCTCCCATTGATCTTTCAACTTTTCTAATATCTTTTGTTTATCTAAATAGTTCAGCAATCTAAAGATAAGAGGGTGAGGGGGATAGCCTGCTGGGGGTGTAGGCCTTAGTGCTCGGTGTGCCCTTTCAATAACATAAGTCGGACCATTAGGGGAAGGCTCCGCCAGTTTAGTGCAGTTTCTGAATGAACACGATGGAGTTCATGCTGTCTTCGTCTTCTGACAGCCCCAGGATCACTAAATTGTTCCGCCTGGAACACCCTTCCAGGTCTTCTAACTTGTCCTCCATTTTTCTAAGTCATTGCTGGAATGATACTATCTCCGGCTCCACTTTTCCTCTCCAGTCATCAAAGGATGAGATTCTGGCTCTGTTATCTGAAGTGTGGATCGTTAGCTGTTCCATGGAGCTCTTTAAGGATTGTAAGTCAGCTACCACCTCCTGTAGCGATCCCCTAATCGGAGCAAGTCCTTAGAAGAAAATCTACTCCATTAGTAAGTTAGAGGATTCTTCGGCCCCACTTGCTTTAGAACGTTTTGCCGGTTGATTCTTTTCAGGGGATGTCGGGGGCATATGCTTAGGCTGTTGCGGCTTCATTGTTATTATAGTTGTCGCAGTAATGTATGGCTCCTGGACTGCTAGTAGTTTTCTCCCCAAGCTGTTAGATGCAGTTTCTGCTGTTAACTTCATCAGTTTATGAGGAATAAGTGTAGGGTCTCAGCAGAGGAGCGGCGAGGGAGTGCAGTGCATGTCTAGCCAGTGGCCATCACAAACTGGAAGTATCAGACCACATTCCTACCACTCCTTGACTATGGGGATATCATTTACAACTGCAGTACACCAACTCACACTCGCAAACTTGATGGTCTGTACCATCGTGCACTACGTTTCATACTAAATGCTTTGGCCAGGACACACCATTGTACCCTCTACTCTTCTTTGAACTGGACCTCACTATCAACCAGGTGTATGTTCCATTTTGGGCAGTGGACTCTAAAACTGCTGACTGGCAAGTTAGCTCAGTACATTTGCTCCCTAGTGCACAAGTTTCACAATGAGTATGCACTGCGCACCTCAGACTTTGTGCTCCTAGACATTCCCAGGACACCTACTAATCAGGGCAGAGGTGCCTGTAGTTTCATCCTCCCATCTATATGGAACCAGCTGCAAAAAATGGAATGACAAGGAAAATCTGTGTGCACACTGAAAGTGGTGGTGCCAGTATGGAGCTGCCAGCTCAATAAAATGAACTTAAAGAAAAAGTACGGCTCTCAGGCATTCAGTAATAAAACATGTGCAAATGTATTGTCGGCATAGAGCCTGTGAGTAACCAGTAGCCCGTAGGACCTCAACCCTTCAGCAGGTCTTCCAACAGGGGTAAATGTGAAGCTAACTGAGATAGTCACATTAAATTACTTTAAGTCCCTAGCCAAGAAAGCATTTGAAATGGTCTTCCACTGCTCTTCATGCTAAGCTAATATATGAATCCTAACCATCCCTTCTGCTTGTCACCCTATCCCTGTCTCTCCACCAACTACCCAGCCCATCCTCTCACCCATCTGCCCCACCCACCCTTTTATTCCTACCCCAGCCCCGTTACCCATTCTGTCTCCTAGTACTTCTTCCCTTCCTCCACCTCCCTGTCTCCCTACCCCTTCTCCCCTACCCCAGTCACCTCCCTCCCTCCCCAGACCTCCCTCCCTGTACCCCATCTCTGTGCACAATATTCCTGTCCTGCTGAACCTACCACCCTCCCCTACCCCACCTCTCAGTCTCCCTACCCCTCCTACCCTTACTCCAGTAACTAATCCTCCCCTAGACCCCATCCCTGTACCCCATCTCAGTGCACAATACTCCTGTTCCTCTGAACCTACCACCCTTCTCTGCAATGTCATCTACAGCCCCATGTTTTCACTTTTTTTTTTTCCTTTTCCTTCTGCCCCAGTGAAGACTTGTCTTACTCTATGTGTATCATCTATGTGCACATTAGTGCAGTTAGTTTTTTGTATGTAATGTATCAGTTATTTGCAACAATCCAAGTTGTACCTTATCATTGCCATTGCTGTTTACTTGTGCTGTCCAAATCTGTTTTGTATAAGATCATATACATCACTGTATTATTTGAAATCTCCAAGACCTCCTTGTGAATAAGCTTGCTCAATAAAGTAATTCCTGTAATAATAAACTTGAACTTGAAACTATTGTAACATTACAGGTTCCAGATGTATAGTATTAACCTGTTATTTGGATGTAATTATGGATAATTATAAAGTTTCCATTTTTGTTCTCAGTTTATAAACCAGGCGCCCCTTTTCTCTATAAAGCTTAATTTAAAATAAGGGGAATAAATCTCTAAAATGGCAGATCTGTTCCACCTTGATTCAAACTTAAAAAAGTACTTTGTTTCAAAATTAATTCATTTTAAAACCCAAGAAATGAGGGAAAAAATAGCTTACTTCTATAAGATTGTAACTTTTAATACTTCTTCATATTTAGGAGCTTATCACAAAGGTCTCCAAAATAGAAGGCACATTTAATTGTTTAATTAAAACTGGCCCTGAAAATACCTTTTCTGGGCACCCCAAAATCTAGGGTGCCCATCTTAGTGAGATTTTTTGCAAAAAGACAAACTGTCGATACACAGGTTGACATAAGAGTGCGCTGTAAAGAACTGGCTGATAACATATTGCAAAAACCAAAGGAGTTGGATGGTTTGGGGTTATATGTTATGGAATCAAAAATACTTGGATTAAACAGTGTGGATGCCAATGCAGTAAATGAAAGAAATGAAGGGATTAATGGAATTAACAGGTTCCAAACTTTGGCAGGCTATTATGATTGATATGGGGATGCCCAGGGCCTTTTTCCAGTCTCTAGTGTACATTCTAATTCAGACATAGAAATAGAAAAACTTATTTCCTTTTTATCCTGAAAAATAGCTGGATGGTCTAGCAAAATATTAGATAAAGACTGGAAAACATTTATAATGAAGGATGGTGTTATTGGATTTCAAGAGATATGGCATGATATAGATGATGCAGCAAGTCTAAATAGTGATTAATGCTATCAAAGCCCAGGAAAGAAAACATAGAGAATGGGTAGATGCTCTGGGGGCTTGCCATTTATGTGAAGGTTGTATCATTTGATAAAGTGAACTGTATACATGTAAAAAAGCAACTTTACTGCCATATGTGTGAAAACAAAAGAGAAAAGTATTATAATAATTAATGGATATAGTCCCCCAGAAAATTCTATTTTCTACAGACCTGAAATTTGGGAAGAATTTGGCAAACAACTTGAATATTTAGCACAGAATTATAAAAACATGGATATCTTAGTGCTAGGGGATTACAACATGAGGACTGGAACATATGATGGTTACATGGAAAACTCATTTGTGCATACAATAATAAATTAGAGCATATACAATCAAAAGACAAAAAGATAAATGCTTTAGGGGATAAAACTAATAAGTATTATGAAATAACACAACCTATACCCACTGAGTGGGAGATTAAACGGGGATCTAGAAGGTAAGTAGACATTTATCTCAATCAGGGGAGCATCAGTCATACAATAGATCTTGCCTTATAGTCAGGCTTGGATATTGTCTAGGAAAAACTGCAAATAATTGATCGACCTGAAAATGATCACTTCCCTACAGTAATTACAATTAACAAAGACATAATGAACTCTAGGAGAAATGAGGAAAACCAAGTCACACTATTATCAGAAATAAGGGCAAATAAAAAAATTAATATGGCAGAGTAACTCTGAAGATAATAACAAGTAAAATAATATATGATTCTCTCCTTAATAGCAGTATTGCACAACTACAACAATTAACACTCAATCAGTTTAGTAAAGAGATGGACAACTTATTTGGTGTAATTAAACAAAATTTGGAAATAAGAAACACCCCCCAAAAATAGATTGTTGGTATGACAATGAATATAAACAAATGAAAAGGAACATGAGGAAAATGTACAGGCTATACAAGCAAAATGATGACAGAGGTAACTTGAAAGAACCAAATCAGGCAAAAAGAAATTACAAAAAACTCTTGATAGAAAAGAAAACATCTTATTGTAAAAGGCAATGGAAAGAACTGTTAGGTGCAAAAAAATCAAAGAAACAGTAAAACATTCTGAAAATTGGTTGCCATCAGGACTAATAATTATAAAACCTCCATAGACACATGTGTAACACAAGAAAAGTGGATTGATTTTTTTTAAAAGATATTTTGTGAACCAGTTATCCAAGAAAGTTAGGTTCCATGTGATAACGGCGATCATGTAACAGCAATTGATGTTTGGGTGAGTCTACATTGCTGAAAATGAATTTCAGTGATGTAGATCATGGCTCAAAGCAAAAGGGTGCTGGACACTTGCAGTTTGTTTTTTATGCAGGGGCTGCACCCCTGAACCCCCCCATGCCCCTGCACCTCCCCCATTAAAGGATTCTTAACTCTAGGGAGGAGTGCATGTCGGGGGGTGCAAAATGACGGGAAAAAAAATACCTGACCAGTGCAAAAAAACAAGTGGGTGCCCAGAACCAAACCCGCCACCCTTCCAACCCTAGCCTGCTACCAACCTACCACACAGCCAGCTCAGCAACCCACTGCCATGCTACACCCCACAATCCCTCCTTCCCCCCTTCTGCCCATCACACGACGTGGTCCCCCAACACGCATGTATATACTGCATAGTGACATCCTGTTGCTATATTCTCCCATCTCCCATCCGGTCACCTTCCCTTCCCGGTAGCCCTGTATAAAAGCGCCATGATTGAGTCACTCTTTTTGAAAGCGCCTCAGTCATGGTCTCTTTATACATGGGCTGCTAAAAGTTGCAGTTTCATTTTTTATTATCAGTCCAAAGCCAGGCCTATTAATTATGAGGAAGTCTTGTATGCAGCAAATACACTAAAACCTAACAAAGCACCTGGACCTGATGGAATACCATTCAAGGTAGATTTTTGTCCAGATGGGGCTTTGGGCTAGAGGCCTCACCATATATTTTAATAAATGCCTAGCAGAAGACAAATTCCGAGAATCATGAAAAGGATTTAACATTGTTCCATTAGACAAGAAGGGTAGTATGGCAGATCCGTTGATGTACAGACCTATTAGTCTAAAAATATTTTCCAGAATGATTCCAGAAAGACTGAATGTAGAAATCAAATGCACAGGTGGGATATCACTGTAACAAGCTGCTTTTAGAAAAAATATGTCAGCTATGGATAACATATTTGTAATGAGACACTTAATCGATTAATACATTTTTCTTCGTAAACAAAACATGTATTCAGTATTCATCAATTGCAAAGCAGGATTTAACTCTATATCAAGGAGTACTCTATGGCAAACAATGTATGACACAGGAATAGATAATAGCCTTGTATACATTATTTACAGCCTGTACTCACAGACATGGGCAAGAATAAGGTTGGGAATCACTGATGAGCTCTTGGCATCCTTTCGAATAAATAAAGGCATTTGACAGGGATGCCTGTTAGCTCCCACTTTGTTCTCATTATTCATCAATAGTTTACTGGAAGAAATTAACAATCTTCCTTCTGAAACTCCAAAGATAGACGGACAATCATGTGCTGTATTAGCATTTACGGATAACCTTCTGCTATTTTCCCTCACAAAAAGAGGCCTGCAAAACAAATTTGATTTACTACAAGTAAGATCAGAGGAATTGAATTTAAAGGTCAACTTACAAAAAACTAATGTAGTAATATTCAGTAACAAGAAAAAGACATCTGGAACATGGTACTTAGGGACACAAAAACTAGAAATAGTACCTAGCTATGTATACCTAGGTATGGTCTTCCATGCAAATGGCCTATGGAACAATCATATAGAGGTCACCCAGGATAAAGTTAAGAAAACTACTAGAAGCCTGGAGAGATTTAACTATAGATATGGAGGTTACACAATCTATCCACTAATACAGGAAATAAGAGCAAAACTACGAGCTCAACTCCTTTTTGGAGCTGAAATATGGAATAGTGAAAGAAAAGAGAAGCTAGTAATACCTATCTTCAAATTGTTGAGAAGAGTGTTGGGACTTGGGCCATCTTGCCTGCTGAAATATGGGATTACTAACATAAGTGCACTATTCAATAGTAGGAAAATCAACTTTTGGCTAAGGCTGACAAAACTGTCAAAAAAGAGTCTAGCCTATCAATTTTTGATAGAAAAGAGAAGATGGTTAGACCTTGGTTATGAAAACAACTTCTGGTATCCCACAGTTGTTCAATTATTAAAATAATGCAAGTTACATACTAACATACTAACATACTAATTGCCAGCAGATTAGGCCTTACGGTCTATTGAGTCTGCTCGAACCTCAGATCCCTAGTTGAGTACCGAGGCCTTCCCCCTCCCAGTGTTCCAGAAACCCCTATCATCCATCCCCACCCCCCCCCGGCCAGGCCATCATCTGATACATCCAATTTCTGTGTCTGTCCCACCCTCTCTTGAAGCCCTCCACTGTGAATCTCTGAACCAGCTCACCAGGCAGTGCATTCCAAGGATCCACCACCCTCTTAGTGAAAAATCTCCTCCTCTTTTCCCCCCTCACCCTTCCACCTTCCAACTTCAAACCATGCCCTCTGGTGCTACCTCCCTGCTTTAGTCTAAAGATCCCCTCCTTGTTTACCCTATTTATTCCCTTGAGGTACTTGAAAACCTTAATCATGTCCCTCCGTCTTGCCTCTCCTCCAATGAAAACAGGCAGAGCTCCTCAAGTCTTTCCTCATACGTCAGATCTCCTAGTCCTCATATCATCTTAGTTGCCCTCCTCTGTACCCTCTCCAGGAGCTGTATGTCCTTCTTCAAGTGTGGTCTCCAGTACTGTACACAGTACTCAAGGTGTGGTCTAACCAGTCCATTGTACAGTGGCAGAATCACTTCCCTGCTCCTAGAGGTGATCCCCCTTACGATGCATCCCAACATTCTGTTTGCATTGCTAGCTGCTCTCCTGCACTGCTCAGAGTTATTCATACATGCATCCCCCATAACACCTAGGTCTTTTTCCCCTGTTGAGACCTCCAGCACCTCCCCTCCTAGGGTGTACCTGTGTTTAGGGTTTCCCCACCCAAGATGTAACACCTTGCACTTGGTGATATTGAAATTTAATTTCCATGTGTGAGCCTAGCTTTTCAGGGTGCCCAGGTCCCCTTGCAGGGCCAACCTCCCCTCTTCCCCCTCAACTACGGCTCCCATCTTGGAGTCGGCAGCGAAGAGACTCATTTCACACCCTATACCCTCCCTGACGTCCGATATGCATGCATTAAACAGGATTAGATCTGGGAATGAGCCCTGCGGTACCCCACTACTAACCTCTTTAGGGTTCGAGAGCTCCCCACCGACCACTACTCTCTGAGTGCATCCAGCTAGCCAGTTTTCAATCCATCTGACCATCAAAGGGCCTTCTCCCAACCCCGTCAGTTTCTCCACCAGACCATTGTGAGGGACAGAGTCAAACACCTTGCTGAAGTCCAAGAATAATACATCCACAGTAGTGGTGGGCGAAGTGGCACCAATTCACTCTGTGAAGTGATTTGCGGAGTGAAGGTGGCTTCGCAGAGTGCTCCGCAACATGAAGCGGACTACTTCATGTTATAATGGGTAACACAAAGTCCGTTGAAAACAATGACTTTGTGTTACTCTGCCTTCCCAAACCACTACTCCAGCAATTCTTTAGGCGAAATACATTGAAAACAATGTATTCCACCTCACTTAGCCTTGCTTTTAAGCTCCAAAGGCAAATTTTGCAGTGATTCATGGGATTTCAGGTCACATGGGCTCTAGATTGTTCTGCACTGCCTCAGTTTGGGGTAGTGTGTGTATGAAGCTGTGGGAGAGAATCTGCTCTGAGAGCTCTGTGATTCAAACCTTCTAAAAGCTGTTAAAAAAGCCTTTTGAGGTCATTTGTTTTGCTGAAACTTTAGTTCATCGATTATAGGAAACCCTCCTGTGCTTATATCATCGAGCGTTTATTGTTTGTGTGTGGATTTTGAATGTTAATGTACAATATTCAGTCTGTGTACTGAGAGACAGTGGAAGTGTGCTTTGTCAGAGGGGCGTATCTATGGTGTAGGTAGATTAACTTGGAGAAAAAGACAGAGCTTTCTGTTTTGGTGATATTTTTCTTGTATAACCGTGTTAATGTACACACAGTAATATTTTCAATAATTCTTGCCATTTCTTTGCTTGTTTGGTGCAACAGTAAATAATTTTAATTTGTTTAAAATATGTGGTTATATTACTGAAGTTTTCAATTTGCTATGCATTACTTAGTGTGTGTGTGAGTATGCGTGTGATGCGTGTCATCAAATCAGACACCTTTTATTGTGCCACATAATTTCAGCAATGTGATCCTGCTATGCTATCTACTGCAGCTGTGTAATTTTTGTACTTCTTTGTGGTATCTTTACTAGTACTAGTGACTGTTACTGCCGCAGTGCAGTACACTGCTCCCCCCATGGCCTGCCCCAACCGGAAAAGGAATTATTTTCCAGATTTTTGAATTTCTGATGGTGAGCACTGGTTAGGTGTTGTGCCTTTGCATCTGCATCTCTTCAGTGTGCAGCGCAATCGTAATCTGTCTGTGCATTTGCATCTCTTTAGGGCCCAATCTCCATCTCTAACTTAAGTCACAGTTGTTTCTTTGGCTTCCCTTCAGAGTACTGGACAGGTGTGGTGCATAATTCTGCATGAACATTGTACTCATTAACATGCGTTTTTAAGTTGGGGCCATTATCACGAGTCATTCATGATACAAATCATGTTCTTCATCATCATGGACGGTCACAAACGCAGTCACAAATCACAATTTACGATCACGTCACGAATCACAACATTAATCTTTTTTAATAGTTGCTTGGATGTATTGTAAGCCTGTTTTGTAGTATCTGTCCATGCTTCACCACTCCACCATTGTACTCATTAATAAGTGTTTTTAAGTTGGGGAGTTTTGTGTCACACCTCATTGGGGCCTGGGGAAGTACAGCCATAGGCATTCGTGTTTCATCATCATCACGGTCACAAATGCAGTCACAAATCACGATTTACGATCACATCACGAATCACAATATTAATATTTTTTAATAGTTACTTGTATGTATTTTAAGCCTGTTTTGTAGTATCTCTCCATGCTTTATCACCACCCCACCATTGTACTTATTAATGAGTGTGTTTAAGTTGGGGAGTTTTGTGCCACACCTCATCTGGGCCCAGGGAAGTACAGCTGTAGGCATTCACGCTTCTTCATCATCACGGTCACAAATGCAGTCACAAATTGCAATTTACGATCGCATCATGAATCACAACATTAATTTTTTTTAATAGTTACTTGGATGTATTTTAAGTCAGTTTTGTAGTATCTCTCCATGCTTCATCACCCCACCATTGTACTCATTAATGAGTGTTTTTAAGTTGGGGAGTTTTGTGCCACACCTCATTGAGGGGGGGGGGGAAATACAGCTGTAGGCATTTGCATTGTGTCATCATCACGGTCACAAATGCAGTCACAAATCATGATTTATGATCACGTCACGAATCACAGCATTATTTTTTTTTAATAGTTACTTGGATGTCTTTTAAGCCTGTAAGAAAAACAAAATTTACAGAAAGAGCAAATTAAGTTAAAAAGAGTACAGAAAAGACAAAAACATGTAGCTTTTAAAAAAGCTGTTGGGTCTGAATCAAAGTTTAAATCTTCTCCTCTCTGATCTCAAAGAATCAGCAGTCACAAAACACACTACTCTCTCTCCGTCTACGCAGGAGAAAGTAAAAGTGTCTGCTTGTATGACTCACTTTCTTCCTGCCTAGCAAAAGAGCATGTGACTTACAGTACTATAAGCCATGTGATGTGTGGGGGGGCTGCCAAATCTGAAACACCAAGTGTGTCACTTAGAATCATAATGAGTAACACGAAGTCCATTAAAAACAATGACTTTGTTTACTTGCATTGCCATTCCACCTTAACGTGAAGTGGTAATGACATGGAGTGAGCACTTTACTGCTCTACCTGCAGTGGAGTGGAGCAAAATGCTAAGTGCCCATTTCACGTTCACTTCGATGGCGGAACTTAAATTCGCTGCATCTCTAATCCACAGGCTTTCCCCTTACAGAACTTGCTTAAATATGTAGATATGGATATAGTAATAAGTAATAATTACAAGAAATATATTACAGAAAAAATCAACAGCAAAGGAATAATAATGTATTCAGCAGGCTCGCTATTCCAAATGGTTTGCTCAGTATAACCACAGTTTTGGCTATAAGCCATAATTGGATGCCCTAATCAAACCAGAAATGTATAGGATCTTTTTAAAGTATAAATTTGAAATATTCCCGAGCAACGTCGTTCATGTTAGACATAACAAACTATCAAAAGAATTAGAAAATTGTACATGTAAGGAAGGAGGTATAGAAAATATTGTCCATGTTCTTTGAAATTATAATTGGTACAAAAATAAGAGAAAATATTGGCTGAGGCCATTTATGGACCCAAAATATCCAATTAATGAGGAGATGCTTACTGTTATTCCTATTCACACCGCTGATAAATGGGCAATTTTAAGAGTGGAAAAATATGTCTGTGCAATATACAAGAAAAAACAAATATTGCTTGCTAATCTAGTACAACTCCAGAGGGTAATAATTAATAATGGGTATCTGTTATTAAGGTATTGTAGATTAATAGGGAGCTTTTGGATCATGATGAATTATGTTTTGCTATCTCATATCATGGCATGTACAGATTTTTAGCAAAGCTTACGTAATGGAATTGTTGTTGCTTTTTATATTTTGTATGTAATTTATTTGTTGATGGCTATTTAGCCTTATGAAAAAGAGATGATGATGCTAGTGAGAGGAACATTGACCCACATTTTCTGTATGAGAACAGTAGGACTTTCTTGAATATTGAAGCTGCAGCTGCACTCATGCTGCCGGCTTCAGCTCAAGTAGTCAGCCAGCAATCCCCAGCTCTGTCTCTGCCTCTCTTTTTGTTTGTCTGTCTATCTATCTATCTATCTATCTATCTATCTATCTATCTATCTATCTATCTCTCTGTCTACCTATCTATCTATTTATATATTTCATTATTTGTTAAGAAGACCAGGATGCAAATCTTGCTACTGCTTCTTCCTCCCCTCTCCCCTCTAAGTTGCCCACCCACTCTTCCCAATGTTTACATATTATTCAAATATTACATAAGCTGACCAGGGTGCCCATCCCCACACCACTTCTTTTTAACCCCTCCAGGATGTCCCCCAATTCCCACTGTATAGGTGGTGGCACCGAGGTACCTAACCCCAGTACAGAGAACACTAGCCCAATACTGGAGTGCCCAATCCCCAGTGTTGGAATATGACCTAAAATTAAGAAACGTGTCCCTCAATATTTATTTCTCTTTTTAAATCTGCAAAAAAGGAAACACCCCCACACACACCCCACACACCTCACACCAACCTCCCACTCAATACCCACCACTTCACACCCACCACACACCCTCACCCACTTGAACATGTCCCACTGCATAAATCCACTCTCTGATCAAAACATGACTTGCTGTCAGAACTGCCACCTGCAGTATTAAAAATAACGCAAGTGCGGTATAATATATTTCAATAGGAATTTAAACTTTGATTTTTAACTTTGTCATTTTTTCATATTTTAACCCTAATTTTCAACATGACCTTTTTAGGAACTAACCTCATGAACAATGGTGGCTGAAGTATGCAAATATGACCCAAAAGGTGATTTCATGGTCGCTTTACAAAATCACCTTTGGGGTGGGATTTGGACATTTTTACAGCCCTTATTCCTGGCATGGGGTCATAAGAAAGCTATGTTGAAAATTTGGTGTCAAAATATTCAGCAATGACAACGTTCTGAGCATACATTAAAAGTTTTCTATGCTCCCTCTTAACTTTAGTAATGTTAAATATTTTGACCCCAAATTTTCAAAATAACCATTTTTTTTCACACCACCTCATGAATGGAACGGATGTCATTTTTCAAATCCTGGCCAAAATGTATTTCCACACCTGTGACATGGAACTGCATCTCAGCAGGGATTTGAAAATGTTCAGCTACTGGGTTCATGAGGTGGGGTAATAAGAACGTTATACTGAAAATCTGGTGTAGAAATATGGTAAAATACCCAGGTTATGTGTGAACATTGCAGTATTTCAAAGTGCACTCGCTAATTTTTGATATTTTGACTCCAAAATGTCAACATAGCCATTTTTCAAGACCATCTCAAAAACATGATAGGTGTCATTTTTTAAATCCTGGATGAGACATGTTTTCACACTTATGGTGAGAAATGATGTTTCAGCCAATATGCTATAAGTGCTACATGTTGTCATGTTTATAAGGAGAGCCATGAAAGGACTATCTTGAAAATGTGGGGTCAACATATATGTATGTATATGTGTGTGTGTATATATATATATATATATATATATATATATATATATTTAAAACATCATTAATGCTCAGTTAGGGTCAAAGTGACAAAAGTTGGGAAATGAGGTGTAAGGGTTTCCCTAACACCCCACCTTCCCAATCCAGGCAGGCAAGCAGGTGTTATGTGTGCCTTGGGCTTCTGAAGTTTAACACTCACCCCATTCAATCTATACATAAGGTCAGATGTGTAGACTTTATGAGAATGGGATGAGTATTAGGCTTGAGAAGCCCAAGGCACACCCCACACCTGCTCTCCTGCTTGGTTTGAGAAGGTGGCATGTTAGGGAAACCCTAAAGCCTTATTTCACACCTTTTGTTGCTTTGACCCTAAATGGAGCATTAATGAAGTTTATGGAACTTATTTCCTTACTTTTTCAGACAGTATAATAGTATCCTTATTTTACTGTTGCCAACACTCCGTAGATGTGTATATGTATCTAGCTGTGGAAGCACAGGGCCCTCCAGGGCCTGCGCTTCAATTTATAGGACAATAGTGCCAAAATTGTCAACATACCCAACTTATTACCCCATCTCATGTACCCGGTGCAGAAAAAGTTTGAATCCCTGCCAGAAAGTAATTCTGCACAACTGCAATGCCATTCCTCGCCACAGGTGCGAAAACACATCTTAGCCAGGATTTGAAAAATGACTGTCATGTCATACATGAGGTGGGGTGATAAGAAGTATATGTTGAAAATCTGGGGTCGAAATATTTAATATTTCTGAAGTTACAAGCGAATGTAGTGAAATTGCAACAATTTGTCATAACTTCGGCATTTTTTCACATTTTGACCCCAATTTTTCAACATAGTCTTCTTATGACCCCACCTCACAAACCCCATACTGTAGTTTAAAATGTTCAAATCCATACCCGAATGCCATTCTGTGCCACAGGTGGGGAAACGCATTTTGGAAATGATGTGAAAAATGACAACTGTACTGCTCATGAGGTGGTGTGAAAAAATGGCTGTGTTGAACATTTGGAGTCAAGATATTGAAAAATTACCAAAGTTATGCGAGTGCGTAGAAAAATTTCAACAAATGCACATAACTCAGGCATGTTCAGGAATTGTTTCACCAAATTTTCAAATGTCCTTTTTGGGACTGCACCTCATGAACACTGGTGGTGAAATTTCATTATTCAGGCCAGAAAGGTGATTTAGTGCAGTACCTCAAAATCACCTTCCAAGCCCAATTAATGAAATAGCAGTTGCAGTGTTCATGAGGTGGTGTCCCAAAAATGCCATTTTAAAAATGTGGTGAAAATTTTTCAAAAAATGGCAAAGTTATGGACATAAGTTAAAAACGACATTGAAATATGTCATAGAGCACTTACCTTGATTCCTCAGTTTGTGATTGAGCTTTGAAGAGTGCAGACATGCCTTGGTCCACAGAAGGTGAAAGCTTAAGACCCCAGTGGTAAGTATAAGGTAAAGGTGGTGTAGGGGGTGGATGCTCACTGGGAGGGTTGGGATGGGGGAGGAGGACGGCGGGGACAATGAGGAACAATTTTCTTTATTTCAGGTTAGAACAAAAAAGATGTTGAGAGATGATTTTCTTCTTTACAGGTTAAAACTAAAACTAAATAAATATTTTGGGAGACTGGAGCAGGCTCCTCAGTGTCCAACACTGCTGGGGGCTTCTAATGCTGAGGCGGGGATTACATCATCCCAGTGTTGGAAAATAAGACAAGGGACTGCAGGAGGACATCTGACACTGGGGATGGGCATCCCATGTCAGATTAAATACATAAATAAATTATGGTAATCAGATGGTGGGGGAGCCACTAGACACCAGGAAAAGATATGGGAGTGGGGGGTGCCACTAGATATCTGGGATGGGAACAGTGATCGGTGGGTGGGGGTGGCACTAGACAGCAGGGAAAAGGGTGGCTCACAGATGAAACTGTAGCCCACAGCATGAGTTACAGTGCTGGCAGCAGAAGTCAAGAAAATCCTGCTGTTCTCATAGAGAGGAAGTATGGGAAGTGCTTCTCTCGCTAAGCTTGGCACCCAGGATTTCTGATGCCCAGAAAAAGTATTTCTGGAGCTAATTGCAGAAAGCAGACATCAGAATCTTGCCAAACAAGGCTTGTTTAGCTAGGTCTGGTGTTTGTTTTGTAAAATGATAAACATTTTATGTATTTTCCATGTTTTTTAGTTGGTGGAATAAAATAAAGATGGTGGCTCGTGAAAAATGATTTTTTCCTCATGAAAAAGATATGGATCTTGTGAGAATGAATCCTTTTTTGTGAGATCAAATCCTTTGTTGAACTTTTACCCTCTATCCTGAAAAATAAACTTCCCATAGAATAACTTTGCAACAGGTTAATATTTTTGCACCAAACAGTGGCAGTTCTGTTACCCAAGTTCTTTCTAGCATAACAAAATCACACCAAAAATATACACCATCTGGGTGCAAAGTGAGGAGGAAAGAACTGCAAAAAGTGGTAACTTTTTACTTTTTTACACTATCTGGATCTCAGAATCCGCACATCCAATTGAACAAAACTTGCCAAGTCAAGAAAGAGATCTACCCACACAGGACAGCGCATATCAAATTTTGTGCAAATCCATTAATCAGTTGCAAAGTTATTAAAGTGCAAAATGTGAGGTTTAAATTTAAGCAGGCTACTCAACCCTAACTATAGGGGCACGACCCTGCCTACATACTGTATGTCTCTCTCTCTCTCTCTCTCTCACTCTATCTCTCTCTGTATACATATATATATATATATATTTTTTAAGGGTGATTCCCCCAGAGCAGCAAGCAATGGGGCCTTCCTGGCCACTAAGAAGCAGGCCAGGGTCAACAGGGAGTGGCAAGCTGAGGAACAAGAAGGAGCAGAGAGCAGTGAGTCCTTCCCGGCTGCTAAGAAGTGGGCCAGGGTCTGAGGGAACAGTGACCAGAGAATCCAGGGACCAGCCATAACAAGAGCACTAGAGAAGCTGCAGTCACTTGAGGATTTTTCTTTGGTACCAATCAGGAGTGGGAACTGGAGCCACTCAGAAGGAGGCCAGTGATCCAATCCAGGCCAAGGAGGAGTGGTTTGAAAAGCCACTCAGGCTTTAAAAGGGTGGCCCAGGGCACAGAGTTCAGAGGCAACAGAATTAAGGGCAAGTCCCCCTGAGCAGTGAGTAAAGGATCCTTCCCAGCCACTAGGAAGTCGGCCAGGGTCAACAGAGAGTGGCATGCTGAGGAACAAGAAGGAGCAGAGAGCAGTGAGTCCTTCCTGGCTGCTAGGAAGCAGGCCAGGGTTTGAGGGAGTGGTGACCAGAGGGTCCAGGGACCAGCCATGACAACAGCACTAGAGGCGCTGCAGTCACTTGTGAATTTTCCTGCTCTCACCACCTACCCTGGCCCTGACCTCTATTAAATGGGCATAGGAGGTGGAGCCAACTAAGGGGTGGGGGCCTGGGCTCAGGATAAGGAGGTGGCCAGGACTCAGGGTGGGGATGCTGCTTTAGCACTGCCTGTGAGTGGGAGCCAAATAAGGTGTGAGGGCCTGGACTCCAGAGGGGGAAGGGAGGTGGCCTGGACTCAGGGAGGGGTTGCTGCTGTGGCACAGCCTGTGAGGTGGAGTGGGTACCCAGTTTGGTATTGCCCGTTCTACATGTGGTATTTCTCAATGTACTTGGGAGGGATATTCTTGCTCTGTACAGCTTGAGTTGAAGGGGGCCACTCTGCTTGGTACTCTGCTTGGTTCTGCATTTATTTGGAGGAGTCCTTAACATCCTTGGAAAAGGTATTCTGGTTTGTAGGCATTGGTGGGAGGACCAAAGGAGCTCTGGCACTGCTTGGTAATTTACAAGGATTAGGGATGGGGCGACTGACTGGGAGTGAACAATAGAATGGGGGGGGGACTTGTAGGAGGCAAGGTCCACAGGTGATGAGGGCTGGTATCTCCAGAATGGTAGTAGGGTGTGTTTAGGGTGTGGATTGGCCATTGTATTCAATCAATAAATTGATCAATATATATCTTTATTTAGCCAGGTGGAACACCATTGAGCAGGGCCAATTTACAAGATGGACCTGGTAGTTTAAACAACAAGTCACAATACAACAATATGGAGTAGGCATAGCAACATTAGCAGCTTATGTACAATCATTACAAGTGAGAAAGGCATGGCTTGGCATGGTGGTGTACAGTAATTTACAAATAGCAATGTAAGGCTTGACACTGAGAACAGAACAAGGCAGCATAATTTACTGGCATGGTACCAAAGGCACTGCCTGTGAGGGGGAGCCAAATAAGGTGCAAGGGTTTGGACTCTGGGGGAGGGAGGTGGCATGAAATCAGGGAGGGGTTGCAGCTGTGGCACAGCCTATGAGGGGAAGGGGGTACCCAGTTTGGTATTGCCCATGTTACATGTGGTGTTTCTCAATGTACTTGGTAGGGATATTCTTGCTCTGTACAGCTTGAGTTGAGGGGGGCCACTCTGCTTGGTACTCTGCTTTGTTCTGCATATATTTGGGAGATTCCTTAACATCCTTGTAAAAGGTATTCTTGTTAGTGGTTACTGGTGGGAGGACCAAAGGAGCTCTGGCACGACTTGGTAATTTACAAGGATTAGGGATGGGGCTACCGACTGGGAGTGAACAGCGGAATGGGGGGACTGGTAGGGGCAAGGTCCACAGATCATGAGGGTCGGTATCTTAGGAAGGGTGTTGGGGTGTGTAGGGTGTGGGTTGGCCATGGTATTCAATCAATCAATCAATCAATCAATATCTTTACTTAGCCAGGTGGAACACCATTGAGCAGGGCTTATTTACAAGATAGACCTGGTAGTTTAAACAACAACAACAACAAGTCATAATACAACAATTTGGAGTAGATGTAGCAACATTATCAGCCTTTGTACAGTCATTACAAGTGAGAAAGGTGTGGCTTGGCATGGTGGTGTACAATAATTTACAAATAACAACGTATGGCTTGACACTGAGAACAGAACAAGGCAGCATAATTTACAGGCATGGTACCAAAGGCACTGCCTGTGAGGGGGAGCCAAATAAGGTGTGAGGGCCTGGACTGCATGGAGGATGGGGGGGTTGCATGGTGTGCCAATGACTGGCACAACTCAGTGAGGAGGTCATGTGGTTAAAGTGGGCATTAGGGATGGCAAAGGGGTGTGAAATGGATGATGACCCTTCTGTGGTGGGAGGCTGGGGGAGGGCAAGCAGGGATCAAGTGGGGTGGGGGGAGTGAACTCAGGGGTGGGGCCAAAATGGGGAAGAAGATGTCTGGAGGAAAAAGGTATGGGCACAGGGGACTGCATCACCAATAGGGAGAGAGGTGGGGTGGGCACCAGAGGACATGTGGAGGAAAAGAAGGACCAGGGGACCTGGAGGTGGTTGGGACCAGGGCAGAGATATAGAAAGGGGACTGATGGGGGAGACCGGCCAGTGAAGACAGAACATGAGGTGGAAGATGGCAATAGGTTTGCACCCCTGGTGCAGTCAGATGAGGAGGAGGTGTCTTCCGGGATGGAGGAGGCCCCAGAAGGGGCAGGTAAACTGAAGGGGGCAGGAGACTCAGCAGAAAAGACAGGCAGAGATACTCCAGTGCAAGGGGACTCAGTGAGGGTGAGGGGACGTAGGGGATTCAAGAGTTCTGGAAGATGCAGGGGTAGGGTTGGGAACCAGGACTCGGGGATACTCGAAGGGGTGTGCCAGGGAATGACGGGGGACCAGGAAGGGATGGAAGGGGATTTATGGGAGTGGAGAGAGAGGGGGCAGGGTATTAGGAGGGGAAAATGCAGGCTACAGAGGGAGGGGGTCCCTGACATGGGGGGTAGTACAGAGTTGGGCCTGGAAGCCATGGGGAGGGAGTGGATAGGAGGCCAGATCAGTAAGAAGAAAGAGCTGGGGAGCAGGATGTAAATAGATGCAACGGGGGAGGGGAGATGGGAAAACTGATGGGGTAGGGGGGTTGGACGGAGCTGCCAGGGGAGGGGGGGAGACCAAGGAAAAAGGAAATGGTAAGATTGCTCCTCTTGGGGGATTCCATGGCTAGGGTGATCAGGTGGGGAGGGCGAGGCAGGGGAGGAGATGTTCAGTGGTATTATCAGGAAGAGTATATCAGGTGATGGTGCACAATGCCAAGCATCTGATCTATACTCTGGCACTAGAGTGTGTGGGGACCCCTGACATATTAGTCCACCTGGGTACTAATAATATAGAGGGGGGAACAGTGTGATAGAGATTCAGGCTAGGTTCCCTGAGCTGGCCAGGGTATGTCAGGACTTGGGGTACTCAGTAAATGTATGATTCAGGGAATGGTGCAAGGCCAGGGGGTATGGGTAGGTGGGGGACAGGGGTGTAACCTGGGAGGACAAGGAACTGTACACAAGAGACAGGCTCCACCTTAGCTCAGAGGGCAAAGAGATCCTGCAGCTTCGACTGGCAGAATTCATCTGCTCCAGGTGGGGTTTAGACTTGTGGGGGGGGTAGGGAGACGGCTCCCCAGCAGGCCAGGTCAGGTTAGCCCTGGTCTTTTCTCACAAGTGGGGGGGGCGGGGGCACAGGGAAAGAGCACATGATAGTGCATGAGGGGGTCCTTGGGGGCAGGACATGGTGAGAACTCAGGGCAGGGGAAGGGAGGCAAGGGAGCACATTGGAGGGTGGTCCTGAGTAATGCTAGAAGCATGGGAAACAAGATACCAGAACTTCAGGCGCTGTTAGTGGAGGTGGGGTGGATGTGGCAGCTGTCACAGAGACTTGGGCCACTGCAAGATATGGTTGGGATCTAAACTTACTAGGATACACTAAGTGCAGAAGGGATAGGGTGGAAGGAAGGAGAGGGGGGTAGCATTTATCATTAGGAATGACATTGGTATAAGCAAGGTTGAGGAAGCGGGAGATCAGGTGGAGGCTGCATGGGGCAACTTGCAGGCTCAAGGGAGTAAGCAGTTAAAGATGGGGGTAGTATATAGACCACCCGGGTAAGGGGATGAACAGGAGGAAGTCCTGGTGGCTAACCTTAGGGCCCACTGTGGTAGGGGGAGGGCAAAACTGTGGTGCTGGGAGAGCTGAATATGCCAGAAGCAGAGTGAGGAACTATGACATCCTCATCGGGCAGGGAGCAATGCCTGCTGGATGACTTCCAGGATGCATTTCTTGCCCAGCTGGTGACTGATCCGACAAGGGAGGGGAGCATCCTGGATGAGATCCTGTCAGACAATGAGCTTATCAGGGACCTAGTTGTGGGGGACCCACTGGTGGGAAGTGACCACACCATGGTTTGGTTCTGTCTTGACCCAGGGGCCGGGGTAGAACACACAAAAATGTCAGTGGTTGATTTTATAGGGGCAGACTTTAGGGGGATGGAGTGGATCCTTAGGGGCAACCTAGATGAGATTAGGCCAAGTATGGACATGGAGGCCCAGTGGGGGTTATTAAAAAGGGGCTTCTGGAGGCTACCAAGAACTGCACGAGGGAAAGATGCAAGTGGGGCAAAGCTAAGATGCCGAGCTGGTGGATCAGGGAGGTACAGGATGTGGTGAGGGAAAAAAAGACTGCTTATAACAGATACAAACCTTCTCAGTTGTCTATATCCAAGGGGGAGTATGATAAGGCAGCCAGGAGGGTCACCAGGGTGGTGAGGGCAGCCAAGGCGGGGATGGAGCTGAGATTGGCACAGGGGATTAGAAGGTGGGATGGGTTCTTCAGGTATATCAGGAAGATAAGAAAAGGGAAGAGGCAGATTAGTAGACTGAGGATGGGGAGTGGGTGGATGGAGGAGGCGGGAGAAATGGCGTAGGTACTAAATGACTTTTTTGCCTCGATCTTCACCAAAGAGGAAGTGGGGGGGTGGCACTGCAAGGGCAGAGGGATGGGGGACCAGAAGGTGAATTGGGGGAAATGGATGTTGAAATCCACAGCGGGAGGATGTGGGACGGCAGGGACAACCTCAAGGCCCTAAGAGTGGATAAAGCACCGGGCCCGGATGGAATCCATCCCAGGGTGTGCCAAGAGCTGGCTGATACACTGGCCACACCTCTGATGGACCTTTTTAACTCCTCCCTGCAGTTGGGGTGGGTGTCTCGTGACTGGAGGATGGCCCATATTGTGCCTATACATAACGGTGGCTAGCAGGAGGAGCCAGAAAACTATAGGCCAGTTAGCCTGACGTTGGTAGTGGGCAAAGTGATGGAGGTCATCTTGAAGGAGAGGCTGGATGAGGTTCTGAAGGCACAGGGTCACCTAGATGACCGCCAGCATGGCTTTGTTAAGGGCAGATCATGTCAGACCAACCAGGTGCAATTCTATGAAGGGGTGATGAGGGCGCTGGATCAGAGCAGGCCAGTGGATGTCCTCTTTCTAGACTTCAGCAGGGCATTTGATTCAGTACCACATCACAGCTGCCAGCCAAGCTGGAGGATATGGGGTTGTGGGGACAGACGGTTAGACGGATAGGAAACTGGCTGGAGGAGCAGGTATAAAAGGTGAGGGCAGAAGGGGAGGTTTCATCCCCCAGGAGAGTCATTAGCAGGGTCCCACGGGGGTCGGTATTGGACCCAGTCCTGTTTAACGCCTATATCTCAGATATCAGAAGAGGTATCAGGAGAGAGATGAGCCTCTTTGCAGATGACTCAGATCTTTGGGCAGTGGTAGAGGGGGAGAAGGGGTAGCTGGCTCTCCAGGAGGACCTGGAGATTCTGGGGAAGTGATCACGAGCCTGGAAGCTCAAGTTTAATGCCGGGAAGTGCAGGGTATTACACCTGGGGGCCAAAAACCCTGCTCATGTATACACCTTTGAGGGAGAGACACTGCAGGTTTCTAGGGGGGAGAAGGACCTTGGGTGGTGGTGGATGCCAAAATGAATACCTCAGTGCAGTGTAGGAGGGCTGCGGCCCAAGCAAATAAAATGCTGGGCTGCATAGCCAGGGGGATAATCTCAAGACGTCGAGAGGTGCTCCTTCTGATGTACACTTGCCTGGTTAGACTATACCTCGAATACTACGTGCAGTTATGGCATCCCTATTTAAAGAGGGGCATCACTCTTCTGGAGACGGTACAGAGGAGAGTGACCAGGATGATACTGGGACTAAGGCAAAGGCCGTATGAGAAGAGATTGGGAGAAGCTCAACCTGTACTCGCTGGAGAAGAGAAGGAACAGGGGGATATGATAGAGGTCTTCAAATATCTCAAGAGAATGAATAGGGTAAGCCTTGAGGGGGTGATCTAGCTGAGGGAGGTAGGGGCCACCAGAGGACACTCAATGAGGCTGGACAGGGGGAAACAAGGAGGAGCTACTTTACTGAGAGGGTGGTGGAGCCCTGGAATGCTTTGCCTAGGGAGCTGGTGGCTGCTACAACTGTGGAGGTATTCAAGAAGGGCTGGGATAGGTATACAGGGAGGGTGCATCCTACAGACCTGCTGGGGGTGGGGATGGGGAGTCTTGTTGGGAGGGGGGCTAAAAACGGTGCCCTGAGAAGGCACTGATCACCAAGCAGACTCGATAGATCATAGGGTCTAAGTTGCTGGCTTCTTACTATTGTTAGTATGTTATACATAAAAAACAGTTCTTAAGACACTTTATTAGTTGTCCCAGTCTTGACCCCAGGAGGTGTGCTTTGTGATCCTTTGTTGGTGAGTTGAGTTTGAAGGTGAGCTTAGTGGCCCAGCTGGATGGGGTGAGGTTGGGAGGGTGGGTTGTTATGTGACATCTCCCACCAACCAGGGAATAAAAGCTGCAGGGTTGTCTGCATGGAGCCTGGGGATCATATATTGTAAACAACTGTCCTCTTAAAATAGGCTTCTAGGGGGGCAGAGGGCTCAATGCATTGGCTGACAGATGGACACTTTGCCTTGTGCATCTGTATCTGTGGTCACATGGAAGTGCAGGGACCATTTCTGCAGACCGCTAGACAGCCCCCTGAATTCTTGACATCCGTTGCTGCACTTCTGTATGTTGCCAGAGTTTTTCCTTGGCACAGGACCCAAAAGGCCCTGCATATCTCAGTCTGTTCACATGAGTCTTGAAGGGACCTGTGAATGAGGATACGCTTCCACTATCCCAAAAAGAAAGGAAATTATTTGCAAAAAACTGCATTAATGCACCAGTTTAGGTTCAACTGAATGCCACAAAAATAGGGAAATGTGGCATAATGATTTCCAACCCTAACTCCCCCCCCATCCCCCAAGCAGCAACAGGAAAAAAAACATAAGGTTTTGGTTCCTCAGAGTCTTGGTAAATCAGTGGTGGGGTCTTCCCTGGGTTAGCCAAGCCTAATGCTCACCCCTCCTCCCAGCCCATAGCCTCCTGTCTGAAGCACAAGGAAAAGGGCAAGCCAGAGCCTCATAATGATACTTTCTTCAAAGGTAGAGGAGACCTACCCTGATGGCCATGAATCATTTTGTTCACCCTATGCAGCATCGTCTCTAGTCTGTCGTTATCACTGTTCCTCAGGTTAGGACTCCAGAACTGTGCACAGTACTCCAGCTGCAGCCTCACTGGTGATCTATAGAGCAGTATTACATCCTTTGTTCTGCTGTCAATAACACTCCTTATACAGGCCAACATCCTGTTTTTGTTACAGTGCACCTTGTCAAATTGGCTAGATTGTTTATGGTAGTCACTTATGATGGCTCCTAGGTCTCTTTCGTCAACAGTAATAGCCAGCTCAAAACCTTCTAATCCAGTACTCTGTTCTGTTTTCCTTTGTTCCCCATGTACATCACCTTACACCTTTTGGTACTGAATTTCAGCTGCCAAGCTTTGGACAACCTTTCTAGCCTTTGCAGATCCTGGAGTGTTTTCCTAATCTCATCCTCAGTGTCTTCTCTACCACAGAGCTTAGTGGCATCTGTGAAGAGACACATCTAGCCCACAATTCCTTCTCCTATGTCACTGATGAAAATTTTGAAAAGGACTGGTTCAAGGAAGACCTCCCTTTCCTCAGATTTGACTCTTCTAACCATGTCCCTCTGCTGTCTTCCTTCCAACCAATTTCCCACCCACCTAACTCTGCCCTTGCTGTACCCAGATCCTCTAGCTTCTTCGGCAACCTCCTTTATGGCAGCCAGTTGAAAAACTTGCTTAAATCTAAATGAATTAAATTTACAGTGTGACCCTTAGCCATGTCCCACATTACCAGTCAAAGAACACTAACAGGTGGTTCTATGTCATAACAGCGATCGCGGAATAGAGATCACTGTTTAGGCGAGTGTACATCGCTGAAAATGAATTACAGCAATGTACATTCACAGTGACTAGAAAACCAGCAACTGTTTTTTTTGTTTTGCTGGGGGCTGCTCCCCTGCACCCCCCTATTTGAGAATTCTCAACTCAAGGGGGGTGCATGTTGGGTGTGTGTGAAAAACTTAAGAAAATGAAAACCCCAGATGATGCAAAAAAATGATCGTGCCCAAAATTGAACCTGGCACACTCCCAAACCCAGCCTGTCAACTACTCACCATGCCACACAGCCAACTTGGCAGCTGACCGCTGCACTACACCCCACATACCCTCTCCCCCTTCTGCCCATCATGTGGCATGGTCCCTCCCCCGTGCATGTGTATATATAGTGACATCCTATCACTCTACTCTGCTACTGCTGTATCTGGTCACTACCCTGCCAGATAGCACAGAACACAGGTGCCATGATTGAGTCACCCTTTTTGAAAGTGCTTAATTGTGGTTGTCTTCTTCACTGGATATCCTAGCAGGTTGATCTGATCAAACCTCACCTGCCCCTTGTGGAGGGGAACTATGTCCAGTACCCTCCAGTGTTTTGGAACTACACCTGTCTTAAGTGAGCTATTGAATAGCCCTACCAGGGATTCAGCCAGATCCAATGCCAATTCCCTGAGCACCATCAGATACCCCAACTGCATCCCATCTGGCCCTGGTACCTTATCTATCTTAAGATCAGCCAGCCCTTTTCAGACACTTTCAGTAGTAAGTATCTGCTGCCTCATCACCAGGATCATGCTATGAGCTGCCTTTATGCCACTTGCTGGCAGAGGCCCATGTCCTCTCTTGTGAATACAGAGCAAAAGTAGTTTGTTAAGAACGGCTGCTTTTTGATCATCCTTCTCTGTTACCCTGCTTCCCTCTGTTGGCCAAACTATTCCCCCCCTGCATCTTTCTTTTTTCCCTAATATATCTGAAGAACTTTTTTTCCTCACCCCTGACACCCTACACAATAAGAAGCTTTGTGTCTGCTTTTGCATCCCTGACTGCTCTCATGGCTTCCTTAGTTTTCACTTGATATTTCTCACAATCTACTTCTGCTTGTTCTTCCTTGTACTTGGTGAAGGCCCTTTTTGATTGCCATTGCCTCCCTGACCTTTTCAGAGAAACATATTGTCTCTTGCACCTGTTTTTTTTTTTTGGTTACTGTTCTCATGCATGACTATGTTGCCTCAAGAATGCCCCCCTAATTTATCCACAAGACTACTAAGTTCCAATCATATATCTAAAATGTATTGCTTGGAGACACAATCCAAGGCCATTTATGTTCCCAGTATTTTGCTGTTAAATTACAGCTTTTTCCTAGGATATAAACAAATATTTTAGTCAAGATTTAACAAGCAATGCCACGGCATAGTGTACAATTCATGTATACATTATAATTGTTACAGTAATGTAAACATATGCTGAACATTTCTCTCTTGTATAATTTTTAGGCCAAGAGTCACATACAGGTAACCTGAAATATAGTAGAAAAGGTCCCAAAAGGAGCCAGCAACTGTGATTAATATTCACCGTACTGCACTTCAGCAAGACACCAAGGCAGCCATGCTCAAGGGAATGCAGGCTGCTTCTTTATTGCAGTGCACTGAGCATGCATTAGTGTGTGATGATGTCACATGCTTAATGATGTCAAATGCCAGCGGTCTGATGGACCACCCCACAGATGCAGTATAGCTATTGTAAATGCTATCAGTTTCAGTGTCTCTTAGAAAAGCGAACCACTCCCTCAGCATGATCAGTTGTGATAGGAGGTAGAAATTTAAGTCACAAAGGTAACAGGGATAAAGAGAGACTGGAAAATAAAGTATTAAAGGCAATAAAAAGTAAAGTGGACTTGTTAAATACCTTATTTAACAGACCTAAAACAAATCAGAAGCTGATGGGTTGCCTGTGTGTTCACCAGGATGAATAGGGACTGCACATCAGGAGGGAGGTCATAATACCCGCCCTCCACCAGTTTATTCACCAAAAAAATAAAAGAAGTGAAATCCAGCTTTCAGCAAGAAATGAACAGTGTAGTTCATACAGTCAAAAAAGTGATTTAAAAATATTTTTTTTAAGTCTTGGGCAAGACAAACAGTTAATCTCGGGTGTAAAGGAAGGTGGGAGAGTCTATGCAGAATCACAGGCTTGTTTCAGAAGAAATTCACCCAGTCTACAGAATCACTGAGACCAACAGAGAGGTTTAAAGTACTGAACCTCTCTCTGTCCCAAAGGTCCCCATTTCAGAAGCAGTCAATAAAAGTTATGCTGCTCATCTCTGGGGAAAAACTTTTCAAGGCAAAAAAACCATAGAGCAGCAATAGAATGTTCTTGGCTTGTGAAATGTCTGCTACTACAGACTTTTCATCTGACCTTCAAATATTGAATTTATGCTCCGATATGCACTTTTTAACTCTCTTGTTGTCTTGCCTATATAAAACAGATCGCATTTAAGGATGTACACATGATCAGATACTGGGAACATATCACCACTACCCTTACTTAGCTGTTTATGTTAGATGCACCACTTACTATCTAGCAAGCCATCTTGAGACATTCCCCCCGGACGGGATGAGAGGCAAAAATGCACTCTGTTTATGACAAGTGCTTCTGGTGGCTACACACAAAAACATAACAATGGCTTCAACCACAGCCTCCTACACATAAACAATAGATAGAAATAATAGGAGGGCTATATCACATAGAAGAACTCACATACCATGTGAACCATTGTGTGCCCAGCTTCACAGGTAGAAGATCAAGGTGGATAATATATACTGACGGACAGAATCCAAATGTAGCTTCATAAAAACACTTCCCAGACTGGGTTCTCCCTTGACTGACTTGCCTGAGGTCACATGCTCCAAGCTCACTCAGACCAAGACCTGACACTTATTTTGCCTACACAGACCTGGATGCCCTAAGACAAAAGTATTAGATACTGTACTGCTTTTGTAAAAATGCTGTATCTAGTAAAAAGACACTGTGATTCACAATGTGTAATGAAAAATGTGTCTGCTTTTATCTACCATACTACACTGTGATATATCCTGTACCAAAGTTGTTCAATAAACTTTACTTACAAAAAAAAATGTACACGACATGATCAGTCACTTGTTAGTCTCTGCCTAATTTTAATTTCCTTATTTTTGTACTTTTTGTTAATTTCAACTTATTGTTAATCTCCAGTAATTTGTGTGTGTTGGAGCACTGGCGGCAGTGTCCACGTGAGCAACCACCCACAGGTGCTGGATTAAGTGAGAATCCTGTCCATTTAACTTTTGGGGGTGTAGCATCTGACTTTATCAGTTTGTTGCATAGTGTGGTTGAGTGTTTAGTCACTAGAAGGGGAAGAGGTTACAAAATGCCTTTCTACTTTATTCAATTAATTGGAATATTTTCTAATTATTTTAAAGTATACAGTTGAGCCTGTCAAAGAGTGGGCAGTAGTTAGTGATGAACACTGGTCTCTGTGTCATGGGCTCTCTGTTACTTTAATTGGTGAAAAGTGTGTTCCTGTACCTTTGATCTGCCCTCGCTATGTCACTGGAAATAATTCACTTTTAATAACCTGTCATATGGAACTGATTATTCGTCAGCAATCTTTCAGCAGTGTAGTCAACTTCTTGCTCACAGAATGGCCAGATTTTAAGCCATCTATATAGGAAACCTACAGAACTGAATATGATTTTACACTATAACAGTTCTCACAAAAGACAAATGACTGATAACATCCCTTTGGGCAGTTTTTGTGTATTAAATGAAACTGCTTACGGTCAAAGTAACAGAGATCTCATGACACAGAGACCAATTTGACCAGATGAGATTTATGAGTGTGCAGTTTTTTTTTTCCTTTTATTGCTGACCTCTGGTCCATACTGTCTGTAAAACTTCTTCTTCCCATTATCTGCCTAGTACCCTTTATAAGCGTCAAACTGGACCGCTCTTAATACGGAGTTTTACCTCCTGACTGTCTCTCCTTTAGCTGTTTCCTTGTACCCTACCCTAGACAGACTGATTGGTTAAGACTTCGTGGGTAGAATACAACAACTTTGCAAAGTACTTAATACATTATCAATACAATTGCTAAGTTGGTATACCCTAAATAAACAGTCTCTAGAATCCCCTATACTGACAGGTCTGCTAGTTACAATACCTGTATCTTACCTGATACCTGCATAGGCAGAGTCCCTTGCAGTCCTGCAGTCTTCCTGCAGAAGTTTTTCAGATGCCCTGGGTTGAATGTTCCACTCTTGCTCTGTGCCACTCAAACAATGGGACACTTGCAGGTGTGGGGCTTAAATATCTTGTCTCCTCTAAGTGTACTTCAGCCCCTCTCCCACTAACATACCTCTTTCACAGGTTATAAATCATCCTGCCTCAAACCACAAGAGACTGCAAATATTATCCTAGCTATAGAAGTTATCCTTCCTGACTACTAAGGATTACAGAACATTAAAAAACACCCCACAATACAGTGGCCCAAAAGCACTTACTTCTGCCTACTCATACAGACAGGCCCTTTAATTTAAAAAAATCACCTTTGCTGTTTAGGCTAGCTGGTCTGGTCTGTTCTTTCCTCTCAATGCTTCCTTTCTTCTTCAGTATTGCACTTGTCATAAAATCTTTTACAGCTGAATGATTAATAAAGAATTTAATTGATTGTCATACATGATAATGTCAGCAGCAGTACACAAGCAATGGAATATGTGATATAACACATGATAGGTTAATCTGGGAAATTGTAAAATGAAGACACATCTGAAACTCATAGATCCTTCAAAGCAAACTGTTGGAATGGAAGCAACCTGAAGGTGAGCAAGAGTAGCTAAGTTGACAAGTTCAGTGATGACACCTACTGAAAATGGGAGAAGTGGCCTGCCCATCAATGCAGTGGTGGTGTCACTGCTCGCGACATCCATGGCCTCAGTTTGGAAGTGAGCTTGTGGCTTCTGATGGCCAGCTGTGGTGAAAGGACTGCTCTTCTCCTCCTCTGAGGGAGAGGTTTTTCAGAGTCCGAGATCTGCCTGGCTCCTAGCGGCAGCTGGGGGAGTGGTACCTGGGACTGCTCAGAAAGCAGGAGGGGCAGGATAGATGCCAACATATGGCACACAAGGAGTGCATGGCACACATCATGACATCACTGCATGCCACTCAGCATAACAAAGTGGAAACAGTGGCAGCATGGCACTCCAACACCCACAGGTCCCACACCTGGCTAGCTGGGTTTGGCTGGTCCAGATTACTAGATCTGGTTACCAAGGGAGATTGGGGGACCCTGTTGACCCTGTGGGGGGGGGGATCCTTGGAGTACTGGCTGGCAGGTAAGCCCTGGTGGATGTCAGGGTAATACGGCTGGGGTGGCCGGGGCAGAGTGGGGCCATCCAGTATGCAGTGGGAAAAGAACATATAAAAAAAAGAAAATGGGAAGAGTAGCTGCATCACAGGATTCGGGAGGTGATAAATTGGATGCAGAATGACCCAGATAAACTGGTAAGAGGGCAGAGAGATGGCAGATGAACGTCAATGTGGGAAAATGCCAGATCATGTACACAGAAAAGAAGAATTTGAAAGCAAAATGCTTCCTAAGGTTACTGGGATTATTAAAAATGACCTGGTTATTGTGATCAGTCACACTTTCAAATGGGAAATACCATGCAAGATGTATTTTCCTACAATGTCTATGGGGGACATCGCCAAGTCAGCCAGGCAGATAAATGCCTGATCTGGGAGCTCCCAGATGAATCCCCTTTAAATTGCTATCATCCAATGTCTAACTGTGATAAAAACTGCCTATGTCAGCTCAGTTCATCGAAAGAATGACCTCCAATCTAAAATCAGCCCATAGCCAAGAACAGCTGAACTTTAGAATGTCGAAAGAGAACTGTGGAGGAGACGGGCCTCCTGAGCCCCTCTGGCCCTCTGCCATGGTAAAACAGAAGCAGGAGCAGGAGCGGGTCTGGCTTGGTCCCCTGCAAATAACCCATCTAACCAGGACGATCTTACAATAAAGCAACTGGTGACCATAATCTTTGACATGAGGAACAAACTAAAATCACAGCTTGAAAACTTTGTAGACCAGTCACAGATGTTCAGCAAATGACGAACACCCTCAGAACAGCCATTCATACCCACTGAAATAAATTTAACAATGTAAAGAGGAGCCTCCATTCCAAGAATTGGCAATTTGATCGCATACATTCCTCTAGAGTCCTCATTTTCTGCCCTTGGCATCCACTTAAACAGTTCACCAAGCCAGCACTTGCAGAAATATTAATTCAAACAAGGTGGTCACAGAGTAGGGTAGATAGAGTGAGTGGCACACAGGTTCTACAGTTTGATCACCAACTAATCTGACAGTCCCAAACTGTAAGTAGGGGTCAAGGACAGGTAGGAGAATGGGTCACAGTTGGAATAGGATCAGTAGAGGGTCCATGCATGCAAAAGGACTTTACAATTGTTCACATATGTTGCCACTGGTAAACCATCAATTATCCGACTTGCTGCACCCTGTTGTAACAATAGTGGTCTAAGCCACAACACTGGGCAGTTTATCTTTATTCCCTGTGCCAACAAGATGAGTAGTTGCTGGGAAGGAATTTGCCGTGGTGGAAAAGGGAAATGGCAACTGACCAAGCTGTTCACTGTGCTAATCAACCATGCAAGTGGAAGCATGCTCATTCCCAACTTGTTCTTATTGTCCCCCCAACTGAGCAAGTCTGTCACCATCTACAGTAGCTCTTAGTCTTCTCCTCATCCCTGCTCCAAAACAGACACAAGGTGATTATTTAAAAAGAGTGTTAAAAAGAAACTGATGTGAATTATCCAGAGGTGCTCATGAGGTAAGAGCACATACTTTTCATGGCAGAGCTATCAACAGCCCAGAGCTGTGCCATGCTCAGAGACAGTCAACTAAAGTGATTATTGTAAAACCTTATGTCACATATTCTATAACTACTATTCTTGGACAGTCTCAAAGTGGACAATTTTAATATGCTATTGCATTCCTTCCCTATACTGGGGAGGAAGCCAGTTCCCTGCTAGCTCTTACCCCAAAAAAATATATGATCCCAGTTCTCAGACTCAGGAGAATGGAAGGGAAAAGGTTTCTACTCCTCAGAGTTGTACTGGGGATGGAGTGGGGAGATCAATGTTGTCACTGATTAATGAGGAATGTTTTACTGGGAAGGCTGGTATGGTTTGGGAATTTGTCCAGCATAAGGAGGGGTTGAGAAGGAGTAAAATCCAGGAAAGGGTGGCACTGTGGGGGAGTTGCATGTTTGGTTCTTGTGGTGTTGGGGAAAAAAAAAGAAATGGTTCAGTCTAAACTATGTTACAGTAACCCATGAGCAAGATATATTGGTAACAAGGCATCTAGGGAAGAAGTGGCAAGAGCTGAGTTATGTATCATGAAAATTTTATGATGGGTGAGAGATTTACAGACCAATCCAGGAATGTAAATGGACTGGAAACAGTAATTAAGAGAGAAAGAAAATATGATCCTAAGCAAAAAAGGGAGAACTGATATATTAAAATTAAAAGCGATTCACATATCAGAAGAGGAAGTTCTTAAGTTGGGTAAAGGACGGAGAGGAACACTGGTGTTAGCCAATTTTAATTGTAAAGCAAGAGGGATGGCAATATGAATCCACCCAGGGTTGGGGGCAAAATAATCAGTTGGACCCTGGACCACCAGAGAAGATTTGTTTTCACAGAAGCCAAATAGGAACTGACAAGGAAAACCTTGCCTCAGTATATGGGCTGAACTATGACTGCCCTGAATGTTTTAAAAACTTGCCTTAATTGTGGCTGGCTATCCACCCCCACCCCCACTCCCACTGGTAGGAGGTGACTTTAACACCCCTGAGAACTGATTATAGGCAGGTCAGCCCCCCAAACAAGATCTACACCTAAGATTTTAGAAGTCTTGAGAGACATGGCTATAGAAGGGGCCCTGGTAGAAATTTGGAGACATCTCCAAAACATGAATCATGAGTTTTTGTTTTACTCATATGCACATAGGGTTTTCACCAGGATAGGCTACATCCTCGTACTGGCTGCACCGTTCCAAAAGGTGGCAGTAGCTGAATATGTCTCTGACCATGCCCCATTATTTGTGAAATTGAGGGGGGGGGGCAATTTCAAAAAACAGACATTGGAAACTGGACCTGTAGATCCTTGTTGTCCTAACTTCTGTTCAGTGAATGAACAAGACCATAGATGAATTTCTGATGTACAACAAAACAAGTGACACTTCAGAATGAACAAAGTGGGAAGCTGACCCGGTGGCGCAGAGGGTTGAGGTGCTGGACGCCAACACCTCACACCATGCCAGTGACCCAGGTTCAGCAATGACCATGGGTCATTGGAGTGCTAACGTGTGGGGTTGGAGCAGGATTGAACATACCAATGGGTATCTCTCCTCCCCCGAAGGTGGTGGGGGTGGGTTGGCACCCCCTGTAGTTCTGCTCCAACTGAATGGAAGTCTGGTGGGTAGCGAAGGCAGATACAGGGTGGCAAAAAGTTAACAGGAGGAGGAAGCAGCTGAACCGGCACCATGGGGTGTGTGCGTGCCTCCACATGCTTGTACAGTAATGTGCTGGGGCCTGGGGGGGGGTAAGGGGAGAAAACCTGAAAAAAAGACCCATGTGTCCCCGTTGCCAAGTTGGCGGGAGGAGATGACGGGGACCAAACAGTTAAACATAAAAAAGAACAAGGTGGGGTGCTTTAAAAGTGTGTGTATGGGGAGTTGACATATCATATGTGGCTGGTAAAAATAAGCAGGATGTCCATTGAGAGAAAGCCTTTATAGAGGTGGTTGAAAAACAACACATCCAGACTAATTCACAAGGCACACTTTAAATTTTACTTAAGAAAAAAGGTGAGCTTAATCAGTTACAGGCAAATTCGAACAGGCCTTTCTCATAACCCATACAAAGCCATATTTTGAGAGAGATAGGGCAGGAAGATGACTGTCATGGCAACTAAAAAAGAAGGAAGCTGAAAAAAATATATATTTGTATCTCTCAGGAAGATGAGACTCTCTTTAGGGACCAACAAAAAACAGGGCAATCCTTTAAAGCATTTTAACAAAAGCTTTACACTTCTGAAATTAATTCAGCAACTCTTCTACCAGATTCCTTCTTAAATACTCTGCACATCCCTGAAGTGCCAGACGTAGACAAGGCTAATGTGGACCAAGAGCTTCTATTCACCAGTGCAGGGTAAGGCCCCAGGAGTGGATGAACTCCCAGATGAGTTTTATATGAAATTCTGGAGCTCCTTGGGGACCTGCTTGGATAGCATGGTTAGGGAGTTCCTTGAAGATGGCCAACTGCCTACATCACAAAACATGCCACCATAACAGTACTTCCCAAACTAGGGAAGCCTCCCATCCTGTGTGGTTCCTATAGATCCTTCTCACTGATTAATACAGATTATAAGATAGTAGCCAAAGTGATAGCAGCTAGAGTGTGGGAAGTCCTCCTTAAAGTGATGCACAGCAATCAGGCAGGCTTTGTGAAATGGAGTGGAGAAAGGCCAGATTTAATGTTAGGGATACCCTTAATATAATGTGGAAATCCCGATCTTCTAACCTTATGTGCCTAAAAGGCATTCAGCCAAGTTGAGTGGCTCATCATATTTGCAGCTTTGGCCAGATTTAGATTTGGGACACAAATTATTACCTGGCTATGTACACTTTATAATAGCCCCCATATACAGCTGCTGACCAATCAGAATCTTCAGACAGTTTTTCCATGACCAGAGGTACTAGGTAGGACTGCCTTCTGCCTCCTCCTATATATTTTGACAGTTAAGCCCCTAGCTATTGCTATCAGAGTGAATCTGCAGATAGGAGATATGTGACAAAGGAAAACCCATCACGTTATATCGCTTTTTATGTTTGCTTGCATGCATGTGCAAGAAACATAGTGCCATCATCTGAGTTTTTGGAGGTGTGGCAGCCCTCTTCCAATTCAGTCAGTGTGTTTGCAGGTGCGGCCGCAGTTCTCCAATGCCTGCTGAGCTGTCTACGACAGCTCCAAAATGCAGTGGTGTACAGTTGAAAGGGGGAGCTACACTTCAGTGAGCAGCGATCAGATATCGCCTGCTCATGCACTCCCCTACACACACACACACACACATGCATACTGTGTGCTGCCCCCCCCACACACTGTATAGCCGGGGGTGCCCAATCCCCTATCGGCTCCACTGTCCTCCCCCCCAGTGTACTGGGTGCCACACTGGGAGCCCACCCCAGCGTGGCAACAGATGCTATGGCCGATGGGAGTGCCCAATCCTCCGTCAGCTCCACGCCCCCCCAACCAGCCGTCCTTGTGGCACGTTGGGAGCCAACCCCAGCATGGCAAAAGTCCCGCGTCGTCATTGCAAAAAAAAAAAAACCTACAAATAAAAACTGTCCCCGAGGCGTCTCCCTCCCCCCTCCCACAACCCGCAACCACCCACTGCGTGCCTTGCCTCCCACACCCCTGCTCACTCCATACTTACCTTTGGAGCTCGGCGCGACGACCTTCGGTGGACCGGGAACACATCTGCACTCTTCAAAGCCGACTGCGAACTGAGGAAATGCCGGTAAGCTGTATAATGAGGTAGATAGGGTTTTTTTCAACTTTGCTGCACATCTCAGGCATTTTTTGGAATATTTGTACCAAATTTTCAACATGGGGTTTTTGGGACCCCTTCTCATGAATGCTGTCACTGTCATGCCGTTATTCGGGCCCAGCGTGGTTTAGCAGTCACTGCGTGAAATCACCTTTTGGGACTCATTAATGAAATGACACTGCCAGTGTTCATAAGGTGGGCTCTCAAAAAGCCTATTTTGAAAATTGGTGGAATAATTCTAAAATGACTGTTGTTTTATTTGTGCCGCAGGTTATGAAGTTCCTACGCAGGCTCGTAAGTTCAAGGAATTTTCAATATTTTCACTCCAGATTTTCAGCATTGCTATTTTACCACTCCTTATTATGAGTAGTACAGCTGTCATTTTTCACATCTCACCCAAAACGTGTTTCCACCCATGTAGCGCACAATGACACAGTCGGTATGTGAAATCAATATATGGGACACATTAAGAAAATCACAGTGACACTGTTCATGAGCAGAGGTCTTAAAATGGCTATGATGAAAATTTGGTGAAAAAATCCCTAAAAATGACTGTTTTACGAGCGTGCGTTGCGCAGTTCCTACGCACGCTTGTAAGTTTGCAAATTTTCAATATTTTCACTCCAGATTTTCAACATTGCCATTTTATTACACTTCCTTATGAACAGTACAGCTGCCATTTTTCACATGCTGCCCAAAATGTGTTTTCGCACATGTAGCGCACAATGGTGCAGTCGGCGTGCGAAAGCAATGTTTGGGACAGATTAAGAAAATCACAGTTACACTGTTCATGAGCAGAGGTCTTAAAATCGCTATGTTGAAAATTTGGTGACAAAAGTCCATAAAATGACTGTGTTACGAGTGAGCATTGTGCAGTTTCCACTCACCTCGTAAGTTCATGACTTTGTAATTTTTCAGTCCAGATTTTCACCAGTGGCATTTTTCCACACTTCCTTATGAACAGTACAGCTGTCATGTTACAAACATGGCCGAAATGTGTTTTCACACTTTCAGCGCAGAGATGCGTGGTCGCTGTGGGAAATCATTTTTCGGGACAGATAAAGAAAATCACAGTGACACTGTTCATGATCGGAGGTCCCAAAATGCCTGTGTTGACAATCTGCTGTAAAAAATCCCCAAACTAATTACATTATGGATGTGCGTTGCACAGTTTCTATGCACGCTCATGACTTCACCAGTTTTTTTAATATTTTTACTGCAGATCTGCAACATTGCCATTTTTTACACCTCCCCATGAACAGTACAGCTGTCATTTTTTACATCCTGTTCAGAATGTTTTTGCACCTGTGGTGCTAAATACTGTAGTCGCTGTGCATAAGTAGCTTGCCACTGTTCATGAGGTGGGGTCACAAAGAAACCATGTTGAAAATTTGGAGTGAAAATACCAATGAATGCCTGAGGTATTAGGGTTTCCAACCATAACGCCCAACCCTGTAGAGAATGACAGGCATCAGGGGTGTGACTTGGGATTCTTGCCTTTAATGCTCATACCATTCCACACGCTGCAGCCAGTGAGCGACATCGAGGTATGCCTTGGACTCTTGCGCCCTAAAGTTCACCCCATTCTCCTATACCGCACTCCATCTCACCGTGATTTCCTGATGGAATGGGTGCGCATAGGGCCAAAGACCCTAAGCACACTGTGACACTTGTCAGTGTCTGCAGGGTGGGTGTTGTGAAATGGCATGGCCGTTATGCCTGATGACCCAAAGGCACACCCCAATGCCTGTCACTCTCTGCAGGGTGGTGGTGGGGTTGGCTTCAGTTCAGTACTTCACTGCCATTCCTATTACGCAGCTCTGTAACTTCTACACTACCACTGCCCATGCCAGCAAGCAAACATTTGGCATTGACAAATGCTTGTTGTTAATGACAACCTACTATTTTTGCAGATCCTGAGAAAGCATTACAGGCTCTTACATTTATTTTCCAGGAATATGGCTCCATGTCAGGTCATACAATAAACTAGTCAAAATATGAGTTGATCGGCTGGCCCGGTGGCACTGAGGGTTGAGGCGCTGGATGCCACACCTTGCACCACACCAGCGACCTGGGTTTGGGAATGGACTCGGGCCACCAGGGGTTGACAGGGGAGAGGAAGGATCAAGCATCCCATGACTACATCCCATGATAATGTCCCACAGTTGCTAGACACTAGATGGGAGCTGTGGATGCCCTCTCACTGTGTCTAGATGTAGGATATGAAATATCCATCAGAATAGTCATGTTTAGTTGCCATCTACAAAATACTACTTATGTGAAATTTGAGCATCCCCTCTGGCAGCTAGGCATTGCAATAGTAAAGGTAATGCTAGCATGGCACTGGATGGCAGAAAGTACTCTAATGGTGGCAAACTGGGGAAAGTTTATGCTGGATGGCCTCAAAATAGAAAAAAGCCAGTATCAAGTTCCAAAGGACTCGGATCAATACAGCAATATATGGTCCCCACTGAGAGGCCCTAGAGTGAGAAGGGAAACCAGACCTATTGAATTAATATAGGAATGAAATGGTATCTTTAGAAATTACCTGTAAAATGTGATGACTGTAATACACCTAATGAAGTGATGTATGAGAACTGCAGATGTACTAGCTGAATTCAGAAGATACTTTTTACAATATTTTTTAAAGCTCTGAATGATGCTGTTAATGTAGATTGTACTGACTACAAGTTTTTAATAAACTCAGCACAGTCTGTATGGTACAGGGGGACCGGCACCTGCCTATGCTGAGAAACATAACTCAAGTACTGTTTCATTCAGGAAAAATGTTGAAAGAACTCACTCCAATGCTGCTTCACTTTGCATTGTACAAATATTCTTTATTTCAAGTAATCCAGTAATAAGGTGCAAAATATACAGTGCAAAAATACAGCAAACTGCTAAAACATACAAACAGAGGTGGTCACAACTTCCTGGTTCCTGGTTCTTCCCTGTTCCCTCTGACTCATTGCCTACCATCACCTGACGTGTTTCACAATGGCTTACTTTTTCAAATAAACAGAGTTTTAAAAACTGTCCATGGGAATAGATGGCTCAGTAAATTGGTAATATTTAATTTCTAGATCAGTGAATCAAATCCAGTACTGGTTATTAGTGACTGAAAATCATAATCTGATATCTGTTCAGTGGGCCTCATGAAATGAGCAGTAGTGGTCTCAGTTTAGTTTCTCATGGTCAGATGTTCACAGCAAAACAACATCAGCAACACTGGTACAAGTTGGCACCTTGTTGACATTCTCACATGAGAGGCCGAGGATTGCATGGGCATGGAGTCTGAAACACCTTGTTTCCTAGGTGGGGGTCCATCCATGACAGGAATGAAGCACTTGGTGGGGCTGTGTCTGGAATCTTGCATTGCAGTCATCCATACTGTACCAGCCATGTGGATAAACGGAGGTATTCAGTTAGATATCCAGTGATGACAGCAACTGAAAATGAGTGCCTACAAAAATAGCAACTCATTTTCAACACTATCATTCTGGGCTACCCTGCAAATTAGTGACCATATGGGAAAGCGACCATGAGGAAGAGTGACTGGAAGGGGGGAATAGTGAGGGGAAGGGGAGAGACAGGGAAGGGGTTTTAGTGGACTGGAGTACCTGCTGCCACTGAGCTGGTCAAGTGGTGTGGTGGTGTGGGTGGCTAGCTCTGGCACAGCAGGTACTGGGTTTGGGGCTGGGACTGAGAGCAAGTAAATTTTGCTGCTGCCTGCAGCTGTGGGACTTAATTTTTTGTGAAATCTAGATTTGGCCCCCTCCCTGACATGCACCCCTGGAGCTAAGAATCTTAATTCAGGGTGTTGCAGGGGGCATGGGGGGGCACAGCCTCCCCCCCACAAAACACTTTTTAATATTCTGGATGTCGGACCACCTTGAAGTGTATATCTGCGATTTGCTTTTTGCCGATATACACTTTTCATAATAGCGATCGCTGTTTTGCGATGGCTATTATGACATGGAACCATTCAGTTATCATCATTGTCAGTCCAGCACTTTTCATGAGAACTAAATCTACAAAGAAAAAAAATGGAACTCTCATCAATTGAAAAGCCTGGAATACTGGGTCTCCCTTTGTATAGTTTTCCACAACTTCTATGAAAGTAAAGAACTATGGTTAGTGATGGTGAGAATTAAGCCAAGGTCTCCATGTTCACAGACATGTGCTCTAACATTAGGATGCTTTACCTCCTCTGAAAATGATCTTTTCAGCTTGATCGTTCTCTTTCTTGTACTGTACAACTTTCAGATGTTCTCCATGTTAGACATATTTAGTTGATCCGTTTTATTTCCTTGGTTTCCATGCTGCTCTTCATTAATATGGAATACCTGCTAAACTATTGAACTAAACAGCAAACTATATAATTGAACAAAGGCAAAACAAAACAATGCATTTAAATTGTAATACAAGTGATTATCAATGAAAAAGAAGCATAAATGTCAAAGTACTGCAGTATGAATTTAAATGATTCAAGATGTGGGAGATTTCAAAAAGTTTACTGTCTGCCCTTTTCCTAAATGAGTCTTCATGACAGATAGGGACTCTCTGATAATATATTGCCTTTGTGTAGCTGTTTTTCAAGATGTTCCTTCCCTCGTTATGGGAGCATGATGATCATGCTGATGAATGCATTTCTTTATTTCAAATCTCAAAGAAAATCATGGGCTATGTTCAATCGTCTATCACACCAGCAGGGACCCCAGAGAAAATTGTATGCATGCAAGTTTCAGAAATCATCTCTAGTCGACCAAACCCTCTAGCCTGCCATAGAAAACTTGGCAGTTGCTTTCTTTTCCAAAAAGAATAAATATAGCAGAACAAAAATTGCGAAGATCTGCTGAGTATCAGAAACATGCAGCACATCAGAGATACCAATAACCAACTGAAGCAGGTCGATAAATCAATGTTGGGTATTTTCATAAGTGATAGAACCCTTTCAGAAACTCTGAGGTATGCAGTTCTGAAAAGTAGGCCCATCTGTTTTTTAACAATACTGAGTTACAATGTTGCTTGGTTACAGTTCTTGTTTAACAGGGTCTTGACACCCTCTGCTGCACTGAGCACGAGGTTAACTGGCCAATGTCACTTGAAGCAACATATTCAGAAAAGACTGGGAAACTTTCCAGGAGAAACGTCCAAGCCAAGTAGGTCAGAAATGCTGTAATGGATCAGATCAAGAAAAACAGCAGCTTCTACCACCTGAGTAAGTAGAGCTGCTCCTTCGGCTAATTTCTTAGTGGTGCTGCTCCCCCTCTAGAACACGTTTTGTAAAAGAGGCATTTTCAACCTCAGTGAGTTTTTCTGTACTATAAAATAGAAAAAGAAACCCAGTATCCCTACTGCTAAGTAGATCCAACAATGACTAGTCTCAGCTTTAATTTCATTTGGGCTCTGGATGGCAGGATACGGGCTGAGTCATTGGGCCCTATGCATGAAGGTTTGCAAAGTATGTGGAAAAGTGTCAGAAAGGCAGTGCACATCTACATGGTGCACAAGACAACCACTGAACGTGGTGTGCACTTTCGCTCACATAATGTCCATGAACCCTAGAGGCAGGACCACAGAGGATGCCTAGTGCTCCACGTAGACCACATTGGATAGGCCAAGTATACATGAATCCTCCACTTGACCTCACCTTATAAGGGTGTGCAGATCACCATGTGGTTATTCCGAAGTGAATAGCATATAGCAGCCAATGCGGAGACAATGGCATAGAATGCCAGACACAAGCAGAACCCAACATCATAACCTGCAATGCCTGATGGAGCAGCCCAGAGAGGCAAACAGCACTGTGGACGTGTCTGCACCCAAGACCGTGCATGTCCCTGTGCCGTGAACTGCACCGGTGACCAGGTGGAGGCAATGGTAACCAACTTCTGGACACATTATGCCATACTGTATGGGGCACAATCCCTAGCAGTGGCTCCAGAGGTCAAAGTCCACCTGTGGCTGGATATACAGGTCCACATGAGTGCTGCTGGGCCAGAGGCACAGACACTCATTAAACATAAGTAGCATGACCTTCATGCAGTGGTGAAACACAAGCTCACTGTTGATACACAGGCACACCAGAGAATGGGTGGTGGTCTTCCCAGCAGTGCACTAACCCTGACCCCAATAGAGCATATGGTTGACTACACACTTACAGAGGTGTGCCTCCATGGGGAGGTGGAAGGCATAGACACCATGGCAAGTACATAGGGAAAGGCAAGAAAAGGAGCCCTGAGGGCATGTACCACAAGCATGTGCTAACAGCCATGTTTTGCACTCCACAGACCCTGGCACAAAGGAACACACAACAACAGGTGCACCAACATCTGGCTAGGACTACATGGCACATGTTGGAATCAGCGATGACCATGATGATGAGGACAGCACATGTGGGACTCCCAGTATGCACTCACTACAGCAATGACTACCCTCGTTGGCCCTGGCACAGCTAGCATAGCATCCCCAAGTCACTCACAGGTACTGAGCAGGAGACAGAGGCAAAGCAGAAAACAGAGATGGACCTGGGGAGCACACAGTTGTGGCCATACAAGGGGCAGAGGAGTGGGATGAAGAGGTGGATGAAAGGAGCAGCAGCCATGTGAAGCAGCACACCCCATGCTGATAGGAACACCCCATAGAGTATCAGCTGGTGAGCATGCACAGCATGGGTGGCACAGTACGGGCTTGTCAGAGCACCGTGGCCACAAGCAGGACAACAACAACAAGCCCTAGGGACAGTGGTGATGAGGCCCATCAACATAGGCTGTGGGCTGGCCACAGATATCACTCACCCAAGGAGAAATGCAAACCAACTACACAGAGGTGTGACAGGTGAAGCAGCACAGACTGGAGACACAGATCAGGAACATGGAGGTACTGCCGGGTCTGACAGAGGAAGTGTGGGCCATGTGAGGTGGGATAGACAGGCTGCATAACCTCATGGAGTGACTCATGGACCACCTGATGGCTAGAGATGCAGTGAATTTACAATTCACCACCGAAGTTGCGGGAAAGTGGCCGATTTCACCATGTGGAGTAATCCACGAATTTCTCCCATTTTAGCCTGATTTCACCAAGATGAAATTTCACCTGTGGAAGGTGAAATTTCGCCTGCAGAAAAACAAGATTTTGCCTTGGAAGGCAAAATTTTGCCTCTAAAAGCTGAATTTTGCCTCTAAAAGCTGAATTTCACCATAGAAAGTGAAATTTCATCTTGCAAGGTGAAATTTTGCCATTCCACAGGTGAAATTTCATGGCAAAATTTTGCATTTTGCTATGCAAAACAGGCAGAATTAGCAGATTACTCCATGTAGCAAATTTTTGTCACTCACCCACCTCTACTAGTGGCAGAGTTGGCACCACATGTCCAGACATCCTCCACCCCATGCCATGTGGACCACACTCACACTCTGGATGCAGGCAGCATGGTGCCCACCAAGCAGTAACAGGACAGCCAGCTGTAGTATACAGACAGCATCCTGGAGGAAGGGTCCCAGTATGCACACACAGCACATAGGCAAACACCTGGCACACAAGGAACTGATATACAGGTGCAAGACATGGCCACCCAGAACAGCAATGGCAGCACTCCAGCAGACATGGCCCAACCCAACCACTGCTCACAACCCCCTGGACAGCTGCAGCACAGCACTAGGGGGAGGGACAGAGGAACAGCAGATGGTGCCCACACCTGCAGCCATGCACCAGTGCAGTGATGGCCATGCACCCAGCAACTGGGCATATGTACATTTTCACACCTGAGGAAAAGCCCTACAATAGGACTAGGCAGTGAAACACCACACACACACGTTTCAAAGCATTGTATAGCAGAAGCAGTGTGATATCCCCTAGCAAGGCATTTGACAAAGTGTCACATGTCTTCTTGATTAATAAACTTATCCACCTAGGTTTTTCACCATCCATTATTTCATGGATGAATAACTGACTGAGTACTAGATCTCAAAGATTAAGGGTAAATGGTGCATTGTCTGACGTAGAAGTGACTAGTAGGGTCCCTCAAGGATCGGTCTTGGGTCCCATTTTGTTCAACTTATTCTTTAGTGACATGCATATCTCAGCCAATAATATTATGGTCAAATTTGCTGATGACACCAAACTTGGGGGTAAGGTTAACAACCAGACTAATAGTCATAACCTAAAATCTGATCTAGCCTTAATTGAGCATGGGGCACTTATCAACAGAATGTACTTCAATGTTTCTAAATGTGCAGTACTTCACTTGGGGAAAAATAACCCCAGACAAACATATCACCTAAATGACACTACTATTAGGACTTCCAATGCAGAAAAAGACCTGGGAATATTAGTAAATGATAAACTATTTTCTACTTATCATTGCTCTAGAATTGCAAATTAAACCAACACATTACTTTATAGGATTAATAAATCTTTTATTTCTAAATCAGAATAATGCCTTATTACTCTGTATAGGTCCCATGTCAGGCCCATCTGGATTATGAATCCCCATTTTGGAGTCCTTATTTGAAGACTGACATAAATAGATCTGAGCAAGTCCAACATAGAGCCACCAAACTTATCCCCCATCTCGCTCACCTAGACTATAATATCAGACTACAAAAAACAGGACTATATTCCCTTAAGCGAAGCCGAACCAGAGGTGATCTTCTGCAGTTGTTTAAAATCCTTGAATCTCCTGTTCAAATGACACTATGTGTTCCACAAGAAGAATTGTGGCTAGACTTCATAATAAACAACTAGAAGTAAAGAAGGCTAATAACAACAAGAGGTTAAATTACTTCACCATTAGAACAACCAAAATATGGAATACATTACCCCAGGATATTGTTGATTCACCAACTATCACAACTTTTAAAAATAAACTTGATAAATGGATGGAAGATCAGAATTTGGGTTAATGTTCCATGTATATGGAGGACAATCACGATAGGCAAACTGACTCCTTTTGTCCTACAAACCAAATAACCAAGTAACACACCACAGATCACACTGCCATGCACACAGCACAGCAGTGCTTGCACTCCCCAACACACATCACTAGTGCACAACACCCCTCCACAACAACTGGACACCCACACACACATACATGACATACAATGCCATGCAACACCACCCCCACACATAGCAGTGCCCACCCCACCCACGAGCATAGCAGTAAATTCCCCCCAAACAGAGCATCACCCCAGTCCACACCAATTCAGGACTCTCATGCAGAACAGTACCACAACCCCCCCAACCATAGCACTCCCCCACCATAGCAGCACACCCACTCCCCACCCCGCACCCCAATGAGTGCACTCAGTGTTGCATGTTATTATTCTTCACCTGCCACCCACTTTGTCCACCACCCACACAGGTTCTACCACCATGCTGTCCACACCTCCCATGCACAATGAAGCCATCGTGCAGCTGGCCAGCACACAGTGGATGCTGGTGTACACGTCCCACATCCATCTAATCTGACACTGTTGATGGCCATCCCTACCACTGGAATGAGACCTGTACAAGGGGATCACATGCTGCATGCCCACTCAGTGTTTCTGGTCCTCTGCCAGGATGCCCCTTGTTCACCTCCTGCAGTACACCTGTAGGTCAATCGGCAAGGGTGCATGGCATCGTATGGCAATGTTATGGAGCATGACACATGCAGTGAACATCTTGCATGCTCTTCATGGTGACAGCATCATTGTGTCATCTATATGGTCCAAATACTGGAACCTCATCTTCAGTAGGCTGATAGTCCTCTCAATGACAGACCATGTCTTCTTGTAGGCATGGTTTTATGCATCCTCTGCAGCGTCGTGTGGCTCCAGCACTGATATCATCAGGTATGGATGAAGAGGGTATCCACTGTTACCTATGCAGGGGACACAAACAATCAGGTGTTGGTGACAGGGGCCCACATGGTGCCACATATGATGCTGCCTTATACTCACCTAACAGACACGCAGCAATCCAACTGGTACTGAATAGGACATTGAGTCATGATCCATCCAGGATGTATGTATCATGGCATGATCCAGGGTACCTTGCATACATGTTGGTGAACATGCCATCTGCATCACACACAACCTGACAGTTGATACTGTGGAACCCCTTTATGTTCCTGTATGCCTCCCCATTCTTGGATGGGGCCACTACCCTATATGGGTGCAGTCCATTGTGCCGAGTACCTTGGGCATGCCATGCATGGTATAGAAAGCCTGCTTAGTGGCACGTACATCAGCCTCCACCCTTGGGAATTGTATGTGCCCCTGCACATGGTCAATAGAGCATGTGTCACCATAACCAGTGCCCTGGATATGGATGACTGACTGACGCTGACAATATCACTGAACACCCTCTGGAATGACTGAGTGGCATAGTATGACAGGGCACATAGCACCTCAACTGACATCACCCTGGAATTTTGTGTCCATGGTGCAACATTGTCACAGACCATGTCACACACCTGTTCAATTGTGCCCCAGTCAAACCTGAAGCATTCGCTATAATGTGTGTATATTGCATCATCTGTGTATCCAGCCATGGTCTGAATACCCTTAAGTGTGGGCCCTGCACTGCCACCTCTCCTGCTCCGCCTTATACAGGAGTACATTCATCAGGACAGGGATGTGAACTAAATTATGATGGAATTAGTTAGTAAAAAACAATTGATGTATTGTAATGTATGTGGGATGTATCACATAGATACATAGACAGTGTCGGCAGATAAGGGCATATGGCCCACCCAGTCTGCCCATTTGAGCTTGTAAGTTCAGTTTATGTTTTCCTAGAAGTCTGTTGCCCCTTACCCCTGAACTCCAGAATCCCTTTACGTCTATCCCATGCATTCTTAAATCCCATGATTGGTTCAGCCCCCACCACTTCCTCTGGCAGGGTGTTCCACTTGTCCACCACCCGTTCTGTGAAGAAATTCTTCCTCACATTTCTTCTGAATCATCCTCCCTCCAACTCCATCCCATACCCTCTAGTCCTGGAACATCTTTTTCACTTAAAAATTGTGTATTCCTGCACCCTGTTCCTCCCTATAAGATACTTGTATGTCTCTATCATATCCCCTCTCTCCCTCCTCTCCTCTCCTCCAAGGAGTACATGTTCAGTTCCTTCAACCTGTCCTCATAGGACTTGTGATGCAATCCATGAGCCATCTTTGTTGCCCTCCTCTGAACCTTCTCTACCCTGTCTATGTCCTTATGTAGGTAAGGTCTCCAGAACTGTACACTGTACTCCAGGTGGGGCCTCACTAGTGTCTTGAATAGTGGAATTATGACCTCCCTTTTCCAGCTGGTCATGCCCTGCCTATGCATCCCAGCATCCTATCTGCTTTACCTGTTGCCTTGTCACACTGTTTCCCTACCTTGAGGTCATCAGAGATGATGACCCCAAGATCCCTTTCCTGCTTGGTGCATGCTATATCCTCACCCCCCAACTGATATATTGTGCCAGGGTTTTTGTGCCCCATATGCATTATCTTGTACTTCTTTGCATTGAATTTCAACCGCCAAACCCCTGAGCATTCCTCAAGTTTCTGCAGGTCCCTTCTCATTCTGTCAACACCCTCCGGTGTGTCTACTCTGTTACAGAGCTTTGTGTCATCAGCGAACAGTGAAATTCTGCCTTCTAGGTCCTGCGCAATGTCACTGATGATAACTATGATGGAATAGTCTCAGCAGATTATATATGTACAAAATGTGACTTACTTGGGAAAATTCAAGTGGAGAATATAAAGTTAAAGGATGAATTGTATGCACAGTCACAGTCTCAGTATGTTACAATTGTTCTACCTAGAAACGAAATGCATTCACTGTCAGATGATAGCACAATTAGAGAAAGGTCATCTGTCACTATTAGGAAAAAGATGAACTCTTCAATTGTGGAGACTCATAACGCAGTCTCTCCATTAGACTCTGATCATCGCCTTGCCTCCCAGGGTATATAGGGGAAGGCACACCTAGGGTCTAGTGCCCACAGACAAAGTTCAGGTCCCCAGTCTGATGTAATTGATGAAAAAATAACAAATGTGAGTGCCCCAGGTTCTATGGAGAAAGACGTTAACCATTCAGAGAATCAATGCTTGTCTTTCTCGCATATGTCAAACAAATGGCTTAGGATTGGTGGATAATTGGTCCTGTTTTGTTAATAAACATCACCTATTTTGGAAGGATGGCCTGCATTTAAACAAGACCCTTGCTGGTCCACTCAGGCTTACCTCAAGGCTCCATTCTGGGGCCACTCCTGTTTTGTCTTTTTCTAAACTCCCTACCGCAAGTTTGCCCTGAAAACATCATCTTGTATGCTGATGATGCAGTGGTATTCTCCTCCCACAAAGATCCCAGGGCTCTACAGGATAACCTCCAGCTGGGTTTCAGCACCACTGAGTCTTGGTTCCACAACCACAAACTAGTACTAAATCACAAAAAAAACAAAAAGCATGCTATTTCATAGCTCTCAAAATCAGCACAAGCAACACCACTTGACGATCTCCACTGCGCAGGGAAATACCTTGGAGCAGGTAAAATCCTTCAAACATCTTGGGCTTCTGCTTGACCCTAGCCTCTCCTACGGGGCACACACTGACTATGTTGCAAAAACAGCAAACATTTGACTCAGTCTCCTATACAAACACAGACTAAGTCTTACACCTGATGCACTAAAGATTGCCATACAGAGCTCCGTGGTCTCAGTCATTGACTATGATCTCATCATTTACAGCTCTGCCATGACGACAGCCCTCAGATGGGTGCAAACTACCTTAAACAAGGCCTGTCGACTTCTTACAGTTGCACACCGGCTCACCCACACCTGTGACTTATATGTACAGTCTGGATGGCTTCACCTATGAAATCGCATAAAGTATCTCACCTGAACCTTGGCAAAACAAATCTGTCTGGGGAACGTGCCCCCAGGTGTCTCTATCCTTCTGCAGACAAACCCAAACTGTTGGAGCTCTAGGAGATCGAATCAACATCTCCTTAAAATCCCCTATTGTTGCACCTCCCAGGCACAACGATCTTTTGCCTACAGAGCACCACCTTGGCTGAATGACTTTGACCCTACCATCTCCTCAGCAAACACACTTGATGCTTTCAAAGCTAGTCTCCAGAACCATCTTGCTGCCACTAGCTCCTGTGACTACTACAACTAATTCACCTCTTTCTGCACCCCTTCTGTACCTGGCTCTCCTTTCTGTACTTCGAGCCAACTCCTCGGGATTCTCTCCCATCTCACTCCCACAACTGCATGCTCTTACTAGTTACTTACTAGCTACCTTCTCGTACGACAAATGCCTCTGGCTGCCTACGTACTCTAACCTCCACCCCCATTCGGTTGTTGCAATTTTTTGGTATTATGTCATAACCATTATGTGTTGATTATCCTTGCCTTTTTCATGTAATGATGTCTCTGACATGGAACCTTTGTAAAAGAGCCTTGGCTCAAAGGTATTGTAATCCTAGACCTCATAAATAAATAAAATTAAAAAGACCGGATCATAGCTCCTTGCAGGAAATATCAAAGGGGCAGTTAAACTGACTGAGTTTAAACTTACCTAGGGAAGGGCAAGGGTAATCAAGTTGTCCCAGTGGTTAGAAAGTCAAGAGCAACTGGTGAAAGCACAAAAGAGCAGTTAAGTATTTTGACTTTAATGCTCGTAGTATTAAAAAAAAGATGGATGATTTAAGAGCACACTTAGCGAATGCCCCAACTGACATTATTGCAATAACAGAAACATGGCAAAATGGAGAAAAAGATTCATGGGGATGGAAATGGAGGAATACAAACTATAAGAGTCGAAGAGGGACAATAAAATGGGTTGTGGGGTGCTTATACACATTAATTTTGATATTGCCTCTAATAGTATATCAAAGCAGATTAAAATCAATGATGAAATAGAATCCATTTGGGTACTAATAAATGGTGGAATAAGCAAAGCTTTAATAGTGGGTTGCATATGTAGACCACTGGACAGCAAAACTGATAAGACAAATTTGCTTATAGAGGAAATATAAAATAATACTTTAGCTGGGGACATGGTGATTATGGAGGATTTTAACTTGCCCAAAATAAATTGGAAGGATATGTGTTCTGGCACAAGTAGAGGAAGATTGTTATTGCAAACTTCTAATGAAACTAGTTTATCTCAGTGGGTGACTGAGCCTACTAGAAATACAGAAATGTTGGATTTGATTCTTACAACATCTTCATTGTCGGTACAAAATTGTATCGTAGGTCCCCCCTATTTCGAATAGTGACCATTGTAACATTTTTTTCACTGTGAGCTACACTTATCACCCTAGGAGGTATAGTTTTAAGATCTATTCATATGGTATGACAAATTATGAGGGAATTCAGAAAGCTATAAGTAACCTTGACTGGGAACAGACCCTTTTAGGAAAAACTGCCAAGGAAATGTGTCAGGTTATTAAAGAAACTATAAATACTGTAGCAAAGGACAACATTCTTATGATAGACAAAGTTAGGGGAAAACTGAAAAAACCCAGATGATGAAACTGAATATCAAAAAATTAATTCAGAAGAAAAATGGATTATACAAAAGGTACACATTATCAGGTGATGAAGCCATTTTTGAATCCTACATTGCTGCTCAAAAACTCTGTAAAACTAAAATCAGGAAAGTGAAAAAGAATTCAGAAATACAATTGGCAAATAATTCTGACAAAAACAATGTAAAACAATTCTAGGCATATGAAAACTCCTTAAAGAAACCCTCAAATTAGGCGGGTCCTATTGCTTGTGCAGATAAAGTGATTACTGATAATAAATTAATGGTTGAGGCTTTCAATCAATATTTCTGTAGTGTTTACAGAGTTGGAAAACAGAATATCAGTGCTAACTATCATAGAAGTACCTCTCACATTCATATCACAGAAGAAGATACTGTATAAGAGAAAGAATTGCAAAATTTAAACCTGCTGCTTCCCCTGGGCTTGACAACATATCAGAGAGACTGTTACAGATCATGCCTTCTTTTCTTTTGAAACCTTTAAAAACTCTTTTTGAAACATCTACCAGTACTGCTATGGTCCCAGAGGACTGGAGATTGGCTTATGTGGTGCCCATATTTAAAAATGTAAGCAGGGAGCACATGAGTAATTATCGGCCAACAAGCTTAATTACTGAAGTTTGTAAGCTCTTGGAATGGATTATTAAGGACAGGTTACTTACCATATTAGATAATGTAGATCCCCTACAGCATGGATTTAAAAAGGGCAGATGCTGTTGTACAAATCCATTAACCTTTTATGGAAAAATATGTGATTACCTTGACAAGAGTACCCCATATGATGTTATCTACTTGGACTTCACTAAGGTTTTTGACCTTACTCCCCACTGGGCAATAATAGAAAAGTTACAGGCCTGCAAAGTAGTGAGTACATATGTGCAATGGATAGCTGAGTGGCTAGAAAATTGGAGACAGAGTGTGGTAGTTAACGGCCATTTGTCATCAGTGGGGAGGCTCATGAGCAGGGTCCCCAAGGGGTCTGTCCTTGGACTGGCTCTGTTTTGTGTCTTTATCTCTGACATGATCTCTGACATTAGCTCTTGGAATATAAAATAGGCTAATGACACAAAGATTGGAGGGCCTTATAATAGTTTGGAAGACTGTGTCAGGCTGCTGAACGACTTGCACATAATCATGGCATGGACTAAGAAATGGGATATGACCCTAAATCTAAAGAAATATAAGGTTTTGCACTTGGGGATTAAGAATGATAAAATTGACAGACACATATTGGATAAAACCACTTGTGAGAAAGCTTTGGGTATTAATCTAGGATATGAAATGAATAGTAGGAAGCAGGTTGGTAGCATAATAAAATGAGCTAATGGGGTAATGTACTCAAAAGGAATATTGTCTCCACTACAAGTAGAGTTTTGATGCCGCTATACAGGTCAAACATATGCCCCCACTTGGAATACTCTTCTCAGATTTGGAGCCCATACAAAAAGGGTGAGAAGGCTAGATTGGAACAGGTTCAGCGTAGGTTTATGAAAATACTCTCTGATCTTAAAGGGTTGGAGTATATTGATAGATTACAAGCTTTAAATCTAATGTCCTTGGAGACTCACTGAGCTTGTGGGGATCTTTTGTTGATGTATAGTATCATATTGGACCTAGAATTAATGTGTGATTTAGGGATCGAGTTCAAGGATATGACATACAGAATAAGAGGGTACCCTCACTAGATAAAAGGTAAAAGGTTCCAAACTAACATACTTCTATACTATTAAGGTAGTGAGACTGTGGAACAAACTATCAGCTGATGTAGTTATAGTTAAAAATAAAGTGTGTTTTAAACTAAGATTGGATAAATACATCATAAATGGAGCTCATTTGAGATATTTTTTGGAATAACTTAAGCAATAATGGATCTCGGCCTGCTAGCTTCAAGCACTACCTTAGTATGAATCTTAGTGTAAAGCCAGGACACTTCTTCTCCCACTCCTATTGATAACTGTCCAGCTGTACATGTCTGGATGCTGGCCTTTCTGTGGGCCAGACCCCTCATGTGTACATTTAAGAGGGCGTGTGGGGGCCTCTCATGCATGCTGACTGTACCTGTTCGGGCATCACATGCATACACCACAAGGTGCATCATTGGTGAAGGCTGCTGCTGTGGACTCTGCCTATTGTTCTGCTCCACAGGTTGGGCAACTTGGTTTGTATCTCTGAAAGTTGTGGAAGATGTCAGAGGACAGCTACCTGGACAACCCCAGCATGGGGAATGTGTGGCACATCGAAGTCCCAATCAGGGTATGTACCTTGCCTGCAGGGTGGGGTGTGGGGTTATGCTGTTGATGTGGTATCAGTGGTTCTGATTGCTGTGTCTGTATCTCTTTCCCACAGGACTGCCTAGGCCTACCTGACAAGATGGTGATGACCAAGGAGCTGGATGGGGCCACCTGTGTGGTCCACATATCTCTAAGATGGAAATGATGGTGTTGTTAGAATCAAGGCTTCCTGTCCCTGTAGGTGGGTTCAGAGGACATATTTTACATATCCAAAAATGGGGAGATGTGGATGGTGGTGGAGCCATCCAAAGTAGGCATTGCATCCTGTGGTATTCCTGTGCCACTGTTTTATGCCTGTGCTGCCCATCATATGTTTCACATTCATTCCTTTTCCCTTGTGGGTTCTTCTATTTGCAGTGCTACAGAGGACCAACTCACTGCATAGTGCTGCTGCAACACCATGCCACCAAGATCCAGTGGGGATTCCCAGGTGGAGGGGGTGTAGGATGGGGCCACCACCTTGGCACTGTTTGGCAGGCATATATTTAGACCCAGGTCATGCCAGCTTTGTCATCTGGACATGCGGTACATTATGTGGACTGTGTGCCATTTTGACCCGCTGTTGTGTTTAGTTTGCTGTCCTGTACCTGGGTGTGTTTCACCCTGCACCATACATGTCCTGTGCTGTTTTGGGGGGCCTTGTTTTGTATTAAATCATTTATTTTCTTGACCCTGTGTCATTCATTGACTCCACCACAGTGGTTCACTCCCTGCAGTAGGTGGATGGGGCTCCATGTTGGGGGCCTTAGGACATTCGTGGGTGGCTCCATCTGGGTTTTGGTGGTGTGTGCCTTGTGCACTGTGAGGCTAATTGTTGGGGGGTCCCACCTGTGTGGCCTGTGTGAGTTGGGTATTTTCATGTGCTGGTGACTCTGTTAACAGTGGGTCTGCCTTGACCAGGTGCTGCCCGCCTGTGCAGGGAGCTGTTCCATCCAAGTCAGTCACACACCTAAGTGCTGGTATTCCTGCTGGGGGTTTCTCATCATATTTCTTTTTATGTGTCCTATGTGTGTGCCATGGTGGTGCCAGCCACAGTGTTACATTGTGCATTCCCTTTCAAAGGACTCAGGTTTGTCTGGAGGCTGCTACCTGCCATGGTGCATGGCTGCTTAAAGCCCTCCACCTGCATAAGTGTACATACCTTGCAGTCTTACCTGGCTTTATGCATGCATTTTCAGGGGTGCTTCCCATGCTGCTAGGTGGCCATGCCCCCCTGGATGTGCATTGCACAGTGGGTGCACTGCCGTGTGGAGGCTTCCTCTGCATGCCTCAGTATGTGATTTGTGCATGCCAATCTGGTGTGCCATGCATGCTGATTGCATGCATTTCCTTATCAGTGCATGTTGCACACCCATGCCCATGTCATGTAGCCATCATGCACAAGGTCCATTGCTAGCAGCAGTCACAGATGCATGTACAGATACTACATATACACATATGTTAAATATATCAAAACCCCACAGCCATTAGTGGGACCCTCTCCCATCTTTTCTTTCAATTTGGAACAATCTTCCAGTGTCCCTGCACCTTTTGGCTCTTTCTCCATTCAAATCCCCTCTTAAAGCACATCTTTACTCCCTTGTACATGGCTCCTGATCACTTAGGTAGGGAGTGTAGCCTAGTTCCTTGAGTACAGAGCTATAAATCTGGTGACAAATATTGGAATCCAATCATTCCTCACTCTGAGACTTTCAGCAATTCATTACTTTTGCATAATCGAAGGAAGCATACCAAAGAGTCAGTCTGCAAGAAATGCACTGTGTAGGATCCATAAAAGGATGCAAGGAGAGGAGAAATCCAAATGGTTTGGTTTGGTTTCAGTCACATGCTTGTAGTTTGTCATTCTCAGACTAGACTGGATCTAATGTAACCTACTGTTGATTTATTATTTAGTTAGTGTGTGTTTACCATGAAAGGAGAGCTAGGCAGTACTGCCTATTTTCGGCTACTGTACAGCCCAGTGAATGGGGAAAATGTGGCAAAGACAACAAGGAAATTTTCTACTCTTTCTGAGTAGTGCAATGGGATTTTTAATGTTCACTTGAACAACCCCTAGAACAGGCAGATACTCTATGACCTTGGTTTAACATCTTATCTAAAAGACAGCACTTCAGAAGTACAGCACCTCCCCATACTGCACTACACTGTCAGTATTGGAGTTCACTCAAGTTCTAGGTGTGGGGCTAGAACCCACAACCTTCCAGTCTTCCAGTCTTAAAGGTGAGTGTACATTTTGTCCAGTATGTGTTGTTATTTGCTGTACTTGGAGGCTTTTGTTTTGCCTTTTTCTTAGGAATTCAAACTCTTACCTGCTGAGCCAAATGCCATAGTGCCAAGAGAGAGAGAGCACTCATACCAGGCCATGCCAGACCAGAAGGAGCCTGGATACCAGAGGGAACCTGGAGCCCAGACCCCAGAGAGAATCAGAGAGGATTAATCGAGCATAAGGAGAACAGGCAAATGGAGGATAGATGGAGAAGCGACGGACCCAAGGACTTGGGGATTCTTCCTGGAGTCATGGATAAATGGAGCAATGGACACCAGTAGCTTGACCATGGATGTGTATGTGAAGGTGTATTAAAGTATTCTACAATACTCTAAAGTACTCAAAATCTATGGTAGCTTGAGATTGAGCTCCTTCTGTGTCAGTGTGGGGAGAACAAGGGAAGCAAACTAATAAATGAGGGAAGAGACTGTGTAGACAGTTTGAAGTTTAAGGGCAGCAGATTGAAAATGCTGTGCACTGAGGAGAAGTAAGCAGTGACTATACAATTATACACCACACTGTATTTTTTAAAGCTTTATCATGTTATTCTCCACAGCTTACTTGGAGCACTGTAGTGCGAAAGATACTGAAAGATAAGAGCCCGTAGTAGAAGTTTGAGAAAGCATCCATAGCGACTAGAATGACAAGAGCAGCTGATGTGTTCTGGAGCAAGAAGGAGAAAAGTGGGCCTATGCAAAGAAGCAGAGAAGCCAAAGTCAGAGGAGTCAGTGGAGATGAAGAGAAGCCTGTGGGTATTGGTGTTGAAGGTAAATTACAGCCAGGTCCAGAGGATCCAGCAGAATTTGAATATTTGTGCGGTATGCTATGCTGTATTTGGAAGTGCTGCCTGAAAATCAGTGGGGCTAATTAAACTAAAGAAGAAACTAGACATAACACAATCCACTGCTGTAGCAGCTGTGGTTGTCTAGGGAAAATAAATTAATCCTATGTTCAGCTAAGGTTATGGTTTACCACACTGTCTGCCTAAGTTGTCGGAGCCTGGATTTTCTATTGGCATTCCTTCTCATGTGGTAGTTCTATAAATAATTTGGCTACAATCTTATTGTGTCCTGGCACTGTAAGTCTAAGAGTGAAATTTATAACATGGAAGTATAAAACCAGGTATAAGGGGAAGAGTGAGCGACTGTGCTATATTATACCACGTATTTTCATCACAAAGGCAGGGTACAGTAATAAATACAAATTGTAAGGATGGTGTTTTTGCTGTATGCCTTAAAAAATAGTTAATGAAGTATTTTATGACAAAGGTATTTTAAAGGTATTTTATTCTCAGGTATCTCCAAAAACTTTCTAAGGTTTTATATGTTTTAGTGATTTTTTTTCTTTCTTGCTTTTGAACCACTATAGTTGCATGACTCTTGTGATTAGTTTTTACAAGTTGCCAGGGTGCATTGGGTGTATTGTTGCTTTGGCAACACAGGACAGAGGCTACTGGGAAGTGTACTTCTCTCTCTCATATTGACAGAACTACACTCTGTAAATGAAGCAGTTTTCAAGCACTAAATAGTGCAGTGTTTTTTAGCTCTAGTTTAAAGGAGGGCATTACAGTGGTCAGGGAAATAACAGCTGTGAATTTTAGCTAATTAGAGCAGCTTGTGGGAAGTAGTACATAGCACACTTGGGCTACCACTTCTGGTAGCATGCAGATAAAGCTTCAGGGGACCTTGAGTAACAGGAAATAATATCACAATATCTATAGTATCCATCTCTGTGGAGTAATAAACATTGATTTAAAGAGGACAAATCTACTAAAAAGAGTTAGAATTGCAACTACCCTGCTTGTTGGAACTTAATCATTTAAGAAAAAGAGAGAGATAAGGGGATTTAGAGAGCAGTCATGAGGAGCATAAGACTAGTGTAGTGGAATGTTATACTTGCATAGTTTTGTTAGCAGTTAAAACAAGTTAAAGCAGGCTATCCTGTCTTAAGGGAAAATCCCTACAAAATGATCAACATGGACACAGGCTTGACTAAACTTCCAAGTGGTGAGCAGGGAATTAAATGAGTATTGTGCCGGAAATTTAGCCTAGACTCCATAGATGATTTTGAAGCATTGACTTGAAGACAATGTGTGGAAATTAAAACACTTAGAAATAAGCTACTGGAAATGGAGATAAGAATACTCAGGTCAATTATATAATAAATGAAGCAAGTAAAGAAAATGGATTTTCAGAAATATGTAATAACGTAGCCAATGATGAAACAAGTCAAACAAGAAAAAGGCCTAGAGAACAGGAAACAGAGAAGGATGAGGAGTGGTGCATGGTAAAGGGGAAATAAAATAAAGAATGACATAAGGACTATGAATTTTGAACTGGTCATATCCAATAAATTCATTCCTCTAGTAGATTTCAGTGAGGACGAACATCCGGGAAATGTATAGAAAGAATGCAAAAGAAAGCAATGGGTCCCAGTGCATAAAGAGCCTATCCAAAATGCAGACAATACAAGACAAATATACATGCTTGGAGATTCAGTCTTAAAATATACAGACAGATACACTGCCAAACATAACAAGTTAAACACAACTACAAGTTACTTCCATGAGGCAAAACTTAGTGATATGGAACAGTTAAGTTCTAACATTGTAAAAGGAAGTGACTACAAAGCAACTGTAGTTAGACATGCTGGTGCCAACAATATAGGAAAACAAAAGGATGAGATAATTAAGGAATTTATCATTGGACACCCATAACTGTGAAGTGGTTTTCTGAGAAATACATCCTGTGATAAGGGCTGGAGTTAGCAGAAATAATAAATACACAAATAAGTAAACAGATAGATAGATAGATAGATAGATAGATAGATAGATAGATAGATAGATAGATAGATAGATAGATAGACTGTCTACAGATATGGACTCTTTAAGAAAAGATTAAAGATTTGATACGTTTTTTCTTTTTTTTCTCAGTGTTTGATTCAGAACATGGGTACTTTAGTCCCATATACAGTATATGATAAGTACCTTTTTTCCTCCTTATCATAACCAAAACATCTGTCCTGCTGCCCATATCTCTCTATTTTAAACAGACCTGTTGAACACAAGAATGGGAGCCATATTTTATAGAATCTAGATGTTTGATTCTCCATTTTACAATATGCAAATTCTACCTTATGAAGGTCTGCCATCAATTGGAACCATCCTACAAAGGCTGGTAGTTGAACTGCCTTCCAATGTATTAAGATTACTTTTTTTGCCACTATCATCCCCAAGCTTATTAAGTCAATAAAGTCTCCTAATTCCGCTTTATTAACTGCGGCTCCAAACATAGCAATTCCAGGAACAAAGGGAAAGTCCCACCCTATCAATTTACTAAAGAAAGAAAAAATAGTTTGCCAAAACTGGTCTAGCTTTTGACAAGAGACTAACATTGTGACCAAGGTACCTCTAACTTCCCTGAATCTCGGGCACATTTCTGACACTCTATTATCTATTTGATGTAATCTTATTGGTGTAAGATCTATCCTATGAATAGTATTTATATACATTTGTTTTATTCTAGTGTTTTTTTACAGAAAGTTCCCTGAGGTTAGCCTGCTCATCCCATACAGAATCCTGAAATGAGATCTCTCTGTCTTTTTCCCAGACTTGCTTGAACTTATGCAGAGAGATCTGCTGGGGATTATTGTTAATAAAATTGTAGAGTTCCTCTATCAAGTCTTTGGCTGAACTCAGGTTCCCCCAAAAAAGCTCAAGAGCACCTTGTTTTAAGATGAGAGAGTTATTATGTTTCTTATAGATGAAGTTTCTCACTTGCAAATATGGAAGATATAAGTCTGGAGATAGATTATATTGTCTTCTTAACTCCTCAAATGGGGCCACAGTATTTCCAATTAAGAAGTCTTGAATTGTATATAGTCCTTTTCTAACAAGTTCCTTCTGAATTAATCCCTTCTTCATAGACAAGGTAAAATGTATATTGTTATTAATGGGCATTAAATATGGGATTACCTCTCTTGCGGCCAATATTTTTTTAGTAGCATTCCATGCTCAGGTCATAGTCCTAGTTGTATATAACATAGTGTGATAAGAACATGGTTTATTGATACGTAGAGATAAACTTTTAATCAGATCTGGAAATGAAGATCTTTCCACTTCTATACAAAAACATGCTACCTAGTCCTGACTATGGGAACACCGATAACCCAGGCATTCCATTTGAGCCACCAGATAATATTGGCAGAAGTTAGGAAGCGACAAACCACCTTTTTCCTTTGGCAATTGAAGCTTACTGTAGGTGATTCTAGGAGCATTCTGTTTCTACAAAAATTCCCGTATGGCCTTGTCAAGCCTAAGTAAAAATACTTTAGGAATCATAATAGGTAGAGACTGAAAGAGGAGTATTAACCTCTGCAACACATTCATTTTTATAATATTAACCCACCCTAGCAGAACCAAAGGCAAATTTTGCCACCTAATAAAATTCTGTTCTGTTTTGTCTAGGACAGGCAGAAACTTTTTGGAATATAATAAACTTTTATCTGGTGAGATCTGTATCCCTAAATATTTCATATAAGTTTTATGATATTTATAGAGAGGATGAGCTTGACTTGTTATATTACCTTCTAAAATAACAATAGCCTCAGTTTTTGACCAACTAATTTTATAACCTGAGAATTTATCAAAAGTTGAGAAAATCTGAAGTAAATAGTCAAAATCCTTTCGAGAATCACCCCCAAAAAGTAAAATATCATCTGGATATAATGAGATTGTATGACTTTGATTACCCAGCTCTACACCTTTAATATTAGGATACTTTCCTATTAGTATTGCCAAGGGCTCTATAAAGAGGACAGATAATAAGAGGGATAGAGGGTACCCCTGTCTAGTATCCTGCTGTAAATCAAAATATTCTAAACGTATATTATTTGTTTTGACAGAGGCCCGTGGTATACAATATATCACTTTAATCCAGTTCAGGCACTTTTTGCCAGTGCTGAAGGCCTGCAGAAACTGAAATAGGTACTCCCAATGGACTCTATCAAAGGTCTTCTCAGCATCGAGGGAAAGCACTGCAAGATCCTTCTTGAGTGAAGGGTCTAAAAGAATTAATGCTCTCTTAATGTTATGATTCAACCTTCTGCACAACACAAAGCCAGTTTGATCATTATGTACAATACCAGGGACAATACCGGCAAGCCTATTGGCAAGAACTCTTGCAAATATTTTGTAATCATTGTTTAAAAGTGATATAGGCCTATAAGAGGCACAGGCATTTGGTGGTTTACCCTTTTATAGAAGTACCATTTTAGAGGCCTCACTGTATGTGGGTGGAAAGTCAGTCTGAAGCTGAAAACTTTGAAACAATTGACAAAGCAAAGGTACAAGACCACCTTTAAATATTTTTATAAAATTCTTCTTCAGAATAACCATCCAGAAACGGTGACTTATTATTGGTCATATTAGTAATTACATGATGTATCTCAGCTTCCTTGATTATCTCATTCAATATTAACCTATCAGGTTCTGATATTTTAGAGAGCTCAGTTGTTTTGATATATTCCTGAATTTCCTGTATAGAGGCACCACAATCATCCTGATATAGAGCTGAAAAGAAATGTTTAAATTCCTGATTAATCTCCAGAGGATCAAGTAAACTATGTCCACCAGCTGCCTTAACCTCTTCTATGATATTCTGGTTTTCCTGAACATTTAACTGTTAGGTCATAAGTTTAGAGGGTGAGTCAGCAATAGTAGAGTCAGAAATAGTAGCTTGCCCTGGCCTTGTACATCTGTCTCTCTGACCTCCCTTGACACATTCTCTCCAGTCTTTCTTTAAGAAGAATCATATTTTTCACAGTCCCTCACAAAAGATTAATAAACAAATTAGCCAGTCTGGGAGTGAGTCCCAGGATGGTAGCCTGGATAAAACATTGGCTGAACAACAGGATACATAAGGTAATAGTAAATGGAGTCCTCTCTGAAGAAAGGGATGTTACTAGTGGGGTACTGCAGGGTTCAGTACTGGGTTCAGTCCTTTTTAAATATAAGTGACATTGCAGAGGGACTGGAAGGAAAAGTATGCCTCTTTGCAGATGTCACAAAGATCTGCAACAGAGTTGATACACAAGGAGGCATGGAAAGGATGAGAAGAGACTTGGCAAGGTTGGAGCAATGGTCAGAAGTATGGTAGTTTGGATTCAATGCAAACAAGTGCAAAATAAGTGCAAAATAATGCACCGGAGAAACAAAAACCCAGGAGAAGAGTACACAACTAGGGGGAGGTAGTAACAACAACAAAAATGGAAAGAGACCTGGGTAATCATATCAGATGACCTTAAGGTTGGCAAGCAATGTGAGAAGGCATTTGGGAGGTCTGGGGGGATACTGAGATGTACAGAGAGAGGCATCACTAGCAGAAACCAAGAAGTTGTTATCCCTTTGTACAGACAGTTGGTGAGACCCCATCTGGAGTACTGTGTCCAGATCTGGAGACCCAATCTCTGCAAGGACATAGACAGGATGGAGGCAGTCCAGAGGAGGGTAACTAAAATGGTGCAGGGTATGCAAGAGAAGCCATACAAAGAGAGACTAAAGGAGGTTAATATGTATACCTTTGAGGAAAGGAGGGAGAAGGGGGGACATGATAGAAACTTTTAAGTACCTCAGTGGAATCAACAAAGTCCAAGAGTGTAGCAACTTTCAGAAAAAGAGATGTGAAAGAACAAGGGGACACAATATAAGATAGAGGGGAGACGACTCAGGGCCAATGTGAGGAAGTATTTTTTCACAGAGAGGGTGGTGGACGCATGGAATAACCTTCTCGAGGAAGTTGTGATGTCTAAAACTGTGAAAGATTTCAAGAATGCATGGGACAGACATAAGGCAATTCTTGTGGGGGGTAGGAAGAAATAGGCAGTTGGTTAACTAGGATCTGCAGCTTATCCAGTAGGTAGGGAAATGGGCAGACTAGCTGGGCCAAGCGGTCCTTATCTGCCATCAAAGTCTATGTTTTTATGTTTTAATTTGTCTTCCTCACTCCCTGATGCAGCAAACTGTGTTTCTGCCATGGTCAATTCCTTTTCCAGTCACTCTACAAAACTCCTATATTTCCTAAAAACATTTGATTCACACAATATAATACAACCTCTTAAGCAAGCTTTGAGGGATTCCCATAGAACAGTTCAGGAACAGGTAAAAGGGTGGATTCCACTTCAGAAAGGCCTTATGTTCCTTTCTTAAAAAGGTAACAAATTGTGAGTCCTGTAATAATAGATTGTTAAAGGACCATTTTCTAGAACAGGAATTATTAGTCCTTTACAAATCAATCTCCATATAACAAGAAGCTTGATCAGCTATAACAATTGAGTTGTACCAAACAAATTTAATTATATGGAATGAAGAATTCGAAACCAAGAAATAGTCTATTCTTGAAAGGCAGTTGTAAACTTTAGAAAAATAAGAGAATCTCTTCAGATCCAGGTACATTTTTCAGAAAGGGTCTATCAATGCAAGTTCTTGCACATAATTGTTGATCAGATCTACAGTTTACTTTTTTCTTTCTGGAGCTGAATCAACCCCATCTAATATTAATAATGCAACATTGAAATCCCCCTATGATAACGGGAGACTCAAAATTGGAAGATCTTAAAAAAAGATTTGTGACAAAGGATAAATCCTCTTCATTTGGAGCATACACACTGATAAGTGAGAGCTTTGCTTAATCAATACTAATAGTAGCATTAGCCCACCTTCCCTCAGGATCCACCTCTGAGTTGATTACCCTCAGTTTCAGCCTTTTTTAATAAAAATTCACCACCTCTGGCATGTCCTGCATGATTTGTAGAAACAGCAAATGTGCTAAAAAGATTAGAAAAATATACAGTGTCTTTTTTCTCAGAATGCATTTCTTGTAATAAAAGACAATCAATTTTTTTTAATTAGATGGTCTACTATTTGTCTAAGCTTTATCCTATCCTTGGCTCCATTCAAGTTCCAGACTGCAATTCTAAAGTTAAGCATCTATTTTATGAGTGAAAAAGAAGTTTTCACCTTTAAAACAGGCAGCAGGACATAGCCACTACTACCTAACTTTAAGAATAAGTGCATTAAGTACCCACGCTTCCATTTGGACAGATGTATGCTTTTGTTATATTGTTTATTTTATTTATTTAGTTTTTGTTGACTGGGTAAGTGCACTAGACAAATCCTGCCTGTTTTCAGGCACGACCTGGGGGAGAGGGATACAGATGAATGCCAACTGACCTTGAACCAGATTTTTAGCTGTTGATGGTATTTTTAGTTAATGAGAGAAATTTGGTCAGGACACCGGGAAAATTCCTCTATTCTTTGCCAGTAGGGGGAGCCTGTAGCCTGAGATTATGGCCACTTCCACTGTTCCTGTGGAAGAGATGGATGTCTCTGTGGTGGGGAAGCAAGCCTCCTCTCCTGCCTATGTTGCTCTACAGGCTCAGCGCAACAGAGCACAGGATTTGGAATCACACAGTATAGGAAATGAAACTCCTGAAGTGTTTTTGTCAACGGAAGATTTAAGTCATGTAGAAGTTATGCCGTTATCGGGTGGAGAAGAGTCTTTTCTGATTTCAGCTGAAGAGGAGACTTCTTTGCTTCAGCAATTAACCATGGAGAAAATTAATCATTTAGAGAAAGAACGCAAACTGAGGGATTTAATTTCCAAACATCAAGCTGGAATTCCTTCAGTCTCTCCCTTGACAGGGCTGGATGACAGCGTTCGTGACGCAGCAGCATCAAAGGCTCTGGCCCAGGTGGGGCCGGGTGAGTCACTCTCAGAGAATTTTGCTCGATTGTAACTCTTATTTCTAACTCTAAGCTGGCTGGCATTTTATCCACTTCTATTGGCGGGTGCTTACAGCTGAAGAACAAAAAACCTCCAGAGACTTTAGAAACCAGACGCGAGGAAAAAGCACCTCGGCGCCGGTCATTTCAGTTTGACAAGAGTCCCCCTTTTGTTTCTCCTCATATGCAACAACCTTTATCCAGGGAGTCAGGGTTTGTTTTGAAGCCCTTGACTGCTGGGTGTGTGTCGGAGATTTCTTCCTTTCCTAAACCTGCTGCAATCAACTATGAGCATGCTCCAAATAATCAGAAGGGCTCAATAGTCTTTTCTTTCTCTAAAGAAAGTAATGTGGCTGCAGGAGTAAAGGATGATATGAGGGAATGCAAGACTTCCGTGACTTTAGCTAAAAGGCACATTTCTTTAACCCCTGTTCCTGATTATATAACAGGCCCAGCTATTATTAATGCTCATGAAGTGTCATTGGAAAAAACAACTACAGCTCTATTGCAATCAGCTTTTGCTCTAAATGAATGGGTACTTCCCACAGCTGATCCTTGGTCCCCCCAAAAAGCTCTTAGTGAAGCTGGTTGGAAGTTTTCTCTTACAGGGATTTGGGTCCCTGATCCTGATTGGGATCCTAAATTAAATTTTTCCCAGACTTCTTCTAATTTGTGTCCTGGTAGCATATTTTCTATAGCCCCTGATTCTCAAATTTTGTTGGAAAAACCTCTGGAAGAAAAAGCCCCAGGTCCAGGGGATGGTCCTAGTGCCCCCATCTCCCTCCAGGGGTCTCTGCCTGGAGCTATTTTGGATAAAAAGACCATTACTAACCAGGAGGTTGGTAAGGACAGTACAAGAGGGTTGAATGATTCCACTCAGGATGCCCCCCCCCCCAAACTCAGAAACCTGTGCTGTCTGATTTATTTGAAAAAATAAAAAAAGAAGCTGCACCCCAGAGGAATGCAGTGCGAATCTGTTATAAGGGGGAGTCTCAAGCACTGGCCGGACAGACATTATGTGGGGAAAACTTTGTTAAAAGACTCTGTTCATTTTTCCCCTCGGGAGGTCTTCTCCTTCATCAACATTAGTGGGGAAGATCATTAAGATATAAGTTTTCGCACTCATTATGCTCTGGACCTACTTTGGGAGAGGTAAAATCAGGTAAAATTTTCACCCACGTTGTCCCCCTTCCTATTTATTCCCCTCTCTAAAACTTTGATTAAATTTGTGATGGTTATATTTCGGAACAAAGGGGTCCACGTGGATGACATAACCTATTGGATCTCCCAGAAATGTGATGTTCTAAGTGTTCCTGAGGCAATTTTAGATTCTGAACAGTTCTGGACAGGAAGCTAGAAATATAAGGTGAAACTGTGGCAGTCTGATTCAGGGATTTCTCATGTTCCCAATTCCTTTCTGTTGGGTAGGGATTGAGGCGTGTGCTTCTATTCAGGCCAGCCTCGGGCCTGCTATAAATGCAGTTCCAGAACCCACATTTCCAGGTCCTGTGATAAATCACATTGTGATAATTGTTGGGAAGTAGGGCATATTGCTATGCAATGCTCCTCACATACCAAATGTGATCTGTGCGATGAGATTGGCCATGTTTTTGGAGAATGTCCTTGGGCAGCCAAAAATAAGGCCTCCTGTATGAGCCAAGATTTGCTGATCCAGCATGCTCAGGACCAGGTGCCTGGTCCTATTTCTGTCTCAAATGTTTCCCTCCATCCCCCATGTCCCCCTGAGTCCCCTCCCATGTTGCATCCCCCCCTTCGGTTTTCCCCTTATAGTATTTGATCCCCCCTTCTCCCTCCAAGGGAGAGTTTTGTGGGGCAGGGCCCCTGGTACCAGTGTGTTATAAGGATCCTGACCCTAACAGGCCTTCCTCTAAGGGCCTAGCTCTTCTCCCTAGATGTTTCTCCAGGTTCTCTAGGACCAGACCCTTATCCCCCCAAGATTCTGTTGAATCCATCAATCCTTTCAAGGTTTTGGCCCTAGAAGAGGGTGAATCAGATATGGATCTAGCTGATTCAGTTCCCCCCCTCCTGTGGCCCTTCATGCTCCTTCCCCTTCTGAGTTGGTAGGTTAGAGGGGGAAAAAGAAAAAGAAATGAAAAAAGACAGCTTAAGCTGCTATCCCACTGAAGGTGGGCTCAGTAAATATTCATAGCCTCTTAAGTCTGTTAAAACATCAGGCAGTTTTTGATTTTTTACATGATTCAGAATTTGATATTTGTTATGTACAGGAAACTTGGATGTTCTCAGAGGACCAGCTTAGATCTTTTCAGAGTGAGTGGGTATGGGGCCCTTCTTACTGGTCCTTTGGGACAGATTCTGCAGATGGTGTGGGAATTCTATTTAATGGGTATCATTTTTCTTTGACTAAATTGACAGATGTAAGTCCAGAAAGGTGTTTCATTTTAGATGGAGTATGGCATAAATTGCATTTTTGATTAATAAATATTTATGGGCCTCAGTTGAAGGCATAAAGGTTTTCACTTTTGCACTTTATTCAACCATATTTAATCACCTCTCTCATAATTATATTCGGTGGAGATTTTAATTGCCCTATTGGTAAAAGTGGAAGTTCATTAAAAAAGAAAGTTTATTGTGATGCTAATGCTCTTTATCAAGTTATAAATTCAACTGATTTGGTGGACTGTAGTGAATTCCAGAAATCAGGACCAAGCTTCACTTATATGATGTCTAAATATTATACCACTATGGATCATATTTTTGTATCTCGAAATTTGCCAAATTTTTTTCTTTTCATAGTCAGCCTGTTGAGTTTTCTGACCATTTGTTGTTGTATATCAAATTGGACCTGCATTTAGGGAAACCTGTTCGATTTAATTGCTGGAAGCTTAATACCTCTGTGTTGAATGACCCTTTGGTTCAGTCAGGAATACGGGGGTTGATTGCTGCTAGAGTTTCCATTACTTTCCTTTACACTGATATGGGTGAATGGTGGAAGGACACGAAGGCCGAGTTCAAATCCTGGTTTCAGAGGTTTGGTATAAACTCTGTGAATACCAAATTTCTGAAATATTTGTCCTTACGACAGCAACTATATAAAGTTTTCACACTGGCTAATACTTCTAAATTAGAATATTCCTCTCAAATTTCCAATGTAAAAAAAAGAAATGTTGGTTTTCTAGTATGATAGGGCACATTCAGTACAGGCCATACTTCAGTTTGGAACCAAAAATTCCCCTATTGGGGACCCTTTTTTGGCCTTCAAAACTGTAAAACATACTGTCCTTATGGAGTCCTTGGAGACCCAAAATGGGCTGGAAGTAAACTCTACCGAGGAGATTTGGGATATTATAGGATCCTTTTTTCATGCCCATTACCCTTTAAATCCTCCTTCTGAGGAATCCATCCAATCGTATTTGGAGTCAGCTGATGTATGTTGTAGTTCAATACATATTACAGAAAATCAAGAATATCTAAGCTCGGGTGATACTGAACAGGTGATAGGATCTCAGAAAAATGGTGTGTCTCCTGGAGTGGACGGGCTGCCATTTGAATTTTATAAAACCTTTGCTCAGGAACTCTCTCTATGTTTAATGTTTGCATTCAAATATATTTTTTTCAACCCAGAAAATATATCCCGCCTTTTTGACAGGTTTATTGATATTTTTATTTAAATCAGGGGAAAAATCCTGTCTCCAAAATTGGAGGACTATTACCATCTTAAATTCCAATTATAAACTTTTGGCACAAATCCTCAATAATCGATTAAAAACCTATGCCTCCTTAGTTATATCTCCATATCAGTTTTGTGGCTTACCCTCTAGGAAAATGCAACATGACCTAATGGTCATAAGGGACCTGGTTGAATTTTCATCTCTTAATGGCAGGTCAGCTTGCCTGGTCTCCTTTGATCAAGAAAAAGCTTTCTATCGAGGGTACCAGCCTTCTCTATTTAAGGCTCTTAGAGCTTACAAAATACCAGATTATTTAATTTCTCAAATCAAACTGCTATATTCTTCTACCTTTGTGCACCCAGTTATTCAGGGCCAGATTACTGAGGGGTTTTCTGTCCCCACAGGGGTTAGACAAGGGTGCCCCCTTAGCCCCTTATTATATGTGTTTACTTTGGATCCCCTTCTTAAAAAATTGGCCCTTTCCCCCTCGTGGTCAGGTATCTCAGAGCCATGTTCTGGGAGGAAGTTATGGGTACAGGCCTATGCAGATGATGTCTGATGTTTCTTCCCAGATACAGCTCATTTACCATTTATTTTACAGGAATTCTCAAATGTTTCTTTCTTTTCAAATTCAAAATTAAATGTCATTAAAAGCAGAGGGTTGTTTTTAGGTTCAAACTCTCTTCTCCCTTGTTGTGTGGAGGGCATCCCTTTCTCCATAGAACCTCTAAAGATTTTGGGGATCATTTTTGGGCCCCAAAATCTACCAACATGAAATTGGGAAATAGGGTTATAGAAAGTTGAATACAAAGTGTTGTGATGGAAACATTGGAAATTGTCTAAATTAAAAAGAGTTGAAATTATTAAAACATTTTTAGTACCTGTTCTACTTTATGTAGCAATGATTTATCCCCCTCCTGGGAATCTGGAGGTAAAACTATATAGTTCCTCTTTCCAGATGCTCTGGGGAAAATAGGCTTAACCCCATAAAGAGGTGCTTTACCTATTTACCCAGAGAAAAGGGGGGCCTTGGGATGCTAGATCCTGTTATTTTTTTTCATACGCTATTTATCTGTCAGACAGTTAAAAGTGGGCTGGTGCCTTCCTCAGATCCACATACTGTTTGGACATGCAATATTTTATCACAGTATTTGAAAGCTTGGGGGATTACTCCCCCTCGGCTATCAGTATATCTCCATGTGCCTATCTTCTTTTGACCAGTGGTCACTAAACTATACAAATGGGGAATATCTAAATAACTTATTATTCAAAATTCTGGTAGAAAACTTTATGGTACTGTCATGGCCTGTGTTTTTCCCACCGACCCCTATCTTTAAGAATTGTCTCCCTCAGAACAACCATAAAGCTTTGGTCAAACTCCTTAATCCTAGGAACCCCCCTTTCATGTGGGAGCACCTATGGTTATCTGTTTATGGGAAAATAAATGTCCGGGGGAATGCTAAACACAAGGTTTTGGAGGAACAAAATTGTCCTTATATGGACTGTACAAACTTAGAGGAAACTATGGAACATTTTTTATTTACATGTTCATTTGTTAAAGCTCTATGGATTTATCTAGGACATTCTTGGAATATGTCATGGCTGACTAATATGATGTAAGATTTTTTAATTTTAGGAGAATGTGAGCATTTAGGTGGTCATTACCATTTAGATACACTGGCTGTTTTCTTATGCTTCCTAAAATATTATCTGTGGCAAAGTAGGTGTCAATGGGTTCTCTATCAAAGGATGATGCCATATGACACTGTTCGGGTTATGGTTTCTCAAGCCATGTCTAAACTTTATACTTCAGATGTGGGACCATTTTCTGCTTTAAAAGTGTTTTTATGGTGGAAGGCTTTTAATATTTTCATTAAATATGAATAGTAAAGTAATTTATTGTTAATTAGGAATTAAACCATATAGTGTGGTTAAATGTATGCTTGAAATACTTTCTTTCTTAAGGATCCTAAATGTTTTGGAAATATTATTTTGTATGAGTTAACATAGTTTGCAATTATTTTCTTTTCTTCTTTCATGTTCCTTTCCATGTTATAATAATAAAAAAATTCCCCTACTCTTTTCGATAAGTGCAATGGGATCTTTAACATCCACCTGAACTACCACCAATGCCGGCAGATGGGACCTCGGTTTAATGTCTCATCCAAAAGTTTAAAGGGCTGAAGAATGTTTTTCTCCAAAACTAGCCCACCTCCCTCCACTCCCTGGTATTATTATTTAACCAGTGTCATAACTTTCATCTATATGGTTCCTCTGATACCAGAAAAGCCTTAACCCAACCCAGCTTTATAGATAGCTTATCTTAAGCTCTGTGCCAGATGTAAAATCTGCCTGAACTGGCACTCCCACCCCCATCCCCAACCATAGCAAACATTTGCCTCTACCCTTTTTTTCTCTCTGTCCTTCCCCCCTTTCCTTTCCCTCCCTCCTATCCCCATATTCTTTTTTGAGGAAATAACTTTATCTAAAGCTTTCATCCCCCCTTACAAAACAGAGTCTCTCTTTTCAGGTACTAGATGCAGAGAAGGCAGTAAAATCTTTATTTTTCTTGTTTGCAGAAAATCATATACTTCTTGAGGTGTGGATAAAGTAAAAGGTTTTCCATCTCAAAAAATATAAAACTTCACAGGGTACAACAAAGAGAATGAGATGCTCTCTTTCCTTAGTTGATCTCTGACCCCAGCAAAAGCCTTATGTTTTAAAATAATTGAAGGGGGGAGGTCAGGGAAAGCTTGCAGCTTCATGCCATTATAACTCAGTCCTTTTTCAGTTTGTGCTGTAGATAGAATTTTTTCTTTATCCTGAAAACACAGGGATTTAATATACATGAACCTTGGCTTTCCATCATCCCTTCTGGGACCAAATGCCCTATGGGATCTAGCTACTGTAATTTAATTTTTTCTCTGGGTATTTTAAGTACATAATCGGAAACAACATTTGTTCACAGTAGATTAAAGGGTTCCCCCCTTCAACCCCTTCCAGTAGATTGCCAGTTTTTAAGTTTGCATGCCTTGATATAGATTTGAGACCTTCCACCTTATTTTTCAGGGCATCTAATTCCTTCATAGCTACTGCTATATCTGCAGATACCTTTGGAAGCTGATCTTCTAATTTTGAAAGACATTGTTCAAATTGTCAGTTCTTAAAGATACAGCTTCTAGTTTTTCAGCTATTTCTGTAACTTTTTGATCCAAAGAAGCTATACCTAGTGTAATGTTTCCAAAACCTGCATAGGCATGTCCTCTTTTGATAGACTTCCACTACCAGGGGCAGAAGTGAGGGCTTCTAAAAGACAGACTATAACTAGCTCTTGGGGCTGCTCTGCACTCTGATTATTATTATATTTTAGCTCTGCAACCCATTTTATTTCAAGTACAGGAGAAGAAGGAAGAGGTTCAGTAAAATTAGGGCCTTCCTCCTCTGAGGTTGCTCCTTGTGTTTGCAGGTTTGGGAATAAACTGGGTGGGAAATTTAAACCCTGAAAAGGCACCTCAGGAGCATACCATGCATACTGCATGCTTCATCCCAATGCTGTAGCAACCACTCCTGTCCCCAAACCCTCTTCTCTTACCTCCACCTCCAGGGACCCCTCCCAGACTCTCCCAGTGTACCTGTATCATTGAGTGCAGGAAAATCACCCGCTGATACCTCCGTCAGAAGCGATAGCCTGGAAGAGTGGTCAGGAATAATCCATGGTCAATTGCCATCTTTTGTTCCAATGCCTTCAGGAAATGTTTTTTCTCCTCTCCTCCAGGCAACTCGATCTCTCTAGTCCTCCCGTACCTTTTAGACATCACCAGCTACATGGTTCAACAGGAAAGAGCAGCATCTAAGCAAGTAGAGGCTTTATCTTTGTACACAAATAGGCGGTAGAATGGAGGGTAGAATGCAGGCTCAGCATGTACGCACAGTTGCTACACTCAGTTCACAATCTTGCGAGAGGTCCCAAAGATTTGTCACACTGGGAAAGCTTCCATGGAAGATATGACTTATTTAGTCAGGATGGACTACATATAAGCAAAAAATGAAGTAAGATATTGGGAAACAAAAGTGAACAATTAACTGATTGTGCTTTAAACAAATAAACCAGAGGGCTCAAGGGAAAAAATATAAGAAAACTGGTAACCAAAAATATGAGCCATATAACAATCTCTAAAGTAAAATACACCAAAAACATGAAAATTAAAATGTTTGTAACTAATGCAAGATATTTTAATATAATTAAAAAAATTGTGCTCCAGTCAAACAACATTCACATAGCAGCAGTCATGGAACTATGGTGGAGTGAGAATGTATTATGGGGCAGAGAAATACAAGGTTATAAGTTATATAACAACAATAGATCCAGTAAAATGGAGGTGGAGTGGCAACATATATCAAACTAATATAGAGAGAAGCAAATATGAGGTTATGGAAAGAAACATAGACGTGGTATGGGTCACAGTTAAACAGAACAGCTGCGCTAGTCTCATTACCAGGAACTGATATAAGCCCACAAACAGTAATGACGAGTATAATCAGGACTTGATTTGCACAATTGAAGCAGTCTCAAAGAAAGGCATACTATTACTTGTTAGTGATTTAAATGTATCAGGAATAGCTTGGAAATATATGACATATGTACTGAACAGGAAAAACAATGTTTCTGGAACTCTTTATCAAACTGGGAACAACACAATCTGCAGAATTTCCCATTGGGGCAACAATAGCCTGTATATTGTTATTATGGATCATCAAAACATGGTTGAAAATATAAAGGTCAGTGAGGGCTTAGGGACCAGCGATCATAACATGGCTTAATTTGAAATCACAAGACAAACAAAGTTACAGGTACCATGGTGAAAAAAAACAACTTTGTAAGAGAAAACTTCAGTAAGATAAAGCATGAACTGAGGAGGTGGCAATGGGAGGTGCAGTTTCAGGATAAGACCACTAAAGTATGTTGAATCATTCTTAAAATCAAGATAATGGAATTCGAGAACAAGTATGTGCCAAATAAAAACCTCTATAACAAAAAAGGAAGAAAACCACTCTGGTACACAAGCAAAATTTTGAGGTAGCTTAGAAAAAAGGGTAAGGCATATAATGATGAAAATGGACTCTATAGAAGAGAATCCTGACCAATATAAAGTTTCAGTGAAGCTAACTAAAAAGCAGATATGGCTGTAAAGAGCAAAAGTGGAATTTAAATTGTACTGTAATAATACTGTATCCTGATTGTCTGTCTAGCATGATATACAACATTTAAATCATGACATCACCCCATGGGAAGACATGCCAGCCAATCACCAGTAACAAATTTGAAAGTCGCCAGCCACCATATTGTTTTCTTAGGTAACCGGAACATGCATAATTCAAAATAAAAAGAAAACTTCTCTCTCTTTCTTACTTTATTACATTGTAAAATTGCAATATACCACGAGAGAGAGAGAGCGGGTGATGGCAGGATTTACCCATGACTGGTGTAGTTTCCTCACTCAGCCACCAGCCTCATGAGCAAACCACCACAACAGGTGTTGGTAAATCCTGCCATCACCCACATCATCTCATAGTATATTGCTTAAATAGCCCACTACAAAGATCACGGCAAAACATTCTATTCTCACATTAGCAATAACAATAACAAGGGAAGCAAAAGAACAATAGGACTCATAATGAGCAAAACTAACCAAATAAAATGGCCCCCAAAGAATTGTAGGCTTGTTTAATGATTATTTCTGTTCAGTTTAAAATAAGCAATGGGGAAATACTGATTATCAAAGTAACTATGAAAACAAGTGGTTGAAGAAGAGTTTCAGTGGTACACATATATCTTTAAATTACTAACTGAACTTAAAACTACTAAATTAGTGGTGCTGGATAACCTACATCCAAGAATATTAAAGAAAACTGCTGAAATTATAGCTGGACCCCTGGCACATATATTCAATAAATCATACAATAGGGGAGTATTACCAGAGATTGGACTATATAAACAGTAGTCTCCATTCAAAAAAGGGTAGAAGGACATGTAAGGAGAATTAGAGGCCTATTAATCTGATGAAAGAACAAGGCAAATTCATGGAGAAAAATGGTCAAAAAGGAATTTGAAGATAACATCACAAAACTGGACCTAAATGGCAAACACCAGAACAAATTCATGAGAAATAGATCATGTACAACAAATGTCTTATCATTTCATGAAAAGATAAATATAAATAATAACACACCTGTGGATGTGATGTATCTGGACTTTCAGAAGGCTTTTGATACAGCATCACATGACATTTTAATTAGCAGATAAAAAAAGAGGAATTGACAGCAAAATTAGTAAATGGATAGGACAGCAAGTAAGAATAAAAGGTGAGCTTTCCAAGGAGGGAGAAGGTCTAGTGGTATACTGGAGGGTTCCATGCTGTGGCCAGCATTTTTTGCCTCTTTTTATAGCTGATAGAAATGTAAGACTAAAGAGCTGGACTTCCAAGTTTGCAGATGACACAAAAATAGGATGAAGAGTGGTTTCTTCTGAAAGTACAGAAATTATAAGAATTGATATTGATAAGGTCGAAAAATGGGCTTTTGAATAATGGGATGTAATTTAACATTGATAACTGTCTAGTACTTCATATGGGGAAAATAAATGAAGACAAAAATATATGTTAAACGGTAAAGAAAAAAAGAAACATGGAAACTTGAAAAAAGACTTTGAAATTGTTACAGATGAGAAATTGAAATTCTCCAAGCACTGCAATGAGATGTCTATAACTGTTATCAGGCTACTCAAAAACATAAACACAACATTCATATCCAAAAGTGAACAATGTATTATCCCAGTATATAAAACATGCTAGACCACACCTAGATTGTTGCTCAGAGCTATTGAATCTATATAGGAGAGAGATGTTAATCTTGTTGAGGAGTTCTAAAGAAGGGTAACAAGGATGGTGCCAGGACTGAGATTAACATCCTATGAAAATCAATTAAATCACCTTAGATAATTTACATTGGAAGATAGAAGGATGCAGGGTGATCCACTACAAATGCACAATATTTAAAGGATACAGAACTCTGCAGATATATGAATATTGAAATCCAGCACAAAGATATTAATCTTAGATCTCAACATCAACAGATTAAACTAGTTACAAATATCAGGAACAATAGGAGGGTACATTTAGGCAGAGGACTGGAGGATAATGGAACAGTCTACCAAAGGAAATGTTAGAATAAAGTACATTAAACTCAAAAACAACTGGACAACTATATCATGAGTCAAAAGGGTGAAAGATGGACCCACTAAAATGCAGGAAACAGGCTTGATGGGGAAAATAGCCTCCTCGTGTCAAACTACCCAGCAAAGCACTCAGTATAACCTGCTGAGCCACTGACGCTGTTGTTAAAAGGGGACTTGTTCTGGTGAAGGCAGTATGCCCAGCACAGGGATTTACTTAACCAGGATGCTTTGCACTAAGTTTTAAGCATCTGAGTTTATGTGTGTGATAAGGTTTGAAGAGATTTACAGAAAACAAATAACTGAGTGACTTTGAAAATGTTATTCATACTCCCTGTGCCTAACCTCCTCTTACTGTCATTCTTACCCTGCCTTTCTCTTTAAACAGTCCTCCCTGAGCTTTCATTAACCATTGTCATGATTCTCATAATGATATGGGATGGTTGCCTGTCTTGTCTCAGACACTACTTTTTTAAATGTTTTATTCACATGTTTTAAGCATGGAATACATACTAATATGCACAACCCTTTACAAAACACATATGTTTAAACACTTTAAATTTGTCAGAATCACGAAAAAAGACACAAAGTCACCAATTCATCTTACCAGGCTCTACATATATAACCAAGGCCACACAAACCACTGCCCATTAGGTATGGCTTTCATATAAAATAGAATATGATGCATATTGGGCAGTCTGCCTGCTTAAATGAACCACATAACAGTTTATTTAGGGTCAGAACCCATCTAGTCATACTCTCTTTTATACAGAAAAAAATTGAAAAAAAAACATATTTCCAAATGTATAATAGAGAAATTATCTTCTATAGAAATTCATATGTTTCAATCAATCAATCAATCAAATCTTTATTTATCCAGGCGAACATCGTTGAGCAAGGCTCATTTGCAAGATGGACCTGGTAAGGTCAAGGTTCAATTTACATGAGATATAGCATTCAGAGTACGTACAACTTTGAGAAGACAGAAGTGAGAGTAATACAACAAATCCTAGAAATATGACAATCAGAATATACACAATTTTGAGAAGACAGAAATGAAACAATATATCAAATACAGAACACAAATTGATATGTTAGAAAAACAAGGATATAATACATATATACACGATTCATGAGGTAGCCAGCTTGCTAAAATAGGTAATGGGAGACACTTTAATACTGTCACATTTTGATGAAGGGTTGAAAGTATCAGAGAATTCCTTAGAAAAATTATTAAACTAAGATGATAGGATGTATTGATAGCTGGAAGATATGACTCCAAGGGAGGGTTCGTGGCTGGCGGAGTTGGCAGGATGTATACCTGAAGTAATGATCTGGGTAGGGAACAGGGTGGGGAGGGAGGAATCATAAGAGTTGGTGCAATAAGGGGATGTAGAGTAGGTCTGGGGGGAAGAGGAGAGGGTTAGGCTGGAGAGGTAGGAGCTGAGGGTGTTAAGGAGATTAAAATATTAAGGGTATAGAGAAATGATTAAGGCACTGGTTTGTGAACTATAGGGTAACTTCACAAAGGGTGCTGGTAAGCTTGTTCTATCTAACTATAAATGGAAGGTTAATCTAGTGTTGATGGAAGCAGTTACATTTTTCTTTGAAAATCCTATTATATAGATATTTGAAGGCTGTAATAGATACAATCTTCTTCACTTTTAATGTCTTCTGCATTGTGTTCCATAGAGTGGATGACACATAGCTAACTGCATATCTGCCATGTCGGGAGTGGAATTTAGGCACCTTGAGGGTAATGAGGTTCAGACTTCTTAATGCTTAACTACTTGATGTGGCTTGTAGAAAACAGTCAGAGATATATTTTGAAGCTGCGTATATTGCTCTGTAGGTCCATAGTATTGCATTTCTATCTCTTCTAGATTGAAGGAGTCCATCCCACTGCAGAGTATAGCAGGCAGTGGTGAGTACTGTAAGGTAGGTCTGTGATGAACCTCAAGGCTCTGTGATATAGTGTATCTATTTTGTTCAGACATACAGTAGGGCAGCGACTATATAAGAAGTCAGCATAATCTAGTACTGAGAGGAAAGTGGCCTGGACCATCTTCTTTTTTGAATCACTTGTAAGGAAGTGCTTTATTCTGTAGTAAAGTCCAAGTCTTTGTCTGAGTTTTTTTAGCAGTTCTTCCAAATGCTCTAGGTAGTGTAACCTATTATCTAGCCATACCCCAAGATATTTGAATTTTGTGACATAATCTAGGTTTTCACTAAGGGCAGTGGATAATTTAGGAAGGTCGAAAGGGCTAGAGTATCCTTTCTGCACCTGAGGGGGAGAAAAACATTGCCTTGGTTTTTTTTGCATTCAATAGTAGTTTCTTTCCCAGCAGTTGATGTTGAGGCAGGTCGAATTCTGCTTGTAATTCTTTGCAGGCTATTACAGGAGAAGAGTGACTGACGTACAGTACTGTATCATCAGCAAACAGGTGTACAGTGGCTTTGGTATGATTTAAGTCGATGTTGTTGGTATATATTGCAAATAGGATAGGGCCAAGGATAGATCCTTGTGGTACTCCTCTTTGAAGTGGTCTGAGTGGGGATATATCTCCTTCGGCCTTTACCTGCTGAGTTCTTCCTGAAAGATAATTATTAAACCATCTAATGGATTTGGTGTCAAGTCCAACTGACCTCAGTGATGAGAGAAGCAGGTCGTGGTCAACCGTATCAAAGGCCTTACTTAGATCTAAGAAAACAGCACATACACAATTTTTTTTTGTCCAATTCAAGTTGCCAGTCATTGGTGACTTTTGCAAGAGCTGTAATGGTACTGTGTTTTGCTCTGAGACCAGATTGCGCTGGGTTTAGAAGTTTGTTAGCTTCTAGGTATTCTCTTAACTGGGTGCTCACAATTTTTTCAAGTAATTTGGACAATACCGGAAGAATGGAAATTGGTCTGTAGTTATTGAGGTCTGTGGGATCCCCGGCTTTCAGTAGTGGAATAACTTGAGCGGTTTTCCAGATTGACGGGATATCTCCTGACTAGTGAGAGGTTGAACAGATGTGTCACTGGGACTGCTAAAACATGTATGGCAATTTTTATGAAGTAGGGGTCAAGGGAGACAGAACCTGCACTTTTTTTTGTATCCAACTGTAAGATTAGCTCTTCAACTTGCTTCAGCGTGGCTGGTGTGAAGGAGAAAGTAGAGTCATCTCTTGCGCCAGAGTTCTTAATCCCTAGTTGCAATCTCAGTAGGTTGGCTGGGAGGAGTCAATGCTAGCCCAGCAGTAGTAAAGTGATTATTAAAGGCTTCCAGGACTTCTATTCTGTCAGTGATGGTTCTATTTCCACTATGTAATTTTGCTGGGAGTAGGTTGCTTGTGACATGGCCAGTTATATCTTTTATAGTGTTCCAAAATTTGGCAGGGTTGTGGTATGATGAGTCTAGTTCAGCCATGTAATATGCAGCTTTTGTGTCTCGCACTTTCTTGGTGCAGAGATTCCTAGCTTTTCTGAACTGCTCCCAGTCAGTGGCTAACTTAGTTTTTCGAGCCTTCTTCCAAAGCTTGTCCCTGTTGAGCAGGGTGGATTTAAGATCTGAATTGAACCAACGACAGGTTTTATTTTTGATACGTAGTTTAGAAACTGGTGCATGGGTGTTCAGAGCACTTGTGATGATATCATTTAGAATACCATGTGCAATCTCCGTTGTGTTCGCTAAATAGAACTCTTGCCATCTTGTGGAGTGTTTGATATCATCCAGGTATGCATTGATGTTGAATTTCTTTTTCGATCTCCTCAGCATGAATTTTGTAGGGGATGAAGGCTTACATGCTGTCCTAATTGCTGCAACAGTACAATGATCACTGATGTCATTGAACAGTACTCCAATGTGTGAGAAGAGGTGGGGTTTACTCACTAATAGTACGTCCAATAGTGTATTGTTTTTAGGGTTCTTTTTGTTTACTCTAGTAGGTTCATTTATAAGCTGTGTAAGCCCATGCATGTCACAGAATGATGTTAGTGGTGCAACTGCCTTAGAAAGCCAGTTTAGGTTTAAGTCACCTATGATTATGGTTTCTTCATTTCCTTCTGAGATCAAGTCACCCAAATGGGATAAAATCTTAAGGCCAGCTGAGGGAGGTCTGTAACAGCCGATCAATTGTAGCGAGGTAGTGTTGGAGAGAGCCATTCTGAGGGATAGGCACTCAAATTCTTTTGCCATAGAAGAAGAGTCAAGACAAGTTGCAGATAGGTTGGCCTTTACATAGATTACTACCCCACCTCCTCTTGTATGTCTATCAGCTCTGAATGTTTGATAGTCAAGTAAGTTAATGTCTCTGTCAGCTGTGTCAGGCCTAAGCCATGACTCAGATACTACCAAAATGTCAGGTAGTGTATGGCTAACCCAGGCTTGGAGCAATGTGATATTTTTTAGAAGACTACATACATTAATATGTAGAAGGCTTAGCCCTTTAATCTTTACTAATTCTGATGGTGCAGAGATAGTCTCAGGTGGCCCAGGGTTAAGTTCCACGTTCTCTGAACAGATTAGTAATAGCAGTAGTAATTTCATAATTGCCGCCAGAGATAGGGTACAGGATCTTGTAGATGCATTTTTAATTTTTTTTTTTTTATTTTTATTTTGTTGGAATCTTAAATGCCATCCGGGTTCGGTCCTTCGGCCTCTTGTAATAGTAAAGATTAATACTTTAACTGAAATAAGTGTGGAAAGTATTTCTGTATACAGTTGGTGACAGTCACCAAACAGGTATACAGCCGACTGTGTCCCTCCATAGTAGCTGTTAAGTGTGTAAGATTGTATTAGTGGGATGTCATAGAAACATATCCAGTCTCTTGGGACTGCTATGTAACTGCAGCAGGAGGAGAACGACATCGTATCACTTTGCATTGTATCCTGTGGATGACTGCATCTTTTACTGAATTCCAGTACTATGAGTAATACAAAAAGGCACAAGGGAAAGCTCCCCATTATGAGGTAACCAGAGGTTCTATAAGAATATCATGCGAGATACTCACAGTAATTGCTTATTCCGTTGGCGGAGATGCTAAGTGGTTGCTCAGACTAAGTGTCAGCAATATAGACAGTGTGAGGGAGTAATATGGTGATCCACTATCTGTGATCAGCAAGGGATGTGTGGCAGGCTATAGGTCGGCAAGACGTGGCGGCGTGGTTTTCGATTGTTGGCAGGAAAGTGACTACTTAATAAAGTCCACAAGGGGAGGAAGGGTGGGTGGGCATAAAAGTTGCGGCTTTGCTGTACCTTTGAAGGAGGGTCTCTCTGGCTCTATGGAGCTTGGCGCTGGCTGGAGGTGCCGCCCGCCCGCTGGCGGCATCTGGCCTCGGCGCTCAGATAGGGGCGCTCAGCGAGGGTCTTCCTCTGGGGAGACAAGAGAGAGCACAGCTTGACTTTAACTCTTTTTTGACTTTGGTGTAAGCAGAGCAGCAGGAGGGCCAGAAATTAGCAAGTGAAAGGCCAGGAAGGGGGCTAAGGCACCGAAGCATCTGGCTACCAACAAATTAGGCACAGGAAGGCTGTAATCACTTCATCCCAAATCACACCTGACACAGTTTTCCCAACCCCACAATTACAGTGTTCAGCGCTTTTTCTGTAGGTTTAAACAATCAGTGCCCCAACAAACGTTTCCAAATAAAAAAACAGAATTTTTAGCAGAGAAGAAGCCAGGAGCAACGGGGACCAATCGGTAACAAAGCCTCGGAACGCGCTCGCTTTTTGATTGGTTGCGGCTTTGCCATACCTTTGAAGGAGGGTCTCTCCGGCTCTATGGAGCTCGGTGCCGGTTGGAGGTACCGCCCGCCCGCTGGTGGCATCTGGCCTTGGCACTCAGATAGGGGCACTCAGAGAGGGTCTTCCTCTGGGGAGACAAGAGAAAGCGCAGCTTGACTTTAACTCTTTTTCAACTCTGGCATAAGCAGAGCAGCAGGGGAGCCAGAAATTAGCAAGTGAAAGGCCAGGGAGGGGGCTAAGGCACCGAAGTGTCTGGCTACCAACAAATTAGGCACAGGAAGGCTGTAATCACTTCGTCCCAAATCACACCTGACACAGTTTTCCCTACCCCACAATTACAGTGTTCAGCTCTTTTTCTATAGATTTAAATAATCAGTGCCCCAACAAATGTTTCCAAATAAAAAAAACAGAATTTTTAGCAGAGAAGAAGCCAGAACATGGGGACCATTGAAACAAGCCTCAGAAGGCCTCAGCTTTCCAATTAGTTCTTGACTTTCACCGTACCTTTGAAGGAGGTTTCTCGGCTCTATGGAGCTCAGGCCAGCTGGAGGTGCCACCCACTTGCTGGCAGTGTCTGGTCTCGGTACTCAGATAGGGGCGCTCAGCGAGGGTCTTCCTCTTTGAAGGAGGGTCTCTCTGGCTCTATGGAGCTCGGCGCCGGCTGGAGGTGCCGCCCGCCCGCTGGCGGCGTCTGGCCTCGACGCTCAGATAGGGGCACTCAGCGAGGGTCTTCTTCTTTGAAGGAGGGTCTCTCTGGCTCTATTTAGCTTGGCGCCAGCTGGAGGTGCCACCTGCCTGCTGGCGGCATCTGGCCTCGGCGCTCAGATAGAGGTGCTCAGCGAGGGTCTTCCTCTTTGAAGGAGGGTCTCTCCAGCTCTTTGGAGCTCGGCACCAGCTGGATGTGCCGCCCGCCCGCTGGTGGCATCTGGCCTCGGCTCTCAGATAGGGTCGCTCAGTGAGGGTCTTCCTCTGGGGATCTGGGATATCATTATGTTTAACACAAAGAAAAATACAAATACACATACAGTACACATACTTCCCACCAGATAAACACTGAAAGCCATGTGACCACTGTAGTAACTAGATATAAACAAGAGATAAGAAAATACCAATTTTTAACAAGTCAGTATAGGGGGAAGTATAGACACTATATCCTGCCATGTACTGCCAGTGCTTTCTTCCCAAAAATTGTATTTTTTCACTTTATCTATAGGAGATATGCAATAGGCTGACTCTGAATATACAATTTATCTTCATAAGTGAGGGGTCGGGACCATAACTCACAAGTGGTAGACGCATGAATGAGTATCAAAAGTTCTTCCCCCTCACAAGTAATGATAAATTGTCAATATATATTTGGTGTCTTAAACTGTCTAAATTCCTAAAGAAATTTAGTAAGGAGTGAAAGTTTGTTTCCTTATCTATCTTTGTAATCAGCATATGCTGTACATTAATTATCATATTTATTGGTCATAACATTGAATGATGTATAAGCATTCATTCTGGCTATCTTTTTGATATGTAACTATTGAGAAATATTGTATATAATGACAGCATTTTAAAGATTCTGTTTAAAATTGTTGTAACTGTTTTCATGTTGTAAAGACATTGGGCCTGATTCTCAAAAGCCCCACAAGATTGATGCAAGTTGCATTGTACATCCATGAACTGCAAAACCAGATGCACTAGGGATCCTGCACCAGATTTCAGCATGATAGGTCAAGCGCTAAACTCCCCATGGCTCCCACAAGCAGAGTCATGTGCCAAACGGATGGTATAAGGGAGGGGCTTGACAGAGGCTGCTATCACCACCTGCCTATTGTAATGCCTGTGCTAGGTAAAACTTGTATGACCTAAATGACTGATAGGGATGATGGTGACATCATAAAAGATACACTGCCCATGTGGTAAACCCACAAATCATTGGTGAAAACCTTGCCAAATAAATCACACTGACTAGTGTTGCAAGAAAGGTTCAGTGCACTCATTTTTATATGTCAACTCTAAGCCTAATCTAAACCTCTGAAATAGTATTACTTGCCTATTTTGTAGAACACATTGTCCACTGATGTTCAACAGTTGCCATGGTAACAGGAAAGTATCACATGCCAAGTCGGAATGGGAATTTGAGATCTGTATCAGCTAAACCATCAGTGTCTCATCCTCCCAATACAAATGACTTTAGGGAAAGTGGATGAGTCAAGGTAAGTTTTATTGAGTGCCCCAGCCACAAGCCACATGCTAGCAGAACAACAAATTGTTCAGAGATGAGCACATGAACAGATTTGCCAATGAACGACCACATACAGCATAATGTTCTGATTGCAGTGAGCTGTACTGTACACTAGAGTGTGTAACAGCAGTGCATGCATAACAAAGTATTGGAGGCTGTGCCCAGGCTATACCCAGTAAATCCACTTCTGCCATCTCGGCTCTTGACCAGTGTAGAGTAGAGTTACTTGCAACAAGCCATACTGACAGGTGCATGAACAAAATCTGTACCCACTGGAGCCATAGTACATGCCAGATGTACTTCAGGTATGATTTTCCAAGCACTAGCACTACCCTTGTGTATGGGGAACTGTATAAGCAGTAGGGATGTGTAAAATTGGAAACTTTTGCCCAGTGAAATATTTCAGGTAATTAGCGCATTCCGTGAAATATTTTGCTGGGCAAAATGCGAAATTTCACCTGCAGTTGGACGTGAAAATTTGCCCCCAAGCCAGCAAAATTTCACTCACGGGCAAAATTTCACTCTCGAAGGGTGAAATTTCACCACCCACAGTGAAATTTCATCACCTGCGGGAGTAATTTCACCTTCCACGATGAAATGTCGTTGCCACTGTCCACTGGCCAAATTCGCCGTGGTGTCCAGCGGTCCCAGTGGCCATCACTGGCAATAATAATATTAAATAAGAACTCCCCCTCAAAGTTACCCTGCGCTCCCCATTTGTTTTATGAAAAAAAAAATACCTTCCACTCCCTGGTGTCTAGTGGTCCCCCCGGCCATCATTGGCCATTATAATACTAAATAAGTACCCCCACCAAGCTACCCTGCCACCTCCATCTGTTTTATAAAAAAAATTAATTTTAAATCACCCTCCACTCCCTGATGTCTAGTGGGTCCCCCACCTCCCCACCCCATCAATGGATATCAGCACCCACCCAGCTCCCCCAGTAACCCGATCGGGCCACTGGCACAGCGTTCCACTCACCTCAGTGGCCAGCAGCCTGACTGGCACCACTGAGTGCTTGAATGAATGAAATGAATGAGCATGTATGTCGCCTCATTTCTCATACATTCAAGTGCTCAATAGTGCCAGTCCAGGCTACTGGCATAGAAGTAATGGGAGAAACTGTGCAGGGAACTTAATCAAGCCACTGAGAGGCTGAGTGAGTGCTAATAATGAGGGTAGTCCACTAGACACCAGGGAGTGGATAGTGATTTATTTATTTATTAATTTCTTTTTTTATAAAACAGGTGGCGGTAACTTGAGGAGATGCTTATTTAATATTATAACAGCCAGTGATGGCCAGGGGGGCCCACTAGACACCAGGGAATGGAGGGTATTTTTTTAATAAAACAAATCAGGGGGCGAATGGTAACTTGTGTATGTGGGACTGGGGGTGTTCAATTGGACTTGTCGTTGCAGGTGGTGACGGGCGAAATTGCAAAGTTTTGCCACAATTTACTGTAACATTTCACCCAGCGAAACTGCCGATTTTACCGCAATTTCACCAGTGAAATTTTATTTAGCTGCATCTCTAGTAAGCAGCAGCAGCAGCAGAGTTTATACCAGCACTCATAAATGGTATGCTTGCCCAAAATGCCAGTCATGCACCCAGTAGAGGTGCCTTACTCTAGGGTGAAGTGCAATGGTTTTCTGTTCAGGGACAGTGCATGCACTGTACAGCACTCTTCCAGTTGGCATCATCACACACTTGCCCTGACCCACCTGGCAGGGTCTGTAGGATGGGTGCACCAACTATTAGACCAGCTCTGGGTTTGTCTAAGCCCTGGTGAGCCCTGTGTTCATTGTGGTGCTCTCTGAATCCCGCATATGCAGATGTTGCAGCAAGGCCACTGTGCAGCCATGCATCTGCAGCAAGAGAAGTGCAAGCCTGGCTGGCACAGATGCCTCCCATGTGGCATAAGCTGTGTTTGTAAATTTGGAATGGTACATGGTGTGGCACAAGGTGCTCCTTGCCCCATTAATTGTTGGCAAACACCATGCACCATTTCCAACCTTTTGTGAGTCAGGCTTGTTATTGCTATCAATTAAATGTATTGAATTGAACTAAGAACAGCAATTATTTTAACAAAATAAATAGTTTGGTTTTTACTAGAACATGGTTAGGCACTCCGGTTTGCTGCTTATTTTTTTTTTTTGCACCAAAGTAAGTAGTATTTGAACAGGCTGTGAGAGGCATAAGGGGATATTAGGGAAAGGGAAGAAGATGAATGGGCAAGAGATCAAGTAGGATCTGCAGTGATACAATAGGCAGGGAAAAATGAGCAGACTTTTTGGGTCAAGTGGTCCTTTTCTGCTGGAAAAGTTTATATTTCTGTGTTTCAAGCTTCATTATTTTACATCTAGAAACTGGCAAAATATGCTGTTTCAGGACGTATTCAATATTGACTGTGAATTACTAAATAAAATCTAGTTAGCATTGTATGAAGTTAATGTCTTTAGGTTTTAGAAGCTATGCTACATTATGATTAATTTGCAATTAATTTTAAAAAACACAACCCTTTCTTCATATTGAAAGCATATACAAGTGGCATTGTATTTATCTAACAATTTATGCAATCAATACATGCTGCAGTTAACAATAAAGGTTGTATTAGAAAGCATTGGGAATTTATAGTGAACCCACCCTTCACAATTTCTCAACAATTTCTGCAAAAAGTCTCTGCATTTTTGGGTAACATTTTATGCAATTTTCCAGTGACCCTGCTCTTAAGCAGGGACCATTAAGTATGCTGTGCAAACCTGTGCTACTTTTTGGGGGATTCCCAAACCATCCAACTACTCAAGGGCCCAGATATTCAAACTGTGCCATTCTGTGGCGCAAGCCCCTGCGCCGCTCAAAATAGTTGCGCAGGGGTGTGGCCAGGTTGTTATTCAACGGATTTGCGCTATGGAGCAACTTCTTTGAATATCGCCCCCTGGCCACACCCACTGTGCATGGTGCAGTGGAACTGTGCCAGTGCAAGTGGTCAGAGTGGAGCATTGAGATGCGGTGGCGCAAGTTCCATTGCACCATGCGCAGCACCTGCGATATTCAAAGGGTGACATGCAAATGGGGCCATAATTTATGCAAGGTGCATGGGGGCCATTTGCATCTAATTACGGCCTCATTTGCATGCCATTAGCATGCAGGTGTGCTGATCCCCGACGACTTGTGCCTGGCGCCCTGCCAGGCAGCAGCCGTCAGGGACCAACGCCCCCCACAGCCCGATCACGGGAATAAAAGTAAACTCCAACCCCGCAGCCTGATCAAGGGCATAACTGAATAAGCCCCTCCCCCGAGCAGCCCGATCACAGGCATCAGACCTCCCCTCCCAAAGTCCAAGATCCCTGGTGGTCAAGTGGACCGCGAGAAGCCTGATCGCGGGCGGCATCCACACCCCCCATGTCAGAAATCCCTGGTGATCTAGTGGCCCCCAACCCCGCCACCCGCCGACTGACAGCTTGGTAGGGCTGCACAGCCATTGGTTCAAAGCATGAGCCACGGGCGGCAGCCCCACCGAGCTGTCAGTCGGGCAGGCAGCGGGCGGCAGATGGTGGGTGCTGCCGCCACCAGCTGGACGGGGAGCAGGGTGGTGGGTCCGTGGGGTGAGGTGAGGTCACTAGATCACCAGGATTTCTGACGTGGGGTGTTAATGCCACCTGCGATCGGCTTCTCGCGTCCACTGGACCACCAGGGATCTTGGACTTTGGGAGGTCTGATGCCTGCGATCGGGCTACTGGGGGCATTAGTATGCCCGTGATCGAGCTGATGGGGTGGGGAACCACTAGTGTACCCAGCGATCGGGCTAATGGAGAGGACACTTCGATTATGCCCATGATCGGGCTACTGGGGAGGACACTTACAGTTATGCCCACGATCGGGCTACTGGGGTTGGGGATACTATTATGCCCTTGATCGGGCTAATGGGGGGGTTAAATTTCAGCACACGATCGGGGCATGGGGGGGCACCACCAGGTGCGGCGGGAACAAGTGGAGGGCCACCCACAGGTGGCAGCTGCTGTGTTGCACCCTGCAATGCAGCAGCTCACCTGTGGGTGGTCCTCGAATTGATCCTTTTGTTTTTAGTGTAAAGTTGTGCAGGCGCAGGTAGGGGTTGCACCTGCATAACTCTGCATGGCCCAGGCTGAATATCGGGCTGTGCAGCTTATGCATGGGCACACCCCACCTGTGCCTGCATACATTACAGATGCAACCCGGCGCATCAGGATTTGTGCAGGTGCACTTTTCCCTTTTAAATACCGCACCGGGGCGCATCAGTGGGTTGTGCATGGCGCAACACTGTGGCGCCATGCACAACCCTTTTGAATATCTGGGCCATGGTACCCTGTAGTTAGTTCCTTTGGTAAATTGAAAATTTCCTGCTTTATCTTGAATACTGTCATGCATTGTGGGATTTATTGGAAGAATTACCTTGGTCTGCATTAGAATTTCTGTTTGTTGTTCAATTGAACATATTTCTATTAAACAAGAAACATATTTCATTAGAGTGAAAGCTCTTTGGGAAGACGCAGCAAAAAATGCAAGTTCTTGGAGTCTTCACTAGGTGATGCATTACTCAATGTGGCACTTCATGGGTACAGTGCCACTTTATACAGTAGACTCCTGATAAACCGAACCTTGCTCTAACTGGACTCCCTGTCAAACAAATTTGGGCTGTGTCGCAAAACTTTAACCTAAAATTCAATACTGTCAATCACGCGATTGCACAAAATCAGTCTGAACAGTGCTGAACTGCTTACAAGCACCTGACAAGTACCTGTCAATCACCTTACTTTCTTACAATCACCTTACAATCACTTAAAACAGGTGCTCACTCAGGTGCCCACTCAGTAAGTTGTCTCTGCAGTATAGCATCAATGAGAAAGCATGCAGTGCTCACTGTGGCACAAAAATTTTCCATTCTGGACCACTTGTAAAATGATGAGTGACTAGTTGCACTAGTAACTGAATACAGGATTGGGAACTCAACTGTAAATGACATTAAAAAAGCAAAGAACAAACTACGGTCATTTGCAAAGAGAATGGAATGATCATTTGGTAAGTACAACAGGAAAATCATGCGGGCTTGTGCAGAGGAGGGCTGCAATCCCATCATTTACCTTTGGTTTTGGCAGGAGGGTAAAACGGGGAGTACAATCTCAGAGCCAGTGCTTAAGGAAAGGGCACTAATCTTCCATGAGAAACTAGGCTGCCAAGTTCACCAGGCTTGCTGCCACCCCCTCCTTTCATACCCTTGATAATTCCTTACTTGAAGATGTCTTTTCTTTCAAATATCTATGGCTCTGGCTCTGGCTGGACAAGAATCTCAATTTTGCTGGACATGTGAATGCTATCCATAAAAAGCTACTCCCCAAACTTGGTGCTCTGTATGGACACCACAGCTGTATTCCCCCTCCGGACCACCATGAAATCATCTAGAAGATGATCCTCCCTATCTTTGACTTTGAAGACATAGGGCCGGATTCACATAGGTTGGCCACAAGCTGCGTCAATGGCAGCTTGTGCCACATATCCCTGCATTTTGAACTCTGCACCCGATTCAGCATCAGGGGTCTGCATCCTGCGGCTTATGGAATCAGTCAAACAAATGGTGCAACCACCACGGATGACCTAAAGGTGGGCAAGCAATGTGAGAGGGCAGCAAGGAGGGCTGGGGGATACTAGGATGCATAGGGAGAGGCATCACCAGTAGAAAACAGGAAGTTATTATCCCTCTGTACAGACAGCTGGTGAGACCCCATCTGGAGTACTGCGTGCAGTTCTGGAGACCCAATCGCTGCAAAGACATAGACAGGATGAAAGCTGTCCAGAAGAGGGCAACTAAAATGGTGCAGGGTCTGCACTGGAAGACATATGAAGAGAGACTTAAGAAGCTTAATATGTATAGCCTCGAGGAAAGGAGGGAGAGGGGGGACATGATAGAAACTTTCAAGTACCTCAAGGGAATCAACAAAGTCCAAGAGGGTAGCATCTTTCAAAAAAAGAGGTGTGCAAGAACAAGGGGCACAATTTGAAGATGGGGGCGGCTCAGAGGTAATTTAAGGAAGTATTTTTTCACAGAGAGGTGGATGCATGGAATGGCCTTCTGGAGGAGGTTGTGGAGTCAAAAACAGTGGTAGAATTCAAGCATGCATGGGACAGTCATAAGGCAATTCTAGGGGGTGGGGGTAATAAGAAGTAGGCTGCTGGTTAACTTGGATCTGCAGCTTATCCATTAGGTAGGGAAATGGGCAGACTGGGTGGGCCAAGCAGTCCTTATCTGCCATCAAATTCTATGTTTCTATAAGCCACAGGACAGGAAGGAGGAAGATGCATCTAAGAATGGAGCATGGCAGAGGGATGTGCCCCAAGCCACGATCCTGATTACGGTATGAATGTGGCTATACAGGCTAACAGACCCCCCCACCCTGATCCCAGGTCCTAATCCTCGACAATTGTTATTGCAGCTGTAATAATACTGGAACAAATCAACCAGTATGTCAGGTAGCCCTGGTAGTCTAGTGGCCGCCCACCTGGCAGTGCCAGACCACCCTGACTCCCCACCCGTGTTCAGTCGGCGACTGGCACAGCCCTCCTCTCACCACCACAGCCAGCCACTGACTGTGCTTTGCACTGAGCATGTACTGTAAATAGTATGTGCTCAGTGAATGCCAGCTGTGGGCAGGCACAGTGGGGTTTGTCAGACTCTCTTGGCCAGGGTTGGCTGGTGTTGATAGGGTTCGGATGGATTAGGCCTGAATTCATCAGTTGCCCCAGGGGGAATACCCTACAGCATTATGGAATTTGTAATGTGCCTGACTGATGTGAGCTTTGTATATTATAATGATTGAAAAAGGAATGATCATGTACTGTATGTAATGTGATTTGTTGGCTAGCAAACATCAGCCTTTCCCCCACAGTGTGAGTTTTTTTGTTTTTCTTTGGCTGGGATTGGGAAGTTGCTCTATCTGGGCACTGCCCCTCCCAGTTATTACCAGGAGGTTGTTTGCCCAGTGGCCAGTGGTCCAATCCCAGAGCCTGACCTTCCAGGGTGAAATGACCCAGGAGGGGTGGGCCAGTGGCCTTTGACCCTAATCACAGGTGGGTTAGGAATAGCCACAGGCTGGGTGGGGTTAGGGCAAATATATAAGGTCCAGTCAGAAGAGGGCCATCCTCTTTCTGCTTGGACAAGCAGAGGACAAATCAAGCCCTCCCTTAGAGTGGCATAGGCTGATAGATGAGCTGCTGGTTAGCTGATGAGCATTGCAAAAAGGGGCAGTGGATGATTCAGGACAGTAAAGGAAATATAAAGGTAAAAAGTGATGAGAGGGGGTGGCCCTGTGAGGATGCACCCAGAAATGAGTCACTATTGTATTGGTAATGCAGGGCAGAGCAGGGGACCATGGGGGGGGGGTGATGGGCATGGCTGATGATTCCCTATGAGGAAGCACTGCACTGCTATAGCCTAGCAAGTCCAGGACCCTTCAGCAAGTATAGCCTGTCTTGGTGTGGGCAGTGCCATTGGGGGTTTGCCAGGCTATCTTGGCCACGGTTGGCTGGTGTTAATATGATTTGGATGGATTTAGCCTAAATTCATCAGCTTCCCAGGGGGGATACCCTACAGTGTTATGCAATTTGTAGTGTGCCTGATTGATGTGAGCTTTCTATATAATCATGATTGAAAAATGATCAGTCATGTATGTAATGTAAACATTGGCTTTTTCCCCACAGTATAACTTTTGTGTTTTTCTTTGGCTGGGATTGGAAATGGATCTATCTGGGTAAGGAAGCAAATAAAACAACCAGCACATCAATGAATTTTAAGAAAGGTACGCAATTATAAAATGTGGGTTTTCAACTACAAATATGATTCAAAAAGGCTTGACAGTGTCCCTTTAAGAAATTTATTGAAAACTCTCCAAAACCTTACCCATACTGCAAAAACTAACCTCTGTTGAATGTTTTTGTTGTATTTTTATAAATGACTTTTTAAACACTTTACCTATTATATAACTTTGCATGTAACATGCAGACCCAGGGTGCTAGTGGTCGGACGCAGGGAGGAGGATTGAACATCCGAGGAACAGCTCTCCTCCTTTGGGTGGGAGATGGTACAGTGCTCAGTGTTATTGTGGCTTATGGTGGCAGCTGGTGGGGAAGAGTACTGGGACCACTACTTGGACATTGAGAAACAACAGCTGTCCGACATTATACACATGGGACCGTGCATGATGATATCATTGGCAGCACTGCATGCCATTCCACAAGGGCAAAAATGAAGGTGGAAAATCACCCAGGCTGGGAAGATGATCTCCCAACCCCTTGCAGCCCCTGCACCGATGACCTTTGCATGGCTCCTGGAAGAGCAGATTTAGGCAGGCTCCACCACCACTCCATGGGTGTCAGCCATGATGGACAGAGCCAGTAAGTCCAGGAGAAGTGAGAAGATGGGACAGGGGTGAGGGCCAGTCGGGAAGGGGGAAGAAAATAACAAAAAAAGAAAAATGTTGTCTGTAACATATTCATCAGTAGACCACTGCAAATGACACTATGATTCCACTAACTACAAAATCTCCTGTTTAGTTATTAATAAACAAACATTATTATAGTACACTAACCGTTTAACCACCCTGCCTTCCTAGATAGCAACAATCTCATTTAATTGTTTTTTACATGGATTGGCTGTGGTGGAGTGAATAATGAAAACTGCTAGAAAATGTCACTACCCTAGCATTTGGAGAGGATACTCCTCAAGTTCCAAACTTCAAGATGAAATGCTGCTGTCACTGCATGTCTGCGTAGGCATTTATGACAGTGGGAATTACCCTGGGGAGACCTGTCTTGTTTCACAATAATGCATCTGTCACACACTGAATTCAGGCAGTCTGCTGTATTTTATTTATTTAGTAGGAATATGTTTTAGATGAGGGTAACTGATAGGGCATACAGGAAGGGAATTTCTGAGAATGCCCCTTGGTAACTAGTCTTTGCACAACAGCAACAACATTCTGTGGCATGTTAGGTGATTAATCTCATGGAAGAGTAACATATATCATTTCAATTTTATTTTACAATTTATCAACCCAGTGTGACCCAGCTGAGATGCAGATCTTATTTTCAGAGAGATCCTGCTTCTACTCCAATTTTATAAAACTATAGTGTAAGTTTAAATTCCCAGCATGCCGCTGTACCCTCCAATGGACCCTTTTAATTTATTTTGTTAACCGCTGCCCTCCAACCATTAAACGTAGCTGGAGTGTGTAATGAAACATGACCAACCTAAAAGAAGCTGGCAGCTGCTTTCCCCATAGAGCAACATGATGACTTTTGCAAGCCAGAAATCCCCCATAAAAAATGCATGTGAGTATCCATAAGGAAAACAGGTTAAGGTGACATGAACAATTGTGCCTGGGAATTTTGCTGTAACAGCACTTAGCAGGCCATCCCATATAAGTTAACTGCTTAAGAATTAAAATTCTTTTTTTTCATCGATGCCTACATGGGAATCTCTAGGATGTAGCATGGCACCGATGTTGATGTGAAGTACAGTATTGATCACAAATTGCATAAGCAGTGCATGACTTTCTGTTTATTTGCTCTGTATGAAATATTTCAACCACAGGAAGCCTGCATGAGCTCAGCCTTTTGTATGCCTGCATGAGTGGGTGGGGAGGAGAGGCAATTCTGTGGTAGAATCCAACAGAATTTACACAAATCACGCCATTGGCTGCCTTTGAAAAGTCAACACAGAATCTAGAAACTCAGTGCAAGCAAATTAGTCTATAACTATTTTAACAAGCATTTGTCAATGCTGAATGTTGTCTTGCTGGCATTGGCATTGGTAGTGCAGGAGTTAGAGAGATGCATAATTGGAAAAATGGTGAAGTATGGAACTGATGCAAACCCAACCCCGTGTGCATGGACACTGTGCAACACATGCTCGTAACACAGTCATTTTGTGGAATTATTTCACCAAATTTTCAACATAGGCATTTTGGGATCTCCGCTCATGCACAGTGTCACTGTTGTTTTCCTAATCTGTCTCGAACATTGATTTCCCACAGTGACTGCACCATTGTGTGCCAGATGTGCGAAAACACATTTTAGGCAGGATATGATAAATGACAGCTGTACTGTTCATAAGGAGGTGTGAAAAAATGGCAATGTTGAAAACTGGTGTGAAAATATAAAAAATGCTCAAAGCCCTGGTAAAAAGAAATACAGGTGAGGGGGTACAGGCAAAGTGGGCAAGCATTAAAGATCCAATACTTGAAGCAACATCCCATTGTGTTAGTTAGAAAAGGAAGTGCAAAAGAAGAAGGAAACCACTTTGGTTCTCAAACATAGTAGCAGAAAAGGTCAGAGTCAGAAGGCTGGCCTTCAGGAACTATAAGGGAACATAGCAGAATGAAGACAGGGAGGCATACCAAACTTCCCTAAGGGAAGCAGGGAAGGCAGTAAGGCAGGCAAAGGCCCAAACAGAGGAAACACTAGCACGAACAGTAAAAGAAGGTGACAAGACTTTCTATAGATACATTAGTGAAAGGAGCAAGTCCAGAGGGGGTATTGCTAAGATCAAAGTGGATAAGGGTGTGTGTGAGGAGGAGAAGGACCATGTAAAAGCATCTATCCTAAATAGATACTTCTGCTCAGTATTTACTGAAGAGAAGGTAGAGCAGGGCCCACAACTCTGCACCATGGACACAGGGGGGAGGAAGGTGTGCACTAGTTCCTTTCACAAAAGAAAGTGTCCTACAAGAGCTCAATAAGCTTGGGGTGGACAAGGCACTGGGACCTGATGGCATACATCCCAGGGTACTGAAGGAGCTAACGGTGGAACTAGTAGAGCCATTATCAGAACTGTTTAGTGAGTCTCTGAGCACAGGAGAGGTCCCAGAAGACTGGAGAAGGGCTCATGTGATCCTGCTTCACAAGAATGGTAGCAGGGAGGAGGCAGAGAACTACAGACCAGTCAGTCTTACCTAAGTAGTGGGAAAGATTATGGAGACACTCCTTAAGGAAAAGATAGTGCAACACCTGTAATCCATAGGAGCACAGGATTCAAGACAGCAAGGGTTTACAAAAGGAAGGTCCTGTCAAACTAATCTCATATATTTCTTTGACTGGGTAACCAGAGTGGTGGACCAAGGGGGAGCAGTTAATGTTGCCTACCTTGACATCAGCAAAGCTTTCGATACTGTTCCACATAGAAGATTGATTAATAAGCTGGGTAGGCTCGGGGTGAGTCAGACGTTGGTCAACTGGGTGGCAAACTGGTTGAAGGGCAGAAAACAGAGAGTGGTGGTAAATGTTATACAGTCAAAAGAGATACAAGTAACAAGTGGGGTACCTCAGGGATCAGTCCTGGGGCCAGTCCTCTTCAATATCTTCATCAGTGACATTGCAAATGGACTGGAGGGTAAGGTTTGTCTGTTTGCAGATGACACCAAGATCTGCAACAGAGTAGATGATCCAGATGGGGTGGGCAGAATGAAAAGAGATGTGGATAAACTAGCAAAATGGTCAGAAGAGTGGCAACTGGGGTTTAATGCAAAGAAGTGCAAGATCATGCACATAGGGAGAGAGAAACCCTGAAGCCACCTATAGGCCTGAGGAGTTGCTGGCAGTCACAAGGAAGAAAGAGACTTGAGTCATCATCACTGATGACCTGAAATCATCAAACAGACCTCTAAAGCAGTAGGTAAGGCTAGGGGGATATTGGAGTGTATCAGTAGGGGTATCACAAGTTGGAAGAGGGAGGTAATAATCCCTCTTTACAAGACACTGGTTAGACCCCATCTGGAGTACTGCGCATAGTACTGGAGGCCACACCTTCACAAGGACATTAACCAAATTGAGGCAGTCCAGAGAAGGGCAACCAAAATGGACAGATTAACTGAATTCAATATGTATACCCTAAAGCAAAGTAGAGAGAGAGGTGCTATGATTGAAACATTCAAACACCTTAAGGGGATTAACAAGGTGAAAGAGTCTAACATGTTTCAATATAAGAAAAATAGCAGAACAAGAGGACACAGCATGAGATTAGAGGGAGGCCGATTAAGGGGTAATGTGAGGAAGTTCTTTTTCACAGAAAGGGTGGCGGATGCATGGAATGGCCTACCCCAGGAAGTGGTGGATATGAATACAGTGCAGGGCTTCAAACAGGCATGGGATAGGTATAAGGGAGCAATACAGATGAGTATGAATAGATAGACCATTGACAGAGCAAAGGCCTATGGCACATTCATAAGGTAGAAAAAGAAATGGGCAGACTGGATGGGCCTTGCGGTCCTTATCTGCCATAAACTTCTATGTTTCTATGTAAGTTACAAGAATGCCTGGAAACTGCACAACAAACGCTCATAACACAGTCATTTTGTGGAATTTTTTCACCAAATTTTTAACATAAGGATTTTGGGAAATCTGCTCATGAACAATGTGACTGTGATTTTCTTAATCTGTCCCAAACATTGATATTCCACAGTGACTGTGCTGTTGTGCACCAGTTATGCAAAAATAAATTTCTGGCAGGATGTAAAAAATGAAGGTATGCTGTTCATAAGGAGGTGTGAAAAAATGGCAATGCTGAAAATATGGAGTAAAAATATTCAAAATTCTCTAAGTTATGAGCATTCATGGAAACTGTGCAATGCATGCTCATACCACAGCCATTTTTTGGAATTCTTTTGACCAAATATGCAGCATATGCTTTCTGGGATCCCACCTCATGAACAGTGACATTGTTCTTGTGTTAATTAGTCCTGAAAGGTGAGTCCACACAGTGACCACAAAGTCACCTTTAAGGACTGAATAATGAAGTGACAGTGACTGAGTTCATGAGGTGGAGTCCCAAGAACCCTATGTTGAGAATTTGGAGCCAAAAGTCACAAAAATGGCCAAGATAGGTTCAACCCCCACATTGATGCCACTATATACAGCTTACAGTGATTTTCTTCAGTTCGTGGTCAGCTTTGAAGAGTGCAGACGTGTTCCTGCTCCACCGAAGATCACCACGCGGGCTCCAGAGGTGAGTATGGGGTGAGGGGTGTGTGAGGAGGTGGGCTGTGCAGGGGTTGCATGCGGGTTAGAGGAAGGAGTGCTGTCATGACCACAAGGGATCATTTTCTGTTTTACAAGTTAGAAAAAAACTGACATTGCAGGAAGGTTTTATTTCCACAGGTTTACTTTGGGCACACAGGGGTGGGCTCCCACTGTACCACCTGTGTTTTTTTTTGGGGGGGTGAAGCCATTGGGGATTGGGCCCCCATCAGTAAAAACAGCATGTGTGTGTTTGGGGGACTGATGCTGAGGTGGATTGGGCACCCCACTCAGCAGATTGGAGACAGAGGACTGTAGCTAATGGGGATTGGGCTACCTGTCGGCAAGCAAGTCTGTATTTTTTTGGGAGGATGATGCCAAGGGGGACTTGGTACCCCCCTCATCAGACAAATAAAACAAAGGGGCACATATGCCGATGGGGACTGGGCTACCCCATCGGCAAACAAACTGGGGAGGGGGCATGCCGACAGGTGGATTGGGCATCCCTGAAGTCGGCTTGCTGGGTATTGTGAGAGGTAGATGGCCGACAGCCACCACCATGTTTATTGAAATGTTTCAGCAGGCAAGGCATGCCCTGCAATGATGGAGAGCTTCCTCACTGCAGCGGCAAAGTTCTTTTAAGTTGGTGGCATGCTTCTGAACTGCTGTCGTAGACAGTGTGCTGTTTCATTAGTGCCACACAGCCCAGCCCCAAAAAAAGCAGTGGCCCCGTTGGCCACAACATGACCACTCCTCCACAACCTGCTACTCCACCAAGCTGTCACAAAATGCTGCTTGTGCTGCATGAACAAGACAACATTAAAAGGAGTAAAAGACACATGTGGGGCACACATTTTGTATGCAGAAGACAGAAATAAAGTACTGAAGACATGTATAGTCATTTCTGGATATGACTAATGGTGCTTCATGGATTAATGAGTCACTGTATCTGGACTACTGTACGTGGGCACATTTGGGGCATTCTGTGATTCAAAATACTCTACAGTATATGATGAGATATGGGGACACAGTTCTTTGTGCATTATTATTAAAAGTATTATTGGTCTTTAAATCTTGCAAATAAGACATGTTACAGGCTCTCATCATCAACAACATCATCATCATCATCAGTTTATTGGAAAGCAAGTTGAGAGAAACTCTCATTTACAAATGCTTCCAAAATACAATAAGAAATATGAAATACAAAACACATTTCAACAGACAACATATAAGTTATGTAAACAAACAGTACAAATACAACACATTTTTTCAATAGATGAATAAAATAATAATTATAGCATTCCTAGGATAAACAGCTGGCCTGGTGGTGTAGAGGTCTGAGGTGCTGGACACCTTCAGGAGCAAGCATGGGCTGTTGGATGTCAATACCGGGGGGGGGGTGAGGGTGTGGAGCAGGATGAGCTGCCATCAGGCAGATATCTCTGGGCACTGCCTTGCAGTGGAGGCCAGGAAGCAGTGCAACAGAGAGAAGCCAGGTGCACTAGGCCAATGGGGAGGGAGGATGGTGCCATCACCAATGAAAGAAGGTGAATGCACTCTTCCATGCACATGTGTCTCTCTGTATGGGGCCCCAGGGTAACCGTGAGAAAAAACAGAAACAAAGTTGAGGGCTGCCACAGGATGGTGCCTCTGGGCTGGTTCCTGGAGGTTCGACGGGGCACAAAAAGCATTAAAAGATGCTGAATGACCCCTGGAGACCAGTAGGGCATTGGCATCAGCAGCAGCCCACTGAAAGAGCATAAACACCTCTATGGAAATAGGATAAACACATGGTATTCAGTGATATTGGCATGATCAAGCTGAGCGACTCAATATGAGCTACTCAATTTAACCGCACATTAGAAAAGTGACTGTGGAACAATAGTGAGGAGGGGAATAGCGAGGCACTACGACAACAACAGCGAGTGTAGGAATGGGCCCAATGTGGGATTTGGGAGGGTGGTTACAGGATATGGCAAGAAGTCTGGCGGTGAGATTCCGAGCTGGCAATCTTGTGTAGTGGAAGGGTGTACAACCCTACTGCAGAAGGCTCTGGGTTCTGAGCTTGTGATGCGGATGCATTTTGCCACATGTAATTTTTGCACTTTACCCCAATGTCAATCAATGTCAATCCCCCCCTCAGAGTTGAGAATCTTAATTATGTCTGTGTTAGATCCTGCAAATGGGGCAGAGTGTCGCTGTTGTGCCGCTCGCTGTTGTTCAAGTCGCCGTTGCTGTTTTCCGTGACTTGCACTCACTGTCTTTGTTGGCACCGTAAAAACTTTGCTGACATGACATGGAACTGAACAAATGAGGTCTTACAGACTACAAAGGGTAAACTGGGAAGTATGAGCAATGAAAGGGATACAGGGTGTTCTGTAGTTTAACTGAGAAACATTAAAAAGCATCCACGATTGTTTTCATGTACTTTGTGATATGGGGCACCAGTACAGTCTCTCTGTTGAACAGTAGAGATGTGCGAAGTTGAGAAAACTATGCTGACTTTGTTTTCTTGCAAAGCAAAGTGGCACTATTTTCTGCAAAGTGATCAAACTTCACTTGCAAAATTGCCATTTCATGGAACAATGTGCCATTTCAGCTGAAAGCATTGCGAAGTCGGCAAAGTTGAAGTTGGTGATGTCAGTAGGAACTTGCAAAGCTTTGCAACTTTACACCAACTTCACTGACAAAGTTTAACTTTGATGCATCTCTAATGAACAGGCTGCATAATGCCCACTCTAACGAGAGAGAGGGTGGAATGGTAGGAATCCCACTGTGCTACATGAAACAATATTTCCCACAGACATAAAGTATTTATTTATTTGTTTTTGATAACTGGGTAAGTACTCTAGAATTCCTATTTTCAAGCACAACCAAGGAGAGTACAAGCAGCATGGTCAAACAACACAATGTGATATACAGGTTATATTCACAGCAGTCAGATACAAAGTTAGAGACCTCTGTGTTGTTCAGAGGCCATCCCTCCTAATGAGGGACATTTAAGCATTAAGACATGACTTGGATTAGACTAACAGTCTGTTAATTACATTTTAGGGATGTAATGTGGCACAAGGCACAGATGCGTACCGTACCATACTGACCCAAGGAGGTGATTAACTGAATGTTAATCTAACTTCTGGGTGTGCCCTAATGATAAGTTTAAAAAATATTGTAAAAGAAAAGCATCAGAAGTCTACCTTTTGAATGTTTTTCTCATCAAGAAGGAGGTTTTTAATGAAATACTTCCTCCACCACTTTGCAGTACATGAAGAGGGTAAATAGGGGAGGAACAGTCAGGGTGCTACGAAGGAAGGAGGAGGGGGCCACTAGAGGGCATGGGTGGAAGCTGGAGGGGGGAAGATTCAGGGGAGAAAGGAGGAGGTGCTACTTCACTGAGAGGGTGGTGGAGCCATGGAATGCACTGCCTAGGGGCTGGTGGAGGCAGAGACAGTGGAGGGGTTCAAGAGAGGCTGGGACAGATACAGGGGAAGGGTTCTGGAAGCAAAATCCAATGCAGCAAGAATATCCGGAGCTGGGAAGGGAGAAGCCAGAGAAGGCGAGGGGGGCAGCAAGGTCAGCACCCAGGGTGGGGGCTGACCAATCGAGCAGACTCGAAAGACCGTTAGGCCTATTCTGCTGGCATTTTAGTATGTTAGTAACTGTTTTAAGATTGCTGATTCAGAATCAGAATGCATCATTCCAGTCATTTAGCAGTGCTAGAAGATGGAATGCTGACAGGAAGAATGCATGTGCCCTACTGACCAGGCTGACAGTGTGACATAGATTAATTTAAGGCTCTCATGATACTGAGAGCCAATCATATTGCAGCATTCCTGGGACCCTTTTTAAGGCTGCATGACATAGTTAGGACAGACTTCTTGTATAAACAATTCTTCAGAATCCAAAAGTGGCATTTTACCCATGTTACTACCACAATTACTGTGTGAGGCCTCATCACAGTAAATGTGATGCTAACATACAAGAAGTTTTGTGCCTTATCAGTCCAGCATTCTATCTTCATTGTTTCCTTTCTCTGTAGTTTTAGAACACAGAACACATTGAGAATCTAAAACATTCTGCAGCACAGAAAAACTGCCCATAAAAGTTACTGTATTTAATACTTCCTCCTCCATCGGTAGTCTCCAACCCCCGCTACCTAACAACCAAAAAGGACACTCAAAAAATATTTCTCCATCATCCAAAAGTTAAACAAAAAATGCCACCCTCTGCATGCCCTCCTCCAACCCCCTTTCTGACTCCATGTCCCTGGATCCAGTATCAGCAGTAGCCGGTGGCATGTCCTGTGATCCCCCTCAGTACAAATGGAACAAAACAACAGCCGCAACTGGTGGTGGCATCTTTTCTGGTTTCCATTGGTAGGAGGGGGACATAACAGCCACAATCAGCAGTGGCATCTGCTCTAGTCCCTCTCAGTAGAAAGGGGGAACATAACAATAGTCACGATCAATAACTGCATCTTCTCAGGTCTCCCTTGGAAGGAGAGGGACAAAACAACAGCTGCACTCAGCAGTGGCATCTCCACCAGTCCCCTTGGTAGAAGGGGGATATAACAACAGCCACAATCAGCTGTCACATCTCCTCCAGTTCCCCTCAGTAAGAGGGGGACATAACAACAACCACGATTGGTAGCGGCATCTCCACCAGTCTCCCTTTCTAGGAGAGGGACAAAACAACAGCGGCAATTGGCAGTGGCATCTCCTCTGGCCCCCCCTTGGTAGGAGGGGACATAACAATAGCCACAATTGGTGGTGGCATCTCTTCTAGTTCTGCTCGGTAGGAGGGGGACATAACAACAGCTGTAAGTGGTGGCGGCATCTTCTCCATTCCACCTTGGTAGGAGGTGGACATAACAACAGCAGCAAATGGAAGCGGCATCGATTCTGATCCTCTTCGCTAGGAGGGGGACATAACAACAGCTGCAATCAGAGTTGGCATCTCCTTCTCAGAGTTTCCATGTACAGCTGCAGCATCAATCCAGGCCTAATCAGCAGTGTACACTCAGTTGGGAATTTCCACCTAAAACTTTAAACCTTATCCTCCTATTGGACAGGCAATAGGTGGAGTGTTGTTTCTTCCCACAGAACTGTGTGGGGGTGGCAAGACTCCCATGCACTGGTGGGCCTATGACTGGCTGCTGTACACACATCTCAGTATCTTAACAGCATCTTCTGACTGTGGCCCTCAAATTCATCAAATATCTGAAGACTTTTCACTGCTGTCAGTAGTGAAGGCCATTGATGCATTAACAATAGATGTGAGACAGAAAAATACAGAAGAAACAGTGTCACCAGCCTGCCAGTGCAGTGGTTGTACAACTGCTCATGGCGCCTGTGACCCAGGTTCAGAAGCATGCTCAGAAAGCTGGAGGGTCAGCTAGGGGAAGAGGAGAACGAGCATCCAATGGACTGCTCTGCTTCTCCTGTGGGGTGGGGGTGGTACCATCCACATGCCTGAACCCTAGTGGTGTGCTAGGGGAAGGGTCACCTGAGCATGTCAAGGTCTGGGTGGGAGACAGGCAGATGCCAACATCAGCTTGTGGGTGTGCATCTCGATGTCTTGGTGTCACTGCATGCCGTGTCCCTCCTAGGGGAAATTGCAATTAAGAAAAACTTCCCCTGTGCCTCAGGACCTCCTGGCTCAGCTCCCAGTCCCATACACTCCCGCTCACGGGTATCCTGGGCATTACTGTCCTTCAGAATGGCTCTACCATGACGGGGTAAACTCATGAGGTTGGAAGTGTTCTGGCACCGGGACCAGTTGGAGGCGAAGCATCTGCCAGGGAGCTTAAAGAATAAATTGAAACAAAAAAGGAAGAAATCAGTATCTTTGAAGTCAGGTATGAGACAAGAGCAGTCCCTAGCCATAACATTTTATTTAAAAAAATATCCAGTAACATATGGAAATAAGAAACCTTTCAACTGTCAAACATTATGAATGACATTACTCATTTACCCAAGGCACTAAAAAGAAAACATGACAATAAAAAAAAATAAAAAAAAACTTCTTCCCTTCGAGTGCTATCCCCCCCCCCCACTCAGCTGACCTCAGGCCCAGTAAGTTATCCATGCTCTGGTATGGTCTGTGATAAATTAAAAAGTTTTATAAAATAAAAACACGGCTTCCTTCCTCTGTTTGTCTGTCCACCCTCCCTTCCACTTGCTGCCCTTGATAATCACAGTAATGTTATGGTTAGAAGACAGTCTCAATGACCTTTGGCACCAGGCAGAGACTCTCTAGGCTCCTGGCCCTACCCACTTTCCACACCCTTGATGGGACCATCTTGGAGGACATCTCCTCATTTAGATATCTGGGAGTTTGGCTGGATCAGCACCTCAGCTTCTCTGTGCATATCAATGCTATCCACTGCGTCCCAAGCTTTGTGCTCTGTACAGGAATCGTAGTTGCATCCAGCTGACTGCGAGGGGTGAAATTGTCAAGAAGATGATACTTCCCATCATTGACTACTGTAATGTAGTCTATCGTGCTGCTCCCAAATCTTCCCTGACCAAGTTGGACACTCTTTAACTCCTTCTGCCGCTTTGCTATCGACTCCCCTTTCCACTCCCACCACTGTGAACTCTATCACTCTCTAACCTTCCTTCCAGTACCTCACAGATGCATCTCTCACTGTGCCAAACTAACCTTCAAATTCTGTTTTGGGGACTACTCTCCTATCTCTCATCCTCTCTCTCCATTCCACCTCCCCTCACCCACTCTCTCAGATCAAATGACACCCGCATCTTGACAGTCCCTTGCCGCTCCACCCTCATTGGTCAGACTGGTTTTGCCCATCATTTCCCTAAATTCTGGAATTCCCTCCCCACTGAAATATGACACTCCTCTTCCAAATACTCCCTTACCTCTGCCCTACACAATTACCTTTCCCTCAGCTGTTCCCGCTTTAACCCACCTTAATACCTATCCCCAGTTTTTGCCTTCCTACCAGGACTCCCCCATGGCAGGGTTCTCAACATCCTGAAGGGGGAAATCAAGAAATGGCTACCCATTCTCCTCATATTCAGCTCTTGCCTCTCCCCCCTCTCTTCTCCACCTGCCCTTCTGGGTCACCAGTGTACACAGCCTAATCCTATCCTTTTTACTCCTACAGCACTTGCGTACTACCTCAAGCCTGTTCCTGGTACACTTGTGCACTACAAATGGTTCTATCGCATTATTACTGTTTTGTACGTTTATATGTTCTTTTCTATGATTTTGGACATGTATTGTAATTCACCCAATGTTCCAACTGTTGCACAATCTTACAATGTTGTATTGTTTGCACTATCCACATACTATTGTAACTGATCATCCTTCACAACCCTATGTAACCCTTTCCCCTAGCTCACACCGTGAGATGAGCAACTTGTTGCTCAGCGTGCCCTCCTGGTAAAACATTTCAATAAATAAATAAAATAATGTAAAGAGCTTGAATGACAGTGACTTGCACAGCCCTCCTCTCACCCTAGTGGCCAGCAACTATCTGGATATGGAAGGGAGAGACTTCACCTAACAATCCAGGAGACAGAAGCATAGCCATTAGGTTGGGGGTGATGGAGACCAACATTGTATTTGAAAATGCTCTACAGTGTAGGGTGGAAGAAAAAATGAAAGAAAGCTGAAGAGACTGGAGAAAGCTTGAAGTTAAGGTAAGACATATAAAAGACAAAACAAAAGATTATACAAAATGTAGAAACTGAATAAAGAAAGAGTGAAAGAAATAAGCAAACAAGCACTTATCAATGTCAAATTTTTGCTAGCTGTCATTAGCATTGAATGTGCAGGAGTTAGACAGAAGCAGAATAGGAATGGCAGGGAAGTATTGAACTCACGCCAACCCCACCTCCACCCTACAAAGATGGACAGGCATTGGGGTGTGCCTTTGCGTCATTGCCCATAACTCTCATGGCATTTCACCTCACCCTATCCTGTAGACACTGACAAGTGTTGAGGTGTGCCTTAGGGTGTTCTGCTTCACAGTCACCCCATTTCATAAGGACATAGACTAAAATGGGTGCAGTATAGGAGAATGGGGTGCAGTCTGGGGCTGAAGAGTCCAAGGCACACCTCGATGCCTGTCACTGGCTTCAGGGTTGGGAGTGAGGCTGGAATGGCATGAACATTACAGCCAGCAATCCAAAGGCACATCCCTGATGCCTGTCAGTCTGCACAGAGTGGGACATTATGGTTAGAAATCCTAATGCCCCAGGCATTTTTTTGTATTTGCACTACAAATTTTCAACATGGCCTTTTTGTGACCTCCACCTCATCAAAACATTTGGGACCTCTGCTCATGAACAGTGGCACTGAGATTTTGTTAATGCATCCTGAACTTTGATTTCCCACAGCGACCGTGCCATTCTGCATCAGATATGTGAAAACACAGATCAGGCAGGATGTGAAGAATGACAGATGCACCATTCATAGGGAGGTGTGAAGAGATGGCAATGTTAAAAATCTGAAATGAAAATATTAAAAATGCTCAAACTTCCGAGTGTACATGGAAACTGCACAATGTATGGTTGTAACACAGTCATTTAGTGAAATTATTTTACCAAATTTTCAACATAGGCATTTTGTGAACTCTGCTCATGATCACAGTCATATGATTTTCTTAATCTGTCCTGAACATTGATTTCCCACAGCGACTGCGCCATTGTGTGCCAGATGTGCAAACACACATTTCGGGCAAGATGAGAAAAATGACAGCTGTACTGTTCATAAGGAGGTGTGCAAAATGGTCAATGCTGAAAATTTTAAGTGGAACTATTATGAATTTTTAAAGTTATGAGTGTGTGTGGAAACTGCACAATGTACTCTTGTAACATAGTCATTTTATGGACTTTTGTCACCAGATTTTCAATATAGGCATTTTAGGACCTCTGCTCATTAACAATGTCACTGTGATTTTCTTAATCTGTGCTGAACACTGATTTCCCACAGCGACCATGCTATTCTGAGCCAGAAATGTGAAAACACATTTTGGCCAGGATATGAAAAATGACAGCTGTACTGTTCATAAGGAGGTGTGAAAAAATGGCAATGTTGAAAATCTGGAGTGAAAATATTACAAATTCATGAACTCATGAGTGTGCATGGAAACTGTGCAATGCACGCTTGTAACACAGTCATTTTTTTTGGAATTTTTTCACCAAATTTGCAACATAGGCTTTTTGAGAGACCACCTCATGTTGTTTGGTTAATAAGTCTCAAAAAGTGATTCTGCACAGTGACCGCAAAATCACCTTTTGGGACCAAATAATGCCATTACAGTGACTGAATTCATGAGGAGGGGTCCAAAGAACCCCATGTTGAAAATTGGGTGCCTAAAGTCGAAAAAATGGCCGCGATATCCATGTAAGATGAAAAAAACACATTTATGCCATTATATATTTTACCTGCATTTCTTCAGTTCGCGGTCAGCTTTGAAGAGTGCAGACATGTTCCCTGTCTACCGAAGATTGTTGCACCAGGATCCAGAGGTAAGTATGGGGTGAGGGGGGGTGTGGGGAGGTGGGGTGCTCAGAGGGTTCCTGCAGGTATGGAGATGGGTGAGAGACTCAACGAGGGACCATTTTCTTTTTTTTACAGGAATTTAAAAAAAAGAGACACTGCAGGACTTTTGGCACACTGAGGTGGGCTCCCAATGTGCCACCTGGATATTTGTTGGGGGATAGTGAAGCCGATGGGGGATTGGGCACCCCATTGGCCATACAGTGTGCTGGGGAGGAGCACATGAGCATGCTGGGGTGGGCTCCCAGCATGCTATCTGGGTGTTTGTTTGGGGACTGGAGCCGATGGGGATTGGGCACCCCTATCGGCCATACAGTGTGGTGGGGGGAGTGTGCATGAGCCGAGGGGGATTGGACACCTCCATGGCACACAACAAGTGGGGGGGTGCATCATGCCAACAGGGATTGGGCTACCCCATCAGCAAATAAACTTGGGAGGGGGCATGTCGACAGGGGGATTGGGTACCCCTATCGGCTTTAACAGGGGCTGGGAGAGGTGGGCCACGGCTCTCCATCAGTTTTGTGGGGACTGTGAGAGGATGACAGAGAAGCCATCACCATGTTTATTGAAAGGAGACACCAGACAATGCAGCTGTAATTGGCTGCTACAATCAGGGACTGCCCCGCAAACACAGCTGATTGTTCAGTGATGAGGCGCTCCATGATTGCAGCGGTCAATTTCTTTAAGCATAGTGGCATGCTCATTAACTGCTGTCATCAACAGCATGGTCCTCTATTGGCACGGCAGAGACCAGCCCCAAAATGGACTGCTGCCATTCACCACAACACTGCTGCTCCTCCACAATCCACTACTGAAGGAGCTGACACAATGTGTTTCTTGCACGTGCGCACAAGCAAACACAAAAAATAACACTGACACTGAAAAGTTTATTTAAAATGCTTAATCATTTATACTGTACTGTAGCTTCAGCATGAGTTTGTTTTCTCTGATGGTTGTATGTGCAATGGTGTGTGTGTGTGTGTGTGTGAAGGGGTGTGTGCTGTGTGCTGGGGTGCAACAGAGTGTGCTGTTGTGGTAATGGGACCCAAGAATATTGCTGCAGTGTCTGACTCCAAGTGAACATGTGCTGTGAGTGTGTTGGGGGGGGCACAATCTGAAAGTGCCTATGTCGATGAGAGACTGTATGCATTAGGTGGAGGCGGAGCAAGTGGTATGTGGGGGAGTGCCTGAATGTATGGTCCGGTGATAATAGAGACTGAGCATTTTTGCAGATGCACCCAAGCCTGTATGTGCAATGGGGGGGGGGCAAAGTTTGTCTGTGTAATAGTGATGGGGCAAGAAGCCAGAGTGTATGCAGATTATTCAGACTCGAGAAGAAAAGACCAAGTAGGGAAAAAATAAGGTGGAAAGAGGAAATGTGGATATAAAGTCATCTGATCGGGTGAGAAAGATTTGTGTGTGGTACTGTATATAAGAAGATGGTTCAAAGTTAAGCTGGTAGGGTTGAGAGTGTGTGTGTGTGTGTGTGTGTGTGTGTGTGTGTGTGTGCATGTGTCACTGTGAGGGTTGTCTATGCATGTCTTCCAGGGCCCATGTACTGTATGTGTTACTATGGAGTATTTGTGTTTCTTACTGGTGGGGTTGTTTTTGCAATTCTTAGGACTGGTGCATGTCACACCAAATGTCTATGTGTTTCCCTCTGGGGGTTCAAGCATGTATCAGTTTGCATCAGTCTGAAGATCTGCGAGTGCCATGCTGTGGGTCAACATGTGTCAATGTGTGCTGCATGTCCCAGCCTCATGCATAGCATGTGTGTGTGTGTGTGTGTGTGTGTGTGTGTGTGTGTGTGTGTGTGTGTGTGTGTGTTTTAGGGGTGATAAGAATCCAATTCTTGGAATCAAATTTAATAAGACTGCAGAGTGGGTTCCTGACTCAGGGCATTACTGAACAAACAACACCTGAGGTGATTCTTGATCTGGTGCTCACAAATGGGGAGCATGTACAGGAAATAATGGTTAGGGAGTCACTGGGTGGAAGTGACCATTGCACAGTGTGGTTCCAGTTGCATATGGGCAGGGAAAGCATCCCGACTAAGACTAAAATCTTAGATTTCAGGAGGGCAGACTTCAGGAAAATGGGCGAAGTGCTAAGAAACCATCTGGCGGGCATCAGATCCAAAATGGGGGTGGACCAAAGGTGGGCCATCATTAAGGAAGGAATACTGGTTGCCATAGATGAAATTAGGGAAGAACACAAGGGCCAAAGCACCCTGCTGGTTCAGTTCTGTGGTTTCCCAGGCAGTAAGGGAAAAGAGGTTGACCTATAGAAAATCCAGGAAGACCAAGTGAGAGAGAGGTGGATAGGGAAAATTACCTAAGATTGGCTATGGCTAGTGAGGCAAGTAAGGAAATCTGGTGAGCAAAGGCACAGAAGGAGCTGCAGATAGCTGAAGGAATTAAGAGGAGGGGGGAAGAGACTTTCTTTTGCTGTATAAGTGAGAAAAGGAACAAGAAGGAAGGGATTGTTAGGCTTAAAAAAGGGGTGGAGTGGGTGGAGGATAATAGGGGAAAAGCAGAGATACTAAATGAATACTTCTGTTCTGTCTTTACCAGGAGAATAACAGACCAGTGCCTTCAGAAGGAAAAGAGGATCGGGGGACACAGATGTAGTAAATCAGGTTTACTATAAAATGAGTAAATTTATAACAGGAAGCAAGCTCGAGGTTTAGATTGGTTAAATCCTAAAGAGAAAAGGGCGTATATTTGGTATACATATTGTTACCAAATAATAAAAGGTGAACCAAAGCACTGTTTATTTGATCATATTAAAATTAAAGATGATAGAGAACTAACTATTCATACTAGATCTTCAGGTTATGAGATTCCTATATTCAGATTATACAACAAATATGGTGATACTATGCTTCAGACTATCATTGCTCATTATTGGAACAAAATGACTCAAAGATTGAAGATTATGTAAGCAGTAATACCGTCCAGGGTGGGCATTATTGGGAAATACTAGACTGCGGGGAGGCATAATGAGGCCAGCGTTGAAGGCGGAGGGCCTTATAGTCCCTGGAAGGTCCGGTATTTCCCAATAATGCCCACCCTGGAGAGTATTATTGCGCTTAGAAAATGGGCACTGTAAAAAACACAAGTTTAATAAGAAAAAGTTAAGGAAAAATTATTTTAAAGTAGCTTTTGTTATGAAATAGTTCCTCCGCCTGCATTAGAATTTTTTTATGTTGTCTGTATACTGTTATTACTGACACTAGAGGGCACTGTATCTATTGTTTTGAAAGCAGTAGTCTGGGTCACAGTCTCCTTTATGTTGCCATGATGAGTAGAGGTCAGAGGTAACAAGAAAAGTCTTTTAGTTATTTGGAGCTGAAACTGTGTGTTTTTTTGTTTTATACATCACTGAGATCAGTGAGCTGTACCCCGACCACCGCATTAGGAAATGCAATGACAACTGCGTGTGCTGTTAAAGCGTAGAGAGAAGAAGACTGCATTAAATGAAGATGTTAAGGTACTGGGTTGTGATTAATAAAGAAAATTAATATGGTTTGGTGGTCTCTGCATCGAGCTGAGTTGGGAAGAGCCGTATTAGTGCAACGGCTTTCGTTTAGTTTATGTCCAACGCGGTAGTGTAAGAAGCAATAGTAGCACAATGGCTTTTGTTTAGTTTTTGTCCAGCGCGATAGTACGAGATGGAGGTCAGGAGAGTCATGCCATAGTAAAGAAAACTTATTTATTTACCCTCCCAACTGTAAAATTATTGTGTTTTCTTTTCGTTTTATTGAGGTAGGCAGCCAGCACTGAAGTGTTGGGTGGGAGGGACCGGGACCTGTAGCTCTTGCTAAATGAAAGAAAAAAACATGGCGGGCATTTTAAATTTCGTGAGTTGCTTTCAGCCAATTACAAAACAGGCTGGGCACCCCATGAGAATGCTACTCGGTGAAGTGGCACTTGGACTGGCTCTTATTTTTAGCTGGGGATTTATTGAAAAATAAATGCCCAGCTTGGAGCCTGTCTGAGCCAATCAGCTTTTAGAATTGATTCTTGTCATTTTCTAATGAAAACTTACCCATGTTTAAGCACAAAAAAAGAGAATATTTGAGATCAACATGTACCTGTTTTATGTAACTATGACTGTGTATTGTAAATGTTTTGTATTTTGTATTGTTTTTTATTTTGTATGACAGGACTTTGTTAAAAATGGGACTGTTTGTCCCCAAAAATGTATTCCTTAAAAAAAAAATTATCACTCAATCAATCATAGAGGAGTATAGAGTGAGGGATGGGTTGCTGGCATTGAAGGTGGACAAATCACCAGGCCCTGACATAGTATATCCAAGGGTACTAAAGGAACTGGCTGAGGAGTTGGCAGGGTCACTGGCAGATCTATTTAATAGTTCACTAGAGTCAGGTGTGGTACCTCAGGACTGGAGAACAGCACATGTAGTGCTCCTCCACAAAACTGGTCCCAAGGATGACCCAGGGAATTACAGACCACTCAGTCTGATCTCCATTGTGTGCAAGCTCATGGAGACCACACTAAAGGAAAGGCTGGTGGAATATCTAGAGGAGCATGGTCTCCAGTGAGAGAAGTAGCATGGGATCATGGGGTGGGATATCATGTCAAATGAATCTGATTGACTTCTTTGACTGTGTCACTAAGACAGTAGACAGGGGCCAAGTGGTAGACATCATCTATCTTGATTTTAGCAAAGCCTTTGACTCTGTGTCCCACAAAAGATTGATCAAGAAGTTGGTGGATCTTGGGTTTGGGGAAAGATGGCCTGATGGGTGGAAAACTGTCTGAGGGGCAGAACCCAGAGGGTGATTGTTGTGGGGGGGGAAGAGTTATCTGGCACCAAAGAGGTAACCAGTGGGGTCCCGCAGTGCTGGGTGCTGAGGCTAGTGTTGTTCAATGTCTTCATTAATGACATTGGAGATGGCATTAAGGGCAACATGTGCCTATTCACAGATGACATCAAGCTCTGTGGGAAAGGAGACATAGCTGAAGGGATACAAGACCTACAGGAAGATCTGGAAAAGTTGGGGAGGTGGTCCAGGATCTGGCAGCTTGACTTCAATGCCAAGAAATGCAAAGTTATGCATATTGGAGCCAAGAATACCAGGATAGAGTACTACCTGTGTGGAGTCCGAGTATCTGCATCAGAAGAGGAAAAGGACCTGGGAGTGATGATCACTAGTAACCCAAAACACTCTACACAGTGCAAGAAAGCAGCAGCAAAGGCAAGCAAGCATTTGTCAATGCTGAATATTTGCTTGCTGGCATTAGCAGTGGAAGTGCAGGACAGATGCAGTATAGGAATGACATTGAAGTACTGAACTGACGCCAACTCCACCCTCACCCTGCAGAGATGGACAGGCAGTATGGTGTGTCTTTGGGTCATCACACATGATGGTCAAGACATTTCACCTCACCCTATCTGTCAAACACTGACGAGTGTCAAGGTGTGCCTTGGGGTGTTTTGGCTTTACAGTCACCTTATTTCATAAGGAAATACACTGAAATGGGTGAAGAATAGGAGAATAGGGTGAACTCTGGGGCCAAAGGGTCCAAGGTGCACCTTGATTCCTGTCACTGGCTGCAGGGTGGGGGTGGGGGTGGAATGCCATGAGCATTACTGTTGACAATCCTAAGTCACACCTCTGATGCTTGTCAATCCCTACAGGGTAGGGTGTTCTGGTCAAAAACCCTAACACCCTGGGTGTTTCTTGGTATTTTTGCTCCAAATTGTTAACATGGACTTTTTGTGACCCCCCCCCCCGCATGAACAATGAAACTATCAGTTTGTTAGGCAAAAGGTGATTTTGCACAGTGACTGTGCCATTTGGTGCCACAGGTGTGAAAACACATTTCAAACAGGATGTGAAAAATGACAGCTCTACTGTTCATGAGGGGGTGTAAAAATGGCATTGTTGAAAATCTGGAGTGAAAATATAAAAAAAAAATAGTGAAGTCACGAGCATGTGTAGAAACTGTGCAATGTACACCCATGATGTCATTAGTTTGGAGATTTTTTTACAGCAGATTTTCAACATAGGCATTTTGGGACCTCCACTCATGAACAGCATCACTGTGATTTTCTTACTCTGTCCCGAACATTGATTTCCCACAGCGACCATGCTATTCTGTGCCAAAAGTGCGACAACACATTTTGGCCAGAGTGTAAAAAATGACAGCTGTACTGTTCTTAAGGAGGTGTGGAAAAATGGCAATGTTGAAAATCTGGACTGAAAATATTACGAATTTGTGAACTTATGAGCATCCATGGAAATTGCACAATGCACGCATGTAACACAGTCATTTTGTGGACATTTGTCACCAAATGTTCAACATAGCTATTTTAACACCTCTGCTTATGAGCAGTGTCACTGTGATTTTCTTAATCTGTCCCGAACATTGATTTTGCACATCGACCATGCCACTGTGCGCTACTTGTGCGAAAACACATTTTGGGTGAGATGTGAAAAATGACAGCTATACTGTTCATAAGAAGGTGTGGTAAAGTGGCAACGTTAAAAATCTGGAGTGAAAATATTAAAAATTCTCAAAGTTACAAGCGTGCATAGGAACTGCGCAATGCACACTTGTAAAACAGTAATTTTTGGGAATTTTTTCACCACATTTTGAACATAGGGTTTTTGGGGGCCTATCTCATGAACTGTGACATTGTCATTCTGTTAATTGGTCCTGAAAGGTGGTTCCGCACAGTGTCCGCTAAATCACCTTTCGGGACTGAATAACAAAATTTCAGTAACTGAGTTCATGAGGTGGGGTCCAAAGAACCCTATGTTGAAAAGTTGGAGAATAAATTCCCAAACATGGCCGAGATATGCACCAAAGTTGAAAGAAACCCATTTATGCCATTATACAGCACATGCATGCAAGCAAACATAAAAAGATGCTGGGATGCATATCTAGGGGGATCAGCATTTCTTCAGTTTGAGGTCGACTTTGAAGAGTGCAGACATGTTCCTGGTCCACCAAAGATTGTTGCGCTGGCCTCCGGAGGTAAGTATGAGGTGAGACGGGGGTGTGGAGAGGTGGGGTACACAGAGGGTTAGCACGGGTTTGGGGAGGGGGGCAAGAGAGTCAATGAGGGACTGTTTTTTCTTATAGGGGTTTTTTATTTTTTTTTCACAAAGATGATGTGAGACTTTTTGCCATGATGGGGTGGTCTCCCAGCATGGCACCTGGAAGTCTGTTTAGGAGGGTAGTGGATCTGATGGGGGATTGGGCAGCCCCATCAGCCACATGGACTTTTGCCTTGCCTTGCTGGGGTGTGCTCCCAGCATGGCACCTGGAAGTTTTATTGGGGGGTAGTCGAGCCAACGGAGGATTGGGCACCCCCATCGGCCATACAGACTTTTGCCGCACTGTGGTGGCTCCCAGCATGGCACCTGGAAGTCTGTTTGGGGGTTCAGTGGAGCCAACGGGGATTGGGCACCCCCATTGGCCATACAGTGTGCGGGGGTGGGGGGAACACTTGAGAACACTGAGGTGGGCTCCCAGAGTGCTACTTGGGTGTTTGTTTGGGGGGGCACTGGAGCCGATGGGGATTGCAGGAAAAAAAAGGAGCTGTCTGGGACAGCAGTTCAGATGCAGAGTTGACATGTAGGCACCTTGCAAACAGCAGTATGCAAATTGCCTACATGTTACCACCGCTGATTGTAGCAGTCTTTTACTTTGAACTGTACATCACTGCATCTGAGCTGCTGTCATAGACAGCTCGGACATTTATTGGTGCAGTGCGGCTGCACCTGCAAAAAGGAGCAGGGCAATCGAAGTGGGGGTGGCACACCTATGAAAACTCATGTGGTGGCACTATGTTCTTGCACATGCATGCAAGCAAACATAAAAAGATGCTGGGATGCATAACTAGGGGGATCACTAGTAGGAGAGAGGAGGTAATACTGCCCTTGTACAGGTCACTGGTAAGACTGCATCTGGAATATGGTGTTGAGTACTGGTGCCCACACCTCAAAAAGGACATTACCCAGCTGGACAAGGTCTAGAGGAGGGCAACAAAGATGATAGTGGATCAGCAGGCTAAAGCATATGAGGTGAGGTTGAGGGCACTGAACATGTACTCCCTGGAAGACAGGAGAGAGAGAGAGAGAGAGAGAGGGGACATGACTGGGACCTTCAAGTACTTGAAAGGGATAAATAAGTTTTGATAAGGAGAGTCTCTTTAAGCTGAATGGCAACCATAACACAAGGGGGCACAGTCTTACGCTGGGAGGTGGGAGGTTTAGGAGGGAGGTCAGGAAGGACTTCTTCACAGAGACAGTGGTGGAGACTTGGAATGCACTGCTGGATGAGGCCACCTCATTGAAGAATGTGGGCAGCTATAAGAGATGCTGAGTTAGGCATAGGGGGAAGGTAAGGATCAAGGGAAGGGAGGATGGGAGTAGTGGGGAGGGAGGCGGGACAGTAGCTCAAGCTGTGAAACCTGCAACACGAGCAGACTTGATAGACCAAATGGCCTTCTTCTGCTGGCTTCTTTGTATGTTCGTAAGATATGGGTATTTTTTTTATTTATGATTTTCGGAGTTTGAGAACAAAAATCTTAAATCCAAAAACATTGAAATCCGATTCCGATACCAGCTCTGCATCTGACTAATGAACTTGGCCCCACCAGACAAACACACCCAGTCACTTCCCCATTGCCCACATACTTGTTTCCTCCTCTTACCTGTAACTGCTTCCTGACCTGCTGTTGTTCAGTGACTTCTTCCATTTCAGGGAGTTCAGGGTGTGCAGGGTCACCAGTGTTTGATGATGATAATGATTCCAAAAATCCTTCTGTCCTCTGCAGTCTGCTATTCCTCCAGTTCACACAATCAGCCAGATTACCATATTAGACAGACCCCCATCTGTCAGTGTGGCACCACCACCATCATTTATGCCCACCACTTCATTTGGTTGCCCAACCCATTAGTAGTACATCTGCACCCTCTGTTTACTCTGTCCCCCACAGTCTCATCACCCATGATGTGCCTCTTGCTGCCACTGCCACTTACCAAGCACTTTGTATGTTGATTCTCATCTAGCTCAACTAACTGCTGGTCTGCATGCCATCCATCACTGTCTCCTAGTGTGACCTGGGGCTAGAAAGTGGCTGTCAGCTGACTTGAAAATACTCTGGGTAACCCACCTGCCAAAAGCTCTCTGCATAAGGCATCTGCATTGGGTTTTGCTCTAATCAGCCAGTTGTCCCCAATTTATCAGAGGTTGACTCAGGTCAGGACAGTCATGGGATTACTCTGTGGGACAGAGGGTCACAAGGAGCACTTACGTGGCTGGTAACTTGGGTTTCTTGGAGTCATCTTGTTTGGCCCATTGAGGATAGAAGAAGAGTTCTGACTTGAATGGACAGAGTACATAGAGCTGTGGTGCACTCTGTGTAATAAGCTGCAAGCAGATTTCATTTAGGTCCCTCCATGGGGAGTATCTGCTGCAGAGATAAGAGCAGCACTTCACTGGCTCACTCACTCACTCACTCACTGGCAAAGAGGCAGCTTGTTTGAATAACCAGATCAAGCAAACAACTGGTGGGGGCAATAAAAAAAAAAGACTGGCCCAGTAACACAGAGGGTTGAGGCATCCATGCCTTACCTCCTGCCACACTGGTGACCCGTGTTCGTGGTGTGAGCAAGTCTCCAGGGGTGGACCAGGGATGAGAAGGAGGAGGATCGAGCATCCCTAAAACAGTTCTTCTCCTCTGGGGAGAGGGGGATGCAGCAGTCAGAGTTAGCCTGACCCCTAGAGGAGGCTAGAGGCTGACACACTGATGCTGCTAAGACCAAGGGGCAGAGGTGGGGCAGACTCCGGGTGTGCAATGTATGGGAGCTTGTGTGGCACTGCCATTGGGGTCCCTGCATGACCCCCTCTGCGGGAAGGAAACAAGGAAAAACTGCCAGCAGTTGGATGATCAGGTGCACCCACAGGCCCTGTCCCCAGTCAGTCAGACCAGCAGAACTGGATCCTGCATGTGGTGGGAGTGAGCGCTTCTCCTGCCAACCCCGCTGGGGGGGTAAAACCTGAGGGAAAGATGCTGGTGCCAGCAGATTTTGGGGGATGTGGCTGGAGTGCCTACCTGATCAAGGGGGGGAGAAAAAGTAAGTTAAAAAAAAAAAAATAAATACAAACTACTACCACCCTGACATGATGAAGTAGGCAGTGGGCAGCACTGGCAGCCAGGCCCCGAACCAGGAGCAACAAGGGGGATGAGCAACTATCAGTGTTACTGTGATGGCATGTGGTTGTGGATCATGGCAGTTTCAGTTTTGGACAGGAAAAGGGTGGGGGGCCATTGCTGATTACTGACTGGCACTGAATCAAAGAATGATTTTTTTTAAATGCCCTGGGCTGGATGCCTGTATGGTGCCACCCTGGTCAGGTGGATGGAGTGACCCTATTGCAGTGCTGAGCTGAAGCCAATACTCTTCTTCAATGAGTCTCAGGTAAGAAAAGGGAAAAACAAGGTGTGTGACTAGGGGACAGCTTTGTTTTTCTGTGTTATTTGCATGTCAGCTGGTTTGGGGAGGTTTGTCTAGAAGTCAAATGCAGAATCAGACATTCAAATGATTGTGGCTCCAATTCCATGGATTCCAATGCCTAATTGATATCGGAGTAAGAGTCAGAATTGGAATATTTGATATCTGACTGATGCACACAGAACAGATTTCCACTGGCTCCAATTCCCCCTAGTGTGTGTGTGTGTGTGTGTGTGTGTGTGTGTGTGTGTGTGTGTGTGTGTGTGCACTTGCGTGTATGAATGTGTAAGTTTCACTGCTGTGTACATGAAAAATACATACTACTTTATTGAAAAAAAATTGTCTGTGCTTACCAGTAATCTGTTTTTTCACCTCAGTTACATCATTAATGCAACAAACAAAACAAAAAATAAATAAATAAAACACCCACAGTCAGTGTTTGAGCTGGAAGCCTAAAAACCCAGTAACAGTTTGGCTATTATCTGAACTGTATATATAGCCAATGATAAAACTATTTGCCAAACCTTGCAATTTGATCTGCAGCCTGTGAAACAGCTGATACAATTGGGTAACTGGAACAATACTGTTTAAAGCTAATTACAGAAAGGCTAATCAAAATTCAGTTTAACAAGTAGTAGCTGAACCTTACATATCAAGCTAAGGCACATGCAGCTGTTGGCTGTAGCCAACTGTTGTTATAATTGTGTTTATGCATCTCACTGTGCAGTGGGGAACATCAGTCATTTCTTGTAGGGCAGAACTCTAATTGGTAAAGAGGATAATTTATTGAGGGACAGTTGGGGTGGTAAGAATTCCATTTAATTTACATTTCATTTTATTTTTAACTGGGTACAAGCACAGGAGGTTGTTATCCCTCTGTACAGACAGCTGGTGAGACCCCATCTGGAGTACTGCATTCAGTTCTGGAGACCCAATCTCCGCAAAGACATAGACAGGATGGAAGCTGTCCAGAGCAGGGCAACTAAAATGGTGCAGGGTCTGCACCGGAAGACATATGAAGACAGACTTAAGGCGCTTAATATGTATATCCTCGAGGAAAGGAGGAGAGGGGACATGATAGAAACTTTCAAGTACCTCAAGGGAATCAACAAAGTCAAGAGGTAGCATCTTTCAAAAAAGGTGTGCAAGAACAAGGGGCACAATTTGAAGATGGGGGCAGCTCAGAGGTAATTTAGAAGTATTTTTTCACAGAGAGGGTTGTGGATGCTGGAACGGCCTTCCAGAGGAGGAGGTTGTGGAGTCAAAAACAGTGGTGGAATTCAAGCATGCATGGGACAGTCATAAGGCAATTCTAGGGGGTGGGGTAGGAAGAAGTAGGCTGCTGGTTAACTAGGATCTGCAGCTTATCCAGTAGGTAGGGAAATGGGCAGACTGGGTGGGCCAAGCGGTCCTTATCTGCTGTCAAATTCTATGTTTCTATGTTTCTATAATCCTGTTTACAGGGACAACCCATGCCCACAGGGCACAATACAGTAAACAGTTACAATATAAAATAGATAAAAACATCTAAGTAAATAGATCACAGTTAAAATCATGGATAGTACCCTTTCCATGTGGAACAGAGGCAAATCTGGGTGGTACAATGGTACAGTTGGTAGGTAAGAAATTCAAAGCACTGTAGACTCTAGGAGAGTACACTTTCCATGTTGAAAGAAAAACAACTCTGGATAATATAAAAGAGTTATTCCCCTTACTGGGGGACAGTTGTGAGGTAGGAGGTCCACAGTAAACTCTAGATGAGTGCTCTTTCCATGTGGAACAGAGGCAGTTCTAGGTTGTAAAGAGTATTATATTATTTAATGAATGGCAGTTGGAAGGCAGGAGTTCCACAGTGTACTCTAAGAGGGAATCCAACATGTGTAAAAGAGGCAATTCTGGGTGGTAAAGGGGTACAGCCAAGGGGTAAGAATTCCACAGTATATGCTGGGTGAGTAAAGTACACTTTTTATACAGAACGGGTAGCAAAGAGGTTCATTCCCCTTAATGACAGACAGTTGGGAGGTAGGAATTCCACAGTATGCTCTAGGAGAAGACCCCTTCCATGTGGAGTCGAGACAACTCTTGTTGGTAAAGAGGATCATCACGATAATTATGCCATCAAATGAAGTGCAGCTAAGGGGGGTGAATCCATCTTTACAGTAAAGAGCAGCACCCTTTCCATGTCAAACAGAGTCAACTCAGATTTCAAAGTGGACCACTTGATTATTGAGGGACAATTTGGCTGATGAAATCATTCACACTGTACAAGTGGCCTCCCTAGGAGGGATCAAGGCAGCCACAGATGATAAATAAGCACAGCCAAGAAGTATGATTTTTTTCCTGGTGTTTTAACAGCCTCTGAAGTACAATAGGTATCATAAGCTATGAGAAACCATTTTTCACCTGTTCTTTGCATCCTCAAAAGGTACAGAAGATCACACTCTACTGCATTGCTTGTGGATGGAGCCTGACAAAGCAGAAACATTTCTCCTCACTCGTGAAACTTTGGCAGTCAAATTGAGAATCTTATAAATCACAGTGCATCTGCTTTTTTGTTTTCATGGAAGTGACCCAAGTTTTGTTGGCAGAACCTGGAATTTGTCTCATGCTGTGAAACTTGGCACACTATGAAACTCTCAGACTGGAAAATCACTGTTGGTGGTAATAGTAGTGGGAAGAGGATGCCAGTGGAACTCAGATGCTATCTTCTCAGCTCTAGTTGTAGTGTTTGACTGACTGACAAGTAGGACAGATGATCCCTCCCTGTATAGATTTATCTAATTAATTAATCAATAAATATAGTTTTAAAGTTTTATTAGGGAAATGCAAAGTGCACAGTGATCTCATTTCCAGCATCACTGTCAAGGGGCAGCAGGAGAGGAGGAACAAGTATAATAAATAGCTAACAAAGGTTACAGAAACAGTTGATTAAGATTTATCACGGTACTACAACCAACAGAATATCATCAAAATAAATGGAAATTTTTATCTATTAAAGGGACGGGATGCAAATGGTACTGGGATAGAGAAATGATTACATTAAATGTCAATTAAAGACACAGGCAGTAGTTAAGTGCAGTTTGAGGATACATTTGGCAGAGAAAAGGCTGGTGGGATGGTTTAGTGGAAGAAAAATTGCTCCTGGAATGAGGCAGCCTATATTGGAAGGCAAGATGGGGAGTCGCTCACTGCTGGTGACACAACAAGACTGAAAGTGACAATCTGAATCCCTTGCTGAAGCTAAATACACTTTCAGAGGGACAGTCATGTACAGTAACAAGACCACTGGCAACCTATGTATTATAAGCATAAGAACCTTTCAGAGCTTTTATGGGTCCCTTCCAATTAGAACTGGCTCAAATTAGAAACAGAAAGGGTCCGCCCAAGCCTGAATCTTTAGACAACAGTTACTACAAGTCTGGATTTGCAATGTTTCACCAGTTTCACTTGTGAACTACGGACAAAATGTATTAACTTCTAGTGTGACCTTGCTTAACGTACAACAGTGTGTCTTGTGTACTGTAGAAAGCTTTAGTGAAAAGTCTGCATCCTTAGACTTTGAAGTACAGTACACTGCAGCCTCTGGGAATGTGCAGTATCTGTAAGATATTTTATTTACATAGAAACATAGAATTTGATGGCAGGTCACTTGACCCATCCAGTGTGCCCATTTCTCCCTATCTGCACTATTACCGCAGACTGTACCCACCCAAAGAGCCCCTAATCTCACCCACCCACCTTATCTGCTGCATATTGCTTCTGTCTAAATCTGTGGCTCAGGTGGGATTATTGTTCTATTTATTTGCTTAGTGTTTGTTCCATTTTGACTGCATAAGCATGATCTGGGCCACATAATTATTATCCAGTCAGTTTATTCCCTCCAGTTGGGAAATGGAATGCTGGTAGATTGGACAACATGGATATCCAAAATTATGCACTTAGTTTTTTTTTTCCAGAATCCAGTAGAGCAAAGCTTCGATAACATACTGAATCACATTTATTTATTTAGTTAATTTTTTGTTTGTTTATCCATTCATTTACTTACAGGTTTATTTATTTCAAGGAAAGACCTTGAGCATGAAATGCTCATTTTAAAAGGTAATTACGGTCATATCAAATAGAATAAAGTATGAGGTGGTGTGCGTAATGAGAATTTTACACATGCACGAGGTGTTGGATGCCACATAAACCCTGAGAGTGAAGCTCGAGGGGTTTATCTAGGCACCCAACACCAAGGGTGTATGTAAAATTTGAGTTTACCCACACTACCCCATATTTTATTTTATATAATTGCTGCGTTTCGCTTTCTGTCCAGAACTGACATTCTGTTGTGGCCTTGTTCCGGTTGCCTTTCAGTGCAGTCTGTGGTTGCTTTATCATAGTTCTGTTTGTTGTTTTTTTTTTCATTTTGTCCCACCTCTGGTAGTTGTTGTGCAGAGTAGTGATAAATAAAAAAAACAGAAGAATGACTTACTGCTGATTGGCAGTGCAGTTTGGTGAAGAAGGCAGCATGTTGAGCATTCGGAAACATGGAAGAGTTGTGGCTGGGCATGCACAGAGCAAGGGAAACCGGGCGCATGTTTGCTGTAATAAACACTCCTTTATTATGGCAAATTACAGCATGGTTTTACCAATGGTAGAAAGCAAAACCTGGTAATTATAAACTATTAACATACAAACATGGCATAATACTGTATGCTTATATTTCTACATGTGCTTATAGCAAAACCAGCTGATTTTCCTGCAAGTGCATGTTCTGTCCTGTTCATTCAGATGGCTTCTGGCTAAGGTGGTAAGGCATGGGTCTGTGCAAGTATCTGTCCACCTCTGCCTTCTGCCACTGATGAGTTTCTTGAAGAGGGTACCAGACAGGCAGGGAGAGAGTAGTAGGTGAGAGCAATAGGATTTACCTTTTTTTTGTGGTGGAACGGGGTGGGTGCCACCAGATTGGTTACAGTGGTAAGTAGGTAGCCAGGGAAGGGTTTTAATATAATAATGTTAATCTTTCTTGGTGGAGAAGGGAGGGTGAAAGAATTGGTGCTGAGTGGGTAGAGGGAAGGGTGGTACTTTACTACTATTACTTTGTTGCCAGCCTGGTCAGGGGGAGGCAGGTGGTGTGTTTGGAGGTTGAACAGTAAGTGGGTGAGTGGGAACATCATTTTATTTTTTATTTGTAAACATTTTTGTACCTCTCCCAGTGAATTGCTGGTGAAGTGCCAGCTTCACACTGACTACACAGAGCACAAAGTTTGACACTTCACCAGCAATTTGCCAGTAAATTAAAAAAGTTTACAACTCTCCTACTTGTCTCTTGACAGTACATTGTCCTATGTTGCTGATTATATACGCTCCTGAAGCTAATATTCCCCTGCTCTTAACACTTAGCCTACATTGCTAGATCTTTACCCTGACAATGCTACATTGTGTGGGGCCTTGATTACAAACAGAACTGTAATCTACTGTAATAACATATATTTATTATGTGACCATCATGTCCCTAGCGTGTGAAATTGCATCTGCTATGTATTATCTGAACTTTGTGTAATCTATTGATGATGAGGAACTTTTGAAAATGAACTACTCAGGCTCAAAGGTGTATGTCCAAACCAAAGAAATAGATAAATATATACATAAATAAATAACTATATGGACCATGCAATAATCTGATTTAAAATATGTCATTTATCTCCATGACTGAGGGTGCAAGACAATAACTGACAATGGGCAGAGGCATGAAAGAGTTATGTAGGTCTGCCCTTCCCCTCCCGTGATGAAAAATTGCATTTTATTAGCCAGATCATTGTATTTCCAGTTTATACAGTACAATGTATTTTAAATTGTAAAACTTGTAAACTGGTTATTTTTATGAAGAGTTGCTGTAACTGTTTCTGTTTGATTCCACTGCACTGTTTTGAGTGTGGCAGAGGTCATTGAGGTGGCATCAATGTGTTCAAGCTGGTCACCTATTTGTTAAGGGTGTCTTTACGACCAACCTGAAAAGGATATAAATGACTTAACCCTTAGGCTGCCAACAGAACTTCTAGGAAAGGGGCAACAGACTTCTAGGAAAACATAAACTGAACTTACAAGCTCAAATGGGCAGACTGGGTGGGCCATAGGCCCTTATCTGCCGACACTGTCTATGTATCTATGGATATATCCTCATTTAGAATTCTTCAATGAATAAAAAATACTGTATCATTAATCTGCAAGGTTTGAGACTCACCTACTTTGTAGAAATAAAAATGCCATAGTCAATACAAGACTAAAGGAAATTTTGTGCAACCAATTTCCTAGTTTTAGATGTAAAATGTATTTCACTTCTTTAAAAGAATTCCAAATGTATATTACAGTTGTAACCTGGGAAAGGAAGTAGTGAATAAAGGGTACAGAGTAACATAATATAAAAGAAAAAAAAAAGGGTCTAGATTTTCAAAAGCCTAGCCACAGGCGCAAGTCACAGTGATAGGGAGGGCCTGCAGTATCATAAATGCGATAAAATATTTGAATGCTATTTTCAAATGTTTTGCTGCATTTACAACTGCTGATGCCACTTTACTGCAAAATAATGACACATGCATCAAAGATTGCCTCATCCATCATTTCAAGGCTACTAAATTGCTACAAGTCACTGTGGATGCACATACAAGTTAGATCACCTTTTAGATGGTATAACTAATGGCAGCAAGCATCAGGGATGTGGCTTGATCAAGACACAAGTCCCAGCCATGGATACAAAAATCAGGCACAAGGATGCTAAATGTTCAATGAATATAAACAATAAGCATATGCAGGATCAAAATTCCCAGATGTTTCAGAATATCCTAATTTTCTCAAAAAAAGGCCATGAACTGATATGCATGTTAAGTGCAGGCATAAGTAGCTTCAAAAAACTTTCTCTCTCTTCTCCACCTCTTTGTCTAATGTCAGCACATTGCTGGTGACCAAGGTTTGGGAGTAGACTCAGAGTGCTCTGAGTGGATGACTAGGCTTGGGAACAGTGTAACCAATGATAGCACTTCCCGGATGGGAAGTAATTGCAACAACCAGAAATGGAAGAAGCACTAGTGATTGGGAAAAGGCGTATATTCCTGAGTAGCCATCTCATACATAACTATTCCTATAAAAAGGAATAGACACCCATTTCAGCTACAACCTCTGGGTTGCCAACAAAAACATGTTTTGAGTACTTAGTTGAAGCCAGCATGTAGCTTTTTAAGTACATTATAAAATATGTGAGTGAAAAAAAAATAGCAAACAAGCAGCAAAAATCATGTAGTAAGCAAACCCGAGCCAGTTCTGAGCCTCTGACCAAGTGTCCTGATGCCTTGCTTATCAAATCTTCATTGAGGGTGGCCAAGAGAAGGGATTGCACCAAGGTTCCAGTGGTGCAATGACACAGAAACTTAGACAATGATGGCAAGAAAAGAACAGTGGTCCATCTGGTCTGTCCATACCACCCTAAAGTACCCTGGGACCTTTTGTAAATTAGGGGTCTTTCTCTGCACTATCTACCCCTTTGTTCCCTGTTGTACTACTATGCCCCTGGGTAAGTACTGTAGCAAGCTCTTAACTCTGTCCCAACTGGGCTTGAAACCATTAATGGTTTTGATGCCCACCACCTCACCTGGCATACTGTTCCTCAGCTCAGCCATTCTCTTTATAAAATAAAACTTTTTCACATCCCTCCTGAACCTCCCACCACTAACTTTCACTCATGAACTTGCATTCTAGAGTCACTGCTCTTGTGAATAGTTCCTTGCAGTTCACTTTGTTCATTCATTTTAGGAACTTGAAGGTCTCTGTCATTTCACTCCTTTCTCACCTGGCCTCAGGGAAATACATGTACAGTGCCCTAACCCAATCTTCATACGATCTGCCCTACTTGCCCTAAATTATTTTGGTTACCATACACTGCACCAACTTCAGCCTGTCCTTGACTTTTTCTTGTGTGGGGACCCCAGAACTGGGCACAGTACTCTAGGTGTGGACTCATTATCAGTGTTGTGTTGAATTTTCAAATTCTGGCAAAATGAAATTCTGCAGAATTTTCAAAATTCCACTGAAATTCCATCAAATTTCTCCAGAAATAGAATGGTGGAATTCTGCAGCAGAATATAGCTGTAGAATGATTTTGTGCTGAACAAATGCTGTTCCACAGAATATTATTCCATGGATCACAGGAGGCAGAATTTCACAGAAGAACCAGTGAAATTCCAGCAGAAATTCCACTGGTGGAATTGTCATTTGCACTAATGTTGTTGGCAGAATTCTGCATTCTGCACAGCACTATTCATTATAGTGATCTATAAGAAATCTGATGAGAGGTAGTAATAACTTTCATTCTGCTGTTTAAACTCCTCCCAATACACCCCAGCATCCTCTTTTCCTTACTGTAGGCCTTCAGGATGCTGGGGTGTATAGGAACCCCTTGTGATGGGTCAGGGACCCTGCTGCTTTGCAAAGGGGCATATGCATATCTGCCACATAAGGTGCTGCACTGTGTCAATATTAACAGAAGTTGAGGGAGATGGAAAGGACTCACTGAAACAAGGGAAGACATCCAGAAACTCTACCATCTCCATGATGGTTGCTGGCACTTTCTGGCCCCACTCTCCATTTACCTCAAATAGGGGAATGGGGATTTGCAACTGGAGGGGTTGGGAGGTCACTGAAGAACCCTGATCCATAGGCTGGGTTTAAGGGTTTCTTAGAATGGATTATTAGAAAAGGAGGTGGGAGTGCATGACTACAGACAAGATGGCTGCTTAATTCTTCCACTTCTTTCTCTTCAGAACCAAATCATCTATTATCTACCCCATATCAACACCATTTTAAGTTTAAGATATCTTAACTGCCATCCCTATATATATAGAGTTGTGCCAGTCACCTGCTGTAACAATTTTTTAAATTGATCTTTCTATTCATTTGGAGCAACCTTTTGAAGTTCAGTACACATTCTGCTGCCTACTTACTCTGTGCTGCCCTAAAGCATGGTATCAGGAGGAACTCTTCGCTCATCTGCAGACCTGGAAAGGGTCGAGCCGATGTTTGCCCAACTTCTGGAAGATATAAGCAACATCAAGGAGAAGATTTTTGCACATTTTTACATGCTACAAAATTGAATATATCTGTGTTAAAAATGTAGTTTCAGCATAACAACAGCCTTTCTTTTACAAAGCTACAAAACCATTTTTAAAACAATGCCATATGTCAAAAAAAGAGTGTTTTGGTATCCTTTAAGTGCCTGTAGCCTCTCTTCATTGCTCTTGTCCTCCGTACTCCTGATTATTTTGATGGGTCTGCATGGCATCCTCTCAAGTGCCTCAGTGTGCCTTTTTGTAATTTGGAGCCCACAACTGCATGCAGTACTGTAGTGCCTAGCCACAATAGACACAGTAACCATACAGTCCATTTAAATATATAAAAATACTAAAAATAGTTCACGTTCAAGTTCCAGAAGTTTAAAATTTATTGCAATTTTTTGGGCATCTTTTCAGAAGAACATCTCTGGTTTCCCTTTTGCCTACCACAAATTCCAGCTTATGGTTTGCAGACAGTTAGCCAAAAATAACAGCTTGCAGTATTGCAGTGAGTTTACTGCAATCCTGCACATTCATCCAAAACCTTAAGTTGCCCAGGATTGGAGAAAGCTTTGTTGCAAAAGGGTCTTGCAGTCCAGCATTGTTGAAAATCAAAATCATGCTAAACTGAGGCAAACTAAAATGGAGGGAAAGACATAAAAATATGAAGCACTTAGCAGATTTAATAAACTTCATGGGTAACACATGGCATGATAGAAATATAGCCAAAGTGCCCTAGCCCCAGAGCTGTGTTTACTAACATAAGAGTATAAAACCTTTTTTTGTAAAGAGAATACTGCTTTAAAAAAAAAAGGGAGGGGGGCGCTCTGGTGTTTAAATCTTTGTTAAACCAACCAGACCTTAAAATACTGTTTATATCGCACATCTGCTGTTTATGCTTCATCCCAAAATATTTCTATCAAGCAGATTTAATGTGTTGAGTCTTACAGCAGCTGGGAAATGTCAATGGTGGACTGATGTGTACTCAGCTAGAATGAATAGAATAGAATTTGGTTTTATATAGTACCTTTCACACACACTGTATCCCAAATCTCTTTACAGAGCAATGAGTTACATATTGAAAGTGCTGGTACTATGCACAGTGTACATGTAGCCCCAAATAGGCAAGTTGGTATCACACAAACAGTAATATTGCATTAGAACCAGCGTTATTGAGTGAGGGAATGTTGGACAGGACATGGTAGTACTCTTCTCTGTTTAAAAGTGCCAGGAAACTTTTGCATTCCACCTTGGCAGTTACCAGGGATGTGCAGAAGGGTCCTCTGTTTAGTGTTTCTTCCAAAGGATGGCATGCCCTGCTGATGAACCCATACTGGTAGTTCATGGACTGTATGTGGTATACATGCAGCAGCCAAAAGGTCCACTAAGACACACATACAATCATTTTGCATTAAAATCAGTGTTACTGAGAGAAGCAATGAGACCTAGCCAGTAGGAACCACCATTTTGCTAAACCAGGGTCCTTCCACCCTGTCACAGCTTCACTAAACACTTTCCTATCTCTAAGGTGTTCAAGATGCCAGAGTGATCTAAGGTGCTTGACTCAAGAAGAAACTTCTTGCAATATAAATGGATGTTTTGGTCCCTGAATAGAACCATTGGTTCACATCCTAGTTCTGAAACATATAATTTATTTGCAGCTATCATAATCAAGTGGATGGAGCAGTTAAGCTGCAGAGAATCACGACATGTTTTCCATGGAAAAAAGGCAGCTACAGTAGCAGGAGATTGAATTTCAGTTTTCAGAACTTTAAAGGATTGAATATTTTAGATCAGGAGAAACTTTTCCAGCTTGTTCAGGTCAGAACAGCTAGAAGGCATTCTCCCTTCATAAGGTGGGATATAATTAAAGGTAATGTGAGAAAGCATTTTTTCCACTCAGAAACATAAAATAACATAGAATGTGATGGCAGATAAGGCCCTCCTTGCCCACCTAGTCTGTCCATACGAAGCAAGCTCCTAGAGGAAGTAATGAAAGTGGGGATTGTTGAATCTTGTAAACACAAGTTATTTATTTAAACTGGATAGCCCAGCTGAGATGTAACATTTTGTTTCCAGTAGGGTTCTGTTTCTATCCATTTCTGCAGCTCTGTGGACTGGAGCACTGAGAGGTTAAGTAGTTAGCCCATAGTTACACAGTAAGTACTTTGGCTCCAGTGGGGTTAGTAACTTTAATCTCGTAGTTTCCAATCCTGAGTTCTAGAATGGATCACTTCCTCATGGAGGATTATACTGCTGGACAGAATTTGATGCATCCGGGAGGAGAGGGTCATGTGGAGCTTACCTCTCAGCAGATCTAATATACAGTAGTATGTCTGGGAGGAAAGAGCAAATTACTTGATATGGAGTACCCAGAGGTTTCCTTCCCTGGTGTTTTTTTTTTTTTTCAGTAGTATCAAGGTCCATAAAAGTAGCGGTAGTGCTTTTCATTTAACAATGGTGAAAGGTAATTCACATGATATTGAACGCTGCAGCTGCCTGGATGGCAGGAGATAAACATGATAAGAACATACAAATTCAGCAGCAGAAGAAGGTACTATAATCTATCTAGTCTCCTTAATGTGGACACCCTGTTACATTCTTCACAGTGGGTCCTGCCTCCCCTTTAACTCTTACCCTCCCCTTGACTATGTCCCACCGATTTGAATCCACTGACCATCTTCTGGTTAACAACCTCTGCTGGCACTTCATTTCACCCTAACACCACATGCTCCATAAGAAGTGTCTTCTGACTGCCTTCTTGAACATCCCCCCATTAGTTTATAGTTGTGCACCACTGTGTTCCTGTTCTCTCTCTCTGGATAAAGAGGTTCCTGAGATCCACCTTGTTTATTTACAATCATATCCTCTGTCTCCCTTCTATCCTCCAATGAGAACATAGTAAAGTTCCTCAGCTTGTCCTCTTATGGGCTTCGCAACTGATCCTCAATCTTCTTCATTGCCCATCTCTACTGCCTCAGGTTATTTATGTCCTTTCTAAGGTAGGGGCCACAATACTGAAGACAGTACTCCAGGTGTTGTCGCACCATGGATCTGTACAGTAGCAGCATCACCTCCTCCTTCATCATAGAAACATAGAAACATAGACTTTGATGGCAGATAAGGACCACTAGGCCCATCTAGTCTGCCTATTTCCCTACCTACAGGATAGGCCTCAGATCCTCGTTAATCAACAGCCTATTTCTTCCTACCCCCCACAAGAATTGCCTTATGTCTGTCCCATGCATTCTTGAATTCTCCCACAGTTTTAGACCCCACAACCTCCTCAGAAGGCTGTTCCATGCATCCACTACCCTCTCTGTGAAATAATACTTCCTCATTGCCCCTGACACCCTCCTTCTATCTTTAAATTGTGTCCCCTTGTTCTTGCAAGTCTCTTTTTCTGAAAATGCTACCCTCTTGGACTTTGTTGATTCCACTGAGGTACTTGAAAGTTTCTATTATGTCCCCTCCTTCTTTCCTCAAGGGTATACATATTAAGCTCCTTTAGTCTCTCCTCATACGGCTTCTCTTGCAGACCCTGCACCATTTTAGTTGCCCTCCTCTGGACTGCCTCTATCCTGTCTATGTCCTTGTGAAGATGGGGTCTCCAGAACTGGACACAGTACTCCAGATGGGGTCTCACCAACTGTCTGTACAGAGGGATAACAACTTCCTGTTTTCTGCTGCTGATGCCTCTCCCTATACATCCCAGTATACTCCCAGCCCTCTCTACTGCCTTCTCACATTGCTTGCTAACCTTAAGGTCATCTGATATGATTACCCCCAGGTCCCTTTCCTTTTTTGTTGTTGTTACTGCCTCCCCACCCATTGTGTATTCTTCCCCTGGGTTCTTATTTCCCAGGTGCATTATTTTGCACTTCTTTGCATTGAATCCTAGCTGCCATACTTCTGACCATTCCTCCAACCTTGCCAATTCCCTTTTCATCCTTTCCACGCCTCCTTGTGTATCAACCCTGTTGCAGATTTTTGTGTCATCTGCAAAAGGCATACTTTTCCTTCCAGTCCCTCTGCAATGTCACTGATGAAGACATTAAAAGGACTGGACCCAATCTAGACCTGCGGTGCCCACTAGTAGCCCCCTTTTGTAGAATGGACTCCATTTACAATTACCTTCTGTGTCCTGTTGTCCAGCCAATGTTTTACCCAGGCTACCACCTGGGTCTCACTCCCAGGCTGGTTAATTTGACTATTGATCTTTTGTGGGACTGTGTCAATGCCTTGTCTAAAGTCTAGATGAGGCCGCTCACAGCCCCTCCTGGTCTACTACTTTGGTCACCCAGTCAAAGAAATCTATTAGATTCGTCTGACATGACCTTCCGCTGTGAACCCATGCTGCCTTGGGTCCTGTGCTCCACTGGCCTCTAGGTACTGACTATTCATTCCTTAGAAGTGACTCCATCATTTTCCTACCACTGAGGTCAAACTGACAGGTCTGTAGTTTCCTGCCTCTGTCTTGGACCCACTTTTGTGAAGGGGAATCACATCCGCCTTCCTCCAGTCCTCGGGTACCACACCATCCTCCCATGATTTATTAAAAAGAGTAGCCAGTGGTTTCACTAGTTCCTCCTTTAATTCTTTTAGAATTATGGGGTGAATTCCATCAGGACCCATTGCTTTGTCCACTTTCAGTTTTAATAGTTCTTGGAGTATTGTATTGTGAATTCAATAGCTACAGTAGGCACCCCAGCATCCTGTTTGACCTTGCTTCTGCCTTTCTGCACTGCACAGACTGCTTAAGGTAACTGGTTATAGCTACCCCCAAAACTTGTATACCCCCAAGCCTGTATTTGGCTCCTAGGTGCTTGCATCCAATGTGCATGACTTTGCACTTTTTTCATTGAACCTCAGTTGCCAGACACCCAACCACATTTACAACTATGCAAGGTCCTCTCTAAGGCCCTTGTCCCCATCTTTGGTGTCTACCCTCCCACAGAGTTTAGTGTTGTCCACAAAGAGGCAAAGTTTGCCCCCAATGTGTTCCCCTATGTCATTACTGAACACATTAAACAACACACATCTTAACACCAATGCTTGTGGGATCTACTGGTAACTTCCATTTGATCCTGATAGTTCCTCTCCCAACACTACCCTTTAGGTCCTTCTGCTGAGTCAGTTTGACACTCACATGGTCAATTTTATACCTTCCCCAAGTCCTCCAACTTTATGATCAACCTCTTGGGTGGTACCGAATTGAAGGCTTTACTAAAATCTAAGTACAGTATATCTGCTGCCTGCTCCATGTCAGCAGCTTTGTTACCCAGTTGGAGAAATCACTCAAGTTGTTCCAGCATGACCTCCCTGCCAATAATCCATACTGTCTCTCATCCTGGAGTCTGTTTGATTCAGTGAATTCAAATAATCAATTTTTTGGGTTGGTCTCCATCAGCTTGCCCACTATTGATGTAAAATTGACAGCACTATGTTTCCCCTGGTTATCCCTTGCACAGCTCTTGTGCAGCAGGATACCACATGAGCGGTTCTCTACTTCAGGAGCACTGCCTTGGTATCAAGTGACTTGTTGAATCGGTTTGGTCAGTGGTCCTGCCAGCTCTGCCACCAGTGTGCTCAGTACTCTGGGGTGCATGTCATCCAGTACAGTGGACTTGTCCACTTATAGGGTTCTGAATACCTTCAAGACACAGTCCACCATGATCCTGTTATCTGCTATACTTATTTCCACTCATAGCTTTCAAGTATCCCTGATAATGAGGGACGTCCCTCATTTTGCCCCTCAAAATTTCTCTGTCCCTCATTTGTCCCTCATAGAAAAGGTACTGCCCACTCAGAGAATATGGAGTAATGTCAGACTTTGAAGCAGGCATTCATAATATTCTAAGATGCTAAATAATAAAAAATAAACTTTATACAGTATAAGTACTGTACACACAAAGGTTTCCACAGTGATTTGAGCTGGTATTGCCATGTTTGAGGATATATCCCTCACTATGAGTATCAGTGTCCTTCATTGTCCCTCATTTTGAGTGTCCATGTCCCTCATGTTAATGACAAAAGGTTAAGAGTTATGTTTCTGCCCCCTGCACATCTTCCTTTGTGGCACTGGTGCATCTTTGTTTTTTATTAAGATAGTGCAAAAGCATTCATTTAATACCTCTGCCCTATCCCTACTTCCTTCCACCCACCCTTCTTTAGTTTAACTATGCCCTCCTTCATGTATCCTTTTTTCCTTAATATATCTAATGGACCTCCCTTGGTCTTTTTTGTCATCTAACATTTTTACTGTTTGTTCCAGTTATACTCTTGAGTGGAACACATTCCAAAGAAAGGGGGGTCAATAGTGGAGTACCTCAGGGCTCAGTACTGGGTCCAGTCATCTTTAACATCTTAATAGGTGACATTGCAGTGGGTCTGGAGGGAAAGGCATGTCTCTTTGCAGATGATACAAAGATCTGTAACAGAGTTGATACACAAGGGGGGTAGAAAGGATGAGAAGGGACTTGGCAAGATTGGAGGAATAGTCAGGCATATGGAAACTTAGATTCAATGCAAAGAAGTGCAAAGCAATGCACCTGGAAACAAAACCCAGGAGAAGAGTACACAATAGCAGAGGAGGTACTAACAACAATAATGGAAAGGGATCTGGGTGTAGTCATATCAGATGACCTAAAGGTGGGTAAGCAATGTGAGAAGTCAGTAAGGAGAGCCAGGGGGATACTGGGATGCATAGGGAGGGGCATCACAAGTAGAAAAGGGGAAGTGGTTATCCCTCTGTACAGATAGTTGGTAAGACCCCATCTGGAGTACTGTGTGCAGTTTTGGAGACCTCATCTACACAAGGACATAGACAGGATGGAAGCAGACCAGAGTAGGGCAACTAAAATGGTGCAGGGTCTGCATCAGAAATCATATGAAGAGAGACCGAGAGAGCTTACTATGTATACCCTTGATGAAAGGAGGGACAGAGGGGACATGATAGAAATGTTCAAGTACCTCAAGGGAATCAACAAAGTCCAGGAGGGTAGCATCTTTTAGAAAAAGAGATGTGTAAGAACAAGGGGACACAATTTAAAGATAGAGGGGGGATGGCTCAGGGGTAAGGTGAGGGAATCTTTTTTCACAGAGAGAGTGCTGGATGCATGGAACTGCCTTCCTTGGGAGGTTGTTGGGGCTAAAACAGTGGGGGAATTCAAACATGCATGGGACAGACACAAAGCAATTGTAGTGGGGGGTGGCAGGAAGTAGGCTGTTGGTTAACTAGAATCTGCAGCTTATCCAGTAGGTAGGGAAATGGGTAGACTGGGTGGGCCAAGTGGTCTTTATCTGCCATCAAAGTCTATCTTTCTATGTTTCTATACTCTTGCCTTGCACAGGACTCCTACACCCATCTAATACCTTTTCTGCAACTCTTGGGGTGATTTTATTGTTTTGTTCTTTTAACTACATTGTTTCTTAAGGAAATAGAATTACTCTTTTTTTTTACAGAAGTAAAACAAGTCTGTGATAATATTTCCCATATAGACTAATGTATTTCACTGTAAAATACAGGAATGTTGGCCAAATCTCATCAACAAAATTGTATTTTATTGTTTAACCAGAATAAACTGCATTAAGCAGAGGTAATTTTCAAAGGGGTCCTGGGATAGGGCAGCACAGAACACAATCACAATTATACATTAATTGCTGCTTACATAATGAGATACCAATACAGTGTGCTGTAAAACATTTTAACAATACATGGCTATACACCAAAGTGACAAGACATTATAAGTAATACAATTGTACACGTTGAGTCATCTTAGATGCTCAGGGCACTACCCCTGCTTTATGGACTCAAATACATTTGAGGGGCCTGGGTTGCTAACTCCTGTGGGAATTTATTACCCACAGATGTTTGGATAGGATAGGATAGGATAGGATAGGATAGGATAGGATAGGATAGGAATTGTATTTATATAGTACTTTTCCAGAGCTCAAAGTGCTTTAGAATAAAATGAAAATAAATAAAACAAATCTAAAACAAGTAATACATCAATAGAAAATATGTCTACTCTAATAAATAAAATATAATGAAAACCCAGAAAACTGATGTAACCAATCAGTCTCCTAAAACCGCATGTCTAAACATCCAGGTCTTTCACTGAGATTTTAAATTTCTCACTGAGGAGGCCAGGCAGATAGTGAATGGGATATTATTCAAGAGTCTAGGAACAGCCACAGAAAAAAGTTTGGTCCCCAGCAGATTGCAATCTAGATACTGGGACTTGCAAAACTCCCTGGGTATCTGAATGAAGAACTCTGGAGTCCCAACAGACCTCCTGACGGGTTATCAACAATTCATTGATGTAGAGGGGACCCAGCTCATTAAAGGCCTTGTAAAATAGCAAAAGAACTTTAAATACAGAACACCATCTAACCAGAAGCCAGTGCAATTCTGGTAAATAATCTGGCCATTGAGATTTTCAACAGCTGTAGACAGAGTAATTGAAAAGCTGGAAACCATAATAAAGTGCAGTGCAGTAGTCAATCCGAGGTAATGAAGACTTGAACTATGGAGCGCAGATCAGCAGAATCAAGGAAGTGATGCAATCTGGTTATGTTTTTCAGATGGTAAAAAACACTTTTGATTACCATAGTAAAATGAGATGACAAATCTAGGTTACTGTCAAATATTACTCCCAGATTGTGAACCTCCTCTCTGATCTGCAACAATTCACCATCATAGGTGTGTGTGTGTGGGGGGAGGGCAATTTTTCCTTTGCTGCAGACACAAGCTGATCTGAGCTGACTAGAAGTAACTCAGTTTTGCTGGGATTGAGTTTCAACCAGTTCACACTCATCCAGTGCTTGATCCAGTGATTCAGCAAGTTGCACACTCCTCTGAGGCTGGAAGATCAGAATGCTGTGGGTTCTATCTCCACACTAGGCACTTGAGTTAAATCCCAGTACTGCCACTATGGTGCAGCATGGGGGGGGGGGGTTGCCACACTGCTGAGGTGCTGTCTTTCAGATGAGATGTTAAACCAAGGTCCCATCAGCCTGTTCTGGAGGTAGTTCAGGTGGATGTTAAAGATCCCATGGCATTTCTTGCAAAGAGATAGGGAATTTTCCCGGTGTCCTGGCCAAATTTTCCCCATTCATTAAAAATACCACTAACAGCTTAACCTTGGTTCAATGTCAGTTGATATCCATCTGTATCCCCCCCCCACCCCCGCTTGTCAAGGCAATAAAGAGAAGTGTCTAGTCCTCCTTTCCTGGTTAACAAAAAACTAAAAAAAATATATACTGTATATTCTGCAACGGCCTTCTCAATCACCTGCAACAGACCCCCCTGACTGGGTCTAACTGCAAGGTATAACTGTCACCTGTATAACAACAAACACTGAAGCCATACCTTCAGGTCTCTTCTCCCAGTAAGTGCATATACACTGCAAGTAACTGCAGGGAAAGTACAGAGCCCTATGGGACACCACACCTAACCAATGAAGGGGCACAATTTGGTGACAGTTTTCCAGGAAAGATCTGAACCAGCATAACACTGTCCCAGACAATTCATCGAAACACTTCAGATGCTCATTTAACTCCACATGATACACAGTGTCAAATGCTGAAGACATATCAAGAAGAACTAATACAGATAGCGCTCCTCGATGAAGTACTTTGTGAAATGCATCCACCCTGGAAAAATAAGTGGCTAGATCATAACGAAACAGTACCTTCCAACTGTGTTCCCACTGCCACAAACCTCCCAGTTTACACACAATTCGGTAACAGTTTGATCCAACAGAAATTTACCAATCTATAAATAACAAGCTAGATCATCTGGAATTTAAACAAGTATGAAAAGGATGGGGCTCAGGAATGAGGCCCTAAGAGAAGGACAGTTATGCTTTAAGAAGGATAAAATAATGTGGAAGCAGTGCCCCAGCAATTACAAATTACATTTTTGTGCTTTCCACCCCCCTCAACCAACACAATGCCCCTGCCTGACTGCACTGTCCAGGGCTCTATCCCATACCCTACTGGTACCAGTATACCCCGATGCCTCTAGGGAGTCCCTAGTGCTCCACTGGGTACTCAGCTGGTGAAACACTGCAGGCCCATTGCAGCTGAATGTGGTTGGCTGCTATTGGTGCACTTAAATAAGCAACAACAGTTAGCAACACACTCTTAAATTTGTAATCCTGGCCAGATGGTGTAGTCCAACAAATTTATAATTATTTTGGGGATCTGCAGAATTTTATACAGAAACGTGATTTTGTTTCCAGAATCTGTGGGCCCTGTTCAATTATTCACAGTTATCCTTGGTGATAAGAGATGGGTGAAGTAGCCAAAATTTGTTTGACAAATTGATTTGCAATGCTGGGAAACTTTGTGCGGTGCTGACTTTGCAAAGTTTTGCCAGGTGAAGTGGCTCTTTTTTTATGCACATTTACCAAAATTTGATCACAAAATTGCTACTTCAATAAGACCTCATGGGAAAAGTGGCACTTTGCAAAGAAAATTTCACAAAAAAGGGCAAACTTCAAAGGTGATAATGCCAACTAGAACTTTACAAAATGATTCATGTGGAATGTCACTGGTTAAGTAAAACTTCACAGCATCAGTTGATGACACAATATTAGCTGCCTTCCCCTCTCCATAGTACTGGCTGGATGTACTGGTTCCCTCAGTAAAGTGAATCATGCCTCTGATTTCTCAGTTCATCTTGACTGTCAGCTCCAGAGCCTATTCCAATCAGCTGGGCTGTCTTGCAGGAATCTCCCTTCTCCCAGTGTGATCAGTTGGATGCATGCCAGCTGAGCCACTCACTGCAATCCATGTTGGCAACACCCACTGCATGCCATCAGCAGGTGGTGATAACTGGCATGGTTGCTTCCAGGACTGGCTGAAATAGTTGTTGTGCAGGCCACTCAGGCCTGAGTGAATTCTGCCTTTCTCTCCTAACTGCTAGTCATGACTGCATGATAGATCACTCACAGCCCAATAGCTGGTGTATAATAGTTCAGGGTCAATTGATCATTTTGCAGTTCATCTGTGTAAAGCAGCTTCTACTTATCAGCTTAGGCAGCACATTCTTCCTCTATAAATATATGCAGTGCTAACTTACACTCACTGTCAAAAACACTGGAATTTGCCTTGTCAGACAGACAGAAGCACACTCTTGAAGCTGGTCAAGTTCTGAACAGAAAACCGTAAGAAGGCAGCTCTCCCATTGGGCAAGGCCATGTCTGAGTCTCAGAGGAAGGCCTGTCCATTGACATTTCAACAGGTTTTTTGATCCCTCAAACCTGGGCAAATTATAAAAGTCCTCCAGTTGGCCATGAGCCTTGTTGTGCTCTGGAGTAGGATGAGCTGTACAGTTGATTGCGTGTTGCTGCCAGACCTTGATTAGCAGAAACAAAATGGATAAGAGGTGCAAAGGATTGTGGTGACCATTAGTCCCAAAGGCACAATTCTCCAAACATCTTTCTCAAAGAGGCAAGAGACACCTTGAAAACCATTTGTACCACATCCCATACCCTCTGCATACATGTTTTAGTGCATGGTCAGTTGGGCCACACTAAAGGGGGAACTCCACACCCAACATCATTATCTGCCATTCTTTCACAAACAACCAATCAGATGCAGGAGGCACCAAAGAAGTAAGACCCCTTTTCACTTACTCCACAACCCCTACTGGTGTAATCCAGTGTCTGGAGATCACGAGGAGCATAGAAATATCCACAGCAAAAAAAAAAGAAAAAAGGCATCCATGCTTGACAGCAGGGACAACCTTAGGCATCCTCAGTCCCAGCGTCACTGGGGGACCCCAATTTGTGGAACCCCCAGACCAAATCTGTCCTCATCAGTCTTTCAAACTTTATTTATTTTTTGTTAAATATTTATTTAATTTATCGTGTGCTATTGAATACTCACAGAAGGGGTATCACTGGGCTGTGTAGAAGCTTCAAACTATGCATCAAAATGTCAAATGAATACTCAGTAAAGTACACACAAGGGTCCCAAATGACTAACCCTGCTGAGGCACCCCAGAAACATAAGGCAGTCTCTGCTTGACAGTACAAGTAAGCCCCACTGATGGGGAAGGGGGACACAATGTATGCAGGTATGAGGAAACAACTTTAGTAGGCAAGTTGACATTTAATTTTTCAGATTGACTGTGTTATATTGTTAGGAAGATTTTACATATCATTCATTACAGAAATTTAGCAGGGAAGAGTACATGTTTCATTACCACATACCAGTAATGTAAATTGGAGAAATTCTACAATACTAAATATTCACATAGAAATCTGATGAGTGATAATTGTTATTATAATTCTCTTTAGAAATCACTTCAAAGCTTAAGAAACATGCACTTAATTGTCCTTTTATTTCCCCCCAATCCTCCCCCTTAAACCCATTCTCCCCCACCCATCACCCCTCAGGTATGCAGTAATATTAACCTATGATTTCATTAGCCCTGGATACAATTACTGGAGAGAGTCTAAAGTGATATTGAGATTTATCTAAAAGTGATTTTTAAGATTTGTTATATTCTGTACCTTATTCAATTACATGGTTAATAAGATATGTAAGGGTGCCCATACTTTCTTGTAATAATGTGGCCTCTTCGTTATTTGGGTGATCATGCCTTCTGCTTGTAAAGCAAAGCACATCTCTGTTAACCATTCTGTGTACATGGGAATGCTCTGATTCAGCCACTGTCGCATGATTACTTTCTTGGCACATAGGGATACTAATGCCATGTGTTTTCGTTGATTACCAATCAAAAGATCTCCATAATCCCCTATTATACAGATTTCTGGTCTAAAGGCTTCAGATAGACCTAATAGGGGATCCAAATTAGATTTAATGATGGACCAGAAGGGTGTGACATTATTACATTCCCATAGAATATGCAGTAGCATGCCAGGACATTCCTTGCAATGAGAGCAAAGATTTGAGGGAAGCTTCCCCATTTGGTAAAGTCTGGCAGGAATATAGTATAGATCATGTAATAAATAGAATTGTAGGATGTGATATCTGATCCACTTCACATCTTGATATAGTTGTGACCAGATTTTAGACCATGGTCGTGGTGTTGGGGATTCTGAGGATAGTACATGGTCCCAGACGTAGTATGGTGCTCCTCGCAGTTCCTCTATGCCATCCCTTAGGAGGCGGTAGAGAAAAGAGATAAGATGGGATGAGAGTAAATTGGAAATAGCTGGGAGAAACAGGCCTGTTAAGTACTGTGCCCAAGATCCAGTTCCAAAATGATGTAGAAACATATGTTGTAGTTGGATGTATTTAAAACAAAAAGAATTAGGGAGGTTAAACTGTGCTCGAGCTGTTTGGAATGACATCAATTTGTGTTCCTGTAATAAATCTTTAACTTTAAACTGAGTATTCCTTGGCGGCCAAAAGCTGTATGGAAGGGGCAGACCCCCGATCTTGAAGTTGAGATTACCACATATAGGCTGGGAGGCATCTTTTAGCAAGGATATCTGGAATGTATTACATAGTTGGGCATGCACTCGAAGTGTTATCCTTATGGGTAGATTCCTAAAACTTTTAATTAAATTCTTAGAAGAAGAAAAAAATGACAGTATTGAGAGATAAATTATGTAGGGAAACAAGGTTTTGTTTCTATTTGAAGCCACAAGGGTTGATATTGGGTCTGCTCGGCGGGTGGCCCAGCCTTCATTCAGTGTGTAAGAACTGAACATGTAATGGAGAACTGATGAAGAAGCAAATCTGGAAGTTGTAGACCTCCATTCACTTGGCTCCTCTGTAGTTTCGAGAGAGCCCTCCGGGGTGTCTTGCCGCCCCATAGAAAATTAGATATAAGTCTGTGAATTTGCGTAAATCAAATTTTGGGTAGGAAGAGATGCGTCATCTGTAAGGGGTACAATATTCATGGGAGAACATTCATTTTCAGTACATTTATACACCCCCAGAGAGAAAGTGGAAGCATAGCCCAGGGGGAAAGAACTATTTTGATTTGAGCGAGGACTTTATCAAGATTGTATTACTTCATCTTGACTTCAGAACAAGACAGATATATCCCCGGATAGTTTAGTTTTTCCTTAGTCCAGTGGAACCCTAAATGAGCTACATCTGCTGGGAATGTGTGGACATTTAAAGGCATTAATTCTGTCTTAGCTATATCAAGCTTGTAATTAGAGAATTTGCCAAATTCCCTAATAAGTTCAAGCATGGCAGTAATCGATTTGAGGGGTATGTAACATGGAGTAAAATATCATCAGCATACACTGAAATTTTATACTGATTAAGTCCCATAGAAATGCCAGAGATGTTGTGGAAATTGTTGATACGTCTAATAAGCGGTTCCAGATATAAGTCAAACAAAAAAGGGGAAAGTGGACATTCCTGTCTGGTACCTTGCTGCAAATAAAAAGATTGTGATAGGTGACCACTGCAAAGTATACGTGCGGAGGGTTGGGTATAGAGAATCTTAATCCATTTGCTATACTGCACTGGTATGTTATAGTGCTGTAGCAGATAAAATAGATAGTCCCAAGAGACCCTGTCAAATGCTTTCTCTGCATCCAGGGAGACCAAGGCAGATGGAATTTGGGACTCCCTTGTTGCAGAGATCAAATAGACCAATTTGCTCATATGATCGGAAGACACCCTGCCCACAACGAAGCCAACTTGTTCTCTACTTATGAGACTTTGCCACACTTTAGTCAACCTGGTAGCCAGGATCTTGGCAAGTATTTTCATATCCACGTTGATTAAAGAGATTGGGCGATAGTTAATAATTTGAAGAGGATCCCTATCGGGTTTGAGAAGAACCACAACTGTGGCTTCAAATAGGGAGAAATCTGAGATACCTCGATTAAACATATAATTATAAGTATCTAGGAGAACTGGTACTAGTTGTGCTTTAAAAAGTTTAAAGAATTCTATGGTGTAACCATCTGGTCCTGGGGATTTATCTAAAGGAAGAGACTCTATGGCCATGTTTATTTTGTCATGGGAAATAGGTGCCTTAAGTGAATTTGCTTGACTGGCATCAAGTTGTGGAAGTTGGATCAGTTGTAAAAACTGGTCTACCATTTCTGGGCAGAAAGGATAAGAAGACTGAGAATATAAGGTTTTATAGTATTCCTGGAAACAGTTTACTATATCTCTAGGGGAATAACAATTTGTCCTCCGGGTTTTTGAATACTTGGAACTATTCTGTCAGAGGCCTGTGCCTTGAGTCGAAGAGCCAAGAGTTTTTCTGCCTTGTTCCCCTGATCGAAGTAATGAATTTTGGAACGTGTAAGGAGGTATTCAGCATGTTCAGTTAAGATTTAATTATATCGATCTCTTAGAATTTCTAAAGCATTAAGCTCATCTGTGGTGGAGTCAGTAGAGAGTGCTAGTTCTGAATTCCTGATGTCTTGTAACAGGGCAGAGGTTACCTTTGAGGTGATCTTTTTTTTAACTGTGGCTATATGAATGAATTCTCCCCCGCACTGAACATTTAAAAGCTCCCCATAAAATATCTAACTTGGACATAGTGGGGGTATTAAGATTAAGAAAATTAGTGATGAAGTCTGCGAGCTGGGATTTCAGATATTCTGATTGAAAAAGTTGGCTGTTAAATCTCTATACTTTTTCTTTAGAGAGGGGCAGGCCAGGACTCCAACATAATAAGGAGAGATGGTGATCTGAGATCACTTTAGAAAGGTAGTTGCAGGATACAGCAGATGAAAGATGCCCCGTATCCAAAAGAAAGTAATCTAGTCGGGAGAATAAGTTATGGGGAATAGAATGAAATGACTACTCCCTTTGATGTGGGAAAAGAACAATCCAGGGATCTATTAGGCTGACAGAGTCTATAATTTCTCTGATGGCAATTTGTGCAGGGGGGAGAGAGAAGAGAGGCACCTGGTGGAGCAGTCCAAGGTATTTCAGTTGACTAGATTCCAGTCTCCTCCCAGCACAACAGGGAGGGAGGACCAGGGAATCAAGTAATTCATGAGGGAAATAAAGAAAGAAGGGTCCTCTGTGTTAGGGCCATATATGAAACCAAGCACCACCATTGACTGACCTAGCAGAGCCTTAATCAAAATGTATCTGTGTTGGGAATCTACTATAGTATCCACAAGACGTAAGGATACTCTCCTTGCAAAGAGGATTGCTACTCCCCCTTTACATGTGTCAGGTCCACTCCCTAAAGCTTGACCCACCCAAGACCTTCTTAACTTTAAGACCTGGGGAGGGAGGCAAATGAGTTTCTTGAAGAAATGCTATATCAGTATCTAATTTTCGAAGATGCAGCAGTACCTTGGCACGTTTAACTGGAGACTGAGACCCCTTTACATTCCATGAACACACTTTATAGGACCCCATCATATTGGTGCATTTTACCAATTTTGATCAGTAGGCCTGAGATGGTAGAAGTTTCTGGGTTAAAGAATAAAAAAGTGTAAATAAATTTTGTCTCACTGCATACCTGTGCCATCCCTCCCCCCCTTATCTTATCCTTAGCTACCCAACTTTCCTTCCCACCCCACCTTACTTAACTCCCAAAACCCCCGACTGACAGCAGTTTGGATCGATTCATTAGGGAACGTCCTAAAGCTTGGGTTACATATAAGCATACCAATAGAGAAACGGTTAAGGAAAAGGACTGTTCAAGAAATAATAAGATAAAAAGCCATGAGTATCCCCTACCTCTTACTCTGGTTAGAAACACCCTTCTTCGGTTGCTGTATTCAGATTACCCCTTCCCACCCCAACTCTTCCAACAGATTTATAACACCTTAACATATCACTATGATGTATTAAAGCAATGATGTTGCACTTGTCTGTGCTGCTAAGTAATGATAGAGAGCAATAACACTGTCACAATATAAAGCGACAAGATCCCTCATTATATAGACTCATAGAATAGATCTCCAAAACTTAGAGACATTCACTCCCTGTTTAACTTCAGGAGAAAGAGGGATAAAAGATAAAATATAATAAAATAACCTGAAAAATGAAAAAACATGAAAAAACAAGGGTGTCTCTCGCTGGATCGCACCCATAGACCAGGACTATATTAATTAAATGGCAACTGTCACAACGGGTCTAGTTCCTTAATTCTACTACAGAAAATTACTAAATTAGCTAAGTTAAAAGGCAAGGAAATTAAGCTATAAGCACAAATGCAGAGCTCTGGTACCCTCATATAAAGACAGAGGGCTCTGGAAATTTCTTTACATATAACTCTACTATATTAAAGCAATGGGATGCACTCATTTATACTAATAAATATCACTATAGAGCACTGAAACTGTAACAATACAAAATAACAGTATCCCCCTTTATATAATCATGCAGAATAGGGCTCCAAAACTTAGAGACATTTTATTCCCTTCTTAACATCAGGAGGAAGAGGGTGAAAAATTAGAAGACAGGGTGTCTCTTGCTGGGTCGCACCCATGGATCAAGGCTATGTTAATTAAATCATGACTATTACAACAAAATGGATGCCTTGAATCTAATTACAAAAAATTGCTGGCTTGTCAAATTGGAAGACCAGGGAATTAAACTATGGGTGCAAGCATGGAGCATTGTCATCCTCTTGTGGAGATATAAGTAAATGACAGTTGAGAGCATTGAAACTGTAGATATATAGAGCAACAAAAAATCCCCTCCTTGTGTAAGCATGCAAGATAAGACTCCTAAGCTTAAGACCATATTACTCCCTCCTTAACTTCAGGAGAGAGAGGGAAGAAAAATGAAAAAATCAGGGGGGTCTTCCACTGGATCACACCCACAGATTAGGGCCATACTAATCAACTGTCACGACAAGTCTGATGCCCTGATTCCACTACAAAAAATTGCTAGCTTAGCAAATTAAGAGGCAAAAAGACTGAGCTATAAGCACAAACTTGGCGCGCTCTGGCGTCCTCCTATGAAGATTGAAAGCACCGTGGACCTCCTCACATATTTCTGCTATACTCCCAAAGGTCCAACACTGAGATTCAACGTAGCTTGAATAAGTTCAGAGTCAGTGCCTGAAGCTCAGAAAGAGCTTGCTCCGCAGTGTCAAAGCTTTCCCAGGTGGTCTGGTAATAGTCAGACAGCTTGGATGGGTACTGCACTTTGTATTTTATGCTGGCAGCGATCAGCTTAGTAACGATAGGGTGGTATGCTGTCTTTCGCTGTCGAATAGCTGCTGGGAGATCCTGCGTGAACCGTAACTGCTGATCCTCCCATAGGATTTCCTGGAGACCCCTGACCTGTCCCAGGACATGCATTTTATCCAGGCAGTTTAGGAATTTTAGTATCAGAGGGCTTGGTGGTTTCCCTGCGGCCGGTTTAGGTTGAAGTAAACGATGGGCCCTCTCTATTACATATGTGGTGTTGTTGGGAGAGGGCCCAGCTATTTTGGTGAGCATCCACTGTAGAAAAGTGATTGGTGCAGCTCCTTCTGTGTGTTCTGGAAGGCAGAAGATGAGAATGTTATTTTGGCGACTTCGGCCTTCCAGGTCTTCTAGTTTAGCTTCCATCCATTGGAGCTTTTGGCGCAGTGCAGGGATCTCCGGCTCCATTGAGGCTTTCCAGCCCTCAAGCGATGTTGTTCAGGCAGCCACATCTGTAATTGCTCTAGTGGTGTCTGTGAGCTTTGCACGTATGGATTTAAGCTCCAACATGAGGTCCTGGAGTGCAATGTGGAACAGTTGCAGTTCCTCCATAAATTTCTGCTCTGTTAGAGGAGCTGCAGATTGTGCAGTAGTCAAGGCTGTGTTAGCCTTGGAAATGGTGCCCGGTTGCCCCCTTGAGCATTTCAGGTTTTTTTCTGGAGTCTGTGGCATTGTGTGCGGGGGAGATGCCTGGCGCATTTCTGCCTCTATGCCAGAGATAGGCCTCAGATGTTGATCGGTCTGATCCACCTCAAGAACAATCCAACTTGTAATTAATTTCACCTCAGATGGTACGGAGAGAGATCGGGAGCCAAGTGGTGAGTAGACCCTTGTATTTAGTGCTGTAAAGTCGAAGAGTTATTGATAGAAGTTGAGAGCTGAGGTGGAAGTAGGTTTTCCAAGCTGCTAGCCCCTCAGTGGCATCACGTGATCTCCCAGCAATTGACATTTAAGAAAATACTAATTTACATGACTAGCAAATGCATAGAACACTGCAACAATAGTAGTATTAGATGGTTATGGAAAATAAAAAAAAATAAGAACTCATGGATGCCAGCATTTACAGCTGTTGGTAACATTCCAATTTGTTTTGGTGAAATTTCTATTAACCAAATTTTTGAAAACAGTACAACTTGGATCCCGTGTTTTTTTTCATTAGGCCCGATTTTCAATCATGTAGAATGGCTGCAAGCCCCAGCTGCATCAAAAATATGGCTAACCAGGCCTGCTGCAATCTAGAGGGATTTGCCATCCTTTGCTTATATTCAATGCTTGATAGACCATCTTTTTGTGGTCTAGCTTGCAATATTCTTTGGGATCTGTAACATGCAGTGTGCTTCCAAAATCTGCCGCAAGCTGCTGTAAATTGGGTAAACTGTCGCAACTGCCTCTGAGATTGTAAAATCATGCGCAATTGCAATATTCAGAACTGCTGCAGCTGTGGTGCAAGGGTTTGATGCAGGTCTTGATGCAAGCCCTGCAAAATCTGTCCCATTGTGGCTTGGTGACATTCATGCAACGGGTAGTGCTGTGTGTGTGTGTTGGGGGGGCTGCTTGTAGCATTTTTCTACTCTCTCTACATTCCTTTTCCAGTGGGTGCATTTATGAGGTCAGAACAAAGGGACTAGACAGTCTGGGGCAGTTAGAGTGCGGTATAAATGTGGGGAAGGGGATGAAAGCATTTAAAAACAAACCATATCCATGGCCAGCACAGCATGACTACTGTACTAGCAGAAAATGCCCTCCTACCTTTTTATGTTGATTGCACACATGTGCAAGAAACATGTTGCAGCAGCTTGCTGCAGAAGCAGGTTGTGGAGGTGCGGCACTGTTACGGCCTGTGCCCCCACTGCCTTTTGAGGCTTGGCCCGCTTTCCCCAATGGGGTGGCATGCTGCTGCTGATACTAGTTCAGCCAGCATGCCACCACCTAGAAACATTTTAACCACTGCAATCAGGGGCCACCTCATCATTGCAGCATCAGCCATTCCACTGCAAAAAGGGAGCAACCCGTCATTGCAGGGTGGTACCTTGCATGCCCCCAACCCAGTTTGCTGATGTGGAGCCCAGCCCCCGTCGGCATACTGTCACCCCTCCCTGATTTGTTGTGTACCAAGGGGGTGCCCAATCCACCTTAGCATAATGCTCCCCCCAACAGTCTTTCATTGCCGATGGGGGCCCAATCCCCGTTGGCTTCAGTCCCCACCAGTTCTATTTGCCAATGGAGGAGTCCACTCCCTGAAGGCATAATGTCCCCCCAACAATGAATTGTGTGCTGGGGGGTGCCCAATCCCCCTCGGCTCTTCCCCTCCATATGTGCCAATGGGGGGTGCCCAATCCCCTGCTGGCTACTGCCCCCAAACCACTCAGGTGGCATGCTGGAAGCCCACCCCAGCATGCAAATGTCCCTGTAAAAAGAAAAACTATCCTGTAATGTTTTACTTTTTTTGTATACCCAGTAAACAAGAACACAGTCCCTCGTTGACTCCGTGGACCCTCCCAAACCTGCACCCACCTTCTGTGCACCCTGCCTCCCTACACCCCCCCCACCCCATTCTTACCTCTGGAGCCAAGCGAGACGATCTTTGGTGGACCGGGAACTCGTCTGCACTCTTCAGAGCTGACCACGAACTGAAGAAATGCTGGTAAGCTGTATAATGGCATAAATAAGGTTTTTTCAACACTGGTGCATATCTCAGGCATTTTTGGGTATTATGGCACCAAATATTCAACATGAGGTTATTGGGACCCTTCCTTATGAATTCAGCCACTGCCATGGTGTTATTCGGTCCCGAAAGGTGATTTTGCAGTCACTGCATGGAATCACCTTTTGGGAATGATTAATGAAATGACAGAGCCAGTGTTCATGAGGTGGACTCCCCAAAAGCCTATGTTGCAAATGTGATGGAAAAAATCCCAAAAACTACTGTTTTATGAGCATATGTTGTACAGTTGCTAAGCATGCATGTAACTTCGCAAATCTGTAATATTTTCACTCTAGATTTTCAACATTGGCATTTTTCCACACCTCCTTATGAACAGTACAGCTGTCATTTTTCACATACTGGCCAAAATTGGTTTTCATGCATCCAATGCAGAATTGCGCGGTCACTGTGGGAGATCAGTGTTTGGGACACATTAAGAAAACCACAGTGACACTGTTCATGAGCAGAGGTCCTAAAATTCCTATGTTGAAAATTTTGTGATGAAAGTCCATAAAATGCTATGTTATGAGTGTGCATTGTGCAGTTTCCATGCACCCTTGTAACTTTGCAAATTAGTAATATTTTCATGCTACATTTTCAACACTGGCATTTCTTCACTCCTCCTTATGAACAGTACAGCTGTCATTTTTCATATGCTGGCCAAAATTTGTTTCCATGCTTCCAGTGCTGAATAACGCAGTCACTTTGGGAAATCAGGATGTGGACAGATTAAGATCGAGCGAGTGAGAGAGGGAGAGTAACCGAGCTCAACTGAGCTCTGTTGGAACAGCTGCATATTTCTTTGTGGGCAGAAAAAGGCACCAACACAAGCAAGAGACGAGTACAAAAGGACAGCCTGCAGCTCTGGGGAAACAGAACAAGTGAGTGAGAGAGGAGGAGTGAGCGAGCTTAACGGAGCTCTGTCAGGACTGCAGCAGATTTCTTTGTGGGCAGAAAAAGGTGCAAATGCAGGCAGGAGCCCAGTACAAAAGGACAGCCTGCAGCATCGGGAGAAACAGATTGAGTGAGTGAGAGGGGGGAGTGAGCGAGCTCAAGGGAGATGTGTCAGGACTGCTGCAGATTTCTTTGTGGGCAGAAAAAGGCGCCAATGCAAGCAAGAGCCCAGTACAAAACGGTGACCTGCAGCATACGGAGAAATAGAACGAATGAGTGAGAGAGGGGGAGTGAGCAATCTCAGTGTAGCTCTGTTGGGACTTTAGATTTGCCCACCCTCCAACCCAGGCTCCTCTGTGGTCCTACATTACAGCAGTGTCTCTGGAGAGGAGACAAAGCAATGATTGGATACTTTTAGGATTGCTGTAATAATACAGATTTAGTTGTTCTGTTTATTTCTCTAACTGAGCTAAGTACTGAGCTATACTGTTATGATTGCTGCAATGATACATGTTTATTTGTTCTGTTTATTTATTTGTCTGAGCTGAGTAATACTTGGAGTGCAATAGGATTTCTAACTGGGCTAAATGAAACTATATGAGAGCTGAGAACATCAGAAGCACTAATAGAAAAGACAGGAGTGGGGAGGGGGCACCTGAGGTGATAGGGAGGACTCCTGATGGGGAAGGAAGTGACCACAAAGAGTACCAGGGGAGAAAGCAGATGGCTGTGGGTAGAGAGGAACCAGGGTAGGCATGGAGGGGAATAAGTAGGAGGGGGGAACTGATAGAGGGAAGAGATGTAGGAGGGGTATCTACTAGAAATAGATTGAAAACTCTGCTATGGGACAGAGAGGGGGATCAGGAACATACTGAAGGGGGCAGGACAAGTGGGGCATGAGAGGGATGGCAAAAGGTAGGGGAAGAAAAAGCGAGGATGAAAGGGCAGAAGGAGGCTAGTAAGGAAGGAGGGGTTGTGACTGGAGGAGAGAGAGCTACAGGAAAGGGAAGGGTGGGAGGGCATCACTATTGGGGAAGAAGGGAATGGGGGCTCTAAATTGAAAACAGCGGGGTTAGGAGAGGGGTTGGAAATCAGCAGGGGAGGAGGGGAGGTCGACATGGGAAGCCCAGTAGGAAGTAGTCAGGCTGGGAAGGGGTTCAAGGGGGATTGGGGGATTAAGGCAGAGAAAAGGGGTGAGGCAGAAGTAGAGGGTACAGATACAGAAGTCACAGACGGTACATTTGGCGGGGGTAAGGGGCAGGGAAGAATGAATACTGGGCTGGTAGAAGTGGCATTAGAAGGGAAAGGGGGTTAGAGATAGGGAGACACTCATCCTGGGGATTCTATACTGAAATTGGTGACATGGGGTGGAAAGGGGGAAAGGCACAGCCATATTTGGATTGAAGCTGTCCCCAGGTTGACTGCAGGCGGGGCAGAGCAGGCACTGCTCAAGCATGCAGCAAGGGGGAGGAAGAAACCTCATTTACTGTTGCATATGGGTATGAACGACTTGGTGGGGGACACTGTGAAAGTAGTGAGGAGGAGGTTTAAGTAGCTGAGCAGGAAGTGTGAGGGGGTGGGGAAGTTGGTGCATTCTTGGAGGTACAGCCGGTAACATGTGCAAGCATGGGGAAGAAGGGTATGCTTGAGGAGTTCAAGTGGCTGAGGGATTGGTGCCACATGAAACATTATGAGTTAGTGACTAACTGGAATATGGTCTGGGGGGAAATTGACTTGTACACGGGGGACAGGGTACACTGGAGCAGAAGGGGGATGGGAGTATTGCTGCTGGGCCACTGGCATTGAGGGTTGAGGCACTGGACACCACACCTTGTGCCATGCTGGTGACCTGGCTTCGGAAGCAAGCCCAGGCTGCCAGGGGTTGGCAGGGGAGGGATAGGATTGAGCATCTGGAGTACTGCTTTCCTATCCTGGGGCGGGATCCAAGAACCCACCGCTCTGTAGCTGCCCCTGGTGACAACCATACACGCTACTACACTAGTGTAGTAAAGAGAGCGGTGTGTGGCAGACGTTGGCACTCTGTGCCTTGGCGTCGTGTATGCCCACACTCCGCAAAGGGGATAAAAGTGGAAAATGGGCTACGGTCGGGCAGCATGAGCTTCCGACCCCTGTTGCCTGCCCTGAATGGTACCACCTACACTGGATCCTACTCTGGTGGGTTGAGCTGGGAAGCTCTTCACCACCCTGCCACAGGGGGTAATCTGTGGAAGTGAGCAGGTCAGCCTGATGTCGGGGGCAGGGCTAGGGGGGTCGGTCGGGATGACCAAGCCGACCATAGCCCGGGGAGAAAATACATATAAAAAAAAAAAAGGTAGCATTAGGGGGTATATCTCTACTAGGTGGATTTAAACAAGTGGGGGGTGGCCAAAAGACTGAGGGTGGTAGAAAGGTCCAGACAGGGGAGCCTGATGAGCTTACCACCCTAGATATAGGTAAAGGCGGAGGTGTAGTAACCCTGGAAGGGGGTGGGCAGAGTGGTCTGAGTGTAATACAGAAGGCACCACCTCCCGGTAAGAAGAAGGAGGAGAAAGGGTGTGGACTACTGGGAAGAGGGACACAGGCAAAGGAGGAGAAGAGCGAGGAGAAGGAGGTGTACGGGTGGAAGGTGGTCTGACTAAATGGATAGAGAACTGCTTACAGGGGAGGGTGCAGAGGGTGGTGGTGGTGGGGTAGCTCTCAGCACCCAGAACAGTGACAAGCAGGGTGCCACAGGGCTCAGTGCTTGGCCCAATGCTCTTTATCTCCGATATAGCACACAGAGTGGGGAGCAGGGTTAGTCTGTTCACACATTATACCAAATCAAAAGCAAATATTTACACTAGCAGAGCCACCCCCCACACACACACACATACACACTCCCCGAAAAGCTACTTAAAAGCCTGAAATTCATTCAAATCAATTCCATTTTCTTATTTACTTGGGGTTTGATGCCAACAAGTGTAAAATCATGTACCTAGGGCATAGGAAATCCGATGCTGAGTATAGGATGGGGGAGGTACTGATACCCACTAAACATGAAAGGGTCCTTGAGGTTATTATATCAGAGGATCTCAAGATGGCAGTACAGTGTGTCAAGGCTATGGGCAGGGCAAATTGGATTCTGGGGTGCATAAGGAGTGGTATCTCACGTAGGAGGAGGATGGATGTTCTGCTGCCATTGTATCTCTCCCTGGTATACCCCCAGCTGGAGAACTGTGTCCAGTTTTAGAGTCCACACTTCAGAAAGGACATAAGATGGAGGTTTTTCAGAGGAGGGCAACTAAAATGGTTCAGAATTTTCACAGGAATCCCTACAAGTAAAGGCTGAAGAATCTCAACATGTACACTCTGGAAGAGAGGAGGATGAGAGGTGACATGATCAAGACCTACAAAGTACCTCACAGGGGTTAAGAGGGTACAGTTGAGGAGTTTCCTTCAAATGACAATGAGAACCCAAACAATGAAGCTGGGGGTGGCGGCATTCAGGATAGATGTGAAGAAATGTTTCTTTACTGAAAGGATGGTAGATGCCTTGAACAGACTGCCAGGAGAAGTGGTGGAAGCTAAAATGGTAGGGGGCATGAAGCATGCATGGGATAAACATTTGGGTATATTACAAAAAGAGGAAAGAGGGGGTCAACGGAAATCAATAGGGCTATGGAAGTGGAGTAGGTTCAAGTTCATTGCAGGAAAAAGCCATTAAGCAGGCTCATTTGCAAGGAGGTCCAGATGGATGTAGGCAGAATAAGACATGCAGTAACATATTCAGGGAGCAGTCACAAGTAGGTAGAGAACACTTGGGCAGACTGAGTTGACTGAGCCGTCCTTTTCTGCTGACAAATTCTATGTTTCTGTGGCATCATGTATTCATTCAGGTGCAGTGTTTATTTAAAGTTGGGCCTACCATACATCCAGATGTAAGGTACAGTAAATTACTGAATTAGATACAGCCCACTTACAGTACAATAAACAGAACCCCAGTGCTTTGAGAAGCCTTTACTCTTCATAAGGCTGCTTAAAGAGCTGGGGTTCTGTTTGCAGTGTCCACACCAGTATGCTGATCTTAAATTCGATGCCACATCTGAATGAGTACTTCATTCTTGTTCATTCCATTTCTTCCCCACTTTGAAACCTGCTTGCCCTGAGTTTGTTTTTGTCTGGCAGTGCATCCCCTGTGTTGGAAGATGACCAATAAGTGGCACTGAAAGACATCAGACTTCACAGACTGTGAAGGCAGCTGCTTACCCACCATCTTGGGAAGAAGAAGGCTGCAGCTGTGGCCACTGATGACTGTTGGGGTGTGGGGATGGGGGAACCAAAGGGGACAGACATGAGATAAAATCATAATAACAATGTTTGAGACCTTCACCAACTTTCCAAATTGCTTACCAGTAAAAGAACACTCTATGAAGTTTTCAAATGGTAACACAATCCGGTGAACCCTCTGTCTGCCATCTGACACAGGCATCAACCACCATAAAATTTCCTAAAGAAGGCAGTGTGGTCATGTGGTTACTGAAATACTGGAGATTACAGATTTATAAGAACAAAACTATATCACACAGAAGATGGCACGTGTGCCTATAGCAGCTGTGCCTGCTTCCGAGTACTTATAGTTATATCCTTGAGGTAATTGAATGTTTCTGTCATATCCCCTGTTTCCCTCCTCTCTTCCAGTGATTGCATATTGAGGTCCCTTAATTTCTCCTCATAAGTCTTGCATTGCAAGCTCTGTACCTTCTTATTCACCCTTCTCTGGACCATCTCCAGCCTGTTAATATCCTTATGAAGGTGTGACCACCAGAACTGCTCACAGTACTCCATGTGTAGATGACCATGGTTTTATATAATGGCATCACTACCTTCCTCCTTATGCTGGTGATACCCCTGCCTATGCACCTCTGCATGTCACTGGCCCTCCCAGCTGCCTTACCACTTTGACATTTTCAGGTCATCTGAAATAAGAACCCGCAGGTCCCTTTCCTTCTTTGTGAATGTCAGCAACTCCCTCCCCCCCCATCCTGTAGCTTTCCCTAGGGTTTCTGTGTTCCAGGTGCATAATTTTGCACTTTTTTGAATTAAACTTCAGTTGCCAGTCCTCAGACCATTTCTCAAGCTTCACCAGGTCCCTCCTCATTTTCTCCACCCTTCTGGGGTATCTACTGTGTTACAGATCTTGGTGTCATTTGCAAACAGGCAGACGTTTTCCTTCAGCCCTTCTACAATGTCACTAATGAAGACATTGAACAGAACTGGCCCCAGGACCAATCCCTGTGGCACCCCACTGATCACCCCCTCTCCCCAGACTGCACCCCATTTATCACCACTCTCTGCCTCCTGTCTGTAACCCAGTTTCTAAACCAGTTTACCACCCTTTCCCCCACGCCCAGCCTACTCAGCTAGTTTATCAGCCTCCTATGTGGGATGGTGTCAAAGGCTTTGCTTACATCAAGGTAAGCGTTGTCCACTGCCCCACCCTGATTTACTTCCTTTGTCACCCAGTCAAAGAGATCAACCAGATTTGTCTGACATGACCTTCCCACTGTGAATCTATGTTGCCTATGGTCCTGGCCCCCGGTGGCTTCTAGATGCCCCACTGTCCTTTCTTTAAGCAATGTCTCCATGATCTTTCCCACTACTGAAGTGAGGCTGACTGGCCTATAGTTCCGTGCCTCCTCCCTCCTGATAGATTTGTATAGAGGGACCACATATGCCCTCCTCCAATTCTCTGTTACCACCCCTGTGTTTAAAGACTCAGTGAACATGGCTGCCACAGGTACTGCTATTTCCTTTCACAGTTCTTTTAATATCCTTCGGTGTATGCCATCTGGTCCCATCGCTTTGTCCACCTTCAATTTAGTCACCTTTGGCAGGATTCTTCTGCCTGCGAATGGACTACTATTCACCTCTTCATGCCTTTGCAACTGCTGTACTGCTGTGGCCCTTACCCCTCCCCCTCTTCTGTGAATACTGAACAGAAAGACACAGTGGATGTCTTGGGGGGGCACATAACAGTTCTTAGGCATGGTACTTTCACTTCCAAATACCTAAACAGTACATATAAGCAAGCAACATTCGGCATTGACAAATGCTTGTTCTACCTTGGAAGACAAGAAGTAAATGCCTCCCACTCCAGGACTGTCATTTCTTCCTACAATGATTACATCTGTAAAAGCATGTAAATCAATATGAAAGTCTGGGCTCTATTTGGGAGGGCAATTAGATAGCTAGCTCATGCAAGTATTAGTCTGCAGTTTGTAAGGCTCACCATAATGAGGTTAAGATAGATGGGGTTTCAGTTTATGCTTTCCCCTGGTCTGATGGTCCCATAGGGCAATGGGCCTGACAGTATGATAAGTACTGGAAAACTTTTTCCTTTATTGTGGGGGTGGGCTTCCAAACATTTATTCAGTGTGGCAAAAAGACTGACATTTAATTTTCCAAATCACATGATTTATAGGAGAAAGTCTGCGTCATGACACCCACGGGATTTATCTAGTTGGGATTTTTGCATAACAACCTGCTATAGGACTTGTATGCACAATTGGTTTCAAACATTCAAAGTCAGCAGAAAACCACACTGGGTGTGTACATCAGTTTACTTTAGCAGTCCCTCTGTTTTTTCATCCACTTTTTTGTGTTCTGTATCCATTTTTTTCCATCACAGCTATCCAGGTCTTTGGAGGCATTTGATTTGCTTGTCAGAAGAATTTTCAGCCTCCAGTCTCAATTTGGGGGTTTGCATCACAGGCTATATAAACCAGATTTGTACTGAGTGTATGGTTATATGGTCCTTTTAGTCAGAATTGCAAGAAGGTCCCTCATTATACAGTTTGAGATACTTTGCTCATGTTAATGCTTACCATCAGGTGCAGAGAAATTTAGCTACTGTACATAAGGTGAATGTTTTGGCTAGATGTGTCAGTTTAGTGCATTCTAGTCTTTTACCTCCTCTCCATATTTTCTAATATGCTTAATAAACTTAAGTTTCAAAATAAAAGCAGCTGGACCATGGTAAGGAGGAGCTTGATGGATCAGTGGTCTTCTTTCCTCCATAAAGCTGTCAGGGATGTGTGCTCTAGTGGCTAGAGAACTTGCCTGGGAAACAGAAAACCACAGGTTCAAACCCCACCACAGCCAAAATACACACTGAGTGATCTGAGCACTTGAGTGCTTCTGGCATTCTAGCCCACCAAGCGATGGAAACCAGATATCAACAGGACACCACTAAAAATGACATACTGAATCTCAGTTGGACTCTTCTGGTGCAGATTAATTGTAATGTGTATGTATGAAGTTAAATGGTTAATAATTATTCCATTGCATGATTAAACTCTCCTGAAACCCTTCCCAAGAGTCAAATATGGGACCTGAAATCAATGGCAAGAGCGCTAACAATTCAGCTATAGAAAATGCCCATTAGTTGTCAGGTTAAGCTAGGCTTTTTATTGTCCATTAAAATCAGTAGACTGGATCTAGAAGGAACTAATATTACTATTCAAATACACAACAGGACTCTGTTGCATAGCCCACATCTATATAGCATTATTTTTAACAAGCATTTGTCAATGCTGAACGTTCTCTTGAAGGTATTTGCAGTGGTGTGTGGTACTGGTAGTGGTTTCAGAGGAGCGAAAAGGCAGCAGTGAGAGTGGCAGGTGCTGCATGGTGGAAGCTGCACCATAAATGCAGCAAGGAGCTGGTAGTAAGAGAACCCAGCCCCGCTGGCCTTAGTGGACCAGGGAGAGAGAATGCTCTGGGTGGCAGGATACACCAATAAGTAATGCTGCACTGTGACTAATGAATAAGCCTGTGGAGGTTCAGAGGAGTGAGGACTGGGGAGGGAGAGTGCACCAGGTGGCATGAGCCACCAATAAATAAAGTCACACCATGGCTAATGTATAAGCCTGGGGGGGGGTTCAGAGGAGTGAGGATCAGGGAGTCAGGATTCGCTGGGTGGCATATGCAACCAATAAGTGAAACTGCATTACGGCTAATGTAGAAGATCGGGGCCAGAGGAGTGAGGACTGAAAGAAGAGAGACTGTGGTTAGTGGCAGGAGCCACCAATATGTAAAGTTGCACCGCAGCTTATGTATAAGCCTGGAGGGGGGGGTTTAGAGGAGCGAGAACCGGGGAAAGAGAGTGTATCAGGTGGCATGAGCTGCCAATAAATGAAGCTGCACTGCAGTTAATGTAGAAGCCAGGGGGGCAGAGGTTGGAGGACTGGAAGGAGAGAGAGTGCGGCAGGTGGCACGAGCTGACAATAACCATAAATCCGACCATGTGCATTAGTGTTATCTGTAATGCGCGTGGTACGAGTTATGGCTACAGAAAGAAATTAAGCACTGTCTCATTGGAGCAGTTAATTTCTTTCAGCATCAGAACGTACCACATCAGCAAGCAGAACTACTGTAATGACCACAGTGCCTGGTCATTGGTCAACACTGCCAAGCCCATAGCAGCTTCAGCTGTGATTGGCTTGGCAGTGACACACCTCTAAAATGCCATTAGTTCATGTAGGCCCTGAGCTCCCATGGTTCATCATGTTTCTTACTTTCATGTGGCAGCGCAGGTCCTTCAGACCCTGAGCACCCATCCCTCTGTATATGCATGACCAAATTATCAGCATAGTCATCTTATTCCCCCAGAACATGTAGGCAGTAGGCAAAATGTTCAAATCCGTGCCAAAACATAATTCTGTGCAAGTAGAACTCCATTCCATGCCACAGGTGGAAACACACATTTTGGACAGGATTTGAAAAATAACAGCTATGACATACATAAGCTCAGATAATAATAAGAAGGCTAAGTTGAAAATCTGGGGTGAAGATGTGTAAGATTCCCACAGTTATGAGGGTGCATACTGAAATTGCAACAAATGGACATAACTTTGTGGTTTTATAACATTTTGACCCCACATTTTGAGCACAATCTTCTTATCACCCCCACCTCATGAACCCCATAGGTGAACATTTGTAAATCCATGGGAAAACACCATTCAGTGCCATAGGTGAGAAAGCACATTCGGGGCAGGATGTGACAAAGTACTGCTATATTGTTCATGAGGTGGTGTGATAGAATGACTATACTGAAAAATTTGAGTGGAAATATTGAAAATGACTAAAGCTAGTCATATGAGTAGAACATTTTTAACAACCGCATGTAACTCTGTCATTTTTAGGAGTTTTTCCATTAAATTTTCAAAATAGCCTTTTTGGGACCCTACCTCATGAATACTGCCACTGTCATTTTGTTCATTGGTCTCAAAAGGTGATTTTGCACAGCAACCATGCCATTCTGTGCCACAGGTGTGAAAACACATGTTGAGCAGGATGTGAAGAATGACAGCTATACTGTTTATTAGGTGGTGTAAAAAAATGGCAATGTTGAAAATTTGGAGTGAAAGTATTAAAATCTGCTGAAGTTATGAGCTTGCACAGAAAAATTTCAACAACAGTGCTCAACTCTGGCATTTTTGGGTATGTTTGCACCAAATTTTCAACATGAGCTTTCTGGGACCCCACCTTATGAACAGTGGTGCTGTCATTTTGTTAATCAGTCCTAAAAGGTGATTCCGCACAGTGACACGTGAAATCACATTTTGGGACCGAGTAATGAAATGGCAGTGCCAGTGTTCATGAGGTGGGTTCCCAAAAGCCTATGTTGAAAATTTGGTGCCAAAGTTCCTAAAAATGGCCAAGTAATCAGCATAAGTTAAAAACTAAACTGGCAGCCATTGTACAGCACTTAACTTTATTTTTCAGTTTGTGGTTCAGTTCTGAAGAGTGCTGATGTGTCCCAGTTCACAGGAGATCACAGTCATCGACCTCCTGAGGTAAGTATGGGGTAAAAAGGGGGGGTGTGGGGAGGTGGGTGCTCAGTGGGATGGTGGGGATAGGAGAGGGAGATGTAGGAGACAACAAAGGACCATTTTCTTCTTTACAGGTTAAAAAAAGACATCAGGGGACTGTTTTTTTCTTTTCAGGTTTTTTTTTACCAAAGATGTTGGGACTCTGGGAGTGGGCTCCCCAATGTACTAGTGTTTTATTTGGGGAGCTATATTGTATACACTTGGGGGGTTCAGGAGGAGTGAGGACCAGGGAGAGAGAGTGCGGCAGGAGCCACCAACATGTAAAGCTGCACACTATGGCTACATTGTACAAGGCAGGAGGGTTCAGAAGAAGTGAGGACAGGGGGGAGAGAGAGCATGCGGCAGGAGCAGCCAACATGTAAAGCCACACTGTGGCTACATTGTACATGCCTGAGGGGGGTTCAGAAGGAGTGAGGACCGGGTAGAGAGAAAGAGCGTGCCAGGAGCCTCCAACATGTAAAGCCACACTGTGGCTATACTGTACAAGGTTGGAGGGGAGGTTCAGAAGGAGCAAGGACCGGGAAGAGAGAGTGTGGCAGAAGCCACCTTCATGTAAAGCCGCACTGCTGCTATGTTGTACAAGCCTGGGGAAGGGGGGTTCAGAAGGAATGAGGACCGGGGAGAGAGAGTGTGACTGAAGTCACCAACATGTAAAACCGCACTGCAGTTAATGTGGAAGCTGGGGGTGGGTCAGATGAACTGACAGACCAGGCAGGGGGTGGAGACAGTGCGGCAGGTGACACTGGCAGGAGCTGACAATAACCGTAACCCAGCCATGCACATTAGTGTTAAATCTAATGCGCATGCCTGGAGTTATGTCTACAGAAAGAAATGAAGTGCTCTTTCATTGGAGCAGTTAATTTCTTTCAACTAGAGAACACGCCACATCAGCAAAACATAACTTGTGTCATGACCAGAGTGCCTGGTCATTGGTGTACACTGCCAAGCCCATTGCAGTTTCAGCTGTAATTGGCTTTGCAGTGACACACCTCTCAAATGCCGTGTAGTCCCAATAGATGAAAACAAAAGGGAAACATTCTCCTTTTCTAATCTAGAGGGTAAGGTAATCTACAGAGTGTGATAAAGTTGCTTAAACATGTGTGCATTAGTTTTTTGTTATAATTGGGATGAGTAAAATTACAATTTTGCAAAAACTGCACCAAAAGCATGTCCAGGTCAAATAAGAAACTCTGCATGATATTCCTTACATTGTATCTCATCACAAATTGGATTGTTCTGTCCTCTGTTGTTGTGTATTCTTTTTTCTTTCAAGCTTTTTCTTTTCCCTTTCGCTGATTGTGCACCCCTGCTGATGGCACCCACCAGACACAGTGCCTATGTTTTCATGTATTTACATATACTCATCACTTATCAAGGACCATCTTGGGGTAGGTGAAGCATCGTGTCAGAATAGCACTAGCCTGTGGTGATGGGGTACTGGAGTCATCCTCAACAGACTGGGGCTTTTCTCATACTGCTTTTTCCCCCATGGGGACATGAACTATTCAATGATGTGCAAATAGCAACAATTGGACCTGCTGGCATCTGGAGCGTCCTTTCCCTTTCTGATGGCCTCATCTGTGATGCTCTCTATCCTCCTAGTTAGGTCATGATCATGCTGCAGGGCACACATCAGTCCCATTCTGGAGGAGGAGAAATATCCATGAGATGCTCAGTCCTCCTTCACTTGCTGGGTCCTAATGACCCAAGCTCACCCCCAAACCCAGGCTGCCAGCATCACAAGTGGTAGTGCTACTGCTGAGCAAGCAGTAAAAGCAGCTCCCCCCAAAATAGGATGTGCTTGTTCAGAACACAACCAGGCAAAGTCCACAAACAGTGTTATGCAAGTATAAATTTGTTTGCAAGCAGTGAACAAATAACTCTCATACAGTCTCTGACAGATACAAGGAGATGATAATATCAAGCTCACAAACCTCCGACTGGTTTTGTGAACATGTGCATCATCAGGGACCTGATGATGCGCATGTGTGCGAACCTGGGCAGTGGTTTGGGAACTTGATGTTGGCATCTCCTGGGATGCATCAGAAGCTGTATGTGAGTTTTTTCATTCACTGTTTGCAAATAAATGTATACTTGTATAACATTGTTTGTGGGACACTGCTGTTCTTTGTGGCTGCTTCAGTTTTACTGCTGAGCCAGCATGCCAGCTGTTCCTTATGCCTTCTGAGCCCTCTTACTCTTCAAGAGCCTTCATTTGCAGGAAGTATCATGCAGTGGTTAGATCCTAGAGCTGTGAACTTAATGTCCCAGGAATGATTCCTGTCACCACCCCTTACTCACTCTATGACCTTGTGTAAGTCAACTTCCTTATGCTGAATGCATATGCTTATGCTCCCTTTCACTATTTATTTCTCTTTCCTTTTCCCTCTACCTTCCCTTTATCACCCTCAGACATGCCAAATGATTGTGGCCAGCTTTTCATAGTTTGTAAAGCACTTTGTGAAACAGTGCGAATGTAAAGCTCTAGATAAAATAAAATGTCTTTCCATTTGGGATTCCAGTTGGGTTACTCTCCCCCCACCCTTCCTTTTATCTTTGAGATGTAGAAATGTAAGTAATACACTTTTGTTTTTATCAAATATTTGCATTTCAAATACTGTATAGCATTCATCTTGCCAGGCATAACCCAGCCACCACATCATATGTACTTTACATAAGAAAGCATTAGGTGATGGTGAATTTTATTGCAAGCTCAAATCGTGTAGACCCACAAGGTTTTGTTCTGAGTGGAATGAGTTCAAAGAAGAAATGTGTGGGTCTTTTCCTGACTGTAGCAAGATGCATTGAAAGAAATGTTACAAGCTCTTGATAAATACTACTGACAGAAAATGTGTTTACCCCATAACTTATATCATATGCCATATTAAATTCTTTTAGAAGAGCAGTCCCAAATAAGTCACCCATTTTGAAGAGATGGCAGGGAGAAGTCCAGAAACAAAGTCTGGATTTTTATTCACCCATTACTTATATGTATCCCTGCAAAATACAGTCAAATACAGGAGTAACAAATTATGGATACATTTCATCTGCAATAGAAACAACAAAATATCCACTGCTAATAAACTACAGAGTATATACAAACGTTTCCTGTCCCCAGCAGCGAACATGCTTCATTTTTTTGTTTTGTTTTTGCAAGCTGAGACAGGAAAGAGATATTCTGTCCTTTCTTTCTTGATCTCTGCCATTCGACCTCATCACAACCACTATCATGGAAACTGGAGTGTCAGCAGTATTCCGGACACCCTGCTGCTGCCATGTTTAGACAGCGTGTTCTCGTTGAATTACTTAACATTTTTTTTTGCCTCTTTCTTTTCTTTGGTTAAGAGACCCAGCTTGGGCTTTTCTTGGCCTGCACTGTAGGAATTTTTGCTATTATGTTAGTAGAAGGAAGCAGCCACTTAAGCTTAGGCATTCCAGATGATTATATGAGTATGAGGGAAGGTGTCTGCAGGAAAAGGAGAAGATGAATTGGGTTTTATCCCCCCCACCCCTCTTAATTAGTTCTAGTTGATGTAAAGTCAAGGAGTTTTGACATCCTATAGAATAGCATTAACAGTGATTTAAGAGCTGGTGAGGTTTATGAGACACTATATGTATCCTCTTCTCATCTCTGCTAAGTGTGCTTCAGTGTTCCAGCACTGTTACCATTTCCCAGGGTATAAAGTTCAGAAATCATTTGCAGTGCCCTTCTGCAGTGACTGAGATTCACAGTAGTTCAGAAGACCAATGGCTATCCAAATGTATCTTGAGCAATTACTGTTAAGAGTGACTAACTACTTAGCTCAGCCGTTTTTACAACTGTGAAAAAGTCAGATGTTCACCTTTCAAACATCTAGTCTGTCCTTCAGGATAATAAGAGGGGGTCTAGCCAATGGCATGTAAAATCACTGCTGGTTTCAGCAGAATTCAACTGTACTGAATTCCAAGAAAACATGACTTCTCATTGAAACCATTTCACTAAGGGCATTATCTAAAATTAGGGCCTTTGCCTCTTACAGCTACCTACAGCTGAGGCTTATTCTGAAGGTGAAGTCTAAATGTACATAGAAATCTTTCAGTAAAGAAAGGGCATCATGTGACAATGTTGAAGCTTAACTGCCACCATATGTAAGTGGCCAATATAGTCTCCATGGTGCTGCCAAACACATAGCTAGAGGGGCACACGTTGACCCTTCCTGTCTTTAATATGTATGATCTCTGTGATAATACCCTTGTGACATCATAGTCAGTTCCACAGCAACACAGACTGTAATGTCACAAACAGGGGATTGTGAAATTAGTTCTTGAAGAGTCTCAGCTGTTCATTATTAATAGAAAGGGACAACGAATCAGTCATCAGGTAAAAACAGAAATTCACATTTTGGTTATACTCCACTGATGCAAACTACTGTATGATGGTTTTACTGGTTTCTAGAAACCTCCTTAAATAGCATTACCCTTATAAATCTCAGAGTACAAAACATTACAGATTGGCTAGAAGAGGCTGGGAAAACATCATGAATCCAGTGGGTTACAAGATCTGAGGCAGTATGGTTTCACGGGGGGGGGGGTCATGTCAAATGAATCTGGTACAGTTCTTTGACTGGGTGATCAAGAAACTAGATCAGGGTGGAGCACTGAATGTGGCCTGCCTGGATTTCAGTAAGACATTTGATACCATTCTACATAGGAAACTAGTAAGCAAGCTGGGTACAGTTGCAGCCATAGACACGTTCAAATATTTTCAGATATTTCACGATAAAGCTAAAAAGATTCTCTCTGGTGGCACATAGTGGTACTGCAGGCAGGCAAAGAACTTCTGCAGAGATATCACAGAAATTTCAGGAAATATCCGACCATGTCTGCGGCTGTGACTGTAGCTTAGGAGTGGGTCCTAAGGTGGTAAACTGGGTAAGAAATTGGTTAGGGTATAGGTAACAGAGGGTTTTGGTAAACAAAGTTTACTCCAAGGAAGGGAGGGTGACCAGTGAGGTGCCTCATGGATCAGTGTTGTGACTGATCCTCTTTAATGTCTTTATAAGTGACATTGCAGAGGAGCTGGAAGGAAAGGTCTGCCTCTTTTTGGATGACACCAAAATCTGCACTAGGATCCGGGGGTTGGGGGTTAGAAAAGATGAGCAGAGACCTGAGAAAAGTAGTCGAGTGGTCAAGGGTACAGCAGCTGGGATTCAATACAAAAAAGTGCAAAACCATGCACTTAGGGCACAGAATCCTAGGAGCAGAGTACAACATGGGTGGAGTACTATTGATGACCATCAAGCAGGAAGGAGACCTGGGAGAAATCATATTGGATGACCTAAAGGTGGCCAGGCCATGCAACAAGGCAGTAGGGAGGGCGAGTCGGATGCTGGGTGCACAGGGAGGGGTATCACCAGCAGAAAGAGGGTGGTGGTGTTGCTTCTGTATAGATCACTGGTGAGATCCCACCTAGAGTATTGTGTCCAATTCTGGAGACTACGGGCAGGATTTTCAAACCTATTGCATCACCGCAAGCCCCGGTGCACCAACAATATGGCACATGGGGTTTGAGACGATGTAATGGGATTTGCTATTCTATGCAGTAATTGCCACAAGGCAAACCACCTTTCTCTGGTCTACATTGTGGCAATCTTGGGGGCCCTTGTTACAGAGCTTGAGTCAGATATTTGGTGCACGCTGATGTAACTTGTGGAAATCGTTGCAGCTGCACCTGAGATTGGAAAATCAGGTGCAGTTGTGGCAAAGGGTTTGGTGCACGGCCAGAACCTAAGTGTGGTGGCTCAGGGCTGAATGCAAGCCCTGTGTCATGCTTTGAAAATCCTGCCCCACATCTTCAGAAGGACCTATACAGATTGGAGGCAAATAAAATGGTGCAGGGTCTGCATCAAAAGCCCTACAAGGAGAGACTAGAGAACCTCAATATGTACAGCCTGGAACAGAGGAGTGAGAGGGAGGATATAATACAGACCTTTAAATAACTCACAGGGGTAAATAAGGTACAAAAGTGGAGTATTTTTTTTTTCAGAAAAAAGGTGCTCAAGAACAGGGGGGCATGCAATGAAGCTGGAAGGGGTAAATTCAAGAGAAATGTGAGGAAGTACTTCTTGAGAGAAAGAGTGGTGGGTTCCTGGAACAGTTTTCCAGCAGAGGTGGTGGGCATGAAAACAGTGGTGGGGTTCAAGAATGAATAGGATAAGAACAAGGGAATCATAGTAGAAAGGAAGAGAGAGGGAAAAGGAGCTGCAGATTGGGTACTATCTGTGTAGTAGTGTAGGTAGGGAGAAATGGGCAGACTGGATGAGCCAAGGGGTTATTATCTGCTGTCAAAGTTGAATTTCTATGAGACCTGAGAGGGAGGAAAGAACAAAGAGGCAAGCATACACCAGAAAAGGTAATTTGTTTCATTTAATATTTAAAGTGGTAGAGTGAGGGAGTGGCAGAGTTAAGTGTTTTGGGGCTGTTATTTAAATTAAATTGAAGCAAGTGTCAGATTATGGTGCAGGCTTTGCGTAAATGGGATATTTAAGCTACATGCTTGCAAGCATCTTTATGCATGACATTCTAGAGTGTGATGCCATGGAGTAGGAGTGTCAAAGCTGCAGGAGCATCCACTGGAAGGTGACAAGTCCACAATCTTTGGTAAAGACTCATCAAGTTGAAACATCAGACCTTTTTTTTGTGTGGTTCTCCTTAGACCTTTTGGTCTATTCGTGATGTGTATGGCTTAATAAATGGAGAAAATGGTTTTTAACCAAGGAATATCTGACTCCTGACCTTTTTATGTGCCCTCGTGAGTGCCGTGACTGTTTTTTCCTTTCATGTGCATTGTTGTCACAGAGCACCCCAGCTCACCCTGGTGCTGCTCTTTTCTGTTTAGTAAAGTGCTTACAATACTTAACATTTATTCTGAGTCTTTAGCTTGTCACTAGCACTGTAATATATAGTCCCTAGGTAGCAGGCAGACTCCCTTATGAATATTAATGCATGGGCTGATTAATATTCATAGAGTTCCACTAACCTGATAGGTGCTCCTTACTTCCTTTTTGCAAAGGCCTCTCACTGGCCTCATTTAGGTCTCCAGTCCCTGCACCATCTCAAACAGGAACCAGGACTACCGGACAGCCATCAAAATGTACTGCTCTTCTGCACATGCATGAGCCCTTGTCTGCTCAAAGGAGCAGAACATAATGCAGTGTTCCATGATCCAGCTCCTCCAGCCTCATTCTGGGCAAAGAAAATATGCCAGGGTTGGACAGAGGCTTGTGGGGCTACATGGTACTTAGGTCAGGCTGCAATGCAAGCACTAGGAGTTCGGGGACCACCCAGAGGCAAACAGGAAAAATGGGAGACATGGGGCAATTAAGGTAAGCTCCACAGGGGATTACATTTAATTGGCCCATTCCCTTCCCCTTCCTCTGTGAAGACTGAAAAAAGTATCATGTACATAGGCACAAATGATGTGAGCAAAAAGAACATGGAGAAAGTGAAGGCAAGGTTCCTTGCCTTAAGACAGGTAGTGAAGGAGACAGCAGGCATGGTAACCTTCCTAAAGGTTTTACTATGACTAAATATGAATGCAGCAGTTTCAATTGCTCTAGTTCATAACGTGGCTAAAAGGGTGGTGCACGGAAAAGGGATTTCATTTCTTTGGGGGCTGGAAAGGGGAAATTGTTTAACCAGGAAAGGCACCCTAAGCTGGAGTTTGTTTCCAGGTGCAATCTAGGAGCACAAGGAAATTAAGTGACTTACTCAGGGCCACACTCACACACTATGCAAGTGGGAGCTGATGGGATTCAAACCCAGGTCTGCAGGTTTGCAACTCAGTGCCCTTAACCACTATGCTATACTGCCTCAACTTGTTGGGGCCCAACTTAGTGGAGATGTAGGCTATTCCTGTTTAGAGATGCTCTGAAGTTTTAATTTGCCGGCAAAGTCACTAAATTAACCTCCGTGGATCATTTCATGAAATTTTTCTATTTAATAGGAACTATATATATATATATATATATCTATATATATATAGATATATATATATATATATATATACATTATATATATATATATATATATATATATATATACACTACAAAATTATAACAATAAGCAATTTTACAGTTATATTAATTCTTTTAAAAAATCTGACACTGAACTGAGCGTAATAACCAGCAATAATCAAACATTTATTGATTCTGCAGAAATTGCAAATGAATTTAATTACTGTTGTTGCTCTATCTACTCGAAATCTAGTATGGCAAACTCTCAGTGTAACATAACAAAACATTATGAACAAGTCATTAACACACGACAGAAATGAAAGAGAAAACTGACAGCCTAAAACCCTTTGGAGTGCCAGGAGTGGATAATATAACTCCACAAATGTTAAAACTGTTGACTGATAACATCTGCCTCCCACTGAAACTGTTACATGAGAGATCTCTAAACACTCGTGAGATCCCAAGAGATTGGAGGGTTGCTAAGATTACGTCTATTCATAAGAATGAGAGTAAGCAGGATATTAAGAACTACTGTCCAATAGGTCTAACCTCGGTACCAGGCAAAATGCTTCAGTCAATTATAAAGGACAAAATGCTAACACAGACCACATCCACATTTTTCTAGATAAGGTGCAGCATGACTTTATAAAGGGATGATCATGTACCATAAATTTGATCTGTTTCTATGAGAAAATAAGTAACTATCTGAATAATGGGGATGCTGTGGATGTGATCATGTTGGATTTTTTTAAGGCCTTTGCAACCATCCCACACTGGGCTATTGTAGAGCACCAGAAAAAAATACAGTGTAGATAAATACATTATAAATTGGGTTTCCAACTGACTCATGGATAGGACCCGGAAGGTGTCTGTCAAAGGCTTTCCATCTGGAGAGGGTGAAGTGAGAGGTGGAGTGCCATTTTAGGTCCCATCATCTTCCAGCTATTTATAGTGAACTTAAATGATAATATACAAAATCATATGATTAAGTATGCAGATGATACTAAATTAGGTGGGAAGTACAATGCAACTGAACAGATTAAATCTATTCAGAAACATCTGAACTCAGTAACTGAGTGGGCATACGAGTGGGGTATGTCCTTTAATATGGACAAATGTAGTATTTTGCATAATGTATGGCCAGAAATAACACAGTGCCTCAATATGTGCTAAGTAACACCATCCTAAACCAATCAACGAGTAAAATGGGGACAGTTATTGATATTTAATTTACTTTTAAGGAACAATGTACTGTGCATATGCTGGCTCAAGGGCTAACAGAGTCTTGGGCACTATTAAAGGGAACATAAAGAGTCAAAGGAGGGAAGTACTGATGCCATTGTATAAATCCTATGTCAGGCCCCACTTGGATTATTGCAGCCAACTCTGGAACCCCCACAGGAAGAACAAAAGTAATAAAATAGAAAGGGTCCAAAAGAAAATGACTTAGATTCTTGAGGCTAGTAATAACTCATATGACGTGAGATTGAAACAATTAAACTTACACTCACCTGAGACACAGAAAGAGGGCAACCTTTTAATCCTGTATGATATAATACATGGTAACAATCTAAGAAATGAATTGAATATTGAAAGGAAGGACAACAACTCTGTTATTAGAGGCCACTCACTGCAGATCAGGGGTAAGAGAGTCAGGTCTGATAAGAAGAAGTATTATTTTACACAGAGGGTAGTGAATCTCTGGAATGGCTTGCCAGAGGAGGTAATTGAAAGCAAAGCAAATTATATCTTCAAGAACAAGTTACGTAGTTGTATAGCAAATAGCAGAGAACTGCAATACTACACTGGATTATAGGGAGCTACTTATGGGCTGATGCCTTGTTTTGCTCTTCATACATTAGTGACATTAGTGACAATTTGCCATTTGTAACTTAGGCTACAATTTCTCCTTGTCAAGGACAAGTATACAGGCAAAGTTACAAATGGCGAATTTTGGGGTACACAAAGGTGAAGTTGGGTCAGAATGAATCCTTTTGGGTTGGGTTTTTACTCACAAAATAAAACTGTCCCTGTTGTCTAGTGGTCCCCGCCTGTGCCCATAGCTGGGCTGAAGTTAAATAATGATCATCCCTGGTGTCTAGTGCCCCCCCCCCACTGATTGCCTGCCCAATGTTAAATAAATATCTTTACCTGTTGTCTAGCAGTCTGTTCTCACCACCCGCACCCATGCCTGATATTACGGTATTCCCTGGTGTCCAGTGATACTTCCTCCCACCCAGTCACTCGCCTGACACACAGACACTATTTCCCTGGTGTGCAGTGTATCCAAACCCCATCCTGATACCCTGGAAATTAAATAAACCATTCCCTGGTGGTCTAGCAGTCCCACCCATCCCCAATCCATCCTTGCATTGAAATGTATGCTTCCCTGGTGGACTAGTGATCCCCCCCATCCCTGATCTGCTCATAAAATACAATATATTTTCTTACCTGGTCTCTAGTGGACCCCCATCCTGGCAGGTAGTGTCCCTACCCCCTTGCTCCCCCCATCCCATCTCTGAGCCAGTGACTGGTGCAGCCCTCTTCTCTCCACCACAGCTGGCCACCTATTGAGCTGTCAAGGACAGCATAGTTGTACAAGTACATGCTCATTGACAGCTCAGTCAGTGGCCAGCTGTGGTGGAGAGTGGAGGGCTGTGCTGGTCTCTGGCTTAGGGATGGGAAGGAGGGAAGCAGAGTGGTATGGCACTACCTGGTGGGGTGGGAGGTTCACTAGACACCAAGGAAAGATATATATTGTATTTTATGGGCAGATCAGGGACCACTAGACCATCAGAGAAGCACATATTTTAATGCTAGGAGGGATTGGACAGTGTACAGTGTATACCCTCCCCATCTCGTTCCCTGGTGGTCTAGGAGCCTTCCCTTCCTATTCCTGATCCCTCCTTGCATTAAAATGTATGCTTCCCTGGTGTCTAGTGGACCCCCCACCCTGGCAGGTAGTGCTGCAAAACTCCATTCCCTATCCCATCCACCAGCCAGAAACTGGTGCAGCCCTTCACTTTCCACCTTGGCAGACTACCAACTGAGCTGTCAATGAATGCATACTTGAACAAGTGCATGCTTATTGACAGCTTAGTTGTTGGCCACCTGTGGTGGAGTGGGGAGGGCTGGGCCAGTTGTCAGCTTGGGGATGGGATGGGATGGAGGGGAGCAGAGTGGTGGGGCACTACTTGCTGTGGTGGGGGAGGTCCACTAGATACTAGAGAAAGATATATATTGCATTTTACCAGCAGATCAGGGATAGGGAGGGGGGGGACCATTAGACCACCAGGGAAGCATACATTTAAATGCAAGGAAATTATTGGGGATAGGGAGGATGGAGCACTAGACCACCAGGGAAGCATTTACTGTATTTTAATGCAAAAGGGATCACGGATAGACAGAGGGGACTGCTAGACCATCAGAAAATGGTTTATCTAATATACAGGGGATCAACATGGGGGCAGGAATACCTTGTACACCAGGGAAACGGTGTCTGTGTGTTAGGTGGGTGATTGGATGGGGGAAGGGACCACTGGACATGAGGGAATACTATAACATCTGGCATAGGTGCAGGTGGGGCAGGGATCTAGACACCAGGGAAAGATGTTTATTTAACATTGGGCTGGTGATCGGTGTGTTGGGGGGGGGGCACTAGACACCAGGGACTGAACATTGCAAACTTCCCTCTGTGCCAAACTCCATTGGTGAAGTTGCTAACTTTACATTTTGCAGAGTTACAAGTGCTCCATGAATTTGAACTTAGCACCATGGATTGTTTTGCGAAATGATGCGAATTCATGAATTAATCCGCTAAGCAAAGTTTCAAAGGTTTGCACATCACTATTGCTCTTATAAAACAAATTTTACACCACTCAGGTAATTTCATTTAGCAACCTTCATAGTCTGTAAGAAATGTATATTATTCAGCCTTCCTAAAATAGCTTTACTTATCCTACTCTGCTATGTTCCTCTTTCTAACGGAGTCTCTCCTCACTGGTAACTGATAAACTTGCCCAATTTCTATTTATATCCCCATGAAGGGAAATTATTTTAAGATATGGTGAGTTCACTCATTCATGGTTTTATGCTCAAGTAATTCATTTCCTTGTGTAAATGTTATGTTTTCATAATTGCAGCAAACTGGTATTATTGCGACTATATTAGTTTAAGGTATCAAATTCTGCATTCTGAAATGCATATAAATTATGTCAGTTTGGTTGCTGTCCCATTTGCTGATATAAATAAAGCACTTCAAGAACAGAATATACAGAGTTGCACATTTTCCAGATTGCATGCTCTGAGGGGCCTGATATGTCACTGAAAGACCTCCTTGATCATGAACTAGCTCTGCAGACCTCAGAGATGCAAGCCTCTGCCATAGAAAATGGAGCAAGTAGAGCATTAGGAGAGAATTTTCAAGCAGCTGGACACAACTCTCATGTCCACATTTCAGATGCATGCTGCATTCAAGCAGCTGCATCAGTTTCATAGTTGTTTACGTGCACAGTAGGCAAAAGCCTTTTTTTTTGAGCTCGCCACCCGAAGGTGGAGTACTAGTCTAGTGATATTTTACTGTTCTTTTTCCCATGTGCATGTTGAGTTGTTTTTTCATAGTTTTGCTCTCAACTATTATACCTGGAAGAGCATTCCATGGGGAAAAAAAATTATGCATGCATCAAGCTTCTGTTGTATGCATCATATTCGGGGTTCAAGTTGTGGCAATCACAACCCAAGGTTAAATCTGGATGGATGTCACATGGCCATATCTGAAAATTGATGTGGCCATATGAAAATGCCACCCATAGTCTCTATCAATAATGTAGCCCCAAAACAATCTGAAGCAAGCATACAATAAAATGCAAAAAACTGACTATGATTCAATACACAAATTGCGGTAGCTCATATTCACATTCAGGAGCTTTTCCTTCAAAAAGAAAGAATGCAAAACATGTGGTAAGCAAAATCACTTTTCCAAGACATATAATTTAAAGTTGCTACACACAGTCTCGCACAAAACTCAGTTGCATGCCAACAAAAACACATGCCACAATATAAACTGAACCAAGTGCCTTGTGACAGAGAAGGGGATCATTCATCCAGCAGTGATGATGCATATGTTTGTTGTTGAAGGATAAGGGAATGTCAAACAACCACAGGCACAAGTCCTTGTATATGGCACTCGAATAAGTGTACTGACTGACTCAGGTGCAGCCGTAAATATCATGGGTGAAACAGCATTTAACATACTGAACAGATACCCCATGCTACAGCCAAACAAAATCAGCATTTATGTTTCAGGATCCAAGGAGCCACATACAGCTCTTGGTAAATTTATCACACACATTAAATTCAGACAATGGACAACACAAGGAACTTTTATGCAGTAGGTGATAATAGCAGCTCATGTCTGAGTTATCAAACAGCTTTAGAGTTGAAGATCAATAAAATCATTAATGCCATAATTCCAGTGCCATGTGCAGACCCGGTAGCAGCCCAGCTGATAGTTCAGTAACCCGAGCTTTTATAAGGCACTGGAAAACTAAACAATTTTCAGGTTCATCTTCATATTAGCCAAGATGTGAAACCTACAACTCAGTTACATCAAATGATTCTGTTTCATCTGCAGAAGAAAGTGGAGGCATAGCTCAGGCTATTTGAAGATGACATAATTGAGAAAGTAGAAGTACTTACACCTTGGGTCTCACTGATAGTGACATCTCCTAAGATGAAGAAGCCAAAGAAGTTATGAATCTGCACTGACATGTGACTAGCTAATAAAGCAATCATACATGAACATCACATCACTCCAATTATGGAAGATAAAGTGCATGATCTTTACATTAGCAAAGGTATTTTCAAACCTGGATATCAAAGCTGGATACCATCAGCTAGTGCTACATCCAGACAGCAGGTACATTACTCACTTCTATACAAATGCAGGACTGTGGACATACAAAATACTGAATTGTGATAATTTCTCAGCTGCTCAGGTTTTTCAAAACACCATATATCAGACTTCATAGGGTCCTGCAGGTGTCAAGAATCTCAGCAATGACATCATCATTTATGGAGCAACTGAAGATGAATATGATAGCAACATATGGCTGTCTTCCAAAGGCTGCACGAAAAGGGCTGGCACTTAACTGCAACAAGTGTGAGTGTAATAAACCATGACATGAATTCTTTTTTATTTTTTCAGTCTGTGTTAACAGATTCAAAGAAAGTTATAGTTATTTAGTAAGCAAGCCAAAGGCTCCCAATAAAGGTAGGGGCTTAATTGTAATTGTCAACTACTGTTCCAGATTCATTCCAGATATTGCTGCCATCGAGGCACGGCTGAGAGACAGATGTTAAGCTGTGTCGGGGAGACACCCAAGAAGCAGCAGTAGAGAACATGAAACATAGTCTAGCTACTGAAACAACAGTGGGCTGACATATTTCAACCTCTCAGAGTGACTGAAATAATTATTGATGCCAACCCAGTAGGATTAAATGCCATACTCCTACAGAAGTGCAACTCTGCTGTATGTAGTACATCATAGCATATACAAACTGCTCCCTAAGTGACGGAGAAAGATGGCACTCCCAAACACAACAAGAGCCACCAGCTATAGTACGGAGATGTAAACATTTTCATTTATACCTCTATAGCAGCCCTTTCACACTAGTGACTGACCACAAGCCTTTGGAGCTTATATGGAACAACACCGGTCCAAGCCACCTGGGGTTTTTCACTACAAATATATGATGTCAATGTAATTTACAGATGTTGAAAAGACAACCCAGCAGACTACATATCACATAACTGAGTCCCAGAGAAGACAGCCTTTCAAGTTCCAGAACATCCAAAGTAGCAGATTAATATGTGAACTTCATAATGCACTATGCTACACCCAAAGTAATCACACTTATTGAAATATAGCAAGAGAGATTTAATGGTCCTGTTCTGCAGACAGTGTTATCCCTCATACACTGTTGGAAATAGTATGCCATTGACAGTGACTCAGCTAGTGCTGCTGGGTTAAAAGCTTGTGCAGGGATGCAAAATTAACTCACCTCAGAATCAAGTAATGACACAAGCTTATGTGGATTTTGAATTGTGGTAGCTTATTCTCTATAACACAGAGTGTTATCTCCTACTCATGAAGTGTATCATGGAATAGAGAAAATACAATGTTTACTCTGAGAACAGGTATGGTTCCCTAACATAGACCAATATGCAGATAATATGGTAAAGTTCTGCCTAGCTTGCCGAGCTGCAACACTTGATATGCATTATGAGCCATTGAAGAGGTTGAAATCAAATTGTTGCATCTTGTATTGTTTAAGTGACCCTTGAGTAACATCCATTCCCTTTGTTTCTTTCTCTTTACTGAATATTAATAAACATAAAGTTTAAAAAAAAAAGATATTTGGGGCGCTGTAGAGCCCGAGTAATGTGCAGCAGTTTGAGAGAGCTCTCTGTGAGCCTGCCTTTCATTAGCCCTAATCTATATTTTAGAGGCTTTATTTCTGAATTCTGAATGGACCATTGGACAGATCAACCCCAAAACAGCCACAATGGGTAATCCTAAGAAGGAGAGACAGACCTGAAGCAGTGGAAAAAGCAAAGGAAATGTTGGGGCCTTGCACAGGGAGGACACCACGCAGCCCATAGAAGCATTGGGTTCCGGAAAACTATAGACACATTGTGACATAAATTACAAAAGTTGATACAATCAGTGACAGCTTTGAATTCTAAAGTTGACAATTTCAATGGCAGAGTCATGCTATTAGACAATGCTGTTGATGGTTTAAAAGGGGACATGAAAGAGGTTAAAAAGCAAGTGGATGCTTCCACAGGAGCTACAACATTGATAGTGAAAGAAAACCAACATCTCTGAGCACGACTTGAGATGCTTGAGAACCAGTCCAGGGGTGCCAATATTCAGATTGTTGGCTTACCCAAAGGAACAGAGGGAGACAATCCCTTAATGTTTGTCAGAGAGTGGCTATCAGAAAAAATTGTTGGCTGAAGGGGCCGAGGAAACGTATGAGATCCAAAAGTCCTACAAAATCACCCTGCATGGTCAGGCAGTGAATCTGGAAGAGCCTCACATGCTTATGCTGCTCACTTCGGGAGTGGGAGAATGAGACAAAATTCGGAAATATGAGAAGTGAGCTGCTCCTATGTTTCAGGACAGGGTGCAAATATATTTCTTCCCCAACATTAGCTACAACTCACGGCAATGTAAAAAACATTTTGATAAAGTCCGTCGGCAGATTTGGGAGCTTGAGGTACCACACACCATGATTTTCCCTGCCCGCTTCCAGATTGCTTTCCAGAGTAAAATACACATATTTTCTGATCCATTTGAAGGGGGTAAATGGGATGATCATAGAGTTATGGAGCGGTGAACCCAAACAGATGACTCAGAAGATGATGAGGAGACTCTAACCCCTACCTAATTTTTTCAAAAGACTCTGGGACTAAACATCATTGCCAAGTATGGTCTTTCTAATTTAAATAGTAGCCAGTATGTCTCTGCTCCCCAGTGGTTATTGTACTTTGTTCTACTGTAAGGGGAGAGCAGATCTAAGTTTATATAGCATATGGGTCATATAAGTAAACTGTCCTCTTATTTTCCATTGTTGATCTCTTTACTGCAATGGGTTGTTGTTGGATAAATAATTAAGCTGTAGTTCTGTAACTTTTTAGGTAAAGAGGTTATGAGAGGTGACTTATTATGTTGTAAGCTTCTCTAATAGAAGTTATAAAACCCTATGCTGCATATACCTAATTGGGATATTTCATCTAGCATTAAACATGGCACCATATTATCCCTTTAATGGGATTGCTGGACAATCCTTTTTCATTTGTTTTTTGCCATGTTGTTCATGGACTTCCATAAATAGCATCTAACAGAATTCAATATAGTAATATTATACAGTTTCCCATGAATATTGTACCACTATATGGCACATGCATACTTATACTGTATCTCAAGGAATAATTTCTCAGTGGTGAAATCTATTTGTTTTTATGGTCAGTGTGCTGTATGTACTATGATCTACTGTCATGCTCAGGACAAAAGATAAAAATAAAGTTTAAAAAAAGGAAGATGTTGGAATTACCAAAAGGAACATAGTGAAATGTTAGTGCAGATGTGTATGAACCAGTACCTATATAAGAGTATTTATTTATTATAGGTGAATATGTCAGGAATCCAATTGTGAAAATTGTTAAGTAAATTTCAGCCAGCCCAGTGATACCTGTGAAGGACAAGATCTCACTGTTTGGTATACCTCATGTGGTAAAAACAGACAATGGTCCACCATTTAATGGTGAGCAGTTCAAGAATTTTGCAGCATATTCTGGATTTAAATACAGAAAGAGCACACCTATTTGGCCATAAACAAGCATAGAAGCAAAACAGAGTGAGAGGTGCACAAGGTGTGTCATGGAAACAAACATTTTAAAAGTTTCTTAGAGATTATCAATCAGCTCCATGCAGTACAACTGATAAGTCACATATAGATCTGGTTTTGAATCACAACATGAGGACAAAACTTTCTGACGCTAGTGAACAAACTGCACAATATTTTGACAAAGATATCCATGAGAAGGACTATGCAACTAAAGCCAAGCTGAAAGCATATCCTGACGGAAGTCATCATGCAAAGCCTGCCCTTTTTGTGCCTGGTGACATGGTATTATTGTGTAAGAAAAAATAAATAAACGGTCCACTGTATACAACACTGAACCATACCAGGTAGTACAAATGAAAGGATTTATGATTATAGCAGCAAGAAATCGGAATTCTTTTAACCAAATTCTTGCCTTTTAAGAAAATCAGATGTGCTACACAAATTACATTAGAGGTAGATGATGAAGAGAAAGAGGACTTCCGACAGTTTCCATAGCCCCAAATCAGCATGAGTATTGATGCAACACCAGTGTCACAAGAAAAACCCAGATGGGTACCACAACAACTGAAAAGTATCCCATGGGAATGATCCAAAAAACACCACCATATCTCAATGACCATGTACAAAATACTACTTACTCTCAAAGACTTTTCATAATAGCATTTTCATAGACAGTACTTCACAGTAGTAATTAAAGCTGCATTGCAATGAAAATAGGCTAAAATTTATCCCCACCTTTTTTTCCTTCCTAATCAATGCCCAAAGACTTCCAGTTTATTTTGGTAGTCATATTTTCAATTTACATCATCATTTAAGAATGTTATAAACATTTTAAAATAATTATTTCTCAAGAAAAAAAAAGATGGGCACCTCATATTTGCATAGAAATAATATTGAGGACCTGAAGAGGGTACAAAACCAGACAAAAATGCAAATGAACAGTACACAGCATAGGAACCATCCAGAAAACCCAGATCAACAGTTCTTCCAATTTTTTTTCATAACCATAGCAGAATATTAGCTTTTTGGAAGAACTTTATTTGTTGCATTGCTGCTTTAAATGTTCTGGAAATGCAGTTTGACATAGTTCATGGAAGTTCCCATAAAAAAGTTTAATTATAGTTATGGTACAAGTTAAGTAAAGGAGGTTGTACAGTAGTTTTTGTAGTTAATCACTGCATTAGAGTATATTATGACACCACCTTGTGGTTGTTACAGGAAATTTAGTAAATGCTGTAAACTGTTGTGAAATCCACTTGATTCACAGCACAGTCTGCTTTATGGTAGTGAGGCAGATAATAAACAGGGCTTGTTACTGAAAGCATGGACTGAGTATACTGTGTTGAAGAGTAAAGCAAGAAGCATGTAAAACAGCACAGACACAGAGGGTAGTAATTAACAGGACACTCAGAGCCCAAGGAAGTCATGAGCTGAGTATTGCAGGGATCAGTTCTGTGACCACGTGCTGTTCAATAACTTCATTTGTGATGGAGAGGAAATCTAAACTAAGACATGTCTCTTTGCTGATGACACTAAGATATGTGGCAGAGTGGATAATGAGGAGGAAGATAGAGAAATGAAAAAAAAACCTGGATAAAATCGAATAGTGATCCAGAATATGACAACTTACTGTAAGTTTAATGCAAAATAGTGCAAACTAAAGCACATTGGTTGAAAGAACCCTAAACAGACTATTGTCTGGAGGGAGTAAGGGTGATGAGGCTGACAATTGAGGAGAGTCCTACCATAGGTGTCATCATTAGTGACAGCCTCGAGTGCCCTACTCAGTGAAACAAAGCATGCAGGAAAGCAAGCAGGATGCTGGGATATATAGGAAGGAGATTTGGTAGTAAAAGTAAGGAGATGATACTCAGGAAAGACAGGAACTGCATATAAACCATGCAAAGGAGGGCTATTAAGATGGTCCAGGGTCAGCAGGGAAGACTGAATGAAGAAAGGCTGTCAGACCTAAACACATATACACTGGTGACTAGGAGGCAAAGGGGGATTTAACTGAGATGTAGAAGATCTTGCAAGAACTCGGCAAGGTGCATTGTAAGGGCTTGTTCACATGGCACAAGAACACAGTAACTAGAAGACACAGGTCGAGACTGGTGGGGTGAGATTAAGGACAGATGTGTGAAAGTTATTCATGGAGCTGGTGGTGGACAAATGGGATAGATTGCTAGAGAGGTGATTGAATCAAAGATTGTAATGGGACTTAAGCTTGAGTGGGACAGACAGAATAAATGGACCCACAGGCAGAATAGTGGAAGGGACACAATACCTGGGGAAGGGGATGATCATGCAATTAAGGCTATCAGATTTCTAAATCTAGTTTGGTATTAATCCAGCCATAGAGTTGGACAGATAAATGGGAAGACTGGATGGATCCCTGGGTCTTTTTCTGCTAACACAATCTATGTTTTTAATATTTTCATTTTGTTATATCTCCTTTTTACGTTGATGCGCTTGCGCAGCCAACATATTGTGCTAGTGTACTTTGGAGGCGCGGTCACTGTTGGGTGAATGCAGGACATGCATCAGTAGGTGCGTCCCTCATTCCCCAATCAGCCTGCATGTAGGTGCCACACCATGCATACATAATGTGATGAGCACATCTAAGAAAAGGTCTGCAGCAGTCCGAGCAAAGCTTGTCAGATGCAGCGGACCTTCCCTTGACGTGCTCACCAACATTATGAACATGGCGGTACACTGGCCGCCAAACTGCAGACTTCGGGGGTGCCCAATCCCCTGTCAGTTTACTATGCCCCTGTTTATGTGCCAATGGGAGAACCCATTCCCTGTCACCATAAAGCACTGCCCCCCATTTGTTATATGATGAGGAGGATGCCCAATCCCCTTCAGCTCTTACCCCCCACACTTTCCTTGTGTGCCGATGGGGGAGCCCACTCCCCATCGGCATAAAGAACCCCCCATAGTTAAATGCTGAGGGAGTGCCCAATCCCCCATTGGCTCTTCACCCCTGCTTTCTTTGTGTGCTGATGGGGGTGCTCAATCCCCGTCGGCATAAATTTCTCCCCCCTTATGTTGTGTGCTGACGAGGGTGCCCAATCCCCGTCGGCTACAGAACCCCCCCCAACAGTTAGGTGGCATGCTGGGAGCCCACCCCAGTGTGCCAAATCCCCTAAAATAAAAAAACTGTCCAGCAATGTTTAATTTTTTTTTTACCTGTGAAATGAAGACTGTCCCACGTAGTCTCCCTGCCCCCACCCGCACCCACCCTCTGCGCACCCTGCCTCCCCATATAGCCCTCACCCCATACTTAACTCCGGAGTCTGGCGTGATGATCTTCAGTGGACCAGGAACAAGTCTGCCCTCTTCAAAGCCAACCCCAACCTGAAGAAATGCCAGTAAGCTGTATAATGGAATTAATAGTGTTTTTTAAACTTTGATGCATATCGCAGGCATTTTTGGGAATGATGGCACCAAATTTTCATTGTGGGGTTTTGGAACCTCTCCTCATTAATTCTGTCACGGTCATGGCGTTATTCAGTCCGGAAAGGTGATTTCCCAGTCACTGCGCAGAATCACCTTTCAGGACTGAGTAATGAAATGACAGTGTCACTGTTTATGAGGAGGGCTCTCAAAAAGCCTATGTTACAAATTTGGTGGGAAAAATCCAAAAAAATGACTGTTTTACGAGTGTGCCTTGCACAGTTGCTATGCACGCTCGTAAGTTAGTGAATTCACAATATTTTCATGCCAGATTCTCAACATTAGCATTTTACCACACCTTCTTGTGAACCATACAGCTGCCATTTTTCACATCCTGGCCAAAATGTGTTTTCACACTTCTGGTGCAGAATAGCGTGGTCGCTGTGGGAAATCAGTGTTCGAGACACATTTCATAAATGACAGTGATACTGTGCTTGAGCAGAGGTCCTAAAATGCCCGTGTTGAAAATTTGGTGACAATACTCCATAAAATATCTATGTTACGAGTGTGTCTTGCACAGTTTGTATGCATGCTCGTAAGTTCGTGAACTTATAATATTTTCACTCCAGATTTCAACAGTGCCATTGTTCTGCACCTTCTAATGAACAGTACAGCTGCCATTTTTCACATCCTGACCAAAGTCTGTTTTTGCAGTTCTGGCTCAGAATAACTCAGTTGTTGTGGAAAGTCCACGTTCGAGACACATTATTAAAATGACAGTGACACTGTTCATTAGCAGATGTCCTAAAATGCCTATGTTGAAAATTTGGGGGCGAAAGTCAATAAAATGAGTGTTTTATGAGAGTGCATTGCACAGTTTGCACACACTCTCGTGACTTTGTGAATTTGTAATAGTTTCGCTCCAGCTGTTCATCATTGGCACTTTTCTACACCTCCTTATGAACAGTATAGCTGGCTGAAATGTGTTTTCGCACGTCCGGCGCTGAATTGCATGGTCATTGTGTGAAATCAGTTTTCGGAACAGTTTTCGGAAATGATGGTGACACTGTTTATGAGCAGAGGTTCTAAAATGCCTATGTTGAAAATTTGGTGCCGAAAGTCCATAAAATGACTGTGTTGCAAGAGTGCATTGCACAGTTATAATGCACCCTTGTAACTTCGTAAATCTGCAATATTCACATGCCACATTTTCACCACTGGCATTTGTGCACACCTCCTTGTCAGCAGTCCAGCTGCCATTTTTCACAGCCTGCCCAAAACGAGTTTCCGCAGCTGTGGTGCACAATGGTGTGCTCGTTGTGGAAAATCACCATTTTGGAACACATTAACAGTGCTATGCGCCTCTATCACCTCCACTGCTACTGCCAATACCAGCACGACAACATTCGGCATTGACAAATGCTTGTTTTACACAGGATAATCCAGCTGAGATGCAGCACCTTGTTTCCAGTAGGATCCTGCTGTTTACCCATCTTCACAGTTGGATGGACAGGAGGAGCACTTAGAAGATAACTAACTTGCTCAAGGTCACACAGTCAGTATTAGCCTCTGGTGGGGTTTGAACCTGTGATCTCCTTTGCTCAAGAAGGTATTTAGACCACTAGGCCACACTGCCTCCTGCAATATGCCCATAATGTCTATATAGCAAACCAACCTCTCACTTGGAGTTGTCTATGAAACTGATTTATTTCTACTTTTCATCAATCCAGACTTTTCAAATTTCCAAAGAGATATATACATAACGTACCTACAAAGTGATTCAGTGTTTTGACAGAAGACTCATGCTGGTGTGATGTTATCTCAACAAGTTCCATTATTTAGTCCACAGAGCAGGTGAATATTGAAGCGAACTGCCCTTTGAAAGCTAGAACACTTGAATACCGAAGAGTTTCACATTTAGGTTGTCACCTTGAGCTAACATCCTTCTGCCTAATAGGCAAACAGATTGATACAAGAGTGTTATCTCTGCATCTGGTGGCAATGTATTTCTTATGTCAGGCATGCTCAAGTGTTGTATCTGCTCAGATGACAACTTAACATATTAAGTGCTGAAGCAGAGGGCTTAGCCCTTGTGCAGTTTGTAATACATTCAGTGAAAATAAGAAGTACTGTAGCAGATGTGCCATTTGACCCCATTGCATATATTTTGTCTTTTATTTATTTAAGCATGGAACAAGTGTTCTGAACAACTAAAGAAGGCAGCACTGCAGTTTGGAATACATGCTCTAGTTTCATAGGATTCATAGGTATGGTACAAGTAAGACAAGCTGCTAGAGCTTTTCTAATGCTTGCCATTTCAGTAGTGGCTGTATACATAGATACTGTTCTCCTTCAGATGTTTGTCGAGGTGGGCCTTGAAGCTATACATTGTTTAGCTTTGTACTACCGAATCTGGTAGTGAATTTGAAAGGGACACTATCCTCTGAGTAAAAAAGTACCCATTTCATTACTTTATATATGTTCCCTTTAAGTTGTCTGTTCTTTCTTCTGCCATCAAAATTATGTTCTTTTACTTCTAGCCCCAAGCAATTCCCCAGATCATGGTTTTCAAATTCCTTATACATCAGGCACATGCCCCCCCCCATAGCTGCCTTTTTTCGAAACAGTACATATTCAGTTTGTTCAGTCTTTCCTCATAGGTCAGACCCCTCATTCTGCCAATCAACTTAAAAGCTCGCCTCTGTAAACCCTGTATCAACCTTATGTCTTAAACATGTTGTGGTGACCAGAATTAACTACATTATTCTGTATGAGGCCTCACCAGCACTCCGTACAATACAATCACTGCCCTGTTCCTGCTGCTGATGTTTGCACCTATGCAGCCCCAAATCCCACATCCCTTCCTAGCAACCTCTTTACCTTGGTTTTGGAATTTGAGGTCTTTGGTTATCTAAATGACCTGGACTTTTTCCTCCTTAGTTACCTTCAATCCTTGTCCATAAAGTTTGTATGATGACATAGGTTTTTTGCTGCCAGGATGCATAATACTGCACAATTCAACACTGAAATGTAATGTTAGCTCTTTGTGCCCATTGTTCTAAATCTTTTAAGTTTCACCTCATTGTTTGTATACCATCTTTGCTAAATACAGTTACCCTAATCTTGGTATCATTAGTGCATTTTTTCATCCAGACACCCACCATGCACTGTCTTGTTGACACATGTACCTTAAACAGGACTGCTCCAAGTGCAGAACCCTGTGACACAACACATGTCACATGTGCCCACTCAGAAACTTGCCCCATTATGGTAACTCTCTGTCTCAGATTTATTAGCCATGATCCTTTCTGCCTTACCAGATTGCCATTTAATCCCATCATAACAGTTTCATCAACTAGTTCTTTATGTGGCACTGAATTTGAATGCCTTACTGTAGTCTGGGTATACCAGGTCAGCTGGCAGCCCCATATCCAAAGCTCTACTCACAGGCTAGAAGAAACTAATCAGATTAGTCTGACATTATCTTCCCACCTGAAACCCATGCTGACTGTCATCCATTATGTTTTCTAATTTCATATACCCTCAATTTCTTCCTTTACAAAGATTTTGAGAATGTTCCCCAAAAACTGAGGTCAGACTTACTGGTCTATAATTACTGAATTCAGTTCTTGAACCCTTTTGGAAAATGGTCATCACAGGAGCCTCCTTCCAGGGTGTCATCACCCTACCCTCATTGAGCAATTCACAAATATTTGAGTGGTCCAGACAATTCTGGTGTCACTTCTTTAATCACCCTGGGGTGCATATCATTTGTGCTTTGAGCCTTGCTGACATCCATGCCTAATAATAACTTTCTAGCTTCTTTTTTTTTTTTTTATCCTAACTGCCTGGGCTACATTGAATGTGTTGCTGTTGTTAACGCCTACATTGCACATATGATGAATGGAGCAGAAACATGAATTAAATTAGTTCAACGTATCTTCATCCTTGGTTATTAGTTCCTCAAAAGAATAACAACATTCAAAAATTTCACAACGCTCATGAAATTCAACTTTAATTACTGATGTTAGTTTGGACAATGTGGCTGCTTATAATTTGGCCTGCCTTTCAGCAATAGATTAGAGATTACACACTTGCATCCTTTTTTTTCTACCAGCTGTCAGCTTGTCTCACAGGGACATACCCAGATCAGGCTGAACCTAGCTATCATTCAATTGTCTACTGGTCTTTTTTCCACATTTTCCTCCCTCCGTTCTCCTCTGCTGTGGGTGGTGCCTCTGTTGGCTTCACACAGCCACTGCTTCTCCTGTGGCAGGAGCAAGCTCTCTGGCCCAGCCACAGGGGTCATTCTGCTGGAGGAACCTGCTGCCAACCCTCCCTTACTGAGATGCACTGCTCAGCGACAGTTGTCTCAGCCATTGTCTGCCTCCAAACATGACTTGCCATGCTCGATTCCAAGCCCAGGTCATCAACATGGCAGCATGATGCTCTGCTGCTGGGCCATGGGGGTGGTCTCAAAGCTTAATATTTAGGGTCAATGAACCTAGCAAAATTGGTGATATTCGGTTCTCTAGTTTAAGCTCACAGGGGTTTAAAAGTCTGCAGTTTACATAACTGTGAAATATAACTTTAACATTTCTGAAAGTTTGGAGGCATATAACGCAATTACCTTTAGAGATAGCAGCCCGATTCCAAGATAGGCTATGCAGACATAAGGCGAGATACACCAAACTCCATGGCATATCTCGTGACCTATGCCAAGCGTTACACCCGTTGGAATTCCAAGTGGCGACCTGCACCAAGGCGGATGTGGGCTGTGACAATCATGGGTTACACCACCCGCTAGGCCACAGCATGCAGTGCCATGGTGCAAGTGTGGGTTATGACAGCAACATCATCCAATTCCAGGAGGACAGCTGTCATAACCCACCATTGCAATTCTGAAAGGCACAGTGGCATACAATTCTTACAGTAGCTTGGAGCTCTCCTAAGTGGAATCTGATGGCTGATACCATGGGATGCTGCCACACAGTGCTGTAGCAATGGTGCCATACTGCCCCCAAGCCCCTACAAGCACACCCCTGCCCCCAACCCCCAGATTGTCGGGGACCCCAAAGGTCTGATCCATGGTGCACCCCCCAGTCACCTGTGCCATCAGTCCTGTCCCCCCCATGCCTCCTGGTGTGTGTTGTGGTGGACTGGGGTGGGGGGGCTTTGGGGGTGCTGCATATTGCCTGCTGTGATTTGTGACATGCAGGGCATATACATCATGTGCATGGCATTAGCCTACGCATGGTGTATTCCACATGTCGCAAGTGCTGGGACCCTACTGCTCTAGTAATGATGTGTAGGGTTCCAGGGGTAGTGGCAAATGGTGTAACTTGTAGCCACCTGTGAGTTACGTCATTCATCTTGGAATCGCCCCCAGAGATCTCAAACTTTGTATACCTCTGTATGAACCATGGGAGCTATCATGTCAAATTTGGTGCAATTTAGACAAACACATTTAAATGAGATGAAAATAACTGAAATCACAATTTTGGCAACAATTTGTGAAATTTGCACTGGTATTTCATGACATTTTGTGGAAATGAATTTCATAATTTCACTAGAACTCCACTTGCAGAAGATACATATTGTCCGGCTCTAACCATTTTTTTATCTCAGTGTTTTAGTCAGCAATAAATATCTGGAACAGAACTGATCCAAGTACTGAGCCCTCTGGCACAACACTTGTAATTAGTCTTCCATGCAAGTAATGGCCTCTTATTACCACTCATTGAACTCTATTTTTCAGCCATTCATAAATCTATTGATATAACAATGGATGCAACTTGATAGATTTTAATTTGTAGAATACTGCCCAGTGGTGAACCAAGTCAAATTCTTAGCAAAAATCAAGATACTGTACACTATATTGGTAGTGAGTCCACTGCCAAATTCTTTACTGATGTTTTCATAAACTGTAAGGAGGTTAATCAAACACAAGATTTACCTTTACAAACTCTGTGTTGATTCAGGTAAAAATTTGAGGGTTAAGAGAAGCCAGTGTTAATATGGTATTTTAATATTTCCTCCATAATCTTGCCTCTAATTGATGTCAGACTAATGGGGCAATAATTGGAGACCGCCTCTTCGCTTCCCTTTTTGCATATTGTAACCACATGGGCCATTTTCCAATTTTTTGGTACTAAAGATTCATTTAAAGATCTATTAAATATGATCTTCAGTGGACAGAATTTCACTGCCCATTAATTTCAGGAGGTGTGGGGAGATTATTTTTTTGGGCCACATGTAAGCTGTTGTTTTTTATATTTTTTATCTCAGCAATCTCCTTTTCAAGTAAATCAATTTTTATTGAATTCCTGTCTATAGGATTATTATCATTGGTACTTATTTGTGGTGCTGCTACTGAAATATTAGTAAATACTGAGCACTAATATTTAATTATGTCCACTTTTCAACAGCATTGCTTATTAGTTATGTGTTGTATTATAATTGTCCCTCACCCTTATTTGGAGCTTTTAGGGAGTTAATATAATTATAAAATTGTTTGCAGTTAGCTTTGCTTGCCATCTTTGCCAAAGTAAATTCCATTTTCTTCTTATTTTCCTTATTTTATACCTACTTGTTTTTAATTTCTTTTTTGTATTCTTGCCATGACTATTGTGTCTTATTTTTTCTGAACTTTTGATAAGCTTTATCTTTTCTATTTATTAGCTGTATGATATTATTAGCCAGACACCTTGGTCAATGCCCCCTGCTGTTGTGTTTATTTACATTCAAACTATGTTTATCACAGGTTTCATGTAGTTTACTTTAAAAAACAACCTGTGCCCCGTCGGCTGATTCTGTTCATAATAGTACATCCCTTTCAGTTTCTGATAGTTCTGTTGTTATAAGTATCTGCCTTAATATATAAATAGACTTGTGTTTAACCCTTACTGTTAATCCACTGCCTATCAAAGTTGAAGCAAAACAACATTGTGCTCACAGTTTGCCAGTAGTTTATCTTCCACATTTATTGGTGGAAACTTGTTGTGTACTCTAGAGAAGGTCTAACACATTGGACTCAATTTTCAAAAACCAGGAATGATGCACAGTGCTTGCACCAGACATGAATGATGCAAGTGGTACTCTGCACCACATTGTATGTCATTCCCAATTTTGAAATGCAGGTTGTGCCACAAGATGGGCCACCTCTGCCAAAGTGACTTGTGCCAGGCCTGTGCCACAGAGCTGGGTATGCCATGGCTGAAATGGGTCTTGCAGCACAAATCTGCTCCACAATCTCCTATTTTGGGATTGTTGAAGGTGGCAGGTCCCATCTGTGGTTAGATGAACCAGAGCTGGTATAACAACCTTGTGTGCCATCACAGACAATAACAGCTAGATATCCAGGGAGACCCATGCACAGCACAGCACATATTTGGAATGTCCAGAGGACTGTGAGTTATACACAATGGTAATTGTGGCACAATGCAAGTTAACAGGAGGGAGGTGAACAGGGCACAGCAAGCAGGACTACTCTATCCAGAATGTCAAAGAGGCATCGGTGGTACAGTGGTACATACTGCATGTAGGCATGTGATGAAGCTATTGGTATATGTTACCTGTGGTCCCATACAACTGTCATGTACAACACAACACTGCATATTTTCCAGTGTGGCCCAGATGACAGTTGAGTGTACTGATGCAGATGACAAGGAGATGCTGGTTTCCAAAACACAACAAAACCTGAATGCACATAAAATAGTATAGTAACCTGTCCTTCAGTCAACTCAGAGTCTTGAGGGAGGGAGCTGTTTTGCCATGCTATAGTGGGCATGTCATTGCCCATTGTTCAGATTGCAGGACTGCAACTATTACTGGTGCCACACCAAAAGCATACGTCTGCACACCTCCTTTGGTTATCTGTTGACAACATCACTACTGTGTGGGGAGAGGTGGGTAGACAATGTGTAGAGGTGGGGAAGAGAAGCTAGCTGGGAAACGATCCTACCCCACATAGATACCACATGCTGCTGTGCCCTGCTGGAGACACAAAGAATATGCTGCAGCTGAGTCTCTTCCTAAGATGAACAATGCTGCATCCTGTGGTTTGCCAGAGGACAGTGCACCATACATTCCAGAGAACTTAGCAATGGCCTGCAGCGAAGCACACAGCAGATACACATGGGATGCACAATTCTAACAGTTAGATGCAGACTGCAGCTGCCTTTTCTCTTTTTTTTATTAACATGAAACTTTTATTAAGATTTTTAAATTACAAACCCAGGAAAAACAAGCAACCAGTACAATATAAACATAGAAAAACAACATGACAAAGACACTGGAAGCAAGAAAGGATGCATCCAGCAATTCCAAACATCAACAATAGAGACACTTAGTGAACATCAGAGCTATGTTTCAAAAACTAGGGAAAAAAATGATTTGTAGGAGATCAGCGATGTTTGACAAAAATATCAAGCATGCAACATAGTAAGGAATCTTGTGTAGTGCCTACATAGTGGAGGAGGGGAAAAGGGGGCTCACGAGGATGCCAGGCACTGAAGAAAACAGATAAAGGAAAAACCATGATTCAGTGATCTTGGTCAGTAATGGAGGATTACAGGCTTGAGAAAGTGGGATCGTACATAGGTGCAAATGTAAAAAGGGATCCCGTTTACTACAGTACTGGTTATATTTACTAATAGTAACTAGGGACAGTCTTTAAAAGAGGGCTAATTCAAACATGTTTGATTGCCAGCTAAGCAATGAAGGGAGGGTGGCAAGTTTCCATGACATAAAATGTCGGTATTTAGCCTCCATTAACACTGCCAGGAGCCAGCACTGCTGGGGATTGGACAGTGAGGAAACACAGGCAGGAATCCCTAAAATTACTAGTTCAGGAATAAGTGGTATGGATGTGTCCAGTATCTTGGAGCAATCAGACAGAATGTTGCAACAGCAAGGGTCACAAATTAGGTGATTTGATGCCTTCTATTGAACCAACAAAGATTACAGAGAGACCTTATACACAATATGCATGTATGAAACTAACATCTTTTACTACTAAATAGCAGTTCTGCATATGTAAAACAAAAGCCCAGGTAATCACCACCCACCAATTAGAAAAAAACCTCTGAATTCACATTTAGATAGAATAAATAGAATCATTTTATATTTAAGCATATTAGAACCATGTAAAACAAATAACTGTCCATGTGTTGTACCTGAAACCAGGAAAAAACCAAAAAAACAGGAGCTCTACAAATGTTGTAGTGGGACATGAAACTGATGTATATGTTCATGCCATTCTGCACAGTATTTAAAAGAAAAATCAGTTTCACTTCCCATTCTCACCTGTGTTGTGTATTTACGAAGTGGCCTTTATGAACCAGGACCGGTAAGTCAGAGGTGGAGTGATCGGACTGCGAGAAATGTTGTCCAATAGGTTTTTCAGTCTTCTTCATTCCAATATCATGTCTGTGTGACTTCATACTGATGCAAAGAGGTTGTCAGTCTCCCCATATAATCTGTTTGTGGACATTTCTTACATTGAATGTAATAAACAACGTTCCGAGATGCACATGCATGTGTAATTCTCTTGAATGTTGAATTGTCTGTTTTGGGGGGTGTTGACAAAATGTGAAGTAGAAATGTGCCCAAATATCTTACATCCAGAATGATTGCAGGGTCTCGTGTCACCTAGTGTTCTGTTGTTCATGTGAGTTATAAGTTTTCTCCTGACAATCAGGTTAGATAGATTAGGTGGTTGTTCAAGAGACAGTAGGGGAGGTTCTTATAAGATAAATTTCAAGGTGTTATCCTCACTAGATATTGGTTGCAGGTCATTAATAATCATACATAGTAGCTTTAGATCTGGGTTATATGTGTTGATGTTTGTGGAAAAAAAGTGAAATGGGGCAGAAATTGGCACAATGTAGAGCATTGTTGGATTTTTTAGGGATGAGAGTTATAATTTCTTCTTGTAAAGTAGGAGGGAGGCACCCTACTGAGCAGACTTCATTTAAAGCAGTGAAAAGTGTAGGAATAACTATATGTGGCATCAATTGATAAAGGTCAACTTTAAAACCATCCTTGCCAGGAGCCTTACTTTTAGCCAGAGATAAAAGTGCCAAGTGAAGCTCACCTTCTGTAAGGGGTTTGTTAAAGTTCTCTTTGAACTGTGCAGGAAGTAGAGGGGTAAGGGAATCCCCTGAGAAGGTACAGAACTGCACCAGACAGGAGGTCTCTGTCTGAGAGGAGTATAACAGTTCATAAAAAAGCCACATGGTATTGTTGACCTCTGCTGGGGTTGTAGCAATGGAGCCATTAGGTTTACAAAAGGCTGGGATCCTATAATTTGCCTGTTGTTTATTAAGATGGTAGGCAAAAAATGTACCTCCTTGTCCTCCCCAATCTCATTATTTATGGCTACTCCTAATTAGCTTCCATTCTGCCTGGTTGCAAAGTAATGTGTTTAACTTGTATTTTAGACCAGTAATCTCTGCCAGGAGAGTGGATCTGGGAGAAGCATTCTGTTTAAATTGCTGCTCCAGGTGTGCAAGGGTCTGAGTCAAGTTGGGGATTTCAGTTTCCCATTCTTTCTGTTTCATTGTTGTATAGCTACTAAACAGCCCCATAAGAAAGCCTTGAAGGTTTCCCAGAGGGTGCCTTTCCCCCAGCACACCATTGACATTATGCCTTTCCCCACTGCACCATTGTCATTAGTATCAGTACAATACTTGGCTTCCTTGTGAATCCAGTCCTGAAAGTGAGGATCAGCTATGACCAAGGGGTTACAATATGAGTGGGTTGAGTAGGTTCAGCATTTGGGGTTGGAAGCACAGTGCTACTGGGACATGATCAGAGATAATAATACATCTGATAGAGATGGTGCAAATACCTGGAGTGGTTAGGTCATTGACTAGTCAATAGTATGTATGGTTGAACATATTGTAGACTATAATAGTAAGTGTAGCCAGGTTCCATGTCATAATAGCAATCGAGAAGCAGCAATCGTTATTATGGAGAGTCTGCATCACCGAAAATTAATTTTGGCTATGCACACTGGCAGCGCACTGAAAAAAGTTGCTCAAGACCTACAGGTTTCATTTTTAATGTGGAGGGCTTCCCCACCACACATCCCTACTTATGGATTCTCAACTCCAGGTGGGTGCATGTCGGGTGGGTGAAAAACTTGACAAAATATATGCCGCGGGCAACAAAAAAAAAAACACATCAAGCCGGACCAGAACCTGGTACCCCATACCTCCCAGCTGACCACCCTCCCCACAACACCAGCAATCCAGCTCAGCAGCTGCTCACTGCAACCCCTTCCACATGCCATCCCTCCCCTGCTTCTCCCTCTCCCTGTTGGTATACGATCCTGCTGCAGTTTTCGCCAACCACAGTATCCGGTCACCCTCCTTCCTAGGCAGCCATGATCACAGTCACTGAGCTTGACTCACTGTTTTTCTAGGCACTCAATCTTGGTCGCTATGGTCACAGACTACTGAGTAGTCATGTGCAGTGGGATTAGCCTGTCACCATATGTTGATAAGACCCCATTTCTCCATCATCCCTATTAGAGAATTTCTGGATTTGGGGTGGCTATTAGGAGATATTTTTGACTTGTCCAAGAACAGGTCTAGAACATAGCTGAAGTCACCATCAGTAATACTGGGAGGTGGATCTCACCTTCTATGTCTTCCAGAGCCTGGCATGGGTGGGAGAAGAAATCTGCATCATCAGCATTGGGAGCATAGACAAAGGCTACTAACAACTGCCCGCTTGTATGTCCCAACTTGATACCCTGACAGAAATAATTATATGAAATGTTTTCATGCTGCACACATAAAACAATCCAAGTGAAATGCATGCTGCAAGTATGATTTAAATCTTAAATTGGAACTGATTGTATCCATGTGGCATGCATGCAGCAAGCAAGTGTGGAAACCATGATTGTGATGTAAAATTGGGAAAGACTGCATGCATGTGGCATGCAAGCAAAAAGCAAATGGTCACTGATACAGTAACTGCACACATAAACGTTAATAGACTTGCTCAGGATCACACCATACACAACTGGGGGCCAATGAGATTCAAACCCATGTCTTCGTGCATTCAAGTCTTCTGGCTTGTAGTTCAGTGCCTTTAACCACTAAGCCATACTGTCTGCACACATATGGTTTGCTTGTACTTCAATACATACTGTATCTGAATACATCTGCATGCATGCGGCATGCTTGCAGTCACTGTTATGCTTTTCAGTTTTCTTCTGTCTCTCATCTCGGTTTCACAGTTGAACTGTAGCGCACATACCAATGGAAACACAAGTGGTATTTCCAACCCCCAATACACAAATTTACCCACAAAACCACTTAATTACTTCTGTCTGGCATGTTCTCCTACTATTTTCTCTCCATAGTTTTGAATGCTTCCATGTAAACAGACTTTAAGATACAAACACAAAAGTTGCAGTAATTGGACACACACACCCACATGGCCAGTCCCCAACCCCCCTCATGCACACATAATGTAGTGGTTATGGCCATGCTGCTACAGACAACCCACCAAGTATAGATATAAGTAACAAGTTTCTTACTTGAGTACTAGGGAGCCAGAGGCAGGAGTCTTTAAGAGATGATGTCCATAGCTCAGAGTGCTGTGGCCAAGGCCCCTAGAATTCTGCGGCCACAGAATTCTGTGCAGAACTTGCAATCTACCATAGAACTTCTGCGGTGCCACAGAATTCACTCTTCTTGGTGATTTTTTATTAATATTTCTGTTTATCCATAGAATCTGGTTCCCTTCCCCTCTCTTTATATCCAAACCCCCCTATATGCTCAGAATGTGATGTTATCATTGCTATAACATCATACATTAGCTAATGAAATGGCTGCATTCTGCAACAGAAATGAACAGTCACTTATCTAGCACAGCTCCCACTGCCAGAGGTGGTGGCACAGCACATTAGGCATGGTAATATTTGCTCAACCTGCACTACAGCCTAATACAATTTTCAGTCTTATATTATTGCGATAAGGCCACCTTAAAAAAAAAACCTTGTCAATAGCATAGACTTGTTAAGTCCATACCTCACTTTGTACAAACCTCTTTGTGCCTTTAAGGTATAGAGATGCCATCTGAAATGAATAACTGTTAAAATGAATTTAACTGTCATTTTTAAGAAAAATAAAGTAATTATGCCCAGAAAAGTGGAATATAATAATTTGTAGACCTGTTGAAAGAATAGACCTGTTAAATAAATAATTGCACTGTAAGCATTTTTGCCAGGGTTATTGATTACATATTGTCATTGGTTGATAGAATCACCTAAAAGTTATGAAGAAATGTTGTGTGCAGGGACAGCTGTTGGGCCAGAGGGTAGCATGCTGTGTTTCCGTGCCAGCAACTCAGGTTCAGAGATTAGCTCTGGGAGCTGGCTGGGCAGCACAAGGATTGGTGGAACACATCACTGCTCAGAGCCTGGGAAGGTATGGTTCAGTGTTCTGTCACATGGTGGACATATTGTGATGGGCTGGAGTGCTCTATCTCACAATCGGTTCACATGCATGTCATGGCCTGATGGTGTTACACAGTGTGTCAGGGTAAGCAGGTTGACATGAAAAATGAGTTTTGCAATAACTCCTCTATTTGATTTCCAATGGGACCTGTATGAATGAGGATGCAAGTTCATGGAAATAAAAAAAATATATATATATATACACACACACACACACACACACACACACACTTGTATGTATGTTACAGATTGCATATAAATATATAAGTGATAGACAGTGGAAACCTTATTAGTGGGATAGATAGCATGCATATAGAAATATCTTATTTATCACATAAGATCCCCTCTGTATATATCATTTATGCAACAGGCTAGGACCTCAAGGGAGAGACATTTGTTTTGCCTTTTTAGGCATAACATTATTTTTATAAGTCTGTTATTTTTTGAACTAGTGTTACTGTGCTTTCCACCATCCTGATTGCTATAACCACTGCCATAAAAGTGAAGTGAGGATGACAAGCTAACACTGTGATGTGGTAGTTTGTTAGTGCTGCAGAACTTCCGCAGAAATTACAAACCACTGCCACAGAAGTTCTGCGGCAAATGGTAGTCTTGCCGCAGAACTTGGTCCCACTGTGCCGCGGAAAAGTAGTGGTCCTGGCTGCAGCATACCCCCTTGAAATGAATGGAGTCATTTTTTATTAGTATTTTATACATTTTGATGGTGAGTTGGAGAATAATGAAGGCCACTGTTCTACTAACAAGGCCCTTTTTAGTCGAGCGGTGGCCTTAATTAATCTCCAACTCTCCATCAATAATGTATAAAATAGTAATAACAAATACCCTCATTCATTTCAATGGTGCACACCCCTAAAGTCTCTTTTGCCCTTTGCCATCATGTACATGAGCGTGGAGGATATGGAGGTCAGTTTCATTTGGGGGGGGTCATAAGCCTGCCTATAGTGGGGCTCCAATAGTCTGTGAATACCATACTGCTCAACCGTCCATGAATGCAAGGGACAGCTCTAGAATGTCTGCAACATCTCTAAAAGGTGCAATTTATTTGTTTTGTTTGAAACATGATATGAAAATCAGAAAAAATTTAAATGTATGAGATTCATCTGTACATACCCTGGAGCAGTGCATCAGATTTGGGCATAAGCCCACCCAGTTACATACCAATTTTTTTCCTGACTGAAGTTCTGTACGCCCCCCTCCCAAAAGAACTTTGTCCCAATTTTTCTCCCTGACTACATTCCATTCAATACCCATACCCTATAGGCTATGGGTCATGAAACCACCCAAAGGCGAAGAAACATGAAAAACACATCAATATTTCAATCCTTCCTCTTTCCCCAGTCCCCCTGTAAAAGAAATTATTTACTTTTACTTACCAGGCCATATGGCTAGAATCTGCAGACTGGCATAGTGTGCCACCAGACCAGTTTTCAGTCTGCTGCTCCTCTCTCCTTCCACCAGAAGCTGGATGCTAGAACTAACCATCACAGGTCTTCAACATGGTCCATGACAAAGTTACCTCACCAGCTGAACCCACCCAACCTGGGTTGCTTGCTTCTTGCTTGTTGCTGCTGTAACTGCTGCCACACTGCACTGATCAAGGTCTATGAAGGCCACACACACTGCTGTCAGCACTGCTGCTAAGCCTAGCTTGCTGCCATGGGGGAGCTGCACTGTATTTGTTTTTGCAAGGCAAGCCTAGTTGAGTAAGCAGGTAGCCTAATCCTGAGTTAGCTTCTAGATCACCCTCTGCCCCTTCAGACACCAGAGGAGATGGAGACTCACTAAGAGAAGACCAACAAACATTTGCTGCCACAACACTGCTATTGAGAGTTCAGTGCTCACCAACTCCTCCAAGCTGTAGTGTGCAGTCTGTCTACTCTGTGTCAGGAAAGACAGTGCCGCACTTGCAAGACTCATGTGCTCTTTCTTGGCTGGAGCTCATTCACATCACATGTGATTGTGCTGCTGTTAATAGGAGGAGAGCGTGGGCAACACAATACAGACACAGTCGAATCTGGAGAGTACCTGCAGCGTGAGCAAACACAGGCCAGGAAGGCACTTATTGTGCAAAAGATTAAATCCAAATTTAAAGTCATTATTGCCACACCATAAGAATAACCTAGGCACAAACATGGGGGGGGGGGGAACTGCCCCACTCTGCCCTACCTAAATGGCACTCCTGCTTAATGGTAGAAATTCATTCTCAGGTGCTAATGCATTGGTTTCCACTGTGTTCTGAGGTACTGTATTTCCATGTTTCATGCTGTGTCCTGATTACCATGTGTGTTCGTATCCCTCATTGTCCCTCATTTTGAGTGTCCATGTCCTCATTTCAGTGGCAAAATGGGAGATATGGTGCATGTTTCCAAGACCCTACTCAGCATAAAGAGTGCTAAGCATGGCCATAGTGTATATGCTCAATACAGAATGACAAAAGGAAAGTAAGTGAGATGAAACAGTCATGCGGAAACACATTTGTGCACTAAATATGCATAAGGGATTTGTGTGGTCCAATACAAAAAGGATAGGCTTCACAGCACAAAGACCCCTCTTTGTACATCTCTATTGAGGGGAGTTGACTGGCTATATCCTAGACATTTACTTCAGTAAGAAAAAATCATTTACAAATTAATATTGATTTAATGACAAAAATCAAAAGTCATTAAACAACTTGCAAAGGATCAGAATTAATAAGTTTAACTAATTTTTATGGGGATTCAAATAAAAATGTATTTTAATGACTCTAATTGCTGGCAGTAGTATAAAAAATTAGAAACTGATGTGTTTTTTTAGATGAGATTTGCACCAGCTTAGCTGCTGGACACATGGCAAGCATGAAGCATATGAGCCTGATGTGATGTTTAAATGATGTTCACACCAGCGTAACTGCTGCACTCATGTCAAGCATGCAACACGTGAACCTGATATAATTTTTAGAAGATGATCACACCAACTTGCCTGCTGTGCACATGTCAAGCTTGCAGCATGCATCATAGCTCTGGGTACCTTAAGCACAACCCATCGGCCAAAAGCTAGCATCTGAAATTAGCAACCAATCCCCCCTCACCGCAATGACCCTGGGTTCCTATTCAACCCTAGAGAAACCATGTGAAACTAACCTAGCAAGCTAATTACGCTGTACTGATTCAACTATGCTAAATTACCTTGATGTATTGTTTGTCTGGTTAGCAATGTACAATTTGTCACTATGTGTTGTTTCTGTTTATGGTTGTGGAGCCTTTGCAAAGGAGTCTTCAACTCAAAGGATTGTAACTCCAAAATTTCAATAAATAAATAAAATAAATAAGTAAACCTGTTTTGCTTTTTAGACCTGGTTTGCATAGGTTCACTTTGTGTATGTGAACCGCATGCAAACGTGAAGGGTTGTCATAAAGGGTAACCCCCTTTGTTCCAGGCCAAGGACCCATAAGGAACAGAGGAGATAGTTCGGGGGGCGGGGGTGGAGTATAGTGAGGTCAGAAAGTGGGAGGAGTGTCCCATGGATAAAAGGGAATGACATCAGAAGATGGAGGATGTGGATGGCGAATAGGATGGCAAGGAGGCAAGGCCAGGGGAGGGGCAAGAAGGGGTTCAAAAGAGCTTGCATAGTGGAGCTCTTCCACTTTTGCTAGGCTGGAAATTTTTCATGTCTAGCACATCAGTCGGGGAGTTCTTGGAGCAAACATAAGTTAATGAGGACATTTTTGATTGTTTTAGATGGTATGGACAAGACGTTGGTTGATGTAGTTATTTAGTTATAGAAAGACTAATGCAGTTGTTGGAAGAAAATAATTTTTTGTGAAGTTGGATTACGGGTTGTGGAAAAGATCCCATGTTTCAAAAAAAAATGGTTTGATGAGATAAGAATTTTCATCGATAAGTAAAGAATTGTCTGACTTTAGCCAATTTTGGCTAAGGTGTGCTTTATATCCGTGAGCTGGTAATGGCAGTGAAGTTTCAGACTAATTGTGGACAGAATGCTTTGGGTGAGTTGGAAAAAGTAAGAAGGAGGAGAAACGGAGGGGCGAGAATGAAAAGGAACCTGGGGAACAGGAAAAAGAGGGGGTGTACGAATAGGGGATCATGTGCCAGTGACAATGAAGGGAAAAATTTGGAAGGGAGAGTTTGTGGTCATTTTTATCCGGTGGATAAAAAGACAGTGAAACTGTATGAAGAGAAGGACAGAAGGAGAGTTTTAGCAAAAGAGAGCTAGCAGCAGCAGTGGTGTTGGTGAAGAAAGAAGAGGAGCAGAAGGGGCCCACATACAAAGGAAAAATGTGGGAGGCGTGGACTTTAGGTTTTACATATTGCAGTGCCATAGCACAGGAGAAAAAGCCAGAGTTAGGGATCCCATTGTTGGCATACTCCTTAATTATAGGAAATGCGTATAAGATGATGGGAGGCACGGATTGGCTACAGTATGACGAAATGTTCAGGACCAGGATGGCTAGTTACAGGGAGGACTGCCAGTGGGATTCCAGGCACAATGATTTGTGGTGGGAAACCATGACAGTAGTGGGGGGGCAGAAGGGGAATGGCAAAAGGGGGGAGTGCAATACCAAAATGTTGTTAAAGGGTACAATAGGGCACACTGTTCCCTCCCCACTGCAGATTTAGACATGCATGTTCAAAATGTGGGGTGCATACCCGCCTCTTGGTGTAGGTCATACGGTGACAGTAACTCGGGGGGACAAGGAAATTATTCCATTTGGGGGGGCAGAGAGAGACACACACTGGGACAGCACTGGGCGGGGAAGGGGGGTACACCAGGGGGAGAGGTTACCACCAGGGAGGAAAATGAAAGGGACATAAGATTTTTCCCTTTGGCCAAGGCCCCAATTAAGAGAGAAATCTTAGAGCAATGGATGAAGGGATACCCAGATACAGTGGCCGGTTTAGACTTGATAGAAGGTTTTAAGAAGGGTTTTAATTTACATTAAAAGAGGGGGAGGTTTCAGACATGGGCCAAGATTTTGAAATCAATACAAGGAAAGGAAGATCTCCTGAAAGAAAATATTGGAAAAGAACAGGAGGCAGGGAGGGTTGAAGGACCTTTCAAGGAGCCCCTGTTCCCATGCCTATGGGTGTCCCCATTTGGCTTAGTGCCTGAAAAACAGGAAGGGGAGTACTGGGTGATACACCACCTATCCTACCCAGAAAATGGACCGGTCAATGATTTTATAATGGAGGAGGAGAGCAGGGTTTCCTATGGGACCTTGGAGAACATGGTGGACATCATCAGAGCAAGGGAAACAACGCAGTTGGCAAAGACTGACATCAAGTCTGCCTTTCGACTGCTACTGGTCTGGAGGGAGGACTGGGAACTTTTGGGCCTCCAGATCAATGGGGATTATTATTTTGACAAAGCCATGCTGATGGGGTGTACAGTAGCATACACAACTTTTGAGAGGTTTAGCATCTGGTTACAGTGGGTATTTAAAGTTAGGTATAGACACAGTAAAGATGTCCATTACCGGGACAATTTCCTATTCATAGGTGAAGGAAGAGGAGGGTGTAGGCAATGTTGAAGGATTTTCAGGAATTGTGTTGGGATCTAGGGGTACCATTGGCCCAAGAGAAAACAGAAGGCACTAGCAGATGTTTAGAATTCTTTGGGATAGAGGTAGATGCAGGATGGGGGGTGTTCTGCCTGCCAAGCCAGAAAGTAATCAAGCTGAGGAGGTTGTTGACAGAGGTCGGACAAAGTAAAAGAGTACCATTACTCATAGTTCAGCAATTGTTGGATCACTTGAATTGCGCATGCAGGGCAATTGGGCCAGGATGTCTGTTTACATGAGGACTGGTGAGGGCTATGTCAGGGGGTTTGAAGCCACACCATTGGGTCAACCTTGGGGTGGAGATCAAGGATGACTTAAAGGTGTGGGAGCAATTTCTAAGCACATACAATGGGATAGCCATTTGGCAGGAGGAATGGCTTTTCAATACTGATCTGAAACTTTACACAGATGTGTCAGGAGGTTACAGAGTGGGATCCTACTTCAAGGGGAAGTGGGTGTCAGAACCATGGCCACAGGAATGGGTGCAGAGAGGGCTAACAAAAGATATTACCTTTTTGGAGATATTCCCGATTTGGGCTGTGATGGAAATGTAGGAAAAATGGCTGGAGAACCAGCGGGTTACATTCTGGTGTGACAACAAGGCGGTGGTCGATGTGCTGAACAACAGAGGGTCAAAATCATGGTTAGTGCTGTGCATCTTGCAGCAGTTGGTTTTGCAAGGGCTGAGGCTCAATATGAGTTTTTGGGCTAGGCACATCACGGGAGAGAAGAACACCATAGCTGACAGCCTCTCCCACCTACAGATGGAGAGGTTCCAGGCACTAGCACCTAGAGCAGTCCTGGCAGGAAAGAAGATCCCAGAGGATTTGTGGGAGATTGTTTGGATGGAGCGGAATACCTCTTTCACAACTCATGGGCAGACAACACCTTAAAGGCTTATGAGAGTTCATGGAAGGCATTCCAGGCATTCAGAGCATGCCACGCAATGGAGGTAAGTGGGGCAGTTACAGAGGAACAGGTGGGTAGGTTTGTGGTGGTAAGCTGGCAGGAAGGCTTGGCCCATGTCACCATGGGGGTACATCTGGCAGCCATAGGATGGGTGAGCCTGATGAAGGGCTGGGGTGAGCCATGCAATAGCACCGTGGTAAAGAGAATGATGATGAAGTGGCAGAGAGTGAAAGGGAGTGGGCGAGATAAGAGAATGCTGATATCAGAGCAGCTATTGGGAAAGGTAAAGGCAACATTATCAGAAATTTGTTACACTCCATATGAACGGATACTATTCAAGGCTTTGTTTGCGGTGCTACATAAGGAAGCATTCTGAGTATCAGAGATGGTAGGGCCAGGAAAACCCACCACAGGAAGGGGATTACAAGATGAAGACATACACTGGGAAGGGGAAACCCTTTTGCTGTGTGTAGCAAGATCAAAGATGGGCCAGATGGGAAAGGGCTGCTGGGTCAATCTAGAGCCCATTCCAAATGCAGGCATCTGCCCATGCCAGCAGACAAGGGAATACCAGAGGCTTAGACCAAAGCAAAGGGGTCTGTTTTTTATAGATGAGAATGGGAGGGAGGTAAAAGGAAGTCTAGTGTCAGGAGTGCTAAAATGGAGCATCAAGAAATTGGGGGAGAACCCAGATAGATTCTTGTCCCACTCATTTCTGATTGGGGCAGCTTCAGAAGCAGCAACACTGGGGATAAAGGGGGATGGCATAAAAGCTATAGGAAAATGGACATCCAATTGCTATAAGAAATACATCAGAAATACAATGCATTAACCCTGTTTTTGCTTCTTCCCCAACAGGAACTGTGGAAAGGAATGGGGTGGGGGATGGGGAAGGGTGGTGCTGGAGAAGAAGAAAAATGGACCGCTAAAAGATTCTCTCATTTTTGTGTTTATACATACAAGACAGAGAAAGGACATTTGGATTGTGGGGCACACATACAATTATTGGGCGGAAAGGGAGGTGGCGCAGAAGCCAGGCGGAAAACAACTGGGCTTGGACCACAGCGCAATACGGATCATGTGGAAAGGAATATGAGGGATGAGATGGGAGCAGCTCCTTGCATTACTAACAGAGATGAGGAGGAACAATAAGAGCCCAGACCTCCTTATACATCCAGGGGGAAATGATGTAGGGCATGGCCTGTGGCTGGACATCTTTGATAACATTGAAAGGGACATCAAGATTTGGAAGGCATGGAGGCCAAAGATCATGATAATGTGGTCTGAGATGGGATCACGGAGGGTGTCGAGGAAAGCTAGACAGCGTAAGGCTATAGAAAAGGTCAGAAGGTAAATGAACAGTAGAGTGGGAAGGCGTGTATCATTTAATGGGGGGCAGAGTATATGGCATGACAGGGTGGTGGAGAAGATACCAGGGCTGTACAGGCCAGAGTGGGTGCATTTATCCTCAATGGGCAACCACATATTTATTACCAAGATATGCAGAGGCATTTATTTATTTATTTAGCTTTTGTTGACCGGGTAAGTGCACTAGATAAATCCTGCCTATTTTCAGGCATGACCCGGGGGGAGGGGGAAACAGATGAATACCAACCTACCTTGAACCAGAATAAGCTGTCGGTGGTATTTTTAGTGAATGAGGGAAATTTGGCAAGGACACCGGGGAAATTCCCCTACTCATCAGAGGGGGAACCTCTGTCCAAGATGGCGGACGCACCCTTGCCTTCTGAGGAGGGAGCTATGGAGGTGGGAGACTTGGTCTCTGCTCCTACCTCTGACCGAATGGAGACCACGATGCCAACAACTGATGTTTTGCCTGTTGATTTTCCTACTACAACTTTAAGTTCTGCTGCTCGTACTAAGCCTGCTATACCTAGCTCTCTGCTTGCTTCTTATGGAACTGACTTGCTGACTTGCGTGCCTACAATCGACTTGCCAGAGGATTTTACTTCATCTGATTCTGAAAATCACTGTTTGATAGCACAAGAGATCCGGGAGCGTTTTGCAATGGCGGAGCGCCGTTTTGCTAGTGCAAAACTGAAAATGCATAGAGATATGCAACGTCTAGGAACCGACAGCACAGATGCATCTTCCACTCAGGTGGAAGCTCTTGAAGATTTACCTGACTTGTCTCCTTTCCTGTCTGTTGCTGTGACAGGCTCTGACCCGACCTGTGCATTGGTAGCTGAAGCCCTACTGCCTGCTCCCCTGCTGCCTGCAGTACAAACGGATTTGGTTTCCTTCTCAGAACCTGCTTCCATTACATTGCAGAGTTCCCCACATGGACAACACTTCTCTACAGTAAATGCTCCCCTGCTGCCTGCAGTTCAAATGGATTCAGTTTCCTTTTCACTACCTGCTTCCATTAAATCACAGAGCTCCCTACATGTACAAGAATCATCTACTGTCAATATTAATAAAGTGCCTACCTGGACTGTTGAATCGGCACTGAGAGGTCCTGGCTGGGTTCAGGTCACTGTCCCAGGAAGTTGGAAGTCGGGTCTGTCTCCAATACGGTCCCCCCACCCTGAAGATTTTCCAGAGCTACAGAGCACTTCAGGCACTTCAAAAGTCACTGCTGACACCTTGTGTCTCCCTCATGAACTGGAGCTTACACAGAATCCTGTGTTGGATTATTTGAAGGGTTCTTCACCCCAGGGTCCTTTTTCTACTATTTCTATAGAGGCTCTGGCTCCCCTACCACTGCAGTCCCCCCCCCAAATATCGGACCAAGCCATTCATATTCTTAATTTTTTTAATTTTCAATCCAGGCTGCTAAGAGACACAACGCTGTTCGCCTGGCATACCTGGGGGGGGTTACCTGAGCCACCTGATCGGGTCTATGTGGCATGTACACTTCTAAAGGATTCTTTAAAATTCTTTTCCCATGAAATATATGTGTTAATTCATATCTCTGGTGAAACCACGTTTGACATTAGTTTCCAAACATCTAGGGGACTGGAGCATTTTTGGTCAAAGTATACTTCTCTGCGGACTACTGCATTATGGACCCCATTTCAGGCTGTTCCTCTTTCTAAATCTACTTTTAAGATGATCGCTATTCTGTTTCGAAATGAGGGAGCTGAGGTGGAGGATGTTGTGTATTGGCTGAAACAGCGTTGTGACGTCCAGCGACAGCCTGACGACATTTTGGATACCGAGAACATTTGGACTGGGGGCTGGAAGTTTAAAGTCTTGTTATGATCTAATGATTCTGGGGTTGTACATCTGTCTAACTCTTTTTTCATAGGCCGAGATAGGGGGGTCTTGTTCTACCCGGGTCAGACGAAGGCTTGCTATCAGTGGGGTGACCCTGCACATCTTAGTAATGTATGTGATAAAATGAAATGCAACATCTGTGGGGAATTGGGCCATGTAGGGACACACTGTTTGAATGAATGTAGATGTAACCTATGTGATAAACAGGGGCACACCTTTCAGAATTGTAAATGGGCTGCGCATAACCAAGAATTTCACGATGGTGGAGTGGACCAGTGCTTTATTATTACACAGGCGCAGAAGGCCTGTCTCAGGACCACCTTGGCTGTACCTCCCCCTAAGGCAGCCCAGCCCTTACTACAGGCTTCAGTGTCTGTTGTATTCTCTGAGGTCATACCTCAGATAGTTTCCTTCACGGATGACCCCTTGCTTGAGATTTCTCCTGCCCCTGATCCTGCCCAGTCTAATTTTCCTGTTCAGGACCCGGTCCCAGGTCCAAGTACTATGCCCCCTCCCCCCCAGGTGCTTACAAGTGTCATATGTAGAAGGTCACTGAGAAATAACCCTCGGGTTGCACCATCTCCTGTGAGTGGTCCGGAACCCCCCCCAGTGCCCTTATCTAATTCCTTTGAACTTCTCCAACCCCTTTCTGATGATGCTGGAGGTGAGTCAGACTCTTCCTCCATAGCTTCTTCTCTCCCTGACGGTACCACTGACTCTGAGTTGCAACTTGGTACTGGCCTTTCTCAGAAGCAAAAGGCCAGAGTAAAACTTAAAGGGAAGAAGATGGTTGGGAAAAGGAAATTGTAAAATGTATTATTTGTCTGTTTTCCTATTTTTTGGTGCTATGTTTCACTTTGTTTGCCATACTATTAATGTAAATAGTATGAAGCGTATGACTAAAAGGAGATTGATTTTTTCCTTTCTACGGCTTTTGCCTTTGGGTTTAATTTTATTACAGGATACAAGACTTCATACTACACATGAGATCTGACAAGCTCAACAGGACTTGTTACTGGGTCCTTCTTTTTGGTCGATTGGTCAGGACTCTTGTTCGGGACTGGGAATTTTAATTAATATCCCAGACTTCTGTTTGTTAAAATTGTTGATGTAGCCCCTGGAAGGGCGCTTATTATAGATTTTGTCATTGGGTCCTGTCCCTACTGGGTGATAAACATTTATGCCCCTCAAATCAAAACTGAACGCATAGCTGTATTTACTTTGCTTTGTCTTATTTGCATACTTCCTTTCAGGTATTGTTTGCTGGTGACTTTAATTGTGGCCTCAGTCTTCAAGATAAGAGCTCCGTTGCTGCTACAAAGAAACTGTTTTGTGATTCCCACGAATTGGGTAAATTGGTTCGAGTTGCCCACTTAACGGACTCCTATCTCTCCTTTACTACACAACACACCCCTACCTTCCAAAAGGGTAAACTAGCCACACATATAGATTATGTGTTTTCCTCTCCTACAGTACCAATTATTTCTGCCAAAGTTCAAGCAGTTGAGTTTTCTGATCATAAGCCGCTTTCTGTTGGTTTTGGTTCTGTTGTCTCTTCCCGTAAAGGTCCAGGTATTTGGAAATTCAACACATCTTTGTTGCAGTTTCTGATGTTTATGCAGTCCCTTCTGTCCTTCATACAAGCCCGTAAATCTGTTTTTATTTGTTATGAAGATCCTGTTCAGTGGTGATTAGACACGAAACATGATCTGGTCACTTTTTAAAACTTACAGTCGTTTAAAATGTAGGAGGGAATACCTAGACTATTTGCAGAAGAGGGTACATTTTCAGTCATTATTAACCATAGCGTACATATGAGGGCAAGACCTTACCAACAAATAAAAGTCCTACAGAATGATATGTTGACTTTCCAATTACGGCAATCACAACAACTTTTTTACCAACATAAATTCTGTACTGTTGGAACACGTGATATTATTTGTCCTTTTGAATCTAATTCCCGTCAGACCGCCCGAAAAAATATGACGTGTCTTCTAAATTCAGAAGGGACCTTATGTTCCTCACAAACTGGGATGGGGGAAACAAAAAGTTGAAAGAAGAGAAGGTGAAGGGGTATGAACACTCTGGTAAGTTGAAAAAGAAAGGGGGTGCAGGATTGGACCTGCCCAGAAAAGAAGAAAATTATAAGACCCACTCAGGTTTACACCCGGGAACAGAAGGAGTGGAACAAGACCCCTTCCAGGTTTCAATGCCTGGGGGTGAGAAGCAAGTTAAGGAAAATGAACCATAAACAAGAATAAGAAGAAGGACAAAAATTGCTGAAAAGGAGTAAGATTTGAATGTGGCCAAAAGTATGGACATAAAAAGAAGAATTAAAAGGAACTCAATATTGTATATGTTTGTATATAGTTGTACTTTATGTGATGGTAATAATAAAAGGTTTTGCCAACTGAGCAGCCAGATCTACAATATTGAGTGTGTGTCTCTTTCCTGGGGGAATGGATCTGGAACAATGCACAATTAAGCATGTGGCATGCATTATGCATGTACACATCACACCTATATATCTGTAAGGGTAATAACCCTTCTGCCCTGTGTATCAGTAAAGGTTTGCTTGATTTTCCAGTTGAGAGCATGATTCACAAGAATCATGCCTCCTCTAGATTTGCTAGAAGCCAATCTGTGAGTGTGCTGACCAACCCATCCCTTACATATCCAAGGGATAGTTTTTCGTGAGACACATTTCCTGGATGACAGCAATATTGGTGCAAAGGGACTTCAAATACTGGAGAACTTTAGTCCTCTTAACTGTGCAGTTGAGCCCTTTTACATTACACAATACAAATTGCACCAGGGAGTCTTCTGCCCAACTTGACATGATACAAAGGTCTGCCACGAAAGGGAAAATCTAGGACTGAACTAATTCTGTAAGGTCTATGAAGGATCCTAAAACTGGCTTCCAAAGTAGGGAAAAACAACTCACTAAGTGGTGTATGAAAAAGTTATATGGAGGAGAAAGTACCTGGATGGCTACTATTCAACCCCAGTGCTTTCAAGTGTGTTTAACAATCATCAACACATCAGAAAATTTAAAAATATCTCAATTAACCAAAATTGTAACCAGAATTCCCTGAAGAGTTACAATAAACAACCATGTGAGATGAATATAGCAACACTGATTGGTTGGTTGAGATAGAAAAAGAGCCAAAAAGTCGAGATAGAAAAAGAGCCAAAATACATTATAGGAGGGATAGGAAGTATACCCACTGTTGAGGTTGGAAGGAGGAAGCAGAGCCTCCATGCCCTATGAACAGAGGCACTTAGGGAGTGAGGGAAGGAGGGAGTTGGGAACTGACAAGATGTTGCCTGCCCCAGCCTTACATTTAGAGAGAAAATGTTAAGGAAAACTTCCCATTATAGTCAAGGACTAGGTAATAAACCCATAAAGATTACCACAAAGATTATTGCTGTATCAACAGAAAAAGTGTCCTATGGGAATTCCTTAAGAGTTAAAAGGAGTCAAAGTCTGGGGAGGGGGTTGGGAAAACAAAGCGAAAGTGAGCACCCAAATTGGGAAAAGAGACGCAACTAGCATGAAACACTAGGGCAAAAAGGAAAAGAAAGGTTCACCGGTTGGTACCAGGGAAAAGAAGATGAAAAAATGGAGGAAGGAGAGGAGGGAAATGACTGTGACCCTCATCTACTGGTTGGTATACTGAGGATGGGCTCTTCCCCACAGGAAATCCCTCCAGGGCAGCCAGAAGGGGCTAAGAGTAGAAAAGAGGGAAGGGCAAAGGAGATAGGTAAATAAGACAGGGAATGAAAAGTCATAGGTGGAGGTATGGGAGATGGGTAATAAGAGGAAGAGGTGAGAGATTAAAAAGAAAAATGACTCTGAATATACATCATGGAATTCAAGGCCTCACCCCTCCCCACAGCAGTATGTCATCTCATATTTACAAGTGCATTGTCACAGTAAACAATAAATAAGCAACTTGATAAAAAGGCATCCATAATTATAGAGCTCCACACAGAGGAAAAATGTTTGCAAAGCAGAGCAGACTGACTGCCATTACAGAAGAATCTAAAGTGTAACAAACAGCCCCAGTCCCATCCGGCCAGAGGATTGGAATGGCTGGTATCATGGGTAATAGCTGCAGTATATACAGAGTCTTCTTGTGAGGAAGCTGGTGAAGTGGCCAACATATTTGAACAACCATTCAAAGTAATCCTGGGTAAGGAATTCAGTGCTAATGTTGTCGCAGCAGCCTGCTGATGTGAAAAAGCAGCTGAGGGATAGGGGTAAAGGAGTCATCTGATACATCCACTGCTTCTTCCAGAGCAGTCTTAGATGGTGGAGATGAAGGGACAGAGTGGTCCAAAAGTGAGCTGGAAGGAGAGTCCCGGTGTCAGAGTCTGCTGTGGTCAAATGTAGAAATGGAATTATCCATTGGGCTACGTTTTTAGGATCAGATCTGGAATGGTGGCAGGGCTTTGGCTCTCGATCTTTCTTCTCCCTGGGGTGCACCATATTGGAGTAACAGTGGTCATGGTTGTGTTCCTTAAAAACTATGTGATCACTGACAAAAGATTATACCATGAGGTCTGCTCCCTTTTCATCCATGTTCTAGACCCTTAAAGCCTCTGTGGGTGATAGAAAATTGTGGCCACGAACTTTTGATAATGGAATAGATTTCTTGGGAGATCTTGCATTCAATGTCATGGCCATTTTGGTAGATCATAAAGTCAGTAAGTCCTTTAAAGCAGTAAGGGATGCCAGCACCCCGGATGGCTACCCTGTTTGGAGTAAATTCCTATCATCTGAGAGCCACTTCTGAAGAAAAATATTGATATACAGAGATCCAAGAGTCCTTCCAGGTAAGTGTACCCTTCTCCCTGGGTACAGTGAAGCCCACAAGGATGACACACAGCACTGCAGAATTCTGCAGTAGAGTTATGACAGCAAGCAATGCAATTTCAATGGGAGTTAATTCCTTTTGTCATGCAGTAAACCTGTGACACTGCGTTTCATCTTGACGGGCTTCACTATAGTTTTCACATTGTTTCCTTAACAGAATAGGCCAAGAGGAAGGCAATAATTGGGCATAGTCTGGTTCTGTTTCAGGTAAGTGGACTCCTACTTGATGAGGCCACTCAACTTCCAAAGGGTTTTTCCAGGCCAGGGCTACCAATTGAGGAAGCAGTTCAGAGAGCAGTTTCTCCATGCAGGCAACCTTGACCCCCTCAATGATGCTAAGGATGCAGAAATTGTTCCAGTGTCCCTAGTTTTCCAAGTCTTCTGCTCACACCAATAGCCACTTCAGCCATCTTTAGTGATCCTCTAAGCAGCAGAAAATGAGTGGATGTGGATGGGAGTTGTCTAAGTCAGCTACTCATTGTTCCAAGGTAAGCATTTTATCCTTTAAGGTAATTAAATTAGCAGATATAGCAACCACCAAGAGTGTGATCACTGATATGTCAGCCACTAGCGTGTCTAAAAGTGTGCCAATATATTGGAGAGAAGATGTTTGTCTGGATAGTGTGTGGGATGCTATTTGGGTCTGTGTCACCGCAGATCCTGCCATGGTCGAAGGTAAGGTAGGCTGCGAGAAGTAACAGGGTTGGACCACTAAGTGACAGAGACTCACTGAAAAACTGATTACCGAAGTGATAATCAATAAAAATCAACCAGGCAGTAAGTGCAGAGAAATAACAAGGCTGACAGGGCAAAAAATTAAGTTTCATAAGGGCTGGGGTAGAGCACTAAATTTAGGCAGCCATCTTGACCAGACTCCAGACCATGCCCCCCAGCTGCCCTCCTATAGTATTGTTGACCCTCCTGTGGCAGCACCAGAGACATCTGTCATCCACTGTACATGTACACTGGGCATCAAATCCCACTAGCAGCAGATGGCTGACTTCAAATGAGTATCACGTGAGGTATACAGTTCCAAGTGGTGGCTTAGCAGCTATGGTCAGTAGGAAATGTACCCATTTTATTTTGGTATGCTGCTCTTCATGCAAAATGGAGTGTTTGGGGAGCTCAAACACTTTTTCTCAAAAGTCCAAAGAATAGACTTAAAGCTGAAATTCTTTTAAAACAGTTTGTTAATGCCCCAATGTTTCACCTCGTGGCTTCCTCAGGGGTCTTATAATCTACAAAATTGAAAATAAAACCTTGATATAAACACATCGTAATCAAATATATTCCATAGAGTAAATTTTTTAACAGTATTCAGTATGTCCATAAAGTAACTTGTCATACCTGATAATGTTTGGTATATTGTACTATCCCTAAATTTCCATGTATTTTTGTCCACTCCTATTTGTTATCCTGCAATAAATATTTAACAGCTACTAATATTTATGCAAAATAGACTGCATTGAATAAAATTCGCAGTTCATACAATCCCACAAATATAGTCCTATCCCAGGCATTACATCTAAAGTCTGCAAACTACAGAGTACCCCCTTAGCTTAACAATTCCACGTCAAATGTATAATATCAGACTTAACCTGTTAAGTAATTTTCCAAAAATAATGTCGCAAATAATCTTTAAACATTTACACATATTTGTTGTAGATTATATTCTAGTGTTACATAAATGTCTATTAATTGTGAATGCCACACCTCTTGTATTTCAACATGGCTGCCAATCCTCCACTAAAGGAGGACACCCCTTCTTACCTATCTTAGCAGGGTGAAACCACAATGACCCCATGCACATCAAGTGATAACACCAGAAAAGGAAGGGCTAAAGGTGTCACTCGCTATAATGTGCAGGCCATGCCAGGCTGGAACACCTAGCCAATAGTATGGATTTCAAATTCAGCCTGCAAGCCATTTTATGTACACATTATATCACCATTGCTCATTTTATTTCCTTTGGTTACAGAAAATACATGTAAAAGCTCTGGTTTAAATTCTGTTTCATATCCTACACCAATGTATCAAAATGTATCTTGATTATTTCAGGTAATTTCTCCAGACTCTATAGAAATAATGTATTTTATTTATTTAATAATTTTGATAACATTATGAGCCCACTGGGTGAAGATCCACAGCACACATGGGGGATGAACAGACAATAATCAAGTATCATTTGTATCATCACATGTAAATGTTTCAAAAAGCAACTATTAAGACAATGCTTAAATGATCAGAGAGTTCTAGGTTGTCTTACATAAGGGCATTGAGTTCCACACTTTCGGTGTCACAGATTCAAATGTGCATTGGTCTAAAGTGGCATTATTTCATTCGGCTGGCAAAGTTTAATTTCCACAGACTCAAAGAGACTGCAGAGCTTCTCACACACTAAATATTTCTATATTGTAATAAGCCCCAGAAAACTCTTAGTTTGTAGGTTCCTATGGGTTGCAAAAAAACTCATAAGGGTCTCAACTACAATTCTTGGCTACCCTGGCTAATATGTATTTTACAGAAAAAAAACAAATATGAATCATTTAAAGAGGACAACACCTCTTCTATCATTTAAAGAGGACAACACCTCTTGTATTTCAACATGGCTACTGATCCTCCACTAAAGGAGGACACCCCTTCTAACCCAGCTTGAGCAGGGTGAGCAGGGTGAGACCACAATGGCCCCCATGCACATGCTTTGACATGCTTTGAAGCTTCATTAGGCCACATTTACACTCAAGGGAATGTACTGTCCTGGGGCGTTCTCCTGTGGAAATTTGCAGCAGGCAACACCTCACTAGAGGGATTAGCAGTCAAATATAGATCTGAACAGAACACTTTACTGTGGTAAGAGAAGCTACAGTAAAACCAGCAAAGGTGTTTTTCTTTCATTATTTTTTTTAAACCACTAGGATTAACAAGACACACACAACAGTGATAACTGAAAACTTTTTACTATAAGTAATACCATCACTTCAAGAACTAAACAAAATAACTACAATCAACATATAAACAGACTAATGAATAAGCCACTTAACCACACAAAACTATACTACAGAAATAAAATGACAAATCACAGACCACAGACAAAATTATTAAGAAGAAAGACTGAGGAGAACAAATCTGACTAGTGCTCACAGGACTGCCTTGCTTGCTAATTGAAACAAACTCTGGCCAGGGCTGATATGGCTGCAGCCAAGGAAGTTGGAGTAAAAAATATTGGAAATTACCACAGTTATAAGCCTGTATTTTCAAAATGTAATGTAGGCTCATCAATTTGTTGTTTTGTAATATTTTTACATAAAATTTTCAACATAACCTTATTTTGACCCTGTCTCATGAAGAAGGGCAGAGAAAATGTTCAGCTGCTGGCCTATAGGGGATTTCATGCAGGAACCATGAAATCACCTTTTGGTACATAAAAAAAAAACATTTTTCCCAGGATTTGAAAACTGACAGTTGTCACATTCATGAGGTGCTGTAACTATATGGCTGTGTTGTAACTTTTGAGCAAACATATTGAAAATTATCAAAGTTATGAGCCAGCATCCACAAAATTCAATGTAGGCTCATAACTTTGTTGTGTTTTAATATTTTTACACCAAATTTTTAACATAGCCTTCTTATGACCCCACCTCATGTACAAGGGCAGAGCAAATTGACCATGAAACAGATTTGCCTAATGTCAGTGCAATTGCGCATGAGGTAGGGTCCCAAAAAAAGCATGTTGAAACTTTGGGCAAAAAATATCAAAAATGACCAAATTATGCCATTAAGTTCAAAACACCATTGAAATACATTGAACCACATATCTATTTCTTCAGTTTGTGGTCTGGCTTTGTAGAGTGAAGATGTGTCTGCAGTCCACAGTGGATTACAGTGTTGGACCTCTGATGGGTAAGTAAGGGTGGGGGGGTGCCATGTTCTGAGTGGGAGGGACAGGTGGGGGGACAGTAAGGACCAAAATAGATATTGATGGATGGTTTTCTTTTTACAGGGTTTTTACAAGGTTAAGGGGAAAAAAAAGATGGCAGAGGATTTGTGATTGTGACACTGGGGGATTGGGCACCCCCAGTGTTACTGTTATGATTCTGGAGGGATGGGGTGGTGGGTTTTGAGAGGCAGTATTGGGTGAGGAGGACTGATCGAGGATTCTTGATCATGACACTGTTTATTGGACACCTCCTGTGTCACTGTTCTGTTTCGGTGGGGTTGGGGGTGCTGAGATGGAGGGTCATGTGGGGGGACTGATGGGGGATTCTTTATCATGACATTGGATAATTGAGCACCCCAGTGTCACTGTTATGTTTCTGGGGTGGGTCCCGAGAGGGAAGGTTGGATGAGGGGGAGGAAAAATATACATATCATAAAAACATTTGTGGTGGTCATGGTGAAACACAGCACAGTCTGCCATGTCCAAGATGGCCACCAACCTTTACTGAGTATGTGCAAGTTGCACATGTGCAATACAGTTTGGTGGCCATCCTAGACATGGTGAACTGTGCCATGTTCTGCTGTGACCACTGACTGAAGAAAAATGGTGCAGTGTGACTGCTAATGGAAAGAGCACAGTGTTTCATGGACACAGAGGCAACTGTGAGTCAACTTCACACTGTTGTTCAGGTGGAAAATTCTCCCTTTTTTGATTGCAGAAGGTTTGCAGAGATCCATCTACTGCAGCCCTAAAAAAGTCCTCCCCAAAACAGCACTGCTTCACTAGACAAAACCAAACCACTGCTTTCAGTTTAATAAATCTACAAAACTGAACAAACAATGGTAATCTAACTGCAAAAGGCACTCTAGATATTTTTTTATAATAACATCTTAATTAATTTACCACTGAAAACCTATCCACAACAGAACATGTATATAGAAATGCAAAAAATATTTCAACTCATGCATGTAAAGATATGAATAGATTCCAAGATCAAAATTAATACATAGTCTGAATAGAAATACTAACAAATGTGCTCCTAAATAGCAAAGACAAAAATATCAACTGTTTATGGGTGACACAACTTATGAAGTAAGCTAGCCCACTACACAAAAATAACAGCTGAAAAAAGTAAAAAATGATATCATCTAGGATGGAAGGTCTAAAATTCAAAGAGGCAGGATAATATTTAATTATGCTACAAAAGTATCCAATTACGGGTGGGAATAGTTTACAGACTCCCATTACAAGAAATAGAAAGGGGTAAGGAGCTTCTTGAAACAATCCTTATGATGGCTGAAAAAGGTGAGTTACTGTTTGTAGGAGACGTTAGTCTGCCTGATGTGAACTGGGTCTCCTACACAGCCTCATCAAGAGCATGGAATTCCTCATTGCTCTTTAAGAGGTGAGTCTAACACAGCTTGTTGATTCACCAAAAAGGAAAGATGCAATACTAGACCTTGTGCTAGCAAACAGCACAAGAATATCTGATGTTAAAGTAGGAGTCAATTTGGGCTCCAGTGATCACACATCAATATGGTCCGCAGTCAACAGACAAGAAGTCACCAATCACACTAGACTAAAAATCCTCAACTTCAAAAATGCAAACTTTAACAAGATGAAGTCCACCTTTTCAATCTTGTATGAAAACATAAAAGATGGAGCTGTCAAGAAGAGATGGACAGCACTGAAGATGTTATTAAACATTGTCACAGCATATTATTCAAAGGTAATTAGTAAGACCAAAACAAGGAGAAAACATCTTTGATTTATGAAAGAGGTGGCATTGACTATAAAAGAAAAGAAAACAGCCATCAGACAGTATAAAGAAAAAAAGGAAGACTGTGATAGGGAAGAATACAGAACCAAGCTCAAAGAGGTCAGGAAGGCAATCAAGGTAGCCAAAGCACAAACTGAAGAAAAAATTGCGGCAGAAATTAAAAGGAGCAACACAACCTTCTATAGGTTTATCCAGAAAAAAAGAAAGACCAAGAGGAGATAGTCAGACTAAGAAACAAGGAAGGACAGCAGGTGGAGGATGATGTACAGAAAGCAGAAGTATTAAACAAATACTTCTGCTCCATTTTTACAAGAGAACAGAATGGTAATGGTCCAACACTAGTTACTGGTCTCCACATCCAGGAAGTAGACACAAGCCCCTTTACAAAAGAGAGAGTCCAAGAAGAACTGAATAAATTTAAAACAGCAAAGTTATGGGACCAGATGTTATTTATCCTCAGGTATTGAAAAAGCTTAGGGAGGAACTCACCACTCCATTGGCTGAACTTTTTACTAAATCACTGGAGAGTGGACATATACCAGAGGACTGGAAGAAGGCCACTGTGGTACCCCTACACAAGTGCTGAGGCAAGGAAGGGGCAGGGAACTACTACCATGTCAGCCTCACCTCAATTGTGAGGAAAATTATGGAATCATTACTAAAGGAAAGGCTAGTGGCACACCTGAAACCAGTTGGAGGCTGGACTCTAATCAGCATGACTTCACAAATGATAGGTCATGCTAGGCAAATGTGATAAAATTCTTTGACTGGGTGACAAAAATTGTAGAACAAGGCAGGGCAGTAGATGTTGTATATCTAGACTTAAATAATGCCTTTGATTCCATTCCCCACAGGAGTCTTATTAACAAACTAGGAAATGCAGGTGTAGGAGAGAAAATTGTTAACTGGGTGTGAAATTGGCTTCAGGGGAGGACCCAGAATGTTGCATTGAACAGCACCCTGTCGAGAGAGGGGATGGTGACCAGCAGGGTTCCACAGGGTTTGGTGTTTGAACCAATCCTCCTCTACTAAGGATCACACTAAGGATGAAAATAGGAGTAAAAGACAACTAGCCCATAGAACTCCCAAAACTTACATACAACTGAAGGAATTATTTAGTATTTCCACACTGGAGAAAAATGTCTGATCTTTTTTTATAAGTGGATTTACATCCTCCTATAACAATAGATAGCGGTAGTTTGTTCCATATTCCAATTATTCGATGAGAAAAGAAATGGGCCCTTCTTTTTCTATTACATTTTTTTTTCATGAGCTGAAGTGGATGACCACGAGTGTCAATTTCTATTTGTTTAAATTTCAGACTACAGTCGTTCATTAAATATTCATCCATAATTATGTCTCTTCCAAACAGTAGGACTCCCCTAAGATGCCTCTGTTCTAAGGACATGAGATTCAAAGCAGTAAGTCTTTCATTATAAAAAAGAAATTTGTAATTAAGGAATGATTTTGTTATCCTACGTTGAACCCTCTCTAATCTGCCTATATCTGCTTTGTTGTAGGGACTCCATAACTGAGATGCGAAATCAAAGTGAGCTCTAATGTAGGCTCGATATAGGGACAGAAGAATCGAGGGATCTCTAGTTGTAAAGTTATATTTAATTGTCCACCCTATAGAGTTTGCTTTAGAAATAGTTTGTGTAATGTGTAAGTCAAATCTAAGATCTATGTCAACAATAACACCAAGATCTTTTTCATTATTCTCCTCTGGAATTATGTTATTGTAGACAGAGTATTGTCTTTTTTTGTTGTGTTTACCAAAATGAAGAACAGTACATTTTGTCATATTAAATTTAAGATTCCATTTAATAGACCAAGCTTCTAACAAGTTAAGGTCCTTCTGAATTATTTCTGAATCTTCTTCATTCCTGCAGGTATTAGCAATATTGCAGTCATCTGCATATTTAACAATTTGACTTTGAATATTATTTGACAAATCTGAGATAAATATTTGAAAAATAACTGGTGCCAATACTGATCTCTGAGGTACATCACTTTCTACCATTATCCATGGTGATTTATAGCCATCAATTATTACTCTTTGACTTCTATTATCCAACCAGTTTGCTATCCAGCGAGAGTACAAAGGATTTATGTTACATAGTTGTAATTTGTGTATTAGTGCCCAGGGGGGAGCAGAATCAAATACTTTGTGAAAATCCAATAGAATGACATCGCAGGGCACTTTTTTGTCCAAATTCGTACTGATGTAATCATAAAAACTTATAAGATTGGTAGTACAAGAATGACTATTTACGAAGTCATGTTGGCTAGAATCCAGTACAGTCAGTTTTTTCTGGCAAGTTGTCTTTAATAATTCTTTCTAATATTTTGCAAGTAATGGGTGTCAGAATTATAGGACAATAGTTATATAACATATTTTTGCTGCCTTTCTTTTTATATAATGGCATGACATTGACTGTTTTCCATTCCAAGGGAACAATTCCCATATTAAGACTTTTATCAAAGCTTAATTTTAATGGTAAACCAATATAATGTTTCATAATGAAAAAAAAAATGTCTCCTGAAATGTTGTCAGTTCCAGGAGAAGAACTTATTTTTATATCAGTCAGCTTTTTTTTCAACAGTTTCAATAGAAATATTGATACCGTTTTCTACTGGAAAATCAAATGTATTGTTATTGGGACAGTTACAAAAAGCTTTACAAAATTCTTGGTTAAACAGCTCTGCCATTTTACTAGGTCAGATATAGATCCGTTATTAATTATTAATGGGCCTACATGCCATTCTTGTTTTTTTAATTGAATTGATGTAATTAAACAAAATATTTTTGTTCCCTTTGTTGGCTTGGATAGCTATGTATGTTTCAGTTTTTAATGTTGCTTTCTTGATCTCTTTTTTGCACAATTTCTTACTGTTCTTAAATGCTATCCTATTTCTTTCAGTTTTATTTTTTGAATTTTTTTTAAACAACTTATTCTTTTTCTTCACCAAACTTTTTAGTTGTTTAGAAAACCTCTTTGGATTAAAGCTATTCCTACTTTTTTTAATTTTGGGAATGTAGTTATTAGATGTATTGATAAGTGTAAGTTTAAAAGTTTGCCACATTGATTCAATGTCATTAAAGTTCAGAAGGGTAGCCAATCAATACTGTTTATATGTGTTTTGATAGCATCAATATTGGCTTTGTGGACTGCAAATATCTCAGTAATGTTATTAGATTTTAAACTAAATGTAACTGAATTATGATCACTATTTCCTAGTGGTGCAGTGACAGAACAGTTTAGCATATCCAAATTATTACTAACTAGAACAATATCCAAGATATTGTTACCACGTGTAGGGGTGGTTACATACCGCATCAGATTTAATTCTTCACATATGTAAAGAAAATATTTTGATGTATTTGAAATGGCTGACTTATTTGGGGATGTTGTATAGAATAAGAAGTAATTTTTCAAGGAATACAAGGCTGCATGTGATTAACACAATGCTAGTGCCAGTGATTGATTATGCAGATATAATGTACAGGGGGGCAAATAAAACTGATTTGAAAAAGGTAGACAGTATGTACAATAAAATGGCCAGGTATATTATGGGGTCACATAAACTTACACATCATTGTGAGTTGTATAGAAATGTAGGAAGAGTTCATTTGTATAATAGGAGAAATCAACATATAACTAAAACTATGTGTAAATCTATTGAAAATAAATTACCTGAATACATTACCTAAGATCTAAAAATTAAACATCCAATTAAGGGTTTGAAATCAGCCCAGTATATAGAGTTTGAAGTGCCAAGTTATAGGACAAAATGTGGTGTGCAACACTGTTATATTTGGGTGCACAAACTTGGAATAATCTGCCTGTTGACCTGAGATCTTATGGTGTTAAAATAAATTTGACTAAGATTAGGCATTGGTATGTTAAGCAAAGTGAGGAACCCCGTGAATGCCGCTTGGCATTGGAAATGGATACATGTTTAATAGATAGGTAATTGGTGTTTAGTGGGATGTGATTTAATAAGTGTAAATGTATTTATTAAGTATATGTATATGTATATTTGTATATTTTTTGTATTTTTGTATGTTTTGTAAAATTTTCTCCTTATACTGTAACCAGGTTATGCACTTTAGAATGTGTCCCTTGAAAATGAGTGTACTTGTGTACTCAATTGGATTGTTTTACCTTGGTCATTAGAAATTAATAAAATCATTACTACTACTACTACTACTTGTCCAGTCAATGTCCCCTAAATTCAGGTCCCCCATGAATATAATATTTCCTAAATCAGAGGCTGCTGATATCTCATCACAGATCTCTTGTAGTATTAATTTATCTGAGTTTGGTGCTCTGTAACATAAACCTAAGGAAAATTTCTTTCCAAAAGGACTTTTTATATTTACCCATAAGGATTCGATGGAATCATCTAATTTAATTTTATCAGAGATATTCCAAGCATTAATAGTTAATTTAATAAATAATGCAATTCCACCTCCTTTTTTATTTGGTCTGCTTCTGTAAAAAAGATTATAGCCAGGGATTGACTTTTCCCAGGTCATTTCAGTTGGCCACCAAGTTTCAGTAATACCTACAATACCTAATATCTAGAGCTTTATTCTTTATTCTAATTAGTAATTCTTCAAACTTGTTGCATAAACTACGTGCATTAATTAGTTGAAATTTAAATTCTTTATCTGAAATTGACTGAATGTTCTTTGTTATTGAAGAGCTATCAGAATAGATGGTTTTCCCCCATATTTACCAGTTTAACTGAACCAAAGGCCGGGCAGCTTGAAAATGTTTGCATAGTTCATAAATTCCTAATTTATTTAAATGGAGTCCATCCTTGGCATATAATTTAAAGTTTCTGTGGAAACCATCCCAATGAATGTAAATGATTCATGTAAACAACAATTTCCAAGTCTAGCATTAATGCGTTCAATTGTAAAATTTCTTTCCTTTCTTGCTTCAGGAATTAGAAGAATGCTGGAAACATATACTTTACAACCTTTATGTTTTAGACATTTTCCCAACTCTAATATATCACTGCAGATGTCTTTTTTCACAAGGGAAAACTACATTATGTATTCCTCTATTTAGAATAACATTTGAAGGTTCTGATATTAATGAGTCAATTCTATCAGAAATATTTTCCACTTTAGCACCAGGAAAATGGTGAACCATTATTTGATTAGACTCATTACTACATAAAAGTGAATCAAAATATTTTATAATTGAGTCACCTATTACAGTAGTTGGCAAATTAGATTCTAATACTGGAGATTCTTGGCAAGACTCTTGATGGACTGTTGCTAAGGGCTCATACTTGTTTTTGGAAGCAAGAGGTCTTTGAGTTTTAGAGTTATGTTTGGTTGTTTGTCTAGGTTGAGCTGGGTGATTAATTCTGCTCTTCTACCCTTTTTATATTTCTGTTTAGATACTGACTCCCAACCTACATCTGCATCTGGGTTGTCAGTTGTTTCTCTTGCTCTTTTTGGAGTTGGGAGCAAGTCTGTTACAACCTTTGAATTAATTAAAGGTGAGCCAGGGGAACAGTGAACTCCTGTTGCCCCAGCATCTAAAAGGGCATTTGGACTTTTGTACTTTGTGATTTCCTGATCTGGAAGATTTGTTGCTGACCTAGCCAGTTAATTTGTAGTATTATTGATAGGCACTGGAATATTCCTAACCATGTCATCAACAAAGCACTCCAGTTCTCTTATGTCATTTACCACTTTAAGTTTGTTCAGCAGTGTGCCTATTTCAGTTCTTAAGTTTTTAATTTCAACACAGTATGAACACTCTAGATTTACAGATGCATTATTTATTGTAGGTACCTCTTGCAGCACATGATTGTATTTCTTACAAATTGTAATGCAATGACCAGAGCTGATTGTGAGGATGAAGGTTTCAGTTTGTGTTGACACCATCTTTAAAGGGATATACCACTAACTCTTTTACACACACTTTGTAGGCTGTATAGGTACGCAGTAGTTGTATCACAGATACCTGCATTAATCTTGATCACAATACAGAGCCCTCTGTTGATACTGGACAATGCTTGACAGTGCTTGACATGCTCAACACACTTGTGTGTCTCAGCATGCATCTCTGCATGCGGAACCGTGCATTCATCCGCACATGCTCGCTCCGCTCACTGTGCAAGCATATTTGTAGCTGGGACCCTGAAGTCTCATGACTAACTACAGGAGTCCCAGCTGCAAAGATGGTAGGCGCTAGTTAAATTAATATAGTAAATAAGGTACTCTTTCAGAATTATTGACTATATCTTATCCAGGCTAAAATGCTCAGAGTCTTTGTTTACTTAAAACAGTACACCATATGAGTGGTGTTTTGTATAATACAGACTTTACATATGTGTTCAGAGCATTGTATTAATCCACAAAAAATCTATCAGTAGAAGGCAATAAAATAAAATGCGACATCACAGATGGATTGGAGGGGAAAGTATTCATGTTTGCAGATAACATCAAGCTCTGCAACAGGGTAGACACACAAAAAGGGGCCATAGTGATGGAATTGGACCTACAAAAACTGGAAGAATGATCCAGAACTTGGCAGTTGTAGTTCAATGCCAAGAAGTGTAGGGTCATGTACCTAGGGAAAAGAAACCCAGGAAAAAAATTACTATCTAGAGGGTGAACAATTAGCCATCGTGAATCTAGAATGGGACCTAGGGGTAATGGTTTCAAACAACCTAAAGGTAGGGAGACAATTTGAGAAGGTGGCACAGAAAGCTAGTAACATCCTTGTTTGCAACGGCAGAGAGATCACAAGCAGAAAGCGCAAAGTGATAATCCCACTTTACAGATTGTTGGTGAGGCCACACCTGGAATACTGTCTCCAGTTTTGGAGACCCCACCTTAAAAAGGATGTAGACCATCTGGAAATGATGCAAAGAAGAGCTATAAAGATGGTTCAGGACCTTCACCATGAACCCTATGAGACAAGACTTAAAGGATTAAACATGTACTCCCTGAAACAGAGGAGAAACAAAGGTGACATGATAGTAACCTTTAAGTACCTAAAGGGTATCAACCCAGTGCAAAATCAGAAGCTCTTCCAAGAAAATAAGGAAGCACATACTAGAGGCCACAACAGATGTCTAATAGGAGGAAGTCTGTGGGGCAACATTAGGAAGTTTTTCTTCAACAAAAGAGTGGTGAAGCCATGGAACAGGCTGCCACAGGAGGTTGTGGATGCCAAGACAGTTAAGGAGTTCAAAATATCTTGGGACAGATATAGTGGAATGTTGAAATAAGGGAATATAGTTGGCAGGGGAGTAGGTCAGATAACGAGCAGACTAGATGAATCATGTCATCCCCATTTGCCATCATGTTCTTATGTTCTAAGTAGAATTTGATCCAACCCAATATGATACCTATTTCTGCCAAATCAAATCAAGCAATGCCATTCAATCTAGGTAATCAAAATAACCTCTCTCATAACTGCATATGGAGTCCACAACCCTTATCCAGTGTGAAAAGGAAGGGACTTGAGGAGTAAGCCATAATCTAGATATAATCATCTTCACACGTACTTTAAGTATTAATAATAACTGTAATTCTCACTTACTTATTTGTACATCTAGGAAAGTGATATGCAGGAGAATTACACTTAAAGGTAATAGAGAAGGAACATCAAAAGTAGATGCAAGGACCAAAGTGATTTCATCCCAGAATGGCCTTAGGAGAGGGCAAGACCAAAATATGTGGACCTGACCTGCTGCTGAGTCCCCACATCCCCACCAATATGCAGCAAATGAGTTACTTTGATACTGTGCTATAATTACTGATGTCTGAAAAAATTGCATCTGGCATTTCCATGAGAACCCTCAGAAACAGAAAAATATAGTGAGTTTAATAGAAGCTAGGAAAAACCTTTCCCATGATGATAAATCATAAAACTGGTGGGGATCTTGATTCCATTTAGTTAAGATCGACCGAGTAGATTCGGCTGAATGAGATCAAGGCACAGAATAAAAATAACCAACTAAATGGGGACACATCTCCCCTGGTTGATGCTGTTGAAATAAAACAAAGAGCAGAGAAGGGTTTTCAGGCATTTAGGGATGGGAAATCGGTAATGTATCAAGGTAAGCCTAAAGCTGTAAACACCAATAATAATTGGTAGAGGGTATAGCATAGTGTGCCTGTAACTCTAAAAATAATAATAGCCCTTGTGAACCAAAGACTTGATGATAATATACTAATCCCCTTCCAGCCAAATTATGTAAAAACAAATCAGTTTTTGTTAGCTGATTACAAGAGTCCCAAGCTAATACTGCTATAAAACTACTGTATGCTCCTCAGGTAATAGATATTTGCATAATTTATGCCAAATCTGAAATGGAATGTGCATGAACCTAACAAATGTAGCTATAGGCAAGTATTCCGGGGTAGTCAAGAGCAAAATATGATTCAAATCATAAAGATCATTGATTGTGAACTCAATATCCTTCCAATAGCTGTGATAATTATTTATATGGTGGCCAACACAACTGCAGATGTTAACATTAATAATGCAGCTAACGCAAATGCTAAGTTCCTCACTTTTAATGAGACAGAAGGTGCAGACATCGTATCTGACCAAGCGACTTGTGAAAAATTATTTGCACCAATAGCAAGCACAAGTGCTGCATTTAAAGTTGATGGTACTAGTTTGGAAAATCTTAAAAAAAGACTAACGTTGTCAGATGCATGCATTCTCTCTATCACATTATTGGAGAGAGAGAAAGATTCCAACAGGTTTGAGGATCCAGAAGCCACCAGAATATGGGCTGGATGATTCCATACTTATGCAGGATTGGGAGAGAATATTAAATAAAGCATCCAGTGACTTAATTTTGAGTCTTATTAAAAAAAACAGAAGGGATATAGAAGTCGTGCAAAGAGAAATTGAACAGATGGAGATAGAAATAAAAAAAAATATGGTTACAAAGGAGAGAGATACATTGTTTAAAAAAATAGAGACACAAATACAAATATCTCAGGAAGAACTTAAAGAAAACAAGTTGGGAAAACATGAGCGGGATGATAGAGATTATACTAGAGGACAAGTATATAATATAACTGGCAATGTAAAACCAGACACGAACCTTATAGATATAAAGGAGGTGCACAGAAATTTAAAGTAAATAATTTTGAATCATCTCCAGAAAGTGACATAGAACAAAATAGATTCAAAGTTTTTTTAGGACATTGGGGTGGACGGGATACAGGGAACGAGATCGCTCCCGGTACACCCCCCTCAACAACATCAAATGGACAAAGTAAACACAGAATGAGGAGGGGAAGGGGAAATGGAAGAGGAAGAAACACAGGCAGAAGGCCTTGGCAACAATCAAGTCCACCCAGAAGGTCCAATAGAAACAACAAATACCCATAATAAATCTAATGGATATTATTCTAACTAAAGATCAAGAGAAAGTATTACAAAAAGGGTTATCATATGTACCAAGTACGAATATTAATCCTTTTCAAGTAAAAATTGATTTATACAAATTCTACCGACAACTTCACTTGCGCTGTTTTTCTGATAAATCAGAACAAAAAAATGTTCAGCAACAAGTAAGATCTGAAACAGAGGAACTAGCTTTGAGTTCTGTCACAATTGAACAAGTCAATACATCACATTTAAAGGAAAAATCTACATTTTATCCCCTACTTTCTTGAATCATGCAGTGAATATTTTCATCTCTATGGTGGACAAAGAAGTTGAGGAGCTTTTGTCTAATAAAACAAACCAAAAGACAAGAAATAATCTAACAAGGAATGAGATGAAAGCATCAGAAGAACTACAAAAAGATCTGAGTTTAGTAATCGAACCAGCGGATAAGGGGGGTCAATTGTAATATGGGGCAAACAAAAACATGAAAAGGAAATGGAAAGACATTTGTACTATAAGAAATATTATAAAAGACTTGATGTGGATCCTACAAAGTCTATGAAAACAAGAACGGATGATTTTATTAGACAGAGTGAACAACTAGGGCGATTGAAACAATAAGAATGTGACTTTTTAAAAAGATCAAATCCAATAAAACCCTACATATATCTATTACCTAAAGTTCATAAAAATCTTGAAACCTCCCCCAGTAGACCAATCATGGCAGCTATAGGCTCGGTAATGGAGCCTTTTTCTCAATTGATAGATTGCCATTTACAGCCCTTGGTTAATAAATTAAGATCGTATGTTAGAGACACAAATGATATAGTACGCTCTTTGATGGAAACACAAATAACAACAAATACAATTTTAGTAACTTTTGACATTGAGAGCCTTTATACAAATGTACAGCATGAAGGAGGGCTGGAAGCGTTACATTATTATTTAAATCAATGAGACATCTCTGAGAAACCAGAAACAAATTATTTGATTGAGATGGCAAGAATGGTGTTGGAATCAAACTACTTTATGCACCAGAATAGATTAAATGAACAAATTAGTGGTACTGCGATGGGCACAACTTTCGCACCAAGCTTAGCTAGTTTATTTGTTGGTACCTGGGAAGAAAACTTCTTGTATAAGAATGCGCTACATAAAAAATATGTCACCTTTTAGCGAAGATACATTGATGACTGTGTTTTATTTTGGAAAGGTCCTATAGAGGTGTTAACTTTACTTTTTCAGCTTATGAATCAGGCAGATGAAAATTTAAAATTCACAATGGAGAGTAATAAAATGTTCATTAATTTTCTGGATTGACCATTTATAAAGAGAGCAACAATATCTGTATCACAATGTTTAGGAAACCAACTGTTCGTAATAGTTTACTGTACTATAGGAGTAATCACCCAAAGCACATGAAACATAATATACCAGTGGGACAGATGTATAGAGCAAAACGTATATGTAGTAAAGAGATTGAATTTCAGAAGCATGCTAGGAATATGGCACAGAGATTTGTGGAGTGAGGGTATCCTCCCAAAAAGTGCTACAAGGGATGGAAAAGGCAAGTGCACAAGATAGAGGCAGAATCCTTGAATGAAAAAGTCAAGAAAGTACAGCACAGCCGATTAGATTTGTTACCACCTATAATGATCAGAGAGGAAAGATAGTGAATATTGTTAGAAAAACTGGAATGCTATTCAAAGCTGTGCTACATTTAGAAACAGAACAATAATGACAACATATAGGAGAGGTACTAATATCAAAGATAAAATTGTGCATAGCATTTAAGAACTAAAAAGTACCCCTAATAGCACTTGGCAACCCCCAGCCCCAAAAGGGAACTTTCGGTGTGGTCATTGTGTGCAGTACCACAATGAAGTGGATTCAACAGATTTCAAACATCCACAGTCTGGGAAGAGATTTTTCATCAACTCTTTCATAAATTGTTCAACTGTTGGGGTGATTTACTTGATAACCTGCCCATGCGGAATGGGGTATGTGGGACAAACAAAACAATCTTTAAAAGAAAGAATATGTGAGCATAAATCAGCAATTTGAAATAAAGTGGAAACAAGTGCAGTAGCAAGACATTTTTGGGCAGCAAATCATGGGTCTCCAGCAAATCTCTGTTTCACAGGCATTGAAAAAGTGGTTTTAGGTGTGAGAGGAGGGGGCTTCTCTAATAAGCTGTCAAAATGATAGTCCATCTGGATTTTTAAATTGGAAACACTTTTCCCTAAGGGAATTAATGAAGAACTACCCTTACAATGCTATCTATGATGAATTATGGAACTTATGTATTTTTTAAATGGTAGAGATGTATGTGAAGGTTACTCCCATGTCATGCATATGTATTTATTTTGTGAATAAGAGTGAGTGTGTGTGTGTGTGGGTGAAACAGTCAGCTCTGAGGAAGCCTTCTTGGTGAAACATTGGCTGATTAGCATATGCTATGTGCATGTTGCTGCTGGCAAGCAATGGCTGCAGGAGCACTCAGTGAGTGCTGGTGTGTGTTTTTTGTTTTTGTCTGCTAAGTTGAGTGTCTGTCCACCTATTTGTTTATGTAGCATATTTATAAAACTGTGATGTTCTTTTGCACCTGTTTGTACTAATAAAGTCCAGTTGGATACAGTGAGGTAAGCTGTGTGCTCTATATAAATTGTTGTAACAAATGGGTCACGGGTCAGTGCAGTAGCATTTCTGAAGCCAAGTTGCTTCTTATGTTTCCCTTATGCGCTTCCCTTGCTACATGGACCAAACTGGTAATACTGTAGGTATTGACCTCCACAAAATGTTTATTGAATAAGTAATTATTTAAGACCCATAGGCATAATATTCACAGTTGACAAGCTGTTGTGTACCATTACAAATTAGGAAGGTTGAGCCCACCACAAGAGATGGGAAGATGCAAGATTTCTAAATGAATTATGGGGTTTTCTGCCCACCCAGATGAAATGTGCCATTCCCAAAAATACAACAGACTGGGAAAAATAGTCAAAGTTTGAAAAAAAATTCAGGGTAGTATATTGGAATGAATAATTTCAATCTTTTTATAGAAAGAATAGTGAAAATGTGACCATCAGCTAAGATCCTCTATATTCGCCGTTGTTACAGGTTCCAAATTAAACAATTATAAATTATCTAAATTTCAAGGTATAATCACCCCAAAATATTTCAAACAATTTCAATTCCAATGGACCGGAAGGATAGCAGAAATACTGTAGAAGAAGAGGGAGTATAATTAAAGGCTAATATTTAGATTTTATCTTTGTTTAAGTGGAACCCAGCTGATGTTTCAAAATGAACCAATATTTAAAGAATGGATGGAAAAGAAGAATCAGTATCTGACAAAGTAAATAAATGTCACAGGCAAATAGAGAGATCTGATAATCATGTCCACCAAGGGGATACACAACACAGAAGGAGAAAGATGAATATGAGAAACAAGGGGCTTGATATAAAGATCAAACAGTAATGGGAATAAGGGGCATTCCTGTCTGGTGCCCCACTCCAGTGAAAAGGAAGAGGAATAAAGTCTATTTACTTTCACCATAGCAATAAGTGAAGAGTAAAGCTGCCTTAACATAAGAATAAAGTGGGAAGAAAATCCAAAAAAGGAAAGAGTATTTCACAGAAAATCCCATTGGACCCTGTCCACTTTCTCCATGTCTAGTCTGGTCAGGACCATCAGAATCGAGTGACTTGATACATAATCAGTTAACAACAATGCCCTATGGACTTGCTGTGTATGAACAAAATCTGATTTGTCCCAGTCCAGCAAGGGTGGAAGAAGACCTTCAAGCCTACGAGCCCACACAGACATAAATTGTTTGCAATCAAAATTCAGAATGGAGATAGGGTGATAGGAGGAAGTGAGAGTAGAACTTAGCTTCAGAAGAGCTGTGATTGAGGCATAAATCCTAGAAGGGGGAGGGGAATCTCCATTCTGAACAGATTCAAGCACCCTTAATAAAACCGGTTTCAAAAACAGGAACAATACCTTAGATTTATAAAATTCTGAGGGATACTTACTGAGACCAGGGGCTTTCCCAGTTTTTGCCTCCTGAACAGCCCAGATAAGCCCCTCAGGCACGCTAGATATTTTTTGTGAGTGATTTGGTTCAATAGACTTCACCTTCGTAGTAGGTGTAAAGGCTTTTTGTTCAGGCAAGAGGAACAGAATTCTCTCCAACTCTCTCTTCATAAGATTGCACTGAACACATGGTATATGGCTCATTTCAATACCATGTGACCTCCAATCCCATGGTACATTGCAAGGTTTGCCTGTGTGTACAACGTCACCTCCAACTTCACCAGTGAAATTACCAAATTCACTATTTTCGAAATTAGCCCTGTACTGTAAAATGGAACTTTGCAGGGTGGATTAATTTTGTGGATTGCAGTGAATTCATGAATTAATACATGAAGCGAAGTTGGCCATCTTCGGACACATCTGCTACTAGTACAGTGGCACAGCACTGTGTAGCACAGAGCGTGTATTTGCTAACTGCCCATAGTACAGCCACAGAAATAATACTCTATTGGTTCTGTGAGTACTATCAGATTTGTTGCATAGTAGTACTGTATGCTAAATAACTAATGAGATCCTTAGTCCACCACTTTACGCCACTTTGTCTTCTGGTAAGTTAATGCAGCAGTACTAGAAAGCCAGACAAAAATGTCATCCAACCCTTTTTTTAGCAGTAATATACTCCTGATAATCTTACATTATTCATTTGGGTATTTTCAATTCAAGCAACTATTTCTAAGACTGATAAATTACAACTTTTGTAAATTGTGTGGATCTAAATAAAGATTGCAACCTCCAGCAACTTTCAGAAATCTTCTCACAGAGATCACACACTAACTGCACCCATTGTATTTATAATGCAGATATGTCAGGGTATTACCAGCACGTATTTCTGATAGCCAATAGAACAACACTGCTCTGATCTGCTTACATCTATGATGTTGGTCCTGGCCCAGGACCAGTAACTTTTAAGAACTTCAACATTTCTATCTTGCCTCAGGAATCAAACAAAGCAAAAGGAAAAACAGACATATTGATGATCTGGGTTGTTCTAACTGCCAAACCAAATTAATTACCTTTTTACAAACTAGCACTGCTCCTTTAAGAACTTGCTATATTCAATTCAATTTTTTATTTTACCAGGAAATACAATATTGAACTTACTCATTTAAAGGTAGTCCTGGAAGGACAAACCAATACATGATACAGCAGTAATACAACATCAGAATACTTAACAATCAGCCATACAAAACAAAGACAATTACTTAGAATACAAGGAGTTTAACAATTCTACGTTTACCAAATGAAGGTACATACATCAAGGATGATATGCTAGTATTCAAGGAGAGAGAAGTATGGCAGTACTACAAGCAAAAGGAAAGGAAGTAGGGCCAATTGTATATCTGGGAAGAGAGAATAGAGAAAGAAAAGTGGCTAAGTACAATGAGCATCTGGTAGAAAAGAGTATAGAAGTAACAGCAGCCAACAAAAGTAAGAGAGAAGGTAAGGGGAGTGGTAGTAATGGAGGGGGATAGGGATAGGAATTCAGAATTCAAGAAGGCACAATTGGTGTAGGCCGCTATACCAACAACAGCAGCAAGAAAGGAAGAGCAACTGCAGAGAGGCAGTGCAGTCCAGGCTCCTCGAACATGTACAGTGGTAATGTCGGAAAAGTTGACCAGTACCGAGCAGTGCGCAAGCACAGTACCCATTAAATAACATGTATACTGCTACCACGCAATGATGCACGGTGCACGGTACTGGTCACCTTTAGTGTGACTGCCACTGTACAACTTGTCAGATCTTCAAGATAAGCTGGAAGCATTTCTGCTTACAACGGCACTCAACTAGTAACCTGCATAGTTAAGTGTTACAATCAATCATCAATCAATCAAGTCTTTATTTAACCAGGCATTCATCGTTGAGCAGAAGCTCATTTGCAAGATGGACCTGGGTGGAGCGTGAACAATTGTATATACAGGTCAACACAGGTATTTACAAGGCAATACAGATAATACTCTTTACAGAGAGGAAGAAAAAGAAGTTCATATGTACATAGAATTATACAGATATTGTACAGATTACACGGTATTTACGTACATAGAAGTGTCTATAGGAAGATAAAGCAGGTTATCTAAGGTTGCAGGAGGAAGTAACGGAAGAAAAAAATAAAAATAAAAATATACACCAGGTAGAGGTGAAGGTAGGGGGGAAGAGAGGAAGGGAAGTAGGGGGAGAAAGGCTAGGAGGGCACGGTGCACAGAAAGGAGTTGGTAAAGCTGGATGTAGAGAAGGTGGATGGAGAAAAGAAGTATGTGTGAGCCCCGGGATTGAATGCTATAAAGTACGGGGCATGGTAGGATGTCACAACCCAGGGTAGTGAGCTCCTATCTGAGGTTGGGAAAGGAAGAATAAGGGGATGGATGGGCCTAATGTTGATAAGACAGGGGGATAAGAGAGAGAGAACAATTAGGCTGGTGAGGAGCAAGCTGGGGGGGTCAGTACTTAAAATTGGGTCTAGGCATGGCTATATACCAGTGCAGACACCGGCACAGGGTCTGAGTGGGTGAAGCAGTTACATACTTCTCTGATTATACAGAAATAAAGCATCTTGAAAGCATTTATACCAATTAGAGTGCTTAATTTGAGGATTTTTTGTAGATCGTTCCATAAGGTAGGTAGCACGAAGCTTATGGCTGCCCTGCCGAAGCGGGATTTTGCTTTGGGTACTTTAAGTGTAATAGCTGAGTAACTTCTTAATGCGAATTTCCCAATTATACTCAGGGGAAGACAGCAGGAGATATAGTAAGGCAGCTTATTAGAGTTGGCTCTATAGGTCCAGAGAGCAGCTTCTGTTGGCCTGAACTTTAGTGATGTCCATCCCACTGCCGCATATAGGGTGCAGTGATGTGTGTCAAAGGGGAGTCCCATTATAAACCTCAGTGCTCGATGGTAGAGTGTGTCCAGTTTAGCCATGTAAGAGCTGGGGCATTGGCTGTAGAGGAAGTCAGCGTAATCAACCAATGATAGGAAAATGGATTGGACCAGTTGTTTCTTGGCATCTCTGGTGAGAAATTGGCTGATTCTAAAAAACAGTCCAAGCCTTTGCCGAAGTCGTTTTAGCAAGTCCTCGATATGTTCAATGAAGGAGAGTCTTTGGTCTATCCAAACTCCCAGATACTTGAATTTTGTAACAAATTCTAGTTTTTCACCTAGAACTGTGGTAATTTGGGAACTGTCCCACTGGACACAGGGTTAGCTGTCACGGATAAAAGGAGAGAGACCATCGCTTTAGTTTTTGGCATTAAGGAGTAACTTTTTTGAGGAGTTGGCTTTGCAAAAGGTTGAATTCTGACTGTAGGTCATTGCAGGCAGCTTCAGGTGTTGGGCTACTCACGAGAACTGTATCATCTGCAAACAGATGGATGTTGGCTTTTTATACAGTAGTCGATGTTTATTAATGTAGATTGCAAAAGTAAGGGCCCTAATATAGAACCTTGAGGTACCCTCTTGCAGAGTTTTTAAGGGGACAGGCCTCCTTGGCTTTAACTTGTTGAAGGCCCTGTAAGATAGTCAGTGAACCAACGAGAGGAGGGATCCACACCTATGGTTTGAAGGGCGGAGAGGAGCAGACTATGGTTGATGGTGTCGAAAGCCTTGCTTAGATCAAGGAAAACAGCACAAATACAGTTTTTGCTCTCAAGATTATGCTGCCAGTCGTTAGTAACTTTGGTGAGGGCTGAGATAGTGCTATGTTTAGCTCTGAATCCGGACTGCATAGGATTTAGCAGTTCCCTAGACTCAACGTGAGTCCTCAGCTGTGCATTTACAATTTTCTCTAGGAAAACCCAAAAACCCATAACAAAATATTGTTTTCATAGGAGGCAGCATTGTGGTATTATAGGTAGAGCAAAAGGCTGTAATCCAGGAGATTCTAGTTATATTCCCAGCTTAGTCATTTGCTCAATGTGTAGTCTTGGATGAGTAAATTGGTAGCCTTCTGCGTTAACTCCTCTGGACTGTAAAATTGGGGAAGAAGCCTGACCCTGCTATACTGTGCATGAAAAAGAGGCATTTCTGACAAGATTTCCTGGGTAAATAAAACAACAGATCTAAAAACAAGAAAAGTGCATGCATTATAATCACAGTCAATGTTCCATGTGTTCATAGAAAAGTATATAATCACAATGATAGTTTAATATATCAGCAAAGTGCTACAATCACAGTACTTGTCCCATACATTAATGTAACTCAAAACAATCAGAGCAGATGTCACATACATTAAAATAGAGGTATACACTAGCAGAAGATGTTCCATTTAGGGAATTATGTGACCCAATCAAAGTACAGTAGATGTCCCATACATTAACAGAAGGTGATACAATGACAACAGATGTGTCATGCATTATCAGAAGGTGATACTAGGACAGTGGATGTCCCATATGTTAACTAAATAGTACACAATCACAGTGGATGTTTCATAATTGAACAGACAGCCAGACACTCACAGTAAATACCATACATTAACAGAAAGTGCTATACTGACAGTAAAAGTAGGCTGTTGGTTAACTAGGGTCTGCAGCTTATCTAATAGATAGGAAAACGGGCAGACTGGGTGGGCCAATCAGTCCTTATCTGCCATCAAAGTCTATGTTTCTATATGTTTCTATTAAAACTAACAGAAATGTATGCAATAAAAGTTGGTGTCCTAGACATTAACAGAAGGTGATATGCGGATGTAACAGATGATGGCCTGGCCAAGGGGGGTGGAGATGGATGATAGGGGTTTCTGGAACACAAGGGGGGAAGGGCCTCGGTACCCAACTAGGATCTGAGGTTTGAGCAGACTTGATAGACTGTAAGGCCTAATCTGCTGGCAATTAGTAAATTAGTATGTTAATCACAGTAGATGTCCCATGCATTAACAGACAGTAAAACAATCCCAGGGGATTTCCCATACAGTCAAAGTGATACATTCATAGTCGATGCTCCATGCATTAACAGAGGAGTATACAGTCAAAGGGAATTTTCTATACATTTAAAGAAAGTGGCACAATCAGAGTAGATGTCCCACACATTAACAGAAAGTGATAAAATTACAGTGGCAGTATCTATTTAAAAGTTAATAAGTGGGAGAGGCTCACTGAGTCAAAGCTCATTTCCAGGTGCGACCTGAGGAAAAGAAAATGAAATATATATATACAAGGAACAGTACAAGTTTTACTACTGAGTTACAACATACGAAATGCAAAATTTACAGTCTGCCGTCATAAAGTACAAACAGGTTACAAAAATACAGGAGACATAAGTAAATAAGCAAAATCTACTGGGTTCAAAAGATGAGTGAGAAAGTAAAAACTAGGGTAAGCAATAGCCAGTAAACATTTGTTGAAAGAGTCTTAAATGAGTACATAGATGGATGAAAAGGCACATTATCTTTAGGTAGAGCAGCAACAGGAAATAGAATAAAAGAGAGGTCAGCTCAAGCATGAGCAGGAGTATGAGAACAGAGAATGTTGGGATAGGGATCTATTTAGATCCAAAATGAAAGGTGAGTACCTAATGGAGAAAGGGAGAGGGTTCCATAGAAAGAGAAGCCTATAAGAAAAGGCAACAGAGAAAGAGCAAGATATGTGGTGTGGGTGGGAGAAAGTGTGGGGGGTCTATAGAATGGAGAGGATGGGGGCATATATGCGGGAGAGAGGAGATAAGAGAGGTAGGAGGGGAGGGATTCAAACCAGAATTTGGAGAGGAAGAGAGAAGAATGCAGTATACAGTGACAGTGAAGACAGGAGTGGGAGAAGGAAGAGTAGAGGAAGCACTGATGTGTGTGTGTGGGGGGGGCATTCCAGACGAAACGGCAAAATACTTTGTAGAGGGAGTCAAGCCTGGCTAGAGTGGAGGCAGAGGCTGTACCATAGATAACATCAGCACAGTCACAAGAAGGTAGAATCATTTTGGTAAGGAGTGTATGATGAGCAGGAAAGGGGAGGTAGTTCTTATTTCTGTACAGGGCTTCCAGTTTGGGAGACAGCTTTGAGTGAATGTTCTCTATGTGTTTAGTGTTGTCCAGTTGGCAGTTGAGCCAAACATCTAGTTATTTGTATTATGGGACTTCTTCCAGTAAAGATCCATCCAGGATGTAGATAGAGAGAGGGGAGGAGAGGTTGGCCAATTTCTGAGTGGTACCAAAAGTCATTGACACTGTTTTCTCGACATTGTCTTTGAGGTGATTGTCCTGAAACCATTGCAGGACTGAGTGGAAATCAGCTTGAAGCTGGGATTCAACAACAGGAGTAGAAGGACCAGAGGCGTAATGAACTGTATCATTAGAGTACATCTGAATGGTAGCAACAGAGCAGGTTGACAGGAGGCCATTTAGAAAAATAAAGAAGAGTATCAGGCCCAAGGTGGAGCCTTGGGGGACTCCAGCTTGGATGGGGGGCCACCACCAACTAGGACTTGTTGACAGTAGCAGGAGAGGTAGAATTTTAACATCAGAGTGAGCCTAAAACAGAAAAGGGTACAAAGAGGACAGGTGAGTGTAACTGGCAGAAGGGGCACAGTAGGGCAGCAAGAAGATCTACATAGAAGAGTGGGCAGACATAGTGAATACAGCCAGAGAAAATGTAGGGAGTGGTACAGTTTAGTGAGTGCAGAGCCGTTGTATACAGGAGAACATTTTGGATTATGAGGTGTTGCCCCATCTGCAGGCACCTCTCTTGGTTGAGGAAGGAGATTGCATATCTCTAACTTGAGTTGGCCAGGATTCAGGAGACCTTCACCCCCACCCAGAGGCCACTGTGTCTAGAACCAGCACCTTAAAGGATGCCCAGGAGGAGGAATGAATGGACCACAGTGGGCTCAGGGAGGGTGCGAGAGGTGGGACTGAAGCACAACCCTCACCCAGTTCAGCTAAGTAACTTCTACTCTGTCCTGGAGGAGCAGGAAGGCCCCACAATGGTACCCAAGGTTGAGACAAAGAAGGATGAGCAGGTCCTCTGAGACAGAACATCAAAAGGGTGGGGTAGAGGACCCCAGAGGAAGAGGAAGCTACTCCTGGTGGGGAACTCAATAGTCCAGGGAGTGGAGCAGGGGGCAACTAGCAGGGGGGGGATGAGGGGACATGGAGGTCATGTGCCTTCCAGGAGGCACAGCATGGAGGGATGGGAAGCAGATCTATAGGATCACAAGGGGGATAGTAAGGAGGGAGGAATTGGATGTCATTGTCCACCTGGGGACAAATGACCTGGAAGGAGACAAGGTAGAGATAGCCAGAATTCAGGAGGATTTCAGGATATTGGGGGGTGGCCTAAAGCAGATAGCACACTCTGTCTCCTTCTTGGTGGTACTACCTGTCCATAGCATGGAGGATGCTAGGACACTCTGCATCCAGAAATTCAACTCCTGGTTGAAGAAATGTTGTGGATAGGAGGATTTTGACTTCTTGGGAGACTGGGGCCACTCCTGGAGGGATGTGATCCTGTATAAGGATGATGGAGCACATCCATCTGGGAAGGGGACCTTAGTCCTAAGTGAGACATTTGAATGCTTCAGCAGTAAGCATTTAAACTGGTCAAGGGGGGTCCAGGTATGTTGGAAGGCTTAATATCCCTCCCCCCAACCTCACATGTCCTACACAGGTACTCAAGGAGAAGACCGACAGAAGGCACTATTCAATATAAGGGCAAGGAACATAGAGGACCTGGGAGGAAGTGGGCCTATGAAAGGGAGCATTACATGTCATAACTTTTCTCTGAATGCTGTAAGTGCTACTCCTGACGTGCCCTGTCAGGTTACGACACCTAGAGACCAACCCCGACCTCCTACATGTACTTAAACCATTCCACCTCAGGCTTCCATCTCCTGCTCCTTCCTAGGTTCTAATTTCCCTTGGCTGCTCCCCACTCTCTTGGGGTACATAATGTTTTGCCTTATACTAACAATACGGGATATTTAAATGTACTGTTCAAAACAAACATTTTGGTGTGAAACTTCTGTATCTCGCCTGACTATCTAGCTTATTTATAGCTTTATATACTTATATGCTGCCTCATTCATAATCTGTTTGAATTCCCACCCTATGTATAGCCCATATTTTATTTTGCCGTTATACCTGTGCTACTTTAATCAGGAGTAGTATTGCTGTACCTGTGTATGCATATGTGTATCTCTTATGTATTGGATGTTATTTCTGTATGCCCAGGCCCACCTTGGAAATGAGCTTGCTCAGCGGTGCTTCACCTGGTAAAATAAAGATTGATTGATGTCTTCAAAGCAGGGAAGTGAAGTCACATCCTGGAGAGCCATGTGTGATAATGCCTGGACTCTGAGTAACAAGATGAAGGACCTTGAGGCAGTCATGGTGGAGTCAGACCTGGATATAGTGGCTATCACAGAGACCTGTTACATTGATAACCACAGCTGGGAAATGACTGTACTAGATTACAATCTGTTCAGGAGGGACAGGGTAGGCAGGAAGGGGAAGGAGTGGCACTCTAAGTGAAGGACAATATAAAGGCCACTGAAATTCAATGGGATCAGGAAAGGGGGGAATATTGTTGGTTAAGCTAGAAAGAACGGGATCAACCATTCACACAAGGGTAATATACATACCACCAGCACAAGGGGAGGAAATAGATAGGGAGATGATGCAGACTATCCAAAGGATGGTGCAAAAGGGGTAGATGGTGCTGGCTGGTGACTTCAGTATACCGGACGTAGATTGGAAGCTCCTTGTAGAAGAAACAACCAGGAGCAGGTTTATCTTGGACTCCTTACAGGGAGCTTTCCTTAAACAAGTGGTTGTAGAACCCACACAGGAGACCGCAATACCAGGCCTGGTACTCACAAATGGTGACAGTATGACAGGGCCAAGTAGCGAAGCATCTGGGAAACAGTGATCACCAGTCAGTGGGATTTATAATAACTGAAGGTATGGAATCCTGCCACACAAGAACAAGAATCCTTGACTTTAGGAGGGCAGATTTCAGACAAACGGAGAAATGCCCTGAGGAGGCATTAGCTGGAATAGGGAGGAAAACAGGGGTGGAGAAACGGTGGGCAGTGTTAAAATCTGGGATAATAAAGGCAACACAACTCTAATTAAAACAGGTTATCCAGGGGAAAAGGAGGAGGGGACCATTTTGGAATTCCAAGGAGATAGCTGTGAAAGTGAAAGCAAAAATAATGCCACTCAAACAGTACAAAAAGACACAGGCAGAAGGGGATAGGGAGAGGTACCTGGAGAAACAAACAGAGGTGGGGACAGCAGTAATGGTAGCCAATGCACAAACAGAGGAATGCATTATGAAATCAGTGGTAAAGGGGGACAAAACATGTTACAGATATATCAGAGGAAAAAGGAAGGCAAAGAGAGGGATAGTGAGGCTTAAAGGGGAGGATGGGTAGAGGAGGACAACCAAAAGCAGACATACTGAACAAATACTTCTGCTCAGTCTTTACAGAGAAGGGGACAGGAAATGGTCCAGAAAGGAGTAGAAAGGGTAGGAAGAGTATAGGAATGGATACAAGTCCTTTTTCATGGGAAAGAGTCCTAAAAGAATTGGAAAGAATAAGAGTAGATAAGGCTATGGGACATGATGGGGTACACCCCAATGTACTGTGGAAGCTAAGGGAGGTGGTGGTGGAACCTCTGATAACTCTGTTCAGCCCATCACTGGACACAGGGGAGGTGCCTAAGGACTGTAGGAGAGCTGATGTGATCCCTTTATATAAAAGTGGAAACAGAGAGGAAGAAGAAAACTACAAACCAGTCACTCTGACCTCAGTACTGGGAAAAATCATTGAAACACTACTGAAGGAAAGAATAGTGGAACACCTGGTGGCCAGTGGTCTACAGGACCCAATGCAACATGGTTTTACTGGACGGAGGTCACGTCAGACCAATCTCAATGAGTTTGTTGACTGGGTGACAAGGGAAGTGGATTGGGGGGGCAGTAGATGTGGCCTACCAGGACTTCAACAAGGCCTTTGACACTGTGCCACATAGAAGGCTATTGAACAAGCTGGAGAACATGGGAGTGGGTAAGATGGAGGTGAAGAGGGTGGAGAACCTGCTAGATAGCAGGACACAGAGGGTGGTGGTAAAGGGCAGTCACTTTGCAGAGGGATCCAAAGGGATCAGTGCTAGGTCCAGTACTCTTTAATATCTTTATCAGTAACATCACAGAGGACCTAGAAGAGAAAATTTCCTGTTCGTTGATGACACAAAGCTCTGCAACAGAGTGGACACGCTGGAGGGTGTGGATAGAATGAGAAGAGATCTGCAGAAGCTTGAGGACAACTCAAGGGATTGGCAGTTGAGATTTAATGCAAAAAAAAGTATAAGATAATGCACATGGAGGACAAAAATCCAGGAACAACATATCAGCTGGGGGGAGGATGTAGAATGCTATAAGCATGAAAGTGAGCTAGAGGTGATCACATCTGATGACCTCAAGATAGTGAGTCAGAGTGACAAGGTGGCAGGAAAAACAAACAGGATGCTGGGATGTATAGGCAGGGGTATCACCAGCTGGAAAAGGGAGGTCATAATTGCACTATACAGGACATTAGTGAGGCCACACTTCAAATACAGTGTCCAGGTCTGGAGGCCGTACCTACTAAAGGACATAGACAGGGTGGAGACAGTTCAGAGAAGGACAGGCAAGATGGTGCAAGGTTTGCATCACAAGACCTAAGAGGACAGGCTGAAAGACCTAAATATGTACTCCCTAGAGGAGAGGAGGGAGAGGGGGATATGACTTAGACATGTAAGTACCTCACAGGGAAGAACAACATGCAGGAAAACACAATTTTTCAAAGAAAAAGATGCTGCAGGACTAGGACACATGGGATGAAACTGGAGGGAGAGAGGTTCAGAGGAAATGTGAGGAAGTACTTCTTCATGGAGAGAGTGGTGGACAAATGGAACAGCCTGCCAGAAGAGGTGGTGGAGGTAGAAACAATTACAAGATTCAGGAATGCATGGGATAGGCATAGGGGGGTCCTGGTAGTAGTGGGAAGGGGACAAATTTATTCTAGGGAAGCTTGAAGAAGCACAGCTACTTGCATTCATGAGCACACTAGGTGGCTCAATGGCCCTTATCTGACAACTTCTATGTATTCATGTATTCTATGTAATGTACAGATGAGGTGGAGAGTCCAACAGAACTTGTTTAGTAAAACAGGATGAGAGAGAGAGAGAGAGAGAGAGAGAGAGAATCAAAAGCCTTGGCTAGGTCTATGAAGATGGTCACAATTATGTGGCTATGGTCAATGCTGGAGAGGATAGACTTAGTGACTTCAGAGAGTGAGGTGATTCTTGAGTGGTTAGCTCTAAAACTAGATTGGAATGGGGAGAGTAAGTCAGTGGAGTTTAGAAAATCAGTAAGCCATGAGAAGACAAGGAATTCCTGCAGTTTGGCCAAAGAGGGAAGAAGGGATATGGGACTATAGTTTCCTGGTGTATGGGGGTCCCCCACCTTTGTGGAGGGGTATAACATTTGCAATCTTCCAGACCTGAGGGACTGAGTAAGGGCTGAAAGAGTGGTTCAGGAAATGGGTAAAAATAAGTGAGATAGCTGGTGCAGAGATGTATAGAGGAAAGGGGTCAAGGTTGTCAGGACTGGTCTTATTGAGGTTGAGAGATATAGAGACTTGATAGATTTGAAGGCTGGAGACAGGAGGGAAAGCCTAACCATGGGAAGAAATGGGGGAGGAGAAAGAAGGAGGGAAGAGGGGTGGGTTAGAGGGGACTGCACATGTAGTTAAGGAGTTAAGTCTGGAGGCCACTGAGGTCAGGTCAGAAACTGGTGCACCATCAATGATAAGTGCAGGGCTGGAGGATTGGGCTGGTGGCTTGAGAAGGGAATGCAGCATGTTCCAGAAGTTGGCAGGTGAGGTTTGATTCTGGTGTAGCATAGAGCAGAAGTTTTCAGCTTTGGCAGTCCTAATTGCTTGGTGCATGTGTTTCTTAGGGTCCTGTTGCAGTGAAGGTCAAGGTCACAAGACTTACATAGATGGTCAATATCTGCAGATATCCAAGGCTGGTGGCAGTGCATTACTCTGCACCTCATAAGCAGGGCATGATGATTCCAGACTTTAAGCAAGAGGTGAGTGATGAGGGAGAGGGTGGAGTCAATTTTGGGAGTGGAGAACATTAGATCCAGTCTGTAGAGTGAAGGTCATTAAGAAGTGCATCTTCAGGTTGAGTTTTCATTGCTATGCCACAGACTCTCAACTGTACATGTCTTTTGTGCCTGAACAGGAGTTAAATTCTGCTATGGTATTTAATAACTGCCTGCTGGAGATTCATAACTGGATGAGTGCCAGTTGGCTTCGGTTGAACTCAGGAAAAACAGAGGTATTGGTGGTGGAAGCTGGTTATAAGATGACAGGGGCATGGATGAGAAAACCCTCAGGATTAAATCTTGGTGGGACCCTACTTATTGCCATGGGCCAGGTGGAGGAGGAGAGTTAGGGTTGGAAAGCCTAAAGTCTCATTTTCCTACTTTGTGGCATAAATTGAACCCTAATTGGTGCATTAATGCAGTCTTTTGCAAATAATTTCCTTTCATTTTGAGATAGTGGAATGATATCCTCATTGATCTGGGTCCCATCAGGACCTATGTGAACAGATGTGGATGGGTAGGGCCCTCTGAACCTTGAATCAAGGGAAGACTCTACCTGCCTACAGATGTGAAGGGCCCTGTGGGGCATGCATTTCTGTGCAGTGACAGATGTCAAGAAATCATGGGACTCCTAGGGGCCTGTGGAAGTTAAGGCACTTTTGGGTCTTTTGCTTCCATGTGGAGGCAGACACAAATGCACAGGATAAAGAATCCATCTCTCAGACAAAGTACAGAGCTCTCTGGCTCCCACGACAGATGCAAAAGTGCAATGCCCTATGCCAACAGAAGAGTTCTCTTCACTGTATGGTTCTTGGGGCCATTCTAGCAACTCTGCACCTACTCTTTCAAGACTGGTGGGTTGTGTTACATGACAGTGCAGTCTTCCCAGCCTTGGATGATCCAGCTGGGACACTGAGCTCTCTCCTAAACTCAGTTCACTGGCATGGGATTAAAAAGCACTTCCTGCTGTGGAAAAGGCTGGCACTACACACAACATTCCTTAATTTTTTTTTTACCCCAGATTTTCAAGATGGTCTTTTTATGGCTCCCATTTTAAGCATGACATGTGGCATTTATAAAATAATGGCTGAAATGTCATTTTGCATCACAAGTGTGAAAACTGGTTCAGGATTTGAAAACTGACACCTGTCATGTTTTTGAGGTAGTTTGAAAAAATGATGATGTTGCAGGTTTGGAATCAAAATACTGAAAATTAGCAAAGTTATCAGTGAACATTGAAATATTTCAATGTTCACCCATAACATAGTCATTTCACCATATTTGTACACCAAATTTTCAACATGGTCTTCTTATGACCCCACCTCATGAACCCTTTAGGTGAAAATATTAAAATCTGGTGCAAAGCATGATTTCAAAGAGTGATGGTAAAATCACCTTTCAGAATGGCTCTTAACAATCTCACCTGTCTTGTTCATGAGACAGAATTCCCAAAAAGCCATGTTGAATGTTTAGTAGAAAATCTAAAAAATTGAAACGCTATGAGTGAATGTTGAAATAATTTAATGTTCACTCATAACTTGGTTATTTTAATATATTGTTACACCAACTTTTCAATATATCCTTCTTATGACCACACCTTATGAACCCAGTAGGTGAAACTTGTTAAATCCCACTGAAAGGTGATTTCACACAGTGACAATGAAATCACCTTTTGGGATGGATTTAAAAATTCCACCTCCCTTGTTCATAAGATGGGGTTCCAAAAGACCATGTTGAAAATTTGTTGTAAATTTTTTAAAAAAATGTCAAAGTTGTGATTAAAAGTTCACCCCTCCCCCACGAAAAACATTACACCGGACTTATGTTATTTCTTCATATCACAGTCACTGGATCCAGCAGCAAGACAAGTCTTGAGCAGAGAATGGATCTATGTTGTGGAGCATGTTGAGGTGAATGAGGGTGTATGGGCTGGTTGGGGTGGTGGGTACTGAGGGGGGATTACAGTGTGGTTGATCAGCTCAGCAATGAACAATCTTCTTTTTCACAGGGTAAAGAAAATAAAGGCATCATGGGACAGTTTTCTTTTTTTTTTGTTGGGTTTTACTTAAATCAGCATTGGACCTGACACTGGGCATTAGGCACCCCAGAGTTGGCTAAATTCCACAGCAGCATCAGAGCTGGGCACCCAGAAGTCACTACCTATTCATGGGGATGCGCAATCTGGAGGGAAGGTTGGCAAGTGGTACCAGGGGTGGACTCCCCGATTTTCTAAATAAACTCTTCAGGGGAATATAAGAGCGGGCTGGCCAGGCTGAAAGAGGATGGGAATTTGACATAAGTGAAGGATTATATATTAAATTCTCATTATTAATAAACAAGATAGATCCCTAGAATGACTGATTGATTAGATAGACAGACAGACAGATAAATAGATGGAGGAAGGGAAGGACAGAGAGAGAGATAGATAGATAGATAGATAGATAGATAGATAGATAGATAGATAGATAGATAGATAGATAGATAGATAGATAGATAGATAGATAGATGGAGACAGACAGACACAGACAGAGATGAGAGAGAGGGAGCAGACAGAGAGATCAAGGAATCACTGCCTCACTGGTTCAACTGAAGCTGGCAGCATGATGTCAGCTGTGGTTTCACAATTCAAGAAAGTACTGCTGTTCTCATATTGAGAATGAAAGTGAATGAGTCCTGTCACTAAGCTGGGCACCCTTAATTTTTGGGAGCCTAGAAAATTATTTCCAGGGCAATTTTCAGAAAACAAATACCAGACTAGCTAAATGGGTCCTGTTTACCTACCCTTACAGAAATAATTATATGAAATGTTTTCATGCTGCACACATAAAACTATCCAAGTGATATGCATGCTGCAAGTATGATTTAAATGTTAAATCAGAAGCAATTGCAAGCATATGGCATACGTGCAGCTGGCAAGTGTGGAAACCATGATTATGATGTTAAATTGGAAAAGACTGCATGCATGTGGCATATGTGTAAAAAGCAAGTGGCACTGAAGGTTGAGGCACTGGATGCCACACCATGCGCCATGCTGGCAACCTGTGTTCAGGAACAGGCACGGGCCACCAGGGGTCAGCAGGAGAGGGGAAGGACTGAGTGTCTGGAGGACTGCTCTCCATCTCTGGGGAGGGGGGACAGCACCGGCACCTGGTTGCCCCCTGGTGGAGGCTGGCGAGCAAGGCAGCATGCAAGAGCATGGGAGGAGCCGAGTGCAGACACATTGAGGGGAGAGTGCATGGAAGCATGCGGGTTCCTTCTCAGCTTGCATCATTGCATGCACTCGGCTCTGTGGGAGCAATCTCAAAAAAAAAATGCCGGCTCCTCACGTATGATCCGCTCCTGGTGCCTGTCCCCTCTGGCCACAACAGTTCTGCCCTTGGCAGCCCCACTTGGGGGGGACTTCCCTGAGTATGAGGGGGCAAGGCTACGGGAGACAGGCAAGCCCATTCGTGGGGCCAGGAGAGTCCAGCCCCCCCAAAAAAAGCAAGTGGTCACTGATAACTGCACACGTAAAAGTTAATTGAATTGCTCAGGATCACACATACACAAGTTGGGGTTGATGAGATTCAAACCCACGTCTTCATGCCTCCAAGTCTCCTGGCTTGTAGTTCAGTGCCTTTAACCACTAAGCCATACTGTCTGCACACATATGGCTCACTTGTACTTCAAAACATACTGTATCTGAATACATCTGCATGCATGCGGCATGCTTGTAGCCACTGTTATTATTTTCAGTTTTCTTCTCTCCCTCATCTCACTTTCACAGTTGAACTGTAGCACACATACCAATGAAAACACATGTGGTTTTTCCACCCCCAATACACAAACTTACCCACAAACCACTTAATTACTTCTGTCTGGCCTGTACTCCAACTATTTTCTCTTCATAGTTTTGAATTCTTCCATGCAAACAGACTTTAAGGTACAAACACAAAAGTAGCAATGACTCGACACACACACCTACATGGACCGCCCTCCCCATGCACACACACTGTGGCGGGTACAGCCATGCTGCTACAGACAACCCACCAAGTATAGATATAAGTAACAAGTATCTTACTTGAGTACTAGGGAGCCAGAGGCAGGAGTCTTTAAGAGATGATGTCCATGGCTCAGAGCGCTGGGGCATATCCCCTAGAATGAATGGAGTAATTTTGTATTAGTATTTTATACGTTATGATGGTGAGTTGAAGAATAATGAAGGCCACTGTTCTACTAACAAGGTCCTTTTTAGTTGAGTGGTAGCCTTAATTAATCTCCAACTCTCCATTAATAATGTATATAATAGTAATAAAAAATACCACCATTCGATTCAATGGTGTACACCCCTACAGTCTCCTTTGTTCTTTGTCATACTGTGTTTGAGTGAGGGGATGTGGAGGTCAGCTTCACTTGGGAGGGGCATAAGCCTGGCTATAGTGGGGCTCCAATAGTCTGCGCATACCATACCACTCAACTGTTCATGAATGCAAGAGACAGCTATAGAATGTCTGTGACATCTTTGAAAGGTACAACTTATTTGTTTTGACTGAAAAGTGATATGCAAATCAGAAATAATTCAAATGCTTTAAGATTAATCTGTATATACCCCGGAGTAGTGAACAGGTATTTTTGCTCAGTTTTTACTGAGGAAGAGGAGGGTAATGGGTCTGAAGGGAGTACAAGGGGTGAGAATGGTGCAGAAATGGACACAAGTCCCTTTACATGAGAAAGGGTCCTGAAGGAATTGGAAGTAATAAGAGTTGATAAAGCAATGGGGCCAGATGGGGTGCACCCCAGGGTCCTTAAAGAACTAAGAGAGGTGGTGGCTAAACCTCTGGCTATCCTGTTTAGCCAATCACTGGAAACAGGGGAGGTACCCAAAGACTCGAGGACAGCAGATGTAGTCCCCTTATACAAAAGTGGGAACAAAGAGGAAGCAGGGAACTGCAGACCAGTCAGCCTCACCTCGGTAGTGGGGAAGATCATGGAAGCACTACTGAAGGAGAGATTGGTGGAACATCTGGTTGTCAATGGACTACAGGACCCAAGGCAACATGGTTTCACCAGGGGAAGGTCATGTCAGACCAACCTCGTTGAATTTTTTGACTGGGTGACTAGGGAGGTGGATCAGGGGAGGGCAGTGGGCATGGCCTATCTGGACTTCAGCAAGGCCTCTGACACTGTGCTACATAGAAGACTATTACACAAACTGGGGAATATGGGTGTGGGCAGAACAGTAGTGTGGTGGGTAGGTAACTGGCTGGGTGGCAGGACACAGAGGGTGGTGGTAAATGGCTGTCACTCCACAGAGGGAAAAGTGACTAGTGGGATACCACAGGGATCAGTGCTGGGACCGGTCCTATTCAACATCTTCATCAGTGACATTGCGCAGGACCTAGAAGGCAGAATTTCACTGTTCGTTGATGACACAAAGCTCTGTAACAGAGTAGACACACCAGAGGTGTAGACAGAATAAAGCGACCTGCAGAAACTTGAAGAATGGTCAGGTGTTTGGCAGTTGAAATTCAATGCAAAGAGGTGCAAGATAATGCATATGGGGCACAAAACCCTGGCACGATATATCAGTTGGGGGTGAGGATATAGCATGCACCAAGCAGGAAGGGATCTTGGGGTTATCATCTCTGATGACCTCAAGGTAGGGAAACAGTGTGACAAGGCAGCAGGTAAAGCAAATAGGATGCTGGGATGCATAGGCAGGGGCATCACCAGCAGGAAAAGGGAGGTCATAATTCCACTATACAAGACACTAGTGAGGCCCCACCTGGAGTACAGTGTACAGTTCTGGAGACCATACCTACGTAAGGACATAGACAGGGTAGAGAAGGTTCAGAGGAGGGCAACAAAGATGGTGCATGGATTGCATCACAAGTCCTATGAAGACAGGTTGAAGGAACTGAACATGTACTCCCTGGAGGAGAGGAGGGAGAGAGGGGATATGATAGAGACATAAAAGTATCTTACAGGGAGAAACAGGGTGCAGGAATACACTATTTTTAAGCGAAAAAGATGTTCCAGGGCTAGAGGGCATGGGATGAAGTTGGAGGGAGGACGATTCAGAGGAAACGTGAGGAAGAATTTCTTCACAGAACTGGTGGTGGACAAGTGGAACACCCTGCCAGAGGAAGTGGTGGGGGCTGAAACAATCACGGGATTTAAGAATGCATGGGATAGACATAAAGGAATTCTTGAGGTCAGGGGTAATGGGCAACAGACTTCTAGGAAAACATAAACTGAACTTACAAGCTCAAATGGGCAGACTGGGTGGGCCATAGGCCCTTATCTGCCGACACTGTCTATGTATCTATGTATCAGATTTGGACATAAATGCACTCAGTTACTAACCAATTTCTTTCCTGGCTGAAGTTCTGCAGCCCCCCCCCCCCCAAAAGCACTTTGTCTCAGTTTTTCTCCCCCACTCCATTCCATTCAATACTCATACCCTACGAGTCATGAAACTACCCAGAGATGAAGAAAGGTGAAAATCACATCAATATTTCAGTCCTTCCTCTTTCCCCAATCCTCCAGTAAAACAAAATTATTGACTTCTACTTGCCTGGCCATATGACTAGAATCTGCATCCTGGCATAGTGTGCTACCAGCCTAGTTTTCAGTCTGCTGCTCCTCTCTTCTTCTACCAGAAACTGGATGCTAGAACTGACAATCACAGGTCTCTAACATGGTTCACGACCAAGTTACCTCACCAACTGAACCCACCCAACCTGGGCTGCTTGTTTTTTGCTTGGTTGCTGCTGTGGCTGCTGCCACACTGCACTTATCAAGGCCTATGGAGGCCACCCACACCACTGTCAACACTGCTGCTAAGCATAGCTTGCTGCCATGGGGGTCTGTGCTGTTTTTTTTTTTTGCAAGGACAGCCTAGTAGAGTAAGTAGGTAGCCTAATATTGAGTTAGCTTCTAGCTCACCCTCTGCCCCTTCAGCCACCAGGGGGAGATGGAGACTTACTAAGAGAAGATCAACAAAAATTTGCTACCGCAACACTGTTATTGAGAGTTCACTGCTCACTAACTCTTCCAAGCTGTGATGTGCAGTCTGTCTACTCTGTGACAGGAAAGACAGTGTAGCCCTTGCAAGACTCATGCGCTCTTTCTTGGCTGAAGCTCATCCACCTCACTTGTGATTGTGTCACCACTAATAGGTGGAGAGAGTGGACAGCACAATACAGAAACAGTCGAGTCTGGAGAGTACCTGCAGCATAGGCATGCACAAGACAAGTGGGCACCTATTGTGCAAAAGATTAAATCCAAATTTAAATCCAATAATGCCACACCATAAGAACACCCTAGACAAAAATACGGGGGGGGGGAGTCAAATGCCTCTCTCTGTCCTACCTAAATTGTACCCCTGCTTAATGGTAGAAATTCATTCTCAGGTGCTAATGCACTGGTTTCTTCTGTGTTCTGAGGTACTGTATCTCCATGTTTCATGATGTGTCTTGATCATCATGTGGGGTGGTTTCTCTCATTCTCCCTCATTTTTGAGTGCCCATGTCCCTCATTTCAGTGGCAAAATGTGAGGTATGGATCATGCTTCCAAGACCCTAGTCAGTACAAAGAGTGCTGACCATGGCCATAGGTGTATATGCTCAATACAGAATGACAAACAGAAAGTAGGTGAGATGAAACAGTCATGGAGAAACACATATGTAGCACTAAATATGCATATGGGATTTGCATGGCTCAATACAAAAAGGATTGGCTTCACAACGTAGAGGCCCTTCTTTGTACATCTGGAATGTGGGATGTTGACTGGATATAGCCTAGTCATTTAACGCAGTAAGCAAACAATACTTTACAAATTAATGCCGATTTAATGACAAAAAGTGAAAGCCATTAAGCAACTTACAAAAAGACCAGAATTAATGTTTATCTAATTTTTATGGGAATTCAAATAAAAATGTATTTCAATGACTCTAATTGCTAGCAGTAGTATGAACCATAGAAACAAATGTGTTTTTTTTAGATGAGATTTGCACCAGCTTAGCTGCTGCACATATGGCAAGCAAGCAGCATGTGAGCATGATGTGATGTTTAAATGATGTTTATACCAGCTTTTTTTTTTTTGCAAGTAATTTTATTTTATTAAAAGAATACAACATAGTATGTGCACACGCCAGGAGTAAAGTACAGGTAGATTCCAACCATTGCACATTTTAAGTGCCTTAGTACACAAATATTTGAGGTAGTTTTACATTTCACAAATAAAAAGAGAAACAAAAAGAAAAGAAACATTCAAATGAAAAGCAACAAAAGAACAAAGACCCTCCTCCCCCCATAACCCCCTCGGCAGCTATCCTAATCCTAAGTGCGACAAAATTAGCTGTTAAACTTCTAAACTGTGATTATACACCTAATTAAGCTGTAGATTATACATATAATTGAGACCCAACTAACGGGGGGAGACATACCAGGTTGGCAATAGGGTGGGACCTAGTGAAGTAATTTTTTGAAGAACAAGATCTTATATAACGGTAGGGCATCCCTCTTTAACAGTTATATTTGTCCTTAAGACTTTGAGAAAACCCACCCCAATATCTTTGGAACTTGGCAAATGCATTAGTAACTGAGTAAGCTTGTCGTTCTGCATACAAAGCGTTTAGGAACTCTTCCCATCACTCCTGGAAGGAGGGGTCCAAGTCTCCTGCCAATGGCGTAGAATAAGTATTTTAGTAACCAGTGTCACCAATGCCGTTTGGCACCTTTGAGCAACAGAGGGGATACAATCATACCTTCCTAAGACACAGACCTCCCAACTAAAGAATGGCGCAAGGTTACAGAATGGCCTAATTTTTTGCTTGACCAGGTTCCTTAGCCTCAAAATTTTGGGACAGGCCCAAAACTTATGAAGAGTGGTTGCCATGGGGTCATTACAGTCTTTGCAAGCCGGTGAATATCGGTTGTTTAGCCGATAAAGCTTTGCCGGGGACAAATAGAGATTATGTAACAACTTGAATTGAACATCTTGCAATCTGTCCTGCTTGACACACAGTATGTATCGACCCAGATTCTCTCCCATGTTGCATCCGCCAATCCAAGGACATGTTGATTTTCCAATAAAGAGGAGCTGGCGATTGGTTGAAGTCTTGTCTTCCTGAAATGTATTTGTACATTTTGAAACAGGCCTACTAGACAGACCGATTATGCCCAGTTCCTCACATAACAGCCCTGCCTGGTCGGAACAGGTTGTTTTACCCAAGCCTAATGCAGCTCGGACTTGCGCCAACCAGTACAGGGACTGGGGTTTAATCCCAAATTTTGTAGATAGGTTAGAAAGCGAGTATATAGAGCCTTCCGAGTAGAAGTCCTATCACGAATCTTATAGGTAGGCTTGGGGTAAAATCTAGTAATTAGTTGGTTACCTACTAAGAGTTAGGGTTTCTTAATAAAGGCTGAGATAAATCATAAAACTGCCTAACTTTTAATCTTGTAAATAATTGGTTCATGGCTTTTTATGTCCCAACCTAGAGGGGTAGATCTAACTTTTCTAGGAACCTTGGTCCACGGCACATACCAAAGAGATTCTGGATCCAGTCCAAGTTTCTTGGCCAAGGCCAGATCCAGGCTAAGACCAGGACGGAGGGCATCGGCCTTGCCCGCCCATAATGCTGCTCTGGAGACGTGGATCGCTAGATAATAAGTAAAAAAATCAGGTAGTTGGAGGCCACCTAACTTTCACTGCCGACATAGCTTTAGGTAAGCTCTACGTGGAGGTTTACCTCTCCAGAGAAAATCAGCGCAATATTTATTGAGGGGATTAAAGTAAGATTTAGGGAGATATACATTGAGGTTCGAGAGAGGGTAGAAAATTTTTGGCAAAATCACCATTTTGATCGTGTTAATTCTACCTGAAAAGGTCAATGGAGTTTCAACCATCTTTCTAAATCCTCTTTAATAGACTTGAACAGAGGTCTGAGATTTAAATTAGGCAGTTCCTCTAAATTTTTGGAAATTTGGATACCCAGATATAATATAGACTTGGTTTGCCATTGCATACCTAAAGAGAAGCACCAGCTTTTGTGCAGATGAGAGGAGAGGGGATAAAGTGTGGACTTTGTTAAATTTAGCTTGTAACCCGAGAGTTGACTAAACATATTAATCAAACTTAATACTCGTGGGAGTGACAATGTGGTATTGCGGATGTGTAGTAATAAGTCATCTGCAAAGGCAGAAAGTTTATGCTCTACTTCACCCAAATAAATCCCTTGAACCTGCGAGTCCCCCTTAATTAACCGTATTAAAGGTTCTATATATAGGTTAAACAAATAAGGTGACAAAGGGCACCCCTGTCTGGTTCCTCTTAACAAAGGAAAGGCATCCGAAATTATGTTGTTGCACTGGATTCTAGAAGTTGGACACACATACAAAACCCTTATCATCTGCAAAAATTCTTCAGGAAAGCCGAATTTCGCCAGAGTCACAAACATAAAAGACCATTCCACTCTGTCGAATGCCTTTTCTGCATCTAGTGAAACCAGAGATGCTTCCATATCTGGGTCCACTGAGGCAGAAATCAAGTAGAACAATTTCCTAAAATGGTCGGCCGACGATCGGCCCTTCACAAAGCCGGCCTGCTCTGGGCTAACCAGGTCTAACCAAACTTGTTTTAGTCTATCAGCCAAGATTTTAGCAAAAATTTTACAGTCCAGATTCAGTAAAGAAATTGGTCTAAAGTTACCCACTAATTCTGGAGATTTCCCGGGTTTGGGTAATAGAATTATTCTGGCTTCAAAAATAGTTTTATCGGAGATACCAGATTTAAGCCAATATGCAAAAAGTTGTTTCAATAACGGAATGAGGTTTTGCTTGAACAGTTTATAAAAGTAAGGTGTGAATCCGTCTGGACCAGGAGCTTTATCGGTTTTCAGGGAATCAACAGCCCCCCCATCTCCTCATCCGAGATGGGCGCTATTAACTTTTGTCTAGAACCATCTGATAAGCAAGGAAGGGAGACATTAGCCAGAAAATCTTCCAATTTAGACATATCTGGTGAGGAAGAAAGTTGGCTAGTACAGATCCCTATAATAATCAACAAAAATATTTAAAATGTCCTTAGAGTCTGTAATCACTTGGTTAGACACCGGATGCCTTAAAGCTGTCACCCACTTGGCTTCTGATTTTTGTCTTAATTGCCAGGCCAATAATTTCCCAGCTTTGCTACCGTAGCCTAAATACATTGCTTTAATCTTGTTAGATGAGTTTATAGTCCTCTCTCTCAAGGTATTGGCATACTTCACTCTCAATGCCACTAAGTCTTGCTCCTGGATGTCAGATCTTAAATCATCTGGTATAGATTCCAACTCCTTAATTGCTTTCAAGGAATTAGCTATCCCTTGCGAAATCTTATCCTTGCGGACTGTTGCTATCGGATTAGCTCCCTCTCCACACTGCCTTTAGGGTTGCCCAACCTTGATCTACTGCCTCGATTGAGCCCCAGTTAAATTCTACTGAACTATTCAAAAGTCACGAAACAGAGTTAGAACCTGAGCGTCCTTTAAAATATCATTATTCAGTGACCAGGAATAAGACCTTGAGGGAACTGATGATGCTACCCAGCAAATTTTGATAGGGGAATGGTCAGAGATCACCCTTGGTAAGAGTACTGCCTCTACCACACCGCTTATACACTGTGGGTTCACTAGAAAATAATCAATCCTTGAAAGTGTTTTATGGATGGGAGAGTAAAAGGTGTACTCGCGAATAGCGGGATTAAGTAACCTCCAAGGGTCAACTAGCCTTAAAAAAGCCACCAGCTCATCCAAAGCTCGTTGGGCAGGTGAGGGCCGCATACCTCTCCAGCAGGAGCGATCCAGCCTATTAGACCGGACTATGTTCCAGTCCCCCCCCCAAAATAATTGGGAACTCTTTAAAAGGTGATAGAGTCATTGCCAGTTGGGTAAAAAAGGACGATGAGTCCAGATTAGGGCCGTATATTGATCCCAGTACTAGTTGTTGCCCTCTGAGTCTTCCCGAAACAATAATATACTTGCCATTAGGGTCGGAAACTATTTCTGAATGAATAAATGGTACCCCTCGGGCTATCAAGATAGCCACCCCACGACTACTTGAAGAAAACCTGGCCCCAAAGACCTGACCTACCCATTTCTTTCTTAGGTGAGATAAACGATCTGGAAGGGTATGGGTTTCCTGCAAAAAATCTATTGCCGGATTGTAGTGGGCCAAGTGATTCAATATTACATATTTCTTACAATTGTCCTACCCCCTTTAATATTCCATGAAAGACAGTTTAATTTAATAGCCATTTGTGCAATTTCCCAAACAGAGAAGATTAGGATAGCTGCCCCCGACCCCCTTCCTGTGCATACCAACCCAGAATCCTAAAATTAAACCCCCACCCCTTTTCCCAAACCCTCCAAAATAATCTTAAACTGACCCCCTGTCTCGAAGCCTACTCCTCTGACTTTGGTTCATGGCACGTCACAGAGGTGGGGGCCCCCCACTCCTTACTCAGTGCACAACAAGGACCAGTTTAAACATTAAAGGTCTGGTGTATAAGCCCCTAAAATACACTGCCAATGGGGCTACACCATAGTAGAATTAATTTAGCTGTCCAACCTTGAGAAAGCCAGTTACTAGAAAAATGAGAGAGAAAATACACTCTGGGATGCCATGAGAGCTTGACCCATTTGGCCATCTTAGGACTCTAGCATAGTCCTTTATAATACTTGATCCCAAAATAAACAGAGGAGCCAAAACTACCAGGGACATCTGGGGAACTTCCCAGTGCTCCCCAGGCAACTGCATATTATTTAACAAAGAATTACACGCCCAGGTAAACGCTCCCTAGTGTAATAATGCAGTTCCTGCTGTAAAGGAAGCAAAGGGAGAGAACCCAGAAGTGACTAGGTGCCTCATCCCCATCACATTTCTGAGCTCCGGCCGAGACACCAGCCCACCTACCGATGACAAGAAGGCTAGTATACCCCGCTCCAGCAGGTCCCATAAACAATGCTGCCCTACCTCCACTAAGTGTAAGAGGAGCTCGTGTTACTGTAGTGCAACCATTACGAAGGAGAGAGCACGTTAGTAGAGCGATAGCTCTCTCTGGTGGGCTAATTAAATAAGGTGTTCACTCCCTGTCACACTAAATAATAACAAAGAAGTGAGAACATATTGGTAAAAAACAAATTATTCTCAGTAGGCAGTCCCAACCATCTTAGTGATTTAGCAGTCCAGTAAAATACACATAAGTCCAAGGAAGATACAATACAGGCAACAACATGAATCCTGTGGCATAACTTTCAACTTATGACATCCACTGAAGTACTGGTCTTCTGATCAGGTCTTGGAGAACAGTTCAGGCAACAAGGCTCTTAGCAGTATTAATGCTTCTTCTACTGAATCGAAATGCCTGACTCCTTCCTTAAGTGCAATCTCGAGTTTCGCCGGGTAAAGCATTCGGTGGCGGATCCCCGCCGCCCAGAGCTTGGATGTCACGGGCCTGAAACTCGCTCTCACCTGCCTCATTTTCCAAGTGAGATCAGGGACCAAACGTAGTCGCTTCCCTTCCCAATGAAAGGTAGATAACTTCCTAATTTCTCTCAGCAGATGCTCTCAATCCAGGTAGTTTAATAATTTAAAGATTATTGGCCTTGGTGGATCAGAGGGGGGTTTAGCTCTGAGAGCACGGTGCCCACGATCGATGACATACTCCGGCCCATTTGGAGAGGGCCCAGCAGATTTTTTAAATAATTTCTGCAGGTAGAGCACCGTGTTCGATCCCTCTTCACCTTCAGGGAGCCCCAGAAGGACTAAATTATTCCACCTGCTTCTCCCTGCAAGATCGTCGAGACGATCCTCTAACTTTGCCACCAGCTTCTTGCACTCCAGGATTGTAGGCCCCGACTTTTCCATCAAGCGCTCGATAGATGAAATTCGAGCCTCAGTGTCCGTCACCCGACGGGCCAATTGGGTTAACGCCGGCTTAAAATCTGCCACCTCGTCGACCAGCTTGAATAGGGCTTCCTTGATCGTGGATAGATCACTATATATTTTCGCAGGCGTGATTTCTTCTGGTACAGTTATAAGTGATGAGCTGCGGCGGGGCCTCTTCGCCTCCAATTCTGCGTCAGGAGCTTGCATTTCGCAATGTGGTCACTTTTCTCCTGCACCGGTGCTCGCTTTAGCCCTTAAACTCTCGATTAGAGTAAGTTGGTACAGCAATGCCTTCAAAATCGAGGAATAAAGTGATTAGGAGTGAGAGCCCCAGAAAGCTGCTGCTACTCCTCCATGAGCGTCACGTGACCCCATGTTTATACCAGCTTAACTGCTGCACCCATGTCAAGCATGCAACACACAAACCTGATGTAATTTTTAGAAGATGTTCACACCAGCTTACCTGCTGTGTGCATGTCAAGCTTGAAGCATGCCAACTTGTTTTGCTTTTTAAACCTGGGTCGCATAGGTTCACTTTGTGCATGTGAACTGCATGCAAACATTGCACAGTTAAGCATGCAGCATACATTCTGCATGTACACAGCACACTTATATTTCTGTAAGTGTAGGTTCAGGTTTTTTTTTTTGACAATGCATCATTTGTAAGTATTCTCAATGTTTTTTTAGTATAGACAAAAGATGGCAGCGTTCATGATTGGCATTTTTTCTCACAACAAGTAAAGCACTAATTTTGTGACACATAAACCCTCATGATCAATGTTTTTTTTTTTTTATCTTTTGTATCAGAGTTATTCAAACATCTTACTTTAAATCCTAATTACTCTGGAACCATTTAATATTTTTTTCAAGAAACCTTAAAAAGGCACTACCTCAGCACTGACAGCTTCTACCTTGAAAGTTTTGTGGTAAAATTCTGCACAGTTCTGACTGTGCATACGAGCACTAAAAACCCATGTTAAGTATAGGGAAAAAGTCTTCACTTTTCCAAAAATCAGTGCTCCAGATGTCAGAAATGGCATAGGGTGCCAGATAAAACTTTCCACGTCTTCAGACTCTGTTACACTGACCATTTATGAAAATTTGTAAGCTATTCTGTCAAATGCAATCAAAGTTATTAAGGTGCAAATATAGAATTTTACACTGAACACTCCACTGAGCCCTAACTCAGCTGGTGTTACCACATATATACATATATATATATATATATATATATATATATATATATATATATATATATTTATAAAATGAGCAAATCATCCAAATCCAAATCCAGTGTTCTGATTGCATAAAACACATCACATGACCATGCGTATATCAGAGCGTGACCGCACATCTGCACTTTTACCCCTTCCAAAACAATTTTGACAATTTATAAGATAGATAAACCACTCTGAGGTTTGCAGTTGCGTTCTGATATCTGCACGCGTTGGGCGGTTGATGAACTCAGCCTGAGGCCGCATGCTTACAACGCACACCAAAACACGCATGTATCAGAGCGTGACCACACACCTCAGAGTGGTTTATCTATTACCATATAGACCATACATGTGTATATATGGAGTGAAAATGATACATGGGACAAGCATATTCCAGGTTATACACTGTATCATAAGGATCAAAGTAACACCAAAGGAGGAGGGGTGGCATTGTATGTGTCCAGCATTATAAATGTTGAGAATGTCGAACTTACACAATGGCCAAACATTGAGGCGGTATGGGTCAAAATATTTCCCAAAACGGCTCCATGTATCAATATGGGGGTAGTTTATAGACCTCCAACAATTTCAATAAAAGATGATATTCAGTTACTTGACTTTGTGGAGAATATATCATCCACTAAAAACACTTTATTGGTGGGAGACTTTAATCTCCCTGGTATTTGTTGGAATAACTTGGTTACTTCATCTTCTGCTGAAATGAAATATCTGCAGTTATTTATGTTATCTAATTTAGATCAAATAGTTAATACCAGCACAAGGGGGAATAATATTTTGGACTTAGTATTGCATAATATGCTTAATTAAATCTCTAATTGTTCAGTGCTTCATCCTTTGGGATCCAGTGACCATTCTATTGTATACTTTATCCTAAAGGGCATACGTGGGCAAGACCCAGGCAATACTATGCTTTATAATTTTAAAAAAGCAGATTTTTCAGGAATGATATCCGAAAGTTTATCTTGGAATTGGCAACACTCTTTTTTAGATCTCTCACTTCTGGATATGTGGCAAATGTTGGATAGTAAATTGACTTTCTGGACTAATAAATACATTCCGGTTATAAGAAAAAAGGATAAAACTAATTTGAAAAGACCATGGATGAATAAATCAGTCAAAAAACATATTAAACACAAAAACAGGGCCTATAAAAGAGCTAAGTCCTGTGGGTCTAAGATGAGTTGGGATTTTTATAAATCCCAGTTAAGGGCAACTAAACATAGTATAAAAAGGGCTAAAAAGGTTTTTGAAGAAAGACTGGCCAGAAATGTGGGAGATAATCATAAATCTTTTTATAAATATATAAACAATAAAAGGGGTGGTACTCCAACTATTGGCCCGTTAAAAAATAATACTGGCGAATTAGTAGTAGATATGACACGTATGGCTATTATGTGTAACAACCAGTTTTCATCAGTATTTAATTTAAAAACTGAATCTACTAGGAAACATAATGACCACATCACTAATGTTTTTTTTTGTAATAACTACTAATACTGTATATAAATTACTTCAAAATTTGGACCCTTTTAAGTCCCCAGGGCCAGATGGTCTTCATCCTTGGATCCTTAAAGAATTAGCATTTCCCTTAGCAGGACCTATAACTGCTCTCTTTAATAAATCCATCCACGAAGGGCAAGTTATAGATTCCTGGAGGCTGGCAACTGTGGTCCCAATTTATAAAAAAGGTTCTAGGCAGGAGGTGTCTAATTATAGACCTGTTAGTCTGACTTCCATTTTGGGAAAACTATTGGAAGGACTCATAAAGGAACATCTGCATACCCTGATAGAACCTGAGCCTGCCCAGCATGGGTTTGTCAGGGCTAGATCATGCCAGACAAACTTGTTGAATTTTTATAATGGTGTGAGCATGGCATTGGATAGGGGCGAACCAGTGGATGTTGTGTTTTTGGATTTTTCCAAGGTGTTCGATAAGGTCCCTCACGGTTATATTATTGAGGACATGATAAACCTTGGTATAGGAGGGAATTTAACAAGATGGGTGGAATCATGGTTAAAAGGACGCTCTCAGAGAGTGTGCATCAAGGGCTCCTTTTCAGACTGGGATGATGTGACCAGTGGGGTGCCCCAGGGTTCGGTCCTGGGGCTGTGCTTGTTCAACCTATATATAGCCTCATTAAAAACTAGTACAGATATTTGGATTACAAAATTTGCAGATGACACGCATATAGGGTACCCAATTACTAACATCAAGGATAGTAACACCCTTCAGTTTGCTTTAAATGACTTGTATGAGTGGGCTATTCTGAAAAAATTGCCTTTCAACTTGGACAAATGTGTGGTGATGCATTTTGGAACTAAAAACATACAATCCAAATAACACCTGGGTGGGTTGACCCTAAAAGCTGTTAGTAATGAGCGCGATTTGGGTATTAGAATTTCTAATGACCTCTGTCCCAAACTCCATTGCCAGGCTGTGATCAGAAAGGCGGCCAGAGTGCTACTTTGTATTAACAAACATATTACCAGCAGGTGTGGCGATGTTATACTTCCTTTGTACTCATCCTTGGTGAGGCCTCATTTGGAGTACTGTGCTCAGTTTTGGGCACCAGGGGATAAGGGTACCATAAAATCCATGGAAAAAATCCAACACAGAGCAACAAAATATATCCACGAAGTTAGTAATCTTGACTACCATGCAAGACTGGATCATTTGGGCCTATTCACCTTGGAATACCATAGATTAAGGGGTGATTTGTGTCTGGTGTTCAAAGCTATGCATGATAAAGACCTGGGTAATTTATTGGGATTGGAATTAAGAAGCAAAATATATTCAACCAGGGCACATTCATTACAGCTAAAAATAGAACAGTGCAAAACAACCAAGAGAAGTAATTGGTTTACAATAAGAGTATGTAAGATCTGGAATGGTTTACCTGGGACTTAGTGTTATGCACAAGTATTGACACCTTTAAAAGACTTTTAGACATTTATTTAAAACAAAATCATATAGTAGGATATAATTAATATCAGGTGAGCATTATGGACTTTGGTCTTTTTAGCTCTGTATGACCTATGATACCTGTGATACGTATGATATATATATTTCAAATAGATAGACAGGCAGATAGAAAGATTGCAAGAGATGTAGACATACTGTATATTGATATACTGTGTGATATGAGATGAGCTCATGTAAACTATCAGAAATTATCTTATCTGGTTCTAGAGGGCTTTCCCTCCCCCTTTCCCTTTTTAAAAGGGGCAAGCTGTTTTTCAAATATATTTTCCTGCATAATTCATTCTGGGCATTTAGGTGAATTGCTAGTTTTCCACTGACCGCTTTGTTTCTCTGTGTCTATTATTTTTGACAAAGTACGTTTTGATCTCCCTTACATTCCTAGGCCTGGTACTCATGCTTAGATCAAGGAGAACTCAGGGTGCCCAGGGCACATATAAAGAAAAGGAGATTCTCACAGTTATTTCTTCCAGACCAAATTTTAGCATCAAAATTGTAGGTCTTATGCAGTATTTCTCTTCTGCCTCACCCCCTCTCCCATGATTTACTGAACCACATTCAGAGCAGGGCCCTTTAAAAAGAGCTCAATGCGATAAAATGAAAGAAAAAGAAAAATGGCCCAGTGTAATTTCTTTTTAGCCACCTTTCATAAGACCAATACTCAAAATTGCACATAAGAGGAGAAAGAACAGAGGGGAAGATCAATATTTTCATATTCTAGCACTTCTTTGAAAAGAGTTGACACCTCTAAAGCGGTTAACTCCATCGGGTGCACCAAATAGGGAGAAATAAGGGGTAGTCAGAAGAAATCACTCACAATTCAAAGATGTCCTCCATTAAAGATGCCTTTCTCCAGTTTGATGGCATCTTGTGTCATTTGGAGCTCCACCTCCAGTGGAGCACCGAAAAAACCTTCAGTAAAGTAAGAGCCAGGAGCCAGATAAAGTTAAACATTCCAAGGCAGTAACTCAAACTGAAGCATGCATTCCACACTTTGGCACCACTTCACTGAGCTCTGGTGACCGCAAGAACACCCTACTCCAATTCACAAGTCGAAGGAGATCTTTTCCCTGAAGTAGCCTATACTCCAGTTGGCTACCTTCAAGTAAGGAGACACTGTTCATTTAGGAAGTTTACCGGACAAGAAGTGATCTTTCAAAGACACTTCATAAAAAAAGAAGATATTTGGCTTACCGTTTTTTCTTTCCTTCCTTCCCTTTCCTTTGCCTTACATTTTCAATAGGAGACATTTCAAAAACTTCATTCTTTGAGTCCACAAGTACATAGAAACATAGAAACATAGACTATGATGGCAGATAAGGACAGCTTCACCCACCTAGTCTACCCATTTCCCTACCTAGAGGATAAGCTGCAGATCCTATTTCACCAACAGCCTATTTCTTCCTACCCCCCACAAAAATTGCCTTATGTCTGTCCCATGCATTCTTGAATTGTCCCACAGTTTTAGACCCCACAACCTCCTCAGGAAGGCTGTTCCATCGACGCCACCCTGTCTATGAAAAAATACTTCCTCACATTGCCCCTGAGCCGTCCCCCCTCTATCTTCAAATTGTGTCCCCTTGTTCTTGCACATCTCTTTTTCTGAAAGATGCTACCCTCTTGGACTTTGTTGATTCCACTGAGGGACTTAAACATTTCTATCATGTCCCCCCTCTCCCTCCTTTCCTCAATGGTATACATATTAAGCTCCTTTAGTCTCTGCTCGTATGGCTTCTGTTGCAGACCCTGCACCATTTTAGTTGCCCTCATCTGTACTGCCTCCATCCTGTCTATGTCCTTGCGGAGATGGGGTCTCCAAAACTGGACGCAGTACTCCAGATGGGGTCTCACCAGCTGTCTGTACAGGGGGATTACAACTTCCTGTTTTCTGCTGGTGATACCTCTCCCTATACATCCCAGTATTCCCCCCAGTCCTCCTTAACGTCTTCTCACATTGCTTGCCAACCTTAAGGTCATCTGATATGATTACCCCCAAGTCCCTTTCCATTTTTGTTGTTGTTACTACCTCCCCCCCATTGTGTAATCTTCCCCTGGGTTTTTGTTTCCCAGGTGCATTACTTTGCACTTCTTTGCATTGAATCCAAGCTGCCATACTTCTGACCATTCCTCCGACCTTGCCAATTCCCTTCTCATCCTTTCCACGCCTCCTCGTGTATCAACCCTGTTGCAGATCTTTGTGTCATCTGCAAAGAGGCATACTTTTCCTTCCGTTCCCTCTGCAATGTCACTTATAAATACATTAAAAAGGACTGGACCCAGAAATGAACCTCATGGCACCACTAGTAACCCTCTTTCTTCAGAGTGGACTCCATTTACAATTACCTTCTGTGTCCTGTTGTTCAGCCAATGTTTTACCCAGGCTACCACCCTGGGACCCACTCCCAGGCTGATTAATTTGACTGCTAATCTTTTGTGTGGGACTGTGTCAAATGCCTTGCTAAAGTCTAGGTAGGCCATGTCCACAGCCCCTCCCTGGTCATAGCAGTGTCAGTGGCTCAGTAGGTAGCACACTCGCCTCTGAGGCCGGGAGATCAGAGGGCTGTGGGTTCAGTTCCCACATCTAGCACTTGGGTTAATATCCCAGTACTGACACTGTAGTGCAGCATGAGAGGGGTGCTGCACTTCTGAGGTGCCGTCTTTCATATGAGACGTTAAACCGAGGTCCCATCTGCCTGGATTGGTGGTAGTTCAGGTGGATGTTAAAAGATCACATGGCACTTATCGAAAAGTGTAGAGGAATTTCCCCGGTGTCCTGGCCAAATTTCCCTCATTCACTAAAATACCACAAACAGCTTAATCTGGTTCAAAGTCAGTTGGCATTGATCTGTATCCCCCTCCCGGGTGCGTGCGAAATAGGCAGAATTGTCTAGTGCACTTACCCGGTCAACAAAAACTAAGTAAAATAAATAAATAAAATAAATAGATACATAGATACATAGACAGTGTCGGCAGATAAGGGCCTATGGCCCACCCAGTCTGCCCATTTGAGCTTGTAAATTCAGTTTGTTTTCCTAGAAGTCTGTTGCACCTAACCCCTGACCTCCACAATTCCTTTATGTCTATCCCATGCATTCTTAAATCCCGTGATTGTTTCAGCCCCCACCACTTCCTCTAGCAGGGTGTTCCACTTGTCCACCACCCGTTCTGTGAAGAAATTCTTTCTTATGTTTCCTCTGAATCGTCCTCCTCCAACTTCATCCCATGCCCTCTAGTCCTGGAACATCTTTTCACTTAAAATAGTGTTTTCCTGCACCTGTTCCTCCTGTAAGATACTTGTATGTCTCTATCATATCCCCTCTCCCTCCTCTCCTTCAGGAATACATGTTCAGTTTCTTCAACCTGTCTTCATAGGACTTGTGATGCAATCCATGCACCATCTTTGTTGCCCTCCTCTGAACCTTCTCTACCCTGTCTATGTCCTTACGTAGGTATGGTCTCCAGAACTGTACACTGTACTCCAGGTGGGGCCTCACTAGTGTCTTGTATGGCCGGAATTATGACCTCCTTTTCCTGCTGGTAATGCCCTGCCTATACATTCCAGCATCCTATTTGCTTCCTGATGCCTTGTCACACTGTTTCCCTACCTTGAGGTCATCAGAGATGATAACCCCAAAGATCCCTTTCCTGCTTGGTGCATGCTATATCCTCACCCCCAACTGATATATTGTGCCAGGTTTTTGTGCCCCATATGCATTATCTTGCACTCTTTGCATTGAATTTCAACTGCCAAACCCCTGACCATTCTTCAAGTTTCTGCAGGTCGCTTCTCATTCTGTCTACACCCTCTGGTGTGTCTACTCTGTTACAGAGCTTTGTGTCATCAGCGAACAGTGAAATTCTGCCTTCTAGGTCCTGCGCCATGTCACTGATGAAGATGTTGGTCTACTACTTTGGTCACCCAGTCAAAGAAATCTAATAGATATGTCTTACATGACCTTCCCACTGTGAACCCATGCTGCCTTGGGTTCTGTGCCCCCCTGGCCTCTAGGTATTCAACAATTATTTCCTTCAGAAGTGATTCCATCACTTTACCTACCACAGAGGTCAAACTGACAGGTCTGTAGTTTCCTGCCTCTGTCTTGGTCCCACTTTTGTGAAGGGGAATCACATCCACCTTCTTCCAGTCCTCAGGTACCACACCATCCTCCCATGATTTGTTAAAAAGGGTAGTCAGTGGTGTCACTAGTTCTCTACTTAATTCTTTTAGAGTTCTGGGGTGAATTCCATCTGGCCCCATTGCTTTGTCCACCTTCAGTTTTAGGAGTTCTTTCAGAACCCTTTCTTCTGTGAAAGGACTGGGATTAACCCCCCTCTCCAGAGTGCTTCTGTTAATTGGATTAGGCACCTCTCCCACATCCTCGTTTGTGAATACTGAACAGAAGTATTCATTCAGTATCCCTGCTTTTTCACTGTCACTCTCTGCCCACCCACCATCCATTCTATTCAGCCTCACTATCCTTCCCTTTGTCTTTCCTAGCTCCCTGATATACCTATAAAGGTTTATCCCCCTTCTTAACCACGAGTTAGTTATCTTTCCTCAGTTTGTGCCTTTGCTATTCTGACTACCCTCCTGCTTCCTTCTGCCTTAACTGGTACAGTTCTCTGTCCTGCTCCTTCTGTGTTTCCTTATACTCCTAAATGCTATATTTTCTCTAACCTTCACCGCCACCTCTTTTGAGAACCATAGTAGCTTTTTCTTTCATTTTGATTTGTTTATTTGCTTCACACAAAGGCTTGTTGCCTCTGTGATGGCAGTTGTGATATTTCCCTATTGTTGCTCCACCCCTCCTTCTAACCTGTTTTCTAGTGCTTTTCTAAGGCACTCACCCATCTTGCCAAAGTCAGCCCTCCTGAAGTCCAGAACCCTCACTTTTGTATGGCTTGACTCTGTAGCTGAGTTTATCATGAACCACACTGTTTGGTGGCCACTTGTTCCCAAATGGCTACCCACTTCTACATCTGAGACCTTCTCCCTGTCCCCATTTGAGAGTACAAGGTCTAAGATTGCTGCCTCATGAGAAGGTTCCAAAACTAGCTGTTTGAGGCATGCCACTTGAAGGGCATCAAGAATGGCCCTGCTTTTGGATGTGGCTGCCGCAAAGGTGCTCCAGTTAACATCTGGCATGTTAAGGTCCCCCATCAACAGTATCTCCCCTTTCTCTGCCATCCTAAGTATGCCTTCTATCATATCCTTGTCTATTCCTTCCCCCTGACATGGGGGTCTATATACAACCCCTGGGTGGATTATTGGTGCCATTTCCACCAGTATCATAGCATGGTTGAGTTTACTCAAACATGGAGCTCCATCCTGCTGCAGCTCAGTGTACTAACGCCATCTTGAAGCCGCCCCACAGGTATGCTGCCAGAAATTATCTTCTTGAGTTTTAGATGACCTCTGACCTCTTGACTGGTGAATCCATGAGTGAGGTCACAAGAGATCAAGTACAATGAAAGAAGATATTTCTGATATTGTACATTAGCTCATCTCATATTTGAAATGTACAAAAGGACCTTAAAGCTTTATAGATAAAGTTGTAAACAAGTGTTTTTTTTTTCATTCAATGTTTTCATGCTTGTTTCAATGAATGGAATGTTTCTGGAGAATGTGTAACGTAATGTTTGTCAAGGTAGCATTGCTATGAGGTAATGTTGTATGTCCTTTTCCTATTGTGCAATTATCAGTCATTTGTGTTGTATCAAATGAGTGATATCTTGATACCTAACAGGTGATATCTTGATATTTAGAAACTTATCTCAAAAATATTTCTAGTTATCTTTATAACTTTATACCCCACCTGTTGTATCTATCTATCTGCCTGCCTGTCTGTCTGTCTATCTATCTTCCTATCTGTCTGTCTGTCTATCTATCTATCTATCTATCTATCTATCTATCTATCTATCTATCTATCTATCGTGTATGATAGAATGTTATTATGTCTGGGATTTGGTTAAATCCCAGGCTTGTTGTACCATCGATGTGACGTAATAATATTGTTGTACCATCTTGAGTATACCATGTCACTGGTACAACAACATGGAATGTCTTCGTGCATGCACGCTTGACAGTTCTCCAGTCTTCAGTAACAGTCATGGCTATGAGACCTGTCTTCTAAACTGAGCATCACAGAAACAACACTGGCAATGTACCAATCTAAGGGGAAGGTGTGTTTATCTAGATTAATGAAAAAAAGTAAAATAATTGATTCTGTGAGAGTGGAGGACAACAAAAGTTCTGGGGGTTGTTCTTTGGGTTTGGAGGACTGGTGGGGAATGCTAATGATAATAGTGTAGGAACCGATAGCCAGGCTCAAGAAATGGTCTGTTCTTTATCTGTTGCCCATACATTACAAGACAATGGATGGGCAACAGCAAACAACATTGTGTTCACTTCTCGAGGATGTCATGACAAGGTAAACCTCTCTTGCGTCACTCTCGAGATTTAGAAGGTTGTCATGACAACCTCTCGAAGTGTACAACAGTGTTGTTGATCACTGTTGCCCCATCCATTATCCTGTAACTATCTATCTATCTTTCTTTCTTTCTTTCTTTCTTTCTTTCTTTCTTTCTTTCTTTCTTTCTTTCTTTCTTTCTTTCTTTCTTATTATCTCTCTCTCTCTCTCTGTCTCTCTATGCCTAAGCCTCTTCTAGAGGTTTTCAATAATTTGAACCCTATCTTTACAATGTACACGTATTCATACAATTGTAATTGTGCAGAATGTGGAATTCCACTGATGAGATTAATGTGGAATAGCAATTCTGCATCTGAAACATTTTTCAGAATATCTTTCTTATTTCCACATAATTCTGTAAATCATTTCTATGTAAGCTGCAGAGTACTTTTCCATTTCATGGATCATTAAAAAAGAAATACACAACTTATGAAAACCATGGGTTACTAATATGCAAAAATCAATCCACTTTTGAAATTTCAGAGTTCTGCTACTAACAGAATCCTGAATTCTATGAAATTCCATTCTGTTGTAGTTTGAAAATTCTGCACAGCACTAAACACTGTATAATACACTGCTGGAGACAGTAACAGACATCCTCCCCATAGTGAAGGGAGGAGAGTGTTACACAGATACAATCACAGTAGAGCCCCATGCATTAACAGAAAGTGATACAATCACAATAGATCCCCTATGCTTTAACAGAAAGTGATGCAATCACAATAGTTCCCCATGCATTAACAGAAAGTGTTACAACCACAGTAGGTGTTCCATCAAAAGCGAAGCAAAACAAATAGTACAAGAACGTACATACAGGATGCACTTGTCCATTGAGTGACTGGTATTTATGAAGCGCTTGTCATTTTGGGTGACCAGCACCTACCCCTGAGTTGCACTTCTCCCCAGAGTTAGGAATAGTGAATCTGCCCCCAAATTGTGTCCCCATCCCAAGTTCCATTCCCTCAACCCAAAACAGTGAATTCTATCAGTGGTTTTGCTGTCCTTCTTCGGTGCTGTTTTTCCACCCGCAGTTTTCTGTTTCAGTGTTTTATCATTGCTTGTTATTAGCCAGTGTGGTTTTCCAGGCACAGTTTTCATATGGAGTCATCACAATAGCTCCCCAATGCTTTAACAGCAAGTGATACAATCACAATAGATCCCCCATGCATTAACAGCAATTGACAAAAACAAAATACATTTCCCATTCATTAACAGCAAGTTATACAATTACGATTGATCCCCATGCATTAACAAAAAGTGATACAATCACAATAGATCCCTGTTACATGAATGTGAACATATTAATAGGATTTCCTTTTGTTGCTATAACTATTTTCTTCTCTACTTATTTTCATTTAAATTCTTTATGTTGCTAGAATGATATGGGAGAAACAAACTGGCAGGTCACATGTTCCAGCAGCTATCTTGGAAAATTGACAGGGGAAACAGCTGGCCAGGTGTAATAGTGTTCATTTTCACACAGAAGCAACCAAGCAGCTGGGGATTAAACAAGGTAATAAAAACTGTGAGTGAGCCTTTCATGTACTGGGTTCTCGCACTCAGATAATAGGGCAAGAGAATGTTGCTAGGTGGGAAAGGGCAGTTCGGCCTCTCAGATGTAATCACACATACATACACACACACACGCACGCATCACATGCATGCACACACACAAACGCACACACACACACCCTACACACTCACATGGGAGGGGAATACTGGAGGGGTATGTCAGTCTAGAAAGGTCCCATCCTACTGCCCTAAGTTTATAACTAGAAGAGCTTAACCACAACTTTCTCTCACTCATTTCTTGCAACATTTTAAGAAGACAGGGCTTTGTCTCTTGGTGAGTGCTTCCCAGTAGGTAAGAGAGCCTTGCTTCCATGGCTAGCTTATCTGGGCAAGGAAAGAACAGTTTAAGTTCAAGTTCAAGCTATTTTTTATTGCTTAAAATGTATAAAACCACAAGTTTGTTACATTAAAATACAGTATTCTTTTCATCCACATTAACATAACCTATATCAGTTCATGCATCATAAAAAACAAGAAATTTAAATAATCAACAACAATTAACAAATATATTAGCAAATATATATATAGACAAATATTATACAATACATTTCCTAAGAGAAAAATCCAGCAATACAGCCTTAAGATAAACAACATTTTGCAATACCATAAATCAGTTTCACTGAATCTAATTTTAAAATGGATTTTTTTTTATATTCTAAAGTTTGCAATGGGCAGTACATAGGCAACAGGGAAAAAATATATTTTTCTCGATCTTGTACCCAGTTTTTTCATTCAAACAATATGTGCAAAATACCAACCTCTTGTTTATAAATACATTAACAACTACCTCTAAACTTTTTGCAAAGCCAGTTGTTCAAATTATGATAGGACTTACCTAAGCTAGCCAATCGTAGTCTACATAGGATATTCCTATGTAAACCACTTTCACACAGTGCCAAAAATGACTCCATCCCCCAATTAATCTTTATAGAGGAATACAGACCCCTTTGATCCAGATCATGAATATTTGCAAAATCCTCTTGAACAGCTATATCCTTTAACCTCTGGACAACTTCTTTCACAAAGCCATCCATATTGGCCAAGACATATGTGCTCCCAAGCTCAGCACACCCAAATTGTCTTAAGGCTCAATTCAGCTTAGAAAACCAGGACTTAAAATACCCATTCAATCCCCCCATTTTATGAATCCTTTCAGCCCAGCATAGCCAGGGGAGGCTGTTATTATTTAACTTCATCAGCCTATCCCAATATTTGATAGCTCTTTTCAAAATTCTTATTTTGACCTGAATCATCCCAGCCTCCAATCTTAAAAACAAGAGGGGCAATCATGAGGGAGATTTAAGGCAGATCTTAAAAAATTGTTCTATACACTCTCAAGATTGGCTTTATCCAGACAGAGACCCCACAATTCGCTACCATATAACAGTTGATTCATTAATTTAACTTCAAATGTTTTCTTTAAATAAACAAAAGAATGATTAGCAAATTTGGCACCAAAGGAATGAGCAGCCCCCATTGATTTAGAGGCATTGAGCTTAACATCTGCCAAATGGCTAAACCAGGACAAATTCTTATCAATCAATAGTCCTAGATATCTAAACTCCTTCACTAGCTCAAAACTACAACAGTAAATTAGCCGTGATTTCTCATGGCATTTGGACTTTCCAAACACCAGAATTTTAGATTTATTAATATTCAATTCAAAATCCATCTGATTCAGAGTATTCATAACATCAGACAATGCACGTTTAAGGCCTAATGGAGTTCTAGATACAACTAAGGCATCATCTGCATACAACATCAATGTAACTTCCTCCTTATTTAAAGTTGGGGCAAAGGTATTGATTTGGCAATTTTTTTTAATTAGTTTCTCAATATATAGATTAAACAATGTTGGGGCCAATAATCTACCCTGTTTTACTCCAGTATTAATAGACAATTCCCTTGACAATGCACCATCTCTCCCATAATGTATCGCTATTGTAGTACTTGAATGTAATAATTTAAAAATTTCTAACAGTTGGGGATCAATACTTCGGTCGACCAGAGATTCCCATAACTTAACTCTATTTAGAGAGTCAAATGCACTTTTAATATCCAAAAAGGCAACAAAAAGATTGCCCTTTTTGTGGCCTACATATTTTTCCACTAAGAAGTTTAAGGAAAAAAGCAGGTCAAGAGTGTTATGATCCCTTTTGAACCCCCCTTGAAATTTTGAAACCAACACATTCTCCTCAATCCAGGCCATCAGTCTGTCCAGGATTAATCTTCAATAGATTTTTTACAAAATCTGGAGCAAGGTGATGGATCTGTAACATTTTGGGTCACACCTGTTCCCCTCTTAAAGAGGGGAACAACTGTACCCTTGTTCCAGCTTTGTGGGAGAATTAGATACTTACTTATAGTAAAGATTGGGGTGCAAATAGATGCCCAAAAAACTGGGTCATGTAAAAAAAACCTTTGCAGGCAAACCATCTGGCCCTGCAGCTTTATTTTTTTTCTGTGCCCTTATAGCCTTCTCAACTTCATTGGGGGAGAACTGAAACCCATCTCCCACAAACTTACACGGAGGTGTGTATGAGTTCTCCTCCAATGCCTTACTTGCAGCTAATGATATTTTATAAACCTCACTAAAATGTTGTACCCATATTTGTTCACTAATCACCCCGATACATTATATGAGATATTATTTTCATTACAGCTGTAAGCAACCAGAGTCCAGAATGTCTTAGAATCTTTTGTTGTTATACTTTCCTGTAGTCTAACCCACAGCTTAGCCCTGTAATTCTTTTTTTCTTAATCAACATTTGTTTATATTCTAATTTCAGTTTCTTGAAAGCACATGAACTTGAAAAGATGGTTCTTTGTTCCTAATTTTCCCAACCTTCTTAATTTCTCTTCTCATACAGTGACATTCATTATCGAACCAAGGCTTATCAGAATTGATCCCATTGTGTTTCCTAATTATCTCCTTTTTACAAAGCTCAGAAAAAGTTTTAGTAATTAACTCATCAAATTCTTTGATTAAAAATTTCATTTCAGAAAGGCTACTATTTTGAATTACCTGTCTTCTAGCTCTAACCTGCACAATACCTGTGTTGTTATTCAATACTTCCCTCAAAAATTAGTCCCTCTTAATTATTTTCCCATATTTAATGCACATATGGGTATTGGCCTTTACCTCTTCCTAATAGTCAGGTAAATATTTTTCAAAGCCCAAATAAACAGAGCACATAACTAGGTAATGGTCACTTTCCCAAGATTTGATAACTTTAAATAACTTTACCGCTGGGTAATCAATAGCCTCTACAATCCAAAACACCTCCCCCATTACCAGTTTGAAAAATGCACTCCCACTACCAATCACCCACAGCGTGACCATTAAGCACTCTGCAATTATATCCTCCCAAGAAATCAAGCAAAATGTTCCCATTTCTGGAGGTAGATTTATCCTTAGACTGTCTCAGTGGAATATTCACAATATCATCAATACACCAATCATTTGATAACTCCTCAATTAGGAAACCTATATGTGCATTGAAATCACCAGCCAGAAACATTTTTACCCCGGGAAATCTTGATTTTACAGAGTCAATACTACTACCAATCATGACCACAGCTTTCTGGTAATTTGCAATATTTAGGCCAGGTGGAATATAAATATTACAAAACAACCATTTAATATCACTATTTATAATCACACTATATGTAAAATACTCATTATATGAGCTTACTTCTGTTAGACTAAAGTCCAATTTGGTGTCCACATAGACTACTAAATCCCCTTTAAATTGGCCAAAATGTTTATCTTTATAGGCAGGTGAGACCCAGGCTGAATACCCCCTCTAACATTTGTTCACAGCTATTATTAGCCCAGGTTTCCTGCACACACAAGATTGAGAAGGTCTTCAACCAATTCAGACATTCCTTATTTAATAATTTCCCCTTAAGACCGGCAATATTCCAACTTAGAATATCAAATTCCCTTTTATACAACTTCTGCCCTATCTGTGTCTGTCTAACGGAGCCATCTCCAAGGTTGATAGTGCTGTTTGTACTTTGCTCGGAAAGCAGCACACTTTCCTTCACACAGAAGTTGCCCAGCCCAATGAACCATTACCTTCCTCCATTGTAATACTACTATTAATTCTTAGCCCAGTAGTTTCCGTCCTCTTCTAAATTTAGTAACTTCCTCATTACCGTTTAATTTGTGAACCATTTCACCTGGTTTAATAAATGCTGTTATCCGATGTTGTTTAAGTTCAGACTTACCACGAGTAATAGGCCCTAATGATTTCACCTAGTTGCTCTTAACTGGACTTTTTATTTGGTTCACCAATTGCTCCCTAATTGTCACATCAAGTGTGATACCAATAGCCATTACTTTACCTTTAATGGCAAAGATTCTAGTTCTCACAGATGCATTTCTAAATACCACATGCACACACAGCCTCTATGTGACCCATTCCTGTATCTATAAGTGGATTGAATGTCCTTCCAGCCAATTTTTGAACCTGCTAAGCCCTTCATTAAGTTATAGGTAGCCAATTTCAAAAGATAATTATTTTCTTATCTCCCCTTAGGGATCCCATTAATAAACAAACTTGGCAGCATATCCCCTGCTGCAATTGAGTGTTTCTTAATGGCATTTCTAGAATCAGGGATATTTTCCTTATTTATCAAGTGATCTATTTCAGATATTTTCCCAAACTTTACCTTCTTACTTTTGTTACCATTATACTTCTTTACCAAGACTTTCCTGTTTTGTTCCCCACAGATGGCACTATTTTCTTTTTCTCTAGCAGGAGTACTTCCAGAACTAAACTTGCTAATAGCACCCTTCTTTTCAGTATTCATTTTAGGGGTCATTCTCTTTAACTTTTCGGTATTATCAATGTAAAGCTTCCTTTCTTCTAGCTCCTTTATTAAATTATCTATTTCTAATCTCTCTTTCTTTGATATTTCATCAGTAATAGTTCTAATACTTCTATTCCCCTTTTGAACCAACAGAGAACTCTTCTCCTGGGATGCACTGTTAACATCCTCAGATTCTGAAAACTTGGAATTTTCAGCCACCCGGTCTCTATTACTAATTTCAGAAGAGATTTTGGACTGCTTACCAGGAACAATAACTTTTAGGTTCTCTATATAGCCCTCTTTTTCTTTCACAAAAATTTTTTGAAACGAGCCAAACAATGTGACCAATTCCAGCAGCTGCTCATTCCCAAATTGAATTTCATTTTTAATTCATAAATAATACTCTCTATATTCTTATTGGCCAAACTTGGATTCTCAAGCACATTATTACTGTTGCTTACCACACCACCCTGGGATAAAACACTGTTGAGGTTTTCCTGGAATTTTATGGCAGAATCCAAAGGTTCCATAATCAGCCCATGTTCCTTTGGGTTCTGATCTGTCACATATGGAGTCAAAAAAGACTCACAATTATTAAGAAAGGAAACCTTATACATTGTCTGGGATACCTGGTGTAAGCTTATATCCCTAGCCTGCAGAGAATCAACAGTCCCTGGAAATGATAATGCAGATTTTTCAGGAGATTTCTTATTTATGGAGACACTTACATCACTGACCAAATCTATCCTACTCACTCCAGACATTTTCAGTGGGGATTTTCTGCCCTCTACATTTCAAAAACCTTGTCTTGCTGGAGAATCTGCTAAATCAGATAGATGGAGACACGGCACAGACAGATTCACAGTATTCATTTTTCCATGCATCCCTTGTCTATTATAGTTATTTACTACATCTTGGCAATAACGACCAGATGGCTCTTCCAAACTCCAAATTTCATTTAACAAAGGATGAAGTGAGGACTGATTACTATCACAACACATCCCTGATGGAGAGGAAGTCAATTTTGGATGGAAGTTTTTGACTATTTTCTTATTACCTCTTAATTCCATATGAGATAATTTTGGGTTGAAAAATCAAGTTATTTTTTGAGTAACCTCTTTTGTTTTTGCTTTAGATATTTCTTTCCCATTATTCTTTATATTCTTTCTACTATAGGTCTTAGGCTCTTTCTTTACCTCTTTCCCCCTTTCCCAGATTTCATCACTTTATCTGCCATCTATATGCTCAAACAGAATAAATTCAAAATTAAATAATTTAAATACACTTCAAGAAGATACGGTAGCAAATAAAAAACCCAAAACAAACAAAATCTCAGAAGGTCCAGAATGTAGAGAATAATAGATCCCCCCCAGCATTCAAAGTTTGCTGAAAAAGTCTCAAACAGGCCACTCACAAGCAGACGCATGAAGGCAGCTCTCCAATATGGCTTTTCTTCCTTCTAATAATACTGATGTGAAAATGGGTGTTCCACACCTTCCAAAATGCAAACAGAAGCAGAAGGACTACAAATGTTCAAGCTGAAGACCCACAGTCATGCATCAGTTTTTAAACAAAATTTTTAGAATCAGTACCAAAACAGTAGGCAACAGCTGAAAAATGTGATCCACTGTAAAGATGACTTGTTAATATCCATAGATAAGGTGCCCTTTCTTTTCCAAGGTGTAAAACTGGTCCACCAATTTCTGTCAATTTAGCCTTCACGGACATACAATTTCTCTTTAAAGACCATTCAGAGGAAGCACTAAAAGAGAAAAAAGTATATCATTAGCAGTGACCACTGGAGGCTTAACAAACAAGTCTATATTAATGAGATGACAGCTAAAAAAAGACAAAGAACCGATGATCAATAGACCCAAAAATTTAGGGTACTAAATAGAATACTAATCAGAAAGCCACTGAATACAAAAATGATAAACTAAACACATGAAGCAAAAATTACTTACTAGCAAGTAGACATCATCAAATCCTGGTATAAACCATGGAAAACATGGAAAACATAGATGCTTATAAATATACCACCAGCTCACTGTGGCCCCAACTCAACACACCAGCTTAGCTCTCCCCAAGTTGTGAGCTCAGATAAAATGCAGGAGGTGCAAAAAATGCTAAAAAATGCAGACAGTGCTGGATTTCAAAAACTAAAGTGCGATTTTTCAAAAAGCGAGAAACAGAATACAGACATGCCCAAATACTCCTCACAACCAGATGCTCGCCAGTAGACACAACTGACCAGAAATATGCAATGCATGCATATAAAGCACACTGTTCATTGAATCACGTGGGCACAAATTAGCCAATGAATAAGCAGCAAGCAGTCATGTTGTAAAAATACAAAATAACTAAAACTAAATAAGAAAGAATTAACAAAATACAAATGTGAATACAATTACCTAAATGTACAACTAAACAGAGAGTGTACAAAAGCAAATACAGGAAACAACCATAGCAGCTACAAAATCTAATAAAATCAAATAAAACCATATAAGACAAAAATACACAATGTAAAACCTGCCTTACAACCTAATAAGGAGCATCAAAAGTGCTCAGCAAGTATAAAACATCAACTTAAGCTATAAAATATAAGACAGCAGTTTTTATAGAAAACATTATAAAAACTTCTAAAAACATACAAGTACAGCAGTAATGTGTAGAAATGAACAGAAAGACCAAAAAAACACTTCCTTTGGCGAAACTGCAACAGTTGTTGCTCCCGATTAGAGAGTTGAAGGTACAAACAAAATCAGAATATAGAAATGGCTGAGAATTCTGTTAGCAAGCTTCGGCTTCTGACTTTAGACCTCAGACTTCCACCTTTCTGCAATGTGAGACTCGGCTTTCGACCTTCCCGAAGGGCCATTTTGTCTTCCGCAGTCCCGCCACCACCTCTGCGGATCCTCCTGTAGAGACAAACAACACCAGAAACCACAGGCCAGGGACAGAATGTCACAGGAAAATTTGGTAAGACTCATTTGAAAAAATGGTGGCATACCTTTAGAAAGATAGATAATAGCAGTAAAATGAGCCCTGCTGTTGGAACTACTCCACAGTTCTTCACAGCATGCAGACACTCCCACTCACTCTCTCTTGCTCTTTAGGGGACTCACAGAAATCTATACAGCTCCTACTGGAGAGAAAGAACAGGCTTACTGAATATCTTTTTTCAAGTTAGCTGGCAGGTAAACATAGATCCTAGTGAGAGACTAGATTATGAGTTTTTCCTGTAAGTCATCTATCTGTCTAACTGGTTTTATTTTACTGTCCTGTAAATGTGTATATCTTTCTGTTTTGTTGTATATATCCTGTTTGTAAAATCCTGTAGCATTATAGTAGTAAAGATTAATTTCCATAGTACCACTGGATGAGCATCCTTATTATAAAGATACATCTAATATTTCTGCTAGGCAATGTGAACAGTCTCTGTTTAAAGTCCACCATCCAAAGTGCACTCTATCAAATATTATTGTGTTTGACCTTGCAAGTCCCTGATTAGTATAGAAGTATTCTCCTGGGGTAACCAGGTGGCAGCAGCAGGAGAAGTAATTTGGCCAAATTCCCCTACAAGCTGGTATAGCCCAAAGGAGTTTCTGTCACAAATTGTTGGCAGAGTAGGAAAAGTGCATACATTTAAAGCCAAAATTTGTTGACAGTGTTCTTTCCTGGTGGAACTAGGAACTCTGAGAGAGAGTCTTACCTGGCACATAGAGAAACAGAGATTGTCATGAAACAGGATATACAATAAGATTACATCTTTTACTAGTGTTCATTTTATTTCTAGGAGCACAGCTTAGTGCAGTATAGTTAGCAAGTATGATCTCCTCAGCATATGGCAAATTTCATGTACATCAGCTCTTCAAGCAGTGCAAAAGGAAATGGATAATCTATGAGGTCCTGACTAGAGTTGGACTTATAGAAACCCTAGAGGAGCATGAACAAATGCATGGGAGGCAAGCAGTCACTGAGGAGTATGAACAAATGCAGTTGGAGCAGGCAATCACTGAGGAAGATGACTAAAGTAGTAAAGCTGAGGTCACAGAGGCTGAGCAAAAGTTGGACTGCGAGCGACAAACTGATGAAGCAGTGCAGCCCAAGCCTGAGCCAAGAACTGGTGCAGCAGAGTCTCAAAATCAGCTTGAGCTCATGAAAATGGAGCTTGTGTAGAAAGAGGCAGAACTGCAGAGGGAAAGGCTTGAGACTGAGAAGGAGAGAGTAAGACTCTCCCTTTACACAGCTCATGGAGCTGAGGCACAGGAAACTTGTATGTTGAGGAGATCATACTTGCTAATTACACTACACTGCACTATGCAGAGTTTCTAGAAATAAAAAGAAAGGTAGTAAAAGATGTTTGTATATCTTGTTTCATGACTGTTAAGGTGGTGGTAGTAGTAGAAGTAGTAGTAGTAAATTGTATTTTTACACAGGTAAAACATGTTGGTACAAGTAACACCATTAGAGCTGAGAAACTCTGTTTACAAGCTGGTCCTGTTTGTGCATACAGTTGCAAGTTGAACAAAAGATTTGAAACACTACATAAACAACATCACAGTACAAAACTATAATATGATAGGGGAGTGTGCAGTAAAGTAGCTTTTTGATACCTCACTTTATATAAGAATGTTGTATACTCAATTTCTATGTTATGGCTGTAAGAAATGCTCTCGGTTTAGATTGTCAGTTTCATGATATTTGCATTAATATCATTCCAGTGATTTGCTACTGCTTGTGAAAATACCATATCCCCATATCTATTTGTTGAAATGGATTTAATGTATTCTCTATGTTTGTTATACCTTAAGTTATAGTTATGTTCAATGTTTTGTAATATTTCCATTAAGTTTACTGGTTTATTTTGGTTTAATATATTATTAAATCTTATGCCCAGACCAGCACGGATTCCGTGCTGGTCACAGTACCGGTACTGCACTAGTTGAGTTCTCCAATTTCCTACACTCCTCCCTGGACACCAGCTCCCTAGCTGGTGCAGTGTTCATTGACCTCTCAAAGGCCTTTGACACTGTCTCCCACCTTCTTCTGCTGGATGCCCTCTGCTGGCCCTCTCGCCTGGTGCACCAGTTACCTATCTGCTCGCTCCCAATGTGTAAAAATCAATGGGACACTTTCTGAAACTCATCCCATCAGCTCAGCGGTACCTCAGGGCTCCATCCTGGGACCCCTACTCTTCTCACACTACCTAAACACCCATGCAGACGACGCTGTCATTTTTGCCACCCACCGCAATCCCATCTCCCTCCAGGACATCCTACAACAATCCTTTAATGATGCCGAAGCCTGGTTTAAAGAGCACAGACTCATCGTTAATCTCAAAACAACCAAAACAATGCTTTTTGCCCACCCCCAAAACAAAGCCGGCAACTTCTCACTCCATATCCTCCCTAGTACCAAACAACCACTTGAACAAGTCCACTCCTACAAGTACCTTGGGGTTTCTTTCAACTCAGCCCTCACCTACCACACCTACATTGATGCACTTGTATCCACCACTAATGCACAGCTTGGCATCCTCTACCGCTATAAAAACTGCCTCCCCCCGATGCCCTCCGACTAGCGGTTACATCTTCAATACTGTCCCTTGTTGACTATGGCCTGCCAGTATATGGTGCTGCTGACACTACCGCCCTCAATAAAATTTGCCTCACCCTTAATAAGGCCTGCAGGCTGATTACTGGTGCCCTGAGGCTCACACATACGTGTCAGCTCTATGACAAGGCAAAACTGCTTAATTTAGATGAACAGCTACGCAACCAAACCTGTCTCCTGATGAAAAAACTCTTCTCGGGCTATCCCCCCTCCCGGGATGACAGCCTCCATCCACCAAACCCAACACAGTGTCACAACATGGACCTCCTGCAAGACCACTCTACTGGTCCCTAGATCCAGGACCACCCATGGACAGAGGTCCTTCTGCTACAGAGCTCCATCCTTGTTTAACCCACTCCCTGCTCCCACCTCCGATGCCCCCACGATTTCCAACTTCAAAACTGCCCTTCAGAGCCAACTGTTTAATACGCACTGGCTTCATCCTGTCTCTAAATGGGCCTAGCTTACTCCATACTTGACAACACCCTCTGGGCGGCACTCGACCTCACCATGCCCAACCTCTCCCCATTGCATATTGCCTCTGTTATTTACCAGCATTTTGCTCAACTGTATCATTTTAACTGCTACTAAACTGTATAAATGTATGTAACCACTTACGTGCTTGCTAAGTTATGTGACTCGTAAGCTGTAACCAAAAATTGTTCTGTTCATCCTCAATGTGATGAGGTACCTTTGGAAATGAGCCTCTGGTTCAAAGGTTGTAAACTGATGTACAAATAAGTAAATAAAAATTAACTAAGCCTGCCCAAATTATTTTTCTCCAGTTTTTTAAACAACCAGAATTTGTGTACATTGCACAATGGTACAAATGACAACAAAACACACATCTGATCAAATTATTGTAAATAACTTTCTCTTTTTTAAATTTGTTGCATTTTCATAACCATAAATATGGCACACATAGCCTATGATTGGGAGTAAAAGTTGAGTTACAATTGCATGTTGCAAATTTTTATTTATACAAAATGCTGTATTCTTGAATGCTCCAAGATCACAGTTGACCTTTTTGTGTCACCATGTTTATCAAAGTTTGGATATTTATCTTCCCAGATGCCTATACTTACATTCCACTACTTGTGTCAGTTCTGTACCATTCCTTGTAACTATTTTAAATATCAGATCATATGTACCCCTACCAGTGGTGCTAGTATGGTAAGAAAGACCATAACTTGGGACTTTTTACTATTTAATGTCACAAGTTCCTAGTTCCACCAGGAAAGCACAGTGCCCACAAATTCTAGCTTTAAATGTGTGCACTTATCCCACCACTCTACCACCAGTTTGTTACAATCCCCCATGCATTAACAGAAAGTGACACAATCAAAATAGATCCTCCATGCATTATCAGCAAGTAATGCAATCACAATAGACCCCCCTGCATTAACAGAAAGTGATACAAAAATTACAATACTTCCTACAGTATATGCATTAACAGCAAGTGATACAATCATAATAGATCCCCATGCATCAACAAGTGATGCAATCACAATCAATTCCCCTTGCATTTACAGCAAGTGATACAATCCCAATAGATCCCCCATGATACAATCACAACAGATCCCCTATGCATTAAAAGCATGTGATACAATCACTCTTGATTCCCCATGCTTAAGAGAAACTGATACTGTCACAGTAGATGTGCCATGGAATAATAGTGCTGCACTACAAAATTACTGTTTTACTTTATAAAGATTAGTGAAAGAATCAATATGCACAAGATAAAATACCACTGCCAAAAAGTTGTAAAAAAGTGGAACACATACTAATTAATTATAGCATATCAATATAAATGTAATTTACTTAAAAAGAACATATTCTACGAGAGAAACATTGACAAGTTATAGTGATGTTACACCATAACATTACTGAGGAACCACCTGAAATATGTTCAGTTACTATGCTGCATTCTGAGTAAGTACTGTAAACCTCTCAATCAGTCCATGTCCCCACTGAATTCAATGCATCTACAAAGTATACATAAAGAGAATTAAAGGATTCATAGTCTCCCTGCCTTAGATGTCTGGAACATTTATAAAAATGGTTTGTTATATGAAAAGCAAAAATTACTTTCTTTTGAAGCAAAGGTATGGATTCTGAATGTTGCTATATATACTGTATTATTTGCTGTCATGTATGATGTAGTTTAGTCTAGTAAACTGGATATTATGAATATATAAGAGTACATTATTGTTGCACAAACAAAAACAGCAAGATGTACTGCATGCCTCTTCTTATCATCATAGAAGAAGGAGACAGGTCTAAAATGTGGTAGAAACACAGAACTGTAGGATTTGTCAGTGGAAAAGGACCACTTGGCCACCTAGTCTGACCAAGGGTTCCCTGTCTATTCTACATCCAAAGACCCTACCTTGTCCATTGAGACCCTCCCCCCTTCCTACCTCCATTTCAATAACTTTTACAGTATGTTTATCCCATGCATGCTTCAAGGCCATCACCATTGTAGCCTCCACCACTTTGACTGGCAATTTGTTTGAAGCATCTAGCACCCTTTCATTGAAAAAATATTTCCTCACATTTACCCACCAGTTTCTTGGCAAGACCCATAGTCCTGGTGGGGTTTACTTTAGCACTGCAACAGTGCTCACACCAACTTCCCCCACAGTGACAGACACAGTGCTGAGTGTCTGCATTGTATTGTCAGGGATGTCGGTGCATTTTCAGTTGGAGTTGGACCAGGGAGGGGGGCCAACACCAGGAGCTGCACCACTGGTATCTTCCTTGCACCAGCACAGCGACTCACCACAGACAGGCAAAATCTGTTTCTGTGCTGGTGTTCACACTAGGGGAGTCAACCTTGCATCGGCATACCATCCTGGTGCTCATCCTAATTTGGAAGAGGCTCTCCTCCTGCACGCTGTTCACCACTGTGAGGTACTTGTAGGTCTCAATCATGTCATCTCTCCCTCTTCCAGGGTGTACATGTTGGATCTCTAAGTCTCTCATTGTAGGGCTTCCACTGCAAACCCTCCATGATTTTACTGTAGTTGCCTACCTCTGAACCATCTTCACCTTGTTTATGTTATTTCTGTGATGCTGTCTGCAAACCTGGACACTGTATTCCAAGTAGTGGAGCACCAGGGAGTGATACAGTGACAGAACCACTTCCTTTTTCTATCCCACTAGCCCTGCACATGGCCTTGTCACACTGTGCTGTCAACTTGAGGCCCTCTGATATAATAACCCCAAAGTCCATTTTTTATCTAGCTACTGTCAGTACTCCACCCCACCATATACTCAGCACTGGGGTTTCTATGCCCTAGGTGCAAGATTTTGCCCTCTTTGTCATTGAACCCAAACTGCCATACCTTTGACCACTCATCAAGATTTCCTATACTCCTATGTATTTTCTCCACTTTCTCCTGAGTGTCCACCCTATTGCAGACTTTGGTGTCATCTGCAAAAAGACATAAATTCACTCCAGTTCTTCAATGTTCTCTATAAAGATACTGAAAAGTGTTGGTTGCAGTACTGAATACTGTGGTACACCACTGCCCCCCCCCCCATTCTTAGAGTGTGTGCCATTAACCACAATCCTTTTTCTCCTACCTGTTAACCAGTTTCAAACCCAATTTATCAATATGGACTCAACTACTAAGCTGGTCAACTTTCTAATCAGCCTCATGTGTGGCACAGTGCTGAATGTCTTGATTAAGTCCAGATAGTCTACATCCACTGCTTTCCATTGGTCTTTTTCCCAGGTAACCTAATCAGCTTGCTGGCAATGGAAGGTTATCATGTGAGGAGGCACTAGGGCTAAGGATTAGTTATGCAATTACTATATGTCATGGTTTTTCTTCATTATGCTGTTATACTGCAGAAGGGGCTTAACCCACCACCTGTGAAGCCATATGTCACGGAAGTTATGTGTGAGTGACCCACATGCCATAGGATTACTTTTTTGTCATACATTGGGACTACATCCTACTGCTGCTTCTTGTACCTTATTATTGTATTTTGAATTGTTTAGTTTAATATTTTTGCTAGTGGTTTGCAGAATTTTCAAATTCCAGATGAATGGAATTTTGCTGAATTTTTGAAATTCTGCCAGAAGTCTGCCACATTTTGTCTTAAGTGGAAAGGCAGAATTCTGCAGCAGAAATTTGGAATGGGTTTTCTGCTACATTTTTTCAGAATTCTGTTCTGCAGATCTCAATATTTTCTGTGGAAAAAAGCTGTTCTATGGAACATAATTGTGCAGTTCACAGCAGTTGGAACTCCGCAGAAGGACCAATGAAATTCTGTTAGAAATTCTGATGTCAGAATAGTCGTTCCATGCTAATTCTGCTGGCAGAATTCCACGTACTATAGCAGTAATTTTTGCATGTTATGACTTTATTTTGGCCTGAACCTCTCAATTTGCACGTCTTTCAAAATCTGAACTGTGGAACTGTGTATTTCCGCTTGTTCAGTTTGATTTTGTCCCACCTCCTCTATTGCCCTTCTCTATGTCCAGGCCACACCTAGAAAGGAGCTTCAACTCAACTTTACTTTCATTTTACAATCATCAATGTACAAAAAGGGTATTTAATAAAAAACTAAATACATACATACAGTAATGAGTAGATAAAGATAGACAGACAGGTAGACAGACAGACAGACAGACAGACAGATAAATAGATAGATAAAGTCATTTGTACTGAAACAACATAGCAATGTCTCTGTGGAAAACAAAATCAATTGTTAGTATCTCAAAAGCACACCATTATCTATCAAGCCTATCGGTGTAGGTTGGAATCAGCACAGTGAATGGTCATTAAAATAATCCAGTGACAGCAGGGCAGATCCTATAAGGAATGACTTGAAGCCCTTAACATGTATTCACTAAAGGTGAGGCATGTGAGTGGGATATGATAGCGACCTACTGTATATGTCCCTAAGGGGTATAAATAACTTGAACAGTGAAGACTTGTTTGTTAAAAATAGAAATGCAGTCATGAGGGGGCAAGACTGGAGATTAATGGTGGCTCAAGTCAGAGTAACGAGCTGCAAATGAGCTTGGTACATCTAGTAGACCCAGGTTTGAGTCCCACAACCTCCACTTTCATACTGTGTGACTCATAGCAAGTCACTTAACTTCCCTAGTGCTCCCCGGTCCCTAAAACTAAAAAGGTTGCTCTGTTCAAATGCCCCTAACTTCTCTACAATTTGCCCTGGTTTGTTTTCGGCACTTCTCTTATATTCTTTATGCTAATCTCAATTTTTTACAACCCAAATGTATTATATTTTGTAATGCACTTGTAAATTATGTAACTTCTCGCTGTATTATGTTGTGTTTCATGTTCATGTTGTATATCTTTCTTTTATACACTGTACCCTACATCACACCTGTAAATGAGCCCTGTCTCAGTGTGCCTTTCCAGGTTACCCAAAGTTTAAATAAAATAAAAACAGACACTTGGGCCTAGTGGGCCTTACATGGTTACCAAAGAATTAAAAAAAAAATGAGGAGGGATGTGAGGAGATTCTCTTTTTTGTGCCATGCTCTACTTGATTCTTGGCCCCACTCCTGCCCCTACTGCACCCCAAGCCCTGTCATCTCACCTTCTTACGAGCATACAAAATTTGTCAGCAGATAAAGGCCTAGAGGTCTACCAAGTCTGCTCTAATGTGCAGCTAGCACCCCTTATTCTGCAGCTGCCCCTCCCTTCCACCCTTCCCCTTCATTAACCCTCCCCCTTGTCCTGTCCCATTCCCTTTTGAAGCAGTCCACTGTTCTACTGGATACCACTTCTGCAGGTAATGCATTCCACCCAGCCACCACCCTCTCTGTAAAAAAGTGTCTCCTCATCTCCCTCCTGAACCTTCCTCCCTCCAGTCTCATATCATGGCCCCTGGTGGCCCTCTCCTCCCTTACTTTGAATAGCCAGTCTGTACCCATCTTGTTTATTCCTTTCATGTATTTAAAGGTTTCAATCATGTCACCCCTGTCCCTCCTCTTCTCCAGTGAGTACATGTTCAACTCCTTCAACCTCCTCTCATATGATAAGTCCCCCAGCCCCTTGATCATCTTTGTTGCCCTGTGCTGCACCCCCTCCAGTAACTTAATGTCCCTTTTCAGATACATTCTTCAGGAGATTATCTTAATTCTATGATGCACCTGTGATTTAGCCCACATGGTGGAGCACTCGAGATGAGTCCAGGTCCCTTGGGTATACAATATCTAGCCATCAGAATAGCACCCAGTTTGTTGAGTATGGGGATTGCTGGTATTATGAGGCTGTCATGCTGTATGGTGGGTATTTTCCATTTTTTGCCCATTCTATCCCTCAAGATACTGGCGGCTCTGGTGTGCATGCACTTTCACATGAACATGCATAATGTGGCACCAGTCTAGGTTTCCCTTCCCTGAGCCACTCCATTGCACTGCCACCTGTAGATATCCAGGTGGCAGTATAGCAGTGGAGCTGGCTGCCTCCCTCCCTGGAAGAAGAGAGTGTATTTTGGAATGCTGATCCTTCTCTCTCCCTGGGTGGCCTTTGACACCCATGCTCCTTCCTGAATGCGGGTCACTGGTATGGCAAGTGGTAATGCTACAACTGTGTCAATGGGCCAGCATGAGGAGGTTTACTTTCACTGAAAGGATGATAGATCCATGGAGTATGTTGCCAGTCAAAGTGGTGGGGGAGGTACCCTTCATGGGTTCAAGCATAACTGGGACATAACAAAGGGACTTCTAGCCCCACTAAGGGGAACCAGGGAGGGAAAAGGATGCAGGAGAAGGCAGAGGGAGATACCCTCCAAAGACACTAGGCCATAGGTGAGCTAGTGATGCTACGGACAGACTAGATGGTCCATTGGTCTCTTTCTACCATCAGAATCAATGTTTCTATGTTTCTATAGCATTATTTAGGTACTAACATAGATACTTTACATACTGTAGATGGTAAAGGATAGAAACAGACTAGGGGCTGTATTTTCAATTACTTGTGTCAGCTGTCTAGCATAATTTCAAGACAAACAAAAAGAGACAGGCACCAAGCATCAAGGCCAATGCACCTTTCTTTATTACATAAAGTGCTAACATGATGTACATGCAAACATGAGCAGTACAATACTGAAAGAATCTTACTGGACAGTGACAAAACAAGATCTCTGGGGCCAGTCACTTAAGCGGTTTCACCTTAGCTTTCTCAAGAGTACCAGAAAGTGCAACTGGTACCTTTTTAAAGTGAATGCTAAAGTGACAGTGTGCAGAATGTAGTAAAAAGCTCAATTTAACTCTTTTAACATTAAAACACATGCTCCAAATACAAGAGTAGGTACATACCTGAATACAACTAAAATAACTAATATGGGTTAGAGAATAAAGAACTTTCTTAACTTTTTCAATCCAGAAAATCCTGTTTTTGGGCACATATTCAAGGGTAGTACGCACTGCCTCACAAAGGTGATGGCTTGCTGGCACAACAGTATGCCTGACTGTTCCCTCATATTGTCACAGCCCACAACATTAGAGATATCTGGAAGAAAAACAAAAGGAAAAATTAAAAAATAATTAGCAGACTTATATATTTTAGAAAGGTTTATGGCATCATTAGGGCTGAAGCAGACTTAGTTTGGATCAGGTGGATTTACCTTTCTGTTGCTGCTAAGTTTCTGGAGAAGCAGGAGTGAAAGATTTAGTTGCTGGTAAGCTTGTAACAGGTTGCACTTGTTTGAGTCTGTTATCTTAAGTGCAGTAGCTTCTGAGTTTGTATAACACACTTTATTTTTTGTGTGTGATTTATATTGTGTGTTTAAGATTCATATTTCAACAGGCATTGGTGAAAACCTTCTGGATCTTTCTGTGTTTTGCCCTCAGCTAGGATCAATTTACAGCTAATTGTATTTTAAACACCATTGGGTTCTGTCACATAGCAGCAGAGCTGTAGCAGACTTAGTTTGGCTCAGGCAGATTTACCTTTCTGCTGCTGCCAAGTTTCTGGAGGGGGAGGAGCGAAGGATATAGTTGCTGGTAAGCTTGTAACTGTTTGTCCTTGTTTGTGTCTGTTAACTTAAGGGCAGCAGCTTCTGAGTTTGTTTAATATAGTTTATTTTTATGTTGTCTTACGCATGCGCAAGGAACATCTTGTGGTAGTAGCAGAAATCCAGAGGTGTGTCAGTATTGGCCAATGCAGGGCAGGCTTTAGTAGGTGCGTCCCTCATTCCCCAATTATTCAGCATGCTAGCACTGACACAAGAATTATGTAAAGAGCCACCAACTTGAAAGAAATGTGCCGCTGCAATCAGAGACAAGCTCTTCATGCAGTGGCACAAATGACACGCTTCCTGTATGTGCCTTTCCTGATGAGACATTTCTATAATCATGGTGGCAGCTCCTGCCACCACCACACAATCCCCCAAAAAAGTCGACATTGAGGGTCCAATTGCCGTGTCAGTATGTCTGCCACCCCACACATTTGTGGCACACTGGGAGCCACCCAGTGTGCACTTCGCTCACGAAAGCCGACCATTGGCACATGCTCCTGCCCCACCCATCCCATTGTATGTCTCACTGGGAGCCCACGCCGTGTGGCCAACATCAGACCCCTGAAAGTCATGGGGCACACTGGGATCCCACCCCAGTGTGCCCAACAATTGTTTTATTTCACCTGTAAAGAAAGAAAATTGCCCTGCGAGGTCCGTTTTCTTTTTTTAGTACCTAAAAAAATGAAACGGTCTCTCATTGTCCATGGCACCCCCTCCCCCAATCTGCACCCACCCTCTGGGCACCCCACCTCCCCATATACCCACCACCCCATACTTACCTGAGGAGGTCTGGCGCTGTGATCTTCAGTGGAGTGGGAACACATCTGGACTCTTCAAAGCCAAACTGCAAAATGAAGAAATTCCAGTAGGCTTTATAATGGCATAAATGGGGGGATTTCAACTTAGGTGGATATCTCAGACATTTTTCTGAATTTTGGCTTCAACTTTTCAACATGGGGTTCTTGGGATCCACCTCATAAATGCATGCACTGTCATCTCGTTATTCGGCACCGACAGGTCATTTTGTGGTCACTGCATGGAATCACCTTTCAGGACTGATTAATGAATTGACAGTGTCACTGTTCATGAGGTGGGGCCCCAAAAAGCCTATGTTGCAAATGTGGTGAAAAAATTCCCCAAATGACTGGGTTACGAGCGTGCACTGCACAGTTTCCATACACACTCCTACCTTTGACAATTTTTTTATATTTTCACTTCAGATTTTCAACATTGCCATTTTTCCCACCTCCTTATGAACTGTGCAGCTGTCATTTTTCACATCCTGCCCAAAATGTGTTTTCACACATCTGGTGCTGGATGGCACGGTCGCTGTGGGAAATCAACGTTAGGGACAGATTAACAAAATTACAGTGACACTGTTCATGAGTGGAGGTCCCAAAATGCCTATGTTGAAAATTTGGTTTAAAAAATCCAAAAATAAAAATTGCGTTAAGGGCATGCATTGCACAGTTTCTACGTACGCTGGTGACTTCACCAATTTTTCATATTTTCACTCCAGATTTTAAACATTGTCATTTTTGCACACCTCCTTATGAACTGTACAGCTGTCATTTTTCACCTCCTGCATGAAATGTGTTTTTGCACCTGTCGCACCAAATGGTGCAGTCACTGTACAAAATCACTTTTTTGCTAACAAACTGATAGTGCCACTTTTCATGAGATGGGGTCACAAAAGCTCTTGTTGAAAATTTGTAGTGAAAATACCAAAAAATGCCTGGGGCATTAGGGTTTCCATGCATAACGCCCCACCCTGTAGGGACTGACAGGTGTCAGGGGTGTGACTTGGGATTGTTGGCTGAAATGCTAATGCCATTACTCCCCAACCCTGTAGCCAGTGACAGGCATCAAGGTGTGCCTTGGACTTTTCAGCCTCAAGGTTCACCCCATTTTTCTATACTGCACCCATCTTAGTGTATTTCCTTATGGAATGGGGTGAGCATAAGGCCCAAAGACCCCAAGGCAGAATGCAACACTTGTCAGTGTCTGCAGGGTAGGGAGAGGTTAAATGGCATGAGTGTCATGGCCAACCCAAAAGCACACCCCAATGCCCGTCAGTCTCTGCAGGGTGGGGGTAGGGTTGGCATCAGTTCAATACTTCACTGCCATTCCTATTATGCATCTCTCTAACACCTGCACTACCAATGCCAATGCCAGCAAGACAACATTCAGCACTGACAAATGCTTGTCTGTGTGTGTGTGATTTGTATTGTGAGTTTAAGATTCATATTTCAACAGGCATTGGTAGAAACCTTCTGGAAGTTTGTGTGCTTTGCTCTCAGCTAGGATAAATTTACAGCTAATTGTGTTTTAAATACCAGTGGGTTCTGTCACATAGCAACACAGCTGAAGCAGACTTAGTCTGGCTCAGGTAGATTTACCTTTCTGTAGCTGCTAAGTTTCTGGAGGGACAGGAGTAAAGGATTTAGTTGCTGGTAAGCTTGAAACTGTTTGTACTTGTTTGAGTCTGTTACCTTTAGTTCAGGTCTCATATTTCAATGGATTTTGTGGGATTTTTTTTTGTCATTGGGGCTTGTCCTTTGTGAACATAGGGTAAAGGGGTTCTTGGGACACAGCCAGGGGGTACTCCCACCCTCCCACTCACCCTCCCCTCATTCCTCCCATCCCTGGGCTAGTCCCCTTTTATAGGGTGTGGGCCCATAGTGTTACACCTTACTACACCACACAGGATGTTCCAAACCAAGGATGGGGAGGAGCATAGAGATTCATCCAGAGGGTGTACCTAGATTATATTGCAGGCCAGGTCACATCAGACATGACAGAAGTGGGGCAGTTCAGTGGCTGCAGAGCAGCAGTCTTCAGGGATACTTTCTGGAGGCTGCAATGCTGCCCTATCTGCAGACACCTCTCTGGGCTGAGGGAGGAGGTTGCATGTCTCCATACAGAGGTGACCAGGTTACAGGCAGCATCCATCCACACCCAGAGATCACTGGGTCCACAACATCAACCTCAAAGGTTGCCCAGGAAGAAGGGTGAATGGACCACAGTGGGTTCAGGGAGAGAGGAGGAAGTCAGAGCCACATCCCCCAAGTGGTCCAGCTTAATAACTCCTACGCTGTTTTGGAGGAGTGCAAATGCCCCACATTAGCACCCACAGCTGGGACCAGGGAGGATGGTTGGGACCTCCAAGCTGGAGTCCCAGGGAATGGGGCAATGGACCCCAGAGAGGGGAAAACTTCTCCTAGTGGGGGACTCTGTTGTATGGGGTGTGAAATTAGGGACACCTAGCAAGAGGAAGAGGGAGGTCAAGTGCCTCCCAGGAAGCATTGCATGGAGAGATGGGAAGTGAATCCATAGGATCACTAGGGTGATAGCCAGGAGGGAAGAGCTGGATGTCTTTGTCCATCTGGGGACCAATGACCTGGTGAGGAGTAAGGTGGAGTTAGTCAGAATCCAGTAGGATTTCAGGAAGCTGGTAGGGGACCTGAAACAGGTAGCACATTCTGTCTCATTCTCGGAGGTGCAACCTGTCCAAGGCACGGGGGAGGCCAGGGCACTCCACATCTGAACCTTCAACTCCTGGTTGAAGGATGGGTGTGGAAGGGAAGGATTTGACTTCATAGGGGATTGGAGCCCAACCTGGGCAGGTGTGAGCTTGTATCAGGAGGATGGCCTGCATCTGTCCGGAAAGGGGACCTCAGTCCTTGGTGAGAAGTTGGAATGCTTCAGCAGAGAGCATTTAAACTGGCCGGGGGGGGGAGAGCCAGGAGAGACAGGTGGCTTAGGAATGCCCCTCCATGAGAACATGCAAAAGTACAAGTTGACAACAGGAATAACTGAAGTGAGCAGTAAGGGGCAGGCAGGGGAAATATTTACAAGGGGGGCAAGAGCACATGAGCATGAATTCTGGGGTGTGGGGAAGAGGCAAAGTAGAGAAAACAGGAACAGTGGGAGGGCAGGGACATGGAACATGAAACATGGAAGGTCATGTTCACAAATGCCTGCAGTCTGGGAAATAAGGTTCCAGACCTGGAAGCCTTGGTGACGGATGCAGTTCTTGACACAGCAGCAGTAACAGAGACGTGGTATTCTTCTTATCACAGCTGGGATGTCAATGTACCAGGCTACACACTGTTTAGAAGGGACAGGGAAGGTAAAAAGGGATTGGAGATGCACTGTACATCAGAGAAGGCATAAAGGCTACAAAAGTACAAGGAAGGCAGGGGGAGGCTGAGGCAATGTGGGTCACCCTCCTATCAGGAAATGGCATAGCAATACATACAGGGGTGATCTACAAACCTCCAGCACAGATAGAGGAAGTGGACATGATACTAGTGGAGGAAATTCATGACATGGCAGCAAAAGGTGAAATCCTGTTGATGGGAGAGTTCAATATGCCAGATGTGAATTGGACAATCCAGGCAGCTGCTTCAGCCAGACGCACAGCCATCCTGGAATCCCTGCAGGAAGTTGGACTCAGACAGCTGGTGCATGAGCCCACCAGGAACAAATCAATTCCAGACCTGGTATGGACCAATGGGAACAGAATTGAAAGAATTCAGGTGGAAGGGCAGCTGGGATCCAGCGACCACCACATGGTGTGATTTAACATCGAGACAGGGACTCAATTAAGCCACACAAGGGCAAAAGTATTAGATTTCAGGGGGATGGATTTCAATGAAATGGGTAGATGTTTACGAGAAACTCTGGAGAAAGTAGAGGTAATGGAGGGGGTGGAGGAACAGTGGGGGAGATTTAAAGGAGCCATTATGGAGGTAACTAACCAATGCACAAAGATAGTGGCCAAAGGGAAAAGAAGAACGAAACCACTATGTTTCTCTAAAGGGGGGGACAAAATAAAAGCAAAAAGAGCAAGTTTCAGGAAGTATAAGGGGACCCAAAGGGAGGAGGACAGGGAGCTGTACCTTGAATGTCTAAGAGAGGCAGAGAAGGCTATTAGGTAAGCCAAGGCACAGACAGAGGAGGGTTTAGCATGGACTGTGAAAAAAGGGGACAAGACATTCTATAGGTACATCAGCAATAGAAGAAAAACTGGGGGGGTTGTGAGGCTCAAAGGAGAGGAGGAAGAGTTCAAGGAAGGGGATCTAGACAAGGCAGAAACACTGAATAAATGCTTCGGTTCAGTATTCACTGAGGAGGGAGATGGTCAAGGACCACAGTTAGGGAGCAGAGGCAATCTGGGGGGAGAAGTGGACACCAGTCCATTCACAGTGGAGAGAGTTCAGGAGGAACTCACAAAGCTGAAGGTGGATAAAGCCATGGAACCAAATGACATACACCCAAGGATATTACAGGAGCTGCAGAGGGAACTAGCAGCGCCTCTGGCCACCCTGTTCACAGAGTCACTTAACACAAGCATGGTTCCAGAGGACTGGAGGAGGGCGCATGTAGTCCCACTGCACAAAATTGGCAGTAGGGTGGAAGTAGGTAACTACAGGCCAGTCAGCCTCACCTCAGTGGTGGGGAAGATCATGGCAACACTGCTGAAAGAAAGGATAGTGGCACACCTGGAATCCATTGGTGCCCAGGATCTGAGGCAGCACAGATTCACATCAGGAAAGTCATGTTAAATGAATCCAATAGACTTTTTTGATTGGGTGACTAGGGAAGTGAATCAGAGAGGGGTCATAGACGTCACCTACCTAGACTTCAGCAAAGCCTTCTATACAGTCCTACACAGAAGGCTGGTTAACAGGATGAGTAGTCTGGGTTTGGGCCATAATGTGATGCATTGGGTTAGAAACTGGCTGATGGACAGAAGGCAGAGGATGGTGGTAAATGAGATCCAGTCCTGGGAGAGAGGGGTGACCTGCGGAGTGCCTCAAGGATCAGTACTGAGGCCAGTCCTGTTCAATGTCTTCATTAGTGACATTGTAGAGGATCTGGAAGGAAATGTCTGCCTATTTGCAGATGACACCAAGATCTGCATCAGGGTGAATACTCTAGAAGGGGTGCAGAAAATGAAGAGGGACCTGGAGAAGTCTGAAAGATGGTCAGATGTGTGGCAACTGAGGTTCAATGTGAAAAGTGCAAGATAATGCACTTGGGTAGGGAGAACCTGGGGACAGCTACAGAATGGTGGGAGCTGCTGACTATCACCAAAGAGGAGAGGGACCTAGGGGGTTATCATATCTGATGACCTTAAGGTATCAAAGCAGTGTGCAAAGGCTGCAGGTAGGGCCAGTGGTATGCTGGGATACATAGGCAGAGGTATTACTAGTAGGAGGTGGGAAGTGGTGATGCCATGGTATAAAACACTGGTAAGGCCTCACCTGGAGTACCTCGTGCAGTGCTGGAGACCACACATGTGTAAGGACATAAACAAGTTGGAGGCTGTCCAGAGAAGGGCAACAGATGGTGCATGGTTTGCACCACAAAACATATGAGGAAAGACTAAGAGACTTCAATTTGTGCTCACGGGAGGAGAGGAGAGAAAGGGGCGACATGATAGAAACGTTTAAGTATTTCAAGGGCATAAGCAAGGTGCAGGTGGGAGATCTTTTCCAGTGTAGAAAAGATACAAGAACGAAGGGGCACGATATGAAATTGGAGAGTGGGGGGGGAGATTAAGAGGTAACAGGAGAAGTTTTTCTACACAGAGAGGGTGGTGAATGCTTGGAATAGTCTACCACAAGAGGTGGTAGGGGCAAACATAGTGGAGGGGTTTAAACATGCCTGGGAAAAGCACAGGGGAACCTTGAGTGGAAAGGGAGTGATGAAAAGCCATTGACCACTTAGGGTGAGTGGATGCATACATGTATAGGGCCTATGGGCAGACTGGATGGGCCTAGCAGTCCTTATCTGTCAACAATTTCTATGTTTCTATTAATCATCATTTCTTCCTAATAAGGGGTGGGAGATCATATTTATCATCATGGCTTCCCTGAGGCTGAAATTTTTTCCCCAAACTGAATCATCAACATAGCTTCTATTTTTAGAATAGTCTTTCCAAATGCCCACACCCCTCTTTTTCCCAATTTTACCTTTTCTAAACCACAAAAATGAAAACTTTGGTCATCTGGGCCCGGATATTCAAACTGCGCCAGGCTGTGGCGCAAGCCTGGGCACAGCTCAACTTGGTTGTGCAGGGGTGTGGCCTGGGTGATATTCAACGGAGCTGCGCTATGGCACAGCAGCATTGAATATCACACCCTGGCCACCCCCACTGTGCCTAGCACAGTGGCACTGTGCCAGCGCAAGTGGCCAGAGTGGAGCATGGAGATGCACTAGCGCAAGTGCCATTGCGCCATGTACAGCACCTGCGATATTCAAAAGGGGACATGCAAATGGCGCCATAATTTATGCAAGGTGCACATGGGGCCATTTGCATGTCATTATGACCCCATTTGCATCCTATTAGCATGCAGGTGCGCCGATCCCCGACGACTTGCACCTGGCGCCCTGCCAGGTAGCAGCCGTCGGGGACCGTCACCCCCTGCAGCCCGATTGCAGGCATTTGTCTAAAATATAATCCTTGCCTAATATCCCTGGTGGTCATGTGGACTGCTATGTGCCCGATCACGGGCATTTGTCTCCAAAACACATCCCTGTCCAATATCCCTGGTGGCCCAGTGGACCGCTATGTGCCCAATCATGGCATCGGTATAATACACCCCCCTGTCTAATATCCTTGGTGGTCCAGTGGACCGATCGCTGCCTGATCGCGGGCATCTGTAAAACATAAAAAAGTCCTATTACCCTGGTGGTCTAGTGCACCCCCTCCCCACCGCCCACTGAGCCCCACCGCCCCACCGCCCCGGTCAGCGGCGGGTAGCACCACCGCCTGCCGCCCGCCGCCTGCCGACGGCAGCTCGGTAGGGCTGCATGCCCGATGGTTCTGGCGTGAGCCAATGGGCGTGCACTATACCGTACTACTCAGTCCAGATATGAATGATTCATTCACATATCTGAACTGATAATGCGGTAGCAAACTATGCCATTGGCTCACACTGTGAACCAATGGGTGCAGCCCCTACCGACCTGTCAGTTGGTGGGCGGTGGGGTGGAGCAGGTAGGTGCTGCCACCCACTGGCTGACTGGGAGGGAGCAGGGCAGTGGGGCTCAGTGGGTGGGTGGGGAGGAGGTACACTAGACCACCAGGGTAATAGGGCTTTTATGTTTTACAGATGCCCGCGATTGGGCAGAGTGTGGTCCACTGGACCACCAGGGATATTGGACGGGGATGTGTTTTGGAGACAAGTGCCCGCGATCGGACACATAGGGGTCCACTGGACCACCAGGGATATTGGACGGGGATGTGTTTTGGAGACAAATGCCCGCGATTGGGCATCTAGGGGTCCACTGGACCACCAGGAATATTGGAAGGGGGGGTTTATTTACACGGATGCCCGCGATGGGGCATGGGGGAGTGCCACCAGGTGCGGCAGGAACTCTGGTGGCCACCCACCGGTGGCAGCTGCCATGTTGCGCCCTGCAATGTGGTAGCTCACCTGTGGGTGGCCATCATTTGTTCCTTTTTGTTTGGCTTAACTTTGTGCAGGTGCAGGTAGGGATTGCGCATGCATGACTCCACATCCCGGGCTGAATATCGGGCTGTGCAAGTTATGCATGGGCACGCCCCCCCCCCCACCTGTACCTGCACACATTACTGATGCAGTCCGGTGCATCAGGATTTGTGCGGCGTACTTTTCCCTTTTGAATATCACCGCTGGGGCACATCAGTGGGTTGTACATTGTGCAACACTGTAGCGCCATGCGCAACCCTTTTGAATATCTGGGCCCTGGTGTTTGTTGAGATTATATATGCAGTGAAAAGGTACTTGAATGATCTTTACACACTATTGCTCTGACTTGTTCATTTATTCTAAGCTTGAACGCTGTAACCATCTTACCCACATAAAAAATACCACAACTACAGGTTGCCAGGTATATAATATTGTTTATATCTCAATTAATAAAATGTAGAATATCATAAACCTTGGTGGCTTTTACAGTAGTGAAATGGGCAGTTTTGTCAATCACACTGCAGTATTTACAGCATCCACACCGAAATGTCCCATGAGATAAAGGAGAGTAGCCAATTAGTATCCCTCATCTTTTCTGTAGGTAATGGATGCAAACTACTGTATGTGTCAGTTTGTCTGCTTTGTTCTGTGTTTGTTTGCACACAGTTCTTGGTAAACTTTGTGTATAATAACGTAGGCTGGGATCAGAACATTTAATCCCCCAATGTTTTGCCACAGTTTCTTTAATGGCTTTCGACTGCCTACAGCATGTACTGACAAAATTAATCAGATGTTCCTGATGTACTTTCCTCTTTTTAACCACTACTAGTTCTGATCTGTCAACAGAAAGTGCCATCCTCTCTGATCCAGAAGCTCTGTGTTGTTGCCCTTCTGCCGTCTAGATTTCATGATCTGACTCTTGCAAAAAAAATCACTTTCCTCAAGGAAATTGTGCCTCACTCTTTAAAAAACTGGGATTTGGGGTTATTATGAATCAGATGCTTTGGGTGGCAGCTAGAAGCCAGGAGTAAAGTGTTGCTATTCATAGCTTTGTGGTACAGGTCTGTTTTAATAGTATTGTCCCCCGTCTCATTATTCTGAGATCCTGGAAATCCACTTCATTCTTACTGGCATGAACTACAAATTTAAGATTATGATTTGTGTTTTCCAGATATCTCACAAATTCATCCAGTTCCCCTCTGCTGACCCTGCATACCAATATAATGTCATCTATATAATGCCTCCAGAAGTCAATCCTATGGTAAAAAGGATTAGCCTTAGGGGTAGATTAAGTGGTAATGTGATTAAGCTTTTATACACAGAAAGGGTAGTCAACACGTGGAATAGTCTGCCACAAGAGGTAGTGGGGGTAAGCACAGTGGAAGGGTTTAAGCATGCTTGGGACAGGCACAAGAGAAAGCCTGAGAGGGGAGGGAGTGATGACAAGCAATTGATCACATAGGGTCAGTGGCCACATATAATGTATAGGGCCTACGGTCAGACTGGATGGGCCTAGCGGTCCTTATCTGCCAACAATTTCTATGTTTCTATGTTTTTATGTTTCTATACGTAGTTTCTTTTCCACATAACCACAAGTAGAAGTTAACACAACTGGGTACAAATGTTGCACCCATTGCAGTACCTTTCATTTGTAGGTAAAAGCTATCCTGGAACAGAAAAGCATTCATGTTAAGAACCAGTCGGGCATACTCACGCAAAAAATTAACCAGTTCTGGATCTAGGGCAGTACTGGATTACATCTGCTAGATGGAGGATGTTGGTATATAAAGCCTCAATACTCATTGAGACTAGCCACCAGTTGTCTTCCATGTGGAGATCCCCAGGATGCCCAATATGTCAGTACTGTTATGTAAATATGACAGAAGTGCCTGTACAATATCCTTAATATGTGACTCAATGAACTGTGAAATGGGTTCCATAAGACTCCCTATACCGGCTACTATTGGGCGTCCCATGGGGGGGTCTACCAGACTTGTGTGTACTTTAGGAAGTATGGACAATGTAGCCCTAATTTGGTGTTCAACCCTACGGAAATCATACACAGTACTTCTTTTGTGATAATACCCCTGTTCATAGCTTCTAATAGAAAAGTATTCACCTCCTTATTGAACTCCATGGTGGGGTCAGACAGAAGGGCTGAAAAAAAGATAGTAGTATTATTAAGCTGTCTATAATACTGTTGGAGTTATTTGACAGTGTCAAGAATAATGACAGCCCACCCTTGTCTGCTGCTTTAATTATGATATTGTAATCTTTTTTAAAGTTTTGGAGTGCTTTCATCTCTCCATTCTGAGAGTAGGGGTAAATTTGTCTAGAATTCAAAAGTTCCCAAAACACTTTTTCTTCACAGGCACACTCAAATACCTGGACACTGGCATTATAAGATGGACAAAAACTAGAAGGTGGTTTAAACCTTGCTGTACCACAGACTGTTATATCAATCCAGAATTCCTATACGTTCTAATTCTGTTGGAGCCTAAGGGTTAAACTGTGCCCAGTTAGGATGTCTAACAGGAGTAATATAATTAATACTCTGTTCAAGAGCCCCCATATCCAAACCATGTACTCCAGAGTGTAATATATCATCAGTATCTTCTCTAGTAGGCAAACTTTGACTGAGTCCAGTAACTGATAAATCCATCAAGTTTGTATCACTCTGGTGTCCTGTTTCTAATTTTGTCCAAAGGGATTTCAAATTCAAGTTCCCAGTTAATTGTTGGAAAACTATTCACAGCTAATAAGGGGAAATGTCATAAGTAGTTACGAAAGAGAGGCACTTTCCCAAAATTGACAGTTCTTTAGCTGTGAGCTCTCTTTTAGGTAAGCTAATCACATTCAGTTCTTCCCTTTCTGATTTGGCTTTAATTTCTTCATCTAACCTTGGTCCAGCCCTGTGTCTAGCATACTGTAATTGTGCTTCTTGCAACATGACTGTTAGACCACAAAAAAAGTTGGTTTAACTTCATGTCTCAAGTCCCGCAAGTTGCAAATAAAAAATGATGCATGCATAAGTTTTCTGCCAAGAACTCAGCACAGTACTGCAGTTACATATGCATCAAAATGTTAAATAAATGGGACCGAACCAGTGGTGCAACAGTAGCAACAGTGGCACTGCTGCCCTGTGGCATTAGTGACCAAGTTCAGGAATTAGCCTGGGCTGTTGGAAGACCTGCCGGAGAAGGATGTTTGAGCATCCCATGGATGCTCGCCTCCTCAGGGAAGGAAGGATTCTGGTCTCCACTGCAATACTGCCACCTGGGTGATCACAAGTGGCACTGCCACAGAGCACAGGGAGGGGAGTGTCAGTGCTCTGACATCTCGGTGTCAGGGGCAACATCTTATGATGCTCGGGGGAGGGGCAGCTGTCACTTCCACAGTTGCAGAAGAAAAAGTAGTACCCCACTAAGGGGGTATGTTTATGCGGCCCACGAGGGGAAGGGCCACATAAACAGCAGCAGTGGACATTGTGCAGAGCACTGTGGAAGCACACTGGACAACGGTATGGTCATGTGCTTCCACAGTGCTCTTCTGATGATGGCATAATGTTTGCAGAGCTAGACCCATGCAGCCATAAAAATTTAGGAACTGGGCACAGAAACACTGGATGCATCTGTAATGGCACTATTACATGGCACTGTTGAGGCAGAAATGCTGCCTCAAGTCTCAGCATCAGAAATTTCATAAATCCGGGCCTACAAGTGGATTTGCTTCATTATTTTTCTGCATTTGCACTATTTGCAACATGACTGTTGAACCACAAAGAAGGTGGACTAACTTTATGTCACAGTTCCCACAGGTTGTGCACCACAAATGAGGCATTCATCAAAATAATGTCTCATGCATCACTTTTTTGCCACAAAGTGTGATAAGTTTCATAAATGTGAAAATTTCTCACAAGAATTTGGACACATTTGTAGTTATGCATCCTATGTTAAGACTATTCAAAATAAAGTCCTGTATGACTCCATTGAGTCTGCCCAAGATTGCTTCACTTTCTTCTGCTTCATAATGCAAACAGCAGCTGTAGACAGGTAATATGAAAATACAATTATTTCCACGCACAGAACAGGAGTAGAAGCAAGTTGCTTTTAGTGGAGAGTTACAGAAAGCGAGACTGTACAGAGCCAAGTCAGATGAAATGCAAAAATGTACTTTAGGGCACTGTATCCCTGACGATAAATGAAAATGAGTTGTTTAAAAAGAATAATGTTAACAGTATTTGAGATTTATGAGCAGCTTCTTCAGGAACTGGCAGTTATATCTATGTTGAGGGAGTTATAAAGGAGACAAAATCCCAGCAATTCACACAATGATCATAATGATTTCCTTATTCTGTTGTCTTACTGACCTTTTTTTATTGTCCATTTGTTATTACAATCTGTGAGATATAACACTCAAATGGAGCATGCAGCCAGAGTGCACGAATATGAAGATACCTTCTTGTGCTTGGATAAACTCATCCCTTTGCACTTTTACTCTCTCTGTCTTTGATTCCTAAATATAATGCTTATATTCTAGTACCTGTTTTTATGATGCTTTTTATTTTACAATGCCCTACACACTTTTTTGCTATCGGTGTGGGAAATTGGGTATTACCACTGTCTACATTTTAATGAATATAACCATTCCTTGCAAAAAAAAAAATGTCCTTAATGCACCAGTTAGGGTAACTTAACACCACAAAAGTAGAGAATTTGTGGCTTTAGGGTTTCCATCCCTAACTACCCACCCCCACCACAAGCAGCAAAAGGAGAAAACATCTGGAGTTTGGATCTCTGGAATCTTTGTTTTATGGGCTGGGTATTTAAAGAGTAAGACTGAGGTGAGTGCTGTTTCTGATGAAGCTCATTAGCATCTGAGCAAAACGTTTGGTGTTTGTGACATCTTTTTCCTGCTGCTGTTGTGTATATTGCGTTTAGCCTGTACACTTATCAATGTTGTTTTGTACAGCAATGATGAGCTAAGAAAATACCTAAATCTTTGATGTAGTTGTCTTTTTTAGCTACAGGGTGCGTTACTCATATTGATGTGTTGTCAGGGTCGGGTCCCCCCTCCCATTCTCCTGACCCTTGTTGGACCAGAAAAATCAGCAGGATAACTTCAACATAGAAACACAGCAACATGAACAATAAGGACAGAAAATAAGTCTGTCAGGTTTGTTGGACTTCATTAACTCTGTGGAAACTTATTCATTATGAGAAACAGACTAACAATCAAAACCCCTATTCCAATGTGTTATGAGTACTTTCATGGTCTTACAGCTTTGAAAATCATTGAATAGTGGGATTTGGAAAGATGTTCACAACCCCTCTTTGTCTTAACAGGTTACATTACCTCCCTTTTACCCACACAGACTGAGACATACACACTACCTTGGAAAAAATGGCCACAGCCATGTGTTTATTGATAATCATAACCATAACCCAAGTTACATCAACATTGTGATGTGTGCTGCAAGGTAGTCGTAGAAAGGCTTTGGAAGGCTAGATATAGACCTAGGTCCATTCCCTACCCCAAGGGAACCCTCTAAGTGGACCCCCACTCTCCCAATGGGTACAGCCTCTGGAAGGACCCCACCCTCCGAGATACAAGTTATGGCTTCTGGGCTGTGTGACATGCACCCCTCCCCCATTGTATAGTGTGACAAATGTAGGTCACACCTGAAGAGGCTGTCCTGTGACTGGCCCCTGCAGAGTGCCCCCAGTCATCTAGCCCCTCACATCCTGCCAGTCTTTAGGAGAACCATCTGCAGATATGTGAGTTTCCCTGTTACCCTGTTGTACAGTACTAAGTTGCAAGACTACCATGTCACCACAGGACATGCACTGTTCCTGGCACTGCTGCTCATCCTCTTTAAAGTAATTCATACTTGCAGTTCTCAAAAGCTCATTGTAGATCAGCTAAAAACCTATCAAAACCTATGTCTGACAAATGCACACCATTCCGGATATATAACATAATGACTATCTCATTGTGTCTTAGGATAGCCTCATCAACAGAGTCCATAAAACTCTGCATGGCCATGTTGTTCAACCTGTGGGCTTTCTTGATTACTGTGGGATATCTTGCCAGTCACCAATGCTTCACTGGATGACATGTGACCAAACTATGTGCATCCCCAGACAGGATTCCTGGAGCAACCACAGATCCTTCTTCATTTAACAAAGCAGTTCTTGTAACTTCACTGACTGCAAGTCAGTGCCTCTCAGGTGAATCACCAAAACAATGGTGGAGCCCACCGTTGAGCTTCAACTGTGACCTATGGCATCATGTGACCCCACCTCATCTCCAGACATCCCATGCAATGAACCTACTGCTGCCAGGGGTTTAGGAAAAGGTTCTCACCTCCCGGGATCCTCCTCAGTTGTATTGTTGGCCAGTGAACGAATGAGTTACCATGAGTCAAAATTTGACTTATCAGGGAAGCACCAGCTACCAGGAAACAAAACAAGAAGCATATAGGAAATGTTTTCATAAGTACCCTTTAACAGCCTACGACCACCATTGTCCAAGAGCCTGAGTCTGTCCATCCATCAATCATTCAGTCCTTGCATTTGTGGCAGCCCCAATGCAAAATGAATGGGTGTTAAATTCTGTTGAATCCATGCCTAGCCCCCTAATGGCTTTTGCCAGAACATAGCAGAACTAGGGTACCATCAGCAGTGCCATTTCCATGCTGGAAGAACACAACCCCCCTAGCTGCCTTCTGGGAAACATAATTCTGTACCTGGGCTCACATCTCCCACTGTACCCCTGAATGAGATCTCAGGCTGCACCAGCACCCTTGGGCCATATGGTCTGCCTTGCTCTCCCAGAGCTATACAAAGAAATCTTCATAGGTCACGTCCACATCCTCATCCCTGAAGGACACCACAAGAACTAGTGCCTTGCTTGGCTGGACTAATTCAGACATTCAAAAAGCCCCACAGAAGGCCAATGAGAATGCAGTGTGCAACAACACTGCCTTGGAGGAAGACAAGCACACCTTCAGCAGCTCACCCTATTCCTACTCCGGCAGGGCCAGATTAATCAGTCAAAGTCTGTTAGGTTGTTTTAGGACACCACAGGACCATCCCCCCCAACATTTTGCGAAGCTAGAATGCCTGTGTGTTGTTCTCCATACTGGTGACTTTGGAGAATCAGAAAAATGCTTGTCAAATGTGGCCAAGTGATTCTGGTGTCAACCCTTCCTGTTTGATCTGCACTAGACAAAGGCATAGCCAGTCTACTGGAATGTGCTGTCAATTCTGCCAGTCCTGGGCCTGCTGCACATTCAGGAAGTTCTCAACACCCCTCCTGTATGCTACCCATGGGCTATGTGCTAGCGAATTCCTGAGTAACTCTCAGGCTTCTGGATCATGAACTCAGAGAGGAGGGCTGACCTTACCCAAGCAGATTGCTATATTAACAGTATATTAGCATGCAGATGGCCTTCTGACTGCAAAAATAGAGTTCCTTAGTAGTATTTTAGCAGTCAATGAGTTTAGCATTCAGTTTAGCAGTCATTCGGAGCCGCTTCGAATGTTACATACTGCTAATCATGTTTACTGTTATTAACAGTCATTAGCCATCAGAAGCAGTATAAAGATTCCACAGAACAACACAGTGCAATGTTGGACAGCTACCTAATAGTTATTGAAGATTGTGACGTTACTGGCACAAAATCTTCAACTGGGCTATAAACACACATTTTTGAAAGAACATTGTTTTCATTAAGCAAACAATTTATTGTTAGCTATGTTGAAAGAGTTTCACAGAGCTGGAAAATAACTAACATACTCCATGAGCACCTGTACAGATTACAGCTGAAACAGCAGTAAAATTGCTGAAATGCTTGTTTAAATGTTTTTTCAAACTACATTTTACTATGCTTAAAAATAATTCACAACAGTTTTCAGAATATTTTGTTATCTTTAAATAATTAAATACAAACATTGCAATAAGATTGCACAACTTTACAAAGTTAAATAATACAGGCCAGTCCACCAGTGCAGTGGTAGTGATAGCTTGCAACACTGACGATCTGGGTTCAGAAGTGAACTACGGCCATTGGAAGGCTGGGCGTGGGTGTGTGGAGAAGGATGAGCATCCCAAGGACTGCTCTCTTCCATGGTGCAAAAGACACTGGCATGTGCTCCGGTAAACACTCACTGACCCCTGGTAATGGCTAGAGGGGAGTGGGGCCAGCACTGAGGCACTGGATTGGTGAAGCAGCAGACAACTGCACATTGGGGGTTGGAGCATCCCTGATGTGTGCTGACATCATTGCACATCCACTTCCAGTAGGGGCAGACAACAAAGAAGAAAACCCTCCTTCTTGTGTGCAGACGATGAGGGCGAGGATTTGACCATGACGCTCTCCCGAACAACACCCAGCCAGCTTGTCAGGATTCTCAGCTGGATCTCAGTCTCTCCCCTGCCCCAACCCCCCACTGGGAGCTCCACTGTTGAGGGGTAAGTCACAGGCTGCCTTGTGCCTCTCCAGTCCCTTTCTGTCTTCAACACTGCAACAGGAGCAGGACAATTAATGTCAACTCCTGCCAACATCTATTCCCAGCTGGGAGCACTGTAATCAACTGTGGGTGCATATCATCCATGGCCTCCTTTTCGCTTCATCCCCTTAGGGCGTAACAGACTCTGCCTCCGGAGTGGCAATTTGGGATGGTGGGGGGAGGTGCTTCCACTATTGCCTCCTCTACCTTCCACTGGCTCCTTTGTCTCGCTCTCTCACTCTCTCTCTCTCTCTCCCTCCCCCCACCTATGTGGAGTAGGCCACAGCCTGTGCTCAGTGTGGACTGTGAGTTACAAGTCCCCACAGGTACTTTCACTGTAGCGTGATCATGCTAAGTAGCAGGCTGCAGCTGCAGCCTCAGCTTGTCCTCCTCCTGCTACTGTAACACCCAACACAACACAAGGGCTCAGGAAGCCCCCACTAGACCACAGGGAAGGGTACTAGTTTTCTTCAAAAAGGGAACTGGCCACAATCACAGGGTACTAGCTCACTAGCCCACAAGGGCTACCATTTTACTTAGTGTCCCCCATGGCATTCCCTGCACAGAAGACCACCAATGCATTTCTTGTATTTACCCACAGGCCTGTTAGTCCAAGAGCCTCCACTAGCCCACCTGGGTTACTGAGTACAATACTGGCCTCTCGCCCACCCATAAGAGCACAGGGGATTTTGGCTGAGCCCCTCTTCTAAACTATACTTCCTTTCCTCTCTGCTTCTGCTCCATTTCTGTTTTTTTTTCCCCGGCTATTCTATTTTCTTTTATAACATGGGTTAGCTGTGAAGCATCATCAATTGGATACCACCTGACCATTGACTAAATGTCTGTACCAGAACAATTAGAGTGATGCTTCCCAGAGCAGAATCCCTGAGCCCAATGGAACTCATTATCTGGGCTGCAAGTGTGAACTGAATGTCAGTCATTTGCAATCATTGTTAAGTGGTGCAGAGGGGAAAGGTGGACTGATGCAGTGTAATAGTTGCAAGGTTTTGCTGTGCATCTGTTGGCATGCACGTCATGGTCAGGGCAGAGTGCCTGAACTGTAGTAGTGCTCTGTTTGGGACAGTGCAAAATAGGATAGGCAGTGGGAGTGAACAAGTTGGAGTCCCGGAGCTCAGTTGAGGAATCAGATAGAAACATAGAAACATAGAATTTGACTGCAGATAAGGACCGCTTGGCCCACCCAGTCTGCCCATTTCCCTACCTGATGGATAAGTTGCAGATCCTAGTTAACCAGCAGCCTACTTCTTCCTACCCCAACCCCCTAGAATTGCCTTATGACTGTCCCATGCATGCTTGAATTCCACCACTGTTTTTGAATCCACAACTTCCTCTGGAAGGCCGTTCCATACATCCCAACTCTGTTGAAAAAATACTTCCTTAAATTACTTCTGAGCCGCCTCTTCTATCTTCAAATTGTGCCCCTTGTTCTTGCACACCTCTTTTTGAAAGATGCTACCCTCTTGGACTTTGTTGATTCCCTTGAGGTACTTGAAAGTTTCTATCATGTCCCCCCTCTCCCTCCTTTCCTCGAGGCTATACATACTAAGCTCCTTAAGTCTCTCTCTATATGTCTTCCAGTGCAGACCGTGCACCATTTTAGTTGCCCTCCTCTGGACAGCTTCCATCCTGTCTATGTCTTTGCGGAGATTGGGTCTCCAGAACTGCACGCAGTACTCCAGATGTGGTCTCACCAGCTGTCTGTACAGAGGGATAATAACTTCTTGTTTTCTACTGGTGATGCCTCTTCCTATGCATCCCATTATTCCCCCAGCCCTCCTTGCTGCCCTCTCACATTGCTTGCCCACCTTTAGGTCATCTGATATGACTACCCCCAGGTCCCTTTCCATTTTTGTTATTGTTAGTATCTCACCCCCCATTGTGTACTCTTCCCCTGGGTTTTTGTTTCCCAGGTGCATTGCCTTGCACTTCTTAGCATTGAATCTAAGATGCCATACATTTGACCATTCCTCTAACCTTGCCAAGTCCCTTCTCATCCTTTCCACCCCACCTTGTGCATCAACTCTGTTGCAGATCTTTGTGTCATCTGCAAAGATACATACTTTTCCTGATATTCCCCCTGCTTCCTCTTATTACTGTCAGCAAGTGTGCCAAGCGTGAACTCTTCATGCTTTGGTTTTGTGCCTCCCATTGCATGAACTGCATCCCTAATAAGTAGCATTATGTGGCCAGCTTCCACTACTTGGGTCAGTTACAGTGTCTCTGTGTTTGCCTCTGTGTCCCAATTGGTCTGTTCAGTAGGGCTGGCTTCCTGTCTCTGGGACCAAACAGTCAGTGCCCCTTTCCCAGGCATTTCCAATTCAGTTAAAGTGACAGCCCCCCCCCAGCATACATTGAACCGAGAGACCAGAACATAACAATCACCCTACATGAGTCAGTTACAGTGTCTCTGTGTTTGTCTCTCTGTCTCAACAAGTCTGTCTAGTAGGGCTGGCTCACTGTCTCCCTGACCAAACACTCAGTGCCCCTTCCCAGGCATTTTTTGTTCACTTACAAAGAGTGGCAGCCCTCCCACCTCACCACCACCACCACCATACATTGAGAGCAGAGATTGGGACATTACAATCACAAGTCCCCAACCCTGACAGCAGCAGCATGCAGCCTGCCATGCATATCACATGATGGAGAGAGTGAGGGGGCAGATTGATAGCGAGAGGAAACCACAAACTTTGTTTTTCCTGTACGGTACAGGGCCCTGCACATCCTGTCATTCGCTGGGAGAAGGAGAGAGATACACGAGAGTGAGTGGGAGAGAGACCGGCAGTAAGAGCCTGTGTGGGAGAGAGAGAGAGAGAGAGAGAGAGAGACAACATGAGTGCCTCAGTTACTGTCAGCATCGCATGCTTCCTTTTCTCATACTCTCTGTGTCTGTGAGATGGCTGTGTGCAATGTGTAATTAAAGGTTTAATCTACACAAGGCAACAGGTGTGCAGAATAAAATCAGTTCAATAAATATAGATGGCAACATGCAATAAATGCGCATTCCATGCCTTTTGGATGACCGCCAGAAGTGCACAGCAGTGCTGCAGGGGGCAGCGTCACTGAGCACCAGCACCAGGAGTCTTGAAACACAGTGTGAGAGCAGCAGGGTGTGTTTGTAGTAGTTTTCTCCACTGTATTCCCTGCCACCCACTCCCAAGACACACAGAACATGGTGCAAGCTCACCCAGTGACAGGGTGTGTTGACACATGCACACAAAGATTGTCTCTTTAAAGTTATATTCTAGGAGCAGCAAGCATCCAACTGCAGCAACCGGTTATGCAGCCTCGCATGTGTAAGCAACAAGCACTGTTTGGCATATCTCCATCCTCCCCAAAGGCCAGCAGCATTATCACACATTGCCAGGGTAATCTCTTATGTCTGTGTCACTCACACTCAGTAACTGTTTGTGGCTGGGAATGTGAAGCAGGGGCAGACACAGCTCACCACAAGAAAGAGAGAGGGGCACAGGGAGCGAGCAGGACACAAAACTGTGCCGCTCTGCAAGTGTACTGTGACAGAGCACACCACGGCTATATCTATCACAGTTGTGTCAGTAGAGCAGGCATCCGGTGTTTTTTTTTTTTAGAGGACTACTTTGGGTGGTGGGAGACTACATTCCCTTTTTGTCTGTTTAGACATGTTTAAAACATGTTTTTGTAGCACATTTTATATCTTTCAGTGCACCCATGTTATAAGTGCAATAATCTATGACAGGGTGTGGGTTTATAGGCTTTTAATGCACACCTGGGTGCTGTGAGGACACTCAACCTGTGGCCTCATGTTTCTCAACACACCCCAAGCGTGCATTAAATGCCCATGAACCCACAGCCTGTCATGGTTTATTGCTTACTTATTTTACAGTTCTGACAGGATGCAGCCTACTTCCCCATCAGATAAGTATACTTCTATACCTAACATGTCCTTTCCACCATATTTACCACTTAAGAGCTGTGTATCCTTTGCGACCCACATTTCTTTTCTTTTTTTTTTGTGCAGGTGCAGTAGACTACACCCCTTCAAGACTCCTATATCTGGCTCCCTAGTGGTCAGTTAAGACCCTCTACTTAATCTATATTGGGTGGGTTGACTGCAACAGTGTGCCCATGCCAATTACAACGTAGGTGGGGGAAGTGTAGCATGTTGGGCCCCTAGGAGGTCCGGGTGGGGAAGAGGGGGACCATAGCTGGGAAAGCCTGGTTGGAGTGTCTTTTTGGTGATTTAGATGGGTAAATTGGTGCTGGAGAGGTCCTGTGGGTGGTTTGTGGGGGCTGAATATGGTGGATATTGAATCCTGGTTCTGGGGTTCTAAGTATGGTCTGGTTGGGAGAAGAGGGTGCAGGTGGTAGTCTGAGTGGGAGATGAAGGTGCATGTGGGTATCTGAGCCCTGTTTGAGGGTCCTACAGATGGTGTGAGTTGGAGAAGTGTGTGTGAAGGTCAGTTTTAAAACAAAGTTCCATAGTCCTAGGAGTGTTCAGGTGGGAGAAAAGGGTGGGGATGAGTGTGGAACCCTTGTACAGCATATGAGTCCTATGGCTGATCTGAGTGTAAAATAAGGGAAAAGGTATGTGCTGGACACCCATCCATAGGTCTCTTGTCTGATCCTGCATGAAGCAAAAAGTAGAGATGAGTTTTGCACACCTCTCTGGGAGCTCAAGGGATGAACAGCATGGGAGATGAGTGTGGAGGTTGGTGTCAGATACTCATCTAGGGCTTGCAGGGCTATCCTGGTGGGCAGAATGAAGGACATGCCAATCTGGTATTCCAGAACTGGTTTGGGTGGGGGGTGGGGACAGGAGGTACTAAAACAGAAGAGGCCAGAATAGTGGTCTCAGGGTTGGTTGAAGTACAGGGATATACAGGACATAGTCCTCACCAAATGCAAATACTAAATTTAGTATTAAAGCAGTCATTAATTTGTCTTCAAAGATTAATTTTTGTAATTTTTAATCATCTTTAATCATCATTAAAAAATACAACCTCTAAGAATACTAAATTCTAAGAAGTATTTAGTAGACTACTTGTTTAAGAGTAAGTTATTACTAAATGAGGCTTAGAAATAGAACTGCAGTGCTCTTCAAAGTACAATTCATTTTAATACTACAGAATCATAAATGAAGACTACTGTCAGCTGAGAAGTTCAAGGATTTGAAGACAAGCAAGGTTGGTTACATTACCATGCATTTCAGTTCTACTAAGCAAGGAGACAGATAAAATAACCAGCAACACCAATTAATTTTAGAGAAGATAAACAATCATAAAATGTCTTTGTTTTTTTACCTAGAAATAATATGATGCTAAAAAAAAAAGCTGACAGAGTCCCTTTAAAAGTCTACTAAACTACATTTTCCAGAATCACTTCCTTTTCCTGCCCAGACTGACTGACTGTTAATCTCCATTTTGAAGATGCATCATGCTGGTGTTGCCATCAGGTAAGTGCTTATGTTTAAATAGAAAAGTGCATAATTTTAACTCCTTGAAATGTTAAATTCCAATTCTTGGAGATGTACTTACGTGGGTTTAAAAAACCTTCTCTACATCTAATACTCTTAGTAGTATGAAACTTAGTAGTATGAAATACAGTAAGGGAATTATTACTCAGGTTTTATTGTTCTCTAATGCATTTTTAATTGTGAATATTTTGTTATTAAGAAATGTTCTCTGCTCTGAACTCATATGGCTAAAAACCTTTGAAAAGCCTTTAACATTTTTTTATCAATCAAACCACTCCTTAAAGTGTCTAGTGTACATTTTGCATCTAGATTGCCTATTATTTGTGGTATTTTTACTGATTTAGTTACTTTTAAAGTTGTAGTTTCTTTGGGGGTAGGGCAGGGAGTTATCTAGGAGCAGGAAGATTGTATGAATGAGCAAATTCAGAATGCATTTTCTGTGTGCATATCCATTCAGTAACCTATTTATCTATATTTACAGAGAATATACTTTGCAGTTTTTTTAATCTGAGAAAATCTGACCTGCAGATTGATAAAGACAAATTAATTATTTACTGCAGATATGTGAGTGTTTGAATGTGTGTGGGGGTGTTAAGCTTTTTGCATCTGATTGTATTTGATTAAAGCATTTGCATGTGTTAATCCATTATATTAACTAGCAATGATGGGATCCTTGTGCTTGTTTTCTGTTCCTAAAGCTGCTGACTGTTGTTTATGAAAATATCTCCTTATATACTTCTGGAGGAATTTATATTTGTTTGGATCCTGTTTGTTCATAAACTGATTCGAGATGGGGTGGGAAAGCTGTTGTTTTACATTTGATATTGTATTTTAATAAAACTTTAGCATATGGAAATCTATTACATTAAATTAAATAGTAATGCAGGGATCAATGTACTTTTTACTTTTTTTTTTTGCTGAAGGATGCTGATTATGAAAATCTCTCTTTTGTGTATTTATGGAAGAATTTTTTTGAGTAATTTTCCTGTTTCTGAAAAGCATGCCTTTTTTAACTGATTCTTTGAATCCATGTAGCAGTTTATTTTAAAGGCACTTGTGAATTTATATTTTGTATGTTAGTGCTTCACATTTTATTTATACTATGTTGAGAAGTATGTGGTCCATGGTTGTGGAAGGGTGATCTGTGGGGGTCTAGTTGCAGGGAGGGGGTCTGCAGTGGTTCTGCTGTGGATGGAGGGAGAGTGAGTCCAGCTCCTGGGAAGGGTAGTTATCTAGGTGTCCAGCTACAGGGAGGGTGTTCAACTTGGGGGGTAGCTGGCCTATGGGTGAGAATGAACACAGGGGGGTCTAGCTATAGGGAGGATTGTCTGCTAGGGGAGGCTGGTCCAGGGCATGAAAAGGTGAGCCAGCAGCAGGGATGGTGGCTGGTAGGGGACTAGTTTGGGGATGGAAGCGAGGTCCAGGTTCAGGGTGGGTAGTTGGACAGGGAGGCTGGTACAAGGCTTGTGGCAGGTCCAGCTGCAGGTAGAGTGGTTGACTGGGGAGGGCTAATTCAGTGGCTTGTGGGACAGTTGCAGAGATGTGGTCTGTTGGTGTGGAGGCTTGGGGGGTTGCTCCAGCTACGTGGAGGTTGTATGGCAGGGGTCAAAGTTAAGTTTGCAACCACTGTCCAGCAATGTCAGTGACTGGGAAAATCTGCTAGCCCCATAGACTTTTTCACCTTCCCAGCTGTTTTACTTATTGAAATGTTACCTTCTCCAGTACAAGCCCACAGGCTAGTTAGAAGAAATTCTTACTAGCCCGGTACAAAATCTAGCAGCATTTGGCTAGTGGTCCAGTGCCAGTTTTGACCCATTTATGGCATGTAGTTGGAGGCTGGTCCAGATGCAGGGAGGGTGGTTGACTGGGAAAGAGGCTGCTCTGGAGGCAGTGTGGTACTTTAGTGCTAGTGAGGTTGCTCATCATGGGAGAGGCTGGGGGTAGAAGGGTTGTCCAGCTGCATGGAGGATAGTCTGGTGCCCGGAAGGGTGATCTAACAGAGAGAAGTGTGGCTGGCTGTTGGGGGGATGCTGATCTGAGCACTGGATGGTGGAGGTGGTGGTTGGACTGGAATTGTTAGGATATACAACCAGAATTGTTAGAATACATAATGGGAAACCTTGATTTTTTTTGGGATGAACTATTGACTACCAACAGTCATAACAACTGTCAATCAGTAGTTCATCCATTAGGGTCAATATTTTCTCTCTCTCTCTCTCTGTCTCTCTCTCTAACTCTCAACCGGCATGGCAAGTACTGCTGGCTCTGCGCTGTGCCATGTGTACTCCCCTCATCACAGTGTCACGTTCACTGCTACCACCTCACTGTTCCACACACACACCTCTGCCACTGCACTGTGCCGTGTGCACTACTATCACAGTGCATTTCCACATACACTGCCAGCTCTGCAGCATGTGCACTGCAGGTTCTGCAGTGCAGCATGCAATACCACGAGCACTGCCACACCTCACTGTTACACTACCACCACTGCACTGTGTCACATGCACCACCATCTCTTTGTGGTGCCATGTGCCCTGCTGTTTCCATACTGTGCCATGTGCTCTGCCAACACCACACAGTGACTCATGTATTATCATCATTGCATTGCCACATGCAGTGCCAACTCTGTCTTGCCATGTACACTGTCATCTCCACACAGTGCCACTAGCAGAGTCACCAGCTTGCTGTTCTATGTACAATGTCACCACTTGCTCTGCCACATGCGCTGCTGATTCCACACTGAGCCATTTGCACTGCTATCAATATCTGGTGCTATGTGTACTGTTGCTGACTCCGCTGAAACTGTGCCTAGTGTTGACCATTGCTGTGCCCTTGCTTGTTGGCCCTGGGCTGGAGGTTGGGGCATCTGTGGCATCAGTTATTTTCATCCACCCACCATTGAAGGCCCAAGTATAGATACATGCTCTGTAGGTCAGGTAGTATCCATGGGCAGCAGAATTAAGGCCAATTATGTTGAAATTATTGAATCAAAATGAAGGCATAGACTTTAGAGTTATGGCCTGGCTAGTCTCCTGGCCAGTTCACAATGACACCCACTTTAAACCCAGTTTTAAAGCTGGGAGATCATCCAACATTCCCAGTGTTATATCCTGAGCCAGTGACCATGATGGGATTTCAACTAGGGATTACTAGGCTTGAGTATGTAATATCTAGGTTCTCCCTGTAGCTCGTGTACTTCTCTGGAACTCTATCTATACTCTTGCTTTTCTTTTTTCCTTATACTAATCCTTTTTTTCTTTATGTACACAGGTCTCAGAGGACATTGCCCTGGTTTGACAGGACACAGAATACCTACATATCAGCTAGGTATTATTTATGTTTGATCTTCCCTGTTGGTCCCATTTTGTTCTTGAAGCACTATGGATCCTTTGTGACCCCAGGATATTCCTTTTTTACAGGTATGATTGGACATCATTCCAAAACACCCATCCCAGGCTCCCCAGGACCTGGGCCCAGGACCCAGGTAAGAGATCTCTTATCTATGTTAGTTAGGAAAGCTGTAATGATGCAGCCTCAGCTATGCCTTGCCTGTCTCCTGCACCCTTTGTATTGCTGATGCCCATGACCCACACATCATATTAATGCATTTGTAGTAGAATATTAGGAATCAAAATGCCAGAACCAGTAGGAATGCAGCAAGCAGAACAGGTACCCATTAGCCCCAACAGTTCAAGTTGTGTCTGCTAGTCAATTTCCTGGCCAGTAACCACAACATCCCCCCCCCCAGCCACACATAGTCTGGACCAGCATTCCAGCTGCTTAAACTTGGGACCTATGCATGCAGCTGGGCCACCATTTGTAAATAAGTTGGGCCACAAAGCAAGGTTCCCCTCCCTTCCTTGTAATGGACAGCAGCCTCCATTACAGTGATTAAAATTAGGTGCCTGATATGTGGTCGCTTTCCCACAATGCCACCCTTTTCTCCCACCAAACAGTTCACTCATAACATCTTGCACTAATGCAACTCCTCATTTATTTGTATTGTCTCAAGGTTGTCATTATTCATTGCCAAGCCACCCCCCACTTCAATTGCATCCTGTCTGCCATAATAGCCAGTGGTTGCTGGTCACCCTCTTGAATGTGCTTCATTTGAGAGGATCATATTCCTTTTGAACAGAGACATGGTCTGCACTACATTTTAGCAGAACTAAATCACCCACAACACCAGAGAAAAACAAGCCATGAAGGGGCCCAGATGGGGTATGTTTGAGCTGGTGCAAAACCCAGCGTGCATTGAAGCTGCCCCCCCAAATGTATGTAGACTTCATACAGAGGCATATTTTACCAGCTCATGCAATATTAGCCACCATAACAGACTATGTTTACATGGGCTAGCTTCCCTTTTTCTCTCTTTCCTTATCTTATTTATTTATTTATTTATTCAATTTTGATAACTGGGTAGACCTGCTGAGCCCCTAAGGTCCCTTTTTCAGGGGTGACCCAGAATTAGTTACACAAAGTAGAAGCATATTGCATATCCAGTACATATCTGAGCAGATCACAGTTGATTACAGTCAAGACAGTATGCAGCAGGGGATCTGACAGTCACCAATAAACAAATTTAGTATACAATAACATTAGTACTAGATCTATAACCTTGGGTGGAATTAGTACAGATCAAACAATTGATAGCACACTTACCTTAATGTTCTTTACTGGCCCCTGCTTTCTGCATCTCTTCTTGACCATTTCTATATATCTCTTTCTTCCTTATCTCGTGCTGTCAAAGTAAATTGTGTCTGTTCCCCACAGGCTTTATGCCCCTGTAAAAGAAGTGGGGTGGAACTTAGGAAAAATACAGTAAGGCACTTTGCAGGCCATGGTTGTAAATCATTCCATCACCTCAGGGGTCAAAAATAGAACTGAATCACTAGTCAAATGCCAGCAGATTTTGTATATGGCTAGTAAGACTTTCCTTTAACCAGCCCTGCAGATTTGTACTGGAGAAAGTGCCATTTCAAGAAGAACACCAGCAGGGCTAGTGGAGAAGTCTGTGGGGCTAGTGGATTTTTTAGTCACTAGCCCTGGCATTTTCCTTCTCTTGGCTTGGAGCTTTAGCTAGCTGCGAGTGTGACTGTCTCTCTGGCTGCCTCTTGCCATCTCCCAAGCCCTTAAAATTGCAGCCAGAGTGGAGTTCAGGAAGGTGGAGAGAGGCGCTCCTATCATGGCCATCTCCACCTCCCACTCTACCCTGGCCTCCTCCACCTCCCACTTGAGCTTATCTCTCCCCCTCTCCCACCTACATAGAGCAGGCCACAGCCTGAGCTCTGTATGAGCCTGGAGTAACAAGTGCCTGCAGGCACTTTCACTTTTAGCACAGTCGCACTATAGGGATGGCTGCTGCAGCAGCTCAATCTTGTCTTCCTCCATTTCTCTCCTCCATGCTCTCAGCCACAAAATCAGGGCCCAAGGAGTTTTTTTAATCTCAGGAAGGGGTTCTTATTTTGTTTAACATCATTGGCCATTGGCCTCTAGGGAACTTGCCCACCTGCGCTACCAGTTCTAGGAAGCAGGCCTTCTACGGTATCCTTATCCCACAGGACCACCAGTGCTTACTTTATTTTTTAAGAGGCAATATAGTGTTGTGGTTTAGTTCTCTAAGTTGCAAACTTGGAGACCTGTGCTTGAATCACACAGCCCCACTTACACACTCTGTAACCCTGAGGAGTCACTTAATGTCCTTGTTCTCCCAGGTCACACCTGGAATCAAGCTTCGGTTTAGTGTGCCTTTCCTGGTTAAACAATTTCCCCTTGCCCTATTTCATTAAACCCAAGGTATAGCTCAAAAGAGGATCCCCTAGTCCACTTGGGCTACCATTCTAAAATACTGGCCACCTGACCATCCAGAGCACTAAGGGGTTTTAGCTGAGCCCCTCCCCAAACAGCACTTTCTCTACTCTTTCCTATCTTTATTGTTTTATTTCCTTTCTAGTCTATTTTCCTACTTTGACCCAGCTGTAACCTTTAATTCTAAATGTCCCCTTTTCTTTACTTCTATGCTGTCCTATGTCTCTTGTAAGTCTCGTCTCTCTCTCTCTGTCTGCTCTTGCTACTGTATTTTCTCAATGCTAACATAATTTTCTTTATCTTACTAGTCTAACAGGACACTGGCTCCTTCTTTCCCCATCAGATAAGTATCATTATATGCCTACGTTTTCCTTTTCACTCTATTTACTTTCTAAGAACTGTGGATCCTTTGTGACTCCCTTTCCTGTATATTATTTTACAGGTCCCAAGGACATCATCCCTTACAGACCCTGCATCTGGCTCCCTAGTACTCAAGTAAGAGACTCTCGACTTATACCTGTACTTGGTGGGTTGACTATAACGGTGTGGCCACTCCCTTTACAGTGCTGCATGATGCATGTGGGCCTCAGAACTGGACAAAGTACTCCAGGTGTGAGCACATCTCAATGAGATAGCTGGATGGTCTGAGTCTGGGGGGAAGGTGCTGCAGCAAGCAGCACTGGCCTCAGAATTGAATGGAAGAAGTCTGACCAGGACACAGGGGGAAAGTCCCCAACCCTTTTTTTTCGAGAAGTGCAATGGGATATTTAACATTCAACTGAGCAATCACCAGAACAGCAGATGGGACCTTGGATTAATGTCTCTTTCAAAAGACAGATGTATATTTTCTATTCCATTAGCTCAGTGGTAGACTCCTGGTCATAGGAGCATCAGGGATGAAAGTTCAAATCTTGAGCTCCTGAATTTGGAACTCCCTTCCCTTACCCAACTGCCCCTTTCCTTCGATCTCTATCATCTTTCCTTCTCAATAGGAGCTCCCCATCCAGCAGCTGTTCCTGACACTCTTCTCAGCACCATGGCTCTCCCACTCTCTGTGCACCCCCTTTTCTCCCCTAGCTATCCTCCAAGCCGCCTTTACTTTCTCCCATCCCTCTTCCCTAACCTGAAAACTCTATTGCCCTTTCTACTCCCCAGCTCCTCTGCTTTCAACTGCACCACCTCTCCTTAACCTTGCAACACATTAAGCAACCTTTTTGTACTACTCCCTCTCCTTCCTCATACACTAGTGATGTTTCTCCTAGAAACATCCTCTGGTGAATTACCTCCTACGTCTTCTTCATTTCCCTTCCCTTTTCTCAAATGTAAACCCACTTTCAGCCCCCCCACCTCTCCTTTCCAGTTTAACAGAAGCACTTTTATTTATAATGTTCTGCATTCACTGCTGCTGCGAGATTAGCTTCTACCATATGGAGCAGGGGAATGTAGGTACCAGTATACCATAGTACATTAAGGAGCCCTGCACTATCTACTGTCCAGTAGTTACAGCTCTCTGCATGTCAGGAAGGCTGGAAGTTGCAAGATAGGGGCACCAGTGTGCCACTTGTGCCTTCATCCTCTGATTTGTTTTCTTTTTTAATACATTATGATGGTGACTTGGAGATTAATAAGAGCCACTGATTGACTAAGAAGGCCCTGTTTGTTAATTAGTGGCCCTTGTTAATTTCCAAGTTGCCATCATAATGTATTAAAAAGTGAGGAATAAATCAGTCTCCTTTTACTCATTTCAGTGGGGCTCACCCCTGTGTTCTCCCTTGCTTCACTACGTGCATGAGTGGGGGATAGCCAAATCAGATAGTGGAAGGGATCAGCATTGTCAGAACAAACTACAATCCCTTCCCACTTAAAAAAAAAGGCTGAAAATAAAATGTTAAACATTACACAGAGAGACTATTGCTGATCTAAGTTACCATGTCCCAAAAGTGATACCTTAGGTCATAAAGTGTAAAATCACTTCAAAACAAAAGAAAAAGTGAAACAGTCTAAAGACCAAATAAGACCAAATAATACATTGGCAGACATTGCCATTTATGGCAAAAGGCAGAAACAGGGACTACTTTACATTTTCCATTGTACTAGATAAAGATGTAAAGTATTTTTGTATCTTAATATTAGAAACTTTTTTCACAGGATACAAGAGCAAACAGGCACTTTGAATTTTGGGTTATTTAAGTGATAACATTCATGTAGTAGGAGTATAAGAAGCAATAATAATCGTCTATGGATGATTAAATGACGAGGCTAAGCCAAGGCATTTAATCATCCATAAAGGATGGTTATTGAGAGTATACTCCTAATGCATGAATTTTATTACTGTTATACAACTAGGAGCTACATAGAATTTTTAATGCAACTCGTAGTGAAAAATGAGTGCTGTTGCATGTTGAAATCAGGCTTTGAAAAGTAAAGCCATGACTCTGGGCATGCGCATTAGTGCCGGTGGTAGTACGTGTGCCCAGAGTCACAGCTTGCTTTTGAAAGCCAGTTTTTTTGTAACTCTGTTTTTGTTGCTGACCTGTTCTATCCTGAATGCTCACTGCACTTCAGAAATAAAAATCATTGCCGGCCCAGTAGTGCTGAGGGTTGAGGTGTTGGATGCCACACCTCGTGCCACACTAGCGACCCAAGTTTGAGAATGAGTTCGGGGGTCGGAAGGGGTGGGGAAGGATTGAGCATCTCAGACAGTTTTCATCCCCCAGGGGAAGGGGGTTAGCGCAGCAAGCTGTTGCCTGACACCCAGTAGTGGCTGGGTGTCAGAATAGGCATGCTGCCAGAATGGGGAGGACCCATGTTTAGGGTGTAAGGCTGCCTCCATGGAGGCGGAGCCCAGCCACTCCACCCATTGCATGATTGTGGACCTGAGAGAAAAACATCAAAAAATGGAGCTGGCAGGCTCCATGATAGCCTGGTTGCCTCCACACCAGGACCATAGAGATGAGCCCCTCAAAGGGAGGAGCTGGAGCTGCCTGACAGCTTGACAAAAGGAAAACATAAAAAAAAAGAAAAATATAACAAAAAATCTGTCTCTCACTGCTCATCCACTTCAGTCTCCCCAGTCGGTCTGCTTGCAGGCAGTATGAACAGATGATGATAAACTGACTGTGGGCATAGCAAGAGGGCATTAATCAACTGTGGGCATTGCTAGAGGGTTATTAGCCAACTGTAGGTGTGGTAAGAGGGCCATTAACTAACTGTGGGAGGATTTACTTGAATAACTGACTCTAAGTCTTTGTAAGTGTAGTTTATGAGAGAATAACCAAGGGTTATTCTGCATTGTGATTGGCTGATTACAGATACCTGTGGTATAATGCCTGATAAGAGCAGTTCCAGGTGATAAAGGCACTTGGTGCAAGCACATCATGCCTCATATCACACATGAGGTGAGGTTTAGGAAGGATGTGAGGAAGTACTGTTTTACAGAGAGGGTGGTGGAGCCGTTGAACAGTCTGCCAGCTGACTTGATGAAAACCATGGTATGCCGACTGTATGGAGACACCATTACAGTGAACACATCAATGCTGACAACATCGACAGTTCACTGTAATGGTCCACCTGAGACCATGGCACTCTGTCTCCTGGTCCTGCGCCTCCTCACCGAATCAACCCCGACAGAGTTGGAATCTTGTAGTTTGGGGGCAGAAACCCCTGCATGGGGGGTTGGGGGTGAAGCCCCCGATGGAAAAACAGCTGGGGTTTCCTGCCGGATTTATGTTGACCGCAACTTGTGGGCGACATAAATCTATCGCTGTGATGTCAGTCGGCAATATAGTTGTCGAACGGGCATCGTAGATCCGAAAACTTTTAGTGGTTCAAAGCACAGGGACAAATTGAAAGGTACAGTGGCTGCTGGGGCACCAAAACTAGGGTGGAGGATGTGGAATGCTAGTACCCTGAAGGGGACAGTATGTGCCAGGGCTAACAGGGAACTCGATAAACTAAATGACAGTTGGTCTTTTTCTGCCATCATTGTCTATGTTTGCATGTTTTGAACTTATTTTGTTTTTGTCCTATAGTGCTAAAGAAGGCACAATGATTGAATAATTAATCTGGAACATAACCTGAGCAGAAGGAAATATCATTGCTTCTCTTTTGCAAAACATATGCACATTTTAAAATCCTGTGCTTGCAGTGGTGGCATACATAAGAATAAATGTACAGATCAGCATGACACTAAAATAATAGGTTAAGATAAATGTTTTTGACATTTTCTATTTATGAACGTTTTATTGAGTAGTCTTCTAAATGATGATAACGTGTATGCAGATGTAGGGGTCTGGAGACAGAGCATTCATCTCTCAAATCAGTTTTCAGTTCAGTTGTTATAAAAAGTTGCATTTTTTTGGTCCTTCCCTTCTTGATACTCAGCCATGTGATGCCTTTTAGCACAGCGAGGTCTGATGTGATGGATACCACCCTCGAAGACAACATTTGTAATATCCTCCAAGCACCCTCAAAAAGGTATGAAATCCTGGGATCTAGTTGCATCAGGACTTGACAGTCACTCTGGGCACAAGAGGTAGGCAGCAATATTTTATTTCATTAATATTGACAACTTTTTTTGTAGAAGCACAGACACATTGAGGTGTGGGTTATTGTCTGATAAGAGCACTTCCAGGTGCTAAAGGTACTCGATGCAAGCACATTATATCACATGCACATGGGATAAGCTGTTATCTGGCCATAACACACATTCATTTATTATTGCTCACATCTCTTCAACATTATATGCTTATTTATGTGTTGGGGCATTAGACTATAAATCACAAGATAGGCTATGTCACAATGTATACTTTGAGACACTATATTGTGTATTTAATGTATACAAAATGAGTTGACACCTTAAAATTTAAATATCTCATACACAAATTACACAGGCAGTTACCATTCACTTAGTGGTCACAGTCCAGTCCTAAACAGTATTTTTAATCTCAAATATATTAGTCCATAACAGTCATTTAACAAGGTATTCATAAGTAGTAAAAGTATACTGCTGCAAAGCAGTCCTTAACCAACACCCAGACTGCTTTGAGAACTGTAATCTTAGACTTCTAATTTGCATCTCATTGAAATTTTTTGTGCTATAGGCTGGCTAACTTAAGGCTTCTGACTGTGAAGGCCATCATGATGGCTATTTATAATACACATTACTGTTAACATTACAGAACAGTCTGAATGTTAATTTCATGCTAAAATACTGTTAAAGTGTTAATAGTCAAACTGCTATTTTAAGGATAAGCAAATACCTTTTATTTTGGTAAGGGTGGAACTTCCCCGGGATGAACCTTCATTTCTGGCCCAAGCTCCTGGAACCTCTGCCACTGCAAACAAGAAAGAGCATCAGCAATATTGTTATCAACACAAGGCACAATTATAGATTTAAAATGGATGCTGAGCTTAAGACATTTAAGCACAAAAACCAGCATGAGGTCACCCAGTGGGCCCTTTTGTCTCAACTGCCCATTTATGTTGTGCATGACTCCATACATAATTTCTGTCCTGAAAACTACTTTTTTATCTCAGACATGATCTCCCAGCACTACCAAGGTGACCACAATAGGAAAACAAATCCAGCAATGTGACCTGCTTAGTCAAGCCTGCCTTCTTCTAAGAGAGGGGCCACTTTCCTGGACACCATTCCCAAGACAGTAAGCTCTGAAAGCCAAAGCCCCCAGACACATCTTTAGAAATCTCAAGCTCCTGGCTGATGGTTACTTTGGACTAGATTTATACCCTATTAGAGCAATTCAGGAGGGTCAGCCAGACCTCCAGGTTATCTCTCATGCTTTAAGTCACTTGAAGCCTTTGAAGAGGTTTTTGGCATCCTGTATTCCCCTTCTTTAAGTGGCATAAGAATGTACCATCTATAGAAATTACTTTGCAATCAAGTGGATGAGTAGCTACTGTATGTCATACAAGATAATTTTGTGCCCCCCGCTGCCCAGGCCAACAATTCCCTTGGTGCCATGACCTTCGCCTGCAGTTGGTGAAATTCAGTAGACACAGTGTTGATCATGATACCTAGGAAGGGCAAAGGTGTACAGGGTCCTCTGTCTTGTCTGAGGCCAAAGGCAAGACCAGGTTGACACATACCTTCTGAAAAGACTCCAGGCAATACCCACAATCCCTGGTCTCGGACCTGCACACAGATACAAAGTCATTTGGGTAGAGTACCACCTCCATCCAACCCTCCTTACATGTCACAGCCCAGTATAGAAATGTGCTGAACTGCTGAAACCCAATGCATGCAACTGCACACCTACTTGGCATGCAGTTGTCTACATACAGCAGTACTGGTTTCAGACATCATACCCAGTAGATCCCTGTCCTCTGGATAAACTGACAGGAGCCAGAATGTCGACTTGATGTCTGCCTTTTCTAGCAAGGCCCCCTGCCCCACCTCCAGATGACCTGAACTGCTTTGTCAAACAACACTTAAGACACCACCGTGTAGTACTGGTCAGTGTGGTCTTTGTTAGAGTCCCCTTTCTGGGTAATACAAGTGACTGATCATCCTGAACTCACCTAGCATGTTCTTGAGATTATGCTGATGGATGACACCTAACATATGGCAGGGGCAGTGCTGGGAAAGGCCCGCTGATACTAGCTGCTGAAACATTCTTCACCAGCTTAGCCTAGATCAGGTCCAGTTGGTCCCAGGAAGACTTCAGGTTATTGGATTCATATGACTTATGAGGGACATCATACAGGATCCCAGAGCCAACCCTAAAGCCATCTGCCAGGGCGTGAGTGGCCTCCCAATGTAGGTAATCTGCCAACCAAGTGTCAATGCAGTCTTCCTTTATTGGTATTGAGGGGCTTGTTGTACCATTTCTGAAAGGGCCAAGGTGTGGAGTTGCCCATTCTGCAGTGAGTGAATGGCTGAGGGTAAACACATACCACGCACATGTGTTTTACTTGCAGGGCTCTACCATACAACCCTGCTGGTTAAAAGTATAACACTTCCACTACCATACTATGCATACTTATTGTCAGATAACAAGGTGCTGGGTGTGTCCCTGCTTGTGTTTAGCCTAAATATACCTGAAACCTCTGTTTTTATTTCAAATATAACCTTGCTAAGCTGTGTTGGAACCCTGTTCAGTAACAGGAAGAGGGTGAGTGGTTTTAAGCACTGAGCTCAACTTTAAAACTATTATAGCCACTGAATAAATGGTGGTGTGCTTACAGGGGCTGATAGTTTCAACAGAAAACACCTTTTTAAAGACATCTAGGCATATAATATATATATATTGGGCACCTTATTATCTGTGCTTTGCTGCATGACCCTGGAGTTACTTCCAGGTCACAGGATCGTACGAAGGTATGCCCTGCAGTGAGTGCTAGCAGTTTGCATACTTATTGTCAGATAACAAGCTGTTGGGTGTAGCTCTGCATGTGTTTAGCCTAAATATACCTGAAACCTGTGTTTTTATTTCAAATATAACTTTGCTAAGCTGTGTTGGAGCCCTGTTCAGTAACAGGAAGAGGGCGAGTGGTTTTCAGCACTGAACTCTACTTCAAAATTACTATAGGTTCATAGGTTCATAGGTGGGTACGAGTTCATGGGACAGACCCATTATTGAACTCATCATCACTAATCTAATGATGGTAATAACATTTCTTATCCCCCATAAACAAATCAAGTTCATATTTAAAAGTATCAATCCTCTGATTTAGAACTATATTAGCTGGAAGGGAGTTCCACATGTTTGGCACTCTTTGGGTTACAAACTGCTTTCTTCATGTAGTTTTACAGGTTTCTGTTTGTAGTCTAAGATTATGTGACCTAGTATTTTAATTATCGGTTGTTTTATTAAACAGTTTGTTTCTAAAAGCAGTTCATCATTACAAGATTTATAAGCCCAATACATATCATCCCTGAGAAACCTATATTCCTGTGAGTAAAGTCCTAATTTCCTAAGCCTATCCCCATAGTTAAGGTGCGCTACTTCAGATACAGATTTGGTCATCCTATGCTGTATTGATTCATAGATATTAAGATCACCAATAGCAGTGGGGGAGCAGAATGGAGCACCATACTCCGTATGTGTTCTTACCAAAGATGTATACAAGGGTACCAGAACCTCAGCATTCCGACTTTTTATATTTTTCAGGATACATCGAAGTATTCCGTGGCATTTTTTTGCAGTGACATTGATATGATGATTGAATTTCAATTTATTAGTGATGGTCACACCAAGATCTTTTTCACAGGTAGTTTCATCAAGTTTGATGTCATTTATAAAGTAGCTCGCTAATGGATTATTAATTCCAAGGTGCATCACTTTACATTTTGCAATGTTAAAATTTAATTTATGATCTGTGGCCCAAGAGTAAATATTATTTAAATTATTCTGTAGTAAATCAACAGCTCCAGCATCATTCACAATGCCGCCAAGCTTGCTGTCATCTGCATATTTTTGCAACCAAATACCATTTGTTGCTTGCATGCTTGAAATCATGATATTAAATAGTATCAGTCCCAACACTGACCTCTGTGGCACTCCGCTACTAACAAGACCCCAATCAGATTTGCATCCTCTTACAATTACTCTCTGTCTTGTGTTATTCAACCAGGAGTATATCCGTTGCATAATTATGGGATGTATTAACAGTTTTTGTAGCTGTTCAAGAAGTAATTTATGTGATACTGAATCAAAGGCCTTTTCATAATCTAAATAAATGATGTCAACTGGCAGACCCTCTTCCAATGCCTTGCTAACTGGTTCAAAGAAATTGACTAAATTACTGATACAAGATCTCCCCTGGGTAAAGCCATGTTGAGTGATATTAATATTTCCTGTATTTTGAAGGTGTTCAATGATCCTGTGCTGGAGTAGTCTTTCCATAAGTTTGCCAATACGCAAGGTTAGACTAATAGGTCTATAATTACTAACACTATTTTTTGAACCTTTTTTATAGATTGGAGTAACATTTGCTATTTTCCAATCATCCAGAACTGTTCCTCTTTTAATGATGTGTTAAAAAGTAGAGTTAATATACCAGCTAATTCTGTACTTAATTCTTTAATAAAAATGGAGGAAAAGCCATCGTAACCAGCAGACCATGTTGGTTTAGTGTTATTTATAACTCTTAGAGTATCATCATCCGTGAAGCGTTTAATGTGTTCTACTATATGTAACATGTTTAAATTAAAGTTCTCTTTATCTCCAAAAATACTGAGGAAATATTTATTAAGTTTGTTTGCTATTTCTTTGCTATCTGTAATTAATTTATCTTGAATAAGAAGTGGTCCAGCCGCAGTCTTGGTTCCCCTCAGTGAACCAATATAATTAAAAAACTGTTTCTTATTATTTTTACAATCTCCTGCTAACTTTCTAAGTCCTTTTTTGCATGTTTGATTATTTTTTAGTAGTTTTTACTAAATGTTTAAACTTCAACCATGCTTCATTTGTTGGATGTTTTTTATACTGGTTAAAGGCTTTTTCCTTTTTCTTTATACTTTTTTTAATATTAGTATTCCACCAAACTGGTATTCTCTGCTTTCTATTACTATATTTGGTTCTATAGAGCACCCACATTTTTATATACTAATCTAGTTTTTGTTTAATATGATTCCACATTTATAAGAGTTTAGACCAGCAAGATATTTTTGCCAGTTCCACTGTCCTTAATATTGCTTAAACTCTTTGCAATTTGCTTTATAAAAATTGGCCACTTTAGTATTTCTAGCTATAGGCATCTTAGTTGTAAAAAATGTCCAGCAATTGACTGAATGATCACTATCTCCTACAGGCTTGTATATTTGTGGAGTAGAAACATTTTTAATATTGGTAATGATGAGATCTACTATGTTTTTCTTCCTAGTAGGTTATCCTATTATTTGTTCTAGATCATTTTGTATAATAAATTGAATCAACCTATGCTCATTTCTATTATGTGCACTAAGGGTAGGCCAAACTGTACCTGGAAGATTGAAATCCCCAAACAAGATAAAATCTGAGTTGATGGTAATTTCATTTAATAATGAAAAAAAAAATACATCATTGTCCTCAGTATCTAGACCTGGTGCATGATATCCAACCCCTATCATAAGTAGGTGTGGCAGAGAAGTGATCTGTACCACAACTAATTCACTATTAGTGTGATTGTATTGATTTAAGTCACAATATTGAAGATTATTTTTAATATATAGTGCCACATCTCCACCCTTTTTACTATTACAATTTTTGAATACTACAGAGTAACCTGGTATGTTAGTAGCCCCGTCTTCATCAGAAAACCAGGTCACTGTTACAGCACATATATCAATGTCATTTTTCAATTAGTTTATAAGTCAGCTGTCCTAACTTGTTGTTTAGGCTTCTAGGGTTAACTAAAAACGTTTTTATTTTCTTTACACCTGAATTTTCTGTTTTATCCACTTCTTGAACTGATATATTGATTGAAGAATCCATAGATGTGGTAATATTACTATAGTTATTCACAGAATGATGTATTAAACTAGGTAGATGGTGTAAAATTACCCCCTCAGTAATTAGTTTAAACTTGAGGTGATAACCTCATTTAGTTTACTCGCTATTAGTGCAGTTCCTCTTCTACTCTTCTTCTCGGATGTAGACCATCCCAACAAATTAGTTCCTTTATTTACAATGAACTCTTCCCAATAAGTAATGCAATCAAAATGTTGCTTTAAACTCCATTTTCTTAACCAGTTAATTATGTTTCTGATTTTGTTGTTTAGGTATTCGTTAGGTCCAAAGACAGGAATTATTTCAGGTATGGCAAGATCATGCTTCCTATCCATTAAGATATTAACCAGCCATACAAACTCTTCTTTAATAGACTGTTCACTTTGACTTCTTATATTATTTGTACCGGCATGTATAATAACAAGAGGTTTGTGGCCTGTGGTTTTTAATATATCCTTGGACATTCTGGTAATATCTCTAATTTTTGCACCACGGAAACTAGATACAGTTCTGTAAGTCTTGTCTGGATCACATATTTTCCAATCCAGATGTTTGATCATCGAGTCACCAAGAAGAAAAATCTGCTTTTTTTCAGGTTCTGGGGTTATGTCATTTTCAATTTCAAATAGTGTGTCTTCAGCTCGGTCCTGTGTTACATGGGGGATATTAAATTGTGATAGAGACACTGAAGTAGGGGGCGGGAGAAAGGGGGAATTATTTTCCATTTGGTCACTTAGTAGGTCAAAATGATTGCTGATTCTGATCTCATAATTATTTGCTTTCCTACCTTTTTTAGCCATTTTTGCACTTTTCTCTTCATACCATTCATTATCAGCATTATCTATTTCACTGACACATTTTCTGTTGATAACAATATTGGCATTAAATAAAGGACGGCCATTGCTAGTAGAATCCTCAGTTAAAGGTGTATTTTCTGTGTCAGTTATTGTTATAAGGGGACTAGGTGAACGTGCAGATTCAATACAGTAGTTTCCATCATTATTTTGATAGGGGGTATTAATTCTGTCAATCATTTGTCTCTGACTTTTCTCTAAATAAATAAGTCTTACATTAAACAAACTGATCTCCTGCTTCATATCTTTATTTTCTGTACATTTATTACATATGAAAGCGATGTCTTGTAATACTGTGATGTCAAAACAGTACATATGACATTCCCCACACATAATTCCCAACCTTCCATCAGTTATAGTTAGTGAGTTATTCATATTGTAATTGCATGCCTGGGACATAGGTTTTTTGAATGCAAAACAGTTTTTATATAGTTCCAGAAGGTGTGTTAATATAGTCAAGGGTGGATGAACAGTTCCTTTAAAAACAAGCAAGGTTAGGCCCAAAAAATGGTCTATCAACTGTTGATATTCAGAGACCTTATGTAAACAGTGACTCCCTTTAAAGATATTGAAATCAAAATGGACAGCTTAGTAAGATGCTTAGACACTGACACTTAAATAAACACAAGTTGAATAACCACTGAATAAACAGTGGTGTACTTACCGGGGCTGATAGTTTCAACAGAAAATGCCTTTTTAAAGGCATTTGAGCATATAATATACATATTTGGGCACTTCATTATCTGTGCTTTGCTGCCTGACCCAGGAGCTACTTCTGGGTCACAGGACTGTACAAAGGTACACCCTGCAACAGGCAGGGTGAGCCATGCAGGGCGAGCATACATGTAGCACGTGTGGAGATGCATGCAGAGACATGCACGTCTGAGCATTTCTGTTGTGTCCGCTGGGGCAGCAGGGGAAAGGGGATCATCCAATACATATCCTTGACTAGTAAGTACTAACATATTAGATACATATAGTAACATTTTAGACATAGATGTACCCAATAACTACTGTTCCTCCTGCCAGATGTATGGTTGAGGCACTCAAATTACTGACTTTTTCTGCGATAGATATTTGCTGCTACAGACACTGCAAAGTGAAATAACTCAATTACAAACAGTTAGAGCAGTAAGCCCAGAGACTGAGGCTCTGGAAGATTACATTGATCTGATGTTGGGCCAGATAGTTTCCCCAGAGGCCCCAAATGTCCAAAACAAAATCTCTCAGTAAGTGACCCTTCCAACATTCCAGATCTGTTCCTCTCTGATGAAACAGATAACTGGTCAGTGGTTACTAAACACAAAACTAAATGCAGGGGAGGGCAAATATTTCATAGTGCACCCCTTCTACCCTTATCTAACAGCTACGAAGCCCTTACTATAGAAACTGCAGAGTTTCCCCAAACAGAGAACACATATAACCCATTGGGAACTAACATTTCATCCTGCCCACCACTTAAATGTCCTGTATCTAAAAATAAAGTGAAGATCACTAAACAAATAGTGTTTAATCCTAAATTAGAGGCTACACCTACTAAGGTTTTAGAGAACAGTCTAACTCCTCTATGTATCAAGACTGACCTCCAGATCAAAGATAGACACATCTATGTAATTGGAGATTCTATAATCAAGCACATAGATTGTCCAGTTTGCAATATAGACAAATTCAATCAGACGTGTAGTAACCTAAGAGGGGCAAGAATTACTGACATTACCTCACTGGTCAAAGAAGTACTAGTGGGGGCAGGCAATAACCCTGTGATTATTATACATGTTGGCACTAATGATATTAATAGAGCCAGTTTGGATGACCTCACACATGACATCATTGCACTTAATAATATACTGGTAGACAAAGCTAGCCTTGTCTACTTTCAGAAATGTTGCCTGTCCCAATGGCAACAATTGCTTTAGCAAATAAAATAAAAGCCTTTAATGACCAGCTTAGGAGATGGTGCCTCCAGCAGGGCATTTTATGCATTGCACATTGGGAACAATTTTAACAAAATAACCCCTTGTTCTGCTGTGATGGACTGCACATCAGTAGAAGGGCTAGTTCTCTGTTTGGCAAGAGTGTTCTATCTGCCATAAATAAACTTTTAAACTAGAATCTGGGGGGGGGTGGAGAACAGGTCTTTCTTCTGTTCTCCAGAAAATTATGTAAGTAATAACATTACTTATGAGGTTCTTTCTTTGAATGCAAGATCATTAAATCTGGTAAAAATGGCAGAACTTGAAGCCAAATGTACCATGGCTAATTATGGACTTATATCAGTAACTGAAACATGGTGGGACCCTGACTGTATATGGGCAACAAGATTACCAGGTTATATGCTTTATCATAAAAATCGCTTAGGCCAATCCAGAGGAGGGGTTTGCCTATATGTTAGGGAGGATATAATGTCTTTTCAACTCCCTCAGACCAATGATATTGAAACCATATGGGTTAATGTTCAGTTTAGGGGTCAACCCCAGATACTGGTCGGTACTTGTTACAGACCTCCTTCAGCCAATGCCGAGAACATCTCTATGCTCCACAAGGAAATATCATATATGGCAAGTAAAGGCAATATCCTAGTCTTAGGTGACTTCAATATGCCCACTATCAACTGGACCTCTTTATCTGGAAAAAATCATTGCAAGAAGGATTTGATTTCACTCATTGTAGACTTAGGTTTAGAACAGTTTATTACACAGCTCACATGAGGGAATAATATCCTAGCTCTAGTTATATCCAACACAGGTAATATTATTTCTAATGTATGCATTATTGACCTCCTAGGTTCCAATGACCAACATTCTATAATACTATTATTTACCTTTAATACTGTACAGTACCTAAGTCACTCTCAATTCAAAAATTATGATAATGCTGACTTTAATATTAATGAACAATTAAATAAAATCCCATGGGAGGAAATCTTATCCCCTCTATCACTGGAAATGGCCTGGGAATACTTGAGATCTAGGATCAATGAGCTTAAAGAACTTTTTGTCCCCATAAAACAGAAATATAACAAAAAGGAAAACATTCTATTATGGTTTAATAAAATCATTAAGAAACAAACCAGAAACAAAAAGAGGCTATTTTCTCTCTTAAAAAAGAGTGAGGGTGTTACTAAAGAACATCTAGAATTACAATATAAAAATGCATTAAAACAATCTAATTTACAGTCTAAAAGAAACTGGAGTTCCATCTGGCTCACTGCAAATACAGTTACAAATCTTTATTTTCCCAATTGTTTAACCAGGTGAGACACACTAAGCTAAAAGCTTGTTTACAGGTGCAATCTGGGAACACAGGGAAGTTATGTGACTTGTTCAGGGTCACACAGTATGCAAGTGGGGGCTGTGGGATTCAAACCCAGATCTCCAGATTTACAGCTCAGAGCCTTAAACCACTGCGCTATGTGTCCTCCCTATCTTACCTTAATAATAAAAAAGGGAATGATAGGTACACTGGCCCTCTATTGGTAAATAACTCCTTAATATCTACAGATAAGGAAATAGCTGTCACCTTCAATACACAGTTTTGTTCAGTTTTTTCTACAAAAGATAACCCCAAAAGTAATCAATGTTCAACCAATACATCCACAGATGATCATATTTCTGAAATTAACACATTGGTAGCTCTGCAGTCCTTGAAAAAGACATCTGGTCCAGGACCAGATAATATTAGCCCATGATTCCTTTTAGAAACTGCTGAGGTCATTGGCAAACCCCAAACACTTATTTTTAATAAATCTCTCCAAGAAGGCTTAATACCCCATGACTAGGCAAATGCCACAGTCATACCCATTTTTAAAAAAAGGCAATCATTCGAACCCAGAAAATTATCACCCTTTAAGTCTAACATCTGTAATAGGTAAAGTTATGGAGAAAATTATTAAACAATTATTGTAAAGAGAATCAATCTCTAATGACATAATTGATCCAACCCAGCATGGCTTTAGGCCTGGGTACTCTTGCACAACCAATTTAGTTTCCTTCTATAATTATATAAGTCTGGGACTTGATAGTGGGACTCCCACTACTTGACTATAGCAGAGCTTTCGACAAGGTGCCACATGGTAAGGTCATTGATAAAATGTCAAATCTGGGGTTCTCTCAGGTCCTAGTCAGATGGGTTTCTAGCTGGCTTTCAAACAGACAACAGCAAGTTAGAATAAACAGTTCCCTATCAGACATAGAGCATGTCACCAGTGGGGTCCCCCAGAGGTCAGTCCTTAGACCCACCTTGTTTAATGTGCACATTAGTGATATGCAGACCAGTGCTAAAAATCTTCTCACTAAATTTGCTGATGACACTAAACTGGGGGAGGGAGCAGTATCAACAGCTGCATGTAGGACTATTCTGATCAAAAACCTAAAAGCTATAGAATTCTGGGCAGTTAATAATGGGATGCTACTCAACTCTAATAAATGTACTGTGTTACATTATGGAAAGAACAACCCCAAATAAAGCTATATTTTAAACAACCTGCTCCTTAAAGCTTCCACATCTGAGAGAGATCTTGGAGTTATTGTTAATAATAAGTTGTCTTCCACTGATCAATGCATTAAGGTAGCCAAAACCTCAAATGCTTTACTTACATCAAATGAACATTCGTTTCCAGGACTCAGGAATGTATCATCCCCCTTTTTAGGAAACATGTTAGACCCCATTCCGCTATGGGTCCCCCTTTTGGAACCCTTATTTGAGACATCATATTGATAGAATTGAGAGGATCCAGAGGAGGGCAACAAAAGTAGTACCCCATTTGGCTAACAGTAATTATCAATCAAGACTGCAGGAAACTGGGTTACATTCTCTGCAAAGCAGATGAACCAGAGGTGACTTGCTTTTATTATACACAATTCTTAATTCTCAGGAACAAATGGACCAGTGTGGCCTAAAATGCTCAAGTGGAAGGAGTTCCCCATGACTCAACAATAAACAGATTGAAGTGAGAAAATCAAATACCAATAAAAGATTAAATTACTTTACAGTAAGAACCCCAAGACTATGGAACACCCGTCTGCAATATTTAGTGGATAGTCTATCCATTTGTTCCTTTAAAAAAAGATGAGACCAGTGGATGGAGTCCAACACCTCCTGAGTATAACCATTTTCCCACTAGAGTGGTGGGGACAATCACAATGGGCCATCGGCCAACTTTTGTCCTATGATACCAAGTAAACCAAGTACCCCTTTCCTCTTGTTCCCTGCCCCCATTTCCTTGGTGACTGCAGCCACCTGACCAGAAAGTTGCTGACCATATGCTGAATACCCCCACACAGGTCAGTGGACCTCAGCAATGGAAGGTCTAGCATATCTCAGAACTTAGGTCATTCTGTTTTCTATGATGAAATTCTGTATCATAGTCTAGCCACCTGCTACCCAGCTTGAAACTGGGCAGAGGGAAAGAAACACACACCAATGCCAATAATGGTGCTACAGCACAGTAACATGAAGGAATCAAGATAAGAAACTGCGTTCGTACCAACAGATACCAGTTCAATTAAAAGTTTATTTACTCTCAAACTGCATGTAAATACAAGGTTAATACTACGGGATATTAGCCTTGTATTTACATACAGTTTATGAGCAAATGAAAGCCAAGCTGAACTAGTACATGTTAGGGTGTGCATTTTCTCTTGTTTACTTCCCACTCCTCAGCTTGTTGGCAGGCATGGCCATTAACTAGCTAGACTAGTTCCATAGGCCATGTGCCTTGACCTGGTTGGCCAGGGTCAGTATATCTCCAAAACTGGGAAACCTGCTGACCAGTTGTTCCAGGTGTGGTGTATCAGGACCCTCTCACCCTTTTCATTTGTTCTCACCCTCTGACTCCTTGGGATGGTTGAGCAAAGTAAATACATCTACGTACTACCATCGCCTATGGGCCTCCTCACCTTGTCAGAGAGGTGCAAACCTACAGCTTTCCCAAGGCTCATATGGTTAGTTGCTACAGGCTGAGGCAGAGTCTGCTGACTGGGTGCAGCTGAGGTAAGTAGTGGAATCCTTACCCCCTGCATTCCACTTGTGCCAGACCCGCACACTGGGGTTCCCACTGATTATGCTCCTTGGCTTAAATGAAGACTTTTCCTCAAACATCAAAGGCTGAATTCCTGCCAAGTGAACCTGTTGGTCATCTGATGCTGTCAGAGGCAGTGGACAAGCTGGGGAAGCCTGGCCAGGTCTGATGGGTTTTGGGGGAGAACTTGGTCCAGAATTACTAGTTGAGGGGGTGGTCAGCACTGGTGCCTGCACCAGGACTACTGACTGACTTGATCTGTGGTGGGATAGCTGAAGGGGGTTGGTCCCTCTCTTCTGGGGAGCCCACTGTCACTGGAAGGTTGGTGCCCATTGACCTAGCAAGGGGGTTGCTTCTTTCTACCTTTTCAGGTGCTTAGAGGCTGGCTCAACCCTTGAGCTGGGGCCATTAAAAGTTTGAATGAAAGTGCCCTCATCTCATCAACACTCCAATTCTCTAAATTTGGCCTACTTTGCAGCAGATTCACCAGTTCAGCAGGTGCCTGTTGGGGTTTCCATATCTTCCACTTCTTAGATGGCAGTGCCTAATAGTGGTTCACAGACTGTTGCTGCTGGGCTTGCTGAGCTGGCACCCCCAATGGGCAGGGGGACTCTTGGGCTCTGGAAAAAGGTGTCACACCATGCCTTCTTTCTTGCCTGATCCAAAGCCACCAGATGCCTCCCAATGTCCACCAACATTGGCTTCCACTTTCCAGGCATCATGGACCACTCCATAATCTATGAAAATGCAAGTACACAGAACACCCAGTCTTGGTCTACAGTATTCTCCTCTGCTTCCTTCAGCACCACAGGGTTGTATAATAAATTTCTCTTTTTTCATTTTTGAATTTCACTCCAGTTTTTCCCTACGTTCTCCTTCCCCCACCCATCTTCCTTCTGTTTTGTTTTCTTTTAGCATAGCTGTGAATCTGGTTAAGTACCTTCTTTGCTCCTCCCTTCCAGCCATAAGCCCTTTGCCCCCTGGGTCCCTACCTTCCTACCTGGCTCTTCTCCTAGTGGTAGTATCCTTCCCTATCTCATTGAATTGCTGGCTCATGTATCAGAGGGGTCAGTGGCCACAGACAAAGATGCACCGGCTGCAATCCTTTGCAATCTCTCTAGTAAACAAGTTGCAGTTCTTCTTCAAGTGGAAAGCCAGAAAGAATGTATATCCTAAACTCTAAGATTCTTTTGGCTTCAGACTTTTTTCCCCCAATTCAAGTGTGAATATACTGTCTGAAGCTCTAGGACAGGTGATCTCTAATAAAGCTGTGCCAAATATTTTTTTCCAGTAGCAAAATATGCACAATTTACATATTTTGCATTTATGGAATTTTGCAGAATATTTGAAACTTTTCCTAGAATTCTGTCATGAAAAAATGTCACCAAGTTTTAGAAAAAAAAATCAGTGAGTCACAGGGAAAAATAATCCAAATTGCTCTCCTTTTTTTCTTTTTTTCTTTGCAGGGAAAAAAAAGTTAAATATGCTTCTATTAAACACTTTCCTTAAGTTAGGGAAAAAATGCTCAAGTTCAGAAAAATAGCTTAAGTCGCAGGAAACCAAAAAAAAAAAGCTGTGTGGATTGCTAACTTTGTAGAATGTGGAATTTCCTAAAATCTTTTTGAATTTCAGGAAATTTGACAGCAGTGAAGTTTTAGAAAGTTTACAAATCAGAGCAGCAAAAAGAGCTGAAGTGAATAAAATAGTAGAAAAAGTGAAATATTGGGGGAGAACTATTTATGATCAGCAGGGAGAAACATAAAGAACTGAACCCAAATAAATTCCCAGGCCAGATGACCTGTAGCCAAGATTTCTGAAAGAGTTGACCCACTCCCTTGAAGGGCCAATTCATGAGGTCTTTAAAGATCAATGGCACATATTTTTGGGGATGTGACTGAATACACTGTAAAGCAAGGACCCAAAATAAAATGCAAATGCTAAAACACATGTGCCTTTTGGAGTGTATTTCTTTCATATTTTTTTTTATTTCCTGACCTTTAGTTTGCAGGTGTTGTCATAGCACAAATTTGGTCAGCAGGTCCATAGTTGTGCTGTGCGGTTCAATCATTGAGGCTCTGCCATTACTCAGCTTTTTTTTTTTGATTGCTTTGTGGGAGTGGGCAGTCTTAATGCTATGCAGCACAGAACAAGCAGGGAACACGACAAGCCAGGAGCAGCTGAGGAGCCAAACTTATTGCTTCTCACAAAGTAAAGTGTATTAGTAAAAGGGCTCATAATCCAGTCCTTGAAGAAAATGTAATAATATTTCCACTCCTATATGTGAAACAGTTAGTTCTTCTTTGTATTTTTTTAACATTGCTTACTAACAGTCTGATACTGGGTATTAGGCAGTGGGCAGCTTTTCATAGGAATGGTACAATGCTATTTGGCCCCTGTCATGGCAAGCCACCTAGAGGTGGAGGAAGCACAGTAAGGGTGGCTATGGCATAGTGAAGTAAAATGTGGAGTGGCATTGCCAGTACAAGTAACCTATGTGCTTCAGTTGGTATGAGAGAAAACTAAGCAGGAGAGGGAGAGCTAGCTTGTCACAGAAGCCAGCAAGGCTGTCACCAGGTAAGAAAATGAGACAAGCAGAGGCCCGGGAGGAGACAGGCCTCAAGATTCAGCCCCTGGTTCAAAACTGACACATGGGGCAAATCCAAGAATTTAAGGAACTCGATCAAGTTGAAAAGAAAAAAAAAATTATAGCTACAACAAGAGGATGGGCTCAGCTCTGCATTATCAGTACAAACACATGCACAGCCAATACCTGCAAGCAAATGTTTGGCATTGACAAATGCTGTTTTAGTTTTCCTCTGGGTCATTGATGAAATGCCCTTTTCACATGGTGCTGCCCTGCAATATACAGGGGGTGTCAGGGGTTGCAGTCTATGAGATATTAGTGAGGGAGGAGAGCTCATGCTGAGTAGCTGAAAAAGATAGCATGGAGAAGGAATGAGACAGGGTGGTGGCACTTCCAACTGAATTTGATGTTCAGAGGTAAAATTGACCCCATACACAAGATCTGGAATTTAGACTGGCCAAAACTAGGTGTGAAAGAAAATGTGATAGTTCTTTAATCATTATGCTTGAATGGATCATAGTTTTAACGTGTAACAACAACAAAAATATAACAAGATGTAAATTACTAAAACTTTAGTTCTGTGTACGTGTGCACTGATCCCATATTCCCAAAACATGTTTTAAAGTCTTCTATGACAAATGCACTTATTGCTTTGCAGATGAGTTCTTTCAGGGGACCAGACTACATGAGTTTGTTTCATTAAATATAGCATTGCATACCAAGTACACCGGCAATTAGATGGGATGTGTGTCTCCTGTTTTTCCTTAGGATATGGAACAGTCACAATGTATTACAACACAAATGATAATGGAATAAATCTAACTCAGAGTGTAAAAGAGGTAGTTAAAAGTACTAATACGCAACTGAAAATATTTTACCAACATGCTGTTGTATAGATTTGCTTAGAGGGCATTGCTTGCTTCTTCATGAGTGAGTCACTTCTTATTAAGAAGGCAAAATACTGTACATAAGAAAAAATGTATATATAGTTGTATAGCACCCCCCCCCCCCTTGGAAATGCTGTCATCGGAGCACAGCTCAGGAAGCATAGGAAAACCAAGAGCAGGTATAAAATTAACAATTAGCGTTTATTTTTTTTCAATAAAAGTAAAATAAAAAATAAAACTGTTCAGTATAACTATTTACAAATGCAGGACAAACACAGAAAACAAAGTCCTACATCAGAGATTATCTCTAATTCCAAGTTTCAGTCTTGTTCTCTCTCTCTCTAGCAAAAGTATTGCTGCTCTTTTTATAAGTCTTTGCCTGGGAACTCGTTAATGAGGCATCCTGTTTTTCAGAAAATATTCTTTCATTTTCCTTCCTTGTGGGTGCAACAAAACAGTACATGGTGTCCCAAAACTGACCTCCAGTTAACAGCTCTGCAAAAGAGCTAGTGTTGCATTCCAGGTTAACCTCCTAAGTTCCAAATAGCTTTTTGCAAACATTTCAACAATATAACTAGATACATTTTTAAACTAAGGGCTCCCAGTTTCACATAAAGATTCACACATATTTCATAACTTCAGATGCGAAAGGGGGGAGGAAAATATAGAAACAGCTAGTGAAGGCAGAGAAAAATTTGATTCTGCAGTCAGACAAAAGACAGAAAAGAAGAGTATGCAACAGATCCTTGTTTTTTGGTCTTTCTGGGGATCGATCATTCGAGGTAGCTGCCCTAGCTTGCCGTAATTCATTACTGGGGTATATCCAGGAGGCACCATCTACTGAGATAGTTAAACATCACCTAAAATACTTCTTATTCATGCAAGCTTTTGGGGTCTAAGGGGTCCATTCAGATGTAGAACAGGTTCAGCTGTTTTAACTATGATGGGTTTTATATACAAATGTGTATCTATCTATCTATCTATCTATCTATCTATCTATCTATCTATCTATCTATTATGGTAGCATGGTAGTGCTACCATAGTTCGGGTTGAGTAGCACTTTTAAGGTTAAAGGTCAAATTTATATATATATATATATATATATATATATATATATATATATCAGCTAGATGAAGCACATTATCACAGGTTTATTGTGTGACAAAACAGATTAACTTCCATAGAAATTCCATTGTTTACTGTAGTAAACTTATGCAGCATTCTGCAGCACTGCTTTTCATCCTGAGTGACTTCACATGCATATATATATATATATACTGTATATATATATATATATATATATATGTATATATATATATATATATATATATATATATATATATATATATATTATGTAGCACAGTAGTGCTAGCATAGTTAGGGTTGCGTAGCACTTTTAAGGTTAAAGGGTCAGATTTTTCACCTTAATAACTTTGCCACTGCTCAACAGATTTGCCTGAAATTTGGTATACACGATTGGGCCTGGTAGATCTTGGGATCTGCCAAGTTTTGTATCAGACAGATGTACAGCTGTGGAGTTATTAAGCAACAACCAATTGCACAATCACACTTTTTGGTGATTTCTTTGCTCTCATCTACAGGTTGCATGGTTTGTGCCACCAGTCCCAAAACTTCAGGGAACATGTGGCCAGAGTCCCTGATGTGCCCTTTGAAGATGTTGGAAAAAATACTGAACGGTTCAAAAGTTATTCAAAAAACAAGTTCCCATTATAAGTCAATTGGAAAAGTTAACAACAAGTTTGACAGTGTCACAAATGCACTTTTTAGTGTCACAAATGGCCCTAGTAGTGTTGCAAATCCACCATTTTGTTTTCAGTTGGCGATCAGAAAAATGCTTGGCATTTAAATTTGGGACTCTCTAGCAACACAATTATTTTTGTGTTTACCTAGTCGGACCCTGAGGATGCTAGGCATGTCTTTATTTTGAGGTTAAACACCATAGAAATATGTTTTTAAAAATTCCTGGAAAAAGTAGTGTCATGAAGTAGTGTTGCACTCAAAGTGTTGCAAATTTTTGTGAAAGCTTTTGCAAATCAGGACACTACTTTTCCAGGCTATGGCAAAATGACAGCAATTCTTTACCACCCTGCTGCAAAAGAATGGTTTAGTCTTTTGGGCTGAAATTGGGAGGGAACACAGCCAACATCTCGCAGATGTGCCTTTCAGTATTTTGGTGAAAAAATATTACAGGGCAGCAAAGTTACGGTACTCCAAAGTTGACAGTTTTTCCCATAGGATAACATTATGGCGTCTGCCGCATTACAGGAATTCTTTGCCACCCTACTGCAAAATAATGTTTGGTCTTTTAGGCTGAAATTTGAAGGGAAGAAAGCTAACATCCCACTGATATACCTTTTGGTGGTTTGGTGAAAAAATATTACAGGGTGGCACAGTGATGGCACTCCAAAGTTAATGCTTTTTCACATTGAATAACATTACGGTGTCCATCGTGCTTTTAGATCTGTGACTCGGAAACGTGTGAGATATGGACTTTTTTGTAAAAATTCTAGCCTCTACCTTGGGGCTAAGTACAAAACTAGCCAGGAAAGTCATAATTCATATGAAATTAACATTTTTTTTCTATGTCGTATAGTTCCTGAGATATAAGCAATTTAATATTCCAAGTCCTCATTTTCTTTTCCAAGGCCCATTGTTATGTATACATTCTTTGTTTTCACTGTGCTTTACAATGTATTTTTTTGGGAAAAGAAGGGTGTGCCCTTTCATTACTGTGCCAGTTTAACGTTTCCAGTCGCATTCGTTATCGCTTATGCACTGCTACGCTCACGCCTACATTGTGCATTACGGTTTGTGTTTTCACTTGCTCTTGTATTTGCATTTGTGTTTCTGTGTCATTTGATGTTATTGTTGCTGTTACCATCTCCAGTTTCATTTGCAATTGCGGTACTGTTCATGTGCATTATGGTTTGCGTTTCCATATGCGCTTGCGTTTCTGTTCCATTTCTGTTTCCTTTGGCGTTATTTTTCCTGTTACTGTTACCATTTGTATTTACAATTGTGGTACCATGACCGTGTGCATAATGGTTTGTGTTTCTGTACTTGCTTGCATTTGCAGTTGTTGCATTTCTCTTTCCCTTGGCGTTATTGTTGCTGTTACCGTTACCATTTGCATTAACAATTGTGGTTCCATGAACATGCACTTTACAGTTTGCGTTTCCGTATGCGCCTCCATTCCCGTTTCCATTTCTGTTTCCTTTGGCATTATTCTTCATGTTAACTTTACCATTTACGTTTACTATTGTGCTACCGTGGCTGTGCGCATTAGGGTTTGTGCTTACATGTGCTCTTGCGTTGGTGTTTCCGTTTCTGTTCCCTTTCACATTCTTTTTGCTGTGACACTTAACATTTCCATTTAAAATGCCTCTGCCATCACTGTTCACATTACCAGTTGTGTTTTCATATGTGCTTCAATGTCCATTTGTGTCACTGTTCACTTTGGTGTCACTTTGCTCTTGCATTTCCTTTACCATTTACGTTTTTGTTACCATGTGCGCCACTGTTGGCACTTCTGTTTGTGTTGCTGTGCCTGTTACTATGTCACAAGACATCACTTGGTGGGAGCGTGGGGCCCAAACTGCCACCGCATTACATTCACTATTTCTCATCATCATTCTCAAAAAGAAGGGAAAGTAGAGGCAAAAAAAAAATCCATTTAATGCATTAGTTAGGGTTGTTCCATAGCAGCAAAAGTGAGGAAATTTAGTGTTAGGGTTGAAAACCCCCCTTGGACACCCCCAAGCCCACCCCCCCAGGCCAGCATCAGGTTGCGCGTTGGGGTCATCGTTCCTAACTAATGCATTAAACAGTCTTTTGCCTCATACATATATATATATGTGTGTGTGTATGTTTTTATTTAACTGTTTCTGTTCTGTTATTTATGCATTGTAATGTTATTGTAAGGGTGCAATGAGCCTTTGGGGAAGGGCGCCCCAAACAAATACAATCTACTACTACTATTACTACATAACAAATGGGACACAGTCTTATTCAACCCTGTCACATATCCCTGTCTTTAAGAGGAAACCTGTTTAAAAAAAAAAACTGGTTTCCAAAACTTTCTTTAAACTCACTTCTAACATTACCTTATAACCTGTACAGTTCTGTGCATATGCAATATCCCTTTTCCACACCAACCAGTACAGCAAACAGTTAAGTTTAGACCCACACATTTTTTCAACCTTCTAAATTCTAAATTCTAATGTTTATACAGCAAACAGTTAAGCTTAAAACCATGCATTTTTTAAAACTTCTGAATTCTCAATTTTAGTGTTTCTAATTTATCAGTTTAGCAATTAACATTGCAGCAAAAGCATTATACTGTTACTCATTTATTTATTTTCTTTATGACTCTCCCGGCCCTGGAGAAAGCATACCTCTTTTACCAGAATGCCACCTCTTTCCCCAGGTGGTCTTAATTTTTGGGCATTCTGCTTCTTCTGGTCTCTGGGAAGTAAAAGCTTTCCTCTGCATGGTAATAGCACTCTTCTCTATGGGGGCTATGGCCACCATTAACTGGCAGGCAATGCAGGATCTACAGTATATCATCACCTGCCCGTAGACTCTTGGTGAGTAAAAATGCGGTAGAAGGTTTGCCAAGGTTCCCCTTTTAGTTAGATGCCCCCCACTGTGATCAGTGTGTGCCCACTGCATCACCTGCATCAGACATTTGGTGGGAACAACCACCTGCTCTTCCATCTTGTTTAACCTGGGGTTAGGATATAACCTGTATAATGCTCCTTTCTACACAACATAATGGGGACAGGCTCTGTTAACCACTCCAGGACCAAGATGTACACCATCAATAATTGTCACATACTGATATAACTTGCAAACATGTGTATCCCCATTTTGTAGCATACCCCAGTCTCTGAATCTCCAGGGAATCCCTGGTTAACAAAAAAGTCAGTCCCTTCAGCCATCTCACAGGCTTCTTCCTCACATTTCAACTGCTGTATTGAAGGGGCTATGCCTCCATCTCAGAACACATGATCTGCATTTCAGGGTATCCTTTCTTCTTCACCACAAACAAGCACCTCTTCATTGGCAGTCTCTGTACCACTCACACCTGATCTTCCATGAGACAGCGCAAGGCATTCCTCCAGCTCTGATTCTGGATCAAAAAAATAGCACCTGGGAAACACAGGAAGCTCCAGATGCTACATCTCCATCTTGGCTATCACTGCTCTGAACGGGTTCTCTGTACTTTGACTGGACTCCCTCTGGCCTCTGTCTGCAACAGATGGGACCACTTCTTGTGCCTCAGGGATGTCTGAATTGTTCAGGGGCTTGCCTTTCCTGGTGGACTCACAGTGCTGTCCTTGGTGAATTACTCGGACCCCTGAGTATCTCTACTCTGCCTCCATCCATCATTCTGTGAGCCAGTTCACCAGTTTCTGTTAAGGTTTTTATCATCAGTAGCATGTAGTGCAGCTCCACAAAAGTGGTTCCTAGGATGACCCAAGGAATTACAGACCAGTCAGTCTGACCTCCATTGTGGGCAAGCTCATGGAGGCCATTCTAAAGGAAAGGTTGGTGGAATATCTAGATGAGCATGGTCTCCAGGATGCGAAGCAGCATGGGTTCATGGGGGGGAGATTGTGTCAAACAAATCTGATTGACTTCTTTGACTGTATCAATAAGACAGTAGACAGGGGATAAGCGGTAGACATCCGCTGTTTTGATTTCAGCAAAGCCTTTTACTCTGTGCCCCTCAAAAGGTTGATCAGGAAGTTGGTGGATCTTAGGGTTGAAGAAAAGATGGCCAGATGGGTGAAAAATTGGATGAAGGACAGAACCCAGTGGGTGATTGTGGGGGGAGAGTTATCTGGCACAAGATAGGAAAATAGGAAAACAGTGGAGTCCCACAGGGCTCTGTGCTGTGGCCAGTGTTGTTCAATGTCTTCATCAATGACACTGGGGATGGCATTAAGGTTAAAATGTGCCTATTCATGGATGACACCAAGCTCTGTGGGAGAGAGGACACAGCTGAAGGGATACAGGACCTACAGAAAGATCTGAAAAGCTAGGGAGGTGGTTCAGGATCTGGCAGCTTGGCTTTAATGCCAGAAAATGCAAAGTTATGCATATTGGAGCCAAGGATCCTAAGGCAGAGTACTACTGGGGTGGAGTCTGAGTATAGTACAGTACTATGGTCAATTCAAGAGCCAGGAGGCCAGAGGCCCATAATGCTCTTATGCTAAACCTCCAAATAATTGGACAGTGAGTATCCTGTACTTATTGATTGATCTAATTGGTACTTAAAAATACTGTTGGTCTCACTTATAACCACATGTAAGGGCAACCCATTCCATGGGCCAATGACTCGAAGGGTGAAAAAATATTTCTGCTTGACATGAATAAATGATTTTCTTTCTAATTGTAGAGGATGTCCCCTGAAATTATATATACATGTTTTAGAGTCCAAACCTAATTCACACAAAAAGTGTGGATCATGAACAATATAATACATAAACAACAAATCACCCCTAAGTCAGCATGTGGAAAGGGGCATACGTTTTAAAGTGCTTAACCTGCCGTCATAAGACACATTTTCAAGCCCAGCTATTTTCTCTGTGAATCTTCTCTGAATTTTTTCTAACTGGTGCCTTTCAGTTTTTTTATAAGGACACCAAAACTGTGAGGCATATTCCAGATGTGGTCGAGGATATGCTCCTAATAATGGCAGGAGCACCTCATGATTCCTAGACCCAGTGTTTCTCAAAATGGACCATATTACAGTTCTCCCTCGTTATAACGACCCCCTCGAGCCGACTGAGAAGTTTGTTTTAATGAGGATTCGCTATAATGAGCTGCAATGAATTTCACTGAGTTTTCTGAAAAAAGATGCACGAGGCATGTAATCATTTAACAGTAGCAAAAGGTTTAATATACAATAAATGCTGCATGGAGCATGTACAAAAAACATTTAATAGTAGCAAAAGGTTTAGTGTAAAAAATTGCTGTTACCATTAACAATGAATTACTGTATGTACTGTATCTATTTACTGAAAAAAAGTCCAGTGTAGTCTGCTTTTGTAGCACTTCATTTTTACACTGCACAATAAGCTGCCTTAAGTGTAAAAGCTGAAGAGAGGACACAAAATACTGCCGCTCCAAGTACCGCAAACTGGTCCCTAGTCCTGCTATACTCTCAGCTGAGAGTACCTTTTCTGGGACACCTTCTGTCTCCCCTACACCCTCTGTTCCATCCTCCTCTGGTTTGCATACTGCTCGAGACCCAGTTTTTACTTCCAGGATGATTTCTTCATCTGTTATTCCATCTGAAACTGACAGGTTGTCATCATGTGCAAACCACTGCTGTAGCTGATTGAATCCCAGGCATTACCTGTGACATACATCATGTCCTTTATGTTGTATCCCTTTAAAAAATGAACTAGCTCTGCACCACTGTACCGTACAATGATTTCTTGTAGAAGCTGCTTCCTGTAAAGCTTTTTTAAATTAGCAATAATGCCTTTATGCATAGGTTGGATCATGGATGTTATGTTACTTGGAAGGTACAACACTTTGATTTTGCCATCTCTGCTTTGCAGTTCTTCTGCTTTAGGGTGAGCAGGGCATTGGTCAAGCAATAGAATTGCATTACAGTCCATTCTTTTGGATCTCAGGAAGCATCTGACTGATGAAACAAAATGATGGTTGAATCATTGCCCAAAGATGTCTCTCGTCATCCAGGCGTTGGCACTATAATCATACAGAAGGGGTAGTGAGTCTCTGTTAATGTAGTGAAAACACCTGGGATTAGCGTAGCACCTGATGCACAGTAGCTTCAGCTTGTGTTCTTCTGTGGCATTGGTACAGACAAGCACAGTTACCTGGTCTTTAAACATTTTGTATCCCTTAGATGCATCTGTCTCCGTTCTGGCCGTGAGTGTTTGGTCTGGTAAGCATTTGTAAAACAGTCCAGTTTCATCAGCATTATAGAGCTGACAAGGCTCATAGTCCCCCTCTTCCAGAATGTCTACTAGCTAAGGCATGAATTCTGCAGCAGCTGTGTCATCTGCTGAACTCTGTTCACCTGCTGTCTTAAGCTGCCTTATCCCATTTCGGCATTGGAAATGCCAGAGCCAGTCCGGGGAAAATTTAAACTTACAGTCCTCACCCTGCAGTTGTCTTGCCAAAGACTCTGCCTTTTCCTTGACTATTGCACCAGAGAGTGGTACACCAGAAGCACACTGACCCTCAAATCAAAGTTTGACAGCTTGGTCCACCACAGCATTAACAGTGAACCGCAGTTTTTTGTGCTTCATTCCCTCCTTTTCCAGACAGTTGTCAGCAAAAGCCTGGAGAGATACTTCCTGCTTTCTGAATGTACATATGATGGACTTTTCGAGTGCAAACTCAGTGGCTAGTTTAGCTACATCTTCTAGATTCTTCAGCCGGTCAGTTATGACTAGTTTTGTGTGGACATCAAGCACCTTTCGTTTTTTTTAATCTCTGCCATGTTAAACAGTAATGGGACCAAATGCATGAATGCGGACCGCAGTTCAGGGTTTACAGGGAGACTACGTGCTGATTAATTGTGCGTAATGGGAGACTACGTGCTGATTAATTGTACTTAATGGGATACTACGTGCTGATTAATTGTGCTTAATGGGAGACTATGTGCTGATTAATTGTTTCACAATGCCTTTCACAAATAAAAAGAAAGTGATGGTTTGGGTTTAGTATTTCAGAAGTGCTACTTATTATTGGGATACACAACCAACATTCATAACAAGCGGGATTTGTTATAACGAGTGCCTATTCATGGATGACACCAAGCTCTGTGGGAGAGAGGACGCAGCTGAAGAGATAAAGGACCAACAGGAAGATCTGAAAAAGCTAGGGAGGTGGTCCAGGCCTGGCAGCTTGACATCAATGCCAGAAAATGCAAAGTTATGCATATTGGAGCCAAGAATCCTAGGACAGAGTACTGTCAGGGTGGAGTCTGAGTATACTATGGTACTACGGTCAATTCAAGAGCCAGGAGGCCAGAGGCCCATAATGCTCTTATGCTAAGCCACCAAATAATAGGATAGTGAGTATCCTGTACTTATTGACTGATCTAATCAGTACTTAAAAATACTTTTGGTCTCACTTATAACCACATGTAAGGGCAACCCATTCCATGGGCCAATGACTTGAAGGGTGAAAAAATATTTCCGCTTGACATCAATAAATGATTTTCTTTCTAGTTGCAGAGGATGTCCACTGAAATTATATATACATGTTTTAAAGTCCAAACCCAATTCAGACATAAGGTGTGGATCATGAACAATATCATACAGAAACAACAAATTGCCCCTAAGTCAGCTCGTTGAAAGGGGAATACGTTTTAAAGTGCTTAACCTACCGTCATAAGACACATTTTTAAGCCCAGCTATTTTCTTTTTTAATTTTCTCTGAATTTTTTCTAACTGGTGCCCTTCAGTTTTTTTATAAGGACACCAAAACTGTGAGGCATATTCCAAATGTGGTCGAGCGTATGCTCTATATAATGGCAGGAGCACCTCATGATTCCTAGACCCAATGTTTCTCAAAATAGACCATATTACTTTGTTGGTTTTATTAATGGTGCTATTTACCTGCTGGCTATGCAACAAATCGTCAGAAATTATGACACCCTAATCCTTTTCATTAGTTGTTGCTTCTATTAAAGCTCCAGCCAAAGAATATTTAAACTGTAAGTTTTTTGCTCCCAAGTGCATTACTTTGCTTTTGGATACATTAAGGGTCATGTCCCATTCATTCACCCATGAGGAAATGTGGTCTAAGTCATGCTGGATGGCTTCGGTTTGAGCTACTGACTCACAAGGTCCACCAATCTTTACATCATCAGAGTATTTAGTGGTAAAGGATGAGCAATCTGTTGTTAAATCAGCTATAAATGCTTGAAAAAGGCAGGAGCCCAAAACACAGCCCTCGGGCACCCCACTCGTCACATCACCTCCAACTGAGTTAAATTTGTTGATGATTACATGTTGTGATCGATTTTGCAACCAACTTTTTATCCATGTAATAAGGAAATAGTTAATATTAAATTTATTAAGTTTACTGATTAAGGCCCAATGAGGCATAATATCAAAGGACTTACTGAAATCAATAAAAATGGCATCACAAGGTTATACGCCTAGCTAGAAATTGACTGATATGTTCGTAAAAACATGTCAGATTTGTTACACAACTTCTATCACTTCTAACACCATGTTGTTCTGGGTCATGAAGATTAAACATTGGTGAGATCATATCTTTAATAAGACTTTCCAAAAGTTTACAAAGTGAGGAGGTCAGACTGATAGGCCGATAATTTTCCCAATTATTTTAAGTTCCCTTCTTATGAATTGGAAGAAAATTAGCTGCCTTCCAATCCTGAGGTACATAGGTTTCAGCAATAAAACGTTAAAACATTATTTTTAAGGGAACTATAGTATAATACAATCAGTCAATAAAAATAATAGATGTCCTGCTATGGCATCTGGTCCTGGGCTACATTTGCCTTTAAAGGACAACAGCTTTTCTTTAATACTGTCTTCAGAAAAACACACCCATTGATGATTGCTACTAACTATAAAAAAAGTGGGTGAGTCTAAATCCTTTTGTGTAAAAAATTTACAAAAGCCTTTATTAAACAAGTCTGCCATCCTTTGAGGGTCACAAATCAGTTCATTATTATCCAACAATGGACCCAACTTGACATTTGGGTTTCTTCAAAGAATTAATGTATGAGAAAAATGTTTTACAGTTAACTTTCTTTGCATTAGTAGTCAGATTGTACTCCCACCTTGATTTAGACCTCTTAATCATCTTCTTACATTTCATTTGGATTTGTAAATAAGAATCCCATCTCAGCATAGTTTTATTACAAAGATAAGTATTATACTTTTTGTCTTTAAGCTTAATCATCCAAGGACGAGAAGGACCTGGGAATGTTGATCACTAGTGACCTGAAGCACTCCACACAGTGCAGGAAAGCAGCAGCAAATTCAAACAAGATGCTGGGATGCATATCTAGGGGGATCAGTAGTAGGAGACAGGAGGTTATACTGCCCTTGTACAGGTCACTAGTAAGGCCACATCTAGAATATGAAGTTCAGTACTGGTGCCCACACCTCAAAAAGGACATTAACCTGCTGGAGAAGGTTCAGAGGAGGGCTACAAAGATGATTGCTGGTCAGCAGGGTAAGGCATATGAGGAGAGGTTGAGGGCACTGAACATGTACTCCTTGGAAGATGAGCGAGAGAGAAAGAGAGGGGACACGACTGGGACCTTCAAGTAGAAAGGGAAGCTGGCTCAGTGACCCTGAGGGTTGAGGTGCTGGACCCCACACCTCGCGCCACACCAGTGACCCAGGTTTGGGAGCGAGCCTGGGTGCTGCGGGTCAGCAGAGGAGGGAGATGCATTGAATGTCAGTAGGACAGCTCTCCTCTCCTCTCACTGGGGAGGGATCCAAGGTCTTCTTGGCACAGTAGAGACCCCCGGTGGAGACCGGGGTACTACTAGCATGGGAACAAGAATCGTGGATGAGCACTGCAGGCGTCTATGGAGCAGCCGCATGCTGATTCCAGTGCATAACTGCAGGTGGGGGGCACATACACAAAAGAAAAGAGAAAAACCCTTTGTGCCTGGATAGGCGACGGCTCCTCTCTGGGCCACCACTACAAGCCAACACTAGATCTTGCCTCCACCTCTCTCCCCTCCTCCTCCATGGCTAACACTAGATTGTAGATAGAGTGCCAGATGGAGTTGCAACCATGCCCAAGGGGGCTCAGAGCTGGGGGGGGTTCCTGGTCAGAGGTTGGAGGAGGGGCAGCATATCCTCTGAGGAGGCAGGGGATCAGGTCGGCGGTAGAGCGGCCGGCAAGCAGAAGTAGCTCGAGAGACTTCCAGGTTGCAAGTAGAATAAATAGAGTTGAAAAAAAAAGTTCTTGAAAGGGATAAAAAACATTGATGAGGAGTCTCTTTCAGCTGAGTGGCAACCATATCATGATGAGGTACAGTCTTAAGCTGGAGGGTGGGAGATTTAAGAAGGAGATCAGGATACACTTCTTCGCAGAGAGGGTGGTGGACACTTGGAATGTGCTGCCAGAAGAAGTAATGTCATTGAAGACAGTGGGCAGCTTTAAGAGAGGTTGGGACACGTATAAGGGGAGAGAATTGGCTACCCAACTGAACAGGTGTCTGAATTTAAATACATTGGGCTCCTCCTGGACCCTCACCTCTCCGTTAATCGCCATGTTAACAACCTCATACAGAAGACCCACAATAGGCTTGGTCTTCTCTATTGGATAAGAAAGTTCCTTATCCCTGCAACCAGGCTTCACTTAGCTAACTCTCTTCTCCTGCCACTCATCGACTATGGATTCATCTTCTCCCTCCCTCCCACCATATGTCTATTCTACTCCAAACTAAGATCAACCTACAACATTGCCTGTTTCCTCACTGGTTTACCATGGGAAAAGCACCACTGTACACTCTATTCCTCCCTTAACTGGCCCACCCTTGTAGGGTGGTTCCAACAAAAAATACTCTCCTTCATTAAGATACACCTGAATTTGCTGTGCCCAGCACGATTCCCTCTTCCCAGTCACTACCACTGTTCAGGACAACCAGAGGGGCCTCAAGTATGGTTTTCAACACCAGTTTCTACTGCACTAAGCAAGCTCAGAACTCGATCACCTAAAAGGACACTAAGCTGTACGAAAACCTGCCCCTACTATCCAAGCCTATAGGTCCATCTACACCTTCAGCTCCTACCTCAAAATTCACATGTTCAGTTCTTCTGTCTGCAGCTGTCCTAGCTGTCCCTCCAGCTAAATCTAACAGCTCTTCACCTTGCTTATCTCTAGTCCCGCTTGCTTTACTCTAGTCCCTGTTACCCCTCCTCCCCTCATCCACACCATTCCCCCCTAACCTTTGCTCCCCCCTCAACTTAGTTTTCACTCCCACCGCCCACTCCTAGCCTAGGTGTCTTTATATTTCGATCATAGACCTGATTACAACCAACCACAAAAGATTTGCACTTTCCACACCTCTAGTACTTAGGTTACTGACCCCTCTATATCTCTTCCCTTCTCTTTCCTGCTCGCCATATGTTACACAAGTAAATGTTCAGGCCGCTCTATGTATTTCTCTCATTTTACTTTATTGTAATCAATTGCCTCTTGTTTTTCAGTTTATGAAAATTGCTGTAACTGTTAGACAACTGTTAGTCTTTGACATTGTTCTATATATCTAAACCACTTGTTTGGATCATTTCCCCTGTATATATCTTGTTTCTGTTAGAATCGGTTGTGTATTGTCATACCATCTTGGTATCTCTTACACTGGACATTTGTGAAAACAGGCATATTTTGCTCACATACCTTTCACTATACAAATAAAGACTGAATGATTGATTGATTGATTTGATTGATAATAACATCACTGGATCCAGGGCAGGCATGGAGATGACCACATAACTGCACAACAAATCCCTCCCTATTCACACCATCCTGAAGACACCCAAATCTCAAAAATGAAAATCCCTCCCTCCAACCAAGTCACAGTGCCTCCCCAAAGACACAAAATCTCTGTTTCCCCCAACATTCTGTTACTTTATTTTCCATACTTGAAAATGTGCTCATAAAATACACCACTGATGCTTGTACAGATGAACAACTGAGAGAGCAGTTCTTCAAAAGGACAGCACACTCTGTTTGTTTCCACTACTGAGTACAGTCACTTGTGCACAGAAACCTTTCACTATTTACTGTATTTCATTTTACAATGTTGCATGAAAAAACAAGCATTTGTCAATGCTGAATGTTGATTGCGTTGGTCCATTGAGCTCACTCACTGCCCCTCTGTCACTCTCTCATCCTGCTTCTCCCGGTGCTGCAGGCTGCTGTTTTGTATTGGGCTCCTGCCTGCGTTGGCACCCTTTTCTGTCCACAAAGAAATCCGCAGCTGTCCTGACAGAGCTCCATTGAGGTGACTCACTCCCCCTCTCTCACTCGCTCATTCTGTTTCATCTGGCACTGCAGGCTGCCCTTTTGTACTGGGCTCCTGCCTCAGTTGGTGGCTTTTCCTGCCCACAATGAAATCTGCAGTAGTCCCGACACAGGTCCTTTGAGCTTGCTCACTACCCCTCTGTCACTCACTCATTCCATTTCTGTCAGCTCTGCAGGCTGGCCTTTTGTACTGGGCTACTGTCTGTGTTGCCGCCTTTTCCTGCTCACAAACAAATCTACAGCAGTCACAATAGAGCTCAGTTGAGCTCACTCTCTCCCCCCCCCTCACTCGCTCATTCTGTTTCTCCCACCACTGCAGGCTTCCCTTTTGTACTGGGCCACTGGGTGCTTTGCAGCCTTTTTCTGCCCACAAAGAAATCTGCAGCAGTCCCAACACAGCTCTGCTGAGCTCACCCACTCCCCATATCTCACTTACATGTTCTGTTTCTACCGGTGCTGCTGGCTGTCCTTTTGTACTGGCCTCCTGCCTGCATTTCTACCTATTTCTGCCCACAAAGAAATCTGCAGCAGTTACGATAGAGCTCCATTGAGGTCACTCACTCCCCCTGTCTCACTCGCTCCTTCTGTTTCTCCTGGCGCTGCAGGCTGCCCTTTTGTACTGGGCTTCTGCCTCTGTTGGCACCTTTTTTTGCCCACAAAGAAATCTGCACCTGTCCTGACAGAGCTCTGTTGACCTCGGTCACTCCCCCTCTCTCACTTGCTCATTCTGTTTCTGCCAGCGCTATAGGCTGCTCTTTTGTACTGGACTCCTACCTGCGATGCCACCTTCTTCTGCCCACAAAGAAATCTGCATCAGTCATGACAGAGCTCTGTTGAGCTCGCTCACTCCCTCTCCCTCACTCGCTCATTCTTTTTCTCCCATTGCTGCAGGCTACCCTTTTGTACTGTGCCCCTGCATTCATTGCTGCCTTTTTTTGCCCACAAGGAAATCCACAGCAGTCCCAACAGAGATCCGTTGACCTCATTCACTCCCCCTCACTCACTCGCTCATTCTGTGTCTACTGCTGCTGCAGGATGCCCTTTTGTACTGGTCTTCTGCCTGCATTGGTGGCTTTTTCTGCCCACAAAGAAATCTGCAGCAGTCCTGACACAGGTCTGTTGAGCTTGCTCACTCCCCCTCTCTCACTCGCTTGCTGTGCTTCTCTGGGTGCTGCAGGCTGCCCTTTTGTACTGGGCTCCTGCCTGCATTGCAGCCTTTTTCTGCCCACAAAGAAATCTGCAGCAGTCACGATAGAGCTCTGTTGAGCTTGCTCACTCCCACTCTCTCACTCGCTCATTCTGTTTATCCCGCTGCTGCAGGGTGCCATATTGTAATGCACCCCTGGGTGCATTGCTACCTTGTTCTGCCCTCAAAGAAATCTGCAGCAGTCCCAACAGAGCTCTGTTGACCTCACTCACTCCCCCTCTCTCACTCGCTTGTTTTGTGTCTCCCACTGCTGCAGACTGCCCTTTTGTACTGGGCTCCTGCCTGCATTGGCCACTTTTTCTGCCCACAAAGTAATCTACAGCAGTCCCGACACAGCTCCATTGAGCTCACTTACACCCCCTCTCTCACGCACTCATTCCGTTTCTGCCAGTGCTGCAGGCTGGCCTTTTGTACTGGTCTCCTGACTGCATTGCCGCCTTTTTGTGCCCACAAAGAAATCTGCAGCAGTCACGATAGAGCTCCATTGAGCTTGCTCACTCCCCTTCTCTCACTCGGTCATTCTGTTTCACCCACTGCTGCAGGTTGCCCTTTTCTGCCGACAAAGAAATCTGCAGCCGCATCAACACAGCTCCGTGGAGCTTGCTCACTCCCCCTCTCTCACTCGCTTATTCCATTTCTGCTGGCGCTGCAGGATGGCCTTTTGTACTGTGTTCCTGCCTGCATTCCTGCCTGTTCCTGCCCACAAAGAAATCTGAAGCAGTCATGATAGAGCTCCGTTGAGCTTGCTCTCTCTTCCTCTCTCACTCGCTCATTGAGTTTCTCCCAGAGCTGCAGACTACCCATTTGTACTAGGCTCCTGCTTGCATTGACACCTATTTCTGCCCACAAAGAAATCCACAACTGTCCTGACAGAGCTCCATTGAGATCACTCACTCCTCCTGTCTCACTCACTCATTCTGTTTCTCCTGGCACTGCAGGTTGCCCTTTTTCTACTGGGCTCCTGCCTCTGTTTTCACCTTTTTCTGCCCACAAGGAAATCTGCAGTAGTCCCAACAGAGCTCTGTTGACATCACTCACTCCCCCTCTCTCAGTCGTTTGTTCCCTTTCTGCTGGCGCTGCAGGCTGCCCTTTTGTATGCGGCTCCTGCCAGCGTTGCTGCCATTTTGTGCCCACAAAGAAATCTGCGGCAGTCACGATAGAGCTCCATTGAGCTCGCTCATTCCCACTCTTTCAGTCACTCATTCTGTTTCTCCCACCACTGCAGGCTGCCCTTTTGTACTGGGTTCCCTCATGGATTGCTGCCTTTTTCTGCCCACAAAGAAATCTGCAGCAATCTCAACAGAGCTCCATTGATCTCACACACTCCCACTCCCTCACTTGTTTGTTCTGTGTCTCCTGGCGCTGTAGGCTGTCCTTTCATACTGGGCTGTTGCATGCATTGGCACCTTTCCATGCCCACAAAGAAATCTGCAGCAGTCCTAACAGAGCTCAGTTGAGATCAATCTCTCCCCCCAAGTTGTTCGATCCTAATCTGTCCCAAACACTGATTTCCGACATCGACTGCGGTACTCTGCACCGGAAGCGCGAAAACACATTTTGGCTAGGATGTGCAAGATGACAGCTGTACTGTTCATAAAGAGATGTGTAAAAATGCCAGTGTTGAAAATGTGGCATGAAAATATTACTAATTTGTGAAGTTACAAGGGTGCATAGAAACTGTGCAACGCACGCTAGTAACACAGTCATTTTAGGGAGTTTCATCACATTTTCAATATAGGCATTTTAGGACCTCTGCTCATGAACAGTGTCAGTGTGATTTTCTTAATGTGTCCCAAACACTGATTACCCACAGTGGCAAGCCGCCACCATGTTCACAAACAATATCACTGTTACAGGGTTCGGCCCAGCAATAATGGATCGCTTCCTCATTGCAGCAAATGGCTTACACTGCAATGACAAGGCAGCCCCTGATTGCAGCGGCTGAAACCTTACAAGGTTGTGGCAGGCTGGCTGAACTAGTGTCTGCAGCAGCTTGCCATGGCATTCAGGAAAGCTGGCCAAGGCTTTAAAGACTGTGGGGGCATTAGCCAAAACAGTACTGTGCCTCCACAACCTGCTTCTGGCATCCTGTCGCAATATGTTTATTGCGCATGCACGCAATCAACATAAAAACATAACTCTGGCTTTTCAGTGTGCCTGTGATACTTCAAAAGGTCAGCACATGACTGTTCCTTTCAGTTTCTGCTTGTGCTCACTTATTAAGAAACATTATCAGGAATGCAAGAAGGTAACTAATGAATGAAATTCAGAAGCACCTGAGCTAAGCACACAAATGGAACAATATTTGCTCATAACATGCGAAGATAGATGATCAGGCTGAAGAACACATTGGAGGGGGAGGGAGACTCGAAGACATGGACTGGCACAGAGCTGTAGGGAAGAAGGGAGAAGACAGCATACAATGACAGCAGCAGCACCTTGTGGCAAAAACAGAAACTGTGGACTTTTTTTAATAAATACACCTACAAAGAGGAAAATGAAGTCAAAATCAACTTTAACTTTTAACATTATTTTTTTTCCTTTATAAATTAACCAACATGAGTGGACTCGACAGAACACTAGGCCTTCTTCTGGCAGTATTTGTAAGTTCATATGTTCCTACAGTATAGTGGGAGGATCTCTGTCTTAGACAGTTTCCTTGAAGTCCTACTGTGGATCCAAATAGTGAGATCAAATTTAAAGTTGCTGACAATGACTGCTCCACTTCTGCCAGTGTCAGCAGTAAGTCATCCATGTAAAACAGAACTTTTCAGGTGAAACTTCCCTGGGGTAGTTCCTTAATGTTTAGATGTCACCTGATGGCCATGGACAGAGGTTCTATTGCCATAACAAATAAAAAAGGGGAAGAGGAGGCAGCCTTGCTTTGTACCTAAGTGGAGTGGGAATCTAGGTGATATTAGACCATGAGTGAGCACTGCCGCTAAAGGTGATGCATAGTCTCCATACCCAGTCAGTAAAAGTTGGTCCTATGTTAAAATTCTTCATGCCCTCTATAAGTTAGTCCTACTTCATCAATTCAAAGGCTTTCTCTGCATCAACGGCCATTAGGTCCACAGATGTACTCAGCTTCTGTGACTTGCTCAACAGGTTTGCTGGCGTTCTCATGTTCTGGGTTACGCCTGAAAATAGGCAGGATTCTTGCCTAGTGCACTTACCCGGTCATCAAAAGCTAATAAATAAATATACATAACTGCCCCCTGGTGATCCTTCATAAATCCCATTTGGGAGGAGTGAACAATGAATGGCAGAGCTTTCTTCAACCTCTTGCCCAACAACTCAGCTAACATCTTAGCATTCACATTTAATGAGACTGGTCTATATCTTGAGCAAGCAGAGACTTTCTTATGCAATTTAGGTAGGACTGTGATGGTCACCACTTGCATAGTTGACTGGACAATAATCTAGTTGACCATCCATCAAGAAACCATCTCAATGTGCAAGGTATATAGTTATACCATCTATGACCCTCTGAGAGGTGGACTCCTCATTTATCAATTTTTTTCTTAGTCTTTGTCCTCTCACTGCTGCCATCCCCCTCCTTCCTGTCAGTTCAGCTTTGCCTCTTCCTCCCTATATCTTTTCCTCTCCTACCACTGATCCTGCTAGCATGTCTCCTCTGTTAGCCCTCAATCCCATTAAGTGTTACAGCCCAACCCTAATGAGACAGACTACATAGAGAATAATATATGAGCATTCATGTACAACAAGCCTATGTCTAGATCCAGTGGTTTGTATGGCAACTAGAAACCTTGACAGTGAAGCTCAAGAGGTCTCCTGGTTGCCATGGAAACTTCAAGATACAGACACAGGTTTGTCTGTGTATTGATACCCATATATTGGGCATGATTTTTAAAGCCCCAGAATGCCACAAGCCCCTGGTGCTCTGATCATATGGTGCACAAGACTGGCTACATTATTCTAGCCAGCAATCAGGAGATTCACTCCCATGCACCATGTGCCACAAGTTAGACCAGCTTTTCCTTGGTCTAGCTTGTGGCATTCAGGAGACCCTTTTTATGGGGCTTGCTCCATATATTTGGTGCAAGCTGCCTTAAAGTGAATAAACTGTTGCAACTGTGCCAGAAAATAGAAAATCAGGTACAGTACAGTTGTTGCAAAGTGCTTGACACGGCTGTTCCAAAAAAATAAGCATTTGTCAATGCCGAATGTTTGCTTGCTGGTATTGGCATTGGTAATGCAGAAGTTAAAGAGATGCATAATAGGAATGGCAGTGAAGTATTGAAGTAACACAGAAACATAGAAACATAGAATTTGATGGCAGACAAGGACCGCTTGGCCCACCTAGTTTGCCCATTTCCCTACCTGATGGATAAGCTGCAGATTCTAGTTAATCAACAGCTTACTTCCTCCTACCCCCCACTAGAATTGCCTTATGCCTGTCCCATGCATTCTTGAATTCTCCCGCTGTTTCTGACTCCATAATCTCCTCAGAAAGGCTGTTCCATGCATCCACAACCCTCTCTGTGAAAAAATACTTTCTAACATTTCCTCTGAACCATCCCCCCTCTATCTTCAAATTGTGCCCCCTTGTTCTTGCACATCTCTTACTCAGTTTACTTGCTGTATTTGGGACAAAAGAAGGTGAAGGCCCATTGAGATTGTCCCCCACAATATATGTGGCACATTAGTTTATAACTTAGTGTTTAGGGACCAGTCATCAAGCCTAGATTTAAATACATCAGAAGAGGGGGAGTCCACAAGTTCTTGGGACAGAGAATTCCATAGTCGGGGGGTCCTTACAGTGTAAAAATGTAATTGTTTATTTGTGTTAGCTTTAGCTACGTTAATTTGTTTATTATGCAATCTGGGAACAATACATCTATTGTTAAATTGTAGTCCAAAATTGTTGCATTAGTTCCTGAGACTGTTGAACTTTGTATAGTAGTTAAAGATTCCCCTCTAATTCTCCTTTTCTGTAGTGAATGTAGGCCTGTGATTTGCAATCTTGAGGCATAGTCTTTAGAAGCTAAATGGGGAATCATTTTAGTTGCTCTTCTCTAGACTGTCTCAAGAACCTGAATATCCTGCAATAAGTATGGCCTCCAAAATGGAGACCCATAATCCATATAAGGTATTACATAACTTCTATAAAGGGGAATAATGCATTCTTTAGTTGTTGTAACAAAAGTATGTTTAATGTGTGTAAGTAATTGATTAGAAGTTTTTTACTGTTTTGAGACAGTGGTCTCTACAAGTCAGTTTATTATTAATTAATATGCCTAAATCTCTTTCACAAACAGATACTTTCAGATGAATATTGTTAATGGTATAAGTCTGTAAAGGATTTGATAAACCAAAATGTAAAACTGTGCACTTGTCAATGTTAAAGTACATATCATTATTCAGTGTCCATGTGTCAATGTGTTTCAAATCATAAATGAGTGAGAGTCTATTTGGTAGGGAATCAACCCACACTCCCAATTTAGTGTCATCTGCAAATTTTGACAAGAAATTAGCAGATTTAGTCTGCATATCTGAAATAAAGATGTTAAATAATGTGGGTCCAAGCACAGATTCCTGAGGGATCCCACTTGTAACATGTCTTTCTACTGATAGAGTACTTTGAATTTTAACCTGTTGGCTTCTATTAGTCAACCAGTTGTTTATCCAATTTACTAAAATGGTAGAAAATCCTATTAGTTGTAATTTAGTAACAAGTTTATTGTGAGAGACTTTATCAAAAGCCTTACTATAGTCCAGAAGAATTATGTCTTGGGGAATACAAAAGTCAAGACTCTGGCTAATATTTGTCAGCCATTACTTTAATATCTTTAATTAATATTTCTGTGTATTCATAATCTGCTGACAGAGGCCTATAGCAGGTACCTGCAGTGATTTGAGGATACCCTAGGAAATGAATATTAACCCAGATACTTTCTGTACTTGTATCATACAGAGTTTGATTAGAGGGAATGTCATTTCTTATGTAAAGACAAATCCCTCCACCAATTTCTTCTTGGCGGTCTTTATGGTAAAGCTTATAGCCTGGAATTTCCCTAATCCAGGCAGTATTAGAATTCTACCAAGTTTCAGTAACTGAAACAACGCCATAGTTATGTAATTTACATCTGGCTTCTAATTCTGTCATTTTAGTCAAGTTTAGAGATTGTGCATTAAATGATAGAAAGTTGCAAGATGTTACTGTAGTAGAGTTCCTGTCAAGAGACCTGGGAGCCTTCCCATTCCCCCCTGATAAACTAGTTTAAATGATTAACTCTTCTTCTGAAAGATACTGCCCTCTTGAACTTTGTTAATTCCATTGAGATACTTGAAAGTTTCTATCAAGTCCCCCTCTCCCTCCTTTCCTCAAGGGTATACATATTAAGCTGCTTTAGTCTCTCCTTGTATGTCTTCTGGTGCAGACCCTGCACCATTTTGGCTGCCCTCCTCTGAACAGCCTCCACTGTATCTATATCTTTGCATAGAGGGGGTCTCCAGAATTGCATGCAGTACTCTAGATGTGGTCTCACAAACTGTCTGTACAGAGGGATAACAAGTTCTTGTTTTCTACTGTTGATGCCTCTCCCTATGCATCCCAGTATCCCCCCAGCCCTCCTTACTGCCTTCTCACATTGCTTGCCCACCTTTAGGTCATCTGATATAATTATTTCTAGGTCTCTTTCAATTTTTTTTGTTATTAACTCACCCCCCATTGTGCACTCTTCCCCTGGGTTTTTGTTTTCTAGATGTATTACCTTGCACTTCTTTGCATTGAATCTGAGCTGCCACATATTTGACCATTCCTCCAACCTTGCCAAGTCCCTTTTCATTCTTTCCATGCCACCTTGTGTATGAACCCTGTCACAGATCTTTGCATCATCTGCAAAGAGACATACCTTTCCTTCCAGGTGCTCTCCATTGTCACTTAGAAAGACATTAAGGAGGACACCAACCCCAACCCCTACCCTGCAAAGACTGACAGGTGCTGGGGTGTACCTTTGGGTCATCAGCCATAACACTCATGCCATTCCACCTCATTCCGCTCTGCAGACACTGACAGTGGTTGTAGTGTACCTTGAGGTCTTTGCCCCTTACACTCACCAAATTCCATAAGGAAATAAGCTGAGATAGGTGCAGTATAGGATAATGGGGTGAACGTTGGGCTAAGACCCCAAGCCACACTTCAATGCCTATCAGTGGCTGCAGGGTGGGGGGTGGGGTGGATTGAGGTGAGCAATATGGCAACAACCCCAAGTCACACCCTGACACCTGTCAGTCTGTACTGGGTGGACATTACGGTTGGAAACTCTAATGCCCCAGACATTTGTTGGTATTTTTATTCCAAATTTTCAACATGGGCTTTTTGGGACCCCACCTCATGAACAGTGGTGGTATCATCTCATTACTCAATCCCAAACGGTGATTTCACACAGTGAGTGTGCTATTTGGTGCCACAGGTGCGAAAATACATTTTGAGCAGTATGTGAAAAATGACAGCTGTAATGTTCATGAGGAGATATGAAGAAATGGCAATGTTGAAAATCTGGAGTGAAAATATGAAAAAGTGGCAAAATTATGAATGTGCATAGAAACTGTGCAGCGCATGCTTGTAACGCAGTCATTTTTTGGAATGTTTTCACTTAATTTTCAACATGGCCTTTTTGGGACCTCTTCTCATGAACAGTGGCACTGGGATTTCATTAATCTGTTCCAAAAGTTGATTTCACACAATGACCACTCCATTCTGCACCACAGGTGCAACAACACATTTTGGGAAAGATGCAAAAAAATGACAGCTGTACTGTTCATAAGGGGGTGTGAAAAAATGGCAATGTTGGAAATTTGGAGTGAAAATATTAAAAATTGATAACGTTATGAGCGTGCGTAGAAACTGCACAATGGACGCTCATAATGCAGTCATTTTTTGGATTTTTTTCACCAAATTTGCAACAAGGGCTTTTTGGGACCTCCACCTCATGAACAGTGGCACTGTCATTTGATTAATTGGTCCTGAAGGTGATTCCACACAGTGACAACAAAATACTCTTTTGGGACCAAGAAATGAAATGACAGTGACTGTGTTCATGAGGTGGGGTCACAAGAACCCCATGTTAAAAATTTGAGACCAAAACTCTAAAAATGGGCTGAGATATCAATCTAAATTGACCCCCCCCATTGACTGCCATTATAGGGCTTACAGTAATTTCTTTAGTTCTCGGTTGGATTTTGAAGAGTGCAGACATGTTCCAGGTCCACAGAAGAATGCTGCTCTCAACCTCCAGAGGTAAGTATGGGTAAGGGGGGGTGCAGGGAGGTAGGGTGCACAGAGGGATGATGCAGGTTGGGGTGGGGGTCTGTGGGAACAACGAGGGACCATTTTCTTTTTTACTGGTTAATATTATAAAACAGATTTTGGCACACTGGGATGGGCTCCCAGTGTGCCAGAGTACAGGAGTGGGGGGATCAATGCTGATCCGGGGATTGGGTACCCCGGGGTCAAGTGAGAACATAGGGGCATGGGGGGTGCATCCGACAGCAGGAGTGACCATCCCAGTGTTGGAAACATTGAAGAAATATCTTATGGCACACTGGGGTGGGCTCCCATTGTGTCACATTAATGGGGAGAGGGGGGATACATGCTGACATGGGGACTGAACACCCCGATGTCATCAAGGGGTGGAGAATGGAGGGTGCAGGGTGGGCAGCAGCAGTGGGAGGGAGTTCATTTGTTGTCCTGCTGTGTGACTGGTTGGGATGGAGTGGGGACTACCACTGCAATGATGAAACTGCCCCTGATTGCAGCAGCAGATTTTTTTCATGTGCAGCACTCACTCTACAACTGCTGTCATTGGCAGCTTCAGCATTAATTGGTGGCTGACGGACATACCAATTAAAGCATCTGCTGAACTGGCCACAACACTGCCACACCTCTTCAATGCTCTACTACCTCAATATGTTTTTTGTGTGCTGCATGTGCAAGCAAACATAAAAGGGTTCAACGCAAGGCTTGACAAAAGCCCTGCATTGCTTTTGAAAGTCCAGCCCATTATCTTTTATAGTGAATGGGCATCCATATTTTGATAAAATTGTTTGAAAAATTACCTGGAAAGTAAGTGCAGGGATCATAAAACAATTGATCTATTCAAATTAAATGAAAGTACCAAACCTGGTGAATAATTTTGAATAGAAGCAGACACAAATAAAGATAAGCATTTGTCAATGCCAAATGTTGTCTTGCTGGCATCGTCTTTGGTAGTGCCAGAGGTAGAGATGCATAATAGGAATGGCAGTGAAGTATTGAAGTGATGCCAACCCCACCCTCATCCTGTAGAGAGCGACAGGCATTGCGGTGTGCCTTTGGGTTGTCAGCTATAACGCTCATACCATTGTATGTCACCCTACCCTGTAGACACTGACAAGTGTTGTGGTGTGCTTTGGGGTCTTTGGGCATTATACTTACCCCATTCCATAAGGAAATAAGTTGACATGGGTGTAGTATAGGAGAATGGGGTGAATTTTGTGGCTGAACAGTGCAAGGCACATCACAATGCCTGTCAGTGGCTGTAGGGTGGGGGTGGTGTGTGCAATGGGATGATCATTACATCTGGTGATCCCAAGTCACAGCCCTGGTGCCTGTTAGTCTGTACTGGGTGGGGTACTACAGTTGGAAACCCTAACACCGTAGGGGTACGGTGGTATTTTCACTCCAGATTTTCAACATGGGCTGTTTGTGAGGCCACCTCATGAGAAGTGGCACAATCAGTTTGTGAGCTGAAAGGTGGTTTTGCACAGTGGCTATGCCATTTGGCGACACAATGCTGAAAACACAATTTGGGCAGGATGTGGAGAATGACAACTGTGTTGCTCATGAGGAAGCATAAAAAATGGCAACATTGAAAATCTGGAGTGAAAATATGAAAAATTTGTGAAGTCAATAGCATGCATAGAAACTACGCACGCATAATCAAATTATTTGTGGGAGCTTGTTAGCCACATTTTACATATAGCATTTTGGGACTTCCCTCATGAACAGTGATGCTTTGATTTTGTTAATCAGTCCCAAAAGTTGATTTCCCACAGTGACCATGCCATTGTGGGCCACAGGTGCAGAAACACATTTTGGGCAGGATGTGAAAAATGACAGCTGTACTGTTGATAAGGGGATGTGAAAAAATGCCAGTGTTGAAAATCTGGCATGAAATTATTGCAAATTTGCGAAGTTACAAGGGTGCGTGGAAACTGTGCAATGCATGCTTGCAACACAGTCATTTTATGGGCTTTCAGCAACAAATTTTCAACATAGGCATTTTAGGACCTCTGCTCATGAACAGTGTTACTGTCATTTCCTCACACTGTCACAAAAACTGATTTCGCACAGCGATCGTGCACTTCTGTAATGGAGATGCGAAAATACATTTTAGCCAGGACATGTAAAATGACAGCTATACTGTTCATAAGGAGGTGTGGAAAAATGGCAATTTTGAAAATCTGGAGTGAACATATTACAGATTCACGAAGTTACGAGCGTGCATGCAAACTGCACAATGCACACTTGAAAAACACTCATTTTATGGACTTTCGTCACCAAATTTTCAACATTGGCATTTTAGGACTTCTGCTAATGAACAGTGTCACTGTCATTTTCATAATTTGTCTTGAACACGGATTTCCCACAGCAACCGCGCTATTCTGCATAGGAAGTGCGAAAACACATTCCGGCCAAGAGGTGAAAAATGACAGCTGCACTGTTCATAAGGAGGTGCAGAACAATGGCAATGTTGGAAATATGGAGTGAAAATATTATAAATTTGTGACCTTATGAGCATGCATGCAAACTGCACAATGCACGCTTGTAACACAGTCATTTTATGGAGTATCATCACCAAATTTTCAACATAGGCATTTTAGGACCTCTGCTCATGAACAGTGCCACTGTCATTTTCATAATCTGTCCCAAATATTGAATTTGCACAGCGAACACGCTATTCTGAGCCAAGAGAGAGAAAACACATTTTGGCCAGGATGTGAAAAATGACAACTGTACTGTTCACAAGGAGGTGTGGAAAAATGCTACTGTTGAAAATCTGGACTGAATATATTACAAATTCGAGAAGTTACGAGAGTGCATGGAAACTGTGCAACACATTCTCTTAAAACAGTAATTTTGGGGATTTTCCCACTAAATTTGCAACATGGGCTTTTTGAGAGCCCACCTTATGAATTCTGGCACTGTAATGGAGTTAATCGGTCCCGGAGGGTGATTCCTTGCAGTGACCACAAAATCACCTTTCGGGACTGATTAACGCCATGACAGTGAAATAATTCATGAGGAGGGATCCCAAAAACCCCATGTTGAAAATTTGGTGCCAGAATTCCAAAAAATGCCCTAGATATGCATCAAAGTTGAAAAAACACTATTTATTCCTTTACACAGCTTACTGGCATTTCCTTCATTTGCGGTCAGCTTTGAAGAGTGCAGACATGTTCCCGGTCCACGGAGGATCATCACACCAGACTCTGGAAATAAGTATGAGGTGGAGGGTGGGTGTGGGGAGGCAGGGTGTGCAGTGAGTGGGTGCAGGTTGTGGGAGGGGGCAGGGAGACGGTGAGGGACCATTTTTGTTTTACAGGGTTTAAAAAAAAAACATTGCGGGACGGTTTTCATTTTTCAGGTGGTATTTCCCCAGTGTGCCACCTCAGTGTTTGTGGGTGGGGGGTGCTTTAGCTGACAGGGGAATGGGCATCCCCATCGGCACATAACAAATTGGAGGGAGGGTGCATGATGCCGACGGGAAGTGGGCTCCCCTGTCTGCAAAATACAGGTGCTAAAAGATGATGGGGATTGGGCCTCCCATCGGCAAAGAAAAACTGTTGGGGGGACGCATGATGCTGAGGGGGATTGGGCATCCCCCTCAGCAATCAACAAAATGGGGAGAACACATTATGCTGATGGGGAGTTGAATCCCCTGTCAGCATTGTGACAAGCAGCAGTGGCAGCAGTCACTGCCGCCATGTTGCCTGCTCCACGGGAGGTGTGTAGTGGTCATGCTGCATGACAGCTTTGCTGTCATTGCAGTGGACCTTTTCTTTGTTGTGATGGCCACATTAGGCATGCATGAGGTCAGTGCCTCCTGCTGCCTGACTGGGGAATGAGGGACACACCTTCTGATGCATGTCCTGCATTTGCCCAACAGTGACCGCACCTCCAAATCTGCTACAACCACAATATGTTGGCTGTGCAAGCATGAGCCAACATAAAAAAAGGATTTTAGTAATCGGGTAGTGAGACATAGGAGGGAGGAGCAGGAAGTTATGTGAAGAGGTCTTAACCTCATTCAATCTCCAAATCCACTCCTGGACACCATTCTAAGAGAACTTGCCACCAAAAAAAATAAAACATTTAAAGAAAAGGACCTCCACCCCACCTATTATCCATGATGAGAGGTTGCAGGGGAACCCATCCTGACTCCTTGCACTGCAAAATAGCATCAAGGGGCCCGGCCAAGTTAGCCACCTTTCCTGCCACTCTCCGTCCCTCATATTCCAGTACTAGTCAGTTTGGTTTGAAAAAAAAAACTGCTTGGTCACCAGCATGGCTAGATAAAAGCAGCTTTGTCACAGCATTGTAAGTTGTGCTGTAGTAGTGATGTCCATACTGCACCAGAACAACATCTTGATGTCACTACTACAGCACAACATGCATATTCCAGATGTGGATTTCCATGCACAACAGCATTCCCCCATTCACTGTCTAAACATTTATACCCCTCTACTCCCATTGTATCCTTGCCCACCTGTGCTCTTCTAAACCTATCTATTCATACTAGTTCAAATAATATTCCTGGTGTTTAGAAGATGGCTCCTCAGTGGGAAGGGGGGTTGACCATGTTGTTCCTGGTAACTAAAGACCTGTCTCCTTACCACCACTTTTGCCAAGAAATCAAGAAAATGCAGATTTCTCTCAACTTTCTCCCTTCCTCTGCTTTTCTGTCTTTCTCAGCCCTTTCCAGCTTGGCTTCAGAAAGAGTTGCTCCACTATTACCCTCTATCTCTGGATCACTGATGCCACCTTAAAGAGATGGATTAGGGCCAGAGTCCACTACTACAATATTGTTATTGGCCTTGCAAAATTTCTTAAACTACCAATCTCCACTTACTAAACACATTAACTCCACCACTCTTGGACACCTTGCACTTGGGTCTCAACCCTCCACCCTGTGTCTCTAGCACTTCTATGCGCTAATCTTCTCATGTTGCTGACAACTAACAGGCTCCCTGTTAGGTACAGTTATTTATTTATGTTGCTGTATGTGTCTGACTGTGTTTACCTATTCCAGTTTTAGTTTTCACTGTATTTTTTGCATTGCTTTGTTTAAAGACCAAATGTATCTACAGTAAATGTCCTCATTCTAATTCTGTTGCCTTATTTGTCTCAATCCTCTGTATAATCACCTACTTGTTCTAAACATACTAATGTGGAACCAATGTAAAGAGCTCTTAGCTCAAATGGTTAACCTGAGATCAGAAATAAATAAATAAATTAATTAATTAATTAATTAACTGAGATTGACCTTTCTGTTCTTAGAGTAAAGTTATCCCTCTATTATCTTTCTAACAGGATTCAAGTATTCTTAGTAGATGAAACACAGAAACATAGAATATGATGGCAGATAAAGACCACTGGGCCCACTCAGTCTGTCCATTTTTGTGTTTTCTTGCATGCATGTGCAAGAAACACATTGCGCCAGCTTTCTTCACAAGGGGGATGTGGAGGCGTGGCGTATTGTGCCAAATGGCAGCAGCCCATTCAGGGGCTGGTCTCTTCCAGGCCAATAGATGAGCATGCCCTGGATCACCACAGTTACACAAGCAGGCCACAACATCAAGGGAATTGAACCGCTGCAATCAGGGAGCACCCCGTCAGTATGCAATCAGCTGTTTGGTACGCTCCCTGACTGCAGCAGCCTATTACAGAGCTGCAAGCCGCCGCCCCCCCTTTTGTGTGCCTTCTTGGTGAAACACTTAAAGAAAATAAAAACCGATGGGGTAGCCCACTCCCTGTTGGCATAATCCTCCCCTTTTCAAAATTGTCCTGTGCCAAGGGGGGTGCCCCAATGCCCCTCGACTCTTTCCACCCCCCCACATCTTTATGTGCCAACAGGGATGCCCAATCCCCCTCTTGGCATGCCCCCTTATTCATCATTTTGCCAATGGGGGAGCCCACTCTCCATCATCATAATGGTGACATCCCCCAGTGTCTTGTCTGCTGAGGGGTTGCCCAATCCCCCTCGGCTCTTGTCTTCCCCCACCCCTGATAGGTCCCTGCTGGGGTGCCCAATCCCCGTCAGCTGAAGCACCTCCCAAAAAGTCAGGTGGCACCCTGGGAGCCCACCCCAACATGCCCAAACAAAATGTCCCTGTAAAAAAGAAAATCTTCCCGCAATTGTTTTTTAAAATAAATCTGTAGAAAAGTAGAAAATGGTCCCTTGTCGATTCATCCCCCAACTCGCACCCACTCTCTGCATACCCCACCTCCCCAAACTCCCCCTCACCCCATACTTACCTGCGGAGTCCGGTGCAATGATCTTCGGTGGACCAGGAACACGTTTGCACTCTTCAAAGATGACCACGAACTGAGGAAATGCCAATTAGCTGTATAATGGAATACATATGTTTTTCAACTTTGATGCATATCTCAGGCATTTTTTTGAATTTTGGCACAAAATTTTCAACATGGGGTTTTGGGACCCTCTTCATGAATTCTGGCACTGTCATTGTGTTAATCAGCCCCAAAAGGTGATTTCGTGCTCACTGCGCAGAATCACCTTTCAGGACCAATTAATGAATCAGTGTTCATGAGGTGAGCTCTCAAAAAGCCTATGTTGCAAATTTGGTGGAAAAAATCCCCAAAATAACTGTTTAATGAGCATGCATTGAAGTTGCTACGCATGCTCATAACGCTGCAGATTTGCAATCATTTCATGCCACATTTTCAACATTGGCATTTTTCCACACCTCCTTGTGAACACTACAGCTGTCGTTTTTCACATCTTGCCCAAAATGTGTTTTCGCACTTCCAGCACAGAATAGCCCGGTCAGTGTGGGAAATCAGTGTTCGGGACAGATTACGAAACCGACAGTAACTCTGTTCATTAGCAGAGTTCCTAAAATACCTATATTGAAAATGTAGTGACAATACTCCATAAAATGACTGTTATGAGCTTGCATTGCGCAGTTTGCATGCACACTCGTACGTTCACGCATTTATAATTTTTTCACTCCAGATTTTCAACATTGCCAATTTTACACACCTCCTTATGAACAGTACAGTTTTCATTTTTCACAACCTGCCGGAAATGTGTTTTCACAGTTCTGGCACAGAATAGCATGGTCACTGTAAGAAATCAGTGCTGCGGGCACATTACGAAAATCATAGTGACACTGTTCATTAGCAGAAGTCCTAAGATGCCTATGTTGAAGATTTGGTGACAAAAGTCCATGAAATGACTGTATTATGATTGTACGTTGCACAGTTTACACACACGCTCATAACTTTGCAAATTTGCAATATTTTCACTCCAGATTGTCAACATTGCCAATTTTACACACCTCCCTATGAACAGTACAGCTTTCATTTTTCACATCCTGCCGGAAATGTGTTTTCGCAGTTCCGGCACAGAATTGCACAGTCACCATAAGAAATCAGTGCTGCAGACACATTACGAAAATGATAGTGACACTGTTCATTAGCAGAGGTGCTAAAATGCCTATGTTAAACATTTGGTGACAAAAGTCCATAAAATGACTGTGTTATGAGCATGCATAGTGCATTTTCCAAGCACGCTCGTAATGTCGCACATTTGCAATTTTTTCATGCCAGATTTTCAACATTGCCATTTTTTTGCACCTTCTTATGAACAGAACAGATGTCATTTTTCACATCCTGGCCACAATGTGTTTTTGTACTTCAGGTGCAGAATAGCGGGTCGCTGTAGCAAATTCATGTTCAGGACACAGTATGAAAATCACAGTGACACTGTTCATTGGCAGAAATCTTAAAATGCCTCTGTTGAAAATTTGGTGACAAAAGTCCATGAAATTACTGTGTTACGAGCATGCATTGCTCAGTTTCCACGCACGCTCATAACTTCACACATTTGCAATATTTTCACTCCAGATTGTCAGTATTGCCATTTTTCTGCAGCCCCTTATGAACAGTACAGCTGTCATTTTTCACATTTCACCCGATATGTGTTTTCAGACACGTAGCATACAATGGCGTGGTCTTCGGGACCAATCTTCAGGACAGATTAAGAAAATCACAGTGACACTGTTCATGAGCAGCGGTCTTAAACTGGCTATGTTGAAAATTTAGTGACAAAAGTCCATAAAATGACTGTGTTATGAGTGTACATTGTGCAATTTCCATGCACCCTTGTACATTCACAAATTCGTAATCTTTTCAGTCCAGATTTTCAACATTGGCATTTTTCCACATCTCCTTATGAACAGTACAGCTGTCATTTCTCACAACCTGGCTGAAATGTGTTTTCACACTTTTGGCACAGAACGGCATGGTTGCTATGGAAAATCAATGTTTGGGATAGATTAAGAAAATCACAGTGACACTGTTCACGAGCAGAGGCCCCAAAATGCCTTTTTTGAAACTTTGCTGTAAAAAATCCTCAAACTAATTACATTACGGGTGTGCTTTGCGCAGTTTCTATACACACTCATGACTTCACTAGATTTTTTATATTTTCATTCCAGATTTTCAGCATTGGCATTTTTTACACATCCTCATGAACAGTACAGCTGTCATTTTTCACATCCTGTTCGAAATGTGTTTCCACACCTGTGACGCCAAATACTGCAGTCGCTGTGCAAAATCACCTTTCAACTAACAAATTGATAGTGTCTCTGTTCATACAGTGGAATCACAAAAAGCCCATGTTGAAAACTTGGATTAAAAATACCAAGAAACAGCCAGGGTGTTAGGGTTTTCAACCATAATGCCCCACAGCCATCAGGGATATGACTTGGGATTGTCGACAGTAATGATCATGCCATTCCACTCCCCAGCTCGCATCCTGCAGCCAGAGACAGGCTTCGAGGAGCGCCTTGGACTCTTTGGCCCAAGAATCCATCCCATTCTCTTATACTGCACCCATTTCAGCATATTTCCTTATGGAATGAGATGAGTAAAGCCCGAACACCCAAGGCACACCTCGACACTTGTCAGTGTCTGCAGGGTAGGGTGAGGGGAAATGTCGTGACCGTTAAGGGCAATGACCCAAAGGCATACCCCAGTGCCTGCCCATCTCTGCAGGGTGGGGTTGGTGTCAGTTCAGTACTTCACTGCCATTCCTATACTTCATGGGCACAATTCTCATAGGTACCTGCATCTTGCACAAGCTTGACAAGCAGCATCTTGCACCAATGCCTGGTGCACCGGGGTACAGGAGGGGTCTCACTGGCTAAATCCCCATGCTAGCACTGACCAGAACCCTGTGGAAAACACCTGGCGCACTGCACAGGTCCACTGCAGGCCACCAGAAACTAACACAGGACCCCCTGTCCCACTAGATAATGGGCATGTTGACCCAACCTGATGAGCTGATGTCCCCCCACCATGTTTGGTGCAATTGGTGCCTAGCCATTGAGGTGAATGGTAGGATGTACTGGGCACTGGGGGAGCAGTCTGCACTGGTGTATGGGGGGTTTGGGTACCACCTGCTGGGGCATGGGTGGGCACTGTTCCACCATATGTTGGTGCTGCAATAGCACTGATTGGGCAGGCATCGGGGATCAGGAGAGCCACATCAGGGCGGGGGTACCAACATGGTACATAGGTGGCATCAGGTAGCTGTGAAGGGTGCCATTGGGCCACTAGGACAAGGGCCACACATACGCGGCCACACTCTGGGGTGTATGATGGGTGGACCATCAACCATGGTATGCCGCACACAGGCATGCCACCCAGGGGAGAATGTCTTAATCCCCCTTACTACTGCCTTGGCTGATCTAAGGACACTTAGAATTTCTCCCACCAGGTGATGCCTGTGAATGGCAGGCTGCAGCTTGTATTGGCCGCAGTCCCTCTACTGTCATGCCTCAGTGTAGTTGCAAGTCCTGTTTGGGGCAGGTGGACTGTGGTCAGTGTGCGAAATGAATGTTTTGGACACATTACAAAGATCATAGTGACACTGTTCATGAGCAGAGGTGTTAAAATGGCTATGTTTAAAATTTGATGACAAAAGTCAATAAAATGACTCTTTTTACGAGCATCCATTGTGCAATTTCTACATGCCCTCGGAAGTTCACAAACTTATGAACAGTACAGCAGTCATTTATCACACCTAGACGAAATGTGTTTTCACACTTCTGGCATAGAATAGTGTGTTTGCTGTAGGAAATTAGTGTTCGTGACAGACTAAGAAAATCACAGTGACACTGTTCATAAGCGGAGGTCCCAAAGTGCCTATGTTGAAAATCTGCTGTAAAAAATCCCCAAACTAATTACATTATGGACCAGATATTCAAACTGCGCTCACAATGTGCGCAACAGCAGGAGCAAGCACAAATCAATTGCGCATATGCGCAACAGACGCGATATTCAAACATGGAGCAGAGCAAATTGCGCAAGCAGCCAACGTCTGAATATCGCACAAACTGCGCCATAGTGCATCCAGGAAGGGGAAGTTGAGCAAGGTTGCGCCATAACACAACAAGGGCAGCCCAGCTGAGCAATCCAGAGGTGCCATAGCGCAAGCACAGTGCCCCCCCCCCCAGCAGAGCAATGGAACTGCACAACCAGGGAGGCAGGCTGGGGCCCACCGCCAGCCATGCCACACATGGGCACAGGAACACACAGCAGAACCAACAAGACACCTGCACACCCCAAGCACAGCATCACAGGGGGTGGGACGGATGATCTACTGGCCCATGGGGATAAGCCAACAAAGCACAGCAGGGCCATGACGCCCCAGCACTACCACTGGCAGGCTGAGACTGCCACACACAGGGGGTTGACAACCACAGTGCACATCAGCCCCCGTACGCACAGCACACCCTGCACTGTGACCCCAAGACACCACCCATGTGCAGTGACTGGCACTGCAGGAAACACCATGCATCCCCCCCTGGCACACGTCAACCCCGTGCAGCAGAGAAGCATACAAGCCAGACCCACCCTGTGCACCCAGCAGTGGGTGGCAGCAGATGGCAAGACCAACAGAAAGTCACTGCCATGCTGGAGATACCTCCCCATGCACACACACGTGCACACACATACTCACACACACACACGCGCACATACCCAGGACCATACTACCCCAGATGGCATGCACACCACTGCAACTGAGCAACCATAGCCAGCTGCAAATCAGAGACCAACACAGTATTCATATCAAAATATAAATGTATTATAAAACTGTAAATCACAAAACCAACAACACCATAACTATTTACAAGGGTAGGGGTACAAGGTAGGGTGGGCAAGGGATGAACAACTTGAGAGGAAGGCAGGGTGGAGGGATGGGTGAAGGGAAGGGGAATCAAGCCTAAGGCCTAGCAGGCTGGTTCTCCTCCGCCCGGTGCCGCTGTGCCTGGCCATGCCTCCTCCGCAGGCCATGGCGCTGGATGTTGCTGAGGATAGCTTGGTTGTCCAAGGACACTTGTGTGAGCTGATGCAGTTCCCACTGTATCCTCCAGAGAACACTGAGGCCTAGGAAAATGGGAACACAGTCAATGGCTGTGACTGACCACAACCCTGAACACCACCCAACCTGCAAGCCATACAGCCCAATGTCCCGCACCTGTGATGGTATGCACCCACCCACAGTGAACATCCACATGGCCATCATAAACAGGCAGCACCAACTATGTGCACCACTGCACACACACACACTGCCCATGTCCATCACAGCACAAACAAGGCTGTCAAGTGACGTGGCAATGTGGTGCGATGCCAGTTACACAGCCATGTGCCCAGTGCATGCATGGACCACCAGTGATGCACATACAGATGTGCAGTGACACTGGACAGTGATGAATGTCGCCTGTGTCATGCATGGTTGTGTTGTGCATGGCTGGTGGTCATGCCCACCCCCTCCAGCATGCAATAGCATCCATGATGTAATGATACTCACATTCCGCAAGAAGCTGTGTCTGCTGCTGCTGCTGCTGCTGCTGCTGCTGCTGCTGCTGCTGCTGTTGTGGCCACCTCCTGCTGCACCACCGACTGGCACCGGGGCCCTGTCACGGCCCTCCTCAGCACGTGCCTGCATCCTCACAGCCCGGCCTGTGGGAGACACATGTTGAGAAAAACATCAGAGTGACTCCAAAGCAGACTGCCCCCTGCCCCAGTGAGAGTGCCTGCCCACACAGCCAGCCCCATGCATCTCACACCTGCACACACTGACACAGCCAACCATGTCAGAGCCATCACCTATGCACAGCCACCAAAACACACTCACAACCCTACAGAGAATACAGATGCATAGACGGTACACCCACCTGGCCTAGGCACCACACCCCTCCTGGCACGTGACTCTAGCCGCTCATGCAGGTCAGGCTCCCTCCTGCGGAGGTCACTGTATCTGTGCCGGCGCTGCTCAGCAGACCGGAGCTGCCCAGTGACTCCCACCAGGTCATTGGCCACTTGCAGCCAGACCTGTGTCCTAGCCATGGTGAGGGGCACCTCACCATACAGTACCCCATAGTGGGGATCCACCAGGGCCATCAGGTTGGCCACCTCCATGGGGCTCCATTGCACTGCCCTCCTGTGTGCCATGCTACCAAGTTTACAGCAGGCAATATGGCGCCCCGCTGCGTGGCAACCCCACTTGGAAATGTTATGCAATAGACCACCATAGGTTCCAATCGTGCTGTTCGCACAGCGCCAGCAGTTCACATAGCGCCGTCACCAGACAGCGCACAGGGCTCGTACACATGGCAGCCGAACAGTGCCAGGGGGCAAAGGTCGGACACCAGGTCGGGGTCTATGATGCAAGGCCATGCACAGCGCCATCTGACGTCTACGCATCCTGCGCGACCGACCACCTGCATGACAGTGCCACAGTGGACTATTGCGCAGTAGTGCCACAGCGCCATATAGTGCCCAGTGCTGTAGTGCTACTGGCACAATGGTGGCCATGGCCTGAATTGCCGATCACGCACAGCACGTCATCAGTGCGGCAGATGCCTGCGTAAGCTACCTGTGCATGTGCAATGCAGTGTACCGCACAGTCACAGATCTGCGCTATTGGCTCAGCCGGATCAGCAGTCTTGCGAAAAGCGCAATGGCGCGATATTCAGCCAACACATGCAAATCATCTGATCAGCCATTCAAAGGCGCAGTGGCGCGATTTGCATCTCATTACAGTTGCTCCTCTCCTAATTTGCATGCATTGCGCTATAAAAGTGCGACAGTGGACTGTGCTGGACAGAGTCGGTTACTGCAGGTGAGAGGTGAGTTGCATGCTGTGGGATGTTCTGGACAATGGGCATGGGATAATACTGTAGACTGTACAGTGACAGGTGTCCACTTACACCCATACAGATCACCAGTGACCGAGCAGAGACAAGGTGAGGGTGAGGATGGTGGGCGAAGGAGGAGCCCAACTTCACCACGGCAGAGACTGAGGCCCTCTTCCAGGCCTACCTGGAGGATGATGCACTACTGCGTGAAGCCGACACCCCTCAGTCCGTGCGGCTGCATGGGGAGGGGTAGCCTGGGGTGAACCTGCACGGAAGCCACCAGTGCTCCGTGCAGGAATGCAAGAAGAAGATTGGGACAGACCGCAGGAGGGTGAAGGAGAAGGTGGCAGCCCTCAGGGTGGCAGGCGCTGGCACTGGCGGGGGCCAGCCAGCGGTGGTGGAGCTGACCCCAGCTGAGGACTTACTGGCTGCAACTATGCAGCGCAGTGCCATTGAGGGCATGCCAGAAGGTGGATTACAGACAGGTGGAAGCCCATCACTGCATGGTATGACATGGTGGTGGTGTTGGGGGGGTGGAGGAAGGTTGTTCACATGCACTCACATGTCCTCTCTTTCTGTTGCAGATCCTGTTCATCTTCAGGAGATGGTGGTGGTGGGACCAGGCAGTGAGGATGACCTGCTGGACATGGAGGAGGGTCCATCCACCTCTGTCACCAGCCAGCATGCACTGCACCAGCATGCACGCTGTGCTGCCAACCTGGTGTCGGTGATTGGTGTGGGTGGTGCACAGCCTGTGTCTCAGCAGTCTGGCATGCAAGCATGCCAGCACGCCTGTGACTGTGGCTGTAGCACGTACCTGCACCATTGATGATGCAAGGACTGCAATGGGCAGTGACATGTGTGTGTCCCATGATGGACACACAGCAGGCCATCATGTGCCCCTGGGCCTTGCTGGTTCCAACTTGTGCGCCAGCATGTCGGCACAGTCCCAGGCTGTGCCTGTCAGCACCGGTGGGGCAGCACCAGTGGCTGTGCAGGTGTCTGGCACTGTTGTGGCCACAGCGGTGGAATGAGTGGACTCTGAGGCACAGCGGTTGGAGGGGCAGCAGCAGCAGTCTCCCAGCAGGTATGGGGGTACAGTGTCCAGTGGTGGCACATGCCCGCTGCCCTGTGATACGCCCATTCCTGGTCCTGGTGAACAGCGCCCACCCTCAAGGGGTGTTGTGCATCAGGACCTTCAACACCCTGGGGGACAGGCTGCCATTGTGGCAGAGTACCCATTGGATGAGCACACTCACCTGCTGCGGGAATCAGTACAGCAGCAGAGACGGGTTGCAATGTCTGTGGAGGCACTGTGTGTGGCTGTGGAGTGGCACAGCAGGGAGTGTGCTCTGGACCGTGCAGAGATGGTCCACATGTGGATGGATGTGACCGCCGCCATTGACAGGCTGACCCAGGCAGTGGTCTCTGATGTGGGCACATTGGGCACACAGTCAGGTGACCCTGTACCGCACACCCCACACAGTTCACGCTCCACTCCCCATTCCCAGCATGGTGCGACACCAGGCCTGTCAATGCCGGGTTCTGCTGTGGGCATCCCGAGCACCCCTGGTGCAGGTGTGTTTGGCATGCTGCAGACCCCTGTGCGGGCAAGGTCGCGTTCACGCAGTGGGACCCCTGGTGGTCCAACAGTGCCACCCCATGTGGCCCCTGCTCGCCTGCCAGTGCTGCTGGGTCATGGTAGGGCTGCCCACGCATCCGCAGTGGCCGTGGGACAGTGCTACATGACTGACCTGTCTCCCAGTGCAGGCCCTGTCTGGTGCTGCCCTGTGTGCAATGTGTGTCATGGTGGGCAGTGCATTGCTGGGTGCTCTGCTCAACACACCAACACACGGACCACCTGCACACCCTCCCAACTGTTGCCCACAGGTGCGTGTGCATGATGATGCCTGCATTGTACTGTACACCAAGTGCAAGGGTGCCCAGCATCGACACACGTATTTGGACACAGTACAGGTGGTGGGGTGGTCGGTGGTGCTGTGTGTTAGCAATGTCGGTTCTGCTGTGCTGTGCATCTGCCCATGCACTCCCAGCCTGGTGTGTGTGTGTGCCATATGAGTGTTCACCCCTCCTGATGGTGTGTTTGTATGCCTGGACCCTTCCACCCCTGGCCGTCATGCACCCCTGGTGTGTTACCTGTGTGTCTGTGGTTTGCGCCTGGACAGTGTTGGTTGCACATGTCCCCTTGACTTACCTGTGTTGGCATAGTGCTCCTCTGTGATGGTGTCCGGTGCTGCTGGGCCTGCCGGATCAGTCGGGGTCCCGCCATCCTAGGGGCTGCTCATCAACATCAACACCAGCGCCACTGGATGCCCCTATCGCTGTCCCCTCTTCAACCTGTACGGCTATCCCACAGTCCTTGGCCATGTTGTGCAGGATGCAACAGGCCAGGAATATCCCACAGGCCTTTGGGGGGCTGTACTGTAAGGCACCGCCGGAGGTGTCTAGGCATCAGAAGCATGCCTTGAGCATCCCAAACACCCGCTCTATGATGTTGCATGTGGCAGCATGTGCCTTATTATAGCGTTGCTGCAATGGGGTCATGGGGCGCTGGTACAGTGTGAGCAGCTAGGGATGGAGTGGGTACCCGCTGTCACCTGTGTGGAGATAGTGGAGATCAGTGTCATGTTCAGGTCCATTTTGCCCATATCCCTGTGTGCCACTACCATTGCACCTGTGGCATTCCCACCCTTGCCCCAAGTTTGCATTCCATACATGCGTACTCACCCACTAGATGTCCTGTGGGGATGTCCCCACTCTCAAATCAATGGCACAGTGTGGACAGATGCCATATGAAGGCATCATGTGCTCCACCAGGGTGTGGCACAGACATTGATTATTCTCCAGTGGCATCACACACCACCTGGCAGTTGACACTGGAGTATCCCTTCGGTTCTTATATGCTACCCATTGGGGCCAGGTGGTGCGAATGGCCACATGGGTGCTGCTATGGCCCCTAGCATGCCAGGCATACGTGCTACCGTGTGGAACTCCCGCATGTTTGCTGTACGCTCTGCTGCGGTGCTGGGGAAATGGATGTGCTCCTCAGCATGTGGCAGCAGTGCGCTGAGGAATTGGGTGAGGATGCATGACGTGGCCGACTGTGTGATGCCTGTGGTGTCCCCTGTCAGCCTCTGGAAGGTGCCCGTGGTGAGCAGGCACATGCAGGCTGTCACCTTTGTCTCCACTGACAGAACGTGACTCCGTCGTGAGGGTGCCTGCATCACATCACTGCACAGCTCACAAAGCCGCCTCAGTATTGCCCTGTTCAGGCAGTACCAGCCCACAATCTCTACATCTGTATACAGCTCATAGCTGATGTGGGCACGGTACTGCCTGTTGGGGGCATACTGCCGACGGGCCCTTCCACGCCACGCCCCCTGCAGCTTGCATTCTCACCTCATTACAGCTTCCATGTGGAAGCTGGCACTATCCATCTCCTGGCTTCTGTCCCCGGCTGGTGTTGCTGTGTTACCCCGCTGTCCTGACTGCTACTTCCACTGCACGGCACCCCCGCTGGCCTCTGCAGCCTATGACCCACAATGCTTGCTTGCTTGCCCTAGCCTGTCACTGTCTGTCTGTCTGTCTGTCTCTCTCTCTCTACCCCACTTGGCATCCTTGCGTTCTTGCGCTGCTTTTGAACCTTTTTATTTTGGCTCATTTCCGCTAGTGCGCAATTTCCGGCAGTTCCACTCTTGCGCAATGCGCAAGTCTTTGAATTTTGCATTGCGCTCTTTATGCATGGATCTACCCCCCGTCGGTTGCACATGCCTTCCTTTGCATTGCGCTGTTGCTCAGCATGTTTTTGGTGGCGCAATGGCCTCCTGCTGAATATTGCAGAATGGCGCACTTTTGGTCTTGCGCAGGTGCAACCCTATTGCGCATGGCGCAACCCTTTTGAATATCCCACCCTATGAGTGTACATTGTGCAGTTTCTTTGCACGCTCATGGCTTCACCAGTTTTTGTATATTTTCACTCCAGATTTTCAACAGTGCCATCTTTTACACCTCCTCATGAACAGTACATCTGTCACTTTTCACATCCTGTTGAAATGTGTCTTTGCACCAGTGGTACCAAATGGCATAGTCGCTGAGCAAAATCACCTTTCACCTAAAGAGCTGATAGTCAATCAATCAATCAATCAATATCTTTATTTATCCAGGTGGGCACCATTGAGCAAGCTTATTTACAAGGTGGACCTGCGGTCCTACAGTAATAATACAGAAAGACAAGTTACAATAGTACAAACAGTAAAAATAGCTGCTATTATAGTAAAAATGCACATTTACAGGTAATATAAATTGAACATAGATCTATAAGGAGTTGTTGATAATAAACGTGTGCTGGATCCAAGCCCAAAAACTGTGCATTTTGCAGTGGGAAATGTTAGGGAGAGGGTAGGCATACCAGTTAGAAGATATCAAGCACATTATGTAAGGAGAGGTGGGGAATAGGGGTGCAAGTGAAGAGGACCCAATTATTAGAGCAGAAGGAGGGACTGGGAGGGCTCAGGACAATACGAAAGGTGACAAAGTGATTTTTGCCCCAAAACGTGGTGACATATGGAGGAGAAAAGCTGCCGTTGTATTAAGTGCAAGAGGAGGAATATAGTAGCAGGGGCATAACTAGGAGGGTCCTGGAGGTTGGGGCAGAGGGAGGTGCTGGATGGATGAGGGACAGAATATTTTTTTGGTCGAAAGACGATAATTATCCCCAAGTGTGGTAGCATGTGCTAAAATCAGGCTGCAACTTTTCAGAGCATCAAAGAATAAGATATGGGAGTTCAGCAATAAATCCTATGGATCTGTTGGTGGGCATGCTAGAGGCAGCGGCGCACATTTCAGCTATGGGGGCCACCGTTTGTGGGCCGCCGTTTGAGGGAGGGAGGTTAGCTAGTGTCTGGTAAAGCAGTTGCAAATTTCCGTAATGCCATCACGGCAAAGCCTTTTGAACAAAGGGGTACTTACTGGGGTTTTCAGCTTAAGTATTTTTTGGGTTCTGTTCCATATTGATGGGAGTCAGAATCCAAAGGCGGCTCTCCCAACTCGTGTGAGTGCCCTGGGTATATTTAGCAGGAGTTGTGAGAAGCTTCTAAGGGAATAATTCCTGGGCACAATTGGAGACAGACAGTTGATGATGTATTGAGGGAGTTTGCCACTGAGGGCTCTAAGTGTCCAGAGTGCTGCATTAAAGTTGCCCCTATAGTGAAGTGTGGTCCAACCCGTGGCGGCATATAGTGTGCAATGATGGGTAGAAAATGGGAGGTCAGTGATGAAGTGTAAAGCTCTGTGGTAGAGTGTATCCAATTTTCTAAGATAGGAAGCCACACTGCTACTGTATATGAAGTCTGTAGTCAATTAAGGACAGGAACTTGGCTTGAAATAGTCATTTCTTTGCGTCTGCTGTAAGAAGTCTTCTTATCCTGTAAAAAAGGCCAAGTCTTTGCCTTAATTTTTTAAGCAAGTCTTCTAGCTGGTCAGTGAAGGAGAGTTTACAGTCAATCCAGACCCCAAGATATCTGAATTTCAGAACGTACTCTAAGCACTCTCCCAGCATCGTGGTTACTGGGGGTAGGGAGTCAGTAGTGCTTGTGTAGTTTTCAGGGGAAAATAACATGGCTTTAGTTTTCTTAGCATTTAATAGCAGTTTTTTATTGATTAGTTGGAGTTGCAGGAGGTTGAAATCTTTTTGTAGGTCAGTACAAGCTTCTTTTGGTGTAAGACAACTCAGGCACAGCACTGTGTCATCCGCGAATAAGTGAATACTTGCATCCTTGATTCCCTCATCAATGTTGTTGATATACACTGCGAAGAGGAGGGGACCTAATATGGATCCCTGAGGGACACCTCTTTGTAAGATTTTTAAGGCAGATAGTTCGCCATCTGCTTTCACCTGCTGGTATCTGTCTGTCAGATATTCAGAGAACCAGTTTAGAGAAGTAGCATCCAGTCCTAGTGTTTTTAGCGAGTTGATGAGCAGGTCACGGTTGACTGTGTCAAATGCTTTGCTGAGGTCAAGAAACACAGCACATACTGACTTTTTATGCTCCAACTCCAGTTGCCAGTCATTGGTTACTTTAGCTAATGCTGAGACTGTACTGTGGCTGGCTCTGAATCTGGATTGAAGGGGGTTTAGTAATTTTTCTCTGTCGATGAAGGATCTTAGTTGGCCATTTACTATTTTTTCCAGTAGCTTCAAGAGTGTAGGTAGGCGAGAAATGATAGTGTCACTGATCATGCAATGAGGTTCATGCAATGAGGTCACAAAAATCTCATGTGGAAAACTTGGAGTAAAAATACCAAGAAGTAGACCGCCAGTATACCAAGGGGAGTGATCAAAACAGCCATCACAGAGGCAACAAGCCTTTGTGTAAAGCAAATCAATAAAACACAACGAAGGAAAAAAACGCTATGGTACTCAAAAGAGTTGGCAGGGAAGGTTAAGGAGAAAAGGACAGCATACAGGAAATATAAGGAAACACAGAAGGAGCAGGACAGAGAACTTTATCAGTTAAAGCAGAAAGAGGCTGGGAAGGCAGTCAGAATAGCAAAGGCCCAAACCGAGGAAAGGATAGCCAATTCTGTTAAGAAGGGGGATAAGACCTTTTATAGGTACATTAGGGAGCGAAGAAAGACCAAAGGAGGGATACTGAAGCTTAATAAAGCCGAGGGAATGGCGGTAGAGGGTGACAGTGAAAAAGCAGGGATACTGAACGAATATTTCTGCTCAGTATTCACAAAGGAAGAGGAGGGGGATTTACCTAAACCAAACAAGAGAAACACTCTGAAGACGGGGGTCGATAGCAGTCCATTTACAGAAGAAAGGGTTCTGACAGGACTAATAAAATTGAAGGTGGACAAAGCAATGGGGCCTGATGGGATTCACCCAAGAATTCTAAAAGAACTAAGGTTAGAACTAGTGACACCACTGACTACTCTCTTTAACAAATCATGGGAGGATGGGGTGGTACCCGAGGACTGGAGGAGGGCAGATGTGATTCCTCTTCACAAAAGTGGGAGCAGGACAGAGACAGGAAACTACAGACCAGTCAGTTTGACCTCAGTGGTAGGAAAATGATGGAATCACTTCTGAAGGAAAGAATTGTTGAGTACCTAGAGGTCAGTGGGGCACAGGACCCAAGGCAGCATGGATTCACGATGGGAAGGTCGTGTCAGACGAATCTAATAGATTTATTTGACTGGGTGACCAAAGTAGTAGACCATGGTGGGGCTGTGGACATGGCCTACCTAGATTTTAGCAAGGCATTTGATACAGTCCCACACAAAAGATTAATACACAAGATAGCCAGCCATGGAGTGGGTCCCAAGCTGGTAGCCTGGATAAAAAATTGGCTAGACAACAGGACGCAAGGGGTAGTAGTAAATGGAGTACACAGTGAAGAAAGGAGGGTTACTAGCGGGGTACCGCAGGGTTCAGTACTGGGACCGGTCCTTTTTAATGTCTGTATAAGTGACATTATAGAGGAACTGGAAGGAAAGTATGTCTCTTTGCAGATGACACAAAGATCTGCAACAGGGTTGATACACAAGATGGAGTGGAAAGGATGAGAAGGGACTTGGCAAGGCTGAAGGAATGGTCAAATGTATGGCAGCTCAGATTCAATGCAAAGAAGTGCAAGGTAATGCACATGGGAAACAAAAACCCAGGGGAAGTGTACACAATGGGGGGTAAGATACTGATAACAGTAAAAATAGAAAGAGACCTGGGGGTAATTATAGCAGATGACCTAAAGGTCAGCAAGCAATGTGAGAAGGCAGTAAGGAAGACTGGGGGGATACTGGGATGCATAGGAAGAGGCATCAATAGTAGAAAACAGGAAGTTGTTATCCTCTGTACAGACAGTTGGTGAGACCCCATCTGGAGTACTGTGTGCAGTTCTGGAGCCCCATCTCCCACAAAGACATAGACAGAGTGGAGGCTGTCCAGAGGAGGGGCCACCAAAATGGTGCAGGGTCTGCACCAGAAGACATCGAAGAAAGACTAAAGGAGCTTATTATATGTATACCCTTGAGGAAAGAAGGGAGAGAGGGGACATGATAGAAACTTTCAAGTACCTCAAGGGAATCAACAAAGTCCAAGAGGGTAGCGTCTTCCAAGAAAAAGAGATGTGCAAGAACAAGGGGGCACAATTTGAAGATAGAGGGGAGATGGCTCAGAGGTAATATGAGGAAGTATTTTTTCACAGAGAGGGTTGTGGATACATGGAACAGCCTCCCTGAGGAGGTTGTGGAGTCAAGAACAGTGGGAGAATTCAAGAATGCATGGGACAGGCATAAGGCAGTCCTAGTTGGGGGTAGGAGGAAGTAAGCTGTTGGTTAACTAGGATCTGCAGCTTATCTATTAGGTTGGAAAATGGGCAGACTAGGTGGGCCAAGCGGTCCTTATCTGCCATCAAATTCTATGTTTCTATGTTTCTAAGAAACGTCCAAGGCATTAGAGTTTTTGACCATAACGCCCTACCCAGTAGGGACTGACAGGCGTCAGGGATGTTACTCAGTATTGTCGACAGTAATGCTCCTGTCATTCTACCCCCATCTCCACCATGCAGCCAGTGATAGGCATTGAGGTGCACCTGGGACTCTTTACTCCCAGAGTTCACCCCATTCTCCTATACTACACCCATTTCAGCATATTTCCTTATAGAATGAGGTGAATGTAAAGCCCAACACCCCAAGGCATTCCTCGACATCTGTCAGTGTCTGAAGGGTAGAGTGAGGTGAAATGTCATGACCATAATGGGCGACAGCCCAGAGGCACACCCCAATGCCTGTCCATCTCTGCAGGGTGAGGGAGGAGTTGGCATCAGTTTAATACTTCAATGTCATTCCTATACTGCATCTGTCTAACTCCTGTACTTCAGATGCTAATGCCAGCAAGCAAACATTCGGCATTGACAAATGCTTGTTTTAACCTTCATTTTTTGCTGCATCTACTCTATCTATGGCACAATCTCTCCTCCCCCTTCCCCCATAGGAACAGGTGTTCACCAGGGATTTGTTTTTGACCATATCCTAGTCCTACTCTTTCTGAATGACCTTCTTAAAGTCTGTGTCTCATCTAGCATTCATATGAAAGTGGATAACACAGTACTTTTTGTCTATGGATCGTCTACCCTTGAGCTGTCAGCTCAACCTCAACATGACAACATCAACAAGGCTGGCTTTGTGATAACCAGCTCACTCTAAACACCAAACAAAGGGCTCTTTGACAATAGGCAATAGGCAGTGACTGACTAAATCCAGCCCCCAGCCTTGGATAGCTCCCTTTTGTGAAAGTCTCCATCTCAATGAGGAAGTACTACTTCACTGAAAGGCTGGTGGAGGCCTGGAACAGATTGCCAGTAGGAGTGGTGGAGGCAAAAACAGTAGGGGGTTTTTACTTATTTATTTTATTTATTTATTTCAGTTTGGGATTAAAGACCTTTGAGCCAAGGCTCATTTACATAGGTTCAACATCAAGCAAGGTACAGTACAAACAAAAAAACTGACAACAAGACATAAGTATCAGAGAAGACAATATCTACATGGGGGAATACACAGATTCCATTTACATACAGCAAGGTTTCAAGGAGTTTGTGGATAATCAAGGCATTTCAAGGAGGGTATTACCTTGGTATAGATAAGTTAATCCTTACTACCACCTATTAAAAATGTGCTAGGCAGTTATTCGTAATTTGTATGAAAAAGGGGAAGGAGAAAAAAAAGGATGAAAGCAAAGCCAGTCAGCTCAGGGCTAGGTGCTCTGACAGCCCGAGGAGCCTGGGGATGTCTTGATAGAGGGGGTAGAGTGGAGTTAGCAGCCAGAGAGCGGCTTTGTTCAATAATTGAAGAAGAAGTAGCCTGAGGAGGCTAGTCCAGTGTGAAGGGGTAGTGAGAGGAAGGAGGGAGGTCAGGGGAGTGAAAGGGAAGGGGTTGAGGGGTGGGAGGTGGGAGAAAGTGGGAAATGTTGCAGAGGTGGGAAAAGAAGGGATGGGGAGGAAGCAAAGTGGGGGTTAGAGTCAGGGGTTTGAGGAGGGAGGAGAGTGGGGTGGTGGGAGAGGATATTGTATGGGGTGAGGAGGAGGAAGGAATGTTAAGAGGGGCAGGTAGTGGGGGGGTAGAATTTGGGAGTGGCAGGGGAAAGATCCAAAAAAACAAGAAGGAGGGGGTGGAAGAGCAGTGATTGGAGAGGGTATCTTAGATAAGTCTTCTTACAGAAATTGCTTGGGTGTTGAGGGTGATACTGGAGTGCATAGTGGGTTCAGGTTTTGTTAGGGCACTCACATTTCTGAGTGAGAGCTAGCTGCGACCAAACCCCAGCTTTGAATTTGCTGACCTTACTGCATTCTAAGAGATCAGGTGGATGGTCATTTGCTCATTTAGGCCCTCTATAAGATGGGGATCTTTGGGCAATTGAGTTATGCTTGAAGGGAACCACGATCCCACATCTGGAAGTCCTCCATGTATTGATAGCTGGCTGTTCAAATTTGAAGAGCCGTGAGATGGATACAGGATTAAGCCCGAGTAATGCATTCTTTGTCAGTAGGCAGGCCTAGAATCGGGCCCTGACAGGAAGGGGTAGCCATCCTGTTTCCTCATAGAGGTCTCATGTGTGTGTCCGGGGTTCTGCACCAAGAACCAGCCTGCACACTTTGTTTAGAAGCATTTTTACCCTTTTTAGGGCAGTGTTGAAGCCTGAACTGTAGATTATCAGGCCGTAGTCAGTGGTAGACAGTACTGAGCAGGAGGTGACCAGTTTTTGGGCCTCTGGGGTCATGTAATGGCAGTGTCAATGCAAGACATCTAATTCTGCATTGGCAGTTTTAATGAAGTGCTCAACATGGGCAGTGTAGGACGGGGCTGTAACCAGGTGAATCCCAAGGTATTTGAAGGTGTCAGCCTGTTCCAGATTGTACCCATTGTGACTCTGCATTATGAGTTTACTGAGTTTCTTCCTGTTCTTCGGAAGCAAGAAGAGCATGCAAGAGTTTAGTAGATGGTTATTGGCAGCAAACCAGGCTTTCAGCTTGTGGAAGTTTGTTTCAAGTTCACTGGTGATGGCTGGCGGGTGTTTACCACTTACAGAGATGACCGCATTGTCTGCATATAGCATGATATGGGCTTGGCAGATAGAAGGCATAGGGTTAATGAAAAGGTTAAACAGTAGCAGGCCCAAAATCCAGCCTTGGGGGACTCCAAGAGTCACCTTCATTGGTTCAGACAGAGTGCCATTGACTTTGATGCATTGTGTCCTGCAGGACAGATAGCTTTTGAGCCAGGTGACCGTGTCCCTGGACAGGCATAGTGAGGTCAGGTATTGAAGGAGGATTTTATGGTTGACAGTGTTAAATGCCTTTGTGAGATCAGTATAGATAGACCCTATTGCAAGACGAGCATCAAAGGCATCATGGATTTGGGTGGTGAAATCAACTGGGACGGTAATGGTGGAATGTTTTTTCTAGAACCCATGTTGCTGAGCACAGAGTAGGTTGTGCTTCAGAAGGTGCTCTGACTGCTGGTCAGAGACTGCTTGTTTGAGTGCTTTGGAAAAGGGAAGGAGAATGGAGATGGGCTGTAGTTAAATGTATTGGTAGCATCCCCTGCTTTGTGGACCAGAGTGACAAGTGTCTTCTTTCATCTGTCAGGGAACACTCCTGATCTGAATGAGGCATTGAAGACCTTCATTAGTGGTTCTGCCAGGTCATTGACAGTAAGTGTCACCATTTTCATATCTACAAGGTCACTCCCCATTCTTGTCTTTCCTAGAACATGCTTTATGTACTTGATAGAGTCTTTCCTGGTCATCTGCTTAAAGTAGAAAGGGGGGGATGTCAATGTGAGTAGGGGAAGTGGAGGACAGGTAGTCACTGGGAAGTACATTGCTTAGATCAGGGAAGGCCCAAATGAAAGCATTGACAATGTCTATGGGCTCCTGCAGTGTCCCAGCTGCGGTTTCTATAAGGCCTGGTTGGGCTTTAGTGGGTTTGCCAGTGAGAGATTTAACCGAGTCCCAGAACTCCTTACCTCACCCCCCAGCTTTTTTTAAATAGGTCATTGTAGTATGCTGCTTTAGTCTAGTGGATGAGTTTATTATAGGTGTTCCTTGTGGACTTATACTTGATGAGATCTGATGCACTATAGTAGGCTTTTGCCCCAAGCCACAAGTTATCCCTTTCCCTCAATAGCTCAAGGATAGAGCTTGTGAGCCAGGGATTTACTTCCCCTTGAGTTTTTTTTGCTTTGAAGTGGGCAAAAATATCACAGGCTTTGGTAAAGATTCCGAGAAAGAAATTGAGGGTTTGGTTACCATCCTCGGCTTTGTCAAGTGGTGTCCAGTCTACTAGCTTCAGGTATTGCCTAAATGAGTCCAGCAGCCTGGGTCTCAGGAAACAGTTTTAAAAGACCTGGGTATCACTCCTGGGGGCATTGTTTGACCAGTTACACATTACTGGAGAATGATCACTGAGGGTGTCAGGAAGGACAGTGACCTCAAGGATGTGTTCTGGGCAGCTAGCCAGAGGCCAGTCAATGAGCAAGCTTGTGCCTGTTTTGTAATTAAATTTGGTGGCTGTTGAAACAAGGTGACGTAGAGCCTGGATACCTGGTCCTGAACTGTTTGGGAGTCATTGGCCAGCCAGTTGGTATTAAAATCGCCAACAATAATATGCTCCCAGCTGTTTTTGTGCTGCTTCAGGTTACTTGTTACTTGTTGGATGTCAGCTTTAAAGAGTTCCGGGGGTATGTACACTATGGACAGAAGCAGCACTTTGTTTTGTGTACCCAGTGTGAGTTTTAGGCTGAGGGTTTGTGCCCCTTTGGTTTGGAAGCTACTAGGCAGAATCTGGTCCTTAATTTCATCTTTTAAGTAGATTAAGCAGCCACCACCCCGCTTGGATAATCCGTCCTGATGGAACACTATAAAGCCATCCAGAGCATTTGAGTCATTCCTGACCTTAAGTGATAGCCAGGTTTCAGTAAGAGCTATTACATCAGGTTGTATTTGCTCAACCCACACCTGGAAATGTGGTAGTCTGTGGAGGAGGCTTTGTATGTTTAGTGATACGATCTTGAGGTGGCCCAGTCTCGGGTGTGGTCTGGCACTTGGTGGCCTCGGGTTAGGGTGGACATCTCCAGTGATCAGAGTAGCAGTAATTTTCTGAGTGCAAATGCTCAGTGTGCCCTAGAGAGTTTATATAATTTCACCCGGTGTGAGTCAAGGGTAAAGGGGGCAACCATGGTGGTTTGGCAGCATAGGAGGGCTGCAATATGGATTCTCTGTGGAACTGTGGGTATATACATTTTCAGTGGAATTTTGTAATCCTGTTAAAGATGTGCCTCAGCATTTACACCTCCAGATCGAGGTATAATGAGGGGGATGAGGCAAGGACTGGTGACAGGTCATGTCCCATGCTCAGCAGGAATCAGACCAGCCTTGCGCATGAGGCAGTGGATAAATAGGATTAGTGTCCCCTTTTTAGCACTGACAGGATATTTCCCGCTGTGGAGTGTCAAAGGTGTGGTAAAAAATTGTGTCTGCACCTGTTACAGCTGGGTGGGAGGTTGCAGGAGACACTTTTTGAGAAATTGTTTCTTTGCCTTATTAAGGAGTGAGGGGATTAAAAGACACTTGAGGGAGGAGCCAGGGGTTTCCTAGACCTATAGATGGGGAGAGGCGGGGGAAGGAGGGATAGTTAATAGAGGTCAGGGTCAGGGATGGCGGGTGAGATGAAAATACTAGCAGAACACTAGGCTGAGATTAATTAATAAGTATAACAATATACACAGTATTGGCAGAAAAAAAATACAACAGTCCTTCCAGTATGTCAAGTTCCCTATTTAACCGTGTTACTATTCCTTCAGGGTCTCAGCCCTACCCATTATTCCCCCATTCCCCTCCCAGAGCATCCACTATACCCTTCATTCTATCCCAAGTAGTGTTGTGCAAAATTAACACATTTCATTACAGGGAGTATTTTGCGAAATTTGTGCCTTTAATGAAATATTTTGCTGGTGTGAAATGTGAAATTTTACCTGTGAAATGACAAAATTCGCTGCTCGTGGGTGAAATTTTGCCATTTTCAGTACCCATTTTGTTAGAAAAATTAAAGCCTTTTCAGGCTTTTCATCCCTCCTAATAACCACAGTAATGTAACAAAAAAATATAATCCCTGATGTCTAGTGGTCCCACCTCCGCCTATCACCAGCCCATTTCCAAAATTGAAGAATTCCCCCAACTCAAAGAGATTTACATAAATTTCCCCATCATAATGTATAATAATAAAAAATTCCCAGTCCGACTCCTGGTGTCTAGCGGCCCCCCGCCTACCACCCTGCCATCAGATAGTGCCCCACCCCCCTCCCGTATCAGTGTACGGCACAATTCTCCACTCACCTCCACATCTGGCAGCCCATATGAGCACTTCAATGAATGAGCTCAAATTTCCACATCATGGTATAATAAAAAAAATTCCCATTCCCCACTCTCCGGTGTCTAGTGGACCCCCCCACTCCTTCAAGTGGGCAACAGGCACAGCCCTCCACTCCCACCTCCATGGCTGGCAGCCCATTTGAGTGCTTCAGTGAATGAGTGCATGCTTATACAAATATGCTCATTCATTGAAGTGCTCAGTTGGGCTGCTGGGTCAGGAGGTGAGTGGAGGTTGCATGTGTGCCTGGCCATGTATATGGGGAAGCAGTAGGGGGCACTATCTGGATGACAGGGTAGAGGGGCCACTAGACACCAGGAAGTCAGGACTGTTTTTTTTTTATTATTATACTGCGATGGGGGAACTTGATGTAAATCTCAATGGGATGGTGGTGGAGGGATTCTTCAATTTGGATTGGTGATCGGCCGGGTGGGTGGAACCACTAGACACCAGGAATTATATTTTTTTGTTGTTACTTTACTGTGGTTATCAGCCTGACTCTTTTTCACTAATTTAATTTATACATTACGGCTGCCCATTTTCTGGCAACATTTCTCAATTTCTTGAAATTTTTCGCATGGCGAAGTTGCAGATTTCGCGGCAATTTTGCCAGTAAAATTTTATTTTGCAACATCTCTAATCCGAAGTTCCCAACCATGTATGAACCCACCAGCAGTTTTAGCACCCACCATTTCTGCAGGCAGACGATTTCACAGCTCCACTACCCTTTCTGTAAAATAGCACTTCTTCATGTCACTTCTGAGCCTCCCTCCTGTCAGTTTCCATTTGTGTCCATGTGACCATGAACTAGAATTCAAGCTAAATATTTCCCACAGTTCACCTTATTAATTAATTTTAAGAACTTGAAGGTCTGTATCATATCTTCCTTCTGGTCTCCAACGATGATGTGTTCAGTGCCTTGAGACGCTCCTCATAGAATTTGCTGTGTTGATCCTGAATCATTTATTGTTACCCTGCATTGTATCATTTCCAGTCTTATTTATTTTATTTAGTTATTTAGTTTTTGTTGACCAGGTAAGTGCACTAGACAAATTCTTGCCTATTTTCAGGCACGACCCAGGGGAAGGGGGATACAGATGAATGCCAACTGACCTTGAACCAGATTAAGCTGTTGGTGGTATCCTTTAGTGAATGGTCTGTTTCTATCCTTCTAGAGGTGAGATCTCAGGTGAGGACTCCTGAACTGATCACAGTACTCAATATTTTCTTTAATCATCAGAAAAGAATGCTCTTCATCTTGAATGCATATGCAAATGGCAATCTGCAGTTATCAGTCAATTTATGTTCATCAATGCCCTGTTGTATACCTCAACTACGTGCACAACAGGGCACATTGGAGAGACTGTGAGGGCTTCTTCTGCCATTAATTATCTTTGTTTCAATGTTTTAATGCATGATGCAGAAAGCAATAAATTACATTGTGGAATACTGGGGATGTTTAGTGAAAGACACACAATTTACCCACAATTTTGTACAACAGTCTCTGCCATTACACAGCAGTTCACTTTTTTCTACATTGCATATGCATGTGTCTGTATATTTACTGTATATGGAATGCATAATTCCTTGCAGTGGTATAATACATTTATCTCCAACAGTGGGTGCCAACACCCATAACTGACAAGTGGGGAGGCCAAGAGTTAGTTATGAGGTCGAAGTACTCATGCAAGAGGATAAATCTGTAATTCCACTATAAACCATCATGTTTTTTATGTGCATCACAGGATTTTGCATGTATTTTTTTGACTTTAAATTGTATTTTCTTGAATTAATACATTACACAATATAGATAATGTCATAAGCAAATAAAACTGCCCTTGTTTTCATTGCAAACTCAGTCTGGCCCATTGTTCTCTGTGTTCTAATTCCACATTCTAATTATTTATTTGCAATTATAAAATGGATAGAAAAACTCTAATAGGCTGATTAGTCCAGAGGCAGTTATATAGCCAATATATTATTTTAGCACAGTGTCAACTTCTGTAGCTAATCTAAAGAAAAACTTAGATAAAAAGCTATTCTTTTATTGTATAGGATCCATTTTATAATCGCAATAAGGCATCCCAAGGCAGGTGTTATGCTGGTTAACATCACTTCTTGGGTGGTTATCCCAGCATAGCACATGCCCTGCAATAGCTTATTGCTGAATTGCTAACCAAGAAATGTCCACTGAACTGATATTATTTTTAAAGCTGTTATTGTTAGTTGAAATACCATGTTCTATATGGAAATAACATGATCTGTGACAGTGATATTACTTATTACCATCCTAGCTAAAGACAGCATACGAAAATATCATTTTTACATAAGACTTGTAATCCAACAGCCGCTGTGTGAGTGTATGTGTCGGTGTATGTGTGTAAGTATGTATTATTCGGTGCCTGCAGCCTTGCCATCTTTTTTTTTTTTACTTGCTCTTTTTGTCCCCCGGATCCAGATGGGTTTCCCTCTACCCTCTTGACTCTGTGATCCACCAGTCAGGGGCCAATACATAGCCTTGGCTTTCCCCCTGGGCAGGGTTGGGGTGGAGGGAACCCCCATGTCCTTCTGGTCTTGTCAGGCCCCCTGTTGTAGCCTCATGGGTCAAGAGGTGAAAGGTGCCTCTTTGCGTCAGCGGAGCTTAAGCCAGTTCCATTTTGTCCCCAGGTTGCCCTAGAGATGTAATTGTGCCATAAAGTCAAGGCATGAATGCTGACATCCTACCACGCTCCCCCCCTACATGCAGCTTGGGCTGCTGTACTTCGGGCCTACACTAGAGGTCAGGACAACACCAGGCCTTTGACCTCCCTCCCTCACTTCCAGGGGAAGGGATCTGCTCATCTGGTGCTCAAGCTTCCCCTCTCTGCTGTCTCTCCAGTGTCCCTGACTCATTCCCAAACCTGGATCACTGGTGTCGTGAGTGGTAACATTACTGCTGTGCCAGTGGGCCAGCTAGCCCTGCCATCTTGGAGCCTGAGCCTGTCAGACATCAGAAGCTAACTTGGTCAGTGTGAGTAGTAGGATGTTGGAGAACTCTACTGAGCACCTGTCCATGCTCATTCAACACTCAGTCAGTGGCTGGCTGGAGATGTGAACGGTGGGTTGATCCAGTCGCCAGCTCCATTCGGGGATGTTTGGGGGGGGGGGTTGGCACTGCTGGGCGGGGGTGGAGGCCACTGGACTACTAGGGAAACTGCTTATTTTTGAAAACTAAAGGGTCAGGGAATGTGATGGTGGTGGGGAGACCACTAGACTACCTGGGAAAATACATATGCTTGCATGCTATGCGGGTCAGGGAACATGACAGGGGTGGGGGGACCACTAGACTACCAGGGAAAATACATATGCTTGCAAGCTACAGCAGTCAAGGAACTTGATGAGTGATGTGGAGGGGACACTAGAGTACCAGGTATGTGGTGGACTATATCCAGGTTGGGAGCATACCTCCCAAGTGTCCATCATTATGAGGGAAATCTCTCATTGTACCCCTCTAAATTGCCCTGTCCCTCATGGAACAGGTGCTGCACACACAGAGAATGTGCCATCAGTTCATACATTCAGGCAGCAATTGCTAATATTCTACATTGCTACATAAATAGGTACCATTGTGCAAGTAAGGCAATGGTTGCGCTGTGTTCTGGGCATGTATCTCCATGTTTAATGCTGTGCATACCTTTCAGCTGTCTCTGATTTTCAGAGACGTCCATGATCTAGTCTCATGAGTTTCCTCTATCTCTTAGGACATATGTGTTTACTTGACAGGAGAGTGGGGACTGTAACCACAGAATGATGTAAATCATTAACATTACAGGCTTGTTCTTCTTCAGAGCATGCATCTCACACTAATCCCTTTATTCTGTTAGCTTTCTGACTGAATGGTACCAATTTTGCAGATGTATCCCTGAGTTTCTTAAGCTTTGTCCCTGATTTATGAGGGAAGAGGTTGAGAGGTATGATGCTGAGTCCCTCATTGTGACAGTCAGTGTCCATCATTTCAGTGCTGCATGGGTGAGTGGTATGCACTGAACGTGCCTGCAAACTCCAATTTCCTGCAGCAACCAGCCTGTATGTCCATTCCAACCAACAGGGGGTTGCTGTGAGCACACCCTGGCCTGCAACTTCCACTCTGTAGTTCGGACATTCTGACCAATAGGGGGTTGCTGTAAGCTCCATGCAACAGTGCCAGGCAATATACATGGGAGTGCATGCAACGCAGGTCGTAATGAGATGCAAATGTGACTGTTTTCCCACAGATTGCCTGAGTAGGCTCATTTGCATAGGAGCTTTGAATATAGCAAACTTTTGCCTGGGCTAAACTGTGTGCTCTGGGTTAATGTGTTAGCACTGTGCAATTGGATTAGCCCTTTGTAAACCTCTCAAAAGTAGAGCACAGTTCTGCAGTTTGTGGCCTGCATTGTTATCTGCAGTTGTTGTGCAACACTTTTTTGGTATCACACACATTGTCCATCAACTTCAACTCTGCCTTACTCCACCTCTGTGTCCACTGAGCTGCTGTTGCATTTTGCACTTCCCTGTCACTATATTCAGTGCTGTCTTATTTCCCGGGCTATTTTAGCACTGCACTCACAGCCCTGTTTGCACTGCTTCCTTTGCATGCAATATTCCGCAGGTTTAGCCCCGAGGCTGTTCCTTTGAATATAGCCTGATACTGGTTCAGGGCTAATTTAAGACACTGGGCAGTGCTAATTTAGCCCCGGGGCTGCAGGAAGTGATGTTGTTACCAATGTGGGGGGGGGGACTCTTCCCCTTGGTTTAGAGGAACCATACTGATGCCCTAGCATGGTATCTGAGGAACACTGTGTCAGAGGTGCCAACTTTTAAATGAGAAATTAAAATGAGGTCCTGTCTGCCTTTTCTGGTGCCTGTTCAGATCGATGTTAACGATCTCATGGCAGTTCTCATAAGGGAAAGATGTATTTCACCGGTGTTCTGGTCAAATTCCCCCCTCCACTAAAAAATGCCAACAGCTTAAACTGTTCAGTGTCAGTCAGGTTGCATTTGTATTCCCCACCAAAACAAGACTGGAAACGTGAATACAAAATATATGTATCAAAATAAATGAAGTGCTCATTTTACTTGTTTTAATCAATGACCATATTTGCATCTTGTATTATGTATTTGTCCTGTCTATTTCCTTTTGTAAAATTTGTGATAATGTATGTATAAAACTGCCTTTTTGCACATGGCAACAGGTAGTGGTGCTCATTACGCATACCTGGTAAATAAACAAACCAAATCAAATTTTCTAAGCCTTTGGAGAGGTGACAAACTTGAATCTTCGAGTTCTTTGGGCTGTGAAGAATGAAGTAAAGAAACAAGAAAAACTTTTTATGAGGGCTGTAGAAACAACGGGTGGCCAGATCAGCAGGCTGGGGAAATTTACCTTCCAGTAAACTAGGAAGTAGAGGAAGGCTGTGCAAATTCATTTTGCTGCTTGTTAGTATCATTAGAATGGCCCTAGTACTGGTGAATAACAAATGTGACACCATCATTTAAAAGAAGGCTCTAAGGAGTAAATTAAGGGAGCAGCAGGCCAATTAGTTTTAATAGCAACAGTTTGCAAAATATTAGGAAATGTTGTTGCCCAGTGGTACGCTATGATTTATTCAGGATTGATATTATCAAGAACAACCAGCAGGGATTTGAGAGCTGCCAGGTCATGCTGTACCAGCCTCTTTGAGGTCTTTTAAAACTCAGAAAAAAATAAATGCTTGCATTCTCTCTCAGGCTTTCCCAATGAGACTCGTTCATTTCTGGCATTAATTCTAGATGATTTGAAATATCTAGTTTCTACAGTTAAAGGCTTACAATTACAATGTATGAAATATTTAAATAGAAAAAACATTCATATTGTGTTTTCTTAAACCTCATTCTGTTGGGTCTAGTGGTTTGGGCAAATGTAAAACAAGCATTTGTCAATGCTGAATGTTTGCTTCTTGGCATTAGCAGTGGAAGTGCAGGAATTAGACAGATGGAGTATAGGAATGGCAGAAATGTATTGAACTGACACCAACTCCACCCCTACCCTGCAGAGATGGACAGACATTGGGGTGTGCCTTTGGATCACCATCCGTAATGGTCATGACATTTCCCCTCACCCTACCCTGCAGATACTGACAAGTGTTGAGTTGTGCCTTGGGGTATTTGGGCTTTACACTCACCTCATTCCATAAGGATATACACTGAAATGGGTGCAGTATTGGAGACTAGTGTGAACTCTGGGACCAAAAAGTCCAAGGTGCACCACAATGCCTGTCACTAGCTGCAGGGGGGTGGGGATGGAATGGTGTGATCATTACTGTCGAGAATCCCAAGTTACACCCCTGATGCCTGTCAGACCCTACAGAGTAGGGCATTATTGTCAGAAACCCTAATGCCCTGGGCATTTCTTGGTATTTTTACTCCAAGTTTTCCACATGGGCTTTTTGTGACCCCACTGCATGAACAGTGACACTATCAGTTTGTTAGCCGAAATGTGATTTTGCACAGTGCCTGTGCCATTAATGCCACAGGTGCGAAAACACATTTCCAACATGATGTGAAAAATGACAGCTGTACTGTTCATGAGGAGGTGTAAAAAATGGTAATGTTGAAAAACTGGGAGTGAAAATGTTAAAAAACTGGTGAAGTCACGAGCGTGCATTGAAATTGTGCAATGCACACCCCTAATGCAATTATTTGGGAGATTTTTTTCATCAGATTTTCAACATAGGCATTTTGGGGCCTCCACTCATGAACAGTGTTACTGTGATTTACTTAATCTGTCCTGAACACTGATTTCCCACAGTGACATCACTATTCTGTGCTGGAAGTGTGAAAACACATTTCAGCCATGATGTAAAATGACAGCTATACTGTTCGTAAGAATGTGTGGAAAAATGGCAATTTTGAAAATCTGGAGTGAAAATATCACAAATTTGTGAAGTTTCGAGGGTGCATAGAAACTGCACAATGCAAGCTAATACAGTCATTTTATGGACTTTTGTGACCAAATTTTCAACATAGGCATTTTTGGACCTCTGCTCATGAACAGTGTCACTGTGATTTTTTTTAATCTGTCCTGAACACTGATTTCCCACAGTGACCGCACTATTCTGCGCCAGAAGTGCAAAAACACATTTTGGAAAGGATGTGAAAAATGACAGCTGTACTGTTCGTAAGAAGGTGTGAACAAATGCCAATGTTGGAATTCTGGAGTGAAAATATTACAAATTCATGAATTTGTCAGTGTGCGTGGAAACTGCACAATGCACGCTCGTAACCCAGTCATTTTGGGGAATTATTTCACCAAATTTGCAACATTGGCTTTTTGAGAGCCCACCTCATGAACAGTGACAGTGTTATTTTGTTAATTGGTCCTGAAAGATGATTCCATGCAGTGACCACAAAATCACTTTCGGGACCGAATAACCAAATGACAGTCATTGAATTCATGAGATGGGGTCACAAGAACTCCATGTTGAAAATTAGGTGTCAAAATTTGAAAAAAATGACCGAGATATGCACCAAAGCTGAAAAAAAACTTATTTATGCCATTATACAGCTTACCAGCATTTCTTCAGTTCACTTTGGCTTTGAAGAGTGCAGACGGGTCTCCAGAACTGCACGCAGTACTCCAGATGGGGTCTCACCAACTCTCTGTACAGAGGGATAACAACTTCCTATTTTCTACTGGTGATGTCTCTCCCTATGCATCCCAGTATCCCCCCAGCCCTCCTTACTGCCTTCTTACATTGCTTGCCTTCCTTTAGGTTATCTGCTATGACTACCCCCAGGTCCATTTCCATTTCCATTGTCATTAATACCCCCATTGTGTACTCTTTCCCTGGGTTTTGCTTCCCAGGTTCATTACTTTTTTGCATTGAATCTAAGCTGCCATACTTTTGACCATTCCTCCAGCCTTTCCAAGTCCCTTCTCATCATTTCCACCCCCCCACCCTTGTGTATCAACTCTGTTGCAGATCTTTATGTTGTCTGCAAAGAAGCATACTTTTCCTTCCAGTCCCTCTGCAATGTCACCTATAAAGACATTAAAGAGGACTGGTCCCAATACTGAACCCTGCAGTACCCCACTAGTAACCCCCCTTTCTTCAGAGTGGACTCCATTTACTATTATCCTCTGCGTCCTGTTGTCCAGCCAATGTTTTACCCAGGTTACCACCCTGGGATCTACTCCCAGGCAGACTAACTTGTTTATTAATCTTTTGTGTGGGATTGTGTTAAATGCCTTGCTAAAATCTAAGCAGGCCATGCCCACAGTCCCTCCCTGGTCTACTACTTTGGTCACCCAGTCAAAGAACTCTATTATATTTGTCTGCCATGACTTTCCCATTGTGAATCCCTGCTGCCTTGGGTCCTATGCCCTGCTTGCCTCTAGGTACTCATCAATTCTTTCTTTCATAAGTGACTCCATCATTTCCCTACCATTAAGGTCAAACTAACAGGTCAGTAATTTTCTGCCTCTGCCTTGCTCCCACTTTTGTGAAGGGGAATGACATCCGTCCACGTCCAGTCCTCAGGTACCAAACCCTCCTGCCATGATTTGTTAAAAAGGGTAGTCAGTGGTGCCACTAGTTTTCCCCTTAGTTCTTTTAGAATTCTTGGGAGAATCCCATCAGACCCCATTGCTTTCTTCACCTTCAGTTTCAGGAGTTCTTTCAGGACCCTTTCTTCTGTGAAGGGACTGATAGTGACCCCCCTATCCAGTGTGCTTCTAATATTTGGTTTAGGTACCTCTGCCTCCTCTTCATTTGTGAATTCTGAGCAGAAGTATTTGTTCAGTATCTCTACTTTGTCACTGTCACCTTCTGCCCAACCCCCATCAGCTTCATTAAGCCTCGCTATCTTACCCCTGGTCTTTCTTCACTCTCTAATGTGCCTATAAAAGGTTTTATTCCCTTCTTAACTGAGTTGGCTATCTTTTCCTCAGTTTGGGCCTTTGCTATTCTGACTGCCTTTCCACTTCCTTCTGCTTTAATTGATACAGTTTTCTGTCCTCCTTCTTTTGTGTTTCCTAATACTTCCTAAATGCTATCTTTTTATCCCTGACCTTCCCCGCCACCTCTTTTGAGAACCATAGTGATTTTCTTTCATTTTGTTTTATTTATTTGCTTCACACAAAGGCTTGTTGCCCTCTAATGACAGCTTTGATTTTTCCCTATTGTTCCTCCACCCCACCTTCTTGCTCATTTGCCAGTGCTTTTCTGAGGCATTCCTACATGGTATTCAGGAGAGCCCATGGGGCTCAACTTTCTGTCGATGATGAGGAGTCAGATCAGCAAGGAAGGTGGCTTAAGTCAATGGTACAAGAATCATAGCACTTGTGCCACAACAGTACAATTACTGTCTGATGTCAGGCTCAGAAATGATGAGATAATGGCTATTACCGGTCATAGCAGTAAGGCCAGCTTACACTATTATTGGGCTGCTTCCACCGATGACCGACGGAGATGGAGTCACATCCTGCATCAAAGATGAAACAGACTGCTATGAAATCCAGTCAGCATGAAGAAAGTGATGCCTACAAAGTTTCTAAAGCTGCTGTCACACTACCACCTACAGCGCAGAGTATGGCCTTCTTGCAGGGGCCATTCAACTTGACCAATTGCAGTTTCACTGAACCTGTTTAGTCCATTAACAATGGTACTGGCAAAGGATTTTTTTGTTTCATGACACCTTCTGAGAAACGGTGCAACTGTGGCATAGAACTGCATTTCTGTTTGTTTAACCACCACCCCCCAAAGAAATGTTCTCACCCCCCCCGTTTTAGTGTTTTTTTTATCTTGAGGAAGAATATTTAGCTAAATAAATTAATATTTTATTGATTTTGAACAACCTGTGTGTGCTGATTTTTTTTAGGAAGCATATAACCATTTTATAAATGCAATAGGACACTCCTGGGGTGTACATTAGACACTTCTAGCACATAGACAATGGTTGAAGGTACTCAGCTTATTACACCCCTGGCAATGTGATAGAAGTGTCTAATGCAACCCTCCACCCCGATATCTTACTGCTTACACATTGGGTCTGTATGTCTCCACCCCTAATGAAGCTCTTACTGCGTGAAGCACTGGGGCATTCTGGGCATCCTCAATAGAGTTGTAAATTGAGTGCTCTTATAATTTCCAATTTGGAATAAATGCTGCTTACTTTATGTTTCATAGCACACATGTTTTTATTCAGTGCAAGTTTTTTTCTCGAATCCACATGTCTTAAGCTGGGCTAGCAGGCTCTTTGGCTAGCATCCCCTATCCTATGAGAGTCATGGTTTGTGGGGTGGATTTTCACCCTGAGTGTGGCTGGCATACAATGATGTAAGCAAAAATGAATAGTGGTGCATTTTTGTGTTATCAGTATTTGGTAGACACCCCTTCCAACTGCTACCCACTTATTTTGCCACCCTGCTTCCCCAGGTGGCAGGCAAGTAGCAGAATGCAGTGTACTCCCACCCAAGGGTTGACAGGTGTCCATGGAAAGCTTGATCCTCCCTCCTATGGCCAGTCATAGAGTGACCTGAGTAAATTACTGAACTTAAGTCAGCAGTGAAGTGAGCAGAGGCATTACTATCGTGCTAGCAGGCCAACCCACGTTAGAGATTTTGAGCTATTTCTTTCCTCTTTTGCAACAAAAAAGGGGCAGAGTTTTCTCCAAAACTGCAAGGATTTATAGTTTTAAATTTGGTAGCTTGTTAAATACTGGCCTAAAATAAGTACCTTTTTTTGCTAAATTTGTTAATATTTCAATTTTGAAGTTTTTAGTATTTTAGGAGCCCCTGGCATCTCAATGAAAACCTTGAAAAAAACATAATGATTACATTTTATGCCTTTTCTGCATTTTAATCCCCCATTTTAATTTCTTTAAAACCGTACATCCACAGTCTTATGAAAAATGATCATGTTTTCATGTAGATGTGCATAGCTAGTTAACTCCCCATTCCCCACTCAATCTTTATAGTTACCCACACTTCACATCAACAACCACCATCATCACGTATGACATCCAGCAAAAACCTTCATGTAAATTCCAAGTTGGCCACCATGTCCCTTATGTCTAGGGCCACGTTAAACATGATTTCAGTGAAAATCAACATATCTGGAATCTCCTGTAAAATCCTTGGCAACCAGTGAGGTTTACCAATGAAATGTGCCCAAACTGGGTTGGAATCATTTTACCAGTAGCTGCAGCTCATGGTGTTGAACCACCAAATTTTTTTTTGTTTTAGTGCTCTCTGGCTGCCTGAATGGGGAGGCCTGTAACTTACCTCTCCTGGCAGGGCTTCCCTGGAGGACTAGGGGAGAGACCAAACACTACCTGTTTCCCCCACCATGACTTGCAGCAGACACCATTTAGGCAGTGGTGACTTCTGTTCACTTGGCATCATCCTGCTCACTCACAAAGATTTTTTTTTCCATTCCTTGTGTTGAAACCCTGCTGGAGCAGATGTGCAATGACATCAGCACATGTCAGGTGTGCTCTTGCTTTCAACATGCAGATGTCCACTGCGTTCACCAATCCGGGCACACCTGTCCCAAGCCTCTGATAGGGGTCAGGCTGTTGCTGGGTGCCAGATCTCTCCATCCCCAGAGGTGGAGAGTAGTCCCATGGATTATCTTCCTCTTCCCCACAGCTGGCCCTCCATAAACCCAGAGTTCCCTTTTGAAGCCCAGTTATCGGCGCCATGAGCGGTAGCGGTACTGCAGCACCACCATGGCAGTTGGCTGAAAACCCCTTGCAATGGTGCTTAAAAATAGAATCCCAGAGGTTGTTAAATAAAACAAATGTACTAATTATCATCAAAGAGTTAAAACACTAAATAAAATAATTTGTGGTATCCATTCTTATGTGTTTAAATGTAATTTAGATAACATGGAAATCAGCCATTCTTACCATGCCCGACCTGTGAAATTTTTCAGCTATGTCTGTGAATTTCACAAGGTATCAGAACAGGGGTTACCCATGGTATCAGTAGAGACTTTGTGAAATTATAAATTGGAAATTTTGCTGTACAATTTATTTCACAAAATTCGCCCATTATGCAAAATATTTTGCGTGGTGCAAAATGCGGAATTTCACTAAAGAAATGTGAAATTTCACTGGAAAAACAGAAAAATTTTGCTGGTGAAAGACGAATTTTGCCATTTTGCTGGTAAAATTTCACCTTCCGTGAGCAAAATATTGCATTCCGTGGGTGAAATTCCAAATTTTTATGAAATGGGCACATTTTGTGAAAAATTTTGCTTAATGAAATTTGACAGTTTCACACATCTCTAGGTATGAGGTGCATAAAGCTACAAATTATAAAGGAAATCAAGGAAGCCTCACTGACTCACCACCTATGGCTCTGCACGAGCAAGAAAAAGAGGTACAGGCACATGTAGCATGTAAAATGAAACAATTCATTACACTTTCATACTAACACACAGTGCAGCAGATTGCTTATGTGCTGGACAAGTTACTACCCTCACAGTCTAAAGCTGACACCAGATGGCATTTTGCTCCTGTGATAGTATAGGGTGTCAGCTCCAGCCCTCCATGGCTGGCCCAAGCATCCTGAGATCATTCCTGATCCCGGGTCACCTGTGTGGTGTGCAGTAGCACTACTGATGTGCCACTGTGCAGGCTCTGCTCCTTGTATTCTCAGGTTTAACTACCCTAACTGTCCTGTCCATATTCTTCATCAGAACCCCATTTTCCTTTAGTCACAGGGCATGAAGCATATCCAGATGTAGAAGGCCCTACAGTTGTCCAAAAAAGTGAATCCTTCCCTGTTGCACTAGACATTTAAACAAGCATTAGCCTGTCTTATGTCCACTGTGACACCTTACTAGCCCCAAAAACTGGAATGATCTTCAAAAACATCATCCTATGTTACTTTAGCTTCAGTAACATCCCTAGTTTCAAGACTGACATCCTTATGTCCTCAGAATTTGTGCTTCCTATGTTATTTGTGCCAATACAGATGACAACAGTTTGCCTCAGATAGCAGTCTTACAACCCATGCTCAAGGCAGGCAAACCACCTCAGTAGAGCTACCATCCATGTCCAAGAATGCTCACTCAATGTCACCTACAGCCCTGACAATAGAGTCCCTAGTGATTGCTATCTTTCTGCCCCTCCCCCACCTTGGAAGACCTCATGACCCCTTACACTCCAGGCCATTCCCTTTGGTCAATGGATGCAGGACTTCTATCCATTCCAAGATCTCATTTAAAGCCCTGGGGAATAGGGTGTTTGGAGTGCTGGTCCCTCTTCTCTGGAATGCTCTTTCCACGAATGTAAGAAGTGCCCCCTCCTTGACCATTTATAAATTTATGCTAAAAAACTATTTATTCACCATGTGATTTGTGGCATTATGCTGTTCTTTAATATTCTGCTTTGTTTATTTGTTATCTGAGTATTATTTTTTTTAACTGTATCACTTTTTATTAATTTGTTTACTTCTGTGAGGTGACCAGAGCACTTGGGATTAGGTGCCATATAAATAAAATTACCATGCCTTGCGTGGCCTTTTCCTTCCTTCTCCTTGGCAGTTTGGGAGTCTGTTCTGCTCCCACCAGCCTCAGCTACATATTAACTCTTTTCAGTCTAGCCAGCCAGAAGTTCATTCATGGTACTAGTGTCCACTAGCAATAGTGATTCATTATGACCATGTCTGCTACCTCTGTTTTTGACTCTAATCTATCTCCATTCCTACCACAGTCTCTGTATACCTCCCACTCTATTTGTCACTGCCCCCCCTGCAGGCCTAGTGCCTGTGTCTGTTGGAATACAAACCCTGAGTTGGCAGAACATGCTAGTAGTGCACAGAAGTTGCTCATCCTGTATTTTTCATAGTGTATAGTATTACAGTATGTAAAATGTGTGTGGTGGTTCTTTTGCTTTCAGAGCAAAACTGACTTGTGCAGTCTCTAGAGGTTTCAGAATGCTGTTGTACCACAGAAAGATACAATCATATTCCTTGACCTTTGAATTCTAATACAACAGCATTTTGAAAGCAATGGAATTCTATACAGAACAATGCTCTCCTATACACTATATCTTTTCAGCATTGATGATTAGGCTACTGGTAAGACTATCATGAAAACTCTGCAGAAATGGAGATACCCTGCCTCAGTGAAATTGGTGTTACCACGGGGCTTGAACAGTTCAAATGACATAACAAACAGCAAGGCAGAACATGCATAAAAGTTCTTATTTCAAGGTTCAACAAAGCAAAAGCAAACATAAGGGAGATCAGTCCTACTCCCAGGATACCAAACACGACATCAACCCACATTGCCCTAAAAACCACTAACGAAGCCTTATGGTAAGACAAAGTGCAGGAGCGTTATGCATCCTGGAAGTCAGTTTAATCTTCCTGAAGTTTGCTGTTGCTTTACTGAACCTTAAAATAATAACTCTTATACACCAAGAATTTATCTTGTCAAATATCCAGTGCCTTACTTTTTGTTAAGGCCATTGTGACTCTGCATGGGTTACAATTTATAGGAGTTTTGGTTCCCCCAAAAAATTATAGTTAGCAGCAGCAGAACTCAGTTATATAAAAGTCCAAATATTTTAGTCATTCTGTTCTTTAATGAACATCGACCAGATTGGGATCATTGACCCTTTAAATGAAAGACACTCTACATAGCTTGAAACATCACAGTCTGAATGCTGTTGCATGGGATTGTGGGGAATGCAGAATGCTACCATCAGAGCAGATGTGAAATGGAAATTCTGCTTCTGAAATGCCTTTTTAAAATATCACTCCTTGGAATTCTTAAAAGCATTTCTGTGTAACTGTGGAATAAATTTCCTTCAATCACTTAAACCATAGAATGTTTCCACAGATTGAAGAAAAATAATCAGCAGTTTATGTAAACTGGATTATTAATCCACAAAAACTATTTCACATGTAAAATGTTAGATTTCCACTACTAATGGAGTTCTGCAGAATTCTTTTTTTATTTAAAGTTTACTTAAGTATAGCACAGTATAGATGTAATACCATACAAATACATATATGTTTGAAAGCAGTTTCTATGATATAGCAACAGGAACAAGTATCAAATCAAAATAACAGTCAGTCTCTCCTGTTTCCTCATCATGCAATGTTAATTCCTAAGAAACAAAGAGTCAGTCCCACCACTACTAGCATTGTTTCTTTACTAAGTTAAATATCATGTTAGTTTTCTCTACTAACTAATCTAAGGAACAAAACCTGGGTCAACATTCATTGTGCCCAATGCTACCACCTCATGTGTAATTGAAGGAATCTATTATATAGAGAAGCTGTCAACCTCTCCATTGTGTTAGTTTCTCTAATGATAGCTTTCCAAGTCTGAACTGATTGGCTAGTCGTCTGCATCCACAGGTGGGTTATGGCCTTCTTTACCACAAGGAAATATGTACAGGATAAGGAATGAGGTGGGACACAGATGTCAGGAGGAGGGATAGATAGTAATACCATGGTTGGAAATGCCAGAGTTTGAGAATATGACTTTCCTCTATTTGATTCACCATCTCCTGCCACAAATCAATGAGGTCAGGGACAGGACAAAAAAAGATATGAGACTGGTTAGCCACTAAGTGGCCACAGCCCCTCCAGCACTGCCCATACTGCATCGGCATGTACCTTATGAGTACTGCCTGGGTTCTAAAATATCTATAGTGGCACTTCCAGGCAAACTCCCTCAACGTTGTAGAAAAGGTAACCTTAAGTGCTGGTAATGTGTGTTTCAACTAAGTGGGCAGAGTGATTGAAGAGGCTAATTTTTGAATTCTGTAGGATTCTGTTCTGTCATAATTTTAGTGTTCCACACAGCTTTACTGATGAACTAACCATTATGTTAAGAGCGGAGCAGAAGAAACCTCTGCAGAAAACAAAATACATGGGTAAAAATTCCTGTTTGTAGTAATAAGGAAGAATGGAATTACAAGACATTAAAATATTTTTTCAAACAGTACATTTAACTTCTGATCAGAGCTGTGAAAAATGTTTGAATTCTCTTTTCTGCAGAATTCTCGAAATTCCATCTAATTCTCCAGCATTCCACGAGAAGCTGCATTCCAAAATTACAAAAGTAGATTTTTTTTCAGAACTGCAGGTTAGTAATCTGCACTTTACAAAAACTATGGAATACTATTCTTTGGTTTGCTTTAACTCCAGACTCATTTCTCTTAAATCCAGAATAATAGTCCATGGATACACCATCCGCAGAATATTTTCCATGATTTACAGGAAATGATTTTAGAAATTTCATGAAATTAAAAAAGAAATTCCAAAAATCATTTCAGAAACTGAATTGTCATCCTGCACAAATTCCACTGGCAGAATTATACATTCTCATGCCTCTACCTCTGATGCCAAATGTGATTTTTTTTTTTGCTTCCTGTTGGCCAGATTCCCACATTAAGCAAATCTTCCTTTACTAAGCTTATTGTATAGTAAATTGGAAGATGATCTGAATACTGAACAGTTGATCTACTTGCAAGTGAGAACTTGCACATTGTGGTGGCTATCCTTTGTATGTTTCATGGCATTTTTCCCTTGGACATAAGATATAATCTCATTTTTTGGGATAATGGAAACATGAGATCAAATGGTCTCCATAAACGTACATAAATCCATCCCCATAGAAAAGATGTGTTGGGAGGCAGCTTGAATTTGTGGATAGAGCACAGAGCTATGAACTCTGAGACACTCAGTGGAATCCCATACCAGCCATTTACTTTCTTTATGACTAAGTACAGTATGTTATTTAACCCCTATGAAAAATCACTCTGTAATCTAGCTCTAGTCTCTAATCTGTTTCTGTACTGTTTGATTATACTTGTACGCCTATATTAGCAGAAATATTCTCTCTAATATCTGTCTTTTTTTAAGTGCTTTGAAATAATATTGTATACTTGTATGAAGGACGCTGTACAAAAACACATTTATTTCCTCCTTTCCTTTCCTTTCCTTTCCTTTCCTTTCCTTTCCTTTCCTTTCCTTTCCTTTCCTTTCCTTTCCTTTCCTTTCCTTTCCTTTCCTTTCCTTCCTTCCTTCTTTTTTTCCTTCCCAGATGAAAGTTCTTGTTGATAACTGAATTACCTAAATGCACTTGCTAAATAACAAAACAAAAAGCCAAGAGGTCACTGCTCAAAAGGACACAGCGCCCTGATACAAAATCAAAAGGGAAGCAAATGGCTTACCTGTACCAGATAGCCAGCATAAATATTTATTTGAAGAATATTTTAAATATCCAGACCACTAGAGATGTATGGGCCAGTTGTTGTGATTCTGATTGGTAAGGCTGGGTAGGAACAGGCACTGTCACATCAGTATCAGAACCAACAAGCATTTGTCAATGCTGAACATTCACTTGCAGGTTTGTGCTGTGCAGGTGTCTGAAACTGATATCCCTCCATAATGTGTATATGTATTTCCTTACTTTTTGAGATAGTGTAATACTATCCTTATTTTAGTGTGGGAAAATTGCAACAAATGGTCATAGCTTGGCATTTTCTTTTATATTCTGACCCCAAATTTTGAACTTACTCTTCTTATGACCCCACCTCATAAATCCTGTAGGTGAAAATTTTCAAATCTGTGTGAAAACCCCATTCCGTGCCACAGGTGCAAAAAGACATTTGGGGCAGGATGTGAAAAATTAATAGTTGCACTGTGCATGAGGCAGTGTGGAAACATGGCTACGTTGAAAATTTGAAGTCAAAATATTAGCAATTACCAAAGTTATGGGTGTGCATAGAAAAATGTCAATGAGAGCATGAAACTTGTCCATTTTTAGGAATGTTGTCACCAAATTTTCAACATGGTCTTTTTGGGTCCCCTCCTCATGAACACTGGCACTGTCTTTTTGTTAATTGGACCTGAAAGGTGATTTTGCACATTGATCAATTCTGCACCACAGGTGTGAAAAGATCTTTCGGGCAGTATGTGAAAAATGTCAGCTATACTGTTCATGAGGTGGTGTGAAAAAATGGCTATGTTTAAAATTTTGAGTCAAAATTAGTGGTGGGCGAAGTGGTCCAATTCACTCTGTGAAGCGATTTGTGGAGTGAAGGTGAATTCACAGAGTGCTCCTCAACGCGAAGTGGAGCACTTCGCATTATAATGGATAACGCGAAGTCCATTGAAAACAATGACTTCACATTACTCTGCCTTACCAAATCACTACTCCACCAATTCTTAAGGTGAAGTGCATTGAAAACAATGTACTCCTCCTCACTTCACCTTGTTTTTAAGTTCCAAAGGTGAATTTTGCAGTGATTCATGGGATTGCAGGTCACATGGGCTCTAGATTGTTCTGCACAGCCTTAGTTTGGGGTAGTGTGTGTATGAAGCTGTAGGAGACAATCTGCTCTGAGAGCTCTTTGGGATTCAAACCTTCTAAAAGCTGTTAAAAAAGTATTTTTGGGTCATTTGTTTTGCTGAAACTTTAGTTCATCAATTATTGGAAACCCTCCTTTGCTCATATCATTGGACGTTTATTGTTTGTGTGTGGATTTTGAATGTTAATGTACAATATTCAGTCTGTGTACTGAGAGACAGTGGAAGTGTGCTTTGGGAGAGGGGCGTATCTGTGGTGTAGGTAGATTAAATTGGAGAAAAAGACAGTGCTTTCTGTTTTGGTGATATTTTTCTTCTATAACTGTGCTAATGTGCACACAGTAATATTTTCAATAATTCTTGCCATTTTTTTGCCGGTTGTTGTGGTGCAGCAGTGCATAATTTTATTTTGTTTAAAATATGTGGTTATATTACTGAAGTTTTTAATTTGCTATGCATTACTTAGTGTGTGTGTGAGTACGTGTGTGACACGTGTCATCAAATCAGACACCTTTTATTGTGCCACTTAATTTCAGCAATGTGAACCTGCTATCCACTGCAGCTGTGTAATTTTTATACTTCTTTTGTGGTATCTTTACTGGTACTAGTATTAGTGACTGTTACTGCAGCAGTGCAGTACACTGCCCCCCCTCCGCAGCCCGCCCCAGCTGGCAAAGGAAATCTTTTCTAGATTTGAATTTCTGATGGTGACCACTGGTTAGGTGTTGTGTCTTTGCATCTGCAACTCTTCAGCATGCAGCGCAATCTTAATCTGTCTGTGTATTTGCATCTTTTTAGGGCCCAATCTCCATCTCTAACATAAGTCACAGTTGTTTCTTTGGCTTCCCTTCAGAGTACTGGACAGGTGTGGTGCATAATACTGTATGAACATTGTACATATTAATAAGCGTTTTTAAGTCAGGACCATCATCAAGAGTCACTTGTGATACAAATCATGTTCTTCATCATTACAGTCACAAATGCAGTCACAAATCACGATTTATGATTACGTCACGAATCACATTAATTTTTTTCAATAGTTTCTTGAGTGTATTTTAAGCCTGTTTTGTAGTATCTCTTCAGGCTTCACCGCCCCATCCTTGTACTCATTAATGAGTGTTTTTAAGTCGGGGAATTTTGTGCCACACCTCATTGGGGCCCAGGGAAGTACAGCCATAGGCATTTGCATTTCTTCATCATCACAGTCACAAATATAGTCACAAATCATGATTTACGATTATGTCATGAATCATAACCTTAATTTTTTTACTAGTTACTTGGATGTATTGCAAGCCTGTTTTCTAGTATCTCTCCAGGCTTCACCTTCCCACAATTGTAATCATTAATAAGTGTTTTTAAGTCAAGGATTTAGATGGTGTCTGCAGTACATACATAGACTGGAAAGAAGACTGACTGAACACATGCAGTTTAGCACAGTATACTTGCACTGCTAAGAATACAAAGTGTCACACATATGGAAGACAACAAAAAAGGGCATAATTACATACAAGGGTCGGGGATGGTGGAGGAATACATTTTATAACACAGCAAGGAAGGTGTGGGGGGGCACATGGTGTGAGGAAAAAAAAACTAATGTGGGATCCCATGGTGATCCAGCAGCAGTTCCAGCATGGACATAATTTGCAACTGATGTCCTTCTACATGATCCAGCTGCTGTTCCACAGCACTCACCCTCTCATTGTTCTTCTCAACAGCACTCCAGAGAACTGCCAAGTCGGTCTGTGATACACAGAGTTCTCTGGGGTCCACACGTTCTATAGGCTGACCTGCTGGTGGTGGTGGTAGAGGTGGGGGTGCTGGTGGAGCAGCAGGTGCTGCTGTGGCCTTCATCTAGTTAGGGATGCCACCATGCAAAGCTGCACCCTCTGCCACAGAATGGCCAGCAGGTGCAGACATGGTCTGTTCTGTGGCAGCCTGCCACTCCAACTGGTGGTGATTGAGCAGATGGGTGTGCTGGCCCCCAGTCCTCAAGTGAGTCCCTCCGGGGGCCATAGTGCACCTCCACCTCACATAGGCAGCACTGACCACATGGCTGTGCCCCCTGATATGGTAAAAAAACTGCCAAACAATGGAGGTGCAGGGAGGACCAGGCACAGGCAGGGGAGGGCCAGATGAACTAGCAGCTGACTGGTCATGGTGCTGAACAGGAATGGGATCCACACCTGGGCCTGGGGGAACAGGCACATCCTGCTCCAGAGGACCTGGTGCTGGACTTGGTGTTGGTGGTGGTGGTGGTGGTTCAACTGCCTCAGAGTCAGGACAAGAGTTGGTGCTTTTTCTGCTTCGGGGGGGGGACAAACAACTAACTACTTACAAAGGTAAGAAAAATAAAATTTACAGAAAGAACAAATTAAGTAAATAAGAGTACAGAAAAGACAAAAAAATGTAGCTTTTAAAAAAGTTGTTTGTTCTAAATCAAAGTTTAAATCTCCTCCTCGCTCTGATCTCAAAGTATCAACAGACACAAAACACACTCCTCTCTCTCCGTCTGCACAGGAGAAAGTAAAAGTGTCTGCTTTTATGACTCACTTCCTTCCTGCCTAGCTAAATAGCATGTGACTTACAGTACTGTAAGCCATGTGATGTGTGGGGGGGCTGCTAAACCTGAAACACCAAGTGGATCACTTTGAATCATAATGAGGAACACGAAGTCCATTAAAACCAATGACTTCACCTTACTTTGCATTGCCATTCCACCTTAATGCGAAGTGGCAATGACAAGGTGGTGTGAGCACTTTGCATTGCCCACTCCGCATAGTGGAGTGGCAACAGGAAGTGCCCACTTCACTGGCGGCATTTAAATTCAGTGCATCTCTAGTCAAAATATTAAAAATTACCAAAGTTATGCACATGCATAGGAAAATTTCAATGAGTGCGTGTAACACAACCATTTTTAGGAATTTTGCCAACAAATTCTCAACATGGGCTTTTTAGGACCCCACCTCACGAACACAAAGGTGATTTCACACAGTGACCGAGAAATCACCTTATGGGTCTGATTAATGAAATGACAGTGACAGTGTTCATGAGGTGTGGTCCCAAAAAGCCCATACTGAAAATGTGGTTAAACAATTCCTAAAAATGGCAAAGATGTCAACCTACATTGAAAACACCATTATACAGCACTTACCTTGATTCTTCAGTTTGCGGTTCAGCTTTGAAGAGTGCAGACATGTCCCAGTTCACAGAAGATGGCAGCTGCCAACCTCTGATTATAAGTATAGGGCAAGGGGGTATTGGGTGGTGGGTTGCTCAGTGGGAGGGTCAGGATGGGGGAGGTGTATGTGGAGATGACAAGGGCCTTTTCTTTTTTTAAGGCTAAAAACAAAACAAAGATGTCAGGGGATGGTTTTCTTCTTTACAGAAATATAACAGAAATGTTTGAGGACACTTGGAGTGGGCTCCTCAGTGTTCCACACTGCTTGGGGGGCTTCCATTCCTGGCATGGGGATTGAGCTCCCTGATGCAGGAAAAAAAATAACTCAAGGGACTGTGGCATTGGAGGGGCATCTGACACCGGGAGTGGGCATCTCAGTGTTAGATAATAATAATAATAAATAGTAAAATATAGCAATGGGAGGGGGGTGTCACTAGACACCAGGGCAAGATGAGAGGGGGGTGCCACTGGACACCAGGGAAAAGAGCTGGCTCAAAGTTAACTGCAGTTGGCAGCACAAGTTCCAGCTACATCTGCAGAAGTCAAGAAACCCCTGCTGTTCTCATACAGAGAATGTGGGACAAGTGGATTGTAAATCATAAAATACATCAACACCAGCATAACTGCATGAATGGAGACCAAGTGACACAGCCCTAGCCCTCGAGTGACTGTCTGCCACACCAACCAGGACAGACATCACTACCATCTTTGCTCTATTGGCAATGCACCCAGATGCCTCAAACCTCATCAGAGCGATGCATGGGTGGAGATTGGATTTAGCATGAGCCACTGGAACTTTCAAGTGTAAAACACTTACATCACCCCTAACTCTGTTCTGCGGAACTGTGCTGGCAGTGATTGCAGGACAGGGAACAGACAGCAATGTGGTGGGCTGGGTGAGGTCTGCTAACTGCTCCCGATGTCTCTTTGTGTGTCTGACAAAGGTGCAATGTGTGGAAAAGCTTTCAGGAACATAGGTTAGGGCAGAGTGGTCCTTGAAGGGGATAATTCAGCTGTTTGCTGGGTGACTTTATATAAATGAAAGAAGACAGCCGCTGCCTGATATAAGCAGCTGATTTCTTTCAAGTACACAAAGTTTCCGCCCAATAAGCAGTGACTAGTGTTATGACCAGTCTGGCTGCTCATTGGTTGTAGTGCTAAACCCCTTTGAGCTTCAGCTGCAATTGGCTCCACGGTGATACACCTCTGAAATGCCATTTGTAGCAAGAAGTTCATTTTTATTTATTTAGATTTTGTTGACCGGGTAAGTGCACTAGACAAATCCTGCCTATTTTCAGGCACGACCCGGGGGAGGGGATACAGATGAAAGCCAACTGACCTTGAACCAGATTAAGCTGTTGGTGGTATTTTTAGTGAATGAGGGAAATTTGGCCAGGACACCAGGGAAATCCCCTACTCTTTTCGATAAGTGCCATGGGATCTTTAATATCCACCTGAACTACCACCAATCCAGGCAGATGGGACCTCGGCTTAATGTCTCATCCGAAAGATGGCACCTCAGAAGTGCAGCACCCCTCTCATGCTGCACTACAGTGTCAGTACTAGGATATTAACGCAAGTGCCAGATGTGGGAACTGAACTCACAGCCCTCTGATCTCCTGGCCTCAGAGGTGAGTCTGCTACCGACTGAGCCACTGAGTCCTTGCTCAAGCGCAAGTGAACGTAAAAATGTAACATATACTTAACAGCAAAATGGTATAATCATTTTGATTAACTTTGCTATAGTATTTATTCTTTATAGATAATTCCTGGAGAAGACCTATGGTCAAAGCATGGATTCTAACTATTTTCTATTTTCAGCATGCATTTAGTATTACATTTTTGTTATGTCTTCGGCTCACATGCTGATGCACTGCTTCTTTAAGCTGCCACTAGCCAAATAACATTCTGCTGAGCATTTCTGTATTTAGCTAAAGTACACATATCATTATTAAGTTTGTCAAATCACTACTGCAACCACTGGCTGTGCAGCAAAATTCAATATTCTTTTTTTGATTTGTCTATGAACTTTGGCATTTGATTTAGCTTTGAATTTTGGCATTTCTTTAGAATGCTTAAGGACCAATTAGCCAAAATGCTTTATAATTTTATAAATTCAACTTAAAGAGTTAGTAGAACCACAAATAGCAGACAACTGTCATTCATTTTAAAAGTAGTCAGTTCTTCATTTTTTTCATGTATTTTTAATTTTTCTTTTGCTCGTTATAAAGTTTTCTGTCTGATAGTTTTAAGTGTGATGGGACATTTTCATTCCTCTTCATACATCATCAGTATTTTGACATAGTTTACCATGACTTCACAAGTGACCAGTTGAGCAGCAGGTGTTTGTGTCTTCCTGAATAATAGTAATGTCACAGTCAGTGAGGCCACACTGCTGATGAGGTATGAAGAGGAATAGAACCAAATATTCTAGCCTCCAGGTAGAATGCTGTTACATACATCACAACTGGTACTGTCAGGAGGAAATTCTTCTAATCAGCAAATTGGAAAATAAACATTTCCTCAGCTACAATAAGCAATAGTGACAACTGTCAAAAGCTAATATTAATTAAGCAATATGCCTCGTGCTTCAACCCAACTCAGGAGTGACGTTGTTACACGATAACACACACTTTGGAGTGCCTTATTGCAATTATACAATGGCTCGATGTTATACAAAACAAAAATAAAAATAAAAATGTTTTTGATAGATTTTTAGTGAGGCAGTATATCTTTGTTTCTGAAAAAAAAATGCATATCATCCAAAAAATCAACACAGTGATGTTATTGTGTAATATCGTCACTGTCTCAGGCACTCACTGACCAAACAAAGTCCAGGAAATTTTCTTGCCATTGTATAATTTCAGATAGTACACTAGCTCTTTAAACATTGTACATGGTGCTTCCGTTGCACACTGTGCTTCAAGTTGATCACTGCTGATTGATTTCTGTTTGTGAACTTGCTTCCCTTGTCACACAGACAAAAGTATTAATAAGAATCTATTTTGGATTTGCTTCTATGGTTCACTGTAAGACTATTCCTGCAACTTTGGCCATGCACTTACAGTATACATTATGTAATGTCAAACTAATTTCATTTTGTAATATATGCCTTCTTTTGTTTATTAAAACAAATCTAAGTGAATCATGATTTACTGGAGTTGTATTCTGTTCACACAGTTGTGCCAGCAATGTTTCATTACTCTTAGGAGTGCCAGCACAGTTATTTTGATAAAAATGCCTTTTACCCCACAAGATTGCTGGAGCTGGTTGTTGAATTCATTCCATTGGTGTGATGGATGGACTTTGGACAAGATACGATTTGTCTGTAGAATAATGTCTGCTGCTTGAGTCACAGAATTCCTTTCAATGATTGTCAAAATGTGCTTTGTCTGCAATGACAGGATCATCTAATGGGTTCTGTTTACTCCGGTGTCCAGTTGCAGCCCTGGGCACATTCTCTTGGTGTCCCTGTTCCTATCGTGTCAGCAATACTCAGCTGAGGGCATTCTCTCTGTCTCTTGGGCCAGAAGGTCATTGGTTAATTTCATGTTCCACATCAGAGATTTGGCCACTGGGTATTGATAACTGCAATGCAGAACTTGACAGGGGAAGGGGCTACTCCTTTGGAGGTGTTGTCTCACAGATTCTGTAAAAATGTAGTCTAACTCAAGGTGTAAACAAAGGACCAAATGGCACTATTCAAAATGAGCAAGGGATTATTACCCCAGTGTCCTAGCTACCATTCCTTCTTTTTCAATAAAACAGATTCCATTGCAGCTGTCCATGACAGTGTGTGTGTGTGATATTGTTCAAGGCATACTGACTGACCAATTAACTTAAAGTTACTGGGTTATGGGTTTCTATGATGACAGGATTCAACTAATTACTATGTAATATGATTCAAAAATGAAAGATGCCATATAAATCTGTTCTATTTTATTCTATTCTATTCTGTTCTATATTATAGTGTATGGACGAATGTGGTTGTGTATGGAAATCCATACACTCTAAAAAGTTATTCTGCTGCTCTAGTGATGTGTGTGCTAAGGCAGAATGACTTTTCATTCTGCGTTAATAGGCATGTCACAATGCAATCACCCCCAAACAGTGCTGCTAATTGGACATGGGGCTGTTGACAAGTTGCGTGCATGTGCTGACTGGATGGGCAGCCAGAGGAGAAGACAGGGCCTCCGGTGGCAGGAACTAACATCAGGAGCCACGGGAGCAAGTTAGCTTGTGTTTTGAGGTCCATACACTATATTGAAAGGTGTATGGGAGCCCCAAATAAACAATCTGCTATTCAAATACCTCATGGTTTGCTGCCCCAGTGGTGCTGAGAGCTGAGGCACTGGATGCCTTACCTCATGCTACCCTGGTGACCCTGGTTTGGGAACGACCCCGGATCATCAGGGAGCTGGCATGGGGGGGTGGGAGGGAGCAGGATTGAGCAACCGAAGGCAGCTTGCCTCTCCTGGAGAGGTTGCTTGCTCCCCCATAGTTCCACTTCTATTGGGTGGAGGTCCAATGGGTAGTGTAGGAAGAGGGGGCAGCAGATGATTGCCAGGGGTGGGATGGAAGGAGCTGAGCTGGTGCATGGAGTGTGTGTGCGCCTCCACACACATGCACTGCTGTGATTGCCAGGGTCCAGGGAAGGGAAGGGGAGGAAAAATGAGGTAAAAATCACAGAATGTATATATATAAAAAATTACCTCATGGTTTCCATGATAACAGGGACCTTTCTAGCTTTACTCTCAAGATCTTTGTCATCACGGAAACCAATCGGTATTAGAATAGCGTGGTTGTGTATTGGCTGCCATACACTATCCTTTATCTGTTCTGTTCTATTCTATTCTATTCTATTCTATTCTATTCTATTCTATTCTGTTCTGTTCTAACCTTCTTGTCAGCATCAAGTACTAACCTCTGTGTGGTGATTTGTCAGGACAACATATTTTATTGGGTATCAAGAATCTGGAGAATACTCTGACTTCCACACTTTGGATGGGACTAGCTTTGAAAGCGTCACAACTTTCATGTACCTAGGAGTTTGGCTCAAAAGTCAGCTAGACTTCTCTGCTCATGTGGACTACTTACACAGAAAGCGTCACCCTAAACTTGTTGCACTGTACAGGAAATGAGGATGCATCCCTTTTCCAGACCACAGAGCCATTGTGCAGAGAATGATTCTTCCCTTCTTTTACTACAGTGACACTATCTATGCTAGTGCTCCCAAGTCTACCCTGGCCAGACTGGAGCTACTTTTCCACTTCTTCTGTAGGTTTACCTTGGATTGCCCGCCCCACCGGGCCCACCCCTGCCACCTGTACACCTCTCTCCTTTCCCTCCCTTGAAGCCAGTGACTTGTTCATTGCTTCTCCCTTATTGCTAAGTACTATATTATGTCTCTTCTCCCCTTAAAACTCCTCCTACTCTCACTGTTGCTCTAGCCTCCACTCTCTAACTCTCCCATCCAGGCAGACCTTGGCTGGGCAAGCTGCTTTCTCTTTCCACCTTCCCAAATTCTGGAACTCCCTCCCTGACCCTATTCATTCTGCTACATCCATCCACTCTTTCTCCAGTGTTATACGTGATTACGCCGCCCCCTCCTGTAGCTGCCCCTGACTCCCCCCCCATTATTGCCCTATACCTTCCTCTTCCTGGATATCCACCCCCTTCTCTCCACCATCCACCTGACTCTCATAATACATATCTCCTCCTCCTCCTCCTCCCTCCTCCCGCTCCCTGATTCCTCTATATCCGCTACATACCCACCCTAATTCTGGACCTCCCTTGTCTCCTTCCTATGATCTACCTTCTCCTTTCTCCCCCTCTCTACTCTTCACCCTTTGCTAGACTATCTTTAGCCACTTTCACTAAGCTGGTTCATCCCCTGTTCTTGTAGACAAATGTTACTTACTGCTGTTGCTGCATTTTCTGTAAATGATTCCTACATGTATGCTCTTGTACATTCAATGTATATTACTTCATGTTTAATTTATGATATATTGTATACAGGTGTGCCTTAATATGAGTGTACCTTCTTGTAAATATTTTTATGCTGTATGGATATGTATTTCTTCCTCACCCGTCTCCTCCAGGATGCTTCTGGAAACAAGTTGTTTATGGCTCAGTATGTCTGTCCTGGAGAAACTTTTGAAATAAATAAATAAATAAATAAATGTAAGTAATTTTCCATGATTGCCACAATCACCACAAGAAATCTAACCTTTTTTTAATTATTAGACCTGTTTCTCTGTCTCCATCATCCCAACAGGGGCTACATCCCCTCCCTCAGAGAGGTATGTCTTCTGGTTCCTCTGACCACTCCTGCTTGGCCACCCCATAAAATTCCACCATGGCTCCCCCCTGCAGTGGGGCCAGGGCAAGGAGTGCTGGCTCAGTCCCCCCGGAACAGCTATTCAGACTTGGGGCCCACTGCATAGGATCGATAGGGCCATCACAGGTCTTGCCAGGTCCCAGTTTTTCCTCTACTTTTTCTCCAGTACCCTAAGCCCTTGAAATGGGTGGGACAGCTGTCTCCAGCTCCACAGAGGCAGCCAGTCACCCTAGATGTGGGCTGACTCCTTGAGCTTGCATCTGTGCTGACACCCAGCCACTGCTAGGTGTCAGTCGGCAGAGCACAGTGCTCTACCCCCTCCCTGAGGAAGGTGAGCAGTGCTCCAGACGCTCAGTCCTTACCTCCCCCGGCAGACACCCAAATGACTTGAGTCCAATCCTGAACCCAGGTCTCCAGTGTGGCATGAGGTGTGGCATCCAGTGTTTCAATCTTCAGCACCAGCAGGTCAGCCCACAAGAAACCTAACCTGTGCCAAAAAAGTTTTAATAGTTTTAGATGAATGGAAGACAAACAAAATGTGTATTTACTGTAGTATAATAACTGGTGAGTGATTTCTCCCATAGGAAAATCTGGTTATATTTTGCCATTATACAACAGGGATGAGCTGATAACCCATTAGATAAAACAGGTATTCTCACTGCAGTGTGACAACTCCAGTTATCACACTGTGATGACATCATAACAGTGTGATAACTGGAGTAATCTCCAGTTATCACATGGCTCATGCAAAACATTACCATCAGCATGAATTAATTGAGCGATTGAATACCATTCCCTAACATGTATTATGCAATCATGCAAAATCCATGCTATTCAGCACAAATGGTTACTTTTGCACAATTCACCTCTAACAATAGGAGTCCCTATTGCATAAAATGGATACATGATGTGCACTCGTGTGATATGGAAAATATTTTCACTCCTGCACAGTGACTTCTGGATACTCACTCGTAGCTTCACAACTGGTGAATATCCAAAAGTCACTCTAAAGGAGTGAAAATATTTTCCATATCACACTCATGCCCATCATGTATCCCCCTATTATAACCCACTGGTTGTATCAGCCAACACATGCCAGGTTTCCCTTGCTCCATACATGTGCCAGCCAACGCCTTACCATCATTGTGTAGGACACTTCACCACCACTTGAACTCAGGTGGTAAGTACATTTAAAAAAAAAAATCTGCTTTTTTAACTATACTATTAGGACTAAGCTCTTTAAACAAAAAAGGTAAATGTTTCATTTAAACAGCCACTTCAACCTGACTGCAGACTGCTCTTAAATCAGACCAGAATGTGGCTGCACAGGGATTTATTTTAATTTTATATAATTGCTGTGGTGAAAAAATGCTCCCCAACAATTATATAAAACAAAACATAAGGTGGTATGTAAAACTTGAATTTTACACCCCCCTCCCTTCATGTTGGATGTTTAAATAAACCACTCGAGCTCCACTCTTGGGGTTTATTTAGCATTCAATATCTTGGGTGTAAAAATTCTCACTAAGCACATCACCCCATGTATTACTCTATCTGTCATCTCCTGGCATGTTGTCTTTATGGTTCAAGACTGCTAGACTTTACACCTCCATAAGGTCATTATCCCCTAGAAAAGACCCATGTCTTCTGCCCTCATTACTTAATTGTCTTCTGTTCTTAGGAAGCAGTATAGCATAGTAGTTAAGAGCACTGAGCTGCAAACCTGGAGGTCTGGGTTTGAATCCCACAGCCCCCCTTGCATTCAGTGTGACCCTGAGGAAGTCACTTAACTTTCTTGTGCTCCCAGGCTGTACCTGGAAACAAGCTTTGGCTTAATGTGCCTTTCCTGGTTAAACAATTACCCTTTTCCCTTTCCCTATGCTAAGCTTTGCAATGCCATGCTATGCAAAGCAAGCATTAATCCGCAACAGGGTGCATGGTAATACAGAGTTTATCACATGCCTCAGGTGACTTTGGAAGCATGAGGCATGGCCAAGTGCTTTAAACCACCCAAGAAGTGCCATAAGATCTGTCTTACCACACACCATGGAGTGGGTTATTGTGCTTTTAAAATAACTCATTTATGCAGAAAAATTACTGAAAGGAACATTTCAAATTTGATTTAATGACAAATCTTACTGCATGGCATATGATGGGGTTCAGGCAATCATGTTATCTTTTTTCAGTGCTATTTTATGAGCTATGTTAAGCTGTGTTATGTTATTCCTTTCCACTGCATTGCATTGCATTCTATTCTATGTTAGTAACCCATTACTACAAGTGGGGAGATGTTTAGTTGTAAAGCGTGACGTGTTGGATTATATCTTCCCCAGTGTGAGAAATGGCATTAGGTGACTCCCAAGCCTGTTCATTTCAAGAGGGATTACAGAAAATAACCTCCCCCCCAAAAGATGTGCCTTACAGGCATTATAAAATATAACATGGCACATCAGAATTTGTTTTTACATTTAAAATAAATTAACTCCCAAGCAGTGTTTTCCTATGTGCCAGCTCCTTCAGTCAATGACTAGGCACATCCACAATGCATGTGTTAATCACATGAGACCCAGCGAACTGTAAAGCTAAGTAATTGAGATTGTTTTATAATAGTGAATGAGCCTTGCAAGAGACTGCCATCCTTCTAGTTTGGCACTGGATGAAATGTTTCCCTCTGGATTCATGTGCTGGAAATGAATGATAATTACTTACCTCATCGGCATTACAAATCCTAATAAAAGGCCTCACTTAATTTTACTATTTTAATTATTCAAGCCCCAGTAACATTGACTTTTTAAGAAATCCGTTCCTTTTATTTTTGATAAATCTTACCAGCTGACTTATGTTAGACTTGAAAAGGAAACGTCCTTTCTGTGGGTGTTTATAGGACCTTAGAAACTGCCAAGACAAATCGCCATTAAATCACTGACTGTCAACCTACTTAACTGTACTTTCTCTGTGATAGAAGAGAGATTTGATAGGGCTATATTTTACACTTCACTTTGCACTTGGTGTCCCACATGGCGGGGAAGGTAAAGGTTGTTAGGTCTGAGGCTATAAATAACCACTGAGATGTAATGTTAACAGCTAGGAGAGGCTTGTCCAGTATGTGTACTGTATCAGCAATTAAGGACAGAAGGATAAATGCATCTTGTCTCAAGAAAAAATATTTCCTTTCTAAAAATAACTTTTGTTTTAGCAGCAGGACTAGATCAGGACTCGTCTACTGGAGTTGCCTTGCCCGGATGTTAAGCATCACTGTTGATTCATCATGATACCATGGAAGCAAGGACTCCTGGAGTTATTTTGATATTTCCTTTGCTGATTGTGACAGGATGTTAGAGCTGTGTTCATGCAAAAGATAAAGAAACACAGTAGAACCTGTGTGTGATTCCACATCATCTGCACACCAAAGTGCAATGGTTCTTGTGAGTGACTCAGGTCCTCCACTCTCTGTTCACACCTCTCCTCCTTTTGCATTGAAAAGCTTTCTCCATGACAACACCTCACATCTGATACTAATGCCCCTTTATCTTATTCCTTCTTGTCTACTCTCCCTCCCTCCCTCCTTCAGACTCTCACACTGTACACTAGCAGGAAGCTATGAATCAATTCCTACAATGTAAAAGGAAATACTTTTATAGAAACAAAAAAAGAGAGAACACAGTGCAAACTGGAATATATGCTATAATTAATGTGTTTTAACACCATGGTGCAAGTGGATTGACGATCCAGTGCTTTGAGGAGGCCCTGCTTCTTCATCAGGGAGCTCACCGATGAAGAGAAAAAAGGAACCTAGCGTTCATGGACAAAGGGACTCCAGCAGTAATTTGCAGTGCAAAGTAATTTCTTGTGGCAACAGTGGCCCTAGACAAGCACCCAAAGCCCCAGCACTTCATTCCAAAATGAGGCCTTCATCAGACCACCTGACAAAGACCTTGTTTTGGGTTGAAACACTGGGGTTTTGGGTGCTTGTTTAAGGCCACTGTTGCCACAATAATTCACTTTGCACTGCAAATTACTGCTGGATTCTCTTCATCCACAAGTGCTGTGTTCCTCTTTTCTGTGATATTTACCTGGCTAGCCACCTACACAGCAGTGACTCTCCCCTTCCCAGCATGCACACCACCTCCTTTTTGTAACTTACTAATGAAGTGGCAGGGCACCTCCAAGCACTTAAGCTTTATTCATTTTACACCATGTTGATAAAATAAATTAATTACAGCATGTATTATAGTTTACACTGTCTACTTTCCTTCCCTGTCCCCATCCTCCTCCTCATTGCCTTTCTCCTTTGGTTACTCTTACCCTCCCTGCCCCTTCCTGTAGCTGTATTTTATCATTTTTATCTGGGACTCATTCTTACCTCATCATGGTATTTTTGTTCTACCTGACCTGCTTGGTTCCAGTTTATTCACCTGCTTATATGTTACTGTTGTTTACATGTTGAATACATTTCATTGTGTCTTTTATTTACTGTACTTTTTGTGGACTATTGTTTTACTTATTTATTCTGGTGTACCTTTTTCCAAGGATGCCTCTGGAAATGAGCTGTTCTAAGCACAGTAGCCCCTTTCTGGTAAAACGTTCACATGAATCAATTGATAACTTAAATGAGTAGTGTGGTTGTGGAGTGTAAAGGGGAAAATAGGGATAGATGAGCCTTCCTTGGTTCTAGATGAGATAGTGGCACTAGGGATTCAAAAGGATATCCTTGGATGCTTTTGGATCCACTTTGAGGTTATCCTTTTCTGATGGATTGGATAGTGCAACTATTCCTGTAAATGACATTTCAAAAATCAGCCCCACTTTTCATTCATAATACATTCTCTAACTTACTGTGTACCTCTGGGCTTAACGGAAGGGAGAGTCATAACAAGGCCTAATGGATCCATCATTAGGTCCCCAGGGAGCCAGTGAATGCCTCTTCCTAGCTGCCATTCACAAAAATATATGTAAAGGACCCACAGCTGGGTCACAGAGGCTAGTCCCAGCCACACTAACCAGTAAAGTCTCTCCACACTATATGCCCTACTGGGCATACACCATCATCCTGTTTTCATCTCCCCCTTTTCATTGTTTGGGGACATAGTCACAGTCACAGTCCCAGAAGGTGCTAGCAATTGTAATACATCATGGAGCTGAACACTCCTACATGTTGCTTCCTTAGGATCCTTCACGTGACTGTGCTTTTGGGATAGACTACAGAGGTATTGTAGGACCTAGCAGGCAATGTGTGGAAGTGCTTGACCGTGGAAAATGTTATAATAACCAGCACACTCCATGACTGTGACTGGCAATGGGTGCTGCCAACAATTGATCTATTGAAGGAGGGGAATGAATTGTGGGGCAGTGCCCTTAAGGACATTTTTAAAAAGGTATGGGGAGGTTTTTTTGACAACAGATGCTAGGAAGAGAAGTGGTGGAGAAAATGTGTCATTGTTCCCTAAAAGGGCATGGGGGACTTTAGAATCCAGCAGGTTTGGGACTTGCCCCCCCCCCCCCATGATCCAATGATTGGGCCATTTAGTCTGTCTAAGTTCCGCCTAGTTAGGTCAAGGGAAGGAGGCAGTATAGCGCAGTGGTTTAAGGCTCTGAGCTGCAAATCTGGAGACCTGGGTTTGAATCCCACAGCCTCCACTTGCATACTGTGTGACCCTAAGCAAGTCACTTAACTTCCCTGTGCTCCCAGGTTGCACATGTAAACAAGCTTTCAGCTTAGTATGTCTCACCTGGTAAAACAATTTGGGGGAAAATAAAAAAACAAGTGAGAGAACATTTGTTTGTTTTTTATTAATGGAGGGGTTGAGTGATCATCTCTTTACTATACTTCAATGCAAAATGTAAAAGGTTAATCATCAGGCTTCCACAGCTGGACCAAGATATTCCTTTTGAGCAGGTTATTTTCTTGCTAGTATTTACCAAAGGGCCCCTGGTGGTGGACCAGATTATAGACTACAATCACATGCCTAATTTGAATCCCCAAAAGTTTAAAATGTAGCTGTTCTAATGCCAAAGTGGGCATAGCCAATGGCCACCTTACCACCTCCCACCCATTGACCCGGCTTTGGAAACAGATCAGGTTTGCTCAGGGTGAGCTGGAAGAAGAAGGACTGAGCATTCCACTCAGTGCTCTCCTTCTTAAGTGAGGGGTATAGTATGCCTTGCTGAACTAGTACCACCTAATGGAGACTGGGTTATATGACAGGCACGCATCTAGTTTTCAGAAACTGACATAGATGCCTACAAAATGTGCATGCATTATCATGCATGCAAACATTATTGCTTATGTTTCAGTCCTAGGAGAAACAGGGGAGAAAAGGCAAGAAAAAAGTATGCGTATCAGCCGCCATGGATATGGATAGTGCAGCTGCCCTCGGGTTCCACCCATGTGGATTCCCACCAGTATGATTTTGGGAGGCTAAGGGTTGAGACTGGGGGACCTGAGCAAGATGCCTAAAGCAGGAATGAGGGACAACTGGAGGCCTACCAGCTACATCAAAAAAGAAAAAGTTTGAAATGTTCTTATATTTCAACAGTTTTTTAATTTACTCATTTGCATATATTTGCATACCAACCCCAGTAAATCCTGGCCCTGTTATGCCAGTCTTAGCAGCCTCTCTCAAAAATAATTTCTGTTGGATGACAGTGTCAGCTGTGCTAGACATATCTTTATAGGGGTGAGCCAGGCGCATGGGATAAGTAGGCAGCAGAACCACCTACAGCAAACAAGCATTGGCCACTGCCAACCATGTTCACTTGCTTGTATTTGCTCTATAGTTATTGGGCATAGATATGGACACTGTTAGCTTGAGATATCATTTTCTGGTACTGTGTTACCGGGGTGTCTGCTGACATGTGAGATTACTGAAGGGGGTGCAGCGTAGGGCTACAAAAATGATCATGGGACTAGGGGAGTTGCCATAAGAGGAAAGGCTGAAAGAGCTCAACATGTACTTGCTGGAAGACAGAAGGATAAGAGGGGACATGACAGAGACCATTAAGTACTTGAAAGGCATAAACAAAGTCACAGAGGGAGGATTGTTCCGCTTAAAGGGGGCAAGGTTCGGGATAGTCTGAAGTTGGAAGGGGGAAGGTTTAGGAGGGAGATGAGGAGGCACTACTTCACAGATAGGGTGGTGACAGGTTGGATCACATTGCCAGAGGAGTTAATCACTCAGAGGACAGTGGATAGCTTTAAGTGGGGCTGGAATAGAGTCAAGGGCAGGGTTAGTACAGACAAAAACACAAAGGGGGAAGATCTGAAAAGAGGAGGAAGAGAAGGGTTTGGGTGGGGGTGGGGCAGCTGTAGTGATATGAAACTTAGAGCTGCACAATTGGGCAGACTTGATAGACCTGTGGGCCTTTTTCTGCCAGCAATTTTGTATGTTTGTATCTATGTACATATTGTGGCATATATGGCTTTCAATCTGCCACATCTGTACATTTTGTATCTTTTTTGTAAGATAAAGGAAATTAAAGTGACCCAGCCTGCTAGACCATAAGTTCTGCTGCCCAATGCTCAGAGTGTTCAGGAGTGAAAACAGCGCTAAACCACCAGCAAACTCATGCATTCACATGTTAGGCCTTTTTCTGTACTAGGTGAGCTAGATACAGATTCTGAAAGAGGATGTATTAATTAAAATGCTAGTCTTACTGCACAGTGAGCACTCTAATCACAAAAAGAAGTGTTTAGAAAGTGGAACTGGGACTCCAGGCACATGCATCAGTGAAAGGACTTTTGTGTCTGAGTTGACGGATGTCTGATTCAGTGATTTCTGTCGGTGATCAGCTGCTCTACTGAAAACACTGTCTCGCACTCAAGAAAGAGAACCCTATCTGTGGCACTGACTAAGTAGAACAGCTGATTATTCTGGTTGCTCATGAATGCCTATGTTCAGCTGCCATCTTTTACACTCTGCAGCCATAGAGTTAAACAAGCTCAAGAAGCCTGAGTCTTTTTCCCTGTAATTGACCACCCATCAGAGCAGCCAGTATTTTTTCTGAGAATAGAACTTGCATGTATACCACCATATGGAGCTACAGTGACAGGCTATCAGAGCAAAGGAAAGACAACAACAGTCAATAGATAACAAGCCAAATTTTATTATCAGAGATAGCAATTGTATTTAACAATTGTGTGTGTCTGTGTGTGTGTGTGTGTGTGTGTGTGGTTGTGTGTACTGGGAGGGTAGTCCTAGCTGTCCATTCCTGTACTGTCAACTGTTTGACCACATGTGGATGTTCATGGACAGGGTCAAAACTGGCACCAGTCCACTAGCCAAATGCAGTTAGATTTTCTTTTGGGATAGTCAAAAACCTTTTTAAGTAGCCAGGAGGGCTTGTACTGGAAAAGGTAATGTTTCAATAAGTAGATCAACTGGGCCAGTAGAAAAGCCTGTGGGGCTTGTGGATTTTGCAAGTCACTTCCCCACTGGTTAGTAGCTGCAAAACATAATCTGACCTCTCAAAGGATCAGCCTGAGATGGGATGTTTTTCATTCAGTGTATTCTCCCCAAGATAGCAATTGGTAAGGATCCAGTCTAAAAGGGAATGTCAGATTTAATATTGAGCCTGGTCGGTACAGTTATTAATTGAAATAAGTGGGCTTCAGATACAGAGGTGTGAGTGGAATCAGCTCCTGATCCCAACCAACTGATATTGAAATCCCCAGATAATACCAAGTCAGGCCGGGGGGGCTAGACGAAGAGGAATAAGGGATGGGAGAGAGAGAGAGACAGATGGGGGATTTGGGAGCTGTAGACTCATTCTATGGTTAGTGTCTTTACTTGGCTCAGTGTGACTTGTACGTAAAAAACATATGAGAAGAAGCTGAGATAACTGAACATGTACATCCTAGAGGACAGAAAGGGAGAGGGGGGAATATGATCAAAACCTTCAAGTTCATTAAGGGCATAAACAGGGTTGGTATGGAGGGCATCTTCAACTTAAGAAAGGAGGGTAAGGGCCAGCCCGGTGGCACCGAGGGATGAGGTTCTGAAATGCCACACCTCACACCATGCCGGTGACCCGAGTTCAGGAATGGACTCGTGTTGCCTGGGGCAAGTCAGGGGAAGGGTGTAGAGCTGGATTAAACTGCCAGCCAGCAGCTCTCCTCTCCAGGGTGGGATGTGAGGTCTCCTTGACTCTTGGTTGCCTCCCGATGGAGGCCAGGTGGCATTGCCAAGCACAAGGGAGACCTGGCAATTGTCCAGATGGGGAAAGGTGCCATCACCAGAGCCACAGCACATGTGCGTGCCTCCAGATGCATGTGTGACTGTGTTCTGGGGTCCTGAGTTAACAGGAGAAAACAGAAAAAAATGTATGTCTCCCACTGTTGCCAAGTAAGGTACACGGGCAATAGGGGAGCAAACAGCTCTATAAAACCAAGCATTTGTCAATGCCAAATGATGTCTTGCTGGCATTGACATTGGTAGTGCAGGAGTTAGAGAGATGCATAATAGGCATGGCAGTGAAGCATTGAACTGATGCCAACCCACCCCACCTTGCAGAGACTGACAGGCATTGGGGTGTCCCTTTGGGTGTTTGGTAGTGCAGTGCAGGAAAACATTTTGGACAGGATGTGAAGAATGACAGCTGTACAGTTCATAAGGAGGTGTAAAAAAATGCCAGTGTTGAAAATGTGGCATGTAAATATAGCAAATTTGCAAAGTTACAAGGGTGCATGGGAAATATGCAATGCACGCCTGCAACACTGCCATTTTATGGGTGCTCGGCACCAAATTTTCAACATAGGCATTTTAGCACTTCTGCTCATGTACAGTGTCACTGTTATTTCCTCAAAGTGTCCCAAGAAGTGATTTCACACAGTGACCACACTATTCTGCACCGGAAGTGCGAAAACACATTTTGGGTAGGATAGTGAAATGACAGCTGCACTGTTCATCAAGAGGTGTGGAAAAATGGCAATGGTGAAAATCCAGAGTGAAAATATCACAAATGCACAATGGTATGAGTGTGCATGCAATATGCCAACACACGCTCGTAACACAGTCATTTTATGGAGTATCATCACCAAATTTTCAACATAGGCATTTTAGGACCTCTGCTCATGAACTGTGTCACTGTCATTTTCAAAATCTGGCCCAAACACTGATTTCCCACAGCAAATGCGTTATTGTGCACCGGAAGTGCGGAAACACATTTCGGGCAGGATGTGGAAAATGACAGCTGTACTGTGCACAAGGAGGTGTACAAAAATGGCAATGCTGAAAATCTGGCATTAAAATATTACGAATTCGTAAAGTTACAAGCCTGCATAGGAACTGTGCAACGCATGCTCGTAAAACAGGCATTTGTTGGATTTTTTCCACCAAATTTTGAACATAGGCTTTTTGAGAGGCCACCTCATGAACACTGGCACTGTCATTACATTAATGGGTCCCGAAAGATGATTTTGCGCAGTGACTGCAAAATCACCTTTCGAGACTGATTAACGCCATGACAGTTGATAGAATTAATGAGGAGAGGCCCCAAAAACCCTATGTTGAAAATTTGGTGCCAAAATTCCAACAAATGCCTGAGATATGCAGCAAACTTTTAAAAACCCTATTCATTCCATTATACAGCTTACCGGCATTTCCTCAGTTTGTGGTTGGCTTTGAAGAGTGCAGACATGTTCCTGGTCCACCAAAGATCATTGCGCTGGACTCTGAAGGTAAGTATAGGTTGAGGGAGTGAGGGGGTTGTGGGGAGGCAGGGTGCACAGTGGGAGAGTGCAGGTGGGGGGCAGGAGATTATGGGGGACTGTTTTTATGTTACAGGGGAGAAAAGAAACTAACATCGGGGACAATTTTTTTTTTCAGGGGACTTGGCACACTGGGATGGGCTCCCAGCATGCCACCTAACTGTTTTGGGGAGGGGGGTTGCTGCAGCCGATGGGGGATTGGGCACCCCATCGGCACAGAATGAAATGTGAGGGGGCTAATTTATGCCAACAGGGAGTGGCCTCCCCCGTCGGCACACAATGAAAGTGAGGGGGAGGCAAGAACCAAGGGGGATTGGGCACCTCCCTCGACATATAGGAAATGGGGGGGCTGCTGTATGCTGATGGAGAATGGGCTCCCCGTCGGCAAATATGTGCGGCCACAGTAAGCCAGCTGGGAGATTGGGCACCCCCAAAGTCGGCCGTTGGGTGGCTGCCTGCCATGCTGCTAATGTGGCGAGCATGCAGGAAGGGTCCGCTGCATCTGACGAGCTTTGCTCGGATTGCAGCAGACCTTTCCTTAGATGTGTTCACCACATTAGCATGCATGATGTGGCTGCCGGTATGCAGGCTGATTGGGGAATGAAGGATGCACCTACTGATGCGTGCCCTGCATTCGCCCAATAGCGGCCGTGCCTCCAAAGCTGCTCTACCTCAAGATATTGACTTGCGCGCAAGCGTGGCAAGCCAACATAAAAAGGAAAGAGGGTAAAACAAGGGGACATAACTTTAAATTGGTGAGGGAGTAGATTCAAGAAGGAAATGAGGAGGCACTTTTTCATTAAAAGGGTGGTGAAACAGTGGAATCAGCTACAGGAGAAGGTGATGGCAGCAAAGACACCGGCCAGTTTCAAGAGGAGGTGGGATAGGGTGATGAAGAGAATTAGGACTGAAGGGGGCTCTACTGAGAAGGGGTTAGGAGAGGGGAATGGGAAGGTGGGAGACAACTCAGGGTAGAGTTGAGGAGGGGTGCAGCTCCAAGGAAGTAACTGAGCTGCACACTCAAACACGATAAAGCCTTAAAGCTTTTTTCTGCTGGCAGTTTTGTATGTTCATATGTAAATTCAGACAATGTAGCATTCACCTCGTGGTAACATAAACATTCAAGTGCTGTGTCCATGATAGCACAATGATTGCAGGAGCCCCAATATAAGTGAAAAAGAGGTAATGGAAAAGAAGTAAACATGCTTTTAAAGTACACACAGAAGCAAATCTGACAACCACAAAGAGCATATAACATGTAATGCAACAAAAATGATGCGCATCTGTCATGTCCTTATGAAGTTGTTGTTTTCACAATTTTTTTTTACTACAGTCTCACCATAATTCCATAAGCTTCTGTTTAGTCATACGAGACTGGAGCTGGGGAAACATGATTGCCCCAATGGAGGTTGGGAACCTTGGTGAACAGTAGCTGGCATGTAGGTGCCATTTTATGTTGGGGCTGTCTGGTAAGGGAGAATTAGTAAATTAACAGTAAAAAAAACAACAAACATACAACATCATTATGCATACCTACTGCACCCTGTTGACAAACGGTAACAATACAATGTCACCTTGTCATGCTGATCCCTGCATCATGACATGTGGCCACCAAGATGATGGCACAGAAATGGACAGCTCAACCAACAAGACAAAGATCTGGAGAACACTGTTCACTGTATACGTATGTATACTCTCTCCACTATCTGTCATGATCCCCGTAAGGGGGCCCACTGTACAGGTTACAGCTGTCTCCCATCAAGTGGTGTGGAGGGTGGATGTGTCTGGCAACCAGGTGGCAGAAAACTGCCAGCTAGGGGAAAATAAACAGAATAAAAAAAGTGAAAATCCCATCTTGGGCTGATCAATGCAGGGGTTGAAATTAAAGAGCTAGAGTATGTGCCTAAGACTAATTTTAGATTTTAATAGCAACCAGCTGTTAGCTTTTGTATCTGATGTACTTTTTCTTTTCCCTTTGGTTCATTAGAAGATTGTTTAACTGAAATTAGTAGGTATGATATGCGGAACAGCTCTTAGCCTGGCAGCTGACATATCTACCTCTACTGCCCCACTACATAATCAGCATTGTTACCTCACAAACTGTGATATCACTGTTGCTTTGGCACAGCCGTTCAACAACTACCTTACTGGACGGTTCCAGCAGGTCAAGGCTGAAGGGGAGTTGTCACCACTTGAACCATTGCAAAGAGGAGTACCCCAAGGATCTATCCTCGGTCCTATTCTATTCACAATCTACATCAACAGTATTGATAATAACATCACCAAGGCCACTGTACATCTATTTGCCAATGATATGGTGCTCTATGTCATCCGCCCCTCTCCAGAGGCAGCATGCAAAGAATTACACACAGAGTTCAATTTACTCCAACACCAACTCCTAAGCAAAAAACTTCTGCTCAATGCAAAGAAAACAAAGGCAATGTTTTTCTCTCCCCACACGCATGCAGGACATTCAGTCACAAGTACACTCCCACACATATCCACTATCCTTGGTGAAAATCTTGAATTTGTCACAAAATTCAAATATCTGGGTGTCTGGCTCAACAGTAGACTTTCCTTCATAGAACATATGGAAGAACAACTAAAAAACTTTGCCAAAGACTTGGGCTTTATTTTAGAATAAAACACTTTCTCACAAGTGATGCTAAGCTTAAGTTGGTCCAGGCCACATTTCTTTCTGTAATCGACTATGCTGATTTCTTATACAGTCGTTGCCCCATCTCATACCTGTGAAAATTGGATACAGTCTACCACAGGGCCTTGAGATATATCACAGGACTACCATTCAACAGCCACCATTGCTCCCTTTATGTAGCAGTTGGATGGACCTCGCTTCAGTTCAGAAGGGACAGAAATGCTGCACTATGGATATTCAGAGCTATTTCTAAGAAATTACGACAATATGTCTCGGACTGCTTCACACAAGTTACCTTAAGTAAATATGCCGTAAGAAGCTACTCCTCCATCATGCTCAAAGTGCCCAAAGTCAATTCTCGCTTTGGAAGAACAGCATTAGTTTTGTGCTGCCCTCCCTATGGAACAAGTTGCAGAAAATACTGAAACTGAGTATACCTATATCCATTACATACTTTAAATCTGTCTACTCTAGGCTTATCAAGGAAAAATGCAACTGTCATTGACAGTGGGAGGGAAAATCCTCTTCCTTTCCTTCATCTCCTAGCCTGTCCCTTCCACCGACTATCTCTGCTAATTCCATGTCCTGTACTACTGCTTTACTTCTCACCTTTTTAACCATGTCAGCATTTAGTGTCCTATTGTTACTCCCTTTCACATTCCCTACTCATACATCACCTATTTCCACCCTCCCTCCCTGCCTACTTGCATCCCCCCCCCCTCTCTCTCTGTAAGCCCTGTCAACTATTCACCTGTCCTGACCATTAATTGCCTATTTTGCCACCCCTCCCTGCTTAGTAGCATCCTTCCCCCTCTTTCATCTCTGAAGTACCACCTCCTTCATCTGCCCAGACCACTCACTGCCTGTTTCCCCCACCTCTGACAATCCCCCTACACTTTATACATTAGTCACCACCTAATCTCTCTCCATGCCCAAATTTGTATTCCCCCAATTTCCTCATTTATATGTAAATATGTGAATTTGGGTAACTGGATCATGCCTATTTGCACATATCCATGTGTTGGTATCCTTTATGCCTGTATAACCTGTTCCTTCATTGTGTCTGTTCCTTGTACTATATCATGTGAATTTGTGTAACTGGAACTTGCCTAACTGCACATATCCATTGTTGGTATCCTTTATGCCTGTATAACCTGTTCCTGCATTGTGTTTTGTTCCTTGCATTGTACTATATTTTTATGTAACTGATCTTGACCTAACCAGGTCCATCTTGCAAATGAGCTCTGCTCAACGATGTTCGCCTGGATAAATAAAGATTTGATTGATTGATTGATTCAATGACTGTCATGTCATTGACGTGTGATGTCACTTTCAGTGAGTTCACCATCCTGATAATGTAGTGGGGTGATGCAGATAGACGAGTCAGCTGACAGGCTAAGAGCTGTTCTACACATCCAGCACAATATTATCACATAGAAGACTTTCTAATGAGGAAAAAGGAAAAAGAAAAATGCTTCAGAAATGAAAAGTTGCAGCTAACTACTTCTTAAAATTTGTATCATTTTCCTGTCTGTCTGCATTGGCCCCATTAGCTGTTTAAGTTTTGCAGCCTCTAGCCAGCAGGACTAGTGACTTGGAAAATCCATTAAACCCACAGACATTTCTGCTGGTCCTGCTGATGTACTTACTGAAACATTACCTTTTTTAGTACAAGCCCTATTGGCTACTTAAACAGATTTTTGACTATCCCAAAAGAAAATCTAACAGCATGATGTGTTTTAAGATGAAGAAGTACATATGGACAGCTCACTTCAAACACCACTTTAAAAAAAAAAAAAAAAAAAACACCAGTTTACTCCAGAACCAGTCAGAGCTGGGACAGAGAGAAGTGAGATCATTACAAACACAAGGATGGCTGCTTAAAAGTTAAACTCTCAGTTTATAAATGTTGTTACAAATATAAATATACAGCATAGATGTTACTGAGGCATGTAAAAACAGAAGGATTGCAGGGATAATCACCTTTACCATGTGAATAAATACCATTTGCCAACAGTGAGAGAGTGAAAGAGAGAAAGAAAGGCACACATACACACATTACTTCTAACAGTTGGAACATCACAGGGCTGTAGAAGATTGAAATACTTAAGACAGTCTTATAAGGAGAGGTCAACATGCTGGGCAGCTACATCAAAGCAACTGCAAAGCCATGACTGGGTCAACTTGTTGTTATGAACTAGACACACATTCCACTTACTAAGCTTTTTTTTCATTCATTTTTATTAAATGGGTTAGACCATTGAGTAAAACTCATTTAAAATGATGACCCTTGGTTAGACAAAAATAAAGTTAAAACAATTACAATAAATACAAACATACAATATATAAGCTAAAACTCTGTCATAAGTAGGCTGGCTGATAATTGATCTGCTACAGACTTGTCCATTAAACACTGCTCTTCATTGGAGGGACAGTATCACGCCCCTCAGAAGTCATTGTCACAGGAAGATGTTTGCTTGCTGTGTGCAAGTGTGCATGGCAAACATAATAAACTCTGGTCAGAGCCAATATGGCTGCGTGTGATATTGATGGATGTGTGTGGAAGTATTGATGAGGTATGGAGAAGCAGTACAATGAATTTCCATTATCAATGTGTGTTTATTAGTGAAAATAAAACAATAAAAAGTTGTTTGAAAAAAATCATGCTACAAATCATGCAATGCAATTGGCATAGCAGTTATCAACACTGAAAGGACAGGCAAAATGTTTTTTTTCTGTGGCAGTCGAGTGACTGATCATGTTATATACATGTTCCTGAAAATGAAGAAATGACTCACTTTGTGTACAATGTACTGTTAGTTCAGGGTTTTAAATAGCCGGTATCGCATCACATTTTGAGATGCAAACTGGCTGGTCATGTGAGACAAAACATGGAATGGATTGCATAAAACTGCAATCCATTTTTTCCATGTTTTTTTGTGGTTTCCACCTTGTTTGAGGCACGATTTCGGCCACAGTGATGTAATTCATGCATAATGGGCTTTACTATGCCCGTTCTGCCCATGACCTCCACAGTTATTGGCTGCCTGATCCTGCACTCTGGAAAGTGGCTACATAATGGAAAAAACATGACTTCAGTACTGTAGTGTGATACAGTGAACCAGAAGGAAGAGCAGCTCCCTGAATTGAACAGCGAGAAGACCGACGTCGGACCTGAGAAAAGCAAAGCTAAAGGTGGGTATTTATTTTTATACTGTGTTCATGGCACTCAGAAGAAGTATTGATTATCCCATGGGGTAATTCTGTTGTGGTGGTCAGGTGGGAAGATATAAAATGCAGCTCGGGTCAGGACACCATTACATGTTGGACACTGGTGGTTGTTGAAAGGCTGTGGCAGAATGCAAACCCCCCTCCCCACACAGTGCAGAGCTTTATGCCAAGGTTTAATTGTGTGAAACCTAAAGTATGTACCCCTTTTGTCATTGATGATTGTATCTTCATGCTGCGATGAGCCCAGCCCAGCCCATAGACTTTCTGCACACCCCCATCCCACCCATAGCCTCTGAGCTGCTCTGGACCTGGGCTAAGTCAGGACCCCTCCTGCAGAGAATAAAACTTACAGGTAAAGTGCAGGAGTTCAGAAGCGGTTGTTGGAGTCCTGTTTCACTGACAGTGGCCATCATCATCAACGAAGCTGTGCTGCATGCTGCCCATCCACAATGTTGACCGCGTGTCTGCATGCCGCCCACAGGTTGTTTCTGGTTGAGCCCTGGCTGCAAACAATTTGGATTACTCCTTCTCTCCCCAGCATGACCAGATAACCCAGATTTCCACTGATCAGATCACTCTCTGATCCATCTCCCTTCCCTTTGTCTCTGTGGGTGACTGCAGCAGGCCCTGATGATCCCCATGTGCACAGTCCCTGATACAAAGTCAAGCTGAGTGCCGTTGCTTGACTTGCATAACTTCTGAATTGCGATCAGTCATACCGCAGCAGTTGGGATGGCTTCTTTAGCTTAAAGCACTGAGGGTCTGGCAGCGACTGGAGACGGGTTATGTGCAACTTCCTCAGGGGAACTACTGTAGGTGGAGTTTGTGTTGGTGGGGGGGACTTGCTGCAAAAAACAATGGGCTCAGACTCTGCTCCACAGTGCCTGCCAGTTCTGTGACATGGGATGTTGGGGGAGGGCATGACCACAGTTAGTTGCCACCAGGGGTGGTCCTCAAGTTTGGGAGGTGCTGTTCCCCACAGTGTATTCCTTCGATACAGGCTACAGTTATTCTGAATCTGGGCACTCTTAAGGCAATTCATTCAGCACTGTAACTGTGCCCAAGAGCAGGGACTGTGCTGATCCCTCCCTATTGAGTGTAACCTGTGTTGTTCTCCAGGGGCCTGCCTGCCACATGGGAGGGAGGGGCAGATTCAAGGGTGGGGAAGTTCTTACAAATGAGCTGCCTGGTGGTGGTCTCAGAGGCACTTCAGGGTCGTGTGTGGGTGACAACTGCTTTGCGCAGCCCCAGGGTTCTAACTGGCATAGTCATGATTGCCTTTATTTATGTGACTAGTGATAACACCACCTGGGGGTTGAGGCTATGTAAGACACATCAGTCCTGGGACCCCCAGGACAAGCTACTGTCTTTCACACTGATTACTACATGTAAGACAACTGCTCTTGCAGGGCCTATGTGGAAAAGTACCATCTGAGCTTTTTGGATGCCTTCAGTGCAAGCGCCATTAGTTGCAATGTGTGGGCCTGACTTCACCAAGGTCCTCCAAGTTACAAAGCCCACTCTGCCCCCTCTGGGATGTTTCAGTTTTGTCAGGCCGAGCATTATGTTGTGCAGCCTCACCATACCAGTATATAATTATGAGGCCCTGAATCAGTCTTGAGTGACCAGGGTCAGAGCACCGGACTGGGTCCTTTTCCTCACTATGGACTGCCCCTGTATTCAATGATTGAGGCCCAGCCATGATGCATGATCAGTGTGGCCCATGGATGCATTTGATTTGTCACAGCTGCTGGTACTGCCACTCCCCCCAATGGTCGGGTGGTATTTTGAATCAGGTGGTTTGTGCAGCTGCCCACCAAGCTTGCCAGTGAGCTACTCTGTTGTGGATCAGTCTAGTGCCTGGTGTTTTGGGGACTTTTGTCTTGCTGGTGAAGGTTATTATGTGGGGAGGGTGGTCAAATTTAGTTGAGCCTCTGATGTCAGAGTCTGAATCGGATATTGGTTTAACATTTTTTTTTCAGGTTGGTGACCAGATCCAACTGAGAACTTTGTCCCGTTGGCACGAGAGAGTGAAAAGAGAAGCCTGCCCCAACTGGTGGCCCTGAGGTAAGTTACTGCTGTGATACTGTCCTCAGTGAAAAATGAATTTAATTGAATAGCAAAAACGAGTCTCTGAATGTAATGTCCTGTTGTTTTGCAGAGGCTCACTGCCGCAGTGGTTCATCGATTACCCGACCAGCATGGCCAGCCAGCCAGCAGTTGCATCCAGTTTTCCAGAGACAAGGTAGGGTAATTTACATTTGGGGCATTTGACAGGCTGGCTTGAGGATTGTATTGGAAGTCAATCAGAGTAGGTGAGTATACAAACAATGACAAATTGCCATTGTGTTTGTAGGTTCAAGCTGAGCTGCAGCAGCTGCACGCAGAGACTGAATTGTGCAGCCAAAAGGAGCCACTGGGTGGTAGACTAGGACTCAGGAAGAGGAGGAGAAGGATGGGAAGAAAAAGAGTGACAGGATTCAGAAAAGTGCCAGGAGTAGAAGCTCTCAGAGGGAGGAAGATACAGGCTAACACACTTATGAACTGAAAAAAAAAAACAATATTGTGTCAGTGAAACTCTAAAGCCAACTGTACATTGTCATTATATTCAAAGTGGAATGAGGGGTGTTGCCTAAAAACTTTAGGAGGGGGCTTGGTTGGTGTGGCAAATGGCGATTGGACTTTTACACTTTTTGGCATTTGAAACTCATGATGGTAAGTAGTCATTCTGTTTGCTGTGCTCATGGTGCCCATTTTGTGTCTGGCTGCCGCAATGTTCAAAACCAGCAGCTGTGACAGAGTGAGACTAGTAGTCTCTAGGGCCTGCCATATTGATGACTGGTGTTTAATTCCAGTCTGTTAGTATTTTGTTGTCTGAGGCCTCCCTCCACCCCATAAAACCAAGATTTGGTTATCAGCCCTGCAGAGCTGTGCAGACAGCAGCAGATAGTGATTGTCAGTGACCGTTTAAGTTAGAGGCTTTGACCTGTTACTAGTACTCTGTGGGTACTGACTGACTGGTCCATTTAAGTTAGAGGGCTCAGTCAATCAAGCCCCCACCCCAGATGGTCATCTTCTGCCCTGCACAGCTCTGCAGTGTTGTGTAGGAATGGGCGGGTTCTGAGACCATTTAAGTTAGAGGGCTCAGACTCGGTGTTGCTAGGGTAACTACAGATTTGTCCCCGACTCTCGTTTAAGTTAGAGGGTAAGTCAGTCTCCCTCCCCCCACCCCCTGACCACTGTTTAGCTGCGAGTAATCACTGGGTGGTGTCTGTAGGAAAGAAGTGACACAAGACAGAATTTAGAAGCCTGATGTTTATTGTCAAATGTCTTTTGACAAATTATGCACACTGGAAAGAAGCACACACATATTCTTGTTCAAGTTGTTTTATTGTTACATACTCAGTGAGTCAGTCAGTGTCATACACAGCTACGTGAACCTAGAGAACAGAGAGCAACCATGGCAACCAGCACCAAAAAAGTAAGGAGACACACTGTAGAAAAATGGAAAAAGGAAATTGATCACCACAACGAATGGTTAGTGTATGAAACAAACAATGGTGGTGAGTTTGTAGACCAGGTAAAATGTTCCCTGTGTGAAAAATGGGCAGACCAGTTAAAATACTACAGAAATTTTAGTGTAAGTTTCATTGTTGGTATCTGAGGTACAGCTTTGAAAAAGGACAATGTTGCAAAACACGGTCAATGTGATGCTCATAAACGAGCTGTTACACTCAACCGAAAACCAGAATCAGTTGCCTCCATTTACAAAACTACACCAATAGGACATGCACTATTAGGAGCAGAAGAAAAGACAGAGCTGTAGTTCGCCGTCTGATTGAAATCACTTATCTGCTCGCTAAAGAAGAACTTTCATTTACTAAATTTGAATAATTTGTTAAACTTGAAAAAAGACATGATGTTGATCTCGGAAGTGCATATGCAAATATTAAAGTTTATCATACATTCACGTCAGGTGTAGGTGAATTGTTCCGGGACAATCTACTCACGGCCCTTCAGAAAAGTCTGTATTTTGCGGTTCTTGTAGATGGGGCAACAGATGAAAGTTGTATTGAAAAAGAATTACTGTATATTATGCATTTTAATGAAAACTCTTGTTTAACAGAGATGACCTTTTTCAGACTAAAAGACGTTCAGCATGCCACTGCAGAAGGTTTGTTACAAACTCTATAAGAAGCTTTCTTAGAGTTAGAGTTAGGCATTTTAGACTTGAACAGTCGCATG